>OX387986.1:3087316-12907316 GCA_947578425.1 Eugnorisma glareosa | reverse complement strand
AACCTAACCTAACCTAACCTAACCTAACCTAACCTAACCTAACCTAACCTAACCTAACCTAACCTAACCTAACCTAACCTAACCTAACCTAACCTAACCCCTTAAGAACCAGAACCGGGAAATTTTTCACGACCTCAGCGACGAAGAGCAAAGAATGGCCATTAAATATAGGAAAAAGACGCGAAATCCGCACGCCAACAGCATTGTGTTGAGTGTGTCCCCCACGATCTGGAGGCGGGCACTCGAAGGAGGCAAGCTTCGGATTGACCTCCAGAGAGTGCGCGTCGAAGATCAGACGCCTCTGGTGCAGTGCACGCGCTGCCTAGCATACGGTCACGGCAAGCGTGTCTGCACAGAGCCGGCTGACCTATGCAGCCACTGTGGCGGTCAACACCTTAGGGTGGACTGCCCAGATAAAATCATTGGCGAGGCAGCAGTATGCGTGAACTGCACCAGAGCCAAATTGGGGGATCACCAGCACAATGCCTTTAGCAGCGATTGCCCGGTACGTAAGAAGTGGGACGCCTTCGCGAGAGCAGCAATAGCCTATTGCTAAAGTTCTCGGGGCGCCCACTTCAAAGTACACATACGCCAGTATCACTCCGACACAGCCAGAGAGCAGAGGCAAACGAATGGATGGTAACTTGAGTCGCTTTCTTGAGAAACTGAATCAAGTTATTCGAGAAAATAATTCAGCCCTAGTGAAGTTATCAGGCTGTGTCGGACTGTTAGCAGAAACATGTGGACGTTATATTAAAGTCCAAGTAAATATATTTTGTAAAACGTGTAGACGTAATAAGAGTAGAAATAATAAATTAGTATATAACATATGATATTTAAATATATAGTAAGTATATAGTTTAGATATCGTAGACATAAAAAAGGGTGAATAATAGATTAAATTAGGTTTAACAGTAATCATAGTTAATGGTCATAAATAGTAAAAGAAAAAGAATTTTTTAATAATGTCTATACGAATAAATATCAGTTAAAATATAATATAGTATATGAAAGCATGCATAAATAGTAATAAAAATAGATAATAAAACAAAGCATATATATTCATACTTAGAAAATAGCGTATTTAAATTAAAGTAATATTTAAAAAGTAAAATGCAGCGTGTTTAAGATGGTCTCTTCGGCCTTCTATAAGTATGAGCAAGGTAAAAACATCAGAAACCAAGGACTCTGATCCTCATGTCAGAGGGACACTGGCTGGGCAGGAGTGGGTTTTAGTCGGTTCGAGTCCGACACTACCTCGACTGTCTCACAGCTGTGAGATAGTCGAGGTGTCCGTGGGGATTTCCCACTCCTGCCAAAACAAAAAAAAAAAAAAAAAAAAAAAAAAAAACCTAACCTAACCTAACCTAACCTAACCTAACCTAACCTAACCTAACCTAACCTAACCTAACCTAACCTAACCTAACCTAACCTAACCTAACCTAACCTAACCTAACCTAACCTAACCTAACCTAACCTAACCTAACCTAACCTAACCTAACCTAACCTAACCTAACCTAACCTAACCTAACCTAACCTAACCTAACCTAACCTAACCTAACCTAACCTAACCTAACCTAACCTAACCTAACCTAACCTAACCTAACCTAACCTAACCTAACCTAACCTAACCTAACCTAACCTAACCTAACCTAACCTAACCTAACCTAACCTAACCTAACCTAACCTAACCTAACCTAACCTAACCTAACCTAACCTAACCTAACCTAACCTAACCTAACCTAACCTAACCTAACCTAACCTAACCTAACCTAACCTAACCTAACCTAACCTAACCTAACCTAACCTAACCTAACCTAACCTAACCTAACCTAACCTAACCTAACCTAACCTAACCTAACCTAACCTAACCTAACCTAACCTAACCTAACCTAACCTAACCTAACCTAACCTAACCTAACCTAACCTAACCTAACCTAACCTAACCTAACCTAACCTAACCTAACCTAACCTAACCTAACCTAACCTAACCTAACCTAACCTAACCTAACCTAACCTAACCTAACCTAACCTAACCTAACCTAACCTAACCTAACCTAACCGGTTGATATCTTCGTTTCCTGACGTGCGATTTTGAAGCTGTTTTCAGCATTTTTAGACCTTACTAGGCCTCCGCCTACGTTTTGACCATATCGCACTCACCTGCACGCGCGTATAAAAAACTTCCCCTACAACCCTTGGAATTTTTTTGAATTTTCATACAAAATCATCAAAATTTAGTCTTTTTCCAAATTCTATTTCAAAAGTAACGTTAGATTATAGATTCAATAGTACTCACCCTTCATCCCTGCTTTCTGGTCCGCGTTCCGTGAGCCGGTCTTCAGGTTGGGGGTTGAAAACCAAAATTTTTTGTTTCAAAAACTGGTTTTTTGACCAAAAGTCCAAATTTTTGTTCGGCACCTACCCCGTTTTATTTCGTAGATCGCTAGCCCGCGCGGAGACGCGTCTCTGGACACCCCTCACGCCCGGCTAGCTCAAATAAAACTTGTAGATTTTTATAAAAAATCGTTTTTTCTATTAGTCTCTGTATATACCAAAATCCACCTTAGGAAGTTAGTTTTAAACAGAAACGTTGATATCTTCGTTTCCTGACGTGCGATTTTGAAGCTGTTTTCAGCATTTTTAGACCTTACTAGGCCTCCGCCTACGTTTTGACCATATCGCACTCACCTGCACGCGCGTATAAAAAACTTCCCCTACAACCCTTGGAATTTTTTTGAATTTTCATACAAAATCATCAAAATTTAGTCTTTTTCCAAATTCTATTTCAAAAGTAACGTTAGATTATAGATTCAATAGTACTCACCCTTCATCCCTGCTTTCTGGTCCGCGTTCCGTGAGCCGGTCTTCAGGTTGGGGGTTGAAAACCAAAATTTTTTGTTTCAAAAACTGGTTTTTTGACCAAAAGTCCAAATTTTTGTTCGGCACCTACCCCGTTTTATTTCGTAGATCGCTAGCCCGCGCGGAGACGCGTCTCTGGACACCCCTCACGCCCGGCTAGCTCAAATAAAACTTGTTGATTTTTATAAAAAATCGTTTTTTCTATTAGTCTCTGTATACACCAAAATCTACCTTAGGAAGTTAGTTTTAAACAGAAACGTTGATATCTTCGTTTCCTGACGTGCGATTTTGAAGCTGTTTTCAGCATTTTTAGACCTTACTAGGCCTCCGCCTACGTTTTGACCATATCGCACTCACCTGCACGCGCCTGTAAAAAACTTCCCTTACAACCCTTGGAAATTTTTTGAATTTTCATACAAAATCATCAAAATTTAGTCTTTTTCCAAATTCTATTTCAAAAGTAACGTTAGAATATAGATTCAATAGTACTCACCCTTCATCCCTGCTTTCTGGTCCGCGTTCCGTGAGCCGGTCTTCAGGTTGGGGGTTGAAAACCAAAATTTTTTGTTTCAAAAACTGGTTTTTTGACCAAAAGTCCAAATTTTTGTTCGGCACCTACCCCGTTTTATTTCGTAGATCGCTAGCCCGCGCGGAGACGCGTCTCTGGACACCCCTCACGCCCGGCTAGCTCAAATAAAATTTGCCCACCCACCCGCCCTCTGGTCTATAGGAAGGTAGACGTGGGAAATTCGGCAGATTTTAAATATTCGATTTTCACTCCTTTAGTATACTTTAGGCCAGTAGACAGGATTTAAGGGGAAAAGCGCCTTTTAAACTGTGACCGAGACCTCAAGTCTCATAAAATAAACTGACGTTTCGTCGTTAAATCGGCAAACGACGAACACACACATATTAGTATTTATATTTTATTTTAATCAGATTTATAACCTTCTGTGTATTCCCACTTTACAGGAACACAGAAGTATCCAGTGACCTCTGACAAATTTCTCTTCCTCAAGCAGAAAGTGTTGACCTGACTCCCTCTTTACAGGGGTCCGCTCGGCTTTCGCTCTTAAACTTAAAATGTTCCGCACCCCATCTAGCACCGTGAGGCTCCAAGGCTCTAGTGGCTCGCCGCGATCGGCGGAGAAGGTGGGGCCTTCGCCTGCTGATGCGAGGAGGAGAATCTCCTTCGGAGAAGACACTCCTTCCGCCTCGCAGGGGGGTCCTGCCCCTCCGGGGACGCGCCGAGCTGCTACCGATGCCCCAAGACCGCTCAAAAAGCCTGTGGCCGGGTACCTCAGTCGCACTGCGGAGGCGAGAGCTTGCCTAAATAAGGCTAAGGTCAATTTGGGCAACTCTCGCAACCTCAAGACCGACATAAAGGCTGCGGTACTCGAGGCCATTAACAGACTTTATGAGTTGGTAAAGGAGTCGGACCAAGACAAGGCTCCTGTCGCACCTGTAGCCGTACCAGCACCCGCGCCCACTGCTGACTATGATCCCCTGTCCAATCCTGCGTGTCCTGTTAGCCAGACTGAGCTCGTAAAGACAATGAAGGAGCACATGACCTTAATTAGGGAAAACTCCGACGAATTGGTCAAACTACGGGACAGTCTGGCTAGCAGGGAAAGTGTGGGGGAGAAGACTTACGCGAGTGTAGCAGCTGTGACGAAAAGCCATACCAGGGCACAGGCTCTGGAGCGAACCACGCTGCATTCCGTAGTCGTCTCCTCAACACAGGAGATGGATACGGGGGACGATATTCTAGAAAGAGTCAGGAAAGCGGTGGACGCGAAGGAGGGCTGGGTGCGAGTGGAAAAGGTGCGGAAAGCTAAGGATAGAAAGATTATAATGGGGTGCGAGACAAGGGAGGAGAGGTCGAAATTGAAGAAACGACTGAAGGCGGCCGGAGAGAACCTCGTTGTCGAGGAAGTGACGAACCGGGACCCGCTTCTGGTTCTTAGGGACGTGCTGCTCGTACACAGTGACGAAGAAGTGCTGAGAGCCCTTAAGAACCAGAACCGGGAGATTTTTCACGACCTCGGCGACGAGGAGCAAAGAATGGCCATTAAATACAGAAAAAAGACACGAAATCCGCACGTTAATAGCATTGTGTTGAGTGTGCCCCCCACGATCTGGAGGCGGGCACTCGATGGAGGCAAGCTTCGGATTGACCTCCAGAGAGTGCGCGTCGAAGACCAGACGCCTCTGGTGCAGTGTACGCGCTGCCTAGCATACGGTCACGGCAAGCGTCTCTGCACAGAGCCGGCTGACCTATGCAGCCACTGTGGCGGTCCACACCTTAGGGTGGACTGCCCAGATAAAATCATTGGCGAGGCAGCGGTATGCGTGAACTGCACCAGAGCCAAATTGGGGGATCACCGGCACAATGCCTTTAGCAGCGATTGCCCGGTACGTAAGAAGTGGGACGCATTCGCGAGAGCAGCAATAGCCTATTGCTAAAGTTCTCGGGGCGCCCACTTCAAAGTACACAGACGCCAGTATCACTCCGACACAGCTAGAGAGCAGAGGCAAACGAATGGATGGTAACTTGAGTCGCTTTCTTGAGAAACCGAATCAAGTTATTCAAGAAAATAATTCAGCCCTAGTGAAGTTATCAGGCTGTGTCGGACTGGTAGCAGAAACATGTGGACGTTATATTAAAGTCCAAGTAAATATATTTTGTAAATCCTGTAGACGTAATAAGAGTAGAAATAATAAATTAGTATATAAAATATGATATTTAAATATATAGTAAGTATATAGTTTAGATATCGTAGACATAAAAACAAAAGACACCAAAATAAAAAGTAAGAAATAGAATAAACAAATAAAAGAAGGTAGAAAATTAATTAACTGGCATAAATGTAAGGGTGAACAATAGATTAAATTAGGTTTAACAGTAATCATAGTTAATGGTCATAAATAGTAAAAGAAAAAGTAATTTATTAGTTAATGTCTATATGAATAAACATAAGTTAAAATATAATATAGTATAAGAAAGCATGCATTAATAGTAATAATAATAGATAATAAAACAAAGCATAATATATATTCATACTTAGAAAATAGCGTATTAAAATAAAGTAATATTTAAAAAGTAAAATGCAGCGTGTTTAAGATGGTCTCTTCGGCCTTCTATAAGTATGAGAAAGGTAAAAACATCAGAAACCAAGGGCTCTGATCCTCATGTCAGAGGGACACTGGCTGGGCAGGAGTGGGTTTTAGTCGGTTCGAGTCCGACACTACCTCGACTGTCTCACAGCCGTGAGATAGTCGAGGTGTCCGTGGGGATTTCCCACTCCTGCCAAAACAAAAAAAAAAAAAAAAAAAAAAAACCTAACCTAACCTAACCTAACCTAACCTAACCTAACCTAACCTAACCTAACCTAACCTAACCTAACCTAACCTAACCTAACCTAACCTAACCTAACCTAACCTAACCTAACCTAACCTAACCTAACCTAACCTAACCTAACCTAACCTAACCTAACCTAACCTAACCTAACCTAACCTAACCTAACCTAACCTAACCTAACCTAACCTAACCTAACCTAACCTAACCTAACCTAACCTAACCTAACCTAACCTAACCTAACCTAACCTAACCTAACCTAACCTAACCTAACCTAACCTAACCTAACCTAACCTAACCTAACCTAACCTAACCTAACCTAACCTAACCTAACCTAACCTAACCTAACCTAACCTAACCTAACCTAACCTAACCTAACCTAACCTAACCTAACCTAACCTAACCTAACCTAACCTAACCTAACCTAACCTAACCTAACCTAACCTAACCTAACCTAACCTAACCTAACCTAACCTAACCTAACCTAACCTAACCTAACCTAACCTAACCTAACCTAACCTAACCTAACCTAACCTAACCTAACCTAACCTAACCTAACCTAACCTAACCTAACCTAACCTAACCTAACCTAACCTAACCTAACCTAACCTAACCTAACCTAACCTAACCTAACCTAACCTAACCTAACCTAACCTAACCTAACCTAACCTAACCTAACCTAACCTAACCTAACCTAACCTAACCTAACCTAACCTAACCTAACCTAACCTAACCTAACCTAACCTAACCTAACCTAACCTAACCTAACCTAACCTAACCTAACCTAACCTAACCTAACCTAACCTAACCTAACCTAACCTAACCTAACCTAACCTAACCTAACCTAACCTAACCTAACCTAACCTAACCTAACCTAACCTAACCTAACCTAACCTAACCAGCCTAGCATATGGTCACGGAAAGCGTCTCTGCACGGAGACGGCTGACCTATGCAGCCACTGTGGCGGACCACACCATAGGGTGGACTGCCCAGATAAAATCAATGGTGAGGCAGCAGTATGCGTAAACTGCACCAGAGCCAAACTGGGGGAGCACCAGCACAATGCTTTTAGCAGCGACTGCCCGGTGCGTAAGAAGTGGGACGCATTCGCGAGAGCAGCAATAGCCTATTGCTAAAGTTCTCGGGGCGCCCACTTCTAGGTACACAGACACCACGATCGCTTCGACACAGCCAGAGAATAGACACAAAAGAACGAATAGTAACTTGAGTCGCTTTCTTGAGAAACTGGCTCAAGTTATGCGAGAACATAATTCAGCTCAAATGGAGTCATCAGGCTGTGTCGGACTGATTGAAGCACAAACAAATATATTTTGTAAAATATGTAGACAATATAAGAACAGTATAAATAATAAAATAGTATTCAAACATATGATATTTAAATATATAATAAGTATATAGCTTAGATATCGTAAAAATAAAAACCAAAGTCATAAAAACAAAATTAAAAACTAAAAAATATGAAAATTAAATAAAATTTAGTAGAAACCTAGTTCATTCATTGGCACAAACGTAAGGGTAAACGGGGTAAATAGATTACTTTAAGTCTAATAGTAAAAATAGTTAATGGTCAAAGTATTTCGAATCATTAGTTCATACAAACAAAAATAAGTTGAAATATATATAGAGTATATGAAAGAAAGTACTATGTTAAAGATAATAAAACAAAGCTAAAATTCATATTTGTTGTAGTATGTATACACTTAGTAAAATAGTGATAAACTAACGTAATAATAAAAATAGTATAACGAAAAGTGTGTAATATGGTCTCTTCGGCCTTCTATCAGCATGAAAAGATAAAACGTCAGAAACCAAGGGCTCTGATCCTCATGTCAGAGGGACACTGGCTGGGCAGGAGTGGGTTTTAGTCGGTTCGAGTCCGACACTACCTCGACTGTCTCACAGCCGTGAGATAGTCGAGGTGTCCGTGGGGATTTCCCACTCCTGCCAAAACAAAAAAAAAAAAAAAAAAAAAAAAAAAAAAAAAAAACCTAACCTAACCTAACCTAACCTTTTTTTTTTTTTTTTTTTTTTTTTTTTTTTTTTTTTTTTTTTTTTTTTTTTTTTTTTTGTTGTCGCTGGGAAAAAATGCATTACGCATACCCTCCCATCGGGGGATGGAAGGGGTATGTGGGACTCCCCGGGCGGACCCGGTATACCCACTAAAACGACCCAGCGGCATTCCCGCTTCGTCCGAGTGGCGGGGAACTGGGAAACCGGCATAGCCTTTACGTCCAGTCCTCCGCCGACGATTGCCCTTCATGGCGGACCCCTCACGCCCTCACGGGTGTGGGGGGTCGGGAATGACAGACGAAGGTGACGGGTGCAATGCGGGCGAAGGCACCCCCGCGCCTGTCGCCCGCCCGTCACCATGGGGAGGGAGAGGACGACGCCTTCTCCGACCCCTTCGTCTGCGGAGCGGTGCAGCGAGAGGATCGTCCTCCCGCACGCGCTCGGAGAAGTAGTCCCCCACAGGGGCCATGTCTCCCCACGCGGCTGCCACGTATCCCGGTCCCCTCTCTAAGAGCGAGAGGGGAGGGGAGTCTGTGGAAAGCCGCGACACCAACGCCACCGAGCCGTCCCAGCCGCCCAGCCAACGGCCAGGGACCGAGTAAGGCTCGGTGACCGCCGCCAAGTCCACCAACCACTCAGCCATGGTCTGCATCAGCAGATCCTGGGCTGCCCTGCAGTGGTTGGTGTTCGCCTGATGGATGCGATGCTCGACCCTATCCATCAGTCGGACATCGCACCCCCCTCCGCAGCCGCCGCAGGAACGACGGTGCTAGCGTCATCAGCGGGCCCGGTCGGCGCTTGCGCTCTGCCACGCTTAGGGGGAGGATTGCACTTCCTCCCCTTCATTACGTGGCCTGCCCGGCGGCCACTGGCAGCACACACCGCGCAGTGCGGCGTGGCGGCCTCGCAGGAGGCGGCTTTGTGGCCCTCCTTGCCGCAGCGGTAGCATGTGTCCGTCCTGTCTACCTTGGACGGACACAGGGGCCGGGTGTGTCCGATGCCGAAGCACCGGAAACACCGCAGAGGCTGGTCCTCGAGTGCCCGGACTGCGCCCGAGCTGAACCCGACTTGAAGCCGTCCTTTCGCAAGGACGGCTTTGGCAGCGGCGATTGGGCACTCGAGGCGAATGGTGCCCATACCACCGCGGCCGGGCCTTATGTCCCGGCCTTGGACCGCCGCGGCGCCACAGCCCCCTACCACTGCGACCGCCGCCACCACCTCCTCCTTGGTGACGGAGTCATCTAACTCCATCACTTCAATGGCCGCCGACTTGACTGGTCGGGCCACCTTGGCCGAATCTGCTATGACCTCCTGCAGCTTGGCCGCAAAGAGGTCCGCATGGGCACTCCCCTCTGCCCCCGGGAACTCGAAAATTCGAGCCCCGGCTTGGGTCCGCCTGCAAGTCACACTGCCGATCCCCAGTTGGGTGGGATCAGCATTGGCACGCGCCCGCACCAAAATAGACATGTAAGTCTCCCCGCGCCCCGCAGCCTCCGCGGTGAGCGTCACCACGACGGCTGCGGTTTTTGGGGGGACTAGCTGTTTCTTTCCCCTCCCTTTCCCTTTCCCATTCCCCTTTTCCTTGCCGGTTGTCTGCGACCGGCTAGGAGCGGTGGTGGCGGGGACGACAGGGTCGGCCGTCACCGACTTTTTGGCTTTGCCCTTCCCCTTACGGACCACTTCCGTCCACTCGTTGGACGGGGTGGTTGAAGGGAGAAGGGCGTCTTCCGCCTGGGAGGAGGACGGCCCCGGCTCGCACTGCCTCATATCCGCAGCAAGCGGCGGTCGAACGCGTTTCTCCGGCAAGAGCCGGTCCTCAATTCCTGCAAGGCAGGCTCTTGTGAAGGCCCTCTCCTCCATAACAACCTTGCGGATGATATCCTCAAGGTTGGAGGAGGGGCCCTCTGCTGCAGGGCTCGCCTTGGCCTGTTGTGGCCGGGCCGAGGAAGGGCCCTCTGCTGCAGGGCTCGCCTTGGCCTGTTGTGGCCGGGCCGTGGCTTCCGCCAGCTTCTGATGAAGCTGGCTGACCTCCGACTGCAGGCGATCTATCTTCGCCTGCAGTTGCCGCGTCTCGTCGGTGGCCGTACGCTGGACCAGCTCCGCGACGACACCGCGCATGCTCGCGGCCCTGCATTTGAGGGCCTTCTGCAAGGTCCCCTTCAAGTTGGAGGACTTAGAGGCGACCTCCACGATCTCCTCCTCGTCCTCCTCCGCCATTCTCTCCAGCTCGGCCAGAGAATGGTCCGCGTATAGAACGCGGGACGCACCGTACCCGGACTTGGCCCGGGCGACGTGCGCCCGTCTCTCTCTGGCAGCAACCCGCTCCTCCAGCTCTTGCTGGAGTTGCGCGCGCCGAGCCAAATCCAGCTGGCGTTGGGCGTCCGCGAGTCCAACGTCATGGGTATCCGCGACCGCCGTCGGCTTTTTAGCCTTCGATAACCTCGTCGACCCCGAGGCGGAAGAGCCCTCGGACCCACCGCTCCGGTGGACCCGCTTCCGCGATCGAGCGTCGTCCGCGTCCGACAATCCAATAAGCGAGTCGTTGTCAGACGACTCACTCACCCTTTCGAAGAAACTAGCCGCAGACGGCGCGCGGCTAGTCTCTGACGCCGGAGCGTCGTTGTGGCCCTGAGAAGGGCCTTTTGGTTGGCCCTGAGAAGGGCCTTTTGGTTGGCCCTGAGAAGGGCCTTTTGGTTGGCCCTGAGAAGGACCTTTTTCTTTTAAAAACCGCCCGCAGGCGTCCCGCGTGGGTTTAGGCATTGCCTCCGCCAGTTCGCAATCAACAAGACAAATTAAAATAGCTACGAAAGCACAGAGCACTTTGGCCAACCCAGTCTGCCACTCCGTTACGGTGGTCAGAACTGGGCTGTTTCCAGGGGACACGACGTGGACGTAAGCTCTGTGGGGGGTCCCCCAACCTAACCTAACCTAACCTAACCTAACCTAACCTTTTTTTTTTTTTTTTTTTTTTTTTTTTTGACGCTGGGAAAAAATGCATTACGCATACCCTCCCATCGGGGGATGGAAGGGGTATGTGGGACTCCCGGGCTGACCCGGTATACCCACTAAAACGACCCAGCGGCATTCCCGCTTCGTCCGAGTGGCGGGGAACTGGGAAACTGGCATAGCCTTTACGTCCAGTCCTCCGCCGACGATTGCCCTTCATGGCAGACCCCTCACGCCCTCACGGGTGTGGGGGTCGGGAATGACAGACGAAGGTGACGGGTACAATGCGGGCGAAGGCACCCCCGCGCCTGTCGCCCGCCCGTCACCATGGGGAGGGAGAGGACGACGCCCTCTCAGACCCCTTCATCTGCGGAGCGGTGCAGCGGGAGGATCGTCCTCCCGCACGCGCTCGGAGAAGTAGTCCCCCATAAGGGCCATGTCTCCCCACGCGGCTGCCACGTATCCCGGTCCCCTCTCTAAGAGCGAGAGGGGAGGGGAGTCTGTGGAAAGCCGCGACACCAACGCCACTGAGCCGTCCCGGTCGCTCAGCTAACGGCCAGGGACCGAGTAAGGCTCGGTGACCGCCGCCAAGTCCACCAACCACTCAGCCATGGTCTGCATCAGCCGATCCTGGGCTGCCCTGCAGTGGTTGGTGTTCGCCTGAAGGATGCGATGTTCCACCCTATCCATCAGTCGGACATCGCACCCCCCTCCGCAGCCGCCGCAGGAACGACGTCATCAGCGGGCCCGGTCGGCGCCTGCGCTCTGCCCCGCTTAGGGGGAGGATTGCATTTCCTCCCCTTCATTACGTGGCCTGCCCGGCGGCCACTGGCGGCACACACCGCGCAGTGCGGCGTGGCGGCCTCGCAGGAGGCGGCTTTGTGGCCCTCCTTGCCGCAGCGGTAGCATGTGTCCGTCCTGTCTACCTTGGACGGACACAGGGGCCGGGTGTGTCCGATGCCGAAGCACCGGAAACACCGCAGAGGCTGGTCCTCGAGTGCCCGGACTGCGCCCGAGCTGAACCCGACTTGAAGCCGTCCTTTCGCAAGGACGGCTTTGGCAGCGGCGATTGGGCACTCGAGGCGAATGGTGCCCATACCGCCGCGGCCGGGCCTTATGTCCCGGCCTTGGACCGCCGCGGCGCCACAGCCCCCTACCGCTGCGACCGCTGCCACCACCTCGTCCTTAGTGACGGAGTCGTCGAGGTCAGATACCTCTATGGCCGCCGACTTGACTGGTCGGGCCACCTTGGCCGAATCCGCTATGACCTCCTGCAGCTTGGCCGCAAAGAGGTCCGCATGGGCACTCCCCTCTGCCCCCGGGAACTCGAAAATTCGAGCCCCGGCTTGGGTCCGCCTGCAAGTCACACTGCCGATCCCCATTTGTGTGGGATCAGCATTGGCACGCGCCCGCATCAAAATAGACATGTAAGTCTCCCCGCGCGCCACAGCCTCCGTGGTGAGCGTCACTACGACGGCCGCGGTTTTTGGGGGGACTAGCTGCTTCTTTCCCCTCCCTTTCCCTTTCCCCTTTTCCTTGCCGGTTGTCTGCGACCGGCTAGGAGCGTTGGTGGCGGGGACGACAGGGACGGCTGTCACCGACTTTTTGGCTTTGCCCTTACCCTTACGGACCACTTCCGTCCACTCGTTGGACGGGGTGGTTGAAGGGAGAAGGGCGTCTTCCGCCTGGGAGGAGGACGGCCCCGGCTCACACTGCCTCATATCCGCAGCAAGCGGCGGTCGAACGCGTTTCTCCGGCAAGAGCCGGTCCTCAATTCCTGCAAGACAGGCTCTTGTGAAGGCCCTCTCCTCCATTACAACCTTGCGGATGATATCCTCAAGGTTGGAGGCGGGGCCCTCTGCCGCAGGGCTCGTCTTGCCTTGTTGTGGCTGGGCCATGGCTTCAGCCAGCTTCTGATGAAGCTGGCTGACCTCCGACTGCAGGCGGTCTATCTTCGCCTGCAGTTGCCGCGTCTCGTCGGTGGCCGTACGCTGGACCAGCTCCGCGACGACACCGCGCATGCTCGCGGCCCTGCATTTGAGGGCCTTCTGCAAGGTCCCCTTCAGGTTGGAGGACTTAGAGGCGACCTCCACGATCTCCTCCTCGTCCTCCTCCGCCATTCTCTCCAACTCGGCCAGAGAATGGTCCGCGTATAGAACGCGGGACGCACCGTACCCGGACTTGGCCCGGGCGACGTGCGCCCGTCTCTCTCTGGCAGCAACCCGCTCCTCCAGCTCTTGCTGGAGTTGCGCCCGCCGAGCCAAATCCAACTGGCGTTGGGCGTCTGCGAGTCCAACGTCATGGGTATCCGCGACCGCCGTCGGCTTTTTAGCCTTCGACAACCTCGTCGACCCCGAGGCCGAAGAGCCCTCGGACCCACCGCTCCGGTGGACCCGCTTCCGCGACCGAGCGTCGTCCGCGTCCGACAATCCAATAAGCGAGTCGTTGTCAGACGACTCACTCACCCTTCCAAAGAAACTAGCCGCAGACGGCGCGCGGCTAGTCTCTGACGCCGGAGCGTCGTTGTGGCCCTGAGAAGGGCCTTTTGGTTGGCCCTGAGAAGGGCCTTTTGGTTGGCCCTGAGAAGGGCCTTTGGGTTGGCCCTGAGAAGGGCCTTTTGGTTGGCCCTGAGAAGGGCCTTTGGGTTGGCCCTGAGAAGGGCCTTTGGGTTGGCCCTGAGAAGGGCCTTTTTCTTTTAAAAACCGCCCGCAGGCGTCCCGCGTGGGTTTAGGCATTGCCTCCGCCAGTTCGCAAACAACAAGACACTATAATAAAATTCGCTACGAAAGCACAGAGCACTTTAGCCAACCCAGTCTGCCACTCCGTTACGGTGGTCAGAACTGGGCTGTTTCCAGGGGACACGACGTGGACGTAAGCTCTGTGGGGGGTCCCCCAACCTAACCTAACCTAACCTAACCTAACCTAACCTAACCTAACCTTTTTTTTTTTTTTTTTTTTTGTTGTCGCTGGGAAAAAATGCATTACGCATACCCTCCCATCGGGGGATGAGAGGGGTATGTGGGACTCCCCGGGCGGACCCGGTATACCCACTAAAACGACCCAGCGGCATTCCCGCTTCGTCCGAGTGGCGGGGAACTGGGAAACCGGCATAGCCTTTGCGTCCAGTCCTCCGCCGACGATTGCCCTTCATGGCGGACCCCTCACGCCCTCACGGGTGTGGGGGGTCGGGAATGACAGACGAAGGTGACGGGTGCAATGCGGGCGAAGGCACCCCCGCGCCTGTCGCCCGCCCGTCACCGTGGGGAGGGAGAGGACGATGCCTTCTCCGACCCCTTCGTCTGCGGAGCGGCGCAGCGAGAGGATCGTCCTCCCGCGCGCGCTCCGCCTCCTCCTTTTGCGACATTACGTCCTCGCAAAAGGAGGCGACTGCTGACCAGGCCTCCTCGCTCCCCAGCATGGCGTCGACCACGCCGGGAAGCGAGAGGTCCAGTCCGACCACCGCGGTCAGACCGCGGCGCAGCTCGGACCAAGCCGGGCACACCTCGAGGGTGTGCTGCGCCGTGTCTACCGGCGCGCCGCAGTCGTGGCACGCCGGGGTTTCCTCCCTCCCGATCCGGTGCAGGTGCGATCCGAAACAGCCATGCCCGGACAACACCTGCACCAGACGGAAAGAGAGGAAACCGTGGGACCGCTCGAGCCAGCCTTGCAGGACCGGACCGAGCGCGTCCAACGTCCGGCGGCCAAAGGCGGCGCTGGCGAGGTCCTCCGACCAATGGAGGACGATGGCGTCCCTCGCCTCTCGCCGCACGGCCTCCCGCTCTTCGCCCATGGGGCGCTCCCCGAGCGCCTTCCGGCGCGCCGTCCATTCGTACACTCTGGCTAGCACCCAAGCCTCCAACTCCCAAGGAGGGGTGCCGGCCAGAGCGCACGCCGCCGAGAAGCCCACTGAGCGGTAGGCCCTCGCCACCCGCTGTGCAATGGCCCGCTGGGGCCTGCGGATGGCGGTCGCATTCTCCCTCCTATGGAGGGAGTCCGCCCAGATGGGGGCCCCGTATAGGGCCATGCTCCGCAAGATGCCGGCATAGAGGCGCCGGCATTTCGCCTTGGGCCCCCCCAGGTTCGGGAGGAGCCACGAGAGGGCGTCCGCGGCCTTTAACAGGCGCGTCGACAGCCCGCTGAAATGCGGGCCGAAGCGCCACCTGTCGTCCAGCACCAGGCCCAGATACTTCATCTGGGGCTGGACCCCTATCCTGACGCCTTCTACGACTATGTGGGCGTCGGGAGGGCAGCGCTGCCGGGGACCGCGAAAGAACACGGCCTCCGTCTTGTGCAGCGCCACCCTCAATCCCAGGCGGCGGATCCTCTCTGCCACCAAGGATCCACCAGCCGAGGCCAGACAGGCCGCATCCCCGAAGCTCCTCCCCCGGGCAGTGAGGAGAGTGTCATCCGCGTAGCAAATGACACTGGTGCCCGGGAGGAGGGCTCCCCGCAACAGCCAATCGAATCCGATGTTCCACAAGGGGGGCCCCAGCACCGACCCCTGCGGAACACCGGACTCTGCGCCGTACCGCCTCACCGTGGCCGTCTTGTCCACGAGGAGGACCTCTCGGTCCTCCAAGTAGCTGGCCAGGAGGTCCCGCAGATATTGGGGCACTCCGTGATACCGGAGCGCCTCCAATATCGTCGAGTGGGGGACGGAGTTGAAGGCGTTGGCAATGTCGAATGATACCGCCAGCACTCCGTCCCCCGCCTCCACTGCCTCCTTCACCTGACCCTTGAGTAGGGCCAGCGCGTCGATCGTCGAACGCCCACGACGGAAACCAAATTGGGCGTCCGACAGATCCGGCCCTACCACCCGCAAGTGGCTTTCCAGCCTCCCGGCGACAATCCCCTCGAACAGTTTACCGACCTCATCGAGCAGAACGATGGGCCGGTATGCCGAGGGGGAGTCCACCGGGCGTCCCTCCTTCCGGAGGAGGCACAACTGCCCCTCCTTCCACAGTTTCGGGAACCTCCCAGCCGTAAAGCACGCGCTGAAGAGGTCCCGAAACCTGTCCTCCATTTGGGTGGCGGCGATCGACACCACCCGCGCGGGGACGCCGTCTGGCCCGGGGGCCGTCTTTTTTGCGCGGAGGCTGAGTACCCCCGCGTAGAACTCCGCCGCCGTCACCGGGGGGACCTCCTCCTCCGGCGTATCCGCCCCTTGCGGAGGAACCATCGTTGGTGGGGTGAAGTTGGTCCTGCGCGGAAACAGAGACCGGACCACCCCATCCAGCAACGCTGGCTCGAGGGTCTCCGACAGTGGGGGACCATAGGGGCGGAGCTGGTTCCGCGCCGCCTTGTATGGTCTCCCATAAGGATCCCTGTCGAGACCCTCCAGCATCTCGGCCCTTGCCGAGTCTTGCGCAGCGCCCATTGCAGACTTTAGGGCGGCCGTAGCCTCTCGGTAAGAGGCGTACAGGCGGTCCTCTTCTGCCCGGTCTCGGTTTTGGGCGCTGCGCCGTCGACTCCGCGCGTAGGCCCTTCTGGCCGCCACACAGGTGGCCCGGAGTCCCGCCAGCTCCTCCGTCCACCAGTAGACGGCACGACGGGGAGGCGGACGGCGAGACCGAGGCATGCTGGAGTTGCACACCTCGGTCAAGGACCCCCTGAGCCGGACCGCTGCGGCGTCCACGTCCGGGACCTCCTCGACAGGGGGAAGCGACAGCCAGTCCTGGAGAAAGGCGGCCTCCTTGGCTGCCTCCCGGTCCAGGCGGGTGAGTGCCCACCGCGGGAAGGGAGATTGCCCAGCGCGGGCCGTCCCCCCTCTCTGCTGTGTGGAGATGTCGAACCGCACATAACGGTGGTCCGACAAGGTCTCCACCAGCTCCACCCGCCAGTTGACGACGCGGGCGGCAAGCGCGGGGGTGGCAAACGAGACGTCCACCACCGACCCGCCCTGTTGCCGCACACACGTGTGGACCGCCCCCCTGTTGAGGAGGGACACACCACACGAGGCCGCCCAAAACTCGACGGCGCGTCCCCGGACGTTGCAACCGCCTGCCGGGTTGCCCCAGGCCGCCGACTTGGCGTTCAGGTCGCCGAGCACCACGACCTGGCGTGGCGCCGCCCTCCCTACGACAGCAGTGAGGATCTCTAGGAAATCCTCAAAGTCCGAGAGAGGGCGGTTTGGGGAGAAATACACCCCCACCATCGCCATCTCTCCCCACGCGGCGGCCACGTATCCCGGTCCCCTCTCTAAGAGCGAGAGGGGAGGGGAGTCTGTGGAAGACCGCGCCACCAACGCCACCAAGCCGTCCCGGTCGCCCAGCCAACGGCCAGGGACCGAGTAAGGCTCGGCGACCACCGCCAAGTCCACCAACCACTCAGCCATGGTCTGCATCAGCAGATCCTGGGCTGTCCTGCAGTGGTTGGTGTTCGTCTGAAGGATACGATGTTCGACCCTATCCATCAGTCGGACATCGCACCCTCCTCCGCAGCCGCCGCAGGAACGGCGGTTTGAACAACAGTAGCAGGCCCGGCCGGCGCCCGCGCTTTGCCACGCTTAGGGGGAGGATTGCACTTCCTCCCCTTCATTACGTGGCCTGCCCGGCGGCCACTGGCAGCACACACCGCGCAGTGCGGCGTGGCGGCCTCGCAGGAGGCGGCTTTGTGGCCCTCCTTGCCGCAGCGGTAGCATGTGTCCGTCCTGTCTACCTTGGACGGACACAGGGGCCGGGTGTGTCCGATGCCGAAGCACCGGAAACACCGCAGAGGCTGGTCCTCGAGTGCCCGGACTGCGCCCGAGCTGAACCCGACTTGAAGCCGTCCTTTCGCAAGGACGGCTTTGGCAGCGGCGATTGGGCACTCGAGGCGAATGGTGCCCATACCGCCGCGGCCGGGCCTTATGTCCCGGCCTTGGACCGCCGCGGCGCCACAGCCCCCTACCGCTGCGACCGCCGCCACCACCTCCTCCTTGGTGACGGAGTCATCTAACTCCGTCACTTCAATGGCCGCCGACTTGACCGGTCGAGCCACCTTGGCAGAGTCCGCGATGACCTCTTGCAGCTTGGCTGCGAAGAGGTCCGCGCGGGCACTCCCCTCTGCCCCCGGGAACTCGAATATTCGAGCCCCGGCTTGGGTCCGCCGGCAGGACACACTGCCGATCCCCAGTTGAGTGGGATCGGCATTGGTACGCGCCCGCACCAAAATGGAGGCGTAGGTCTCCCCTCGCCCCGCAGCCTCCGCGGTGAGCGTCACCACGACGGCTGCGGTTTTTGGGGGGACTAACTGCCCCTTTCCTCCTCTCCTGCCCTTTCCCTTGCCGGTCGTCTGCGACTGACTGGGAGCGGTGGTGGCGGGGACGGCAGGGACGGCCGTCGCCGACTTTTTCCCCTTCCCTTTGCCCTTCCCCTTTTGGCCCACTTTCGTCCACTCGTTGGACGGGGTGGTCGACGGGAGTTGGGCGTCTTCCGCCTGGGAGGAGGACGGCCCCGGCTCGCTTTGCCTCTTATCCGCCGCAAGCGGCGGTCGGAGGCGTTTTCCCGGCAGGAGCCGGTCCTCGATGCCTGCTAGGCAGGCTCTCGTGAAGGCCCTCTCCTCCATTACTACCTTGCGGATGATATCCTCAAGGTTGGAGGAGGGGCCCTCTGCTGCAGGGCTCGCCTTGGCCTGTTGTGGCCGGGCCGAGGCAGGGCCCTCTGCGGCAGGGCTCGCCTTGGCCTGTTGTGGCCGGGCCGTGGCTTCAGCCAGCTTCAGATGAAGCTGGCTGACCTCCGACTGCAGGCGATCTACCCTCGCCTGCAGTTGCCGCGTCTCGTCGGTGGTCGTCCGCTTCACAAGCTCCGCGACGACACCGCGCATACTCGCGGCCCTGCATTTCAGGGCCTTTTGAAATGTCCCTTTCAGGTTGGAGGACTTAGAGGCGACCTCAACAATCTCCTCCTCGTCCTCCTCCGCCATTTTCTGTAGCTCCGCTACAGTATTGTCCGCGTATATAACGCGGGACGCACCGTACCCGGACTTGGCCCGGGCGACGTGCGCCCGCTTCTCCTTAGCGGCAACCCGCTCCTCCAGCTCTTGCTGGAGCTGTGCCCGCCGAGCCACGTCCAATTGGCGTTGGGCGTCCGCGAGCCCAACGACATGGGTGTCCGCGGCCACCGTCGGCTTTTTAGCCTTCGGCAACCTCGTCGACCCAGAGGCCGAGGAGCCCCCGGACCCACCGCTCCGGTGGACCCGCTTCCGCGATCGAGAGTCGCTCGCATCCGACACACCAGCTAGCGAGTCACTGTCGGACGACTCTGCCCCTCCAAAGTAGCTAGCCGCAGACGGCGCGCGGCTAGACTCTGACGCTGGAGCGTCGGGGTGGCCCTGAAAAGGGCCTTTTGGTTGGCCCTGAGAAGGGCCTTTTGGATGGCCCTGAGAAGGGCCTTTTGGTTGGCCCTGAGAAGGGCCTTTTGGTTGGCCCTGAGAAGGGCCTTTGGGTTGGCCCTGAGAAGGGCCTTTTTCTTTTAAAAACCGCCCGCAGGCGTCCCGCGTGGGTTTAGGCATTGCCTCCGCCAGTTCGCAAACAACAAGTCACTATAATAAAATTCGCTACGAAAGCACAGAGCACTTTAGCCAACCCAGTCTGCCACTCCGTTACGGTGGTCAGAACTGGGCTGTTTCCAGGGGACACGACGTGGACGTAAGCTCTGTGGGGGGTCCCCCAACCTAACCTAACCTAACCTAACCTAACCTAACCTAACCTAACCTAACCTAACCTAACCTAACCTAACCTAACCTAACCTAACCTAACCTAACCTAACCTAACCTAACCTAACCTAACCTAACCTAACCTAACCTAACCTAACCTAACCTAACCTAACCTAACCTAACCTAACCTAACCTAACCTAACCTAACCTAACCTAACCTAACCTAACCTAACCTAACCTAACCTAACCTAACCTTTTTTTTTTTTTTTTTTTTTTTGTTGTTGTCGCTGGGAAAAAATGCATTACGCATACCCTCCCATCGGGGGATGGAAGGGGTATGTGGGACTCCCCGGGCGGACCCGGTATACCCACTAAAACGACCCAGCGGCATTCCCGCTTCGTCCGAGTGGCGGGGAACTGGGAAACCGGCATAGCCTTTGCGTCCAGTCCTCCGCCGACGATTGCCCTTCATGGCGGACCCCTCACGCCCTCACGGGTGTGGGGGGTCGGGAATGACAGACGAAGGTGACGGGTGCAATGCGGGCGAAGGCACCCCCGCGCCTGTCGCCTGCCCGTCACCATGGGGAGGGAGAGGACGACGCCTTCTCCGACCCCTTCGTCTACGGAGCGGCGCAGCGAGAGGATCGTCCTCCCGCGCGCGCTCCGCCTCCTCCTTTTGCGACATTACATCCTCGCAAAAGGAGGCGACTGCTGACCAGGCCTCCTCGCTCCCCAGCATGGCGTCGACCACGCCGGGAAGCGAGAGGTCCAGTCCGACCACCGCGGTCAGACCGCGGCGCAGCTCGGACCAAGCCGGGCACACCTCGAGGGTGTGCTGCGCCGTGTCCACCGGCGCGCCACAGTCGTGGCACGCCGGGGTCTCCTCCCTCCCGATCCGATGCAGGTGCGATCCGAAACAGCCATGCCCGGACAACACCTGCACCAGACGGAAAGAGAGGAAACCGTGGGACCGCTCGAGCCAGCCCTGCAGGACCGGACCGAGCGCGTCCAACGTCCGGCGGCCAAAGGCGGCGTTGGCGAGGTCCTCCGACCAATGGAGGACGATGGCGTCCCTCGCCTCTCGCCGCACGGCCTCCCGCTCTTCGCCCATGGGGCGCTCCCCGAGCGCCTTCCGGCGCGCCGTCCATTCGTACACTCTGGCGAGCACCCAAGCCTCCAACTCCCAAGGAGGGGTGCCGGCCAGAGCGCACGCCGCCGAGAAGCCCACTGAGCGGTAGGCCCTCGCCACCCGCTGTGCAATGGCTCGCTGGGGCCTGCGGATGGCGGTCGCATTCTCCCTCCTATGGAGGGAGTCCGCCCAGATGGGGGCCCCGTATAGGGCCATGCTCCGCAAGATGCCGGCATAGAGGCGCCGGCATTTCGCCTTGGGCCCCCCCAGGTTCGGGAGGAGCCACGAGAGGGCGTCCGCGGCCTTTAACAGGCGCGTCGACAGCCCGCTGAAATGCGGGCCGAAGCGCCACCTGTCGTCCAGCACCAGGCCCAGATACTTCATCTGGGGCTGGACCCCTATCCTGACGCCTTCTACGACTATGTGGGCGTCGGGAGGGCAGCGCTGCCGGGGACCGCGAAAGAACACGGCCTCCGTCTTGTGCAGCGCCACCCTCAATCCCAGGCGGCGGATCCTCTCTGCCACCAAGGATCCACCAGCCGAGGCCAGACAGGCCGCATCCCCGAAGCTCCTCCCCCGGGCAGTGAGGAGAGTGTCATGCGCGTAGCAAATGACACTGGTGCCCGGGAGGAGGGCTCCCCGCAACAGCCAATCGAATCCGATGTTCCACAAGGGGGGCCCCAGCACCGACCCTTGCGGAACACCGGACTCTGCGCCGTACCGCCTCACCGTGGCCGTCTTGTCCACGAGGAGGACCTCTCGGTCCTCCAAGTAGCTGGCCAGGAGGTCCCGCAGATATTGGGGCACTCCGTGATACCGGAGCGCCTCCAATATCGTCGAGTGGGGGACGGAGTTGAAGGCGTTGGCAATGTCGAATGACACCGCCAGCACTCCGTCCCCCGCCTCCACCGCCTCCTTCACCTGGCCCTTGAGTAGGGCCAGCGCGTCGATCGTCGAACGCCCACGACGGAAACCAAATTGGGCGTCCGACAGATCCGGCCCTACCACCCGCAAGTGGCTTTCCAGCCTCCCGGCGACAATCCCCTCGAACAGTTTACCGACCTCATCGAGCAGAACGATGGGCCGGTATGCCGAGGGAGAGTCCACCGGGCGTCCCTCCTTCCGGAGGAGGCACAACTGCCCCTCCTTCCACAGTTTCGGGAACCTCCCAGCCGTAAAGCACGCGCTGAAGAGGTCCCGAAACCTGACCTCCATTTGGGTGGCAGCGATCGCCACCACCCGCGCGGGGACGCCGTCTGGCCCGGGGGCCGTCTTTTTTGCGCGGAGGCTAAGTACCCCCGCGTAGAACTCCGCCGCCGTCACCGGGGGGACCTCCTCCTCCGGCGAAGCCGCCCCTTGCGGAGGAACCATCGTTGGTGGGGTGAAGTCGGTCCTGCGCGGAAACAGGGACCGGACCACCCCATCCAGCAACGCTGGCTCGAGGGTCTCCGACAGTGGGGGACCATAGGGGCGGAGCTGGTTCCGCGCCGCCTTGTATGGTCTCCCATAAGGATCCCTGTCGAGATCCTCCAGCATCTCGGCCCTTGCCGAGTCTTGCGCAGCGCCCATTGCAGACTTGAGGGCCGCCGCAGCCTCTCGGTAAGAGGCGTACAGGCGGTCCTCTTCTGCCCGGACTCGGTTTTGGGCGCTGCGCCGTCGACTCCGCGCGTAGGCCCTTCTGGCCGCCACGCAGGTGGCCCGGAGTCCCGACAGCTCCTCCGTCCACCAGTAGACGGCACGACGGGGAGGCGGACGGCGAGACCGAGGCATGCTGGAGTTGCACACCTCGGTCAAGGACCCCCTGAGCCGGACCGCTGCGGCGTCCACGTCCGGGACCTCCTCGGCAGGGCGAGGCGACAGCCAGTCCTGGAGAAAGGCGGCCTCCTTGGCTGCCTCCCGGTCCAGGCGGGTGAGTGCCCACCGCGGGAAGGGAGATTGCCCAGCGCGGGCCGTCCCCCCTCTCTGCTGTGTGGAGATGTCGAACCGCACATAACGGTGGTCCGACAAGGTCTCCACCAGCTCCACCCGCCAGTTGACGACGCGGGCGGCAAGCGCGGGGGTGGCAAACGAGACGTCCACCACCGACCCGCCCTGTTGCCGCACACACGTGTGGACCGCCCCCCTGTTGAGGAGGGACACACCACACGAGGCCGCCCAAAACTCGACGGCGCGTCCCCGGACGTTGCAACCGGCAGTCGGGTTGCCCCAGGCCGCCGACTTGGCGTTCAGGTCGCCGAGCACCACGACCTGGCGTGGCGCCGCCCTCCCTACGACAGCAGTGAGGATCTCTAGGAAATCCTCAAAGTCCGAGAGAGGGCGGTTTGGGGAGAAATACACCCCCACCATCGCCATCTCTCCCCACGCGGCGGCCACGTATCCCGGTCCCCTCTCTAAGAGCGAGAGGGGAGGGGAGTCTGTGGAAGACCGCGCCACCAACGCCACCAAGCCGTCCCGGTCGCCCAGCCAACGGCCAGGGACCGAGTAAGGCTCGGCGACCACTGCCAAGTCCACCAACCACTCAGCCATGGTCTGCATCAGCAGATCCTGGGCTGTCCTGCAGTGGTTGGTGTTCGTCTGAAGGATGCGATGTTCGACCCTATCCATCACTCGGACATCGCACCCTCCTCCGCAGCCGCCGCAGGAACGGCGGTGTTTACGGCAGCGGCAGGCCCGGTCGGCGCCTGCGCTTTGCCACGCTTAGGGGGAGGATTGCACTTCCTCCCCTTCATTACGTGGCCTGCCCGGCGGCCACTGGCGGCACACACCGCGCAGTGCGGCGTGGCGGCCTCGCAGGAGGCGGCTTTGTGGCCCTCCTTACCGCAGCGGTAGCATGTGTCCGTCCTGTCTACCTTGGACGGACACAGGGGCCGGGTGTGTCCGATGCCGAAGCACCGGAAACACCGCAGAGGCTGGTCCTCGAGTGCCCGGACTGCGCCCGAGCTGAACCCGACTTGAAGCCGTCCTTTCGCAAGGACGGCTTTGGCAGCGGCGATTGGGCACTCGAGGCGAATGGTGCCCATACCGCCGCGGCCGGGCCTTATGTCCCGGCCTTGGACCGCCGCGGCGCCACAGCCCCCTACCGCTGCGACCGCCGCCACCACCTCCTCCTTGGTGACGGAGTCATCTAACTCCGTCACTTCAATGGCCGCCGACTTGACCGGTCGAGCCACCTTGGCAGAGTCCGCGATGACCTCTTGCAGCTTGGCTGCAAAGAGGTCCGCGCGGGCACTCCCCTCTGCCCCCGGGAACTCGAAAATGCGAGCCCCGGCTTGGGTCCGCCGGCAGGACACACTGCCGATCCCCAGTTGAGTGGGATCGGCATTATTACGCGCCCGCACCAAAATGGAGGCGTAGGTCTCCCCTCGCCCCGCAGCCTCCGCGGTGAGCGTCACCACGACGGCTGCGGTTTTTGGGGGGACTAACTGCCCCTTTCCTCCTCTCCTGCCCTTTCTCTTGCCGGTCGTCTGCGACTGGCTGGGAGCGGTGGTGGCGGGGACGGCAGGGACGGCCGTCGCCGACTTTTTCCCCTTCCCTTTGCCCTTCCCCTTTTGGCCCACTTTCGTCCACTCGTTGGACGGGGTGGTCGACGGGAGTTGGGCGTCTTCCGCCTGGGAGGAGGACGGCCCCGGCTCGCTTTGCCTCTTATCCGCCGCAAGCGGCGGTCGGAGGCGTTTTTCCGGCAGGAGCCGGTCCTCGATGCCTGCTAGGCAGGCTCTCGTGAAGGCCCTCTCCTCCATGACTACCTTGCGGATGATATCCTCAAGGTTGGAGGAGGGGCCCTCTGCTGCAGGGCTCGCCTTGGCCTGTTGTGGCCGGGCCGAGGCAGGGCCCTCTGCCGCAGGGCTCGCCTTGGCCTGTTGTGGCCGGGCCGTGGCTTCAGCCAGCTTCAGATGAAGCTGGCTGACCTCCGACTGCAGGCGATCTACCTTCGCCTGCAGTTGCCGCGTCTCGTCGGTGGTCGTCCGCCGGACCAGCTCCGCGACGACACCGCGCATGCTCGCGGCCCTGCATTTGAGGGCCTTCTGCAAGGTCCCCTTCAGGTTGGAGGACTTAGAGGCGACCTCCACGATCTCCTCCTCGTCCTCCTCCGCCATTCTCTCCAGCTCGGCCAGAGAATGGTCCGCGTATAGAACGCGGGACGCACCGTACCCGGACTTGGCCCGGGCGACGTGCGCCCGCTTCTCCTTAGCGGCAACCCGCTCCTCCAGGTCTTGCTGGAGCTGCACCCGCCGAGCCAGGTCTAATTGGCGTTGGGCGTCCGCGAGCCCAACGACATGGGTTTCCGCGGCCACCGTCGGCTTTTTAGCTTTCGGCAACTTCGTCGACCCCGAGGCCGAAGAGCCCTCGGACCCACAGCTCCGGTGGACCCGCTTCCGCGAACGAGCGTCGTCCGCGTCCGACATACCAACTAGCGAGTCGTTGTCAGACGACTCGCTAACCCTTTCGAAGAAACTAGCCGCAGAAGGCGCGCGGCTAGTCTCTGACGCCGGAGCGTCGTTGTGGCCCTGAGAAGGGCCTTTTGGTTGGCCCTGAGAAGGGCCTTTGGGTTGGCCCTGAGAAGGGCCTTTGGTTTGGCCCTGAGAAGGGCCTTTTGGTTTTAAAAAGCGCCCGCAGGCGTCCCGCGAGGGTTTAGGCATAGCCTCCGCAGGTTCGTAGTTAACAAGGCAAGATTCGCAATTAAAATTCGCTACGAGAGCACAGAGCACTTTAGCCAACCCAGTCTGCCACTCCGTTACGGTGGTCAGAACTGGGCTGTTTCCAGGGGACACGACGTGGACGTAAGCTCTGTGGGGGGTCCCCCAACCTAACCTAACCTAACCTAACCTAACCTAACCTAACCTAACCTAACCTAACCTAACCTAACCTAACCTAACCTAACCTAACCTAACCTAACCTAACCTAACCTAACCTAACCTAACCTAACCTAACCTAACCTAACCTAACCTAACCTAACCTAACCTAACCTAACCTAACCTAACCTAACCTAACCTAACCTAACCTAACCTAACCTAACCTAACCCAGTTGAACGCGCCGAGCTGTTACCGGTGCCCCAGGACCGCTCAAAAAGCGTGAGGCGAAGCACCGTAGTCGCACTGAGGAGGCGAGAGCTTGCCTGAATAAGGCCAAGCTTAATTTAGGCAACTCTCGCAACCTCAAGGCCGAGATCAAAACTGCGGTGCTCGAAGCCATAAACAGGCTTTATGAGCTGGTCAAGGAGTCGGAGCAAGGCCGGGCTCCTGTTGCACCCATCGCCGTACCGGAACCCGCGCCCACTGCTGATTTCGGTCCCCAGGAACCCATCTCCTTAGAGGTTCTTGCTAGCCAGACTGAGCTTCTGAATACCTTGAAGGAGCACATCTCGGAGGTTAAAGATAACTCCGAGAGATTGCAAAGGCTCCAGCTTAGTCTGGCTAGCAGAGAATGTGTTGGGGAGAAAACCTACGCGAGTGCAGCGTCTGGAACTAAGAGCCACACTGGGGCGCAAGTCCCGGAGCGAACGACGCTGCACTCCGTGATCGTCTCCTCAACACAGGAGATGGATACGGGTGCCGAAATACTCGAAAGAGTTAGGAAAGCAGTGGACGCGAAGGAGGGCTGGGTGCGAGTGGAGAGGGTCCGAAAGGCCAAAGACCAAAAGGTCATCATGGGGTGCGCAACGAAAGAGGAGAGGGATAAAATAAAAAAGAGACTAGAATCGGCCGGAGAGAACCTCGTCGTCGAGGCGGTGAAAAATCGGGACCCACTTCTGGTTCTTAGGGACGTGCTGCTCGTACACAGCGACGAAGAAGTACTGAGAGCCCTTAAGAACCAGAACCGGGAGATCTTTGACGGCCTCGGGGACGAGGAACAAAGAATGTCCGTGAAATTTAGGAGGAAATCAAGAAACCCGCATGTCAACAACATTGTGCTGAGTGTGTCCCCCACGATCTGGAGGAGGGCACTCGAAGGAGGCAAGCTCCGCATTGACCTCCAGAGAGTGCGCGTCGAGGATCAGACGCCTCTGGTGCAGTGTACCCGCTGCCTAGCATATGGTCACGGCAAACGTCTTTGCACGGAGCCAGCCGACCTGTGCAGCCACTGCGGCGGTCCACACTTAAGGGTGGACTGCCCAGACAAACTCATTGGCGAGGCAGCGGTGTGCGTGAACTGCACCAGAGCCAAGCTGGGGGAACATCAGCACAATGCCTTCAGCAGTGAATGCCCGGTACGAAGGAAGTGGGACGCATTCGCCAGAGCATCAATAGCTTATTGCTAAAGTTGTCAGTGCGCCCACTTCTAAGTACATCGAGATTACAAATTCGACACAACCAGTAGGCAGACGCATTAATCGAACCACTAGGGTTGGCAAATGTAAAAACTGTAACTGGAGTCAGTTTCATGAGAAACTGGCCCAGGTTATACGAGGCCCGAGGTTAGCCCTAGTGGAATCGATAAGTTGTGTCGAATTTCGTGGTAAAGATAGCCATAATTGCAATAGATCTAAAATGAGAACACCCAGATCTAAAATAAATAAGTTATTTGTAAAATATTTGATATAATCCTATATATTAAGTATATAGTGAAAATATCAGAGAGTAAAAACAAAAGCTTATGAAATAAAACAAAACCAAAATAAAAAATAGGAAAAATTACTCGGTTATAAAAAAAGGGCAAACATTGAAATAATTATATAGTTTAAATTGAAATAATTAGTTTAAAGACATAGGTATAATACATTGTAGTTTAACATAGTAACAGTAGAAACTCAAAGAATATTAAATACATAGTAAAATAAACAGTAACAATAAAAGTATAACATAATGAAAACGTAAAAGTAAATAAATATATGAATGTACATGAAAAGCAGTAAAATTTACAAGTCATAACGTCACTAAATAGAGCGCGGTCTATTCGACCTCCTAAAATTCGGCGTCATATAAGGTAAAACTTCCGCGCAAAAGGTCTCTGATCATGTCAGAGGGACACTGGCGGGGCAGGAGTGAAAAAAAAAAAAAAAAAAAAAACCTAACCCAGTTGCACTCGGTCTCTCGAGCTGGAAGCAGCAAAACTCCACGCGCTCCTCACTAAAAAATACAAATTAATTGGTTTTTGTGCTCTAATTTTAACAAGTCAAGTGTCGTTGGATGCGGAAAATTGAGCCGCACAAAGTGCCGTTTCTAAATTGTTCCGGTCTATAGTGACGAGGAAGTTTTCAGTCGAAAACCATATTTTTGGAGGTTAAGTGGAAAACTTAAAACAGAAAATCGCAAACGCTGCCGAAACTAAAGCGACGACCCCCTGTTTTTTCACCGGCATCGTGAGGACATCGTAGCTCCCCATCACCTGGACCACCGAAAACCAACTTGACATCACGCAACTGCGAGTTATTCAGGATTTTCAAAAAACCACGTGCCCTGAAAAAGTGGAAGGAGTGAACACAGCGGTGTGAAACTTGGTGCCAACCTGGACCTTCATCACACAAGGCGAGTGCAACATATTTTGGATTTTTACGACAGCTGGTATATTTTATATAACAGTTGAAAGTTCGCATTTTTCGACATAAATATCTTTGGACAGAAGACCTTTTTCAAAATTTTTCAACTGCAGCCTGGTGCGCGCTCATCAGTACATTAGAGACCTTAAGTTTTAGATTTTTGTTTTCAGTAATTTTAAAATTATACCATTTTTTATAACAAAACCAGTTTTTCAAAATTTTCCGGCTTGTTTTTTGACTTTTAAAATTTTTGCGTTCTATAGATTGTAGCTTCTTATTTTTAGTATTTTATGTAAATTTTTTAGATTTTTCCGACCAGTAATTCCAGAGATATCGAATTTTAACTGTTTTTCGGCCATAATTCAAAATTTAATAGTAAAAATCAATTTCTGACTTTAGGACAGGGTCCAATATATAAATTGTGACCCATTTAAGTCCAAACTCGGGCCACATACCTTTTAAATTGGCCGTTTTGACAAAAACGCGCCATCTTGGTTTTTTGGTTTTGTTTTTCAAAACAGGATATCTCGGGAACCGCTGGCCCAATTATAGTCGTTTTTCCACTGTGACCAGTAGTTTTTAGTTAATTTTAAGTGTATTTGGTTTTCAGCCTGTTTCAGTGCTTCCAAAATTTTGTCGCTGAAACCACTTTCAGGACATACCTGAAGTGACGCCGAGCTGTACATCCAAAACCCCGTCCAATTGTGGCAAGGGGTTTCGAAGTTACGGACATTTTAAGTCGACTTTTGACAGCTCGGCGGCCATTTTGTTTGGCTTCAAACCGTCATAACTCTTGAACCAAGGGTCGTGGGAGATTGCGGTTTTTGATTTTACACTCAGGAACCTTCCAACCCGTTCTCCCCACGACTTCAGGCGGTTTGGGGCTAAAAATTTTCAGGACCCTGAAAGTGGTTTCAGCGGACAGCGGAGCTCAGGCCGAGTTAGGAGAGCCCAAACTTGGGGGGTCTACGGCTTTCCAGAGGGGAGTTATTCGCTGACAAAATCGAACTTTGACAGCACTGCGGCCATTTTGCGAAAACTTAAGACGGCCATAACTTCCCAACGGAGAGTCGTAGAGGGCCGGGGTTTTCACTGTTTATGTCAGTAGGGCTTAGGGCACAGACCTAGTTGAGTTTCAGGCGTTTTCAGCGTGCCAAGATTTTTCAGGCTGAAAACCGATCCGGTGGATTGGTCTCACCGAGCCAACTTCAGAAAGCCCAAACACCGGGGTTTTTGGACTGGTGGATCCGGAGATATCCTCTTGTAACCACTTTGGGTTTTTTATTTGGTAAAAACCAAAAAATTTCAAGTTAGGATATCTCCGGTACCCCTTGGTGTAACTGCACCGAGTTTGGGTTCATTTGGGAGGGCTCGCTGAGAGCTATCCACCTACCTTGACAGAACGACTCTATGTAGAGTCCTTCAGAAAATCACTCTACTATTGGGTGTTTTGACTCGGAAAAATTTCCGTTACCTGTTTTCCGACTGGTTCCTCTTGACCCGCTCTTTTGAGCTAAGGACCGCGACTCTACATAGAGATCGACCGCCGAAGATCTTGAATCTGAGGCAGAATATTTGCGTTTTGTTTGATTTTATTTTACTTTTTGTGTGTATTATTTATATTCCCTTTTCTTGCTCTCTTTTCCTGCCTTACACCATCGCCTGGGCGTTGAAATACCAAAGCGCACCGTTGACCTCCAAGTCGCGTACACCATCTGGAAAGGAAAGCGGAAAATTAGTATATAAGTCGACAGGATTAATTGAATCCCACTTACATTATATTGTTTTTATTTTATTTTTTTGCTTTATCTTTAAACCTTAACTGACCGTGGTATCCCTTTACAATACCCGGCAGACCTTTGACGTTAACTAGTTCCTAGGAAGAGCTCTTTGACAAAATGCCGGCAACACGCACACCAGCAAAAAAGGCAAATCCCACGGAGGTTCCAGAATTGGAAGGGAACCAAACAGGTCAGGTGGGCCCATCGGTGAGGCGTAGCATCGGACACTGGGAAGGCGGATCCAAAATAGTTCCACCCCACAAAACACCATCGCCCCCCAAGAAAACGGTCCTGAGCTACCCCCTTAAAACAAAGCCAATGATGACGCTCTCACAAGAGGCAAAACCCGAAGCAACGAAGCAACGGGGAAGCGTTGACACGGCTAAAATAGAAATTAGCGAGCAGAGTTCTAAAAGCCCTCCACGACCTGCCGACAAAGAACAGCTAGAGATGCAAGAAAATAAGACCATGCCAAAGCAAGCGAAACCGACCGAGCCGCCAAAGTTACAGTACGCGGATCGGTCAGTAGAAGCTAGGGCCTGCTTAAACAAAGCAAAGCTTCACCTGAATAGTTCAAGAAACACCAAAAACGAAATAAAAACAGCCGTCGTTGAAGCGTTGGATCGTCTCTATCAGCTGGTCAGAGAAGCTGAAAGGGAGGCCAAAACAAAAAGAACTAAGGATTACGTGGAGCTCAAAACTGCCGACATAGACGCAACATTCTCGATTGACACGGAGCAGAAATTGAACCCAAACATCCAAGCGAGCAACACAAGCCAATTCATGGAAAAAATTGAGGAGCACTCCAAGTTGCTGCTGGAAAGCAACAAACGGATGGAGGAGCTCAAGGGGGTTATAGAGGCACAGAAGGAAAGAATGGAGAATGTAGAGGCTCCTACATATGCGGGGGTGGTCGCGGGTGGGAGTGGCGGCGCGCTGGAAAAGCGAACGCTGCACTCAGTTGTGGTCACCTCCAGCAATGAGGAGGACTCGGGAGAGGAAGTTCTTGACAGGGTAAGGAAGGTAATAGATGCAAAAGAGGGATGGATAAAGGTGGAGAAAGTAAGAAAGGCGAAGGACAGAAAGGTGATTATGGGTTTTGAGACGACGGAAGAAAGAGATAAGGCGAAAGAAAGATTGAGGAAGAATGGAGCCAATCTCACCGTTGAGGAGGTGAAGAACAGGGATCCGTTGCTGATCCTTAGGGGCGTCCTATTGGTTAATACCGATGAGGACGTCCTTAAGGCATTCAGGAACCAGAATCAGGATGTTTTCCACGGCCTCAGCGGTGGGACGGGCAGGGTAGAGATAAAATATAGGAAAAGGGCTAGGAATCCACATACCGGCAACATTGTGCTCAGCGTCTCGCCAACTATTTGGAAAAGGGTCACAGCAAAGGGATACGTACATATTGACCTCCAGCGCATCAGGGCCGAAGACCAGACCCCACTGATGCAATGTACGCGCTGTCTGGGCTTCGGGCATAGCAAAAAATATTGTGCGGAGTCAGTGGACATTTGCAGCCACTGCGGCGGCCCCCACCTGAGATCCGAATGTTCGGATTTTATGACGGGAATACCAGCAGCATGCAGAAACTGCAAGAAAGCAAACAGCACCCAGACGGAACACAATGCCTTTAGCGCCGGTTGCCCACAGCGTCAGAAATGGGATGACTTGGCGCGAGCGACAGTAGCGTACTGCTAAAGGCACCCAGGGGGACCACCACGCTTACAAATTCGCACAGGCTAACCTCCAGCGAAAGAAGCTTGCGACAAATGAGTTATTCCTAGAGGCAGAAAAACGCGGAATAGCGGTTGCGCTTATCCAGGAGCCTTACGTCGGCAATATCAAGACTGTTAAGAGTCAGAGAGGAGTGAGGATCTTCCAAAGCATTGATGCCGGAAATGGGACTGTTAAGGCAGCAATTGCAATCTTTGACAAGGACATAAACGTTATACAGTACCCGAAACTCACCAACAATAACATCTCTGTGGTGGGAATCCAAACCAGTGCTTGGGAGATCACACTCGTCTCGCTCTACTTTGAGCCAGACAAGCCGATAGAGGAATACCTGGAACACCTCAGGAAAATTGAAATTGTAAATGGCTCCAAGCCGCTGATCATTGGAGGAGACGTCAACGCAAAGAGTACATGGTGGGGAAGCCCAGTCATCGATAGTAGAGGCGAAGACGTGTGTGGAACTCTCGGAGAGCTAGGGCTCCACGTACTCAACACAGGGGAAATCCCGACCTTCGACACTATCAGAGGAGGACAGAGGTACACCAGCCACGTCGACATCACAGCCTGCTCGACGAACATTCTTGGGTTGGTGGATGACTGGAGAATAGACGAGGGCTTGACGAGTTCCGACCACAACGGCATAACTTTCAACATCAAATTACGGAAATCCATAGGTATAAGAATTGAAAGAACTACACGAATTTATAACACCAAAAAAGCCAATTGGAACGACTTTTGTGAAAAATTCAACCAATTAGCCATAGAGTATAAAGTCACAAAATCAGAAATAGATACGGTTAGAAATAATGAACAATTAGACATAATAACAAATAATTTAACCATAGCAATTAAAGAAGCATGCAACTCGGCAATGCCAAACAAAACAATAAAAGAAACTTTTACCTTGCCGTGGTGGTCGGAAAACCTCACAAAGTTGAAGAACCAAGTTGCCACCAAGAAGCGAAGAATTCAGTGCGCCGCTCCTGTCCGAAGGTCGAAGGTCGTAGGAGAGTACCTGAAACAGAAAGCAGAGTACGAATTAGAGGAAGAAAAAGCTGCAACCGAGAGTTGGAAAGATTTTTGCTGCAAGCAGGATAGAGAAGGGGTCTGGGAGGGGATATATAGGGTAATACGAAGGACTACGCGTAGAGAGGAAGATCTGCCGATGGTGAAGGACGGAGAAACCCTAGACGCAAAGGGCTCCGTGAAATTTATCACGGAAACCTTTTACCCGGATGACTTGGTCAGTACTGATGATGAGTACCATAGCCACATCCGACTGGAAGCGGACCGAGTCAACAAAAAGGAGAACAAGGAAAGCCACGATCCACCCTTCACCATGGCAGAATTGAAATCAGCCAGCGATTCGTTCAACCCCAAAAAGGCTCCGGGAATAGATGGCCTCACAGCCGACATCTGTAGCCGTGCCATTGGAAGTGCACCAGAAATGTTCCTGGCCTTTCTGAACAAATGCCTGGAACATGGGTACTTCCCACAACCTTGGAAGGAGGCTACGGTTGTGGTATTAAAGAAACCGGGTAAAGCTGATTATACCACCCCGAAAGCTTACAGACCAATCGGCTTGTTGCCTGTCCTAGGAAAAATATACGAGAAGATGCTGATGGCCCGCCTCAGGTTTCACATTCTACCTAGGATGAGTACTCGCCAGTACGGATTCATGCCACAGAGGAGCACCGAAGACTCTCTCTATGCTCTTATGCAGCACATCCGCAACAAGATTGACGAAAAGAAAATTGTTATACTTATATCACTAGACATAGAGGGAGCCTTCGACAGCGCCTGGTGGCCGGCTATCAGAGTCCGACTGGCTGAGGAAGAGTGTCCGGTCAACCTGAGGAGGGTCATCGACAGCTACTTGACGGACAGAAGGGTCAGAGTCCGGTATGGTGGAGAGGAATATAGTAAGGGAACAAGCAAAGGCTGTGTGCAGGGCTCCATCGGAGGCCCCTTCTTCTGGAACCTGCTCCTGGACCCTCTTTTAAAGACTTTGCAGATTAGGGGGGATTACTCCCAGGCTTTCGCGGACGATGTTGTTCTTGTCTTCGATGGTGACACAGCAATAGAAATCGAGCGGAAAGCCAACGCCGCCCTCGACCATGTTCGGGCGTGGGGTGTTAAAAACAAACTTAGATTTGCACCACAGAAGACGAATGCGATGGTCATCACAAGGAGATTAAAATATGATACCCCACGCCTGAGCATGGGCGGGATTGACATTACTATTTCGAGAGAAATCAAGATTCTGGGTGTCACCATCGACGACAAGCTGACATTTAACACTCATGTCTCTAATGTTTGCCGCAGGGCCATAGGTGTATACAAGCAATTGTGTAGGGCGGCAAGGGTGAGTTGGGGACTTAGTCCAGAGGTAATTAAAATTATATATACAGCCACCATAGAGCCGATCGTCATGTACGCCGCCAGTGTATGGGCCCAAGCGGCGAATAAAGTGGGAATTAAAAAGCAGCTGGCTGCCGTGCAACGTGGAATTGCACAGAAAATGTGCAAAGCCTACCGCACTGTGTCCCTGAACTCGGCACTGGTTCTGACTGGGATGCTCCCTCTAGATCTCCGGGTCCGCGAGGCGGCCTCACTTTATGAGACCAGGAGAGGCGTATCCCAGGCAGTGCCGGCGGGTAGGGAGGTGGAGCGGGTGGCACCCGCTATGGAATCCCCGCATCCAGCTAGGCGTATCGACCTGGAGTTCGTGAGCCTGACGAACCGTGAGCAAGTCGATGCCAGCGCCGACTTGGAGGTTAAAATCTTCACAGATGGCAGCAAAATTGGCGGGCGCGTCGGGGCCGCACTTTCTATATGGAAGGGTGACGCCGAGACGCGTGCTATCAAGTTGGCGCTGTCGGACTACTGCACGGTCTACCAGGCGGAACTCCTGGCGATATGCCGGGCAACAAGGGAAATCCAGAAGCACTCGGCATCCAGTTTCGGAGTGTACAGCGACTCCATGGCGGCCCTCCAGACAGTGAAAAACCACAGCTGCCTTCACCCCCTGGCAGTGGAAGCTAGGGATAATTTAACATTAATATCCCACCAAAACAAGATGGTTTACTTGTTTTGGATAAAAGCCCACGCAGGGTTAGAGGGCAACGAAAGAGCGGATCAGCTGGCAAAGGAGGCCGCCCTGAATAGCAAGAGGAAGCCTGACTACGACCTATGCCCGGTTTCTTTCATCAAGCGTAACATTCGTATGGCGACGCTTGATGAATGGAACCAAAGGTATACGGCGGGTCAGACAGCCTCCATTACTAAAATGTTTTTCCCGGACGCAGTGGCGGCGTACAGGACGGTCAAAAAGTTTCAGATTAAACCGCAGCTAACTCAAATCATGACGGGGCACGGTGGGTTCTCCGAATACTTGCATCGCTTCAAGTGTAAGGGGAACCCATCGTGCATCTGTGATTCTGCAATAGATGAGACTGTCCCACACTTACTTTTGGACTGCCCAGTGTACGCGATGGAAAGGTATGAGTTGGAACACAAAATAGATGTAAAACTAGAGAGAGGTAACATATCGGAAATAATAGCAGGAAAAGAGAGACAAGAATTTTTAGACTATTGCATTAAAATCTGTAGTAAAGTAATTGAGCGAAACAAAAACATTTAAGATAATTAAACTATGTTTCAAATATATTGTTACATATATTAAATGCAAACATAGAAATTAAGAATTAAAAATAGACTAAATAAGAATAAGTAGAAATAAGAATAAAAATAGTATATTATAAGTTACATGTAAAAAATTAGTAATATAGTAGTGTAATAGTTTATGAAGGAAATGTTTTAAGACTGATGCACTGATTGTTTCCGTAGCAGTAAATGTTATATAATTTAAGATAGATAAAATAGAGTACTTAGAATGGGTAGATTGTATAAGAATAAGACATAAGAACAAAAATAGTAAATAAGATGAAATAAGCTGTAATAAGTTAAAAAGAAAAAGGTTATTAAAGACTATTGCACTGATTTACTTTCCCTAGCAGTAAATGCAAAAGATAAAAAATAACGTAGAGCAGAGTAGAGTCTACACGACGGCTAAGTCCTACCGTCCAATCGGACTTCTCCCAGTCATGGGTAAGGTACTGGAAAAACTCGTTGCAAACAGACTCACCTGGAAGCTGGAGAGCGAGGGTCTCCTGAGCAGAAGGCAATATGGGTTCAGACCACAATGTGGTACGGAGGATGCCCTATACGACACCGTCAACTACATCCGCCGAGGTATTCGCGCCAAGAAGATTGTGGCCATTATTTCACTAGACATTGAAGGTGCATTTGACAATGCTTGGTGGCCGGCCATATTGCAGCAACTGCAAAGCAAAGGCATAGACAGGGAAACCTTGAGACTTATCGACAGTTATTTATCGGATCGCAGCATCACGCTTGACTATCTCACCCAAACTGTAACTAGAACCACTACCAAGGGCTGCATCCAGGGATCAATCACTGGTCCCATATTCTGGAACGTACAATTGGACCCTCTTATGGCTGCGGCGGATAAACTTAGGGCACATGTCCAAGCGTACGCGGATGATCTGGTTGTCCTTGCACAAGCGGACTCGGGGACAGAGCTCCAAACTATCGTGAATGAGGCACTCGTGGTCATTGCGGAGTGGGGAGAAAGGCATAAAATGAAGTTTGCGGCACACAAGACGCAGGCCATGGTCGTGACCAGGAAGTTAAAGTTCGAGGAACCAAAGTTTCTCCTCCTCGGAACACCCCTGGAAAACACCAAACGACTGAAGCTTCTTGGGCTCACCATAGACGCGGGGCTGACCTTTCTTCCACACCTGGAGGAAGTTACGAAGAAAACGGCCAACCTATTCAAAATGGTTTCCAGGGCAGCACGAGCTCAGTGGGGACTTAATGCAAACATCCTAAGGATCATCTACACAGGTGTTATAGAGCCCATAGTAACGTACGCGGCCAGCTCATGGGCGGAAATCGCTGAAAAGAAATACGCACAGGAGAAGCTGGACCGTATTACCAGGATGTTCGCTATTAAGATCTCCAAATCGCACAGGACCACCTCATTAATTGCCGCGGCCGTCCTAGCAAGAGTGATTCCACTCAACATGAGGGCTGCAGAATACCTCAAATTATACGAGGTAAAAAGAGGGAGGTCCCTGGAAGTACTCCCCGGCAGGAAGCTGGAACCGCGTGTGCACCCATCAGAGCTCCCGCACCCTGCTCTACGGACCATCCTTGGGTTCCAACACATCTCGGACATTAAAGAGCTTGAGACTATTGACAACCACTGGCCCCGGCTTTACACTGATGGTAGTAAAATTGAGGGGAAGGTGGGTGCCGCGGTGTCGTGCTGGGACCAAGAGGGTGAAATAGCTAAGCTGGAGCTGAAATTGGGCAATTATTGCTCCGTGTTTCAGGCCGAGATGGTTGCCATCTCTAGAGCGTTGACCTATGCCCAAGGTAGAAAGCCCCCCACTTCCGCTAACATAATATCAGACTCCAGATCAGCACTGGAGTCTATTTCGGATCCGAACACCAGGAACCCCATAGCACTACAGATACAGCAATGTATTGCCGAGGTTGAGCGTTCAGGAAGGCAGATCAAGCTATACTGGATAAAAGCGCACGCTGGAATACCTGGGAATGAGAGAGCTGATGAACTGGCCAAGCATGCTGCCCTATACAGGAAAACTGCCCCAGCATATGACAGATTCCCGCTGTCGTATGCAAAACGAACCATCAGGGAGTCAACGCTAGACAGCTGGCAAACAAGATACGTTGAGGAGACAAACCAGGACAGAGGCATAAGACTCTTTTTCAGTGATGTTCGCAAAGCATACAGTATACTGGAAAAGATTGGGACACAAAATAACCTGAGGGCCCAGTTATTCACAGGGCATGGAGGTGTCCGAGAATACCTTCACAGGTTCAAATTGGCGGGGACACCTGTCTGTGTTTGTGACAATACGTCCATCGAAACAATTAAACACATATTATATGACTGTCAAAGATTTGCACGGGAAAGGTATGATTGTGAACAGAGAGTGGGGCGCCCCTTAAACGCGATCGAGGAAATCTTGAGTGATGACAGTTGCCGGACTCATTTCATGGCTTTCGCAGAAAAAATCTTAGAAAGAGCTGCTAAAGCCAATGGATCAACTCTGCCGTAATCACCATCACCCTCTGGCCCTTTCCTTGCGACTTTTCTCTCTTCTGACCATAATGTTAATTAACGTTAATTTGTGTGTCCAACTAGTACTTTAATTAGGTAGTTAAGAATTTTTTGTACTACTTTAATAATCTGTCGTTATTAATTAGTTTAAGAAAGATATTGTCAAAAAAAAAAAAAAAATAATAAAAAAAAAAAAAAATTAAAAAAAAAAAAAAAAAAATTAAAAAAAAAAAAAAAAATTAAAAAAAAAAAAAAAAAAAAAAAAAAAAAAATGGGAAAAAAAAAAAAAAAAAAAAAATAAATAAAAAAAAAAACTTATAATAATACGTATATATTAAAGAGAATATAAAACATAATTGAATTAGTTATAGATTTAAGTGCTGAATTCAAAATCAGCAATATTTGAATGTAAGGAAGGATGGTGGTTTTAGTCGGTTGGAGCCCGACACTATCCAGACTGGCTCGTTGTGCGAGGCAGCTTGGGTGTAAGTCCGACCTGGATTTCCACATCCTGCCATAAAAAAAAAAAAAAAAAAAAAAAAAAAAACCTAACCTAACCTTTTTTTTTTTTTTTTTTTGGTTTCGGGGTGGAAAATCCTCACGGATGTCCCCCGCCCTGGGGCGGGCGGAGGGGTCTGTCAGACTCAAACTGACTAAAAACCACCCCGGTGTTCCCTTCCCACACTTGCACCGGGGATCATGGGAACTAGTGCGCCTTCCACGATCCCCGGCTAGTGCCGGCCCGCCTCCGCGGGCCTCCTCAATTCTGCGAGGGGAGTGAGGTGTACTCCCCCCGCGACCTCAGTAGGGGCGCGCGTGGAACACTACGCGCCACCGCCTCGGGTCCAGTTATATGGGGGGGGCGGCGGACGTCCCCAAGTCCGCCGTCCCTCTGAACCCGTTTAGGGGGGCTGGAAGAGGGCGTGGTCCGCCCTCCGCCGACGCCCGGTACGTCTGCTGCGGGTCGGGAGAGTGCTTTCGACTTCCCTCAACCTTTCCGCAGCCTCCTTCTGTGAGATGACGGTTTCACAGAAGGAGATCACCGCGTCCCACGACTCTGCGCTCCCGACCATCGAACGAGCAACGGCCGGCAGCGTCAGGTCGGTTCCGACTTCTGTTATGAGGGCACGGCGCGGCTCCTCCCATGCGGCACACTCTGCCAGCGTATGCCGCGCCGTGTCCTCCAGACAGTGGACGCAGTGATGACACCGAGCGTCCGGCTCCCTGTTTATGCGACACAGGTACTTCCCGAAGCAACCATGCCCCGAGAACACCTGCGTCGCCCGAAACGACAGGGAGCCGTGCCTCCTCTCGAGCCATTCCTCGAGCACTGGTCGGATCGCCTCAATGGTAGCGAGGCCGGCGGTAGGGCGCAAAAGCCTATCCCGCCACTCCGCCACCAGGACCTCGCGGAGCTGAGACCGACGCAGATCGATCTCTCGCTGCATCGGTTCACAGCCCCGCGTCCGCGCTTCCTCGCGCCACCGGTACAGTGACGCGAGGACCCTAGCCTCTAGGTCCCAGGGTGGCGACCCGGCCAGTGCACAAGCCGCCTCGTAGGAGATTGTGCGATACCCCCTGATAGACCTGACGGCCATCGCCCTCTGCGGTTTTCGCAGCATCGCGATGCTGCCAGCCGTCAGGTCAGAGGCCCACACCGGGGCCCCGTACAGGGCCATGGATCGCAGAACCCCCAAGTACAATCTCCTACAGGCGGTGCTCGGGCCCCCCAGATTGGGAAGCAGCGTTGCGAGCGCGCCCGCCGCGCCCATCAACTTGGGCGCCAGACGCCGAAAGTGGGGGCCGAAGTCCCAACGGCTGTCGAGCACCAATCCCAGATACTTCATGGTGGACTCGACAGCAATTTGGGTCCCCCCGACCACAATATGTGCTCCCGGCGGCGGCGCCCGCCGGGGGCCGTGAAAGACCATGGCCTCCGACTTGGCGAGGGCCACCTCCAGGCCCAGGCGCCTTATGCGGCCCACAACCTGCGAGACCGCAGCTGTCGCCAGCAACGCTGCCTCCCTGTACGAGCTCCCCCGGGCCGTGACCAGCGTGTCGTCCGCGTAACACACCAGGGCCGCCCCCGGTTGGAGCTCGCCTCTCAGCACCCAATCGTATCCGATGTTCCACAGGGGTGGGCCCACTACCGAACCCTGTGGAACACCGCACGATATGTCGCGCCGGCCTCCGCCGTCGCGTCCCCTGTAGGTGACACACCTTTGCGCTAAATAAGCCCCAACAATGCGGCGGAGGTATGGGGGCACCTTGTGGTAGCACAGTGCCTCCCGAATACAGCTCCAAGGCAGGGTGTTAAAAGCGTTGGAGATGTCCAAGGACACCGCCAACATCACCCCGCCTCGGGACACCGCTTCCTCCGCCAGGACTCTAACCCGCATTATGGCGTCCACAGTGGAGCGCCCATGCCGAAAGCCGAACTGGCTATCATCCAAATCCGGCCCCTCTCTGTACAAGTGGCCGGCGAGGCGGGCAGCAATTATCCGCTCGAAAAGCTTACCCACCTCGTCCAGCAGCACTATGGGCCGGTATGCGGACGGCGAGTCCGCTGGGCGCCCCGCCTTCCTGAGCAGGACCAAACGACCCGTTTTCCACTGACTTGGGAATTGGCCCTGCTCAAGACAAGCTGAGTAGAGTCCTCTCAGCTGGGGCTCTAGCTCTTTCAGAGCGAGGGCAAGCACGCCGCCGGGAACTCCGTCGGGCCCCGGGGCAACGGTTTTGGCCCGAAGCCGCGTTATTGCCACCCTCATCTCTGCCTGTGTCACCTCAGGGACGCTGACGTCCTCCTCATCCTCTGGCTCTGTGGCTGTGGGAAAAGCCATCGGCGGCGGTATATGCTCTTCTCTAGCAGGAAAGAGATTCGCGACCACTTCCTCCAGCAGTTGAGGTTGCAGACTCTCAGTGAGTGGGGGCGCCCAGGCACGAAGTTTCCCTCGAACCGCACGATAAGGGCGCCCCCACGGATTTACGTCTAGGGTCGACAACATCTCTTCCCTGGCTCGAGTCCTCGCCTCGCCGACGGCCAGCCACAAAGTCTCCTTCGCCGCGCGGTACACCTCATACAGCGCGGCCTCTTCTTCCGGAACCCGACGTCGTCTTCTCCGGTATCGGGTGTACTGGCGTCTCACCTCCACGCACGCCACGCGCAATTGCGCGATTACGGCGGACCACCAGTACAGCTGGCGCCTTGTGGGTGGGGTGACACGGGGCATGGACGCATCGCAAATTTGCGTCATCGCCCCGTGGAACCACAGCGCCTCCGCTTCGACGTCGACGGGTTCGTTCGTCAGCGATTCCCGGACCCAGGCCTGGAGGATTGCGGCCTCCTCGAGAAGTTCCCTGTCAAGTCGTTTGTACGACCAACGAGGACCGTCCATTTGCGGGGCCGATGGGCGACCGCCACCCGCAGTCTGGGTGGAGACGTCAAATCGAATATATCGATGGTCCGACAGCGTCTCCACCTCTACGGCAACTCGCCAGTCGCGCACACGGCCCGCAACAGCGGAGCTTGCGAACGACACGTCGACTATGGACCCGCCCCGCTGCCGCACGCACGTGTACACCGAGCCCCGATTCAGGATGGTCAGGCCGGTCTCGACCGCCCACTCCTCCAACACCTCACCCCTAGGATCGGTGGTCGGGGATCCCCAAGCCGCAGACTTGGCGTTGAGATCCCCGAGCAACAGCACCGGGCGAGGGTAGAACCGGCTTACGACGGCACCTAGCTCGACAAGGAACTGCTCGAAGTCAGCGAGACTCTTGTTGGGAGAGAAATATGCCCCAATTGTGACTATGCCATCCACGAGGGCGGCCACCCAGCCGTGTCCTCGGGACGGACTGACAAGAGTCCCGCCTATGATGGCCACCAAACCGTCCAGGTCCCCTGCCCAGTTATCGCGGGGGGGGACAAAATACGGCTCGGCGACCACAGCCACGTGGATCGACCACTCCGCCATGCTCTGGAGCAATAGATCCTGAGCTCTGGCGGCGTGGTTGATGTTACCCTGGAGGAAACGGAGTTGTGCCATCAATGACATTCCATTTCCTCGGCTCCTCCTTCCCTGGGTCGGGAGTCGGGCTGTGGGAGAGGCGCAGGTCCTCCGACAGCCCTAGACCTCCTTTTCTTGGGTTTGGGTGCCTTGCAGGCCTTCCCGCCAAGTCTGTGCTCCGTGGGCTTCCCTGCAGCTGCGCAAAGGCTGCAGTTTGGAGCTTCGGAGCACTGGGCCGCCTTGTGGCCGGGTTGACCGCAGCGGAAACATAATTCGCTGCGATCGATCTGTGCAGTGCACTGTGCCCGGACATGCCCCTTTTCCAGGCACCGGAAGCACTGCAGAGCCCGCCTCGGTAGGAGTTTAACCCTGGCAGACACCCAACCCACCAACAACCGACCGCTATCCGCAGTCTTGTTCGCAGCCGCTACCGGGCACCGCACCCAAACCGTGCCCAGCCCGTCCGCGCTGCTGCGAATTTCACCGACCACCACATTCTCAGGTGGGCACCCACCATTTCGGGCAATGGCCGCCACTACTTCCTCGGGGGTCACCGAGTCATCCAGCCCATCTACGCGCAATTCAGCCATTATAGTGGGCCTGGACACTCGGGCGTCTTCAGGCTTGAGGACTTCCCGGAGCTTGGCGGCCAGATTGTCCGCCCTCTCCTGCCTTGCAGCACCCGACACCTGAAGCACTTTGGCACCCGTGGCTGCCGTTCTGAAAACGAAGCCAGCTGGGGTGCCGAATTCGCTGAACGTCAGCTTCTGCCTCATTTCCGCCAGGACCGACTTGTAGGTCACCCCCCTGTTTGCAGCTTCGGGTTGCAGTGTAATTACTACAGCCTCGGAGCGTGGGGTAGTGACCTTGGGCGGCCTCGTGCCCTCTGGACGAGTCGGTCTCTGAGGAACCTAACCTAACCTAACCTAACCTTTTTTTTTTTTTTTTTTTTTTTTTTTTTTTTTTTGTTGTCGCTGGGAAAAAATGCATTACGCATACCCTCCCATCGGGGGATGGGAGGGGTATGTGGGACTCCCCGGGCGGACCCGGTATACCCACTAAAACGACCCAGCGGCATTCCCGCTTCGTCCGAGTGGCGGGGAACTGGGAAACCGGCATAGCCTTTGCGTCCAGTCCTCCGCCGACGATTGCCCTTCATGGCAGACCCCTCACGCCCTCACGGGTGTGGGGGGTCGGGAATGACAGACGAAGACGAAGGTGACGGGTGCAATGCGGACGAAGGCACCCCCGCGCCTGTCGCCCGCCCGTCACCATGGGGAGGGAGAGGACGACGCCTTCTCCGACCCCTTCGTCTGCGGAGCGGCGCAGCGAGAGGATCGTCCTCCCGCGTGCGCTCCGCCTCCTCCTTTTGCGACATTACGTCCTCGCAAAAGGAGGCGACTGCTGACCAGGCCTCCTCGCTCCCCAGCATGGCGTCGACCACGCCGGGAAGCGAGAGGTCCAGTCCGACCACCGCGGTCAGACCGCGGCGCAGCTCGGACCAAGCCGGGCACACCTCGAGGGTGTGCTGCGCCGTGTCTACCGGCGCGCCGCAGTCGTGGCACGCCGGGGTCTCCTCCCTCCCGATCCGGTGCAGGTGCGATCCGAAACAGCCATGCCCAGACAACACCTGCACCAGACGGAAAGAGAGGAAACCGTGGGACCGCTCGAGCCAGCCTTGCAGGACCGGACCGAGCGCGTCCAACGTCCGGCGGCCAAAGGCGGCGCTGGCGAGGTCCTCCGACCAATGGAGGACGATGGCGTCCCTCGCCTCTCGCCGCACGGCCTCCCGCTCTTCGCCCATGGGGCGCTCCCCAAGCGCCTTCCGGCGCGCCGTCCATTCGTACACTCTGGCGAGCACCCAAGCCTCCAACTCCCAAGGAGGGGTGCCGGCCAGAGCGCACGCCGCCGAGAAGCCCACTGAGCGGTAGGCCCTCGCCACCCGCTGTGCAATGGCCCGCTGGGGCCTGCGGATGGCGGTCGCATTCTCCCTCCTATGGAGGGAGTCCGCCCAGATGGGGGCCCCGTATAGGGCCATGCTCCGCAAGATGCCGGCATAGAGGCGCCGGCATTTCGCCTTGGGCCCCCCCAGGTTCGGGAGGAGCCACGAGAGGGCGTCCGCGGCCTTTAACAGGCGCGTCGACAGCCCGCTGAAATGCGGGCCGAAGCGCCACCTGTCGTCCAGCACCAGGCCCAGATACTTCATCTGGGGCTGGACCCCTATCCTGACGCCTTCTACGACTATGTGGGCGTCGGGAGGGCAGCGCTGCCGGGGACCGCGAAAGTACACGGCCTCCGTCTTGTGCAGCGCCACCCTCAATCCCAGGCGGCGGATCCTCTCTGCCACCAAGGATCCGCCAGCCGAGGCCAGACAGGCCGCATCCCCGAAGCTCCTCCCCCGGGCGGTGAGGAGAGTGTCATCCGCGTAGCAGATGACACTAGTGCCCGGGAGGAGGGCTCCCCGCAACAGCCAATCGAATCCGATGTTCCACAAGGGGGGCCCCAGCACCGACCCCTGCGGAACACCGGACTCTGCGCCGTACCGCCTCACCGTGGCCGTCTTGTCTACGAGGAGGACCTCTCGGTCCTCCAAGTAGCTGGCCAGGAGGTCCCGCAGATATTGGGGCACTCCGTGATACCGGAGCGCCTCCAGTATCGTCGAGTGGGGGACGGAGTTGAAGGCGTTGGCAATGTCGAATGACACCGCCAGCACTCCGTCCCCCGCCTCCACCGCCTCCTTCACCTGGCCCTTGAGTAGGGCCAGCGCGTCGATCGTCGAACGCCCACAACGGAAACCAAATTGGGCGTCCGACAGATCCGGCCCTACCACCCGCAAGTGGCTTTCCAGCCTCCCGGCGATAATCCCCTCGAACAGTTTACCGACCTCATCGAGCAGAACGATGGGCCGGTATGCCGAGGGGGAGTCCACCGGGCGTCCCTCCTTCCGGAGGAGGCACAACTGCCCCTCCTTCCACAGTTTCGGGAACCTCCCAGCCGTAAGGCACGCGCTGAAGAGGTCCCGAAACCTGTCCTCCATTTGGGTGGCAGCGATCGCCACCACCCGCGCGGGGACGCCGTCTGGCCCGGGGGCCGTCTTTTTTGCGCGGAGGCTAAGTACCCCCGCGTAGAACTCCGCCGCCGTCACTGGGGGAACCTCCTCCTCCGGCGAAGCCACCCCTTGCGGAGGAACCATCGTTGGTGGGGTGAAGTCGGTCCTGCGCGGAAACAGGGACCGGACCACCCCATCCAGCAACGCTGGCTCGAGGGTCTCCGAGAGTGGGGGACCATAGGGGCGGAGCTGGTTCCGCGCCGCCTTGTATGGTCTCCCATAAGGATCCCTGTCGAGATCCTCCAGCATTTCGGCCCTTGCCGAGTCTTGCGCAGCGCCCATTGCAGACTTGAGGGCCGCCGTAGCCTCTCGGTAAGAGGCGTACAGGCGGTCCTCTTCTGCCCGGACTCGGTTTTGGGCGCTGCGCCGTCGACTCCGCGCGTAGGCCCTTCTGGCCGCCACGCAGGTGGCCCGGAGTCCCGCCAGCTCCTCCGTCCACCAGTAGACGGCACGACGGGGAGGCGGACGGCGAGACCGAGGCATGCTGGAGTTGCACACCTCGGTCAAGGACCCCCTGAGCCGGACCGCTGCGGCGTCCACGTCCGGGACCTCCTCGACAGGGGGAGGCGACAGCCAGTCCTGGAGAAAGGCGGCCTCCTTGGCTGCCTCCCGGTCCAGGCGGGTGAGTGCCCACCGCGGGAAGGGAGATTGCCCAGCGCGGGCCATCCCCCCTCTCTGCTGTGTGGAGATGTCGAACCGCACATAACGGTGGTCCGACAAGGTCTCCACCAGCTCTACCCGCCAGTTGACGACGCGGGCGGCAAGCGCGGGGGTGGCAAACGAGACGTCCACCACCGACCCGCCCTGTTGGCGCACACACGTGTGGACCGCCCCCCTGTTGAGGAGGGACACACCACACGAGGCCGCCCAAAACTCGACGGCGCGTCCCCGGACGTTGCAACCGGCGGTCGGGTTTCCCCAGGCCGCCGACTTGGCGTTCAGGTCGCCGAGCACCACGACCTGGCGTGGCGCCGCCCTCCCTACGACAGCAGTGAGGATCTCTAGGAAATCCTCAAAGTCCGAGAGAGGGCGGTTTGGGGAGAAATACACCCCCACCATCGCCATCCCTCCCCACGCGGCGGCCACGTATCCCGGTCCCCTCTCTAAGAGCGAGAGTGGAGGGGAGTCTGTGGAAGACCGCGCCACCAACGCCACCAAGCCGTCCCGGTCGCCCAGCCAACGGCCAGGGACCGAGTAAGGCTCGGCGACCACCGCCAAGTCCACCAACCACTCAGCCATGGTCTGCATCAGCAGATCCTGGGCTGTCCTGCAGTGGTTGGTGTTCGTCTGAAGGATGCGATGTTCGACCCTATCCATCAGTCTGACATCGCACCCTCCTCCGCAGCCGCCGCAGGAATGGCGGTGTTAACGGCAGCGGCAGGCCCGGTCGGCGCCTGCGCTTTGCCACGCTTAGGGGGAGGATTGCACTTCCTCCCCTTCATTACGTGGCCTGCCCGGCGGCCACTGGCGGCACACACCGCGCAGTGCGGCGTGGCGGCCTCGCAGGAGGAGGCTTTGTGGCCCTCCTTGCCGCAGCGGTAGCATGTGTCCGTCCTGTCTACCTTGGACGGACACAGGGGCCGGGTGTGTCCGATGCCGAAGCACCGGAAACACCGCAGAGGCTGGTCCTCGAGGGCCCGGACTGCGCCCGAGCTGAACCCGACTTGAAGCCGTCCTTTCGCAAGGACGGCTTTGGCAGCGGCGATTGGGCATTCGAGGCGAATGGTGCCCATACCGCCGCGACCGGGCCTTATGTCCCGGCCTTGGATCGCCGCGGCGCCACAGCCCCCTACCGCTGCGACCGCCGCCACCACCTCCTCCTTGGTGACGGAGTCATCTAACTCCGTCACTTCAATGGCCGCCGTCTTGACCGGTCGAGCCACCTTGGCAGAGTCCGCGATGACCTCTTGCAGCTTGGCTGCAAAGAGGTCCGCGCGGGCACTCCCCTCTGCCCCCGGGAACTCGAAAATTCGAGCCCCGGCTTGGGTCCGCCGGCAGGACACACTGCCGATCCCCAGTTGAGTGGGATCGGCATTGGTACGCGCCCGCACCAAAATGGAGGCGTAGGTCTCCCCTCGCCCCGCAGCCTCCGCGGTGAGCGTCACCACGACGGCTGCGGTTTTTGGGGGGACTAACTGCCCCTTTCCTCCTCTCCTGCCCTTTCCCTTGCCGGTCGTCTGCGACTGGCTGGGAGCGGTGGTGGCGGGGACGGCAGGGACGGCCGTCGCCGACTTTTTCCCCTTCCCTTTTCCCTTCCCCTTTTGGCCCACTTTCGTCCACTCGTTGGACGGGGTGGTCGACGGGAGTTGGGCGTCTTCCGCCTGGGAGGAGGACGGCCCCGGCTCGCTTTGCCTCTTATCCGCCGCAAGCGGCGGTCGGAGGCGTTTCTCCGGCAGGAGCCTGTCCTCGATGCCTGCTAGGCAGGCTCTCGTGAAGGCCCTCTCCTCCATTACTACCTTGCGGATGATATCCTCAAGGTTGGAGGAGGGGCCCTCTGCTGCAGGGCTCGCCTTTTCCTGTTGTGGCCGGGCCGAGGCAGGGCCTTCTGCCGCAGGACTCGCCTTGGCCAGTTGTGGCCGGGCCGTGGCTTCAGCCAGCTTCAGATGAAGCTGGCTGACCTCCGACTGCAGGCGATCTACCCTCGCCTGCAGTTGCCGCGTCTCGTCGGTGGTCGTCCGCCGGACCAGCTCCGCGACGACACCGCGCATGCTCGCGGCCCTGCATTTGAGGGCCTTCTGCAAAGTCCCCTTCAGGTTGGAGGACTTAGAGGCAACGTCATGGGTGTCCGCGGCCACCGTCGGCTTTTTAGCCTTCGGCAACCTCGTCGACCCCGAGGCCGAAGAGCCCTCGGACCCACCGCTCCGGTGGACCCGCTTCCGCGAACGAGCGTCGTCCGCGTCCGACATACCAACTAGCGAGTCGTTGTCAGACGACTCGCTAACCCTTTCGAAGAAACTAGCCGCAGACGGCGCGCGGCTAGTGTCTGACGCCGGAGCGTCGTTGTGGCCCTGAGAAGGGCCTTTTGGTTGGCCCTGAGAAGGGCCTTTTGGTTGGCCCTGAGAAGGGCCTTTGGGTTGGCCCTGAGAAGGGCCTTTTGGTTTTAAAAAGCGCCCGAAGGCGTCCCGCGAGGGTTTAGGCATAGCCTCCGCAGGTTCGTAGTTCACAAGGCAATACAATAAAATTCGCTACGAGAGCACAGAGCACTTTAGCCAACCCAGTCTGCCACTCCGTTACGGTGGTCAGAACTGGGCTGTTTCCAGGGGACACGACGTGGACGTAAGCTCTGTGGGGGGTCCCCCAACCTAACCTAACCTAACCTTTTTTTTTTTTTTTGTTGTCGCTGGGAAAAAATGCATTACGCATACCCTCCCATCGGGGGATGAGAGGGGTATGTGGGACTCCCCGGGCGGACCCGGTATACCCACTAAAACGACCCAGCGGCATTCCCGCTTCGTCCGAGTGGCGGGGAACTGGGAAACCGGCATAGCCTTTGCGTCCAGTCCTCCGCCGACGATTGCCCTTCATGGCAGACCCCTCACGCCCTCACGGGTGTGGGGGGTCGGGAATGACAGACGAAGGTGACGGGTGCAATGCGGGCGAAGGCACCCCCGCGCCTGTCGCCCGCCCGTCACCATGGGGAGGGAGAGGACGACGCCTTCTCCGACCCCTTCGTCTGCGGAGCGGCGCAGCGAGAGGATCGTCCTCCCGCGCGCGCTCCGCCTCCTCCTTTTGCGACATTACGTCCTCGCAAAAGGAGGCGACTGCTGACCAGGCCTCCTCACTCCCCAGCATGGCGTCGACCACGCCGGGAAGCGAGAGGTCCAGTCCGACCACCGCGGTAAGACCACGGCGCAGCTCGGACCAAGCCGGGCACACCTCGAGGGTGTGCTGCGCCGTGTCCACCGGCGCGCCGCAGTCGTGGCACGCCGGGGTCTCCTCCCTCCCGATCCGGTGCAGGTGCGATCCGAAACAGCCATGCCCAGACAACACCTGCACCAGACGGAAAGAGAGGAAACCGTGGGACCGCTCGAGCCAGCCTTGCAGGACCGGACCGAGCGCGTCCAACGTCCGGCGGCCAAAGGCGGCGTTGGCGAGATCCTCCGACCAATGGAGGACGATGGCGTCCCTCGCCTCTCGCCGCACGGCCTCCCGCTTTTCGCCCATGGGGCGCTCCCCGAGCGCCTTCCGGCGCGCCGTCCATTCGTACACTCTGGCGAGCACCCAAGCCTCCAACTCCCAAGGAGGGGTGCCGGCCAGAGCGCACGCCGCCGAGAATCCCACTGAGCGGTAGGCCCTCGCCACCCGCTGTGCAATGGCCCGCTGGGGCCTGCGGATGGCGGTCGCATTCTCCCTCCTATGGAGGGAGTCCGCCCAGATGGGGGCCCCGTATAGGGCCATGCTCCGCAAGATGCCCGCATAGAGGCGCCGGCATTTCGCCTTGGGCCCCCCCAGGTTCGGGAGGAGCCACGAGAGGGCGTCCGCGGCCTTTAACAGGCGCGTCGACAGCCCGCTGAAATGCGGGCCGAAGCGCCACCTGTCGTCCAGCACCAGGCCCAGATACTTCATCTGGGGCTGGACCCCTATCCTGACGCCTTCTACGACTATGTGGGCGCCGGGAGGGCAGCGCTGCCGGGGACCGCGAAAGAACACGGCCTCCGTCTTGTGCAGCGCCACCCTCAATCCCAGGCGGCGGATCCTCTCTGCCACCAGGGATCCGCCAGCCGAGGCCAGACAGGCCGCGTCCCCGAAGTTCCTCCCCCGGGCAGTGAGGAGAGTGTCATCCGCGTAGCAGATGACACTCGTGCCCGGGAGGAGGGCTCCCCGCAACAGCCAATCAAATCCGATGTTCCACAAGGGGGGCCCCAGCACCGACCCCTGCGGAACACCGGACTCTGCGCCGTACCGCCTCACCGTGGCCGTCTTGTCTACGAGGAGGACCTCTCGGTCCTCCAAGTAGCTGGCCAGGAGGTCCCGCAGATATTGGGGCACTCCGTGATACCGGAGCGCCTCCAATATCGTCGAGTGGGGGACGGAGTTGAAGGCGTTGGCAATGTCGAATGACACCGCCAGCACTCCGTCCCCCGCCTCCACCGCCTCCTTCACCTGGCCCTTGAGTAGGGCCAGTGCGTCGATCGTCGAACGCCCACGACGGAAACCAAATTGGGCGTCCGACAGATCCGGCCCTACCACCCGCAAGTGGCTTTCCAGCCTCCCGGCGACAATCCCCTCGAACAGTTTACCGACCTCATCGAGCAGAACGATGGGCCGGTATGCCGAGGGGGAGTCCACCGGGCGTCCCTCCTTCCGGAGGAGGCACAACTGCCCCTCCTTCCACAGTTTCGGGAACCTCCCAGCCGTAAGGCACGCGCTGAAGAGGTCCCGAAACCTGTCCTCCATTTGGGTGGCAGCGATCGCCACCACCCGCGCGGGGACGCCGTCTGGCCCGGGGGCCGTCTTTTTTGCGCGGAGGCTAAGTACCCCCGCGTAGAACTCCGCCGCCGTCACCGGGGGAACCTCCTCCTCCGGCGAAGCCGCCCCTTGCGGAGGAACCATCGTTGGTGGGGTGAAGTCGGTCCTGCGCGGAAACAGGGACCGGACCACCCCATCCAGCAACGCTGGCTCGAGGGTCTCCGACAGTGGGGGACCATAGGGGCGGAGCTGGTTCCGCGCCGCCTTGTATGGTCTCCCATAAGGATCCCTGTCGAGATCCTCCAGCATCTCGGCCCTTGCCGAGTCTTGCGCAGCGCCCATTGCAGACTTGAGGGCCGCCGTAGCCTCTCGGTAAGAGGCGTACAGGCGGTCCTCTTCTGCCCGGACTCGGTTTTGGGCGCTGCGCCGTCGACTCCGCGCGTAGGCCCTTCTGGCCGCCACGCAGGTGGCCCGGAGTCCCGCCAGCTCCTCCGTCCACCAGTAGACGGCACGACGGGGAGGCGGACGGCGAGACCGAGGCATGCTGGAGTTGCACACCTCGGTCAAGGACCCCCTGAGCCGGACCGCTGCGGCGTCCACGTCCGGGACCTCCTCGACAGGGGGAGGCGACAGCCAGTCCTGGAGAAAGGCGGCCTCCTTGGCTGCCTCCCGGTCCAGGCGGGTGAGTGCCCACCGCGGGAAGGGAGATTGCCCAGCGCGGGCCGTCCCCCCTCTCTGCTGTGTGGAGATGTCGAACCGCACATAACGGTGGTCCGACAAGGTCTCCACCAGCTCCACCCGCCAGTTGACGACGCGGGCGGCAAGCGCGGGGGTGGCAAACGAGACGTCCACCACCGACCCGCCCTGTTGCCGCACACACGTGTGGACCGCCCCCCTGTTGAGGAGGGACACACCACACGAGGCCGCCCAAAACTCGACGGCCCGTCCCCGGACATTGCAACCGGCTGCCGGGTTGCCCCAGGCCGCCGACTTGGCGTTCAAGTCGCCGAGCACCACGACCTGGCGTGGCGCCGCCCTCCCTACGACAGCAGTGAGGATCTCTAGGAAATCCTCAAAGTCCGAGAGAGGGCGGTTTGGGGAGAAATACACCCCCACCATCGCCATCTCTCCCCACGCGGCGGCCACGTATCCCGGTCCCCTCTCTAAGAGCGAGAGGGGAGGGGAGTCTGTGGAAGACCGCGCCACCAACGCCACCGAGCCGTCCCGGTCGCCCAGCCAACGGCCAGGGACCGAGTAAGGCTCGGCGACCACCGCCAAGTCCACCAACCACTCAGCCATGGTCTGCATCAGCAGATCCTGGGCTGTCCTGCAGTGGTTGGTGTTCGTCTGAAGGATGCGATGTTCGACCCTATCCATCAGTCGGACATCGCACCCTCCTCCGCAGCCGCCGCAGGAACGGCGGTGTCTACAGCAGCGGCAGGCCCGGTCGGCGCCTGCGCTTTGCCACGCTTAGGGGGAGGATTGCACTTCCTCCCCTTCATTACGTGGCCTGCCCGGCGGCCACTGGCGGCACACACCGCGCAGTGCGGCGTGGCGGCCTCGCAGGAGGCGGCATTGTGGCCCTCCTTGCCGCAGCGGTAGCATGTGTCCGTCCTGTCTACCTTGGACGGACACAGGGGCCGGGTGTGACCGATGCCGAAGCACCGGAAACACCGCAGCGGCTGGTCCTCGAGTGCCCGGACTGCGCCCGAGCTGAACCCGACTTGAAGCCGTCCTTTCGCAAGGACGGCTTTGGCAGCGGCGATTGGGCACTCGAGGCGAATGGTGCCCATACCGCCGCGGCCGGGCCTTATGTCCCGGCCTTGGACCGCCGCGGCGCCGCAGCCTCCTACCACTGCGACCGCCGCCACCACCTCCTCCTTGGTGACGGAGTCATCTAACTCCGTCACTTCAATGGCCACCGTCTTGACCGGTCGAGCCACCTTGGCAGAGTCCGCGATGACCTCTTGCAGCTTGGCTGCAAAGAGGTCCGCGCGGGCACTCCCCTCTGCCCCCGGGAACTCGAATATTCGAGCCCCGGCTTGGGTCCGCCGGCAGGATACACTGCCGATCCCCAGTTGAGTGGGATCGGCATTGGTACGCGCCCGCACCAAAATGGAGGCGTAGGTCTCCCCTCGCCCCGCAGCCTCCGCGGTGAGCGTCACCACGACGGCTGCGGTTTTTGGGGGGACTAACTGCCCCTTTCCTCCTCTCCTGCCCTTTCCCTTGCCGGTCGACTGCGACTGGCTGGGAGCGGTGGTGGCGGGGACGGCAGGGACGGCCGTCGCCGACTTTTTCCCTTTCCTCTTACGGCCCACTTTCGTCCACTCGTTGGACGGGGTGGTCGCTGGGAGTTGGGCGTCTTCCGCCTGGGAGGAGGACGGCCCCGGCTCGCTTTGCCTCTTATCCGCCGCAAGCAGCGGTCGGAGGCGTTTCTCCGGCAGGAGCCGGTCCTCGATGCCTGCTAGGCAGGCTCTCGTGAAGGCCCTCTCCTCCATTACTACCTTGCGGATGATATCCTCAAGGTTGGAGGAGGGGCCCTCTGCTGCAGGGCTCGCCTTTTCCTGTTGTGGCCGGGCCGAGGCAGGGCCTTCTGCCGCAGGGCTCGCCTTGGCCTGTTGTGGCCGGGCCGTGGCTTCAGCCAGCTTCAGATGAAGCTGGCTGACCTCCGACTGCAGGCGATCTACCTTCGCCTGCAGTTGCCGCGTCTCGTCGGTGGTCGTCCGCCGGACCAGCTCCGCGACGACACCGCGCATGCTCGCGGCCCTGCATTTGAGGGCCTTCTGCAAGGTCCCCTTCAGGTTGGAGGACTTAGAGGCGACCTCCACGATCTCCTCCTCGTCCTCCTCCGCCATTCTCTCCAGCTCGGCCAGAGAATGGTCCGCGTATAGAACGCGGGACGCACCGTACCCGGACTTGGCCCGGGCGACGTGCGCCCGCTTCTCCTTAGCGGCAACCCGCTCCTCCAGCTCTTGCTGGAGCTGCACCCGCCGAGCCAGGTCCAATTGGCGTTGGGCGTCCGCGAGCCCAACGACATGGGTTTCCGCGGCCACCGTCGGCTTTTTAGCTTTCGGCAACTTCGTCGACCCCGAGGCCGAAGAGCCCTCGGACCCACAGCTCCGGTGGACCCGCTTCCGCGAACGAGCGTCGTCCGCGTCCGACATACCAACTAGCGAGTCGTTGTCAGACGACTCGCTAACCCTTTCGAAGAAACTAGCCGCAGAAGGCGCGCGGCTAGTCTCTGACGCCGGAGCGTCGTTGTGGCCCTGAGAAGGGCCTTTTGGTTGGCCCTGAGAAGGGCCTTTGGGTTGGCCCTGAGAAGGGCCTTTGGTTTGGCCCTGAGAAGGGCCTTTTGGTTTTAAAAAGCGCCCGCAGGCGTCCCGCGAGGGTTTAGGCATAGCCTCCGCAGGTTCGTAGTTAACAAGGCAAGATTCGCAATTAAAATTCGCTACGAGAGCACAGAGCACTTTAGCCAACCCAGTCTGCCACTCCGTTACGGTGGTCAGAACTGGGCTGTTTCCAGGGGACACGACGTGGACGTAAGCTCTCCTAACCTAACCTAACCTAACCTAACCTAACCTTTTTTTTTTTTTTTTTTTTTTTTTGTTGTCGCTGGGAAAAAATGCATTACGCATACCCTCCCATCGGGGGATGAGAGGGGTATGTGGGACTCCCCGGGCGGACCCGGTATACCCACTAAAACGACCCAGCGGCATTCCCGCTTCGTCCGAGTGGCGGGGAACTGGGAAACCGGCATAGCCTTTACGTCCAGTCCTCCGCCGACGATTGCCCTTCATGGCGGACCCCTCACGCCCTCACGGGTGTGGGGGGTCGGGAATGACAGACGAAGGTGACGGGTGCAATGCGGGCGAAGGCACCCCCGCGCCTGTCGCCCGCCCGTCACCATGGGGAGGGATAGGACGACGCCTTCTCCGACCCCTTCGTCTGCGGAGCGGTGCAGCGAGAGGATCGTCCTCCCGCGCGCGCTCCGCCTCCTCCTTTTGCGACATTACGTCCTCGCAAAAGGAGGCGACTGCTGACCAGGCCTCCTCGCTCCCCAGCATGGCGTCGACCACGCCGGGAAGTGAGAGGTCCAGTCCGACCACCGCGGTCAGACCGCGGCGCAGCTCGGACCAAGCCGGGCACACCTCGAGGGTGTGCTGCGCCGTGTCCACCGGCGCGCCGCAGTCGTGGCACGCCGGGGTCTCCTCCCTCCCGATCCGGTGCAGGTGCGATCCGAAACAGCCATGCCCGGACAACACCTGCACCAGACGGAAAGAGAGGAAACCGTGGGACCGCTCGAGCCAGCCTTGCAGGACCGGACCGAGCGCGTCCAACGTCCGGCGGCCAAAGGCGGCGCTGGCGAGGTCCTCCGACCAATGGAGGACGATGGCGTCCCTCGCCTCTCGCCGCACGGCCTCCCGCTCTTCGCCCATGGGGCGCTCCCCGAGCGCCTTCCGGCGCGCCGTCCATTCGTACACTCTGGCGAGCACCCAAGCCTCCAACTCCCAAGGAGGGGTGCCGGCCAGAGCGCACGCCGCCGAGAAGCCCACTGAGCGGTAGGCCCTCGCCACCCGCTGTGCAATGGCCCGCTGGGGCCTGCGGATGGCGGTCGCATTCTCCCTCCTATGGAGGGAGTCCGCCCAGATGGGGGCCCCGTATAGGGCCATGCTCCGCAAGATGCCCGCATAGAGGCGCCGGCATTTCGCCTTGGGCCCCCCCAGGTTCGGGAGGAGCCACGAGAGGGCGTCCGCGGCTTTCAACAGGCGCGTCGACAACCCGCTGAAATGCGGGCCGAAGCGCCACCTGTCGTCCAGCACCAGGCCCAGATACTTCATCTGGGGCTGGACCCCTATCCTGACGCCTTCCACGACTATGTGGGCGTCGGGAGGGCAGCGCTGCCGAGGCCCGCGAAAGAACACGGCCTCCGTCTTGTGCAGCGCCACCTTCAATCCCAGGCGGCGGATTCTCTCTGCAACCAAGGATCCGCCCGCCGAGGCCAGACAGGCCGCGTCCCCAAAGTTCCTCCCCCGGGCAGTGAGGAGAGTGTCATCCGCGTAGCAGATGACACTCGTGCCCGGGAGGAGGGCTCCCCGCAATAGCCAATCGAATCCGATGTTCCACAAGGGGGGCCCCAGCACCGACCCCTGCGGAACACCGGACTCTGCGCCGTACCGCCTCACCGTGGCCGTCTTGTCTACGAGGAGGACCTCTCGGTCCTCCAAGTAGCTGGCCAGGAGGTCCCGCAGATATTGGGGCACTCCGTGATACCGGAGCGCTTCCAATATCGTCGAGTGGGGGACAGAGTTGAAGGCGTTGGCAATGTCGAATGACACCGCCAGCACTCCGTCCCCCGCCTCCACCGCCTCTTTCACCTGGCCCTTGAGTAGGGCCAGCGCGTCGATCGTCGAACGCCCACGACGGAAACCGAATTGGGCGTCCGACAGATCCGGCCCTACCACCCGCAAGTGGCTTTCCAGCCTCCCGGCGACAATCCCCTCGAACAGTTTACCGACCTCATCGAGCAGAACGATAGGCCGGTATGCCGAGGGGGAGTCCACCGGGCGTCCCTCCTTCCGGAGGAGGCACAACTGCCCCTCCTTCCACAGTTTCGGGAACCTCCCAGCCGTAAAGCACGCGCTGAAGAGGTCCCGAAACCTGTCCTCCATTTGGGTGGCGGCGATCGCCACCACCCGCGCGGGGACGCCGTCTGGCCCGGGGGCCGTCTTTTTTGCGCGGAGGCTGAGTACCCCCGCGTAGAACTCCGCCGCCGTCACCGGGGGGACCTCCTCCTCCGGCGAAGCCGCCCCTTGCGGAGGAACCATCGTTGGTGGGGCGAAGTCGGTCCTGCGCGGAAACAGGGACTGGACCACCCCATCCAGCAACGCTGGCTCGAGGGTCTCCGACAGTGGGGGACCATAGGGGCGGAGCTGGTTGCGCGCCGCCTTGTATGGTCTCCCATAAGGATCCCTGTCGAGACCCTCCAGCATCTCGGCCCTTGCCGAGTCTTGCGCAGCGCCCATTGCAGACTTGAGGGCTGCCGTAGCCTCTCGGTAAGAGGCGTACAGGCGGTCCTCTTCTGCCCGGACTCGGTTTTGGGCGCTGCGCCGTCGACTCCGCGCGTAGGCCCTTCTGGCCGCCACGCAGGTGGCCCGGAGTCCCGCCATCTCCTCCGTCCACCAGTAGACGGCACGACGGGGAGGCGGACGGCGAGACCGAGGCATGCTGGAGTTGCACACCTCAGTCAAGGATCCCCTGAGCCGGACCGCTGCGGCGTCCACGTCCGGGACCTCCTCGACAGGGGGAGGCGACAGCCAGTCCTGGAGAAAGGCGGCCTCCTTGGCTGCCTCCCGGTCCAGGCGGGTGAGTGCCCACCGCGGGAAGGGAGATTGCCCGGCGCGGGCCGTCCCCCCTCTCTGCTGTGTGGAGATGTCGAACCGCACATAACGGTGGTCCGACAAGGTCTCCACCAGCTCCACCCGCCAGTTGACGACGCGGGCGGCAAGCGCGGGGGTGGCAAAAGAGACGTCCACCACCGACCCGCCCTGTTGACGCACACACGTGTGGACCGCCCCCCTGTTGAGGAGGGACACACCACACGAGGCCGCCCAAAACTCGACGGCGCGTCCCCGGACGTTGCAACCGCCTGCCGGGTTGCCCCAGGCCGCCGACTTGGCGTTCAGGTCGCCGAGCACCACGACCTGGCGTGGCGCCGCCCTCCCTACGACAGCAGTGAGGATCTCTAGGAAATCCTCAAAGTCCGAGAGAGGGCGGTTTGGGGAGAAATACACCCCCACCATCGCCATCTCTCCCCACGCGGCGGCCACGTATCCCGGTCCCCTCTCTAAGAGCGAGAGGGGAGGGGAGTCTGTGGAAGACCGCGCCACCAACGCCACCAAGCCGTCCCGGTCGCCCAGCCAACGGCCAGGGACCGAGTAAGGCTCGGCGACCACCGCCAAGTCCACCAACCACTCAGCCATGGTCTGCATCAGCAGATCCTGGGCTGTCCTGCAGTGGTTGGTGTTCGTCTGAAGGATACGATGTTCGACCCTATCCATCAGTCGGACATCGCACCCTCCTCCGCAGCCGCCGCAGGAACGGCGGTTTCAACGGCAGCAGCAGGCCCGGCCGGCGCCCGCGCTTTGCCACGCTTAGGGGGAGGATTGCACTTCCTCCCCTTCATTACGTGGCCTGCCCGGCGGCCACTGGCAGCACACACCGCGCAGTGCGGCGTGGCGGCCTCGCAGGAGGAGGCTTTATGGCCCTCCTTGCCGCAGCGGTAGCATGTGTCCGTCCTGTCTACCTTGGACGGACACAAGGGCCGGGTGTGTCCGATGCCGAAGCACCGGAAACACCGCAGAGGCTGGTCCTCGAGTGCCCGGACTGCGCCCGAGCTGAACCCGACTTGAAGCCGTCCTTTCGCAAGGACGGCTTTGGCAGCGGCGATTGGGCACTCGAGGCGAATGGTGCCCATACCGCCGCGGCCGGGCCTTATGTCCCGGCCTTGGACCGCCGCGGCGCCACAGCCCCCTACCGCTGCGACCGCCGCCACCACCTCCTCCTTGGTGACGGAGTCATCTAACTCCGTCACTTCAATGGCCGCCGACTTGACCGGTCGAGCCACCTTGGCAGAGTCCGCGATGACCTCTTGCAGCTTGGCTGCAAAGAGGTCCGCGCGGGCACTCCCCTCTGCCCCCGGGAACTCGAAAATGCGAGCCCCGGCTTGGGTCCGCCGGCAGGATACACTGCCGATCCCCAGTTGAGTGGGATCGGCATTGGTACGCGCCCGCACCAAAATGGAGGCGTAGGTCTCCCCTCGCCCCGCAGCCTCCGCGGTGAGCGTCACCACGACGGCTGCGGTTTTTGGGGGGACTAACTGCCCCTTTCCTCCTCTCCTGCCCTTTCCCTTGCCGGTCGTCTGCGACTGGCTGGGAGCGGTGGTGGCGGGGACGGCAGGGACGGCCGTCGCCGACTTTTTCCCCTTCCCTTTGCCCTTCCCCTTTTGGCCCACTTTCGTCCACTCGTTGGACGGGGTGGTCGACGGGAGTTGGGCGTCTTCCGCCTGGGAGGAGGACGGCCCCGGCTCGCTTTGCCTCTTATCCGCCGCAAGCGGCGGTCGGAGGCGTTTCTCCGGCAGGAGCCGGTCCTCGATGCCTGCTAGGCAGGCTCTCGTGAAGGCCCTCTCCTCCATGACTACCTTGCGGATGATATCCTCAAGGTTGGAGGAGGGGCCCTCTGCTGCAGGGCTCGCATTTTCCTGTTGTGGCCGGGCCGAGGCAGGGCCCTCTGCCGCAGGGCTCGCCTTGGCCTGTTGTGGCCGGGCCGTGGCTTCAGCCAGCTTCAGATGAAGCTGGCTGACCTCCGACTGCAGGCGATCTACCCTCGCCTGCAGTTGCCGCGTCTCGTCGGTGGTCGTCCGCTTCACAAGCTCCGCGACGACACCGCGCATACTCGCGGCCCTGCATTTAAGGGCCTTTTGAAAGGTCCCTTTCAAGTTGGAGGACTTAGAGGCGACCTCAACAATCTCCTCCTCGTCCTCCTCCGCCATTCTCTCCAGCTCTGCCAGAGAATGGTCCGCGTATAGAACGCGGGACGCACCGTACCCGGACTTGGCCCGGGCGACGTGCGCCCGCTTCTCCTTAGCGGCAACCCGCTCCTCTAGCTCTTGCTGGAGCTGCGCCCGCCGAGCCACGTCCAATTGGCGATGGGCGTCCGCAAGCCCAACGTCATGAGTGTCCGAAGCCACCGTCGGCTTTTTAGCCTTCGGCAACCTCGTCGACCCCGAGGCCGAAGAGCCCACGGACCCACCGCTCCGGTGGACCCGCTTCCGCGAACGAGCGTCGTCCGCGTCCGACATACCAACTAGCGAGTCGTTGTCAGACGACTCGCTAACCCTTTCGAAGAAACTAGCCGCAGACGGCGCGCGGCTAGTCTCTGACGCCGGAGCGTCGTTGTGGCCCTGAGAAGGGCCTTTTGGTTGGCCCTGAGAAGGGCCTTTTGGTTGGCCCTGAGAAGGGCCTTTGGGTTGGCCCTGAGAAGGGCCTTTTGGTTTTAAAAAGCGCCCGCAGGCGTCCCGCGAGGGTTTAGGCATAGCCTCCGCAGGTTCGTAGTTCACAAGGCAATACAATAAAATTCGCTACGAGAGCACAGAGCACTTTAGCCAACCCAGTCTGCCACTCCGTTACGGTGGTCAGAACTGGGCTGTTTCCAGGGGACACGACGTGGACGTAAGCTCTGTGGGGGGTCCCCCAACCTAACCTAACCTTTTTTTTTTTTTTTTTTTTTTTTTTTTTTTTTTGTTGTCGCTGGGAAAAAATGCATTACGCATACCCTCCCATCGGGGGATGGGAGGGGTATGTGGGACTCCCCGGGCGGACCCGGTATACCCACTAAAACGACCCAGCGGCATTCCCGCTTCGTCCGAGTGGCGGGGAACTGGGAAACCGGCATAGCCTTTGCGTCCAGTCCTCCGCCGACGATTGCCCTTCATGGCGGACCCCTCACGCCCTCACGGGTGTGGGGGGTCGGGAATGACAGACGAAGGTGACGGGTGCAATGCGAGCGAAGGCACCCCCGCGCCTGTCGCCCGCCCGTCACCATGGGGAGGGAGAGGACGACGCCTTCTCCGACCCCTTCGTCTGCGGAGTGGCGCAGCGAGAGGATCGTCCTCCCGCGCGCGCTCCGCCTCCTCCTTTTGCGACATTACATCCTCGCAAAAGGAGGCGACTGCTGACCAGGCCTCCTCGCTCCCCAGCATGGCGTCGACCACGCCGGGAAGCGAGAGGTCCAGTCCGACCACCGCGGTCAGACCGCGGCGCAGCTCGGACCAAGCCGGGCACACCTCGAGGGTGTGTTGCGCCGTGTCCACCGGCGCGCCGCAGTCGTGGCACGCCGGGGTCTCCTCCCTCCCGATCCGGTGCAGGTGCGATCCGAAACAGCCATGTCCGGACAACACCTGCACCAGACGGAAAGAGAGGAAACCGTGGGACCGCTCGAGCCAGCCCTGCAGGACCGGACCGAGCGCGTCCAACGTCCGGCGGCCAAAGGCGGCGCTGGCGAGGTCCTCCGACCAATGGAGGACGATGGCGTCCCTCGCCTCTCGCCGCACGGCCTCCCGCTCTTCGCCCATGGGGCGCTCCCCGAGCGCCTTCCGGCGCGCCGTCCATTCGTACACTCTGGCGAGCACCCAAGCCTCCAACTCCCAAGGAGGGGTGCCGGCCAGAGCGCACGCCGCCGAGAAGCCCACTGAGCGGTAGGCCCTCGCCACCCGCTGTGCAATGGCTCGCTGGGGCCTGCGGATGGCGGTCGCATTCTCCCTCCTATGGAGGGAGTCCGCCCAGATGGGGGCCCCGTATAGGGCCATGCTCCGCAAGATGCCGGCATAGAGGCGCCGGCATTTCGCCTTGGGCCCCCCCAGGTTCGGGAGGAGCCACGAGAGGGCGTCCGCGGCCTTCAACAGGCGCGTCGACAGCCCGCTGAAATGCGGGCCGAAGCGCCACCTGTCGTCCAGCACCAGCCCCAGATATTTCATCTGGGGCTGCACCCCTATCCGCACGCCCTCCACGACTATGTGGGCGTCGGGAGGGCAGCGCTGCCGGGGACCGCGAAAGAACACGGCCTCCGTCTTGTGCAGCGCCACCCTCAATCCCAGGCGGCGGATCCTCTCTGCCACCAGGGATCCGCCAGCCGAGGCCAGACAGGCCGCGTCCCCGAAGTTCCTCCCCCGGGCAGTGAGGAGAGTGTCATCCGCGTAGCAGATGACACTCGTGCCCGGGAGGAGGGCTCCCCGCAACAGCCAATCAAATCCGATGTTCCACAAGGGGGGCCCCAGCACCGACCCCTGCGGAACACCGGACTCTGCGCCGTACCGCCTCACCGTGGCCGTCTTGTCTACGAGGAGGACCTCTCGGTCCTCCAAGTAGCTGGCCAGGAGGTCCCGCAGATATTGGGGCACTCCGTGATACCGGAGCGCCTCCAATATCGTCGAGTGGGGGACGGAGTTGAAGGCGTTGGCAATGTCGAATGACACCGCCAGCACTCCGTCCCCCGCCTCCACCGCCTCCTTCACCTGGCCCTTGAGTAGGGCCAGTGCGTCGATCGTCGAACGCCCACGACGGAAACCAAATTGGGCGTCCGACAGATCCGGCCCTACCACCCGCAAGTGGCTTTCCAGCCTCCCGGCGACAATCCCCTCGAACAGTTTACCGACCTCATCGAGCAGAACGATGGGCCGGTATGCCGAGGGGGAGTCCACCGGGCGTCCCTCCTTCCGGAGGAGGCACAACTGCCCCTCCTTCCACAGTTTCGGGAACCTCCCAGCCGTAAGGCACGCGCTGAAGAGGTCCCGAAACCTGTCCTCCATTTGGGTGGCAGCGATCGCCACCACCCGCGCGGGGACGCCGTCTGGCCCGGGGGCCGTCTTTTTTGCGCGGAGGCTAAGTACCCCCGCGTAGAACTCCGCCGCCGTCACCGGGGGAACCTCCTCCTCCGGCGAAGCCGCCCCTTGAGGAGGAACCATCGTTGGTGGGGTGAAGTCGGTCCTGCGCGGAAACAGGGACCGGACCACCCCATCCAGCAACGCTGGCTCGAGGGTCTCCGACAGTGGGGGACCATAGGGGCGGAGCTGGTTCCGCGCCGCCTTGTATGGTCTCCCATAAGGATCCCTGTCGAGATCCTCCAGCATCTCGGCCCTTGCCGAGTCTTGCGCAGCGCCCATTGCAGACTTGAGGGCCGCCGTAGCCTCTCGGTAAGAGGCGTACAGGCGGTCCTCCTCTGCCCGGACTCGGTTTTGGGCGCTGCGCCGTCGACTCCGCGCGTAGGCCCTTCTGGCCGCCACGCAGGTGGCCCGGAGTCCCGCCAGCTCCTCCGTCCACCAGTAGACGGCACGACGGGGAGGCGGACGGCGAGACCGAGGCATGCTGGAGTTGCACACCTCGGTCAAGGACCCCCTGAGCCGGACCGCTGCGGCGTCCACGTCCGGGACCTCCTCGACAGGGGGAGGCGACAGCCAGTCCTGGAGAAAGGCGGCCTCCTTGGCTGCCTCCCGGTCCAGGCGGGTGAGTGCCCACCGCGGGAAGGGAGATTGCCCAGCGCGGGCCGTCCCCCCTCTCTGCTGTGTGGAGATGTCGAACCGCACATAACGGTGGTCCGACAAGGTCTCCACCAGCTCCACCCGCCAGTTGACGACGCGGGCGGCAAGCGCGGGGGTGGCAAACGAGACGTCCACCACCGACCCGCCCTGTTGCCGCACACATGTGTGGACCGCCCCCCTGTTGAGGAGGGACACACCACACGAGGCCGCCCAAAACTCGACGGCCCGTCCCCGGACATTGCAACCGGCTGCCGGGTTGCCCCAGGCCGCCGACTTGGCGTTCAAGTCGCCGAGCACCACGACCTGGCGTGGCGCCGCCCTCCCTACGACAGCAGTGAGGATCTCTAGGAAATCCTCAAAGTCCGAGAGAGGGCGGTTTGGGGAGAAATACACCCCCACCATCGCCATCTCTCCCCACGCGGCGGCCACGTATCCCGGTCCCCTCTCTAAGAGCGAGAGGGGAGGGGAGTCTGTGGAAGACCGCGCCACCAACGCCACCGAGCCGTCCCGGTCGCCCAGCCAACGGCCAGGGACCGAGTAAGGCTCGGCGACCACCGCCAAGTCCACCAACCACTCAGCCATGGTCTGCATCAGCAGATCCTGGGCTGTCCTGCAGTGGTTGGTGTTCGTCTGAAGGATGCGATGTTCGACCCTATCCATCAGTCGGACATCGCACCCTCCTCCGCAGCCGCCGCAGGAACGGCGGTGTCTACAGCAGCGGCAGGCCCGGTCGGCGCCTGCGCTTTGCCACGCTTAGGGGGAGGATTGCACTTCCTCCCCTTCATTACGTGGCCTGCCCGGCGGCCACTGGCGGCACACACCGCGCAGTGCGGCGTGGCGGCCTCGCAGGAGGCGGCTTTGTGGCCCTCCTTGCCGCAGCGGTAGCATGTGTCCGTCCTGTCTACCTTGGACGGACACAGGGGCCGGGTGTGACCGATGCCGAAGCACCGGAAACACCGCAGAGGCTGGTCCTCGAGTGCCCGGACTGCGCCCGAGCTGAACCCGACTTGAAGCCGTCCTTTCGCAAGGACGGCTTTGGCAGCGGCGATTGGGCACTCGAGGCGAATGGTGCCCATACCGCCGCGGCCGGGCCTTATGTCCCGGCCTTGGACCGCCGCGGCGCCACAGCCCCCTACCGCTGCGACCGCCGCCACCACCTCCTCCTTGGTGACGGAGTCATCTAACTCCGTCACTTCAATGGCCGCCGACTTGACCGGTCGAGCCACCTTGGCAGAGTCCGCGATGACCTCTTGCAGCTTGGCTGCAAAGAGGTCCGCGCGGGCACTCCCCTCTGCCCCCGGGAACTCGAAAATGCGAGCCCCGGCTTGGGTCCGCCGGCAGGACACACTGCCGATCCCCAGTTGAGTGGGATCGGCATTGGTACGCGCCCGCACCAAAATGGAGGCGTAGGTCTCCCCTCGCCCCGCAGCCTCCGCGGTGAGCGTCACCACGACGGCTGCGGTTTTTGGGGGGACTAACTGCCCCTTTCCTCCTCTCCTGCCCTTTCCCTTGCCGGTCGTCTGCGACTGGCTGGGAGCGGTGGTGGCGGGGACGGCAGGGACGGCCGTCGCCGACTTTTTCCCCTTCCCTTTGCCCTTCCCCTTACGGCCCACTTTCGTCCACTCGTTGGACGGAGTGGTCGCCGGGAGTTGGGCGTCTTCCGCCTGGGAGAAGGACGGCCCCGGCTCGCTTTGCCTCTTATCCGCCGCAAGCGGCGGTCGGAGGCGTTTTTCCGGCAGGAGCCGGTCCTCGATGCCTGCTAGGCAGGCTCTCGTGAAGGCCCTCTCCTCCATTACTACCTTGCGGATGATATCCTCAAGGTTGGAGGAGGGGCCCTCTGCTGCAGGGCTCGCCTTGGCCTGTTGTGGCCGGGCCGAGGCAGGGCCCTCTGCGGCAGGGCTCGCCATGGCCTGTTGTGGCCGGGCCGTGGCTTCAGCTAGCTTCAGGTGAAGCTGGCTGACCTCCGACTGCAGGCGATCAACCTTCGCCTGCAGTTGCCTCGTCTCGTCGGTGGTCGTCCGCTTCACAAGCTCCGCCACGACACCGCGCATACTTGCGGCCCTGCACTTCAGGGCCTTTTGAAAAGTCCCTTTTAGGTTGGAGGACTTAGAGGCGACCTCAATAATCTCCTCCTCGTCCTCCTCCGCCATTTTCTCCAGCTCGGCCAGAGAATGGTCCGCGTATAAAACGCGGGAGGCACCGTACCCGGACTTGGCCCGGGCGACGTGCGCCCGCTTCTCCTTAGCGGCAACCCGCTCCTCCAGCTCTTGCTGGAGCTGCACCCGCCGAGCCAGGTCCAATTGGCGTTGGGCGTCCGCGAGCCCAACGTCATGGGTGTCCGCGGCCACCGTCGGCTTTTTAGCCTTCGGCAACCTCGTCGACCCCGAGGCCGAAGAGCCCTCGGACCCACCGCTCCGGTGGACCCGCTTCCGCGAACGAGCGTCGTCCGCGTCCGACATACCATATAGCGAGTCGTTGTCAGACGACTCGCTCACCCTTCCAAAGAAACTAGCCGCAGACGGCGCGCGGCTAGTCTCTGACGCCGGAGCGTCGTTGTGGCCCTGAGAAGGGCCTTTTGGTTGGCCCTGAGAAGGGCCTTTTGGTTGGCCCTGAGAAGGGCCTTTTGGTTGGCCCTGAGAAGGGCCTTTGGGTTGGCCCTGAGAAGGGCCTTTGGGTTGGCCCTGAGAAGGGCCTTTTTCTTTTAAAAACCGCCCGCAGGCGTCCCGCGTGGGTTTAGGCATTGCCTCCGCCAGTTCGCAAACAACAAGACACTATAATAAAATTCGCTACGAAAGCACAGAGCACTTTAGCCAACCCAGTCTGCCACTCCGTTACGGTGGTCAGAACTGGGCTGTTTCCAGGGGACACGACGTGGACGTAAGCTCTGTGGGGGGTCCCCCAACCTAACCTAACCTAACCTTTTTTTTTTTTTTTTTTTTTTTTGTTGTCGCTGGGAAAAAATGCATTACGCATACCCTCCCATCGGGGGATGGGAGGGGTATGTGGGACTCCCCGGGCGGACCCGGTATACCCACTAAAACGACCCAGCGGCATTCCCGCTTCGTCCGAGTGGCGGGGAACTGGGAAACCGGCATAGCCTTTGCGTCCAGTCCTCCGCCGACGATTGCCCTTCATGGCGGACCCCTCACGCCCTCACGGGTGTGGGGGGTCGGGAATGACAGACGAAGGTGACGGGTGCAATGCGGGCGAAGGCACCCCCGTGCCTGTCGCCCGCCCGTCACCATGGGGAGAGAGAGGATGGCGCCTTCTCCGACCCCTTCGTCTGCGGAGCGGTGCAGCGAGAGGATCGTCCTCCCGCGCGCGCTCCGCCTCCTCCTTTTGCGACATTACGTCCTCGCAAAAGGAGGCGACTGCTGACCAGGCCTCCTCGCTCCCCAGCATGGCGTCGACCACGCCGGGAAGCGAGAGGTCCAGTCCGACCACCGCGGTCAGACCGCGGCGCAGCTCGGACCAAGCCGGGCACACCTCGAGGGTGTGCTGCGCCGTGTCTACCGGCGCGCCGCAGTCGTGGCACGCCGGGGTCTCCTCCCTCCCGATCCGGTGCAGGTGCGATCCGAAACAGCCATGCCCGGACAACACCTGCACCAGACGGAAAGAGAGGAAACCGTGGGACCGCTCGAGCCAGCCCTGCAGGACCGGACCGAGCGCGTCCAACGTCCGGCGGCCAAAGGCGGCGTTGGCGAGATCCTCCGACCAATGGAGGGCGATGGCGTCCCTCGCCTCTCGCCGCACGGCCTCCCGCTCTTCGCCCATGGGGCGCTCCCCGAGCGCCTTCCGGCGCGCCGTCCATTCGTACACTCTGGCGAGCACCCAAGCCTCCAACTCCCAAGGAGGGGTGCCAGCCAGAGCGCACGCCGCCGAGAAGCCCACTGAGCGGTAGGCCCTCGCCACCCGCTGTGCAATGGCCCGCTGGGGCCTGCGGATGGCGGTCGCATTCTCCCTCCTATGGAGGGAGTCCGCCCAGATGGGGGCCCCGTATAGGGCCATGCTCCGCAGGATGCCGGCATATAGGCGCCGGCATTTCGCCTTGGGCCCCCCCAGGTTCGGGAGGAGCCACGAGAGGGCGTCCGCGGCCTTCAACAGGCGCGTCGACAGCCCGCTGAAATGCGGGCCGAAGCGCCACCTGTCGTCCAGCACCAGGCCCAGATACTTCATCTGGGGCTGGACACCTATCCTGACGCCTTCCACGACTATGTGGGCGTCGGGAGGGCAGCGCTGCCGAGGCCCGCGAAAGAACACGGCCTCCGTCTTGTGCAGCGCCACCTTCAATCCCAGGCGGCGGATTCTCTCTGCAACCAAGGATCCGCCAGCCGAGGCCAGACAGGCCGCGTCTCTAAAGTTCCTCCCCCGGGCAGTGAGGAGAGTGTCATCCGCGTAGCAGATGACACTAGTGCCCGGGAGAAGGGCTCCCCGCAACAGCCAATCGAATCCGATGTTCCACAAGGGGGGCCCCAGCACCGACCCCTGCGGAACACCGGACTCTGCGCCGTACCGCCTCACCGTGGCCGTCTTGTCTACGAGGAGGACCTCTCGGTCCTCCAAGTAGCTGGCCAGGAGGTCCCGCAGATATTGGGGCACTCCGTGATACCGGAGCGCCTCCAATATCGTCGAGTGGGGGACGGAGTTGAAGGCGTTGGCAATGTCGAATGACACCGCCAGCACTCCGTCCCCCGCCTCCACCGCCTCCTTCACCTGGCCCTTGAGTAGGGCCAGCGCGTCGATCGTCGAACGCCCACGACGGAAACCAAATTGGGCGTCCGACAGATCCGGCCCTACCACCCGCAAGTGGCTTTCCAGCCTCCCGGCGATAATCCCCTCGAACAGTTTACCGACCTCATCGAGCAGAACGATGGGCCGGTATGCCGAGGGGGAGTCCACCGGGCGTCCCTCCTTCCGGAGGAGGCACAACTGCCCCTCCTTCCACAGTTTCGGGAACCTCCCAGCCGTAAGGCACGCGCTGAAGAGGTCCCGAAACCTGTCCTCCATTTGGGTGGCAGCGATCGCCACCACCCGCGCGGGGACGCCGTCTGGCCCGGGGGCCGTCTTTTTTGCGCGGAGGCTAAGTACCCCCGCGTAGAACTCCGCCGCCGTCACCGGGGGAACCTCCTCCTCCGGCGAAGCCGCCCCTTGCGGAGGAACCATCGTTGGTGGGGTGAAGTCGGTCCTGCGCGGAAACAGGGACCGGACCACCCCATCCAGCAACGCTGGCTCGAGGGTCTCCGACAGTGGGGGACCATAGGGGCGGAGCTGGTTCCGCGCCGCCTTGTATGGTCTCCCATAAGGATCCCTGTCGAGATCCTCCAGCATCTCGGCCCTTGCCGAGTCTTGCGCAGCGCCCATTGCAGACTTGAGGGCCGCCGTAGCCTCTCGGTAAGAGGCGTACAGGCGGTCCTCTTCTGCCCGGACTCGGTTTTGGGCACTGCGCCGTCGACTCCGCGCGTAGGCCCTTCTGGCCGCCACACAGGTGGCCCGGAGTCCCGCCAGCTCCTCCGTCCACCAGTAGACGGCACGACGGGGAGGCGGACGGCGAGACCGAGGCATGCTGGAGTTGCACACCTCGGTCAAGGACCCCCTGAGCCGGACCGCTGCGGCGTCCACGTCCGGGACCTCCTCGACAGGGGGAGGCGACAGCCAGTCCTGGAGAAAGGCGGCCTCCTTGGCTGCCTCCCGGTCCAGGCGGGTGAGTGCCCACCGCGGGAAGGGAGATTGCCCAGCGCGGGCCGTCCCCCCTCTCTGCTGTGTGGAGATGTCGAACCGCACATAACGGTGGTCCGACAAGGTCTCCACCAGCTCCACCCGCCAGTTGACGACGCGGGCGGCAAGCGCGGGGGTGGCAAACGAGACGTCCACCACCGACCCGCCCTGTTGCCGCACACACGTGTGGACCGCCCCCCTGTTGAGGAGGGACACACCACACGAGGCCGCCCAAAACTCGACGGCCCGTCCCCGGATATTGCAACCGGCTGCCGGGTTGCCCCAGGCCGCTGACTTGGCGTTCAGGTCGCCGAGCACCACGACCTGGCGTGGCGCCGCCCTCCCTACGACAGCAGTGAGGATCTCTAGGAAATCCTCAAAGTCCGAGAGAGGGCGGTTTGGGGAGAAATACACCCCCACCATCGCCATCTCTCCCCACGCGGCGGCCACGTATCCCGGTCCCCTCTCTAAGAGCGAGAGGGGAGGGGAGTCTGTGGAAGACCGCGCCACCAACGCCACCAAGCCGTCCCGGTCGCCCAGCCAACGGCCAGGGACCGAGTAAGGCTCGGCGACCACCGCCAAGTCCACCAACCACTCAGCCATGGTCTGCATCAGCAGATCCTGGGCTGTCCTGCAGTGGTTGGTGTTCGTCTGAAGGATGCGATGTTCGACCCTATCCATCAGTCGGACATCGCACCCTCCTCCGCAGCCGCCGCAGGAACGGCGGTGTCTACAGCAGCGGCAGGCCCGGTCGGCGCCTGCGCTTTGCCACGCTTAGGGGGAGGATTGCACTTCCTCCCCTTCATTACGTGGCCTGCCCGGCGGCCACTGGCGGCACACACCGCGCAGTGCGGCGTGGCGGCCTCGCAGGAGGCGGCTTTGTGGCCCTCCTTGCCGCAGCGGTAGCATGTGTCCGTCCTGTCTACCTTGGACGGACACAGGGGCCGGGTGTGTCCGATGCCGAAGCACCGGAAACACCGCAGAGGCTGGTCCTCGAGTGCCCGGACTGCGCCCGAGCTGAACCCGACTTGAAGCCGTCCTTTCGCAAGGACGGCTTTGGCAGCGGCGATTGGGCACTCGAGGCGAATGGTTCCCATACCGCCGCGGCCGGGCCTTATGTCCCGGCCTTGGACCGCCGCGGCGCCACAGCCCCCTACCGCTGCGACCGCCGCCACCACCTCCTCCTTGGTGACGGAGTCATCTAACTCCGTCACTTCAATGGCCGCCGACTTGACCGGTCGAGCCACCTTGGCAGAGTCCGCGATGACCTCTTGCAGCTTGGCTGCAAAGAGGTCCGCGCGGGCACTCCCCTCTGCCCCCGGGAACTCGAATATTCGAGCCCCGGCTTGGGTCCGCCGGCAGGACACACTGCCGATCCCCAGTTGAGTGGGATCGGCATTGGTACGCGCCCGCACCAAAATGGAGGCGTAGGTCTCCCCTCGCCCCGCAGCCTCCGCGGTGAGCGTCACCACGACGGCTGCGGTTTTTGGGGGGACTAACTGCCCCTTTCCTCCTCTCCTGCCCTTTCCCTTGCCGGTCGTCTGCGACTGGCTGGGAGTGGTGGTGGCGGGGACGGCAGGGACGGCCGTCGCCGACTTTTTCCCCTTCCCTTTGCCCTTCCCCTTTTGGCCCACTTTCGTCCACTCGTTGGACGGGGTGGTCGACGGAAGTTGGGCGTCTTCCGCCTGGGAGGAGGACGGCCCCGGCTCGCTTTGCCTCTTATCCGCCGCAAGCGGCGGTCGGAGGCGTTTTTCCGGCAGGAGCCGGTCCTCGATGCCTGCTAGGCAGGCTCTCGTGAAGGCCCTCTCCTCCATTACTACCTTGCGGATGATATCCTCAAGGTTGGAGGAGGGGCCCTCTGCTGCAGGGCTCGCCTTGGCCTGTTGTGGCCGGGCCGAGGCAGGGCCCTCTGCCGCAGGGCTCGCCTTGGCCTGTTGTGGCCGGGCCGTGGCTTCAGCCAGCTTCAGATGAAGCTGGCTGACCTCCGACTGCAGGCGATCTACCCTCGCCTGCAGTTGCCGCGTCTCGTCGGTGGTCGTCCGCTTCACAAGCTCCGCGACGACACCGCGCATACTCGCGGCCCTGCATTTCAGGGCCTTTTGAAATGTCCCTTTCAGGTTGGAGGACTTAGAGGCGACCTCAACAATCTCCTCCTCGTCCTCCTCCGCCATTTTCTGTAGCTCCGCTACAGTATTGTCCGCGTATATAACGCGGGACGCACCGTACCCGGACTTGGCCCGGGCGACGTGCGCCCGCTTCTCCTTAGCGGCAACCCGCTCCTCCAGCTCTTGCTGGAGCTGTGCCCGCCGAGCCAGGTCCAATTGGCGTTGGGCATCCGCGAGCCCAACGACATGGGTGTCCGCGGCCACCGTCGGCTTTTTAGCCTTCGGCAACCTCGTCGACCCAGAGGCCGAGGAGCCCCCGGACCCACCGCTCCGGTGGACCCGCTTCCGCGATCGAGAGCCGCTCGCATCCGACACACCAGCTAGCGAGTCACTGTCGGACGACTCTGCCCCTCCAAAGTAGCTAGCCGCAGACGGCGCGCGGCTAGACTCTGACGCTGGAGCGTCGGGGTGGCCCTGAAAAGGGCCTTTTGGTTGGCCCTGAGAAGGGCCTTTTGTTTGGCCCTGAGAAGGGCCTTTGGGTTGGCCCTGAGAAGGGCCTTTGGGTTGGCCCTGAGAAGGGCCTTTGGGTTGGCCCTGAGAAGGGCCTTTTGGTTGGCCCTGAGAAGGGCCTTTGGGTTGGCCCTGAGAAGGGCCTTTTTCTTTTAAAAAGCGCCCGCAGGCGTCCCGCGTGGGTTTAGGCATTGCCTCCGCCAGTTCGCAAACAACAAGACAATATATATGATAAAATTCGCTACGAGAGCACAGAGCACTTTAGCCAACCCAGTCTGCCACTCCGTTACGGTGGTCAGAACTGGGCTGTTTCCAGGGGACACGACGTGGACGTAAGCTCTGTGGGGGGTCCCCCAACCTAACCTAACCTAACCTAACCTAACCTTTTTTTTTTTTTTTTTGGTTTCGGGGTGGAAAATCCTCACGGATGTCCCCCGCCCTGGGGCGGGCGGAGGGGTCTGTCAGACTCAAACTGACTAAAAACCACCCCGGTGTTCCCTTCCCACACTTGCACCGGGGATCATGGGAACTAGTGCGCCTTCCACGATCCCCGGCTAGTGCCGGCCCGCCTCCGCGGGCCTCCTCAATTCTGCGAGGGGAGTGAGGTGTACTCCCCCCGCGACCTCAGTAGGGGCGCGCGTGGAACACTACGCGCCACCGCCTCGGGTCCAGTTATATGGGGGGCGGCGGACGTCCCCAAGTCCGCCGTCCCTCTGAACCCGTTTAGGGGGGCTGGAAGAGGGCGTGGTCCGCCCTCCGCCGACGCCCGGTACGTCTGCTGCGGGTCGGGAGAGTGCTTTCGACAACCTAACCTAACCTAACCTAACCTTTTTTTTTTTTTTTTTTTTTTTTTTGGTTTCGGGGTGGAAAATCCTCACGGATGTCCCCCGCCCTGGGGCGGGCGGAGGGGTCTGTCAGACTCAAACTGACTAAAAACCACCCCGGTGTTCCCTTCCCACACTTGCACCGGGGATCATGGGAACTAGTGCGCCTTCCACGATCCCCGGCTAGTGCCGGCCCGCGTCCGCGGGCCTCCTCAATTCTGCGAGGGGAGTGAGGTGTACTCCCCCCGCGACCTCAGTAGGGGCGCGCGTGGAACACTACGCGCCACCGCCTCGGGTCCAGTTATATGGGGGGCGGCGGACGTCCCCAAGTCCGCCGTCCCTCTGAACCCGTTTAGGGGGGCTGGAAGAGGGCGTTGTCCGCCCTCCGCTGACGCCCGGTACGTCTGCTGCGGGTCGGGAGAGTGCTTTCAACTTCCCTCAACCTTTCCGCAGCCTCCTTCTGTGAGATGACGGTTTCACAGAAGGAGATCACCGCGTCCCACGACTCTGCGCTCCCGACCATCGAACGAGCAACGGCCGGCAGCGTCAGGTCGGTTCCGACTTCTGTTATGAGGGCACGGCGCGGCTCCTCCCATGCGGCACACTCTGCCAGCGTATGCAGCGCCGTGTCCTCCAGACAGTGGACGCAGTGATGACACCGAGCGTCCGGCTCCCTGTTTATGCGACACAGGTACTTCCCGAAGCAACCATGCCCCGAGAACACCTGCGTCGCCCGAAACGACAGGGAGCCGTGCCTCCTCTCGAGCCATTCCTCGAGCACTGGTCGGATCGCCTCAATGGTAGCGAGGCCGGCGGTAGGGCGCAAAAGCCTATCCCGCCACTCCGCCACCAGGACCTCGCGGAGCTGAGACCGACGCAGATCGATCTCTCGCTGCATCGGTTCACAGCCCCGCGTCCGCGCTTCCTCGCGCCACCGGTACAGTGACGCGAGGACCCTAGCCTCTAGGTCCCAGGGTGGCGACCCGGCCAGTGCACAAGCCGCCTCGTAGGAGATTGTGCGATACCCCCTGATAGACCTGACGGCCATCGCCCTCTGCGGTTTTCGCAACATCGCGATGCTGCCAGCCGTCAGGTCAGAGGCCCACACCGGGGCCCCGTACAGTGCCATGGATCGCAGAACCCCCAAGTACAATCTCCTACAGGCGGTGCTCGGGCCCCCCAGATTGGGAAGCAGCGTTGCGAGCGCGCCCGCCGCGCCCATCAACTTGGGCGCCAGACGCCGAAAGTGGGGGCCGAAGTCCCAACGGCTGTCGAGCACCAATCCCAGATACTTCATGGTGGACTCGACAGCAATTTGGGTCCCCCCGACCACAATATGTGCTCCCGGCGGTGGCGCCCGCCGGGGGCCGTGAAAGACCATGGCCTCCGACTTGGCGAGGGCCACCTCCAGGCCCAGGCGCCTTATGCGGCCCACAACCTGCGAGACCGCAGCTGTCGCCAGCAACGCTGCCTCCCTGTACGAGCTCCCCCGGGCCGTGACCAGCGTGTCGTCCGCGTAACACACCAGGGCCGCCCCCGGTTGGAGCTCGCCTCTCAAAACCCAATCGTATCCGATGTTCCACAGGGGTGGGCCCACTACCGAACCCTGTGGAACACCGCACGATATGTCGCGCTGGCCTCCGCCGTCGCGTCCCCTGTAGGTGACACACCTTTGCGCTAAATAAGCCCCAACAATGCGGCGGAGGTATGGGGGCACCTTGTGGTAGCACAGTGCCTCTCGAATACAGCTCCAAGGCAGGGTGTTAAAAGCGTTGGAGATGTCCAAGGACACCGCCAACATCACCCCGCCTAACCTAACCTAACCTTTTTTTTTTTTTTTTTTTTTTTTTTTTTTTTTTTTTTGTTGTCGCTGGGAAAAAATGCATTACGCATACCCTCTCATCGGGGGATGGGAGGGGTATGTGGGACTCCCCGGGCGGACCCGGTATACCCACTAAAACGACCCAGCGGCATTCCCGCTTCGTCCGAGTGGCGGGGAACTGGGAAACCGGCATAGCCTTTGCGTCCAGTCCTCCGCCGACGATTGCCCTTCATGGCGGACCCCTCACGCCCTCACGGGTGTGGGGGGTCGGGAATGACAGACGAAGGTGACGGGTGCAATGCGGGCGAAGGCACCCCCGCGCCTGTCGCCCGCCCGTCACCATGGGGAGGGAGAGGACGACGCCTTCTCCGACCCCTTCGTCTGCGGAGCGGCGCAGCGAGAGGATCGTCCTCCCGCGCGCGCTCCGCCTCCTCCTTTTGCGACATTACGTCCTCGCAAAAGGAGGCGACTGCTGACCAGGCCTCCTCACTCCCCAGCATGGCGTCGACCACGCCGGGAAGCGAGAGGTCCAGTCCGACCACCGCGGTAAGACCACGGCGCAGCTCGGACCAAGCCGGGCACACCTCGAGGGTGTGCTGCGCCGTGTCCACCGGCGCGCCGCAGTCGTGGCACGCCGGGGTCTCCTCCCTCCCGATCCGGTGCAGGTGCGATCCGAAACAGCCATGCCCAGACAACACCTGCACCAGACGGAAAGAGAGGAAACCGTGGGACCGCTCGAGCCAGCCTTGCAGGACCGGACCGAGCGCGTCCAACGTCCGGCGGCCAAAGGCGGCGTTGGCGAGATCCTCCGACCAATGGAGGACGATGGCGTCCCTCGCCTCTCGCCGCACGGCCTCCCGCTCTTCGCCCATGGGGCGCTCCCCGAGCGCCTTCCGGCGCGCCATCCATTCGTACACTCTGGCGAGCACCCAAGCCTCCAACTCCCAAGGAGGGGTGCCGGCCAGAGCGCACGCCGCCGAGAATCCCACTGAGCGGTAGGCCCTCGCCACCCGCTGTGCAATGGCCCGCTGGGGCCTGCGGATGGCGGTCGCATTCTCCCTCCTATGGAGGGAGTCCGCCCAGATGGGGGCCCCGTATAGGGCCATGCTCCGCAAGATGCCGGCATAGAGGCGCCGGCATTTCGCCTTGGGCCCCCCCAGGTTCGGGAGGAGCCACGAGAGGGCGTCCGCGGCCTTTAACAGGCGCGTCGACAGCCCGCTGAAATGCGGGCCGAAGCGCCACCTGTCGTCCAGCACCAGGCCCAGATACTTCATCTGGGGCTGGACAACCTAACCTAACCTAACCTTTTTTTTTTTTTTTTTTTTTTTTTTTTTTTTTGTTGTCGCTGGGAAAAAATGCATTACGCATACCCTCCCATCGGGGGATGGGAGGGGTATGTGGGACTCCCCGGGCGGACTCGGTATACCCACTAAAACGACCCAGCGGCATTCCCGCTTCGTCCGAGTGGCGGGGAACTGGGAAACCGGCATAGCCTTTGCGTCCAGTCCTCCGCCGACGATTGCCCTTCATGGCGGACCCCTCACGCCCTCACGGGTGTGGGGGGTCGGGAATGACAGACGAAGGTGACGAGTGCAATGCGGGCGAAGGCACCCCCGCGCCTGTCGCCCGCCCGTCACCATGGGGAGGGAGAGGACGACGCCTTCTCCGACCCCTTCGTCTGCGGAGCGGCGCAGCGAGAGGATCGTCCTCCCGCGCGCGCTCCGCCTCCTCCTTTTGCGACATTACGTCCTCGCAAAAGGAGGCGACTGCTGACCAGGCCTCCTCGCTCCCCAGCATGGCGTCGACCACGCCGGGAAGCGAGAGGTCCAGTCCGACCACCGCGGTCAGACCGCGGCGCAGCTCGGACCAAGCCGGGCACACCTCGAGGGTGTGCTGCGCCGTGTCCACCGGCGCGCCGCAGTCGTGGCACGCCGGGGTCTCCTCCCTCCCGATCCGGTGCAGGTGCGATCCGAAACAGCCATGCCCGGACAACACCTGCACCAGACGGAAAGAGAGGAAACCGTGGGACCGCTCGAGCCAGCCCTGCAGGACCGGACCGAGCGCGTCCAACGTCCGGCGGCCAAAGGCGGCGCTGGCGAGGTCCTCCGACCAATGGAGGACGATGGCGTCCCTCGCCTCTCGCCGCACGGCCTCCCGCTCTTCGCCCATGGGGCGCTCCCCGAGCGCCTTCCGGCGCGCCGTCCATTCGTACACTCTGGCGAGCACCCAAGCCTCCAACTCCCAAGGAGGGGTGCCGGCCAGAGCGCACGCCGCCGAGAAGCCCACTGAGCGGTAGGCCCTCGCCACCCGCTGTGCAATGGCTCGCTGGGGCCTGCGGATGGCGGTCGCATTCTCCCTCCTATGGAGGGAGTCCGCCCAGATGGGGGCCCCGTATAGGGCCATGCTCCGCAAGATGCCGGCATAGAGGCGGCGGCATTTCGCCTTAGGCCCCCCCAGGTTCGGGAGGAGCCACGAGAGGGCGTCCGCGGCCTTCAACAGGCGCGTCGACAGCCCACTGAAATGCGGGCCGAAGCGCCACCTGTCGTCCAGCACCAGCCCCAGATATTTCATCTGGGGCTGCACCCCTATCCGCACGCCCTCCACGACTATGTGGGCGTCGGGAGGGCAGCGCTGCCGGGGACCGCGAAAGAACACGGCCTCCGTCTTGTGCAGCGCCACCCTCAATCCCAGGCGGCGGATCCTCTCTGCTACCAGGGATCCGCCAGCCGAGGCCAGACAGGCCGCGTCCCCGAAGTTCCTCCCCCGGGCAGTGAGGAGAGTGTCATCCGCGTAGCAGATGACACTCGTGCCCGGGAGGAGGGCTCCCCGCAACAGCCAATCAAATCCGATGTTCCACAAGGGGGGCCCCAGCACCGACCCCTGCGGAACACCGGACTCTGCGCCGTACCGCCTCACCGTGGCCGTCTTGTCTACGAGGAGGACCTCTCGGTCCTCCAAGTAGCTGGCCAGGAGGTCCCGCAGATATTGGGGCACTCCGTGATACCGGAGCGCCTCCAATATCGTCGAGTGGGGGACGGAGTTGAAGGCGTTGGCAATGTCGAATGACACCGCCAGCACTCCGTCCCCCGCCTCCACCGCCTCCTTCACCTGGCCCTTGAGTAGGGCCAGTGCGTCGATCGTCGAACGCCCACGACGGAAACCAAATTGGGCGTCCGACAGATCCGGCCCTACCACCCGCAAGTGGCTTTCCAGCCTCCCGGCGACAATCCCCTCGAACAGTTTACCGACCTCATCGAGCAGAACGATGGGCCGGTATGCCGAGGGGGAGTCCACCGGGCGTCCCTCCTTCCGGAGGAGGCACAACTGCCCCTCCTTCCACAGTTTCGGGAACCTCCCAGCCGTAAGGCACGCGCTGAAGAGGTCCCGAAACCTGTCCTCCATTTGGGTGGCAGCGATCGCCACCACCCGCGCGGGGACGCCGTCTGGCCCGGGGGCCGTCTTTTTTGCGCGGAGGCTAAGTACCCCCGCGTAGAACTCCGCCGCCGTCACCGGGGGAACCTCCTCCTCCGGCGAAGCCGCCCCTTGAGGAGGAACCATCGTTGGTGGGGTGAAGTCGGTCCTGCGCGGAAACAGGGACCGGACCACCCCATCCAGCAACGCTGGCTCGAGGGTCTCCGACAGTGGGGGACCATAGGGGCGGAGCTGGTTCCGCGCCGCCTTGTATGGTCTCCCATAAGGATCCCTGTCGAGATCCTCCAGCATCTCGGCCCTTGCCGAGTCTTGCGCAGCGCCCATTGCAGACTTGAGGGCCGCCGTAGCCTCTCGGTAAGAGGCGTACAGGCGGTCCTCCTCTGCCCGGACTCGGTTTTGGGCGCTGCGCCGTCGACTCCGCGCGTAGGCCCTTCTGGCCGCCACGCAGGTGGCCCGGAGTCCCGCCAGCTCCTCCGTCCACCAGTAGACGGCACGACGGGGAGGCGGACGGCGAGACCGAGGCATGCTGGAGTTGCACACCTCGGTCAAGGACCCCCTGAGCCGGACCGCTGCGGCGTCCACGTCCGGGACCTCCTCGACAGGGGGAGGCGACAGCCAGTCCTGGAGAAAGGCGGCCTCCTTGGCTGCCTCCCGGTCCAGGCGGGTGAGTGCCCACCGCGGGAAGGGAGATTGCCCAGCGCGGGCCGTCCCCCCTCTCTGCTGTGTGGAGATGTCGAACCGCACATAACGGTGGTCCGACAAGGTCTCCACCAGCTCCACCCGCCAGTTGACGACGCGGGCGGCAAGCGCGGGGGTGGCAAACGAGACGTCCACCACCGACCCGCCCTGTTGCCGCACACATGTGTGGACCGCCCCCCTGTTGAGGAGGGACACACCACACGAGGCCGCCCAAAACTCGACGGCCCGTCCCCGGACATTGCAACCGGCTGCCGGGTTGCCCCAGGCCGCCGACTTGGCGTTCAAGTCGCCGAGCACCACGACCTGGCGTGGCGCCGCCCTCCCTACGACAGCAGTGAGGATCTCTAGGAAATCCTCAAAGTCCGAGAGAGGGCGGTTTGGGGAGAAATACACCCCCACCATCGCCATCTCTCCCCACGCGGCGGCCACGTATCCCGGTCCCCTCTCTAAGAGCGAGAGGGGAGGGGAGTCTGTGGAAGACCGCGCCACCAACGCCACCGAGCCGTCCCGGTCGCCCAGCCAACGGCCAGGGACCGAGTAAGGCTCGGCGACCACCGCCAAGTCCACCAACCACTCAGCCATGGTCTGCATCAGCAGATCCTGGGCTGTCCTGCAGTGGTTGGTGTTCGTCTGAAGGATGCGATGTTCGACCCTATCCATCAGTCGGACATCGCACCCTCCTCCGCAGCCGCCGCAGGAACGGCGGTGTCTACAGCAGCGGCAGGCCCGGTCGGCGCCTGCGCTTTGCCACGCTTAGGGGGAGGATTGCACTTCCTCCCCTTCATTACGTGGCCTGCCCGGCGGCCACTGGCGGCACACACCGCGCAGTGCGGCGTGGCGGCCTCGCAGGAGGCGGCTTTGTGGCCCTCCTTGCCGCAGCGGTAGCATGTGTCCGTCCTGTCTACCTTGGACGGACACAGGGGCCGGGTGTGACCGATGCCGAAGCACCGGAAACACCGCAGAGGCTGGTCCTCGAGTGCCCGGACTGCGCCCGAGCTGAACCCGACTTGAAGCCGTCCTTTCGCAAGGACGGCTTTGGCAGCGGCGATTGGGCACTCGAGGCGAATGGTGCCCATACCGCCGCGGCCGGGCCTTATGTCCCGGCCTTGGACCGCCGCGGCGCCACAGCCCCCTACCGCTGCGACCGCCGCCACCACCTCCTCCTTGGTGACGGAGTCATCTAACTCCGTCACTTCAATGGCCGCCGACTTGACCGGTCGAGCCACCTTGGCAGAGTCCGCGATGACCTCTTGCAGCTTGGCTGCAAAGAGGTCCGCGCGGGCACTCCCCTCTGCCCCCGGGAACTCGAAAATGCGAGCCCCGGCTTGGGTCCGCCGGCAGGACACACTGCCGATCCCCAGTTGAGTGGGATCGGCATTGGTACGCGCCCGCACCAAAATGGAGGCGTAGGTCTCCCCTCGCCCCGCAGCCTCCGCGGTGAGCGTCACCACGACGGCTGCGGTTTTTGGGGGGACTAACTGCCCCTTTCCTCCTCTCCTGCCCTTTCCCTTGCCGGTCGTCTGCGACTGGCTGGGAGCGGTGGTGGCGGGGACGGCAGGGACGGCCGTCGCCGACTTTTTCCCCTTCCCTTTGCCCTTCCCCTTACGGCCCACTTTCGTCCACTCGTTGGACGGAGTGGTCGCCGGGAGTTGGGCGTCTTCCGCCTGGGAGAAGGACGGCCCCGGCTCGCTTTGCCTCTTATCCGCCGCAAGCGGCGGTCGGAGGCGTTTTTCCGGCAGGAGCCGGTCCTCGATGCCTGCTAGGCAGGCTCTCGTGAAGGCCCTCTCCTCCATTACTACCTTGCGGATGATATCCTCAAGGTTGGAGGAGGGGCCCTCTGCTGCAGGGCTCGCCTTGGCCTGTTGTGGCCGGGCCGAGGCAGGGCCCTCTGCGGCAGGGCTCGCCATGGCCTGTTGTGGCCGGGCCGTGGCTTCAGCTAGCTTCAGGTGAAGCTGGCTGACCTCCGACTGCAGGCGATCAACCTTCGCCTGCAGTTGCCTCGTCTCGTCGGTGGTCGTCCGCTTCACAAGCTCCGCCACGACACCGCGCATACTTGCGGCCCTGCACTTCAGGGCCTTTTGAAAAGTCCCTTTTAGGTTGGAGGACTTAGAGGCGACCTCAATAATCTCCTCCTCGTCCTCCTCCGCCATTTTCTCCAGCTCGGCCAGAGAATGGTCCGCGTATAAAACGCGGGAGGCACCGTACCCGGACTTGGCCCGGGCGACGTGCGCCCGCTTCTCCTTAGCGGCAACCCGCTCCTCCAGCTCTTGCTGGAGCTGCACCCGCCGAGCCAGGTCCAATTGGCGTTGGGCGTCCGCGAGCCCAACGTCATGGGTGTCCGCGGCCACCGTCGGCTTTTTAGCCTTCGGCAACCTCGTCGACCCCGAGGCCGAAGAGCCCTCGGACCCACCGCTCCGGTGGACCCGCTTCCGCGAACGAGCGTCGTCCGCGTCCGACATACCATATAGCGAGTCGTTGTCAGACGACTCGCTCACCCTTCCAAAGAAACTAGCCGCAGACGGCGCGCGGCTAGTCTCTGACGCCGGAGCGTCGTTGTGGCCCTGAGAAGGGCCTTTTGGTTGGCCCTGAGAAGGGCCTTTTGGTTGGCCCTGAGAAGGGCCTTTTGGTTGGCCCTGAGAAGGGCCTTTGGGTTGGCCCTGAGAAGGGCCTTTGGGTTGGCCCTGAGAAGGGCCTTTTTCTTTTAAAAACCGCCCGCAGGCGTCCCGCGTGGGTTTAGGCATTGCCTCCGCCAGTTCGCAAACAACAAGACACTATAATAAAATTCGCTACGAAAGCACAGAGCACTTTAGCCAACCCAGTCTGCCACTCCGTTACGGTGGTCAGAACTGGGCTGTTTCCAGGGGACACGACGTGGACGTAAGCTCTGTGGGGGGTCCCCCAACCTAACCTAACCTAACCTAACCTAACCTTTTTTTTTTTTTTTTTTTTTTTTTATTAAGCGGTGAAAAATGCCTAACGCATACCGCACCGTCCGGGGAGACGGTTTGGTTATGTGGGGCTTGCACCCACTAAAAAACACCGCCGTGAGCCTACTGTCGCTTTGCGGATGGGCCACGAGAACTGCTACGCATGACGTTCGCGACCCATCCAGCGCTGCCCGCCTTCGGGCACCAACTCCTTGGCGATGTCCGGGCTCACCTGAGACATCGCCTCCACTCGTGAGGGCCGTGCAACGCAACGACGATAGACTCCCCGGTCTATCGCCCGCTGGCACCTCCTAGGGCGGCATCAGGTCGCCATGGCGCCTCCTCCGCCGCCCTGTCCTCCTGCGGCGAATCGCGTCAGCGAGGGAGTCTTCCTCCCTGACGCGCTCCGCCGCCTCCTTCTGCGAGATAACATCCTCGCAAAAGGACGCTACCGCCTCCCATGCCCCCCTGCTGTTGACCATGGCTTTAGCCACGGCCGGCAAGGAGAGGTCTGCTCCGATTGCTGCTGCGAGAGCACGGCGCTGCACCACCCAAGCAGGACAATGCTCGAGGGTGTGAAGCGCCGTATCCTCGCTGCAGCCGCACTGGTGACACACGGGAGTCGCCTCCCGTCTAGCCACTTTGTGCAGGTATTTGCCAAAGCAGCCATGCCCTGACAACACCTGCACCAGACGGAAGGACAACGTCCCGTGTCGCCTCCGTAGCCACTCCTCCAGGATCGGCTGGATAGCCCCCACTGTCCAGTGACCTGCACTGGGCGTCTCCAGCCTCACCCTCCAAATCCGCAGGGTTTGGGCTTGGGCCTCCCTACGCCACCTCGTGACCAGCTCAGACGGCGGGCGTCTGCCACTCTCCGCTTGCAGGTGTACGCCACGCCAGTAGACTTCGGCGAGCACCTGCGCCTCCAGATCCCACGGGGGCGTGCCCGCAAGGGCACACGCCGCTTCCGCAGATACGGTGCGGTATCCGCGTACGACCCTGACTGCCATGACTCTTTGCGGTCTTCGCAGAAGAGCCTTATTTTGGGCAGACAGGGACTCCGCCCACACCGGGGCCCCATAGAGCGCCATCGAGCGGATCACCCCCGTGTAAAGCCGTCGGCAAACGACGTTCGGTCCACCCAGGTTCGGCAACAGCCGGCTGAGGGCAGACGCCGTGCCGATCAGCTTCGGCGCGAGCTGACCAAAGTGCTCGCCGAAGTTCCACCTCCGGTCCAGAACCAGGCCCAAGTATTTCATACTTGCCCGCACCGCTATTGTTGCACCACCAATAGTGAGGTGTGCGCCAGCCGGTGGCCGGCGTCGGGGCGCATGAAATACCAGGGCCTCCGTCTTCTCGAGAGCCACCCTGAGGCCCAGTGCCACGATTCGCCCCACGACAAGGGACGCGCCCTCGACAGCCGAGCGTGCCGCTTCTTCGTAGCTCCCTCCCCGGGCCGTGACGAGAGTGTCATCAGCGTAACAAATGACGCCCTGCCCGGGGGAGAGCAAACAGCGCAAGGCCCAGTCATAGCCAATGTTCCACACAAGCGGACCCAAGACCGACCCCTGTGGAACACCGCACCTGATGGCCCTGCGCACAACTCGGCCGTCGCATCCCTCGTAGCAGACGAACCGACCCTGCAGGTAGTCTGCCACCAGCTGCCTCAGGTAGACGGGTACCCGATGGTAGCGGAGCGCCTCCTCGATGCAACTGAATGGCAGGGTGTTGAACGCGTTGGCGATGTCTATAGACACTGCCAACAACACCCCACCCCGAGCAACTGCATCCTTCGCCTCGGCCTTGAGGCGCAAGATGGCGTCCACTGTCGAACGCCCTGCCCGGAATCCGAACTGGGCGTCCGACAAGTTCGGGCCAACTTCCTCTAAGTGCCGGACGATGCGGGTAGCGAGAATCTTCTCTAGCATCTTCCCCGCCTCGTCCAGCAAGACAATTGGCCTATACGCTGATGGAGACTCCAGGGGTCGCCCCGCCTTCTGCAGCAGCACCAGTCGACCCTCCTTCCAGGCTTTAGGGAACCGTCTCGACGTCAGACAGGCGTCAAACAGCTCCCTAAGCCTGTCTTCCAGGGCCGCTTCCAGAGCCAGGGCCAGCGCCCTTGCAGGCACCCCGTCCGGTCCGGGGGCAGTGTTCTTGGACCGTGCCCGCAGAATAGCTGCCCCTAGCTCCGCGTCGGAAATTGGGGGAGTCTCCATCTCCGCATCTTGCTCAGCCTCTGCATCGGCCATGCTCGGGGAAGGGTGATCCGCCCGATCCGGGAAGAGTGTCTCCACGACCCTGGCGAGGAACTGAGGCTGGAGGGTTTCCGTCAGTGGGGGGCCTTGGGCGCGAAGTTTCTTCCGCGCCGCACGGTACGGACGCCCCCAGGGATCCCGGTTCAGATCCTCCAGTGCCTCAGCTCTTGACTGCTCCTTCCCTCGACAGATCGCCAGCTGCAGAGCCCCCCGAGCATTACGGTATGCCTCATGCAGTTGCGACTGAAGGGTCTCCAGCTCTTCATCGCGGCGACGTAACCTGCGCACCTGTGAGTAGGTCCGCCGGGCAATGATACAGGCCGCGCGGAGGTCTGCTATCTCCTGGGACCACCAGTAGACCGCCCGCTTTGGAGGTTGTCTTCGGGAGCGAGGCATGGCTGCATCGCACACAGCCGTCATGGCGCGGCGAAAGCAGTCAGCCTCGACATCGACTCCCTCTGCAGCAGGCGGTGAAGACAGCCAAGCCTGTACAATGGCTGCTTCCTCTAGGAGGTCCCCGTCAAGCCGCTTCAACGCCCATCGCGGGAACTGCCGAGCGTCAGGTCGTGGAGACACTGATGGGCTCGAGGAGGTGGAGACATCCATACAAATGTACAGGTGATCCGATAGTGTCTCCACACTCTCTAGGACCCGCCAACCCTGAACTCGTACGGCGACAGCAGGGGTAGCGAACGAGAGGTCCACTATTGATCCCCCATGCTGCCGAACGCACGTGTTAACGGAGCCCCTGTTTAAAAGACAGAGGCCCGCAGCTGTCGCCCATTCCTCGACCGCCGCACCCCTGACATCGGTCCCGGGGGAACCCCACGCGATGGATTTCGCGTTGAAGTCCCCCATTACGATGGCGTGGGATGGCATCATTCGTCGAACCGAGGTCCCGAGGCGGTCCAGGAAGTCCTCAAACTCCGGTAGGCTCCTGTTTGGGGAGAAATAAACTCCGAAAAGAATTATGTCCCCCCAGGTGGCCGCAACAAATCCTCGACTTCTCTCTCTAATGGAAAGTGGCGCCGAGGAACTGATAATAGCGACAGAGCCGTCCATGTCACCTACCCAGTCAGGGCGAACTGGGATGTAATACGGCTCCGCCACTACGGCCACACCAATCGAGCGCTCCGCCATAGTCTGTAGAACCAAGTCCTGCGCACCGGCGCAGTGGTTCAAGTTCGCCTGAAGGAGAGAATGATTTCGGACCGGGTCCATAATTAGTCCGTAACCATTATCACCCCCTGCGACGGCTCTTCCGATCGCCCTGCGACGGAAGTGGTCGAACCCCTGGTAGATCGGGCTGGTGGCTTACAGTCCTTTCTACCGGCGGCGTGGTTGGCCGGTCGCCCTGCTGCCGCGCACAGTAAACAATGTGGGTCGGCGGAGCACGCGGATGCCAGATGCCCCGGCTCACCACAGCGAAAGCAGTGCTTGCTCAGGTCGACGCCTGAGTCGCACTTCCGGCATACATGACCCAACCCCCAGCACATGTAGCACCTCATGGGCCGAGCGTCCAAAACCACGACCCTGGCAGAGCTCCAACCCACCAGGAGCCGGCCGGCGTCGGCCAGGTGCTTGGCCACTGCGACGGGGCACTGGGTCCAGACAGAGCTGGCGCCTCCTGGGCCAGGTCGGATTGGGCCGACTCGGACCGCATCGGGAGAGCAGCCAGTCTTACGTGCGATCGCGTCCTGCACGTCCTGCCCAGTCACAGAGTCGTCAAGGCCCGAGATGCGCAGTTCAGCGCACTTCGTCGGCCTGGAGACCCTGACCTCCTCTGCGAAGACCGCTCGCAGTTTCTCTGCGACACGGTCTGCCCCCGCAGTGCCTTGGGCCCCTGGGAACTCAAGCATGCGGGCTCCGGTTAGAGCCTGTCGGAACCTGACATCTGTTATGCCTAGTTCCTCCAGGTTCACGGCTTGCCTAGCCTTGGTGAGGACAGCCGCGTACGTGACGCCCCTCTCCACTGCTTCCGGTTGCAGGGTGAGCACCACCGCAGCGGACCTTGGCGCACGGAGCCCGCGCTTGGCGTTCTTGCCCCTCTTGGGCCTGGACCGCTTGTTTCCCTGAGCGGCAGGGGCCGCCGCACTCTTTTGGGGTAAGGAAGGAGAAGAAAACCTAACCTAACCTAACCTAACCTAACCTTTTTTTTTTTTTTTTTTTTTTTTTGTTGTCGCTGGGAAAAAATGCATTACGCATACCCTCTCATCGGGGGATGAGAGGGGTATGTGGGACTCCCCGGGCGGACCCGGTATACCCACTAAAACGACCCAGCGGCATTCCCGCTTCGTCCGAGTGGCGGGGAACTGGGAAACCGGCATAGCCTTTGCGTCCAGTCCTCCGCCGACGATTGCCCTTCATGGCGGACCCCTCACGCCCTCACGGGTGTGGGGGGTCGGGAATGACAGACGAAGGTGACGGGTGCAATGCGGGCGAAGGCTACCCCGCGCCTGTCGCCCGCCCGTCACCGTGGGGAGGGAGAGGACGATGCCTTCTCCGACCCCTTCGTCTGCGGAGCGGCGCAGCGAGAGGATCGTCCTCCCGCGCGCGCTCCGCCTCCTCCTTTTGCGACATTACGTCCTCGCAAAAGGAGGCGACTGCTGACCAGGCCTCCTCGCTCCCCAGCATGGCGTCGACCACGCCGGGAAGCGAGAGGTCCAGTCCGACCACCGCGGTCAGACCGCGGCGCAGCTCGGACCAAGCCGGGCACACCTCGAGGGTGTGCTGCGCCGTGTCTACCGGCGCGCCGCAGTCGTGGCACGCCGGGGTTTCCTCCCTCCCGATCCGGTGCAGGTGCGATCCGAAACAGCCATGCCCGGACAACACCTGCACCAGACGGAAAGAGAGGAAACCGTGGGACCGCTCGAGCCAGCCTTGCAGGACCGGACCGAGCGCGTCCAACGTCCGGCGGCCAAAGGCGGCGCTGGCGAGGTCCTCCGACCAATGGAGGACGATGGCGTCCCTCGCCTCTCGCCGCACGGCCTCCCGCTCTTCGCCCATGGGGCGCTCCCCGAGCGCCTTCCGGCGCGCCGTCCATTCGTACACTCTGGCGAGCACCCAAGCCTCCAACTCCCAAGGAGGGGTGCCGGCCAGAGCGCACGCCGCCGAGAAGCCCACTGAGCGGTAGGCCCTCGCCACCCGCTGTGCAATGGCCCGCTGGGGCCTGCGGATGGCGGTCGCATTCTCCCTCCTATGGAGGGAGTCCGCCCAGATGGGGGCCCCGTATAGGGCCATGCTCCGCAAGATGCCGGCATAGAGGCGCCGGCATTTCGCCTTGGGCCCCCCCAGGTTCGGGAGGAGCCACGAGAGGGCGTCCGCGGCCTTTAACAGGCGCGTCGACAGCCCGCTGAAATGCGGGCCGAAGCGCCACCTGTCGTCCAGCACCAGGCCCAGATACTTCATCTGGGGCTGGACCCCTATCCTGACGCCTTCTACGACTATGTGGGCGTCGGGAGGGCAGCGCTGCCGGGGACCGCGAAAGAACACGGCCTCCGTCTTGTGCAGCGCCACCCTCAATCCCAGGCGGCGGATCCTCTCTGCCACCAAGGATCCACCAGCCGAGGCCAGACAGGCCGCATCCCCGAAGCTCCTCCCCCGGGCAGTGAGGAGAGTGTCATCCGCGTAGCAAATGACACTGGTGCCCGGGAGGAGGGCTCCCCGCAACAGCCAATCGAATCCGATGTTCCACAAGGGGGGCCCCAGCACCGACCCCTGCGGAACACCGGACTCTGCGCCGTACCGCCTCACCGTGGCCGTTTTGTCCACGAGGAGGACCTCTCGGTCCTCCAAGTAGCTGGCCAGGAGGTCCCGCAGATATTGGGGCACTCCGTGATACCGGAGCGCCTCCAATATCGTCGAGTGGGGGACGGAGTTGAAGGCGTTGGCAATGTCGAATGATACCGCCAGCACTCCGTCCCCCGCCTCCACTGCCTCCTTCACCTGACCCTTGAGTAGGGCCAGCGCGTCGATCGTCGAACGCCCACGACGGAAACCAAATTGGGCGTCCGACAGATCCGGCCCTACCACCCGCAAGTGGCTTTCCAGCCTCCCGGCGACAATCCCCTCGAACAGTTTACCGACCTCATCGAGCAGAACTATGGGCCGGTATGCCGAGGGGGAGTCCACCGGGCGTCCCTCCTTCCGGAGGAGGCACAACTGCCCCTCCTTCCACAGTTTCGGGAACCTCCCAGCCGTAAAGCACGCGCTGAAGAGGTCCCGAAACCTGTCCTCCATTTGGGTGGCGGCGATCGACACCACCCGCGCGGGGACGCCGTCTGGCCCGGGGGCCGTCTTTTTTGCGCGGAGGCTGAGTACCCCCGCGTAGAACTCCGCCGCCGTCACCGGGGGGACCTCCTCCTCCGGCGTATCCGCCCCTTGCGGAGGAACCATCGTTGGTGGGGTGAAGTCGGTCCTGCGCGGAAACAGAGACCGGACCACCCCATCCAGCAACGCTGGCTCGAGGGTCTCCGACAGTGGGGGACCATAGGGGCGGAGCTGGTTCCGCGCCGCCTTGTATGGTCTCCCATAAGGATCCCTGTCGAGACCCTCCAGCATCTCGGCCCTTGCCGAGTCTTGCGCAGCGCCCATTGCAGACTTTAGGGCGGCCGTAGCCTCTCGGTAAGAGGCGTACAGGCGGTCCTCTTCTGCCCGGTCTCGGTTTTGGGCGCTGCGCCGTCGACTCCGCGCGTAGGCCCTTCTGGCCGCCACACAGGTGGCCCGGAGTCCCGCCAGCTCCTCCGTCCACCAGTAGACGGCACGACGGGGAGGCGGACGGCGAGACCGAGGCATGCTGAAGTTGCACACCTCGGTCAAGGACCCCCTGAGCCGGACCGCTGCGGCGTCCACGTCCGGGACCTCCTCGACAGGGGGAGGCGACAGCCAGTCCTGGAGAAAGGCGGCCTCCTTGGCTGCCTCCCGGTCCAGGCGGGTGAGTGCCCACCGCGGGAAGGGAGATTGCCCAGCGCGGGCCGTCCCCCCTCTCTGCTGTGTGGAGATGTCGAACCGCACATAACGGTGGTCCGACAAGGTCTCCACCAGCTCCACCCGCCAGTTGACGACGCGGGCGGCAAGCGTGGGGGTGGCAAACGAGACGTCCACCACCGACCCGCCCTGTTGCCGCACACACGTGTGGACCGCCCCCCTGTTGAGGAGGGACACACCACACGAGGCCGCCCAAAACTCGACGGCGCGTCCCCGGACGTTGCAACCGGCGGTCGGGTTTCCCCAGGCCGCCGACTTGGCGTTCAGGTCGCCGAGCACCACGACCTGGCGTGGCGCCGCCCTCCCTACGACAGCAGTGAGGATCTCTAGGAAATCCTCAAAGTCCGAGAGAGGGCGGTTTGGGGAGAAATACACCCCCACCATCGCCATCCCTCCCCACGCGGCGGCCACGTATCCCGGTCCCCTCTCTAAGAGCGAGAGGGGAGGGGAGTCTGTGGAAGACCGCGCCACCAACGCCACCGAGCCGTCCCGGTCGCCCAGCCAACGGCCAGGGACCGAGTAAGGCTCGGCGACCACCGCCAAGTCCACCAACCACTCAGCCATGGTCTGCATCAGCAGATCCTGGGCTGTCCTGCAGTGGTTGGTGTTCGTCTGAAGGATGCGATGTTCGACCCTATCCATCACTCGGACATCGCACCCTCCTCCGCAGCCGCCGCAGGAACGGCGGTGTCTACAGCAGCGGCAGGCCCGGTCGGCGCCTGCGCTTTGCCACGCTTAGGGGGAGGATTGCACTTCCTCCCCTTCATTACGTGGCCTGCCCGGCGGCCACTGGCGGCACACACCGCGCAGTGCGGCGTGGCGGCCTCGCAGGAGGCGGCTTTGTGGCCCTCCTTGCCGCAGCGGTAGCATGTGTCCGTCCTGTCTACCTTGGACGGACACAGGGGCCGGGTGTGTCCGATGCCGAAGCACCGGAAACACCGCAGAGGCTGGTCCTCGAGTGCCCGGACTGCGCCCGAGCTGAACCCGACTTGAAGCCGTCCTTTCGCAAGGACGGCTTTGGCAGCGGCGAAACCTAACCTAACCTAACCTAACCTAACCTAACCTAACCTTTTTTTTTTTTTTTTTTTTTTTCTCTCGATGTGGAAATCCTCAATGGATGTCCTCCGCCCTGGGGAGAGCGGAGGGGTCTGTCAGACTCGTACTGACTAAAACCACACCGGTGTTCCCTCGCACACTTACGTCGGGGGGCAACGGGATCTGATGCGACTTCCGCTGCCCCGGACTAGTGCCGGCCCGCTTGAGCTGCAGGCCTCGTCTCGGGGGGGAGTGAGGTGTAAAACTCCCCCCGATACGTCTAGGAGAGGCGCTAACCTAACCTAACCTAACCTTTTTTTTTTTTTTTTTTTTTTTTTTTTTATTAAGCGGTGAAAAATGCCTAACGCATACCGCACCGTCCGGGGAGACGGTTTGGTTATGTGGGGCTTGCACCCACTAAAAAACCTGGTAGATCGGGCTGGTGGCTTACAGTCCTTTCTACCGGCGGCGTGGTTGGCCGGTCGTCCTGCTGCCGCGCACAGTAAACAATGTGGGTCGGCAGAGCACGCGGATGCCAGATGCCCCGGCTCACCACAGCGAAAGCAGTGCTTGCTCAGGTCGACGCCTGAGTTGCACTTCCGGCATACATGTCCCAACCCCCAGCACATGTAGCACCTCATGGGCCGAGCGTCCAAAACCACGACCCTGGCAGAGCTCCAACCCACCAGGAGCCGGCCGGCGTCGGCCAGGTGCTTGGCCACTGCGACGGGGCACTGGGTCCAGACAGAGCTGGCGCCTCCTGGGCCAGGTCGGATTGGGCCGACTCGGACCGCATCGGGAGAGCAGCCAGTCTTACGTGCGATCGCGTCCAGCACGTCCTGCCCAGTCACAGAGTCGTCAAGGCCCGAGATGCGCAGTTCAGCGCACTTCGTCGGCCTGGAGACCCTGACTTCCTCTGCGAAGACCGCTCGCAGTTTCTCTGCGACACGGTCTGCCCCCGCAGTGCCTTGGGCCCCTGGGAACTCAAGCATGCGGGCTCCGGTTAAAGCCTGTCGGAACCTGACATCTGTTATGCCTAGTTCCTCCAGGTTCACGGCTTGCCTAGCCTTGGTGAGGACGGCCGCGTACGTGACGCCCCTCTCCACTGCTTCCGGTTGTAGGGTGAGCACCACCGCAGCGGACCTTGGCGCACGGAGCCCGCGCTTGGCGTTCTTGCCCCTCTTGGGCCTGGACCGCTTCTTTCCCTGAGCGGCAGGGGCCGCCGCACTCTTTTGGGGTAAGGAAGGAGAAGAACCTTCGTTCTTCTTCTTCTTCTTCCCATTCCTCTTCCTCCTCACCACGGTCTGCCAGCCCTCACTGGCAGACGCCGATGGTTCTGCATCAAGGGTTCGCGTGGTGGCTGTTGGAACGGACCCACTCGGAGGAGCTTCCCTCTGCGTCTCAGGCACTCGAGAAGCCACCTGAGCAGCTACGGAAGGCTGCCTATTGCCCGCGCCGCCAGCGCCGCTAGCAGCAGCAGCCGCATTTCTGCGATCGGCTGCCAACGGCGGACGAATGGTCCTCGCGGGCAGGAGGCGGTCCTCGATGCCTGCAAACCGGGCATCCATCATTTTCCCGATCTGGGAAACGATGGCATGCACCTGCATCTCGCTCATAGGTGGCCCCTGCTCGTGGGACTTTTCTGGAGCAGAGGAACACCTGAAATCTTGGAGCTCCGACTGCGGCAGACCTTCGGGTCGCAGCCGGGGACCCACGAACTCCTCCCGAAGAGCCACCATCTCTTGACGGAGGGCATCGACCTCCTTTCGCAGTCGGTCGTTCAGCAGGTGGAGCCGTCGGGTCTCCTCACTGGAGCTCCTGCTGGCGAGGCCCTCTATGGCCAGTCTGACCCGCTCCGCTGCCTCTCTGATGGCTCGCTGACTCGTGCCCTTTAAGTTTTTGGACTTCCGAGTCGTGTCCAAAACCACCTCGATGTCCATTAGAGCTCTATTTTCGAGTTCCTCTGCAGAGGCAGAGGAACTCTGCCCTATAAGTGAACACTCAGCACTGACGGGCGCCTCCGCACTCTCCTCTACAGCCGGGTTGACGGCCATTTGGCATGCCGGTGACATGCTTCGGCAGTCCGACTCACTCTCCTCAGAGAGTGAACCACGTGGGGTGCCGGTTCGGAGGAACCGACCCCTCCCATCTCGGGCTGGTCTCCGCCCTCTGCTGGTCGCCGCCTTGGAAGGTACCTTCCGAGGTGGCAACATCTCCTCGTTCTCATGAGGCCGCTTGAGAGGTCCCGGTAATGTGAGCGTTTCGGGAACACGACCCGACAACTCAGCACCAAGGCGACCCGGACCTCGCTGGCCACCTACCTCTAACATAGTGGTGTCACTTGACAACGCGCCGTCCACTATTGTATTCGCTGTGTTGTCGGACTCCGACAACACATTCATCCTCTCAAGAACCACGCGTGGTTCTGCTGGAGCCACTGCTCCCGCTCTTTGTGACGCAGCACCAGAGTCTGCCACTGAGTCCGCCTTCTCCACCAACGTATTTTGTTTTTTATTTTTTAAATCTTCCATTCTGTTCCCACGAGTAGTAAAGGAATTATTCGTCCACCTAGGCAGAGCCTTTTACCTAGGTAAGCCCAATACTGTAGGGTGCGGCAGGTGCCCTACAGGAGAGGCGCTAATGACTGGACACCCTCCAGCCATTCATCCTCTCGCCGCGCCTCAAAACTTAGGATTAGGTGGTTTTTTATCTTAGAGGTATCCTTCCTCTGGGCCAGGCAGTTAAGCCAAGCCCCCGACGGCGGCATTAGACATGCCTCCGTTCGCTGTCCGGCCAACCCGGCTCAGCGAACCCGCCGAAAGTTCTCCCTTCTAAGATTGCTCCTAGAGGAGAGACAACAAATGCCACATCGGTGCGCCTGCACCTCAGCAGCATAGTCACGTCCTCCGCTGTGCCCTCTGCTTTTCAGAGGGTCACGCGGAAGAACGCCCCGTTGGTCCAGATTGGACCCCTCCCCAGAATATTAGCCACGACAGTAACATTCCCCGAGGAATAAGAATTTCTTCTCATTCCTCGAGGAAGGATACTGCCGCGCCCAGGGTGCACCGGCCCAGCAGCTGCTCTTCCCTCCAGACGTATCGAGAGGGACCAGCAGCCACTAGGCACACGTGGAGGAATTCTGACGCACCCCAACCTAACCTTTTTTTTTTTTTTTTCTCGATGTGGAAATCCTCAATGGATGTCCTCCGCCCTGGGGAGAGCGGAGGGGTCTGTCAGACTCGTACTGACTAAAACCACACCGGTGTTCCCTCGCACACTTACGTCGGGGGGCAACGGGATCTGATGCGACTTCCGCTGCCCCGGACTAGTGCCGGCCCGCTTGAGCTGCAGGCCTCGTCTCGGGGGGGAGTGAGGTGTAAAACTCCCCCCGATACGTCTAGGAGAGGCGCGCGTGGAACACTACGCGCCGCCGTCTCGGGTCCAGTGTGATGGGGGGCGACGGATGTCCCCGAATCCGTCGCCCCTGGACCTGTTTAGGGGGGCCGGAAGAGGGCGTTGTCTGCCCTCTGCCGACGCCCGGTGCGTCTGCTACGGGATGGGCGGGAGGTTGTTATCTCCCTCTCCCTTTCCGCAGCTTCCTTCTGCGACATGACGGCTTCGCAGAAGGTCATCACCGCGTCCCAGGCCTCTGCGCTACCAACCATCGAGCGAACAACGGTCGGCAGCGACAGGTCTCCTCCTACCTCTGTAACGAGGGCACGGCGCGGCTCATCCCACGCGACACACTCGGCCAGCGTATGCCGCGCCGTGTCCCCCAGACAGTGGACGCAGTGATGGCACCGGGCGTCCGGCTCCCTGCTTATGCGACACAGGTACTTCCCGAAGCAGCCGTGCCCCGAGAGCACCTGCGTCGCCCGAAACGTCAGGGAGCCGTGCTTCCTCCCGAGCCAGTCGTCGAGTACTGGCCGGATCGCCTCGATTGTGTCGAGGCCGGCGGTAGGGAGCTCTAGCCTCCCCCGCCATTCCGCCACCATGACCTGTCGGAGACGAGACCGGTACAGCGTAATCTGTCGCTGCACCAGCCTCTCGCCCCGATCCCTGGCCTCCTCGCGCCACTGGTGCAGCGTCGCGAGGGTCTTCGCCTCCAGGTCCCACGGCGGGGATCCGGCCAGTACACAAGCCGCCTCGTAGGAGATCGTGCGATAGCCCCGTATGACCCTGACGGCCATCGCTCTCTGCGGTCTGCGCAGAACCGCGATAGTGCGGGCCGTCAGGTCTGTCGCCCATATCGGGGCCCCGTATAGGGCCATCGATCGCACGATCCCCACGTACAACCGCCGACAGGCGGTGCTCGGGCCCCCCAGATTGGGAAGCAGCGTTGACAGCGCGCCCGCCGCGCCCATCAACTTGGGCACCAGCCGCTGAAAGTGGGGGCCGAAGTCCCAACGGCTGTCGAGCACCAATCCCAGGTACTTCATGGTTGACTCGACAGCGATCCGAACCCCCCCGACCACAATGTGCGATCCCAACGGCGGCGCCCGTCGGGGGCCGTGAAAAGCAATGGCCTCCGACTTGTTGAGGGCCACTTCCAGGCCCAGGCGTCGGATGCGGCTCACCACCTGCGAGACCGCGGCCGTAGCCAGCAACGCTGCCTCCCTGTACGAGCTGCCCCGAGCCGTGACCAGCGTGTCGTCCGCATAACACGTCAGGTTCACTCCCGGTGGGAGCTCGCACCGCAAAACCCAGTCGTATCCGATGTTCCACAGGGGTGGGCCCAGAACCGAGCCCTGTGGAACACCGCACGACATCTCGCGACGGCCCGTGCCGTCGCGTCCCATGTAGGTGACACACCTTCCCGACAGATAAGCCCCCACAATGTTGCGGAGGTAGGGAGGCACCCGATGGTATCGCAGGGCCTCCCTAATGCAACTCCAGGGCAGGGTGTTGAACGCGTTGGAGATGTCCAGGGACACCGCCAGCACCACCCCACCCTGGGACACCGCTTCCTCCGCCAGGACTCTCACCCTCATGATGGCGTCGATGGTAGAGCGCCCACGCCGGAAGCCAAACTGGCTGTCGTCCAGGTTCGGCCCGTCTGTACACAAGTGGCTGACGAGGCGATCTGCGATTACTCGCTCGAGCATCTTGCCCGCCTCGTCCAGCAGCACTATGGGCCGATAAGCGGACGGCGAATCCGCCGGGCGCCCCGCCTTCTTGAGCAGGACCAGCCGACCAGCCTTCCACCTGGTAGGGAACTGACCCCGCTCAAGACACGCCGAGAAGAGTCCCCTTAGTGGGGGCTCCAGCTCTTTCAGGGCGAGGACTAGAGCGCGGCCAGGCACTCCGTCGGGCCCCGGAGCAGTGTTTTTTGCCCGAAGCCGCATCACGGCCGCGCCCATCTCTGCCTGTGTCACCTCTGGGACGGTTTCGCTCTCCTCTTCTTCTTCCGACTCTGCAGCTGTGGGCTGAGCCATCGACGGTGGCTCGTGCTCGGCTCTCTCAGGGAAGAGAGCCGAGACCACTTGCTCCAAAAACTGCGGCTCGAGACCTTCCGTTAGCGGGGGGGCCCACGGCCGAAGTTTCCCTCGGACCGTGCGGTAAGGGCGCCCCCACGGATCCCCATCTAGGGTCGCCAGCAGTTCCTCCCTGGAGCGCGTCTTTGATTCGCCGATGGCCAGCCACAGAGCCTCCTTTGCCGCGCGGTACACCTCATACAGCGCGGCTTCTTCGTCGGGATCCCGCCGACGTCTTCTCCGACATCGCGCGTACGGGCGTCTTGCGTCTGCGCACTCGACGCGCAGCCGCTCGACCTCGACGCACCACCAGTACACGCGGCGCCTTGCGGACAGAGAGGAGGCGCGTGGCATAGATGAGTCGCAGATTTGCGTCATCGCGTTGCTAAACCACTGCGCCTCTTGTTCGACGTCGATGGGACCGACGGTAGCCGACTCCCGGATCCAGGCTTGGACGATAGTGGCTTCCTCGAGAGCTTCCCTGTCAAGGCGTTTCAGCGCCCAACGCGGGCCGTTACTTCGGACCCCAACCTAACCTTTTTTTTTTTTTTTTTTTTTTGGTTTCGGGGTGGAAAATCCTCACGGATGTCCCCCGCCCTGGGGCGGGCGGAGGGGTCTGTCAGACTCAAACTGACTAAAAACCACCCCGGTGTTCCCTTCCCACACTTGCACCGGGGATCATGGGAACTAGTGCGCCTTCCACGATCCCCGGCTAGTGCCGGCCCGCGTCCGCGGGCCTCCTCAATTCTGCGAGGGGAGTGAGGTGTACTCCCCCCGCGACCTCAGTAGGGGCGCGCGTGGAACACTACGCGCCACCGCCTCGGGTCCAGTTATATGGGGGGCGGCGGACGTCCCCAAGTCCGCCGTCCCTCTGAACCCGTTTAGGGGGGCTGGAAGAGGGCGTTGTCCGCCCTCCGCCGACGCCCGGTACGTCTGCTGCGGGTCAGGAGAGTGCTTTCGACTTCCCTCAACCTTTCCGCAGCCTCCTTCTGTGAGATGACGGTTTCACAGAAGGAGATCACCGCGTCCCACGACTCTGCGCTCCCGACCATCGAACGAGCAACGGCCGGCAGCGTCAGGTCGGTTCCGACTTCTGTTATGAGGGCACGGCGCGGCTCCTCCCATGCGGCACACTCTGCCAGCGTATGCCGCGCCGTGTCCTCCAGACAGTGGACGCAGTGATGACACCGAGCGTCCGGCTCCCTGTTTATGCGACACAGGTACTTCCCGAAGCAACCATGCCCCGAGAACACCTGCGTCGCCCGAAACGACAGGGAGCCGTGCCTCCTCTCGAGCCATTCCTCGAGCACTGGTCGGATCGCCTCAATGGTAGCGAGGCCGGCGGTAGGGCGCAAAAGCCTATCCCGCCACTCCGCCACCAGGACCTCGCGGAGCTGAGACCGACGCAGATCGATCTCTCGCTGCATCGGTTCACAGCCCCGCGTCCGCGCTTCCTCGCGCCACCGGTACAGTGACGCGAGGACCCTAGCCTCTAGGTCCCAGGGTGGCGACCCGGCCAGTGCACAAGCCGCCTCGTAGGAGATTGTGCGATACCCCCTGATAGACCTGACGGCCATCGCCCTCTGCGGTTTTCGCAGCATCGCGATGCTGCCAGCCGTCAGGTCAGAGGCCCACACCGGGGCCCCGTACAGGGCCATGGATCGCAGAACCCCCAAGTACAATCTCCTACAGGCGGTGCTCGGGCCCCCCAGATTGGGAAGCAGCGTTGCGAGCGCGCCCGCCGCGCCCATCAACTTGGGCGCCAGACGCCGAAAGTGGGGGCCGAAGTCCCAACGGCTGTCGAGCACCAATCCCAGATACTTCATGGTGGACTCGACAGCAATTTGGGTCCCCCCGACCACAATATGTGCTCCCGGCGGCGGCGCCCGCCGGGGGCCGTGAAAGACCATGGCCTCCGACTTGGCGAGGGCCACCTCCAGGCCCAGGCGCCTTATGCGGCCCACAACCTGCGAGACCGCAGCTGTCGCCAGCAACGCTGCCTCCCTGTACGAGCTCCCCCGGGCCGTGACCAGCGTGTCGTCCGCGTAACACACCAGGGCCGCCCCCGGTTGGAGCTCGCCTCTCAGCACCCAATCGTATCCGATGTTCCACAGGGGTGGGCCCACTACCGAACCCTGTGGAACACCGCACGATATGTCGCGCCGGCCTCCGCCGTCGCGTCCCCTGTAGGTGACACACCTTTGCGCTAAATAAGCCCCAACAATGCGGCGGAGGTATGGGGGCACCTTGTGGTAGCACAGTGCCTCCCGAATACAGCTCCAAGGCAGGGTGTTAAAAGCGTTGGAGATGTCCAAGGACACCGCCAACATCACCCCGCCTCGGGACACCGCTTCCTCCGCCAGGACTCTAACCCGCATTATGGCGTCCACAGTGGAGCGCCCATGCCGAAAGCCGAACTGGCTATCATCCAAATCCGGCCCCTCTCTGTACAAGTGGCCGGACCCCAACCTAACCTTTTTTTTTTTTTTTTTTTGTTGACGCTGGGAAAAAATGCATTACGCATACCCTCCCATCGGGGGATGGGAGGGGTATGTGGGACTCCCCGGGCGGACCCGGTATACCCACTAAAACGACCCAGCGGCATTCCCGCTTCGTCCGAGTGGCGGGGAACTGGGAAACCGGCATAGCCTTTGCGTCCAGTCCTCCGCCGACGATTGCCCTTCATGGCGGACCCCTCACGCCCTCACGGGTGTGGGGGGTCGGGAATGACAGACGAAGGTGACGGGTGCAATGCGGGCGAAGGCACCCCCGCGCCTGTCGCCCGCCCGTCACCATGGGGAGGGAGAGGACGACGCCTTCTCCGACCCCTTCGTCTGCGGAGCGGCGCAGCGTGAGGATCGTCCTCCCGCGCGCGCTCCGCCTCCTCCTTTTGCGACATTACGTCCTCGCAAAAGGAGGCGACTGCTGACCAGGCCTCCTCGCTCCCCAGCATGGCGTCGACCACGCCGGGAAGCGAGAGGTCCAGTCCGACCACCGCGGTCAGACCGCGACGCAGCTCGGACCAAGCCGGGCACACCTCTAGGGTGTGCTGCGCCATGTCTACCGGCGCGCCGCAGTCGTGGCACGCCGGGGTCTCCTCCCTCCCGATCCGGTGCAGGTGCGATCCGAAACAGCCATGCCCGGACAACACCTGCACCAGTCGGAAAGAGAGGAAACCGTGGGACCGCTCGAGCCAGCCTTGCAGGACCGGACCGAGCGCGTCCAACGTCCGGCGGCCAAAGGCGGCGCTGGCGAGGTCCTCCGACCAATGGAGGACGATGGCGTCCCTCGCCTCTCGCCGCACGGCCTCCCGCTCTTCGCCCATGGGGCGCTCCCCGAGCACCTTCCGGCGCGCCGTCCATTCGTACACTCTGGCGAGCACCCAAGCCTCCAACTCCCAAGGAGGGGTGCCGGCCAGAGCGCACGCCGCCGAGAAGCCCACTGAGCGGTAGGCCCTCGCCACCCGCTGTGCAATGGCCCGCTGGGGCCTGCGGATGGCGGTCGCATTCTCCCTCCTATGGAGGGAGTCCGCCCAGATGGGGGCCCCGTATAGGGCCATGCTCCGCAAGATGCCGGCATAGAGGCGCCGGCATTTCGCCTTGGGCCCCCCCAGGTTCGGGAGGAGCCACGAGAGGGCGTCCGCGGCCTTTAACAGGCGCGTCGACAGCCCGCTGAAATGTGGGCCGAAGCGCCACCTGTCGTCCAGCACCAGGCCCAGATACTTCATCTGGTGCTGGACCCCTATCCTGACGCCTTCTACGACTATGTGGGCGTCGGGAGGGCAGCGCTGCCGGGGACCGCGAAAGAACACGGCCTCCGTCTTGTGCAGCGCCACCCTCAATCCCAGGCGGCGGATCCTCTCTGCCACCAAGGATCCACCAGCCGAGGCCAGACAGGCCGCATCCCCGAAGCTCCTCCCCCGGGCAGTGAGGAGAGTGTCATCCGCGTAGCAAATGACACTGGTGCCCGGGAGGAGGGCTACCCGCAACAGCCAATCGAATCCGATGTTCCACAAGGGGGGCCCCAGCACCGACCCCTGCGGAACACCGGACTCTGCGCCGTACCGCCTCACCGTGGCCGTCTTGTCCACGAGGAGGACCTCTCGGTCCTCCAAGTAGCTGGCCAGGAGGTCCCGCAGATATTGGGGCACTCCGTGATACCGGAGCGCCTCAACCTAACCTAACCTAACCTAACCTAACCTTTTTTTTTTTTTTGTTGTCGCTGGGAAAAAATGCATTACGCATACCCTCCCATCGGGGGATGAGAGGGGTATGTGGGACTCCCCGGGCGGACCCGGTATACCCACTAAAACGACCCAGCGGCATTCCCGCTTCGTCCGAGTGGCGGGGAACTGGGAAACCGGCATAGCCTTTGCGTCCAGTCCTCCGCCGACGATTGCCCTTCATGGCAGACCCCTCACGCCCTCACGGGTGTGGGGGGTCGGGAATGACAGACGAAGGTGACGGGTGCAATGCGGGCGAAGGCACCCCCGCGCCTGTCGCCCGCCCGTCACCATGGGGAGGGAGAGGACGACGCCTTCTCCGACCCCTTCGTCTGCGGAGCGGCGCAGCGAGAGGATCGTCCTCCCGCGCGCGCTCCGCCTCCTCCTTTTGCGACATTACGTCCTCGCAAAAGGAGGCGACTGCTGACCAGGCCTCCTCACTCCCCAGCATGGCGTCGACCACGCCGGGAAGCGAGAGGTCCAGTCCGACCACCGCGGTAAGACCACGGCGCAGCTCGGACCAAGCCGGGCACACCTCGAGGGTGTGCTGCGCCGTGTCCACCGGCGCGCCGCAGTCGTGGCACGCCGGGGTCTCCTCCCTCCCGATCCGGTGCAGGTGCGATCCGAAACAGCCATGCCCAGACAACACCTGCACCAGACGGAAAGAGAGGAAACCGTGGGACCGCTCGAGCCAGCCTTGCAGGACCGGACCGAGCGCGTCCAACGTCCGGCGGCCAAAGGCGGCGTTGGCGAGATCCTCCGACCAATGGAGGACGATGGCGTCCCTCGCCTCTCGCCGCACGGCCTCCCGCTCTTCGCCCATGGGGCGCTCCCCGAGCGCCTTCCGGCGCGCCGTCCATTCGTACACTCTGGCGAGCACCCAAGCCTCCAACTCCCAAGGAGGGGTGCCGGCCAGAGCGCACGCCGCCGAGAATCCCACTGAGCGGTAGGCCCTCGCCACCCGCTGTGCAATGGCCCGCTGGGGCCTGCGGATGGCGGTCGCATTCTCCCTCCTATGGAGGGAGTCCGCCCAGATGGGGGCCCCGTATAGGGCCATGCTCCGCAAGATGCCCGCATAGAGGCGCCGGCATTTCGCCTTGGGCCCCCCCAGGTTCGGGAGGAGCCACGAGAGGGCGTCCGCGGCCTTTAACAGGCGCGTCGACAGCCCGCTGAAATGCGGGCCGAAGCGCCACCTGTCGTCCAGCACCAGGCCCAGATACTTCATCTGGGGCTGGACCCCTATCCTGACGCCTTCTACGACTATGTGGGCGCCGGGAGGGCAGCGCTGCCGGGGACCGCGAAAGAACACGGCCTCCGTCTTGTGCAGCGCCACCCTCAATCCCAGGCGGCGGATCCTCTCTGCCACCAGGGATCCGCCAGCCGAGGCCAGACAGGCCGCGTCCCCGAAGTTCCTCCCCCGGGCAGTGAGGAGAGTGTCATCCGCGTAGCAGATGACACTCGTGCCCGGGAGGAGGGCTCCCCGCAACAGCCAATCAAATCCGATGTTCCACAAGGGGGGCCCCAGCACCGACCCCTGCGGAACACCGGACTCTGCGCCGTACCGCCTCACCGTGGCCGTCTTGTCTACGAGGAGGACCTCTCGGTCCTCCAAGTAGCTGGCCAGGAGGTCCCGCAGATATTGGGGCACTCCGTGATACCGGAGCGCCTCCAATATCGTCGAGTGGGGGACGGAGTTGAAGGCGTTGGCAATGTCGAATGACACCGCCAGCACTCCGTCCCCCGCCTCCACCGCCTCCTTCACCTGGCCCTTGAGTAGGGCCAGTGCGTCGATCGTCGAACGCCCACGACGGAAACCAAATTGGGCGTCCGACAGATCCGGCCCTACCACCCGCAAGTGGCTTTCCAGCCTCCCGGCGACAATCCCCTCGAACAGTTTACCGACCTCATCGAGCAGAACGATGGGCCGGTATGCCGAGGGGGAGTCCACCGGGCGTCCCTCCTTCCGGAGGAGGCACAACTGCCCCTCCTTCCACAGTTTCGGGAACCTCCCAGCCGTAAGGCACGCGCTGAAGAGGTCCCGAAACCTGTCCTCCATTTGGGTGGCAGCGATCGCCACCACCCGCGCGGGGACGCCGTCTGGCCCGGGGGCCGTCTTTTTTGCGCGGAGGCTAAGTACCCCCGCGTAGAACTCCGCCGCCGTCACCGGGGGAACCTCCTCCTCCGGCGAAGCCGCCCCTTGCGGAGGAACCATCGTTGGTGGGGTGAAGTCGGTCCTGCGCGGAAACAGGGACCGGACCACCCCATCCAGCAACGCTGGCTCGAGGGTCTCCGACAGTGGGGGACCATAGGGGCGGAGCTGGTTCCGCGCCGCCTTGTATGGTCTCCCATAAGGATCCCTGTCGAGATCCTCCAGCATCTCGGCCCTTGCCGAGTCTTGCGCAGCGCCCATTGCAGACTTGAGGGCCGCCGTAGCCTCTCGGTAAGAGGCGTACAGGCGGTCCTCTTCTGCCCGGACTCGGTTTTGGGCGCTGCGCCGTCGACTCCGCGCGTAGGCCCTTCTGGCCGCCACGCAGGTGGCCCGGAGTCCCGCCAGCTCCTCCGTCCACCAGTAGACGGCACGACGGGGAGGCGGACGGCGAGACCGAGGCATGCTGGAGTTGCACACCTCGGTCAAGGACCCCCTGAGCCGGACCGCTGCGGCGTCCACGTCCGGGACCTCCTCGACAGGGGGAGGCGACAGCCAGTCCTGGAGAAAGGCGGCCTCCTTGGCTGCCTCCCGGTCCAGGCGGGTGAGTGCCCACCGCGGGAAGGGAGATTGCCCAGCGCGGGCCGTCCCCCCTCTCTGCTGTGTGGAGATGTCGAACCGCACATAACGGTGGTCCGACAAGGTCTCCACCAGCTCCACCCGCCAGTTGACGACGCGGGCGGCAAGCGCGGGGGTGGCAAACGAGACGTCCACCACCGACCCGCCCTGTTGCCGCACACACGTGTGGACCGCCCCCCTGTTGAGGAGGGACACACCACACGAGGCCGCCCAAAACTCGACGGCCCGTCCCCGGACATTGCAACCTCTTCGGCACCCGTCTTCCGCCTGGGAGGAGGACGGCCCCGGCTCGCTTTGCCTCTTATCCGCCGCAAGCGGCGGTCGGAGGCGTTTCTCCGGCAGGAGCCGGTCCTCGATGCCTGCTAGGCAGGCTCTCGTGAAGGCCCTCTCCTCCATGACTACCTTGCGGATGATATCCTCAAGGTTGGAGGAGGGGCCCTCTGCTGCAGGGCTCGCATTTTCCTGTTGTGGCCGGGCCGAGGCAGGGCCCTCTGCCGCAGGGCTCGCCTTGGCCTGTTGTGGCCGGGCCGTGGCACCGTACAGCGAGGCATCGCCCAGAAGATGTGCAAGGCATATCGCACGGTCTCCCTGAACTCAGCACTGGTGCTGTCTGGAGTGCTCCCTCTGGAACTCCGAGTTGGTGAGGCGGCATCGCTGTACGAAGCCAAGAGGGGAGTGCCCCAGGCCTCACTGGGGGACAGGGAGATCGAGCGAATGGCCGCTGCAGTGGAGTCTCCTCACCCTGCGGCACGCGACATCTTGTCATTTGGCAGCCTGGTAAACCAGGAGCAGTTGAATAACAACAGCCATTTCGATGTTTGCATCTTTACGGATGGAAGCAAAATTGGAGGAGGGGTCGGCGCTGCACTGTCGATATGGAACAATGACGCTGAGACCAGAGCCCTCAAACTTGCACTACCAAACTACTGCACGGTTTACCAGGCTGAACTTCTGGCATTAGCAAGGGCGACGCGCGAAATAGCAAAGCTGAAGGCGTCTTCTTTCGGGGTTTTCAGCGACTCAATGGCGGCTCTTCAAACGATTACATCTCCCGGTTCGCTCCACCCTTTGGCGGTAGAAGCTAGGGATCATTTAAGAACTGCATCCCACCAAAACAAGTTAGTAAACTTGTTTTGGATCAAAGCCCACGTGGGGCTACTGGGAAATGAAAGAGCCGACCAATTAGCAAAGGAGGCCGCTGAAAGCTCAAAAAGGAAACCCGACTACGACCGGGTCCCGATCTCGTTCATCAGGCGAACTATACGCATAGCAACGCTTGATGAGTGGGACCGTAGATACAGTGCCAGTGATACTGCATCCGTCACAAAATTATTCCTGCCGGACGTGCGGACGGCTTACGGTGTTGTTCGTAAGATGGGCACTGATAGTTTGATTACGCAGATAATGACGGGGCACGGTGGATTCTCCGAGTACTTGCACCGCTTCAAGTGCAAGGGGAGCCCATCGTGCATCTGTGACCCGGACGCGAGCGAATCAGTCCCACATATACTATTTGATTGCCCGCAATTTGCAAACCACCGGTTTAACGCCGAGAACAAACTGGGTATGAAATTAACAAAAGAAAACGCTAAATTAGTAATAAAAGATAAAAATGCCGAAATTTTCATAGACTACTGTAAATACATTGTAAGAAAAGTAATAGATCGAAACAAAACCGCATAAGCAAATATGCTGTCTTAATATAGTATAGTATATTATAGAATAGCATAGAAATAAAACTTGTAAATTAGGGTGAAATAGAATAATTACAATGTTAATGTAAATAGAATAAGTAAAATTAAAGTGTTAAAGGAGAACCATTAAACTGTTCCTCACTCCCAACCTTTGTAAGGATAGACTAAGTATATAAATAAGAAACCCAAGCTGTTAATAGTATAATGTAGAATACGAATAGAAATAAGAAACCTAAATTTGTTAGTAATATAATGTAGATTAAGTAATAGATTAGACGTAAGCGTAGATATATTGTTGTATAGAGAAACCCGGAAAAATAAAAGAAATTGTCTTCCTCATTTTCCTAATGCACCCGAAACGAAAGAATAAAGAATAAATAGTAAAAGAATAGAGATAGAAATATTATGATAGTTGGGAATCCCACCCATAAAGGTACAAATGATGACGAATGTAAGAAAGAACAAGAATGCAGAATAAAAGTGCGAGAAGCATACAAGTGAGAACTGGAATGAACGTGAAAAAACTAGATTAGCGAGCATAGGCTCCGATAATGTTGGAGGTAGAAGCAATAAAAAAAAAAAAAAAAAAAAAAAAAAAAAAAAAAAAAACCTAACCTAACCTAACCTTTTTTTTTTTTTTTTTTTTTTTTTTTTATTAAGCGGTGAAAAATGCCTAACGCATACCGCACCGTCCGGGGAGACGGTTTGGTTATGTGGGGCTTGCACCCACTAAAAAACACCGCCGTGAGCCTACTGTCGCTTTGCGGATGGGCCACGAGAACTGCTACGCATGACGTTCGCGACCCATCCAGCGCTGCCCGCCTTCGGGCACCAACTCCATGGCGATGTCCGGGCTCACCTGAGACATCGCCTCCACTCGTGAGGGCCGTGCAACGCAACGACGATAGACTCCCCGGTCTATCGCCCGCTGGCACCTCCTAGGGCGGCATCAGGTCGCCATGGCGCCTCCTCCGCCGCCCTGTCCTCCTGCGGCGAATCGCGTCAGCGAGGGAGTCTTCCTCCCTGACGCGCTCCGCCGCCTCCTTCTGCGAGATAACATCCTCGCAAAAGGACGCTACCGCCTCCCATGCCCCCCTGCTGTTGACCATGGCTTTAGCCACGGCCGGCAAGGAGAGGTCTGCTCCGATTGCTGCTGCGAGAGCACGGCGCTGCACCACCCAAGCAGGACAATGCTCGAGGGTGTGAAGCGCCGTATCCTCGCTGCAGCCGCACTGGTGACACACGGAAGTCGCCTCCCGTCTAGCCACTTTGTGCAGGTATTTGCCAAAGCAGCCATGCCCTGACAACACCTGCACCAGACGGAAGGACAACGTCCCGTGTCGCCTCCGTAGCCACTCCTCCAGGATCGGCTGGATAGCCCCCACTGTCCAGTGACCTGCACTGGGCGTCTCCAGCCTCACCCTCCAAATCCGCAGGGTTTGGGCTTGGGCCTCCCTACGCCACCTCGTGACCAGCTCAGACGGCGGGCGTCTGCCACTCTCCGCTTGCAGGTGTACGCCACGCCAGTAGACTTCGGCGAGCACCTGCGCCTCCAGATCCCACGGGGGCGTGCCCGCAAGGGCACACGCCGCTTCCGCAGATACGGTGCGGTATCCGCGTATGACCCTGACTGCCATGACTCTTTGCGGTCTTCGCAGAAGAGCCTTATTTTGGGCAGACAGGGACTCCGCCCACACCGGGGCCCCATAGAGCGCCATCGAGCGGATCACCCCCGTGTAAAGCCGTCGGCAAACGACGTTCGGTCCACCCAGGTTCGGCAACAGCCGGCTGAGGGCAGACGCCGTGCCGATCAGCTTCGGCGCGAGCTGACCAAAGTGCTCGCCGAAGTTCCACCTCCGGTCCAGAACCAGGCCCAAGTATTTCATACTTGCCCGCACCGCTATTGTTGCACCACCAATAGTGAGGTGTGCGCCAGCCGGTGGCCGGCGTCGGGGCGCATGAAATACCAGGGCCTCCGTCTTCTCGAGAGCCACCCTGAGGCCCAGTGCCGCGATTCGCCCCACGACAAGGGACGCGCCCTCGACAGCCGAGCGTGCCGCTTCTTCGTAGCTCCCTCCCCGGGCCGTGACGAGAGTGTCATCAGCGTAACAAATGACGCCCTGCCCGGGGGAGAGCAAACAGCGCAAGGCCCAGTCATAGCCAATGTTCCACACAAGCGGACCCAAGACCGACCCCTGTGGAACACCGCACCTGATGGCCCTGCGCACAACTCGGCAACCTAACCTAACCTAACCTAACCTAACCTTTTTTTTTTTTTTTTTTTTTTTTTTGTTGTCGCTGGGAAAAAATGCATTACGCATACCCTCCCATCGGGGGATGGGAGGGGTATGTGGGACTCCCCGGGCGGACCCGGTATACCCACTAAAACGACCCAGCGGCATTCCCGCTTCGTCCGAGTGGCGGGGAACTGGGAAACCGGCATAGCCTTTGCGTCCAGTCCTCCGCCGACGATTGCCCTTCATGGCGGACCCCTCACGCCCTCACGGGTGTGGGGGGTCGGGAATGACAGACGAAGGTGACGGGTGCAATGCGGGCGAAGGCACCCCCGCGCCTGTCGCCCGCCCGTCACCATGGGGAGGGAGAAGACGACGCCTTCTCCGACCCCTTCGTCTGCGGAGCGGCGCAGCGAGAGGATCGTCCTCCCGCGCGCGCTCCGCCTCCTCCTTTTGCGACATTACGTCCTCGCAAAAGGAGGCGACTGCTGACCAGGCCTCCTCGCTCCCCAGCATGGCGTCGACCACGCCGGGAAGCGAGAGGTCCAGTCCGACCACCGCGGTCAGACCGCGGCGCAGCTCGGACCAAGCCGGGCACACCTCGAGGGTGTGCTGCGCCGTGTCCACCGGCGCGCCGCAGTCGTGGCACGCCGGGGTCTCCTCCCTCCCGATCCGGTGCAGGTGCGATCCGAAACAGCCATGCCCGGACAACACCTGCACCAGACGGAAAGAGAGGAAACCGTGGGACCGCTCGAGCCAGCCCTGCAGGACCGGACCGAGCGCGTCCAACGTCCGGCGGCCAAAGGCGGCGTTGGCGAGATCCTCCGACCAATGGAGGACGATGGCGTCCCTCGCCTCTCGCCGCACGGCCTCCCGCTCTTCGCCCATGGGGCGCTCCCCGAGCGCCTTCCGGCGCGCCGTCCATTCGTACACTCTGGCGATCACCCAAGCCTCCAACTCCCAAGGAGGGGTGCCGGCCAGAGCGCACGCCGCCGAGAAGCCCACTGAGCGGTAGGCCCTCGCCACCCGCTGTGCAATGGCCCGCTGGGGCCTGCGGATGGCGGTCGCATTCTCCCTCCTATGGAGGGAGTCCGCCCAGATGGGGGCCCCGTATAGGGCCATGCTCCGCAAGATGCCGGCATAGAGGCGCCGGCATTTCGCCTTGGGCCCCCCCAGGTTCGGGAGGAGCCACGAGAGGGCGTCCGCGGCCTTCAACAGGCGCGTCGACAGCCCGCTGAAATGCGGGCCGAAGCGCCACCTGTCGTCCAGCACCAGGCCCAGATACTTCATCTGGGGCTGGACCCCTATCCTGACGCCTTCCACGACTATGTGGGCGTCGGGAGGGCAGCGCTGCCGAGGCCCGCGAAAGAACACGGCCTCCGTCTTGTGCAGCGCCACCTTCAATCCCAGGCGGCGGATTCTCTCTGCAACCAAGGATCCGCCAGCCGAGGCCAGACAGGCCGCGTCTCTAAAGTTCCTCCCCCGGGCAGTGAGGAGAGTGTCATCCGCGTAGCAGATGACACTAGTGCCCGGGAGAAGGGCTCCCCGCAACAGCCAATCGAATCCGATGTTCCACAAGGGGGGCCCCAGCACCGACCCCTGCGGAACACCGGACTCTGCGCCGTACCGCCTCACCGTGGCCGTCTTGTCTACGAGGAGGACCTCTCGGTCCTCCAAGTAGCTGGCCAGGAGGTCCCGCAGATATTGGGGCACTCCGTGATACCGGAGCGCCTCCAATATCGTCGAGTGGGGGACGGAGTTGAAGGCGTTGGCAATGTCGAATGACACCGCCAGCACTCCGTCCCCCGCCTCCACCGCCTCCTTCACCTGGCCCTTGAGTAGGGCCAGCGCGTCGATCGTCGAACGCCCACGACGGAAACCAAATTGGGCGTCCGACAGATCCGGCCCTACCACCCGCAAGTGGCTTTCCAGCCTCCCGGCGATAATCCCCTCGAACAGTTTACCGACCTCATCGAGCAGAACGATGGGCCGGTATGCCGAGGGGGAGTCCACCGGGCGTCCCTCCTTCCGGAGGAGGCACAACTGCCCCTCCTTCCACAGTTTCGGGAACCTCCCAGCCGTAAGGCACGCGCTGAAGAGGTCCCGAAACCTGTCCTCCATTTGGGTGGCAGCGATCGCCACCACCCGCGCGGGGACGCCGTCTGGCCCGGGGGCCGTCTTTTTTGCGCGGAGGCTAAGTACCCCCGCGTAGAACTCCGCCGCCGTCACCGGGGGAACCTCCTCCTCCGGCGAAGCCGCCCCTTGCGGAGGAACCATCGTTGGTGGGGTGAAGTCGGTCCTGCGCGGAAACAGGGACCGGACCACCCCATCCAGCAACGCTGGCTCGAGGGTCTCCGACAGTGGGGGACCATAGGGGCGGAGCTGGTTCCGCGCCGCCTTGTATGGTCTCCCATAAGGATCCCTGTCGAGATCCTCCAGCATCTCGGCCCTTGCCGAGTCTTGCGCAGCGCCCATTGCAGACTTGAGGGCCGCCGTAGCCTCTCGGTAAGAGGCGTACAGGCGGTCCTCTTCTGCCCGGACTCGGTTTTGGGCACTGCGCCGTCGACTCCGCGCGTAGGCCCTTCTGGCCGCCACACAGGTGGCCCGGAGTCCCGCCAGCTCCTCCGTCCACCAGTAGACGGCACGACGGGGAGGCGGACGGCGAGACCGAGGCATGCTGGAGTTGCACACCTCGGTCAAGGACCCCCTGAGCCGGACCGCTGCGGCGTCCACGTCCGGGACCTCCTCGACAGGGGAAGGCGACAGCCAGTCCTGGAGAAAGGCGGCCTCCTTGGCTGCCTCCCGGTCCAGGCGGGTGAGTGCCCACCGCGGGAAGGGAGATTGCCCAGCGCGGGCCGTTCCCCCTCTCTGCTGTGTGGAGATGTCGAACCGCACATAACGGTGGTCCGACAAGGTCTCCACCAGCTCCACCCGCCAGTTGACGACGCGGGCGGCAAGCGCGGGGGTGGCAAACGAGACGTCCACCACCGACCCGCCCTGTTGCCGCACACACGTGTGGACCGCCCCCCTGTTGAGGAGGGACACACCACACGAGGCCGCCCAAAACTCGACGGCCCGTCCCCGGATATTGCAACCGGCTGCCGGGTTGCCCCAGGCCGCCGACTTGGCGTTCAGGTCGCCGAGCACCACGACCTGGCGTGGCGCGGCCCTCCCTACGACAGCAGTGAGGATCTCTAGGAAAACCTAACCTAACCTAACCTAACCTAACCTAACCTAACCCGATATCTTCGTTTCCTGACGTGCGATTTTGAAGCTGTTTTCAGCATTTTTAGACCTTACTAGGCCTCCGCCTACGTTTTGACCATATCGCACTCACCTGCACGCGCGTATAAAAAACTTCCCCTACAACCCTTGGAAATTTTTTGAATTTTCATACAAAGTCATCAAAATTTAGTCTTTTTCCAAATTCTATTTCAAAAGTAACGTTAGATTATAGATTCAATAGTACTCACCCTTCATCCCTGCTTTCTGGTCCGCGTTCCGTGAGCCGGTCTTCAGGTTGGGGGTTGAAAACCAAAATTTTTTGTTTCAAAAACTGGTTTTTTGACCAAAAGTCCAAATTTTTGTTCGGCACCTACCCCGTTTTATTTCGTAGATCGCTAGCCCGCGCGGAGACGCGTCTCTGGACACCCCTCACGCCCGGCTAGCTCAAATAAAACTTGTTGATTTTTATAAAAAATCGTTTTTTCTATTAGTCTCTGTATATACCAAAATCTACCTTAGGAAGTTAGTTTAAAACAAAAACGTTGATATCTTCACTCCCAGACGTGCGATTTTGAAGCTGTTTTCAGCATTTTTAGACCTTACTAGGCCTCCGCCTACGTTTTGACCATATCGCACTCACCTGCACGCGCGTATAAAAAACTTCCCCTACAACCCTTGGAAATTTTTTGAATTTTCATACAAAGTCATCAAAATTTAGTGTTTTTCCAAATTCTATTTCAAAAGTAACGTTAGATTATAGATTCAATAGTACTCACCCTTCATCCCTGCTTTCTGGTCCGCGTTCCGTGAGCCGGTCTTCAGGTTGGGGGTTGAAAACCAAAATTTTTTGTTTCAAAAACTGGTTTTTTGACCAAAAGTCCAAATTTTTGTTCGGCACCTACCCCGTTTTATTTCGTAGATCGCTAGCCCGCGCGGAGACGCGTCTCTGGACACCCCTCACGCCCGGCTAGCTCAAATAAAACTGGTTGATTTTTATAAAAAATCGTTTTTTCTATTAGTCTCTGTATATACCAAAATCTACCTTAGGAAGTTAGTTTAAAACAAAAACGTTGATATCTTCACTCCCAGACGTGCGATTTTGAAGCTGTTTTCAGCATTTTTAGACCTTACTAGGCCTCCGCCTACGTTTTGACCATATCGCACTCACCTGCACGCGCGTATAAAAAACTTCCCCTACAACCCTTGGAAATTTTTTGAATTTTCATACAAAGTCATCAAAATTTAGTGTTTTTCCAAATTCTATTTCAAAAGTAACGTTAGATTATAGATTCAATAGTACTCACCCTTCATCCCTGCTTTCTGGTCCGCGTTCCGTGAGCCGGTCTTCAGGTTGGGGGTTGAAAACCAAAATTTTTTGTTTCAAAAACTGGTTTTTTGACCAAAAGTCCAAATTTTTGTTCGGCACCTACCCCGTTTTATTTCGTAGATCGCTAGCCCGCGCGGAGACGCGTCTCTGGACACCCCTCACGCCCGGCTAGCTCAAATAAAACTTGTTGATTTTTATAAAAAATCGTTTTTTCTATTAGTCTCTGTATATACCAAAATCTACCTTAGGAAGTTAGTTTAAAACAAAAACGTTGATATCTTCACTCCCAGACGTGCGATTTTGAAGCTGTTTTCAGCATTTTTAGACCTTACTAGGCCTCCGCCTACGTTTTGACCATATCGCACTCACCTGCACGCGCGTATAAAAAACTTCCCCTACAACCCTTGGAAATTTTTTGAATTTTCATACAAAGTCATCAAAATTTAGTGTTTTTCCAAATTCTATTTCAAAAGTAACGTTAGATTATAGATTCAATAGTACTCACCCTTCATCCCTGCTTTCTGGTCCGCGTTCCGTGAGCCGGTCTTCAGGTTGGGGGTTGAAAACCAAAATTTTTTGTTTCAAAAACTGGTTTTTTGACCAAAAGTCCAAATTTTTGTTCGGCACCTACCCCGTTTTATTTCGTAGATCGCTAGCCCGCGCGGAGCCGCCCTCTGGTCTATAGGAAGGTAGACGTGGGAATTCCGGCAAAGTTTGTTTTTCTGATTTTGTTTGGCCTTGTTTTAGTTAGGGTTTTGTAAGGTTTTTGTAGGATATTTTTAAATTTTAACATTTAACTGAGTCTGCAAGGCTCACATAGGATTTTAAAAATTATTATTCAATATTTTTACATTTTAGTTTTAATTGATTAGTTGTTATTTTATTATTTTCTGTGTACCCCCCTTTACAGGGACACAGAATAGTCCAGTGTCCAAGGCGAGCTCCCACTTTACAGGGGTTCGATCTTCCTTTTATTTTCTGCGTCTCTTAACCAACATGTTCCGCACCCCATCTGCTACTCTTAAGACGTTGGCCTCCGGGGGCTCGACGCGATCACCTGAGAATGCGGGACTTTCGCCTGCTGGCGCGAGGAGGAGAATCTCCTTCGGAGACGACACTCCTTCCGCCTCTCAGGGGGCCCCTGCCACTCAGGGGACGCGCCGAGCTCCTGTTGACCCTCCTGCGCCGCTCAAAAAGCCTGAGGCGAGGCACCGCAGTCGCACTGAGGAGGCGAGAGCTTGCCTGAATAAGGCCAAGCTTAATTTAGGCAACTCTCGCAACCTAAAGGCCGAGATTAAAACTGCGGTGCTCGAAGCCATAAACAGGCTTTATGAGCTGGTGAAAGAGTCCGAGCGCGACAAGGCCGCTGGCGCACCCATCGCCGTACCGGAACCCGCACCCACTGCTGACCTCGGACCCCAATCCATTCCTGTCGATGTTCTTGCTGGCCAGACTGAGCTCCTCAACACCCTGAAGGAGCACATGTCGGAGTTGAGGGACAACTCTGACAAACTTGAAAGGCTCCGAGACAGTCTGGCCAGCAGGGAAAGTGCGGGGGAGACAACCTACGCGAGTGTTGCGGCCGTCAGTAAGAGCCACACCGGGGCACAGTCCCTGGGGCGTACGACGCTGCACTCCGTGGTTGTCTCCTCAACACAGGAGATGGATACGGGGGCCGATGTCCTCGAAAGAGTGCGAAAAGCGGTGGACGCGAAGGAGGGCTGGGTGCGCGTAGAGAGGGTCCGAAAGGCCAAGGACCAAAAAGTCATCATGGGGTGCGCAACAAGGGAGGAGAGAGAAAAGCTGAAAAAGCGACTCGAATCGGCCGGAGAGAACCTCGTCGTCGAGGCGGTGAAGAATCGGGACCCGCTTCTGGTTCTTAGGGACGTGCTGTTAGTACACAGTGACGAGGAAGTACTGAGAGCCCTAAAGAACCAGAATAGGGAGATCTTTCACGGCCTCGAGGACGAGGAACAGAAAATATCTATTAAGTTCCGCAAAAAGTCACGAAACCCACACGTGAACAGCATTGTGCTGAGTGTCTCCCCAGCAATCTGGAGGAGGGCACTCGAAGGAGGCAAGCTCCGTATTGACCTCCAGAGAGTGCGCGTCGAGGATCAGACGCCTCTGGTGCAGTGTACCCGCTGCTTAGCGTACGGCCATGGCAAGCGCCTGTGTACGGAGCCGGCCGACCTATGTAGCCACTGCGGCGGTCCGCACTTGAGGGTGGACTGCCCAGATAAGCTCATAGGCGAAGCAGCGGTGTGCGTGAACTGCACCAGAGCCAAGCTGGGGGAACACTCGCACAATGCGTTCAGCGAAGAATGCCCGGTACGTCGGAAGTGGGACGCATTCGCGCGAGCAACCATAGCGTATTGCTAAAGTTGTCGATGCGCCCACTTCTACGTGCACAAAGATGACCAGTTTGACACAACCAGATTGCAGACGCATTGAGCGAACCACTAGGGTTGACTTAGTGGAGAACAGCAATTGGAGTCACTTTCATGAGAAAGTGGCTGGAATTATACTGGACCGTAAGTCAACTCTAGTGGAATCGTCAAGTTGTGTCAAATTGGTTGGAACCCGATTTCTTATTAAAATTGTATTTGTTTTTAATTATACATTTGGGAATAATTTTGGTTAAAACTGTGATATAGAATTGCATAATAAGTATACAAAGTCTATATCACAGAAATAAACCCATATGTTTAGAATACAAAATAAAACCAATTACCATGAGGGCATAAAATAGTAGGGACAAAGACATAAAATTTAAGTAAATTCGTAAAAATAAAATAAAAGAATAAGCAGTAAAACATAAGTGTAGCAAAACCATATATATAAATATTGTAACTAGAATCTAGAATAAATAGTAATTAATATTGAGTAAAATAGCAATATAATAAATAGTAAATAAAGATAGAAAACATAACATAATTGGAGCAATTTAAAGTATTAAAATATTCAGTGAAAATTAATCGCATAGAGCGTGGTCTCTTCGGCCTCTTAAGAAATCCGTCGTTTAAAAGTACAAAAATAAGCAGAAAAGGTCTCTGATCACGTCAGAGGGACACTGGCGGGGCAGGAGTGGTTTTAAGCCGGTTCGAGTCCGGCACTACCTCGACTGTCTCACAACTTGTGAGGCAGTCGAGGTGTCCGTGGGGATTTCCCACTCCTGCCAAAACAAAAAAAAAAAAAAAAAAAAAAAAAAACCTAACCTAACCTAACCTAACCTAACCTAACCTATCTTAATATAGTACAGTATATTATAGGTTAGCATAGAAATAAAACTTGCTAATTAGTTAAAGGTGAAATAAAATAATTACAATGTTAATGTAAAGTAGAATAAGTAAAAATAAGTGTTTGTAAAAAGAAAACCCCAAAATTGTTCCCCACTCCCCAATCTCTGTAAGGCTAGAATAAGTATAGAAATAAGAAACCTAAATTGTTAATAATATAATTTAAACTAAGTAAAAGATGATAATGTAAAATAGATGTAAGCGTAGATGTATCTTGTTTATAGATAAACTTGGTAAATAAAAAACTGTCTCCCTGATTTTCGTAATGCACCCGAAATAAAAGAATAAAATAATATGGATAGAAATATTATGATAGTTGGGAATCCCACCCATATAGATACAAATGGTGATGAATGAAAGAAAGAACAAGAATGAAGAATAAAAGTACGAGAGGCATACAAGCGAGAACTGGAATGAACGTGAAAATTAGATTAGCAAGCATAGGCTCCGATAATGTTGGAGGTAGAAGTAAAAAAAAAAAAAAAAAAAAAAAAAAAAACCTAACCTAACCTAACCTAACCTAACCTTTTTTTTTTTTTTTTTTTTTTTTGTTGTCGCTGGGAAAAAATGCATTACGCATACCCTCCCATCGGGGGATGGAAGGGGTATGTGGGACTCCCCGGGCGGACCCGGTATACCCACTAAAACGACCCAGCGGCATTCCCGCTTCGTCCGAGTGGCGGGGAACTGGGAAACCGGCATAGCCTTTGCGTCCAGTCCTCCGCCGACGATTGCCCTTCATGGCGGACCCCTCACGCCCTCACGGGTGTGGGGGGTCGGGAATGACAGACGAAGGTGACGGGTGCAATGCGGGCGAAGGCACCCCCGCGCCTGTCGCCCGCCCGTCACCATGGGGAGGGAGAGGACGACGCCTTCTCCGACCCCTTCGTCTGCGGAGCGGCGCAGCGTGAGGATCGTCCTCCCGCGCGCGCTCCGCCTCCTCCTTTTGCGACATTACGTCCTCGCAAAAGGAGGCGACTGCTGACCAGGCCTCCTCGCTCCCCAGCATGGCGTCGACCACGCCGGGAAGCGAGAGGTCCAGTCCGACCACCGCGGTCAGACCGCGACGCAGCTCGGACCAAGCCGGGCACACCTCTAGGGTGTGCTGCGCCATGTCTACCGGCGCGCCGCAGTCGTGGCACGCCGGGGTCTCCTCCCTCCCGATCCGGTGCAGGTGCGATCCGAAACAGCCATGCCCGGACAACACCTGCACCAGTCGGAAAGAGAGGAAACCGTGGGACCGCTCGAGCCAGCCTTGCAGGACCGGACCGAGCGCGTCCAACGTCCGGCGGCCAAAGGCGGCGCTGGCGAGGTCCTCCGACCAATGGAGGACGATGGCGTCCCTCGCCTCTCGCCGCACGGCCTCCCGCTCTTCGCCCATGGGGCGCTCCCCGAGCACCTTCCGGCGCGCCGTCCATTCGTACACTCTGGCGAGCACCCAAGCCTCCAACTCCCAAGGAGGGGTGCCGGCCAGAGCGCACGCCGCCGAGAAGCCCACTGAGCGGTAGGCCCTCGCCACCCGCTGTGCAATGGCCCGCTGGGGCCTGCGGATGGCGGTCGCATTCTCCCTCCTATGGAGGGAGTCCGCCCAGATGGGGGCCCCGTATAGGGCCATGCTCCGCAAGATGCCGGCATAGAGGCGCCGGCATTTCGCCTTGGGCCCCCCCAGGTTCGGGAGGAGCCACGAGAGGGCGTCCGCGGCCTTTAACAGGCGCGTCGACAGCCCGCTGAAATGTGGGCCGAAGCGCCACCTGTCGTCCAGCACCAGGCCCAGATACTTCATCTGGTGCTGGACCCCTATCCTGACGCCTTCTACGACTATGTGGGCGTCGGGAGGGCAGCGCTGCCGGGGACCGCGAAAGAACACGGCCTCCGTCTTGTGCAGCGCCACCCTCAATCCCAGGCGGCGGATCCTCTCTGCCACCAAGGATCCACCAGCCGAGGCCAGACAGGCCGCATCCCCGAAGCTCCTCCCCCGGGCAGTGAGGAGAGTGTCATCCGCGTAGCAAATGACACTGGTGCCCGGGAGGAGGGCTACCCGCAACAGCCAATCGAATCCGATGTTCCACAAGGGGGGCCCCAGCACCGACCCCTGCGGAACACCGGACTCTGCGCCGTACCGCCTCACCGTGGCCGTCTTGTCCACGAGGAGGACCTCTCGGTCCTCCAAGTAGCTGGCCAGGAGGTCCCGCAGATATTGGGGCACTCCGTGATACCGGAGCGCCTCAACCTAACCTAACCTAACCTAACCTAACCTTTTTTTTTTTTTTGTTGTCGCTGGGAAAAAATGCATTACGCATACCCTCCCATCGGGGGATGAGAGGGGTATGTGGGACTCCCCGGGCGGACCCGGTATACCCACTAAAACGACCCAGCGGCATTCCCGCTTCGTCCGAGTGGCGGGGAACTGGGAAACCGGCATAGCCTTTGCGTCCAGTCCTCCGCCGACGATTGCCCTTCATGGCAGACCCCTCACGCCCTCACGGGTGTGGGGGGTCGGGAATGACAGACGAAGGTGACGGGTGCAATGCGGGCGAAGGCACCCCCGCGCCTGTCGCCCGCCCGTCACCATGGGGAGGGAGAGGACGACGCCTTCTCCGACCCCTTCGTCTGCGGAGCGGCGCAGCGAGAGGATCGTCCTCCCGCGCGCGCTCCGCCTCCTCCTTTTGCGACATTACGTCCTCGCAAAAGGAGGCGACTGCTGACCAGGCCTCCTCACTCCCCAGCATGGCGTCGACCACGCCGGGAAGCGAGAGGTCCAGTCCGACCACCGCGGTAAGACCACGGCGCAGCTCGGACCAAGCCGGGCACACCTCGAGGGTGTGCTGCGCCGTGTCCACCGGCGCGCCGCAGTCGTGGCACGCCGGGGTCTCCTCCCTCCCGATCCGGTGCAGGTGCGATCCGAAACAGCCATGCCCAGACAACACCTGCACCAGACGGAAAGAGAGGAAACCGTGGGACCGCTCGAGCCAGCCTTGCAGGACCGGACCGAGCGCGTCCAACGTCCGGCGGCCAAAGGCGGCGTTGGCGAGATCCTCCGACCAATGGAGGACGATGGCGTCCCTCGCCTCTCGCCGCACGGCCTCCCGCTCTTCGCCCATGGGGCGCTCCCCGAGCGCCTTCCGGCGCGCCGTCCATTCGTACACTCTGGCGAGCACCCAAGCCTCCAACTCCCAAGGAGGGGTGCCGGCCAGAGCGCACGCCGCCGAGAATCCCACTGAGCGGTAGGCCCTCGCCACCCGCTGTGCAATGGCCCGCTGGGGCCTGCGGATGGCGGTCGCATTCTCCCTCCTATGGAGGGAGTCCGCCCAGATGGGGGCCCCGTATAGGGCCATGCTCCGCAAGATGCCCGCATAGAGGCGCCGGCATTTCGCCTTGGGCCCCCCCAGGTTCGGGAGGAGCCACGAGAGGGCGTCCGCGGCCTTTAACAGGCGCGTCGACAGCCCGCTGAAATGCGGGCCGAAGCGCCACCTGTCGTCCAGCACCAGGCCCAGATACTTCATCTGGGGCTGGACCCCTATCCTGACGCCTTCTACGACTATGTGGGCGCCGGGAGGGCAGCGCTGCCGGGGACCGCGAAAGAACACGGCCTCCGTCTTGTGCAGCGCCACCCTCAATCCCAGGCGGCGGATCCTCTCTGCCACCAGGGATCCGCCAGCCGAGGCCAGACAGGCCGCGTCCCCGAAGTTCCTCCCCCGGGCAGTGAGGAGAGTGTCATCCGCGTAGCAGATGACACTCGTGCCCGGGAGGAGGGCTCCCCGCAACAGCCAATCAAATCCGATGTTCCACAAGGGGGGCCCCAGCACCGACCCCTGCGGAACACCGGACTCTGCGCCGTACCGCCTCACCGTGGCCGTCTTGTCTACGAGGAGGACCTCTCGGTCCTCCAAGTAGCTGGCCAGGAGGTCCCGCAGATATTGGGGCACTCCGTGATACCGGAGCGCCTCCAATATCGTCGAGTGGGGGACGGAGTTGAAGGCGTTGGCAATGTCGAATGACACCGCCAGCACTCCGTCCCCCGCCTCCACCGCCTCCTTCACCTGGCCCTTGAGTAGGGCCAGTGCGTCGATCGTCGAACGCCCACGACGGAAACCAAATTGGGCGTCCGACAGATCCGGCCCTACCACCCGCAAGTGGCTTTCCAGCCTCCCGGCGACAATCCCCTCGAACAGTTTACCGACCTCATCGAGCAGAACGATGGGCCGGTATGCCGAGGGGGAGTCCACCGGGCGTCCCTCCTTCCGGAGGAGGCACAACTGCCCCTCCTTCCACAGTTTCGGGAACCTCCCAGCCGTAAGGCACGCGCTGAAGAGGTCCCGAAACCTGTCCTCCATTTGGGTGGCAGCGATCGCCACCACCCGCGCGGGGACGCCGTCTGGCCCGGGGGCCGTCTTTTTTGCGCGGAGGCTAAGTACCCCCGCGTAGAACTCCGCCGCCGTCACCGGGGGAACCTCCTCCTCCGGCGAAGCCGCCCCTTGCGGAGGAACCATCGTTGGTGGGGTGAAGTCGGTCCTGCGCGGAAACAGGGACCGGACCACCCCATCCAGCAACGCTGGCTCGAGGGTCTCCGACAGTGGGGGACCATAGGGGCGGAGCTGGTTCCGCGCCGCCTTGTATGGTCTCCCATAAGGATCCCTGTCGAGATCCTCCAGCATCTCGGCCCTTGCCGAGTCTTGCGCAGCGCCCATTGCAGACTTGAGGGCCGCCGTAGCCTCTCGGTAAGAGGCGTACAGGCGGTCCTCTTCTGCCCGGACTCGGTTTTGGGCGCTGCGCCGTCGACTCCGCGCGTAGGCCCTTCTGGCCGCCACGCAGGTGGCCCGGAGTCCCGCCAGCTCCTCCGTCCACCAGTAGACGGCACGACGGGGAGGCGGACGGCGAGACCGAGGCATGCTGGAGTTGCACACCTCGGTCAAGGACCCCCTGAGCCGGACCGCTGCGGCGTCCACGTCCGGGACCTCCTCGACAGGGGGAGGCGACAGCCAGTCCTGGAGAAAGGCGGCCTCCTTGGCTGCCTCCCGGTCCAGGCGGGTGAGTGCCCACCGCGGGAAGGGAGATTGCCCAGCGCGGGCCGTCCCCCCTCTCTGCTGTGTGGAGATGTCGAACCGCACATAACGGTGGTCCGACAAGGTCTCCACCAGCTCCACCCGCCAGTTGACGACGCGGGCGGCAAGCGCGGGGGTGGCAAACGAGACGTCCACCACCGACCCGCCCTGTTGCCGCACACACGTGTGGACCGCCCCCCTGTTGAGGAGGGACACACCACACGAGGCCGCCCAAAACTCGACGGCCCGTCCCCGGACATTGCAACCTCTTCGGCACCCGTCTTCCGCCTGGGAGGAGGACGGCCCCGGCTCGCTTTGCCTCTTATCCGCCGCAAGCGGCGGTCGGAGGCGTTTCTCCGGCAGGAGCCGGTCCTCGATGCCTGCTAGGCAGGCTCTCGTGAAGGCCCTCTCCTCCATGACTACCTTGCGGATGATATCCTCAAGGTTGGAGGAGGGGCCCTCTGCTGCAGGGCTCGCATTTTCCTGTTGTGGCCGGGCCGAGGCAGGGCCCTCTGCCGCAGGGCTCGCCTTGGCCTGTTGTGGCCGGGCCGTGGCACCGTACAGCGAGGCATCGCCCAGAAGATGTGCAAGGCATATCGCACGGTCTCCCTGAACTCAGCACTGGTGCTGTCTGGAGTGCTCCCTCTGGAACTCCGAGTTGGTGAGGCGGCATCGCTGTACGAAGCCAAGAGGGGAGTGCCCCAGGCCTCACTGGGGGACAGGGAGATCGAGCGAATGGCCGCTGCAGTGGAGTCTCCTCACCCTGCGGCACGCGACATCTTGTCATTTGGCAGCCTGGTAAACCAGGAGCAGTTGAATAACAACAGCCATTTCGATGTTTGCATCTTTACGGATGGAAGCAAAATTGGAGGAGGGGTCGGCGCTGCACTGTCGATATGGAACAATGACGCTGAGACCAGAGCCCTCAAACTTGCACTACCAAACTACTGCACGGTTTACCAGGCTGAACTTCTGGCATTAGCAAGGGCGACGCGCGAAATAGCAAAGCTGAAGGCGTCTTCTTTCGGGGTTTTCAGCGACTCAATGGCGGCTCTTCAAACGATTACATCTCCCGGTTCGCTCCACCCTTTGGCGGTAGAAGCTAGGGATCATTTAAGAACTGCATCCCACCAAAACAAGTTAGTAAACTTGTTTTGGATCAAAGCCCACGTGGGGCTACTGGGAAATGAAAGAGCCGACCAATTAGCAAAGGAGGCCGCTGAAAGCTCAAAAAGGAAACCCGACTACGACCGGGTCCCGATCTCGTTCATCAGGCGAACTATACGCATAGCAACGCTTGATGAGTGGGACCGTAGATACAGTGCCAGTGATACTGCATCCGTCACAAAATTATTCCTGCCGGACGTGCGGACGGCTTACGGTGTTGTTCGTAAGATGGGCACTGATAGTTTGATTACGCAGATAATGACGGGGCACGGTGGATTCTCCGAGTACTTGCACCGCTTCAAGTGCAAGGGGAGCCCATCGTGCATCTGTGACCCGGACGCGAGCGAATCAGTCCCACATATACTATTTGATTGCCCGCAATTTGCAAACCACCGGTTTAACGCCGAGAACAAACTGGGTATGAAATTAACAAAAGAAAACGCTAAATTAGTAATAAAAGATAAAAATGCCGAAATTTTCATAGACTACTGTAAATACATTGTAAGAAAAGTAATAGATCGAAACAAAACCGCATAAGCAAATATGCTGTCTTAATATAGTATAGTATATTATAGAATAGCATAGAAATAAAACTTGTAAATTAGGGTGAAATAGAATAATTACAATGTTAATGTAAATAGAATAAGTAAAATTAAAGTGTTAAAGGAGAACCATTAAACTGTTCCTCACTCCCAACCTTTGTAAGGATAGACTAAGTATATAAATAAGAAACCCAAGCTGTTAATAGTATAATGTAGAATACGAATAGAAATAAGAAACCTAAATTTGTTAGTAATATAATGTAGATTAAGTAATAGATTAGACGTAAGCGTAGATATATTGTTGTATAGAGAAACCCGGAAAAATAAAAGAAATTGTCTTCCTCATTTTCCTAATGCACCCGAAACGAAAGAATAAAGAATAAATAGTAAAAGAATAGAGATAGAAATATTATGATAGTTGGGAATCCCACCCATAAAGGTACAAATGATGACGAATGTAAGAAAGAACAAGAATGCAGAATAAAAGTGCGAGAAGCATACAAGTGAGAACTGGAATGAACGTGAAAAAACTAGATTAGCGAGCATAGGCTCCGATAATGTTGGAGGTAGAAGCAATAAAAAAAAAAAAAAAAAAAAAAAAAAAAAAAAAAAAAAACCTAACCTAACCTAACCTTTTTTTTTTTTTTTTTTTTTTTTTTTATTAAGCGGTGAAAAATGCCTAACGCATACCGCACCGTCCGGGGAGACGGTTTGGTTATGTGGGGCTTGCACCCACTAAAAAACACCGCCGTGAGCCTACTGTCGCTTTGCGGATGGGCCACGAGAACTGCTACGCATGACGTTCGCGACCCATCCAGCGCTGCCCGCCTTCGGGCACCAACTCCATGGCGATGTCCGGGCTCACCTGAGACATCGCCTCCTTCTGCGAGATAACATCCTCGCAAAAGGACGCTACCGCCTCCCATGCCCCCCTGCTGTTGACCATGGCTTTAGCCACGGCCGGCAAGGAGAGGTCTGCTCCGATTGCTGCTGCGAGAGCACGGCGCTGCACCACCCAAGCAGGACAATGCTCGAGGGTGTGAAGCGCCGTATCCTCGCTGCAGCCGCACTGGTGACACACGGAAGTCGCCTCCCGTCTAGCCACTTTGTGCAGGTATTTGCCAAAGCAGCCATGCCCTGACAACACCTGCACCAGACGGAAGGACAACGTCCCGTGTCGCCTCCGTAGCCACTCCTCCAGGATCGGCTGGATAGCCCCCACTGTCCAGTGACCTGCACTGGGCGTCTCCAGCCTCACCCTCCAAATCCGCAGGGTTTGGGCTTGGGCCTCCCTACGCCACCTCGTGACCAGCTCAGACGGCGGGCGTCTGCCACTCTCCGCTTGCAGGTGTACGCCACGCCAGTAGACTTCGGCGAGCACCTGCGCCTCCAGATCCCACGGGGGCGTGCCCGCAAGGGCACACGCCGCTTCCGCAGATACGGTGCGGTATCCGCGTATGACCCTGACTGCCATGACTCTTTGCGGTCTTCGCAGAAGAGCCTTATTTTGGGCAGACAGGGACTCCGCCCACACCGGGGCCCCATAGAGCGCCATCGAGCGGATCACCCCCGTGTAAAGCCGTCGGCAAACGACGTTCGGTCCACCCAGGTTCGGCAACAGCCGGCTGAGGGCAGACGCCGTGCCGATCAGCTTCGGCGCGAGCTGACCAAAGTGCTCGCCGAAGTTCCACCTCCGGTCCAGAACCAGGCCCAAGTATTTCATACTTGCCCGCACCGCTATTGTTGCACCACCAATAGTGAGGTGTGCGCCAGCCGGTGGCCGGCGTCGGGGCGCATGAAATACCAGGGCCTCCGTCTTCTCGAGAGCCACCCTGAGGCCCAGTGCCGCGATTCGCCCCACGACAAGGGACGCGCCCTCGACAGCCGAGCGTGCCGCTTCTTCGTAGCTCCCTCCCCGGGCCGTGACGAGAGTGTCATCAGCGTAACAAATGACGCCCTGCCCGGGGGAGAGCAAACAGCGCAAGGCCCAGTCATAGCCAATGTTCCACACAAGCGGACCCAAGACCGACCCCTGTGGAACACCGCACCTGATGGCCCTGCGCACAACTCGGCAACCTAACCTAACCTAACCTAACCTAACCTTTTTTTTTTTTTTTTTTTTTTTTTTGTTGTCGCTGGGAAAAAATGCATTACGCATACCCTCCCATCGGGGGATGGGAGGGGTATGTGGGACTCCCCGGGCGGACCCGGTATACCCACTAAAACGACCCAGCGGCATTCCCGCTTCGTCCGAGTGGCGGGGAACTGGGAAACCGGCATAGCCTTTGCGTCCAGTCCTCCGCCGACGATTGCCCTTCATGGCGGACCCCTCACGCCCTCACGGGTGTGGGGGGTCGGGAATGACAGACGAAGGTGACGGGTGCAATGCGGGCGAAGGCACCCCCGCGCCTGTCGCCCGCCCGTCACCATGGGGAGGGAGAAGACGACGCCTTCTCCGACCCCTTCGTCTGCGGAGCGGCGCAGCGAGAGGATCGTCCTCCCGCGCGCGCTCCGCCTCCTCCTTTTGCGACATTACGTCCTCGCAAAAGGAGGCGACTGCTGACCAGGCCTCCTCGCTCCCCAGCATGGCGTCGACCACGCCGGGAAGCGAGAGGTCCAGTCCGACCACCGCGGTCAGACCGCGGCGCAGCTCGGACCAAGCCGGGCACACCTCGAGGGTGTGCTGCGCCGTGTCCACCGGCGCGCCGCAGTCGTGGCACGCCGGGGTCTCCTCCCTCCCGATCCGGTGCAGGTGCGATCCGAAACAGCCATGCCCGGACAACACCTGCACCAGACGGAAAGAGAGGAAACCGTGGGACCGCTCGAGCCAGCCCTGCAGGACCGGACCGAGCGCGTCCAACGTCCGGCGGCCAAAGGCGGCGTTGGCGAGATCCTCCGACCAATGGAGGACGATGGCGTCCCTCGCCTCTCGCCGCACGGCCTCCCGCTCTTCGCCCATGGGGCGCTCCCCGAGCGCCTTCCGGCGCGCCGTCCATTCGTACACTCTGGCGATCACCCAAGCCTCCAACTCCCAAGGAGGGGTGCCGGCCAGAGCGCACGCCGCCGAGAAGCCCACTGAGCGGTAGGCCCTCGCCACCCGCTGTGCAATGGCCCGCTGGGGCCTGCGGATGGCGGTCGCATTCTCCCTCCTATGGAGGGAGTCCGCCCAGATGGGGGCCCCGTATAGGGCCATGCTCCGCAAGATGCCGGCATAGAGGCGCCGGCATTTCGCCTTGGGCCCCCCCAGGTTCGGGAGGAGCCACGAGAGGGCGTCCGCGGCCTTCAACAGGCGCGTCGACAGCCCGCTGAAATGCGGGCCGAAGCGCCACCTGTCGTCCAGCACCAGGCCCAGATACTTCATCTGGGGCTGGACCCCTATCCTGACGCCTTCCACGACTATGTGGGCGTCGGGAGGGCAGCGCTGCCGAGGCCCGCGAAAGAACACGGCCTCCGTCTTGTGCAGCGCCACCTTCAATCCCAGGCGGCGGATTCTCTCTGCAACCAAGGATCCGCCAGCCGAGGCCAGACAGGCCGCGTCTCTAAAGTTCCTCCCCCGGGCAGTGAGGAGAGTGTCATCCGCGTAGCAGATGACACTAGTGCCCGGGAGAAGGGCTCCCCGCAACAGCCAATCGAATCCGATGTTCCACAAGGGGGGCCCCAGCACCGACCCCTGCGGAACACCGGACTCTGCGCCGTACCGCCTCACCGTGGCCGTCTTGTCTACGAGGAGGACCTCTCGGTCCTCCAAGTAGCTGGCCAGGAGGTCCCGCAGATATTGGGGCACTCCGTGATACCGGAGCGCCTCCAATATCGTCGAGTGGGGGACGGAGTTGAAGGCGTTGGCAATGTCGAATGACACCGCCAGCACTCCGTCCCCCGCCTCCACCGCCTCCTTCACCTGGCCCTTGAGTAGGGCCAGCGCGTCGATCGTCGAACGCCCACGACGGAAACCAAATTGGGCGTCCGACAGATCCGGCCCTACCACCCGCAAGTGGCTTTCCAGCCTCCCGGCGATAATCCCCTCGAACAGTTTACCGACCTCATCGAGCAGAACGATGGGCCGGTATGCCGAGGGGGAGTCCACCGGGCGTCCCTCCTTCCGGAGGAGGCACAACTGCCCCTCCTTCCACAGTTTCGGGAACCTCCCAGCCGTAAGGCACGCGCTGAAGAGGTCCCGAAACCTGTCCTCCATTTGGGTGGCAGCGATCGCCACCACCCGCGCGGGGACGCCGTCTGGCCCGGGGGCCGTCTTTTTTGCGCGGAGGCTAAGTACCCCCGCGTAGAACTCCGCCGCCGTCACCGGGGGAACCTCCTCCTCCGGCGAAGCCGCCCCTTGCGGAGGAACCATCGTTGGTGGGGTGAAGTCGGTCCTGCGCGGAAACAGGGACCGGACCACCCCATCCAGCAACGCTGGCTCGAGGGTCTCCGACAGTGGGGGACCATAGGGGCGGAGCTGGTTCCGCGCCGCCTTGTATGGTCTCCCATAAGGATCCCTGTCGAGATCCTCCAGCATCTCGGCCCTTGCCGAGTCTTGCGCAGCGCCCATTGCAGACTTGAGGGCCGCCGTAGCCTCTCGGTAAGAGGCGTACAGGCGGTCCTCTTCTGCCCGGACTCGGTTTTGGGCACTGCGCCGTCGACTCCGCGCGTAGGCCCTTCTGGCCGCCACACAGGTGGCCCGGAGTCCCGCCAGCTCCTCCGTCCACCAGTAGACGGCACGACGGGGAGGCGGACGGCGAGACCGAGGCATGCTGGAGTTGCACACCTCGGTCAAGGACCCCCTGAGCCGGACCGCTGCGGCGTCCACGTCCGGGACCTCCTCGACAGGGGAAGGCGACAGCCAGTCCTGGAGAAAGGCGGCCTCCTTGGCTGCCTCCCGGTCCAGGCGGGTGAGTGCCCACCGCGGGAAGGGAGATTGCCCAGCGCGGGCCGTTCCCCCTCTCTGCTGTGTGGAGATGTCGAACCGCACATAACGGTGGTCCGACAAGGTCTCCACCAGCTCCACCCGCCAGTTGACGACGCGGGCGGCAAGCGCGGGGGTGGCAAACGAGACGTCCACCACCGACCCGCCCTGTTGCCGCACACACGTGTGGACCGCCCCCCTGTTGAGGAGGGACACACCACACGAGGCCGCCCAAAACTCGACGGCCCGTCCCCGGATATTGCAACCGGCTGCCGGGTTGCCCCAGGCCGCCGACTTGGCGTTCAGGTCGCCGAGCACCACGACCTGGCGTGGCGCGGCCCTCCCTACGACAGCAGTGAGGATCTCTAGGAAAACCTAACCTAACCTAACCTAACCTAACCTAACCTAACCCGATATCTTCGTTTCCTGACGTGCGATTTTGAAGCTGTTTTCAGCATTTTTAGACCTTACTAGGCCTCCGCCTACGTTTTGACCATATCGCACTCACCTGCACGCGCGTATAAAAAACTTCCCCTACAACCCTTGGAAATTTTTTGAATTTTCATACAAAGTCATCAAAATTTAGTCTTTTTCCAAATTCTATTTCAAAAGTAACGTTAGATTATAGATTCAATAGTACTCACCCTTCATCCCTGCTTTCTGGTCCGCGTTCCGTGAGCCGGTCTTCAGGTTGGGGGTTGAAAACCAAAATTTTTTGTTTCAAAAACTGGTTTTTTGACCAAAAGTCCAAATTTTTGTTCGGCACCTACCCCGTTTTATTTCGTAGATCGCTAGCCCGCGCGGAGACGCGTCTCTGGACACCCCTCACGCCCGGCTAGCTCAAATAAAACTTGTTGATTTTTATAAAAAATCGTTTTTTCTATTAGTCTCTGTATATACCAAAATCTACCTTAGGAAGTTAGTTTAAAACAAAAACGTTGATATCTTCACTCCCAGACGTGCGATTTTGAAGCTGTTTTCAGCATTTTTAGACCTTACTAGGCCTCCGCCTACGTTTTGACCATATCGCACTCACCTGCACGCGCGTATAAAAAACTTCCCCTACAACCCTTGGAAATTTTTTGAATTTTCATACAAAGTCATCAAAATTTAGTGTTTTTCCAAATTCTATTTCAAAAGTAACGTTAGATTATAGATTCAATAGTACTCACCCTTCATCCCTGCTTTCTGGTCCGCGTTCCGTGAGCCGGTCTTCAGGTTGGGGGTTGAAAACCAAAATTTTTTGTTTCAAAAACTGGTTTTTTGACCAAAAGTCCAAATTTTTGTTCGGCACCTACCCCGTTTTATTTCGTAGATCGCTAGCCCGCGCGGAGACGCGTCTCTGGACACCCCTCACGCCCGGCTAGCTCAAATAAAACTGGTTGATTTTTATAAAAAATCGTTTTTTCTATTAGTCTCTGTATATACCAAAATCTACCTTAGGAAGTTAGTTTAAAACAAAAACGTTGATATCTTCACTCCCAGACGTGCGATTTTGAAGCTGTTTTCAGCATTTTTAGACCTTACTAGGCCTCCGCCTACGTTTTGACCATATCGCACTCACCTGCACGCGCGTATAAAAAACTTCCCCTACAACCCTTGGAAATTTTTTGAATTTTCATACAAAGTCATCAAAATTTAGTGTTTTTCCAAATTCTATTTCAAAAGTAACGTTAGATTATAGATTCAATAGTACTCACCCTTCATCCCTGCTTTCTGGTCCGCGTTCCGTGAGCCGGTCTTCAGGTTGGGGGTTGAAAACCAAAATTTTTTGTTTCAAAAACTGGTTTTTTGACCAAAAGTCCAAATTTTTGTTCGGCACCTACCCCGTTTTATTTCGTAGATCGCTAGCCCGCGCGGAGACGCGTCTCTGGACACCCCTCACGCCCGGCTAGCTCAAATAAAACTTGTTGATTTTTATAAAAAATCGTTTTTTCTATTAGTCTCTGTATATACCAAAATCTACCTTAGGAAGTTAGTTTAAAACAAAAACGTTGATATCTTCACTCCCAGACGTGCGATTTTGAAGCTGTTTTCAGCATTTTTAGACCTTACTAGGCCTCCGCCTACGTTTTGACCATATCGCACTCACCTGCACGCGCGTATAAAAAACTTCCCCTACAACCCTTGGAAATTTTTTGAATTTTCATACAAAGTCATCAAAATTTAGTGTTTTTCCAAATTCTATTTCAAAAGTAACGTTAGATTATAGATTCAATAGTACTCACCCTTCATCCCTGCTTTCTGGTCCGCGTTCCGTGAGCCGGTCTTCAGGTTGGGGGTTGAAAACCAAAATTTTTTGTTTCAAAAACTGGTTTTTTGACCAAAAGTCCAAATTTTTGTTCGGCACCTACCCCGTTTTATTTCGTAGATCGCTAGCCCGCGCGGAGCCGCCCTCTGGTCTATAGGAAGGTAGACGTGGGAATTCCGGCAAAGTTTGTTTTTCTGATTTTGTTTGGCCTTGTTTTAGTTAGGGTTTTGTAAGGTTTTTGTAGGATATTTTTAAATTTTAACATTTAACTGAGTCTGCAAGGCTCACATAGGATTTTAAAAATTATTATTCAATATTTTTACATTTTAGTTTTAATTGATTAGTTGTTATTTTATTATTTTCTGTGTACCCCCCTTTACAGGGACACAGAATAGTCCAGTGTCCAAGGCGAGCTCCCACTTTACAGGGGTTCGATCTTCCTTTTATTTTCTGCGTCTCTTAACCAACATGTTCCGCACCCCATCTGCTACTCTTAAGACGTTGGCCTCCGGGGGCTCGACGCGATCACCTGAGAATGCGGGACTTTCGCCTGCTGGCGCGAGGAGGAGAATCTCCTTCGGAGACGACACTCCTTCCGCCTCTCAGGGGGCCCCTGCCACTCAGGGGACGCGCCGAGCTCCTGTTGACCCTCCTGCGCCGCTCAAAAAGCCTGAGGCGAGGCACCGCAGTCGCACTGAGGAGGCGAGAGCTTGCCTGAATAAGGCCAAGCTTAATTTAGGCAACTCTCGCAACCTAAAGGCCGAGATTAAAACTGCGGTGCTCGAAGCCATAAACAGGCTTTATGAGCTGGTGAAAGAGTCCGAGCGCGACAAGGCCGCTGGCGCACCCATCGCCGTACCGGAACCCGCACCCACTGCTGACCTCGGACCCCAATCCATTCCTGTCGATGTTCTTGCTGGCCAGACTGAGCTCCTCAACACCCTGAAGGAGCACATGTCGGAGTTGAGGGACAACTCTGACAAACTTGAAAGGCTCCGAGACAGTCTGGCCAGCAGGGAAAGTGCGGGGGAGACAACCTACGCGAGTGTTGCGGCCGTCAGTAAGAGCCACACCGGGGCACAGTCCCTGGGGCGTACGACGCTGCACTCCGTGGTTGTCTCCTCAACACAGGAGATGGATACGGGGGCCGATGTCCTCGAAAGAGTGCGAAAAGCGGTGGACGCGAAGGAGGGCTGGGTGCGCGTAGAGAGGGTCCGAAAGGCCAAGGACCAAAAAGTCATCATGGGGTGCGCAACAAGGGAGGAGAGAGAAAAGCTGAAAAAGCGACTCGAATCGGCCGGAGAGAACCTCGTCGTCGAGGCGGTGAAGAATCGGGACCCGCTTCTGGTTCTTAGGGACGTGCTGTTAGTACACAGTGACGAGGAAGTACTGAGAGCCCTAAAGAACCAGAATAGGGAGATCTTTCACGGCCTCGAGGACGAGGAACAGAAAATATCTATTAAGTTCCGCAAAAAGTCACGAAACCCACACGTGAACAGCATTGTGCTGAGTGTCTCCCCAGCAATCTGGAGGAGGGCACTCGAAGGAGGCAAGCTCCGTATTGACCTCCAGAGAGTGCGCGTCGAGGATCAGACGCCTCTGGTGCAGTGTACCCGCTGCTTAGCGTACGGCCATGGCAAGCGCCTGTGTACGGAGCCGGCCGACCTATGTAGCCACTGCGGCGGTCCGCACTTGAGGGTGGACTGCCCAGATAAGCTCATAGGCGAAGCAGCGGTGTGCGTGAACTGCACCAGAGCCAAGCTGGGGGAACACTCGCACAATGCGTTCAGCGAAGAATGCCCGGTACGTCGGAAGTGGGACGCATTCGCGCGAGCAACCATAGCGTATTGCTAAAGTTGTCGATGCGCCCACTTCTACGTGCACAAAGATGACCAGTTTGACACAACCAGATTGCAGACGCATTGAGCGAACCACTAGGGTTGACTTAGTGGAGAACAGCAATTGGAGTCACTTTCATGAGAAAGTGGCTGGAATTATACTGGACCGTAAGTCAACTCTAGTGGAATCGTCAAGTTGTGTCAAATTGGTTGGAACCCGATTTCTTATTAAAATTGTATTTGTTTTTAATTATACATTTGGGAATAATTTTGGTTAAAACTGTGATATAGAATTGCATAATAAGTATACAAAGTCTATATCACAGAAATAAACCCATATGTTTAGAATACAAAATAAAACCAATTACCATGAGGGCATAAAATAGTAGGGACAAAGACATAAAATTTAAGTAAATTCGTAAAAATAAAATAAAAGAATAAGCAGTAAAACATAAGTGTAGCAAAACCATATATATAAATATTGTAACTAGAATCTAGAATAAATAGTAATTAATATTGAGTAAAATAGCAATATAATAAATAGTAAATAAAGATAGAAAACATAACATAATTGGAGCAATTTAAAGTATTAAAATATTCAGTGAAAATTAATCGCATAGAGCGTGGTCTCTTCGGCCTCTTAAGAAATCCGTCGTTTAAAAGTACAAAAATAAGCAGAAAAGGTCTCTGATCACGTCAGAGGGACACTGGCGGGGCAGGAGTGGTTTTAAGCCGGTTCGAGTCCGGCACTACCTCGACTGTCTCACAACTTGTGAGGCAGTCGAGGTGTCCGTGGGGATTTCCCACTCCTGCCAAAACAAAAAAAAAAAAAAAAAAAAAAAAAAACCTAACCTAACCTAACCTAACCTAACCTAACCTATCTTAATATAGTACAGTATATTATAGGTTAGCATAGAAATAAAACTTGCTAATTAGTTAAAGGTGAAATAAAATAATTACAATGTTAATGTAAAGTAGAATAAGTAAAAATAAGTGTTTGTAAAAAGAAAACCCCAAAATTGTTCCCCACTCCCCAATCTCTGTAAGGCTAGAATAAGTATAGAAATAAGAAACCTAAATTGTTAATAATATAATTTAAACTAAGTAAAAGATGATAATGTAAAATAGATGTAAGCGTAGATGTATCTTGTTTATAGATAAACTTGGTAAATAAAAAACTGTCTCCCTGATTTTCGTAATGCACCCGAAATAAAAGAATAAAATAATATGGATAGAAATATTATGATAGTTGGGAATCCCACCCATATAGATACAAATGGTGATGAATGAAAGAAAGAACAAGAATGAAGAATAAAAGTACGAGAGGCATACAAGCGAGAACTGGAATGAACGTGAAAATTAGATTAGCAAGCATAGGCTCCGATAATGTTGGAGGTAGAAGTAAAAAAAAAAAAAAAAAAAAAAAAAAAAACCTAACCTAACCTAACCTAACCTAACCTTTTTTTTTTTTTTTTTTTTTTTTGTTGTCGCTGGGAAAAAATGCATTACGCATACCCTCCCATCGGGGGATGGAAGGGGTATGTGGGACTCCCCGGGCGGACCCGGTATACCCACTAAAACGACCCAGCGGCATTCCCGCTTCGTCCGAGTGGCGGGGAACTGGGAAACCGGCATAGCCTTTGCGTCCAGTCCTCCGCCGACGATTGCCCTTCATGGCGGACCCCTCACGCCCTCACGGGTGTGGGGGGTCGGGAATGACAGACGAAGGTGACGGGTGCAATGCGAGCGAAGGCACCCCCGCGCCTGTCGCCCGCCCGTCACCATGGGGAGGGAGAGGACGACGCCTTCTCCGACCCCTTCGTCTACGGAGCGGCGCAGCGAGAGGATCGTCCTCCCGCGCGCGCTCCGCCTCCTCCTTTTGCGACATTACATCCTCGCAAAAGGAGGCGACTGCTGACCAGGCCTCCTCGCTCCCCAGCATGGCGTCGACCACGCCGGGAAGCGAGAGGTCCAGTCCGACCACCGCGGTCAGACCGCGGCGCAGCTCGGACCAAGCCGGGCACACCTCGAGGGTGTGCTGCGCCATGTCCACCGGCGCGCCACAGTCGTGGCACGCCGGGGTCTCCTCCCTCCCGATCCGATGCAGGTGCGATCCGAAACAGCCATGCCCGGACAACACCTGCACCAGACGGAAAGAGAGGAAACCGTGGGACCGCTCGAGCCAGCCCTGCAGGACCGGACCGAGCGCGTCCAACGTCCGGCGGCCAAAGGCGGCGTTGGCGAGGTCCTCCGACCAATGGAGGACGATGGCGTCCCTCGCCTCTCGCCGCACGGCCTCCCGCTCTTCGCCCATGGGGCGCTCCCCGAGCGCCTTTCGGCGCGCCGTCCATTCGTACACTCTGGCGAGCACCCAAGCCTCCAACTCCCAAGGAGGGGTGCCGGCCAGAGCGCACGCCGCCGAGAAGCCCACTGAGCGGTAGGCCCTCGCCACCCGCTGTGCAATGGCCCGCTGGGGCCTGCGGATGGCGGTCGCATTCTCCCTCCTATGGAGGGAGTCCGCCCAGATGGGGGCCCCGTATAGGGCCATGCTCCGCAAGATGCCGGCATAGAGGCGCAGGCATTTCGCCTTGGGCCCCCCCAGGTTCGGGAGGAGCCACGAGAGGGCGTCCGCGGCCTTCAACAGGCGCGTCGACAGCCCGCTGAAATGCGGGCCGAAGTGCCACCTGTCGTCCAGCACCAGGCCCAGATACTTCATGTGGGGCTGGACCCCTATCCTGACGCCTTCCACGACTATGTGGGCGTCGGGAGGGCAGCGCTTCCGAGGCCCGCGAAAGAACACGGCCTCAGTCTTGTGCAGCGCCACCCTCAATCCCAGGCGGCGGATCCTCTCTGCCACCAGGGATCCGCCAGCCGAGGCCAGACAGGCCGCATCCCCGAAGCTCCTCCCCCGGGCGGTGAGGAGAGTGTCATCCGCATAGCAGATGACACTGGTGCCCGGGAGGAGGGCTCCCCGCAACAGCCAATCGAATCCGATGTTCCACAAGGGGGGGCCCAGGACTGACCCCTGCGGAACACCGGACTCTGCGCCGTACCGCCTCACCGTGGCCGTCTTGTCTACGAGGAGAACCTCTCGGTCCTCCAAGTAGCTGGCCAGGAGGTCCCGCAGATATTGGGGCACTCCGTGATACCGGAGCGCCTCCAATATAGTCGAGTGGGGGACGGAGTTGAAGGCGTTGGCAATGTCGAATGACAATGTCGAAACCTAACCTAACCTAACCTAACCTTTTTTTTTTTTTTTTTTTTTTTTTTTTTTTTCTCGATGTGGAAATCCTCAATGGATGTCCTCCGCCCTGGGGAGAGCGGAGGGGTCTGTCAGACTCGTACTGACTAAAACCACACCGGTGTTCCCTCGCACACTTACGTCGGGGGGCAACGGGATCTGATGCGACTTCCGCTGCCCCGGACTAGTGCCGGCCCGCTTGAGCTGCAGGCCTCGTCTCGGGGGGGAGTGAGGTGTAAAACTCCCCCCGATACGTCTAGGAGAGGCGCGCGTGGAACACTACGCGCCGCCGTCTCGGGTCCAGTGTGATGGGGGGCGACGGATGTCCCCGAATCCGTCGCCCCTGGACCTGTTTAGGGGGGCCGGAAGAGGGCGTTGTCTGCCCTCTGCCGACGCCCGGTGCGTCTGCTACGGGATGGGCGGGAGGTTGTTATCTCCCTCTCCCTTTCCGCAGCTTCCTTCTGCGACATGACGGCTTCGCAGAAGGTCATCACCGCGTCCCAGGCCTCTGCGCTACCAACCATCGAGCGAACAACGGTCGGCAGCGACAGGTCTCCTCCTACCTCTGTAACGAGGGCACGGCGCGGCTCATCCCACGCGACACACTCGGCCAGCGTATGCCGCGCCGTGTCCCCCAGACAGTGGACGCAGTGATGGCACCGGGCGTCCGGCTCCCTGCTTATGCGACACAGGTACTTCCCGAAGCAGCCGTGCCCCGAGAGCACCTGCGTCGCCCGAAACGTCAGGGAGCCGTGCTTCCTCCCGAGCCAGTCGTCGAGTACTGGCCGGATCGCCTCGATTGTGTCGAGGCCGGCGGTAGGGAGCTCTAGCCTCCCCCGCCATTCCGCCACCATGACCTGTTGGAGACGAGACCGGTACAGCGTAATCTGTCGCTGCACCAGCCTCTCGCCCCGATCCCTGGCCTCCTCGCGCCACTGGTGCAGCGTCGCGAGGGTCTTCGCCTCCAGGTCCCACGGCGGGGATCCGGCCAGTACACAAGCCGCCTCGTAGGAGATCGTGCGATAGCCCCGTATGACCCTGACGGCCATCGCTCTCTGCGGTCTGCGCAGAACCGCGATAGTGCGGGCCGTCAGGTCTGTCGCCCATATCGGGGCCCCGTATAGGGCCATCGATCGCACGATCCCCATGTACAACCGCCGACAGGTGGTGCTCGGGCCCCCCAGATTGGGAAGCAGCGTTGACAGCGCGCCCGCCGCGCCCATCAACTTGGGCACCAGCCGCTGAAAGTGGGGGCCGAAGTCCCAACGGCTGTCGAGCACCAATCCCAGGTACTTCATGGTTGACTCGACAGCGATCCGAACCCCCCCGACCACAATGTGCGATCCCAACGGCGGCGCCCGTCGGGGGCCGTGAAAAGCAATGGCCTCCGACTTGTTGAGGGCCACTTCCAGGCCCAGGCGTCGGATGCGGCTCACCACCTGCGAGACCGCGGCCGTAGCCAGCAACGCTGCCTCCCTGTACGAGCTGCCCCGAGCCGTGACCAGCGTGTCGTCCGCATAACACGTCAGGTTCACTCCCGGTGGGAGCTCGCACCGCAAAACCCAGTCGTATCCGATGTTCCACAGGGGTGGGCCCAGAACCGAGCCCTGTGGAACACCGCACGACATCTCGCGACGGCCCGTGCCGTCGCGCCCCATGTAGGTGACACACCTTCCCGACAGATAAGCCCCCACAATGTTGCGGAGGTAGGGAGGCACCCGATGGTATCGCAGGGCCTCTCTAATGCAACTCCAGGGCAGGGTGTTGAACGCGTTGGAGATGTCCAGGGACACCGCCAGCACCACCCCACCCTGGGACACCGCTTCCTCCGCCAGGACTCTCACCCTCATGATGGCGTCGATGGTAGAGCGCCCACGCCGGAAGCCAAACTGGCTGTCGTCCAGGTTCGGCCCCTCTGTACACAAGTGGCTGACGAGGCGATCTGCGATTACTCGCTCGAGCATCTTGCCCGCCTCGTCCAGCAGCACTATGGGCCGATAAGCGGACGGCGAATCCGCCGGGCGCCCCGCTTTCTTGAGCAGGACCAGCCGACCAGCCTTCCACCTGGTAGGGAACTGACCCCGTTCAAGACACGCCGAGAAGAGTCCCCTTAGTGGGGGCTCCAGCTCTTTCAGGGCGAGGACTAGAGCGCGGCCAGGCACTCCGTCGGGCCCCGGAGCAGTGTTTTTTGCCCGAAGCCGCATCACGGCCGCGCCCATCTCTGCCTGTGTCACCTCTGGGACGGTTTCGCTCTCCTCTTCTTCTTCCGACTCTGCAGCTGTGGGCTGAGCCATCGACGGTGGCTCGTGCTCGGCTCGCTCAGGGAAGAGAGCCGAGACCACTTGCTCCAAAAACTGCGGCTCGAGACCTTCCGTTAGCGGGGGGGCCCACGGCCGAAGTTTCCCTCGGACCGTGCGGTAAGGGCGCCCCCACGGATCCCCATCTAGGGTCGCCAGCAGTTCCTCCCTGGAGCGCGTCTTTGATTCGCCGATGGCCAGCCACAGAGCCTCCTTTGCCGCGCGGTACACCTCATACAGCGCGGCTTCTTCGTCGGGATCCCGCAGACGTCTTCTCCGACATCGCGTGTACGGGCGTCTTGCGTCTGCGCACTCGACGCGCAGCCGCTCGACCTCGACGCACCACCAGTACACGCGGCGCCTTGCGGACAGAGAGGAGGCGCGTGGCATAGATGAGTCGCAGATTTGCGTCATCGCGTTGCTAAACCACTGCGCCTCTTGTTCGACGTCGATGGGACCGACGGTAGCCGACTCCCGGATCCAGGCTTGGACGATAGTGGCTTCCTCGAGAGCTTCCCTGTCAAGGCGTTTCAGCGCCCAACGCGGGCCGTTACTTCGGGGGGCCGGTTGGCTACGACCTTCAGCGGTCTGGGTGGAGACGTCAAAGCGTATGTATCGGTGATCCGATAGCGTCTCCACCTCCACTTCCACGTGCCAATCGCGAACGCGGTGCACGACAGCGGGACTAGCGAATGAGACGTCCACTATGGACCCACCCCGCTGCCGCACACACGTGTAGGCCGAACCCCGATTTAAGACAGCCAGGCCCGTCGTAATGGCCCACTCCTCTAGCACGTCGCCTCTCGGGTCTGTGACTGGGGATCCCCACGCCGCGGACTTGGCGTTCAGATCACCGAGAAGCAAAATGGGCCGAGGATGAGACTGGCCGACGACGGCTCCCAACTCGACAAGAAAACTCTCGAAGTCGGCGAGACTCTTGTTGGGCGAAAAGTATGCCCCGATAGTGACGATCCCGTTCACAAGGGCGGCAACCCAACCGTGACCCCGGGATATGTCGACAAGAGTCGCGCCGATGATGGCCACGAGGCCGTCCAGATCCCCCGCCCAGTTTTCTCGGGGGGGGACAAAGTACGGCTCAGCGACCACCGCCACATTTATCGACCACTGCGCCATGCTCAGGACCAAGAGATCCTGAGCCCTGGTGCAGTGGTTTATATTCGCCTGGAGGAAACGGACGTGTGCCATCACTGACACTCCATTTCCTTGGCATTTCCTACCACAGGCCGGGAGTCGGCCAAAGAGGTGCTAGGGGGTGCGGCCCCAGCAGGTCTTGTCCACCGCCTGCTGCGCTTTCTGGGCGCGCCGCAAGCGTTGCCACCTATGCTGTGTCCCGCGGACTTGCCTGCAGCAGTACACAAGCTGCAGTTTGGATCCGCGGCGCACTGGGCTGCCTTATGCCCAGGCTGACCGCAGCGATAGCACAAATCGCTGCGGTCTGTTTCGCCGGTGCACAGTGCCCGGACGTGGCCTTTCTCCAGGCACCGGTAGCACTGCATGGCCCTGGGTGCCAGGAGTTTAACTCTCGCTGACACCCAGCCCACCAGCAGACGTCCCGCGTCGGCGACCTGCTTTGCCGCAGCCGCCGGACACCGCACCCAGATGGTGCCAAGCCCGCCAGCATTGACGCGGATGCCGCCCGCCCGCACATTTTCTGGCGGGCATCCGCCGCTCCGGGCTATGGCCGCCACCACCTCCTCCGGGGTCACCGAGTCGTCCAGCCCATCGACCCGAACCTCAGCTGTCTTTATGGGCCTGGACACCCGGGCCTCCTCGGGGTTGAGGACGTCCCTCAGCTTTGCAGCAAGAGAGTCCGCCCTCTCGGCACTGCTGGTCCCCGCCAACTCAAACATTTTGGCCCCTGTGGCTGCAGTCCTGAAACGGAAGCCGTCTGGGGTGCCAAAATCAGCGAAGACCAGCTTGCCCCTTGCCTCCGCCAGTACCTTCTGGTACGTTACCCCCCTCTCCTTGGCTTCGGGCTGCAGCGTGACCACTACAGCCTCGGAGCGAGGCACACGGATCCTTGGGACCTGCCCTTTGGATCCCGGCACTTTCTTGGCCTTGCGGCGCCTCTTCCGCCTCTTTTTACGGCCTTCGGCCGTCTTCCAAGCACTCTCATTGGGAGCCGGGTCGTCAGGGTTTTTGGCCCCTTCTGTGGGCCTTATGGCCACCTGTGAGGGCCTCTTGGCCGCCTGCGAGGGTTTCTTGGCCACCTGCGAGGGCTTTTTGGTCGTCTGCTTGGGCTTTTTTGGCGCAGGTGGTGCTTTAGCCACCTGAGCCCATGTTGGCCCAGCCGTTGCTGGAGCGGGCTCCGCCTCCTTTCTCCGCTTATCTGCCGCCAGCGGTGGACGAAGGCTAATAGGGGGGTTTAGCCTGGGCTCTATGCTGTCCAGACGGGCGGTCATGATGCTCAACAGCCGGTTGAACTGGTCTACCCCCAAAGACCCGTCCTTTGGGAGAGCACGACTGTCCGTAGTCATCGCACCCTGCTGCTGGCTGAAGTCTGCCCTCAGTGCGCTGACCTACCGCTGGAGCTCCTCCATCCTCGTTTGGAGACGGTAGTTCTCCTCCCGGAGCTTAACGGTCTCCTCCGAGGTCGTTCGATCAAGGAGGACATCCACTGCCTCTTTTATTCCATCTGCCGCCTCCTTCAAGGCTCGCGTGAATGTCCCCTTTAGGTTGCCCGATTTTGTGGCTACCTTCAAGACGACGTCCACGCCGTCCGAAACCTGGCGGCAAAGCGCCTCCGCCGTCAAGCCCTCAGGAGCTACGGTGGTCTGGGACCGCCTCTCCCTTGCCCGACGAGCCAACTCAGCGACCTCATCGGTCGCGATAGCCTTCCGGCCCTCTCTCCTCGCGGCATTGAGCTCCGCCTTGGAGCTCACTAATGCAATGGAGGTCTCGGTATTACTCTGCTCCACCTGCATTGCCCCGTCCGAATCACTAACTCCGCTGGTCACCGGTGCATCAGGGAGCTTTAGGAAGCGGCCCCGGGAGCCGCGTGACGATACCGGAGTGTTCGCACCGGAAGGTGTCCCGCGTCCTCTGCCCCTCCTGGCTGTTGGCACCTTGGGGGCTGGCAGGTTCTCCTCGCTAGAGGACAAACCCGCCGAACCCACGTCCGACTCACAGGCACGCGGCCGCTTCCCCCAAAACTTGGAGGGAGCGGCAGCAACTGCTTGCGGTGTGTCGTCGACCTCCGATAACACACTCACCCTCTCCAGAACCACGCGTGGTTCCGCTGGAGCCTGTGCTCCCGTCCTCAATGACATAGCGCCAGAGTCTGACACTGCGTCTTTTTTAAAACTAAAGGAGATCAGGTCTTCAAAAGACCTCGATCTCGCGGAGCCTCCTCGGCTCTTGTTGCCATCGGCAAGTGGTTCATTTGGTAAACGATTGCTGCCCTCCCCAGAATACGGTGGGCTTGACGACCCAGAAGGGATCGTGGCGGATTCTCCAGCTGTTGAGCAGCTGGTACCGCCCTGGGGTACTATCTTACAAATCGTCTTTTTCATTTTTTAAACTTTTGAAGGGTGTGCTCCCTGTCCTTACTCCCAATCCTACATTTTTTTTTTTTTTTTTTTTTTTTTTTTTTATCCCCCTTGGCTATTCTACCAGCCTCAGTTTCGGGGTGGAAAATCCTCACGGATGTCCCCCGCCCTGGGGCGGGCGGAGGGGTCTGTCAGACTCAAACTGACTAAAAACCACCCCGGTGTTCCCTTCCCACACTTGCACCGGGGATCATGGGAACTAGTGCGCCTTCCACGATCCCCGGCTAGTGCCGGCCCGCGTCCGCGGGCCTCCTCAATTCTGCGAGGGGAGTGAGGTGTACTCCCCCCGCGACCTCAGTAGGGGCGCGCGTGGAACACTACGCGCCACCGCCTCGGGTCCAGTTATATGGGGGGCGGCGGACGTCCCCAAGTCCACCGTCCCTCTGAACCCGTTTAGGGGGGCTGGAAGAGGGCGTTGTCCGCCCTCCGCCGACGCCCGGTACGTCTGCTGCGGGTCGGGAGAGTGCTTTCGACTTCCCTCAACCTTTCCGCAGCCTCCTTCTGTGAGATGACGGTTTCACAGAAGGAGATCACCGCGTCCCACGACTCTGCGCTCCCGACCATCGAACGAGCAACGGCCGGCAGCGTCAGGTCGGTTCCGACTTCTGTTATGAGGGCACGGCGCGGCTCCTCCCATGCGGCACACTCTGCCAGCGTATGCCGCGCCGTGTCCTCCAGACAGTGGACGCAGTGATGACACCGAGCGTCCGGCTCCCTGTTTATGCGACACAAGTACTTCCCGAAGCAACCATGCCCCGAGAACACCTGCGTCGCCCGAAACGACAGGGAGCCGTGCCTCCTCTCGAGCCATTCCTCGAGCACTGGTCGGATCGCCTCAATGGTAGCGAGGCCGGCGGTAGGGCGCAAAAGCCTATCCCGCCACTCCGCCACCAGGACCTCGCGGAGCTGAGACCGACGCAGATCGATCTCTCGCTGCATCGGTTCACAGCCCCGCGTCCGCGCTTCCTCGCGCCACCGGTACAGTGACGCGAGGACCCTAGCCTCTAGGTCCCAGGGTGGCGACCCGGCCAGTGCACAAGCCGCCTCGTAGGAGATTGTGCGATACCCCCTGATAGACCTGACGGCCATCGCCCTCTGCGGTTTTCGCAACATCGCGATGCTGCCAGCCGTCAGGTCAGAGGCCCACACCGGGGCCCCGTACAGTGCCATGGATCGCAGAACCCCCAAGTACAATCTCCTACAGGCGGTGCTCGGGCCCCCCAGATTGGGAAGCAGCGTTGCGAGCGCGCCCGCCGCGCCCATCAACTTGGGCGCCAGACGCCGAAAGTGGGGGCCGAAGTCCCAACGGCTGTCGAGCACCAATCCCAGATACTTCATGGTGGACTCGACAGCAATTTGGGTCCCCCCGACCGCAATATGTGCTCCTGGCGGTGGCGCCCGCCGGGGGCCGTGAAAGACCATGGCCTCCGACTTGGCGAGGGCCACCTCCAGGCCCAGGCGCCTTATGCGGCCCACAACCTGCGAGACCGCAGCTGTCGCCAGCAACGCTGCCTCCCTGTACGAGCTCCCCCGGGCCGTGACCAGCGTGTCGTCCGCGTAACACACCAGGGCCGCCCCCGGTTGGAGCTCGCCTCTCAGCACCCAATCGTATCCGATGTTCCACAGGGGTGGGAACCTAACCTAACCTAACCTAACCTAACCTAACCTAACCTAACCACAGGCTTTATGAGCTGGTCAAGGAGTCGGAGCGAGACAAGGCCCCTGCCGCACCCATCACCGTGCCAGAACCCGCGCCCACTGCTGACCTCGGACCCCAATCCGTCTCCTTCGAGGTTGTTGCTGGCCAGACTGAGCTTCTTAATACCCTTAAGGAGCACATCTCGGAGATTAGAGACAACTCCGAGAAACTTGACAGGCTCCAGCACAGTCTGGCCAGCAGGGAAAGTGTGGGGGAGACAACCTACGCGAGTGTAGCCGCCGTCAGTAAAAGCCACACCGGGGCACAGGTCCTGGAGCGAACGACGCTGCACTCAGTGGTTGTCTCCTCAACACAAGAGATGGATACGGGGGACGAAATACTTGAAAGAGTTAGGAAAGCAGTGGACGCGAAGGAGGGCTGGGTGCGCGTAGAGAGGGTCAGGAAGGCCAAGGACCAGAAGGTCATTATGGGGTGCGCGACGAAAGAGGAGAGGGAAAAGTTAAAAAAGTGACTTGAATCGGCCGGAGAGAACCTCGTCGTCGAGGCGGTAAAGAATCGGGACCCGCTTCTGGTTCTTAGGGACGTGCTGTTAGTTCACACTGATGAAGAAGTGCTGAGAGCCCTTAAGAACCAGAACCGGGAGATCTTTGACGGCCTCGGTGACGAGGAACAGGAAATATCAATAAAATTCCGTAAGAAGTCACGTAACCCACACGTGAACAGCATTGTGCTGAGTGTCACCCCAGCAATCTGGAGGAGGGCACTCGAAGGAGGCAAGCTCCGTATTGACCTCCAGAGAGTGCGCGTCGAAGATCAGACGCCTCTGGTGCAGTGTACCCGCTGCTTAGCGTACGGCCATGGAAAGCGCCTATGTACGGATCCCGCCGACCTATGTAGCCACTGTGGTGGTCCGCACCTGAGGGTGGACTGCCCAGTCAAGCTCATAGGTGAAGCAGCGGCGTGCGTAAACTGCACCAGAGCCAAGCTGGGGGAGCACTCGCACAATGCGTTCAGCAACTTATGCCCGGTACGAAGGAAGTGGGACGCATTCGCAAGAGCATCAATAGCTTATTGCTAAAGTTGTCGGTGCGCCCACTTCCGAGTACACAATGATGACCAGTCTGACACAACCAGATTGCAGACGCATTGAGCGAACCACTGGGGTTGGCTTAATGGAGAACGATAATTGGAGTCACTTTCATAAGAAAGTGGCTGGAATTATACTGGACCGTAAGTCAGCGCCAGTGGAATCGTCAAGTTGTGTCAGTCTGGGTGAAAAAACTCTGAGAAAAGCTGTAATATCCTATTATATATTAAATACATGTATAGTGTAGATATTATAAAAAAGAAACAAAAAGTATAACATGGACAAAATTTCGTAAAGAAGCAAAGACAAACGCAAAAACTGTTAGAAGGGCATAAATATAAGGGTTTATGATAGACAAAACAAACAAACGTATATTAATAGTGGCATAAAATGTTTACATTTTGAAGTAGATAAAGTAGTTAATAGTAAAAACAGCATAAAAATTAAAGTAACAAATTAAAGTGTATATCAAAAGGAGTAACATTATAGATTCAAACTGAAGTACAGAGCATGGTCTCTTCGGCCTCCTATCAATAAAGTTGAAAAATAAGTGAAAAAACTCGCTTAAAAGGTCTCTGATCCTCATGTCAGAGGGACACTGGCGGGGCAGGAGTGGGTTTTAGCCGGTTCGAGTCCGGCACTACCTCGACTGTCTCACAACTTGTGAGATAGTCGAGGTGTCCGTGGGGATTTCCCACTCCTGCCAAAACAAAAAAAATAAAAAAAAAAAACCTAACCTAACCTAACCTTTTTTTTTTTTTTTTTTTTTTTTGACGCTGGGATAAAATGCATTACGCATACCCTCTCTCATCGGGGGATGAGAGGGGTATGTGGGACTCCCGGGCTGACCCGATATACCCACTAAAACGACCCAGCGGCATTCCCGCTTCGTCCGAGTGGCGGGGAACTGGGAAACCGGCATAGCCTTTACGTCCAGTCCTCCGCCGACGATTGCCCTTCATGGCAGACCCCTCACGCCCTCACGGGTGTGGGGGGTCGGGAATGACAGACGAAGGTGACGGGTGCAATGCGGGCGAAGGCACCCCCGCGCCTGTCGCCCGCCCGTCACCATGGGGAGGGAGAGGACGACGCCTTCTCCGACCCCTTCGTCTGCGGAGCGGCGCAGCGAGAGGATCGTCCTCCCGCGCGCGCTCCGCCTCCTCCTTTTGCGACATTACGTCCTCGCAAAAGGAGGCGACTGCTGACCAGGCCTCCTCACTCCCCAACATGGCGTCGACCACGCCGGGAAGCGAGAGGTCCAGTCCGACCACCGCGGTAAGACCACGGCGCAGCTCGGACCAAGCCGGGCACACCTCGAGGGTGTGCTGCGCCGTGTCCACCGGCGCGCCGCAGTCGTGGCACGCCGGGGTCTCCTCCCTCCCGATCCGGTGCAGGTGCGATCCGAAACAGCCATGCCCAGACAACACCTGCACCAGACGGAAAGAGAGGAAACCGTGGGACCGCTCGAGCCAGCCTTGCAGGACCGGACCGAGCGCGTCCAACGTCCGGCGGCCAAAGGCGGCGTTGGCGAGATCCTCCGACCAATGGAGGACGATGGCGTCCCTCGCCTCTCGCCGCACGGCCTCCCGCTCTTCGCCCATGGGGCGCTCCCCGAGCGCCTTCCGGCGCGCCGTCCATTCGTACACTCTGGCGAGCACCCAAGCCTCCAACTCCCAAGGAGGGGTGCCGGCCAGAGCGCACGCCGCCGAGAATCCCACTGAGCGGTAGGCCCTCGCCACCCGCTGTGCAATGGCCCGCTGGGGCCTGCGGATGGCGGTCGCATTCTCCCTCCTATGGAGGGAGTCCGCCCAGATGGGGGCCCCGTATAGGGCCATGCTCCGCAAGATGCCCGCATAGAGGCGCCGGCATTTCGCCTTGGGCCCCCCCAGGTTCGGGAGGAGCCACGAGAGGGCGTCCGCGGCCTTTAACAGGCGCGTCGACAGCCCATCGTGCATCTGTGATCCTGATATTGCTGAGACGGTGCCACATATATTGTTCAGCTGTCCCGTATTTGACCAAGAAAGACTTGCGGCCGAGCATGTACTCGACACCAAACTTGACGCAGAAACTATGTGGCAAATAATTATTAATATGCTGCCCACTTTGATAAAATAGTGTTAGTAGTCGTAAGAACTGTCCCAGAAATAAGAAAGGTGATAATTTGAATCCACAAATGTAATAGTACTAAGGAATAGAAAATAGAATTCGCTAAAGAAATGTGTAACTAAAAGTAAGAATAGTATATAAGATAGCGGATTAACTATTATAGTTAAATAAAAATGTAATAATGGAATAATATTAAGGTATAAAAATAGTGTAAAAAGAAATAATACTCGTAAGAATAGTAAAATAAGATTATCGGAAGCTGTAAACAAACATGTTATGTGTAAGAATAATAAAAACAGTTGTCTTGTTGTGTCACACCCGAAATAAAATTAGAAAATGGATTATAGTACAGAATAGGGAAAAGTAGAAGGGCGTCCCACCCTAAGAGACAGAAAGGAGAATGAATGATAGAAAGACAAAGTATGCTGAATGAAAGTGCGAGAGGAATAATAGCGAGAACTAGTATGAATGTAAAGCCTAGAATAGGCTCCGATTACGTAGGAGGTAGACAGAAAAAAAAAAAAAAAAAAAAAAAAAAACCTAACCTAACCTAACCTTTTTTTTTTTTTTTTTTTTTTTGTTGTCGCTGGGAAAAAATGCATTACGCATACCCTCCCATCGGGGGATGGAAGGGGTATGTGGGACTCCCCGGGCGGACCCGGTATACCCACTAAAACGACCCAGCGGCATTCCCGCTTCGTCCGAGTGGCGGGGAACTGGGAAACCGGCATAGCCTTTACGTCCAGTCCTCCGCCGACGATTGCCCTTCATGGCGGACCCCTCACGCCCTCACGGGTGTGGGGGGTCGGGAATGACAGACGAAGGTGACGGGTGCAATGCGGGCGAAGGCACCCCCGCGCCTGTCGCCCGCCCGTCACCATGGGGAGGGAGAGGACGACGCCTTCTCCAACCCCTTCGTCTGCGGAGCGGTGCAGCGAGAGGATCGTCCTCCCGCGCGCGCTCCGCCTCCTCCCTTTGCGACATTACGTCCTCGCAAAAGGAGGCGACTGCTGACCAGGCCTCCTCCAGGTGTGCTGCGCCGTGTCTACCGGCGCGCCGCAGTCGTGGCACGCCGGGGTCTCCTCCCTCCCGATCCGGTGCAGGTGCGATCCGAAACAGCCATGCCCGGACAACACCTGCACCAGACGGAAAGATAGGAAACCGTGGGACCGCTCGAGCCAGCCCTGCAGGACCGGACCGAGCGCGTCCAACGTCCGGCGGCCAAAGGTGGCGCTGGCGAGGTCCTCCGACCAATGGAGGACGATGGCGTCCCTCGCCTCTCGCCGCACGGCCTCCCGCTCTTCGCCCATGGGGCGCTCCCCGAGCGCCTTCCGGCGCACCGTCCATTCGTACACTCTGGCGAGCACCCAAGCCTCCAACTCCCAAGGAGGGGTGCCGGCCAGAGCGCACGCCGCCGAGAAGCCCACTGAGTGGTAGGCCCTCGCCACCCGCTGTGCAATGGCCCGCTGGGGCCTGCGGATGGCGGTCGCATTCTCCCTCCTATGGAGGGAGTCCGCCCAGATGGGGGCCCCGTATAGGGCCATGCTCCGCAAGATGCCCGCATAGAGGCGCCGGCATTTCGCCTTGGGCCCCCCCAGGTTCGGGAGGAGCCACGAGAGGGCGTCCGCGGCTTTCAACAGGCGCGTCGACAACCCGCTGAAATGCGGGCCGAAGCGCCACCTGTCGTCCAGCACCAGGCCCAGATACTTCATCTGGGGCTGGACCCCTATCCTGACGCCTTCCACGACTATGTGGGCGTCGGGAGGGCAGCGCTGCCGAGGCCCGCGAAAGAACACGGCCTCCGTCTTGTGCAGCGCCACCTTCAATCCCAGGCGGCGGATTCTCTCTGCAACCAAGGATCCACCCGCCGAGGCCAGGCAGGCCGCGTCCCCAAAGTTCCTCCCCCGGGCAGTGAGGAGAGTGTCATCCGCGTAGCAGATGACACTCGTGCCCGGGAGGAGGGCTCCCCGCAATAGCCAATCGAATCCGATGTTCCACAAGGGGGGCCCCAGCACCGACCCCTGCGGAACACCGGACTCTGCGCCGTACCGCCTCACCGTGGCCGTCTTGTCTACGAGGAGGATCTCTCGGTCCTCCAAGTAGCTGGCCAGGAGGTCCCGCAGATATTGGGGCACTCCGTGATACCGGAGCGCTTCCAATATCGTCGAGTGGGGGACAGAGTTGAAGGCGTTGGCAATGTCGAATGACACCGCCAGCACTCCGTCCCCCGCCTCCACCGCCTCTTTCACCTGGCCCTTGAGTAGGGCCAGCGCGTCGATCGTCGAACGCCCACGACGGAAACCGAATTGGGCGTCCGACAGATCCGGCCCTACCACCCGCAAGTGGCTTTCCAGCCTCCCGGCGACAATCCCCTCGAACAGTTTACCGACCTCATCGAGCAGAACGATAGGCCGGTATGCCGAGGGGGAGTCCACCGGGCGTCCCTCCTTCCGGAGGAGGCACAACTGCCCCTCCTTCCACAGTTTCGGGAACCTCCCAGCCGTAAAGCACGCGCTGAAGAGGTCCCGAAACCTGTCCTCCATTTGGGTGGCGGCGATCGCCACCACCCGCGCGGGGACGCCGTCTGGCCCGGGGGCCGTCTTTTTTGCGCGGAGGCTGAGTACCCCCGCGTAGAAATCCGCCGCCGTCACCGGGGGGACCTCCTCCTCCGGCGAAGCCGCCCCTTGCGGAGAAACCATCGTTGGTGGGGTGAAGTCGGTCCTGCGCGGAAACAGGGACCGGACCACCCCATCCAGCAACGCTGGCTCGAGGGTCTCCGACAGTGGGGGACCATAGGGGTGGAGCTGGTTCCGCGCCGCCTTGTATGGTCTCCCATAAGGATCCCTGTCGAGATCCTCCAGCATCTCGGCCCTTGCCGAGTCTTGCGCAGCGCCCATTGCAGACTTGAGGGCCGCCGTAGCCTCTCGGTAAGAGGCGTACAGGCGGTCCTCTTCTGCCCGGACTCGGTTTTGGGCGCTGCGCCGTCGACTCCGCGCGTAGGCCCTTCTGGCCGCCACGCAGGTGGCCCGGAGTCCCGCCAGCTCCTCCGTCCACCAGTAGACGGCACGACGGGGAGGCGGACGGCGAGACCGAGGCATGCTGGAGTTGCACACCTCGGTCAAGGACCCCCTGAGCCGGACCGCTGCGGCGTCCACGTCCGGGACCTCCTCGACAGGGGGAGGCGACAGCCAGTCCTGGAGAAAGGCGGCCTCCTTGGCTGCCTCCCGGTCCAGGCGGGTGAGTGCCCACCGCGGGAAGGGAGATTGCCCAGCGCGGGCCGTCCCCCCTCTCTGCTGTGTGGAGATGTCGAACCGCACATAACGGTGGTCCGACAAGGTCTCCACCAGCTCCACCCGCCAGTTGACGACGCGGGCGGCAAGCGCGGGGGTGGCAAACGAGACGTCCACCACCGACCCGCCCTGTTGCCGCACACACGTGTGGACCGCCCCCCTGTTGAGGAGGGACACACCACACGAGGCCGCCCAAAACTCGACGGCCCGTCCCCGGACATTGCAACCGGCTGCCGGGTTGCCCCAGGCCGCCGACTTGGCGTTCAAGTCGCCGAGCACCACGACCTGGCGTGGCGCCGCCCTCCCTACGACAGCAGTGAGGATCTCTAGGAAATCCTCAAAGTCCGAGAGAGGGCGGTTTGGGGAGAAATACACCCCCACCATCGCCATCTCTCCCCACGCGGCGGCCACGTATCCCGGTCCCCTCTCTAAGAGCGAGAGGGGAGGGGAGTCTGTGGAAGACCGCGCCACCAACGCCACCGAGCCGTCCCGGTCGCCCAGCCAACGGCCAGGGACCGAGTAAGGCTCGGCGACCACCGCCAAGTCCACCAACCACTCAGCCATGGTCTGCATCAGCAGATCCTGGGCTGTCCTGCAGTGGTTGGTGTTCGTCTGAAGGATGCGATGTTCGACCCTATCCATCAGTCGGACATCGCACCCTCCTCCGCAGCCGCCGCAGGAACGGCGGTGTCTACAGCAGCGGCAGGCCCGGTCGGCGCCTGCGCTTTGCCACGCTTAGGGGGAGGATTGCACTTCCTCCCCTTCATTACGTGGCCTGCCCGGCGGCCACTGGCGGCACACACCGCGCAGTGCGGCGTGGCGGCCTCGCAGGAGGCGGCTTTGTGGCCCTCCTTGCCGCAGCGGTAGCATGTGTCCGTCCTGTCTACCTTGGACGGACACAGGGGCCGGGTGTGACCGATGCCGAAGCACCGGAAATACCGCAGAGGCTGGTCCTCGAGTGCCCGGACTGCGCCCGAGCTGAACCCGACTTGAAGCCGTCCTTTCGCAAGGACGGCTTTGGCAGCGGCGATTGGGCACTCGAGGCGAATGGTGCCCATACCGCCGCGGCCGGGCCTTATGTCCCGGCCTTGGACCGCCGCGGCACCACAGCCCCCTACCGCTGCGACCGCCGCCACCACCTCCTCCTTGGTGACGGAGTCATCTAACTCCGTCACTTCAATGGCCGCCGACTTGACCGGTCGAGCCACCTTGGCAGAGTCCGCGATGACCTCTTGCAGCTTGGCTGCAAAGAGGTCCGCGCGGGCACTCCCCTCTGCGCCCGGGAACTCGAAAATGCGAGCCCCGGCTTGGGTCCGCCGGCAGGACACACTGCCGATCCCCAGTTGAGTGGGATCGGCATTGGTACGCGCCCGCACCAAAATGGAGGCGTAGGTCTCCCCTCGCCCCGCAGCCTCCGCGGTGAGCGTCACCACGACGGCTGCGGTTTTTGGGGGGACTAACTGCCCCTTTCCTCCTCTCCTGCCCTTTCCCTTGCCGGTCGTCTGCGACTGGCTGGGAGCGGTGGTGGCGGGGACGGCAGGGACGGCCGTCGCCGACTTTTTCCCCTTCCCTTTGCCCTTCCCCTTACGGCCCACTTTCGTCCACTCGTTGGACGGGGTGGTCGCCGGGAGTTGGGCGTCATCCGCCTGGGAGAAGGACGGCCCCGGCTCGCTTTGCCTCTTAGCCGCCGCAAGCGGCGGTCGGAGGCGTTTTTCCGGCAGGAGCCGGTCCTCGATGCCTGCTAGGCAGGCTCTCGTGAAGGCCCTCTCCTCCATTACTACCTTGCGGATGATATCCTCAAGGTTGGAGGAGGGGCCCTCTGCTGCAGGGCTCGCCTTGGCCTGTTGTGGCCGGGCCGAGGCAGGGCCCTCTGCGACAGGGCTCGCCATGGCCTGTTGTGGCCGGGCCGTGGCTTCAGCTAGCTTCAGGTGAAGCTGGCTGACCTCCGACTGCAGGCGATCAACCTTCGCCTGCAGTTGCCTCGTCTCGTCGGTGGTCGTCCGCTTCACAAGCTCCGCCACGACACCGCGCATACTTGCGGCCCTGCACTTCAGGGCCTTTTGAAAAGTCCCTTTTAGGTTGGAGGACTTAGAGGCGACCTCAATAATCTCCTCCTCGTCCTCCTCCGCCATTTTCTCCAGCTCGGCCAGAGAATGGTCCGCGTATAGAACGCGGGACGCACCGTACCCGGACTTGGCCCGGGCGACGTGCGCCCGCTTCTCCTTAGCGGCAACCCGCTCCTCCAGCTCTTGCTGGAGCTGCACCCGCCGAGCCAGGTCCAATTGGCGTTGGGCGTCCGCGAGCCCAACGTCATGGGTGGCCGCGGCCACCGTCGGCTTTTTAGCCTTCGGCAACCTCGTCGACCCCGAGGCCGAAGAGCCCTCGGACCCACCGCTCCGGTGGACCCGCTTCCGCGAACGAGCGTCGTCCGCGTCCGACATACCATTTAGCGAGTCGTTGTCAGACGACTCGCTCACCCTTCCAAAGAAACTAGCCGCAGACGGCGCGCGGCTAGTCTCTGACGCCGGAGCGTCGTTGTGGCCCTGAGAAGGGCCTTTTGGTTGGCCCTGAGAAGGGCCTTTTGGTTGGCCCTGAGAAGGGCCTTTGGGTTGGCCCTGAGAAGGGCCTTTGGGTTGGCCCTGAGAAGGGCCTTTTTCTTTTAAAAACCACCCGCAGGCGTCCCGCGTGGGTTTAGGCATTGCCTCCGCCAGTTCGCAAACAACAAGACACTATAATAAAATTCGCTACGAAAGCACAGAGCACTTTAGCCAACCCAGTCTGCCACTCCGTTACGGTGGTCAGAACTGGGCTGTTTCCAGGGGACACGACGTGGACGTAAGCTCTGTGGGGGGTCCCCCAACCTAACCTAACCTAACCTAACCTTTTTTTTTTTTTTTTTTTTTTTGTTGTCGCTGGGAAAAAATGCATTACGCATACCCTCCCATCGGGGGATGGGAGGGGTATGTGGGGCTCCCCGGGCGGACCCGGTATACCCACTAAAACGACCCAGCGGCATTCCCGCTTCTTCCGAGTGGCGGGGAACTGGGAAACCGGCATAGCCTTTGCGTCCAGTCCTCCGCCGACGATTGCCCTTCATGGCGGACCCCTCACGCCCTCACGGGTGTGGGGGGTCGGGAATGACAGACGAAGGTGACGGGTGCAATGCGGGCGAAGGCACCCCCGCGCCTGTCGCCCGCCCGTCACCATGGGGAGGGAGAGGACGACGCCTTCTCCGACCCCTTCGTCTGCGGAGCGGTGCAGCGAGAGGATCGTCCTCCCGCGCGCGCTCCGCCTCCTCCTTTTGCGACATTACGTCCTCGCAAAAGGAGGCGACTGCTGACCAGGCCTCCTCGCTCCCCAGCATGGCGTTGACCACGCCGGGAAGCGAGAGGTCCAGTCCGACCACCGCGGTCAGACCGCGGCGCAGCTCGGACCAAGCCGGGCACACCTCGAGGGTGTGCTGCGCCATGTCCACCGGCGCGCCGCAGTCGTGGCACGCCGGGGTCTCCTCCCTCCCGATCCGATGCAGGTGCGATCCGAAACAGCCATGCCCGGACAATACCTGCACCAGACGGAAAGAGAGGAAACCGTGGGACCGCTCGAGCCAGCCCTGCAGGACCGGACCGAGCGCGTCCAACGTCCGGCGGCCAAAGGCGGCGTAGGCGAGATCCTCCGACCAATGGAGGACGATGGCGTCCCTCGCCTCTCGCCGCACGGCCTCCCGCTCTTCGCCCATGGGGCGCTCCCCGAGCGCCTTCCGGCGCGCCGTCCATTCGTACACTCTGGCGAGCACCCAAGCCTCCAACTCCCAAGGAGGGGTGCCGGCCAGAGCGCACGCCGCCGAAAAGCCCACTGAGCGGTAGGCCCTCGCCACCCGCTGTGCAATGGCCCGCTGGGGCCTGCGGATGGCGGTCGCATTCTCCCTCCTATGGAGGGAGTCCGCCCAGATGGGGGCCCCGTATAGAGCCATGCTCCGCAAGATGCCGGCATAGAGGCGCCGGCATTTCGCCTTGGGCCCCCCCAGGTTTGGAAGGAGCCACGAGAGGGCGTCCGCGGCCTTCAACAGGCGCGTCGACAGCCCGCTGAAATGTGGGCCGAAGCGCCACCTGTCGTCCAGCACCAGCCCCAGATATTTCATCTGGGGCTGGACCCCCATCCGGATGCCCTCCACGACGATGTGGGCGTCGGGAGGGCAGCGCTGTCGGGGACCGCGAAAGTACACGGCCTCCGTCTTGTGCAGCGCCACCCTCAATCCCAGGCGGCGGATCCTCTCTGCCACCAAGGCTCCGCCAGCCGAGGCCAGACAGGCCGCATCCCCGAAGCTCCTCCCCCGGGCAGTGAGGAGAGTGTCATCCGCGTAGCAGATGACACTAGTGCCCGGGAGGAGGGCTCCCCGCAACAGCCAATCGAATCCGATGTTCCACAAGGGGGGCCCCAGCACCGACCCCTGCGGAACACCGAACTCTGCGCCGTACCGCCTCACCGTGGCCGTCTTGTCTACGAGGAGGACCTCTCGGTCCTCCAAGTAGCTGGCCAGGAGGTCCCGCAGATATTGGGGCACTCCGTGATACCGGAGCGCCTCCAATATTGTCGAGTGGGGGACGGAGTTGAAGGCGTTGGCAATGTCGAATGACACCGCCAGCACTCCGTCCCCCGCCTCCACCGCCTCCTTCACCTGGCCCTTGAGTAGGGCCAGCGCGTCGATCGTCGAACGCCCACGACGGAAACCAAATTGGGCGTCCGACAGATCCGGCCCTACCACCCGCAAGTGGCTTTCCAGCCTCCCGGCGATAATCCCCTCGAACAGTTTACCGACCTCATCGAGCAGAACGATGGGCCGGTATGCCGAGGGGGAGTCCACCGGGCGTCCCTCCTTCCGGAGGAGGCACAACTGCCCCTCCTTCCACAGTTTCGGGAACCTCCCAGCCGTAAAGCACGCGCTGAAGAGGTCCCGAAACCTGTCCTCCATTTGGGTGGCGGCGATCGACACCACCCGCGCGGGGACGCCGTCTGGCCCGGGGGCCGTCTTTTTTGCGCGGAGGCTGAGTACCCCCGCGTAGAACTCCGCCGCCGTCACCGGGGGGACCTCCTCCTCCGGCGTATCCGCCCCTTGCGGAGGAACCATCGTTGGTGGGGTGAAGTCGGTCCTGCGCGGAAACAGAGACCGGACCACCCCATCCAGCAACGCTGGCTCGAGGGTCTCCGACAGTGGGGGACCATAGGGGCGGAGCTGGTTCCGCGCCGCCTTGTATGGTCTCCCATAAGGATCCCTGTCGAGACGGTCCAGCATCTCGGCCCTTGCCGAGTCTTGCGCAGCGCCCATTGCAGACTTTAGGGCGGCCGTAGCCTCTCGGTAAGAGGCGTACAGGCGGTCCTCTTCTGCCCGGTCTCGGTTTTGGGCGCTGCGCCGTCGACTCCGCGCGTAGGCCCTTCTGGCCGCCACACAGGTGGCCCGGAGTCCCGCCAGCTCCTCCGTCCACCAGTAGACGGCACGACGGGGAGGCGGACGGCGAGACCGAGGCATGCTGGAGTTGCACACCTCGGTCAAGGACCCCCTGAGCCGGACCGCTGCGGCGTCCACGTCCGGGACCTCCTCGACAGGGGGAAGCGACAGCCAGTCCTGGAGAAAGGCGGCCTCCTTGGCTGCCTCCCGGTCCAGGCGGGTGAGTGCCCACCGCGGGAAGGGAGATTGCCCAGCGCGGGCCGATCCCCCTCTCTGCTGTGTGGAGATGTCGAACCGCACATAACGGTGGTCCGACAAGGTCTCCACCAGCTCCACCCGCCAGTTGACGACGCGGGCGGCAAGCGCGGGGGTGGCAAACGAGACGTCCACCACCGACCCACCCTGTTGCCGCACACACGTGTGGACCGCCCCCCTGTTGAGGAGGGACACACCACACGAGGCCGCCCAAAACTCGACGGCGCGTCCCCGGACGTTGCAACCGCCTGCCGGGTTGCCCCAGGCCGCCGACTTGGCGTTCAGGTCGCCGAGCACCACGACCTGGCGTGGCGCCGCCCTCCCTACGACAGCAGTGAGGATCTCTAGGAAATCCTCAAAGTCCGAGAGAGGGCGGTTTGGGGAGAAATACACCCCCACCATTGCCATCTCTCCCCACGCGGCGGCCACGTATCCCGGTCCCCTCTCTAAGAGCGAGAGGGGAGGGGAGTCTGTGGAAGACCGCGCCACCAACGCCACCAAGCCGTCCCGGTCGCCCAGCCAACGGCCAGGGACCGAGTAAGGCTCGGCGACCACCGCCAAGTCCACCAACCACTCAGCCATGGTCTGCATCAGCAGATCCTGGGCTGTCCTGCAGTGGTTGGTGTTCGTCTGAAGGATACGATGTTCGACCCTATCCATCAGTCGGACATCGCACCCTCCTCCGCAGCCGCCGCAGGAACGGCGGTGTTAACGGCAGTAGCAGGCCCGGCCGGCGCCCGCGCTTTGCCACGCTTAGGGGGAGGATTGCACTTCCTCCCCTTCATTACGTGGCCTGCCCGGCGGCCACTGGCAGCACACACCGCGCAGTGCAGCGTGGCGGCCTCGCAGGAGGCGGCTTTGTGGCCCTCCTTGCCGCAGCGGTAGCATGTGTCCGTCCTGTCTACCTTGGACGGACACAGGGGCCGGGTGTGTCCGATGCCGAAGCACCGGAAACACCGCAGAGGCTGGTCCTCGAGTGCCCGGACTGCGCCCGAGCTGAACCCGACTTGAAGCCGTCCTTTCGCAAGGACGGCTTTGGCAGCGGCGATTGGGCACTCGAGGCGAATGGTGCCCATACCGCCGCGGCCGGGCCTTATGTCCCGGCCTTGGACCGCCGCGGCGCCACAGCCCCCTACCGCTGCGACCGCCGCCACCACCTCCTCCTTGGTGACGGAGTCATCTAACTCCGTCACTTCAATGGCCGCCGACTTGACCGGTCGAGCCACCTTGGCAGAGTCCGCGATGACCTCTTGCAGCTTGGCTGCAAAGAGGTCCGCGCGGGCATTCCCCTCTGCCCCCGGGAACTCGAAAATGCGAGCCCCGGCTTGGGTCCGCCGGCAGGACACACTGCCGATCCCCAGTTGAGTGGGATCGGCATTAGTACGCGCCCGCACCAAAATGGAGGCGTAGGTCTCCCCTCGCCCCGCAGCCTCCGCGGTGAGCGTCACCACGACGGCTGCGGTTTTTGGGGGGACTAACTGCCCCTTTCCTCCTCTCCTGCCCTTTCCCTTGCCGGTCGTCTGCGACTGGCTGGGAGCGGTGGTGGTGGGGACGGCAGGGACGGCCGTCGCCGACTTTTTCCCCTTCCCTTTGCCCTTCCCCTTTTGGCCCACTTTCGTCCACTCGTTGGACGGGGTGGTCGACGGGAGTTGGGCGTCTTCCGCCTGGGAGGAGGACGGCCCCGGCTCGCTTTGCCTCATATCCGCCGCAAGCGGCGGTCGGAGGCGTTTCTCCGGCAGGAGCCGGTCCTCGATGCCTGCTAGGCAGGCTCTCGTGAAGGCCCTCTCCTCCATGACTACCTTGCGGATGATATCCTCAAGGTTGGAGGAGGGGCCCTCTGCTGCAGGGCTCGCCTTGGCCTGTTGTGGCTGGGCCGAGGCAGGGCCCTCTGCCGCAGGGCTCGCCTTGGCCTGTTGTGGCCGGGCCGTGGCTTCAGCCAGCTTCAGATGAAGCTGGCTGACCTCCGACTGCAGGCGATCTACCCTCGCCTGTAGTTGCCGCGTCTCGTCGGTGGTCGTCCGCTTCACAAGCTCCGCGACGACACCGCGCATACTCGCGGCCCTGCATTTAAGGGCCTTTTGAAAGGTCCCTTTCAAGTTGGAGGACTTAGAGGCGAGCTCAACAATCTCCTCCTCGTCCTCCTCCGCCATTCTCTCCAGCTCTGCTAGGGAATGGTCCGCGTATAGAACGCGGGACGCACCGTACCCGGACTTGGCCCGGGCGACGTGCGCCCGCTTCTCCTTAGCGGCAACCCGCTCCTCCAGCTCTTGCTGGAGCTGCGCCCGCCGAAACCTAACCTAACCTTTTTTTTTTTTTTTTTTTTTTTTTGTTGTCGCTGGGAAAAAATGCATTACGCATACCCTCCCATCGGGGGATGGGAGGGGTATGTGGGACTCCCCGGGCGGACCCGGTATACCCACTAAAACGACCCAGCGGCATTCCCGCTTCGTCCGAGTGGCGGGGAACTGGGAAACCGGCATAGCCTTTGCGTCCAGTCCTCCGCCGACGATTGCCCTTCATGGCAGACCCCTCACGCCCTCACGGGTGTGGGGGGTCGGGAATGACAGACGAAGGTGACGGGTGCAATGCGGACGAAGGCACCCCCGCGCCTGTCGCCCGCCCGTCGCCATGGGGAGGGAGAGGACGACGCCTTCTCCGACCCCTTCGTCTGCGGAGCGGCGCAGCGAGAGGATCGTCCTCCCGCGCGCGCTCCGCCTCCTCCTTTTGCGACATTACGTCCTCGCAAAAGGAGGCGACTGCTGACCAGGCCTCCTCGCTCCCCAGCATGGCGTCGACCACGCCGGGAAGCGAGAGGTCCAGTCCGACCACCGCGGTCAGACCGCGGCGCAGCTCGGACCAAGCCGGGCACACCTCGAGGGTGTGCTGCGCCGTGTCCACCGGCGCGCCGCAGTCGTGGCACGCTGGGGTCTCCTCCCTCCCGATCCGGTGCAGGTGCGATCCGAAACAGCCATGCCCGGACAACACCTGCACCAGACGGAAAGAGAGGAAACCGTGGGACCGCTCGAGCCAGCCCTGCAGGACCGGACCGAGCGCGTCCAACGTCCGGCGGCCAAAGGCGGCGTTGGCGAGATCCTCCGACCAATGGAGGACGATGGCGTCCCTCGCCTCTCGCCGCACGGCCTCCCGCTCTTCGCACATGGGGCGCTCCCCGAGCGCCTTCCGGCGCGCCGTCCATTCGTACACTCTGGCGAGCACCCAAGCCTCCAACTCCCAAGGAGGGGTGCCGGCCAGAGCGCACGCCGCCGAGAATCCCACTGAGCGGTAGGCCCTCGCCACCCGCTGTGCAATGGCCCGCTGGGGCCTGCGGATGGCGGTCGCATTCTCCCTCCTATGGAGGGAGTCCGCCCAGATGGGGGCCCCGTATAGGGCCATGCTCCGCAAGATGCCGGCATAGAGGCGCCGGCATTTCGCCTTGGGCCCCCCCAGGTTTGGAAGGAGCCACGAGAGGGCGTCCGCGGCCTTCAACAGGCGCATCGACAGCCCGCTGAAATGTGGGCCGAAGCGCCACCTGTCGTCCAGCACCAGCCCCAGATATTTCATCTGGGGCTGGACCCCTATCCGGATGCCCTCCACGACGATGTGGGCGTCAGGAGGGCAGCGCTGTCGGGGACCGCGAAAGTACACGGCCTCCGTCTTGTGCAGCGCCACCCTCAATCCCAGGCGGCGGATCCTCTCTGCCACCAAGGCTCCGCCAGCCGAGGCCAGACAGGCCGCATCCCTGAAGCTCCTCCCCCGGGCAGTGAGGAGAGTGTCATCCGCGTAGCAGATGACACTAGTGCCCGGGAGGAGGGCTCCCCGCAACAGCCAGTCGAATCCGATGTTCCACAAGGGGGGCCCCAGCACCGACCCCTGCGGAACACCGGACTCTGCGCCGTACCGCCTCACCGTGGCCGTCTTGTCTACGAGGAGGACCTCTCGGTCCTCCAAGTAGCTGGCCAGGAGGTCCCGCAGATATTGGGGCACTCCGTGATACCGGAGCGCCTCCAATATCGTCGAGTGGGGGACGGAGTTGAAGGCGTTGGCAATGTCGAATGACACCGCCAGCACTCCGTCCCCCGCCTCCACCGCCTCCTTCACCTGGCCCTTGAGTAGGGCCAGCGCGTCGATCGTCGAACGCCCACGACGGAAACCAAATTGGGCGTCCGACAGATCCGGCCCTACCACCCGCAAGTGGCTTTCCAGCCTCCCGGCGACAATCCCCTCGAACAGTTTACCGACCTCATCGAGCAGAACGATGGGCCGGTATGCCGAGGGGGAGTCCACCGGGCGTCCCTCCTTCCGGAGGAGGCACAACTGCCCCTCCTTCCACAGTTTCGGGAACCTCCCAGCCGTAAGGCACGCGCTGAAGAGGTCCCGAAACCTGTCCTCCATTTGGGTGGCAGCGATCGCCACCACCCGCGCGGGGACGCCATCTGGCCCGGGGGCCGTCTTTTTTGCGCGGAGACTAAGTACCCCCGCGTAGAACTCCGCCGCTGTCACCGGGGGGACCTCCTCCTCCGGCGAAGCCGCCCCTTGCGGGGGAACCATCGTTGGTGGGGTGAAGTCGGTCCTGCGCGGAAACAGGGACCGGACCACCCCATCCAGCAACGCTGGCTCGAGGGTCTCCGACAGTGGGGGACCATAGGGGCGGAGCTGGTTCCGCGCCGCCTTGTATGGTCTCCCATAAGGATCCCTGTCGAGATCCTCCAGCATCTCGGCCCTTGCCGAGTCTTGCGCAGCGCCCATTGCAGACTTGAGGGCCGCCGTAGCCTCTCGGTAAGAGGCGTACAGGCGGTCCTCTTCTGCCCGGACTCGGTTTTGTGCGCTGCGCCGTCGACTCCGCGCGTAGGCCCTTCTGGCCGCCACGCAGGTGGCCCGGAGTCCCGCCAGCTCCTCCGTCCACCAGTAGACGGCACGACGGGGAGGCGGACGGCGAGACCGAGGCATGCTGGAGTTGCACACCTCGGTCAAGGATCCCCTGAGCTGGACCGCTGCGGCGTCCACGTCCGGGACCTCCTCGACAGGGGGAGGCGACAGCCAGTCCTGGAGAAAGGCGGCCTCCTTGGCAGCCTCCCGGTCCAGTCGGGTGAGTGCCCACCGCGGGAAACCTAACCTAACCTAACCTAACCTAACCTAACCTAACCCGCGTTCCGTGAGCCGGTCTTCAGGTTGGGGGTTGAAAACCAAAATTTTTTGTTTCATAAACTGGTTTTTTGACCAAAAGTCCAAATTTTTGTTCGGCACCTACCCCGTTTTATTTCGTAGATCGCTAGCCCGCGCGGAGACGCGTCTCTGGACACCCCTCACGCCCGGCTAGCTCAAATAAAACTTGTTGATTTTTATAAAAAATCGTTTTTTCTATTAGTCTCTGTTTAAACCAAAATCTACCTTAGGAAGTTAGTTTTAAACAGAAACGTTGATATCTTCGTTTCCTGACGTGCGATTTTGAAGCTGTTTTCAGCATTTTTAGACCTTACTAGGCCTCCGCCTACGTTTTGACCATATCGCACTCACCTGCACGCGCGTATAAAAAACTTCCCCTACAACCCTTGGAATTTTTTTGAATTTTCATACAAAGTCATCAAAATTTAGTGTTTTTCCAAATTCTATTTCAAAAGTAACGTTAGATTATAGATTCAATAGTACTCACCCTTCATCCCTGCTTTCTGGTCCGCGTTCCGTGAGCCGGTCTTCAGGTTGGGGGTTGAAAACCAAAATTTTTTGTTTCATAAACTGGTTTTTTGACCAAAAGTCCAAATTTTTGTTCGGCACCTACCCCGTTTTATTTCGTAGATCGCTAGCCCGCGCGGAGACGCGTCTCTGGACACCCCTCACGCCCGGCTAGCTCAAATAAAACTTGTTGATTTTTATAAAAAATCGTTTTTTCTATTAGTCTCTGTTTAAACCAAAATCTACCTTAGGAAGTTAGTTTTAAACAGAAACGTTGATATCTTCGTTTCCTGACGTGCGATTTTGAAGCTGTTTTCAGCATTTTTAGACCTTACTAGGCCTCCGCCTACGTTTTGACCATATCGCACTCACCTGCACGCGCGTATAAAAAACTTCCCCTACAACCCTTGGAAATTTTTTGAATTTTCATACAAAGTCATCAAAATTTAGTGTTTTTCCAAATTCTATTTCAAAAGTAACGTTAGATTATAGATTCAATAGTACTCACCCTTCATCCCTGCTTTCTGGTCCGCGTTCCGTGAGCCGGTCTTCAGGTTGGGGGTTGAAAACCAAAATTTTTTGTTTCATAAACTGGTTTTTTGACCAAAAGTCCAAATTTTTGTTCGGCACCTACCCCGTTTTATTTCGTAGATCGCTAGCCCGCGCGGAGACGCGTCTCTGGACACCCCTCACGCCCGGCTAGCTCAAATAAAACTTGTTGATTTTTATAAAAAATCGTTTTTTCTATTAGTCTCTGTTTAAACCAAAATCTACCTTAGGAAGTTAGTTTTAAACAGAAACGTTGATATCTTCGTTTCCTGACGTGCGATTTTGAAGCTGTTTTCAGCATTTTTAGACCTTACTAGGCCTCCGCCTACGTTTTGACCATATCGCACTCACCTGCACGCGCGTATAAAAAACTTCCCCTACAACCCTTGGAAATTTTTTGAATTTTCATACAAAGTCATCAAAATTTAGTGTTTTTCCAAATTCTATTTCAAAAGTAACGTTAGATTATAGATTCAATAGTACTCACCCTTCATCCCTGCTTTCTGGTCCGCGTTCCGTGAGCCGGTCTTCAGGTTGGGGTTGAAAACCAAAATTTTTTGTTTCAAAAACTGGTTTTTTGACCAAAAGTCCAAATTTTTGTTCGGCACCTACCCCGTTTTATTTCGTAGATCGCTAGCCCGCGCGGAGACGCGTCTCTGGACACCCCTCACGCCCCCGGCTAACTCAAATAAAACTTGTTGATTTTTATAAAAAATCGTTTTTTCTATTAGTCTCTGTATATACCAAAATCTACCTTAGGAAGTTAGTTTTAAACAGAAACGTTGATATCTTCGTTTCCTGACGTGCGATTTTGAAGCTGTTTTCAGCATTTTTAGACCTTACTAGGCCTCCGCCTACGTTTTGACCATATCGCACTCACCTGCACGCGCGTATAAAAAACTTCCCCTACAACCCTTGGAAATTTTTTGAATTTTCATACAAAGTCATCAAAATTTAGTGTTTTTCCAAATTCTATTTCAAAAGTAACGTTAGATTATAGATTCAATAGTACTCACCCTTCATCCCTGCTTTCTGGTCCGCGTTCCGTGAGCCGGTCTTCAGGTTGGGGGTTGAAAACCAAAATTTTTTGTTTCATAAACTGGTTTTTTGACCAAAAGTCCAAATTTTTGTTCGGCACCTACCCCGTTTTATTTCGTAGATCGCTAGCCCGCGCGGAGACGCGTCTCTGGACACCCCTCACGCCCGGCTAGCTCAAATAAAACTTGTTGATTTTTATAAAAAATCGTTTTTTCTATTAGTCTCTGTTTAAACCAAAATCTACCTTAGGAAGTTAGTTTTAAACAGAAACGTTGATATCTTCGTTTCCTGACGTGCGATTTTGAAGCTGTTTTCAGCATTTTTAGACCTTACTAGGCCTCCGCCTACGTTTTGACCATATCGCACTCACCTGCACGCGCGTATAAAAAACTTCCCCTACAACCCTTGGAAATTTTTTGAATTTTCATACAAAGTCATCAAAATTTAGTGTTTTTCCAAATTCTATTTCAAAAGTAACGTTAGATTATAGATTCAATAGTACTCACCCTTCATCCCTGCTTTCTGGTCCGCGTTCCGTGAGCCGGTCTTCAGGTTGGGGTTGAAAACCAAAATTTTTTGTTTCAAAAACTGGTTTTTTGACCAAAAGTCCAAATTTTTGTTCGGCACCTACCCCGTTTTATTTCGTAGATCGCTAGCCCGCGCGGAGACGCGTCTCTGGACACCCCTCACGCCCGGCTAGCTCAAATAAAACTTGTTGATTTTTATAAAAAATCGTTTTTTCTATTAGTCTCTGTTTAAACCAAAATCTACCTTAGGAAGTTAGTTTTAAACAGAAACGTTGATATCTTCGTTTCCTGACGTGCGATTTTGAAGCTGTTTTCAGCATTTTTAGACCTTACTAGGCCTCCGCCTACGTTTTGACCATATCGCACTCACCTGCACGCGCGTATAAAAAACTTCCCCTACAACCCTTGGAATTTTTTTGAATTTTCATACAAAGTCATCAAAATTTAGTGTTTTTCCAAATTCTATTTCAAAAGTAACGTTAGATTATAGATTCAATAGTACTCACCCTTCATCCCTGCTTTCTGGTCCGCGTTCCGTGAGCCGGTCTTCAGGTTGGGGGTTGAAAACCAAAATTTTTTGTTTCATAAACTGGTTTTTTGACCAAAAGTCCAAATTTTTGTTCGGCACCTACCCCGTTTTATTTCGTAGATCGCTAGCCCGCGCGGAGACGCGTCTCTGGACACCCCTCACGCCCGGCTAGCTCAAATAAAACTTGTTGATTTTTATAAAAAATCGTTTTTTCTATTAGTCTCTGTATATACCAAAATCTACCTTAGGAAGTTAGTTTTAAACAGAAACGTTGATATCTTCGTTTCCTGACGTGCGATTTTGAAGCTGTTTTCAGCATTTTTAGACCTTACTAGGCCTCCGCCTACGTTTTGACCATATCGCACTCACCTGCACGCGCGTATAAAAAACTTCCCCTACAACCCTTGGAATTTTTTTGAATTTTCATACAAAGTCATCAAAATTTAGTGTTTTTCCAAATTCTATTTCAAAAGTAACGTTAGATTATAGATTCAATAGTACTCACCCTTCATCCCTGCTTTCTGGTCCGCGTTCCGTGAGCCGGTCTTCAGGTTGGGGGTTGAAAACCAAAATTTTTTGTTTCATAAACTGGTTTTTTGACCAAAAGTCCAAATTTTTGTTCGGCACCTACCCCGTTTTATTTCGTAGATCGCTAGCCCGCGCGGAGACGCGTCTCTGGACACCCCTCACGCCCGGCTAGCTCAAATAAAACTTGTTGATTTTTATAAAAAATCGTTTTTTCTATTAGTCTCTGTATATACCAAAATCTACCTTAGGAAGTTAGTTTTAAACAGAAACGTTGATATCTTCGTTTCCTGACGTGCGATTTTGAAGCTGTTTTCAGCATTTTTAGACCTTACTAGGCCTCCGCCTACGTTTTGACCATATCGCACTCACCTGCACGCGCGTATAAAAAACTTCCCCTACAACCCTTGGAAATTTTTTGAATTTTCATACAAAGTCATCAAAATTTAGTGTTTTTCCAAATTCTATTTCAAAAGTAACGTTAGATTATAGATTCAATAGTACTCACCCTTCATCCCTGCTTTCTGGTCCGCGTTCCGTGAGCCGGTCTTCAGGTTGGGGTTGAAAACCAAAATTTTTTGTTTCAAAAACTGGTTTTTTGACCAAAAGTCCAAATTTTTGTTCGGCACCTACCCCGTTTTATTTCGTAGATCGCTAGCCCGCGCGGAGACGCGTCTCTGGACACCCCTCACGCCCCCGGCTAACTCAAATAAAACTTGTTGATTTTTATAAAAAATCGTTTTTTCTATTAGTCTCTGTATATACCAAAATCTACCTTAGGAAGTTAGTTTTAAACAGAAACGTTGATATCTTCGTTTCCTGACGTGCGATTTTGAAGCTGTTTTCAGCATTTTTAGACCTTACTAGGCCTCCGCCTACGTTTTGACCATATCGCACTCACCTGCACGCGCGTATAAAAAACTTCCCCTACAACCCTTGGAATTTTTTTGAATTTTCATACAAAGTCATCAAAATTTAGTGTTTTTCCAAATTCTATTTCAAAAGTAACGTTAGATTATAGATTCAATAGTACTCACCCTTCATCCCTGCTTTCTGGTCCGCGTTCCGTGAGCCGGTCTTCAGGTTGGGGGTTGAAAACCAAAATTTTTTGTTTCATAAACTGGTTTTTTGACCAAAAGTCCAAATTTTTGTTCGGCACCTACCCCGTTTTATTTCGTAGATCGCTAGCCCGCGCGGAGACGCGTCTCTGGACACCCCTCACGCCCGGCTAGCTCAAATAAAACTTGTTGATTTTTATAAAAAATCGTTTTTTCTATTAGTCTCTGTTTAAACCAAAATCTACCTTAGGAAGTTAGTTTTAAACAGAAACGTTGATATCTTCGTTTCCTGACGTGCGATTTTGAAGCTGTTTTCAGCATTTTTAGACCTTACTAGGCCTCCGCCTACGTTTTGACCATATCGCACTCACCTGCACGCGCGTATAAAAAACTTCCCCTACAACCCTTGGAATTTTTTTGAATTTTCATACAAAGTCATCAAAATTTAGTGTTTTTCCAAATTCTATTTCAAAAGTAACGTTAGATTATAGATTCAATAGTACTCACCCTTCATCCCTGCTTTCTGGTCCGCGTTCCGTGAGCCGGTCTTCAGGTTGGGGGTTGAAAACCAAAATTTTTTGTTTCATAAACTGGTTTTTTGACCAAAAGTCCAAATTTTTGTTCGGCACCTACCCCGTTTTATTTCGTAGATCGCTAGCCCGCGCGGAGACGCGTCTCTGGACACCCCTCACGCCCGGCTAGCTCAAATAAAACTTGTTGATTTTTATAAAAAATCGTTTTTTCTATTAGTCTCTGTTTAAACCAAAATCTACCTTAGGAAGTTAGTTTTAAACAGAAACGTTGATATCTTCGTTTCCTGACGTGCGATTTTGAAGCTGTTTTCAGCATTTTTAGACCTTACTAGGCCTCCGCCTACGTTTTGACCATATCGCACTCACCTGCACGCGCGTATAAAAAACTTCCCCTACAACCCTTGGAAATTTTTTGAATTTTCATACAAAGTCATCAAAATTTAGTGTTTTTCCAAATTCTATTTCAAAAGTAACGTTAGATTATAGATTCAATAGTACTCACCCTTCATCCCTGCTTTCTGGTCCGCGTTCCGTGAGCCGGTCTTCAGGTTGGGGGTTGAAAACCAAAATTTTTTGTTTCATAAACTGGTTTTTTGACCAAAAGTCCAAATTTTTGTTCGGCACCTACCCCGTTTTATTTCGTAGATCGCTAGCCCGCGCGGAGACGCGTCTCTGGACACCCCTCACGCCCGGCTAGCTCAAATAAAACTTGTTGATTTTTATAAAAAATCGTTTTTTCTATTAGTCTCTGTTTAAACCAAAATCTACCTTAGGAAGTTAGTTTTAAACAGAAACGTTGATATCTTCGTTTCCTGACGTGCGATTTTGAAGCTGTTTTCAGCATTTTTAGACCTTACTAGGCCTCCGCCTACGTTTTGACCATATCGCACTCACCTGCACGCGCGTATAAAAAACTTCCCCTACAACCCTTGGAATTTTTTTGAATTTTCATACAAAGTCATCAAAATTTAGTGTTTTTCCAAATTCTATTTCAAAAGTAACGTTAGATTATAGATTCAATAGTACTCACCCTTCATCCCTGCTTTCTGGTCCGCGTTCCGTGAGCCGGTCTTCAGGTTGGGGGTTGAAAACCAAAATTTTTTGTTTCATAAACTGGTTTTTTGACCAAAAGTCCAAATTTTTGTTCGGCACCTACCCCGTTTTATTTCGTAGATCGCTAGCCCGCGCGGAGACGCGTCTCTGGACACCCCTCACGCCCGGCTAGCTCAAATAAAACTTGTTGATTTTTATAAAAAATCGTTTTTTCTATTAGTCTCTGTTTAAACCAAAATCTACCTTAGGAAGTTAGTTTTAAACAGAAACGTTGATATCTTCGTTTCCTGACGTGCGATTTTGAAGCTGTTTTCAGCATTTTTAGACCTTACTAGGCCTCCGCCTACGTTTTGACCATATCGCACTCACCTGCACGCGCGTATAAAAAACTTCCCCTACAACCCTTGGAAATTTTTTGAATTTTCATACAGTCATCAAAATTTAGTGTTTTTCCAAATTCTATTTCAAAAGTAACGTTAGATTATAGATTCAATAGTACTCACCCTTCATCCCTGCTTTCTGGTCCGCGTTCCGTGAGCCGGTCTTCAGGTTGGGGTTGAAAACCAAAATTTTTTGTTTCAAAAACTGGTTTTTTGACCAAAAGTCCAAATTTTTGTTCGGCACCTACCCCGTTTTATTTCGTAGATCGCTAGCCCGCGCGGAGACGCGTCTCTGGACACCCCTCACGCCCCCGGCTAACTCAAATAAAACTTGTTGATTTTTATAAAAAATCGTTTTTTCTATTAGTCTCTGTATATACCAAAATCTACCTTAGGAAGTTAGTTTTAAACAGAAACGTTGATATCTTCGTTTCCTGACGTGCGATTTTGAAGCTGTTTTCAGCATTTTTAGACCTTACTAGGCCTCCGCCTACGTTTTGACCATATCGCACTCACCTGCACGCGCGTATAAAAAACTTCCCCTACAACCCTTGGAAATTTTTTGAATTTTCATACAAAGTCATCAAAATTTAGTGTTTTTCCAAATTCTATTTCAAAAGTAACGTTAGATTATAGATTCAATAGTACTCACCCTTCATCCCTGCTTTCTGGTCCGCGTTCCGTGAGCCGGTCTTCAGGTTGGGGGTTGAAAACCAAAATTTTTTGTTTCATAAACTGGTTTTTTGACCAAAAGTCCAAATTTTTGTTCGGCACCTACCCCGTTTTATTTCGTAGATCGCTAGCCCGCGCGGAGACGCGTCTCTGGACACCCCTCACGCCCGGCTAGCTCAAATAAAACTTGTTGATTTTTATAAAAAATCGTTTTTTCTATTAGTCTCTGTTTAAACCAAAATCTACCTTAGGAAGTTAGTTTTAAACAGAAACGTTGATATCTTCGTTTCCTGACGTGCGATTTTGAAGCTGTTTTCAGCATTTTTAGACCTTACTAGGCCTCCGCCTACGTTTTGACCATATCGCACTCACCTGCACGCGCGTATAAAAAACTTCCCCTACAACCCTTGGAAATTTTTTGAATTTTCATACAGTCATCAAAATTTAGTGTTTTTCCAAATTCTATTTCAAAAGTAACGTTAGATTATAGATTCAATAGTACTCACCCTTCATCCCTGCTTTCTGGTCCGCGTTCCGTGAGCCGGTCTTCAGGTTGGGGTTGAAAACCAAAATTTTTTGTTTCAAAAACTGGTTTTTTGACCAAAAGTCCAAATTTTTGTTCGGCACCTACCCCGTTTTATTTCGTAGATCGCTAGCCCGCGCGGAGACGCGTCTCTGGACACCCCTCACGCCCGGCTAGCTCAAATAAAACTTGTTGATTTTTATAAAAAATCGTTTTTTCTATTAGTCTCTGTATATACCAAAATCTACCTTAGGAAGTTAGTTTTAAACAGAAACGTTGATATCTTCGTTTCCTGACGTGCGATTTTGAAGCTGTTTTCAGCATTTTTAGACCTTACTAGGCCTCCGCCTACGTTTTGACCATATCGCACTCACCTGCACGCGCGTATAAAAAACTTCCCCTACAACCCTTGGAAATTTTTTGAATTTTCATACAAAGTCATCAAAATTTAGTGTTTTTCCAAATTCTATTTCAAAAGTAACGTTAGATTATAGATTCAATAGTACTCACCCTTCATCCCTGCTTTCTGGTCCGCGTTCCGTGAGCCGGTCTTCAGGTTGGGGTTGAAAACCAAAATTTTTTGTTTCAAAAACTGGTTTTTTGACCAAAAGTCCAAATTTTTGTTCGGCACCTACCCCGTTTTATTTCGTAGATCGCTAGCCCGCGCGGAGACGCGTCTCTGGACACCCCTCACGCCCGGCTAGCTCAAATAAAACTTGTTGATTTTTATAAAAAATCGTTTTTTCTATTAGTCTCTGTTTAAACCAAAATCTACCTTAGGAAGTTAGTTTTAAACAGAAACGTTGATATCTTCGTCCCACCCACCCGCCCTCTGGTCTATAGGAAGGTAGACGTGGGAATTTCGGCAAAGTTTGTTTTCTGATTTTGTTTGGCCTTGTTTTAGTTAGGGTTTTGTAAGGTTTTTAGTAGGATATTTTTACATTTTAACATTTGACTGAGTCTGCAAGGCTCACATAGGATTTTAAAAATTATTATTCAATATTTTTACATTTTAGTTTTAATTGATTAGTTGTTATTTTATTATTTTCTGTGTACCCCCCTTTACAGGGACACAGAATAGTCCAGTGTCCAAGGCGAGCTCCCACTTTACAGGGGTTCGATCTTCCTTTTATTTTCTGCGTCTCTTAACCAACATGTTCCACACCCCATCTGCTACTCTTAAGACGTTGGCCTCCGGGGGCTCGACGCGATCACCTGAGAATGCGGGACTTTCGCCTGCTGGCGCGAGGAGGAGAATCTCATTCGGAGATGACACTCCTTCCGCCTCTCAGGGGGCCCCTGCCACTCAGGGGACGCGCCGAGCTCCTGTTGACCCTCCTGCGCCGCTCAAAAAGCCTGAGGCGAAGCACCGCAGTCGCACTGAGGAGGCGAGAGCTTGCCTGAATAAGGCCAAGCTTAATTTAGGCAACTCTCGCAACCTAAAGGCCGAGATTAAAACTGCAGTGCTCGAAGCCATAAACAGGCTTTATGAGCTGGTGAAAGAGTCCGAGCGCGACAAGGCCGCTAGCGCACCCATCGCCGTACTGGAACCCGCACCCACTGCTGACCTCGGACCCCAATCAGTCTCCTTCGAGGTTCTTGCTGGCCAGACTGAGCTTCTTAATACCCTTAAGGAGCACATCTCGGAGATTAAAGATAACTCCGAGAAACTTGACAGGCTCCAGCACAGTCTGGCCAGCAGAGTGCGATGTGGAGGGAAGGAGGGGTTAAGTAAATACCATGTGTACTTGTCCATGAGTCAACTGGAGACTGAAGACCCCAGACTCCCTTTATTAGTGTAATATATACCTAGTCCGTGCGTGACATATATCATAATATAACTATGGACATAGCTTATCTACCTTAACTTAAACTAAGATCTAAACGTGACGTACGTGACACACCACATCACCCTTCCTAAAGTAAAAAAAAAAACTTAGTTACATTGTTTTTTTTTTCCTCATCTCTTTACATTTTTAAACTTACATCCTAAGTCTTACAGTATAACTTTGTCCTATTTTTATGTATTACATCTAACTTATTTTTATATTTAACTATTACATTTGGTGACTCGTCCTTTACAACTACAAATGGTCCATTATAAATACACTCCAACTTATTGCCTACTTCGTTTTTTATCAAAATCAAGTCACCTTCCTTATAAGTTATAGAATTAAGATTCTTATCATAACAATGTTTCCTTGATAACTTACTTGATACCAAATTTTCTTTTGCATCATTTTGAGCCCTTTGTAACCTGTATTTAAATTCTAAAGGATAATCATCAAAATTATACAAAGGTTCTACACTTTCACCTTGAAGACTACTTGGTAACCTACAAATTTTACCATAAACTAATTTATAAGGCGTATACTTAGTCACAGTATTAACTGTTGTGTTATAAGAAAAACACCAATATGGAATCCAAGAACTCCACGATGATGGATTATTATCTGTTTGTATCCTTAAATAAGCACCTACCCTCTTATTAATAAACACGGAATAAATTTACACCAGGAATAACAAAGGAATAACCATACATTTAAAAGGTTTAAGCTTGGAATAACTTTATTCTGTGTTTATTAATAGGAGGGCTAAAGTTTTATGAACGTTTTCCAAAGACCCTATACTTTCATGATATGACGTTGATAAGATTTTATTGATGCCCAAGACATTACATAGCTCTACCATTACTTTCGAAATGAACTCAGAACCCCTATCCGTAGCAATTGTTCCCGGTATCCCATATCTCAACACAAATTTTTCTGCCAACGCTTTTGCTACCTCATTTGCGGATTTATTTTTTAGTGGATAAGCCTCCACAAACTTCGTAAGTTCACATTGAAGAGTTAATATGTAAACATTACCATTTTCGTCCCTATCAAGTGGCCCCACTATATCTAAATAAATCTTTTCAAAAGATGAAGATGCAGTGGTAGTAACTGTCATTGGTTCTTTAGTATGTTTGGAAAACTTTTGTTTTTTACACTTATCACATTTACCAACGTACTCCGCTACATCTTTCTCAATTGACGGCCAATAATAATATTTCTTTATATTATTCACCATCCTGCGTATTCCTGAATGACCACTCGTAGGTAAAATATGAAAATCATTTAAAACAATTCTCTTCTCATCTGCCCCTTCTATTTTCCGCACACCCTTCACTACACATATTCTAAAATCTCCACATATCGAATTACTATTTTCCTTCAAATATTTGGCCATTTTTGTAATAAACTTAACGTTATAACGATTTTTCAAAATAATAACTTCTTTTATGCCCTTTTCAATACAAAAAGTGACTATGTCTCTCGACAACTCGTCTCGCGATGATGCCGATAAAGATTCATAGTTTACGTAAATACTCGAGTTTTCTGGCACATACATTAAATTGCGCGACTTTGAAAATATTTTTTCACCATTAGTGTTACGTAACATCTTCTCCCACTCATTCAAACATATCCCAATGTCATTTCCTTGTTTTTTAAGAACTTCCACGATCCTAGGGTGATCAGTCCTAGATACCACAGGGTCCGTATCACAAACATTTGGTTCTTCCAACTGTTTGTACTGCGCTCTCGTCATTACGGATATAGTTTTTTCACGCATGGTTTTCAAATCTTCACTTGAAATTACTATCCTAGAAAGTGCATCAGCTAATACATTTTCTTTCCCCTTAATATACTCGACCTCAAAGTCATACTCTTCTAAACATAAACGAAACTTAGTTAACCTACTTGATGGATCTGTCATGTTAAACAAGTATAATAGTGGCCGGTGATCCGTTTTTACAACGAACCTCCGTCCATACAAATACGGTCTAAAATATTTAACTGACCATACTATAGCCAATAACTCCTTCTCTATAATAGGATAATTTAACTCACTTTTCCCCAAAGACCTACTAGCGTATGCAACGGGTTTACCGTTCCCATTACACAAAACACTTCCTACCGCATAACCCGAACTATCGGTTTGCAATATAAACGTGTTGTCTTCAGAAAAATTTGGATAATCCAACACTGGTGGATTCATTAACGCTTCCTTAAGCAACAAAAACGACCTCTCACATTCATCGGTCCAACTAAACACTACATCCCTCTTACATAGCTTATTCATAGGTATCACTATACTAGCAAAATTTGGTATGAATTTCCTATAATAATTTGCAAACGCCACAAACCGCTTTACTTCATCAACTGCCGATGGACGCGGATATTTCTTTATGGCTTCTACCTTTTCAGGATCTGGTGAAATACCTTCCGCTGAAATTACGTGTCCTAAATAAAGTATTTGTTTTTTCATAAATTCACATTTGGATGGATTCAGTTTAAGATTGACCTTTCTCAGGCGAGAAAACACTGACATAAGGTTTCGGTTGTGCTCATCCAAATTCCGCCCGAAAATAATTAAATCATCCAAATATATCAAACATTTGTCATAATTTAATCCTGACATGGCTACAGTCATTAACCTGCTAAAAGAACTTGGACTTATCTTTAACCCCATTGGTAATCTACACATCTGATATTGCCCTTTATCTGTCGTGAAAGCTGTGTATTTCCTACTACTTTCATCTAAAGCACACTGATAATATGATTGTGATAGATCACAGTGGCTAAAGTAAACTGCACCCGACAATGAATCCAAGATTTCATTAATATTTGGCAAAGGGAATTTATCATCCTGTATCTTTTCATTTAACTGCCTGTAGTCTATTACTACACGCCATTTTTTCTCCCCATCACGATCTGCCTTCTTGGGTACAACCAAAACAGGACTAGACCACTCACTAACCGCCTCCTCAATAATATTACTACCCAGCATCTCCTGCACTTGCCTATCAACCTCCTTTTTCTGTACATAAGGTATTCTATACTGTTTCCTGTAAACTGGAGTAACATTATTTTTCAAACGTATTGACTGCGCATATACATTCGTGACATCCAATTTATCTCCCGGAATATAAAAAATATCTGGATATTTTGCACATATTTGCTCAACTGACAACCGTTCCTCGGCATTCAAATAATCAAGATTAAGCAAAGAAAATATTTTCTTAACACGTTCAACACTTACTTCTGTTTCCGCAAAACTACAACAATTAAAATCACTTAACGGATAGACTTCTACATCGGACATACTACACACAACTTCCTCCGTGGTTGTGTTTAAAATCCTAATGGGCATCATCCCATTCTTAGGTCTAGCTACTACATTTGCTAAGAAAACCCCTTCTCGCAACTCTTTCCTAAACACTACACAATCTTCTGCTCTATTAACGGGCAAATACTTAACCATTTCACAACGCGGAGAAATAGTTAAAGAATAATTATAGGATTTAAGTGGCATCGAAACCGTCTGCTGCTCACGGTTCTTTAGAGATAACCTGTTCCCCGAAAAGTCTATAATACCACTATACGCCTGCAAGAAATCCTGGCCTAATATGCCAACTGACCTACATGGCAAATCATTGAATATATAAAACTTATGCACGAACGAACATTGTTCGTATTCCAACGTCAAATATACATAACCTATAGCCCGTAAACTACCCCCTACACCATTAATCACTAATTCTTCCTTAACTACTTTACAGCACAAAGCATTATTCCTCAAGAAATTACTTTTTATTGCCGATATCGACGCACCCGTATCGACTAACCATTCCGAATCCACATTATTTGCTAGAAAATTCACCCAGTTAACACTATTGCAAGCTAAAATATGCTTAGCCTCGAAAAAACTGCGTTTCATTCAATTGTCTGCCTTCGCTACTTCGTGACATTGACACTGCACTTGAGTCAGCATCGCCCCGCACGTGCTCTAGACACGCTACGCGCTGTCGACCTTGCTGAGTCTGCCGTCCACGATGAGTACTATTGCTATGACCGCGCATTCCACTACTATACCTTACGTTTCCATTTCGGTACGTACGCCCAACAGCTGTTTTTTGCTGCGCGTATCTATTACCTACAGCGTGCCGCCTATAGTTATTTCCACGACCCCTATTTCCCGTAGAAAAACTACCACCCGCGGACCACCGCTGGAACGTCATGACTTGACCCGACGAAGCACAATTTTCGTCTTCCGCTACCCTGATAGCATCTTTCAAACAAGTCAAGTTCCGTGCCGTAATAATTGTACCAAGACGCTGATTACGAAGTCCGTCAGCAAACTTTTTAACCGCATACTTCTCATTTAAAGGCCGCAAAATTTTATAAGCTTCCGAATTTTCCCCGGCTTGAGAAATAGTCAAATCCACCATTAACTTCTCTATCTCTGCCCCGAAATCCGTGACCGACCTATCATTTTGCCTAGCGCGAGCAAATTTGGCTTGCACTGCAACGTCTGACTTAACCGTCAACAAATGCTTCTTCATGTCCGTTAAAAGACTGTCTACAGTCGTATAAGTAGAGGACAATCGCATCTTAGCCCCCTGGGTAAGTCGTGTAGTTAGCACGAATCTAATTAAATGAGCACTATCAGCCGCTTCTAACATAGAGCTGTATAAATCTATGGCATCAATCAAATCTTGGGTTACCTGCTCATCCCCATTCATTTTCGGGAGTAAGCTAACCGCCGTTTTCAACGAAAACCTTTCCAACGCCATCTCTGTATCGGTTCCGGTACCGTTTTCAAACTTAATAGTGTCTACATACAAATTTTCTATTTTACTCACTAGCTGTGCTAATTCCTCCGAAAATTTGCTACACTTAGAAACTACACACTTAAATTTACAATACAGGGCTTTTACCTCGCTTATCTTTCCATCGAAATTTTTGCCTTTCCGCCTACTGGGACCTAACTTGACAATTGACTCCCTCAATAACTTAAGCTGTACAAACAGTGACGTTAACTCCACTTCCATTCAAAATTAATGTCTCTAACTGATAGATGACCGAAAATACTCGCCACTACACTTAAGTTCAAATCACATCACTTACTCCTCTTGTCGCTCCGCCAGCTCCCGGTCAGGCCATCTGCACAGCTCGCTGCACCTCACGCTGATTGATCTTCTCTTCGATCCAATTCTGATGACACCTCCTGTACAGCCGGACTGCCACGCCAATGATGACAATCGCCAAACACACGGCGATAAACAACAGCATCGCGCTGATGGTGGATATCTGCTCTTGTGTTACTGTCGCGGTATTTGAACCACCCGCTGCTGTCTGGGCTATAATAACCTCTTCCTTGGATGACGTGGTCCCCATGGCCTGTGACTAACCAACTGTCGAGAAACTGACTGAAGCCGACTGAAGTGACTCCGATGAGATCCCGGTCGGGCAACTATAACGCCGTCCAGTCGACTGGCAGGGTCGCCATGCGATGTGGAGGGAAGGAGGGGTTAAGTAAATACCATGTCGTGTACTTGTCCATGAGTCAACTGGAGACTGAAGACCCCAGACTCCCTTTATTAGTGTAATATATACCTAGTCCGTGCGTGACATATATCATAATATAACTATGGACATAGCTTATCTACCTTAACTTAAACTAAGATCTAAACGTGACGTACGTGACACACCACAAGAGAAAGTGCGGGGGAGACAACCTACGCGAGTGTTGCGGCCGTCAGTAAGAGCCACACCGGGGCACAGTCCCTGGGGCGTACGACGCTGCACTCCGTGGTTGTCTCCTCAACACAGGAGATGGACACGGGGGCCGAGATCCTCGAGAGAGTGCGAAAAGCAGTGGACGCGAAGGAGGGTTGGGTGCGCGTAGAGAGAGTCCAAAAGGCCAAGGAAAAAAAAGTCATCATGGGGTGCGCAACAAAGGAGGAGAGAGAAAAACTGAAAAAGCGACTTGAATCGGCCGGAGAGAACCTCGTCGTCGAGGCGGTGAAGAATCGGGACCCGCTTCTGGTTCTTAGGGACGTGCTGTCAGTACACAGTGACGAGGAAGTATTGAGAGCCCTAAAGAACCAGAACAGGGAGATCTTTCACGGCCTCGAGGACGAGGAACAGAAAATATCCATAAAGTTCCGCAAAAAGTCACGTAACCCACACGTGAACAGCATTGTGCTGAGTGTCACCCCAGCAATCTGGAGGAGGGCACTCGAAGGAGGCAAGCTCCGTATTGACCTCCAGAGAGTGCGCGTCGAGGATCAGACGCCTCTGGTGCAGTGTACCCGCTGCTTAGCGTACGGCCATGGCAAGCGCCTGTGTACGGAGACGGCCGACTTATGTAGCCACTGCGGCGGTCCGCACTTGAGGGTGGACTGCCCAGACAAGCTCATAAGCGAAGCAGCGGTGTGCGTGAACTGCACTAGAGCCAAGCTGGGGGAACACTCGCACAATGCGTTCAGCGAAGAATGCCCGGTACGTCGGAAGTGGGACGCGTTCGCGCGAGCAACCATAGCGTACTGCTAAAGTTGTCGATGCGCCCACTTCCACGTACACAAAGATGACCAGTTTGACACAACCAGATTGCAGACGCATTGAGCGAACCACTAGGGTTGGCTTAATGGGGAACGGCAATTGGAGCCACTTTCATGAGAAAGTGGTTGGAATTATATTGGACCGTGAGTCAACTCTAGTGGAATCGTCAAGTTGTGTCAAATTGGTTGTAAACTTTTTCGAAAGAATTCTTTCTTTGTCTTTTGTATTGGGAAAGGTAATAAATATATTTAAAATGGTGTTAAAAACTGTGATATACAATTATATGATAAGTATATAATATCGATATCATAGATATAAACCCATATCCTAAGAATGTAAAATAAAAAACAACATTATGAGAAAATAAGTGGTAGTGACAATATCTTACAAATTTAAGTAAAATTGTAAAAACAAAGTAAAAATACAGATATTATAGCAGAATCATATTATTATTTATAAATATATTGTAATTGGTATCTTGAATTATTGTAATACAGTAAATAAAGATGGAAAAATGAAAATAAAATATATATAAAAATATTACATTGTAGGAGTAGTTAACAGTATAAAACATATAGTAAAATTAATCGCATAGAGCGTGGTCACTTCGGCCTCTTAACAAATCCGTCGCAGAAAAGACTGAACATCAGCAGACAAGGTCTCTGATCACGTCAGAGGGACACTGGCAAGGCAGGAGTGGGTTTTAGTCGGTTCGAGTCCGACACTACCTCGACTGTCTCACAGCCGTGAGATAGTCGAGGTGTCCGTGGGGATTTCCCATTCCTGCCAAAACAAAAAAAAAAAAAAAAAAAAAAAAAAAAAAAAAAAAAAAAAACCTAACCTAACCTAACCTCACAAAGAAGCTTAAGTACGATGTTCCACTCCTGAGCATGGGCGGGGTAGACATTGGCATGTCTAAGGAAATAAAAATACTGGGGCTCACCGTCGACCACCAGCTCACTTTCAATACCCACGTCGCAAACGTTTGCAGAAAAGCTGTCAACATCTACAAACAGCTGGCACGTGCGGCAAAAGTGAGCTGGGGCCTTCACCCGGAGATCATCCACACAATCTATACGGCAGCAGTGGAGCCCGTGATACTGTATGCCGCGAGCGCCTGGGCGCCAGCGGCTAAAAAGATCGGAGTGCAGAAAAGCCTCAACACGGTCCAACGAGGATTCGCGCAGAAGCTCTGTAAATCCTACCGCACCGTTTCGCTTAACGCATCCCTGGTGCTGGCTGGGATTCTCCCACTCGACCTCCGAATACAGGAAGCAGCCGCTCTGTACGAGGCTAAGAGGGGGGTGCCACAGCCGGCACTTGCAGGCAGGGAGGTGGAGCGGGTGGTGGCATTTACAGAGACTCCGCACCCGGCGAAGCATACGGCCATGGAGTTCGTATGCCTGGAAGACCAGACGCGTGTGGACAGCCACAACGCTCAAGCAGTAAGGGTGTTCACGGACGGCAGCAAGATTGCGGGCAAGGTCGGAGCGGCACTGTCGCTTTGGGACGGTGTTGCCGAGATCAAGTCCGTCAAACTTAGCCTGCCGTCGTACTGCACAGTCTACCAGGCGGAACTTCTGGCCATATGCGTAGCCACGCGCGAAATCCTCAAGCGCGGGGAGGAAACCTTCGGTATCTATAGTGACTCAAAGGCCGCATTACAGTCAGTCATAAACCAGGGTTCCCTCCACGCCCTGGCCGTGGAGGCGAGAGCGAACGTGGGCGCGGCTTTATCCCAGAACAAAGATATATCCTTGTTCTGGGTAAAGGCACACGCCGGGCTAGAGGGCAATGAGCGCGCAGACCACCTAGCGAAGGAAGCTGCACTCCGGTCCAGGAAGAGGCCGGATTATGACCGCTGCCCGGTTTCGTTCGTCAAGCGGCAGATCCGTTTGGGGTCGCTCGACGAATGGAACCGGAGGTACCAGAACGGCGAAACAGCCTCCGTGACCAAGATGTTCTTCCCAGATGCGATCGACGCCCACAGGATTGTATCGAAACTGACCTAACCTAACCTAACCTAACCCAGTAACCGATTAAACATCGCCACGAGAACATCAGCTCCGCGTTAAAAATTCTCTAAAATTGCACGCGTTGAGTTAAGTGCGCCAAAGTTTACCAGTGGAATTGTGCAGTGTTGTTTCACCAGGAAACGTGTGGGCAAGTGTCTATCTTCACGGGTTGCGGAGCAGGACCCTCAGAACTTCAGAGGCAAATAACGCGGAAGATAGCGGCGAAGTCGTTCTGCAAACACTACTCTTGAGAGACGCGACAAAGGCCTATCCATCGACACCAGGATCATCAAAATCGGAGCTGGGACTTGGAAGTTATTAAAGTTCGGAAAACACGAAAACACGTGGTTTTTTGTGTAAAAACAACCTCACTTTCTCCAAGTATTTTTCCGCCACGAGGTGTGACGTACAGCCAGTCATCCCAGCCAGCACTGAAGACTCCGAAGCCGGCCGAGGAATCTCTCTGCAGATCAGACATCAGCGTGACGACTCCGCGGATTGCAACCAGAATCCTAAAATTCGGCACCACACTCGAGAAACAACCCAGCAACATCGTAGAATTCTACTGTGAACCACCATCCAAGCGCATACAGGGCTCACAACATCGAGTTCTGGCAGCATCGGGCTCCTCATCGGATAGCAGACGCAGAACACCAGCGGAAGTATCCGTGAGTCCATCTAATTATAATTAAAAAAAAAAAAAAAAAAAAAAAAAAAAAACAGGCTTAACTAACTAGAAGTATCATTAGATTTTAACTGAAAATTTCAACCGTAATTTTAACAGTTTGATTTAATTGTAGAGTTCAACTGTGTTTTAACTGTAACCTTCCTTAATTCTTAATTCTTCCTTAAGAAACCATGTCTTCCAAGCAGTCCACCACCTCCCGTAAAATGACCACGGATGCCGCAAAAGCCCCTAAATCCCTTAGGGAAAAAGTACTAAAAAATACGGCCAAGTCAGTTGTCTCGGAACAGATGGCGCGTCCGTCGCAGACGCCACAGGTACCAAAGACTGCGTCGGAACCGGACGTGACAAACAGTAGGACACCGCCAGTACAGACAAAGCCCGAGACTAACTCAGAAGATCGTAGGGTCGCCGAAATCGTCATTAACTGGGAGCAGTGCGGTATCTCCCCCCCCCGTCAGATCATCTCGGACGAGGAAAGCTCGGTGGCCTCCTCAGAGAGCCAAGCTCCCACAAGTGGGCGGCCGAGCCTCCTTTACAGAACGCCGAGAAGGGGCACAGGGGTGGAGATGGACCTGGCCACGCGTGAGGCCAACGTTCTCCTTCAAAAAGGGAAGGACGCCTTGGAGGCTGCGGGCAATATGAAGAGGGAGTGCAAGGCCACAGCGCATGAGTGCCTTCAGGGCCTCTACGAGACGGCCCTGTCACTGGCCGACTCGAGAGCGCGTCACAAATACAACCTCGAGAAGGGGCGCTCTCGACACGCACAAGAGCTTGTGCGAGTCGAGAGAGCTCATACTCGGGAATTGATGACGTTGAAGGTCGAGCTCTCCCTCATGCGGACGGACGTCTCGGAAACCAGAAAAGAGGCGAAAGGGATCCGGGAATGGCTTGGTCACGAGACCCTTGAAGCCTTCAACGGCATCAAGGAGGTGAAAAGCGAGGTCACAAATGCGAGCCTCCAGAACCAAAAGGAACACGAGCGGACCAGGCAGGAAAGTGCAAGAGCCCCGGGGGATCCTAAGTGGGATTCTATGGGGGCTGGCCTTTCACATCTAGACACAAACGTGACCGGCATTTCAAACCAGCTGGACGTGCTCCGTAAGGCTCTGGAAAGGCTCAAGGAAGACCTCACCCAGCCCAGGACCATGCAGCTGGACCTCAGTAGCCCAGAGGTAGAGACGGGCCTATTGACCACCAAGAAGTTTGAGGAAGAGATGGAAAATCTACACCTGCAACTACAGGCCATTGCGAGCAGGCCTATAGTCTCCCCCCCACCACCACAACCACCACTGAACCTGACACCACACCTACAACCCCTGACCGAAAGGCTGGAGCTGGTCTCAGCAGACCTCCGCGAACTGCGCGACAAGGAACCGACGATCCAGGCGCCCTTGGCGTTGAATCTGGAAGCGGAACTTGCAGTCGGGGAGGTCAAAAAGACCCTCCAAAATATAGAGAAGGGGGTAGCAGAATTGGGCAAAGCGGAAAAGCCGCTTATACAGCAACAAGCCCCCAAGACCTTTGCCCAGGTCGCTAGCACACCCAAGCCCCCGAAACCACCCACCCAACCCAACCATACCCTGATCGTTTCATCCACGGACCCCCAGCACACTGGAGACAACGTGATCGAGAGGATCCGAACTGCCCTGGACCTCAAAACAAGCGGAGCCCGGGTTGACACGGTCCGGAAGGCGCGAAACCAGAAAGTGGTCCTGAGGTGCGCCAGTAAGTCAGACCTGAATCTGATCAGGGACCAGTTCAAGTCGAACGCAGGGCTCAAGGTCCAGGAGCCGAAACCTCAAAACCCTCTAGTGTGCATCAAGGGAGTGCTGTCCAGTTACAGCGACGGGGAGATAGTCGAACTCCTTCAGGCGCAGAATAAACACCTTCTGCAGGACGTCGCTGTGGATGGACACACCATAAGGGTACGCTATAGGAAGCGCGCGAGAAACCCCCACGAGTGCCACCCTGTTCTGGAGCTCTCCCCGGAGCTCTGGAAGTGTTACACACAGGTGCAGAAGGTGCATGTGGGCATCAAGCGGTGCTCAATTGAGGACCAGTCCCCGCTGGTACAGTGCTCAAAGTGCCTCGCCTAGGGTCACAACAGATCCTTGTGCAAGGCCGGCAAAGAAACATGCAGCTACTGCAGCGGAGCACATAGCAGTAGGGACTGCCTCACTCGGGCCGACGGCAAACTGCCCACCTGCATCAACTGCAAGGTAGCACACAGAGCGGACAGCGACCTGGCACACACCGCGTTCAGCGAAGACTGCCCGGAACGCCAAAAATGGGATGGTATAGCGAGGTCGCGCGTTTCCTATTGCTAAGGGCGATCAGGAGAACATAAACCGGCAACCAGTCACCCTTCAAAACACAATAAGACCGATATCAAGATTGAATTTCATCCAAGTCAATCTCCAGCGCTCCAAGCTGGCCACAGAAGAACTCCACATGGCGGCTCAGGCAAAAGGAATTTCAGTAGCACTTGTTCAAGAGCCCTATGTAGGAAGGACAGGTGTGATGAAACAAAACCCTGGCACACGAGTCATCCAGTGCAGCCTCAACGTCCTGCGCGGAAACAGGGACTGAACCGCCCCATCCAGCAACGCTGGCTCGAGGGTCTCCGACAGTGGGGGACCATAGGGGCGGAGCTGGTTCCGCGCCGCCTTGTATGGTCTCCCATAAGGATCCCTGTCGAGACCCTCCAGCATCTCGGCCCTTGCCGAGTCTTGCGCAGCGCCCATTGCAGACTTGAGGGCTGCCGTAGCCTCTCGGTAAGAGGCGTACAGGCGGTCCTCTTCTGCTCGGACTCGGTTTTGGGCGCTGCGCCGTCGACTCCGCGCGTAGGCCCTTCTGGCCGCCACGCAGGTGGCCCGGAGTCCCGCCAGCTCCTCCGTCCACCAGTAGACGGCACGACGAGGAGGCGGACGGCGAGACCGAGGCATGCTGGAGTTGCACACCTCAGTCAAGGATCCCCTGAGCCGGACCGCTGCAGCGTCCACGTCCGGGACCTCCTCGACAGGGGGAGGCGACAGCCAGTCCTGGAGAAAGGCGGCCTCCTTGGCTGCCTCCCGGTCCAGGCGGGTGAGTGCCCACCGCGGGAAGGGAGATTGCCCGGCGCGGGCCGTCCCCCCTCTCTGCTGTGTGGAGATGTCGAACCGCACATAACGGTGGTCCGACAAGGTCTCCACCAGCTCCACCCGCCAGTTGACGACGCGGGCGGCAAGCGCGGGGGTGGCAAACGAGACGTCCACCACCGACCCGCCCTGTTGCCGCACACACGTGTGGACCGCCCCCCTGTTGAGGAGGGACACACCACACGAGGCCGCCCAAAACTCGACGGCGCGTCCCCGGACGTTGCAACCGCCTGCCGGGTTGCCCCAGGCCGCCGACTTGGCGTTCAGGTCGCCGAGCACCACGACCTGGCGTGGCGCCGCCCTCCCTACGACAGCAGTGAGGATCTCTAGGAAATCCTCAAAGTCCGAGAGAGGGCGGTTTGGGGAGAAATACACCCCCACCATCGCCATCTCTCCCCACGCGGCGGCCACGTATCCCGGTCCCCTCTCTAAGAGCGAGAGGGGAGGGGAGTCTGTGGAAGACCGCGCCACCAACGCCACCAAGCCGTCCCGGTCGCCCAGCCAACGGCCAGGGACCGAGTAAGGCTCGGCGACCACCGCCAAGTCCACCAACCACTCAGCCATGGTCTGCATCAGCAGATCCTGGGCTGTCCTGCAGTGGTTGGTGTTCGTCTGAAGGATACGATGTTCGACCCTATCCATCAGTCGGACATCGCACCCTCCTCCGCAGCCGCCGCAGGAACGGCGGTTTCAACGGCAGCAGCAGGCCCGGCCGGCGCCCGCGCTTTGCCACGCTTAGGGGGAGGAATGCACTTCCTCCCCTTCATTACGTGGCCTGCCCGGCGGCCACTGGCAGCACACACCGCGCAGTGCGGCGTGGCGGCCTCGCAGGAGGAGGCTTTATGGCCCTCCTTGCCGCAGTGGTAGCATGTGTCCGTCCTGTCTACCTTGGACGGACACAAGGGCCGGGTGTGTCCGATGCCGAAGCACCGGAAACACCGCAGAGGCTGGTCCTCGAGTGCCCGGACTGCGCCCGAGCTGAACCCGACTTGAAGCCGTCCTTTCGCAAGGACGGCTTTGGCAGCGGCGATTGGGCACTCGAGGCGAATGGTGCCCATACCGCCGCGGCCGGGCCTTATGTCCCGGCCTTGGACCGCCGCGGCGCCACAGCCCCCTACCGCTGCGACCGCCGCCACCACCTCCTCCTTGGTGACGGAGTCATCTAACTCCGTCACTTCAATGGCCGCCGACTTGACCGGTCGAGCCACCTTGGCAGAGTCCGCGATGACCTCTTGCAGCTTGGCTGCAAAGAGGTCCGCGCGGGCACTCCCCTCTGCGCCCGGGAACTCGAAAATGCGAGCCCCGGCTTGGGTCCGCCGGCAGGACACACTGCCGATCCCCAGTTGAGTGGGATCGGCATTAGTACGCGCCCGCACCAAAATGGAGGCGTAGGTCTCCCCTCGCCCCGCAGCCTCCGCGGTGAGCGTCACCACGACGGCTGCGGTTTTTGGGGGGACTAACTGCCCCTTTCCTCCTCTCCTGCCCTTTCCCTTGCCGGTCGTCTGCGACTGGCTGGGAGCGGTGGTGGCGGGGACGGCAGGGACGGCCGTCGCCGACTTTTTCCCCTTCCCTTTGCCCTTCCCCTTTTGGCCCACTTTCGTCCACTCGGCGACACCGGGGTGGTCGACGGGAGTTGGGCGTCTTCCGCCTGGGAGGAGGACGGCCCCGGCTCGCTTTGCCTCTTATCCGCCGCAAGCGGCGGTCGGAGGCGTTTCTCCGGCAGGAGCCGGTCCTCGATGCCTGCTAGGCAGGCTCTCGTGAAGGCCCTCTCCTCCATGACTACCTTGCGGATGATATCCTCAAGGTTGGAGGAGGGGCCCTCTGCTGCAGGGCTTGCATTTTCCTGTTGTGGCCGGGCCGAGGCAGGGCCCTCTGCCGCAGGGCTCGCCTTGGCCTGTTGTGGCCGGGCCGTGGCTTCAGCCAGCTTCAGATGAAGCTGGCTGACCTCCGACTGCAGGCGATCTACCCTCGCCTGCAGTTGCCGCGTCTCGTCGGTGGTCGTCCGCTTCACAAGCTCCGCGACGACACCGCGCATACTCGCGGCCCTGCATTTAAGGGCCTTTTGAAAGGTCCCTTTCAAGTTGGAGGACTTAGAGGCGACCTCAACAATCTCCTCCTCGTCCTCCTCCGCCATTCTCTCCAGCTCTGCCAGAGAATGGTCCGCGTATAGAACGCGGGACGCACCGTACCCGGACTTGGCCCGGGCGACGTGCGCCCGCTTCTCCTTAGCGGCAACCCGCTCCTCTAGCTCTTGCTGGAGCTGCGCCCGCCGAGCCACGTCTAATTGGCGATGGGCGTCCGCGAGCCCAACGTCATGAGTGTCCGAAGCCACCGTCGGCTTTTTAGCCTTCGGCAACCTCGTCGACCCCGAGGCCGAAGAGCCCTCGGACCCACCGCTCCGGTGGACCCGCTTCCGCGAACGAGCGTCGTCCGCGTCCGACATACCAACTAGCGAGTCGTTGTCAGACGACTCGCTAACCCTTTCGAAGAAACTAGCCGCAGACGGCGCGCGGCTAGTCTCTGACGCCGGAGCGTCGTTGTGGCCCTGAGAAGGGCCTTTTGGTTGGCCCTGAGAAGGGCCTTTTGGTTGGCCCTGAGAAGGGCCTTTGGGTTGGCCCTGAGAAGGGCCTTTTGGTATTAAAAAGCGCCCGCAGGCGTCCCGCGAGGGTTTAGGCATAGCCTCCGCAGGTTCGTAGTTCACAAGGCAATACAATAAAATTCGCTACGAGAGCACAGAGCACTTTAGCCAACCCAGTCTGCCACTCCGTTACGGTGGTCAGAACTGGGCTGTTTCCAGGGGACACGACGTGGACGTAAGCTCTGTGGGGGGTCCCCCAAAACCTTTTTTTTTTTTTTTTTTGGTTTCGGGGTGGAAAATCCTCACGGATGTCCCCCGCCCTGGGGCGGGCGGAGGGGTCTGTCAGACTCAAACTGACTAAAAACCACCCCGGTGTTCCCTTCCCACACTTGCACCGGGGATCATGGGAACTAGTGCGCCTTCCACGATCCCCGGCTAGTGCCAGCCCGCTTCCGCGGGCCTCCTCAATTGTGCGAGGGGAGTGAGGTGTACTCCCCCCGCGACCTCAGTAGGGGCGCGCGTGGAACACTACGCGCCACCGCCTCGGGTCCAGTTATATGGGGGGGCGGCGGACGTCCCCAAGTCCGCCGTCCCTCTGAACCCGTTTAGGGGGGCTGGAAGAGGGCGTTGTCCGCCCTCCGCCGACGCCCGGTACGTCTGCTGCGGGTCGGGAGAGTGCTTTCGACTTCCCTCAACCTTTCCGCAGCCTCCTTCTGTGAGATAACGGTTTCACAGAAGGAGATCACCGCGTCCCACGACTCTGCGCTCCCGACCATCGAACGAGCAACGGCCGGCAGCGTCAGGTCGGTTCCGACTTCTGTTATGAGGGCACGGCGCGGCTCCTCCCATGCGGCACACTCTGCCAGCGTATGCCGCGCCGTGTCCTCCAGACAGTGGACGCAGTGATGACACCGAGCGTCCGGCTCCCTGTTTATGCGACACAGGTACTTCCCGAAGCAACCATGCCCCGAGAACACCTGCGTCGCTCGAAACGACAGGGAGCCGTGCCTCCTCTCGAGCCATTCCTCGAGCACTGGTCGGATCGCCTCAATGGTAGCGAGGCCGGCGGTAGGGCGCAAAAGCCTATCCCGCCACTCCGCCACCAGGACCTCGCGGAGCTGAGACCGACGCAGATCGATCTCTCGCTGCATCGGTTCACAGCCCCGCGTCCGCGCTTCCTCGCGCCACCGGTACAGTGACGCGAGGACCCTAGCCTCTAGGTCCCAGGGTGGCGACCCGGCCAGTGCACAAGCCGCCTCGTAGGAGATTGTGCGATACCCCCTGATAGACCTGACGGCCATCGCCCTCTGCGGTTTTCGCAGCATCGCGATGCTGCCAGCCGTCAGGTCAGAGGCCCACACCGGGGCCCCGTACAGGGCCATGGATCGCAGAACCCCCAAGTACAATCTCCTACAGGCGGTGCTCGGGCCCCCCAGATTGGGAAGCAGCGTTGCGAGCGCGCCCGCCGCGCCCATCAACTTGGGCGCCAGACGCCGAAAGTGGGGGCCGAAGTCCCAACGGCTGTCGAGCACCAATCCCAGATACTTCATGGTGGACTCGACAGCAATTTGGGTCCCCCCGACCACAATATGTGCTCCCGGCGGCGGCGCCCGCCGGGGGCCGTGAAAGACCATGGCCTCCGACTTGGTCCCCCAAAACCTAACCTAACCTAACCTAACCTAACCTAAGCAAGTGAAAGGACCATACCGATTGTTAGTAGTGTAACGTTGTAGCACTTATTTGTGTTTAATAAGAAACGAACGTAATAGTCCAGTCATTGTAACTTGGTTCCGACCGCCCGCATCGCCTGATACACCTGTGTTCTGTCTCACTCGCTCCCGCTCTCTTCCCTCCCCACACCTGCTGTCCCCGCCGAGCGGCCATAAAAGACGAGCGATCTAGCAGAGGCCAGTCGAGACGCATTCACGCATACGCTATACTTGTGCGTGACGCTACACATGTAGTCTCATTTTAAACTGATTTTATTTAAAAAAAGTAACTATAATATTATACTCCCATAAAGTATTTTATTTAAAGACGTTAATAAACTTTAATATCAGTGTTATCCCCATATTGGGTAAGTGTTGACAAATTCACGCAGTGTTCTTTATCATGTGTCATGGTGGTCAATACTTGCAAATTGTATTTCATTTTTTCTCTCTTGACACCATTTCTTTTTTTTAATAACCATCGATCTTCCATCCATCAAACTTTGCTTACAATATTATGTAGTCTTTAACCTAAAGTGCTTCACACCTCCTTTGTGTTTAATTCTCTGTAAACTCCGATTCTGAAGGTGACCTTACGCACAATCGCCTTAAGCACAATAGTACGTATCCTCACGCTTACGCTGCTGTGGTCACCGTCAGGAGAGGAAAAGCAGAGACCCCAGTGATTTACCTTCTGGAAATAAATTCCAGGGTTCGAAGTTCGGTTTTTTTTTCCATCCGGGTCGCTACCTACCCGGTGGGAACCATCGCCGTGTCACCTGGTGGACATCAGACGCTGCAGACACAGGCACCGCCACCTCAGGCATCCAGCATCCGGCACTACTACCACCTACCCTGCGGGTCCTGCACCTAGCTCCGAGGGTCTGCTCCTCGGCTCCAGCGTCCCTACAGCAACGCGCTAGCCAGGATAGTACTTGTCGCGCCTACCTCCATGTGAACAGAAAAATTTAAAACGGGCTTTTACACCTGCGACCCTGAATTAAATTCTTACTGAAGGTGTTAGTGAGTTTTTTTCTTGTTTCTTTATGAACCCATAACTCCAACGCTTCAGTAGAAGAAATCAGACAGGGTTGCCTTGGTGGACCGAAGAGTTGACACGAATGAAAGAAGAGGTCAAGAGACGTAAGAAAAGAATCTCCAGTGCCGCACCGAGGCGCAAAGCATGGGTCCATGGTTTGTACGTCGCAGCCAAGGAAGAGCTGAAAAAGAAAATGGAGAGCACATTGACGTCAGGTTGGAAGGAGTTCTGTGGAAGGCAGGAACGAGAGTCTATGTGGGACAGTATTTATAGGGTAATAAGCCGCACTGCCAATAGGCAGGAAGATATACCGCTAGTGCAAGGCAACCGCGTACTCAGCAGCGAGGAATCAGCCCGGATGCTTGCGGACACATTTTATCCTGAGGATAAAGCACAGGATGACAATGCGGACCACAATAGGATACGCGAGCTGGCAAATAGAGTGAACGAAGATACGAATGGTGAGACATTTGATCCTCTATTTACGCCGGAGGAACTAAAGTGGTCCGCATCTAGCTTCAATCCTAAGAAAGCTCCGGGTATTGACGGTCTAACAGCGGATATATGCAGGGCGGCTATTACCCATAACCCGCAACTGTTCCTGGCAATGCTAAACAGATGTCTCTCTCTGTTCCACTTCCCGACCATTTGGAAAGAGGCAGTGGCGGGGACGACAGGGACGGCCGTCGCCGACTTTTTCCCCTTCCCTTTGCCCTTCCCCTTACGGCCCACTTTCGTCCACTCGTTGGACGGGGTGGTCGCCGGGAGTTATCCGCCTGGGAGAAGGACGGCCCCGGCTCGCTTTGCCTCTTATCCGCCGCAAGCGGCGGTCGGAGGCGTTTTTCCGGCAGGAGCCGGTCCTCGATGCCTGCTAGGCAGGCTCTCGTGAAGGCCCTCTCCTCCATTACTACCTTGCGGATGATATCCTCAAGGTTGGAGGAGGGGCCCTCTGCTGCAGGGCTCGCCTTGGCCTGTTGTGGCCGGGCCGAGGCAGGGCCCTCTGCGGCGGGGCTCGCCTTGGCCTGTTGTGGCAAGGCCGTGGCTTCCGCCAGCTTCAGATGAAGCTGGCTGACCTCCGACTGCAGGCGATCTACCCTCGCCTGCAGTTGCCGCGTCTCGTCGGTGGTCGTCCGCTTCACAAGCTCCGCGACGACACCGCGCATACTCGCGGCCCTGCATTTCAGGGCCTTTTGAAATGTCCCTTTCAGGTTGGAGGACTTAGAGGCGACCTCAACAATCTACTCCTCGTCCTCCTCCGCCATTTTCTGTAGCTCCGCTACAGTATGGTCCGCGTATATAACGCGGGACGCACCGTACCCGTACTTGGCCCGGGTGACGTGCGCCCGCTTCTCCTTAGCGGCAACCCGCTCCTCCAGCTCTTGCTGGAGCTGTGCCCGCCGAGCCAGGTCCAATTGGCGTTGGGCGTCCGCGAGCCCAACGACATGGGTGTCCGCGGCCACCGTCGGCTTTTTAGCCTTCGGCAACCTCGTCGACCCAGAGGCCGAGGAGCCCCCGGACCCACCGCTCCGGTGGACCCGCTTCCGCGATCGAGAGCCGCTCGCATCCGACACACCAGCTAGCGAGTCACTGTCGGACGACTCTGCCCCTCCAAAGTAGCTAGCCGCAGACGGCGCGCGGCTAGACTCTGACGCTGGAGCGTCGGGGTGGCCCTGAAAAGGGCCTTTTGGTTGGCCCTGAGAAGGGCCTTTTGGTTGGCCCTGAGAAGGGCCTTTGGGTTAGCCCTGAGAAGGGCCTTTTTCTTTTAAAAAGCGCCCGCAGGCGTCCCGCGTGGGTTTAGGCATTGCCTCCGCCAGTTCGCAAACAACAAGACACTATAATAAAATTCGCTACGAAAGCACAGAGCACTTTAGCCAACCCAGTCTGCCACTCCGTTACGGTGGTCAGAACTGGGCTGTTTCCAAGATGACCAGTTTGACACAACCAGATTGCAGACACATTGAGCGAACCACTGGGGTTGGCTTAATGGAGAACGGCAATTGGAACCACTTTCATGAGAAAGTGGTTGGAATTATACTGGACCATAAGTCAACTCTAGTGGAATCGTCAAGTTGTGTCAAACTGGTTGGAAACATACACACATCAAAAGTGTCTAGGGATCAAGCATTTTTATGTGGATTTCTTGAGATTGAGATGTGGCTTTGTAATAAATTTATGATTTTATAAATTTATATGGATCCTTTTTGGTGCATTTCATAATTTGAATCAGGAACTGTGAATCAAATTCGAGTAAAAGATGAAAATCAGCTGTCAATATTTTCCCTATAAAAACATACAACGCATTGAAGACATTATTAGTGCTACTGTTTCCCTACTACTGATTAAAACCAACGTTATTATGGAGCGGCGACGTCATTTAAGCAGGGAAGAAATGCTCAGAGCCGTGGGAATGATAGAAGCTGGTTCCCGGCAACGTACTGTGGCTTTAGCTCTGAATACAAGTCAGAGTGTTATCAGTCGACTTTGGACACGTTACCGAAGCACTGGTACCGTGGCTGAGCGCCATGGAGGACGGTATCGCTGCACCACACGGAGACAAGACCGATACATTCAAATCTTAACTCGAAGAGCTCCAACAATAACCGCCATGATGTTAGCCGTGAGGCTTCATCACTCTTCAGGGAACTTAATTAGCGACCAAACAGTCAGAAACCGCTTGCATGAAGTGAACCTTCATTCCCGAAGACCGCTACGGGTACCACCTATAGCAATGCACAATCGTAGGATACGATATCAATGGGCTCTTGAACACAGAAATTGGGCAGAAGAACAATGGCGTTTCGTGTGCTTTTCTGATGAGTCTCGTTTTGGTATGAGACCGGATACAAGACGTATACGACACTGGAGAACCCCTGGACGCCAACAGCGATTAAAATCCTGCCAGGAAGTCCATCCTTATAGTGGTGGAACCATCATGGTATGGGCGGGTATTTGGATCGGCGGAAGAACTGAGTTGATTTGGATCAGAGGCAACCTCAACGCTCAAATTTATGCTGAAACGATTGTATCAGACGTCATCGTTCCTCTACAAGTGCAAATCGGTCCCTTATTTCAGTTAATGCATGATAATGCACGACCGCACACCGCAAGAGTTGTAAGACAGACTCTCGCCGCAGCTAACATCAATGTCCTGCCCTGGCGTGCTCAGTCGCCAGACTTGAATCCGATTGAGCATGCATGGGATATGCTACAGAGAAGAGCTCTGCCGAATATGGAGGGTATCCAGTCGCAAGAAGACCTTTTTTTGTTGTTGCAACGAACATGGGCGGCCATTCCACAGCGTGATTTGGATGAACTCATTTTGAGTATGCCAAACCGATGTTCTTGTGTTGTTAGTGTTCGCGGTAGAAACACGGATTATTAATTGTTTAAGTTACCCAATAAAATTTTAAAGAAAACTGTTATTTCAGTCTTTTTTTCGAACTTTTGTGTTAGTGGTTCAAATGTCAAAAATCCCTTTATTAGGAAAATGGCAAATTTCTTTATTAATGCAAAGGTGACTTGGTTTATCGTTACTGTGACAAACGAAAACACTTTATTTGATGAATCCTTAAAGAAAATTTTAATTAATATCAATCAGGAGAAAAGTTATTGCAAAAATATATGTTGATCCCTAGACACTTTTGATGTGTGTATTTCGAATCAAATTTTTATTTCTAAATTCAGGGTAATAAATTATGATAGGCAATTATATAATAAGTATATAATGTTGATATCATAGAAATAAACCCCTATCTGAATACCGAAAAATAAAATAAATACTATGAGGGCATAAAAATTACGGACAGTAACATCAAAATTCTAGTAAAATTGTAATAAATAAAAGTAGTGAAAGAAATAGTATAGCAGAAGCACATTATGTATATAAATAACTAACTAGTACCTAGAATAAAGCGTATTTAATTCAGTAAACAAAATCTTTTAAATAGAAACTATAGATAGAAAACATTTATTATTACATTATTAATTTCTTTATTTATTAGAGTACTATCAGTATAAAACACTTAGTCAAAATTGATCGCATAGAGCGTGGTCTCTTCGGCCTTTCAACAAATCCGTCGTTGAAAACTATAAAAAAAAAACAGCAGACAAGGTCTCTGATCACGTCAGAGGGACACTGGCAAGGCAGGAGTGGGTTTTAGTCGGTTCGAATCCGACACTACCTCGACTGTCACACAGCCGTGAGATAGTCGGGATGTCCGTGGGGATTTCCCACTCCTGCCAAAAAAAAAAAAAACTTAACCTAACCTAACCTTGACTCTTATCGGGGTTGTATATAACTTCTATTGAGATATATGATACGCGAGCGAGCGAGAGCGCGGACGTGTTTTACTTGTGGAATAATTACTTTTTTTTTTTTTTAACTCATTGAAGGAGTAACCTAGCTAAATGGATGCGAAATGTAACGGCTGTGATGATGTCATTAAAGATGCATGCATACATATGCAGTGTTGTATGCAATGTAAAAAACTGTATCACCTGAATTGTCTTGCCTTATCGGAGCCGCAGTTCACGGCATTCACACCGGAGTACAAGAAAAGATGGGTATGTCCAGAATGCACATGCACTATTCCAAAGAAAGGGAATTCTGAAACACCAGTCCGAGGAAACACAGCGGTGGACGACATTTATACACCTAGTTACGTTAACACTGAGCGTGGCAGCACGGTGGGCTGGAAATCGGCTTTCATAGACTTAGGGATTTCAATTTGCAAGTGCTTGTTTTTATGCCGGATATCGCTTCTATTAGTCATTAGTATGTACAAAAATGACACCCGAGTTAATTCTGCCCAAAAACGAAGGAAATATTTATTTATTTTACGAAAAATTGTATGAAGCTAGTATATACGAAAAATCGAACTATCTCCTAAACGGCATGTTTAACCGTAATATCCTTGGAGGTGGTCATAGTGCTAATTATTTATGATTTTATGGTTGCCGATTTGACGAAAAATTTCATGCCGTTTTTTTTAAAAAATCGTCAAAATATTTTTATTTGTTTTTACATATGAAACGATTCCTTTTAGTGTTTATGTTGAAGAACACGGACTTTTAACTACACGTAACATAAAATAGCATCACTCCTATATTTCCGAAGGAGTTGGCAGAGGTTTATAGTACACCCACAAGTGGACAACTATGTTTGAGCTAGATATTTATCAACACATCATGAGTTTTAAAACTTTTCATACAACCAAATTACAGTGGCGTGCAGTGGTTCTTCACGGAGGGTAGGCCACGCATACTGAATTACTGACACCCAAAAAAAAAACTCGGCAACATCACAACGTCGCTCTACTTAGGATGACCCTCAAAATAGTCACATCTAGTGATCTATTGATATATTCAGTCACCCTTCCGGGCCCCCCGCACCCGCCCCTGGTGTTTTTAGTAAGCTTATGAGAAACAACGCCATCTAGCTTAAATATCAGGAATTTCAATGGCATTCAGTCAATACAAAAACGAAGGTAGAAGCTTCGTTAAAAAAAAATCTTAAAAATAAAACAGAGTGCGCTGTCAACAAAAAAATAAAATTACCTAAAATGACCATGGTATAGTTTAGTTTTGGAATATTAGAAAAAAAAAAAACATTGAAAATAAGCCTGTAAAAACCAAAGTTATAAATACAAGAACTCACCACATTATTCAAAGTTCAAATTACGATTTTCTGACAATGCAAACAGAAGAAAGATTCATTTGAAATGACGAGTACGAGATGAATTTTGAGTTAATTTTGGGAAAGCAAAACATTCAAGATCGCGAAATAAATTTTGCTTGTCACATGAAACAAGTATGGCTTACAACTTTCTAGGAAAAATATAATTGCTACTTTGTCGATAAAAAACACTACCAAATGTAATTGCACCACTGCATACCGTTTTAGCCGGATAATACTTTGTGGCCAATTAGTGGCCAGCTACACTCGCAGGAGTTGAGCCCCCAATCTATCTATGGTCTGTACATGTGTGCCGTTCATACACACGAAAATATGCATCAGTGTGTGTAAATTTATCAATGGAAATTAGGCCGGCGGTGTCGTTGCCTAGAAGAGCCGGGAGCGAGCGTCGTAGTATTATTATCAGTTACGTCACACGGGCGCGACAAGTTGCTATAAGTATTATAACAGGAGTTTTATTTTTTTTTATTTTTATATTTTGCATTATTTTATTACATAGTTATAATAAATGCATTTGTTGCGTTGTTGGTAGAAATGGTAGGGTAGGCTAGGCCTAATTGCCTCTATGGACGGCACGCCCCTGCCAAATTACCAATTGTTTACTCTTCTAATGAGTCCGAAAAGAGCTTCATACAAATTTTTCGTAAAAAAAATAAATATTTCCTTCGTTTTTGGGCAGAATTAACTCGGGTGTCATTTTTGTACATACTAATGACTAATAGAAGCGATATCCGGCATAAAAACAAGCACTTGCAAATTGAAATCCCTAAGTCTATGAAAGCCGATTTCCAGCCCACCGTGCTGCCACGCTCAGTGTTAACGTAACTAGGTGTATAAATGTCGTCCACCGCTGTGTTTCCTCGGACTGGTGTTTCAGAATTCCCTTTCTTTGGAATAGTGCATGTGCATTCTGGACATACCCATCTTTTCTTGTACTCCGGTGTGAATGCCGTGAACTGCGGCTCCGATAAGGCAAGACAATTCAGGTGATACAGTTTTTAACATTTGTCTCTTGAACACTGCATATGTTACACATCTTTAATGACATCATCACAGCCGTTACATTTCGCATCCATTTAGCTAGGTTACTCCTTCAATGAGTTAAAAAAAAAAAAGTAATTATTCCACAAGTAAAACACGTCCGCGCTCTCGCTCGCTCGCGTATCATATATCTCAATAGAGGTTATATACAACCCCGATAAGAGTCAAGCTGTACTTTTCCACAAGATGCGACCCCATTCCAATCATCATCATTCGGCAAGCCTATCCCTTGGGAGAAACAAGCCAAATACCTGGGAGTCATACTCGACGAACACCTGACCTTTGCGTCGCATATAAGAGCAGCTCGTAACCGAGCGGCCTTTGCTATGGGTAGACTCCACTACATGATAACTGGTAAGAGCAAGTTGTCACTTAAGAGGGCCCTTCCCGGTCGGTCTATCGTCAATGCGAGCATGGTCGAAAAGCTTGTTGTTTCATCCAGAGCCACAGTGGCGCACATCTCGTCTCCCGCGCACCTCATACCGCCTAACGCGATGACATTGAACGAAAAATAGTGTTCGAAAATTTCTTAATCTTGTTCCAGGAAGTAAGTACCTGTTTTTGAATAAGTCTTACAAGTGTGTGAAATAAATATCTCTCAATAAAAATCTCCATTACATGTGCAAGGTTTCTATCGAGGTGTTTTCTTTACTTTTACAGTTTATGAGTACATTATGAACGGCCAAAGTTCAGTTACAATTTGTGCAAAACACCAATTTTTGGAGGCGTAGACTGAATTTGTTTCTACAATTTTTTATTTTTGCTACCATAGCAACCTAGATATAGAGCACAAAATACATATTAGTTCAATAAAATCAAAGATAGATGTGTAACAACTGCATAATCACGTACGAGCGTTTGTATGAAAAGTATGACGGGTTGGCCGCTCTTAAGTGCAAGTTGCGCCTCTACACCGCAGTCATCCGACCGATTATGACATAAATGCCTGTGTCGTATTTGCCCATGCCCATCCCCGCCACCTCCATAGGGTGCAGACCTTGCAGAATCGATTCCTCCGTAAGATCACCGGAGCTCCCCCATTTATGTCCGTAATGACAGCCTTCACTTAGATCTCAAATTGCCTACCATGCAGCAATTTATCAAACGCCTTTCCAAGCGTTTCTTTGACACAGCTGTCAATCATAAAAACCCCTTAATCGCATCGTCGGCCGCCCGATACGACCCATCGCGTATCAGTAGCGTTCGCTGTCACGGCACGCTCTCCTAACTCCCGATGACCCTATCACCCTCCTTCAAGAAAGCAGTAGGGAAACCAGCACTCTTAGAAAATACAAGTACAAAATCAGACCGCCGTCATTCCGACCTCACCGCCGCCGCGCCGTGGCCCGTCGCGACGTCCCCCTTCAAACCCCCCCGTCTCTTGCAAGAGCCAGCCCGCGATGCTGAGCCATAGCAATAAACCAGCCCCTAAACCAGATCCAGATCACAGGATCTGGGGGGGCAAGGGGACAGCCCCTTGCTGCCCTCCTCAGCGACGCCCTAAGCTGAGGCTCGTACCCCACAGGGGGTGCCCTTAGCGAGTGGTCACTTAGTTTCATAAGTTCATTCGCCCTTGGCTGGAGGCCTTAAATTCAAGGCATCCACAGGATTAGACCTGTTAAGCAGTAGCCAGCCTCATAAGCTGAACTGCGAGATGCCATTAACAAAAAAAAAAAAAAAACTGACGGCAGTAGCCCACCAGACATGTCATAAGTAACACCTGTCTGGTCGGAGAATCCTCCCTTTTCTATGGGGCTTGAAGAACTTAAAACCCTGTACTCCATACCACCAAGATTATATCCTGGGGAAAGACAAGGCTGTCTTTATTTTTCTGACAGCCACATCAGAATTTCCACGCGAACGAAATCGCGGGCAACAGCTAGTTTTTTTGTACAGTAAATGCACTGTACCTCAAAAGCCTAGGTGTCAATCTTGTAAATTAGCGTTCCTTAGGCTCAGAAAAACATTACGTACGTCAAATTACTGAAATTACTATACATTAATTTGGGACGCGATAATCTGAACTGAATTAAATAAATGCAGGTGGTGCGGAGTGTGTAGTGCACAGTGATGGCCGCGAAGTACTTCGTGTGGGGCGAGGGCGTGTGGCGCGAGGTGGACATTGCGTCGGGGCGCGTTTCGGGTTGGCGGCGGCGTGCGCGCTTCGTGTTCGTGCGACGCGGCCGGCTGCTGTTGGCAAGGCACCGGCCCGTGCTACGCGCGCTGCAGGCGCTGGCCGTGGGTGCGCCCGGCGCTGCTGCCGACGGCCCGCGCCTCTCGCACCGCAGGTAACTATACTCAACAGACTGTCCGTGCATAGTTTCGCGCCCTAAATGCATCATCGATGATATACTTAACCGGGTCATACTGCTTTACCCCTGAGTATATGACCACTGTGGGGACTGACTTGTAGGATAATGGCCTATGTTACTTCCTGAAAATTTAGCTTTCTAGTGGTGAAAGAATTTTAGAAATTGGTCCGATAGTTTTAAAGTTTATTCATTAAAAACATACAAAAATAAAAACTACCTGCACTACTGAATGTGTAAACATTATTTGTGTGCCTTGTACGGCAGCACATAGTGATATTATTTGTACGCATTGTACGGCGGCACTTAATGAGATGTAACTTTTTTTGATAACACCGTGTATATTTTACCTGTGTCACAAATAAACATAAGGACTTCTATTTGATTGGGACTATTCTGTTCTTGTTTCCTGCACACGCACAGTCTTATATTCAGGCAACATTCTCAACTTAGTAGTGATCATTCTCAGAATGTCTGTTACTCATCATCTTGGATAATAATGTAAATTCAAATATTTGTTGCCAATGATGGTAGTCTGAAGATGTTCCAGCTGCACAGTGGATCACTATCAACTACATGTTACACTCAATACAATATACCATTTTAATTTTAATTATGATAAGGATTTATATGTAATTGCTAATTAATAAATGTGTACTGCATGCTATTATTATGCCAAGATGTAGAATCTCAATATTTGTATGGCCGCAATGCCGAATATGTGTGTGTCAGTGAAACCAATAGGTATTAAGAACTTATGTTAACTACCTATATTCTTGCAAATAAATGTATCATTCATTCACATAACTACATATATGAGAATAGAGATTGCTGATTATGTGTTACGATCAGACCATAATCAACACTGACTGGTTTGGTACTAAAGTGGTGCCTTGCAGTAGAAAGGCGAAATGGGGGCATTTTGGGGGATTGTCTCATTCATTTTTGGATATAAAAGTGTAGAATATCAGACTTTTAGGGTTCCGTACCCCAATCGGCAAAACGGAACCCTTATAGGACTGTTGTCCGTCTGTCTGTCTGTCAAGACCCTTTTTCTCAGAAATACGTGGCGGTATCAAGCTGAAATCAATACCAAATACTCAGCTACCCCTTGGAGCAATGAAAAAATCAAACTTGTAAATCAATGCGATTAAAAGATATGACTGTTTATGCTGAATCAAAACCTATAGGGTACTTCCATTTGACCTAGAATCATGAAATTTGGCAAAAAGCAACTTTTCCTCTTAATTGTGCTGTAAGGCCTCTTACAGCACAAATAAAAGAAAAATTCCAAAAAATAGTAAAAGTTAAAAAATAAAGGGTGTCCCCCACGTATATATAGATGACGCCAATTTTTTTTTTTGGTAATGGTACAGAACCTTCGTCCACTAGTCTGACTTGCACTAGGCCGGTTTTTTTTATTTTGAAATGTGATAATAAGTATGTGATTTTAAACTTGGTAGTATATCTGTAATGTGTGGCACTTGCGAACTTGTGAGAGAACTGCTTTACAATAAGTTTAGTGTTGGCCGTGCTTGCGCCAGCACAATCCAACTTGACAGTGTTGTAAACAAACTGTAACCTGACAAAGAACATGGTAAAGTTCTAACAATCTCGTGTTTATATTTGTATCAAAGTGATGTGAACATGTTGCCCTTTCCACAGCAAGTTAGAGCCCCGCTCCCAGCCCCGGCACAAGTCACCTGCTGTGGCCGATGCGCCACCCGTGGCACCGCAGCCCCCGGCAGCGTTGGCAGCATGTGTGCACCAGCATTGCTGCTGTACACACAATAGGTAACTACCATTGCTGCATTTCCCGTCTGTCACCAATTTGTTTTCTTAATTTGGAGCTTACCCATGTAGTAGCACACTTGTAGTATGCACGGCACGAAGCACTGCTCTCCTAGACAACCGCCCGCTATTGTTTGTGAGCTGTGTTTATTCAATTTGTTTTGTTCACTCGTGTGTGGTAGTCCGACGAGTCACAGAAGTAGAGATTGAGAGTCGCGGAGTGGCGACGAGCTGTAGATCAAGTGCGCGACAAACAACACGCGACGTTATTACAGATGCGTCGACGACGACAAGCAGAACCCCGCGCCCCTCTTGCCCTCCACACCGGTCCCGGCAGGCGGGTCGCCACCGAGGCGCGACATGTCCACGCAGTGCCAGCTGCCCCGCGCCGGTCTCACCATCAACGTGCCGCACGCCACCTCCGCCCCCACGAACGCCGTCGTCACTGTAGCCGACGCCAGCTCCGCGGGCGAGATCGAGAGCACGTCCACGCACTCAGCAGTGCGCACCAACACGAGCGGATTGGACGCTCTACTCGAGAGACACGCTCCTGCGAACAAGAGGAGCACGCCCAGAGAGGATGACTCCAGCGACGGCAGAGCGCGGCGCGCGAGGCGACGCGCTGTCAGCAGCGACAAGACCGAGTCGTCGTCAGGCTCGGAGCGCGCGTGCAAGGAGCTGCTGGTGTCGGACGGGGACGTGGCGGCGGTGCGCGCGTACGTGCGCGCGCGCTTCCCCGAGGCGCTGAAGCGCTTCGACGCCGACGAGGAGTACAAGCGCCAGCTGTTCTACTCCATCAACCCGCTGGTGGAGGTGGAGCGGTGCGCGCGCCTGGAGCGCCTGCTCAGCCAGCACTCGGCCGCCGCGCTGCCGCACTTCGCCGCGCGCCTGGGCCTCACGCCGCGCTCCGCCTCGCCCGCACCCGCCCCGCTCCCCAGACCCGCCGGCCGGCGCAGAGAGCGCAGCGCCTCCGCTGATACCGATAAGGTAACCAATGGCGTTTCTAAACAAGCAGGAATACGCCAAGAATTGACTAAACATATACGCCCATCTATGGCCATATGTGTCTGTTCCGTTGTAAAGCGATAAACACTAGGTGCGCGCCGCGACTTGCACCACTCTGCTATATGTAAGACACACTTGTAAATACAACATTCTTAAAAAACGATGACAGAAACAGAATTTTAATTTTAAGGAGAACAAGGATAAGTATTCGTCGCCGAATAAAGTGCGAAGTGAGCCCGCCAACGAAGCGAAGAAGCCGCCACAGCTGAGGCCCGAGCCAGCGGCTAGCGAGCCAGAGCCCACTCGCGCCAGGCGCCAGGGAGTGTCTGAGCGCAGCAACAAACAGAAAGAGGACGTGATGATAAAAGCGGCCGAGACTAACGGCGACGCCAGTGATGCTCCGAATGCGAAGCGGCCCGCCGCCGCCGCGCCCCCGGCCCGGGCGCACGCGGAGGCGCCCGGCACACACGTGATCAGCAAACGGTAGGTGTTACACAAATACCGCATTTCATTAACTTAGTACTAGACGTCGGGTTGTATGTACTCACATGTTTGCATAACTATACAAAACAAACGCTATCTACATAACGTAACTCCCGCCTGTAACGCCCGGCGGGTGAGGCAGAGGTGTGCCCGATACTACTCCCACATTCCAGTTATGCTTAAATCCCTTGTAATAACAACAACATCCATTTATTTTCAGGCTTCTTTGGCCCATAGATATATACCTTACATACTAACATACATATGATAAAATACAAATTGTGTTAGTAAATAGAACCTTAAAACTATGTTAGTAACACTTCACTCACTTCTCTCTTTCTGTAATAGGGGGCGAGCCTATTGCCATCAACCAGGCTCAAATCCTACTGCTACTGAAATATTCCAACAGATGAAAAACCCAATAAAAACCCAACAACACTTGGCCTGACCCGGGAGTCGAACCCAGGACCTCATGGTCAGCAGTCTCACTCGACTAACGGGGCAGTAACGCTATGTTTGTAGTGTTGTACACGATAGTGCTTAGGTCAGTCGTAAATGTGTTAACTGTGATGAGCGTGCCGCTGCGCCGCAGCAGTACGCGGGGACGGAGGAAGTATTGGGGAAATATCTTGTTGTATTGATTTGTTTATGAAATGCACAATGTACATACACAATCATGGTAAACTTAAAACTAATAATATTGCAGTCACGTAGATCAGGAAAAGATTGGAAAACAAAAATACGACTTCGACTCGACTTCGACTATTCGACTTCTAAAATCACTAAAAACGTCTAAAATACATTCACTTTCGGAAGTCGGTGCCATAAAAGAAAATGAAGTTTTTGTTGAAGTTTTTTTTGAAATCTTGTGTTTTTTATGATTTGTAATTTTGAATAACCAACTTGAAATCATTATAATTCCTACATGAAAAATGATATGAGAAACCTAAAAAATATTCGATACCTTTTCGTCGACTTTCATTTTTTTATTATTTACAATATGGCGTCTGGTTGTCGCCATATTGAATTTGGATTACTGTCATGTCTTTAGTGACCCTCCCAAGATTAAGACCAATCGACTGACGTGAGTCTAGAGCGCCACTTAGCGTACTTTCCATTAAGGTGCCGTTAAAAAATTCCACCCTGATTTGCCGGTTGTCGTTGCATCAGCGATCTTAGTTAGCCGTGTGATGTGTGCGCAGCTTTCGATAGCGTCAACCACGATATGCTTACTACTGTGTGTTAGAGTTCACTTCAAAACATGTTAGTGCTGATCTTTTGTGTGTTTTGCTAAAGTCTACAGCTATTTTAAAATATGCTATAATTTTAAGTGCATGTAATTGGCCTATACTCGCGGGAGTACAGCAAGGTAGTGCTCTGGGACCGCCGTTGTTTATTTTCGTGTCGTATGCAGCGCGTCGCAGGCGAACGCGAAGGAGTATTCGAACCTGGAGGATCATGCCATCGTGGCGTGGGTGAGCGGAGGAGCGCGCGCGTCGCTGGTCAGCGGGAACCGCATATGGCGCGAGCTGCAGGAACAGTACGAGCGGCTAACGGGGCGCGGTGAGTGTGTGTCCGTGTCCGGAGCGCCCGGTGCGTCCGCTGTGTCCGCTGTGTCCGCTGTCTGACGTGTGCTCGTCCCGCAGAGCGCTCGTGGCACTCGCTGCGCAACCGCTACCTGCGCTACATCCTGCCGGCGCTGGGCGCGCTGCACCTGCCGCCCGCCGAGGTGTCGCGCCTGCGCGCCGCCGCCGCCACGGGTGCGTGACGCCGCCTGCCCGCTTGTTGTCTGTTACAAAGTATCCGATGAACGTAAACAAACCTTGTTTACGGTAAACTCCCACGTCATCATTCACTAAAAGAAACTTGTAAATGTTTCACCTTAATATCTCACCATTTTTATCTACATTATTAGATTGTTATAAAAAAAAACGTCGACGAAAATTGAACGAATAAAATAAACGTCTTGTCATATCAAAAAACATCTTTAAATGATTCAAATGGAGAGTATTCAGTGTTAGAGATATTCAATTAATCAAATTCCAAAAGTATCGTTGCCATCGGATCTTTTGTAATAGACAACATGTCAAAGCTAAACGGACACAACATTTGTGTTTGTACGGCAGGCACTATCAAGACGAAGCATCGGTCGGCGTCGGGCGTGGCGCCCGCGCGGCCCTCCGTGTGGTCGGAGCCCGCGCGCGGCGCCTCCTCGCGCCGGCCGCGCGCCGCCTCCGACCACGAGGCCGAGGACGACACTGACGGTAGGTTTCATTTCATTCGAACAATGAAAAGTGTGCCATTATCAGTCCTTAACACTTTAACGCTGGTACTCATCTCATTTTTAACCATGAGCTTGAATTCCTTAGAGTAAAATTCACATGATGACGATGGTATTATAGCGTACTGGTGCGTGCGGCCTGCGCGCGCAGACACGGATGCACTCTCTGCTCGCCCTCATACGTCCAATCATGATGAGACGGCTACGCACTTAGGGCCGGTCAAGGGACCAATAGCCATGATCATCGATATACCAACAAACAAATATAAAGCTTTGATCATTAATATTACTCTCCCTCCGTTGGCTCTTAGTTCCGGAATGGGGCTACATGTTATACCATTAGGAAAATTAACACTAGGAATAGGATAAAGTAAATACTAACACTTAATTAAATGATTAATAAGGAGTGATACAATGTTGTAAATGACCTCAGATTAGGAATAAAACACTTTTATAACAAACGGCTCTTAGTTGATACTAAAGTGGGTATTTGTATTGTCTGCCAGATGCGGCGCCGCCGAAGCGTCGCTCGCTGCGCCCGCGGCCGCAGTCGGCCGGCGACACAGACGAGGGCGGCTCCGCCGGTCCGGAGGTCAGCGAGAAGGCTGGCGGCAGCAAGGGCCGCTCGCCGCGCTACTCGGAGGTGACGCGTCGGTTCGCGGCGCGGCACCCGTCCCGCTCGCCCTCCCGCTCGCGCTCCCGCTCCCCCTCGCCCGCGCGGCCGCCCTCCACGCGCTCGCGCCGCCTCTTCAACCCCAACGCCCACGTGTGACGTCACCCGCGCTCGCTTGGGCTCGATGTACTGCGGCCGCCGGCGCCGGCGGGCTGAGCTGTGCGCCTACAGTGGCGGTAGCACCTATTGGTTCATCATTCTGCCGCCGCATGCCTGCTGCCTCGACAGCATAGTTGGGAAAAGGCAAAGGCAGTAAACGATGATGAATCTCGAGTATGAGTGGTGGTGATCTGACCCACATTTTCATTTGTCGTTGCTAAAATGTTCCTTCCACACATTTCGGTATAAACGTAGTTTTTAAGATGATCCGTGTTATGAATGGTTATATTGCATAATAGACCAGCCTTTGCCCGCGAACCTCGTACGCGTGAAATAATTTAAAAATAATACCGGCCACGAGCGGGTCGGACTCGCGCATGAGGGGTTCCGTATCATCGTAGTTAGCAAGCCCCCTTTTTTGTTGTTATAGCTTTTTATAGGCATTCCTGTAATCTATAGGCAAAGAACTATTTTTTGTATATTCTTCAAAGTTTTCGGCCATGTAGTTTGAGTTAAGGGGGGAATGGTAAATTTTCGCCTATTTTCTTAAATAACATCAAAACTATTTATCCTAAAACTATAAAAAAAAAATGGAGATGCTCTCAATGAGCCCTTTCATTTGTTATGTAACGCGATATAGTTTGCAAAACTTTATTTTTTCATTTTCTAATTTACCCCCAAAAGTGATCCCCACGTTTAAAATTCATTCATATAAGTTACACGGGTCACCGACTTACATTTATGTGTACCAAATTTCAACTCAATCGTTCCAGTAGTTTCGGAGTGAATTGGCTGTGACAGACAGACAGACAGACACGTGAGTGATCATATAAGGGGTTCCGTTTTGTTACCAATTTCAAGGGTATTAAATGTGTTGCACCGGGCCCTTATTCTTATACTATAATAAGAGCCTAAGTTACTCCTTATAACATCAGGCATCTGCCACTAAAGTCCCGTCAGAATCGGTCCAGCTGATTCAGAGCCGTTTGAATCGGATTTATTAAAATAACTTCAAGGGTTTTAATTGTTTTGCACAGAACCCGAACTATTTTTCTAAAATAAAAGTAGCCTAAGTTGGAACTTCTAACATCAGCTAGATAGCTGATGCCAGTAAACGTCCCGTACATCGGAGAGCCGACACAAACAGACAGACTGTTCCGAGTGCCGCACGCATTCAGTAAAAAGCTGTTGGATGCCCCATGCGCCAAAAAATCGTTATTCGCTATAGTTTAGTTGTTGCCAGCTACTCGACTAAGATTGCAGTACCTAAGTAGCAGTGGCTCTCTGCTGTCTGACGCTAGCGAGTGTTTATCTAAATAACATATTTGTAAAACATGATGTGCCGCCGGGCGCGGGTGTGGCGCACCACGTACACTTCTGTTGTAAGAACTATGTATCGTAGTTACTTGATGTTCAAAGATTATGAATATATTTTTTAATAAAAAGTTTTTATTCTAATTTTGGTTTAATTTTGACGACATCATGCTCAAATATACAGCAGACGGGGAGCCAGGAGCCAGGAGCCGGGACTGATCGTGTTACTCAGTGCGTGTGGCCACCGCTCGCCTGGTGTGAAGCGATGATGCGCTCAGGGTGGAGCGCGCGCCTGCAACAAACCGATTCACTCGAACTTTGAAGAGATCTAGATTATAGTGAGCGAGCACAGAATGTGGAAGCTTAGCGTTTTGTTCTATCCCACGAAGAATCGTCAAAACTCTTTCTATACAACTCGACATGTCTCCTGCCCGAGCATGCGGCGACCCGCAGACTCGAGTTTCTCCAAACGCAAAGACACAGGAAGTCTTTCCCTGGTAACGGAAAAGTAGCAAATGATGTAGATATTCTAAGAATTCTACGATAACATTACGTTTATTTAACCAAAAAAATGTGTCAAATGCACAAGTTTTAAAACCTTTTGAACGTAACTCTCACATAGTGTAGGTACCATCTCAACATGAATGATGTCACCAAGGTTTTGTAACAATAGGTATGCTGATTTAAAAGAGTGTCCGTGTGTGTGAGTTTCTTGCCCGTTCTTCTCCATAGAAATCCACGCTAGGGAAGGGGCAACTACAGTACTTTCGCAGTTTTTGTGCCTTGTGACTGGGACTGTAGCTACATTTAATTTTTATTTTTGTTTTGACAATTCAAAAATACCTGTAACTGGCCTACTTGAAATAAATGCTTTGACTTTGATTTTGACTCAAAGCAACAAATAATCATATTACTCCTGTAGTTTTTAATCTGTGCCGGACTCCGATGAAGCGAAGACTTACAAGACTACGAAGCGAAGTATTATAATATCTGTGGTATGGGATTGGGTATCTGTACCTACGAATAATTATAATATCTGTGCCAAGACTAACTGGAATGATGACGTGCCATGCAAAGGCGTTCTTAGCGAGAAAACTTCAAGAGTCGTAGATAGAGAATGAACTATTTCATTGAACTAGTTCATTCTCTATCTAAGTCAAGAGTGGATGTCATCCCTTTCTAATAGGTTGTCCAATATTTGTACTTACATTTGGGACAAATATACTGTTATAATAACTTACTAGCCCCCGCTTCCTCTTTTTTCATCGGTAGCAGTTTATTCGAAACTACGGGGTATAAAAAGACTTGGCGATGCCGCAACCTCCGCATACTGCTCATGAAAGGCAGAGCCATTTGGAAAAAATACCTAGTTTATTAGGTATAATAATAATCAGCCCGCTGCTGGGACACACGGCCTCCTCTCTATGAGAGGGATTGGGTTATAATCCACCACGCGGGCCCAGTGCGGGGTGGTAGATGTCACATGTCTTCGAATTTTTAGTTCTAGCACATTCCAGTTTCCTTACGATGTTTTCCGTAGGTAACCGTTTTGAGAGCAGTGGTGATGAAATAACACAAACACAAAGTAATGCGCCTGCCTGGGTTTGAACCCACGACTTACTGTTCGTAAGTCGGGGCCGCCACCACTGGGCCACCGCTGCTCCGCTTAGGTATAATAACATTTAAAAACCTCATATGACTGCTGCCGGCAATGGAGTAACCTTTAGTTTTCCAAGGAAGCCACAGTTAAAAAAACAGTAATGGGATAGGTTTATGCTGTGAAGAATACGTGACACTTATTTTGTTCACGGTGGTCCACATGTTAGGTTAACCCTTCATTTGTCGAGAGATTTTAAAGCAAACAGGGCTGATTGCAACCCTATTACATGGCATATGCATATTCAAACAACATAATAGTATTTGATTTTATTAATCACACTACACATTAAACGTATGGCTTTATGTAATTATTGTTGGCTTTTTGCATGAGTCAGTAATCTTAAAATTAAAAAGTACGAAGATGCTGCTGACGATGGATGACAACTGCAAATTAGGCAATAGGTTGAATACTTCTTCTATAGGTAAAGGGACAACTTCAAGCTACCGTTGCTGTAGATTCTCACTGTAAGAGAATCTCCATGGAAACAACAATATTATTAATACTTTACATCAAACTACTGCCGACGACAAGTGTGATCTCCGAACAGTGATTTTGTCCTCATAAGGTACCTGAGGGTAATAATGCCTACCTAATTTCGATTGGCTTTATTCATTTATTACTTTAAAATAGCTATTTTTTAAGGTCGGCCAGTATTGCTTCTTATAAATTTAAACAGACTTAGAAATGAAATACATGTGTATAAGCGTCATATTTTATATTACAATTAAAACAAAAATCACGTACAAGGTAGCCTAATAAGGCCCGGGTAGTTTATTAACGCCCTGCCCGTTTTCACGTTTTCGAAAAAATGTAAAACCATTAGAAATGATTCACTAATAATATTTAAACTGTAAGTACTCATCGTTTTTTAGTTGTATTAGGTATTATTATTTCTGTGAGAACAAAATTTTAAGCAAAATCGGTTCCCTTTAATTGAATAGGCTTAATTGCGCGATGCACATGGGCCTTATTAGCCGCAATTTTAATAAGTCTAATTATTAAGAAATTGTTAAGATATAATTTATATACTGAATTGGTGTTAGCTTTCAATTATTATTTTGTACGTTCTCTTTAATAGCCAAGACGTTTACACTGTTGTAAGTCCATTATTTTTCATATGGGCGTTATTATACTCCAGGCGTTATTTGCCTCTGGTACCTTATTTTATGAAAAAAAAAAACGATTTTATCAAGCTTAAAAACTGATTTATATTGCCATGATTTCCTTCTCTCCGTTCTGATTTCCTTGATCTGGCGAAATATGAGTGTACTATTACGTACCATCACCCCAAGATGAATCTACTCACTTTTAAAACAAAATCAATCCCGTGCACACCAATAGTGCGGACCAATAGTAAAAAAATGCAACCTTTTTACATTATCTTTTGTTTTACAAAAATTCTCAGGCTATGTTAATGATCACAGATGTTTGACCACCCTTTTTTGACTAATATAGCGTGAGGCCATTAGTACATTGCAGTAGTGTGTAGTTGGCTACCCCGGTAGTTGTTTCCACTGCCGCCAAGGCGTATATGGAATCTATACCTTTAGCCAAGACTCTACATGGTGTTGAGTTCAGGTATACAATAAAAACATAATTATACGCCCGTGCTAGGGATTTCAAAATATACCCGCCCGCAACATTTTTCTGGGGTATAATTTCATGTAGGACACTCCATTTTGCTGCATTGTAATGTATACCCGTTTCACGGTCTCTCCACTTTTAATTACGCTAACGATTATAGAGACAGACAAAGGGACGTTTAATTTTATGTGTTAGGGTTGAGATAAATAATACAAGAAGAGAAGAGGATAAAAAACGTTTATTACAATGTTCTTACTGTAAAAAAACAATCGGCATGAATTAATAAAATTAAAAATAAGAATTTAGCGCGCAGTATGGACATTCATTTTAATATTATGTCCCAAGTGATGCTTTCGTTTAATTGTGCGTTCTGTGTTAATCGGCCGCCCAGCTTGAGTCCTAGTTTAGTCTTTCCTCTTGCCCTGTCTTTACGTCTGCTCAGGGCTGTGCTTTGAACTTTAATCTTCCATGGACAAAATTTCATTTACATCAGATGTAAAATGAAAGTTTGTCCTTGCTCGGATGTATTTAAAAAAAAAAATGATATTTGTGAATTTTGCTAGTGCGCTTAGATTGTGGACCGTGGGGTTCGTTTCAAATAACTGTGTGAAGCGTTGTACTTCAGTCTTAAACACTGCAAGTGCATTTTTATATTGGTGCGGAAATTCTACAGCAACCTGTTGCGAGTGAGACGAAGAATTGGCCGCATCCTGTATCGGCTCTAGTGTATCGGAGCAAGAGCATTGAGGAACTATGAGGTCAAATCATTATTCGGTGTTTGATCCAAGTTCAGCATATTCTAACTTCTCATATCACATCCCCCGTCGCAATTCTTGCGAGTGACATTCTATCATGAACAGATAGCCGAGGAGAATCGGGAAATATAACCCCAAACTTTTGCTCAATGCTAGGTGCTTGCAGAATCTTCCACATTTTCCAGCATCACAGTCGCAAACGACTAAATCGGCTCTGACAATATAAAAAGTATTTGGACTTGTCTCCGATTCCACTGTACTCATTATCGTCGACTTTAGAAATATTTTTAATATTCCGAGCAGTCTTCATGAACATGGCATACGTGGATTTCTTGGTATTTCGCGTGTTTTCGTAAGAAATGATGCGCCGCTGAAAATAAATTTCAAAAATGGACGTGATGAAATCTACCAATGCGCTGGTATTAAACGCTTTACAGCGCTGGAGTATCACGTCTATAGGAATGCGTATAGATGCTTCTGTTATGTTGTTGGTGTTGTTTCCTCGCGTACGTAAATGCAATCTTTCAGAGACGCACCATTCAAGCCGCCGTTTCCATAAGTTACTCAGATGATTTAACAGAGCTGTTATCGTCTCGACATATTCGTCACCTGTTAATCCATCATACAATTTGACTGCTTCTTCTGGATCAGTTACAAAATAGTACATTTTGATATAAGTGGGGAAACTTTGGTATTGCATTCGAGCGGGAATTAACACCCGAGATGCAGGCGAGGGTGTTATGGAGCCGAGAACTGCAATAACAAATCCCCACGCGTATCAAACGACGTTTTTCAATACACTTTCGAAGAAAAAAATATTAAAACAGAAAGTATTTTTGTCAGGAATGATCAGGAATGATTATGAAACTACTTATGATTTAATTTGCTTTTTTTCCGCGCTTATTGCTTTCGCCAGGCTGAAGAAGAAGCAAAGGTATGATGCCGCTATACAGCCTAATATGAAAAGAAGAAAAATCAAATATTTTTTGCATGTAGAACACAAATAAATGTTAATTTGTTCTTAAAAGTAAATATTTGTTTTGAATAATCATGTTTATTTATGATATTCTATTTATAAACAAAATTTAAATACTAAAAAAATATTTACGCCATAAGTATAGACGCATACCCCTTTGCCGAGATTAAAAAAAAAAATCACCCTCGATTAAAGCTCTAGTCATTGAACCCATTTGTACTTATCTGTGGAAATTTTTATTTCCGCACGTGTGCGGAAAAATATTAAAAATCCACGCGTGTGAAACACATTGCATGTTGAACCTAATCGTAGTGCGATAAGAACCAGTTTTCGAGAAAGTGTATTGAAAAGAATATTACGAAATCGCGTATCATGATTGACTGTCTTTTCATTATGTAAACCTTGTGTTCTGCAACGCAAAGCCAACGCCAAAAGGCTTGGCAAACATGGATTGCGTATAATACCTAGTAATCGAGCTTTTGGAAAAATTGTTCTCAAAGCATTTCGTTCTGCAGTAGAATCGTCTGTCATAACAATATCAGGCTCAAAGTTTTTACCCACCTCGTTCTTATCTATAGCTTCTTTAATAGCGGCAAAAACCAGCGTGTAGTTGGACTCATTTTGCTCAGTATGTATAGCACAAGATAATGGAAAACCTCTAATTTTGGGAGATGTGAAAACTAGAGTAATCGCAGAACTGGTCTGGTCACAAGATGATGTTGTGTCTACAAATATCATATTCTCATATGGAGCAGATAGAAATACCCGTTTCACTATAGGAGTAATTATGACAATAATCCTGGGATTCTGTTTCAGCAGTATCGAGTAGCCTCTGTTATTTAAACTCTCAATTCTACCTTCTATGATTGCGAGGAGATTGCATTCATTAGGTCACCATAGTTTTCAGAACGCCATTTATTGTACCTAAGTACATGTAGTAAGTACCTACACATAATTTTCGGAGGGAATTATTAGAGAATTCGATAGCATCTCCAGAAGCAGCAACAGAACCAGAAGAAGCAGCATTTACAGAAGTATCTTCAAACGAGTCCAGTAGGGGAGATACGGATAAGATGGGGACACGGGGTAAGACGGGGCCCCCCACACATAGACGAAAATAGACATCACACTAACGCATCGTAACGTTCTCATGGCCTCTTGCCAGCTCACACTCTGGTAACTCGCTATGAAGGCAATTCTTGTTTACATCATGCGTTAATAAAGACCAATTATCCTGCTACTACTCTAGTTCCACAAACTATCCTAACAGATCAATATCCTGTTTTAGTGTGTTTGTCTGCTGGGGAAACACGTCAATATGCAGTAACAACAATAACTAAAGTTGACTTTACAAACCTAGACCAAGATATTTTAAAAATTAACTTTGAACTAATTTATCGTCTACCAAACCCAAACTTATTTTTAAATTACTTTACAACTTTTCTTCAACCCGCAATTATATACAATACTAAGCATATTACTCTATCTAAACGTCACAAAATCATCAAACCATGGATGACACAGGGGTTGCTGCGTTGCACAAGAAATAAGGATAAGTTACACTTGAAATCAAAGCTTGCACCAGAAAATTTAATTTTAAAAGTGACATACACGCGGTACAGAAACTCCTGCAATGCGTTGCTAAGAAAAGTTAGAATGCAGTATGAAAAAAATCAACTTCACGATGCACAACAAGATAATAAAAAAACTATGGAAAGCCATAAAAGAGATCACTAATACATCAAAAATAACAAATCATTCATAATAACAAATCATCAAAGTGTGTTCGTGTAGAAAGTTGTAAAAGTCCTCATCTTCAGATTACACACGGTGTGCCACAGGGTAGCATACTGGGACCTAGTTTGTTTCTTGTGTATATTAACGATCTTACGAGTCTTGAACTTACCCATGGTGAAATCATTTCTTTCGCGGACGATACTGCCCTTTCTTTTGCTGCCGATACATGGGAAGAGGTTTTCCGTGCTGCCCAGCGGGGTTTCGATATAGTCAAATCGATATATTCGATTCATTCGAATCGATATATTCGATATACTCAAATTTCTCGCTGATGGTGGCGCGTGTGTCGGGTCATTTGGTTCCCTTCAATATGGTTGAGTTGAATGGCGCCGAGCCATGCGTCATGTTCGTGAACGGGCGCTGTCAGTTGGGAGTGGTAATCTCTTAGCTGCCACGGTTTATTTTAATTACTTTATTTTGAAAGTGTTGATAGTTATAATCTTTTACTCTGGGCGCTCTTAATGTGCACGTCTTTCTACATCGTTCTCACATATATGTATAATCTCAACGTGAATGATGTAACCAAGATTTTGTAACAATATTTTGATTAAAAAGAGTGTCCATGGAGTTTCTTGCACATTCTTCTCCATAGAGATCTACACTTTGGAATGTGCAACTACAGTACTTTCTCAAGTTATTATGCCTTGTGACTGTGACTGTAGCTTAGCTTTTTTTTTTGTTTGACTTTCAAAAGTGCCTGTAATGGTCTAATTGAAATAAATGCTTTGAGTTGAGTGGGAAAGTGGCTTCAGAGTAATATTCTTACATTAAATGTGGACAAAACCTGAAGAACCCAGCTAGGGTTCTTCAGGTTTTGTCCACATTTAATGTAAGACCATGAAGAACCGTAGCTTTCCTGAGGGTTTAACTGGGGGTTGAATCAAAAAAGGTTTCAGTTTGTTCTTGGGAGTGCGGCTCACTGATACCGACACTTTGACCCCAAGCCTGATTTATTCGTAGATGTAGTGATTACACCATAGAACTCAAGTTGGTAAAACAAAGCAGTTACAAAAATTTTTTTTTTTTTTTTTTTTTTTTTTTTTTTTTTTTTTTTTTTTTTTTTTTTTTTTTTTTTTTTTTTTTTTTTGGAGATGGCATCTCGCAGTTCAGCCTCTGAGGCTGGCTACTGCTTAACCGGACTATTCCCTGTGGATGCCTTAAAAATGAATCTAAGGCCTCCAGCCAGGGGCTTAAAACTATACTTAAAAACTAAGCGACCACTCGCTAAGGGCACCCCCTGTGGGGTACGGGCCTCGGCTTAGGGCGTCGCTGGGGGGGGCAGCAAAGGGACAGGCTGGATCTGAGTGATATTAATTAGGGGCTGGTTTAAAACTACCGGCTCAGCATCAGACACTTATACTATCGGCGGAGAATCTTAACACCGCGATGTAGAAATCGATCTCAAATGCACAACGCCATCTATTGACAAAAATACAAACAATTTTGCAATATTCTCGCTGTGAGGCTAAACATTCCGCCCACCAAGGACATTTAGTGCGACACTATGTCCTTCCAAAGTTAAATGGTACAAACAAAATATTTAGCAAATCAAACAGTTTTAATAACCCTTATAATATGACTTAAACATCTAAATTAAACTTAAACAATGCTTGCAATCATAATACTAAACAATGCCTAAAATTATCACTTAATCTACTAATAACACTCAATAGGCATTAGCAAAGACACACAGTTTTGATGTTGGCCGTTTAAATATGGAATTATTGGTGCGAAGTGTGACTACTCGTGTAAGGTTGTCTAACCCGGGATGCTTTTCAACCACCCTGCCAAGAAGCCACCGACAAGGAGGTAAGTTATCCTCTTTAATTAACACTACATCCCCTACGTTGGGTTCCGGAGTTTGTTTAGACCATTTATACCGATGGAAGAGTGTAGTCAAATATTCGCTGGACCAGCGACGCCAGAAATGTTGTGTCATCTGCTGCACTAAATGCCACCTCTTTAAACTAGAAATATTTGCATCTTCGTAGTTACGATCAGGCGCGTTTACAATTGGTTCCCTCACAAGAAAATGCCCTGGCGTTAATGCATCAAAAGTGTTCGAATCGGTCAGCCTACACAAGGGACGTGAGTTCAAGCATGCTTCTACTTGGCTTAATAAAGTGGACATTTCTTCAAAAGTTAAAGTAGAGCTGCCTATTACCCTATTTAAATGTTTCTTGCATGACTTTATTCCAGCCTCCCATAATCCGCCAAAGTTCGGAGCATGTGGTGGAATGAAATGCCATGTGGTACCCTCACTAGCCAAAGTTGCAGCAATATCCTTCGCTATACCTGAATTTTCAGAGCGAAGTAATATATCTAATTCCCTAGAAGCACCCTGAAAATTTGTACCGTTGTCACTCCATATATCCTTGCAGTGGCCTCGTCTTGCCACAAACCTTTTAAAAGCGGCAAGGAAGCCCTTTGTTGTTAGGTCGCTAACGACCTCGATGTGGACAGCTTTAGTCGCCATGCAGACGAATAAACAAATGTATCCCTTATATGCATGGTGACCCCTACCCTTTGATGTCCTCAAATTAATAGGACCAGCATAATCTACCCCGCTGTTCTTGAATGGCCTATTTGGTGTTACTCGTGCAGGAGGTAATTGACCCATTAATTGAGGTTTTGTAGAAGCTGCATAACGCAAACAAATTACACATCTTCGCACGTACGTAGTAACCAACCGTTTAGCTCCCTGAATATAATATTTTGTGCTTAAGTAGCCAAGCATAAGTTGAGGACCGCCATGAAGATTCCTATGATGTGCGTCGGCAATTAGGAGACTGGTAAAATGAGTATTACTTGGAATCAACATTGGATTTTTACGATCCCTGGCAAGATCGGAACGTTCCAATCTACCACCCACCCTTAGGATATTAACGGTATCGAGGTAAAGATTTAAAGACTTAAATACGTTTCTTTTAGGGTTTTCTTTTTGCAGATCCAGAATTACCGCATCGAAATTTTGACTTTGACATACCCTTATGCATGTCTCCAAAGCTAATCGCATTTCCTCTGCAGTTATAAAAGTGTGATTCTTTCTTTCAGGTTTCGGTTTTCTCAACTCTAAAGGACGTCTCAGGTATGCTACTATTCTAACAAGTTTGGTAAGTGATGAATATTTATCCCAAATAAAGTTATCGTCTGTTGCTACATGTACCTTTATTTCCTCTATGTTTGTTGATACCGATTCCTTGCGTTTGCCGAATACAATCTTTTTATCCTTTAAGAACCCCGGACCTTCTAACCACAACTGAAAGTCTACAAATTGTGATGCATAAAGACCACGCGATGCGCAATCGGCAGGATTGCTTTTCGTCTGAACATGATTCCATTGTTGTGGTTCACTTATGGACAAAATTTCAGAAACGCGATTTGCCACGAATGTTTTCCATTTGTTAGGATGACTATTTAACCACGCTAACACGATCTCTGAATCGGTCCAGTAGTACAAATTAAATTTACTTATTCCCATAACTGCTGAGACTTCGGATAAGAGTTTTGCTAAGAGGACTGCACCGCACAACTCTAATCGAGGCACTGAAACCGTTTTTATAGGAGCAACATTAGTTTTTGCCGTGAGCAAAGTGACATGTATCTCACCGTCAGCATCGACAACCCGTGCATACACTACCGCAGCATATGCTGATTTTGACGCGTCGCAAAATCCGTGTAAGTCAATCTGCTTGTCACCGTGCTTCATGTTTAACCACCGAGGTATTGAAAACTTCGTTAAACCTTGCAACTCCTGTCGGTAAGTTAACCATTCCTTTCTTAATTCATATGGAATTTCCTCATCCCATCCAACCCCAGAAACCCATAATTTTTGAATTAGCATTTTCGCTACAACAATTACGGGGGCGACCCATCCCAAAGGGTCAAATAGTCTTGCTATATCTGATAATATTTTTCTTTTCGTTACAGGTTCCTGCAGCGGAGGTAACTGAACAGAATACTGGAAGGTGTCGCAGCTTCGGTTCCAGGTAAGTCCCAACGTTTTTAATATCTCGTCTTGTTTTATATTGATCTCTCTTTCTACAGTAACTCGTCTTCGTTCCTCGATTATCTTCTCCAGTAATTCACTGCTGTTACTTGACCATTTCTGTAAAGTGAATCCTGCCTTTGCTAATAACTCGTTCATTTGATTAAAGATTTGCATGCCTTCTTCTATCGAGTCACAACCAGTCATAAGATCATCCATGTAATAATCTTTAAGTACCCTTTCAGCTGCAAGTGGATATTTACCTCCTTCATCGTACGCTACTTGCTGCATCGATCGAACTGCTAAGAAAGGCGCTGAAGAGGTTCCAAAAGTAACGGTAAGTAACTTGTAATCCTTTATTGAAGATTGTTTGCTGTCTCTCCATACGATGCGTTGAAAATCTGTATGATGGTCTGCCACGCGCACCATTCGGTACATTTTTATAATGTCTGAAACGAGGCAAATGCAGTGAGTTCTCCAACGAATCAACAAATGCCGCAAATCTGGTTGCAGCCCTGGACCAATCATTAGGTCATCGTTCAGCGATATTCCATTTTTTCCTTTGCAGGAAGCATCGAACACAACCCGAACCTTGGTTGTGTCCTTATCGTTCCGTATAACCGCATGATGAGGTAAGTACACTGCAAGTTTATTTTGTTCTTCTGCTTTAGTTATTGGCCTCATGTGTCCCAGTTCCAAGTATTCATTGATAACTTCTTTATATTTTGACTTTAAATCTGAGTTCTTGCTGAGTTTAGCTTCTAATGCATAAAACCTGTTAATTGCTGCCTTTCTTGTATCGCCATATTGACAGCTCGGATCTTGACTTCTAAATGGAAGGTTTACTACGTAACGACCGTCACTGTCTCTTACAGTTGTAGCCTTAAATATCTCTTCGCATCTAGATTCTTCTTCGGTAAGTATATGTTTCTTAATTTGATTTGGTTCCCTTTCTAATTCCCAGAATTTTTTCAGGATTTCGTCATCTCCAAGGTGAGCATGCATTACGGTAATATTTGATGTATTCTGAGCAGCAGAGTCTACTGTCCCTGATAAAATCCATCCTAATGAGGTAGACTGAGCTACAGTGCTACCATCAGGAGCCTTCTTTAACCCGTTTTGTAAAATCTGACTATAAATTTCTGCCCCTAACAACATATCCACTTTATCTGGTCTATCATATCTAGGATCTGCTAATTTGATATCGCTAGCTTGAGCCCAATCTAAATATACCGTTTCCCTGCCAGGTAATAATGACGTTATAGATTTGAGAACATATGCTTTAACTACAAGTTCAAATGATGGATCGACCCTAGACTGAATTTTAATCTCAACAACTGAATTCAAGAATAATTTGTTATGAACATCTATACCAGTTATTAAACCTTTAGCTGGTTTTTTCTGTAACCCCAAACTCTGCACAGTATGCTCCGTAACAAAAGATGCTTGAGAGCCTTGGTCTAACAGTGCCCTGATCGTAAACATAACCCCGTTTTTCGATACAGCCCTCACCAGGGCCGTGGCTAATAAGACTTGGCTATTCGCCATACCCTTCGAAAAACAAGTTACTACGTTATTTTCGGATTCTACTCCGACTGTGTTTGTATGTTCTTTCGTAGACGAATCTCCTTTCTCTCCTACCGACTCCTGCTCACCTTTAGGGTGCAACAAGGAGTGATGTCTCCGCTTACATATTTGACAAGCGGCTGTGCACTTACAAACTCTGGCAGAGTGGTTGTGCCCCAGACAATTAAAACATAAATTGTTATCCTGCACAAACTTACGCCGAACATTAACATCCTGGTTAACAAATTGCTTGCAATTTCTTATTTTATGCTCTTTACTGTTACAAAACGGACAAACCATGTCGGCTTTGGCCACCGTGTGAAACACCTTTGCCTTATTAACATTAACATTATTTTTAATTGGCTTAGTTCCTAATAATTCGAACGCCCTATACCGGCTTGTTAAAAATTCTTTAAACTGTTCAAATGTAGGCAGCTTATCTGAATCAGTATTACTAGTTGTTACCTTTAGTTCCCAATCCTTTCTACTGTCTGGATCTAGTTTCAATGTTATGATATGAATGATTAAAATATCCCATGAAGTTATATCAATATCTAAGTTAGTTAGTGCATTTAAACAGTCTGATGTTGTATCCATTAATTCCTTTAAAGCCGAAGCTGACTCTTGCACTATGTTCTTTTGACTGAGCAATCTTACTAAAATACAATGAGACAAATATTTTTTATTGTTATACCTGTTCTCTAACTGAGCCCAGCATCTTTCATAATTTGATTCCGAAATTGGTATATGACGAAGGAGCTGCTCGGCTTCCCCAGTCAAATAACTTTTCAAATAGTGCAATTTTTGAACATTATCAATAGTGCTATTTTTATGTATTGCTGATACAAACAAATCTCGGAAAGTCGGCCATTCGGTGTATTTACCCGAAAATGTTGGGATAGTTATTCTAGGCAACTTTATAGATACGGTTTTACCTTCGGAACCATTATTTGATGATGACCCCGTAGCTGGCGAAACATTACTACTCTGAATTTTATTTAATGCAGTTTTTAAGTCACATTTTAAATCCAAATATAATTCCTCGGTATTAAAATAAACTTCGTTTACAGTGTATGGTGAAGATATCAACTCCTTAGGCTCAAAATCTTTAATAATTTGTGTATGTGTTAAACTAAATTGCGCCCATAATTCATCAACATTTTCTAACCGGGTTTCTAAATATTGTTTAGTGATCCTATCCTTTGGCGACTTTTTAAAATTAGTTCTAGCTCTTGACAATCGAGCGTGAATATCATCTTGCACCTTAACATGTGATTGCAAAGACATTTTGAAGTAAACAAAAAAAATATAAGTTTCAAAAAATTTACAAGTCGATGTAAACAAAGAAATTTGTTAAAGTCCCAAGGATTCCCAAAGAATTACAAGTCCAAGTTATTTCTTAAAATTTCACAAAAATATTTTCCCAAAATTTTACAAGTTCTAAAAAGTTCCGAAAATTTTACAAGTCAATGTAAACAACAAATTTTTCTAAGTGTTTGAAACTTAAATTTACTAAAATCGGGCATAGGTTCCCCGTCTCAACACAATTTGGCTTAAATCTAACTAAGTAAGTCTAAACATGCACACATTAAATTATTCTAAGTCCAATTTACTTCTCGAAAGTTAAAGTTAAAATCTTCCAGGCAATAAAGTTCACTTTTGCTTGGCACATAAGAAATCACAAAGTACTCACGATTTTCGGCACTATCACTCACTTCCTTACGACCTCAGTCGTCTGCAGCTTGCTTGCTGCTGATTTGTACTCCCTCCGCCGTACCTCCCGCTGCTGTAGCTATCTCCTTCTCTCACCATCCAAGACTACTTGGCAGAAACGTATGGGGTTGATGATTCTCCGTCCAATTAGGAGAACACACCTGTTGCTAGTACAGCCCTTGCCACATCCGGCTTCGAAGGACCATGAAGAACCCTAGCTTTCCTGAGGGTTTAACTGGGGGTTGAATCAAAAGAGGTTTCAGTTTGTTTTTGTTCTTGGGAGTGCGGCTCACTGATACCGACACTTTGACCCCCCAAGCCTGATTTATTCGTAGATGTAGTGATTACACCATAGAACTCAAGTTGGTAAAACAAAGCAGTTACAAAAACGTTCGGGAACTCGCTGCTTCCCAGTAGTGGGATGCGGCTGGCGGGGTGTGGGCTGTGCCCTTTGTCCCGCGGTATCCTTTGTGCCCGTAAACATACGGGCACCGTCGCTGTGGTGGCCGTGTAGGCCTCGGCCAATGGCGAGCGCGCTTGCGCCGCTCGCCTGTGAGTTAGTGTCAAATTGTGACGGTAGAGGCGCCACGGTGTTAACCGTATCTTCACGCCGCCTCGGCGGTCTGTCACCGCTAGGTGGAACTCCCGGTGCCCCGGGTGAAGCCCAGCGGATGATGACCAGCCAGAGGCGGCTGGGGCTGCCCCTACCGGGCGAAGGGCCCCCGCCCACAACGTTATCGAAGCTAGCCGATGCGCTCCGGGCTAAGGGGCCATGTATGTATGTGTGAGCGGTATTGTGTTGTGTAACACCGCTCATGTTAGCGAGTAGGTAGCGAGCCCGCGCCGCTATCTATCGCGTGAGTCAAATGTGTGTGGAGTCATGTATGTGTGAGGTGGGTGGTGAACGCCGCGCCTATATTAACTTAGAACGCGGCGTTTCACCTATGTGTGAGTACTGTAGTGTTGTGGAGTCTGTTTGTACGAGTGTGTCGCGTGTAGGTGAAGCGACATACTCGGGAGTCAAGTCCGGTGGGTGACGTCACACGTCCGTCACGAGGTCACGTGGTAGGCGCCTGGGGTAGCGCGGGGGGCGCCCCGCGTCAGGCGGGCGCGTGTGCCATGGCGCTATCTGCGCGATGTGGGGCCAGGCAGAGGCGTCGGCGCGCGCGAACATGTTGGACGCGAGGCGCCGGCAGAAGTCTTCCAGGCTCTCGATGTTGAGGTCCCGCTGCACGACTGCGTTCCTCACGTAGCGAGGTGCGGCGACGATCTTCCGTAGAGCTAGATTCTGTTGGGCTTGAAGTTTTTTCCTGTTCTTCTCGCTCGTGAGGGCGAACCAAGCTGGGGCTGCGTAAGTGAGCAGTGGACGGATGTACGTTTTGTACACCCCCAGCTTGGTGCGCAGCGGGAGTCGGGACGAGAGCACTGGTTGCAGCAGGAAGCGGGCGGTCCTGCATTTAGCGACAGCAGTGCAGACGTGTGACGTCATGGAGAGCCGACTGTCGATTGTGACCCCCAGGTACTTGGCCTGTCTGAGCCACTCGACGTCGACTCCCTGTAGTTTCAAGGGTGGTGGTTTCTTGTAGCCGCCGACAGCCAGCGCCTGTGTTTTACCCACGTTCACCGATAACCTCCACTTGGCGAGCCATTCTGGCAGAAGATCTAGCACGCGCTGCAGCTTGACTGCCGCGTGCTGCACGTTGAGAGAGGTGGCGATATAGGCGGCGTCGTCCGCGTACAGCGCGAGCGTGGTGTCCGGTGTGGTGGGGATGTCATCGGTGTAACATGAGTAACACCATGGAGAGACGCAGCTGCCCTGCGGCACTCCGGCTGCAATGGGACGGGCGCACGACAGCGCTCCGTCAACCACCACCCTGAATGTCCTGTCCTGGAGGAAGGAGGAGACCACCCGTATCAAGCGACGAGGCGTGGATGTTGCTGTCAACTTGTACAGCAGACCGGCATGCCAGACACTGTCGAATGCTTTTTCCATATCCAGGAATGCTGCAACTGCTCGCTCCTTCTTGTTCACCGCCGCCGTGAGCAGGTGCAGCACCCTCGACAGCTGGAGCGTCGTGGAATGTTCCGAGCGGAACCCGAACTGTTCTGGACGCGGTGTGACGTGTTGCTGGAGGTGTCGCAGCAGGAGCTGTTCAAACACCTTGGAGATGCTGGACAGTAGTGTGATGGGCCGGTAGCTTTCCGGCTTCAGGACGTCTTTTTGAGGCTTGGGCAGCATGATGACGCGCCCCTCCTTCCACACAGCCGGGAAAACCCCGGTGCGTAATATCCCTGTGAACAAGCGCGCTAGCGCCGCTACCATTCTGTATGGCAGGTGGCGCAGCGCGGTGTTGGTGATTTTGTCCGCCCCCGGAGCCTTCTTTGGCTTTGTTCTGAGGATGGCGCGTCTGACTGCACATGGCGAGAAGAAGATTGGGTCTTCATCGTTGGCTACCGGCGAGGCGAAGTACTCTCCAAGGTGCCTCTCGACTGCTGCGATGTGCTCGGGGTCGTCGGTCGGGTTCGGCTGGAACTGACGCTCCAGGTGTTCCGCGAAGATCTCCGCTCGGTCTGCTGCGAGGTATCTGGTCGCCCCGTCGCTGTGGCGTAGAGGGCGCACCGGGGCTGGGGTATTCGAGAGCGTCCTGCAGAGCTTGTGCAGCGACGCCCAGTCTCCCTCTGCGGCGTCGATGCGTTCCTCCCAGCCCTCGGCGTTTAACTCCTGGAGCTTGGCCCTGACCTTCTCCGCCAGACGGTTAAGGTCCCGCTTGGTGGTGGGACATCCAGTGTCCTGCCACCGCCTGCGTAGGCGCCTCCTTTGGGCGATCATGTGCTTGATGTGGGCGGGGAGGGGCTTGTAAACAATCCCCCCCGGCGTCGTCGGCATTGTGGTTGTCGCCTCTTCTAAGGCGCGCTGGGTGCAGGCGGTGACCTCTTCCGCTAATCTGTCCACGTCTGCGGCGGTCTCGACGGGCCAAGTGGGAGTGGTGGTCTCCAGCTTCTCTTTAAAGGTGTCCCAGTTGGTGATGCGACGTGGCGCAGGAGGCGAGAGTCTTGTCGGCAACTCCGATAGGACGACGAGTACGGGGTGATGGTCCGACTGTAGCTCGTCGTGCAGCACTTGTTGGGTGAGCTGGCAACCTAGGCCCTGGTGGATCACGATGTCCAGCACGTCCGGAGAGTGCGCCAGGTTGTCTGGGTAGTGGGTTGGTGTGTCAGGGCCGGACACCGTGTATCCGTGGGCCTCCGCGTCTGTGAAGAGTCGTCCGCCCCAGGTGTTCCGCGTCCGGCTGTTCCAGGCTTCGTGCTTGATGTTAAAGTCGCCGGCAAGGAGTGTCGGGTTCGGCGACATTACGATGCTCCTCAGCTCTGTAATGTTGAAGTCGATGGAAGGTGGATGGTAGGCCGCGTAGATGTTCATATCCTTGCCGGCGACGTGGAGTTGGACTCCCAACGCCTGGAAGGTGGTGGCTGTTACCTCTGGAAGCGGTTGATGGACGACCCTTCGGTTGACCAGCACCGCCAGTCCGCGGTATGTCTTGCCGAGCGGCGACTTCTCGTCCCTCCTGTAGGTGAAGTATCCCGGGAACCTGGTCTTGTCCGCAGGCCCCAGGAGTGTTTCCCCTATGAGCGCCACGTCGATCCTCTGTTCTCTGAGGAGGAGGCGGAGAGGGGCGACCTTTTTCTGCAGGCCGCGGGCGTTCCAATGTAGTATCCTCAACGAACTAGACATTGTATATAGTTAGTAACTCCGTCAGCCCGTCGAGGATTACTGCGCCTGCGTCCTGTCCCTGTCTTATTGCCCTGATAAGGTCCATTAAGAGCTTGATGGCGCAGGCCGTGACTTCCTTCTGGTTCTGGTTTGGCTGGCCCTCTTTCGTTGAGTGGCCAGCCTGTGGAAGGTTGTGCTGCCGCTGCTCGCGAGCGCCAGCTGGGTGTTGATTATGTTGTTGCTGTTGATGTTGTTGTTGCTGTTGTTGTTGTGGTTGCTTGGTGGGCCTTGTTCTCGGGAGAGCGGCGGCCGGGGCCGCGCTTGCGAGGGGAGCGGGCTTCTCCTCCCGCTTCCCTTTCCTCGGCTCACTAGCGCTAGCAGCGGCAACAAAAGGAGTCACTGATGTAGTAGTGGCGGTGGGCTGTGCCTGCGCCGCGACAGGGACAGCGCCCTCTGTTGTTTGGGTCGCGGGGGGCTGGGTCTTCTTCCCCCTCTTCTTTCCCCCGCGCTTCCTCTTCTTCCGCCTCGAGGCAGTGACATCCGCTGTGGGCCCGTTTGCTGTTGCCATCAGTGTGGTGCTGGGGGCTTCGTGGTCCTCTGCGTTGGCTGGAGGCCCCTCTCTGGGCCGGCGCTGGCTCGCTGTGGTGGCGACAGTGCCCGCCCGCTTGTTGGCGGCTTCCTTCTTGAACACCGGACACCTGGTGCTGCAGGCCGGATGGTCGCCCGCGCAGTTGACGCAGGTGGCCGGCTCTTCCTTGGGGCGCGGACACTCGCGCGCAACGTGTCCCTCGCCGCATCGCACGCAAGCGAGCGGGCGGTGGCACTGGTGCGAGCTGTGCCGGAACTTTTGGCATCTGTGGCACTGTGCGGGCCCACGCTTGCTTCTCCAGGCTTCTATGCGGATGCCACGCATGCACATGAGAGTATCAATTTCATAGATCCTGCGGATGTCCATCTGCCTCTTCAGCACTACATGAAATATGCAGCCGGGTCGTCCTCCGCGTGCGTTAATATTGCGCACGTACTCCGGCTCATATCCCAGTAGGCTGAGCTCCTCAGAGATGTCGGCTGGGTCCGTGTCCGCCGGCAGTCCCCGTATGGCCACCTTTAGGCTACGATCCGCCCTCAGTGAGTAGGCGAACCAGCTGGTGCCATCCAACTTCTCCAGGTCCGTAAGATAACTTTGGACCACCCTGTACTCGTCCTCACTCTCAGGGAGGAACCTAAATCCCCCCTTGAAAGGTCGGGCGTTTGGAGGGTGACCCAACTTTATACTAAGGGCCCTAAAGTGAGCGGCCCAGTCGTTTAACTTCTCCACCAAGAGCGGAGGGTAGCGTGACCTCTTCTCTTTTTTTCCCTTGCCGCCTTCTGCAGTCGAGGTGGCGCTAGCGCCCTGTGCCGGGGCTGCGGCGGATGGTGGCACTGTGCGTGCGGCGTCTTGTCCGGTGGGTGGACGGCGAGCTGCTTCGGCGAAGGTCGGCGAACCCGCCCCCGCTCTTCCACGCGCGTCGCGCTGCGGGAGCGGGGATTCGGGACACAGGCGCTTGGCCTCTTCAGCGGCCTCGCCGTCTGAACTTCTGGGTCTGCGCTGGGCCCTGACTTCGGACTGGAAGTCGTGGTCTAGGGCCAGCGCGTCCTCTGTGCTCATGTCACTGTTGTAATCGTCGTCTTCAATTAAAGAACACTGACTAACCTCCGTATCCGGGCCTCCGGCAGGTGGGTCGTGATGAGCGGGCGTCGAGTTGGGTGTCGCGGAGAGGTCGCTCCCTTCCCTCGACGAGCACGGCGAGAGTGCGGCTGGGGAGTCCCGGGCGGAGGCTCTAGGCGGCGGTGGTGACATGGCGACGTCTAGTGCTGCGGTTGTGGTTGCGGCGGCTGAGCCTGCCAGCAAGCGGTGCGGCGCGGGCGACGCGTTGCGCGCAGCTCGGCCCGTAGCGGCGGCCGAGCGGGCGCTCGCGGTCGGTGGCGCTCCGGGCCGCGCGGCGGTGTGAGCGGGCGGCGCGGGGCGAGACGCGGCGGCGGTCTGTTGCACGGACGCCGGCCGGGGCGCGGGTGAGGCTTGTATACGCGCGCTTGGTGCGTTTGGGCGCACGGCAGAGGCGGTAGTGCGAGCGGCTGGTGCGCGGTTGTGGCTCCCTGCGGGTCCCGGGGCTTGGGTTGGCACCGGACGGAACGCGGCGGGCCTTATCGGCACTGCGGGTTGGCGCGGGTTTCGCGGTTCCTGGCTCACTGTCGGCGCCTGGGACAGCGGGGTGGATGATGGCGGTGATGGGGTGCGATACGCATCGCCCGTGGTAACATTATTAGTGCGGGTGCCGGTCGGCGATCCCCCGATGGTTGGGAGCGGCGTCTCCCGGTTCCCGGGCTGGTGGTTCGCGGGTGCGGGTGGTGGCTTCTCCTTGTTCATTTCTTACGGTGTCTCTTTTGGTGTGACACACCGCAGCCCTACGATGAAATTTACTTGTGTTGTTATTCCATCGGGCATGGAATATTCCGTCGCGTAAGTAGCCGTTGGCGACGGTTTTTTCCGATATTGAAAAAAAATAACGGGCTCGGGCGGTAGAATCGCGAGAAACGCGAGCGCGGTTTTGGCGTCTACCCACAAACGCGTTGATTTTTTTGTGGGGACGACCAATCGCGAGGCGCGCAGAGAACAAAGGCGCTCGGTGTAGTTCGGCGGTCGCGGTTCGCGGAATTGGGTCACATACGTGTACGCACATATGTGTCACAAGCTAATCCCAGTTACAAAAATTATTTAATCCTAGACACTTATACTATCGGCGGAGAATCTTAACACCGCGATGTAGAAATCGATCTCAAATGCACAACGCCATCTATTGACAAAAATACAAACAATTTTGCAATATTCTCGCTGTGAGGCTAAACAAAACCAATTATATCTGCTTTAGCATAAGAAATGAAACTGGAGATGGCATCGTGCGAAATATTATTTCGCACATGTGTCACTCCGGAACAAACTGCAAGTGTCCTTCACTGGAAGGCGTGCATACAGTGAAATATTTAGGAGTTAACATAGACAGCAATATCAATTTTAAGGAACATGTTAGGCTGCTATGCGGAAGAATACGAAAGCTCATATATATTTTTATATATATTTTTCAGCACAGCAAACTACACTACAACCCACTGCTCCTCCAAAAACGAAGAAAGGACATAGTATGCGTAAGAACAGTAACTAATCTGAACAAAACAAAATTTAGTCAACGTTTTGCTCACTCCATCGGTCCATTACTTTACAATAGGTTAAACAGAATCCTTAGTATATACCCGCTAACTATATAAAATGCAATGCAAGAAGAAGCTTACTGAATACCTGAAAGTCTTACCTATGAACAGACTGAACTTCTTCTGTGCATAGCGTATTAATAAAAAACCATTATAATACAATATAACATACGTCTTTCACAACAAACACACAAACGTGCGCACGCTCACTCACAACACAACACAATACAACACAAACAACACAGCACTAGACAACTCCACACACATCCTCTTAAACAACACTCACGTACACCCCCATCTCACACAAATAAGAGGCACAAACTCTTTTAATTTTTTCGCTTTTTTATGTATTTTTCTTTCTTTCTGTAATCCACAATTAAGAAAATATATTGTTAAAATGATATTGTACAAGATACAAATGAAATGTTACTGGCAGTTGTATAATTATGTTTAATACTCGAGGGGTTTGGCGCTGATAGTCGAAATACAGGCTCTGCCTAGTTCGACTACAGATGACTACACCACTTTTATTGATCTAAATTATCTTGTAACTTATGTCTAAGTTTCTTTAAATAAACATTATTATAATGGTCAACGGGACGCGCCTCGTGAGCGGCCATTAGGCCGACGCCGACGTCGCGTCGTCGGCGTCGGCAGCGAGTGAGAACGCGTGCGTTTATCCAGTGCAGGTCAAAACTTGTTTACTGATTTCATCGATCTATGATTTAGGTCCTGCATAACTTGTTATTAAACCATAAGTATTAATGCCTGATTATCGTAGATTTTGTAACGCATTCGTGATTGTATTAATTATCGTGTGCCGTAATTGTACCTAAATGCTTGAAGAATGGTGTGTTTTTTTTACTAATATTTTTGCTGAATTAAGTATGAAGGTGAAGGCATGATGGGGCAATACCCCATCTTGCCCATCTTACCCAAAACTGGGTAGGATGTCAGCGGTGTGGACGATGGGCCCACACAGCTGGTGCTGGAGTCGACGACGAAGATGTGGAGGATATCTTGATTTGTATTTTGTGTGCAGTCCCCATCTTACCCTCTGTCCCTATCTTGCCTCATTTTTAGTATCCCGTCTTACCTCATTATGTGGGGTAAGATGGTGTATTTTCTATTTTTGATAATAGACTACATAAAGAAGGAGCTTGGTAATGTGATTAATACTGATATTGTGATTTGCTCGCCTAATTTTAAATTAAGTAATAATTTTTCTATATTTAATAAGCGTATTGAAATGTTTAATCATTTGATGTATTTAGATAAGGAATTATGGGAATATACTTATCTCTTTGATTCCAATTATTGTTTGGTAAACACATATGAAATGTTTCGGAAATATATTGCAACAGTAAACAATAAAGCAGTTGCTAAAATATTTAAAAATCTAATGGAATATATTAAATGTCTAGGTTCAGAATCGGAAGTTAACGAAGGTACTTGTCATTCTCGCCATTGTTTTGATTATACTGCTGTCGGGGATGTCATAAACCAATCAGTCAAAAATAATAATGAGTTATGTTATGTTCAGTACATTTTGTCGAATTATGCGCACAGAAATGTATAGGGCAGTCGACTATTTTTCGCGATTTCAGTGTTGGTCCCATAGTGAAAGTTATTCATAATGATGAGTACAATGACCCCGTAAGAGGTTGTGCGTTTATTCTGTTACACATTGTGTATACCTGAATATAAAATTGCAACATATTCTTCAAGAAACACCAGGAAGGAGAAGAAATTTAATGTGCCCAGTTTTATAGAGTGTTGTGCCATCGAACTGGTAGCTCATAAGCTGATTATCATTTGCATTTTCAAAATACACGAGAGATGCTACTTCTAGTTTTTTTGAAAAAATTGAGCATATTTTAAACTATTGCGGAAGACACTTGGGAAAATGGGTTTCGCTTTGCGGTGACTTTAACATCGATATTCTGCAAAAAACCAGAATATCCACTGAATGTCAACATCTACTACTGAACTACAATCTTAAGCCGAGTATAAAAACGCCCACACGATTATCTAGTGGAACCTGTATCGATAACGTTATGCATAATGTTAGAGGTGGTACTGGTGAAGTCTTAGAGTTGGCCCTATCAGACCACACCGCCCAATTTTTTAAATGTCCTGTCAGAAAATCGTGTGCAATTGATCACTGGTATGTATTAAGTCGAGATTATAGCCCTGAGAATATATCTAAGTTCATTGAAGCCATTAGTAAGTTAAGTTTTGATGAAGTGTTCAATAGCACAAACCCGGAAATGGCTTTTAATTCGTTTTATGAAATATTTAAATTCTTTTACGACTTGTGCTTCCCTACCGTGAGAAAAAAGGTTTCCACTCGTAAAACTCCGCGATGGATATCTAAAGGTATCAACAACTGTAGTAAACGGAAAAGGGAAAATTTAAAACAAACAATAAAATTACTCAAACAATATTCAAGACGATTAAAAAGAGTAATACATTTGACACAAAAGTCTCAAAACAGACATATTATAAATAGCGCAGAAAATAAAACCAAAGCTACATCGAAAATAATTAATAGGTGTAAATCTAACTTTCCCCCGGAATCTGTAAAGCAAATTTTAATTGGTGTCAAATCAAACTTGCATTTATTTCAAACACTTAGATCGAAACGACGAAATAGAGAGATATGTGCTATTCCACACAAGACTGCGCTCTACTAAAAAAGCTTTTTGGGAATGGCACCCAAGTTATATTATAAGTTACCCATTTGTATAAAAGATCTTGACAGCATACACCATTTCAAATAGCTCTTCTTAATAAATTTACTAGGCGAAAAAGCTTACTACACAGTCAACGAGTACCTAGAAGACAAATTGTAATATAATGACATTTTATTCAATTAAATGTTTCATTAAATGTTTTATTTATTTTTTTCTTTAATTTGTAATTAATTTAATTGTTTTATTTAATCTAATTTTAATGTAATGTTTTGTTTTCTGGTTAAATTTATTGTTTGTTCATTAATTAAAATAATAATAAATTTTATTTTATTTTGTGAAATGTTTTAATTGCTCGATATAAATTTTTTACTGTGTTATTGTTAATAACCAATTTCTCATCATATTATTATAATTAGCATATTTGTACGCCGTTGACGGCAAGACATAGCGCTCATTTTTATTAATTTTGACATCTGTACTGTTGTTTACCTATGTTCCACAAATAAAATTATTTGAATTTGAGTGTCAGGATCGTTACTTGTTATTACTGTCTAAAAGTACCTCTAAACAGGTGTGTAGGGAAAAGGGTTTTCGTGAAGAAAAGCACAGAAAGACAAGACTATTCATTTATTTCAATTAGGCTTGTCAGTTATTAATAGATAACGTTAATCACCTATCAAGCTACGTCCATTCGCAAACCTAGGTCTTCGTGGAGAAGAATGGACAAGAAACTCCACGGTAACGTCTTTTAAAGTATTAAGCCAGGACAAAATCCGTTGTCCTGGACCATTCTCAAGTAATAGCAGTTTATCTGTGTAGATAAACACTAAGCAATATAAGCCATATTATAACCCACATTTCTAGCAAATAGTTATCAGTAATAATTCATAGTATAATATCAATTGAAATTTGTACTGAATATTACCGAACTATTTATGTAAATAATGGTACATAATCATTATTATATCCAACACAATAGCAATCCAACATAATAACAATAGTAAAGCAACAAACATTAAAAAATAGTATCACATCATAACAGCATAATAACAGCAGTAGAATAACTTAACTTTTACCTTTAGGCCAGAGCTCCGTTCTGGTAGATGTCTCCAACAAGAATGGCCTCTGCCATTTTTTTTTTTTAATTTTTTTATGGGACTTCTCCCAGCGCAACAACTCTCGGAGGTTGATGCTGCTTAACCGGACTATCCTGTGGTGGCCAAAAATTACTTTAAGGCCTCCAGCCAGGGCTTCCAAACTAAGGATATTACACTTTAAATGAACGGTCACTAAGGGCACCCCTTGCGGGGTTCGAGCCTAGGCTTAGTGCGTCATTGAGGGGAGGGCAACTAGAGGTTGGCTGGGTCGGATTATTTAAAGGGGAATTTAACGCTACTTGCTCAACGGCGCGGGCTGGCTCGTCGGGCAAGGGTCGGGCGGTAGCATTACGGGGGGGTCGCGGGGGGGGTCGCGGTGGGCCTCGGCGGCGGGGCCGGAGTCGCGGTCGGTATCTGTTTTTGAATCTACGAATCGTACTGGTTTCCCTACAGCTCTCTTGGAGGAGGGTGATGGGGTCGTCAGGTTCGAGGAGGGTGAGGCGGGGTCTAGAGGGGACATATCGGGCAGCCGAATGGCCTCTGCCACTCGGAGCACCTCCTTTTATATTCGTGAACAAACAACTTTGACGTTTCTATCTACCGCCATCCAAAATATCAACGACATAATAATATAAGGTGGATATCCGTTTGGAATATTTTATATGTTTTGCTACATTATTCCTTAATATTTAAACTATTTATTTTACACACCTACTGAAATAATGTAAGAATGATTGTACAATGTAATTTAGGTATTACATAGTTGTTATAAGTTTTTGGTTATGCAAAACATTACTATTTTATCAACTTTTAAAAGTAAAAGGAATACTTATGATAACAATACCTATAATTAGGATAATCTATTACGCGGCTCAAAGAGAGTCAGCAAACAGGAAGGGGTCCGAAAGGACCGATGCCTGCCAGGGTTGCGGGACTGTTCGAAAGAGATACCGCGGCCCTGGAACACAAAGGGCAAAGGAAGGAACATGGATGGGTTTAAGTCAGTAAAAGTCTGACACTCCCTCCTGCTCAGCCCAGAGCGGGAGGGGTTATTTGATGATTTCCATCCAAAAAAAAAAAAAAAGCCTTACAGTTTTGTCCACGAGGCGATTTAACAGATTTTTTATTGGACGACGAATGTTGACATAATTATAAATTTTTGGAAACAAGAACCGCTTTAACGAAGGATATGACTTTCGAACTATCCAGTTAGTTTTCGTAAAAATGGAAATATTTGCACAAACTCGCCAATAAAAGTAACGTATCGATCTTGTTCTTCATGTTGCTCAGCTTTCAGTCTAAATTGCATGGAGTACTTTTCCCCCGATTCAAAATCCATTTTCGATAAGTCCACAATGTTCACTTATAAAACCCTCTAAACTGGCTTTATCTATCATTTCACACAAATAGGAACACAAACTATATAGTTGTCACTTTATAATATACTTCGTACACTACGTATGCACTTTACTTCCCGTTTTCATAAATTAGAAACATTTGAAATCAGATAATTTAAACCGCACGACTCGCACGAGGTGACACAATGATGTAAACAAACAACGGGCGAAAAGGAAAGAAAGATTGAAAAGTAACGACGCGAAAGAATACTTATTTATTTATTAATTTATTTAACACTTCAAGCACATAGTACAGAGGCGGACTTAATGCCATAGGCATTTTCTACCAGTCAACCTTTGGGTGATGCAGAGACAAACATTGGTGGTAGGTGTACCTATGAATAAATTACAAGGTTAGATAAAATACTATAAAATATATCAAAATACTATACATATATATCAAAAAATACATACATGTGTAAATAGACATTTACACAAATAAACTAAAATAAAAAGACAAACAATGGAGAAAACATTAACGCACTACCCAACGTATACGCGCGTAACGTATTAGCGTACTTACCTAAGTACCTACCGAACGATTGCTTCGTTGCGGTATACATATTTTAAAATACCTACGCGCGAAATCCTAAATCTGAAAGTATATCCGATGTCAACTCGGCCAATGACGTCACAATGGTAGGTAAGGGTACGCTTTAATGAAATAATTCTCGATTTCTGGATTTGAAAACATACCCGACGGACGGCAACACGGCAGTTTTCGACGTCATGAGCGTTGTGTGAAGGTATATATTCCATATACTTCGTTCGCTTCGTTCTCCAGCAGCCACCCGCTGATCTCATCGGCTGCCTGATATGTCCCCTCTAAAATAGGATTAGGAGACCCCGCCTTACCGTCCTCGAACCCGACGACCCCATCACGCTCCTTCAAGAGAGCTGTAGGGAAACCAGTACATTGCGCAAGTACAAAAACAGATACCGACCGCGACTCCGGCCCCACCCGGGGCCCACCGCGACTCCCCCGTAATACCACCGCCCGACCCTTGCTCGACGAGCCAGCCCTAGCCGCTGAGCATGTAACGTTAAATTCCCCATTAAATAATTCGACTCAGCCTGACAATAGCTGCCCTCCCTTCAATGACGCATTAAGCCTAATCCCGAACCCCACAGGGTGCCCTTAGTGACTGTTCATTTAATGTATATCCTTATTTTGTAAGCCCTGGCTGGGGGCCTTAAAGTACTTTTTGGCCACCACAGGATTGTCCGCTTAAGCAGCATCAACCTCAGAGAGTTGTTGCGCTGCGACTCCTGCGAGAGGTCCCTTAAAAAAAAAAAGAAATCTCCGCCGGCCGGCGGCCACGGGCCTTGGCCCCGCCTACTTCGTAGCAGTGCTACGAAGTTGTCTACGTCGTAGCAGATTGGTTACGAAGTGTGTATAGTAGGTACGCTTATTACCGACTTACTACGATCGCGTTTCGCGTCATATTTTGGGAACTAATTTTTGAGCTGTTAATAAAATATTCGAGATGTTACTAAGATCAGTCGAAAAACATATTGAACAGTTATTTAATTTAATGGCGGTTGATTAATTATTGCGACAGTAAAACATGGACAGTAATAAAAAATCAATTAGTCGGTTATTTTATCCTACAATGTCAATTTTAAAAATAATTGAGTAGTCCAATAACTGAATGAGCGGTAAGAATGATGGAATGAGCGGTTCGATAAATAGTTCGGCAGATCATAGCGATCGTGTGTGTTTTTAACCGACTTTCTTCAAAAAGGAGGAGGTTCTCAATTCGGTGTATTTATTTTTATTTTGTTATGTTTGTTACCTCATAACTCCGTCATTTGTCAACCGATTTGAAAAATTCTTTTTTCATCTAAAAGGATATGCTTTCCGATTGGTCCCATAGAAAATCATCAAAATCGGTTTAGGAATTTGGTTGTTTTCCTCACGTTAATTGTCACATCACGCGACGTCGCGTGATACTTGCTAGTTAAATTTGACACAGTTCCCGATTTCTGATTGAGCTGAAATTTTGCACGCATATGTATATCGCGAGACAATGCAATATTATGATGACATGGGGCTGATCGGATGATGAGCTGGAAGGTGGCCATACGAACTCTGTAATAAAACGACGCAACGCCGTCGAGTTTGGACTTGTTTGATTCGTCTTGATAAGTACTTTGTCTTTAGATGGTACCCAGGGTCTAGTGATGGAGCTGGAAGGTGGTCACAGGTAGTCCGTAATAAAATGACACAATCCCATCGAGTTTGGGCTCGTATGATTCGTCTTGACGAGTACTTTGGTCCTAAATGGTATCCAGTGTCTGATTATGGAGCTGGACGGTGGCCATAGGAACTCCGTTATAAAACGACAAAACCTCATCGAGTTTGGGCTCGCGTCATTCGTCTTGACTTTAACTAACTTTTAGTTACAATGTAAAAATTAATTCATGACAAGAATTTGTTTGGTATACTACAACTAAAAAGAGTAAAATAAAAAAAAAACTTTCTGCGCAAACAAAAATGACTTTCCAAAAAAACACTAAAAAAGTCTAAAATAACTTGACTTTCGGAAGTCGGTGGCCAAAAGTCAATGATACAAACAAAGACACCTGTAGTGTATGTAATTAAGTATCGTTAGTATTATTATGTAAGTGTGTGTAACCATACCTTATTTAGGATTAGCCAAGTAAGCAATATATTAACATCATGTACGCTGGACCTATGTGAAGAGAGAATAAAGCGAGGCGTTATCCAGAGCGGATGTCTTTCATTTATTACGACACTTCATGGCGACCCTGCCATTCAAATTGGAACATCATTACAAAATAAGTGGTTTTGTGTCATGTGTACAAACTTAAACTTTTGAAACATGGGGACTACTCAAACGAAAGAAGAGACGATCATCGCACAAACGGCTGCTGGTAATGGGAAAAATGTTGCGACAACCGAGCTCGGCTACTCCAGCATCAGCACGACAAATATTCTCCTCACCCTGATCACAATCGTCTTACTGGCAGCGGCATGCTATACTATCTGTTATTATTACAAGAAGATGCATGTCAAATGGATGGAGAGGCAGCTGAACCGCAGGTCCTTACGTCGCAGGCAGACCTCAGTGTATTTCAAGAAACACGCGCCCCGTGATGATGTGGCCGATATACCCGTGTAAGTGAAAATAAAAATAAAAACAAACATTTCCAAAAATGTTTGTGCCGCGTACGGTTTGGTGCTATATAAGAGACAGCAGAAACATCAGTGTGGTGACACGTTATATGTGAAAAGTTAAAAAATTTTCTACATGAGAGACTAAAAACCAATAATATACTATCGTGAAAATCTAACCGCTGGAACTATCAACTAATACATAACGGTTAGTGATGCTCTTTTAGGCATTTAATTTTATTAACTTTACGTCTTACGAATAAGAAATAGCGTGTAAAATGCATAATTGTGTAATAACAAGTAAGTAATTAGTATAAGGTATTATTGTACTTCATAAATCGTGCACGGCGACTCACCGAATCCGATACCCCGCGCCCTATAAGCAGGGACCATTCGGGTTACCCATTGAAAGGGTTTTCGATTGGGTTTTTCTAAGCAGTTATTCAGAAACCCATACGATGTGGGTAACACTTTTGAACTGCTTAATTGAAGCTGGGACCATACTGACCAGTTTGGTTATCCATTGAAAGGTTTTCCGATAGGGTTTTTCTAAGCAGTTAATCAGAAACCCATACGATGTGGGTAACCCTTTTGAACGGCTTAATTCAAGCCGCGACCATACTGACCATTTTGGTTACGCATTGAAAGGTTTTGCGATAGGGTTTTTCTAAACAGTTAATCAAAAATCCATACGATATGGGTAACCCTTTTGAAAGGCTTAATTTAAGCGGTTCCTAAGGGTACGCTTTCAATTACCTATCATCTTTCTTTTTTGTGTAGTTAATAAGTACAAAATGATAACAGCGATTCCGACTCGGAGCAATGTAATATGGTCTCTTGATAGGTTGCAAAATAGCATAGCATGCGTCAATTGGCCACGGCGGCGACGCCTTTGTGGCTACTTACCGATCGGCTTGTAAACAGGGATCTACGATCGATGCAATATAATAATTTTAGCTTTGCTGGCCTTAGTTACTGTTATTGTAATTTTTGCCGTTTGATGTTTTGAGCCCGGACGTCGCGATAGTGGTGACATATTATTAGTCACAGCGACTGCATTTGATGGCTTTTCTAGGGAGGTTGTCGAGAGCTCTGGTGTGCTGCTCTATCATGTGCTCTCTAGTGGCTAGCATATCCAACTTTGGCCGAAAAACTCCGAGCACAAAGCGGACATGTCAGAACACCACTGACGAAATTATAACTTAGCTTTTCCCTTTACAGCACAAGTAAAGCGAAAATTCCGAAAAATAAAAAAAAACGTTGAAAATTAAGGTAAATTTTGGTACTTACAAGTTTTGCGAAAATCTAAATTAACCCATATCTTTTTATCGTTTTGACTCAGGACCTTGATTTTTATACATTTAGGGACTGTAGACCTCAGTATCTGGTATTAATTTCAACTTGCTAGGTCCACCCGTTCCTGAGAAAATCGGTGGTGACACACGGACAGACTGACAAGAGAGTGATCTTATAAGGGTTCCGTTTCTTCCTTTTGAGGTATGGAACCCCAAAAATGCCAAAACCAAAACGAGATGCTGTCCAACGCTATTATTTATATTATGATGCTTCTAACAATACAAGTAAATGCAATTTATGTGGACATTTCTTAAAGGTGGATACCTACAATTTATGTTATAATTTGCCTTCACTGTAAAAAACCTTACTATTGGTAATTATGTGTGTTATAGGTAGGTAGTAGGTAAATTATTTGTCAATCAAACTAAATATGGAAAAAGCAATTGTATGGTAGACTGCTAGACTTACCAATAAAGTAGGTAAGTAGTGTTGGGAATTTATCCGGATTAATAGGTACTCAAAATGGATAAATGCTCATAAATATCCGGTTTTACTCGAGTAAGTATTTATCTAAAACTAACCTTAACCTTATGTGTTATAAATGTTGTTGTTGTTTATTATCCCATATTAGATCAAATAAATAAATACTCTTGACGTAGGGTATTTGTGTTACTAGGTACGATACGTAGCGTATTTTTTTTTTCTTTTTTACGAATAAAATATTGGATGAAAATAGAAAAAAGTCAATAAATTTAGATTTATTACTTCGGCATATCAAAATCTTAAAACAACAATTAGTAGAGTGCCTGGGGCGTTAAAATTTCGAATTTTTGGTTACAGTGAATAAAATTAAAAATGGAATGTTTATCTGAACGTACTTTAATATAATAAAACTGAAGAGTTTGTTTATTTGTTTCAACGCATTAATCTCTGGAACTACGAGTACCAGTCAGATTTGGAACATTCTTTGTGTATATTAAAGCCACATGCATGAGAAAGGCTACATGCTATACGGGAACGGAAAATATTGGGATATGCGTAACGTATGAAGTCGCGGGCAAAAGCTAGAAATAATTAGGTACAAAAATTTAGCAATTACAAATTGAGCAACTTATTAAAAAAAAATACTAAAGTTGCTATAATTCAAATAGTAAATATGTATTTATTTAGCTGTAGAATATCTTTTTAAATCAAATTGAAGGCAGCATATTATTTATATGTATAGACATAGTAAACAGATAAAAACAGGCCAAGTCCATGTTGAGGCACGCACAGTGTAAGGTTCCGAAGTTTTCTGTCTCTAAACCATGACAAATAAAATAAATTCGAGCTCATTTATGTTAAGAGTGACCTAAAAGCTATGAAAATACACCGATGACGTGAAAATGATAGCACATTAACTATATTGACAATTGTCCTTAAAAGACTTTATGTAAGAAATATACGTAAAGTACATTAAAAAAAGAATAAGTAGGTACTTACTTGTTTAATTATGTGATTTATTTATCCAAATGTTATTTAAATTTTACACTCTCTGTAGTGTAAGGCCAAGCACTAAATCGACACTTTTCTATCTGACTATACATCGACGTTTTTAAGCTTATTAAAACAGAAATTACCAGGTATGATTCTTCGGGTCAAGCGCACCCTTTTTTCTCGGTTTACGGTACGGAACCCTTCGTGGCTTCGTATGAGAGTCCGACTCGCACTTGGCATTTTTTTGTACTGACCGATTGTAGATACAAAAGAAGAATGAACCATTTATGAAAATGTTCGGTACATGGGGTACTTCCCGTTGACCTGGAATCATGTAAGAAGCAAGGTCCCACAGCAAAAGTTAAGTCGTATTTATTTTTAGCCCTTTATGTCGAGTCCCTTTAACTCCCTTTACATCGAGCCGAGAACCTTGTCTCGCTTCTATTACCCCTACGTCGCGTCGAGTCTATGATTTCTGTCCCTCTTATAATTTTTACGGATTTGTATTTTTTACTAACACTAGGTTAAGAACATTGTTACTAACAAATTTATGGACCAAGTCTGAATTAAATAAATATTATTATTATTATTATAATAACATATTATTATCTTTTAATTTTTAAATAAAAAGTATATTATACAATATACATATTAGACTCATGACCAAAACGCACAAAATTTATTTATTTGCGTAACGCGTCCATGTTTGGGTCACAGGAGTTCATATGAGTACCAAAGGAGATGTTTCATTTTCTGCCATATGATGTACATTTATAGAAAAAGAGGAAAAATACCACGAATTTAGGGAAAATATTCTATAATTTAAGCCTGATTTGTTGTGCATGAAAAGTAATAGTTTTTCAATTATTGCCATATTTTATTCAATAAGGCGTCTTACTGTTTGCATAGTCTGCTTTCGTTCTGAAATCGTGTCACATAATAACACACACTTAACACATCATAATATAACACGTCATCATAATATCACATCGATGTTAAATATGAAAAGAATGTGTCCTTGCAATAAATAATTATTATTATACTCTTAAACATCATTTTCGACTAATTATAAGCAAGAGTGATGATTTCATTGATAAAAAAATACAATAGGTACTACTTTCCTGTAGTGTACTTCTGAACGAAATATTCAAAATGACATTTTGTTTTGACAAAACCCATCAGTGTCTGTCTGTCGAGTCTCGTTCGTCTCGACTTGGTTTCGAATGTCGTGGCTTTCGGTGATATTTTACGTTCTCTCATTTATGTTTTGTTCCTACGACTTTTGCTTTGTACAATTATTGGCAAATAACAATTTCAAGGTTATGCAAACGTCATCTCTAGTATCTGTCATAGCTGCCACACCTGACATATCTGGCATAGCTGTAACATTCACCACAAACGTCAAACATTTTTAATTTTTATTGCGTGCATAAAAACCATATATTATTATGTAAAAAAAATTACTTTATTCTATTCAGAGGTTTGTTTCCCAGCTTTTATAAAAGGTACATGTTATGGCCGGAGTCCCATACAAAAATGAAACATCTCCTTTCAACAATTTGTCCAGTACATTCTGAGAAAATCGGCTGTCGACAGACGCACGGTTTGTGTTGACAGACGGACAGACAGCTGAGTGATCCTATAAGGGTTCCGTTTTTACGGATGTGCAGAACGGAACCTTAAAAATAAATTGTGATAATATTATGTACCTATTGTTCACTCTATGAGTGCCTGGTTTCAGACGCTTTTTTATCCTTCACTAAAGTACCTATTATTATAGTAACGTATTAAATTAAAATGTTTCATAAAAGTCTGAATCTTTTAAATAATTTAAATAAATATTGTGTCGGAAAACATTTGCATGGAGGAATAAATTAAGGACATAATAAAGGGTGTAACAAGACCCTTATCGAAGACGAAAGACACTTGTTCTCCCCATCATTGTGATCATTTTTTTGTTCTAGACTATACCTGGAAACCTGCTAGTTACGGAGATATTGGGGGTCAAACTCCCGACTTTTTCACAAGTTTTTTTTTAAATACGTGTTTCTGATGTACGATTTTTAGTTTAAACACCTTCACGACCCCCTTACTATTCAATCCATCCACCAGCACAATGTTTTGAGTACATTACATTGAGTCCTACCGTAAAAGGTGATTTTTCACCCCAAAAAAAAAAGTCGTTTCCCAGCAATACATTTTGCGTAAAGTTACTTAGTTTGATGTACCTAATGCTTGGTTGAAGGCTTCGTGAAGGGTCCTGTTATACCCTGTATGTAGAAGGGTGTGAGCTTTTAGCTCGATTTGGAGTCAAACTTATTCTTATAAACTAGTTATTCTTAAAAATCCTCAAAACAAAAATATAAGTAAACAAAAATTAAATTAAAACGACGCGATCGGTCGCCCGCCGGCGGGCGGCGCGGACAGTGGGTGTTCCTCTAAAAAGACTGATCGTCCGTGCCTACTTACAACGACAGCTTGGTAAAGGTTGTCGCGAACTGGAGGCGTCGAATAGTCAAGCTGGGGGGAGGTACGTATTTACGCGACCAGGTTTTCATACGAGGTACAATAGGTATACTTGCAAGTACGCTGACCCAAAATACTTACAAGACAAAGTATGTTAAAAATACTTGCTAAGTCGATACTCGAAGCAATTCAGCTCCTTATTGATATTATATTTAATTACGGATCAATGTTCTATGCAAGTATTTTTTTTCCAACAAGGCTTGAAAGTATCGTTTTTTTGCATACGCGACATCAAGTAGTATATTTATTGTTTATAATCATTTTCTACCTGATTGTAATTTAAATGGAGAAAATATGAATATCATTTTATTTTTTACTTTTAGGTACACACACATGCACATGCATGCATGGTACATTTTTCAAAGTGAAATATTTCAAAAAGAATAAGTATCATTTACGACATTTTATGAAAGAGTATTGTCGATTGGCGTATGTTTCATAGGTGTACACCAAAACACGTAATTTTAGATACCTACTTACTGCAATTTTAAGTATGCAAGGCTCTACACAAAAAAGTTCAAAGTCTTTAATTCACATATCTACCTAAATATTGTCAAAATTCTTACTAACCCATTGCTCTTTCAATTGATTACGACTCAAATTCAAATTTAAAATCATTGGTAATTACATGAAGTTGTTAAAAATAGAGTACTCGCAAAACAACAATATTGATCGTCAGATACTCAGGAAGTCAGGACACACGCCTTGCTATGTTATGTAGGCACTAGGCATCTAAATTCTGAAAAATAATATTTGGAAATTTTAGCACGTGTTCCGTCTACAAGCCTACGTTGTCTAGTGGATGGTGCGTCGTGGTGCTCCACCACCTACTTCGCACAAGTTTATTGAATAAACATAATGTACCTAACCTGCACTAAACCCATAAATTAAATGGTTACCATAATGAGTTGAGTGGGTGACCCTTTCGGTGGGTTTGAAGTTTAAAACCCATTTAATGGGTTATCATAATGATGTTATAACCCTTTCACTGGGTTTCAAGTTTAAAACCCATTCAATGGGTTTTCATAATGATGGTGTAACCCTTTCACTGGGTTTCAAGTATAAAACCCATACAATGGGTTATCCATATTTGGATGTTCCCCTTTTACTAGGTTTCAAGCATAGTATCGAATCGAAGGGGTAAGCCGTTTATGAGGTTACCTTTAACATGATGTTATCTTTGAATGGGTTTCAAGGAGTTACATCATGATAAAGGTAACCTCATAAACGGCTTTCCCCTTCGAAAGGCTTAACTCTTAACCGGGGTTGTATGGTCCCTGCCTATAAGGAATGTTCTCGCATTGCTTTCTATATTTGGAAGACAGATCGAAGAATTGCGGTGAACATAATTAGTTGCTAGGGTGATGTCATGACATTCCTTTATGTTTTATTAATAGATTATGGCCGATGATTTTATCAGAATTTATGAAGATTTAGTGGACATTCGTAAATATTTGATAAAGAAAGGACAAGCTAGGTTTACGGGATCAATAGCGATACATAAGTTAAAAGAGGCTAAAAATTTATTTAGTGAAGCGCAATTATTATATTCCAAGTTAACGCATGATTTAAAACCCGAATTAGTGACGCTATTGTCCACCACCTTCGATAATATTAAGAGTGCATTCTTAAAGATAAGTCAATTATGTACTTCCCCTCCTAGTGAAATAAAATTTGTAAAAATGGAATTTGATATTCGAACGGCGTGCAACTTAATTCCCCTTATGGACGGTAGGGAGGACACCACGAAACGATTGATTGATGCAGTTGAAATGTATGCGGACATGTTAGACGATTCGGGGAAAAATCTTTTAATAAAATTTGTAATGAAAGGTCGCCTATCTGAGAACGCTAAGCTCCGTTTGTCGAATAGCTATGACACGGTTCCTTATCTAATACAGGATTTACGGAAACATTTATTAACTACAAAATCTTTTACCGCTATTCAGTCCCGCCTCCAAAATATGAACCAAGGTTTTAGGTCAATTGACGAGTATGGTTCAGAATTAGAAAAACTTTTTACCGATTTAACCATCTCACAGGCAGAAGGCGATACGTCAAAGTTCGCGATACTAAAGCCATTAAATGAAAAAATGGCCATTAAGAAATTTTCAAATGGGTTGAAAAATTCAAGGCTAAGCACCATCGTGGCCGCTCGCAACTATAGTAATCTCAAGGACGCCATACAAGGTGCTAAAGATGAGGATGTATCAACGCCTTCTACGTCCTCTAAGCCGGACGTCATGCAGTATTCGAGAAGAGGTCGAGGTAAGTTTACACCTTCTTCAGGACCGAGGGATCAAGGTCAACATGGTCATGGCAATTATGGTTCCTTTAATAATTATAATCGCGGTGGTTACGGAAGATCTTTCCAAAATTCTAGCTGGGGTAGGAATTACCCACAGGCAAATTATAACACTGGCCGATATTGCCATCGAGGTAACAGGCGAGGTAATAATTACAGCCGTAATAATGTTTTTTCGACGCCACCCGTACAACCTGCCCAAGCATCGACGCAAGAGGTTGTTTCTCAAAATTGTAATGAAAATGTTAATCCCCAAAATTTGAACAACAAGCAGGTTTTTCGATTTTAATAATTATATTTTGGCTTGTAAGGGACGACGGCAATTTCGTCACCCTCCCGGCTAACTGTCCTAACTAGCAATTGATGTTTTTCCAGGGCAACCGTTTTTCGGTCGGGCGTTACAGTCAAATTACTGTAGTTGCGTTAGTTGTGGCTTTATCAATGAATTAAAAAGTTTTTTATATAGCTCTTGGCTTATTCTTTAAGTTAGTAGTCGCCCTAAAGCCCTAAGGTATCTGTATATTTATTTATATTAATTTGAAGCAGATACGTCTCTCTGTGAGAACTTTGTTTCACAACTTGTGTCTGTTACGACGCGGGTATTTGGTATAAAATATAAATAAAAGTCTATTAATATGATATTTATTTATTAAAAGTAATAATAAATTTTAACATTTTTGGCAATTTAGCTGAGTAGGTACTAAATATGTTTAAAACTATAAGAACCCTTAATGACATGAATTGAAAGTTAACCTTATTTCAAATAAATTGTATTTATTTTATATTTCAAGCCTATACTTGTGCTTATAACTATTAATGCACTTAATGCTTAGTATACATTTTGTTTCTAAGAACATTTTTTTTTGGTCTTAGAATTTGTAGTTACTTATTTTAATATCACAATCACAGTCTTTGCAAAAATATTAGTCTTTAATTGGACTTACTTCACCTAGGATTAAAGCATTAGTTAACAGTCTTATTTATTGAACATAGGAACTATAAATCAAGTCAATGATAATTTTATAGGTAAACAACGTCTTAATAGTAACGTAAGAGCTAAATTCTCTAAACAACCAGCTAGTAAAATCAACAGTAATTAGTGAGAAAGTGATGTATAAAATGCTACATGCTCCGGCAACTTAATGACTGGGGTATCTCCTGTTGTTAGAGACAACAAGTCATTATATTTTTCTACTGAAATTTTGGGCGGTGTCGGATTAAGAAGTCCTATTTCCTCTCTTAAGAATACAGAGACCTGTCTCCTAAGAGAAAGAGAACGTGGAATCTCTTCACCGTGGCTATTCTTAAAAAAAACCTTTTCGGGCTCAGTTTTCTTGACAGAAAATTCCATCATTTCAGTCCAGTTCAAGCATCGGCCCTCATCATCTTTACGGATAGAAAGCATCCTTAGGTCGGCTGAAAGTTTTTTAAAATCGAGGAAATCAGTGTATGTGAGAACATTCACTTCGTACGGTTTATTTCTCCGTGCCAATCTAAAAATTGGAGGCAATTGGCTCGGTACAAAAATATCCCCACATGTTTTCAAAGCATGGCCGATGGTGCTGTGTACGGAGTCTCCTTCGCTTTGTCCATGACATGGCACGGAGAACCGTAAAGTGATTTCCTGGATATTTGTGGTATTGTTTATGACATACAGTAAGGTCGATGCCAGAATGGAATTTTTGTTCTGTCCACTGCATCCATCAGCAAACAGATAAACATTCTTAATGTCTCTTGCGTCACTCTTCTTGAGAAAGTCATACAGTGAAGTCGAAATTTCTGACGACCCTCTTTTGCTTGCTCCTTCATGCCATGTATAACACGAACAGGCTCCAGAAGTCATATCGTAAATTGTGAAATTGTACGCTGAAAGACGACGTTTATAAAAAACAGCATTTTCATTGCTTATAGGCAAGCTTATGACTTGTTGGAGATATCTTTCTTGCCTATTTTTTTAAGGATATCTTGAAGTATGTCATATGTATAACAAGTTTTGTTCAAATGTTTGAGTCCAGTTCTTATACGAATAATTGAATTTAAAGATTCCAAGTTGATTTTATTCCTTAGTTTATTTTTAACGATATTCATTACCCTGAACACCCCCCTCTCAACGTCGGCATTTGAATGTGGTAATATTAGCACAGCCGCAGATTGCAGACTACACTAGTTTGCGTTTTGTTACTTCAGCCACAGCTGCATTTTGTGAGCGAATAGACAACATCAAAATTAGTGCTAGATTTAGTGCTGGGTGCTGTTTCTTAAATTTCAGTGCTAGGCACATGAAAATAGTGCTAAATCTAGCACTCAAAGTGCTGAGTTGGCATCACTGGGTTCACTTGCTATGCACCCACCCGCACCCCCCGTGCCAACCGCAACGTGACTTCACTTAATACTATATAATAATAATAAGCAATAAGCTTCATATTCGTTAAAAAGCTTTGATCTATACGACGTAAGTGAAAAATAAAATGTGTGAACATCTTAGAAAAAATTCTAGCTAAGTGTCCTATGTACATACTTCAATAATTTTGAATCGGGACGAAAAATAAAAGTCTTTCTAACTGTAGTATGTTCATACGACAGGTAGAGAGAATATTTTTTCCCTCCTTTTGCACTTACGCAAAACCAAATACGTGATTATCTCCTAAACGGTACACGACACAGATACGACGATTAAAGAGAACTTATTCGAAATATAGCTATGAACACGTAGGTAATGTCAGTGCAGATACGTCAGTTTGTGAGATACGACAGTTAGCGGGGAGGGCGACGATTTGTGTCATTTTATTGTAATAACAGAAAATATTATTTTTTAGTAGATACGGGTGCGTCAATATCTATTATTAAGAAAAATGAACTACCCGATTCGATGCATATTTGTTATAACAGCACTACTATAAACGGCATAGGAGGGCAGATCAACTCTTTGGGAAACGTAACATTGAAACTTGTTACAGAAAATAATGACACGTTTACTCATAAATTTCACGTTTTTCAAAATTTACCCATCCAGGCAACTGGTATTTTAGGCTTGGATTTTCTATCGATATGGCTGCAATATCGATTTAGCCACCAACGTGTTAGCTGTTAATAATGCGGATAAGCTAATTTATTTACCTATCTCGCCTAGACTTGATAAGACAATTATTTTTTGTGAACGTTAACGTTCACAAAAAATAATTGTCTTGTATTACCAGCCCGAAGTGAATCGACCCATTTCGTAGAATTAAGCATAGTTGCGGAAGAGGATTGTGTTGGTTGCTCGAGAGAGATAGAAAAAGATATTTTTTTTAGCAGGTGCTATAGTTAAACCTAAAAATCGTAGGATACCGATCAAAATACTTAATATAAGAGATACAGAAGTAAGATTAGAAAATTTTAATCCGGAAGTTACATTTTTAAGCGAGTATAATATTTTTTCTTTTGATAAGATTAATGCCAATGCTAATAGGGCCGAAACTTTCCTTTCGTTGTTAAAATTAAATCATCTTAATTCTGAAGAAAAAAATTCTCTCGAAACAATTTGTACAAAATATTCAGATGTGTTTTTCCTGCCAGGAGATAAGCTAGCCACCACCAACGTTTGCAAACAATCCATAACACTAAAACCTAACGTTAGTCCTACCTACGTTAAACCTTACAGACTACCTCAATCATTGAAGCCAGAGATTGATAGACAAATTAAACAAATGTTGAAGGACGATATAATAGAAGAGTCCTCAAGCGAGTGGAACAGTCCTGTGTTACTCGTTCCCAAAAAGTCTGAAGGCAGCAAAAAGTGGCGTTTGGTAGTGGACTACAGAAAACTTAATGATGTAGTAGTCGACGATAAGTTTCCATTACCAAACATCACCGACATCTTAGACTCACTTTCAGGATCAATGTATTTCACTCATTTGGACTTAAATCAAGGTTATTATCAAGTTAGTTTAAGCCCTGAAAGTCGTAAATGTACTGCTTTTTCCACTAGCTCCGGTCAGTATCAATTAAAACGTCTTCCTATGGGACTTAAAACTTCGTGTAGTAACTTCAGTAGAGTAATGTCAATAGCTATGTCTGGTCTGACGTATGACAAATGTTTTATTTATCTCGATGATTCAATTATTTTTGGACGAAATCTAAATTCACATAATAAAAATTCGATAGATGTACTCGAAAGGTTAAGAAAAGTAAACTTAAAACTAAATCCGGACAAATGCCAATTTTTAAAAAAAGGAAATATTGTATGTTGGACATTTAGTTTCTGCTGATGGAGTATTACCAGATCCAGAAAAAACAATAGTTTTACAAAATTACCCTGTACCCAAAAGTGTAGATGAAGTGAAACGATTTGTAGCTTTCTGCAATTACTATCGTAAATTTGTACCATCGTTTGCTGAGCTAACATTACCTTTAAATCGGTTGTGCAGAAAGAATGTAAGTTTTAATTGGACAGCGGAATGTCAACACTCTTTCGAAATCTCAAAAAAAAAAAAGTTAGTTAGCCCACCCATACTTCAGTACCCAGATTTCTCAGAATCTAACGAATTTATTTTACAGACCGACGCATCAGGTGTAGCTATTGGTGCAGTTTTGTGTAACACTGACCTTAGACCCGTAGCATATACAAGCAGACCATTAAATAAGGCAGAACTAAACTACCCTACCATACAAAAAGAACTTACTGCTATAGTCTGGGCAGTAAAGTACTTTAGGCCGTATCTATTCGGTAGGCATTTTACTATAATGATAGATCCACAAATCTCGACGACGTAAATAACGCCTTAATGCAGGTGCATAATTGGTTCACCGCTAATAATTTAGTATTAAATGGGAAAAAAACGAAGTGCATAAGATTTGCTCTACCGAATGTTAAAAGTAGTGATAGTGACATAGTATTGAATCAAGAGAAACTGCAATTCGTCGAAAATACTGTTTTCCTGGGGATCACGCTCGACTCAAGGCTATAATGGGGTCCGCATATAACATCTCTTGCAGGACGGCTGAGTTCAGCAGCATATGCTGTTAGAAAAATCCGCCAATTTACTGATGCAGATACCGCGAGGCTAGTCTATTTTAGTTATTTTCATAGTATTATGTCATACGGTATTTTACTATGGGGACGGGCTGCAGACATTGAGTCTATATTTATTCTGCAGAAAAGAGCCATCAGAGCCATATATGATCTACGTAGGCGCGATTCTCTAAGGGAACTGTTTAAAGAAATTAACATCATGACAGTACCTTGTCAATACATCTATGAAAACATCATGTACGTTAGGAAACATCTGCATTTATTTAGTAAAAGAGGTGACAGACACCACTATAATACTAGAAACAGGGACCAACTAGTACAGCCAGGTTTCAGGCTAGCTAAAGTAGACTCAACTTTCATGGGGTACTGTTTAAAATGTTATAATAAAATACCTCCCCACATTCAACAACTGAATGAGACAAAATTTAAATCTTGTATAAAACGCACACTATGTAGGCAAGCATATTATAAGTTAGGGGATTACATCGATGATAAAAATGCTTGGCTCAATGCTGGTCCTGCTCCACAACCATAGGGGCAAACTAATCAGAAGCTCATGTGAAATTATTGTGGAAGCTGCAGATGATTGTAAAAATATCTTTGCATTGTATAGATTCAATCTCTTAGTATTATATAACTGCATAGCACATGTGTGAGTACTATGTACTGTAAAGCTACCATGGCTGAGAGAATGTCAGGCTCACTCAAATGTCTCGCTGATAGTGGCGGGTGTGTTGGGTCGTTTAGTTCCCTCCAATATGGTTGAGTTGAATGGAGCTGATGCATGCGTCATGTTCGTGAACGGGCGCTGTCAGTTGGGACTGGTCATCTCTTAGCTGCCACGGTTTATTTTAACTACTTTGTTTTTAAATTGTTGATAGTTATAATCTTTTACTCTGGACGCTCTTAATGTGCACGTCTTTCTACATCGTTCTCACATATATGTATAATCTCAACATGAATGATGTAACCAAGATCTTGTAACAATATTTTGATTGAAAAGAGTGTCCATGGAGTTTCTTGCCCATTCTTCTCCATAGAGATCTACGCTTTGGAATGGACAACTACAGTACTTTCACAAGTTATTATGCCTTGTGTCTGTGACTGTAGCTTCGCCTTTGTTTTTCTGACTTTCAAAAGTGCCTGTGAAGGTCTAATTGAAATAAACGCTTTGAGTTTGAGTTTGAGTTTGATCATAAACCACTAATTTATCTGTTTGGCATGAAAGATCCCTCTAGCAGGCTGTTGAAGTTTCGTTTAGTTCTTGAGGAGTATGATTTTAGAATTTTGTATGTGCAAGGGAGGGATAATGTAGTCGCGGATGCATTATCCAGAGTAATTGTGACTTCCAGTGAATTTAAGAGTATGAATGAGCAAATTTCGGAAATTAATGTTATGACTAGAGCACAAAAAAGGCGAATGGATGAGAAGAGTAAGAATGAATCACCGCCAATTAGTAAACCCACCGACGAAGGGTCTGATCAGCCTAGGGTCGTGGAGTTACTGAAGAAGCCGAGTGATGTCGTGGAGATGATTTTGCTAGAGAAAGATAAAGTGGATAAATTTAGAAGAGGTAATTTGATAAGTGCCGAAGACGAGTGTCTCGCTTACATCCCTAGTAAAATGTTGTTATGTGTAAACCTCAACTTTAGGACACATTTCTCGCGAGCCGAATTTGTGACTAAGTTAGAGAAGTTTAGCAAAAATATAAAAGCAAAAGAAGTATGCATAGTTAAAAATACTGAAAATGAAGAATTTATAAAAGTTTTATGTAGTGAAATACAAACATTACAAGACTGGACCGGTCCGAAAGTATGCATACTAAGAGGAATAGAAAGAATAGATAATGAAAATGCTAAACAATACATTTTAAATGACTTTCATTTACTGCCTACCAGTCGGCATGCTGGTGTCCGCAGGATGACGAACCACATCAAGAGACGATATTTCTGGCCAGGTATCGATAAAGATGTTCTTGATTTTGTAAAAAAGTGTTCTACATGTCAGAAGACTAAATATAGTACACAAAACAGCCGATGACGATCACAACCACTGCGACGTCAGGTTTTGAAAAAATATTTTTAGACTTGGTAGGTCCTTTAGATAAAGACGAGAATGGAAACTGTTACCTTGTAACGATTCAATGTGAACTAACTAAATTTATTGAAGCATGTCCTATAACAAATAAAGAGTCCGTAACTGTGGCAAGATCAATTATACAAAATTTCGTTTTACGTTTCGGTATACCAAAAGTTATAGCTACTGATAGAGGTTCAGAGTTTATTTCAAGCACTATGGTTGAAGTTTGCAAATTATTAAAAATAGAAAAATTGATGTCCACAGCATACCACCATCAATCAATCGGTTCTCTCGAAAATGCGCATAAGCACTTAGGCGCGTTTCTAAGGACTTATTCAGGCAACAACGGCTATGACTGGTCACACTGGATACCGTTTTGGTGTTTCAGTTATAATAATACCGTCCACTCAGAGACGAACTACACGCCCTTCGAACTCATTTTCGGCAGGCCGTGTAATATTCCTAATAATATTAAGAACTGTAATAGAATAGGACCATTAAATAACCCAAATGCGCTAAAAGACGCTAAACATAATTTAGAGAATAGTAAGAAAACTAGAAAATTAGCTTATGATAAGAAATGTAATCCTGTTACTTATAGTAAAGAAGATTTAATTTTAGTCAAAAGTGAACGAACAAAGAAATTGGATAATATTTTTGAAGGCCCTTTTATTGTGTTAGAGGATATGGGCCCTAAAGTCAAAATTCTAAAACAAAACAAAATTGAATTGATTCATAAGGATAGGACTAAATTGTTTCATACACACATCAAAAGTGTCTAGGGATCAAGCATTTTTATGTGGATTTCTTGAGATTGAGATGTGGCTTTGTAATAAATTTATGATTTTATAAATTTATATGGATCCTTTTTGGTGCATTTCATAATTTGAATCAGGAACTGTGAATCAAATTCGAGTAAAAGATGAAAATCAGCTGTCAATATTTTCCCTATAAAAACATACAACGCATTGAAGACATTATTAGTGCTACTGTTTCCCTACTACTGATTAAAACCAACGTTATTATGGAGCGGCGACGTCATTTAAGCAGGGAAGAAATGCTCAGAGCCGTGGGAATGATAGAAGCTGGTTCCCGGCAACGTACTGTGGCTTTAGCTCTGAATACAAGTCAGAGTGTTATCAGTCGACTTTGGACACGTTACCGAAGCACTGGTACCGTGGCTGAGCGCCATGGAGGACGGTATCGCTGCACCACACGGAGACAAGACCGATACATTCAAATCTTAACTCGAAGAGCTCCAACAATAACCGCCATGATGTTAGCCGTGAGGCTTCATCACTCTTCAGGGAACTTAATTAGCGACCAAACAGTCAGAAACCGCTTGCATGAAGTGAACCTTCATTCCCGAAGACCGCTACGGGTACCACCTATAGCAATGCACAATCGTAGGATACGATATCAATGGGCTCTTGAACACAGAAATTGGGCAGAAGAACAATGGCGTTTCGTGTGCTTTTCTGATGAGTCTCGTTTTGGTATGAGACCGGATACAAGACGTATACGACACTGGAGAACCCCTGGACGCCAACAGCGATTAAAATCCTGCCAGGAAGTCCATCCTTATAGTGGTGGAACCATCATGGTATGGGCGGGTATTTGGATCGGCGGAAGAACTGAGTTGATTTGGATCAGATGCAACCTCAACGCTCAAATTTATGCTGAGACGATTGTATCAGACGTCATCGTTCCTCTACAAGTGCAAATCGGTCCCTTATTTCAGTTAATGCATGATAATGCACGACCGCACACCGCAAGAGTTGTAAGACAGACTCTCGCCGCAGCTAACATCAATGTCCTGCCCTGGCCTGCTCAGTCGCCAGACTTGAATCCGATTGAGCATGCATGGGATATGCTACAGAGAAGAGCTCTGCCGAATATGGAGGGTATCCAGTCGCAAGAAGACCTTTTTTTGTTGTTGCAACGAACATGGGCGGCCATTCCACAGCGTGATTTGGATGAACTCATTTTGAGTATGCCAAACCGATGTTCTTGTGTTGTTAGTGTTCGCGGTAGAAACACGGATTATTAATTGTTTAAGTTACCCAATAAAATTTTAAAGAAAACTGTTATTTCAGTCTTTTTTCGAACTTTTGTGTTAGTGGTTCAAATGTCAAAAATCCCTTTATTAGGAAAATGGCAAATTTCTTTATTAATGCAAAGGTGACTTGGTTTATCGTTACTGTGACAAACGAAAACACTTTATTTGATGAATCCTTAAAGAAAATTTTAATTAATATCAATCAGGAGAAAAGTTATTGCAAAAATATATGTTGATCCCTAGACACTTTTGATGTGTGTAGTTAAGAGTATATACTCTTATTTTGTTTTTGTTTTTGTAATAACCTAGTGTATAAAAAAAAATCGAGAGCTCTTTAATTATTTTTTTTTCTTTTACCCCCGGTGGTTTAGTGTATGTAATTAAGTATTGTTAGTATTATTATGTAAGTGTGTGTAACCATACCTTATTTAGGATTAGCCAAGTAAGCAATATATTAACATCATGTACCCTGAATCTATGTGAAGAGAGAATAAACACTTCACACCGACTAATTAACCGAGTAATTTAGACTTTTTTAGTGTTTTTTTGGAAGTCGGTTTTGTTTTCGCAGAAAGTTTTTTAATGAATGTTCGATGACACGAATGATGAATTGATGACATGAATGTTTTGAGATGGATAGATGACACCCGCAGCGCACTCATCTTTAAAACCGAGTCGCACTTGGCCAGTTTTTTTATGCCTTCGTGGTTGAAGGCCTCAATAATGAATGTCAACAATTGAAATTAGAACTTACAAGTGAGTTGGCGCCAATAGGTAGTGATTTTGTTCGAGGTTACGTTGAAGAGTAGTAGGTAACTGTTTGCAGACTGTTAGGTATTTTATCGAAAATCAACTCCTTCTTTTGGTTTCTTATATGCCATTACTTCCCAGAATTGAATTCTTAATGGCAACGTTATCGAATGGTGTAATAAAACACTATTTTATTTTTTCAAAACCAAGAGTTTCGATTCCTGGCCAGGAATATTGAATTTTCAAAAATCCAATGATGCAGTTTTAGTTTTCATCAAAATCGGGCTCGAGACTCCTTTGAGCATTTTTCGATATTCCTCGCAGTTTCGGATTTGGCCTTCCACGCCCACTTGAAAAAATCACCTGTATATTATAACTAGTATTTGCGTGTTGCGCGAGGTGCCAGCAACTCGCGTGCTGTAACTTAAAAAAGGTGGGGAGAGGGGGGAGTTTTTGAAAATTATTTTGACCATCTCTGGACCACTTTTCATGAATCTGAAAAATAAAATGTTCAGTCTCTTAGTTTCCGAGATACGATAGGGGGACGGCGAAAAGGGGGAGTTTGGCACTTTTCCCCTACTCACGAGAGTTACTCGTTTACGAATCTGTCAAAATATACCCACCTCCCATCCACCATCAGGGAGAACAATTATGTCAGTCAGTCAGTGAGTTTTAATCGAGCTTTTTAAAGTATACGAGTAATAATATAATCAGTGGTAAAGCATCAGCTTAAATATATTAATAGTAAAATATAATCAGTGGTAAAGCATCAGCTTAAATATAGTAAGTATAATTAAATGTTTTTTTTTTTATTATCGTAAGTATATTTCAGGCATTAACCCATATATCTCAGTTTACATAATTATTACATTGATAACATTAAAATTTAATTCACATTACATAAAATCATAATCAAAGTTAAAATCCACACATAAATCAATTCATCATTAAATACGATTCGTTTTCATTATATTTGCTGGAATAAAATATAAATTTTCAATGTTGTGACATGTACGTCAGATTTGTCAAACTGTCAGTTACGTTTTCTTTCTGTCATAGAGTTTCTAACTAGCTTAGTCTATGATGAATACTTTTTGGTTTATCTAATCTAAATTATATTTCCAATGTTTAGTTGAAATATTGTATTTTATAGATAATAATGATTGATTAACTTAATTTTAAATTATATTTATAAATTCTTTACGCACTCATGGTTTTATGAAGTAAGTCTGCTATGTCCTGGCCGACTACACTTGTCAGATGAGATGAATATATGGCCGCAAGAAGAAAATCTGAGATTCAAAAATGGAAGGAGACTACTGTAGAAACGAGCTGACGAGGCAGTCGAGACTAGATTAGACGAGAGAGCGTTTCTTGAATGTGAGACTGAAGGAATTCTTAAAATTGGAGACAAGACAGATTCTTGAAGGTGCTCCATCTAAAAGAAACACCTGGGACTACTACTCCCAATCTTATTATTAAAAACTGTCGTTGCCCTGTCCCTGTCCCTGATCCCTGCTGTTCATCTCGCGGAGCTTCCCTGGGTCTAAAAGCTGGTGATCCAACTCAAAGATCCACCAGGACCTCAACTCCTGTTCTTCAGAACGCCGCCTTCCTGTGGAGCAGACCTGATAGAACGTGCATCGTCCTACATCTCCACCTCTACGTTTCATTGTGCTTCACCAACAGTGATACTAATCGTGTGTATATACTCAAAAAGTACTTCCAGAGTGCGGGTTTGATACGTCATTTTTATAAACACTTGTATTTTTTATTTCATTTGTAAAACCATCCATATCTCTATTAAATTTTGAAATGTACAAGTCTACTTTTATCCTTTAATTCTTAACAGGAACTAGTAGATTTGTTACAATCTGTCTAGGAATATTTGTGGAAACGGAAGCGAAGGATAGGTATCTTTCAATGAAAATCGAGTGTAGTATTCAATTATTGGAAGATTGTTTTTAACTCTATAATAAAATCTAATAAATTGGACATTGGCTCTCTCTCTCTCTTCTCTCTTCTTCAGCCGTTGGCCACCCAATGCTGAGTGTAGGTCTCTTCCAAGTATCCACTTTTGGCGGTTTTGTGTCGTGGCTATCCAGTTTCTTCCGGCCACTTTAATCAGATCGTCTGTCCACCTAGTCGGTTGTCTTCCCACATTCCTCCGTCCCGTCCGTGGCCTCCACTCCAGCACTATCTTCCATCCAGTCTACGGTATATATGTCCCGCCCAATTCCACTTTATTTTTGCTATCGCTTCTGCCGTGTCCGTAAGTCTCGTTCGTCTCCGTATTTCGGTGTTTATCACCCGGTCGTAGAGGGAGATACCCAACATGGCTTGTTGGACTAGCTCTCTGAAAGACTAGCTTGTGGTAGATATTGCATTTGGTGAGCGTCCAAGTAATTGGTTACCAGGATGCTATTGAGGATCATCAGTCCCGTTTAGGTTTTTAAACTGTAAAGCAGTTTTTACCCGGCCCGGCCGACAGAGCATTTCGGTGGCCTATTCCGATCCAACCGCTTGCTTTTGTTTTACGACTACACTATTGGGGTATAATTTGACTTGCTTATTGACAATGCCTTATCAGCTTCTTTCGACCAATTATCGACGCTGTCTATTCAACAATAGAATGTATAATAGCATGTTTTCTTACCACATTGAATTCGTGTCACAGTTTCGAATGTTTGTATGATACAAAGGTTTTTTTATTAGCATTGCAACTGTTATGCTGCGCTACATTTAGCGTTCATTAACTACCCATGTGGCTAAAACTAAGATGTCATGTAGAACATTCGGAGCAGAGCTCCTAATATAAGAGAAGTGAGTTTCATCATCATTAGGTTTAGCCTGAATCCTTATCCAGCTTGAGTGGTACTGATCTCTGCATTCTTATACACATTACACATTAGCATTATACCTATACGTGGACTGATTTGAAAAATAAGCCTTACTGCATGTTACTTCTGCGTCTAAGTCATTTATTTATTATTATTATTCCCTTTATTTAACTTTTGTACAAATTATTTACATTTTTAAATATTTCTTATAAAAAAAACAATATAAAAACATTTAAAAATATAAAAAATTGTTGCCCGCCGGTATCGGGAACAGGGTCCAAGCTACCGGTGGTCAGGGCTCCAGAGAGAGAAACCGGGCACATACCTATAGTACGGCACTTCCGATTCCACAAGTCTGTATTTTAGAGCAAGTTGCTGATGGATAATCCTGGCTACAAGGTTGTGTCTATGCAAGTACTCTCCGTTAGCCAAACGAGAACACCCAGAGATAATGTGACGGATTGATTCACCTGGACGGTGGCATGCCCAACATATGTCAACCGTGCCGTCCTTCACAATAAATCTCCGGTAGTTATTCGTCATCATAACTTCATCCATAATTGCACAGACAAAACCTTCGGTTTCTCCGAAAAGGTCCCCGGAACGTAGCCAGGCTACGGACGCTGACAGGTCTACATCGGGCCCGTGCAGGGCCCGGAAAAAGCGTCTATTATTATTATTATTTGTTGTTCTTTATGTTTCTTCTCATTCAAGAGAGGCCAAGAAACCTTACACGCGGGTCTGAACCAAGGATGTAAGGTGAAATTTAGATAGAGAAAGTGGATGATAATGTAGATGAAGTCAGAAACTTGCGGGTGATTCGACAAGTGTTGAGAATGGTGGCTTTTTGCAGCATGTAAAGTGTGTGATTAGGCATCTGTAGTGTGTTGAGGCTTTGTGTGAGAGATTTTGGTATAATACCAGTAGATGAGAGAACAATGGGGACTATATGGACAGTTTGTACTTTCCATTGGGTTTTAATTTCAATGGCAAGATCTTGGTATTTACTGAGCTTTTCGGATATTGTGGTTTGAATATTATGTGAGTTAGGTATTGCTATGTCTATCAGATAAACTGTTTTATTGGTTTTGTCGTGAACGGTAATGTCGGGTCTATTGTAATGAATTGTTTTATCGGTTATTATAGTTCGGTCCCAGTAAATTTTTTGATAGTTATTCTCTAATGCTACTTCTGGTTTATATTTATAATACGGTATCATTTCGGAAACTAGTTTATATTTAAATGCTAACTGTTGGTGTATGATTGCAGCCACTTGGTCATGGCGGTGTTTATAATCGGTTTGTGCAAGTGATTTACATGCTCCTGTTATATGTTGTATAGTTTCGGAGGCATTGTTGCAATGTCTGCACAGGTCAGTCGGCTGGTTAGGGTCTTTTATGATGTATTTTCTGTAATTACGAGTAGCTTTTATTTGATCTTGTATGGCCAGCATAAAACCTTCGGTCTCGGGAAACAATTCGCCTCGTTTGAGCCATTCGTTCGACTTTATTTTATCGACGTGTGGCTGGCTCAGACAGGCTCGATGTCTTCCGTGTAGGGCTTTTTCAGACCATGCTGCTATTTTTTGTTGTGTACTTACGATGTGTTCATTTACTTGCGTGTTTCGGTTTTTTAGGTTTAGTGGTGTTAGTTTGTTATCCGTCTCCGTTACTTCTTTGTGTAGTGATGAGGTTTCTGATTTGTTATGGAAGTATGCTCTGAGTGAAAGTATCTGTTTGTTGTGTAAATTGTGTATGTCTATTAATCCTCTCCCTCCTTCTTGGCGTGGTAATGTAAGTCGTTGTATGCATGATTTCGGATGGTGTTTTCTATGTTTGGTTAGGAGTGTATGGATAGTGCGCTGAAGTTTTTTAATATCAGTCTTTGACCATTGTATAATTCCAAAAGAGTATGTAAGAATGGGTATTGCAAAGGTGTTGATGGCTTTTATTGTATTTCTTGAATTAAGGTTGCTTTTTAGGATAAGGTTGAGGCGGTGTGAGAATTTTTTGAGCAGTTCTTGTTTTGAAATCTTTTGTTGTATCTGTCTGGACTGTTTGAAACCTAGGTATTTGTATGTACTCTGTTCATCCATCGGCTCGACCAATGCTCCTGATTGAAGTGTATAACTATTATTTTGGATTTTTCCTTTTACAATGGACAAAATTTTACATTTATCTACTCCGAAGGACATACAAATGTCATCAGAAAATCGTTGCGTGGCATCAGCTAGTTGATAAAGCGCTTCCTTGTCAGCTGCATATAACTTTATGTCATCCATGTACATAAGATGTGTTAACGAATATTGTGTGTGATTGTTTTCCAGCGTGAATCCCGCGCCTGATTGGTCTAACAAGTGTGAGAGTGGATTGAGTGCCATGCAAAACCATAGAGGACTTAGAGCATCTCCTTGAAAAATTCCACGTCTGATACAGATTGGTTCAGTAGCTACAGTTGAGGAGGAGGAATTGTTTTTAAGAACAGTTTGCCAATTCTGCATCGAAGTTCCTAAAAATTGTTTAAGTGTAGGGTGAATTTTATATAGATTTAATACGTGTAGCAACCAACTGTGCGGAACTGAATCAAAGGCCTTTTGATAGTCTATAAACATTGTGTGAATATCCTTTTTGCTTTTTACAGCGCTATTCATAGTAATGGCGTCAATGGTTAGTTGCTCCTTACACCCTTGGCTATTCTTACGACAACCCTTTTGCTGTTCTGCTAGAATGTTATTTTTAGTTAAATGCTTATATACTATTTCGCTTACGCAGGCTGTTAGGATTTTGTACAAAGTTTGTAGGCAAGTGATTGGACGGTATTTAGCTGGGTTTTTGGTGTCATTCGTATCTTTAGGTATCATGTAAGATACTCCGTGTGTTATGTACTGAGGAAGTAAATGAGGTGATTGGATGAATGTATTTAAATGATTTTTTTTTCAAATCAAATCAAATCAAAATCGTTTATTGCTAAATCCATAATGTACACTTACAGGTGGTAAATAAAAAATTGAAGGTGGAAACAATTATGGACCCTGTCGGGCACAGCAAGTTTTTAAATTATTAGAGAGAGGAAGAACGCTTTATTGCTTTCCTTTGTTGTCAAGTTTGAGTTATTTTATATTCTATTATGTATTTTAGATTCCCATTTATTTACTTATTCTAATAATACTTTGTACGCAAGTATATCTATTAAATTCTAATTTATTTAATTATATTAAAAATTGCTTATTTGTTTGCTTTAAAAATTATTCATTATTATTAGTGTAATATACTTTAATTACAAGTGTTCTAATATAATTTATTGTGTGTATAAGTTTATTTGTAAGTAGTTAATAGTGTTTAGTTTATTTATTTTTGTTTTTTATTTATTTTTAAATATCTGTTATTCATAATTGTGTATTATTATTAAATTTATCCGTTAGGTATTCGTGGACTGTGTAATAGCTTTTTTTAATTAAGTATTGCTTTAATTTATTCAAAAATATACTGGTTTTATTTTGATTTCTTATGTCTTCTGGTAACTTGTTGTATATTTTTATTGACATAGAATATGGACTGGATGAATGTGATTTGAGGCGGGAGGGGGGCAGATTTAATCTGTTTTTATGGCGCAACGAATAATTAGTTTGTATGTCTCCCCGTGTTTTGTAAGAATCTGGATGTTTGCGGACTAGTTTACATAGTTCCAAAATGTATATACTAACTAACGTGAGAATCTTGTGTTTCTGGAAGTAAGGCTTGCAATAATGCAAGGCTTGCTTGATTATATAGGAAAGGGTGTATGCTCGAAAATTTCTTATACCAGTAGTTGTGGATGTTGTCAGTGCCAGGCGATTTCCAGTTGTGTGTGCGTTTGATGACGTCTATAAATGTATCTATTGGTATAAACTCAAATTCCATTTCTGGAATTTCTGGTGTAGCTTCTTTAAGCCAGTCTGCGTGGTCATTATGGTGTACTGGATTTTCCCAAATGTTAGCCCAAAATTCTCGTAGTGTTTCGGATGAAGGTGTCTCTAGACTTTGGTTAGTGGTGTCTTTGTTATTAGATGTAAGATTCCTATAAAATATTTTTTCGTTGTTGATAAATTTCGTATTTTGGACTTTGCGATTCGTGCATGTTAAGTACCTTTTAAGTCTACTCGATGCAGCGCTTAATTTTTGTTTTAAAGTGTCTAAGAAGTGTGCTATTTCTGTGTTCGGGTTTTCGTGTTGTGCGTGTAGCTGGTATTTTATCTTTATTTTTTCTACTGCAGATATTAATTTTTGACTTCTACAACCATTCATGAAATGTGTCAGCCTACCTATGTTTGCTCTTAGATTTTCAATCTTCTTTTCTAATCTGATTTGCCATTTTGGTTTTCTCTGTGTATATGGGTGGCGCTTATTTTGGGTAGGGTCTGATATTTTAGCCCCGTTGCATGTAGCTGCCGTCCATGCTGCACAGTAAATTATGGTCTGCAATTTGGTGAATTCGGTGTCGGCATTTACATGCTTAGGAAGAATGACAGTATTTATGTAAGAAACTATGGCAGAAAACTTTCGAGAAGTCTTCTGCTTGGGGATGTATGGTCTATTAGTGGGATGTGTGCAATTAAAGTTTATTTGAGCTTGATGAAATGTGGATTCAATTTCTTGGTCGGTTTCTGGAGCAGTATCAAAATTAATTTGCGTAGTTCCAAATTGACCAACGTCAATATTATGCAAGAAATTTTCGTCATCTATATTTACGACGGTCTGAGATACGATGTTAGTGTCTGTGCTATTGTTTAAGATTGTATTTGTCGTAAGAGCATTAATAGGTGTATCAGAGAAATTAGTATTTGTAGCAGGTTGTTCTGAGTCGTCTTGGGTTTGTGTGTTCCAGTGATCATGATTTATGTCTTCAATATTTTGTGTGTTAGTGTTACTATATCTTAGTTCTGAAGCTACCTGGTTTTTAATTTCTTTTAATCTGTCGTTATGTATATATTTATTATTTATAATCGCTCTCACTTGATCAGACAATCTTTGCTCTGTTATATGCGCTAATTCTGGATATTTATTTTTGAATTCCTCCTGTAACTTTTTTCTATAGGCTGTTTTATTTGTTTCTAACTGTGTGGCAGTGAAGTATATTCTAATTAGTGTTTCAATGTATTCTTTCGTCCATCTCATGCGTTGGCCGGATTGTGTAATAGGTTGTATAGAGTGTTGCTGTATTTGAGTGTGTATCATTTGTAGTTTAGCTCTGATTTCCTCATAAATCTGATCTATTGTGTCTTGTGGTAATATTTTTTTCTGTACTATGGCTCTACGTTGGTCACCTATTCTTTGTCGGCTGACTTGCATAGCCGGGTATTTTTCTAAGAACTTAGTGTGAAGCGGTGTTAAGTATGCATTTTTGTCTGTTTCCATATTAATAAGGTGAAGATAGGTGCGTAGGATGAATTTATTCATTTCAATGCTCCATTTCCTACGACTTGTTGCAGCTTTAGCGGAGGGTACAGTATCGTCGACAAAATTTGTCTCCTGTACAACATCCGCTGTTTGTGTACTTATTGATGACGAAGAAGGCGCCGTTGTGACGCGAAAGGATTGTGATGATGAAGGAATTGATGGAAAAAGAGATGAAGGCGATGGCGAAGATGGTTGTGAAGTTTCGTCATCTATCTGAGGCAGATTTGCCTGAAGTAGTTTTTTTGTTTTTGATCTGGTATTCATGTTGTTCCCACGAGTAGCTAGGGACTTAAAAAGTCGACCACAGCAGAGCCCTGCGTTCACTGTGGCAAGGGAGAATAAAACTGGAGGTCCCCTATTATCCAGAGTTGGCACACTAGCGACTAACCTCTCCTATAGCCATGCAGCCCTCGGCGTGTGCGACCTTGGCTTGGATTGTATCTCTCTTAGTCTGGCCACTCACCCTAGACCTGTCTCGGCAAAGTAAACCCTACCGGCACAGACCTAGGGCTCATCGGAGCACGCTAGCCCCACCACGACGTCAACGTAGAGATACAGCGGTGGGGTATTATTTCCTTCATTTATTTTCTTTACATATTATATACATTTTTAAATATTTTTAGTAACAAAGATTATATAAAAAACATTTAAAAATATAGAAAATAGTAGCCCACCGGCATCGGGAACAGGGTCCGAGATACCGATGGTCAGGGCTCTTGAGTGAGGAACCTCCTAACAATACGCGCCGTGTCCAGAAGTACTGCTTTCTGAATCAAGCCCTTGATCCAGCTGCCTAGCGAGAGCTTCCTCAGATGTTCGTCGAGGCTATTGGCTATTAAGCCATTGGCCGACACGACTATCGGCACAATGACTGCTGTACTCACGTCCCACATGTCGACAACCTCGCGAGCCAAATCTAGATATTTGAATTGTTTATCTTTCTCTGCTTTCACGAGGTTCTCGTCATGCGGAACCGTTATATCAACAATCATTGCGCGACGCACCAATCGATCTATCACCACAATGTCAGGCTTATTGGCAACAATAGTCCTGTCAGTGATGATAGGTCGATTGTATTGGGTACAACGTGATATTACCATTATCGAGAACTGGGTCGGGCGCATACTTATAGTATGGCACTTCTGATTCCACAAGGTTGTACTTCAAAGCAAGTTGCTGGTGGATAATCCCTCCAGCAGTGTGCTGAGAGGGTTCAAGGCTAGACAAAACGACAATGGACTCAGACTATCACCCTGGAATATACCGCGTTCGATCTTTATCGGTTCGCTGTTCCCCTGGATCTGTCGACATCCTGGATAGCGAAGAACCGTTCTCCAGTGCCCCATACATGACACCAGGAAGGTACGCAGAGTTGCATCTACTTTATACAACTCCAGCACCCTCATGAGCCATGTATGAGGCACAGAATCATAGGCTTTCTTGTAATCTATCCAACATGTAGACAGATCCTTTCGGGAGCGGCGAACCTGTTGGCTAATGGCCATATCAATGAGGAGCAGCTCCTTAGTACCGCGGGACCCATTCCTACATCCATTCTGAGAGGCAGACATGATAGAATTAGTCTCAATATGTTGATTGATTTTAGCTCTCAAAATGGATGTAAGAACTTTATAGACCGTTGGAAGACAAGTGATTGGTCTATAATTTTTGGGCTCCGCAGTACTACCTGATTTATGGAGCAGGTGGGTAATTCCTGTCGTCAAGAACTGGGGCAGCGACCCTGACTCTAAGGCTGATTGAAACTGGGACGCCAAGCAAGTGTGCGATCTTTGGAACCACTTAATCCAGAAGTTGTGCAGTCCGTCCGGCCCTGGAGACTTCCAGTTAGGTAACGGACGGACTGCACGAGCTACGTCTTGGGGGCTGATGATGATTGCCCCCATTTCTGGTATTGGATCACACGCTTGTTCAACCTCCCGGGTCCAATCGCCCTCAGTGTGACTGACAGGCACCGACCAGATGCTGCGCCAGAATGAACACATGGCGTCATCATCCGGCAGACCCGTGTCAGTCACACCTTGGTCTGGTCGCTCCCAAGCCCGATATACCCACCTTTCATCGCTTTGGAATGTGCGATTCTGAGTGTATCGCTCCACTCGCCGTTTGTACCGACGAATACGGCTTGCCCATGCACAGATCTTCTGCTTCAGGAAGTCGATACGCTCTGTGACGATTTTTCTTGTGCATTGGCAAACGAGGTAGACGTGGTCTAAGTTCAGGTGGTGTGGAACGGTACTCCCGGAACGCACCCTCCAAAGCGCTCCTCAATTGTACGTTGCATTGGCTACTCACGGATATAACTTCGTCATCCTCTTCACCACCGCGGTCGGATCGCGGCAAAGCACTGGGTACATTTTGCTGCTGTACCGCGATCATTGGCGAAGCAGGCGGAACTGGGTCACTCCGTGAATCGAGGCGTAGTCGCTCAAGTACGGTGTCATCTAACATATGGTTACGCTGGATGACCCGCACCTGATCCGACAGTCGTTGTGCTGACACGCTGATAGCTGGCTCAAGCACCTGAAACAGAGAGACCATCCGACCACGGTATGCAGTCAAGTTGCTTCCCCCCTCAGTAGCCCCATAATATGCGCGCATGACGTTCTCATTAATGGACAGAGTCCATCGCATGCGCGACACATTTCCACCGGCAGCGGGGACCCTGTTCGGGGCCGGTTGGCCTCGAGGTCCCAAGCCCGCTGGTGGCCGTCCTCTTCCTTGTCGTCGTGGTGGAGGTGGTGGTGTCGACGGCGGGGAGAAAAACTCGTCGCTCGAGCTCGACGCAACTGCAGCGACCGGTGACACGATGCTCACGGATGTGGCGCGTCCCGGCGGCTGCGAGGCGGAGCTGAGCGACGAGCCCGGAGATGGTGGGTGTGCCTGTTGCTTTGCCCGGCTTCTAGTCAGCATTCCTGGGTATTTGACGCTTCAATATTCCTGCATTATTATTTATGTTCGAATTTCGTAGGTACTCGTTCCAAATTATTTAATTCCATTTTAGTTTTTTTTTCCTTGTATTCTGATTGTCCAAAACATATATAAAACAATTAAATATGTCGAAAAATATATAAAATTATTGAATTGCAGAAAAAAGATTGCGTCACTTTGACACCCGGGCCACAGATTCGATTATTATTATTATTATTAAACATTTATTTCAAGCAACAAGACTCATAGTGTTAGTAACAATATACTTACAAACTATGTTAGTAATACACTTACAAACAAAATAGATTACAGATTGTGACATCATTGCTGCAAGGTAACAGGCCCAGCTGAAACCTTGCAGCAGTGGTTCACAAACACACAATCTAGCCTACTTGCTATCATAGACAGGAGGATATTTAGCACTAGCGACCTTATAAAACCTCAAAAGTATGACTTCTCTTTTTGAATCGGATTTTGTTAACAATTTCAAGGGTTTTAATTCTTTTGCACGGAAATTTAATTATTATATATGTTCATTTGCATTCAGTAACAAGCTGTTATTTTGATATTACAAACTGACACTTCCATTTTATTTATTTGTATATATGTATTGTGTAGATGTAAAGATTATTTATTTGTATAGATTATAAGCATTCGCCGAAGGGTTGTTGTCCTCAGCACCTTTCAGTTGAGACGGCTAGATCTTCGGTAGTCTGACTCTATTTTAGTCATAGTATCATTTGTATTATTTCGACCCACACCTGCCATATATTAAGTAGTTTCTACTTATTACACGAATAGATAGGAAATAACGGATTATTCAGATTTTTTTATCGTTATGCGAGACATGCGAGCATAAAGAGTGACACAGGAAGTTGTGTGATCTGAGATCCGATAAGATGGCCACACATCGAATCAGATGTATCTTGTGAGTTATTCAAATAATTTATAGAAAAAAATACCTTATTCATTAGAAAATGTTTAATTTACTGTCTAGAATGTGTGTTATGATGTTGTTAGAAAGTGCTTCCTAAATTATCGACAAAATATACATATTGATTTTAAACGTTGAATCGATGCTACGATTAATGCTGCATAAATTGAATCATACTTAGGTATGTAGCGTCTATTATTTTCCGATCAACTGTAGCTACGGTAAGATCAATTCTCGAGAACAATGAGAATGAGTCAGATCTTTTAAAAACAAGTCAATGACCGGTTTTAATGAACTTGAAAAAGTGAGCACCAACTTCTGACCTCATCATACATATTATTATTATGCACCGAAATCTTGAGGAAGAGAAATGTGGAGAAATTATAATGTTAATTAAGCAAATGAAATTTAAATTAAAATGTTAAAAAGATAAAACTATAAATTGATCGGATCTTTTTGCCCGGAAAACTTTTGAAGTGATTTTTTTTTGTGCAGATTTTACTTGTTGCTAAATGCGAAAGTTTGTGAGCATGGATGGATGGATAGATGTTTGTTACTCTTTCACGCAAAAAATACTGAACAGATTTGGATGAAATTTAACACACAGATAGTTTATAACCTGGATTAACACATAGGATACTTTTTATCCCAGTAGTATGATATCGTGGAATAATTATCGAACTCCACGTGGGCGAAGCCGCGGGCATAAGCTAGTACCTTACATAATTTAGTTGAAAGTTTAATTAACTGTGAAAAGTGTCTGTCAGTAAATATACGAAGCACACGTTTATTTGCATAAAACTCGGATACATCCAATGAAGCAATTCGTTTAAAAATATATTCAACCCAGACCTAGTTTCAGAACCTTGTATTTGAAAAACTAAAGTAGGTTAACATTTTGAGATACAACAAACGTAGACGTAATAATATTGATACAAAGCTTCTAACATCTAATTCGGTTTGTAAAAATAAAATATTTTAGTTATAATATAATAGAATCGAACAAAAATCAATTTATTTGCATTAAACGAATGCTATGGACTGCCTCTGTGGTCTAATGCGGAAGCGCGAGAGCTGAGCATGAGGTCCTGAATTCGATTCCCAGGTCGGGCAAAGTGTTATTGGGTCCATCAGGAATTTCTTAGTAGCAGCCATGGAGTCTGGATTTGCGCCGGTTGATGGAAATAAGCTCGACCCTATTACACGGGATTTAAACACAACTGGCGAAATGTGGGTGTACTATTAGGTTTACCTCTGCTTACTCTTCTGGTATTACAGGCGAGATCCTTTTTGTGTTGCTCTGAGGGCGTGATGTGTTGTTTTGAATGTTTAAGTTATTTTCATCTATACTTTAAAATTTTATATTTATTTATATTTATTCTGTAGTTTTACATTTTTTAATTAAAATAACCTAAAGTAAATAACCTAGCAACAAACTTAAAAAATGGCGTCAAAAAACTCCTCAACGCTGTCAACTGGTAATGTAACCAAGAGGCTGGCGGCGTTGCCACGTTGTATGGCAACGCTAAGCCTTCGGCCAAGGTAAAAGCCAGCCCTTGGGTCACGGGAAGTGGTTTGTTACTAAGTTATTTTAAAACATACTAATTTTAGATGGATTCGAAAAAATCGAGTGATTTTGGAAAACCCTATCCTGTATTTAAAAGTTTCAATAAACCTGTAGGTAAATAAATACTTACTGAGTACTAAATAATACTTTAAGCAGTTATTTCAATATTTAATGTTCTTTAAAATAACGTCATATAATCTAAAATAAAAATATAAATCAGAATTAAGTCAACTTTAAAATCAATATCACAATCAAAATTAAAAAAAAACAATATTAACAATAAAATAAAAGTCCAATTAAAATTAAATCGCATTAAATTAAAAATTATGTTTTTTTTTAATAAATCAATAAATTTGTCGGTAAAAATACAATCATTATAATTTTCTAATCGGCATTGCATGAGCAACATGCCTGCCACAGCAATGCCAGACATAAGGGCAGAAACGGGGCAGCCCCAACACCGCCCGGAACGCGTTGTTGTACAATTTTGTTAATTAAAGTTGAAAAAAAAAATCTTGAATTTGTATACAAAATACGAAGAAACATTTTCCCCGACCTTATAGATTGAAGTTTTATGTTAGTTAGTATACATTACAACTAGCTCTTGCCCGCGGCTTCGCCTGCGTGGAGGTCGATAATTGTCCCAGGGGATCATACTACCGAGATCAAAAGTATCCTGTGTTAAACCAGGTTATAGGGTTCCGTACCCGAAGGGGATAACGGGTTGTTACCCTTTGGACACGGAACCCTAAACAGTAGTCGATGATTTTCATAATTTTAATTTAAGAAACAAACACAAATTTTCAAGTCAATCGACCCCGAGAATAAACAGTTTCACAGAACATTGAACCCGCCATTTCACTCTCTTAGGGGTGGAATTTCGAAAACCCTCTCTTAGTGGTTACCTACTAACTATTCACAAAGAATACACCCTCCAACCCGCACGCTCTGCGGCACACAGCGCGCCATGCGCGCGTCTACGTCCGTCTCGAAGCCCTATTTAACTCTGTTAAGGTCGCTTTTAGAAAAACTGTGATACATGTGTCTCTTCATTTTAATGAGCACATCATCAAACTGTGATACATGTGTCTCTTCATTTTAATGAGCACATCATCAAACTGTGATACATTATGTGTCTCTTCATTTTAATGAGCACATCATCAAACTGTGATACATGTGTCTCTTCATTTTAATGAGCACATCATCAAACTGTGATACATGTGTCTCTTCATTTTAATGAGCACATCATCAAACTGTGATACATGTGTCTCTTCATTTTAATGAGCACATCATCAAACTGTGATACATGTGTCTCTTCATTTTAATGAGCACATCATCAAACTGTGATACATGTGTCTCTTCATTTTAATGAGCACATCATCAAATTGGTGCACACAGCACCAATTATTGAGTCAATCGACCCAGAGAATAAAAAGTTTCACAGAAAATTCAACCCCCCATTTCACCCTCTTAGGGGTAGAATTTCGAAAGATCCTTTCTTATTCCTTGTCTACATTATAAAGGTAACCTCTGCCAAAAATTCAGCTTTCTAAGTTCAAGGGTTTGGGCTGGGCGTTGATGAGTCAGTCAGTCAGGACTTTTCTTTTTATTTATATAGAAGAATAGATAGATGTCTTTGCGACTAGACTCATTTATTTTCTTTTTAAAAACAAAACCTACCTACCTGGACATAATGCGCCCAAAGGGACTAGGCGTAGACAATAGATAATTAATCTTTGAAGCAGATAGTCGACCCTTAGCACAAGGCGGGCCGTATTGGTGGCCCTAGCAGTAGCGCGTCGCAAAGTGGATGACGATCAGTATACGTAGCACCGTGTCGTCGGCGTCGTCGCGTCGATGCGCGCCCCGGTCCATCCGCTTGTACCTACACGATAAGTTTCACCGTGTCTACTGTAGAGACCAATTCATCATGTGCACGACAAGAATTTTGTCGGATCTATATCTATTTATACTAGGCACGAAAATGTATCTTCTATAATATTACTTCGTGCGTCGGGTCTAGCGCAGTCAAGATTTTTTTCTTGGTCAGCGCCGAAGCAGTGTACACAGTTCGTGTGTAGAAATGACACGAATTCTTTGCATAGGCCCGGCGATGTTTCTTAGCGTGTAAAAGCGGCCTTACTCGCGGCCGGCACAGCACGCAATGCTGGGCCTGAAGTTTTAAATTTGCCCTAAATCATTTTGTATCGATCCAGTAATTGCAATTGTAATTCTATGCGTCCAATTAGTCTTAACGAACACCAATGATTTCGTTATCAAATTACTTCATAGAGTTAAAGCGATTGCCTGTTACTGCAACACTCCGATTAGGTTCAGTTCAGCGAGGGAGCTACATGAGCACGTAGTTATGTGGGACCACCTGTTCATTTACTTATTTATTTTCCATAATGTCGGCTTCGCAGAATGTGGTTATCCACCGGTAAGTCCGAAAAGATCTCCTTTCACTAATTTATCGTTTGCGAGATAAATAAAATATATATATAATTATGTAAAATGTTAACGGTATTTTAGAGTCCGTTTGAATGTTCCGAAGTATAACCCGTTCACTGCTCAACGGACGGTGCCAGGTGTTCAACGCCGTGTATTCTCCAAGGCCTTTAGAGCAGTGCCACCTCACGCAGTGTGAACTCTCCAACGTTGAAACTACTTGACATAAGACAGAGACGGTGCCATACAACGTGGCAATACCGCCAGTCTCTTGGGCTCATTACCGATTGAAACCATTGAGGAGTTTTTTGGTGCTATATGTTTTAGGTTGTTGTTCGTTTAGGTTATTTTATTGTTTTTGTTTCTAGTGTATATACAAGAGATCCTCGCTATTAACCAGCTGTTGCCAGCTGTTGCCCGCGACCTTCGTCCGCGTAAAATTATTATAAAAAGATTACTTCCCTATTTTTTAGCACGGAACCCTTATTCTTTTTTTGAAAAATAAAAGGAGCATACGAACATCAGCTATCCCTCGCCTTGTAACTTCAAAATCGGTCCAGCCGTTGGAAATCAGCCGGAACAAAAAGACAGGCGGACAATTATTTAAAAAAATGTTTTTTTATTTTATATTTTGTTATAGTTTTCATCAAAATTGCCTCGAAACTTCTTTGAGTATTGGGATTTGGCCATCCACGACCACTTGAAAAATTCACCCTTTATATTTGCATATGCAATCAGTAAAAAGCTGTTATTTTGACATTAGAAACAGGTGTCTGTTTGTAATGTCAAAATAACAGCTCAATTCAATTCATTTTATTTGTATAGAGAATAGTACGTTCGTATGTTGACGCTAGATGGGCGACGAGGTGCAGGCGGGCAGCGTGCTGCTGCCGGCGTCGCGGCGCGGCCGCTACCTCGCCAACATCGTGCGGCGACAGGCAGTCGTGAGTATAACTCGACGGGCTTATTTATAGTTTAAATCAATACCATCACCACCACTTACTGTAAAACAATGAGGCAATGTCTCGGTCATCCGGCTGGTGGTGCTGAGGGCGCCGTGCGCGCTCCGGGGCCCAGGCACGTGGCTCTCATGGGGAATCCTAAGCAGCAACCCTGCGCCTGCACCCTGCACCTACACCTGCCCAGTGAAGGCTGGCCGCTACTGCTTACGTACTTGCAATTAATAATATACACCCACATACTTAAATGGTCTGCGCAACTCTTGTCTTTTATCATCATTTCGTGTAAGGCCAGAAGGCTGTGTCGTGTATTTATAAATAAAGCTTTGTATAACATTTTAGGACGGCACGGGCATCAAATTCAACAAGGACGCGGATCGGGTGAGTGTTACTCGCGACTCCTACAACATGTCATTTCGATTGCTCTGTTAACCTTAACGGAGCAATACCTTCTCATATTTTTATTTACCGAGCCTTATACCAAACTATGTTGTGGTCGGCTTCCAGTCCTAACCAGAAGTATTTAACATGGAGCGCCGCCTACCTGACCTCCGCAACTTGTTGCTGGGTACCTCTTGGTAAGACAGGTGGTCAGACTATCGGCCTCCTCACTTCTTGTAACGACTGTCTTAGATTACAGCCCAGACCAACGGCTTAGCGTCCTTTCCAACTCCTGCGCCCGGTGGTGACTTATTTTTCAAGTTATAAAGGAGACCGGGCAAATAGAATTGCTCAATGAGGGCTATCGTTTTTGAGCTCACCAGATGGTGCCCCTGTCGAGTAAGGTCATGTCAATAATTCTATTTCATACTTTAAAGTACCAATAACTACATAAAAGTTCATTTTATGACGAATATCAACATAGTGTAAACTTCAGATACATACACCTACAATATACCTACTCCCAAAAATTAGCAAACATTAAACATTTAAAAATCATTTTACCTCCAAGTACTAACATAAGATCAAAGTTAAGTTAAGTTTTAAGTTGCTACTTAATATCTTCAAGTCAATTAATCAGAAATGGCTCAATCTAGACCACAATCGTGAATACTAGTAAAAATACGTGACATCTGACATTTCGGTGACCTCGCGCTACACTATAGCGCCTCTAGCGGCGAATTCATACGCGATAGCCCCTGTTGGTTGACGCCTTGGCTGACCTTGGACAATTTGCTCAGTTACAATAAGTTTTACCATAAAATATGTATAGTTGCCATTTGCCGGGTTACATTTTGGTGCCATGCCCATATTGCACAATTGCACAAGCGTCGAGACAAGTACCTACTGTACGAGTATTCATATCATATGTATTTTTTGTAAACCTGTAACTGAGACTGGACAAAAGTTGTCAATAAGTTTTTTTTCTACAAACGGTTGGTTAATAATGTGTGTCAGATGAACGCGGAGGCCAAGAAGAAGGTGGACGTGCTTTCGGAGGAGCTGCTGCCGTATATCATCGCGGAGCAGGAGCGGCGCACCACGCTGTACAAGCGCGTCATGACGGCAATCCAGAACGGCGAGAAGGGCGTCACCATCGCTGAGATCCGCAACAAGCCACCTGCCATCATACGGAAGGGTACGATGACTCCTTTATACAGGGTGCATTCATATAGCTAGCCAATCTCGAGCCATTTTTAGGGTTCCGTTGCTAAGTAGTAAAAACGGAACCCCTAAAGATTCGTCCTGTCCGTCTGTCCGTCCGTATGTCACAGTCATTTTACTCCGAAATTGTTGGCACCACTCAGCTGTTTTTTTTTTAATTTATTGTTCACAAACATACATTTTTTTTCCGCCAAATGCCAGCATTTTTTTCCAGCATGCAAACATGTAAACAAGCATGCAGCATGCAATCAAGCATGCAGCATGTAAGCAAGCATGCAGCATCAAGCAAGCATGCAGCATGCATGCCAGCATGCAGCATGCATGCCAGCATGCAACATGCAGCATGCAAGTAAGCATACATGTAACATGCAGCAGACATGGTTTGGTGGCTCCGGCGCTGCGGGGCTCCGGCGGTCCCACGCAAGCTTATCGTCGCAGATAGCACACGCCACGGCGCGGCGGCGAGCGTAAAAACCACCTGCTCCTCAACTTGCGGGCCGCCTCGCCCCTAGGGCTGACAAGACTACGTGGAGTCGGTTTTGCAGCGATTCGTTTCTGTCACTAACTTTTGTAGCACAACATATTGACTTTTATAGACAATATTTTAATTTTAATTTAAGGTTAAAAATACATTTATTTATAGAAATGGCAATATGCCTAATAAAATTATTTCAAATTCAACAACAATATACGTTTCTAAATTATAATAAATGTTGCTTGTGTCAAGTATCGATTATGATTGTAATGTGTTACTTATAGAAACTAGGTAATGATTATAACACATGTTACTATGGAAACTTATTTTATGGCAAATAAAAGTTAGTATTAATACGTTGATATGACAAGCGTTATTAGTACAAATGATAATTCTTTCTTTCTTTCGTGTGGTTAGTGCCTAACCTGGTGGCCTACCACGGCGTCTTAAAGCAGGAGTAATTCCAGTGCGGGAAAGAGATGGCGCTATACGACCTGTGTAGCTCTGTCTTTTTCCCACTCTGGAATTACTCCTGCTTTAAGACGTCATAGTAACCCCCATGTGTCGAGAGTTTTTATGCCGTCCATGGCCCTCTGACTTGGCTTAATGATAATAGTGCAAGTAAATAATATGAGGGGGGACGAATATGGAAAACAATAATAGTACAAGTAATTTTATGTAAAACAAGACAATACCTAGGCGATGTTCTCAATTGTCTATTGTCTGTCTGACTGTCGCAGGCCTGATGTACCGCTGCCCCACCAACCGCGCGCCGCGCGAGCCTGACGGCTCCGGCGTCATCATGTGCGAGGACAACCAGAAACCTAAGGACATCATATTCGAGTCCTGTCTCTCTGCAGAGGATAAGGAGCTGTACGTCGCAGATAACAAGTACTTCTTTTGCAACCGTGAGTCAGTGTTTAGTTATCTGTTGCTCTGAACCATAAATCCAGAAAGGCCGATTTTAAATTAAAGCAAATAACTTCAAGACACTAATATAGAAAAGCGTTAGTTAGGTGTTTAAACATTCTAATACAGGGTGTCCATTGACAGCACAGCCATCATTTACTTCAGACGAAAGACGCCCACTGCTGTAAAAACCAGTGTTGCGCTGTTCGCGTATGGAGTATTCCCGTGACTGTCTACATTTCGGGGGAACCTCAGGATGCACAATAAAGTCCATATAGCGTCGTAATGTTAGCTGTAACGTGTACTTCGCGCAGGGCACAAGGTCGAGGGCCCCGACCTACCGCGCAACGGCACGACGGTGATCGGCTGCGCGCCGTGCGAGCGCACCCCGCTCAACTACACGAGCCAGAAGTGCGCGCTCGAGGACACCGACGACGTGGTGGTGCACTACCGCTATTACCCCGACAGAGTAAGTGCATGTCCCCACTAATGTAACAGTCATTTGTTCTGCCAAAACGGACCGACCTGAGCTTCCGGCTCGGCTCCTGCCCTGCAGGTCTCTCCCCGTCGTCGCGTGCTAAGCCATTGGGTTCCAAACTAGCTGGCACCGCGGTGGTGGCAAGATGCCGACCGACGATGACATTCATGCTAGCGAGCTGCGCTTTTGCGCCCGACGCTGTTGTCGCAGCCGCTGCAGGATAGGCCATGGCGTCTGGAGCAGTCTCCTGCCTCACCGCATTGTCAACGATGCGTAGCCCCAACTAAGCTCAGTGACTTGTCTGTTCCCAGTGGGTGACCCAAGTTTTGAGCGCCTCCACACTCATCGCGATCATGGACGGATAATGTAGCTGTGACTGTACTCTAGGCTGATAAAATTTTCGTTTTTAGGGTTCCGTAGGTTCCTCAAAAAACAACGGAGCCCTTATAACCCAGACCCAGGGGTCAAAACTGAGGGGTTTCCTACACTTAGGATCACAAGGGTCTCAGTCTGTCTGTCTGTCTGTCCTTCTGTCACAGCCAATTTACTCCGAAACTACTGGACCTATTGAGTTGAAATTTGGTACACATTTATGTAAATCGTTGACCTAAAGACGGAAGTGTAACGTAAATAAGTGAATTTTAATAATTTGCCACTTTTGGGGGGTAAATTAAAAAGAAAAAAGTTTGCAAACTATATCTTGTTACATATCAAATGAAAGGGCGCATTGTGAGCATTTTTTTTAATAATTTTAATTAAAATAGTTTTGAAGTTATTTAAGAAAATAGGCGAAAATTTACTCTTCCCCCCCTTAACTCCGAAACTACACGGCCGAAAATTTTGAAAAAAATACAAAATATGGTTTTTTGCCTATAGATTACAGGAAAGAATCTGTATGGAATCTATGGTAGCAAATTTGGGTCAGATTTAAAAGAACTTACGGAATTTAGATAAATAACGTACGGAAACCTTCCCAAGCGAGTCGAACTCGTACTTGTCCGGTTTTTTGTTGTCTTTATAATAAAAAAGTGGTTTTATCGTAAGTAAATAAGTCAACAAAATAAAAAATCTATTTGGTATTGGTATCAAATACGATATTGACCATTACTCATTCTATCTCGTTCTCCCTTACATACTTTCTTTTTCTGCCCCTGTCGTAACTCGATAATCTTCGGCTTACCGAGCTCCCTACAAAACAGTAACGCCAGCCGTTAAGACAAGTGTCTACGTCCATACGATTTTAGTTCTGAATTCTGACACCCGAGCACCGGCTTATTTGGCGCCACCTGTTGTTTTTAAAATGTTGTCATTTTTTCAATGTTTTCAATCCTATAAATGTATTAAATGGCTGAACTGTGATGTGATACCCACATGATGGTGTAAGTGTAAACACTGTTGTCACTCAAACACCCATGGTTTGCGAATTCATGTTATGCGCCCGAGTGATGTAATCGCCGCCGCCCGTCCAACACTCGTCGTCAACATCTACCTACACAACACTCGTCGTAACATAACCTGTGATGCAACTTTTCCTTCATACTTTTCCTGGCTTAGTCAAAAAATAACTTCCTTAGGTGGTGCTTGACGAGTCTAAATGTAAATTTGATTTGACAACAAAGAAAATGAAAAAAATAATACAAACCATTGGGTAGGTATTTTTGGCAAATTTAAAAAGTTCATCACAATTTTATGTACTTACCTACAGTTAAAAATCATTGATTGAAATTTACACTGATTGAATCATCATCATCATCATTTCAGCCGAAAGACGTCCACTGCTGGACATAGGCCTCCCCCAAGTGTCGCCACACTGACCGGTCCCGTGCAACTCGCATCCAGCGGATCCCCGCAACCTTCACCAGGTCATCGGTCCACCTAGTGGGAGGCCTTCCAACGCAACGTCTTCCCATTCCCGTTCTCTTGCGGATGTCTTCATTTCTGATTCGATCACGCAAAGAAACTCCGAGCATAGCCCTCTCCATTGCCCTTTGGGTGACTTTAAGCCTTCGAATGAGGCCCATTGTGAGCGACCACGTTTCGGTCCCGTATGTAATCACTGGCAACACGCACTGGTCATAGACTTTCGTCTTGAGACACTGCGGTAAGTTGGACGAGAAGATACCGCGCAGCTTCCCGAACGCTGCCCAGCCGAGTCGGATTCGACGGTTGACCTCTTTCTCGAAGTTAGACCTACCTAGCTGGACCGTTTGTACCAGGTAGACGTAATCGTCTACAACTTCGAGTATAGAGTCTCCGATCTTGATAGGAGTGGGTGTTACATGGGCATTCAACATAACCTTGTTTTTGTCCATGTTCATTTTAAGACCCACTCTTTCGGAGGCTCTAGTGAGGTCATCGAACATTGTACTGAGGTCCTCCATGGTCTCAGCCATGACCACTATATCGTCGGCAAACCGAAGGTGACTGATGTACTCGCCATTAACGTTGATGCCTAGCCCTCTCCAGTCCAGTACCTTGAAGACATCCTCCAGTGCAGCGGTGAACAGTTTCGGAGATATGACGTCTCCCTGTCTCACACCTCGCTGCAGAAGGATAGGTTCCGAGGTCTGGTCCTGAAGTCGGACTGACATGGTGGCGTTTTTGTACAAATACTTCAACACTTCGATGTACCGATAGTCGATTTGGCACCGTTGGAGAGACTGCAGTACAGCCCGTCTCGATCGAATCGAAGGCTTTCTCGTAGTCCACAAACGCTAAACAGAGAGGCAGGTTATACTCTTCGGTTTTCTGTATAACCTGCCGCAGCGTATGTATGTGATCTACGGTGCTAAAGCCTTTTCGGAATCCGGCTTGTTCGGGAGGCTGAAAATCGTCAAACCTGCGCGCGAGACGATTCGTGATGACTCTTGAAAACAACTTGTAGACATGGCTTAGAAGTGAGATGGGCCTATAGTTCTTCAGCCGGGCATTGTCGCCCTTCTTGAAGAAGAGTCCCACCACACCCCTGCACCATGCCTGTGGCGTTTTCCCCTCGAGTATGACAGAATCAAACAGCTTTTGAAGGGCCTTAAGTACCGGTTTTCCCCCCGCCTTCAGGAGTTTGGCCGTAATTCCATCATCACCCGGTGCCTTGTTGTTTTTAAGCTGTTTCAGAGCCATCCTAATCTCGTACAGGCTGACGTCCGGTATGTCTTCGGTATAATGTCGGGTCAGTCTAGCTCTTGGGTCGTTTGCTAGATCTACAACGGGTTTACTGGTTGACGTACTGACTGAATATCTACACTTATCTACATTAATCTCAACAACTGTTCAAAATGGGATCCATTTACGGCCACATGTTCATTTGTGTGAGACATAGCTAGTGCTATAGTACATTCAATTTACGCGCGAGAAGCAAGCGGCGCGGCGGCGGCGCCACGAAGAGTTTACGTGCACTCGCTAGCGCCACAGGTGACTGAGGTCATGACCATTCGTAGCGTGCGCGCGGCGCGAGATGTATTCAGAGCGCGTGTGCCCGCCACCCAGCTACCAGCTGTTGCCCGCGCGATTAGGGTGACATGATCTTGTGAGAAAAAGTAGATTGGTTTAAAAAAAATGGTTGCTTTTTTCCACTCCACAAAACCTTGCGAGCAAGTCTTTCCACCTATACCGTTAATAACAATGTTGTCTGTATGTATTGGAATGTGTTTTGATAAGGCTTGTCGCTTAACCGCTGATAATGATGCACCGGTGTCTAATAACCAAGAGCTTCTCCTATTATTTAAATTAAAACTAACGTATCGATGATTTATTCTACTCATGAAAATTTCGTGTTTAGGGACGAAAAAACTGGTGGTTATTCACATCTGCTTCTTCTCTCACTTGGTTAGACGTGTCTGTAGAGAATACATTTCTTTGGTTACCCCTGTAGTTAGTACGACCCCGATTCGAACGCGTGTACACTTGATAACTTCTGCCACGATAATTGTTAAATCGTTGACCACGGTTCGTATAGTTACCTCTATTTTGCTGATGTCCTCGCTGGAAGTTATCGCGTTGTTGGTAGTTAACACCCCTTGTTATCCACACTCGTCGATATCCATCTCGGCTTCTGTTTGATAATATATTTCTATTGTTATAATTAAACTGACCTTTCGACGTCATGATTGTGTTGGATGTTGACGGTTGCGCGAGTTCTTCGTCCTCAGCCGCACGCACCGCATCCTTAAGGGCTGTATAGTTGCGAGCTGAAATTATAGTACTTAATCGTCTATTTCTAAGACCGTCTGCAAATTTCTTAACAGCCAGTTGCTCATTTATTGGCCTCAAAATGTCATACGCTTTTTCGTTAGAATCTGCTTGAGAGATTGTGAGGTCAACAAATAGTTCTTCAATTTGTTTTGCATAATTAGATATTGTCATTTCCTGTTGGCGAACGTTATTTAATTGTGTAAGTAAAGAATTTGCGGACTTTTTTGTCAATAGATATAGTTTTATATCATGAATTAAAGACTCACAGTCAGAATAATTTGACCTTAGTTTGAGTCGAGCCGTTTTATCTGTAGTGTGTAAGCAACCTTATAAGATTGTAACCGACCTAATATCATATATGTACTTAGAGGTTAATCATATTAATCGTATATTCATTATAATAAAGGCAGTATAGACTCAGCTCTCGGTGTTTCAATATCTCGTCGAGATCCCGCCTTACATGGCGACCCTGCCAAAGCGCAATGGCAGTGGCATTTGTTTAAAATACCACGACCATATAAGTGCGAGTGCGACATAGTTAAAAAAAAAAAAAAAATACTTTCAATATGTAATAATTTGTGTGGCGCCCTTCCGAGTCTCTAACTATCACCAGAGAAGATGGGTACCAGTAACTCCAAGGAAGAGGTGATCCTTGCCCAGAACGCCGCTGCGGGCAATAACCAGGCTTCAATTGAAGAATTAAGGACACATATTGGAGTCACCAACATAATCTTGTTGCTGATCCTCATTTTGGTATCGCTGGCGTCAGTCTACGCCATCTACAGAATTTATAGAAGATGTCACCTTCAGTGGATTGACCAGCAGATTCACCAGCATACTATGCGACGTTCGTTTCTTCGTAGGCTGCAAAAACCGACCGTAGGCGTCGACGACGGAGTAGTGTAATGTCGAAAATATAGTGTTTGTGCAGTGCTATATTATAAAATACAAGTGCGGTCAAGTGCGAACAAAATTTCATTACATATGACATTTAATATCGTAAAAGAGAAGACATCGGTGTGATGATGGAACTATTATTGGAACTTTAAGACATCTAATCTAGCATTAATCTAATTATGATTTAAATAAATAAGACATAGAATCATGTATGCAAAAGAAGATTTAGCATTCATAATGGTAAGTTATGGCAACTAATTTAGATGAATTGTGTAATGACGTGAAAGATATAAGAGTGTATCTAATTAAAATTGGTCCAGGTCGTAGAACAGACAAGATATTGACTAAGAAACTCTCTGAGGCAAATGACATTTTTATGAGATATTCTGATTATGTAGTCCAAATAACAAGTGATATACAAAAAGGGAAATTGTCAGGTAGTGAGTCAGAATTAATTTATAAGTATATAGAGAGATTTCAGAGTATATATGCAGAAGTTCTAGAATTGTGTAAGTCAAGTAAAACTGAAACAATGGCTACTTTTGACCTTAAAGTTGCGTTAAATTTATTGACACTCATGACTGACGAGGAGGCTAATACCAGGCAATTGATAGATAATATTGAGTATTACAGTTCTACTCTAACAACACTAGAATGTAAGAAGCAATTAGTTAATTTTGTACTTAAGAGCAGATTGTCCCAGGCTGCTAAATTACGATTATGTCCAAAATATTCTAGTGTGGATGACTTGGTGATTGATATGAAAAAGGTGTTATTACCACAAAAATCAGCCACGGCATTGCAAACTAAATTGACCACAATGAGACAAAATGAGTTATCTATACAAGACTATGGTAAAGAAATTTCCGAACTTTTCGTGCAGTTAACGGTTTCGCAGGCTAACGGGCAATCTGAGAACTATAACATATTAAAACCTTTAAATGAGCAATACGCGATTAAAAAATTCGCCGATGGGTTACGAAACCGCAGGCTAAGCACTATAATAACAGCTCGAAATTACAGCTCTCTCAAGGACGCGATACAGGCGGCGCAAGATGAAGAGATAGCCTCGTCTCCAAGCTCGGCTGAAGTACTCGGTATGTACAATAATAATGGTAGATTTTCAAGGGGTTTTAGGCAAAACCGAGGTTATCGGAGTCATCGAGGTCACGTCAACCAAAGATATTCGCATCAGAGACCCTATCGTGGAGGCTACCACAACAACAACGGTAATCGTGGTGGATGGCATGGGCATCGCGACCACCAGCACGAGCAGGCCCAAGCTCGAAACAGCCAGGCATACAGGGGTAAGTCTTACTATAACAGAAATCAACGGATGCGCAACAACGACTCTAACAAAGTTAACGTGCTAACAGACCCGGAAGCAAACGTGGAATCGGCCAATACTTCTAATGATAAAAACAAAAAGTTTTTTCGTGAATAAAATTCTATCATGCAACAGTAACTGTTGAATTAGTCTACCAATAAATAATCATGCATTCCAATTACTTGATACGGGTGCATCGATTTCAGCGTTAAAGTATAAACATATTCTAGAAGAGCGCATTGCATATTGCAAAGAAAACATTTCTATAAATGGTATCGGAGGCAAAGTAACAACAATTGGATATTGTTATTTAAATTTCAACGTAAATGGGCATCAGTTGAAACATAAGTTCTATGTATTTGACTTCTTACCAATTAGGGCGAATGGCATCATCGGTCAGGACTTTCTGACTAAGTATAAAGCGGTATTGGATTTCAATCATAACATTGTTACTTTGACTAATTATTTTAATAAAATAAATTTACCTATTCATACAATTAGCAATAATTTAGAGATTCCACCTAGATGTGAGTCCATTCATTATATTTCGACAGATTTTGGGGATGAACGCTTAGTTTGCGCGTCAGATATCAGTGACGGTATTTACTTAGCGAGTTCATTGGTAAAACCAGTGTGTGGTATGATACCTATCAAGATATTAAATACTACAGAAGATTATGTAACACTTAAAGAAATTAAACCAATTACACATAGTCTTAGTGACTATAATTTATGTTCCTTTTCTCAAAAGGAAACAAATGCGTATCGGGTTAAGTAACTATTTTCATTGTTACAATTAAATCATTTAAATGGAGAGGAACCAACATCAGTTGAGAATTTATGCGCAAAATACAGTGATGTATTTTATTTACCGGGAGACAGTTTGACAACGACTGATATTTATAAACATTCGATAACTTTACAACCTAATACGGCTCCCATATTTTCAAAACCATATAGATTACCTCACGCTCAGAAAAAGGAAATAGATAGACAGATAGGAAAAATGTTGCGAGAAGGAATTATAGAGGAATGTAGAAGTGAATGGAGTAGTCCTGTGTTATTAGTTCCGAAAAAAATAGATACTAGCGGACAGAAAAAATGGAGATTCGTCATTGATTATAGGAAGTTAAATAATTGTATTGAGAACGATAAATTCCCTCTACCTAACATAACAGAAATACTGGATTCATTGTCAGGATGCATATATTTCAGTCATTTAGATTTATATCAGGGTTTTCATAATGTAGAACTTGACAAAGATAGCCGAAAGTATACAGCATTTTGTTCTGGTCAGTACCAGATGACAAGAATGCCAATAGGGCTCAAGACCAGTCCCTCTTCCTTTTCCCGGATGATGACAATGGCTATGGCAGGTCTTTCATATGATAAGTGTCTTATTTACCAAGACGATTTGATAATATTTGGTCGTAATTTAGGAGAAAAAGTTAAAAATTTACAAGATGTTTTCGAAAGGTTAAGGAAAGTGAATTTAAAGCTTAATCCCGAAAAATGCGAGTTTTTCAAAAAGGAAATGCTATACTTAGGACATGTAGTATCTCGAGAGGGTGTTGTGCCCGACCCAGAAAAAATAAAAATTGTCGAAAATTACCCTTGCCCGAAATCAGTCGAAGAAGTCAAGCGTTTCACAGCTTTCGTAAATTATTATAGAAAGTTTATACCGAACTTTGCGGAAAAAGCTTATCCTTTACACAAATTATGTAGGAAAAATGTGACTTTTATTTGGGACCAAGAATGTCAGAAAACATTTGAAGATTTAAAACAATGTTTAGTCTCTCCTCCAGTTCTGCAATATCCAGATTTTACAGAAAATAATCAATTTATAGTACAAACAGACGCATCAGGTTATTCAATTGGCGCTATTTTAAGTAATGGAAATAAAAAACCTGTAGCATATGCCAGTCGAGGTTTAAATAGTGCAGAACAGCGCTACCCAACAATCGAGAAAGAATTATTGGCAATAGTTTGGGCTGTAAAGTATTTTCGTCCATATCTGTATGGTAGGAAATTCAAAATTTTGACAGACCATCGTCCATTAATTTATCTTTTTAATATGCGGGATCCATCAAGTAGGCTTATGAAATTTAGATTAATATAAGAGGAGTACGACTACATTGTAGAGTATGTAAAGGGTTCGGACAACGCAGCTGCAGATGCTTTGTCCCGGATTACTTTCACTAGTGAAGATTTAAAGCATATGGGTGAAATAAATATAAATGTAACAACTAGGGCACAGGCCAGAAAATTGCAAAGCCCACCGTGTAGTACGACGTCTGACATCACTTGGCCTGATCAACCAGGTGTCGTGGGAAGTCATACGAAACCAAGAGAGGCGATAGAGCTTAGATTTATCGAGAAAAAGGAGCTAGATATTTTGAGAAAGAAAAACAAAATTACAGAAGAAAAAAACTCGTTTTGTTATGTAGAAAGCAAGTTAACAATTTTTATTAATCCCAACTACCAATCACAGTTGACGCGACGTGCAAATTAATAGACGTCGACGAAATATGTATAATGAAGAATAGGGAAAATAATGAATTTATTGAAGAATTATTAAATGAGATTAAATCGTTAAACAATAGGTACGTACCACGAATTTATATAATAAATGATGTTCGAAGAATAGATGACAAAGACGACAGAAAAGTTATTCTTAATGACTTCCATCTCTTGCCTACCAGTGGCCACGCGGGCATGAGAAGGATGGCAAATAACATTAAGAAGTATTATTATTGGCCAGGGTTAGAACGAGATGTTCGAGAATTTGTAAAAAAATGTTCAAAATGCCAAAAGGAAAAATATGCAAAACTTGTAATGGAGCCGATGATTATTACCACTACGGCTACAACAGCATTTGAAAAAATATTTTTAGATTTAGTAGGACCATTAGATAGGGATTGTTATAATTTTTCTTATATACTAACTATACAATGTGAGTTGACTAAGTATGTTGTGGCACATCCATTAATTTCTAAAAAGTCTGAACAGGTGGCTCAGGGTTTAGTTAATAGTTTTATTCTTCGCTACGGATTACCCAAGGAAATAGCAACAGACAGAGGATCCGAGTTCATGTCTACAGTATTTCAAGAGGTTTGTAAACTTTTAAAAATTACTCATTTAAATTCCACAGCTTACCACCACCAAAGTATTGGTGCGTTGGAAAATTCTCATAAAAATTTAGGCTCTTTCTTACGTATTCAAACAGATAATCACCCAGAAGCATGGAGTCAATGGCTACCATATTGGTGTTTTTCCTTCAATACATCAGTACATTCGGAAACCAAATTTACACCATTTGAGTTGGTCTTTGGTAAAATATGCTCGCTTCCTAGTAACTTAGATAACAATGATGTCGAACCACTTTATAATCACGACAGTTATCCTTTGGAATTAAAATTTAGATTGCAGTTATCTCAAAAAGAAGCTAGGGATAACTTGATTAAAAGTAAAATACAAAGAAAAAATATTTACGATAAAAGTACAAATCCTATAATTTATAAACCAAATGATTTAATTCTATTAAAAAATGAAAATGGTAATAAAATGGATAGCATATATTCAGGTCCTTTTGAAGTAGTGAAAGATATATCACCAAATGTTTAAATAAATAAAAATGGAAAGTTAGATATAGTTCACAAAAATCGCACAAAATTGTATACACCAGATAAGTAATATTGAAATAAAAATTTAAATGATATTTAGTTTGTGTAACCACAAAGGATAGTGGCGAACTCTCAAACAAATTTTTGTTGACATTTTTTTTTGGCGTCTGCCTATGAAAAATATGTTAAAATATTGAGTTTGAATTCCTGAACAATTTTGTCTTCAGTTATACTTTTATAGGAAGTCAGGAATTAAAGATATTCCAGTTTGAAGTTTTAGAGGTTATGTTTATTCTTGTCAACAACAGACTAATCGAAAAAGAATTATAGAAATGCATTTATACAAAATAAACTACGCAATGCGTATTCAGAATATTAAGTCCAACCGACAGGTCTGGCACATGGCCCACATGGCCACATGAGATGTAAGTAGGTACTTATTTATTTAATAATCTTAGTCAACTATCATAAGAGCAATTAGTATGATTTATTACGATGGTAAGGGTAGGTCAGCTATAGAAAAAGAAACGTATTTTTTTAAATATTTATTCCTCATCTTCTCTAATCACAGTGTCAACAAGAAAACCTGCGGGTGCTGAGATATTTGGTTCAGCTGTAGTTAACTGGTGCTCGCCTTTTAACAATGATTCTGGTATGAATGTTTTTTGGCCACATCCTTTCAACAAAGCAATGCTATCTCTAAAACCTCCTAAAATAAAAGCCAAAGTCATTGTTTCTGAAATGCAGCCTTAGAGCAGAATACTCATTACTAAATAAACTAAAAAAGATTTTGTAAAAGTTCAGTGGTCAGTTCAGTACAGTACATGTCATTACGCATGTTTTTTTCGTTGGGGATTTTGATACGGTGTCATTTTTATGAATTAAAAAATTATAACCGCTATATTCTTAGCACAAACAATATTTTTTATTATAACATAAATTGTATTCTGATGCAGAAATGTATTTACAAAGTATAAATTAATGAAATACGTAAATCCAAGCATTTTATGTAACTTGTCTAAGATTTATATTCCATGGCAACATTAAAAGTATAGCTGAGCCAAAAGTCATGAATTCAAGCCCTAAAGAATAAATCTAAGCCATGATTATATAGTCTGCCGTCAAACGGTGAATGGCCGTAACTACTTTAAAGTATATTTTGCGTAAATGACAATTTTGTCTGAAGTGAAGTTTTAAAGCACTGTCGATAGTCTTTACTTGTCTTATTTTATATGATAATTTAACTGTGGCTACGAGCGAATTGGAGCTTTATTAGCTAGACAGAAAGATATAGAATTTCTTGCTGAATCCGAATCAATTTTAACTCATTTTTGATAAAAATGTTAGTTACCTTCTTTCACCGTATGACGGCAGTATTATCATCAATAATCTAGTCAATAAAGCTCTTAATTATGACGACTTTTTTTCCAGACTTTCACAGGCCTTAAGCTTGATTTGATAAAACTTTGTAAATTATTTCGTCGGTGTCTATCACAGTGACATACGTAGACGCTTAATAATTTAATCAGCAATTTATTCGCCACTTTTCTTTGTATATGCATAAGTTAAGATGTGTAACTTTAAACATGTAATTAAGGAAAAAAAAAAGCAAAATTGTATACGTAGTTATAATTTTTTTTTTTTCACCGTGGGAAGGAGATGTAGTGTGTAAGCAACCTTATAAGATTGTAACCGACCTAATATCATATATGTACTTAGAGGTTAATCATATTAATCGTATATTCATTATAATAAAGGCAGTATAGACTCAGCTCTCGGTGTTTCAATATCTCCTCGAGATCCCGCCTTACATATCAAGTCTCGTTTTTAACACAAAAGAGATAAGCAGTTTTTTGCTATCTGTATCTTGAAGACAACTTTCGTACATCTCGACACCTTGTATTATTTTGTCAATAGTCGCTTCAGTACCATCCATTACTGGTATTAAACATGCTGCCGTTTTTAGGCTAAATTCCTCCATTTTTAAACAATTTTTGTTAATGCTGGTAGAGTAACTAAGTATTTTCTTATAAACTAATATAATCTTATCCGTTAAACTTTCTAAAATATATTCCGATGATTCGGTTTTCAATTCTTCAGTATTTAATACATTTATTAATTTTTTTGCATGGTTATAATATTCTTTGCTCTGTAATATTTTATTCTTAACATTTTCCCTATTTTTTATTCTCTTTTTTGGACCCAATTTCCTCAAATTTATTTGAATATTTTCTAACTTTTGATAAATTTCATTTAACTCACTTAGATCCATATATTCATTATTGTCTTAGTTACAAACATCATAGGCTTTCTGGACTTACCTAGTAGTTCTTCTAGTCTAACCCAAATTAACAAATAATTAGTTATGTTATTATAATTATAGCTAACCTTTTTTTTTTTTTTTTTTTTTTTTTTTTTATCGATGGGAAATCATCAAATGACCCCTCCCGCTCTGGGCTGAGCAGGAGGGAGTGTCAAACTTGTACTGACTAAAACCCATCCATGTTCCTTCCTTTGCCCTTTGTGTTCCAGGGCCGCGGTATCTCTTTCGAACAGTCCCGCAACCCTGGCAGGCGTCGGCCCTTACGGACCCCTTCCTGTTTGCTGACTCTCTTTGAGGCGCGCGTGGAACACGAACGCGCCGTCGACACGGCCTGTCGTCATAAGACGGACGGACGGCGAGCTAGCCCATAGCTCACCGTCCACAGGCCCGCGTCTACGGTGGCCGGGGGCCACCACGTGGCCCCCGACGCCCGGTGCGTCTCCCGCGGCGGCTGGGACGTGAGGTTCTCTCCCTCTCACGTCCCGCCACCTCCTTCGCTAGCATGACTGCTTCGCAGAAGGAGGTGACGGCGTCCCATTCCGTCTCGCTCCGGACCATGGATTGAACCAGGGCCGGACGCGAGAGGTCGCCGCCGCCGATCGCCGCTACGAGGACACGGCGTTGCTCCGCCCAAGCGGAGCAGACCTGCACAGTGTGCTCCACCGTGTCCTCCGGATTATAGCTAACCTTACACAGTAAATTGGTGTGAACAATTTGCGTTTGCTTTTCGCCACTAAATTTCACTTTTAAATTTCTGTATTCACGGCACTCACTATCACACTTTTTACACTTGGTTTTCCTCTTCATCGGCTGCCTTCTTTCGCCCTGATAAACGATACCGGAGACGTTGCATGGTATCTGCTCGTATCTCTTGCTGCATCCATTTCTTGAGGCATTTTCTGTATTGCCTGTATTAATAGGATCGCTAGACCGATGATTACAAACAATGTGATCATTAATACATTGTTCACATAGTGGTCGTGGTTGTCTGCTATACTTGCTGCATTGCTCCCTGCTGCATTTTGTGCAATGATGACATCTTCCGTTTTTGAATAGGATTTGCCCATAATAACCTTCTGCTGCTGTACTATAATTGTTACACGGGGAAGCAGTCACTTCAATTCACCAAATTTTCCGCTTAATAGTAGGGCACACTGCACACACCGTCGCTGGCAGAGTCGATTATATATTCCCACATATCTAAGTCTCAGTAATATTCCACACACTGTAATTGTTGAACTCGCGTAATTCAATGCCTCGACGCGGCGCATCGCCTGCGCCTGGCAGGGTCGCCATGAGGTGAGGTGAGGGGATAAGCGAATGAAAACGACTATCTTGGTAGACGTCCCATTTAATACTGCATTACACAATAGTATGGTGGTGTTACGTATATAGTTATTATAATGTAAGTACGTACTTATATCTACTACTTCAATACCTACGTTCTATTAATGAAACCAAACCACTGGTTTGCAGGAAAACGGGGTTTTACCCTTACACCCTATATGTATTACATAACGTGGTAATGGGAACGTTAAGCTTGCGCTTATTTGTTCGTTAATTTATTTGATTGCAATGTACTAGGTGCCGCACCCCCACCCACCGCACATAGCCCCGCGCATAGGCCTACTAAGCTTTATCTATATGCATGTGGAGGGTCAGTTACAAGTGTACATTCTTCAATAGCTGTGTGTATTATTGTAGTGTACATGTCGTATGCATGACGTGAATGTAAAGTGACGGATATTTGTCGAGGTACGGATTAGGAGTTGGACACAACATGTGAGTTAATAGTGTACATTGTGATAATAAAAAGCAGCTCCTCCGACATGCTGAAATAAATGATTATTAACAGCTCCTCTGCACTACCGCCAAACTTACCTGTTTATGACTATGCAATGCAAATCAACCTACCAGAATTATAATAAGAAAGGTCCGCAATTATTTACATACTATTATTCCTACACGATAAAAGAAAACTAATAGTAACACTTACCAAGAAGGTCCTTGAAGCGAACTAGAGTACAACTCACAATATATACCTACTGCATCGATTACCAGTCACGGCCGTGTCCTTCCACGTCTCGAACTCACTCCTCTCTCGTCACGACGTCAGACTCTTACGTCCGACTTCTCAAACCGTCCAAGACCAACAGTCCCGAGTTCACTCCCCTTCCGTCATCCCCAGCAGTTGTAAAGAACACCACGACCGGCTTATTGCTACTTTTTGTCCGAAATGTTCGTTTGGATGAAACCTATAATATCGTGGGATTCTTCTCCTTTCTTTTTGCATAATGATTTTTTTCCTAATATGTTTTGGCATATTTTTTTTTTTAGCATTATTATGTATTGGCATTTTTTTTTGCATAAATTGAATTCACATAATGTTACTAGGCATAATGAAAATTATCATAGTAGTATTAAGGCATACATTTAATAGGTTTAACGGAAACGAACTTGACTTAGTTTTATGTTTTTATTTCGAATTTTCATGCAATTAAAATTAAAATATTGTCTTAAAAATTCAATATGTTGTGCTACAAAAGTTAGTGACAGAATCGAATCGCTGCAAAACCGATTCCACGTAGTCTTATTTGCCCTAGGGGCGAGGCGGCCCGCGAGCTGAGGAGCAGGTGGTTTTAACGGTCACCGCCGTAGCTGAGGCTGACCGGCAAAGTCGGCCAGCAAGCCGAAGCTGCGGTGGTGAGCGTAAAACATATCTGCGACGATTAGCTCGAGTGGGACCGCCGGAGCCCCGCAGTTCCGGAGCCGTGACAGAAACCATGCCTGCTGCATGTTGCATGCTCGCTTGCATGCTGGCTTGCATGCTGCATGCTTGTTTACATGTTTGCATGCTACATGCTTGTTTACATGTTTGCATGCTGCATGCTTGTTTACATGTTTGAATAAACACACGATTGCATTTCTTCGGGCTACCTCGGTAACCTTGGTTCTCTTACAGATGTCTTCATTTCTGATTCGATCACGCAAGGAAACTCCGAGCATAGCCTTCTCCATTGCCCTTTGGGTAACTTTGACTCTTCGCTCTTCTATGTAATCGCTGGAAACACACATTGGTCATAGACTTTCGCCTTCAGACACTGCGGTAAGTTGGAAGAGAAGATACCGCGCAACTTCCCAAACGCTGCCCAGCCGAGTCGGATTCGACGATTGACCTCTTTCTAGAAGGTAGACCTACCTAACTGGACTGTTTGTCCCAGGTAGACATAATCGTCTACAACTTCTAGTGTAGAGTCTCCGATCTTGATAGGAGTGGGTGTTACATGGGCATTCACATGACCATGTTCATGTTAATTTTAAGACCCACCCTTTCGGAAGCTCCACTGAGGTCATCGAGCATTGTACTGAGGTCCTCCATGTTCTCAGCCATGACCATTATATCGTTGGCAAATTGAAGGTGAGTGATGTACTAGCCTAGCCCTCTCCTCCTACAAAAACGCACGTTTTTGTAAAAACACTTTAACACCTCGATGTATCGATAGTCGATTTGGCACCGTTGGAGAGACTGCAGTACAGCCCAAGTCTTGATCGAATCGAAAGCTTTCTCGTAGTCCACAAACGCTAAACAGAGAGGCAGGTATACTCTTCGGTCTTCTAAATAACCTGCCGCAGCGTATATACGTGGGCTACGGTGCTAAAGCCTTTTCGGAATCCGGCTTGTTCGGGAGGCTGAAAATTGTCAAACCTGCGCGCGAGACGATTCGTGATGACTCTTGAAAACAACTTGAAGACATGACTTAAAAGTGAGATGGGCCTATAATTTTTCAGGCGGGCATTGCACCATGCCTGTGGCGTTTTGCCCTCGAGTATGACTGAATCAAACAACTTCTGAAGGGCTTTAAGTGCCGGTTTTCCATCCGCCTTTAGAAGTTCGGCCGTAATTTCGTCATCACCCGGTACCTTGTTGTTTTTAAGTTGTTTCAGAGCCATCCTAATCTCGTACAGGCTGATGTCCGGGATGTCTTCGATATAGTGTCGGGTAAGTTTAACTCTTTGGTCGTTTGCTAGATCTACAACGGGTTTACTGGTTGACGTGTACAACTGCCCATACAAACTCTCGATCTCCCTCAGAAGCTGCGGTTTGGCGGATATGATCCTGTCATCGTCGGTCCCCAATTTCGTGAGCTGGCTCTGCCCAATAGCCAGATCTCTCGCAAATACCTGGGAACCTTTACTCCGCCCTATTGCGTCTTTAATACGCTTGGTATTAAAGCGGCGGAGGTCGCTCTTCAAGGATTTAGAGATCCGTCTATTGAGCTGCTGGTACTTCCACGCATCGTCTGAAGACTGCAGGATCATCTCACGCCGCACCTTCATGAGCTTGAGAGTATAATCAGAGAGCTTTTTGTTCTTATCTGAACGACGTGTCTTGAAGAACTTAGACCCAGTCGTATGGACAGTTTCCACAAACCCATCGTTGTATTCGTCTACTGATGTTCCTAGGTACTCGAAACGATTATGAAGTTCTAGCTGAAAGTTCTCGGTGTTTTGGATCTGGATCTGTGCTGGATGGAGCGTAGACTTCATCAGTCGAGACCTTTCAAGCTTTATATTGATGTTCAATGTGCCTCTTACCATGCCGTGATCGCTCCCGGTTTTTACATTTGCTTCTTGGTTGACATGATGAAGTCAATCTCATTTTTTTTTTTGCACTATCGGGGCTCTGACAGGTCCACTTTCTGTGCTCAATGCTCTGTGCTTTCTGAAGAAGGGGTTCATCATATAGGGTCCCTCCTTCTCCATAAAACTAGCCAGTTGGTGACCCAGGTGATTCCGACGTCCAACCCCAAATTGCCCCACCAGATCATCCCCGTCTCTTTGCCCAGTTTAGCGTTGAAGTCCCCCATGACAACAATGAAGTCAGTTTTGAAACCATGCATGGCATCCTCATACATGGTGTCCACTTCGTCGTCGGAGTGTGCCGAGGTCGGGGCGTAGACCTATATGACCTGCAGCGAATATCTTGAGGATATTCTAGTCTAGAGTATAAGGTACGCCACTCTGGTCGACATACTCTCGATCTTCACCACGTTATTCACTAGGGACTTGTGGACGATAAACCCAACACCACCCTGGGACTGCCGGTCCCCTCTCGGAAATCGTGTCCTTCCCCTCTCTTCGTACTTCAGATAATCCCACAATACTCCATCGCAGCCTGCTCAATTTCTCTTCGAGTTCCGTTATCTTCTTGTCGGTCCGGAGTGTACGCATGTTATATGTTGCCAGGTCAAGTCGTCGGTATAGGCAGCCGGCTCCCTTCCGGAGTTGTTTCGCACCCCTTGCCACGCCGTAACCGTACTAGGTAGTCGAGAGTAGACGGGCTGCCGGGCACTGGGGCCATTTCTGTGGCATTCCTGTGTTGCGCTAATTTTCATTGGGGAGTTTTGCCTTAATCGGCACGCTTGGCAGGCGTGTTGGCGATCGCAGTGCGGTTGTTATAAAAACACAGAGAACGCTCTTACGACACCCACGGGAAAATATGGGATGGTGCTATTCTTTACGTCCGACACCATACGGAACTCCCAACACCATACGGCAGGGCCTGATACCGTGTGCTGATTTTAACTTAGTTATTAAAGGAGTACATCACAAACAGTCACACATGCTAGGTTAGGTTTGGGTGGTACTTAAAGTTCCGCTGTCCACAGACGTACAAGTTCGTGTCAGAGCTGGACCCGGAGCGCGAGGTGTGCGACCACTGGAACCCGTGCCAGATTGGCTACATCTTCAGCCTGCCAGGCCCCGACCAGGCCACGCCGGCCAGCGAGCTGTGGCGTAAGTCTGCCGACTACTACCACCACACACACCTGCTACTGCCGACAAGCGTATGGGTGCCATCAACACATTATTCAGCTTGTCAAATCAGCCCACTCACCCATCAGATAGACTGTTGGCCCTTTGAGCTTGATGTAGCCATCGAGCATTCTGATTTTAATATATAATATATTTTCAGCTGACTACGGTAAGTTTTTAACCAATTTTCTTTAAAATAAAGTGACTATCAATGTGAATAGTGCAGGCATTATGAGCTCTGCTAGCACTTGTATACACAGCGTCAGTATGTGCTAAGCCCTCAAGTTTTAAAATGTTTCTCTGCTACAACATTGAATTCGTTACGAATAATCTAGAGAATACATCAAAAAAAGGTTACGACGAAGTTGTACGATCTACTGTCGTCTGAGTCAGTTTATCTTTAGGTCTCTGTCTAATCAAGATTAATGTTATAATTTGAGGGTATCTATTAATTTTACTTACTTTTTCTTTATAAAATAAGTAAATCTACAACCTCAAGTTATAACCACAACGTTTGACGTATACGTTCACTTAAAACAACGAAGTTACCCCCGTTGTATTAAAATTAACTTTGCTACAACTACTTTGCAATTCAAACATTTAAACATCCGTATGAATACTTAATACAAAAAATTATTCTTATGCCGGGACGAGATTCGAACCATCTTTGGTTATCCTTTGATTACCGCGAGCTCTTACCTGGGGTAGTTAATAATTCGATGAATGATCAATGTAGGTACTTTGCGTGCCGTTACACGCAATAATAAAAGTACTAAAGGTTTATTGAAAAAAAAAACAACATTAAAAAAAAAATACTGACTTAAACTTATTCACTAAAACACAAAAATAAATAAAACGTTTTTGCAAAATATAAAAGCCAACTTGGCCCTATCACGGATTTGAACGCACATGTTATGTCTTTTGGAGAGGTAACCACATAATGAAGCTGGGTGTACAAACCCCCAGCCTTCCTGCGTATAAATATTTTAAATCAAATTAAAATCACCGGTTTAATGTGTTTCCAGCCGGAGGCAAGTATCTTGTTCAGTGTTTCTGCTTGTATAAAAGAGCCTGCCCACTAAACTGTTTCATAGGTACCAAGACAGAGCTCTGAACGTATCGGGCACGGAAAGCAACACGACACGTACGTACTACAGCTATGCCCACTCGAACGTATCAACAGCGTATCATACCCGTGCATTACGGATTTAGTGACCGTAGCATCCGCGTGTCTTATCCGTACGGTTCCCAATCTCAAGGATGTTTCTAGTTCACCTGTGCTTTTGCGTGAGGCTGACAAATATTTGTATGCGGTTATAACCCGTATGCTCACCATTTCGGCACCTGCGCGCACCGGTTCAGAAGTACGGAGCGTATCGGCTGTGGTATCGGCATCGACAAAATATTCTCGCCGACTAGGTATTAATAAAATTGTAAACGAGACGATGTCGGTCAGCGACGGAACGTTCTAATGGCCAGAGTTTCATAGTGTTCAATACAAAGAATATTTTTTTGCCGGACACGTTCCTAGCACGGTCATGGTATGATACAGTGCGGGAGTAGTGGGTGTTGCTCTTGTTACCTACTTCATGTAATTTGATGATGAGGATGCTTTCACATTGTACTTATTATAATGCGCGGACGCAGAGCACAGAGCTACTCGCACACACACAATAACATCGTGTCTAACCATTCATTTCTATTATGTTTCAGACACTGATGAGGGTAAAATTTTAAATTAAGTAATGGCTTTCATTTGGTGTTAATGTTTATCAATATTATTAATTTATTTTTTCTCCTCGTTTGGTAGAAATTTCAAGTAAGTACAAGTAGTAACGATACGGTCAAACGTTCAGGCGCACAAAGCGACAAGTCAGAGCCCAGCCCAGTGTCCCCAGCCAGCCCACGCTGCCCATATAATCTGTTCGTATCTGTTTAACCGAACCCTTAGTTTGTATTGTCAAGTTTAAAAAATCTTTGCGAACGTTGTTTTGTTACGCAAATAATAATTATATTTTTTTTTGTCGTTTAGGGGAAGGTAATATTACATTATCATTAATTATCATTGCCTATTCAAAAATACCTATTTTTAATTTATATTTTTTTGGGGTCCGTAGTCAACAAATCTGACTGTCTGTCTCTAAGTTTATTGTTAGGATACAATAATAATTTCTGCCAGGGTTGCGGGACTGTTCGAAAGAGATACCGCGGCCTTGGAACACAAAGGGCAAAGGAAGGAACATGGATGGGTTTTAGTCAGTAAAAGTCTGACACTCCCTCCTGCTCAGCCCAGAGCGGGAGGAGTTATTTGATGATTTCCTATCGGTAAAAAAAAAAAACTAAAAAAAAGGATACAATAATTTATTCAACCAGACTACGGGCCCCTTCACTGTGTGTGACCCGACGCACACTTGGCCGTATATTTTTTATTATTTACTATGTAACATAAACATACCACCACGCCTGTAATCCGCGAAGGGTTAGGCAGACGTGTACCTAATAGTACACCCACATTTCGCCAGTTGTGTTTAAGTCCCTTGTAATAGGGGGCGAGCCTGTTGCCATCGACCGGCACAAACGACCTGGGATCCGATCTCAGGAGCTCATGCTCAGCACTCGCGATCTGTTTATTTAATTAACTTGGATACCCAAATACGCTTCCTGTTGGAATAAATGAATCATTGACCCTGAAAATTTTATTTTTGACAGAAATCGTACCGCGTAAGTGTTCATTAACAATTGATCTATTTGTTATTTCATTAAATTTATCAGCAGTGGTTTGATACACTAATTACGAAGTTGACTTTAGAACAATAAAATTGAGAAACGGAATGAGGGCTATCGCGCATGAATTCGCCGCTAGAGGCGTTCGTGTAGAGTGAGGTTTTCAGAAATGTTAGATGTCATGGAGAGTGAGTGTTCGCGCTTATTTATCACGTATTTTTACTAATATTCACGACTGTGGTCAAGATTGAGACATTCCTGATTACATAACTTGAAGATTTTAAGCAGGTAGCAAGTTCTATCTAATTTGTTAGTACTTAGGAAGATGGTTCATGCTTGCTTATTTTAGGGACAATATTGTAATATGTATCTGAAGTTTACATTAAGTTGTTTTATGTATTAAAAAAAACTTTAATGAAGTTTTAGGTACTTACCTTTAAAGTATAAAATAGAATGAATGACAAGACCTTACTTGCTAGTGGCGCCATCTGGTGAGCTCAACAACGATAGCCCAGCTTCCTCGATGTTCACTCTCTTGCTCTGTTCCCCAGCGCTCGACGTTACGTCAATGACTGCCGTGATCCCGTCATACCGTTCTTATCTAAAGTCTAATCGTATCGTAGTCTCTCAACATAAATTAGCAATGTTTATTGATATTCATATTATGTTCTAGCTGTGCCCGGTGAGTGTATCGTTCGCGTTATATCATTTCTAACTTATTATTGTTTCTTTGTTGTGTTGTTTAGTGTTACTTTATTTCCTTTTAAAAACTGTTAGTATATTTTATTCAGCACAATTCTTACTTGAAGGTGCCGCCAAACCTGGTACACCAGACTCCGCGCTCTGACAGATAATGTACTGAAGCATCCATCCAAGTTGGGTGGGTGCCCGTGTCCGCAGTCCGCAGCCCGCCAGGAGTTGGCTGAACTTAAACTGAGTGACGGAAGATGTTTGCCGACACAGACAGCGAAACAATGAACAAACAAACATGATTTTCAGAGGATAACAAGAACGAGACGGCGCTGATGGGGATGGAGTACTCGACCAGCCTGCGACGAGTGCACATACCGGACGGCTTCCGGTTTGACGGCATCGCCAAGTACATGCAGAACGGCCAGCGGGTGAGTCCGTACACGACGAGCACACGGTCGGTGCCGGTACCACGGCATCGACAAGTACATGCTATGTTCTTCTAGTCTGTTGTACATGCGTATTAATACTCATGTACAACAGACTAAATACCTAATGATTAATGTGGGATGTTCTCGCCGCCTACTCCGTAATGATAGCTGCACACTGTAACCAAGAGCTCTCTCCTTATCTCTCCAAAGACGTCTCACAAAAACCGACAAGCGAGAAACAGTGAGGCAAGACGAGCGCTATTATAATAAGTTACATTTGGCACAAATTTTGATAAGTATGGGAATCAAGAAAATTTAAACAAAATGAGAAATACACCATCTTACCCCACTTATGAGGCAAGACAAGGACGTGAAATGGGGGCATGACGGGGTGAAGAAGAATAAACACCGTCTTGCCTTCACTTGCGTCTAGACTCCAGAAGTAGTTCCTGTTTACTCCTCCTCAAAGGCAAAGCAAATCAAAACTTCTTCTGGGTCGTCACCCACTCCAGCACGTGCAGTACGCGCCCCACGGCCACTCCGCGGTCAGCACCCCTCAGTCATGGAGATACAATTAGTATCCTCTTGTGTCTTCTTCCCTTTGCCCTTGCCCTTTTCTCTCGATTTTTGTTGCCGCGTTTTTTTTCGCTAAAACATTTTGTACTGCCTTTTTCATCGCTCCTTTAGACTCCCTCTACTTGTCTTTCTTTTATAAGCACGCACCATTATGTTTACCTGAAAAAATACACAAACAAAAATGCAATTACCCAACATAAAAAGCATTTAAACCTTTACAAAGTTTCATGAGGCAAGATGGGGCAGTAGAAGTACCCCGTCATGCCTTCAAAATTTTGCCCCTATTCTTGCCCCGACCGCCAAATTTGCAAAATAATAATAATAACAAACACGTCAACATTCAAGTACCAAGCCATAAATCACACGATGCTCAATGAAATGTGTTCATACAATAGCAATAAACACACACTATTACTTGACGGCGCTACTCTTAGATCGGCACGTATACCCGTAGAAAGAGGAGTCCCGCAGGGCTCTATTTTAGGTCCCATTATATCCATTTTGTACTGCGCAGACATAATAAGATGCCCACAGAGATGCAAGTACCACATATACGCCGATGATGTACAATTATATGTTTCCTTCAGACCGGACGAGTATGACAGCGCCATTAATGATCTTAACGAAGATCTCCAACGAATCGCTGTTTGGTCCGAGAAGAACTGCCTGTCGCTAAACCCAACAAAAACAAAGTAAACGGTATTTGGTATGTACCAGGCAGCAGCTGGCTCGACTACCTATGACTTAAACTAATGGGCGAACCAATTGAGCGAGTGTATGAGGCGCGAAATCTAGGTCTAACCATGGATGGACAAAGACCTTCGCTTTGAGAAACACGTAGCAGACTCGGTAAGAAACTGTTTTATCACCTGAAGATTGACAAGATGACGCCATATTTATCCGAATCGCTACGGGAACAACTTATAGAAACTTTAGTCCTATCTCGGTTGAACTACGCCGACACTGTGTGTGGCCCGCGCCTATTAGCTCGTTCAGATCGTCTCATACAAAGGTTACAAAACGCGTGCGCTCGATTTTGTTATAACATACCTCGTAGAAGTCATGTCACACCTTTTCTTAACAAACATTTTACGCTAAAAATGAAGTCCAGACGCAAATCTGGCGTGCCTTTTATTAGGTGTGGTCAAATACCAAAAATCGGATTACTCACTTGTATTATCAACTAAGTTGGATAACAAGTAGGCGGGAATGTGGAAGAAGACAATGTTCGCAACAAGTATCAAGTCAGTCGCAGTCCGCTGTAGCTGCTTTCAGAGGCAGCTTTCATTATGCGGCTTCCAAAGTATGGAATAACCTGCCACCACCGATAAGACTTCTTCTTATCCAGTACGCTCTTGACAGAGCGGTCGTGATCGTTAAGTACTCGTAGCAGTATTGGAAGGGGCAGATGTGATACACTTCACGATATTTCGCCACCGCTGCCTGCTAGAGGTCATCCTGCTGCATTCGTTAACTGAACCTCCAATGGCAGACTTGATCTGGTCAGTCCAATGCGTGGGTGACCTTCCGCGCGGTCTAGTGCCTTCTACTTTTCCTTGGACGACAAGGCGTTCTATGAACTGATTGTCACGCCGGGAAACATGTCCGAAAAATGTCAGGATGCGAGATTGTACTATCGAAAACAGACGCAGGCAGCGTCTGTCATCTGATACCGAGTTCTTGAAGTATCGAGACGTTCGTGCGAAACTCGGTCCACGAAACCCCAAGCATTCTTCTCCAGCACCACATTTCCAGAGCATCTATTTTCTTCCTTTCTACTTCTCGCAAGGTCCACGTTTAAGCTGCGTAAAGAAATATAGGAAATATAAGCGTCCTCGCGAGCCTGGTCTTCGTGGTTTTAGTTATGTTCCTCCGTTCCTCCATATACCGATAAGACTAATAAACACGATAGACTTTCAGAAGTTGTTTGCGGCAGTTTCTCCTTTGAGAAACTGCGGAAGTGCTAAAGTGTGTGGTTGTGGTTGCTCTAAATGAATGTCATATGATGTACGTCCCTTCCCTTGAGCATGACACAGAGACTGTCATGCTCAAGTTAAAGGTCGAAAAATATTATTTATTAAAAATGGATACCGTCACACTACAATTATTAAATAATCCTGGACATTTTTATGCATAATCAGGGTTGTTGAGATGTGCTAACCGCTCTTTTTCCTTTATCTACTTCCAGTTTCACTTTCGCTTGAAAATAACTCAATGACCAAAGATCATCAAATATCTAAGGCACGGTAGTATCGTATTAATTTGTTACACATGTCATGTATCTGTTTTCTTATAAATTTTTGTTTCATTTTACTACTAATTTATTGTTTGTTTATACATATAAAGGGTGTAACAAGACCGTTAACGAAGCCGAAAGGTACTTGTTCTCCTCATTATTGCGATATTTTTTTTGTTCTAGACCATACCTGGGAACCTTCTAGTTACGGAGATAATGGGGCTCAAAGTTCCAACTTTTTCTCAAGATTTAAAAAAAATAAGTACTTACATGTTTTTTATGTAAGATTTTTACTTTAAACACCTCCACGACCCCTGTACTATTCAATCCATCCATCAGCACAATGAATAGTACAGGGCCCCATGATAATGGGGCTCAAAGTTGGAACTTTGAGCCCCATTATCTAATGGGGCTCAAAGTTCCAACTTTTTCTCAAGATTTAAAAAAAATAAGTACTTACATGTTTTTTATGTAAGATTTTTACTTTAAACACCTCCACGACCCCTGTACTATTCAATCCATCCATCAGCACAATGAATAGTACAGGGCCCCATGATAATGGGGCTCAAAGTTGGAACTTTGAGCCCCATTATCTAATGGGGCTCAAAGTTCCAACTTTTTCTCAAGATTTTTAAAAAATAAGTACTTACATGTTTTTTATGTAAGATTTTTACTTTAAACACCTCCACGACCCCTGTACTATTCAATCCATCCATCAGCACAATGTTTTGAGTGCGTTACATTGAGCCCTACCGTAAAACGTGATTTTTCACCCCAAAAAAAGTCGTTTCCCAGTACAAGTACATCAAACTAAGTAAAGTTACTTAGTTTGATGTACTTATTGCTTGGTTGACGGCTTCGTGAAGGGCCCTGTTACACCCTGTCTTTTTCTTTTTTTGTATACAGATCTATTTCAAATATTTATTATGTACCTTTTCACCACCACCATTGACACAAAATATAAAACCGCTTCACATCCGTGACCTCACTAATCCAGGTCCAGTTGAAAACCAGTGTCGGGCAGTAGTTGTCCCGGCATTTTGCTGAACTGGGCCTATTTGGCGCGGCCGTGAGGCACACGGTGTCCCATTTTTTATGTTTTATTATTTTTTATACTGTGTGCACTTGTGGCATGTGCCAAATAAATGTATTTTCTTTCTTTCTACTTACAATTTTATGTCAATATCTCCAGCCTTGAAAATATAATATATCGCGACAACATGAAAACACGTTTATACCTGCAGCTCCGATACGCATACAGTTTTACTCAACTTCGTGACCGCACTAATGGCCACTTGCAAATGGCGTCCCGCGTCCTGTCGGCGGCGGTGACGTTTCGTTAGTGTGGTATCTAGTTTGCCGTAAGTGTGCGTGTCCCCGTTATGCCCCGCGTCCCCGTCTTATACACTGTTCCCAGCCGCCATGGCACCATCATGTGTTTGTCCAGCCGCTGTGTGTCCTGTCCCAGTGCTTTTCCTCCATCAGACGAGAAGGCAGAACAGTAGAACATTTGTTCTTTAATTTATCTTTGCTTTCGTTTCAGTCTCGTGTTAGCCAAGTACAGGAGGTAAGTGTTTCATTATAAATAATACCAGCTTGTTACTGTCCCACAGCTGGGAAAACTCCTCTTCACATACAGAGTAGCCACGAGCATTGATCACCACGCTTTCTCAACACGGGTTGGCGATTTCAGACTTATATTAATTATAAGTTCTGGTTTCTCCGCCATGTTTTGCTTCACCGCTTCCTGTGATGTCTACGTGTAAGAAACACGAAACAATTACATATGAATTGACAAAGTCACACTGGTACCTACTTGCCCGGATCTGAACTGACAATCTCGTACGTGAAATCATTGTTATTTAATTAATAATGAATCTGTGCACAATTCCAGCTCACCGCCGCTCAGAGCACACAGCTCAACCTTCGACGCGTTAAACCCATATGAATCAATAGCTGGTATCACATATCAATATCAACCAGTGCTGTATGAGCCAAAACCTTGTATAGCGTCACGCTTCCGAGATATAAGCCATCAAAGTTACAATCTTCGCCAGTAGTACAACTTGGTTGTGTGGCCGCTGTTTTGAAAACATAATAAAATTGCGAAAGTTAGTCAGGTCCCGCTTCGTCCGCACGCCCTTTCACAATGGCGCCTGTTGCCGGCAATGTTGTTGTTGCTGCGGCAGCTCGCGTCTGATCTAAATGAATCGAGAGCTGCACGAGCACACGCTGGCTCCCTGCGCAGACTGTACAGCGTTGTAACGACACTCTTCACGTTTATGTTACAGGGAGCGAGAAGAGTAAGTATTGGTCAAAGTATTTTATAGGCAATACGGCTGAATCTGCAGACGCGGTTCCGGACACTGGACTGACAGATTCTGGATATACTGATAATCCGCCAGAGCCTAGAGTCCGCACCAGTTTGACGGATGTTGTGGCCATCGTCGGCGCAAGGGAAGGCGGGGCTGCAGAAAGTCTGTCACCTTACGGAATCAGTTGTTTTCCGGTTCAGCTTCAATAGCCACAGTTAAGTCGAAATAAGAAAGAATCAGCAATGCATATACTTGTTTTTTTATCAGAAAACTTTTCAAGAAAACCTGTGGGTTCACCACGAGATCGTGGGCGAGTACGTGAAGATCAAGATGATCTTCAAGCCGCTGCACGCGGCCGACATGTCTACGTACTACGTGCGCTTCGAGCGCCTCGCGCGGAAGGGCGAGTTCATCCACGTGCCGATGGTCACTATCAGTACGTACTGCATGTCCGGTGCACAGCCAGAACTATTCGGGGCTACCCCTTACTAATACTGGTTGTCAGGTTTTCGGGCTACTGACTTGTACGACTATCAAAGATCTACTAATGACAGCCGACACCAACGGCTTTACGTGCTCGCTGAGGCACGGAGCTAACTTGGACCTAAGCGAGCGCGGCTTAACTCGTGCGGTTGTTACTAAAAGAGCTCAAATAAAAATCAACACCTATTGTATTGTATTGTATTTAAGTTTTAAAATTAAATATTTCAAATATTAACTTAATAAATAATCTTAAAATCAAATCCCCTATTTCGTAAGCAGATGATGAGACCGTGTTGATTTTCAAAAACCCCGAAAAGACATCAATGTTGTATGTTAGTGTTTGTTCCTCTCTACGCCAGGCCTGGGGCAGACGCAGCTGATTCCGGCGCTGGTGGAGGTCATGCCGGCGCAGCACCTCAACGTCACCAGCGTGACGTACACGTGCGAACAGTGCGCGCTGCGAGGCATCATGCTGCGCGCAGCCGACGGCACCGTGCGCAACCTCGACCTCAACAAGTACAACGTGCACAAGACGCGCGACGAGTACGTATCCACACCCAGCACTGCGACATCTATTAATTTTATGTAGCAACACCATGCTGAGATATGGTTCTTTGGCCTCATGCAGGACCTATTAACTTCTTAATAATATTATTCGGGTGAATTTCAACAAGAGATTTTTATATGTCATTTCGGTGGGATTTTTTTATTTCAATGCTATCTACATATTTTTAGTGATAAGTAAAACTTAGCCTATTTTATAACATTGTGCGTGAGTGGACATCAAATTTCATCAAAACTTACATAAATATTTAAGGATGAATTTTTAAGAGTCCACTGAAATGAAAAGTATCTACCGAAATGATAAAAATTACCATCGAAATTATAGACTGTGCACCGGAATGAAATAAATCCACCAAATGACAGCTAAGAACAACCGTGCCGGGCAGCCAGGGTTCCGTACTTTGTTAGGTTTGATTTCCACAAATTTTAGATAAACACTGAGACAGGACAGTACACAGTTATTTTAATATCATCATTGACATCTGTACCTTTATATTTTTTTTCACCTATGATCTACAAATAAAATAATTTGTTTTCAAATCAAATCAAATCAAAATATTTTTATTTCACATAGGCCTAGATGGGCACTTATAAAACGTCGACAAAAAGATGCACGGTTCGGGTTGGTCGTTTCCTATGGAGAAGAACCGGCAAGAAACTCTATGGTTACTCTTTTCAAATCATTTGGTGTTACAATATTATCATGTTACAACATTAGTACTTAAGTATGGGGGAACAGCATAGGCCCGACAATAGGTCGTTGCTTACTACACAAAAAAAAATTAAAACAAGATGAAAAGTTAACAAAAGTTAACGAGCATCTGGGAATCTACAGAGCCTATAATGTTCACACATTCACAAACAATCGGTAAAAAAGAATCTATACAAAGGTAAGAAAATATTGTAAAATAGTAAATTAAACAAGTGACACAAATATTGTCATCAGTGCTGTAACTATTCTGAGCAAAAGATGTATAAATGATTTGAAAACTATCGTAAGGAATCTGGTTAGATAGATGAGAAAAATGAGATTGAGAATAGTTAGAGACATCCACATATTTGTGCCATTTATGAGCTACCAGGGAAGCCGCATGCGCAGAAGGAATTAAAGCCAAACTTCTTTGTCTTCGACGTAGTCCTTGATTTTGTAATATGCTTTTTTAATAAGGACACGTTTGATGTAATTTTTGAACTTTCCATCGGTCAGTTCTATAACTGACTTTGGCAACTTGTTATAAAAGCGTATACTGTTTATAAGAAAAGACTTGCTAGTTTTAGTTAATCTGAATTTAGGTATTACAATTTCGTGTTTACTGCGTGTATTTATATTATGGAAGTCGCTTCTAATTTTGAAAAGCCCTCGATTTTTGCGGACATATAAAATACATTCTAAGATATAGAGCGAAGGCAGAGTCAGTATATCGATCTCTTTAAATTTTTCTCTTAGGGACTCGCGAGGACCCATTTTATAGATTGCGCGGACTGCCCTCTTTTGTAGAATAAAAATTGAGTCAACGTCTGCTGCTGATCCCCACAGCAGAATGCCATAAGACATAATACTGTGGAAATAAGCGTAGTATGCTAACCTAGCTGTGGCTACGTCAGTTAACTGCCTTATTTTCCTTACTGCATATGCAGCTGAGCTTAACCTACCCGAAAGAGTTCTAATGTGCGCGCCCCACTGCAATTTTGAGTCGATAGTAATCCCTAAGAATACAGTTTCCGCTATGACATCAAGTTTTTTGGCGTCAAGATTTAAATTTAGATCCCGTTGTGGTACATTCGGCAAAGAGAACTTTAGACATTTTGTTTTGTTCGCATTCAGTAGATTGTTAGCTGCGAACCATTTTGAGAGAACAGTTAGACTTTCGTTGACATGTAAGACATCCGTATCTTTTCTATTTATTTTAAAAATTAGCGAAGTGTCATCAGCAATTTTGATTTAATTTGATGTTATGCTTATAAAAATTAGTTAATATAAAATTATATCAACTGTTTATTATATTAACACTGATCATTATATCAAATAAAATTATAGATTTATTTTTTATATCTTGTAAAATTTATAAATTTTGTAATTATACCAAATATTATTTACTCATAATAAATGATATAAAAATAAAGTTAAGTGACTTATAATGAAGGTAAACCCTCGAAATAATTATTTTGTTGACAATTAGTAGGTATAATAATCTACACTATGGTGACTCACACACTCACTTTGGGCCCTATCAGAATACCAGCGCTGTGACGTTTTGTAAATATTACAGCACCATGCTGAGATAGGGGCCTTTTGGCTTCGTACAGGACTAATTTCGTTGTTTTTTTTTAAATTGTAGTTTTATTACTACTTTTATAATTTTGTTGTACTTAATGTAAATGTAACCATATTTTTGTTTTATTTTGTCCTGTGCGGGCTTCTAAATACATTTTCTTTCTCATCACATTATCGTTGAGCCGAACAAATGTGTATCTAACGTATATACATGTACTAACTACATAGATATATGTATACATTATACATCTTAAATACAAATATTACACAACAAATACACCCGAATAATCTAATCTACACTCTAGGTAAAAGTACATTTCAAGACTATGACTTTGTATTTGACACAAGGATCTCTAAAACTTTGTGGTTTTATCATTTCGGAGATACATTTTATTCCGGTGGACTGTAATTGGTATAACAGTCCACCGAATCCACTGAAATGATAACAAGGTTAGTTGTACATTTAACTCTGAAATAAAATTATTAAAAAAAAAAAGACCCCTACTCAAACAAAACAGTACTTACGGCGAATTTAATACACAATTTTGAAACAAATTAAACGAATCTAGCACGAACTATAACAGCCACCGAAATGAAACTATTTTTGTCCCCATATTACTGAAATGATAAACTTATGTTTTTGGCGGAAAACCGCAAGACGTTGGGACTGGTGCGTTCGCGCCGAGAGCTTGAGCCGGACTGATCCGAAATGAGGAAAGGTGAGAGGGGCGTAACAACGCAATATTGACATGGCTATTCTACTAAAACTTTCTGTCCTCTGAAATGATAACTTTTTTCCAGACAAAAGTTGACTGAATGTCAAATCCATGAGACAGAAGATAAACAAACAAAAATAGTTTTATTAGATCGAATATATTATAATTTAATGATAACAAAATCCATTTAAATCCATATTACGAATGTATTTGCAGGGGAAGGTTTTTTATGAGCGGAATTGGGTTCGGGACAGGCCACCGTGATGATAAAATAACACTTTTTTTATGGTGTGTTAGTGGGTAGAAATCAATGATTTTTTTTGTCAAGGTAGAGAACTACTTACGTTGTTGAGAAAAAATATATAAAATTAAAAATCAGCACTACCGTTCTCAGGTTTGCCGTGTATTTTTATTGCTTGGGCAATTCACCCATTCTCATTTTTGAAATTTATTTTAATTCCCTTTGTTTTTTGTTCATAAGTACCTATATTTTTTATATTATTTGTTTGTTCCGTGTGAGTCTAATACTTATCTAATACTTAATTATGCCTTCACTGGATTGCCGTTTGGGAACACCAAACGGCAAATCAGAGAAGGCATATTGCCGTTTGGTGTTCCACTAAGAATATTGTTAATTTTTTGTAGCGCCGTAAATGCTTTATTTTTTTCGAGGACAGACCTTATTTTCGATTTTACCACTTCAGCAACAGGGTCTTCTACCTCCATTATTTTCTTACATTCGTGTATGCCGCGCAACGACCATTTATTCCCGCGGCGCGGCGCTATGGAAGCAAAAATTATGCAGTTTTTGCTAGTTTAATTATTAATGATAGGAAATATGGACTAATATAATTAAATTCTAAAAATATGGTCTTAACCTAGAAATATGGAAAAATATGGATTCTAAAACCCTCATTTCCCAGCTCAAAACATCATAATTTATGGAGAAAACCAAATAATTAATGAAAATGATTCAAATAAGAAATATGTGTTTACATATTTATCCGAGCCCTAGCTATAACAAAGTTTCCCCACATACATCAAAATGTACTATAAGTATTAGACTCACACGGAACAAACAAATAATATAAAAAATATAGGTACTTATGAACAAAAAACAAAGGGAATTAAAATAAATTTCAAAAATGAGAATGGGTGAATTGCCCAAGCAATAAAAATACACGGCAAACCTGAGAACGTTAGTGCTGATTTTTAATTTTATATATTTTTTTCTCAACAACGTAAGTAGTTCTCTACCTTGACAAAAAAAATCATTGATTTCTACCCACTAACACACCATAAAAAAAAGTGTTATTTTATCATCACGGTGGCCTGTCCCGAACCCAATTCCGCTCATAAAAAACCTTCCCCTGCAAATACATTCGTAATATGGATTTAAATGGATTTTGTTATCATTAAATTATAATATATTCGATCAAATAAAACTATTTTTGTTTGTTTATCTTCTGTCTCATGGATTTGACATTCAGTCAACTTTTGTCTGGAAAAAAGTTATCATTTCAGAGGACAGAAAGTTTTAGTAGAATAGCCATGTCAATATTGCGTTGTTACGCCCCTCTCACCTTTCCTCACTTCGGATCAGTCCGGCTCAAGCTCTCGGCGCGAACGCACCGGTCCCAACGTCTTGCGGTTTTCCGCCAAAAACATAAGTTTATTATTTCAGTAATATGGGGACAAAAATAGTTTCATTTCGGTGGCTGTTATAACTCGTGCTAGATTCGTTTAATTTGTTCCAAAATTGTGTATTAAATTCGCCGTAAGTACTGTTTTGTTTGAGTACTGTTCATATTTTTTAAATATTATTGTTTCTTTTATTTTACGTGATGCACGAACAAATAAACAGACAAACTGACAGACAGACAAAAGATTGAAAAATGCATTTTTTTTTGGAAATATTTTCGTTGTACAAAAACGACTTTTTAACTTTATTTATTATATGTATAGTATATTATAGATAGAATACATAGATAGATATAGATAGAGGATATTCTATTTATGAACACAACTTCAATACTCAAAAATGTATCGTCGTAAACACAAATCTCTTCGCCGAGATAAAAAACAATGACCGCCGACTTTAATTATTGAACCCATTTGGATAAGTCCAAATGGATTCAACTATAGTTATCTGTGGATTTTTTTATTTCCGTTTTTTTTTTTTTTTTGTTTGTTTTGAAAAAGTATTTTTTTATACACTTTCTCGAAAACTGGTTCTTATCGCACTACGATTAGGTTCAACATGCAATGTATTTCATACTCGTGGATTTTTTATATTTTTCCGCACACGTGCGGAAATAAAAATTTCCACAGATAAGTCCAAATAGGTTCAATGACAATAGCTTTAATTGGTGGTGATTGTTTTTTTTTTAATCTCGGCAAAGAGAAATGCGTCTATACGGCGTAAATATTTTTTGAGTATTTAAATTAGGTTTATAAATAGAATATCATATCATATACTTGATTATTTATAACAAATATTTGCTTTTAAGAACAAATTAACATTTATTTGTTCTAAATGCAAATATCTTCTCATATTAGGCTGTATAGCGGCATCATACCTTTGCTTCTTCTTCAGCCTGGCGAAAGCAGAGCGCGGAAAAAAAGCAAATTAAATCATAGTTTCATAATAATTCCTGACAAAAATACTTTCTGTTTTAATATTTTATTTCTTCGAAAGTGTATTGAAAAACGTCGGCGTCGTTTGATACGCGTGGGGATTCGTTATTGCATTTCTCGCTCCATAACACCCTCACCTGCAGCTCGGGTGTTAATTCCGCGCTTGAATGCAATAACAAAGTTTCCCCACTTATATCAAAATGTACTATTTCTTTCTTGCCCACACCCACATTCTACACCGGCACCGCAGCAACGCTGGCAACCTACAGTTGTCACAATTAGCACTCATTACAATCATTTTACTTCCAAAGATCCACCTTTTTTTTTTTTTTTTTTACCGATGGGAAATCATCAAATAATCCCTCCCGCTCTGGGCTGAGCAGGAGGGAGTGTCAGACTTTTACTGACTAAAACCCATCCATGTTCCTTCCTTTGCCCTTTGTGTTCCAGGGCCGCGGTATCTCTTTCGAACAGTCCCGCAACCCTGGCAGGCGTCGGTCCTTACGGACCCCTCCCCGTTTGCTCTCTCTCCTTGAGGCGCGCGTGGAACACGAACGCGCCGTCGACACGGCCTGTCGTCATAAGACGGACGGACGGCGAGCTAGCCCATAGCTCACCGTCCACAGGCCCGCGCCTACGGTGGCCGGGGGCCACCACGTGGCCCCCGACGCCCGGTGCGTCTCCCGCGGCGGCTGGGACGTGAGGTTCTCTCCCTCTCACGTTCCGCCACCTCCTTCGCTAGCATGACTGCTTCGCAGAAGGAGGTGACGGCGTCCCATTCCGTCTCGCTCCGGACCATGGATTGAACCAAGGCCGGAAGCGAGAGGTCGCCGCCGCCGATCGCCGCTACGAGGACACGGCGGTGCTCCGCCCACGCGGGGCAGATCTCCACCGTGTACCAAAGATCCACCTACACCAAACTTTGCCCGTAGCAGTGAGTTTCTACAATTTATCCGGCAAATTTGCAAGAGATTACCTAGGCACTTTTAGCAGTAAATCAGAATGTTGATAGGACCACATGTTGCTGGGCTGGCCCGCGCATGGCCACCGTCTGCCTGCCAACCGTCGTGTAGTAGATCGTAGCGCCGGCTTCTCGTGCTTGTAGAACACGAGTACTCGACTCGACTACGCGAGCGCACCCAACACAACACTAACACATATATTTTTTTCTTTTACAGGAGAGGAGTTGAGTTGAGTATCGTATCCTTCCACATATTTTGACAAGGCTTTCATTTTATCCGTTCTGCTATTTTGTTGCTTTTTATATAGTTTCCACTTCAACCACTTCCTGACATCTGATTTCTTGGCTAATCCGACTCCAAGTCTAATAACACCCGCCTAAGTTCGGTGACAATGCAATCACATTGCACTGCGTAGCTGGGCTGATGATGCCGGGCGCCGTAGCTCTTAGAATACGCCTGCCGCTGTTTTTGAGCTCATTGGATTCGTGTCAAGTGTAGGTTGGTGATGGAGCAGGAGGTCCTCCAAGACTCCTCTTCGCTACATGTAATAAGTCCAAGTTGGTGATGAGGCAGGAGGTCCCCCAGGACTCGTCCTCGCTACATGTAACAAGTCCAGGTTGGTGATGAGGCAGGAGGTCCCCCAGGACTCGTCCTCGCTACATGTAACAAGTCCAGGTTGGTGATGAGGCAGGAGGTCCCCCAGGACTCGTCCTCGCTACATGTAACAAGTCCAGGTTGGTGATGAGGCAGGAGGTCCCCCAGGACTCCTCCTCGCTACATGTAACAAGGAAGCGCCTTTACCCTTAGTGTTCGGTGGTAGTACTATTGTTTACACCAAATCAAATGCTACAAAATAAAATTAAATAAACATAAAATGCCAGAAATTGCACAGAACAGAGAGGTTTGCAGGGAGACAGGGGAGGCCTTTGCCCAGCAGTGGGACACAAGGTAGGCAATCTAAAACAAAACTTATATCGAACTAAGAAGTACTATTATATAAAAGCGAAGTTCACAAAGAACTTGAAGTAGTGAGCGTGAGCCGTGTGTGCGCAGGAGGACAGTGATCGTGTTCGACTTCGGCACGGTGACGGCGCAAGACTTCGGCGACTACTTCCTCATCATGCAGAACGACGACGGCTCGGAGGAGCGCATCAAAGCTATGTCCTTCAAAGGTAAACTCGTTATGAACTTTAATCTGCCAAAACGTTTCATTCCACAATTTGAAAAGTTAGAGCAAAGCAGCATTCTAATCTTTGTTCACGAAAGAAACAAGCAACAAACAATTAATTAAACACTTAATCGTTTATTGTTATTTCAGTACCCGGTAAGTGAGACAAATATATATAGATCAAAATTTAAATATTTTATTTCACATAGGCCTACTGAGAAAAGGTCCACGGTTCGGGTTGGTCGTTTGTCTATGGAGAAGAACCCTCAAGAAAACCAAATCATTTGATCATCATGATTTGGTTTTACAATACTACCATGTTATAGCATAAGTACTTAAGTAAGGGAGGACAGCGTCTTTTCATTCTATACAAGGCCAGAACGCAACGGTGTGTAACTAATCGCGTTTAGATTGGAAATCACTTTCTAACTAATGTCTTCCAATCGATACAAGAGTAGTACGCAAATACTCGCGTATACTTCGTAGTAACCTAATCAAATACCTTACTCCATAATATACAGTGCCAGTACGCATACGAACTAATCGTGTATAGATCGGAATAAGCGCGCCAAATTATAGATTCCAATCTATACGCGAGCAGTTGCATGCTCGCCATTTTGATTTGTTGATTTGATGATGATAAATATTCTACTGTGCCTTTGTTTACTTTCTTCGAATGTTTACCGCAACGTAAGAGTAATCAGCCATTAACCCAATTTTTTTCCTAAAAGTCTTGCTAGCTGGCGTGAGAAGCGTAGGCCGAACGCCGGCGGAGCTACGACGACATTTGTGACAGAAAGTGGGTGTGTTATAATTTATGCGAGCGTAGCGAGCGCGCGTCATGGAGTCTCATATTTCGAAAAACATATAAGTAGGGTAGGGTCTTGTTATTGTTACACCCTTTATAGTTTAACAATCATTACTTATTATTAATCAATGATTTTATTAAACTATATCTTTACAACTCTTGTCAGGCGTAAGTGATGTAGTATAGTGTGGAACCAGTACGTACGCGTCTGCGTTACAAACTATACACGAGCAGAACGCAAAATTCGTGCACTAATACATTGTAATCGTAGATTTAAAAATAGCATTACAATGTTTAAGCGAGCAATTTTCTATGGCTGCGTTCTGGCCTTGTATATATTGGAAAGACGCGGGAGGACAGCATAAGCATAGACAATAATTCGTTGCTTACTACACAACAAACCTAAAACATGACAAAAAGTTAACAAGCATCTAGGAATCTACAAGACCTACAATGTTGACACATTCACAAAGAATCGGTAAGAAAATAAAAATACTAAATTAAACGTGATACAAATGTTGTCATCAGTGCTGGAAATATTCTGAAAAAAAAAAAAAAGTGTTTAATTGATTTGAAAACGATTGTAAAAAATCTGATTAAAGGAAAAAATATATCTTTCTGCAAAAAAAACAGACTTCCAAAAAACCACTTAAAAAGTCTAAAATTACTTTCGGAAGTCGGTGACTTTGTTTGTTTCACTGACTTTTTTTTGCCACCGACTTCCGAAAGTAAAATTATTTTGAATGACGACGCAGAATGTTTTTTATTTTACCCTTTTTAACCGGCTTTCTTCAGAACGGAGGAGATTCTCAATTGAGAATCTCCTCCGTTCTGAAGAAAGCCGGTTAGCCGGTAGAGGTAACAAACATAAAAAAATACAACCGAATTCGGTTGTATTTTTTTATGTTTGTTACCTCTTAACTCCGTCATTTGAAACCGATTTGAAAAATTCTTTTTTCATGTGAAAGGATGTACTTCCGATTGGTCCCAAAGAAATTTCATCAAAATCAGTTCAGTAATTTTATAATTTGGTTGTTTTCCCCACGTTAATTGTCACATCAAGCGCCGTCGCGTGACGGTGCTTTGACGTTCACGCGACGTCGCATGATGGTGCCTCGAGCCATAAAATGGCGGCCGCAGCGTATTGGGTTCTGGTATTTGGTTTATGTCACTAGGGACGTACGTATTTACCCTTCTTGGGCTATGTTGATGACATGATGATCTCTTAATACGCTCATCGCTCACTGTGTTAAGTCTTTGATGACTTTCAGTTCGTGCGGCATGGGGTCTATTATATCCGAAGCACGATTTGTCCCTGGTGCGTTGCTGGGTCGAAAACACCCGTTCGACTTCCACCTGTTTAGGAGGACTTATCTTTATAGGTGTAATGATTAAATCATATTCCATTATGGCAATATGTTGACAAATAAACACTCAATAAAAGCCTGAAATTGTAGGTATACGCACCAGGCGCGGTTCCAGGGGGGTCACAGGGGTCATGACCCCCTCCCAATATCCTACACGCCAATTGACAAACCTTCTTAAAATAGCTTCGGATATAGATTATTAACTTCCTGCTTATTTTTTCAACAAGAGAAACTAACCTTTCCGAGGCAGAATGCTAAAATTTTCAAGCTCGCTTCGCTCGCTAATGCATCCTGGCCTTTTGGATTACTTTTATTTTCATCTCTAGAACCTAAAACTTCAATTTGAAGCTGTAATCTATCGCTCTTGCATTCATTTGTACTAAAAGTTGATCAAGGGGCCGGGCGTCATGATCACCGCAACCTGGGCTGGGCCTAGGTCGACCGTGATCATGTTTCTAAACTCATTGATTCAAATAAAATAGAGGCCCGACTCGCTTTGGTCGCTCATGCGTTCTCTTCATCTTAAAACTGTAAAATCTAACTCTCTCAGGCGCAGGGCCGTAGGCAAAGGGGGTGAGAGTTAAACCCTCCCGAAATCTCCGACAACTATACAAAAATCAACCTATCCGAGGCGGAATGCTAAAATTTTCAAGCTCGCTTCGCTCACCAATTCATTCTATACTTTTTTCAATTCTGCAAAAGTTGACAGTCCCTACTATTCTCATTTTTGTTTAAAGAAAGAAGAAATAAATTTAAATTCTTCTTAAATTATGTTGAAAGAATTCCTCCTATAATTATTCTCATTCTTGTATGAATGAACAAAGAACTTAATTTATACAAGGGTGCAAAAATTTTTGAGCTCGCTCCTGAGTCTATGTACCTATCTACACAACTCCTGTACGAATGGTCAAAAGCTAATCTAACCTACCCGATATAGTGCTAAAATTTTTGATTTCACTTTGCTCGCTCTGACATTCTGCATTCTTTTCAGTTTTTCTTTATAAACCGACACAATTTCAGAAAGCCTTTCAAATTCGAACAGACTGCTCGCTGCGTTCGTTTTTGAATCCTGACTTTTCTCAATTGATAGGCTTGTTACATCAAAATCAAAGCATTTATTTCAAGTAGGCCAGTTACAGGCACTTTTGAAATGTAGCTACAGTCCCAGTCACAAGGCATAAAAACTGTGAAAGTAAGTACTGTAGTTGCCCATTCCCTAGCGTAGATCTCTATGGAGAAGAACGGGCAAGAAACTCCATGGACACTCTTTTAAATAGAATAGAATAGAATAGAATAGAATAGAATAAACATTTATTCGCTAATGGACAGCAGCAACACAATAGAGCAGCACATAACATATACATATACTAACAAACAGCTTAACAATTAATTAAAACAGCTCAACTGCGCTGAGCATGCCCATAACGATAAATCAGCATATTGTTACAAAACCTTGGTTTCATCATTCATTTTGAGATGGTACATTATGTGAGAACGATGTAGTAAGATGTGCGTGCACGTTAAAAGTGTCCATAGTAAAAACAAAAAAGATAATTCAAAAAATAAAAATAATTAATTCAAATAAGCCGTGGCAACTACGAGATGACCAGTCACCCTGACAGCGCCCGTTCATGAACATGACGCATGGGTCAGCACCATTCAACTCAACCATTTTAAAGGGAACTAAATGATCCGACACACGCGTCACCATCAGCGAGACATTTGAGTGAGCATGACATACTCTCAACCGCCAGGGCACATTCAAGTCGAGAAAGGACGTAGGTTTCCAGTGAACGATAGCTCTTTAGTACATAGTACTCACACAATATGGGCTTTATATAATACTAAAGATATTGAATCTATACAATGCAAAGATAATGTTTTAAACTTTTGCGGTTTACCACTACACATAAACTGTCACACTCGGGATATCTTCCGTGATTGTCTGTAATTTTGAGCTCCCGATATTTCGACGCTGTTGCAAGCGCCGTGATCGCGGGTTGACTGGAGAATGCGGGTGGATAGAAAATAAATTGTTAAGAGCAGACAAATCTGTCTACCCTCTTTCTTTGTCTTTTGCTACGCGCACTACTAGAACTCGTCACTAAGTCACGGCAAAACACACTCACAGTATCACAAGGTTTTTTGGAGTCCTTATTACGATGCCGGCTGCTACTTTTGAGCATACTCAAAACTGAATTCCATGTACTGGACAAATTGAAGCCATCCTCTCGATTGAAATTATTATATTTTCTTATTTCAATTGCTTCTCTTGTCAGCCTTGGTAAGTTATGTTTGTCCGTTGACAAAATACGTGGCTTGTGAAATTCCATCCAGTGATTGGGCCCTGACAGTAGGTGTTCAGCTATGGCTGATTTTTGCTCATCATTATTTTTCACAGCTTTTATGTGTTCTTTGATGCGGCATGAGACAGTTCGCTTCGTTTGACCGATGAATGAACTACCGCAACTGCAGTCAATATTATACACCCCAGGATATTTATAAGGGATCTTATCCTTCGGGGAACGCAGACTTTGTGCAATTTTCTTGTGAGGAGTAAACACGGTCTTTATCAAGTATTTACTCAATAGACGACCAATCTTATCCGTTACTCCTCTTAAATATGGCAAGAAAGTTGGTTGACGCTCCACTGTAGATCTGGTGGCTCGCATCTTTTTTGTTCTTGCAGTTCCAATATTGGTGTCTCCAAAAAACCTTGTGATACTGTGAGTGTGTTTTGCCGTGACTTAGTGACGAGTTCCAGTAGTGCGCGTAGCAAAAGACAAAGAAAGAGGGTAGACAGATTTGTCTGCTCTTAACAAATTATTTTCTATCCACACGCATTCTCCAGTCAACCCGCGATCACGGCGCTTCCAACAGCGTCGAAATATCAGGAGCTCAAAATTACAGACAATCACGGAAGATATCCCTAGACGTGTGACAGTTTATGTGTAGTGGTAAACCGTAAAAGTTTAAAACATTATCTTTGCATTGTATAGATTCAATATCTTTAGTATTATATAAAGCCCATATTGTGTGAGTACTATGTACTAAAGAGCTATTGTTCACTGGAAACCTACGTCCTTTCTCGACTTGAATGTGCCCTGGCGGTTGAGAGTATGTCATGCTCACTCAAATGTCTCGCTGATGGTGACGCGTGTGTCGGATCATTTAGTTCCCTTTTTTTATGTATCTACATCAGTAAATTGGCGGATTTTTCTAATAGCATATGCTGCTGAACTTAGCCGCCCCGTAAGAGATGTTAAATGAGAACTCCATTGTAGCCTTGAATCAAGCGTAATCCCCAGGAAAACCGTTTTATCTACGAATTCAAGTTTCTCTTTATTCAATATTATATCACAATCACTACTTTTAACATTCAAAAAAGCAAATCTTATCATTTAGTCTTTTTTTCGTTTAATACTAAATTGTTTGCTGTGAACCAATTGTGAACCTGAAGTAGGGCATTATTCACGTCATCTAGAATTTGGGCCCGTCTATTTATCTTAAAAATTAGAGAAGTGTCATCAGCAAATGTCACCATATTTTGAGGTTGGTTTTTCAGTAAATAAGGTAGATCATTTATGTATACTAGAAAGAGAAAAGGACCCAATATTGAGCCTTGCGGAACCCTCATTTTTACTTTTAAACCCTGTGAATTGATACCATTAAATTTGAACATGTTGAGGTCTATCACTCAAATAAGATTTTACCAAACTAAGTGCAAGTTTACCTAGTCCGTAATGCTCAAGTTTCAAAAGTAATGTGTCGTAATTTACGCAATCAAATTATGCTTTGGAGAGGTCACAAAAAAATCCTATGGCGTCTTGGGACTCTTCCCACACAGTAAGTATGTGCTTTAATAAGGTTACACCGGCGTCAGTCGTACAACGTCCCTTGGTGAAACCATACTGTTGATCGTGTAGAATTCTGTTGGTGTTAAAATGATTTAGCATTTGATTCAGCATTACTTTTTCAAAACCTTGCTAAAAACTGGCAACACGGATACAGGTCTATAATTATTAGTATCTTTACTATCCCCGGATTTGAATAGTGGTATGACTTAACTGTATTTCATTAAATCAGGGAAAACCCCTTGGTCTACACACAAATTAAACATTAAAGCAAAATAAGGTGCTATAGTGTCAACTATGGATATACAAACTTTGATAGACATTCCCCATAGATCTTCGGTCAGTTTGATTTTTATTTGCCGGAAAGCTTTGATAACTATCACAGGGTTTATGTGTTTAAATTCAAATTCAGCCGGGCATCCAGACACCTTCGCCTTTAATAAACCAATTGAGACTTCAGGTGAGGAATTTAGAGGTTGCTAACCTATAAGTTTATATTAAACTAAATTTTTTGTACAGCTTGATGTGTCCTAGCAACCGTTGTAACATGAGTCTAATAAATTATTTTTCTGTTGTACTATAAATAAATATTTCCTTCCTGCAACCGTATCCCATTCTCTAATAAGGCTTTCATAGATAAGTCAACAAAATTATTCCTAGCATGAATCGACTCCGACAAACGAAAATGTAATATATCCATGGTGGAGTACAAGCTCTTTTCGGGAAGCCCCCCGGAAAGAAACCTGGCGCGGGCCTGAGGATTGTGAGTAATGGGCACGCTCGCCGTCCGTCCGTCTTTTGACGACAGGCCGTATCGATGACGCGCGGCGCAAATAGATGTCAGTGAATCGGAAGGAGTCTGCTAGGGACGATGCCTGCCGGGGCTGCGAGACTGTTCGAAAGAGATACCACGACCCTGTAACACAAAGGGCTAAGAAGGAACATGGATGGGTTTTAGTCAGTACAAGTCTGACACTCATTTCCGCTCCGCCCAGACCGGGAGGGGTCATTTGATGATCAATTACCATCCGAAAAAAAACAAAAAAGGTATGCTGATGATACAACCCTCCTGGCGTCATCTAAGGAGGATGTACAGTAATTTGTTGCGGATACTCGAAACCAGTAGACCGAGACCTGAACCGCGAAAAAACCAAGATGATGATAGTGGATCGAGCTCCCAAAACAAACCAGATATCACACCAGTTGCCAAACATGTATCTGGGCTCTACTGACACTAATTGCGACACCGAGATTTTTTATTATTATTAGACGACGTTGCGCCATAACTCGATCGGCTGCACAAAAGTTGGACAAAATCTGGAGAGACCGCCGCATAAATAAAAATACGCCTTATGAAAACCCTGGTTTTCCTGATCTTCCTCTATGGAGCGGAGACATAGACATTGCGAATGCAGGACCGACGCAAGATTGACGCCCTTGAGATGTGTTGTTGGAGACGCATGCTCAGGGCAAGCTGGACCACTCATCGGACTAACGTGTCAATACTCAAATATGGGATTAGCTTCAGAAATAAAGGTAACCTTTGACTAAGGATGAATATATTCACTTTGTACTTGGACGTAGTTATGCAAAATGGATCCAGCCATAAAAACTTACTTTTGAGAAAATAAGAGTTTTAGTAAAAATTCATATAACAAAATAACAAGACCGTAGTTTGTTTTGAAATTCTACTTAAATAATAGGTATTTTGATCTACTTTCTGATAGTATTGTTTTAATAAGTTTTATGTGAATAAATGTACTTTATTTTCAATAAAAATCTCTTTGGTTCGTTTTTACAATATTAAAAATGTGGGATGGATCTTTTAGTTTTAAGTTGAGGCAGTGAAAAAATTGGTTAATCTTTTTAGTGATACGAGTAAGAATATTAAAAGCATATAATCAAAATAATAAAAAGAACATAGATTCATAAAAAAAATCTTCTTGATCAGACTCGATGTTATTCGTTTTAATTCCGAAATCTACTTCACCCGAAAATCCATCTAAGTCATCTAATAAATCGTCATCAGCCGTTAACTGCTGGTAAAATCCTTTTCATTTTGTGGAATAGGATGAAGCAGACTTGCAGACTGTCAAAGCATAAATTTCTTTGTTATTGAAAATATGGACCCCATTCATCATCAGCCTACACCAGTCCACTGCTGGATATAGGCCTCCTCAATCGCACGCCACTCAACTTGATTCTCAGCAACTCTCATCCAGTTGCTACCAGACACCCTGCGAAGATCGTCGCTCCACTCAGCCTGAGGGCGTCCTTACGTTTACGATTCACGGTCTCCACTTAAGAATACGTCTACCTCAAAGGTCATTGGTTCTACGGCTAATATGGCTGGCCTACTTTAGTTTACTTATTCTGTAAGCTATGTCGACAACTCTGGTTCTCTGTTGGACCATCTCGTTTTGGATGCGATTCCTCAGAGAGACTCCAAGCATAGCCCGTTCCATAGTTCGCTGAGTGACCTTTAATTTACGATTGTCCACGTTTCGGCCCTGTAAGTTATAACAGGCAGGACGCAATGGTTGAAGACCTGTGTCTTTAGGCTCTGAAATTACGCGGCGAGAAGACCCGACGAAGTTTCCCAAATGCTGCCCAGCCCAGCTGAATTCTTCTGACAGTTCCCTCTCAAAGTTGTTCTCTTTCTTCAAACTGCAGAGTTTTTTAAGATGTTCATTGACAACAATAGGTCCTGGGGTGACGTGTTTGTTGAACATAACCTGGGTTATGTCCAAGTTCACCCTGAGACCAATGCGTATTGAAGGGTTCTTCAATACGCATTGAATGGCCTAGTTGGTTAACTAGGCCATCCAGCATCTGCTGAAAGTCGTGCGGCCAGTGTGACGATGTCATCTGCAAATCTCAAGTGTGAGATGTAGTCGCCGTTGATGTTAATGCCACGTCTTACACCTGCCAGTGCGTTGGTGAACAATTTCGGAGAAATCGTCCCCTTGCCACACCCCCCGACGCAATAGGATAATTATGCTCTGTTTGCTGGTTCTGAGTTTGGCGTGTCATAAAGAGTTCTCAGCACTTGGATGTATCGCCTTGGCATCGCTGCAGAGACTCTAGAACTGACCAGGTTTTGACAGAGTCAAAAGCCTTTTCATAGTCCACAAATGCAAGATACAGCGGCCGATTAATACTCTTCGGACTTCTGTGTGGATGTGGGCTATGGTGTTGTATCCTCCTTGAAACCCGATACTCCGGTGGCTGAAAAACGTCAAGTCACTATTCGTGTCGACTTTTGAAAACAGCTTATACACGTGGCTAGGGATCGAAATGAATCTGAGGATCTTGTTCGCCTTTTTAAAGAAAAGAACGACCACGCTCCTTCTCCACGTCTTCTGTAAAATGGCGGCTTCAGGTGGCTCTGGAATCCTCGTTTTCCAGATCAGGTCGAGATGCATGCGATGCGTACAACTGGCCGTAAATTATTAAAATATGTCATCTAAAATATTTCATTTCGTGGGTGCGAATAACTTGACATCTTGACTTCTCAAGATAAGTTTAAAGGTTTTGAAAAATAAATAAGTGTCACTAAAGGTACCAATTTCGCTATGGTATTTAACATTTGATATAAATATTTGTCAGAATAAACACGTTTAATTGAAAGATTTCAAGTTATTTACGGAGACAATTTCTTCAAAACGAATGCAAATTCGGGGATGTTTTTTTTTCAGATACATTCTAATACTAGAACGCGTTTGAGCTAATAAAAAAAAGGTCAAGCTAGTCGAGTTGTCAAGTTATTTACCCCATACCCAGATTTTATTTGTTCTTACTTTCAAACTCTTTTCACACGTATATACTCACCGCACGTATTGACAGTGAAATTGGCGGGAATTATGTCACACAAACTATTGATGTGAATGTGAAGATCTATGGTAAAAATAATCGAGTAAGTGATTTAACTTGCACATAGATGGACCAATTTACTTTTCAATTGTTTTTTTTTTCAATAATTTTGATGTTTTTAACGTTTTAATTTTAAGTTTTATTTGGACCATCTACACTAAATATTTTTTTTCTTTTAGTCAAAAAATATCCTAACATCATGGTTCTTTATTTTGAATATTTTTTTTGGGAATCATGCAACATGGATACCTCAAACAAAGAAATAGATTTGTACAAAAAGTAACCATAGTGCATGAATCTAATTTACAATACACTTTTCTAAATTATTTCGGAACCATGCGCTGTGGTTCCTTTTTGCATTTTATAATTCTTACCAAAATACTTATTTGCAAAACAGATTCAACTGGCATGGTTCCTGTTTTATGTTCAAAATTGGTTTTAACATACAGATCCAAAGTAGTTTGGATTTTTTAAAACCCGTTATCTAGGTTACCATGACACATGGTTCTATTTTAACTATACGAAAATGGTTAATATTCCGTTGGTATCAATAGCATCTGTGTTTTTCATTAGAAAAAAAGCACTTTGCAGCTTGGATATTTTTTGCATATACGAAAGTTGATGTGTAGATGCCATTTATGACAGTAACTCAAAAAACGGCTTTTGTGGGTTGGATCCATTTTGCATAACTACGTCCACTTTAGTATTACAATACTTAAAAGACGTCTACACTCATGAAATGCTATAAACCGTCTGCCTAGGCATGTGCGTTATTTCACGTCACTAGATACAATAACTAGTTACGCGGCATGTAACCGAATCACTAGTTTCGAATCTAGTTATAAGTAGTGATTTTTGTAATTGCGTTATTTCAGTTATCTGTGATTGTTGGGTGTGAGTAGCTGAGTAGTCGTTACGTTATTCGAGCGATCGAGAATAGAGTAGACTGTCGGTAGTGTCGGTTGGTCGACTGGTTGATCATAGGTTCATAGTAAACACTAATAATAAAATTAGTCATAAATACATTTAATGCAGTCAGCCCTAAGCCTGAGTAAAGTATGAAGGGAAGTTAATTTATTGATTTAACAGTATAGCTACATACACTTAAGTAGATAGTGATTTAATTTATTTTCGTTTCATGTGTAACTGTATAGTTGGTGGAGGTATTTATACTAACAATCACAGTAGCTGAATAAAAATAACTAGTTACAAAAATCACTAGTTTTGAAACAGGTGACGCCGACCAAGTAACTGGTTTCGTTACGTTTCTTGAAAATGACGTAACGAACCACCTCTACGTCTGCCGCATGCCCTGGTAACTTAGAACATTTTTTTTTTCATTGCGAAAAGCGCCATCTATCCCCCAAGCACAGAAGTATTTTTGCAGTGTTGCCACCTTTTTTGCTTAAAAAATTATAGTTAACACTAATTTTTAATTTTGTTAGCAACACTGAGTCTCAATGTCACAAGAAAATTTTCTACCGGTGTGTTTGCATGCTCGTGCGCATTTTTTCTTGAACTTTTTGGTGTTTTTGTGTTATTGCGTTGAGTCTGAACTGTAGTGCCCACGTATATTCCAGAAATACATTTACATTTATATTTCCTTTATTAGATACCTAAATTGTGTTCACAACTAGTGTGTCTATAAACATCCATAAAAATATGCCTACGTCAAAACGCAGTATAAAAGGTGAAACCGGAAGGGTGTTCAAATTTTCTTACGTTTTATGCAATTTTTTGGTCAGTGTCGGGCTGCATGTTGATTAAAATATGATTCGCGACCGCAAAAAATATGGCTTTACAGAATTATAATCATTTAAATCATCAATACAACCCCCTTAGTTCACATTGCCATTGAACTTTTTCATGAAATAGTCATTCAAGGGCACTATATGAACTAAGTGGATTGTATTGATGATTTAAATGATTATAATTCTGTAAAGCTATATTTAATACGGTCGCGATTCATATTTTAATCAACATACAGCCCGACAGACCAACAAATTGCATAAAACGTAAAAAAAATGAATTTCGCGGGCTCCAGCTCAAATATTGACATATAGGCACCTACATAGCTATCTTTACGTATATATACTCGTATTCATTTAGTTCCTTGCTTGGCGTTCAGAGGGCGCTGATCGTGAACTAAATCAAAAAACGTCAGTTGCCAGTCTATCTCATTTTATATAAATATTAGTCTATGGCCTGCCGGGCCGATCTCGGAATTCTTACCCCTTCTTTTAAAACCAAATGTACCACGCAGTGGTTTTATGAACCGTATGCATACCACTGCGTAAACCGTTAAATTACTGCACTCATAAAATTGAACAACCGTGCTCATGACTAGTAAAAGCAGTGACACTAAGTACCGTATTCATAAATCTGCGTAAACCGTTAAATTACTGTACTCATAAAATTAAACAACCGTACATAAGACTAATAAAATTAAAATATTTATTAATAAGTCCAACAACTCGGCCATCCTGTCCATAGCGAGTCCCTTCGTGAAAGAAAGAAATAATAATTATTTAATTTATAACTTACATAAAAATATACAAAAAAAGTGTAAAGACTAAAAAGTTGTACAAAATTATTTAACTTTTAACAGGTATTTCATTTTTAAATAATGTAATTATGAACTTTACAAATATATTTCATTATGGTACTTACTATATAAATATTAATAAGTAATGCAAATATTTTACAACTTACAACAACTGACAATTGTTTATGTACTAGTATTAAACAACAATACATATATATGAGAAATTCAATTTAGATTAAAATAAAATTCATAAAATTAAGTAAATTTAAACATTATTCCTTTTTTATGAATGTAATAAATCAACTTCACAAATAGATTAATTTTGTGCATAATAGTAGATATTAAATAGAAATGTAAATTTTTACGAACAACTATTCATAATTTTAATGTTTTTATCAGTATTAGTTCAAACAAGATAATTCATTTTACAAGTTTTGATGGTGGTAATAATAATTATGTTTTATTGTTTACTTATATTCTAATTGTTTCAAATAAATCTGTTCTATAACATGCTTAGAACACACAAGATAATAACTAATTTAACCTTCTACATCGCTATTACTAGATTCGCTTTCACTGGATTCTAGATCCCTATTAAAAATCATCCAAGGCTGTATTTTATCTAGAGCTACAACAGTTTCGTAACGACGACCCTGTTTCCGCGTCAGAGGCGTGTCTTCAATAATATATTGGTCGTTTGGGAGCTGTTTTACTATGCAACTCTGCCAGGCTTCCTATGTTTATTAAATCTTTGTGCATCTTTCTCTTGTTGTTCTTTAATCTTTTCATTTACTTCCTGTCTCATTTCACCTAAATCTTCAGAACTTACTTCGTTTAGTGTTTCATTGATTACAGTGCTCAATATACCTTGCGACCGACTGGTTATATTAAACCCAATAAGTAACTCAGACGGATTTTTCTGTGTTGTTTTATATGTTGTTGTGTTGAGACCCATTTGTATATCAATAATGTGTTCATTCCAGTTTTTTTCATCATCGCCATGGGAAGTGGTGGAAAAGGCGTTGAGAATCGTCCTATTAAACCTCTCCACCATTGGCCATTAGCTCGAGGTGTCGCAACTGCATTCTCGACATGCTTAATACCATACGAGGCGACAAATTCTTTGAAGACCTTACTAGTAAAACTTGTGCCTTTATCAGTAATGAGCCGAATAGGGACCCCAAAGTAGCTAATGTGTTCTTTAAGAACTCTTATTGATGTAGCTGACTTTGTGTTTTTAACTGGCTTTATATTAGTGTACTTTGTGAAGCCATCAACTATGACTAATAAATAGCAATTACCCCTTTTACTTTTAATAAAGGGCCCTAGATGATCTGCGTGAATCGTATGGAATGGAACACTACCCTTTTCTATTGGTAAAGCTCGCCTTCTCTTTTGCCACCTGGAGTTTTGTGATGTGCGCACTCTAAGCATGATGTAACATACTTTTTAACAAAGCGGCGTATTTTCGCGATCCAGTAGCTGTATTCGCTGCAGAGTTTTTTCAAATCCAAAATGACCCACATCATCGTGATTTTTTTTAAGTATCTGCCAACGGACTCCTTTCGGTACTAGCCATTTTAGCTCTTTGCCCGCAATGCGATAAACTCGTCCTTTTTTTAGTTTATAGTTTTTTGCAAAAATCAACTATTTGATCAGAACTCGGATCACCGAGAACTTCATCTTCTTCTTTTATATTCTTTATTTCTTCATCAGCGCTTTGCACGGTAGTTATCCAATCTTGATCAACATTATCTACTCATACCACCACAAAATCTAGGATATGAGTAGCGTTTTCGCTTTCCTCAATTGGGTTGCGACTTAACGCATCTACATGTACCATCCGTGATCCTGGGCGATACTCAATTGAACAATCGTATTCTTGCAGTTGTACCCATAACCGCGCAATGCGTGGGATCACATCGCGTTTGGTCAAAGTAAAAGCATAAGGCAGTAAGGGCATTACAATTAGTCAGAATCTTAAATGGGATTCCAATCAAATATACCCTGAACCGATTCAATGATGCCACAACTGCAAGGGTTTCGAGCTCATAAGAGTGAAACTTACGTTCGTCGGGGGTAGTCTTGCGGCTGAAATATGGTACTGGTTGAAAAATTCGATTTGCATTTGCCTGGACAAGAATTCCTGCAACACCATCTTTGCTCGCATCTGTTTGCAATTGTGTTTCAGCTTTGGGACCATATAATGCCAACAGAGGGCGCTGAGTCAATAAAGTTTTAATCTCCTCAAGTGCATGCTTCTGTGCTTCTCTCCATGTCCATGCTGCTTCCTTCTTTAAAAGATTGGTCAACGGAAAGGTAATGAGCGCATAACCCTTGATGAAACGACGGAAAAATCCTGATAATCCCAAAAACTGCCTTAACTCATGCTGATTACGTGGGTGTGGGAACTTCGATACTGCATCAGTTTTTCGCGACCCCGCCGAATACCTTCAGCGCCCACCTCGAATCCAAGAAAATCAACTTTATTTTGGAAGAAGTTGCATTTACTCAATTTCAATGTGATCCTCCCTTTTTTGAGTAGTTAAATTGGAGTTAAATAGGAAGATAGTATAAATATTTATTAAATTGACACTCAGCGCTTACAATAAGAAATACAGGCTCTGAATAAGTCACTAAAGTCATTATATAATAAATATAAAAGCTCTGAAAATCAAATTAAAGAGCATATTCTTGCTACAAACGAACTGGTAGACCAAGTGGACTTGCTGACTCTCAGCAACACTCGGTGTACCTGTCAGAGGGAATCCAGTCTTGATGCCCTCCAGCCTGAGGTAACGGAGGACCCGTCCCTAGCTGTGAGTGCTCAGGAATGTATAATCAGCCAAGATTCAGTACCTGACATTATTCATCATAATTTACAGCCGGAGGTTGGGCATTTTGTCTCACCTAGTAGTTTTGATTGTAATCATTCAGTTATGTTCTCTGATAGTATAGGTAGAGGGCTAGGGAAATTGATCAGTAATAACCTGAGTTATTGTACCCAAAATTACTGTATGCCAGGGTCGACCTACAAACAGGTTATGGCATCGGTAACAAAAAATGTTTATAATACTAATACTACCATTACTATACACATATGTGTTGGTAATAGTTCTAAGATTAAAAAGGAAGACATCACTGACTGTGTATCAGAGTTGTTGAAGTTAAACTATAGTAAAATTATATTGTGTGCTTTTCCATATTTTGAAAATTTAAGTATTAAAAAAAACAATTTTATATATACGCTAAATAATCATGTACATTTTTTAGTAGGTCACTATAGTGACAGACTTATATATCTGGATATCAACACTATTGTTGGTAAACTTAAGTCGACACGGGGTAAGGTGTATCTACCTGTTAGATGAAGACACAAAATAGCTAGGATATTAGCTTTTAATATTCACTCAGACATATGTAGTATGTCGAAGTTTGGTTATATTATTAATACTGCGACTATTAGTGATAATACTAATGTACAGGTGACCTTAAATGAGTATAGCATTAGTGCTATAAATGTTTACAAACATTGTACTGAGGAGGATCCATTGTGTCACCGTGGAAAATTGTCAATTAGGGTGTAGTAGTGATAGGGTCTTGTTGTCTGGGGATGGCACCAGAGTCTCCGGCCTCACTCCAGATATTAGTTGTAATTTAAACTAGGAAGTGAGACAACAGATGGTACCATTAACAATATTGTTAATCCTACCAACAGCAAGGTACCTTCTTGCACTCAATTAGTTAATAAAAAAGGGCCTCAGCAGAACACCTTAAAATTATTCCACCAAAATATCCAAGGCATTTCTTCGAAATTATTAGAAATTGAATTGTTTTTAGAAAAAAGTATGTTTGATATTGTTTGTTTCACTGAACATTGGCTAAAGGATTACCAAATGCTTATTAATTATGATAACTATACGGTGGGTAGCTGCTTAACCGTAAATCTATGCTGCGTGGAGGTTCCCTAATATTAATAAAAAAAAGTGTTAAATATAAGCAATGTAATGACATAGTAGGTCTCTCGGTTGAACATTGCGTCGAACTGTCCTGTGTTGAGCTGGATAAGCATGTAATTATGTGTGTGTATAGACCCCCAAATTATCAAAACTTTTCCTTATTTGAATCAATAATGGAAGATGTCCTAGCAAAACTTTCAGCCAGTAATAAATCTGCAATTGTTTGTGGTGATTTCAATATCAATATTTTAGAAGAAAAATTCCAATAGCAGTCGGTTATTAAATCTTTTTAAATCATTTGACCTAACCAATATTTTTATAGAACCTACTAGAGTCACTCCATCTTCTGCTACTTGTATAGATAATGAATTCAACAAAACAATTGAAAAGAAGACAAAAAGTATTTGCCCTAAATTTATATTTAGTGATTGGGCTACTAAAGGTATCAGGAAAAGTAGGGAATGACTATTTGAGCTTTATGGCCTTAAGCCTTACAAACACTGAAACTTTCAACAAGTATGTTGCTAAGTATTCAAACATTTTTAGAAATAGATGCAAAGTTGCTAAAGCCCTGCACATTAGCAACAAGATCAAAACAGCAGAAAACAAAATAAAGACAGTTTGGAAAGTCATAAATAACGAGACAAACAGGAACAAAATACGTAACACTAGCTACACATTAGATACAGCATGTGGTAACACATAAACCCTGTGATAATTATCAAAGTTTTCCGGCAAATAAAAATCAAACTGACCGAAGATCTATGGGGAATGTCTATCAAAGTTTGTACATCCATAGTTGAGACTATAGCACCTTACTTAGCTTTAATTTTTAATTTGTGTGTAGACCAAGGAGTTTTCCCTGATTTAATGAAATACAGTAAAGTCATACCACTTTTCAAATCCGGGGATAGTAAAGATACTAAAAATTATAGTCCTGTATCCGTGTTGCCAGTTTTTAGCAAAGTTTTTGAAAAGGTAATGCTGAATCAAATGCTTAATCATTTTAACACCAACAAAATCCTACACGATCAACAGTATGGTTTCACCAAGGGACGTTGTACGACTGACGCCGGTGTAACCTTATTAAAGCACATATTTACTGCATGGGAAGAGTCCCAAGACACCATAGGAGTTTTTTGTGATCTCTCCAAAGCGTTTGATTGCGTAAATCACGACACATTACTTTTGAAACTTGAGCATTACGGACTAGGTAAACTTGCACTTAGTTTGGTAAAATCTTATTTGAGTGATAGACCTCAACATGTTCAAATTGAATGGTATCAATTCAATTCGGCTCAATATTGGGTCCTTTTCTCTTTCTAGTATACATAAATGATCTACCTTATTTACTGAAAAACCAACCTCAAAATATGGTGTTATTTGCTGATGACACTTCTCTAATTTTTAAGATAAATAGACGGGCCCAAATTCTAGATGACGTGAATAATGCCCTACTTCAGGTTCACAATTGGTTCACAGCAAACAATTTAGTATTTAACGAAAAAAAGACGAAATGCATTAGATTTGCTTTACCGAATGTTAAAAGTAGTGATTGTGATATAATATTGAATAAAGTGAAACTTGAATTCGTAGATAAAACGCTTTTCCTGGGGATTACGCTTGATTCAAGGCTACAATGGAGTTCTCATTTAACATCTCTTGCGGGGCGGCTAAGTTCAGCAACATATGCTATTAGAAAAATCCGTCAATTTACAGATGTAGATACCGCTAGACTGGTCTATTTTAGTTACTTTCATAGTATAATGTCTTATGGCATTTTGTTATGGGGACGGGCTGCAGATATTCAGTCAATATTTATTCTGCAAAAAAGAGCCATCAGAGCTATATATAATCTTCGTAGGTGCGATTCTCTAAGGGAACTGTTTAAAGACATTAACATCATGACGGTACATTGTCAATACATCTACGAAAACATAATGTACGTAAGAAAAAATCTGCATCTTTTTAGTAAAAGAGGTGACAGACACAATTACAGTACTAGAAATAGGGACCAATTAGTTCAGCCAGGCTTCAGACTCGCTAAAGTAGATTCATCTTTCATGGGGTACTGTTTGAGATGCTATAATAAAATTCCACAAAGTATTCTTGAAATCAATGAGACGAAATTTAAAACATGCATTAAACGCACACTATGTAAGCAAGCATATTACAAGTTGGACAATCGTCCAGCGATATAATCATATCGCTGACAAAAATGCTTGGCTCAATGCCGGTCCTGCTCCACAAGGACAGGGACGCATAAATTGATAACATTAAATAGTATTGTTGGAGCTGCTGAAGATTGTACAACTATCTTTGCATTGTATAGATTCAATCTCTTTAGTATTATATAAAGCCCATATTGTGTGAGTACTATGTACTAAAGAGCTATCGTTCACTGGAAACCTACGTCCTTTCTCGACTTGAATGTGCCCTGGCGGTTGAGAGTATGTCATGCTCACTCAATGTCTCGCTGATGGTGGCGCGTGTGTCGGTTCATTTAGTTCCCTTCAAAATGGTTGAGTTGAATGGTGCTGATCCATGCGTCATGTTCGTGAACGGGCGCTGTCAGTTGTGACTGGTCATCACTTAGTTACCCCGGCTTATTTGAATTAAATATTATTATTAATTGTTTTTTATTGTCTTTTTTGTTTTTACTATGGACACTTTTAACGTGCACATCTTGCTACATCGTTCTCACATAATGTACCATCTCAATATGAATGAGGTTGGTTGTTGATATAGGTACAATATGCTGATTTAAAAGAGTGTCCATGGAGTTTCTTGCCCGTTCTTCTCCATAGAGATCTACGCTAGGGAATGGGCAACTACAGTACTTTCACAGTTTTTATGCCTTGTGACTGGGACTGTAGCTACATTTCATTGTTATTTTTGTTTCGACAGTTCAAAAGTCTGTAACTGGCCTACTTGAAATAAATGCTTTGATTTTGATTTTGAGTTGCAATACTTCTTCCAACCTATGCAGTCCTTTATCGACGTTTTGGCTGGTATTAGGATGTCATCCATATAAACAATGGCATATTTAATTTTTGCTTCTGACAGAATTTTGTTTATGGTTCTTTGGAACACGGAAGGAGCACTGACAAGACCAAATGACATGTGGTTATATTCGAATTGGCCATCCGGGGTAACAAAGGCTGTTTTTTCTTTAGACTTTTCAGAAATGGAATCTGATAATACCTGGAGGCCAAGTCTAAGGAGTAAACAAAGTATTGCCAGAGAGTTGATCAAGTTGATCCTCAACTCGAGGAAGAGAATAGTCGTCTTTTTTCGCCTTTCGATTTCATCATTCTCCTGCCCTTATCCCGACTTATTTGGGGTCGGCGCAGCATGTCTTCTTCTTCCATACTTCTCTATTACTCGTCATCTCAGCAGTCACTTCCTTTCTAGCCATATCATCCTTCACACAGTCCATTCATCGTTTCTTTGGTCTTCCTCTACTCTTTTAGCCATCTATATTCATACACAACATTTTCCTCAATATATTCTCCTCATTCCTCCGCATCACATGTCCATACCACGATAACCGATTACCGCACAATTTTTCAGTCACCGGCGCCACTTTCAGACTCCCTCTTATGTACTCATTCCTTATTTTATCCATTCGCGTTACACCACACATCCCCCTTAGCATTCTCATCTCAACCACATGCATTCACCTTTCATTCATCCCTTTTTTCGATTTAAAGCCCTATAATCGATACAAAATCGTTTCTCACCTGTCTTCTTTTGTACTAAAATTGGGCTACAATGGGGCTTGCATAGGGTGAAGAAGACTCTTTAGAGAGTCTTCTTCACCCTATGCAAGCCCCATTGTAGCACACAGTTACGTAATAAATATATCTTTATCTTTAGAGATAAAGATATATTTATTACGTAACTGTGTACATTAAGTTCTTATTTATAAACATTACATTTTTAGTTTCAACAGTCTACCCAACTCGGATATGCAATAGTATTTCAAGAGATTACGTTCTCACAAATATTATTTTTTTATCAAAAAACTCATGCAGATTATAAAATACATTATTAATTAACTAACGATTCTGCTGTCTAGCATTTCTTGGACCATGTTTCTTACCAGCATTCTTTCTGCGTAAGACATACGATAAAGACGGTAGACTACTGGTTGTGAGTCTTCCAGTTCAATCACCATCTCTGTAACATTGGTGTAACCAAGGTCATGAAGCCCTTTAGAAAAACAATCACCATATTTGGATAAAAGTTTTTGAAGTCTGAGACGCTCCTCGTTATCAAGACTTTCACCACAATTGACTGATTCAGCAACCTCGGTTTCATTGAATGCTACACAGCAGCTGTTAAGAATCAAACTAGCGCGTGTTAATAAGAAATCTTGATCAATTATTAAAGGATCAGAAGAAACGTTGACATACCAAAAGCGAACTACATCCACGATTCATCTCATACTGTCCAGAAAGTAGATAGTATTCCTTACCTTCTGGACTACGCGATGAAGCATTTTTCTCAAAATTTGGATTCTGTTTCTGGTTATTAATACTAAAGTCATGCGGATTATCAATGCTTAATCTTGCAACCTGTTTTTCATTTTTATCCTTTTCCTGGATTTTATCCTTTCCCTGGCTATTATTCAATTTGTTTTTGTAGCAGTGTTCTACTAAATGTCCAAGCTTCTCACAGTAAGTACATTTTACTGCTGGCTTGTCACATTTGGTACTACGATGACCCATTTCATTGCAGTTATAACACTTGATCCCAGTATTCCTAGGATTATCCTTTGAGCTACCTGGTCTTGTCAAAAAAAGACCTTCTTTCATTGCGGAACCGATTAGATGAATCGTGCGACTCTTTATCTCTAATCTGTCCCACTTTGACAGTTTTGAAATATTTAAGCACTCGTTCAGGCTCAGAAAATTGAGCTGCTTGAACACCAACTTTTACCGCTCGATCTTCAACTCCATAGAGGATGCAGTCTACAGCCTTCTTCCCGAATATTTGGCATCTATTTAACAAATCAACCTTCGCATAGTAATACTGCTCCAGTGATTCACCGTATCGCATATCTGTTAGAAACTCAATCCTCCCGACAGAGAAGATTTAATCAATTGATTTTTCCATTCGTTCCAAGTAAACAACACCGACGGCAAACCCTGGTAGCAGGTCTTTGCCACTCCCGTTAATTTTGGAAGGGCATAATGAATCGTTTCCCTGTCGTCCCATCCTATGGATGATACTCTTCAACTTTTGTTAACCAAGTTAATACCATTTGTTCTTTTGACATAGAGTCAAAGTCGGAAATGACGTTAGAGTTGAAAGTGAGTTTGGGTTTATCTGAGCTCCCGGCATGATTCAAAATAGATAAAACCTTATCTAGAATATTAGAATCAGTATATGATGTAGACTGTCTCGGGCGTTTCAAACAGGTATGATATCGCTCACCGGACTCTTATCTTGATTACGTTTTGCACCTCTCTCTCTTGAGCACCTCTCGTCTCTGCCGATAGATTCCATCGTTAGATCAAGTATATCGTGGCCCCGACCCTGCCTGGGTACTCCTGGGCTCCGGATTAAATCAAGTACATCGTGGCCCCGAGCCTGCCTGGGTACTCCTGGGCTATTAAGATCGAGATCCTGGTCCTCTGACCTGGGTTCTCCTGGACCATTAGCTGTTTGCATACCCCGACCCTCATCTCCGGGTACTAGGAGGGTTATAGGCATGAATACCACCACGGCCCTTGGCCCTGGGGTCTCCTTGGTGGATTATTTCATTATGACCATCGATTATTTCTGAAACTTAAATTGTTTAGCTTAGAATATGACAAAAATAAATAAAGATACGTATCTGTGAAATTAATACAAATAAAATGAGAATGCAGCCTGTATAATAAGTAACATGCTGATATCAAGCAGTTTCGGAACAGCAGATAAATAAAGGTAAATAATATCATCAATATTATACATTCAATCAGATAATTGATCTCCAGGGAGTACCCTGGCAAGGTAAGTACTATCTATTAAACCGCATTCACCTCCGAGGAGTAGCCCCGGTACGGCAAATGCAGTAAACAATAAAGTTATTCAAATAAATTAATGAGTGAGAATGAAGCAAAGTTAAAAAGCAAGCAGCAGCAAAGCTGCAGCTGGGGTTGTCAGCAGTTGCAAAGTTATTAAGTAAAATTATTTGCTTCCAAGTGATTAATTTCTTGTTTAGTAAAAAAAGATGAGAATATTTAGGTAAATTATCTAAAATAAAATAAAGATTGTAGAAAAGAATACTTACGTTTGCGTGGAAGAATCCTGAAAATCCTTTTCGATCCCACTTCTGAACTATGGGATTAGGGTCAGAAATAAAGGTAACCTTTGACTGAGGATGAATATATTCACTTTGTACTTGAGTATTACAATACTTAAAAGACGTCTACACTCGTGAACTGCTATAAAGCGTCTGCCAGTTGTTCTTCTGAAAACCCATTTCCCAGACTGCAGCCTCTCCGAGGACAGAGCATGGGCAAGTGAACCAATGCACACACCAAACGACCAGGACTGGTCTAGAGCCCGCACAGTAGTAACCGAAGACAGAATAAAATGGGCAATCAAGACTTTCAAACCATACAAATCCGCAGGTTTAGACGAAATTCTCCCAGCCCTATTGCAATGGGGAGTAGACGTCCTTACGCCATGGCTGGCTTTTTCATTTCATTTTCCAAGCCTGCTTAGCACACAGATATGTACCACTTCAATGGCGAGAGGTAAAAGTCATTTTCATCCCTAAACCAGGCAAACCCGATTATACACAACCTAAAGCGTACAGACCAATAAGCCTGACATCTTTCCTACTGAAAACCCTTGAGAGACTCTGTGACCGACACATTCGGGACGGACCTCTTCAGGTGCTGCCACTCCGCAAACAACAACATGCCTACGCCACAGGAAAATCCACAGAATCTGTAGTGAATGTGCAGTAGACTACAAATGCTCCTCACTAGCGGTTTTTATTGACATAGAAGGCGCTTTTAACAAAACCATTTTTCATTGCATCAACGCAGCCCTCGAGGAACACGGCGTGGACTCGACCCTGCGAGGATGGATCACAAACATGCTCAGACTGAGAGCCGTACAGGTTACGGTGAATGACACTACTAGAGCCATCGTGGCGAAAGGTTGCCCTCAAGGGGGCGTCCTCTCGCCACTTTTATGGAACCTCGTGGTAGACAGCCTCATCAAGCGTCTAAATGACAGAGGCTACTTCACGGTGGGCTACGCTGACGATATAACCATAATAATAAACGGCACACACGAAAATACACTATGCAACCTTATGCGTCAAGCCTTGAAAATGATAGAGGACTGGTGCAGAGAATACAAAGTAGCGGTAAACCCTACCAAAACTGAACTCGTCCTTTTCACAAAGAAAAGTTGGCAACCTTACAGTTACCACGCTTCTTTGGGACCGCCCTAAGCCTGTCGACTGAAACCAAATACCTGGGCATCTATTTGGATAAACCACTGAATTGGGCAAAACACACCGACTACATCACCACAAAAGCCAGCATAGCCCTATGGCAGTGCAAAAGACTGCTCGGCAGAAGTTGGGGCCTAAGCCCCAAAATCACCTACTGGCTATACACCACAGTCATCCGACCAATCATCACATACGGCTCGTTAGTTTGGTGGCCCAGGACCAACCTGAGCACAGCCCAGAAAGATCTCGAGAAGCTACAGAGATTTGCCTGCGTAGCAATCACCGGGAGTATGAGGACATCACCCACTGCCGCTTTACAGGTGATGCTGGGGTTGTCACCTCGACACCTCGTTGTAAGAGAGGAGGCGACCCTAGCGATTTTCAGGCTCGAAGTATCCGGCACCCTCAGTAAAGATTCCAGAATCAAACACACACGCTTAAAAGATGATGCTATCAAGCGGCAGCCCATGATTGCATCACCCAGCGACAGAACCCTGAAGACCCACTGCTTACAAAAACACTACAACATAGAGCTTACAGCGGAGACGCGTGACTACTCAGGTCCAAAAGAGCTAAGGATCTACACTGATGGATCAAAGACCGACGACGGGACAGGCGTCGGAGTCTTCTCCAACGACCTAAACATTAAAATATCCAAACTCTTGGGAATGCTCAACTCTGTCTATCAAGCTGAGTGTGTTGGCATTATCCAAGCGGCACACGCCATAGAGGCCAGGGAAGTTACGAATACTATAATTCGTATACTCTCCGACAGTGCCTCAGTCCTTCAATCCTTAAAGAGAAACCAGATCACGTCGAGACTAATACTAGAATGCCATAATGGCCTAGAACGTGTTACTGTACTAAACCACAACACGGTGACACTACAATGGATCAAAGGACACAGCGGATCACTTGGAAACGATGCGGCTGATGAACTTGCCAGAAGGGGATCCAGCACAAAAGCCTTCGGACCCGAACCCATTGTGCCCATTCCTTTCAAGCAGCTAAGGAGTTGGTTAAAGGATCACACTCAAACGCAAGCGGGAAAATGGTGGACCTCGACACCAGGGTGCAGGCAATCCAAGGAAGCTTTGCCATCCCTGGACACGAAGCTAACCAAGCGCCTTCTGCGCCTGGACAGAGATAGCCTGCGACTGGTGGCGAGAACCATCACTGGACATTGCTCACTGAACAAACACTTCCACACCCTAGATATCACTGATAGCCCCCTGTGCAGAGCGTGCATGGAGGCGGGGAAAACTGTAGCGCATGTACTCCTCGAGTGCACCGGCGTCACCCAGATCCGTGACGAGACTCTCGTAACACCGAGATCCCTTGAGGATGTCCTGAGAAGACCGGGAAGTTTGATCTGCTTCTGGAGGGATGTAGGCTGGTTGGAGTAGCGGCCACCATGGCTCACGTACAATGGTCCAATTTAGGGACTAAGTGCGGAAACCAAACCCTTAACATAAAAGATAGAACCGTCTGCCGGGCCGATCTCGGAATTCTTACCCCTTCTTTCAAAACCAAATGTACACCGCAGTGGTTTTAAGAACCGTATGCATACCACTGCGTAATCCGTTAAATTACTGTACTCATAAAATTGAACAACCGTGCTCATGACTATAGTTGTAAATAAACCGTTTTAAACCAAAATCAGTGGTTTAAAACCCGTTTTAAATTTGTTTAAAACGGTTTAAAACCACGACCACGTGGGCCGTACATTGATTACGAATTACTTAAAAAAATAGTTTAAAAGGCTAATTGAAATCATTTACCATTTTAATTAATATATGTGAAGTCATATATCATATTTATACTACTATTTAGGATTAGACACTGAAAACAATCATGTTTTGGGTATTTATTTAAATAAAACGGCAATGACGCATTTTTATATATCACTTTGCTACCAAAATCGCAACGGGGAGAGATGGGGCAGGTAGGGATCGATTTTATGTTTGTCTGTCATGTTAATTAAGGTTGATTTTAAAACATTTTTATTTTATTTTCCTTCTATATATTCTAAATCAGGAAGGAGGTGTGGTCTAGATAACTTCGTGTAAAGCCTCAGTACATTCCAAAAAAAAAAAAAATTTAAATCATATTAAACCACTAAGTGTGGTTTTAAAAAATTTAAATCATATTAAACCGCTAAGTGTGGTTTTAAATCGTTTTAAACCAAAAAGACGGTTTAAAACAAAATGGTTTAAAACGTTTAAAATTCGTTTTGCATCTCTAGTCTTGATATACAAGGACAGTTCTGCACGGGTAGCGTTAGTTGTAATCAACAAGAACGGTCATTGTATATCATACTCGCCAAGTGATGATCACTATGATATGAACTGTCAATAGAGGCACGCAATAGCCCTGCTGGGCCTCGCTTTTAAGTATCCTGAGTAGAGATGCAAAACGAATTTTAAACGTTTTAAACCATTTTGTTTTAAACCGTCTTTTTGGTTTAAAACGATTTAAAACCACACTTAGCGGTTTAATATGGTTAAGAATGTTTTTTTTTGGAATGCACTGAGGCTTTACACGAAGTTATCTAGACCACACCTCCTTCCTGATTTAGAATATATAAAAGGAAAATAAAATAAAAATGTTTTAAAATAACCTTCATTAACATGACAGACAAACATAGATCGATCCCTACCTGCCCCATCTCTCCCCCTTGCGATTTTGGTAGCAAAGTGAAAAATAAAAATGCGGCATTGCCGTTTTATTTTAATAAATACCCAAAACATGATTGTTTTCAGTGTCCAATCCTAAATAGTAGTCTAAATATGATATATGACTTCACATATATAAATAAAAATGGTAAATGATTTCAATTAGCCTTTTAAACTATTTTTTTTAAGTAATTCGTAATCAATGTACGGCCCACGTGGTCGTGGTTTTAAACCGTTTTAAACAAATTTAAAACGGGTTTTAAACCACTGATATTGGTTTAAAACGGTTTTTTTACAACTATACTCATGACTAGTAAAAGCAGTGGCACTAAGTACCGTATTCATAAACTGCATAAACCGTTAAATGACTGTACTCATAAAACGTAACCACCGTATACACCATATAACATAACACATGACTAATTAAATTCATCATCTGCCTAACCTTTTCCCAACTATGTTGGGCTCGGCTTCCAGTCCACCCGGATGCAGCTGAGTACCGTATTTGATATGGAGCGACTGCCTAACTGACCTCCACAACCCAGTTAGTACTGGGTAATACGATACCCTTTGGTAAGACTGGTTGTCAGACTTTTTGGGCCACTGACTACCTGTAACGACTGTCAAAGATCTACAATTGGCAGCCGGGACCAACGGCTTAACGTGCTTTCCGAGACATGGAGAAAACTTGGTATGTAATGGACGGTCACCCATCACAGACCAACCTAGGCAAGCGCGGCTTAACCTAAAGATCGACCTGAGTGGCTGTTATTATCTTGCCACGAGCTCCTCAGATTTATGACTAATAAAATTAAAATGTTTATTAATAAGTCTAACACAAAGAACTCAATATTATACAAAGACTCGTCGCTTGTGCAATTACGAATCCTTAGATTCTTTGGACACGTTACCCGCAACAATGGTTCCATGGAGCGTTTGATGATTCAGGGTAGAGTCGAAGGCACGAGACCTCATGGTTGACCAACCCGGTGGACAGACTCCATCAAATCTAACCATCTATCATCAAACCAACATCGCTCTGGCAGAATAGAGACCGGTGGAAAAGGATCGCGAAGGCAGCGACCGCAGTCGTGGGCAGTGACCACGATCACTGCTACTTATTAAGGGTGTGGTTGTTTCGCAGACAGAAATTTCATAGAATTTCGTTTCGCAGAAAATGTTTCATATAATATTTGGTTCTTGTATTTTTATTTCAAATATTATAATTGTTTTAACGACTATTTACACACATTTTTTTATTTAACAAACTTATAAAACAGTAGAATATTTTTTTAACGAATATGGTTTGTTCGGTGTATTTTCCCCATGGTATTTTATTTCAACGAAAATGTAAAAGTAGACGTTAGGCTATCCATAATTTTATAAATATTTATTTATAAAATTATGGATATGTAATACGGATAGTCGCAGTCGAATGAGTCTAACGTACTCCAATTTTTTTGTTGTTTTGTACACACACCACATCAACATAAACAAGGCAATGTGGCAAGAAAAGCTTAGGATGGAAGAGCGGGTAAAGCGAGCTCAGAACTTGGCGCACCCCGACTCCGGACAGGTTAGGTATAAAAGGGTACCCTTTGTGTTAGGTTACTTTAAACCCTGCAGACAGAAATAGGAGCCCCCATTAGCAGGAATACGTCGACCACGCCTTATTACAACATTTTGATATTTACCTTGACTTTGAAACGTTCCGTTCTCTCCGAACAAATAGTTTAGGCTAGGTTAGAACTGTGACCAAACACGCGCGAGCCGAGCGAGCGAAGCGAGCGGTGCCGTGGCAGCTGCCGGCGAGCGCTACGTCGAAATTGGTTACAGTAATAAAATTAGGGCACTTCGACAACTTTGAACCCCAAAATAAACACAGTACGTACGTGCATATATATGATGTCACTATTAATGAGATTATCAAGATTACCCGCATTGTTTTTGAGAACGCGTTGTTGTAATTTTATAGGAGGGTATGCCATTTTTCATAGGCACGAATTGAAACATTTAGAAACTGTCACTCGATAAAATGTTTTTCTTGGTAATAAGTTCTACATACATTAAACAGTATGATTATAAAGAATTTTTGATTTGTTATTCTACGGTATGATTATCGAAACATTAAATTTTATTTGTAAACAAAATCTATGATTTTTCGAAGTAATATTCTGCGCATTGATTGCGATGTGAAGCCATTGGTGGTATATGAAATGATAATATGAGAAAAAAAAAGAAACGAAATTCTTTAGAACTTTTGTCTATATAACAGTGTACAACTGAACTACAACAGCTATTATGAGATCATCGTCTCAACAACAGCACAAGATGAAAAAAATACATATTAAAGGGAAAAAAGTACTGAACCGATTTTGATGGAATTTCTATGGGACCAATCAGAAAGAGATTGAGAATAGTTAGAGACATCCACATATTTGTGCAGTCTATGAGCCATCAGGGAAGCCGCATGCGCAGAAGGAACCAAAGCCAAACATCTTTATCTTCAACGTAGTCCTTGATTCATTTATTTTTTAATAAGGACAAGTTTGGTGTAGTTTTATCTACACCAACCACGAGTATTCCATCGGTCAGTTCTATAACTGACTTTGGCAACTTGTTATAAAAGCGTATACTGTTTATAAGAAAAGACTTGCTAGTTTTAGTTAATCTGAATTTGGGTATTACATTTTTGTGTTTACTACGTGTATTTATATTATGGAAGTCGCTTCTGATTTTGAAAAGCGCATCGTCACCTGGTAGTAGGGATGTAGGATGTAGTAGGTGTCCAAGTAAACACGCATCGTAATTGATTTAATAACAACTCAGTGCTAAGAACGTACACGACTCTGCAAAACCTATGCCGTTACAACTAATATACATCTGCGTTCATTTTACAGAAACAGGTAATTCATGTTGATTTTATTAACTAATTATGTGTAATGAATATTGTTTTTTTTTTGTAAGTGGCCAATTATCGATAAGCACTCAATTTATTAGCTAAATATTATATGCATTTAAAAAATAAAATAACATAAAGTGACTAACTTAACAATAAACTTTAAAAATGGCGTCAAAAAACTCCTCCTCAGCGCTGTCAACTTGCAATCCTACCCAAGAGAAAGGCGGCGTTGTATGGCAACGCTAAGCCTTTGGCCAAGGTAAAAGCCAGTCCTTGGGCCACAGAAAGTGTTAACTAAGCATTTTGAATTGTACTTGAAAAGGTTGTGAGGACTCGGACCTAGAGTTTCAACCCCAAACGCCTCGAAAACATAGTTACCAATAAGGTTACTATATTTACAGCCGCAGCACAGCACGATGAGCTAGGAAGATGGAATGGCGCAAGAGTATCGACACGTGTTGCGTCCCACACTAAAGGCCTACCCATCTTCCATGGAAACAAAGACATGCTGTCCGGTCTCTTGCCATCGTCGCGTGCCAAGCCAATGGGTTCTAATATAGCTGGAACTCCAACGGTGACAAGAGCTCCTCGGATGATGTCATTTAAGTTCGCGTGCCGTGCAAAACGGCCCGCACTTTGGCTGTATGACAGGTCGTGGTGTTCAAGGCTGTTGCAACTTCACCACAGTGACAGCGATGAGGAGAACAAATAAATAAGATGGATAATTTTAGTAAACCATTTGAACTTCTTCCGGTGACCATAGAGCTGGCCTATTATATAATAACTAGCTGACCCGCGCAACTTCGTCTGCGTGCGTGCGTACATAAAAGAAAGAGAGGTTAGAGAGAGTGTGCGTCAACCTTAAAAGTTAGACATATGGCCATTGTGGATATTTTTTTAGAGCTTTTTAAGAGGGACAATTCCGACATACCTGATAATTGCGTAACTTTAACCGTTCACGCACAACGGAAGCTCTCAAAAGGAGTAAATCCCTATTATATACTATTACCGATGGATAATCATCAAATGACCCCTCCCACTCTGGACGGAGCGGAAGGGATTGTCAGACTTGTACTGACTAAAATCCACCCACGTTTCTTCTGTTGCCCTTTGCGTTCCAGGGCCGCGGTATCTCTTTCGAACAGTCTCGCAACCCTGGCAGGCCTCGCTCCTCTCGGATCCCTTCCCGTTTGCTGACATCTCTTTGAGGCGCGTGTGGAACACGAACACGCCGTCACCACGGCCTGTCGTCATAAGACGGACGGATGTCGAGCTAGCCCATTACTCACTGTCCACAGGCCCGCGACCCTCGACAGCCTTACGTCTTCATCTTTAGACACTCGATGACAATCATACACCAGCTAGAACGAAAGTTCTCGTCAAAGTTCTTGAAATGGGCCGAGACACGATAAAACTGCTGTTAACTGTTGCGGACCTCTTGCAATTGCCTTCCGTCTCCATCGTCAGACCTTTGATGATAGACATACTCCAGGCAGGTCTAAAATTCTCATCAAGGTGCATGAAATCAGCCGAAACACGATATAGATGCTGTAAACTCTTGAGGACCTCTTGCAACTACCTTTCGTCTCCATCGTCAGACCTTCGATGACAGTCATACTCCAGCTAGGTCTAAAGTTCTCATCAAGGTGCATGAAATGAGCCCAGACACGATATAGATGCTGTAAACTCTTGAGGACCACTTGCAACTGCTTTCCTTCTCCATCGTCAGACATTCGATGAAAGTCATACTGACAACTCAGTATGGTTTAAAGTTTTCATCAAAGTGAATGAAATGAGCCCAATAACATTATACCTGCTGCAAACTGTTTAGGATTGCTTGCAACTGCCATTTGTCTCTATCGTTTGACCGTCGATGACAGTCATACTTCAGCAAGGCCTAAAGTTCTCATCAAGGTGCATGAATTGAGCCCAAACACGTTATTGTTGCTGCAAACTCTTGAGGACCTCTTGCAAGTGCCTTCCGTCTCCATCGTCAGACCTTCGATGACGTCATACTCCAGCTAGATCTAAAATTCTCATCAAGGTGCAGGAAATGAGCCCAAACATGATTTCTCAATTTAAAAAACAAAAGATCATGTATATCGGACTTCTCTGTAAAAAGTTATGCGTGGTCAGGTCATACATAAAATAAAAAAATATAGACGCGTCGAATTGAGAACCTCCTCTTTTTGTTTCGTTGGTTAATAAACCAAGCTTCAGACATTTGACACGGGCGAGGGTCATTCTTTCACGGAAAACTTAACACCGCGACTCAGAAAATGGAGTGAAATTAATAGCGCCATCTATCGAGCACGAAATTTAACCGTTAAAATATAATGCATGTAAATCGATCGAACACACACTCTACAGGGTTATAGCGTCATGTAGACTAATCTAGAGTACTTTTTGCTCTCAGACCCGATTTAAAAGTTATCTTGTGAGCACATTTTTATTAATTAGTACCATTTTGGTGCAATAGATGTCGTTGCATGTATCTTACACAATGATGGTAAGTTCTTCTTGAACACTTTAAATTTATAAATCTTTTGATAGAGAGCACTGATTACAGCATGAAACAAAAACTAAAACCTTCTCTAAGTTCCCCACAATATTTGTGCATTGAATCTAATCACATTGGTTTTCCCAACAACATGAACGCCCGCCTCGCAGCGCGCGCGGGTCATTATTTTGATGCGGAGTTATTTTAAAACTGTGATATCTCCTAAGATATTCATCTAAATTGAATAGTGTAAAGGGCAATTTTGGTCACAATTAAATGCTAAAGATGACTAACATATTTATTTTGATAAGGATTAATTCTATGTCGGTAAAAACACCTTCGCAAATAAAACATTAATTTTGACCAAATTTTAAAATCATAAAAATGGTTATTGTGAGTCAACCTTAAAAGATAGGCATGTGCCGTCGCGGACTTTTTTTGAGACCTTTTTAAGAGGAATAATTCCCTGCTACATTATATTTGTGCAACTTTAACCGTTTACGCAGCGCACGCAACGGAAGCTAACAAACAGAATAATTTTTCCCCGTTTTTGCAACATTTGTCATTGATGCTCCGCTCCTATTGGTTGTAGCGTGATGATATATAGCCTATAGCCTTTCTCGATAAATAGGCTAACCAACACAAAAAGAATTTTTCAATTCGAACCAGTAGTTCCTGAGATTACCGCGTTCAAACAAACAAACAAACAAACAAACAAACTCTTCAGCTTTATAATATTATAATAATGATAATGCTGACGTGCCAACCTTCGGGCCACTGTTCCCGTTGACAGCGGCTGATGCAGACGCATGTTTTGACCACGTCCGACCAACTTGAAAATGTATTTAAATAAATAAATTTACATCGCCACGAAAATAAACAACTAAATGATATCTTTCCTTGTAGATCCGAACTCATGTAAGTATTCAATATAATATGTGTGATTTACAATTTTTTGTATACAATATCATAAGTTTATTGATGGTGAGGTGCCCGCGGGTGGTAACACTCTGCCGATCCCCGCAGTGATTTCCGTCGAGCGCATCCGCACGGCGGTGACGGTAGGCAGCCCGGTGGACATCAGCACGACATACAACTGCGAAAAAGTCAGCTGCGAGCTGAAGGACGTGTTGTGTCACGGCGTCAGCGTGATGGGGTCCGGCGGCGTGGGGCACATTGCCACCTCCAGGCGCATCAACATCAACTTCGCGAGGTGAGTGCACCCTCACACCTCACTCCGCACACCCCGCACACAAGTGACACATCCGTGCTCACGGCTGCGGGAATGAACTGAGAACATGTTCTATGCAGCGAACGATATAATACGCAATCGTGTCCAAAATGACGTCCTATTAAAAAACTTCCAGCCAGGATTTACCCCGAAGTTGCTTCAACTTTTCTCGAGCTATTTCTCGGACCGTCTTCAGTAGGTATGTCTAAATTTTCGGACACAAATCTGACCTATCCTATACACAACTAGTTCCGGTGTCAGTCAGGGAAGCAGCCTGGAGCCCACACAATTTGTTGTAATTTTATTTTACTTTATTGGGGCATTTAACAGTTACACATTACAAAAGGTATGACAGAATAATTTATAAACTAAATAAACGTGTAACCCACACCAATGTCCGCGAAATAATAATTAACAAATAGTTAAATGCGTGCATTCATATTAAGAAAATTAAGTAGCTCTCAATGTGATTTAGGGATGATAGGTATTAGTTAGCTACTTTAAGGATTCAATAGCCATCCTTTTAAACTGAAAGTGTGTAAACGCGAAAAAATCAAGTTCGATAAAATGTGTGTTATACTTATCTACAATACGTCGGAGAGGCGCCCGTGCGCCTGCGTGAGTTCTACACCTTGCAGTGTGGAACAGCCGGGGCACGCGCGCCTCTCGGCGCATCACAGTTCTAGGTACAATGTAACATAGGTTATTGGTCATAACAGGACAATCGAATCTGTTGTTACACTCACCATGCAGCATCATGGCCATCAGTATGCTGCGTCTAGACTCCAAGATGTGAATGTTATAACGCTTTAATAATAGAATGCATGGTAATTTTTACTTAGTGCATCTGTAGTAGGTACATAACAAGTAAAAAATATTTTTGATCCATTTTGTACGATATTTGAGACGGGCTTGTAGTGAAACGACCGCTGGTTGGTTACACACTGATTTATTGTACCAAATGATGAAGAGCGAGGGCGCAGACACGCACACATACGTACTTACAACTACATATGTAACATTCCTCCCCCTAGTACAATAACACTTACGAACTAAAAGAATTTCCTAAAAAAACCGGGGGACGATTGCGTAACATTCTTTTTGGTGGGTTCTCCATTATCTTTGGTTCTCTCGGGTTATCGTCAGGGGCCTCATCAGCCTCGTAGAATTCTTCCTCTGCTTCTGGTCGCAGGCTTGTCGTCGTAGTAGTTAGTTGTAGTCGTCGTTGCTCGTCATTAGCAGCATCAACTGTAGTATGCTCTTTTGGAGATGATGTACTTGCTTCATATAATTCCTCTCTCCTCCCTCTGGTCTGACCAGCTTCTCTCTGTGTGGCCGGTGATGTTTGACTCGGCGATATTTGAGTGAGCCTTGGTGGCGGTGACGTCAGTGACGGCGGTAATAGAGATATATAATAAACTAGCTGACCCGCGCAACTATGTCTGCGTGCGTGCGTACATAAAAGAAAGAGAGGTTAGAGAGAGTGTGCGTCAACCTTAAAAGTTAGACATATGGCCATTGTGGATATTTTTTTAGAGCTTTTTAAGAGGGACAATTCCGACATACCTGATAATTGCGTAACTTTAACCGTTCACGCACAACGGAAGCTCTCAAAAGGAGTAAATCCCTATTATATACTATTACCGATGGATAATCATCAAATGACCCCTCCCACTCTGGACGGAGCGGAAGGGATTGTCAGACTTGTACTGACTAAAATCCACCCACGTTTCTTCTGTTGCCCTTTGCGTTCCAGGGCCGCGGTATCTCTTTCGAACAGTCTCGCAACCCTGGCAGGCCTCGCTCCTCTCGGATCCCTTCCCGTTTGCTGACATCTCTTTGAGGCGCGTGTGGAACACGAACACGCCGTCACCACGGCCTGTCGTCATAAGACGGACGGATGTCGAGCTAGCCCATTACTCACTGTCCACAGGCCCGCGACCCTCGACAGCCTTACGTCTTCATCTTTAGACACTCGATGACAATCATACACCAGCTAGAACGAAAGTTCTCGTCAAAGTTCTTGAAATGGGCCGAGACACGATAAAACTGCTGTTAACTGTTGCGGACCTCTTGCAATTGCCTTCCGTCTCCATCGTCAGACCTTTGATGATAGACATACTCCAGGCAGGTCTAAAATTCTCATCAAGGTGCATGAAATCAGCCGAAACACGATATAGATGCTGTAAACTCTTGAGGACCTCTTGCAACTACCTTTCGTCTCCATCGTCAGACCTTCGATGACAGTCATACTCCAGCTAGGTCTAAAGTTCTCATCAAGGTGCATGAAATGAGCCCAGACACGATATAGATGCTGTAAACTCTTGAGGACCACTTGCAACTGCTTTCCTTCTCCATCGTCAGACATTCGATGAAAGTCATACTGACAACTCAGTATGGTTTAAAGTTTTCATCAAAGTGAATGAAATGAGCCCAATAACATTATACCTGCTGCAAACTGTTTAGGATTGCTTGCAACTGCCATTTGTCTCTATCGTTTGACCGTCGATGACAGTCATACTTCAGCAAGGCCTAAAGTTCTCATCAAGGTGCATGAATTGAGCCCAAACACGTTATTGTTGCTGCAAACTCTTGAGGACCTCTTGCAAGTGCCTTCCGTCTCCATCGTCAGACCTTCGATGACGTCATACTCCAGCTAGATCTAAAATTCTCATCAAGGTGCAGGAAATGAGCCCAAACATGATTTCTCAATTTAAAAAACAAAAGATCATGTATATCGGACTTCTCTGTAAAAAGTTATGCGTGGTCAGGTCATACATAAAATAAAAAAATATAGACGCGTCGAATTGAGAACCTCCTCTTTTTGTTTCGTTGGTTAATAAACCAAGCTTCAGACATTTGACACGGGCGAGGGTCATTCTTTCACGGAAAACTTAACACCGCGACTCAGAAAATGGAGTGAAATTAATAGCGCCATCTATCGAGCACGAAATTTAACCGTTAAAATATAATGCATGTAAATCGATCGAACACACACTCTACAGGGTTATAGCGTCATGTAGACTAATCTAGAGTACTTTTTGCTCTCAGACCCGATTTAAAAGTTATCTTGTGAGCACATTTTTATTAATTAGTACCATTTTGGTGCAATAGATGTCGTTGCATGTATCTTACACAATGATGGTAAGTTCTTCTTGAACACTTTAAATTTATAAATCTTTTGATAGAGAGCACTGATTACAGCATGAAACAAAAACTAAAACCTTCTCTAAGTTCCCCACAATATTTGTGCATTGAATCTAATCACATTGGTTTTCCCAACAACATGAACGCCCGCCTCGCAGCGCGCGCGGGTCATTATTTTGATGCGGAGTTATTTTAAAACTGTGATATCTCCTAAGATATTCATCTAAATTGAATAGTGTAAAGGGCAATTTTGGTCACAATTAAATGCTAAAGATGACTAACATATTTATTTTGATAAGGATTAATTCTATGTCGGTAAAAACACCTTCGCAAATAAAACATTAATTTTGACCAAATTTTAAAATCATAAAAATGGTTATTGTGAGTCAACCTTAAAAGATAGGCATGTGCCGTCGCGGACTTTTTTTGAGACCTTTTTAAGAGGAATAATTCCCTGCTACATTATATTTGTGCAACTTTAACCGTTTACGCAGCGCACGCAACGGAAGCTAACAAACAGAATAATTTTTCCCCGTTTTTGCAACATTTGTCATTGATGCTCCGCTCCTATTGGTTGTAGCGTGATGATATATAGCCTATAGCCTTTCTCGATAAATAGGCTAACCAACACAAAAAGAATTTTTCAATTCGAACCAGTAGTTCCTGAGATTACCGCGTTCAAACAAACAAACAAACAAACAAACAAACTCTTCAGCTTTATAATATTATAATAATATAATAATATAATTAATAGTATAGAAGTATAGATAATAGATAATAGAGAATAGTAAGAGGTGTCCGATATCCGGGTCTATGAACTTTCATTGTATTTTTGTCTTCATTGTTACTAGTCCCTTTATAAATCATTAACTAAATACACTAGTTTTCCAATTTTTTTTACGATAGTGCCCTTGCACCATGTAATTTTTTTTTTTCATAAAATTTTAATACGGTACTACTTCATTTATCTTTAATTTATTTTTTACGTGTTTATTAGTTTGCAAACACTGTGGATCCCGCAAACGGTTAAGTAACACAGATGACAAGGATAGCGATGGTGGCGATGATTTCGGATTAATAATGACTAAACTTGTTCTCAACTTGTGACCGTATACCATTTCCGCAGGGGACATCCCTGTGGTAGTGTGAACAGAATTCCGATAATCCATCAGATATTTTGGTAGTTTTAAATTAGCTGCATTTTTTGTAATTTGAGAGGAAAGACAAGATTTGATTCCCCTTTTCACTATTTTGACAAAACTTTCCGCTTGGCCGTTGCTAGGCGGGTGGTAGACCGGTGAAGTGACGTGATTAATTCCATTTGTTAAGCAAAACTGTTCAAACTCTCGCGAACAAAAAGATGTGCCATTATCACTTACAATCGCTTTTGGTATTCCGAATAGTAGTTGTCGTAGCAGAATTCATAGTATATACTTCTACCCATTTTAAGTAGGCATCCACTACTACTAAGTACATACAAACGTTAATTGGACCTAAAAAATCGACATGTATCTTAGAGAACGGTGCAGCTGGAAACTCCCAGTGAGCAGGCGGCGCGCGTGCAGGTGAGGAGCGCAACTGAATGACATCGCATGAATTTATCATTGTTTCTATCGCACGGTCTATATCGGGAAACCAGAATCTTGAGCGCGCCTCAGCCTTAGTCTTAACTATTCCTAAATGTGATTGATGAAGCTCTGATAGAACCGTTTCATACATACAGGCAGGTATGACAACCTTATGACCCCTCATAATGCATCCATTTTCAACTGATAATTGCGTTCTACATAAATAGCAAGCTTGTATTCTAGCATCTGTTAGTTTTGGTGGCGATCCCTTTAAAATGTATTTTTTTACAATTTTTTAAATGTTATCAGCATCTGTTTCTAAGCGTAACTTGTGTTGGGGTATTCTCGTCGTTGACTGCTACCCCGGTAGTTGTTGTAGGAAGGTAGTTAATTCACACCAAACCACTGTTAGGTTCAATAGTTTAATTACGTTACGATTGTTTAGTTATCTGAGCCGCACTTGATACAATGTTGTTATTGATCGACCCGCTCTTGGCTAAGTTTTAGTGACGACTGAATATATGTTAAAATATAATTAATAAAGTACGTTTAGCGTAATTCTTTACGTGCGCAGAAACGTACTTTTGCTGTATGAGCATTATTGGCTCGTACATGCTCCCGAGGGAAATATATGTACACACTCAGATTACCAAACTTGAGTTACAAGTTAAATAGTATACATATTATTAAGCAATCAAAACAATAAGCAAGACATAATTCTTAATTAATAATTAATCAATTATAGTTTGAATCTTGTTCCAATTGCTGGTAGCGGCGGACGGTAGTTCTCCGAATGTCCACCTCGTACTTTAGCGTAGGCAGGAATCTCCTTCAGTTCTATATCATCTGTCCTTTCTTGAGTCTTGTTCGCGTTGGCTGCGGTAGTGCTCTTTTTACGCGACTGGAGACATCTTCTTATTCGCCAAACTATTATAGCGGCGACGATTCCTCCCACCAACAAAGAGCATACAGTGTAGTTGCCAATGTCGTGGACACTTAGGTCGTTAGGTAGGCTCTCTCTTGCCTTTTGTGTGGTTATTTGGTCATCTAATAATTTGTGTTCATTAGATAAGTTTAGTTTCGGTAGCACAATCTTTGTGTTTTTGAATGTATTCCACATATCATTTGGCGAGTCAATAGTAGGTACCTCCAAAGTAATTCCAATATTATTACTGCTACTAAAAACGTTGTGTGAATAAATTGTGTTGTCATTGTGCTGAAGTATGCAATCCTGACCTAGGCAAGGAGCCCTATTTTTGTTATAATGGTTGTTGTAATTCGATTTTCGCAGAAAATGCGAGTCGTGCACTCATTGATGCAATTATACAGCCATATGTTTGGTCTGTGTAATTTTACCCATTGGTCAGAGCATTGTTGTGATACCCAATCACATGTAATGTTGTTTACATTTTGACTAAGTATTTTAGCTTCACTGGATGCCGTGGTTCCATGCAAATTGCGAATAGTTGTAGAGGCTTGGCAGATATGATTGTCCGCCGTCATTGTGGTACACTGCTGAAGATCAACCTCTTCCATCTGTATGTAGGTATTCTTTACGAAGTTGACCCCAATATATTGTGTTGTTGTCTCTATCACCTGACATTGTTTAGCCGTTTCCCATCTAGGCAGAGCTATATTGCGATACAATGTATACTCGTCATCGCTCAGTAACGGGATATGTAATTCGAAGAGTAAGTACTGGTCGGTGAGCCGGGCTTTAACATAAATAATTTTGTAAATATTTTTAATGTTCGACCCATTGCTGTTTTTGATAGGTAATGTTAATCTCTTCGGTTTAGTACCAGCAATGTAATTGAGTTGTTCAGATAGCTGCACCGGTGTCAATAATTTCATATCGAGGTGGCCTCTGTAGATATCTATCAATGCACTTAAGAGCATTTCTTGGTTTCTCCTCAATACTGAGATAAGTAAACTAGCAGTTAACGCCCCAACTGCCATATTATATTTCGTTTCTTTAATTAATTGTTGAATTATTTCCAGTTGCGTCTTTACAAAGTCTTCATTTTTCTTGATGACGTTGTTTTCTGCCTCGATAATCAGTGTCTGATTTCTTATTAGTTGTAGTAAATATTATTTAACATTTTTTTTTATTTATTTAACAATTTATGTACACACTAAATACAGAAAAGAAAAAAGGAACAGAAAATAGTACAAAGGTGATGCTTATTTCTAAAGACAATATTGTTCGTTTGTTTTAATTTTTTCTATGTCCTGAGCGTATTTTTCTGCGAAATCGCTGTCAAGGACACCAAACAGGGTTCTTGCAAGATTTCCTACGCCGTTGACGTAGCCACGTCACCTTCGCTGTTGATGTTGAGACCGCAACAGTATGTTATACTCGTTCATCTGGTTCATTTCGAATTTGAGTTGTTGTGACGTAGAGTGACATGATTCGTTAGGCATCGTGTCGCATAGTTGGCCTGTATGATTCACAAACTCCTCTACCTTCGTCGTACTTTGCCAGAATGTTCTCAGGTCAGTATACCAGCAGTTTCCATTCGTCGTGAATAAGTTGGATATTTCCGACGGGGTCAAAGTAAACTGGTTGGTTTTCAGCTAACCGAGTTATTTTAAAATTTTGCGGGGGTGCTGCTAGTCCACATGATAGCGTTGTGAATGCTACTAGTAACATCATAAGCAAGCTGTTTACCCCTTTTCGACTTTTATAAGTGCCTTTCTTTGGCTCGTCCTGGTCCGTTTCTGAACTCACTTCTTGAGTGTCAGTGCTTCCGCGTGCCTCGTTTATAGGTAGCGGGGCGAGTTTAGTTATGGGTCTTTTAAGTACCCCATTTTGTGTCTTAACCGTGACTACTCGTACTAATTTATCGCTTCCTGGGTGCAGTTCCAGTACGCGTCCCATAGCCCATCTGTTTGGGGTTAGATTACTTTCCCTGACGAGAACTAGCTGCCCCTTCTGTATGTTTTCTTTAGTTTGTTGCCATTTGTTTCGGTTTTGTAGTGAATGAAGGTATTCTTTCGACCAGCGACCCCAATAGTGTCGACGCATGAGCTCAATGAGTTTCCAGTTGTTTCTGATGTCTATCGTTTTGTTTTCTTCAGGTTCACTGAGTGGTAGCGTTAGTGTTGGACTACCGGTGAGAAAGTGACCAGGGGTAAGGTATTACAGATCTTCGATATCCTCTGTTAATGGACACAGTGGCCGGCTGTTCATGCACGCTTCGATTGTTGTTGTCCGATCACTAGTTTCAGGTGTGCTTTCATGGAACGTACAGCGGCTTCCCATAAGCCTCCTGCTGATGGCCAGGATGGCGTATTGAAGTGCCACTCGATTTGAAGATCGTTGATCTCCTTAAAGAATTCTGATGATTGTAATGTTTTAAATAGTTGGTACTCTTCTTTTAAGACTCTTGCGGCTCCGACAAAGTTAGTTCCGTTATCCGAGTAGATATGTTTAAGGGTGCCTCTTCGGGCGCACATTCTTCTTAGTGCTGCAATGAAAGTTTGCGTTGATAGGTCAGAAACAAGTTCGATATGTACTGCTTTTGTGCACATACATATGATTATAGCTATGTAGCCTTTGCAGGTTTTAATCCCGCGGCCTTTGTTTATCTTTACGTCCACATGGCCTGTAAACTCGACGCCGGTATGTGAAAACGGCCTCGATGGAGTGATCCTTTCTTTAGGTAGGTTACCCATCAACTGTTCACTTCGAGTTGTTGCGTATCGACGGCATCGAATGCATTGTCGCAGTATTTTCTTAACGGTTCGATTGCCGTTGATGATCCAGTAATTGTTTCTTGTGTCAGCTAGCGTTAGTCTTGCTCCACTGTGTAAGGTTCGTTGATGTGAAGAACTCGTTGAACGCTGGCAGCGAAGGGGTGGACTCGATGGAGACAGCAGGTTTCTTCCAATGAAACTCCCAAGTACAATAAATGAGGTTTAATAATGACTTTTAACAAAAAATAAATAGTTGAGATCGACACACTATAACGACCGGTGTCGTCGGCAGGCAGAGCGATAAACAGTGGGGCGCACCGCGCACCCCGCACGCGTAATGTTGCCACTCGCGCAGTGTTGCCAGTCGTGCCGTGCCGTATGCGTGTGGATAAAGGCGTGTACATACACATGCAAGGCGTCAACAGATGCGCCTTTTCGACAATAAGTTGGGTTAGTCTTCCCTCTCCTGTGTCCAGTTTCCACTGGCAAATTTGAGTGGTTTAGGCGTCCTCCAACATGTAAAACTCCATTAGAGTCCAAAAATGGTTTAAGTTTCAAAATGGTGCTTGTGTTGGCAAGTTTTTCACCTTTGTTAAGAGAATGTATCTCGTTTTCGAAATACTCCCGTTGCACTGATTTGATAATTGATAATAGTGTGTTGTTTAGTTCGTGCAAGTTCAGTTCATGGTACTCAGTTGACCTTCTTTTGTTTCGTAATGCATCAGCGAAACGTATCACCAAGGTAAGTATTCTTGTAATACGATTTATGTTGCTATGTCGCTCAAGTAATGAATTGATTAATTCATTCGTCGATGTCATCGACGTGGGTTCCGTACTATTAGTCGTGTAACAGTTTGTTAGGACGCTCTCGTTTGTGCTATAAGTTTCTTTAGAGATAAGGCCTTGTGTTTCTTGCTCGTTAAGCCATCTAGGGCCTTCCCACCACAGAGAGAAGTTGACCAGTTTGGTTGGTGTGAGCCCTCTTGTGGCACAGTCGGCAGGGTTTTCGTTTGTCTTCACGTAACCCGAGTTGATCGCAGGCGCGATGTTTAATATTTGTGCGGTTCTATTAGTTATATACTTCTCGTATTTAATTTGACTTCCCTGAAGCCATGCTAGAACAACTTTAGAGTTGGTCCAGCAGCTAATCCTTAGATCGTAATCTTCGAGGATTTTTGTTATCCTTTGTAGGAGTTTCGGTAGCAAAACTGCGGCGCATAATTCCAACCTCGGTATCGTAGTTTTCTTCTTGATTGGTGCCACCTTAGCTTTTGCCGCGAGTTGTGTTGTTTCATAAGCGCCACTCGGTGACGTAGTTCGGCAGTAGATAACGCATGCGTAGGCTTTCTCGCTCGCGTCACAGAAGGCTTGCAATTCGATCATCCGATTGTTTTCGTTGTTTATCCATCTTGGTAAACTTATGAATTTTATGTTTGGCAGGTCGGATTTCATTTGCCTCCATTCCTTTTCTATGGAATCCGGTAAATTTTCGTCCCAACCAATGTTTTGGTAGTTTTTACTCCATAGTTCTTGAAAAAGCAGTTTTGCTTGTAGAGTAGCCAGAGTAGGAGTTGCTTGTGGAGCCAGCCAACCCAGTGGGTCGTAGATCTTGCTTATTTCTAACAATAACCTGCGTTTTGTGTATGATGCATTTTTGTTGTCGTTAGGTGCTTCACTAATAAAATGGAATGTGTCGCTTGCGTCTTTCCACGCGAGCCCTAATGTTTTGCTGAACTCTTGTTGTTTGAAGTTAAATTCGTTGTTGCTCCTTTTCTCTTTCTTTTGTAGGTCTTTGAGAATAGATGGCTCGTTCGTGGACCATTTCCGTAAAACAAAACCACCTTCCTTCAGTAGTTCGCTTAGCTCTTTTTGCAGTAGCTTTGTTGATTCTATGGTATGATGGCCAGTGATGGCGTCATCCATATAAAATTCGTTAAGTAGCGACTTTTGGGCCAGAGGGAACGCGTTGCCTTCATCTTTGGCCAGCTGTTGGAGAGTGCGCATCGCTATAAATGGTTCGACTTTAGTCCCGTATGTTAGGGTACACAGCTGCATAGCTCTCAGTGGTTCTCTCTTGGATTCTCCCCAAATTATTTTTTGAAGACATTGTTGATCTTGATGGATACGGATTTGACGGTACATTTTCTCAATGTCCGCCGTTAGAACATATTTATAGCTCCGCCATTTTATGATCAGGGATAGTATGTCCTTTTTAGATTTGGCCCTTTTTCCATCAAATCGTTTAGGCTGTACCCGGAGTCTGTTTTCATTGATGCGTTAAACACAGCTCGTAGTTTCGTTGTTGATGAGCACTCCCTTACTACGCCATGGTGTGTTAGGTAGGCTTGTACTCGACATTACGATTCTGTCACTGGTTTCATGTGACCCAAATCGATGTATTCTCGGATGAAGTCTTTGTATAGCTTAACAAAGTGTTCTTGCCTCGCCATTTTCTTTTCCAAATGAAGAAATTGTGCTGTAGCTTGAGGTTTCGAGTTACCCAGGCTTTGTTCGTAGTTTGCGTTCATTGGCATTTTCACCACATAACGCCCGTTGCTTAATCGCTTTGTTGTTTCTGTGTAATATTTTTCACAGAATTCGTTTTCCGTTGTATTTTCGAGTTCCGAAGGGATATCTTCTATTTCCCAAAATTTTGTTAAATTGTCTAGCTCTGTTAGCGTTACTAGACAGTTAAACTGCTTTGTAGCACCGCACAGTATCCAGCCCAACTTTGTCTGTTGTGCTACTGGTGACTCATTGTTATGCTTAATTATTCCTCCTAAGATCACGTCGGAGTAAACATCTGCTCCAAGCAGTAGATCGATGGGTCCAGAGATGTTGTAGTCTGGATCAGCTAACTTGATATTGTGAAGATGCGTCCAGTTCTCCGTGTTGATCGTTGAGTTTGGCAAATTGTTGATGCGTTTACCCATCACTAACGCTTCTGTTAGGAATGTATAACCATAGTGGATAGACTTGCATTCCAATTTTATCATCCCTTTACTCTTGCCCATTATAGTACCAACACCAGTGACTGCAGCATTCCTTTTGTTTCGGGGTAAGTTCAACCGTTGAGCAGCATTTTCTGTGACCAAGCTTACTTGAGAACCTTGATCCAGTAACGCCCGAAGGATGACGTAATTTCCTTCCTTGTTCTTGACCCTTAGTTGAAGAGTCGTTAAGAGTATCTCTTGTTCACCGTTTATGTGGTTAGAGGTTCGTTCAGCCACCGTTGATGTGGTCGGCTTTGATTGTTGCCCTTTCAGATTATCATCATGGAGAAGGGAGTGATGTTTGAAGTTACACGTGCGGCATGTTTTCGTTGAATTGCATTTATTTCCGTCGTGACTAAACAAACAATTTTTGCACAAGTTAAGGTTTCTTGTTGTTTGGTTTCGCGTTGCGACATCCATGTTCAAAAATGTAGAACACTGCCTCAGCGTGTGTTCGTTTTTGCACAGTGGACATTTCCTAACCGTTGCATGGAAGGTTTTTGTCCACTTTTCTGTGTCTTTAGAGTTCGTTGACTGGTTGTTGTTATAACTTTTATGTTGGTTATTCGATGAATAGTTTTGTTTCCCGCCGTTCTTTTTATTACGGGATGTTACTAAAGTTATGAACTGCAATTCCAGGAACTCCATAAACTCCTCTAAGTCTGGAAGCTCTCTTGAATGTTTCATGATTTTTATGTAGTCAGCGTACGTGACGTCGTCCAGTTTGGAGGATAGCAAGTAGACGATAAGTGGACCCCATACAGGAATATTAACGTCTATGTTTTCTAGGCCGTTTAAGCACTCTTTAGGTGTGTCATACAGCTTCTTCATGTTAGTAGAGTTTGGTTTTTCGATAGACGCTTTATTGAGAAGTGTATCTATGTAGGAAGTGAAAAGTAATCGCTTGTTGACGTAGCGGTGCTGAATAATATTTAGGCACGAGTCATTTCTCAGCACTCACAGGAAGATGCTTGATCAACTTTTCCGCTTCACCTTTTAACTTAGGTTTTAGGAACTTCATTTTCTGCGTTTTGTTCAGCGTTGGATTGTTGTGAATCATCTCAAAGAATAAATCCCTAAAGGAGATCCAATTGTTGAAAGTTCCGTTGAACTCCGGTAATTCCATACGCGGTGTTGTTTTTTCATAATGGGATGTCTCAAAGATTTTTCTATTTAGCTCTTCCTTTAGGTTGTCGTAGACTTGCTCCCAATGGTCGAATTTTGCTTCATAGTCCTTGTCGTTCGTTTGGGTCGAAGTGGGCTAGTACTTGCTCTGACGTCATCAACTTTTTTATCGTTGGAAAGCTTGTTGATGTTCTTCAGTCCAGTTCCATTTGCAACCTTTTTTAGTAACTCATATAACGGACTTAGGACTGTAGATGCGTTAGGCACAAAATTCTTATAGTAATTTATGAGTCCTAGAAATGACTGTAGCTGGGTTACATTTGTTGGAACTGGTGCTTCTACCATAGCCTTAACCTTTTCCTTAGATTTCTTTAGACCATCTTTAGTGATGATGTGACCTAAATAGCTAACCTCACTTTGAAAAAAACTACATTTGTCTTTTCGTAAAGTCATACCGGCGGCATCCTGTAAGCGTTGCAGCACATTATTCAGTCTTTCGATATGTTCTTTTTTATCTTTCCCTGTTATCAATATATCATATAGTAAACACAAGACCCCATCTATGCCGGATAGTACACCTTCGATCGCTCGCTGAAAAATAGACGGTCCGCTAGCTAGACCAAAAACTAGACGAGTGAACCTTAGTAATCCGCGGTTAGTATTTATGCAAGTAAGGTTTTTTGACTCATCATCTAACTGAAACTGGTTATACGCCATAGACAGGTCGAGCTTAGTGAAATGCTCACCACCATAAACTTTTGAAAATAACTCGTTTGTGGTGGGAAGTGGGCACTGTTCCATTAGCAACTGTTTATTTATGCTGACAGAGTAGTCAGCACACAGTCTAACTGAACCATCCCGTTTTAGGACCGGAACTATAGGGGAAGCGTAAGGTGAGTACTCTACGGCCTCAAGAATACCCAACCCAATTAACCTATCAATTTCTTTATTTACTTTATCGCGTAAAGCAAACGCTATTGGGCGCGCTTTATAGAAAATCGGTTTTGCGTTTTCTTTCAACCTAAGTTTCACTTTGTATTTAGTAAATGTGCCTAATTTATCAGAAAACGATTCCCTGAAGCGCTCTTGCAAATCCCTGGGAGTTGATTCTGAATCTATACAGTTTATCGGTATGAGTTGTAGATTAAAACAAGAAATAAAATCTCTGCCTAACAGCGGTGGCCCTCCGTCATCTTTGAATACTCGTAAATAAAAATCCTCAGAAATTACGGTAACTGCAGAGCGGCTGTCAATCTCAAACTTGAAAGGCAATTGATTAATCGAAACTTGTTCTACCATAGGTTCCCCCCTGTCCGATCGGATATAATACGCGCCCATTCAGCATAACTACCACGTTTCAGACGTCCCTGTGGAGCGTGTTAACGAGATTAAAGATCTGGGACTGACCTTGGATGCAAACTTGACAATCGATATCTGTGGCAAGGCTTTCCAATCTCTTGGTTTTGTTATGAGACAGGCAAACAAATTCAAGAATAGGAATGCCATAATTACACTATACTATTTGTTAGGTACTCGTATATGAGTGAAACAACCGCCTGCTGAATGCACACTGATTGTGATTTATTCGTTGATGAGGCGAATACTTTAAACATGGACGCAGCCACGCACACATATACAACAACAGTTCACTATTTATATTCTGAGTGGTTGTCACTGCTTGCTCAGATTCTGTCACCGTATCACCTTCCCCCACCACTGGTATATCGGGCCTCATCGATTCCAGTGACGTACTGTTGTTATCTTGTTGTAACGATACATGTACGTCACTATCGCAATCCCAGAATGTTTCTTCATCTACAATGATACCTTTATATAAAACTAATTGATTTTTATGTTTTCTAAACTCTAAGAGTGAGTGTATGTCTTTAACAAGATACATGACTTTGCTTATTCGCTTTACAATAGTTCACAATTTGAGTCATCGGCTCACCATTTATACAGCTTATTTTAAACAGCTTACCATCATCTTCATCCACGTCACTTGTGGTGGCAATATAATTATTAATTAGTATTTTATTATTATTATTAATTAGTTTTTTTACACATTCTTTGAAGGTGACCGGTTACATTACACTTTTTGCACTTATGTCTTGCGAAACGACACTTAGCCGACGTATGATTTGAACGACCGCACATAGAACACTTATCCACCGATGCCGCACTTTTCTTTGCCGCTGGGTCGATCTTGTACAGCTGCTGCTCCGGCTGCCCCGCGAGATACGCGGTGGCTGCCGCTCCAGCGCGTGCGCTTCTTAGCGTTTCCGCTAACTCGATCGCCTTGGCCGCTTGGTCAAGTTTTGAGCGAATAGTTTTTCCCGCTCGCGTCCCGGCAACATTGCCATTACGAATCGGTCACGCAGGGCTTCTTCCACATTGCTGAAACCGAAGCAAGCGGTCAGCCCACGAAGTCTCGCCGCCCATTGTATCGGTGTTTCACCAGCTTGCTGCGATGCCGCATAAAAATTGCATCACTCGCCAAACCCGTAGCGTTTCGGTGTAAGTTCAGTCATTTTACACCGAAACGCTGCGGTTGCTAACAGCAATAATATGTCCTCGTATGGCACTTCTTGAAGCTCCTTCGGTAAGGCGAGATACGAAGCGAGTTTGTAGGTGTCATCCGTGAGTGCGCTAAGCAGTATAGCGCGTCTTTACAAACCTGTCACATACTGTACTGCTGATTGCAGTAACGTCGTTTGCTATAAACCACTGAGCTAAACGACTCTTGTACGTCTTCCAAGAGTGGACTGTATGGTCAAACGTTGTCAAGATTCCAAATTGTTGAACCGCCATCGCGATTTTTTCTTTTTGTGGGTACTCGTCGCCAATGTTAGGCATATGAGTAACGGAGACAAGTGAAACAACCGCCTGCTGAATACACACTGATTGTGATTTTTTCGTTGATGAGGCGAATACTTTAAACATGGACGCAGCCACGCACACATATACAACACTATTCTTTTGTACGTAGCAAACTGGAGTACATACAATGAGGAGCTCGTGGCTCATAATAACAGCCGCTCGGATCAATCTTCAGGTTGATCCCCGCTTGCCTGGGTTGGTCTGTGGATGGGTGGCCATCCATTAAATACCGAGTTTCCTTCGTGCCTCGGAAAACACGGTATGCCGTTAGTCCCGGCTGTCGACCCGCAAGTGAAGAAAGTGGCCCGAAATTTTGACACCAGTCTTATCAAGAGGTATCGTATTACCTATTAACTGGGTTGTGGAGGTCAGATAGGCAGTCGCTCCATGTAACATACTGGTATTCAGCTGCATCCGGGTGGACTGGAAGTCAACCCCAACATAGTTGGGAAAAGGGAGGCAGATGATGAAATTGGAGTCCAATTGAATGCGCCGCAAGAGCAGAATATAAAGTTATGATAAAACGGGTCCAAGGGAGTTTCGTCTGCGCTCTGCCGCCATGCGCATGCCGCCCGGGGTCGGGGAGCTCCTCAATATTGATTCAATTACCTGAAACTTACATACTTACCTTCGCAGTTTCGAAGACTACAACGCTTGCGTCTACTTGGCGATATTTAAAATAGGAGACGAATACTACCGAAAAAATTTTGCTATTTTTGAAAGTAAGTTTTAATTTAAAGAGATTTTATAACACATCTGTTTCAACGAGTAGGTTGGAATACTGAACTTGCGATAGTTGGCAATGCTTTGGGGTGAGACCGCCCAGTAAATATGTATCAAATAACTTAATTACCACCATTACCAAACCGTTATTTTGTAATTCACAAAGAAAGAATTCGAATTTAGAAATTAATGCTCAATTTGTTTAAAATTCCAGATGCTTGTAAGTGTTTGTTCTCGATGGCTCTGTTACAGTGGCCACTTCACCCAGCGCAGCAAAGTGTGAAACAATTAGACAGCTGCGGAAGGGGAGGCCTTATCATAGCGGCACGTCTGTCCAGATCTCACACATTGAAGATAAAACATTGAAAGGAAATTATTAAGTGCACCGCTAAACAATGCTGTAGAGAAACTAACAAAACTAAGAAAGGTGGCATTCCCCTCCCAGACACGTGTAATAAAGTAAAGGAAAAAAAATGCGATACATTTCAAATAAACGTAATCATCAGCGGACTCATGGTCCCATTATCATACAACAAAAGTTATAAATTAGATTTTTTTAAAGCAATCCGTAAAACTTGGATTTTCATAGTTTTTTAGGTAGGTAGAGGTACACCATTATAAGTTTTCATGACATTGATTTTGTTATTTATTTTCTCAGCACCAGGTAAGTTTTTTTTTAAATAGATCATCTTGTTTTTTAAATGTCTCGTTCAAGAGACTAGAGTAATGCGATCCTGGTTACTATAAAATAAGTGAATGACGAAAGTGTGCTGGAACAATGTATACTGTGCCTCTATTTCACATTGCGCCTCTTATGTAGATCACCTAAAATCGTCTGTTCGGCGGACAAGTGGCTCGACGTCTGCGCAGTGCCTCAAGGTGCGGTCAAACCGGTGAAGTCGAGTGAGAAACGACTGTGAAGTCGAGTGAGGAACGACTGTGAAGTCGAGTGAGGAACGACTCTGAAGTCGAGCGAGGAACGACTGCGAAGTCGAGCGAGGAACGACTGTGAAGTCGAGCGAGGAACGACTGTGAAGTCGAGTGAGGATCGACTGTGAATTCGAGTGAGGAACGACTGTGAAGTCGAGTGAGGAACGACTGTGAAGTCGAGTGAGGAACGACTGTGAATTCGAGTGAGGAACGACTGTGAAGTCGAGTGAGGAACGACTGTGAAGTCGAGTGAGAAACGACTGTGAAGTCGAGTGAGGAACGACTGTGAAGTCGAGTGAGGAACGACTGTGAAGTCGAGTGAGGAATGACTGTGAAGTCGAGTGAGGAACGTCTGTGAAGTCGAGCGAGGAACGACTGTGAAGTCGAGTGAGAAATGACTGTGAAGTCGAGTGAGGAACGACTGTGAAGTCGAGTGAGGAACATCTGTGAAGTCGAGTGAGGAACGACTGTGAAGTCGAGTGAGAAACGACTGTGAAGTCGAGTGAGGAACGACTGTGAAGTCGAGTGAGGAACGACTGTGAAGTCGAGCGAGGAACGACTGTGAAGTCGAGCGAGGAACGACTGTGAAGTCGAGTGAGGAATGACTTGGGACGAGAGTTGTTAAATTGTGGCGAGACGAGAAGTGTACGTCTGAATACAGCCCACAGTCCTCACGGAAGCAAAGACCTCCCCACTCCCGCTGCTCAAAGGACTCCCCATGGCTTTACAATTTTCTTTAACATTTGCCTTCTCCAAGAAATCTGTTAAGAATGCCCAGATCGTCCAGGTCGTCACGGCAACGTTTCTTGGGCTGCCTCGGCTACGAACGCCGTCTTCAGGCACTCACTGTGTGACTATCTTTACCCATTTGTCCGGCTTCATCCTAGATACGTGACTCGCCCAACTTATTGCCAACATCGGCGACGCCTGTCTTAGACCTTATTAAGATGTTGCGCATTCGATCGGAGAGTCTAATGTTGAGAATTCTACGTTTCATCGCTCTTTGGCAATCGTTGTGTTTGTACTTCTGAGCTTCAGTCAAAGACCAATCTGAGCGCCATAGGTTAGGACAAGCAGGATACACATGTCGATGAGCTTGCGCTTCGGTGGGATAGCTGATCGCTGCATGACCAGATTGAGGACCGGCTGGGGACACGACCTTGACTGATAGCTCATTACACACGTTATCTGCCGCAGTCCGCTGTCGGTTCGCAATTTGTCTGCACCGGTTTGATTGTCGAGTGTGACGCGTCACACTTGTACCCATAGCACCCAGTTGGTTGTTGCAAGTAGATTTTTTTATCTACCGTCTTAGTCTACCGTGGGTGTGTTCCAGAGGTGGAGCTGGTGGGGGCGGACTCGAGGCGCGTGGCGCCACCGGCCGAGGGCGCGCACTACGAGCACACCATCCACTACAAGTGCAGCCACGCGGACTGCAGCCTCACCAACGTACTCTACTTCTTGCTTCAACTGATATCAGCTCTCTTCATCGTCTGCCTGCCTTTCGGTCGGCTCCCAGTCCCCCGGGTGCAGCTGCATACCAGTAGGCTACAAGGAGCGACTGCCGACCTGACTCTCACCACCCAGTCACCAACTGATACGCTACTCTAAAGTCTAACTCAAAAGTCATAAAATTGTTTGCATTTGTAACCCACACTGAACTTCAGGTATGAGTCTTAAAGTTGTTTTTCTGAAAGCATTTGTTGACATGGTTGGAAATTAAATTGCAAAGGTTATTATGAGTGAACAATGATGAAGTCTGTCCTACAATAGCACATGATGTGCCTTTTAAATATTTGTACTATCCTTTTTGGTCTCGCACGAATATAACAACAGTGAGATTTCCGCAGCGTCCGGTTAACTGGAAGCCAACCACAACATTGCTGGGAAAGTGCAGATGATGTTAGGTGTGCGACCGTAGGTATTTATATGTGCGTGTGTTCCCAGGTCACCGTGAACGGCTTCCCCCTGGAGACCATGACGCGAAGGTCAAGTGTGGGCTCGGTCGGCTACTTCTTGGTACGTACCACTTATGCTATAACATAATACCACGCTTGTGATCACCGCAGGGCTAAGCAGAGGCGTGCCTAATAGGGTTATCCATATAAACCCTTTGCCCCACCTGGAAATCGAACCCTCATGCTCAGGAGTCGTGCTTGCGACCACTAGACCGACGAGGCTTAAGGTAAGGTTGTCATTCGTACCTACTTCATCTTAAGACGCATCATTGATTCATGCCTATTTTTTTGTAATTATTTGTAGCATTTTATTTAGGCTCATGCAAACAGTAGAGTTCTTCTGGCAGCTGATGGCCAAAAAAATAAATCGTAATATTTATTTAATGATATCCACAGCCGCCAAAAGAACGAAATAGAAGATATAAGAAGATTAGGTAAAAAAGCGACAGCATTAGACCAAACATACTTACACATAAAACAGTTAGACAAAAAAAAAAAAAAAAAGTTTGACATTCTGAAAAGAAATAAAACATTTGAAAGATTATCTAGCTACGTACCCGCCGCCGCCGGGACTACCCGCCGCCGGGACTACCCGCTTAGCGCCGTCTAAAGACAAAAATAATTCCAGGAACAGATAAAAAAAGGAACGTGACTTATGGAAAACAGTCGCCCTACGATACGACAAAGTAATAACGCTTAATGAGAAATACCAGAAACCGAATTATAACAGCAATACAGATGGATAAATACGGCAAAAAAGAAACCTATCAGAGTCACTTAAAGACATTGGAAACAATGGAGGAACTAGCAAAGAAGAAACAAAGTTCAAACAAATACCCAAGAAAAAAAAACTAAAAACCCCGCCTGAAAAAACTGAAAAGCAAAAAACAACACATTTTTCTCTCGGTATTTGAATATGAAATTATAAAAATGGAATGGGCCCCGCCGGCTTACAACTTTTGTTTAATTTAAAATGTGCTTGTTTTTCGCTTTTCAGTTTTTTCAGTGTTTCATGGTTGTTTCCACAATTTTAATCGTTATATATCCTAAACTGTTATTTAAAATGAAAAATGATGAAAGGAACCTAAAAACCATTTTAAATACCTATTCAACGATACCCCATGTGACGTAGTTCGTCGAGCTTTTTTTTTTTTTTTGACAATATGGCGTCTGGTTGTCGCTGTGGTGAATTTTGATTATTGTCATGTCTTTAATGATACTCGCAAGGTTAAGACGAATCGATTGACGTAAGAATCATCAAAATCGGCCTACACGTTTGGTCTCTACAACGCCACATAGGAACAAACATACATGGACTGATAAACACATTATCCTCCTGTTAAGTGTGTGGGTCAAGATGAAAACGACGAGCTGAGCAGAACGGTTTATATTTTCAAAATGTAGGAACAATACTATAGGCGGAGGAAGCGCGCGTCGCATGTCGCGTTTGTGCTTTAGTTAGCGGTCCGAGACTCGCCCCTCTCCCGCTTCCTCTTACAATTTCGTATCGCGCCACTAACACCTCCTTTGCGTCGCGCAGTCGGGTAAAAAAAGACCTACAACATCTCTTCATACTTGCGAATGCCTGCTATCACAAATAATAGAACCCCACGAGAGCTAGCCGCGAAATCCAAAGATACCTCTCATCAGAACCAATGTGACTCGAATCAGCAACAAATGACAGTCGAGGGGCTGTGATTTGTGCACCTCCCCCGATATGGCCGGTGCCGGCGGGGGTTATAGACTGTACCCTGTAAATGACTGTAAATGACTAAGCGAGTGACTAGAAATACAGAGAGGGCAGATAGATAGTTATTATTCAATCCCATCATACAATGTAACTGTACAAGTAAATCTGACGCCGTTTGTCATTTATGTTTCAACAATTTTCTGGCTGAACACGCTGAATACCGTCACATTTTTACGGATGCTTCCAAGCGTTCTCCGTCGGGTTGTGTGGGGATTGGCACTTACCACTCCCAAATCAACATCGTGCCAACAATAAAACTTCCTCCGGAGACTTCCGTTTTCACAGGAGAATGTTTCGGCATTTTAAAAGCTAATGAATATAGTCGGATATTTAAGCTCAAAAAAATTATCATTTTTTCATATTCACAAAGTGCTCTTCTAGCCATCAGCAAATCTCCACTGGCAAACAGATCCCAGTTTCCCATAATTTATTTAATAAGAGAATTTGCGTACAGAACCATAACTGAGGGCAATGCCCTGCAATTCGCGTGTTTTCCAGCCCATGCTGGAATCGAGGGCAATGAAGTGGCAAATTCTCTCACCGGTGAAGCGGTGCAGTGTGGGGACATAGTTCCATACAACACTTTCAGCTCAGATGTTCAAAATATACCTAAAACTTTTCTTTTGGACACTTGGAAGGTGGCCTGGGAAATCAGCTGTCGACAAAAGGGTCGTTATTTTTCTTTGATCCTCCCCGACGTTTCGGAAAAACCATGGTTTGGCAGGACTAAGTTTGGCAAGATGGAGACCTCCATTCTCATACGTCATACGGATGAGACTTGGTCACGTTTGCTTTCCAGCTCATCTTGCTAAACTTAAAATTATAAACGATCCCAGTTGTTCTTGCACACAGATGTGTGCGACTTGAACCACATTCTTTTCTCCGGTCCTCTATATGACCGTTCTTCCTTTCTGAGTAACCTACTTCAGTTCTTTCTATATTTTGTACAAATAGTTTTCCTGTATATAAATGTTAAGCTTCATTCATTATCATTAATAATATTTAATTGATAATATAGAGTAGTTTTTCGTCAATTTACATGTGGTGTTGGCCTGTCATTAATTGTTGCACTTATAAATGTAGCCTTAAAAAAGCCTTGTAAACCTTTGCTTACTGTGCAAACAATTGTTGGTTAACCAAATAAATAAATTACTAAGTATAGTTAGTTATTAAATAATCCTACTGGTTCTATAACCTAAATTCCGTTTGTGTTCTACTCCTACACTCAAATCTAAATAAAAACTTGACTTTGGCTAAATGCACAAATCGTGCGAAGCCAGAAAAAATAGACCATCATTGTAAACTACCGGTTAACGACAATACACAACTGACAATTTTATTGACAACCCCGGTTTTCTCTAGGTACTGCTTTGAATATGAAATTATGAAAATGGAATGGGCCCCGCCTGCTTCCAACTTTTGATTAATTTAAAATGTGCTAGCTTTCAGTCGGGTTTTTTAGTTGTTTCAACTATTTGTTTTAATTCCAGCTTTTTAGTTTAGTAACGTGAAAGATTTCGCAGATGGTTTAACTTTTTTATCATCCGATACTTTAAGAGCATAGACTCATTTCTATCGACAAATACAATACAATTTATAAACATAAATACTCGTAACCCAACACCCCGCGAATGGCAGCCATCAATGGGGGTTCCGTACCCAAGGGGTCAAAACGGAATACTATTATTATTAAGACTCCACTGTCCGTCTGTCTGTCTGTCTGGCTGTCTGTCACCAAGCTGTATCTCATGAGCCGTTATAGTTAGACAGTTGAAATCACAGATGATGTATTTCTGTTGCCGCTATAACAATAAATACTAAAAGCAGAATAAAATAAATATTTAAGGGCTCCCATACAACAATCGTGTTTTTTTTATTTAATGTTACGGAACCCTTCGTGCGCGAGTCCGACTCGCAATTGGCCGGTTTTTTAAAAAACGCTGCCTCTTTGAGATATATGATATGATATGATGATATATGCATGGTGGGATATTCCTCTTTTATAGATCTACAAACATTTCGCGATGGCATATATCTATCTTTTAGGGATAGCTTACCATACCCAGTCTATCTTCTAAAAAAATGGTCACGTACGTGACCATTTCAGTCGGCCAAGCTAATTAGTTCACATCACGCACTTAACGGCAACTATCATTGTAAAGTGTGTGTGAATTTGAACCTTATCGCTTTGGAATACTCCTTCGAGTATTCGATAAATCATGTTGATAAACGATTTTAATCATTATCTTACTGTCGTTAAGGCTGAAATACTAATGAGTATTAATAAGCAACACGACAGCTAAAAATAACCAAAGCGAGGGTGGATTAATAAAAAAATATCGCGCATCAGTAACCTGGTTACCAGCTAATTCCGTGATACATTTTAACAGTTGCTTGTGATTGCGCGATAATGAACTTTATGGAATATATGACATGCTTCAAATTCTATAAAATATGAAGTTCAGCATCAGAACTATTTAGGAGCTGAATTTATTGGTCTCATGGTCTCTATGGCAGATCGGTATTCATCGATAGCTGGGTTCGAATCCAGGATAACTTATATACAACTTTGATCACAATGTTTTGTTTTTAGTAATTATCTTTTTAACCGACTTCCAAAAGGAGGAGGTTATCAAGCCGTCTGATTTTTTTTTGTGTTTATGTTCTGCGATATCTTCGCCAATTGTGAACCGATTTCGATGATTCTTTTTTTGTTTGGTAGAATATTGTTTCGCGGTGGACAAATTTGGTGAAGATCTGATGCTGATCTTCGGAAATATACTATGGAACTCTTCAAAAATAGACGGCAGGTCTGTCGTGATTACTGTAATCGCTTGGATGTTTATGGTTTATACAACATCATAACATAATATCACGCTTGTATGCTCTAGAGGGTACGCAGATGTGTACTGTACAACTTTTCGACAGTTAGGTATGTTAAGTTCTATTTTATTGGGGATAAGCCTATTACCATGAAATGTATTGTTAGCGGTTCTCTAATGTTTCACCAAAACTCTTTTGACAATATTTTAACCGACTTCAAACAAAATGAGGAGGTTCTACGTTTGACTGTGTGTCCCGTATGTCCACCGATTTCTCCGCTAATTGTGGACCGATTGTCAAAATTGTTATTCGAAAGCCTATACTACTGACGTGGTCCCGTTGTCACAAAGTTAGAATCTGATGATGGGATCCCAGAGAATGCGAGGGCAACCCTGACATTTTACAATGTTTTTCATGTAGGTACTTTCTAACGATATTTGTACCTGATAATCATTATCTCATGTTGCTGAGCTGATGGTGGAAGGTATAAGTCAGGATCTGATGCTGATCTTCGGAGATATACAATGGAACGCTTCATTAATAGACAGAAAATCTGTCGTGATTGCTGCAATCGCTTGGATGTTTATTTTTTACACAATATTAGAACATAATATAAAGCCTGTATGCTCTGAGGGAGCACAGCAAATGTGTACAGTACACCCAGATAACGACAGTTAGGTGTGAACGATAAAAGTTACATTTTATTGGGGATAAGCCTGTTACCATGAAAGGAGTTGATAACAATGTAAAATAAATGTATAGCAAATATTTGTGTAGAATATTGAAACTAAAAACGGAAAATATTAGCTCTAGGCCGCATAGTCGGCTGATTGTGCCCGACTGGCCGCGGTTGGTCGAGCTACCTTTTCCATCCCAGAGCGTGTCTTTCCTCACAAAATCGTGCCCCCTGGTGTATCAGGCTTGTCCGGGTCAGGCTTGCTCCTGGCTGGGTGTGGTGCTCAATCATCATCAATCAATCATCAATATTGAAACTAAAAACGGAAAAATAAAAAAACTTTTTTGAAAAAAATAAAACCGACTTCAAAAACAAAAAACCTGGAAAAATAACTTTAGCTTAACAAAAGTCACCGACTTCTTAAGCTAAAGTTATTTTTCCAGGTTTTTTGTGTTTGAAGTCGGTTTAATTTTTTGCAAAAAAAGTTTTTTTTATAACTTTCCATTAACGAAAGAAGTCGGGAAATGAGTTTTAGACAAATTTTAGGTTGAAGGATATTACAAAATTATTATAGCAAGTTCAGGTATGTGTAGTGTTTGTGGGTGTGTGTGGTGTGCGAGTGTGTGTGTGAGTGTCGAAGATGGATATGCAGGATGTGTGGGTGCGAATAGGTGTGTGTGTTAATGATTGATCGGTTGATGTATGTTAAAATTGGTTACAGGGTTTACTTTAACAAATTCTGGTTAGTAAAAGTTCAATTTAATCGCACGTTTGTGATTTTAACCATTCCGATAAAGTATTTTTGCATTCATACCGCAACATGGGGTAAATATTCAATATGAGATTCAATTTATTATAAATATAAGTAGATTGAGTGTTATACTGACGCCTGGTTAACACCGTACGGACCCGAGGGGAGTGGGCCACAATGTCTTTACGTCTTTTATGTAGCTTAGATAGTTGTGCAGATGTATGGTTATGTTCAATACGTCCTTACAGACAGTAGATTACTAATCTTATAAAGGTTGTCTGTAGAGTAACGAAAGGGCTTAAAGTACATAACTTTGATGAGAGACCTTTGAGCTCTTTCTAGGTCTAGAAATTTGGTCTTGGTGGCCCCTCCCCAGATCGGTAAACAATATGTGATGACCGATTGTGTCAGAGCAGTATAGATTTTATTGAGTAGCATCGGTGGCATCACATGTCGTAACGTTTTAAAAATCCATATAAGTTTTCTGACCCTGGCCATGGTATTTTCAATATGGGTTTGCCAGGACAGCCTTTGGTCAACTGTTATTCCAAGATATTTAGTGAAACTAACTCTCTGTATACTCTGACACTTACACGAATGAGAGGTTGCACACTCATGGATCCCAATCAGCAGCTGGCTGTGTCCTCTGATTTGGAGTAAACAGATGAAGTTAGTTTTGTATACGTTGAGGGTTAAGAGATTAGCATTTAACCAACTTGCTATTACCGCTAATCCACGGTCAGCAGTAGCACGCACGGTAGCCCAAGAGTCATCGGCGAAAACTACTGCTGTGTCATCTGCGTATGAAAAAACTCGTCCGCCACTGTTCCTGATATTAAACAACTCATTTATATGTCGGAGTGTCAGGATTTATTCCGCTAGGCTTCTACATCATGTGGGCAGACGATGGGTTTCGTGCTATGAAAAGACACTGAGCGATACATTGTTTCTAGCAAAACTAACGAATTACTTGAGATTACAACTTAGCAAAATAACACGGGGCACAATGAATTGGGTACAGTTCCAAGAGGTCTTAACTCGGCCGCGATCAGACACTGACTGTCTGAAGTCCTGGCTCAGAGTTTACCATCTGGGCTCTGTGACAAGTGGCGCTGTGGTGTGGGTAGATTTGTAAGCAACGCGTACTTGTGATTCATTTTAAGCCCGTACTAATGACCGTCTCCAACACGGCCATCCTGCTTGCACACGTCCTCGTGTGATGGTTACCCTGCAAACAAACAGTCCACGACAGAAATTTGTTCCACTTGGTCACTCCTGATCAAACTCTACATACATCAGGTCGGTGAAGGTAAAGAACTCAACTGTTTTATTTTGACTAAATCCTACTCAGTGGTTAAATCAAACACGGTTGAATTGGGAATAATCGAAAATACAACAATCTCTACCCTGGGCCATGTACCATAGTCGTTCGAAACAACCTTTAAAACTCTACTACAACCAAAAACTGCCAAGCTTACAGAAACCTTTGAGTAAAACATCTAACGCCACGGCTCTCCAGCTGACCAGCAATCGCATTCCTCTCACACACCCATCGCATGGATCAAAACTCGCGCATCCATCAAATGGATCGCCCGAGTGCATCACCCATTGATTACAAACTACGGTCTTTACAGACCCCAACCAGCAATCGCATTGCTCTCACACACTACGGCCGATAGAATGCTTAACTCAACCTTCTACTACAACTTAAGCTCGCTCATCATCATCAAAATCCTTATCAACATCGACTGGTACGTGACCCGCTGGCATTTTATCCTTAGCCTACCGCGTGCATATAAGTAGGCACACTTCAGATCTAACAAACAATTAGGTCAATTAAAATGCAAGAGCAACCAAGTACCTCTTCATCCATTTAATCATTAGCATTACACAAAGCAGGAATCTCATTCGTGGCCACTTGCCCTCCAACAAACCTCTGTTTGTTTTTCTACGTTCCTCAAGAACGCCGAGTCCCACATGACTCTATGGTCTCTACAGTCCCGACCTCCGCCAGAGTTAAACGCACACCGCGCACCCATAGACTGCTCGAGTTTCCTCAAGGGAGACAAATTTGTACCGGGCTACGACTACGTATTTTCTACTGGTACGGTCCAACTCTATGGTCTCTACAGACCCGACCTCCACCAGAGTTAAACGCACACCGCGCACCCATGGACTCCTCGAGTTTCCTCAAGCGAGACAAATCTCCGGGCTACGACTACGTATATCTACTGGTACGGTCGACCATCCTAACCAAGGTTTCACACCATCTCTCAACTCTAAATACTTTACTTCAAACGGTACTTGGCCCTCAGGCATTCTCCTTAACCTATCTGTGCATAGCACACTTTGAATTCAAAGCTTTCAGTTTATAACGATCACCGTCCAAAATCTCAATCACTTAAATTTACAACCAATAAACTCTTTTATTAAGGAACATTAAGTCCCAGAATCAAAATCAAATTTGAATAAATGACAAATATGCTTTAATATTCTGGATGGGCTCAACGATGCAAAGGACAACTCGCGTCTCCACCGGTACAGCAGCGCTGGATCTACCTGCTATGCAGCGACTGGCGATATGGCCTGGCGCGGCACGCCGCACTTTAAGCACACCAGTGAGCCACCGTTGGCCTGCTGTCGCCGCCCAACGCATACAACAGCCGACACAGGCAAAGGATTCCCGACGCCGGTCTCCCTCGTACGACAAACCGCTTCGCCGCGTCCTGGCCCGTCGCACACGTGACACTTAATTGGGGTAGCGATGAAAACCTCCTACGCCTCTGGCTCCCGGCACCAGCGAGTACATCTGTAGCGGCTCTCCTTTGGGTTGTCATCACTCGAAGTTTCAACGCACTCGAATCTAGCCTTGAACAATTCCCTAAACCGGTCCCATATCACACCTGGATAGGCCACAGTAGGGATGGGCGTTGAATGGACGAACTAGTTAATTCGATTGTTAACGTACAATAAACGAGTCGACGACAGTCGAATTCGTAGACGGAAAAGACGGGTGAATTTAGACTGCACAACGACGTTCATAGCGTTTGGCAACGCGGATTTGTTGAAATAGCATAGTCGGACAAACAAATTTGAACTCTAAATATAGTCACGTAAAGTTATTTTCTAAACAGTCAAAATAAAATGGATCGAGAATTCCGCGGTTATCTTAAACGTTGCAAACTTCATTACTCATCCATGAACGGGTTCGAATCGTTATAAATTCTACTTTATGTAATTAACCGACTTCAAAAAAGGAGGAGGTTATGTTTCAACAAAATAATGAATACAAAAAGAACTTACTGCTGCAACCATGATTTGAATTTGCGATTTCTCGTTCACTGACCAAAGACGATAGCCATTGTGCCTTGAATACTACAGATATTACACGTGAAACATTATACCGGATTCAGTAACATAAGTGAATGATGACTATATATTGGGTAATTGATGTGCCATACGCACACTAATAGAAACCGAACTCGCTCGTTTTATTTAGTGTTTGTGTGCATAACTATGACTTCATCCACAGACAGACTGTACAATGACAGTTACTGTGCACGCACACATGCGTGATGTAAACTAATTAGGTTGGCTGACTGTACAATGTGGTAATTAAAAAGCTATGTAGACGGATACAGTATTAATCCTTGCCAACTTAATTACGTTAGTTACCTTAAGCATTTCATGCACATTATTGTAATGTCATGATATTCAAGCATAACGGAATAAATCCTGACAATCGACATGTTTGTTGCAGCCCGGAGACAGGTCGGTGACCATCGGCTTCACGGAGTACAGCTCGCTGTACGAGGGTGTCTACCAGGGCGTGTTCGCGCTGGGCGCCCACCAGGTCACTAAGACCTTGATCGAGATTGGGTATGTGGACATACGCTGTCATTGAATTAGTAGCGTTAGCGCTATACAAGCTGCAAACAGGCCCTTCACACAGCCGTCAGTCCGTCACCCGCCAGCCAAGCATTCTTTATAGCAAAATAACTCAACGCAAAAAATATTTCTGGGAAACGACTTTGTTTATTAGTTAAGTTAGTTGTTACATTTGTTAACAATGCCTACAGACGAGGCCTCAGTAGTCGGTTTAGTGTTTTCTTTGAAAGCCCAGAAAAGAAAGATACGTGTAGACACAGAGCGGTCAAGTAAATCGAATACTGTTTTCGGAGTTAGTCTTTTTGTAAACGTCTACTAATACGTCGTACACTGTACAGTGCAAACTAAAGTGTTTATCCAAGACTCAGTGTCTTTTCTTTCAAGATAGTCTTTAATTTTACGTTTCGTAAACAGGAGTCATTTTGATATACGTTCTATTAACAGTTCGATCAACCTGTAATAATATGCTTCTTCATACCATTTGACAAGTCATTATCAAATTTTCCCACAGACATTCATGCTAATTTGATAAAACTGTTTGAACCAGCCTGTTTGATGAAATGACTTGAACGTCTATGGCCTGCATTAATGATAGTGACCATGACAACTATATCCTCTATGGAACTCGATTTTGCATGAAGGTTTTGCTTGCAGGTTTTGCTTGCACATTTAAAACTGTCATGCATACCCTAACGTCTTTGGCTGACTTAACACACGCTGGGTTCAAACTATATTGCAGACCCGAGACAGATGCGGAGACGGAGCCAGCGACCGAACCAGATGCGGAGACGGAGCCAGTAACCGAGCCAGATGTGGAGACGGAGCCAGCGACCAAGCCAGATGCGGAGACGACCGAGCCAGATACGGAGACGACCGAGCCAGATACGGAGACGGAGCCAGCGACCGAGCCAGATACGGAGACGGAGCCAGCGACCGAGCCAGTTGCGGAGACGGAGCCAGATGCGGAGTCAGAACCATCGACCGAGCCAGAAGCGGTGCCGACGGAGGCTGAACCGCAAGCCAAGCGGCGCAGCGCGGTGAGGGCGGGCGGCGCGGCCGTGCTGCGCGGCGCGGTGGCGGCGGGCGGCGCGTACCACGGCGTGGTGCGCGCGGCGCCGGCGGCCGTGCGCTGCCGCGGGGCCGCCGTCGGCGCAGGCTGGCGCCAAGTCGACAACGACACGCTCAACGTCGACTTTGATCAGTGAGTAACTGACTATATACCCTTTACTGTATGACCCTTTGGGATGGAATGTTCCTCGACGGCGGCGGCAGGATAATATCCTCCTACGAGAACGTATAATTCATCATCAGCAACATTGAGATGTCAAATATTAAAGAAGTTCGGAACCCAACAAAACTGGGATAAGGGCAGGAGTACCCTATTCTCTTTTACTCGTCATCTCAGCAGTCACCTCCTTGCTAGCCATATGGCTACGCTACGTACGCTAGGATGATATCATCCTTCATACAGTCCATCCGTCGGTTCTTTGGTCTTCCTCTACTCTTTCAACCGTCCACTTCGCATTAATTAAACACAATAATATTTATCTTCGTTCTTACAGCTTTGAGGATTCAAATGCTTGTGTGTATATGGGAATCTTCAAAAACGGCCAGACTGAACATCGAAAAACAATAGCTGTCCTTGAAAGTAAGTTGACCTTCTGATCTGGCGCGTGTCCGTACGAAACTCCGGCGCGCTCCTGATTCGTTAGTACAATACCCAATGATAGCTTCATAAGTTTACCAACAGCGCTTCCTACTGACCGACACATTGTCATTCAGTTCAACTCAAATTAATATTCCTTTATACATTTTATTTCAGATTCCTGTAAGTTTGTTTATCTATTACAAAGCCACTCTCTGATGCAGTGACAGAATAATTATCTTTGATTAGCAAGGACATTCACTACGCAGAGCGGTGCGGGGGCTCCCTGGCCCACAGATTAAGACAATTTTATCATTTTTACCACCTTTTGTACCATATTTACCGCAAATAAATAATTTTGACTTTGAAAAAAAAAAACGAAAAATGTTGAACCAATTACCTGCTACCTAGGTGGCACACGGAACGCTGAATGTTTTCGATGAAGTTTAGACTCGTTTTGTGAGTACAGCGGGCCCTAGTGTAGGGCTGGAAGACGTCCCGGTATACCGGAACATACCCGGTCGGAAAAGTGTCCCAGTCAGTTGTTCCAGTTCTGTTGGCCCATTAGCACAGAATCATGAAGATTCGCGTTCGCTTCGCTTGCTTGCTAGCTGACTAGCCCCAGGGTGGCGCTTGTAGGTATAAGTAAATTACTATGAATTATTGTTCAATATTAACAGTCAATCCAGACACTGTTGTCCCCAAATACAAATCCCGCCTACGCTCCTGTTAAGTAGATACTAAAATTAACCTGTGTTTGCGTCAAAAAGCTGGCGATTAAAAATCTCTTTTCAAAACCTGACCTCTACGAAAAAATCTCTTCATAAAACCAGAAACTCTCGAAAAATGTATCATGTCCGTGGTTTGCTCTACTTCTGTTACAAATGTATCATGTCCATGGTTTGCTCTACTTCTGTTACAAATGTATCATGTCCGGGGTTTCCTCTACACCTGTTACAAATGTATCATGTCCGTGGTTTGCTCTACTTCTGTTACAAATGTATTTTGTCCGGGGTTTGTTCTATACCTGTTACAAATGTATCATGTCCGTGGTTTGCTCTACTTCTGTTACAAATGTATCATGTCCATGGTTTGCTCTACTTCTGTTACAAATGTATCATGTCCGGGGTTTCCTCTACACCTGTTACAAATGTATCATGTCCGTGGTTTGCTCTACTTCTGTTACAAATGTATTTTGTCCGGGGTTTGTTCTATACCTGTTACAAATGTATCATGTCCGGGGTCTGCTCTACACCTGTTACAAATGTATCATGTCCGGGGTTTCCTCTACTCCTGTATAAATGTATCATGTCCGGGGTTTCCTCTACACCTGTTACAAATGTATCATGTCCGGGGTCTGCTCCACTTCTGTTACAAATGTATCATGTCCGGGGTTTGCTCTACACCTGTTACAAATGTATCATGTCCGTGGTTTGCTCTACTTCTGTTACAAATGTATCATTTCCGGGGTTTGCTCTACACTTGTTACAAATGTATCATGTCCGTGGTTTGCTCTACTTCTGTTACAAATGTATCATGTCCGTCGTTTGCTCTACATCTGTTACAAATGTATCATGTCCGTGGTTTGCTCTACTTCTGTTACAAATGTATCATGTCCGTGGTTTGCTCTACATCTGTTACAAATGTATCATGTCCGTGGTTTGCTCTACATCTGTTACAAATGTATCATGTCCGTGGTTTGCTCTACACCTGTTACAAATGTATCAGGTCCGTGATTTGCTCGGTCGGCCTTTCAGTAGTTGTGGCTGCCCTACCTAGTTGGGATTTGTTTCACATTCAAAAGCTACTCGAATAATACCTCTATTTGTATGGAATTATTGTTTCCGAGGTGCACCTGACGGCGCTAGTTCAGTTTTATTACAAAATTGAATTTTAGTTTAACTGTTCTATAATTTACGTCCGTATCCATCGCAGTAAAATTGATATGAGTTTAAAAAAAAAAACTGCCGTAGGTTTACTCGCGTCGTGTTTTAAAATTAATATGATATTTAAATAATTTCAGCACCAAGTAAGTACAACAATTTGTTTGCTTTCATTTATTTTATTTTGCTTTGGTAATAGTTCCCCTCATCATCTGCGTTCTTATTCTATTCTTATCATCCATCGTTTTCATTATTCCAACTTTGTTGGGGTCGGCTTCCACTCTAACTGTAGGTATTCACTGCACTAACTACAGGCAGCCGACATGCCTATATGCCATACCATGCCAGCGACTGCCTATCTGACCTGAACAACTCAGCCCAGTTAGTACTGGGGAATGCGATACCGCTTTATTAAGACTGGTTGTCACTTTGGAGCCACTGAGTACGTGTAACGACCGGCAAAGATCTACAAATGACTGCAGGCAACATCGGCCTAACGAGCTTCCCGAGGCACCAAGAAAATTCGGTGATATAAATTGAGGCTGCTTAGCCACAAGCGATTGTTTGTAATAGAGTTGGTGTCGTGTTCTGTCAGTGATCAACGTGTCAGCTCGCGCCGTGGTGCCGCCGCCGGTGGGGGGCGCGCTCAAGCACACGGTGGTCTACACCTGCAACGTCACCAAGTGCGACCCCCAAAAGGTAAGAGGCGGAGTCACACGTGTAGCAGAACAGGAATATGTCAAACTTTATAATGTTTTGCTAACTTACTAGTTCTGTTCCTCTACGGACTACGATCCAGTGGCTTCCCCTCCTGTTTTCACTCACAATAGAAAATGCTTACCATCCAGAAGTATATTAGCTATGAGGTTCCGAAACCTATCATAGTTGTTCGTTTAGTGGTTCTCAGAAGGTGTGATTCAACTATGCAAATTGCAGCTTTGAGCAGATTATGTTCACAATTCAAATCATCATGGACCTTAGGTAGGTACATCGCATCGGTAGGTTGATCAGGCTAGTTGCGGCCCAACACAAGCCTATCTCTTGGGGTATTCTCGTCGTTTACTTTAACGTATTATTGGCTCGTACACTATCTAGACATTAACATACATACATACATACAAATAATAAAATTGATGTGTCTGTTTGTAATACCAAAATAAAATCTTTTTACTGAATGCATAAGAAAGTATAAAGGGTGTAACAAGACCTTTAACGAAGTCAAAAGGCACTTGTTCGTCATTGCGATGATTGTTTTGTATAGACCATACCTGGGAACCTTCTAGTTACGGAGATATTGGGGACCATACTTCCAACTATTTAACAAGTTAAAAAAAAAATACTTACTTACGTTTTGTAAGATTTTTGACACCTTCAAGACGCCCGTACTATTCAACACATCCATCAGCACAATGTTATAAGTGCGTTACATTGAGTCTTACCGTAAACGTTTTTTTTCACCCCAGAAAAAAAGGATTTTCCCAGCGAAAATTTACTTAGTTTGATGTACAGAATGCTAGGTTGACGGCTTCGTGAAGGGTTCATTTACACCCTATATACGGTACTTATAACAAAAACACATTTGTTCACTTGTGTCTGTCTGTTTGTTCCGGCTAATCCAGCTGGACTGATTTTGACGGGACTTTTACTGCCAGATAGCTGATATTATAAGGTCTACCACAGGCTACTTTTATTTTAGAAAAAAATACCGCGTAAAAAAATGAAAACCCTTGAATTTGGTAACAACATTCGATTAAAAAAGGAAAGTAATACTTTTTTATAATAATTTCACGCGCCGAAGGTCGCGGCCAACAGCTAGTTTAGTAATTAAAAAAAAGAACTAAGATTACAAATTCGAATAAAGCAGAACTTTCTCATGCAACTGTCTCAACAAATGATGCACCAATATTATAAGCAGTCAATCATATCTGTAAACTAAAGGACTATGCCCATTATACCAACATTGAAACACCTTGCCACAGTGTGGCAGGGACCGCTTTTCATTCCTTAAAAAACACTCCTTTCAAAAGTCACATAGCAAAGTGTTGATAAATAAATTTATTAAAAGTGTGTGTCACTCGTCTATCTAAGTACTTACCCTACTACATAATTATGTTTGTAATTAAAAGTAAAGATTTTCTATTTCTAAAGTTTTTTAGAATTTTTTGAAAAGCTGACATTCAATTGGTACTCGAAATTCCTGGCAAAAAACCTAATAACATTGCCCGACCCGGGAATCGTTATTGGTCAAGTCGTTACGACCACTAGACCAATGAGGCAGTCAAATTATTTTTGATTTTGTAACGATGGCTTTTCTCTTAGATTTATATCAACGACAGAACTCTTAGGAGCGATGATAAGGAACGCTTCTACTCCTATAAGTCAGAGGTACGCAGCACTTATTTTAATATATTTAATATAATTAGGGTTCCGTTGCCGAGCATAGAACTTGTTAAAATGTGGCAAGAAAACTGGTGGCGGCACTCCGAAACAAAAGCGACAGATAAAGGTAACAAATAGTCGCAGACATTGGACGATACCTTACCATTTAAGGGTCGCCGCTGTTGAAGATCGATAATGAGGAGTAATATACAGGGTTTTTTTTTGTTTGGTTTCCCAAAGTAAAGGTTTTTGTAAATTTTTGGAGATTACTCAAATGCAGGATTCATAATGATTAGGGGTATCTGCGACATGCGACCATAAAGTCAGTTATTCTCCAGCACACTGTTACTGTTCTGTCTAGATGGTGAAAGGGCCGAACGGTGAAGTCATGACGGTTACAGTAAACTTCTCAATCGCGCCGTTCACTAAGGAGTTCGAGGGAGTCTATCAAGTCGTGGTGAGCACCGGCACGGTGACGGTCACTAAGAACATCATGGAAGTAGGGTACGTATCACCTTTCTGACAGATAACATGTAATGACGAAACTCAGCGGAAACTTATGCTTCAAAAACTTCAGCCCCGACAAAATGTAGCTACTAAATATCGCTGGACATTACACACAGCGCCATCTAGGTGCCACACTAAGCAACGAGGCTTGTGTCGTGGACACCAGATAGTTGATAATACTACATAGATACTTTTTGTTTGTAAATACATACTTATTATACATATAAACATCCATGACTCGGAAAGAAATGTCCATGCTCATCACACAAACATTTGCTCCTACCGGGATTCGAACCCGGGACCCTAAGTACGTAAGGCAACCTCACTACCGCTGCGCCATTCGGGTCGTCAAAGCTACTACCTACGTACCTAGTTTTTTTTTTACGGATGTAACGGTGTTTCTTAGTTTGATGTGTATACCGCAATATTTAAGCAGTGCGAAAAACAATTTTGGTGGTTCAGTATCAATAATAGAACACATTTCCATCATTTGTTCAAAACTTTTTTATTTATTTTTAGCCGTCTTTAAATTAGCAAAACATGGACACTAATATATATTCGTAATAATATCAATGGGCGCTCGCACCATGCGGCGCACGCGTCCGGCGGTGGTGTAGCAGCGGCTACGGGGGTGGCACCCCCACCCTCCCGGCAGAGTGGTGCCAGGCAGGGCGGGCCGAGCGCCCGACCGACAATCTGCTCATCGCATGCGCTGTCCAAGTGTCCAGTGTCTGACAGCGCATGCGATGATGTCTGTCGTGACGTCACGGCCTAACGCTTTCCCGCGCACGCAACCCCCGCGCCACGGGTGTCGTACTCGTACCGACTTAACTAACCGCGAGTTTTATGAGATGGTGCGGGTGTATTTATTAAGTGGTGAAAGTTAACGCGCAGCTCGCAGAATGTATGCAACGGAGAGCATACCCCGAATGCGAGCCCATAGTATCCTTAACCCCGTGGTCCCTAATGAAAGGACCATTTTAGCAGCCACTCAAAGGCTGCTTGATTACGGTCAGTATGCTTCATTTTCTGCATTTTGATGGTCAGACCATGAAAGTATGAAGGAAAAATTAGAATTACTCTTCAAATAACTTCAGATCACGCCCTAATCTTAAAAAGTCTAGTTTGAACCTGATAAAATCAGCGATCAGTACATTGTAACCCACGTAAATGCACGAAATACGAAAGACCGCGGAGCGCTTTGCCACGCATCGGCGCGGGCGGCGAGAAGGTAGCCATAAAATCAATTTCAAAGCAAAAATCTTTCGTTAACGATAACTTTATTTTTTTGTACTAAGACTTATCAAAATAAGAAATAGGTGTCTAATAAGAGTTTTATTAGACACCTATTTCTTATTTTGATAATTTTAAGTTTAATTTGTACACTGAATAAAAATGATTCCTGTATACAGTATGCCCGGTTGGCGGCTTCGTGGATGGTCCGTTTACACCCTGTATACACTGCGGCTCTGTGTGTTCTACTGCGCGTGTTTCATGACGTTCTTATTTGTTCCAGAGCGTTGGTTTAATGAAGAGGTTGACGTAAACTGTCACTTTGACGTCAACTGCTAAATGTGATGAGAGATGAAATGAATTATCCTATAATAATTATTTATTGTATCTGCAAATTAAAAATATTGTACACTGTAAAATGCTTTATTTAATTTATATTTGACCCAAGGTTGTTGTTGTCGCTGGTTTGGGGAAATAGACTTGTAAGGCCTAACGATGGAGCAAGTCCCAACCAAGGCTCGACTTATAGTAGGTACCTACTTCATGGTACCTACCTACTGCTGTAGACACACCATAGCCCAGTAGGTAGGTACCCATTAAAGCCCAAAACTAAAGTAGCCGCAGGAAAAGGAAATAACTTGTATTATTTAGTGAAAAATAGGGAGTTTGAAAATAAAACAAAAGAAAAGTTAGTTTTTTTTATTTACTAAGATGAAAATATGGCTGGGCGCACATCCATAAGTATAAAACTGCGTATTAAAAACGCAATGGAGCGGAATAAAGGCTCCAAGGTGTTTGAAAGAGATCCGGCTACTGGGCCGACGGGCTGAGTACAGACCAGTTACTGTTGCGGTATTGTCTGCGCCGGCGAAAGTATTGGAAACTGCTATGTACAAAAGCATAATATATCCTCAGGTTAGCGCACAGCTGTCAGACGCTCAGCGTGGGTTTCGACCGGGAAGAAGTACCACCAGTAATCTTCTCTGCCACATGGCTCATACTGCTCACTTTGACTTTCGAAAAGCATTCGATCTGGTCAATAATGACATGTTGCTTAAAAAGTTTGCAGGTATTGGTTTCATCTCACACTCTCTCCAGTTTTTTGCCAGTTATTTGAGGGATAGGCAGCAATATGTGGAATATGCAGGACACGTGTCAGCAGATCCATATTTAACGAGGTCCGGGGTAAGTCAAGGTAGTAAGCTGGGCCCTTTGGGCTTTCTTCTGGTGGTTAACGACCTACCAGCAGAAGTAGTCTAGTCTAGACGCTTCTTGTCTGTTGTTTGCCGACGACCTTGAAGTTGCCCCTAGCGATAAAGAACAACGATGACTGTGTCACGCTACAACGAGACATCGATAGGGTAGTGAGATAGAGCAAGGAAAATCTCTTGCAATTTATTAGCTCGAAATGTGTCACCATCGCTTTTTCTCGCGCACACGATCCCATCTTACATACCTACATAGTGACGGATTGCCTACGGAACGGGTCACAGAAGTCAAGGACTTAGTAGGATTTAATACCGGTTTGACTTTTCGAGATGACATCATGCGTAGTTGTAAAAAACCGTATAGAAGTTTAGGTTTCATGCTTCGCACGGTCCGAAGTCTCAAAAATGTGAAAGCTATTAATTACAGCATTATATAATGCATTGGTGAGGAGCTAGTTACAATGTAATGCAGTCATCTGGGCTTCGCATGAAGCTAAATATAGTCTCATGCTGGGGAGGATACCAAATAAGATAATATATTTTTAAATAAGCGTTATTACGGAGTCTATCCCTTTTACCCGTTAATGTATCCAACCTTATTTACTTTAGGTATGGTAGGATACAATGAGCTAAGGGTTAGGAGGGATCTTGCACTCGCCTATATTAAAATTATTGAGAGGGAAGGTGCATGCAGTTATTTTAGGCCAGGTGTGAGGTGAGTCTTATGTGTTCCGGACAGGTACGTGTGGCGACGACGGCAGCCACGACTGCTATTTTTTTTTGTTACTGCATCTCGCAGTTCAACCTCTGAGGCTGGCTACTGTTTAACCGGGCAAATCCTGTGGATGCCTTAAAAATGAATCTAAGGCCTCCAGCCAGGGGCTTAAAAATACTTATAAACTAAGCGACCACTCGCTAAGGGCACTGTAAGAAGTAGTACATCACTACTTGAAGGACAGCTCTAAAAAGGTGGGATTATCTGTGGAAGGGGTGGATCATGGATGATTATTAAAACATGACTATAACAATTAAAATAATAGTTTTATTTTACATGGCGCTGCGGCCGAGTTCGAATAACTAGGAGGTCGAAATAATAACTCAGTGATAAATATAAAAACTCAGTGGAAGAAAACACCTTTGTGCAAAAATGGAAAATTTGACGCCACCATCACCGCTTGTAATGGCGGGCAACGTGAGTGAGAATTTTAAGATATGGAAACAAAAATTCGAGTTCTATTATGAAGCAAGCGGAGCATCAATACCCGAAAAACTAACTAAAGCCCAAAAGAAGTCATTGCTCCTACACTGCTTGGGAGAGGAAGCTTTGGTAATTTACAACAACTTTGATAATAAAGAGGAACTGACATTTCAACAAGTGATGGAAAAAATTGAAGCTTACTGTGTTCCCATGACCAACGAAACCTATTTGCGACATCAGTTTCTTAATGGAAAAATGAAGGAAGGCGAGACCTATGATAATTTTATAACCGACCTAAAGAAAATTGCCAAGCAATGCAATTTCAAAGACTTGAGAGATGGACTAATTAGAGATCAAATAATCACGGGCATCAGGGATAAAAGTCTTAAGGAGAGGTTGCTCAAAGAAAGCGAACTGACATTGGATAAATGTATATCATCATGCAAAGCGAGTGAGGCAGCTGCAAACCAAGTAAAGGAAATGGTTCAAGAAATTGGTGCAATAGATTTAACAGAAAACCAAGTACATGTGGTAAAGCAAATAAAAACAAAAGGAAATAAAGATGGGAATTTCAGAAAATGCGACAGATGTGGCGAGCAGCAGGGGAAGAAGGAACAAATAGGAAACAAAGATGTGAATTTAAGAAAATGCTACAAATGTGGCGAGCAGCATGGGAAGTTTTGCCCCGCATATGGTAGAAAATGTGCAGTATGCGGCATCTACGGACATTATGCATCAATGTGCCGCAGAAACAAAAACAAGAAAGTGTCAGTTTTAGAGTGTAATGAAGAAGACGAAGAGGAGCTTTTTGTGGGGACACTAACAATGAACCCAGACAGAGAATGGTATACCACTAATGGATACTAAAATTAAATAGCACATTAAATATTAAATTTAAAATAGATACAGGTTCACAAGCTAATATTTTAACTTTACATATTGTAAAAAGGTTACAATTAACCTTACACAAATGCAAAACTAAAAAAATTTGATGGTTCAGAAATTAAATATGAAGGTATTTGTGCAGGAAAACTATCAAATAGTGATAAAACTATTAATTGTCAATTTCATGTAGTGAATTTTAAAACAACATGTATCATTGGATTAGAGTCAGCAATAAAACTAGGCCTAATAAATAAAGTCAATGTCATTGAGAAGAAATCAGATGTAGATATAATTGTTCAGAAGCATGAATCCTTATTTAGTGGATTAGGAAAAATTGATTATACATATGATATTAAATTAGTAGAAAACTCTATACCTGTTGCAGAAAGACCAAGAAAATTACCATTCAGCCTCCAAGACAAAATTAAACAAGAACTAGACCGACTTGAAAGTCTAGGTGTTGTGCGAAGGGTGTGTGAACCGACTCAATGGGTATCATCTATGGTGGTGGTAAGCCAAAACGAAAATAAGGTACGAGTATGTTTAGACCCTCAGAATTTGAATAAGGCTATAATTAGAGAAAGACATATGATGCCAACATTTGAGGAGCTAGTTTCTAAAATGCCTAAAGCAAAGTATTTTTCTGTTCTGGATGCTCATAAAGGATTTTATCAGATATCTCTGTCTCCAGAAAGTCAACTACTCACTACTTTTAATGCAGGTCACCTGGGACGTTATTGTTATCTAAGATTACCTTTTGGTCTTAGTTCAGCACCGGAAGTTTTTGGTAAATGCTTTTCAGACATATTTAAAGAGGTTGAAGGGGTTCAATTATATGTTGATGAAATTATAGTATGGGGAGAAAACTAAGATCAACATAATAGTAGATTAGAAACTGTTTTAAAAACAGCACAAAAAGCGGGAGTTAAATTTAATAAGGAAAAATGTCATTTTAGAGTCCAAGAAGTGAAGTATGGTGGACACATATTAACTAAAGAGGGGTTAAAACCAGATCCAGAGAAAATTAGGGCTATTTTAGATATGGGAGAACCAAAAGATAAGAAACAGTTACAAAATATATTAGGAATGATAACTTACATAACCAAATTCATACCAAATGCTTCTGACATAACACACTCTTTTCGTGACTTGCTTAAAAAAGATTCAGCATTTATATGGGGTGATAAACAAAAACGAGATTATCAAAAACTTAAAGAATTTCTGACCTCACCAAAAGTATTAAAATTTTTCAATCCAAACATACCTATAACATTGTCGGTAGATAGTAGCAGTACAGGCCTCGGGGCAGTCCTCTTACAAGAAAATATGCCTGTAGTCTATGCATCAAAGGCATTAACTGAAACTCAGACTAAATGGGCTCAAATTGAAAAAGAAATGTTGGCTATAGTATATGCGTGTGAAAAATTTCATCAGTATATTTATGGCAAGAAGATTGTAGTTGAGTCGGATCATAAACCCTTGGAACACATATTTAAAAAAAGTATGAATGAAACTCCCTTAAGGCTGCAAAGATTAAGATTACAATCATATGATCTAGATATAAGATACAAACCAGGAAAAGAACTACTAGTAGCAGACGCACTATCAAGAACTTATGTTAATGATAGTATATGTAATAGTGAGATTGATAAAAAAGTAGACTTACATGTTTGTATGATTATAAACAACATGAATATTAGCAAAGAAATGTTGAGTATCTTTAGAAAAGAAACTGAATGCGACAATTAACTTAGTTTATTGTTGCAGTATGTACAAAATGGTTGGCCAAGTAGCTCTGAGATACCATTAGATCTAAAAATTTATCATGCCATTAAAGATGATCTGTGTGTTCAGGACAATTTAATTTTTAAAAATACAGCACTATTAGTTCCAAAGTCACTTAGAAAACAAATGCTCTATTTAATTCACTACAATCATTTAGGCTATGAAAAATGCAAAAATCGAGTCAAAAGTGTTTTATATTGGCCATTTATTTTTAAAGAGTTAAAAGATGTGATTTCTAATTGTGAAACGTGTCTAAGATTTCAAAAATCACACACACACACATGAAACTTTGAAGCTAAGAGAATTTCCTGATAAACCATGGCAAGTTATTGCAGCTGATATGTTTTTCTTTCAACAAAAGATATTTTTATTGATAGTTGATTATTTTACCAAATATGTAGAAGTTATTGGATTAAAAGATCAGACGGCTGAAAGTCATATACAAGCTCTAAAAACTGTTTTCTCTCGTTGGGGTATTCCACAAAAATTATATACAGATGAAGGATCACAATACAACAGTATAATTTTCAAAAACTTTATTAAGTATTGGAAATTTGAACATGTCACATCAAGTCCATACTATCCGAGATCCAATGGGATGGTGGAAAGATATGTACAGACAATTAAGAAAATTTAAAAAAAATGTTTATATGATAACAAAGATCCTTATATAGCATTGTTGGAATATCGCAACACACCAATAGATGATAAAACTCCATCACCTAATCAGTTATTAATAGGTAGACAAGTAAATTCATTAATACCTACAATAATTGTATCTAATAATGAAACAAACTGTGAAAATGTGAGAGAACATTTATTAGGTAAGAGAAATAAGTATAAATTGTATCATGATAGAAAAAATAAAGGAAAGGAAGAAGAATACTCAATCAATCAAAATGTATTTGTTAGAGACAGTAAAAATAATAATGTTAAAGGACAGATTATAAACAAAGCCGAAAATCCAAGAGCTTACAAAGTTAAATTAGAAAATGGAGAAACAGTGATTAGAAATAGATACAATATCTACAGAGGTTCTCCACATACAAAGTTTGAAGTCGGTAATAATTTAAGAAATGAGGATAGTATGCAAGCACAAAATAGAAGTACAAATGAAAATAATGTTATGGACAATAGTTGTAGAGTTAATGACAATGTAAATGACAGGACGGAGTACACTACTAAATCTGGTAGAGTAGTGAACAAACCAAAATACCTTGAGGATTTTGAAGTAGGTATGTAAGTAATCTAAGTTTAAATATAAGAAAATAATTTTATTAATAAAGAAAGGGAGATGTAAGAAGTAGTATATCACTACTTGAAGGACAGCTCTAAAAAGGTGGGATTATCTGTGGAAGGGGTGGATCATGAATGATTATTAAAACATGACTATAACAATTAAAATAATAGTTTTATTTTACAGGCACCCGCTGTGGGGTACGAGCCTCGGCTTAGGGCGACAAGCAAGGGGACAGGCTGGATCTGATTGAAGTGGAACCGCGTGCTCGGACCAAACTTTTAAAGGAGGCGCCGCTGACGCGTGCACATCGCACGCTCAACCTCATAGCGAGTGAGACGGACTTATTCTGTTATTCTCCGAGTGAATTCAGAAGGAATGCTTTGTTTGTAATTAGTTATAGATATTAGTTCTAAGTAACAACTAAGTTAAGTTAAGGATTAAGTTTAGCAATTAAGCTAGGTAAAGGCGCATTTACCGCATTGGTTATCTGTAATGGTAGATGTGAGTTGATAATAGTACATTATGATATAAATGCGTTAAGTTGAAAATTACAGCCGAGGCGATATTGATACGAATGTACGCGTGTGTGCTCGTAGATGGTCGAGAGTCAAAAAGAAGTCTTGGCTCCAAATCCTTGTAATGCGGGAGCTAGTATCTTCTTTATTTCTCATCGAGTCATCTAATATATGTAGCCCTCGGCTACACTGTTCGACCGCCACCCTCCGTGGCGTTTTAGTGTCAATACGAGTAAGTTCGCACCTGAATCGGCGAGCAATGTAGCCGAGGATCTTCTGAAACTGAGCCCTGTGTATTCACGTGGATCATCCAAATTTAAGAAAGTGGCAATTTGTTTCGGCTCCAAATTTATTTTTGGGTTAGCTAGTGCATTTTCATTTTGGTAATTTTGAAAAAATCTCGCGATTATTTAAGTAAGAGTCTATCCATTGTAAAGCATTTCCCCTAATACTGTAGCGATTAAGTTTGAAGAGAAGCAGTTTGTGATCTACAAAGTCAAATGCCTTTGACATATCAAGATATATCGATGCTATATGCAAGAGTTGTTGATTTATTTTTCCTGAAACCGAACTGTTGTTCTTTTAAAATTGAGTGTTTTATTATAAAGGAGTGCAGTTTATCGTACATAATTCTTTCAAAAATCTTAGAAATTACTGGTATTAGAGTAATCGGTCGATAGTTATTCATGTCATTTTTGTCTCCTTTTTTGTATAAGGGTTTGACTACCGAAAATTTTAGTCTGGCGGGGAATAAACCCTGGAATAATGACAGATTAATCATGTGGGCGAGTGGATATATATTTAGAGCAACGTTTAAGAATTTTCGTATTGATATCGTCATACCCGGTTGAGTTAGTCGAGTTTAAAGAATTAATAACCTTATACACAGTATCTTCATTAGTTGGAGTCAAAAATATGGTTTTCGATTTATGTCAGTGATGGTATGTTTGTAGTCAATTTGTGTTTCAGAATTAGGGATTTTAGGTTTGTTTGTCATATTTATAAAAAAGTCATTAAAGGAGATTGTCAATTTCGGTCCAAGTGTGTTGCAGATGTACATTTTACCTTAAATGCAAGGTGTCACCGAGTACAACATTTTTTATTATGGCAGTAAAAAAAAAATCCCAGAGGAATTGTTATATTTGCATTTGTATTTATGTTTAAAAAAACAGTAAAAAGGGTGAAAGAAGAAAGATAAAGAGGATAAAATGTTATTTATTATTGTTATAACTAAAGAAAAAATAAATAAACACCACACACAAAAAACAAACTAAACAACAAATAAAAAACAACACAAAACAATAAATAAATAAACAAACAATAAATATAATACTATTCTTCATCGATAACGTAATCTAAAAACTCTGCTGGGCGATTAATGTTATCTTCGTGTCTGGCCCACCCCAGAAACACACACATTATATGGGCACAGCAGCCCAGTGTGTGTTTCCCTATAGGGGCATGTGCAGTAATAATGTTTGATTCGATTTAAAACTTGGTCACTTGCGTTTATCAATATGTAGCAGTAGTATACTTTCGAAGATGTATGCCTGCTATTTATTCTGATTCTCAACAACCATACATTGATTTCAGTAATGTTGTAATCACTTTAGTCGTTTAATTGGTCAGTATCGCGATAGACTTCAATTGTATAAACGCCATGCCGCACATGCTCGATGTAGTAGCTCCTTGCCAACTTCAATTGGTAAGTGCCTTGTGCGAATATTATTAAGTCGTCCTCTGACAGTAGTGGAAAATCTTGCAATTGAGGTAAATCCCCTGATATGCTCTCAAATGCAACTCTTTGTCTGTTGAGGTTATTGGCAAGTACATAATCTGCTATTTGGGCTATTTACGCGACTATTAATAATATCAAGCTTATATCATGCTTCTTCAAGAAGGGCGAAAATGCCCGGCTGAAGAACTATAGGCCCATCTCACTTCTAAGCCATGTCTACAAGTTATGTTCAAGAGTCATCACGAATCGTCTCGCGCGCAGGTTTGACGATTTTCAGCCTCCCGAACAAGCCGGATTCCGAAAAGGCTTCAGCACCGTAGATCACATACATACGCTGCGGCAGGTTATACAGAAAACCGAAGAGTATAACCTGCCTCTCTATTTAGCGTTTGTGGACTACGAGAAAGCCTTCGATTCGATCGAGACTTGAGCTGTACTGCAGTCTCTCCAACGGTGCCAAATCGACTATCGGTACATCGAGGTGTTGAAGTGTTTGTACAAAAACGCCACCATGTCAGTCCGACTTCAGGACCAGATCTTGGAACCTATCCTTCTACAGCGAGGTGTGAGACAGGGAGACGTCATATCTCCGAAATTGTTCACCGCTGCACGGAGGATGTCTTCAAGGTTCTGGACTGGACAGGCATCAATAATAATAATAAAAAAAGAAGATAATTACAGTACATTTAATGATGCTTGTATACTAAAAGCTAACTACATGTGAACTATATATATACGCATAGGTACATAGGCTGTTATGATGATCTATTATTTTACTATGTAATAATATCAATAATAATGATAGATAGTTACCTGTCGTGGTGATATACGTTGTGTTATGGCATCTACGATATCACGATGTCTATCATAAAGGCCTTGTGTTTACACGTCGGCTCTTCTTCGCAGCACAGACCGATCACACAGAATACAAACGATTCCAGCAAAAGGTTGGAACATTTTAAACACAATAAATAAAATGAATTAATTAATAAAAATTAATAAATGAATTAATTAAATAATTGAATTAACAACATAACATAATTATAATCATTGAACGTAAGAGCCCTATTACCATTTTTTTAAGTTTTCTTTTGTTTTCTTGCTTTTTTTTCTTTTTCATTTGTTTAGTGCCTGACCTGGTGTCAGAGAGTTTTTATGCTGAATATGGGCCTCTGACTTGGCTTTAATTGCCGTAGAGATATATCTGTCAGGCACGTTGGTTTTTAAAGTAATTACAAATGCAAAAATGTCAATTCCTCTGGGATATTTTTATTTGCTACCGTAATAAAAAATGTTGTACTGGTTGAGACCTGTCATTTAAGGTACAATTCATATCTGCAACACACTTGGACCAGCACCCCTTGTAAAACTGACATTCTCCTTTATTGGCAATTATATCGGCATTAGTGTATGTGCTCTGATCGTCTATGATCGTGGTAGGTAACTTCAGAGTTATTATCGATATCTGTACTATTATTTTTAATAATGTCCCAGGCGGCTTTACATTTATTGTTCGATTGAAGAATGTAACGAGTATTATCAATTTTCTGAGCATGTAATATACATCGTCTCAGTATTCGAGTATAATTTTGGTAGTTCTTTAGGTTTTGATTTTTACTAGAATTTAATAGTCTATATTATAGGTACATACTTCGTTTCCTGACACAACAACTTTTTATTCCTTTTGTTATCCATTTGCTTTTTGGCGGTTTGTTTGTCATTTTTACTTTGAGTATGGGAAAACAGAGATTATAAAAAAGGGACAGTGTATCATGAAAGTGATTGAATGCTACATCAGTATCATCTGACTCGTATATTTCTGAAAAGGAAAGATATGCATGATATAAACTTTTCTATGTTGTGCTGACTCAAATCTCTTCTCTTTTGAAACCAAAATTGTTTTCTGCATCTTGCAGTATCGACAGACGTATGGAAACAAATGGACTGACCGGTCTCATGGTCAGATAATGCAAGGGTATGTATTTGAGGCTGAGCATTAGGTATGTCGCTAGCGATGAGATCCAAACATGATGATTTCCTTGTGGGTTTAGTAATATGGTTAGAGATGTTATAGTTCTGTAAGATACATTCTAATTCTTTATAATTATTGTTACGCTTTTACGCGTCAATGTTCCAATCTCCGCATAGTATTATTTTATTTTTATTTCCTAGAGATGGGTCGTCGACGTATTCATCGTAAACGAAACTAGACCGTTCATTTTCGTTCATCGACTAGTCGATTAACTGGTCGACGTCGTCGACTACTGGACTGGGCTGACCTGTTGGTCTCGCGACCATGTCGACGGCTCGACGTAGCTGGACTAGTCTAATTGCCGCGTTACTTTCAATTTAAAAATTACACTCGAAAACATATTAATGATTCACTACGTGCTTGAACTCTGACCTTGCGTCAATCAATAAGAATGAAATAAAATAAAGTTTAGCAAAACAAACATCAAAACCACGTGAGACCGTTTTTCTCGCATCGTTCGACTGTTCGTTCGACCGTCGACTACACGTCGCGTCGATTTGGCTCATATAATTAATATCAACTTACGTGACTATATTTAGAGTTCAAATTTGTTTGTCCGACTATGCTATTTCAAACAAATCCGCGTTGCCAAACGCAAAAAACATCGTTGTGCAGTCTAAATTCACCCGTCTTTTCCGTCTACGAATTCGACTGGTTGATGAGTCGACGTTGAACCGTCGACTCGTTTATTGTAGGTTAACCGTCGAATTAATTACTAGTTCGTCCATTCAACGGCGTTGACAGTATAGGGATGGGCGTTGAATCAACGCCCATCCCTATACTGGGTGTGACATGGGACCGGTTTAGGGAACTGTTCAAGGCAGAATCGAGTGCGTTGAAACTTCAACGGCTGCCCTCATTCACCTGAGTGGTGACAGGCCAAAGGAGAGCCACTACAGATACGCGCACTGGCCCCGGGAGCCAGAGGCGTAGGAGGTTTTCATCGCTACCCCAATTAAGTGTCACGTGTGCGACGGGCTGGGACGCGGCCAAGCGGATTGTCGTACGAGGGGGACCGCGTCGGGAAGCCGTTGCCTGTGCCGGTTGCTGCAGGCGTTGGGCGGTGACAGCAGGCCAAGGGTGGCTCACTGGTGTGCGTCAAGTGCGCGCCAGGCCATATCGCCAGTCGCTGCATAGCAGGTAGCTCCAGCGCTGCTGTACCGGTTGAGAAGCGAGTCGTCCTTTGTATCGTTGAGCCCATCCGGAATATTAAAGCACTTCGGTCAGTTATTTAAAGGAGGTGTTTTTTCCCCCATACAATTGTGGCCAAACAATGTACCTTAACAATAAAGGTACGAAGTTATAGGAAAAATATCGCAGATTCTGAAAAAAAAATATTTTGGATATATTAATGCATTTGTGCGTTTGCGGCTGCCGTGGCGTAGTAGTGCGTCGGGGATGTTTGCAGATAATAATATTGATGGTTTTGCCGCCATTATTAGAAATAGATGTGCATCCCTGATGACTCGTGTTCGCGGCAGCACCAACAGTATTCTCAGTGTATTCGCAGATAGGTGGGATTCCCCGATGGTGCGGAGGTGGATGCGGCTCCATGCTGTATCGTGATTGTGTATTTTCATCTGTGTCAGTAACCTGCTAACACTAGAACTTAAGTAAAATTGTTACTAACCCTATGGACTCCGGTCTGAAATAAAAACTTTCTATTCTATTCTATTTGTACCACCTGAACTTGTCGATGCTAAAACTTGCAACCCAAGAATTTTAATCTGGCAATCTCGTGATTCATTTCTCCGTTGATGCGTTTCGTTACTTCATTTTATACACGTATGAAAACCTAAAAATATACTATTTAGAATTTAGTTTTGTATTAAAGATAGGTTATTTTTCCCCGGCACACTTTTTTTGTGAAACATTATGGGATCAAGAATTTTAAAAATACATTTATTTCACATTTTAGATTATTTTTTGCGTTTGGTTAGCTACTGGCCAAAAGACAGTGCTCCAGGGCCGATAATTTACTATTTTATTCCTTTCGTTGTTGTCGTTGTCAATATTGTTATTCGGATTATTCCCTTGTCAGACGACCGATCTCGAAAGAGTTTAATATTTTGACAGATAGAATAGTTTGACAGCCGCCAGCGCTGTTAAGAACGTTTCTTTGAACGCAGTTACGATTCGAGGTAGTGTTTTTTCATATACTTTTATTTCTTAATCTATCGAATATTGAAGGATTTAAAAAACTGCTAATAACACAATGTATTGGAAAGAATTTAAATAGTAATTTGTACCTCGGTACATGTTTTGGCCGAAAAAAAAACACCTCCTTTGATTCTGGGACTAAATGTTCCTTAATAAAAGAGATTATTGGTTGTAAATTTAAGTGATTGAGGGTTTGGACGGTGATCGTTATAAACTGAAAGCTTTGAATTCAAAGTGTGCTATGCACAGATAGGTTAAGGAGACTGCCTGAGGGCCAAGTACCGTTTGAAGTAAAGTATTTAGAGTTGAGAGATAGTGTGGAACCTTGGTTCGGATGGTCGACCGTACCAGTAGATAATACGTAGTCGTAGCCCGGAGATTTGTCTCGCTTGAGAAAACTCAAGTAAGTCCATGGGTACGCGGTGTGCGTTTAACTCTGGCGGAGGTCGGGTCTGGTAGAGACCATAGAGTTGGACCGTACCAGTAGATAATACGTAGTCGTAACGTAGAAAAACCTCTTCTTGATCTTGATAAGGATTTTGATGATGATGAGCGAGCTTAAGTTGTGCTAGAAGGTTGAGTTAAGCATTCTATCGGCCGTAGTGTGGGAGAGCAATGCGATTGCTGGTCGAGGTCTGGAAAGACAGTAGTGTGTAATCAATGGGTGATGCACTCGGGCGATCCATTTGATGGATGCGCGAGTTTTGATCCATGCGATGGATGTGTGACAGCAAAGCGATTGCTGGTCAGCTGGAGAGCCGTGGCGTTAGAGGTTTTACTCAAAGGTTTCTGTAAGCTTGGCAGTTTTTGGTTGTAGTAGAGTTTTAAAGGCTGATTCGAACGACTATGGTACATGGTCCAGGGTAGAGATTGTTGTATTTTCGATTATACCCAATTTAACCGTGTTTGATTTAATCAAGAGTCTGGTTTGGTTAAAATGAAACAGTAGAGTTCTTTACCTTCAGCGACCTGATGTATGTAGAGTTTGATCGGAGTGACCGAGTGGAACTTTCTATCGTGAACTGTTTGTTTGCTGGGTAACCATCACACGAGGTCATTTAATTTATTCAATAATAAATGCATTGTGTCTGAAGGTGTTACAAATAAAAGTTAAACAAACAAAAAAAGAAAAACATAACTCTAATAAAAAGAAATAGAAAAATACACCATCACTATCACAAATTAAATTAATAAAAATCACAATAATAAACCAATGTTGTAGTGGAGGATGATAGGGTTGCCACGGTAAGTAGCCAGTGCAACGACCGATTGAGGAGCGCACTGGAGAACGCTTCGCGAGTATCGATCCACTCCTACCGAACTTAGGCCCCGATACCACGGTTACCCATGCATAAGAAAAATAGGGCGTTGGTGTGTGCCCTGGACTCGCAACTCAAGAATCTTTTGGAGAGTAGCGAAAACCTCGTTGATGCACACTCGATCCTGTACTGTGGGGCTGTTGCGGCATGTCGTTTAGCTAATGTCAAGTTCCCAAATTTTGACGTAGCTACTCGACCAAAACCAGGCGTACCAGCCTGGCAGCGCAAGATCGAGCGCCGTATCGACGGGGCCAGGGTACTCATCGGCAAACTATACTGCTTCAGGGAGGGTAATACACGACCACGCGTGATGCGCTTTGTGAGGCGGGCATTCTCGGGGACTGAAATCAGTCCTCAAGAATTCATGTCCCGTGTTACAGAGCGCATCGACTTCCTGAAGCAGAAAGTTTATGTATGGGCGAGCCGTATTCGGCGGTATAGGCGGCGGGTGGATCGGTACTCGCAGAGGTGGGTGTACAGAGCTTGGGAGCGACCCGAGTAAAATATGACGGACGTGTACCGTCCGGATGATGCCACCACGAGTTCTTTCTGGCACAGCATCTGGTCGGCACCCGTCCATCATACTGAGGCTGACTGGATGCGTGATATCGAGCAAGTGTGTGAACCTATCCCAGAAATAGAACCAATTTTAATAACACCTTTAGATGTAGCCAGAGCAGTTCGTCCGTTACCGAAGTGGAAATCACCGGGACCGGACGGACTGCACAATTTCTGGCTCAAATGGTTTAGTAATTCACACACTTGCCTGGCATCTCAATTCCAGTCATCCTTAGAGTCTGGGTCTCTGCCGCAGTTTCTAACAAAAGGCGTTACCCACCTGCTCCATAAGTCGGGTAGTCCCGCGGTACCCAAGAATTATAGACCGATCACGTGTTTGTCGACGGTCTATAAGCTTCTTACATCCATTTTGAGAGCAAAAATTAATACACACATTGACAAAAACTCCATTATGTCTGCCTCTCAAAATGAATGTAGGAATGGGTCCCGCAGTACTAAGGAGCTACTCTTCATCGTCATGGCCATTAGACAACAGGTTCGTCGATCCGACAAGGATCTGTCGACATGTTGGATAGATTATAAGAAGGCCTACGACTCGATTCCACATACATGGCTCATGGGGGTGCTGGAGTTATACAAGATAGATGCAACTCTACGCGCCTTCCTTGAGTCGTGTATGGGGCAATGGAGGACGGTCCTTCGATATCCAGGATGTCGACAGATCCAGGGGAACGATGAGCCTGTATGGATTAAACGGGGAATATTCCAGGGCGACAGTTTGAGTCCACTTTGGTTCTGTCTAGCCCAGAATCCTCTAAGTACATTGCTGGAGGATTCAGGTCTAGGCTATCGGTTGATGAGAGGTGGTCAGGTCATATCTCACCTTCTTTACATGGATGATCTGAAACTCTTTGCCCCCAACAAATTGCAACTGATGAAACTAATGAAAGTCACTGAAACTTTTAGTAGGGCTATCAGGATGGAATTTGGTGTGGACAAATGTGCAGTCATGTATGTAAAGGGAGGGGAGATTATGGAATCCGAGGGAATTCAACTCTCGGAATCCATACACCTGAGATCCCTCTCCTCATCCGAAAGCTATAAGTATTTGGGTATGTCGGAAGCGTTAGGCATTAACGTAACTGACATGAAGCAATCGTTGAAGGAGCGCTTCTTCGGTCGCCTGACGAAGGTATTATGTAGCCTTCTTTCGGGCAGGAACAAGGTGCGCGCCTTCAACGGTTGGGTCATGCCGGTTTTAATGTACTCTTTCGGCATACTTAAATGGACTCAGGCCGAACTCGATGCCCTGGATAGGAGAGTCTGTACACTGCTAACCGCAAACCGGATGCATCACTCACGAACATCGGTGATGAGACTGTACATCCCGCAGAAGTGCGGAGGTCGAGGTTTTTTAAACGCGAAGACCCTCCACAACCGCGAGGTGTGCAGTCTCAGAGAATATTTTTTAAAAGCCGAGGTGGGTATGCACCGAGATGTGGTCGCAGTGGACAAGGGACTCACCCCGCTGTCCATGGCTAAAGAGCCCGATGTAGATTTTCTAGCATCCGTGTCCTGGCTACGTTTCGGTGACCTCTTCGGAGAAACCGAAGGTTTTGTCTGTACAATTATGGACGAAATTATGTTGACGAACAACTACCGGAAATATATTATGAAGGACGGGACGGTTGACGTGTGTCGGGCATGCCACCGTCCGGGTGAGTCCATCAGACATATTATTTCTGATTGTTCTCGTCTGGCTAACGGCGAGTACTTGCACAGGCACAACCAAGTAGCCAGGATTATTCACCAGCAACTTGCCTTGAAATGTAAACTTGTGGAATCAGAGGTACCATACTACAAGTATGTGCCCGATCCAGTTCTCGAGAAAGACCATGTCACGCTGTACTGGGATCGGTCTATCATCACTGACAGGAATATTGTCGCCAATAAGCCTGACATAGTGGTGATAGACCGATCAGCGCGCCGCGTAATGATAATCGATTTTACCATTCCGCATGACGAGAACGTCGTGAAAGCTAAGAAGGAGAAACAAATAAAATATCTCGACTTGGCACACGAGGTTGTCGACATGTGGAATATGAACTCGGCTATCATTGTGCCGATTGTCGTGACGGCCAATGGCCTTATGGCCAAGAGCCTCGACGACCACCTTTCGAGGCTTTCCTTAGGCGGTTGGATCAAGGGCCTGATTCAGAAGGCAGTACTCCTCGATACGGCTCGCATTGTGAGGAGGTTCCTATCTCTGGAGCCCTAACCACCGGTTGCTTGGACCCTGCTCCCGATACCGGCGGTCCACTATTTTTTATATTTTTAAATGTTTTCTTAATATTAATTTGTTTAGAAATATTTAAAAATGTAAATTATATGTATATATATGAATAAAGGAAATTGAACCAATGTCAACAAAATAGGGAAAATATCCATTAACTAATTATTTAAAACCAACAATAATAATTACCTTTGTGAGTGCCCGCACATCGACAAGCACGCCGCACGAACGCTCGTTCTCAACTGGCGCGCGCGCGCTGGAGATGGGATATATTTACGCGCATCCATCTCGCTCGCACAGCTACTTGTCCCGTTCTCCCGCGATACCTCGAAGCTACTGTGTGCTACATCATCTGTACTGCGCGCTGATTGGTCAATAAGAAATTGTTCTCTCGCACAATGAATCTCGCACATTCCAAATATGACTTAAGCAGTGTAAGCTTTGTGAAATATATTCAGTACATCACTTTTCTCATCTGGTTTCATTTACAAACCCCCAACACTGCTACAATTGGTGACCCCGATCTACACTAAAGATTGAAATATGGAGACGAAGCCAGAAGCAATTGCTAGCGCACCTTCTGACCTAGCAGCTATCTCCGTGCAGTCGCGGCTACTCCCATTCTGGCGTGAATATCCCCGCATGTGGTTCATACAGTTTGAAGCAATAGTGGACCCGCAGAAAACTAGCGATGAAAACAAATACCGTTACGTTCTTGGGCAACTACAAACGACAGATCTGCGACATCTTACTGATATTTTGGTTAAGCCACCAGAAAGTGGAAAATATACAGCGCTAAAACAGCGCCTGATCTCCGTTTATGAAGATTCCGAGGTTAAGAACTTCAAAAACCTCATCAGTGGTCTGGAGTTAGGTAACCAAAAGCCATCGCAACTTCTCAGGCGTATGCGTGAACTTGGTGGAAACATGATCACGGAAGACGGAATAAAAATTGAATGGATCAATCACCTGCCAGCGCAAGTTCGGGTAGTATTGTCGGTGAACACAGACTCGTCACTTGATATGTTAGCCGCAATGGCTGACAAGATGATGGAATATACGGAAAGCAGCAACATCACAGCAGTGTCATCGTCTCAGCCGGATACTGCAGCAGCCAACCAGCAGGTCATGTCAGCGCAAATACAAGTTCTATCGAAGCAAATAGAAAAGCTGTCACTGGAAATATCAGAACTCCGAGACCGCGGAAGACAACGTTATCGTCGTCCTTTTCGCTCCCGTTCAAGATCAAAGTCGGCAAGATACCAGAACGATGCAAACCGAGTCTGTATTTACCACTACAGGTTTGGTGACCGAGCAAGACGTTGTGTGTCACCATGTGCAAAAAGACACCAACAGAAACAGGAAAACTAAGAGAAACATCGACGGTGGCGGACGTCGGTGTTACAACGGCAAGTAATCGCCTGTGTGTTTACGAACGCAACACTTCACATCGTTTCCTCGTAGACACCGGTGCTGATATCTCCGTTCTGGCCGCCACTCCGATTCATAAGAAAAAATATACACCAAGCGCCTACAAACTTTACGCCGCAAACAGTTCATCAATCGAAACTTATGGTGAGAAAGATTTACTACTGGATTTCGGCCTCCGAAGACGTTTTCGTTGGAAATTCGTGATTGCAGACGTGAAAACATCCATTCTCGGTGCAGACTTTCTCCGACACTACAAACTGCTGGTCGACCTGCATCATAAGAAGCTCATCGATCAAGTTACCGATCTGTCGGTAAACACCGTGGAAGTTTCATCAACGCAGGGAACTGTTTACATGCTCAGTAAGAATCAGATATATCAAGATATTTTGAATCAGTATCCAGATCTTCTCCGCCCGATGTCATTGAAAACCCCTGCAAAGCATGACGTCGTGCATCACATTGAGACGACGGGAGCGCCTATTTCTGCACGAGCGCGTCCCCTTCCCCCCGATAAATACAAAGCGGCTAAAGAAGAGTTCGAGCGAATGATGGAAATGGGTATTTGCCAACCTTCAAAGAGCCCATGGGCCAGTCCTCTCCATGTAGTGAAGAAAAAAGATGGAAGCCTGCGAGTTTGTGGTGATTATAGACGCCTCAACGCTGTTAAGTTACCAGACCGATATCCAATCCCACGCTTACAAGATTTCACTTACCAGCTGAATAGCAAGAAGATCTTTTCAAAACTGGACCTGAGAATGGCTTACTACAGAATACCCATTACTCAAGAAGATGCTAAGAAGACAGCAATCATAACACCCTTCGGCCTATTTGAATTCAATTGCATGACCTTCGGATTACGCAACGCAAGTCAGACTTTCCAGCGATTCATGCATGAGGTCTTACGCGGCATAGAAGGTTGCTACTCTTTTGTTGACGACATCCTTGTTTACACAGAAGACGAAGACGAACATAAAATCCTTCTGCATAAAATACTCGAGCGCCTAAACAAATATGGTGTTACGCTCAATGTTGAAAAATGCGAGTTTGCAAAGACGAAAATCAACTTTCTCGGGTACGAAGTAACAACGAATGGAATAAAACCAACACCAGAGCGCACGCAAGTTATTTCAAACTACCCTCAACCGAAGACTATCATTGAGCTGCGTCGTTTCCTTGGGATGCTAAACTTCTACAGGGATTGTTTACCACATCAAGCTGACATGCAGAAAGAACTGAACAAATATCTGCATAACTTAAAGAAAAATGACAAGACGCCGATTGACTGGACAACGGCAGCAGAACAAGCTTTTCAAAAGTGCCGTCAAAGCATTTTGGAAGCTATGACACTCACGCATCCTATCGCCGGCGCCCCGCTCTGCATCATGACTGACGCCTCAGACCACAGCATCGGTGCGGTACTACAACAGCGAGAGAAGGATGTTTGGAAACCGCTAGCCTTTTATTCCAAAGCTATGAGTGCTACACAACGCCGTTACAGCGTGTATGATCGCGAGCTGTTAGCGATATACATGGCTGTCAAGCATTTTAGAAGACTCATCGAAGGCTGTGACGTCACCGTCTACACGGACCACAAGCCTTTATCATACGCACTCTCAAGACCACAAAGTAGCAGTGATACGCCGAAACGTGAGCGTCAACTACATTTCGTTAGTCAGTTTTGTACCAACATCGTCTACGTGAAAGGAGCGGACAACTCAGTTGCCGACGCACTGTCACGATTAGAAGAAATAAACTGTCAGGCATGCCTAGATTACGACCAGTTATCACAAGATCAGCAACTAGATAAAGAGCTAAAACAATTGAAATCGCAGTCAAACTTGACGTTTGTTGACATCATCATACCAGATACACAGCGACCAATCACGTGCGAGCTCTCAACCACATCGCCCCGCCCATACTTACCAGCGGCATATCGTTACGCAGCATTCAAAGCGCAGCACGATCTTTGCCATTCCGGTATCAGGGCTACGAGGAAACAAATGACATCCAAATTCTTTTGGCCATCAATTAACAAAGACGTCACCACCTGGACTAAGAATTGCGTGAGCTGTCAACGAGCCAAAGTACACCGTCATGTCGTCACGCCGTTGGGGAATTTTCCACTGTCCCAGCGCTTCGAACACGTACACATCGACATAGTCGGTCCACTCCGCCTATCATATGATTATCGATATTGCGTAACGATGATCGACAGATTCACAAAGTGGCCTGAAGCTGTACCAGTACGTGAAATAACAGCGGAAGTTATCACCAAAGCACTGTACGATAACTGGATCGCAAGATTTGGATGCCCATTACGCATATCAACAGACCAAGGCAGGCAGTTCGAGTCCTCACTGTTTGACTCGCTAATGAAGAGGTTTGGCATTACGAGAATACGCACTACTGCCTACCATCCGCAAGCGAACGGGCAAATTGAACGATGGCATCGTACGCTCAAAGCAGCACTCATGGCACGAGGCGCAACAACTAACTGGAGTGAAGAAATACCTACAGTACTTCTGGGTCTGCGTACAGCGCTGCGTGAAGACAATAACTACAGTCCAGCGCTCATGACGTATGGGTCTACACTACGCGTCCCATCTGATTTCTTCGTCCCCGCTCCTACGACGAACATGAGTGAAGACGACTTTGTACGTGGCCTAAGCCACACGATGACGTCACTCGCACCGACGCAGCGCGACGCTAGAACCACGGCTCGTCCATTCATCTACAAGGACCTAGCTACCTGTAGACATGTTTTCGTGCGTAACGATACAGTGCGCCCGTCGCTAACGCCGCCGTACGATGGACCATACCCAGTTCTACAAAGATACGAGAAGGCATTCAAAGTTCAACTACCGCAGCGAGAGGCAGTTGTATCGCTAGACAGACTCAAGCCAGCATACATTTTTGCAGAGGACGACCCCACGACGACAAGTACTGCCGTTCCGCATCAACCGTACGTGACACGAACCGGCAGAGTGAGCAAGCCAAACGTACGCTTCGCTAAGGGGGGAGTACTGTGAGTGCCCGCACATCGACAAGCACGCCGCACGAACGCTCGTTCTCAACTGGCGCGCGCGCGCTGGAGATGGGATATATTTACGCGCATCCATCTCGCTCGCACAGCTACTTGTCCCGTTCTCCCGCGATACCTCGAAGCTACTGTGTGCTACATCATCTGTACTGCGCGCTGATTGGTCAATAAGAAATTGTTGGCAGCTGCACCATGAACTATCTCGCACATTCCAAATATGACTTAAGCAGTGTAAGCTTTGTGAAATATATTCAGTACATCACTTTTCTCATCTGGTTTCATTTACAAACCCCCAACACTGCTACACCTTCAATGATAATTAATGGCCACGAAATCGACGAAAGTAGTATCAAATGAGGAACAGATGCCAGTAGTAAATCGAGAAAGGAAGTCTGAGAAGGTTTTTATTTTGGAAAAGGAAGAACCAGAAAGAGAAGAAAATTGGACTACTCGGTAGTACGGAAAAAAACCAGACACACGAACAGTGAAGTAAAGAAAGGCGGAAATACGAGTGCAATCGACATACAGGGTACGGAAAAAAAAGATCCTTACATATATGGCGTTTGCAAAAACAAACAACAGTAGAAAGTTTAGAGAAATATGTTAGGAAAATTTATGAAGAAGAAGTACAAATTAAAGTTGAAAAAATAAAACATAAAACGGAAAGGGATTACGCATCCTTTATCATCGGAGTTCCAGAGAGTAAATATGACAAGTTATGTCTGCCTGAAAACTGGGCAGTTAATATAGAATTTGCGGAATGGGTGTAGTTTCGTAGAGCAACCAGCAACACGAGAAACCCTGAGTAGCTACGTTGCAATACTGTATCAAAACGTGCGCGGGCTTCGAACAAAGCTGGAGGAATTTTATACCAATATTTCAACGGCAAATGCAGACTTGTTTGCCATTACCGAAACGGGCTGCAATGACTCCATACATGATGCAGAAATAATTCCACCTGGATTTACTATTCTGCGGTGTGACCGAGCGGATGGACGTAAACAAGGCGGCGCGTGTCTCGTGACCACACCGCGTTTTGAGTTGCGGCGAATGACACTACCCGATGACGTCAACGTGGACGATCATATGTTCGAACTGGTCTGTGCTACTGTTTACCTACGTAACAGATTTATGTTTTTACTTTGTGTAGTCTATATTCCGCCTGGTAGTAATGATAATGAATACATGTTTCTGTTTAGCATCATTGAACAATTTTGAAATAAGTATAGGGATATTCTAGTTCTAGGTGATTTTAACTTATATTCGTGTTCTGTAGGCATAACTATTATGAATACTTTAATACTTTTTGTGAATTCACTCAGAGTAACGCAGTGGGAAATTGTAATGGTCGTCAGTTAGATTTGGTATTGAGTACGCTAGCGAAGTGAGGGAGTGTGAGCGTGCGCGCGGCGGAGGTGCCGCTCGTACCGGTAGACGTGTACCACCCGCCGCTCGAGATCTCGGTTAGTACACACACGCGCCTGCGCCGGCACCCCGGCTCAGCAGGCTCAGCTACACCTGACGATGACGCATATGTACCAGACGGGTGGAACTTTAATAAAGCCGAGTTTCTGTCCCTATATTCATCAATTGCAGCCGTAGACTGGACTCCGTTGTATGAAATGGACTTAGAAGTAGGTTTAAATTATTTTTATTATATTATTAATTCTATTATAGATGACTGTGTGCCCAAAAAAAAGCGAAGTCGTGGAAACTCAAGGTACATTTATCCTGAGTGGTACGCTGTTGAAATAATTCGCGACATAAGGTTGAAGGCTTCCCCGCATAAACAGTACAAGGCAAGCGGGTCAAAGGTCGATTACGAAGCTTTTGCTCGGTGTAGAACCAACATTAAAAATATGTTAATAGTGGCACAGGAACAATATCGGAGCCGTGTTCAAGGGCAAATGCTGAGTAATCCTAAATCTTTTTGGAATTATGCCAAGTCTAAGTGCGGTAGGAGAAGCCCGCAAGCTATCGTGAAAGATGGGGTGGCATTATCTGGTCAGCGGTCTGTGGACGAGTTTGCGGGTTACTTTTATTCTGTTTATAGGGAAGAGCGACCGGAGTTGGATGTAGACGCGGCTATAACCAGCGCAGGTAGCGGAAACGGAGCTGCGCGAGTGCACTTGCACCAATTACAGTTAGGAGACGTGAGTCGCGCGCTTCTAGATCTTAAGCCGAAACGGTCCGCACGGCCTGACGGCATTCCGCCTTACATATTTAGGGATTTTCGAGTAGCGCTGGCTAGGCCTCTTCTTCATATTTATAACCAGTGCCTCAAAGCTGCCGTGTTTCCGGAGAGGTGGAAAGTGACCCGCGTTGTTCCGGTTCCGAAAGCAGTGATAGCAGAATCGGTAGATGGGTACAGACCAGTTGCGGTATTCGTTTTCGATTAGGCATTGTATGTTGAGTAGTGTATTTATCTAAAGTATTTTTAATTATAGTTGGAAAATTATATGTTGCCGAATTCGGGTCATTATCACGAGTTATTACATTCCAGTCAATACCATTTAATTCAGTCAAAACCTTTGCATAATCAGTCCGTTTTAGGTACTTATGTTGTGCTTTCTTTAAAGGAAAGGAATTAAATAAATATATTATGAGTGTGCTATGATGGGTAACTGTAGTTTGGCAAACTATACAAAGGCTCGTAAGGGTTGATTTGACAAAATAGTGGTCTAAATAATTATTACCACGAGTGGGATAAGTGAGAACAATGTGTTTGTATTTTTTGAGGTCTGACAATACTTGATCAAGGGAACTAATAAAGTTTTCAATAGAATTGAAAGACGGTGATCGATAAATACAAAGTAAAGCGTACTCTTTATTTATATCAATGACTAAACTATCGGTTTCTTTCAGAAGAGGTTCAATAATAATAATAATAATAAGCAGTACTCCTGGACACGGCTCGTATTGTTAGGAGGTTTCTCTCTCTGGAGCCCTGACCACCGGTAGCTTGGACCCTGTTCCCGATACCGGTGGGCAACAATTTTTTATATTTTTAATTGTTTTTTCTAAGGAATATTTAAAAATGTAATTAGTTTGTAAAAATATGAATAAAGGAAATAATAATAATAATAAGCCCCCCAAAACAACCACACGTCCTGATTGAACATCGAATCACGTGGGGGGCGGACACACGAAGGAGAAATTACTGGCGTGGCTAACGTGGCTCTGGAAACCCATAAAAAAATGGAGACTCGTTCTAAAAGTAAACGTATAGGGCCGCTGCCCGGGGGCGATCGCCGGGGCGCACCTGGAGCTGACGCTGGGTGTCTCAGCATGCGAACCGTCAGCGGTGAGGAGTTGAACAGGCGGGCTCCCACCGACAAAGATACTACAGCCGAAATCATTGACGATGGTGACAGACTGACGGACAGGACAAACACCCCTGTAGAACCGTATAGTCCAAGCACAGTGTCATACACGCCTTCGAGGCCATCATCACCATCAATATCATCGTCACCAACACTTTCTTCACCCCCCATTATTAGTTTAAATGCAGTTCCACCCACACCGGCCTTGAATGCTGCGCGGGGGGTATCTACCTTTTTACCCGCGTCCACCAAGGCTGGAAAAGCAAGAGTTCGCATGAGATGGAGCAAAGAAGTTAATCTATTTATCATGCGAACCTACTTTTATATCACTAAATTAGAGACCGACATGACCACCTATAGACAACAATTACATGAACTTTTTACACAACAATACCCTGAGATAACCGTATCAGAACAAAGAATTTCAGATCAGAGAAGAGCTATAGTTAGAAATAAGCTTTTATCTCAAGAAATAATAGACCAATTAAAAGAAGAGACGCGAATACAACTACAAATCGATGACAATGCTACCCCACTATTACAAAACACAACCGATATTGCGCAACAATCACAATCACAACCATATACCCAATTACAACCTAGTATTCAATCTCAAATATACAATCAATCGCAAGCTAACACGCAAACATCACACACATCTACACAAACTGAATACGTAACTCTTACGCTAGAAAATGATATTGAGACCTTAGTCGTCGAAAACCATAACTTAACCACAGATACATACATCCAAGAAATAAATGATAAATTCAGAACAACCCTCGCACAATACTCTGGGATGGACCCAGCAATTCGACCAAGGCTACCTAAACTCCGATATAGCCCTAATCTTTTCCGTTTAGTTAACTTATTTAATGAAAACATACTAAACCAATTTATTTCCGACGAAACACAACTTATTGATATACACACACTTATATATTGCACAGCAGTAGTCATATCCGAAGAACTTAATTTTAAAATCACACAAAATTCGCAAAACACAAGACCAAAACAGAATATAAAGCCAGCATGGCAACAGAGGTTAGAAAAAGACATAGAAAAATTAAGAGCAGATATTGGTAGACTTACACAATACATTAACAATAACAGATCAAGTAAAGCGGTTAGGAGAGTTGAGGCTATTTTTAGAAGCCATTTGATTCATACGAGGCACGAGCATAACAACAGAAAACCAGAGGAGTTCTTAGACACTATAAAACAAAAGTTAGCGCTTAAAGTTCATAGGCTCAGAAGATACAAAAAAGCACAACAGCGCAAAAATGTTATCGCCATATTTGCCACCAATGAAAAAATATTCTACAGAAACCTAAACAAACCAAAGACTGACACAAATTACGACACTAACACAGACACACTTATCCAACCTACAAAAGAACAATTAGAAACATTGGTCTAGTATTTGGGAAGAACAAGCACGACACAATGACGAAGCAACATGGATAACAGAGGAAGAAACCAAATGGAGAGCAATACATGAAATGGAGTTCGTAGAGATTACAGAGGCCGATATTGCACTTATAACAGGCCGATTACATAATTGGAAATCTCCTGGTATAGACAAAGTATACAATTTTTGGTTCAAAAAGTTAACTTCATTATACAAACCAATCGCAAGAAACTTAACACAAATCATATTAGGACAACAAAATATTCCAGAATTTATTGCAACAGGCATAACATACATGCTGCCTAAAACTAAAAGTTCATCACACCCTTCCCAATATAGACCAATCACATGCTTACCTACAATATATAAAATATTAACATCAGTAATAACAATGAAAATCAACACACACATTGAACACCACAACATAATGGCGGAGGAACAAAAGGGATACAGACGGGGCCACATGGGATGCAAAGAACAGTTAATAATAGACTCCACTATACATAAACATGCCACCACAAAGAATAGAAATCTCCATTGCACCTATATCGACTATAAAAAAGCCTTTGACAGTGTTCCTCATTCTTGGTTAATAAAGATACTAAAAATGTGTAAAGTAAATTCAAAACTAATAGATTTCCTATCCAACATAATGTCACAGTGGAAAACAACACTTCAAATAAATTGTAATCAAAATAATGTTACTACGCGACAAATATTTATCAGGAAAGGTATCTTCCAAGGTGACTCTCTGAGTCCCCTGTGGTTCTGTCTCGCACTAAACCCTCTGTCTCACCTGCTGGAGCGCTGCGGGGCCGGATATTGTCTCAAACACACTACAGAACAAACAATAATTTCACATCTAATTTACATGGATGATATTAAATTATATGCACAAACCGAAAAAGATATGAAGAAACTAGTAGAAGCTACAGCAGAGTTCAGCCAAGATATAAATATGCAATTTGGTCTGGATAAATGTAAAACACTTCACATCATACGAGGCAAGATACGACCCGGCAACTATGCAATAAATAACACAGACACCATAACAGCGATGGAACCGTCCGACTTATACAAATATTTAGGGTACACACAATTTAAGGGACTAGATCACGTTAGAATTAAAGAAACACTTACTGCAGAGTTCAAGAGGAGACTTAACGCTGTTTGTAAAACCCAACTGTCTGGCAAAAATCTCATCAAGGCCTTAAATACATTTGCCGTCCCCATATTAACATATTCATTTGGAGTTATTAAATGGACGAAAACAGACACAGAACAATTAGAACGAACTATACGCACCACCCTTACAAAACATAATAACTTACATCCTAAATCTGCCATAGAGAGACTTACCATAAAAAGACAACACGGAGGGAGAGGCCTAATAGACATCCAGCACCTATGGCGGAAACAAGTTTGTAGATTAAAAACATTCTTTCACACAAAATCTCACACTAGTAACATCCATAAGGCCATAGTCCAAAATTACCACAATTACACCCCACTTAACTTAAATGAACAATCAGATACCTTAAACATTGATAACGAAGACCCGCAGACACAAAAAATTGATGACTGGAAGAAAAAAGTTCTCCATGGCCGACATCCTCATGACCTAGAACAATCACACGTCAACAAAGTTGCCTCAAATAAATGGCTCAAAATAGGTAATTTGTTCCCAGAAACTGAAGGATTTATCATTGCTATACAAGACCAGATTATTAACACCAAAAACTATAGAAAATTTATTATCAAAGATCCTTCAGTAACAAATGATAAATGTCGCAAGTGTCACATGCAACCAGAAACCATCCAACACATAACAGGAGCATGCACAACTCTCACGCAGACCGACTACACACACAGGCACAATCAGGTGGCAAATGTTATTCACCAAAGACTGGCAATCCAATACTCACTTATACAAGACACAAACACTCCTTACTACAATTACACCCCACAAGTCACCCTCGAAAATGATACACATAAACTTTACTACGATCGCGCCATCCTCACCGACAAGACAATTCACTATAATAGACCAGATATAATACTTCAAGATAAAATAAATAAAGTCACTTACTTAATAGATATCGCAGTTCCCAACACACACAACATACAAAAAACAATCACCGAAAAAATTAGTAAATACGCAGAACTCAAGCAGGAAGTAACAAGAATATGGCGCCAGGACAAAGTTTATGTAGTCCCGATAGTCCTCTCTACAACCGGCGTTATCCCGAATCACCTACTCCATAGCCTCAAATTACTTAGTCTAAAAGAAACGCTCTACATCACCCTACAAAAAGCTGCAATTTATTTTAAATACATGCCGAATCGTCAGAAAGTTCATGCAATTAGAAGAAAATGAAATAGGTCCTCATCATAACACACCCTCAACATAACACACCACACGCTGCATTTACTTTGGTTTCGACCCGTAAATGTAGTTAGAAGTACCAGTAAGCTGAGAAGCAAAAGCAAATCCCAAAAATAATAATAATAATAATATATTTATTTGCGTAAAACATGGTATGAAAAGATCTTACAGTACAAAAATAGAACAGACATGTTTTGCCAAGATTAAACATAGCATGCAAATATTTGTCATAACAATTTCCTAATCAAAAATTATTATTATATTACAACAACGCTATTTTCGTTCTAGGAATTGTTTTAGACTATAGAAGTTGTTGTTAATTAGCCATTCATACAACTTATTCTTAAAAGTAAATCTCATGTTTAGCATTTTCAGATCACTAGGTAATTTGTTGTAAATTCGTACACACATATTTAAGCAGCTTTTATTGTACTTAGCAAGCCTAGGAGCACTGTTAAGTACGAGTCTGTGAGGATCTCGTCGGCTTCGAGGATTTACATCGTTTGCTATTTTAAATAACTCCTTATGTTTCCATACAAACATGCATATTTCATTAATATACAGACAAGGTAGCGGTAACAAGCCAAGTTTCTTAAATACTGGCTGACAGGATTCCTCAGGATGAAGTCCGTATAGAGCCCTAATGCATTTTTTTTGAGCTATAAATATTCTATTTTGGTCGGTGCTGTGTCGACAATTTCGTCGACACAGTTTTTAATAATTTTTGTGTTAATTTCGTCGTACCCTTCAGAATTTGTGTTATTTAAAAGCAGTATTTCTTTCTTAACTTCAGTTATCGACATTGGTTTGAGGAACATTGAGCCAACAGTTACATTATTGCTAGAGTTACCTGTGACGTTCGTTGGCATTGGTTTGTTTGTTGAATCGATATAATGGTTATTAAACGCAGACGCTATTTCTACTGGATTGGTAATAAGTGTGTTGTCATATTTGATACTGTCTATATTATGTCTGGAGTTTGCATTATTTAGCTCGTCTTTTATAACATTCCACGTAGCTTTGCATTTATTATCATTGATAGCTATGTGTTTGATATTTGCATTTTTCCTGGAATTAAAAATGCATTTTTAAGGAGATTACTATATTTAAGGTATCTAGTCTTATTAATCGCAGTTTTGTTTTTATAAAATTGATGGCGCAGTATCCTTTTTGTTTTACAACTTTTTCTTAAGCCCTTGCTTATCCAACTTTGTTTCTTTTTGTTATTTAAATTTACTTTTACTTTTAATTTAGGAAAGCAAAGATTGTAAAGTAGGCAAAACGTTTCATGAAAATGATTGAATGCTGAGTTTGCGTTGTTAGCCGTGTGTATTTCAGACCAAGAAAGATTGCTTAAGCATTCCTTAAACTTGTGGATATTATCTGAACTTAGATCTCTTTTATATGTATAATATATTGCTTGATTTTGGGTTTTATGTTTTAAGGGAATAGTCAACATTTGTGCCGTATCGTGGTCAGACAAGTGAAGCGGCATAACTGCAGCAGTAGCGTCGTGAATGTTGCTCAGAATGTGATCTATACATGATAACTTACGTGTTGGTACATCAATGTGAAATTTCAGATTATAGTTGTATGCCAGATCCTGTAATTGAGTAGTAATATTGCCTTTTTTAAGCGTGTTAATATTCAAGTCACCTGCTAAAACTACTTTCATTCTAGATTTATATTGTTGAAGCAAATTATGCAAGAGACTATTTAATTTGATTAAGAATTGGTTCGGGTCTGATTGAGGTGTTCTGTAGACACAAATTATAATTAATTTATGATGTGTAAGTTCAATTCCGCAAACTTCGAAAGTGTTTTGCGTTGCGTAGCTCTTTATAAGTGGCAAGTCTTTGAATAATAGGTTTTTTTTTTGCAAAAATACAGGTACCACCTCTTTGTTTTTCTCTGCAGTAGCTAGAAGCCATGTCATAACCGTGAATTTTAATGTAGCTTTCGTAGTCTCTTTTGATAAAAGTTTCGGAAAGGCATATTATTTCTGGGTCGTTATGCTCTTCTTGTAGTTCTTGCAAAGTAAGTTCTAGAATTTCTTTTTTTGATATGATACTGGCAATATTTTGGTGGAGTATTTTAAGGTTATAGGTTACTGGAGGTGTTATTTTGGGCAAGAAAAAATGTGCTATTTCGTTTTATTTTTGGAAAATAGTACGGAATAGTTCCTCTTTGAGCTTTTTCCACAGGATGTATAAAGTTTAGTGTTTGTGGTGCTGAATTCTTGCATTTAAAATAGTAAGGTAGTAGGTAGTTCATGAACAGTTATATTTAAAGTATTGTTAGCGTAAATTGTTACTCCGCTGTTTTGGTTAATATGATTTAGTGTTTGATAACTAGTTTAATCAAGTAGGACAGGGAGTTCAGAAACATGAGGCAACCAACATTTATTTATTTATTTAACACTTCAAGCACATAGTACAGAGGCGGACTTAATGCCATAGGCATTCAACGTTCGGTTTGGATAATTAAATCGAAATCAATTTTTAGTCTTGTTAATAGGATTTGAAAACAGTTAGCGATAATAATTAACATTTTCACTTTTCATGCTCTAAAAGTACGCCATTATAGCCCTACGAAGCGGGACTAGGGAGTAAAAAGTATGTAACTTTTTACTCCCTAGAGACTAAAGTGGTCACTTTAGTCCCGCTTCGTAGGGCTATAATGGCGTACTTTTAGAGCATGAAAAGTGAAAATGTTATTAGTTTTTTAATTTCCTTCATGTGGCATAGACAAACTCAAACAGTCATTAAATACTTTTGATTGTGGACCATCTTCATTGCGAAAATGTTGAGAGTTTTAGTTCCATAGTTTTTCTAACTACGAGTATAATGATTCGCCACATAATGAATGCGCAGGGCATTATCTGCTTTTAGGGTATGGTTATCCCAAAGGCTGCCGGTGTAAAACGTTTGGCAGAAGGCCTTAAAAAGAGTTAGTTTCACGGGAACTGAACAACCATGAAATCTTCTGCATATCATATATAAGGGCGCGCAGGGCACTGGCTGTGAGGGGAACCTCACAGCCAGTGCCCTGCGCGCCCTTTCCAAAGCCGAGTTGTCTTTTAATTCTTCAGTAACAATGTGGCCTAAATATTTAAACTGGGCAACTCTCTGCAATAGTGAACCATGTCGTTTTACAGGAGGGACACATGTTGGATTTTTATTCCTACCTCGAAACACCAGCAGCTCACTTTTAGCAGGATTCTATTTTACCCCGTGCTGTTCGGCACATCGTTCACAAATTTAGAGTAACTTTCTAATTCCACTGACAGTAGCGCGCGTAGCATCATGTCGTCTGCGTAACTTAAGTTATTTAAACTTTCTCCATCGTCTCCATCTATATGGCATCTGACATGAGCTCAACAAGCAGTTTATTGACATAAAATATTGAAAAGCCTCGGGGAAGTTAGACCTCCCTGTCTAACGCCACACTCCAGTTTATATGGGACGAATGCACTAATGGAACGCCCGCCACCAGAACCTTCTCCCACAAGACATCATAAAAAACCAGGTCGAAGGCCATAAAAAGGTCCAGGAAACAAGCATACACAGGTGTTTTCCTGTCAGTATAATATTTGAAAAAATGAAAATGAAATGAAATATTTATTTACCAGATATAAAATCCATGCAACATTCACAAACAGACACAAAAATAAATAAAACACGTTGACATTAAACACACACAAATGCGGCGAATTAGGTGATCGGTGTGTGGTAGGACTGCCACCTTATGTGTAGGGGACTATGATACCAGTCTCGTACCGCGGTCACCAAGGAATTGGTTGAGCGATGTATGGCGGTGCGTGCGTGTGATATATGACAGTAGCCTTCAACGCAAGTATAGCACTTTCAATAGATAGCCCTGCACTAAGACAAACTGTGTGCGTATGGAGGGCACGGCGAAACATACGCTGGCAAAGTGTGCCGCATGGGAGGAGCCACGCCGTGCCCTCGAAACAGAAGTCGGAACCGACCTGTCGCTGCAGGCTGTCGCTCGCTCGATGGTCGAGAGCGCAGAGTCGTGGGATGCGATGATCTCCTTCTGTGAAACCGTCATCTCACAGAAGGAGGTTGCGGTAAGGTTGAGGGAGGTCGAGGCCACTCTCCCGACCCGCAGCAGGCGTACCGGGAGTCGGTGGAGAGCGCATAACGCCCTCTTCCAGCCCCCCTAAACGGGTCTAGCGGTCCGTCGCCCCCCCCATACACTGGACCCGAGTTGGTGGCACGTATTGATCTGCGCGCGCCCCCTGTTGGACGTCGCTGGGGGAGTACACCTCACTCCCCCGCGGACACAAGCCGGCACTAGCCGGGGCTCGTAAAAAGCGCACTAGTTCTCATGATCCCTGGTGCAAGTGTGGGAAGGGAACACCGGGCTGTGGTTTTTAGTCAGACAATCTGACAGACCCCTCCGCTCGGGGCGGAGAGGACATCCATGAGGATTTTCCACCCCAGAACAAAACAAAAAAAGGTTGACGAGGCATGCGTATGTAAAGAAAGAAAGAAAGAAAAATCGTTTATTTTGCACAGACTACAAACGCGCAATAATAAAACACAACCCTACAAAATACAAAAAGAACATAAAAGCTAAAAAACATAAAATAAAATCTAATATTTCCTTCGCAGAGAATACTATTCTCCGTCTACGATTGCCTTGAGATCCCCTGTGGTCACACCATAGAGATCCCTAGAAAGTGCACGATATGTGATTGTTTAATTGCGCACACATCCTCAAATATTAGCCGAGTGCAATTTGACAAAAAATACTCGAAAGGTGGATCGAAGTTTAGAGTGGTCGGATTTTCAGGGCCGATTTTTTTTTTTTTATCTTTCTTCTCCACTCTCTGTTGATGATGATTTGATGATGATTGAGCACCACACCCCAGCCAGGAGCAAGCCTGATCCAGACAAGCCGGATACACCAAAGGCACGATTTTTTTCGAAAGACATGCTCTGGGATGGGAAAGGAAGCCCGACCAACAGCAGCCAGTCGGGCACAATCAGCCGATTATGCAGCCTAGAGCCAATATAGGAATAGTGGTAAAGACAGGTACAATCCATAGTAATGAGCATTGATGGTGTTTGGACCTTCGCTTGTTTGATCTCTTCTATCATTGGAGTACCATGTTCGTTTCTGGTGGTTACGATTGCTTCGTTTTTGGCACGTCTTTTATAATATTATTATGTTCGCGTATTTGTTTCGCTGTCAGTTTCGCAAAGGTGATATATTTCTTCGGTGGCTGATTTGAATTTTTCTCTATCTGCTGCTAACTGAATCCATTCTTCTTTGCTTTTATTGAAATATTCCATTTCTTGTTGGAGTGACTCGTTCCATGTATATATTGGTCTTCCAACTTTTAGCCGTTTCGCCTTGTATCTAATAGCTACGTGTAGTAAGTGGGGCTCTGGTCGTCGGAGGATGTGCCCGTAGTAGCATAACCGTAGGCATTTGATTTTTTTGGTAATTTTTTTCCCCATAAGAATTTCGCGTGTTTTTTTTTGTTCGGGGGGTTTCGCGTACTCTTTATCATATCTTTGAGAATGAGTATTTCATATCTTCTGTGTTTCGATCGGTTTGCCTTTGTGAATGCCGCTGCCTTAGGACCGTAAGTCATTGCATGTTCTAAGGCCCTTTTTTAGATAAGACGCGCAATTTTCTAGTCCATTTTCGAGTTTTTAATGAAGGATATTAGGTCCTTGGAGTTACGCATCGCTTGTTTACATCTGGCGTTGACTGTGTTGTTTCTATGAAGTGTCGATGTTATATACGTTCCTAGGTTCTTAATTTCGTCTACCGGTGGAATACTGGTTCCTCCAATTCTAATAAGACTTCGGGTTTCGGTGCTGTGTGGGTCTCTAATTACTAGTTTGGTTTTCGTTTCATTAATGTGGAGTCCGACTGATTCCAGTAACGGTTTGATTTTGTGACTATTTCGTCCAGTTCCCTCAGACTGTTTGTTACTATTATCACGTCATCTACAAAGGACAATATAATAGGGAGTTGAATCTCATGGTCCTGGTCTAGATGAAGGCATTCTATTTCTTTTTCTAATGTTCTGAGAACGTCGTCCATTACTATGGTGAATAGTCGTGGGGATAGCGGACATCCCTGTTTGACTCCCTTGCCTTAGTGCGTCGATTCCGTTTGCTGGCCAAACCATTTGATGCAGGTGAATTCATTCATGCATGCCTTAATAATTCTATTTGTTAGATATTTGTTAGTTCTAGTAATAAAATGTGTCTAAGAGAGTTCAAGGCCAGCGTATCGAAAGCTTTTTCGATGTCTAACGCCAGCACATAGGTTATTGAGCCTGCTCTCCATTCCTCGTCAAGAATTCTCCTAAGTGTGTACCTACATATGATCGTCAGTCGATCTATTGCGAAGAAAGGCTGCTTGGTAGTTTCCTAGTTATTTTATTGAAGCATCCAGATTGCTTAAGAGAAAACTCGAATATATTCTATATCCCACGTTACACATGGATAACTTTATTTAGTCATTAATTCCGTCTGGCTTTGGTTTTTTAGGCACTGGAATTTGGATCGTTTTGTTCCAAGACATTGGTATGTTATTGCTTACCCATGCTGCCTGCATGTGTTTTATAATTTCCGATAGCATTTCTGTTGGCAAGGCTTTGAATAGCTCGCATACTACTTTGTCAGTACCTGGTGCTTTGCCGTTGCTCATGATTTTAATGATGTCACTTATTTCCTCTTCTGATAGGTCCCTTTCTACGTCTGATGGTTTCTCGTTGGGTAGGAGTTCTATGTGTGGGCCTGCTGACTTTTTTAACTCTTCTTCCCACCTTGACATGGGTATAAAACGTTGTTTGTTGTTGCGCTTCATGTTCATTTTATGTCTCCAGTAAAAATCGTATGTGATTCTCATTCGTTGTGATGGATGAGCTCTGCTTAGGTTTTTAAAGAATATTTCGCATTTTTTCACTTCTTCTTTATTTCTCATATTTTGCAGATTGTATCTTGCTTCGGTTAGTTGCTTGATTGCAAATGTTTCTCTAAGGTAACAGTTTTGAATAAACTTGGCTTTTTGTAGTTTTGCGAGCGCGATTCTATGTTCTCTGGATCTGATTGGTCTGCTTATAAGAATCTTTGACTCTGCTGATTTCATGATATTCATAAGCGAATCCCATGGGACTAGTTGGCTATTTTTCTTGTTTTGTAGATTTAGTAACTGAGGTTGGCTTTTAATTTCCTTTTGATATTTACTTTCATTATTTCCTCGCTTTAGAATCGGCTATAGTCATAATTTGTGTAGTTGAATTCCAGCTCAGGTTTGTGCATTGCTTTCTCGTTTGATTTCTGCTTAAGCAGTGTCGGATTTTTTCCCCTCCTCTTGAGGTTCAGAGAAATAATATCCGCGAGAATAATTTTATGATCTGATATATTTTTTCTCTACTCGCCTTTTAAATATATTTGGCTCGTCCGCAGGAAGTATATGGTCAATTTGCGATTTTCTGTTCCCAGATTGCCACGTTATTTTGCAGCTTGATCTGCCTCGTGAGGTATCTAATCTAAGGTTTTCTCTTTTTATTATATCTAATAAGATTCGCCATTGTTATTCGATGCTGTGTGCAACAGGTTAGCACCAATTTTAATAGTCGTTTGCTTGCCATTGGTGTTTGTCTTGCTTTCCTATGTGCGCAATAAAGTCTCCTAGGATGATCATGTTTGTCCCTTTTAGCTTTACATTGATGCAGTCAATCAGATCGGATAATGACTTAGTTGGCTTAGTGCTTGGTATGTGTGTTGTTATTATATACAAATTCACAGATTATCCTTTGCAAAGAGCTGTTATAACTGCTGCCAAGATGTTTGTATTTCTCCTTGTTATTTGAATTGTTATAATCGAGTCTTTTCTTACAAGTATTGCGAGGCTGCGGCGTTTGGTGGAGCCACTAAGGTGCCAGGTGTAGTGTTTTGAGTTAAATAATCCGGTACTCAGGTTTGTTTCCTGTAGGCATGCTATGTGTATCCATTTATTTTTCAAGGTTTTGTCAATGTATTTTTCGTGCAATGTGTGGCGGTGCCTCTAACATTCCAGGTTGCGATATTGACACTATTAATATCTGTTAAGGTTCTATGCCAGGGTGGAGGTCTTAGTATTGTATACCCGGTGGCGTCGGGTTCTTCAGCAGGCGATAACGTTGTGTGTGTATTTAGCGTATTGTGTGGTGTGCGTTCTGTTGCAGATTCTTGGGAATTAAGTGTGCTAAGAAGGCTGTCATAGTGATTATTGTGATATAGTAAGTTAATAGTGGCTACGGCGTATTCTGGATCTCTGGGTCGGTATGTAATGGGAGCACTAGGCCAAGCTTGGTGTACTTTTACATTGATGCAGTAGTACTCGGCTGCTGCAATGATGATATCTTCACCACCCCAGACGCCATCTTTGTATTGTTGTTGGATATTATTTTTCCTTTGCTAATCTACATTGCCTTGGTTTATGGTAGTAGGCAGGTTTCCCGCGAGCGCTAGTGCTATGTTCGGCTGGTCTTGATTTTCCTCAACATATTTAGCCAGGTCTCTTCTTATCATGTGGTGGTCGAACGTCAGGAAAAATATGGCGTTTACTTGGTGCGCGATGGCTCTAATCAAGCAGTTTCCATCTCCGAACATATGGACTATTTCCATGTTTAAACGTCTCTTTATAATGTAGTTTATACCCGTGTAGTTTAAGCCTGCGGGAAAAGCTTATTACTGTTCCTGTGGAAAAAGCTTATTAGCGTTCCTGTGGAAAGAGTTTATTAACTAGCGATATTTTACTAGGATTTTTATATATCTCGCGTTTTTTTGGCGGTCTCGCTTTTATCATTAGGTACCTCTATACTATCGGTAGTTTAAGCGAGGCTTTGTAGTTTGTCAATTGTCTGGTTATGCAATTTATTCTCGTTTCGTAGGTAATAGGAGATAGCAAGGTTCTCTTTTGTGTTACATAATATAATGAGTTTTTTTTTTTAGGTATAGTGTTTGTTTTTTCTTAACGCTTTCAAGTTTAAAGATTTATCTATATCATGTGTTCGTTGGGGCACGGAGTGAGGCAGATAAAAAAATAATTTAGCTGGCTGTTCTATTGTTTTATGGCGTAACTAATTTTTTGTTGTCCTGTTGATTTTAAGAGTTCGACTTATGTTTTTGTACTCTGGTCGTATTACGCCAGATGTTGCGGGCAACTGCGTGAACTACAGTTTTGGTGTCTTGCGAAGAGCTGGTCCCAGTGATGCTATTATGTCATAAGAAACCTGATTTTGTGTTAATTTACACGAATGTATTCATTGATGTTAAATCAAGGAACAGATCCGAAGGAATAATCGGCAAATGCTCAATAACAGATCACGATGTGGTTCTCGCTGTCAATTGGCAAAATAATAATAGCACTCAATCTCATACAAAATCCCGATGGACAAACAAAACTGACGATGACGCAATCGCGGAGGAGCTAATGAACATCGACTGGTCTAATATCCTCAACTCTGACTGTGCCAACTCCTCTTTAAACACACTCACAACTATTATCACAAACCTAAGAATTAAACACACGCACAAAGTTAAAATAAACAGAAGTAGATTCAATCTTAAGCCCTGGATCACTCCAGGTCTCATGAGGTGCATTAAGCACCGAGACAATCTTCATCAAGTTTCAAATTCCAACCCAGACGATGATATGAAAAGACTGGTTTATAATAGGTACAGGAATCATTGTAACAAAATTTTACATAACCTAAAAACAGAGCACAATAGCCAACTGATAACTGAAAGCCGAAAGGACCCGAAAAAACTATGGAATACTCTCAAATCAATATATAGCCCAAATAGTCAAAGAAGTGACTCATCCCATCTAATTTCCAATTCAGAGGATCCAGCTAACTCACTTAACAACTGCAATATGTACTTCACCTCGATTGGAAAAAATCTATCTGATCTAATACTATCACGAATCTCTGAGACTCAAGGATCCCTCGTCAAAAACACTAAATATATTCATCAACTTAAAATTGACAGCGCACCAGGACTGGATGGTATAACTACAAGATTTATATTAAAAATTAAAAATGCAATCCTCAAACCACTCACCCACATTTTTAATCTAAGTTTAGAGTCTGGAACCTTTCCGGAGTGCTGGAAGGTTGCTTCCGTTAGACCAATACACAAAAGCGACCCTATAGACTTACCTGAAAATTATCGACCAATCGCACTTCTGTCCATTCTGTCCAAAGTACTGGAGAAATTAGTCAACAACAGGCTAGTTAACTATTTCGAAAAACACAAATTGATATCAGACATACAGTTCGGATTCCGGCGAGGAAGGTCAACTGAAGACGCGGCTACGTTACTGACTAACCTGGTATCTACTTACACCCAAAAAGGAGAACTTCCTTCCGTCCTTAGTCATCTGGCAAAGGCCTTCGACACAATATCAATTGAACTTCTTCTGAGAAAACTAGAATGTGCAGGTATAAGAGGGGCTGCACTTGATTGGTTCACGAGTTACCTACATAATTGCAAACAGCTAGTCAAAGTAGATGAACAATCGAGTGACATGCTTCCCATCGCCTTTGGAATTCCACAGGGCAGCACACTCGGCCCAACTCTCTTCACCTTTTATATGAATGATATATTAGACATACAACTAAACGACGCAGAAATAATATCATATGCTGACGACACTGTCATAATTTTCCATGCTAAAACCTGGGAACAAGTGTACCACCTAGCAGAAATCGGACTATTAACTGTTTCTGAGGCTCTTGGCGCAAATCTCCTGACTCTGAATATAAAAAAAAAACTAAGTTCATTACCTTTTTCAAAACAATAGCTTCTCGGTCTCCACGTCATCTCACACTTAGATACCATACATGCTGCAGTTACCAGACATCACCGCTTACACCCTGTACCTGCCTAGTTGTGGATCATACTGCGTCAATCAAATACCTTGGTATCACACTAGACGAAAACCTCTCATTCAAATCAAATATACACATACTCTCTGGTCGCGTTAGGAAGCTGATTTACATGATGAAAAAACTACGTGACTGTACACCCATTGAAATTCTACGCACAATTTACCTTGGTCTGTGTCAGTCAGTACTGACTGAAAATATTGAAGTACTTCAATACGGGATTTCTGTTTGGGGTGCAGCTGGGAAAAGCACTATGATAGAAACAGAAAGAGCTCAAAGAGCCGTTATAAAAGTAGCCTTAAGAAAACTTTCGCTACCCATCAGATTTAATTTATAAGGAGTTTGCTGTATTAAGAGTGCCGCAATTATTTATCCTAAAGGCAAAATTGCTTGTTCACAAAACCCTGAAGAATAGACCAGATTATAAAAACTTGTCTCTAAACGCGTCCTCAACATTCACCTTTCCGAAGCAAATAGCCTCTTAGCCAGACGATGCCCGTTTTACTCGCACGTCCATATTTATAATACAATCAGCAAAAGCTGCGATATCAAAGATATGAGAAACTTTTCATGCAAAAAAACTTTAGTAAAATTTGTCAAACTGCCATATGAAGAAACGGAAGAAATTTTAAGTTAATTAAACTGTAAAACATAAAATAACTGCAAATAACCCACACAACTGCACACACATACACACACACACACACACACACATTCACACGATATTAAAACATTAGAATTATTTTTACTTTTTATTATTGTAATACCATTTTGTTTTTTTTTTTAGAAAAAAAACTTATTCCTCATTTACCTACTTACCTTGTTATCAACCACTTCAACAAATTATGTGTTTTAATTTTAAGTAAACGCAACTCCGGCCCCCAAGATACAGGCGCAGCCTACTTTGGGGACCTCCATTTTCTATATGTTAAAATTTTACTTGTTAAGTCGATTCATAGCGCTAAGTTAGGTTAAGTAATTAGTTTTTTGTAACAATGGTATAATAAAAAAAATATTCTTATTCTATGTAGTATTACAAGCTGTGTTGTATTATTTTTAAGCATTAGACGGTATACGCAGAAATATTGTTTAAAGGGGGCTTCCCTTTAAACAATATTTCTGCGTATACCGTCGTATATATATTAGTATATTATATATTCATATGTTTATGTTATTTATGCAATTAATATTATACTAGTGTGCGGTCGGTGTAAGTATGAAAACTGAGGAAGTCTCTGAGCTGGGCTTTTACCTCTGTATTGGTAGCTGTTTTAAGCGAGATTAGGCATATAATGCAACATTAGGTGAGTACTCAACTTGAATGGAGAGCGTTTGATGTATTGCAAAATGATGAGTATCGTATGTTTAGCAAGGTTAAAGCTAAGCCACTTGTCATAAATATATTTTAAAATAATCTAGTGTAGTTTCTAGAATTATTCTACACATAGAAATGGGTAACATACACTCTCGCATCGATAATTTGAAGTTCTGGTTCTCTATATGTAGGTATTTATCAAGCACAATAATGTTTTTTGGTTATTCGAAAGTTAATCGTTTAAATAAATAGTATTCCTAGCTAGGCAAACTGGGAAGCCCTAGACTTGTACACCGAAGTGACTGTGGGTTGGCTGAAAAATAATCTGTGCTCATTCAAGATCAATAAATTCAACGAGTTCACCGAGTTTCAACTTCAGGCGCAGAATGCTGCTGGTCGCTGTGCCCCACTCTCCGATGTTAAGGTGGAAGCGCAAAGGTAGCCCCCTTGCCCATCTGTTACGAAAAAAAATATTTCTCTGCGACCCGGCCGTCGCGGTGCCGCCAAGCCCCAAGCCGGCTAGTGCTCGTTTGATGTGCCATTACTTAAAGATTTTATGTGGTTATTGTATTAGTGTTAACAACCCTACTGTTCATTTTATGCGTTTTAAAATTTGTAATCGGGTGTGTTTGTGAATAGTGTGATCTCGGAACCATAGATTGAAGTAGCGTATCGTGAACTTAAATAAGATTAGTAAGATTAGGGTTGAAACGTTTACGTATCCAAAGACGGCGTTACAGTGCAGTGTTTAGGTACCCTGTGCATATGAGCACCCGACGCCCAAGTTAATGTAGATGCGCAAGGGTAGCCCGCGAAATTTAAATTTTCTTACGTTTATTGCAATTTGCAGGTCAGTGTCAGGTTGTATGTTGATGAAAATATGAATCGCGCTAGTAACATGTATGGAGTTACAGAATTATAATCATTCAAATCATCAATACAGCTCTCCAAGTTCATACAAAACAAGACATCACAGATAGTGTAACTGAGTTGTTAAAGTTGAATAATTGTCGTAAAATAATGTTGTGTGCTTTCCCATACTTCGAAAAATTGTCAAACAGGAAAAACAATTATATTCACATGTTGAATAAGCATGTTCATTTCTTAGTAGGTCACTATAGTGACAGGCTTGTATTTCTTGATATCAACAGCTTTGTTGGTAAACTTAAGTCGACACGGGGTAAAGTGTATCTACCTATTAGTTGTAGACACAAAATAGCTAGGCTATTAGTTTATAATATTCACTCAGACATAAGTAGTATGTCTATGTTTAGTTATAAATTATTCAAACTGCGACTATTAGTAATAATACTAATAATTATTTTTACAATTACGGGGAGGATCCATGTGTAACTTTAGAAGATTCTCGAGTGGGGTCCACTAGTACTAGGATCTCATTGTCTTGTAATGGCATGGGAGTCTTGGGGATCACTCCGGATGCTCATTTAAACTAGTTAGTAAGACAACAGAAGATACCAGAAACATTAATGTTACACCGAAAAACAACAATGTACCTTCTTGCTCTCAAATAGCTAAATGTAAAAAAGGGGCTAAGCAGAATTCCATGCAGTTATTTCATCAAAATATTCAAGGTTTCTCTTCAAAGCAACTAGAAATTGAATTGTTTTTAGAAAAAACAGGGTTTGAAATTGTTTGTTTCACTGAACATTGGTTAAAAGAATATGAAATGCTTATTAATGTCGCAAATTACAGTGTGGGCAGTTGCTTTAACCGGAAAGCTAAGATTCGTGGGGGTTCATTAATCTTAGTTAAAAATTGTATTAAATTTAAGACTCGTAATGACATTGTTGATCTATCGGTTGAACATAGTGTGGAGTAAGTATGCTGCTGTTGCAGCTATCCCGGAATTTCTCCAAGGACGTCGGCGTAAGGTGTTTGAACGGAGCAAGCAATAATGAGCGTTATGCGTGTAGGCGGAAGGATGATTTTACAGTACACGGAATGAATGATTTATTAACTTTAGGATTAAACTAATTTATTATTTAAGTACTTTACACACTAACACAATTTAACACAAGAGGCAAGATAGGTATTAAAACTAAAAGCAAGTGAGGCTGAATATAAAAACTGAATATAAGCTAGCTAGGTTATGAGCGCGTGCGCGGGACGACAGCCGATCGTGGAGTGCCGGCCGGCCGCCGGTCGCCGTGCGCCCGCACCTCGTATGACTTCTCTGGAACATTCTCGAAGAAAGGCGGAGCTTGCGCGTCGAAACAAAAGATCAAGCCGCTTTAGGACGCGGTTCAAGATTTATAAGCGGAGCGGACTATGTAGTGTGTTGGTGGTCACTACAGTAATCCCCCGCTGAGATCGTAACTGCTACGATCGATAGTAGTCCGGGAACCGGACCACCCGTCCCGTCCTCGTCTTCTTGACTGGGGTCTGGTTCGTGTCCTCCTCTGTTGTAGGCCCTGGTGTGTTGTCCTCGGCTGGTGCTGGTGGATCAACTCTGGTCGTGTATGCTGGTTTTAATCGATTTATCGATACGGTCGCCGTCTTTCCTTGCACATCTATGTCATATGACTTCGACCCTCGTCTTATGACCTTGTAAGGGCCTAAGTACGCTGCTTGTAGAGGTCTGTGTGCAGGCCCCTGCCGCAGGAATACATGAGTGCATATGGTGAGATCCTTAGGTATGTAGAACGTGCGAGCGGTGTGCCAAGAGGTTGCTTGTGGTGTGAGTTTTGTGATGTGATTGCGGAGTCTGCTGATAAAATTGTCGTAGTCTAAGGGAACTGGTGAAGAGGTAGAGAAGAACTGTCCAGGCAAGCGTAGTGGCTCGCCGTAGACTAGCTCTGCTGCTGAGGTTTGGAGATCTTCTTTCCACGCGCTGCGGATGCCCAGGAGAACCATAGGCAGTGCCTCTGTCCATCGCGTGCTGGTGTGACAGGTGATAGCAACCTTAAGCTGCCGGTGCAGCCTCTCAACCAGGCCATTGGCCTCGGGGTGATAGGCCGTGGTGGTGTGGTGCGTGGCGCCTATGAGCGCCGTCATCGCTTTGAATAGCGACGACTCAAATTGCCGACCTCGATCGGTCGTGATGATCTCGGGACAGCCAAACCTGGCTACCCAGCCTGACACGAAGGCGGTAGCACATGTCTCCGCCGTGATGTCTCGGAGTGGGTATGCCTCAGGCCAACGTGTGAAGCGGTCAATGGCGGTGAGGCAGTACCTGTAATCAGACGAAAGGGGTAAAGGGCCGACGATGTCCATGTGGACATGCCGGAAACGAGCAGATGGCAAGGTAAACGTTTGAAGTGGTGCTTTGGTATGTCGATGTATTTTGGCTCGCTGGCATTGCAGGCATACTTGTACCCACTGTCGGCAGTCCTTTTTAATGCCAGGCCAAACAAATCGCTGCGTGATTAGTCGTACTGTTGCCTTTGCACCGGGGTGGCTTAGGTTGTGCAGGGCCTCGAATGCTTGTCGGCGGTATTTTTGCGTCAGGAACGGTCTTGGTTGCAATGTTGTAGTGTCGCAATACACTGTCGTTTGTGAATCTGGACTCTTGAGCTGTTCTAATCTCAAAGACGTTCCGTTTTGTAGTAGGTTTTGCAGTTCCCCGTCTGTTGTCTGGTCTTGTGCAAGAGCCTGGTAATTCAAGTTATTTGATGACAGCTCTTCGATGCGCGACAATGAGTCCGCCACGACGTTGTCCTTTCCTGGAATGTACTTGATGTCCACACTAAATTGACTGATGTAGTCCAAATACCTGAATTGTCGTGGGGTACAGTTATCTCTTCTTGTGCTGAAAGCAAACGTTAGTGGCTTATGGTCAGTGAATATTGTGAAAACTCGTGCTTCTATCATGTGTCTGAAATAGCGCACGGCTTTATAAATGGCTAGTAGCTCCCGATCATACGGACTGTACTTTGTTTGAGGGGGACTTAACTTCTTTGAAAAGTATGCTAGTGGTTGCCACGCGTTACCTTTTCGTTGCTGCAGCACCGCCCCGATGGCCTTGTCTGAGGCGTCGGAGTGGATAGCCAATTCCGCGTTTACGTCTGGGTGGGCTAAGAGAGCAGCTCGAGCCAGGCCAGACTTACATTCCTGGAAAGCTGCCAGCTGCTCTGTCGTCAGCGTGATGTTTTGTGAGCCTTTCTTCTTTGGTCCTGCTAATAGTTCGTTTAGGGGCGCCTGCAATTCAGCCGCCCGCGGGACAAAACGTCGGTAAAAGTTTACCATCCCCAGGAACCGTCGGAGCTCCTTCAGATTTGTGGGTGGCTGGTATTCGTTGATTGCTTGGACTTTGTTTTCCATTGGACTTACACCTGCTTCTGATACGTGATAGCCTAAAAAGTTTACCTTCGACTGTCCAAAGACGCACTTGGACGCGTTAATAAGTAGTCCGTACTCTTGTAGGCGGTTGAAAAGCGTCTTTAGGTGCTGCTCGTGTTGTTCTGGTGTCTTTGAATGCACCAAAATGTCGTCAATGTAGCCATAACAAAAATCCAACTCCTTGAGAACTTCGTCCATGAAACGTTGGAAAGTTTGTGCTGCGTTTCTAAGTCCAAAAGTCATATATGGAAACTCGAACATTCCAAATGGCGTTGTGATCGCCGTCTTGGGTATATCTTCACTGGCGACTGGTATTTGGTTGTACGCTTTAATAAGGTCTATGGTGCTGAAAACTTTTTTACCTGACAGCTGATGGGCAAAGTCCTGAATGTGGCGGACCGGGTACCTGTCGGGTATCGTGCGTGCGTTCAGTGCCCTGTAGTCCCCGCAAGGTCTCCAGCCGTCGTCCTTCTTTCGAGTCAAATGTAGTGGTGATGACCATGGACTCTCTGACCTCCTCGCTGTGCCGCTGCGGAGCATGTCATCGAATTCATTCTTTGCTATTTTTAACCTTTCTGGGTCCAGACGGCGAGGGTGTCCATAAACTGGTGGTCCAGGTGTTGTTCTGATGTGATGCGCTGTGTTATGCTTAGGAACTCCGGGCTTACCTGCTGGCCGAGTAAGGTTTGGGAATTGTCTTAGTAGGCTGATATACGCTGTTTTGTCGGTACTGCCTAATGTGCGGACGGATGCGGTTGCTTCCTTATCGTTCTGTTGCTGCGCTTGGATGGCCAGTGTCGTTATACCATCAACTAGTTGCTTATTGTGACAGTCAACCAGCAAATTGTAGTATGTTAAGAAATCCACCCCTATAATGGGTTTTGATACGTCGGCTATGACGAACCGCCATTCGAAAGCTCGGCGTAGGCCTATATTTAATATGTGAGTTACGTACCCGTATGTGTTGATTACCGTGCCGTTGGCTGCGTACAACTGGTACTTGGTCTTCTCTGCTGATGTAATTCTGGTGGCCGAGCGTGGATAAACGCATACATCTGAGCCTGTGTCTACTAAAAATTGCTGCTTGGTGTTGCTGTCCGTGACAAATAGGCGGCCTGAGCTTTGTTGACAACCGCTTGCGGCCACTAGCGGTTGTTCGTGGAGTTTCCCGCCTGGTAGTTGCAAGGCTGCTCACACTTTCTTGCTCTGTTTCCGTAATTAAAGTGATACCAACAGTGTGGATGGTTTTCCGGGCGTTCTCGAGACCGAGACCTGTTGCGTGATCGTGAGCGTGATTGGCGTGTACCGTTCCTGTAGGTGTTTCTGTAATTATGCTGTACCTTTGTTAGTGCTTCTATTTGTTTCGTCAACGCCGCGACCATACCTTCTAATGCACTTTCGGCTGCGGGGTGTGGTGTGCTCGCCGCTGGGGTCGTCATGCTGGCCACGTACGGTGCTGGCTGCGCAATGTCGTTGACCCGGTCTGCGAGGTCCGCCAACTCCTCCAGGTCCATCTTGGGCTGTGAAGCAACTATCGACTGCACGTTAGCTGGTAATCTACTAACCCATATTGTTCGGATAAAATCGTCTGGCACTTCTATCTCTGCTAGGCCTCTCAAGTGCCTTAAAAACTGTGAAGGTTTCCTGTCACCTAATTCCTCATGTTGTATTAATTGCAGAGTTTTCTTCTCCCGAGACATCGATATTCGTTTTATTAACTCATTTTTTAGCTTGTCATATCTGCCCGTGGCGGGGGGCCTAATGATGATATCCTTCACTATTTTTAGCTGTTCCGTGTCTAGCTGTGCCGCTATGTAGTGATATTTTGTGTTGTCGCTAGTAATATTCGCCAAAATGAATTGACTTTCCATTTGTGCGAACCAAGTTTCTGGTTCCTCAGGCCAGAAGGGAGGTACTCGTACACCGACTCTAAAAACTTCGCTTCCTAACCCGCTTCCGCTTATGCCTGGGCCATCGCCTGACGAAGTATTAAAATTGTTTGGGTTACCTTGATTTTGCCCAGAAGTACCAGAACGTGCGTCACTTGGGTCCATGCTTCCCTGTGTAGGGGCTCCTCCTGCAGTGTTGCCAGCTAAGCCGCAAACATACTCATCCATTTTCTTCGAGTATATAAAAAAAAAACTTCCTGGTTTTACGTCGGGGTCACCACTGTGGAGTAAGTATGCTGCTGTTGCAGCTATCCCGGAATTTCTCCAGGGACGTCGGCGTAAGGTGTTTGAACGGAGCAAGCAATAATGAGCGTTATGCGTGTAGGCGGAAGGATGATTTTACAGTACACGGAATGAATGATTTATTAACTTTAGGATTAAACTAATTTATTATTTAAGTACTTTACACACTAACACAATTTAACACAAGAGGCAAGATAGGTATTAAAACTAAAAGCAAGTGAGGCTGAATATAAAAACTGAATATAAGCTAGCTAGGTTATGAGCGCGTGCGCGGGACGACAGCCGATCGTGGAGTGCCGGCCGGCCGCCGGTCGCCGTGCGCCCGCACCTCGTATGACTTCTCTGGAACATTCTCGAAGAAAGGCGGAGCTTGCGCGTCGAAACAAAAGATCAAGCCGCTTTAGGACGCGGTTCAAGATTTATAAGCGGAGCGGACTATGTAGTGTGTTGGTGGTCACTACAATAGTATTGAGCTGTCTTGTGTTGAGCTGGATATGCATGTAATAGTGTGCGTTTACAGACCCCCAAATTATCAAAACTACTCTATATTTGAGTCAGTAATGGAAGATGCTTTAGCAAAACTTGCAACTGGTAATAAATCATTAGTTATCTGTGGTGACTTTAATGTTAATATTTTAGACAAAAATTCGAATAGCAGTAGATTCTTACATCTTTTTAAATCATTTAATTTGTCAAACGTGTTTTCGGAACCAACTCGAATTACTACAAATACTGCTACATGTATTGATAATGTGTTTTGTTGCTGCGATTACTTAGATAAATCCATTGTAAATTACCTTCCTTCTGATCACAGCGGTCAAACCGTTGCTTTCGAGTCCTACACACCATTACAAAGAATCCAGATAAAATCTAGACTAATAACACCCAGTAATTTGAATAAATTTAAAAATAGCTTAATTAGTAATTTAGGCATTCCGAGCCATATTATTGTAAATGTTAATCAATTTTATGAGGAATTATTTTCGGTAGTTTACACAGAGTTCAATAATACATTAAAAATGAAAACCAAATCTATTTGCCCAAAGTTTATGTTCAGTGACTGGGCAACTAAAGGTATTAGGAAAAGTAGGGAACGATTGTTTGAGCTGTATGGCCTTAAGCCTTACATCAACTCAGAAACTTTTAATAAATATGTTACAACTTACTCAAAAAATTTTAAAAACTCCTGTAAGTTAGCTAAAGCCTTATTCATTAGCAACAAGATTAAATCCGCCGGTAATAAAATAAAGACGGTTTGGAAAATCATCAATAGTGAAACTAACAGAAATAAAAAATATAATAATGATATCACTCTAGAGACTTCACGTGGTCTTCTTAGCTCTAAACATGAAGTTGCTCAAGGATTTGTAGATTTCTTCACTAGTATCCCACTTAAAACTACTGAAACCTTAAATTCCTCACCCTTGTTTTCTATTGATTTATTAAGAGCGAACGTTTCGGCCTGTCCGGTTGAGTTTCAATTTAAACATATAAACCCCATAGCAGTCATTAAAGCTTTTAAAGAAATCAAAGTCAAATTAACCGAGGATCTATGGGGTATGTCAATTAAAGTTTGTCAAGCCATTATTGAGACTATAGCACCGTACTTGGCCTTAATATTTAATTTGTGTGTGGACCAAGGAGTCTTCCCGGACCTTATGAAATACAGTAAGGTAATACCACTTTTCAAGTCCGGGGACAGTAAAGACACCAATAACTATAGACCCGTATCCGTATTGCCGGTTTTCAGCAAGGTGTTTGAAAAGGTAATGCTTAATCAAATGCTCAACCACTTTAACACCAATAAAATCTTGCATGAGAAACAGTATGGTTTCACCAAAGGACGTTGTACGACTGACGCCGGTGTCACCTTATTAAAACACATATTTACTGCGTGGGAAGAGGCACAAGATGCCATAGGAATTTTCTGTGACCTCTCAAAAGCATTTGATTGCGTAAACCATGAAACCCTACTCTTAAAACTTGAACATTACGGGTTAAGGAAACTTGCGCTCAGTTTAGTGAAATCGTATTTAAACGATAGACATCAGCAAGTACAAATAAATGGTGTCAATTCAATGGGTTTAAAAGTAAGTATGGGTGTACCACAAGGTTCGATATTGGGTCCTTTCCTCTTTTTGGTATATATTAATGATCTACCCCATTTATTTAAAAACCAACCACAAATGGTGTTATTCGCTGACGATACTTCTTTAATATTTAAGATAAACAGACGTGCCACAAATCTCGACGACGTAAATAACGCCTTAATGCAGGTCCATAATTGGTTCACCGCTAATAATTTAGTATTAAATGGGAAAAAAACGAAGTGCATAAGATTTGCTCTACCGAATGTTAAAAGTAGTGATAGTGACATAGTATTGAATCAAGAGAAACTGCAATTCGTCGAAAATACTGTTTTCCTGGGGATCACGCTCGACTCAAGGCTACAATGGGGTCCGCATATAACATCTCTTGCAGGACGGCTGAGTTCAGCAGCATATGCTGTTAGAAAAATCCGCCAATTTACTGATGCAGATACCGCGAGGCTAGTCTATTTTAGTTATTTTCATAGTATTATGTCATACGGTGTTTTACTATGGGGACGGGCTGCAGACATTGAGTCTATATTTATTCTGCAGAAAAGAGCCATCAGAGCCATATATGATCTACGTAGGCGCGATTCTCTAAGGGAACTGTTTAAAGAAATTAACATCATGACAGTACCTTGTCAATACATCTATGAAAACATCATTTACGTTAGGAAAAATCTGCATTTGTTTAGTAAAAGAGGTGACAGACACCACTATAATACTAGAAACAGGGACCAACTAGTACAGCCAGGTTTCAGGCTAGCTAAAGTAGACTCATCTTTCATGGGGTACTGTTTAAAATGTTATAATAAAATACCTCCCCACATTCAACAACTGAATGAGACAAAATTTAAATCTTGTATAAAACGCACACTATGTAGGCAAGCATATTATAAGTTAGGGGATTACATCGATGATAAAAATGCTTGGCTCAATGCTGGTCCTGCTCCACAACCATAGGGGCAAACTAATCAGAAGCTCATGTGAAATTATTGTGGAAGCTGCAGAAGATTGTAAAAATATATTTGCATTGTATAGATTCAATCTCTTAGTATTATATAACTGCATAGCACATGAGTGAGTACTATGTACTGTAAAGCTACCATTTACATTTAGTTATCCTTCATTGACTCGAATTTGCCCTGGTGGCTGAGAGAATGTCAGGCTCACTCAAATGTCTCGCTGATAGTGGCGGGTGTGTTGGGTCGTTTAGTTCCCTTCAATATGGTTGAGCTAAATGGAGCTGATGCATGCGTCATGTTCGTGAACGGGCGCTGTCAGTTGGGACTGGTCATCTCTTAGCTGCCACGGTTTATTTTAACTACTTTGTTTTTAAATTGTTGATAGTTATAATCTTTTACTCTGGACGCTCTTAATGTGCACGTCTTTCTACATCGTTCTCACATATATGTATAATCTCAACATGAATGATGTAACCAAGATCTTGTAACAATATTTTGATTGAAAAGAGTGTCCATGGAGTTTCTTGCCCATACTTCTCCATAGAGATCTACGCTTTGGAATGGGCAACTACAGTACTTTCACAAGTTATTATGCCTTGTGTCTGTGACTGTAGCTTCGCCTTTGTTTTTCTGACTTTCAAAAGTGCCTGCGAAGGTCTAATTGAAATAAACGCTTTGAGTTTGAGTTTACATATAATCACATTCAATAGCCATTTCATGAAAAAGTCACTCTTTGAGATTATATGAACTTAGAGGGTTGTATTGATGATTTAAATGATTATAATTCTGTAACTACATACGTGTTACTGGCACGATTCATATTTTCATCAACATACAACCTGACACTGACCTGCAAATTGCAATAAACGTAAGAAAATTTAAATTTCGCGGGCTGCGCATCCACATTAACATGGGCGTCGGGTGCTCATATGCACAGGGTACCTAAACACTGCACTGTAACGCCGTCTTTGGATACGTAAACGTTTCAACCCTAATCTTACTAATCTTATTTAAGTTCACGATACGCTACTTCAATCTATGGTTCCGAGATCACACTATTCACAAACACACACGATTACAAATTTTAAAACGCATAAAATTAACAGTAGGGTTGTTAACACTAATACAATAACCACATAAAATCTTTAAGTAATGGCACATCAAACGAGCACTAGCCGGCTTGGGGCTTGGCGGCACCGACGGCCGGGTCGCAGAGAAATATTTTTTTTCGTAACAGATGGGCAAGCGCAGCTCGCAAAGCGACGCCGCGGCGGTCAGCAAGCCTCTATCTTTCTTCTCCACTCTCCGTTTCAAAGAAAAAAGTCCAATGAAAATCCGACAACTATAAACTTTGTTCCACCTTATTGTCTAATTGCACTCAACTATATACTCTCGTGGAGTGTTCCGAGGTGTAAGTAAATAAAAGACATATAATAATGTAAACATAATAGTTTTATTAGCTTACGTTAGGGTAAGGCATCGAAGGTAGGACGCGACAATTTGTACTCATTGTACCACTTTTGTCACAAATATTACAGAAATAAGGAAACAAGAAAGATATCACATTTTATTATATTGCATAAACCTGTTCAAGTGTTGCGCAACATGTTAATATGTTGCAGGAAACATGTTGATGGCAACATAAAAACATTTCAGTCTGCGTCGATGTTTCAACTTTACATTTTAATTTTAAAAAAAAATTGAATAAAGGTTTACTCAATATTTTAATATAAATACACTCTGCTTACAGATTTCCGAAGAAAAATTAGGTAGTACATATATTTTATTTTTAAGGGTAATGTCTTTCTTATTTCACAAATCCGAGATAGTTTTGCTTGTTGTATGTGCTGTTAACACAACCTATGTTCGTTATATAATAAGCATTTTGCTAGCGGGAGTAACCATTTCCATTATTATTACTTTTTAGACAAAATATTTCTTTATTTGTGTTATAAATCTAAAAGCCCTATAGTTACAGGTTATGTTATTTAAAATAGATTTTTTTAATCATTTGTTTGTGTTAACAGCACATAAAATGAGATTTTTTCTTAAAGAATCGTAGGTAATAAAATATTTCTTGATATGTAATAATTATTGTTTTCGTGTACAACGACGACTATAACTAAACGTGTGGCGATTGCAAAAATACAAGATAACACCAAATATTGACGAATTTAAACTACATTTATATTTTCTACACTGGTCTCCCAGCTATGCATGCCGGTTAGATTGGAAGCCGTCCACAACAATTGTAGCAAGACTGGCCAGAGTCCCCATTCATTGAATTTTTACAGTTACATTGATACGGGTACTCAAGTCTGACAACCAGTCTTACTTATGGGTTTCGCTTTATCTACTAACTGGGTTGTGGAGGTCTGCTAGGCAGTCGCTCCATGTAAAACACTGGTGTTCAGTTGCATTGGTTTAGACTGGAAGCCGACCACAATATACCTAAGGGCAGGCAGATGCTGACTCAAGTCCCTAAAAAATGAACACCACACAAACTGTAGCGACATAATTGTGTTACTTGAAACATGTTCACACATTCTAGCAACACGAAATCATGTCGCCGCAACTTTGTTAGACAACGTTTAAACATTTTCTTAACTATTTCGGACCAAATTTCTAAGAACTTGCCATCGATACATAGAAATACTTTTACAATTTAAATTCGTCAACACTCCAACAGTGATTTTAATGCAAAAATAGTTGCAGATCTACATTACTAATATTATTTATAAGAATAACATTTATACTTTGATTAAGATAAAGTCATATTTTTATAGAAACTTTAATGTACAGTTACAGTCGCCAGCACATCAACTACCCGAGACCGTCCAATTATCCCAATCAACCTTGAACTTAACTTAGCAACCTACTTTAGCAATAAAGTTAAAAATCCATAGAAGCAATTTGACAGATTCTAGTAGCTTGATGTGCTGGCGTCTGTACCTACTCTTCTGAAAGCAATCCGCAGCAGCGAAATATATGTTTACTCCTTTCGTTATGTTTATTTGCTATAAAAACATAACTTCACCCCCTCCTGATCAGAAGGTCTAAGTAGCATAGCAAAATGTCCAATTGCGCGAACGTCTAATAAGCAGTAAGTCTTATTAGCAAAATGTCCATGTAGCAAAACGTCCAACTATCAGATGGTCTGTATAGCAGAACGACTATTTAGCAAATCGTCAGATTCTCAAAATGTCTGGATACTCAGGCATAAAATTCAACACACTTATTGCATCGTGAGGGAAACGTAACTGCATTATAATATGTACATACAGACTCTTTATCAGGGCTCATCGCAAATGTGACAATAATAAAATCTTAATATTTCCAAAACCTGTGAGTAGACAATGCATTAAGACACGCAAAAATAAGATATATTTTGTTGATGGAACATTCAGAGCTACAACCAAGCCATTCTACCAGCTGTTATCAGTTCATGTTTATTTGACTAGCTGTGATGATTAACTTGTGTTGGGGGAGTTGTATACGCGTTACGACCTGACAAGAGACAAGAAACTACGAACGCTTATTTGGTCTCATCAAGCAGCATTTTGAAATAGACATTGAGATGGCGCTTACGCTTATCAATGGAATTAAAGAAGCTTTCCCGAACACTCAAATAACGGGCTGCTATGATCATCTTAATAGGCCGTTTGGAAAAATCGTCAACATTGGGTCTTCCTGGAAACAGAGAGTGCAGAAACATTGTCAGAGTATGTTCCAATTTACCTTTGCTACCTTCTCCATACATTACCGATTGTTGGACTAGTATGTTGAAAAGGCAACGAAAAGCGAAGAAATGGTTACTTTTTTAAATTCTATAAAAGACGACATTTCTTTTTGTCAAAAAAATTAAAGTAGTTTACAAATGACTTACTTTCTATCACGAGTGTACACATTTTAAAAATGACAATTTGCTAAATAGACGTTCTGCTAAACAGACCATCTGATAGTTGGACGTTTTGCTACATGGACATTTTGCTAATTAGACTTACTGCTCATTAGACGTTCGCGCAATTGGACATTTTGCTACTTAGACCTTCTGATCAGGAGGGACTTCACCTAACCACATACCAACATACATGAAGGAGTAATATTTACAAATTCACTAAATTGTTTAGGTATTTATTATTTCATTTTAAGATTTAAGCCGATAAGTTCCAATATTATTGATTATTACATTTTTTTTGTATAATAATTATGTTAGTTAAAACCCGTTTATTGTTACAACGCGTTTTCTCTAGTTAAAATTAGTTTTTAGGGTTCCGTAGTCAACAAGGAAAGGAACCCTTATAGTTTCGCGGAGTTTCGCCATGTCTGTCTGTCTGTCCGCAGCTTAGCTCAAAGACTCTTAGTACTAGAAAGCTGTAATTTGACTTGAATATACAGATTAGTTACGCCGACAAAGTGGTGAAATAAAATCTAGAAAAGTGTTTTTTTTGAGTCTCGAGCCCGATTTTGATGAAAACTAACCGATGAAAAAAAACTAAAATCAACGATCAATAATTTTTCAAAAATCCAATGATTCAGTTTTAGTTTTCATCAAAATCGGGCTCGAGACTCTTCTAAGTACTTTTCGCTATACCTCATGGTTTCGTATTTGGCCATCAACATACATTTTGTATTTTCTACTAATGGTATTAAGCTGCATCTGGTTAGACTGAAAACCGACTTCAACATAGTAGCGAAAGGCAGGCAGACGATGACATATGTGGTTCGTTCGTTAGCGCGCTATTATTAGAAAACGTTACTTAATTATTTGAGTCGGATTTTGGTAACAATATCAAGATATTTTTTACACGGAACCCTAATCTTTTAAAAAAAAAAAGTAAGCCTAAGTTACTCCACCAGTTAACACCAGTTATCTTCTAGTAAAAGTCCCGTCAAAATTCGGTCCAGACATTTCGGAGATTAGCCGGAACAAACAGACAGGGCGACAGACGATCAAAAAAATAAAAAGAATGTTATAAGTACCGTATTATACTTTCATATGCATTCAGTAAACAGCTGTTTAGTTGGCATTACAAACAGACACTTCAAGTTTATTTATTAGTATAGATTTACTCGATAAACGAATCGACAAAACTTCTATGAAAGTATCTGTCCGATAAATTACCCGGTACAAATGTGGAGGCCGTATATTTTTTCGAAGTATTATGTAAGTTTAAACAGTACAGACTACGTATTACCTTATAACTGGAGAAATAAACGTTCATTTTACAAAGCTGAGAAATATAGAACGTACTCAAGCTACGTACACTAGTGTTTCAGGCGACAATGAACCTTCTTCGAATTATTTAAAGTACATATTGCTTTAAACGCTAAATATAGAACGTTGCATACAAATATGTAGCTTAAATTCAGACAGAAAGACTCATTTTCATTCGAAATGTCATATATGAATGTAAACTACAAATACAGTTCATTTTCAGAAGAAACACTACTTACGATAAACCCAAACGAAAATAAACATTTTATCAATACAAATAAATATCATTTTCGGAAGCTCGCTCTATAACTGTCAGCCTATGAGTATATTGTATTGTAAAGCATTATTTGGTCGGATTGTAATATTTATAACTAATACTAGGGAGGTAGAACATACATTTTCCATACATCTCGAGATAATTCAGTATTCGTCTTCGATTAACTTAGTAAATATTCCGAATTTTAGTCCAGGTGATGGCAAAAGGCTATATTCCTATTACATAGGACTTAAACATAACCGACGAAGTGTGGGTGTAGTATTAGGTACACCTCTGACCTAACCTAACCCTTCGGAGATTACATTCGTGATATGTTTATTGATACATAGATTATTTAAAACCAGTTAACCGAAAGACGGATATTGAACTATTCTCATACACATAATCATATCCACTTAATAATACTTAAGTACCTACTAACTTTTGAATCTATACAGAAAAGGCAAGCTTGGTTAATGAACTGCTGAAGTTGCTAATATAATGAGTTGTGGGCCGAATAATAAGAGACGAAGGCCGGATATTCAATGAGTTATGTCGAATATTCGAAATTAAAGTATCGTTTTATCCAGCTGGTTCATAACTGGGTTGTGGAGGTCAGATAGGCAGTAGCTCCATGTAACATACTGGTACTCAGCTGCATCCGATTAGACTGGAAGCAGACCCGAACTTTGTTGGGGCATGTGCTATAAAACAATGCCTATTACTATAAATTTCGAATATTCCGCCTAAAAACTATTCGGCTTTCGTCCAACCATTCAAAGCCGGATACTAAATGTATTAGCCACTTCAACAGTCAGTTTCGATACAAATATAAAATTGAATGGTATTTTTCACTAAAAACAACAGTTTTGTGCTAAATAACATGATACGCAGTCATTGTGGAAGTGTGTCGTGTCGACAAAAAAGTTGTGAAATGACTTACACTTAAAAATAATCAATTAATATTTACTTGCACAGCATTTATAAGCATATTATACAAGGTGTACACGGCCCCTTCACGAAGCCGTCAACCAAGCATTCTGTACATCGAACTGAGTAAGACTACGCAAAAATTATTGCTGGGAAACGATTTTTTTTTGGGTTGAAAAATCACGTTTTACGGTCGGACACAACGTAACGCACTCAAAAATTGTGCTGATGGTTGCGTAATAGTACGGGGGTCGTGGAGGTGTTTAAAAGTAAAGTTATAACATAACAAACTTGTATTTAAAAAAACTTGTGAATGGGTTGGAACTTTGACCGTACTAAGAGGTTCCCACGTATGGTCTAGAACAAAACAAATATCGCAATGGCGGAGAGAACAAGTGCCTTTCGGTTTCGTAAAGGGACTTTTACACGCAGCATTATATTAGTTCTCGTTTTCACAAATACTAGGCGATATCTAAATGCCTTACTTCGATTACTCATAAAATAGTGATGGAATATGCTTAATACAAACTGTGCTCTTGGATTTCTAGCTTCCGACGTTAAACCGCGCATTGGAAATCCCACAGAGCAATTTTATTTGAACACTAGCTTATGCCCGCGTTAACTTAGGATTTGACAATTAAACTCTTAACAAACTACTACAGTTGAAAGATTCATTCATTTTAGTTCATTTTATAGATTATAGATTTGTAGTTTGTAAATAATGTAATCTTCCCGAATTATATAATTGCAAAATAAACTAAAAGTTTCTATAATAATATTATAATTCAATCATGATTCGAAAGACACGTGGCGCCATCTATTATCATAAGAACGTTACTGTTGTTGTACTCGGGAACAGTACTTTTTTCGGGATGAAAGGTACCCTATGTCCGTTTCTGTACACCTGACAACGTATATGCAAAATTTCAGGATGATCAGTTCAGTGGTTTAAGCGTGAACAGGTAACAAACAAACTTATTTTCGGATTTATAATATTACAATTTATCTATCTAGGTGACACATATTATAGTCAGTGAAAACTAGCATTTAGCCATCAAAATGCATTGAGCAACTTTGAGGGGCTGCCTAAATGATTTTAGATGAATTTGATACTAAGGGTTGAGTTAGTTTAAGAGTCTCTGATCCGGTCAGATCTTAGCTCAAAATGAGTCGACTTTAGTGGTAAGACGGTTTACATTATTTTTATTCTTCAGAGACACAATTGCGACACAATTCTGCGACAAAAAATACATAACATTGAAGACAAAGGTATATTATAACTACACAACAACAACAGATTAAAAGAAATGCCCTCTGAAATACGACCTACAACTATAAGGCAGATAATTTGTGAGTTAAGTCGCAAGTGCGATTATTTTGTCGCACAACGCATTTTTATACACATAAACCAATATTGAAAAAAAGTTTTTTTTTAAACGCACGTTTCTGTTGCATGACAAAACAATCGCAAGGACAAAAGACCGAAAAACGCAACTAAAATTAATATTATTTACAATTATAAATGAGTATCACTAATGTTGCTTTACGATAAAAATATTTATTTATTATTATTATATTATAATCATGGCAACATAAAAGCTTAATCAAATTGTTCATTATCTTTAAAACAGTTGAACCAATTTTCACAAACACTAGGCGATATCTAATTGAATGCCAACGTATTATAATGCTGTTCGAAATTTCAACTCTCAGTACAGCACCGAAAGTTGAAGATTCATGAACACGCTTTGGCTAGCTCGCTCGATGTCGCCTAAAATTTGTAAAAACGGGCATAAAAACACATAAGTTGTGTCATTATTTATAAGAATTATATCAAAACATGGATTGTATGAACACTGTGTATATTAAAAAAAAACATAATTTCATAAAAAGAAATGTTATACCGTAAAAAAACTGGTATCTGATTTTATAAATGATTAAATAAATAAAAACCGGCCAAGTGCGAGTCGAACTCGCGCATGAAGGGTTCCGTGCCGTTGTAGTAACTTCCTTTAATTTTTATTTTTGTTGATAGCGGCAACAGAAATACACATTCTGTGAAAATGTCAACTGTCGACCAATTACGGATCAAGAGATACAGCCCGCTGACAGACAGACGGCCGGACGGTCAGCAGGGGCTTAGTAAGAGGGTCCCGCTGGTTACTCGTCGGGTACGGAACCCTTAAAATAGTTATACCGTAAAAAAACGATATTTGATTTATCGTTAAAACGGTTATTACAGGTACCGTTAATATCGGTATTGGCGCAAACGTTGCTGTCAATAGCTAAACAATTAAAAATATTTTCCTTGCATTCAATAAAACACAAATCGAGAGATAAGGACGTCGATTGAATGCTATCTAGAAATCTTGCAATTACTCTCATTAACGTCTGTCAATAACAATATCAATTGAAGTATCAGTATAGTACATTAAAGTAATCACTGTTACAAACGAGAAGGTGAAAGACCTTCTCGCTTGTAACAGTGATTACTTTTCACTATTCTTCTCCTCAATTCGATTAGAATACTGTACTACGCGTATACTAAGAAATCCTTTACAGTCGCTCACACAAATAAATCACAATTCTACTACAATTCTCAACTTGTTAAAGTCACAACTTGCGCGGTACACCGTATTATTGTGTTATGTTTATATTTAACTACGTGAATCGTATGGTTAGTGCAAAGATGGCGGAATGGGATGGTAGCGAGATGAATGTACACGGTTAAATTAATTAGGCAAAGCGCAATGGGTATACGTGGCAGCCGTTTTAGCGTCGCTGTCCGGTGTATATCTTAACACGATAAAACAAACAAATAGAAAGATGATTTATTTATAGGAGTCAATGACCGCAGCTAAAAGGTCTTTGGCGCAAATTATTATTGTTTTGTTTTATATAATTTAATTTCACCTTGTATTCGTGAGTTAACATAGTAACTGGGTTGTGGAGGTCAGATAGACAGTCGCTCCTTGTAACATACTGGTATTCAGTTGCATCCGGTTAGACTGGAAGTCCTATTTACGCAATTTACTTGCATATTATTATTTACTAAAAAATAATCCATTTCTCTTCACAACACCTCACTGCCATCTCACTCCGCCATAACACACAATCTAAGGCACTCTAATACTATATTTACGGTGGTACTGTTAAAACTATACACTTTATACTGGTCACACTGGCACACCCATCCATTTCGCGACCTCGTCTAAAGTTGATTAACGTTTATTTTTACTGGTTACACTGGCAAGGCTATATTTTTATGTAACTGGCATATTTTAACTGGTAATAGTTATTTAAACGGCAAGATAAAATATAAAAATAAGTTAGCCTTTATCAAAAACTTGAAACTGTTTTTTATAAGCTGCCAAAATTGATTAACATAGTATATTTTTATATTTCAATTGAATTCCAACACGCCTGCGTGATTCGTATAAGTTAAAAAAAAAGTATAATAAAGCTGCCAAAGTGTATAAGTTTTAACAACAAGAAAATCGTGTATTTTATGTAACGATTCTAAAATAACGGCTACTAACAGTTAACAGTGGTATCGTTAGCATTAACATCACTATCTATAGCGGGCAAGTTATTTATAATAGAACTTATACTATGAACGTTATTCATATTCGTATCGTTAATAACCGTTTCGTAATTTACAGCAGTTATAACGTTATTTTCCGCACTATTATTATTGTTATTATGCGACAATGCGTTAGGTACACCAATAACGGTACCGTTATTTCTAACGTTATCGTTATTTTCTGCACTCGAAATAGCAGCTATTGATCTGTCTCTAACACTGGCGTTGTTTTCAACGTTAGTGCTCTCACCTGTTATACCGGAACTTCCTGCATTTGAGCTGGCAGCCATACCGGTATTATTGTTTCCGGTTCCAGAAGCAAGTTCGTCGTAACACGGGGGCATTTCAATGTTGCTCCTCGCTTCCTCATCTACTCTCGCGTTCAAACCTTCACGACTCAAATATTCAGGGGGTGGTCCAAAGAACTTACACCTCATCGCCTCATTATAAGGCGGGGGTCTTGTCCCGTCGGGTAAGACGGGGTAGTTTTCAAAATTCGCCCCCAAAAGTCGTATTGTGCGGCCGTTCAAGGTGTAAGTATCATGAGACGTCATGCGAACAAAATCTAGATCGTCTATATTTATTTCTGCAACATTAGGAGTATCCGGTCTCCGGTCTGTCTCCGCTCGGCGGCCAAACCTAGGTATTGTTAACTGAAACCTTCCTAACTGTAGCGTCAACCTTTGCCTATCCAGTTGGTCTATAACTCTTTCCAAAGTGTTGCTAGAGTTCTGTCTCATATATTCCACCGGTGTTGCCATGTAATTCAAGTCTCTAGCGATATCCCCAGTTTCTGGGTTGGTGAAGTAGAACTCTGACGTGTTGAGGTCGCAGTACGTTGGGCTCCGGTAGTTGTCTAGGGTTCGGCTCCGTGTTGGCGAGTTGTTTAGAGATGTTGAGCGCACGTTCGTTAGCTCTACGTCGTTCTGGGTGGGCACCTGTAGGGGAAACGGTGGGTCAATATGATATTACGCTTGTTTTTAAGAAAGGGGTAGGTAGAGGTGCATAGTTTACACTCTCAGTACTGAATTTATGTTTAATTTGCTTTCAATTAGGGACTAACCACACTTATTTCGCTCTGATCACCATTTGTCCATGGAAAACAATCGCATCCGTTCAGCTTTCCGCGTCTATTCGAGCGCGTACGCATCTCCATACAAAATCGTTGTTTTCCATGAACAAAAGCTAAACAGAGCTGAATAAATGTGGTTAGTCCCTTAGGGTGAACCTGTTGCATTAATTTAGGTTGAACCTATTGCCATCACTCAGGCACAGATCCAGACTTAGGCCACTACTAAGAAATTCTCGATGGAAAATAAACTTAAAATTGACGCTTGCGACGGGCGAGGAGTTTCTCAATAATCCTCGGATCATTATATGAATAAGAAATATTGCCCTTTAAACCAGTCGCAAATAAATCAGCGTAAGGCACCCACGTGTTTCTGTTTCATTACAGTCAATAGTGACCCTTATTATTATAACAAAGTGTCCTATAGTTACATTTCTGTCTAGCCCTTCGTTCGTCATAATAATTATGCTTAGCTGACCCGCGCGACTTCGTCTGCGTGACATAAGAAACAGTAATGCAATGCGCGCGCGGTAATCGATCATTATTTTGTTGCGGAGTTATTTTAAAACTATAATATCTGTTAAGATATTCATTGAAATCAAATGATATAAGTAACTACTTGTGATGAATAACTCATTTGTTTGGATAAGGATTAATATCATGTTTATAAAAACACCTTCGCAAATAATTCATTGTTTCAGAACAAATTTGATTACAATAAAATAGGTTATAGTGAGACAACCTTAAAAGATAGACATCATATGCTATCGCGGACTTTTTTTTGAAATTTTAAGGGGAGCAATTCCGTCGTACATGACTGTTGCATAACTTTAACCGTTTACGCAGCGTACGCAACGGAAGCTCTCAAAAGGAATACATTTTCGCGTTTTTACAACATTTTATATAGATGCTCCGCTCCCTTTCGTCGCAGCGTGATCTTATACAGGGTGTAAGGGACCGCCCCCACTAACTGACAGGGTGCATTCAGCCCCTTATTTTGAATCATATTCCACCGGAGTTTTTCTTCAGTATTTTTTCTTCTGTTACTATTGTTGTTTATTTCAATGTAAAATTACAATCCCTGTACGCAAACCTTCATTTATGTTAATAGTACGCCTAAAATCAAAAATCCAACTATGGATGTTGAAATAATCTAACGAACGACGCGTGAAATGAGCTGTTCACTTCCTTCCTAGCTACTGAGTTCATCGAACTCGTTGTCGCGCTTGCCGTTCGCTACGTGCGTTATGCCACGGTAACGATACATTGCGTATGAGGAAATAATTGGATTCCCATAACATTCCTGAAATAATTTCTTGTACCGTTCATCTTAGTATGATAAACTGAATTCACCCCAACAGTCTGCGGAGGGCTGTCCCTTACACCTTACACCCTGTATAGCTTATAGCCTTCCTCGTTAAATGGGCCATCCAACACATTAGTTCCCGAGATTAGCGCGTTCAACCTAACAAACTCTCCGGCTTTATAACATTAGTATAGATATTATGTTTTCGACATTATGAGCATACAGTTATAATAGTATGCGCCTGAGAGGTAGTGAAAGGTTGATATTAATATAATTTGAATCATATTGTATTTTTTTTTATGTAACTATAATGTATATGGCTCACCTGTCGGTACCGCGAGGAGAATATAGCGGAGAGGCGCGCCAGGCCGAAGGCCGCGCCCCCCTCCGCGCCGCCCCCCTCCGCGCCGCCCCCCTCCGGCGCGGGCGCGGCGCGGGCGCTGCTGCACTGCACCACACATCGACTAATTAACTAACCATATTTTTTTCCAGATACTTTGTTACATGAAAACACCACAAATGGGGGCTCATCTGCCGGACGCTCTGTGACCACACACACCCACACACCCACACACCCACTCAGTGTGCGTGTGTGTCTACACTGAAATACCTGTTGATTAATGAATACGTATTAACGTAGTAGTGACACAGACTTACTTGTAACGCATGTCTATCAGGTACATGTGTGGGCGAGTGCGCGGGCGAGGCCACGCGACCCTCTTGTTCCAGCAGGCGCGACGTCTCGTAGCACGGAGGGAAACGGTGCGTCTGTAATGAAACAAAATGGATTACTTACGAAATCAAGTCATTTGTTCGAATTAGACTGAAAATCAGCACTTTTAGAACGTGTTCTGAGGTCAGATAGGCAGTCGCTCCATGTAAAGGAGCTAGGCAGATGATGATGGCATTCTTTAGTGTCTAATGGCTTCCAATCCCGGGGTACCGAGATCCAGGCGGGATCCTGCATTATTTTTCAATACACAAAATGCGAAATGACTCGCTATGAATCTGGGGGCAATGGGGAAATAATCTTACATTTACAATAAAGCTTTAAAAGGAATACCACCGACTACTGTGGAAGCCGAAAGGGCCTTTTCTGCTGCTGGTTATATTGCCCCTAATATAGGCAGTAGTTTAACAGACGACACTTTAGATATGTCATGTTTCCTTCGCAAACATTTTCAATTGAATGCTGACCAAACGACACAACTAAATAATCAAAGTCATAATTGCTTCTGTCAACATTCAGATGAAAATGTTTTTGGTTTATATTTCAATCTACCTAGTGGTTATATATTTTGTAGTTGATAGATGTTTTGTTTTTTCGGTATTTGTTTCTGATCTCATGCAGTAAAACTTTAATAAATGTGGAGTTATGTTGATTAATTCAGTGTTTTATTTGCCTGATATAAATATGAAGTATTATCCCTTGGGAGTATACGGGTATTACCTGCGCGTACTGCATGGAGTAGTGCTGTCGCGTGGCGCGCTCGGCGTGCGCGTAGCTGCGCAGCGCGGCGCGCTTCATGTGCATCTTGCAGATGGCCGACACCAGCAGCACCACGGCTATCATGAAGATGAGGGCGCAGGCTGCGGGACAACTACTCACTCAGCAATGTACTACTATGTAACGTGTTTTGTTGACGGCACGGTTGGCGCAGTCGCTGAGCGAACCCGCACGAACAAATATTTGTAAGTCCTACAGATAGATGTTCCGGGTCTGGCTGTTAGTGTTTGTGAGTTATGTTTGTAAACGCACCCACGGTACAGGAAAAGTTCTAAGACTAATAACTTTCAAAAAAATAAAAAAAAATACTCGGCAGTAGTACGACAACATTCTAGATTACGTTCGATTTTAGAATGATCCACTATGAAACTGTCTAGAAAATTCGAGAGTAATGTTAGAATGTTCTACTATGGAACTGTAGAGAAGGTTCCAGAAAGTGGAACTTTCTAAAAGGATCAGCCGGCATATAAATAGCCGCCGAGTTTACGATAGCGGTGAGTCTGATTTAGGCGATATAACGAAGCGAATCCAAGTGAACAGTGATCAGTTGTGTATTTGTGATTGAGTTATAAGAGATTTGTAATCATTATAGATATTTCGTGTTTAATCGGTAGGTAGTATTTAATGTATCCCATACCCAGCTCGTAACACAACATGGACTCGGTAGTACATAAAGTGCTCGTAATTAAGCTACCCACTGTCGCAGAAGAAGCCCTGCGGTTTCTCCGCAGCTGCCGCTGCCGCTGCCGGCAAAACTGCTATAATAGCTACGACACACATCAGCTACACAGCGAATGGTTTCTTTGTAACTTTAGAAAATTCAGTCATGTCTAAATCAAGAAAAGCATTTCCACAGATTCACATAGAAACCGTTTTTGTCGATGCGATTTATAACAAGGATATGTCGGTTTTATAAAATGTTTTGCTACTCCACAGTTTTAGAGCAGTGGACAAAATGTTGACAAACATATTATAAAGTTATAATATTAGCATGATAGTTAGACGATCACTGCGATCGGGACTCATTTGCTTTTTGTTATTGAAGAGTTCCATTGTCTATCTCCGAAAATCTCAGATCCTAATACATTCAATAAAATCTTCTGTGAAAACATTTGCATTTGTCGACGCCGATCAATATTGGATCAGTAGTTTTTGAGAAAATCGCGGATACGTATGGGTCGAGCACCTTCTTTTTTTGAAGTCGATTGAAAATACTAACCTACTTATCATGACGACGGTACTAAGTAAGGGCGCGTTCCCACTATGTCGTGACGACAGATAATCGTGTCGTTTAAAGCGTCGTGGCTTGTGTATTTAAATGGAGGTGTTGACATATACGACGACACGACTAACTAACGTCCACGACTTTTCCATAATATTATAAAACAATAAATTAATCGTCACGACATAGTGGGAACGCGCCCTAACAGTTAGCAAATACATTTTCAAAGGTCCAAGTAATCTTCCAGAATCAATTACAATAAAATTAAAAAATAATATCAAGGACCAAGATTATATAAGTGAACTATAAAATCGAGCGCTCAGAGTGGCTCAATGTGTGCGTACACGTGATGTTGCTGTGTGCGACTTTAGATACTTGAATTTGAGTGCATAGAAAATGTAACAGCGTCCTTAACGTAACGGATGGCTGGACGAGCTGGACAAAACCAACGACTTGAGGTCTGCACTGGTCCTGTACCGGAAGAGGCCTTTTCAACAGTGCACTCAGTGTCAAAAAAAGTTCGCGAGCGGACACAGTGAGTTTCATGTGTCGGGAACAGAATCGAGTTGCGAGTGACAGTGGTAGCGGTACTGAGTGTAAACAACGAACAAGGAGGATAGACCGATTTGTCTGCTCATAAACACCCACCCGCAATAACTTCAGTTTGTCCGTGATCATGGTGCTCGCAACAGCGCCGAAATATCGGGAACTATGATAAATGATGTTTATTTTGCAAATAGGTTTTTTAAAAACACTTTTACACGTCTCTTTTTTAAACTAGATGGGGCCGGTGTTTCGTACCTGACTACTCTGAGAAGAAACAGCCGAAACAAACTCAGAGGTCATAGTCTCTTTTAAAGTCCAGACATAATCTTGGTTAACTCACATGAGGACTATGCAGATTAGTGTCTGAGATGGTCTCTTGAAGAAATAACCACACAGATTTGAGTGGACCTGTCCAGTCAGTGCAAGCATTTGTCAGTTATCGTGTAGCTCGACTTATAACTCAAGGAGCTCAACGACACGACGACCAATACCTAAGAAAGGACATTTGGGTAGGTCGCTTATAGTACTCAAACTGCCAGACAATCGTGGAAAAAGATACACATGGTCCTCACATTCACAATAATCAAATAAAATTAATACAAAATACTCTACAAAATAAATGTCATTAAATGTGACCATTAACAATAAAAAATTTAAATAAAATACTTAGCAAAGTAAGTATTCATGTCAAATGAACAGTAAGCATGGTAAATATCCAAAACTCAAAATTAACAGTAAGCATGGTAAATATCCCGTTTGTATTGTTAATGATAATGTTAGTGACCAGACAGTTTAAAAAGTTATATATTAAAGTATGTAATAAATAATGCGTCTCACCGGTCACTGTGTATATGGTGGACTGAATGAAGCCGTAGTCGTCGCCCGCGTGGCGGTCTTCGAACAGAGGGGGGTACTCCACGTCCACGTAGCCTGCAAACAAGTACATAGTCTACCTATAATGAACCATGTTATGGTCGGCTTTTATTAACACGCTTTCATTAGCTTCACATGTAACTATGTAACAAAATCTTACAAGTTATATTTCACCCACTTCCCGGTTCTCGATTGAGCTGAAATTTTGCATACCTGTTTAGTTTGGATGACAATGCATGGTTAGCTAAGTGATGTTATTCCAAATCCAATATGGCGGACTCCCAAAAATGGCGGACTATTCTAGTTCTATGTTAAGGTGGATGCGCAAGGGTAGCCCGCGAAATTTAAATTTTCTTACGTTTATTGCAATTTGCAGGTCAGTGACAGGTTGTATGTTGATGAAAATATGAATCGCGCCAGTAACACGTATGGAGTTACAGAATTATAATCATTCAAATTATCAATACAGCTCTCAAAGTTCATATAATCTCAAAAAGTGACATTTTCATGAAATAGCTATTGTATGTGATTATATGAACTTGGAGAGCTGTATTGATGATTTTAATGATTATAATTCTGTAACTCCATACGTGTTACTGGCGCGATTGTTATTTTTATTCACATACAACCTGACACTGACCTACAAATTGCAATAAACGTAAGAAAATTTAAATTTCGCGGGCTACCCTTGCGCATCCACCTTAAGGGTTTTGGTTTTGAGTGGACCATTGTACGTGCTCATGCATAACTAGCCTATGATGTTCCCACTGCTGGGACACACGGCCTCCTCTCTATGAGAGATGAAATAAATGGCACAAAGTAATGCGCCTGGCGGGCTCGCCCGGAGGCACGTCAGGGCCGCCAGCACTGCGCCATGCTCTCACGTGCTCATGGCGGACTAGTTTTTGTTTTATGCATTCCCACGATGTTGGTATCAAATGAAAGGAAACCCTTTCATTGCAGTGATGTGTGGCGCTAAGAGCTTAAAACAGAACGGAATCATCAAAACATATTTCCGTGTCTTCTATTTCTACTTACCTTCTAATCTTGAGTATCGAGGATGTTCGTCGCAGCACGACGGCTGTTGGCAGAGCGGACTGCTGGTCCGACAACAGGCGGACTCGGATATACAGCGCCCTGTTGAGCAGTTCAGCTTGTCGCTACCTGGTTATATAGAAAAGAACACCATGAGAACAGGTCTAGAGGAAGGCCCTTTGCCCAGCAGTGGGACTACCTACGGGCTAGCAATAAAAAATAAAATAAAAATGTTTATTTCAATTACATAAGGCTTAACAAACGGAAGAAGCCAGGCACGGCTAGCAGGCACAACGATTTCATTATCGCAGCCATATCAATATACCACTACGACTGCACACACATACTCCGTGTAATTTTAATTAGATTAGATATATTTATTTCTGAGTATATGGTATATACAGATATTAATATTAAATAGTTCCTGTGTGTTGCCCGTATAGAGATGTTAAAATTAACTCACAGTGAAAGTGGCCAAGTTCTAGGTCGCAACAATAAAGGGTGTACAAGACCCTTCACGAAACCGAAAGGCACTTGTTCACCCGTCATTGCGATCATTTTAAGGTTCTAGACCATACCTGGGAACCTTCTAGTTACGGAGATATTGGGGGTCAAAGTTCCAAGTTTTTCACAAGTTTTTTTTAATACATGTTTTAATGTAAGATTTTTACTTTAGACACCTCCACGACCCCCGTACTACTCAATCCATCCATCAACACAATGTTTTTAGTGCATTACATTGAATCCCACCGTAAAACGTGATTTCTCACCCCAAAAGAAAAGTCGTTTCCCAGCAATAATTTTCGCGTAAAGTTACTTAGTTTGATGAAGTACATAATGCTTGGTTGACGGCTTCGTGAAGGATCCTGTTACACCCTGTATAATTATAGAAGTTAGTTTGTCATCGAAATGCTAAGAAGATACATCCCCGTTAATATAAATAACACACAGAATACAAATACAGATATCTGTATTAGAGATATAATACAGATTAGTTCAGCCGACAAAGTGGTAAAATAAACTATCTAATCTCTTCTTTTTTCTCGCGTACCGCATACTACAGGATGTCATTGATAGGTCTTTAATAAATATTGTGAGTTTGTTTGAGTAATTTTTAGATTAAGGTATTCGTTTGTGAAATATTAAGCTAGAATGTTCTAATTTAAAAAAAACCGGCCAGGTGTGAGTACGGCTCACAATTAGGCGGTTTTTTTTTTAATTCACAAGCACATAGGGTTCCGTAGCAGCAAACAATATAAGGAGTCTAGATTTGTGGGCGGTCGATGGCAATAGGCTCGCCCCCAATTACAGGCACACCTCTGCCCGACCCTTCGGGGCTCACTGACCGGCGCAGACGGCGGGCGGGCACATGTGCGGCGCCTCGTCCTCGGCGCGCTCGCAGTCGCGGCGGCCGTCGCACACGTACTGCGGCGCCATGCAGCGCTGCCCGCACCAGAACGCGCCGCGCCCGCAGTACGCAGGACCTGGACAACCAAACTATCACCTTCAAAACCAGCTAGAGAATATGCATGACATTTTTTCTTCACTTAAATTTAAAAAAATACAGTACTATCAACCCAACTCTCACCTCAACTTCTGCTTGTCGCTCAAAAAAGAATATTAAACTTTTACAGTTTTCTGCGACAGTTCAAACGTCCATGACTGTCGCGGTCATGATGTAACGACATTTGCCTCAATCTGCCTTGTTTACATTTTTTTTTTGCCCTTAACGTGGATGCGCAAGGGTATCCCAAAGAGTGACTTTTTCATGAAATAGCTATTGAATGGGGTTATAATTATGAACTTGGAGGGCTGTATTGATGATTTGAATGATTATAATTCTGTTACTCCATACGTGTTACTGGCGCGATTCATATTTTCATCAACATACAACCAGACACTGACCTGCAAATAACAATAAACGTAAGAAAATTTAAATTTCTCGGGCTACCCTTGCGCTTCCACCTTAATAGAATAATTTTACTAATTGTATGTGGATTATTCAAGCAAAAATTGCATTAACAATTATTATTATTCCCTTTATTAATTTTCTTTACATTTTTACTAACAAAAAATATATAAAAACAATTAAAAATATAGAAAATAGTAGCCCACCGGCATCGGGAACAGGGTCCGAGCTCCCAGTGGTCAGGGCTCTCGAGAGAGGAACCTCCTAACAATACGCGCCGTGTCCAGAAGTACTGCTTTCTGAATCAAGCCCTTGATCAAGCTGCCTAGCGAGAGCCTCCGCAGACGTTGGTCGAGGCTATTGGCTATTAAGCCATTGGCCGACACGACTATCGGTACAATGACTGTTGTACTCACTACTAACATTATCTTTAGTTGTACCTACTAACTCAATTACAGAGGGCCTAACATGGAAGCTTTATCAGAATCATAATATGAATCACGTTAAAAATTTAAAATTCTTAAAGTGGTCTTTATGGTAATGACCACAAAATCCATTTTAAGAGTTTTACATTTTTAACGTGATTCATATTATGATTCTGATAAAGCAGCCATTTTAGGCCCCCTGAACGTTGTACCTGATGCAAATAAATGAATTGAATTTTAAGTTCTTCTTCTTTTCAAATAACTTTGTTTTTTGAAACATAACTTTTGCCGTTATCAAGGACGATGCGTTTTGAGTTCCATTTCACCAAAACCACATCCTACGAATATTATAAATGCGACAGTTTGCGTGGAGTGATTGATTGATGGATGGATGATTGTTACCATTTCACGCAAAACCTACTGAACCTATTTACATAGGTTATAACCTGGATTAACATATAGGATACTTTTTATCCCGGTATTACGATTCCGTGGGATAATTATCGAACTTCACGCGGATGAAGCCGCGAGCATAAGCTAGTAAAATAATAAATTGTAAAATAAGTGATGTTTTAGAAACTTATTATGTGTTTTATAGGCCAACACAAGGGTTTTTGTAAGAAACAAAAAGTTTTGTATTTCTTGCTTATTATATACTAGCTGCTGCCCGCGGCTTCGCTCGCGGCTTTTGTCGGAAATTATATCACGGGCACGTTGTAAATATAGCCTATGGCACTCGGGGATAATGTAGCTTCCTATTAGTGAAAGAATTTTCAAAATCGATTCAGTAGATCCAGAGATCCCGACATACAAACTTTACCTCTTTATAATATTAGTCTAAAAGTATAGATATAGATTCTCTATTGTTTTAATAATAATTAGGCGCCCGCCAATTTGAACACTTCCATTCAAGTTATTTGACCGCCCTCACGCGAGGTTCGCTTCAGTTTCCTCAGAGGTAAAAGCAAACGAAGACAGGTTTAAAAACGAGTACGATTACTACGGTTAAGAAGACCTTGTCACAGTCACTAATCGTTTCCTCTTCAGCTTTGGTTCAGGATCCAGGTTGAGTTCTATGATCTGATGATGATAATACTGTACATACTTGGTATCGTGTCCTGTCTGTCCTGTTGCTTGCACATCACAGGAGCTGATTGACGCTACTGAAAGTGACAAACTCGTCGCCAAATTTTGGGATAACTCAATTTAAATTGTCATCGACACGCTATGATGAAGAACACTGTACTGACCTCTACACCCAACTAGCAAAGTAATCCTATAAAAAAGACTATAAGTCTATCATTACTAATAACGTTCTTATAAAGGCATTGCGGTATACTATTTAACTTGTAATAGAATTTGCCAAGCCTTAACATACTCAAGCGCATTAGTTTTTATATCTCGGTCTTGTAGTTAGCTACAAGACTTACCTATAAAACATGTATAGGACACTTTTACCAGTAATAGCATTTCAAAAGCGTAGATATTCTCAAGTGCATTTGCTTTTATATCTGTCTTGTAGTTAGCTACAAGATTATCTTATAGGACACTTTTAGGAATAAGTCTCTAATAATTGTCTACAGTAAAACTAAATAATCTAGAATAACATTTTGATCCTATAATAGCATTTTGTGAGTGAACAAGATATTTTAACATACTTAGCTGAGATCACTTTAAGTTTGCGGCTTTATGGTTTTGCTCAAGACTCTTTTAAATCTAATAGTACTTGATAAGAGTGCTTCATGATCAAAAAAGCTTATAAGTTACTAGATCAATAACTTTATTAGTAAACCTCAGCCATTTTGTCGAATTTAAGTTGTTGAGTGAATGAGCTAAACATGAATTTAAGCGATTGGAAACGATTGAAAACGAGTGGCGGTTACAGGAGAAAAGTGAAAAATAGGTAAAGCAGGCATATTCCAAGGGAACCCTAATTTGTTTTAAAATGGAGGCCGATGGAAGCGAGTTATCTGGGCTGAAACTGCTACAAGTACTCATTTACCTATAGAGTACTTACTTACTTGCTACAAGTACTAATTTACTTATAAAGTCCTACAAAGTACCTAATGAAGAGCAATGGCGAATATTCATAGGAATTGATGAAATATTTTATTTTCAACAATATACGAATGTGCTATTTTTCGGAGGGGATTGTAAAAACTAACTAAATTGCGGTACATATTTACAGTAAAAATGACTTCCCCACGAGTTTATACACTATAATAACGATATATTTTGTAATTAATATTCTACAATAATAGTAATAGAAACTTACGTTATTATTAAGTTTTACCACAAATCAACCGGAACCACCAGCCGAAGCAACAACAAACTCAACAAAAATATATTTATAACCAAAAACTAAGTACGTTACTAGTGCATTATAAATAAGATTGTTTTGGTAAGATACTTATGTCAGATACTAACAAGAGCGTTTGTGCTTGTAATTGTGTAGTCTCAGATCATTATAGAAAGTATTGCGCTTCGTCAAGTATATTATAGAGCTCAGTAACATTTAATAAGTTGATTATAAGATAGTTATAGAAATAAACGTTCCTATAACTGCGCCCAAATCCAGGCTTGTAGCGTACTATAAACAATTTATAAGTAAAAATAAAAGTAGTCTTGAGAGCGTTATAAGTACTGATTTTGCTAGTTGGGCACTTGGCAACGTCCGACAAGTAGCCTATTATCGACAAAGTTGGGGTCGGCTTCCCGCCTAATGGGTGGCATACACGCACACACGCTACGAGAAATCGTTACGACCTCACTGTACCGTTTAAACTGCAGCAGTAACCCAAACGTGTGTGATAAAAACTGTACAGCTTTACTTACGATTTATCTGTACAGGGGGGTTACTGTGACGTCTTAAAGAAGGATTAATTCCAGTGTGGGAAAGAGACAGAGCTATACAGGTCGTCTAGCACCATCTCTTTCCCACACTGGAATTACTCCTGCTTTAAGAAGTCATGGTAGGCCACCAGTTCGACTGAAAAAAACTGAAGATGTGTGGCTCCTATAACACAGATTGTCAGACATCCCGTTATGACAGTCAAAGTCCCATTACAAACCAGACCAACTGCTTAACGTGCTTTTGGAGACACGGAAGAGTGTCTGATGGTCATGAGGTCATCCATTAGTCATTTTGGGCTGATTCCATTTATATTGCTATCAACATACTAAGAAGCAGATCCATCCATGGACCGACATCGGCAACCATTGCTTAATCAAGAATTATCAAGAAGAATACTAACCTTTGGTCTGCACCAGTATGTACTTGGTGACGCTGAACGGCGGCGCCGAACACATGTACTGGCCGCTGTCGGTCACTTGTAGATCTTGCCGCGAGAGGGTGCTGCTGGTGGTAGGGCCTTTGGGCGAGCCTTTAAGAATGCTGGAAAATAAATTATAAGTACATAAGATGGGTGTTACAGTACCCTTTACGAAGCCGAAAGGCACTTGTTCTACCCGTCATTGCGATATTTTTTTTGTTCTAGACCATACCTGGGAACCTTCTAGTTACGGAGATATTGGGGTCAAAGTTTTTCACTTGTTTTTTAATACAGGTTTTTAATGCTATGACTTCATTTTAAATACCTCCACGACCCCCGCAATATTCAATGTATCCATGAGCATTATGTTATGGGCGCGTTACATTGATTCCTACCGTGAAACGTGACTTTTCACCCCAAAAAAAGGTCGTTTCCCAGCAATAATTTTTGCGTAAAGTTATGTTAAAGTTACGCTTGGTTGACGGCTTCGTGCAGCGTACGTTTACACCCTGTATTTATTCCAACCGAATTTCAGTCGCGGTTAACCAAGCGAACAGGAGATATTACAGCGCGCAGACACAGGTGCACTCTCTACTCCTTAACTCATGTACATGTAGTGCGATGGGACAGCAGTCCGAACATACGAAAGAGAGATCAGTCGCAGGCCCCACAGCTTAACGTGCTTTCCAAGGCACGGGGCTGTTACAACAGCATATCTCCATAAGGGCATACTGAGAAATATCTGGTGGAACTGCCGGACCCGGGAATCGAACCCAGGACCCCACGCTCAGCAGTCGCTCTTGCGACCGTAAGATCAGAAAGGCAGATATGCTTTCTGTTAGCGAAGGAACCACAGATCAACACGATTTGCAAATAAATATTCTATGGCCAGGAAAGAGACATAGGCTCTTTTAGTTAAACTATCTTGTAAAAAAGGATAGGAGACCATTTCCCTGCAGTGGGACTCGACTGACTTATATTAATAATACTAAAGTTGTCCCACTCCTGGGCAAGGGCCTCACCATATTCTTCCTGGAAGGGACTTGGGGCATCCCAACTCCGGACAAGTTAGGTTCGAAGGGGATGTCGGGGTCTAGAGCGAAGTGAGCGAACTAAGACCTCGCCATCCTCTTCGTGTTAGCTTCCTGAGCCAAGATCGGAACTCATTAGGACGTCGCCAAGGCCTTCGACTTGGTGTATAATAAAAAAGGCCAAAAAACTTACACATCAGCGTTACTCCCATTTTCACCCATATAGTTCCACACGTATAACCTGGGTGTCACATCCCCCTTCAGCTCGCAGACCAGCGTCAGGTTGTCATGCACCCTACGCACCAGCACGTCTGTGTACTCCGGCTCCCCGGGCATGTAGAGGACGAGCGAGGGGGTGGGGATGTCGCCGCAACCTAGAAGGGGGCGGGACTAGGTAAGTTTTACTTTTATTTTATTTTATTAAATAGGATCTTGTGGCTAAATAATAACAGCCGCTTGGATCAATTTTCAGGTTACAGCTAGCTCTGTGGATTGTGGTGACCACCAATTACATACAGTGTTTCCTCCGCGCCACGGAAAGCACGATAAAGGTCTATCCACACATATTAGGGCCGGGCCCAGGACGTGACGGCCGTGGCCGAATTTATGTAGGCACTGAAGCGCCGACCTGGGCATGGACGTGTGTGAACGAGTTCATATAAAATGTACACACCGATATTTTTTTGTGGACACGGTTCCTCCACGTCCCTGGCACGGCCCTGATATGTGTGGATAGTCCTTAAGCCGTTGGTCCCGGCTGTCATTTGTAGATCTTTGACAGTCCTTACTAGCCGAGTGCAATTGCACAAAAAATAGTCAAAAGTAAAGAGCTGTGGATTTTGTGAATAATAAATAAATAAATAAGTTGGAACGAAGCTCGGATTTTCATGGGAATTTTTTATTGAGTTTCTAGAGGGACTAAGCTATGGACAGCATCTACAATCAGCTTTGACTTGCCTTCCCCATTGCTAGGAAATAAGCTATTCACGCACGCGGCAAAACAGTTAAAACCTACATACATATTATAAATACAAAAAGAGAAATAATTAAGTATTATACTAATCACGAAATACACATATTATAATTATTATTCAAATTAAAATTATATTGGAATATTAATTAATCAAAAGCTGCAGTGTCTCATACAAAAGGCTTCGAAACCCTTTTCATGGAGCATGAAAATATGAGAATGTGCTCGAGGTCTTTATTGTATGATGCTGCCATTAATAAAATATGAGAATGTGCTCGAGCTCTTTATTGTATGATGCTGCCATTAATAAAATATGAGAATGTGCTCGAAGTCTTTATTGTATGATGCTGCCATTAATAAAATATGAGAATGTGCTCGAGCTCTTTATTGTATGATGCTGCCATTAATAAAATATGAGAATGTGCTCGAGGTCTTTATTGTATGATGCTGCCATTAATAAAATATGAGAATGTGCTCGAGGTCTTTATTGTATGATGCTGCCATTAATAAAATATGAGAATGTGCTCGAGGTCTTTATTGTATGATGCTGCCATTAATTATTGCGTAGAGTTACTTAATTTGATGTACACACGTCCGACATGAAGCATTTCCAGTATAACTTGGCCTCGTTTTTTTATAGATTTCCTATACAGTGAAAGTTCCGCATAAACTGTTTTTTTATAGCTTGATTGGCCGTCGTGTGTACAGAATGCTTGGTTGACGGCTTCGTGAAGGGTCCGTCTACACCCTGCGTAGTCCTCCTGACCGATCAAGGCGCACTCTGATTATAGTGCACAAGTGAATGCGCAGGCACAGGTGTACTCTCTCTTCCCCCACTCTTATAGTCCGATGGGACGACAATCAGACACGACCGGAAAGAGATCAGGCGCAGGACCAATGGCTTAACGTTCTTTCCGAGAGAATAATAATACCACCAGTTTCGAAACTCCGGGAAGCTAAGAGATTCCTATTGAAGAAACTCAATAACACGGACAGTGAGGAGCGAACCCAGGACACCAAACTCAGCTGTTGTCTTCACGACTATGAGATAAAAATGAACGGGGCAGCACTACGGTTTAACTGAGACGGTGTCTGAGATAGCACGGCGAGGAACGGGTGTTGGCATCCGTCGGAGGGCGAATGACTGCGCTCTCGCGACAAGTCACCACACTCTCTAGCACCGCCCACCACGCATCATCTCTGTTAAGCAGTAGACTTGCAGTTTAGTTCAGGAGCTCATCCAGGGAAGTCATTACGATCTGTCAAGCCTGATCCCAATTATGTTGAGGTCGGCTTCCAGCGTAACCGGAAGCAGCTCAGTATCAATATGATGCATCGAGCGGCTGCCTATTTGACCTCCACACCATAGTTACCAGCGGCAGTGACCACACTTGTGCAAGTCTTAATTTGCGTAAAAACGTCGTTCAGTATGTGCCATAAAGCTGCTATTATAGATGAGCACACATATTACATATGCGAATCGTCAATGAATCCAATTGCTAATATCATAAATATTTAAATTAGCAGGGCATGGGCGTCGAAACTGTTTTTAGTTCGCTTTTTAGCATTAATATTGTTATACAACCAACTTCTTTTCGTCATAGAAAAAACAAGGTGCAGTTAGAGCTAGTCAGCCACACAGGTGTTCCACGTGGTCTCTTTAAAGTCACATGACTACTTGTGTCAGTTTCAACGCCCCAAAACAAGCTAAAAATCGACGTGAGCGAAGTTCGAGCGTGTCCCGCGCGCGATTTTTCTCCGTTTAACCAGAGCTCTGACTGATTGTCTTTTTATTCATAGGATTTTGAATTTGGATTTTTACTGTAAAGTAAGTCTATTGAGTGTTTCAAAGAATACTCTAGTTGCAAACTTTCAGCCTTGGCCACAAGAATATCAAACAAACATTTTGTAAAGACCTTTGTCATCATCTGCCCAGCCTTTTCCAACCTATGGTGGGGTCAACATCAAAATCATTATCAAAATATTTTATTTAACACTAGCGACCCGCCTCGGCTTCGCACGGGTGCAACGTTTTACATATAAACCTTCCTCTTGAACACTCTATCTATTAAAAAAAAACCGCATCAAAATCCGTTGCGTAGTTTTAAAGCTCTAAGCATACATAGGGACAGACAGCGGGAAGCGACTTAGTTTTATACTATGTAGTGAAAGACTTTCATGGGTACCTACTTATAAAACGTCGCGAAAAGGTGCACGGTTCGAGTCGGTCGTCTCCTATATGGAGAAGAACCGGCAAAAAACTCCATGGTTACTCTTTTATTTAAAATTTAAAATGATTTGGCTTTACAATATTATCATGTCACAGCATTAGTACTTAGTATGGCGGGACAGCATAGGCCCGACAATGAGTCGTTGCTTAATATAACAAAAAGTAACGGTCGGCTTCCAGTCAACTGAATGCAAATGAAAACCACTATTTTACATGGAGCGACTGCCTGTCTGACCTCCACAACCCAGTTAGTACGGAGTAATACGATACCCCTTGGTAAGACTGGTTGTCAGACTTTCGGGCCACTGACTCCCTGTAACGACTGTCAAAGATCTGTAAATGACAGCCGGGACCAAAGGCATCGTGCTTTCTGAGGCACGGAGGAAACTCGGTATATAATATGGGTAGTCACCCGTCCACGGACCAACCTAAGCAAGCGTTGCTTAAACTGGAGATCGACCTTACCCTAGCGGCTCGGCTGTTAATTTGTTGTGGCGAGATCCTACAGATGTATATACGATCGAATAAGATATTTGGTAGGTATACACGCAAAAATATTCACAATCCTAGTACACTGACAATATTGTTTGCAATTTTATTTTATAAAGCTTACGTCATTAATTGGTCTCATAATGAAAAAAGCTTTATTAAATAAAATTTGGAAAAGTATACACTACGGCATTGGATTGTGAACATTTCCACGTGTATACCAAATAGCTTGTTCGACTGTACTTCACATAAGAGAATATCAACTTTAGTCTTATGTAAATTAAGCTGATTGTATCATGGCCCTTAGGTTACAAAGGCAAACAACTGTGCATTCCAGTATCAATGACTAAGTGTTAGTTAAGCCACTTTGTCCATTATCTATCATCTCCAACAGTAAACAGCTTATCATAACAAAGTAATAGAACACCTGGGTTCAACTTAATTGTTATCTTCCGTGATTCAGAAGATTCCATATTACACAGACAAAGGTAATAAATACTAGCCGTACGGGTCGATCTATGAGGTAAGCAGTGCTTGCCAAGGTTACCCGTGGATGGGCTGACTGCCAAACATAGCGAGTTCCGTCCGTGCTTCGGAAAGCATGTTAGGCCGTGGGTTCTGGCTGTCATTTGTAGATCTAAGATAGTCGTTATGGGTCAAAAGCTCGATAGTCTTTCAACCAATCTTTCCAAGGGGGTTGTGGAGGTTAGATTGGCAGTAGCTCCATGTAAAATACTGGTACTCAGCTGCATCCGGTTGGACTGGAAGCCAAGCCAAGATAAATCTGGTAGCTTAACAATCAGTCATGCAAAGTATAAAATATGTCATAATATATGTAGTAATTATAAGACATCTAGCCTCGACATAATAATTATTATCTTATTAGCTTCCTGTGAGTCAGAGACAGATTCCATAATACGCCTTTTTTGTTTCGCCATGACATCTCGCAGGTCTACATATGAGGCTGGCTTCCGGTTGACCGGACTATCGTGTGGATACCGCGAGAGCAAGGCCTCCAGCCAGGGGCAAAAAACTTATAAACTAAGCGACCGCGCGCTTACGGCATAGGGGGTCCTATGGGGTACGAGCCTCGGCTTAGGGCGTCGCTGGGGAGGGCAGCAAGGGCTGGAACTGAATGAGATTATTTAGGGCTGGTTTAACACTACTGATTCAGCATCGCGGAATGGTTCGAGCAAGGGTCGGAGGCGGGGGGGGGGGGGGACGTTCGCGGGCCTGTGCCGTCCGTCTTATGACGACAGGCCGTGTCGACGGCGCGTTCGTGTTCCACGCGCGCCTCAACGAGAGTCAGCAAACAGGAAGGGGTCCGAAACGACCAATGCCTGCCAGGGTTGCGGGACTTGATACACAATAGTTCGTATCGGGCGACCAATGCGATCAGGGGGTTTCTATGCCTTATGGCAGACTTGAAGAAACACTTGGAAATCCCGAAAGAAGAAGCAGCTCGGTTACAAGCTGCTCTTATAATTATGTGTTGCGAAGGGAAGGTGGTGGTCTAGTATGACTCCTACGACAAATACCTATTTGTTGAAATAGTACTCTTTATATGGCTCACTTCTCCCAAGGGATGGCTTGCCGAACATAGTGATCAGTTTGGACCATATTACACCATCAATGAATAACTTTTTGAAGATGATGCATTGTTTAGCTAAAATCATATACATGGCGATGTGTTCAGTACAAAAGAAAGTGTGCTATTCTATGTTTTTACTGTGCAGGTTTTGGACTTTTTGTTTGAATTATTTATTTACAATCTCATCATGTCAGTTATCAGCACAACTTCAGTGAATAGATTCAAACTTTGAAGGCTTATATCTTGGTAATGTGGCGAGCAAGAGTTCAGATGATATTCTCTCATTCAATGTTTTTTTCTAATGATGCTGGCTCTTGATTAATTCAGGTTAATGTGTGGCCGCTATTTTGAAAATAAAATGGTGGAAGGTAGGCAGGCCACGCTTCATACAAAAATCTTCCAACCCGTTTAACTGTCACTTAGAAATTTTCAAGTTGCTGCTTGTTTATTTAGTCAGGAAATCAAGCAGTAAACATGACAAATAATAATGATTTGGCAGAGTGGTAGTAATTTTAAAGCACAGTTTTGATCCCAGTCTTTCAACAACTTATTGGAACCAAAGATTTATATCGGAGTTACAGGAAATTCCTGGAAACATTTTATATATCTGCAATTCACAAGGTAAATTACCATTTTATAGTGTTCACCTAAGCTTGAAATTTTATAGTTTCATCAAATATTTACTCAAACCAGTTTTGTTTCTACTTTCTGCTAGATTAATAAAAAATGTGGACAAAACAAAAGAATAGTGGAGCAAAAGAGAAAGGATCTAATTCCGCCTCAAAACTCCCGTTAGATACCACACAAAAAATTTAGAAGGCGAAAATAAGTTCGCAGAATAAAAATATTTTTCCCGATGCATTCTGAGATACACTTGATGCGATTAGCCACGAACCTTGTCCTTAATTGATAAGCTGTGCTAACCACCACGGTCAAAACAGATTTCAAGGCTAAAAAACCAGTATTGAACGAAAAAAAAGAATTTGGGAGATACCAAAATTTTCCCAAAAAACGTATCACCAGTATTGCAAAGCTAGCGGTTTTACAAACAATACTTACATGGTTTTGAACTATAGAGAAGGAGAATTACACATGATAACAAACAATTGGACACCGAAAACATTTTTATTTACTTTTTACACATTTTCAACTATTGACATTCAACAAATTACGCCATTTTTGTTTCGTCGTATGTACGTTCCAACCGAAGAGCGCACAGACAAATCTTTAAAAGAACAACGCTTCATTGTGTCTGAGAAGTGGCTAAGGTATGTTAATAAACTTCTGTTGTAAAACTAAGGAGTGTAATATGTAAAGTTTAATTGAAATAGCGAAAGATAAACAGAATTAAAGTTTAGCCTAAACAGTGATTTTCGCGAAATTTGCTGCGTCTACAGGAATGGTGTAGAAAAATAAATCCAATTTACGATAAATGTTGAGCTCAAGAAATCTAGGTTAGATTTCTTGAGCTCAACATTTTGCATGAAATGTGTCATTTATAATTTTTTCTTCATTAAAAAACAACGTGGCTTAATTTTAAACAATAAGGCCATCACCGTTCTTCAATAGTTAAAATCACAACCACGAAATATTGGTAGAATGGAACGAAGCGAAACATATAGATGACATATTGACATTATTGACATTGACATTTAGACAGAGTTTTGGCAACTCCAGTTCTAGGTTTTTTCGGTCAAATGCGTTTTGTTCAGTTTAGAGTGAAATAGCTAGATACATATTATCTAAGTCAAACAAAGACAGACTTTATGGTATGCTAAATGCTTGGTATTTTATCAGTTTCCAAGTGACTCAGAAAGGGATATTATTTTTTGTGCTTGAAAGCGAAAAAGTGTTTTCATCTATATTTCTTAGTACTTTAAAATGGACATAACACGGCTTCCAAATGACAAAAAACTGGAACTTTGCAAATGGTATTTCAAAGGTATTGTATCCATTCAAATTCTTTAGAAATAACGACACAGTTTTGTCGTCTCTTCCTTTAGCTTAAAGTAAATCGTGCTGTTTATTTCATTCAGTCTCCACCATAGACGATACACTATATATAAGGTCTCCACTTAATGCTCCTAAACATCGCAACAATAGTACTTTCTGGGCCGGACTCTGTGGCGGCGTTCATTTACCAGCACCCATTGTGTGGAGACTTGCACACAGCACTTGGCATGTGACGATATTATGTCTTATTTAATGTCACGACAAGACTAATAATTGTCTTTCAATAACCCATTGATGGTTTCCTTTTAACAAACTATTGGACCAAAGAGGTCCTAGTTATAGGCAGATTTGTAATGTAAGTTTTGAATTTCCAGTGGGATGCCTTCTCCTGCCATTTGTGTGGGGTGTGAACACCATCTGGTTCTTCAAAGAGGCGTTCATGAAGCCTCCCTATGAAGAACAGAAGCAGATTAAGAAATGTAAGTACTCTTTTTACATAAATGATTCTTTCCTCCTCATATCAGCTTAGCATGCAATACCAGCCTGCCGGCGGGGCAGATAGCCCACATGTGTGGGCATTGGTCGATTGCACAAGATAGCTTCTAGATAGATTTAAGTGTTTATTGTTACTAATACAGTGGACCCCTGTAGTCTGTGTCTGTTTGTTTTCTGTGTTCTTTAACTATGAAGGGCTTTTTGTGTTCTTTATCTGATTAAAGAACACAAAGTCACTTCTTGCGATTGGCTTTCTAGACGAGGTCTTCATGTGAGATCATGTAGTCTGAATAAATAATAATAAACTCAAACTCAAAGCATTTATTTCAATTAGACCATAACAGGCACTTTTGAATGTCAGAAAAACAAAGGCGAAGCTACAGTCACAGACACAAGGCATAATAACTTGTGAAAGTACTGTAGTTTGGTTGTTCTTCTTTTTATCGAAAATGGTCGGTCTCTCACCTCATTTTGGGTCATATTACTCGTAGAGTATGAAGTATTATGTTTTCATTGTTTGAATTTACATCCTCGTCGCTTTATACCTTTTAATACTAATCTAAAACCAAGATGAGAGAGAGAGAGGGATGGGTGATGAGTGATAAGATGTTATCCATTTGTAATCTTTAACTTTCTGTAGTCAATCATTTTTTTGCATGTGTTAATTTTTCGTTAAATACCGTGACAGAGTAGTAATTCATAATGATGTCCTACCCAAAAAGGACCCCTCTGTCACAGTGTTTTCTCGAAAATCACCATAAAACAAACAACAGTAAGGGCATAAAAACAAAGATTAAATCATCCAAATGAAAATTAAATGCATCTGAAAAAAAAATCTAATATGGAAATCAAAATATTGTCACTTGAAAAACTCGAAAAACTGAGAAACACCAATTCATTGTCGATAAAAAAGAATAACAACCCAATTGCCCATTCCAAAGCATAGATCTCTATGGAGAAGAATGGGCAAGAAACTCCATGGACACTCTTTTCAATCAAAATATTGTTACAAGATCTTGGTTACATCATTCATGTTGAGATTATACATATATGTGAGAACAATGTAGAAAGACGTGCACATTAAGAGTGTCCAGAGTAAAAGAATATTTTGACGGCCTATTGTGTAATGTAAACAGTGGTTGTTCAGTGGTATCCTCGATGTATGGGTAGATTTTGAGAAAATAGGACATACGTAACGCACACGTTGTCTGCATTAATTATATTGTTTAAATTAGTTTAGTTTGGATTGGTTTACAAAATAAGTTCATTTAAGTTTTTACATGTACTGTTGTCGTCATCGTGATGAGTCACTCTGTAGAGCGCCCATGGACCGTACAATCATGTCAATTGATTATAAAGGTTTTTGTCATATTCACAACTTCTAAGCAAATATAATATGTTAGCATTAGAAATTAGACATAAGCCAAAATACTACATGGTATTATTCATAATCACTTTGATTCTATTGATCTCACAAGTAAGTTATGTGGTCCCTAGCACTGTCAATAAGTGTAGTAGTCCGCGCAGGTACAGTGTTTGCTGTAAATACCTGTCGCAGTCATTCAGGATTGCGTTGCCCTGTTCGCCGTATAGTGGAATCTTATAATCGCAAATTAATTGATATTGATATTTTTGTATGTTCCAAATCGAAATTTCGTTGTCGTTGAGCTCCTTGAGTTATGACTCGAGCTACACGATAACCGACTGAATGCTTGCACTGAAAGGACAGGCCAACTCAAATCTGTGTGTTTCTTTCTTCAAAACACCATCTCAGACACTTATCTGCAGGGTCTGTGAGTTGACCATTATTATGTCTGCACCTTAAAAGAGACTACGACCTCCGAGTTTGTTTCTGCTGTTTCTTCTCAGCGTAGTCAGGTACCTACGTAGAAAATAAACAAGATGAAGTTGTGCATGCAACGCCTTTTGGCAACTCGAAAATAGTACTACCATTTCTAGGCAGTGCTGAGGCGCTGGTCTGTGCAATATTTATGAATAGATCTGTTAATCTCATTCTCTCCGTACCTTTCCAGATGTACTAATGTCAGCAGCCGGAGCCATAGCCTGGATGGCATTCTTTGCGATCTGGATCACAATATTCCAACTGCAGCGGGTGTCCTGGGGAGTCACCGGTGACGCGCTCTCGTTCATCGTACCCTTAGGACGGGCTTAGATCTAGAGGCTACAATGAAGATTGTGTTTGTAATGAAGAAGCAAGCTTGCATGAGAACGTTGACAACTTAAGAGGAACTGGTTATGGTAAAATGAACCAAACCACATCAAACTTTCTTACATTTTCTGAAGTAATTTGGATCAGATTGTAATGACTTTTCTTTGGTGTGAATAACATTCAAAATATTGGAATAGTTTAACAGAATAAAGAAAAAGCGTATAGGATTTCCTATGTACAGAAACAGCACTATTATGGGATAATTTTCGAAAATCCTTTCGTAATTTATAAAAGTAACTCTTGTGCAATATTTCTAGCTTCTTTACGCAGTCATTTCGGCTGTGCCATTTTGTGTCAGCGAATTAATGAATATTACTATTAAAGCAACGTAGTTTTTTAATATCAACTCAACAATCATTCCATAATGTGTGCTTAGGTGGTAACTTAGGTGGCACCGCCAGGGTAGCAATATAACTCTGTTATACTGACACTTACGGGATATCTTCCGTGATTGTGCGGTATTTTGAGCTCCCGATATTTCGACGCTGTTGCAAGCGCCATGATCGCGGGTTCGAGCAGTATAAGTTTAGTTTTAAACCGTGAAAGCTAAAAACTTCAATAACTTTTTCATGAAAAAGTCAGATTAAATGAACCTAAGAGGGCTGTATTGATGATTTTAATGATTATAATTCTGTAACTACATACGTGTTACTTGCGCTAATCATATTTTCATCAACATATAACCTGACACTGACCTGCAAATTGCAACAAAACGTCAGAAAATTTGAATTTCGCGGGCTACCCTTGCGCTTCCTCCTTAAAATATAATGACAGCATTATAAACAGTGTCAGTCACAGGAAAATAATGGAGGAGATGAAGCTTACGAACTAACCATGGATAGTTCAGTGAAATATCTCAACTAGAGGGTACCCAGTCCACAGAATTATTGCGAGGATGTTGGTTGGATCATCTTGCCATAACTGGGACCAGTTATTCTTATGGCGAAAGTCATTCTTCGAAGTCAATGAAGGCTGTTCTAAAGCTATAAAGAAGCTAGCTTATGTTCAATTATTTATTAATGACGCTAAAACTGCACTGCATGACTTGGGAATCGAACCTGAAAAATCTCATACCCCTGATAAGATTTGACAGTATATTTACTGATTATGGTTTCACAAACCTCCAGTTAAACCAGTAAAAGTATGCGCTTCGGTAATCTTCGTTTTTCCGAAATAGCACGAAGCGCCAGGGTAGCCCGCGAAATTATAATTACCCTATCATTATATGCGGTTAAATGAACTTGGAAGGTTGTGTTGATGATTTTAATGATTATTATTCTGTAACACATGTAGTGTTACTGGCGCGACTCATATTATTATTTTCATCAACATACAACCTGACGCTGACCTGCAAATTGCAAAAAACCTAAGAAAATTTGAATGCCGCGGTCTACCCTGGCGCTTCCATCTTCAGTTTTCTCTCTGTAAGGTTTTTATTGGAATTGTATAAAAAAAAAAAAAACTATGTTTGTAAGCTCTATATAAATGTTTATAATTCCCTTTATTTAAAGGGGCCTGTAATATTAAATCCATCACACATTTCAAAATACAATCATACAGTAGATTCACTTATGTTATTCTATTTCTAATTCCCATCTGAGCGAGCCTGTACAGCAGTCTGGCCGCCTTCGACAAAGGGAAGGACAAAATGCTGTTACACCAGCCCACATCTGAGGGAATCATATTAATTTTATTTTTTATAAAATTTCCAAAGGCTTCGTTCCGGACACTCCATCAATATGTGGTAAACGTCTACTATATCGCATTCAATACAGTTCGATGAAATAACTTTCACATCATAAAAGCGAACTTATTTAACAGCTCTATAAGTATATATTAGAAGTGTATTTTGCCTATTTGTATTCCGACTAGACTTGCCTGCGGCTTTGCTAGTCGCAGCCAGCTCGCCAGCTGGCGGTGTGGCCTGCGCTTTATGCTCGGAAATTACCCCACGGGATCGTTTTGAATATAGTCTATGTCAGTCGGGGATAATGTAGCTTCCCATTAGTGAAAGAATTTTCGGAATCGGATCAGTAAGTAGTTCCGAAGCTTACCCCCTACATACAAACTTCACCTCTTTAAATATTATTAGAAGATAAACAATGATCTCCGAAGTGCATCGTTTCTTTGGATACCTATGTATGTAAAATTATTGACAATTCCAACATCAAAAAAGACACTGTAGTAATACTTAGCTTGCTTTTTGTAATATAAGACTAATTATTAAGTACCTAATTTAATTTAAATACTTGTTAATTATGAAATAAAACGAATTTAATAAATTGAAAATTGTATATTTTATTTTCTTTATTATATCAAACACATTTGTACACTATATACAATAATTACTATTTTGAAAATAAATGCTAAATTACCTCTAACTCCAAGTAAGCGACCGTTCATATGTCACATCGGATTTGAGCCCCAGATCTACTATAGCGCATTCAACCTTACTTCAGTCACGCTTCAACCGAAACTGAACCAAGTTATTGTGCATATTACATACATAGATCATACAAATAAGAACATTAACTAAATGCTAATAAGTTTCATTTTCTGATGAAGCGTGACTGAGCTAAGGGCAAATTCACTCTGGCCTTTAACTTTATCTATGTCTCGCGTTGTCTCACACATACCTCTGTCTGTCTCTTTCTAAAGACCGATATGTCATATTAACGTTCGAGTGTACCAAACGAAAATGCATTATCCGTATTATTAAATAGAGCTTGCCGTTGTATTTTCAACTGTCGGCGCTAAGTTGATCCTCTAAATTCCAACATCACGCTAAGTCTCTTACGGCATTCTTAATTATTTCAACAGATTTTCGACCATTGCATCATCTGGAGATTAGGGTAGTTGACCAATCAATTTACATATACTCGTACAGGGCGGAAGGGACACCACGGGTACCACGGTTACGTCATTCTGAACACCCCAAAGAAAAGTAGGATTGCTTGTCAAAAAATTTGCGTCGTTATGTCAAACTTAGTAAATATTAGTTCTGTTTTCCAGTAGCGAAGGGTCAATTTTTGTAATAGGTAAGCCCGAGTACATATCTTTAATGTGATTATATTATTTGTCTATAGAATACTGACTGTGCAATTTTTCAAAGGGAAGCCGGTAGGAATCGAGTTGTATGGAGCCTTCGCCACTGGTGTTTTCCCTCCTGCACAAATACTTTAAATAAGCTGTCAAAACGCGGTTCATAGATTTTTCCCATAGGTTTTTTAAGTAGCTATGAACGTGTGACGTCATTACGTTGACGTAACTATTTATTGATTACAAAACAACTATAAAAATATTTTACAGTTAATTGAAAATTTATCGAGTTTTCAGGCTTTAAATAAAGTGTTTTTATGGAGAATTTGTGTATTGAAAATATTTGTTAATGATGTAATGTAAACTAACCAATTGTCACTGGCAGACTTCAAATCACTCTCAGATGAAGAGAGTGAATCTCTCTGGACGAGCTTTGTAATATCATGAAATCGTTAATTAGTATAATTTGATAATTGAATCGCGTTTAGACGGTCAAATTCAATATTGGCAATGAACTCGCCCTAAAATATTATCAAATTATAATTATGAGACCTAGGACCGTATGGTATATTATTAACAGTATTATTTTCATCCTACTTCAGTTATGGTGTTACTATTAATATTTTTAATATACAGGGTGATTGGTTAACCGTGGGCAATACTTTAACAACTTCAGTGCCGGGAACCCACCTGGAGGGTCTATTACTCACTTGTAATATGTATGGTGTGTGGTCACATGTGCGACATGAAACGAGGGTGGACACGGATGTGTAGGGACTCATGTACTCATACATATGAGTAACTTTTGCTATGGGGCTAACTATCATATGCCTGCCTTTTCCAACTAAGTAACGGTCGGCTTCCAGTCAACTGAATGCAAATGAAAACCACTATTTTACATGGAGCGACTGCCTGTCTGACCTCCACAATCCAGTTAGTACGGAGTAATACGATACCCCTTGGTAAGACTGGTTGTCAGACTTAAAGGCCACTGACTACCTGTAACGACTGTCAAAGATCTACAGATGACAGCCGGGACCAACGGTTTGACGAGGCTCGGAGGAAACTCAGTATGTAATGCATGGTCACCCATCAACGGACCAACCTAGGTAAGCACGGCTTATAACCTAAAGATCGAGCCGAGCGACCGTTATTATTTAGCTACGAGCTCCTTCTATAGAACTAACGATGTACTTACCTCGGAAGAAAATCTACTTTTCTGTTCCGCACTTGTTTTTTTAAGGTATACGACCTTAAATGTATGGAGCAACTAATCATTTTTTCGCTATTCCATGACCCGTTCCATAAAAAAAATGTTATTTTCATGAGTACTACACGCGTCATCGTGCGCGCTATATCGCCGACTGGAACGTACTCCACAAGTTCCCTTCGCTACGTCTCGCGTTCATCATCTAAAGTATTACCAATTTTAACAAATCACCCTGTATAAAAATCACATGTCACTATGTTCGTGCACGACCTCCGAAACCACTCAACCGATTTCAATGAAATTTCGTGAATGTGTATGGTTGGTTCCAGCTTGAAAGATAGGATAGTTTTGGACCAGATAAGTGGCGCCGTGTGGAGCGGGGGCGGGTCCCTAGTAGGCACTGCTATACGAAATGGCGGTGCCTCTTGAACATACGCGAGACGTGGATGTAACATAGACACCTCTGCATAACCCTGCGGAGTTAAAATACTACAATATTCTGGATATGTCATTATTATAATATATTATTTTATTTCACTACACATGTGACGTACATTTTGGCTAGAATTATAGTTAATCACATCAATTGTTGATTTGTGCAATTATAAATGTGTTAATCAACTTTTACCCATAGCTTCGCTTGCGTGGGGGTCGGAAATTATCCCACAGGATCGTATTACCAGGATAAAAGTATCCTATGTCTTAACCTAGGGCATGATATACTTGTGTTATAAATTTCATCGCTATCCGTTCAGCAATTAAAGAGGAAAGGTAACACACAGAGTTACTTCCACATTTATGATATTAGTAAAGTATTAAATGCATCAGGTATTTGATACTTTAAGTAACACGGATAAATTGCACAAACCTACAAAAAAAATATCAAAAATAGTCAAAACAATAAAATATAAGTACATTATAATTTACACAAAATACTACCTAGTCTCACATTCATTTATGTAAATACAATTGTCTTTACATAAATAATACGTTGGCACAAAAGTGTCTAATTTAAATTAGACACTGTTGTGCCAACGTATTAACACGTACGGACTACCGCGTGAGATTGGAACCACAATTTGATATAATAACGTAGTACGTAAGTATGTAAGTATAGAAAAAGAAACATCACAATTAAAATTAAAGGAATACATAGATTTTACTAAAAAGGCTAAAAACAAAATAAAAGCTAGATATCTCACAGTGACCGGTTTGAGCAACGTGTACAAGGTAGAAGGGACACCGACGCCAAACCGAATACCACGTAATCAGTACATCATAATGAAATACCGACGAGAAATTTCTATGCCCCCCCCCCCCCCAGATAGAGCGTTTTTAGAAATTTTTCACCGGTATTTGAAAAAAAAATCAGCTGTTTCAAACATTATGTTTGCGTTTTAGCGTTGGTGTCACGTACACCCTGTATTATATTGTCGCATTAACCAGTCAAAGTAAAGGTTATAAGGAATGACTAAGGCCGCGTTCTAACCAAAGCGATCTTTGCACGCACACGCGAATTTCACGTTTGTTTGTTTGCCGAACTCGAATGCGTTATAAGCGTAGAGGAAGACCAAAGAAACTATGCATGGACTGTGTGAAGGATGACATGGCTAGAAAAGAGGTGCCTGCTGAGATGACGAGTAATAGAGATGAATGGAAGACAACATGCTGCACCGATCTCAAATGAGGGCTATTGTTTTTGAGCTCACCAGATGGCACTACTGTCGAGTCATGTCTGTCAAAGTACCAATAACTTCATAAAACGTTCATTTTATTAAGTATAACAACATAGTGTTAACTTCAGATACATATTTACAGTATTCTCCCTAAAATTAGCAAGCCTGAAACATTTAAATATCATTTTACCTCCAAGTACTAACAAATAAGATCCTAAGTTGCTACTTAAAATCTTCAAGTCATAATTAATCTTACGGATTTTATGTATCTGAAGTTAACACTATGTTGTTATACTTAATAAAATGATCTTTTTATGAAGTAATTGGTACTTTAAAGTATAAAATAGAATTATTGACAGGACCTTACACTACAGTGGCGCCATCTAGTGAACTCAAAAACGATAGCCCTCATTATGATGACCCAAATGACAGAGCACTTTCCGAACACATGAGTGATATAAAACGCGACGGACATGTATTTGCAAAACCGATCGCTTTGGTTAGGAATCGAGGCACGCTTGCGCGCTTGCACGCTTGCTTGCAGGCAGAATACAATGACTTATAGGACATAAGATCTTCCCTTGTAATTTGTACCTATGTATTTTCTTGCAAATAAACATTTTTGATTTGATTTGATTTGATTTGAGGTAATACTAAAGGTCCTCGTACACAATTGTCTATGAAAAGCTTCGATTTCCTGGCTGGTATTATATAGTGGAGTGACCACTATGATCAATGTGAAAACGGCTTCAGCTAGTCGAAGAGACTCTTTACGTCTTTGCAATAAAAGCGATTAGTTGACGCAGTGCCGAGACAGGACATCTGAATTGCAACGAGGCTAATTAAGAGGAAATGTGGTAAGTATTTTAAGAAACTATCGCTGTCCCGCTGACCGTGACATTGGTGCGATAAGGACAACTACAGATCCGACAAGTAAAAAGTCATAATTCGAGGTTTGGCTCTCGACTATTTCCTCCTCCATTATTCGACCAATTTATAAGATATTTCATAAACTGAATAAGAAGGATATATACGGTGTCCTTATGTTTTTCTTTTTTCATTATTAGTTGTCAAATTTGTACGCTAGGCCTCTGTTGACAGCGGTTCAAATTGGCCTTTTTTAGCATTTTGTAAAGGTTCTAGTGCTGATACAGATAATGTATCATCAAAAAGGAAAACATAGGGGCATAGAAGAGGTTGATATTACTTTTAACTGTATAAAATCAGCTATAAAGACATAAACCAGAAAGAAAACAGACGAGAGAGTTTGTATGGAGAAAAGACCACCAGCGCATTTCCTCTTAAGTCTTTTACACCTATAACACAAAGACATAAGGCCGACTATTCGTCGATAAGTCTATTACTAAAGTAACAAACTTTCATAGACTATTGTGTGGAAGAAAACCTAACAAAACACAATGGCAGTGTCTTTGAACATCTTTATGTTGAGTTCCTATAAGTATAAAACGATTTTATTGAACAGTGTTTTGCACAAAATGGCTTGTCGAAGTTAGATAAGCAGTTGCTCGATGTAACATACTGGTATTTAGCTGCATCCGGTTACACCGGAAGCCGAATCAACATAGATGGAGAAAGACAGGCAGATTATGATGGTTTGCAAAATATAAAACCGTATTGAAACAAGAGTCAAAAAATAGATATCTAATGGGTGTAAAAATACCCTTAACGAAGCCGAGAGGCACTTGTTCTCCCTGTCATTGCGATATTTTTTTTTGTTCTAGACCATACCTGGGAACCTTCTAGTTACGGAGATGTTGGGGGTCAAAGTTCCACCTTTTTGCACAAGCTTTTAATGTAATAACTTTACTTTAAATACCTCCATGACCCGTATGTTTTGAGTGCGTTACATTGAGACAGTAACCGTGATTTTTCATCCCAGAAAATAGTCGTTTCGCAGCAATAATGACTTAGTTTGATGTACATAATGCTTGGCTAGCGGCTTCGTGAACGGTCTGTTTACACCCTCTACAGAGCTTTGCTATAAACACTAGCAACAGTTACAGAGTCGTATCATTTACAGAGAACATCCTATTAAATATAGGAACCCTGCATTAGGACGATATGGAAAATTTGAAAGTACATATTTATGCAACATACTCTTTTGAAAGTTAGTTCAAATGTCAGAGAGATTAATAAATTCGGATTTTATTGACGATCTAGCTGGTGTCCGGGACCTTCGTTCGCGTGAAATTATTATAAAAAATATTACTTCGCTTTTTGAATCGGATTTTGTTACCAATTTCAAGGGTATCTCTTTGCACGGATCCCCAATATTTTTTTTAATATAAAAGTAGCCTAAGTTAGTCCTTATAACATCAACCATCTGCTAGTAAAAGTCCCGTCAAAATCGGTCCAGCCGTTTCGGAGATTAGCCGTAACAAACAGACAGACAGACCAACAGACAAAAATTGAAAAACAAAAAGTGTTTTTGTTATAAGTACCGTATATACGTTAATGTGCATTCAGTAAATAGTTGTTTAGTTGACATTACAAACAGACACCTCAATTTTATTTACTTCTAAAGATTAATTAACTAATGAAAACTATGGAAAAAATGCCAACAGACTTTTGTTGATAAATATAATACTTTAAGTAGTAACGTTAAGCAACTAGGTAAGGAGTTGACGCCGCATATTGTATGATACGTTATCACACGATCTCGGTCTATGTATAATTCTAGTATTCAGCTGCATCCGGTTAGTCTGGAAGACGACCCCAACACACAAGGTGGAAGGGACATCGACTCAGAAACGAATACCACGTATTCAGTACATCATAGATCATACCAAACGCCCCCACATTGTTTTTTTTTTAAACGAATCAGCCGTTCCGTTCATTTTGACCGTGTAGGTATTCAAATTTTCACCACAAAATTTTGAACAAAATATATTAGATTACTTAAAAGGCTTAGTATAAAAGTTTTTAATATGGAATCCTCTGTTGCCGAACTAGGACGGATCCTGTATCTCGGCAAACAGTGCCATCCCCTTACAAATTACACTACAATGATTAAGCCAAAGTAGACATTCAGGTTGCATCGATTTAAGATAATTATTTCAAAAGTTAACTTCTATTAGAGTTCAGATGACTAAAACCAATAATAACTAATGAAAGTTATAAAGAAACTATAACCTAACAAAAAAAAAAGATAAAACGCAATAAGAGTATTAAAGGTATTGCAATAATAGTATTAAATTGTTATTGCAAAAATAGTATTAAACAGCTGATTTTTTATTAAATTACCGATCTTTTTTCGTTATATTGTGGTTAGTGCCTAACCTGGTGTCAGAGTTGTTCTGCCGCCCATGGGCGTCTGACTTGGCCTTACATGTCGTCGAGAAATATCCCTCAGGCGAACTGCCGATGGAAAACTTCTATGTGGGGGGGGGGGTTCAGAATGATGTACTGAATGCGTGGTAACTGTTCGTGCCGCAGTGTCCCTTCCCCCGTACAGTTGGGAATAGAGAAACGGATGAAGATAACTCATCACTTGGGATCGGATATTCGGATGCCTGCGACCTAAAGCACGTTTTTTTCCCGGCAATGTGTACAAAAGTATGGAAGCGGCTTCTCAAAATCCCATTTTCATCACATGATTGCGGAATTTCATAAATAAGTATAGTGCGTTTAAAATCTAGTACTCACAATCATACCGAATAATGTTTATAAGCTATTTAAACCGGACATGAAATTTGTTAAAAATAACACGTAAAACTACACTAAAACTATTTGAATTCAAATTTTGTTGCGGAATATTCGAATAGGTCAAAATGGTGAATATGACATTGACAACCATGTCATATTCTCCATTTTGATCTATTCGAATATTAGGAATTAGTTATAATATTCATTTGAAGTAAAACAATAAAATGAAAAATAAAACTATTTATTTAAGTAAACCGGGACTTTACGTGTACTGACGCGCGCTCCATACTGGCCAACACACAAAATTTACGTTAATATGCATCCGAATATCCAACCCCTGCTCGTCACATAAGTTTTTCTAGCTAATTTAATGTAACCTTGTAAAACAGTTAATGTCGATCGACCGCTACCTAGTTGTCCCTCTACATAAAAATCATTTGTCACACTATTACAAATAAATAACTATGCTCTAGTACAAAAAGCACCGTTTCACAATGTATAACGAAAAGGGTATATATTTGTTTTAAATTAATGTGATTTTTTAAAAGTAGCTTTAATGTTGACACGTACAGTTTAGTTTCGGCTGCAACTTAAACCTTTTCAAAAGTAGGTAGTCATTCTGATATCAACTTTATTTGTAGTGGCGTAAAGTAGATATTTGTTTAGTTGCTAATAACATCGAATTCGAATACAATTTTTCATGAACTTTTCAAAAGTCAAGTCTAGTTTTTTAAAATCAACTTAATTAACATTGGGGTAAAGTAGATATTTGCATAATAGGAAATAGTGTCGAATTTAAATAGTCCACCCTTTCCGTTACACATTGCAGTAAAAATTTACTCCCTATAAGAAAACAAAAACATAATACAAAAAATAAAATTGTACGTACTAATAGACGATTTTGTCAAAATTATATTACAAATTAATTTAAATAAAATAATATGTTCAAGTGGATTGAGATCCTCCTTCTGTAGTTAGCTAAAAAAAGTTCTACTAAAATAGATCCAGATATATGTAGTATATCGTCGTCTCACTCTGTCATTCAGTATGACACGGTGTACATGGACCCTTCACGAAGCCGTCAACCAAGCATTCTGTACATCAAACTAAGTAACTTTACGCAAAGATAATTGCTGGGAAACGACTTTTTGTTTTGGTGTTGAAGAATCACGTTTTACGTTAGTACTCAATGTAATTCACTCAAAACATTGTGCTGATGTATGGATTGAATAGCACGGGGATCGTGGAGGTGTCTAAAGTTATTTGCTTAAATAAAAGTATGTATTTTTTTAAAGTAAAAAAGTTGCAAGTTTGACCTCCAATATCTCCGTAACTAGAAGGTTCCACGGTATGGCAAAGAACAAAAAAATGATCGCAATGACGAACAAGTGCCTTTCGGCTTCGTTAAGGGTCTTGTTACACCTTTTATGATATGACTATAACATATCAAAGCCGCAATTTAGTTAACAATTAATTGATTGTACGTGTGGTCATTTAATAACCATATGCTGACCTCATGGTACATAGGTCACGGTCATACTGACACGGTAATGGTAAGTTACTCAATACGCACTCTCGGCGGCGAAGCCATTCGGCGTTCTTGTCGCAGTTTCAGGAATTCAGATCTAGCTATCCTGTAGAGAAAAATAAATGTGTTAGTTGACAGGCTACGAACATATTCTAGTATTTTATCCTATTCATGGACGGGAGGGAGCCGAGGGAGTGTTTTGACACTTCCCCACCCATTACATACCGAGTTTCCTTCGTCCCTCGGAAAGCAAGCTAAGTCGTTGGTCCCGGCTGTCATTTGTAGATCTTTGACAGTCGTTACAGGCAGTCAGTGGCCCGAAAGTCTGACAACCAGTCTTACCAAGGAGTATCGTATTACCCAGTACTAACTGGGTTGTGTACGTCACTTAGGGAGTCGCTCCTCGCTCCTCGCTACGGGAGACTGGAAGCCGACCCCAATATAGTTGGAAAAAACCTAGGCAGGTGATGACTTTGCCCCGCTCTAGGCATGTCTCCCGTGCCGCGGGTGCGGTTACAAACATCTAAACTCACATACACATACAGCCAGACCCGGAACAACTATCTGCAGGCCATACAAATATTCGTTCCGTGCGGGGATCGAACCCGCGACATGCAGCGCAACGACGCGGCCAATCGCTCAGCCACTGTGCTACCGTGCCTTGGTTTTCGGGGAGACTGTTGGATATGATTGTGCTGTCAGCTAGAACTGTGGCACAGCTGAACAAAGCACCCCCTCCATGACTTCTAGTTCTCACGGCTGCTCGCTGACAGTACTTATTTTATCCATTCGCGTAACACCAGCAGCATAATCATAAAATTAGTATAATCATCCTATAATATTCCCACTGCTGGGACACACAGCCTCCTGTCCACGAGCAGTGGGCTATAATCCACCACGCGGGCCCAGTGCGGGTTGGTAGATGTCACATGTCTTCGAATGTTTTGTTCTAGGACATGCCGGTTTCCTCCTTAGTATTCTCATATTATCCTTATATCGTAAATTCTTTACTAACCTTAATAAAAGGAAGAGCGCCATGAAGTTGCACGCGATGAGCATGTAGAATACATGCGTCCACGAGTGACTGGACACCACGCCGGCCAGCATGGGCCCTATGGCCGCTCCTGTAGAACACAATCATTGTATCACTATCACTACATAGTATAAAACAAAGTCGCTTCCCGCTGTCCCTATGTATGCTTAGATCTTTAAAACCACGCATCGGATTTTGATGCGGTTATTTTAACAGATAGAGTGATTCAAGAGGAAGGTTTAAATGTATAATATTGCACCTGTGCGAAGCCGGGGCGGGTCGCTAGTGAATAATAAAGAGGCGTATTTAATAGTACACCAATATTTCGCTAGTAATGTCTAAGTCCCGTATAATAGGGGCACACTAAACATTTTACTAAAAAACATAATAAAGGGTGTATAAAGACCCTTATCGAAGCAGACAGATATTTGTTCTTCCCGCCATTGCAATTTTTTTTTTTTGTTATTTATAAAACTTGGGAACCTTCTAGTTACGGAGATATTGGGGGGTCAAAGTTGCAAACACCACTTTTTTTTTTGGAAATATAGAGTGACTAGTAATTAGTGACCGATACTTAAACCCGTGATTGTACTCATGATAACAAACAACCTTCCCAAAGAAACATTTTTTTATACTCATTCACTGTCACAATAACACAACAGCCGTATGAAATTCGCGCGCACGCGGGTGCTCTGCCTACCAACTGTTGCACGGTACTATAGTAATGAGACAGAACGGCGGCACGCGGCTAACAGCTGATAGGTCACAGACGAGAACGCGCGAATTTCATACGGCTGTTGTCATAATGTGATAGTGAACGAAAAAAAAAGTTTGTTTGTTATCATGAGTACAATCACGTGTTTAAGTATCGGTAACTAATTACCAGTCGCCCTGTATACATTTATAACACTACTTTAAACACCTCCACGACCCCCGCACTATTCAATCCATCCTTCAGCACAATGTTATGAGTGCGTTACATTGAGTCCTACCGTAAAACGTGTTTTTTTACCCCAAAAAAAGTCGTTTCCCAGCAATAATTTTTACGTAAAGTTACTCAGTTTGATGTACAGAATGCTTGGTCGACGGCTTCGTGAATGGTCTTGTTACACCATGTAATACACTCACCGACACTCCCGGTACCGTCAATGATAGCAGTGACAGTCGCCAACGCTTTGCTATTGCCCGCCAGACTGCTGTGTGTGCCGAGCTCCGCGCTGACAGCTGTCGTGATGAGCGCGTAGGGACCGTTCACCATCATGCCGGTGATGATGAGCAGCGCTACGTTGAGCAGGTAGGAGGAGGCGCCCCAGTACTGGTAGATGAAGAGCTGCGGAGTGAAACAGGCGGTTGAAAACGATGGGCAATACACAACTGGTATCACACATGTGCGTGGTCATATTAGAGGGTGTTATCCAGACCAACAAACTGTACAAGTTTCTTCATGGGACGAATATCAACATTGTGAAAAAAGAAAACAATGGTCAGGAAGAAAGTTGATTATATTGAAGATCCATATGTTGAGCATACTTTTCTGAGACACTCTGTCTAGAGCTGACAACGAAATGTAAATATGTTGAACAAGGTGGTGGATGTTTTAATCACCAGTTATTCAGCCAGTACCGATACCGATATATCGCGAGTTTTCGGATATATAAGAATCGGCGATATTAAATTAGCCATACTTTTTGAATTTCGCGCTATAGACAACCCATGTGAACGCGCCATCACTGTTGCCGAATAATTTAAGAATGTTGTGTTTGCTCATTAAAAAATATCATAACAGTTAATTTTAAATGAGGTTTTGTCTTCTGATCTGTTATCAATAGTCATCATTACTAAATAAATATAAATACGTATGAGTTTTTTTTTTTTACCGATGGGAAATCATCAAATAACCCCTCCCGCTCTGGGCTGAGCAGGAGGGAGTGTCAGACTTTTACTGACTAAAACCCATCCATGTTCCTTCCTTTGCCCTTTGTGTTCCAGGGCCGCGGTATCTTTTTCGAACAGTCCCGCAACCCTGGCAGGCGTCGGTCCTTACGGACCCCTTCCTGTTTACTGACTCTCCTTGAGGCGCGCGTGGAACACGAACGCGCCGTCGACACGGCCTGTCGTCATAAGACGGACGGACGGCGAGCTAGCCCATAGCTCACCGTCCACAGGCCCGCGCCTGCGGTGGCCGGCGCCGACGCCCGGTGCGTCTCCCGCGGCGGCTGAGACGTGAGGCTCTCTCCCTCTCACGCCCCGCCACCTCCTTCGCTAGCATGACTGCTTCGCAGAAGGAGGTGACGGCGTCCCATTCCGTCTCGCTCCGGACCATGGATTGAACCAGGGCCGGACGCGAGAGGTCGCCGCCGCCGATACGTATGAGTACTTTTGTATGTTTCTAAAGCCACAGCTTTTAATAGCTTTCTTTGAATCGTAACTGTCCGTATCGGTATCGGCGATACTTTTTTTATAAATATCTGTATTATAGTAGGGGGGGGCCTAGTGGGTTTTTGGGATTAACTTAGGAAAAAGAAAAAAAATACAAAAAAAGAAACAATTTTCATTATTTTTTTCTTCTGCTTCCCCTGACTCAATTTTGACCCTTCACCACTGGTAGTGATTACCAAATGTATAAAAAATAGGAAAACTATGTTTAAAATCCAGTCAGAAGTGCGGGGCAGCCGCTGCAGTCCGCCACCAGCCCCGCCAGGATGGCGCCCGTCACGTCATGAGTCAGACCCGGGCGCGCGGGTCGCGTGTGTCACGTGTGTCTGTGTGTCTGTGTGTCTCGCTCACCATGGGCGCGCAGGCGGAGTAGAAGGCGACGCACACGAGCGCGGGGCAGCCGCTGCAGTCCGCCACCAGCCCCGCCAGGATGGCGCCCGTCACGTCATGAGTCAGACCCGGGCGCGCGGGTCGCGTGTGTCACGTGTGTCTGTGTGTCTGTGTGTCTCGCTCACCATGGGCGCGCAGGCGGAGTAGAAGGCGACGCACACGAGCGCGGGGCAGCCGCTGCAGTCCGCCACCAGCCCCGCCAGGATGGCGCCCGTCACGTCATGAGTCAGACCCGGGCGCGCGGGTCGCGTGTGTCACGTGTGTCTGTGTGTCTCGCTCACCATGGGCGCGCAGGCGGAGTAGAAGGCGACGCACACGAGCGCGGGGCAGCCGCTGCAGTCCGCCACCAGCCCCGCCAGGATGGCGCCCGTCACGTCATGAGTCAGACCCGGGCGCGCGGGTCGCGTGTGTCACGTGTGTCTGTGTGTCTGTGTGTCTCGCTCACCATGGGCGCGCAGGCGGAGTAGAAGGCGACGCACACGAGCGCGGGGCAGCCGCTGCAGTCCGCCACCAGCCCCGCCAGGATGGCGCCCGTCACGTCATAAGTCAGACCCGGGCGCGCGGGTCGCGTGTGTCACGTGTGTCTGTGTGTCTGTGTGTCTCGCTCACCATGGGCGCGCAGGCGGAGTAGAAGGCGACGCACACGAGCGCGGGGCAGCCGCTGCAGTCCGCCACCAGCCCCGCCAGGATGGCGCCCGTCACGTCATGAGTCAGACCCGGGCGCGCGGGTCGCGTGTGTCACGTGTGTCTGTGTGTCTGTGTGTCTCGCTCACCATGGGCGCGCAGGCGGAGTAGAAGGCGACGCACACGAGCGCGGGGCAGCCGCTGCAGTCCGCCACCAGCCCCGCCAGGATGGCGCCCGTCACGTCATGAGTCAGACCCGGGCGCGCGGGTCGCGTGTGTCACGTGTGTCTGTGTGTCTGTGTGTCTCGCTCACCATGGGCGCGCAGGCGGAGTAGAAGGCGACGCACACGAGCGCGGGGCAGCCGCTGCAGTCCGCCACCAGCCCCGCCAGGATGGCGCCCGTCACGTCATGAGTCAGACCCGGGCGCGCGGGTCGCGTGTGTCACGTGTGTCTGTGTGTCTGTGTGTCTCGCTCACCATGGGCGCGCAGGCGGAGTAGAAGGCGACGCACACGAGCGCGGGGCAGCCGCTGCAGTCCGCCACCAGCCCCGCCAGGATGGCGCCCGTCACGTCATGAGTCAGACCCGGGCGCGCGGGTCGCGTGTGTCACGTGTGTCTGTGTGTCTGTGTGTCTCGCTCACCATGGGCGCGCAGGCGGAGTAGAAGGCGACGCACACGAGCGCGGGGCAGCCGCTGCAGTCCGCCACCAGCCCCGCCAGGATGGCGCCCGTCACGTCATGAGTCAGACCCGGGCGCGCGGGTCGCGTGTGTCACGTGTGTCTGTGTGTCTGTGTGTCTCGCTCACCATGGGCGCGCAGGCGGAGTAGAAGGCGACGCACACGAGCGCGGGGCAGCCGCTGCAGTCCGCCACCAGCCCCGCCAGGATGGCGCCCGTCACGTCATGAGTCAGACCCGGGCGCGCGGGTCGCGTGTGTCACGTGTGTCTGTGTGTCTGTGTGTCTCGCTCACCATGGGCGCGCAGGCGGAGTAGAAGGCGACGCACACGAGCGCGGGGCAGCCGCTGCAGTCCGCCACCAGCCCCGCCAGGATGGCGCCCGTCACGTCATGAGTCAGACCCGGGCGCGCGGGTCGCGTGTGTCACGTGTGTCTGTGTGTCTGTGTGTCTCGCTCACCATGGGCGCGCAGGCGGAGTAGAAGGCGACGCACACGAGCGCGGGGCAGCCGCTGCAGTCCGCCACCAGCCCCGCCAGGATGGCGCCCGTCACGCCGCCCACGTCGAACACTGTGCTCAGCTCGCCCGACTGCCGCGCTGACAACTCCGCTACAAACGATATCAGATAACTGAGTGAACGATAATATTATCAATAGTATATCATTCTGAACCTTACCAATGGAAAATTTCAGTGTGGGGGGCTCAGAATGGTATATTGAATACGTGGTAACTGTGGTTAAGGTTTGTATTCGAGTTGCCTGAGTTGGGGGGTGGGGGGTGGTGAGGGTAGGGGGGAGCACACCCCACTTCCCCCCTTCGTGCATAGTTTTTTCGCCGGGTTTTTGTTTGTATTTTTCAAATCTAATTTTGAGGTTATGTATTCGTAATGTTTTTGACATTATAAATCTGATTTATGGGGGGGAGGGCAGCCCCCCCTACGTCACTCAATATGGCGCAGGCGAGTGAAGCCCGAACGACAGACCCTCGCTCTTGCGGGGCTCCTACTTCTGAATGGTTTTTATAAGAATAACCACGAAGGGGTCGGCGGGCCCTTCTAACCTTATCTAACCTCATCCTCTTATAACTTGTCTGAGTCGGGGTGCCTTAAGTCCCGAGCTCGCTTCGCTCGCTTTTGCACTCAATAAAACACCAAAATATTAACTTTTATAATTACTTTAATATAAAAACATAATTTATAGCTTCCACCATTTCTAAAAACGGGTCTTTGCGAAATTTTACATTGTTCCGCCGCCAAAAATACTCCACTATGGCATCACCAAAATTCTCAGGATGAGTATAATTGTCTTTTGTTTTTAAATCGGTGTCCAGATGGGTAGCGAAGTCGTAGAAAAACAGGAGGAGGCAGATAAAAACGTTAGGGAGCACATTCACGTAAACTCGGAAGCAACGGAATGACGTAAAGTATACCTGTCACTCAACAAAATAGCCGGCCTAGCGATTCATTTTACGCATTTTGAGACCACTTTGACAGATTAAATGTACGTTGTTGTTGTGTGTCATGTTTAGTTAGTGATTTACCAATCATTTTAGAAAATAATTTTAAATACTTCGACGCTGCTCCGGCAGCAAAAATTGCATGGGGGCGCTTCAGGTAAACCCCCTTGAGCCCCCACAGTGACAGAATTATCAAATTCAGGCGACTCGATTCCAAATCAGGGTGGATTGGTATAGAATGCAGATAATTACATGTTACGGCAGGTAATGCAGAAGGAGGAACACTATCCCAAATATCGACGCCATCCGCCATATTGTTTTCCAGTCTCAACCCGGGCGACGTCACGATTCTTCATTGTTGGTAGATGGGTACCAGTAGCGAAGGGTACATTTTTGTAAGAGGTAAGCCGGATTACTTACACATCTTTATGTCATTTTATTATCACTAAATAGTATAAAACTAAGTCGCTTCCCGCTGTCTGTCCCTATGTATGCTCAGATCTTTAAAACTCCGCAACGGATTTTGATGCGGTATTTTTTAATAGATAGAATGATTCAAGAGGAAGGTTTATATGTAAAACATTGCACCCGTGCAAAGCCGGGGCGGGTCGCTAGTTTGTCTATAAAATACGGACTGTGCCATTTTTCAAAGGGAAGCCGGTGGGAACCGAGTTGTATGGAACCTTCGCCACTGGGTGGTAGTCGAAATCACACACAACACTTGACTCAAACTACAAACGTTTATAATTTTTAGAAAGAATTATGCCTATTTGTACAACATGTACAAATTACCGGAAGCTTTTAAAGATTTACCTCTGACCATGTTTAACAAAAGCTAACGAAATGCTAAAAGAAAAATGCTTTTATAATCTTAACGAATACATGTCAGATTGCGGAGAGGGAGACTATAATCAATAATATTGGCATACGAGTACCTTTCTATAATTGATATTCATATTAATAGTTATGACATTATCAATTCCAATTTACAATTAATCATATATTCTTAATCTGACATTTTATTAAACTTTATCTCTTTAAATGACGGTATAACTTTGACATCAATTAATTAATTAATTTGTTCCTATAAATCCATGCATGAGATCGTATATTTTGTTGTTGCTGAATATTATTATTTTTATGTTTTGTTTTGAATGTACCTCATTAAAATAATAACATTGAGCAGGCTAAAATTATATATTTGCACACCATATGTAATGGTAGAATGTAAAGGAGCCATTATAGTTTTAAGATCATACTTGTAAACCTACAATCTGGCAAATAAATGGATTTGATTTAATTTTGTTTACGTAAATTTCATACGTTATTCAATTTTGCCAATGTTTTTATTGTTATACCTAAATCATTTTTAATATCATTTTTACTTTTTTTATTATTATTGTTTACTAATTTACAAACATTCTTCGATTTTTTTTTTTTAATTAATTTGTCGATTTTTCATTTTTTGCGTTATATTATTGTATTTTTGTTGCTTTTTTATTAATGGGCACGTAAATCTTAAATCCTTTTCTTGTTGGTGTTTTACAATTAAGATTCGCAGCATTATATTTAAGTGGTTTTTGTGCAAAATGTATTATTGAATTGATTGGCGACATAATTATTTAAGCAAACGGAAATCACAATGTGTATAAATTTAATAAACGGAAATAAAAATATTAGTTCAGTAAATCAACACATGACTAATAAAAAACTAACTACCCTAAAATACAACTATTAATTCAATAAACCTATTTAACTTTTTTTTTTTAAAGAAACTTTGCCCCACTCTAGGCATTTCTCCTGTACCGTGGGTGTGTTTACAAACATTTAAACTCACACAAACAGCCAGACCTACCACCTACCTACCTACCTAGAATTAAAACGTAACTACCCTTAAATTATAAAGTAACTTAAAATTTAAATCAAATGATGGTTTTGCGCCCATACTAAGTCCATTCTGCCGACATCTATGCTAGCATTGAATCAACTTGGACTTTGAAGTGTGTAAAAACCATACTCAGCAAATCACTTTATATCTGCGTCACTCACCCGCGCGATCGTAACGTTTGGCCGTATAAGCATTTTTATTGTAAGGAAATTATTGTATTTAGAGGACATTCAATAAATCGCCTTCAAACCGTTAACATGTCTTTGACTTATTAAGACTATCGTCACCAACCTACCTCACAAGAAGATAACACTCTGCAACTTAGTATAAGTATAGCTAGCTACGTTGTGATAAATGGTAAAAAATCCACGTCGATACATTGCGTGTTTAACCTAATCGTAGTTCAATAAGAACCAGTTTTCGAAAGTGTACTAAAAAAACATTTTAAAACGCAAGCAATTTTCTAAACCGCGTAAAAATAATACAATTTCCACTTACGTAAAGTAAATCTGATGTAACTCGGCAACCAATACAGGAACGTGTAGCTGACGAGCTTCGCGAAGAAGAGCGAGAAAGAGAATTCCAGCACGCCCGGGATAGAGAGAGCGCGCGACAGGGAGACCGCGCTCTCGGGAGACGACCGGAGCAGAGACGTGCGCTCTGTCGCCTCTTCTTGCTGCGAATAGAGACAATAAGACATAATATTACATCAACCTAATGGGTGTAAAAGATCCTTAACGAAGCCCTCCTGCCTGTGAACCTTCTAGTTACGGAGATAAAGTTCCATTTTTTTATAATTAAAATTGTTTACAACTTTACTTTAAATACCTCCTTAAATGCATCCATCAGCACATTGTTAGTCACAACCAAAACCAAAAGGTAAACCATGATTTTTCACCAAAAAAATAATCGGATCTCAGTAATACACAGTTAAGGGACTTGTACATGAGTGTAAACTTCATTTAACCCCATTCAATGACTATTTCATGAAAAAGTCACTCAATGGGGTAAAATGAACTTAGAGGGTTGTATTGATGATTTGAATTATTATAATTCTGTAACTCCATACGTGGTACTGGCGCGATTCATATTTTTTATCAACATACAACCTGACACTGACATGCAAATTGCAATAAACGTAAGAAAATTTATATATTGCGGGCTACCCTTGCGCTTCCACCTTAATTATGAATACCTATTAAAACCTGTAATAATTACCAAAATAAAACTACTAAAGAACTCAACAATCAAATATTACAATACTTACTTGTGCTGCATTAGACGAATGCCTATTCGGTCGCAAGCTTGCCGACTGGAAAGAAAGACAAATATTATTAATTGCCGCTCAATAAATGTTAAAACTTATTAAAAATCTTTACAAATGTGCATATGACCTTTCTGAAGACAAAACACGCCGGGACCTACAGACAAGTACAGATGAATCAGAAATAGTACATTTTTATATAAGTCGGGAAACTTTGTTATTGCATTCGAGGCGGAATTCAAACCCGAGCCGCAGGCGAAGTTGTTATGGAGCCGAGAACTGCGGTAACAAATGCCCTCGTGTATCAAACGAAGTTTTTTAATATACTTTCGAAGAAATAAAATAAAAGAACGAAAATTTATTAGTCTCTCCTTATAACATCAGCTATCTGTCATTAAAAATCCCGCCAAAATCGGTGCAGCTGTTTCGGAGATTATCCGGAACAAACAAACAGACAGACAGACAGACAGACAAAAATTGAAAAAAATGTGTTTTTGATAATAATATACATTCAGTAAAAAGCTGTTATTTTGATATTGCAAACAGACACTTCAATTTTATTCATTTGTATAGATGACTACCAAGTGACAAGCACTCAGAGCTGTCACGCGGCGAAGCTTCCTGCACACACACCAACCAAACCACAGCGAGACAACTGGCTACTCTATAAACACATTCCCACAGATGGCGACTCTGTCGTCCGTCCCAATGTCGCAATTTACATACGGTAGGACAGCTCTGCCGTTGCGGTCTGCGGTCACACTAGTGTTGTCTGCTCTAGAATTGTCCCTTTAGAATTAGTTTTATACCGCTACATCTGATTGATTCAAACGATTGCTCACCTGATCCCCCACGACGACGGATGACGCGTCGTCATCCTCCGCCTCGTCCTCTTCGTCGGAGCGCGTTGACTGGCGGGAGGGCTGTGAGGGATGGATTCATGCATGAATGTTAATGCTGCATTTCCACCAGAGAGGAGCGAGGATGCGTAGCGAGGGATGTGTGTGGAACTAACCAATAATACATCTACAGGCTGTCGCTTTGCATCCTGGTCAAATTCAAGGAGGTATCCATACTAAGGATTCTCGACCCGAATGGGTTTTTTTTAATTTTTGGAATCTGGTGAGCTCAAAAACGATAGCCCTCATTAAATGCGACACATGAGGTCTTAAGTGATAGGCTTAAGCTAATTCAGCGTCAATTTTGTGTGGGTACTTTATCATGCTGAGATAGGGGCCTTTTGGCCTCGTAAAGGACCAATCAGGATACAATTTTGTTTTATTGTTAATTTAACCATTCTTTTTTGTGTTATCATGTGCGGACACATACCTGTCGGAGACGGTCATTGGTACGAGCTTAAAATGAATCACAAGTACGCGGTGGTGACATCACGCGACCTACTTACAAGTCTACCCACACCACAGCGTGCTCGTCACAGAGCCCAGTTGGTCACAAACTCTGAGCCAGGACGACAGTCAGTCAGTGTTAAGACCTCTTGGAACTGTACCCGATTCATTGAGCCCCGTGTTATTGTGCTAAGTTGTAACCTCAAGTAATTCGTTAGTGTTGCTAGAAACAGTGTATCGCTCAGTGTCTTTTCATAGCACGGACCCATCGTCTGCCCACATGGTGTAGAAGCCTAGCGGAGTAAATCCTGCCATCTCCGACATACATACTTTTTCTTTCTTTTACTTTCTAATGTTGCATTTGCTTTAAATGATTGATTTAACAAAAAGTTAGGTAAAAATGTATGTTTTCTGTTCCTGTTTTAAAAGGATTCCATACAAACAAATCAATTATTCTGAAAGTGATTGATTCATCCAGTTAGTTAAGGAATATTTGTATCAAACTGATTCATCAAACTAAAATGGTTGACTTAAACAATTGTCTTCTTACCGAGCGCCGACTATTGACAGCGGCTCCCAGCCCCACCAGCTTGGGGTCGGGGGCTAAGAACAGCCACACGACGGCCCCCACAGCCCCCATCACCAGCCCGGGGTAGATGAAGGAGAGGGACCAGTCGGAGTCCACGTATTCGGCTGCCATTATTGTACCTGCAATAAGAATTAACACACTTAACTCCACGTCTCTCGTTATGCGGGTAGGCAGGGACCACAGAAAGCCACACAAATATTGCATAAAATTATTACATCTCGTTTCTAGAACAGTTTTCCTTAAATAGCATAACCCTCAACCTAACTATCCAAACTAATATTATAAATGCGAAAGTAAGTTTGTTTGTTACCTTTTCACGCCTAAATCACTGAACCGAACATACTGAAATTTCACATAATATACGTTGTCAGGTGTTCAGAAACGGACATAGGGTAATGGCGACATTTTGATATTATTTTACAAATAATTAAAAAAATAATATAGTAAAAGAAACAATTTTGAGAAGGCCCGTGAAAATATTGTTATTATAATTTCAAAGTAACCGAGAAAATCTACTTCGCAACCAAATAATTGTTTATAGTGCGTGACAATTAAGACAGCTAGCGTTTTGTAGGAAAGGTCAATTTTAAATGTGATACTTATGTTTTTATGCGACTGTTAATTTTTTTACAAAAGTTCCAAGGACTTCTCAATCCACGGCGGTACACAAGCGATATTACATTTAAAATAGTATTTTATTTTATTTGTAAGAGGAGTTTAAGGTTATTTACCCTTACAGCGCGCCATTGTAAGTGACTTGTAAGTTTATTTGTCATTATAAAGGTATCAGCAAGAGTTTTGTCAGTTTGAAAATACACTTCGCGAGACCTTTACAAGGCAATTGCAAGGGTGAATATGCTTATAAAGTGCGCCCAAATCCACACTTATAGGTGTCTATAGGCGTGATATAAAACTGAAAAAAATATGGTCTTGGGATATTTGCAAGATTATTTTTTGCTAGCTGGGTATATTCCCATTGCTGGGACACCAGAGAAGGTTGGTAGATGTCACCATGTCTTGGAATGTTTGGTTCATCAGCCTAGTCTTCCCCTATGTCGTGGTCGGCTGCCAGTCTGAACACATGCAGCTGAATACCAGTCATTTAGATAGAGCAACTGACTCGATACATTACGGTGGATGGTCACCTGCTGCTAGCGGTAGCGCGACTCTGGCAAATGTTGTCTTACCTAGAATATTGATCAGCCGGGCGACTTACCCAATATATTTCCCAGTGAAGTGTGAGAGTTCCATATGCCAAAGATGAGCCCTTTCTTGCTGTTGCCGAACCATTTGCCCACTATCGCGACCGTGCCCGGCCATCCAGTGGTCTGGGCTATACCCGCCCCTGCCTGCAAAGTGAACAAAACAATTACTTTTCCTCAATTCACAACCGCTTTTTGCGTGGATACCAAAAAAAATATAGAGTACAAATAAACTAGAAAATGTATGCGCTTCAGTAACGTTCGCGTTTGTCGCGATACAGAGACACACCTCACAGAGGCAAAGTTTCAAAGTTAATAAACATTTAGAGTTTGTATGAAGTTTTCTCTCTGTTGATCACCTACTCCAGTCGCAGATCCTCATCTGTCACTCAAAAGTACTTTGGAATTGAATCGAGTTGTTAATCTATATTTTTCTGTTAGGTACAGCAAATTATGCATGTACTTCCATGTTTGTACATTATGCCGTGTGAAACGTAACGAGAAATGTAACACAAATATGCAGTGCAACATAGAATGTAACGTAAAAACTTGGCTTTGTTTCAATACGTGTTACTTTACATTTTTTTATGCCTTTCACCAATTTGTACTCGGCATAAAATTTCATCACCGCGCGTTTGTTTTCCCGAAGATAGACGACAACATTACCGAAGCGCGTAAATTTTCTAGGAGATCTGTAAATAATAAATATGTTTAAGAAACGATGGATGGGCTGTGTGAAGGATTATAGAAAGGAGGTGACTGCTGAGATGACGAGTAATAGAGAAGTATGGAAGAAGAAGACATGCTGCGCCGACCACTAATAAATTAGGATGTACATACTAACCTGCACTAACAAATAGTATGATATGTTATGTATGTTGTAAGTCCGCCCGATGCCGAAGAGGTAACAAAAGATGGCGGAGACCAGCATCCCTAAAGATAAGAAGTATCGGAGGTCCACCCTCTCTGCTATCATACCTGGAACATAACATCACGCCTTTATTACCCGAAGGCTTAGACAGAGTACACCCACTTCCTATTTTTTTTTCTCATTTTCGTTTTCGTTTATTGGCCAACCAACAATTGTTTACACTGTAAATATTTAAAGTACTTATCTACCATAATCTAAGGTTGGTGTAACAGTATCTTACGGGTTAACACCGCATGCCCCATGAACATATTAACTGTGCCACAAGCACTGTATTATAAAATTAATATCTTATTAACTAAAATTATCAAGTTTAAATTATCATTTTTAGCGATGAAATGTAAAAGTAACATAAACAGTAAAAGTAAGATTTAATAGAACAAAACAAAAATACACATTATTATTTAAACATTACTAATAGTTGTTCTATGTAACTTGGCACATGAGTCAAAATGCACGTCAACAAGATCGCTGCAGCTATTTAGCAATTTGCAGACGTGCAACAACAGAGATTGCACCAAGTATTGTTCTGCGGAGTGGAGGGTGCAAAGGAGTAATAGGAGCGCGAGGGAGTCGAGCGGGAGCCCGAAACTGAAACTTAGATATTAATAGATGACCAATTTTGAATCGGAGTAGCTTATATAATCAGCCTATAATGTTCCCACTGCTGAGACACGGCCCCCTCTCTATGAGATGGAGTGGGTTATAATCCACCACGCGGGCCCAGTGCGAGTTGGTAGATGTCACATGTCTTCGAATGTTTGGTTCTAGGACACGCCGGTTTCCTCACGATGTTTTCTTTCGCCATTCTGAGAGCAGTGGTGATGAAATAAATTACACAAAGTATGCCTGGGTTCCCGCTAAAGCCCGATTAAGATAGAGACACACAGATTATGCGCGACCGAGACAACGGTAGTGGCACGGCCGCTTACTGAAGTGGGGTTGTTAACTGGAACATACTTCATCGCGACAGGACGAGCCGTGTTTGTCACTTTGCAAAGTCATCTTAAATGAAAAGCGACCAATCGGCGACCAGACGAAATACTTCTCGTAAAAACTTTACAGTAAAAAGTAACAAACACATTGCCATCTAGGCGGAAGTAATTTGATAGCATTCTCTTCATAGCAAAACTAACCAGTGATACGAGTAGCTTAATGCCTAGTGGTGTGACCGTAGGACTGCCAAGTCATAGGTCTCGAGTTCGAACCCAAGGCACGCACTTCTGATTTCTCGGATTCGTGTGCGTATTTAATAATTATCACTTGCTTCGGCGAAGGAAACCTCGTGAGGAAACCAGCATGCCCGACAGACATCTCGACGGCATGTAAAGCCAAGTCAGAGGCCCATGGGTGACAAAAAACTCTGACACCAGGTTAGGCACAAACCACACGTTATAGAAAGAAAGAATTGCATAACTAACTCAATTTTGGGCCTTGTCAATTTATAATTTTAAAGGTTGACTTAATTATGACGTAAATTAATTACTATAAAAACATGCACATTCATTAAAACAGCTGCAGACTATGTAAATATTTGTCTCGACCGAGCAATCAAACCGACGACCTTCACAGTCGAGGGCGTAAACGATGCATCTACACAGATGGCCATGGATTCTTTTACGAGTAAATATTTTCTAATTATTTACTAATTAGTTATTAACCCTGACCCCTGAAAGCCGTTGGCTGAAAACATATAGGGCGTTGAAACATCCTGAACGATGCCGAAAGGCACGTTAGCTTCCCGTCATTGCGATCATTTTTACCCGACTGCGCGATGTAAAAGAGGGTAATGTGTTTATTTTTGTGCTAGATCATACTGGGGAACCTTTTACAAATAGTTAAGGAGATAACGAAGATCAAAGAATCAATTTTTTCACACGTTTTATTTTTTCATACAAGTTTCAACGACCTCAATACACCTCTGAACTATTCAATACATCCATGCGCACAATGTTTTGAGTGCATTACATTGAGCGCTACCGTAAACCGTGACATTTCACACCAAAAAAGAAAAGTCGTTTACCAGCAATCATTTTCGCGCACTGTTACTTAGTTCGATGTACAAAATGCTTGGCACTGGTGAGGTTTTGGACAAATAAAATATTATCGTCGACACGAAGAAGCAGACTGATCGGAAAGTTGGTCTTATAGGATCACTCGCGTGTCTGTCTGTCCGTCTGTCACAGCCAATTTACTCTGAAACTACTGGACCGATTGAATTGGGTGTTTCCTCGCACACTTACTTCGGGGGCAGCAGGGGGAGTGAGGTGTGAACTCCCCACGTTACGTCTATGAAAGCCGCGCGTAGAAAACTACGCGCCGCTTATTTGGGTGCAGCGTGACAGGGGGCGACGGATGTCCCGTTCGAATGCGACACTCCTGGACCTGCTTAGAGAATGCATCCCCACGCTCCTGCGCCATCATCCTCATCCTGGTGTTACCTATGGTTTAACCCTTCGTGTATCGTGTATCCACACGAGACACAATAGGTTTTTAATTGTGTCTATATACTCGGCATACGAAGGGTTAATGGTTGGAATATATCTCTTACCTGAGACAAACATGGCTCCAGCGTATGAAAACAGGAAGGCGGAGTCCAGAGCGCCGAGCAATGTGTTCGCGTCGTTCGTATCTGCAACAAGCGAGCGTGATGTGTTACGTGGTGTTCTTCTGTCGCTAGAGACAGACAAGCTACTACAAGGTCACATTAGATTGGCTAGTGAAACTCCGCAGACGCGATGGTCTCTACGTAAGTAGATACTAAAATGAGATCACGACTGTTATCTCTTGAAGAATTAGGCGGATGTGTACCTATAGTCATATAGCCTATAGCCTTTTTTTTATGTCGGGGCTGGCTTCCAGTCTAACCGGATGCAGCTGAATACCAGTATTTTACGTAGAGTGACTGCCTACCTGACCTCCACAACCCAGTTAGTACTGTGTAATACGATACCCCTTGGTGAGACTGGATATCAGACTTTCGGGCCACTGACTACTTGTAACGAGTGTCAAAGACACATTGCCCGACGCGGGCATCGCACCCAGGATTTCTTGATGAATGGGCCAAATGCAGTCTGTATTCAGGTAACAAGATGGCAGAATTAATTCGTTAATTCTCAATTTCTCATTTACAGTTTCAATCTCCTTTTATTAATTTCTCCTTCCTTTGGCCATTTGTATGTAGTAACTATTAGCTGTTGCCCGCGAGTCGCGACCATCGTTCGCATGATATTATTTTTATTTACTAACATTTCCAAGGATTTTAATTTATTTGCACGGAACCCTAATATTTTTTCTAAAGTAAAAGTAGCCTATGTTAGCTACCTACCTTATAACATCAACTATCTGCCAGTAAAAGTTCCGTCAAAATCGGGCCAGCCGTTTCGGAGATTAGCCGGAACAGACAGACAGACGGACAAAAATAAAAAATAAATGTGTTTTTGTTATAAGTACCGAATACACTCTCATATACATTCAGTAAAAAGCTGTTATTTTGATATTACAAACAGACACTTCGATTTTATTTATTTGTATAGATAACCAAATTCCTTAGCTATACTCACTAAAAGGGGCCCAGTTACACCACTGGTCATCGTTAGGGTCGGTCCCGGGCGGCGGGACGAGTGCCGAGCAATTCTGGTGCAGGACCGACTTGACCACCGAGATCGGCTTCCTCGTCAGGTGGTATGTCATGTAGGTGAAGAACGTCAGCATTAGCACCGAGGCTTGGTACCTTCGGACAAATGAGAGTCAAGAATCAGCCCCGTTTAACGAGCAGGATGGTAGTTTCGAACCCCGGCCTTGCCGTCGATTCGCATACACTTCATACAAGGTGTACACGGCCCCTTCACGAGTCGTCAACCAAGCATTCTGTACATCAAACTATGTAACTTTACGTAAAAATTATTGCTGGAGAACGACTTTTTTTTATTTTGATCAATGTAACGCATTCAAATCACTGTGCTGATGGAGGCATTGAAAAGTACGGGCGTCGAAGAGGTATTTGAAGTAAAGTTAGTTAAGAATAAAAACTTGTAGGTATTGAAAAAAAAGGTTGGTATATTGACCCGCAATATCTCCGTATATAAAAGATTGCAAGCTGGAACAAAAAAAATATCGCAATGACGGGGAGAACAAGTACCTTTCGGCTTCGTTAAGGGTATTTTTCGCACCCATTAGAATCAAGTTCTGCTAACTTAACATCCAGATAATGTTGCTGGGATGTTTGTACGCCACTTCTACTTTCCAACCTAGTAAGTGGTGAGGGCTGGGCGTCTTGGGCAATAGTCAGCAAAAGAATTTGTGTGGTATACAACAACTAAAAACCCCACTACTGAAACATCACGCTCTAATTAAATTCGGGGTTTACAAGGTAAAATCGACTCCTCCTATCGTTGAAGTCGGTTAAAATGTAGCCTATGTTACCCGGGCAATAATAACGAATCGATTGACACCTTGTTCATCAAAATCGGATAATGGTTTAAGCGCTACGGAGGAATATACGTAAATACAAACATACATACATACATAGACTGCTACAATCATAACCCTTTCTTTTTGACAAATGACTCATCTCCTGGGACTCGTGTATACTAATATTATAAACGATATATTGACCCTGAAACGATACATTGTGATTCATATTGTTTAAAAATATTAAAAACAATAAGAAAATAAATAATAATAATAATAAAGAAGTAAAGTTTGTGAGGTTGTAGGAGGTAATCTCTAGGTCTACTGAACCGATTTTGAAAATTCTTTCACTAATAGGAAGCTACATTATCCGCGAGTGCCATAGGCTATATTTACAACGTGCCCGTGGAATATTTTTCGACCAAAACGCGAGCGAAGCCGCGGGTTAAAGCTAGTTAAATGTGTTTTGTTACCGCTGAACCCAATTACTCGTAGATTCGACGGGGAGCCCAACATGGTTAGAAAAAAGCTAGGCCGATTATGATGATGAATTGAGTCTCCCATCTTTGTCGCGAAAATTTTCTGATTCCAATTCCAGTACAAATTAAAGTTTACCTTAACGCGATGGAATAGGTTCAAAACGCTCACTGTAGTAGGCCTAGTGCGAGTTTTAAGCCTATTATACAGGATGATTATTAAAGGAGGGTACTGTGGCCCCATTTTAGAAAGCTAATGGGACAAGGAAGTCGGTCGGATAACAAGGGAAGTTTCAAGAATTTTTCAGAACATGACCTTCTTTTCCAAAGGCAGATGTACTTTTTTGACAAATTGGTTCTCGAAGGATACATTCGTTCATGAGCTCTAAGAAAAGTATCAGTTTAACGTACTGACGGCATAGATTTCTTACAACCGGCACTTTCTAGTGGAGATGTGGAAAATTTCAAAAAACTTTACAAGAGCGATTTCTCTAAAATAACCCCGTTTGGACCCCAAGTTATCGGGTAAAAATAGTTGCAAATTAGGTCTAGTATCACCCATTTCAACGAATGCACCCAATTACCAACCAAAATCAACCTCTAAACCACGCATTAGGCGGTAGAGCCTTATTACACAACGAATCACGTTCATCGATCTTCCACCATGTTTGGAAACGATAACATAATCTGGTCGCAATCTAGTTCCAATTCAATTGAATCCAAGCTCAAATATTTACAAACTAGAGTGTTCAAATATAAATATTTATACAAAGACGTGTGCCAGATATGAGTCATAAACTTTTGCTATTTGATTTGTTTGTAAGCCGTTAAAGGCAACGGCCATTTGGGTGCATACAAGTTTACATAAAAGGCACTGTTGCATTTAACCTGATGCCTCCTTTAGAACTACTGGCTTTAGATGACATCATAATCATCTGTCTGTCTAACCGGATGCAGCTGAATACCAGTATTTTACATGGAGCTGCCTATCTGACCTCCACATCCCAGTTAGTACTGGGTAATACGGTACCCCTTGGTAAAACTGGTTGTCAGACTTTCAGGCCAGACAGACCCGTACCGACCGTCAATGATCTTCAAATGACTCGACACGGACCGACCCGAGCGGCTGTTCTTCATGATCGGTCTATAAAACTACCATGCACACACTCCTCGTGCGGACCCAGTGAAGTTCGAACTCTTGGTGCTAGGATATGCGTCTTTGCAAGACAGTTTCTCTCACTGTTTCGAACTAAAGATCTTGAAACCTATGCAGACAAATGTAAATGTATTATCAATTGTTTTTCTCAGCGAAAATATATGAAGCGATGAAGGCGGCAGTTTCGAGGACTGTGTTTCTAACTTTGATTCTCAGCCTCTTTCTCCGGCTTCCCCAGAAGGAGATTTATTAAAGTTTTTTGGGTGTACGATAATACCGATGTGAAAATACCCTTAACGAAGCCGAAAGGCACTTGTTCTCTTCGTCATTGCGTTTTTTTTTACCATACCATACCTGAGAACCTTCTAGTTACAGATTTGATATATTGGGGGTCAAAGTTCCAACTTTTTCAAAAGTATTTTTGAATAAAAGTTTTTTACGTTATATGTTTATCCTAAATACAGGGCGTTCGTTACATCGAGTTTTACCCTAAAACGTGATTTTTCACCCCAAAAAAAAAGTCGATTACCAGCTATAATTTTTGCGTAAAGTTACTTAGTTTGATGTACATAATGCTTGGTTGACGGCTTCGTGAAGAGGCCGTGTACACCTTGTATGTTTTTAGCAAGTAACACAAGCATCAGTTATTTTCGCCATCAATCGCAATTAATTACTGTTAAATGCACACTAATGGGGAAAGTAACTGTAAAACTAATACCGCTAGCATAGCAAGACCCAAGAATCGTTAAAAATCTATTATTAACATGTCAAAATAGCTGGACCTCTTTGATCACCATCACCACACCATCTACAAACCTTTTCAACTGTCTCAGCCGCGGATCATCTTCAATTCTGTCCGTGTCCCAATTTATTAGTGCTCGGCGCAGCATGTCTTCCATACTTCTCTATTACTCGTCATCTCAGCAGTCACCTCCTTCCTAGCCATATCATCCTTCACACAGTCCAAAACAAACAAAGACAAACACAGAGCAAAGCCGCAGATAAAAACAAGTAAGACATTGTTGTCGCATCTTCGATAACCAAATATCTACGTACGAATTAAGTCCCCATTGTACTCGCGGTCGGCACAACACGTGTTCTTCTTCTATTCTCACCTGTCAGACGTCACGGCATCATTTACTCCTTTATCCTTCATATCATTCTCGACACAACCCATCCATCTTTTCTTTGGCCTTCGTCTCCCTCTCCATCCATCAACATTCATGTACATCACTCTTTTGGTCACATGCGTTTCATACCTCCTCAATATATGTCCATACCAAGACAAACGAATTATTTTAATTTCTGTAAAAAGGCGCCACTTCGAAACTTCCTGTAATATACTCATTCCTTACTTTATCCTGCTTTAACTGTCGTGGTGGCGCAGAGGTTAAGGCTTCGCCTCTCATACATGAGGTTGTGGGCTCAAATCCGGACAAGTACCAATGTGACTTTTACAATTCATATGTACTTTCTATGTTTATCTTGGACATCACAGACATCGCTGAAAGAAAACATAGTCAGGAAACCTGGACTTGTAAAAGTCTGAAATCGCCAACCCGATCAATGCTCGTGCCTTCTCTGTTGAGAAGAGGCCTTTGCCCAGCAGTGGGACAGTAATAGGCTGATATTATTACTTTATCCATTCTTGTCACCCCACACATCCACCTCAACATTCTAATCTCCGCTTCATGCAATCGTTTTTCATCCATTTTCTTCACAGCCCATCATTGTGATCGTACGAATTTAAGCAATTGGAGAAATAACAGACGGTAGGTCAAGCCATTCGTTAGCTAAGGTGATAGCGTATATTGTTTAATCATTAAATTAATTAACTGTAACCACTAATTGCAAGATACCACGACATGGTTATAAAATGTAACTGTATGATAATGGTCGTAGGTATAATATTAGAACGCTTGATGATATTGTCGGTGTAGATATGAAACGCCGCAAAGGACATTGGCCGTGACTAACACGTGAGTTAAACATGACTGCTAAGCTTGTAGTTGGCATGGGTTGGAACCCTGGGTACAACATAGGTTGGTTGAGTAGGACGGCTCTATAAAGCGATCGTAAGGCTGCGTTATCACCTGAGATGAGCGAGGATGTGTGAGGAACTAGCTAGAATACATCAAGTTGTGAAAAAGGAGCGATGATATTGGTTAGTTTCACACACATCTCTCGCTACGTAGCCTTGCTCATCTCTGGTGAAAGCGCAGCTTATCATGCCTAACGCTCGAGATATTTATGTAGAGATAGAGACGCCTTGTAATCGCGACTGCCATTTCTTGTTACGCACTTACGCACGGCGCATGCTAGAAACTATGCAATTCCAAAAAACCTGGGTGACAAGTGACAACTGACAGATGGTGAGTAGGTTATCCGACAGAGACAATTTCACTTCAACTTCAGTTTTTTTTAATATAAAATGTTTGTTTTGTAAGTTGCAAAAAAAAACGTCACCATCATTTCAACACGTCACGTCATTCATCATTCTGGAGTTAATATTTTTTTTTTCTTGATGGAAATCAGTCACTGATCACGGAAATAACATAATCTGAAGTAGCTAAAATCATCAATAAAGCGTGGCGCATGCAGTCGCTGAGAACTATGTATTTCCCACTTCGCGCCACTCTGCCCTTCTCACTCTTTCTCTATCTCTCACTCTCTCGCACCGTAACTTGCCACCTTGACTAAATGAAAATTCAAGATGGCGGGATTTTCATTTTGACCTCATTTCTTGCACAAAATAATTAGTAGAATTACATGCATGCAATCATAAATCGTATTTTACTAGTTGACTTTAGTTTTCTAGCATTTTGCTCCATTTGAAAAAACTTAAAGTTTGAAATTTAGTCAGATTTAGGAAATTCCTCCACATAATTGGCAGATTATGGGTCAGTACGACAAGAACATCAAGATGAAGCGTCTGTATAATAATCTGAAGCGCTCGAGTATTTCAAGGTCACGATTTTAAGGCCATGACTTATGGTCGTGTCCAAATCGTCAGTCTTTTGAACATGAGCTACTTGAGGGTTGGTTGCGATAGTCGTGGAGAGGATCCGGCAATTGGGTCTCGAGGTGGCATTGCACAAGTCCGAGGCCATGTGCTTTCATGGGCCTCGGAATGCGCCACCGTCGGGATCCATACTGACGGTAGGAGGGGTTCCCATCGGCGTAGAGCCGACGTTGAAGTACCTAGGACTCGTCCTCGATAGCCGGTGGAACTTCGTGGAGCATTTCCGACGTTTGGCCCTCAAACTGGAAAGGGCCGGGGCTGCCTTCAAGCGGCTCCTGCCCAACCTGAGGGGTCCAAACGCCTCCTAGGCGATAAGTCCCCTCTTTGAGGAGTGGCTAGAGAGGCGCTAGGGCACCCTCACCTTCCACCTGACGCAGGTCACGGCCACGGTTGTTTCGAGAGGTTCCTGCACCGAATTGGGCGGGAAGAAACGCCCGGGTGCTACCATTGTGAGGATCGACCGGAGGACACGGTGGAGCACACGGTGGAGATCTGCCCCGCGTGGGCGGAGCACCGCCGTGTCCTCGTAGCGGCGATCGGCGGCGGCGACCTCGCGCGTCCGGCCTTGGTTCAATCCATGGTCCGGAGCGAGACGAAATGGGACGCCGTCACCTCCTTCTGCGAAGCAGTCATGCTGGCGAAGGTGCGAGGGAGAGAACCTCACGTCCCAGCCGCCGCGGGAGACGCACCGGGCGTCGGGGACCACATGGTGGCCCCCGGCCACCGTAGGCGCGGGCCTGTGGACGGTGAGCTATGGGCTAGCTCGCCGTCCGTCCGTCTTATGACGACAGGCCGTGTCGACGGCGCGTTCGTGTTCCACGCGCGCCTCAAAGAGAGTCAGCAAACAGGAAGGGGTCCGAAAGGACCGATGCCTGCCAGGGTTGCGGGACTGTTCGAAAGTGTTACCGCGGCCCTGGAACACAAAGGGCAACCGCAAAAAAAAAGGGTTCACTTTAAATCCTTTCTCAATATCTGACGCGCTCGAATAAATTTTTCTTCGCCTATTTTCTGTCCCTTCATACGGCCACCCCCACCATGCAAACCGGCAGATTAATATTTTTCCGTTATCAGAAACACGTGGGGCGCATATACTATTAATATCTGAAGCGCTCGAGTATTTCTTGCGACTGTTTTTTTTTACATTTTTGAAAACCTGTACACGCTTCCCCCACCAGTGAAAGGGCGGGCATACATCATATGACCTTTTTTTCTTTTTAGCATCTAACCTTCACAATCCAACACGGTGCAAATGCAAAAGAAACTTTGCCTAGGAGTAGGAGGTCACTGAAGAACATCATCCGCCTAGCCTGTTAGGTAATTTAAGGCCACTGACTACACATGAAGCTATGCATATCCGGTATAACCTGACCTCGCTTTGTATGAACTTCCCGTACATTGGGAGATTAGTGTATACTGGTTTGCATAGCTTGAGTGATCGAAGTGCGTTATATGCGTGCGTTTGTTGCAGTGGCGTAGCTACCGTATGGCTAGGCAGGACAATGCCACGGTGCCCCCAAGCTCGAGGGGCCCTTGTATACGTCCAAGTCCTGCCCAGGTCGAGCTCTATCCGTGTGCAAAATTTCATCCAAGTCCATGGGTTTCACCAGGCAGGCCGAGATCAGGATTTTTAAAAGTTACAACTTCTCCAGCCTGATGCCGCAGATTTACTCAGTACGTAATAAATTGTAGAATCACTCTTAAAATAAAATATTTTTAAGGCGAAAAATTAGCATCTGAGTACTCGTACTAGCGCTACAAACTTACAAATTTTCTTTAAACCAACGCATGCGGTTCATACTTTTGAACCCTAAAAATTATCACAAAGGCTCGTTTTTCTGCCTCTGGATTGGTATTATTTTTGGATTTTAACCAGAATCAGAATCAGAATTATTTATTTGTAAAACATAGGTGAAGAACATATATACATTAATCATACATGTCAAGGTCTTAAATAGATAAGTGTTGCACTATGCTTTGTCATTGTTGACATACAAATATTAAAGTCAGGTTCATCAAAGTTAACAAAATTTTCTATCAATTTTATACAAATACATTAAAATAATCAATTTAATAATGTCCACTACAAGAAAGAAAAACAAAAAACACACAAGAAGATCATAACAAAAGAACATGCGAGAAATTTTTCGTCCGTTACATTAATAATATGAATTAATAAAATTACAGAATTTAATCAAATAGTCATCCAAAATTAATATAGTCATCCAAGTCAATATTAATAATATAGATTTATAAAATTACATAATCTCATAATTCATCATATCATAATTTAATCAAATAGTATTATCATTAAAATAGTCATCAAAGGTATAATAACATTTCTCAACTAATAACTTGTGAAGACACTTTTTGAATTTCTTTAATGGCATACATTTTATAGCATCAGGTATTTTATTAAAAATCTTTGGTGCAACACCAAAGAAGCTCTTTTTCATTAACGCAGTATTACATTTCAACGTACATAGTTGATTTTCATATTGACTAAAGTCTTCTTAACTGTTGAATATTTTGTAAATAAATGTGGATTTGATTTTATAAATAATGCAGTTTCTAATATATATATATAGCTGGTAACGTTAATATTTTTAATTTCTTGAAGTAGGGAACGCAACTATCTGTTGACTTTAAATTACACATGGATCTTACACACCTTCTTTGCATCCTAAATACCAGTTCCCTATTTGTTGATTGCCCCCAGAAAACAACACCATAACGGAGAATAGAGACTACAAGTCCATGATAGGCTGTTAACAGTGTCTCAGAATTAACTCTCTTAGATAATTGAAACAATAGATACGCAGATTTACTCAGTCGTTTACAAACCACTTCCAGGTGAGGTTTCCAAGTCAACTTATGGTCTACAGTTATGCCTAAGAATTTTGTACTCGTAACTTCGTCTATTTTACACTCATCGTAGGTAATATTAAGGGGTGGATTCTCACGTCGTTGATGAAACTGTATGATTTTAGTTTTATTCAAATTGATCACAAGATTATTATTATTTAGCCAATTAATAATGTTATTTAGCGAGTTATTGATCTCATTTCGATATTCGTTTGGATCAGTGCATTCTATGATAGCCGTACTGTCATCTGCAAAAAGTACCATTTTGTTTCTCAAATTTCTTGGGAGATCATTGATATATATTAAGAAAAGTGGGGGCCCGAGTACAGTGCCCTGAGGCACATCATACTTCACGGACCTCGCTTCAGAGACATATGTAGTTTCTAATTTGCTTATAGGACAGATTCTGGAAATCTCAGTACACTGTGTCCTATCACTTAGGTATGATTCTAGGAGTTAATGAATGTTTCCTCGAATACCGTACCCGTGTAACTTTTGCAGCAAGATCTGATGATCTACGAAGTCAAAAGCTTTTGACATATCCGTGAAGATGGAGCACACAGGATTTTTTTTATCCACAGAAGTCATTATACTTGATAGCAGGTCAAATAGTGCCATATTAATATTAGTATTTTTCCTAAATCCTTTTTGTTCATTGCAAAATAACTGAAACTTCTCGAAATACGTGTAAATGGAATTATATATTATTTTTTCAATAACTTTTGCAAAAAACTGGTATTTTTGCAATAGGCCTGTAATTTTTAACATCAGTCTTGTCATTATTTTTGTAAATGGGTTTAATAACTTCCTTCTTGAGACTAGTAGGGAATATACCATCGGAAATGCAAAGATTAATTATGTGCGATAACGGTGTCGCTATGACCTCCTTAACATCTTTTATTACTCTAGTTGAAATACCGTCGTATCCTACTGTACCAGTATTTTTTAAGCTACTTATCACTTTTATAATGTCAGTATCTGAAACTGGTAGCATAAATAGAGACTGCGAAGTTGAGTTTTCAATAACATTTAACATGATTAAACGGTATAGACAGAGGCTGAAGTTAATAAGGAGTAGCTTGCCCCGAGGCCTTAATATTTAAATAAAGGTTGCAAAAAATTGAGCATGGTGGACGATTAATCTCAAGATAATTTTCAAACTTTAAGTTACGTATCTGAATTTATTCGAAGCAACATGTAAAAAATTTCTAGCTCAGTTTGCTCGCTCTTGCAGCCTACTTTCTTTTGAATCCTAACTTTGTCTATAAGTCGCTCAAGTAACTGTGGTAGGTCGAAACAATTCTAACCTGTCGAGGGTAGGTAGTGTTAAAATTTTCGAACTCACTTCGCTCGCTTTTCTGAGTACTTTCTTTTAAATGTTGAATTTATCTAAAAGTCGAACAAGTATCTCCTGTATGAAAGATCGAAATAATTTTAAACTGTCCAAGTTCGCTTCGCTCGCTCTTGGGACCTTAGTTCTTTTTGTACAAATTTTAACGTTTTTAGTACTTACGTAGCCTTTATTATGCCTCTCAGTGGGCTATAAGGAGCTGATGATGAAGTAGTTTTGTAAAACTAAGTATTTACTTATGTTGAAACAGGGCCCCAATTTCATTTTGCCCCGGGGCCCATGGTTACATAGCTACGCCACTGGTTTGTTGTTTCTCGTTGTATGGAGCCGCTCTGTCCTACTCCTGCAGGCGTAGCATAACCAATTCTGAGATGATTTTAGAATTGCAATTGCCGGCACCGAGGCAAGGATTAAGTACAACATGCGCCATCATTTCACGATCACCTAGTATACATATACTGAAACCTTTCATTCATACTATTCATCCCATGCATGTTGTAATAAAATTATCTTTTAAAGGTTTTTGTATGTACACTACGAGTATTAAATATGAATTTGTTATCATACAATTTTACATGTTTCTATTATCGAAACACTTTTAACAGGTATTTTATCATGATTTTATTCAGCAACGTCCTATTATTTAGCAACATGCGCAGTTTTTATCTTGAAGAGATAAGAATAAAGTCACTAAATACAGCAAATAATTATATTTTACTCTAGTGGTAATCGCCATTATTATAATTAAAGAGGTAAAGTTTGTGGGATGATTTCCACCAACGGCTCGCATCGCATCGGATCGCAACGGATTTTACAATCTTTAAACGATATTATACCGTGAACACAGTTTTTAAAGTCTATATTACCTAGCCGCGCACAGCAGCTTGACCACGGGCGTCTTCCGCGACACGCGGGCGTATCCGATCGGATCCTTTCGGCTGTTGTCGTGTGCCATAAATCATTTCCTATTCTGTGTTTTACGATTATTTTTTCTTCTAATAGCCGTTGAAGTAGTATAATAGAAGTATTGTACTATGTCAACTTCAACCATTTTCAAAAATTAGAACACGTCGACACGGTAGGAATGAAACTACACACATCAAAAGTGTCTAGGGATCAACATATATTTTTGCAATAACTTTTCTCCTGATTGATATTAATTAAAATTTTCTTTAAGGATTCATCAAATAAAGTGTTTTCGTTTGTCACAGTAACGATAAACCAAGTCACCTTTGCATTAATAAAGAAATTTGCCATTTTCCTAATAAAGGGATTTTTGACATTTGAACCACTAACACAAAAGTTCGAAAAAAAGACTGAAATAACAGTTTTCTTTAAAATTTTATTGGGTAACTTAAACAATTAATAATCCATGTTTCTACCGCGAACACTAACAACACAAGAACATCGGTTTGGCATACTCAAAATGAGTTCATCCAAATCACGCTGTGGAATGGCCGCCCATGTTCGTTGCAACAACAAAAAAAGGTCTTCTTGCGACTGGATACCCTCCATATTCGGCAGAGCTCTTCTCTGTAGCATATCCCATGCATGCTCAATCGGATTCAAGTCTGGCGACTGAGCAGGCCAGGGCAGGACATTGATGTTAGCTGCGGCGAGAGTCTGTCTTACAACTCTTGCGGTGTGCGGTCGTGCATTATCATGCATTAACTGAAATAAGGGACCGATTTGCACTTGTAGAGGAACGATGACGTCTGATACAATCGTCTCAGCATAAATTTGAGCGTTGAGGTTGCCTCTGATCCAAATCAACTCAGTTCTTCCGCCGATCCAAATACCCGCCCATACCATGATGGTTCCACCACTATAAGGATGGACTTCCTGGCAGGATTTTAATCGCTGTTGGCGTCCAGGGGTTCTCCAGTGTCGTATACGTCTTGTATCCGGTCTCATACCAAAACCAGACTCATCAGAAAAGCACACGAAACGCCATTGTTCTTCTGCCCAATTTCTGTGTTCAAGAGCCCATTGATATCGTATCCTACGATTGTGCATTGCTATAGGTGGTACCCGTAGCGGTCTTCGGGAATGAAGGTTCACTTCATGCAAGCGGTTTCTGACTGTTTGGTCGCTAATTAAGTTCCCTGAAGAGTGATGAAGCCTCACGGCTAACATCATGGCGGTTATTGTTGGAGCTCTTCGAGTTAAGATTTGAATGTATCGGTCTTGTCTCCGTGTGGTGCAGCGATACCGTCCTCCATGGCGCTCAGCCACGGTACCAGTGCTTCGGTAACGTGTCCAAAGTCGACTGATAACACTCTGACTTGTATTCAGAGCTAAAGCCACAGTACGTTGCCGGGAACCAGCTTCTATCATTCCCACGGCTCTGAGCATTTCTTCCCTGCTTAAATGACGTCGCCGCTCCATAATAACGTTGGTTTTAATCAGTAGTAGGGAAACAGTAGCACTAATAATGTCTTCAATGCGTTGTATGTTTTTATAGGGAAAATATTGACAGCTGATTTTCATCTTTTACTCGAATTTGATTCACAGTTCCTGATTCAAATTATGAAATGCACCAAAAAGGATCCATATAAATTTATAAAATCATAAATTTATTACAAAGCCACATCTCAATCTCAAGAAATCCACATAAAAATGCTTGATCCCTAGACACTTTTGATGTGTGTATTTGACTAGGCGCAGAAACGGATACGTTCGCAAGCGACGGTACGGAGCCGGTCGTAGGCGTCGACATTTATTTATTTATTTATTTATTGGCCTATCTACAATTGTTACACTGTTTATCCTAATAATACAAGCAATTATGGTACAAGCATAGTGTACATTATGATGCGATACACACAGCATGCAACGCATGCGATAGACAGCCTGCCGGACGCGATCGGCTGTCACCGCATCCGTTCGTATCCTTTCCATTCCGATGCGATGCGAACCGCTTAGTGGAAATCATACTGACGTTAGTCATGTAGCGGGTAATCTTCGGATCTACTGATCCGATTCCGAAAATTCTTTCACTAGTGGGAAGCTACATTATCTCCGAGTTTCATAGGCTTTTATAGTCAAAACGTTCCCGTGTGATTTCTTCGACCATAACGCGGGCGAGGCCGGGCATAGATTAATATAGGCCGGAGGCAAGACCTTGCTGAACATTAGGTCCTCAGTTCGATTCCCGGGTCGGGCAAGGGCTTTTGGGTTTTTCCATCAGGGATTTCTCAGTAACAGCCACGGAGTCGATACTCGTGCCCTGTTAGTGGCAATAGGCTCACCCGCCATTACATGGGAGTTGAACATAACCGGCGAAATGTGGGTATACTATTAGGTACACCTCTGCCTAACGTACATATGATAAAATACTAATTATGCTAATAAATATAAACATAAAATTATGTGAGTAACACCTCACTTGTGCACTACGTCACTGTGCGTTCAGGTGGTACTTGCCGGTGGAAGCGACGGAACACCAGTCCCTGCGGCCTAAAGACCTCCTCTAAGACGAAAGTGCAGATAGCATTTTGATAATCGCACCACGAACGCCTTAAAATTGTCGTTGCGGTGCGACCCAAGCAGCTGCACTTTCGCCATGTATTTGGTCTTCTGACGCACGTACTCCAGGATGTCCTCCGCCGTAGTGGTGTACTGTAGGCGGGAGATGTATACTGGAGTGTTGTGTTTCGCGGTACGAATAGGCACATTCGGCTCCGATGGAGCCGTACCGCAACGGTTCTTGTTGGTACGTTGACGGCGCTTCCTCCGTCACATAACCATCATCTGCCCGAAACAGTTCCTTTTCAGGCACGGGCTTCCCAGCGGGAGCAGTTATTATGCTAGCGAAGTCGCCAAGAACACAGGCGTGATATTATGTTATGTAATTAATAAGAGTCTACAGAAATGTTTGGGTTCGAATTCGTCACAGCTCGGCGGCAAACAAGTCTCTCTGTCTAAATCGTGATAGTGCCACAATAGCAGCTGTGCAGGCACTGTACCGTTGCCAACCAAACAATAAACACAAAGCTAGGTCGTGACAATTAAATAACTGGTTATAGACCGTGCAATTAACTTAGCTAGATTATAAAAACAATTCGTTAAGTACGGCTTTTATAGTTGACTCAATAGTTGCTTTATCAGTTTTAACAACAATACCAAGTGAATTTTATTTGAACTTCTATAACGCTCGTTTTTCGGCATGGGGTAGGCAGGAAGAACCGAACGTCACTTTGTATCATCCTTACATACTATTCTTGCCTCGTCCACATTCATTCATCATCACTAGAACGAGAACATAAGAAACTATAGCTGTTACCGTTAGTTGTTTTGTACAACGTTTCATTATGCAATCCGTCTGTGACATAGATACACAAACAGTATCTACATATTGTTGGTTTACTCGTTTTAAATGAAATAAATAAATACACCCGCATTTCGACAGTTAGGTATGTTAAGTTCCATTTTATTGGTTACTTGCTGTTGCCCACGGCTTTGCTCGCATTTTGGACGGAAATTATATATAGTCTATGGCACTCGGGGATGATGTAGCTTCCTATTAGTGAATTGAATTAGTGAATGAAGAATTTTCAAAATCGGTTCAGTACATCTAGAGATTACCCCCTACAAAGTCACAAACTTTACCTCTTTATACTTATTAGTATAGATTAACAGAGTAATTGATCAGACTTCAAGAAAGGGAAAGATAAACCATTTTCTAGGTAATTGTAGTCAACAATGTCTTGAGCCTGTGCCATAACTGTTTGATGACAGTGGTCAGTGGTCAGGAGTAAATGATGCTGTGAAGTCTGACAGGGGAGAATAGGAGAAGAAAATGTGTTACGCAAACATCATTAAATTGTTTCAGAACATGCAATTATATTATTGTACATTGAGCTGGTCATGATGTTTATGGCTCTATGATTAGAGGAAGACCAAAGAAATGAAGCAAGGATTGTGTGCGGGATATAGCTAGACAAGAGGTGTCTGATGAGATAACGAGTAATAGAGAAGTATGGAAGAAGATTGATGCTGTGCCAACCTCAAATAAATTGGAATAAGGGCAAGGGAATGATAATCGAGCTGATATCTCCAACTTGACGTCCTGTTTGGAACAGGGTAAAGTTTAGTTTAGCCAGCAAGGGCCACTGCTGAGTGCTTTATCTCACTGGCTCTCGGAAAATTCTAAGCAAAAAAATCAGCAAGCCCAACAAACGAAATTCCCCAAGCATTAGTGACGCATTTATAGAATTAAGTTTTCTGAAAACTTAGACCAACACGAAAGTAACACTTATGCAGCCAGCTGACTCACCATCGTAATCGGTTGATCTGCAGCCGCGGGCAGCAGTAATTACTCAATTTCTGAATAAACTGCACCCCAAGAGGAGCGTCTCTACTGACGCCACTCATTCTCCAGTATTGTCTTCGAAATGTCCTCGAGATTACGTCGTGCACGAACTTCATTCAAGCCCCCTTACCACACGCATTGTTTCAAAAACATCGCTTTTGTTTACATCGACTTAGAAACGTTCACTGCGATCACGATTTTGAAGCTTATTTACGTTATTATTAGCAATTTTAAGAGTCAAAACTTTCGTTATAATTATTGTATTTTAAGTACTTTTTACGTTAATTAAATATGATCGTGTTTAGATCACGAATTTCCGTGATAAAATAATATTTTTAACCGTATGTTCACGACACGTCTACTATGAGTGCGCTCCGTTAATCAGCGCATCTTCAACCTTTGGCCTTGACATTTTTGTCTTGCTCAAATGTGTGGGAATAGAGAAGTGCAGACGGTAAAGAATGCTAAAAACTATATTCTTTCGCAACACAAACCACCTTGACATTCAGATGTCAGTGGGATGACGTTGTCAATTTGACGTTACGTTTTATTGTTGCAATGAGTTTTTTTTAACTGACTTCCAAAAAGGAGGAGGTACTATGTTAGTTTTTCAGTATGAATTTTTTTACAAACTACAAATAATTGATATTATATCTTGGTAAACTTACTATATACATTATTAATTAAAAACTATTAAATAAAATATAAACGAGAAAACGAGAAATTTTAATAAACTTTATGTAACTAACAACTTTAGAAGGGCATCGAAAAACTCCTCCTCCATGCTGTCAGCCGGTAATGTGCCCAAGAGACTGGCGGCGCTGCCGCGTCGTATATTCATAATAAAACATATGGATTGTACAAAAAAGTGGGTTTGGATGTTCATGAGAACCTACTTATAACACTAAAATAAAATAAAAAAACGAATTAAAAGCCCTTACCTTCCTGCCTTATTGACCTTATTCCTGTCATTTTACACATTGTAAACTATTCCCTCTTTACCGGCTCCTTTCCTTCTGCTTGGAAGAAGGCCTATGTTTTGCCTCTTCTTATAGTCTCAATTCCCTCTTCAGTATTCTAGTTTCATCCAATTTCCATACCTCCAATCCTGTGTAAAGTCCTTGAGAGTGTTGTCAATAATCAACTATATCATTAGGTACTTTTTCTCTAATAGCCTGCTTAGTCCTTACCAGTCTGGATTTCGTCCTGGCCATAGCACTGTGTCAGCCCTCCTTAAAATAACTGACGACATTCGATTGGCCATGGAAAACTGGCCCCTTACGGTGTTGGTTTTACTGGACTTTAGCAGTGCAGTTGATTTTGACATCCTCTTGTATCCTTTCCTCTTTAAACATATCTCCTTCTGTGACTGCTTGGTTTGATTCGTATCTTCGTGGTCGCTCGCAGTCGGTACACTTGAATGAGGCTTGCTCTAATTGGTGCGATCTTTCTGCGGGTTGCGTCCTTTCTCCTCTTCTTTTCTCTGTTTTTATTAACGCTATCACTAAGATGTTACCTTCTCATTATCATCTCTATGCAGACGACATGCAGCTTTATCGCCATTTTAAACTCGAAGAGCTTCCAGGAGCCATCGATGCCATCAATAATGATCTTCAAAACATCAGTCTGTGGGCTAAAAATTTTGGACTATTAGTTAACCCAACTAAATCACAAGCTCTCATTATTGGTGGCAGATACTTTATCAATTTATTGAGTAATCAGTCCCTCCCGCCTGTTTTGTACGGTGGAGTCGCTATAGCCTACTCCAAGAAAGTTAGAGACTTAGGTGTATTCTTGGACTGCAACCTATCTTGGCATGTTCACATTGCTGAAGTAAGCAGGCGGGTGTTTTGCTCGTATCGGTCACTTAAGCATCTTCAGAAGTTCCTGCCATTTCAGACTACAATTACTCTTGCTCAGTCTCTTCTTCTTCCTCTTCTAGACTATGCTGTTGTCTGTTTTCTTCATGCGACTGAGGATCTTCTTGATAAGCTCGAACGTCTGCAGAATTTGTGTATGCGCTTCATTTTCGGGCTTCGTAAGTACGATCATGTGTCAGAATTTCGGAACCGGCTGAAGTGGTTACCTATTCGGCAGCGTCGAGACTCACACACTCTCTCTTTTCTGTTCTCCATAATCCTAAAGCTCCTTCGTATCTTCGGGATCGCTTCGAGTATCTGGTTCCTAGAGGCAAACCCTGTCGCTCATCATCATCTCTCCTCCTTCGTTTCCCTCCTCACTCCTCAAGCCGGTATGATGGTTCATTTACTGTTCGTGCTGTGCGCCTTTGGAATTCGCTTCCACACTCCTTGCGGGATAGCCCTTCGTTAAATGTGTTCAAGAAAGGAATAAGGGAACATTTCCTGTTTAGTATATTTATAGTATTCTATTTTTTTATTATATTTTATTTATTAGTTTAGTAAAACTAAGTAAATTTAAGTTTTAAAATGTTCGTTCGTTTTTGTGCACATAGGTTTATCCTCATTCGCAAATCTCACAATCAAACTAAGGCTCGTATTACAGAACGTCTACCAAGACTCAAGCGTTACTTAAAAATAGTTTCAATCAATCAAATGGCTTGAATCTAGTTTTAAGTAAAGCTTGAGTTAGTGTTGCTGGAAGAAAACCCAATTCTGGGTTAAGCTCGCCGTTGTACAATATGTTATATAATGTAATTTTGTGTACTTTTAAATTTTAAAAGGATGAAAGTGTAAATGGGGTGATGAAAGTGCATTGATGCAATGCGTGAGTAGCTGTGTGTGTAAATGTGTGTGTGCGAATGTGAGAGTGTAAATGTTTGAGTGTTAATGTGTGAGTGTTAAGACACATGTTTAAGTAACTTTTCTGTGGAAGCGTAGTCAAGACTTAAGAGCCAGGTGCGCTCTTTTACAAATAGATATTTTGTTATTAATTGAATTATAAAGAAAAGTGCCAAGAAAGGCGAAAAATTTCTGGGAAAAACTAGTGCTAAAAAGGATGATTGGACACACATTTGCTGATCTTTTATTTTGAGAAAGGAAATCGTAATCTTTGGGTAGTTCAGGTGGCCTATCATGACGTCTTAAAGCAGGAGTAATTCCAGTATGGGAAAGAGATGTCGCTAAACGACCTGTGTGGCTCTGTTTCTTTCCCACACTGGAATTGCTCCTGCTTTAAGAAGTCATAGTAACCCCCCAGAGTGTTTTTAATACAGTCATGAGTATGAACAACAGCCGGACCGTTAGAACTTTTCAGTGTTGGTAGAGATCGAAGGTTGGGTAGCGTATTGGGAAAAAATAACTGACATATAATATAGCTCTTTGAGCTCTCTCTAAATTAATTATATACGATTTAGAAGTACCGCCCCAGATGGTGATACAGTAGGCTAGCAAAGAAAGACTGGCATAATGCGAAATAAACTAATTTAATTACTGAAGTATCAGATATACGAGTATGTCGTAGGTTTTTGAATATGTAGATTAATTTGCGGATTCTTTTAACTAAAGTTTCAATGTCTTGTTGGAAGCTGAGACGGTCTATAATTATGGCAAGATATTTGATAGATTCCGTTTTTAGGGTTTCGTAGCTGAAAAACGGAACCCTTATTGATTCGCCATGTCTGTCTGTCTGTTCGTGTATGTCACAGCAACTTTATTTCGAAACTTTTAGGACTACACAGTTGAAACTTAGTAGATAGATGTATTCTGTCAACCGTTTTATGATTTTTATATAAAAAAAGGTTAAATCAAATCAAAACAAAAATCTTTATTTCGAACAGAAGTCCATAGGGGTTAGTAGCGAGTACTTAGGAGTTATGTTAGTACGACATTATGTGAAAAAATCAATTTACTTAATTAAACTCTATTATTACAATTTAACCTAATTTCATTATTATCATTACATTAATCTAACTTTAAATTTACCTTAAACTTAACTACTAAAGCAAACTAATTCATATATATTTCCTCAGCACCGGGCCCGCAGCTATGCCTACGGGACCAGTGCATCAGAAAGGGGCAGTCTGGCCTCTCCACAATAACCTTCAGGATGCTGTTGGAGCCTCCACGTATCCTACGCATTAGGGACGCCGTTCTCTTGCGCATGACAGCCTCGAAACTATATCTATCTATCTCGGCAAACATGCCCGACGCACTGCAGAACCGCGGAAGCCCAACCAGCACCCGGAAAGCATTGTTGTACTGAACACGGAGGCTCCCCATCCCCATACATGGAACTGAAACTTAAAATTTTTTTTTCATCGAACCTATGCGTGTGGGTTTCTATAGATAGGTATTTAAAAATGACATTGAGGTTCCTAAAACCATTTTTTCTCAAAGTCAATCGTTTGAAAGATATACACTTCCAAAGTGGTAAAATGAGTGTCCCCCCCCCTTTAATTTCTAAAATAAGGTAAGGAAAATTCTGAAAAAAAATATAAGATTGTAGAGCGTAAAAAAAACTTTCTACCAAAATTATTTTGAATAAGATTTGATGATTAGTTTTTGAGATATGACACTTTTTCATCAAAGTGCAGAAGTAACTTTGTTTTTCGTTAACATACTATGAAAAACAAATTTAGTTTTGCTGTTGAATGTAAAACAATACAACATTGTGAATGACCCTTCAAAATATTATTATTGTATGGTTTGGTGCTACGGAACCCTATGTGCGTGTGAGTACGACTCGCACTTGGCCGGTTTTTGTAATACAGGACCACAACAATAATGTTGATTGAATAACATGAGTGTGCTTTCAAGTTGAAGTTTGGTTGATCCTGCGGTCTAAGGGAATATGTCACGTATTTCGTTTTATCGACATTTAGGGTAAGTAAGTTAGCAAACAACCATTTATACACTGTATTGAAGCCTTGTTGAGCATAATTTTGGACCTCAACCCACGTATCAGCATCGAATACCAAAACAGTATAATCCGCAAAAGTGATGATCTTTCCGTTTTGTAGCTTAATATTACACAAATCATTTATTTAAACTAAGAGTAACGTTGGGCCGAGGATGCTGCCCTGTGCAACGCGGAACGCCGCGCCGTACTGATTAGGTAGTTCTTCACTGATCCAATTGTCTATTTTAGTAATTTGAGTTCGGTCGGACAAGTAGGCTGTAAAAAGTTGAAGTGATTGACTTCTCACCCCCATATTTTCAAATTTTTTTATATCAGTTTTTTATAAATGGGAACATGGTTTCGAAATTTCCTTAACCCTTCGTGTGCCGGGAACGTGGATCTACGCGAGACACAATAGCTTTTTAACCTTCTGCGACTGAGGTGGTAGTCTATCGGACACCACCAAACACAAAAAACGTTGCCAGATCGTAACATGGCGTGATGTAGCTCTGTCTTGCTCAGTACCTTCCCGTAACGGCTCGCACTAACGGTCAGTGAGGCGCGGGCGGCCCTGCGGTGTGCACGTTAGGAGTTTTCGACTTCCGGTGTCCCACAGACGTAAGTACAGCAATAAACGTTGATTCTGATAGACGTCACCTCACCAATATCGTTTTAGATTCATAGTGTCTGCTAGTCGTTTCATCAGTAAAATATTAATACTACCATAGTGTCTCTCAAACATAACCTCACATTTAATTGCCTTAACTTATAATATTCATAATTTTTAGATGACGACTCAAAGTACAGATAGTAGGCCACCAAAACGAGACAGCAGTGGAAGATATACAAATGATGATGGGCAGATTGAGGAATGGCTTGAAGAATTAGAAGAAGAAAACGAGTTTAGCGATTTTGATGATTCGGTAGAAGATCCTAATTGTGTGGAAGGAAATAATACAGCAAGAGGAAAATGAAAACCTCGTGGAACAGAATGCCCAATCGAGTGAGAGCGATTTTAACTCTGAAGACGAGGAGCCTCTTAGCTCTGTAGTTTGTGGTGTTCAAGATGGTCCAAACTACATTGGAATTGGATTTAGCTGGTACTAATTCATTCGTCTTATATCAATCTTGTCCAGGTGCCAAGCTGCAAAGAGGGGACTTTTTACTATCTTTGACAAGATAATTGGTTCTTTCTAGCTTAAAAGAACGCGTTTATAATGACAGACTGCCCAGAGAACTCCGTCTTACTATAACGCGAGTTTTAGGCAATGATTTGCCTCCCCCTCCACCCGTGGCTCAGCTTCCAGGTCCAGCTGGAAGGAAGCTATGCAGCATATGCCCCAGTAAATTGAAGAGGCAAACAAAGTACCATTGATGCGCATGCAAAAAGCCAATTTTTTCTACAATGTTCTTCTTCACTATGTCAAGACTGTAAACCTAAGTTTTAGATTTAGGGTTAACTTTGAGACGGATTTGTGCGTAATTGAACCGTGATATCACGTTGTTTTTTTTGTTTTAGAGCTATAAGATAACGCTTAAAAGATTAATATTAACAGTTTTAAAGACGTTTTTTTTTTAATAGTTTTGTAAGTTTAAGCGTAAATATAACGAAAATACTGATCTCAATAAATGATTCCATAATAAACTCGTTTTTTGTTTTGAGCATGCTTATTCATTTTTATTTCATTATACATAAACCCATTAATAGTAAAACAAAACTAGAGCCCTATTACTCCTAAAAGTTATAAACGAATCATGCTGTATATAGTGACGCCTGACAGACTACACCTCAGTCGAATGTTGACGAGAAACCCACCTCAGTTGCAGAAGGTTAATTGTGTCTATATACTCGGCATACGAAAGGTTAAACAAGCTATGAGCACTCGGACCCCACGGCCCCAGAATTTTAACCCCAAACGGCTCGAAAATATTGTTTCCACAAAGATTTCTATATTTACGCCGCTTGAGGTTCTCTGCAGCCGCAGCGGGCGGCAGCGCCAGAAAAGCACGATGAGCTTGAAAGATCTTGTAACAATATTTTGATTGAAAAGAGTGTCCATGGACTTTCTTGCCCATTCTTCTCCATAGAGATCTACGCTTTGGAATGGGCAACTACAGTACTTTCACAAGTTATTATGCCTTGTGTCTGTGACTGTAGCTTCGCCTTTGTTTTTCTGACTTTCAAAAGTGCCTGCTAAGGTCTAATTGAAATAAATGCTTTGCGTTTGAGTTTGAGTTTGAGATGATATGGCGTATGCAAATTGCGTCCCACACTAAAGGCCTACCCATCTTCCAAGGAAACAAAGACATTCCGTCCTGTCTCTTGCCATCGTCGCGTGCCAAGCCATTGGGTACTAAAACAGCTGAAACCCAACGGTGACAAGAGCTCGTCGGATGATGTCGTTTATGTTCGCGTGCCGTGCAAAACGGCCCGTACTTCGACTGCACAAAAGGCCGTGGTGAGGTTGTTGACAGCTTCACCACAGTGACAGCAATGAGGAGGTGCATACAGCACTAAGGCGTAAAGAAGTAGTGAGGGAAAGGTCGTGTCGTCGAACAATGTACCTATGATGAGCTTAAGATATGATGATACATGTTGCATCCCACACTAAAGGCCTACCCATCTTTCGATAAAGAACATGTACAAGTATCAAAATGCATGGGAAAAGAATTACCACATCGTTGTCTGTAGGAAAACTGGGCGGCGGTACATCCACGTTGGATGGTAATGCTGATTCATTGAATATAATTTTGAAAACAAACCTCTTTTACATGGTCATAAAAGTGTGTCATTCGTTCACGTCATAATAAAGTGTCAATGTCAATTTTGTTTGTTTACTTTAGCTAACTTATTTAATTTAGAATATTTTTTTCATTTTTATAAGTCTTAATTGGTGGTTAGTTTACAAGTCTAAGGAATGGGGATAGTACACGCAAAGGTACCTAATTCTTGAGATAACACCACGCCTGTATTCTGAAGGAGTTCGAGTCTATTACATAAATAATAATTATAATCGCGCCTCGTCCTCGAGATTAGTAATTTACCTACACATGTAGTTACGCTAGTTGTCACCACAACGCTGTTGGATATGGGATGGCGCCACGCTTTTTTTTTTCGGATTGGAAATCATCAAATAACTCCTCCCGCTCTGGGCAGAGCAGGAGGGAGTGTCACTGACTAAAACCCATCCATGTTCCTTCATCGCCTTGTGTGTTCCGGGGCCACGGTATCACTTTCGAACAGTCCCGCAGCCCCGGCAGGCATCGACATCTCTTTGAGGCGCGCGTGGAACACGAACGCGCCGTCGACACGGCCTGTCCTCATAAGACGGACGGACGGCGAGCTAGCCCATAGCTCACCGTCCACAGGCCCGCGCACCTACGGTGGCCGGGAGCCACCACGTGGCCCCCGACGCCCGGTGCGTCTCCCGCGGCGGCTGGGACGTGAGGTTCTCTCCCTCTCACGTTCCGCCGCCTCCTTCGCTAGCATGACTGCTTCGCAGAAGGATGCGACGGCATCCCATTCCGTCTCGCTCCGGACCATGGATTGAACCAAGGACGGACGCGAGAGGTTGCCGCCGCCGATCGCCGCTACGAGGACACGGCGGTACTCTGCCCACGCGGGGCAGATCTCCACCGTGTGCTCAACCGTGTCCTCCGGTCGCTCCTCACAATGGTAACACCCGGGCGTTTCCTCCCGCCCGAGGCCGAGGCGCCACGTGTCTTTCGAATCATGATTTTCTCTTTGATTATATTATTAGTGTCCCTATACGGCTGGGCCAGATATTTCTGGAATCCTAAGAAAGAAATACAAGTTCACGAGGACATGTCAATCCAAACTGATGGGTCTGGCTGGCGCCGTCTTTATTATGTCAAAGTACTACCAGCTATCATAACCGTATCATGTATTTATTTTCAGGAAACTTTGGCCCATAGATACTTAACTTACATACTAACACAAATGTCATATTATAGTAAAAATACAATTTGTGTTAGGAAACAGAAAGCCAACACTTTGATAAGAACGCTTCACTTGTGAACTATGCCACTATGCGTTCATGCGGTACTTGCCCGTGGAAGCGTCGGAATGGCTCTCTCTGTGGCTAAAGTCTTCTTCCAAGAGGAAATGCAGAAAACACATTAGTCGCACCACAAACGCCGCAAAGTCAACGTTGCGGTGCGACTCCAGCAGCTGCACTGTCGTCACGTACTTAGTCTTTTGACGCACATTCTTGTCAGAAACGCTACACAATCATGTCATGTGCATGTTTCACTTTCAGGTGGAACCTGAGTTACCGACGGTGGACGTTCAGAAGGCACCAGAAGTGGTAGTAGAGAAGCAGATCGTGCGCAAAGCCAGCTTTGCACTCAACGAAGTCAAGGTACGCAGTACTTAGCCCGCTTTTAGACACACGTTTATTGATTACCTTGAAAGTCTAAAGTTGATTCGCAGTGTGCTGGCACGGTTATCAGTGTTGTATGGTATGGATCAGCTAGTACGGAAGCTTTTTCATGGACACGGCGCATAGGCTGATGACGCCATACCGTAGTAGTAGATTTTCACGGCCAAAAGTGTGTGTACAGGAAACCCTTTTATTGCCATGTAGCAACATTACAAAAAGCACTACAGCAACATAGTACAAAAAGTAATACAGCAACATAGTACAGAAAGTACTACAGTAACATAGTACAAAAAGTACTACAGCAACATAGTACAAAAAGTATACAGTAAAAAAGTACTACAGTGAAATAGTACAAAAAGTACTAAGTTATGTTCTCTGATAGTATAGGTAGAGGGCTAGGTAAATTAATCAGTAATAACCTGAGTTATTGTACCCAAAATTACTGTATGCCGGGGTCTACCTACAAAGGTTATGGCATCAGTAAGTAATTCAAAATGTTTGTAATCCTAATACTACTATTACTAATGTGTTGGTAATAGTTCTAATATTAAAAAGCAAGAAATCATCGACTATGTATCAGAGTTGTTAAATTTAAGTTGTAATAAAATCATACTGTGTGCTTTTCCATATTTTGAAAGTTTAAGTAGTAGAAAAAACATTTATATTCATTTGCTCAATAAACATGTACACTTTTTAGTAGGTCACTATAGTGACAGATTTATATATCTGAATATCAACTCTTTGTTGGTAAACTTAAGTCGACACGGGGTAAGGTGTATCTACCTATTAGATGTAGACACAAAATAGCTAGGCTATTAGCTCATAATATTCAATCAGACATAAATAGTATGTCGAAGTTTAGTTATATTAGAAACACTGCGACTATTAGTAATCATACTAATATACATTTTTACAATAACTGTACAACGGAGGATCCATGTGTAACTATACAATGTGTAACAGAATAAACGCACAACTTCTTAAGGGGTCATTGTACTCATCATTATGAACAACTTTTACTATGGGACCAATCCCGAAATCGCGAAAAAAAACAGCTGTTCAGTACATTTTGTCGAATTATGCGCACAGAAATGTATAGGGCAGGCAGTCGACTTTTTTTTCGCGATTTCAGTGTTGGTCCCATAGTGAAAGTTATTCATAATGATGAGTACAATGACCCCGTAAGAGGTTGTGCGTTTATTCTGTTACACATTGTAGATGTCTCTCAAGTAGGATTTTTGTATTTTGTATTTGTATTTATTAATTTCCAAAATCCACTAGTAGTAGGATCTCATTGCCATACAGTAATGGCATGAGAGTTCTGGAGCTCACTCCAGCTCATTTAAACTAGTTAGTAAGACAACGGAAGATAAATAACATTAATATTATACTTACCAACACCATGGTACCTTCTTGCTCTAAAATAGATAAATGTAAAAAGGGGCTAAGCAGAATTCCTTCAAATTATTTCATCAAAATATACAAGTTTTTTCTTCAAAGCAACTAGAAATTGAGTTGTTTTTAGAAAAAACGATGTTTGAAATTGTTTGTTTCACCGAACATTGGTTAAAAGACTATGAAATACTAATTAATTACGAAAATTACAATGTAGGCAGTTGCTTTAACCGGTGATCTAAGATACGTGGGGGTTCATTAGTCTTAGTTAAGAATTGTATTAAATTTAAGTCTCGTAATGATATAGTCGATCTATCGGTGGAACATAGCATTGAATTGTCTTGTGTTGAGCTAGATAAGCATGTAATAGTGTGCGTTTACAGACCCCCAAATTACCTGAACTACTCTGTTTGAGTCAGTAATGGAAGATGCTTTAGCAAAACTTGTAACTGGTAATAAACCAATAATTATCTGTGGTGACTTTAATGATAATATCTTACCCTCTTATTAATAAACACGGAATAAAATTACACCAGGAATAACAAAGGAATAACCATACATTTTCAAAGGTTTAAACTTGGAATAACTTAATTCTGTGTTTATTAATAGGAGGGCTAGAGAATAATGTAAATAGCAGTAGATTTTTAAATCTCTTTAAATCATTTAATTTCTCAAATGTGTTTTCAGAATCAACCCGAATTACTACAAATAGTTCTACATGTATTGATAATGTTTTTGTTATTGCGACTACTTAGACAAATTCATCGTAAATTACCTTCCTTCAGATCACAGCGGTCAGACCGTTGCTTTCACGGCCAATATACAATTCCAAAGAATTCAGATACAAACTAGACCAATAACACCCAAGTTAGATAAATTTAATAATAATTTAATTATTAAGTTAAGTATAACGGGCCATATTATAAATAATGTAAATGAATTGTATGAAGATTTTTTTTCGGTAGTGCTCACTGAATTCAATAATACTTTAAAACAGAAAACTAAAACTATTGGCCCAAAGTTTATTTTCAGTGACTGGGCGACACAGGGTATTAGGAAAAGTAGGGAACGATTGTTTGAGCTGTACGGCCTTAAGCCTTACGTCAACACAGAAACTTTTAGTAAATATGTTGCTACTTACTCGATTTTTTTTTAAATGCTTGCAAGGTACCCAAATCGTTATTCATTAGCAACAAGGAAAATTATCAACAGTGAAACAAACAGAAATAAAAAACGAAGTAATGACTTTACACTAAACACCTCTAGTGGCCTCGTGAGTTCTAACAATGAAGTTGCTCAAGAATTTGTAAATTTCTTTACCAGTATCCCACTTAAAACTACAGAAACCTTAAATTCTTCACCCTTGCTTTCTATTGATTTATTGAAAGCGAACCTTTCAGCCTGTGCGAATGAATTTAAATTTCAGCATATAAACCCCATAGCAGTCATAAAAAGGTTTTAAGTAAATCAAGATCAAATTAACCGAAGATCTATGGGGTATGTCTATCAAAGCTTGTACCTCAATTATCGAGACTATAGCACCGTATTTAGCCTCAATATATAATTTGTGCGTGGATCAGGGGGTCTTCCCGGATCTAATGAAATATAGTAAGGTAATACCGCTTTTTAAATCCGGGGACAGTAAAGACACCAATAACTATAGGCCCGTATCTGTGTTGCCGGTTTTCAGCAAGGTGTTTGAAAAGATAATGCTCAATCAAATGCTAAATCATTTTAACGCCAATAAAATCTTACACGAGCAACAGTATGGTTTCACCAAGGGACGTTGTACAACTGACGCCGGGTGTTACTTTATTAAAACACATATTTACTGCGTGGGAAGAGGCACAAGATTCCATAGGAATCTTCTGTGACCTTTCGAAGGCATTTGATTGCGTAAATCACGAAACACTGCTCTTGAAACTTGAGCATTACGGTTTAGGTAAACTTGCGCTCAGATTAGTAAAATCGTATTTGAATGATAGACAGCAGCAAGTATAGGTAAATGGTGTAAATTCAATGGGTTTAAAAGTAAAAGTGGGTGTACCACAAGGTTCGATATTGGGTCCTTTTCTCTTTTTAGTGTACATTAATGACCTACCCCACTTATTTAACAACCAACCGCAAATGGTGTTGTCTGATAGACAGACGTGCCACAAATCTTGACGACGTCAATAACGCCCTACTGCAGGTCCATAATTGGTTTATCGCTAATAACTTAGTACTAAATGGGAAAAAAAACTAAGTGCATAAAATTTCCTCTGCCAAATGTCAAAAGTAGTGATTGTTTCATAATATTGAATCAAGAGAAACTAGAATTTGTCGATAAAACTGTTTTCTTGGGAATCACGCTCGACACAAGGCTACAATGGGGTCCTCATTTAACATTTCTTGCAGGACGGCTGAGTTCAGCAGCATATGCTGTTAGAAAAATCCGTCAGTTTACTGATGAAGATACCGCGAGGCTAGTCTATTTTAGTTATTTTCATAGTATTATGTCATACGGTATTTACTATGGGGACGGGCTGCAGACATCGAGTCTATATTTATTCTGCAGAAAAGAGCCATCAGAGCCATATATGATCTACGTAGACGCGATTCTCTAAGAGAACTGTTTAAAGAAATTAACATCACCTTGTCAATACATCTATGAAAACATCATGTACGTTAGGAAAAATCTGCATTTATTTAATAACAGAGGTGATAGACACCACTATAATACTAGAAATAGGGACCAACAAGTTCAGCCAGTTTTCAGGCTAGCTAAAGTAGACTCATCTTTCATGGGGTACGGTTTAAAATACTACAATAAAATACCTCCCCACATTCTATTACTGAATGAGACGAAATTTAAATCTTGTATAAAACGCACACTTTGTAGGCAAGCATATTATAAGTTGGGGGATTATATTGATGATAAAAATGCTTGGCTCAATGCTGGTCCTGCTCCACAACCATAGGAGCCAACTAATTGATTACCATCTTAAGTTATTGTGGAAGCTGCAGAAGATTGTAATTATATCCTTGCTTTGTATAGATTCCATCTCTTAGTATATATAATTGCATAGCACATGTGTGAGTACTATGTACTGTAAAGCAACGATTCACATTTATTTATCTTTCATTTACTTGAATGTAGCCTGGTGGCTGAGAGAATGTCATGCTCACTCAAATTTCTCGCTGATGGTGGCGCGTGTGTCGGGTCATTTGGTTCCTTTCAATATGGTTGAGTTGAATGGCGCTGAGCCATGCGTCATGTTCGTGAATGGGCGCTGTCAGTTGATGGTCATCTCTTAGCTGCCACAGTTTATTTTAACCACTTTATTTTGAAATTGTTATTATTTTAATCTTTTACTCTGGACGCTCTTAATGTGCACGTCTTTCTACATCGTTCTCACATATATGTATAATCTCAACGTGAATGATGTAACCAAGATTTTGTAACAATAATTTGATTAAAAAGAGTGTCCCTGGAGTTTCTTGCCCATTCTTCTCCATAGAGATCTACGCTTTGGAATGTGCAACTACAGTACTTTCTCAAGTTAGTATGCCTTGTGACTGTGACTGTAGCTTAGCCTTTTTATTGTTTGACATTCAAAAGTGCCTGTAATGGTCTTACTGAAATAAATGGTTTGAGTTTGACTACAGCAACATAGTACAAAAAGTACTACAGTAACATGGTACAAAAGTACTACAGCAACATAGTACAAAAAGTACTACAGTAACATAGTACAAAAAGTACTACAGCAACATAGTACAAAAAGTACTCTACACCTCCGTCTCTGACACAAATGAACTTATAACATCAAAATTCTAAATTCTGACTTAAGACCATGTAGTAGAAAAAGTCGACAACAACTGTTGGGCAATAGTTCACCAGATTCGTCTGTTGAGGATCCTCCTTTTTCTATGGAGTATTGAGGAAATATACACCCTGTCCTAGCTGTCTCAGGGCTTCAGTCTTGCGATATTCGAGCCCACAGCTGCGCATGCGGCAGACATGGCCATCGTATCCCATTTCAGACTCGCAACTTTATGAAAAGCGGTATGAAACCACAAAACTTTTTTCTTCTTAGGTAAATTAAATTACAAGAATGTTTCAGGCTCGCGTGGACCGTGTAAATGTGGACGGACTAAAACGAACGAAGGACGATGTTGTGAAGGGTACTGTCGGTGATATGTTCAAGGCGGAAGATTTCGAGGATGTCATCCTTCGCGCACAGAAGGTACCTACACTTATGTAACACACACACACACCACACTCATACAAATGCCCCAAACACATACCCGCACACCACTCACTCGCACACCACTCACACACCCACCACACAACCCACACACACACACCACACAACCCACACTCACACACACATCCCCCAACACACATCACACTAACACACATACACACACTCACTCTTCTACACTACCAACACCCACACATAGCCCCGGATCTAGGAGGGGGCAAACCGGGGTACCCGCCCCGGGCGGCAGTTTCAGGGGGCGCCAAAATCATAATATAGTTTGATTGAAAATACAAAACTTGCTCCAAAAAGCGCCTAGGAAGCCTAGTTGGGTTGGTTGGCCACCGTAGGCGCGGGCCTGTGACTGTAGACCGTGAGTAATGGACTAGCTCGCCGTCCGTCCGTCTTATGTCCTAGGTCGACGGCGCGTGCACGCCTGAAAGAGGTGTCAGCAAACGGGTAGGGGACCGAAAGGACTGGTGCCTGCCAGGGTTGCGGGACTGTTCGAAAGAGATACCGCGGCCCTGGAAAATAAAGGGCAAAAGGAGGAACATTACTATTTATATTTTCATTTACATTACTAGGTAAATGAAAAAAAACGGCCAAGTGCGAGTCGTACTCACTCGCACACAGCACAGGTTCCGTAGCACCAAACAAAATAATAAAAATATTTTGAAGTCATATATCGTATTACATTCAACAGCAATACCAAATTTGTTTTTCATAGTATGTATACATGAAAAACAAAGTTACTGGTCCAGTTTGATGAAAAAGTCCCATAACTCAAAAAAAATCTTATTCAAACCAATTTTCGTTGAAAGTTTTTTAAAACGTTCTACAAACCTGCATTTTTTTTTAAATTAATTTTAAATCCTCCTCTTACTTTAGAAATTAGACGGGGGGGAGGCACACATTTTACCACTTTGGAAGTGTCATATCTTTCCAACGATTTACTGAGAAAAAATGGCTTTAGGAACCTTAATGTAATTTTCACGGATAGGTTTTGTTTTTTTTTTTTGTTTCAGATAGTAGTCTTCCCCATAGTCTTAGGGGAGTCCCTTAATATTTTTTTTTTTTGTATAGAAATCGTAAAGCGGTTCACAGAATACATCTACCTACCAAGTTTCAACTGTGTAGTCCTAATATAGGTTCGGAATAAAGTGGCTGTGACATACGTACTGACAAACAGACAGACATGACGGATCTATAAGGGTTGCGACTTTTATCATTCGGCAGCGGAAACCAAAAAAGGCGAATCGGAGAGAGGGGCGCCAGTATCAAGTTTCTGCCCCGGTTCGAAAAAATCGTAGATCCGGCCCACACAACTATAAATAAGTTAACCTTTATTTTCAGACTACAGTCCAGAGTTTTTTTCAAGCATATTGCTCCTCACAGACAACACCCTGCAATCCCTCTCAATATCTCCGTCGTCCGGTCGCTCGTGATAATGTGACCAAGATACCTAAAACTATTGTAAAGTTTTCTGCTACGCCGCCCGTTGAGACCTATGGCGGAACAAGGCGTGACTGCTGAAGCTCACTTTTTAAAAGTTGTATATCAAGCTGTGCTCCTCCGCATAGGCATCACAGGTCTAAAGCAACTTCTTCAATTCACTTAATTATCGATGGACTGAGCAGCATCATATCGTCTGCATAGCGAATGATATTGACACATATTCCATCAATGTTTACCACATTACCTACTGCTCAGTCGCTCGACAAGCCGGGTGATGTAGCTACAAATTAAATAGCAGAGGCGAGCTTAACCCCCCCCTTGTCTAACTCCGCATTCCTGCCTGTACTCGTCCGACAGAGTACCCAGGTTGTTTTATTAACACATTCAGTGCCGGGAACCCACCTGGAGGGTTCACTCAAGTCGCACTTGGGATGCCAAGAACCTGGTGGGCTCATTTTAAATGTAGGTTTTTCTTAGCGAATACAGAATCAAATAACGAAAAAATAAAAACAGTTGTATATTTTAACAAGATTAATAAGAATACGCCGTGGTTTCAAATTACAAGCATTTTAATTTATATAAATTTTCGACCTCGTCCTAGATGCCGAGAACCCACGTGGTGGGTCCTATTTCAGGGGTGAAAAACCAAAGGCACGATTTTAAATATTTTCTAAAAATAATTATTTTTACATTTTAGGACACGAAAATGAGTTCAAAATCGAGGCGTTTTAGTGTTCGGTATCAATCGATGTAGTCTGCCTGCCCGTTTCGCTCACAGGCACTCACAGCTACATATTTCAGAAACTATTATCGCTACAGACTTGACATTTGGAATACATAATGCTAGCATTTTTCAATTGAATTGCCTAGACTACGATCCCCTTCGTGTTAGGTTTCTTTAAACCTCAAACATACAAAATGTCGATGAAACAAGCAAAAGCACCGACTTCCGAAAGTAATTTTAACTTTTTTGTGTTTTGTTTTTAATTAGTTTTTTTTTTTGCAACATTTTATTTGTATATCGTGTTTATATACCGTGAAGTTTAAACGAGCAAGCTCATCTCAGTGTGAACACGGTCGCGCGAAGTACGGCAAGGGCACATCTATGATTTAAATCGATGTTGTATTTAAAATAACTGCACTACTTATGGTCGTTAACCTAACAAAATGTCATCAAATCCGTTTTTGTTTGGTTAATTATGTTAAGATATCGATATCCATCACAGCTGCGGAGTATCGCTAGCTAATTTAATCCGATATTACAAGTGAAGGAATAGAATATGTAATTAATAGAGTTACTGGGTGGTTCACACAAAACTAACTGTCAAATAAACAACCTACAAATGCAAATGCAATGTTTGTAATCATTCAAAAGTTTTAAAATGTTATTTATTAAAATCTAAAAGTAACAATATTTGCGATTAAGGAAATTAAATTTAAAAAAAATTGCATGAAAATCTCACAAAAGGTTGAACACCCCTGTCACAGGATCAGAGCGGTCGATTTTACTTTTTCATTTTATTTCATTTCTTGATTATTGCAATTCCCATACCCTATTAGGGCATGAAAATACCCCCACAGATAGCAAATATAGCGATAATACCCCCTGAAAACTCTATTTTACCACCTATTTTAGGGTTTTAAATCTTAATCTCAAACCTAATGCCGAGAGCCCTCCAGGTGGGTTCACTTTTGCGCAAACGTAATGCCACAGACCCACCTGGAGGGTCCACTTGCAATATGTATGGTGGGATGGCACATGCGCACTGTGAAACGGGGGTGGACTCGAATGTGTTAAGCATACCAGTATTCCTCCCTCAATTTGTCCCACAGTATATCATACGAAACTAAACCAAAAGCTTTTGGCAAGTCGAGGAAACACGCCTTAACCGGCGTCCTCCTCGCCGCGCGCCGCATTGTACATCAGTTCGCTTCAGACTCAGAATAGCGCTCTCTGTTGAGACTGCTGCTTTGAACCCGAACTGTGCATCGTGCAACTGAACCTGTGCAATGAGGCAACTACTCAGCAGACTAGCAAGCACTTGATCTGGTAGCTACGAGCGAAATTGAAACAACAGCGATGTGGCTTTGTAGACATATTAGTTTTTACAGGTGCGAGAGGCGTTGGACAACTTGAGGTGTTTCCGTAACGTATGTGTCTTCATCGATGTGTCATCCGGCCCCGACGCCACGCCTGATGGACTCGAGGTACAAAACGTATTATAGATTACATGTACCCATGCACACACATACCTACCATCAATTTCAATTTCGTAAAAGTTTACTATCAGCGCCGACGCCCTCATAGCATGACTGTCATTCAAGTGCTAACAGAAGATTAGAAGAAGCGGCATTGTACAAGACTTGATACTCCCGTGATCTCAGATACTCGCAGTACCTATAGTTCTGTCCAAACTATAAGGCCACTCGGAAGTTAGCTGCAAGTGACGCGACGGTCTGCGCATTGTACTGCGCAGACCGTCGCGCGTCGCGTCGGCGTCGCGTCGCTCGCTCGCATCTATTTTCCGAGCCGCCATAAAGTTTGAACATAACTATACCATTTCAAAGTAGGTGTGCACTAAGACAATCACGTGATCGCAGACAATCAAGTACTTGATGACTTAACTATAAGCTTTTAATTTGTCAGACTTCGCCCCAGGCCCCAGTTAGTACAAAGTACTACGGTGACGTTCAAAAATTGCTGATTCTCAATAAAATATTAGAATGATTTTGTGTGCAGGTGACGTTTCAAGTCCGCGAGATGGCGCGGATGACCGGCGGGGTGAACGCAAATGCCGGAGAGGACGAGGGCAAAGTGGTTATCGGTACAACAGAAATTACTTAATACTCTGTAATACTGTTCCAGGCTTTAGGGTGACACGTTGAGTTTAGAAAGAAAGTACCAGGGGCATTTTGCTCGCAAAATGGATGACCACCCGTTTTCGGAGAGTTGACCGCAAGATGGACGACCATTTGCAGGGTTGTGGGAATCTACTGAATGACGCATAGGGCCGGTTATTGTGGTTATGTTTGGGGGACGCCTAAGTGGATGAATTTCAGCTAAAAGATGATGATTGTGTAATATTGGGCGTACCCAACGAATCTGGTTCACCTTCACATCACACCATCGGCGGCGACAGAGCGGAGAGTGTTTGAAATCCCCATCGCTTCTCTCGTCTCTCTTGTGATTTCTTGCATCTTGCACGTCTCGGCATGGCATAGATGGTGCCTCCTTGTAACGTCCATAGATGTTCTTACTCTTCGAACTCCCCATTCCTGTGTGTATAGGAATAAATCTACCGAATATATGGGGTCGCGGCGAGCGCGCGCGGGCGGCCTACACCCTCGGCCTCAAGAATACTTGCAGCTTCTACATCACGGGGAGCAAGCCGCTGCCGCTCAAGCCTATGGACCCCGCGTGAGTAACATCCGTCTGTAATCCCCGAGGAGTTAGGCAGAGGTCTACCTACCTAATAGTACAGCCACATTTCGCCAGTTACTTTAAAGTCCCATGTAATAAAAAGGTGACGAGCCTATTGCAATCAACCGGGGACGTATCAGACTCCATGTTAGTACTGATAAATTGCTGATGGGAAAAACCCATTAACACTTTGCCCGCCCTGGGAATCGATCCCTGGATCTCATACACGTCAAGGATAAAGCGGCAGTAGAGCGTGAATAAATTCTTCCAGAACAGACTCTTATAAAACTACGACTCTGTAGAGAGATTAGCTCGAACACCAGCTTGCATAGCATGACTATCGCTTTGTTCAAAGCAAAGTGCAGCCATACAAAGCGCAACACAGCTCGATTGTTCCTTCGCCAAGATAAAATGGCAAATATGCTAGGTATAGCGCATCCAAGCGCAGCATAGCTTCATATTAAATCACTCTATTGTCCGTGTCTGTCTGCAGGTTATCGGCGTCAGTGTTCCAGCAGTACCACGAATATCCCTGGTCAGGATACCGCCTGCTCGACAGAGGCGCAAGGTTCAACGTCGGCTTCAAGACTTCGCCAACAGTGAGACAATACACATCATCTTAGTTATTCATATTCTGCCTGTTTCCCGAAACATTAGGCAGAGGTTTTTGACGTGTAAGTCACCGTAACTTGTCCTGTAGAGGCCTAGATGGCTGTGATGGTTCCCGGACGATTTTTTTTTTTAATAACCGATGAAAAATTTCTGTGTGGATGGGGCTCAGAATGATTTACTGAATACGTGGTGACCGTTTCGCGTCGGTGTACCTTCCACCTTGTATATCAGCTGCCCTGCAGATGACTATACAGTTCCATTCGTTTCGAATAGCCTTAGTACCCTATTCTTAAACTGCGATACAGGTGAAACACAAGCTGCAGTGGGAGGCGCTGGTACGAGACATGTCAATCATCAGCAAAACTAGCTTTCCGGTCAGACAGAGCAGCGGTGAGTGATGAGTTGACGACAGCATAGCATTAACTATAATTGCAGGTTTTTTTTTATCATAGCATTAACTATAATTGCAGGTTTTTCTCCGGTAGTAATTCGTCATCATAACTTCATCCATAATAGAACAGACAAAACCTTCGGTTTCTCCGAACCTGGCTACGTTCCGGGGACCTCCCCGGAACGTAGCCAGGCTACGGACGCTGGTAGGTCTAAATCGGGCTCATGCAGGACCCGGAAAAAGCGTCCGTGAAGTTCTTTACTCTGCTTTACCTCCTTTTGGTCGTTAGTGTCAAACAATACACGTTTGCGGCAGTTCTCTATAGCCAAGTAGTGCAGGGTGCGGCCCTTGTCGACCGCCACCACATCTCGATGCTTCCACACGTCGGATTCTAGAAAACATTCGCTGAGACTGCATATCTCGCGATTGTCGAGAGTCTTAGCATTTAAGAAGCCTTGACCTTGAATATTATGTGACGGAGGGCCAACTCCTCCGTCACATAATATTACGATTAAGTTGCGTAATATAATTATTTTGTTCATCGACGACAACTAAAACCTACGAAGCGAAAACTCTCAATGCCCAACGGGTGGCAATAAAATTCAGTTCAATATTACCGCCCGCCCGGCGGGCGCCCGGCTGAAGGCAAGGGCATTTAATGACTTGCTTTACTTCAGGTTTGCATGACATTATATTTTGAGGTTTACGAGCAGAGGGTCATGGATTATGATGATAAAGCGGCGATTTTAGACCCCCAGGTAGTGTGAAAAAGACATAAATTCAATGAGGCAGAGAATCAGCACAATAGTATAGTCAAAAAATTCATAAGACACTCCGCCAAAACGACCGTCCTTCGCCACCTCCTAGTGATTTAGCTGGGGAGAAAGAGTCGATTCCAGATTAATTCTTATATTCACCTTTACATTTGTGTGTTAAGGTCCACATATAAAGTCAACCCTCAGCCACACAATAACCGTGGACTTCAGAGATGAGGCGATCTTCCCCACACATGGCTTGTGGCTGCTGATCACCAATGAGGTTGCCGGCTTTGGGGGCACCGTGGCCAACCTGAAGACTGAGGTGCAAGTCCAGGCTAACCAGAGGATCTCCAAAGACTATGGTGTAGTGAGTACCTATATTAATCTTTTCACCGCCAGAGCATACACGCACGCGCGTGCCCTCCACGCCAAGTCACAAGTACACCTACCATTTTATATGTGACTATGACGGTCAAAGGGTCAAAAGGTTAGGGTATAAAAGAGAGTGTATCTAATAGTACAACCCCATTATATCCAGAGTCCGTGACTGCAGATAAATTCCAGGTAGAAAACCGAATAACACCTTGCCTGACCTGGGAATTGATCCCATCATGCTCAGCAGTGGCGCTTGCGTCCACTAGACCAACGAGACAGTTTTGGTTCTTCCATCAGAAATTTCTCAGTACTTTATTTTACTAAGGAAGCCATGTTGTGTCCCACTTCAGGGCAAGGACCTCCCTTGCCTTTTGTTTTTCTTTCTTTTTTCTGCTATTTCAGCCCATCACTCCTTTTGGATATTCTCCACACACTAAAATCTTACTGCTACTATAATAAATGCGAAAGATAGTCAGAGGATGTATGTGTCGGATCCGATCACTACGGACTTGGAATGAATTGCAAGCGCGCCAGTGTAACATCACACGACCTACTAACCACCCACACCACAGCGTGTTTCTACAGATGTTTACAGCTCGTGGCGAGGACGAACTGTACCCGATTCATTGTGCCCCGAGTTATTGTGTTAAATTGTAATTTCAAGTAATTTGTTATTTTATTAAAAACAGTGTATAGCACCCAGCGTGTTTTCATTGCACGAAACCCATCGTCTGCCCTCATGATGTACGAGTCTAACGGTCTAAATCCTGACAATCTGACATATGTATTTTTTTTAAACAGGTTTTGCAAGCCACGGGCGCAGTAGGCGCCCTACACGATGTCTACGGCAGTATTTTACCCGACCACTTCTTCCTTGGTGGCGCTACCACACTGCGCGGCTTCCGGACGAGAGGAGTCGGACCTCAAGTGGACGGACAATCTCTTGGGGGACGGGTAAGTGACACTCAACTGACTGATCTACCGAAGCAGCCCTGTCCCGAGAGCATCTGCGTCGCCCGAATCGACAGGGAGCCGTGCTTCCTCCCCAGTCAGTCGTGGAAACTGGCCGGATGAGTCGATCGTGTCGAGGCGAGAGCGAGTTCAAGGCGGAGGTAGGGAGTTCTAGCCTCTTCCGCCATTCCACCACCGTGACCTGACGATGCTGAGACCGGTGCAGCTTTATCCGTAGTTGCACCAGCTTCTCGCTCCATCCATGCCACTAATGTAGCGTTGTGAAGGTCTCCGCTTTCAGGTCTGACGGCAGTTATCCAGACAGTACACAAGCCGCCTCGTAGGAGATCGTGCGATATCCCCGTATGTCTCTGACGGCCACCCCCACAGATCAGATCTGCGGCCAACACTATCTGCTGTTTCTGCGATAGTGCGGGCCGTTAGGCCGGTCGCCAACATCAAGGCCCCGTAAAGGGTCATCGATCGCAAGATCTCCACATATAACCGTCTGCCGGCGGTGCTCGACCCGCCATGTGTTGACACCTAAGCGTAAGGTGGGACGTGCTCAGGCAGGTTCAGCTACAATGTTTTTGGTTGGTAGCAGCTGGATGCGGGTTCCCGAGAATAGAGTGGCGTGCAATTGAATAGACCTAAGTCCAGCAGTGGACTGCTGACACTTCATCATCCAGATTCAGAATTCACCTACTTCTGGGAGAGGCATCGCTTATTTGTGCTTATCTTCACGTTCCTGTGCCAGCCTTATTCAAATTCGTCGTTAGTCCGATGGATTGTATGATCCACTATGTCGTCTGTTCATCTCGCCACCGGACGACCAACATTGCTTTTCGCAGGCCTTGGATGCCACTCGGTCAGAGCTTAACTCCACCTTCATCACCGTAGCTTACTATGAGCTGATGATGAATGTTTTGTGTTTGCAGTTATACTGGTCAAGCGGCTTACACTTGTACACCCCGCTGCCTCTGCCAGGGTCACAGCAGGGCTTGTTCAAGTTGATCAAGACGCACCTGTTCCTCAACGCTGGCTGCCTCGCCTTCCCAGGTCAGAACCTCACCTTACAACTAGGTACTAGCCTCTCTCTCTCGTTCTCTTACTTCTAACACTGTACACACTGCTATTTTAGTATGACGTAAAGTTGCACAAGGATCATTTGGCGCTTGACTAAAATACAGGGTGTAAACGTACCCTTCACGAAGCCGTCAACCAAGCATTGTACATCGAACTAAGTAACTCTACGCAAAGTAAATAAATATCGCTGGACATTACACCCAGCGCCATCTAGGTGCCACACTAAGCAACGAGGCTTGTGTCGTGGACACCAGATAGTTGATAATACTATGTACATAGATACTTTATGTTTGTAAATACATACTTATTATACATATAAACATCCATGAGTCGGAAACAAATGTCCATGCTCATCACACAAATATTTGCTCCTACCGGGATTCGAACCCGGAACCCTAAGAACGTAAGGCAGCCTCACTACCGCTGCGCCATTCGTGTCGGGGATTGCTGGGAAACGACATTTTTTTTGGGGTGAAAAATCACCTTTTACTGTAGGATTTAATGTAACGCAATCAAAACATTGTGCTGATGGATGCATTGGATAGTACGGGGGTCGTGGAGGTAGTTAAAGTTTGTACTTTGCACGTAACTTGGAACTTTGGACCAACAATTTCTCCGTAACAAGAAGGTATGGTATAGCAAGGGCGATGCTTTTGAGTTTGAGGGGGGGGGGGGCAGAAGGATGAGAAACAAAACAATTTTTAAGGGCTAAATCTACCATTCACGGATGCAGCTGAAGTACTTGTATTATTTATTCTGTGGCTGAAGTCTAAAATCCAATAACTACCTACCTCAAAAATACCAACACCTCTTTTCTATCTATACTTAAAAAAGCAGTAAGTTACTAACTTTACTTTTGGAAGAAATATACCTAACTGTGAAAGGATTTTACCTAGGACCTACACTATCTACAGTTTTCCACCACTTTCTCGTTGGTATAAGTACAAATATAGGTAATTGTAGAAGTAAAAATAACAGTGTAAGGACCATAGCCACTCCTCGACAGAGCGGCCCGAGTCAACCCTCGCATCTCTATCCCCCTTGATGGACGCGCGAGTTGCGTGCGGCGCAGGCTTTTGCGTGAAGATCGGCCGCGCAACCCGGCTCGAGATCAACTACGTCATGCCGCTAAAGTCGTACGCGAGAGACGCACATGTGACTGGCTTGCAGATAGGGATTGGAGCTCACTTCATATAGGTAACAATGATAAGACTGATTAGAAATATATAATTATAAAAAATATTATAACATAGAATGGGTCCCGCTTACTTCCAAATGCTTTGTTATTTGCTTCTCAGTCGGGTTATTTTAGTTTTCATTATTACTTTTTGTTATTTCCGGCTTTTCACTTTAATAATTTAAAGAATTTACAGTCAGTTATAAATCTTGAATGGGCGTTCGAAATGCAAAATCATACACAGCGTGTAACAGAAAGGGTATAATCATATGGAATATTGTGGTACGGACCATCAAACGGAACAACTTTCTCTATGGGACCACCATCTAAATCGTAAAAAAAAACAGCTGTCCCATACATTTGGGTCGAGTAGGTAGGTATTGAAATTTTGTATAGGAAAGCTGATTATTTTTTTACGATTACGATGGTGGTCCCATAGAGAAAGTTGTTCAGTTTGATGGTCCGTACCACAGTATTCCATATGATTGTACCCTTTCTGTTACACGCTGTATAGAGTGTAAGCGGACCCTTCACGAAGCCGTCAACCAAGCATTCTGTATATCAAACTAAGTAACTTTACGCAAAAATTATTGCTGGGAAACGATTTTTTTTTGTTCAGTTGCCGCTTTAACAACATAAGAATAAATATAAAATTAAAGGGTGCTCCCATACGATGGTGCAAAACCCTTCATGCGCGAGTGCGACTCGTACTTGGCCAATTTTCGTTTTATTTTTCCCAATATGGGGTCTGGTTATCGCCATAATGAATTTTGATTACTGATCTGTCATCACCGATTGACATCAGAATCATCAAATCAAAATCGTGTATTTGGGGTGGTTTTTTCAACTAGGTACTTTTTTTGGTTCTAGGATTTGTATCGGTTCTTTTACTATAATGTCCTTCACCGCTTTGAGAGTGACGCCACGGACCACCAGTCCACAGCAGTCTTTGTAAAACCCAGAGAAGGCCAGATTTTCTTTAAAAAAAAAAACGTTGCCCCACACTAGAAATTTCCCCTGTATAGTTGGTGCGTTTACAAACATTTAACTCAGATACACGAACGATCGAACCCGCGACACGTAGCGCAGTATAGTCAGTCGCTCAGCCATTGCCGTGCCGTCAGTTATGGTATGTTCCGTGCGTGTGAGAAATTCCTGACGGAAAAAACCGGTAACAATTGTCCCGACCGAATACGATACTTAGCAGTAGTGCTTACCAAACAAACCAGCTTACCGACGCAGTCAATAACTTATTTCTTGTTTTATTTCAGCTCCATATTCTTACCCTTATTTCGTCGAAGTATCGACAGGCTTAGAATATGTCATCACTAACTTTTCTGACTCCATCAGCTGTTGCTCTATGGCGCGCAATGCTCGCAGCTGATTGGCTAACGCCGATGACGTATCAAGTGACCACATGATGACATCTGACAGGGTCTATTGTCACAGGTCTTCGCTAAAATAGTTTACTTTTATAATTATTTATTTTGTAATCATTGTTTTAAAAAAATCAGCATTAAAACTATAAATATTGTTATTGTTTTACTAGATTTTTCCCATGGTTTCGGAAATTATCATAATTATGAGAACGTCCTGTCGGTGTTATAGACACCTGTCTTAAGGTGGATGCGCAAGGGTAGCCCGCGAAATTTAAATTTTCTTACGTTTATTGCAATTTGCAGGTCAGTGTCAGGTTATATGTTGATGAAAATATGAATCGCACCAGTAACACTTATGGAGTTACAGAATTATAATCATTCAAATCATCAGTACAACCCTCCAAGTTCATATAATCTCAAAGAGTGACTTTTTTATGAAATAGCTATTGAATGTGATTATATGAACTTGTAGAGCTATATTGATGATTTGAATGATTATAATTCTGTAACTCCATACGTGTTACTGGCGCGATTCATATTTTCATCAACATACAACCTGACACTGACCTGCAAATTGCAATAAACGTAAGAAAATTTAAATTTCGCGGGCTACCTTTGCGCATCCACCTTAACGGAGTTCATGGTTTATCCGTACACTTATTTACTTTAGTTAAAACTTGAAGGAACATAAACTCACTAGGTACCTATTTAAAAAACTATCGAGGTATATCATGAGGATCCAATAGTTGCGATGTTTTCCACCTCTACTCTTGCACCGCTCCGGCAGAAAAAATATCCTCTGCAGGGCTATCGCGTATTTCTGTTGACAGTTCATAGTGATCATCACTTGGCGAGTTTTCATCGTTTTGATAAACAAGTACAGGTTCTGCACTGGTAGCGTCAGTTGAAATCAACAAGAACGGTCATTTCATTGTATATCAAAACTAAATACACGCAATAGCCCTGCTGGTCGGACAAATACTCAGTCATCGATTCGAGAAGAAGAATAGATAGGTACGATAGTTTAAAATAAAAGATATCCATCAATAACAAAAATAACAGTTTATTAAATAACAATTATTAGGATTATTCTAATATTTACAAAATTGTCTAACTTATATTTGTAATTAGGGCTAGCCGGACTCAAAACAAGATCAGCCAGTTTCCAGCAATGAAGCTATGTTATATTTTACTAGAGGAGCAGTGTCCACAGATTGCAGTGTCATACTAACAACTCTCAGAAAAACGTAGCCACTTACGAATTTAAAGTCGTAGCTTTGAAACGGATACATAAATTATGTCATCTGACAAAATAATATGTTTGTCTCATTTCTTCTACCGCCAAACTGATGACGTTGGAAAGTGACAAGACATTGTTATCGGACGAACGGCCAGAATTGCCATGATCAACAATTTCCCCAGAATGAATGAAGGTGTTTATTGAATCAATTACTATGAAAGGTTGTATCACGCAACTTTCAATTGAGAATTAAAGAAATAGATGAATGGATGGGTTAGGTATTTCCCCAGAATGAATGAAGGTGTTTATTGAATCAATTACTATGAAAGGTTGTATCACGCAACTTTCAATTGAGAATTAAAGAAATAGATGAATGGATGGGTTAGGTACCTATAGGAAGAAAAGAAATGCGAAAACGTAGATATTTTATTTGAAGACTATTAAGATTGTGTCAAATAACTATTGTTCAAAATGGAATGATATTATTTCTGTTTACGACAATTAGTGCACAAATTAAATATCTAATTCTAAGTATATAAAATAAATTTAAACTTTACATTCCTTTTTTTTCTTAATCTTTTTTGTAGTCGGTTTTTCACTTTTTTTTTTAAGTTTATTTAAAATCAAAGCATTTAATTGAAGTTTAAATTAAATTTATACTTTCGACATACACGTGAATGTGTTTGGGTTACAGTGTGTTTAAACCAAACAGACTATAATAATAATTCAGATTTACAGGAACATACTTTCGTCATTCACTAAACTCCAAACTGTCTGGCAAAATCAAAATCGTTTTTACTAGTAACACTGATGACAATAAAAATGTTTGAAATTTTGACATCGTTTCGTAATGTTTTTTTGGTTAATCTGAAGAAAATTTTGCTAACTTACTTTTGAAATGTAACACATGTTTTATTCATATTTTGAGACAGTGACATACAAACTTTAACAGCACATTTCCCCATTTTGATATTTTTTTAGTTCTAAGTAATCGCTCACATGACGCCAACTTGACAACTGAATTATAATATCTGTGACTGAAGTGAGATATGGCGATGGACATTTACGACTAGGCAACGCTTTGGCGGCGAAAACTGCTGATCTAGTATAATATAATTATAGGGTGACTGGTGATTAGTGACCGATACTTAAACACGTGAAGAATCACGTGTTTAAGTTATTATTTTTTAATTTAGCGGCTACCTAAACATGTAGGTACCTACCTACACTGCTTATGTACACCGATAACGTCACGTGGCGGCCGGCCTGTGTGGTCGGGCGCGGGCGCCGGTTACTCTGCTTACCCACCCATTGTAATGAGACATAACGGCGTCACGCGGCTACCAGTTGATACTCGTAGGTCAAAAGCGCGCGCGTGGGAATTTCATACAGCTGTTGTGTTATTGTGATAAAATTAAATGAGTTTTAAAAAAAAGTTTCTTCGGGAAAGTTGTTTGTTATCATGAGTAGAATCACGTGTTTAAGTATCGGTCACTAATTACCAGTCACCCTATATAACATCATTGGTTTCCAGTATGAAAAGAAACGATGCATTGGACGAACTGTCACAGCAGTTGATTTGACAATTTTTTTTTTGTTAGCCGGACTCCACCGAACTGGAGACCAGACGAGTGGAGTGGAGTTTATGTTAGTATGTACGTAAGCTAATTTTTGTTCTAGAAACCATGTGTAAAGCCCGCTTGCACCACAGATCACGCTAACTGATTTTAAAACGAGGTTCCAGCAGGGCTATTGCGTATCTCTGTTGACAGTTCATATTGATCGTCACTTGGCGAGTTTTGATATACAATGACCGTTCTTGTTGGTTTCAACTGACGGTACCCGTGCAGAACTGTCATTGTTTAACAAAACTCGCCAAGTGATGATCATTATGAACTGTCAACAGAGATACGCAATAGCCTTGTAGATATGCAAACCGTTGCGGATGGCAGATGATGAGTAGATATTTAAAATACGTATAGCACTATCGGGTCTCGTGGTTGGCAGCAAGTGGTAGATTACATGAGAGGCTTGTTAAAGACATCGTGGTAATGCAGCTTGGTGTGCAGCATGTCGTCTTCGTTCACATTCGGGATGAAGGACGGCGGGATCAGCGCCGCGGCTACGGATCTAAGGGAAAAATCCAAAAAAATAAACATGTCTACTGGGTTTAGTGTTTTATCGTTGCAAATAGCTTTATTTCTTGCCCTCTAAATAAGTTCAAATTAACATTCAAAACATTGTTCAAGCAGACAATAGGATAACGATTGTGATGTGAATGAAAATATCGTCAGGCAAGTTCTGATTATATTTATGAACTAGCTGTTGCCCGCGACCTCACCGAACCCTAATTTTTTTTCTGAATTAATAGCCTCAGTTACGCCAAATATCAGCTACCAAAATCGGTCCAGCCGTTTCGGAGATTAGCCGGAACAAACAGACAGACAGACAAAATAAATGTGTTTTTGTTGTAAGTGCCGTATATATTTTGAAATGCTTTCAGTAAAAAGCTGTTATTTTGTTTACAAACAGACATTTCAGTTTTATTTATTTGATGCCATGAATAATGTGAATGGCCGTAAGAGTAGAGGAAGACGAAATAAACAATGGATGAACTGTTCGACTTCTAGCATACTTGCGAGTAAATAAAGTTTTAAATGAAAGACAATTTGGGTATCAAAAGGGTGTTGGCACGTCAGACGCCATATATACATTATTGGATGATTTGATAAGCAAAATTAATAATAAAATGAGAGTTGCAGGGACTTTCCTAGATTTAAGCTCTGCATTTGACACAATTGATCACGAATTGCTTCTGACTAAAATGAGTCATTATGGAATAAGAGGAAATAATGCCTTGCGACTATTCTCTTCCTACTTAAAAAACAGGTGGATGTACATACGGGTACGTTGAAATTGTCAAAACTCAGAATAATTTTAAGGAAAGGTATACATCCAAAATTGTACGCATATCGACGGGTGTCCCTCAAGGATCTATTTTAGGACCTATTTTATTTTTAATATTTATTAATGACTTGATTAATTATCTCAATACAATTTTACCGGTCATTGAATTAGTAATTTTCGCAGATGACACAAATGCCATAGTGGCAGCAAATGACATGATAGAGTTGACAGAAAAGGTGAATGCTACGCTACAAGCTTTTCATGTGTGGTTCACGGCAAATAAATTATTTATTAATAGTAAAAAGACTCAAATAATGTTATTTAAGACTACAGCCCGTACCAAGATAATTTAAATGTTGCCTTAAATGAAGTCGAAATTGAGCTCGTTGCCGAAGTAACACTTTTAGGTATACATAAATATTGACCAACTTTTAAACTGGAAACCAGAATTAAAAGCAATTGATGCATCGGTGTCGTCTACATGTTACGCTCTGAGAACTTCGAGAAATGAAATCAGCAGCGCAAAATATACAATTTTTAGCTGTTCTACAGCTAAAAATTGTATATTTTGCGCTGGTGGAGTCAAAAATTTGATATAGCATACTTTTTTGAGGAAACAGCCATGAATATAATAGTACAAGAGCTTTCGTACTACAAAAACGTGCCATTCGTACTATGGTCCGCATCTCACAAAGGGAAAGTTGCCGACAACATTTTAACAGTTTAGGCATTCTTACAGTACCAAGTCTTTATGTACTGGTAGTAATATGGCCAAATACATACAAGACTATGAGACAGTAAAATAACGGCAGATAAGGGAAAGCACCCGCAGACTGGACTTGAAGAATAAAAACTTCACTAATCATACCCTAAGAATTGTTAAACACAGTCCACGATACCAATCCGTAAAATTGTTCAACAGGTTACCTTTAGACATTAAAAGTGCTGTCTACAATAGCACCTTCAAAAGAAAATAAAGGAATTCCTGATGAATAAGTGTCTTTATGCGGTAGAAGAGCTGTAATTTTCATTCAATTGAAATTTTATTGAGAAAATCATGTTAAATTTTATTGCATCTGATGCAATGATGCAATAAAAAAAAAAACGTTACGAACGTTACGTTAAAAATTTAAAACTCTTAAAATGGACTTTGTGGTCGTAACCATAGACCTTAAAGAAAGATTAAATTTTTAACGTGATTCATAATAAGATTCTAATAAAGCAGCCATTTTAGGCCTCCAGGAAGAAAACATGCTGTGCCAACCTCAAATCAATTGGGATAAGGGCAGAATGACGATGTTCCTGCAGACACGAGAAAAGTGTTGATATGATCCGTGCTGGCAGTGTGAGATAGAACTTTGTGAACGCAGTGTGAGCAAGTTCTGAATGATGAAAATCAATCAAATATACAATATGTTAAAAAAAATACTGTCCGATCCCAAAGGATCATATAGGCCAGGGGCGTGCCGTCCATAGAGACAATTAGGCCTAGCCTACCCTACCATTCCTACCAACAACGCAACAAATGCATTTATTATAACTATGTAATAAAATAATGCAAAATATTTAAAATAGAAATGAAAACTCCTGTTATAATACTTATAGCAACTTGTCGCGCCCGTGTGACGTAACTGATAATAATACTACGACGCTCGCTCCCGGCTCTTCTAGGCAACGACACCGCCGGCCTAATTTCCATTGATAAATTTACGCACACTGATGCATATTTTCGTGTGTATGAACACATGTACAGATCATAGATAGATTGGGGGCTCAACTCCTGCGAGTGTAGCTAGCCACTGATTGGCCACAAAGTATTATCCGGCTAAAACGGTATGCAGTGATGCAATTACATTTGGTAGTGTTTTTTATCGACAAAGTAGCAATTATATTTTGCTTAGAAAATTGTAGGCCATATTTGTTTCATGTGACAAGCAAAATTTATTTCGCGATCTTGAATGTTTTGCTTTTTATAATATCTGACGGTTGTAATTCGCTTTGAAACGTACAGTAGTGTAAATATTATTTGTTGTATTTGTTTATTTACTTAAAAATGGTGTTCTGTTTTGAAGTTTGCTCTGACAATGTGTGTTTGTTATAAGTTAAAAACAGTAAGTATTCACAACCGTTTAATGATAAGATTCAAGTTGTGTCTAAAGGTGCAGGTACCCGAATTACGAGAATTAACCCAAAATTCATCTCGTACTCGTCATTTCAAATGAATCTTTCTTCTGTTTGCATTGTCAGAAAATCGTGATTTGAACTTTGAATAATGTGGTGAGTTCTTGTATTTATAACTTTGGTTTTTACAGGCTTATTTTCAATGTTTTTTTTTTCTAATATTCCAAAACTAAACTATACCATGGTAATTAAGGTAATTTTATTTTTTTATTGACAGCGCACTCTGTTTTATTTTTAAGATTTTTTTTAACGAAGCTTCTACCTTTGTTTTTGTATTGACTGAATGCCATTGAAATTCCTGATATTTAAGCTAGATGGCGTTGTTTCTCATAAGCTTACTAAAAACACCATGGGCGGGTGCGGGGGGCCCGGAAGGGTGACTGAATATATCAATAGATGACTAGATGTGACTACTTTGAGGGTCATCCTAAGTAGAGCGACGCTGTGATGTTGCCGAGTTTTTTTTTTTGGGTGTCAGTAATTCAGTATGCGTGGCCTACCCTCCGTGAAGAATCACTGCACGCCACTGATATAGGCATACCAATGAAATTGCCAAATAAAATGAGAAACATAAAAAATATTCATGAAAGTAAAAATATTATTGAATTTTAAAATGCATGATTTTTTTGTCCCAAATTACCCAGTTTCCCTAAATTCTAAACTTTTAAAACGTGACAACACCTTCTTCGGCATAAGTATGTTCGATCGTCAGTCATTTTTTTTAAAACGTCACTACCCGAGAAGGGATCGCTTGCGCCCGTGTGTTGCCATATAAGTTTCTCATATTCGTACATTTAATTTAATTTTCATTGGGTTATTTTTTTCACTTGTTCTCCAAAAAGGATTACATAAATAGAATCTAATCTCGATACCTAATAATACCCTCACGGATCGGACAGAGTTTTTTTTAATGATTAAATGTATATTAACCCTACATCATAACTTCATATCCCTTTTTGGCTTTGCCTAAGTAGGATAATATTTTTACCAACATTACTTCCCTCAAGGATTGTCATCTCCACAAGATTTCATCCAAATTCTAATAGCGCTCTGATTTTACAGAGGAAACCATAACGCGCCGATTACATTTAAATACGGATGGAGGAGGAGCAAGAGAATAGTATTTAGCCGCATCCGGTTAGAAGCCGAGCCTATCATAGTTGGGGACAATGGTAGATGATGATGATGAGGGGCTAGAGAATGATGAGAGTGACAAGTTCGTGCAGACTGTTGATACCGACCTCGCCTCCGAGTTGAGGAAGTTGAAGGTAGAGCAGGCGTGCTCCGTAGGGAGCACCTCGGAGTTGAGGCCGATGGCGCGCGCCGCCTGGAACACGCGTTCCCACATGCTGCGTTCGCGCGAATCCAGACCTATAACCTGGACATTAAAGTGTGTTAGTTGTTGGAGAGGATAATAGTCCTCATACTATATCTCCTCCGTGCCACGGAAAGCACGATAAGTCTTTTGTAGATCATTGACAGTCGTTTCAGGTAGTCAGTGGCCCGAAAGTCTGACAACCAAGGGGTATCGTATTACCCAGTACGAACTGGGTTGTGGAGGTCGGATAGGCAGTTACCCCATGTTAAATACTGGTATTCAGCTGCATCAGGTTAGACTGGAAGCCGACCCCAACATAGTTAAAAAAAGGCAGGCAAATGACGAGTATTTGTCATCGTTCCATCAATAGAGTTCACCCTAACATAAATCGTCTTGATAGTGCGAGCGGGAGAGAACGACCTAGGCTGCGAAAGCGGAGGCAAAATTCTCCCCGTCATTGCGATCATGTTTTTGTTCTAGACCATACCTGGGAACCTTCGAGTTACCTTCTAGTTTAGGTGTATTGGGGCACAAAGTTCCAACTTTTTCACAAGTTTTTTTAATAAATATTTTTAATTTAAGATTTTTACTTCATACACACCTCCACGAACCCCGTACTATTCAATCCATCCATCAGTACATTTTTTTGAGTGCGTTACATTGAGTTCTACCGTAATACCTGATTTATCATCCCAAAAAAAAAAAGTATTTTCCCAGCAATAATTTTCGCGTAAAGTTACTTAGTTTGATGTACATAATGCTTGGTTGACAGCTCCGTTAAGGGTCTGTTTAGTAAACAAACCCTTGGGTGTAAACTTTACACCCTGTATAACAACTTACTCACCAACAGATCTATCTTAGGCTCCAACAATTTGAAAAGCCGTAGCGAGTCCTCGGTGATCTCCTCAGCAGTGCTCACCTGCCAGGACATCACCGTCCTGACAACAACAACTTATGAACAACTAAACAACATACAACACTGTGACACGCGGTCTGTGACACGATGTGTGAAACGCGTTGCGTCCCTAGTAGGGACGCAACGCGTTTGTCACTGCCAAACAAATATCAACATGGCGTCCCTTATTCATAAAGAAAATTAATAATCTGACTGTAATCTGAGTCGGCTATGATGCTCTCTATTCCCAAATTTATTTATAGTAATTCAAGGTCAATCTTGGAAGCAGTCGGCTCAGTGGTAACGGCCCTGTCTTACGAGTGTAAGGCTGCGTTTCCACCAGAGATGTGCGAGGCGAGGCGAGGCGGAGCGAAGCTGTGGAACGGTGTGAGCGTTTCCACCAGGGATGTGCTAGGCCGCTGAGCGGTGCGAGGATGCGTAGCGACACTGTGAAACAGTGTACAGATGAGCGGTGCGAGGATGTGCAGCGGGCTCGTTTCCGATGCGACCACACCGCTTAGTAGCTGCTATTTATTCGGTCGCGTCCGTCCCTAGCACACATCCTTGCCTTGTTTTGTATGTACAAAAACCTCGCCCCGCTGAGCCGTTTCCACTAGAGCTGCGCTGAGCGAGGCTAGGTAAATGAAGCGATTCTATTGGTTCTTAAACAAACACATCCCTCGCTAAGCATCCTCGCACATCTCAAGTGGAAACGCAACCTAATACGGTCGTGGGTTCGAACGCAGACAGGCGCATTACTTTATGTAATTTATTTATTCACCACTGCTCTCAAAACGGTGAAGGAAAACATCGTGAGGCAACCGGCATGTCCTAGAACCAAACATTTGAAGACATGTGACATCTACCAACCCGCAATGGGCCCGCGTGGTTGAGTAGGTACACTCCACTCCAGCTTATCGAGAGGAAGCCTGAATTCCAGCACTGGGCACATTATAGGCTGAATTATGCTGTGCTAATTGCTGTGCTCGGAGCTCTAAATAGTAAAAGCCGCTCGGTCTAGATTTTCAAGTTAAGCCACGCTTGTCTAGGTTGGTCCGTGGATGGCTGACCACAAACATTACATACGGAGTTTCCTCCGTGCCTCGGAAAGTTCCTTAAGCCGTTGGTTCCGGCTGTCATTTGTAGACCTTTCGACAGTCGCTACACTACTAGTCCAACAGGGTTGTGGAGGTCAGATGGGCGGTCGCTCCATTTAAATACTGGTAAGGTCGATCTTTGTTTGGCAGTTCAGGCAAACACAAATTAAGCTAAAGTAACTAACGTAACAATACTTTAAAAGATGGAGTCTAAAAACCCCTCCTCAACACTGTCACCTGGTAATGTACCCAAGAGACTGTCGGCGTTGCCACGTTATATGGCAACGCCTCATAAGCCTTTGGCCAAGGTAAAAGCCAGCCCTTGGGTCACGGGAAGTGTCAACTAAGCGAAGTAGGTAAATGTAAATACAAACTTCGGGAATATCGCCATTGGGCCAAGGACAGTGAGCCCGTTGTTCAGCTTGAAGCCGTACTGAAACAAACAATACACATACTGTTTTTAACTTTCACGGTTTACACCTACACATAAACTGTCACTTACGGGATATCTTCCGTGATTGTCTGTGTTCTGTGTGTTGTCGAAATATCGGGAGCTCAAAATTACAAACAATCACGGAAGATATCCCGTAAGTGTCAGTTTATGTGTAAACAATACACAATTAGTGTAATGTCTATGGCATGAATTACGAAATGTTTTTGTACTTTTCTGGATGATTTCAACCAAACGGCTCCCATCGCATCGGATCGGAAAGGATACGAACGGATGCAGCGACAGCCAATCGCGTCCGGCAGGTTGTCGACGCATACGACCGGCTCCGTACCGTCGCTTGCGAACGTATCCGTTTCTACGCCTAGTCAAATAGTGAATTTCGCAGGCTTCCTTATCACCTTTCATTCTCCTTAAGTTTTATAAGGCTAAATGTACTAAAATGAGGAAACTTACATGGCAACACAGGGGCTCGGGCGAATCGCTTCTCGGGTACTGACGTCATACACAAACAATTGACGATCAAACATGATACTAATGTCGAAGATGGTGTAGCCACGTTTTAAAAGTTTGTTAGATTTTAGGGGAATGGCAATTTGGACACAAATCACGCACTTTGAAATTCATTAATATGTTTACTTTCATGAATATTTTATGTTTCGTATTTTATTCGGTTATATGTTTGGATTGGACAGGTTTTTATTAAGGCGCTCCCCATACAGAGACACCGTAAAAACGTGCTCTTTTTTGTTGCAGAGTTAGTCGTATTGCTACATATTACAAGCCCAAAAAAAATACAGGGGATAGTCAAATGTATAAATAAAAGATTTATGCAAAAATATTTTCTAAAAATCAAACAGAATCTTGAAAAAAAAAATCGCAAGAAAGAACACGAAAAAACTTTTTTATCTCGAAATACTCAATATATTGAGCGATGACTACTTAAATTTTTGTTACTATCAAAAAGGAAATTTAATCACCTAAAGATATACGTAAAAATATTTTAACAAAACGGCGTATTTTTTTTTTAATAAATTAAAACTGCGAAATATATTTCATATTGGCGGACACGGGATTCAACTAAAATCAAACGCATCGCCATTTTCGACCTTATTTGTTTATCATGATGCACTACTGTCGATCGCTTGGTAGTGACACGCCCAGTCTGCGGCTAACTCTTCCAGAGATAGGTCACGTTCGAATGCGGCGCTCCAGCATTACGTAAATTCGTATAAAGTAAATAAGTTATTTCGTGAAAATTGACTTTTATTTTTGTTTTTATTTTTATAAGGTTTTATGTGATAATTGGACACTTTAGTTTATAAGTTTTGTTTATCTTTTAATTATATTTGGGACTGATTCGTGATTCTGTTTGTGTGTGAATTCCGTGCGTGTGTGATAATAAAATTATAGAACAAAACAATGGGAAATAAAAGAAATAAAGAGCTACGACGGATTTGTATGAGAAAACGGAGAAATAAACCCAAAAAAAATACTGCATCTGAGTAAGTATAAAAAAATGAATTATAGTTAGTTATGTTCGCACAACGACACTAACAAGCTATACAATTCCAGTATAAGCTGACCTCTTATTGTACGATAAGCCTTTACAACGCGAGATCAGCTTATACTGGTATTTATCGACGTGTGTAAGTACGTAAGTAGGTAAGTACGTATAAATTCATCACCCTTTACTGTAAAGAATTACAATTATTATCATCAATTCATCATAGTGCTATGTGGTAATATTTTCTCAATCTGAAACATACTTATGTCTGTATTGATAAGTATGACATCGGTAAACAAAAGAAATAATATTATGATTGTTATCACAATGTTAGCGTCCCGCCACGGCTGCGCCGCGACGACGCGGCTGCGACCGCGGCGACCGCGCGGCGCTACAGTGAGACTGTTATCAGTAGGTACACATGGCGGCATATGAAGCTGTAAATTTCCAGCATAACTTGGACCCGCTTTGTATAGATTTCCTATACAATGAGAGATCCGCATAAACTGGTTTTGTAAATCTTGATTGGCCGTCGTGTGGACAGAGTAATAAAAATATCGCACAGCTACATCAAAACTAAAGCAATTCAAAAACAGTTATATTTCAGTAGTTAGGTTGTAAATTCCAAAATAATATCCTGGGTTTTATCAGAGATCGGATAATCGGATGCATAGTTGCATACCTATTGATCTAAAGTTGAGGTTTTGACTTTTATGTACACTTTTGCAAGTATCGGAAGAAACCCAGGGATTCCGGGATCGACAAATTTAGGGTTCTATTGAATAGAATCATATTAGGTAGCTATTTAGATTAGGGTAGATGACTAAAAGAAAAACCGTCAGATAGATTTCCAAAAAATACTGGATACGTATTTTTTCTATTTTTCACGTAAACAAAAAATGAAAACGATACAGTGCGTCAAAAACTCGCGTGACGTCACTTGTATGTACCTACACTGTTTACGTACAAGTGACGTCACAAGGCCCTACTTTGATTATTTGATGTGTTTTATCTTCATTTTTTATTAATTTAATAAAACTAAGACAGATAGGTACTTATTCAGGAATCATCCCTATTGTATGCAAATTCATTAATTTACCTACCTAAAGTACCAAAAAAAAGTTGATTCTCATCCAAAAAAGGGTCAGAAAGTGCGTCTATTTGTATGAACCATGATAAAATATTGTATTTTGGAAAACTGACCTGACGTACACACGCCTACACATCAAGCTATACATTTCCAGTTTATGCTGATCTCGCATTGTATAGGATTTCCGTAGAATGCGAGGTCAGCTTATACTGGAAATGTATAGCTTGATGTGTAGCCGTGTGTACGTACGATATGCATTCGATTTATTTTCCAGTCCCGTGATACCGGAATCTTTTTTCAGATTATCCGATCTCTTCAAGTGTGGTACATAGTACACGTACATACATAAACTCACACCTTTTTCCCGTAGGGATTATTTGATATGTGATATAATATAATAGAATGTAAATAAAATAATATACAGGGACAAATCAATTTAGATAGCGAAACTCCGCAGATGTGATGGGTATCTTAAAAAAAAAAATGATGTGATTTTCTTTTTTTGGGGTCAACCAACACTTGTGTTTTTTGTTTATATATCTATCGAAAGTTCGAAACCCATCACGTCAGTAAAGTTAAGAAAAATAAACGATTTTTTTTAAACTGATATTTCAAGACTACACTTTACTCATCGAATCATTTTATTTTTTTGCCCACTACGTCTTTGAGGTATCGTTGGCTAATTTTATTTGACCATGTATAAAATATAATAGAAAGAAAATTAATAAAATAAAAAGATAATTAAATAAATATCTAATAAATAGAAATTCATTTCTTAGAAAGTTTTATCTGTCCCGATGTAGTAACATTATTTTTGTTAAATTTCAGAGAAACCAGGGACTCTCAGAGTAACTCTGCAAAATTATTCACACCTCTTACTGCAGTTAATCCAATCTCAACAGATACCGGAACTACACAAGAACGAAATTATGGGTATGTAATTATCATATAATGACATGGTTTATCTTCGTACTATCAGTTTAGCCATTTCAGCGCGATTAAAATACGAAGTAACAAACATTTACCTTTGCATATTATTAAGATAACCAATTCCTCTGTTTTTTCTAGAGAAACCACTGAAGATGAGCCATACCTTATTGAAACCGATTCTCCAGAAAAGTCATACCTTCCAATACAAGGTCGAAGAATTGTAAATATGATGTACTTCATTCAGCAATTACAAAACATTTCCAGTCATAGTTCTTTATTTGATTGTAATTTTAAAGACATGTCACTGATAGGAGAAAGCAGAAATGGTTTAATTTCTAAATATAAATTTAGATGTATGATGTGTAAAAAAGATTTTATAATCACAAATGAAGATCCAGCTAACGAACATAATATCAACGCTAATTTGGCTGCGGTTACTGGAATCATTTCTGCGGGTATCGGCTATTCGCAGTTTCAAGAAATCACAGCGTGCATGGATTTACCAATTTTTACAGAATTTACTTATTTAAAAATTCAAGACTTCGTTTATGAAAAATGGGAGGCAACAGCAGTTGAATCTATGGAAATCGCTGCCATACGTGAGCGTGATGAAGCTATAGCTGAAGGGAAATTGAGTAAGGATGGTATTCCTATAGTTGACGTATATGCCGATGGCGTTTGGTCGTCGCGTTCCTACGGCAATAACTATAAAGCATTGTCAGGTGCCGCAGCAATTGTGGGTCGCAGATTTGGTGAAGTCCTATTTATAGGTATTAGAAATAAATACTGTCTCGTATGTGCTCGAGCAGAAAAAAAACACATTTCAACTCCAGAACACAATTGTTTTAAAAATTATACAGGATCTTCTAGTGGCATGGAGGCTGAAATTATTTGTCAAGGATTTGAAACATCTATAGCGATGTATAACATTATTAAATTTATGGCAGGTTAATTGCGGACGGGGACTCTGCTACATACGCGAAAATCCTAGCGCGTAATCCTTACCCAAACCATACCGTTCAAAAGATAGAATGCAGAAACCACTTGCTACGCAATATGTGCAACAAATTGAGAGCTGTCACCAAAGAAACTAAATATCCATTAGCATATAGAAAATTATTATCAGAAGTCAAGATTATGACTATACGTAAAGTTGTGATTGCCTCAATACTAAAATACAAATCGGAGAAGGAGAAACCAGAAACAATAACAAGTTTTAGGAGCGAAGTACAAAATTCCATTTACCATGCTTTCGGTAATCACGAAAAATGTAAGGACTATTACTGTTTGAAAGACAAAACTTTACAGAGCAAAGTCGAAATAGAGAACACTATGTTCTGGTTTAGAATAAAGATGATAATTCAATCAGTTTTATCAAAATCAAGAAGTCTGCTTGAGGATGTAGATACGAATGCAGTAGAATGCTTTAATAGTGTAGTGGCAAAGATTGTGGGGGGCAAAAGGATAAATTTCTCACTTCGACGAGGTTATCGTGCACGATGTTCAGCTGCAGTGTTGTCTTTCAATAACCCCCATCCAAGACATACACTTCACAAGAAAATTTTAGGGAAAAGTCCCAGAAGTATGTTAAAAAAGTTTGAAGAAAGACGACTGAAGAAAAGAAGAACAAACCAAGCAAAACCTCATAGGAAGAATAGAACACTAAATAAAGACAATATAGTAGTTCAACATGATTATGGTACTCAAAGTACTACTCCTGATATGGTACCACATGAATTAGTTAAGGCAAAAGAACTATTTCTTGAAAATTTAAAAAAAATAACTTCGGACAAAGATACCATACAACAATCTACTATAAATCAGAGGGATAGCAGTGACTGGTTAGATCTAAGAAAGAATATGTTAACTGCGTCTAATTTTGGAGTGGTGGTGAAAAGAAGAGAAAATAGTAGCAAAGCCAAATTAGTGCAAAATATTTTATATAAATCCAACCTCAGCAATGTAACGGCAATTGCACATGGAGTAGAAAATGAACAACTTGCTTTGCAGCAACTCGCTATTCAAGAGAATGTGACAATTAATCCCTGTGGATTATTCGTGGACCACGAATACCCGTTTATTGGCGCCACGCCCGACGGTTTGATAGGCCAAGATACAATAGTAGAAATCAAATGTCCTATAGTGGCTTTCAAAAACGGTCTGGAAAATGCTATAAAGGAAAACAAGATACAGCTATGGAGATATAACAAAAAAACTGATTTGATCACACTGAACAAAACCAGTAATTGGTTTTATCAGGTTCAGGGGCAACTACACGTGACACTTAAAAAAAAATGCTTGTTTGCTGTGTGGAGTGGTGAAAACCATAAGATCAAAACAGTAATTATAGATAAGGATGATGTGTTCTGGGAGACGAAGATGAAGTCAAAGCTATTGTCATTTTATATGGACTGGCTCTTGCCTGAAATAGTGGACTCTCGTCAAGCTCGAGGAATGGCCCTTAGAGAAAAAGAATCACCCAATCAAGAAAATAATCCTAGTCGTAAGAGAAGACTGACTTTTGAGGGATCACCAACAGTTCTTTCTTTAAGTGACTATAATAAAGAAGATTATCTGTGTCGTAAGAGACGCCTAACTTTCGAAGGATCGTCAACAATCCTTTCTACTGCAACTGGTGCTGATAAAGAAAACATGCCCTGTTGTAGCAGACAGCTAAGATTTGATGAAATGTAAAATGATAACGACAAAACGTATAAGGCATGCCACGTACTGCCGTAGTACACGGACGTGAAATACTAATACTACCTGACTGTCAGCTTATTTCCTCTTGTTTACCTATGTGAAGTTATAGTAAAATCATTATATATTGTTTTCTTGATTTTATTGCTATTTTATTTTATCATCCTTATCTAGCTAGCGAAACTCCACAGGCGTGAGTGATATCGATATCTAAAAAGGAAAAAATATAATGAAAAGATTTAGTAGTGTTTTTACTTGAAATATGAGTTGAGAAAATCTCTTTTCTTCTATTTTATCATGTTTAGATATCGATACCATCACGTCTGTGAAGTATACATAAAACCCGATTCAATTATGGAAGTATTGACAGTCTCGCGCGCGTAGCCGTGGGTAACAAGTAGTTATTATTATTTATATATTTATTTAAACTTCATGTATAGGAGTGGTACATAGACGGATTTAATGCCACTAGGCATTCTCTACCAGTCAACCTTTGGGTCAAGTAGGAAGCAATATGATAGAGTACAAAAAAAAATAAGAAAAATACTATTCAAGCCTAAGGGTGATAAAAAAAATGATCACCCTGTATTATAAGAATAATGTTTTACTAATTGTAAGTCATATTCAGAAGTTGGATAATCGGATGCATAGGTATTTACCTACAAATAGTCGCTGCTTACAAAAGTAAGGAAGCAGCTTCTTAAAATACATACATACCTACACTCACGCCTTTTCCATCATGGGGGTAGGCAGAAACCACACAACGCCACATGCTATGATCCTATTAAAAATGTATCTAAAATATTATTTGAAAATAAAAGCTTACACACAATAGACGCGCTATATTCTGACCGATTTTTGTAAGAGAAACAACATGGTTTGTCGTGCTCGAAAACTTTAGGTAGGTAAATTTTAATAAAATATGAATACAATTCTAGGTACGTAAATAATATGATTTTATTCAACAGAACACTAAATTTATCGATCCCGAAATCGCGAGCTTTTTTAAATCAAAAGCGAAATTTATCTTAAAAATCCCGGGATCGAGAATACGGACGCCGCGGAATAAGACCACGCGCTGCCGATAACGTCAGCTGGGTGGTAGTAGGCGGGGCTACGCGCTGCGCGCCACTTCCCCTGCTTCACCTCCGCAAAAACATAAAGATTTGCTGCTTAGAGCGTCTTAACATACTAAGTAAAGTTACTCACAGTAGCATATGTGTCGATCATCAGTCCAGCATCAACCTCCTGGTTGACAACGCGCACCGTGGTCTTCCCCTCCCCTTCATATGCTGCCTTTCCGCGCACCGCACTGCAATTTAGAAAAAGATACTTACTAAGTCATTACAGGTACTCACGTACAATGGTCCACTTTAGGGACTAAGTGCGGAAACCAAACCCTTAACATAGAACATACAGGTAGTGGACCGAAAGTCTGACAACCAGTCTTACCAAGTCTTATTGCGCAGTACCTACTTACTGGGTTGTGGAGCTCAGATAGGAAGTCGCTCCATGTAAAATACTGGTATTCAGCTGCATCCGGTTTCACTGGAAGCCGACCCCAACATAGTTGGGAAAGGCAGGCAGACGATGATGATAATGACGCGTTAAGTCATCTGCACTGTCATCGTAACAATGGTAGAGCCCTTAAAGCCAGTCTATGGAATCCATTGTAATTATTATTGTAAGCCATTACAACATAAACATGCTGTATACTAGGTGGGATTCTCTTTTAGCATAATTGACGAACTTCCAGCTTTTATCCCCTCCAGAGCGACTGAATTTTGATAAATTATTCCTAATGGGGATGGCAACTGTGGAACTAATGGCGCTAGCATCGCATGTACCAAGCATCGTCATTGGTTGGAAATGTGTCAATGTCATTTTATATTTCAAAATAGCTTGACCTCATTGGTCAGATTGGGAATAAGCTATGGACACGCCATCTACAATCAGCTTTGACTTGCCTTCCCCATTGCTAACTTTCATTATAAAAAAAGAGGTCTTATTTAAGCAAATATTATTTTTATTAAGTAAGGTACACCAACGAAACGTCTTCGGACCCGAACCCATTGTGCCTATCTATTCCTTTCAAGAAGCTAAGGAGTTGGTTCAAGTATCACACTCAAACACAAGCGGGAAAATGGTGGACCTCGACATCAGGGTGTAGGCAATCCAAGGAAGCTATGCCATCCCTGGATACGAAACTGATCAAGCGCCTTCTGCGCCTGGACCTACGACTGGTGGCGGGGACAATCACTGGACACTGCTCACTGAACAAACACTTTCGCACCCTAGGTATCACTGACAGCCCCCAGTGCAGAGCTTGCATGGAGGCGGAGGAAACGGTAGCGCATGTACTCCTTGAGTGCACCAATGCGTCAACCAGATCCGCAAGGAAACTCTTGGAAAACAAAGATCCCTTGGGGATATCCTGAGAAATCCGTGAAGATTGATCTGCTTCTGGAGGGAGGTGGTTTGGTTGGAGAAACGGCTACCATGGCTCAAGTACACTGGCCCATGCGGAAATCAAAACCCTAACAGAGAACAAAGATAGGACTAACAACACATAAGGTGGAAGGGACACTGACCAACCACGTTTACCACATAGAGTACATCATTCTGAAAAACCCAACATAAGACAAGGTACTGCCAGATATTCTTGGGATCTGGAGATAGAAAGAAAGAAAAAGTATTTATTAGACTCACACAGGAGAATACAAAAAAAAAGTACAAAAAATGGTTGAAATAACATTAAAACAAAATAATATAAAAAGTAAACATTGGTACAAAAAAAACTGTGAATAGGTCCTGTGCGAGGCCAAAAGGCCCCTAGTGAGATACCACAGATCATGAGAGAGAGAGAGAGACGAAGATGGAGATGATGTTATCCTGTTTAAAATTTCATAATATGTCGTCAGATCGTTTAGGACCCTATTCAGTGAGTCTAATTTGAAGTAACTTACCCACTCTGCATAATTGGCTCTATGCAGCCACTTGTGGTTTTTAAATTGCAAGGACCTTGTTATTTTCTTTTGGACAAACTCAAGTCAGTCTTTATGAACATTATAAATACTCCAGATGGGAGTTGCATATTCCCCGAGGCTTCGCACAAAGGTGGTACAGAGCAGTTAAATGCTAAGGTTCCTTTGAATTCTTTGCCAATTCCGTTTATAAAGCTGTAGTATACAACCAAACTCTTTAGTGATGTGATCTAGAGCATCCATTATTGTAATGTCACTTCTTATTTTATCAAATTACATAGTGTCTATTTGATTGAATAAAGCTGTTACTCTAATGGTTTATCTTATTACAACACCTAACCATTTTCATTGCTTTTTCGATGATGTTATTGATTTTTATATAAATGCTTATAATAATGGATAATAATATACTTCCAGACCCAGCCGTTTAGGCATTGTCTGTCGTCGAATGTAAGAGTAGACTAAGAATTCTATTAAGTTGATAAATTCAATAATGTGTGTGTGTGTGCACCAAATAAGTAGTTCCTGCCTAAAAAAATTCCCATTTGTCTATTAGTTTTATTAAAAGCAGGGCAAATAAAATTTAAATTATAGGTTAAACAAACGTTTTTATCGGACTAACCTTAGCACAGGAGTCGCATTCTTTATAATTTTTGCTCGTGTAATAGAATTCGACAACATTTTACTACAGTATTAGATTATTTAACTTTATATAAACAAAATGTTTCTTTGTTTTCGTAGTTATTCCATATGTCATCAATGTCATTCACAGCCTGACATGCCGAAAAAAAAAAATGTGTGACATGCTCTTCTCATTTCATTTTTTTTCTGTATTATTGGGCATAGTGTTTCCGTTCCGGAATGGGCCTTACATAAAAAAGGAATTAAACACGATTGCTCGCGTGAAGTAATCCGACTCCGAGAACGGAATATGACTATACGAGCAGTAGATTAAATTAAACTATAATTATTATTTTTTCTAATAAATTAAAACAAGATGAAATCTGTGAAACAGATCAAAAGCAGATTTTTCAAAATAAATATCTAACTATTTCATTCTTGGTAAACTAACTTTGTGTAAACATTATTAATTAAAAAGTAATAACTATACTAACAACAAACATCTTTGTTTGTTGATAGTATAGTTATTAGTATAGTTATACGAAAATTCCTCCTCAACGCTGTCAGCCGGTAATGTGCGGTGTGCCCAAGAGACTGGCGCCACTGGCGGCGTGTGCCTGTGCCATTTTGTATGGCAACACTTAGCCAGGCTAAGTGTTGCCATACAAAGAGGCTAAGTTAGCCTCTGGCCAAAAGGTAAATAAAAGCCAGCGCTTCGCGCTTGGGTCACACACACCCAAGAGCCAGAGTATAATAATAATATGGGAGTTCACACGGGAAGCGACAACTATGCGTTTCGTTTCCTCCTATACGGGCTATGAGCAGTTGGACCCCACGGCCCCAGAGTTACTTACAGAGAACCCTTTATGTAAAAGTACTCCGTGGTTTCAACCCCAAACGGCAAATTAATAAATATTAGTTTGCAATATTCTGTGCTTCATAGATTTTGAAAATGTAAAATTCATAGGATGTAAGTCTAAGTGAGTCAGTGGTCGTAATAGAACATACAAACCCTAACATAACGGGGTCGTACATAATTGAACCAAACCTTTGATAGCTTTTTTCAAGATTGTTTATTGATGACACTTGTAAAGATTAACAGATGGGGGAATGATACGGGTGGGGGTCGCGAACCACACAATCACACCTCGCAAATCACTGCCCTTTAATAGGGCAATAATTACTTGGAAGTTTTATATTATTTTATTGATAATATTATATCATTAAAAAAATGGTTTATACGTGTTTTTTGTGTAAGTGGCGGAGTGATAAGCACCCTCGAAGATCCTTTCACAAGTAAGTTGTACATTTATGTGAGGTTATGTTATGAATACCTATGAATTATATATTTTACCTAATATTATCTGCTGTTTTACTTTCATCGACATTCTTTTTTACTATCATTGTTTCATATTCCGCCTACCGGGCCTATAAATTACTTAACTGGAACAATTTTTTAGATTTCCTTCTGATGAGGAACTGAAGCAAAAGTGGCTTCATATTTTAGTAAAAAGTCATCTGTCTATTGGAACACGCACATCTTTGTGTTCTTTACATTTCGAAGAAAACTGTTTCCGTTATGGATTAGTTAATGGAAGAAGAATACTGAAGGATGGTAGCCTTCCAACTTTACATCTAGACATAGAAAATAAGAACATAAACCTGATAGAGATTGAAATTCCATCATTCTCAACAGAAACTATTTTGGCAAAGCCACATCCACCAACAGATGATGTACAAATGGAAGATACAATTTATAAACTAGTTAACGAAGGTAATCTTATGAAAGCACCATTAGAAAACTATTCACCCAAGCGATTACACACGAAAAGGTAACTATTTTTAATTTTGAAGCTAATAACTAAAGGAATTGAATGAAACGTAACTAAATTATAAAATCGATAATTTTATCAGTAATTCACTTGATGCATCTTCCAAAGAGGATGAAATTCGACGAAAAGTGACAACACTCCTGAGGTTGGTGAAACGTTTACGGCATTCTAAACGTGAAATGAAAACACAAATAACAGATTTGAAGAAAAAAACTCGCCAATATGAAGCAGACAAGAAGTTAATGCATGTAAGTTAATGATTATAGTCGTAAGTATGATGATGATCATGAAAAAAATGTCTATGAATTGACCTAACCGCTTCGTAAGTGAGCTTGTTTTTGCGATGTTAGTTAGCCAAGTACCTGTTTAGGAAAGACAGAGATTTCATTAATGAATCAAAACAAAACAATATCAAACAACAATAAATTCATTTGTTTGTGAAAGAAAATGACATTAGTTTGTTTGCTGTGCTTGTGCTGAATGAATGAAGCAGAGCAGAACATGTTTTAGGGATACCAGCGTAACAAAGTAACTATTATTACGGTAAAAATGTAGTCTCGTTTGGCAGGCGGAAGCGAGTGGGGGGAAGGGGGGTACCCCTTCTCCCCTGGCACCATTCTCATGAAAAGACAATGGCCTGTTCTTGAGAAAAAACAATTTTTGTAACCTAACCTCAAAACTATACAGGATTGAATTTTTCTAGACTAAAGTTTAGTATCAAGCGGCAGGCGGAGGGGGGGGGAGCCCCCTAACCCCCGGTACCACTCCCATGACGCGGAAATGCACCGTTCTTGAGAAAAACTAATTTTTGTAACCTAACCTCAAAACTCGTTAGAGTACATAATAGGTGCATTCCAAAAACTTGGTATCGTGTAGCATAAGGAGGTGCCCCCTCTGTCCTGGCACCACTCTCATGTAAAGGCAACGCCCAGACCCCGCCATCCCCTTCGAATTTAACCTGTCCGTGTCGGGGTGCTCCAAGTCCAGAGCTCGCTCTTGCATCCTAGGTCAAATAGTGCTCGACGGAGCCCCGCTTCGCGGGGCTCCTACTTCTGCGTTCAAAGTTTACAGTAACCTAACATGAACCTGACCTGTCCGTGTCGGGTTGCCGCAAGTCCGGAGCTCGCTTCGCTCGCTCTTGGATCCTAAAGTTTTGTAATAAAAATGAAAATAATTATATCAAATAATAACTTTATATGAAATGAGACGCAAAACATAAAACGCAAGGAACACATACACACACACACCACACGCAAGGAACACACACACACACAAGATATTTTTCATCGTTTGCTATTCCAATTAAATAATTTTTGTTTTTTATTTGACAAATTTATATCCGACATTCATCATTCATTCATCAGTAAATAACTATAATAGATGTTTGCGCAATGTCTTATTTTGAAAGCAAAGTTACTGAAAACATACTTCTATCTCTTTTTTTATACAGTGTTGCCAAATATAAAAATACGGATGTCAAATTACACAAAACACACACTTTGACACTTGTGGTATCGATAGTACTACCATAATTTATATGTGTGTGACCAAATGCTAAGTGACTGTTGAGCAGATTTTTACTACTAGTGCCAAAACTATAGCAGAATAATTTTTGAGGGGAAAAAGTCCTGAGAAGGAGAAATTTTCAATTGAGGTGTGGGGAAAGGAAATCATTGAAGTGGAAACACTGACCCTATCCACAGAATGAGTGAATGACAGAAGAACAGAAAAATCTGTTCTGTCAATGTCAACTTCTGTCTGTGGCTGGCTGGCTGGCTGGCTGGCTGCTGTATCAGCATAAAGGTCGTGCGTGCTTGAGATAAACCACAAATTACACATTTACACAAATCACACTCGTATAAAAACCGGTATATACAGACTTATACATATCTGAGATTCAGATGTTAGTTTCAGTACTCATGAGTTTAAGTTTTTGATATTTACTAAGTAGTTAAATACATGATAATTCACCTCAATTTATGTTTTATTCTTGAATAAATGTTTAGGGAAAAACATTTTGAAAAGTGCCTAATTTAGGGAATCCTACGAGGACCCCTGGGGGTCAGTGGGTCGTCTTGGGAAAAACAAAATCTGTGAGTGATAAAACGTAGTGCCAAAAACAAAATATATATATACATAATGCCGGGTTGTGTGTTCAGAAATTGTAATAATTATGGTGCCAAGATATATAGGTGTGAAGGACTTTCATACCATGGGTAAGTATACTAAGAATGTCATATTTTTATTTTTCATGATTCTATTTATCAATTACAAATAAATTTCGTTTGTGATTATGACAAAAATAGCATGCGTCTTAGATTAAAGGCTCCCCACAGAGCATCTTATATATACTGAGGCTCCCCCACATAGGCGCGTTATTCTCGGTCGATAATACCGGGTGCGTTATTGCGATAATGCGTCCCAATTCCTTGCACAGAACTGCGTTTTTATCGTCCGATAATTTCTATTTCATTCATGTTTTTGGCAGGTTTTTTACCTAATGTCGTTTTTGGCGTCTTCGTCGTCATGTTCCATAACTACTGTATATCCATTTTATAGATTTTTAGAACACTCGTAAATGATGTCCTTGACTTACTGCTAGTACTAACCATCTCGCAGCTGTGTTTGGGATCGCATGCGTCCTAATACAAAATGTTCCAAGAACTCATATCGGAATATCGCAGGACGGAGAACTACTACTACTACTTCTATTGCGTCGTTGTTGCAGCAGTGAAACTCCGTAGCCGTCCTAATACATAATGAATTAAATACAGATATCACAATAACGCACCCGGGAGTCTTAATCAATCAGAAGCAAAAACGGCACAATACATAGTGTTTGTTTGGCATTTGATTGCGCAACCTGAGTTTTTTTAGTTAGTAAGAGTCTTTCTTACAATAATATTCTGATGATCATAATAAGTTCTCGCTTTCAAAGATTTATCATGAATAAATTAATAAAAAAATCATTTTGTTAATAAAATTAGAATGTACACAATGTACCTATTAACATATTTTTCTCATTATTTTCCAGATTTCCGAGAGATAATCATACAAAACATAAATGGGTCAGCATAGTTCAGGTGGAAAGAGGTGAACCTAACTGGATGCCTTCAGAACATAGTACAGTTTGTTCTGCACATTTTAAACGGACAGATAAATATACTACTATGAAAGGATACATGCGTCTGAAAAAAACTGCAGTACCTATATTATCATCGGTACAATTTAAGGTTATAAAAATCACAATACTTCATTATTATAGCAATAATTTTAAAAGAAAACAAAATTGTGTAATTACAAAAATATTATATGTGAACACAAAAAAAGTATTTTATTATTTAGGGATCAAAAACATTTTTGTCCCGTGTGGGTTCTATTCTGGCAGTTTGTTATAAATATCATTCTTGTATAATTTAACCTTACAATTATGAGAATTTGTTATTTTTCAGGACAATGATGTTCCAAAATTTGGCTCACCTACCAATCTGGACCTGAAATTAATTTTTGTAAAAACATTGTTTCAGAAAAAAATAATTGGCTGTTCTAAAGTCGCCCCCACTTCCCACCTCGCCTTCAGATAAACACCCTCCCCTTCAGATAAACGCCCTCCCCATCCACTGACAGAATCTTCAAATTCAGCCGACTCTATACTATACCTAAACCGTCTCCAACATTCCGAAAGTTAAGTCGCTCTCATCTCTATGAGGAGGCCTGTAGGAACATTATAGGCTGATTATGCATTATGTTGTCTGAGGATCTTGTGGTTAAATAATAACAGGCGCTTGGGATTGTTCTTCAAAAAGTCGCGCTTGCCTAAGGTTTGTGGATGGGTTTGGTATGGGTATCATTTGTAGATCTTTGATTGTCGTTACAGGTAGGTCAGATAAGCAGTACACTGGTATCCAGCTGCATCCGGTTACATTGGAAGCCGATCTCTACATAGTAGGGAAGAGTCAGGCAAAATCTAAAGTCATACATAATATATTATTTTTTATTATTTAAATTTAGCATTTCATTTATTCAAATCAGCAGTTTTTGTATGTCAAAGTTTACAATAGACAGTCCCCCAAATGTCCACCCTTCGCAGGTGGGCGCTTGCAAGATGATGCATTATGTTATTTGTCAGTAATTAAATTTTAAATTTCTTACAGTTAAAAGTGACAGCCGGTTCTTCACGAAGACTCCAAACTAAAATACCGAATCCGATGCCGGAGCTCAGTAATTTCGAAACGGATATAAAGTCTGAATTGGACCCGGTCGAGCTGAAAGAGGATACACTGAGCGAAGACACGGTGTCTGTAGATGAAGAAGAAGACGATCAGCTGAGTGATGCTGATCAGCCGTGTGATGCTGATCAGCCGTGTGAAGATCTGATTCAATTGAGTAACGACCAGGTGAGATCTTCCCTTGCGCCTTTTTCGTATGGCGGCTTATAAACTACGACACCAGGTTAGCACTACCTAACTGGTGTCAGACTTATGCCGCCCCACAGTGTCCGCCGTAGAACAAGCCAGGTGGACAAAAGCCATTATCAATTTCCCAGAAATAGGTACTTTCTACATGTCAACAACACCCCTAAACCCCTGATTCCAAGAATTGGTTATGTCTAACATTCCATACCTACTGATGAGTCAACGTTTATCAAAGTAAGCAAATGAGGTAAATGCAATTAAAGAAGTACTTCTGTTGCATTTTCGCGACACTTTCACTAACATCTCATGGTGGCAGTTCTTAATTTTGTGGAAAGTTTTAGTGATGGATTTTACTTCTGAAGGTTTGTATAATATTTTTTTCTAATTAGAATCTTTTAATGTGTCATAAACATTCATAAAGTAGAGAAAGAAAAGAACAATGTTTTTGTTTCTTTTCCAACTTTTCTTTTTTTGCAGAAAAGCAAAATAAGATTAGTAAAATAGAGTTTTTCGAAAAGTGGCTCAAGCATGAAAAAGACGAAAGAAATGATCGACTATTTGAATTTATTTCGTCTTAACTTTGATTTCTCTGACGTCACTGAAGAATGTCAAAGGCAAATTAAGATGAAATTAGCCAGCATTTCTTCGAAAATTGCTACCAAATGGGTGTGTTCAGGAAAGTCAAAAGAGCGTTTCTTTAATAAGAATAAGTTGTGGCTGGAAGGCGAGGAGATCGAATCCTGCATGCGATCGACTCAACCGCAACCTTCTACCTCATCTGCTGACCTTTCTCGACCAGAAAGACCTAAAAAAGTCTTCCAAGATTCGTCTTTTAAAACTAAGAAACGTAGAGTTGAAGATCTAGTTCAGTCGCGGAGTGTTGGGGAATTAATGACTGCTACAGAGGTAGCTGCACGGTCAACTGGACATAAAAACGTTGCCAGAGTTATAAAGGACATTGGCGAAAATCTAGCTTCTACAAGTGCACGCATTAGCCTTCAACAAGCAAGTGCTGTGCAAAGTGACGAGGCATTAGCGTATTATATTGATTCAAAATCAACAACTCTCATACAAATAGACTAGGAAGTGGACTATGACAGTCGGGCATCACGTATTTCCATCATATGAATGCATTGTTAAATCACAAAAAGCATGTTAGAGCTATCAGAGGAAGCCCAAGAAGTGAGAGACAAAGATTGCCCGAGGTTTAGAGAGCACAACATCAGAAAGGGCTCTCGTCTTGCCACGAATAGAGACGTGCTCATATGTTTATTATAACGTCTGATCCTCTGATCATCAGCTTCCGGAAAGTATCGGAAAAAAGTCTACGGAGGTCTTAAAGCTCATAGCTCCCACTATAGTGCCTCGACTCCAACTCCAACCAAGACCTCCACAAACTCAGGAAGACAATCGACTACTAGTTTTTTTTAATGTAAATAGATACATCTAGCGTAGAGTTATAATTTTTGAATATAATATGTTAGGGTTGATATTTGTAGCGATTAAGATAATTTAAGATTTATTCTTATTATTTTTTTCCAGTATTGTAATCGTGTATACATGAAATAAAATATTTATATACACAATTCCTATGCATTTTCTTAAAAAAAATATATTATAGTATTAAATAATTAACTGATTTAGAGACATAGTTCCAAATCCATAAAAATATAATTTTGTCCACCTGGCTTGTTCTACGCCGGACACTGTGCGCCCATGGGCCTCTGACTTGGCTTTATATGCCATCGAGAAATATCTCTCAGGCATGCTGGTTTGGTTTCCTCACGATGTTTTCCTTCACCGAAGCAAGTGATAATTAAACAATACGCACATGAATCTGAAAAATCAGAGGTGCGTATCTTGGGTTCGAACTCGAGACCTATGATTTGGCAGTCCAACGGTCACGCCACTAGGCTATCACTACGCTAAAAGGTAACTTATATAGACTAGAGTACTAACTTTATTCTACACTAGCTTTTGCCCGCGGCATCGCTCGTGTTAATTTAGAATTTGACAAACTATTAACACACTACTAAAGTTTCTATTATAATATGATTCAATCATGATTTGAAACACGCGTTGCCATCTATTATCAGAGGAGACAGTACTTTTTTCAGGATGAAAGGTATACCCTATGTCAGTTTCTGTACACCTGACAACTTACATTACGTTGTCAGGTGTACAGAACCGGACATGTGTCGGTTTCCTTTCCACGGTCCATACTTGACGATACCCCCGGATAGTCAAGTATTTTTTTTTCTTTATCATTTTAGGATACATTCTACATTTTAAAGCAAACACCTTTGACAGGGTCGGCCATTAACCCCAGGACAGTGATCAAATCTTATGCTAGAAGCGCTAGGTTAGCTCGCGAAATTCAAATTCTTTTACGTTCTTTCCAAATTGCAGCTCAGTGATAACTTGATAAGCTGTATGTTGAACAAAATATGATTCGCGACCGTAACACGTATGTGTTTACAGAATTATAATCATTAATATAACCCTTTTATAAACCGGCCAAGAGCGAGTCAGACTCGCGCATGAAATGTTCCGTACCGTCGTAGTAGGGGAGCACCCTTTTTTTTAAAATATTTTGTTTCTATAGCGGCAACGGAAATACTAAGTCTACCTATCATGGATCATGAGATACAGCCCGCTGACAGGCAGATGGACGGACGGGCAGGGGAGGCTTAGTAATAGAGTCCCGTTGGTTACCTTTCGGATACGGAACCCTAAAAATGAAAGAAAAATTGAATTTCGCGGGCAACCCTGGCGCTTCCACCTTAAGTATCGCTGGCTAATTTAATTCAACTTTGTATACTACTACACACAATAAATAAAGAATGCTTTAAAATACCAGGTTCCGCTGACTAACGCCCAGGATCCGCTGACAGAAGTGAAAGAGGAAGAGCCAGAACTTGCAGTGGATGAAACGGAAGTCAAGGAGGAGGAAGTCGAAGTGACCGAAACAGGAGTGGAAGTGACCGGGTCAGGAGGGGCGACCGTGCAGGCGCCTCTGCTCAAAAGGCAGGTCTTAAGATCGGCGAACGATAACTCTGACTTGGTAAGTCCATTTAATGAGTACATAAGAGAAAGTCTGAAAGTGGTGCCGGTGACTGAAAAGTTGTGTGGTAATCGGTTGTCGTGGTATGGGCATGTGATGCGGAGGAATGAGGAAAATGTCGTGAGGAAAGTTCTGAGTATGAATGTGGATGGGTATAAGAGTAGAGGAAGACCAAAGAAACGATGGATGGATTGTATAAAGAATAATATGGCAAGAAAGGGGTCTGATGAGATGCGAGTACTAGAGAAGTATGGAAGAAGAACCGCACCGACCACTAATGAATTGGGATGAGAGCAAGAGAATGACGATGATGGTAAGTCCTTTAGATTACTCTTCAATTTGATTTGAATTGGCTGTCCTTGACGCTGCTGTTTTTCAAGAAGATCACGCGACAGTCAAAAGGTGGAACTGTGACCCCAAATATGTCCTTAACTAGAAGGTTGCCAGGTATGGTCTAGAACAAAAAAAATTTCGGAATGACGTGAGAATAAGTGCCTTTCGGCTTCGTTTAGGGTATTGTTACAACCATTATAATGTTTTATAGGGTTCCGTACCCGAAAGGTAACCAACAGGACCCTATTACTAAGCCTCCGCTGTCCGTCCGACTATCAGCGGTGGTATCTCATGATTGATTTTATTTCTTCTCAAACGGACCGCGAACAGCAAGTGGATGTGCTGTATTTCGATTTCTGTAAGGCCTTTGATAGAATTAATAACGACATCTTGTTACGCAAGTTAAGTGCCATAGGAAAAGGATTTACATCCAGTCTTTTTCTTCTGATTTCTGACTATCTCCGGGACGGGTCAGCATTTTGTTCGCCTTGGCCCATACAACTCACATGCATATCACACACGATCAGGCGTGAGTCAGGGTTCCATTTTAGGTCCCTTGCTCTTTTCGATTATGGTATTAAATATATGCAACTGTAAACTCCGTGTCTGACTGTATAAATCTCTAGAGTGATATCGATGCCTTGAGATGGGCCGTCATCAACAAAATGGAATTTAACACCTCTAAATGCCAAATTATGAGCTTTGGCCGCATACAGAGTCCTATACAGTTCGACTACAGTGTGATCAACGAGTCTATAGCAGCCTGAGTGTTGAAAGTAACAGATCTCGGTGTACTGTTTGGTAGAACTGACCTTTCATACACACAATATAAGCTTGGCGAAAGAATCTTTCAGACGCTGAGGTTTTGTTTTACGTAACTGTCAAGGGTTTAAAAACTAGGCAGTTATCAGGTTCTTGTTCAACGCTTTAGTTAGGTACAAGCTCGAAACCAGCGCTTTTGTATTGAATCCTCACGAGGTAACCTTTACTTTACACATGCTGGAAAATGTGCAAAAAGCCTTTCTTAGATACCTCTACAAACAAACATGTGTTTAGATACTATCCATAGATGTATCCTACTAACTCTCTTTTAGGATGTTTGAATATTAATTCCCTCAAAGTTAGGCGTGCTGTTGACTAAATAACAACACCGTATAAAATTAAATATGGTTATACCGACGTCTCAGATTTACATGCGGAGCTGTGTCAATTATTTGTTCCAAATAATTATAATCGTTCTTGAAAGCATAAATTGTTTTATGTCCCATTTTGACGCACTGTAGCTCGATCCACTTCACCTATACCGCGTGTGCTTACGATGCTCAACGCGCTCGTTGAGACCGACCCTGGATTAGACGTGTTTGCTGATGAATGGAAGACGATAATGTTAGAATGTTTGTGGTTCTGTTAGAAGACCGAGTAAAAGAATAACTTCATTTAGTATTAATGGCTTATCTTGTACTAAATGTACTAAATAAATAAATGGATAGCTGAGACACGTTTATCGAGTGGTAGTTGCAGGTTCCGATCGCGTTTTGCTTGGTTTGCAGCGCCAATGCCAGTGATGTACGACTGTGTATACAGGGTGTAAACGGAGCCTTCACGAAGCCGTCAACTAAGCATTATGTACATCAAACTAAGTAACTTTACGCTAAAATATTGCTGGGAAACGGCTTTTTGTTGGGGTGAAAAATCACGTTTTACGGTAGGACTCGATGTAACGCACTCAAAACATTGTGCTGATGGATGCATTGAATAGAACGGGGGTGGTGGAGATGCTTAAAGTAAAACTCTTACATACAAATCATGTCTTTTAAAAAAAACCCTGAAAAAGTTGGATTTTTGACCCCCAATATCTCCGTAACTAGAAGGTTCCCAAGTTTGGTCTAGAACAAAAAAAAAATCGCAATGGCGGGGAGAACAAGTGCCTTTCGGCTTCGTTAAAGGTCTTGTACACCCTTTATGCGGAGAACCTGAGCGTGTCTTATTAACTGTTTTTTTTAAATATTATTATTTCAGGTTAGCACCCAATCCAAACAAATAGCCCAGCTAGCCACCAACTTCAACCGCAGTCAACTACAACTAAACAACATGTTGCGGCTACTCAGGCGACACGAAGACACCATCAGCTGTCTGCGCGCCGAGCGGAACGAGCTCGTGAGATACGTATCGGGGTGCGGCGGGGCGGGACAGAGGATACAGGTGAGGGGCTGGGATATTAGATAAACTTGATGTCAGTGGCGTGCAGTGGTTCCTCACGGAGGGTAGGCCACGCATACTGAATTACTGACACCCAAAAAAAAAAACTCAACAAAGTCAAACATCAAAGTAGCTATCTATTGATATATTTATATTCAGTCACCCTTCCGGGCCACCCGCACCCGCCCCTGGTGTTTTTAGTAAGCTTATGAGAAACAACGCCATCTAGCTTAAATATCAGGAATTTCAATGGCATTAATTCAATACAAGAACGAAGGTAGTAGCTTCGTTAAAATAATTCTAAAAAATAAAACAGTGCACTGTCAACCAAAAAATAAAATTACCTAAAATTACCATTTTATAGTTTAGAGTTTTCGTTACGGGCCCAATTTTATAATATATGAATAATTGAAAAAAAAAACATTGAAAATAAGCCTGTAAAAACCAAAGTTATAAATACAAGAACTCACCACATTATTCAAGGTTCAAATCACGTATTCTGACAATGCAAACAGAAGAAAGATTCATTTGAAATGACGAGTACGAGATGAATTTTGGGTTAATTCGCGTAATTCGGGTACTTACACCTTTAGACACAACTTGAATCTTATAACTAAACGATTGTGAATATTTACTGTTTTTAACTTTTAACAAACACACATTATCAGCGCAAACTTCACAACAGAACACCATTTTTAAGTAAATAAATATTTACACTACTGTACGTTTCAAAACGAATTACAACGTCAGATATTATAAAAAGCAAAACGTTCAGGATCGCGAAATAAATTTTGCTTGTCACATGAAACAACTTTCTAAGAAAAATATAATTGCTACTTTGTAGATAAAAAACACTACCAAATATAATTGCATCACTGCATACCGTTTTAGCCGGATAATAATTTGTGGCCAATCAGTGGCCAGCTACACTCGTAAGAGTTGCGCCCCCAATCTATATATGATCTATACATGTGTGCCGTTCATACACACGAAAATATGCATCTGTGTGCGTAAATTTATCAATGGAAATTAGGCCGGCGGTGTCGTTGCCTAGAAGAGCCGGGAGCGAGCGTCGTAGTATTATTATCAGTTACGTCACACGGGCGCGACAAGTTGCTATAAGTATTATAACAGGAGTTTTAATTTCTATTTTAAATATTTTGCATTATTTTATTACATAGTTATAATAAATGCATTTGTTGCGTTGTTGGTAGGAATGGTAGGGTAGGCTAGGCCTAATTGCCTCTATGGACGGCACGCCCCTGCTTGATGTAGAATCAAAATCAAAGCTGGGGGTGATTCTATTTTAGGTTACGTGTTGTTAAAAGTCTGTGTTTCTCAACTTAAACACTAAAAGGAAACGTTTTATATGCAAAAATTAATAAAAATACTTACATAATATTTTTCGGCGAATCTATGACCAAAAAATCATTAAAAAAATATTTATGCTGTCTTGGCTTCCGTACGTTTTTTCACGGGTGACCACTGAAAACCAGCGCTGTGCTGTGGGCCCCCCATAGCACAGCATCATGCTGAGTGGTCACCTGCTTGTCGCAGTCACGACGTGCAAGCACGAACGATTTAAAAAAAAAAAATTGTGCTTTGTATGTATATTGTTCTTTTTTTTGTTTTTTGTCACTTTGTATGATGCACGTCATGTCCCTGCGACCAATACATATTTTTTCTTTCTTTCTTTCATAAATAATTAGAACTATAACCACCTGTAAAGATATTACGGTTTTCTTTTCCGTTGAGATAATTCGATTTTTCAAACTAGAAACTAAAAAAATTATAACTCCTTAGTTTTTGAGCAGAATTAACTCTGGCGTCATTTTTGTATATATAACTAATAGAAGCGATATCCGGCACAAATCCGGCACTTGCAAATTAAGATCCCTAAGTCTATTGAAAGCTGATTTTCAGCCCACCGTGTGACGGTGAGAACAAGTGCCTTTCGGCTCCGTTAAGGGTCTTGTTACACCCTTTAGTATACCATCTCATATAAAATCAGCAATAATAAAATGTTCGTAGCTGCTACTGCTCTTTCCTTGTTTTATTGATATCTTTTGTTGAGTTCCACACGGTAAACTTTTATATGTTATTGTAGTAGAAGTTTCCCATTGACGTGTGTTAGTATGTACTCTCTACGATTCGCGAACTTTTTTCTGTCCAAGTACATCTAAATCTGATCCAGAATCAACGACCACTATTGCTACTTCTAAACTCACTATAATAATTTCCATTTGTTTCAGATCCAGAGCGTAAACAAAACCGTTGAGGAGAAGAAGCCAAACCGAAAACTATTCATCGTCACACATGTTCGAAAGTCGTTTGCTGAAACTGAACCAACGACGTCGGTCAGCGTCACACGTACGTCGCAAATACTACAGAACACGTCGGAAAACGGACAAAAGACGTCGGTACTGAAACGCCTATTTGGCACTCGAGAAAATTCGGACACTGGCGACAACCGTTTGTTGAATATCGTAGTAAGTTCGTCTCTAGGGACTCAAGATAAGTCAAGCACACTGAATAAGTCTTCTGTCGACGATAAACGCACTTCTAAAATACAAAAGTCGCCGGTCGGGCTCAAACAAACGGAAATAGTAAAAAGTCCGACACTTGTCATCCAACCTAAATCAGACAGCCAAATAGTTAGGTCGGTCGGTGTCCAACGAAAGTCGGTCAAGCGACAAAAGCCGCTGATCACAGTCAAACCTGTATCGGAAATTATAAAAAGTCCGTCACTCGTCCAACATAAGTCGGACAATCGACAAATGTCGTCGGGCCGTGTCCAACGAACGTTGGTTATCCGACGAAAACCGTCGATCACAATCAAACCAATATCGGAAATTATTCAAAGTCCGTCACTCGTCCAACCTTTGTCGGAAAAACGACAAAAGTCGTCGTTGGGTGTCCAACCTAACCCGGACGTCCGACAGAATGCGATGGTCATACAAGTTAATGGAATGCATAAAACGGTGTTACAACCTACTTTGGTTAGGCTTGATGATTATATAGAAATGGGTTGAATCCCTCAACCCATTTCTACATAATCATCAAGCATAACCAGATATAAAATAATAGTATTTTGTATGTCTCTCATCAACTGCCTGCATATTCTCAACTATGTTAGGGTCGGCTTCCAGTCTAACCGGATGCAGCTGAATACCAGTATGTTACATGGAGCGACTGCCTACCTGACCTCCACAACCCAGTTAGTACTGGGTGATACGATACCCCTTAACTGGTTGTCACACTTTCGGGCCACTGACTACCTGTAACGACTGTCAAAGATCTACAGTTGACAGCCGGGACCAACCGCTTAACGTGCTTTCCAAGGCACGGAGGAAACTCGGCATGCAATGGGCGGTAGTTATATGGTTGAAGTTCCACGGCACCGAACTTTGAAGCAATAAGCTATGATAAGCGCTTCGCTTCCACATTTATTGTGCGAACAACCAGTGGAACTCACAAGAGTGCCTGGGCCGCCTCTTCGCGCGCAAATCGGGCGAATTGAGATTTACAATTTACTAGCTGTTGCCCGCGACCTTCGTTCGCGTGAAATCATTATTATAAAAAAATATGACTTCCCTGTAAGAATTGAATTTTGCTACCAATTTAAGGGTTTTAATTTTTTTGCACGGAACCCTGATTCTTATTCTAAAACTAACATTATAAAGAGGTAAAATTTGTTTGTAAGTTTGTATGTAGGGGTAATCTCTGGATCTACTGAACCGATTTTGAAAATTCTTTCACTAATAGGAAGCTACATTATCCCCGAGTGCCATAGGCTATATTTACAACGTGCCCGTGATATAATTTACGACCAAAACGTGACCGAAGCCGCGGGCAACAGCTAGTTCTAAAATAAAATAGTTAGACCTTATAACATCAGCACAATGTTTTGAGTGCGTTACATTGAGTCCTACCGTAAAACGTGATTTTTCACACCTAAAGTGGTTTCGCAGCAATAATTTCTGCGTAAAGTTACTTAGTTTGATGTACAGAATGCTTGGTTGATGGCTTCGTGAAGGGTCCCTTTACCCCCTGTATAGCACATTAGCTGTTACCCGCGACGTCAACTTCTTATAATTATATAACTTCATTATTTGAATCCGATTTTGTTAACAGTTTCAAGGGTTTTATTGTTTTTGCTAATTCTTTTGTTTTTCTCTATTAAAAAAGCCTAAATTACTCCTTTTAGTATAAGCTATCTGCCAGTAAAGCTAGTATTGTAAAATTGCAAATAGACATTTTATTTATTTGTATAGATGTATACATAAGTGTACACGTGAAGACTTACCATTAGTCAGCCATCTTCTAATGTTTTTTAATTTCTTATCATAACATCACGCCTGTACTGTCATAAGGGTTATGCAGAGGTGTGCCTAATTGTAAATAAATATTGAAATCAATAAAACATCAAGTTTATTTTAGTGTTTTATTTTTGTCTACAAACTTACATACTAGTTGCAATGATCACATTTTTTGTAAAAGTTCTTAAAAAATAAGAATGTAGGTATTTGATTACATACTTAAAAGTAAATTATTATCTATAATACTTTAACGCCACTGTCCGAAAATAATGTAAATAGTTTTTTTTGTTTCAAAATTTCTTTTTTTTTAATTTGCAAGTCAGTTTCAAGTTGCATGTTGATGCAATATGAGTCGCGCCAGTAACACGTACCTATGTAGTTACAGAATTATAATCATTAAGATCATCAATAAGACCATCTAAGTTAATTTAAACCCATTGAATGACTGAAATGAAATAGTTATTGAATGGGGTTAAATGAATAATGAGTTGTATTGATGTTTTGAATGATTATAATTCTTTAATCTTTCTCCCTATGTGTTACTTGCGCGACTGCAAATTATAAAAAACGTCAGAAAATGTGGGCTACCCTGGCGTTTGCACCTTAATCGGAAATGTTGCCATATATTATAATTCGGACAGCTCACTCCACTCGGTTTACTATAAAGAGATTCACAATCACAGACAAATATTTATTCAGTTCACTAAAAATCTGACAAGAATAGGCATGTCAGTAACGTACACACACAACCTCTGGGACAACTATGACGACTTAGAGCTGGAGTAATTCCAGTGTGGGAAAGAGACAGAGCTATACAAGTCGTCTAGCGCCATCTCTTTCCCACACTGGAATTACTCCTGCTTTAAGACGTCATGGTAGGCCACCTGATTGGTGCCTAATAATACGAGGATTACACATTGAGTAATTATTATTAGTTCATTGCACGCAATCTACTTGCATCGACTCCTGAAATCGTGACATTATCAGAAAATTATCACGTCTCAAGTTGACAGTGACATTTCAATAGTATTGTCTCGTTCACTCATGTTGAAAATCATATCTTTTTTTCCACACGACACGTGTGAACCTGATTTTGTCAGTGTGAACACATTTTCGCGATACCTTAGAACAGCCACGTAGCAAAATTCAAAAGAGATTTTCTTGTGGAATAACGTTTCAAAATACCATCTTCTTTATCATGTGGTTAGTGCCTAATCTGGTGTCAGAGTTGTTCTGCCGCCCATGGGCCTCTGACTTGGCTTTACATGCCGTCGAGAAATATCTCTGACATGTGTGGTTTCCTCACAATATTTTCCTTCACCGAAGCAAGTGATAACTATACAATACGCACATGAATTCGAAAAATCAGAGGTGTGTGACTCGGGTTCGAACTCGAGACCTATGATTTGGCAGTCAGTCATACAATTAGGCTCTCACTGCTTTTTTTATAATACTATGTTTATTCAGAAAATCACTTTTGAAATTGCTTTGTGAATTCGTATCAGTTCTTGTACTTGAGCCACAATTTACTGAGTTCAATCTTTGACCTTCAACGTCACTGGCATCTTAACATTTAGGTATTTATTTGTTAATATAGGTTCACCAACATCTTCTGTGTACAACATATCTTAAGTATACATAGGTTTTACAGTCTTGGACTTACACAGTCGCCAATTACAGGTTAACCAGGATTCACAAAAATAAGTGATTACAAAAGCTAAATTAAAACGAATGGCTCTAGAAATGAAATACAACAGTAAACTCCTTTTTATTAAGTTTGTTTCCTTGTTATTGAGTTTAGGTACTTAATTAGCTTTCGAAATATAAAACTTGGAAAGAAAAACGGTATCGCTTTTATTTTACTAACTAATTACGACTAAAATAAAAAAGACAAAATATAAAAAAAATCATTAAGTTACTACACATAAAATATATGTAAAGGTATTTGGTTTAACAATTTACCTAGTTATTATATAGCGCTTTACGGTTCATTTGGCGCTTGACCAATGTTGTCACGAAGGCGCTTGAAATTGTCTGGATTCTTGGAAGGGTTAGGTAAAGGTTTATCTAATAGATACACCTGCGTTTCGTCAGTTTATATCTTTAAATCTATGAAATAGTAGTTGACCTTACAATTAACCGGACACAACTCAAGATTCCCTGATGGCAAAACGGAAAAACCCAATAACACTGGCCGGCAGGAATCGAACCGCGCTTGCGACCACTAGATCAACGCCTGTCGAAATATACAAGATAAGTTCCGAAGATTAGTTTGGCGACGCGCCAATAGAAACATGTAGCACTATATACAAGCTCGCAAGCCAGAAAGCGATTGAACACAAAATATAGCTTACGATATGTACCTACCTACTTATAGTGAAAACGCCAGGGTAGCACGCGAAATTCAAATTTTCTTATATACCTATTTTGCAATTTGCAGATCAGTATGGTGTGGTGGTAATATGGTTTATTGAGTTATATAATCCTTGAAATCATCAATATAACCCTCTAAGTTCATTTAATCCCATTGAATTACTTTTTTTAATTATACCTACATAATAATATAGTCATTAAATGGAAAGGGACGGCCGCGAATCATTGTCAGACACTAACTGGCAAATTGCAAAAAACGTAGGAACATTTGAATTTCGCTGCTTACCCTGGCGCTTTCACTTTTATAACTTTTTACTATAATACATTAGTTAAACTTCTAATATCAGTTTATATTCACAGCTGGCAGAATTATTATTATCACATAATACGAGTGCATTCCGAAAGTTGGCAACATCGCAAATAGCTGTCAAATACAAATTCAGTGTTACTATTTAAAAATATTTGTTCGATAGCTATAAGTGACGTTGCCAGCTTTTAGAATGCATAGCTTTAATTTTCTATCATACTTTTGTACGATATCGGTCGTATGCATAATGCTGAGGCCACACTTACGTGTATCGTCACTCAAAAAAGTGTTTAACTAGGTACACCATCTTAAGCCGTGCGGATTTTTTCGAACGCGCCACCCGGTTGTAACGAATCATGCATCCGAATGTGTGTAGCATCTTAGAAGATTTACGCTTTGACACGATATACGTAAATGTATATTTTAAGGTTTAATTTCAAGCCTTTATAAGCCATATCCTATTCTAAGCCAATGTACTATCCTAAACATGAAGTCAGTCATTTTGTTGCCGCAACACGTCGCGCGTAGATGTTGCACGTCACGTTGCATGATCGCCGGGTGCTTGTTGCTGCAACAGCGTCCAGTACAGACCGCGGCGTTTCACCAGCTCGTCGTGCGAACCGCTCTCTGCCACCACGCCTGTAACAAAAAGTGTAACGTATTATACATCACGTGTCTGCCTTACCTCAACTATATTGTGGTCTGCTTTATCATTCCTCACACAATCCATCCATCTTTTCTTGGACTTTTCTCTCCATCTACATTGATCAACATTATTATTCATCATTCTTTTATTCACATGCGTTTCATCCCTCTTCATCACATATTCACGTTCACACCAACCATAGAAATATAAAAAAACAGTATATCTATGATACCAACTCTTGAATTTTTCGCACATTTTGCCGAGTCGTGTAACTCGTAGGCTCAGACTTGTGTTTGCCTGACTTAAGAGGGCCCTTCCCGGTCCGTCTATCGTCAACGCGAGCATGGTCGAAAAGCTTGTTGTTTCATCCAGAGCCACAGCGGCGGTTTTCTTTCGATTCCCCCGTCTTACCCCGCCCCGACCCTCACATCTCATCTCCCGCGCACCTCATACCGCCTAACGCGATGACATTGAACGAAAAATAGTGTTCGAAAATTTCTTAAACTTGTTCCAGGAAATACGTGTTTTTGAATAAGTCTTACCTGTGTTTGAAATAAAAATTTTTCATTAAGAATCTTCATTACATGTGCAAGGTTTCTATCGAGATGTTTTCTTTACTTTTACAGTTTATGAGTTCATTATGAACGGCCAGTTCAGTTAAAATTTGAGCAAAACACCAATTTTCGGAGGCTTACTTATACTGAATTTGTTTCTACAATTTTTTATTTTTTGCTGCCATAGAAACCTAGATATAGTGCATGAAATACCAATTAGTTCAAAAAAATCAAAGATGTGTAACAACTGCATAATCACGTACGAGCGTTTGTATGAAAAGTATGACGGGTTGGCCGCTCTTAAGGGATACTATTACATCGGTTGCTTTAAGAGAGCATTCTAGATTACGTGCGAGTCTCAACTGTTCCACTGTGGAACTGTCTAGAACAGGGATCCCCAAACTATTTTGGACAAGTGACCCCTTTTCCAAAATGAACTGTTACCTCAGACCCCCATGGCCAAATTACCTACTTTTAAGATCAACCCCCTTATTCATAATGGTCCGCTAACTTAAAACAGCTGCTACAGTGTGTTATTTTTCATTCTGACTTAGGTCAATAGAAGAAGACAGAGTGAGAATTAGCAATGCTTTAAGTTAGCAGACTATTATGAATAAGGGGGCCTATCTTTAGTTTTTTCCTATTGACACAAAATACCTAGGTACTAAGGTACCAATTGGAAAACTTTGCACTTGGTTAAGTGAGTAAAATTGACTTCATTTTCGTATCAAAATTTAACAAAATAAAAAGACATACAATTCAGTAAATATCAAGTTTAATTTATAACGATTATTACAAATTAGGTACTTAAAGAATTTTAAGTAGGTAGGAAATTATATTTAAAAAAGTATTAATTCGCAAAGATAAAATAAAACATTCAGTGTGATGGATGAACCTGGTGACAATCTACCAATCTAGCTACATCCGGTTCAATATTGGTGAGTTGCAGCCTTAAATCTCCACGTTCGTTGATTTTCAAACGGTTTCTTTGTTTCGTCAAAATGTTTGTTACCACACTGAAGCTTCTTTCAACTAGGTATGATGATGGAAAAGCGATAAGGTATTTTTCAGCAATGTTCCACAATGTAGGATACTGTGTTTCAATGTTGCGTTGCAACCAGAACTTCTGATAGCCTTGGTTGAACTTCTGCTTAAGCTCTTCGTCTGTGCTGATGGTAATCAACTCTTCTTGCATTATCACATTGGCTTCTTCTATGGCTGTGGTATTGTACGGATTTATTATCCATTGAGGAATTTGTAAATTTAAAAGATCCTCAAACCTCTCCGTAAAATCCTTGTGTAATGCGTCCAAGTGAGTGACATATAATAAAATGTCATCATCTTGAAGCGTTTCTGGTAATTTTGACAAATGCAGAAACTGCGAATATTCTTTTCTGCCTAAATTTTGTTTATAAAGGATTAGTTTACCCACGAAGGCCGATATTATTGATTTTGTTTTAATCAAGTTAAGATCGTCACCCTGCAGCTGCAAATTAACTTTGTTGAACATTCCAAAGATATCAGTCAAGTAATAAATATCTGTTTTACAATTGTTCAGATTTTCTTTCAAATTCGGATCTTTTTCTTGTAAAAACTCCAACACAGATTCAAAAACGGCTGAAAATCTTTCTAAGCAAGAGCCTCTTGATAGCCAGCGAACTTCAGTGTGAAGAAGTAATCGAGTAAAGACTTCGTCGTTTTCCTCACATAGCTGAGCAAATAACCGAGAGTTCAAAGAATTGCTTCGAATCTTGTTGATAGCATTTATTACATATTGTAAAGACTTATGCAATCTAGGACTCAGCTTTTTTGCTACTAAATGCTGCCTGTGAATCACGCAGTGAATGACCAGTACATCAGGCAGTTGTCGCTTTAAGTGAGCTATAAAACCACGATGACGACCAACCATAGACGGTGCACCATCAGTCGCAACAGAAACAATGTTATTCCATGGAATAGCTTTGTCAGTAAAAAAATGTTCCACGGCCTGAAAAATTGATTCTCCTCTGGTATCAGTCTCTAAATATGTAGCAAAAAGCAGTTCTTGGCACATATTTTCATCTTTGATATATCGAACATATCCTAACAACAGAGCTTCATTGCCGGGTAATGTAGACTCGTCCAACTGGAGAGAGAATCTGTTGGTCTGTAAGAACTTGCATAAAATGTTTTCCACATCGCGTCCCATCTCGTCTATGCGTCTCTGAACGGTGTTATTGCTCAAAGGTATTCTCTTTAAAATATCATGTGCGGGTTTGTGCAATACATTGTTAAGGACCTCCGCAATGGCTGGTAAGATAAGCTGCTCTCCAATTGTGTGGGGTTTCTCCGACTTCGCTATTAGTAAAGATATATTATAGGACGCTCGTAAACCATCATCGTCTTTAATAGATGATGACGCAAACATCGATCTTATGGATGGCCTTTTGTCTAGTTTTTCTTTAAGTGCTTGAAAAAATGTCAAGGGCTTACTTTTTTTGTCAGCATGTACTCTCGATAAGTGGTCATCCATTTTTGAAGGCTTCATGGCATCGTTCCTGAATACTTTTTCACATATGAGACACATCGGCAAGTGTTGATTTGATGGAGATGCAATAAATCCGAACTTCAAGTAGTCCAAACTGTATTGTCTGCATTTTTTTTTCGTGTCCGCCATCATAAAACTCTCAGTAATCCTGCAAATAAAAAAATAAGAAACTAAGTACCTAAATTAAAAACAATACCTAATAAACTGTTAAATTTACTGGTAAATTTTTACAATTGAAACAACTGAGGCAACTGCAAACTGTTGCAAACAATCTACAGATAGCTCAACTGATCACTATCACACAGTGTGCAGTGGGGCAATGCTGATGCGCTGTGCCGGATAAAAACTGTTTGGTACTTACCCTGTTAATTTTTCATAAACTGCAGATATTGTGTGGTTACGCTATTAACTCGCGTAGGGAGCTCAGCATTTTGTAAATTCTTTTTCAGTCACTTTACTTCACTTAATTTAGCTATGTAATAACTTTGTAATCTCTTGAAAATCAACCTCGTTAAATAGTAAAATATCAGGAACATGTTTGGACTTGCAACTTGATCATGAATTCGTTCGTGTTAAATCGCGCAAGCGTCAAATAGAGAGCAAGTCAAAACGCGCCTGAAAGACGTACGCTCGAACTCATTATCTTGCACAAACTTGTCCACACTGACTTGCCGAGTTTTTCATCTTGTACGAACTTGAGGCTTTATATTACTACAACAATGCTATTTCCTACATAAATATTAATTATTCTTAGTACACGTAACACAACATAAACAATACAGTACCTACCTACCTATCTTGAAAGTTTTAAATAAGAACTTGTGTTAATTTAATAGGGGTCGATTTTTAGACCTCGTCGACCCCCATAATCAGTTTTCGTTTATGTCGACCCCTAGGAAACCGATATCGACCCCAAGGGGTCGATATCGACCACTTTGGGAATCCCTGGTCTAGAAGATTCGAGTCTAAAATATTCCACTACGGAACTGTCTCGAAGGTTCTAGAATAATCCTAGGATTTTCCACTATGGAACTGTGAAGAAGGTCCGAGTTCGAGAAGAATCGGTCGTCACATATAGCCGTCGTGTTTGCGGGAGCAGTCAGTCTGATTTAGGCGATACTACGAAGCGGATCGAAGTGAACTAAAAGAGCGATATCTAAGTGAATAGTGATCAGTAGTGTACCTATTTGTAATTGAGTTCTGAGTGTTTAGTGTTTAATAAAGATATTTCTAGTTTAATCGGTAGTATTTAATTTATCTCGTACCCAGCTCGTATTGTAACACTACAATTATGAGAGGCTTCTTTCCATGCACGTCACACGTCCATCCTGTGCGTCCGTGCGTCCATCTCAACATTCTCATCCTGCATATATCCCAGCATATATTTACCTTTATCGATGACGCAGATGACATCAGCATGCCGTATGGTGGCGAGTCGATGTGCGATGATGATGGTGGTGCGCTCTGCCGCCGCCGCCTCCAGCGCGGCCTGCACCGTCTGAGGGCAAAGGGAATTGTTATTATTGTTGTCGTGTGAATGTGGAGTTTTGGTCGAACGGCAAACTGAAATAATAGAATGACGAGGAAGAAGAACACAATTAATGGTTATTTTGTAGTTTAGATAATATTTGGTTTATACATCTCATAAGATAAGTAATTCTTCAGTCGTGGGTAAAACAATTTAGTTTAGACAATAAACTTATTAATCAGATGATCATAAATGTTCATATACAGGGTTAGTTTCCAAAGACCAGCCAAATTCTCAGATATAATGCAGTACATCATTCTGAGCCCCCCCACATAGAAAACTTTCTTCTTTTATTAAAAAAAAATCTGCTGTTTCCTACAAAAGTGCAATACCTACATGGTCAAAATGTATCTAACAGCTGTTTTTTTTTAAATAACTGATGAAAAATTTCTATGTGGGGGGGCTCAGAATGTCGTGCTGAATCATATCTGAGAATTTGGCTGGTCTTTGGAAACTAACCCTGTATAAACACCCAAAAGTAATACCCATGAAGAAACCTATGACTTCTGTTTTTGTCAACCATCTTTTAAAAACTTGTACTTTTATCAAACTTGTGACAAAATTGGAACTTTGACCTCCAATATCTCCGTAACTAGAAGGTAACCAGGTATGGTCAACAAAAAAAAGACGTGACGGGGAGAACATAAGCGCCTTTCATAATGTCGACACGTCACCTTCTCACTGGCGGCGTCCAGCGCAGACGTGGGCTCGTCCAGCAGCAGCAGCGCGGGCCGGCGCAGCAGCGCGCGCGCGATGCCGAGGCGCTGCTTCTGTCCGCCCGACAGCGACGAGCCGCTGCCGCTGCCCAGCACTGTGGCGTAGCCCTGAGGGGAGGGGATACAGTCAGATCATTTATATTATACTAGCTGTTGCCCGCGACCGACGTGTTGTCGTTCGCGATTATTATAAAAAATATTACTTCACCTTTTGCCGAATTTTGTTACCAATTTCAAGGGTTTTTTTTCACGGAACCCTAATTATTTTTCTAAATACAATTGGCTTGTGTTAGACCTTATAATATATATATCTATATATATAGGGTGACTGGTAATTAGTGACCGATACTTAAACACGTGATTCTACTCATGATAACAAACAACTTTCCCAAAGGAACTTTTTTTTTAAACTCATTTAATTTTATCACAATAACACAACAGCTGTATGAAATTCCCACGCGCGCGCTTTTGACCTACGAGTATCAACTGGTAGCCGCGTGACGCCGATGTCTCATTACAATGTTATCGGTGTACGTAAGCAGTGTAGGTAGGTACCTACATGTTTAAGTAGCCGCTAAATTAAAAAATAATATCCAAAGACTGCGTGTTCCACAGTAGTCTTAAGTATAACTACTTTTAAGATGCAACGTATGTCCGCATAACTACAAAATATCTAGGAACGCGCGCGCCCTACATAAAAAGTAGGCACAATCTATCAGCTGATAGTCTGACCTCGGGAAGGGGCAAAAATGTACTTGTACTAGTAGCGTCTCGCGCTCCCCACCCGCCCGCACCCTTTGCCTCAGTGCAGTAATGACGTAAAACACTAAAAACAGTCACCCCGGAGAGCGCGTCGCAGGCGCATGTTTTGATTTTCTTTGCGCGCTATGGAGTACAATTATACAGCGAGTGAGTACAGTGATAATATGGTGATGTGTTACTACTCGGAAGGTGGTAATGGCGAAGCATTAAAATACATACATTTTGATTGCCATGCTTCTGATTCAGACTCACAGACTGCTAGTCCAAATCCTAGAAAAGTGTGATGGGAAACTTGGAATAACTTGAACAATTCCCGGTGTCGAGAAGTCAGGTGGTAATGTAGCTGTATCTTTGCCGTTTCTAAACATCGTGTAGGTAACAAAACAAACGCAATTTCTGAAGTTAGTTTGTTTAGATAGAAAGATAATGCATTTAGGTATTTATTGTAGCGCGCGCACGTAAAGTGCCAAAATACTAGATAATTTATTATTTATTTTACCTCACCGTGTTTTTTCTCCCCACCGTGTCGTAAACAGAGAAGCTTTATGTAGGTACATCACTGTGTACCTAAATGGCCACGCGGCGGCCGGAGCGTCGCGTCTGGCGGCTGGTCGTCATTGGTTATTATTTTTTAATTTAGCGGCTACCTAAACATGTAGGTACCTACCTACACTGCTCATGTACAACGATTAAGGAGCGGGCTTGCGAGCCGCGCGGGTTCTCTGCTAACCCACCCATTGTAATGAGACATAACGGCGTCATGCGGCTACCAGTTGATAGGTCAAAAGCGCGCGCGTGGGAATTTCATACAGCTGTTGTGTTATTGTGATAAAATTAAATGAGTTTAAAAAAGAAGTTTCTTTGGGAAAGTTGTTTGTTATCATGAGTGGAATCACGTGTTTAAGTATCGGTCACTAATTACCAGTCACCCTATATGTCTGCCAATAAAGGTCCCGTGAAAATCGGTCCAGCCGTTTCGGAGATTAGCCGGAGCAAACAGAGAGACAGACAAAAACCGACAAAAATGTGTTTTGTTATAAGTGCCGTAAGTATATACAGGGTGTCCCGTAAATAATGGATCAAACGTAACGGGTAGGTAGCTTACCTCATTTCCAACAACTAATTTGAACAGTAAAAAAAAACCGATAAGGTAACCAAGATATTTTTTTTTTTCGATTTTTACTATTTTCTGTACCAGCATTCAGTGTTTTTAATGCTGTTGCTGCAAATGGTATCATATTTAGGTGTGATTTTTGTTAAACATTTCTGAATAGTTTACTAATGTTATAAGATACCATTTTTTTAAATAACATTTTATTTGCCTTAGAAAAAAAAACTTGAATTGAAAAGTTTTGTTTTTACGATGAAAAGACCAAAATTGGAAAAATTCTCCTGTAAAAAAAATGTATGACACCAAAGTGTACCATTATTTTAAAAACTTGTAAAATTACGAAGGTTTGCAAATTGGTATAAAACTTACGCCTAGTCTTTGTCGTTACAAAGATATTGCTATGAATCTGACAGAGGTGCAAAATTACGAAATAAAATAAAATTTGAAAAAGTGTGCACAATTCAACTATTTTCTTAAAAATGTTTGAATGTTGACGTAATTCTTCTTCCGACGTTATTCGTTGTTTGTAAACTTTGTCTTTTAAACATCCCCAATAAAAAAAATCTAAGGGATTTAAATCCCGAGATCGCGGAGGCCACAAAATTGGTCCTAATCGGCCGATCCATCTGTCAGGGTAAGTTTCATTGAGTTGCGCCCTTACTGCCGTCGCATAGTGAGCGGGGCAACCATCATTTTGTAACCACATTGCTTGCCGCACGTCTTCTGGAATATTTTCTAATAACGTTGGCAACTCATTCCTTAAAAAATGCAGATAGTATTCGGCGTTTAGAGTTGCTGGTAGTTCAAAGGGCCCTATTATTTGCCCATTTATTATTCCTGCCCATAAATTTATTTTAAATTGATGTTGGCTCCTGTCCTCTCGCATCAAATGTCGGTTTACCAGCTGCCAACTGTGCAAATTATGCAAATTGAGATATCCATCTCGCCGGCATGAAGACTCGTCACTCCATAAAATTTTATTAAAAAACTGTGGGTCCACCCGTATCATTCTAAGCATCCTTTGGCAAAATGCTACTCTTTGCGGGTAATCACGTGACGTCAGCGTTTGAACACGTTGCACGTGATATGGGTGCAACCGGTGCCTTTTTAGAACTCGATGTACCGTCGATCTTGGAATACCTGTGCGTTGCGCTATGACGCGAATTGAGACCGACGAATCTTCCTCGATTTCTCGAATAATAATTTCGTCATTGACTTGTGCTGGTCGCCCTTCACTGGCACCCCCAACTCCGGTGCCAAGAATTCTTCCCTCAAGAAGCGCGTTATGCACTCTAATGAATACGCGATAGTCGGGATGTCGATCCCGGTTCGGGTATCTTTCACGATACAATCTTGCGGCCGCCCTGGCATTACCTCTTGCTTCTCCGTAGATAAAATGCATTTCGGCATACTCCCGTGGCGTGTACTCGTAACGAGGCATCGTACTACTGCACACACGTACAACCACACACAAACGATTGTTTTCGAAGTCCGTAGGATTGCCAAGTCATTCGTCCAAAACACAAACAGTTCCAAATCGTTAGGCAAAGCAAAGTCCAAATACACAGCACAAGTTTAATTTTACGGAACACAACAGTTAGGCACAGCGGGAGCGAAAGTAGTCTGACGTACGTATCAACTCGAAGAGAGATTCGTGTCAACCAAACAAATAAAATCATGCAACAATGAAGCCCTGTATGAGTGAAGGGTGAAGGAAAAAAAATACCTGCACAAAGACACCGATTTACCAAAAATACAAAAGCGGCGCTATCTATCCCTTTCACACTGAGTGAGGTGCAACTCCGCAGGTAGCGGTCCCAAATTCCGAACAGATGACGTCATCGGCTCGGAATTACGCTACACACTTAACAACATGCTTAGATTACAAGCATAAGCCATTACGAGAAAGAAAAGTTAAATTGTACCATTTTAATTTCTGTTCTGTCTTCTTCATCACATTCATAGCAATATCTTTGTAACCGCAAGGACTAGACGTAAGTTTTATACCAATTTGCAAACCTTAGTAATTTTACAAGTTTTTAAAATAATGATACACTTTGGTGTCATATATTTTTTTTCAGGAGAATTTTTCCAATTCTGGCCTTTTCATCGTAAAAACAAAACTTTTCAATTCAAGATTTTTTTTCTAAGGCAAATAAAATGTTATTTAAAAAAATGATATCTTATAACATTAGTAAACTATTCAGAAATGTTTGACAAAAATCACACCTAAATATGATACCATTTGCAGCAACAACATTAAAAACACTGAATGCTGGTACAGAAAATAGTAAAAATCTAAAAAAAAAAATATCTTGGTTACCTTATCGGTTTTTTTTACTGTTCAAATCAGTTGTTGGAAATGAGGTAAGCTACCTACCCGTTACGTTTGATCCATTATTTACGGGACACCCTGTATATATGTATTTTCATATGCATTCAGTAAAAATTAACTCTCGGGACTTTTACTGGCAGACAGCTGATGTTATTAGTAGTACTTTAACCGACTGATCTTCATTTCATGGTAAGTATTATATTCTGTGGACATAACGAGAACGCGTGGATTACGTGGTGGACGATTTTATTTATCTATTTGGCATAAAGTTTATAAATAAAATAGGTACATACCATTGGCAGTCCACTAACAAAGCTATGCACATTAGCCTGCTTGGCCGCATCAATGATCTCCTCGATAGGAACGTCTCTTGCGTTGTCTCCGTACGCGATGTTCTCCTGGATGCTGCGGGAGAACAGTGAGGGCTCCTGTTGGACCAGACCAAGTTGAGCGCGCAGGCGGGGGAGGGTGAGGTCGCGTTTTATGTCCTTGGCGTCGAGGCTCTGAGGAAAAAAAACGATATACTTAATCAAACACTGTTTTTAGCTTTCACGGTTTACAACTAAACTTATTCTGTAATTTACGGGATATCTTCCGTGATTATCCATTATTCTGAGCTCCCAATATTGAGTCCCCTGGGATCATAGCGTTTGCAACAGCGTCGAAATATCGGGAGCTTAGTACCTACCCTAAATACCAGCATAAACACGTGGCGTATCTCTCACATATCTCAAGCATCCGTCTGGGTCCATCAATCGAGGGACTCAGCAGCACCATAACATATTCTGCATACCTTATACTGTTAATAATCTCACCATCAATAGAGCATCCGATACCAGTGCTGCTGAGCACTGTAAAATTAGCGCCGAGGAAATCAGATTTACCCCACACTCCAACCCATACACCCCAGAAAAAGTACCCGACCATCTGACCTGGTTGTTTCGGTGGTCATACCAGTAGTCTAACAGCCTAATGAGCTCATTAGGAAGACCACAATTTCGACCGTAACATATTATAATCAACTAGGTCAAACACCTTGGAGAGGTCCAAGAAAGCAGAATACACAGGTGTGTTTTTTTATTAGTTATAGTACCTGACAGTGTGGTTGAGCGCCAGAGTAGCAGTTTCCGTGGACAGCCCAGCTCTAAAACGTAAAAGATGATGGTCTACTCACCACAGTGCCCTCGTCAGCATCGTAGCTCCTCATCAGCAGGTTCAGTAGCGTTGACTTGCCACAGCCGCTGGGACCCACCAGCGCTACGGTGGCCCTGGCGGGGACCCTCAGGGAGAGGCCGCGGAGGACCGGCACGTTGGGGCGCGACGGGTAGCTGAACGATATGTTCGAGAAGTTCACCTCGCCTCCTGCCGACTGGAAGGAGAATGGGAATTATGAGTTATTATTGTATTGTTGTGCTTCCGGGCAAGTATAACACGTTGGTTGATATTAAGTTACAGAAGCCCTACCACTTCTTGAAGCGGTATTATTTAAACTAAATTCGGTATGAGAAAGAGATGCAGCTACATTTTGAGTTTGGCTTTGAGCTAGTCAAGCGAAACTGGTAAAGTCTGGGTAAATATTAAGAAACATTTTTGCAGTTTTGGATAGCCCTTCGAGGATTACAAGTATGATGTTACGTAAGATAGTCCTTCCTTACCCATTCTGCGTCATCCTTAGCAGTTCCCTCGGTGATGACCTTCGGCTCCCTCTCTAGCGCGCTGATGATCCTGGCCCCCGACCGCCGCGCAGCCGCGAAGCTTGGCGCGAACGACAGCGCTGCCGCCAGCATCCAGGCGCCGTAGATCAGTGCTTCTGCTACACTGCAGAGGGAAAAGGGGGGATTACTACTGATATGAAGAGGTCGGCGTCCGTTATAACTGGATGCAGTTGATTAACAACAGTTTGTTACGTGGAGAGTGTCCACAATGTAGCTGAACACTCTGGTTTTAACGCGTGGCCATAGTAGGACGCCATCGTCTTAGATTTTCAAAAGAATCCAATCTACAGCAATTGGCAATCCAATTCAGCAATTTTTAACAATCAGTGCTCTCCTCATTCAAGCATCACAAAAATGCTACGCTTTACCAATAACGACTGTCGAAGATCTACTTGAAAAGATAGCCAGAATCAGTTTTCTGGTGGGCATCAACGGCTTAACGTCCGATGTCCGATGCATCCATTACCTACACACTAAGACGCCCCGTCTTAGTGTGTAGGTAACGGATGACCTACGCACGATTAATTATTAGATGACAGAAGCTGCATACTTACAGTATGGCGTACTCGTAGGGCAGGTCCTCCCGGGCTATGAGGTAGCCGGCGTAGGCCAGCGACACGGCGTAGCCGAGCGTGGGCGCGCACACGCAGGCGCCGTACACGGGCCCGCGCACGCGCCGCGCCGGCCCCGCGCGCGCCGCCGCCTGCGCCAGCGCCAGGGCGTAGCGGGACAGGATGGTCTCTTCTACTCCTGGGGGGCAGAGGACAACTATTGGATTAGTCGCCTACCTAATATAACCTCTCATATTTAATATTCTGCCGCCCTTAAACTATTTTCGAGTCATCATCTGCCTGCATTATTCCAAGTTATTTGTAGTCGGCTTCCAGTCTAACCGGATGAAAAATTGGTTCAATATGTACGTCTATCCACACGTTTACGAGCCGTGCTCGATCGGGACGTAGTCAGACTGTGTTCCGTCACGGAACACCCGTCCGTCCGTTACGTTCTTGGTGAAGTACCTAATTGTAAGCGCCACTGCTGACAAAGAAGTCATTAGTTCTATTCCCGGGTCAGGCAAACTGCTATTGGATGCTTCCATCAGGAATATGTCAGTAGCAGCCACAGAGTCTGGATTTGTGCTTGGTTGATGGCAATGGACTCGCCCCTGTTACACGGTACCTAAACATAACTAGCGAAATGTGGGTGTACTGCATGTTGGGTAGACCCGTAGGGTTCAGGCTGAATGTACTGTATGTAATAAAGGATGAAAAGGAGCACTGCTCTTTACCAGGGGCCCACATTAGCCCCGGATCGAAAACTGCGTAAAGGCAGCGGAAAAAGCCTTTGCCCCTCTAGTCAGGCTAACGTATCCGTGGGGCGTGGGGCGTGGGGCGTGGCTCTCAGTGTACTGACCCAGGGTGTGCACGGTGCGCACGCTGAGCACGGCCTCCGTGGCGACGCGGCTGGCGCGCTCCAGCGCCGCGCGCTCGCGACGCTCCGCGCGCTTGTTCACGAAGCCCTCCAGGTAGATCGCGCCCATTACCTGAAACCAACAGATATGTTGGATAATACAGGATGTAGGTACTGTCGACAAAGATACTACATCGGAATGTTACTAGGGCAAATAAGTTTGAGGAAAGGTAGAACATCGTTACTGTCTCTCGAACTCGAAACATTTGATTCAAATACATTAACCTTGATATTTTTTTAATATAAAAAGCTGAAACTATAGTCTAGCCACAAGTCATAGGTAAAGCTACCACATGATTCTTCTTCTCGGTCAACTGAAAAGAAGAACATATTCATACAGTATCTGAAAGAATCATGCGCCAACCGTTGCGTCTAAGAATCATTTGGCTAGTCGCTAAGAAACACCATTGAAGGCAGACGCATTTGTGATTTTCTAACAAGGTTTCCAATACAATACCCTCCATTCATGAGAAAGAATAATTGGAGGGCGTGGCTATGAAGGCAAATCCGATGATACATGTCCCAACAGCGGCACACACTACTAGCTGTGCCCGCGACCTTCGTCCGCTTGAAATTATTATAGAAATATTACGTTCCCTATTTGAATCGGATTTTGTTAACAATTTCAAGGGTTTTATTTTTTTTTGCACGGGACCCTAATCATTTTCTAAAATAAAAAGTTATAAAAATAAAAAGTTTCTCCTTATAACATCAGCTGCAGCTTATTTGCCAGCAATAATCCTGTCACAATCGGTCCAACTGTTTCGGAGATAAGCCGGAACAAACAGACAGACAGACCAAAAAATAAAAAATAAATGTTTTTTGTTTTAAGTACCGCATATACTTTCATATGCATTCAGTAATAAGCTATTATTTTGAAATTACAAACAGACACTTCTATTGTATTTAGATGTATAGATAATTTCGGTGATGAAAGTGTCGCTTAGCCTTCCCTTAGGAGTCAATGTTTGTTCAAATATACTCACACAAGGCACAGACAGGAGGCTGACTAGGGTCATCTTCCAGGAGTAGAACATGGCGAGCCCAACGCCCAGCGTCATAGTACTCACGCCCTGTAGCACCGTGCCCAGTCGAGTACCTATGGAGGAGAACAGAGGTTAAAGAGAAGTAACGCAAGTCGTAAAACGGCTCCTTGACGAACTCCATCCTTATTTATTTGGCAGCATGTCTTCTTCTTCCATACTTCTCCACATAAATCATTTCATTTCGTCAGGTAACAAGAGATTCAGTGTTATTTACCAGTAAAGTAAAATATGCCATTTAATTAACACAAATCCTTCGTTTGACTCTAAAAATACTTTTTCACGGAAAAATTATATTGCAACACTGTCGAAAGCCTTAGATAGGTTATTTTCCCCATGAATATAAAATGTTAGGATAATAAACTCACCAGTCGCTCCTTGCACAGCCGCGCAGTCGGTGGCAAGTCGTGCACACAACGCGCCAACAGAGTTTTGGGACAAGTCGAACCAACCTTGCTCCTGAAGAGAAAACAAAATGTTTACTTATATTTGTGTACTAACTTTTGCCCACGGCTTCGCTCGCGTTAATTTTGAATTTGACAATCAATTCGGGTTGTACTCTGCTTGTAATAATATAATTCAAACATGATTCGAAAGACACGTGGCGCCATCTATTATCATAAGAACGTTATTGTTGTTTTCCTCGGGAACACTATGTCCGTATACATTTATACTCCTGACAACGTATATGTAAAATTTCTGGATGATCGGTTCCGTGGTTTATGCGTCAAAAAGGTTACAAAAAACAAAGAAACTTACTTTCGCATTTATAATATTAGTTATGAAGGAAGTTAGGATAGGATTGTTCGAAGCATCTGCTGTCGTCAAACAGAAGGGCTATTATAGGGATTTAAAAATCCCATAGGTGGGTACTAAGTATTCATTTCACGCTATGTGTAGGTGTACATAAGTTGCTAGACAATAAAAGTATTTTTTTTTGAAATTGTTGGATATTATGAAACAGCTCTCTTCTTTCAACATTTTAGCGTTGGTCCCGCAGTTAAAGAAGAACATCCTTTATGTTTAATATTATTGTTGTTAGACCTTCCAGAAGTGTAGACGCACCTGCACAAGGTAGTTCCTGAAAGTCATCTGCCGCAGCCTGTCCGTCAGTCTAGACCCCGCCAGGTTGAAGAGCCATGTCTGTAAGAAGGTCACCAGTCCGCAAGCCGCCGCTACGCCCGCGAACAGGCTCGCGTACAGCTGCGACTGCGATAAGATGGCGGCTTTGTCTGACCACGCGAACATCTGGGAACGAAATGTTGCGTTAGTAAAAGTTATTAGAAAAAGCTTGGGAGTGACCATACCTATAGACGAGGAATCGACTCCAATCGATCACGTGTCAGCACATTTGATCGGCGCGGTATCGAGTCACGTCGTTTGAACCGAAATAAAGGGATTGCGTGTTCTTCGCCAGTTTCCTATTCGACTACTCTGAGAAGGAATACCATCACAAACTCAGAGGTTCATTTAAAAGTCCTGACATTATCTCGTCCAATTAGAGGATCATGCGGATACAGCCGATATTAGCACATATCTGGCGAAAACGCAGCCTTAGTGATAAACTCTCAATTAATGTCTTATGTTGGCAGTCTAAATTACTCGTTTAAAACAAGCCTACTTACTCCATACAGCTGCGAGAAGAACAGCGCGAACACCGGCATGGTGGCTCCTATCAGTAGCGAAGCTATCGCACCGCCTGTTAGTAGCGGCCACTCCGGCGCGTTGAGCTTCAGTAGCGACCAGCTTGAGACTGCGGGCTCCTTGTCTTGTTCGGGCTCCGCGTCGTCTTCGTCTGGTTCCTGAAGTGTGAGGGGGAGAAGGAGGTTAGCTTAACCTACCACGAGGTCCGAGTGCGGTTTGTGGATGGCACATGTCTTTTTTTTGTTCTAGATCATGCCAATGTTTCCTTCTTCTAATTTCCATCTCCACCACAGCTTTCAAAACGATGAAGGAAAACACCGGTATGTCCTAGTCCGACCGAAAATTCGAAGACATACGTCGTCTACCAACCAGCACTGGGCTTGCATGGTGAAGTGTGACAATCAGCCTTAGTATAGTAATACCCAGCTACAGGTTTGTGGAGGTCAGATAGGCAGTCGCTCCATGTAAAACTCTGGTATTCTCCAACGTTTTTGGGAAAAGCCAGGCAGATTATGATGAAACTCACGATATGGTTGAGCGCGTCGGCGGCAGCGTACGGCACATGCGCAGAGGACACGGTGCTCATGCGCATAGAGCTGCGCGCGAACCGGTGCATGGACTCTGACGGACAAATACAAAGCTTAGTATAAACACTTCAACGATGGTGTCAAATGTTCCTGTAATAATAAGCGTACTCTTGGATTTTAGACTTTCGGTGCTAAGTCGAATGTTGCAAATCATACAGGCCACTAGATGGAACACTCTTTATTATGTAGGTAGACTATGCAAATTACAGGTATAAAAAAGAACACATCTATCATAGAGTGACCCCCCCATTGGGCGGTCTGCTACTGAGAAATTCTTGATGGAGAAACCGAACAGCACTTTGCCCGGCCTAGGAATCTAACCCAGCATGTTTAGAAGCAGCGCTTTCGGCCACAAGACCAACGAGGCAGTTATATGAGCAGTAAAGCTGACACTAAGCTGTACTGGTGGCCTACCATGACGTCTTAAAACAGGAGTAATTCCAGTGTGGGAAAGAGATGGCGCTAGACGACCTGTTTAACTCTGTCTTTCCCACACTGGAATTTACTCCTGCTTTAAGACTTCATAGTATACCCCCTGCTCGTATAATTCTGAAAGATACACAATCGAGTAGTAAAGTTACCTCGAGTAGACTGTCTGCTGATGCAGCGGGTGAAGTGTGGCACATCATCTGCGCCGGTGACGTCATCATCATCGGCCTCCGGTTCCGCAGTCAGCGTGCTCGCGATACTCCTGGAAATTAGAACAGGCTTCATTTAATGGTTGCTTGGTTAAGGATTCGCTTTTCGCGCAGGAGGTTGTGGGTTCAAATCCGGCTAACATGAGCTCCTGGTATCTACCTGCATGGCGTCCTGCCCCATGTACACGCTGGTTCATGCTTATCATACTTACTTGTTGGTCATATCCTCCTGCTGCAGTCTCCAGTACATCCCCCGCTTGTCCATTAGCTCTTGGTGGCTGCCTTGCTCCAGGACTGCCCCCTGTTCTATGTATATGATGCGGGTTGCGTTGACGATGGTGGACAGACGGTGAGACACTACTAGGGTAGTGCGGCCCACACTCGCCGCGTCGAGTGCTGCTTGGACCTGGTGGGAATGGTACGTTTTAGAATTAATTGATACAGCTAAACAATTGAAAACTCGAAGAAAGAAAGAACGGAATCGTTGTGGCTGTTTTAAAAAGATACAACCTAAGAATAATATGGATGGATTGTTTAGACATTTTGGAGCATTGAGATGATTACTGAAACATATGTAGGGGCTGTGAGAAATCTACAGAAACCTACAGAAAACCTAATAGTACAAAATACAGAGCCCTAGGAATGCTTTACCTCCAGGCAAAGGCCATGCAGTTACCTGGAGAGAACGTATGGTACAAAACCTATAGGTTTTTTACCATACGTTCTCTTCTTCTTCTTCATAATGTATAACATTGTAATAGCCAAACGTAAGTTAAAAAATACGAACATTACATTTCCCCGCGTTCATAAAGTGCTGATTTCTCAGCTAAATTTGAACAAATGACTTATGATTTTGAGATGTAGCAGAACAAAATGGCATGATGGCACAACAAAATAGGAGAGAGCAAAGCATTAGGATAGGTGGAAGACAATGTAAAGCCTGTGCCCAGTTATGGGCGTCATTCAGCGTATAGTAGCGTAGAATATTGAGAAGAAGAGGACGATGATGATGGTGACAAGAAATTAAAATATACCTGTCTCTCAGCAGCCGGGTCGAGGGCAGAGGTCGGTTCATCCAGCAGTAGTATCGCAGGACGCCTCAGGACGGCGCGTGCGATCGCGAGCCGCTGCTTCTGACCGCCCGAGAGCTGTGAACCGCCTGAACCAAGCATTGTATTGTAACCCTGAAACATTAAATACATATTATTACGTCTGTAGTTTCAAAAAGGCAGGCAACGGTGTACCAGACTACACCCAAATTATGCCAAATATTTTCAAGTGCTATGGAATAGGAGGGTCAGCCTGTTGCCATTAACTGGGCATATATCAAAAACCCAATAACACATTACCCAACCTGGGCTTCTGCTGAAGTTATCCAAAGAAATCACTCCAATTTAACAGTCGATAGAGAAACCACCGAGAATTCCTTTAATTTGTAATATTTGCTCCAGTAATGCACCACTTTATGCAATTTATTTTAGTACCACTGCTCTTAAAACAGTGAAGAAAATTTTGTGATCCAGTATGTCCCAGAACCATAAATTCGAAGACATGCAACATCTACCAACCCGCCCTCGTGGTGGATTACAGCACAAGTAAACCGAGCTACTGGCATACCAGCACACAATGCGAGCAGCTGCGTACTGTCTAGTCATGGCAGCTCGCACTCTGTAAGCCAAGCATCTCAGAGAGGAGACCCGTGTCGTAGCAGTTGTAGTGGGAACATTACAGACCGATGACATCAGTGCTAGTACTCACGTTAGCCAGCTTGGTGATGAACTGATGAGCGTGAGCGGTCTTAGCGGCGGCGATGACGGCATCATCGCTGACGTCGTCCAGCCCAAACGCGATGTTTTCGCGGATGGTGGCCGAGAACAGTACCGGCTCTTGGCCCACAACACCTGCACAGAGGGACACAAATACTGTGAATAAACATAGTTGAAGACACAGAACAAAGTGGCAACGGGCCCGTCATATTGGCTGTTTAGGTTTCTCAGAACGATAATAAAGATCACTCTGAGTCTGACAGCGATGCATTAATTAAACGTGGAAAGATCTGACACTCTACGGACGAATTGTGTAACAAATAAAAGGAAGCGAATGAACATGTCGACTTAGGAAGGAAGAATATAAGTCAAGAACATTTTGAGTCGATTCCAAGACACAACGTACCAATTCTAGTCCTAAAGTGATGTAAGTCCAGCGCTTGCAGCTGGTGTCCGTCTACTGTGATGTTGCCGCTCTCGGGCTCGTACAGGCGCTGCAGCAGCTGAAGGAGCGTTGATTTACCGCAGCCGGACCCGCCCACTAGGGCTATCGTCTCTCCCGCTCGAACGCGTAGGGATAATCCGCGGAGGACCTGGGAGAAAAAGAGAGGGTTAATCTTTTAGTCATCTTCCTGCATATTGGGGCTAGCTTCCAGCCTAACCGGATACAGCTGAATATCAGTATCTTACATGGAGCGACTGCCTATCTGACCTCCCAAACCCAGTTACTGAGTAACACATGATCCTTGACCTTGACCCTTGGTAAGAATGGTTGTCAGACTGTCGGGCTTCTTACTACCCGTTAGGCCTTACAAATCGAAGATCTACATAGGACAGCCGTGGCCAACGGCTTGATGTGCTTTCCTAAACACTAAAGGAAATCGGTATGTAATGGATAGTCACTTACTCACGATCGTCCCTTGACGCTGTTATTACTTTCGTCTACTTTCGATTCTATCTCCAGAGATCTAGAAAAAAAAACGCACACTAACCTTAACATCAGGCCTCGACGGATAATTAAAGTACAGGTTCTCAAACGTTAGGTCTCCCCTAAACGCCTCGGGCTTCAGTCCCTTCCTCTCGAGCGCGTTGATGGAGGAGGTTCTCTCCAGCAGGCGGTACAGGGCGCGGGCGGCGCCGCGGGACGCGCTGAACATCTCCAGGTGAGGCTGGCACATGGCCACGTCCTGGGCTGCCATGAAGGTTAGGAAGAGGACCTGAAGAGAGAAATAAACATTTTAATTATTTTACTAGAAGATGCCATGAAACATGGGCAGGATGAGAAGACGAGGATGATGATGACCAGAAAATCTAGCACGGTAGTAAGACTTCCATAAGGTGGAACTATGACCTGATGCGGACACTGGAATCTGATAGCTGCGGGAAAGCCAAAGGAGGTGAACCCTAGACTTCTACTTTGTCGTCTATCCAAATGTATTTAAATGAATTTCAACCATCTTTTTATTCGATCCAACCACATTTTGATTTTCAGAAAAAAAAAACAATTATTTAATTCAAATTCGACTTGTAAAGTTGTTAATGTTGTTGTTAATTACTAGGAAGTTTATTTCGCCGGTTCTCCCCAACTGATGAAGAAAAAATACTAACAAAGATGGAAAGAAATAATTCTTTTAAGAGCCTGTCACTCATAACTTTTTGGCAGTTTTTTTCTAAAAACTCGATGTGTCATAGTCTGTGCAAATAAAAACAAAAGAATCAGTAGCATTCAACATACCGTGACCATAACCCCAGGATGATATGCCTGTTCCTCCACCGGCAGGTCCATGTCCCGGACACACAAGATGGCGCCGTACGCGAACACAATGGCGTTGAGCGCATACGTGAGCAGCCAGCCGAGCCCAGCACCGATACCCGACCAGACCCCACGGGCACGGGCGTGGCGGGATGCGGCGGAGAGGGAGGTCGTGTATCTGAAAGAGAAGAGTTGAGTGAGCGAGAGAGCAACGATCTGAAGTGAGGGACGTGTAATTAACCAAGAGAGTTAAAATAGGGAGGAATAAAAGATCATCGCATTTTGGAGGGAAAGCAGCTACCATGTCGGGAAAGATTCATCTGAACAGATTATTCCTGGACTACCACATGTTTATTATGCGCATGGCCAAAGTATGGAACACTCTACCATCGTATGGGTTCGCTTCCTCTTATAACCCATCAACCTTCAAAGCAGGAGTAAACAGACATCTTCTGGGCAAAGTAGTTCTACACTACAGTAGACCTTGAAACATTGCTATCCATAAAGCGAGATAAAGAGCAGCCCCACGATAAAAATCTATCCTCATTGTCGTTCTTGCTGCCGCTGGGATGTTATCCCATCAGACGGGATTTGAAGGTAGAACTAACAAAGTGTAAGGCCTGCTTTCATCTATACCGTCTATTGTTAAACATACCTGTCCACCTCGATGTCCTCGCCGGCGTACGCCCGCACAGTCCGGATGTTAGCGAGCGCCTCCTCCACCACACGACCAGCCGCGCCGTACGCCGTCACTTCTTTACTTGAGCATTTTGTTTGGTACTATGGACAACGTGAAAACATGAGAATTGGTTTCAAGCTCATCATTAATAACAATCCGCAAGCCAATAACAATCCGCAAGCCTATAGCATTCCAATGTTGGACGTAGGCTTGTCCTAAGTTACTACATGACACTCAGTTCTACATCTAGCTTCCACATTCAATCTGTCTCAACTCAATTCCCTTATTAAGATCGTTGGTCCATGTGGGTCACCTTGATGGTATCCTGTATCATATCTTCCGATTCCGGAATTGTGGTTTCGGCCCAAATAGTCGTCTACACCAACGTCCATCTACGTCGTTGGAGTAGTAAATATTCCTTATTTTACTGATGTGGTTAACAAGTAGATGACAATAAATCTACTTGTTAATGGGTGTTTCCGTCAGGATTTTTTTAATGGCAGCCATGGAGTCTGGATTTTTGCCCGTTTGATGGCAATAGGGTGGCCCCCTATTCAATGGGACTTTAACATAACTGGCGAAACGTGGGTGTGCTATATAGTTGCACCTCTGCTTAACCTCTCGAAGATTGCGTTATGTTATCTTCTTACCTTAGCTACGAGCCCCGCGATGACGATCGACACGGGCACCACCGAGAGCCCCGCCAGGGTGAGCTCCCACCCGTACTGCAGCGCCAACGCAGCACCGAACACTACTGTGCCTCCTAAGTTAGCGGTCATCGCTACGTGCTCGCCAACACCACCGCGGAATTTCTCCATGTCTCTGTGGAGAGGATTAGAAGTTAGTAACGATAAAAAAACAGCGAGACCGAAAATTTAAAGAGCCAAAAAGTTTCACAACACAGACAGAACAATAGAGTTATTTGGTTAGTACAAGATAATATTTAAAAAAAATAGTTGAAATTTTGACCCCCAATATCTCCGTAACTAGAAAGTTCCCAGGTATGGTCTAGAACAAAAAAATGATCGCAATGACGGGAAGAACAAGTGCCTTTCGGCTTCATTAAGGGTCTTGTTACACCCTTTAAAGCTGCTGGTTTGCTGAGCATTCGGGCATTATGATCAATCACCGGGTTGGGTAGTTTTATTTACGATTTTCTGACTACTAGTCAAACAATGGATTTGTGCTCGATTAAAGTTTCACGGTCTCCATTGAGGCTGCCACAATACTTTGACGATGATTTGAGATTGTAACGACACGAAACTATCAAAACACAAAATAAAAACTTACTCAGTCAACGCAGACGCGAAGTTCATGGTGGTATTGGTGTCGAAGAACGCGATCTCCTGGCTGAGCACCGAGCGCAGCAACCGCAGTCTTAGCCTGGTTACCTGCAGACAAACATATCGAAATCAGCCTATAGCCTTTTCACTGCTAGGACACAGGACTCCTCTCTGGTGTGCACATGCGCGAGTTGATATGTAAATTAGTAAGAGACTGAGAACGGTCCTTTGCTGAACTCCTAGTTTGATTGAACCGCTTTAGGTTACTTGACTGCACTGATTGTGATTTTTATAAGGATTCCATTTTGATCAAAAGTCACATACTAATTTTAAATAGCTTATAATAATATATTATAATCTCAATAAAATGTCACCATTGCATGATTTTCGTTACATGTAGAAAACGTGTAGAAAGTCGAAAGTCTTAGCCAGATCATAACATTCAGTTTTTGTTTTTAGTAGGCAATTTTTAAATCTTCAATAATTGCGGGTCTCTGAAACCAATTCCTTTTGATGACACTAAGGCCTCTATCTCTATAGGATACCATGATCGTTCAAGTCACGCTACCAACATTATGTATGGATGGTTGCGCAACCAAGCGGACTCCATAGAGCTGAATAGATTACGTTTAGTAGCACGACGGTAATGCCACTAGTGTCCTAGTGAGAAAAAGTCTTTAGATTCCTTTAGTAACGTACCATTCTAGCCGCAGCCCACTGTATCATAGCCACAGCAGCTGCAGCGGAGATGATGTGCAGTACAATGATGGTGACGCTGGCCAACGCAAACGCCTGACTGTCTTCTATTAATACGTCCATGTGTAGCGAGCGGTTGCCTGCTGGGCTGTAATAATAATGAAAGAGTGAGTACTGTTGACATTTAATGTTAGGTAATGTACCATTGACATACGCTGAAAAGGGCCTACTGCTGGCTCTTGAATTTTCAAGCATATCGTTCATAGTTCTGCCCACTGCCACTTTTGGTAATTCTTTACGCTCCAATCACGACTTCAGGCGATGCGCATTGAGAATGGACCTACGATAAAGCGACACGCGCATTTTACTTGTTTTCCTCGTTTGGGCACCGTCGCGTTGCAGTGACTAGTGGTACCTATGTCCTCAGCAATTTCTTTCATTTGTTTTCTCCATAGTCACAACACGCGTGCCGCTTGCTCGTGGAGTAGTGGCCAAGCAGCTAGACTATATCCTACCTCGGTTCAATATAAAATACTCACATCACCCGCGCTCCCCCGAAGGTCCTCAGCACATAGGCGTCTGGCGTGGCGGGCTCGGCTCGATGTCGCTTCACGAACAGCGCCGTGAGCTCGCCGTACACCACGATGCCACCGATGGTGCCGAGCGAGCTGAACATCGCGAGCAGTACGCTCAGGAATGTTACGAGGCGCTCCGGGACGGTTGCGTAACGCCACTGTGGGAGGAAGAGTTAGACACTATATTCTTTATATTAAGTAGTCTATTTACAAATATATTTGTCAATATGCATCCGAATGTCTGATCTCTACTCGTATTCATGACTGCAGACTTTTTAGAGCGCTTTGCCCGCCACGGAGTGAACTCAGAACCTTGTACTGAAGCCAAATGTAATTTGTACATGATTATTATCTACAATTGAAGACAAAGCTTTTTGCATGTCTGAGAATCACTGTGAAGCACGAAACACATTTATTTGATTGCATTAAACAATGCATTACGAGTATAATAAATTTTATTTTAATTCAGATTCGCATAATTTCCTTTGAGGAAAAGCATAATAAATCTTAAAACTTCAACGGATCTTTTGGATCTAACGCAACCGTCTTGCAATTTTTTCTAAAAAAACTGTAACAGCACAAACATATTGGGTTCTCAGATAATACTCCACTTAACTTCAATTAGCCTTGCTCTGTAATAAAAACTGCCATAACTGGAAGCCGACCCAAACACAGTTGGGAAAACGCCAGGCAGATGATGATGAATTGTTCTGCTAAAATAAGTCACCGAATGACACAAGCGACAGTTTATACGAAGAGCATGGGTCCGCAAGTACACAAAACTTTTGTTAACTTTTTATCTTGTTTTACATTTTTTGTGTAGTAAGCAACGACTTAATGTCGGGCCTATGCTGTCCCCCCATACTTAAGAGGGCCCTTCCCAGCCCGTCTATCGTCAACGCGAGCATGGTCGAAAAGCTTGTTGTTTCGTCCAGACACACGTCCACAGCGACGTTTTTCTTTCAACTGCCCCGTCTTACCCCGCCCCGACCCCGTGTAGTGTATAAGCATATACCTATTATAGTTCGACTATGCAACCTATATAATCAATGTTTATCTATAATAAAGCTAGTATCATTTCATCCGAGCTTGCGTTTGTTTCTATTCTCAATCCCAACATTATATGGCGACCCTGCCAGAGCGGTCTGCCTCGCGCATTTGATACCATGACCGTATATGGCTAGTGATTAATAAACTGTCGCACAAAATGAAGAATCTAAAGGAACAATATAGTGAACTGACGTGTTTGTTGGCACAATATCTTCGTTGCGGTTCAGAAAAAGACAAACATGGGCACCACGCAAAGTAACACGAAGAAGAGGTAGTGATCGCGCAAACAGCAGCCGGTAATGGCCAAAAATCAGCAAAAACAGAACAACTATCATGCAAGTACCACCAACATAATACTTCTAGTAATTGCACTGCTCCTGGGTATAGGATGCATTTTTATGGTGTATAAAATGTACAATGATGTCACGCAAAATTGGTGGAGACACAAGTGAACGACTTGGTCTTGAGAAGATATGCGAGTATACTTCGTGGTCAGCGTAAAGGGACGCAGCCGGGAGAAATCGCGTAAAGGGACGCAGCCGGGAGGAATCGCGAAAATACGCCAACAAAAGTGCATGGTGCAGTGGAAGTGCGGTTCATAATCGAAATAAGTTAAAAGTGCGAAATCTTAATACAAATTATATAAAAAGTGCGTAATCGTAAATCGAAGTACTGCGGCAGTGAAGTACGCGCGCAAAATTAACTTTAGACTTTATTTTTAAGTATAATATTATAGTGACAGTATCGGTACGTATGCAGTAATATTGGTATGTATTATTAAATAACTTGTATGTAAGATTAATCAGTAGCAATATTAATTTTATGGCAGACTTCATTAAGGAATTGCATAGTGATTTATTGAAAATACGAACATATTTAATTAAAATTGGCCCCAGAAGGAGGCAAGAAAATATATGTAGTAAAAAGCTAACTGAGGCTAATATTTTGTATGAACAATACAACAATTTTAAAGAAGAAATAAAAAGAATAAAGGAATTTAAAAGTGTATCAGAAATTAGAGATATCGAAGAATGTGGAGCTAAGTTTAATCATTTGTACTTGGAAGTTACTAATTTGTGTAAAAGTGAGCCAATAGCTTCTGCCACTATGTCTAAGTTTGATTTAAAAATAGCGCTGAGTTTATTACCAGTAATAAATGACACTGAGCTAGTTACAAAACAATTAATAGATGGTATCGAATATTACGATTCAGTTTTAGAGGACGCATCGAAAAATGAGTTATTGGAGTTTGTTCTAAAAAGCCGATTATCGCAATTCGCTAAATTAAGATTAGCTAAAAAATATAGGGACGTTCCCGAATTATTAAAGGATATGAAGATACATTTGTTACCCAAAAAATCATTCACGGCTATATCTAGCAAATTACAGTCAATTAGGCAAAATGAAAAAACTATAACGGACTACGGCCAAGAACTATCGAGTTTATTTGTTGACCTCACGATTTCGCAGTCCGAAGGACATGTGGAGAGCTATGATTCATTGAAACGCGTAAATGAAAAGCTTGCATTAAAACGCTTTGCCGACGGATTGCGAAACCGTAGGTTGAGCACAATTATTGCTGCCAGAAATTATGACTCCCTAAGTGATGCCATACAGGCAGCGATAGATGAAGAAACTTCATCATCAGATTATACTTCATCAAATATTATGTCGATGAGAAGGTCAAACGGACATTACAATAATTATAGAGGCAATCATAGAGGTCACTATTCAGCAACGAGAGGTAGGTATTATCATAACAGCAGCCATCCATGCGGCAGCAACAGACGAGGTGTTGGAGGATACAATCACCAGCGCGGAGCTGGACGAGGCAGACAGGAACCCTTAAGAGAGAATCCTTCAGGACGTGGACATCGAGGTCACATCTCGTCTCCCGCGCACCTCATACCGCCTAACGCGATGACATTGAATGAAAAATAGTATTCGAAAATTTCTTAAACTTGTTCCAGGAAATACGTGTTTTTGAATAAGTCTTACAAGTGTGTGAAATAACTATTTGTCATTAAGAATCTCCATTACATGTGCAAGGTTTCTATCGAGATGTTTTCTTTACTTTTACAGTTTATGAGTACATTATGAACGGCCAAAGTTTAGTTAAAATTTGTGCAAAACAGCAATTTTTGGAGGCTTATACTGAATTTGTTTCTACAATTTTTTATTTTTTGCTACCATAGAAACCTAGATATAGTGCACAAAATACCTATAAGTTAAAAAAAAAAAAGATACACGTGTAACAACTGCATAATCACGTACGAGCGTTTGTATGAAAAGTATGACGGGTTGGCCGCTCTTAAGTACTAATGCTGTAACATGATAATATTGTAAAACCAAATGATTTGAAAAGAGTAACCATGGAGTTTCTTGTCGGTTTTTTTACTAACCCGAACCGTGCACCTTTTTTGACATTTTATAAGTGAAGAAGACGAAGATTCATTTAACCCTAATGAGTGACTTTTTGACATTTTATAAGTGAAGAAGACGAAGATTCATTTAACCCTAATGAGTGACTTTTTGACATTTTATAAGTGAAGAAGACGAAGATTCATTTAACCCTAATGAGTGACTTTTTGACATTTTATAAGTGAAGAAGACGAAGATTCATTTAACCCTAATGAGTGACTTTTTGACATTTTATAAGTGAAGAAGACGAAGATTCATTTAACCCTAATGCGTCATTTTTTGACATTTTATAAGTGAACAAGACGAAGATTCATTTAACCCTAATGAGTGACTTTTTGACATTTTATAAGTGAAGAATAGAATAATTTTGTAACTACATACCTACGTGCTACTGGCGCGATTCATATTTTTATCAACATACAACCTGACACTGGCCTGCAAATTGCAATAAACGTAAGAAAATTTAAATTTCGCAGGCTACGCTTCCACCTTATGGGCGTGGGAAATGTTTACTGCATACTGACAGCGGCAGCGCCCTCCAGTCAATTAATTTTCAAGCATAGACTAATATAAATAAAACTAACTGTTGTTAAAACCTAGCCTTCCTCGATAAATGGGCTATCCAACACAAAAATAATTCTTCAATTCGTTCCTGAGATTAGCGCGTTCAACCAAACTATTCAGCTTTATAATATTAGTATTAGTTACGTGGTGGAAGGGACTCCGGCGCGAAAACGGTGACCACGTAATCAGTACATCATTCTGAGCGGAAAAATATCTATATGGCAGCACAGAAATTTTTCATCAGTTAATATAAAAAAACACCTTTTTCCTACACAAGTGCAGTACTTACACGGTATAAATGTATGGAACAGATGATTTTTTTTTTAAGTAGCGGGGCGTCTTCGGTGTCCCTTCCCCCCCGTAGATGAAGCGTCAAAAGATTTATGTAGCACTGTCAATTCAGAAATAATAAAACTTTTTACATCGTAAATATTAGTTCCATGCTTTTTTCACAATGTCGTTAACTTCTTAATTATTCCTTATTACCTCAAACAAGAATTGCCATTAAAATAACAATATATCTTAAAACGACAATAATACAATGTGTTATGAAATCTTTCAATAAAAAAGAGCCATAAAGTAATATTTCGTGTTTAAACAATAAAGGAATGTTGTAATTAATAATATGATTTGAATACCGGTTTTTATTATTTAATGTAAAACATCTTAAACTGGTAGATAAGGCGTCCATTGTGGTCTTAATGCATTTTATGTTATTGATGAGGAAATCTGAGTAAGATGCGTCATTTTAGCACTCTCTGTAGGTAAATATTTTTTGAGTCGTTTTTGAATTTCATTATTCTTGGTACGGACCTAATGTATTTCCGTAAATGCATAGGCGAAACTAGACAACAAGGTTACAAAATCGTTTACCTAAAAAAATCTTATATACAGCCTAGTCAGAGACCCATGGGCGGTATAAAAACTCTGACACCAGCTTAGACTATAAAAGAAAGACCGTAAAACGTGATTTTTCACCCAAAAAAAAGTCGTTTTCCAGCAATAATTTTTGCATTTAAAAAGTTTCTTAGTTTTATCACAATGCTTGGTGGTCCATTTACACCTTGTAGAGAAAGATGTCTGAAGTAGGAAGAACTTTTTTTTTTTTTTTCGGATGCGAGGAGGGAGTGTCAGACTTTTACTGACTAAAACCCATCCATGTTCCTTCCTTTGCCCTTTGTGTTCCAGGGCCGCGGTATCTCTTTCGAACAGTCCCGCAACCCTGGCAGGCGTCGGCCCTTACGGACCCCTTCCTGTTTGCTGACTCTCTTTGCCTCTCTCTTTCCCTCGCTAGCATGACTGCTTTGCAGAAGGAGGTGACGGCGTCCCATTCCGTCTCGCTCCGGACCATGGATTGGACCAAGGCCGGACGCGAAAGGTCGCCGCCGCCGAAGTAGGAAGGTCCTGAGTTACAGATCACCTCTCTGGCTTATATATAACATTTTATTTATAGCAAAATTTTTAGTTAAATAATAAAGATACTAAAGTAAAATTGGGAGCTTAAAATTAATTAACCTTTCGTATGCCGAGTATATAGACACAATTAAAAACCTATTGTGTCTCGCGTGGATCTACGTTCCGGCACACGAATGGTTAATAGAAATTTGACATTTAAAATTATGTAAAAGAAAATAAAAATTGTCATAAAAAACTTTGTATAATTGGCATAAAATACATAAGGATTAACGGTGCGATCAATGAAACCCAGAGGATTGGATTGTGAGCACGCACGATAACGTACTGAAGACCGGTCCGCTAGTTTTGACCGCACCCGTGTCGCGAAATGCGTCATTTTAGCGGCGACGTCACTCAAACAGTCATCAGTGTGCTGTGTGACGTAGTTTTGGTCATTTCTCAGTGGGTTTTACAGGTTTTAGCGGACATTATGTTTGGGTATTAAAACGTGTGACTTAACGGAAACGAGTGATTGATGACGGCTATATAGTCTAGCTAGGTCAGGTTGTGGTTTTGATTCTACGACTATTACCTAGATATGCGTTGCAATGCACCTTTCCAATGCACTACAGACTAGTGTGATTAGAAAGTAACTTGGTCTTTCACCTTTCCACGTCTACGCAAAAGCTGAACGGATTTGGATGACTTACAAATAGACCATCACTTGAGTTAGATTAGAATAACAACATTAAAAAAGTTAGCATATGTAATTTTAGAGTTGAACATATTGGTATTAATATTGAACTTAGGTACATCTTATTTATAACATTTTAGATGAGAAAGTAAGTAAGTTTGTTTGTAACCTTTTCACGCCTAAACCACTGAACCAATCATCCTGAAATTTTGTGTACGTTGTCAGGTGTACAGAAACGGACATCGGGTACCTTTCATACCGAAACAAAGTACTTTTCCCGAAGAAAACAACAATAACGTTCTTATGATAATAGATGGCGCCACGTGTCTTTCGAATCATGATTGATTATTACAAGCAGAGGACAACCCGAATTAATTGTCAAATTCTAAATTAACGCGAGCAAAGCCACGGGCAAAAGCTAGTTACTAATATTATGGAAATATCGACGATTTTCGAAATCGTAAAACTGTGTTTAGCATAGGCGGGTTGCAGGCAAGTATAACAGTAAAGGTAGATAAGAATATACGTATCCATAAGAAATAGTGAACCGAGGAAGCTAATTAACACAAATGCGGGCTGTTTTTAAATACCAAGAAACCGTTACACAATTAATGGAAAGCACATTAAGCATACTCAGTTCGATTACTTCAATACAAATAGCGTTATCATTATCAATAGAAAGTTTGTCCTCTGCCTGCTTCTTCAAAAGTACAACCCTGATCATCATATTCCTGTCCTTGTCCCATGTGGCGCCTTCCTCACCAGGTCGATGCGTTTTCGTTTCTGTAGGGAATCTGTACTGATTATTTTAATCCTTCCTTACTAATATTATAAATGCGAAAGTAACTTTGTTTAGTTACCTTTTCCCGCCTAAACCACTGAACCAATCACCCTGAAATTTTGCATACCTTTCATCCCGAAAAAAAGCACTGTTCCCGAGAAAAATAACAATAACGTTCTTATGATAATAGATGGCGCTAAGTGTCTTTCGAATCATGATTGAATCATATTATTACAAGCAGAGTACAACTTGAATTGATTGTCAAATTCAAAATTAAAGCGAGCGAAGCCGTGGATAAAAGCTAGTTAAACGTTTATGGTCTTGTCTCAGGCTCTTTTGGAGCGCTGCCTAAATCGAAGCTAACGCCCGCCATGATATTTTTGACTTAGTAGATCCTTGCGGTTATGCTCCCGTTATGGTCGGGAATTATCACACGGGAACGTTTTGAATATAGTCTATGACACTCAGGGATAGTGTAGCCCCATTAGTGAAAAACATATCGAAACCGGATCAGCATAGCTATTCACAAACGCTTCGATTCGATTTCGATTCGGAAAGTTGTATGTCTATCTCGCTCGCTTTCGTAATGTCAAAAAAAGATAGACGTTTGTGAATAGCTATGCAGGAGTTCCGAAGATTAACTCCTACATCAAAAATTATAAACTTTACCTCATTATAAAACCTTTAGGTAAGTATAGATTTTACAAAATGTTCCCCAATAGCGTCCCTCTGTCAATAAAAATTGCTGAAATGAACTGCAAAAATAGGACGAACCACGCGCCAAAAGATCCTTGTACAGTATCACTGTTATAGTGTTGCATAACTCATGTTATTATGTCGACACACTGTCGCGATAGTAATGACCTCCCACAATGTCATCCTTGTTTTCTGTCAATGTCGTGAGAACCGCGCGGTTGTACCAATGAATGCTTACTGTTCTTCGCGTGGAGTGTGAACAGACCTATAGATTAAGGACAATTAGATTGCCATTTAAGTTTGAATTTGTACATTCAAGGGCACCATAACAGCATGTTGACGTTAATGTTCCCACCTGCGGAGAAACAGGCGTCCTCTCTATGAGATGGAGTGGGCTATAATCCACCATGCGGGCCCAGTGCGGGTTGGTAGATGTCACATGTCTTGAAATTTTTGGTTCTAGGATATGCTGGTTTCTTCACGTTCGTCTTCACCATTTTGAGAGCAGTGGTGATGAAATTAATCATACAAACAACTCAAAGTAACTGTATACTTGTGAGCATAAGAATCTTCGTGTGCTTGTACCATAAACCATACCGCCATTAGACCACAATTTATTGCCTGGGTAAGTAATACAGGGTGTACACGGACCCTTCACGAAACCGTCAACCAAGCGTTCTGTACATCAAACTAAGTACCGGTAACTTATCCCAAAAAAGACCGCTGGGAAACGCCTCTTATTTTGGGGGTGGAAAATCACGTTTTATGGTAGGACTCAATGTAACGCACTCAAAACATTGTGCTGATGGATGGATTGAATAGTACGTAGGTTGTGGGGGGTTCAAAGTAAAAATCTTACAATAAAAACATGTATTTAAAAAAACTCGTGAAAAAGTTGGAACTTTGACCCCCAAATTGTTGCTGTGATGGGGAGAACCTTTCGGCTGCGTTAAGGGTCTTGTTACACCTTTTATGTTGGTCAGATAGGCAGTCGCTCCATGTAACGATGTAACAGACTGGTATTCAGCTGCAACCGGTTAGACTGGAAGCCAACAAAGTGTCTGGCAATACGCTCACACGATAACCCTTGTTATTATGACCGACTCAATCAGTCTCCGTACGCTAATTTTGAAGTTGATTGGCCTTTCAAAATCCGAGTATCATTTAGCCTCGGTAGAGGTCGTCCTATTCTCATTGTTCGCGTAGTATTGTGGCACTAATATTAGCTCACCATTGTCAGAAACTGTCCTCAGACAAGACGGTAGTCATTGTGTCGACCTCATACAAGACCGTAGTCATTGGGACGACGCGGTGACCGTTCTCAGAACCTTGGACGAGGTCTCTAATAAAAGCAGTACACGTACAATATCCTAAACCTAACTTCATATATATAATATTATATATGCGAAAGTAAGTTTGTTTGTTACATTTTCACGCCTAACTAAACCACTGAACCAATCATCCTGAAATTTTGCATATAAAATAATAATTTATTTATTACCACAAAGTTCAAGTACATTGCATACAAAGTATATACTTTGTCAGATATACAGAAACGGACATAGGGTGCCTTTCATTCCGAAAAAAAGTACTGTTCCCGAGTACAACAACAATAACGTTCTTATGATAATAGATGGCGCCACGTGTCTTTCGAACCAAGATTCAATTATACTATTATAGAAACTTTAGTAGTGTGAATTGATTGTCAAAATTCTTAACTAACGAGAGCCAAGCCGAGGGTAAAAACTAGTTATAATATAAAATGTTATGTAATTTTACGATATAATTTTTTTCTTCTTCATTTCATTGCATGGAGGAGCTCGTGGCTAAATAATAACAGCAGCTGGAGTCGATCTTCAGGTTAAGCCGCGCTTGCCTAGGTTGGTCCGAGGATGAGTGACCACCCATTTGTCTCCGTGCCTTGGGATGCACGTCAAGCCGTTGATCCCGTCTGTCATTTGTAGATATTTGACATTTGTTGCAGGTAATCAGTGGCCCGAAAGTCTGACAACCAGATAACCAAGGGGAATCGTATTACCCAGTACTAACTGAGTTGTGGAGGTCAGATAGGCAGTAGCTTCTTGTAAAATACTGGTATTCAACTGCATCTGGTTAGACTGGAAGCCGACCCCAGCATAGCTGGGAAAACGCTATGCAGATGATGATGATTTTATTGCATGGCATGAATCTATTGTATAAAACTGGTTTTGACCGTCTCAAGGCGATTTTGCGTCAAGTAAAAAAAAAACAAAATAAGTTCATTCATCAATAGGAACAAAACTGTTATGTCTTATACAATCGGTGAGCCAGAATCTGAGCATCGCTTGTATCCTATAGCAGAATCATAAGATAATAATATTATTATGAATCACGTTAAAATAACTGACGGACTCCTTCGTTGGTCGAGTGGTCGCAAGGACGACTGCTGAACATGAGGTCCTGGGTTCAATTCCCGGGTCGGACAAAGTGTTATTGGGTTATCCATCAGGAATTTCTTAGTATCAGCCACGGATAAATCTGGATTTGCGCCGGTTGATGGGAATAGACTTAAACATAACTAGCTACATGTGGGTGTACTATTAGGTTCACCTCTGCCAAACCCTTCGCGGATCACAGGAGTGATGTTATGTTATGTTAAAACTCTTTAAATGGTTACAGACGCAGTTAATATTATTAAATGTCACTTTGTGACCATTGTTCGAATTGTAACGTAATTCATATCATTATCCTAATATGATTCTGACAAAGTGGTCAGTTTAGGCCCCCTGTTCAATCCTACAATGCGTGTGTTTTTCCATAGGTTTATTAATTCTGTATAATTCCGGCACATTATTCACAAGTGCTTAGTTGACGTCATCATAGACTAATGTTTTTAATACTATTTAATAGTTAAAACCACTTACGATTACCTGGAAATTGATTGCAGAGGATGACAATTAAGTGAAACGACTGCAATGGCCAAATAACATAACATCAGGCTCATTGAAGGGGTTAGACAGAGGCGCAGTACACCCACATTTTGACGGTTATGTATAAGTCTCATGTAATAGAGGGCGAGCCAATTGCCATCAACCGGCCACAGATCCAGAAAACTTATTTTGTCAAAACGTTACACTCGCATGTAAGTACAGAAACGGACCTATGGTACATTTCTTCCCGAAATAAAATTCCCGAGGAAAACAACAATAACTTTCTTATGATAATAGATGGCGCCACGTGTCTTTCGAATCATGATTGAATAAAATTTAGTAGGTAAAAAAAATCGTAGTGTGCTAAAAGATTAATTGTGTAAGTGTCGCAAAAGCCAGTAATATTAATAAATAAACTGAATTCGTATTTGTTACGTCGTTGAAAACAAAAACAAGATGAATTTAGATGATCCACATAAGCAAAAAACCTTGAAATCAAATAGAGCGCTCAGCAAAAAACACGCATTTTTATTACTTACGTTGTTTTGAACCTAAAACCGTTGCAATAAAACACACTTTAAGAGCAAACTGTTTTAAATCATAACGATTTTATTTCAATCTTAGATGATTTATGATTATGAATTACAAATCTACACAAATATTATAAAGAGGAAAGATTTGTATTTTTGTATGTTTGTAACGAATAAACTCCAAAACTACTGAACCGATTTTAACCATTTTTTCTCCAATAGAAAGCTAAATTATAAGGAAGTAACATAGGCTATAAATTATATTTATATCATGAAAATTAGCAGACATATTTATATCATGAAGATTTCACAATTTGTGCGGACGAAGTCGCGGGCGAAGTGCTAGTAACAAAATAATACTTTTTTATCAGCGTTCCGTAAGACTTATAAAACTACCATATCAAATCAAATCATTTATTTTTTTGCAAACATGGGTAATAGGTACATATGTAGATGTTCTTCACTACATACTAAAAAACAAAGTCGCTTCCCTCTGTCTGTCCGTGTGTATGCTTAGATCATTAAAACTACGCAACGGATTTGAATGGGGTTTTTTTGTAGATAAAGTGATTCAAGAGGAAGGTTTATATGTATAACATTGCACCCGTGCGAAGCCGGGGCGGGTCGCTAGTTTATAATAAGTTCTCCATATTTTGCCGTCACACGGGCAAGGGCATGCAAATTTAAAATAAGTGGCATGTCATTGGAATTACATACAATAAAAAATTTAAACCATATTTTTTGTAGTTCGTTATAAAAGATGTAAGATGTATCAAAAGATGGGTGGACTGTGTGAACTGCCTGTAATGTAAGATTCACCAAAGGGTTAGGGAGAGGTGTACCTAATAGTACATGGGCACCCACATTTTATCAGTTATGTTTAAGTCTATTCCCATCAACCAGGCGCAAATCCAGACTCCGTGGCTGCTACTGAGAAATTCCTGATGGAAAACCCAATAACACTTTGCCCGACCTGGGATTCGAACCTCACGCACAGCAGTCGCGCTTGCGACCACTAGACCCACGAGCCAGTTCATGTACCTACTTAACGAACTCAAAGACATCGGACATTGGGAATTTTTTCGTACCAAACTAACTCTTCACTTTTTGAACTTAGGAAACAATATGAATAAACGTACAGTTACACAGTTCTATCTAGTATAACAATGCCTGTACCTACAATTGAATTATTCAGACGTAATTGTGTATACATTCTCTACCAAACTTTATCGCTGATCTTCCGTACAGAAAATTCTGCAAATTTCTGAAAAAATGGCTTATTTCACATAGCTTTGATTCCATTGCGGAATTTCTCAAAAAATCAAATTGTCAATAATATCACTACTTACCGAATTGCATTGTAAAGAATTACCTACGTTATATGATGTTGTGTTTGTATATTTAAACAATTTTATTATGCTAAAAATTGTACGTTTAAAAATACTTTAATATGCTAGCAATTCTTTTGTAGTATTTACAGCAAAATTTTGTTTTGTGTTGTGTTAATTAAACTTAGAAATATTATACTTTATTTAGTTACCTACATAATTGAATGTTTGTGTTTATTAATATTTGTACCACACCTTTTGTACCACATTTACCGCAAATAAATAATTTTGACTGTGAATTGATTTCAGATATTTTTGATTTTGACACACGAATGCTAACAAGCGGGCGTGTGACACTAGACAGAACGACTTGTTACTAAGTACAAGAGTGTAGTTACAAGTATTGGATAACGATTGTCTTCGTCTTATCCCGTCTAACGCTCGTAGATATTTTAATGTCTTTTATTGAATCTGCATCCGGTTACTGGAATCGAGTCATAACCCATAACATTTATAAGAACTTTCTCTTCCTTGGTCCTTTTTTGTGTTATTCCTATTACTCAAAAAAGGGTGGCCAAACATCTGTGATCATTGAGCCTGAGAATTGTTGTAAAACAAAAGATAATGTAAAAACTAAAAAGGTCGCATTTTTTTTTACTACTGTTGGTCTGCACTCTCTTTGTGCTGAACAATATACAATATATGACCAAGGTAGTATGTAAAAGTAGTAGTAAGTAAAGTGGTGAACAGATGTGGAGGTCGTGTGCACGGGATTTTGTATTAAAAGTGAGTAGATTCATCTTGGGGTGATGGTACATATTTCGTTTTTAGTTGCCCGCGGCTTCACTCGTGTTTTGGTCGGAAATTATCCCACGGGCACGTTGTAAGTATAGCATGTGGCACTCGGGGATAATGTAGCTTCCTATTAGTGAAAGAGTTTTCAAAATCGCTTCAGTAGATCCAGAGATTACCCCTACAACCTCACTAACTTTGCCTCTGTATAATATTAGTATAGATGGAATGCAATAATTGATTCAAAATTCAGGTTATCGGTACTTTGAGGAAGTGTCTGGTAGGTTTATCAGAATACCAGTGATCTGTACCCGCGGGCCGCCGCCGCCGCCGCCGCTTGCTGGCTGCGTGCTATGGAAGTCCCTACGGCCCACAGTCATTCGCCCGCATCTCACATTAACAGGTAAAACCTGATTGGATCGCAAACGCTACGTTTTCCTGTTAGATCTCACACATACATTATACAGGTAAACGACGCGACGCATGCAGTTATCTTAATAAGATTAAGTATCACCGTTCATTCTTTGTGCTTAATTATAACTGCATTTAGGTAAATACTGTTCAACATAATATTATATTTTTAAGGTGAAATAAAATTATTGTTTGGTTGAACGCGTTAATTTCAGAAATTACTGGTTCGACTTCAAAAATTCTTGTAGTGTTGGATTGGAAGATCTATGGAGAAAGGCTATAGGCTATATAACATTACGCTACAACCAATAGACAGAGCATCAATGAAACATATTGCATAAACGGGGAATATGGTATTTTTTAGGGTTCCGTATCTTAAAAGGAAAAAACGGAACCCCTATAAAGGATCACTCGCGTGTCTGTATGTATGTCGATCTGTCACAGCCAATTTACTCTGAAACTATTGGACCGATTGAGTTGAAATTTGGTACACTTAAGTAAGTCGGTGACCCGCAGATGGACGAGTAACGTAAATTAATAAATTCAAACAAGGGGCCCCACTTTTGGGAGGTAAATTAGAAAATGAAAAATAAAAGCTTTGCAAACTACATCGTGTTAAACATATCAAATGAAAGGGCTCATCTCAACGCGCGCATCTGACGCGCGACGGTCGCGGGTTATTAGTTACTTATTGACGTCCTGGGTTCGATTCCCAGGTCGGGCAAAGTGTTGTTGGGTTTTCCATTAGGAATTTCTCAGTAACAGCCACGGAGTCTGGATTTGTCTGGGTTTGGCTCGCCCCCTTTTACATAGGATTAACATAACTGACGAAATGTGGGTGTACTATTAAGTATACCTCTGTCTAGCCCTTCGGGGATTACAAGCGTGATGTTACATACATTTGTAGAGGGACCGGTCAGTGTGGCGACACTTGGGGGAGGCCTACGTCCAGCAGTGGACGTCTTTCGGCTGAAGTGATGATGATGATGATACTGTCACACTGCGAGGCAAAGTCAGTCAGTCAGGGTCTTTCCAATAGCGCAAACACGAACCAGCCCTCCCGGTTTGCGTCCAGGTCGCCTGTGAGTGAAATTAATGATAATCTACATAGGTAATTAATTATCTTATACAACGTGTAACAGAAAGGGTATAGTCATATGGAAGCCTGTGGTACAGACCATCAAACTGAACAACTTTCTCTATAGGACCATCATCGAAATCGTAAATAAATAATCAGCTGTCCCATACATTTGGGTCGAGTAGGTATTGAAATTTTGTATGGGGCAGTTGATTTTTTTTTTGTGACTACGGTGGTGGTCCCATAGAGAAAGTTGTTCAGTTTGAAGGTCCGTACCACACTCTTCCATATGACTATACCCTTTCTGTTACATGCTGTATACAAATAAATAAAATTGAAGTATCTCCCTAGTAGCATTTTTTGTTGGCATTTAGTTGGGCCACATACCTCTGGTTAGTTGGCAAATGCATACAATTGGCGGGCAGTTTGCGGGTTGGGCCAAACACTGATGGCCTACGTGGATTTGCCTACGAAGGCCCAACTTGCGATGGGGCCAACGTGCATTGCCCTACGAAGGCCCAAAAACAACGTGTTATGGGTAGGCCCAACGATACATATTACATGTAGGCAAGCGGTTGTATGTTGGTTGGTTCTATGGCTGGTTTCAGAGCGACGCGTCTCGTACCGCGGCCGTATCGGCCGTCGCTGTACATGAACCATAGTGGCTTCAAAATAAAGTTGGTTTTAGCGATGTGTTTTGAAAAACCAACCTTATTTTCAAGCAGATAAGGTACATCTGCAGAGACGTGCATGCGGCCGGCGCAGGCGCGGATACAGTTAGGGGGGGGAGGCAATGGGTGCAATTGCCCCCCCCTGAACTGGACCAAATAGGTACGTCATTAGCCAAGCTTGAACTAGTTTAAAACTAATTATTCTAGTTGAGTATTATATATATATTGTCTTGGGCGTCGCCAAGAGGAGGCAGCTGCCCCAGCCTAGAGGCTCAGGATTTTTAAAAGTTATAGCTTTCCCTGCCTGATGCCATAGACTGGTATTGTACGTAATAAATTAGCGTAAAATGGAATCTTATGTGATTGTGATTAAGATATTGTTTAAACCTGCGAAAAAACATTTATCAAAAAGGCTTGTACCTCTGGATTGGCACTCCTATTGGATTTTTGCATCGATCGACCTATACGTATAGACGGAGCCTGAAATAAATGAGCCCCTTGCCCCGAGGCCTTATATGCAATTAGGAATAGTATATATTTGAGGCTGAAAAATTTCGAGGCCAACCCAGACGACGACATACAAACGTCACCGATACAGTATTGTCTCTCTTTTGCACTTTGAAGTGATGAGTACATGAGAGGACGTTGTGTCGTCTGCATTGACCTACTTTCTGTCAGTTAATTAGCTGAAATTAAATGAAATACAAATTATGTTAAGTAATTGAATAAGTATATTTGTGTACAGTTCAAATTTTACACCACGGCTGAAGAAGAAACAAAACTTAAAAATAACTTCTTTGGAATAACAAAAAAACAAAACTTAAAAATAACTTCTCTATAATAACAAAAAACAGAACTAAAAATATCTATAAAGTAAGTACGTTAACATTTTAATGACTAAGTGTCATACTTACAAATGGAATGCAAATAAAAGTATCATTTTCAATAAAATTTGGTAGCAACAAACACTTCTTATTTAATGTTGATGAAGAAATATATTTTTTTTCTGTACGACTAACTTTATATATGCCTATCAGACTACTTCTTACTGGTACTGTATAAAAATCAACCTTATCCAAAAAATTATCACATTCCAATTTGTAAGACCCTCTTTCAGGAAATTCTTTGATAGATTTTATGACCACAATATCACCTTCTTTAGTATTAAAGCAAGAATTGACACTTAAGATACATTTATTATCTAAAATTACTTTTACAATTCTTTTTTTTCTAACTATCACTGTTTTCTTTTGTGAATATTTACTTGAACATTTAAATTCACCCATCCTTTTTGCAACCTGTTCTAAAGGGTGACTGTGAGATCGAACCATTTGTTTAATTTTACTCATGAAATTTTCAAAGGGAAAAGCAGAGAAGTTATCTAGATTACCAAATTTTTCAGTATCTGCTGTTAAATGTAAAAGATTATGAAAGTTATATACCAGAAGTTCTTTACTATACAGGGTTGGAACATTACGGACAAAACAATGCAATAAGTCATTGGCGTACGTGCGCCATTCGCTTACTGAAAAAAAATCACTACATAAAATATATATTGCACAATGTAATGCTAGAAAATGTTCATACAAATTTTTAGACAAGATGTTCAGTAAAACTACAGGGCCGAGGTATAAAACAAAAGATCGGAACTCCGTAGCCTTCCAATGTTTAAATAATTGTATAGGTCTTGGTCGTCTAGAAAATTCAGCTGGATAATGTTTTTTAATTTCTAATAGCCTTTGTGATATTGTAGTCACTTTTAAAAAATTAAGCTTACACTTTTTTGGTCCATTTTCAATCCAAACACGTATTAATTTTTTTACTACACCTAAACACACTAAGTGCATATAGTCTAAGGGTACTTGTGTCACTAAACCGACTTCCAGTTCTGTAAGAATAGATTTTGCAATCTGGTGATCTTCATAGTGCACATTATTAAAGTCAAGATCAGTTCTAAGATTTAAGTTTCGTGAGTATTGCCATGTGGTTCTACCAATGTACACTCCTTCCTGGGTGCATTTTTCACAACCATGTAGAGAATTGTGTGATTTAATGGATTTTATAAATGCACGTGCAGGTGCATCAGCTACAATGCAACTCAATCTAAATGCATACTTTTTTCCTTGAATGGTTATACCATTTGTTTCTAACTCAAAACACTCGTCAACGAAGGGTCGTAAATAATTATTAACATTATTTGGTTTTGATTCACCATAGAAAAGCCCGACAATGAAAGGCTTTTTGTTAATACACTGATCTAGAATACATAAAATGGGCCAAAAAGAATAATTTGTACTAGAATGTACGGGTAAGCCATCCACATTAACAGTTACAGTCAATAAATCACTATTAATTTCTAATTTTTTTAAATCAATTATAGGGTAGTTTTGATTGTCAATTAACCCAGTAGAAGCTCTTTCTAGTATATTAGGTAAAAGTCCGAAATATATGAAAGAGCCGGCATCACATTCTCTAACATTAATTTGCTTTGGCGTGTGTAACAATGTCCGTGAATCTTTAGGCAATGATGCATGATAAGGTTTTAGTATTTTTAACAAAGCATCTAAAGCTGAGTGCGAAATATTGTGGTCATGAGACCACGAAATGAGAGATGTAGCAAAATTCGTTTCTGTATTATTGTTATGAGATATAAGCGGTGCATTATTATTTTCCAAATTACTTTCAATCTCACTAGGACTATCATTATTAACATTATACAAAACTAAGGGTGGACTCAAACTAAAATAGTTATTCGAAATACGTTCAACCTCAACTTGTAACTCACGTGTAAGACTATTTTTAATAGCACTTCGATGGCGGGATTTTGTTCTCTCTGACACACCAGAGTAACTAGAAAAATTAATTGCTTCTTGCTCTACGACTCTCACGTCCTCCATCCCTGTCCTTGGCGAATCTAAACCAACTAACTATAATTTCAGTTATTCCATGATCAGTTTCTTTCTCTGCAGCCTTGTTTTTACGTACTGCACCTAAAATATACAAAAATACACTTCAATACAAAAATAAGTAATAAGTAATTAGTCTTTACAAATATTAATGCAGGAATCGAACCTGTGACCACTCGCACAGTAACCTGATCACTCTACCAGTGTGCAGTTTATTTAAATCATCCAAATGTTATTGAAGGACCCGGGTTCATTCCCGATTAGAGCAGATATTGAGTTTGCATATCTCTTTGTGTGTCCATGGCACCCACAATACAGGATCTTCCTAGGCTATGAGTGTGTATGATAGTTACAGTTAGGTACTTAATTTTTTATCTTATCACTCTCTTAGAAAAAACATAATTAAGGCTTAACTTACCTATAATTACTTTAATCAGCTGTAAATCTTTTAAAGCAATTTTATTATTTTTTCCTGTCCAGTTACACTTTGTAGCTAAGTTTTTGTCAAATATTCGTTCAAGGATTCTTCTTGTGATAGGACCAGTTTTGTTCCCACCAATGTAGGTCAAGTAGTTTATCTGCAACAAACACAAAACAACCCACTATAGTAAGTATGCCAGTAAGCAACAAATTTGCCAGTACTTAACGATAAATTATATACAAATTTTGAGTTGCAAATAAATAAGTACCAAAAGCTCTTTGTTTTCTTCGTTCTCCAGCCAAACTTCCAAACTGATTATATCTGTTCCTGATTTTAATGGTAAAGATACATTCTCTGGTAAACGCTCTGGTATAGCAGCAGATGTGGTTGATAATCTTGATAAAACTTCCCCTTGGGACAGTTGTAATTCCTTTATTGCAGACGTGATTTCCCCTAGGTAGTTTGCAATTTTAGCTGAAACATTAAATCTTTGTTAATATATTTTTTTATTTTTTTTATGTGAGCTCTGAGTTTTAGTGTGTTTATACTATTGGCTGTCCACTTTAACTAGTAGAGAGGAAGTTGCAAGCATAAGCTAGTCATTATTATGTACTTGAAAAGTAATCATATTTACATAGAGAAGAATTGATTTCTGTCAGTATTAGTGGCTGGCTTGGTGTTGAATGTGTTGATAATACTGGACCTGTAATTAAGACAGTAATATGATAAGAATAATAAAATTGACTTCATAATTTTATCATCAAAATGAGTTTGACACTTACTGTATCGCTGTGTGTTCACACTGCAGGGGGGGCTATTTGGCATTGGAGAATCTAAAAACAAGCAATAACTTAGAACTGCCTATATTGAATTGTAAAATGGTGGAACTTAATTCTGTCAAAAGAGAAAAAAGCTTACCATCAACATGAAAACCTTGCAGAGTTGATTTTTTATTGGGTTTGCTTACATACTCATATCTTGAGGAAGAATCTATAAATAAAACAAGGATTAAATCACAAAAATGCCTATCGCTCCACTTATAATAACTCTCAAGGCTGCAGCACTTGGTCCAGTACAGCGTCCAGCATCCAGCGCTGGATTGGAATAGACTACGTTCCTATTTTTCAATCCAGTGTCCTCCCCCGTACACCATGTGCCAGGGGCACTGGATCCGTGTAAACGCAACGCGTGTCAGTGGTCGCCGCGTAATGTACCTCAACACAGTAAGACTGTCTACTGGACTGAACGTAAACGGCCTGATCCCACTGGATCTTGGCATTTGGCATTGGGCATTGGGCATTGGGCATTGACACTTCAATGCCAATCCTGCGCTGGAAACCTTGAATTGAAAATACTTGAAATCTATTTAGATATGAATATTTATGCCTCGAAAACATGAAATAATGAATTATCACTATTTCTTAGGTTGCTACTAATGTTTCCAAGACCATATTTCATTGTAAAAGAGTCAAATTCATATTTTCAATTGTTCATTCAATTTTGACAGATGAAATCTTCCGACGAATATCTTGTTGGCTCATAAAATAGTTTTGGGATTATTAGCTACAAAGTAGCATTTTAATATAATACCTATGTTAGTAAACGTTCACTTACTTACTTAAATAAAATACACGTTCACATATTTATCAAACCAAAATTACAGAATATTACATAACTGTCACTCAATGTACCTGCACTGACATTTCAACGACAATGAATGACGCGTTTAGTAATCCTGTCAAAAGATAGAAAAAAGCTTACCATCAACATTAAAATCTTGCAGACTTAATTTTTTATTGGGAATATACTCGTATCTTGAGGCAGAATCTATAAAATAAACAAAAAGATAAAATCGCAATGAAACATGCACCTTAATGAAATTTTAAATTGTATGCTCCTAAATTTTTATTTCACTTTTTCGTGCTAAATCAATATATTATCAATATATAGGAAAGTGTTTGTTATTGTCTCCAGCGTTTTCTCCATGACCACCCACTGCCACCCATTCATAGTTGCAGTGGTAGAAGGCCCTTGGTGTGCACTTGCAAGGGAGTTTGGTCTCATTCGGGTAGGTAGAAACAGAGCTACAGCTGGACCTATCCATAGTACTAAATTTTATACAATGAGGAGGTCATTTAAAGTGGTCATTGCGGACAACCGAATTTTACACGAACAAAGTCGTGGGCAGAAAGCTAGTTTACTTACATATAAAATTTATGAGAAATACCTAATTTTAATATTACATGGTACACTTACTGTCTTGCTGTGTGTCCACACTGTGTGGGCTATTTGGCATTGGAGAATCTAAAAACAAGCAATCATATAGAACTACTTAGATTAAATTGTAAAACGGTGGAAGTTAATTCTGTCAAAATAGAGAAAAAAAAGCTTACCATCAACATTAAAGTGTTGAGTTAATTTTTTATTGGGTTTGCTTACATAGTCATATCTTGAGGAAGAATCTATAGAAGAAACAAAGATAAAATCACAATGAAACATGCACCACAATCAAATTTTGAATTGTGCGATCCTCATACCTAAATCTCTAGTTCCCACTTTTTTGGGATAATTATTATGATATTATTTACACATAAAATTTATGAGAAATACCTAATATTACTAGTGAACACCCACAGCTTTGCCTTTGCTTTGGACTACTATTCTTTTATCCCACGGGAACTGTGCATTTTTCCGGGATAAAAAATTGCCTATGTGCTATTTAGACTATAATCTTTCTCTGTGCCAAATTTCATCCATATCCATTCAGCTATTCTGGTGTAATGTGATCAATGGGTTATGAGCTTGTTGGGTGTGATTGAGTAAAAAACATCCATCCAGACATCCAAACTTAATCTTTCATAATTAGCTTTCCTAGTTAGGTATCTTATTATTATGATAGTAACAGATGCATTACCAATACAGTTTTGTACTTGCCTTTGCCATCCAAGGCACTGTAGGTAAGAAGATTAAATAGTTATTTAATTATTTACAAAAATAGGTAGGTACCTACATAAATAGAACAAAATATTAACATCAACAGGGTCACTTATAAAATTATTGAAACAAAATTACACTGTAGGTACCATACTTACACATGCCTATTTGTTTAAGAGATGTTGAAATGCTGATTTTATTTTTTCATCTAGTTTTTTTTTTGGTCGACTAAATAGGTAGATCAGCGCTAAATAAATAGCTAGGTACATAGGTACAGTTGGGAGCACGTCAAGACACTACCTACAAGTTTAAGTTGATCACTGATTTGTACTACATGCCATACATTACAGGGCCGGTCCAAAGTTTATAGTGTCAAGCTTGGCGTGGTCCCAACTGTATTAATATTTTCTCAATAACTTTAGTATGTATGTAATAAAATGTTGTGTGAAGATAATACAATATTAATCTTCACACTTCACACAACATTTTATTTAAGTAAGTATTAGGTACTTACCATTACTAGCCAGTGATCTGTGAGGTGGTTTCGGATAACTTATTTTTACATACTTTTCATTTTCCTTTTCTCCATCGGTCTCACCATCACTATCAAAAACAATTTTCTTCTTCTTTCTTTTTCTACTACCTTCTTCTACATCAGTAGTCAGTTCTGAATCACTTTCTGCCATTTTACACTTCTGGCGCGCCTTTAAGAGGTTATCTAAAAATAAAATTGACTTATTGAGCGTTTTAGTCAGGTAAGTACCTACCTAGGTATAAGTTTTCTAATGAGTAATGACGCTCATATTTATTTCAAGATTCAATTTTCCTTGCTTTATAGCTTTAAAGTTAGGTACATAATTAGCAGTTCACTGATTGTCTCACGACTTCTCGGCGCTAGAATGTGAACTTCACGCAAGCTGGTTAAGTGCGAATTAACTTGAGACCGGGCCGAGGATTAAATTCAATTAAAGTTTGGTTAATGATTCGTCGTAGTACCTATTTTTATATGAAATTTTAGAGATTTGCAGAGATTATTTAATATGAACAAAATAGTATATTGTTGTTGGAACAGATCTGTTGTATTTCCTATAGCATCATAATCCCAGGTCTCAAGTTTATTCGCACGGGTTTTAGGTACATAACTAATTAAACTACCACAAGAAAAACTTAGGTACTTACCCGTTTCATAGAATAAACGTTTTATTGGACATAATGTCCACGTTAGCTTATTGGGAGACTCGTTACTGGCAAGGCATTTGTTAAATTTATTTGTGGTTTTAAACGGAGGCCACATGCAGTGAGTCTTCTTCGGCGTCATCCACTCTTTACGTACCACACCGAGTTCCCCACCGCATCCATCATTGTCGAAAAATTCCACAACTTTATACATTAATGTTATCTTGCGATCGCGAAAAAAACAAATAGGTACTCCGCAACTGCAGGTGCACAACAACAAACAACGAATGAATAACAAAATGGCGGGCGGGTCGGGCGACAGTGCCGCCGCCGCCCGCCCCCCGCGCACCCCGCTAGGCCGCTATCAACCCGTAGGTAGGAGTGGCTGTAACAGGGCCATTGAAGGGTTTTTAAGTTGGACCGATGTTGTTAAAATAACTTAAATCCCTACTAAAATCTCCCAACAGTAGGAACAGAAGCAGCAGGCCCGCCGTTGGCTATCTGTTGGGCAAATAGTGCATGTTTACGACAATGGGCCTATTTTAAGTTTAGGTTGGCGGAATAACTAACCGTCTGCCAATACATTCCCAACTGTTGGCATATGAAAGCCAACGGTAATTGCTACTAGGGCTGTTTGTAATATCAAAACTACAGCTTTTTACTGAATGCATATGAAAATATCTACCCACATTACATATGTATAACAAAAACAATTTCTTTTTTTTCAATTTTCGTCTCTCGGTCTGTCTGTCTGTTTGTTCCGGCTAATCTACAAAACGGCTGGACCGATTTTGACGGGACTTTTACTGGCAGCCAGCTGATGTTATAAGGCTATTTTTAAGATATATTAATAAGAATTAGGGTTCCGTGCAAAAAAATGAAAACCCTTGAAATTGTGAACAAAATTCAAAAAGAGAAGTCATATTTTTTTTAATCATAATTTCAAACTGACGAAGATCGCGGCCAACAGCTAGTAATTACTAAACATTCTAATAAAGCGGCTTAGGGAACAGTCCTCGTTTGTCATAATATTAAAGTTGAAGATGGCAAAATTGCAACAGAGAAGGCAAGTTCGGGGACGCCCCTTGAACCCAGCCGCACATTCATCTCACGCACAATGAAAGGAAAAGATATCTTTAAAGACTGTTTATTCTATGAAAAGAAGGTAATTAAGTACTTCGGTCACGTCTCAGCACAGCGGGCAAACCCACAGAATAAATGACTAAAGTTAATCGTTCTATAAGCACACCTGCCTATAACTCACACGGTATGTTTCCTTCCTCGTCCGAGGGCGTCCCCAGACCTGTTTTGAAAGAGACTGACAAGCAATGGGTGACAGGGACAACAACATCGATTGGTTAGTAAACTGTTGACCCAGATGGTTAGCGGTCACCGCCGCCGGCTACCTTTAGATTAGTGATGTGGTGTTTCAAATAAGAATAGGAACGTCCATGGCTTCTGTTTGTCAACTTTCACTTGAAAAGTACGATTAGCTAATAAATTAACTGGCTGCTACTGAGAAATTCGTTATGGAAGAACCAAATAACACTTTGCCCGACCTGGTAATCGAATCCAGGACCTCATGCTCAGCAGTTGAGCAGTCGCGCTTGTTACCAATGAGGCAGACAGAAAATCGAAAAAAAAAATCCTTGTATAGGTAAGCAGGCCTCCGTCGAGGACTTACCACCAACCACCGTAAATCAAATAGGCGAAGACTTGGTCTTTGACTAACATCAGGTCGAAACTCAAGGTTTACCAACGTGCTATGGAGCGCAGTATCTAGGTGTAAAATTAACTGATCGTGTTCAAAATACTACACAGCGCTCCAAAACACAAATCGTCGGCGTGGCTTTAATTAAAGTCTGTCGCATGTCGAACGAACTGTGGACCCGTACATTCAGGATTGGTGCTCTGAAACAGTGGCACGGGGTCGCGGCAGACCACGAAGGAGATGGCGGGACGAACTGGATGTCTTCCCTGAGAATTGGAAAGTAGCAGCACAGAATCGTGACCGTTGGGAGGAATGGAGGGCTATGTCCCACTGCTGGGCCAAGGCCCAGCAGTGGGACAGTATGGGCTAGCTATAATATAATAATTAGATACTAGCGACCCGCCCCGACTTCGCACGGGTGTAATATAATAGATATAAACCTTCCTCTTGAGTCACTCTATATATTTAAAAAAACCGCATCAAAATCCGTTGCGTAGTTTTAAATATCTAAGCATACATAGGGACAGACAGTGGGATATATAATTATTCCTCGTAGATGGACTTTCCTCGTAGAGACACATATGAAAAAATCTCGCACTATGTAGTGATGCTGGTAGTATTTATATTTAAGCTAGATATTAATATTCAGGTCACTCACACGTCATCTGCTTGTTCTCACGAACGTATGTAGATATACAACATTTTCCTTACCTGATCTATCAAGTAAATAGGCATTAAATAAGTATTACGTCGTAATAGGTATAGTACCCGGGAGTTATTTTCCCGCATCAGCCTTAAGACAGGGATGAAGTATAGTTTGAATTAATACTCAATACGTTTAATTAAGCGAGGTGTAACATAGGTACTACATCCAAGACCTCTCGACGGTGTCTCATCATGTCACAAAAGTTGATCATGACACTGAACAATTTCTGTTCTACGAGTCCCTGAAATTGGCAAAACAAAATAACTTTCTACAGGGTGTGAACGGACCCGTCACGAAGCCCTCCACCAAGCATTATGTACATCAAAGTAACTTTACGCATAAACTATTGCTGGGAAACGACTTTTTTTGAGTGAAAAATCACGTAACGCACTAAAAGTATTGTGCAGATGGATGCATTGATACGGGAGTCGGTACTGCACAACACAACTGGCGAAATGTGGGTGTACTGCTACGTACACCTCTGCCTAACCCGCCGGGGAGTACAGGCGTAAAGTTCATTGCGATTCAAGTTCACGTGTTTGATTTGTGTCAAATCATCATGGTAGGTACCTATTTGAATACGCGACGTACGTCGTTTGACCAGTAAGTCGTACGTGGTGCGATAATTCTCGTGCGATCGTTAATTGTACGGCTATAAGGAAACGCGTGGGATGCATGTAAATAGCCTCCATGAGAAGTGATACTTTTGGACACATCTTTGATGTGCACCCGAAACACGTAAACACCTCGGATCATATTGTTACAGGTAGTATACAAGGTAGAAGGGAGACTGATGCCAAAACGGTTACCACGTATCCAGTACATCATGCTGAGCAGTACATCACATAGAACATTTCATCAGATAATAAAAAAACAACACCTGTTCCATACGTTTTGATCGTGTAGGTAGGTAGGTATTGTACTGTTGTAGGTACTGTTTTTTTTAATAACCGATGAGGGACAAAACCACAGAACACAAAACCGAGATACATCTAGGTATGGCATGCATTGAAAGTGTTTACAAAAACACGACAAGTGCGAGTATATTTGAGATGCTCACAATGAGCCCTTTTTTTTACGGATGGGAAATCATCAAATGACTCCTCCCTCTCTGGGCGGAGCGGCATGGGACTGACAGCCTTGTACTGACTAAAACCCATCCATGTTCCTTCTTTTGTCCTTTGTGTTTCAGGGCCGCGGTATCTCTTTCGAACAGTCCCGCAACCCTGGCAGGCATCGGCCCTTGCGGACCCCTACCTTTTGCTGACATCTCTTTGAGGCGCGCGTGGAACACGAACGCGCCGTCGAGACGGCCTGTCGTCATAAGACGGACGGACGGCGAGTTAGCCCATAGCTCACCGTCCACAGGCCCGCGCCTACAGTGGCCGGAGGCCACCACGTGGCCCCCGACGCCCGGTGCATCTCCCGCGGCGGCTGGGACGTGAGGTTCTCTCCCTCTTACGTTCCGCCACCTCCTTCGCTAGCATGACTGCTTCGCAGAAGGAGGTGACGGGGTCCCATTCCGTCTCGCTCCGGACCATGGATTGAACCAAGGCCAGACGCGAGAGGTCGCCGCCGCCGATCGCCGCTATGAGGACACGGCGGTGCTCCGCCCACGCGGGGCAGATCTCCACCGTGTGCCCCACCATGTCCTCCGGCCGATCCTCACAATGGTAGCACCCGGGCGTTTCCTCCCGCCCGATTCGGTGCAGGAACCTCCCGAAACAAGGCACGGAACCCTTAAAATAAAAATAATATTATAGGAGTTTACATTTTATAAATTAAATTTGGCTAAGAGCCACTACCACTTACTGCTTTCTGTGGAAACTGGAAAGTGTTGGTAATAATGTGACTGGGGTGAGTGTGTGTGGGTGAGTGTGGTGAGTGTGTGCAAGTGACAGGGTGTCATGATTGTAACGCTGCCGAATAGTGTTACTGATTCGTCATAATCGCATTTTTCTAGCCAGTCAATGATAGTTTTTGAGAACTGGAAGTTGTTTGTTTTTTTTTGCCGGAGGCCTGTGATATGTTTTTATTGAACACAGAATAACTAACCTCACCATATTGCGACTTACTGCTGTAACCTTGAACTTCAACTCAAACAAAGAGATAGATATTACAAAGATCTTCCCATAATAAATAATACTCATGTTTAATTAACACAATTAATGTCATGTCAATATTTCTGTTTGGAGGAACGGAGTACATTATGATACAGAGACTGAACTTTCTGCTGAAAATCTCCCACCTGGACATGAGTTACCATGGCTGACCTGGAAGTCTTTAAATAGACTCCGGACCCAGGTTGGTCGAAACCTGCTCAGGTGGAGACTCATTAATTACTCTGGCCCGGAGTGTAAATGTGGTGCTGTTCTACAAACGATGGAGCACTTAATATCGTGTCCTGCGTGTCCTGTTGTTTGTTCGCTACTGGAACTGATGGACGGTACCGAAGGCGCCAAACTAGTGGCTATATCTGGGTCGACACAATTTAGATTGCCATCGAAAGAAGAAAACTTTAGGTTGGGAACATTACACAAGTTGGTAAGTCCGTACATCTGAACCACACATGAAGATATTTTTCGTCTGTTATTACAAATTTTTGTTTTAATTACCGATGAAAAATTTCTATGTGGCCGCTCGAAATGATGTAAGTACTGAATACTCTGGTAACCGATTTAGCATCGCGTCGTTGTCCCTTCCACCACGTATCGTACCTATTTGGGTACTCTGGTCACATGCCTCCTGTCCGGTCTCAGTCAGGTGCGATGACTGCTCTAAGCACGCAAGTCGAGCAAACTACGGCTTATTACCATAAATTTGCTATAAGTTCCAATTCATTACGCTCATGTAGAATACCAATATCAAGGACAAAGGGTACCAAGGTCCACTTACACGTAGCTATATATTTACATAACATAACACCACACCTGTATTCGTAGGCCATAGGATCGAACCCAGCAGGCACCTAACGTCGTGGAATTAAAAAATCTTATCTGACATACACTAGTATAATCAGCCTAAAATGTTCCCACTGCTGGAACACACGGCCTTCTCTTTGAAAGGGAATGGACTATAATCTACCGCGCGGGCCCAGTGCGGGTTGGGAGATGTCACATGTCTTCGAATGTTTGGTTCTAGGACATGCCGGCTTCCTCACGATGTTTTCCTTCACCGTTTTGAGAGCAGTGGTGATAAAATAAATTACACAAAGTAATGCGACTGCCTGGGCTCGAACCCACGACTTCCTGTTCGCAAGTCCTTACATAACCTACTTACTTACGGTTATTTATTTATTTGTTACATTTACTACAGCTTATGCCATTAATACTAAATGAAGTTATCCTTTTACTCGGTCTTCTAACAGAACCACAACAATTCTAACATTATCGTCTTCCATTCATCAGCAAACAAGTCCAATCCAGGGTTGGTCTCAACGAGCGCGTTGAGCATCGCAAGCATACGCGACATAGGTGAAGTGGATCGAGCTACAGTGCGTCAAAATGAGACATTAAACAATTTATGCCATAGGGTGCGAAAAAGTTTCTAATTATTTGGAACAAAATATAATGTTATGTGCATTGGGTGGATAAGGTGTGTGTATAGGGTGTGGGTTGACGTGTTTCTTTCTTTATTTATTTCTATTATAAATGCAAAAGTAAGTTTGTTTGTTACCTTTTCACGCTAAAACCACAGAACCGATCATCCTGAAAATTTGCACATACGTTGTCAGGTGTTCAGAAACGGACATAGGGTAGCCTATGTCCGTTTCTGTACACCTTCATCCCGAAACAAAGTAATGTTCCCGAGGAAAACAACAATAACGTTCTTATGATAACAGATGGCGCCACGTGTCTTTCGAATCATGATTTAATTATGTTTATGCTTTATTAAAGTAGGTTTTTTAGAGGTTGACTTTCGATTTATCGCCAATCTTTTGAGGGCAGATGGCATAAAAATATCAATTTTTCAAGCAATGATATTATAAATAAAAAAAGGTAGATATCGCACTAGCGCGCAAATTGTTGCAGACAAATTCAGACAATTTCAAGCGCGATAGCTATCTCTTTCTCCATCATAAGTTCCGTATTATCTATCGCAGTCGTAGCAACGCAACGATATTTGAACGCCGCTCAGTATGAACGCAGCGTATCTTTCTTTATTATCATTGATTAAAAGAAAATATACGCGAGCGAAGCCGCGGGCAAAAGTTAGTACATTATGGTGCAAGCATGTTATGTGACAAGAAAACACAATACCGCGCTGCCACACTGTGTTGACTAAACATTATTCTTTTTATTCTTTGTAGTGAATAGGTTGGCTAGTGGCTACGCAATAACATCTCTACACGGGGTCGATCTTGCCGAGGTTGGTCCGTGGATGGGTCATAATCCATTTTGCAAGAAGGAAGAAAAGGGAAAGAAGAAAATTGGGCTTATCTAAGAACATTGAACGCGTATACAAAGTTTCTTGTTCGTGCTATTGGCCGTTGAGGAGTTCCGTAGTGAGGAGGCGATCCTGGCTGCAGGATCAAGTCATGTCTGCCATACAAATGTATTGTCACCAGTATCTAAATAGGTACTAACTAATTAGTTAGTTAGTATCAAGGCAAGTTAAATAAAAGCTTATAATAAAACTAGCTGTAGCCCGTGGCTTCGCTCGCGTTTTGGTCGGAAATTATCCCTCGGGCACGTTGTAAATAAAGCCTATAGCACTCGGGGATAATGTAGCTTCCTATTAGTGAAAGAATTTTCAAAATCGGTTCAGTAGATCCAGAGATTACCCCCTACATACAAATTTACAAACAAATTTTACCTCTTTATAATATTACTATACATAGATACCAAAAAAAATACTTTTGTAAGTATATTTCTCATATAATCTAATTTGTTACAATAGAGATGGCACATTAAAAATAGTAACTATTACAAATTTAAAATACGAGTACGTAATATTTTATTCCCTTCTGGAATCGTAGGCACAAATAAACACGTATCTTTGCGCTCGTGGAATAGTCTTTGATCGTCATTTTGATGAGAGGTCGTGATAAATATCAACGGGGGTGCGCAGACGTGTACAGCGCGCTTAGCTCCGCCCAGATGACAAAGGTCATTGAGACTTAAGCGCCATATGATTAATAATGAAGCTGTCATTCATCTCTTCATATCAAAATTCATTCTGTATAATTTTCATATGCATTCAATAAAAAGCTGTTATTTTGATAAATATACGTAGGCGAAGCTGCACGCGGAAGCTAGTTGCAGAAAGAGGTAGGTAATACCTTCCGTTTATTGAAGAAACATTCGTATTTTATGTCATCAATAAAATACTCCACGTGTATTTAAGTATGTACGAGTATGTGTGTATGTATGTATGTATGATCCATGTTTGATGATCACAGTGTGACTACTGACTATGTCGTACCGTGATGTTTATCTTGTTAAACTGTATTTTTGTCTACTTGTGCGTATTAGTAAACAACTATACTTCCTAACTGAGATTTCGAGTTGGAGTTTAATCAGTTTAAATATGTAGTTCATTTGTATTAGCTTGAGATATAATTTATACCGTTTATTTAAATTTCTTCCCGACTACGGCGAAGCCAAAAGGAAGGGTTATGATTTTAGCAGTCTATGTGTGTATTTACGTATGTTCCTCCGTATCCGATTTTGATAAATAAGGTGTCAATCGATTCGTTATTATGGCCCGGGTAACTTAGAATACATTTTAACCTACTTCAACAATAGGAGGAGTCGATTTTACCTTGTAAACCCCGAATTTACTAAGAGCGTGATTTTTCAGTAGTCTAGAAGACGGTAAGGTCACAAAAGTCATCTCACAGTAGATCGAAGTTTTCATGAACCGCTGTCTTCGCCACATTCTCGGAATTTACTGGCCCGAGACCATCTCCAACGTATAGGTAGCTGTTGGAGAAATGCCACGAGAGCCTGATCGACCGCCAGATCAAGCGTCGCAAGTGGAGATGGACCCCGTCCACATACCCAAACAAGCTTTGGACTGGAATCCCCAAGGGAAAAGAAAGCGTGGCCGTCCCCGTCAAACCTCGCGTCGCACCGTGTTGGCAGAAGCGGCGAGCATCGGAATGACGTGGAGCGAGGTGAAGCTTGAAGCTCAAGACCGATCGAGATGGAGGACATCTGTGGACGCCCTCTGCCCCATCTAGGGGACATGGGACATTAAGTCAAAATAAATCCACACAAATTCATGTTATGAAGTTATTAGGAGCACTGCAAAATGTCATACTGCTAGATCCAGATGTAACTCGTGATGTATCTCATCACCATTTAGATTAAAAGCAGTTTTGGCCCTAGGCTCACCTAGGTGTACCGTGTTTTTTCGAAATTGTTGCAAAATCTCGTTATTTTCGCACTTAACTTGTTTAGCAAACAACTTATAATACTTACCTAACGTAAAACTAGTATAAATACTGATTTCCTGTGGTTTTTACGAGTGAACTCGTAATGTCGGCGTCCGTCGGTACTTCGTTATGATATCATCTACCTATCTGTTAGGATAATCTGTCCTATTTAATATTAAAATGCGAAAATAAGTTTGTTTGTTACATTTTCAAGCCTAAATCACTGAACCGATCATTCTGAAATGTTGCATATAGGTACGTTCTCAGATGTGCAGAAACGAACATACCTTTCATCCCGAAAAAAAGTACTGTTAACGAGGAAAACAAAAATAACGTACTTATGATAATAGATGGCGCCACGTGTCTTTCGAATCATGATTAAAGAATATTACTACAAGCAGTCCACAACCCGAATTGATTGTCAAATTCTAAATTAACGCGAGCGAAGCCGCGGAAAAAAGCTTAGTAAGGTATAAATAAGTCGTGTTCTGAAGTATTGTGCTGTAACTACAATGTACGTTAAAAACTTGCCTCTTTATCCCAACGACATCTAAGTAGGCCTTTTAATTTTAACCTCTCGGGCGTAGATGAGTGGCTCGTCTCAGTGACTTCCACAATCAAGTTAGTACTAAGTAATACGATACCCCTTGGTAAGAGTGGTTGTCAGACTTTCGGGCCACTGATTACCTGTAACGACTGTCAAAGATCTACAATTGACAGCCCGGACCAACGGCGCAACGTGCTTTTCGAGGCACGCAGGCAAGCGCGGCTTAACCTGTAGATTGACACGAGCGGCTGTTAATATTTTGACACGAAACGCCACGAGCTCCTCAGTACTCGTATGTACATATTCTCAGTAGGACAAATAAATAGGTACTCATAAACTTGAAAACATCTTGAATTTGAGTGTCTACATTCTTGGCCAAGAAAGGTCAGTCCGGAAGTTTTCGAAGGGTCATTCAAATACAAGTATAGTAACATAACTACAAATCATAACATCACGCCTGTAATCCCCGAGGGGTTAGGCAGAGGTGTAGTTCTTTAGCACACCTACCAACCCACATGGATTTGGCCACTTATGTTCAAGTCTGTTAGTAATAGGGGGCGAGCCTGTTGCCGTCAACTGGCGCAAATCCAGATTCCATCGCTGCTGCTGAGGATTTCCTGATGGGAATACCTACTCTACACTCTGCCTGACCTGAGAATCGAATCCAAAAGCTCATTTTCATTTTCATTGTCTTAGCGCTTGCGACCACTACACCACGAGAAAGTCACACAGAATATTAGGTATAACAGTAGGTTTACGTAATATTTTTTCCATCCAGCCATCCTTATTTCGTCTTTACTAATAAAAATACGAAAGTAAGTTTGTTTGTTACCTTTTCACGCCTAAATCACTGAACTGATCATCCAGAAATAAACCTTGTCAGGTGTACAGAAGTACAGAGTACATAGGGTATCTCATCCCGAAAAAAATACTGTTCCCGAGGAAAACAAGAATAACTTTCTTATGGCAATAGATGGCGCCACATGTCTTTCGAATCATGATTAAATTATATTATTACAAGCAGAGTAAAACCCGAATTGATTGTCAAATTCTAAATAAACGCGAGCGAAGCCGCGGCCAAAGCTAGAAATTAATATTGTAATTTGTTTAACGACAGCCACGTGGTGCAATTGACATACATTGTATAAACTATGTAATAACGTTAAATTACACAAATACTACGGTTTAATGTATAATATTCGTATCATTGTACAGACGCCAATGACGCCAGTACATTATGCTATCCGAAATGGACAAATTTTGCCAATCAACGTTGCACCTAATGCTTTAGGCGGTAACATTGGAAATCTATCAAAGAAATTTGACAGATTTTAGTAGCTTGATGTGCGTCTGTACAATTTGTTAGAGTAGTTTCAATCTTGTTCTCTTTGTAATAATGGATCCACAAATTAATAGGTTTGTGAAGACCAATCATGTTTTGTATTGCTTTAGTATTCTTATTATAATAGACCATAGTAGTAGCTACTGCTGATTGTGAAGTCCTGAGTTTGATTCCCTCGCCTGGCAAAGTGTTATATGTGTTTTTCGATCAGGAATTCCGTAATAGCAGCTACGGAATCTGGATTTGTGCCCGATTGATGGCAACAGGCTCGCTATCTTTTATAAGGAACTTGAAGTTAACTTGGCAAAATGTGGGTGTACTATTAGGTACCTACACCTCTGCCTAACCGCTATAAAAAGAACGCAAAAAGAGAAATCTTACAAACGCAAAGAAGCCGATATTTATTGTGTATTAGCTGTTGTCAGCGACGTTGCCGACTTCACTTTTTGAATCGAGTTTTGTTTTCTTTTTCAAAGGGTTTTGTTTTTTTTTTGCAAACGTAACCCTAATTATTTTTCCGAAAATAAAAGTAGCCTATGTTAGACCTTAAAATATCAGCTATTTGCCAGTAAAACTCCCGTCAAAATCGGTGCGGCCGTTTCGGAGATTAGCCGACAGAGAGACAAAAATTGAAAAAAATGTGTTGTTTTATTTGCCGTAAGTATATATTTTCATATGCATTATGTAAAAAGCTGTTTTTTGATATTACAAACAGACACTTCAATTTTATTTACTTGTAAATAGATATACAGATTACGGGAATCGTCTTTATACGACCACTGTCGCACAATGTCAGAGGATCATCCCAATATAGTAGAGAAAAGGCGGGCAGATGATGATGAATGTCATAATTGTGAAGTACTACGTTTTGCAGGAACATCACATCAAGCGTCACAATGCCTGCCTTTTTCCAATTATGTTGGTTTCCAGTCTAATTAGATGTAGCTGAATCTCCACAGCCCAGTATATGGGTAGCACGATAGCCCTTGGCTTGGAAGACGGACCAACTATTTGTTTTTTAATTTAAAAAAATGATATTATTTTAATTATTTTTCATTAGAAAAAAAAATGAAAGAAACACGAAACCAAAACTAAGAAAAATCGAATAAAAAAAGATGTAACGACGTCAAAGATCTACAAAATGACAGCTGGAATCAGCGGCTAAACGTGTTTAGGGAGTTAGCTTCTTTTGCAACAACAAAAAAACCCACGAGATCGTTTCAACCGTTTACCATAATTGCATAACTACACGTATTCTTCCTCAAACTAAAAACTTCCGTGAAAGAAAAAAAAAGAACTTTCATGTTCTAATCTAATTTGAATATCGAACGTCGGCCATTCTGTCGAACAATGGAAGGTGGGACCTTCGTCTAATGAACATAATTGACTTGCATTGCGTGTTTAGTTCGTGGGCGTCTTTATAAAGTTCCTGCTAAGCGGGAGATGTTAATGAACTTGACGAATGAGTCGTAATGTCAAGGTTTGTTCGTGTTCCTTGTGCAATTGATTACATCATGAATATGATTTTTTCTAGATTATAGTAGGTAAGTGATGATTTATTGTGCTGTAAATACAGCTTTGGTTCTAATTTAAAGTTCTAAGTTCATTGTTCATAGAAATAAGAATATCCCACTTCTGATATATTTCGGTCGTGGCTTAATAATAAATGCCGCTTAGTTTTATCTTCAGGTTCGGCCACGCTTGCTTACAGGTCTGTGGATGGGTTACCACTCATCCTCACCTATCGAGATTTCTTTGTGCCTCGGAAAGCACGTTAAGCCGATGGTTCCAGCTGGTATTTACTTTGCAGTCATAGATATTTGGCAGTCGTTACAGGTTAGTGGCCCGAAAATCTGACAACCAGTCTTACCAGAAGGTATCGTATTACCCAGTACTAATTGGGTTGTGGAGGTCAGATAGGCAGTCGCTCCATGTAAAGTACTGGTATTCAGCTGCATCCGGTTAGACTGGAAGCCGACCACAACGTAATCGGGTAAAAGGCAGGCAGATGATCAGAAAATAATGGTTATACTGTATGCTCCGTTCTGTTGGTGGGTTGGTCAGTTGCAATGGCAAAAATTGTAAGTGACTCTTTTGAATTTTGTGAACCGTTCGTCGCCGCTACTGTTTTTTTTTCAATGTTAAAATGATAAATGATACCATGAGTTCGTTTTAACTTAAAAATAAGTTATTAAAAAGAAAAACTGATCTTTCAAATAGCATTTTCTTACTGCATTTATGAAAACGAGCAAAAAATACGAGCGATACTCAAACGTTAAAAGTCAAAGATTTATCTATACAAATAAATAAAATGGAAGTGTCTGTAATTTCAAAATAACAGCTTTATGTGCATGCGTATCATGTAGGTACGGTACCTACGCAGGGTGTTAATGGACCCTTCACAAAGCCGTCAACCAAGCATTGCGCACAACAAAATCTTTACGCAAAAATAATTGCAGGGAAACTACTTTTTTGGGGTGAAAAATCACGTTTTCGATAGGACTCAATCTAACACACTCAACACAATGTGCTGGTGGATGGATTGAATAGTACGGGGGTCGTGGAGGTGTTTAAAGTAAAAAATAAATGCAATTAGTCACACTTAGCACAAATTAATGACAAAAAAGTTTTCCGCTAAAAAAAACATTTTGTAACAAAAGCACACGATTTTTTTTCAATGCTTTTAGTCATAAAGTGCATTTGTTATGGTGCTCAGACTTCCGCGGTCCTAGTGACTGACTCAACTGCATTCTGAGAATTATTGTGTGTCTTTATGTCGCAGATTAATTTGAAATATGTTACGTTTGGTGTGAATGTCTCAGGTTTTTTGCAAAAAACAGCTTGGCTAAGCAACCCAGTTGAATAGCGAACAACGGCGACGAATATGTATGACTTTGGCCTGCGGCTTCGCTCGCATTTATTTAGAATTTGACAATCAATTCGGGTTGTACTCTGCTTGTAATAATATAATTCAATCATGATTCGAAAGACACGTGGCGCCATCTATTGTCATCATAAAAACGTTATTGTTGTTTAAGATCATAAAAACAGAAAGAGTAACTTTATTTTATAGTCTACTAGCTTTTGCCCGCGGCTTCGCTCGCGTTATATTATAATTTGACAATCAATTCGGGTTGTACTCTGCTTGTAATTCAATCATAATTCGAAAGACACGTGGCGCCATCTATTATCATAAGAACGTTATTGTTGTTTTCCTCGGGAACAGTACTTTTTTTTCGGCATGAAAGGTCCTATGTCCGTTTCTGTACACCTGACAACGTATATGCAAAATTTCAGGATGATCAGTTCAGTGGTTTAGGCGTGAAAAGGTAACAAACAAACTTACTTTCACATTTATAATGTTAGTTAGGCAGTTAAAATGAACGCTGATAAGAAACCGGCTACATTCGCCATGTTCTAACCAACCATCAGAATAAAAATGTTACTCATTGACTTTCAGACTAGTTTTTTTTTTCTATTATCTTGATATTTGCATAGTTCTCAATTCTCAGATCTTAGTTTTCAATAATCTGTTGTTTTTTTCCAAATATTAAGATTTAACGCAAAAAAAAGAAATTCCAAAAATATTCTACGGCATCGCAAGTCGAGATTTGTATCATGCCCATGATAAGTTAACCTCTCATTAAACCCAAAGCCTATAAACTGCGAGGTCAGTTTTTACTAGACCCGAATGTATGAATGGCTTGTTATATGTCATCGACTGTACGAGGGGATTCCCAACACAAGTGTCAGTTTAATAAAATATTCAATTTAATCAATTTTGTGGTGTCAAGTTATCAGAATTGTGAGGAAACTTCCAATTTATTATCGTATACAGTATAAAATGTAGGGTACAGGGGATTTATAGATTTCATATTCAAAAATATGCTAAAGTTATGATTGCGAACTTCGTGACATCATTGAGGCGCGGTATTCAAGAAATTGGGCCTTCACCATGGCCTGTGTGACAATAATTTACTCCCATAAACATCACTAGACCAATAGAAAATCCTCGTTTTCTGGCAATAAATGGAAATATGTAATAGGTGTAACACATGGAACTGTTTCACACAATTTACAATCTTTGTATTTTTTGTCGGATCTTTCTTATAATACGGTAAAATAATAATGATTATTCCTATACCACCTATAGAAGGTATGTAAGAGGAAAACTGCTACAATTAGAATACAATAGGTTTCGTGAAATATTAATTGGTGCTCGAGATAATTGCAAATTTGCAATAGGTATGATTCCTGAGTAAAAAAATATGATTCTATTTAGACCGTCAGTTAGATTATCGAAACATCTTGGATGCGTATTTTTTGTTTTATCAAATCAATAAAAAATGACGAAGTGACGTCACTTGTACGTACAGAGTGTACATACAAGTGACGTCACGCGAGTTTTCGACGCACTGTATCGTCTTCATTTTGTGTTTACGTGAAAAAAGATAAAATACGTATTCAATACATTTTAGAAATCTATCTGACGGACTAATTAGTTTTTTTTTAGTCATCTACCTACCCTATTGTATTGATTCCACGATTAAATCTAATTGACTTATCTCCAGCTCAACTAATTGTAATTGGAAGACAATCTCATAATATTGAGACATTTCTTTTTTCTTTTCTTTAACAACCATTTTATTTGCATAACGGGTTTGTTGCATAATTAGCTGTTGCCCGCAGCTTTGCTCGCGTTTTGGTCGGAAATTAATTATCCTTTTTTTTTTGTGAATGGCATCTCGTTGTTCAGCCTATGAGGCTGGCTACTGCTTAACCGGTCTAACCCTGTGGATGCCTAGAATTTAAGGCCTCCAGCCAGGGGCAAAATGAACTTATAAGCTAAGCGACCACTCGCTAAGGACACCCCCCTGTGTGGTACGAGCCTCGGCTTAGGGCGTCGCTGGGGAAGGCAGCAAGGGGACAGGCTGGATCTGATTTAGGGGCTGTTTTATTGCTACTGGCTCAACATCGCGGGCTGGCTCATGCAAGGGTCGGGGGGGGGGGGGGGGGGTTTGAAACGGGACGTCACGACCTACCACGGCGGCGCGCGGGGTCAGAATGATGGCGGTCTGCGTTTGTACTTTCTAAGTGTGCTGGTTTCCCTACGGCTTTCCTGGAGGAGGGTGGTGGGGTCATCGCGAGTGAGAAGAACGTGCCGTGGACGGCGAACGCTACTGATACGCGATGGCTCGTATCGGGCGGCCGATGCGATAAGGGGGTTTTTATGCTTGACAGCTGAGTCAAAGAAACGTTTTGAAAGGCGTTTCATAAATTGCTGGGTGGTAGGCAATTTGAGGTCTAAATGAAGGCTTTCGTTGCGGACATAAAAGGGAGCTCCGGTGATCTTACGGAGGAATCGGTTCTGCAAGATCTGCACCCTATGGAGGTGGCGGGGGTGGGCATGGGCGAATACGACACAAGCATATGTCCCAACCGGTCGGAATTAATTATCCCACGGGCACGTTGTAAATATAGCATGGCACTCGGGGATAATGTAGCTTCCTATTAGTGAAAGAATTTTCAAAATCGGTTCACTAGATCCAGAGATTACCCGCTACATACAAATTTACAAACGTACAAATTTTACCTCCTTAAAATATTAGTATAGATTTCGCAGATGCGAGCACAACGACGAAAGGCAGCATTTTCCTCATTTGAATGAGTGCACAACCGATTAATGTTACCATTAAGTCAATGGTAACAATACTAGCAACATAAGTCACTAACCGTTACTCGTACTCATCTGCCCGCCTTTTCCCAACTAATATGTTGGGGTCGGCTTCCAGTCTAACCGACCGCCCCCTGAAAGCCCCTCAGGTGGCGTGTTGCAGGGGGCGGTCGGTTAGACTGGAAGCCGACCATGGCCCCTCCTGCTCCCCCCACGCTACGCCACTGAGTAAGATTCTATACTTACGTAATAATAATAATAGTTTATTTCCAAAAACTTAGTACTACTGTACAACGGCAATGTGGCAACAATTTCAATTAAGGCAAAGAGATACAATGGTGGTCCTATATCTGATAGCGATATCCAGATAAACTGGATGGACTGAACGAATTATGCCTTGTAATATGAGAAAGGCTAGACAAACGAGATTTTAATCTAAATGCAAATGTATCAGCTGATAAACTTCGTATAAACATTGTGTAAGATTCATCCTCACCCACTTTTGATAATTTATTTATTTATGCAAATGTATTCGTTAATAATCCTTATTGGATTATTTTCCTCAATGGCGTAGGTATTCACGTGACGTCACTTGTTACGGACACTTCGGAACTACCGGATCCCTACAAGCTTACTTTTTTAAGGTGGAAGCGTCAGGGTGGCCCGCTATTAAGATTTTCTTACGGTTTTTGCATTTTGCAACCCCATTAAATGACTTTTTCATGAAATAGTTACAGGTTAAGGTTAAATGAACTATTAATGATGTTAATGATTATTATTCTGTAGCTACATGCGTGTTACTGGCGCGACCGGTGTATTTTTTATCAAATGTATACGTATTTACCTGCAAATTGCAAAAACGTAAGAAAATTTGAATTTTGCGGGCCACCCTGACACTTCCACCTTACAGGGTGATTGTATTATTTTGCACTTTTAATGCGTTTCAAATAAGAATTGGAACATCAATGACCTCCTGTCAACTGTAGTTTGAAAAGTAAGGTATGGAATTAAGTCAGTGGCCCGAAAGTCTGACAACCAGGCTTACCAAGGGGTATCGTATTACTTAGTACTAACTGGGCTGTGGAGGTCAGATGGACAGTCGCTCCATGTAAAGTACACGGTGACTTTTGTTTGTTCGATTGAATTTTTTTGCCACTGAAGCTAAAGTTATATTTTCACGTTTTTTTTTTTTGTTTTTGACGTCGGTTTTATTTTTTGCAAAAAAGTTTTTTATTTTTCTTTTTTTAGTTGCAATATTCTACACACTATTTGCTATACATTTATTTTACATTGTTAACAACTCCTTTCATGGTAATAGGCTTATCCCCAATAAAACGTAACTTATCGTTAACATACCTAACTGTCGAAATCTGGGTGTACTGTACACATCTGCGTACTCCCGCAGAGCATACAGGCGTTATGTTATGTTATGTTCTAATATTGTGTAAAAAATAAACATCCAAGCGATTGCAGCAATCACGACAGATTTTCTGTCTATTAATGAAGCGTTCCATTGTATATCTCCGAAGATCAGCATCAGATCCTGACTTATACCTTCCATCATCAGCTCAGCAACATGAGATAATGATTATCAGGTACAAATATCGTTAGAAAGTACCTATATGAAAAACATTGTAAAATGTCAGGGTTGCCCTCGATTTCCCTGGGATCCCATCATCAGATTCTAACTTTGTGACAACGGGTAAGAATTTTGTCAATCGGTCCACAATTCGCGGAGAAATCGGTGAACATACGGGACACACAGTCAAACGTAGAACCTCCTCATTTTGTTTGAAGTCGGTTAAAAAATTGTCAAAAGAGTTTTGGTGAAATATTAGTGAACCGCTAACAATACATTTCATGGTAATAGGCTTATCCCCAATAAAATAGAACTTAACATACCTTACTGTCGAAAAGTTGTACAGTACACATCTGCGTACCCTCTAGAGCATACAAGCGTGATATTATGTTATGATGTTGTATAAACAATAAACATCCAAGCTATTCCAGCAATCACGACAGATTTGCCGTCTATTTTTGCAGAGTTCCATAGCATATCTCCGAAGATCAGCATCAGATCTTCACCAAATTTAAAATGGGACCACCGCGAAACAATATTCTACCAAACAAAAAAAGAATCATCGAAATCGGTTCACAAGTGGCGAAGATATCGCAGAACACACACAAAAAAAAAAAAAACAGTCGACTTGATAACCTCCTCCTTTGGGAAGTCGGTTAAAAATAGACTACTTTTTTGTTCTCTAGATGTCTAGAATTAAGTTTTTGAGTTTTAAAGTTATAACGTTGTTTTAAACAAATTGCTGCGACAGTAGCCACGATGCATAAAATACTTAAGCCGGGCGCTCTTGCGGTATCTAGATACCTATATTATTATCTAATTATCTGTATCTGTGGGTGTACCATATTATAGTGCGCTCTCATTTCAGCTGTTGTTTTAAAATCCCTTTTAAAAGAAGCCATAATGCAATACGAGTTAACTGGGCACAGGTCCAGAGGCTGCTACTGAGAATTTCTTTGGTGGAAAAACCCATTATTACTTATCCCGACCTGGGAATCGAACCTTGGACTTCATGTTCAGCTGTAGTGAGACACTGACACATTATACTAGGTACTGTGGGGCCATCATAATTTGATTGAGTTCAATCATACCTCTCGACCCTCGAAAGTGACCGGTGGTCTTGATATTGTAGCGTACAAGTGATTTCTTTTTTATTAGAAATAATTTACAAACCCACATCGTTATTTTATAATTTAGTATCAAAATCTGCCGATATCAATCAATCAATCGTTGTACTGTCAGGCAACTGAGGCCCATAGGTAAAATACACAAAATAATGATAAACAATAATAAACTAATACATATTAAAAGCCTTATTCAACTATAACTATATACGTCCCGACAATGTTGACGTGGTGTCGCGTAAACGTCCTCGGAAACGTCGATATACGACAACTTTCAGCCAAAAGTACTCTTTCAAGAAGGTCTGAGGATGGTGGGTGTGAACGTACCACAACGATTTAAAGTTAATGATATGGTCGCTCCTTCTGAGAAAGTAACCATTATGGAAATCCCCAGTTGCAAAATTGACCACAGGTTTCATTCTTCGTACGTAGCTATGGTACATAACCATGGTTTCGTATATAAAAAAAAACCTCCATCGAAATTAGTTACGTGCAAGGAAAAATAATTCCTTCATCGAAATCAGTTACGAAACTATGGTTTCGTAGACGGCCGAAGGGATAGCTAAAATCCAGTGCCGTAGCTATGCCAACGCAACCAATGCGGTTGCTGGGCGCCTGATTCAAGGGGGCCCCAGCGAACCACAAACACTTCCGTTTTTTTTTAAACATTTTTTTTGAGGAAGATTTAAAAAAAAACCGCCAAAACAATTGTCCTAAATTTCTACATCCGATTTAAACAATATTTTTTGCATTAGGGCCCAAAAAGGCTAGTTACACCACTCGTAAAATCAATCGGATTACAGAAACAGAAAGAGCGAACGATACGGCCTCCGGTTCTCCTTCTAATTACCGATGGATAATTTATATGTGGGGAATTCGGTAATATGACCTGAATACGAACCGTTTTTGAATCGATGTCCCATATCACCTTCACGAAGCCAAGCATTCTGATCTGTACATCAAGAAAGTAACTTTACGCAAAAATTATTGCTGGGAAACGACTTTTGAGGTACGATAGGACTCAATGTAACGCACTCAAAAAATTGTGCTGACGGATGGATTGAATAGTACGGGGGTCGTGGAGGTGTTTAAAGTTAAGTTCTTACATTAAAATCATGTATTGTATTTCGGCTTCGATAAGGGTCTTGTTACACATTTTTATTCAAGCAATGATTAAATAGGGTGGACGGGGCATCGACGCAGAAACGACGGTAATCTAATGATATACTGAATACGTGGTAACCGTCTGTCAGTCGCCACCGTACCCACCCCGTCATGTCACGTGTCATGTATGTGTTGTGTGTACAGTGTGTCGTTGTTTTAGGAGTTTTCATGTGACTGCAAACAAGTCAACGTACTCCTTGATAGCGTGGTATATACAAGAATATCTGAGGCAGCCATCTTAAAGTCCTTGTTGTGCTTGAATTACAGCGGCACCCGGCACCCGCTTGGAATAAGCATATTCCTTGAACCCGAGCCAATGTTCCATCGATTTTTCCAGAACGGGTTTAGGAGCAAGCACGATTGGAAAGAGATGGCGCTCTGCATGAAGTTGTTCTACATATGGCTCTCTCCCTCTTGCGGTGATCCCCTAGAGAATCTTTACAAGTGCAAGTTGCCTGCAAGACGGTTGTAAACATGAAAATGCATGCATGTTATGCAATGCATGCTTGGAATTAATAGACTCGCATTGAATAACTTTTGTAGGCAGCCTCGGTACTTCATCATCGGGTTCCGGTCGGCTCCCAGTCTAACCGAATGATACGAGTAAATATTAGTACTGGGTAACACGAAGCCACGTGGTAAGACTGGTGGTCAGACTTGGGGGCTTCTGACGACCCGTGTTGACGCTGTCAAAGATAGCGAAATCGCCGCGTTAATGTACTTCCCGAGCACTCTTTGAATTCTGGGAACTCGATTTGTAATAAATGGACACTTTTACCTTCGCTCAAAGTAATTTCGGTTGGAACTGTAACTAACCGATTTATATTTTTAGGTCATCAATACGGGATTTTATTTTAAGAATCGATTTTAAAACATGCCCTTTTATTTTCGAATTCACCGTTTGGCGCCGCTCGGTCGTCCTCGGCATTGCTCGGCCACACTCGGGCAAGTTCAAGGCGCGCACGCAACCAGTTTGACAGCCGTACTATGCGCATGGGTTGTTGTGGGCTTTTGCGCGGCCAGTGCGAGATTCTTGCTACTGTTGTTGAGTTGCAATTCGTGAGTAAAATAACACAATAATACCCTTGCTGTAGTTTCATAGTAGGGCGATGTCCATATTATTTTTTGATGTGTAACTTCTTATCTTCTTCTTATCCTTTGGATTTCCTGCAGTCAATGGGAGTGATTTCATGAAAAGGGACGATAGTGAGTAACAGGAACTCGGGAAAGCGCGCTATTTGATTGTCAAGGAGTATCGTATTACCCAGTACTAACTGGTTTGTGGAGCTCAGATAGGCAGTCGCTCCATGTAACATACTGGTATTCAGCTGCATCCGGTTAGACTGGAAGCCGACCTTAACATAGTTGGGGAAATGGGGCAAATAATGATGATGATGAGTCGTACTAAAGGCCCGGCCTTCGCCACTTCTAACTTCTAAGTGCTTTAGCTTGGCTGAAGTGGAATAACATACTACATGGACCACGTGGCCATCTTGTTTATACCCGACTACGGCGAAGCCAAAAGGAAAGGTTATGATTTTAGCAGCCTATGTATGTATGTTTTTTACGTAGGTATGTTCCTCCGTAACGCTTAAACTACTTATCCGATTTCGATGAATAATCGATTCGTTATTATGGCCCGGGTAACTTAGGATACATTTTAACCGACTTCAACAATAGGAGGAGTCGATATAACCTTGTAAACCACGAATTTAATTAGAGCGTGATTTTTCAGTAGTCGAGTTTTTTATTTGTAGTGTCTGTGTACCACACAAATTCTTGTTTATTCATAGAAAATCATTGCACTAATGTTTTTCAACAATGCTCTTTCTGTCAATGTCATCGAACCGCCAAAACATCCTTGTAGCACTTTGTCTAGCGTTGTCAATTATTTAAAGAGTCGTGTTTCTATTTCTGCCGAACCAGTCACAGGTACTGACATCCGTTTGTTTAAAGAGGACAAGTTCTTGTGTCAATATTTGTACTTTAGCGGTAGACATACTCGTATCTTTAACTTGAGATTCGACGAATATTTCGTCTCGTACACACGGCTACACATCAAGCTATACATTTCCAGTTTATGCTGATGTCGCATTGTATAGGATTTCCGTACAATGCGAGGTCAGCTTATACTGGAAATGTATAGCTTGATGTGTAGCCGTGTGTACACTACACACGACCATAAAATACATTTCGATTATAAGCTGACTGGGCATTATAAAGGCTCTCCGTACTATGATAGGTCAGCGTATACTGGAACTCTAAAGCCTATTATTGCCCTCTTTTGTTTGTACATATATTATTTGCAAAATACATGCCATCATGTACCTATACCTAATAAGAACATGACGGAGTTTTTTTCGCCGTTTTTGGCTATTTTCCGAATAACAATGTCTTTGTTGTTGTATTTGATCCTTTCCAGCAATATTATTGTTTGGAGTAACAAGAATTTGTGTGGTATACTACAACTAAAAAACCCGACAGCTGAAACATCACGCTCTAATTAAATTCGGGGTTTACAAGGTAATAATCGACTCCTCCTATTGTTGAAGTCGGTTAAAATGTTGCCTATGTTACCCGGGCCGTAATAACGAATCGATTGACACCTTATTCATGAAAATCGGATGAATAGTTTAGGCGTTACGGAGGAGCATACGTAAATACGTGACACATATTGTGAATGTTGTGCATACCTATAAGTGACGTATTTACACACTTTGTAGTCTTATAATCACCTTATGGAACCATTATTGTAAATATGTCGTTGGTGTGCCTTACTTAATAAATAAATAAATACAAACTTATATACAAATCATAACCCTTCCTTTTGGCGTCGCCGTAGTCGGGTAAAAAGGTTGTATTTGCATGTAAAACAACTGCCTTCTTTGGTTTTCCTGTTCTTAACTTAGTTGCCAATTTTTATCCATCTTTACTTGCAGCTGCCCTATACAAAAATTCAATACCTACGCGAACGAAATGTATGAGACAGCTGATTATTTTTTTACGATTTCGATGGTGGTCCCATAGAGAAAGTTGTTCAGTTTGATGGGCCGTACCACAGTATTCCATATGATTATACCCTTTCTGTTACACGCTGTATAAAACCACAAGTCGCTCCCGCTGTTTGTATGCTTAGATCTTTTAAACTACGCAACGGTTTTCAGCAATAGGTAGAGTGATTCAAGAGGAAGGTTTATATGTGTATTTTTGTATCTACATTGCACCCGTGCGAAGCCGGGCGGGTCGCTACTGTCGCTAGTGATACTATTATCTGATCCGTTGGCCCCGACTGTCATTGAAAGATCTTTGATAGTCGTTACGGGTAGCCAGAAGCCTGATAGTCTGACAACCAGTCTTACCACGGGGTATAGTATTGTTAGTAGCTGAGTCGTGGAGGTCAGATAGGCTGCCGCTCGGTTAGACTGGAAGCCGACCCCACCACAGAGGCAGGCTGTAAATATTCAATTATTCATCTAAACAAATGAAAACAATAATGAGGTGTCTGTTTGTAATATCTAAATAACAGCTTTTTACTGAATGAATATGAAAATATAATCATACGACACTTGGAACAAAAACTCATTTTTTTCAATTTATTTCTATCTGTCCATTTGTTCCGGCTAATCTCCAAAACAACTAGACCGATTTTGTCGGGACTTTCATTGGCAGATAGCTGATGTTATAAAGCGAAACTTACTCTAATTTTATTCCAGGCAAATAATTAGGGATCCGTGCAAAAAAAAATAAAACCATTGAAATTGTAACCAAAATCCGATTCAGAAAGGGAAGTAATATTTTTTTATTATAATTTCACGCGAACGAAGGTCGCGGGCTGTCAGATAGCTACAATTGTGGTGACCGCAACATTTAATAAAAACTCTTCGAGCATTTATCACTAATGGTCAATGAACACAAATTATTAACAAACCACAACGGCTTTAAAATAAATATTAAGTATTTAGGAGTTCGCCCACGTCCATCAATAAATCTTGCGCAAATTGACGAATAAAAACTGTCGTACCTTTAAAATTGCGAAACCGATTTTCATAAAACTCATGTTAAATCATAGCTTATTTACTAGCTTATAATTGTGCAAAGTTTCATCATAATTGGACCAAAAGTTTTGGTTAAATTAGCTCAAATGTAGAACAACTAACAAGGTAACGCTAATCCGTCAGAAGGCCTCAAGTATTGTGATCTCTCTGACCTCTAGCAACATTGACATGATTGGTCAGAGATGAGCGCAAAAAATTGGAGGCATTTGTACTTCATGTGTGTTTCACATCAGACGGAAAACATTTAAAAAGGATATGACGTTTAAAAAGGTTAATAAGGGATGGGCTGTTATTGATACGGTTGGTTCAAATATACCATTATCTGCTTGCCTTTTTCCAACAATGGGTGTAACTACCCGTAACGAAGCCGAAAGGCACTTGTTCTCCGCGTCATTGCGATCATTTTTTTGCTCTAGACCATATCTGGGAACCTTCTAGTTACGGAGATATTGGGGGTCAAAGATCCAACATTTTTACACATTTTCTTTTTTTAACAGGTTTGTAATGTAATTTTTTTTTCTTCAAATACCTCTACGATCGGTATTCAATGCATTCATCAGCACAGTGTTTTGAGTGCGTAACATTCAGTTCTACTGTTAAACGTGATTTTTCACCCCGAAAAAAAGTCGTTTCCCAGAAATAATTTTTGCGTAAAGTTACTTAGTTTGATGTACATAATGCTTGGAGTGACGGCTTCGTGAAGAGTTGTTTTACACCCTGTTTGTTGGGGTCGGCTTACATGCCTAACCGGATGCAGCTGAATAGCAGTAAGGAATTATACGGAGCGACTAACCTAACTGCTCTAATCCCAATGTATAAGTCATATACGTAATATCATGTCGTTTTAGGATTCCTCAACCGAAGAGGCCATTTTGTAAGTCAGGGGAAGTATCGCTCAGCAACCGGTCCGCAATCAATGAATGGTGGAGCCTATGACTGTATGAATATTTAACTTTATGGGCACGCATCGCTGACCGGTTAAAAGGCTGTGACATTACACCGAAATGCCACTGGAATTTATTCTCAAAGGTCAGCAATGTATCGGGAAATCCCTTGTTGCGTTTGCAAGGGAACATTAGCTGGACTGTAGGCAATGTGTCATTTGACATGTTTTGCTTTCCATATTGTAAGAAAAATGTTACAAAGGGCTTGAAGCTAGGTACATTAATATGGACCCTGTGACGAAGATGAAAGGCATCGCGTTGGGTTACCTACCACCAAAGGCCAGACTGAAATGACAGGCCCAAGATGACGATGATCAAACCATACCCACACTATCTCCAAAGGATTCCACCAGCTATGTTTCATCATTTGCCTGCATTTTCCCAACTATGTTGGGGTCGGATTCCAGTCTGACCGGATGCATCTGACCTCCACAACCCAGTTAGTACGGGGTAATACGTACGCCTTGGTAAGACTGGCTGTCAGACTTCCGGCCACTGACTTAATTCCTGTAACGACTGTCAAAGATCTACAAATAAAAGCCAGGACCAACGGCTTGACGTGCTTCCCGAAGCACGAAGGAAAGCCAGTTATAGTTAAGTCCCTATAAAGCAGGCGAACCTATTGCCTTCAATCGAGAAAAAAAACAGACTTTTTTTTTACCGTATTCAACTGATCTGAGGACGCATTACTACTTAGGTGATTGAGGTTTCGGAATTATAAATTTTTTGTACCTGATGTTTTTTTTTGTGAAATTTAGTGTTGTATGAATCACTCTTTATAATATTTTACGTGTAAGTTCAACGTTTTTTTCTAAAAAAATAACAATACTCGTCATAACTAATGATTATATTAGTGGCCCCTCTCAGAGCAACAATTCCGTATAACCTCATTAATATCATAACTACAAAATACATTAAGAAGGTTTGTGTGATAATGTCACAATGGGGAAACTAGCATCTTTTATGACGAGTGTCGTTAAATTATATTTTAAGTGTAATTAATGAGAATCGTTAAGGTTTATTGGGGTAATCAACGTAGGACATAATCACATACACACGTGGTTATAAAACCCTATATTATGTAATAGTTGGATAAACAAAACAACCTGATGGAAATCAGCTGCCGTAACTACCTACCATTGTGTTTGAGTTCTGAGTTTCTGACGTTTGGAACATGACATGACATTTTGAATTAATAAGTTTAGACTGAAATTTAGACTTCATGGTTTTCATTTAATTTAATTTATCATGTTTGCTAAAGAGATTTGATTGTTATGGATTGACCCTATCGATTGAAGCCATAAAAGTACAGGGTGTTACTTTTTCGGATTTTAGCCGGTTCGATTCCCGAGTGTGGCACGCTAATTCTCGAAAATCTTTTAATGCACATTTGTTTCTTTCTTTTTATAAATGAAGGAATGTTTTCTTTGAGTAAAATTTGCTACCTCCAGTATTTAGAGTAGGTACTTTCCCTCCAGATTAGGTTGAAAACATCCAACCTATTTAAATGCGTAGATGGCTGACTAAATGTCTAGAAATAAATACCATAGGTTCCATTAAATGGGCCATTGTGTGATATAGACATGGCCTCGTATATTCAAATTTTTGTGATGCGTCAGCATAATTAGGTACTGTATAAGCTACGTCTGTCACTTATTTATCTCAATGATATTTTTATTCAGCCTGACTTGTCCCACTGCTGGGCAAAAGGCCTAAGTTAATGATTACGGAAGTAGTATATTTTAAATAATAGAGTTAAATAAGTAGCGGTAACTATACGTAGTTACCTAGTTATTTAACTATAATATTTAATTACTATAACTATAATACTTAATTCTTGTTGCGAACCCATTATATTGAGGTGAGAAATACAGTTTTTGTTAAGTACTCAAATTACAAAGATTGTATCATTTGCAAGTATTTGTTTATTACTATATATATATTTATGTTTATATTTTAATAATATTGTAATTATGCTATAGTGCAATTATTTTCACCGTTTTAGAATATTTCGTTTCCTCATTTTATGCCATTTGCAACGGTCATATCATAAGTATTGACTGACAGCAAATACGGTTATGATTTCATTTCTGTAAATTGGTTTTACAAAACACGTTTACACGTCACTTCATGTTATGTTTTAAAACTAGATGAGGCCGTTGTTTCGTACCTGACTACTCGGAGAAGAAACAGCCGAAACAAACTCAGAGCTCACTGTCTCTTTTAAAGTCCAGACATTGGTGAAGTCATATGAGAATCATGCAGATTAATGTCTGAGATGGTCTCTTGAAGAAAGAACCACACAGATTTGAGTGGACATGTCCAGTCAGTGTAAGAAGTTTCAGTGATCGTGGTTACCCATCCACGGACCGTAAGGGCAGTAAGACTAACTGACAAGGAAGAGTGATCAGTTTGGACTCTTGGAGGCTGTATTTTGAAACTTTTTTTTGATGTTCAAAATGTGAAAGTTTTGAACGAAATAAGATGTTTACCACGCTGGTTACAGTGACGGTAAAAAAAAACATAATCTTTGATCTGACGCGGTGGCGGTCAGAACGCGCATCCATCGACCTTTTCGACAGTGCGTATCAGTCCTTTTCGACCTGACAACACTATACTCATAATTATCGTTCTGCACCAGCGAGAAAGATATAAATATAATTAATTAAGTAGTTTTCACCGTACGCAGCAGAGGTAGGCACCGTATCGGGCCGATTGTGTGTGATCCGCAGTGAAGGTGTTAAACAAATGAAATCTTTGTAGATTTACAAATGGGAAACACACCTAAAACTGATTCAATGCAATCTTTCCATTTATTAAAAAAATAACCCTGTGTTATGACCTGCGGTAGATAGGTACATATCGGATGTTAATGAAATAGGTAAATAAAATAATAATATTTGGATTCTAAACAATACCCGATTCAACTCGAGGTGTTGCCACCTTCAAATAATATTTTGGTTAAATCGAAGTCAAAATAAAACATTCTCCTCAAAAATAATAGTTAAAAAATCATTGGACAGCAAAGGTCGCCGGTTCGCTTCCCAGTTCGGGACAATCGGCACGTACTTGCAGTGAAAGGCATAAATAGGCAATACATATAAACCCAATTTATTTATGTATAGATGGCGGAACTGTGACAATGACAACTTAAAGTAAATGATAGAAAAAACGTACTATATCGAGTTAGCTCCATTTAGATCTTATCTCGCGCGAATTATTTTACGTCAAATTTATTTAACCTGTATTAAACCATACAATTACCAGGTAGGATTGGTAGAAGCTCGTGGCAAAATAAGAACAGCCGCTGGAGTCAACCTTCAGGTTAAGTCGTGCTTGCCTAGGTTGGTCTGTGGATGGGTGACCGCCCATTACATACCGAGTTTGTCATCTGTAGATCTTTGACAGTCGTTACAGGTAGTCAGTTACCCAAAAAGTCTGACAACCAGTCTTACCAAGGGGTATCGTATTACCCAGTGCTAACTGGGTTATGGAGGTCAGATAGGCAGTCGCTCCATGTAAAATACTGGTATTCAGCTGCATCCGGGTGGACTGGAAGCCGACCCTAACATAGTTGGGGAAAGACACATGATGACAATTACGTTCTGGATTCATAATGACGTACAAAAATATATAAGTATATATATATATTATTCCCGCGGCTTCGCCCGCGTGCAGTTCGATTATTGGCCCACCGGGATCATACTACTAGGATAAAAAGTATCCTACGTGTTAATTCAGGTTATAAATTATATGTGTGCTAAATTTCATCCAAATCCGTTCAGTAGTTTTTGCGTGAAAGAGTAACAAACATCTATCCATCTATTCATTCTCACAAACTTTCGCAAATTTATAATTTTAGTAGGATTGTATGGCCTCTGTAGTGTTAAATTCAAATTCAAAATCTTTAATTCGAGCGGAGGCTCATATAGGGTTAGTAACATAATCCTTAAAACTAAGTGTTAGTAAACAACACGATACGGTGGCACATGTAACCTACAGCAATGAACCACATAAGGACAGTCCACTCTGCCAGCAATCATCTCCAAAACCCTGTTAGGGCTAGCCATGACGCGAGCCACCATCGATGCTGCGCGCTTTCGCATAATTGTGTAAAAACAATCCACAGGCGCCGCCGCGAACATCCCTGACGCACTGCAACGCCATGGCAACCCCATCAGTTTCCGGAACGCATTATTGAACTGAACACGACCCTTAAATCCCTCCTCCATTTTTTCCAGAGGGACCAAGCCACTTTATTGTTTGTAATGTCCTTCTGTTATCCCGGTACTTAGCAACCTGGCCTGCCCGCATCCGCCTGCAGTGCATCCGTGAGTTTTGTTTCGTTGCGTACGGTATGTCAGCATTTCGCGTTTTATCTATTCTTCTTAGTTTCACGATACTTCTCTCCATGGCGTGCTGGCGCGAGAGGATTTTGTTTTTAGTCTTGTTTGTGAAAGTCCAAGTCTGACATGCGTATGTTAAGGAGGGCAAGATACATGAATCTATTACGATCTTCTTTAACTAGGTATCATCAAAACAACCTCAGTTAACTGTTAACTGGTTACAAGTTCACATCCGATGATTTAGTGGTAATGAGTGAATCATTTCCTTTCACGTCGTGTGTTTGGGGAAACCCGTCTACACACACACACAAACGTTGTGTTAATGAGAAACGTGTCACAGACGAGGTCTATTGAGTTTCTACGAACAAACTAACAGTCTAATATTATGGTTTTACCATTAGAAACTCGGAAACAGCAGATTTGTTACCTGTTTAAAGCCAGACCTTCCTTCAATACCTGTTTGTTAGGGTTCTTGGACTGCCGTCTGATGAGGCTGTTTGTTTGGCCTGTTTGTAAACATGCGGTAGATCATAAAAAAAGAAAGATTAACTTTATTTTATAGTCTACTAGCTTTTGCCTGCGGCTTCGCTCGCGTTATATTATAATTTGACAATCAATTCGGATTGTATTTATCTGCTTGTAATTCAATCATGATTCGAAAGACACGTGACGCCATCTATTATCATAAGAACGTTATTATTGTTTTCCTCGGGAACAGTGCTTTTTTTTTCGGAATGAAAGGTACCCTATGTCCGTTTCTGTACACCTGACAAGGTATATGCAACATTTCAGGATGATCAGTTCAGTGGTTTAGGCGTGAAAAGGTAACAAAAAAACTTACTTTCGCATTTCTAATAGGTACTTATTAGTTAGGAGTAGGATAGCATGTTTTCGCTATCAACTAAAAGGAAAAAAACGATTACAGAAACCTAGTTCTAAAGCGATGCATGAGCATGAGTATCGTTGGTATACTTCGATCAATTATAGATCGATGTTGGTATAATAAAAATCGCTCGGTAACCAGAATCCATAGATTGGTGGCCAATCTGCTTCACAACTAAGAAAGTGCCATTTACCTAATGGCTGCTTCGAGTTTGACTTTGTGCTCACACTCTCCCCCTTATTACCCCACTACGGCGAAACCAAAAGGAAAGGTTTTGATTTTAGCATGCAGTCGATGTATGTATGTATGTTTGTATTTACGTATGTTCCTCCGTAGCGCCTAAACTATTCATCCGATTTTGATGAACAAGGTGTCAATCTATTCGTTATTATGGCCCGGGTAACATAGGCTACATTTTAACCAACTTCAACAATAGGAGGAGTCGATATTACCTTGTAGAACTTAGTAAAAGCGTGATTTTTCAGTAATCGGATTTTTTTGTTGTATTGGTTTTTTTTTTACAAATTCTTGTACCTTCACGGAATATAACATATCTAACTGTAAACAAGCAGACGAAAAACGAGTCAAGCATTTAGTTCAATTTATTTCTAAAATACCGAATTGAGATGCTGATATATTTTTCTTCCAACTTTTGTCTAATTTAAAATGTGCTTTTTCGCAACTTTTGTTTAATTTAAAATGTAAACGTTTTACGGTAAACTTAATTGTGCTGATGGATGCATTGAATTAGTACCTTTCCGACGATTCTCGAAATTGAATGTAGCGTAGTTATGGCATATTCCATGTTGGGTGTCGAAGTCGAATTTAATGTTTCGCCGTGTGTACTCGAGTGTACCTAGTGTTGTTTTTGCAATCAGTCAGCTTGAACACGGTGGAGTTGGTTTGTGGTTAACTCAGAACGCTGTTCCGATTGTGATGCGGTTTTAGTTGATGAGTTCATTTTGATTGGAAACTACTTACGACTGTTTAGAGACGTTTAGAGGCACGTGAATGTTAGCGCTGTAATTTTAAGTTTTAAAATATTGTAGAATAGGAACTTGAAAAGGACAGAAAAGGTGATAGTGATACTGTATTATACGGATTGTAAGCGGACCGAAGGGTCCGCTTACAACGAAGCCGTCAAACAAGCCTGCCAGGGTTGCGGGACTGTTCGAAAGGGATACCGCGGCCCTGGAACACAAAGGGCAAAAGAAGGAACATGGATGGGTTTTAGTCAGTACAAGTCTGATACTCCCTTCCGCTGGCGAGGGGTCATTTGATGATTTCCCATACGTAAAAAAAAAAGAAATAAAAATCCGTCAACCAAGCATTATCAAAATAAGTAACTATATGAAAAAAAAAAATTGCCGAGGAACCATTTTTTTTGGGTCACTTTTTACGTTAGCACTCAATGTAACGCACTCACAACATTGTGCTGATGGATGGATTTAATAGTACGAGGGTCGCGGAGGTTTTAAAGCAAAAATCTTACATTAAAAACATTATTTAAAAAAGTTGTAACTTTGACCCCCAATATCTCCGTAACTAGAAGGTTCCCAGGTATGGTCTAGAACAACAAAAATGATCGCAATGACAGGGAGCACAAGTGCCTTCCGGCTTCGTGAAGGGTCTTGTCCCTATAAGTGTAGATAACTGTTGCATTATGATCAGAAAATATTATTTGAGAACAAAAACATCTGTTTCAACACAAAAACGTGAATTAAAACATCTGATTAACTGAGCGGTATTACTAACTTAGTTTATTTATTTTTGGATGAACATATTTTTTTTTTGAGTATTTTTTTATTGTGTGAACATGGTTCGTTTTTTTAATAATTTTTGAAAGTACGAAAGTATAAAATCACTTAGGAGGATCCCATGGATAAAAAGAAGACATAGGTATTACTAATCGATACCTACGAATTATAAATACAGAGAAGTGCACTTAACAGCAGTGCTCTTAATACTGAAGGGTTGCATTCTTAAAAAAAAAAAAAAAAATAGTTTTTAAAATATTGTGTTATATTTAAGTTTTCTTCTATTTCTACTAATTTAACTGGCAATTAGTATAACCATTATATATGGCTAACACAAGAAAACTTTCGTTTTTAGTTATAACAACTCAGAATACTTTCATTTTAGTTAAGTACTTATGTATTAAAATCTCTCTTTACATCATCTTAGGGCTGTTTTGGCGCAGCTGTGAGACAATAATATTATCTCTATAAATTATCATAAAAACTTACCAGATCAAAAAATCCAATATTCTCTTCCTTTTCCTTTTTAGCGACATGAATGTCATACGCCTCTCCCTTCTGGCTCACAAATCGTTTAACTTGGCCCTTCATCACTTTACAATAAATTAATAAAACAATTAAATTTAAAAAATCAAACTGTCACTTCGTTTCGCGCGCTTTACCCAATACGTTTTTTAATGCGCGCGGTGCGTGACCACGGCCTTCCGCGCTTCGGACTGAACTGACGCGACGAGAAATGTGTCGACTATAAAAAACCTGTGTTTGGGGAAACACTGCGGTCTCTAAAGGTGCGTCTAAACGGGTACTATTTTTGCAGTTGCCGGAGCTCGTGATGGCTAAATAATAAGCTGCATGGGTCAATCTCTTGCATAGGTGACCCTCGATTACATACCGTGACCTCCACTACCCGGGATATACCCTTTGGCAGGACTGGTTGTCAGACTTTCGGGCCACTGACTACCTGTAACGACTAGCAACTGTCAAAGATCTAGGTTACAACCGGGACCAACGGCGTAACGTGCCTCTGCCTTCCGACTAAGAAAAGCCGGTATGTATTGGGTGGTCACATATCCACAGACCCACCTAGGCAAGAGCGGCTTAACCTGATGGTCGTTCCGAGTGGCTGTTATTATTTAGCCATAAGTTCCTCTATTACTCGTATCTAGCTATTATAGCTATATATTGCAGTGAAAATATTGGCCGTTTAGACGCACCTTAATCAGTGTTATTAGTCATATTGCTCTCTCGTTCGTCTGTTTGACGACGCTGACGTACGAACGGTAAGCGGTCAGGGTGTGAGCGGGTTCTTAGAAAATTGAAATTATTGTTTTTGGGATTATTTTGGGTGAATCAGTTTTTAAATAGGGAAATAAAAAATCTCATTCCTACTAATTTACTTTTTTTTTTTCAAGAGCCTTGTTTGACCCACTGCGGGGCAAAGGAAGGCCTTATTTACATAATTACTGTAAAAAAAAAAACAATTCTGTGCATTATTATGGATGAAGTTAAGATGTATTATAATAACTACCGGAGATTTATTGTGAAGGACGGTACGGTTGACATAAAGGGTGTAAGAAGACCCTAACGAAGCCGAAAGGCACTTGTTCTCCCCGTCATTGGGGTCATTTTTTTGTTCTAAACCATACCTAGCTTTAGGCCTAGCCTTAGGCCTAGCCTTAGGCCTAGCCTTGGGGCTTTTTGGCTTCGTACAGGACTAATTTCGTTGTATTTTTTTAATTTTAGTTTAGTTTTATTATTACTTTTATAATTTTGTTGTACCTACTATAAATGTAACCATTTTTTTGTTTGATGTTTTGTCCTGTGTGGGCTAATATAGTACATTTTGATATAAGTGGGGAAACTTTGTTATTGCATTCGAGCGCGGAATTAACACCCGAGCTGCAAGCGAGGGTGTTATGGAGCCGAGAACTGCAATAACAAATCCCCACGCGTATCAAACGACGTTTTTCAATACACTTTCGCAGTAATAAAATATTAGAACGGAAAGTATTTTTGTCAGGAATTATTAGGAAACTATGATTTAATTTACTTTTTTTCCGCGCTTTGCTTTCGCCAGGTTGAAGAAGATGCAAAGGTAGGATGCTGTATACAGCCTACTATGAAAAAAAGAAAATTCATTTTTTTTTTAAATTTAGAACCCATTAAGATGTTAATTTGTTCATAAATAGTACATTTTGATATAAGTGGGGAAACTTTGTTATTGCATTCGAGCGCGGAATTAACACCCGAGCTGCAAGCGAGGGTGTTATGGAGCCGAGTACTGCAGTAACAAATCCCCACGCGTATCAAACGACGTTTTTCACTACACTTTCGAAGAAATGAGATAGTAGAACGGAAATTATTTTTGTCAGGAATAATTAGGAAACTATGATTTAATTTGCTTTTTTTCCGCGCTTTGCTTTCGCCAGGTTGAAGAAGAAGCAAAGGTCTGATGCCGCTATACAGCCTAATATGAAAAAAAAACAATAGATTAGAAAGAAAGAATTCAAATATTTTTGAATTTAGAACACAAGTAAATATTAATTTGTTCATAAAAGTAAATATTTGTTATAAATAATCATGTTTATCTATGATATTCTATTTATAAACAATTTAAATACTCAAAAAATATTTACGCCGTAAAGACGCATATCTCCTTGGCGAGATTAAAAAAAAAAACCATCACCGCCGATTATAGCTATAGTCGTTGAACTTATCTGTGGAAATTTTTATTTCCGCACGTGTGCGAAAAAATATTTAAAAAAACACGCGTGTGAAATACATTGCATGTTGAACCTAATCGTAGTGCGATAAGAACCAGTTTTCGAGAAAGTGTATTGAAAAATACTTTTTCTTTCTTTTACCTAAAGATATTGGGGTCAAAGTTCCAACTTTTTCAAAAGTTTGTTTTAAATACTTGTTTATAATGTAAGATTTTACTTTAAACACCTCCACGAGCCCCGTACTATTCAATCCATCCATCAGCACAATGTTTTGAGTACGTTACATTGAGTCCTACCGTAAAACGTGATTTTTCACTCAAAAAAAAAGTCGTTGCTGGGAAACGATTTAGTTATCATCAAACTAAGTCGCCAATCAAGCCGCCAATCAAGCATTGTGTACATCAAATTAGTAATAGTTTGATGTACAGAATGCTTGGTTGACGGCTTTGTGAAGGGTCTTGTTACACCCTGTATGTTAAGCCATGTCACCGTCCAGGCGAATCAATCCGTTACATTATCTCCGGGTGTTCTCGTCTATGTAACGGACTCTCTGTTAGCTACGGGGAGTAGCTATGTGTCCGACCTAGTTCCCGAAAATGGCAATATCACATTGTCTTGGGATCATCACTGACTGGACTAATGTAGCCAATAAGCCTGATATAGTGGTGGTGGATCGATTAGAGCGGCGCGCAATGATTGTTGACGTAACGGTCCCGCATGACAAGAACCTCGTGAAAGCCGAGAAAGACAAGCTAATAAAAATATCTTGACTTGGCTCGCGTGGTTGTCGACATGTGAGATGTGGACTCAGCGATCATTGTGTAGATAGTCGTTTCAGCCAATGGCTTAATTGTCAAGAGCCTCGACGAATATCTTTCGAGGCTTTCCTTAGGTGGTCATGGACTAAGTTATGTTGACGAACAACAACATATTATGAAGGACAGAACGGTTGACGTGTTATTTCTGGTTGTTCTCGTCTGGCTATCGGCGAGTGCTTGCAAAGGCACAACCAGGTAGCCAGGATTATTCACCAGCAACTTGCCTTGAAATATAAACCTATTTTTTTATATTTTTCAATGTTTTTTAAAATGTTGGTTAAGAAATATTTAAAAATGTACAAAATAAGATAATTGAATGAATAAGGGATAAAAATGCGATGAATGCAAATCAAACCAAATGAAACTTTGGTGAGAACGGCGCATACGCATACTATGTACAGTTTCTTGTTGCACCTGCGCGCGGCGGGATTCCCCTCGGCGAGAGTTCTCTCCCGCGCGATGCAGTGAGTGACATGACTGATGAGTTTATCTCGTGGGATAACGTTCTCTTCCTCATTACAATTACGGAACAAAACTACTTGGATATCTACATGATTGATATGAAAATGGATACTTTGGAAGTCTGTCTGTACTACGACGATGTACGCGTGTATATGTACGACGTGTAGGCGAAATAGGAAGAATAGAATTTTTACAAATATTACTATTAGGTACCTACCTATTGCTTATCGCGCCCTATGGCAACGTCATACGACGAGCGCCATAAAATCCTTGTAGTGTTGTAGGTACTTAACTAAGATTCCGTTTAACTTCACATGGTAATCAATTAGTTTGCCCCTATGGTTGTGGGGTAGGACGTAGGACCAACATTGAGTCAAGCATTTCTATCATAAATGTAATCGCACAACTTATAATATGCTTGCCTACAAAGTCTGCATTATATACAAGTTTTAAACTTCGTCTCATTCAGTTGTTACAACTGAATGAGACAACTGAGTTGTAGAATATGGGGAGGTATTTTATTGTAGCATTTTAAACAGAACCCCATGAAAGATGATAAATGATAAATGATAAATCATGTTTATTTTGCAAATAGGTTTTTTAAAAACACTTTTACACGTCTCTTTTTTAAACTAGATGGGGTCGGTGTTTCGTACCTGACTACTCTGAGAAGAAACAGCCGAAACAAACTCAGAGGTCATAGTCTCTTTTAAAGTCCAGACATAATCTTGGTTAACTCACATGAGGACTATGCAGATTAGTGTCTGAGATGGTCTCTTGAAGAAAGAACCACACAGATTTGAGTGGACTTGTCCAGTCAGTGCAAGCATTTGTCAGTTATCGTGTAGCTCGACTTATAACTCAAGGAGCTCAACGACACGACGAACAATACCAAAGAAAGGACATTTGGGTAGGTCGCTTATAGTACTCAAACTGCCAGACAATAGTGGAAAAAGATACACATGGTCCTCACATTCACAATAATCAAATAAAATTAATACAAAATACTCTACAAAATAAATGTCATTAAATGTGACCATTAACAATAAAAAATAAAAATAAAAGTAAAATACTTAGCAAAGTAAGTATTCATGTCAAATCATTAAATATAACAATAAGAACAATATAAAACAAAATAATAATAATAATAAAATACTAAAAGTATTCATGTCAAATAAATTAAATGTCACAGTGTATATGGGAAAGGAATCAATAATAAACAAGCGAAGTCCGAAATTTCGACATTCACAGAGTAAATTTAATTGGAGCAGCTTAATCCCAAGCCTTTTTATCTTCGAGATAGTGATTAATGTTATAGTAGGCTTTCAGACATAGCTTCCGTTTTATAAACGATTTGAATTTATTTAGGCTTAGTAATTGAATATGACTCGGAAGTTTATTGTAAAAACGTATACATTGGCATCTGAACGTACCCCCTATTTTTTTTAGCCTCGTTGCAGGAACAACATATTTGTGTTTATTCCTCGTATTTACGTTGTGGATATCACTGTATTTTTTAAACAAATTAATATTTTTATGTGTGTACAAAAGGTTTTCATAATGATGAGTTTCCTTTAGCTAGCCTAAAACCTGGCTGTACTAGTTGGTCCCTGTTTACAGTATTATAGTGGTGTCTGTCACCTCTTTTACTAAATAAATGCAGATTTCTCCTAACATACATGATGTTTTCATAGATGTAGGTACTGTCATAATGTTAATTTCCTTCAACAGTTCTCTTAGAGAATCGCGCCTACGTAGAACATATATGGCTCTGATGGCTCTTTTCTGCAGAATAAAGATAGACTCGATGTCTGCAGCCCGTCCCCATAGTAATATACCGTACGACATAATACAATAACCACATCAGTACAATGACGTATTTTTCTAACAACGTATGCTGCTGAACTCAGCCGTCCTGCAAGAGATGTTAAATGACGACCCCATTGTAGCCTTGAGTCGAGCGTGATCCGCAGGAAAACAGTTTCATCGACGGATTTTTATTCTCTTGATTCAATAATGTCACAACCACAATTTTTTACATTTGGTAGAGCAAATCATAGACACTTCGTTTTTTTTTTTCTTTTAATACTAAACCATTAGTGGTGAACCAATATAGACCTGTAGTAGGGCGTTATTTACGTCGTCAAGATTTGTGGCACGTCTGTTTCAATTTCATCAGTAAACAACACCATTTGTGGTTGGTTTTAAAATAAATGGGGTTCATCGTTAATATAGACTAAAAAGAGGAAAGGACCTAATAGCGAACCTTGTGGTGCACCCATACTTACTTTTAAACTGATTGAATTTCCACCGTTTATTATTTTGTACTTGCTGATGTCGATCGTATAACCTTTTGACCACCAGAGCATAAAGGCACGCGCGTGCCCACCACGGCAAGCCACAATTTCACCTACCATTTTGTCACATATTTGTGTCGTTTGGGGTACAGGGCACGCGCTTGCTTGTCACGTTTATGTGACTATGGCGGGCAAAAGGAGTTGCATAGGCTCAACAAAAAAATTATTAGTATGTATATAACTATGGGTCTTTGTTACCTGAAATAAATGTATTATTATTTTATATTTAGTACTAACGGCCCCAGTGGCGTGCAGTGGTTCCTCTGGTAAGGTAGGCCACACATACTGAATTACTGACACCCAAAACAAAAAACTCGGCAACATCACAGCGTCGCTCTACTTAGGATGACCCTCAAAGTAGTCACATCTATTGATATATTCAGTCACCCTTCCGGGCCCCCCGCACCCGCCCCTGGTATTTTTAGTAATCTTATGAGAAACAACGCCATCTAGCTTAAATATCAGAAATTTCAATGGCATTCAGTCAATACAAAAACGAAGGTAGAAGCTTCGTTAAAAAAATCTTAAAAATAAAACAGAGTGCGCTGTCAACAAAAAAATAAAATTACCTAAAATTACCATGGTATAGTTTAGATTTTTGGAATATTAGAAAAAAAACATTGAAAATAAGCCTGTAAAAACCAAAGTTATAAATACAAGAACTCACCACATTATTAAAAGTTCAAATCACGATTTTCTGACAATGCAAACAGAAGCAAGATTCATTTGAAATGACGAGTACGAGATGAATTTTGGGTTAATTCTCGTAATTCGGGTACCTTTAGACACAACTTGAATCTTATCATTAAACGATTGTGAATACTTACTGTTTTTAACTTATAAACAACACACATTATCAGCGCAAACTTCACAACAGAACACCATTTTAAGTAAATAAACAAATACAACAAATAATATTTACACTACTGTACGTTTCAATGCGAATTACAACCGTCAGGTATTATAAAAAGCAAAACATTCAAGATCGCGAAATAAATGTTTCTTGTCACATGAAACAAACATGGCTTACAACTTTCTAAGAAAAATATAATTGCTACTTTGTCGATAAAAAACACTACCAAATATAATTGCATCACTGCATACCGTTTTAGCCGGATAATACTTTGTGGCCAATCAGTGGCCAGCTACACTCGCAGGAGTTGAGCCCGTAATCTATCAATGATCTATACATGTGTGCCGTTCATACACACGAAAATGTGCATCAGTGTGCGTAAATTTATCAATGGAAATTAGGCCGGCGGCGTCGTTGCCTAGAAGAGCCGGGAGCGAGCGTCGTAGTATTATTATCAGTTACGTCACACGGGCGCGACAAGTTGCTATAAGTATTTTAACAGGAGTTTTAATTATTTTTTTAAATATTTTGCATTATTTTATTACATAGTTATAATAAATGCATTTGTTGCGTTGTTGGTAGGAATGGTAGGGTAGGCTAGGCCTAATTGCCTCTATGGACGGCACGCCCCTGAGCGGCCCGCCCCGGCTTCGCACGGGTGTAATTTTTATTTTATTTTATTTATTGAGGGATAATAAACAACTACAACATATACATAATTCATAAGATTAACAATGTGTGAGTAATAACGTTGCAGCCAACTGCATTATCCGCAGATAGACATATTTAAGGATCAGTGGTTGCCACTAGATGGGAATTAACAAGTATTTTGAAACAACTCTACAAATAAGTTAATATAAAGCTAGCTATAGCTACAAGACTAAATCAGATAAATTAAGAAACGATTTAATTTACTTTAATTATGCACTAAATAAATATAATGTAGGATTACAATAAAATTAAAATTAAAAAAATAAAATTACAATAAAATTACAATAATTTTTTTATAATATTACATTTAAATTTATTTTTCGAGCATGCAAATATATCAATATCAATGAAGTTTGAATTATAGGATTCCAACATTCTATGAATAGGGCAGCGTAGGCCAGAGTTCGTTCGACAAGAATTGAGCGCGAACAGAGTACGAGCGCGAACCTGACGCACCTGAACTGTTCGGGGGACAGAATAACATAGCATACTCGTTAGATCAATGGCGTCAAAACGATTGTGAACAATATCATGAAGCACGTTGGCCTCCAGGTATTTGCGCCGGTTCTCCAGGCTGATAAGCTTGTACTTATCAAGAAGTTGGGAGTATCAGAGTATGACAGATAAGTTTTAGTCCCATGACACCTGTAGCTCATAGCACGGAGGTACTTGCGCTGGACCCTTTCTATTGCGACTATGTACTTTTGGTAGAAGGGGTTCCAAATAGGGACCGCATATTCTAACTGAGACCTAATGAGCGTCTTATACAGATAAAGATATGTAGAGGTACGCTTAAATTCAGTTGAAGATCTCATCACAAATCCATACATTTTAAAAGCACTATTGACTATGGCTTCGATATGCTGGTTCAAGGATAGTTTGCCATCAAAGAGAACACCTAGATCCTTCACGATTGAAATATTATTTAAGGGTATACAGTTAAGGTTGTAATTGAAATTAAATATTAAATGTTATACAATACATATAAACCTTCCTCTGGAATCACTCTATCTATTAAAAAAGCTGTATCAAAATCCGTTGCGTAGTTTTAAAGATCTAAGCATACATAGGGACAGACAACGGGAAGCGACTTTGTTTTATACTATGTAGTGATTAAATACGATTTCATTAAAACGCCAAACTGTAATACCAAATGATTTGAAAAGAGTAACCATGGAGTTTCTTGCCGGTTCTTCTCTCAACCCGAACCGTATACCTTTTTGTCGACGTTTTATAAGTGCCCATCTAGGCCTATGTGAAATAAAAATATTTTGATTTGATTTGATTATACTAGTAGTTTTGATAATTTGGGGTTCTTTTAAAGTTGAACTTTATAAGTTTAGTCAAAATATCACTAAATCATCTTCACTAATTCAAACATACACCTAAATATTATTGTGCCTACTGTTAGAATTGCAGCTGTCGACGTTGAGCCAAGAGTCGAAAATTCTCATCATACGGATTTTTTTTTTGGTTTTGCCTAGTTTTTGTGAAAACAGGTATGAGAAGACTATATTTTGAGCACTCGCACTCTGGGGCGTAGGGAGACCTCTCACAAGGAAATGTCAAAATATTATCAGTAACTATGCAGTGTTCATACTACGCAGTGCCTAACTAAGATAATGAAAATGATGGCATTGAATCATCATCATCTAATAATAACAAGAGACAAGGGGGTTTATCCTCAACTCGCCTTTTTAACTTGTGGGTACAGACGCCAGCACATCAAGCTACGAGAGATTTTGATAAAACACGAAAAAAGGAAATGACTGCTTTTGAAAGTGAGAGTTTTATTTTTACACAACCCATATAATACTCTCACTCACTCACTTACTCTATCAGTCTGATTTGGAACGCAAAATTGTCATGAGTTGGTCTGGAATAACGCCGGATTGCAATCCCTAGAAGTGTTAGATACCAAAGCAGACTAACAAGTAACTCAGTAGACTCCCAAGGTGTTGGGGACAATCAGATTTCTAACATTGATTCCCAGTAGGCTAGAATTAAATTCATGAAATTGTTCCAATTCCCATTTCAATGACAGAATAGATTTCTCAACAAATTATATTATTGTTTTAAACGTTCCTTAATGACGTATCTCACTGAATCATCCTATTTAAGGTAAACTTATGATGTTGGTTAACTTATCACCGCAAAGCAAATGATTTTCCATATTTTCCGCCTTCATCTGAGTAAATCCCTTGTATTCGATACTTCCACTCGACGGGGAAGCCCAATTGGCGCACTCATTCATCCACGCAGTATCTGAGTAATAGTTATTCAACCTTCACCGTCGTACCTTCGTTGACGTCTATTCGCCATTTTAAATCTGTGGCTCGTTTGACAGCTCAAGCGGGAAATGGCGGGAATATTTTAGCGTTAGTCATTTTGATTCCGTACCAACTTATTTTTATTTAAAAAAAAATGGTCTCTTGCGGTTGCTTCGTTTCTTTGAAACAATACAGTTTGTCAGCTATTTAGGTAGTTTATTTATTATGATCGTTTCATAGAAATCTGAGCGACTGTTTATCTACACTAGAGTCGTGGTCTGAATGCATAAAACAATAAAGTATCAGATAGGCAGGACTTCGACTGAATGGTGGACATCCTCAGGGAGGAAGGGTCGCGTATTTGCAAGTGCGGCGTACGGGCAGGAAGTCCAGTCCGCTAATGACGGAACGATGTGAAAACCCACCCATCACTTCGGCAGACCTACAGGCACTCAACAAACGAATTAGACAATTATACGTCATTCATTTCGTTGTATTATTTTTTTAAATTTTAGTTTAGTTTTATTAATACTTTTATAATTTTGTTGTACCTACTGTAAATGTAACCATGTGCGGGCTAATAAATACTTTTTCTTTCTTTCTTTCTTTCATCAAACTAAGTAACTTTACGCAAAAATTATTGCTAGGGGGCAACTTTTTTTTTTGGGGTCAAAAATCACATTTTACGATAGAACTCAATGTGATGGACTCAAAACATTGTGCTTATAATAATAGAATAGTACCGTCACTGTGAACTTAGCATCTCAAGTATTAGCATCTCAACAAATAACTTGAGTTCTGCTTGCATCCAGCATAGTTCCACAGTTCCTGATAGTTTATAACGATTGTTCAATTCATTTGCCCTGAAAAATCCAATTATGAAAATGAGATGCCAACTTCACATATGACATCGCAGCATCTCATCATATTAAAGGTTTTTCACGGTCGAGGAGTTGTTTTAAACATAGTTCTATACCTCCTGATTGATTGTAACAATAGTTCTGTTGCTTTACCGTCAAAATAGCAATTTTGAAAATGAGATGCCAACTCCACATAATGACATCGCAGCATCTCATCATATTAAAGGTTTTTCAGAATCGAGATGTTGTTTTAAACATAGTTCTATACCTCCTGATTGATTGTAACAATAGTTCTGTTGCTTTATCGTCAAAATAGCAATTTTGAAAATGAGATGCTAACTTCACATAAGACGTCATAGCATCTCACAGTATTTTCAATGTTTTAACACCGAGGAGTTTTATTAAGCATAGTTCTATACACCCTGATTGATTTTAAGCATAGTTCCATCAATTTGCCGCCAACGCCACGATCCCACCGCGATTTCGAACGTGAGATATTAACTTCCTATATGACGTCATAGCATCTCACAGTATTTTCAGTGTTTTAAAACCACGGAATTGTATTAAGCATAGTTCTATAAACCCTGATTGATTTTAAGTATAGTTCCGTTAATTTTCCGCCAAAATCACGACCCCACCGCGGGTTCGAACGTATAAAAATATGGTTACCATTAACTGACAGTTCTACCCAGCATCTCAGCTGTTTTCGTTACCTACGCTATAAATACATCTACTACTGCAATAGGACAGACCACAATACAAGTTATAGAGAGAAAAATCAAAAACAATGTCAGGTTAGCTTTGGTTCCCATTAACTGACAGTTCTGCCCAGCATCTCAGCTTTTTTCATTACCCATGCTATAAATACGCCTACTACTGCTGTAGGACACACCACACTACAAGTTTAAGCGAAAAACAAAAAACCAAAAAAAATAATATGGTGACCGTTTACTGAGAGTTCTGTCCAGCATCTCAGGCGTTTTCGTTACCTACGCTATAAATACGTCCAATACTGCAGTATTCCGCTTTCAAAACACACCACACTACAAATTGTAACGAGAAAAACCAAAAACAATGTCAGGTTAGCTTTAGTTACCATTAACTGACAGTTCTGCCCAGCATCTCAGCTTTTTTCATTACCCATGCTATAAATACGCCTACTACTGCTGTAGGACACACCACACTACAAGTTTAAGCGAAAAACAAAAAACCAAAAAAAATGGTGACCGTTTACTGACAGTTCTGTCCAGCATCTCAGGCGTTTTCATTACCTACGCTATAAATACGTCCAATACTGCAGTATTCCGCTTTCAAATCACACCACACTACAAGTTTTAGCGAAAAACAAAAAACAAAAAAAATATGGTGACCGTTTACCGACAGTTCTGTCCAGCATCTCAGGCGTTTTCATTACCTACGCTATAAATACGTCCAATACTGCAGTATTCCGCTTTCAAATCACACCACACTACAAGTTTTAGCGAAAAACAAAAAACAAAAAAAATATGGTGACCGTTTACTGACAGTTCTGTCCAGCATCTCAGGCGTTTCGGTTACCTACGCTATAAATACGTCCAACACTGCAGTGTTCCGCTTTCAAAACAAACCACACTACAACTTTTAGCGAAAAACAAAAAACAAAAAAAATATGGTTACCATTTACTGACAGTTCTGACCAGCATCTCAGCCGTTTTCATTACCTAGGCTATAAATACGTCCAATAACGCAGTATTCCACTTTCAAAACACACCACAATAAAAGTTATTAAGAGAAAAAGCAAAAACCATGTCACGATAGCTTTGGTTACCGTTAACTGACAGTTCTGCCCAGCAACTCAGCAGTTTTTATCACTCATGCTATAAATACGTCCAATACTGCAGTATTCCGCTTTCAAAACACACCACACTTTAAGTTTTAACGAAAAACAAAAACCCAAAAAAAAATATGGTGACTATTTACTAAGAGTTCTGACCGGCATCTCAGGCGTTTTCATTACCTACGCTATAAATACGTCCAATACTGCAGTATTCCGCTTTCAAATCACACCACACTACAAGTTTTAGAGAAAAACAAAAAACAAAAAAAATATGGTGACCGTTTACTGACAGTTCTGTCCAGCATCTCAGGCGTTTCGGTTACCTACGCTATAAATACGTCCAACACTGCAGTGTTCCGCTTTCAAAACACACCACACTACAAGTTTTAGCGAAAAACAAAAAACAAAAAAAATATGGTTACCATTTACTGACAGTTCTGACCAGCATCTCAGCCGTTTTCATTACCTAGGCTATAAATACGTCCAATAACGCAGTATTCCACTTTCAAAACACACCAGAATAAAAGTTATTAAGAGAAAAAGCAAAAACCATGTCACGTTAGCTTTGGTTACCGTTAACTGACAGTTCTGCCCAGCAACTCAGCAGTTTTTATTACCCATGCTATAAATACGTCCAATACTGCAGTATTCCGCTTTCAAAACACACCACACTTTAAGTTTTAACGAAAAACAAAAACCCAAAAAAAATATGGTGACTATTTACTAAGAGTTCTGACCGGCATCTCAGGCGTTTTCATTACCTACGCTATAAATACGTCCAATACTGTAGTAGGTACTCCGCTTTCAAAACACACCACACTACAAATTGTAACGAGAAAAACCAAAAACAATGTCAGGTTAGCTTTAGTTACCATTAACTGACAGTTCTGCCCAGCATCTCAGCTTTTTTCATTACCCATGCTATAAATACGCCTACTACTGCTGTAGGACACACCACACTACAAGTTTCAGCGAAAAACAAAAAACCAAAAAAAAATGGTGACCGTTTACTGACAGTTCTGTCCAGCATCTCAAGCGTTTTCATTACCTACGCTATAAATACGTCCAATACTGCAGTATTCCGCTTTCTGACAGTTCTGACTGGTCAGAACTGTCAGTAAATGGTAACCAAAGCTAACGTGACATGGTTTTTGATTAATCTCGTAATAACTTGTAGTGTGGTGTGTTTTGAAAGCGGCATACTGCGGTATTGGACGTCTCTATAGCGTAGGTAACGAAAACGGCTGAGATGCCGGTAAGAACTGTCAGTAAATGGTCACCATATTTTTTTTTTGGGTTTTTGCTTTTCGTTAAAACTTAAAGTGTGGTGTGTTTTGAAAGCGGAATACTGCAGTCTTGGATGTACTTATAGCATGGGTAATGAAAACCGCTGAGATGCTGGGCAGAACTTTCAGTAAATGGTAACCAAAGCTATCGTGACATGGTTTTTGATTAATCTCGTAATAACTTGTAGTGTGGTGTGTTTTGAAAGCGGCATACTGCGGTATTGGACGTCTCTATAGCGTAGGTAACGAAAACGGCTGAGATGCCGGTAAGAACTGTCAGTAAATGGTCACCATATTTTTTTTTTGGGTTTTTGCTTTTCGTTAAAACTTAAAGTGTGGTGTGTTTTGAAAGCGGAATACTGCAGTCTTGGATGTACTTATAGCATGGGTAATGAAAACCGCTGAGATGCTGGGCAGAACTTTCAGTAAATGGTAACCAAAGCTATCGTGACATGGTTTTTGATTAATCTCGTAATAACTTGTAGTGTGGTGTGTCTTGAAAGCGGCATACTGCGGTATTGGACGTCTCTATAGCGTAGGTAACGAAAACGGCTGAGATGCCGGTCAGAACTCTTAGTAAATAGTCACCATATTTTTTTTGGGTTTTTGTTTTTCGCTAAAACTTAAAGTGTGGTGTGTTTTGAAAGCGGAATACTGCAGTATTGGACGTATTTATAGCATGGGTAATAAAAACTGCTGAATTGCTGGGCAGAACTGTCAGTTAACGGTAACTAAAGCTAACGTGACATGGTTTTTGCTTTTTCTCTTAATAACTTTTATTGTGGTGTGTTTTGAAAGTGGAATACTGCGTTATTGGACGTATTTATAGCCTAGGTAATGAAAACGGCTGAGATGCTGGTCAGAACTGCCAGTAAATGGTAACCATTTTTTTTTTGTTTTTCGCTAAAACTTGTAGTGTGGTGTGTTTTGAAAGCGGAACACTGCAGTGTTGGACGTATTTATAGCGTAGGTAACCGAAACGCCTGAGATGCTGGACAGAACTGTCAGTAAACGGTCACCATATTTTTTTTGTTTTTTGTTTTTTGCTAAAACTTGTAGTGTGGTGTGATTTGAAAGCGGAATACTGCAGTATTGGACGTATTTATAGCGTAGGTAATGAAAACGCCTGAGATGCTGGACAGAACTGTCGGTAAACGGTCACCATATTTTTTTTGTTTTTTGTTTTTCGCTAAAACTTGTAGTGTGGTGTGATTTGAAAGCGGAATACTGCAGTATTGGACGTATTTATAGCGTAGGTAATGAAAACGCCTGAGATGCTGGACAGAACTGTCAGTAAACGGTCACCATTTTTTTTTTGGTTTTTCGCTTAAACTTGTAGTGTGGTGTGTCCTACAGCAGTAGTAGGCGTATTTATAGCATGGGTAATGAAAAAAGCTGAGATGCTGGGCAGAACTGTCAGTTAATGGGAACCAAAGCTAACCTGACATTGTTTTTGATTTTTCTCTCTAAAACTTGTATTGTGGTCTGTCCTATTGCAGTAGTAGATGTATTTATAGCGTAGGTAACGAAAACAGCTGAGATGCTGGGTAGAACTGTCAGTTAATGGTAACCATATTTTTATACGTTCGAACCCGCGGTGGGGTCGTGATTTTGGCGGAAAATTAACGGAACTATACTTAAAATCAATCAGGGTTTATAGAACTATGCTTAATACAATTCCGTGGTTTTAAAACACTGAAAATACTGTGAGATGCTATGACGTCATATAGGAAGTTAATATCTCACGTTCGAAATCGCGGTGGGATCGTGGCGTTGGCGGCAAATTGATGGAACTATGCTTAAAATCAATCAGGGTGTATAGAACTATGCTTAATAAAACTCCTCGGTGTTAAAACATTGAAAATACTGTGAGATGCTATGACGTCTTATGTGAAGTTAGCATCTCATTTTCAAAATTGCTATTTTGACGATAAAGCAACAGAACTATTGTTACAATCAATCAGGAGGTATAGAACTATGTTTAAAACAACATCTCGATTCTGAAAAACCTTTAATATGATGAGATGCTGCGATGTCATTATGTGGAGTTGGCATCTCATTTTCAAAATTGCTATTTTGACGGTAAAGCAACAGAACTATTGTTACAATCAATCAGGAGGTATAGAACTATGTTTAAAACAACTCCTCGACCGTGAAAAACCTTTAATATGATGAGATGCTGCGATGTCATATGTGAAGTTGGCATCTCATTTTCAAAATTGGATTTTTCAGGGCAAATGAATTGAACAATCGTTATAAACTATCAGGAACTGTGGAACTATGCTGGATGCAAGCAGAACTCAAGTTATTTGTTGAGATGCTAATTCTTGAGATGCTAAGTTCACAGTGACAATAGTACCGGGGTCGAAGTAAAAATCTTACATCTTGGACCCCCAATATCTCCTTAACTAGAATGTTCCCAGGTATGGTCTAGAACAAAAAAATGATCGCAGTGACGGAGAGAACAAGTGAGGAGGTGAAGAAAAACAACCTCACTTTTCAATATAAAAAAAAAAGTTTAGTCTATGTGCAAAAAAATGTTAAATTGATTATAGCAATAAGTAAAACCTTATCCAAAACACCCCTTTTCTTATAAGTTTTCACTTTCTTACAAATTCAGAGTTTCGAACAAAAACACACTTTATATTCGAAAAAAATCAGAATCCCTTGATTATTTTCAAAAGCTCACTTTATTTGGAGTAAAATTGAATGGTATCATTACGACTTCGTCGAAACCACATGAAAACATTGAGTTTAGTAAAAAGGCTAAACTTCTAATGCCTGGTCTTTTTGCTAAAATTTAGTAATAATCAAGTATTTAGTATTTATTATTTGATAAAATTTAGTGTGCTTGGTAACATTTTTCAGTTATTTGACGTTTTTTCAGCAGCGTTGCCAGAACTCCTGATTTATCAGGAGATTTCCTGATTCTTCTTTAGATTCTCCTCATCTCCTGATTTTATCATTAAATCTCCTGATATTTGTGTTTTGAAATAAATTCAAATAATTGTACCTACAATGTATTAACTATGCGTAAAAACCAATAATAAGTTTATGGAATGAACACTCCATAAAATACCCTAATTCAATACTGAGAAATTCAGAATGGAAAATCCCCGAGTCTGAAGTCGTACCCAACCTCATATACCTACACTCTTCTTCTTCTTGGTATTGCTGGCACGACAATTTTTTATATTTATCTAGCCCAATACTTCGCCACCTCCACCGCGTCGTCGGTGGCAAAGGTCACTTCGGCTGTATGTGCTTGACGGTACGGTTGGTGCAGTGGCTGAGCGATTGGCTGCTGCGCTGCGTGTTGCGGGTTCGATACCCGCACGGAACAAATATTTGTATGGCCTACAGGCAGTTATCCCAGGTTTGGCTGTTTGTGCATGTGTATAAATGTTTGTAAACGTACGATACAGGAGAAATTCCTAGTACGGGGCAACGTTTAAAAAAAAACTATTTTTGGGCTAAGAGGGCAGGACAGGCGGTGGAGCATAGTTTGTGTCACAGCTCCACAACCACGCCCTGTTGCTGAGTCACATCTTCCCACTTGAGTCCGGAGACGGTTCAAGGACTTCCAGGTGCACCACGGAAGGTTAGACCCTGCAGGTAGATGCTCACTTGGTGGTAAGTAGTGAGTGGGAGGGACAGCTATCTTCCCACAGTTTACATCGGGCGTCAGCCTGGTTTCCCTACACTTTAATACCAGTCAAAGCACACGGTGTTATTTTTATTCATATAATTAATAGGCTTAGAGCCGCAGCAGTCGCACGCAAGGTAAGGCCCGGTGTCCACTGAGGCGGAGAGGAGATCTGTTACAAACCACCAATAGAATTTCGTTGTTTACACTTCTCTCACTCTCCGCTTAGCTTAAAAGCGCGATTCCATTAGGCAAGTAACTTGGATGCCAGTTGTAAATTGCATACAACTTGAACAAACCTGCATACAAGCTACAACTTGTATGACGTAGTTTGAATTTGTAAATTTTTTATTCAACTGACGTGCAAATTGGACGCGCAAACGTTAGTTGCACGTTTCGAATTGCGAACCAGTGAAGTGTCCTACTCAATTGATCAACATCTCTACTTGTATGCATGTAAAACCTGATTGAAAACATGTTTCCATTGCAAGCAACTAGTACGCAAATGTGACGTTATACTTGCACAAGTCTATAGCGCGAAATTGAAAAAGTATCGGTGTATCGGCAAATTTAATATTGCCGATTCCGACATATCGGAAAACTCGCGATATCGCCGATATATCCGTATCCGATGCATCCCTAGTTAGAATACTTCAGGGTATTAAAATAAAAGAGTTTACTTTTTGTACACAAAATACGTTTTTATTAGACATTGTATATTTAGCTACACACGCTACGTGTACAAATCAGACGCTTTACTTTCATGGCACTGAGCTACAACGTCAGAATCATCAGCTGTCTTTATATTATGTGCTGTAGGATTGTGAACTATAGCACTGATGAAATAGAGTTAAAATTAGCGTGCTAGACATGATTCTCTATGGGCACCGGAGCTTTGTAGGGTCCCGTACCCAAGGGGTAAAAACGGGACCCTAGTACTAAGACTCCACTGTCCGTCTGTCTGTCTGGCTGTCTGTCACCAGGCTGTATCTCATGAACCGTGACAGCTAGACAAATTAAATTTTCACAGATGATGTAGTTGTGTTGCCGCTATAACAACAAATACTAAAAACAGAATTAAATATATATTTAAGGTGGCTCCCGTACAACAAACGTGTTTTCTTTTTTAGATAGTCGTACGGCAGCCTACGTGACGAGTCCGACTCGCACTTGACCGGTTTTTTTAACTTTATTTTAGTTGAGATTTAGTTCACAACTAATTTTCAATGAAAATTTCTAAAGCATTTCTCTATTGTCTCTGCTGACTGTGAAGCCACTGCAAAAAAAGGGGGAGAAATAGCTATGAGGTTGGAAGAGACACCGGACACTAAACCGGTTACACATTCTTCTACATCATTCTGGAAAACAACTGTTTCCTTTAGAACTGCAATGCCTATACGTTTAAAAGTATTGAAAACCTTATTTTTTAAATTACCGATGAAAAAGTTCTTTGTTCAAAACGATGTGCTGAATACAGCTTGTCGAAAAAGTTTCGATGGTGGCGAATCGCGGAACTACATATTTCCTACCTGGCAATGCCACGTTTTCTGTCAAACTCGGCAATGTCATTGGCTTGTCACTGCACAGGGTTGCCAGAAAGTCGCTGACAGCGCCCTCATTTTTCTATACTATATTTTGCCAAACTGTACGTTGTAACCCTTCTAGCGTCGGTGTCATTCCACCTTGTAAACACTATTCAAAACTGTGTTACATATGCCTGTTTATCACTAATATTAAATTTTAATTAAAATGTAAAGACCAATCAAACAGCTTGTTATTACTTGGGCATTAACTTCGGTGGCACCCAAAGAAAACGGTCATACAAGGTCAATAAAAAGCTCAAAGATGTCTTACAGATTCTCAATTTCTATTTTATCCATGAAAATCGTAATTCACATAATATAAAGACAGGTGAGATGTAACAAACAAAAACCATAACTAAAACCAATATCCAGATTGACCGTTTGAGTTAGTCAACAAGTGCAACAATGTTATTATATTACCCGGCCAATCCGGACACTGACCAACAACGGACATTGCAGACTTTTAATAATAACTTATAAGTCAACACAAACAAAATTTGTTCCATATAATACTGGTCTTAACAATAAAAAATACTTTTGCTTTCAAAAATAGCTGCCACAACTTAAATCGTGTAAAAATATTTTAGCGTACAACGCCATCTATTATTACAAAAATAAAACAGTTAGTTCAGCTACTCGGTAAGAGATGGCGCTATTTTAAATTATACTTGTTATTTTTGTGACATAATTCGGTATACATTGTTATATAATTTCAAAGTGGTATAATATCTATGCTACACTGTGTTTACTGTCTTTTCATTTTTATTTTAGCTCTGATTTTACAGTACAGTGACCCTTATTCTCGTTAGCATAAGGTTCATATTTGAGGTGAAATAATTTTGAAAGGACAGTAGTGTTTTTTAGCACTATTTAGTGTTTTCTACATTTGTCACATTTACTACGTAAAGCCTACATGCTTTTAGACACAGAATGGCCTTTTGACATTTAGTATGTTCTCAATCAATACAGACTACTTTAGTCCACTATTGGACGTAGGCCTTTTTAATTCAGAGTAAAAACTGGAAGGTATCATGAAAGACAAGTGACAGAAAAGTATGGAGGAACAAAACCCGCGCCGATACCAACTTAAAAAAATAACCAATTGCGATAAGGGCAGAAAATCATGATTTTGTTTAAGAAAACATACTAAATATCAAAAGGCATTAATGCTGACTCCTACCTCTAAATCTAGTGACAATTGTCCATACAACAAGGCCACTGCTATTATTTTTAATACATAATTATACATATATTCACAATTTCACATTCACTGTCATGTACACAAAACAGTAATGCCGGGTACTGTAATAAATAATGTTTAGGGCAAAAACTACATATTATACATTTTTAAATCTGTAAAATACAACTTGGTTATTTGTGTAAAAAATATTCTTCAAAAAATTATTAGGCGCATATTGAAATATAAATCTATTAATTATAGTCTTTTTGGGAAGCCATAGCATGATAATCATACTCGTACAAGTTACAGCATGTATTTGGGCGGACAAGGAAAAATATTGCCCAGCAAATTGCCATACAATGTGGCAACGCCGCCATTCTCTTAGGCACATTACTAGCTGACACACCGCTGCAGAGGAGTTTTTTGATGAACTTATACAGTTGTTGTCAGTTTATTTAATAATTCTTAATTGTAATAAAATAATGTATACAGTATGTTAAAAAAACCTGTCCGATCCGGGCATAAGAGGTATATAGGTATACCAATGACATTGCCTATTAGAATTAGAAACATAAAATGTTCATGAAAGTAAAAATATTATTGAATTTTAAAATGCAAGATTTTTGTCCCAAATTACCATCGTTTCCCTAAATTTTAACAAACTTTTAAAACGTGACAACACCTTCTTCGGCATAAGTATGTTCGATCGTCAATCGTTTTTTTATGACGTCACTACCCGAGAAGCGACCGCTCGCGCCCGTGTGTTGCCATATAAGTTTCCTCATTTTAGTACATTTAATTTAATTTTCATTGGGTTATTTTTTCACTTGTTCTCCAAAAAGGATTACCTACATAAATAGAATCTAATCTCGATACCTCCAACCCTCACGGATGGGACAGGGTTTTTTTTAAACATAGTGTATAGTTATTTTAACTTACTTATTAAAGTCCTTTCACATTGATGTTACCTCTGGCAGCAGAAACCTTTTTGAAAAGTGACTAAAGATCATTTTGAATTGACATGATGCACAATAACTATGACGGGACTGTAACAATCTCCGCAAATTAAAATCCCAACTTCCTTTTCATTCAGAGCCAATCTTAGAAGATTGGCTGCACAATACATTTCCCTGACTGTGTATAATCATTTAGTTTTATGTTATTTAAGGTACAATTTTAAAGGCGGATGTAACCGCAAGCAAACTTATTGCTCTGACAGAGCGCAGCTACGCGACTGGTTTGTACAAGTTACCTGAAAATGTCAAATTTTCCCAAACAACCTTGAACCTAATGCTTTAGCGAAAAAGTTGAAAATATGTTGAAGTAATTTGACAGATTGTAGTAGCTTGATGTGCTGGCGTCTGTTCGTAACTTTAAGACAACGCTTCCGAATCTTTAGATAGATTAGTTTTCCATAAAACCAGTGGATAATAAAGTAACTGACAGCTTTTTAAATGTAATTTTTAATTTAATTGTTTCGTACTGAAGGGTCCGCTGTCCGTCTGTCTGTCAGTGGGCATCTCATGATCCGTAATAGGTCGACAGTTGAAATGTTCACAGGATGTATATTTCTGTTGGAACCAGGAACAGCCATGTTACTGCGATATATCATAGCGATCTGAGATTGGTCGCTTTCTGAATTGTACCTTTGTATGTCTTGCACTGGATAATATTGTAAGGCGTAAAAATGTTGATCTGGGTATCTAAAGGTACATATTGTTTTATTACATTTACTGAAAATACTAGTAACAATTTTGTGATGTTTTTTCTATTATTAATATTTCTTCTTGTCTTTTATAACATATTAAAGGCATACATTGAAAAAAATATGTATAAAGAGATCTTCCTATTAGATTCACAGGTATATTAGTATCAATATTACACCTTAGAGATTTATAAAGTCGTAAGTTACTGACAAAATGTGAGCATACTATAAAGCATATTATATGAGAAAAGTGTAAGTGGTCATATTTATTTATGGATGTAGTATGGGCCATCAAACTTTCATTTAATTTGAAATCAGCCCCTAAATAATCTCACTCAGATCTAGCCTGTCCCTTTGCTGCCCTCCTCTCCACTCAAACGTGCACGGGGACTGTAGTCACCCCAATTTTTTTTCCATTTTCCATGGTGACTACAATCACAAAACGACATCGATCAGTTTATACAGCGCTAAGGTTAGCTATTAAAAATACAGTAGAAAAAAACTAGATGGCGCTATTTGAAATTTGTCATCCGTGAGAGTGAATTTATCTGTGCAATGACAACAAAATATTAAAAAAAGAAAAATGCGAAATTGTCAGCTCGTACCCTACAGGGGGGGTACCCTTAGCGTGCAGTCGCTTAGTTTATCAGTGGTTTGCTGGTTGGAGGTTTTACACTCAAGGCACCCACATAGTCCGATAGTCCGGTACTAAGTATTATATTATTTGTGGTCCGGTTAAGCAGAAGCCAGCCTCATAGGTTGTCCTGCAAGAACCCATGAAAAAAAACACTAAAGGGAAAAAAAAACCGCATAGCGGTTCAATATTTGGGACGATCAGGTATTGAAATTTTGTATGAGACAACTTATAGTACATTAGGTATATCAAATACCTGAGTGGGGAAACTTTGTTATTGCATTCTAGGCGGTATTCACACCCGAGCCGCAGGCGAGATTAGCATGGAGCAGAGAACTGCAGTAAAAAATGCCCACGAATATCAAACGACTTTTTTAAACTTTTTTTACTTTATTAGGAAAGTATGATTTAATATGCGTTTTTTTCCGCGCCTTAGTTTCACCAGGTTGAAGAAGAAGCAAAGGTATAAAACCGCTAAACAGCCTAATATGAAAATTAAAATATTTTTGAATTTAGAATAGAAATTCATGACAAAAATACTTTTCATTCTATTATTTTATTTCTTCGAAAGTTATTGAGAAACGTCATTTGATACACGTGGGCATTTGTTACTGCAGTTCTCGGCTACATAACAACCTCGCCTGCGGCTCGGGTGTGAATTCCGCTTCGAATGCAATAACAAAGTTTTCCCACTTATAACAAAATGTACTATTTTCGCTTTGAGGATGATGGTGCCATGGAGAAAGGTGTTCCGTTTGATGGTCCATACCACATCCTAATATGTATGAGCACACTTTCTGATATATGCTTTATATTTGAACCACCCCTATAAGATAAATGCTGTAGATCCACCTCTCCTCTTCGGGGATAATAAACATAGTGTTATGTGTTCAAGTTCCATATAATATGGAGCGAGCCTATTGCCATCAACCGAGCACAAATCCAGATCCTGGACTGCTACTGATAAATACCTGATGAAAAAGCTCAAAACACTTTGCCCGACCTTGGAATCGCACCCAAGACCCTACGCATTGAATTCTTTTGTCCACTGACGACTTCATCTGTCTGAAAGTGCGGTATATTAATAAATTCTACAGCTACATATCATATATATTTATACAATTTTTATTAAGTTAATGAGATTCTAAATACTAATATTCACAAAGTTACATTTTTAGGTTTAAATAGCAGATGCCTTATAATAGATGTAAATACAGGCACATCAGATATTTCCGCTTTGACTCTGAGATGGCAACGCTGCGATACCTCTTTTGAGTCTAGCCAATGCTCTAAAGGCGCCATTCCATTCTCAAGTTACTTGTATGCAAGTTGAAAATTCCTTACAACTTGAACAAACCTGCATGCAAGCTACAATTTGTATGACATAGTTTGAATTTGTACATTTTTTATTCAAGTGACGTACAAATTGAACGCGCAATCGTTAGTTGCACGTTTCGAATTGCGAACGAGTGACGTGTCCTACTCAATTGTTCAACATCTCCACTTCTATGCTAGTAAAACGGGTGGCCCACCATGACGTCTTAAAGCAGGAGCAATTCCAGTGTGGGAAAGAGATGGCGCTAGACGACCTGTATAGCTCTGTCTCTTTCCCACACTGGAATTACTCCTGCTTTAAGACGTCATAGTGACCCGCTGCATGCAATTTGCGCACTCTTTACAACATGTTTCCAATGCAAGCAACTTGTACGCAAATGTGACGTCATACTCGTACTTGCATGCAAGACTTGCCTAATGGAATCGCACCTTTAGGCTAAAATCTATAAAGCATACTTCAATCAAACTAAGTACAGTAACGGTTCAGACAAAAATTAACCTTATTCGTATGTTTTAATGTGCATATTTCTATAAGAGACTGATTTAGCGTTTCATTCGAATATGAAGATTAAGTACCTATACAGGGTGGAAATTTTCAGCGCGGCAGTAAGGGGAACTACCTTGACTGATGCAGCTATACGAAAATGGTTATAGGAGATTATCTATCATTTTTCGTAAAATTTTGATCCGCATATACAGATTTTCAAAAAAATGTACAGTTAGTAAGAAAATGGTCATTGTACACAATTTTCTTTATTGATGCAAATCATTCCTGTTTCCAATACTGACAAAAAACTTCTATGGGACCAACCATCGTTGGAGTACTAAAATAGTCAGAAATTGCAAAAAAAAATCTCATACATTTCGTAGGAAATCATTGAAGGCCATAAGAAAGAATTTGTGAAACTGAAATACAAAAAAAATGACACGTAAATGAAAACAGTCGATGTCAATGGGGGCTATCGCGTGTGAATTCGCAGCTAGAGGCGCTAGTGTAGCGCGAGGGCACCGAAATGTCAGATGTCACAGAAAGTTCACGCGTTGCGTGCTTTTTTATCACGTATTTTTACTAATATTCACAACTATTGTGGTCTAGATTGAGCTACAGCTGATTTTTTTGTGGGTGGGGCTCAGAATGATGTACTGAATACGTGGTAGCTTTCGCGTCGGTGTCCCTTCCACCCCGTACAGCTAATGAAAAGGTTAATTTTTTAATGAAAAGCTTCTGTGGCCGAGTTATGTTAAGGTTTCCTATATAGTTTACATACAGATTATATAAAGAGGATTGGCTTCACCATAATCAGTTGACCATGATCTGTCTGATGCCTTAATTCAGAATCTAGCCCAGGTATCTATAGTCAAGCAACCAGTGCAACCATTTCTATGCAATAGACAAGAATTTAAACGAAGTAATAACCAAAAGCTACTAACAATTACTAACTTCAAACAATTACTAAATTACAGAACAAAAATCGTATCTAAGTAATTAGTTTTACTCAAGTAATCATTTTGACTTGTATCTGTCACCGTAAAATTGTAAATACCATTAGTTTATAATCTATCTCGCGAGATTGTGAACCGTAACATACTGCTTACAATTATTTTTCGGTAGATCTATCGAAGTGAAACTGTTACATCACAATCTGTCGCGCGTTAAATTGTCAACTAGGTATCCGAACGCTGTCCCTGATTGGTCGGTCTTACAGTGACATAATTATATGCACGGGAGTAAGACCAAAAACAATATCAAGTTTAGTTACTTTGATTGGACTTTTGATTGAATAAATATGTTTAATAAAGGGTAGCCTTACTGCGTTGTACGCAAAGACTGTGTTGTGGAGTTCATCTGACCTCCACAACCCAGTCCCAGTCTCTTGTCGTTGGGTTGCCTATCTAGGCAGTCCCTCCACGTAACACACTGGTACTCAGCTGCATCCGGTTAGACTGGAAGCCGACCACGATATAGCTGGGAGAAGGCAGGCAGGTGACGGAGAGGTTTCCTTACTGTGGTGGCGGCTCTTCATCATCAGCTCTCAGGGCTACCATGTCGGGTAGCTTGAAGTGTTGCATGTGGAATGGAGGCTCGGGGCTACTGCAGGGCCGAGTAGGCTGTGACAGGGAAAGAAATAAATATCTAAATGATAGAGTATTTCGGAATTTTTAACAGACAATGGTGTAATGAAAGAATATAGACATGCTAAATACATGTATTGTTTGCCCTTGTAAATAATTTTGTATATTGACATTAATGTTGTGTATTAATATCGGTATTATATTCTGACATTAGTATTGTATATTGACATTGTATTATTTTTGTGCCTTGACATGTACTGTTTTGACATATTATTTTAATATATTTTTTTGTCTTTGACATATATATTGACATTGATTTCTATTGTTATTTATATTTAATTAATTTGTAGGATGCGATTTTTTAAAATTGTTTTTTACTGTCCAGACTTATTTAATTATTGAGACTTGGCTGGCTTGATTTCTTAATTTCTTACAAACATTTGTACGCCCTCTGGCGTAACACAGAGCACTCTTTATTACCTAGCTATACCATTATCACTGTATGTTAAAAAAAAAAATTACATGATTTATAAAAATAAATTATGTACCGCGTTCGCGATACCATTACTCAATACTCAATTCTTTATTGCATTCCATAATGTGTACATAAATATAACAGTTGGTATGTTAAAACATCGAATCAATTATGGCCCCTGTCGGGCACAGCAAAGTTAGTTTTAAATAGGAGAGAGGATGAAGGCGCTAGGGACTAGTAAAATTACATAAAATATTAAACTAATAAAATAAAATGTTGATATTATGCGAAATTATTTTTTATTAATGTTGAAATTTATCGCTGAAATATTCGTCAATAGTGTAGTAGCTTTTGGTTATTAGGAATTGTTTTAATTTATTGATAAAGATATTATTTTTACTTATACTTTTGATACATTCTGGTAGCTTATTGTATATTTTAATGGACATGACAAATGCACTAGATGAGTGCATTTTTAATCGTGAAGTGGGTATGATTAATCTGCTTTCATGTCTAAGTGCAATTTTTGTTTGGATATCTCCTCTTTTGGTATAGAATTGCGGATATTTTCGTACAAATTTACAAATTTCAAGTATGTAGAGGCAGGGCAGGGTTAATATTTTTAGGTCTTTAAAGTGGGGTTTACATGAGTCTGTATCTTTGATATTTGTTAAAATTCTAATATTTTTTTTCTGAAGAGTGAATAATGTAGGCGCGTCTGTACTATTTCCCCACAAGATAACTCCATATTTAAGCCACGCAAATGCGTACGCGTAATAAGTGACCAGTGCTGTTTTGAGGTCTGTTGTCTTCTTGATTTCTCGGAGAGCATATGAGAACTTGGTTAATTTTGTTCTTACTTTTTGAATATGTGATTTCCAATCTATGTGTGAATCGATGTCCAGGCCTGAAAGGGTGAATTTATTTACTGCTTCTAATTTTGATCCATTGTATTTGAAACTTATGCTTAAAGGTAATTTTTGTCAGGGGTGGAAAGTTATTAGTTTTGTCTTATCGTAGTTAATTTCAAGATTGTGATCGTTCATCCAGTGTGTTGCAGTGTCAAGTAAAGAACTCAATTTTTGGTTTAAATTTAAATTACTATCACATGATGTTAAGATAGAGATATCATCGGCGAATAATACGCATGACTCATTTATGTGGTTAGGGAGATCATTTATGTAAACAAGGAATAGCAAGCCTCCTATCACACTTCCTTGTGGTATAGAAGCGTTTACAGGCATGTTTTGGGATCGAATTAATTCTATTTCTTTTGATTCATGATTGTAATGTTCTATTTCTACAACTTGTTCTCTGTTTTTGAGATAAGATGTGAGCCATTCGTAACTTTTTCCGCGGATACCGATGTTATATACACACATCAAAAGTGTCTAGGGATCAACATATATTTTTGCAATAACTTTTCTCCTGATTGATATTAATTAAAATTTTCTTTAAGGATTCATCAAATAAAGTGTTTTCGTTTGTCACAGTAACGATAAACCAAGTCACCTTTGCATTAATAAAGAAATTTGCCATTTTCCTAATAAAGGGATTTTTGACATTTGAACCACTAACACAAAAGTTCGAAAAAAAGACTGAAATAACAGTTTTCTTTAAAATTTTATTGGGTAACTTAAACAATTAATAATCCGTGTTTCTACCGCGAACACTAACAACACAAGAACATCGGTTTGGCATACTCAAAATGAGTTCATCCAAATCACGCTGTGGAATGGCCGCCCATGTTCGTTGCAACAACAAAAAAAGGTCTTCTTGCGACTGGATACCCTCCATATTCGGCAGAGCTCTTCTCTGTAGCATATCCCATGCATGCTCAATCGGATTCAAGTCTGGCGACTGAGCAGGCCAGGGCAGGACATTGATGTTAGCTGCGGCGAGAGTCTGTCTTACAACTCTTGCGGTGTGCGGTCGTGCATTATCATGCATTAACTGAAATAAGGGACCGATTTGCACTTGTAGAGGAACGATGACGTCTGATACAATCGTCTCAGCATAAATTTGAGCGTTGAGGTTGCCTCTGATCCAAATCAACTCAGTTCTTCCGCCGATCCAAATACCCGCCCATACCATGATGGTTCCACCACTATAAGGATGGACTTCCTGGCAGGATTTTAATCGCTGTTGGCGTCCAGGGGTTCTCCAGTGTCGTATACGTCTTGTATCCGGTCTCATACCAAAACGAGACTCATCAGAAAAGCACACGAAACGCCATTGTTCTTCTGCCCAATTTCTGTGTTCAAGAGCCCATTGATATCGTATCCTACGATTGTGCATTGCTATAGGTGGTACCCGTAGCGGTCTTCGGGAATGAAGGTCCACTTCATGCAAGCGGTTTCTGACTGTTTGGTCGCTAATTAAGTTCCCTGAAGAGTGATGAAGCCTCACGGCTAACATCATGGCGGTTATTGTTGGAGCTCTTCGAGTTAAGATTTGAATGTATCGGTCTTGTCTCCGTGTGGTGCAGCGATACCGTCCTCCATGGCGCTCAGCCACGGTACCAGTGCTTCGGTAACGTGTCCAAAGTCGACTGATAACACTCTGACTTGTATTCAGAGCTAAAGCCACAGTACGTTGCCGGGAACCAGCTTCTATCATTCCCACGGCTCTGAGCATTTCTTCCCTGCTTAAATGACGTCGCCGCTCCATAATAACGTTGGTTTTAATCAGTAGTAGGGAAACAGTAGCACTAATAATGTCTTCAATGCGTTGTATGTTTTTATAGGGAAAATATTGACAGCTGATTTTCATCTTTTACTCGAATTTGATTCACAGTTCCTGATTCAAATTATGAAATGCACCAAAAAGGATCCATATAAATTTATAAAATCATAAATTTATTACAAAGCCACATCTCAATCTCAAGAAATCCACATAAAAATGCTTGATCCCTAGACACTTTTGATGTGTGTAGTTTATTTAATAATATATCAAACTGCACCTTATCATAAGCTTTTGTCATGTCTAATAGCAATCCTACAGCGTACTTTTTATTATTAATTATATTGAGGGCTTCTTGTATATAGTTATAAACAGCCAAAACACCCACATAATAGTTCAGTTTGCGCAACAACTAAAAAATTAGTTGGCGACTTTTCTATAGTCCAATCCCCATCGCATCAAGTAACTACAAACTGTCAAATTTTCTCATTCGATTTTGAACTGAACCGGCAACATTTTATGGTTTAACATCATTTGGAGAAATTTGACAGTTTGCGGTTACTTGATGCGCTGGCGACTGCACTAGTCATCTTGACATCAACCTAATTTACAACGACACACTGCTGATATTTCTTTGAGAGTAAATGACTTCAATTTTGAGGCAAGGATTTGAATAAGGGATATTTACTTGAGTGCTACGCCCTCGTCTGCGGCGCGGCAGTATACCCTTCCGTGCCATAAAGAATCTGAAACATTAAAATAATTCAACAAGTGTTAGCTTCAAAACGTTTAAAGTGTTCAGATTTTCAAGGGACGTCAAAAAATCAAAATCAAAGCATTTATTTTAATTATGCCAGTTACAGGCACTTTTGAGCTGTCGAAACCAAAATAACACTGAATTGTAGCTACAGTCTCAGTCACAAGACTCTTATGTGAGAACGATGTAAAAAGATGTGCACGTTAAGTGTCCATAGAAAACAAAAAAGACAGTTAAAAAATAAATAACTAATTCAAATAAGCCGTGGCAACTAAGGGATGGCTTCATGTTCTCTTAGTTACCGACTTATTTATTATTATCATCTCTTTTGTTGAAATCCAACAGGAGGACCTTTTCTTATTATTTACTAGCTGTTGCCCGCGACCTTCGTTCACGTGAAATTATTATAAAAAATATTGCTTTCCTTTTTGTTACTGATTTCAGAGTTTTAATTTCCATTACAGGTACTCTCAAACTAGTTGCAATACTTTCGGGCTTCGGACAACCCGTCGTTACAAACAGTCTTAAGCGCTGAATACTGGCAATTAGCATTCTTAGTATTTTTTAATAGAAACTGGGTTGTGGAGGTCAGACAGTTGCTCTTTGTAACATAAAGGGTGTAACAAACCCTTAACGAAGCCGAAAGCCACTTGTTCTCTCCGTCATTGTGATCATTTTTTTGTTCTAGACTATACCTGGGAACCTTCTAGTTACGGAGATATTGGGGGCCAAAGTTCCAACTTTTTCACAAGTAGTTTTTTAAATACATGTTTTTAAAGTAAGATTTTAAACACCCCCACGACCCCCTTACTATTTAATCCATTCATCAGCACAATGTTTCGAGTGCGTTACATTGAGTCCTACCGTAAAACGTAATTTTTCACCCCAAAAAAAGTCGTATCCCAGCAATATTTTTTGCGTAAAATTACTTAGTTTGACGTTCATAATGCTTGGTTGACGGCTTCGTGAAAGGTCTTGGTACCCCCTGTATAATGACTAACCGTATAGTAGATATAGGTATGTTGAATTGCTCGGAGACAGTCTGGAATGTCAGTCCGCGACTGACACAGTCTGCGGCTTGCCGCAACACTACCTCACTGCGTCGGATCCGTTTGTTGATGCTGAACTCTGACGGCTGCGAGGGGAGCAGCTGTAAGGGAAGGTCCTAATATTCTTGGTTATACATGGTCTTTTCTGGGTCTGTTGGTGCTGACAGCAGATGCTGTTTATGTCGTGAAATGCCTTTGTATTAGATATCTGCCTAGTTTGTACAGTTTTGGAATGAAAGTCTAAAACATTAAACAAGTAAACACGAAAAAAACAAACTATGTATGAAAAACCGCATTACAACAACAATTTGTGTGGTATACTACAACTAAAAAACCTGACTACTGAAACATCACGCTCTTATTAAATTCGGGGTTTACAAGGTAATATCGACTCCCCCTATTGTTGAAGTCGGTTAAAATGTATCCTATGTAACCCGGGCCATAATAACGAATCGATTGACACCTCATCAAAATCGGATGAATAATTTAGGCTATAAGGACGACAATACGTTAATACAAACATACATACATAGACTGCTAAAATCATAATCTTTCCTTTTGGCTTCACCGTAGTCGGGTAAAATTAAATGAAACAATAGTGATATTAATTCTACGACGTGACGTATGACGTATTTATGTACAACAACTGGCAGTATCTTTTTTAATATTTTAAAATTAATTCTTCTACTCGACACTAGATGAAGCTATTGCCAAATCCGTTAGTTAACTTTCTCTACAACAGGTGGCGCTAATAATAATAATTTATTTCAGATTCTATTCATCTTATAATCGCATCCATATTTGCTAATAGAATTGCAAGCTTTTAAACTAGTGTTATGCTATAACCAATCTTCTGTGTTTATCTACTCAACAACAGATGTCAGTACCAACCATACTAGGAGTCTGCGCCTGATCCCCCACATGGATGACGTTGACCGAGGCCGAGGAGCCGGGGCCTATCGTCATGATCTTGGGCCTGATCTCGCGGAAGTGCGGGGGGCTTTGGAGGTGAAGGGCCTGAAATACGGATTGAATAAACAAGCTTAGTTTTTTTGTTTATCCTAAGGCTACCCTTACTAGGCTTAGGGGGCCTCTTAAGGGTTCAATGTACCTACTTATCAAGTGTCTACATAAATCGTAAAAAAACCGGCTAAGTGGGTGTCGGGTCACGCACAATGTAGGGTTCCGTAGTAATGTCCCTCGGTATTGTACTACCGGGATAAAACTATCCTATGTGTTAATCCAGGTTATAAACTATCTGTGTGCCAAATTTCATCCAAATCCGGTCAGTAGTTTATGCGTGAAAGAGTAACAATAACATCCATCCATCCATCCACCCACTCACAGAAACTTTCGCATTTATAATATTAGTAGGATTGTAGTAGCAAACATTCCGCGAGAACCTACTGCCGACAAATTGCTTTGCAGTTTGGCAGATGTTATATTTAAGAACTTTGTAGATTTTTTTATGGTCCCATTAAAATAGGTGGACAAATTTTAACACAGCGTTCAGTACGTCTAACCAAAGATATCCAAGCAAAACAAACACTGATTAAAGTGGTTTTGTGTTGACCTAATGGATGTGTTTATTCTAGAGTGCCGCCGTCAATTTATTATTTTAGGTCAAAATAAAATCAGTTAGACGTACTGAACGCTGTGTTAAAATTTGTCCACCTTTTTTAATGGGACCCTAAATATAAAAAAAAAACCTGTACCCGATTAAACTGGAAGCCGAGTACACATAAATCAGCAAAGCCAGGCAGATGAAGAATACTCACATTATTGACATGTCGTATGATGAACGCGGGCGGTTCGTCCCGCGTGTCGTACGTGTGGTCGTCCGGGGGCCGGGCGACCAGTCCGGGCTTGTCCAGTTCCGTGTCCGACGGACTGTCGTACTGACACTGCACGTTTGCGATGGGGAAGTCTGTTGGAAGAGATATTTGCAGTGAGGTTTACTTGTTTAGCGCCAAATAAAAGTGTAAAAAATTAAAATATACATACTTTTCCGTTGTTAAGTATTTTATTTTGTAAAGTATTATTAATTTTACTTGATTATTGTGAATGTGATGACCATGACGTATGTTATGTATGTTTTCCCCTTTGGTTTTAACGATTGTCTGGCAGTTTGAGTACTATAAGCGACCTACCCAAATGTCCTTTCTTTGGTATTGTTCGTCGTGTCGTTGAGCTCCTTGAGTTATGACTCGAGCTACACGATAACTGACAAATGCTTGCACTGACTGGACTGGTCCACTCAAATTTGTGGGGTTCTTAGTTCAAAGGAGCATTTCAAACACTATCCTCATGTGAGTTGAACAAGATTACGTCTGGACTTTAAAAGAGACTATGACCTCTGAGTTTTTTTCGGCTGTTTCTTCTCCAGTCAGGTACGAAACACCGGCCAATTAAAAAAAAAGACGTGAAAAGTGTTTGTAAAAACCTATCTGCATTATAAACATAATTTATCATAATGATTTATTCTGGTTTAGCAATTCTCTAATTCCCAATTGGCCCTTAAAAAATCAATCTTTATTTTCCCCACTGCAAGGGTTCAAATGGGTAGGCCATAAGTCACAACGAACGCCATCCCACTGCTGGTTGGACACAACTGAATCTTTTGGTATTCTATATTCTCGCAATATCTTCTTTCTTTTAGCCAATATCTTTTATGACAACAGTGGGAAAGTGGCACAGTAACATTATTTCCCTCGTTCTTTCAGTGCCCTTTAATTACATGACCCCTCTTACAATACAAAGAATATAGTAAGAGGAGTCAGGTATAGCTGGGCACTATTCTCTCAGCTACATTATATATCGATATTAGGTTTAAAATAATAAAACAAGATGTTACACGACAAAAATCATTATTATTTATACTTATTATCCGTACATACAATCACCCGTAACACATAGCTTCTACATACTGGCATGTTACTCTACGATTATGTTCCCATTGAGTATGACATGGTTCCCATTGATGGGAATTTTAGTGACAAAGTTTGCGACAACATTATTTCCCTAGGATTCCTAAAAGGTAGAGAAAAAACTGTGGAGTGGCAGATGGCAAAGAATAAAATAACATGCTACGCGAATAAATGATAATATTATAGAGCAATAATAACTATTTGAGCGCTAGCTACTAGCCCTGCCCGCGGCTTCACTCGCGTTTATTAAGAATTTGACAATCAATTCAGTTTGTACACACGGCTACACATCAAGCTATACATTTCCAGTTTATGCTGATCTCGCATTGTATAGGATTTCCGTACAATGCGAGGTCAGCGTATACTGGAAATGTATAGCTTGATGTGTAGCCGTGTGTACTCTTAATGATATAATTCAATCATAATTCGAAAGACACGTGGCGCCATCTATTATCATAAGAACGTTATTGTTGTTTTCCTCGGGAATACTACTTTTTCGGGGTGAAAGGTACCCTATGTCCGTTTCTGTACACCTGACAACGCATATGCAATGATCAGTTCAGTGGTTTTAACGTGAAAAGGTAACAAACAAACTTACTTATAATATTAATTTGGAAGGAAGTAAGGATTAAGTTATTTCTTTAAGATTTTCTTCTTTATATTCTATTCTAGGTCACAACGCCAGCTAGCGAGCGAGCCGGGCGAGGCATCGTTTCATCTCTCTTCATATAGTTCGGTTCAAACTTCATGGCGGCTCGGAAGTTAGCTGCGAGTGATGGTCTCTCGAGAGATTTGTAGGTGTTCGAGTACAGTCTCGATCTGGTGCAGACAAATCTGTCTGCGCTTTGGAATGTGCAACTACAGTACTTTCTCAAGTTATTATGCCTTGTGACTGTGACTGTAGCTTAGCTTTTTTTTTGTTTGACTTTCAAAAGTGCCTGTAATGGTCTAATTGAAATAAATGCTTTGAGTTTGAGTTTGTCTACTCTCTTTTGCTACGCGCACTACAGGAACTCGACACTAAGTCACGGCAAAACACACTCACATATCACTAGATTTTGTCCCAATCACTCAAGTTATACAGGTTATATTGTTATGTAGATATTTACATGTCTCTGGGGTGAATTCAAAAAGTACTATTATTTACACTGTGTTACAAACAATCTTGAGACGTATTTGGTGCTTTAATTTTAATTTTGTGTGTGTGACTTGGCTATTGCATTATTTATTACAGGTCTTTAAACCTGTAATGATAGTTTAAGACATTTAAATAAATAATAAAATAAAAATAAGTTATCCCGTAATTATGTGACAGTCTATGTTTCGTTTTAAAACTTGAAAGCTTAAAATAGCTAATAAAGCCGGAATGCGCGGGCAAAATGTTCAAAACCCGCATACAAGAATCTTTATCATACTCAATGAGACTTACATTCATGATAAAATCGTAGAGTAATTATAATTACGTTACATAATTAATTAATTAACTTATAATTATTTTACCTACAATTTAGTTAAGTACATCAATTATATGTTGTAGATTAATAATTATTTTGGCTTATTGTAAAATAAGAACAATTACTACAATTTTACTAAACATTTGATAAAAAAATGTGTCAATAAATTAGAATTAGATTATTTTATAATTAATTTAGTATACAATATTGCCGCGTGGTCCCGGCTACTAATTTGCCATTTTTTGTAGTTTTGCCTTCACAAATACGTACAGACGCCAGAAAATCAAGCTACCCGAACTGTCAAATTTTCCAATCAATCTGAAACTTAATGCTTTAGCGATAAAGTTGAAAATCTATTCTAGAAATTTGACAGATTGTAGTAGCTTGACGTGCTGGCTTCTGTACTATTGAGGTTAAGGCCTCAACGCATGAATTGTCTCCTGTTCCGTATACGTATGATAGGTTTTAGAAGAAAAAGAGGTCATGTAGCTGCCCCATAACTGGTTATTTATATCACCCATCGAGCTCCAACGTAAGATTGAGCGGTATTCACGAATTAACAAAAGAAACATATGTATGTATGTATGTATATTTCTTTTTTCCACGAAAGAGACGGAGTTTACCCAGAGCCAAAGATGATTCTTGGGAAAGCGTTCACTTACTACGTAAATTAATTAAATACTGCCCAAATATACAAGATGTAGACAGACCCTTCACGAAGCCGTCAACCAAGCATTCAGTACATCAAACTATTACTAATTTGATGTACACAATGCTTGATTGGCGGCTTTACTCTACTCTACGCAAAAAATATTGTTGAGAAAGACATTCAATGTAATGCTTTCTAAACATTGTGCTGATGGATACATTGAATAGAACGAGGATCGTGGAGGTATATTTTAAAGTAAAGTTTTAACACCAAAAGCTTGTATTAAAAAAAAAACGTGCGAAAAAGTTGGAACTTTAACCCCCAATAAGTCCGTAACTAGAAGGTTCCCAGGTAAGTGCGTTTCGGCTACGTTAAGGGTACTTTAAAAACATTATTTTCTTAAATCTTTTAAAGAAATCAATATAACTGAAACTAACATATTAACTGGTTTATTCGGTGTCTGATGAGATGTTGCATGTTGCGCCGATCACAAATAAATTGGGATAAGGGCAGGCGAATGATGATGCTGTTAATTATCAATACGTGTTATTGCTAATTTCTTTGCGAAAACGAAACCTGCCAATAGGGCGGGATGTCGCAATTATTAGGAAAACTCCCTAATTATTTCAATTATAAGCTAAGTAATTATTCTACTCAAGCCGACCACTTTGTAAGGAAAAAAAATCACTACGCCCCTTACACAACTCTACAACATAATTAAATTACAAAAATAGTATAATTATGATAATTCACACATTAGAAAAATTAAGTACAATAATTATTTTTAATACGATGATTATTTTCTCTATAATTAATTTACTTACTATTAGTCGTTGCCAGTGAAAAACAAAATCAACAATAATTATAAAAATAATTAACAAACAAAAAAATAATAATTTACTAAATATTTGGGTTGGTTTATAACTACTTTGGCGAATTAGGAACTAAAATATAATTATTTGACTTATAATATAACATCACGCCTATAGTCCCCGGAGGTTAGGCAGAGGTGTCACTTGTAATTAGTGGATTACGTACTATGCATATGTTTTAATCAATGTAGTCAGATTAGACGAATAGTCAGAAAATCATAATTAACATTAAAATATAAACATGACCTACCTTTTGGGCTGTCGCAGTCGGGTAACAGAACTAACAAACGAAATGATCTATTTTCCTCTAGTTTTGAAAATAATAAAAATCAAAATCAGGTAAAAATATGATCTTGTATTTCATCATTGAGTTTTGTGTTAACCGACTTCAAAAAAGGATGTGTACGGCAATTCGTTGAAATATCTAATTATTTATTGGACTATTCGAATAATCATAATAAGTCTATAGTTTTTGGTCAATTAATAAACTATTGGCACTTTAGTAGTATTTTATCAACTTGTGAGTTTTAGTACAATCATAAAAAATAATTTGTAACTTTTTCATTTCTGTATTAAATGATTTACCTCAGAGCGGAAATATTTTGCTACGTCGGGTGGGAAAGTACAGACGGCACATCAAGCTACCCGAAACTGTCAAATATTCCCAATCAACCTTGAACCTAATGCCTTAGCGATAAAGTTGATAATCTATTAAAGAAATTTGTCAGATTGTAGTAGCTTGATGTGCTAGCGTCTATACAAAGTACTTTTTTTTTTTAATTTAGCCCCTTTTTGTTTATCTGTATCATGAATTCAAAGGATCGCATGGCGCGTGGCCAAAATCGGAACCAATTTAGCCATTATTTCACAAATGTTCACTAACAGCGTCCCTTTGTCAACGTCAATCAAAGGCCAAAGATATCTTTGTATTCCTATATCTGTATATAGGAATACAAAGATCTTTGGCCATCCTGTGATGGAAGCGACACCGACGCGAAAACAGTACCAAGTATTCAGTACAGTTATTAACAAAAGAATCTGCAGCTTCCTGTTCTCCTGTTTCGTTCAAAATTTTTGGAACAGTTCTTTTCTTTTAAATAACCGTAAAAAAACTATGTGGCCGCTCAGAATGATGTACCTACTGAGTATGAGAATAGTTTTCACGTCAGTGTCCCGTTCACCTTGTATTGCGTTCGATTGATGACATTGCTAGTTCTGGTCGTTTCTGGCTCTGATGTAATTGACATCAGCTGTATTCATTACACGTCGATTGATGAACGACGGACCATCGATCGATTTACTTGATCGATGATCAACCACACTGTAATTGCACCTTAACTTTATATATTATAAAGTATAGATTAGACTAGACATAAAGTGTATATCATATAGGGACATATCTTTACATATTCTATCTAATATGGTTATATGCAGACACGCTCATAGTTTTTAGAATAATTCTTATAGCTTCCCAAAGACATAGCTCAATTATTAACACGAATAATAAATTGACAGAAATAATGTGGAATTCTTGACGATCGATGAATTTTTGCGAATCTGTATGCTCCTTTAAGCGCAGGCCACACAGCCAGCTAGCGAGCGAGCCGGGCGAGGGCGCTTATCACCTCTTTTCATACTTTGGTTCACACCGAAAAAAAAAAAGAGCTTCGTCCGCCTCGCTAGCTGGCGGTATGGCCTGCGCTTTAATGTCTGACTACCAGGGATGGCTTGCAGTAATTTTTTAAAGATATTCTGTGGGATATAAGTAGACCACCTGATAATAAGTGTTCACCGCCGACTGACTGAAATATCAGAAGCGTCACAGATGCGTTACGACTTTACAAGGCATTGTCGGGTCGGTCCGTAAGTGGGTAACCATCCATTACAACCCTCGGAAAGCACGTGCGACGTTGGTCCGAGCTGTCATTTGTAAATCTTTGAAAGTCGGTACGTGCAGTCGTAAGAGGAAGGTCAGATAGGCAGTCGCTCCATGTCAGATGTTGGTATTCAGTTGCATTCGGTTATACTGGAAGCTGAACAATACAGATTGGAAGATGCTTGTGGATAACGATGTTCAGGACTTCTGCACAAAATGTATTAAGTAAAGATATGCCCATAATGCTGCCTTCAGTAAAAGGGGCGCAACTGGAAAAAGACAACGGGGAACCGAAAAAATGAGCCTTAATAGATACGCCTTTTTTGGTTATTAAGGCTTATTTTTTTAGCATTATTTGCACAGATGCGCCACTTTGACTTGAGGTGGCAGAGTAATCCCTACGCTAACATTATCTTGACTACATTTTACAATCTTTGGTTCTTAACGCTAGCTCCCTGTAGACACAAACTCCATTTATCTAAACGAATAGTAGTTTATAGTATATTGATAGAAAAATCTACATTATTCCACGTATAATTCTAATAATCCCCGTATCCCCCAACGATACTTAATGAGGTTTTTCTAGGCCAGCTTTTTTACATTGTATCAAGTACAGCGCCATCTATCATTTTTTTGTGGAAGCTGGCCTAGAAAAACCTCATTTTAAGTCCCCACTATGACATACTGTCACTGTCACTTTGACTGAAAGACTTATATAAGCGTCCTAGGGACCTCGCCCACTGCGCGACCACGACTTGTCGGGTGAAAACTGGTCGGACGCCGTTTGTGCGACCAACCTTTGTTCCTGGTCGATACTGCTGTGGCCAAAACTCGTTGGCGTGTCCGTGTAGTGAACGAGATCACTAGAACTTAAACTCAAAGCATTTATTTCAATAGACCATTATAGGCATTTTTGAATGTCAAATAAAAAAAACAGTGACAGTATGTCATAGCGGGGTCTTAATTTTGAGTATCGTTTGAGAATACGGCCATAAATACTTCATAGTTACGTACTATGTAATGGCAGAGGTAATTAGTAGTACCATAATAGTAGTAACACTAAATACAGTCCGATAGGAATACAGGTACTCTCGTTTTGCAAAAAGTTTCGGGCTGGGTGCTTCGACGGAGAAGGCGAAGAAGCATAATATAGCTTTACTTTTGACAATTTTGCGGTCAAGATTATTATCAATCTATATTTAAGAGCGTTTACGACCTACGGCAGTTCATACAAACTTTTAATTCTATAATTTTCAAAATGATTGAACCGATTGTAATGAAACTTCATACACATAAGCAGGATACATATGTCTAAAAAGTTGATAGAGATCATTTTCGAAATGTCTTTAAAAAAAAGATAAATTTGTTTTTTTGGAAATCTAAAATGTATCCTGCTTATGCGTATAAAGTTTCATTAAAATCGATTCAGTCATTTCGAAAACAAGAGTTCAAAGTTTGTATGAAATGCCGTAAGGCGTTAACATTCTTATAGTAAAACCAGTTGAATGTAGTTTCTTGGCCTATTTTGGGGAAATTATTGAGCTTCAAAAACTATATGATTACTTTATTTTTATAACATAAAATATTTAAGCCACATTGAGCGTCGATTAAAAATGTTATTTAACGACAAAATTGATCTAGTCTGTATGTTTCATTAGAAAATTAAAGTAGTTGGTTTACAAAAATATTCTTTGGTTGTGTAATATTTTTTTTTAATGGGACATGCCCGCCACTCTATTCCCAGACCACAACAACTCCTGTGCGCCAGCATCAACAGTGGCGGCCACCAGAAAAGCGCCGAGACAATGAAGCTCGACGAAGTCCCAGAGAAACAATTAACTGTCTTGGATCCCGCAACGAAATCAATCAGAAAAAAATAGCGAAGAAGTAGGAAAAACATGATTTCCACTTCCCTCCATATCAGCAGGAGACAGAACGAAACAAGGTCAATGGGCACAAAGGGACATTTACCACTGGGATAAGCTAAGGTTACCTAGAACCACGGATCAATTTTATCATTAATATTAATGGGTCCTAATAATATTAATGGTTTGGTTGGTCCGTGGATAGGTGACCACCCATTACACACCGAGTTTCCTCCGTGCCTCGGAATGCACGTTATGCCTTTGGTCTCGGCTGTCAATTGTAGAACTTTGACAGTCGTTACAGTTAGTCAGTGACCCGAAATTCTGACAACCACCAAGGGGTATCGTATTACCCAGTACTAACCGGGTTGTGGAGGTCAGATAGGCAGTCACTCCATGTAAAATACTGCCATGGTATTCAGCTGCATTCGGTTAGACTGGAAGCCGACCTGAACATACTTGGGAAAAGGCTAGGCAGATCATGATGATGATTAATGATTTCTAGGTTAGGTAGGTTATAATTAAAAGCATCTTCAAAGGTTTGTCCGCAGTGAAAATGACCCAAAATCTGAATAGATTTTGGGTCATTTTCACTCATTTCATCATTCATTCATTTTCAATCGAATGATTACAGTCCTGAATTTCGCAAAAAAAGAGTACCCGTCAACACCAGTACCAAAAAACTTAAACCTATCATTTGGCAAGATAACAACTAAACTTACATTACCTACAATGGATCTTCATATTTCTCTGATCTGGCTTCAACCATGAGGTCTAAAGGATCCAATATCTGCGTCCTTGCCCCGCGCCTACCTTTGGAAAATTGACTTTTGATATCATACTTCTCCATCCAATTTCTCAAAGTTTTTCGCGGCACACCATACTTGTTCGACGCTGCGTAAACACTGTAGCCTTTCTTGACGGCAATTAAGGCGTCTCTCAAATGCTGCGAAGAATACTGCTTATAAGATTTCTCTTGAAAAACATCAGTTTCTATGTTGACAATCTCGTTCGGTCTCCGGCCCACCAGGCGAGGTCTTGCGTGGATGTTCAGAGGTATGCCGTGGTCCATATCGATAAAATGTCGCGTCACTATTTCCGTTGAAGTTCTGACTCCTGAAACAAGCAAGGTAAAGAAACCGCCCTTTAGAATTATTAAAAGAAACATAGAAAAGAGGGAGTATTAAGAAACTTGGGCGTTTCTTTTCCTGGCTTCTAACAGGCAGCTTCTAAAGGACTGTACGCTACCCTTGTTCTATGAGACTTTTTGGTATGGTTCTTGCAATTCTTGAATACGCATAGCATGCTTTCTATGTCAACTGACATAGTGTTCAGCTGTTCCACCTGTAATCGTGAAATGCAAGAACTACAATTAAATTGTGCCCTCGTAAGCCAAAGAGCAGTATCTGAAAATAATCGAAAATTCCGTTTTTTTTTTTAGCATTTGCATCTGACAGTTTGAAACATCAGGTGCTAATCAAAATAAATGACGAAGAAAAATTTGTTCTAATTTTCTAAATCTCATTTTTGCTCAAAATAAGAGATCGAAACATACATTTGTTGAGTTACCGCTTTTTGGTTTACAGGCGCAGAATTCAACTGACTTTCTGAATGAAAACTTCAAAAATTTAAAGTAGAAGTTTCAATTCAAGCGTTCCACTCCTTTCCTCGGGCTCGAAAACTTACATCTCATAGAACGAGGGTATCTTCCAAATCCGTTAAGGTATTTTTAAACGAGTACAGCTGAAAGATAGTTCACTCTATTTGCTAATTAATCTAGGACTTATCAAATTAAATGCTACTTTATGAACTAGGGAATACGACTATTTGTCGGGAAGCTGGGGACTTGTTCCGCCACTTCGTCGGACCATCTAACATAGCAGAAAGCTGTGAAGGCCGGACGTTTTGGCTGGGTCTGTCTTATGTCAGTTGACGTTAAAATAGTGCTTTTTTCAGCCTGATTTGATTATTAGATCTTTTGTTTTGAGATCTAGACCGCCTTAATGGCAAATACAGGAAAAAAATAAAAAACAAAATTTAGTTCGTCCCCTTTATATTATTAAAAATCTAAACAAGGTTTCACCATGATTACTTCTACTTGTACTATGATGTATTCTGTTTTACTACTTCTACAAAATGAGCACATGGTATCGGGGACATTGACGCACAAATTGTTACTATGAATTCAGCACATAATTCTAGACCTTCCATATTTCAACAATTCAGAAAATTTTCAACAATCTATTGTTTCATACAAAAGTGCAATATAAACATGGTCGAAAAGTATATCGTATCGTCATAAAAATTTCTTTTATGGGTAGTCTGAAGAACTATTTGAAATAAATGGAGTGACTTTGAACGTCTACTCAAAATCTATTTCGACACAATCGATATTGAATATTATAAAAAGGTGAGTACTTAATCAACGTAACATTTCTTTTAGGGGAACTTAAAATCATTTACTGAATTACCGGTACGAAATAGCGGTTCGGGCAAGCTTGCGACTCAATGCCCTTTACTTACAGCCTGTATTCGGGAAACTACAGTACCTACTGTAAAAATTATCTTCTGACAAAATGCAGGTACGAATATGGGGTATCTAGCAATTTAACTCAGAGTGAACTATCTTCATAAATACGGGTAAGCATGCGTTTTGTGAAAAGCGAGGAAAAGCCGCTCTCCTGGGTTTTTAATATCCAAGCGTGATTTTTAAAACATTTAAATCGTTTGCGGGCGGGATTATCTAAGTTTACTTTTAAATAAAATATTTAAAGTGAAATAAACTCTACGATTTATTTTCTCAATTATGTCGATCAAATAATAAAATGTGACAGCAAAATTAATTCATCGTTCATCGATCGACGAGTTTGAGAAAATGTGTAGGTTCCTTTAGGTTGTCTAGAAATTAAAGTAATTCACACATAATATATACAGCATGTAACAGAAAGGGTATAATCATATGAAATACTGTGGTACGGACCATCAAACTGAACAACGTTCTCTATGGGACCACCATCGAAATCGTAAAAAAATAATCAGCTGTCCTATACAAAATTTCAATACCTACTCGAACCAAATGTATGGGACAGCTGATTATTTTTTTACTGATTTCGATACTACTTTGATTTCGATGGTGGTCCCATAGAGAATGTTGTTCAGTTTGATGGTCCGTACCACAGTATTCCATATGATTATACCCTTTCTGTTACATGCTGTATAAGCTAAAAATTGTTTTTCTAATACAGAGAATTATATTTTAAAGCACGGTAAAACGATAATATCTTCCAGGCGTTGTTTTTATAAACTAGGAAACAGATTTTGATAGTATGAAAATTACCAAAGATAAAGAAATGTCGATGATTTGTAAAGTTATGGATGATATCCACCAAAGGGCTCGCATCGCATCGGATCGGAACGGATTTTACAATCTTAAAACGATATTAAATCGAGAACACAGTGTTTAAAGCCTATATTACCAAGCCGCGCGCAGCAGCTTTGACCGCTGGCTTCTCCGCGATCGTAGCCGTAAGTATGCTGCGGCTCCGTTCGCCTGTCGTAATATCCGATCGGATCCTTTCGGCGGTCAACACGGTAGGAATGAAACTATTTGACTAAGCGCAGAAACGGATAGGTACGTTCACAAGCGACGGTAAGGAGCCGATCGTAGCACGCATCCGTTCGTATCCTTTCCGATCTGATGCGATGCGAGCCGTTTGAGAAACTGTGCGAAGCAGGGCGCGGGTTGCGAGTAATATAATAAAACGACCAATGTGTACGGTAAACCTCAATTTAATCGAAACATAATAGTTACAGAGGGTGTCCATACGTTAAGTACAACCGGTAATGAATATAATACGCGAACTGAACGCAACACAACGTAATACTGTTTATAAACATACTATGTAGCTGAGTTTATTGTTGCTTTTGTTGTGAACTGGCTTTTATACACGGATCGGTCGATCTACATAAGGAAAGATTGATTGGTGCAACTGGGATAGGCCCAGTTACACCACGGATACATATTAATAATAAATGGGTCCTATTAATATTAACGGTTTGGTTGGTCCGTGGATGGGAGACCCGTTACGTTGCAGAGTTTCCTCAGTGTCTCGGAAAGCACATTAAGCCGTTTGTAACTTGTAGATCTTTGACAGCCGTCTTATGTAGTCAGTGGCCCGAAAGTCTGACAACCAGTCTTATCAAGGGGTATTGTATTACCCAGTACTAACTGGGTTGTGGAGGTCAGATAGGCAGTCGCTCCATGTAACATACTGGTATTCAGCTGTATCTGGTTAGACTGGAAGCCGACCCCAACATAGTTGGGAAAAGACTAAGCAGATGTCGACACGTGATGCTGGAAGGGGGGAGGACGGGTGGCCTTAGCCTTGAACCTCAGGACGTATCACCAAGGGGGGGACGGTATAAAAATGACGTGTTGCAAAAAAAGTAAGTTCATGTTACTCGTAGAAGATGGTGGGAAGATTTGGACAAAACTAACGACCAGTGGTCCACATTAGCCCTGGAGCGAAACAACTGGAGGTCATGGGTGGAGGCCGTTGCCCAGCAGTGGGATGACAGTATCAGTATCATGTAACTTTGCTATCGGCTGATTGAGATGTTAAGATTTTGAGACAGAACACAGAATACCTACTTTCTTCCAACTTAACCGACTGCGCGCGTATAAGACTAGTTTACAACAAAAACGTCACAAGGCTTATCATATAAATACAATGTATATATCTACAGTAGACACTTATATCTATTTATTATTATGTATATATTTATATACTAGTAGGCACTTCATGGGTTATATAACGCGTTTTGTATATTTATGTGGGTAGTATGAGATTTATGGTTAAGACGAGATTTATAAACGTTACTTAGCACGTAATTTGTGTTTCCTGTCCCTGCACTGTCCTAAAACTGTCAACTTATGTTTCCTTAAAGTAAGTTTACTTTTGATTAGGCATCACTGTCAAAATGATCTTTATTGCTTTGGCTGCAGCCACTGACAAGTCTGTCAAACAACAGTGATCTTTATTCCGATCACGATAAGGTCGTAAACGGGATGAGACAAGAACATGTCGAAGCCAATGCGTGTGCGTAGTAACATCTTTCTATATCAGCCCTAGTTGTTGCTTCAAACCCCCGTAGGCACAGGCGATATTTAAACGTAACGACTTTTTATCATGCACTGGATTTTAAACGCACTGCTTAACACCGAGAGTCGAAGATCCAACATTGATCACTTTTTTGACGCGCTGAGTTGAAACTCTATTGGAGTGTTAAGAAGGAACAGAGGCTGCGTTTCTCCATACAAATGTATTCCCATTTTTACCCTGAATAATACCTCTAGAGCAATCAGCAGGGTTATTTTGATATACAATAAGCGTTCTTGTAGGTTTCAACTGACGCTACCCGTGCAGAACTGACATTGTAAGTATATCAAAACTCGCCAAGTGATGATCACTATGAACTGTCAACAGAGATACGCAATAGTCCTGCTGATCTACTGTAGACACGTCCCTGTCATTTCCATTTTTCAGTACCTAATAAGTTTAAAAAAAAACCTTAAAAAATGACATCACTGCCCCATTTTTATTACGGCCGTGATTACAGAACTACCAGACAAATTCGAAAACTTTTTAACATAAAAGAAACATGAAACCTAGACATACTCTGTCTTAAAATTCTAATGTCAAAAATAATTGAATCGGCTCAGATTTCGAGTAGAAAAAAGGCGATTACGAAACGTCGATCTCGTCAAATTTTTTGTGAATAATCGATCTGAGCTGCAGCTGTCCTTATCGCACTCGACGAGGGCAGGCTTGACGTAGCGCGACGGCAACGGTTTTGTCAAATATTTATTTTTCAAATTTCTCGCAGGCCATGTTCCCTCTTAACACCGAGAGTCGAAGATCTAACTTTGATCGCTTTTTGGACGCGCTGAGATGAATTCTATTGGATTTTTAATGATACTTGCTCAAGTTAAAGTAATTACTTGAGTTTTTATGCAATAGACAAGAATTTAAACGAAGTAAGAACTCTATTGTATTATATTTTTTATTATGGCAAACAAAGTCGATGTCGACCATTCTGCCAATGTCAAAAGTGAATTGGAAAAGCAAATGTGTATTTAAAAATGATACAAAAAAGAAATCATAAAAATCTTCGACGATACATTGAACTTAATGTGGATCTTGTGGGGTTAGTACATGAACAGTAAAAGAAAGCAAAAGCTAAGAATTTTAACTTTTGACAGTTCTAACTTCAAGTAATCTGTACTAATATTATAAAGCTGAAGAGTTTGTTTGTTTGGTTGAACACGCTAATCTAAGGTTCGAATTAAAAGAATATTTTAGTGTTGGATAGACCATTTAACGAGGAAGGCTATAACATCACGATACGACCAATAGGAGCGGAGCATCAATGAAAAATGTCTCTCTTATGTGACGCAGACGAAGTTGCGCGGGTCAGCTAGTTACAGAATAAAAATCGTATCTTAAATAATGAAAGTGAAGTTGAAACTCTAGTAGTTTTTACAAAATCGTTGCGTTGAAAAATCGCTCGTGAATGAGGGGTTTCTTCTATGTTTTGAAGAAGCTGACATTATTTTAGAAGGACATTTAATTAATCAAACCACTAAAATATACAAACCACGCTTTTACAAGAGAATATAACTAAAACCATTAGATCAGTATATTTGATAGGAACATAGGTGATAACTAGAACGTCCCATGTGGCTTTTCGTCGGGAAGTTAATCTGAGGGATACTTAATTTATCTTTCGGATAACAGACTATCCATTACATCTGTGAGACGGTATAAACAGAGTATGGAACTTTGTTTATGTTAAAACAAAGGCATAGTTAGTTAATCGTTGCGATAGTCGACTATTAGCCTAGCTGAGAAATTACGGTAATACATAGTTTCGATGACAATGCGTGGTTAGCTAAGTGACGTCATTTAAATCCAATATGGCGGACTCCCAAAGATGGCGGACAATTTTTTTGGTATCAAATGAAACGGTTTGCTGTGCTCAGCAATTCGTTTCATTCGAGAATTCGTGTTTGTATGAACACGAGAAAGAAAATGACGTCACTCTAAAGCGCTCTTTTTTAAGTAATTGAAAGAGGAATTACTATTGTCTAGTGTGGATTATCAGCGTCATAGTTGACTATCGTGGTAATTAACTACTGAAATAGTTAACTATAGTTGATTGTATTTTTTCAAAAGATAGTTTATTTTAACTAGCAAACTTTTAATTATTGTAAATAACAGTCGCATTTTTTATACAATATTGAATTGTTTATTATATGAATTTTATTGATTGAGGCAATACTAACGTAGTTTTAAGACGTTTGTTACTAACAATTATGGACTTTTTTGATTACTCGGTCCGAAATATATGTATTTAATTTTAGTAAGTTAACTATATTAGTGACTTACCTATTAGATAAACTAACTATCCCTCTATTTCGAAGAAGAGTTAATAATCATAACGATATCACACATGACACAATTTATGTATTTGACATTTTTTTGTTGAGAATATTATTTTAACTAATGCTATAGTTAATCTGTATATCAGAATAAAACGGCGGAATTTTAACATCAAGCATACCATCACGCCTGTAGTCCCCGAGGGGTTTGGCAGAGGTGTACCTAATAGTACTCCCACATGCCGCCAGTTATGCTTAAGTACCTTGTAATTTTAACAAAGCAAATTAGTTGATTTCAACTTTTTCTCGTATAAGTATTTTAAGGCTTCTAACAAATATTTGGTACAGGAGCTCGAAAAAAGTGATCATCAAAATATTGTCGCATCAATCGAATCATGACTTGGAATTCGAGGTACAGTCAGCATCAGAAGTATATTAACACTACTCACAAGTTTCAAAGCAGGTTTTCTAATAAAAACTTATTAGATATTACTCGTTACTAACAAGGTATTGAAAACAAAAGGAATATTTTAAAGAATAACCTTCTGAAACATTAAAAATAATAGTCGTAGTACTAATAGTGCTGTACATCAAATAATTAAAATTCCGAAATGTTAAGCTACTTCTGTTGCTGGCCGTACCTAATAACTGCAGAGATCAGATAGGCAGTAGCTCCATGTAACATACTAGTATTTAGCTGGGTGCGGTTAGACTGGAAGCCGACCACAACATAGGGAGGAGGCTAGGCACATGAATATATAACATTTTAATGATCATAATTCATCTTAATCCTTACCAAATAAAGTTTTTAAGTTAAAAATCTCAATATAATAATATAATCGATGCCCAAACATAATTACATCCTAATTAAGTACAATTATAAAGATAAAATACTATAATATATAATAATTATGTATAATCATGTAATATTATATAAATAAATTAATACAAATATAATTTATAATATGTTAAGCCGATTTTTAATATTTTGGAGTGAGTATTTTTAGAAGACGCATGTTATATCATTCTTTATTTTACTAACAAAGATTTAAATTAGGCCATTAAAAGGCATTATTAAACAACTAACTTTACAAGGAAATACAATGGATTCTAGGTGCTTACAATTGAGGTACTTAATTCAACATCAACAAACAACTCATTAAAAGAATAAACACAAATGTCTTTTCTAGAATCATGCTGATGTGGGTGTAAAAATACCCTTCACGAAGCCGGAAGACACAGTTGTTCTCGCCGTCATTGCGATCATTTTTTTGTTAAGGCCATACCTGGGAACCATCTAGTTACGGAGATATTGGCGGTCAAAGTTCCAATTTTTTCACAAGTTTTTTTTTAAATAATACAAGTTTTTAATTATTAAAAAATCTTTTAAAAACATGTATTAAAAAAAAACTTGTGAAAGAGTCCCCCAATATCTCCGTCACTAGAAGGTTCCCAGGTATGGTCTAGAACAAAAAAAAATGATCGCAATGACGGGGTGAACAAGTGCCTTTCGGTTTCGTTAAGGGTCTTGTTACACCCCTTATTGACAATAAAAAGACTCTTCACGGCTACTAGCAAAACATCTATCTGTAACAGTATTTTTGTAAAATCAGTGGTAAATACTCATTTCCTAAAAATAGCCACTCCATCAAACAGCTTCATATAATTTTAATATTAAACACTAAAAATTTCATTTTAAGTCTTTTCTTTATATATATTTGGACGAAGTCCTACCAAGCACTCAGTTTTTGAAAAAGGCCAATCATTACATTTATTTAATAATTAAATATAATAATTTATATAACTAATTAATTTATTACACAAGCATATAACGACAAACTTACTAATAAATAATTGTAGTGGGAGAATGTCTCAAACGTTTTGTGTGCTTGTAACACTAACCAACAATGGATGTAATTTTATAAACTGGCAACATTACTACCACTTCTTTTATCGTTAGAATTTGATTTAAATAATACTTTCAAAACAATAAATTCTATTCATACATAGAGTATGTTAATGTATCTATCTCAACTCTCGCGTCCGCGACCACTAGAACCAAATAAACGAAACAAAACATTAAACATCACGCCTACCCCTACGGGTTAGGCGGAAATGTACTCAATACTACAGTACACCCACATTCCGCCAGCTAAAAGACAAAACGTTTAAGACATACTCTAAATTACCTAAGAAAACATCTATCTTTGGGTACATTATTGCAGGAAAAATAATTAGGAATACTTTGTACAGTACCTGGGACTGTTCCACCATTTCTTATAGCAGTTTACTTCAATCTTACTTAGCCGCCCGGTAAGGTTAAGCAATGCTTGCCTAGGCTGGTCCGTGGATGGGTGACCGCTCATTACATACCGAGTTACCTCCGTGCCTCGGAAAGCACGTTAAGGTCCCGGCTGTCAAGTGTAGCTCTTTGACAGTCGTTACAGGAGTCAGTGGCCCGAAAGTCTGACAACCAGTCTTAGAGGTATCGTATTACCCAGTACTAACTGGGTTGTGGAGGTCAGATAGGCAGTCGCTCCATGTAACATACTGGTAGTCAGCTGCATCCGGGTGGACTGGAAGCCGATCACAACATAGTTGGGAAAAGGTAGGCAGATGTGTAAGATTAAAATAATACTGCTTTCAGAGGTGGTGGAAGCCCCTTTGGCGTTAGCATCCCACATCGGGTGTTAGAAAGAGACAGCCACACAGGAGTGACAGAGAAGCCGCGAAAGAGGAACTTCTTCTAGAACTCGATGTGGTGTGTTTAGGCTGTGTTTTCACCTGAGATGTGCGAGGCCGCTGAGCGGTGCGTGAAGCGTAGCGAGAGCGGCTACGCTGTCAAACGGTGCGCAGATGAGCGTTGCGAGGATGTGTAGCGGGCTCGTTTTTCACTCGCGTCCGTCCTTAGCACACATCCCTTACCTTGTTTTGTATGTACAAAAACCTCGCTCCGCTGAGCCGTTTCCAGTAGTGCGCTGGGCGAGGCTAGGTAAATGAAATGATTCTATTGGTTTTAAATAAACACATCCCTCGCTACGCCTCCTCGCACATCTCTGATGGAAACACAGCCTTACAAAAGGGTACTGTGCGACTTCATGTATGGAGCCGTTGGAAACAAACTAACAATACAATATAGTCAATGTTTTGTGTGGTGAGTGAACATTTAGGAAGTCATCTAATTTTAACACTTTTTTTTTGTACTGGCATCTCTCAGGTCAACATATGAGGCTGGTTTGTTTAACCGGAGTATCCCGTGGGTGCCTTAAGTGTGAGGCCTCCAGCTCCTCGGCTTAGCGCTAGCGAGGGCAGCAAGGGGACAAGCTGGATCTGAGTGAGATTATTTAGGGGCTGGTTTAATACTACTGACTCAGCATCGCGGACTGGCTCAAGCAAGGCTCGGGGGGGAATTTGAACACATAAAACATCACGCCTTTGATCTCAGTCGTGTTAGGCAAAGGTACACATAAAGCTATAAATAACCAGTATAACCTGACCGCGCTTTGTATGAGCTTCCCTTATGATGATAGATCAGCTTAATTCGGTTTTGCATAGCTTGTTAGACGTCGTGCATACACCCCACATTTCGGCATTAAGTCCCATGTAATAAGGGGCGAGCCTATTGTGATCAATCGGCCACGTAGTTTAGCATCATCAAGCTTTATTATATGTTAAACTAACTGTTCTCTGTATATCGAACCCAAGAATACCCCGTCGTAACCAGAAACAATTCCCAGCAATATTTTTTGCGCCGTCAGCCAAGCATTCTGTAACCAATAACCCTATTACTTAGTTTGATGAACAGAATGCTTGGTTGACGGCATCGTGGAGGGTTTACACTTTGTTTAATACGTGCCTGTAGCCTTTGTGGCGCTGAAATAAAACGTGTGGGCCTTTTTTGATTATTCTAACGGCAATCAATTGTTTGGTTCAAGAGTGAACTAGCTGGTCATACTTCCAAACAAAATAAACAAACGTAGTATGTCGATTACTCCACTCTAAAAAGGTAAAAAGAAATGACATCTTTCAGATAAATGTTTTTTTTTTTACTTTTTTTTTGTTTCCATATAGGGCTAGATAATGATGAGACAAATTGGTATAATTTTTTATTTTTAACGTCCACCATCACACAGTGGAGTTATCGCCATACTACAGAAGTATGACAGGCTAGTTACCCTTAAAAATACAAACAATATTCAGGCACATTGGACTTGGACTGTTTCACTCAAATATCCATTTTTAATGACGTCATTGAATGATACCTATCCTAAATGTTCACACACAAAAATACTAATCAATAAGAAAAAAAAAACATATCTTTGGACAAAATAAATAAAAAAAGTAAGTACTTATTTCAATTTAAAAAAAAAAGTTTTTTCAGAAAATTTCATAAATTATTAGATTATTTTAGATTTTCGTTACTTCTTTGTTTTTTTCTTTGGCAGTTTTCTATCTTTCGTATACTGGCCGTTTGGGGCCTATCTTTTATAAAAACGTCCGTCTTGCAGCGCCAATCTCATAAACCGCTCGACACTTTGAAGTTAAGTTGCTCTTAAAAATAGCCATATATAATATTTTTAAAGTACATTCGATCCTAATAGTAACAATAGTTTGTTTACTTAACAGAGACAAAAAAAAACATAATTTAAATCTTATCAACTAGAAATTTCAAATTGCATATAATAGAAAAAATTGCATAAAAGCACCTTTGACAGCTGTCAGTGTCAAAATGGACTGTCAAAATTCACGCTAGGGGCTGGCATAGCGGGTTTGTGTGGAAGCGCCAGGGCAGAACCTAAAACTCAACCTTTTTTTTACGTTTGTTTTTTAATTTTTAAGGGAAGTTTATCAGGTTGCATGTTGCAAAATGTAATCCGCGAAACGAAACATGCATTTACAGAATTGAAATGATCAAAACAACTTTATAAGTATACATTAGGGGTATAATATATACAAGAAAAAATTATACATTAAGGGTATATTTTTTTCATAAAGTCATTATGACGTTTGAGACCAATTATAACTAGTAGAGTTGATTAATTTCCAATTCTGTAAATATGCCTGGTGCGAAACATATTTTGATTAACATAGAACTTGATACAAATCCGTGAATTGCAAAAAATAAACGCAGGATATTTTGAATTTTGGCTACCTTACCGCATCCTCCTTTATGTGCCTCATCAGGTTTTAGAAACTCTTTCAAGATGGTGTTCTGAAAGTTGGCAAAATCGCAAATAGCTGTCAAATATTTCGCTGTTTTGTTTATCGAATCAATATTACTGAATTAAATTATGAAATATTGCTCTGTTGTACTAAAATATTGACTAAGTATTGCAACTGTAACACTTTTAAGGAGTTCTAACAGTTTTAGATATAAAAAAGCATTTGATTTCAAAGTGTTTTTCTTGCAAATAAACCAAGCATTAAATGTAAATATATTATTTATAAGCAATATTTAGTGCAACAGTGCAATATTCCAATCTTCTGGTAATATTAAAGAAATCCAGGTATTTGCGACGTTGCCAACTTTCAGAGTGCACCCTTTTAACCCGATATGCCAAATCAACTGCCGCTTTACCAACTCATTCATGCAATGACATATTTAAAGCAGAGTTGCCATCCTCAACTTTTACTTCCCCATCTTTTTCTTTTTCCCCATCTTTGGCCACGCCCTCATCTTCGCTAGACACATTAGAATTAGTAAAAGTAAGAAAATGTTTTCCGAAATCGATTTCGGCCTCATAAGCTTCAGTTTCAGTTCCGCTCTTCTCGTAGTTCTGTGTTTCCGGGATGGGAAAATCAAAGTTTTTGTATTCCTTCTGTTTCTTGCTGTTTTCAACGAATTGTTTTAACTGTTGAGGCATCGGGAAGGAGGACTTTATGTGGCAGCGTTTCATCCAGTTGCGGAGGGATTTGCGGGGTACCTTGTGAGTTTGGGCCGCTCTGAAAGAGAAACATTTAAAACATGATTTAATCTTATTGGGATGCGTAATATTGCTTTTCGACCTTTAAAACAAAGGAACCTAATAAAGGGTGTACTAAGACCCCACGAAGCCGAAAGGCACTTGTCCTCCCCGTCATTGCGATCATTTTTTTGTTCTAGACCATACCTGGGAACCTTCTAGTTACGGAGATATTGGCGGTCAAAGTTCCAACTTTATCACAAGTTTTTTTTTTTGTTTAATACTAGGTTTTAATTCTATATTCAGAATGATGTACGTGGAATACGTGGTAGCCGGTTTAGCGTCGGTGTCAGTGCGTAGGTGTATGGTCTAGAACAAAACACCCATTAGACAAACATGTTACTGTCTCGCCGTCTTGCCTGCTGTGGACTGCCTCGTTGGTCTAATGGACGCAATCGTGACTGCAGAGCATGAGGTTATCGGTTTGATTTCCGGGTAGGATAAATTCTTATTGAGTGTTTCCATCAGGAATTTCTCAGTAGCAGCCACGGATTCTGGATATGAGCCCGGTTGATGGCAATAGGCTCGTCCCCCATTACATGGGATTTAAACATAACTGACGAAATCTGGGTGTAGTATTAGGTACACCTCTGCCTAACTCTACGGGTATTACAGGCGTGATGATATGTAAAAATATATAACACTTTTTGAAATAGAATAAGCATAATGTCATATAACAAGAAGTCTAATTTCAAAAGCCCTATTTGACCTAATTGTGTCGCCTTTAGGCATTTCTTTGAGATTTAAAGGCCCTTTCACAAAAAGAATCACTAAATAAATTCAGTAATTAGACACATTTCAATAATTGGTTCGACCCAGGCAGGCGCATTACTTTGTGTAATTTATTTCATCACCACTGCTCTCAAAATGGTGAAGGAAAACATCGTGAGGAAACCAGCATGTCATAGAACCAAACATTGGAAGACATGTGACATCTACCAACCCGCACTGGGCCCGCGTGGTGGATTATAGCCCATTCCCTCTCATAGATAGGAGGCCGAGTGTCCCAGCAGTGGGAACATTATAAGCTGATTATGCTTCTGCTATGTTATGCTTCAAATTCGTAGAACGTCAAATGTATTTATGGATTGCTGGTAGTGAAAGCGGGCCTGAACAGTGGAAAAAAAGGTTTGAAGAACTCACCTGTATATACTCCCTCCTTTCTTGACATCCATGAGTGCTGCCCACATCGCTTCATTTGAATACCTCCTATTAGGATTAAATTTACCCATCATAACCCTCTCCAAGTCCTTCCTCGACAATCCAGAGGAACTAACCTCTTTCCCCTCCAAAAATTGGTCCAAATCAGACTTTAACACAGTCTCCCCAATATCAACGTTTCTATCCTTAAATATGGGTGGTCTACCCCGTCTCCTCATCTGAGATTTCTCCCCGATTTTGGGGAAAATTTCTTTAGTAGCAACACTGTCTTTGCTCTTTGGTATCAATTCTACTTCTGATTTCTGGTTTTTGGTTTCAGGTTTAGATTTTTTTACTTGGCTAGCTTTTAGTAAGGAAACTTCTAATTCCCCGTTCTGTTCTAACCAAGACTTGTAATAGTCATTTTCAGATTTTTCGTTTGATTTTTGTAAGTAAGCTTCTTCAGTAGCGTTTGTATTAAAGCCATATTTTGAGAACTCATTGCGGATCTCGATCGTGGACATTTTCGATAATCTATTTATATATTCTGAGTTCACTTTTGCAAGATTTTGTAATTTCGTTTGGAAGAAAAGCTCGCTTTCTGGTTTAACTCGGAGGTAAGGACGACGGCCTAAAAGAAAAATGGAATTAAATCATGGAAATATAAACATTGAACCATGAATGGGAAGAAAACTCGTTAATAAGCTCGACTCAAATGTCTGTAAGATAGTCTAGAAGACCAATTATTTCAACAAAAGGTTCCATTTTGTCTACGGAACCCTAAAAAATCAACATTCATGGTTCAATTTATTTTTGCTAACTATGAAAATAAAAACTACCAAACTTTATACTTAATAAAAAAAATTGGCCTACCTTACAGACATTTTTTTTTAATTCTTTGCTTTTCATAGACAATGTCCATTCACAATATGATCTTCGCTCTACACACACTTTTGTCTATGGACCGTTTTGACGTAAAAAAATCGCGTTTGAAAATCCAATTTCAATTAAATTATTTTTTGTAAAAAAATTGTAATAAAAAAAAATATAAGAAAAAATAAAATAAGCAAGTGACGAGAGGGAAGTCACATTGCAAACAAACATTGATTTATTTAAATAATAATAAAATTAACAAAATAATAATAAATCGTTTGTTTTTTTTGGGAATGTATTACTCACCGGAAGGTTGTCCAAGACTACCGCCTGGCTTGCCCGGTTCATCGTCCTGAAAATATTATAAAATAACATATACAGGGTGTAACAGGACCCTTCACGAAGCCGTCAACCAAGCATTCTATACATCAAACTAAGTAACTACTACGCAAACGTCATTGTTGGGAAACGACCATTTTTGTTGGGTGAAAAATCAAAATCATGGTTAAAAAAAAATATTGCTGGGAAACAACTTTTATTTTGAGATAACACCCAAAAAATAAAAGTCGTTTCCCAGCAATAAGTTTAGGACTCAATGTAAGGCACTCAAAACATTGTGCTGATGAATGCATTGAACAGTTCGGGGTTCGTGGAGGTGTTTAAAGTAAAGTTATAACATTAAAAATTTGTAATTAAATAAAAATGGAAAGAAATTTTTGAAATTCGCAAAGAGAATTGGACCTTCTAAAGGAACTGACGCGATTAGCTGATCAACGTTTGTGATAATAGTAAAAAAAAGTTATCGTAGTTCAAAATTTGTTCGGTTTCTTGGTCCGTCTCGGACACACGACAGGTCTTGCGTTAATTATGTTACACCCCTGTAAGTATTTTATTTTCTCTAAATACCCCTATTTGTTTAAACACCCCTATTTCCTCAAAAGACTCCGTTTCCTCAAATCGTCTCAATTGTCCTCAAATAACTCCTATTTATTACCTGTAATGAGGAGGGATGAAACGCATGTGACTAAAAGAGTGATGAACATGAATGTCGATAGACGGAGAGGGAGAGGAAAGCCAAGGAAACGATCGATGGATTGCGTGAGGAATGATATGAAAGAGAAAGCAGTAAATGATGCCGTGACGTCTGACAGCGGAGAATGGAAGAAGAACACGTTGTTGCGCCGACCGCGAGTAGAGTGGGACAAGGGCTGGAATGATGATGATGAACGATGATGAAGACAGAGGACATGGCATGCGGCGACACTAGCGCGGTGGGTCCACCGATCGGCCGGCGCCACTACGCGCCGTGTTCATAGGCTCATTACTACTATAAGAGTTTTACTAGCTAATTTAATTTGACCTTACTTGAAGATATTTTTGTTAAGTTTCTCATATTAAAGTGAACTTATTTATATATTTCGTTCTTTTTGAGAAATAATCCTTTTTGGGGTTCCGTAAAAAAACCGGCCAGGTCTCGGAACACGAACCTTACCACCACACAATGTATAGCATTACTTGTTAATGAGTAATATGCATGTCATTTTTTTTGCACTTAAATCAATAATATGCAGTACTATCAATTCAAGACAATAATTAAAAGTTAATTTCAACTACTGCTTGTCGCACAAAAAAAATATTAAACTCCTACAATTTTCTACGACAGTTCAAACGTCCATGACTATCGCGGCCATTCATGTCAGGACTGATGTCACTTACCTCTCTCTATCTGCCTTGTTTAAATTATTTTTTTTGTCCTTAGTAGATTAGTTTTACTAAAATATAAGTGCTTTATTTAAGCAAAAATTGCAATAACAATATTATAGTAAAATCTTAGTGAAACTTTAAGTATTTTTCAATTAAAAGTGTTTCTTTGACACATGGATTTTGACGTCACTACCGGAATCGATGCGTTTTGTGTTTGCGTTCCGTTTCACCAAAAACACACTAAATAAAATATTAAATTGTAAAATAAGTGTTGTATTCGAGAATTAAACAAGTGCACTACAATGTTTTTATGGTCCAATACAAGGCATTTTTAAGTTTTTTTTTTTTTTTTGTGTTTCTTGCCTATACCATATTGTTGAGATCGCAAAAACAACGCGTTAGTTGTGTGGGACACCTTTCATATTTGATTAAATACACATTTCATGGAGATTCTTAAAATGTCAAGTGTCTATCGTCTACAGGAAGCGGCGCCTTCGTAAGAGGGTGCCGTTGACACCCTCGGGCACGGAGCCGGAGACGGTTCCCTAAGGCCTGGAAGGTCGGCTGGTGCTCCGACCGCAAGTAGAATGGTACAAGCACAGAAAGATGATGGTGACTCCTGTTTATTACCTCATTAAACTCCATGTTATCATTGTCCAGCTCCCCATAGTAAAGTCCGTCCTCCTCCACCGTCTCCTCTTTAATGTCCGCCCTCTCCTCCGACTTGCGCTTCTTAGTGCCGTTGGTTGTCGTCGCGTTGTTGTTGTTGGTTGTCGGCTTTGGTTGGTGTGTTGTTGGGCCTGAAATTGAGGAGGAATTGAAAATTTCACCTACATAAGTTCACGAAGGCATTTCGCGGGGGCGAGCCTATTGCCATCAATCGGGCAAAAATCCAGGCTCCCTGGCTCCTACTCGGAAATTCCTGATGGGAAAACCTAAGTTTTCCCAACCTGGGAATGGAACCCAGAAGCTCATGGTCAGCAGTCGCGAATGTGCCGACCAAAACAACGTCTAACGCCTCTAAATATGAATAAGTATACATTTTACAATAGCTAGAAGTTTTAAGAACTTCATACAAATAGACAAAGAAAAAAAAAGTGCATATTATGGAGGATAAGGCTGTCAGTCCACCGGAGCGTAGCTAGGTTGCGGAGCGGAGAAACGGAGACATATTAACCAATAGGATTGCATAAAATTTCCGCTGCACAGCCTCGCTCCGCTCAGGTGGACAGGCAGTCTAACTTATAAAGAACCGAAGCAATGCAAAAGTAAGTTTATATAGGATGTGTGTGGAGCTAAACAATAATATCGCTTCTTTGTCACAGCTTGAGCTATTCTAGCTATGTGATTGGTTAGTTCCACACACACCCTCGCTACGCATCCTCGCTCGTCTCTGGTGGAGACGCAGCCTAAGGGTTGAGAACTCACCATTGATAGCGTTCTCTCTCTGCGCATTGGCGACGAGCGCTTCGCTGGCGACCGTGAAGTCCTTGCTGTCCGGCTTGCCGAGCTCCGAGGTCAGGTTCGAGGTGTCGCTTGAACATAGACCTGGAACAACATAAGAATTTGCATAGAATTATGTATTCGGTTATACATAACCAGTATAACCTGACTTCGCTTTGTATGAGCTTCCCGTACGATGAGAGATCAGCTTAATTTGGTTTTGTATAGCTTGATTGGCCGCCGTGCGTTCGAGTATATAAGGATCGTAGCAGGTGGCGTTCTGTGGTTTCTGCCTACCCTCATGGAAAAAAGGTGTGAGTATTGTATGTACTAGCTTTTTACCGCGGCTTCGCTCGCGTTTATTTAGAACTTGACAATCAATTCAGGTAATATCTGCTAGTAATATCATGATTCGAAAGACACGTGGCGCCATCTATTATCATAAGAACGTTATTTTTGTTTTCCTCGTGAATAGCACTTATTTCCGAGATGAAAGGTACCCTATGTCCGAATCTGTAGGTACATCTGACAAGGTATATGCAACATTTCAGGATGATCGGTTCAGTGGTTTAGGCGTGAAAAGGTAACAAACAAACTTACTTTCGCATTTATAATGTTAGTTAATAATTCGGAAAAGAACTGGAGTTATAAACACAGCTTGCAGAGTAAGCAAGCTGTTGGCTGGCCATGTCTGGTGAAGGATCAATGGCCAATGGATCAAACGGTCCTGGACTGGATACCGCGTATCGGGCAACGTAGCCCTCAGCTAGATAGACCAGCGGCCATAATAAGGAGACCAGATGCCGAAGATAGAAGACCGGGTCATCATTATCTGCCTAGCCTTTTCCCAACGATGTTTGGGTCGGCTTCCAGTCCACCCGGATGCAGCTGAATACCAGTATGTTACATGGAGCGACTGCCTATCTCACCTCCACAAACCAGTTAGTACTGGGTAATACGACACCCCTTGTAAGACTAGTTGTCAGACTTACGACCGAATGGCTACCTGTAACGACTGTCAAAGATCTACAATTGACAGCCGGGACTAACGGCTTAACGTGCTGTCCGAGGCACGGAGGAAACTCGGTATGTAATGGGTGGTCACCCATCCACGGACCAACCTAGGCAAGCGCGGCTTAATCTACAGTTCGACCCGAGCGGCCGTTATTAGTCATCCACGAGCTCCTCAGGGTGTTATTACGAGAGGTCTATGTCCAGCAGTGGATTGCGGTAGTCTGAGGCTTGGGAGGGAATGTCCCAGCAGATCAAAAATTTTACTTTTGGAAGTTGGTAAAACGCTGGCTATATTATGAAAATTAAAGCTTTAATATTATTTATCACTAGCTGTTGCCCGCGGCTTCGCTCGCGTTTTGGTCGAAAATTATCCCAGGGGTATGAAAAATAGATAGTAGCCGATTCTCAGACCTACTGAATACGCATATAAAATTTCATAAAAATCGGTCAAGCCATTTCGGAGGAGTATGGTAACTGACATTGTGACACGAGAATTTTATATATAAGATATTACTTTCCTTTTTTAATCGAATTTTGTTACCAAATTCAAGGGGTTTAATTTTTTTGCACGGAACCCTAATGCTTTTCAAAAGTAGCTTTAGTTACTCCTTATGACATCATCTATCTGCCAGTAAAAGTCCCGTCAAAATCAGTCCAGCCGTTTCGGAGATTAGCCGGAAAAAACAGATTGACATTTCAACTGTCTACCTGTTACGGATCAGGAGGCAGAATAGAGACCCGTTGGTTACGGAACCCTAAAAGACCGCAATGACGGGAAGAACAAGTTCCTTTTGGCTTTGTTAAGAGTAGTTTAACACCCTATAATAGACTGATTATGGAAATACAAGATGGTGATCGAAAGTACCAGTAGTAACATAACGCTACCTCTGATCTGCAGTGCCTCAGCCGACTTGAGTAGACTGGGCAGCTCCTCCTGCGTCACGTTGACTTCGCCTTTGTACATGAAGTCCACCAGCGCCTGCATCTCGCTGAACCTGGAACAGAGAAGGGTCGAGTTGAATAACCTTGAACATAATGCTTTAGCGATAAAGTTGAAAATCTATTAAAGAAATGAGTCACACCAATACATCAAAATATTACTCTATATGTTACTGAACGAAATCGGTCCAGGATATCCAAAGTTAAAGTGTTGTAGGTTCACCGCTTTTTAAAATTTGCGTTCCTTCGCCCACTCGCAGTGTGACGTCACACTGCGATTTTCATGTTCAATTGCGGGTAATTTGGAGTGTTTACGTTCATAGTTTTCTTTTCTAATCTTCTTTATTTATTACCATTCCTTATTACTTCAACAAAATGAACACAGACCAACTTTCATCTAAAGTTGTATCAAATTATAGCACAGTAAATAACGACACTGACCTTTTTCGTGAATAATGGATCAAATACAGACTGTAAACGTACTTTGATGCAGAAAACTAGCTGTGTAAGCATATTTCATCAAAATGTATGTGGAATAAGTAATAAAAAAAACTGAGCTAGAATTATATATTGCAACCAGGGGTACTCAGTTGGACTACTTGTGTATAACTGAACATTTCTTAAATCTAGAATCAGCTCATGTATTTAACTTTTGCAATTATAATTTAGTCTCATACAATACAAGGACGAACAAAAAAAGGGGAGGGAGTCTTATTTTAGTACATTCAAATAAAGAAAGTGAAAACATAGATTTTGTAAATAAAATGTATCGATCAGATAGTTTTGAAATATGTGGGGTTAAAGATCCTGAAACAGGATTATATCTTTGTTGTTGCTATAGAAGTCCTTATGATAAAAATTTTGAGAGTTTTATATCTAGTTTAGAAAAATTGTTAGAACATTTTATTAACAAGAAGTGCATTATATGTGGAGACTTTAATATTGACGTACTGGTTAACAGTAAGAAACATGCTGAATTTTTAAGCATATTGACATGTTATAATTTTCGATACCTTTTAAATACTCCTACTTATATACGGAACAACGCATATTCGTGTTTAGACAACATAATTACAAATCTCGCTGATGATGACACAGATCATTGTTCTGTAGATCACAATGGTTTGGCAGATGGTCACGGTGGACTTTTCTGCAACGTAACTCTTGAAAAATTAAAAAATAAATCTAAAAAATCTAATCAAAATGTAATAATAAAAAAAAGAATATTTAATGATAAAAATAGTATTGCTTTCAAGGAAACTATAAGTAATAAAAATTGGACTAATATGGGAATAAATAGTTTTATAAGCTGTCTGAGTAAAGCTTTTCAAGATTGTTACCGAAAGAAATCAATTAGAATAAAGCCATATAAAAATACCTCAATACAGTGGATTACTAAAGGGGTTAAAGTTTCAAGTAAAATGAAAAGGGTACTTTGCTCAGGTACAGTAAATAATGCCAGTGTAAAAAAGTATAAAAACAACTATGTTCGAATTTATAGAAGAGTTATTCAGCAAATCAAGAAAAAGACCGTAATGAATAATTTAAATAATGCTACAAACATAACAAAACAGACGTGGAAACTTGTTAACGAGTGTACAAAGAAAACAACAAATAGGCAATCTAAAAACTTAATCTTAAAAGTGAACAATGAAGTGATATCTGACCCCCAGCAGGTCGCAAATCAATTCATTGACAGTTTTGTGTTCAAATCGTCACTCGCTAGCAATGAAAAAGAAAGAGCAATGACTTATCTATTAGAAAGTACAAAAAGGGTAGAAAGTGATTTAACCTTCTACACCACAACATCATCTGAAATTTCAAAGATTATTAGTAAAATGGCCAATAAAAAATCTTGCGGTTTTGATGATTTGCCGATATCTATTTTGAAGGAGAACATAGACTCTTTGGCATTCCCTCTTTCTGAGTTTTTTAATAAATGTTTCGAAGAGTCAGTCTTTCCAGACCAGTTGAAATTGGCTAAAGTAATTCCAATATTCAAAAAAGGTATTAAGACTGATCCGAAAAATTATCGACCTATATCCCTTTTGCCAACCTTATCGAAAGTATTTGAAAAAATCATTAAAACTAGGCTGATGGTGCATTTAAATGAAAATAAAATAATTAATTTAAGACAATTTGGGTATCAGAAAGGCGTCGGTTGCTCAGATGCAATAAACACTCTTATAAATGACATAATTAATCAATTAAATCACAAAATGAAAGTGGCAGGGCTATTCATCGACCTTAGCTCCGCTTTTGATACGATTGATTATGAATTATTATTAACTAAACTTGAATATTATGGAATCAGAGGCAAGTCCTTACAACTTTTAAGATCCTACTTACAAAATAGACGAATGTTTGTCGAAATAAAGAGCATCGATGAAAGTAATCATGAAGTCATATACACCTCTAACATTACAAATATAAAACGAGGTGTGCCCCAAGGCTCCATATTAGGACCTATACTATTTATTTTATTTACAAATGACTTGCTTAACTTTATGCATTATGTTCAGCCTGATGTAAAACTTGTTGTTTTTGCAGATGACACAAATATAATAATTGGGGCAAATGATTTAAAAGAATTGACCAAAAATGTTAACAAAAGCCTACAAAATCTCTGCGATTGGTTTACAGCCAATAACCTTTTGTTAAACACAAGTAAGACAAACATCATGTTATTTAAGACTACAACTCGCCATAATGATAATTTAGATGTACAAGTCAAAGGAAACAAGATTGAGTTAGTGGACAAAGTCAAATTTTTAGGGATTGCCATAGATGTTTTTTTAAATTGGAAACAGGAGCTAGCTGCTATTGACGCTTCAATATCATCAGCATGCTATGCACTTAGGAGCCTTAGAGATATGTTGGATCTGAAGCAACTTAAGGCTATATATTACGCGCTGGTAGAATCTAGATTAAGATACAGCATAATGCTCTGGGGCAACAGCTATCATTATAACTGTCAGAAAGCATTTATTTTACAGAAACGTGCCGTACGGACTATAGTAAGAATCTCACAAAGAGACTCATGTAAAGAGCACTTTAAAGAATTAGAAATTTTGACAGTACCAAGTTTATATATATTAGTAATCCTAAATCACTTTGCTAAGAATATTCATGAGTATGAATCACAAGAGGAACGTGAGATAAGAGAAAGCACAAGAAGGAAGGAATTTAAACAAAAGATGGCACCAAAATTTAACATAGCTAAGCATTGTTCCAGATACCAAGCAATAGAATTATTTAATAGGTTACCGACTGATTTAAAATTATTAATTTATAGATCTTACTCATTTAAAACTAAATTAAAAGCCTTCTTGTTGGAAAAATGCTTTTACTCGGTATCAGAATTTATGTCAAATGATAAAAATAGTCACTTAAAATAATATCAGTGAACAAGCTTTAATTAAAATTATCTTTTGACATTAGCACTATGCTCATCATTAGGACCTTGACGAAGTTGTTCTCTTATTTTTTGGCATTAATTTTGACATTCTACCTGCTATTAACTTGACATTTAATTTGACATTGTATATTTATTTGTTGACATATTTTAAATTAATACACTTCACTTCAATTTTAATAGGCTTTTATATGAATTTGTTTCTGCATGTGATAATTTTATTTAATATGTATTTTTTCAACACAATGTAAATTGTTAATGAAATAAATGAAATGAAATTTAAGGGATTTTTATTCACAAATGCGACGATGTCAATCCCATCGTACTTTTGCAACACTAATTTTGCTTATCAAAATAACATAACTCAATTGCTGCTTCAGAGGTAGGCTTAGCTTAAATACCATGGAACACTTCAACATCCATTACTGACAATTTCATCGCAACTGCGTTTTTCTTATTAGTATATTGGACACACTCCACCAACACATGCTGTGCATCTTCTATCTTGCCACACCCCTCACAGTTTGGAGAGTCAGATTTTCGTTCATAGATTTGTAAACTTGTTTGCACTTGTTATTTTAACTCTTAAGGGTGTTTACGTTCATAAAATTGATATAGGAAAAAAAACAGATTCTTTTTTCTCGAGTTACCTATTTTTTAGACATGCTGATAACAAAAAACGTTGGTGTGACTCATTGGACAGATTGTAGTAGCTTGATGTGCTGGCGTCTGTACAAGCTTGGAAATCATCTATTGCGTGAACGCAAATGTTGGTTCCATACTAAAAGTTGTTAAAAATCCCGACCCGATTTGAAATGGCGTACCGTACTGCAGGTTTATGCCCGACCCAGTTCTCGAAAATGCCAATATCACATTGTCCTGGGATCAATACATCATCACTGACAAGACTATTGTAGCCAATAAGCCTGATATAGACGTGGTGGATCGATCAGAGCGGCACGCAATGATTATTGACATAACAGTCCCGATGGTGAGAACCTCGTGAAAGCCGAGACAGATAAGCAAATCAAGTATCTTGACTAGGCTAGCGAGGTTGTCGACATGTGGCTTCAGCGATCATTGTGCCGATATATCGTATCAGCCAATGGCTTAATTGCCCCGAGCCTCGACCAATACCTGAGGAGAATCTTGTTAGGCAGCTGGGTCAAGAGCTTGATTCAGAAAGCGGTACTCCTGGACACGACTCGGTATTGTTAGGAGGTTCGTAGCCCTGAGCGCCGGTAGGTTGGACATCGGTCCCGATACCGGTGAGCAATTCTTTTTATTTATTTTTTTAACATTGTATAAAATATGTAAAAATTAAAAGGAAATAATGAAGACTTCAGGTTTTGGGAAAACAAAAACTAAGGTTGTATTTGATTCAAAAGCGTGTGACTAAAAAACAGCTGCTAGGTTCGATATACGGTTGTCGACACCGGACCGCGGATGGATGAACAAATATTTTTTTCTAAGACCAAGCCATCATAACTCAGAAAGCAAGTTAGTTTGTTTTTCGCAGAGAGAGTCCTGTAAGCCAGGGTTATAAGGATCAGAAAGACAGTCGCTGTTATTCAGCTGCATCCGGTTGGAACGGAAGCAGAGCCCATCATAATTGGGAAATGGGTAGGTAGATCTTGACTTACGGTATATTCTTCAAACGTCGATGGCAGATGATACTGGAAATGATGATGCGCAGGGATGAGGAAAATGAGCATAAGAGTAGAGGAAGACCAAGCAAAACGATGGATGAACTGTGTGAAGGATGATATGGCTAGAAAGGAGGTATCTGCTGAGATGACGAGTAATAGAGAAGTATGGAAGAAGAAGACATGCTGCGCCGACCACGAATGTATTGGGATATGGGCAGGAGAATAATGAATGATGAGATGATACGGGCCCTAACACAACACTCACCGCATATCCCTCATGAGCACAATGGGGTGGTCGCAGGGGTTCTGCAGCAGCAGCCGCTCCAGGTACGCCGAGCAGGCGGAGAGGACCAGCTTGTGACATCGCAGCTGGCGCGACTCGCACGCGAGGGTCACGTCCGCGAACTGTTCTGTTAGGAGTAGGCGAGGGAATACCGCCTGGAATGGATAAGAGCGATGAAATTAGAAAATGATTGGAAGAGATGCTCCCCCTCTAGGTCTTTCATTTTACTTTGTTTACCATTGTTTTATATAAATTAGAAGCATTAATTATTTTTTTGTAAATGTGAGTACCATGAGACCTTCTATTATGGTTAGTAGGGCTTTTCCTAATCTTTAAGGTTTTAATTGTTTTTTTTTTCTCTTTTCTACCTCTACATTGTGCTCACATTTAGAAGCAAGAATATTGGACCCAAGACTATGGAATATCTAACTTGATTTGAAAAGAGTGTCCTTGGAGTTTCATGCCCATTTTTCTCTATGAGATCTACGATTTTCGAATGGGCAACTACTCGTACAGTCCATTAAAAGTTATTATGCTTGTGGCTGGACTGTAGGTAGCTTATGTTTGATTAAGTAAAAGTGCCAGTCACATGTCTATTTGAAATAAGTGCTTTGAGTTTGAAAAAAAAAAAATATCATATTCACTTTCAAGGATCAACTGAACCAGATAGGACAAGTTACGGACGCCGGCTCTGAACACCGGACTCTGAAAGATTAACAACTGAAGTAACTGTCATTGTCCGGTGTCCGCATCCATTCAGCAATCTGTCCATACAGGTTTGATTGTACAGTTAGCCCCAAAAAGATGTAAACACGGACAAGGAACCAATCTAATATCTACAAAAATGATTCCATAATTGTGAATACAATGTAAAACCACAAAATATAGCTATCAATTGATTTCACAAAAACATGTATATTATTTTTATACTGGGCCCGTGTAGGAGATTTTGGTGAAATTAATTGTTTACTATGTTTTGTAGCTTTATTTTTTTATTTACTTTACTAACTAATAAACTAAACTAATAATAACTCAGGAAAATTCTAAAACTAAAATAATAAAAATAAAACCATACCTGTAAATTAGTATGATAGGAGTTCCACCGCACACAAAACTGTTGCGGAGGCAACGCCATCTTTCGTCCAGAAGGCGAACTGTCACGTAAACTATCTTAACATATCTTTGGCCAATCACGTCACGTTCCTTTTTCAAATAAATTGCACAAAACCGTTACTAAAATTCCTAATTCAAAAATTGCACAGTTCAAAAATTTTTCCACACTAAAATCGTTATCACAGTGTATAATATTCTAATTCTAAGTAAAAAATATTTTTTCTTTTGTTTTTGCTAATTTATTAAGTACGATGAATACTTTCGTTTTTTTTTTTAGTTTTAAGTAGAAACTTTTTAGACTAGACTTTATATTTTTTAGGTTTGAATACTGGAACTGTATTTATATACCTGAAAAGAGAGAGAAAATATAATAAGTATATACACCACGAAACAAAACATCACGCGTGTTATAGGCAGAGGGGATGGATGTGAAGAGAGAGTTAATTAGTTTTGAAATAGAAACTTTATGTAGCTCTCAAAACTAGATCTGTCTGAAATTATATCTTGGTGTAAAAAGACCCTCAACGAAGCTGAAGGGCACTTGTTCGCCCCGTCATTGTGATCATTTTTTTGTTCTAGACCATACCTGGGAACCTTCTAGTTACGGAGATATTGGGGGTCAAAGTTACAAATTTTTCACAAGTTTTTTTTTGAATACCTGTTTTAGATTTTGTGAAATTTCCTTAGAAATCCTCCAGATTCTAATAGAAAGTCATCATCTGCCTAGCCTTTTCCCAACTATGTTGTGGTCGGCTTCCAGTCTAACCGGATACAGCTCAATACCAGTATTTTACATGGAGCGATTTCACATCCCAGTTAGTACTGGGTAATACAATACCTTTTGGTAAAACTGGTTGTCAGACTTTCGGGCCACTGACTACCTGTGACGACTCTCAAAGATCTACATTTCACAGCCGAGACCAACGGCTTAGCGTGCTTTCCAAGGCACGGAGGAATCTCGGTACGTGACGGGTGGTCACCCATCCACGGACCAACCTAGGCAAGCGCGGCTTAACCTTGAAGATCGACCCGGGCGGCTGTTATTAATTAGCCACGTGCCCCGATTGTAATAGAAAGTGTTTTAAAAAGAAAAAAGAAAGAAAGAAAATATATTTATTTGCAAATTTTTTTTTTTTTTCTTACGCAATAGGTTCCTAACTAGTACCTAGTTAGGAACCTATTACAACAATAATTTACAGCAACCACTAAAAACACCCTAAACAGTCATCCCTGCATAAAAATATCCAGACATACCCTTAAAAACACACCATAGAACTCACCCCTAAACAACCCCCAAAAAAAAAGCAAACAAAACGCGAATGCAGCGCCAAACTTCCATCTCATAATTGCTAAAGTTTCACCCCTCAGTGAGAGCGAGATAGCTATATGTCTCTCTGCTCCGCTCAAGAGTAAAGTTTGAAACAAAATGTGGGTATACAAAAATCGATAGGGGCCGTCGACTCTGACCCTATGGCTTTGAGTTATAGGTACCTCAATGTTGTGTTATGGAGAACGCGGGTGTCATTGACCTGGCCATTTGAAATATGATCAGTGCGAAGACTAGATACTTTGGGAGCCGTAGGCCGTGGGTTCGGAGTTCCTTGTATACTTCCCCACAGATTTCTTATGTTGATCTGTCATTTTGTCGATTCTTCCGTCTACAAAACCCGTTTCTACGGTGGTCAAACTACGCATGCTGCTCTTAAAACGGTTTAGAAAAACATAGTGAGGAAAAATGTCCTATATGAGCTTATGAAGAAGTTATGTGAAACGCGAGGCGGATAATAGGATTTAAAAGTTTACATATATGAGCTATCATGGGACGAGCAGACGGCGAAGCGCCACCGTTATGTGGTTGAAGTTCCACGGACCCCAACAAAATGCTATGCTTTCACATTTATCGTGCAATCCGCCAGTCTGTGGAATTCACTGCCGGCTTCTCTGTTTCCCGGTCATTATAGTTAATATCTCTTCAGTTCGAGGGAATCGGTATCTTCTAGGCTAGCGTGCTCCACCCTAGGCCGCGTCGTCGCTCCAAACGCAAGCCTAAAGTACTAATCTTTACTATTATTATAAAGAGATAAAATTTGTTTGTAAGTTTATATGTAGGGCGTAATCTCTGGATCTACTGAACCGATTTTGAAAATTCTTTCACTAATAGGGAGCTACATTATCCCCGAGTGCCATAGGCTATATTTACAACGTGCCCGTGGGATAATTTCCGACAAAAACGCGAACGATGCCGCGAGCAATAGCTAGTTAATTATATTATACAAGAATTTGTGTAATATGTAAAAACAACTAAAAAAAACCCGACTTCTGAAAAACCACGCTCTAATTATTATACAGGTGATTTTTTCAAGTGGGCGTGGATGGCCAAATTCGAAACTATGAGGAATAAATAAAAATACTCAAAGGAGTCTCGAACCCGATTTTGATGAAAACTAAAACCACAACATTATTTTATTTTATTATTTTTGAAAAATCAATATTCTTTGCCAGGAATCGAAAACATTGATTTCGGAAAAAAATACACCCTGTATTATTACACTATTAAATTAAGCCTATGTTACCCGCGCCATAAAAATGAATCGATCGATTGACACCTTATTCATCAAAATCGGATGAATAGTTTAGGTGCTACGGAGAAACATTCGTAAATACAAAATTCGTAATAGTCATTTGGCTACAAATCTTCTACTTTATTAACGTCAAGTTGCATATGACATTTCTGGATGATATGGCAAGAAAGGAGGTGTCTGAGGAGATGACGAGTAATATAGAGACCCCAAATGAATTGGGATGAGGGCAAGGGAATATTAATGTTTTTCCAAAACGCCTTCCATTTGCCGAATAGGCAATAATTACTTAAGATTTGGTTAAATTTGAAAGAAATTCCTTTCCCACTGAATAGTAATTTAGTTTTTACGAACGAAAACCGCGTACCTTTAAAAATGTTTACAAAGAGCGAGTGTTTTGACGTAGGTAAGTCATAATATGAAAACGTCGGAACGTATTGACGCACGGTTGTGTCGAAAAATTTTGTCAGTTTCCGAATTACTGAATTAGAAACGTAGTTGACAGGTCAAATTGAAGTCTGACAGCCAGTCTTATCAAGGGGTATTGTATTATCCAGTACTGGGTTGTGGAGGTCAGATGCCGCAGTCCCATCAAATAAAATAAATAATAAATATAAAAATAATTTAAATATCACTACATACCTAGTATTTAAAACAAAGTCGCTTCCCGCTGTCTGTCCCTATGTATGCTTAGATCTTTAAAACTACGCAACGGATAATGATGTGTTTTTTTAAATAGATCGAGTGATTCAAGATGAAGGTTTGTAGGTATAACATTGCACCCGTGCGAAACCGAGGCGACTCGTAAGTATAATATAATTCTAAATAATATACTTATGTAAAACGAGTATTTTCAACACAAAAATCGACGTATTTACGTCACGTTTACACCGTGCGTCGGTGCTAGAGCCTCCAATCAATAAAAATCATAGCATGCGAATCCTAAAAAAAGTTCCCATTCACCTCACAATAAAAGATTCGCGCCACCCTCAAAATCTCATTTAAAATTAAAATTCAAAAATATACTATAAAAAAAAACGCCCTTCCTTATAACATGACCACTCTACAATTTTGGGTGGCGATAAAGTCTTTTCGCTTACTTCGCCTCCGGTTTTCTGTCATTGTCTTTCTTGTGTATGGAATCCTCACGAGGTTACCTATACACTCATGCTTGAAAAAGTGCAAAAAGCCTTTCTTAGATACCTGTATAAACATGTGTTTGGATACTATCCATATATGTATCCTACTAAGTTTATTTTAGGATGTTTAAATTTCAATTCCCTTAAAGTTAGGCGTGCTGTTGACCAAATAACAACAGCGTATAGAATTATACATGGTTATACCGACGCGGATTTACATGCGGAGCTGTGTCAATTCTATGTTCCAAATAATTATAATCGCTCTAGAAAGCATAAATTGTTTAATGTCCCATTTTGTCGCACTGTAGCTCGATCCACCTCCCCTATACCGCGTATGCTTACAATGCTCAACGCGCTCGTGGAGACCAACCCTGGAGTGGACTTGTTTGCTGATGAATGGAAGACGATAATGTTAGAATGTTTGTGGTTCTGTGAGAAGACCGAGTAAAAGGATTACTTAATTTAGTGTTAATGGCATAAGCTGTACTAAATGTAATAAATAATAATTGTCAAAATGACAGTGACATTTATTGCCATTACAATAGTGTTGCTGTTTCGTTGTTACCGGGCGCGTGATAATCATAACTTCTTATCTATGCGAAAATAAGTTTGTTTGTTACCCTTTCCGCCTAAACCACTGAACCGATCATCCTGAAATTTTACATATACGTTGTCAGGTGTACAGAAACGGACATATACCTTTCATACTGAAAAAAAAGTAGGTACTGTTCCCGAGAAAAACAAAAATAAATTTCTTATGAAAATAGATGGCGCCACGTGTCATTCGAATCATAATTGAATTATATTATGTAGAGAGACAACAGCAGAGTTTGTACTCTTGTTCTCTAGTTGTAAAAAAAGAAAAACGAAATCCGCGGAACGAAATTTAAATTCCGCGGTTATTTTCCGAGATTACCGCGTTTAAACAAACTCTCCAGCTTTATTATATTAAGTACAGACGCCAGCACATCAAGCTACTTGAAACTGTCAAATTTTCCCTATCAACCTTGGACCTTACGCTTTAGCGTTAAAGCTTAAAATCTGTTAAAGAAATTTGTCAATTGTAGTAGCTTGATTATTTTGCTGTCGTCTGTACTATAAATTCTGCTTATACGAAAAAAAAAACTACACCTTACCTCCGTAATCAGTCGTCATTCAAAAAATGCTGAACGAATATGTATGAGGGCACCAAAGAGGGAGTTGTTATCTTTCGGAGCCCGGCCGTCGACCCTAGGGGCGCACCGAAATAGACTATGCGGGGGTCCCAGCCTGGCGCGGTTAAATTTAGGAGCGGCATTTTGGGGCCAGACGGCTTTCTTAGTAACTGAGAGTCATTCTTACGAGTTGAGTTATTTTAAACAATGATTTTGGTCCTGGATTTGTGCCCGGTTGATGGCAATAGGCTCGCCCCAATTCGTTACGATTACCCAATGGTTTTTCTTAATTTTTGTTAATCTTTTCATTCAATAATAAAAGAACAGATATGGTAATTCGTCCTAATATTTACTGACCATATTTGATCGTTTGGAAAAAAATTAATCGTTACTATGGCGAAGACGCAAAAACATTTTTGGTGCCAATTTTCCGGGGTCAATGAAACTTGAAAGCTGAGCCCGAATTATTTGGGGTGCTCCTATCTCGAGTTGTTCCGGGCAAACTCGAAAATAATTAAGCGATGGTAGATGCAGAACGGAGAAGCCGAATAGGTATAATGGTAATTGTTTCGGCTCGGCTTTATCAGTTCAACAAATACAGTCTTAAATGCCGACCGGAACAATTATGAGTGATTTACTTGATATACAAGGTGTAAATGAACCCTTAACGAAGCCGTCAACCAAGCATTCTGTACATCAAACTAAGTATCTCTACGCAAAAAATAGTGCATGGAAACGACTTTTTTTTTTAAGGACCAAGATCACGTTACGGTAGGACTCAATGCAACGCACTCAACACATTGTGCTGATGGTTGGATTGAATAGTACGGGGGTCGTGGAGGTGTTAAAAGTAAAGTTACAACAAACTAAACTTATACCTGAAAAAAAAATGTGAAAAAGTGTGTGAGGTATAGTACACCCACATTTTAGCCGGTTATGTTTAATTCCCATGTAATGGGAGGCGAGCCTATTGCCAACAACCGGGCACAAATCCAGACTCCGTGACTGTTACTGAGAAATACCTGATGGTAAGACAAAAAAAAACACTGCCCGACCAGCAGTCAGCAGTCGACCAACAAGGCATGGCAGATAATAATGCGATTGGCCGTGCACAAGCCCACATTATCACAACGACAGATTACAAGTCCATTCACTAATAAATTAATAAAGCCGTAGTATTTCCCCAAATACATATTATACGAGTTCTTCCTCATTATGATAAGCCAGTAGGTACCTACGTTTAGTTTTCCTACAATTCACAGGAACTAGTTACTCATGCAAAATCAATTTTGGTCCTTGCATACATTGAGGTATGGTTTAAAATCGAATCATCATCTGCCTGTCGTTTGCCAATTATGTTGTGGTTGGCTTACAGTCTAAGCGAATGCAGCTGAATACCAGTATTTTACATGGAGCGTCTGACCTCCACAACCCAGTTAATACTGGGTATTGTATTGTATAGCGGGCTGGTGTCCGCAACTCCACGTCTAAGCGCGTATTTTGCTTGCAAATAATACTAATAATACTGGGTAATACGATACCCATTGCTAAGACTGGTTGTCAGACTTTCATCCCACCGACTGACAAAGATCTACAAATGGCAGCCGGGATCAAGGGCTTAACGTGCTTTCTGAAGCACGGAGGAAACCAGTAAACCATAAACGACTGTAAAAAAGAATAGTACCAGGGATACATAATTACCAAGAAGATTCCAATCAATGCCAAAAACTAAAAGAAATCAAAACGTTGACAAATTAATCGTAATTAATTAATAATGAAATGGGGACACTCAGCATTGAAATACAAGAATATCGGATTCAGCACTTTTTTACTGATTCATACTCGTAATTTTGACAAGCGTACTAAATAACGTTGTTTATTTAGTAACTTTATTTTACGTTCATCATCACTAACTAGTATAAAACAAAGTCGCTTCCCGCTGTCTGTCCCTATGTGTGCTTAAATCTTAAAGTACACAACGGATTATGATGCGGTACTTTTTAATAGATAGAGTGATTCAAGAGGAAGGTTTATATGCATAAAATTGCACCCGTGCAAAGCCAGGGCAGGTCGCTAGTATGGTATACCTACAGTCTCATTTCCTGGATGGGTCAGGACAGATGGGCCAGAATCGTCACACAGTGGGTGCCTGAAGACGGTCGTCTTCACCGAGGCAGGCCCAAGAAACGCTGGCGTGGTGATTTGAACTCGCTCCTTACTAACTGGCCAGATAAGGCCGAAAACACCGGGAGAGTGGGAAAGGAATGGTGGAAGCCTTTGTTCGCCAGCGGGACAAAATAAGCTTAACAAATAAAAAGGTATACGGGTCGTCAGTAGCTCGAATGTCAGGCAACCAGTCTTGGATATCGCGTTACCCAATAATTATGTAGTAGAAGTCAGAAAGATCGTCGATCCACGTGAAATACTGGTATTCAGCTGCACTCAGCTAGACTGATAGCAGACCTCGAGACCTCCAGAATAGGTGGGTAGAGGCAAGCAGATGACGATGAAAAACAACAGACTTCAAAAAAAAAACACTAAAAAGTTGAAAACAACTTTACTTCCGAAAGTCCGCGAAGTCCGGTAATTATTATTAGGTTTTTTCGTTTTATATTTTGGTATTTGTTAAAATATTTATTAGTTTATTTTATATGTAGGTATTAAGTGCATTAGTATCACTATAAGTACTTATATAAATTATTTTTTTAGATATTTATTTTGTACCCTACCACAGCGTTTTCTTATTTAACCCAAAGGTTGACTGGTAGGGAATGCCTAATGGCATTAAGTCCGCCTCTGTACCACTATTGTGCATGAAGTTTAAATAAATAAATAAAGTCGGTGTCTTTTTTTCAGCTTTTTATTTCAACCTTTTTAGTTGTGGTATGATGGTATCTCATCACAAATACTCCTCGAGTATTCATTTTCCATAGCCAGAAGAACAAATAAAGGGTGTAACAAGACCCTTAACGAAGCCGAAAGGCACTTGATCTCCCCGTCATTGGGATCATGTTTTTTATTCTAGACCATAGGAACCATCTAGTTACGGAGATAATGGGGGTCAAAGTTCCAATTTTTTCACAAGTTTTTTTTTGAATACATGTTTTTAATCTAAATTTTTTCTTTAAACATCTCCACGACTCAGTAAAACGTGATTTTTCGCCCCAAAAAAAATGTCATATACCAGCAATTTTTTTTGCCTAAAGTTACTTAGTGTGATGTACAGAATGCCAGGGGCCTTAGTCTGCTATTGCAATAGTGTCAGAATGGTCTATAATTGATTTAATAAGGCCCCTAGCCCACAGCGTATTGAAGCGCGTTCGAAACTCGTTTGACGTGCGTATAAAGGGTAATAAATTCGTCTGCGCGGGGCCTTATTAAATCAATGATAGACCATTCTGACACTATTGCAATAGCAGACTAAGGCCCCTGGTTGACGGCTTCGTTAAGGGTCCTGTTACACCCTGTATGTATTATAGACACAATATGAATAAAATTTACATTATTACGGGACTACCGCGCGAGCTTCCTCTACGTCTAATCACTGAGTAGTGAGGTAACAAACATTTAAAAATACAGCCGACTTTAGAACCTCCTTCTTCTTAGAAGTCGGTTAAAACAATAAACCTACCAAGAATAACCTACTGGCTAGCCAAAACGTGAAACCGTACGTTTTCTTGTTGCCCCTGTATACAAAACTATTTACACTTGTATACATCTAGTCATGATGCAACGCCATTGTGTTTCCTATGATAACAGTTTGTAAACGTGAAAATACTATAAGTTTACTATATCAGTCGTTACTACCGCCGTCGAATAAACAATATTATGATATCATAATGTTATGTTTATTAGATTCTAATCTATTTAGGATCTGTTGTTGTCTAGTTGGTATAAAAATAATAGCAAACTGGATTCCTAGTACCTATTGCAAACATAGAAACACAATTAATCCTTATTCAAATGCAGTCATTTTTATTTACGTTACAACTTCTAAAGATAAACCAAATATGAGGCACTCAGCTTTTTATTTGTTACGCAATGCTGGACTAAGAACTATGATTCATTGACAAATCAAAAGATGTCATTATGAGGGAACAGAACCTGCGATTATACATACCTACAAATGTATTCCCTCTTCTTCTTGAATAATGTCTCTCAACTTTTTCTTAAAATTTTAATGTCATAAATAATTTAATCGGCTTCGTTTTCGAGGAGAAAAACGGGCAATACGAAACTTTGATCTCGTCATTTTTTTTTTTTGTGATATAATCAGTTTTCGAGCTGCAGGTAACCCTTTCGGGCTCTACGGGGGCAGGATTGACGCAGCACGACGGCAATAGTTTCTTCAAATACCTTTTTTTTCTGCCCTGTTCCCGCTTAGATAGTTACAGACAGTAAATAATTCAATTTTGGTCAAAACAACTACAAATTAACTCTTTTGTCATGGACAAGATAAAAAGGAGGATTCTTTAAAATGCTTCAACGTCGAGTACCCGGCCATCAGTCAGTATGCGGCTCATTGACTGGTAACCAAAAGTGTATGAAGTGTTTAAATTGCAGGTCAAATCATAAGCGTATTCATCATCTGTTTGCCTTTTCCCATCGAGGTAGGGTTCGGCTTCCAGTCTAATCGAATACAAATGAACACCAGTATTTTACATGCAGCGACTGCCTATCCGACCTCCACAACTCAGATATCCCTTGGTAAGACTGGTTGTCAGACTTTTGGGCCACTGACTACCTGTAACGACTGTTAAAGATCTTCAAATGACAGCCAGGACTAGCGGCTTAGCGTGCTTTCCGAGGCGGAGAAAACTCGGTATGTAACAGGTCACCCATCCACGGAACAACCTAGGCAAGTACGGCTTAACCTAAAGATCGACCCCAAGTGGCTGTTATTATTCAGCCACGAGCTCCTCAAATTATAAGCCTATTGCGTTATTAAATACAAGTAAGTCAGATAGTACGATGTTGAAAAGGACCACCGCATGTTAAACAAACTGTGGTCTAAAATAGCCCACAGAGTGGGTCCCAACAACCGCCAACTGTTCGCTCGCTCGGTAGACCCATGCAAAGATACTTAACAGTCAAATCTTCCCAATCAACTTTGAACCTAATAAATAAATAAAATAAAACAAAATAACGCACACACACACACGCACATAATTCTTTAGCGATAAAGTTGGAAATCTCTTAAAGAAATTTGACACAAATCTGTGCTGGATCCTTGTTGAAGCTACTGGTAAAAACTAAATATGGGATTTAAGTCGGGATATTAATTTAGAAATTAAGAATTCTAATATTTTATTTTACACTACCTGTTGCCCGCGGCTTCGCTCGCGTTTTGGTCGGAAATTTCCCCACGGGCACGTTGTAAATATACCGAGCCTATGGCACTCGGGGATAATGTAGCTTCCTATTAGTGTAAGAATTTTCAAAATCGGTTCAGTAGATCAAGAGACTACCCCCTACATACAAACTTACAAACAAATTTTACCTCTTTATAACATTAGTATATTAGTATAGATTTCAAGGGTTTTAATTTTTTTACACGGAACCCTATTTTTTATTCTGAAATAAAAGTAGCCTAAGTTAAACCTTTTAACATCACCTATCTGCCAGTAAAATCGCAGTCAAAATTTATCCAGCCATTTCGGAGATAAGCCGGAAAAACCAGACAAACATACCGACAGACAGACAAACGGAAAATGTGTTTTTTGTTAGAAGTGCCGCATATATTTTTATATGCATTCAGTAAAAAGCTGATAGTGTGATGTTAAAAACAGACGCTTCAACTTTATTTATTTGTACTAGCGACCCGCCCGGCTTTGCACGGTTGCTTTGTAATACATATAAACCTTCCTCTTGAATCACTCTATCTATTAAAAAAAAACCGCATCATAATCCGTTGCGTAGTTTTAAAGATCTAAGCATACATAGGGATGTAGTGATGATCAAGCTACGTCTTTACGTCAGGGACCACACAAACGTCACACTTCGTCATAATAGAGCCAGAAATAAAGCAAACCGCAAAGAATTACGTAAACTGTCTTTCAGAGTACAGCTGAACAATTTCTGACCTTCGGACCAAGTACAGAACAAATACAGGTAGGTATAAAGTGCCTATAGTTACTAAAGAATCATATTTCGTGGCATGAGTAATAAAAGTATGTTTGTTTGTGTTTTTCGTTTAGTTTCCGATTTACAGAAATGAACGCCATTTGAGGATCTATCTAGTTGATAAATAATAACAGGCGTTTGGACCGAAATTTGGGTTAAGCTGCGCTTGACTAGGTTGATCCGTGGATGGGTGACCACCTATTACGTACTGAGATTCCTACGTGCCTCTGAAAGCACGTTAAGCCGTTGGTCCCGGCTGTCATTTGTAGATCTTTGAAAGTCGTTTCAGGTAGTTAGTGGCCCGAAAAGTCTGACAACCAGTCTTAGAAAAGTAACCAGTCTTACCAAGGGGTATCGTATTACCCAGTACTAACTGGGTTGTGGAGGTCAGATAGGCAGTCGCACCATGTAAGATACTGGTATTCAGCTGCATCCGGTTAGACCGGAAGCTGACCCCAACATAGTTGGGAAAAAGGCAGGCAGATAATAATTTCCGAATGCCATTTGAAAGAAACGTTAAAGAAAAATAAAAACCTGTGGTCCTAGACAACGCGACATTGACGGTGATGAACGATCATGGAAAAATCAAAAATGTATTCAACTGACGTAAGCTACTGAGTGGAGACGCCCTCAGGCTCGGAGGGGCGACCTACGCAGAGTGGTTGGTAGCCACTGGATCAGAGTTGCCGAGAATCCAGCTTAGTGGCGTGCGATTGAAGAGGGTTACGAGTATGTCCAGCACTGGACTGCTGTACGCTGATGATAATGATGCTACTGATACTGTAATCCTATTACTAGTCGCTGTTATTAATACGAAACGCTTCGAACATACCACTTGCCGAGGTCCATTGGATGAATGATTTTATAGATTAGATAGACTGAAATGGCAGAAAATTATGCGAGACGGAGATTCACAAAGGTGTGAAGCAACAAAGGAATGAAGAAAAAACCAAACCCATCGTTTTGTTACCTTCCACAACTTATCAGCTGAAGATCGATCTGAAGAACGATCCCGTGGCATAATTTCCGATCTCCACGCAGACGAAGCCACGGGTACAAGCTAGTAGAAAATTGTACTTAAGGCGGTACCCTGACCAAATAACCTTGAGCATTCGTCCCTTTTCGCCGCACGCCGTCGAGCATAAGATCGTGAGATAGAAAATAGCAATAAACGTAGCGAGTACGCTCAGATTTTGGAATAACATCTGTATAAAATCAAATTTAGGTCTTTTGAAAAAAATAAAACTAGCATAATGTTTATTATTAAATTGCCTACCATCTAGTGTAAAAAGAAAATCAAAATGATGGTTACTTTACGAGGAGATGCAAGCCATCAACAATCCTGCCTCATTTCTGTGGTTTCGTTGTGAGGAGATTAATTTTACATTTTACTACAAAAAAAAAATCCAAAACTACCATTTTGGAGTCAAGAATATGCAGAAAAAGCATGTCTATTTTATAAGTTGGTATTTATTTTGGGTAAAGAGTAGATAGCTCCAAAAAACTGCACAAAACACGGCTACCGCTGCGTTTTGCTCGGGGAGGCGACTTAATTCATTTATTCGTATCTGACCGTGGCATCACTTTGGGTCTTATTAGAATACCAGCGTTGTGACTTTTTTTAAATCTTATAGCACCATGCTGAGATACGGCCTTTTGGCCTCGTACAGGACCCATTTCCTTTTTATGTTTTTAAACTGTCATGGTCACTAATATTATCATTAACACTAGATACGATAATTATATTTACCATGTTTAACAAAATACAACACACAAAACACGAAACAGGGTAAATATCCCGTATCTAGTGTTAATGATTATGTTTAGTTTTTTAACCATATTTTTATTTTTATTGTGCGAACTAATATAAAGGCTGTAACAAGACCCTTAACGAAGCCGAAACGCATTTGTTCTCCCCGTCATTGTGATCATTTTTTTGTTCAAAACCATACCTGGGAACCTTCTAATTACGGAGATATTGGGGATCAAAGTTCCAACTTTTTCACAAGTTTTTTGTATATACATGTTTTTAATGTTCGATTTTTACTTAAACACCTCCACGACCCCGTATTAATCAATCCATCCATCAACACAATGTTTTGAATCCGTTACATTGAGTCCTACCGTAAAACGTGATTTTTCACCCAAAAAAAAAGTCGTTTTCCAGCAATAATTTTTGCGTGAAGTTACTTAGTTTGATGTACATAATGCTTGGTTGATGGCTTCGTTAAAGATCTTGTTACAGCCTGTAAGTATACTTTTTCTTTCTTTATTTTATTTTCCCGTTTTTCACCTACTCTTTGAATGAAAGAATTGAGAGACTTTTTAGAAGTGTGAGGAACAGGATGTAAGTTTTCATTTCCTCCTTAGACATGGAAAGATCCTTCGACCAGACGGGTGGTGTATCTGGTGGGCCCTACGGTTATTGTCGGGTTTCTGTATGTATGTGATTGTTTAATATTTTTTCGACATGTTATCTCGCAGATCAACCCATGAGGCTGACTTCTGCTTAGCCGGACTATCCTGTGGGTGCCTTGAGTGTAAGGCCTCCAGCCAGAGAAAATAACGCGATTTAGCACTTTCAGTTTTAGTTCGTATACGGCGGTAAAAATGGCGCCAATATCAAGAACGGTAGAATGACGGAACTTGCAAGTATATTACTAAAGGTCCAATTTTGTTGCATTACTAATGAATCTATGGACAGTCTCTGCAAGCGAACGAATGTTGGCAACTAGCCAGGACAACTGTGACGAAGAAGATATTAAATGAGGAAGAATATATTATACAGGGTGTAAAGGGATCCTTCACGAAGCCGTCAACCAAGCATACTGTACATCAAACTACGCAAAAAAAAAAAAAACGCAAAATTACAGAAAAATTAATTACGTAAAATTACGCAAAAGATATTGCTGGGAAACGGCTTTTTTTTTTGGGATGAAAAATCACGTTTTACGGAAAGACACTCAAAACATTGTGCTGGTGGATGGATTGAATAGTACGAGTCGTCGTGAAGGTGTTTAAAGTGAAGTTCTTACATTAAAAATATGTATTTGTTTTTAAACTTGTGAAAATGTTGGAACTTTGACCCCCATATCTCCGTAACTAACTAGAAGGTTCCCAGGTTGAACAAGATTTTCCCTCAATAACACACAAAGGGTGTAACAATTCCCTTAACGAAGCCGAAAGGCACTTGGCCTCCCAGTCATTGCGATCGTTTTTTTGTTGTGGACCATACCTGCCTTCTAGTTACGGAGACATTGGAGGTCAAAGTTACAACATTTACACAAGTTATTTCTTTTTAATACAAGTTTTTCTTGACCCCCCGTAATATTCAAAGCATCCATCAGCACAATGTTTAGAGTGTCTTACCGTAAAACGTGATTTTTCATCCAAAAAAAAAAGCCGTTTCCCAGCAACTATTTATGCCTAGAGTCACATAGTTTGATGTACAGAATGCTAAGTTGACGGCTTCGTGAAGGATACGTTTAGTCCGTGTATTTCTGATCAACACGAGGGCGAAGCCGCGGCAAAAGCATTGTGAGAGTTCTTGACCAAACAAAATTTTACAGGTTCCAGTAAAACGAAGGCACAAACAAAACCTAGTGAACCATAAGCGTTAATAGAATTCAGTAAATACGTGTTATCAGACAGCCTCTCATTGTATACCTCTGACGTAACACCCACGTCATCGGTGCAAGATTGTGATACGGCGCCGGCATTATTGAATTGAAGAGAATTCAGGAAACGTAACGTTTTCGTAAGATTACTGGGTTGGAGATGGGTTTTTGAGATTTTTACCTCAATTTGTAGCAGTGTCTGAAACTTCACTATATTATAAAACAAAGCCCTCCGCCGCGTGTGTCTGTTCGCGATAAACTCAAAAACTACTGAATAGATTTTCATGCGGTTTTCACCAAATAATTTGTCAAGGTTTTGTGTAAATTGGTTGAAAATGAAATACGTCAGTAATTGTTGGAAGTGCAAGAAAAAGTTAAGCCTCCTGGGAGTATCGAAAACGCTGCCTAGTCCCTTTGAGATGTTATAATTCAATGAATGGTGGGATATCCCTCTTTTAGAGATATACAAAAAAAGTCTAAACTCAAACTCAAAGCATATTTATTTCAATTAGACCATATCAGGCATTTTTGAATGTCAGAAAAACAAAGATGGCGAAGCTATTGCCAGTGTCACAGACACAAGGCATAATAACTTGTGAAAGTACTGTAGTTAAAAAATACATTAAAATATTTCGAGTAGTATAGACATTAGAGGATGTGAGAGAACCCTTCACGAAGCTGTCAGCCAAGCATTATGTACATCAAACTAAGTAACTTTACGCAAAAATTATTGCTGGGAAACGACTTTTTTTTGGGTGAAAAATACGTTTTACGGTAGGACTCAATGTAACGCACTCAAAACATTATGCTGATGAATGGATTGAATAGTACGGGGGTCGTGGAGGTGTTAAAAGTAATTTTACATTAAAATCATGTATTTAAAAAATGATGAAACTGTGACCCCCAATATTTCCGTAACTAGGTTCTCAGGTTTTTGTGTAGAACAAAAAAAATATCGCAATGACGGGGAGAACAAGTCCTTTCGGTTTCGTTAAGTGTCTTGTTACACCCTTTATATTACATTTAAATCTAATCCACATATATGCGACGCATCAAGCTGATGCAAAGCCCTATTACAGACAAAACAAGTAGGCATAATAATGCTCTACTACCCGTGCGGAGCCGGGGCGGGTCGCTAGTACTACATTTATCAGGAATAGAAGAAATGATAATCTAGAGAATTGCCTGCCTTTTTGCTTACTTTTGCAGTAAAATAGTATTCATTTATTATTTGTTGTTATAGCGGCAACAGAAATACCCATTCTGTGAATATTTTAACTGTATACCTCTTGCAGATCCCACCACTGACAGACAGACAGACGGGCGGACGGACGAACAGTGGAGGCTTACCCTTCGGGTAACCTTCGAGAAGGGATTTAAAAAAAAAACCTGAATAAAGCCAAAAGCCGACAGAATTCACCAAAAAACCATCACCGTATTTGTTACAACTACAAATGAAGACTTTTCTAAGTAATGTTTACGTCTTTAGACATAAATAACCAACGGAGATAAACAGCAGCCAAATCAAATGCATGTAGGCGGACCGTAGTCGAAGCATGCCGGAAGAATACGAGCCAAAATAGATTCGGGACCCCAGAGTAACAAGGACAGAGATATGTGGAGTGAGAGAGAAAGAACGACGGTGAGATAAACATGTGGTTTCAATAAGATATAAGAACGTTTTGGTGTTTCAAGGGTCCTGAATAATGAATGATCTTCGGATGCTAAACAGATTATGGTCAGGTTGGTATTCTTCGGGCGACAAAATGCACACATCAAAAGCATCTAAAAAAAAAAACGTCGCAACAAAGCAAATAATTCCCGTTTCTCTCTTCTTTCTAGTTTCCTCATGATTGAGGGTCGTGACCACAAGAAGTCGTTGCCTTCTCCACCAACGCTCTCCATGCTGTACGGTTTTCGACCTTGCGGACAGATGTCTGCAAATTCCCTCCGTAGACTTCCTTCACCACATCTGTCCATCGGGTAGGTGATCTTCTACGGCCCCTTTTCCCTTCCACGTTACCAGCCACAATAAGCTTCTCCAAGCTATCAGGCTCCACCTCCTTGCCATGTGTCCGAAGTACTGTAGGAACGCTGCGTGCTGTGGGTGCGTGTCCTTAGACACTTGTGATGTGTATACCAAGAAAAATCACGAGTCGACGTAGCGGGAATGATTCATAATAGCATGTAATTATACTTTCGGAAAAAGACAAATTCACGCTTGTAATCCCCGAACGGTTAGGTAGAGGTGCACCTAATAGTACACCCACATTTCGCCACTTACGTTTAAGAGAGGACATGGGCTGCGCCTGCGACTTCTCCATACAAATTTTGACGAAATCGACGTTTGGTATTCCTCTTTTTTTTCCTGAATAATGGCTCTAGAGCAATCATTTTTTTTTCCTCATAAAACAAAGGAGCATAGGAGGAGAGCCTGTCGCCATCAACCGGTCACAGATCCAAACTCCCTGGCTGCTACTGATACACTGCAAAAACCCGATAATACTTTGCCAGATCAGATCTACCCAGGACCTTATACCGAAGTAGTGCTTATGACCACTAGACCAACGATGCAGTAAAAATAGTCCTGGGCCAGTGACCAAATACAAATCTATGCTAAATACTAGCGACCAACTCATCATCATCATATGCCTAGCCTTTGCCCAACTATGTTAGGGTCGGCTTCCAGTCTAACCGGATGCAGCTGAATACCAGTATTTTACATGGAGCGACTGCCTATCTGACCTCCACAACCCAGTTAGTACTGGGTAATACGATACCCTTTGGTAAGACTGGTTGTCAGACTTTCGGGCCACTGAATACCTGTAACGACTGTCAAAGATCTACAATTGACAACCGGGACCAACGGCTTAACGTGCTTTCCGAGGCACGGAGGAAACTCGATATGTAATGGGTGGTCACCCATCCACAGACCAACCTAGGCAAGCGCGGCTTAACCTGAAGATCGACCCGAGCGGCTGTTAATATTTTGCCACGAGCTCCTCAACCGGCACCAACTATTGGGTCCAAATATCCTATAAATTAATCTGTTTGGTGGTTTCGGAGAGTTTGTACGAATATGATACACACATGACATGAATATGTGACACGTGATTTTTAGGGTCCCTTACCCGAAGAGCCAACCAACGGGACCCTATTAGCCTCCGCTGTCCGTCCGTCCGTCTGTCTGTCATCGGGCTTTATCTCATGATCCTTAATAGGTTGACTGTTGAAATTTTTACAGAATGTACATATTTTTGTTGCCGCTATAACAACAAATAATAAAAATAAAGGTTCCGTACCATCGTAGTAGCGGAGCCCTCGCCTACTACGAAGGTACGGGACCCTCCGTATACGCAAGTCCGAAACGCACTTGGGCGGTTTTTATAAATTAAGAAGATAATAAAGGTAAAGAGTTTGTATGTTTGAGTATTCTAGTCTCTGGAACTACCAGTCGAATTAAAAAAATAATATGTTTTCATTGAATAGACTAATTGTTGAGAAGGTTATGGACTATTTAACATCATGATTTGACCCTAAGAAACCTGGCGACGGGTGAAACCTCGAGGCACAGATAGCAAGTGATGACTAAAGTAATATTATCCCTATGTCGAGTTTTTCTAATACCATTTCAAATGATCTTTTTCTCAGTATAATTCTGTCTTATTTGGATTAGTGCCAATGACCACATAGTTTTAGACCATTCTTGTACACATTGGGATTTTTTAATCAGTTTTAGTTTCGAGAGATATGACACACTTCCTGTGTTCTCGATTTGACCTAAACTAATGCGGTTCTAGATATATGTATACGAGTGCATTTCCTAAGCGGGCGTACATACAGCGTGTAACAGAAAGGGTATAATCATATGGAATACTGTGGTACGGACCATCAAACTGAACAACTTTCTCTATAGGACCACCATCGAAATCGTAAAAAAATAATCAGCTGTCCCATACATTTGGGTCGAGTAGGTATTGAAATTTTGTATAGGACAGCTGATTACTTTTTTACGATTTCGATGGTGGTCCCATAGAGAAAGTTGTTCAGTTTGATGGTCCGTACCACAGTATTCCATATGATTATACCCTTTCTGTTACATGCTGTATAAGGTCCCATTAAAATAGATTGACAAATTTTAGCACAGCGTTCACTACGTCTAACCAAAGATTATCAAACAAAAAAAATACTGATTAAAGTGATTTTATTATGACCTAATGGATGAGTTTATTCTAGAGTGCCGCCGGCAATTTATTATTTTAGGTCAAAATAAAACCACTTTATCAGTGTATTTTTTGCTTGGATATCATTGGTTAGACGTACTGAACGCTGGGTTAAAATTTGTCCACCTATTTTAATAGGACCTTATACAGGGTGTAACAAGACCCTTCACGAAGCCGTCAACCAAGCATTATAAAGTTGCTGGGAACCGACTTTGTTTTTTGGGGTGAAAAATCACGTTTTACGGTAGGACTCAATGTAACGCACTCAAAACATTGTGCTGATGGATTGGCATTGAATAGTACGGAGGTCGTGGAGGTGTTTAAAGTAAAAATCTTACATTAAAAACATGTATTTAAGAAAAAAACTTGTGACAAAGTTGGATCTTTGACCCCCAATATCTCCGTAACTAGAAGGTTCCCAGGTATGGTCTAGAACAAAAAAAATGATCGCAATGACAGAGAGAACAAATGACTTTCGGCTTCGTTAAGGGTCTTGTTATACCCTTTATACAACGTGTAATTAACAGAAAAAATTACGAACAACTTTTACAGTGGGACCAACCCCGAAATCGCGAAAAAAGTATCTGCTGTTCAGTACGTTTTGTTGAGTTATGCGCACAGAAATGTATCGGGCAGTCGAATTTTTGTTCGCGATTTTAGTGTTGGTCTCTTATTGAAAGTTGTTCATAATGATTAGTACAATGACTCCTTAAGAGGTTTTGCGTTTATTTTGTTATACGTTGTATATAGGACCCATCATCTGCCTAGCCTTTTTGGGGTCGGCTTCCAGTCTAAACGGATGCAGTTGAATACCAGTATGTTACATGGAGCGACTGCCTAACTGACTTCCACAACCCAGTAAGTACTGGGCAATACGATACCTACGCCTGGGCAAGGAAAGACTGGCTGTCAGACTTTCGGGCCACTGACTACCTGTAACGACATGCAGTCAGAGGCTCGAAATTGAGGTTAACTTAATCCTACTAATATTATTAAAGCAAAAATTTGTGAGGATGGATGGATGTGCAACTACTCTTTCACGCAAAAACTACGGAAACAGATAGTGGATTAACACATAGGATACTTTTTATCCCAGTAGTATGATACCGTGGAACAATTATCGACTTTACGCGGGCGAAGCCGCGGGCATTAGCTAGTAGATTTATATTTTTAGTAAGATATAAAATGAAAATTTGCCCTTTAATAAGGGACTGGCCTAGGTATGAGTGTCAATACGACGCTTTATGAAGCCCAAACGGTTTCCAGAAATTAAAGTTGGTGCCATTTTAGCAATGGTCACCTGCCGAGTCACATTTAGACACCTACTAACGATTTATTTAGAGCAGCGGTGGCCCAGTGGTGGTGGCCACGGTGGTGGTGGCCACGGTGGTGGTTCGAACCCAGGCAGGCGCATTACTTTGTGTAATTTATTTCATCACCACTGCTCTCAAAACGGTAAAGGAAAACATCGTGAGGAAACCGGCTTGTCCTAGAACCAAAAATTCAGAGACATGTGACATCTACCAACCCGCACTGGGCCCGCGTGGTAGATTACAGCCCATTCCTGCCTGTGTCACAGCTGTGCGAACATTATAGGCGGATTATGCTTACGATCTAGGCTGACTGTTGTCCTGTTAGGGATCGACATGAAACGGTGTATAAGGCCCGTTCTCGGTTATTTTTCTCTACAGTCTCCATCACATATGCAACCTTATTGTTACGAGAGTATGGATTCGTCCTGTCCGTCTGTCTGTCCGTGCGTGTCACAGCTAATTTACTCCGAGACTGTTGACGCCACGCAGCTGAAATTTGGAGATCAGGTGTCTTCTATGAATCGCTACACAAAAGTTACGTGCAATTACGAATTAAAAAAGTATGGGTGGCCCTCATTCCATACACGTAACATAAGGCAGCAAAAAAGAAGTCTAATATTTTTTTCTGACCCATGTTCATAACGTAACATCGGGTTAGGCAGGGGTGTATCTAATAGTACACCCACATTTCGACAGTTATATTTAAGTCCCATGTAATAGGGGGCGAGCCTATTGCCATCAGCCAGGCGCAAATCCAGATTCCAGATACCGTGGCTGCTACTTTGACGTTCCAGATGGACAAAATCCAATGACACTTTGCGACCACTAGAACAAACGATGCCACGAGCCAACGTTACTTAAGAAACATTGTCCAGTTTGATAGCAAGATTACCATTACATACATTAAGATGTATTGAACTTATTCTGTTATACCCTGTTCAATCTCAACAGATTAATATAAAGTTTGTAACAAGACCCTTAATGAAGCCGAAAGGCACTTGTTATCCCCGTCATTGCGATATTTTTTTTGTTCTAGACTAACCTGGGAACCTTCTAGTTACGGAGATATTGGGGGTCAAGTCAAAGATCCAACTTTCTCACAAGTTTTTTTTCAACTCATTTTTTTTTAAATTTATTCTAAGATTTTTACTTTAAACACCTCCACGATCCCCTATCCATCAGCACAATGTTTTGAGAGCGTTACATTGAGTGCTTCCGTAAAACGTTATTTCAAAAAAAAGTATTTTCCCAGCAATCATTTTTGCGTAGAGCTACTTAGTTTGATGTACAGAATGCTTAGTTGACGGCTTCGTTATGGGTCTTGTTTTACCCTGTAATGTCGTAAACCCACATTTCTCCTTAATCCATTCGTACTTACGACTTTTGTCTTATTAGCAACCAGTTGGACCCTTCGTCCCCTATTCAGAAACATCGCGTGGACTGGATGGGGGAAAAAATTAACGAATCACTTTAATTATTTCGTGAAATGTGAGAAAGGGGATCGATTCAAGAGTTTGGGAGGTAACAGATGAAAATGATAGCAAACGGATCAGGAAACGTATCTTATCATCTGGGGCCCTAAAATCATCGCTTTAAGGATGATTTCGACCGGAATCGACCGATCCGGATCGGAACGGATTTTACAATCTTTAACGATATTAAATCGTGTACTTAAAGTCTATATTATCAAGCCGCGCACAGCAGCCTGACCGCGGGCGTTTTCCGCGTGCGATTAGCTCCGTTCGGCTGTCATCGTCCGATCGAATCCTTTCGGCTGTCAACACGGTAGGAATTAAACTATTTGACTAGGCTCAGAAACGCTTACGTTCGCAAGCAACGGTACGGGGCCGAGCGCGTGAGTCGACATCCTTTCCAATCCGATCCGTTTGATTGAAATCCTCCTTTAGCAGAATCTTAATAGGATAATAATTTATGAATCACGTTAAAATTCTTAAAATGGGCAGACGCAGTATTGTGACCATTTTTTAAATTGAATCATATTATTATTCTGCTAAAGGGGCCATTTTAGGCCCCTCTGCCGAGTCTTTTCCCAACCATTTTGGGATTAGCTTTTAGTCTAATAGAATGCAGTTGAATATCAGTATGTTACATGGAGCGACTGCCTATCTGACCTCCACAATTCAGTTACTGGGTAATACGGTACCCTTTGGTAAGACTGGTTATCAGACTTTCGGGGTTCTAACTACCCGTGACGACTGTCAAAGACATAAATGTTAACAAATATGTCTGAAATCGTACCTGTGGATGGGCCTTTGTTATGGCACTTACAAATTGAGTGATTCGTTTTGTTTATGTCAATACCCGAAACTCTAATTAGAAAAACATTAAAATTGCGGAATTCCTAATGTGTTTTTAAGTTTAACAACTAGCTCTCCCCTGTGGCTTCGCTCGGGTTTTGGTCATAAAACATCCCACGGAAACGTATTAAACATAGCCTATGGCACTCGGGCATAATGTATATTAAAGGGAGTAACAAGACCTTTAACGAAGCCGAAAGGCACTTCTTCTACCCGTCATTGCAGTTTTTTTGTTCTAGACTATACCTGGGAACCTTCTAGATATGGGGGTCAAAGTTCCAAATTCTCACAAGATTTTTTTTAAACACGCTTTTGATGTAAGATTTTTACTTTAAACACCTCCACGACCCCCGTACTATTCAATCCACCCATCAGCACAATGCTTTGAGTGCGTTACATTGAGTCCTACCGTAAAAAGTGACATTTCAACCCAAAAAAAAAAATCCGTTTCCCAGCAATAATTTTTGCGAAAAGTTACTTAGTTTGATGTACCTACATAATGCTTGATAGACGGCTTCGTGAAGCTTGTAACACCTTTCACTGGAGAAGTCTAGGATGGCCTGGATAGATAGGACATTGGTCTGAAAAGCACCTGACATTCGGGTTCAGACGAGGAAAAAGGAAAATGCCCGTTTTTGCCTACTAATGGAGAAGACTTTAAAATTATTGAAAATTTCATAGATCGTAACTTGTACTGACACCACGCCAGCACATGAAGCTACCCGAAACTGTACAATTTTCCCAATCTATGTTGAACCTAATGATTTAGCCATAAAGTAGAAAACCTTTTAAAGTAATTTGGCAGATTGTAGTAGCTTGATGTGCTGGCGTCTGTACCATTAACGCAGAAAAAAAAAACCGGTTGAACTAAAACAATTTTATCATTATTTTGCTGACATTTTTATTTAAAATGGGTATTTTACAAAGATTACGTGGGGAACTCCCTGCTAGGGTGTTTCCTGCTTCCTATTCCAAAAATTTAAGGACCTGATGAACTCTTCTGGTTCTGACGCTGCTATGTGGCTACCTGCTGGGCCCAAATGATCTAGAAGTGAGCGTAGTATTGGTAAAATGTGCTAACCCACATCAAAATTTCTCCCATTTTCCGAAGTAATTGAGTAAATGATTTTGAATAGTTGAAGCTGGCTAATTGTGAATCTGTCCTAAGCATACGTTTCGGAAGTAAATGGGGCAGATTTTATTGGATAGTAATATTATTATTTAACTGAATTAAGTGCCTCGGCGACCGACCTAGCTAGATGGATTTTTCGCCCCCGTAAATGCATACATTGCAACGTTCATTGAAATCGTTAGAGCCGTTTTCGAGAACGTGATTACAAGTTTATATACAAGTGAAGTATAGGATAAAAGATTGTAGGTTCATTTAGGTACAACTCTACTGTTCTAAGATACGTCAATTCATCTATACTAATATTGTTAAGAGGTAATATTTGTTTGTAAGTTCGTATGTAGGGGTAATTAAATTCCGGAACAAATGATCCAGTTCTATTTTTTTTCACTGTGTAAAAACTACATTATTGGTGGGTGCTATACGCTATAAATTATATTTATATCATGCATTTAAGCCGAGCTATCACAATTTTTGCGGACGAAATCGCGGGCGAAATGCTAATGGTGAATATTTTAAAACTAAACAGATAGATGCCATAAGGCATTAAGTCCGCGTATGTACCACTATTGTACATGAAGTTTAAATACATAAATAGATCCCTTAGTTAGAAGAAATGTCGAAACAAACTCAAGAGGTATCTTTTTACGTCTTAAGATTTTAATTTGAAGATATTTTGTGAATCTAACGATTATGAAAGAAAAAGGAGTAAATAATATCGTGATGGCAGATAGGTGACAATGAAAGAAAAATGTTACTGCGCCGACCCCAATTAACATGGTACAAGGGCAGGAAGTTGATGACGTGAGGCTAACAATATAGAGCCAAGTCTGGAAGGGCCTTTTGAAGATCCATTGCAGCTTAGAGTTGGCCTATACCGACAGACAGCGCGTATACATCAGTTATCGTCTACCTCGGCCCTATTTTTGAGAGCTCAATGACCCCAACGACCCTCGACTCGAACAGAAGAAAAATCTTGGATAATTCATCAGCTTCCAAAGCACGAGTGAACACTCATCGTCTGGATACGCTCGTTCTGTCGAAGAGCATCTAGTGCTTTTAGTTTCCACCAGGCGAGATCGAGGGCAAAGACCAATTAACAAAAAAAAAAGTAGCGTTTATGGCCAGATGCATGGATGTGAATGAGGCGAAAGGAGTATTAACGATCGTAATAAGAGGCGGTAGTCTCTGCCTATCGCCATGGAAAAATAGCGTAAATTATTGTTGTAATGTAAGTGTGTAAAAGTAGCAAATTCTCGACAGGAATTTTAAAACATTTCCAGAATATTGTGTGGCTTGAGGAAATGATTCTGTAAACACGATTCACGTACCTAGGTAAATACTTAGGTACCGATAGAAAATCTGTACGGTAACATAAATGTACTAATTTCACTGAAACATACTGTTATCAATTATTCTCATATTTTTCCTCGTTTTCACACGCACTGTACAAAAACGTATTTATTTACAACGAAAAATGATAAGATTTTTACCGGAAATTATCAAATTCTTGAATTATCTATGTCTATAGGATGTATAGTAACACTTGCCTTGGCCCAAAAAAAACATTATCATAGATTTTTGAGTCCAAACACTTTAAAAATCACTTGTTTTCGAATCATTGACTTCAATAAACGAATGTTCGGAGTTTCTGATAAGAACATTTTCCTGTACTCTTTTATTGAAAAAATAGGCCTCAAAAACTATGTTATTTAATATAATATCTTATCGACATTTTACGCAAACATTAGACAGAGTTATGACCGATAAAAAAAACCAAGAGCGTTTACAATCAGAAGGTTCTTTTTACACTTACCGAATATCGCGATTTATCACAATAATTTTACACTGTTTCCGTACGGTCTTAGCAAGAGCTACAATGGTGCTCTCCGAGTACAAAGCGAACATTTGGCCGTTCCCAAAATAGTACCATATAGTAGGCCCCAACTAAAGTTATAAACATTCCCGACACACACATGCAAATAAAAAAAATCAATATTTAAACAAACTCAGTGAACGCGACTCACGGAACGCAATTCCGACTACACAATATGGTCGTTGATCATTTTACTGAAAAAATGTGACTTTTCACAACCTTCTTAGAAGGGAAAACAACGAAAATAGCTGTAATACTCACATTTGTGAGCCCGACCGCTTCACATCACGTATGCAATTAGAAACATCGCCTCCTTATTTTTAACGATGGAAAATCAATAAATTTTTAAGAGCACAAAATTTTGTTCATATTTTTCCGTCGGGCCCCGCACTGCGTGGTCTCACTCCGACACTTAAAAATGAAAAACCCATTGCAAGAAAACTGTGGTACCGAAAGAGATGCATATACGTCGCCGATTGTAAATAATCAGGAGGAACGAATCATAACAAACGAAAGAGATAGTCGATGGACTGTACAAGCGTGTAACAATAACAAAATTAGTTACGTAACCACAAAAACATTGGTTATCTCAATACTCACCGTTTGTTAGGTTAATTGTAGATGTTTTAACGATAAATTATAGGTTTTTACACGTTTTTGTAACATCGCGATTGCATTTTGACGCGAGCAATCATCCGTCAGACGGACGCCATTTGCAATTTGTGTGCATCTGACTCGGCTCTTATTTTTGTTAGGTTGTTACCTTTTTTTGTATTGTATTTCGACATATTTTTATAAATTAAAATTATTTAACAACCGTTGCGTAATTTATTTTAAGAATTTAATATTCAATTTAATATGAATTGGTTTTTCTTTACAAAAATGTCTATAATCAGCTGGTCTGATTATTTTTATAGTTTGGCAACATTTAGTACAAACTGTCGTAATAATGTAGCAGGCGGGAAGTTTGAAGAGATTGGAAGTGTCATAGAACCATTTAATTGTTGTTGCAGTAATTTAGTTAACTGCCAAAAACTTGTAAAATAAATCAAGAAATTATAGAAAAAGAATAGTAGGAAGGATTAAAAGGTATTTCAATTATGCCTACGTTAAAACCTACCTAAGTTTTTTGGATGCCGCATGTCATGCTGGTGTAAATGCGTGCGATGCGTTCATTTGTTGTTTGTAAATGTTGCTTTTCGGCAGTATTTCGTGGTAGTTACTAAACAAACGTACCTACCTAAATAATTGACTACGGAAAATATAAAGTGGACATACAATGATTCATTGAATGTCCACTTTATGTTTGTACGTTTGTTTAGTAACTACCACCAAATACTGCCGAAAAGCAACACACTGGTACGCTGGACTGATTAAAGCGGATTGAAGCCCGAACACAACTTACATGAAAACTTTTCGTAAGAAGAAAAGAACTAGCTGTGCTAACTTTCACAATAACGAATGAGTTTATAAATACTTTTAAAACTGGTCTTACAAGAGTTCTTGATTACTTATAGTTTTTCACAAAACTAAAATCTTAAATCACGATTTTTTATGTTCACTTTTGTTCCGAGATTGATATTTCCTGTTGAGAATTTTACAACCATTTTGATATTTTTAACTTTTGCAATTAAACAATTAATGACTTTATTATTTTGAAAGCAAGGGATTAGCAAGGCCAATTTATTGTGGGTTATTAAATGTTTGTAAGTAAAAATTTTAAGACGATCTACGTTATGAACGTCTATCATTGTTTTATGTTACATCCTCTATTGTCTATATTGATTTACGGATACATTATCGAAAAGATTTAAGTGACTGAAGTTTAAAACAGCTGCATAATATATTTTTTTAAATTAAAACAAGACTAGAGCAACTGTTTTCAGTTTAGAAAAAGTAAACCGTGTACTTCAACCGGAAATTTTGAAACCTAATTTGAAAAAATCGAAGAGCACTGTTCCTGTTGGGGTCTACTACTGTGTCGGTAAGCAACATGCCCTCCTGCTCAGAGTACTTATTATTTAATATTGTGACCGCCAAAGCCGTACGCGCGTGCCCTCCACGCCAAGCCACAATTTCACCTACTATTTTGTCACATATTTGTCGTTGGCGTACAGGGCAAGCGCTTGTTTGTCACATTATTGTGTCCATGCAGGTGGTCAAAAGGTTAATAAACAAACCTTTCAAGAGCTAAGCAAAAGTTAGTTTAGCTTAGCTCGCTTAGCTGAGGCAGTTTTTCATATATATACTTGTGTGCAGACTGGAAAACTAAGCTATGTGAGCTAAGTAAAATATGCGAAGCTAAGTTAGTTGTGTGTGCATGCGCAGCTACGTGATCTAAGCTAAGCCCTTCCCGCCTACCCTGGCACCCTTTAGCACTTCCTTCGCCAGTGCATTGTGTCATATATACCTAACTGAAAATGTTCACCATCAACTCGTTAAAAATAAAGTTTTAAACTCCGCTTGTTTGCCGAGATTGAATGTCTCTTAAGATATCGAAGTTCTGGAATGTCTTTTAAACAATAATATGTTTTCTTCTGCTGTATGTAACGTATTCATCATCGATTATGATCATGGCGAGCGATACCTCCGTCAAACTGAACATCACAACACTACTGAGCTTTCGCTTAGTTCTTGGTGTGCACGGGACATTAGCTCAAATGCTACAACATCATACCAAATTATGATAAATATTAATCTATGATGTTCGAAGTTCTGACGTGGCTCCTCAATCCAAACATTTAGATTGAGGAGCCACCTTTGTGTTCATATAACTTTTGAAGAATACTACAAAATCGAGGATCGATCCTCCAAAAATTTTAAAGTTACTACCATTATGTAGGTAGGTATGTTAATTTCATTAAGATACGAAAAGTGGCTCCTCAATCCTTACGGACATCATATTTTTAGTTTAGCTTTAGCACAGATTAGCTGGCTTAGTTCAGCTTCGGCATAGATTAGTTTTCGGTCTGCAAACCGCATGAGGCTTGCATTTCCACCATAGATGTGCATAAAACTAACCTATCAAATAGCTAGCTTACCTCAAAATGTGAAAAAGAAGCTTTAGTATTGCGTAGTTTCACACATCCCTCGCTACGCATCCTCGCTCAGTCACTCATCATATGTGGAAATGATGCTCATTATATGTGGATGCAGCGGAATACCAGTAGGTATGTTACATGGAGCGACTGCCTATCTCACCTCCACAACCCATGTACTGGCTAGCTATTGGGGAACCAATGTGGCTAAAAAATAAAACACTTTCAAATAATAATTTACTCATTTAAATATATATTTATATAATAGTAATCTGTTACGTATTTTTACATAAATAGTCGACAAGCGCCGACGATTTTACAATTTATAAATAATTATTACAATAAATTATTTTTTATTTATCATTAATACAGAAACACTACGATTTAGCAAATCTTTGGTTAAAATTAAGATTCCCGCGAACTTTTCAAGTTAAAAACAATATAACAATGATAAAAATATAGAAAAAAGAAAACAACCGCGCTGTAAGTCGCGTTTACATCGAGTTTCTGAAGCCGAATTCGGTTGCACTGACATCAGACGCTTCACCAGAGTTAACTTGAGTGACTGGCTCATCGGAGTGAATAGTCTACTCAAATGAATCATCCACTCGAGTGCATGGTTCACATAAGTGAATGGTACACTCGAGTGAACGTTCACTTTTGTTTCATTCCACGTTCACTTTTGACAAGATTGAACAGAGTGAAACGTCTCATTTCGGCATGGCCAAACTCGGCTTTCGGTCACCGAGGCCGAATGTCGACATAGGGCTAGATATAGCTATATTTTTACACTAGTTTGACTATGGGCGGATGTAAGCGCGACGTCAAAGCATTATTATCTAACGCCATTATACAACTAGGTTAGAAACATTTTGTAAAAATAGATAAACGACACATCCCTTATGTTTTACATACGTATCCAAAGATTTTTGAGGGAAAATAGGCAGACACTACAACTCACCGAGATAACATTTAAACATCAGGGGGTTACTATGACGTCTTAAAGTAGGAGTAATTCCAGTGTGGGAAAGAGACAGAGCTATACAGGTCGTCTAGCGCCATCTCTTTCCCACACTGGAATTACTCATGCTTTAAGACGTCATGGTTGCCACCAGGTCTGTAATCCCCGGCGGGTTAGGCAGCGGTGTAGCGGCACAGGTACACCCACATGTCGCCAGTTATGTTTCAAGTCCCATGTAGTCGGGGGCGAGCTCATTGCCATACAACATAGCACGTATCGAGACTCCGGGGGTGCTTTTGATTAATTTCTTATAAAAAACCCCCAATAACACAGCCCGACCTGGAAAACAAATCTGGCATACACCATGCCATTTTCAATAAATATTCTTAGAATTACAGTATAGTCCAGGTGTATTTGCTAGGTACATAAGATCTAATTTTATTAATACTATCAAGTCAACAATTTTACTAATAAAAAATCAGTTTCGTATAGAAAAATAAATATGGCGACAGAACTTGTACGAAGTAAATGATTGACTAGAGAAATTAAGGTAAATAATCTATCAGCTCAGACTGGAGTACAGGCCCATACCCTCGCATAGACAGTAGACCTGTGTCCCACCTGACTATATTCAACTATAAATAATTTATTGCTTTAATATTTCGAGTTTGGTGTCTGTAATTTCCTTGCACTAACCTTAACTTGGACGGGAGAAAAATTTAATTTTTTATTTTTGTACAAAAACAATTATTGCTATTAAAAATAATACTTTGATTTTCCCTCTAAACAGAGAAAAATGACATAACAACACGCCTGTACACACCAAAGGAACAGACAGACAGGTACAAAGCAGCTATATCTCGCCAGTTATTTTAAGTGCCCTAAGATAAATAGCGTGCTTATTACCTTCCAAAAATCTATGAATACGTATGTAAAAATAACTTTTAGGGATCCTTATCAAATTACAAAATACGTTTATTTATTTTTAAGCTAAGTTGCCAGCGGTTCCGTATATCGAGACAAGCATTAACAATTCATATAATAAATATATATATTATTTTTTATATTTTGAACACACTATTCTAACCCGCCATTTTGAAGTCTAGACTGTCATATTATTTATTTCTATGATACTTACAATATTTATTAATAACGTAGTAAATCTATCATACATTAAAACAATAATTTATACTAGGTGGACCCTTCACGAAGCCGTCAGCCAAGCATTCTGTACATCAAACTCTGTGACAACATCTGTAACTCGACGCAAAGATTATTGTTGGGAAACGACTTTTTTTTTGGGGTTGTAATACAAGTTTTACGGTAGGACTCAATGTAACGCACTCAAAACATTGTGCTGATGGATGGATTGAATAGTACGGGGGTCGTGGAGGTATTTGTAGAGTTACATTAAAAACTTGTATTAAAAAAAAAAACTTTGGTAATTTGACCCCCAATATCTCGGCAACTAGAAGGTACCCAGGTATGGTCTAGAACAAAAAAAAATATCGCAATGACGGGGAGAACAAGTGGCTTTCGGCTTCGTTAAGGATACTTTTACACCCATTATAATAGGTAGCCCACCAGATGGAAACTACCGGTTACCGCCGTCAAAACAAAAGAAACATAGGTAAATGGAGGATACTCTATGAAAGATAACAAAGACGTATCCCAGAAGGTTGCCTATAGTACACCTACGTTTCCCAGTAATTGACAAAATCTGCATCTAATATATATATATATTGTTATAAAAAACATCAAAAATAATATAACAGTCAAAACTCTCGCCCCATCGCATTCAAATATCGACCTTAATAACATGATTTTACATTATTTTTTGTACCATAATTATCATTTTAATGGTAATATGTAATTACTAAAGCACTTAGTAACGTAAATACCATAATATATTGACGACGGATTACGCGCGGATGCGGATCATCCGCGGCTGATCGGTCAGTCGCCGCTGAACCTTCGAGTGAGACGCACGTATATTTATAAATAGAAACAAAATGCCATAAGTTCGACATGTAACATGATTTTTTAAACAGTTGATGTGTGAGGAACTTGTTTTTGCTTGACTACCTGTTATTCAGTTTTTTTGTTTAAATAATTAAATGAATAAATTATTGAATAAAAAAGTCAATATACTTGACTGAGTTTAATGCCAAGCCTAGGCAATAGCTTACATTTTTATACTAAAATAAAAACGCAGCTACTAGTCAGTTAGATTTTCATTAAAAAAAACTGTAAACAGGCAACCAAGCATTTTAAATAACTGACAATAATAAAAATGCATAATAATATCTATCTTACAACCACACATTTACTTTCGAAAAAGCGCTATCTATAAACATAGAAAAAAAAAACAATTATAGTAACAATAATTATAAGTATTTTTTTTAGTAAATAAATTATGAGGGGAGGGTTGTGAAAAATGGCAACGATTTAAGTGTTGTGTCGAGTTTTTGCCGGATTCACTCTTAATTGAAAATACACCTACATTGATTTCCAATTACTAAAAACGAATTTTTTCTTAGTGTAATTATACTTTAAGTATACCGTTTCAAAAATATGTATACAGGTTCAAGTAAATTAGCTAACAGGACTCCACAGGCGTGGCACACATTCGAGACATAATAAAACTGTCGAATTCCAAATGCTAATTCAATTTGACCCTGTATTGTTTCATACAGGTGCAAAGAACCTTAGTATATTTCCAAAAAAAAGTGAGATTTCCGAAAAAAAACACGACGCATCACTCGTAAATAATAATAAATTAATACAATTATTATTATTTAAATAATTAATTAAACATATCTTTAGCTATCTAATCAAATCTGTTCCATAACTCCTATATTGATTGTTTAGTAGATCTCGGCAAATCATCACGACTGTTATCCCCAAAGGGTTACGCAGAGGTCGAACAAGCATGCACATAATTGCGCCAGTTATGTTATGTAGGGGTCGATGCCTTGCAGATCTAAATATTAGTCTAAAATCTCCTTTGGACAAGACGCTTTTTCATCAAGAATAAGGACAAAAAATATATATCTATGTCCTGTTCTCTCTCAAACTGTTCTCGTAACTTATAACCAAGCTATACTAAACAAACAATTTTATTGCATTGACAAAGTTTTAAAAAAACAACAGATTTTATAACAACGCCATCTACCGACCAAATTCGTCACTACAATTTATAATAGCGCCATGTTGTAGTCAAAAGAATACTCTTGTGTTTGATACGACAATACCAAGAAATAACTTCCGATTGTTCCAAATGGTAATGTTTATCGAGAACTTTTGTTTATTTGGTTACTGGTTGAGCCTGAAAATAATTGGGAAACTAGAAATACGAGTATGGAAATAGATGATTTCAACTAACTATCAATTAAGCCCAGTGATCATGAATTCAGCTCTAGTTGAGCCTGAAAAACGTTGGACCAGCTCGGAACTCGCTGGCAAGTTTTTCAACGTAAAATCAGATTGGTAAACAGCAAGAAACAGAAAGGCCTAGTAATATTTAAGGGTGTACACAAACAAACTGAACAAATTTCACCATGGGACCATCATCTGCCATCAGCCTAGCCTTTTCCCAAACATGTTGGGGTTGGCTTCCAGTCTAACTGGATACAGCCGAGTACTGGTACTTTACATGAAGCGACTGACTATCTGACCTCGATACCCCTTGGTAAGACTGGATGTCAGACTTTCGAGCCACTGACTACCTGTAACGACTGGCAAAGATCTACAAATAACAGCCGGGACGAACGGTTTAACGTGCTATTCGAGGCACGGAGGAAACTTGGTAACGTAATGATGGTCACCCATCGACGGACCAACCTCGGCAAAAACAGATTAACCTTGAAGATCGACCCGTGCGGCTGTTATTATATAGCCACCAGTAGCGAAGGGTAGATTTTTGTATCAGGTAAGACGGAGTACATAATTATCTTTAATGTGAGTAAGTTATTTGTACAGAGTATACCGACTGTACCATTTTTCAAAGGCAAGCCGGTAGGAATCGAGTTGTATGGAACCTTCGATAATATTTATTTAGTTAAACTTCTGTCTACAAGATGGCGCTAAAATACTAAAGAAAGTAAGAAGACAGTTAACATGTACGTCTATTGGCTACAATTTTTATATCTGCAATTTGTTTAGTGTAAAAATAAATAAATTTGTTAAACTGTTGCTAAATACTGGCTTAGTATATGTAGTGATACAAATATATAAAATATGTGTGAAAAATGAAAACTATTGTCTATTCATTTCTTAGCGATATAAAAGCCACATGTTTTTGTACAAAACCTATTTATACTTTATTAGTTTGGTGCCACATAAAGTGGTAATAACGGTCAATGCCCATTTCTATCTGACCGATTTTCTTTAGTGAAAAAATTGTCAGGCTTTCGGGCCACTGAAACCTGACCGCTGCCTGTAACGACTGTCAAAAATCTACAAATGACGGGTCCAACGGCTTCACGTGCTTTACAAAGCACGGAGGGAAATCAGTATGTAATGGATGGCCATCTATCTACGGACCAAAATTAATGAAATGCATGCGGGTCAATGACCGCTATTGCCATTTAATTTGCCACCACCTATATTCTGTATTGCCACTACGAAAAATTTGTATCACTACAACCAATACCTACTTAGGTTCGATCAAATCGATTCGGACAGATTGTGGACACTGGACTGACTGAAGTAAAGATATTTTCGAGCGATTGATTGTTCAAAACGATGAAAATCGTAATACAATATTTGTTAACAAGTCTCTCTGTATAATGTCACACGCCCGCTGTCAGGTAGCCTTTCGTGTGTCAAAATCGAAAATGTTCGGGATCAATTTTTTTGTGTGTGACAAGTGGACGCTCTATAAATCTATTAAACCTCTTTGGACTGAAGTATCTGTCAATGTTCGATGTCCGCAACTTCCATACGGCCGAAAATGTACGGACAGATTGCGGATACAGCTCTAGAAACAGGACTCTTCTGAAATACGTCAGTGTCCGGTGTCCGGAATCTTATCTGCATTGGTTTGACCGGTACGGACAGATTGCAGACACGACTCCGGATTCTGAAGTATCTGTCAATGTCCGATGTCCGCAAAGGTTCGACTGGTACGGACAGATTATGGACACAGCTCCAGAAACGACCCCGACAGATTTTCTGATGCATAATTATGTCAGTGACCCGTGTCCGCAACTTGTCCTTACCGGTTCGACCGAACACATTGTAATAATTTCTATATACCGTATTAATATTGCTAGCTTGTACAAACTTCCTCATAACCTTCTTACTTCTCTTAAACTTGTACAATTTTAGTGTATTTTGCAGTCACATAGCGACCTCGTTACAAGGCATGTCCGGTGTGGCAGGACAAGGATTTGGAGGACTAACTCTTGGTACTTAATACTTTGGGCACTTTAGGAATTGAATTTTCCGAAATCTGTAATTTTTCAAACTCATGAATTTTCAAACGCTACATGTTCGTGTCCGGCAATAACGTGGAAGTGTCAGTGTAGCTCGCGAATACAAACCCCCTCTTTAAATTAATTTAATAAATTGAATGACTATTTCATGAAAAGTCATTCAATGGGGTTAAATGAACTTACCAAGGGTTGTAATGATGATTTTAATGATTATAACTCAGTAGAGCCATGTTTGTTACGGTCGCGAATCATATTTGAATCAACTTACCAAATAACAAATCAAAGTTTTTTTGCAATTTGCAGGTAAGTGTCAGGTTGCATACCTGACACTTACCACCATCTGATGAGCTCAAAAACGATAGACCTTTTTTCTTTAGCTCCACTTTGTTATTTGTCTTTATTAGTATTGTTTTAGTTATTATACTAAAAATATTCTGCAGAAAACTCATTAAAAAGTTTACAATTGCATCCATTATCAATATGTTACCGACAAATCATTGCACATTGTACTCAATTTCATTGATTTTAGCTGCCAATTTGAGTTTGACCGTCTATGAGAAACTACCCAATCAATTTGCTGCTCTCTCTACCAAACCATAAAGTCCGATTTACATTGGTCAAGTGCTTAGCGAAGGAGACGAGTACAGTGGTGTAAATCCGGTTGGACAATAGCAAGTCAACAATCACTATGTAGGTTGTCGCCACTGTACTTGATCAATGTAAATCGTGTCCAAGTCCCGCCACACCGGGACACGTGCGGCACTACCTCGCGGGGGTCACGCGGGGGGCTGTGGGGGGCCCGGGGGGTCACGCGGCTCGTGCTACGTGTGTCGCTGCAGCTCGTAGAACAACACGTACGCTTCTGAGGACACCACGTTGCGGCTGGAGATGGGGGTTACTCTGGAACGAGAGGAATTGATTAGATATAGCATACGTAAGGCGTGCCTTATTCGGCGTTCGGTTTGGCAGTATTTGATTAACAACAAAGCCGAACTGAGAACAATGATGGATGCTGCAATAGTACATTGTATATCAAGTGCATAAAACGCGCCATTTTACGCGAGACGTTTACGATGGATATAAAGTAGAGTGTAAAATAGGTTTTATGAACGTGTTGTACACTCTACGTTTCACTTCGATTGCGAGGAAATTATACAGCAACATTTAAATATTGTAAATTTAACTAAAATTGAAAGTTACATTAGGGCAATGAGAAATATCCTTGCCTTGTTCTTAGAATACAAACAAAACAAATTAAAATAAAGAGGTTATTCTATGAAGTTGAAGTTGTTCGTGTGGCTGTTGGACCGATTGCCTTGGCCTTGGAATAAGATTTTACTTTATGCTCTAGAGCATAAAAAGCGACTTTATGTCGCCTACGCACGACATAAAGATGAACTTTTAGAGCATGACAAGTGAAAAAAATGTTAAGCCATTGGCAAAGGCCGATACAAACATTTTGTTTAACTAGCTGTGGCCCGCGACCTTCGTCCGCGTGAAGTTATTATATAAATATTACGTTCCCTTTTTGAATCGGATGTTGTTAACAATTTCAAGGGTATTAATTTTTTTGCACGTAACCCAATTTTTTCACTAGAATAAAAAAAAAAATATATTAACATCTCAACATCTGCCAGTAAAAGTCCCGTCAAAATCGCTCCAAGAGATTCGGAGATTAGCTGGAGTACACAGCTTCTGTTTATACAGCAAAAATTATAGTAAGAAGATTCATGCGTTCGAGTTCTCGACTTGTATAAACACGATCTCGTATGACATTTTTTCGAGTACATACGGGTATCGTACAACTCGGTTTGAACCGTTTTTGTGTGCAAGATTTGCCATTCGAGTTCAGTGACTACTGATTACCTACTACGGTATTATTCTCAAAGAGACACAAAAATCATTCAAAGGAGATGTTTGATTTTGGGCCACCACTATGTACACTGCATAGATAAATAGGAAAAAAATACGGGATTTCATAAAAATACTAAAAAAATAATTTGAAGAAGGAAGGAAGATTTAACAAAATAACCCTATTTTTAGGGCAGCCATGACAGTTGTGTTTGACATGATGTTTGACGTCTTTGACAGTTTTAAGAAGTGACGTTTTTGAGTCTTTCCTTGCTTTGAGTTTGGATCTGTAGTCTTATTTTATCGAAACCGAAACCCAAGATTTTCGAAATTCGTATTGTGATTTTTTATCGCAGGTATTACGATGCACGTTAATCAAATTTTATTGTCACAATGTCATTTTTCGCATGCTGCTGATCTGATCCACCATGTTTAATTTTATTTTGTGTTGCTCTCCATGGCCAAGTTAATTTGAATGTACTTTGAAACGAAGTGAAATTAATGAAAATTAACAATAAAAAACGGTTACTGTAATACAAAGCGATATTTACATATAGTGTACATAGTGCTGGCCCAGGCTCCATACATTTCTGGAACATCTCCTTTGGTACTGCCGATAATGTTAAGTTCATTTGAAATTTATAGAATTTACGGAGAATGGGCATTATAAAAAACGTGATGCAAGAAATACAGCTCTCAATGCATAATGTACCATACATTACACCCTCGCGCACTGCACTCAAGGACACTCATGGTAGCACCACAAAACCTCGAAATAAAATTCTCACTTTGTAGATCTGTATACACGGAGACAGATTATATTCTGTTGCGAGGCAATTTTCGTCCAAGGGAATGGGCGACAATCGTGAATGTTTACACGAAGAAACTTTTTTAATGTTCTTTCGATATCGTATCTTCGTTTCGAGAAAGTCTCTCCATCTAAATGGCCCTTTAGGTCAAGAATTAGCAGGTTTTAAACGTAGAAAATACATAAGACTGTTCTGTTTGTCCCAAAGATAAGATAAGATAATTTTAATCAAACGCCCGCCGCCCTACACAAAGTTCGAATGTTTTAGCAAAGGAGAAATGGCAGAATAAACTCCCCAACAACACATCGGTTCTGAAAAGTAGCAAGGCAAAAAATAACGAAATTAGCAAAAAGCACTATTATAATATTATTGAAAAGGGGAAAGGAGCAACACAACAATTTGAATATGATTTCTTTGTTGTAGCTTCACCGAGAATTTTTGAAATCGCGCTAGAATTTCCTGTGGTTCGTCACAGTCCATACAAGTGTCTGCATTGGGTACGCTTGCTACATTACTCTACCGCGCCGCCCAGTGCGGGTACATATCATATGTTTTCGATTTTTTCCCACACGATGTTTTTAGGGTCCCGTACCCAAGGGGTAAAAACGCAACCCTATTACTAAGACTCCACTGTCCGTCTGTCTGTCTGTCACCAGGCTGTACCGTGATAGCTAGACAGTTGAAATTTTCACTTCCATTTTTCTGTTGCCGCTATAACAAGAGAGACTCCAGAATAAAATAAATATTTAAGGGGGCTCCCATTAAACAAACGTGTTTGTTTAGATGATACGGAATGATACGGAACCCTTTGTGCACGAGCCCGACTTGCACTTGGCGGTTTTTCCATTTTTTAAGGTTCTTTCAAGAGAAAACGTTACTTTATCATACCTGGAGTCGTTATACTCGTGCCAGTCGCCGTTGTAGGGATGCTTGCAGTACGCCGTGTAGTGGCCCGAGTACGTCGTCCCTGCAACCAGAAGTACCAACACGTTTAGTATCCATAGTACCTAACTAGCTGACCCGACAGACGACACCCCGCCCGACAGACCTTGCTCTGCCCTAAGTTTATGTATTGGCAGAATAGCGTCCTCTATAATTAGTTTTGCGTAATATTACATAGACGCTCTCAAAAGAAATAAATTTCCTCTGGTCGTAGCGTGATGTAATAAGATGATGATTTAATTTTGCATTTAGACGTTTCGTTTCGCTCCCGAATGAAAGGCAAAAATGAATAGAAGAGTTTGATATCGGTTTAACACGCAGTGAGCAAGTGTGTGTGATCAATGCTTGTATTCCTTCTCTGTATGAGAACAGGGCTTTGCTGATCTTACGGGATCATCACCATCATCATCATTTCAGCCGAAAGACGTTCACAGCTGGACATAGGCCTCCCCAAGTGTCGCCACACTGACCGACCGGATCCAGCGGATCCCCGCAACCTTCACCAGGTCGCCGCTCCACCTAGTGGGAGGCCTTCCAACGCAACGTCTTCCGGTTCGCGGTCGCCACTTCAGAACTTTTCGGCCCCATCGGCAATCCGTTCTGCGAGCAATGTGCCCTGCCTACTGCCACTTCAGTTTGGCAATACTGCGGGCTACGTCGGTAACCTTGGTTCTCTTGCGGATGTCATTTCTGATTTGATCACGCAAGGAAACTCCGAGCATCTTACGGGATAATATAGTACAACAATTACCTCAGGAATACTATACCAGGAGGTCATTCCATGTAAAATCATGGTATTCAGCTGCATCGTGTAAGACTGGAAGCCAACCACATTTTCTTATCCTTTCTAGTGTCCCACTGCTGGGCAAAACCCTCTTTCTCCTTTCAAATCTCTCTATCTTGTTCGATTTCTGGCCATATTTTGATTGATTAGTGTCGATGAAGTTTCTTGCCCATTCTTCTCCTTATAGATCTACACTTTGTAATGGGCAACTACAGTACTTTCACAAGTTATTATGCCTTGCTGTGACTGTAGCTTCGCCTTTGTTTTTCTGACATTCAAAAGTGCCTGTTATGGTCTAATCACTACATAGTATAAAACAAAGTCGCTTTCCGTTGTCTGTCCATACGCAACGGATTTTGATTCGGTTTTTTTAATAGATAGAGCGATTTCGCACCCGAACGAAGCCGGGGCGGGTCGCTAGATAAAATTAGCCTGATTTTTCACCCCAAAAAAAAGACGTTTTCCAGCAATAATTTTTGCGTACATTTACTTGATTTAATGTACAGAACGCTTGGTTGACGTCTTCGTGAAGGGTCCGCTAACACTTTGTATTGTTACCTGAGTGGTTGCTGACTGCGTAGAGGTTGTAGACGGCCGGGTTGCCCCGGGTGGCCGCGAAGGGCGACATGTCCAGGTTGCTGAGAGGGAACTCGACCAATACGTTCAGTTTGCCGCGGAAACGCTCCGTGGGGGAGAATCTGGAACGAAAATTAGGCAATTTTAAAATAGACTCAAATAAAAATAAAAAAACTTCTCAACTCTGTGAGTTTCTCCTGTATCGAGGGTGATCGTATTTGGACTCATTTCAGCCATTTTGTGCCTGCTTTACTGCGGGACATAAATGATCGTTTATGAGTTATATTCAGGTTAGAGAAATTATAAGTCAAGCCACACACGTCTGTGTTGGCCACGTGATCGAACTTCTCATTTTATAACTAAGCAACGGGAAAACGAGATAGCCTTTAAACTAATTCGTCTTACGAACTAGTTTATGGAGGTCAGATAGGCAGTCGCTCCATGTAAAATACTGGTACTCAGCTGCATCCGGTTAGACTGGAAGCCGACCCCAACATAGTTGGCAAGTAAATAGTAGAGCAATAGTTGGCAAAAGGCTAGGCGATCGATAAGCGATAAAGCCAATTGATGCTCATTCCATGAAAATGATCAAATATGAAGAGAGTAACGTACCTCTTGAGATGTATGACGAGGACTTGCGGGAACTTCTGGACGGTGAGCCACTTGAGGCACTTTCTGCGGACGCCGCACTTCGAGCAGGTCTAGAACACACAATATTTGTCATTATTTGATTACCAAGTCACATCATTAGCATGCCCTTATCCTAATGTATTTGTGGTCGGCGTTGGATGTCTCCAACAGTCGCGTTTATCGAAATAGACTCGGCATCATAACATTACGCCCTCTCATAGAGATGAGGCCGTGTCTCCCAGCAGTGGGAACATAATAGGCTGATTATGTATAACATTACGCGTGTAATCCTTGAGGTGTTAGGCAGAGGTGTACTTTATAGTACAACCACATTGCGCCAGTTGTTTTTAAGTCCCATGAAATAGGAAGCGAGCCTATTGCCATCAACCATAGCAGACATCCAGACTCCGTGGCTGCTACTGAGAAATTCCTGATGGATAACACTTTGCCCGACCAGAAAATCGAACCCAGGACCTCAAGCTCAGCAGTCACGTTTGCGACCACTAGACTAACGAGGGAGTTAAAAAAGCAGTTTAAATTTATACTCATAACTAAATTGAATCGGCCTAAAATTTGGCTAAGAGCTTGGCGACATCTCATGCTACAAGATCCAGCAGGTTGCAAGTGACGAAATTGTCGTAAATAGCTGCTGAGTTACGTCACACCATAAAGCGTGATTTTTTAATACTACATAAGGGCTAAGTATGATGATTCACCTCCTTCACTGCCAGACTCTGTGTGGTGGAACAACACTGCCAGACACCTTTAAATTGTAAGTGAACTTACGTCATTTTATTAAATCTGAATTTTGTATGCAGCGTGTAACAAGACCCTTCAGGAAGCATTATGTACATCAAACTAAGTAACTTTACAGAAAAAATATTGCTGGGAAACGACTTTTTTTTTTGGGGTGAAAAATTACGTTTTACGGTAAGACTCAATGTAACGCACTCAAAACATTGTGCGGACGGATTGAATAGTACGGGGTCATGGAGGTGTTTAAAGTAAAGTTCATACATTAAAAATAAATATTTAAAAAAAAAAAAAGTTGGAACTTTGGCCCCCAACTCCGTAACTAAAAGGTTCTCAGGTATAGTCTAGAACAAAAAAATGATCGCAATGACGGGGAGAACAAGTGCCCTTTGGCTTCGTTAAGGGTCTTGTTACACCCTTTGTGTTACTTGGGCAAGTATTTGCAGCGGTTTTCCAAGCGCCAGACTGTTTGCCGACATGTGCCAAAGCCACCAACCACGACCGACTTTTCATAATATCCAATTGTTCCTACCTACAGTGAGGTACTTTCACAGAAAAGCTTCAGCTTTTTAAAATGACGTAGTTCGGGCGGTCACGGGATCTCCCTCTACTCCACATTTACACTCCAAGACCATTAATTAATGAATCTCCACCTCACCAAGTTTTCCTTGCTTGGGAAGATCTTGTAATTATATTTTGATTGAAAAGAGAGTCCATGGAGTTTCTAGCCCATTCCTCTCCATAGAGATCTACGCTTTGGGATGAGCAACTACAGTACTTTCACAAGTTATTATGCTTTGTGTCTGTGACTGTAGCTTCGCCTTCTTTGTTTTTCTGACATACAAAAGTGCCGGATAAGGTCTAATTTAAGTAAATGCTTTGAGTTTGAGTTTGGGAAATTCTGAGCCCTGAGTGTTGACGTCATGTGGGTTTGCTCTATGTAGCTCTGCCACCCCGTGCAGGCGTCATGTTATGTGACGCGCTTAGGACGAGTGCGGAGCAGCAGTTCTACGATACAATCCATACTAATATTAAATGCGATAGTAACTGTTTGTTTGATATCTTTCACAATTAAATTGATCGGATCGTAATGAAATTTGGCAACGAGATAGATTATATCCTGTGGAAGGACATAGGCTATCTTTTTTTTTCAGTCATACACTTCAAAATGTCCATGCAAGAAGTCGCGGGAAACTGCTAGTTATATATGAGTACGTACCGGTTTCTCATCGCCGTCCATCTCCTCCTCGCGCGTGAAGTGCGACAGACACTGCTGTAGCTTCATGTTACCCGTGCGGGACGGGATCGACAAACTGAGGACAAATAAACTCATTGTTGATAATTTTTATAACAGAAAAAGCTGCAATCTGGCAACACTGACAGTATCCTTATGCAATTTCACCCTGTTTGTCTGTTTACACAAAGTGTAACATTATTCTACGGCTTTTGGGAATTCCGAACCCGCGACACGCAGCGCAGCAGCCAATCGCTCAGCCACTGCGCCAACCGTGCCGTCATGTCACATACTAGCGTCAAGGTCAAAGGTCAGCGTTACCCGAGGTCACAAAGGGGTCGAAGGTCAAAGGTCGGTGATACCTGAGGTCCCAGAAGGGGTCGAAGGTCACGCTGTCATGGTTGCAGTGCGTGCAGCGGAGGGTAGACTTCAGTTGTCCCACGAATATGTCGCCGATTCGGCTGTCCTCCATGCGGAGGTAGCGGTTCCAGGCTTCGGAGGCTTTAGCTGCATCGCTGGAAGAAACAATAAGGTAATTGAACAAAAACTAATAATTAAACAAAAATAACTTTAACCGACTCATTTGTCTAATGGTCACAAGTACGATTGCTGGGTAATAGTTCGAATAAGGATCATCATTTGCCCGCCTTTACCTAACTATGTTGTGGTCGGCTTCCAGTCTAACCGGATGCAGCTGAGTACCAGTATGTTACATGGAGCACTGTTTTAAACTTTCACGGTTTACAACTACACTTTACTGACACTTATGGGTTACGGGACAACAAGCTACGCACAACGCACGCGTACACGTACACGGTCGTACACATGCGTACGCGCGCTGTACGCGTAGCTTACGGGGCTGACAAGAGAAGGAATTTGAAATAAGAAAATATAAAAATTTCTATCGTGAGGATGGCTTCAAATTTTCCAGTACATGGAATCCAGTTTTGAGTATGCTCAAAAGTAGCAGCCGGCATCATAATGAGGACTCCAAAAAAACTTTTGATACTGTGAGTGTGTTTTGCCGTGAGTTAGTGATGAGTTCCAGTAGTGCGCGTAGCAAAAGACAAAGAAAGAGGGTAGACAGATTTGTTTGCTCTTAACAATTTATTTACCATCCACCCGCATTCTCCAGTCAACCCGCGATCACGGCGCTTGCAACAGCGTCGAAATATCGGGAGCTCAAAATTAAAGACAACTACGGAAGATATTACATAGAGCGACTGCCTATCTGACCTCCACAACCCAGTTAGTACTGGGTAATTATGATACCTCAATTCAATTCGGAGACAGGATGTGTTCTTATTATTTTAGTTAAGTCTTTCGAAATAAATCCTTATAGTCCCATGTAGTAAGGCCTTTTCTCTAAAAATAAGTAGCAAATGTGCGTGTTAAAGAGGGCCCTTCCCGGTCCATGTATCGTCAATGCGAGCACGGTCAAAGATCGTGTTGTTTCATCTAGACTCTAGAGCCACAGCGGCGGATTTTCTTTCAACTCCCCCGTCTTACCCCGCCCCGACCCCGCACAACTCGTCTCCCGAGCACTTCATACCGCCTAACGCGATGACATTGAACGAAAAATAGTGTTCGAAAATTTCTTAAACTTGTTCCAGGAAATACGTGTTTTTGGATAAGTCTTACAACTGTGTGAAATAAATATTTGTTATTAAGAATCTCCATTATAAGTGCAAGGTTTCTATCGAGATGTTTTCTTTACTTTTACAGTTTATAAGTACATTATGAACGGCCAAAGTTCAGTTAAAATTTGTGCAAAACAGCAATTTTTGGAGGCTTATACTGAATTTGTTTCTACAATTTTTTATTTTTTGTTACCATAGAAACCTAGATATAGTGCACAAAATACCTATTAGTTCAAAAAAATCAAAGATTGATGTGTAACAACTGCATAATCACGTACGAGCGTTTGTATGAAAAGTATGACGGGTTGGCCGCTCTTAATACTGACCCAAATCACTACATATTTTAAAACAAAGTCCTCCGCCGCGTATGTCTGTCTATCTGTTCGAGATAAACTCAAAAACTACTGAACGGGTTTAAACACTAAAAAAGTGTAAAGTAACCTTACTCCCGGAAATCGATGACTTAAGAGGCCGGCGACCGATGCGTTTTTCATACAAACGTAATACCAAAATAACTTGTAAATCAAAAACATTCTTAAGGTACTGTCTCTTTATTCCGATTGGAATACAAAATATCTAGGTTCCCAATGAAATATTTTGAAAGGACAATGATATAAAGACGAGATATGAGGAATTTAAAATTTCTATAGAAAACTTATTTTTCTCATAACTCTTGTTTAAATCAGTGTCCATTCAAAATATTTCATTGGGAACCTAGATATTTTGTATTTCGATCGGAATAAAGAGACAGTACCTTAAGAATGTTTTTGATTTACAAGTTATTTTGGTATTACGTTTGTATGAAAAACGCATCGGTCGCGGGCCTCTTAAGATTGTTTCATTGGCTTGTTTTTTTTGGAAGATGGTTCTTTTTTTTTGGAAAAAAGTTTATTATTTGAAGCGATATAAAATTTCAACTGTTTCTAGTATGGCGTCGATGTTCCTAACAGACCCTATGTAGTAATTATAATACGTACCTTAGATTGTCGTCGATCTCCGTGAGGATGGGCTTGGGCTTGGTGGTGACGCGGTTCACGTCCTCGTGCAGACCCTCCAGCAGGTAGCGGAGGAACTCCTGGGAAACAACATTGATATTTTGGGTTAAATATAGACTTTGATCAGGATAATTTACAGTAACGGGTACAGAGGTGTAGCCTTACACACAGGAATACATGACGCAACATAACCCATACACACCCACGAGTGCATGGGTATTTATTAACCCACTAGCGGCCCGCCCGGCTTCGCACGGGTGCAATATTTTACAAATAAACCTTCCTTTTGAGTCACTCTAAAGGGTGTAACAAGACCCTTAATGAAGCCGAAAGGCACTTGTTCTCCCCGTCAGTGCGATTTTTTTTTGTTCTAGACCATACTTGGGAACCTTCTAGTTACGGAGATATTGGGGGTCAAAGTTCCAACTTTTTCACAAGTTTTTTTTTAAATACGTACTTTTATAGTAACATTTTTACTTTACCGTAACCGTAACATTGAGTCCTACCGTAAAACGTAATTTTCCACCCCAAAAAAAACAATTCTTTTCCCGGCAATAATTTTTGCGTAAAGTTACTTAGTTTGATGTACAGAATACTTGGTAGACGGTCCGTTTATGCCTTTTATTATGACCTATCATACTTAGGTACTATTACTGTACTTACCCATCCCAAAATGCATCATCGGTTAATTGCTACAATATCGTGGGGTAAACGTTACCTGCGCGTCCTGCTGACTGTATCCCATGAAGCGCGGCGCGAACCGCTGCACCTGCGACTTGAGCGCCGTAGTGTTCACGACGCCGTCCTTCTCGCCGCGGAGCCATAGCTCCTTGATTACTATGCCGAAGGCTGGAACAAGGACCAGGTTTCGTTCAAGTAAAGTCGATAATTATATTTTTGATAACCCGCACTGGGCCCGCGTGGTGGATTATAGCTCATTCCCTCTCATAGTGAGGAGGCCGTGTGTCCCAGCAGTGGGAACATTATAGGATTTTACCCCAAATGCCATATATAAAACATTTTTTTAAATTATAATTTTATCTTACCTTTCATAAGCGCCCCCTTCATACAAGACAGCGTGGTATTGATATCATCAGTATACTTGTCGTCGGTCAGGTACTCGAGCAGCGGCTTGGTGTTCGACAGACATTGTAGGACGCTGTTCATGAAGCACGTGTTACCGATGTTGCGGAGTCCGTTGAGGCCTGGAAGCGGATGGGTGGGCGTTATTGTAAGTGTAGATAGGAAGCTAATTATAGCTAGCCCCAATACCGTTGAGAGAAGGCTTGAGAGATGATGAGACCGGTGAACTAAGGGTCAGCGCAGACTGAGCAGTATTATTGTAGAGCGCAAATAAAAGCCCGAGTTTTGTTTAACAGTGTGGTTATTTTGAGTGTAGATATAAAGGGTGTAACAATACCCTTAACGAAGCCGAAAGGTACTTGTTTTCCCCGGCATTGCGATCATGTTTTTGTTCTAGACCATACCTGGGAACCTTCGAGTTACGGACATCTTGGTGGTCAAAGTTCTAACTACTTTATACAAGTTTTTTTTTTTAGTTGCTTCTTTTTAATGTAAGATTTTTACTTTAAACACCTCCACGCCCCCCATACTATTCAATCCATCCATCAGCACAATGCTTTGAGTGCGTTACATTGAGTCCTACCGTAAAACGTGATTTCTCACCCAAAAAATAGTCCTTACCCAGCAATAATTTTTTGCGTAAAGTTACTTAGTTTGATGTACATCATAATGCTTGGTTGACGGCTTCGTTAAGGGTCTTGTTACTCACTGTATCATTTTATTCTTCGTGAATTCGTACTTATTATACATTACATATACATTTTTGTTTATATGTCTAAACACATTTTTTTTATTTAAAAAACAATCGTATCTGAATGGCATATCTTTGGGCCCTATCAGAATACGTGCGCTGTGATATTCTTTATATGTTACAGCACCATGCCTAGATAGGAGCCTTTTGGGCTCGTATAGGATTAATTTTAATTTATTGTCCTTTTTTTTTTCTTGTCTTTACTTTTTATATATTTCTAAGAGGTGTATTTCACACTTTGAGAGGGATAAAAGTGCTTTTAGAGAATGGAAGGACGTATCATTAGTAGGTCTGCCTCGTAAGTCTGTGGGTGTGTGTTTTTCAGTTTGTGCACGATTGGAGGCAATAGGCTCCCCCCTATCACATTGGTCTTAACCATAACTGGCGAAATGTGGGTGTACTATTAGGTACACCTCTGCCTAACCTACCGGGGATTACAGGCGTGATGGTATGTTATGTTTAAATCTATACTAATATTAAAATGCTGAAGAGTTTGTTTGGTTGTACGTGCTAATCTCAGGATGTACTGGTTCGGATTGTAAAATTATTTTAATGTTGGATAGCCCATTTATATAGGAAGGCTATAGGTTACATGACATCACGCTACTACCAATAGGAGCGGACCATCAATGAAAAATGTTGCAAAAAAAGGGGAAAATAGGATTTTTATAATAATTTCACGCAGACGAAGGTCGCGGGCAATAAAAAAACATAATAAAGCTGAATAGCACGTCCATCAAAAATATATATATATTTTTTTTTCTTTTTTGAATTGTCTTTTTTGTTGTTACTATGGACACTTTTAACGAGCAATATGAATGATGTAACCAAGGTTTTGTAACAATATGCTGATTTAAAAGAGTGTCCATGGAGTTTCTTGCCCGTTCTTCTCCATGGAGATCTACGCTAGGGAATGGGGAACTACAGTACTTTCAGTTTTTATGCCTTGATACTGGGACTGTAGCTTCATTTCATTGTTATCTTTGTTTCGACAGTTCAAAAGTGCCTGTAACTGGCCTACTTGAAATAAATGCTTTGATTTTGATACATAAGGTGTTATAGTAAATTTGTCTCAGCATATCCTGCCACAACATGGCGTGCAAATTTATTCACAGTAAGCGATGTCAATTAGTCTAACTTACAAATTACAGATTCTATTGACTTGTCTTCTAAATGGTCTTTAACGGTATAATATCTTTTAATTAATAAGATATTTCATATTTTCTCAATACAGAGAAGAGTGGAAAGAAGAGAAGGGACGCCCTAGCCCTGCATCGGGGCGACACAGACTGATAATAATAAATAAACTGGGGTCTTACCACTGCTATGACTCGACTGCTTCTCAGTCCGCCCTTCGGACAGCGACTCTGACCTCTCGCTGCTCCGCCGAAGCCCGCTAGGCCCACTCTTCCCCCCGGCCAACTCCTGCCAATCAGATGAGTGTTAGACAATATTTTTTGTCAAAACTTAACACGTCGGCGTCGTCAAGATTTTTTGTCGCTTCAATAAAGAAATTTAACTCTAAGGAAATCACAATTCGTACGCACGGGCGATTTTTTATACCGCACTGGATTGTCAACGCAATACTTAGCGCAGAGAGTTAAAAACACAGTGCAAGATAATAAAAAATCGCGTTAAAATTGATTCATGCGCAAAGAGCGATTTCTCCTTAATAAATTAGTTGGCAACGGCAGCACGGGCGATTCAGTTGAGCAGAGCGTTGATAAAAAGCGCACTGTCAGGGGTTAAAATTCCAGCGCGCGAGAAAAAATCGCTCGTGCCTCCGTGGGCTTACAGATGCCTCAACAGATTTAAAAGGTTGCGACAAAAAATCGCACGACTTTTAAAATCACACTAAATGCACATGCGTTCCACTAAATACACGAAAAACAAAACGCAAGTTAACAATAATTGAACGCAACGGTTTTTTTTTTAAATCAGGGAGTGGAACGAAGGGCATCGAAAAGCACAAAAATGGGGTAAGTGATTAAACATGCATGCAACACAAAAAAAAAACTAAAAAGAAAACAAAAACAGTGCAGTCTATGGTATGCTTTAAAATAAGAATAGAACTGTCAAGTTTGACAGTAGTGAAGTCTGGCACCTATAACAGTGACGTTGGATCTGTCAAACAAACGTCAAATGCATAGAATGCGCTGTATCATTGATGTGAAGTTGGAACAATTCAGTTTGAGGTCGTTCTATTCTTATTTTGAATGCAGAGTAGGTAACTCACCCGACATTCTTGGAGTACTTACCGAAATATGTTAAAAGTTTTCTTTTAGACAAGAGATGAAAAGACAAAACGACATTTTAGACAAAATCGACAATGGAAGTCGAAAACAGTTATCTCTCTTCAGACAAAACGCTTCAATACGCCCGTTTCCTACGAAGAGAATCGTATAAAATCCTACAGGTAAAGAAAATAATAATCAAATGACTTTTGACTAAAAATATAGTCAAACTGGATATGTGTGTGTAAAAGTACTCACAAAAAAATTAAATCGTACAAAATGTGGGGTTCCGATGTAGATTACTATATTTTTCTAATAAAAATCATGTTAGTGAAAAACGCATCCAAAATTCAATATTTTAGTCGTCTACACAAAAAATGTTTTTAAATATATGACAAAATCCACACAACCTACTATCGCTGCGACAGCGTGAGAACGACGAGCGCAAACCCAGCGTCATTTGCGCAGCTCAAAGTTAGTCGACGAAATCATTGGGTTTCACAGCATCATCTGGATGATTCCAATCCATTATCCATTGATATTGTTCCGTCGGCTGGGTTAAGAGAACATTCGAGATTACGTTCGAGTCTAGAATGTTCTACTAAGGAATTTTCTAGAAGATTCGAGAGTAATCTTAGGATGTTTCACTATGGAACTGTGGGTTCCAGAAAGTTGTGGCACTTTCTCGAAGGAACGGTCAGCATATATATGGCCGTCGAGTTTACGAGCAGTCAGAGGCGGTATTATGATACAATTAAGCGAATCGAAGTTAACTAGAAGTGCGATATCTAAGTGAATAGTGATCAGTAATGTATTTGTGACCGAGTTATAGTTTGTGATTAATAAAGTTATTTGTTGTTTAATCGGTAGTGTTTTAAATTATCCCATACCCAGCTCGTAACAAAACTAAGGGACGCATTACGCGGCTACGACTACAACTTGTCGCATGACCGTCCGCTATCTTGACCGCCCGATCGTGCAATCAAACGTTCTTCCTAGTCGATGCTTCCGCGGCCGTAAGTAGTGGTCGTGGCCGCGTAGTGCGCGAGCTCCCGAAATCTCAATAGAGGGTCTAGACAAACGAAAACCGCATTCAAAAAGTTTCGTATAATGAGGGCTATCGTTTTTGAGCTCACCAGATGGCGCCACTGGCGAATAAGGTCCTGTCATTTATTCTATTTTAAACTTTAAAGTACCGATAACTTCATAAAATGTTTATTTTATTACATATAACAAAATAGTGGAAACTTTAGATATAAATTATATTTACAACATTGTCCCTAAAATTAGCAAGCATCAAATATTTATCAAATAAAAATCATTCTTCCTCCAAGTACTAACCAATTAGATCCTGATTTGCTACTTAAAATCTTCAAGTCATAATATAATTAATCAGGAATGGCTCAATCTTGACCATAATCTTGAATATTAGTAAAAATACGGGATCAAAAAGCGAATATTCTATGGCATCTGATATTTCTGAAGACTTTACTCTCACGAACACCTCTAGCAGCGAATTCATGCGCGGTAGCCCCTATTACAACGACTTCAAAAATAATAGACATAAGCTTTTCTGTGGCTAATGTCAATCCCATACATTTCTGTCTTTCCTATCACCGTTATTACCGCTAGCATGTCACTGCCACAATTTTCTACGCCCTCAGAACTAAGCCACATAACTGTTTGGGAGCCCGCGACGAAATTTTTCGAAGCGCGAAACCAATGCCAATTCGTCACAGAACTATCTCAATTAGAGAACGACGTTGACAAACACTATTAGTAATGCATTTTTAAAATAAATACCCAACCAATGATATTTGATTTCACCCTCACCCAAATTCAATTCAAGAACGGTGCGGCGTAAAAATTAAGAATAAAGAAATGACTACAGAAAGAGTCTAACGCGGTAGCGAGTCGTGTTCCGAAGTGTGTAACGACGAATTATACAGTTTTATTGCATGGACATGAAAGCTTTTTCTGACTGGCTTGAGACAGCAATCGGCAGTCACTCTCTTCCTTTGGTCAACGCAAATGACGCTGCGTCTACCCCCGCTCTCCCTGACCGCAGCGGGCGTACCATTCGCGCAAATGTCACCGCCGCGAGCCGAACCGCGTAGCGGCTGTGCTCGCGACCGCTGAACACCACCCGTCGAGACATGCGAGCGTTATCGACTTGGCGCGTCTGAGGCCGCTCTTAGAAACAAAGGCATCGGAGGTATGTTATGTTGAAGTTATCGATACACGTCCACCATACAACATTTTCACCACCATCGTTACAATTATGACATATCGCAAGATTAAAAATACATTTCCATCAACAATTGATCTCTCATGGTTCGGGAAGCCTATACAATGCTTAGGTCAGCAAAAATCCAGACTTATTTGTAAATGTTCGGCTTTTAGTCAAGGTTTTCAAATTTCGAAATGGTGACTTTTTCAGCTAAGGACAGTCTTGTAGGACAGCTTCGGGGTTGCCTATGCAGTGCGATAGGCGGAATTTATTGATTGCGAACCCGTTGCATGACTTACAAGGCACAGGTTTCTACAGAACCTTTCTACTCTATTAACTATTGTAAGCTAGCCACCTGGTATGTATTGACCCCATAGGTCCGCCCCCCGACAAGGGGTAGGCGCGGCTGCGAAGGACGCGGGTGCGCGCGCGGCGGCTGCGGCGCGACGCTCCGAGGTCGCGGTTCGAAGCACCGTCGACATCCACACCTTGGGCGTTGAAGAGTAAGAGGTGTGAACGTACTTGGATGACAGGAGCTTGGGATACGCACATATACGCAATGCTTTCGAGGAAATTAAACAGAGAGGTCTGTATCTCAGCCGTGGTAACATAATAGTCTGTTTTGTGATGTTGATTAGGTACAGACGCCAGCACATCAAGCTACTACAATCTGTCAATTTTTTTTAATAGATTTTCTATTTTATCACTAAAGAATTAGATTCAAGCTTGATTGAAAAAATGACAAAAAAATTAACAGTTTCGAGTAGCTTGATGTGCTGGCGTCTGTACAAGACCGATTCAGTATCCAGAGCAAGAATCTAGTAGCATTGAATCGAATCGAAATTTTCAATGCACACTTCAATTCAGTCCAGTGAAGTTTAGATTGGAATAGATGCCATTTTCATTCCCAGGTATGACCCAACCCAACACAATGGTGGCGCGAATGAGCTCGTCAAGGGTACACTTGTTAAAAGCTACTTTTTAAAAGGTTAAAGTAAAACATCGTGAGAAAACCAGCATGTCCTAGGACCGAAAATTCAGACATGAGACATCTACCATCCCGGACTGCCTACGGAATGGCGTTTGTATATGTGCGTATGTCAACAAATGTCAAGTCCAAGTCAGAATGAAAGAACAGTAAATACTACTTACCTCATGGCCAAGTGCGATTAGACCCGTTGTCAAGCATGCTAAAATCACCAGGGCCTCGTAGTAAGTTAGCATAGAGTACTTGACGGCAAAATGGCAACTCCTCGGTCGGGGTTTTTTTTTTTTCTAGTTTTATATAATTTTGATATTCGTTAGGTATGTTAAATTCGAAATTTAAATGAGGTGGGGAGTGTGGTTGTCAGTTTGGGACGGTAAAGGAGGTTTTCAAATTTGAATTTTTTAGAATAGATCAAGAAAAACTTCGAAAATGGAAGGTAGGGTTACAAAGGATCCAAAATAGGGATGTCTTTGTCAATACTAAGAATTTTAAAGATGGAAACTTCGCTAAAACACCACTTAAAAGTTTAAATAAAGGTTAAATAACTAAAAACGAAAAATTACAATGTTTATATTCTTCAAAATAAAATGTTTATTTGTATTTTTGTTGAGTAAAAGTCCAGTTGCAGAGTTTGTTTTAAAAAAAAGTTTTTTTTTTAATAGTTTATCTATTGATCACAAACTTTGGACAGCACAATGATTGTCTATGCACAAAAAGTTTACATCTCAAATGTCGGTCTTCGATCTTACAAAATGTTCTCACACACTGTAAAAAAGCGTCTTTTAAACACGCATCGTAAAACTTTCAATTTACAAAGGGCAAAGCCCTGAAAGAGGTCACATATAGAAAAAAAATCAACACTTCATTGTCTTTGAACGCGAGGAGTCGGTCGCTGTCAGTTTTGACAGCAGAATGCGCGGGAAAAACGGCGTTTAGGTTATACCGGCGGGAAATTGCATTTTCGCAATTATTTACGTCGTATTTGATACTAAATCGAGTGACTTTCGCTACGATAGTTCGACAGTGACTACTCAGGCGCCGTAAGGAGGGTGTAAGCCAAAACACGATGCCAAATTTCACAATCATACCACGTAACGATCTGAGATAACATAGATAGAGAATGCTATAGATTTGTTAGCGTATACCCTTATGAGATAGCGATAGTATTGGACAGTTTACTCTAGTATTTTCTTATTTAGTCGGGCAATACTTTCCATAGAGGTCGTACCGTGAACAAGAGCCCACCAAAAAGTATGCATACGCAAAAGAGATGCAGAAAAACGTTTCGTTTATTCCTGTTACTGTTCTAATAACAAAACATCACGCCTGTAACCCCGAACGGTAGGGCAGAGCTGTACATATAGTACGCACAGCGACTAATCAAGCTATGCAAAACCAGTATGAGCGGATCTGTCATTGTATGGGAAATCTATCAGGCCATTATATTACTAGAAATGTTTGTTTGATATGGCGCTTTGTTTCCCACATTACGTCCAGTTAAAATAAAGTTAATGTCTTATAAGAGGGCGCAAGCCTATTACCATCAACCGGGCACAAATCCAGACTCCTATTATGTTATAATTATTTACTGACTTGTATATTGCTATTCTATGTCTATGCATAGGGTGATACTGCAAAGGGGGTGTCAAAGTTCCAACTTTTTCACAACTTATTTTTTTCAAATACATATTTTATGTAAAAACTTTACTTTAACCACCTCCACGACCCCCGTACTATTCAGTCCATCCATCAGCACAATGTTTTGAGTGCGTTACATGGAGTTCTACCGTAAAATGTGATTTTTCACCCCAAAAAAAAGTCCCAGCAATAATGTTTGCGTAAAGTTACTTAGTTTGATGTACATAATGCTTGGTTGACGGCTTCGTGAAGGGTCCGCTTACAGCCTGTATAATTATGTTGTCTGCAATCACGTGGCTAGGCCAGGCATGGGAGGGTGTGAGCCGAACTTGCAGACAGATTGGCGGGCACTTTATAGGGTGAAGTCGTAAAGATCGGCCGGTACTGGGTCACGAACTCACGACACGTACCGAGAAATGTTAAGAGGGAACATGGCCTGCGAGGAATTTGAAACGACGAACGACGGCAATAATTTTTTCAAATACCTATTGTATTTGAAAAAATTATTGCCGTCGCGCTGCGTCAAGCCTGCCCCCGTAGAGTGCGATAGAGACAGCTGCAGCTCAGACCGATTGTATCACAAAAAAATTGACGAGATCAGCTCGACTTTTCGTACTCCGCTTTTTTCTCCTCGAAAACAGAGCCGACTATTGGTTCCTATCAATTTTTTATGTTAAATCTTTCGAATTTGTGTGTGAGTCCTCTAATGACAACCGTAAAAATAGGTATTTTTGTCATTTCTGGAGGGCCATATTTTCTTTACATATTAGTTGCTGAAAAAAATAAACTTTTTTGCAAAAAATAAAACCGACTTCAAAAACAAAAAAACGTGGAAAAATAACTTTAGCTTCAGAAGTCGGTGACTTTTGTTTGTTCGATTGAATATTTTTGCCACCGACTTCTGAAGCTAAAGTTATTTTTCCACGTTTTTTTGGTTTTGAAGTCGGTTTTATTTTTTCCAATTTTTTTTTTTATTTTTCCTTTTTTAGTTTCAATATTCTACACAAATATTTGCTATACATTTATTTTACATTGTTAACAACTCCTTTCATGGTAATAGGCTTACCCCCAATAAAATGTAACTTATATCGTTATCATACCTAACTGTCGAAATCTGGGTGTACTGTACACATCTGCGTACTCCCTCAGAGCATACAGGCGTTATGTTATTTTCTAATATTGTGTAAAAAATAAACATCCAAGCGATTGCTGCAATCGCTTGGATGTTGATAATTTTAATTTTATGAAAAACTAGCTGTTGCCCGCGGCTTCGCTCGCGTTTTTGTCGGAAATTATCCCACGGGCACGTAAATATAGTCTGTGGCACTCGGGGATAATGTAGCTTCTTATTAGTTAAAATCGGTTCAGTAGATCCAGAGATTACCCACTAAATACAAACATACAAACAAATTTTACCTCTTTATAATATTAGTATAGATAAAAAGATTGCTCTAGCGGCATTAATCAGGAACAAAAAAGTGGAATACATTTGCATGGAGAACAGCAGCCTCTGTTACCTCTTAAAGCAATAGTGGAAAGAATTTTGACTGCAGTGGTTTGGGACATTCAGTGAACCACTATAACATAAATTGTAAGTACAAGGAAACGTGTCACGAAAGCCGCAGATTTATTAACGAAGCAATCAAAAGAATCAGACAGGTACTAAAACATAGCGTATTAAAAATTCAAATAAAACCTTGAACTTCTTTAAAGCATTACACGCTTCAGTATAACGTTTACAGGTAATCGATATAGTATCTATAGATATTTTGAATAAAACCTTATTTCCCAATCAGAATAATTGTTTGTTCATGTATTCATCATTATTTGCTTAGCCTTTTCCCAACTATGTTGGGGTCGGCTTCCAGTCTAACCGGATGCAGCTGAATACCAGTATTTCACATGGAGCGACTGCCTATCTGACCTCCACAACACAGTTAGTACTGGGTAATACGATACCCCTTGGTGAGACTGGTTGTCAGACATTTTGGGCCACTGAATACTGATAACATGTGTAAGAGACTACTTATCATAAAGAGATGGTGATGGGATGGACTCGCGCATGAAGGGTACAGTCAGCAACAGAAGTAGCTTAACATTTCGGAATTTTAATTATTTTACGTACAGGACTCCAGCTATTATTTTAATGTTTCAGAAGATTATTCTTTACTGAAACCTTGTTAGTAACGAGTAATATCTAACAAGTTTTTATTAAAAAACCTGCTTTGAAACTTGTGAGTAGTGTTAATCTACTTTTCATGCTGACTGTACCGTCGTAGTAAGGGAGTCCGCTTTTATTTATTTTATTATATTTTATATATTTTTTAATTTATTTTTATGTTTTGTTGTTTATAACAACAAAAATACACATTCAGTGTAAAACTTCAACTGTCTTACGGATCATGAGATACAGCCCGCTGACAGACACACAGTCAGACGGAGGGACGAACAGCGGAGGCTTAGTATTAGGGTCCCGTCTTATCTACCAGTCCATCCACCAGTCTTCAGAACACAGCTTCGAGAGCTCTCTAAAAAAAACATGTGAAAAAGTTGGAACTTTGACCCCAATATCTCCGTAACTAGAAGGTTCCCAGGTATGGTGTAGAAAAAAATATGGTCGCAATGACGAGGAGAACAAATCTCTTTGGCTTCGTGAAGAGTCTTTTTACACCAGACGCTGTAAACGGGGCCTTGGTGCGCTGAGAGTATCTACCATATGATTACATTGAACAAAAGTCTATGCAATTTCGATTGTACCGCACAATTGAGGTGGCCCATTTCAATGATGACACAATGTCATTATATTATGGATGAATCAACTGTGTTAAGGATAATATTGCCAAGGTCAGTAGGCTACTGGTCCATGGTTGGTGGTTGTCGGTTTGAGAAGTAGCGACTTTTGAAGGCATTGGGGAATCCCCAGAGGTATAGGCAGAGGTATACCTAATAGTACACCCATATTTCGCCAGTTACGTTTCAGGGGGGCGATCCTATTGCCATCAGCCGGGCACAAATCCAGACTCCGTGGGTGCTACACTGCACGTCCCGGGAATCGAACCCAACGTGACTATCGAAATGAATATTGCTGTCTTGTTAACAAAAAATGCATTGTCCTTTGAAAGTGGTTACGAAATATCCCATTATAGTTTCAAATAGACTCAAGAATTTTTAAGCCATACATATAAAATACTTATGGCTTCATTGTTTTTTTATTTTAATACATATTTCTATGGTTAAAGCAGTCATGCTTCGGACCCGTTAAACCAACGAAGCACATGAATTCAGGTCACGACTTCACGAGCATTAATACAAGGTGTAACAGGACCCTTCACGAAGCCGTCAACCAAGCATTCTGTACATCGAACTAAGTAGTTTTAAGCAAAAAATATTGCTGGAAAAATGTTTTTTTTTTTAATGATAAATCACTGTTTACGGTAGAACCTAAATGTAACGCTCTCAAAAAATTGTGCTGATTGATGCATTAAATATTATTACTGGGGTCGTGGAGGTACTTAAAAGAAAGTTATAACATCAGAAAATTGCATTGAAAAAAAAAACTTTTGAAAAAGTTGGAACTTTGACCCCCAATATCTCCGTAACTAAAGGTTCCCAGGTATGGTGCAGAACTAACGCAATGACGGGGTGAACAAGCGCATTTCGGCTTCGTTAAGTATCTTTTTACACACATTATAGTGTTTACGCTTACCTTACCCACAGAATTTAAATTCAATCATCGTTACATAATTACCATCGTTGAAGTTGTAACAACACGTAAGTCAAAAATAGCAATTTTCCAGGATATTGAAAAAACTGCATAATTATACTAAACTTAGGTAATGGTAACATACCATTTTACTCATATAATTTGTGATTGGCTAAAACAACGCGTTTTCCGATTATCTAGCAAACGGCATCAAAAATCAAATTGTCAGAACCGGCAAAAATTTGTGGTGTTAGAACTTCAACCACGATATTACCTTAATAACATACCAACACAATTTGCAGCCAGAAAACCGGCAGAAGCTCCCACTTCATCATCACATTCCTCAACACCACCAGGACAGCACTCATTGTCACTTCCTTCTATGACGTCACATCAAAGTTTACTCTTAGGATCTTTTGGCGCGTGGACATAATCGAAACTCACGACGCCATATTGTTTTTAGGGTTCCGTATTTCTGAAGGAAGAAACGAAACCCAATAAAGGTTCACATCGTTGTTTGTCTACCGGTTTGTCAAGTTATGACCCCTTTTCAATAAAATTTCCCAAATGAATTTCAAAAGTGCCTGCTTTTTACCTTTTTAGAGGACGCCAAAGGGCTTCTTATTTTTGGCACTCTTTTTAAACATTTCAGTCTAGCAACACTCACTAAATCTGGCAACACTCACAATTCAATACCAGTCTTACATAAAAACGAGACAGTTAATCTTCAAATTCATCTTAATTTTGACGACCTTGAACTCAACGTCGCGTCGCCTCGTCGGCAAGAACTTGAATAAATTCTTCCAAAAATGACTGTGTTTTTTACACAAAATTCTCACTTTGGCATTGGACTTTGTTTAGATTCTTGGCGTCATTTCCTACTAATTATAATTGTTTTTGTCGATTTCATTTCATCTTTTTGGACACTTAAATTCAAGTCCAAAATTAGTGTTTTGACTTCTTCAAATATTTAGAAACTTGCACTGCGCGCGTGGTGGTATACAGCCCCCACCCTCGCATAGAGAGGGAGCCGGTGTCCCACTAGTGGGAACGTTATAAACTGATTTTGAAATAATCTTTTGGACACTCAAATTCTCGTCCAAAATTAGTGTCCCACTTCCTTTGAAGTCCTGTAGGCGCTAAAAATGCTCAAAAATCACACCAAGAAAGTCCCGTATTTTTTAACCAAATGCTTCTCTCACTAACACGAAAATAATCACGATAATTTATTGTCGACGACGTCTGTCGTTTCCCGCTAAAGGTGTTATACTAAAACGACGATATTATTATTTATCTTTTATGTCTTTATTATCCGCGTCACACTAGTGCCTATTTTCACAAAGCCTATGCGCCAACTAAATGTGTTAACACAGTTGAAATTTCAACTATAAGCTCTGAGACGAGGGTTGAAAATCAAACTTAGGCATTCATTTCGGTCCTCTAATTTTAGTTAAAACGGGCCTTATGTTATGTAATTTAGTTATCATCACTGGTTGTAAGAATTTAATCGTGAAGAAAAGGTTGAGATTTTGCGAGGAAGACGAATATGATAAGAACCGTTTGACACGAGTCAATCTTGGGTCTTCCATATTTGGTCAGACTTTGGGAGATGGTCACTCTTCAAGGGATCGAACTCTGCCAGCGTAGCGTAATCTGCTTGCCTTAGGGGCTTGCCGTATTGTTGGCCCAGGCACGCTACTAAAAGACCCGTTCCGATGTTATTATTAAAAACTTCGATTCAAATCGCTCAAAAGTTTTAAAATATAAAAACGTTCGTGGATAATCAAACAGCAAGTAACAATAGATGTACTTTTAAAGTTTACGATGCTACCGAGAGCAAACGTGGGTGTTTATCATCGTTCACCAATGATGGCGGTTCCATTTCGGGAGCATGATTAAGGTGAGAATTCCTTAAATCATCTTCCACATCATTTAATCATCTTCCTTTGCCGATCTGGGATCGTCTTCCCGTTTTTAAAGATGCAGGTTAATAACTATGAGAGAAATGCCATCAAGCATAAGTGTCTCATAGAATGGTTCTTTGAGGAAAAAGCAACGTATAAGGTTGTATAAAATCTTTATAAAATTATGTAGGTACATCGAATCGAAAACGATAACGAAAAATTCACCTCGCAAGTTAATCTCTAAACAGACAAGTCTCAAACTCCAGGTGATGTGCATTGATGTGTACCTAGTGACGCCAAACGCGGTGAGCTGACCTTGTACCGGCGGCTGACGTAGGCTCACGTCATCGACACTGTCATGGAGAACGCATCAACGTGCAATCGTGATTCGTCTGTGTACATTATGTTGTTGCTGGAATTTGTTAATTTGGCTGCCAGATTTGAAATGGTCTTTCCAGAAGAGAGATATTCTGCATAGGTCTTGCCTTAAAATGCATTTTTAGTCATTGTATTCCCTATTCCTGCTACCTAGTACGTAGTATTTTTTTTGTACGGTCATGTGCTTAGACCACACAAGGTCTAAATGGATCCTTCACGAAGCCGTCACCCAAGCATTCTGTAAGTACATCAAACTAAGTTACTCTACGCAAAAAATATTGCTGGGAATTGACTGACGACGTGTATGCCGTCTCCACTTAATTTGCCAAGAATTCCCCGGTTCTAAAAGCGATTGAAACAGATTCATAAGGTCAGAAAACCTGCTATCAAATCTCGTGTTATCTGTTGCGATTGGTTGATCGAGTCCAAAATAGCAACATCCAATCAAACAAACTGTCATGAGATTTGACAAAAGATGACATTGAAAAAGCGAGACTAAGAAAAATGCAACGGAGATTTCAAGGTCAGCTGTCATAAAGGTTGTAACAGTACCCTTATCGAAGCCGAATTCTCCCCGTAATTGCGGTCATTTTTCTGTTGTTGACCATACCTGGGAACCATCTAGTTACGCAGATATGGGGGTCAAAGTTCTAACGATTTTACAAGTTTTTTTTTAATTATTTTTGCGTAGTGTAACATAACTGCGTGTGTGGTTGATGGCTTCGTGCAGGGTCCTTTTACACCTTGTATTTGCTGACACCAAAACTACGGAGGATGCAAATGATAAACATCGTTCTTCTGCCCTTATCCCAATTTATTTGTGTGATCGGCGCAGTATTTCCTCTTCCATTCCTCTATTACTCGTCATCTCAATAGTCACTCCCCTTTCTAGGCAAATCATCTTTCACACCGCCCATCCATCGTTTCTTTGGTCTTCTACTTTTATCTCTTCTAATCTTATAGGTATCCACATTCATACGCCAACTTTTTCAGGAAATCTTCCAATTTTTACTCTGAACTAAAAAAGGCCTACGTCCTATAATGGACTAAAATAGTCTGTGTTGATGAAGAACTTGCTTAATGTCAAAAGGCCATTTTTCACATAGTCCATTCATCGTGTTTTTGGTCTACACTTCTATAGCTCCAAATAAAGGGTGAAACAAGACCCTTAACAATGCCGAAAGGCACTTGTTTTCCCCGTCATTGCGATCATTTTTTGTTCTAGACCATACCTGGGAACCTTCTAGTTACGAAGATATTGGGGGTCAAAGTTCCGACTTTTTCACAAGTTTTTTTTTAAATACATGTTTTTAACGTAAGGCTTTTACACACCTTCACGACCCCCGTACTATGCAATCCATCTTGCCCTTGAATAAATTATGAGCAATTTTTTGTTCGTCAAGTGAACTGATGCAAACATTTTCGATTTAGGTTCAGTTATAAGTTGTTGGACAGGAAGAGCCGAGAACCCGGACAGAGGACCATTTTAAGGGCGCGTTGAGAACCCAATTAATTATCAAACAAGTTATCTAGTTAGTCGTTGCAGACGTATACGATCTGATACTAAAAATATTTAGTCTCACAATACTAAATATACTTGGTCCTTGGTTTTGGTACTTCAAACCAAGGTATGGTTTGAAGTACCAAAGCCCGTCAGTAGTAGGTACCGCCAATAGCATTAAACTATCTTGAATGTCACTAGATTTGCATTGTAAAACGTGGGTTTTATAGAACACCACTAGGAATAACGATGTTGGGCACAATGCCATATTTTCTACCCCCAGCTATGACGCAGACAAGCCAGCATGGACCATTGTGTATACGGCGCGCCACGATGTTGAGATGCCGAATGTGAAGCGAGGATTCTACCCGTAACACTTCTAAAACAAATCTATTCTTATCAACTACGTAAAATTCGCCATTTTTCCGTGCAATTCCGCTTTCAAAATATTAAAAAACAAACAACCAACTCCTCTTACCGGATAAAACGAAGTAATCACATTTAACATTTAAAAAATATCACATTTACAAAGAAAAATATAGATTGCAAAAAATTATTGTATCGAAAATCTCAAATGACATATACGTTAGAATTGACAGATTTTTAGGCTTTTGGAACGCTCCGTCAAAATTTACAAACGGCCAGTTTCGGACCATAGACGCGAAAGTTTCTAACACAAAAGAGGTTAGGTACGCAAACGTCAAAATTTTAGCGCGCTTTTTTACAAGATGGCGTCAAACACGTGGTGGTTTAAAAAGCGCGGCAGTCGTCTGCCGAGGATTATTTCCCGCGTTATTTTATTTCTAGACGTTACATTTCGCGCTGTTTATTTTTAGCCACGAATTTCTATCGGAAAGGGGACGCCAGGTCGTTCACTAGATATTGTCGCTTGCTTATATTGATGCGAAATGTTTTCTGGCAGTGGGCAATAAGTATGTGGTTTTAGATAGTTCGACGATGAGTCTGAATTAATTGCTCGGTAGAAAACACAAGTATTGTGAAGGCAAGTACGTTCTTGCACTCGCCGGATCGCCGCGTGGATCACTGAGAAATGGCGTGTGTGTAGTATGACCAATATGAACGTGGACGAGACGAAAGAATTATGTGACGACCGGTAGCTGCGTTCTGCAGTTTCTGTTCACTCTCAGCATGATGTTATCTATACAAGGTGGAAACGGATCCTTCTCGAAGCCGTCAACCAAGCATTTTGTACATCATACTAAGTAACTCTACGCCTACGACTTTTTTTTTGGGGGTAAAAAATTACGGTTTACGGTAAGACTCAATGTAACGCACTAAAAACAATGTGCTAATGGATGCATTGAAAAGTACGAGAAAGAAAAACTCGTGAAAAAGTTTGAACTTCCTTCTCAACATCTCCGTATCTAGAAGGTTCCCAGGTATGGTCTAGAACAAAAAAATGATCGCAATAACGGGGAGAACAAGTGCCTTTCGGCTTCGTTAAGGGTCTTGTTACACCCATTATTTGTAATCATCAGTTCTAATTTAATCAATTATTATATTTCATACAACCATTAACTAAGACAGATCTGCCTGCCTTTTCCCAACTATGTTCAGGTCTGTTTCCAGTCTAACTGGGTGGGTAAAAGTGATCTTTATTACCTTCACAATAAGATTTCTGTTGCGTTACTGTTACGGGCAAGTCTGTCAAAATTATACTGATCTCTATTCTCAAGACAATAAGGTTGATGCTGGCAGAGAAAAAATAATAGTAAAAGGAGTATACGAGAATGGCATCAAGATATCTGTCACAGTTTTTGTCGAATCCCATACAAAATCTGTCTCACTAGTGACATATCTCGCCACTAGACTGAGACGACACATTATAAACGTCGGAGCTAGTCGATATTTTTAGTATATCGAAGTTCAATGATTTGGCTCTAGGAATGTACGATTTACGAACACAATAATTGCATTAGCCAACTATACTAAATCTTGACGAGTTTGTGTTAGAATTTTGATGATGAACGAAATTTTTCCAGATCCCCATTTAATAAGTGTCAATCTGGGAGAAGTTTAGGCAATTCGAATTCCATCCAATCCAGCATATGCAAATATGCTGGATTGGATGGAATTCGAATTGCCTCGCATCCAATCCAGCATATTTGCATATGCTGGATTGGATGCTATACGAAGGAGGGTTTGAGAAGAAAAAACCGTTTCCCACATGTTCAGATCCTTGCCAGTTTTAGTTGTCTTTAACTAAGAATCGGGGTTCCCCAATACCCCAATCACAGGTCTAGACTTCAACAGCCAAGGTTATTGGTCGCGTTAAAGCTAAAACAAGTCTATGGGTCATCAAATCGTGTACAATGTTGACTTTGGTCTGGCTTGACCGGAAATACAGTCAATAAGATATCACTCATGTCTTCGAATTTTTTGGTTCTAGGAACCTAAAAATTCGAATACATGTGACATCTACCAACCCGCACTGGGCCCGCGTGGTGGATTATAGAGCATTCCCTCTCATAGAGAGGAGGCAGTGTGTCCCAGCAGTGGGAACATTATAGGCTGATTATGCTAAGATATCCAGCTCTAGCGTAAACTATTGCCCAGTCTGGCTGACCAAAATTGATATAAAACGAGTAACACGGACTATCAAACTCGAAATACATCAGTCGGTCAAATAGAGCAGAACGGAGGTTGATTGATTTAACCAGGCATTCAAAGTTTATACATATCGGTGCTTGACACTGTTGTTGGTATCCCCAACATTTATTTTTGATATGTTTTTAGTCTTGCAACACTGCTACTTAAAATCTATTAAAGAAATTTGACAGATTGTAGTAGCTTGATGTACTAGCGTCTGTACATCATCACCAACCTAGCCTTTTCCCAACTATGCTGGGATCGGCTTCCATTCTAACTGGGATGCAGCCGAATACTAGTATTTAGTAGATGTTATTGTTTAAGATTTGCCTAGATTAGAACCTGCTCAAAGTTTCTAGCAAAAAAAAAAAACTGATGCGACTAGAAAGAAAAGTTCAAATCCCTACAGGTGTTAATACCTCGGCAGTTCATTGGCATTTAAATTGAGGTCATGTATTTGAGTGCGTCGCTACGAGAGGCGATGTATGTATGGGTGAGTTTTTAAATGGAGTCTATCTGCTTTGGTTTATGACTTCCTGGTATACGCTAGCGGCACAGAGGGTAAGTAGGGAGGCAGAAAGATGGGTGGCATTTTAAAATCTAAAGTTTTATTGGTAGATTCCGCATTTGCATACTTTCAAAGACTTTTCATCAATGTTATTGTACTGACTGTTACTAGCTTCATAGAATAAGTCCTTAAAATTAGCAGCTTCGCGAGTACTTTTACACACACAAATATTGGTAGATAAATACTTGTAACAGAAATTCAGGAGTAGAGAGCTACAACAGTGAAGATTTTACCGTGAAGAAACTACATCAAATAACAGACGCAACCTAAAAAATCCGGCACCAAAATTGAAGACGAAAAACCTAGTACAACAAAAAACTAAACAACTGCTATGGTAGCTGTAAAGAACACTAAAAGGTCTATAAACGAACACACACTCATTTAAAAAATAAAATTTGATGAAAACAAAACTAAAACTCGTGCATAAAAGAGCCAATATAAATGAGGTGCTGTGTTTCATGGCTGCTTCGATTTTGGCGGCAAAATACTATTTTATATCTAAGAAAGGTAACTTGGGAGTTATCAATTACAAAAGAAATACGTACAGAGAAAAGACAACCATCTTGACAACAAAACATAATTTGAAAATGAAGGTAGTGGAGGTAAGAAAAAAAAAAGCTAAGTTATTTAAAAAAAAAACATATAATAATTGTTCCTTCTAATTTAACGTATCTGATAGTTACAATAACATACTCTCAAAGACTACCACGGCTGTTACTGATGCTCAAGTAGTTAAGATTTTTTGAGAAATTCGGGAAATAATAGGTATTGCGATACTTCAAATCCGAGCCTGTTTTTTTTCTATAATCTTATCTGTCATCGAGGTCAATCCTTTGCAAATAACTTCTCAAGATTTCAGCAAAAAATCCAAGAATTTATACAACATCTTCAACGAGAATTCACAACCACCATCGAAGCAACCGTGAAAGATTACAAAACAAAATGATAACTTACCCCTTTTATATCTTCCAAATCCTTCGTATCTAAGATTCTTCTCCTTGCAGATGGAGTTTCAGGACTAAGATCTTCTGTAGGTTCACTGATCGTGCTCTCAGTACTTGTCTCCATAGACTTGACATCTTCTAAATGATTGGTTCCCTCTTCACTCTTCTCTGTTCTCTTCTTCAAATAATTCTCATGTTCAAATGTTTTATTCTCAAAACCGGTTCCGCTAGGAGATTCTATATCATTATCCAGAAGTATTCTTTCATCTTCCGAGTCTATATATTTCAAATTGGCTTTAGATTTTCTAGGTTCGGATTTAATATCATTTTTAGGAGCTTCTTCAGTAATTGTATGATTAATTTCCGTCTGTTTTTTTGGCGTTGTCCCTGACGAGACAGGCTGTGAAATTTGAATGTAGGAAGCAAAGTTAGAAGTATGTTTTGGCGCTTTAGTTTGCTTCTCTATATCACTTTTAATATCTTTGATTTTATTTCCATCAGAATTAAGTTTCTTGTAATCTAAGTCGCCGTTTTCGACGTGGATGACTGTGGATTTTTCTAGGATCTTCCCTATGGGGTTATTTGGGTCTAGCTGGCTTTTAATGCTGGCTAGACGATCGGAAGGCAGTTTTGAAGTTAAAGATGTGGACATGGAACTATTTCTATCATGTAAAGGTTTCGCTATGCAGACTGGCTCGGATATCGTCTTACTTAATGATAGGTCTGAGTTCGAGTTTGATCGGGAGCTCGACGATCCTACCTCCCATCGCAAGCCATTTTTTTCGTACGGCAAATGAACTGGTACTGGTTTGTCGTCTTTAGGGACGATTTTCGTATACCCTACTGTACCGTTCTCGCAATCTTTCAGCTGGTTCAGATACTGTTCGGTGTACCGCGAATCGTTGGCTGGTAGTTTGGTTACGGTCATTTTTTGGTCGAATCTCTTTCTTATCTCCGAGACAGAAGGTACTTCGTTCCCGTTCGTATCTTTGACACCGTTTAGCATGCCTCTCTTGTATCCCGGCGAGGTTTCCTTATACGATCTTCGTTCCGGTCTCTGGTTTTCAAAGTTTATGCTTATTTTTTGTTCTTGTGACGAAAAAATGCGACATGTGATCAGTGTGTGTTAGTCCGACATTAAATTCATGCTTTGCTGTAATACCTGGTGTATCATTCATGGTACTAGCTTGATTACTGAGTACTAGGATGTTATAAGATAGCAGGATGTAGCATCAATGTTACACGTGAATGGTATTACAAGCAAATATCGCATCTATGTTACTACGGTGACACGTTTTGAAAGGTTATTTTTCCTTGAAAGTTTTTGTGGTTAGCGCCTTTCAAATCGGTGCAAGTACTACGTATTTTGGAAGCTGTCAATTGAATATATGGCTCTTTCTTTAGTGCGATGTTAAGAACGTACACACACACTCACACACGCACACATTATGGTTGCGTGCCTGCGAAATTTTTCTGATATTAAAAAAAACAACCAGTTGTTTGTGGTTCTTAGTAATTTAAAAAAAAAGAACATATCTGACGACGATGATATGGTCTTGGTGAAACAAAATTTATGAAAGTGACGTGATGAACATAATATAATATGATGATGGTAAGTGTTCTAAAAATTTTCAGACACGAAAGGTTTTTGGGCTTGACGAATGAACGAAAACAAAATATTTTTTAACACAAATGATTTGAAGGATGTTTTTTTAATAATTTCACTGAGAAACTATTTTGTGCATTAGCTAATGCATTTTTTTAGAATTCAATTTCTTTTACCTACCTTACTTAAAAAAAAAAAAGTATGAAAAAAACAGCCAATCATGCAATCATGTCACTAGGAGGCTTATATGATATAAAAACTTTTTGCATGCTGTCATCGTGACAACTGACAGTGACAGAAAACCACACAATCATAAATAATCTGTAGAGTGGGACCGTGACAACATAGAATCTGTCTCTTTTACTCTTAGGAGTAAGGTGTGAGATAGAAGAGTAGAGATTACAGTATGCAAAAACGAGTTATTTTGAAAATATTGAGTAATACTTGACGAGTTATCTACGATGGGAAAGAGGTATTTACTACACTGCATCCACATGTTGCTAACACATACATCACGCCAGTAAATCCCGAAGGGTTAGGCAGAGGTGTACCTAAAAGTACACCCACACCCACATGTTGCCCGTTTTGTTAAAAATTTTCATGTAATAAGGAGCGGGCCTAATGCCATCGACCGGACACGAGATAAGTTGATTTTATTTATTTGTACCAGAATTTCCTCTTTTCACTCATTAGAATCAATAATTTCTGAACACCACAATGAAATAAATATTGCTAAAAAATATTCAAAATCAGAAATTCGTCTCTACTGTTATTTCAAAGAAATTTCGGTTGCAATGGAATTTAAACCTTGTCATGGACATTAAGTTTTTATTCCAGAATGGGACAATTTATGAAAGATTCTGAAATTATTAGAAAAAGTAGTCCGTTATTTATGAAAATAAAAAATAGAATTGTCACTCCCCACGCTACAGGTTGTTTCAGTTAAATGTGTCTTGTGTAGTGTATATAGTATTTGTAGCCCTTTAATGCAGTGTGTAGTGCGTTTTTAATGTTTTTGATTAATTTATTTACCTTTTTAAATAAAGTACAATTAAGTGACCATTTATACAACGGAAGGTTTTAGACCTTGAAAACGTTTTTATTTTATTTTGAGTAGTTCCTTGAAAAGATTTTTTATTTAACTGTTTTATGTTTTTTTTGGCAAACATTTTTATATTTACACGTAGTTTCAACAAAATGCAATTAGTAGGTAGCCAAATGTATAACTTTACTTTAACATTTATTACTGATTGATGTACATTTTTTACCCGACAGGCGTGCCCAAAAGAAGGGCTGCTTTTGGTTTGTACGTATTTTATTTATTATTATAATCTAAATAACATTTCTACTTATTGTAACCTTGTTGGATATTTCGTATGATTTGTATTAAAGAAGTCGTGGCTCGTTCTCGAACTTTTTAGGTCATGGCCAAACATATTATTAGAATCAAGTGTTTGAGTATTTTTATTCACTTATTTTTATTAGTACTTAATCAAATCAGATTTTTAGCATTCCCAGACAATACATAATAAATGTTTAATTTTAGCTTTTACTATTTAAAATCTACTTTTTATATCTTAAAGAAAAAGTTTTATCTTAATTATTACAATTTTAGATACATTTGATATTTTGTGTATTAATTTAATAAACGCTAACCAGTTTTTTTTAAATCTTATCAAACCGCAATAAAGACACTCCGAATTCGTTTTTAAAACCTACCTACAACTTTTATCAATTAAAAATCATCAGAATATGTCAACAAAAAAAAAACTACCACAGAGTAAAATTTCGCAGACACTCAATTATAAACTTTATAAAAAAGAAATATAATACATAGAATAGAAAAAAAAAACTGTAAAAAATTACCTCTGAAATTGTGGCCGCTGAGTTCCTTGCCTTCCTTGCAAGCCTTGACGGATCAGCTGCTGGTGGTCTACCGATATCATTGGATATAGATTTAGACCTTGAAATCTCTCCATAATTCTGATTCTGCTGCTGCTGTTGGATTCTTTGCGTTAGAGGAATATAGTTTGCTGGTGAATATTTGTTGTACCAATCCGCATGAGACATGGCCAAATCTGCAGATGTTAACATTGGTCTCCGTGCCCTCGGTAAAGGGTCACTTGTGGTCTTACTGCTCTCACTTCGCGAAGTAGATATATCTCTAGACCTGGATTCACTTCTATCAGACCTATATCTACTGCTGGAGACCCCACTGTCTGAATCAGCAATGCTCGGTGCTCTTGAAGACCGCTGCCGTTCAACGATGGTCTTCCTATCTCTATTTCCATCGATATCTGAGAATCTAGAACGGTACTCTGACCGTTCATAACTGCGTAGGGTATCATAATTCCCACTTGTGGATCTGTAGTAAGGTTTTTCAACGGTGGATGATGTTAAGGTGGATCTATATGACCCTGAGAGGGTTGATGAGGTGGAGTTGTACCTCGAGGGTGATACAACAGGCATTTTGTAGGTTTTTCTTCGAGCCGTTTCTTAGTGTGTTTTACACATTTCCTTAGTATACCGTGTGCTTATGCTATCCTAGTCTAAATTAACTTTAATTCTGGACGGCGGACGTTTTCTTTGCATTGTTTTTATTTAATTTATCTTTCTAGGATTTGGTTTGGGTTTGTTATCTGTAACAAAAGAGAGAAACTGATTACAAAACATTCAACAAAAAAATCAAGTGTTCGGTTTTATCACACACGGCAGACCTAGTAGAAGATGGCAGGACGGACTGGATAAAACGACGACAAGTGGTCCACGTTAGCCTTGAATCGGAAGTACTGGCACTCATGGGAATTTACCCAGCAGAGGGGAGAACACCTATATTCCCATCTGCCCCATTCGAGCATGCCACCAGGGTGGTGGCTGGCACTAGCTAGTGGCATTTACCACCCCGGTATCACTTATTAGTGTCACTTGCACCTTTCATCAGTGATTCGCTTTTATTTCATCAACATACATCTTCTCTCTGACTGGCTCAAGCTAATTCGTCATGTGGTCAATGCCTGAGCAGACAGATCTGTTGCTGGGGAGTTGAAATGAGAAAAGGCGGTGAAAGTCAGGTGTTTCGGGAGACTGACTAAAAGAGCTAATTTTTGTCTTAATTATAATGTTGTTGTCTTAATTGTAAATGTTTCTTAATTTTTTTATTAGTAATTTATCTTTGTTAGCTTTGATATACATTTTATTATGCATACGGTGGTCTCCTGTAAGTGAAGGGGTACACCTAAGTGATACTTTTGTCGTCCATTATTTAGCATGATCTGTGTACAGTCGCCACATCAAGCTACAGCAATCTGTCAAATTTCTCTAGATTTCCAACTTTATCGCTAAAGTATTACCTTCAAAGTTGATTGAGAAAATTTGATAGATTGTAGTAGCTTGATGTGCTGGCGTCTGTACATCCTTTGTTGGAGATCCTAAATAAATAAATAAACACTTTCGTCAGTTGCTAAACTATCTTAAATCGTTAGATGCAAATGCAATAGCAAATGCGATTGCTAAGCATGGTTTTCTGGGTTCGTTCACCAGCTCTGGCCTTGTTTTTCAGTTTTACTATCAGGAATTTCTCCGAACAGCTTGACGTCCTATTTTTTTTTTCAGTAAACGGCATTAGGGTCCCACTCTATTACACAGAAGCATTACTGGGGAAATGTAGGCCCATCTCTGTCTCATCATTTGGGGACTACAGTTGTTATATTTCTAGATATAGGTTTTTCTAGCGCCAGATGCTTTTATCAGAGCACCAAGTTTACAACCCAAACCTAAGTAATACTTCTGTAACATGATAATATTGTAATATAAGTGCCTATGTGAAATAATAGTAGATTGTTGCATCGAGCGCAAAGTGCATTAATTACTCACTTTAGCAAGGTGCGTAATCTACTATTCTTTCAACTACCAATCTACTAACCGTGATAAAATATACCTACTCAAAATAAAAACTCAAGTCAATGAAAACAATGTATCTCGCGACTTTTGTGGCAAAAGGTTAGTAAAATTTCATTTGCAGCTGTTTTTATACTTTCTGGAGTTGAATTCATATCGATATCGTTCTCTTTCCATTTTTTTAAACTTTTCTTGCTAAATACGAAGTATCTAACAATTTATGGTACAAAATGTGCGCCATTTGTATTTTTTTTTTTCACCAATACGATTTTAATCAGCCGATTTTTATTTTCAGCCAGTATCTTTTTGATCAAATGCATACATTTTTTAATAGCCATAATGGGAGACAGTAAATCTGTGTGGTAAATTAATATCTAAATAAAAAACAGTGCAATAATAAAAAACTGTGCAACAGTGAGATTTCATATAACATTTCTGCACTGTTTTGGTTCTAAGCAAAAAAGACGTCCTTTGTGATCAGTTTTGTAGTGATTTTTGATAACATTACTACGTAGTTGAAAGAAAAATATATTGATTTTGACAGTTTTTCCATACAAACAAAAACAGCTGAAGTTATATAAAATAGCTCTTGGTCAAAATTGCCACAAAATCGGGTCAGTATCCATAGTTGAACGGTAAGCCCGCCTAGAAGTACAATGAGTTTGGTTTGCCAAGAAATAGTCATTAACTCTTGCCTTGAAGATTTGTTGTTAATATTAATGTACAGAAACACACATGTGTTTTATATGTATTCTGTAGTTGAGAAAAACCAGTTGGAAGACCAAAGAAACGATGGATGGACTGTTTGATATGGCTAGAAAGGAGGTGACTGCTGAGATGACAAGTATTAGAGAAGTATGGGAGAAGAAGACTTTCTACGCCAACCAAAGCCAGCTAAGTGTAAGTAAGCCTAAAAAACCTGTAGATATTTTTTGTTTCTTCTTTATATGACTACTCTGAGAAGACCAACTGAGAGGCTACCTTCTTTCTACTATTAGTTAGTTTTGGTAGCAGTCGTGTTGTTTTGGAGAGCAGCGGTGGCGGCCCCGACTTACGAACAGTAAGTCGTGGGTTCGAACCCAGGCAGGCGCATTACTTTGTGTAATTCATTTCATCACCACTGCTCTCAAAACGGTGAAGAAAACATCGTGAGGAAATAGGCAAAACTCAAACTCAAAACTCAAAGCATTTATTTCAATTAGACCATTACAGGCACGTTTGAAAGTCAAACAAAAAAAAAAGCTAAGCTACAGTCACAGTCACAAGGCATAATAACTTGAGAAAGTACTGTAGTTGCACATTCCAAAGCGTAGATCTCTATGGAGAAGAATGGGCAAGAAACTCCATGGACACTCTTTTTAATCAAAATATTGTTACAAAATCTTGGTTACATCATTCACGTTGAGATTATACATATATGTGAGAACGATGTAGAAAGACGTGCACATTAAGAGCGTCCAGAGTAAAAGATTAAAATAATCAACACTGAAAATAAAATAATTAAAATAAACCGTGGCAGCTAAGAGATGACCAGTCCCAACTGACAGCGCCCGTTCACGAACATGACGCATGGCTCAGCGCCATTCAACTCAACCATATTGAAGGGAACCAAATGACCCGACACACGCGCCACCATCAGCGAGAAACCTGAGTGAGCATGACATTCTCTCAGCCACCAGGCTACATTCAAGTCAATGAAAGATAAATAAATGTAAATGGTTGCTTTACTTTAGGCATGTCCTTGAACTAAAAAATTCGAAGACATGTGACATCTACCAACCCGCACTGGGCTCGCGTGGCAGATTATAGCCCATTCCCTCATAGAGAGGAGGCCGTGTGTCCCAGCAGTGGGAACATATTAGGCTGATTATGCATGTACATGTTGTTTTTGCGAAAAAAAAAAAACTGGTTGGTTACCTATTACCGACAGACTTTACAAGCTTAATGATGTTAGGTAACTGTTTGTACCCCTTGAGTCATCAACTAGATCCAGCTGAATACCAGTATTTTACATGGAGCGACTGCCTATCTGACCTCCACAACCCAGTTAGTACTGGGTAATACGTTACCCCTTGGTAAGACTAGTTGTCAGACTTAGGCCACTGACTGCCTGTAACGACTGTCAAAGATCTACAAATAACAGCCGGGACCAACGGCTTAACGTGATTTCCGAGACACGGAGAAAACTCGGTATGTAATGGGTGGTTACCCATCCACGGACTAACCTAGGCAAGCACGGCTTAACCTGAAGATCGACCAGAGCGGCTGTCATTATTTAGCCACGGGCTCCTCATTTACACACTTGGCAAGACTGACTGATAGACTTTTAGGATTCTGACTACCTTGGAATTCCACTCCTTGACTAGGTACAGAGGCTTATTCAAAATTCAGGAAAAACCACTGACAATCACTAACACAGTATTGTTGACAATATTATTTAAATGTTTATATTGGTTTCCATAGTAACTATTGGGTACTCTTTATCAATAACTGTCTTTGTTGTAACAAAGCTAGCAACAGCGTGTTTAATCGATTTTGATAGCGAATTTCCGACTACGTCACATAAATTAATATGAAAAAGAAAGTACCGGGTAGATTATAAATTTAGGCGAGGCGATTAGGTTACGATTCCGATTAGTGTGCGTTGCAGTAGGGAGTTTCATGCAAATAATACTGAACGGCTCGAGTTGATACGGTGCCGATCCCTTTCCGATTTGATAAGTGTGCTGTGTCTTTAAGCCGTTGCCGTTGGTTCCCGCTGTCAATCTTTGACAGTCGTTAAGTAGTCAGTGACCCGAAGGTCTGATAACCAGTCTTACCAAGGGGTTTCGTATTACCAGTACTAACTGGGTTGTGGAGGTCAGATAGGCAGTCGCTCCGTGTAAGATACTGGTTCATTCACCTGTGATCGGTTAGACAGGAAGCGACCCAATAAAGTTAGGTAAAGGCCTCTACAACCCAGTTAGGTACTGGAAAACAAAATACCCCCTGGTAATAAGCATTTGATATACTTAATTACATTTATGACACACTATTTAAAATATAAAATTAGGCAAACATTACGATACAATTTCATTTCCTTATTGAGCAATTTTTCCTTAATTTTTAGGGTTCCGTACGTCAATCGGCAAAACGGAACCCTTATAGAATCACTTTGTTGTCCGTCTGTCTGTCTGTCAAGACCCTTTTTCTCAGGAATGCGTGGCGGTATCAAGCTGAAATTAATACCAAATACTCAGGTCTGCTACCCCTTGGAGCAATAAAAAAATAAAACTTGTAAGTCAACGCGATCAAAAGATATGACTGTTTATGTCGCATATTATGCGATTTCACAAGGGAATCAAAACCTATAGGGTACTTCCCTTTGACCTAGAATCATGAAATTTGGCAAAAAGCAAGGCCTTACAGCACAAATAAAGGAAAAAATCCAATAAATAAAAAAAAAGTTGAAAATTAAAGGGTGTCCCCATAAGTACATAGTTGACGCCAATTAAGTTTTTTTTTTTAGATAATGGTACGGAACCCTTCCTGCGCGGGTCCGACTCGCACTTGGCCGGTTTTTGTTTATTGGGTAATTTATATGACCATAGATAAAACATAACCATATTTGAGTTTTAAATAAAGGATTCCTTGTATGGCTATTGGGTCTCGCTCTCTCGCTTTTTTTTAAATTCTTAACTTAAATCTTAACAGACAGAAGATCGCAAAAATATATCACAAGATATTATTAAATACTGTTCCGTAACAATCAATCAAATAATAAAATTTCAATCAATTCAAATGGCTTGAAACAAAGGCTAAAGGTGGATTTTCTAATTTCTTTGGTAATGTTGTAAAATAGTAATTAATTTGGGGTTTTTCATTATAAGGTATAGAATTGACTGCCTCATTGGTCTAGCTAGCGGTCGCAAGCACGACTGCTGACTATGAGGTATTTTGTTTTTTCGGATGGGAAGTCATCAAATAAATTCTCCCGCTCTGGGCGGAGCAGGCAGGAGGGAGTGTCAGACTTTTACTGACTAAAACCCATCCATGTTCCTTCATCGCCCTTTGTGTTCCAGGGCCGCGGTAGACTATGAGTTCCTGGGTTCGATTCCCGGGTCGGGCAAAGCGTCATTGGGTTTTTCATCAGGATTTTGTCAGTAGCAGCCACAAAGTCTGAATTTGCGCCCGGTTGATGGCAATAGGCTCGTCACTGCATGGGACTTTAAACGTAACTGGCGAAATGTGGGTGTACTATTAGTTGCACGTCTACCTAACCCTTTTGGGACAACAGGCGTGATGTTATGTAGGTCTAGAATTACACAATCATATGTAAACCAAATGCTTTGATCTTTTGTGAGTATGTCTGTATTAAAATTACACAATATTAAATTTTCAATAGCAATTGGTTAATTTTATAGTTTCTGCTTACCCTAATTGGAAAAACGGGTTTATGTATGAGTTTACATATATCCGTATGTACAATATTAAGTACCTATCAGTGGCGAAGGCTCCATACAACTCGATTCCTACTGGCTTCCTTTTGAAAAATGGCACAGTCAGTATTTTACAGACAAATAATAAAATCAAATTAAAGATATGTACTCCGGCTTACCTCTTACAAAAATTGACCCTTCGCTACTGGTACCTATCATCATTTATGGATGCATTTTAAAAGATGCATTGTCCTCTATTACTTTAATCTATACTAATATTATAAAGAGGTAAAATTAGTTTGTATGTAGGGTGTAATCTCTGGAACTAACGATCCAATTCTAAAAAATAATCCACTAGTAGAAAGCTACATTTTTGGCGGGTGCTACAGGTTATAAATTGTATTTATATCATGCTTGTTAGCCGAGCTATCACAATTTTTGCGGACGAAGTCGCGGGACAAGTGCTAGTCTATACAAATAAATAAAATTCAAGTGTCTATATAAAATATCAAAATAACAGCTGTGTACTTCATGCATATGAGAATATACAGAGTGAATTTTCCAAGTGGGCGTGGATGGCCAAATCCGAAACTATGAGACATATCGAAAAATGCTCAAAGGAGTCTCGAGCCCGATTTTGATGAAAACTAAAACTGCACCAAGTGCGCCAGTAGTGATTTCGTTCGAAGTTTCGTTGAATACTACGAACTGTTTGCTTTTTATCAAACACTAACTCCTTCCTTTGGTTTGATTTGATGAGATTTGATTTTATATTATGTCATTACTTCCCAGAATTTGATTCTTAATGGCGACGCTATCGAATGGTGTAATAATACAGTATTTTGTTTTTTTTTTTGTTTCTTTTTTTTTTTTTCAAAACCAACTGGTTCGATTCCTAGCCAGGTTTATTGATTTTTCAAAAATCCAATGATGCAATTTTAGGGTTCATCAAAATCGAGCTCGACACTCCTTTGAGAATTTTTGATATTCCTCATGGTTTCGGATTTGCCCATCCACGCCCACTTGAAAAATTCACCCTGTTTAAGGCAATAATAACAAAAACACATTTATTTTAAATTTTTGTCTGTCTGTTTATTCCGACTAATCTCTGAAACGACTGGGCTGATTGTGACGGGACTTTGACTGGCAGATAGTTGATGTTATAAGGTCTAACATGGCTACTTTTATTTTAGAAAAATAATTAGGGCTCTGTGAAAAAAAAAAATTAAACCCTTGAAATTGTAAACAAAATCTGATTCAAAGCAAAGTAATACTTTCACACGAACAAAGGTCACGGGCAGCAGCTAGTTAAAAAATAAAATGAATGATGATGAGATTAATTCACCATTTGGCTATTTCTACAAAACAATGAGAACTTTTAAAGCATGTTGTGTCTGTATTATATAATAAGCTGTGGTAATCAGAAACACTTGAGTTACTATCTTTAAAAATGAATGCTGTAAATTCCATTATTTTGGTTTGATGAATGAGTAAAAATTTAAAAAAAATCACTAAGGTGAAAACTGCTGTATGAAATATTTCTGTGGAATGAGACTTCATTCCACAAATGAATATATTAGAATATTTTTTGAAAATTTCTGTCATTCCACAGAAATATTCAGATACAATATTATACAGACAGAATTTTTAGATTTTATTTTTATTTGACATTTAGTGATTTATCTCTGAACTGTATTAATCTGCCAGCAATTAAATGAATAAGTAGGTGAACCTGAACAGCCGTCAATGACAAAACAATATTGGATCAGCTGTTTTATGGTATTTCTGAGAACAATTTTTAATATCGGGAGCTCAAAAGTACAGACAATCACGGAAGATATCCCGTAAGTGACAGTTTATGTGTAATTTTATCAATTTTTATAACACATGTTTACTATTTAAGATTACTCTTTTTGAAATGGATGTGTATGTCTATGTTTTTCTTACCTGCCCTTAACCTGCACTTTTTAAAATAGATTCTATTTTAAAAAGTGCAAGTTAGAAGGAGGGATAAGCAGAAGGGAATAGAGTCCTATCTAACATAACTAGACCCATAACTAGATGAGCCAGTTGATATCAGATCCAGGCAACTGGAGCCGCCAGATAGCAGGAGCTTCCTGTGGGCACCACAGGGTATGTGCAGCAACTTCGGCTGTCTGTAGTCAGGTAGTGGTGTATCATACACTCACATTTTGCCGGTTCAGCCATACTTCCTTGCTGTCAGCCTCATTTTTTGACCAGTGCATTAACTATTCTGATAGAGTGTCTAAGCAAAATCATCATCTGCCTTTTTGCCCCACTATTTTGGGTCAATTTTCCAGTTAACTAAATGCTATTGAATACCTTATACCAGTTACTGAAGGTAGCATAAGTGCGTCCGAGTATTGGAAATGTTAAAGGCTGATTAAACAAGTTAATAAGCCATATTTATGGTCACACTCAAGCACAAATCAGTGGTAGCAATTTCGTTTTAAACATCAAAAATGAGAATATTTTAAAAGTTAATTGAGATCAATGTCATAGTCGACTACTCTTTGAACAAACAGCCGAAACAAACTCAAACTTTATTTGCATTCCACAATGTGTATTTAGGTGGTAGGTTAAAAAATTGTGATCATTGTGGACCTGGTCGGGCACAGCAAAAAACAAATATAGTAGGAGACTCTCGAGTCTCTTTTAAAGACCCAGACGTAACCTTAGCCAAGTCACATGAGGACCATTAATGCTGGAGATGGTACCTACAACGTATGCTAACATGTGTTCTATTATCTATGAGTAATGTATATACAACCTACCTTTGTGTATCTGAAATGACCTAGAAAATGAGCTTTATAGTCAATACAAAAGAATGTTCAATAGACACTAGATTCTTGATAACATGCAAGTACAAATTATACAATAACATTGAGTAATGTTGCCAGGTTAATCGGCAAGTACCCTTAATTTTAGGTAAGTTTGTTTAAATGTTGGTGTTTTCTGGTTGTAAGGTGATTATTTTTACAGTATAAATTAGTAGACAGATTATTACATATTATGTATTACAGACAGAAGTATTTTCACGATTTATTTACCACTAGTTGGTTGGTTTGAATTATTCCCCTTTAGAACATTTTTTTTTGGTAGTATCTAATATAAGCCAACTTTATTATATTATAACCTATTTAAGTAGCTAATGTATGGTTTTTCTGTTTTAGTAGACTAGCAAAATAGGATTAAATACTAAAAAAACATAGCAACTTTTTGTTATAAAACTAGTTATTGTAGCATGGTTTCATAAAAAGTGAAAGCTAAAGACAACATTGCAAAATGCGAACGTTTTTGTGCATCCAGAATCTTTTTCCACAATCTCCATAATAGGCTAGGACACCGAAAATTTCGCAACTGGTAACTCTCGTTCGTTAAAAAAATATTGCCGTGTACGTTCAAGTAAAACACGGTTAGCGTGATGCGTATTCTGTTATCCAAGGTCATGCACTAAGAATTGATCTAATTAAACCTTCCATGGACATTCCGCGGACAAAAGAAACCACTTTACAAATAAAATAGTTTTAGAGAGAATAAAACTTTACCTTTGCGTAAAAAAAAATCGTAACCCGATACCACTGCATATAAAATTGATTAAATACTTCAAGGCCACAAGTTCTAAAGCATTTTTAAAGCGTAATTACAACTTTCACACGTCTTCACTGCTTCGCAGTCACAAAATCGCCAAATATATTTCCAAAAATACATTCCAGAGATATATTTAGCGACCTAGCATGACACAGCCTATGCTCATATAAACACACATTTAATCCGTTTATGCACGTTACATCACGTGTTTGGTACGGCATAACGTAAATATCGATCGTTAATAACCAGTTTTCGTGTGGAAAAAACATTAGATACTCACAAAATATGAAAAAAGTCTCCGGTAACTTGGTAACTAAAACACACGTTTTAACTTCGTCTATCGTGTTTACAACTATTGTTTCATTTAACACTCGCGTCGTACACTTTTATCGACACTTTTGTTTATTTAATTGTATTAAAATGGAGCATATACGTCGGAAAAATATATTTTCTTGAGCTCCTGTGTAATTTTAGAAGGCTCACTCCATGACTCCAATGGCCTGACGTCACTCAGATTGTTGGCAATCCTATTTTTATGCCACTTCCTACTCAAACGATAAAATGTCTTACTAACTTTATTTTTCGTGCAATTTTAATCCTTTCCACAATGCATTAAAGCATAGTTTAGAATTACTTCAAGGATTATAAACCTGTGATGGAGAACTTCAGTGCTGCCATTACGAAAAAGAAAACTTTGGTTTTACTTTTTTAAGCGTGACTCAACACCAGCTGATTGTGTTGTGTATATACTTTTATTCATTGCTTAAAATTGCTTCTCTTTCATATTTTTCAGTGAAATAGTAATTAATAACTCTTTTTTTTGTTTCAAGTTTAATCTTCACGGTAAGTAAAAACATTCATTTGTCAGTTTTACATGATAAGTCCATGGTTTTACTTTAAGTAGTACAGCTACTAGTGACTAGATGGCGGTATTCTAATTAATAATTTAATTCGATATAAGATGTCGCTATACGTTTGTTAGAACAAAAAATAATTTATGTCTACGTGGTTCTCAAATGTAACTAGCGTTTGTATTGTATCAGGTATCTGATCAATAGATGCCGAAATCACGCTTTGACATTAATTGATTCTGGGGTTAACGAACTTACGCAGTACCTTGTAGTCAGTGAATCATTTTTTTAAATATCAGGCTTGCTGAGTTTTGCTAAATAAACAAGGTAAGGTGGAGTGCACCCATGCACCCACGCTTACCACGTATGAATTACATAATTCCGATATAAATAAAAAAATAAAAAATAAATACATATAAATTTACATTGTTAATTGAAAACAGCTGTTCGGGATACAAAAGTGCGTTACATACGTGGTCAAAATGCATGAAACGACCATTTCTTTTTTTAATTATCGATTTAAGATTTAGAATAATGTATTGAATACGTGGTAACCGTTCTATCGCCCTTCCAACCTGTATATTTTTTTAAATGAAATTAACAAATGGCAACCCAGCCACCCCGGTTCAGCTCCCCAAAACCTGTCATAGAAAAAGACTGGAGACTTTTAATTTTAACTATTCACTATTGATAATATGACCAATCTTTACATAGTGGTAGGAAATATGCTCTTGCATTTTATGATGTAGGTAGGTAAGTCTTCGATAGGAAAAAGATAGCTGGTAACAAAGTACAGATGCCAGCACATCAAGATACTACAATCTGTCAAATTTATTTAATAGATTTCCAGCTTTATCACTGAAGCTTTAGGTTCAAGGTTGATTGGGGATATTTGGCAGTTTCGGGTAGCATGATGTGCTGTCGTCTGTACCTACCTCATCATCAACAACCGCCTGCCTACAACCGTTTACTGCTGGTCATAACCCTCTTCAATCGCACGCCACTCGACTCGATTCTCAGCATCTCTCATCCAGTGGCTACCAGCCACCCTGCGAAGATCGTCGCTCCACCGAGCCTGAGGGCGTCCCACCTTACGCTTGCCGATTCGCACTTTTCACTCAAGTACAACACGTCTATCCCAAGGGTCATCGGTTCTACGGCTAATATGGCCGTCCCAGTGCCACTTCAGCTTACTTATTCTGTGAGCTATGTCAATACTTCTGATTCTCTGTCGGATCACCTCGTTCTGATGCGATCCTTCAGAGAAACTCAAAGCATAGCCCGCTCCATAGCTCGCTAAGTGATCTTGAATATAAGGACCAACCGTACCGATAGTGCCCCTAATTCATAACAGGCAGGACGCACTGATTGAAGACCTTAGGCTCTGTGGAAATAAGTACCTACTTGAGAATATGAATGAGGTTTAGAGAAGATCAGGGCCTTTCAACGCTTTTCAGATTCATAAAATATGATGGGTGCACTTTTGGGCAGCCTTCGGCCTCACTAGCAATCTTACCAACTAGCTAATTAAATCATCGTCTCGTCACGGCTATGGTTGGTATTTTAAATCGACTTCTACTAAAGAAAAGGTTATGTTTTCGGCCAGCATTTCTTTTATAATATGAACATTTTTTCTGAACTATCACCAATTTAGACCTGCTTGGCTATGCCAGTGGTGGCACGGCGTTCTTTATGGAACAAAATGATGAATGGAACTAACTGTTTTGTCGTGTTAAGTCATCGATCATACGCCTGCAAAGTTCCCCTAGCTAATTTATCCAAACCTAGTTTAAGTATATCATGAACTAGCGACCCGCCCCGGCTTCGCACGGGTGAAATGTTATACATAATAAACCTTCCTCTTGAATCACTCTATCTATTAAAAAAAAAACCGCATCAAAATCCGTTGCGTAGTTTTAAAGATCTAGCAATACATAGGGACAGACAACGGGAAGCGACTTTGTTTTATACTATGTAGTGATACATATAATTATGGAGTATCGTTACATTTACATTTATTTATCTTTCATTGACTTGAATGTAGCCTGGTGGCTGAGAGAATGTCATGCTCACTCAGGTTTCTCGCTGATGGTGGCGCGTGTGTCGGGTCATTTGGTTCCCTTCAATATGGTTGAGTTGAATGGCGCTGAGCCATGCGTCACATGTTCGTGAACGGGCGCTGTCAGTTGGGACTGGTCATCTCTTAGCTGCCACGGTTTATTTTAACCACTTTATTTTGAAATTATTGATTATTTTAATCTTTTACTCTGAACGCTCTTAATGTGCACGTCTTTCTACATCGTTCTCACATAATAATATATGTGTCTGAGACGGTCATTGGTACAGGCTTAAAATGAATCACAAGTACACGGTAGTGACATCACGCAATCTACTTACAAGGCTACCCACACCACAGTGTCACTTGTTACAGAGTCAAGATGGTAAACTCTGAGCCAGGACGACAGTCAGTCAGTGTCTGATCGCGGCCGAGTTAAGACCTCTTGGAACTGTACCCGATTCATTGTGCCCCGTGTTATTTTGCTAAGTTGTAATCTCAAGTAGTCGAGTTAGTTTTGCTAGAAACAATGTATCGCTCAGTGTCTTTTCATAGCACGAAACCCATCGTCTGCCCACAGGATGTAGAAGCCTAGCGGAATAAATCCTGCTACTCCGACATATGTATAATCTCAACGTGAATGGTGTAACCAAGATTTTTTAACAATATTTTGATTAAAAAGAGTGTCCATGGAGTTTCTTGCCCATTATTTTCCATAGAGATCTACGCTTTGGAATGTGCAAGTATAGTACTTTCGCAAGTTATTATGCCTTGTGACTGTGACTGTAGCTTAGCTTTTTTTTTTGTTTGACATTCAAAAGTGCCTGTAATGGTCTAATTAAAATAAATGCTTTGAGTTTGAGTTTCGTCTCATCATTCCTGTAAACCATCCAAAGGCTGTCTTTTAAAAAAGACCGTCTAATTGTGTCGCCCCATGTGACTTGTTTTATTTTATGAATGATTCTTGTTATTTTATTCTATGTGCGGGAATCAAACCCGCGTAATGCTGCTTATATGCGTAGTAGTAGGTATCTTTAGTTAGTTTTTACCCGACTACGGCGAAGCCAAAAGGAAGGGTTATGATTTTAGCAGTTATGTATGTCTGTGTAGGTTCCTCCGTAGCCGTAGCGCCTATACATACTATTCATCCGATTTTGATGAACAAGGTGTCAATCGATTCGTTATTATGGCCTGGGTAACATAGGCTACATTTTAACCGACTTCAAAATAGGAGGAGTAGAGTTTACCTTGTAAACTCCGAATTTAATAAGACCGTGATTTTTCAGTATTCGGGTTTTTTTTTTATAGTTGTTAGATGTACTTATTATACCTACCACACAAGTTCTTGTTACGCAATTAAGGTTTATAAAATCAGCCAATATGTCAGGCGTTTCTTATTCTTCACCAACAATATTTATCTTTGATAGTTTATCACTCGTATCTAGAAACAAATCAAAGTCATTACTGATTAATTAAGTGATCGTGTCTTATGTAATTAATAAAGTAATTGCTTGAAGTTTGAACTGTCAAAATTAAAAGTTCTTAACTTTGCTTTCTTATATTCTTACTGCGTTTAAAATCTTTGTGTATTGCATAGATAAGTAATTACGTGAACCCAAGATAAAACTTTGACTTGAGTATAGATACGGGTATAAGTAATTGTGTAACCAAAGTAAAGGGTAGTAAAATAAAACCAGAAATAGTGTAAAAATAATATTAATATATTTAAAATATAGTTTTTATAGAACAGCAATAGGTACAAGACACACAATTAAGTGACGACAGTTACAGAGAAAATACATTGAACAAGAAGTCGTTCAAAATTCTATGCACAATTTGAAAAAAAAAAAAAAACTTGCATATTTTTCTATCATTCAACATTTTGTCAGTTGCAATTTTATTTATTTGACAAAAAATGCACAATATTACAAATAAAATCTAAGCTATTGCACAGTCTTTACATAACATCCATCATAACATCACGGCTGTAGTCCCCGAAGGGTTAGGCAGGGGTGTATCTAACAGTACACCCACATTTCGCTAGTTATGTTTAAGTCCCATGTAATAGGGGGCGAGCCTATTGCCATCAACCGGGCACAAATCCAGACTCCGCGGCTACTACTGAGAAATTCCTGATTGAAAAACTCAATAACACTTTGCCCGACCCGGGAATCGAACCTCGTGCTCAGCGGTTGCGCTTGCGACCATTAGAACAACGAGGAGCCGAAAAGTGATACGTCTCGTGTCTGCTATTGTCCTCTGACATTATACCAGTTTATTCATTTAAATATATAATTTACTGTAAAACCACCTATAACGCACATATGGAAAATAGTTCTGTTAGACAAAAATCTTAAACTAAGTAAAAATTGTTCCATCTCAAGAAAGTCTACACTAAGAAAAAACAGTTCAATTAAGGTGTAAGCGCCAGTGTAGCCCGCAAAATTCAAATTTTCTTACGTTTTTTTACAATTTGCGGGTCAGCGTGAATTCAATTGAATGAATTTCCGAGGGTTGTATTGATGATTTTAATGATTATAACTCTGTAAAGCCTTAATTGTTATGGCCGCGAATCATATTCTAATCAACCCTATAAATTCTAAAAACAGTGTTACAATTTGAGGGCTACTCTGGCGCTTAACGTGGATGTTCCGATAGTCTGTCCATACATATTTGTTCCTCTAAACATAGACACAAAAACATACATAAAACATCTTAGCCTAAAAAAATCCGCCATCTTCATTTGTAGGGTGACCAAGTGTTCAATGTTGTTTAGTCCGCGAACCAGGAAAGTTAGTAGGCCGTACAGTGTCTCCCAAATGTTGTAATACTGAACTATACAACCTACTACCTCAACCAGTTCACGGCGTTATAGTCTTCTCGTCTTCTCTTCTTCTCTGCGAGTTGTTGGGGTAGCTAGAGTGGGGGACGTGTACAGTTGTGGAATGTGTAAAGGTTATGTAGTGGCTTTAAGGTTCAATTTAGGTTGTGCAGGGGGATTAACGAAACAAACGTGTGGTTTTTATCAAGTCTAACAAAATACAAACACCATATTACAAACACCATATTACCACCATTTCCCAAAAATCGAACAAACTTTTAAAACGTAACAACACCACCTTCGGCAGTAATGTTCGATCGTCAATATTGTGTGTTACCATGTAGGTTTCCTCATTTTAGTACATTTTATAAAAAAAATATGGGGGTATTTTTTTTACCTGTTTTCCAAAAAATATTATTTAGGTATATATAATCTAATCTCGATACCTAATAATACCCTCAGGGATCGGACAGGGTTTTATACCAAATTGTAATAATAGTATAATAAAGTATAATTTGCATTTTGCTAGTTTTATTAAACATAAGACTTAATAACACAAACAAACTTAATATAAGATACATGAATGAAATAAATATGGAGGTGAAAAATTGGTGAACATTTTTCAACATATATTTTCGTTACTTACATACATAGGCTAAAGAGAAAACTTTTACAATTGATAATCTGGAAAGGACACCGATAAGAAATATAAACATAGGTAAGTCATAACTATGCTGCAATGCAAACGCTTTCAACCAAAAAGGACAGACGCCAGCACATCAAGCTACTACAATGTGTCAAATTTCTTTAATAGATTTTCAACTTTATTGCTAAAGCATTAGTTTCAAGGTTGAATGGGAAAATTTGACAGTTTCGGGTAGCTTGATGTCCTGTTCATCAGATACTTTATCAGAAAATCTGGTAAGGACCCTATAAATAAGACACTCCGTACTTTGATTATTAAGGACCTACCCAATCTATTCAGAACTACTACGTGTGTCCATACAAGTATAATGATATAACATAAATGAACATAAAACCTTACTTACCTACTTAGTAAGTAATTAAATGCAAGAAAAACAAAAATCAAGGGTTTAACTAAAGACAACTACATACAACACTACAAGAGATGTGTCAACTAACAATACTATTTACAAGTGCTCCATTAAATTAATAAACAAGGTTAAAAATATATAAACGCTGTAAATATAGACTCTTAACGAAGCCGAAAGGCACTTGTTCTCCCCGTCATTTCGATATTTTTTTTTGTTCTAGACCATACCTGGGAACCTTCTAGTTACGGAGATATTGGGGGTCAAAGTTCCAACATATTTCTTTTATTCTAGTTTCTAAGGATATAATATATATATATATATATTTTATATATATAAATATATATATATATAAAATACCTCCATGATCCGTTTACTATTCAATGCATTTATCAGCACAATGTTTTGAGTGCGTTACATTGAGGTTTACCGTAAAACGTGATTTTTCAGCACAAAAAAAGTCGTTTCCCAGCAAAAATGTTTGCGTAATGTTACTGATTTACAGATTGCTTAGTTGACAGCTTCGTGAAGGGTACATTTATACCTTATATTAATCCCCCAGAAAGCCAGGATATACTGTATTTCATAATAAACACATATTAAAGTACAACACATCCCTTTTATGCGATCAAAATAAGAACAGGGTTGTCATTTTCGAAAATTGGAACTATTTTTCTACGTATCTAACTTCAGCTGCTTTAATTCTAATTATATTAATGGAGCACTATTCAACTTAAGACTTTATTAACTTAAGTTCACCAACCTGCAGTGGGTGACTACAGTCCACTCCCTCTCATAGAGAGGAGGCTGGTGTCCCAGCAGTGGGGACGTTACAAGCTGGTTATGCTTAAAGCCCTGTTCTTATTTTAATTGCAAATAAAACAATACACAATAAAAAAATAAGTAAAGAAAAAAAGAAGAAAAAATAAAATGGCGGAGAGCGACGAATTCCCGCCAAAACTGCGCCCGCGTATCACCAAACTTGTGTGGGGGACGCACACACTCGCGACTGAACGATCGCACGACAGAACCACGACTATTTTGTCAAAATTGTTTTTTTTTTTTTTCAGAATACCAGCAATATTTGTTTGTATAGTACTTGTATTCTTTATAACTCCTCAAAACCAAGCTGAATTTTAGCAGTTACATCAGTAAAATGTCAGCTGCTGAGTTACTGAGGTTTGTATTACGACAGAAGTCAAAAAAATACGACAAAAGTCGCAAAAATACGACAGAAGTCGCAAAAACGGACAAAAGTCGGGTCAGAGTGCGATAGAAAAGTCGCGCAGTCGCGTCTCCCCAACGGTTAAACGCACAAGTTCGGATCTACGGGTTCCAGTTGAGGGGGCCATTTGAGCTAAAAATACATAGAAATTATAAAAATAATAATAGTATTAGCACACATTACGACTTTATGACTACACTTCAGTTAAAGAAATACAATTATTTTACTCGTTCGAGACTTTCAAAGTCCTTAGGCCCGAGTTCCCACAAGACCAGAGATAAGCGAGTATGCGTAGCGAGCGATGTGTGTGGAACTAACCAACGTCATATCTAGAATAGCTCAAGCTGTGAAAAAGAAGCGATATTATTGGTTATGGCATCCTCGCTCATCTCTGGCACAGCCTTACTCTTGTTCATCTCCGTCATTTGCCAACAAATAGCAGAGACACGATGTTACTTACATACGCGTAAATGCACAACTGCAACTTATTTTTTTTTATAAAGTCAAATTCGAATGTCGAATTAAAAAAAAATTTAGTCATAATGTGTGCTTTTAAGACAAGATTACAAACTAACAAAAAAATAAAAAGATGTGCAACAAAAACAGGGCAAGTTTTAAAGAAATGAATAGCTACATGGATTAAAAGTTGAAGTACCACCCACAGCGTGAGCTTGTCTTCTATTTGTATGAAAACACGACAAATTGATTGAATTTATTATTTGTATAATAAGTACCCATTCATACACATATTATCACAAAGTACAAAACTGTTTTACGTCTGTCTCTTCACTATCTCAGGTCTAGTTGGAAACCAGCGTCGGGCACTAGTTGTCCAGCAGTTTGCTGAACTGGGGCCTATTTGGCGCAGCCGTGAGTCACACAATATTATCTACTTTTTGTTGTTTCGATTTAAGTTTTTTTATTCTTTTATTGCATATTGCCAAATAAAGATGTTTTCTATCTTGATCTTGATCACCGATATGCCTGTATTACCAGAATGGGAATATTACGTCTATTTATAGGTCAAAATCCCACTATAGGATTTACTCAAGAAATTCCTAACAAAAAATCCATCATGATTGTTTCCTTTATTTGTTAGTAATTCTTAAGATTCGCGAAATGGAAAGGTTATACAATTTTCATCCATACTAATATTATAAATTAGCTAATCCCCACGATTTTCGTCTGCGTGAAATTATTATAAAAATACAATTTTCCCCGTTTATTGATGCTCCGCTCCTATTGGTTGTAGCGTGATGTCATATAACTTAAAGCCTTCCTAGAAAAATGGGCTATCCAACACTAACAGAGATTTTTCAATTCGAACGAGGAGTTCCTGAGCTTGGCGCGTTCAACCAAACAAACTCTTCAGCTTTGTAATATTAGTAATATATAGATTATATATATAGTATACGCAAGTTTGGTTGGATGGATGTTTGTTACTCAATCACGCCAGAACGGCTGAACGGATTTGGATGAAATTTGGCACAGATGTTGGTGATAGCTTGGAATAGCCCCTAGGATACTTTTGTTCTTTTTTTCACACACGTACCAACACATCAATATTTCCACGCGAGCGACGTCGCGGGCAACAGCTAGTATATTATGTTCCTTTTACTCATAACTAGCACTTACTGTCACCTGTACTTGTGTTATGAATGAAAATGACAGTATGGTAATGCTGCCATTTCATTTTTTTTTTTTTCTATTAAATACTAATTCAAACGTGCGTCTTTTCAGTTCGCGACGCGACCGACTTCAAAAAAAAAAGAGGTCTCATTTCAGTTTTATTTTTTTATATTTGTTACCCCATAACTCCGTCACTTATGAACAGATAAAAAAAAAAAACATTTTCTATGTGATAGGACCTTTACTTTCCGATTGGTCCCATAGAAATTTATTTTGATTTATTATGTTCACTATTGTTAAAAACTTATAGTTCCAACGTAACAAAAAAAATTGCAACTAAAAACGGTATTAAAAAAAATATTTTGCAAACAAAAAACCGACTTCCAAAAAACAATAATAAAGTGTAAAAATAACTTTACTTTCGGAAGTCGGTGGCAAAAAAGTTAATGAAACAAAGTCACCGACACCCAATATGGGTCGGCGCAGCATGTCTTCTTCCACACTTCTCTATTACTCGTCATCTCAGCAGTCACCTCCTTTCTAGCCATATCATCCTTCACACAGTCCATCCATCGTTTCTTTGGGCTTCCTTTCTTATGGCCATCCACATTTATACCAACATATTTATTATTACTCATATCCAATCCGTTCACCAGCCGGCACTGTTCCCAGCCGCTGATCATACGTATGCTGAACATAGCTAATTAGGTACAAAGTAAGCGCGCAAATAAGGGTCTAGTGGTGTGACCGTCGGACTGTCAAGTCATAGGTCTCGAGTTTGAACCCAAGGCACGCACCATTGATTTTACGGATTCATGTGCGTATTGTATAATTATCACTTGCTTCGGTGAAGGAAAACATCGTGAGGAAACCAGCATGCCTGAGAGATATTTCTCGACGGCATGTAAAGCCAAGTCAGAGGGGGCCTAAAAACTCTGACACCAGGTTAGGTATTAACCACTAGGGCTGCATATTATTATGCAAAAACACCATTTTCATATAATCTTTCTTGCTTATCACACTCTCATACTTGCATAACATTACGAGGGTACTATCCGAAGGGATAAGCAGAGATGTACAGTACACTAATTATGCTAATTTTGTTATGAGTTTTTATCAGACTTCAAAAAAAGGAGGAGGTTCTCAATTCGGTTGTATTTTTTTTTACTAACTTTACTTTCGGAAGTCGGTGGCAAAAAAGTCAATGAAACAAACAAAGTCACCAACTTCCGAAGGTAAAGTTATTTTGGATTTGGTGTTTTTTGGAAGTCGGTTTTTTTTTGCAGAAAGTTTTTCCTTAGTTTTGATTGGATAATTATCATTAGAAGATCGGAATCTGGGATGAGTCCAGTTGATGGCGATAGGTACGTCTCCTATTGCATGGGATTTCAACAAACTTAACTGGCGAAATGTTGGTGTACTATTCACTTCTGCATACCCAACCGGTAATTACAGGTGTGACGGTTTGTGTCAAGTCCCAAGTTTACACTTCTGACTGCTATTGAGAGTTCCTCTGTCGCAAAACTCAATAACATTTTGCCCGATCTGGGAATCGAACCCAGAAAGTCCACCTACAACTCGCCGCAGCTGTTGCTTCTGCTCTCACCAAAAGGCCACATCGAGGCCTTCAGCATAGAGCATCATTTCCAGTCAGGAGTCTCCCATCGCAGGACCTGAAAATTATACGAGGAAACATATCAATTTATTATATTATAAAAAAGGATTTTTTTTAATGTATACAAATAAATAAAATTGTAGTGTTTGTTCCAAAATAATAGCTTTTTACTGAATGCACATGAAAGTATATACGGATATAAAAAAAAACATTTGTTTTGCCTTTCTGTCTCCCCGTCTGTCTGTCTGTTTGTTCCCGGCTAATCTTCGAAACGGCTGGACCGATGTTGACGGAACTTTTTTGCTGGCAGATAGCTGAAGTTATAAGAAATAAGAAAAGTTGGTTTTATTTAGAAAAAGCATTAGGGTTCCGTGAAAAAAAACCCTAAAATTGTTAACAAAATCCGATTCAGGAAGTAATATTAATTGAATAATTTCACGCGAACAGCTAGGTATTATCTAAACGTAGGTACGCACAGAAAAACTTCTGTACAATGTTAATTTGTAAAATCATTATCATTGAAGTAAAACAATACATTACTTTGATTGTTTATGTCAAACTGATTAACTTTGACATTTCATATCCAGTACTGATAAATAAAAATTATTACAGCCGTACAAAATTCTAACTAATATTATAAATACGAAAGTAAGTTTGTTTGTTTCTTTGTTACCTTTTGACTCCTAAACCAATGAACCGATCATCCTAAAATTTTGCATATACGTTGTCAGGTATACAGAAACGGACATAGGGTACCTTTCATGCCGAAAAAACAAAAATAACGTTCTTATGATAATAGATGGTGCCACGTGTCTTTCGAAGCATGATTGAATTGTAGTATTATAGAAACTTTAGTACTGTGTTAACAGTTTAATTTTCAAATTCTAAATTAACGCGAGCGAAGCCGCGGACAAAATTTAGTCATTAATATTGAAGAAACAAGCGTAGTGTCAATATTACGAGTTTCCTAACCAACTTCTATAACAAAATAGGTGTATTTACCCAATTACAGGATGAAATTTCGTAAGATCTGTGACAACCTTAATTCACATAGTAAGTCCGTACCCGAAGCAGATAATGACCGTAAGGTGAAGTTGAAATCAAGAATCTTAGCCTCCCTACACACCAATGAAACGTAGTAAAAATTTCTCTAGTCAAAATTTCTCTGTGTTGTTAATGAATGAGTTACTGTTTTCATTTTCATTTTCTTCGTAACAAAATTTATATCCCATTTTCTGAATCGATTGTACACCTAGACTTAAGTTAGCAACTAAGCGGTAATCTGGCGTCTTTGTTGTCAATGTTGTGTTTACCTGTAATTGGCACATTATATTAGAATATTACCGTATGATTTAGTGTATGTATGTGCTGTGGGTGAACCTTAAGTAAATAAACAAATTTCAAGTTAGTTTTACGTCCTCACTTTCGTCATATAAGCAAATCATATTTAATCATTTAAACTTCATGAACTTACAATAGTGGTACAGACAGCTGCAGATAAACCTCACCCCCTACAAATGTATAAAAGCGCCATTAGGGGGTGGGGTTTCTCTGCAGCGGTCTGTACATAGGTGGACTTAATGCCACAAGGCATTCTCTACCAGTCAACCTTTGGGTCAAATAGGCCAACATACAAAACATCTTGACCCAGAGGTATGAGTTGAGCCTGAACTTAAGATATTGGATTGTAATGATTTATTCCGTTAGGCTCGTGTGGGCAGCAGATATGGGTTTCGTGCAATGAAAACACACTAGGATACACTGTTTTAGCAAACTAACAAATTACTTGAAATTATAACATTACACAATAACACGGGGCACAATGATTCGGGTACAGTTCCGGGACGTCTCAACTCCGCTGTGATCAGACACTAAATGTCGTCTTTGCTGCGGGCTCAAAACATCACGACTCTGTATAAGCACGCTGTGGTGTGGGTAGACTTGTAAGTAGGTCGCGTGATGTCACCACTACTTGCGATTCATTTTATGTCCGTACTAATGACCGGATCCGACATTTTTATTCAGTACTAGCTTATGTTCGCGTTTAGTTCGATAATTATCACACGGCATCTTACTACCGGGATAAAAAGTATCCTATGTGTTAATCCGGGTTATAAACTATATGTGTGCTAAATTTCATCCAAATCAGTTCAGTATTTTTTACGTGAAAGAGAAACATCCATTCCATTCCAAAGAATTTTCAACAAATCAAAGTGCGTCCAAACAAAACCCGAAAAAAAAGACTGAGCTGACCATAAACTATAAACCCACATCGACGATCCAAGAAAAGAAAAAAAAAAACAGTTAAATCAAACCATCAACTTCCTACAATTACCGTTATCTCCCAAAGCATCCCTCAGTATTTAAAAACGGAACTAATCTGACCAAAAAAAACTAGCTACTATCATTTTATAGTTAGTTTACATCTAATTCTGTAAAAACTCAACTTTATTCTCATTCAGTTAAGGTTTAACGCCAAAAGTAAAATATTAACAGTGGTATTGAATATATTTTTTTGGAAATTTCCAAAAAAGTCACCGGTTTTTTTACTTTTTTATTTTGCACGGCGCGAAACATCTGTCTTGTTTTCTCACGGTTCGACCGTTTTTTATTCTTTTATGAATTTTGGCGTAAGAAAGCTTTTGCCACCTGTTATGCGTAGGGGACGCCATTTTGAATTTTGCTATAAAAATGATTTTTATTGTACTTAAAATTATTACTGGTGGTAAATACTGTTTTGAGGTTTTGCAGTTTTTATAATGAAGGACATTTAAATGTTCACTTACAGAATATCTTATAAGTTATTTTGAATTGCTAAGTTTTGGACGAAAAAAAAACATTACGGTTTTACAAGAATTTTTGCTCAGATTTTATCAAACTAACTTTTTTAAAATCAATATTTACAAAAACGGGTTCTTGAGAAAGGTCAGGGGCATAGTACTCACAGCCGGCGTACGTGTATGACCAGATGTATGAATGTAGACGAGGTGAAAAGAGTATTAAGGATCGTAGCAGGTGGCGTTTAAATACATAATATCACGCGTTTAGCCCATAGAGGGTAGTCAGAATCTACAGAACACGATCTGTTGACTATCGATATTTACTTCGCCTAATTTCAGAAATGTTTCATTTCTTCCATTTTGAAGGTTGATTCTCGACTCAATCAAAACAGTATTTATTTGCCCAAAGACAGATTTGGTTCCAAAATTACCGGGCAGGTGTACCAGCGGGGGAGTGCGGGGGTGGGGGGGTGTCTAGCAAGCGTCTAGACGGCGGCGGGGGTGTGAGGCTAGGGGGCGCGGGGGACGTCTAGACGTAGCCTCATCGACTCGCCTGGCTGCTACGTTCAACTTGTTAACTTCTACGGGGTATGGGAGCCTAGTACTTTTGATATTGGAGAGGTAGAATTATGATGATTTTAAAGGGTTAATTAATAGTTTTTAGATAGTTTAAGGTTAAAATATAATCTATTCTTCTATACTAATATTACAAAGAGGTAAAATTAGGTTGTAAGTTTGTATGTAGGGGGTAATCTCCGGAACTAATGATCCAATTAAAAAAAATCTTTCCCTGGCAGAAAGCTAAATTATTCGTGGGTGCTATAAGCTATACATTATATTTATATCATACATATTAGCCAAGCTATCACAATTTTTGCGGACGAAGTCGCGGGCGAGGTGCTAGTGTTTTATATAGAAATGGCCGGTGTGAGTGTGTATGACTAGACAATATATGATCATGGATGAAGCAGTATGTAAGGACCGTAGCAGGCATGCGTGAGTTTTTATAAGTATGTACTAACAAACTACGTGGTTCATTCTAACATGGATTCTAAGAATTTAATGGCTAGCTTTTGCTTGAAGCTTCGCTCGCGTAAAGCGCAGGCCACAGCGCCAACTAGCGAGCGAGCGAGCGAACGGGCAAGCCATCGTTTCACCTCTTTTCATACTTTGCTTCACACCGCGAACTAAATGCCGAAACGAAATATGAAAAGAAGCTCGCCCGGCTCGCAAGCTCGCTAGCTGGCGATGTGGGCTGCGCTTTATAGCCGGAAACAAGCGCACAGGTGTGTTTTAAATATAACCTATGACATTCGGGGATTATGTAGCTTCCTATTAGTGAAACAATTTTTGGAATCGGATCAAAAGTTTTGAAGATTAGCCCTCCATCTTGATCTACAAACTTTAATCATTTTATTAGTATTGATTTAAAGAACTGGGATGAGTTGAATTTCTACTCGAAGAAATGTTTCAAAAGATATTTATACTTCACTTTTGATATTGGGGAGGTAGAATTATGGATGATTTTTAAGGTTCCGTACCTCAAAACGAAAAAACGGAACCCCATATAGGATCATGCGCCTGCGCCGTGCCTTCAAATTACGCCATTTCTACATAATTCGCACCTTAGATTTCATGATTAAATCAGTTGTTAGTGATTGGTTACTATTTCTAAACGACTTCAAAAAAAGGAGGAGGTTCTAAATTCGGTTGTATTTTTTTTGTGTTTGTTACATTGTAATTTATTAATTTATATTATTACATTTATATTTAATTTGTCATATAATACAATATTTATTTATATTTAATTTATCATTTATTACAATGTTTATTTATATTTAATTTGTCATTTATGAACCGAATTGAAAAACTGTTTTTTTTTGTGAAAGGTTATACTTTCCGATTGATCCCAAAATTTCATCAAAATCGGTTGTCATTTTTTTTTTTCCTTATTACGTATTTTTTCTTCTTGGGCTATGTTGAAAAAAGGGTACTTAAAATAAAAAACTTTCTGCAAAAATACACCGACTTCATAAAAAACTCAAAAGAAACGTCTAAAATAACTTTACTTTTGGAAGTCGATGGCAAAAAGTCAATGAAACAAACAAAGTCACCGACTTTATTTTTGGAATTACAATTTTCATTTTATTACAATAACTGCGGACATTTTTAATTTTCATTATTTTATTTTTTCTCACTACACGTAATTTATCTATTCGACATTGTTCAGTGGGATTGTAAATTCTTAATGCGATATATGATCTATAGATATATTTACTTGTTTACTTGTGGTTATATTGTACGCCCTAGAAGCAAAACATAGCGCCCTCAATGTATTACCAAATAAGAACTTATAATGTACCTATGTTTTACAATCAATAAATGAATCTAAATCTGATCTTCAGGTTAAGCCTCACTTGCCTGAGCTGGTACATGGATGAGTGACCACCCATTACATACCGAGTTTCCTCCGTGCCTCGGAAAGCACGTTAAGCTCTTGGTCCCGGGCAGTCATTTGTAGATCTTTGACAGTCGTTACAGGTAGTCAGTGGCCTGAGAGTCGGACAACTAGTCTTACCAAGGAGTATCGTACTGGACAGTATTATCTGGGTTGTGGAGATCAAATAGGCAGTCGCTCCATGTAAAATACTGGTATTCCGCTGCGTCCGGTTAGACTGGAAGTCGACCTCAATACAAACTTATACTGTCTCTTACGGGATGATATCTTCCGTGATTGTCCATTATTTTGAGCTCCCGATATTCCGACGCTGTTGCAAGACCCATGATCGCGGGTTGACCCGGAAGATATCCCGTAAGTGAGAATTTAAGTTTCGTTGTAAACCGTGAAAACTTAAAACAGTGTTTGACATCAAAACAGTTGGAAAGGCAGGCAAATTATAGTTTGATTAGATCTTTATTGCGAAGAGCTTAATTGTCCTCAAAACTTGGTACTTATGGACCCTGAGACCCGTTACTATCTTACGTACGGGAGCAGAAATATTTACCTGTTAAAGTTTTGGGTGTCGTTTTTATTCTAGCATCGTGATGGTGCCATTATTGTCTTCTTGCAGTCTTAGTTACTCCAGTCTTATCCACCCCGTCTTCAGGAATCCTGAAATGAGACAAGAAAACAGTAAGTGGAGTGTGAAAATTAATAGTTAAATGACGATTTAGACCTCAGTTTATGTGTATGGATCCAGGATACAAAGCAGGAGTCCTACTGACTGGTTACCATGCCTAATAAGGGCTGCTGATATACCAGAAGCATTATAAATGCATAGCTTTCCCAAAATCTATACTGAAATCTCTCGTGGGCCTGTTATACACCGACAGTCTCACTCTTCAAATTTCAATTGTCTTCTTGCCTTGTCTATGGTTTCATAAGGCAAGTTTGGTGTGTGTCAATTATACAGGCTGTACACGGACCCTCCACGAAGCCGTCAACCAAGCATTATGTACATCAAACTAAGTAACTCTACGCAAATAACATTGCTGGGAAAAGACTTTTTTTGGGGTGAAAAATCTTGTTTCACGTTAGCACTCAATAATATTGTGCTGATGGATGCATTGCATGCAAAAAACTTGTGAAAAAGTTGCAACTTTGTCCCCCAATATTATCTCCGTAAGTAGAAGGTTCCCAGGTATGTAATGGTCTAGAACAAAAACATTATCTCAATGACGGGGAGAACAAGTGAATTTTGGGGCTTACACATTTTTCAGGCTTACACTTCGCTAGTGGTAGCTTCATATTTTGGAAAATGATAGAACTTTTGATGCGTTAAGTACTGGCTTAATATATTGACGCAAAACATTACGTAAGGTGTTATTTAGTGGGCCTGTGGACGGTGAGCTATGGGCTAGTTCGCCGTCCGTCCGTCTTACGACAGGCCGTGTCGACGGTGCGTTCGTGTTCCACGCGCGCCTCAAAGAGATGTCAGCAAACGGGAAGGGGTCCGAAAGGACCGATGCCTGCCAGGGTTGCGGGACTGTTCGAAAGAGATACCGCGGCCCCGGAACACAAAGGGCGATGAAGGAACATGGATGGGTTTTAGTCAGTACAAGTCTGACACTCCCTCCTGCTCCGCCCAGAGCGTCATTTGACGATTTACCATCCGAAAAAAAAAAAGGTGTTGTCTATTGTTCATGAATAAGGACATAGGTACACCTACAATGTTGCTCGTTTCGCACATTATACAAAGTAATTCCCCCAACATTTGACCACAATTCGCTGAACCGCCACATTTTCCTAAGAACTAATAATAGCGAATAGTGCGCCATATCTGTCGTGTCTACTTTATTTCCGGTTATTTCGCGTATTATTATTATGTCTACGGCGCTATTAATAATGTGTGTCTGTGTATTATTATTTGGAGGAAGTTTGGGATCGTGGTCTGTGACTCATGTGTCAATAATGTCGAAATATGGTTAAATTAAATCAATGTGTTTATTTTGTAGAATTTAGTACCTACTCGTACAATATTGTACTTAAATGTCACCTACTTCGTATGTTGATTTAAAATGTAAAACCACTATTTTGGGCTCGGTTTGCAGTCAAATCGAATGCAGCTGAATACCAGTATTTTACATGGAGCGATTGCCTATCTGAGCTCCACAACCCAGTTAGTACTGGGTAATACGATACCCCTTGGTTGACTGTCAGACTTTCAGTCCACTGAATACCTGTAACGACTATCAAAGAACTACAAATGACAACCGGGACCGGCTTATCGTGCTTTCCGAGGCACGCAGGGGACTCGGTATGTAATGGATACTCACCCATCCTCGGTCCGACCTAGGCAAGTGCGGCTTAACCTGAAGATTGATCGGTTATCATTGTTTAGCTACGAGTTTCCCCAAACTTTTACAATACGAGTGTGAGGCGTCCACGTATCATAACATTATGCCTATAATCCCCGAAGGGATAGGCAGAGGTGTACCTAGTACTACATCCACATTTCACCAGTTGTGTTTAAGTCCCATACTCCCATGTTTTTGGAGGCGAGCTTATTGCCATCAACCGGACACAATTCCAAACTCCGACACTGCTACTGAAATACCAAAAATTCCTGATGGAAAAACCTCATCCATCACACATTTCCAGGCTTTACTATCGAACTCAGGTGTTCCTGTTCAGTAGCCGAGCTTACAACCACCCACTAGACCCACGAGGCAAATACAAGTTAAAATCATACTAATAATATTGTAAATGCGAAATTTTGTGAGAATGGATGTATAGATGTTTGATACTTTTTCACGCAAAAACTACTGAACGGATTTGGATGAAATTCAGCCCACCTATAGTTTACAACCTGGATTAAAACATAGAATACTTTTTACCCCGGTATTATGATCCCGTGGGACTCCACGAGGGCGAAGCCGTCGCTACATATTTCAAAGTTAAACTGTCCTGGCTCGGTTAAAATTGAACCGCTCGATCTATAAGTAAATACGTTACTGCATAGATTGGTTATCAGTTAACTATTTACTATTTAAACATAGATAAAACACCAAGTGCCCATTGGCTGACGAATGGCTGATAAGTTGACAAGAAGGCGACCATTGACGCCGAGTCTGATAAAGACTAGTTGTTGTTTAATATATATAGTGCTGTGATGTTGTTTTATAGTTTTAGTTATTGCGTTTATTTCAAATAGACCCGTGACATACACTTTTGCTTAGTCTATACTAATATTATAAAGAGGTAAAATTTGTGTTTGTAAGTTTGTACGTAGGGTGTAATCTCTGGATCTACAGAACCGATTTTGAAAATTCTTTCACTAATAGGAAGCTACATTATCCCCGAGTGCCATGGGCTATATTTACAACGTGCCCGTGGGATAATTTCCGAAAAACGCGAGCGACGCCGCGGGCAACAGCTAGTCTAAAATAAGCTATCTACAGCCTCTATAATTTATCTGTTAAAATCTGTTGATTACGAAATAAACTTATTACTATATTATTAAACTTATTATATTACAGTCTAGCTACAGGCATAATAACTGTGAATGGTCTGTAGTTGCCCATTCGAAAATTGTAGACCTCATGGAGAAAGGTGGGCAAGAAACTCCATGGAAACTCTATTCAAATCAAGTTAGATGTTATATAGTCCTGGGTACAAATTGTTGCTTCTATACAATACTGGGTTTAAGCTAAGTAACTTTACGAAAAATTATTGCTGGGAAACGACTTTTATTTGGGATGAAAAACGACGTTTTACGGTAGGACTCAAAGTAAAAAAAAAATTGTTCAGTTCAATGTTCACATTTTTCTGAAACACGCTAAATGCGAATAGACAAAAACAATTGCAACTCACAATTCATCAGCGACCCTTCCAGATACTTTATCTAAGATACCAAAAGTTCAAGGCCTTGGCTAGCGAGTGCATTGACCCCGTTAGCCAGACTGCAGCCAGACTGATTTTTTGCCTGGACTCAACAAACCGGTTTTAGGTTAAACACATGTTGCTGGGGAGTTTGCTCTGCCGTTTCTCGCTTCCAGCTTATAATATAATACTCTAGGAATCGGTGAAGGACGAGTATTTTAATAGCACTTCGCCCGCGACTTCGTCTGCAAAAAATGTGATTTAAATGGTACGACGACTCAATGTAACGCACTCAAAACATTGTGCTGATGGATGCATTGAATAGTACGGGGGCCATGGAGGTATTTAAAGTAGAATTAGTACATTAAAAACTTTTGATTATTTTGAATCTTTGACCCCCAACATCCCCGTAACTAGAAGATTCCCAGATATAGATATAGTCTAGAACAAAACAATGATCTAAATGACGGGGAGAACAAGTGAGCTACAAGGCCATTATTTTCTGTTTAAAAAATTTCAATTTCAAATATTAGGAACTAGACAATTTCAGGAATTATACGTATTTTTAATGGTCGCGAATCATGTTTTATTATTAGTAAAGACATTTTTTATTATTATTTCGTCGAGCTTTAAAAGTAAACGGACAAATGGTTTGAGTGACACGTAGATGAAAAAGCGCCATTTTTATAACAAAAAAGTTGCCTAAATCTCGTAGACTCGTTACTACGGTGTAGCAATTTTCGTAGCAAAATTGCTACGAAATTCACAAAAATGTTTGAGAATTAATTTTAAGCTTATTATTCACCCACGAGAGCTGCGGTGGCCCAGTGGTGGCGGCCGCGACTTACAAGCAGTAAGTCGTGGGTTCGAACCAAGGCAGGCGCATTACTTTGTGTGATTTATTTCATCACCACTGCTCTCAAAAAGGTGAAGGAAAACATCGTGAAGAAACCGGCGTGTCCGAAACCAAGAAATTCGAAGACGTGACATTCTACCAACCCGCACTGGGCCCGCGTGATGGAATAAAGCCCACTGTGTCCCAGCAGTGGGAACATTGTAGGCTGATTATGCATTCACCCACATTTTGCCAATTGCTACTGAAAAATGATTGCTGGAAAAACCCAATAACACTTTGCCCGACCTGGGAATCAAACCCAGGACCTCATCTCAGCTGTAGCACCTGCGACCACTAGACCAACGAAGCGTATAATTTACCTCATTGAAGCTAGTTTTTCCGAATATTCCCGAAGTTGCTCGATGATTGCCGAACGCAATACACCAACAGATGGCGCGGCATACGCTTATAATTGTCACTACCCTTTGTTAGGAGGGGGTTAAGCTTTTTTTTTGTTTTTTCGCAATATGTAAAGATTAATATGGATGTGTTCGCGAAATAGAATTGAACGATGAAACATTGGCAATCAATAATCGGGTATTTTCTGTAGGTTCGTGTAAAATTTAATATCACCTTTTTTAAAATCATAGAAACGCGAGTTGGGTAGTTTGTTGCGCCATTTCTTTGGAATCCTACTGTCCCACTGCCGAAATATTATAAATGAGAATGCGATGCGATGTTTATTACTCTTTTACGCAAAAACTACTTAACGGATTTGGATGAAATTTGGCACATAGACAGTTTATATTTTGGATTAACACATAGGATACTTTTTATCCCGGTGTACGATCCCGTGGGACAATTACCGATATTCACGCGGGCGCAGATGCGCGCAGGATAAGCTAGTTGTTACTCAAATAAAAAGACCGGCCAAGTGCGAGTCGTACTCACACGCACATAGGGTTCCGTAGCACCAAACAATATAATAAAAATATTTTGAAGGCATTCGTTCATATGTTGTATTGTTTTACATTCATTAACAAAACTAAATTTGTTTTACATAGTATGTTAATGAAAAACAAAGTTACTGCTGCAGTTTGATGAAAAAGTCCCATATCTCAAAAATAAACATCAAATCTTATTCAAACCAATTTTGGTTGAAAGTTTTTTTACGTTCTTAATCTTATATTTTTTTATTTTTCTATAAAAACCTTATAGCGGTTCACAGAATACATCTACCTACTGAGTTTTAACTGTGTAGTCTTAATAGTTTCGGAGTAAAGTGGCTGTGACATACGCGGACAGACAGACAGACAGACAGACTTGGCGAATCTATAAGGGTTCCGTTTTTTGCCATTCGGCTACGGAACCCTAAAAAGTGACCAAGGAGTGGCGATTAAAAGGTTGTCTTTTGGGGTCCAAGAAGAGGTAATGTTAAGCTCCATTTGGGGATATTATTATTAATGTTCTTTTGTTTACGTTTTCTGTAATTATGATAATGATCTTTTCCTCATTCGGGTCTAACTAGCTTCATTGGAAATTTCTCCATATTTCCTAAACGGCCTCTAATTTAAAACCGTACTTAGAAAATTTCTGTAGCTGCTTTATGATCTACCAAAATGACGCCCTAATGCGCTTACTTTCACAGATTGAAGCGTAAATATACACTAGCCAAGTGATGGAGGCATAACAAGACCTAACTGTAACTGTAAAAAAAAAATATTGAGTTCGGTGTGATTATTTGTCTGCATAATATACATCGTACAATAATGACATATTAACACACATCCCCCATCAAAAAAACACTACAAAATAATATCCACACTAAACCAACGTTCGCAACTTTTAGCCGTTTCAAAAAAAGAATTAAAAAGAAAAAAAAACCGCCGTCATTGTACCGCATCCCTTTAGCATTAAAAAAAAGTTTAAAAAACCTTCCTTTGTGAGTCTCCCATGCTGGCTGAGCAGCTGATTCCTTTGCCGATGGCATGGCGTAAATTAAAAAAAACTGTCAATGCGCGCGAAGCTAATCATTTTTTACGTGGATAATAAAAATGTAAGGGATAGTGTTACTGACATGCAGTTTTTTTAAATGAAATTTTTTATTGTATGGTTCCGTATGTATTTTCATTTTTTTTTAAATGCAATGCAGATTAATACTTATTTATTACATGAGATTTGTAACATATTTTAACTATAAACAACCTTATAAATTATCAAAAAAAATGCCACTGCTTATTCTTTAGAGGTAAGAAAGCTTGTAATTTAATTATATTGTTTAATAAAGCGCAAGTGTGTGTGTTGTGTGTGTGATATGTAAGTGTTGTGTCTTGTGTTTATAGTCTTTTTTTTGTATAAACAAAAATAAAATGACAATAGATAGAATTTGAAAGGGGTTGTCTCGACGGTGAGTGAGGTAAAGGCCACCTTATCAAGGTCAAGCTTTGGATGGGCCGAGACGCTGCCTGTTTACAAACACAACTATCGATTTCTTCGAATACTACTTATGTACATACTAATAATTCAAATGCGTCGTCGTCGACTTGACTGTCACGATTAGTTAATAAAGGCTTTAGTTAATCGTTTTTTTTTTCGAATGCTAATGGTTTTTTTTTTTCTCTTTTTAACTTCTTTTTGTATCTACAAACACTGGGTAAAACAATGGGTTTTCAATATTTATTTTCTACAATAAAAAGTACTCTTTAATGATTTGTAACAAAAATCTTCCGGAAAGCTCTTACGGAACCCTAAAACAGGGGCGAATTCCAACCCGTCACGGACCAAGTATTGATTTTATTGATTCTGCACAACTATTGTCAACTCTAATGTTTCAATTGTTCACATTTTGTATTAGGGTTATCAAAAGGGTGGCTAATAATAAGGTTGGCGGAGTATTTTGTTTTTTTTTTGTTGTTAAAAATGCACTTTTTTAACTAGTTTGCTACGGTTATCGGTATTATTAGCTTTTTAAAGCTTTTTGGGGTTATTATTAAAAAGGAAAAGTGAAACTTTAGAAATGGGTATAACTAAACTTAAATGGGGCTACATTTTGTTAAAAAATATTATTTTAATTTTTTGACGAGATCTAAAATAATAAAAATGCTTAGATCGATCTATTTGTGAGGTCAAGCTGTACATGCTGTGGTCAGTTTTCAGATGGGTGACCAAGGTGGCAATTCCTTATTAAAAAAAAACTCTAGTACCTACTACTTACCCCGTTGTAAGCAGATTTATTAGTACTTATCAACGTTCACCCACAATTTGCCCAAGTAATATGGGCCAATTAATATGGAGGGGGGAGGGTAGCCTGTCCAATAGTACATAAATCCTGGTTACGTACAGACTAATATCAAGCTAATACAATCTGTCAAACTTTAATAGATTTTTAACTTTATCGCTATAGCATTAGGTTCAAGATTGATTGAGAAAATCATCGCCATCAAGCTAAAAAGTTTGGCGAGTAAATTGTAGATCAAAAAAATATCCATGTTTGTGAACAACAAATAAAAAAATTTGACTTGAGAGAGAAAGCAGGAACTTATTTATAAAAAGATTCCCGAAAGGTTAGGTAGAGGTGTACAATACACCAGTGGCATACCTATGATACCTATAGCTAGTCCTAGTAGGGCCCTGTATCAATTTTTTTGCACCCGAGTGCTGCAAAGCCCAAAAAGAAGAAAAAATCCTTAGTATTTATTTAAACTTTATTTAAACTTTTGTTTTTATAATTTATATTTTTGATTTATACATATATTATCATCCTGATTTGCATCGTTGAATGTGTGTGCGAGCAAAGTGAGACAAAAAAAATGTGTAACTCGCTTATTTAAGTCTTCAATTATTCAAGATCTAGAAAATTAGAACATCCTGCGAAAGCGAGCTCGAAAATTGGTGCTTTCTGAACTGCGATTGGTGAAGTCTTCACAAAGAGCGAGCTTTCTGGACAGTGATATGATAAGTTATATTTTCATTTTATCTTTTTTCAAGAAGAATGTTTGAGGTTGTGAAAAGATTTTGTTATTTTTTCCTCATCAGGGGCCCTTGTTACTCCAGGGTTCCGTATCATTGATACATCTGATACAGCAGTAGCTACGGCCCTGCAATACACCTACGTTTACTAAGTCAAAAATCGTAGCAAATTTTAATGGCATTCTGTCTTCAATACCTAACCCCATGGGAAAAAATGTGTGAATGTATGAATGTAAGTGATACATACAATATCAATGGCCCAAGTACTTATTATCAACAATACAACATAAATCATAACTGTATATATAACTATAATAAGTAGCTATTAACTTATTATCTATGTGTCAGTCGTTCTCGCGGTTGTCACGTACTCGTACTTACGTACCCACACCGTATCTTTCTTTGTCGTGTATCACGTTATGACATTATGGAATAATACTATTAAATACTTTGTTCTTATATACATCATCTTTCTTCTGCTCTTATCCCAATTTATTTGAGACCGGTGCAACATGTCTTACTATTACTTGTCGTCTCAGCAGTCACCTCCTTTATAGCCATATATAGGGTGTAACAAGACCCTTCACGAAGCCGTCAACCAATCATTATGTACATCAAACTAAGTAACTTTACGCAAACATTATTGCTGGGAAACGACTTTTTTTGGGGTGAAAATTCACGTTTTTCGGAAGGACTCAATGTAACGCACACAAAACATTGTGCTGAATTGCTGATGGATGGACTGAATAGTTCGGGGGTCGTGGAGGTGTTTACAGTAAATATCTTACGTTAAAAACGTGTATTAAAAAAAAAAAACTTGTGAAAAAGATGAAACTTTGACCCCCAATATCTCCGTATCTAGAAGGTTCCCAGCTATGGTCTAGAACAAAAAAATGATCGCAATGACGAGGAAAACAAGTACCTTTAAGGGTCTTGTTATACCCTTGATATCATCCTTCACACAGTCCATCCATTGTTTCTTACAAACAAACATACAGTATTTTACATGGAGCGACTGCCTATCTGACCTCCACATCCCAGTTAATACTAGGTGTTCCGATACCCCTTAGTAAGATTGTTGTCAGACATTCAGGCTACTGACTACCAGGGGCCTTAGTCTGCTATTGCAATAGTGTCAGAATGGTCTATCATTGATTTAATAAGGCCCCGCGCAGACGAATTACCCTTTGTACGCACGCCAAACGAGTTTCGAACGCGCTTCAATACAACGTGGGCTAGGCCTTATTAAATCAATGATAGACCATTTTGACACTATTGCAATAGCAGACTAATGCCCCTGTAACGACTGTCAATGATCTTCAAATCACAGCCGGGACCAACGGCGTAACGTGCTTCCCGAGGCACGGAGGAAACTCGGTATGTAATGGGTGGTCACCCATTTACAGGCCAACCTAGGCAAGCGCGACTTAACCTGAAGATCAACCCGAGCGTGTTATCATGATTTTCACTAGCTTTTGTTTTTTTTTTTTTACAAGTCCAGACAAAGTGGCGTTCGCTTTCAAAGCGTTTCGTATTTCTACAAAGACATTGACATAAGCTTTTCGATAGCTAATGTCAGTTCAATATATTTTTTGGGTATTCGTGTCAGCCCAGACGTGAGCTACAAGTTTGGTGCCTTCAGTAATAGCGTCCATCAGTTCCAGTAATGAACAAAGAGGATACGCAGGACACAGTATTAAGTGTGACATCGTTTGTGGATCAGCACCACTTTTATACTTTATGGTGGAGTCATCAATGAATCTCTAACTGAGTAGGTTTTCTACTGAGGGTGTATTTTAAGTCTAGGAGCGCTGACCTTCATAGTCTTTCTTGTCTATTTTTTCTCATTGCTCGACTAAGAACTCAGTCTTCCCTAACGCATGTAAGATCCTAATCAGTGGTCAGACTTGTCTAGCATACTAATATACAAGACCAAAACGGTCAGGTAGACACAAAGACTAATAAATAATTGATATTATTTTATGTACTATTGATTTGTAGTGCGTTCACGTTTTAAAGGCGGCTAGTTTAACGACGCAGGGATAAATCGAGCGGCTTCTTTTTGATGTTTTTTATATTTTTTACCCGACTATGTCAGAAGGAGGGAGGGTAATGTTTTTTATTGCAAAATGGGCCTGCTCTTGACCTCGATCACGCCTGTCTATAATGGAATGAGCGTGCCCTGAAGATGCCTGTTCACTCTTGCTTTGAGGGCAGACGGGTTAAATGTGTGTGGGAGCACAGATAGTGCGCATAATAAATGAGGTGAAGCGCTGAGTCGGGATATCAACCAAGTGTGGATGGTACGCCACAGTACGTCTGCTAGTCCGGTGGTAAAAGAGTGATGGTGCGATCAGGTGGTGGAGCTCCTGCGCACACTCTCCGATTACAGTCTGTAGAAGACCGACAGGCAGGCAACATTACGCCGGTGAGCCAGGCTGTGAAGCGTAGCTACCAACGTCTCGTCGCCTATAAGCCTTTTAGCGCTCAACCGAGTGTGCAGCAAGCTGGTATTGTTAATGTTTGCCGATAACCTGGCGGTAAGTGGTCGGTAGGCAGTCGCTCCATATAAAATACTGGTATTCAGTTGCATTGGGTTAAACTGGAAGCTGACCCTAATGAAGTTGGGAAAAGGCTAGGTAGACGATGGTATATCTAGCGGAAGCCGTCCAAAAATCCTCAGGAGGCCTCGCTTAAGCAATGTACTCAGACCTCGCATGGCAACAAGTACCCTACACACATATACACTACACATATATACATGTACATAAACAGTTGTCTCGTCACAGCCGAGTGGGCCAGAATCGGTCAGACGCGTTGACGCGCTCATGTGACCCGTAACGTGTCCTTGAGACAAACAGTGGGGGGTCAGCAGAGCTGTAGGTCTTTTATCTTTTTTCAGGTTGCTGGTTTTAATAAATGTTTTGTTGGGGAGTTCAGTGGTTGGTGAAGGGTGTTTTAGGTACGTCCTGTCTAGAATTCAGGGCTGGAGAAATTTCTGATAGATTATCCGATACTTTGCCCCACATGGGTTCGAACTAAGGACCGAAAGTTTTTAAGGTTTTGTTGCTTAAGTATGTGAGAAGCTCGAGGCCAAATAATAACATCCACGGGGGTCGATCTTCAGGTTAAGCCGCGCTTGCCTAGGTTGTTCCGTAGACGGACCACTCATTACATTTCCTGCGTGCCTCGGAAAACACGTTAAGCCGTTGGTCCCTCTGTTGCTCCGTTGGTAGATCTGATAGTCGTTACAGGTAGTCAGTGGCCCGAAAAGCTGACAACCAGTCTTACCAAAGGGTATCGTATTATCCAGTACTAACTGGTATTTGGAGAATCAGATAGGCAGTCGCTCCCATGTAAAATACTGATATTCAGCTGTATCTGGTTAGACTGGAAGCCGACCAAAACATAAAAAAAACACTTATCTTATCTAGCAGATGATGATGTTTGGGAAAAAGCAAGTCTCATGGAAAATAATAGGTATATGATACTTGATCTTCAACATCCCATCCGGCGCTACACACAATAAGGGTAAAGAAAAGCCAAAGAAACGACGGATAAGTAGACTGTGTGAAGGATGATATGGCTAGAAAGGAGGTGACTGCTGAGATGACGAGTAATAGAGAAGTATGGAACAAGAAGACATGCTGCGCCGAACTTATATAGGATAAGAACAGAAGATACTCGTACATAACAGTGATCGTACTGCCAAGTCATAGGTTTCGAGTTCGAACACAAGACACGCACCTCTGATTTTTCGGATTCATTTGCGTATTGTATAATTATCACTTGCTTTGGTGAAGGAAAACATCGTGACGAAACCAACATGCCTGAGAGATATTTCTCGACGAAACATGTAAAGCCAAGTCAGAGGCCCATGGGCGGAATTAAAACTCTGACACCAGGTTAGGCACAAACCACACGACAAAGAAGAGGACAGGAGATTGATGATGGAGATGTGATACCAGCCCGCACACTGGGCAACTGCAAACTCCCTCCAACTGAAACCCAGCATTGGAAACGGTATAGGCTGATTATACATTTCCAAAGAAGGAGTAAATGGTAGCGTAGCGGTTGACAGAGGGGAATGGAACAAAAAAACGTGTTCCGCCGACGACAAGTAACATGGTACAAGGGCAGCAAGATAAGATAAGATGATACTTTCTCAAAGAAAAACATGGTTTCTTTATAGCGTTGGTCTTGTGGACACACGTGGTACTACCGAGCTGCTGCTACAGAGTTGCTGGGTTCGATTCCCACGCCGGGCAAAGTGTTATTCGGTCTTTCAATCAGAAATATCTCAGTAACAGCCACACAGTTTAAATGTGTGCCCAGTTGATGACAATAGGCTCCCCCCTACCATATCTAACTTAAACATAACTGGCGTAAAATGTGGGTGTCACTAAGGCACTCCCCTGCCTAACCCTTTTGTGATTACAGACGTGATGGATGATGATGTTTTATCCGGAGTTCAGGATTTTCTCAGTAGCAACCCAAATACTGTATTTACGTCCGGTTGACGGCAATAGGCTCGTCCCTATTTCAGACTTAAACAGAACTGACGAAATGTTGGTGTAGCTACTGAGGCACACCTCTACCGAACGCTTCAGGCATTACAGGCGTGCAATTACGTCGCTTTCCAGTTATCTAACCTTGGTCAGTGACGTTCACCGACCTTACGACATGACCTACGGCAATATTTTTAACCTTGCTCTTCGTTTAAATAAGTCGTAAAAAATGGCGTCGTATTGGTTACGAGAATTGCACTAAATTGATGAGCTCCTGCCGCAGAGACAGTTTTTATGTCCTGCTAACTGTGGCCATGTGAAGCCAAGTCAGAGGCCCATGGGCGGCATAAAAACTGACACCAGGTTAGGCACTAACCACACGATGAAGAAAGAAATACTGACTGTGCGCTGTGGTTTTGCTCGTATCCTGAAGAAACCATTTCATGTACCTTGTTAAAAAGTATTTTTCCTATTTCAGAATCTAAACAATATATAAGGTAGGTACACTCAATTTTAGATCATCATTATGCCTTTCACAATATATTCGTGTTCAGCGCATCATATCTTCTTGTTCCATACTTCTCTATTACCCGTCATCTCAGCAGTCACCTCCTTTCTAGCCATATCATCCCTCACACAGTCCATCCATCGTATGTTTGGTGTTCCATCAAGTACTCTCATAACCATTCCCATTCTTGTTCTAATTAAGATAAGTAATCTGTTTAAGTAATTTTGTCTGATTTAGTAAAAACTATCTTTAAAAACTTACAACAGTTATAAACTATACTAGCATTTCGCCCGCGACTTTGTCCGCAAAAATTTTGATAGCTCGGCTATTAAGCATGATATTAATATAATCTATAGCTTAGAGCACCCACGAAAAATGTAGCTTTCTGCCAGGGAAAGATTTTTTAGAATTGGATCGTTAGTTCCGGAGATTACCCCCTACATGCAAACTTACAAACAAATTTTACCTCTTTATAATATTAGTATATAGATAATAAAAATAAAAATTTCAGAAAACTTGATAAACTTAAATTGCACAAGAATATTTTCATCATGAGATTCAATAAAAATGAAAATTCCAAAAAAATCTTTCACTGCTTACCCAATTAAAATCTTCACTTTATAGACACCACGGCACGCTTGTTAACTTCGAAGAGTACGACAGAACTGTGCCTATAATGCCCTTATTTTCGCCAACTACGCTAGTCCCATTATAAAAAGCACTAATTAATGATTCCCAAAATCACCTTTTCTACAAAAAACACACACACAAACAGTTATTTCCAACACTAAAAACAACACAACACCAAAAAGCACTATTTGAATCCTAACAAAAACTTAAATACACGAAACATAAAAACCACAGACTAAAATTTTCGCGCGAAAATTGAAACACGGAGCGTGCATCCCCCATGACAGTTAGAGAGAAACTAACGGAGGCAAAGGCATCAAACGGTAGACAGCCTGCTCGCGACGGTGTTGCTAGTTGTACTGATACTTCATACTGCCCTTATCACCCTTGGTGGAACGTAGACGGATTGCGTAGACTCCTTTGTGTTTGGAAAATTTAATTGGGGATTATGTTTTTATGTTAGTTTTATTACTAAAATTGTTTTTTAGAAGTACTTGGAATATCAATTTGAACGCAACGTGATTATTTGTTACCAATAAGAAACATGAATTAGAAAATGCTTTTTTACGAGTAAATAATCCTACACACCTCTCCGTCTTGTTGGTCTAGTCGCAAGTGTGACTGCTGAGCATAGGTACATACATTAATGAGGAACTTGACGACCCGAATGGCGCAGCGGTAGTCAGGCTGCCTTACGTTCTTAGGGTCCCGGGTTCGAATCCCGGTAGGAGCAAATGTTTGTGTGATGAGCATGGACATTTGTTTCCGAGTCATGGATGTTTATATGTATAATAAGTATGTATTTACAAACAAAAAGTATCTATGTAGTATTATCAACTATCTGGTGTCCACGACACAAGCCTAGTTGCTTAGTGTGGCACCTAGATGGCGCTGTGTGTAATGTCCAGCGATATTTATTATTTATTATTTATTAAATTAAGAGATCGGCTACAGTCTACCTTACGGCGTGTAAATTATTACATAGTTAAAATATTAATAAAATCAAAATAATGTCAACAAAACAAAACAGAAATTGTACATACATTAATGAGATCGGCTACAGACAAACAAACGAACAAACATTGCAAGTTAAAGAAATGCTTGTACAAATAGGTACTCAAAGTGTCGGAATACAATTTCGTTCTTTGGCTGAATTCCTTAATTTCCTTATCAAGACCATTTTAAGATTTTTTTGTACCAATACCAACCAACCAACCAATGATCTACCAATGATCTGTGGGATGTACAAAGGCCAGCACATCAAGCTACTCGAAACTGTAAAATTCTTATTCTTATTCTTTATTGCACACAACATTACAAATATACAAATTGCAATAATATAGCTTATGTACAAAGGCGAGCTTAACCCAGAAATGGGTTTTCTTACAGCAAACCTAATTTTGATTTTGAGATTTGCACAAATTTGACAGCTTTAGCGATAAAGTTGATAATCTATTAAAGAAATTTGACAGATTGTAGTAGCTTGATGTGCTGGCGCCTGTACCAGTATGCGATGTTCCGACACAATGTAGGGTAGAGGTTTTTGCCATGAACCGTGCATAGACCGCCTCCTGGCTGACACTGCAAAAAATCCTGATAGAGAATTCAAATAATACTTATAAACCGAACCCAAGCCCTCGTGTTCTATAGTTCTACTGTAGCATTTGCAATCAACAGTGATAGTCTAGTGGTGTGACCGTCGGACTGCCAAGTCATAGGTCTCGAGTTCGAACCCAAGGCACGCACTTCTGATTTTTCGGATTCATGTGCGTATTGTATAATTATCACTTGCTTCGGTGAAGGAAAATATCGTGAGGAACCAGCATGCCTGAGAGAAATTTATCGACGGCATGTAAAGCCAAGTCAGAGGCCCATGGGCGGTGTAAAAACTCTGACACCAGGTTAGGCACTAACCACACGATAAAAAAAAACTCGCAATGAGGTAGTAAAACAAAAATAATCCACCGAAAATTCCCCAATCCTTATCTTGTCATAACTAATATTATAAATGCGAAAGTAAATTTTATTTCTTTGTTACCTTTTCACGCCTAAACCACTGAACCGATCATCCTGAAATTTTGCATATACGTTGTCAGGTGTACAGAAACGGACATAGGGTACCTTTCATTCCGAAAAAAATTCTGTTCCCGAGGAAAACAACAATAACGTTCTTGTGATAACAGATGGCGCCACGTGTCTTTCGAATCATGATTGAATTATAATATTACAAGCAGAGTAAAACCCGAATTGATTGTCAAATTGTAAATTAAAGCGAGCGAAGCCGCGGGCACAAGGCACTATCCCATAACTCCACCTGGCAACACACACACCATATCCAACCATTTTCCTCAACTGATAACGGTCTATTTTGACTCGCTGTTATCACTGAGGTCTATTTATAGACCCAGACACAATAATATGTCGTTCTCCTTCCATGGGTAGCGGTTAAGGTGACTTGTCTGGGGTACCAGATTGGAAACCATCTCACTATGTTAAAGGAAAATATGTTTGTTAGTTTGTACACACGATAGGTGTAAGCCGACCCTTCACGAAGCCGTCACCCAAGCATTCTGTACATCAAACTATGTAACTCTACACAAAAATTCTTCTTGGGAAACGACTTTTTTTTTGTTGTGTAAATCACGGTTTACGGTAGGACTCATTGTAAAGCACTCAAAACATTGTGCTGATGAATGCATTGAATAGTACGGGGGTCGTGGAGGTGTTTATAGTAAAGTTAGTACTGGGTAATACGATACCTCTTGGTAAGCTGTCAGACTTTAGGGCCACCGACTACCTGTAACGACTGTCAAAGACCTTCGAATGAAAGCCGGGACTAAGACTTAAGAGGAAATGTGGTAGGTATTTGAAGAAACTATCGCTGTCGCTCAACGAGCCCTATTTCGACGACAATTCATATCTGACAAGTAAAAAGTCATAATTACAGGTCTCGACTATTTCCTCCTCCATTATTCGACCAATTTCAAAGATATTTCATAAATTGAATAAAATGGATATATACTGTGTCCCTATGTTTTTCTTTTTGCACTAATAGTTGTCAAATTTGTACACTAGGCCTCTGTTGACAGCGGTCCAAATAGTCCATTTTGAGCATCTTGTAAAGGTTCTAGTGCTGATACAGATTAAGTATTATCAAAAAGGAAAACATAGGGACATAGAAAAGGTTGATATTTATTGAACTGTAAAAAATCATAGCTTTAGTGTCATAAACCAGAAAGAAAACAGGCGAGAGCATTTGTATGGAGAAAATACCACCCGCATTTCCCCTTAACGTGGTTTCCAAGGCACGGGGGAAACTCGGTATTTCAGAAACAGTGTGTAATTGTTATTGAATAAATGAAATGTAATGCGTGTCATGGTCCATCCGTGGACCAACATAGCAAGCCCAGCATATCCTAAGGTTCGACCCGAGCGACCCTTCTTCCATCGGGAGTCCAGACGTACTGCAGGCTATCACCCATACCTTGTCGATGTTCCACACATTCGCACGAAACGCTTTGCTATTTATTGATTTAACACTTCAAGCACATAGTACAGAGGCGGACTTAATGCCATAGGCATTTTCTACCAGTCTACCTTTGACAGTCAACCTTTTGCTACATCTTTTCTTATGCGCACAGCCAAGGAGTGGAATTCCCTGCCTGCGTTGGTGTTCCCAATTTCATACAGTTCCCAAGCTCGTTCTATCGTCGACCTCATCTCTGTCCTCAATCTAGTACAGATTGAGGACTAGAGCAGAACCATTAAAAAAAAAATTAAATAAGAAAATCTAAAATCTAGGCAGGCGATGTCGCAGACCAAATACTAGTTGTCTTGTTATTATGACTTATAGGGGTGACTTTCTCAATAAGATCAACCTTAGTTTCCAAGAAGATTCCAATATTGTATACTCGTAGACTAAGAGAAATTACTAATTAGTTTGGAGAATTTAGATGTTATGATAAACAAAAACCCAGATTAGAGCGAGTTCGACACGCGTGGAGAGGGTTCCGTTCGTGTATGGATTTCTTATTGGTTTTCCTGTTTTCTACAGGCTGTCGTTTTGCATCCTGGTCAAATTCAAGGAAGTACATTACTAATTATTCTCGACCCGAATCGATATAATAAAAATAAAATATTCTTTCATTTTTTTTTACGGGCATCGGAAATGTAAACCACCTGTATTAAAAAGCAGCCCGTCTGTTCTTAGCCCTATAAACACGCCGTCACACACGCAAACGCAAACGTTTATTCCACAGTATAATTATGGACAGTATGGAAACTAGGGGGTGGTTTACGCTTACCGATATCCGTAAAAAATAAAAAAACCTCCCCTTTTTATTATAGATTCAGGTCGAGAATTACTAGTATGGATACCTCCTTGAATTTGACCAGTCTGCAAAGCGACAGCCTGTATAGGCAAAGAACTATTTTCCTATCTAACTAAAAAATATTAATCCTAAAATTATAAAAAAAAAAAAATTGAGTTGTTCACAATGAGTTCATTCATTTGACATGCAACATGATATAGTTTGCAAACGTTCTTTTTTTTTCATTTTACAATTTACCCCCTAAAAGTGGCTCCCATGTTTAAAATTCATGTAATTACATTACACGTCCGTCTTTGGATCACCGATTTACATATGTGTACCAAATTTTAACTCAATCGGTCCAGTAGTTTCGGAGTAAATTGGCTGTGACAGACGGACAGACACAGACACGCGAGTGATCCTATAAGGGGTTACGTTTTTTCCTTTTGGTAGGTAGCTACCTACGTACGGAACCCTAAAAATTACTGGCAAAATGTGGGTGTACTGTACACCTCTGCTTACCCTTTGTGGTTTTCAGGTCGATGACTCTGTATTATGTCTGGAATCTTTCGTTTATTTATTTTTTTAATTTCTAAATGCTTTTTCTAATGCTTTTTTTTTAGTTAATGATGTGTTTTGCTTTAAAACACATCATTAACTTTGGTCACATTTCCAGGACGGGTCGGGGCAGATGGGCCAGTATTGTCACACAGTGGGTGCTTGAAGACGGTCGGCGTCACCGAGGCAGGCTCAAGAAACGCTGACGTGACGATTTGGACTCGCTCCTGACTAATTGACCAGAGAAGGCCAAACACCGAGTGAGTGGGTAAGGAATGGGGATGGCCTTTGCCCAGCCAAGCAGCAGTAGACGGAATAGGCTACACAAAAAATGAAAAACATCATTCTCCTGTTCTTTTACCAATTTATTAGTGGTCGGCGCAGCATGTCTTCTTCGTCCATACTTCTCTATTACTCGTCATCTCAGCAGTCACCTCCTTTCTAGCCATATCATCCTTCACACAGTCTTCATCGTACAACTAAAGCTAGTCAATTAACGTTACTTAGCACATATTTTGACTAAGCGTTATTTCTGTCTCTGTTACACAACGGTCAGACTACAAGTTTAAGATTTAAGAAAGAAAGATGTCTGTCTAAGTTACAGGACTTGCAAAGGGACGGTCTTTAAAAAAACTCTCAATATAAAATTAATATCCCTCTCAACCCACGCTCCTGCCCACCCTGTCTGCGTTATCAGGGTTTCGTCTCGGAGAGGTCAGCGCCCCCGCTGCTGTCTAGACGTCCAAGCTTAGCTCTCTGTCTACCCCCTCGTGTGTACGTCGTTATAGAGGCTTCTGTCTGATGCATATTGATAGCAATATTGTTTTGTTTGGGAAATAATTCATTATTGAGAAATATGATCTATGTTCACTAAGATATCTGAGTGTGGTACACTATTCGATAGTAGTTTTATATAAGGTGTAAATGGACCCTTCAGGAAGTCGTCAACCAAGCATTATGTACATCAAACTAAGTAAACATTGCTGAGAAACGACTTTTTTTATGGGGTGAAAAATCACGTTTTACGGTAGGACTCAACGTAACGTCCTCAAAACATTGTGCTGATGGATGGATTGAATAGTATAGTGGTCGTGGAGGTGTTTAAAGTAAAGTTATATAATTAAAAACATGTATTTAAAAGAAGTGACCTCCAATATCTCCGTAACTAGAAGGTTCTCAGGTATGGTCTAGAACAAAAATATGATCGCAATGACGCAGAGAACAAGCATTTTTACACCCATTATTCTGTGGATTATGATAACCTCATCATCCTGTTATGCCCTCAGGGTTAGGCAGAGGAGGTGCCCAAAGTTCTTCCACGAGTCGCCAGTTATGTCTGAACCCTATTTTTTAATTAGTAGGTACACAAACCAAAGGATGGCTATAGGTGTAGCGAAAGACCAAAGAAACGATGGATTTTTTTAAAGACCGGCCCGTTGCAAGTCCTGTAACTTAGACAGACATCTTTCTTTCTTAAATCTTTGACTTGTAGTCTGACCGTTGTGTAACAGAGACAGAAATAACGCTTAGTCAAAATATGTGCTAGGTAACGTTAATTGACTAGCCTTAGTTCTTTCATAATTGAAAATATTCGATGTTGTACGATGAAGACAGTGTGAACGATGATATGGCTAGAAAGGAGGTGACTGCTGAGATGACGAGTAATAGAGAAGTATGGAAGAAGACATGCTGCGCCGACCCTAAAGAAGACCAGCAAGAGAATGATGAGTAGGTCTTCGATATGATAAAAGTCTTTAAATAGACCCCGGACCCAGGTTGGTCGCAGCAAGGAAAACCTGCTCAGGTGGAGACTCATTAATTACTCTGGCCCGGAGTGTAAATCTGGTGGTGTTCCACAAACGATGCGGCACTTAATATCGTGTCCTGCGTGTCCTGTTGTTTGTTCACAGTCACAGTACAGGAACTGATGGCCGGTACCGAAGGCGCCAAACTGGTAGCTCAGTTCTGGGCCGACACAATTTAGATTGCCATCGACACGCTAACAAGAAGATGAATAAGTAAGTATCACAGACCTTGAAAAACTGCTTCTTGTAGATTTGACTGAATTTAACGCTGCCAAAGATGATGTGTCTCGCTTCTAGTCCTGTGATCAGTTCAAATCTGTAACAAATAAATAAAGACATTTTAGTTTAAACTCTATAAGATGAAGTCTAGGAAAATTATTCAACAAATGCACTTTCTATACAAATAAATAAAATTGAAGCGTCTGTTTGTAATATCAAAATAATAGCTTTTTACTGAATGCATATGAAAGTATATACGGTACATAAACAAAAAAACATTTTCAAAATTTTTGTTTGTCTGTGTGTTTTCCAGCTTATTTCCGAAATGGTTTGACTGATTTTGACGAGACTTTTACTGGCAGATAGCTGATGTTATAAGGAGTAAGTTAGGCTATTTTTATTTTGGAAAAATATTAGGGTTTCGTACAAAAAAAAATTAAACCTTTGAAATTGATAGCAAAATGTCGCCGGCAACAGCTACTCTATACTAATATTATAAAGAGGTAATGTTTGTGAGGTTGTAGGGGGGTAATCTCTGGATCTACTGAACCGATTTTGAAAATTCTTCCACTAATAGGAAGCTACATTATCCCCGAGTGCTATAGGCTATATTTACAACTTGCCTGTGGGATAATTTCCGACCAAAACGCGAGCGTAGCCGCGGGCAACAGCTATCCTCAATATATTAAACGCTCAAAACTGAATGGCAGTTGAATTTAATAAGAATGTCGCTTAAATTATCTGTTACAAAAGTTATAAAGAAATTTTTTTACCCGACCCAAGAATCGAACCCCCGACCTCCTCCCTAACCTAGACACTAAAAGAAGTCAGTACCCGTTATCTATAAACCTGCTTAACCTAAAAACAAAACGTTAATATCTAAACAAAGCCAAACGTACGTAGGTCCATATTATACACCTCACTCAATATTGGATTGGGGTAGGTCAGGTACATTGGCCTCTTCTAACCTATATTTCAGAGAGGGCGCGACGAATCTTGCTCGATGGTTATAATAACGCAACCACTGAGCATGAGGTCTTGGGTTCGATTCCCAGGTCGGGCAAGTGTTATTAGGTTTTTTCATCAGTAACAGCTACGGAGTCTGGATTTGTGACCGGATGATGGCAATAGGCTCGTCTCCATATACTTGGACGTAAAGTAAAAGTGTAAATTGCCGGCGGCACTCTAACCATTATGGACGACCCGAATGGCGCAGCGGTAGTGAGGCTGCCTTACGTTCTTAGGGTCCCGGGTTCGAGTCCCGGTAGGAGCAAATGTTTGTGTGATGAGCATGGACATTTGTTTCCGAGTCATGGATGTTTATATGTATAATAAGTATGTATTTACAAACAAAAAAGTATCTATGTTGTATTATCAACTATCTGGTGTCCACGACACAAGCCTCGTTGCTTAGTGTGGCACCTAGATGGCGCTGTGTGTGTAATGTCCAACGATATTTATTATTATTTATTATTATATGGTCAAAATAAAATCACTTTAATCAGTGTTTTTTTGCATTGGTTAGACGTACTCGTGGCCTACCATGACATCTTAAAGCAGGAGTCATTCCAGTGTGGGAAAGAGACAGAGCTATACAGGTCGTCTAGCGCCATCTCTTTCCCACACTGGAATTACTTCGCTTTAAGACGTCATTATAGACCACCAGAACGCTGTGTTAAAATTTGTCCACTTATTTTAATGGGACCATACTTCATCTTTCATAACATCCTACTTTCTACTAATTCTACTAATTATATCACAACATAGTATAAAACAAAGTCGCTTCCCGCTGTCTCTCCCTATGTATGCTTAGATCTTTAAAACTACGTAACGGATTTTGATGCGGTTTTTTTAATAGATAGAGTGATTCAAGAGGAAGGTTAAATGCAATATTGCACCCGTGCGAAGCCGGGGCGGGTCGCTAGTAATTATGAATGTGAAAGTTTGTGAGGATGGATGGTTGTTACTCTTACACATAAACTACTGAACGGATTTGGATGAATTTTTGGACACAGATAGTTTAAAACCTAGATTAACACATAGGATTATTTTTATCCCGGTCGTATGATCCCGTGGGACAGTTAACGACCTTCACGCGGGCGAAGCCGCGGGCATAAGTTAGTTTACAGTAAAATAACCCCATGCTTTCAAATTCAAAAAGTTCACCATCTAGGATATAAACCCACGACCTCTCTCCCAGACCATGTCGGGCGTTAGACTCTTGTCATTTACTAGTTACCAATAAACTAAAGGTCAATTTGGGGTTCAATTAATTAGTCTTTCTAGAATGCAATTACTTCGAGAAGCCTAATTGTTCTGTTTTTGTTTAGATAAAGATAAGATAGAGATGCATTTATTTGTATATCATGTGTGACATGAAACATAGATATGCACATATAGATGGAAACGAGTTGAAATCAAGAAAACTTTAGAAAAATCAATTCTGTACACTAAAATTGAGGTGTCTGTTTGTAATATCAAAATAACAGCTTTTTACTGAATGCAAATGAAAGTATTATACGGTACTTATACAAAAAAAAAACTCTTTTTTTGTCTGTCTGTTTGTTCCGGCTAATCTCCGAAACAGCTGGAGCGATTTTGACGTGACTTTTACACAGATTTGGACGGGCAGCTTGCTGATATTAAATAAAAGGAGTAACTTAGACTTTTATTTATGTGTTAAACCTATGTGTTAATCTAGGTTTTAAAAGGATTAGGGTTCCGTGCAAAATTGAAAACCCTTGAAATTTTTAACAGAATTTGATTCAATTAAGGAAGTAATATTTTAATAATAATTTCATGCGGACGAAGCTCGCGGGCAACAGCTAGTCTATACTATCTATACTAATATTATAAAGAGGTAATGTTTGTGAGGTTGTAGGGGGTAATCTCTGGATCTAGTAAACCGATTTTGAAAATTCTTTCACTAATAGGAAGCTACATTATCCCCGAATGCCATAGCCTATATCGACAACGTGCCCGTGGGATAATTTCCGACCAAAACGCGAGCGAAGCCGCGGGCAAAAAGTAGTAAGAAATATGAGCGTTTATCAAATCAATTTTCTGGCAACCATTTTTTTTTCTACATAAACTCACGCCTATTCCGCATGGGGAGATAAGCAGAGACATCAGACGTCACCTGCTACGATCCATGCGCCATAATACTTAATAGCTTCTTAAAAATAAACTTACACGGGTTGTGTAAACATTGTTAATCAAATTATGAATGAGCATGACTGAGCATGAGATCCTGGGATCGATTCCCGGGTCGGGTAAATTGTTATTTGTTTTTTTCCGTCAGCAATATCTAGGAGTGCAATTAGTGACCGGTAGATGGCAAAAGGCTCGCCCCTATTATATGCAACTTAAACATAACTGTAGAAATGTGGGTGTAACATAAGGTGCACCTCTACCTAACCCTTCGTAAGTTACAAGCGTGATGTTTGTTCAACTAAATTACCGTAAATCGTGACGTCACAATCAAAATCACCCGGTGCTATCCTACAAGGATGTGTATGTATGAGAGACAACGCACACATGGATAGCCAGACAACGCACACTGAGCCGATGTAACGTGTGTAGACATAAGGTTACGCACACAGATGTAGGTGGAGCTGGAGTTTCGGTATTGTATACAGGGTGGTAGATTTTCGGAAGAAGCTTTAACTCGGATTTTTCTTTCGAACTGAAATCATTTATTTCAATTAGATCATAACAGGCACTTAATTTTGAATGTCAGAGAAACAAAGAAGGCAAAGCTACAGTCACAGACACAAGGCATAATATCTTGTGAAAGTACTGTAGTTGCCCATTCCAAAGCGTATATCTGTATGGAGAGGAATGGGCAAGAAACTCCATGGACACTCTTTTCAATCACATCTTCTTGTAGCGATTTATTGAGTATGTACTTGTAGATCAGTTCGTGGATCGATTATACATAACATATTGAAACATTTCCTCGGAAAGTACCTACGTAAAACCGTTGATCTCGGCTGACATTCGATCAAAAATAAAGTTCTATCTTTGACAGTCGTTACGGGAATACAGCCTTTTCTCAACTTTGGAGTAGGCTTCCAGTCTAACCGGATGCAGCTGAATACCAGTATGTTACATGGAGCGACTGCCTATCTGACCTCCACAACCCAGCTTTGTGTAATTTATTTCATCACCACTGCTCTTGAAACGGTGAAGAAAATATCGTGAGGAAACCGGCATGTCCTAGAACCAAACATTGGAAGACATGTGACATCTACCAACCCGCACTGGGTCCGCGTGGTGGATTATAGCCCATTCCCTCTCATAGAGAGTAGTAACATGCCTCCGTTTCCTCACGCATTTCATTTGCATTCAGTAAAAAGCTGTTTTTTTGATATTACACACAGACACTTCAATTTTAATAATTTGTATGTATGTAGAGACTAGGGAGAAAATGTAACAGAAATTAAAATAATTGTCGCAAAATAGCCTCATCCCAACTAAAATGGGGTCAGCTTCCAGGAGCGACTGCACGTCTGACCTCCACAACTCAATTACGAGGATAAACTACCCAATGTCAGACCTATTTTCAGACGTTTTCATCACAGACTACCCTTGAGATCAGTTCTATTTGACCTCCAAGACATGGTTAGTACTGGGTGATATTTTTTTTACGTTAATTATGTTTAATTATGTCTGCTTTTTTCCCTTCTACAATAATCATTTTTCTGAATATTCATATTAGCTATTGCATTGTATGTAAACTACATTTAATACGAGGTGAGAGCCTGGGGATCCGTCACACAGGGTATCCTAGTATGGACGCCAGTCTCTCACAAAGGAACATATATTATACATTTTGTTACAACATTATTCTTACAGTTCCATTTATTATAACTATGTGAACCTTTGTGAAGAGAGAAAATAAAGATATTGTATTGTAATGTGGTATACCCTTTGGTAAGACTGGTTGTCAGACTTTTTGGTGAACTGACCACCTGTAACGACTGTCAACGATCTAAAGACAACGAGGACCAACAGCTTTTCGGAAAATCAATTCACAAAAAACCCACATCCTATATAACCACTGTCTGCACACACACACAAACTCAACCCTGTATCTACGCGTCTGTCTCACTCACACGTCTAAAAGGCGTAGGAGTTGCCGCACACAGCCCCAGATATTTCGTTACACGTCTGGCACGCACACTTAGAAACAAGTGCTCTCACACACACATAGACGATTCTGTGTTCATGAATGCACACACAGAAATGTTTAGCTCAAAGTCGGCACGGCTAGGGTTGTCCATCGTACTCTAATAAAGAGCTACATCTCTCGGGAATGTATTCTTTCTTTCTTGTTCGTGTGGTTAGTGCCTAACCTGGTGTCAGAGTTTCTATGTCACTCATGAGCCTCAGACTTGGCTTTACATGCCATCGCGAAATATCTCTCAGGCTGGTTTCCTCACGATGTTTTCCTTCACCGAAGCAAGTGATAATTACGCAATACTCACATGAATCCGAAAAAGCAGAAGTGTGTGTCTCGGGTTCGAACTTGAGAACTATACGAGAATGTATAGCCTATGACACTCGGGGATAATGTAGCTTCTAATTAGTGAAAGAATTTTTGGATACGGACCAGTAGTTCTGGAGATAACCCCCCTACAATCATTTACCTCATTGTCTTCTTTTTAGCGCATCGTTGGCAAAAAGTTCTAATGTGAGTTTAGCCCAAAAATCAGGCACGCGAACCTCGCTCACTGATGTAGTGAGTAGGTCTGGTGATAGGGTATGCGGTGCAAGATGGAAGGTGGGCCATTGTCTGTGGGGAGACGCCGCGTACGCACTTACCTCTTTATAATATTCAATATAGATTGTGTCGAAATAGATTTTGAGTTGACGTTCAAAGTTTATTTCGAATAGTTCTCCTCTTCGCGCAAGTAACTGCCTGCATGAAAATTGTATGAATATTGACGCAGATGTCAAGCGTCGCCTCGCGCATGCTCGCGACTAGGTCGCGCTCCTTTAAATAATGTTACAACAACGTTCCTATTTTCAATGCAGCCAATAAATTGATCCGCATTTTTCTGTGCTGTCTGAATTCACCCTTAAAGACATTTTTGATTGTCAAAGTTTAAAATGAAGGAAAATAGAATGGATTGTTGCCCATTCGCAAGTGTTTCGTACGGAGAAGTATATGGGCAAGAAACTCCGCCACCATCTGCCTAGCCCAACTATGCTGGGGTCGACTTCCAGTCTAACTGGATACAGCCGAGTACCGGTATTTTACATGAAGTGACTGACTATCTGACCTCCACAAACAACCCAGTAACTGGGTAATACGATACCCTTTGGTAAGACTGGGTTGTCAGATCTTCTGACTTCTGACTACCTGTAACGACTGTCAAAAGATCTACAAAACACAGCCGGGACTAACGGCTTAACGTGCTTTCTGAGGCACGAAGCAAACTCGGTATGTGATAGGTGGTCACCCCATCCACGGATTGACCTCGGTATATGTTGCTTGACCTTGAAGGTCGACCCGTGCGGCTGTTATTATTTGGCCACAAGGCTCTCTCAGTACTCTATTATAAAGTATAGTACTCGTTTAAAATCTGGCAAAGCAAAAAAAGCTAAAATACTTTATACTGCTTTGTTAGTCTAATGATCGCAAGCACAGTCGTACTGTCTTGGGTTCAATTCCCAGGTCAGGAAAAGTGTTATTGGGTTTTTACATCAGGAAGTTCTCAGTAGCAGCCACTGGATCAGCGCCAGGTTGATGGCAATAGGCTCGCCCCCCATTACAGGGAACTTAAACATAAGTGACGAAATGTGGGAGTACTATTAGGTACACGTCTGCCTAACCCCTCGGGGACTACAGGCGTGATGGTATGTTATGTTTGAATTCGGAATGTAATCTCCGGAACCTATTTGAATAATTCTTTCAGCATTTGAAAGATACGTCATTCTGGATACAATTAGGCTACTTTATATTCGAGTACCACGCGGGCAAAGCCGCTCACAGAAGCTAGTAAGAAATAAAAAAGTAGACAACCCTGTAGCTCACACACACACATACAATTCAGTGTCTGTACACACAGACAAAACTCGGTTCATTGACCGTCCGTCGGTTTTTGCAATGAAGCAAGATTTAAGATTTTTTAAACACCAAGCTTTTGTTACTGAATTCTAGGCTTTAGATCTCAATAAATAAAGTTTGAATTGGTTGTAGTGTGGTGAGAAGGAATATATTTGATTGATCAGCTGATTCTTATCCAAAGAAAGTAGGAGGAAGAATAAAAAAATTAAGCTCTTTAGAAAGCACATAAAGAGTTTTGTACTAAAAATCAGACAATGAAATCTAAACAGTTTTACCAAGGGATATCTTATTATCCAGTAATAACTGGGTTGTGGAGGTCAGATAGGCAGTCGCTCCATATAAAATACTGGTATTCAGCTGCATCCAGTTAGACTGGAAGCCGACCCTAATAAAGGGTGTAACAAGGCCCTTAACAATGCCGAAAGACACTTGTTCTTCCCGTCATTGCGATCATTTGTTTGTTCTAGACCATACCTGTGAACCTTTTAGTTACGGAGAAAAATTATGGGGGGTCAAATTTCCAACTTTCTCACAATTTGTTTTTTTAATACCTATTTTTAAAGTAATATTTTTACTTTAAACACCTCCACGACCCCCGTACTATTCAATCCATCAATCAGCACAATATTTTATGTGCGTTACATTGAGTCCTACCGTAAAACGTGATTTTTCACCCCACAAAAAAAGTCGTTTCCCAGCAATAATTTTTGCATAAAGTTACTTAGTTTGATGAACTTAGTGCTCGGTTAAAGGCTTCGTGAAGCGTCCTGTAACACCCTGTATAGTTGGAAAAAGGCACTCAGATGCTGATTATGCTTATCATAGTTTGTTATTGAGAAAATAGCAACACACGTAGCAGTGATAGTCTAGTGGTGTGACCGTCGGACTGTCAAGTCATAGGCCTAAGTTCGAACTCGCACCTTTGATTTTTCGGACTCATGTGCGTATTGTATAATAATCACTTGCTTCGGTGAAGGAAAACATCGTGAGGAAACCAGCATGCCTGAGAGATATTTCTTGGCGGAATGTAAAGCCAAGTCAGAGGCCCATGGGCGGCATAAAAACTCTGACACCAGGTTAGGCACTATCCACACAAACAAGAAAGAAAGAATACATTCCCGAGAGATGTAGCTCTTTATTAGAGTACGAAAAAGAAGAAGTTTGAGAACATAAATAACTCTTTTTATGGGAATAATCCATGGAAAAGTTTGTCACTCTGTCCCTTAGAATGGGTATAAAAGTACCCATACCGAAGCCAAAAGGCATTTGTTCTCCCCGTCATTGCGATCATTTGTTTTGTTCTAGACCTTGCTGGGAACTTTCTAGTTACGGAGATATGAGAGGTCGCTCCATGTAAGAGACTGGTATTCCTGGGGTAAGACTGACTGTTCCAGGTTATGCATCTAGCATTATAGCTACTCCTAGTTAGGTTAGTTCAAGTGAAAACAGGTTAGAATCAAAAAATGATAAGAGAAAACCCAAGAAAAGATGACTTAATGGGTGTAAAAATACCCTTAACGAAGCCGTAACGCACGCAGCATTGGACCTTCTAGTAACGGAGATAATTATTGGGATCTAAGTTTCAACTTTTTCACAAGTTTTTTTTTACTTATAAGCTAAATAGTGTTACAACTTTATGACGCCCAAACTTTTCGATGCATCCACAAGTACTCATGTTTTGAGTGCGTTATATTGAGTCCTACCGTTAAAGGTGATTTTTCACTGTAAAAAAAGTCGTTTCCCAGCAATAATTTATGCGTAAAGTTACTTAGTTTGATGTACAGAATGCTTGGTTGACGGCTTCATGAAGGGTCTGTTTACTCCTTATCATAATTTCAGCCGACAGACGTCCATTGCTGGACATAGGCCCTGCCCAAGTGTTGGCACATTGATCGGTCCCATGCGTCTCGCATTCAGCGGATCCCTGCAACCTTAACCAGGGGGCCTAAAATCTTTATCAGTTAATCTTTATCAGCTTTATCAGAATCATAATATGAATCACGTTAAAAATTTTAATTTATTACGTGATTCATATTATTCTGATAAAGCAGCCATTTTAGGCCCCCAGGTCATCGGTCCATCTACTGGAAGGCCTTCCAACGCAACGTCTTCCGGTTCGCGGTCGCCACTCCAGAATTTTTCAATTTTTCAATTTTTTTTTTTTTTAGTAATAAACCCCTTATAAAAGGCGTTTTTCATCCCATAACTCTAGTGTATGAATGAGACGTCATTTAACGAATCAACTGGTATATGAATTATTATTCAATTATATTTTTTATCTTTTAATTTTTCATACAAATTAATTCGACAAAGTCACAAATATAAATGTAAAATACCCTTACGTGAAATATGTCAACATCGCAGTTTCTTGATTTAAATATGAATGAAAATAAATAACTTGTATTTAATTAATTTAAGTATGCGTTTTTGGACAATATTCCACGGCTTTTTGTATTATTTTTAGTTATAAATATATAATGCAGGGTATAAGAAGACCCTTAACGAAGCCGTCAAGCAAGCATTATGTACATGAAACTAAGTAACTTAACGCAAAAATTATTGCTGGGAAACGACTTCTTTTTTTGGGGTGAAAAATTACATTTTCTGGAAGGACTCAATGTAACGCGTTCAAAATATTGTGCTGATGAATGGATTGAATAGTAAGAGGGTCGTGGAGGTGTTTCCAGTAAAAATCTTTCGTTAAAAAAAGATATTTAAAAAAAAAAAACTTTTGAAAAAGTTAGAACTTTGACCCCCAATATCTCCGTAACTAGAAGGTTCCCAGGTATGGTCTAGAACAAAAAAAAATATCGCAATGGCAGGGAGAACAAGTGCCTTTCGGCTTCGTTAAGGGTCTTGTTACACCAAATTAATGTTTGAGCTAAGATAAACTATCATAAACAAGACAGTGACAAATTGCTTTCATAGCGTTTCATGATTCTGCAACGACTTTCAACAGAATTGACAAAGCCGCAGTAACAGAAATACACATTCTGTGAAAATTTCAACAGTCTACCTATTACGGATCATGTGATATAGCCCGCTTACAGACAGACGGACAGCGGAGGCTTAGTAATAGGATTCCGTTAGTTACCCTTCGGATACGGAACCCTAACAAAGATAGCACAGAGGCGAAGACCTAGATAAGAGCCTTCCTAAAACCGTTATAATCATAAATGAAAACTTACTCGACGTAAAACCTGACACCCTATTAAAATTATTAATTTATCCAAGAACCCCATAAAAAATCAATACACCAATTTGAGACACTATTGGTTACTTTTATTTCGTTTTTTCTGACCCACCCTTTATTATAAGGGTGCGTAGGCCAATGAGAACACACCCTAACTTTCACCCCAAGGCATTATTATTAGAAAAAAGAAAGTGATTGAGGGTAGAATGCTTTCAACCCCTTTTTCATATATAGGGGTGCATTTTTTATGCTTATTTTTATACTGCTGTGCTCGTATTTGAAAGGATGTGTATTTTTTTTGTACTTTCATGTTGTAATCTCTTTTAATTAACCTGGATAAGGTCTGAGTAAGTTCTGGAAGATCAATTTGTGAGAATTCGAAAGAGTACAAGTTCGAGTTTTTAAATGAGCTCGTAGATGGTGCCTCCAAAACAAACACACATATTGTCTTCTTCTTTATATTGTGGTTAGTGCTTAACCCGATGTCAGAGTTTTTATGCCGCCCATGTGCCTCTGACTTGGCTTTACATGCCAATCTCTCAGGCATGCTGGTTTGGTTTCCTAACGATGTTTTCTTCACCGAAGCAAGTATACGGACATGAGTCCGAAAAATCTGAGGTCTTGGATTTGAACTCGAGGCCTATGACTTGGCAGTCCGAAGGTCATACCACTAGGCTATCACCAGCCTGGGACCTGGTAACTGGGGAATACAATACCCCTAAGAATGACTTTTACAGGAAGATATGATCATCATCATCATTCCTGCTCTTGCCCCATTCTACTTGTGGTCGTCGCAACACCATTCATCCATTCTCCCCTGTCAGACGAAACTCTATCATTCCCTCCTTTTTACAAGCTTTCCTCTTCGAGTGCGCCAGACCATTTACAACTCTTTAGTGAAGCCACACCTAATGTACCTCATTGAAATCTGGGGTAACGCGCCAAAAACTAATCTAAAGGACCTACAGATTGCTCAAAATAAAATCATTAAACTACTATTCCACTATGATTACCTCACACCTACATTTACAATTTACAGGGAAACAAAACTCATGAATATTAAACAACTCCATACATACTGTACCAGCATACTTATAAGAAAAATTCTAAACAAGTCCATTCACACACAAATACACTTCACTAAAATACATCAAGTACATAATCGTAGCAGTCGTAGGAAGGATCACATTTTACTGCCACGAGTGCGGACAGTCAATGGTGCGAGAACAATTATCTTTGCAGGAGTCCAACAATATAATAAGCTACCTAAAGAGGTGAAGAATGCGAGCTCGTTTAATATTTTCAAAACTAAATTAAAAAATCACATTCTAAATGATCAAACTTTACTTTAAACAAACCTGCCCTACTGCTGCGTTGCCTTTATTGTGGCACCGAGCTCGCATTCCATACCTGTAGTGATTATTTGCGACCACAGTAACTATTTCTTTTGCGGGTGGATGGAGAAAAATTGTAAGCTTTGCGTTTTGTTAATGTTATTTGCGTACGAAATTTTATTTTATATAGATCAGTGAATTGTTTTAAAGAAAAATATTACTTATCTACTTAGTTTGTGTGTCAAAGTTCATATAATTACTATATTTAAGTTCCAAAATGTTCTCAAGTAAGTGAAATACTGTAATTTCTTATTGAGAAATAAATTTCGTTAACCTTATTTTTACATATATTATCGTATGTACACACGGCTACACATTAAGCTATACATTTCCAGTATAAGCTGACCTCGCATTGAACGGAAATCCTATACAATGCGAGATCAGCATAAACTGGAAATGTATAGCTTAATGTGTAGCCGTGTGTACATATGAAAGTTGTCCGCTTCATTTGCCAATCATTTTTCGAATACTTGTTGGTATTCGATTGAGCTGAAATTTTGCACACCCCTTTGGTTCTGGTGAATAACCAAATACATTTATAACCGACTTCAAAGAAAGGAGGACGTTCTGTGTTCGACTGCATGTATTTTTTTTATGTATGTTCGCCGATTTCTCCGCCAATGGTGGACCGATTATCAATTTTTATTTATTCGATCTGTACTCTTGCGGTGGTCCCATTGTCACCAAGACAGAATCTGATGATTGGATCCCAGGGAAATCGAGGGCAACTCTCAAATTTTACAGGCAAATCAATATTTTTCATATAAAGTTTATAAAAACTTGGATGTTTATTGTTTACACAACATCATTACGTAACATAACGCCTGTATGCACTGAGGGGTACGCAGATGAGAGAGAGAGAGAGATTAAGTTCCATTTTATTGGAGATAACCCTATTAGCATGAAATATATTGTTAACAATAAAAAATAAATGCATCGCAAATATTTGTATGGGATATTACAACTAAAAATAGAAATAAAAACATTTTTGCAAAAAATAAAACCGACTTCTAAAACATAAAAATAAATAAATAACTTTAGCTTCAGAAGTCGGTGGCAAAAAAAATGAATCAAACAAACAAAAGCAACCGACTTCAGAAGCTAAAGTTATTTTTCACTTTTTTGTGTTTTTTTTATGACAGACATACTAGATCCTGCAGCCAGGATCGTCTCCTCACGAGGGAACTCCTCAACGGTCAATAGCACGGACACGAGACTTTGTAACCGCGTTCAATGTTGAAAGATTATTTTAATTTTCTTATTTTAATTTAAATAAAAGCTTGTCTTATTTCATGATTTTTTCTTGCATTATTATCATTATTACGGTGAAGAAAAACATCGTGAGGAAACCGGCATATCCTAGAACCAAAAATTCAGAGACATGTGACATCTAACTCGCACTGGGCCCGCGTGGTGGATAACAGCCCATTCCCTCTCATAGAGAGGAGGCCGTGTGTCCCAGCAGTGGGAACATTATAGGCTGATTATGCTTATGTTATTATCATTCCTCACACAATTTATCTTGTGTGAGGTAGGTGAGAAAAAATCACAGGTTTATCGAGAACTTTAAGATATTCGTAGTACTAAACTACAAATAACATGTAAAAAAAAACATTTCATATTTTTGAGGTCAAGAAAAACCTTCTTTAAGATACTAAAAGCCTTGAAGGAAAGACATCAACGCGTTTCAAAAATAAAATATAAAATTATTTCAAAAGAAAAAACAAGCGTAAACATGAACAGCACCATGGCAATTGGCAATACTATGTCTAGTCTACCAAGACTCGACAAATCTCTTTCTATACAACTTGATATGTCTTGACATTCATTTCTAACATCGCCATGCTTGCGACGATAGAAATCTTTGCACAATCTGTCATAAAATGACAATTCAATTCGACTTTCCGTTGACAAACCCCGTTTCTACGGTAGTCATGGTACGCGGGCAGAACCTGTATCAGCATCTCTTCTAGCAGTTTTACTTTTATGTCTCATCGGGAAAGAGATACAGCTCCTAGCAACCAGCAGGGGTGTACGCGGACCCTTCACGAAGTCGTCAACCAAGCATTCTGTACATCAAACTAAGTAACTGTACGCAAAAATTATTGCTGGGAAACGTCTTTTTTTGGGGTGTGAAATCACGTTTTATGATAGTACTCAATGTAACGTGCTCAAAACATTGTGCTGATGGATGGATTCGGAACTGTGGTCAGCGAATAAGGGTTGGTACTAAAAGTAAAAATCGATGCAATTTTGATCAACCAATTTCCAGTCTGTCTCATTGGCCTCAGGTCGTGGGCTCGATTCCCAGGTCGGGCAAAGTCTCATTGGGTTTTTCCATCAGGAATTTCTCAGTAGCAGCCACGGAGTCTGCATCTGTGCCAGGTTACATGGGAGTTAAATATCACTGGCGAAAATTCCCGCTGACCCCAACAGTGGGGCCACGGGTGGTGGGGTCAACGGGAATACACCTTTACTAGATATACCTCTGCCTTACCTTTCAGTTATAACAAGCGTGATGTTATGTAATGTTTATGTTGTCAGTGACAGCAACATAATGCAACGGAAACAAAAATCCTTGTGATTTGACAGAATACAAAAAGCTAATACTATTAGTACAACAATCCAAAAAAAAAAAAACTAAAAAGCTAAACAAAACGATTTTTTTTCACTCATTCGCTTAACGTTGGATTGTATTTCACCCCTTAACTAAACCCCTTTTCTAAGGGTGAACGACATTAACAGCGTTCAGGGCTTATCCCCATAGCAACGTCCAATCGAATGCTAGGAGAGAGTGACATTATAAAATTCAACTATTTATTATCTGTGCCCGCGTTTCAGCCGTTCGTTGGTCCCAGCTGTCATTTGTAGATCTTTGACAGTCGTTACAAGTAATCAGTGGCCCGAAAGTCTAACAACCAGTCTTAGCAAGGGATATAGTATTACCCAGTACTAACTGGGTTGTGGAGGTCAGATAGGTAGTCGCTCCATGTCACATACTGGTATTCGTTAAGAATCTATGTACACCCTTTATATGTACAGACGCCAGCACATCGAGCTACTAAAATCTGTCATATTTCTTTAATAGATGTTCAACTTTATCGCTAAAGTACTTGGTTCAAGGTTGATTGGCAAAAGTTGTCAGTTTCGAGTAGCTTGATGTGGCTGGCGTCTGTACGTATACAGGGTGTAAATAGATCCTTAACGAAGCCGAAGGCACTTGTTATCCCCGTCATTGCGATCATTTTTTTGTTCCTGACCATACCTGGGAACCTTCTAGTTACGGAGATGTTGAAGGTCAAAGATTCAACTTTTTTTTTAAATACTAACTAGTATTTAAAAAAATGACGTCATAGATAATTGTTAATTAGGTACTAACACAAGTAATCGGATGGATCTTTGAGTAAAAGTGATTTTTATTATCCCATTGAATTTATAAGTTTAGATTTCATGGTTTTGCTTTTATTTAATTGAACATGTTTGTTAGAGAGATTTGATCCATATGGTTGACCCTATCGATTGATGTCATAAAAGTACAGGATGTTATTTTTCGAATTAGTCTGTTCGATTCCCGAGTGTGGCAAGCGAATTTTCGAAAATCTTTGAATGCAGATTAGCACTTTTAAAAAATTATGTTTCCTTTAAGTAAAATTTGCTATACCAGGATTTAGAGTACTTTCTTTCGAGATGAGGTTGAAAAATTCCACCTTGTATAAAATAAAATCATGGGATTCTTCAATAATTATAAAATAAATTCCGAAAAAATGTCAAAGACAAAGAAATCGGAAAAATCTTTAGATTACAAACCCAATCAGAACCAGCTCATCAGTTCCCAATACGACGCCCACAGACATACACACATCTCATAGCCAGTGATAGAGACCCTACCCACACATCTCATACCCAGTGATAGTGACTAACAGATCTAGGTCCACATCGTACGATAAAGCGGATGTTGTGACGTTGCAGGGGGCAGAAGAGACGGGGGGGAGGCTGCACGCTTATGTGTACGGACATTAGGGTTCCTTGAGTCATGGGTCATGAGTTCATGACTATTGAGAAGGTTCTTTTCTTGACTATTTCACTATTTATGTTTTTGCAGAATTTGAGAAAATAGTTTTTAGGAATACTATAAATTTAACCCGAAATTTTGTTCCATTATTATAGACGACAAGATTAGTCATTGCTTTGTATAGGATTCAAAAAATTAGCTATTCTATTTTGAATAAATCCGAAATTTAAAATGGAATAATCTAGTTTTGACCCGGCTGATTGGTATAATCGGTGGATTGACTAAAAAATGCAGGAATAAACTGGATAAAACATGTTTTGTTGCAATTTAGACTAAAATAGTTAATTAACTTCTGGATTAGTCACATTTTGTTCCAAAAATGTATATTTGGAATGGGTAATATAATTTTGAAGTGGAATAATCTACTTTTGACGAAATCATGCCTTTTATTACTATTTTTCTGGTATAATTATCGAGTTTTAGCGCAATTTTATGTTCAGTGAGTTTTAATTTCAATATCACCAAAAAAAAAACATTGCTGTCGAAAGTGGAATAGTCAAGTTTTGAAAAGAACCTCCTCAATGAATATCCTTTTATTACTCTTTGTAATGAGGTTAAAACTATAGAACAGTTAAGATATATAAGAAATAGTATCAACCCTGGTATCTTAAGACAAGTCAAAGTGATTACTTACTTGAGCAAAAGTAATAAATAATCTATGATACGATTTTTATTCTGTTTGTAGTTAGAACTGTCAAAAGTTAAAATTCTGGGCTTTGCTTTCTTTGACGGTTCTTATTTCGTGCAAATTCTTGTCTTGACTGAAAAAACTTGACTGTGACCCTGGTCACAGTCAAGTTTATCACATTTAGAATGTTGGATTCGTTTTTCTATTTAAATTAACAAACTTTTTATTAACATTCTTTAACTAAGTATACATTAACAAATCTTTTCAATAAACTACACACATCAAAAGTGTCTAGGGATCAACATATATTTTTGCAATAACTTTTCTCCTGATTGATATTAATTAAAATTTTCTTTAAGGATTCATCAAATAAAGTGTTTTCGTGTGTCACAGTAACGATAAACCAAGTCACCTTTGCATTAATAAAGAAATTTGCCATTTTCCTAATAAAGGGATTTTTGACATTTGAACCACTAACACAAAAGTTCGAAAAAAAGACTGAAATAACAGTTTTCTTTAAAATTTTATTGGGTAACTTAAACAATTAATAATCCGTGTTTCTACCGCGAACACTAACAACACAAGAACATCGGTTTGGCATACTCAAAATGAGTTCATCCAAATCACGCTGTGGAATGGCCGCCCATGTTCGTTGCAACAACAAAAAAAGGTCTTCTTGCGACTGGATACCCTCCATATTCGGCAGAGCTCTTCTCTGTAGCATATCCCATGCATGCTCAATCGGATTCAAGTCTGGCGACTGAGCAGGCCAGGGCAGGACATTGATGTTAGCTGCGGCGAGAGTCTGTCTTACAACTCTTGCGGTGTGCGGTCGTGCATTATCATGCATTAACTGAAATAAGGGACCGATTTGCACTTGTAGAGGAACGATGACGTCTGATACAATCGTCTCAGCATAAATTTGAGCGTTGAGGTTGCCTCTGATCCAAATCAACTCAGTTCTTCCGCCGATCCAAATACCCGCCCATACCATGATGGTTCCACCACTATAAGGATGGACTTCCTGGCAGGATTTTAATCGCTGTTGGCGTCCAGGGGTTCTCCAGTGTCGTATACGTCTTGTATCCGGTCTCATACCAAAACGAGACTCATCAGAAAAGCACACGAAACGCCATTGTTCTTCTGCCCAATTTCTGTGTTCAAGAGCCCATTGATATCGTATCCTACGATTGTGCATTGCTATAGGTGGTACCCGTAGCGGTCTTCGGGAATGAAGGTTCACTTCATGCAAGCGGTTTCTGACTGTTTGGTCGCTAATTAAGTTCCCTGAAGAGTGATGAAGCCTCACGGCTAACATCATGGCGGTTATTGTTGGAGCTCTTCGAGTTAAGATTTGAATGTATCGGTCTTGTCTCCGTGTGGTGCAGCGATACCGTCCTCCATGGCGCTCAGCCACGGTACCAGTGCTTCGGTAACGTGTCCAAAGTCGACTGATAACACTCTGACTTGTATTCAGAGCTAAAGCCACAGTACGTTGCCGGGAACCAGCTTCTATCATTCCCACGGCTCTGAGCATTTCTTCCCTGCTTAAATGACGTCGCCGCTCCATAATAACGTTGGTTTTAATCAGTAGTAGGGAAACAGTAGCACTAATAATGTCTTCAATGCGTTGTATGTTTTTATAGGGAAAATATTGACAGCTGATTTTCATCTTTTACTCGAATTTGATTCACAGTTCCTGATTCAAATTATGAAATGCACCAAAAAGGATCCATATAAATTTATAAAATCATAAATTTATTACAAAGCCACATCTCAATCTCAAGAAATCCACATAAAAATGCTTGATCCCTAGACACTTTTGATGTGTGTAGTTTAGTTTATTTATTAATAATTTTCAATAATTACAGGTCAGTTTTTATCACAAAAAAGTAAAAAATCAAGTCATTAAAAACATTAAAAAAAGATATCAAACACAAAATTAAAATTAGAATAAATTAAAATTAGAACCTATTAATTACCCAAATAATAAACTAAAAATTGGCATCAAAAACTCCTCAACGTTGATAGCCCATAAGAGACTGGCAGCGTTGCCACGTTGTATGGCAATGTAGCACATTTTGGCAGAACAAAGTCCAAATATTCGTACAGAACACAGTCTAACTCGAACGTTCGCGCCTGACCTCCCGCCGGTGTAACCCCTGTGATTCAGACAGCACATAACGAGAGTACGATCCGGTTCGGCGGCTACCGAGATACGCAAGCTGTGTGGCGTCGGTGTGTGAGTGAGGCGCGGGCGCGTTGTAACACGAGAATTTTTGGCAAAGGTCACGTGATTTTTTTGTGATTTTTATTTCATCAAAATCAAATATCATTGATAAGGCTGAAAACACTAGCATCTTTTGAATGTCAAAATTAAATAAGGCAGCCAAAACTTCTTATTGTTTCAACTTGGGAGACGAAATGGTGGAACAAACTCCATAGCAACACATTTTTTATTATTATTGCGAAATGGGCCTGCTCTTGTCCTGGATCACGCCTGATGGAAAGCGATGGGCGAGGTATATGTATGTACATTAAAGAAATCTCTAAATTAAATGTATATAACGTAGCGTGCATTTGAGCATTGCTTGACAAGACGGCTCACGATACTGTGGATGGCTAAGATTAAGTGAAACCAAAAAAAAGACGGACAGTCTCCGTGAGAGATGATAATTATGCCTCTAGTATTAGAAGAAAAAGATAGAGAGAGAGGAAGACGGAGGGGACGAAGAGGAAGTATTGCAAGAAGTTATGTTTTTTAGTTGTGTACTGATTTATAAATGACTAGCTTCGCCCGCGGCTTCGTTCACGATAATTGTGATAGCCCGGCTAATATGCCAGATATAAATATAATTTATAGCCTATAACACCCCCGAATAATGTAGCTTTTTGCCAGTGAAAGAGAATTTTAGAATTGGATCATTTGTTCCGGAGATTACCCCCTACATACAAAGTTACAGACAAATACCACTTTAAAATATTAGTTTATACTAAAACGACTATTGCTCCTTCCTGCTCGATTCTGATTGAGAAGATATTACATATTTCCTTACGTAGAAGCGAAATTGAAGGTTTACACTTCTAATATTGGTTTGGTAGTAACTAGCTAAGAATGTATCAAACTTCATTTCCAACGTATAGGTACAGTCCCCAGCACAACAATCTATCACAAACTGTCAAACTTTCTCATTCGATTTTGAACTTAACCTTCAACATTTTATGGTTTAAAATCATTTGTAGAAATTTGACAGTTTGTGGTAACTTGATGCGCTGGCGATTGTACATTGTAGATTTTTTTTTATTTTGTATTTTTTTGTATTTTAAGTAAGAATGGACAACTTATAGGCACAATAATTATTTCAATTAATTCAGATTCGTTAGTTGCATTTAGACAGTTCAATTAAATGCTGTCTGTTTTTAATTTCAAAATAATAATAATAGCTTTCTGAATTCATATAATTACGGCACTTAGATTTTTTTTAATTTTTTTTTTCTGTCTGTCTGTCTATTTGTTCCAGCTAATCTCCGAAATGGCTGGACCGATTTTAACGGGACTTTTATTGGCAGATATCTGATGCTAAAAGGACTTATACTACTTTTATTTTTTACGAAAAAGATTAGAGTTCCGTTAAAAAAATTAAAACCCTTAAAATTGTTAACAAAATCAGATTCAAATAGGGAATTCATATTTGTATAATAATTTAGAAAGAAAAAGAAAGAAAGAAAATGTATTTATTAGCCCGCACAGGACAAAACACAAAAGAAAATGGTTACATTTACAGAAGGTACAGCAAAATTGTAAAGTAAACATAAAACTAAAAAAAAAAACAACGAAGTTAGTCCTGTACGAAGCCAAAAGGCATCTCAGCACAGTGCTGTAACATTTAAGAAAAAACGTCACAGCGCTGGAATTCAATTAATAATCACGCGGACGGTGGTCGCGGGGCACAACTAGTATTTATTTTTAATGATTTAATTAAAATAAAGTCTAGTTTACCCTGGGGAATAAAACATTGTAATTAATAATTACTGTGCTTCACTCATAAATAATGCACGACAAACGCATCCGTCAAAATGACGTGCCGTACACAACACTGGAAACACTCGGACAGTTCGAGAGGCAATGACACCAGTCAGACTCAAACTAGATCTACAGATACGAGCCGGAGACCAACCATCACGACGCGACAGTTACGAGGTGAGGCAGAGTTCATGGCGACTAACAAACTTTATTTTTCAAAGTACATTGTGTAATTATCTTCACCACTGCTCTCAAAACGATGAAGCAACACATCGCGAGGAAACCGGCATGTCCTAGATCCAAAATTTCGAAGATATGTGATTTCTACCCACCCACATTGGCCCGCGTGATGGATTACTGGCCGAACAATATGACTGGACAATATCACATCCCTTGGTAATACTGGTAATACTGACTGTGACGACAATCAAAGATCGGAGGACGAACAGCTTAACGTGCTTCCGAAGCACGGCGGGAACTCGATATGTAATGAATGGTCACCCATCCAAGGACCAACCTCGGTAAGAGTAGCTTAACCTTCGATCGAAACGTGTGGAGCCTGATATTATTTAGCTTCGAGCTCCTCTTAGAGTTTCCATAGCAACAAGAATATATTAAAGTCAGGCTGTTGAATTGAATTAAAAATGTTGATTGCACGTAAAATTTGTATGTATGTGTGTATTGCGCAGGTCAGGGTTTCCTGCCGTTGTGATAACATTGTAATGTAGATAGATAAAAATGTTATGTAACAAATATAATTTTGCATGATTTTATTTAGGAATTTCTCTGTACCAGCCACGGAGTCTCGAATTGTGCCCTGTTGATGGCAATAGGCTCACCCCCTATTACATGGGAAATGTGGGTGCCTATACAATTAGGTACATCTCTGCTTATCCTTTTGGGGATATCAGGCGTGATGGTATATTTGATTTTGACTCTACCATAAATGGGTATGCAGAAGTCTATAGTACACTCACGTATCGCCAGCTATGTTTAAGGCGAGCCTATTACCATCTACTTCGCACTAATCCAAAATTCCTGATGAGAACTCCTTATAAAACTTTACCCGACCCGGGAATCGGACCCAGGACCTCCTGGTCAACAGTCGCGCTTGCTACCACTAGAGTAACGCGGCAGTCAGTTGTTTATTAACTATAGTAATGAAACATTCAATGAACTATAAATAAGTTGGTATATTGTTTGTTGTCAAAGCCTATAAACTGGATAAAGTTTACCATGCCCTGTTAACAGATGGCGTTAGTAGTATGTGAAAATTTTATTGAGCGTTTCCCATTCACCTTTTTTTCTTTTAGTTGGCTACTCTAGATTTTATTTTAGGTGTATAGGAGTTAAAATTACCCTGCATGTTGGTCTGGGGTATATTCTACGTGTTTGCAGGTACAATATTCGATGTAAAGTTTTGATCTATACATGCAAATACATAAAATTTAAGTGTCTGTCTGTAATTTCAGAATAGCAGCTTTTTAATGAATGCATATGAAAGTTTATACACGGACGGTACATAAAAAAGCATTTATTTTTAATTTGTCTGTTCGTATGTTTGTTTGTTTCGGCTAATCTCCGAAACGGCTGGACCAATTTTGACGGGACTTTTACTGGCAGATAGCTAATGTTATACGGACTTAGGCTAAAAGTAGTCTTTTTAGAAAAATGATGAGGGTTCTGTACAAATATATGAAAACCCTTGAAATTGTTGACAAAACCCGATTCAATGTTTAATAATATTAACATATCAAAAAATACTCTTCTACAAAAAATAGGGAAAAATCAATGAGCGAAGTATTTATAGGCTTGTGCGCCTGCACGTTTTAAATACGGATTTCCAACTTTTTATAAAATAATATTGTTTACCTGTAATGTTTCAGGAGACAACGCTGAAACGATGGATGGACTGTGTGAAGGATATGGCTAGAAAGGAGATGTCTGTTGAGATGACGAGTAATAGAGAAGTATGGAAGAAGAAGACATGCTGCGCTGACCACTAATAAATTGGTTTAAGGGCAGGAGAATGGTAGAGATTTCGCCAGTTTAAGAGAAATACATGTAATTAATTGTTTGCTGGGAATAATATTGTAGGGCTCATCCCAGATTTGTCTTCCCTGGCAGTGTCAAGGCCTTTGTAGAGAGAAAAAGGTCGCAGCTAGACTTACAACATCCATTTATTTTCAGGCTTCTTTGGCCCATAGATATATACCTTACATACTAACATACATATGATACAATACAAATTGTGTTAGTAAATAGAACCTTAAAACTATGTTAGTTACACTTCGCTTGTGCACTATGTCTTTGTGCGTTCAGGTGGCACTTGTCCGTGGAAGCGACGGAACACCACTCCTTGCGGCCAAAAGTCCTCCAAAAAAAAAAAGCCAAAGCTAAAGCAAAGTTAAAGCTAGGCCACCTGCAGCTATAAGCTACAATGTCGTCAATGGTGTTCTGACATTTTCGCTTTGTGCTCGGAGTTTTTCGGCCAAAGTTGGATATGCTAGCCACTTGAGAGCACGTGATAGAGCAGCACACCAAGCCTCTCGACCAGCACCATAGATCGCCATCGACTGCAGTTGCTGTAGCCGAAATCGGCTAGATAGCATCATCACTTTTAAAATAATACTTACACTTCCCTTACCACCCAAAATAATCTCTACCCTTCTTTTAATTGTATTCCAGCTTTGAAACCCCCTCTAGCCCTTTTATGGAATAGTCAAATAGAATCAATTCGATTTCCTTGTACAGTCACCAGCAATGAAATGTATACACTTAACAATGTAATGTATACACTTAACAATGAAATGTATACACTTAACAAAATTCAAAAACCAGTCAAGAGCGAGTCGGACTCGCGCACGAAAGGTTCCGTACCATTATCTAAAAATAAAAAAAAACACGTTTGTTGTGGGTTGTATGGGTAAATATTTATTATATTCTGTTTTTAGTATTTGTTGATCATCTGTGAAAATTTCAACCCTGATGACAGACAGCCAGACAGACGGACAGTCGAGTCTTGGTAATAGTGTGCGGAACCCTATGAACGGTAGTTAATTTTCGTGGTCCTTCAGGGGAAGTAATTAGGTTCTTTGAGATGGGCCTTCTATACAATAAACGTGTTTTTTTTTTTAGATAATGGTACGGTTTTTTCGTATATGACGTAAAAAGTTATAATTTGACGTAGTATTGAATCATGTTGACACACACAATTTGACAGTAGTTAGCGTGTTTGAAATGCCTGTTTAGGTGTTAATTTTGACTAGGACCAGTGTCAAAAAGACATTCAGTAGGTACTTTGTAAGAAATGGGTCTAAAGGGCTAAAAATCTTTACTTCTATACTATTACTATTTACTATAATAATATTATAAAGTGGTAAAAAAATTTTCTTTGTTTGTTCCGAATAAGCTCTGAAAATACTTGACCAATTAAAAAAAAAAATCAATAATAGAAAGCTGAATTCACACAAAATAACAGGCTATAAATTATATTTATATCATGCAAATCAGCCGAGCTATCAGAATTTTTGTGGAGGAAGTCGCGGGCGAAGTACAGTATGTCGTAAAGTCTTAACTTTGAAAGACGAAGGGAAGAAAAATAGGCACAAATCAACCTAATCTAAAGCTAAGTTGGTATGGAAATACGTATTTTATTGTATGCTTATCATCTTTGTTCTTCTTCTTTAACCTGTGGTTAGTGCCTAACCTGGTGTCAGAGTCTTTATGCCGCCCATGGGCGTCTGACTTGGCTTAACATGCCCTCGAGAAATATCTCTCAGGCGTGCTGGTTTCCTCACGATGTTTTCCTTCACCAAAGTGATAATTATACAAAAAAATGAGTGCTCATGAAAAATACTTTTTGTTGAATGTTGTACAATGAACTTTTCTTTTCTAGAAAATGAATAAACTTAACGTAAGTTTATTACTTTTTTTTAAACAAGGTTCTTTATTTATTTATAATATTATACTTATTATGTATATATTTATATTTTAAATTTGTTGTTAATTTAGTTATTTACTTTAGGTTAATTTAATTTATAAATGTATATAATATTATAACTAAATAAAGTACCTGGTTTATTATTTTGTTTAGATAAAGTTAGACAAATTCTTGTTTCAGAAATCGGGTGTTCGTATCCGTAGTGACCTTTACACAAATATTCTCTATGGTGAGTGAGCAAAGGTCTAAGATTTATTTTCAGGCAGTCCTGATATAGATTCCTAACAACCCCACATAGTACCCATAGTAACCCCAGTAGGTACAGACTCAAACTCAAACTCAACTCAAAACTCAAAGCATTTATTTCAATTAGACCTTATCAGGCACTTTTGAAAGTCAGAAAAACAAAGGCGAAGCTACAGTCACAGACACAAGGCATAATAACTTGTGAAAGTACTGTAGTTGCCCATTCCAAAGCGTAGATCTCTATGGAGAAGAATGGGCAAGAAACTCCATGGACACTCTTTTCAATCAAAATATTGTTACACGATCTTGGTTACATCATTCATGTTGAGATTATACATATATGTGTGAACGATGTAGAAAGACGTGCACATTAAGAGCGTCCAGAGTAAAAGATTATAATTATCAACAATTTAAAAACAAAGTAGTTAAAATAAACCATGGCAGCTAACAGATGACCAGTCCCAACTGACAGCGCCCTTTCACGAACATGACCCATGGATCAGCCCTATTCAGCTCAACCATATTGAAGGTGACTAAACGACCCGACACATCCGCCACTATCAGCGAGATATTTGAGTGAGCCTGAAATTCTGTCAGCCACCAGGGCACATTCGAGTCAATGAACGACAACTAAATGTAAGTGGTAGCTTTACAGTACATAGTACTCACACATGTGCTATGCAATTATTTAATACTAAGAGATTGAATCTATACAATGCAAAGATATTTTTACAATCTTCTGCAGCTTCCACAATAAATTCACATGAGCTTCTGTTTAGTTTGCCTCTATTGGAGCAGGACCAGCATTGAGCCAAGCATTTTTATCATCGATGTAATCCCCTAACTTATAATATGCTTACCTACATAGTGTGCGTTTTATACAAGATTTAAATTTCGTCTCATTCAGTTGTTGAATGTGGGGAGGTATTTTATTATAACATTTTAAACAGTACCCCATGAAAGATGAGTCTACTTTAGCTAGCCTGAAACCTGGCTGTACAGTTGGTCCCTGTTTCTAGTATTATAGTGGTGTCTGTCACCTCTTTTACTAAATAAATGGAGATTTTTCCTAACGTACATGATGTTTTCATATATGGATTATTTAGGAAATTTATTATTTTTGTATTTATGTAGGAAATTAACATCATGACAGTACCTTGTCAAAACAACAAGGTACTGTCATAATGTAAATTTCCTTAAACAGTTCCCTTAGAGAATCGCGCCTACGTAGATCATATATGGCTCTGATGGCTCTTTTCTGCAGAATAAATATAGACTCGATGTCTGCAGCCCGTCCCCATAGTAAAATACCGTATAACATAATACTATGCAAATAACTAAAATAGACTAGCCTCGCGGTATCTGCATCCGTAAATTGACGGATTTTTCTAACAGACAAAAGGCTGCTGAACTCAGCCGTCCTGCAAGAGATGTTATATGCGGACCCCATTGTAACCTTGAGTCGAGCGTGATCCCCAGGAAAACTGTATTTTCGACGAATTGTAGTTTCTCTTGATTCAATACTATGTCACTATCACTACTTTTAACATTCGGTAGAGCAAATCTTATGCACTTCGTTTTTTTCCCATTTAATACTAAATTATTAGCGTTGAACCAATTATGGACCTGCATTAAGGCGTTCTTTTACGTCGTCGAGATTTGTGGCACGTCTGTTTATCTTAAATATTAAAGAAGTATCGTCAGCGAATAACACCATTTGTGGTTGATTTTTAAATAAATGGGGTAGATCATTAATATATACCAAAAAGAGGAAAGGACCCAATATCGAACCTTGTGGTACACCCATACTTACTTCTAAACCTATTGAATTGACACCATTTATTTGTAATTGCTGATGTCTATCGTTTAAATACGATATCACTAAACTGAGCGCAAGTTTCCTTAACCCGTAATGTTCAAGTTTTAAGAGTAGGGTTTCATGGTTTACGCAATCAAATGCTTTCGAGAGGTCACAGAAGATTCCTATTGCATCTTGTGCCTCTTCCCACGCAGTAAATATGTGTTTTAATAAGGTGACACCGGCGTCAGTCGTACAACGTCCTTTGGTGAAACCATACTGTTTCTCATGCAAGATTTTATTGGTGTTAAAGTGGTTGAGCATTTGATTAAGCATTATCTTTTCAAACACCTTGCTGAAAACCGACAACGCGGATAAGGGTCTGTAGTTATTGGTGTCTTTACTGTCCCCGGACTTGAAAAGTGGTATTACCTTGCTGTATTTCATAAGGTCCGGGAAGACTCCTTGGTCCACTCACAAATTAAATATTACCGCCAATATTAGACGCCAGCACATCAAGCTACCACAATCTGTCAAATTTCTTTAATAGATTTCCAACTTTATCATTTAAGCATTAGATTCAAGATTGATTGGGAAAATTTGACAGTTTCGAGTAGCTTGATGTACTGGCGTCTGTACCTACTCAATATCATCTGCCTAGCCTATTTCAAACTATGTTGGGGTCGGCTTCCAGTCCACCCGGATGCAACTGAATACCAGTATTTTACATGGAGCGACTGCCTACCTGACATCCACAACCCAGTTAGTACTGGGTAATACGATACCCTTTGGTAAGACTGGTTGTTTCAAGCCACTGACTACCTGTAACGACTGTCAAAGATCTACAAATGACAGCCGGGACCAACGGCTTTACATGCTTTCCGAGGCTCAGAGGAAACTCGGTATGTAATGGGCGGTCACCCATCCACAAACCAACCTAGGCAAGCACGGCTTAAACTTAAGATTGACCAGAGCGGCTATTATTATTTTACCACGAGATAAAACAAACTCCCTAAAAGTATTAAAAAATAATATTTTTTTTTTTTTAATTTTCAAATATATGTTTTTTTTTTTACTTTTTTGTTTCTATACAGGGCTAATTTTTATTTTGAACGTACACCATCAAACAGTGTAGTAATCGCCATACTACGTTTGTTTGTTTTGTATGAAAGTACGACCGACTAGTATTATTTTATTAGGGCGAAAATGCTCCTGAAATTGTAATTTTTATTCCTGGCTCTTGAGGATCCTAGAGTTGTTTTGACAACCCTGGTTGTCCATTGAGCAACTTTCCTTTTATGGGTGGTCACTGAGGAACATTCCTTATACGAGTAACTGTGACAAATAAATACAACCGTGCAGCGGTTTGGAAGATATGAGGTAATTAAGAATATTACATGCATACATATACGAGTACATACAAGATACGCGCGAAAAAGGGTTCTAAATTACATTTTATTTTTCTGGCAAGAGGATGAATTCTGTCAGAGGTTGTATATTGAATTATTAAGATTGGAAAAATACCTAAATATAGGTAGTTTTTGGGGTGAAAGTGTCTTCCCTTTTGGGTAAGATGTGACGAAAATTGTTCTGGTTCTTTCTAATCCTTGAATGTCTGGCAAAGGTTGCTAATGGAATTGTGTGTCTGGGGGGAACTCTTAAGCTATATCCTTTAAGGATATCTGTGACGGAACTGGTCCATAAATATTTTTTTAATAGCCTGTACTGAATACCAGCGCTGTGACGTTTTTTCTTAAATATTACAGCACCATGCTGAGATACCTGCCTTTTGGCTTCGTACAGGACTAACTTCTTTGTTATTTTTTATTTTTATAATTTTGTTATACCTTCTGTAAATGAAACCATTTTTTTGTGTTTTGTCCTGTGCGGGCTAATAAATACTTTTCTTTCTTTTTTTCTTTCTGCCTTTATTTACTGTCCCACTGCTGGGCAAAGGCCTCCCCGAATACCATCTATGTGCTCTTTCCCTATGCTATGAAATAATACTAAATTGCCAAGTCATATTGTGTGTTCTTTAAGACTGATATTATAATAAAGAGGTAAAATTTGTTTGTTAGTTTGTATGTAGGGGGTAATCTCTGGATTTACTGAACCGATTTTGAAAATTCTTTCACTAATAGGAAGCTACATTATCCGCGAGTGCCATAGGATATATTTACAACGTGCCCGTGGGATAATTTCCGACCAGAACGCGAGCGAAGGCGCGGGCAACAGCTAGTTACGTAATAATTTGACAGATATTCATACCAATACTTGGTAAAGTGTTTTACGAGTATGCAAGTTATTTATGTTAAGTTAATTATATTTAGTTGTCAAAAACTGGCTCGTTAGTTCAGTGGTCATGACCGTAGTGGCCATGAGGTGTTGGGTTCAATTGGTGATTATTGATTTTTTCCATCAGGTATTCTTCAGTTGCAGACCGGTTGCTGGTAATAGGCTAGACCCCTATTACATAGGGGATAGATATCTGACTTTTGCTTCAGGGAACACAGAGGTAATCTTACTATACTATTATAAATATGAAAGTTAGTCAAATCGGATGAATGGATGGATATTATAATTTGGATGAAATTTTGCACACAGGTAGTTTATAACCTAGATTAACACACAAGATACTTCTTATCCCGATTGTACGAACCCGTGGGACGATTTATCAAACAACACGCGGCGAAGCCGCGGTTGAACGCTAGTGATTGCATATTTTACCATTATAGGCATGTTGTTGGCTCAATGGCCCTAAAACCATGTAAGGACCGGAGTTTTGGGGATTGTTGCTCTTAGGAGCTACTGTAAAGGATCGTTTAGAGATAGCTAAAATTGAATTTTCTATTTCTGGTCTATGAATAAGTCTGGCAAAGATTGCAATTTGAATAATAAGGATTTTAAAATGATTTAAGGTTAAGTTTTTTTGGGGGACCCTTAAGACTGCCCTATTTAGGGATAGCTCTGACGAAAACGGACCAGAAATTGAATTAACTATGATTGCTTCGTGAAATTATATGCTAATGGCTATACTTTGCATTATTAGGGATTTAAGACGTCCTTCGGTCGAGTTTTGAAGGGTCAGACACAATTTTTTTTTTTTTCGGATGTAAAATCATCAAATAACTTTTCCCGCTCTGGGCTGAGCAGGAGGCAGTGTCAGACTTTTACTGACTAAAACCCATCCATGTTCCTTCTTTTGCCCTTTGTGCTCCAGGGCCGCGGTATCTCTTTCGAACAGTCCCGCAACCCTGGCAGGCGTCGGTCTTTACGGACCCCTTCCTGTTTGCTGACTCTCTTTAAGGCGCGCGTGGAACACGAACGCGCCGTCGACACGGCCTGTCGTCATAAGACGGACGGACGGCGAGCTAGCCCATAGCTCACCGTCCACAGGCCCGCGCCTACGGTGGCCGGGGGCCACCACGTGGCCCCCGACCGGTGCGTCTCCCGCGGCGGCTGAGACGTGAGGTTCTCTCCCTCTCACGTTCCACCACCTCCTTCGCTAGCATGACTGCTTCGCAGAAGGAGGTGACGGCGTCCCATTCCGTCTCGCTCCGGACCATGGATTGAACCAAGGCCGGACGCGAGAGGTCGCCGCCGCCGATCGCCGCTACGAGGACACGGCGGTGCTCTGTGTGCTCCACCGTGTCCTCCGGTCGATCCTCATAATGGTAGCACCCGGGCGTTTCCTCCCGCCCGATTCGGTGCAGGAATCTCCCGAAACAACCGTATCCGATGAGGACCTGCGTCAGGCGGTAGGGTCTGACCCTTAGGATAGGATTCTCGTCAGGGCTAACTGTGATGAACATCCTGAAATTTAATTTGTCATTATTGGTTCGTCAATAGTTGCACATTTTATTACTAGGATTTTAAAACGACCTAGTTAATAATTTATTTGGGGTGTAACGCTCAGGACTAATTATCTTCAAGGAACAGATTAGACGAAAATGTTCCATAAATAGTACTTTCTTTTTCTAAAGAAATAACATAACGTAACATCACGCCTGTAACGCCCGAAGAGTTGGGCAGAGGTGTACCTAAGAGTACACCCACATTTCGACAGTTATGTTTTAGTCCCAAGTAATACGGGGCGAGCCCTTTGCCATCAACCCAATATCACTTTGCCTGACCTGGGAATCGAACCCATTACCTTAAGGCTTAGTAGTTGCGCTTACGACCACTAGACCAACGAGGCATAGTACTAGATGTCTCAAACATATTAAATGTAATACAATGTTACATATATGTAAGTACCTATATTAGAAAAAAAATACGCAGTATAGGTTATAATTATATTGGCCAAAATGGCCGTCGCTACCGAATGAGTGAAGTTTTTTCAGCTAGACAAATGATTAAATTAGTACTAGTTAATACGTCACACTTTCATAGCGTGTCTAGATTTTACTCGCCGCCACGTGCAGCGTCTAGGTTAGGTTATACACGCAAGACGTTTCTTGCGATTTTCTCTCTTCGAAACATAATGCTATCAGAATGGAGTTTTTTTTAGATATTTTCTGTTTGTTTATTTACTTTTACTTCATGCAGTGCTGGTATACAGGGTGTAACAAGACCCTTAACGAATCCGAAAGGCATTTGTTCTCCCCGTCGTTGCGATCACTTTTTTGTACTAAACTATACCTGGGAACCTTCTAGTTACGGAGATATTGGGGGTCAAAGTTCCAACTTTTACACAAGTTTTTTTTAATACATGTTTTTATTCTAAAATTTTTACTGTTAACACCTCCACCCCGTACTATTCAATCCATCCATCAGCACAATGTTTTGAGTGCGTTATATTGAGTCCTACCACAAAACGTGATTTTTCACAACATTTTTGACAGGGATGAGGGGCATCTTGTTTAATTAAATAACCCACGATTTAAAGATTAGGGATTTACATAATGATCTTATATCCAACTGATGTTTGCGGATGGATGGACGAAGATTTTATTGATATGTCAGAAGTACTGTGAGAGGAATTTATGAAAGTGTATTGTTAAATTTATTTTATTTGTTTTCACTTCAAATTTTGCTTTACTTTGCATTTTAATATGTTTTTTAACTTTTCCCTTCTATTTTAGTTACTAGTTACTAGTTAGTGTAATTGGTTGTAATTAAATAAATAAATAAATATGCTTCAGATAACACTTTGCACGCGGATATTTGAAAGATTTTCTTTGAGGAACTCATTGGATATTCTGGGCAATTTGAGGAACTCATTGGCTGGGTCTAAAGGCATGTCTTTGAGGACTAAAACCTTTTCTAGTGTCGAGTTACTTAGAGAAAGGTTAGGTTAGCAGTGCCTAAATATATTTGCAAAAGTAAATGTTGATGGATGGACAGGGCGAGGAAGACCAAGGACACGATGGATGGATTTGTAGTTCCTGCCTCGTTGGTCTAGTGGCTGAAATCGCGACTGCTGAGCATGAGGTCCTGGGTTCGATTCCCAGGTCAGCCAAATTTTTACTGGGTTTTTCCATTAGGAATTTCTAAGTATCAGCCACGGAGTCTGGATTCGTGCCCGGTTGATGGCAATAGACTCGGCCCTTATTACATGTGTCTTAAACATAACTGGCGCATTGTGGGTGTACTATTAGAGTACAACTCTGCCTAATGCTTTGGGGGTTCAAGGCGTGATGATATGTAGCGTAGTTTTTTATACTTGTGCTATGAGTCTTTTACAATTCGTGATGAACTGGAAGTCATCAGACTCTCTTTTTATTTGTTTTTAACGGTTCTGTACCCAAGGGGTTAAAAGTAAACCCTATTCCTAAGACTCCACTGTCCGTCTGTCTGTCTGGCTGTCTGTCTCATGAACCGTGATAACTAGACAGTTGCAATTTTCACAGATGATGTATTGCTACAACAAATATTCAAATATTTAAGGGGGGCTCCCATACACCAAACGTGTTTTTTTTTATAATTGTACGGAATTTTTCGTGCACGAGTCCGACTCGCCCTTGGCCGGGTGTTTATAACCTAACATGGTATCAATAAAATGTTTAGTGAATTGGTTAATATTGGAGATACGACTCCTGAAATATTGATTATTTTGGAACTAACACCCACGCGTGTTCACCTTCACGGTAATACAATTTCGCAGAGGGTTGCCAGAGGGGTAGCTGATGCACCCTTCGATCATTTTTGACAGTAATACATCCCCTAACTTAGGGGGAAAATTATTACCATTTTTTTTATCTATTCGTATTCTAACAGTGCTTATGTAAGACCAATGATTTGCTAAAATAAAAGAATTGTGGAGAAAAATATTTTTAGGAATTTGGGAAACCTATTACTTGGAAAGTCTTTAAGCAGCATAAGAAATGGAATAGGGGGATTAGTTTGTCTATATTTCTTAAATATTAAGGATCTTTAAAAGGCAATGGCTGGTGAGCAAAACATAAACGTGTGGCAGGACCCAGTTTTGAGGTTAAGCTGCCCATTCCACGGCCATTAAGTGGATGGGTGGCCATTATTTTTCTCATTGAAACTTGTCCATGTCTCGGAGGTCTAGTAGATATATTCTTCAAGGTAGTCTGTGACGAAAATGTCAGAAAAAAGATCTGACTTTGGATAGTCAATACCCGTAATTGAGTTGTGGAGGTCAGATAGGCAGTCGCTCCATGTACAATACTGGTATTCAGTTGCATCTGGTTAGACTGGAAGCCGACCCCAACACAGTTGGAAAGACATAATGCAGATGATGACGTAGGTAAGTGTAGGGTAGCAACCATTGCACTAGTCTAAATAAATGGCTATATTTTGTTCTGTTTCCGAGATGGCACAGGAAGACTTGTCCAGCAGCGGACAGATTCAGTCTTACCGGATGTCAGAACTGTGAGAATTACAAATGGTTAATTAGAACCGGTTTTGACTCAACATTAGGAGTCTTTTTTGCAGGAAATGTCCTAATTCTAGTAGTGGACTACATAAGGATTAATTTAGTATAAAAATAAGGGATGATTTTCAGTCATTTAGGGTTGTGTTAAGACTCTAAACTTCCTTCGATCTTGATTTTTTTTTGCATAATGTTTCACGATGCACGTGGTTCAAAAATATGATTACTACATATATTTAACCCTCTCAACCCTATTCAACCCCTTGGATAAAAGGGGTGAAATATAAAAACAGTAGATTGCATACCTACCTTGAAGTTTTTCCACGATGTCACCGGCAGAGAAAGAAGAGTCAGTTTAAAAATCCTTTCAGGAAAATGTCATCCGTGATTTTAGGAGCACGCTCTTCATTATAACCACTATCACCAGCTAATAATCACCGAATTTAACACAACTTTACACACTGCAAACATTACTCAATAGGCTCGTAGTAACACGTATTTAGGCCTAACACACTTTCACTCGACGAGAACACGACGAAAAATCTCTTGTAAACCGAAAATTTTAAAAGAAATTCGATTCAGAATTCCGAATCGAAATACAGAATGGAATTTTCGTACCCCGACCGTAGACGAATAGGGTATGTTTCAAAATCCGAATGCGAACGCTATGTCGTATCGTTAGAAAGAGACAGATATATCTCTCTCGTTCTCTCTCCAAACAGAGTTCAATGTACCGTCCTACTGTATCGTGGGCGCGCGCAATGGTAACTCCGTCTCTTTCTCACCCGCTGGCGGCGTTAGTGTGTGAGAGAGACGGGAGATGCGGTCCACTTTTTGTTGGGAACTTGTATTTGGATCGATATACCGCGCCGGCAAAGTCTTGGTACTTTTATTTTTCAAGTTTTTGTTTTTAGAAAATTTCGTTTGGTGTTTTAGTCTTTTCTGTGAATTGGTTTGAATTTTGATTCTTATAGACATTTTAATATATCTGTGTAGTAGATTTTTGAACTAAAATTATTGTTTTAAGAACCTATTTTTATTTTACTGTGAGAAAACGTATGAATTAAAGATTCTCATAGTTTACCACTTGCAATTGATTAGTATGTTAATTTTGATGACTGCAAGTGTTGAATATGCACTGTTTAATTAACGAAACGCAATGTATTTTAATTATTTCTACTAATCAAGCGATCAATAAAATTGTAGCAAAACTTTTCTTTAGTAACTCTATCCCGTTCGTGATTTTAAATTAAAAAAAAAATACTTTTAGGTCTATTTATCATAAAAGTTAATTAATGGAAAAAATAAACTTTCACTTAAGCAAAGGAATTATAATTAATGTCTTATGAATGAAACAATACCGCATTATGTCATAAGGCTGGCTGTACTCGCTCGACTAATCGTTACGGCGAATAATGTTTAACTTTGCACGATGTTTGGGGCTTTAAATTGGCTAAAATTTAAAATTCGCGCGGAATCTCACGACGTTTATTAAGGAAATCGAGTTATTTGACTGTTTTAAGTGACGGGCGGATTAACTGTGTGCCATTTCTGACTATTTACTCAATTTTGGTGAAAATCTTTTATGACGTTATTTTCTCTACCTATAAAACACGTTTGTGATTCTTTTATTTTGGTTAAATGACCTTCAACCAGAAGTTAACAAAAACATTGATAAGCAATTACATTAAAACTATCACTTAATTATTTTTAATAACAACAGTTATTAGCAGGCCTCTTGAATAAATACAATAATTTGTAATAACTTTCCATTGTTTCAAAATTACTCCTTAATAAAATTCCAAAATAAATTGTCACGACCGACATAAAAAAATAAATAGATAAAACATTTTCATTTAATCCCTTCAAAAAGAACCAGTATTATACAGTCTACATATTAACACACATAATTTATCGTAACGACGACTTGTCGCACATGAAAGTCGTGTAATCGCAAGTCAAGATCAAGCCTAACGATGCGCTTGGCAACAGTGCTGTCTATTTATAGATGGTTATAAATAGCTCTTAAATCAGTCAATTAACAGACTAGACAAGAAAGAATGTTGTGTAAAAACTTTGTGCAAAGGTTTTATGCTGTCGGGATGCAAGTATCGAGAGCGTTTGCGTTTTTTTTTTGGAATAAATGTATTGTATGCGTTTTAATAAGGTTTGTGGGTAAAATGGGTTAGTGCTGCGTTTCATGGCAGTTGGGTCTGTGATGAGTTTTGCTTTACATTGTTCAAGTGTGTCCTGCAGGGAACATCTTTTGGCCGACATGGTGATGGATACGTATATTGTTTAGTGAAAAAAGCTATGGTCACAGAAATATGAATCCTTTTGAAATGTGATTAATTATAATTTGGCCATGAATTTTGATGATGTGAATATAAAAAGGTTTTTGTAAAATATTAATGGATGTATAAGATTTCGAGCATATTTTTTTGCACAAAGCATCTTTTTCTGAGATTTACCGACTACCAGAGTGGTGCCACAGTACAGCTTGTTTGTAAATGAAACGATTCTTTGTCTTATATCAATTTATATTTTTATGAGAAGTCCTTTGTAATATACATAACTGACTGAGTGCCTTCTTCTAGCTTAAGCTTTAAATTTAGTAAAACATTTAAAATTCAGACATTCTTAAATGTATTTCTGCCTCTACACCTTAACGTGAGTGAGGCAGCATGAGTCTTAAGAGGGACTGAGTTGCATTTGTCAATCTTATTTCATCAGCAACAAGTGCCATATTTCTTTTTCTCCCTCTATCTTTTGAAGTAACTACTTAAGCTTCATTAACATGCCTCGTCTGCAAGGTATTAAAGTTTTACTAACCCACTGATGGATAAACCGACGTATAGAAGATAGAACAATCAGGCATTTGGTTGTCAAGAGAGATTCTATAAATATTTCGTGTTAGCACAGAATACACTCGCTGCGGTCCGCAGTCATAAATTCATTCATAAATTAAACGTTGCCATGGCAACAATCCCTACCGACGGTTCTGGAAATAGCATTCGCGATGCTCTTGTGCATACAGGCGAGTTTTTGCTTTAATAAAAAGTAGATAAAGTGCATTTTGCACTGGTATGTATGGGAATAATTTTCAGTGATGTTTCAAGTCTTCTAGTGGTTTTCCACGTAGTTTTGGCGCTATAATGTAAAATATATTGAAAATTACCACGGTCTAGAATTGTTTCCCAGTCTTTGCCTTCTGTCAATTTGAGAGAATCATCTTTTCCAAAAAAAAAACTTTTGGCAAAGAGTCTATGACACAGTATTCTTAATTATTTTTCTATTACTGATTAAAGTCATGTTCAACTCAAAATTCATTTAATATGGTCACTGGAACACCCTTTACTTATTATTATTAGGCCGTACTGTCCTACCGCTGTGCAATGGTCAACATCCATTCTTGTCATCAGTTACAAATTTGAGAAATATCTTTCCATCACGAAATCATGAAATCTAATAAAGCACACAGAAAAAAAGACAGAAGCATCACGACTAAACTAGTAAAAGAGCAATCTAAATTCACGCCATACTCCAATACATTCCCCACACGTTCGTCGACTGCACCGAACAGAATAAAATGTTGGTATTCTGTTCACCCCGTCGCAAACTGGTTACAGTATTATGGTCAAGGTTGTAAGTACTTTAAGTGTAAAAATGTTTCATACCTTCAACAGGACTTGGGTTGAAATAAAAATAGGTCTACTGCATAATATGTTGTGGGCCTTGACGAGTTTCTCAAGGGCATGTCTGTTGTTGCTTGGCAAGAAGTTTGTCTTTAGGTGGAAGTTCTTAAGTTACATTTAGAATAAGAAAGTCTTAAGAAGGTCTTAAGTTACATTTAGAATAGTGGATTGAAAATATTTGTAAAAAAATTGTGAATAAATAAAAAGGGGTACATAAAAATAACGCGTCTGTCTTTATCCCGATTATTTTGGGTAAATAGTGTCATTGATCAACTCTGAGCCGTCTACTGTCTATTCTTACAGAGATTATTATATCAGTATTCAGAAGGGGCCAGGCTTAGGGGAAGAAACAATACAAAAACCGGCCAGGTTCGAATCGTACTCACATGCACACAGGGTTCCGGAAAACAATATTATAATAGCACTAATACTTCAAAATATTAATATTTTGAAGGCTCATTCATATGTTGTATTGTTTTACATTCAACAGCAAAACTAAATTTGTTTTTCATAGTATGTTAACGAAAAACAAAGTTACTGCTGCAGTTTAATGAAAAAGTCCCATCTCATCTCAGAAACTAAACATCAAATCTTATTCAAACCAAATTTGGTTAACGCTCTACAATCCTACATTTTTTCAGAATTTTCCTTCTCTTACTTTAGAAATTAGAGGAGGGAAAACACATATTATCACTTTGAAAGTAGGTATCTATCTTTCAAATGATTTACTTAGAGAAAAAATGGTTTTAGGAATATCAATGTCATTTTTAAAGACCTATCTATAAACATGCCACACGTATAGGTTTGATGAAAAAAAAATTTTTTGTTCCAGTTCCATCTATGGGGAGCCCCCTCTTAGTCTTTTATTATTTTTATATAAAAGTCGTAAAGCGGTTTACAGAATACATCTACCTACTAAGTATCAACTGTGTAGTCCTAATGGTTTTTAGCCATTCAGCTACGGAACCCTAAAAATGGAAGAATTTCTAGATTTGGCTTAGACTGCGAGCTTTAATCATCTGCTTAACTTTTTCCGAACTATTTTGGAGAAGGTTTTCACTCCAGCTTTATAATTTTACTTAATAACCAATCTGATGGAAAACTAACTCGAATCCAAATCCATAGGACCACACGAATGGTAAAACTCTCTCATATTGGGAGTTCGTGTTCATATACAGGAAAAGGTGACACCAGATTTAGTACCACATTACGTAGGATATTTGCAGAAACAACCGAACCAAGCACTCTCTGTCAACTTGAAGATAATATAATAAAAATAATAAAATATGAAGGAGCCTTAAGCAGTAATCTAAGTGTTCAGAAAACAGTTACAACAAAATTACTAACTATAAAACTCGCCATAACAATTTTACGACGATATTTCAAGATTATTTTAACCGAAAATATAATATTTCCACCGCCATTTGTGAAAAATTCATGTAATTTTTGTTATAATAATTATGTTTGCAGCACTTGTACTGGAAATTATTTATAATACATAATATTATTGTAATATAATGTTAAACTTATGATCCAGTGGGACGTAAATTGGCTGTTTGTAACTTAAGGAACATTTTACTAAATGCATCGTGGGTATCGAGGTAGTCAGACTTATAATATTTATTTTGTTTATAATTTGCAGGCTGGATTTCAATTCATTGCCCAAATGTCAGGGGTGAAAATTATCTGCTGTTTCGAAACGATTGATTATTTTGTTGGTTTTTTAGCAATAAAATATTATAGCAAATGTGACAATGCATTAAATTTGTATTTTTTTTTTACGAATTTCATTAGTTTGATCAAAATATGTTTTTTTTTGAATTTCATAAATCAATTCTAGGAAGATCCTTATTTTTCAATGGATTTTTCTTTTTCTACAAATACAGTTATTTTTTTCTTAAAGTCTTGCTTGCTACTTAAAATACTTATGTGTTTTTACAAAAAAACACAAATAAAGCAACCAAACCCAGATACAATAAAAAAGTCGAAGTTATTGATCCGTCTTTAATGAACTCACAACTCATTCCATTATGTTTAATCATTCATTTTACGATCAATTAACATAAAATTAATTTTGTTTTCCATTATAATTGTTGTCGTGTCATAAATTAAAGTGACAGTATAATTTGTGGCTATTAATAACTACAAAGCGTACTTTGCATAATAATTAATAACATACGAATTATTATTAAAAAAAAAAAGAATTTTGTTTAAAGTATTTTCCGGACAACAATGCACAATTTTATCGCAAAAATTCCTCGTTTAATTAAAAAAAAATTGTAAAAAAAATCTAAACATACTCAACTAATTATCACACCTTTCACCAATCTTCAATTACCACAAACCACTTCCCGGGGAATAAAATACTTCCTCAACAAAAAAAAAGCCAGACAGACGATCAAAATTCACGGTCGCGGTATAAACTCGCCTTTCGATGGGCGAGGTAGGCGGGTGCGTGTGAGCGAGATAGCACTATAGTTTTAACAGCTCCGTCTCGAACGCATAACGGTCCCCGGCGCTCGCGCTTGCGACCTCAAACTTTTTTTAAATTGACCGCTTTTTTCCACTGTTTTAATTTGATTTTCGATGAAAATTATATAGTTTTGGATTCAGGAAGAACTGGCCATCTGTTTGGGGAGCGTTCCTTTTTTTGAATTTTTCTTTTTTTTTGTCTCTGGCGGTTGTAAAGACAAGGGTCTTGGCGTTCTATTTTTAGATTGCTATATTTTCTCGGAATTGTTAGTAGTTTTCGCGAAATTGATCACAGGATGCATTCTACGGGATGGGAATAAGGTCAAATATTTCTTGTTTTGTTTGTTACGTGTAGTAAAAGTATTTTTATTGAACATTTACTGAACAGACGGCGTGGCATTATGTCCGTGTTCCGTTTCAATGTTATTTTTTGGAGACATTTTATAAATTAAATTTTAAAAAATGTTTCATTTTAGATAATTAGGAATGCGGGTGACCATATTTGAAAGGTTTTTGGTTTTATTTTTAATAAACTCCTTGTTTGATAGAACACTAAAGTTTTCATGGGAAAAAAGCACGGAAAAATAAGTCTGAAATTCATTAAATTAATCGCAGTAAACAGTAAAGATTTATTTATTTTAGATCTTTAATTAATATGTTACTGCAAGAACACAAACAATTTTCAAAATTAAAAACATTTCTGTTGCAATACGCTGCACGTTAAGTATTAAAATGCGTACATTATGTTTTCTTTTGCTATAAAATGGAAAATAATGATTTTTCTACACTTTATTTTATCTTAAATTATGTACTATTTAATAAATGTGACACAATAAAGCAAATTATTTTATATTTTTATTTTTAAATAGGTATACAAAATATCAAAAATATTGCTTTGATCCCAGTGGCTACAATGTTGTATTTGTTTTTATAAAAATGTTTGTGCTGACATCTTGAATAAAAATAACACCATAAATACTGTGCATTTAAGCCACCATTTGGAGTTACAAGGTTATTTAAAAAAAAAAACAACCATTCATAATGATGAAGCAAACTATACCTACCAACTATATACATTAAATAGGCTTAAGTAGGTATTTACCAAAATATTTTTAACCATGACATTCTTTTTTTTTTTTTTTTTTTGCGTTCTCCTTTTATCTGCGATCGGCTGTCTAGCCATAATCAGATAGGGTCTTTGTTTGAGATAATTTTGTGATGTTCCATTAAACATTCACATTATGTGGTTCTGTACTAAGACAACTTAAATTTCACTGTCGCTGGTCCAAGTCAGCAAACAGGAAGGGGTCTGAAAGGACCGATGCCTGCCAGGGTTGCGGGACTGTTCGAAAGAGATACCGCGGCCCTGGAACACAAAGGGCAAAAGAAGGAACATGGATGGGTTTTAGTCAGTAAAAGTCTGACACTCCCTCCTGCTCAGCCCAGAGCGGGAGGGGTTATTTGATGATTTCCCATCGGTAAAAAAAAAAAAAAAAAAAATGGTCCAAGTTTAGGATTTGCCATCTCTTTAGGCGGATTATATCCCCTTGTCTGTCTAGGAGGTTCTTGGCTAAGACATTGCTGTGTTTGCTCAGTCTCTGTTTGTAGGTTTTGCTTTTATCGCATATTTCTTCTTTCACTGTTGGTATCTTTAAGTGGTTGTGTATTTCTGTGTTTCTGACAAACCAAGGTGCAATTGAGATTGTTCTTAGGGCTAAATTTTGGAACCTTTGCAAAATTTCGATGTTGGAGTGGCTAGCCGATCCCCAGAGTTCTATTCCGTAAGTCCAGATAGGTTTAACTATAGCTTTGTAAACAAGTGTTTTGTTGCTAATGGATAATTTTGATTGTCTTCCTAAGAGCCAGGAAAGACTTTTCATTTCAATGGTAGCTGCCTTTTTCTTGGCCTTAATATGGTTGGCCCAGGTAAGTCTTCTGTCTAGATGTAGCCCTAGGTATTATATTGTGTTACTGTTTGGCAGTGGTTTGTTTTCCATGTACACTGGGGCACAATCACCCTTTCGAAGAGTGAAAGTCACTTGAACTGACTTAGTTATACTAGGTTGTATTCTCCATTTTTTCAGCCAAAGGTCAATTTTATTTAATTGTACTTGTAATTTCTGGGATGCTTGAGCTGAGTCTTTGTCACTCGCAAGGCATGCAGTGTCGTCTGCATAGGTCGCCGTTACCACGTCATCAGAATTAGGCAAGTCTGCAGTAAAGATCGAGTAGAGTACGGGCCCGAGCACAGAGCCTTGGGGGACTGAAGCCTTCATTTCGTACAGATCTGACAGTTCTTCGTCATACTTAACTTGAAATTTTCTCTGGTCTAAGTAGGATTTTAATATCATGTAAAAAGAGTTAGGTAGAAGAGATTTGATTTTATACAAAAGTCCCTTGTGCCAGACCCTGTCGAATGCCTGTTGGACATCCAGGAACACAGCAGAACAATATTCTTTATTTTCCAACGACTGTCTGATTTTGTGGACCACTCTATGCACTTGTTCTACTGTTGTGTGCTTTTCACGGAATCCAAATTGATGGTCTGGTATTATCACTTTCTCGTCAAGGACTGGTTTTAATCTTCTTAAAAATATTTTCTCAAAAACCTTCGATATGACTGGAAGGAGGCTTATGGGTCTGTATGAACTTGGTTCGGTTGATGGTTTACCTGGCTTCGCTATCATACATATTTGTGAGATCTTCCACATTTTTGGGTAGTATAGTAGTCGAAAGACAGCATTGAATAGCATAGTTAGAAATACTATAACTTTTCTAGGTAGATGCTTGAGTATTTCACCTGTGATGAGATCGTAACCAGGACTTTTATTGTTCTCTAGTTTACTTATTGTTCGTGTCAGTTCTCTCGGCGTGACCAGTTTGAGTAAAGGTGATAGTTGTTGATCGCTATTAAGATAATTATCCACTTCCTCTTCAAAATCAGTCATGGAGGAGTCATTCGGAGTGAAAACCGCAGAAAGGTGTTGTGCAAAAAGTTCCGCCTTGTCGCTTGCTTTTCTGGCCCAAGATCCATTAGACTGCCTAAGCGGGGGTACAAAATTTTTTGGCCTCTTGAAGTTTTTGGTTATCTTCCACAGTGAATAGTTATCCTGTTTTCGAGCTGACAATGTTGAGAGTTTTGCTTGAAACATAGTATTTTGGTTATCATGAATGAGCTCCTTTAGTTCTCTTGCAGCTTTATTAAAATCCCTTCTATCCTCCTCCGATTTACTCAGGTGAAGCTGCCTTCGCAATCTTCGTTTGGCCTCCAACTTATGCCTTATCTCTAAGGGTATGTTATTTTTACAGACTGGAGTGTCTAGCGTTGGAGTAGCGCGCCATGCTGCTATTTGTATAAGATTAGTTATGTAGAATGTGGCAGAATCTATGTCTTCTTCAGTTTTAAGTTTTACTTTTAGATTAACTTCTTCTTCAAGGTAGTCCGCAAATGAGTCCCAGTCTGTTTTTCTATTGCACAAGTTTTGTTTTGGCTCTCTCTTGATTGCTGCAACACTAAATGTGGCAATAACTGGAGAGTGGTCAGATAGTGTATCGAATGACGACTCCACACTAGAGTTGATATTTGACAGTCCCTTGACAATAAAGAAGTCCAGAAGGTCAGGTGTTCTATTGGTATCAGTGGGCCAGTAGGTTGGTTCTAACCATGACATTCTAAATAAAACATTGTAATAAAACATAGGTATTCTAACGATTAAGACTAAGTTATTGTTTATTTCAATAAATATGTTTCAATAAAAAATTCTTTACGATATTTATTTTACCGTAAGTACCTGCTTTTTGTAATCCCTCTTTTTACAATAATTTAAACAATAAAATACTAACAGTTTTTTTTCGGTTATCGGTAGTAATAGTTTTATTAAAAAAAAAAATGCTAAGCTGGTAAACCGAAACATTTATTTTATTGTTACTGACTTGTTCACTTTATGTGTAAAATATGAAAAAAAAACTTTTATATTATAATCCTTTCCATCAATTTTTATTCTATATTAACTATATCTTTAAAAACAATGCAAATATTATTTTACCACAAAGTTTTATTGAAAAGGCCATCGTGTTAAAGATTTGCATTTTTGTCAAAGTTGATTTGCGAAAAAAAAAACCTATTTTTAAAAATAGTAAGAAAATAACGATGATTAGTGATTACCTTTGGTATTATTCTTATTATTTAGGATAATTTTAAAATTAAAATTCTGCTTGTTTGTAGTTTTTTTTTCCACCCACGTGAATGTTTTTGATCCTACCCAAAGAAAACAATTTATTACAAAAGCTGTAAGTTTGTGATGTATGTTAGGTGAAAAGGGGAAAAAAGGAACAGTGGCCATATAATCGTTACTATTTTATTTAATAAGACTTGTATTATTACTACAAAAAAAATGCACATATCATCCCAGAGAATAAATAAAAATTCTAAGCATTTTGAAGAACGTTCCTATAACAAATACATAGTTAAAAAAAAAAAACAGTTTTCTTAGTACATTGCTTCTAATGTTTGAAAAGTTCGTCTGCTCGACGACGTAGATAACGCAATGTATGTTGTTGAACTGTCAAACTGAAAAGCAATTGGCATTGTGATTATTTTACACAATTACATCACGCTTTAGTGATTTAAAGTATATTTTAAAAGGCAATGAAATAAATAAGTTGAAAATTAATTTGAAGACGTCATGGTAACCCCCCAGAACTATACTTTGAACAATACTTCGTTTTAATGTCACTCTAGTATGGGAAAGGGACGGAGCTACAGAGGACGTCTAGCACTATCTCTTTCCAACTCTGGTTTTTTTTAAACAATTATGCTTTAAGACGTCATGCATGGTGACCACTTGATGGTGGAGATCACTGGTCAAATTGAAATACTTCTACTATATTTCAAAGAATCTTTATAATCTCAAGGTTATATCGTTGATGATACCGTTATTCTTCTTCTCTCATATCTGCATTAATAACAGCTCAAATTAGAAGAATAGTTCTGTAGAAGAAGAATAGACTGGCTATTGGCCACGGTTAATATCGTACAATAGCAGAGGAAGACCAAAAAAACGTTGCATGGACTGTGTGAAGGATGATATGGCTAGAAAGGAGATTCGTGATGCGATGACGGGTATGGATGAACATGCTACGCCGACATGAAGTCAATTGGCATAAGGGTAGGAGAATGATGATGACAGGGAGTGGTGGCCCAGTGGTAAAAGTCCTGACCAGGCCCTTTTTTGGTGTAATTTATTTCATCACCATTGTTCCCAACACGATGAGGGAAGGAGGAGCTCGTGGCTAAATAATAACAGCCTCGCCTAGGTCGATCCGTGGATGTGGGCCACCCATTACATACCGAGTTTCCTCCGTGCTTCGGAAAGCACGTTAAGCCGTTAATAATCCCGTCTGTCATTTATAGATCTTTGACAGTCGTTATAGGAAGTCAGTGGCCCGAAAGTCTAAAAACGAATTGCACCAAGGGGTATCGTATTACTAAGTACTAACTGGGTTGTGGAGGTCAGATAGGCAGTCGCTCCATGTAAAGTACTAGTATTCAGCTGCATCGGTTAAGACTAAAAGCCGACCTCAACATAGTCGGTAAAAGGCTAGGCAGATGATGTCCTAAAAAGATTCGAAGACATATAATGTGGGCTCCTGGGGTGGATTATGGTCCAGTTCGTCTCACAGACCGGACACTTTTGCCCCAGCAGTGGGCACGTTGATGCCAAAACTTACGAAAATTCTTCAGAAAAAAAAAACATCCTTGAAAAGACATTGCCAAGAGGAGTAGAACAAAAAATATGACCTTCACACGATTGATGCTAAACTGTTCTTGTCACGCACCTGACGTGGTGGCGTGAAGGTTCAGAAACCGGTTTGACCACCAGGTTGCTAGGGATTTTGGTGTGCTCATACATTTTACTACATTTCTGTAATATGACAGGGCAGCTTATCTATTCCATGGCCAAGGGCGTATGTGACTGAAAAGTTGTGTGGTAATCGGTTGGCTTGGTATTGACATGTGGTGCGGAGGAATGAGGAAAATGTCATGAGGAAAGTTTTGAGTATGAATGTGGATGGGTATAAAAGGAAAATCGTTGTGTTCCCGAGGAAAACAACAATAACGTTCTTATGATAATAGAGGGCGCCACGTGTCTTTCGAATCATGATTGAATTATATTAATAAAGAAACTTTAGTAGTGTCTAAGAGTTTTTTTTAAACCGAATTTATTGTCAAATTCTAAATTAACGCGAGCGAAGTCACGAGAAAAACCTAGTTAATTATAATGAAAGACTAATAATAGACTGTCTATCATTCAATAAAAGAGTATTTTAAAACATCATACAAGTCCTGGGCACAACGATGACCGTGACAAAATGAGCTCAGTAGTTTCCGATGGTAGCTTGAATATACATACACACAGACTATGTAGGCACTTGTCACGCTCGTGTGTTCCGCCATATTTTAATCTTATCTTAAGTAAACTAAGAAAAATTGCTGCATGAGTGAATCATAGTACACTAGTCATTTGGCCACTTTGTCTGCGATTTTTTTGTAATTTTCCCGTATAAATTTCAACACCCATATTTCACATTTTTTGGGTTTGTTTTATTTTTAAAGTAAATCTATGTGATTTCTACAAAGTAAAGCCATATTATCTACACAAAAATTGGTTAAAGTGGTTATGTCGTAAAAAAGTGACAAACAAATACAGACACTCTCACATTGGTACTATTCGTCAATGTTTTGGCCAATATTCGAAAGATATAAAGATTGTAACAAGACCCTTCACGAAACAGAAAAGCACTCGATCTTATTTTGACTATACCTAGAAACCTTCTAGTTACGGTGATATTGGGGGTCAAAGTTCCAACTTACTCTTTAGTTTTTTTAAATACTTGCATACTTTAAATGAGAGATTTTTAAACTTTGAACACATCCACGACCCTCGTACTGTTCAATCAGCATCAGCATAATATTCTGAGTGCGTTACATCAAGTCCTACCGTAAAACGTGATTTTCTACCCCCAAAAATAAAGTCATTTCTCAGCAATAATTTTTGCGTAAAGTTATTTTTCCATAATGCTTGGTTGACGGCTTCGTCGGTCGGTCCATTTACACCCTGTATGTTTAGTGAACTATTTCTCGACCTGATTGCGGTATTATCATTCTCTTGCCCTTATCCCAGTCGATCTAAGGTCAGTGTAGCATGTCTTCTTCTTCCATACTTCTCTTCAAGTCATCATCTCATGTTATGGTGTCATTATAAAAAAATTATCTTACACGCAACCTAAAATATCCTTGCTAATCAAATCAGCTTATTAAAAGTTGACAACAAATTCCCAAAAGGGATCTCTCGCAAGACCGGTTTACTTAATACGGGTCCTTGACCACAAGGTCTTACAAGTAATTATATGATAATATGGGCCTCTTAACCTTGCCTCACCCTTTCATAAGGCAAAAAAAAACTAACTTTTGCCAGCGTGTTTTTCCAGCGAGTTTTGCCAGCGAGTTCGAGTTTTTTGTAACAGTCACGTATGTGTTATTATAAACAGAGGAGCTCGTGACTAAATAATAACAGCCACTCGGGTCGATCTTCAGGTTAAGCCTCGCTTACCTAGGTTGTTCTGTGGATGGGTGACCACCCATTACATACCAAGTTTCCTCCGTGCATCGGAAAGCACGTTAAGTTGTTGGTTCCGGCTGTCATTTGTAGATATCCCACAGTCGTTACAGGTAGTCACAGCCCGAAAGTCCCGAAAGTCTGACAACCAGTCTTGCCCAGAAGTATCTTATTATTACCCAGCTGTACTAACTGGGTTATGGAGGTCAGATAGGCAGTCGCTCCATGTAAAATACTGGTATTCACCTGTGATCGGTTAGACTGGAAGCCGACCCCAACATAGTTTGGACAAGGCAGGCAGAGGATGATGTGTGGCTCTAGGTCCTAGGCTAGGTCCTGTCCTATAAATGTGTGAGTAACTGTTCTAAAAAAATATGGGAAAAATTGTCACCAGTAGGTATTTGATTAAACCGTCCCATGGCATTTACAGAGACAACAAGTATCCCATGTGTATTAACTTATTCCAGGTCTATCTGTTTACCTACTAATTTTCATCCAAATCCGTCCAGCCGTTTCAACGTGAAGTATTAACACACACACATACATGTCTTTGTCATTTATCATAATACATTCATATTTATTCATCAAATAATTTACATTATGTTCGAATTTTACAAAATATAATAATAGTGTATCAAGCCACATCGATGTTCATATTTCCCCAAACTCCTCTATAACACTATTATGTGTGACGTAACAAAAATGACGTCAATAACTATAAAAAATCCGTCACATTTTATTCAAGGTTAGTCATACTACTCGTATTAACAGTCGCAACAGGTTGAGCCCTGGATGGGTGACCATCCACATCGAGACTCCTTCGTGATTCGGAAAGCACTTTAAGCCATTGGCTCGGCTGTCATTTATAGATTGTTGACAGTCGTTACAGAAGCCTGGTAATCAGACAACCAGTCTTACCAAGGGGTATCGTATTAGCCAGTACTAACTGGGTTGTGGAGAGGAGGTCAGAAAGGCAGGCGCTTCATGTTACTTTCAAAGTGCTTTTCGGTTATTTGAACTTTCCAATATATATTTCCCTCACCCCTGATTTTTCCGATTCATATATTTTATAATTATTATCACTTGCTTCGGTGAAGGCAAACATCGTGAGGAAACCAGCGTGCCTGAAAGATATTTCTCGACGGTATGTAAAGCCAAGTCAGAGGCCCATATGGGCGGCATAAAAACTCTGACACCAGGTTAGGAACTAGTCACACTATAAAGAAGATTGAGAAAATAAATAACCGTTTATAAAAGAATAATCCTTGGAAATTGTATGTCACTCTGTCCCTTACACCCTATAATGGGTATAAAAGTACCCATAACGAAGCCAAAAGGCATTTTTTGTTCCCGTCAGTACGATCATTTGTTTAGTTCTAGACCATGCCTGGGAACTTTCTAGTTACGGATCAGTTAGGAGAGGTCGCTCCACTGGGGTAAGACTGACTGTCCACAGTGTGTTCCAGGTCATGCATCTAGCATTATAGCTACTCCTGGTTAGCTGTTCATGAGAGCGGCCCATGGGTGGCATAAAAGCTCTGACTTGCGCACTAACCACAGGATAAAAAATAAATAAATAAATTAAATATCGCTGGACATTACACACAGCGCCATCTAGGTGCCACACTAAGCAACGAGGCTTGTGTCGAGGACACCAGATAGTTGATACTACTACATAGATACTTTTTTGTTTGTAAATACATACTTATTATACATATAAACATCCATGACTCGGAATCAAATGTCCATGCTCATCACACAAACATTTGCTCCTACCGGGATTCGAACCCGGGACCCTAAGAACGTAAGGCAGCCTGACAACCGCTGCGCCATTCGGGTCGTCAAGGCACTAAGTGGGAAGAACAATATTAGACCTAAAAAGAACCCTATGTCAAACATCAACAGCATTCACCATCATTCTCTATGGCCCTTATCCCAATTAATTTGGGGTCGGCGAGAACAGCGGTGGCCCAGTGGTGGGCAGCCCCGACTTCCGAACAGTAAGTCGTGGGTTCGAAGCCAGGCAGTCGCATTACTTTGTGTAAATTATTTCATCACCACTGCTCTCAAAACGGTGAAGGAAAACATCGTGAGGAAACCGGCATGTCCTAGAACCAAACATTCGAAGACATGTGAAATCTACCAACCCGCACTGGGCCCGCGTGGTGGATTATAGCCCTCTGCTCGTGGACAGGAGGCCGTGTGTCCCAGCAGTGGGAATATTATAGGCTGATTATGCTTATGGTTATGCAGAATTTCTTCTTCCATACTTCTCTATTACTCGTCATCTCAGCTGACACCTCCTGTCTAGCCATAACTAACTAATATTTCTCTATTATAATCTTTATTATATTATTTGAATAAACATACTTGGATATTCACCATTATGTTCCGTTGTTACCTGTAAATAAATAAAAACATTAGTTACAGCATTATGTTAGTTACAAATATTATATACTAGCTGTTGCCCGCGACCTTCATTCGCGTGATATTATTGTATAAATATTACTTCCCTATTTGAATTGGATTTTGCTAATAATTTCAAGGGTTTTTTTTGCACAGAACCAATTTTTTTTTTCTAAAATAATAGTGGCTCATGACACTCCTTATAACATCAGCTATCTGTCAAAGTCTCGGCAAAATTGGTCCAGCCGATTCGGAGATTAGCCGGAACAAATAGACAGAGAGACAGACAGACAAGAACAAAAATGTTAGAATTACCGTAGTACTACCGTACTTTCATAAGCGTTTAGTAAAAAACTGTTATTTTGAAATTACAAAACACACACTTTTATTTTAGAAAACACAGACATTTTATTTATTTGATGATCATGATGATGATGAGTAGATTGTCCAAAACTGACAAATTGAAATAAGTGATGTTTTGTATTAACTCAACAACAGGTATGTTACGTCAAGTGTAATGTCCTTATTAAAAAAGCATATTACAAAATCAAGGACTACGTCGAAGACAAAGAAGTTTGGCTTTAATTCCTTCTGCGCATGCGGCTTCCCTGGTAGCTCATAAACGGCACAAATATGTGGATGTCTCTAACTATTCTCAAGCTCATTTTTTCTCATCTATCTAACCAGATTCTTTACGATAGTTTTCAAATCATTTATACATCTTTTGCTCAGAATAGTTACAGCACTGATGACAATATTTGTGTCACTTTTTTAATTTACTATTTTACAATATTTTCTTACCTTTGTATAGATTCTTTTTTACCGATTGTTTGTGAATGTTTGAACATTATAGGCTTTGTAGATTCCCAGATGCTCGTTAACTTTTGTTAACTTTTCATCTTGTTTTAATTTTTTTTGTGTAGTAAGCAACGACCTATTGTCGGGCCTATGCTGTTCCCCCATACTTAAGTACTAATGCTGTAACATGATAATATTATAACACCAAATGATTTGAAAAGAGTAACCATGGAGTTTCTTGCCGGTTCTTCTCCATAGGAAACGACCAACCCGAACCGTGCACCTTTTTGTCGACGTTTTATAAGTGCCCACCTAGGCCTATGTGAAATAAAAATATTTTGATTTGATTTGATTTGAATGAGGAAACAACCTTTACGTGCTTTCCGAACGAAGAGCCCGTGCTCACAATGTGCCCGACCTAGGAATCGAACCCAGGACCTCAGAATCAGCTGTAGCATATTTATTTATTTTATTTTATATACTACGAGTATTCGGGAAACTTACAGCTAATATAAAAAAAAAATTAAACAATACGAATTAGAAGGCCAATCGAAAGTTTCCACACATAAATTCTCGAAACACTGAAAAATAAAACCGGACCACCACTAACACCATACCACTATGCATACCATCACCACGTGGCCACTAAACGCGCATATGGTAAGCGGCCACTGGATTGACGGGGCAGTCAATTTAAGATAAAAACCTCAAAATTCGCAGTGAATCATCATAAATGCCTAGTCTTTTCCCAACTATAAGGGTGGGGTCGGCTTCCAGTCTTACTGGATTCAGCTGAATACCAGTATTTTACATGGAGCGACTGACTATCTGACCTCCACACACAGCCCAGTTAGTACTGGGTAATACGATACCCCTTGGTAAGACTGGTTGTCAGGTTTTCGGGCCTGTAACGACTGTCAAAGATCTACAAATGACAGCCGGGACCAAACGGCCTAACGTGCTTTCCGAGGCACGGAGGAAACTCAGTATGTAATGGGTGGTCGCCATCCACGAAACAACGTAGGCAATCGCGGCTTAATTAAGCTGAAGATGGAACCGAGCGTTTGTTATTTAAGCCACAAGCTCCTCAAAAAATTCCATAAAATTCCATACATTAGTATATTATCTCATAAACGAGTTCATTCAACAGTAACATGTGCATTACTTTTCCCAGCCCTTCCTGCACATCTAATCAAATATACAAAAGAATCCATGTATCAAAAATAGTCCCGAAAAACACGAAAAAAATGACCTCCAGCCAGACCAGTCTCAGACAGAAAAAAACCGTAAAAAAACCGAAATGCGCACCCCGTGTTCGTTACATTTAAAAAAAAAACCCTACCCCTATGAAAAGAGGGAAAAAATCCCGACCCCACCCTTTAGACGAATAAAACCATGCATGTTGCGTAAATGTACGGCTAGGTGAGAGAAGGACAGAGTAATAGGTCAGAGCGAGATAGGAGATCCCCCCGATATAGGCCCTGATCTATGATCCACACGGGAGCGAATCGGACGTTTTTTTTTTATTATTTTTACTTTTTTGGCATTTTAACTTTGTATGTAAATTCGAAAAAGAGAATCAGCCTGTCTGTTCATATTGTTTGTAGCCGAATCTTTATTTTACACGTTGGTAAATAAAATATCGCCTAAAAATGGATTTAAATCACAACAAAATTGGTTAAAGAAAATGGCAAGTGTAATTTTAGTAAGAGATAAATTCTTATCGGGTATTTCTCTAGGAATATCTCATTTTCAAACAGGAATCAAGACTTGCACGTCTGACGGCAATTGGCGCACCCCTATTACATGGGACTTAAACAGAACAGGCGAAATGTGGGTGTACTGGTAAGTCTAACTCATCGGGGAAATCCAAGCGTGATAGTATGATTTGATAAAAAAAAAGCGGCCAAGTGCGAGGTGGATTCGCCCACCGAGGTGAGGGTTCCGTATTTTGTAGGTATTTAGTTATTTAACTACATAAAGGGTGTAACAAGACCCCTAATGAAGCTGAAAGGCACTTGTCCTCCCCGTCATTGCGATCATTTTTTTTTTATTTAGTCCGTACCTGGTAACCTTCTAGTTACGGAGGGTTTGACGCATTTGGTGCACATCTCAACTTGTACACCATGCTCAAATGGTAAACTTAGCAACTGGTGCACTTCTCATATGGTACACTTCGCAAGTGGTGCACATCTCAATTGGTGCACTTCGCAAAAGGAGCACTTTTTAAGATGGGTGGAGGTCAAAGTTCGAACTTTTTCACAAGTATTTTTTTAATACTTGTTTTTAATGTAGGAATTTTACTTTAAACACCTCCACGGCCCCCGTACTATTCAATCCATCCGTCACATTGAGTCCTACCGTAAAACGTGATTTTTCACCCAAAAAAATACAGTCATTTCCCAGCAGTCATTTTTGCGCAAAGTTACTTAGTTTGACGCATAATGCTTGGTGGGCTTCGTGAAGGGTCCAGTCACACCTTGTATTTACGGTTTTCAGATATTTTCCTTTACATGTGCTGTAAGACATTGCTTCTTGCCTGATTCTAAGTCAACGGGAAGTACCCTATTAATAGGTTTTGATACCTTTGTGAAATAAAAAATTATGCGCCATAAACGGTCATATCTTTTAAACGCGTTGACTTATAAGTTGAGTAGTTAGTCCGTGGATGAGTGACCACCACCACACCACACCACACACCGAGTTTCCTTCTTGCCCTTAAGCCGTTGGTCCCGGCTGCCATTTGTAGATCTTTGACAGTCGTTACAGGTAGTCAGTGGCTCGAAAGTCTGACAACCAGTGTTATCAAGGGGTATCGTATTACCCAGTACTAACTGGGTTGTGGAGGTCAGTTCTCCATATAAAATACTGGTATTCAGCTGCACCTTTTAAGACTAGAAACCTACCCCAAAAATTTTGGAAAAGGTATACAGATGTTGATATAATATAATCAGTGTAGTACACTAATTTGTATTTAAATTAACAACTATGTAAAGAAGACGTTTATCTTTGTAAAAACATCCGTTCAATGTCAAGGTTCCGTCAGAATCGGCTCAGCAGTTCCGGAGACTAGCTGTTATAAACAAACAAAATATGCTTACGTTAGAAAAATTGCTTTGTAACGCGATAGTTGAGGAATGTAACGTTTTGATGATATAGGAATTAATTATGATTTTATATTATTTATGCTGTTATACTTTGACTACTAAGTGTTGGATGTAAAAAGAGGAGCTCATAGCTAAATAATAACAAGTCACAGGTCCCTCTTTGCCTAGATCGGTCCGTGGATGGGCGACCATCCATTACCGACTGAGTTTCCTCCGTGCCTCAGAAAGCACGGCAAGAAACTCCATGGTTACTCTTTTAAAATCATTTGGTTTTACGGTGTGACAGCGTGCAGCGTAGGCCCGACAATAAGTCGTTGCTTACTTCACTAATAATAAGACCGGCCAAATGCGGGTTGGAATCGCGCACCGAGGGTTCCATGCGAATTTGCTTCTTTTTTTAATAAACTACATATTTACGGTTTTTTACTTTTTTCCTTTACATTGCTGCTTGCCAGGTTTCATGACAGTAGGTCAATGGAAAGTACCCAGGTTTTGATTCCATTGTGAAATTGATGCGAAAATAGGCGACGTAAACCGTCATAATTATCTTTTGATCGCGTTGTCAATTTATTTTTTATTTCTGATGTTGATTTCAATGTTCATTTTATTTTATTTTAATTTCAATCGGACTAGATGGATCAAGTTATCTGAAATAAAGGTTTTTTATTTGACGAAGATTGTTTTTTCTGAGCTGAAAGAGACCGTAGATCCGAGTATTTGATATCTAGACACGCGGCAGCGTGTCAAGCCAAGTTCAAACTATAGCAGAACAGGCGAGCAGCACTGTGTGTAATATTACACGAACCATTTGGAGCCACTTTTGACCCTCATACCTCAAAATTATTTCACATAAACATGTCTTTGGCTCATATGTGCTCCAAATTGCGATTAAGCTTACAGATTTCTGTAAAAAAAACCTACCGTTTTTATTACCAATTCGGGTCGAGACTCATTAGTATAGATACCTCCTTGAATTTGATCAGGATGAAAAGCGACAGCCTGTTTTGAACTTGGCTCTCATACCTCTACGCGTTCTTGAGAAAAAGGATCTAAACAGACAGACAATAAAGTGATCCTATAAAGGTTCCTTCTGATGTACGGAACCCTAATAAAGTATGACAAACGTACCTAATAAGACGGACAGTCATTTTGTCGTATGTTGTTATCATCCAACGCAAATTTACAAAGAAAGGACCATTGTTTACTAGCAGATACGAAGCTACATAATCTGCTATGTCGATTGTAATATAGACATCATCACATCTTATTATTTTCCCTTGGAAGTAAAGCACAGATGTCGTAACAGCACAGGAGTCAGGGACTTCACACAATTTTGTAACCACTTTCTTGTGTAATAAAGATTTTTGTTTAAAGAAAGAAAGAAAGAAAGAAAAATATTTATTTGGGACAAGCACAGGAACAACAAAAAATAACAATAAAAAAAGAATCTAAAACTAAATAATAAAAAAGACCTGTGCGAGGCCAAAAAGGCTCCTATCTCAGCATGATGCTGCGATATATGAAAAACAAATACCGCAGCGCTGGTATTCTGATAGGGCCCACTGTGACGTCACGGTCACAACTACGATTACAAGACGACTACAAGTTACGATTACAAGTTTATAATAAGAGGGATCCCCATATATGTTCATAATAAAGAATCATGCTCATTGTCGACCATCTTTCGAGGCTCTCCTTAGGCGGTTGGATCAAGGGCCTGATTCAGAAGGCAGTACTCTCCGATACGGCTCGTATTGTGAGGAGGTTCCTGTCTCTGGAGCCCTAACGACCGGTAGCTTGGACCCTGCTCCCGGCACCGGCGTACTACTATTTTTATATGTTTTTTTTAAGAAATATTTAAAAATATTAAAAATAGGTAAGAAAAATAAACGAAATAATAATCATGCTCAAATCAATTGTGTGCTCCTTTCATAACTCTGTATGCTTTCATAAAGTTAATTTATTGCTGCTGGTTGATTCTTTATGACCATCAAACCATGAACTGGCGAAACTGGTGATCAAACCACGCATAGATACTCCCAGGACATCGCTGAACAAGTTTGTCCAGTAAAGAATCGTTTTCAGACATCCAGTCTTACCAAGGGGTATCGTATTACCCAGTACTAACTGGGTTGTGGAGGTCAGATAGGCAGTCGCTCCATGTAAACTGCTGGTATTATAACCCAGGTCCCTTAAGATTCTTTACTAGGCGATCTTCCATCAGTGTGATACTTAGAGAGTCATCTTTTGCCTGCCTTTCCCCAGCTATGTTTTGGTCGGCTTCCAGTCTAACCGGATGCAACTGAATACCAGTATGTTACATGGAGCGACTGCCTATCTGACCAGGTCAGATACTGGATAATACGATACCCCGGTAAGACTGGTTGTCAAACTACTCACAATGACTAGCAAAGATCTAACAAATGACAGCCGGGACCAACTGGTAAACCAGCTTTCCGAGACATGGAGGGAACTCGTTACGTAATAGATGGTCACCCATCCATGAAATGACCTCGGCAACCGTTGCTTAACTTTGAAGAACGGCCCGTGCGGCTGTTATTATGTATCTGGAGACTTTTTGAGCGAGATCCCTAAGATATGTTTAACAGAGACAGTAATTTAAAAAAATCTACCCACACCAATAAAATGAACTACTCTGCCGATCCTCAGCACCATGTCCCCGTGAAGCATTGATGAGTAATATACTAAAACGTACTAGTGTGAGTGAGGATGAACGAACTCGACGTTACTCGGCGGGCGGCCATGTTGGCTACGTCATACGACCTTGTGCGTGCGCGCCGCATGTATAGCTTACTTTTGAAAATTATGACCTTGCTTCGCTTAATATTATGATTTATCAATTTGCATATACGGACTGTTGTCGATTGTGAAATGTTAGGTGAAAAAGTAGAGATGGGAAAAGATAAATGGTGATTTTCGAGGTTAAGCAACGTTTGCCAGGGTTGGTCTGCGGATGGCTGACCATATATTGGATACCACATCGGTCGCGGCTGTCATTTTTCAGTCGTTACGAGTAGTCAGAAACTGGAAATACTGACATCCAGTCTTACCGAGGGGTCGGCACACTGTGTCTTCTTCTTCAATACTTCTCTATTACTCGTCATATGAGTGGTAACCTCCTTTCTAGTCATATTATCCTTCACATAGTCCATCTCTTTCTTCTATAATCTTAGCCATCCACATTCATACTCAAAACTTACCTCACGACATGGCTTCTCGCATGTTTTGGTCCGAATATAACCTTCAAAAACGCGACGTTTTCTTTGAATATAACATAGTACAGTCACGAATGTAGCTCCCTATTAGTGAAAGAATTTTCTGAATGGGATCAGTAGTTCCGCAGATTACCCTAACTACATCCAAACGAATAAAGGAGGTGTTTTTTCCCCCATACAATTGTGGCCAAACAATGTACCTTAACAATAATGGTACGAAGTTATAGGAAAAAAATCGCAGATTCTGAAAAAAAATATATTGGATTTATTCATGCATTTGTACCACCTGAAATTGTCGATCAAAGATGCTAAAACTTGCAACCCAAGAATTTTAATCTGGCAATCTCGTGATTCATTTCTCCGATGATGCGTTTCGTTACTTCATTTTGTACACGTATGAAAACCTAAAAATATGCTATTTAGAATTTAGTTTTGTATTAAAGATAGGTTATTTTTCCCCGGCACACTTTTTTGTGAAACATTATGGGATCAAGAATTTAAAAAATACATTTATTTCACATTTCAGATTATTTTTTGCGTTTGGTTAGCTACTAGCCAAAAGACAGAGCTCCAGGGTCGATCATTTACTATTTTATTCCTTTTGTTGTTGTCGTTGTCAATATTGTCATTCAGATTATTCTAGCCCTTGTCAGACGATCGATCTCGAAAGAGTTTAATATTTTGACAGATGGAATAGTTTGACAGCCGCCAGCGCTGTTATGAACGTTTCTTTGAACGCAGTTACGATTCGAGTTAGTGTTTTTTCATATTCTTTTATTTCTTAACCTATCGAATATTGAAGGATTTAAAATACTGCTAATAACACAATATATTGGGAAGAGTTTAAATAGTAATTTGTACCTCGGTACATGTTTTGGCCGAAAAAAAAACACCTCCTTTACCTCATTAGTGAAGATGGAAAAATAAATAAGGTTTCTTTTGTGTCAGTATTTTCTCAGTACTAGCCAGTACTCCTGGATTCGGGCCCGGATGATGGTAATATACTCCCCCCTAGCGTTTTCCCAAGCGAGTGAGCGACTGCCTATTTTCACCTCCACAACCCAATTAGTACTGGGTAATATGATGATAACCCTGACGAAATCTGGGTGAACTATTAGGTACACCTCTGTCTAACCCTCCGGGGAATATAGGCGTGATCTTGTATGCTTGAACTTGGCACTGTCTCAAGTGATAGTTACAATGTTGCGGGTAACGTGAGCATGCAATGAACTGATCAAGTGATCAACCATCGCTTTGCAAATAGCTCTATCTCATTTTGCATGCTGTGATATCAAATAGATTCTGTAATATCTGATAGGTCAAATAATCTATACCTACTATTATTATAAAGAGGTAAAGTTTGTAAGGTTGTAGGGGTAATCTCTGGATCTACGGAACCGATTTTGAAAATTCTTTCGCTAATAGGAAGCTACATTATCCCCGAGTGCCATAGGCTATATTTACAACGTCCCGTGGGATAAACACCGACTAAAACGCGAGCGAAGCAGCGGGCAACAGCTAGTAGACTACAAAATTTAAATGAGTGTTACTATATAATGAGCATGAGGTCCTGGGTTCGATTCCCAGGTTGGGCAAAGTGTTATTGGGTTTTTCCAGCAAGATTTTCTCAGTAGCAGCCACAGAGTCTGGATTTGCGCCCGGTTGATGATAATAGGCTCGCCTCCTGTTATATGGGAATAAACACAACTGGCGAAATGTGGGGGATAATTAGGTACGCCTCTGCCTGACACTTCGGGAATTACCGGCGTGATGTTCTGTTTATTTTTCTTAGTGTTTTATGAGTATTACTACACCAGTCTTTTCGTCATTGAAATCGATATATTTTTCAAACATCTAATGATTTAAAAAAAATAGAAAAGAAAAGTATTTTTTATTTTTTTGACGACTTTTTTGTTATTGTATCACTTGTGTTTTGTTTAATGCATTTTTTTTTCTACCAGCCCCATATTTTTTATTCATTACGATGGTACATTATTTACAAACTACAAGTAGATCTAAAATAATGATACAAGTTTCAAAATGGGGAAAGATTTACAGGGTATCAAAAACTTCGTCCACATCGCTGTCAATAGGAAAAGTGCCCAGAAGGCTGGCAACATTGCCAACTTGAATGGCTATGCTGATTTGTCATTAAAATTTATATCTATCGAGCATTTCTTTTTTCTTTTATCATATTTTTTTTGTGCCAATTTCTTTTCTTCTATCCATATATTTTAGTTAATTTAACCAAACTGAACTAAAGGTGTCTATAGATAGTTTACTACTCATAACTTCTCTCTTAGAAACCTACTCGCTGCTTATCATTTAGCAGAAAGCCATGACTCACTCACTTCACTGTTACTGAATAAACATTCGTTAACTACTTAATTGCATATCATTACATCATGCTAGAAATCTCCAGAGGCAGGAGTTCTTCTTTCGTGTCGATGGTACGACTTGTTTAAATTCTTGGGGTCCAGTATGCTGTATCTCTTGAGTGCAGGGTTGGGACACTTCAGACAGTCCAGCAAGTGGGACATCGTCTGGTCGGGAGCACCGCATTCACACTGTGTGTCGGAAGGATCTATAATTGCCTATTTTGCCGAATTGTGTGTTACGGGCATACTTGGTTAAGGCTTTCCAAACAGGACACTGGAGATCATGCAGGCAGGAGTGTACTTACAGTACACCCACATTTTACCAGTTACGTCTAAGTCCCATGGTAATAGGTACAGCTTACTTAGGCCAACTAATCCACTAATCGACAACAATAGTGTTGGTGAAGCTCGAAAAAAGTTGTGGCTCCTCAGACATCCCCTCCGGCTCACTATGCTGAGCCTACAGAAATGCTCTCAGCGGGTCACCAACTGCCGTGGCCCACCTGGAAGACTCTAAACTGACTTCGAAGCCAGATGGGCCGTTGCAGGTACAACTTGGTCCTGTGGGGGTATTCCAATTAAGCTTAGTGTGACTAGAGTCTCATCCCAAACCATGACCTCCTGACCTGCTCTCTGTGCAACTCCATCTGCACTTTAAGGGACCTGTCCAAAGCCACCACCAACGCGGTCGATGTGGCTGAGTTCTGGTCGAAACCAATTTAATGAAATAACTATGGGAATCATCGACGCGAGGAGATGTATTAGGGAGCGAACCTATTGCCATCAAACTGGGAACGAGGAAGACCTTGAGACTACTTCCTTGATAAAGCTTAGGTATGTCTGTCCAATGCATTTTTGGATTTTCGTTCATCGGTGACCTTGCTACCATTTTGCTGACTGGCAAATATTTTTACCACGACTTAAGCAGACAATAGGGAAAAGTCCTTAGTAAAAAAATATGATTATATTTAGTCCGTCAGTTAGATTATCGAAAAATATTGGATACGTATTTTTTGTTTTATCAAATCAAAAAAAAATAACGAGGATAAACCGCATCAAATAATTGAAGTGGGGGTTTGTGACGTCACTTGTACGTACAGAGTGTACATACTAGTGACGTCACGCGAGTTTTCGACGCACTGTATCGTCTTCATTTTTTGTTTACGTGAAAAAACAAAAAATACGTATCCAATATTTTTTGGAAATCTATCTGACGGACTAATTAGATATTTTTTAGTCATCTACCCTACTCGTTTTCCGATACGAAAGCCGAAATAAAATTGTCATAACATTTTTCTTTAAAAATATCTATATCTTCGTTTCTACAATTTGGTGTTACACCACAACCAACTTACCTGTGCAGGCGGGAAAACGCAGAACTAAAATAAATGTACCAAGTTTGACATAACGATGCAAATTTTCTTGACAAGCAACGCCACCTTGAACTGCACACTTAAAGTGGTCATACTATATTTTATTGGCACATTTTGTGATTCGTCACATAAATTACAAGGTTTCCGCTGAAATTTATTTTTCACGAGTGATCTGCGATAAAAGTAGATTTTATTTGAATGTTCAAAACTTGATTTGAAGAATTTGATTTACAGAACCGATCATTTGGGTTATCGTAGACACATTTTGTGCAGCTTCATCTTTATAGTAAAGGATTTAAAAAGAGGTTTCCGGCAAAATTGTACTATTTGGGATTATCTTCTTTAAAAGCAGTTTTTATTTTACTAATCAATGTTTGTATTGAAGACTTTGAGTTCGAGAACTAAACTTGCAAAGTTTGACTTTTCTAGTTTCTTCAGCAAACTAAACGATACAAAAATGGTTTTTAGTGATGATCTCTCTTAAAAGTTATTTTCAAAGTGTTCTACATCCGTAACCTCTCTAATCCAGGTCCAGTTGAAAACCAGTGTCAGCCACTAGTTGTCCAGCATTTTGCTGAACTGGGCCTATTTGGCGCAGCCGTGAGGCACACGGTGTTACATTTTTTGTTTAGATATAAGTTCTTTTGTTGTTACTTACTCAGGAAAAGGCCAAGTTTCTCAACTGTTCCTCCGTTGGTACTCGTAAATCCAACATACTCGGTAACATTTAAATGTATTCATTACATAATTAAAAAAGGTCTTAGACACAGTCGGTGGGAAAGTTACATCAGTGGTAAAGTCAAGGCGATCCGTTTTGCAACAAGGTGTGGCGGCGACATCTTGACGCCTTCTTGGCGTAACGGGGCGTAAGGCTACGTTCACGTCCTCAGGCGACACGACACTACTTGTGTCAAAAGACACTCGCGTTTTTAACCGACTTCTAAGTAAGGAGGTGGTTGTGTATTCCCACAGTATCTTTTTATTTGTGTCATGTATTTTCACCGATTTCTACGTGATTATTGATCCGATGAAAGTGTTTTTTTTTATTTGGTATAAGAAGCCCGCGCGGTACATAATTGTTATTAACTTTGCTCGGGTACTTTTAAGAGTTATCGTCTATGTGGATGATGAACTAATATTTTCTAGTTACAGTGTAAAATTTATACTTGACAAGGATTTGTGTGAGTTACTACAACTAAAAATTAAATTAACTACAATTGATATATTTTGTTATATTTATGTAAATATGGATTTATTCTTTTAAGTTTTAGTTATAAATATTTTCTGGTCTTTTTTTATGTATTGTACCTACTTTAAACAGGGTGAATTTTGCAAATGGGCGTGGATGGCCAAATCCGAAACTACGAGGATTAGCGAAACATGCTCAAAGGAGTCTCCAGCCCGATTTTGATGAAAACTAAAACTGCATCATTGTATTTTTGAAAAATCAATAGTCCTGGCCAGGAATCGAGCCTGTTGGTTTTGAAAAAAAAACACGCTGCATTTTAACACCATTCGATAGTGTCAGTTATTAGGATTAAATTCTGGGAAGTAAATTTTCCACATTTTTTGGAAGTTGGTTAATTTTATTGGCTGATTTTGCTTACGCTTATAATATTTTTAATTTGGACTTGCGTAGCGCGTATTTCGCTTGTATTTTTCGAGTGTGTACCATGGTACCGTCGCATCGCAGTGACACGTGGCTCGCTCTAAGCTATTTCTTTTGTAGCGGCATTACAAAAAGTACTACAGCAAATTAGTACAAGAAAAAGAACTACAGCGTCATCGATGACACAAATGAAGAAATCGTAATCTGACTAGCCTTTTTCCACCTATATTGGAGTCGGCTTTCAGCCCAACCGGATGCAGCTGAATACCAGTATGTTACATGGAGCGACTGTCTATATGACCTGCACAACCCACTTCGTTATACGATACCCCGTGGTAAGACTGGTTGCCAGACTTTCAGGCCACTGACTACCTAGGCTGTAATGACTGTCAAAGATAAACAATTTACAGCCGGGACCAACGGCTCAGAGAACTAACATCAAGCGCGCGTTATTAAAGTTATCCGCGACTGAAGAGCTTATAGAAAAACCCAGCAACAACTGTTGGGCTGTTATGCTTATGATCCTCTCTTTTCTATGAACTTTACACTCTGCTCTTTATTGTTAGTTTTCTGCGCATTTGCTTTTGCATCGTAACCCGCAAGTCTTGTGAACCTGTATTTTGTGGCCAAGCCGTAATTGTTGCCAACGGCCCCTAAGGTTACAATCAGAAGAGAGTTTAGACGGTTACTACTGCATTTTATTATAATATTTATATGCACATACATTTAGATAGCTGTTGCTCGCGACGTTATTATAAAAATACACATTTCCCCATTTTTGCAATTATTTTCATTGATGGCCGGAGCATTAATGAAAAATGTTGGTCATTGGTCTCCTTTTGGTCGTAGCGTGATGTTATATAGCCTATAGCCTTCCTCGATACATGGGCTACCCAACACTAAAAGAATTTTTCAATTCAGATTGAAAAATTATTTTAATGTAGTTCCTGAAATTAGAGCGTTCAACTAAACAAACTCTTCAGCTTTATACACACATCAAAAGTGTCTAGGGATCAAGCATTTTTATGTGGATTTCTTGAGATTGAGATGTGGCTTTGTAATAAATTTATGATTTTATAAATTTATATGGATCCTTTTTGGTGCATTTCATAATTTGAATCAGGAACTGTGAATCAAATTCGAGTAAAAGATGAAAATCAGCTGTCAATATTTTCCCTATAAAAACATACAACGCATTGAAGACATTATTAGTGCTACTGTTTCCCTACTACTGATTAAAACCAACGTTATTATGGAGCGGCGACGTCATTTAAGCAGGGAAGAAATGCTCAGAGCCGTGGGAATGATAGAAGCTGGTTCCCGGCAACGTACTGTGGCTTTAGCTCTGAATACAAGTCAGAGTGTTATCAGTCGACTTTGGACACGTTACCGAAGCACTGGTACCGTGGCTGAGCGCCATGGAGGACGGTATCGCTGCACCACACGGAGACAAGACCGATACATTCAAATCTTAACTCGAAGAGCTCCAACAATAACCGCCATGATGTTAGCCGTGAGGCTTCATCACTCTTCAGGGAACTTAATTAGCGACCAAACAGTCAGAAACCGCTTGCATGAAGTGAACCTTCATTCCCGAAGACCGCTACGGGTACCACCTATAGCAATGCACAATCGTAGGATACGATATCAATGGGCTCTTGAACACAGAAATTGGGCAGAAGAACAATGGCGTTTCGTGTGCTTTTCTGATGAGTCTCGTTTTGGTATGAGACCGGATACAAGACGTATACGACACTGGAGAACCCCTGGACGCCAACAGCGATTAAAATCCTGCCAGGAAGTCCATCCTTATAGTGGTGGATCCATCATGGTATGGGCGGGTATTTGGATCGGCGGAAGAACTGAGTTGATTTGGATCAGAGGCAACCTCAACGCTCAAATTTATGCTGAGACGATTGTATCAGACGTCATCGTTCCTCTACAAGTGCAAATCGGTCCCTTATTTCAGTTAATGCATGATAATGCACGACCGCACACCGCAAGAGTTGTAAGACAGACTCTCGCCGCAGCTAACATCAATGTCCTGCCCTGGCCTGCTCAGTCGCCAGACTTGAATCCGATTGAGCATGCATGGGATATGCTACAGAGAAGAGCTCTGCCGAATATGGAGGGTATCCAGTCGCAAGAAGACCTTTTTTTGTTGTTGCAACGAACATGGGCGGCCATTCCACAGCGTGATTTGGATGAACTCATTTTGAGTATGCCAAACCGATGTTCTTGTGTTGTTAGTGTTCGCGGTAGAAACACGGATTATTAATTGTTTAAGTTACCCAATAAAATTTTAAAGAAAACTGTTATTTCAGTCTTTTTTTCGAACTTTTGTGTTAGTGGTTCAAATGTCAAAAATCCCTTTATTAGGAAAATGGCAAATTTCTTTATTAATGCAAAGGTGACTTGGTTTATCGTTACTGTGACAAACGAAAACACTTTATTTGATGAATCCTTAAAGAAAATTTTAATTAATATCAATCAGGAGAAAAGTTATTGCAAAAATATATGTTGATCCCTAGACACTTTTGATGTGTGTAATAGGTAAAATAGCGCCGCCCCGGCTTCGCTTGGGTGCAATGTTATACATATAAACCTTCCTCTAGAATCACTCTATCTATTAAAAAACGCATCAAAATCCGTTACGTAGTTTTAAAGATCTAAGCATACATAGGGACAGACATCGGGAAGCGACTTTGTTTTATACTATATAGTGATTAGTATAGAAGTACAGATGAATGGAAATAATAATCAATTACAGATATATTAAGTAATATAATATATATTAAGTTGAGGAAGGAAAACTTGATACAAACATTAAACCACAATTAAAAAGTCGTAGGTCATTATTAGAACCGTTATACAGGGTTTAACAGGACCCTTCACGAAACCGCCAACCAAGCATTCTGTACATCAAACTAAGTAACTTTACGCAAAAATTATTGCTGGAAAACGACATTTATTTTGGGGACTTAAAACAAGTTTTACGGTAGGACTCAATGTAGCGCACTCAAAACATTGTGCTGATGAATGGATTGAATTATACGGGGTTCGTGGAGGTGTTTAAAGTAAAAAGATTACATTAAAAACCAACAATATTAAAAAAAAACTTGTGAAAAAGTTGGAACTTTGACCCCAATATCTCCGTAACTAGAAGGTTCTCAGGTATGGTCTAGAACAAAAAAAAATATCGCAACGACGGGGAGACCAAGGGAGAGAGGAGCCTTTCGGCTTCGTTAAGGGTCTTGTTACATCCTGTATACATTCAAGACATACTTTTACCTATTAAAAAAAAACTAGGATTATCATCATCTTCTTCCAACTATGTTAGAATCAACTTCCCGTATACCTGGATGCACCTGAACAACAGTATTTCACGCAGAGCCTATCTGACGTAACGCATTTTTATAAAAAAAATACGGATAAATAAAAAAAATATAAAAAAAATCACGAAATATTACTTTTTAAACTGTCATGATTACCAACATTATCATTAACACTAGAAACGGGATAAGCATGGTAAATATCCCGTTAGGGTTTTTCACGAAATGTCCTCTACCGATTAATATACGGCGAGAAATAGTAAAAATGCAAAAAAAAACAAGATGGCGCGGCGTAACCACACCCAGTTACAAATCGCATTGCATTGAGTTGAGTCTGATGCAAGCATTTTAATGTTCGTGTGAGCGTTTTTTTTATTATTTCCCTCACGCTTTTCCCTGAGGGATAGGCAGAATTGCATTAGAAATAACCTAGTATTTTAAGAAAACCTTAGTTGATAACTGATTAGTGACTCTAACGCTCTTGCCCTTCAATCACCATCATCAGTCTTTAGCATTCCACTGCTAGACATAGGCCTCCTCCATCGTACGCCAAATTCTCTTGCCGTCATGCCAATTTATTAGTGGTCGGCAAAGCATGTCTTCTTCCTCTATACTTCTCTATTACTCGTCATCTCAGCAGTCACCTCCTTTCTAGCCATATCATCCTTCACACAGTCCATCCATCGTTTCTTTGATCTTCCCTTATTCTTCTAGCCAGCCATCCACATGTATACTAAGAATTTTTGGTGCCTAATCTTCCGCATCATTTATACATATTTTATGTGCCATTGAACAATACATTTCATTTTTACTAAGTATTACTTGAAAAAAAAAGCAAAATGTCCGGCTTACCCGCCAGTACCGAACCATAAAGGGCCAAAAATCAACAATAGTGCGGCTGCGTACGACGCTGCCATTGGTCGGACCCTTCGACGCATCGGTTGCAACATAGAACCACGAGTAGTTTTTATTCAGAAGTATCACAATTATGACTTGCGATAAGGAATAGTCGTTTGCCGAATTTCGAACTTTGATCTTTTATTATTTTTTTAATTGTTGGTATTGGCCTCTTTATTTTATTTGTGAGCTTATTTAGTGGCCAACAGTAATTAAAATAGCTACGTATGATGTACCGACAATATTGTGTGCAGTTTCAATTATTTTAATCGTCCATTGCAAGTAAAATGCGAGTATATAGGAATATTTCTTTACTAGCAAATTGATATCTTAGTTCTTACTAATATTCTAAATGAGAAACTTTGTGAGAATGGATGTTTGTTACTCTTTCACGCGAAAACTACTGAACAGATTTGGATGAAATTTGGCACATAGATAGTATATAACCTGGATTAACACATAGGATACTTTTAATCCCGATAGTATGATACCGTGGGACGGTTACCGACCTTCACACGGGCGAAGCCGCGGGCATTAGCTAGTAGGTACTTCATAACAAAATCAACCTTTGCAAAGCTGAAACAACCCTCCTCTAATTTCTGTTATTTCAGTCAATTACGTGCTTGGGCACGCTATTGACTGAAATAACGCTGCTATTGAATGGTGTAATAATACAGTGTGTGTTTTTTTTTTTCAAAACGAACTGGTTCGATTCCTGGCCAGGAATATTGATTTTCAAAAATACAATGATGCTGTTTTAGTTTCAATCAAAATCGGGCTCGAGACAACTTTGAGTATTTTTCGATATTCGTCACAGTTTCGGATTTGGCCATCTACGACCACTTGAAAAATTCATCCTGTATATCCTAATCTAACTGGGCCTATTTGGCGCAGCCGTGAGACACACAATATTATCCGTTTTTTTTTTTTGTTTAGATTTAAGTTTTTTGTTTCTCGCGGCTCGCGGCTTCACTTGCGTGAAGTTCAATAATTGTCCCACAGTATCATACTACCGGGATACAAAGTATCTTATGTTTTAATCCAGGTTATAAGCTATCTGTGTTCAATTTCATCCAAATCCGTTCAGTAGTTTTTGCGTGAAAGAGTAACAAACATCTATCCATCCATTCGCATTTATAATAGGATAAAATATATATTGTAATCGAATTGGGCCTATGGTGAGACACACAATATTATGTTTTTTTTCTGTTATTGAGATTTAAGTTTATTTTATTTTATTGTTTTTAATACATATTGTGTTATGTGCCAAATAAACCTATTTTGTTTCATTTCTTTTCTTTCTAATCTTTTCGACAGTTAACCTTCTGCCGTGTTTCTACTCCGTGATAGACCCGAATCTATGCGTTTCCTGATTGGCTGCCGAGAGAATGCCGATGACTCTCAACCGGCAGGAGCTAAGGGCCATTGGGCGGAAAACGTTATTTTATGTCTTTTTCTTGTAACATGTTAGTTTTTGAGGAAGTGGGGGAAGTGTCAAGTGCGTTCTTGCTTTTGGTGTGGTGGTCTATTTTATTTAGATGAAGTTAATAGGACATGCTGTTTGTTAAGTGATTACTGTGATTAAGGGTTTTGGTCAGTCAGAAAATATTTCTCGTTTTTTCTTTTTTTACGAAATACATCATTTTGTAGTTTTTATTTGTGTTTTGTTTGCTACCACTTCGCCCGCGACTTCGTCTGCAAAAGTTGTGATATCTCAGCTAATATGCATGAAACTAATATAATAGCTTTCTGCCAGTGAATTTTCGAGATTGGATCATTAGTTCCGGAGATTACCCCCTACAAACAAATTTTAAATCTTCATAATATTAGTATAGATTTACAGAGGAAAGAAAACTTTTCTTTTTAATCATATTAGTGTGACAAACTTAAATATAGTAAACTAGCGACCCGTCCCAGCTTCGCACGGGTGCAAACACTCTATTTAACAAAAACCGCATCAAAATCCGTTGCGCAGTTTTAAAGATCTAAACATACATAACGACAGACAGACAGCGGGAAGCGACTTTGTTTTGTACTATGTAGTGATAAATGAGGTTAGGTTAGCTTACTTTTTATTATTTGAGGTTATTTTTTTTTTATGTGATTTTTTTGAAGGTCTGGTGGTCGCAAACACGACTGCTGAGCATGCGGTCCTGGGTTTGATTGCAGGGTCGGGCAAAGTGTCATTATATTTTTGCCATCAGGAATTTCTCAGTAGCGGCGACGGAGTCTGGATTTGTGCTCGGTTGATGGCAATAGGCTCGCCCCCTATTACATGGGACTTAGACATAATTGGCGAAATTTGGGTGCACTATTATACACCTGTGCCTCATCCTTCGAGATTACAGGCGTGATGGTATCTTATGTTCATTTTTTTTTTCAATAAATGTGTCCAGTAGGTGCGGGAGACAACCCACATTAACATAATTGTAAAACAATGATTTTTACAAAATTCATAGGTTTCGTTACAATCAGCATTGTCACACAACAAAAATTGCATAAACAACAAAAAAAATAACCCACCTTATGTAACCCAACCAACTCAAAAAATAAACAAAAATACTGCCCTATCACCAAAAGGATCTCTACAAAACTAGAGTTCCCGAGTTGCATAAAAACTTCAGGTAAAAAGGGCCCATGCCGCTATTGGCCTACGACCACATGTCTATGTAGACTCTATGCCTATGTAGCGTCCGACCAATGAGAGTGGCTCTATTCCAGAACTGACCTATGGTCATGTGCTCTATCGTAGAGTAGGGATTTTACTATTGTAGTTTTTTTTTTTGTTGTCTTTGGGAGGGATGGTGGCTAATTTAGATAACATAACATAAATTCACGCTTGTAATCCTTAAAGGGTTAGACAGAAGTCCTAATAGTGCACCCACATTTCGCCAGTTATGTATGACGGGGCGAGCCTATTGCCATCAACCGGGCACAAATCCAGACTCCGTGGCTGCTACTGAGAAATTCCTGATGAAAAAAACAATATCACTTTGTCCGGCCAGGAAATCGAACCCAGGACCTCATGCTCAGGAGTCATGGTGGTGAATAATCTATACTAATATTATAAAATGGTAAAGTTTGTGAGGTCGTAGGGGCTAATCTCTGGACCTCAGTCCATCCAAAGAATTTTCAAAATCGGTTCAGTAACTGATTTTGAAAATTCTTTCGTTTGGATATAAAATGCTGAGAAGGGACGCCCTAGAAGGACATACACTGACCTTATTGGTGAGGTTCTTCAGAAAGGTCAGGTGCGTAGTACGTGTAGCGTGTGTGACCAGGATGTATGAACGTTGACGAGGCGCCAGGAGCATGTAAGGAGCATAGCAGCTGACGTTGTGTAGTTCTCTGCCTACCAACAAACAGAAAAAGGCGTGAGTTAATACTTGCTTTTGCAGCTTCGTTATCTATACTACCAACATACAAATAAATAACATTGAAGTGTGAAAATGACAGCATTTTACTGAATGCATATGAAAGTATATACGGCACTTAACAAAAAAAAAAGACAATTTTTTTAAATTTTCGTCTGTGTCGGTTTGTTCCGGCCAATCTCCGAAACGGTTGGACCGATTTTGATGGGAATTTTATTGGCAGATAGCTGATGTTATATGGCGTATCGTAGTATCGCTCTTTTTTTTAGAAAAAGTTTAGGTGGTTTCCGTACAAGAAAATTAAAACCTATGAAATTGTGAACAACATCCGATTCAAATATGGAAGTAATTATTATAGTATAACTAGCTGTGCCCCGCGGCCATCTTTAGCGTGATATTATCAGTGTGAAATATACTTTACGACCTATTCTAATCTAATTCTAATCTATCTACTAAATTTCATAAAAATCGGTCGAGCCGTTTCGGAGGAGTGCAACCACAAACACCGTGACTCGAAATTTTTATATATATACATATGTTACCGGAAATGTATGACACTTAGGAATTGCACAGGAGGAATTCTGAATGGTTTATAAAAAAATAACCACGAAGGGTATGGCGCGTAAGGGCACACCCTTCTAACCTAATCTATCCGTGTCGGGGTGCCCCAAGTCGGCCTAGGCAAAACTAGTTGTCATCAACCACCTCATTAAAATTTGGTGCTCATTTATATTTTCGGTGATAGATGTTAGTGGTCACAAAGTTACTTTTGGTGGTTATTATATTTTCCTCCTTAAGAACATCAAGAATGTACGAGTAATACATTCCCATCGCTATTTAGAAAATGTATAGATTTCCTAGGAAAAGTGCTTATTACAAAATATTTCATAGATTTCCTATCCAATTTAGGAATTGTACACATTTCCTAGAAATTGTATACAATGATGGATTACATACTTTTCCGTTAATATATATATAGATAGATAATTTCTTGCGGATGAAAGTCGCGGGCAACAGCTAGTCGCAAATAGAATTGGCTTTTTGTAGGCCCTCAGGAAAGCTCTTGGTAAGACTGTAATGAACTTCTATAATCCAGTCTTACCAAGAGTTTTAGGGCTTCCCAGTGATTTGGCTATGCAGATCAGAAGGCAGCCATTCCGGTTGACTAGAAGCCGACCCCGGCATAGTTGTGGACAGCCAGGCAGATGACGAGCTCTCTCCAAGGAACCGCTGTCCCTTGTGTCGATAAGAAGATCGTGCAATCATCGTCAGACAAGTCAGTTCATTGGCCGCGATACCATAATCAGTGGTATTTTTAGCTTTGTTATTGAATGGTCTGATAGCATGCCAACTGGGCAGCGGGCTTTGTGCTGCTGTTTGTTTGTGTACAATAATACAAGCTGTAACAAGACCCTTAACGAAGCCGTCAACCAAGCATTACGGACAGCTAAGAAAGGTTTTTTTTTTTAATGCTTTGTTTGTTTATTGTTCTTTTTTTTTGTTTTTTGTCACTTTGTATGATACACGTCATGTCCCTGCAACAAATATTATATTTTTTATTAATATTTTTTCTTTCTTTATTTTTCTTTTTTACAGTAGCTCTACGCAAAAATGACTGCTGCGAAATGACTTTTTTTTTGGGGTGAAATATCACGTTTTACGGTTAGAACTCAATGTAACGCACTTAAAACATTGTGCTGATGGATGGATTGAATACTACGGGGATCGTGGAGGTGTTTAACGTAAAACATCTTTAAATAAAAACATGTACTAAAAAAAAACTTATGAAAAAGTTGGAACTTTGACCCCCAAATTCCCCGTAACTTTTGGTTTCCTCACGATGTTTTCCTTCACCGTTTTGAGAGCAGTGGTGATGAAATAAATGACACAAAGTAATGCGCCTGCCTGGATTCGAACCCACGACTTACTGTTCGTAAGTCGGGGCCGCCACCACTGGGCCACCGCTGCTCTCACTGGGCCACCGCTGCTCTCTGCTTGGTGGCATGCTCTGAATCAATAAGTTATCCATTTTCAGACAAGGCAAGATAAGGAAATTGCAAAACGAACAGAAACGAGGATTATACTCGTACGTCCATGGTTGAGTATTTTAAGGGCACTCTGCCCAATTGCCCATGTCTCTGAAGCGAAAGCCAACGGACATCTGTATTCTCCCATCTCGACCCACGGTGCACAAACCTGGTCTTTGACTAACATCCAAAAGTCATGTAATGTAATGTCATGTATATAATGGGCGGTCAACTATCTACGGACCAACCTAGGCAAGTGCGGCTTAACCTGAAGTGTGGCCATAATTACAGCTTTAATAATTACCATAAGATATTCTGTACATCGTGGTTTTTGTGCACTCACTCAGAGAATAAGTCTGTCTGTCTGCGACGTCATTATAAGCACACGCAAGGTACGCGTTATAGGGGCTTTACTCAGTAGATTAGTCCTGCTACTGGGCACCGCCAATAGACGCGGCCATCGTCTTCTCAATACATAATTGTCAGGTTCGACACACACAAGATCGACCCGAGTAGCCACCAACTCCTCAACTCATGGCTTCAAAACATAAAGTCCCAAATTAAATTCCTTTTAAAATCCGTTTAAGCTTGGATTTTTTGGAAGGAAGGAACTCGAGCTGAAGAAATGGAGAACAATCCTTCGTCCTTTATTTCGCCCTTTCAATTCTTTTCACTTTAAGCCAAAGTGTTTTTCCATCGGGAATTTCCCAGTAGCAGCCACAGAGTCTATTTAGATTTGGGCCGGTTGATATCAATATACTCGCCCTCTATTACATACGACTTTAACATAACCGGCGAAATGTGGGCGAACTATAATAGTTACACCTCTGCCATCCCTTTTGGGATTACAGGCGTGATGGTATGTGTCCCTTTGTGCTCATCATCTTTACAAAAGGAACCCCTTAGAACACTGTTAAGCTCACAGACCTGCCACTTGAGACCAGAATTCTTTTATAGTGTGGTTAGTGCATAACCTGGTGTCAGAGTTGTTATACCGCCCATGGCCCTCTGACTTGGCTTTACATGCCGTCGAGAAATATCTCTCAGGCATGCTGGTTTCCTCACGATGTTTTCCTTCACCGGAGCAAGTGATAATTATACAATAGAACAGATTTTTGGAAGATTACCTAGATTAAAACAGAATTCAGCACATGGAAATGACTTCCCCAGCCTTCTTGAGGAGCTTCACTAATAATATACTCCCAATTCTCTAAAATACTCAGTATATTTGGCAACAGAAATCAAATACTTAAAATTCTTCAGTATTAACACCTTTGATCAATATGTTGATAGTATACTGTCATCAGCTTCGGTTGCCAAGAAACATTCTCAGAGGTTCAGTGACCTGATAATGGATTAATATCACGCTTGTTTTTACTGAAGGGATTGGCAGATGCGTTATAAAGGATGTAACAAGACCCATTTTTTGTTGTAGACCATACCTGGGAACCTTCTAGCTACGGAGATATTGGGGGTCAAAGTTCGAAATATTACACTTTTTTTTTTTTAAATACCTGTTTCTAATGTATTTTTTTACTGTAAACACCTCCATGACCCCCGTACTATTCAATTCATCTATCAGCACAATGTTTTGAGTGCATTACAATAAGTCCTACCGTAAACGAGATTTTTCACCCAAAAAAAAAGTCGTTTCCCAGCAATCATTTTAGCGTAAAGTTACTTAGTTTGATGAAGTACATAATGCTTGGTTAAAGGCTCCGTTAAGGGTTTAGTTACACCCTGTATAGCACAACCACGCTGCACCAGTTATGTTTAAGCCCATGTAATACAGATAGGAGACAAAGGAGCTAGGAGCTGGGGGCTGCTCTTTGTGTAAGGGCGTGGTCCTTCATAGGGCACGAGGGCAAGATGCCAGTAGTTCGGCGAAAGGTGAAAACGCGAGACGCGTTCGTCTAGTAGTCGCAACCGCGACTGCTGAGCAAGAGGCCCTGGGTTCGATTCCCGGGTCAGGCAAAGTGAGTTTTTCGATCAGGAATTTCCCAGTAGCAGCCACGGAGTCTGAATTTTGTCGTGCCCGGTTGTTGGCAATCGGCTCGCCCACTTACATGGGGCTTAAACGTAACCGGCGCAAACGTGGGTGTACCGTTACACCTCAGCCTAACTCTTTGTGGCTTACAGGCGTGATATTTCGTTATATTTAATTATTTTTATGTTCAATTAGCAAACTGATAAAGCTGTGGTAGTTTATGAAGAAAGATTCCGAATGTTTACTTCATGTGGACATTTTAGTTCAAGGAAGAATTTTTTGCCAAAGCCTATATTGACATTGAAAGAGACGGCCTATAGACGATGTGGTCATCATCTACACAGTAAGCCAGTGTTTAGGGAGCTGGTCAGATATCCCTAACGCTTCATGTCCTTATACAACACTTCGTCTTAGTTATACACGACAATGTTTGTTTCAGTAGTCCTTCTCCCAGTGCATGCAGTCTCGACATAGTTTGCTATCGCAAAGCAACCGATTTCGGTCGCTATGTGTTCGTAACCAAACAATCAAAAAAATCTGCCCCTTGACCGTTTAATGAATATGAAGTGACACGGAAATGTCAAAAATGTAATAAACTGACATAAGCTACGGAAAAGCTACTGTCGATACTGTCGAAATGGGATGTAGAAACGAAATATGAAGCGATTTGAATAAAAGACAAGTAACAAACGTTAATACCAAATAGGCCGTCTATTCTTTCAAAATCAGTCTATGATTGGCTGGTTAGGTTGAAAGCGCATGTTATCTTTAGTCATTGGCTGACAGAACTTGAAATAAGAATTGACGAAGAATGAATTTAATTGGAGTTCCAGAAACCGGTGAGAAAAAGGTTAATATGGATTCGGTTGAGATACCAGATGAGTCTAAGAATTAAACAGAATTTGCTAGATAGTTGAATTTCCCCGGATATGTCCTTCACCAGGAAGATCTTAACTACCCTGGTGGATACTCATGGATGACTGCCCTGGAGTGTGAGCGTGGTGTTGCCCCACAAACGATGGGACTCTTGATATCGTTTCCAGTGTTTGCACATCACAGGAGCTGGTTTACGCTACTGAGAGTGCGAAACTCGTCGCCAAATTTTGGGTTTGGGAAACAAATTAGATTACGATCCACCCACTAAGAACGGACTGCTTACTAGCATGAAATGATTTCTGTTTATTTGAATATCAACTTAGAACTTAGGTATGATCATAGACAAAGTTGAAAAAGAGTAAGTTTTAAGTCTAGTATTGATTCTAGACAAAGGCTTACTTCCAGTTCCTATAATTATACATTTTCTAGTAGTTACTGATTATGTCTATGACGCAGCTACGAGCTAATAAATAGAAGCTGGTTATAATCGAAAAAATCAAACCTTAGTTTTCATAGTTAAGTTAGGTCAGTTTCCATATTTCATTATTATTTTCTTAAGCCAATCTTCTGCCTAGACTTTACCCAACTATGTTGGGGCCGGCTTCCAGTCTAACCGGATGCAGCTGAATACCAGTATTTTACTTGGAATGACTGCCTATCTGACCTCCACAACCCAGTTGGCTCTGGGTAATACGATACCCTTTGGTAAGACTGGTTGTCAGACATTGTAACTATTATTGAATATACATTCAGTCAAAAAAGTATCGGGATTGTGATGTGTGATGATTTGGTTCCAAATTCATTTTTTTGTTGTTAGATTGGCACAACTGTTTTCCATTTTGGCGCGGAGTTTGAGTTGCATCTGTTATTTAGATTAAATACAGTGCTATTTTTAGTTAGGTCATATCATATCTAGGTGTATTGCGAATTTCATAATGCACAAAACTGAGGTTTCGTAGGCTGAAAACTGCCGCTCTACCGACCCGCACCGGGACCGCGTGGGCGCTTACGGGCCACACCCTGTCACAGAAGAAACCTGTGTCCCAGCCGTGGGAACACTATAGGATGATGCTGATAAGAGTATCTTCGCTAAACTGGGTAGCTGAAAATCTATACTAATATTATAAAGAGGTAAAGTTACTATACTCAAAAACATTGTGCTGATGGATGGATTGAATATAGGTCGTGGAGGTGTTTAAAATTTTTACATTAAAAACATGTAAGTATTTAAAAAAAAACTGTGAAAAAGTTGGAACTTTGACCCCCAATATCTCCGTAACTAGAAGGGAACTGGAAGAAAAAGTGCCTTTCGGCTTCTTTAAGGGTCTTGTTACACCCATTATAAAAGTACGGAGAAGTGCATTGAGGGAACTGTCTAGTTATGTAATCTATGGGAAATCGTACATTTCTATGTAATTTGATGTTAAGATCCGGTAGAAATTACTAATAATCCAAAGGATGTATAACTGTTGATTTTTTTAAACCAAATATAATACCAGTTTATTACTGTCCCACTGCTGGGCAAAGGCCAGTTCTCATACAGAGGGCATGGGTATTGATCACCACGTTTCTCCAAGGAATTTTCTCCAGATTGGTCTAGCTTTTCCTCATGTTCTTCTATTAAGTATGTAGTACCTATGTACCTATTTTAAAAACTTTGTCGTTATTCTTTTGTACAATAGGAACTGAAACTGAAAACACGTATACGCCAAAATAAGTAATAAAGAATGAAAGAATATTGAACAAAAATAAGTATTGCTTTAAAATATTTTCTACTAGTGATTAAAGTATTTGATGTTCAAAGTATTTGGACTATATTAACTAAAATTGAAGCCATGCCGAGCACTGCTTATTCCAAAAGAAGAATAAATTCAAAGATCATTGAAAAAATTCAAGTAATTTCATCAAAATAATTGAAATCCCTGCAATGGCTTTGGGCGTCTTTGTTAGGATCGAAGCCAAGGGGAGGGGACGCCCATTTTCAAAATGGCTACCTCCTCACTAAGATGTGACGTAATGTGTATTAATAAAGTTAAATTCCCGCTTAAATTAACACATTTTTTATCAATTTTAAACTTTATAAACCACAAAATTAAACAGATATTTGGTAAATTTTTAAACAAGTTGGTTTGAAGACAAGGAAGTTTGATGTCAGACTCTCTGCGCATCTGCCAAACTTATTGATCGGTATTTCGATTGCGTCACAAGTGGGGGTTAGTCAAAACCGTATATTTTTTTTAACTCAACTACACAAAGGAAACCACAATTTCTAAGAAAAAAAAAGAATTTCAAGTACTTGAAACACTAAAAAAAAAACAACCAAAAACTTCAAATCACGCGAGAAGATCAATAATGAAACAAGAAGGTTTCTTCACGAAAAAAATGAAACCAAAAATTAAAAAAAAAGAAATTTCATTTACAGAATATAGAAAGCTACAGACTCACCTCCATCGAATCCAACATGGCCGGCGAACAAAGAAATTACGACAAAAAAAAACTGAAATCCTTCAAAAAACAACTTTATGATGAAAATATACTTTGGGAGTCACTAAAATGATTAGCTTTGTGTAGAAAATTAGGACTTAGATGGTTTTTCAAGCGACGCGTCGTTGCACTTCGGTGCATCGGGGTGTACTGAGGGCCTGCAATGGCAGGGCGTACCCACACAGCCACGCGTTCTCACGCACACACACAAACACGCTAACAGTGTGCCCCGACTGTGCACTCGTGAAAGTCAGAACGCTGCAACTTGCATTTTCCATAGCAACAGTAAGAAATTACTGAACGACCTTTTTTGTGTTCACGACTTTGCTTTTGAGGGGATGGCAGGGTTTGCGCCTTGTGTTTGGTGGGAGATTTAGTTTGATATGGTAATAGGGCGGAACAGTAAAAAAAATACTTATATAAAATTTTAAAATACTGGTATCTCCCTGAAATAGGTAAAAAAAAAAGTGTTGAGGCTACCCCAAGTTAAATGGAACAAGCCTAGGAAGATGATGATAAATAGCTTGTTCAATAAGTAATAATAAAAAATAAAAATAAAAACATTTTTATTCAAAGTTAAAATTGGTACGAGTACAATACAACATATAGTGTACATGAGAACTCCGTGCCTCGGAAAGCACGTTAAGCCGTTTGGTCCCAACTGTCATTTGTAGATCTTTGACAGTCGTTACAGGTAGTCAGTGGCCCAAAAAGTTTGACAACCAGTCTTACCAAGGAGTATCGTATTACCCAGTACTAACTGGGTCCACAACCCATTGTGGAGGTCTGATAGGCAGTCGCTCCATGTAAAATACTGGTCTTCAGCTGCGTCCGGTTAGACTGGAAGCCGACCACAACATAGTTGGGAACAGGCAGGGGATGTAGGTTACCTAAAATAAGATGTAATAATAGAATGGCCAAAATAATATTGCTATATTATATAATGAACCATAAAAGTCTACATATATTCTAAGATAAATAGAATTAAAGAAAATAAACTATTGACCTCGTCATTGTAATCAAAAGAAAGATATCAATATCGAAAATTTATAAAACGTTATTGAGCAATAACTAAGCGTTATTCCAATAACTATCACACGACAAGCGTACTACAAGGTACAGTATGGTCACTTAACGTTTGCAGTCCAAGTTGGCGCTGCTTGTCAGAAAACAATGCATCGATATGTCAAACATCTCACGTTTATTTTTGTTTCTGTGTTTAAGTTGATTGAAGTGTAACCTATTCACAGTAGACACGTCATAATGTCTAGAACAAGGCAAGTCCTAATTCATTTTTAACTCAATTATTTATTCAAGTAACAAAGACTCATTAATAGACACAGAATTCAATATACAGCACAAATGATACACTAAACACACACAATACATTAAACATTCCAATACAATACAAAACAATAACGCCACACAAAATATATATTCATATTGACGGCCAACACCTGTACAGTGACGTCGGATATATGGACAGTCGAGCCTGTCGGCTATCAACATCAGCACGCTAAAAAAGGTTTATAGATCTTTGTCTTCGATTATTTCCTTAGATTGCACTGACAAATTGATAATCATAGAAGTTACCTGTGGAGAAACAAATATTCGCCACCCCCACACTTCATCGCACCGACAGAAATACTACCCCCTGGTCACAACTGTGTGTGGCCGATATGGAAATCTTTGAACTGACTGCGGGCTCAAGTTGGCTAGATGGCGTACGATCAACCCATCTCGGACACAATGCGAGTGTGGAGCCCCAACACAGGATATGCCACACCTTCTCTCTTGCCCGTCGTGCACAACTAACTGCACTCTCCAGGACTTGAATGACGCAAACGATGGAGCTGGGTGGAGCCAGGTCGCTGCGTACTGGTCGGATAGAATCTGAGTCACCGATTCGAGACCAATAAGAATAGGAGTTACGAAAATTAAAAGATGAATAGAAAATGCAAGGCATAAGCATTTCCATAAATGCTACTCACTCATTATACTTTGTGATTTTTCCCATAATCACGCCGATTTTTTGACCAATTCAATTCACTAACGCGACAGTTCTCGCAGTACAACTTTAAGCAAACAGAGGACACTACTGCCTCCCCCGAAAGCCTGCAAAAGAAACTACAACGAAGTGTTACACAAACTAATTATCCTGTGTCACGTATTACGTCATCTGATGACAGCTAACCGTATCGTTCCAGGAAAAAACACCAGTTACTATAAATAGAAGTATAACAATCTATTGTTAATTGCTCACTTACGGTCTCTCCAGACAGCTAGACACAGTCACAATTTTATTGTAGAAAAGAATAATGTCATTCACTTATTGTGAACCATCGGAGCTCCATGAGCAATGTGCAACAGGTCGTGGCCAATTAAGAACAGTCGCTCGCGTCGATCTTCAGGTTAAGTCGCATTTGCCTAGGTTGGTCCGTGGATGCCTGACCACCCATTACATACCGAGTTTTATCCGAGCCTCGGAAAGCACGTTAAGCAGTTGGTCCCAGCTGTCATTTGTAGATTTTTAACAGTCGTTTCCGGTAGTCAGTGGCTCAAAAGTCTAAAGTACTAGCTGCGTTGAGGAGATCAGATAGGCAGTCGGCCTTTGTAAAATATTGGTATTCAGCTGCATCCGGTTAGACTGGAAGTCGCCCCAACATAGTTAGTAAAAGGCTAGGTAGATGATGAATTATAAACCATCCGTCCGGTCAGACTCAGAGATCAAACGCTAGACTATGATTTAAGTCGTCGGCTCTGAAATGAAGGTAGGCAACTTAGATGCCAGCGATAACGACAATGTAAAACTAAAAAATGTACTAGATTTGCTTATTTCAAATTTGAGATTTGAGATTATGAGATTTGCTTATTTCACAGAAAAGCTTCTGTCAATCCTGATGTAGAAATACAAAACGATTTGAAAGCGATCTAGAATTGTTGGTGTGTCACGCTATCGTCACACTGCACCAAACTGTCGAAACCGTACACTAGCTCGCACACCACGACGTACCACGAGGAGAAACATGAAGAACACTACAACAAACACGTGGAGCATCATCAAGAGGAACACCACGGACACGCCAGCGAGAAACACGTCGAGTACTTTGTATGAAAACGATCATATCAAAATGTTTTCCTCTGGTTCATCAATAATATAGCCGTAGCATTCTATAATGTTTGGTACAGTCTCGTCCCAAGTACATGCAGGCATACAAGGTAGTGGATAGTTCACTACTTTGTATGCATAAGTACCTTGTCTGAGCGATAAAGGGTTCTCCTATGAGATAATAATCAGATGCCGCTTGAAATTTTAATTTGGCAGTTTCATGTATGTGTACTCTACACAAAGTAAGGAACAGGCTCGTCATTATCTCCCTGCTTTCTCTCTACTAAGTAAGGGTCGACTTCCAGTCTAACCAGAAGCAGCTGAGATACCAGTATTGTAATGGAGCGACTCGGTGATACCACGTAATAAAGTATGGAAACGTTAAATTGTTTTGATTAGACCTGTCCAAGCTAAGAGCGACTGTTACTTCTGAGTTATAAGTGCTACATCCCTTCAAACAAAGCAGTTGTTTGTCTAATATTGTAACAGTTACATCATCTTCCTGTCCGTGGTACATACTTGGGGTCGGCGCAACACTTTTTTTCCATTCTCCCCTGTTAACTGCCACGATATCATTTGCTCCTTTTTCTTTCTTAACAATACTCACACAACATTCACTCATTTCATCATCATCATTCATTCATTTAATTGGTCTTCCTCTCCCTCTTCATTCATCAACACTTATATTCGTCACTCTTTGTGTCATATGCGATTCATCCCTCCTCAATTCCATACCAAGACAGTCGATTCTCTTTCAACTTCTCAGTAAGTGGTGTCTTTATTCCATCAATAATCTTCTTCTTTATCGTGTGGTTAGTGCCAAACCTGGTGTCAGAGTCTTTATGCCGCCCATGGGCCTCAGACTTGGCTTTACATGTCGTCGAGAAATATCTCTAAGGCATGGTGATTTCTTCACGATGTTTTCCTTCACCGAAGCAAGTGATAATTATGCAATACGACATGAATCCGAAAAATCAGAGGTGCCTTGGGTTCGAACTTAGACCTATGGCTTGGCAGTCGGACGGTCACACCACTAGACTATCACTGCATAGTGCAGCATAGTGCATGTAGAAGATAGCAAAGTTAACACTGCACACTATATCACTCCCAAGAGAAATAAGCTACACAAAGTAGCAACCGAAGTTAATCAGTATGCTTAAGTAGGTACTAGCAAAATTCGCGAAGTCATTATTATTATAGTGTCATCTTTAACTATGAATGGGTGGCATTCATAAGGTTACAATGAAGTCTGCGGTTTAGTTTGGAATTGGTAACAATGTCTGACAAACATTGGCTAAAAGAGTTTGAACGAGATTCGAGTGATGTCAACACTGTGATCATCACTCTCCGGCCCTTATCCTTAATCGTAATTTCCATCAGCCATCCTCTGTGATCAGGATCACCCTTTTTCTAGCAATATCATCTTTTACAGAATCTATTCATTGTTTTTGTTCATTGTAGAGTGCCTCGTTGGTCTGTTGGCCTCAAGCGCGACTGCTGAGCACGAGGTCCTGGGTTCGATTCCCAGGTCGGGCATAGCGTTATTGGGTTTTTCCATCGGGAATTTCTCAGTAGCAGCCACAGAGTCTGGATTTGCGCAAAGTTAATGGCAATAGGCTTGCCATTAAAATTACATGGGACTTAATATGTCATAACTGGCGAAATATGGGTGTACTATTTACGCATCTGGCTAACCCTTCTGGGATTATAGGCGTAATGTTATGTTATTTATTATTTCTTTGGCCTTCCTTCACTTGAAGCCGTTTGAAACCAGTCAGTGATTCATCCGAAGAAAAGTGACTACTTTAGCTAGATGTACTTTCATACCATAACTTATTTCTACAAAGTCTTATTCAATTATGATTATTTAACATCGTCTCAAAAGGTTTGCAAAGAAACAAAATTAATGAATATTGATCAAACCTATAAATATAACACTTGCATACTTGTACGTAAAATAATTAATAGAGACACACATACACAAATAACATTTACAAAAAGAATGCAAATTCAAAAGCGCATTATGAGGCAGGCTAACCATATAATTTTAAGAGCACCGAGGACTAACTACGGGAGAAAAACTAAAAGGCTATTAAAGCACCACCTAAGTAATGTATAAATTGTAAGATTTTTCCATTTTTAGTTTATTACCCAGCGAAACCGTCGCTTATTACATCTTAATTATTATGTGTTTCCTCATAGAAGTGAATAATTGTATTCTTTTTGAGCGAAATAAATTTCTTAAACCGTAACTTAAAAAGCTTACATATCAAAGCTAACTGTACAATGATAGCCATGATGACATAACAGGTCACAAAGAATAAATACTTTTTAATCAAGAGTTCCTTTTTTAGGGTTCCCGTACCCAAGGGGTAAAAAGTAGACCCTATTACTAAGACTCCACTGTCCGTCTGTCTGTCTGGCTGTCTGTTACCAGGCTGTATCTCATGAGCCGTGACAGCTAGACAAATGAAATTTTCACAGATGATGTATTTCTGTAGCCGCTATAACAACAATGACTAAAATATAATACAATAAATATTTTAGGGGGGCTCCCATACAACGAAAGTGTTTTTTTTTTTAGATAATCGTACGGAACCCTTCGTGCGCGAGTTCGACTCGCACTTGGCTGGTTTTTGTATTACCAAATAGGCTTGCGTTGTCCGCAGCTCGCCTGATGTGAAGCGATGATGTGGCCTAACGTGAAGCACGCTTGCCTAGAAGATACCGATTCACTCGAACTTTGAACAGATCCAGATTATCCGTGATACATATCTCTATGTTCACAATGATCTGTTTGTTTGTCTTGCACAGCGCTGTTTCTCCTGAACAAAGACATTTGACCGTTTGTCTGACTGAACTTTTATAACCACTAAAGAAATTGTAGAACTATCATCGGTACTAACACACAAAAACGAAAAAAAAAATATACAAAATCAATAGAGAAACTATTTACTAAAAAACTTATAAAAATAAATTATATGCGACATAAGCAGCTCAGAATTATAATATATGAGCATTTCTGTCAAGCTTTCGCGAAGTTGACTTAAACTAAAAAGTTTATTATTATTAAGAACGAATAAAATGCAAATCCTTTCTTGAAAACCTCAAGGAGGAAAACGGCGTAGAAATGGAACTTAGTAACTACAAGAGTGACTACTTTGTAATGGTTATTACTTTTGAGAAAAGTTACTTGGGGAATATGACTAAGATCTCGTATGAGTTAAATAACGAGATATCAATTTGTACTTCTCTTACATAGGCGTAAAAGTCCATCTTTAACCAAAGCTTCTACTATATTTTCGTAAATTAAAAAGAAAATATCAAGAAACTTAAAAGAGGTCGCATCTAACACCTAAACGGTGGTAAGCTAATAAGAGATCCCTGAGAGGAAATAGGAGCCTTTTTTTACGGATGGGAAATCACCGAATAAACAGGTCCCAGAGGAGCGGGAGGGAGTGTCAGACTTGTACTGACTAAAACCCATCCATGTTCCTTCCTTTGCCCTTTGTGTTCCAGGGCCGCGGTATCTCTTTCGAACAGTCCCGCAACCCTGGCAGGAAATAGGAGCCTTTAGATCAAATATCAACTAGATGGAGTTAATTATCACTTGCTTCGGTGCAGAAAAACCTCGTGGAAAACAGCATGCCTGAGAGATATTTCTTGACAGCATGTAAAGCCAAGTCAGAGGGCCATGAGCGGCATATAAACATTGACACCAGGTTAGACACTAACCAAACGATAAAGGAAATGAATAAACATTTAATCCTTTTCAGGGTTCCGTAGCCGAATGGCAAAAAACGGAACCCTTATAGATTCGCCATGTCTGTCTGTCTGTCCGTGTATGTCACAGCTACTTTATTCCGAAACTATTAGGACTACACAGTCGAAACTTAATAGGTAGATATATTCTGTGAACCACTATACGTTAATTAAACAAAAATAAAAATAAAAAATATTAAGGGGGCTTCCCATACATAGAACTGAAAAATAATAATATTTTTTTCATCAAACCTATACGTGCGGGGTGTCTATACATAGGTCTTTAATGTCATTGAGGTTCCTAAAACCATTTTTTCTCTAAGTCGAAATTCTAAAGTAAGGAGGAAAATTCTGAAAAAATTTTGGATTGTAGAAAGTGAATAAAACTTTCAATCAAAATTGGTTTCAATAAGATTTGATATTTTGTTTTTAAGATATTGGACTTTTTCATCAAACTGCACCAGTTTTTCATAAACATACTATGAAAAACAAATTGCTATTGAATGTAAAACAATATAACATATGAATGAGCCTTCAAAATATTTTTATTATATTTTTTGGTGCTACGGAACCTTGTGTGCGTGTGAGTACGACTCTCTCTTGGCTGGTTTTTATATTTTCAGCTCCCAGCATTCTTAATAAGAATGATTATTCCGTAATAGACAACAGGACTTTCCACAATTTCTATTTCAGCCTATCACTTTGTCAACCAGTGTGGCCACTGGTTGATCTCCAAGGTTAAGTCGGGCCGTGGATGGGTGACCATCATTGCATATCGAGTTTTCTCCGTGCCTCGGAAAGCATGTTAAGCTGTTGTCCCGGCTGTAATTTATAGATCAGGTAGTCAGTAGTCCGATAGTCTGACAACCAGTCTTACCAAAGGGTATCGTATTACCCAGTACTTACTGGTATTCAACTGCATCCGGTTAGACTGGAAGCCGACCACAACATAAATGGGAAAAGGCAGGTAGACGAGGATGACTCAGTAATAGCAAACAGGACTTTCCATAGAATCTGAGTCAGCTTATCAATGTGTACACGATTGAGGAAAATGTTTGCATTAAATCGAATGATAGGTATATTAATTAATACATACCTATAATCTAGCCCTGTGCTTACCCCCCAACCTAAACTAGTCGTTATAAAAAAATTAAAGCAAAAAAACACACTAAACTTAAATGCCTCATACACAGTTCTGATTTCATTCAATAGTTCAGCACTGGAATATGAATGTGTGCGCTCGCCACAGCCTAGACAACTATCCGTAGGTGTACGTAGGTCATGGTTTTAGTACTGAAAGAGTTCCGCTGTTACACTGTGGCCGTCGATCTATAATGCCGTGTATACAAGACTCATTTCTGACGATATGACGGGGAGGTGTAGAACGCTAGCTTATGCTTACATGATCTTGGTGAAAAATCAAAATTTTTCATGCAACTCTCATATTTATTTCGCCTCATCCGGGTACCGTAGTACCCAGTACTAACTTGGGTTGTGTAAGTCAGATAGACAGTCGCTCCTTGTAAAATACAAGTACTCAGCTGTGTCTGGTTAGACTGGAAGCCGACCCTAACATAATTGGGAAATGCTAGGCAGGTGATGACGTCAGTAACAAAATTGTTATTGTTTGGAGAAAAAAAAAATTGTCCGCTATCGCACTGTGGCCACGTGGTTTCTAGGCCACTCCCTTTCGCGAAGATGAGGTTGGAGTCCCGGAGGACTTTGAAAGCTGATTATGGTCGTCAAAGCTAAACCCAATCAGCTAATTGGCCATGTGACTGTTCCTAAATTACCCTAGGCTGATATTTTTTATAATTTTTCCTAAATCATATGAATATTAGTATTAAGGTCGGTTTTCCTATAGCTTACCTGATTGAAAATAGCTATTATTGGCCACATATATGTTAAATAATGATATATTTGCAAACAGATTGGTTCTGTAACATTCTGTACCTACATCGAATTATGTAACTCTACGAAAAAATTATAGCTGTAAAATTACTTTTTTTTTGGGGGCGCAAAATGACGTTTAACGGTAGGAACCAATGAAACGCACTCAAAACATTGAGCTGATGGATGGATTGAATAGTACGAGGGTCGTGGAGGTATTTTGAAGTAAATTTTAGTTTAATTTGTGTAAATTCTAACACAGTTCCTTTCAAAACGGTGAAGGAAAACATCGGGAGGAAACCGTGTCCTAGAACCGAAAATTCACATCAACATCTTAGCTGGATTTCTCGAAGGCTAGGCAGAGCTCCAAGTATAGTACACCCACATTTCTCTCGTCATGCTTAAGTCCTATATACCAGGGAGCTTGTTTCCTCAAATGAGAAAAAAATAATCCTCTTATATATTTTTCTCTTCCTTATTAAATTTACCGTTCTGCTACGACCTGGCCTATAGAAATACTGGTTTTACATAGGCAATACACGACCAGTATACTCTGAGCTCCCGGTTCCATTTAAATCCGTGAAAACCCCAGCTCTTCTCAAGCTGAACGCAAAATCCTGGGATATTGGTCGGCTAACATAAGTTGGTCTATAAGTAAAGGTATTTAGTGTGGATGTTAGGTGTCTGTGTTAAATAGACGGTAGTATATAGATGATAAAACTAATATAAGTTGGTCTCCCGGGAAGATTGGTTGTATATATATACAGAAACGTTTGTATTTCTATTGATTTTCTGTATTGCAGACAACTATGAAACGTTGAGCGCAGCATGACGGTTGACTGAAGGATATTTGGTTCGATACTCAACTAGCAGTTGCCCGCGACATTCGTTCACGTGAAGTTGTTATATAAAACATATTAAGAACTTTCCTTTTTTAATCAAATTGGGCTTGCCTCAAAATAAAAAAAAAATAATTTTGGTTATATTATACTAATCCTGTAAATACTTTAATAATAAATGAGCAATATTTGTATATCACGTCCTCGAAAACATCTCTAACGATTAAAATGAAAATTGCAATATATGCATTTGCGGGGACGAAAAATCCAATTATTCCGAACCTGACCTGGTCCCGGGTTAGGTTAGGTACTTGAAAAAAATCTAGCTAGGTCTCGATTCTGGGAAAAGTCGTTTTCTCTATTTTCACCCGAGCAGAGCTCGGTCACCCAGGTCCTTAGTTTATATAAACAACACTTGTTGTTTATGGTCATGTCCGAGGAGTACGTGAGGAGCTAGTGGCAAAATAGGTTAAGCCGTGCTTGCCTAGGTAGGTCTGTGGATGGGTAACAGCTCATTACATGCCGAGTTTCCTCTGTGCCTTGGAAAGCACGTTAAGCCGTTGGTCCCGGCTGTCATTTGTAGATCTTTGACAGTCGTTACAGGTAGTTAGTGGCCCGAAAGTCTGACAACCAGTCTTACCAAGGGGTGTCGTATTACCCAGTAGGTACTAACTGGGTTGTGGAGGTCATATAGGCAGTCGCTCCATGTAACATACTGGTATTCAGCTGCATCCGGTTAGACTGAAAGCCGACCCTAACATAGTTGAGAATATGCAGGCAGTTGATGAACACATGTCCCAAAAATTATTATAATGTTGCATTTTTTTTTCGACATGGCATCTCATAGGTCCTATGAGGCTGGCTTCAGCTTAACAGGAGTATCCTGTGGGTGCTTTGAGCGTGACGCCTGCAGCCAGGGGCACGTAAGTATTGCAGTGTACGTAAAGTTTTGAGCATGAATGTGGATGGACCAAAAAACCGATGGATGGACTGCGTGAAGGATGATATGGCTAGAAAGGAGGTGACTGCTGAGATGACGAGTAATAGAGAAGTATGCCAGAAGAAGACATGCTGCGCCGACCACAAATGAATTGGTATAAGGGTAGGAGAATTATGATGAAGAATGATGTAACATATAATATGTCTAGTCGGTACTATAGCCACAACAGCGCGATGTTACCCTTCATTGTATGTTTATCTGTCACAGATAACCTCATGAACTATTGTAGTGTAATTTATTAGATAATTATTTACTTATGTAGTACTTTCTTATCTATACTAATCTATACTTCTATACTAATATTATAAAGAGATAAAATTTGTTTGTAAGTTTGTATTTAGGGGTAATCTACGGAACTGTTGATCCAATTCTAAAAAATCTTTCCCTGGCAGAAAGCTACATTGTACTATAGGCTATAGGGTATAAATTATATTTATATCATGCATATTACCCGAGCTATCAAAATTTTGCGGACGAAGTCGCGAGCGAAGTGCTAGTTACATATACAGACGTGAGTATAAATATTATTATAGGTAGCCAATACTGTCCCACTGCTGGGCAAAGGTTTCGTGTCTTAATATGTATTAATTCTATTTCAAAAGCTCTTTTCTGATTAACTATCGATTGAAATTCATCATTTGCCCACCTTTTCCCAACTATGTTAGGGTCGGCTTCCAGTACACCCGGATGCAGCTGAGTACCAGTATGTTACATGGAGCGACTGTCTATCTGACCTCCACAACCCAGTTAGTACTGGGTAATACGATACCCCCTTGGTAAGACTAGTTGTCAGACTTACGGGCCATTGACTACCTGTAACGACTGTCAAAGATCTACGAATGAGAACCAGGATCTACGGGTTAAACTTGGTATGTAATGAGTGGTCACCCATCCATAGAGCAACCTAGACAAGCGTGGCTTATCCCGGAGATCGACCCGAGCGGCTGGTTTTAGGTTCATTTCAAAGCCCACTTTTATACTTGCTCTGTGTAGAGCAAAATCTAGAATAGAATAGAATATAGAATCATATGTTAACTTCAACATATGAGCAGACCTAAGTATTTGATATTAATTTCAGTTTGATACCTCCACGCGCCTCTCTGGAGCGTTTGGTATAGTCGAAGGCACGAGACCACATGGTCGATCACCAACACGATGGACGATGGAGATTCCATCAAATCTGTCACCAAGATCCTTTTGGTAGATTGTGCTCGTCAGGCGGCCAATAGAGTCCTGTGAAAAAGGATCACGAAGGCAGCGACCGCAGTTGTGGGCAAACCTCATGACCACGACCACTCAGTCAAGAGTGCACGACTAAGAAGAGACCTGCACGCGTGCCTGGGCAAAAGGGTCTAGACAAACGGCCAACAACGTGATCCTGTAAGGCGTGTAAGAGTTTCGCTTTTGCCGACTGGGGTACGGAACCCTAACAAAAACCAAAGCTACCCACGGAAGCTAAACATTAGCCATAACTAAGTAAAATCCTTTATCAGACACAAGACAATTACATTTTGTGTAATTTATTAATATACCTGAAAGCAGATCTAAAGCACACTAAGGAAAAACCTATGACAATAATGCCCCTAGTATACAAGGTGTACACGTACCCTTCACGAAGCCGTCACCCAAGCATTCTGTACATCAAACTAAGTAACTCTACGCAAAAATTATTACTGGGAAAATACTTTTTTGTTTTCGATGAAAAATCACGTTTTATTTATTTATTTATTGTTCACAAAATCCGCAGCTCTTTACAATTTACGGTAGGACTCAATGTAACGCACTTAAAACATTGTGCTGATGGATGGATTTAATAGTACGGGGGTCATGGAAAAATTAAAGTAAACTTATTACCTTAAAGCTAGTATTTAAAAAAAAACTTGTGAAAAAGTTGGAACTTTGACGCCAAATATCTCCGTAACTGGAAGGTTCCCAGGTATAGTCTAGAACAAAAAAATTATCGCAATGACGGGAAGGACAAGTACCTTTCGGCTTCGTTATGGGTCTTGTTACACCCTGTATAACTTAAAGAACACTACCCATTCTTTACTTTGTCGTTCAAACTATTAAACTATTCATGTATCAAAGACTGTAGCCCGCTCACGCAATTACAGGATCGATGCCAGCCTGCAATTACGGCAATTTAAAATGATCGGTCCCTTTTTAGACTTCCCCCCCGTTCAGAAACGAATAGTTTATTTGTTACAGACTAGTATTTAGCAGCCGGTAATATTCCCACAAATATAAAATACATAGCTCTTGGCCGCGGCTTCGCTCGCTTGAATTTCGTTAACTGTCCCACGGGATCGTTCTACCGGGATAAAAAGTATTCTATATGTTAATCCAGGTTGTAAACTATCTGTGTGCCAAATTTCATTCAAATCCGTTCAGTAGTTTTTGCGTGAAAGAGTAACAAATCATTCATCCATCCTCATAAACTTTTGCATTTATAATATTATAAGTAAGAAGTAAGATTTATAATATTACTAGCGACCCGCCCCGGCTTCGCGCGGGTGCAATGTTGTACATATAAAAACCTTCCTCTTGAATCACTCTATTTATTAAATAAAAACCGTATCAAAATCCGTTGCGGAGTTTTAAAGATCTGAGCATACACAGGGACAGACAGAGGGAAGCGACTTTGTTTTGAACACACACAAGTGAAGAAGTAAGCTAAGATGTATATGTTACATAAAATAAATAAAACTTACAATATAAGTAAAATCATGTACATACATACAAGTACAGCGACAAAATATAAAATACAATAAAACAAATGTACCAATAAATACCAATGCAAATATGGCGAAATGGAAATATAATGATCTTTCTCTCTTATTTTGAAAACTGCAACAGTAGGTAGTTGTAATGTATTAGAGGCTTGCTCCTCCGGCCGCAAAAATATTGAGATAGTTACAGGATGAAGGTAATGAAGTTAAATGAAGTAGTAACAGTATTAAAAACAAACAAATCTAACAACATCTATGCATATATTCAATAATAGTTATAAAGTATGGTATTACCCAGAACCAACTGTGTTGTGGAGGTCAGATAGGCAGTCGCTCCATATAACATACTGCATCCGGTTAGACTGGAAGACGACCCCAACATAGTTGGAAAAATGCTAAGCAAATGATGATGATGATTCAACAATAGTTATAACTCGTGTTAGGAGTACTCGTCAACGAGACTCAAAAAGGGAATTCATTCAAACTCAAATATAAATGAAACCGTGATCTCTGCCTACATCCGGAGAGCGCTTGCGTGAAGCCAAGTCAATTAATGCTATTGTTTGAGAAACTACGCGGGTAGGAATGTGCGTATAAACGTTTTAAGATAGATAGGTAAACCATTTATTTAGTGCACACAACACGCAGAAGCACAATTTACATGAACATTGTCTATATATTACCGGCCAAACCCGATTTCAGGCCAAACTGGTTTGTCCTAGGCCAAACCGGTTTACTGGTCTATCTTATCAGGATACACTAACCCAAACAAGGCAATTACACTGCGCCCAACTTGGATGTAGCGCTCACAGGCCGCTGCCGCGGCATCTCTCGCTCTGCTCGCGCGTGGTTGGTCACCAGTCTAACCTAACCTAACCCATTTAGTCGGGGTGCTCTATGATTGTCGTTTTGTGTGATCCCTAGTCTGGCCTAGGACAAAATAGTTTGGCCTGTAATTGCCACATATACATATACCTATAAAAAAACATGGTGCCAATACACAAAAATCAAAAAAAATATTTTACGAAAGAAGTATAGTAACACCATGACAAACTTCAAATAACTAAGCTGATAAATAAGCTGATCAAGGAACTCAGCAGCACTGGCATCGGATGCTCGATAGATGGTGTGTCTTTTAATAACATCAGTTATGCTGACGATATGGTGCTGCTGAGTCCTTCGATCAGTGCTCTCAGGAAGCTAGTTAAAATATGTGAGTGCTATGCTGAGGCCCATGGACTAAGGTATAATGCCAAGAAGAGCGAGCTGTTAGTTTTTATGGCACTGAACAAGACATATGAAGTGGTACCACCAGTCTCGCTATGTGGTGCCAATCTAAACAGAGTAAAGCAGTTTAAGTACCTTGGTCATTAGGTTTCAGAGGATGGCACTGATAACTGTGATATGGAGAGGGAGCGCAGGGCATTGGCCGTTCGATGCAACATGCTGGCCCGCAGATTTGCAAAGTGTGACATTAATGTCAAGTTAACTCTGTTTAGAGCATATTGCCAGGCTTTATATACCTGCAGTCTTTGGACCAGATACACGCAGAAAGCGTTTAATGCCTTGCGTGTGCAATACAACAATGCTTTTAGGATACTGCTGTCGCTGCCTCGTTTCTGTAGCGCGTCAGGGATGTTCGCTGCAGCGCGTACAGATGACTTCTTTGCGATCATACGCAAAAGATCCGCGTCACTACTGCGTCGGATGCGGGGTAGCGACAGCAGTCTTCTGAGCATTGTTGTTAGTAAAACTGAAGGCCACCTAATGGGGCACCTATGCGCAGTGCATGTACTGTTGCCAGGTATCTCCAGGAGGTGGCGTAATTAATTGTTTAAGTTAAGTTGTATTGATAATATTTATTGTGTTGTTATTTGTTGTGTGTGTGTAAATTATACTAACATAGGTTAAGGAATACTAACAAAATCTATGGGTAATCTACCTGATGTAAAGCAAAATAAATAAAATAACGAGTTTTTAAACAAGGTGCGGTGTGCGCCTCAAGGTTGCACCAATTAGGAGTCCAGCTCAGCATGTGTCAGGCATGCACCTGACGCTGATATTCTGCTGGATCCCTGTAGTGACATACCGACGTTAAATGGAGTGGCTTCGGAAGTGTTAACCAACTTCTGCCTTTTTTAAGGTTCCGTACCGGAAGAGGAACCATCGGAACCCCATCGCTAAGCCTCAGCTCCGCGTCCGTCCGTCCGTCCGTCTGTCTGTCAGCGGGCTGTATCTCATGATCCGTAATGTTGAACAGTTGAAAATTTCACATAATGTGCATTTCTGTTGCCGCAATAGATACAAATTAAAGGGGGCTCCCTACTATGTACACGCTTGGCCGGTTTCCTTTTTGTATACAACCAGGACAGCAGTGATGTTTAAGCGGTAGTGCCCCCGACTTGGCGCGTTACTTTCAAAGAGACCGAAAGCAGCTCTGGATCTAATGGGGGGCAAACCGGGGCCCTTGCCCTGGGCGGCAGTTTCATGGGGGCGCCAAATCATTGAGACAAGAAATCGAGCAAACTGAAAATAATTAAAACTTATCTACGTTCTACAATGAGTCAGGATCGTCTATCTGGCCTCGCAATCCTAGCCATTGAAAACAAAACTGCCTGTGCGGCGGACTTTGAGGAGCGAATAGATTATTTCGCAGAAACGAAAACACGCCGTGTAAAGTTCTAGTCTTTCCTGGTTATATATTTTTTCTGTGTTTCTGTTTTATATGTCACAAATGAAAGTTATTAGATAATAGATAATAAAAAGTTAAAATTTACTATAGGAATATTATTTTAACAAATGGTCACAAAAATGCTACTCATTGGCAGTTTTAACAGTTTTTCTCAAACACTGAAGGGAGGGGGCGGCACTTTCAAGGTTTTGCCCCGGTTCGAAAAAATCGTAGATCCGGGGCTGACCGAAAGGCACTAAACTTGTTCTCTTTTTTTTGTTCTAGACCATACCTGGGAACCTTCTAGTTACGGAGATATTGGAGGTCAAAGTTCCAATTTTTTCACAGAATATTTTCATAAATACAACTTTTTACTGTTATAGCTTTACTTTAAATACCTCCATTAGATACCCCTTTACTATTCAATGCATTCATCTTACGTTCTTCGGGTTCCGGGTTCGAATCCCGGTAGGAGCAAATGTTGTGTGATGAGCATGGACATTTGTTTCCGAGTCATGGATATGTATGATAAGTATGTATTTACAAACAAAAAGTATCTACGTAGTATTACCAACTATCTGGTGTCCACGACACAAGCCTCGTTGCTTAGTGTGGCAACTAGATGGCGCTGTGTGTAATATCCAGCGATATTTATTTATTTATCAGCACATTGTTTTGAGTGTTAGTTACATTGAGTCCTACCATGAACAGTGATTTATCACCCCAAAAAAAGTCGTTACCCAGCAATAATTTTTGCGTAGAGTTACTAAGTTTGACGTACAGTACGCTTGGTTGTTGGCTTTGTGAAGGGGCCTTTTACATCTTGTACGTAAACATACTAAATGTCTATAAACTAATGGTAAAATAGAAGAATAAACATTATTTAATTTGATCTATTGTCTGGACATACAAACATACAAAAAAAAAAAATTAAGTGTCTGTTTGTAATTTCAAAATAACAGTTTTTTACTGAATGCATATGAAAGATTATACGATATTTTGTTTTTCTGTTTGTTTGTTGCGGCTAATCTCCGAAACGGCTGGACCGATTTTAACGGGACTTTTACTGGCAGATAGCTGATGTTAGAAGGAGTAACTAAAGTGATGAAATGAAAGTGAAAATTGTTAGCAAAATCTGATTCCAATTGGGAAGTAATATTTTAAATATAATAAAAAAGATTGCTGATGCCCATCACCTAGTTTTATCTAAGGCCTAGCCCCTAGCTAGACAAATGTCAATCACTTCCACACCGTTCCGTATTTCTACAGCGACTGTAACAGGATAGACAAGGTTTTCGGTAGCTTAAGTCAATCTAATGTATTTTTGACATTTCCATCATCGATTACACTTTTGCAATTTGTCTAGACCATCTGCCCGCGTAGCATGACCACCGTAGAAACGGGTTTTGTCGACGAAGAGTCGAATTAAATTGTCATTTTATGACAGATTGTGGAAAGATTTCTATCGTCACAAGCATAGCGATGTTAAAAATGTATGAAATGAATGACAAGACATGTCAAGTTGTATAGAAGGAGCTTTGTCAAGTCTTTTTAGACTAGAGAATATAGTATTGCCATGCTACGGCTGGCGTCAAACATTCTCAATATGTATCGATTATAACAACAAATAAAATCTTTTATCCAGTGGCAAAACAAGATTAAAAGAAAACACATTACAGCTTATCCAAATCATAAATAGCGAGAAGATAACACCAATTAAAGACATCTCAAGACATACGCAAGTAAATCTTAAGTACACATCGACATAGCAACAGCAATTTTTACAACGTACCACTTTCAACTGTACCCAAGCCTTTGATTCAGTTAACATCGACATCCTACCTTATTCTTGAAGCTATATGGTCGGAATTCGACTGGAATATAAGCATTTCACTTAACCAACCTTAAACTGGTTGAAAAATAATTGATAAGACGCAAGCAAGTTGATTTTTGTTGTACCTTTTTGTACGTGTCCTGCAGGGCTCGAATCTGGGCCCCTTTGTATTCGTCCTTGATTGCGACTGGGGGTCTCGCGATGTATGACCGACTTACTCCAGCTTTAGATCTTGCAATTGAATTTATAAAATATGTTATTTTTAGGGCTTATAAGAGGTATTTTGAATAGATAAGTTGTTTGAAGATTTATGTTAATTTTAAGCGTCTTTTTTAAAGGGTTGATTGGCCTTGGAAGTTTATTTTTTCTCATGGTGATCCGAAGGGTATGTTTTTGTTAGATGTCTTTATGAAATATAAGTGATGATTTTTATAAGCATAGCATCATGCTTTTTTATCCAGAAGGGACGTGTAAAAAGACGTGTAGACGTGTTAAAAGCATTGAATCCGCTATGTTATAATAAATCACTATTACCAGTAACCACAATGAATTCAGAGAATTATGTAACAGAAATGCTCGAGCACACTTTATCCGACCCGATGGTCGAATCTAGAACTCAACGCTCAGCAGTCGACTAGGCGACCACAATATCAACGAGACACATGAATCGCAAAGAACCGAATAATAATTTTTGGTTCTGAGTTTCCAACGAGAAATTGAAATCAATAACAAAATATTTTTTAAATTGAGAATCGGCACTTTTTAAACGCCAAAATAACATTAGAGAACTCTGAAAAACCTGCTTTTTACAATTTCCTAGTGATTTAATTGCGGATAAGAAGCATTTTTAAATAAGGCTAGGATATGCTTATGGCATGCTGACTTTTGTTTTAACTGTTGTAATACCTAAAAAATATTCTTATTAGGTAATAATTACAAGACCTATCCTGGAAATGTGAAATACCATTTTAACCTCGGAGAGTTATCGCCAACATCGGCAATGCCAGCCTGTCTTAGAGCGTTTTATCGTGTTGTGTATTCGATCGGCCAGTTTGATTATAAAATGCTACGCCCCATCGCTCTTTGGCAAACCTGACAGATGATCTAGAATCGTCACACAGTGGATGCCTGAAGACGGTCGTCGTCACCGAGGTAGGCCCAAGAAACGCTGGCGTGATGATTTGGACTCGCTCCTGACTAATTGGCCAGAGAAAGCAAAACACCAAGAGAATTGGAAAGGAATGGGGGAGGCCTTGGCCTTACTTATTTCATATTCATTTCATTCACTCGCTTTACATGCGTAATATAAGGTAGATTGTACAAAGATAACCTATTCTATTGTTCCAGCTTATTTTATTTACAATCTGTGCAAATAAATCTTCACTTTACTTTCATCATTATCATTTCAGCCGAAAGACGTCCACTGCTGGACATAGACCTCCCCCAAGTGTCGACCGATCTCGTGCGACTCGCATCTAGCGGATCCCCGGAACCTTCAATTTCCAATGCAACGTCTTCCGGTTCGCGGTCGCCACTCCAGAACTTTTCGGCGCTATCGGCCATCCGTTCTGCGAGCAATGTGCCCTGCCCACAGCCACTTAAGTTTGGCAATTCTTCGGGATACGTTGGTAACCTTGGTTCTTTTGCGGATGTCCTCATTTCTGATTTGCTCATGCAAGGAAACTCCAAGCATAGCCCTCTCCATTGCCCTTTGGGTGACTAAGCCTTCTGATGAGGCTCATTGTGTGCGACCACGTTTCGGTCCCGTATGTAGTCACTGGCAACACACACTGGTCATAGACTTTCGTCTTGAGATACTGCGGTAAGTTGGACGAGAAGATACCACGCAACTTCCCGAATGCTGCCCCGCCGAGTCGGATTCAACAGTTGACCTCTTTCTCGAAGGTAGACCTACCTAACTGGACTGTTTGTCCCAGGTAGACATAATCGTCTACAATTTCTAGTGTAGAGTCTCCGACTCACTTACGGTTCACTTTACTTTAGTTTAGAAGAATTGGCCAACTTCACTAGCCTATAGCCAGTTGAAAGCCTGCCATTGATATCATTTCAAAGCTAGTGACCGATTGGAGATACATTTGAGATAAAGCCTCACACGCGGAGCTACTTATTTCTTCCTATCTGATTGCTTTTATCATTTTATTAATATCTATTAAGTTTTCAGTATCAATCACGCTGCAAGTATCGAAACTGGAGTAGGTAGCAACTGTAGATACTTTTCTACTGAAATATATCATTGAGATTGTAAATCTAGAAGAGGTAGACAGAGAACGCAAATACAGGGTATAACAAGACCCTTAACGAAGCTGTCAACCAAGCATTCTGTACATCAAAATAAGTAACTTTACGCAAAATTATTGCTGGGAAACGAATTTTTGTTTTGGGGTGAAAATCACGTATACCTACGGGTAGGACTCATTGTATACTGATGGTTGGATCGAATAGTACGGGGGTCGTGGAGGTGTTTACAGTCAGTAAAATCTTACATTAAAAACATGAAAACGTGAAAATGTTGAAACTTTGACCCCCAATATCTCCTTAACTTAAGATGGTTCCCGGTACGGTCTAGAAATCTAGAACAAAAAAAAAATCGCAATGACGGGGAGAAGTGTTTTTGGATTCGTTAAGGGTCTTGTACTCCCTTTATACTACTGGCTAAGTCCACATTTTATTTCATTATTCCTGTCGCAGGCCTGTTGGAAGAAATTTATTTGAAATAAGCTATGCCTTTGTACTCTAAGTTAGGTTATGATGCTTCCTCGTGTTTCTCTTGTGTGTACATAAATGATAAAATAAATAATTCGATTTATATTTGTACAAAAGAGGCCGTTAATCTATCCCTCTTGAAGTAGTGAAAATTGGTGATTTAAAAGATTATAAATAAAAAGAAAATAAGACATTTCTCAATTACTGTCTTCATTCTGGATATGCGCTCTGTTAACAGTAACAATGTCACTCTAGGAACTATTATTGAGTAAACAACCTGCCTTAGCGACCAAGCATAAGTAACTGGTGATCTGAGCATGTCTAGATGATTTATTTCTTTAAGCGTCTTCACATGTTTGCCCATAACTGAGCGTCAATGTTCGTTCAGATTCAAAAGTCATATTAAATTAGGCTATATAAAGAATAAGTGCGGATGACCACGCAATATGAGAACCACATTTATAGCTCACGTTCATTCGTAAGAATACTGTCAAAAGAGAAATCTCGATCAAAAGATAAGTACTACTATATCGTACTTTTGAATGTCAAAATTATACATGACAGTCTGTTCCTCAAAATTAAAAGTATTGTAGCTGGGATAAAGGGGTGAAAGAAACTCTAGACACACACACACACATCACAACACATCTGTCTGTTAGGTCACACAGAGGGAAGCTATACTCTATCCATGAGCCACCACTTACTGCTGTTTCATGTGTTCACATCAGGAATTAGCTACCAGAGATCAAAGCTTTATACCATGGTGTCTGCTCAATAGAACCATGTCGTAATACACACTAATAATATAAAGGCGAAAGTTTGTATGTGTGTTTGTGTGTATGTGTGTATGTTTGTTACTCCTTAACGCTCAAATGGCTTAACGGATTTGGATGAAATTTGGTAACGAAATAGCTTATAAGCTGGATTAACATATAGGTTACTTTTGATCCCGGAAAAATGCGACGTTCCCGTGGTATAATCAAATTACTCAAATATTTTTTTCACGAATTTTGATTAAAATTTTTGGCGACCAAAAGTACTAGGTCAGCATAAATTCAAGGTGCTGTTTATTCAAAAGAGGTAGATAGGTAGGGTAGGTAAGGAGGTAGGTAAGGTAGTAGTCGTCTGGACGTGTGCTAACTTTTTCACTGCGGGTGACACCGCGGGCACAGCTAGTACGTATATAAAGCTAAATGTGTTTGTTCGTCTAAGTTAGTCATGAGATCATTACTACAATCATCATCTGCCAGTCTTTCCCCAACTATGCGGGGTCAGCTTCCAGTCTACCCGGATGCAGCTGAATACCAGTATTTTACATGGAGCGACTGTCTATCTGAACTCCACAGCCCAATTAGTACTGGGTAAAACGGTACCCTTTGGAAAGATTGTATGTCAGACTTTCGGGCCACTGACGACCTGTAACGACTGTCAAAGAGCTACAGTTGACAGCCGGGACCAACGGCTTAACGTGCTTTCTGAGGCACTCTCGGATCAATTTTCAGCACACATTACATACAGAGTAAACTCGGTACCTATGTAATGTGTGCTGAAAATTGATCCGAGCGACTGTTACATGTCATGTAGCCACAAGCTACTAAGTACACTACAGCTTATAATAATCAATCTTATAATGTTTCTACAGCTAGATACAAGCTTTTCTTTGGGATAGAGAGTAGCCCTGTATTCCGCCACGTGGTAGTACTTGAGGAGCTCGTGGCAAAATATTAACAGCCGCTCGTGTCGATCTTTAGGTTAAGCCGTGCTTGCCTAGGTTGGTCGGTGGATGGGTGACCGCCCATTACATACCGAGTTTCCTCCGTACCTCGGAAAGCACGTTAAGCCGTTGGTCCCGGCTGACATTTGTAGATCTTTGACAGTCGTTACAGGAGTCAGTGGCCCAAAAAGTCTGACAACCAGTTTACCAAGGGGTATCGTATTACCCAGTACTAACTGGGTTGTGGAGATCAGATAGGCAATCGCTCCATGTGAAATACTGGTATTCAGCTGCATCCGGTTAGACTGGAAGCCGACCCCAACATAGTTGGGAAAAGGCAGGCAGAGTGCTGGTTGGGAGGAGTTATTATTGGGTCCAAAATCATATCGGTATCATCAAGATGCCGTCTTTTACCGTTCTATCGATCATCAAGACTGCCTTGATGGATTTGTCGTCGCAAGCACGACTGTTGAGCATCAGGTCCTGGCTTCGATTCCCAGGTCGAGTAAAGTGTAATTAGGTTTTTCCGTCAGAAATATCTCAATAACAGCCACGGAGTCTTTGTCCCCGGTTGATGGCAATAGGCTTGCCTCTTAAACTGGCGAAATGTGGGTATTTATGTACTATTAGACAATCCTCTGCCTAGCCCTTTGGGGAGTACAGGCGTGAAGTTATGTAGAATTAGCCCCGGAGATCACAGCTCAATACCATGGGTCTGGGCTACAGAAACAGGTAGATATATATATAAAGCTAGGTATAAACGCTCGCGGAAGTGGCCGCCGGGCCGTTGACCCCGCCGTGAGCGAGACCCGGCCCGGCGGGGTGGGGTCGTAGTGGCAGCGGGGAATGTCTGGCAGCGCCTGAAGGCTTACTGTGCTTAATTACAATCCTAAATTCATCATTCAAAAGATTATTATTGCGGAAAAAAACATTATTCCATGGTTTAGGCACCAATTAATTTATTAATAACCGGTCTGTGAGAGACCAGGTGGCCCACCATGATGTCTTAAAGCAGGAGCAATTCCTGATTTTTTATGATTCCAATTCCCAATTGTGTGGGAAAGAGATGGCGCTAGACGACCTGCATAGCTTTGTCTCTTTCCCACACTGGAATTACTCCTGCTTTAAGACGTCATGGTAGAATTACTCCTGCTTTAAGACGTCATGGTAGGCCACCTATGTGGCTGTCATCAACTAGCGCCGGGTGGTAGCTTTGAATCATTCCCTCTATGTCGATTCCCGAAACAAATGACACCTGTGTAATTAGTCTACGCTTGACCTCGAGGTCGATCAAGTAGGTAACACTTAAAGTGAAACCTTTTTACCTGTCAGCCTTCAAAACAAGAATGAGTAGGCATCTTCTGAGCACGCTCGTTCAAGAATACATCATACAATACTTTCCATCAGACGAATTAGAGATAAGGAGCAGGCACATTCACTAATTTAAAAAAATCTACAAATGACTTCTTGCCGAGTGGCCAGATTCTGCGTTATCCGATAGCTATTTAACCAAATAGTCTTGAAGTCTCGTGTGAATAGGTTTCTTCTAGGCAAGTATTCACCATTAGCGATCGTATAATAGTTTACCATCAAAAGAAAGACTTTCATTGATAAAGCAGTTGAAAGGTCAAAGTAGATTTATGAGTGAATGTAGATAAAAATATTTTCTCATTACTTGTTGCTGTGCAAAATATGCTGTTCGAAATGGTTTTGGAAGTCAGACTGGTGCCAAAAAAAAAAAACTCAAAGAGATTTTTGAAAGTGTTCTACACTAAAAATATGTTTTTTTATTTTGATTCGATATTTACTTACATTTCGTTTAAAGTATTTTTTCCTCTGTATTCAACGTAACTACAGATATTAAGTTGTTCTGTCGGATCCAGTCATAAGTATGGGCATAAAATGGATCAAAAGCACGTAGTGGTGGGATGACGCAACCTACGTCTACCCACACCACGGCGTGCTTTCTACAGAGCCCTGATGGTGACAACTTGGAGCCAGGACGACAGTCAGAGTCTGATCGCGGTGGAGCTGAGACCTCTTGGAACTGTACCGATTCATTGTGCCCCATGTTATTGTGTTAAGTTGTAATCTCGAGTAATTTGGTAGTTTTGCTAGAAACAGTGGTATCGCTCTCAGTGTCTTTTCATAGCACGAAACCCATCGTCTGCCCACATGATGTAGAAGCCTAGCGGAATAAATCCTGACTTCTCTGACATACAGATATCCCAGGAAAAGTATGTGCTCCGGCAATCATCATCTATCTTTGGAAATACGAACGTGCGATGATGTGATCAAACACAAAGCTACGATAAAATTTCCCCGGTTTGACACGTTGTGAACGGGTTGATTTTGTATTTTTATAGAATAGTAATTTATATGGAATTAGTGAAAATTAAAAAAAACCAACTACACTTACATTTTAATTGAATGAAGGCTACGCTTCCTTTGTTGTGACTAATCCCAAACCTGGAAAGAAAAAATTGTCGTGAGAAAGACGTTAAAAAAAATAATTCGTTTTGGGTAAATATGCATCACAACAAATTCTGTGACACCATGCGAGATAGTGTGTTCTGTGTGGTTCTTTCTTCAAAAGACCATCTCAAACACTAATCTACATAGTCTTCATGCGTGTTGACCGAGATTATGTGTGGACCTTAAAGAGACTTATGATGCTCTGAGTTCGTTTCGGCTGTTTCTTCTCAGAGTAGTCAGGTACGAAACACCGGCCTCTCTCTATCTCTCTTCTTCAACCTTTTACCACCCAATACTGAGTGTAGGTTTCTTCCAACTCTCTCCAGTTTTGGCGGTTTTGTGTCATGGCTATCCAGTTTCATCACCAAGTTTAAAAAAAAGACGACGTGTTTTTTTTTATTTCCAAAGTAAACATCATTTATCTGTAGCACAGCGCTGTTTTCCAACTTTTTTTGTAATTTATAGACCGTAAAAGCAACCAGCTTTTCAGCAACCAGATAATATTCCTGATAAAATGTAATCTGTAATAAAAATCTGTAAGGAATCATTATTAATTGACTGCGTTCCTACCTTTCTAAGATTCGATTGACCTACAAGCCTTTGTTCCAATGCAGTTCTAAAAATCAATACTATATCTTGAAACTTTCTCGCTAACACTGGCACCACACCTCAACCCGACGCGCATACGACTGCAGACTATCCCCCTATCTCTCACACCCACACACAATCATATCTCTGTCCCTCTCTCACACGAAGAGAAAGCTGCCTTGGGAATTTGGGCATCAATACGAAATACAGAAAGAGGGTGCTGGGGGTGGTTGCGGGTTGCATAAGGGGTGAAACTCACCCCTTTAAACAGTTCGATTAAACGTGTATATATAGGAGATGTATGTGTACATTAAATTCAGTTTTGTGTTCTGACTTCGTTAAAATTTTATGTTAGAATTGATGTTGTATCACGGGAACTTCATTTAGAATTACATAGGTGCAATGCTGGGTTCTAGGGCCTTGTTCGGCAGAAATGTATACATTACATATTTAGATTACTTTTTATTCAAGATTCGATGGTGTAGACAGGGCCCGTGGAGTCGCGGCTAAATAGCGGCTGGGTCGATCATAGGTTAAACTACGGTTGCCGAGGTCGGGAAGTGGATGGGTGACCATTTTGGCAGATTGGTACAGATTATGTCTGTATTACTTTTGACATCAGTTGCTGGTATTGAGAGGGCACGTGGCTAAATAATAACGACTGGGTAGCTGGGTCGGTTGCAGGTTAAGCCACGGTAGCCGAGGACGGTCTGTGGATGGGCGGCCATTTGACAGACTGGTATAGATTGTGTTTGTATTAATTTTGATACAAGACTTGATGGTATTGAGAAGAGTAATGACGACCGCACGGGTCGATTGCAGGGTAAGCTACGGTTGCCGTGGTCGGTGCAAGGATTGGCGGGGACCATCAATGACATGTTAAGCTTAGGTTATGTCTAGTTATGATACTGTCTAACAGAATTTTCAGTTGGTAAAGGGAAGGTCTACTGGGCCACCCTGCTCTGCGGCCCCGACTTACGAACAGTAAGTCGTGGGTTTGAACCCAGGCAGGCGCATTACTTTGTGTAATTTATTTCATCACCACTGCTCTCAAAAACGGTGAAGGAAAACATCGTGAGGAAACCGGCATGTCCTAGAACCAAAAATTCGAAGACATGTGACATCTACCAACCCGCACTGGGCCCGCGTGGTGGATTATAGCCCATACCCTCTCATGGAGAGGAGGCCGAGTGTCCCAGCAGTGGGAACATTAAAGGCTGATTATGCTAAAGGGAAGGTAAGTTGTCCGTGGTCGCGGTTACATTTTGGATGGCCGGTTTTAACATCATACATTCTGTGTCATGCTATGCATCATAAATAGCTTATATGAGAGAGGTTAATTAAGCTCACTTGTCCAGATCAGATTTTGGATGGGTGGCTATCACAAAATGACTAGCATTTTATTGCTATTATAATATATTTATTTTGATAATCTAAATATACTAGTGTTAGGTGTGGTTCACGCGTCTAAAGTGCAAGGTTTAAACACGAACTTTCGGTCGTCAGTCTACGTCTGAATTTTTGGGATATTAATGTTTTTACATGCCGAGTTTCCTACGTGCCTCGGAAAGCACTTTAATCTGTTGGTCCCGGTTGTCAATTGTAGATCTTTGACAGTCGTTACAGGTAGTCATGTGGCCCGAAAGTCTGACAACCAGTCTTTCCGAAGGGTATAGTATTACCTAGTACTAACTGGGTTGTGGAGGTCAGATAGGAAGTCGCTCCATTTAACATACTGGTATTTAGCATCCGGTAAGACTGGAAGCCAGCCCCAACGTAGTTGGGAAAAAGCTAGTAACAGACGATTTAAATTTATTGCCAGTTAACGGTATTAGGTTCGTCACCTATTTCATAGACCTGGTGTAATCTGGGCATACTTTATGTAAGTACACTGCTGTCTGCACCAGCTGAGGATACAAGCCTAGCGTAATATTATGTTTATAAGATCTATAGTTCGACAGTTATTTCGCCACAAAGATCCTCTTTAATACAGTATCAGACACTTTTAAAAGAAAATAACATACCAATACAAATTCTTGAATTGATGCCAAAATATTTGAGGTTGTCAACACTAAGATTTATTTTGAATATATCAAATTATTATATTTACAGTGTGGTTAAATAAAATTACTAATTACTAACATTTGCCCGCAGCTTCGGTCGCGTTACAGTCGGATTTTATATTGGGAACGTCTTAAATATAGCCTATGGCACTCGGGCATAATGTAGCTTCCTATTAGTGAAATAATTTTGAAAATCGGTTCCGTAGATCCAAAGATTACCCCCTACAAGTTCACAATCTCACAAACTTTACCTCTTTATAATATTAGTACAGATTAGTAGAGATAGAATATGCTATCATTTTCAAAAGTGCTGAAGAAAATGGAGTAATCCTTAGTCAAGAATATTGGTCATGGATGTGATGAGAATGGACGAATCGCATATGACAAAAAGAGTGACATATGTATCAGTGTTGATGGATGGAGAGAGAGAGGAATGATATGAAAGAGAAAGGAGTAAATGATGCCGTGACGTCTGACAGCGGAGAATGGAAGAAGAACACGTTGTTGCGCCGACCTCAAGTGACTTGGGAAAACGGCAAAAAGATGATCTTGTTGAAGAATCTCAGAAGAAAGATGGAGGGATGAGGTGGACTCTTCGCTGGGCGCCTACAATCGCATTAGATAGCGAAAAGCAGAAAGAGGGAAGGGAGGGCTCTGCCCTGCAGTGCAACTACATAGGCTCATAATAATAATAATAAAGGGACTTACTTGCAATTATGGATGAAGTTATGATGACGAATAACTACCAGAGATTTATTGTGAAGGATATGTATATGTCGGGCATTCCACCGTCCGGCGAATCAATCCGTCACATTATCTCCGGGTGTTCTCGTCTGGCTAATGGAGAGTACTTGCATAGACACAATCTTGTGGTCAGGATTATCCATCAGCAACTTGCTCTAAAATACAACCTTGTGGAATCGGAAGTGCCGTACTATAGATACGTGCCCGACCCAGTTCTCGAAAAAGGCAGCATCACATTGTACTGGGATCGATCCATCATCAATGACAGGACTATTGTAGCCAATAAGCCTGATATAGTGGTGGTGGATCGATCAGAGCGGCGCACAATGATTGTTGATATAACAGTCCCGCATGATGACAACCTCGTGAAAGCCGAGAAAGATAAGCAAATCAAGTATCTTGACTTGGCTCGCGAGGTTGTCGACATGTGGGATGTGGACTCAGTGATCATTGTGCCGATAGTCGTATCAGCCCATGGTTTAATTGCCAAGAGCCTCGATGAATACCTGAGGAGGCTCTCGTTAGGCAGCTGGATCAAGGGCTTGATTCAGAAAGCGGTACTCCTGGACACGGCTCGTATTGTTAGGAGGTTCCTCTCTCTGGAGCCCTGACCGCCTAGCTTGGACCCTGTTCCCGATACCGGTGGGCTACTATTTTTTATATTTTTAAATGTTTTTTTTTTAAATATAATTTAGCATGAAATATTTTAAATTATAATTTATGTGTATAGAAATAAATAAAGGAAAGGGACTTATATTTCTTCTTCTTCTTATCGTATCGATGTTCCTTCCATATTACACGTTCATTCCAGCGGCAGAGGCGCTATTCAGGTCGTCAAGAGTGCAGGTAAACGGACACCTGGGACACTCCAGCAGGTGGGGCGTAGTTTGATCCGGAGCGCCGCACTCGCACTCGGTGTTGTAGGAACCAATAATACCACATTTTGCCAGATTATGTTTGCAACGGCCTACTTGGGTACGCAATCGATTCAGAGCTTTCCAAATGGGCCACTGTAGTTCACTGCCGGGAATCAGGTGTTCTTCATATTTCTTCTGAAAATGTCAAACTCTTCTCAGATTGGTTAGTTGCGGTCATTGCGATAATTTTTGTATTCTATACTATACCTGGGAACCCTCTAGTTACGGAGATATTGCAGGTCAAAGTTCCAATCTTTTGAACGCTTATTTTTCAATATAAGTTTTAAATGTTCCAACTTTATTTTAAAAACTTCCATGACCCCCGTACTATTCAATGCATCCATCAGCACAATATTTGAAGTGCATTACATTGGTGCCTACCGTAAAACGTGATTTTTCACCCAAAAACACAATTTTTTTCCCAGCAAAGTCTCTTGCGTAGAGTCACATAGTTTGAAGTACAGAATGCTTGGTTGACAGCTTCGGGAAGGGTCCCCGTACACCTTGTAGACCACAGAAATAAGGCCTGTCCAGTGTTCCAGCAATGGAAACATTGTAGTATGATTATGCTTATATTAAATACTATGTGTATTGTATTATATTGTCAAAATTCGTCGACCACGCAGTGAATCTAATCAGGCAACAAGTAAGCGTCCTTGATTCAATTAGATATTTTATTTGATACCTGTATGATATTACTTGTGTCTGCCCTTGCTGCTGACCGATAGCACAGAGGTCGAGATTAGAGAGCCAATTGATTAAGTGTAGTATCATCATGACTTCTCTGAAGCGGTAGGCAGTAATGTATCAGTACACATACATGAACCAGTAATGAAAGACCATCATCATCCAGCCCTGAGAGCAACGGTGGCCCAGTCGTAGCGGTCCCGAATTACGTACAGTTAGTCGTGAGTTCGAACCCAGGCAGGCGCATTACTTTGTGTAATTTATTTCATCACCACTGCTCTCAAAACGGTGAAGAAAAACATCGTGAGGAAACCGGCATGTCCTAGAACCAAACATTTGAAGACATGTGACATCTACCAACCCGCACTGGGTCCGCGTGGTGGATTATAGCCCGTTCCCTCTCATAGAGAGGAGGTCGTGTGTCCCAGCATGGGAACATTATAAGCTGATTATGATCCAGCCGTTTCCTCAACTATGTAGTGCTACAGCCTCATTGATCTAGTGGTCGCAAGCATGACTACTAAGCATGAGGTCCTGGGTTCGATGGCGCCTTTGTTAGGCGTTGTGCTGAGTCTAGAGGTACGGTTTCCGATACGGACCGTAGTCCCATGGGATTGACCGTGATCGTTCGGCGGGCGTGGTCGCAACACATACGTCTAGGAACTGCTCTGTGTTTCCTTTTAAGTTCAGAGTATTTAGTTAGTACAGTAGTGTTAGTAATTGGCTCTGTAACAATGAACTGGATAGATGTTATAGTAGCTATTTCTCTAGTTTCCCGTTTCTCTAGGGTCCTATGTACCTGAATGCGAAATATTTATCTTCTATACTAATATTATAAAGAGGTAAAGTTTGTGAGGTTGTAGGGGTAATCTCTGGATCTACTGAACCGATTTTGAAAATTATTTTAATAATAGGAAGCTATATTATCCCCGAGTGCCATAGGCTATATTTACAACGTGCCTTTAGGATAATTTCTGACCAAAACGCGAGCGAAGCCGCGGGCAACAGCTAGTCGTTGATAAAAATGCTTGGCTCAATGCTTGACCTGCTCCACAGCCACTTGGGCTCATGAACTAAGATTTTAATGTTTAGAGACGATGCTGCCTCTCCGCTTCTTTGTCTTTCTTTTGAGGAAGTACCTAGTTACTTTGATTACAATATTTAGAAGGATTATCTCATTTTCTGTAAATATGAGTGCCATGTAGACTTTATATTATGGTTAGTAGGGCTTATCCCTATCTATATTCTATTCTTTATTAAAAATTAAATAGTCTTTTTTTTCTTTTCTAATTCTACATTGTTCTCACATTTAGAAGCAAAACAGTGTCCATGGAGTTTCTTGCCCATTCTTCTCCATGAGATCTACTATTTTGGAATGGGCAACTACAGTCCATTCACAGTTGTTATGCCTGTGGCTGGACTGTAGGTAGCTTATGATTGACAATGCAAAAGTGCCAGTCACAGGTCTATTTGAAATAAATGCTTTGAGTTTGATTCCCGGGTCCAGCAAAGTGTTACTGGATTGTTCCATGAGGAATTTCTCAGTAGACAGCCATGGAGTCTGGATTTGTGCCCGGTTGATGGCAATAGGCTCGCCCCAAATTACAAGGGACTAATGGCGCAATGAGGGTGGGTGGTGTGGGTGTGGATATACTACTAGGTTCTCCTGTGCCTATCCCTTTGGGGATTACAAGCGTGATGTTACATTGTGCTAATAATAGTAACGGCCGCTCCGGTCGATCTTTCGGTTAAGCCGCGCTTGCTTAGGTTGGTCCGTGGATGGGTAACAGCCCATTACATACCGAGTTTCCTCCGTGCCTCAGAAAGCACGTTAAGCCGTTGGTCCCGGCTGTCATTTGTAGATCTTTGACAGTCGTTACAGGCAGTCAGTGGCCCGAAAGTCTGACAACCAGTCTTACCAAAAGGTATCGTATTACCCGATACTAACTCGGTTGTGTACTGGTAATCAGCTGAATACCAGTCAGTATGTTACATGAAGCGACTGGTTACTGGGCAATACGAGCATTATAAAACACTATGATGAGCATATTGTCCGCAAGCGAGCTCAAATGCAGAAGTCGTCAGCTGACTGCAGCTAAGAAAGTTTTGAAAGAAAAAATCAGAGTTTGTTTGTTTGGTTGAACGCGGTAACCTCAGGAACTGCTGGTTCGAATGAGAGATGAAACCGTTCGCGACACGCGAGTTGCACTATCGACTGCGAAATAATAAACGTATAAAAGAAGACCTTGCTTAAAGCATACCACGTGTCACAGCGACGCAACGACGCGCGAGTGTCATTTGACGTCCGTCGTATCGATAGTTGCAAGTTCTGAGGTCGTAAGCGGGGCGTCGCGTTGGCTGGTCGCGGAGATAGCCAATAGAGCAAGGCTTCGTCCTAGTAGTGGCCAAGGTTAGGCCAAAGAAACCAGGGCCGTCCTAATGCTCGTTGGGTCGACGATATCGACAGTCGCGGGAAACATCTGGATGAACCGGGACGAGTGGCAGAAAAGGGGCAAGCCTTTACCCAGCCGTGGGTGATACCGGGCTGATATGATGGTGATGATGAAGCGGGGTGTTAGCAGCCACACAACAGATTTTGGTCAAGAGACTGAGAGAGACTGTCGAGAGCCTGGAATCCAGTGGTTCAGCTTTGTAAAAACAGAAAAAGTGCCGAAAAATGTTCGCGAGCGGACATAGTGAGTTTCGTGTGCCGGGAACAGAATCGAGTTGCGAGTGACAGTGTTAACTGAGTGCAAAAAACGAACAAGAAAGAGGGTTGCGATTTGTCTGCTCATAAACAGCCACCCGCAATAACTTCAGTTTGTCCGTGCTCATGGTGCTTGCAACAGCGCCGAAATATCGGGAAGTCAAAATCAAACATGGTAAATATCCCGTTCCTAGTGTTAATGATATATTTTGGTCAGATTTGGTCAGATTTAGACATTCTTATTCACAGTATGGGTATCACTCACCTCAGTGAAACTTCACTATCACATAATTATGTATATTCACTATTCAATATTTTCGAAGTAAGTGCTTTTAGTAACACTAACACACACACACAGTCACACACAGACCAGCACAAAGTTAATAACTATCACGGTAACACTTTAAAAAGGTTATAAGCAGAAACATAACCGAATACCAGTATTGCAATCGTCTTGAAAATTGCCAACATGGCTCCTTTGTTTCAAAAGATTTCCTTTGTCCGATAAGAACATAGGATAAAAAAGATTCAAAAACCACTTTTAGCGACAAGATAATATGAAATAGAAAGCTAGATAACGATAATCGATTACAGAATCGAGGAAATCGATCTAAAGAAGAATCGACTAACACAATTAACAAAGCTGAACCACCACCCTTTATTCCCATTTTTATGTTGTTCTAGACCATACCTGGGAACCTTCTAGTGACGGAGATATTGGGGGTCAAAGTACCGACTTTTTCACAAGTTCTTGTTTATATACAAGTATTTAATGTCATAACTTCATTTTCATTACCTCTATTACCCCAGTACCATACCACGTACCATTCAATCTATCCATCAGCACAATGTTTTGAGTGCGTTACATTGGTGCCTACCGTAAAACGTGATTTTTCACCCAAAAAAAGTTGTTTCCCAGCAATAATGTTTGCATAGTCTTACTCAGTTGGATGTACAGAATGCTTGGTTGACGGCTCCGTGGAGAGTCCGTTCTCTCGTATTCACCTATGAGTATAGTTCACATGCATAAACTCACGCGTTTTTCACATGGAGTAGGCAGAAACCAACGCCACCTGCCACGATCAAAATCAAAATATTTCATTTCACATAGGCCTAGATGGGCACTTATAAAACGTCGACAAAAAGGTGCACGGTTCGGGTTGGTCGTTTCCTATGGAGAAGAATCGGCAAGAAACTCCATGGTTACTCTTTTCATTTCATTTGGTATTACAATATTATCATGTGATGTTACAGCATTAGTACTTAAGTATGGGGGGACAGCGTAGGCCCGACAATAAGTCGTTGCTTACTACACAAATAATGTAAAACAAGATAAAAAGTTAACAAGCATTTGGGAATCTACATATACAGATCCTTCATACTCCTGGCGCCTCGTCTTCATTCACACATCTAGTCATACACGCACTCCGGCGGGTATCGTATTACCCAGTACTAACCGGGTTGTGGAGGTCAGATAGGCAGTCGCTCCATGTAAAATACTGACCCCAACATAGTAGAGACAAGTCAGTTGATGATAATGATGGAGATGATTACAAGGCAGTTGCGACAATCAGACAGACCAATTTTATTGATGGAGCTAACTGATTAATTATCCAACTAGTGTATTTACAATCAACAATAATAGATTTTAAACAAGGAAACTACACTTTAAAAGAACAGGGTCAAAGGTTAGTTTTGTTTGCTTCGTTGGCCTAGTGGTCGCAAGCTTGTGAAGCTCTGGATTCCTGAAGGTCTAGTCGGGAAAACTGTCAAGTTAGTGGGTAGTTAGGCCGGCTACCATCTTGCTGACCGTATTTCCAAGGCAGATCTAAGTGGAAACGCCGTGAGGGGACGCCATAAAAAGACATACACTGATCTTATTGGTGAGGTTCTTCAAAAAGGTCAGATGCGTAGTACTCGCTGTGTGCTCTGTGGTTTCTGCCTAGCCCAATAAGTAAAAGGCGTGAGTTTATGTATGTACTAGTATATGCCCGCGGCTTCACCCGCGTTGAATTCGGTAATATCACACGGGATAGTACTACCAGAATAAAAAAAAACGGCCAAGTGCGGGTCGTACACACGCACATAGGGTTCCGTAGCACCAAACAATATAATAAAAATATTTTGAAGGCTCATTCATATTTTGTATTGTTATACATTAAAAAACTATCAATTTGTTTTTCATATTGAGTTAATGAAAAATAAAGTTGTTGCTGCAGTTTGATGAAAAAGCCCCATATCTCAAAAAATAAACATCAAATCTTATTCAAACCAATTTCGGTTGAAAGTACGTTCTAATCCTATATTTTTGTCAGAATTTTTCTCCTCCTACTTTAGAAATTAGAGGGGGGGACACACATTTTACCACTTTGGAAGTGTCTATCTTTCAAACGATTGACTTTGAGAGAAAATGGTTTTAGGAACCTCAATGTCATTTTTAAAAACCTATCTATAGACACCCCGCACGTATAGGTTTGATGAAAAAAATCATTTTTAGTTTCAGTTCCATGTATGGGGAGACCCCCCTTAACCTTATATTTTTTTAATTTTTGTATAAAAACCGTAAAGCGGTTCACAGAATACATCTATCTACTACGTTTCAACTGTGTATTCCTAATAGTTTCGGAATAAAGTGGCTGTGACATACACGGACAGACAGACAGACATGGCGAATCTATAAGGGTTCCGTTTTTGCCATTCGGCGACGGAACCCTAAAAAGTATCCTATGTGTTAATACAGGTTATAAACTATCTGTGTACTAAATTTCAGCTAAATCTGGTCAGTAGTTTTTTAAAGAGTAACAAACAAACATCCATCCTCAGAAACTTTCGCATCTAAAATATTAGAAGGATACGTACGATACCCCTTGGTAACTGATTGTCAAGACTATAAGGATAATGACTGTCAAAGATGAACTCGGTTTCCCTGTAATGGATGGTCCCCCATCCAAAGACTGACTTCGTCAACCGTAGTTCCACCTTCGATCGGTTCGTGCAGCTGTTACTATTTAACCGTGAGCCTCTGAACAACAATGTAACATGTTTGTCAATACGATGAGTTTCCATGAACGAATGTTCATTCCATGAATGAAGTCCCGTTTACACTCAGAGACCCATTCGCGTAAACAATGCACTTACACCAGAGAAGGTATGGGCTTCGGCAATTTACACAAACATAACAACACAAAACATAATACCTCACCTGTGTTAGTATAATGGGACAATCCCGTAACACTATTCCCAAACCACTACAACTCCTGTGCGTCATAATCAACAGTGGTGACCACCAGAAACGCGCCGAGACAATGAAGCTCGACGAAGTCCCAGAGAAACGATTTAACTTGTCTTGGATCCCGGAACGAAATTAATCAGAAAAGAATAGCACAGGAGTAGGAGAAACATAATATCCACTTCCCTCCATATCAGCAGGTGACAACAAAACAAGCCCAATAGGGACAAAGGCCCCGAACGGTTAAGCAAACGTGTTACCTAATGGCAGAAGAAAGGGGATGCCTATAGCCAACAGTGAGTGATTCCGGGCTGATATGATGATGAAGTTCCTAATTAAGGGTGTAACAAGACCCTTAACGAAGCCGAAAGGCACTTGTTCTCCCCGTCATTGCGATCATTTTTTTGTTCTCGACCATACCTGGGAATCTTCTAGTTACGGAGATATTGGGGGTCAAAATTCCAACTTTTTCACAAGTATTTTTTTTTAATACATGGTTTTTAATGGAAAATTTTGCTTTATACACCTCCACAGCCCTGTACTACTCGTATTCAATCCATCCATTCAGATATTTTGAAGCCGCAGTAAGCCGTTGGTCCCGGCTGTTATTTGCAGATCTTTGCCAGTCGTTACTGGCCCGAAAGTCTGATAACTAGTCTTACCAAAGGGTATCGTAATAATCGACTACTAAAAAAAACAAAACTAACATTTTACAACACTAAAACTTATCTTCAATATTATTTAAATGATACCAACAAAAGAAATTGTTAAGAAGACTATCGAACGATAACACACACTAAAATCAACTAGCAAAGACCCGCGGTCATTTTAGGAACTAACGCTCAAATGTACTGCATTTGACAGTGTCCTTGACAAGCAGCGCCACTTTGACAGCTCTTGATGTCTTGGTCATAGATTATAATAGACTTTTTCGAGTACTGATTTTTATCTATAAGTAGGTAAGTATGTTAGGGGAGCATAGATAAAGATTTTATGTGACCTTTTTAAGCAGTAACCTTTCTTTGCCTCTAGCGAAAAATGTTCTATTTTTAAATTCTGTTTCACATGTTGTAGGTATTTATAACAGAAGATTCTTTAAGTTTTTTTTTGGGACACTTTCGCCATATTGTTCCCAAACCACTGCAACTCCTGAAAGGCAGAATCAACAGTGGCAACCACTAGAAAAGCGCCGGGACAATGAAGCTCAACGAAGTTCCAGAGAACAACGAAATTAAATAAGAAAAGAAAATAAAATTAAAATTGCGGGTAGTAGGAAAAAACATAATTACCACTAGTAGGATGGAATGATGGTAAATGGTGAGATGAACAAAACAAGCTTGTAAAAAAAAAACGACCTGTATGAAAATAAAAATAAACTTCATTCCTCTGAAGAATGTATCCTCTCTACCACAACCAAGACCAAGTATTTTTTTATAAATTTTTCATTTGAACATTTTATTCAGCTATTTTTCTCAAACATCCTGTATATTTTTATACAGGGTGTTTCAAAGCAACCAATTTCGCACACCTCTGTCTAACCCCTCACCCACAACCAGCGTATTAAGCTAACCGTTAGACGATCCGGCGCCCCAAATGATAAGCTCTTATCAGTAACTGATAACAAGTACTTTGATATACTAATAGTGGCCTGTTTCGGTGTTAGTTTATTACGCCTCTTTACAGAAATGAGGCTGAACGTGCCCGAAATAGGCCCGCGGCACGTGTAAGCGGAAAAGAAAGAAAGAAAGATAAATTTTTTGTCGTGTAGGGTGTGGGCGCACCTTTATGATGATAGAAAACCAAATTGCACCGTATGATTTGATGGTGTGGCCATGTTCTAGCATCTGCCAGTCGTTTCTCCACTATGTTAGGGTCGGCTTCCAATCTTTATAATTACATGGAGCGACTGCCTAACTGACCTCCACAACCCAGTTAGTACTGGGTAATACGATACCCCTTGGTAAGACTGGTTGTCAGACTTTCGGTCCACTGACTACCTGTAACGACTGTCAATAATCTACAAATGTCAGCTGGGACCAGCAGCATAACTTGCTTTCCGAGACACGGAGGGGACTCCATCCACGGACCGACCTCGTAATGCACTGCTTAACCTTTAAGAATCAGCCATAATCCCTTCACCTTTATTATAGTAACAAATATTAAATAGTTCCTTAGGTAGTTTGCTCGCTGGTCTAGTGGCTGCAAGCGCGACTACTGAGCAAGAGATCCTGGTATTCATTCCCAGTACGGACAAAGTGTGTTTTCCCATCAGTAATTTCTCGGTAGCCGTCACGGATTCTGGATTTGTGTCCGGTTGATGGCAATAGGTTCGACCTCAATTACATGGAATTGGAACGTAATTGACGAATGTGGGTGTCATGTTAGTACACCTCTGTCTAACCCTCCGGCCACACCAAAATATTACATCATTCCTGAAATCTTACAGGAATGATGTAATGTTTCGGTGTGGCCTAATCGAAATAAAAACGGCAAAAGGTCAGTCCCAAAGTGCATGCAAAATATTTGGAATCTAAATTATTCAGTTTTGCACACAAATATAGCAACAGAACGAGTTTGGAACCGCGCCATGAACTACCAACTCAATCCACGTTTAATTTCTTTTTACGACATACAACTTGGCAGTATACTTCGTGTTACTAACACAGTAGGAAGAGAAAAAAAACGAGTTTTAAAAGAAAAAAAACTGGGTAGGAAATCTGTACTAATGGGTAGGTATGCCAAATTAAAAGAAATCCAAGGTACCGCTGCAGAGAACCTCAAGCGGCGTAAATATAGTAACCTTATTGGTAACTATATTTTCGAGCCGTTTGGAGTCTCGGACCGTGAACTCTAGGACTAGGTGACGTAGAACTCTAGGACCGTGGGGTCCGAGCGCTCACAGCCTTTTCAAGGACATTTCCAAACGCTTAGTTGACACTTCCCGTGACCCAAGGGCTGGCTTTTACCTTGGCTAAAGGCTTAGCATTGCCATACAACGTGGCAACGCCGCCAGTCTCTTGGGTACATTACCAGTTGACTGCGTTGAGGAGGAGTTTTTGACGCCATTTTTTAAGTTTATTCATATGTTAGTTACTTTAGGTACCACTAGAAGTAGTTTTTATTTCAACAATTTTATTTAAAAACAATTTGTTACCCGCGACCTTCGTCCGCGTGAAAGAATTATAAAAAATATTACTTCCGCATTTGAGTCAGATTTTGTTAACAATTCCAATTATTTTTCTAAAATAAAAGTAGCCTAAGTTACTCCTTATAACATCAGCTGCCAGTAAAAGTCCCGGCAAAATTTTATTGGTCCAGTCGTTTCGGAGATTAGCCGGAAAAAACAGGCAGACAGACCAAAATTTTTATAAATACCATTATATACTATCATATATGCATTCAGTCAAAACCTGTTATTTTGGTATTACAAACAGACACTACAATTTCATTTATAATTATAGAAAAAAAATATTTTTTTAATAACAATACATTTATTTACATCATATTTTGAATAAGAGTTTTTTGACCCTGAATTTCAGCCCAAGTAAGTAAGTACCTACTGCATGACACATTTATAAAGTATGAAATATAATTTGGATACAAACAAAAACGTAGAACCAGACCAACATTTCATAGACACAACTCACAAACACACATAGGTACATAAAAATAATCGACCAATGTCTATTATCTATTCCCTATCCATCCTTACATAGACCCAGAACACCATAACCACATAGAAATAGATAAGCTATAGAAAAAAATATGCCCAAAAAAATACCGCTCTATGATTGGCTGTCCCTTTTTTTTTCTAGTAGGGCCCCCTCACTACTTGAAACCTTTTCTATGACAGCATTGCTCAGCCAATCGTGAAAGGTTTTGCTATTTACTTACTTTGTTTAAACAAATGTTTGAACTTAGTGGGTTATCTATGCATCTTTTTTAGGATTCTATGAATTGCTTTTAACCGACGACGTTGAAGAGGTTGCGTGTTTTTTTTTTGTAAGTTCCGAGTTTTCATATTATATTTTCGGTAGCTAATAACCTCCCCCCTGCCCTGCCCTGCCCTGTTGCCTCCTTGATGCGGAGGGTGCGGGGCAGCGCCAACAGCCTCTTGGTCACTGTGGCCGATAAGGCGGAAGGTCTCATTCTGAGGCTCTGGACCACAACACTGGTACTACCTTCAAATCGTGCCTTGAAATAAATAGTGTTTCTTTGAATTCTTGCATATTTGATCATAATTGCCCTTTATTTATTTCCTTGTGTTAATATTATATATATTGAATGAATATTGTATTAATATTATATATATTGTATTAATGATTTTGACATGATTAATGGTGATTTTGACACATTTTTAATGATATTTTTAAATTTTGACATTATTATTATTAATTATTTTGACATTATTAATACCTAAATTATTACCAAAATTTTATGTACCAAATATTATATACTAACACTAGTGTTTAAGATGTGTATGTATTACTAACATATTGGATTGAATGATCTGTCAATAAATGTCTTACCAAGGGGTATCGTATTACCCAGTACTAACTGGGTTGTGGAGGTCAGACATCCAGTCGTTCCATGTGAAATACTGGTATTGAGCTGAATCCAGTTAGACTGGAAACCGACATCAATTAATTCGGGAAAAGGCTAGGCTCAATCAATAGAATAAGAGATCAGCTTATACTGGGTTTGTTGCCACTGGCATGAGACGCTCCTACTGCCTACTGTACTAAAGGCACAATAAAAAAAAAAAACCTTTTACTTCTAAAATATTTAAAAACAGCTTCAAATCCTTTCCTACAGAAAAAAAACATCAAAAATTCATCACCCATCCCTTTCAATAAGCCTACATTTAAAAAACCACAACCCATAATTTTTACTATTGTGCCAAATATACATATAATTAAAAAACAAAAGAAGACATTCCTCATCATTCTCCTGCCCTTATCCCAACTTATTCGTGGTCGGCGCAGCATGTCTTCTTCTTCCATACTTCTCTATTACTCGTCATCTCAGCAGTCACCTCCTTTCTAGCCATAACATCCTTCACACAGTCCATCCATCGTTTCTTTGGTCTTCCTCTACACTTATACCCATCCACATTCATACTCAAAATTTCCACACTACATTTTCCTCATTCCTCCGCATCACATGCCCGTACCACGACAACCGATTACCACACAACTTTTCAGTTACAAGCGGCGCCACTTTTCAATCTTTAAAAAAATCGTCAAAAATATCATTCTTCACAAAGCACAAATTCAACATTCATACTCATTCTCAACTCGCTAATAATACCGAACACAAGCGAATGTTCTCTTTACGTAGACCCGTAGTAGTAATAATAATGCACGCCACACATTTTCGTTAGTAGACGATTTTTTTTGCGTCTGCGACAAAAAACCAGTCTGGCAGTTTGTGACGAGCCTTATTGTTTGCTTAGCTCAGAGTTAGAGTGTACACATGGCTTTATGTGGTTGGGGAAGTGGGGAGTAGGGTTTTTGGCGAAGTTACTAGATTATGGAGAGGTGATAGTGTTTTGTTTTGTATTTTTGGTTTTAGTTTTAGCTTGTAACAGTGTTTTTTATTACTATTAATTAATATTATAAAGAGGTAGAGGTTGAAGGGATTAATCTCTGGATCTCTTGAACTGATTTTGAAAATTCTTTCACTAATAGGAAGTTACATTATCCCCGAGTGCCATAGGCTATATTTACAACGTGCCCGTGGGATATTATCCGACCAAAACGCGGGCGAAGCCGCGGGCAACAGCTAGTTGGCAATATATTTAACAATTTCATTAATGTTTGCATGCCTATTATAAGGTAGATTGTACAAGACTCACCACCCATCTTATTGTTACCTTATTTTATGTACCTGCAATCTATGCAAATAAATGTTTACTTTACTTACTTTACTTTAGGACAAATGATATCATGTACTCATAAGAATTCATTTATTTATTGATGTGTGTTTGCTCATAAAATGTAAATCAGTTTTTCTTTTAATAGCGTCTACTTATTCCATTTTGAGAATTCTCCAAGTTTCTTTATTCATTATTCTGTAAGTAGTTTTAATCCAAAAACACATCATCGATCAAGTATGCCTAGTAAAAGAAAAAAACATTTACCCTTTCGTAGACATTTACCAAAAAGTCAGAACTCACTCCGAACCCCAGCACAGACGTGGTTACAACATTCTGGTTGTTATTATTCAATCGGGTGACGCTGGAAGGGCGTGGTTATTGCGTCACCCTCCTACTTCGAATATCACGCTTTTATTGCAAGAGAGATAGGCAGCAATATGTGGAGGAGCTCGTGGCCAAATAATAACAGCCGCGCGGGTCGATCTTTAGGTTAAGCCGCGCTTGCCTAGGATGGTCCGTGGATGGGTGACCATTATGACATATCATGTTTCCTCCGCGCCACGGAAAGCACGTAAAACCGTTGGTTCCGGCACGAAAGTCTGACAACCACCAAGGGGTACCAAGGGGTATCGTATTACCCAGTACTAACCGGGTTGTGGAGATCAGCTAGGCAGTCGCTCCATGTAACATACTGGTATTCAGCTGCATCTAGTTAGACTGGAAGCCGACCTTAACATAGTTGGGAAAAGGATGATGATGAGATGGGTATCAATAGATACTATTATTACAAATTCAATGCAAAAGTAACTCAATATATCTGTTAACTTTGCACGCTTTACCAACTGAATAATTTTCAATGGGCACACAGATGGACTACGACCTAAGGACGTAGACGTAGCGAAGCTTCCTGTCCAGGCAGTGGATATGTTCCATAATACATAATGAACTCACTAAGAAGACCTTTCGAAATATTCTGAATCCGTTTTCAAATAATCCTTAACTTTAAAATTTGTTAATTTTAAATTATTGCCGTCTCATTTCTGTGTTGAATTTTAAGAAGTTAGTGCCTGTGTACACGGTTGTTACTGTCAGTGTTACTGACAAAAAGTAGTCAGGTTACACGAAATTTATTTATATTAATGTTATTATTTTTATAGTTGTATATTTTTATTTGTACTATTTGTACTACTACACCTACTAAGATTAGAAGTTAGGATAGTTAGGTAGGATCACAAGATATTTTCTGAGAGACTTTCTAAACTCTCTTGACAGAGTATCAGAAGGTGGATACTAAATTACTGGTAAGATTTTAACAGTCGAACGATCTTTTGGATTTAAATTCATAGACACAGCATTTTTTTATAGTAATTATTAGTGTTCTTTCAAATGATATTCATAATAAAACTACCAGTTTTGAGGACTGTTGAATTTTTTGATGCCCTTTTAGAATTTTACCCATATTTTTATACATGTGTTATTATTGTATTTATTTAAACTCAAACTCAAATTCTTTATTGCATTCATGTGTATATTTAGTTGTTACATAATAAGTAAGTTCCAACATGAAACCCGGTTAGGGCACGGCAACATAAAAGATTGGACAAATCAATCAATTTTATCAATGTATGTACACAATAAATACAGAAAATTAGGTGTACTTACAAAGATGATGCTTATTTCTAAAGAAATCTCTTCCAGCGTACCTGCGAAAGGAGATTCTGTAGACATTGTCTATAAAAGAAGAGAAAATGGAACATACTTGGACAAGATTACACAGCAAAGTATACCTTAGACCTTAGACATTTAAAAGCTACTAAAATCATGCTCATTTCTCCTATTTAAGTTTCCAAACTCCACTGTTTAAGAATTATGTTCTGAATAGAAACAGTCCTCTAAAAACATCATATGATCACACCATTCTAGTCCACACTAATTTGTCAGTCACAAGAGACTCGTCTACCCACGCACTTAATTGTGAACTCTCAGCTGTGGCTAGCAGCTAGCTAAAAAGGTGCCACATCGTCTGGTCAGGTTTATAACACTATATTATAGTAGTACATGCTAGCTTAAGCCGGGCTGCAGCTTTGCCCGCGTAGAGCACGATAATTATCCCACGAGATCATACTATCGGGATAAATAATATCCTATGTATTAATCCAGGTTATAAAGTATCTGTTGGCTAAATTTCATTGAAATCCGTTCAGTAGTTTTTGCGTGAAAGAGTACATCACAAACATCTATCCATCCTCAAAAATGTTCGCATTTATAATATTAGTAGGATTTAGGATAGAACATGTCTCAACATGAGCGTGGCATAGTATAAGCCTAGAATTTGTCCACTGTTGGGAGGTTGGGACACTCACACAGGCCTCCTCTATTTGATAGGGATAGGCTGTAATCCAGAGTCATGCTTCTATCCATCGATGTTTTTATTCTATAAGATGACGGTTTTCTCTATCATGTTGATAGCAGTGCTAATAGCAGGTATTGATGGAAGGTACAACGCTTGCCAAGGTCTGTGGGATGGTGACCTTCCGTACGTCTGGACCCAATAATGCCTCAGAAAGCTCGTTTAAAACAAGCAACAGTTAAGCTGTCATTTTGTAAGTCGTGAACGGGTCGAAGACACATCCGCTGATGTAAATCTTTGTTCGAGACAGTGTTATGATAGAACATGTTAGAACACGTCTAGGACCACTGACCTGTGTCGAGACCTTGGAGAAACAGAAAGGCGTATAGGTGAGTTTGATTCGCTTCTTCTTCCCATAGTACAGTTGGGCCCTAAATCAGTGTGAACATGATATGTATGCTAGTGCGTAAAATCACGTTTTACGGTAGGACTCAATGTAACGTACTCAAAACATTGTGCTGGTCTTGAATAGTACGGGGGTCGTGGAGGTGTTTAAAGTAAAAATCGAAGAAAAATCTTGTGAAAAAGTTGGAACTTTGACCTCAATATCTCCGTAACTAGGTTCCCAGGTATGGTCTAGAACAAAAAAAATGATCGCAATGACAGGGAGAACAGATGCCTTTCGGCTTCGTTAAGGGTCTTGTTACACCCTTTAAAGGTAAGCCACACAGATATAGATCTGTGGCAAGCCAAGTTTGATGGGTTTGTATGAAGGTACAGCCATTAATATCCAACAGTTTATCGAACAGATGAAAATGGGTTGACCAAGAATAAATTGTGATATGAAAATCATTTCCAGGATGGGTCAGGACAGATGGGCCAGAATCGTCACACAGTGGGTGCCTGAAGACGTCGTCGTCACCGAGGTAACCCAAGAAACGCTGGCGTGACGATTTGAACTCGCTCCCGACTCATTGGCCAGAGAATGCAAAACACTGAGAGAGTGGGAAAGGAATGGGGAAGGCCTTTGTTCAGCAGTGGGACAGAATAGGATAAAAACCTAAAACAGATTTCTGTATTTTTTTAAATTTGGGGTTTGAAAACCTATAGTAAAACTTGGTTACTTACACGTGGAGAAAGAGGGTACTGCTCATAAATAATATTCATAATACTTTGCATTTAAATAGGTATAAAGTGGGGTGAATTTAAATGAAGTGCATGTGAACTTATTTTACATTTAGACATTTTATATTATTTTTATTGAACTTTGGTCCAATGGGGTTGGTCTATTTATATTTTATCTATTAGATAATAGATTTTATTAGATAGGGGAATAGACATAGAGCATGTCATTGTGAAGTGCCGTCTGTCACTTTATAAATAGTGAATTATGTATGTAAGTTAGACATAACGTATCTTTTTTTTCGGATGGGAAATCATCAAATAACTCCTCCCGCTCTGGGCTGAGCAGGAGGGAGTGTCAGACTTTTACTGACTAAAACCCATCCACATTCCTTCCTTTGCCCTTTGTGTTTCAGGGCCGCGGTATCTCTTTCGAACAGTCCCGCAACCCTGGCAGGACGTATCTTGTATCTTACATGGAGCGACTGCCTATCTGACCTCCACAACCCAGTTAGTACTGGGTAATACGATACCCTTTGGTAAGACTGGGCCACTGACTACCTGTGACGACTGCCAATGATCTACAAATGACAGCCGGGACCAACGGGTTAACGTGCTTCCCATGGCACTGAGGAAACTCGGTATAGGTATAATGATGGTGGATTACATACCGAGTTTCCTCCGTCCCTCGGAAAGCACGTTGAGCCGTTGGTCCCGGCTGTCTTTTGTAGATCTTTGATCTTTGACAGTCGTTACAGGTAGTCAGTAGCCCAAAAAGTCTGACAACCAGTCTTACCAAGAGCTGTATCGTATCACCCAGTACTAACTGGGTTGTGTAGGTCAGATAGACAGTTGCTCCATGTAAAATACTGGTATTCAGCTTCATCCGGTTAGACTGGAAGCCGACCCCAACATAGTTGGGAAAAGGCTGGGCAGATGACGATGTACAAGATACGGTCAAGTAAAGATATTACTTCTGTTACCACCAGGATAAGACCTGGACTCCACCAAAGCGGAGACGAGATCTGCAAAGCGGAACGCCGCGCCGCTCACAGCACACTATTCACCCCACGCTGTTCACGTCTCGTATCGTCTCCACTGGCCTAAACAATTACGAGATATCTCCACTCTGCTCAACCGGTTCCACTAAAGCTAAGTGGAGACGAGAAGTGTCAATAACGAACTTCTAAACGCACTCAAAACATTGTGCTGATAGATGGATTGAATACTACGGGGGTCGTAAAGGTGTTTAACGTAAAAAATCTTTAAATAAAAATAAGTATTAAAAAAAAAAAAGTGAAAAAGTTGAAACTTTGACCCCCAATATCTCAGTAACTAGAAGGTTCCCAGGTATGGTCTAGAACAAAAAAAAAATATCGCAATGACGGGGAGAACAAGTGCCTTTCGGCTTCGTTAAGGGTCTTGTTACACCCTTTATACATTTTATTTTTTTACATTTTCATATGCATTCAGTAAAAAGCTGTTATTTTGACATTGCAAACACAATTCAATTTTATTTATTTTTATAACAGACTCCTTGATAATACCAAAGAAATTCCGAATAATACTTTGCCTGACCTTGTAATCGAAGCGAGGGTCTCATGCTCAACAGTAACGCTACGAGTTTAGATCAACCAAGCAACCGTATTAATAAAAGAATATTTAATTTTATCTTAAATTTTTCTAACCCTTTCTTGGGAGAGTTACAATACTTACAATTCGACCTTGATGACCTTAGACTAACCTAATCTTTACCAAAAGGGTTCAAACTTGACCTTACAGGACTCCAAGGTTACTCCCATGATTGAAATAAGAACTTGTACGAGCAAACAGGTAAGATTTACATTTAAATGTAAATTGGGGTGAATTTAAATGAAGTCTATGTGAACTTTATTTTAACTTGAATATTTATTTTAGGGTTGGACTAGCGAGATCTATTACTATTTGTCTATTTTTTTTAAGTTATGTCTAGGGTAAAATAAACAGGCTATGTTATGAGCACCCTTTTTAGGGATAAGTTTATGGCTTGCCCTATTAGAAACTAGATCTTTGAAGGGTGCGTATAATTTATTTCTATTTCACTATTAGATATAGAGGTGATTTTTAATGTATTACTATACAACTGTTAGGTACCTACAAAGGTTTTTTTTCTATGTCATCGACTGCCTCCTGCTGAGTTTTATACCCCTTGGTAAGACTGATCTTCAGACTTTCGAGCCACTGATTACCTGTAACGACGGTCAAAAAGATCTTCAAATGACAGCCGGGACCAAAGGTTAAAAGTGATTTCCGAGGCACAGACGAAACTCGTTGTGTAAAGGATGGTCAGCCATCCACAGACCAACCTTGGTAACCGCGGTTTAACCTCGAAGATCGACCCGTGCCCGATAGCTGGTGGTTTTTTCTATGTATTTATTAGATAAAGGGTGTAACAAGACCCTTCACGAAGCCGAAAGCCACTTGTCCTCCCCGCCATTGCGATTATTTTTTTATTCTAGACCATATCTGGGAACCTTCTAGTTACGGAGATATTGGGGGTCAAAGTTCCAACTTTTACACAAGTTTTTTTTAAATACGTGTTTTTAATGTAAGATTTTTACTTAAAATACCTCCACGACCCCCGTACTATCCAATCCATCCATCAGCTCAGTGTTTTAAGTGCGTTACATTGAGTCCTACTGTAAAACGTGATTTTTCACCCCAAAAAAAAAAAGTCGTTTCCGAGCAATAATTTTTGCGTAAAGTTACTTAGTTTGATGTTCATAATGCTTGGTTGATGGCTCCGTGAAGGGTCTTGTTACATCCTGTATACCTATTAAGGGTCCAGTATAAGCCTCGTCGATTAAGTAGAAACAAAACCAAATGCCGAACGTGGAGTGGGATCCCAGTTTGATTCCCAGGTAGGCCTAAGACTTTGTGGGTTCTTTTTTTATTGTTGACAGCAATAACTCGCTCCCATTGACGTAGGACTAAACATACGATGAAATAAAATGATTAACTCTGTAAATAAATTTTTCAGCCCAGTACTAAGCCACTAGTTTGGCGCCTTCGGTATCGTCCATCAGTTCCAGTAGCGAACAAACAACAGGACACGCAGGACACGATATTAAGTGCTCCATCGTTTGTGGATCAGCACCACATTTATACTCCGGGCCAGAGTAATTAATGAATCTCCACCTGAGCAGGTTTCGACCAACCTGGGTGCGGAGTCTATTTAAAGACTTCTAGGACAGCCATGGCAACTCATGTCCAGGTGGGAGATGGTCAGCAGGTGGAACGAATGGATGCACTACCTCGCCACAGCTTGGCGTGAGCTCAAGGTGGTATGCATTTTTATTTATCTGGGTTTATGTACGGTCTTCTAGTATTAAATAACTTCTTGGATTTATGCCCGCCTAGTATTTTTAGTAAGGTTACTGCCCATAACTAGCACAAGTGTACTAACACCACTCGATCGCATGCAATGTTTTTGAGTAATATTTCATTACTCAAAAATACGGTGGGGTCAACGGAAACAATTTTAAATTATTTTAATTAATTCCCACTGACCCCACCAGAGGGGCCACGGGTGGTGGGGTCAACGGAAATACACCTTACTTCAGAAAGCTGTTTCGACTTTTCAGCCTATACGCTTTTAATCCTATAACAGTAATTTATTTAAACTTGCTAGATGGAGTCGTCATTTGCAATCTGTCTACCCCGTCACGCGTGATAATAATTATATACTGCTGTAGATCATGCCCTATTTATCTTAATTTCAGACACGGGCCTCCTAATCACCGATACAATGAACGGTCAAAGGTGATACTCCCAAAAATTGGCCAAGTGTCAATCATAGGAAATCACTGATGGGTCCGTACCTAACATTTTATTTTATTACTTTACAAAATTATCGATCGATTATGTGTCGACCTTCAGGTTAAGCCGCGCTTGCCTAGGTTGGTCTATGAATAGGTGACCTCCCATTACATACCGAGTTTCCAAGGAGGGACCAACTCCAGATCTTTGACAGTCGTTACAGATAGTCAGTGGCCCGAAATTTTGACAACTAGTCTTACCAAGGCGTATAGTATTACCCAGTACTAACTGGGTTGTGGAGGTCAGATAGGCAGTCGTTTCTTATGTAAAATACTGGTATACAGGTGCATCCGATTAGACTGCCTGACATAGTTGGGAAAAGGCTAGGCAAATGATGATAATTGACAAGGAGTAATTCCAGTGTGGGAAAGAGATGGCGCTAGACGACCTGTATAGCTCTGTCTCTTTTCCACACTGGAGTTATTCCTGCTTTAAAACGTCATAGTTACCCCTCTGGGTACCTTCTAGCTACGGAAATATTGGAGGACAAAGTTCCTTTTTCAAAAGTTTTTTTTTTTAATCCACGTTTTTAATGTTATAACTTATAACTTAACCAAATACCTTCGCCATACATCATCATAGAATATCGAAATCTACACAAAACTTGAAGTGCCTGTTTGTAATATCAAAATAACAGCATTTTACTGAATACATATGAAAGTATATACGGTACGGTACGGTTTTAACAAAAAAAAAAACATTTATATAAATTTTTGTCTGTCTGTCTGTTTGTTCTGGCTCATCAAAACGGCTGGACCGATTTTGATGGACTTTTACTCACAGATAGCTGATGTTAAATGGTGTAACTTAGGTTACTTTTGTTTTAGAAAAAGCATTAGGGTTCCATGCAAAAAAATTAAAACACTAGGTATTATAATTTCACGCGGACGAAGGTTGCGGGTAACAACAGCTAGTTATAAAAAATCCTTTTTGGATAGCCTATAGGTTTGGAGTACGGATCCCTAAACTCAAGCATGACTAAAGATTACGATAGACACTATTTAAATTGATCTAAAAAATATATACGGATGTTAGTGTTCAGAGAAAAAATATCTACGATTTGATGACGTCACCATGATGTCATAGACAGGGTCAACGGACTCAACTGTTACTAGAAGATGTGTGGTGAAATAGCCTGCGTGAGTTCATAGTCAGGTTAAAACGTCCCCAATGCTGAGATACAGGTCACGAGAGTTGTGGTGGCTCACAGCCCACTCACTCTACTTCTTCGTGACTATGGGTACCATATTTATTTAACTAAATTAGTTTCGACCTGAACTCAGCTTCATCGACAGCGTTGGTGGTAGCTGCGGACAGGTCCATTCTTTCTTTATCGTGTAGTTAGTGCCTAACCTGGTGTCAGAGTTTTAATGCCGACCATGGGCCTCTGAATTTGCTTAAAATGCAGATGGAGTTGCACAAAGAGCAGGTTAGGAGGTCACGGTTTGGGATGAGACTCCGCAGTCGCTTTATCGGAATACCCGCATTGGACCAAATTGTACCTGCAGCGGCCCACCTGGCTTCGAAGTCGGTTTAGAGTCTTCCAAGGTGGCCCATGGCAGTTGGTGACCCGCTGAGAGCGTTTCTGCAGGCTCAGCATAGTGAACCGGGGAGAGATGTCTGAGGAGCCACAACTTTTTTCAAGCTTCACCAACACTATTGCTGTCGATTAGTGGATTAGACGATCTAAGGAAGCTGTTCCAACTCTTTACCCTCGTGTCATCTCTGTATTGTAAAAAGGGTGACGTTTTTCTAACTCCACTCCCTCTCACAAACGACGGTGTTGGGCTGTGCTCCTCCACGCGAAGTGTGGGGTTGGTAGATGTCTTTGAACTTTCTAGGTTATAGGACATGCCTGATGATATGTTTTCTTTCACAGATGTGAGAACAGTGTACCATGTTGCTAACTGGCTTGGATGAATCTACTACGGCATGGCATATTCAATCTTCAAGGTGCTAAAGTGGTTTGGCAAGCCGCGATTGCCAAAATCGGTCTGTGGATAGATGATCATCATTATATGCCTGGACAGCACGTTAAGCCGTTGGTCCCGGACTCCCGGCTGTCATTTGTGGATCTTTGACAATCAATCGGACAGGCAGTCACTGGCCTGAAAGTCTGACAACCAGTCTTACCCAGTACTAATTGGGTTGTGGAGGTTAGATAGGCAGTCGCTCTACGTAAAATACTGGTATTCAGCTGCATCCGGTAGCACTGGAAGCCGTACCCAATAAAGTTGGGAAAAGGCAGCAGATGATGCTGGCATATTCTGAACAGGAATTAGTCAATGTAGGATAGGATTTGAGTGATCATTTTCGCAAAGTGCCTGATAACAGTCTGAGAGAGTTTTCAAGGATCCAGTTTGAAAACAGCAAATACTTTTATTGAGCTGGCAATGTTCAGCTTGAAACTAAGTATTTGGATTCACAATTTAAAGGTTTTATATTTTGGGGTAATGACAGAATCGCCAGGAATCTGCTTATTGCGAAATGCCCAAGTCTGGTCCATGAAGTTATCCAGAAAAGAGTCCTATCTTCAACAATGCTTGTAGCTTGCGAGGTAATGAAGCTACAGCAATTTGATGAAAAAGTCTCATATCTTAAAAACTAAACATCAAATTTTATTCAAACCAATTTTCGTTGAAAGTTTTTATTTTCGTCTACAATCCTACATTTTTTTTTCAGAATTCTCCTCCTCTAACTTTAGAAGATTAGAGGGGGTTCGGACACATTTTACCACTTTGGAAGTGTCTATCTTGTAAACGATTGATTTTGAGAAAAAATTGTTTTAGGAACTTTAGTGTAATTTTTAAAGACTTATCTATAAACACCCTGCACAGGGTTGGCTTAGGTTTGATGTTTTCTTTTTTTAGTTTCAGGTCTATGTATGGGAAACCCCCTTTATCTTTTTTTTTTTTTTTGTATAAAAATCCTAAACCGGTTCACTGAATACATCTACCTACCAAGTTTCAATTGTGTAGTCCTAATAGTCTTTAAAATGGCTGTGACATACGGACGGACAGACAGGCGTGACGAATCTCTATCGGTTCCGTTTTTTGCCATTCTGCTACAGAACCCTAAAAAGGCGGGACGGCATTATCTATGATATTCTTACTTCTTAAACCAGAAACAAAAATAGACAGTCATCCAAGGACTATGATAGTGAAGCATTTACTTCAAATATTAAATAGGTAATTAGTATAATTTTATTCGCATATTTTCGTGGTTTAAAACGGCCGCGGCACGTGGTTCTTAAGTGTAGTATAACATTAAAACTATATAGAATTAAATAGTGATTAAATAATTCAACTTGAATAAAAGGAATATTTGGAAAGTTTATTTATTTTAGTGTATGAACTAGCTGTTAATTACTCCTTATAGCATCAGCTATCTGCTAGTAAAAGTCCCGTCAAAATCGGTCCAGCTGTTTCGGAGCTAACCCGGAACAAACAAAAAGTAAAAAGTAGTTTTATACATTCAGTAAAAAGCTGTTATTTTGATATTACAATCATACTTCAATTTTATGTATTTGTTTGGGCTTTTTTTATCCTTCTTTCTTTCGAACGGCATTTGAGAGGAACGGATCCTCAACACCAGATATTTTCACTATGTGACGAACAATTTGTTGATTGATCTCATCAATCGCCTACTGCAGTACAGAATGCCAGCACTTCAAGCTACCCGAAACTGCCAATCAACCTTGAATCTAATACTTCAGCGATAAAGTTGAAATCTATTAAAGAAAGACAGATTGTAGTAGATTGATGTGCTGGCACCTATACAATACAACCATTTCTCTATTGTACCTCTTTCAAAAAAGGCCAAAGTATCCTAAGACCCGAGTGAAAGAGACAGAAAAACGGGCCCGTAGCTAGCAGCTTCACGGGCCCATAAGAGATTAAGCCTATCTACAGTTTCCGAGGTCGGCCCGTGGATGGGTCACCACTGACCAACACATCGAGACCCATCCGTGTTCAAAAAGCACGTTTAGCCGTTGGTCCTGATTATCATTTGTAAATCTTTGATATTCATAGAATAACATCACGCCTGTAATTCCCGAAGGGTAAAGCAGAAGTGTACCTGACTAATCATCATCATCATCAGCCGACAGCAGTCCACTGCTGGACATAGGCCTCCTCAATCGCACGCCACTCAACTCGATTCTCAGTAACTCTCATCCAGTTGCTACCAGACACCCAGCGAAGAACATCGCTCCACCGAGGCTGAGGGCGTCCCACCTAACGTACCATGTTTCAGTCCCATGTGATAGGGGGCGAGCCTATTGCCATCATCGTGGCTGCTACTGAGAAATTCCTGATGGAAAACCCAATAACACTTTGCCCGACCTGGGAATCGAACCCAAAATCTTATATCGCTCTTGCGAGTTTCCTCCGCGCCTCGGAGAGCACGTTAAGCCGTTGGTCTCAGCTGTCATTTGTAGATCTTTGACAGTCGTTACAGGTAGTCAGTGGCCCGAAAGTCTGACAACCAGTCTTACCAAGGGGTATCGTAGTACCCAGTACTAACTGGGTTGTGGAGGTCAGATAGGCAGTCAGTGGTGTTCAGTTGCTTCCGGTTAGATTGGAAGCCGACCTCAGAAAAGACTGGTAGATGAGTAAGAGAGAGAAAAAAAAAATACATCTACGTAAACCCTCAAGCGGCGTAAATATAGTAACCTCATTGGTAACTATATTTTCGAGCCGTTTGGGGTTGAAACTCTAGGACCGTGGGGTCCGAGCGCTCACAGCCTTTTCAAGGATATTTCTAAGCGTTTAGTTGACACTTCCCGTAACCCAAGGGCTGGCTTTTACCTTGGTCAAAAGCGTTGCAATACAACGTGGCAACGCCGCCAGTCTCTTGGGTACATTACTAGTTGACAGCGTTGAGGAGGAGTTTTTTGACGCCATTTTTTAAGTTTGTTGCTAGGTTATTTTAATTTATAAATGTATAATTAATAATATAAGTAGGTATATTAGGTTACCGTTAGACCATATTATCGTAAGCTCTTACGTCATCATATTTACATACCTATATCATATGCATACATACATATAACGTTCTCTTTTCAGTGACTGTAGTTAATTTTTTAACAAGAATTTGTGTGGTATACAACACCTAAAAAACCCGACTACTGAAAAATCACGCTCTAATTAAATTCGTGGTTTACAAGGTAATATCGACTCCTCCTATTGTTGAAGTCGGTTAAAATGTATCCTATGTAACCCGGGCCGTAATAACGCATCGATTGACACCTTATTCATGAAAATCGGATGAATAGTTTAGGCGCTACAGAGGAATACACGTAAATATAAATATACATGGACAGCTAAAATCATAACCCTTCCTTTTGGCTTCGCTGTAGTCGGGTAAAAAAGCACATGTCACAAAATCCTGCGTTCATAATTGAGTGACAATGTACTGAATCTATTCCATTCTTATTTTAATAGATGCATCTGGAAAAATATTTAGTTTATAAATTAGTTTTTGCATTTTATTTAGGGAATTCAAATACTAATAGATATAAATATAAATAGATAGAAAATAGATAATAGAGATAAATAGAGAATAGATAGAAATATCTACCTATTGAAGAAAGAGAAGTCAATGGCCCAGCAGTGGGTGAAGTCAGGCTATGGACGATGACCACGACGACGATTTTACAAGGTCTGAACGGCCTCTCACGAAGCCGTCAACCAAACATTCTGTACATTTCAAACTAAGTAACTCTACGCAAAAATTATTGCTGGGAAACGACTGAATTTTTTTCTTTCTGTGTGAAAAATCACGTTTTGCGGTAGGACTCAATGTAACGCTCTCAAAACACTGTGCTGAGGGATGCATTGAATAATACTAGGATCGTGGAGGTATTTAAACTAAAGTTATAATATAAAACATGCTTGTATCTAAAAAAACTTGGAGCTTTGACCCCCAATATCTCCGTAACTAGAAGGTTCCCAGATATGGACTAGAACAAAAAAAAAATCGCAATGACGGTGAGAACAGATGCCTATAAAAACAACATTTACCCATTAGAGAAAACAATTGAATAATCAATATTTATTGGGTTCAAGACTAACCTATTTTGCAAGAATTACAAATACTTGTACTTTAAAATTGGACTTTTAATATTATACTAGCGAACCTCCCCGGCTTCGCACGGGTGCAATGTGATACATACATATAAACCTTCGTCTTGAATCACTCTATCTATTAAAAACGGCATCGAAATCGTAGTCTTAAAGATCTAAGCATACATAGGACAGACGTGATGATGAAATATCATAACTTACAATGAGACATTGAATATTCATTTCAGTATCAACAAACTTTCACACCGACTCCAGTTTTATATTGCACTAGCTGTTGCCCGCGGCTTCGCAAGCGTTTTGGCTGGAAACTATCCCACGGGCACGTTGTAAATAAAGCCTATGGTAGCTTCGTATTAGTGAAAGAATTTTCAAAATCGGTTCAGAAGATCCAGAGATTACCCCCTACATACAAACAAACAAATTTTACCTCTTCACAATATTATAGTATAGAATAAAGAAAGTATAGATTCAATATTTTAGTACAACACCTTGCGTTATTACATATATTACATAATTTAATTTAGTCTTTTTTTTTTCTATTTAAGTACATAATTAATACCCAAACCAATAACCAAACTTAAAATAATAATAAAAATATGTACATACATGAAAAAACGCAAAACATTCAAGGGCGTCGAAAAATTCGAACACATCGCTGTCAACAGGAATAGTGCCCTGAAGGCTGGTAGCATTCCCACGCTTACGGCAATGCTGATTCTTTGATCAACAAGGCCAGCCCTCTGGTCACGGGAAGAGTCGACCAACCGCTTGGCGATTTCCCGAAAGACTAGGTGGGCACTCGGACCCCACGGCCCTAGTGTTTCATTGATTAATTCATTAAAAAAAAAGATTTGACAGCAATTTGCAATGTTGTTAACTTTAAGAATACACCTTAACTGTAGACAATTACTTTAGTTAGAGGCCCCGTCCGCCTTTAATATGCAGAGTCGTATATCCGAAGAAAGCATGGCATCAAAATCGTAACATCGATTGAGTGTAGGATATCACACGCTTTATTATGTCATCAGTATGATAGGTATATCAAATGACATTTGTGTCAAAACAATACAGGGCCTAGAGCTATAATTATTTGATTGTCAATTTAATTGCATTCCGAAGTTTGTTTTTTATTGATTTTGTCTATGGTAGGTACTTTATTTTCAACAGATTTTTTAGAGGATTTTTGTGGCTTTTAGGTTATTTCGAGACCAGCTCATAATAATAATGACCGATAGGACAGAGTCGGCACTTAGTGGGTGCCAGAAGACGGGCGTCGTCTCCGAGGGAGGCCTAGAAAACGCTGGCGTGACGACTTAGAGGCTTTTGTGAGAGATTGGCCGGAGAAAACCGCACGGAGAGAAGAGTGAAAAGCTATGGGGAAGGCCCTTGCCCAGCAGTGGGTCAGAATAGGCTAAGAAAAAGAATACAGAGTTATTTTTACGCCCGTATCTTTTTAGCTAATACTACTTTGCGTCATACCTACTTACAGTGGCTAGAATCTAGCCTGGCCTAGATTGAGCACGTGCTATTTATAACCCCAAAATGTCTAGATCTTAGTCTAACACGACAATCTATCACTTGATGGCTTCTACAATCGTATTTCTGTTAATTTTCAGGGATTCTCGTTGATTCTTACTATTTTAAAGACATTTTGAGTTCTTTTTTTGTGACTTACTCAACATAACCTAACTTTAATACTATGTCTACAACTAGGCATCTAACTGTCTTTAAAATAGTCTATTTCAAAAGAATACAATACAGATTTAATAGGTATGTATATACTTAGAATACCTACACGATATTTTTTTAAGTTTAATGTCTGGAGATGTGTCCTTGAAAATGTTTCGCTATCTCTTATCAGGGACAGTCAGCTAGGAAATGTCGACTCCACCTAATTATTTTTTTCGAAATATGACGTCTTAAAGTGATTGTGATATAGGTCCTATAAACAGAATAAATAATGTAAATACAAATGGATTTGTAATGGCTTTTTTTAGAAAATATTCAGACAGAAAACAATCTTAAAATACATAATTATATCAAGCATGGTTTTAACTCTACATTAAAAAAAATGTATTTTTTTCTTCGTGACCTGTGGGGCTACTGTGACGTCTTAAAGCAGGAGTAATTCCAGTGTGGGAAAGAGATAGATCGCTAGACGACCTGTATAGCTCTCCTGTCAAACTCCCTGTTAATAAAATTAAAACTTTGCAGGGTAAAAGAATGAATAGCCATTTTTTTTATAAATTAAAAAAAAACTTCAGCAAAAATCGTTAAAGATTAAAAAAAAGTAAGTACAGTTTTTTTTAAATAAATACATTTTAAAAGTAGTATTAATATCAAATACCTTTTTTGTTGTTTGGCGCTTCGTTCCAACTTACCCGTGAGGTATAGCCTATTTGGTTCAGTTGTTAGACACAAGCACAGTTCCAATTATTTTTATTTAATATTATGCATTTTCTACCAGTCTACCTTAAGGTGATAAATGATGTTTATTTTGCAAATAGGTTTTTAAAAACACTTTTACACGTCTCTTTTTTTACACTGGATGGGCCCGTGTTTCGTACCTAACTACTCTGAGAGAAACAGCCGAAACAAACTCAGAGGTCATAGTCTCTTTTAAGGTATAGACATAATCTTGGTGAACTCACATGAGGACTATACAGATTAGTGATTTAGTAGATGCAGAGACAAAACAGTAGTTTATTGGCTTTTGGTTTTGAAATAATTTAAGTATTGCTATTTTTATGATTGTTAGAAGACACTTTCTTCATAACATATTCAATTTCTATACTTATTTTTAAATTGAACACAAAATTTTTAGAAAGTTACCAAATACAATACAACAATATTAAATTCATCATCTGCCTAGCCTTTTCTCGTTAGGGTCAGCTTCCAGACTAAACGGATGCAGCTGAGTACCAGTACCTAACGTGGAACGACGGACTATCTGGCCTCCACAACCCAGTTAGTACTGTGTAATACGATACCCATTGGTGAGACTGACTGTCAGACTTTCGGGCCACTGACTGCCTGTAACGACTGTCAAAGATATAAACGACAGCCGGGATTATTACATTTTTGATTTGGTAGGTAAATTAAATTCATAGGCTTAACATTTCATCTGTTGCCATGGCAACAAAGACAATAAAATTATCACAAAATAAGCATAGAAAATTCTTACAATTGATTTTTTCACTGACTGACAAAGGACAAACTAAATCACTGGGTACTAAAACTTTTTTTTTAAATTGACCCCCTAAATGGTATAAAGACGGGGTGTAAATTTGTATGGAACTTTTACATTTTTGCCGATCAATGGCAAATCTTTTCGAGCACACGGCTTCTCATGATATAGCACATTTTATGATTCCAAGACATTTCTTATTAAACAAGAACAGCCGCTCGGATCAATCTTCAGGTTAAGTCTCGCTTGCCTAGGTTGTTCTGTGGATGGGTGACCACCCAATACATACCAAGTTTCCTCCGTGCCTCGGAAAGCACGTTATGCCGTTAGTCCCAACTGCCATTTGTAGATCTTTGACAGTCGATACAGGTAGTCAGTGGAAAGTCTGACAGTCAACCAAGGGGTATCGTATTACGCAGTACTAACTGGGTTGTGGAGATCAGATAGGCAGACACTCCATGTAAGATACTGGTATTCAGCTGCATCCGGTTAGACTGGAAGCCGACCCCGACATAGTTAGGAATAGGCATTCACATGATGTTATGTAACTTAATTTGAATAACTAAACATCAGAGAGAGAAGTAGAAGGAATGGGGCGAGGCTCCTGCACAGATGTGGGACAATACAGGCTTCGTCATCATCATATCAGCCCGGAATCACCCACTGCTGGGTATGGGCCTCCCCTTTCATCTGTCACACTTCTTTTTACACAATACTGGCTTATATCAACCAAAAAAATAAATAAACAATAAATATGAACTAGAATCTTCATTAAGGCTTCTAATAATTCATACGAACTGTCCATACATGTGAATTTTAAAAATACGAAAGTAACTCCTGTACATTTACCTTTTCGCTCAATTAGATTTCGTTGATATTGGACTACGACTTGGGTTAGGTCATAGGGTAATTTCTGTCCCGGTAGTGCTTTTCCCTGAGGATAATTTATGCCCTCCATGCGACCAAAACTGCAGTTAAAACCTATATTTATTATCAACTCGAATCTTCATCATGTCTTCAAAAAATGAATCTCTCTTACTATTTTAAAAATTCGAAAGTTTGTTAGGATGGATGGATGATTGGATGTCTTTCATGCAAAAACTACTGAATGGATTTGGATAAAATTTGGCACACAGATAGTTTATAACCTAGATTAACACAGAATTTATAATATAATTTTTATGTCGTGATCCCGTGGGACAATAACCCAACTCCTTAAGCTAGAAATAAATGTGATTGTGCTGACAAACTCCTTATTAAAGAGCCATTTAATTACTAATACCTACCTACCATGTTATTGTTTTTTAAAGAGCTTTCTTCTTTGAAACATGGCTTGACCTGTCTGAAATCTTTGATAGATTTAATTTTGCTAACATGTGCGAAATTAAGAAATAAAACGGGGAACAATATTAGATTGGGATGATTCTTCATTGACTTATCGACACGAAATATTTGAGAACAGCTCATGTCGTTTTAAAAATATTATCCTGTTGGCAAGGTGGAAATTGGCTGATTATCCAAGATAGGTACATTTTACTACTCTCATTTATAGATATAATTAAAATGAAGGCAAAAAGAATCAAGCAAAAGGAACTTCTTATTTACTTGTAAAAAGTTTCAGATAATATGACTACTTTGACAAGAGTAAAATTGAAATCTATCAATCCTCTTTTGAATCATGTCATAGTATAACTACTATGACTTGATTCAAAAGAGGATTGATAGATTTCAATTTAGATTTAGATAGATTTCAATTTTTTTTTTGAACTGAATTAAAGGTTTTTTTTTAACCACACAACACACAAAAGAATTCCTGACTTATCAAGGATGAATACTGAAGATTGTTTTTAAATAAATACATCCCCCAAAGGGGTGAAATACGGGGTGAAAGTTTGTATGTGAGGTCGGTATTTTTGCTAGTCGAAAATTCTATCGGTCACACTATTTGTCTGGATAGAAAATACTTGTATAGAGCACAAATTGTGATTTTAGACTCAAAATAATTAGTTTCAAGAATTATTCAGTCGATTTATCTGATTTATCAGATCAAATTAATACATGGTACCTAGTAATTCTCCAAACGGGGTTCTAAATGACGTTTGAGCGTAAATTTATAACCCTACACATTCCTGTAGGGGCCAGAATGGGATGAGATATGTATTTTAATTTTTACACTTATATGCTATGTTTATAACTAAATAAAATTGATATATGGATACTTATTTATATGGTTTTTGAAGATTTATCGTCTATTTGCTTCTAAATGTTTGAATTATGGTTTAAAACTTTAGGCCTAAACTCTGGTAGCAAGAAACATAAAAATGTTCTTCATATATCTTTTGAACACTTTCCTTGAAGCATTAAGGGGATTTTTAAAGAAAAACTGTAATTTTAAACACTATTTAAAGTTTCAATTTTGAATATTTAAACTATGCTATGATTTTTTGTTTGTTTAAGGTTCTTAAAACTTGAAATAGCGTAAAGTTCTTTGCGATGTTACTTTACAATGCTTTAAAGCGTTATTCAAAGGCATTTACAATATCTAAATTAATATTTCGGGAAAATAATAAAAGGTCTGTTGTAGAACACATTTTGATTGTGTTTTTTAATCTTTATTCAAGATCTTGTCTTTGTTTTATACTTAAAAGACTACGGCAGAGCCGAGAATCTTAAAAAATCAAGAATTCCTCTTGATTTGGCTGTTTTAATACACTAACTAGGTATACTTCTAAATATTAGTCTATTAGACATAAAATTATGTATTTTTAGTTACAATTAATTCTCATTCTACGAAGAATAGGGTCTTTTTTAACAATATTAAAGCTTAAAACAATGGAAGACCGCACGGAAGTGACTTTGATAGCCACGCGATCTTTATGACAGATTTTATCCTTTTAAATAATGACTAAACAAACCAATTCTTTATAAATAAGGAAGAATATAAATAGATTAACCTATATTAGATCATTTTTAAGCGTTTAATGAAAGTTTTTCGCTTTTTTAACCACTTTTTCGTCCGTTCGCGCGCCGAAACGATTTTTCGCGGGAAATCGACCCAAAACCAACTCAAAATGGATTGTTTTCGTTTTAATTAATGTTAATAAAGGTAAAATAACACTAATACTCACATTTCCAACTGGAATCACGAACAAAAATCCATTTTACAGAGTCACAGAAATTTCAAATCACTCCTCCGCGCGTGGGCACAAAGTCACTTCACAAAAACGTAAAAAAAACATAGAAACACTTCGAAATACAACAAAAATGTCTTTTAATCATAAACTCAGATAAATTTCGAACACAATACGACAAATTTCCAAATAGGCCTATAAGAATCTTATTGGAAACAAACCTCGGTTATTTGTGCAAAAATTTCGCGGAATCGCGCGGTGCCCGCGAATTTAGGCCTACAGAGGACCGGGCCGGCACCCGCGCGCCCTGCCACCGCTGCCAAAACACTTTGTACACTCAAATGATAATAAAACATTCGATAAATAAGGTACTCTACCTAGATAAGGGACCGAAAAATCATTCCATGTATCAAATATAATTGTACAAGACCGATTCGTAACACGTGGTGGTAATCTCGAAGCAGGCGAACGAATTTACAAGATATATTAGTTTAGCAATACACGGTTTAATCTCGAATTTTAAATTTCGTAGGGTTTTATTTAAAAAAGGGCTGAATTTTTTAATTTTTTTTTTTTTATCTTGAAGGAATTTTTTGGGAAGGTTGGTTGGTTAGTGGGTGGTTGTTAAGGGTTGTTTGGGGATGGGGTGACGGGAGCGTATGGTTGTCGATGGCGGGACAGGCGCGCGCGCGGCTTGCTTGGTAGAAATGGCGGGCCGACGCGGTTGCGTACGGTAACCTTGTAAACGTTGCTAGCTAGCTACGAGTTACGCCTAAAAGAGGCATCCATATCCGTAGGTATACATATCACGGCTAACTACCTACCTTTAGATAACCATACCAAAAAAATTACTATAAGAAAGTTTAAAACAAAATCAATACCTGCTTCGTTATTTTTAGTATTTTTTTTTACTATTTTTTCAAATAACCTTTTAAAAAAAAACAACTATAAAATTCCATCCATAAAAACGGAAGGAATAAGTTTAAAAATTTAAAAACTCATTCCTACCGTTTTTAAATTAGTTTCATGGAGATTTATCTATAATTTTATAGATATTTCAAACCATACCGCAAGACTAAAAGAACTACTGTGACTACACAGCCAGTCCATCTATTTGTCTAGATCGATTGGCATCTAAGTATTTAACTTATGTCTTGCTATTTCTGTAACAATCAAGAAATTAAGATTTAGGAGTCTGATAGTCGTTTCATGGGTGTTATAATACTTTTGAACATAATCAAGGCATTATTTTGACTTTTTTTATACTGGTTAGGAGATGACCAGTAGTCCACATTTGCCCTGGTTTGGAAGAACTGGAATTCATAGAGAAAAGCTTGTAACAGTAACAAGACAGTGGATATTTTGTAACAATATTTTTGATTTAAAAGAGTGTCCATGGAGTTTCTTGCCCATTCTCCTCCATCATCTCCGTAGAAATCTACGCTTTGCATGGCAACTACGGTCCATTCTACTGTTAATAGGTCAGTGACTGGACTGTATATTCATATTTTTGTTCTTGACAATTCAAAAGGAATATGCCTGTATCAGGTCTTCATGAAATAAATGCTTTGAATTTGAGTTTTGAAGAGAAGGCTCTGCTCAACCATGGGATGATGAAGGATTACAGTGATGAACTGATGATGATCGCCAATTTCAGCTACAGCGACTGCATTCGGTGGCGTTCTATGGTGCTGGTAGAGAGGCTTGGTGTGATGCTCTTTCATGTGCTCTCAACTGACAGTAAAGAGAATGGGATGCAAGTAGCAACCTCCTTCTGTCTGTTACTCTTTTTATTCCCAAGCTATTTGAGTAAAGCTCACGTTGTGATGATTACCTAGTCAGTAGCAGTTTCCTAAGACGTCGGGGACCGAGCTAGACGCCCCAAGTGGAGTTCGGGAGGACACCTGGCTAGACGCAGAGATGGCCGGTGCAGTAAGGTTTTGACGGAATGGTGGCCAAGTTTGGGCCTAAAAAAACAGAAACAAGAAAAAGAAACCGGAATCGACAAAAATATCTCGTCAGTAGCGGGAAATATTTGGTTGAGGGACGCATAGAACCGGGAAGTGTGGTAGACGAAAGGCGAGGCCCAGCAGTGGGTGATTCCGAGCTGATATGATGATGATGAGTAGCTCACGGCGGGGTGACTTGTCAGGATAGACCACGCTCATAAGTATTTGGGGTGATGATAAAGAGTACAACAAGTCATAATAACATATTATGTTATTATGACTTGTATTATAAAATACTAAAAGTTAATAGGAATATTAAGAATAAATAATTTTATGACTTATGTACGATTATTTTGAACCTATTATTTCTACCGTCCTACAGTTTTTGTGAAATATCCCAACTGAATTAAACGTAATGAAAAAGTATTTTTCCACGTTTTTTTGCTGCTTAATCTGGCTATACAAAACTGATTTTTTTTTCGAAATCAGTTCAGTAGTTTTCGAGCTATGTCGAAAAATGTTCCCATACGGACTTAGTTCGAGATGATACATCTATCTCTATGAAGATTTGGATATTAAAATAAAAATATAATTTTAATAGTTTATTGGTGATCAAATGGACGTTATGTATTGTGTTCTGGTTCATTGTTTTAAAAATATGGCTAATAGGGTGAGGTCACCAGTTAATAGTAACAGTTTTTTTTATGTTTTTTCTTTCTGTATCTTTTTACGAAAGAATAAAGGAAAAAGGTTATTCGAATTTATACCTAAACCAATTTGTGTGTTTTTACCCGACAGCCAAGGAAGGGTTATGTTTTTTTTCGCGCGTGTCTTTTATGTATACATGTAATAATTTTTATTACCTCATATCTTCCAAACAGCTGTACGGATTTATTTAATTAATATATCGTTAGATTCGTCTTGGTAACCCAAGTAGGTGACATGAAAAAAACCAACATGACGAATGTGAGACGCTAGAGGTTAAATAAAAAAAAAAACAAAATTTTCGGATACTGCATTATGGGTATCAAATTTTAGGGCTTAAAAATTGATGATTGATTGATGGGCTTGAGATGAGGATTTTAAAATGATATATCATGACCTTTTTTTTTATTAAAATAGATCACCCATTAAATAATCTAGACTAAAATCATTCTATCCAATATGGGTCCCGACTATTGCAGTCAATATGTATTAGAATATATTATTTGTTTTATTTTATTGCTACACTTCTGGACTGAACTAGCTTTTTTCAGTTTTTATTTAAAGTTATTAGTTAGTTATTATTCGTTATTTGTTACGCAGCCGGTTTTTTTTTTTGTAATATTGTCACTTCATTTTACTTTTAATTATTTTAGCCACATATTTTAAAAACACCTAACTTAAGGATCTCTAGTCAACTGATCCCGGTCATTTGGGACCCGCGAGATGAGTTTATCACGCCTTTGATTCCAGAAAGGTTAGGTAGAGGTGTACTCATAGTACACTTACATTTAAACAGATAGGTTTAAGTCCCATCTAATAGGGGGCCAGCCTATTGCCATGAACCGGGCATAAATCTAGACTCCGTGGCTGCTACTAAGAAATCTCTGATGTAAGACCCAATAACACTTTGCCCAACCGGGGAATCGAACCCAGGACCTCAGGATCCACCAATGAGGTAGTGAGGTAAAAGCACTTATCAGCGGGTAAACTTAGGTGTATCAATATTTTTTATCTAAACTAGCTGTGCCCCGCGACCTTTGTTCCGCATAAAACCATTATAAAATATAATGTTCCTATTTGAATCAGAATTTGTTTCCAATTTCAAGGGTTTTTAATTTTTTTGCACGGAACCCTAACACTTTTTTACAATAAAAGGAAGCCTAAATTACTCCTTAAAACATCAGCTTTCTGCCAGTAAAAGTCCTATCAAAATCGGTCGAGCCGTTTCGGAGAATAGCTGGAGCAAACAGAGGCAGGCATTTTTTTTTTATGTTCTGTAAACAGGTTTTTTTTTCTTGTTTTATATAGTTACCGTATATACTTTAATATGCATTCAGTAAAAAGCTGTTATTATGAAATTACAAACTGAATTGAAAAATAGATAGCTAAAAGAAAAGGTTTAGTTTTTAGAGCGAATTGTCTCTAATTCGGTGAAGTTCCTTCCCTCATACATGAATGACACTCGCGTCATTTTATATTTATTACTAGGTTATATGCCCGCGGCTTCGCCCGCGTGGAGTTTGGTAAGTAATGTCCCACGGGAACGTACTACCAGGATAAGAAGTATCCTAATGTTAATCCATGTTATAAACTATCTGTGTGCCAAATTTCATCCAAATCTGGTCAGTAGTTTTTGCGTATATTTAGGTACCCATAAGTATTATGGTGTTAAAAGACACATCACATCACATCAATACAGGGTGTATTAGAAGTTCCGCAAAAAAAAAACGATTTAAAAAAAAAAAAAAAAAAAGCTAAGAAATTAAATTGAGTAAACAATAAAGGTCTTAATAAATAATTAAGTTGTAAACACTAATAAAATGAACTAACCTTACTATTTTTTATTTAAATTTGGACTTGATTTTACAAAAAAACCCACTTATTAAAAATCTTAAATTCACTAACAGCTTTGCACTGTATAGTATTAAAAACATGAAATTTTGCCCAAAAGATCTGTATAAAATGTAACCCTGCAGGACGTTTAAAAATTAATTCTCCAAATGGATTAAATAAGGCCTGAAAGTTTGTATAAAAGTTCGTCATGTTTGCTGATTGGACTATCCCGTAAAGACCAATACTTGTGTAAAAAAAACTTAATTTAAGAAGCTAAGGAAGTGAAGCACATTAATTGTTACCTTCACTTTAGATGCCTATTTATAACCTCTTTCAAAATTAGATACACAAAACTTAAATAAAATAAAATTCAAAAATAAAAACACAAAATGTTATCAAATATACTTTGTTTTCTACAGTCAGTTCATAGAACATCAAACTATTTTTCGATAATTGTTGGCTAGACAAGAACTGATGTCACCACGTGCTACGATTTCATAAATGAAAATTCTGAAAAGATTAAATAGTGTTTTGAACTTTTGAGACAAGACGATGTTGACTGAATTGTATTGATTTCGATAGGTGGGTTATTAAAATGGCAACAAAACGGCCCAGATCGTCTTGTCTCAAAATAAAGAAAAGTTAAAATTAGTATTAATATAAAATAAAACAAGTGTGACTGAGGGGGGTGGTGAGGGGTGAGTGAGTGAGTGAGTTTAAATGCACTAGTATAAAAGAATACTAATTTTAACTTTGGAATTACCTAGTTACCTATTTAGGTACGAGTAATTCCGTGGAATAAGTTTAATAGAACATAATTGAAGGTTTCTAATAATATTGATTATATTGGTACCTACCAAGAATTATAAGCAACAACTTTAATTTCCGCATTTTTTTCCGTTAATTTCTAGGTAAACTGTTTTTGTTAGTAACATAAAGGTCTTTAGTTTAATAAAAAAAACATCACCATCATCGTCGTTATTAAGGTAAATTAATTATATGAGACTCTTGACAACGTGTCCAGTCTGTCTTGTTGTTTGCACATCACAGTCACAGGTGTTGATGGACGCTACTGAAAATACCAAACTCGTCGCCAAATTTTATTCGGAATCTTTAGTTTGCCATCGACACGCTAGGAAGAAGAGATAAATATTTTGATAATAAATTACCTTGTACCATAAACCCACTGAATAAATGCGTCAAAATAGGTAAGTCATGAATAGGCACAACCTATATGATAGCTAGGGCAGCCATAGATAATAGGAAACAGTAAATGTTACTTTAATAAAGGCAAAAAACCCCATCAGAGATTGGTCAGCAATATATTGATCTAAGAAGATAGCTTATTGATTAAACAACCAAGAATTTGTCCATAATTATTTATATCAGTCTACGTAGGAATAAACGTTTTAAAACTTCTGGTGATCATTTTCTGCATCATACTAAAATATAAATACAAATTACAAAAACTTTATTGCCAACAATATTACAAAAAGGGTTTATATTGGCCCCAAACTAGACAAAGCTTGTATTACCTATGCTGGGCACCAATACAGATCGAGGGTATACCATTGGAAATAATTAAAACATAAATTGAAATAATTCTTGTTTAGACTACAAATAAAAGAACAGAATATGGACGTTTAATAATCAAAATTAAAATCAAGATAACTTAGATAATTAAAAAAAAAAACCTATAAATAAAAAAGGTAGGCTTTTCACTAGATACCATGTTAGAGCCGACTATAAGCCAACAGTATGAAATACACGACTATATTATTACCTAGGTGTTATTTTACAAACCTATATAAAATTTTCTATGTAGGTAGGTACATAATACTGTAAAATGCATTGAGGATGGATTAGCCGAATAAGTAGGCACTAAAACACACCGGTAGACAGATACCTATACCACTTACAGTTGTCTACTGCCAATTTCCATGTTTCATACGAATTAATGACAATCACTCCAGGACAAAAGCTGAATGTGAGCCTGAATTCAAAAATTGCAAGTGGTTGTCAAATTAATAAAATGCCTAGCTGACGCTAAATTGTTGCTTTGTACTATTAATCAAAGATTTTATTTTCTAAGATTTATTCCATTCGATAAAACTGAACTAGAAAGACGCTCTAGGCATAATTTTGTCATTAGGTACAAAATAAATCAATGAAATGATATATTCTTCAATAAATCACGATTTTCTACTAGAATAGAGAGTTTCAAGCGCGAGTTTCTTCTTTCTACAATAGCTGCAGGCATTAGAAACTTGTTAGGTCACAAAATCAGTGTGTAAAATACAGGTTCAGGTATCAAGTCCATCGCCCTTGTCTAGACTCTAGGCTAGATTTTAGTATTCAACATTTTTCATAAGTGTACGCCATCTATTGTCGAATATTAGAAACAAAGTTACCGCTACTCGCTACTAGATGGCAGCACACATTACTAACTTCAGTTTGGCTGAATATAAATTTCTGTGCTTGCGTCTCGAAAAACCTGATGACAGGTTTGCTACTCGCACCTAGCTTCATATCATTACAAGTAAATCTTAAAAATGGCGACAGGTGTAAAGTTTTACAACGTTGAAGTAAACGATTTTATTGCTAACAAACAGACAACTCAGCCCGAATTGTCTGCAGAATGGCTTCAATTAGAAGAGCTGTACAACAAAAAGTGAGTATTTTGGCTTCTATCTGATATATTTCGTGTATTATTAGAGTTGTAAAGTCACCGTGTCATCGTCCCTTTTTTTCGAAAACAATGTGTTTTGTTAGAAATCATTCAATTTATACCCCTTTACTTTCTTTCAATGCCCTCAGAAGTATTTGTTCTTGGATTTGAAGCAATTTATTTGTCCCCACAACTAAATTAAAAGATTTTTGACGAGAAACGCGGCGATTCATTGTTTCTCTCTGCAAGTCTAGTTTGTCCCCGATTTTCTGTAGTAAACTTAGCTAATTAGTGCTTCATCATGCTTTATTTCTCAAGAATAATAAATAATTGACTGTATCGTCAACAGCTGGGTTCAATATATGCCCTAATTTCCCAGTAATTGTCCTTAGTAATTACCACTTATTATCTTATTGTTTCATCAACATGCGTCTTGATTACCACATTCATGCCAAGACAACAAAGACACAAATTGACATATTTTGTTCCCAAAAAACCTTGATAGTTTCCCTGCCCTTTGTACCTGCTGCTTTTCAATATAACTGAGTTGGCAGGTATGTAGTGTCGGGTGACTGCTTAACACTAATGGCTACATCTTGATAATAACTGGTCATCTTCTTAGCATGATGTCAATCTATGGAGCCAGCCCAGAACTTAGCTTTGAGCCCTGATGCCTGCGCACTACTGGAATTGCTATACAGGCGCTAACACATCAAGCTACCTGAAAATGTCTCTCAACTTTAAACCTAATGCGTCAGCGATAAGTCGAAACTCTATTAAAGAAATTTGACAGATTGTAGTAGCTTGATGTGCTGGCGTCTATACACTAGTGATAGCACCAAACTCATTATGACTGGTATAGAACAGAGTATGGGTAGTAGATAGTGCCTAGTACCCAAAGTCCTCAAATTTTCCTGATTGCAATGCAAATGTGCTGATCAATACATTCCCGGAAAAACTAAACAAAAAATATCCTGCACATAATATATTATAATGCCTTAATTCTCTAAAGGATACGGTAGGCAGAAATGTATTTTAACATTGCACTTTGCAAGTTATTAATGTAAAAGAGTGGAATATGAAAATTCTTAATAAAAATCCTATTTACACCTATAGCTATATGATTTACACACATCTTTAAAATTAACAACTATCTAACTAGACTATTATAATCCTTTTTAAATAAAACCTACCACTTGAATCTACCATTAAAATTTAATATATTATTTGCAACCGACGATATGAAACCTTCTATGCGCCCGCGCATCGCTAAAATGATCCTTGTCAAGAAGCGAAAATAGGTGTAACTAGTAAATTCTCCTATCAACTTGCTGGCAACACAATTTTAATCAATTATATTTCCTTTATTCATTAAACTACATATTATTTACATTTTTAAATATTCTAATATAAAACAATATAAAAAACATTTAAAAATATAAAAAATAGGAGCCCACCGGCATCGGGAACAGGGTCCGAGCTACCGATGGTCAGGGCTCTTGAGAGAGGAACCTCCTAACAATACGCGCCATGTCCAGAAGTACTGCTTTCTGAATCAAGCCCTTGATCAAGCTGCCAAGCGAGAGCCTCCGCAGATGTTGTTCTAAGCCATTTGCCGACACGACTATCGGCACAATGACTGCTGTATTCACGTCCCACATGTCGACAACCTCACGAGCCAGATCTAGATATTTGAACTGCTTATCTTTCTCTGCTTTCACGAGGTTCTCGTCATGCGGGACCGTTATATCAAAAATCATTGCGCGACGCTCCAATCGATCTATCACCACAATATCAGGCTTATTGGCAACAATAGTCCTGTCAGTGACGATAGATCGATCCCAATACAACGTGATATTACCATTATCTAGAACTGGGTCGGACTTATAGTATGGCACTTCTGATTCCACAAGGCTGTACTTTAAAGCAAGTTGCTGGTGGATAATCCTGGCGACGAGGTTGTGTCTATGCAAGTACTCTCCGTTAGCCAGATGAGAACACCCGGAAATAATGTGTCGGATTGTAATCAATTAGATTATTGTTATCAATTTTATACGCATGCAACACATCTGCTAAAAGTGAATGCAATGATGGCAAATGCAATAGAGAAAAAAAAATACAATTTCATTTTTGCTTTTTATTATTGGCACAATATTCTTTTCTTTCTTTTTTTTCATTGTTTGAGTGAGTCGCAACATTTTATTTTAGTTGGTATTCATGCAAAATATTTCAGACTTTTATGTGTTTGTTTAGGTTTTCGAGCGTATGGCACTCGTGAGTTGCATTTGAGAATTAGCGTCAGGTGGTACTTCTATTGTTGCATTATGCTGAGCTGAGGCCGTTTCGGCATTATTAGTTATTTGTTCATTTATTTTGGATACATTTTAAGGTGTTTTTGTTTTTAATTCAAAGAAACATAATTTTCTTCCTTTCTAGTGTAACTGTCCCAGTTTATTACACCCACATTTTCATCAGTCATGTTCAAATCCCATGTCTATTTCCCACCAGCCAAATCTATTGTTTACTTTGCTAATCAATTAACTATAATCATGTTTCCAGACTATGGCACCAGCTGACACTGAAGATTCAGGAACTGGTGGAGAAGCCATCCATGCAGGAAGGAGACCACCTCATCACACTCTACGCCAACTTCTTATGCTTTTTTGAGAACAAGTGAGTATGGAACCAAGAAAACCCGTCTCAATCCTTCAGTCTTATTTTTTGCTCATGCTCAGACAAAATGCCGGAAAAGGGGCTTGTGGCTTGTTAATAATAACAGCCCCAGAGTTTGACCTTGTCGGTCCATGGATAACCATCCATTACACACACCGAATTTTCTCAGTGCCTCAGAAATCACGTTAAGCCATTGGTCCAGGCTGTCATTAGTAGATCTTTGACAGTCGTTACAGGTAGTCAGTGGCCCGAAAGTCTGACAACCAGTCGTACCAAGGGTATTGTATTAACATAGTTGGGAAAAGGCTGGCACATGAAATTGGGAAATATTAACTTCACTGAATTCCAAATTTTCATCACCACATTCCTAACTTCGGAGATTCCTAATGGCAGAGCAGTATTTCTTGCCCATTCTTCTCCATAGAGATCTACGCTAGGGAATGAGCAACTACAGTACTCTCACAGTTTTATGCCTTGTGACTGGAATGTAGCTACATTTAATTGTTATCTTTGTTTCGACAGTTCAAAAGTGCGTGTAACTGGCCTACTTGAAATGCTTGATTTTGATTACTAACTTCACTCTTTCTAACTTTCAGAATAAATCCCCTATCCTTGGTGGAAATAGTAGCACACATAATAAAGCAGTACACCAACAAGAAAGAGGCTATCGCCTTCCTGGAGAAGATAGAGGTCAAGGTCAAGGCTAATGATGAAGCGCTTGCTCTTTGTAAGGTGAGATCTAAGTTTATTATGATTTGTATATTAGTAATTTTTAATAGAGAGACCTGTGAGGGGCAAGCCTCAGTATTCTCCAGTATTGTGGGTAATGGACTGGTGTTCGCAAGTTCACGTCAAAATGAGCGTATTTTGCGTATGGGTGGAAAAATTCCAGTTCCCCGAAAAACGCGAAGAGTTCCTAATACCTGTATAAGGCAACATCTGGGCAGTGTAGAAGCATGTGGGCTGCTGTCTTGTCTTCTTCCATGCAGGCTCGGCTGTCTGTGACTCCTATGACAATATTGTGGGTACTGCATACATTAAAATGCCAAGTTGGCTAGTATTATGCCAGAATGGTTATGTCCGAATTCGAGGGGTATTTTATTACCCAGTACTAACTGGGGTGTGGAGGTCCGACATACAGGCTGTCGTTTTGCATCCTGGCCAAATTCTAGAAGGTATCTATTTATACTAATGATTCTCGACCCGAATCGATAGTAAAAAGGGTAGTTTTTTTTTTCATTTTTTTACTATTAATTCGGTAAGTGTAAATCAGACATATTAAAACACAGCCCGTCTGTTCCTAGCTCAATAAACGCGCCGTTACAAAATTGAAATTACTAGAGCAACATCCCAGGGGCCGCCAGACGTTACTTATTTTCTGATTAACAAAATGTTTGTCATCAAGTAGTGTTAATATGTACTGTGAACGTATGCAAACCTGTTACTTGTGCCGACGACCAATTTTCAATTAACAGGTGCTAAAGTTACATAAAAATATCACTCACTTTTCTTTAAGCCCAAGTGCTGATTTTTATGTAATTATGTAGCAGAGATTTAAAAAAACTAATAATAATCGATGCTGTCAGATACTTCCTGTTGACCGGAAATTTCTGCCAGATGCTTTAAAGCACGTAAAAAATAACGTTATTTTACTTAAAGCCAGTTTTTTATTTTATTTGGTTGGTACTCAGACAGTTATTTCAATGTTCATTGTAAGTCAGCCAAGAATCAAGCCAGAACAAACACGCCTTTTTCCATGGGGGTAGGCAGAAACCACAGAACGCTACCTGCCATGATTCTTCCATACTCTTTTCGCTTCGTTTATTTATTCAATCTTGACAACACAAAAAATCTTAATCTTTCAGGTCCTGCAAGGTCAGATCTACCTCGAGCAGCTGAACGACCTGGACGCCACTGAGAAGATCATCACAGAGCTGGAAGGTACACTGGAGGATGCAGATGGAGTCACCCCTGTACACGGCAGGTTCTACAAACTGGCTTCTGAATATTACAGGTGAGGTTTACTGAAAATAAACAATTGACTTGTGAGATGACAGAAGTATGTGGCTCAATAATAGTAGGCAGCATAGGTCGATTCTCAGGGTTAAGTTACACCTTTTGAGGTCATTCTGTAGATGCGACACCATTCCTAATATACTGAGAACCCTCTGTGTCTTTGAAAGTATGTTTAGATGTCCTGGTTTTTTTTTTTTTGTAAAATGTTTAATTTATATCCTTAAAAGGATAGGGATGCATAATAAAAGAATTAGTCGGCCATCTTTGGGAGTCTACCATATTGGATTAAGAATGACGTCACTTAGCTAACCATGCATTGTAATCAAAACTAAACGTTTATGTAAAATTTCAGCTTAATCGTTTGGGATAACTGGGGGCCTAAAATGGCTTCTTTATCAGAATCATAATGTGAATCACATTAAAAATTTAAAATTCTTAAAGTGTTCTTTATGTTTATGACCACAAAGTCCATTTTAAGAGTTAAATTTTTAACGTGATTCATATTATGATTCTGATAAAGCAGCCGTTTTAGGCCCCCCGTTTCAAAATTCAGTTGCAGGATTTGACCTAAACAAACATTGCGAGTTAAAGAAAATGTTGTGGCTAACGTATAGTGTGCGTACCCCGCAGAGTGCGCGGGCCCATGTCGCGCTACTACCGCGCGGCGCTGCGCTACGTGGGCTGCGCGGGCGGCGGCGCGGCGCTGGCGCCGGCCGAGCGCCGCGCCACCGCGCTGCGCCTGGCGCTGGCCGCCGTCATCGCGCCCAGCGTCTACGACCTGGGGGAGCTGGTGAGGCCGCCCGTCCATTACCTACCGTCTTCAACCACGTTGAGCCCTCGGTCCCGGCTGTCATTTGTACGTCTTTGACAGTCGTTACAGGTAGTCAGTGGCCCGAAAGTTGAACAACCAGTCTTACCAAGGGGTATCGTATTACCCAGTACGAACTGGGTTGTGGAGGTCAGATAGGTAGTCGCTCCATGTAAAATACTGGTATTCAGCTGTATTTGGTTATATTGAAGCCGACCGTGTTTACAAGAATTCTATGCGAACAGCCATGATATTGTTGACAGCACCTGAAACACCTTTTTTTACTCAAAATACTGAAAAAAATCATTGAAATTTTGAAAAAAAAAAAAATACTCACAAGGACAATCAAACTGAATTCTCATGTGGATTATTTTATTTACTTCATTCTGAATAAAAAAAAAAAACGTCTATGTTTAATCCACAATATCGCGATTACAAAAAATGTGTTCTTTTCGATTCTTACACTCAAAATTAAGAAATTATAAGAATTCCTCTAGAAACTGTTTTTTTAAAGCAGGCTATATAATACGTCTCATTATTACAATTTTGTATTATTTCAAATGCATACGCATGCAAACGCGCACGACGAGAACAGAAGTCATAATCAATCGCTCATTCCGTGTCCAGCTAGCGCACCCAATCCTGGAGTCCCTCCACGGCACCCCGGACGCGTGGGCCTGCGAGCTGGTCCGCGCCGTCGCGTCGGGAGACGTCGCCTTGTTCGAGAAGGTGAAGGCCTCTGCCCGGCACCCTGATCTGCAGAGGACTGATAGAGATCTGAGGCAGAAGATTGCGATGTTGTGTCTTATGGAGGTAAGGAACGTAAACTGTCGTAATAATATAATTATGTTACCGTACCGTAAAACAGTGCTGAATCGAGATAAAGCTTTGAAAAAGATTTTAATGTTGAATTAATCTAAACAACTATATAAAATTAATGTTTGTAATGTCAAAAAACAGCTTTTTAGTGAATGCATATCACTACATAGTATAAAACAAAGTCGCTTCCCACAGTCAGTCCCTATGTATGCTTAGATCTTTAAAACTACGCAACGGATTTTGATGCGGTTTTTTAATAGATAGAGTTATTCATGAGGAAGATTTATATGTATAACATTGCACCCGTGCGAAGCCGGGACGGGTCGCTAGTTAAAGTATATACTTTTATTGGCAGATAGCTGATGTTATAGGGAGTAACATAAGCTACTTTTATTTTTGAACAAGAATTAGGGTTCCGTGATAAAACTATAAAGTGTACGTTACCCTAGCAGGAAAGTGTCTCCTAGAGTGATATGAGTGGGACGAATAATTAGTATATGATCTGCTGTGTGTGTGCACCACATAAAAAATTGGTGCGCTTTGTCGTTTTGGAAAAAAAACTAAACGAATCCTGCTAGGGTAACGCTCTTCCAGCAGGAAAATTCTAAACGAATGACCAGAGAGAGAAATATTGTGCATGGCTAGAGAGCTTATGTTTGTGTAAAGAAGTGCACCAAAAATATATGTTGTGCGTCTTCAGGTTGCCGAGATATTGCGTTTCCTGCTAGGGTATTGTTTTGCAGAATCGTGTACCTCCAAAACCAAAGTATGTGGTTTCTTGAAAACCCGAAAAACTATCGTAGCGCTTAAATGAAAAGACGCAGAAGCTCGCTGAAAACTGTATTCGGTCCGTCTTGACTCTTTTAATAAAAATAAGTTTCAAAAGTACACATGCATGCTTTATTGAATAGTATTGCTAAAAGTCAAAACGATGGTGTCATAACTTTGACGGCAAATTACAAGAAACCGGCTCAACCCAAGATGTGTAGGTGTAAACCAAAAATTAGTGTATTTCGTCAAAAATATATAGTAAAAATATTCAACTTGGAATGTTTCGCATTAAGTAAATATAAACAAAAAACATAACACGTAAACATCGGTTATCCGACCAAATTCGAATGACCACAAAAAAGCGACTGTTTCATACATTTCGATGACCATCTTTATTGGACGTATTAAACCTAAGCTGTTGTCCGTACAGTCGCGTTAAAACGTTTGTTGGAAATTATATGACCTAGTTTTGGGGGCTAATTAAAAAATGCACCTTGTGACCATATCAAATGAAAAAGCTTGTTGATGTGGAAATTATTGTTTTTATTCCCTTAATTTTGACTCTAAAAGTAATTATAGCATCAAATCACATATCAAATTACCTACCTATAAATATTAGAACACAAATAGTTTTAACAAATTATTTGTACCTTGTGTAGTAATTATTATTTAAAATCACAGATCAGTTTTTCATTTAAGTCTAAAAAAACAAACAGTAAAAATGAAGTCAACAAACAGTAACGTAAAAGTGCATCCGCGTTACTCAACGCAACAGTGTCCTTGGTCCTTGGCGTCGTAACTGTAGCTGTTTACTAATTACTAATACCAAGTGATAACCCAAACGCACTTCCCAGTCAAAAAAAACACAATAGAGCGACGTTTATGTATCTGTCTCTGTTCACTAATACCTGTATTTTAGCTGTCTCACTATCTCCAAGCTAGACAAAGGGACTTCTAGTCAGCGGATGGCGCGGGACCAGAGTTAGCGGTGGGGAGGCGGATTTATCTAACCTACGCTACGGCTTAAATCAATGTATGTAGGCTATTAATGTAATTTTTGACTGTTGTGTTAATTGGCTTTTTATTTATATTCTGTTTATTTTTATAAGAATGTAACTAATGTGCACAGTCGCAGAAACAGTAGAATAAAATCCAATAAAAACTTTATTTTATAACACTTTTCTACTTCAGTGTACTCGGGCACAATACGTTTCAACCGGTTCGTCAGTAAAGTAAAGAAGGTCATCGAAATATATGAAACCGTCGCTTTTTTGTGGTCATTCGAATTTGGTCGGATAACCAACCGATGTTTACGTGCTATGTTTTTTGTTTATATTTACTTATGCGAAACATTCCAAGTTGAATATTTTCACTATATGTATATTTTTGACTAAATACACTAATTTTTGGTTTACACCTCTCATCTTTTAGCAATATTATTCAATAACGCATGAATGTGTACTTTTGAAACTTTTTATTTTTACTATAAGAGTCAAGACGGACCGAATACAGTTTTCAGCGAGCTTCTGCGTTTTCTCATTTAGGCGCTACGATATTTTTTCGGGTTTTCAAGAAACCACACACTGGTTTTGGAGGTACACGATTCTGCAAAACGTTACCCTAGCAGGAACCGCAATATCTCGGAAACCTGAAGACACACAACATATATTTTTGGTGCACTTCTTTACACAAACATAAGCTCTCTAGCCTTGCACAATATTTCTCTCTCTGGTCATTCGTTTAGAATTTTCCTGCTGGAAGAGCGTTACCCTAGCAGGAATCGTTTTTTCCGTTTTTTTCCAAAACGACATAGCGCACCAATTGTTTATGTGGTGCACACACACAGCAGATCATACACTAATTATTCGTCCCACTCATATCACTCTAGGAGACACTTTCCTGCTAGGGTAACGTACACAAATATAAACCCTTGAAATTGGTAAAAATAATACCGATTCAAAAAAGGATGTAATATTTCTTTATAATAATTTCACGCGAACGAAGGTCGCGGGCAGCAGCTACTTAGGTAAATTAAAATTTATTACTTGTTGGGAACATAATTATATAAATTCAACGACAAAATCCGTTTCAATTATCATAATTACCGATGAATTGTTTTTCTAAATTACTGATGAAATTTTTTCTAAATTATCGATGTTTTTTTTTTTTCTAAATTAGCGATGAAAATTTTCTATGTGTATTAATATTCAGAATGATGTACCTACTGAATACATGGTAACACTTTTAGCGTCAGTGACCCATCCACCCTGTAGATTTTATGTCTACCAAGAACATTTATAACGAAATCCAAAAAAGGCATCAAGCACTTTTTAATAAAAAAAGTTCAATTCTTGAAATCTCTAAATAATATAAATCATAACACCAATATATATATATTTTTTAAAGCCCTTTTAGTTTGTTGTTAGTTTATTTATTTTATTTAATAGTTTTTAATTAAAAATGTATATAGTTAATTTACCAAGAATTAAATATAAAGGTATTAATAAATAATCACATCATTCTCCTTTTTGAATTTATTATAGTTTTTTTTTGTTTTTAATTTCATTTTTTCTGCAACTGTTTCTAGATGGCCTTTAACCGCACCTCAGCGCAGCGCAAGCTCACCTTCGCAGAGATATCTCGTGAATCAAGAGTACCCATTGATGAAGTGGAACTACTAGTTATGAAGGCTCTGTCCGAGAAACTCATCAGGGGGCATATTGATCAGGTATGTAAGCCGTTGGTCCAGGCTGTCATTTGTAGATCTTTGACAGTCGTTACAGGTAGTCAGTGGCCCGAAAGTCTGACAACCAGTCTTACCAAGGGGTCTCGTATTACTTAGTACTAACTGGGTTGTGGAGGTCAGATAGTTGACTACAACGTTGTTGGGTTAGAGTCGGTAAATGATGCTGAAAGAAAAGATGGGCTGTAGGTGAAATTACCAACTAAAGAAAATAATGTTCAAATTTAAAATATTGTCAAATTTTGTGAATCAAGAGGGCTCATTGATGAAATGGAGCTTCTGGTTATGAAGGCCCTGTCCGAAAAGCTCGTTAGGGGACATATTGATCATTTCCTGTACCTCACATGGCTGAATCAGGCACCGTTCAAAATTGCTTTTTAAGACTGCTTCGACTTTGAGATGTATCATACGTCGCGCAACTGTTTGATAATCCTTTTAGGAAGTGATTAGATGTTCAGTTAGTGAGTGCCCCCCTCCCCCAGGTGAACAGCACGGCGCACATCGGCTGGGTGCGGCCGCGAGCTCTGCCGCGCGGGGGGGCCGCCGCCCTCGCCGCGCGCCTGCACGCCTGGTGCGCCGCCGTGCAGGGCGCCGCCGACCTGCTGGCCGGCGCCGCGCCCGACCTGCTCACTGCCTAGTGCTACACGGTAAGCATACTGTACAGCACGGCGGCCCTCGCCGCGCGCCTGCACGCCTGGTGCGCCGCCGTGCAGGGCGCCGCCGACCTGCTGGCCGGCGCCGCGCCCGACCTGCTCACTGCCTAGTGCTTAGTTGTACATGGTAAGCATCTGAAAATTTGAATTCTTACTGGACGACCTCGTATAGTCACGAGGTCGCATTGTCGTGAAGCCGAAAACACTACTACAGACTGGTTGTTCCCGAAGGCAAGCCGGTAGGAATCGGGTTCTTAGGGACCTTCAGGCCTGCTACTTGTAGAACTTCGTTTTTTTGGTCTACTACGTCAGCTACATACTTTATTCGTTTGCCAGATACACAAAACTACGTGCACACCATCATCATTCATCTCTCTCCAACTTAAATCATTACAACACCTTGATACAATAACACATTTTTGTACCAATTAATCAGGTAGTCATTATTACCCAAACAAACGTTTTCCAAAATTGCAATACCCGCTCATAATCATTTAGAACACTGGTCTATTTCACATATTATGTAGTTTAAATCCTATAAAATCCAGTGGAATCCTGTAAATCTAGGTATTTTTAATAAGTTAATAGGCCTTGTAGATTCCTAGATGCTTGTTAGCTTTTGTTAACAGCGTCTTTTATCTTGTTTTACGTTTTTTGAGTAGTAAGCAATGACTCATTATTGGGCCTACGCTGTCCCCCCATACTTAAGTACTAATGCTGTAACATGATAAAGTTGTAAAACCAAATAATCTTAAAAGGGAGTAACCATGGAGTTTCATGCCGGTTCTTCTCCATAGGAAATGACCAACCCAGACCGTGCACCGTTTCTCGACGTTTTATAAATGCCCATGTAGGCCTATGTGAAATAAAACATTTTGATTTTGTTACAGGCACCAGATTCCATAGAACGCGCATTTGACAGGACGCAGTGCAGAACCGGAATGTATTCGCCAAATCTTCCTCTCCATACCACATATAACAATAAATACTAATTCTTATGTTGTGGCTTTTATTTTTAACCACCGACCAAAAAAAACTTTCGCAGAAAAAATTTTGCGCAGTATTTTTTTTATTTTACCCTTTTTAGTTGTAATATACCACACAAATTCTTGTCATGAATTAATTTTTACATTGTAACTAGAAGTTAGCTGTAGTACTCGTCAAGACGAATCATACGAGCCCAAACTCACGAGGTTATGTCGTTTTATAACGGAATTCCTATGGCCACCGTCCATCTTCATCATCAGACCCTGGATACCATTTAGGACCAAAGTTTCTCGTCAAGACGAATCATACGAGCCCAAATTCGATGGGGTTATGTCGTTTTATATCGGAGTTCCTATGGCCACCTTCCAGCTCCATCATCAAACCCTGGTTACCATTTAGAACTAAAGTACTCGTCAAGACGAATCAAACTAGTCCAAACTGGACGGCGTTGCGTCGTTTCAGACAACAACCCTTCAAGTTTATTTAACCCCATTCAATAACAATTTCATGAAAAAGTCAGTCAGTCAATCGGTTTAAATGAACTTAGAGGGTTGTATTGATGATTTTAAACATTTATAATTCCGTAACTCCATGCGTGTTACAGGCGCGACTCATTTTTCATCAACATACAACCTGACACTGACCTGCAAATTGCAAAAAAAAAATGAATTTCGCGGGCTACCCTTGCGCTTCTACCGTATTGTTATAGTTGAAAATCTAAGTTTGACAGATTGTAGTAGCTTGATGTGCTGGCGTCTGTACAAAGATGATACTTTATTCTAATGTCATAGGTACTTCCCATTCTTCTCTGAGAGCGATAGCAACCAGCAAAAGCACAAGCACGAGAGCTCCAATCTATTTTTTTTTGTTTGTTATTGGCATCTCGCAGTTCAGCCTATGAGGCTGGCTACTGCTTAACCAGTGTAATCCTGTGGATGCCTTGAATTTAAGGCCAGGGGCAAAATGAGCTTACAAACTAAGCCACCACTCGCTAAGGGCACTCCTCGTGGGGTACGAGCCTCGGCTTACGGCGTCGCTGGGGAGGGCAGCAAGGGGACAGGCTGGGTCTGGTTTAGGGGCTGGTTTAATGCTAGTGGCTCAACATTCGGCCTGTCTCTTGCAAGAGACGGGGGGGGGGGTTGAAGGGGTCGTCGCGATGGACCACGGCGGCCAGGTCGGAATAACAGCGGTCTTTTTCTGGATTTTCTAAGTGTACTGGTTTCCTTCCCTACTGCTTTCCTGGAGGAGGGTGATATTGGGAGTGCTCCAATCTATTCAGATCACAGAACATATACACTTTATGAGACTCTGATTAAAACACGGTTTTAATTAAGGTGGATGCGCAAGGGTAGGCCGCGGAATTTAAATTTTCTTACGTTTATTGCAATTTGCAGGTCAGTGTCAAGTTGTATGTACATAAAAATACGCATCGCGCCAGTAACACGTTTGGAGTTACAGAATTATAATCTTTTAAATCATCAATACAACCCTCCAAGTTCATATAATCCCAAAGAGTGACTTTTTAATTAAATATCTATTGAATGGGGTTATATGAACTTGGAGGGCTGTATTAATGATTTGAATAATTATAATTATGTAAGTCCATACGTGTTACTGGCGCGATTCATATTTTCATCAACATACAACCTGAAACTGACCTGCAAATTGCAATAAACATAAGACAATTTAAATTTCGCGGGCTATCCTTGCGCTTCCACCTTAATGAGATAGACAATTCCCTCATAGATGTCGCCTTCAACCTATTAAGTTTGCTAACAACGCCATCTACTAATACATTATTACACGACATTAAATCACTAATTACGACTTGTGACACTAGCAAGCGCTATCCTCAAAGAGAGTATAATCAATACAGGTCCACAACGAAGATAGCACAGTATCATCAATGAATGAATGGCGTATAGAATATAGAAACCCAGTTATCTCTTTCCGAATACATCGCTCACCTAGCAGTATAATGGCACATTTACAAAAAAAGCGAAATTGAGTTTTTACGGCCTAAGTGTTTAAAAATGTATAATATATAAAGCGGTAAAACGGCACAGTGTTAGTTTTCCTATTTGTTGAGAAAGGGCGTTCAGTGTCATTGTAGTACTTGGTACGTTCCCCCCGCTTCCGCGCATAACAACGGCTTATTTGTCACTTGTGCGGGCCGCTTCGCGAGGTGCAATCGCTTCTAAATCTGTGTTGGCGTAAGTGGCAAATGTGACATTTTATTAACTTAGTAAGTTAAGAAAAACGGCACATTTGACAAATGAAATTTTTAGATATGTGTTCAGCATGTATTATTATGCTGTCGAAAATTTAGCTATAAATTTATTCTGTGTGCCACAAGTTTTTAATCAGCGGCGATAGTCACAATGAAGGTGAAAATGCCCATTCTCTGATTGAAAAATCAATAAAAAGGGCTAAAAAGTCTGGACCCATCAATATGTTAATTTGATACGAGATTCTAAAAAAAGAGGAAACCTTTTCATTGTTCATGAGATCCATTTCAGTAACTTTTATGACTTGAAAGCACTGACTGAAGAGCAAGCCATTAATTACCATAGAGACACTAATGGGGATATAATAAAGCTGACTGAGTTAACAATGATTAAATTTACTAAAAATAGTGACTTCTATGAATTTAAACCATCTTTTGAAGGAGAATGGGTCCAGGCTAAGCTTTAATTGGTACGACGAAAAATAAAGCAAACATCACAAATAAATTTAAAAGCAGCTTAAGATTCAAAAATGAATATTTCTGATTCAAAGAAAAACGATTTGTTACAATTACTTCGTTCTAACATAGTGCCCAGCTATTATGAAGGATTTTATAATAATCTTTAAATAAGTATAAGAAATACCTACCTTTTCTTATTAATTATATTCATACTCTTATTATATTCATTCTTATTAAGTAGGTAAAGAAAGAAGATACCTGGTTTAAATCTTTGTAACTAAGTATACCTACGTAACTATTCGCCAAGAATCTTTGTCTCTGTGTAGTTAGCTGTGAGTTAGATTTGAGCATGGAATACTCGCGTTTAAAAACTTTACGTAGGTATTTAAACAGAGTTCAAAAAGGAGAAGTTATGCATCACAAGCGTTACAAGCGTGAGTTTTTCATGCACAAATTCATCCAGCTGTTAACTACACAGAGAAAAAGGTCCGTGTCGAATAGTAAAGGTCAAAATCATGAACCTACTGTGCAAGTTCCTAATATTGCCTAATATGCTCGTTTTTTTCTTTTTTTACCGATGGAAAATCATCAAATAACCCCTCCCGCTCTGGGCTGAGCAGGAGGTACTTTTACTGACTAAAACCCATCCATGTTCCTTCCTTTGCCCTTTGTGTTCCAGGGCCGCGGTATCTCTTTCGAACAGTCCCGCAACCCTGGCAGGCGTCGGTCCTTACGGACCCCTTTCTGTTTGCTGACTCTCTTTGAGGCGCGCGTGGAACTCGAACGCGCCGTCGACACGGCCTGTCGTCATAAGACGGACGGACGGCGAGCTAGCCCATAGCTCACCGTCCACAGGCCCGCGCCTACGGTGGCCGGGGGCCACCACATGGCCCCCGACGCCCGATGCGTCTCCCGCGGCGGCTGAGACGTGAGGCTCTCTCCCTCTCACGTCCCGCCACCTCCTTCGCTAGCATGACTGCTTCGCAGAAGGAGGTGACGGCGTCCCATTCCCTCCCGCTCCGGACCATGGATTGAACCAGGGCCGGACGCGAGAGGTCGCCGCCGCCGATTGCCGCTACGGGGACACGGCGGTGCTCCGCCCAAGCGGAGCAGACCTGCACAGTGTGCCCCACCGTGTCCTCCGGTCGATCCTCGCAGTGGTGACACCCGGGCGTTTCCTCCCGCCCGATTAGGTGCAGGAACCTCCCGAAACAACCATGTCCGGTGAAGACCTGCGTCAGGCGGAAGGTGAGGGAGCCGTGGCGCCTCTCTAGCCACTCCTCAAAGAGGGGACTTACCGCCACTATTGCGTGCCCTTGCCTAATATGCTTACAGTTTTGTTTACTGCTTAGTCAATTAATAAAGATACTTAAATGTAAAGTAAACTTCCTTAAAGTTTCGGAGTGATAAGGTAAAACTTGATTTGAATCTGGATTTCATTTTCGTACCTTTATCTAAACTTAAACTGCCAAGCTTTTAAGTTCTTTTATTTTTAGAACGGAGAGTAACTATCTCACCATAATTTTAAAAATGTATGATGATTACCTACCTTTACAATTAAGAGAAGATACGTGATTATACTTTATTTTATTTGTTATAGTTTGATGATGAGTATTTCTTAGCGATTCACGAGCCAAATATAGGTTATTATAATATTTTAGTTAAACTTTTTATGTATGTTGATTTCAAATAAAAACTTTTGTTTTCTATTAACCAATTGTCTTTATTTCTTGTTTTTCACATCCTGTTTAATTATGGCTTTGGGGGCATATATGACATTTTTGGAAGTTGTTAAAAGTATAACGGCACAATTGCATGACTCTTCTTCTTCTTTGACTGTTATGAAGAAACTCCTGGAAACCTGAAGTGTTTTTTTTTATCCCTAAGTATCTATTAAGGTCTATACTAGTTGCTAAAACGATAAAATCCATGATAAAATGTAAAATGAAGTCATAACTTCGTTTCAAACATTTGTAAAATCTTTGACCCTCATTTCTGTAAAATAAGAAAAAAGTAGATGTGTCATTATACTGCTAGGTGAGCGACATAATCTCATAGATCATATCTACTACGCAATACATATATAACGTCGATAAGACAAGACCTTGAATTTAAAAACACGTTCACTAAGCAAAAACACGAGTTTTCTACAGATTTGAGATTTCTATTACAAAAAACGTATTGACATTAATTGGATTCATGTCGGACTATTGTTCGAGAAGAAAAAGTCTATCTTTACGAGAGTATGAATCAATGTTCAATTACAGACTCAGTTGAATGAACATTCTTAATTTTCCATGATTAATCCGTTTCATAATGAATAACGGTGAAAAGTTACATTGAAACGACATTGTATTATTGCATTTAGTGATGCCAATTTTAATTTTTTTATAAAAAGTTGCACTTAGCGTTAAGAAAATCGATATTTTCTACTGACGTACACCCCACACCGTCTTCTAGTTTGAAATTGCCGCGTGTGACGTCAGCCAGGCCCAATGACGTCACTAGGTCTCTCGCCTGACGGTGATCGCTCTACCTTTCTCACTCACACGTTAGACACATGAATCAGATAGACAAAGCTGGCGCGAGTCGCGTAAAGGTTGTGAATCGAGTTCTTATTTTCATGAGCCTGTGTTGTTCAATTGAATCCCTACGTATTGATAAGAGAAACACTGATAAGAGCGTCTGTCAACACCTGTTTGACGTTCGTAGTAAGATCGTAATGATCGCGAATTAAAATCATCATGATTTCGTATTGAATTGTGCGCCTAAATGTGAATTTAATATAAATTAAATAGTGTTTGTTAATGAAACATCGAGGGGCGCACATGAACATCCCAAAGCGAATGACGTGAGTGACAGTAGCGCCATTGCGGCAGTCGGCACGAACTAACGCCAGTAGACGAAATTCGCTCGGTGGGTAATGTGAGGTTGAGCGATTTATTTCAAGTTTCTCACGAAATGGCCAGCACTATGAAGCCAATTCACAAAAGCAAACATTTCCCGATAGACCAGCTCGTGTGTGTTGGTAATTACGAGCTGGAGAAAACGATTGGCACGGGAAATTTCGCCGTTGTAAAACTGGCTACACACATAATAACTAAGACTAAGGTGCGTACCCTTTTGTCGTAATGTAGCATATCACTGTGGTTTTAGTGTTTTATTCCTGTATTACGCGTTTTTTAAGTGTATTTAGAGGTGTCAGTGCGATTTCAGCAGTGTAGTGAACGGTTTTCGTGTTGTGATAAGTGGTTTTTTTCCATTCATCCGAAGGCTTCCGTCGGTAGCAGTCAGGTTTGCCAAACATTACAATATAACTCGTTTTAATCTACAACTAGCTGATGTACGAGGGGCGAGAACGTGTTTCTTAAAAAAATAACATTAAACAAACCAGTTTGGGTTGTATATTGTTTACTATAAACCGGCTAACATGGTCATCACTTTTCGAATCAGTCGGGTTATAGTACTAAGAAAATTTTAGTGGAAAAAAGTTCGAACGTAGGACTTTTGTTTTTCTGCCTTTGCCTTGTTCTCAGTTTTTAATTCATGTTCTATGGACAACATGGTGCTATTCAGCTGATTCAGCGAATGGGTAATTTTTATTTCAGCGACCTTTTTCATTGTTTTTTACGTCAATTATGATCAATTGATGTCTTCATCCAATGGTCACATTGATCAATTAGGTTTGTCGTGTCTTGTTACTCGTACTATTTCGTTTAAATATGTACTATGAGCGAGACAAGGCAATTCTCTAATAAGACACAATATAAACTCTTTAAAAACTTTAATTTCGAATTCAATTTTGGAAGAACAAACCCAAAATGTTTGTCGATCGTAACAAAAAAAAAAGTTTACTTTATCAAAAACAAAACATGCCTGATATAAAATCTAACACACTAATTGACAAATTCTTTTATGTACGAATCAAAATATTTTCTGCTCCAATCAAAATCTGTACAGTTGTTCCTCACATGTTCATATCAGATGGACAAACAATATCATTCTAAGCCATTAGAACTTCTTGATATGATATTGTTACATAACGATGCAATTAAATAAATTAAAACTCTTTTCTTATTAGAATCTTCTTTGTCATGGTCAACTCTAGTATACTTCAATGCTAGTAAATCATAAAAATAATTAATTATTGTGTATTATACTAAATAAAGCTTGATTTTGCAATATATAATCACATGCTTTGTGCCTCTTTTCGAGCAACACCTAAAAGAATGCCTAGGTTATTGCAGTTAGAATTTGAACTCTCAGTACTGCGCTGAGCAGTGTAAATCAAACAGAGCACTTTTATTTAAGCATTCATTTAGGTATTAGTGTAAAGAGGCATCGTCTTTCGAGACTAGAAAAAAACTATTACTGATGTTTTGATGCAATCAGCTGATTTTGACATTCTAGACCTAACAGCATACTGATGGCCTAGAAGACCAGTGCTAATTACAAAATTTTGATAATGTAATATTTTAATACCAAATGAAAAAAATGTGTATGTGAGTATGCTCTACCGATCACACTTATCCAAATGACATAATTCTGTCTCCTTCTCTCTAAACTGTATTTCTTATGTACAGTTTTAAGTTATGTTATAGTAAATAGGTTATAGTTAATAGGTAAGTTTTGAATCAATAAAAACAGTCCTGAAAAATGAGTACGTCTTTAATTAGCATGTTTGTCTTCTAGACCATCAATATTGTTTTATTGCCTTTTGTGAGGTAAATAACTTTTCCCTTTGTATCACTTAGAAGTGCAACTTCCAAAAATGAGCGGTCCAATCGCACGTAATAGTGCTTTCAATATGAAGGAAGTCTCGTGACCGGGCTTTTCACTCCACCAAACACCTTTATGTGACACTAGCGGCCCGTCCCGTCTTCGCACGGGTGCCTATATTACTCAGGGTGAATGTAGCTTTCTAATGGTGAAAGAATTTTTGAAATCAGGACAGTAGTTTTTGAGTTTATTCATTACAAACATACACACAAAAATACAAATCTTTCCTCTTTATAATATTAGTGTAGATAATGACTTGGAGATACTCGAAACTATAAGTATGGTTACACCCTATAAGTATGGTTACTTCCGTGCCCGAACAGCAGTCATTGACATGACAACAAAGAAAATGGCTACATTTACGTGCTGTTTATATTATAACCAGATTGCATTCTTTAATCTTGGGCTGATCAGTGATAATAGAAATTTCTGGTGTCATTGACTCTGAGAAGGACATGACTTTATTTTAGTCGTGAGTTTTATCTGTATACATATATCCTGGAAGTCTGAAGGTGGCGCCGGTGACTGAAAAGTTGTGTGGTAATCGGTTGTCGTGGTATGGAAATGTGATGCGGAGGAATGAGGAAAACTGTGAGGAAAGTTTCGAGTATGACTATGGATGGGATGTGAGAGTAGAGGGAGACCAAAGAAACGATGGATGAACTGTGCGTATGATGAGTATTGAAGAGTAATAGAAGAAGAACAAGAAGTTTGGAACACAAAGACATGCTGCGCTGAGCTGCTGACCCCAAATGTATAAGGGCAGGAGAATGATGATATCCGGTTAGTTTCAGACTAGACCAGAGACCTCAATGCATAATGTGGTGTTGCAGGTCGCTTTACAAACTCAATGTTCATCTAAAACTACGCAATAGACACGTCGTCGGGTCAGAACTCAACTAGCCAATCTGAAAATCTCAAATTGTTAAGCTGTGATGTACTCACAAACACTTTTTAAGCAACCAAGCAGTCGGAGCGTTGAATAAGCCAGAAGATGTAGTCTCAGTCCAAAATATAAACCAATTTAAAAACGGCCAAGTGCGAGTCGGACCCGTGCATGAAGTGTTTAATTTTTAAGGTTCCGTACCGCAAAAGGGAAAAACGGAACCCCTTATAGGTGTCACAGCCAATTTACTCCGAAAGTACTGGACCGATTGGTATGTAAGTTGGTGACTCAAAGACGGACGTGTAACGTAAATTAACGAATTTTAAACATGGGGGCCACTTTTGGGGGGTAAATTAGAAAAAGAAAAAAAACGTTTTTTAAACTATATCGTGTTACATATCAAATGAAAGGGCTCATTGTGAGCATTTCAATATTTTTTTATAATTTTAAGATAATTAAATAGTTTTGAAGTTATTTAAGATAATAGGCGAAAATTTACCATTCCGGAACCATACGGAACCGTCCCCATGCGCGACGAACTCGCAACATTCTGTGAAAATTTCAACTGTATACCTACATTCTGTGAAAATTTCAACTGCACCTATTACGGATCATAAGATACAGCCTGCTGACAGGCATACGGACGGACAGTGGAGGCTTAGTAATACCCAGGCTTAGTTGGCCCCTTGGTTGTCCCTAAAAACGGCAAACGATACGGCAGTGTATATCCAATAAAGACATAATTATCTCTTTGCCTGACTCGGGAATCCGCGATTGAGACCACTAGACCAAAGAAGCAGTAATTCTTAGTAAGAATGCATAAACAACGTTGAAGTTTAAAGTTGTTTGTTTAGTTCTCACAATTAATTTAAAACTAATTGTTGCCCGCGGCTTCGATCGCGTTTTGATCGGAAATTATCCCACGGGCAAGTTGTAAATATACCCAGTGGCACTCGGGGATAATGTAGCTTCCTATCAGTGAAAGAATTTTCGTAATCGGTTCAGTAGATCCAGAGATTACCCCCTACAACCTCACAAACTTTACCTTTTTATAATATTAGTATGTAAAACAAAGAAAGAAATCAAGGAAAGTTCTGATAGGATGAGCACAATGTGCAAAATCCACTAATAAATCAACTTCAGGATTAAGATAATTCCAATGGCAATGTTTGATAAGTAGAAATCGGACATTCGTATGCATATTTACCTTAAGTTTCGATCGATTTCCGGATCGGGAAAAGTAATGGTAAGTAATGGTAATGTAGTAGTGTAATTTCTATGTAACAGCCACGGAGTCTGGATTTGTACCAGGTTGATGGCAATAGGCTCGCCCCTATTACATGGGACTTGAACATAACTGGCGGAATAATCATTCAGGCAATACAGGCGAGATGTTCATTCATTACTTTGACATCATAAAAGGCATGCTACATTCTTCGATCAAGTAGGTATAATAATATATTTTTTACGGAATTTCCTCATTAAGGTCAATTCTCATGGGTGTGCTAATTGGTGAGTTTTCTAGTATTTATGGATGTGTGACATGGTTTGCGGTTTAAAATATGTTTTAGGCTATTACTGGTTATTTTTTTTGTTGTAAGTTACAATATGGATGCTCAACTGCACATCTGTGTGTCGTTAAGGTTTTAACTGGTTTTTTTCTATCTCTAAATTGTGCTCACTAACGGCCGTTTTCAATAACTTATCTCAAATAAACTGTTAAAGAAACATCAACTGTCAATCCTCCGAGAGACAAATGAGTGACGGGGATAGGATATTCCTGTCAATTCATTGCTAACTTTGTTATAGAAACACCAATAGCTACTAGAGTAACGGCCGTTTTCTATAACTTACTTACGTATAACGGTTAGTTAATAGCCTTACTTAGCAATGAATTGACAGGAATATCCTATCCATGTCACTTATCTGTCTCTGGGAGGGTTGATGTTTTTTTAACTGTTTATCTGAGATAGCAACGTTCTGTTAACTGTAAGTTATTGAAAACGGCCATAATGCACATTAACTAACCGTTATACGTAAGTAAGTTATAGAAAACGGCCGTTAGAGAAGCAACAATATTGTAGTTATTGTACCAGGACTATGTAATAACTAACTTGATTTGAAAAGAGTGCCCACATAGTTTCTTGACCATCTTTCTCCATGAGATCTACTATGTTCGAATGGCCAACTACTGTCCATTCACAGATATTATGCCTGTGGCTGGACTGTAAGGTAGCTTATTTTTGACTATTTATAATAAATAGTTTGAGTTTGTGACAATGTAGTAACAACTGAACTACACAAACTGCTGTAGTCACCTCCTTTCTAGCCATGTCAACCTTCACACAGTCCATCCATCGTTCCTTTGGTCTTCCTCTACTCTTATACACATCCACATTCATAGGTACTCAGAACTTTCCTCACAACATTTTTCTCATTCTTCCGCATCACATACCACCACAACCGATTACCACACAACTTTTCAATGGTATTATTACTGGTCATTAAGTATAAAATTAAAATGGATGATATTTACCTAGATACGAGGACATCACGGCTACATAATAACAGACGCACGGGTCGGTCGTCAAGGCTACGAGTACCGCGCTTGCCCATGTCGGTCTATGGATGGGTGACCATATATTACATAGGTACCGAGTTTCCTCCGTGCCTCGGAAATGACGCAACGCCACGCCTTCGGCGCCGGCTGTCATTCTTACATCTTTAAAAGGATTACAACCAGATTTAGCACGGTCTTACCCCAGAAGATACGTTCTGGAGATCAGATTGGCAGTCGCTCCATGTAAAATACTATTCAGCTGCACCCGATTGGACTGGAAGCTGACCCCGACATATTTGATAAAAGAGTAGGCAGAATCCGAGAGAATCCTGGTTGCTAACCTAGCGTTATTATCCTTGACTAGCTGTTGTCCGCGGCCCCGCTCGCGTTTTGGTCGGAAATTATCCCAAGGGCTCGTTGTAAATATAGTCTATGACACATTCGGGGAAAATGTAGGTTCCTATTAGTGAAAGAATTTTCAAAATCGGTTCAGTAGATCCAGAGATTACACCCTATACAACCTCACAAACTTTACCTCTTTATAATATTAGTATAGATTTAATAAATCATGAACATACCCGTGCAATTTGATAAACAAATATTATAATAATATGATAGTAGACGTTTATACCTTTATTCCAGTTTTGTCTGGATTTATCCAGGAAAATGAACAGGAAATTCTAGGTGTTTATCTAGACTGGGTCTAAATTGGCGATGACATAATCAGTAAGGATGGGGTACTAGTAAATGCTTGGAGGAGGGTTTCCACGTCTTCATTTTCATAATTCACCTGCCATAATACTAATTTATTTGGGGTCGGCGCAGCATGTCTTCTTCTTCAATATACTCGTCATCTCTTCAGACACCTCCTTTGTTGCCAGTCATACAGTTTATCGATCGTTTCTTTGGCCTTCCTTTACTCTTATACCATTTTTAGGGTCCCGTATCCAAGGGGTAAAAACGGGGCCCTAGTACTAAGACTTCACTGTCCGTCTGTTTGCCTGTCTGTCACCAGGCTGTATCCCATGAACCGTGATAGATAAATTTCAACTGTCTGTTGAAATTTTCACAGATGATGTATTTCTGTGGCCGCTATAACAACAAATACTAAAAACAGAATAACGTAAATATTTAATAGGGTCTCCCATACAACAAACGCGTTTTTTTTTTTTTTTTTAGATCTTGATACGGAACCCTTTGTGCGCGAGTCCGACTCGCACTTGGCCGGCTTTTGAGTATTAATAATAGTCCGCGTGTTTGTGTTATAAAAACATTACTTCCCTATTTGAATAGGATTTTGTTAATAATTTCAGAACAGACAGACAAAATTAAAAAAAAAAGTTTTTTGCTATATGCCGTATATACTTTCATACGCATTCAGTAAAAAACTGTTATTTTGATATTACAAACAGACATTTCAATTTTATTTATTTGTATAGATACATGATGTTTATTTGGCAAATAGGTTTTTACAAACACTTTTACACGTCTCTTTTTTAAACTAGATGGGGCCGGTGTTTCGTACCTGACTACTCTGAGAAGAAACAGCCGAAACAAACTCAGAGGTCATAGTCTCTTTTAAAGTCCAGACATAATCTAGGTCAACTACATGAGGACTATGCAGATTAGATAATTCATCTCATAAATATTCTCCAAAACTTAATTTTAAAAGACTCCCTTTGAAACTAAACCGATATTATTAAAAACAACATCAATTAATCAATGGTTGATGAAAATATTTTCCGATGGCCTCCTCATTTGAATCGATACGAAAAATATTGATTTTCCAAATGTTATGATAAAAATATTTTGATTGGCAGTAGTTCTGTGGAAAGTGATTATTTTGAGTACTTACGGTGAGGTGACAGGTTCGATGCACGTGCGAGGTTTATAGTCTTTGAATAATTATTTGGGGACAATAACAATATAACCATTGCCGATTTAAAAGTAAGCTGAGGAAATATGATATCAAAGAAAGAAAGAGGAAAGAAACAATATTTATGTGTCGCAGGGACAGTGATGATAGCCTAGTGATGTGACCGTCCGACTGCCAAGTCATAGGTCTCGAGTTCGAACCCAAGGCACGCACCTCTGATTTTTCGGATTCATGTGCGTATTGTATAATTATCACTTGCTTCGGGGAAGGAAAACATCGTGAGGAAACCAGCTTGGTCGAGATATATTTCTCGACGGCGCGCGGCGTGTAAAGCCAAGTCAGAGGCCCATGGGTGGTATGAAAACTCTGACAGCAGGTTAGGCACTAAACTCACGGGAGAGAAAGATGACAGTCATGTATTACAAAATGACAAAAAATCAAATAAACATACAACGCATAAAAAATATTTAGAATACAATAGGACAGAGCAAAAAAAAATGTTAACAGCAGCACGTCGTGACTGCGAAAAGCAGGTGACCACTCAGCATGATGCTGTGCTATGGGGGTACCCACAGCACAGCGCTGGTGTTCAGTGGCCCCCCGTGAAAAAATGTACGGAAGCCAAGACAGTATGTTATACGTATTTGATTACATGAATAAGAAATAATATATGAAATAGTAAGCGTCAGAACCCCTGGACCAATAGAGATATTTAATGTTTAGAAAATACCGATATGCACTACCTTTTTGCTTATTTGATACCCAACTTCAAATTATTACTACCTCGATGGACAGCGAAAAAACGCGTAATGAAAGTGGTCAGGCATTCTGACGTCAGGTAGTCTGGACCACTTTTTTATTTCATAGTTCGAGACAACATAACTAATTTATCTCTTTGTAAATATTTACTACCTTCTTAGTACCTCAACATATATTTTTTTAATTTTTTTTTTAATAATAATAATAATAAATCATTTATTGTCAGATCATTCAATCCAATATGTTAGTAATATATGTATGTTAGTTTTGGTATACCTGAAAATTGTTACACATGATGAAAGTTTTTTTTTTTATATAATTTATATTTTTAATTCTTGCTACATATTAGCTAAATGTGGCCAGGATATCTCTATTGTCCAGGGGTTCTGACGCTTACTATGAAACTTATTTCATAGTAAGCGTCAGAACCCCTGGACAGTCAGAGCTCTGACTACCACTTCGGCAGATGACGGGCGTAATAGTAAATTATGATGCTGTCACCATCATGCCATCGTTCCAACTACTGGCTGCTGGGGCAGACCTCTATAATGTAAGGGTGTGGACTGGAATCCACTAAGCGGGCAGCGTGCAGTTTTCACGATTTTTACGAGATGTTATTTACGGCAGACTGCCTCGCTGGTCTAGTGGTCGCTGAGCTTTAGGTCCTGGTTTTGATTTCCAGCTCGGGCAGAGTGTTATTGGGGTTTTCCATCAAGAAACACCTCCCCAGACACCTCCTTTCTTGCTCATATCATCCTTCGCACAGTCCGTCTTCCTCTAATCTTATGCCCACCTTTTAGTTACGGAACCCTAAAAATTAAAGGGGGCTCCCCTACTATGTACGGGGGTACGGAACCCTTCATGCACGGGTCCGACTCGCACTTGGCCGTTTTTAAATTGGTTTATATTTTGGACTGAGACTACATCTTCTGGGAGCTTATTCAACGCTCCGACTGCTTGGTTGCTTAAAAAGTGTTTGTGAGTACATCACAGCTTAACAATTTGAGATTTTCAGATTGGCTAGTTGAGTTCTGACCCGACGACGTGTCTATTGCGTAGTTTTAGATGAACATTGAGTTTGTAAAGCGACCTGCAACACCACATTATGCATTGAGGTCTCTGGTCTAGTCTGAAACTAACCAGGATATCATCATTCTCCTGCCCTTATCCATTTTGGGGTCAGCGGCTCAGCGCAGCATATCTTTGTCTTCTATACTTCTTCTGTCTTCTTCTATTACTCGTCATCTCATCAGACACCTCCTTTCTAGCCATATCATCCTTTACACAATCCATCGTTTCTTTGGTCTCCCTCTACTCTTACACATCCACTCACAGTCAAACTGAAAACTTTCCTCACGACATTTTCCTCATTCCTCCGCATCACATGGAAGCCAACCGATTACCACACAACTTTTCGGTCACCGGTGCCACGTACTTATATTATGCGAAAAAGTTTTTGAAAACATTTGAATGGTTTCCTTTTGAGGAAGTTGTGTTCCAGAACTTTAAAGGAAAACGTGAGAGACACGGCCTGTCCTAAAACCGAATATTCGAAGACATGTGACATCTACCAACTCGTACTGAGCCCGCGTGGTGGACTCAGAAATCAAAATCAAAGCATTTATTTCAAGTAGGCCAGTTAAAGGCACTTTTGAACTGTCGAAACAAAAATGAAATGTAGCTACAGTCCCAGTCACAAGACATAAAAACTGTGAAAGTACTGTAGTTGCCCATTCCATAGAGTAGATTTCTATGGAGAAGAACGGGCAAGAGACTCCATGGACTCTCTTTTAAATCAGCATATTGTTACAAAACCTTGGTTACATCATTCATGTTGAGATGGTACATTATGTGAGAACGATGTAGCAAGATGTGCACGTTAAAAGTGTCCACAGTAAAAACAAACAACAGCCCACTCCCTCTCATAGAGAGGAGGCCGTGTGTCCCAGCAGTGGGAACATTATGGGCTGATTAATAGGTGCTTACCATTAACCACCAGAAGCTCTAGACGAATTGACATTCTATCAGCGATATCATCTGACTAGCCTTTGGGGTCGGCTTCCAGTCTAACCTGATGCAGCTGAACACCAGTATTTTACATGGAGCGACTGCCTATCTGACCTCCACACTCCAATTAGTACTGCGTAATACGATACCCCTTGGTAAAACTGGTTGTCAGACTATCGGGCCACTGACTACCTGTAACGACTGTCAAAGATCTACAAATGACAGCCGGGACCAACGGCTTAACGTGCTTTCCGAGGCACAGAGGATATTCGGTATGTAACCCATCCACGGACCAACCTCGGCAAGCGCGGCTTAACCTAAAGATCGACCCTAGCAGTTTTTATTATTTAGGCACGAGCTTCTCTATTAGTGACAGCAATGATGGAAAACGGCACGATTGGCGCAGTGCCTGAGCCATTGACTGCTGAGCTGCGTGTCGCGGTTTCGATTCTCGCACGAACAAATAGTTGTATGGTCTACAGGGGGGTTACTATGACGTCAGAAATTCCTAGTGTGGGGCAAATCATGAAACGAAAACAAAAATTTGATCGTCAGGCTACCGACAAGCTTCAGTATGCTTAGTTGTCCACCTGCTCATTTACCAAAAAAAAAAACATTGAATTTAAGTTATAGAAAGGCCTTTTCATCTCCCAGCATAATACTTCATTTCATAAAACTTTCGTCTAACGTATAACAGTTACATAATAATGAAATTTTAGCAAACAAATCGTAAATACAGTACTAGCTTATGCCCGCGGCTTCGCCCGCGTGAAGTTCGGTAACTTTCCCACGGGATCATACTACTGGGATAAAAACTATCCTATATGTTAATTCACGTTATAAACTATCTATGTGCCAAATTTCATCCAAATCCGTTCAGTAGTTTTCACATAAAAGGGTAACATACATCCATCCTCACAAACTTTCGCATTTATAAATAGTAGGACTTAAATATGTCAACTTTATCCATACTGATAATACAAATGCAACCACACGCAAAATACGCGCTTAGACGTGGAGTTGCGGATACCAGCCCGCTATACAATACAATACAAATGCAAAAGTTACTCTGTGTTTCTGCTTGTCTGTTACGTTTTCACGCCTAAACTGCTGAAGCGATCGTAATGATATTTGACAAATAGATAGCTTGGAACCTCGAGTAAAACATAAGCAAATTTTTTATTCAAGACTGTTGCCCGCGACCTTCGTTCGCGTGAAATTGTTATAAAAAATCTGCCCTTGAACCTTTTTGATTCGAATTTTGTTACCAATTTCGAGGATTTTTTTTTTTTTGCACGGCACCCTAATTCTTATTCTAAAATAAAAGTAGCCTTAGTTACTCCTTATGTCATCAACTACCTGGTAAAAAGTCCCGTCAAAATCGGTCCAGCCGTTTCGGAGATTAGTCGTTTGAATCGGATTTTGTTTACAATTTCAAGGGTTTAATTTTTTTGCACGGACCCTAATTCATTTTTAATTAAAAGTAGCTTATGTTAGACCTTATAACATCAGCTATCTGTCAGTAAAAGTCCCGTCAAAATCTGCCCAGCCATTTCGGAAATTAGCCGGAACAAAATAATAGACAGAAAGACAGAAAAAACTAAAAAAAAAACAAGTTATAAGTGCCGTAATTATTTTCATATCCATTGAGTAAAAAAAAAAGATGATGATATTACAAACAGACACCTTGATTTTATTTATTTATTATTATAGACAAGATCGCAGACGAACATGCGGGTAACAATGCTAAAGTAACTGGAGAATTATGAAACTACTACGTAACATGGAGCAAGGACAGGAAGATGCTCAAGTCGACCTGTCTTGAGTCTTGCCAAGGGGTATCATTTTGTGCAGTGACTGGTTTATTAAAGTCAGCTAAGGCCTCTGACCTCTGGCCTAGGACCTCTGATTTTACAGATTCATGTGCTTATTTTATAACTATCACTTGCTTCGGTGAAGGAAAACATCGTGAGGAAACCAGCATGCCTGAGAGATATTTCTCTACGGCATGTAAAGCCAAGTCAGAGGCTCATGGGCGGCAGAACAACTCTGTCACCAGGTTAGGCACTAATCACACAATAAAGAAGAAACAAGCTAAACAATAAAATGTAAAATACTGATGTTTTACACTTGAATCCGATCCCAACATAACATGACATAGGCAGAGGGGTACCTAAACCTAATAGGACACCCACATTTCGCCAGATATGTTTAAGTCCCATGTAATAGGGGGCGAGCCTATTGCCATCAACCGGGATCGGAACCAACACAGATCCAGACAATCCAAGCTACTGAGAAATTCCTGATGGAAAACCCAATAACACTTTGCCCGACTCGGGAATCGAACCCAGGACCTCATGCTCGAGCAGTTGCGCAGTCCCAAACATAGTTAGGAAAAGGCAGGCCGATGACGATGATGTTTAGGTACGTTCCCGTCTGATAATTTCAGTCGTCCGCGCAGTCGAAGCCACGGGTAAAACTAGTTGTGCAACAAGCCAGTTAGTCGTATAAAAAACTTTCGGCCTTAGGCGGCTTTTTGTGCCTCCAAGGTTGACCGCAAGGAGAGTCGTTGACTCGCACTTTTTAATTTCTTGTTACGTTCGTTATTTTCCGCGAGAGAGGTTCTATGAGAAAGAAATCGTCTAGAAAAGTATTCGGTTATTGGTACTTGGTAAAGATAGCGGGGTCTTAGTTCGCTCAATTCGCTCGCTCACACGACCCCGCCATCCCCTTCCTGTCAGTCATTCCTGTAGGACAGTTTAACGACATGTGCCACTCAACAGACGTAATTTAGGGCCTTGCTTATTTCTGCGCCAAGTGTTGCTGTATCAACGACTAGCTGTTGCCCGCGGCTTCGCTCGCGTTTTGGTCGGAAATTATCCCACGGGCACGTTGTAAACATAGCCTATGGCACTCGGTGATAAAGTAGCTTCCTATTAGTGAAAGAATTTTCAAAATCGGTTCAGTAAATCCAGAGGTCACCCCCTACAAACTCACAAACTTTACCCTCTTTATAATATTATACCTCTTTATTAATTTTGAAGTAACAGCTTTTTACAAAATGCATATGAAAGTATATTACGGTACTATAACAAAAAACATTTTTTTATAATTTTTGTCTGTCTGTCTGTGTGTTTGTTCCGGCGAATCTCCAAAACGACTAGACCGATTTTTGACAGGACTTTTATTAGCAGATAGCTGGCATTAGGCTACTTTTATTTAGGAAAGAGGATTAGGGTTCAGTGCAAAAAAATTAAACTCTTAAAATTGTTAACAAAACCCAATGCAAATAAGGATTAATAGCGAAGTAAATTTTTATAATTATTTCACGCGGAGGAATGTCGCGGGCGTATGCTAATTGACAAATAATTCCAGAAAACCGCGCATGTAAAGAACAACATAATGAAATTAAAGGCTCCTCTATGGCACGGACGGAACCCTTCATGCGCGATCCGACTCGCACTTGGCCATTTTCTTTCATCCAAAAAGTGTCATTGAAAGAAGGTTACACCATACTCACCTCTCTTCGCCTGTCCTTGTCATTCATTACCTAATCACACAATACCGGAACACCCCGCGCCAGACCCTGGGCCACTGCCTCCGCACAAGGTTCTGTACAAAATCCTTGAGCTACAAGGCCTCGGTATGAACCGTGCTAAGGTTACTTTCAACTGCCATATATATTTGTACACGCGATTTTCAAAAGGTATCGCATTTCGATTGTCCGTTAAGTATAGAAAAGGTTTTTTAGCTTCCTATTGTCATGTTATCCTGGATAGCTGATCCCTTATGTTCCATTATAAAAGAACTAGCCTACTGAGGTCCATTGTAAACTTCTTTTTTTCATTGTAGACTCGAAACGTTAGACTGCCTGTTATATTTTTAGGTGACAGTGTTTTGTTTTCCGAATAGCCTATTTTTTTTTTTTTTTTCGGATTTCGGGAAATCATCAAATAACTCCTTCCCCTTTGGGCTGCAGGAGGGAGTGTCAGCCTTTTACTGACTAAAACCCATCCATGTTCCTTCCTTTGCCCTTTGAGTTCCAGGGCCGCGGTATCTCTTTCGAACCGTCCCGCAACCCTGGCAGGAAAGGGTTTTCCTAGCCTGGAGTCTGAATTTGTGCCTCATTGATAGCAATACGCTCGCCCCCATTTCCAGAACTCCTAGAACAAAACTTGTTCAGTTTCATGGTCCACATGAGCATTCCTACTTGTATTATATTACACCTTGCATTTCAGTGCCCATCCGTTTGCTGAAGTACAGGCGTACAGCTGTCATAGTTCCAGTTATGAAGTCTAAACTAAAAAGATGAGAATTATCTTCTACATCATCATTGCCCTTATCCCAATTCATTTGTGGTCGGCGCAGCATGTCTTCTGTCTTCTTCTTCCATACTTCTCTATTACTCGTCATCTCGACTTATTATAGGCTTATACAGGGTGTAAGGGACAGCCCTCCACAAACTGATGGGCGAATTCAGTATGTCATACTGAGATGACCGGTACAAGAAATTATTTCAGGAATGCTATGGGAATCCAATAAATTGATTTTTTTTCATTTCGTCATACGCAATGTATCGTTACCGTGCTAAAACGTACGTAGCGAACGGCAAGCGCGACGACGGGTTCGATAAACTCTGTAGCTAGGCAGGTATTTCCACATCCATTGTTGGACTTTTGATTTTAGATGTATAATTTACATAAATGAAGTGCTGCGTACAGGGAATGTAATTTTTAATTGAAATAAAGGAATATTAGTAACTAAAAAAAAAAAAAAAAATTCCAGTGGAATATGATTCAAAATAAGGAGCTGAATGCACCCTGTCAGTTTGTGGAGGGTTCTCGCTTACACCAAGTATTCTACGAAATCTCGAAAACGGGGACTAGTTGCTAGGCAATCTTTTTGCTGTTTACCCCAATTTAAAAGTTAAATGGAAGGCTACGCGTAGGTTTTTCGTGGGGACAACTTTTGCATACGATAAAGTTCAAAAGAAATAACTTCGGGCACAAAAGGAAATCATAAAAAATCTGAAGTTTTCTTCCATGTTCATGAATTTTTTATACTATCACGAGGAGCTCGTGATTAATAATAACAGCAGCTCGGGTCGATCTTTAGGTTAAGCCGCGCTTGCCTAGGTTGGTCCGTGGATGGGTAACCACCCATTACATACCGAGTTTCCTCCGTGCCTCAGAAAATTGGTTCCGGCTGCCATTTTTAGATCTTTGACAGTTGTTGCAGGTAGTCAGTGGCCCGAAAGTCTGACAACCAGTCTCACCAAGGGGTACCGTATTATCCAGTACTAACTGGGTTGTGGATGTCAGATAGGCAGTCGCTCCATGTGAAATACTGGTATTCAGCTGCATCCGGGTGGACTGGAAGCCCCAATACAGTTGAGAAAAGGCGGGAAGATGGATACAGGCGTTAGTTGATTATTCTTTTTAACCGACTTCAAAAAAGGAGGAGGTTATATGTTCGTGTGTATGTATTTTTTTTTATGTTTGTTACTTGATTTCTCCCCCATTTGTGGACCGATTCTCAAAATTCTTTTTTTACTTGAAAGATTATACTTCTACTAGATCTGATGCTGATCTTCGGAGATATACTATGGAACTCTTCAAAAATAGACGGCAAATCTGACGTGATTTCTGCAATCGCTTGGATGTTTATTGTTTATACAACATCATGACGTAACATCACGCCTGTATGCTCTGAGGGGGTACGCAGATGTGTACAATACACCCAGATTTCCATTTATTGGGGATAAGCCCATTACCATGACGTGTATTGTTCATCATCTGCATCATTTTCTCAACTATTTTGTGGTCGGCTTCCAGTCTTACCGGATGCAGCTGAATACCAGTATTTTATACACACAATAGCCACGACATAAATGTTAGTAAAAAATAATTTCTAAAGCTATTGAGACATTCGGTATGGTCATCATTATCTCATGACGCTGAACTGATGAAGGAAGGTACAACTCTTTAACGGTTAGGAGTTAGGTGACTTCTTGTTCTAGAATAATGTATAGATAATGCGACTTGTCGATATAGATAGTTGATTTCTCTAGAGACAACAGAGTGAATGCTAGAAACGAGAAGTATTAATCATTTTAACCGACTTTAAGAAAATAACTGTTGTTGTCATTTAGACGCGTATTTAATAATGTAAAATAAATTCATGGCGACATGGGAACAACTAAAAATGGAAAAATAAAAACTTTTTTGCAAAAAATAAAACCGACTTCAAAAAAAGTCAAGTCAAGTTTCAGAAGTCGGTGACAAAAACACAAAATCAATCAAACAAAGGTCACCGACTTTGAAGCTTGACTTTGTTTGATTGATTTGGTGTTTTTGTCACCGGCTTCTGAAGCTAAAGTTATTTTTCACTTTTTTGTGTTTTGGTTTGGTATTTTTGTTTTTGTTTTTTGTCTTATAAACTTCGCTCTAATTCATGTATTGTGAACTATGCCACAAACAAAATTTCATCGAAATCTTAACACCAGTTTCCGAGACACATTATCGCAAATAAAAACCGGACAAGTTCGAGTTTGATTCGCGTGGAGAGGGTTCCGTTTATGGATTTCTTATAGGTTTTCCTGTAATCTAAGTATAGAAAAGAGAATTTTTTTGTATTTTTTCAAAATTTTGGGCAGTTTAGGCGCGAAAATTGATGGCCAATTTTCTCCTATTTTCTTAAATAACTTGAAAACTATTTATCTGTAAATTATAAAAAAAATATATTTGAGATGCTCACAATAAGCCTTTTCATTCGATATGTAGCACGATATAGTTTGCAAAACTTTTTATGTTTATTTTCTACTTTACCCCTCAAAAGTGGCTCCATGTTTAAAATTCATCACTTTACATTACACGTCCGTCTTTGGGTAACCGACTTACTATTATGTGTACCTCAATCGGTCCAGTAGTTTCGGAGTAAATTGGCTGTGACAGACGGACAGACACAGATACGCGAGTAATCCTATAAGCGGTTCCGTGTTGCCTTTTGATGTACGGAAACTTAAAACCAGTAGGCTCCTTGAAATCCTTATCTCCTCATCTCACCCGGCACGTGTGTCGATAATATATATACCAGAAGTCGCGGCACGACCTAGCTAGCAGGTCAAGGCCGTCTAGAGCATTGAAAATCTTCATTGTAGTAATAGTACTTGGCAACATGAAGTTTGATGTTCTACAACAAGTTAGAGGTTCTATTGCCTCTAAGTTCTAAGTCTCTGTAATAACAAGCAGCACGGGTTGATCTGCAAGGGTAAGCAACGCTTGCTGAGGTCAATACATGGATGGGTTACCGTCCGGTAGATAATACTGTTACATCGGGTGCTTTACGAGAGCATTTTAGATTACGTTCGAGTCTAGGAATGTTCCACTATGGAACTGTTTTAAGGGAGACCAAGAGAGTACAAGACCCTTAAAACGAAGCCGAAAGGCCAGGATGAATTTGCAGCTTTTTACAGCTTTTTACTGAATGCATAATCTGTACTTTCTATACTTATTTTATAAAGAGGAACTGCCCCATTGGTCTTGTGGTCGCAAGCGCGACTGATGAGCGTGGGGTCCTGGGTTCGATTCCCGGGTCGGGCTAAAAATGCTTTTGGGTTCTGCCATTAGAAATTTCTCAGTAGTAGTCCGGAGTTCGGAAGATGGCGGTATGATACCCCCGTGCCTCGGTGCGCACGTTAAGCCGTTGGTCCTGCGCCTGATCTCTCTACGGTCGTGTCGGATTGCCGTCCCATCGGACAATGAGGTTTAAGGAACAGAGAGTGCACCTGTGTCTGCGCATACACTTGTGCACTATAATATCTCCCGCGCCGATGGCTAATCTGCGTTGAGATTGGCCGCTCTGACCGAAAACAGTCAGGAGGTCTATCATAAAGAGGTAAAGTTTGTGAGGTTGTAGAGGGTAATCTCTGGATCTACTGAACCGATTTTGAAAATTCTTTCACTAATATGAATTAAAGTATTAATTATACATATACATTATCCTCGAGTGCCCTAAGCTGTATTTATAACGTGCCCGTGGGATAATTTCCGACCAAAACGCGAGCGAAGCCGCGGGCATCAGCTAGTTAATAATAATGTTATAACTTCTATTATTCTCCACGTGGGGTGATAGGAAATAGTGTTAATAAGTAACTGGGTTGTGGGGGTCAGATAGGCAGTCGCTCCATGTAACATACTGGTATTCAGCTGCATCCGGGTGGACTGGAAGCGCAGATGATGACATCCGCAAGAGAACCAAGGTTACCGACGTAGCCCGAAGAATTGCCAAACTTAAGTGGCATGGAGCAGAGCACATTGCTCGCAGAACGGATGGCCGATGGGGCCGAGAAGTTCTGGAGTGGCGACCGCGAACCGGAAGACGTTGCGTTGGAAGGCCTCACACTAGGTGGAGCGATGACCTGGTGAAGGTTGGGGATCCGCTGGATGTGAGACGTACGGGACCGGTCAATGTGGTGACACTTGGGAGAGGCTTATGTCCAGCAGTGGACGTCTTTCGACTGAAATGATGATGACGAATGATGGATGACTAAGAACTAATGAAGCCCTCTTCAAAGAGGCCTTTGTACTACAGAACAATAACAATACCTCGAAGTGACTTGCAAACTGTCTAGGTACGCCATTATTTAGTGATAGGTACTCGTAGCACGTCTCCGATAACAAATCGGGTCCACTATCTTTGAGATAACAATTATATAACGTAAAAGCATCACATTTGTACGAGTTTGTACAAAATAATGACACACCGAGACGGTCACAAGACTTCGGAGTTCTGGGGGTCTAAAATGGCCACTTTATCAGAGTCTTAATACGAATCACGTTAAAAATTTGAAACTCTTAAAATGGACTTTGTCGTCATAACCCTATGGTAATGACGACAAAGTCCATTTTAAAATGGTGAAATTAAAATGGTCTCTATAGACCATTTTAAGAGTTTTAAATTTTTAACGTGATTCTTATTACGATTCTGATAAAGTGGCCATTTTAGGGCCCCTGGTGGCAACCATGACGTCTTCAAACAGGAGTAGTTCCAGTGTGGGAAAGAGATGGCGCTAGGCGACCTGTATAGCTCTGTCTCTTTCGTGATTATCGTACCATTACATCACGCCTGTAATCCAAAAAGGATAAGCAGAGGTCTACCTAATAGTACACCCACATTTCCTCAGTTATTTTTAAGTTGCATGTAATAGGGGACGTGCCTACTGCCATCAACCTTCCACAAATCCAGACTCCGGTAAAAATTCCTGATAGAAACACCTAATAACACTTTGCCCGGGAATCGAACCCGGGACCTCATGCTTAGCAGTCTTGTTTGTGACTACCAGACCAAATAGGCAAGTTTGCTTTAAAAAAAACTAGATAATTTGTAGCATCAAAATAATTAAATTATTCTTTTTCGTATGAAAGGCGGAAGACATAATTGAATACGGTGCTCTCATAATATTCAAATTAAGTTATAAAGCGGTTACACCAGTAACTTTTAACCGTTCTAGGTGATTAACCAGCTGACATAATGTCTTTTATGTCGTAACCTCGTTGTTTTTTTTTTCGGATGGGAAATCATCAAATAACCCCTCCCGCTCTGGGCTGAGCAGGAGGGAGTGTCAGACTTTTACTGACTAAAACCCATCCACGTTCCTTCCTTTGCCCTTTGTGTTCCAGGGCCGCGGTATCTCTTTCGAACAGTCCCGCAACCCTGGCAGGCATCGGTCCTTACGGACCCCTTCCTGTTTGCTGACTCTCTTTCAGGCGCGCGTGGAACACGAACGCGCCGTCGACACGTCCTGTCGTCATAAGACGGACGGACGGCGAGCTAGCCCATAGCTCACCGTCCAAAGGCCCGGTTATGTCGTAATCTTAAAGAAATCTCTTAAAATAAACTAATAAGTAATTTATTCTGAAGTAAACATTTTTTTTTCATATAAATCCACCAAACTACCACCCCACGGCCCTAGTGCTACGCGCACTAGGGCCGTGGGGTCCGAGTGCCCACCTAGTCTTTCGGGACATCGCCAAGCGGTTGGTCGACTCTTAACGTGACCTGGCCTAATTTTAGGGTCCCGTACCTGAAAAGTAAAACAGGGAGCCCCTTATAGGATCACTCGCGTGTCAGTCCGTCTGTCTGTCTGTCAAAGCCAGTTTACTCCGAAACTACTGGACCGGTTGAGATGAAATTTGTTGCACATATTATGTAAGTCGGTGACCCAAACCGACGCGTAACTGTAAATTAGAAATTGAAAAAAAGCTTTGCTATTTATATGATAAACTATATCGTGTTACATATCAAATGAAACGTCTCATTGTGAGCATCGCAAATATAATAATTTAAAGAGAAATAGTTCCGAAGATATTTAAGAAAATAGGCGAAAATTAAAAATAGTCCGTGTATGTACCACTATTGTACATCAAGATTAAATAAATAAATAAATAAAATTCACCATTCCCCTCGGGGTCCTTAAACGAAAAAACAGGGTCGAAAATTTTGAAAAAAAATACACAAAATAGTTCTTTGCCATTATATTTAAAGATTACAGGAAAACCATAAGAAATCTATACTTACGTATTGAACCTTCTCCACGCGATTCGAACTCGCACTGGTCCGGTTTTTGGTCAAAGAATCATCAAACTTGGCAATGAAAAGAAAAAAACAAGAGGTATTTATTAGTCCGCAGTTCCGTACAGGACAAAACAAAAAAAAAACAAAAAAAGTAACAGTAAAACCAAAAATAATATAAAAAAGTAAACATAAAAAAAAGTGCGGCATAAACGGCCGTAACTTTTTTTACCTTAAGGATTTTTTTCACAGCTTTATGGAACTGTAGACCTGAGTATATGGTTTTAATTTCAACTCGATACCTCCACGCGTTCCTGAGATAAACGGCCTTGACAGACGGACAGACAGACGGCCAACAAAGCTATCCTTACAAGAGTTCCGTTTTTTCCTTTCGAGGTACGTAACCCTAAAAACAAACGAAATTGATCCTGTACGAGGCCAAAAAGCTCCTATCTCAGCATGGTGCTGTGATATTTAAAAAAACGTCACAGCGCTGGTATTCTGATACGACCCAATGCTGCCAGCCTTCTGGGTACTATTCCTATTGACAACCTAAAAGTACTCTGTGTTGACAACAAAGACTTGCTCACCAGGTACGAGGACGCCTGCTGGAGGTATTCTAGCGGGACCTAGGAGCAGAATGTGAGGTTATTTAACAATGGATCTGCAGCAGTGATAGCCTAGTGGTGTGACGTCCGACTGTCAAGTCATAGCTCTCGAGTTCGAACCCAAGGCACGCACCACTGATTTTTCGGATTCATCATGTGCGTATTATATAATAAAATTATCATTTGCTCCGGTGAAGGGAAATATCGTGAGGAAACCAGCATTCCTGAGAGATATTTTCTGCATGAAGAGCCAAGTCAGACGCCCATGGTCGGCATAAAAACTCTGACACCAGGTTAGGCACTAACCACACGATCAAGATAGAAGAATGAATCTTAATTCCATTTTGGGTTATAACAAAAGTCCTCTGTGAAAGACTGATTATTGGTTGACAGCGATGTGGACGAATTTTTTGACGCCCTGTTATTCTTGTCCCATTTCAAGACTTGTGTAATATATTGTTCTCTTTATTCATTTACATACATATAAATTACATTTTTAAATATTTCAATCACAAAACAAAAAAAAAAACATTAAAAAATATAAAAAATAGTAGCCCACCGGTATCGGGAACAGGGTCCAAGCTACCGGCGGTCAGGGCTCCAGAGAGAGGAACCTCCTAACAATACGAGCCGTATCCAGGAGTACCGGTTTCTGAATCAAGCCCTTGATCCAGCTGCCTAACGAGAGCCTCCTCAGGTATTGGTCGAGGCTCTTGGCAATTAAGCCATTGGCTGAAACGACTATCGGCACAATGATCGCTGAGCTCACATCCCACATGTCGACAACCTCGCGAGCCAAGTCAAGATACTTGATTTGCTTATCTTTCTCGGCTTTCACGAGGTTCTCGTCATGCGGGACCGTTATATCATATATTGTTTATTATTATTTAAGATTTATTTGTAGTTTGTAAATAATGTACTTCATAATAATAATTCTGAAGCAATCTTTTTTTTGTACATTATTCATCGATCCACCAAACTGCGTAATAGTTTATCGGCGGGATTATCGCTCGTGTTAATACTGATAATGATAATGTTAGCCTGCGTCATCCACTGTTGGGCAAAGGCGATCTCTCTCCAAGACTTTCAGTTTTTTCGATCCAGCTGGGCTATTACGTATCTCTGTTGAAAGTTCATAGTTACGAGTTTTGATATTCAATGACAGTTCTGCACGGGTATCGTCAGTTGAAACCAACAAGAACGGTCATTGTATATCAAAACTCGCCAAGTGATCATCACTATGAACTTTCAACAGCCCTGCAGGGCTATGCAATCGTGGTCAACAGGGTCCAAGCTACCGGCGGTCAAGGCTCCAGAGAAAGGAATCTCCTAACAATACGAGACCAGACGATGTCCAGAAGTATCTCTTTCTGAATGATCTAGCTGCTTAACAAGGGTCTCCTCAGGTGTAGATCGAGGCTCTTGGCAATTAAGTCATTGGCTGACAATCGACTATTGGCACAAAACAATATCGCAATGGCGGGGAGATTGAAGCCTTTCGGCTTCATTAAGAGTATTTTTACACCCTGAAAACCCTCCTCGGTTAAATAACAACATAACCACTGCCTGAGATCGCACATCGGCTTATAATGCTGGGACACACTGCCTCCTCTCTATGAGAGGGAGTGGGCTGTAATCCACCACGCGAGCCCAGTGCGTGTTGGTAGATGTCTCATGTCTTCGAATGTTTGGTTCTAGGACACGCCGGTTTTCTCACATTGCTCGCAGAAATAAACTAATGATTTAATTAAAAAGGTCTTTTTTCTATGTTTCAGGTAGCAATAAAAATTATAGACAAATCACGATTAGATGAAGATAATTTAAAGAAAACCTTCAGAGAAATAGCTATAATGAAGAAGTTACGGCACCCACATATAGTCAGATTATACCAGGTGAGAAGACTCCTATAATATCAGGGGGTTACAATGACGTCTTATAGCAGGAGTAATTCCAGCGTGGGAAAGAGACAGAGCTGTCCAGGTCGTCTAGCGCCATCTCTTTCTCACACTGGAATTACTCCTGCTTTAAGACGTCATGGTAGGCCACCATATTTATAAACAAATAAAAATAATCCCTTTATTTCAGAATAAAATGCCATAATATATACGTTAGTAACATAAAAACTTAAGAATTATGTTAGTAGACATTGAAGATGTTTACAGGAGCGTGTAGCCGACTTAAATACCACATCAAAGGACAATCCAATTTGTTGGCAATGACGTTCAGGAGACTGTTGGTACTGGCACGCATCCTACGCAACAAGCACGCTGCTCGCTTGCGTCTGATTGCTGCGAAGCTGTCAGTCTGGGCGTCCGCGAACATCCCTGAGGCACTCCAGAGGCATGCCAGCCCCAACAGTATCCTGACTGCATTATTGTACTGGATGCGATGAGCAGTAACGGCCTTTGGATTAAAGCTATAGTCCAGAGGCTATACGTGTAAAATACTTGGCAGTATGATTTGAAAAGAGTTATTTTAACTGAACCCGTGCAGAGAACCTTCGGATCAGCATATTACATTCCACCGCCAATGCTCTTCGCTCCCGGTCCTCATCTTGATTGCCCTTCAAATCCTCCGTAACAATATGCCCCGTTCACGACCTCTAGACAAAAGTAAAATGAATGCCTAAACAAAAGCGCGCTATTCGAAATTCGCTCGCAGTCGCTCCATGTAAAATACTGGTATTCACTTGCATCCGGTTAGAATGGAAGCCAGCTCGTTGTAAAAAATCCAAATGATGAGGTCAAACTTCAAATTGAGATTATTATGTAAAATTAATGATATTTTGACTATATTTCAGGTTATGGAAAGCAGCCACACAATATATTTAGTTACTGAATATGCTCCTAATGGAGAAATTTTCGGTAAGTTTTTAGTAATACCTATTCGTAGAACATGTCTTCGTTAATATTCGGTTTGAAAATCTGGTTCACCAACAATTTTTTAGGAAATTTAATGCTCGTCCAATGTGGCACCCAAAATGTGCTTAGTTTATGAGATATAAGGGAAAAACTGACAAAAATACCGTCCAGTGCGAATCGGACTCGCGCACGAAGGGTTCTGAAAAAAACATATATCTTATGGGGACACCCTTTAATTTGCAACTTTTTTAGTTTTTGAACTTTTTCCTTTATTTGTGCTGTAAGGCCTTGGTTTTTGCCAAATTTCATGATTCTAGGTCAAAGTGAAGTACCCTACAGGTTTTGATTCCCTTGTGAAATCGCATAATATGCGACATAAACAGTCATATCTTTTAATCGCGTTGACTTACAAGTTTGAATTGTTCATTGCTCCAAGAGGTAGCAGACCTGAGTATTTGGTATTCAATTTCAGATTGATACCGCCACGCATTCCTGAGAAAAAGGGTCTTGACAGACAGACAGACGAACAACAAAGTGTTCTATAAGGATTCGGTTTTGCCGATTGACGTACGGAACCCTAAAAACAGAAAAAAAAAGGTTTTTGTCCCCCCCACTAGTTGGCACAGGGTCCTCGAGGGCGAAAACTTAGGATAGTCGTACTAGAGTACCCCCAAACAACCTGTTAAAGTTCCATTAACTTCAGAATACTTTCCAGCTACGCCACCTTTTTTCGACATGTCGACTGGATTATTACATAAAGTTTGAAGAATCATCAAGTCGGTATTTTTTCGTAATCACCAAGTATTTTCTAATCATGGACTCATTAGTTTAGCGGCTGCATTCACGAGCGCTGACCTTATTTCCTGGATTTGATTTCAAGGTCGGGCAAATTGGTACTGGGTGAGCCCACCAGTGGCGAAGATTCCATACAACTCAATTCCTATCGGCTTCCCTTTGAAAAATGGCACACTCAGTATTCTAAAGACAAAAAAAAAAACAAAAAAATAACAAACATTAAAGATTATGTTCTCCGGCTTACCTCTTACAAAAATTGACCCTTCGCTACTGGAGCCCACTAAGAATTTCTCATAGCAACACGGTATTTGGAAGTTGGCTGTGTGATACGGTGATACCCCAGTGTCTCTGTGCCGTTGGTCCAGCGCCTACCTCTCGCGCTCTCTCCGGTCGTGCCGGATTGCCGTCCCATCGGAGTATAAGATTATATTGACACTAGTGCTCAATACTAATATTTCCTGCATCGATGTGTCCGCTGAAGAATCTGAGATCAGCCACCATGGCCGAAATTCGGCCCGAACTACCATACAATATGTTAAAAAACCCTGTCCGATCTGTGACTGTATTAATAAGTATCAAGATAAGATTATATTTACGTAATTCTTTTTGGATAACAATCAAAAAAATCCCCCGATGAAAATAAAATAAAATGAGGAAACTTACATGGCAACACACGGGCGCGGGCGGCGGCACTCGCGTCACTTCTCCAGTAGTGACGTCATAAAAAAAACAATTGACGATTGAACATACTTTGCCGAAAATGGTGTTGTCACGTTTTTATTAGAATAACAATTTTATTAGAATTTAGGGAAATAGTGGTATTAACGGACAAGAATTATGCAATTTAAATTATTAATTACTAGCTGACCCGCGCAACTTCGTCTGCGTGCGTGCGTACATAAAAGAAAGAGAGGTTAGAGATAGTGTGCGTCAACCTTAAAAGTTAGACATATGGCCATTGCGGATATTTTTTTAGAGCTTTTTAAGAGGGACAATTCCGACATACATGATAATTGCGTAACTTTAACCGTTCACACACAACGGAAGCTCTCAAAAGGAGTAAATCCCTATTATATACTATTACCGATGGATAATCATCAAATGACCCCTCCCACTCTGGACGGAGTGGAAGGGAGTGTCAGACTTGTACTGACTAAAATCCATCCACGTTTCTTCTGTTGCCCTTTGGGTTCCAGGGCCGCGGTATCTCTTTCGAACAGTCCCGCAACTCTGGCAGGACTCGCTCCTCTTGGATCTCTTCCCGTTTGCTGACATCTCTTTGAGGCGCGTGTGGAACACGAAAACGCCGTCACCACGGCCTGTCGTCTTAAGACGGACGGATGGCGAGCTAGCCCATTACTCACCGTCCTCAGGCCCGCGACCCTCGACAGCCTTACGTCTTCATCTTTAGACACTCGATGACAATCATACACCAGCTAGAACGAAAATTCTCATCAAAGTTCTTGAAATGAGCCGAGACACGATAAAACTGCTGTAAACTGTTGCGGACCTCTTGCAACTGCCTTCCGTCTCCATCGTCAGACCTTTGATGATAGACATACTCCAGGCAGGTCTAAAGTTCTCATCAAGGTGCATGAAATCAGCCGAAACACGATATAGATGCTGTAAACTCTTGAGGACCTCTTGCAACTACCTTCCGTCTCCATCGTCAGACCTTCGATGACAGTCATACTCCAGCTAGGTCAAAAGTTCTCATCAAGGTGCATGAAATGAGCCCAGACACGATATAGATGCTGTAAACTCTTGAGGACCTCTTGCAACTGCTTTCCTTCTCCATCGTCAGACATTCGATGAAAGTCATACTGAGTTAGGTTTAAAGTTTTCATCAAAGTGAATGAAATGAGCCCAATAACATTATACCTGCTGCAAACTGTTTAGGACCGCTTGCAACAGCCATTTGTCTCTATCGTTTGACCGTCGATGACAGTCATACTTCAGCAAGGCCTAAAGTTCTCATCAAGGTGCATGAAATGAGCCCAAACACGTTATTGTTGCTGCAAACTCTTGAGGACCTCTTGCAAGTGCCTTCCGTCTCCATCGTCAGACCTTCGATGACGTCATACTCCAGCTAGATCTAAAGTTCTCATAAAGGTGCAGGAAAAGAGCCCAAACATGATTTCACAATTAAAAAAACAAAAGATCATGCATAACGGACTTCTCAGTAAAAAGTTATGCGTGGTCAGGTCATACATGAAATAAAAAAATATATACGCGTCGAATTGAGAATCTCCTCTTTTTGTTTCGTTGGTTAATAAACCAAGCTTCAGACATTTGACACGGGCGAGGGTCATTCTTTCACGGAAAACTTAACACCGCGACTCAGAAAATGGAGTGAAATTAATAGCGCCATCTATCGAGCAGGAAATTAAACCGTTAAAATATAATGCATGTAAAGCGATCGAACACACACTACAGGGTTAAAGGCGTCATGTAGACTAATCTAGAGTACTTTTTGCTATAAGAACTTTTTTATTAAGCTGGTCAACCGATTTAAAAGTTATCTTGTGAGCACATTTTTATTAATTAGTACCATTTTGGTGCAATAGATGTCGTTGCATGTATCTTACACAATGATGGTAAGTTCTTCTTGAACACTTTAAATTCATAAATCTTTTGATAGAGAGCACTGATTACAATGAGACAAAAACTAAAACCTTCTCCTCAGTTCCCCACAATATTTGTGCATTGAATCTAATCACATTGGTTTTCCCAACAACATGAACGCCCGCCTCGCAGCGCGCGCGGTTCATTATTTTGATGCGGAGTTATTTTAAAACTGTGATATCTCCTAAGATATTCATCTAAATTGAATGGTGTAAAGGACAATTTTGGTCACAATTGAGTGCTAAAGATGAGTAACATATTTATTTTGATAAGGATTAATACTATGACGGTAAAAATACCTTTGCAAATAAAGCACTATTTTTGACCAAATTTTAAAATCATAAAAATGGTTATTGTTAGTCAACCTTAAAAGATAGGCATGTGCTGTCGCGGACTTTTCTTGAGACATTTTTAAGAGGAATAATTCCCTCATACATTATTTTCGTGCAACTTTAACCAGTTAACCAGCGCACGCAACGGAAGCTCTCAAAGATAATAAATTTTCCCCGTTTTTGCAACATTTTTCATTGATGATCAGCTCCTATTGATTGTAGCGTAATGATATATAGCCTATAGCCTTCCTCGATGTATAAGCTATCCAACACTAAAAGAATTTTTCAATTCGAACCAGTAGTTCCTCAGATTAGCGCGTTCAAACAAACAAACAAACAAACAAACAAACAAACAAACAAACTCTTCAGCTTTATAATATTAGTATAGATTATTTTTACTTTCATGAACATCGCATGTTTTTTCTGCCATGCATGAGTCTACTTACCGTTGTTTTATAGCAGTTTATATCCAATTCATCCCCAGACCACTTAGTGTCCAGAGGTCGAATGACTGAACCTGAAGCCGCGCGCGCGTTCGCACAAATGGTGGCCGCTGTGGGGTACTGCCACGCCAACGGTGTCGTACACAGGGACCTGAAGGCTGAGAATCTGCTGCTGGACAAGAATATGAATATAAAGGTAAGTTGCTAGACAAGGTGTAAGATAGATAGATAGATAGATAAATCATTTATTTAGCGAACACAAAAGACACAACACACGGAAGTACAATAACGAACCCTTCATGAAGCCGTCTACCAAGCGTTCTGTACATCATAAAAAATATTGCTGGGAAACGATTTCTTCTCGGGGGGGAAATTACGTTTTATGATAAAACTCAATGTAACACATTCAAAACATTGTGCTGATGGATGCTTTGAATAAGAAACGGGTCATGGGGGAAATAAAAACTAGTATTTCAAAAAACTTGTGAACTTTGACCCCCAATATCTCTGTAACTAAAAGGCACCCAGGTATGGTCTGGTACAATAAAAATGATAATATAATTTCATGAATAAATATTTTTTTAAGATGAAAATTCAAGATGGATTCTTTCTATTATAAACAATGTTTCATATTTATTATCTAGAATTCTAGACAATATTTCAGAGATGTCTTTCATGCCTGAAGCGTTAAGGAATGTCAAAGTGAGAGTTTTATATCAGACTAGCACATCGCCCGCGATTTCGTCCGCGAAAATTGTGATGGCTCGGCTAATATGCACGATATAAATATAATTTATAACCTATAGCACCCACCAATAATGTAGCTTTCTGCCAGGGAAAGAATTTTTTAGATTTGATCATTAGTTCTGGAGATTACCCCCGACATACAAACAAATTTTACTTCTTTATATTATTAGTATATGGATAGATAGCTACTAAAAAAACAATTATTATTTTATGAGATTTATACTGCCTCTTTGTTCTAGTGGTCGCAAGCTCAACGGCTGAGCATGTTATTAGATTATCTATATATCTATGACTAGCTGTTGCCCGCGGCTTCGTTCGCGTTTTGGTCGGAAATTATCCCAAGGGCACGTTGTAAACATAGCCTATGGCACTCGGGGATAATGTTGCTTCCTATTAGTGAAAGAATTTTCAAAATCGATTCAGTAGACCCAGAGATTACAACCTCACAAACCTTACTTACCTCTTTATAATATTAGTATAGATTCGGAGCCGCCAAAGGTACCATAGTATACGTCTTCTACTAACTTCCCCTTTTCTCCCCCCAGTTGGCAGACTTCGGTTTTAGCAACGAGTACACAACAGGATCCCCCCTGGCGACCTGGTGTGGCAGTCCCCCCTACGCGGCCCCCGAGCTGTTTGAGGGCAGACAGTACGATGGACCTAAGGCTGACATTTGGGTAAGCACTGCTGGATATCATATCGGACCTGTATAATTGTTTTTGTAGAGCTGTCGAGATGGCAACATTGCATTTCATAGTCACAGAAACCTGTCGCTGTCGTGTAGCTGCGGTCTCTCAAAGCTATTTGGTGAGGCAGCCGCTGCGATTTGCTTTTTATAAGCTTTTTCACTTCTCATGCTCTAAAAGCTCGTCTTTATGTCGTGCGTAGGCGACATAAAGTCGCTTTTTATGCTCTAGAGCATAAAGTATAATCTTCGTCGAAGACCAAAGCAATGGATCCAACAGCAACACGAACAACTTCAAGTTTATAGAATAACCTCTTTATTTTAATTCGTTTCGTTAGTATTCTAAGAACAAGGCAAGGATACCAACAGCCAAAGTAAACAATAAAACTTCATGAAATAAACTTATATTTTTTATTTCGTCCATTTATTATTTCTCTTTGCCTTAGTGTAACTTTCAATTTTATTTTTTACAATATTTACATGTTGCTGTTTTATTTCCTCGCAATCGAAGTGAAAAGTAGAGTGTACAACTCGTCCATAAACCCATTTTACACTCTGCTTTGTATACATCCTAGCTTGCAGGCTCGCTCGGATGGATAAACGTCTCGCGTAAAATTGTGGGTTTTATGCACTTGATGTACAATCTACTATGTATACAATGTGTAACAGAATAAACGCACAACCTCTTAAGGGGTCATTTTATTCATCATTATGAACAACTTTCACTATGGGAGTAACCTCGAAATCGCGAAAAAAAAAAACAGCTGTTCAGTACATTTTGTCGAATTATGCGCACAGAAATGTATGGGGCAGTCGATTTTTTTTCCGCGATTTCAGTGTTGGTCCCATAGTGAAAGTTGTTCATAATGATGAGTACAACGACCCCTTAAGAGGTTGTGCGTTTATTCTGTTACACATTGTATATATGTATTATTTTGTACCCACCTTTGGTTCTGGTGACTATAGATTTTTGTGACACATGCGAAATTGCACGCTCAGAATTCTTTGAGTAACAAATGATAATGATGATAATGAGTAAGAAAAGGATAGGAGATAGATACGAGTTTGCGTATCTATCTCCTATCCTTTTCTTACTAAGTGCCGTTGTCTCTCTCCCACAGTCCCTCGGCGTAGTCCTGTACGTGCTGGTCTGCGGCGCGCTGCCGTTCGACGGCAGCACGCTACACGAGCTGAGGAGCGTTGTGTTGAGCGGAAAGTTTAGGATACCCTACTTTATGTCACAAGGTGAGTTGGCAGGGATGTTGCGGATGCAGATTTTTTGACAGCCGCGGATGCGGATGCGGATTTTTGAAGGCCAACATCCGCAGATGCGGATCTTAACTTTTTTTTTAAGAATAGGGTAGATGGCTAAAAAAAATTAATTTGTCCGTCAGATAGATTTCTAAAAAATATTTGATACGTATTTTTTCTTTTTTCACGTAAACAGAAACTAAAGACGATACAGTGCGTCGAAAACTCGCGTGACGTCACTACACCTGTACCAACCCCCACTTCGATTGTTTGACGCGTTCTATCTTCGTATTTTTTTATTGATTTGATTAAAAAAAATGCGTATTCAATATTTTTCGATAATCTAACTTACGGAGTAAATAGAATCATAATATTTTTACTCAGGAATCACCCCTATCCTCGTTTGCATGCAGTTATTGCATATTTTACAATGAGCCTTATTCTGATCATGTTCATCTTGTTTAAAATAAGTCCAAATTTCACTTTGTGTCGGTGGTGACACTGAATTCACTTGTCCAATAAACTATTAACTGCAGACAACTCGGTTAAAACAGACAATACTCACTATAACACTCAAAAATTGTAATGTTCATACGATAATCGCAAGTAAACACGTTATGATTGATTTGCGAGATACAAAATATGATAAACAATAACAAACGCGTCGGATCTTGTCACCAAAATCTTCGCTCCCACTAGCTCGCCATAGGGGAATGTTCATGATTGAGATGTAGTCGCAATGCTATGGTTTCGAAGCACTGAGTGCCACTCAAGCTAATCAATTCGCGATCGGTGTAGCTTCGGAATGACACCTTTACGAGGTCGCAGAATTTATAGAAACGAACAATATTTTAAACAATACTGCATTGCAGTGCCGCTCCGGCGTCGCAACGAAATAAACCTTTCTGTAAAACCATGGGGCTCATGAAAACCTTTGTAACTTGAATAGCCACGGCTATTTGAATTTCTTTTCCTTTTCATGAATTTTGCTATTTATCAGTCGTAAATATTCCATCTATAAAGGGTGTAACAAGACCCTTAACGAAGGCGAAAGGCACTTGTTCTGCCCGTCATTGCGATCATTTTTTTTCTTATAGACCATATCTGGGAACCTTCTAGTTACGGAGATATTGGGGGTCAAAGTTCCAAATTTTACATGAGTTTTTTTTTTAAATTATGTAAGATTTTTACAGTAAACACCTCCACGACCCCCGTACTATTCAATCCATCCATCAGCACAATGTTTTGAGTGCGTTACATTGAGTCCTACCGTAAAACGTGATTTTTCACCGCAAAAAAACAAGTCGTTTCCCAGCAATCAATTTTTGCATAAAGTTACATAATTTAATATACATAATGCTTGGTTAATAGCTTTGTGAAGGGTCTTATTACACCCTGTATTTTGGATTTTGCACATTTTCGGCATACTCACATGAAAAATGACTCCTTTTTCGAACAATGAGTTATTTTTCTTCTCATTCTAATACATGTCTTGCTCTGTCACACAGACTGCGAGCACCTAATCCGTCACATGTTGGTGGTGGAACCGGAGAAGAGACTGTCCCTCCGCAGCGTGGCGCGACATCGATGGCTCGCGGCCCACCAGCCTGGCCCTGGGCCTGGACATTATGGTAAGTCATATACACACACACACATAAACTCACGCGCCTTCACATTGGGGTAAGCAGATATTATAGAACGCCACTTGCTACTAGTGGCGGTTCCTTCATGCAAACAGAGGCCTGGCTTACCCTGTCAAAACACAAGGTCACCTATCTTGTAGTGAATGCTAATTGTTAAGGTGGATGCGCAAGGGTAACCCGCGAAATTCAAATTTTGCGTAACGTTTATTGCAATTTGCAGGTCAGTGTCAGGTTGTATGTTGATGAAAATATGAATCGCGCCAGTAACACGTATGGAGTTACAGAATTATTATCATTCAAATCATCAGTACATCCCTCAAAGTTCATTTAACCCGATACTGTAACTATTTCATGAAAAAGTAATTCAATGGGATTAAATGGACTTAAATTGAAAAAAACGTAAGAAAATTATAATTTCGCGGGCTACCCTTGCGCTTCCACCTGAAGCTGATCAGTAAGTCGGTGGGTGTGCAGACGCGTGGGGCGGCGCGTGCGCCTGCCACGCGGGCGGCGCCGTGCGCAGCGCGCGCAGCCTGGCGGCGCAGCGCGGCACGGTGGTGGCGCACATGCTGACGCTGCCCGGCCTGACGCACCAGCATATAGAACAGGTGACACGCTGCTTACTAATCAAACTAAAACTAAAAACCGAATTAGGCTAGCTAATAAAATATCTTGTATAGGAGAACTTAATTACTTTGTTATCGACTCCTGGTGGCCCACAATGACGTCTTAGAGCAGGAGCAATTGTGGGAAAGAGACAGAGCTGTACAGGTCGTCTATCGCCATCTCTTTCCCACACTGGAATTACTCCTGCTTAAAGACGTCATAATAACCCCCCTGGTCATGTGATTCTGGCTTCGAATCCCAGATCAAGCACAGTAGAAATTATGGTTTTCCTAGTCCTCTCTTAATCTTTTCTGATTAATCTCGTTGCGGGATCCAAGACAGTTAATTGTTTCTCTGGGACTTCGTCGAGCTTCATTGTGTCGGCGTATTTCTGGTTGTCGTCACTGTTGATTCTGGCGCACAGGAGTGGTCTAGGAATAGTGTGGTGGGCTTGTCCCAATAAAAAACTTGAAGGATTTCGTACCATCGTAGTAGGCCAGCCCTCTTTAATTTTTAACAAAAGGAGGGGAATGGTAAATTTCGCCTATTTTTTTAAATAACTTCAAAACTTTTTATCTTAACATTATAAAGCAAATATATTTGAAATACTCACAATGAGCCCTTTTATTTGAAGTAACATGATAAAGTTTGCAATTTATTATTATTAATTTACACCCCAACGGGAAGCCTTTGGTTGCCCCATGTTTAAAATTCATTAATTTACATCTGTGACAAACGTACAGACATACACGCGAGTGATCCTATAAGGGGTTCCGTTATCTCCTTTTGAGGTAGGGAACCCTAAAAAAAGATGAAACACAGTGTGTTCAGGATTTTTTCTAGATTTCGTGTGGCTACTAAAAAAAAACAACTTAATTGAAAACCCAATAACACTGCCTGAGCTAACTCAAAACTTCTTGCAGTTGCGCCTGCGACCACTAGACCGATAATGCAGTCACAGCCGCTCTTATAAATGACATTCGCTGTGGTTCCGCAGGCAATCCAAGAGGACCGTTTCGACCACATATCAGCCATCTACCACCTGCTAATGGACAAGTTACAACAGCGAACGAGTGCGAGAAATAGTCTGCAGCATAGAGGTATGACTGTACATTTTATCCTATTGGGTTCTGTTGGAGAAATTTAAACTAATATTATAAAGAGGTAAAATTTGTTTGTATGTAGAGGGTAATCTCTGGATCTACTCGACAAAATCGCGAACGAAGCCGCGGGCAACAGCTAGTTAAATCATATTACGTTTCGAATAAACAACTTTAAATCTATGTAGATCCTTACGACCATTCCAAATGAAAAATGATATCAGAAACTTTTTGATGATTTTTAAATACCTATTTAATGATACCCCACATAAAATAGTTCGTCGATCTTTAATCTTTCACCCCATGGGGTCTGGTGGTCGCCATATTGAATTTTAATATCTGCCATGATACTTGTAAGATAAGACAAATCGATTGAAGTTTGAATCATCAAAATCGGCCCACGCGTTTGGTCTGTAGAGTGCCACAAAGGAACAAGCATACATATACAGGCTGTTGTTTAGCATCCTGGTCAAATTCAAGGAGGTATTAGTGATTCTCGACCCGAATCATTAGTGTAGATACCTCCTTGAATTTTACCAGTATGAAAAACGACAGCCTGTATAGGCTGATAAACACATTACCCTCCTTTGCATCGCGCAGTCGGGTAAAAAACGACACAATTTAGATTTGTACTCGATAAGTATTGTTTAATATACCAGCAAATATATGAAAGAAGGTTCACCTTTGATATATTTGTCGGTTTTATTAAATATATCCCTGGTTCAATTGATTTGCTAGCAAAAACAATTACATTGATTGCAGTCATCATTGATTTCAGTTTGAAATTTATTGCTTTAAACTCAATAAATTGTTTCAGACTCACTAGACTCAACGACTGGCCAGCCTCTAGACCTCACTAGCTCTAAGGTAAGATATCCAGCGTTTTTTAAATATTAAATTAATAAGTTGGGCTCATCCTTAATCACGATGAGGGGGAGGGGGGAGATAATGTGGCAATCACGTGTAGTTTTTCGGAGGACGAATAAAATGGAATTTACGTGTGTCGTCTAAAATATTTGTTACCACTAGAGTGAAAAGACAAAAGCAAGCGACTTAAAAATCTTTTTTTTTTTTTGTAAAACAGTTTCTATAACTATCTGATCTTTTGGTCAGTGGGTCGTCGTAGGGGCGCATTCCAATGTTAAAAAAATACACGTGATGGGGAGGATAACACACCCCGTGTTATAAAAGGGTGTACTATGCGAAATCGAAAGCCAAATAAGCGAAAATCAGTGGGGGCTATCGCGTGTGAATTCGCCGCTAGAGGCGCTAGTGTAGCGCGAGGTCATCGAAATGTCAGATGTCATAGAAAGTTCACGCGTTGCGTGCTTTTTTATCACGATTTTTACTAAAATTCACAATTGTGGTCTAGATTGAGCTATTCCTGATTAATTATAACTTGAAGATTTTAAGTAGCAAGTTATGATCTTACTTGTTAGTACTTGGACGTAAAATGATTTTTAAATGTTTCATGCTTGCTAATTTTAGGGAGAATATTGTAAATAAATGATCTGAAGTTTACACTGTGTTGTTATACGTAGTAAAATAAACGTTTTATGAAGTTATTGGTTCTTTATAGTATAAAATAGAATTATTGACATGACTATAAGCGAAAGCGGCGCCATCTGGTGAGCTCAAAAACGATAGCCCTCATTGATCAACCACTATAAATCGAACGTCTAAATACTCGAACGTTCATAATATCGAATGGTTAATCTAGTGTTCAAAGTGGCGTAAAAAAACCTCACGTGATTAAAAAATGCCACTTTTAGACTTTTAACGTTTTCTTGGTTCATTCTTGTGAAATTTTTTCTCAATAAAATTCTGTCTTAAAAAAGTTCAGTCAAACAAGAGACTTTACGAGGCATAACGTGAAGTACGGAAATAATTTTCTAACATTATCTCCCCATACCAAAGAGATTCATCATCATCATATGCCTAGCCTTTTCCCAACTATGTGGGGTCAGCTTCCAGTCTAACCGGATGCAGCTGAATACCTGTATTTTACATGGAGCGACTGCCTATCTGACCTCCACAACCCAGTTAGCACTAAGTAATACGATACCCCTTGGTAAGACTGGTTGTCAGACTTTCGGGCCACTGACTACCTGTAACGACTGTCAAAGATCTACAAATGACACACCAAAGATATTACGGCTACGTATTATATAACCTCATTGACGGCTATGTATATAACCTGCTTGCATATTTTACATGATGAACCACGAAACTTTCCCTACGTTTTAGATACGTCTTTAATTGATCTTCTCTCTCCTCCTAGAACGTAGAAGAAGAACAAATGGACGCAGAGGAAAGCACAGCACAAGACTGCCTCGTCACGGTGCCCTGTGAGCCTGTGGACTATCTGACGGACCAGCCTGAGAACTTGGAGAAGGTATAAATAATTGATTTGAGCTTATTTGTGCTTGAAATGTAAAATGCACCAATCTTCATTAAAATTTGTCGCAATTTCCGAAGAAAATTTTAGATTGTTCATCATCATTCCAGCCCTTGTCCCATTCTACTTGAGGTCGGCGCAACACATGTTCTTCTCCCATTCTCCCCTGTCAGACGTCACGGCATCATTTACTGCTTTCTCTGTCATATCGTTCCTCACACAATCCATCCATCGTTTCCTTGAGCTTTCTCTCCGTCTCCATCCAACAACATATATACTCATCACTCTTTTAGTCACATGCGATTCGTCCCTCGTGCCCATACGAGTACCAAGACAGTTGATTCAATTTTTCTGTAACATGCGCCACTTTCAAAATTCCTCGAATATTATACATTCTTGTCACTCCACACATCCATCTCAACATTCTCATCTCCGCTGCATGCAATCTTGTTACATTCATCTTCATCACAGCGCAGCATTTCGATCCATACAGTACGACAAGTACAGTACTACGGTACAGTATCCAAAATTTGATAGTTAACGGTAATTATTTATTTATTTATTCGAATAAACAGCATAGATTTTGATTTGATACAAGTTCAAATTAAATTAAGTCCTGGAACTCTATAGACCTGATCAGTCTATAAATTACTGTAATAGGGGGCGAGCCTATTGCCATCAACCAGACACAGATCCAGACTCCGTGGCTACTACTAAAGAACCCAATAACACTTTGCCCGACCCGGGAATCGAACTCAAGACCTCATAAAAAGTCTGGCTGAAGTACTTAAGTCATTCAAAACCAAGCACCCATGCAGATTTTTGTATTTTAACCCTACCAATACCTAAACCATATGTTTCTTTCCAGTTCGGCTCCACAGTAGCGCCAGTGACTGAGGAGCCACCTTCTCAACCTGCAACAACCAACTCAGCGGAGACACACGCCACCAGGAGACATACTGTGGGACCTGGAGACTGCAGGCACACACAGGTAATTATCATACACAGGGGTACCTTGAATCCTTATCATCTCCCTTCACCGACTTCCAAAAAAGGAAGAAGAGTATGTGTTCCATCTTTTTTAGGGTTCCGTAGCCGAATGGCAAAAAACGGAACCGTTATAGATTCGCCAAGTCTGTCTGTCTATCCTTGTATGTCACAGCCACTTAACTCCGAAACTCTTAGGACTACACAGTTGAACTTAGTAGGTAGATGTATTCTGTGAACCGCTATAAGGTTTTTATACAAAAATATAAGATGAAGGGGGTCCCCCATACATGGAACTGAAACTAAAAAATATTTTTATCATCAAACCTATACGTGCGGGGTGTCTGTAGATAGGTCTTTAAAAATGACACTGAGGTTCCTAAAACCATTTTCTCTCAAAGGCAATCGTTTGAAAGACAAACACTCCAAAGTGGTAAAATGTGTGTCGGGGGGGACTCTAATTTCTAAAGTAAGAGGAGAAAAATTCTGAAAAAAATATAGGATTATAGAACATAAAAAAAACTTTCCATCGAAATTGGTTTGAATAAGATTTGATGTTTATTTTTTGAGATATGGGACTTTTTCATCAAACTGCAGCAACAATTTTGTTTTTCATTAACATACTATGAAAAACAAATTTAGTTTTGTTGATGAATGTAAAACATTACAACATATGAACGAATGCCTTCAAAATATTTTTATTATATTGTTTGGTGCTACGGAACCCTGTGTGCGTGTGAGTACGACTCGCACTTGTCGGGACCCATTAACATATAGACCGGTTCAAATCGTCCCAATAATGGGTCCCGACTGTTAAGTCGCTATGTTCTATGCTTTTTATTTTATTTTATTTTTTTATGCAGTCGGGTTTTTTAATTTTTTAAGTTACCGTTTTTTTTTGGAGTGAAAAATCAAGTTTTGCGGTAGGACTCAACATAACGCACTCAAAACATTGTGCTGATGGATGCATTGAATAGAACGGGAGTCATGAAGGTGTTTACAGTAAATCAAATCATTTATTAACAGATCATAAAATCCAAAATGTTAGTAATACAAAAAAAAAAATACGATAAAAACATAAAAAGTATTTTAAAAGAAAGTTGTGAAAATGTTGGAACTTTGACCTCCATGGCTTCGTTAAGGGTCTTGCTACACACTTTATTATGTATCTAGTATTTACCTGAGAAAGATCTAAAATCGTGCGAAACGGAAGGGGTGTTAGTTGACGATAAGCAAAGGTTGCGGCGAAGCATTGTTGCCAACATAAGATGTTGCGGGCAACAAGGTGACGTTTGAAACACGGCAACATAGCAAATAGCTGTCGTTTATTTTACTGTTTTGAAATATTTGGCGGCTACGTTGGGATGTTGCCAACTTTCATAATACACATGACCTTAACTGTCTGTCCAATGTTTATGCGGTGTTCACTATGTGAAGAAGAAGATCTTAAGGTGGAAGCGCAAGGGTAGCCCGCGAAATTCAAATTTTCTTACGTTATTTTTGCAATTTGCAGGTCAGTGTCCGGTTGTATGGTGATGATAAATATGATTCGCGTCCGTAACAGAATAGGGATGATTCCCGAGTAAAAAAAAGATTTAATTTATTCCGTCAGTTAAATTATCGAAAAGTATTGGATACGTATTTTTTGTTTTATAAAATCAATAAAAAATGACGAAGTGACGTCACTTGTACGTACAGAGTGTACGTACAAGTGACGTCACGCGAGTTTTCGACGCACTGTATCGTCTTCATTTTTTGTTTACATGTAAAAAATACGTATCCAAAATTTTTTGGAAATCTATCTGACGGATGAATTAGATTTTTTTAGTCATCTACCCTATTATAATCATTAAATCATCAATCAACAACCCTCTAAGTTAATTTAATCCCATTGAATGACTATTTCACGAAAAATTCATTCAATGGGGTTAAGTGAACTTGAATTTCGAATTCGTGGAAAATTTGAACTTCCGCTGGCAACCCTGGCGCCTTCACATGAACAGAAACAGTAAATATAAGATATTATTTATTGCAGGGAGGTGAGTTAGGGGTATGTGGGGCTGCCTCGGCTGACTTGAGGCCGTCGCCGCTGTATGTGTCCGCGCACTTTAACGTAAGTAGATTCTGTAGGTATACGACAGCTATTTGTGTGTATTATGGTGACTGGTAATGACCGATACTTATACACGTGATTGTACTCATGATAACAAAACACTTTCCCAAAGAAACATTATTTTTTCATACTCATTCACTATCACAATAACACAAAAGCCGTATGAAATTCGCGCGCGCCTGTGACCTATCAGCTGTTAGCTGCGTGACGCCGTTCTGCCTCATCACTATCGTACCGTGCAACAGTGGGTAGGTAGAGCAACAGCGCGGCGAATTTCATACGGCTGTTGTGTTATTGTGATAAAAGTGGGTAATAAAATAATAATATAGGTATAAAATATAAATAAAATAGGTATACAATAGGTATAAAAAATGTTTCTTTGGGAAAGTTGTTTGTTATCATGAGTATAATCTCGTGTTATGTATCGATCACTAATTACCAGTCACACTATATAAATCAGGCCTATATTCCCCGAAGGCATGTTAGGCAGAGGTGTACCCAATACTACGAAGACACTTCGCCTGTTATGTTTTAGTTCTATGTAATAGGGGGCGAGTCTATTGCCATCAACCGGGCACAAATCCCGACTCCGTGGCTGCTACTGAGAAATTTCTGATGCAAAAACCCACCAACACTTAGCCCGACTTTGGAATCGAACCCAGGACTGCAGTCACGCTTGTGATCACAAGACCAATGATAGACTAGCTATGTGTGGTGTATCTAGGAATTTTTGGAAAGTCTAATTACTCGAAATGACATAATAGCAGAATTTTAAGTTCAAAGACTTTCACCCGTATCAAGTAGAAGGAAGAATGGTTGTTTGTGTAGTAAGCAACGACTTAAGGTCTTTCGACACATATCAGGGCCGTGCCCGGGGGGGCTCAAAAAATATCGGTGTGTACATTTTATATGAACTTGTTCATACACGTCCGTGCCCTGCCGGCGACGAAGGTTGAGTGCCTACAAACATTCGGCCACGGCCCTGTCACGTCCGGGGCACAGCCCTGATATGTGTGGATAGACCTTTATTGTCGGTTCTACGCTGTCCCCCATACCTAAGTACTAATGCCGTAACATGATAATAATCCCCAATTTGAAAACAGTACCCATGGAGTTTCTTGCCGGTTCTTCTCCATAGTGGTCCTCATGTGAGTTGACCAAGATTATGTCTGGACTTTAAAAGAGACTATGACCTCTGAGTTTGTTTCGGCTGTTTCTTCTCAGAGTAGTCAGGTACGAAACAACGGCCTCAACTAGTTTAAAAAAATACGTGTAAAAGTGTTTTTGCATAATAAACATCATTTATAGGAAATGACCAACCCGAACCGTGCACTTTTTTGTCGACGTTTTATAAGTGCCCATGTAGGCCTATGTGAAATGAAATATGTATTTATTTAAGTTTTTGAACAGTCATGGTCACTAATATTATCATTAACACTAGAAACGAAATATTTACCATGTTTACTGTTCATTTTGAGTTCACGATATAACAACCACACCCACCCGCAATAACTTCAGTTTGTCCGTGATCATGGTGCTTGCAACAGCGCCGAAATATCGGGAACTCAAAATGAACAGCAAGCATGGTAAATATCTCGTTTGTAGTGTTAATGATAACACAGGATTTCATTTTTAACTGACTTCTAAAAAAGAAGGAGGATATGTTTTCAAGCGCCAATTTTTTTTTCATTTAATGTACCGATTACTCCGTGATTACTAGGGCCTTAGTCTGCTATTGCAATAGTGTCAGAATGGTCTATCATTGATTTAATAAGGCCCCGCGCAGACGAATTACCCTTTGTACGCACGTCAAACGAGTTTCGAACGCGCTTCAATACGCCGTGGGCTAGGCCTTATTAAATCAATGATAGACCATTCTGACACTATTGCAATAGCAGACTAAGGCCCCTGGTCTGATTTACGTGATTCTTTTTCCATTTGGTAGAAGCAACTCGCACGGTGGTCCCATACAATTTCTATGAGAAGTTTATGAGGTAGCTCCTTTAATGCGGATTTTTTCTTCTTGTTAACGCGTAAAATGCTAGACAGCCGATATTGCATTAATTTAAAATTCTTAAAAGATTTAAATGACACTCTAAATGTCACATAAACTGTTACTTACAGGATATCTTCCGTGATTGTCTGTTATTTTGAGCTCCGATATTTCGACGCTGTTGCAAGCTCCAAGATCGCGGGTTGACTGGAGAATGCGGGTGGATGGAAAATAAATTGTTAAGAGCAGACAAATCTGTCTACCCTGTTTCTTTGTCTTTTGCTACGCGCACTACTGGAACTCATCACCAAGTCACGGCAAAACACACTCACATTATCACAAGGTATCTTATGTAATAACGGGAGCTCAAAATAAAAGACAATCACGGAAGATATCTCATAAGTGACAGTTTATGTGTAGGTGTAAACAGTGAAAGTTTAAAACAGTGTTTACTCTAAATGTCGTTCAGTCTGTTATTTTCCTGTTTTTCTTTATTTTTAAAGTAGTTTCATCTTTTGTGGACTGGTTGTCAAACTTCGGGCCACTGATTACCTGTAACGACTGTCAAAGATCTACAAATGACAGCCGGGATCAACCGCTTAACGTACTTTCCGAGACACACAGGAAACTCTATATGTAATGGGTGGTTACCTATCCACGGACCAAGCTAAGCGAGCGCGGCCTAACTTGAAGATTGACCCAAACGGCTGTTATAGTTTAGCCACCAGCTCCACGAGTTTAATCTTAATGCTAGTGAAAAAAAAACTGTTATTTAAACTCATTATTTTGTCCTTCATAGCAACAAGTGTCTCCAAACGTGTCTATGCTCCCGAACACGAACCTCGCAGCCAAGCTGCCTGCAGTACAGCACCAGCCGCCTCGCTACTTCAGTGTGAAGGACCAGCACCTGCTGAAGCCGCCGCACGCTATGCAGACGCAAGGTAACTCAAGAAAATACACAAAAATGAAATCCCATCCATAAACCGACCTCGGGAAGCGCTGCTTAACTTTTCCATAATATTTTTATCGCTCATCCAATCACGGGCCTTGACGAGTACAGCTGAATCTTGTAGATTTACTTTAGTTGACTCACGTCATGACTCACGTCTGTAGTCTCGTAGTAGTAGACCTACTCTGCGGTCTTAACCAACACTGTGGCCTTGACGTATCCTGCGCTTGACCCACACTGTGGCCTTGATTTACCCTGCTCTTGACCCACACTATGACCTCGACGTACCCTGCTCTCGACCCACACTGTGGGCTGGACGCACCCTGCTCTCGACCCACAATGTGGCCTTGACGTACCCTGCTCTCGACCTACACTGTGGCTTCGACGCCAGCTGTGTTTTGACGCTATCCTGCCTTCATGTCCCACTCAATCTGCCAGCACAGTAACACGTGCGTACCTCCCGCAGCGTCCACGTTCGGGCGGCGCGCGTCGGACGGCGGCGCGCACGTGCCGCGCGGGCGCGAGCGGCCGTGCTGCCACTCTGCGCCCACGCATCATGTGAGTATGCAGCGTAAGATGCTCTAGCACCACTAATCACTAAATGCATTTAGAATTAAAAGATTTTAAAACATTATTCTATTTCTGCCATTCGTTTGAAGATGTCATGTCAGAGACAGGTGATGTTTTAAAAACATTAAGCGTTATATTTGAGTGATTATTGGTGTATGGAGGCCTAAATTGTTAATTTACGACTAACTTTTAAGTAAGATAACCTGAATGTTGAACATTTTACTTACACAAACCTCAGATTAGCTCACTTATTAATATCTAATGGTAAATAAGAAAGTGGAATATATTGTACTATACGTCCCGTCACGTAAAAAGAACGCTGAGAGCAGTGGAGGGGATGGGCCTGTGCACGTTATACAGTCGTGCCCTAAAGTACTTGGCTATTGTTTATACAGGGTGACTGGTAATTAGTGACAGATACTTAAACACGTGATTGTACTCATGATAACTAACAACTTACCCAAAAATTATATATATACATACTGATTTTTTGTTATCACAATAACACAACAGCCGTATGAAATTCGCGCGTGCGCGCCTGCAACCTACCAGCTGTTAGCCGCGTGACGCCGTTCGATCTCATTACTATCGTACTATGCAATAGTGGCTAAGCAGAGCATAGTGGGAGACAGAACGGCGTCACGCGGCTAACAGCGAATTTCATACGGCGTATTGTAGATTTATATCGAGAAACTTAAAGAAGTATTTAATGCCTACCCCGCACACAAGTTTAAACTCCACAACGATAACCCCAACGTTCATTTTTAACCCTACAGGTATCAGACAGCGGCACACCAGCGCGCGCCGAAGACACGGAACAATCTGAGGAACAGAACACAGACTCTGCTTACAACACTAATTTATGCAGGTGAGATAGTACTCACTTATAATAGTCATCATCTGCCTAGCCTTGTCCCAACTATGTTGGGGTTGGCTTCCAGTGATACCGGATGCAGCTGAATACCAGTATGTTACATGGTGCGACTGCCTATCTGACCTCCACATCTCAGTTAGTACTGGGTAATACGATACTCCTCGGTAAGGCTGGTTGTCAGACTGTCGGGCCACTGACTACCTGTAACGGGTTCTAATATTCGAATCCGTGCAAGTACCAATGTGACTTCAATTCATATATACTTACTAAGTTTATCTTGGACATCACAGACGTCGGTGAAGGAAGACATCGTGAGGACTTATAATTAATACAGGATGTAAGGGACAGCCCTCCGCAGACTGATGGGGTGAATTCAGTATATGATACTAAGATGACCAGTACAAGAAAATTATTTCAAGAACGTTATTACGATTCTAAATTTGATTTGCTTTATTCCCTCACGCGCAATGTATAATTACCGTGGCAAAACGCACGTAACTAACAGCAAGCGCGACGATAAGTTCGATAAACTCTGTAGCTAGGCATGAAGTGAACAGCTGATTTCACGCGACGCATTAGAGTATTTCAACATCCATTGTTGGATTATTTTTTTTATTTTAGCCGTATTGTTTACACGTGATGCGTTAAGAGAGAATGTAATATTACATTGAAATAAAGGAATAAATAGTAACTGAAAAAACGATAAAAAATTAAATTTTGGAAAATTCCGTTGGGATAAGATTCAAAATAAGGAGCTGAGTGCACCCTGTCAGTTTGTGGAGGGCTGTCCCTAATACCCTGTATAAGTCTGGAATCGCCAAACCCATCTTGAGCAAGCGTGGTGATCAATGCCCGTGCGTTCTCTGTTTAAGAAGAAACCTTGAAAGCCCAGCAGTGGGTCGCGTGATGAGTGGCTGATTCGATTGCCTCGTTAATTTATCGCGACTTTGATTAAACCCCCAGCATTGCCATTCAACGTGGCAATGCTGCCAGCTTTCTGGGCACTTTTCCTGTTGACAGCGATGTGGACGAATTTTTTGACGCCCTGTAACCCTTTTGATACTTGTACATATTTTTATTACTATTATAGATTTGTAGTTTGTAAATAATGTTAATATCTTGATTGAAATAAACCTACCCCCAGATCGTGTAATGTTGAGGAAGTTGTTGAACTCACTATAGCAGTCTGGAGTCGTTCCCACTTAATGGGACTCTGCCTACGTCATTAGGGAATACGGGCGCGATGGTATGTTGTTAAATATGTTGTTAATTGTCTGTAGGTACATGATGAACCGGGGCAGCAGCAAACGGCATACGATGGCTACGCCTGAGGATGCGGCTAACGTGGTCACCTCTAGTACTGGGTCTATGGTAAGCTGTCTATGACAATATCAAGTTCCACCCCTTATTCTTAGCGTGTCGATGGTAGCATAAGAAGCAGTGATAGCCTAGTGGTGTGACCGTCGGCCTGTCAAGTCATAGGTCTCAAGTTTTGACACTGTCACTGTCACCTCTGATTTTCCGGATTCATGTGCGTATTGTGTAATTATCACTTGCTCCGGTGAAGGAAAACATCGTGAGAAAACCAGCAAGCTTGAGAGATATTTCTCGACGGCATGGAAAGCCAAGTCAGAGGCCCTCGGGCGGCATACAAACTCTGACATCAGGTTAGGCGCTAACCACACGATAAAAGTAAGAACAATAAAATACAATGGGGGCTATCGCTTATGATTTTACCGCTAGAGGCGCCAGTGTAGCGCGAGGGCACCGAAATGTCAGATGTCATAGATTGTTCGCGCGTTGCGTGCTGTTTTAACATGTATTTTTACAAATATTCACGATTGTGGTCTAGATTGAGCCATTCCTGATTAATTATGACTTGACTCGACATTATAGCGCCATTTCAACGAGCAAACCTTATTGTGCCATCCATCAATTTCTATACCTAATTAAAATATATGGTGTTACTTAATCGAATTTGATGGCTCAACGATACGCATTATTTTTGACTTTTTAAATGTTCGCGTTTCTTTTTTGCGTTGGGGGATTTTTAATTTTTTTTTTTTTTTGGGCATTTTTGTATTTGAAAACCAATTATACTTTCTGCAAATAAAAAAATCTCTTAATCAAATATCCAATAAGTTGAAAATAGCACATCTCCTCGCTACGATAACCGTCAATACAAGATTTTCAATGATTCTTCCTTCCACAGCAAAGCACATCTCCCTCGTCGACGACCAGCATACGAGTCAGAAGAACCGGTCTATTGACTGTGACGGAGAGGCCTCCTGGTGAGTAGTATACTATATACTATGCTATGTAATGATTAAATAGTACCCAGGCGTTAATATGATACATTGAGCTTTGGAAAGAGATAGACGACGCTCTGCATAGTTAGACTTGTGTCCTTGCTTCATTCTGGTGACCACACTTATCGACGTGGAGTTTGCTTGAGCCGATCACCGATCACGATTCCGTGTCGTAAGCGCTGGGCACTCCCCTTAAGGTGGAGGCGCTAGGGTAACCCGCGAAATTCTATGTTATGTTTATGTCTAAAGAGTTATAATCATTAAAATCATCAATACAAACTTCTAAGTTCATAAAATACTATTGAATGAGTATTTCATGAGCCATTCAATGGGATTCAAATAATTTGTTTCGGTCGCGAATCATATTTTAATCAATATTCAATCTGACACTGCCATTTTAGATAATTGAACTTCACGTTCTACCCTAGCTCTTCCCCCTTAAGGGAAGATAGGAAGCCCATTAACCCAACCCTGGGTGATATTGCTTAGAGTGGGTAAATAGTATATAGCGTAATTTTGCTAAATTTGTTACTATTAGCAATATTTTTTCTCAAAACTCGATTTGTCATATTTACCACGGAGTACTGTACTTGCTATGTTACTGTTTTGATGTTGTTATTTGAAAGCTTTTGAGGGATGTTGAGATTTTTTTTCCAGCAAGTCTTTTTACTGTAAAACAATTAGTATACAAGGTGGAACCGGTAACACCGACGCTTAGATGGTTCCCACGTAAACAGTACATCATTCTGAACCACAGATTTTTTTTATCGGTACTTTACAAAAAAGCCGGTTCCTAAAAAGTGCCACACGTAAGTGTCGCAGTTTTCCGGTCACAATGTACGGAACAACAGATATTTTTGAAAATTACCGATGAAAAAGGAGATCATTCATTTTCGACCCAGAAATCAAAGTGACAGCGTGTGGTGTATACTTAATAATACTTGTTCAAGGTTCCGATGAAAATAGTTTTGTCAAAAAAACGTACGGAAAACCAGATTTTCAACCCCAAAAAATCTGCTGAAGGGATGGTTGTAGAGACTTAGTGCGATAGTAAAAAATACTCGGACTGACCTCCCCAATAGTGGTGACACGTGTTTTTTCGATGGCCTTTCACTTTTGGGCCAAACTTTGTATGAACCGTGAATGGTCTTCTTTCTATGGGGGTTAAGTATGAAGTACATTAAGTATACATGGTAACCATTTGTGCGACGGTGACCCAACTTCACTTCCACAAAAAAAAAAACAAGTACTTTAATTTTAGGAAATGGCTACACCGTCGAAAAGATACCCGAAGCGACTTTTATTGCCGAACTTTTCTTTCAATTACATAAATATCAACTGTTTTGGAACAAAAAGACACGATTTTGAATTGATTAAAAAAAAAATCTCAGCTCTTCCATGTTTAATTTTTTTTTTAAGTTTGATCAAAGTAGTTAATGTAAGCATGCCGCTAGTAAACTGCATCATATTTTTGCTACAATTTGATTTTTGACATATTTTTGTTATTTTATGTTTTTTTTTTACTTTATTTTTCTTTTTATTATTTTATTTTAGTAATTAGCCCAGAATTAGTAATGGAGGTCGAAGCAAGAATGAAGAGGAATTATTTACCGCCTTCTATGCAGTATCAAAGTGGATATCAAAGTCCCCCAACTCCCACTGGACCCCCGAATCCGGTACCCCAATCCCCGACTCAGGGGTCAATTACTGCAGGGACCCCTAATTACTCCCAAACCACTGGCAATCAGAAATCGATGAAGCCTTCCCTGCAGACCATACCCCAAGGCAGTATAATGGGGACCAAAGGGGCTATGGGATCTGGGACATCGATCAGCCAAGCCGTGTCCCCCTTTACCCCAACTATGGGACAATTTTCCCCAAGCCATGGGAGTGTGGTACAAAATACTGGTTCAATAACTAGCGGTACCCCTCTGAACCAAGGTTCGATCATGTCTGGTACACCAAGTTATGATACAACGACGACTTTTACGTTTGGTACTAATAATATCATCGGGGGCATGCCTACTGGTTCCTATAATGCATCAAATGTAAACACTTTTGGTTCTATCACAAGTGGTATGCCTATGAACCAAGCTGGATACCAGAACGCCCCTATTACCCAAGGATCAATATCTGGTGGTACAGCTATGAATCAGGGGTCTTTTCAGTCTACGCCTTTGAATCAGGGGTCATATCAATCTATGGACCAGTATGATTCCTCATTTTCTAGCACCCCTATCAAAAAGGGGTCTATAACTGATGGCACCCCTATTAATCCGAATCCGTATCAAGCAAATCAAGGTTCGTATCAAAACGCCCCTATGGCTCAAACTCCATTTTCTAATACCCCAATCAAAAAGGGGTCTATAACTGATGGTACCCCTATCACGACCCCCTTTCAAAATCCTCCTATGAATCAGGGACCATTCCAAAATCCACCAAATCAAACTACTATGACTGGGTCCTTCTCAAATCCTGCAATAAATCAGCCTTTCGAAAGCACACCAATATACCAAAGTAATTTCACTTCAGATTCCTTTATTTCACCCCCTATCAAAAAGGGGTCAATTACGGAAGGCACCCCTATTCAGGGTCAAGCGTTTTTCACTAACCAAGACTCTTCAATGAACCAAAATCCGTACCAGAACACACCAATGGGTACTACCCCATTAAACCAGCCCCCTATTAGCATCACCCCCCTGAACCAGGCCTACCAAACACCCCCACCGAACCAAGGGTCTTTAATGAACCAATCTTCTTTCCCGAATCCTACTGGCCATCCAATTACTGCAAATGCCTCCTTTTCACAACCAAATCAGGGGTCGATCTCGAGTGGTACACCCATGAACCAGGGGTCACAAATGAACCAGGGGTCACAAATGAACCAGGGGTCACAAATGAACCAATCTTACCAGAATACCCCAGGGGGTATAACTGGGGGTGTTCCGATGCAAACCGGTTCGATAACAGCCGGTACGCCTTTACCGGTAAATACCGGGAATTATAACCCTAGTTATAACTCGAAGCAAAGGAAATACTCCGGTCCGCAGAGGGTTAAGTTGCAAATGTTAGCTACTGTTCAAGAAATGGGTAATTTTTTTTTTATTTTACTTTTTTGTAATTTTTTTCAGGTGATGGGTTAAAAAAAATGAATAGTGTTTTTTTTATTGTTCCTTTAAGGTGATAGCGCCAGGATAGCTCGCGAAATTCTAATGTTCTTACGTTTATTACAATTTGCAGGTCAGGGTCTGGCTGTATGCAGAACTAAATAAGATTCGCGGCCGTAATACGTATACATTTACAGAATTATCAATATTAAAATCATGAATACAACCCTCTTGAGTTCATTTAATCCCATTGAATGAATGTTTGATGATAAAGTCATTCAATGGGGTTGAGCTTACAGGGTTGTATTGATGATTTTTAGGATTATAATTCTGTAAATCCATATTTGTTACGGTCGCGAATCATATTTTAATCAACATACAACCTGACACTGAAAATTGTAATAAGCGTAAGAAACTTTGAATTTTGCGGTCTACCCTATCGCTTTCACCAAATGGAATTTCAAATGTAGTGAAGGTCACATACGTTTATAGAGTAGTTACATTTTCATTATGGAAAAAGTACTCGTATTTTCACAATTCCTTACTAATGGTTTGGTCAAAGCATATAAAAACATATTGCGGAGCTGATACTGGACACTGGCCCTGCAGTCTAGACATAGATAGCGATTGCAAAACAACCGAATTCGGTCGCAAAGTCATAACGATGCGGATTTAAGGTGGAAGCCGACACCGGCGGGTCGCGTCCAGCTCGCGTTCCCCTTAAATCCGCATCGTTGGCCTGGACGGTGATAGATACTTCCTTCCTGCATTATCTCTCAGAATCTGGTTTCCGCAATTTTTTCATGCTAAGTTTTCTGAACCATAAAAGTATAATATTGCCACTAGAATGAATCACAAATGAACACTCGCGTGCCAAAAAACTGTACAGCGCAGTTTTGTTCGCGATATTATTTCATTTATAATCGTTATTCATTCGTGTTATCTTACCAAGGAGTATCGTATTACCCAGTACTAACTGGGTTGTGGAGGTCAGATAGACAGTCGCTCCATGTAACATACTGGTATTCAGCTGAATCCAGTTAGGTAGGAAATCGACCAGAACATCATCATAATCATTATCCTGCGCTTATCCCAATTTATTTGGGGTCGGCGCAGCATGTCTTCTTCCATACTTCTCCATGACTGGAAATCAACCATAGCATACTTTGGAAAAAGGAGGCTATTGATAATTAATTCGTGTTAAAGAAAAAGTGATCATAATATTTATGTTTTTGTAGTACAAATTACAATTCACGTTCTTACTCACGTGTAGAAAACGTGATTGCCCATTCGTTTGTAACGGCGTATTTATTCATAAGCGAACCACGCGACCAGCTCACGTTACTATAACGTGAGTATAACCGGTAAACTAAATGATAAATGATGTTTATTTAGCAAATAGGTTTTTACAAACACTTTTACAACGTCATTTTTTTAAATTAGATGGGGCCGGTGTTTCGTACCTGACTACTCTGAGAAGAAACAACCGAAACAAACTCAGAGGTCATACATAGTCTCTTTTAAAGTCCAGACATAATCCAGACCAACTCACATGAGGACTATGTAGATTAGGTCTGAGATGGTCTCTTGAAGAAAGAACCACACAGATTTGAGTGGACCTGTCCAGTCAGTGCAAGCATTTGTCAGTTATCGTGTAGCTCGACTTATAACTCAAGGAGCTCAACGACACGACGAACAATACCAAACATGAATGATGATGATCTTGATTTGTACATATCTATTACAAAGTACCTATTGTATTTGGCTTATTGCGCTAAATGCCAGAAAATGGGGGGGGGGGGAATTGACCCACATAGTCCTCTTATTCACAATCAAATAAAATTAATACATAATAATTTGCAATATAAATTTCATTAAAAATCATTAAATGTGATCATTCACAATAATAAAATAAAATAGTAAAATACTTAACAAAGTAAATATTCATGTCAAATAATTAAATGTACAAATTAAATTAAATTTAGAATAAAAAATAATAATAAAATAAATATCGACATAAATCTATTACTCGTTAGTTACCACGCGGTATCGGTGTTTCAAAGTAACTGGATATAGAGGTCAGTTGGCAGTCGCTCCATGTAAAATACTGGTGTTCAGCTGCATCCGGCCGGCCAGCTTCCAGTCTAACCGGATACAGCCGAATACCAGTATTTTACATAGAGCGACTGCCTATCTGACCTCCACAACCCAGTTAGTACTGGGTAACACGATACCCCTTGGTTAGAGTAGTTGTCAGACTTTTTGGGCCAAAGAAGGACGTGTAACGTAAATGAATGAATTTTAAACATGGGGGCCACTTTTGGGGAGTAAATCAGAAAAAAAAAAGTTTTGCGTACTATAACGTGTTAAATATCAAATGAAAGGCCTCATTGTGAGCATCTCAATTTTTTTATTTTTTATAATTTAAGATAAATAGGTTTTGAATTAAGAAAATAGGCGAAAATTTACCTATTATCTCCGTATCTAGTAGGTTTGTACATACCTATGGTCTAGAAAAAAAGTATCGCAATGACGGGGAGAACAAGGCTTTTTGGTAAGCTAGTTTTTTTTTTGTTGAGATATAACATTGTAAGCTAGTAAGATCTAACACAGGGAAGGATTTTTAAACATTTTAAATGAAATTATATTGTTTTCAGTACAATATCGACGAAGGTAATTTTTTGCATATTTTTGTTGTTGTAGTGTGTGCAGTTTTTTGCATGCGAGTGTTATTTCTGTTTATTTTGTAGTATGTGTGTGTGTTTTTTATGTAGTTGTGTGCACTGTTGTGTGTGTCTGTAGTTTATCTTACTTTTTTATACTAACTTAAAGACTTTTTTTGATTTTCGGAATAACTGTTACGTCAATAATAAAAAAAAAATATAATATATAATAATAAATTAATATGAATATTTGTTTTTAATTATTATACATTTTTGGATAAATATTTTTCCTAAGTAATTATTTGACGACGTAGCGTAGTAAGTTTAAATTAGAATCGAGAAAATTATAGACAATAAAACAATCTATAACATTGCAATACTTTGTGGTTCCAGATCATACAACGCTATTTCAGTAAATTATTTTGCCCTTGCCTGTACTAAAATATGTTTATTCCATTTTACATCACTTTAAATGTACAATATGTTTTACATACTCCAATTTCATGTAAAATTATTAAGTGACTTATAGAAGTAGATGTCTTCACTGGAAGGCACACTTGACCCGACTTTTAAGTAACTCAACCAACCCGCTTTTAGTGAATTCTGATTGCGGATACATTAAAAAAAAGCTTTAGATGTATAATCACCACAATTACAACTTCACTTTCAGCCCGCGAACACGCAGAACGATATTCACCGGTCCGTCGCGCTGAATGCTCTCCTCCAAGAGTAGCGCACGACCTCGCGTCCGTCAGGCTTGAATATCAACAGTTACAGGTAATTAAATTACATAACCATACCTAACTTCTGACGTCACATAAGTGCCCTTGTACAGTTAGCCCAGAAAAGATATGCGCTTCGGTAATCTTCATACAAACGTCGATGACATTGCGTCCGCCAGGCTTAAATATCAGCAGTTACAGGTATGTTTATAATATCAAGCTATTATTGTCCGTGCTGGGCGAATGGCCTCTTCTTTTACGGAGAAGGCATGAGCATTGATCATCACGAAAGGTGGATTGGTGATTTCTTCACCGATGCCATTAATGTCCCAGATATCAGCAGTTTCAGGTATGTTAGTGCGCCTAAATTCTGACGTTTCGTAAGTGCCCATGTACAGTTAACCCAGAAAAGTTTTGAGCTTCGGTAATCTTCGTGTACGAACGTCGATATCATTACTTCTGTCAGGCTTTAATATAGAAAGATATTTCAATTTGAAAACCACCAGAGGTTATCTCACATCAATAGGGTAGTTCTTAATTTTAAATTAGATTCAATATTTTAGAAATTACTTGCTTTCACCAATGAACAATGGTGAGCAAATTGGATATAACTGAAATCAAAGAAAAAAAAAATACTTAATTGAAATAATTTGTCATTGTTTACAGCGCGGCTTGGAGCGTCGTGGCGGAGGCCCGGGTGCTTCGCCCCCGCATGCTGAAGTCAGATTACACACTCCTGGGACTTCTATGCCTGGTGAGAAATTGAAACATTTATTAGATTGTAATTATTGATTGAAATACATGTAATAAGTGCGTTACATTGAGTCCTACCGTAAAACGTGATTTTCTACCCCAAAAAAATAAGTAATTTCCCAGCAAAAAATGTTGTGTAGTTACTTGCATTGATGTACAAATAGCCGTCAACCAAGTGGTGGTTGACGGCTTCTTGAATGGTCTATTTACACCTTGTAGGTATTGCACTTTTGTATGAAACCGTGTATGCTGATTAAAACTTAAATTAATAATCCCCACCCCCCAGGCTCCCCCATCCACCAGCATGGCGCGAGCCCGCTGGACCTGAACACGGTGTCTCCCGAGGCGGCGCGCGCGGTGCTGCTGGCCGTAAGGAACATCATCACCGACCCCGCCGCGCTGCAGCTGCATTCCACACTTGTGCTCACTCAGGTAACATTAGTTAATTTGTTTTTGTGAAGTTTTGAAACTTAGGCAAAAAATTAAAACTTCATAATTCTTGTTTTTCGTGTGGTTAGTGCCTAACCTGGTGTCAGAGTTGTTCTGCCGCCCATGCCGTCGAGAAATATCTCTCAGGCATGCTGGTTTCCTGACGATGTTTTCCTTCATTTGTTTTGGAATGATAATTATACAATACGCACATGAATCCGAAAAATCAGCGGTGCGTGTCTTGGTATTACTTAATAATTATATACTATATAATTTTCTAGATGTTTTTTTTGTGAGGTTTTTGCTAAATAATTTTAGTTACGCTAGCTATTTTTTTAGAAGTACTACTATCTAATTTAAAAACAGTCCTGTAAACATAAGATCCTTCGTCCACGGCGACTTTTTCAAGCGATTCTGTTCGCGTATTTTGCATAACTTAAGAAACAATTTTAAATGAATGAACAAGATTATGAGCCTTTCGCAATTTGGATGTCAGATTATTGTTGTCTGTATAAACAAAGTGAAAGGGACACCGACGCAAAATCAGAATGATTCTAAACCGGGCCACGTAGAAACTTTTCGTCGTTTATTAAAAAAAAACCAGCTGTTTCACACGTTCAAAATGTATGGTACAGCAATTATTTTTTAAATTTCCTATGAAAAAATTCTATGTGGGGGAATGTAAGTAAAGTATAAGGCTCAGAATGATATACTGGGGGTTACCATGACGTCTTGAAGCAGGAGTAATTCCAGTGAGCAGTAGACAGAGCTATTTAGGTCGTGTAACGCCATCTCTTTCCCACACTGGAATTATCCCTGCTGTAAGACGTCATGGTAGGCCACCTGTATTCGTGATAACCATATTCGTATCGGTGACCCTTCCACCCTGTATTTTCTTACAACGCAATCTAAACCCCAACCCATAGGCGCCTCCAAAATCACACCAAAAAACTAACTCTTTCTTTTATTCTTCCACAGGACATAGCGCTGAAAATCGGCATCAACCTCCACGCCTTATATTCCCCACATGTCAACATATCTCAAGAAATAATCAAATCCATACACTCCTACAACAACTTCGCCCTCTTATCCGGGCATACTTCACCGGCAAGCCCCGGGTCACCTCTACACCAAATAACTGAAGGTCTCAGCTACCTCCACACAGGATCAATTACAAGAGGGACCCCCCAAGCATCTGCTACACCGCTAGATCTAAGAAGTAATATAGATATGGATACAGGGCAATATGCACAGCTTCACCCTTTAGTACATTCTCAAATACATATGGTAACTCATCGGTCTTTAAATAATTCACCAATTTCAAACCCTGGGTCCCCTTTAGATATGATACAGGAGGAAATTGGGAATGGAACACACTTGGATAAGGTTTTTCAAGAAAATATGAGGTTTATACCTTCTTTTGCGCCGACACATCCTCAAATAAGTTTAACAGATTGTCTCGGCTCTGAAATAACCTTAGTAGCTTCGTCTTCCGAGGACAGTATGGACAGCTTAGAAAATACGAAATATTCTTTACCTCAATTCGTGATTTCTGAACCGTCAGACCTTGATGACAGGCCGTCTATAACGAAAGGTATCGGACGAAAAGTCAGTCAGGAGACCGAACCACCCGAGCCGAAAGACGAAGTCATTCCGGATAAGGATGCCGAAATGCAGTCGCCGAAAGAAAGTGTTGACGAAACAGCGAAATTTCTGACTGAGGAAATAAAGTATCCAAGAAGAGGAAGCGACAAATCCTTAGGTTTCAGTGATGATTCTTTAAGCAATGATTCTGCTAATGTATCCCCAAATTGTGAACAAAACATACAGTCCATCTACTCCAATATTGTGTCCATAAGTTCTGGGTTCAGCGAGAATCGAGGCAGTTTCTCAGAGCATAGAGAATCATCCTCTTTTTCTGACAGAGGGAGTTTCTCAGAGAGAGGAGACTTTGGAAGATCCTCCTTCTCTGAAAAAAGTGACTTCGGGAGAGGTAGCTTTTCAGAAAAAGGCGAGACTCCAAGATCTTCGTTCTCCGCCCAAGGGACTCTGGGCGAAGTGAAAGAATACTACGAAGATGTGTACATGTCTAGGGATAGCAGTAGACAATGTTTAGAGAAATGCGACGAAGAAGGCCCGCCACCTAGCGAAGAGATAGAGAAACTACAGCGGTCTACAATGGACCTAAGATTAACAGAAATATGCAGGCCTGAAGAGAGTCAAAAAATTCCTATACTATTAAGTCCTCAAAAAGTTTCTTGCGTCCAAGAATATTACGAAGTTACTCTGTCAACGGTCTGTTCGAAACTAGATTCTCAAAGGATTGTGGAGTTGTTGAAAGAAGCCATAAACACTAGAGTTCCACCACAGAGTATATTTGTGGAAACTGACCAAAAAGATGGCGATGGAACTTTGACAGGCTACCTCAATTTGGAATATTCTGGAGGCATCCAAATTGAGCTGGTTTTGTGTGAGAATAAAGCGATGGAGAAGAAAGGATTGAAGATGAGAAGAATATCGGGCGATCAGAGGGAGTATGGGAAACTGTGCGAGCAATTAATAACCAGTTTGACTGTCTAATTATAATTCCTAAAAATACCCTTCGGTATTACCGCAAATCTCAACTAACGTCAAAAATGATGTTTTAGACTTTTTTCCTAATCTATAATATCACCTGTCCAAACGACAGAAGTCATTTGTCAAAAGTGACGTTTTCAAAGTACAATTTTGACAGCTGTCAAATTCATTATTGTTGTTTTTGTTGTATAACGGGTTTTTGCCGTTTCTAAATGCATTTAATGCTTGTCTTTTCATTCCTGAAGTGTGGATTTCTGATGTTATAAGCATATGGGTATGTCAAAGTTGTTGTAAAATATACTTCGCTCGCCCTAGGACTGACGATTGTTAAATTCTATTCAATTCAACTTGAATTAAAAGTATTGTTGACTTTTGACCGCCAGAGCATAAACGCACGCCCTCCACACCAAGCCACTGTTTCACCTACCATTTTGTCACATATTTGTGTCGCTTGGCGTACAGGGCACGCGCTTGCTTGTCACGTAGGTATATGTGACAGTGGTGGTCAAAAGGTTAAAGGTTCGGTCAAAACAGTGCGGTAAGATTGCGGACAGCGGACACTGATAGGTAAAAGATGGATATTCTGTAAATTGGTTCTTACAAACACTCATAATCTTCAAAAATGAAAATATTTCAAAACCTAGATGAGGTCGGTACAATACCTGTCCGAGTCCAGTGTCCGCAGTTTGTCCGTACGACTGTATCTTAACAGAATCAATGTCTTTTCAATTTAACCGACTTCAAAAAAGACAGGTTATGTTTTTGACACGAGCTTTTGTTAAGTTATTGGATACGAGCGAAGCAAAGCGATAAAATAAGTGATACTTGTGCAATATTAGATATGAAACAATTGGAGTACAGTTAGCGAGAATCCGCGTGTTTTTATATGTTCAATATCTTCATACAAATATGGGATAAACAGAAGCCACAGGGACAATATTTGTGCTTAACAAAATATTTTCAGAAAATTTCAAATCGTTGACACAAAAAGTACATGAATTAGGATTTAATAAAACCATAAATAAAAGGTCAAAAAGTTCATTTTTCCATAATTATAGTTTGTTGTAAGAAAACAGTGTAATTATCGTACTTACAAATTGCTTTTTTAGTAAAATCAATAATCCACATAAAAGTAACACTAATTTGCCGTCTTTTAAAAATAGTAAAAAAATCCCATCTATTTTAAAAAAAGATTCTCGAATGCAATTCGCTGACTGTACAAAAAAAAAAACTATTCGATATTTAAATAATAATTCTTCCTATTTCTCGGGACATTCCGTCTAAACTTTTGTCTATTAAAAAACTAAATAAAGCCTCACTCATTTGACAAACGGTCATGGCGGCCATTCTTAAGTCAAAGTGACATTTCGACGCCATTTTGAATGTCAATTCAATGTTTTTTTTTAAACCTTTCTACAATGGTGTAGAATGCTATTTTATTGATGGTATGAAACAAAAAGCTCGTTTTTTACTAACCCTAGAGGACATGAATCCTTCAAATAAAAGTTTACGTACACAGCGACACATTAAGCTATACATTTTGAGTATAACATGGTCTCGCATTGTATAGATTTCCCGTACAAAGAGAGCTCCGCATAAACTGGTTTTGTATAGCTTGGTTGGTCACCGTGCGTAGTGGATTTACGGCATTCATTTTGGTCCCTTAAGCCTATTTCACGATGTCCGAATAGCCACTACTTACCGAATAAATTCAAAAATGGAACAGAATTTGTATGAAATTATCTTCCAACTAAGTTAACAGGAATGAAATTGTAGGTGGCGAAACAAAACCTTAGTGTTTGTAATACGGGTCATTATTATCCTCTGGTTAAAAACCTAATAAAGCGCTGTTAAAATCACATAATACGATTAGTTAATGAATTGTCAACCGATTTAATTAGTTTTCAAACCGGGGGTTATTCAATGTTCCAAAATAGTGGCGTTTACTGAAATTGATAAATTAACTAAAAAAAAAATGACCACTGGAATTACGCATAATACATAATGTACATACTAGAATAAGTTGCGGTTTATTTAAAATTAGTTTCGGTTTTATCGGTAAGTTACGGTTTCTATCATAAATCGTAATTTTCGTAAAAATTGATGGTTGATTTTAAATAAACCTGTATTATATCCAAAAAATGAGAAAATTTTGCACATATTTGTATATTACGTAAAGTTTATTTATTATTCCATAAAATTAATTAAAATAATTATAAAAATCCTTTTTCTCCTAGACTAAAAAGTTCCATTTTGAGAAAGTAATATAATTGTTGCTTTGGATTGATGAAAATGTGTTTTTAAAAGCTTTACAGTTTGACTACTTGGCGCTGCTTGTCAAGAAAACATGCATCCAAACATGCATCAAAACTGTCCTGTATGAGCACAGTTTTATGTATAAGTACTAACTTACTTAGCTACATGTTTGGTAGTGAGGGTACCGACAGCCAGTAATAAACTAGCCTTGGAGCAAGACGGTGGTTTATTTCGTACAAATATTCCAAAAACACAACTAAAATATACTCAAGTTTGACATATCGATGGAATTTTCTTGACAAGCAGCGCCGTCTTGAACTTCAAACTTGAAGTTGAAATGAAATATAAGTTTTGAATAAAAGGTTTTCATAATACAATTGCCAAATATATTTTCAAAAATCAATGAATTTTCTATTACTTATATCGAATGATAGATGTATTTTAAAAGAGGAAAGTCACTTAGATGAAAGTTTTAGTTTTTTTTTCTAGACAAAATGCATACCAGGGCCAGTATGCAGCCATGCAGTACACACTGGGCCATAATAGACCTATGTCTGTACAAATTCCATCTTCTAAAATCATCTACCAAGCGATTATAGTCCTAATATTTATTAGTTTTAAGTGTCATATTGCCATAAGTAATAAAAAATAGAAATAAGTTAAAATCAAAATGTAAATACTACTTTAATAAATTCCGATTCCATAATGTTTTCGTGATGGTTTTATTTCTACGTCACCGAAGGGTAGGCAGAGGTGTATCTAATAGTACGCCCACATTTCGCCGATTATGTTAATAGTCCGATGTAACAAGGGGCGAACCTTAATAGGTGCCCGGTTAATGGTAATCCATCAACCGGGCACAAAACAAAACTGGCTGCTACTGAGAAATTCCTGATGGAAAAATGCAATTACACTTTGACCGACCCGGGAATCGAACCCAGGACCGCACGCTCAACAGTAGCGCTTTAGGCCACTAGACCAACGAGGCAGACAGGTCCCACCATTTTGAAATTTTAGGAGTGTTGAATTTTATTAAATTAAAAAAAAAAGAATTGAATTCTAGATTTTCCATAGAAACTGAAATTTCCAATGATCTTTTTTTTAAAGTTACTTCGAACAGTTCTTTAAAATTTTTAGAAATGTATCCTGCTTATGCGTATGAAGTTTCATTAAAATCGGTTCAGTCATTTCGAAAAAAATGACTTGAAAGTTTGTATGAAATACCGTAAACCCTGATATTCGAAAAACCTGGCGGGGTCCCGTCATCTTGAACTTCATGAATTAACTCTGATCGACGCATCATCCATCACAGAATCATGTTTGGATCGAACCAGCCCAATTTGGGCGACTTTCCATAGATATGTTTTCGTATAGAATGGAGTCACTCTCACAATTTGGCAAACACGTAGTAAATGGGGGCGAATCACCAACGAGACAACACCGAGTACAAGCAGTTCAGCCGGTATCATGTGTGTTCCCCTTAGGTGTGTGTAGATACATAATCGGCACCTGTAGTTAAAAACGGAACAGTAATGCGATACAGGAATGGCTATGGCGGCATAAATACTTACCTGAAAGTACAATTTCTAAACAAGATGTACACGGACTATTCACGAAGCCGTCAAACAAGCATTCTGTAGGTACAGTCACGAGCACCAATATGTAAACACTTAGCAACATTGAAAAGTGTTTTTCTCTTACTGTTCTGATTAAAATATCATTTTGTTACGAACATAGTATTCTGAAACACATATTTTATGAAAAAGATCCTATCGTGACTGTACACACGGCTACACATCAAGCTATACATTTCCAGTATAAGCTGACCTCGCATAACACGGAAATTACGAAACGGCAATGCGAGATCAAGATAAACTGGAAATGTGTAGCTTAATGTGTAGCCGTGTGAATATTTTTTCGGTGAAAAAACACGTTTTACAGTAGAACTCAATGTAACGCACTTGAAACAATGTGCTTAGGGATGCATTGAATAGTACCTATAACCATAAACCACCACCTGAAGCGCCGAGACGATGAAAATCGACGAAGTCCCAGAGAAACCAGTTAACTGTCTTGGATCCCGCAACGAAATGAATCAGAAAAGAATAGCGGTGGAGTAGGGGAACTCCACTTCCACTTCCCTCCATGTCAGCAGGAGACAGAACAGAGCAAGGCCAATAGGCACAAAGCAGTCGCGGATCCAGGCCTCAAAATAGGTTGTAGGCACGGCTCTAAAACCGGTAAGAAGACGTCGAAAAAAAAAGGTAAATTTTTTCGTGGTAGTAGTATTATGAATTTTACAAGAAGAAGCTAATAATATGCAAGAGCAAGAGCAGTGAGCTCAATTTTTTTACACCCACCCACTAGATTTTCAGAATAATCAAGAGACTTTAGAATTCAGGAGCTTTAGAGGCATGGAGCTTGAAAATTTTAGCTGCTTTCCTCCGATTTGTAACACTTTATTTTTATCTCTATCTATCCATTAAATAGGCGTTATTAAAATGATTTTGCCGACTTTGTTACAAAAGTCTCGGAACCATGAAATCTTGAAGAGACGAGCGAGCGAAGCGAGCTCGAAATGTTTTGGAACTTACTTTGCCGACTTATGCATAACAGTTTCAAAATAAATAAGTAAATTGGACTCCAGAATGCAAGAGCGAGCGAAACGAGCTCGAGAACCAAGCAGCCCGCTTCTTATAGGGTAGGTTTTCTTTTGACCACTAAGGGCTTCTTTCACCATCCTCAAGTAAAGTGATGATTAGTAACTCACCAATTAGCGTTAATTGGCAAGTAAAAGTGACGAGTATCTTCTATCAATTTCACAAGCAAAAACGGAGCTACTTGAATAAAAGGCGGCAGGCTAGAAAATAAATAGTGTTTTTATCAACAAGTCAAGCTAGTTCGCGCCGCACCAGGCCACGGCCTTCTTGGCCTAAGGGTACATAAATACGCGATTGCCTGTGTGTAGTGTATAGGTCCACACAGGTAAAAACCGTGGGACGAACAATAATAAATTAATAACAAGCCTGTAAAATGTGAGAGAGCAGCGGTAGCCCAGTGGTTGCGGTCCCGACTTACGAACAGTAAGTCGTGGGTTTGAACCCAGGCAGGCTCATTACTTTGTGTAATTTATTTCATCACCACTGCTCTCAAAAACGGCGAAGGAAAACATCTTGAGGAAACAGGCATGTCCTAGAACCAAAAATTCGAAGACATCTGACATCTACCAACCCGCATAGGGCCCGCTTGGTGGATTACAACCCATTCCCTCTCAAAGAGAGGACGCCGCGTGTCCCAGCAGTGGGAACACTATAATCCGGTAATGCATAAGCTGTAAAATGTTAGTCTTTTTCATCACGAAAATAACAAAAGTGTGTTTGTTTGAATTTATACCACACATTAATACTCTAAATCTAAACTATTCTATTAATACTATTAACCGATTATGGTGAATCATCTATATATATATACATATAATAAAACAGTAAAAAAACTGTGTCTGTACATCGAATATATTTAAAAAAAAAATTAGTGAGGGGGGTTTGGAAACAATAATAGAGCACGAATCCAAAATAAAAATTCTGTCTGTTTGTCTGTATGTCTGTTTGTTTGTACACGCTAATCTTCGGAACTACTCGACGGATTTAAATGATTTTTTTTTTGTTGTAAAGGTATTAAATCTGGGCAACATATAGGCTATAATTTATCTTGGAATCTTGAACATCTGATGCAGCACCGCAACAGACCAGCTAAACTATAAGAGATACAAAAACGGTACCATAGCAAAAATTGTTCCACGTGATGAGCATTTTCTGCTAAGAGAATAAATTTGAAGATCTGGAACACCTGAAGTGGAACTCCAAGAGCCCAGCTACACTATAACATATATAGGAATGACTTCTTAGCAAGAGTTGTTCAGCCTGATGAGCACTCTCTGTTGTCGTATAAAATTTGAAGACCTGGAACAGCTGATGTGGAACTCCAAGAGCCCAGCTACACTATAACATATATAGGAATGACGTCTTAGCAAGAGTTGTTCAGCCTGATGAGCACTCTCTGTTGACGTATAAAAATTGAAGATCTGGCACACGCGTTGTGGAATATAATATAAAAAAAAAAAAAAAAAAAAAATTGAAGACCTGGAACACCTGATATGGAAATCAAAGCTATCACTAATTTCACTGTATGATTATAAAATAACATAAGCTGGGAGTACCTCCACGCGGTGAAGGCGGTAACAGTTTAGGACTGATTTTCGATGAAAATTCGATGAATCATTTAATTTCCTTTTTCATTTATTTTCGTGACACGGTAGCCTACCCGGTAACGCAGGGGAGCAGTCATTTAGATTTTAATTGATCAGTTATCTTCAGATTTAAACTATAACTATGTCTAGAAAGAGGTCAAATCTTTCCCAACGTTCCAAAGGAGCTAAAAGATTGAGGATCATAAGATCCCAAGAATCTACCGAAGAGCGTCAGGAGAGACTTGATGCTGTTCGAGAACATCAGACTGCAACTCGCTCCGTAGAAACCTCTTCGGATCGCGAAGAACACTGGAACACCTGATATGGAAATCAAAGCTGCATCAGATGTTCAAGTTTCCAAGATAAATTATAGCCTATATGTTGCCCAGATTTAATACCTTTACAACAAAAAGACCCTTCACGAAGCGGTCAACCAAGCATTCTGTACATCAAACTAAGTCTTTACGCAGAGAGTGCTCATCAGGCTGAACAACTCTTGCTAAGACGGGTCAACCAAGCATTCTGTACATCAAACTAAGTCTTTACGCAGAGAGTGCTCATCAGGCTGAACAACTCTTGCTAAGACGTCATTCCTATATATGTTATTGTGTAGCTGGGCTCTTGGAGTTCCACTTCAGGTGTTCCAGGTCTTCAAATTTATTCTCTTAGCAGAAAATGCTCATCACGTGGAACAATTTTTGCTATGATACCATTTTTGTATCTCTTATTGTTTAGCTGGTCTGTTGCGGTGCTGCATCAGATGTTCAGCGAGGAAGTGAGGAAACTCGATATGTAATGGGAGGTAACCCATCCACGGGCCAACCTAGGCAAACGCTTAACATAGCGGACAGTCGCGCATCATGTTCCGCACTTATCTCTAGAGACCTAGAAGCAGATGCGTAGATACGCTGAGAACTAATGCGCAATTATCTATCCGTGAACGTCTGCGACTCACGAGACAATGCATGATTTCTTCACTGGTCTCTAGAGACCTGGATGTAAATGCGTAAATACGCTGAGAACGCGGGTGTGCTTCGCGATCCGAAGAGGTTTCTACGGAGCGAGTTGCAGTCAGATGTTCTCGAACAGCATCAAGTCTCTCCTGACGCTCCTCGGTAGATTCTTGGGAATCTTATGATCCTCAATCTTTTAGCTCCTTTGGAACGTTGGGAAAGATTTGAGCTCTTTCTAGGCATAGTTATAGTTTAAATTTGAAGATACCTGATCAATTAAAATCTAAGTGACTGCTCCCCTGCGTTACCGGGTAGGCTACCGTGTCACGACGATAAATGGAAAAGGAAATTAAACACTCAAATAACACAAGCCCGAAGGCATATTTATTTGACAGAATAACGGGAAGAAAAGGTATTTGTTGTGTAGGTATTAAGTCTGGGCAACATATAGGCTATAATTTATTTTGGAAATTGGAACACCTGATGCAGAACCGCATCAGAACAGCTAAAGTATAAGAGATATAAAAATGGTGTCATAGCAAAAATTATTCCACGTGAAGAGCATTTTCTGCTGTGAGAATAAATTTGGAGATCTGGAACCCTGTTGTGAATCTCCAAAGCCCAGCGACACTATAACATATTAAGGAATGACGTCTTAGCAAAAGTTGTTTAGTCTGATGGGCATTTCCTGTGGACTTACGAAAATGAAAGATCTGGAACGTCTTCAATCGTCTCGCTCATCCAGTTGTTTTCCCGTCCCCGGGCCTCAGAATTCTACATCAAACGTTTCAGATCTTCGATTTTCTTGACGACCCCGTTGTCGCTGGCAAAAGCAACAGGATCCGCGTACGAAGTCGCGGGCAGAAGCTAGTTAAAAATAAAATATGTAATGACAATGATCTCTCCGCGGTGGCAGAGTCGTGTATTGAAAAAAAAAAATATTATGGCCTTGTCGACTATCGACCTCGATTAGGGTTGTGGGCATGCCCAGCGTGCCCACAACGGTGGATCCGCGCTTGGCACAAAGGGATGTTTACAACTGGGATAAGCCCAGTTCCGTAGCACCATGGTTAATTATTATCATCAATAATGGGCCATAAGTTGTGTTTGACTTGAAGTCATTGTGAGGACTAGCGAAGCCCTGATGGAAGTGACAGGAAAATTGGCATCAGCTCTCCCAATTTGATTACCAGAAACGATGAAGCTGGACGAGCTTGTCCGAAAGCGGGTTAACTCGGCCCCGTTCATTTGACACTTAGCTGTTTGCCCGAATTTTAAAGGTTATCGAGTTCGGAAGAAGGACCAAGTGTGATTGACCAACTTTGCAAGTGAGATAATCACAGTTTTTCTATGAAATCTTCTGACACGGCCCCTTTATTGTAAATATCTTCTAGCGTAACATCTTCTTGGTTCTAACACCCGGATCTATAAACAAGTCAAACTGAATACTTGATTAAAAGTAATTATTAAATTTATTTCACAATTTTTATTCCGTAGTTTACTAATTGCTTGAAGTTATAACTGTCAAAATTTAGAATTCTTAGTTTTACTTTCTTTAACGATTCTTACATCTATTGCATTAAAATGGTTGTAACATAAACTCAAGCATGTAGTTACTTTAACTTGACAATAGATACGGGTGTAAGTACCTATATACATCAGCGAATAGAACAGTTAACGACTAATGATGAACTCCTGTAAAATCCAGTGCCAAAAAAGTATATCCTACGTATCTACGGACAGAGTCATGCCTTGCCAATGTCAAAACTTTTTTCGGGAACCCGAAACGGGAAATGACGTCACACAAGCACTTTCTTCATCCCACATACGGGAAATGGGGCAAACACGCTTATAATGGGATATCCTTTTTATTGTTCAGAGGAACCGGAAGTGCATGGCGGCAACCGGCGGAGGATATTATACCATGTTTTGCATACACTTCCCGTCAATTGAGTGACTGTTAATTTACTTGTTGTTTAATTTCTCAGTTAATTATTATTGTGATCTTGAGATTGGAAGGAATCTTAACTAATATTATTATAAATGCGAAAGTGAGTTTGTTTGTTTGTTACCTTTTCACGCCTAAACCACTGAACCGATCATCCTGAAATTTTACATATACGTTGTCAGGTGTACAGAAACGGACATAGGGTACCTTTCATCCCGAAAAAGTACTAAAAAGTACTGTTCCCGCGGAAAACAACAATAACGTTCTTATGATGCTAGATGGCACTAAGTACGTGTCTTTCGAATCATGATTGAATGATTATTAAGGTGGAAGCGCACGGGTAGCCCGCGAAATTCAAATTTTCTAACGTTTTTTGCAATTTGTAGGTCTGTTTTAGGTTGTATGTTGATGAAAAATGTTTTTAATGATTATAATTCTGTAGCTACATATACTGTGTTACTGGCGCGACTCATTTTTCATCAACATACAACCTAACACTGGCCTGCACATTTAAATAAACGTAAGAAAATTTAAACGCGGGCAACCCTTGCACTTCCAACTTAAACAAGCAGAGTACAACCCGAATTGATTGTCAAATTCTAAATTAACGCGAGCGAAGCCGCGGGCAAAAACTAGTTTTAAATATGTTTGAATGCTTTTACTAGTTATGTAACTTCTGAAACTATTATTATATTAACTTCAGGTAAGGCATTGTCGAGTTTTTGAGTACACGATAACTGACAAATGCTTGCACTGACTGGAGAGGTCCACTCAAATCTGTGTGGTTCTTTCTTCAAAAGACTATCTCAGAATTTTATCTGCATAATCCTCATGTGAGTTGACGTGGCTCAATAAAAACAGCCGCTCGGGTCGAACTTTAGATGAAGCTGATGAAGCCGTGGTTGCATAGGTTGGTCTGCGGATGTTTAACCACCCATTACATACCGAGTTTCCGCCGTGCCTCGGAAAGCACGTTAAGCCGTTGGTCCCGGCTATTGGAAGAGCCGAGAAGGACGCCATATAAGGACATACACTGACCTCATTGGTGAGGTTATTCAGAAAGGTCAGTGGCGTGCGTGTATGACCAGATGTATGGACGTGAAAGAGGCGAGCAGGTGGCGTACAATAGTCTCTGCGTACTCCGAAGGGAACAAGACGTGTATTTATGTCTAGTTATTACCTGCCTATCATATATTGTCAAAACAATGCGTTGTTTCCGGTTTTTTATTTGATTGGAATCTTAAGACGGAAAGCGTTTTCCTGTCGTTGCATTTTATAATCTTGGTCGGAAGTGATAAGGTTTATGTATTTTGTTATCAAGCTTGTTATTTTGATTGTTGTACTTCGATTAAGCATTGGTTTTATTGCTCTGATAGTAAATTAAATAATCGCCTTAAAACGAACTGCCCGCGGGCCATTCGACCGTAACGAAAAATTGTCTATGTTCCAAAGGACTGGTGATAAAAGATTCCAAAATAAATTGAAAAGGACAGTCACATACTTACATCACACTATAATATTATGAAGGCAAAGGAAGTGTGTAGGTATGTTAATTACTCGTTACAATTTCCCGAATGTTGACTAAAATCGTCTTTTTGGTGACCAAAAGTACTAGCTCAGCATAAATTCAAGTTGTAAACGAGGTAGGTAGGTAGGGTAGTAGCGTAAGTCAGGTAGGGTAAGAACCATTCTATTGATTATATTTTGAGCCTGTACTTCCTGACGTGTAGGTATTGTCATAGGTATCATGCGCCTGCTAGCTACTTCCCAACTAAATTGGGGTTGGCTAAATGGCTTCAAAGTCTAACCGGATGCAGCTGAATACCAGTATTTTTACATGGAGCGACTACCTATCTAACCTCCACAACCCAGTTAGTACTGGGTAATACGATACCCCTTGGTAAAACTGGTTGTCAGACTTTCGGGCCACTAACTACCTGAAACGATTGTCAAAGATCTATAAATGTCAGCCGGGACCAACGGCTTAATGTGCTTTCCGAGCCACGGAGGAAACTCGGTACGTTTGTACCTACTGTGTGTTCACCCCTCCACGGATCAACCTAGGTAAGCACGGCTTAACCTAAAGATCGACCATAGCGGCTGTTATTGTTTAGCCAGGAGCTGCCCTGTACTATAATTATAATTAAATCTACCTATTATTAGGACTACAATAAATTATATCTACTAGGTACTAAACTACCTGTATATTTTTTTGTAAACTTAATGTTTTAATATTATTATTTTTATCTCAGTAAACACCAGCTAGCTTTCTAGGTATATTTTTATTATCTTGGCCGATCTTGGCAGGTGTTCAGTACAGGCCACATATCCACGGTTATGTGTAGGAGAGACGACTAGACTAGACTAGACTAGAATAGGCTCGCCTATTCTCCAACTACCGGGCCCATATCTAGACTGTGGGAGCGTCATCTTATGCTCAGATTTATTAGGCAGTCGAAACCAAGAAATGTTTGACAATACAAAATACAGGAAACAAGAAATAATTTTGAACTCAATAAATCTTAAAGTTAATCTTGCATCAATATAAAAACACATAATTAGTGTAGAAACAAAAGCATTTATCGAAAATACTTTATTTTAGAAGCGATAAGATTTAAAATGCTTAACTAACTAGGCTTAAGATTCGAAACGCAGAGATAATAAAAAAAGGTTGTTTTATAAATGGCCGCCACGTGTAGGCTGCACGCCACACGCCTGTGCCTCCTGCATCGAAAAAAAGAGGATACTCAGGGGTGTGTAACCTTTTGTTTGATATCTATTATTTTTTCATGTAGAGATGTATTCATTAGGCGTTGAGGAACAAGGGACTCTAATAATGGTGATTACGCTTTGTGCATCCTTTAATTCATTTGAATAATGCAGGACAGGAAGGAATATAAGCTGCTCCTTCCCCATCGTGGCGGTAAAGATGGTCTTCCCCTCAACTGTGGGTGTTGTAAAAGGCGCTTAAAAAACCTTTGACAGAATAGGGAAGTCTGGCATCCTTTAGTTCGTTAATCTTAATAACAAACTCATTTTTTCTTGACACGAGAGCAACATATGACAAATTTTCGGAAAGTCGACGTCAGATTTATTCTTTGTCTTCTATGTTGGTCAATCGTAATACCTATTATTCTTTGCCCTTTGAACAATGGAATTAAGCTATAAGTAAAAACTTTTTAGGGTTCCGTACATAACCGAAGGGTAACCAACGGGACCCTAATACTAAGCCTCCGCTGTCCGTCCGTTCGTCTATCTGTCAGCGGGCTGTATCTCATGATCCGCAATAGGTAAACAGTTGAAATTTTCACAGAAAGTGTATTTTTGTTGCCGCTATTACAACAAATAATAAAAATTAAATTAAAATTACCCTACGACGCATGGTGGTACGTAACCCTTCATGCACGAGTCCGACTCGCACTTGGCCTTTTTTTGGTGAATTATGCAGTTTAAACGACCGTAATTAAGATTTTTGGTAGAATAAACGCAAAATGTTTTAAATTCTTATGAGATCTGTTTTTATTTTTGCTTTAATAAATAAATCCAAGTGCATCATTTGCTGAAAGTACCGAATTTAATTTAATATTTCTTTTCTTTACTTGTTTTTTTAATATCCAGCAAACACCATCACTAAATTAAATAATTGACAGAAAATGTTGACGACACCCAATTTTTTTGCACGACCGACAACCTGTCAAACTTTGACAGCCAACCTCGAACGGATGCGTGCAATTTCTCATTTATCACCCCGAAAATAAGCTGTTGTCCCCAAATCCGGCTTTACGCAAGATTTGTGACGAAAATAAGATCCTATTTAAGGCTTATTGTCGCTACAATAAAAGATTTTTTCATTACATTTTTTCTTCCATCTGTCATTCTATACTTTCCCGCCGTTTCCGTTACGAGATTCTTGTTGTTGTTTTTTTTCTTGTACGTGTGTCGGCAATGATCATGGTTATTATAGCTTTTTTTGAAAACCGGAAGTGATTTTACGGTCATCTGGTGTCATATTAACGTTTTTTAGAAACGGTGTAGTTGTAATGTGAAGAAGCGAATATTCTACTAATTATTGTTTTAAAGTTGGTTCAAATGTTGCTTAAAATGCAGCATCATACATACATACACTATACACAAACTATTCATATAGAATATGCTATTAGAGAATTAGATAGTAGCTATCTACCAAAGAAACAATTAAATTATTTTGTTATAGAATCTTGCCAGGAAGTATGAAAAACCAGTCTAGTAATATGACATCGGGGCTTCGGGGCATTCGTGACCAATCCAACACTACTTAGACCTCTACCTACCCCAAACCGGAACAATCGATCACAAAATAAAAATAACTTTATTTAAAATCTTTCAAACCGCCTGCAGCCACAGATTACAAATCATTCACTCACATTGTGAGGTCCTAAAACCGAAATTATTCGACAAAAAAAAACCGGTAAAGTTGTTTGTGGACGTCGTCCGGTCCGGACATCCGGCTGGACAATGGTGGCATTATATTGTCAAATATTATAGTAAAATGGTAGTACAGTAGTAGCTATTGTTATGGCACGTATCGATTTTATTTAGTTTTACTATTTGTTTAGGACTGGGTTCAGAAATTACAGGATGAATCGACAGGTATGGTATGTTTTTATTATTTTTAGGGTTCGCATCGTTTGCACCTGAGTCGGCAATAACGGAACCCTTAGGATCCCCTTGTTGTCCGTCTGTATGTCAGTCAAGACTTATTTCTCAGGAACGTGTGGGAGGTATCACAGGTCTGCTACCCCTGAGAGCAGTGAAAAAATCAACGCGATCAAAAGATATGATCGTATAAGTCGAATATTTTGCGATTTCATATGGGAATCAAAACCTATGGGGTATTGTCCGTTGACCTAGAATCATGAAATTTGGCAAGAAGCAATGTCTTACATAATTATGTTGTTTAATCAAGTTTACACGGAACCCTCGGCCTCGGTGCCCGATTCCAACTCGCACTTGGCTGGTTTTTTTTATTTGTTTGAGATCACATTTTCTTCTTAACAAGACACGTCGCGTCGGACGTTTGAATTCTTTGTGGTAATTAAGGTTCCTTTATTTAGATTCAAGTCACGTAAAGATGACTGTATTTTTTTGCAACATCCTTGTTTTTCTTTGATATCGTGTGAAATTACTCTTAAACTTTAAAACGTAGAGCTGAGTAGTGTGATTGAAATCCTGATATTTAGCAGCAATTTGTTGAAGTTAACACCTAAATAACTTCGTTAAAGTTTCGATACTAGAAGAAGTAGCTAACTACTTACCAGTCAATTCCGAGGAGTTTTTATTGCATATCCACTGAGATCAGTCTCTGTACCAAGTTTGAAACTAGAAACAACCTAGTTATTGATAGTTATAACCTAGGTGTTCAGTTGCATGAGGTCTTAGGATCTCCAGGTTGGACATAGTGTTATTGGATTCTTCCACTAGGAATTTCTTAGTCGCAGCCAGCGGAGGCTGGCTCTGTGCCCGGTTGAAGTCAACACGTTCCCGCTCTATTAGATACATGGGAATCAAACATAACTGATGAAATGTGGGTGTACTATTAGGTTCATTTCTGCCTAATCCTTCGGGGATTACAGGCGTCATGTTATGATCCACTGAGGACAGTCGACGTGTCAACTTTGAGACTTTACTTTCGTTTTTGATTGATCTATACAAATAAATTCTTACAATATTTTTCGACCTTTGGTTCTTTTTTAAATATAATATTCATTGAAATTTTTCACGAAATAATAATAATAATAAATAAATAATAAATATCGCTGGACATTACACACAGCGCCATCTAGGTGCCACACTAAGCAACTAGGCTTGTGTCGTGGACACCAGATAGTTGATAATACTACATATACTTTTTGTTTGTAAATACATACTTATTATACATATAAACATCCATGACTCGGAAACAAATGTCCTTGCTCATCACACAAACATTGGCTCCTACCGGGATTCGAACCCGGGACCCTAAGAACGTAAGGCAGCCTCACTACCGCTGCGCCATTCGGGTCGTCAAATAGCTATTGAATGGGGTTTTATAAACATGGAGGGTTGTATTGATAAAATGGATGATTATAATTTTGTAACTCCATACGTGTTACTGGCGCGATTCATATTTTCATCAACATACAACCTGACACTGACCTGCAAATTGCAATAAACGTAAGAAAATTTAAATTTCGAGGGCTACCCTAGCGCTTCCACCATAAAAAAACTTTAAAAAATATCGTAACTTAGGAAAATGCCCCACAAAACCGTTTTCACGGTTTTTCTGTGAGAACGGAACAAACAGTACTAAAAAATTAGGTTACTAGTGCGGACAATTTGCACTTATTTGGCTTCCCAAGTAGCAAAAGCTTCTATAACCAAGGCGTTTGTCTACTATATCACCAAAGAGTGATATAGTAGACCTAAAATGGTAACCATTGTGACTGCTTGTACTATAAAGGTTTTTAACAGAGCGTTTTGGTTCTATACGATTAGAGAGCATTTAAGTTCTATAATTTAGCTCTTAGAACGCTTACAGGACCTTACAAAAGAATCTTTAAAGTGTTGCACTGTAATAGATATGATAAACGCGATTATGGTACTATTTAGTACTATAGACGACCTTATTGAGACTTTTATGTATCTATTTTGTACTAATAATGCGTCAAAATAACTTTTATAGTACTAGTGTTATGTAGCAAACACTTTTACAGGATCAATCTGCACTATAAAAGTATTTTGCACAACCATTTCGTAACCTTTTAGCTTCTTAAAAGATCTCTCAACATCGCTATGGAGCTAGTTCTGTTAAAGTAATGAAAACTCGTCTATAGTACTAAATAGTACCATAGCGACTCCTGGTGCAGTTGCTAAACAACTTAAATTCTAAATAGCTCTGCACAAAATATTTGTTTTGTACCACAACAGGGCTGAAGCAATAAAGTTCCTTTTTCCCAGTAAGAGGGATAAAGAATATGAGAGCAAAATAAAAAATCGGTGCAAATATGGCTGCTGTTTTCTGCCATGACAGCACATTAGCAGCACGGCTGGAGCCAATGTGTACTATAGCAGCCATAGTAGGCACAAGTCCTTATTTTATTCATTTTAATAATTAAAATGCGAAAATTATGAGGGCGCATTGTCAAATTTGAAATCAGCATTATGATTTTATCGAAAAATTTTTTTTCGCAAATGCAAGTTATGGCAGTTACGGTCCATGATTGTTTTGTAGTATGTCCTTTTTATTACATGTTACGTTATGCAACAATGACAAATGACATAAGGTATTTAAACTTACTGATATATTTTGTTTTCTTGGGAAACACTCACGACGTATGGTAAAAAAGATGACTGGAATCGTTTTAAGGTGCAAAATAGCACTTTTACAGTAGATAACCATGTTTTGGTTATTTGTATAGTGAAAATTTGTGACATAAACTTTGCAGACAGCACTATTTTAGTACTAAAAAGCGTTTCTCGACACTTCTACAGAGCTGATTTATCACCGTGAGTGCCCATAGGTAAAGTTTATTGAATAAATCAGTGACAAAACTAGGGCCTTTTTGGGGTTCTGTAAACGTTTACAACACCATTATAGTTCTAATCATGAACACTAATAAGCACGTTCTCAGGACTTTTATAGTACCTAATTTTGTTACTTGGGTTATTAAGTAACTAACAATAAAATCCAATCTTATATGTATGGCCAGATAAAATAGGAAACATCTTAAATCAAATGACTTATGAGAGCAGCGGTGGCCCAGTGGTGGCGGCCTCGCCTCACGAACAGTAAGTCGTGGGTTCGAACCCAGGCAGGCGCTTTACTTTGTGTAAATTATTTCATCACCACTGCTCTCAAAACGGTGAAGGAAAACATCGTGAGGAAACCGGCATGTCCTAGAACCAAACATTCGAAGACATGTGAAATCTACCAACCCGCACTGGGCCCGCGTGGTGGATTATAGTCCATTCCCTCTCATAGAGAGGAGACCGTGTGTCCCAGCAGTGGGAACATTATAGGCTGATTATGCTTATGCTAAATGACTTATATCTAATACTACGACTACCTACCCAGTTGCTCTCCCTCAACCATCTGTGAAACACTTGTCTTTGTCTCTCTTTTGTGGACAACACTGAGGACACATAAGACATCCTGCGATATCCACCAAGCACCTTTCTTATTCCAAAACAATAAAATGACGTTTAAACTCAAATAAAAAGTCCTAAAACTCATCCTCACACAAAAAAACCGTAAACATCTTTAACAGACGAACGGACGCCGCCGCCATTATGAAAGTTAAACCATTTTATTATAAGATCGTCTGTGTGTCTGCCCGGAAACCGTTTGAGAGACGGATGTCCACTGTAAACAATGCTGAGCCATATTTGTTAAGACTTTTGTTATATAATAAACGATATAAAAGGGATTTTTTATAGCTTCCTGACGGATTCTTCCTTCCTTGTTTTTGTTTAATTCGTTTTTATTTTAAAATGGTTTCAAGAAATGGGTTATGTGACAAATTGAGTTCTTCTGTGTCAGTATTGAAATGGTTTTCGACGTGAGGTTTTTCCGTGAGCTAAGTATGAACTTATCTGCCTCTGCCTGCCCCAACTAAGTTGGGGTCGGATGCCGCTGAGTACTAGTACTGTACATGAACCGACTGTTTATCTTACCTCCACAACCCAGTTTATACGGGTTCCCTATTCTGCGTTAATTGTTACATCGATGACTATACATCGATGTCTAGATAATGCGACGTTATGTTTTAGCTACGCCTTTTTTGTTCGCTGTTTCTACTGGGTAAATACTTACCCCTTGGTAAGACTGGTTGTCAGACTTTCTGGCCACTGACTACCTGTAACGACTGTCAAAGATCTACAGATGACAGCCGGGACCAACGGCTTAGCGTGCTTTCCGAGGCACGGAGGAAACTCGATATCACTCATCCGCGGACCAACCTAGGTAGGCGCGGCTATACCTGGTGAAGATCACCCCGAGTGGCTGTAATTATTTAGCCCCGAGCTCTTATGTCCGTAACAACAACAGAATAATACATATTAGTATTATCGCAAACGAAATTAATTAGTCTCCTCTGCATCATTGATGGTGCAGGTCAATGGTGCATAAATACGGTACAACGGGCTAAAATATTAGCACCTATAGATTACATGGTCGCCTGCGTCGTTGGTCTAATGGTCGCAAGCACGACTGCTGAGCATGAGGTCCTGGGTTCGATTCCCGGGTTAGGCAAAGTGTTATTGGGCTTTTCGCTCCATGTAAAATACTGGTGTTCAGCTGCATCCGGTTGGATTGGAAGCTAGAAAAGCTAGCTAGCTTGGAAAAGGCTAGGCAGATGATGGACTTAAACACAAGTGGCGATATGTGGGCGTAGGTACTATTAGATACACCTCTGCCTAACTGTTTGGGGAATACAGGCATGATGTTATGTTATGATATGGATTACTTTTCATTTAACTTTCAATTCAATTTACCGTAATACCACATTTCTTCTGACCTCAAGCACCGTTGTCTAAAACACCATGTTTTTGTAACTCGATCGCTTGGTTCTATCTGTCTATACATCTACGCATGTGTGAGTTCCAAAAGGTGTGCATTTTTTTTCAATTAAAAGGCAGGTGCTATCTCGAGATAATGTGGGCTGACACGAGCGGGACCAGCTTGTGGTTGAAGTAGCTTAATGACGAAGTGTGACTAAAAATGGTGACGGCAAACAACTTGAAGAAATCATTCGAGACTTAACAGTTTCGGGACGCAGTACTTACTTAATTATTTATTGAAACTCATTGGTAACGTGCCCAGAAGACTGGCAGCACGTTGCCACGTTGAATGGCAATGCTAATTCTTTAACCAAAGAAAGAGTCTCAGCCCTCTGGTCACGCGTAGTGTCAACCAGTCGGCGAGATCTTTTTCCGTTTTGGTGACCTTATGTAGTATTATGATTTAACAGGTAAGATGCTTATTTGTAGGCTTCTGTGAGGTCCATCATCCTGCTCTGGGCCCGCGTGGTGGATCAAGGCGCACTCTTACTCACTGAGAGGATGCTTATGTAAGTTCCAGCTGTGGAATTTAGCTCAACATTCATTAGTTCCCTGCCCTTACCCTGACTTATTTGGAGTCGGCGCAGCATGTCATCTTCTTTCATACCTACCTAGGTAGGTAGACGTACCTATTTATTTATTAATCGTCATCACAATTTATCTCAATGGTAAGAGGTGATTTTGTTAGATGTCTAGAAACGTTTTCTATGTGCTTCAGACTGCGCAGAGTTCCACAAGCCTCGACAATAAGGTTGCAAAAATTTAAATATTACAGTACACTCGCATCATCACGTTTTGCAAAAACCATCTGTCTAGCTGCACAATCGTCCCTAATTAAGGCACTATAAAAATAAAAAAAAACATTTACATAATTAGCATAAAGCATCATGAAAAAGGTCGTCCCAAATTGTGGCCGCCATCCGGTGTTCAACGAAACATATTTGCGCGGGAAAACGAAAATAGCAACCGCGTCGGAAACGCGCGTCCCTAATTACGTTAACTTAATCTTTTTAGATATATTTTGCTATAAACTTGCAAGCTAATATCAAACTTAGTGGAAAGAAATAAAGTGTAATTTCAGTTCCATTTTGTGTGGAGTTAAGTCGTTATCGAACACGTCAATTATGCGGAAACGATTAGTTTCAGAGGCACATGCTGACAGGCAGGATGCGAGGAATTCATTATCGATTTTTAAAAGCAAAACCTTTTATCTCTTTCACGCTAATACCTATTAGAGTAAGTGCGAGCGAGAAAGAATATTGTATCAATCCGCAGTGGCGCATGCTTGCAAATAACATTCCAAATCCGAAACGGCAAAAGTACACATCCCCTTTAATCAATTTCGAACCTTATTTTTATAACTTAGAGTTTACAATCGTGTGAATAGAACTTAACGAAAGACCGTCTTTTGTCTGGTGTTTGCCTCAGACATCTGCATTCATTCAAAGGTTGAGGAACGAATGACCGTACCACATTCAACGTTCGGCGCTGGTTGCGAATAGTTGTGTTCGTTGAGAAAACCGTAAACATTTACGATATATTTTTATTGACGATAATGTGTTGGAATAGGCAGTGATAAACTGTATTGAAAGTGTGAATTTGTGATTGAAAACGATTTTTTGTGAGAAAAGGATTGCTACTATTGTTTTTACGTGTCTGTAGTGTGGTGAGTGTTCTTTTTCATTTAATAATAATTGTCTGTTCAACAATACTTTTGGAAAGAAAGCCAATTTATTTAAAAAGGTTTTTTTTTATTCTAAAAAAGATCATCTTAGATTTTTATTTAAAAATATACATACTTTACTTTCGAACTGAAATACCAATATTTTAATACACATACTAACATTTTTATTTGTTTACCTAATGTTGAACAAGATCCTAAAAGATATAATATTATTACAAAAAAAAAAAACTGCTACCATATTCAAAAATAGAAGAAGAAACGAAACTAACTAGGTACCTACTTAATATTTTTTTTTGTAACTAGAAAAATAACCGTAAATAAAAACCGAACTATTCCGAAAAAAAAATGCATCGACGTTGCATTTTTTTGTGTCAAAATAAATAAATTTACATCATTATAATTATGTGAAAATGTTCTTTAAGATATAACAGAAGTAGTACTTATAAACTAACCTCGAGGTCAAGCGTAAGCTTTTTAAAACCGATGTCATTTGCTTCACGATTAATCGATATAGCGAGAATGATTCCTTTCATCATCAAGGTGGGTGTCTAGGTCTACATTTCCAATATCAAGAAAAAATTTTACCAACAATCTAGATAATATTCAGAGCGTGACATTTCATAAAGTTCGATACCGCAATCAAATCTCCAAAGATTTGTCAATTTCAGCGACAGTCAACCGACGCAGAAACTATGTCAGTGAAGTTTTTGTCGATTTTACAAACGATGAAGTCGCTATTTTAATTCAAGTAATTATTTCTTATGTATTTAGCCATGAAAAGTGTTGCAGAATTGTTTCTTGTAGTTGATCACATGTTGCAAAGAAACATCACACGTCAACTGTTCCCAACTATTTATCCTATTGGGGTCGGCTTCCAGATTAACTGGATGTAGCTGAATACATCTTACATTAAAAACATGTATTTAAAAAAAAAGCTTGAGAAAAAGTTGGAACTTTGACCCCCAATATCTCCGTAACTAGGAGGTCCCCAGGTATGGACTAGAAAAAAATAATCGCAATGGCGGGGAGAACAAGTGCCTTTTGGCTTCGTTAAGGGTCTTGTTGTCCCTTTGGATCATGTTGATAAAAAATGGCGGATGATATTCTCAAATTCTCTTCGTCGTCAAACAATCCCTTGTCAAATTAAAACATCTACAGGAAGCACACCATCCGATCAGTTACGCCACAAAGTTTAAAAAACAGACAGAACTATCATTAAACTACTTTCTAATCTGCAATCTTACGAAAATGGCTACAATTTCAAGTAATTACCCCATTGTTGCTTCGTCTTCCCGCCATTATGTCGCTTTCCCGCGCTTTCCGACTTCCTGTGTGAATATGTGTCAAAAACAATGGCGGGAATTGTTGTTTTTTTTTCGTGAATAATGAGGCAAAGGTAATGTGTGTCTGGGTATTTGTTTTTAATCGGTTTAATTGTTTCGTGAGACATTTACTTATCTATATATGTATGTATAGCTACAGGTTGTTAAATCAATTCGCTTTTCGTTTGAGTCTGCGTTGTTATTCCTAACTTCGCAACAGACTGATGAGGTTTTCAAAACCATTTAAAGAATTTATATTTCGAAAGCGAGTTTAATTTATATGTTGCCCGCGACCTTCGTCCGCGTGCCATTATTATAAAAAGAGTACCTACTCAATTAAAACCATTCAATCAAAATCGATTTCTTCAAATCAGGCTGCAAATCAGCACCTTTTTAACGTAAAAAATTGACAGCCGCCCAAAACACCTTCATCACTACTTTTTATTGTTTTAGCTGGTGGTTAACGGGAAGTATCGTCAGCATTATGCATTAAACCGCAAGTTTTACGAGGGAAATGGGTAATTAAGCCATAATAATAGCAAGTTAGCCCAGAAGTGAACACGGATGGCAATGGCGTGTTCTAGAATGTATCCATTACGTGGAGCATTGTGCGAAAAGCGTGAACGCGTCGTAAATAAGAAAGTTGAAATGGGAAATTGTGTTGAATGTGTAATTTTGTGTCGATTATGAGTTTTTACGTAAAAAAGCGATGGATTTGGGTCGGCATTGTGTTTTTGGCGACGCGGTAGACTTAGCAGGAGATGGCGCGACGACCTGAACAGAACCAACGACCAGTGGTCCTCATTGGCCCTGGATCGAAGGATTTGGAAGTCATAGGGATAGGCCTTTGCCCAGCTGTGGGATGACACTGGCTAGCAGTATCAGTAATTGTCTTTTTCGTAAGCCATTTTCTGTTCAGACGTCTCTTTATCTTTTCCTTACAAATCAACGCATCGGGAACAGAAGCTCTGTGAAATCCGGGCTAGCAATGACTAATCGAAAACGAGGTCTCCAAAATCAGTTATCGAACCGTTCCTCTTAAGATAGAAGCGTAGAACCATGAAAAAACATTTAATAGGATTAAATGAACTTAGAGAGTCGTGTTAATGATTTTATTTCAACTTTGTGAAGCCATAATTTGTTGCGGTCGTGAATCATATTTTAATCAACATCCAATCTGACACTGAACAGCAAATTGTAAAAACGTAAGTAAAATTGAATTTCGCGGGCAACTCTGGTGCTACCTCCCTAAAGCTCTAATTCGACCGTACTGTATCATGAATCCGATTTGGAAATGATCCTGGAACCTATCTTTTAAATGCTAAATCGTAATCTCTTCCTTCATAGTTTCAAAACCGTCCGAAATCCTTAAAACTTAAGTCAAAATCTCACAAAACCGGAACTGCTCCCCAAATCCCCGTAAACCGTAATGCACAATGCACATTACTTATGCAGCTTATCGCCATACCACGTGCTACACACATATTGTGTACAGTAACTGGATCCTTATAGTGACAGCTGGCGGTAGCAGCTGATACCTGACTTCCGATATCCATAGGATGTTGACGTGGTGGTAGGTCGGATGTATCCTTTGGATTTGTAAGATGATTACCAAAATTAATGACGTAAGCAATTTTTTCATTAAGAATAACCACGCTTTTGAAAAAACTACTTTTTTTTTTTTACTTTTAAGGCTTAAGTCACCCAAAGGGCAATAGAGAGGGCTATGCTCAGAGTTTCCTTGCGTAATCGAATCAGAAATGAAGACATCCGCAAGAGAACCAAAGTTACCGACGTAGCCCGAAGAATTGCCAAACTGAAGTGGCAGTGGGCAGGGCACATTGCTCGCAGGACGGATGGCCGATGGGGCCGAAAAGTTCTGGAGTGGCGACCGCGAACAAGATGACGTTGCGTTGGAGGGCCTCCCACTAAGTGGACCGATGACCTGGTGAAGGTTGCGGGGATCCGCTGGATGCGAGTCGCACGGGACCGGTCAGTGTGGCGACACTTGGGGGAGGCCTATGTCCAGCAGTGGACGTCTTTCGGCTGAAAGGATGATGATGATGAAAAAAATACTGGGGACTATTCAAAGCTCCCGTGAATAGGTTTTTTCTAGGCAAGTGTGCTCCACCCTAGGCCACATCATCGCTTCACATCAGGCGATTTGCGGTCATAGGCATCAAGCCAAAAGCCAATTTAGTGAAAAAAAAAACATTTCGAAATATCTATGGCTACGTTTTGCCCGCAGCTTTGCTCGCGTTATAGTTGGATGTTCTCCCACTGGAACGTTTAAAATATAGCCTAAGACACTCAGGGATAATGAATCTTTCCATTAGTGAAAGAATTTTCGGAATCAAATCAGTAGTTTCGAAGATTAAACCCTACATCCAAACTTTAAAAAATACAAGAGAACGCGGTATTCAGCTGTATCCGGTTAGACTGGAAGCCGACCACAACATGCTTTGGAAAAGGCAGGCAGTTAATGAGTTACGGGAAACACTACTTAATCAGTATAGTTAGTAATTATGAATGACGTATACAATGAGTCATGGTAAAATATTCTATTATAGTGACTAATCAATACTCTGATTACGTATTACTAATTGTAGTTGTTGATAAAACAAACTCTTTTATTTGCTTCTGGTATTGAATAGTAGAGGCTGGTCGTCACCTGCGAGATATGCAGAGGATCCCAATGAAGGGACCTGTCGTGTGATGTCGACTTGGGCCGCTCTTATGTAGGCTCAGGTGTTATTATTTCAATCAAAGCACAAGGCACTAATCAAACTTATTTATTTACTAACTTATTTTTTTTCCAAAAAGACACTAAAATAACTAAAAGAACTTAAAATAACTTGAGTCTAAAATAACTTTATTTACGGAAGTCGGTGGCAAAAAGTCAGTGAAACAAACAAAGTCGACTTCCGAAAGTCAAGTTATTTTAAACTTTTTTAGTGTCTTTTTGGCAGTCTGTTTTTTTTTTAATAATAATTTTAAAATAAATCCGCAGCAAAATAATGATCATGTACCGCGCGTGCATTTTTATTATGTGACGCAGCTGAAGTTGCAGCCGGGTCAACTAGTACCTATAATAATAACTTAGTCACTTGATTTAAACGAACTACCCTGTTGCCCAAGTGGTCGAAAAGCAATACTGCTTCACATGAGGTCTTGGGTTCGATTTTCAAGTCGAGCAAAGTGTTAGTTTTTTTCCGTCTGGAATCAGATTTTGTCAGAGCACGGAGTTTGGATATAGTACACACTACACACATAGTACACGTAGCCACACATATCAGACAAAATGCAAATTTAGTCTAGATACAGAGTGTAACAGGACCCTTCACGAAGCCGTCAACCAAGCATTCTGTACATCAAACTAAGTAACTTTACGCAAAAATTATTGCTGGGAAACGATTTTTTTTGGGGTGAAAAATCACGCTTTACGGTAGGACTCAATGTAACGCACTCAAAAAATTGTGCTGATGAATGCATTGAATAATACGGGGGTTGTGGAGGTGTTTAAAGTAAAAAAAATACAATAGTTTTTTTTATTAAACACAAGATTTTAATAACGTGTAAATAGTTAATTATTTTACGTTTGTTTTCATGATCAACCTGTCAGATGTTATGCAGATAAGAATTTTTTTGTCAGATTTACAATCTATACTTACATAATATTATTCTGTTTTTTTTTTCTGGTTTTTATAAATATGTATGATAGTCTTTAAGGTATTTATGTTATGGGTCTTAGTCACCTGAAATAAATGATATATTATTATTATTATTATAAAGCTGAAGAATTTGTTTGGTTGAACGCGCTAACCTCAGGAACTACTAGTTCCAATTGAAAAAATAATTTAATGTTGATAGCCAATTTATCGAGGAAGTCATTTAACCCCATTGAATGACTTTTTCATGAAATAGTTACAGAATAGGGTTAAATAAACTTATAGGTTGTATTGATGATTTTAATGATTATAATTCTGTAACTCCATACGTGTTACTTGCGCGACTCATTTTTCATCAACATACAACCTGACACTGACCTACAAATTGCAATAAACGTAAGGAAATTTTAATTTCGCGGGTTACCCTTACGCTTCCACCTTAACAAGAACAGGGTGAATTGTAGCCAATCGCTTGACGGGCGAACTAAACTATTATTTTATTCCGGATCCGGACACAAAATGGCCTACAGCTTGCAGGGCAAATCAATAAAAAATACCAACAGACGACCCACAGCCACGTCTAAACATCTGTCAAATAAGTAAATAATTAAGGGCTTTAATAAATAATTGTTTTTACATAAAAAAGTAGTTCTATTGAACGGAAGTGCGCGCGCCACCGTCTTCCCGCCAAACGCGGACGGACGCGCCATAATCGAAATCGACACTTCCGCCCGTTTCAAAAAAGGAACGCATTGTCGGTTTTTTTTTATTATCCGTTGGCAAAGATATTACGTTTGTCTGCCTTGTTGCATCCTCTTTTTGAATGGGCCCTTTATTTTATTAATGGGGTTACCAATTATTTAATTGTTTGTGTTGTTATCTCCTAAAATGGTGGACGTATTTGGATGTTTTTATTACTTGATTATTTGGCGTGTGATGAGTGTGTTAATTTAAACTGTATAGCAATGTTTTACACCTGTTAGTTAATTAAATATCTTAAACTGTTGACCCGCGACTTCGTTCGTGGAAATATTTGTATGTGTATGTGTATGTCTGAGAAAAAAAAAGATAGCCTATGACTGCCCCCAGGATATAATTTATCTCGTTGCCAAGTATCATTGCGATCCGATCACCCGTTTAGTCGTGAAACGGTAACAATAACAAAGAAACAGAGTTATTCACTATAACTATTATAATATGTTATGTCGAAATGTTGGTTTGATAATTACGAATATTATGTTCGAAGTCTTATGAGGGAACCACAAATCGAAGACATGTGACATCTACCAACCCGCACTGGGCGTGCGTGGTTTAGCCCACTCCCTCTCATAGAGAGGAGGCCTGCAGTGGAGACGTTATAGACTTATTAAAAGAGTGTCCATGGAGTTTCTTGGCCGTTCTTCTCCATAGAGTTCTACGCTTTGGAGTGGCCAACTACAGTACTTTCACAGTTTTTATGCCTTGTGACTTACTGTAGCTACATTTCATTGTTGTCTTTGTTTCGAAAATTCAAAAGTGTCTGTAACTGGCCTACTTAAAAAAATGATTTGATTTTTGATTGATTACAACCCCCGAACGGTTTGACCCGCAGATGTTTAAATAATACAAAGACATTACCAGTAACAACAACTAAAATTATATGTATTTAAATCACACAATTGGTCAAATTCACCAAATAATAGCCGATCCCAGGCGGATATAGGACAAAAATCGGGAAATACCCCACAATAGGCTGAACGTAACAAAAACCTATTCAAGATGGCGGATATGGCTGGCGTTTTGCTACCGGAAACGGATGCGGCGAACGCTAATAGTAGTAAATGGCGACAATTTTGTGTGTTGTTACATAATCATATAGGATGCGGGTTATTGTAACGAATGTACGTTAAATAAATAAAAGAACGGATGGATCGATTGTGTTTTGTGAGTTAAGCTGCGGTTGATGAGGTTAATTGTTAGATGGGTGACTGTTTTTATACTTTAGATCATACATGACATCACGCCTGTAATCCCCGCGGGGTTAGGCAGACGTGTACTTAGTAGTACACCCACATTTCGCTAGAACTTATGTTTAACTCCCATGTAAGATGGGGGGAGCCTATTGCCATCAACCGGGCAGCCGGGTCTCGGCTTACCGTGTGGTACCGTACCGATGAGTTTAGCTGTCTCGTCACTAGTCTTGCCGTCGTAACCGTGTCCTAAGTTCGAACCCCGAGTCGGGTAAAGTTTGTTCTTTAGAACTAAAACTAAACCATCATTTTCCTCTTATTTTCAGATCTTCAACTGTAACTATGCCTACTCAAGCACGTTGCGACAGAGTGCCCCCTCCGCACGCCAAGTGGGATGCCTTAGACCTCAGGGTCCTGCAAGAAGATGACCTTCCTCTCGGTAAGTATTTTCGACACTATTTTTGCATAACAGTTTCTATCCAGACTCTCATCCTACCCACTATTCTTATTTAAAACCGTGCTCCAGTTTATGAATTTCTCCTGTATCGTGGGTGAGTTTACAAACATTTAAACTCACATACACAAACAGCCAGACCCGGAACAACTACCTGTAAGTCATACAAATATATTTTGCGTGCGGGTGACACGCAGCGCAGCGGCCAATCGCTCAGCCATTGCGCCAACCGTGCCGTCTTACTTACCTACCAGCAGGATTGTTGCGGGATTGCCTGCCAAGACTGCACACCAGTGCTTCCACTTGCACGTTACCCTTTAACTGGATCTTCGGTTACTGCTATCACGCTACTGTTCAGCCACCGTGCGAAGAACGTAGATACTAGCTACTATTAGTGGTTTCCTCTCAAAGCCGTGTCTACCACAAGGGTCATCGGTTGGTCTACGGCTGACATAGCTGGCCTATAGTATACCACACATTTCACTATATATATATATATTTAAGTCCCATATTATAGGGGGCGAGCCCATTACCTTCAACTGGGCATAAATCCATACTCCGCACTACTGATACTGTTACTGCGTCATCCCAACTGTGAAAAGGCCTTTCCCAATGACTTCCAGTTGTTTCTATCCAGAGCTAATGTGGACCACTGGTCGTTGGCTTTGTCCAGTTCGTCCCGCCATCTTCTACGAGGACTGCCGCGATGAAGTCATCGCGGCTGTGTCAGGGCTCCAGAAAGTGGTTATTTTGGCCCACAGCTCATTAGGCATGCGGCAGACGTGGCCAGTCCAGTCCCACTTCAGTTTAGCGGCTTATTGAGCAACGTCAGTAATTTGTGTTTTGGAGCGCAGTTTCGTGTTGCGTACATGGTCGGTTAGTTTGACGCCTAGAATGCCGCGCTCCATTGCACGTTGGCAGACCTTGAGCTTGGACTTTTGATTGATTGTCAAAGACCAAGTCTGGGATCCATAGGTCAAAATAGGAAGAATGCACATGTCCATGATTATTCGCCTTAGCGACAAAGGAAGGTTCCCTTCATATGCTCCTTCATGGACCAGTAGCTCTTCCAGGCGTTTTTGGTGCATCTTGTGACTTCCTTGTCTTGCCTGGAGTGGAAAGAGACTAACTGGCCCAAGTAGATGTATTCATGGACATATTGCAATTCTTTACCATTCACTCTGATCCTATGCTTAGTGAAGTATGAAATCAGTTTGGTCTTCGACATGTACTCCGTACAGTAGTACTATGGAAAAAAATCTGATGGAAACCCTTTATTCATGTATATAACCATTACTTTCTCTTTCGTCTCCACAGACCCTAGATCCTGGGGCCGCGCAGAGGTGGGCACGTGGGTGGCACGACGAGGAGGCCTGCCCGAGAGGTTCCCGATGAACGGGAAGGCCCTGTGTCTCATGTCCAAGGACATGTTCGCCTCCCGAGTGCCTCATAGTGGGCATGTGCTATACCAGGTTCGTAGAATATCTGACTTGAACTTAACATAACATCACTCCACTAATTCCTGAAGTGTTAGGCAGAGGTATAGCCTAAGGATATAACCTAACTATAAGACCAACTGTATCACCAAAAATCACACTAATAAATACTTTGACTTTGACTTTGAGGTGTACCTAATAATACTCCGACATTGCGCCAGTCGATCATACAAAAGGTTTTTTTTGCTCCTTAGATTTTTTGGAGACCACGCCTTTCACCGTATGTTTATAAATATCAGGCTTGCATTGCCAAAGGGGTAGGCGGTAGAGATACTGGGCCACATTTATTTAATAATAATAATAATCTTTATTTTCTCGCCACACACAATACACATTAAAAAAAACATTATTTCTAAGGGAACAAGTGGATACAGTAAGTATATTGTGGGAGACTGGTGCTTAAACTAGGCTTGGGGCCTGTATTTCAGGACACCAGGTCTCCACCCTTGGGTTATATAACATTCTAGTGCTTTATCAAACAGTGGTCGCGAAATATTTAACAATTTAAGATGCGATTCCTGAATCTATATAGGGTGACTGGTAATTAGTGACCGATACTTCTACACGTGATTGTACTCAAGATAACAAACAAATTTCCCAAAGAAACATTTTTGCTTATACTTATTCACTATAATCACAATAACACAACAGCCGTATGAAATTCGCGCGATTAATCCACAAGATTAATCATAAAAATGTTATAATACTAATAAAACCTTTCATCTTGTTACAGGATTTCAGAAGAAGACTATCAAAAGCGTTAGCGCTGCAAGACCTCATCGAGAAGATGTCACACTGACTCAAAGACTTAACCAAACCTTTTAGAGGCTCATTAATATAATAAAAATGCTAATGTGTGCATTAAAACAACCTCCGCGAGTTGAAACAGCCTATAGCGTGGCCTCTTCAATCGCACGCCACTTAACTCGATTCTCGGGAATTCTCATCCAGGTCCTACCTACAACCTTGCGAAGATCAAGTAATCTTGGATAGCGTCTATCTGGCTCTACTAACAGCCGTTTTCAATAACTTACTAACAGTTAACGGAACGTTGCTATCTCAAGAAACATCAACTGTCAACCCTCCGAGAGACCAAGTGACGTGAATAGAATATTCCTGTCAATTCATTGCTAACTTTGTTTATAGAAACACCGATAGCTACTAGAGTAAGGCATATTAACTAACCGTTATACGTAAGTAAGTTATAGAAAACGGCCGTAAGTAAAACATTTCCGTATATCTTTCCGCCAAATTTTGCAAAATGCCTGCCAAGAAGTGAAACTTGGCATAATTTATCACCTTGCTGCCTTTTCTCAAGTACCAACAATGTTGGGGTCAGCTTCCAGTCTAACCGGATGCAGCTGAATACCAGTATGGAGCGACTGCCTATCTGACCTCCACAACACAGTTGCTGGCTAAAGACCTCTTGATTAGACTTGAACAGCCTTGACATACTATGGAGTAACATCTTAAATTCTTTAACAGTTTGCAAAAACATGTTTTTAACCTTGCAAGATTAACTATGTCATCTGATTGGTGTAATGATCTGGCAATCCATATAAGGTTGAATTGCAAAATATGAAAAGTGTTTGGGGAAAAAATTGCGCAAATGTCGTTGCGATGCAAATAAGTTGGTGTGGTTGTTGCTTCTCTCTCAAATACCGAAGTATACAAGGTGTAACTGGACCCTTCACGAAGCTGTCAACCAAGCATTATGTACTTACGTCAAATTAAGAAACTCTACGCAAGAATTATTGCTGCGAAACAACTTTCTTTTTTTGGGTAAAAAATCACGTTTTTCGGCAGCACTCAATGTAACGCACTCAAAACATTAAGCTGGTGAATGGATTAAATAGTACGGGGGTCGTGGAGGTGTAAAGTAAAAATCTTACGTTAAAAAAAAGGAATAAAAAAAAAAACTTGTTGAAAATTTTAGAACTTTGACCCCCAGTATCCCCGTAACTAGAAGGTTCCCAGGTATGGTCTGGAACAAAAAAAAAAGATCGCAATGACGGGGATAACAAATGCCTATCAGCTTCGTTAAGGGGCTATTTACACCCTTTAGTTTCTTTTTTTTATACGAACACTTAACAAAGCATCAAACTTGAATTTTCAGCAGGGATAGGCACAAGTATGTTTTAAATGGCGCTAAAACTTGTCCCCACGCCCCACGTAAGAAGGGTCCCGAACTTCAAAAGATGAGGTACAATTATTGGAAATTACATTCAACAATTAAGCAATTATTTGTCAACAATAAGTAGTACTAAGGCTGTGTATTCTGAAATTTGATATCAACGCAAATAGCTGATCATCATCAGCGTAGCCTTTACCTAACTTTGTTGTGGTCGACTTCCAGTCTAAGCGGATGCAGTTGAATACCAGTATTTTACATGGAGCAACTGCCTATCTGACCACCACAACCCAGTTAGTACTGGGTAATACGGTACCCCTTGGTATGACTGGTTCTTAGACTTTCGGGCCACTGACTGCCTGTAACGACTGTCAAAGATCTACAAATGACAGCCGGGACCAACGGCTTAACGTGCTTACCGAGGCTCGGAGAAAACTCGGTATCATGTACCTAATGGATGGTCACACATTCACGGACCAACCTTGGCAAGCACTGCTTAACCTTGACGATTGATCCGTGCGTCTGTTATTATATCGCCAAGAGTTCCACCAATAATTAATCAATATTTTTTAATAGCATATTTTTGACAGCTATTTGCGGTGTATTCCCGTTCGTCCCACTGACTACGTCCCCGTAGTGGGACGTACGGGAATTTACAAAAATAATATTAAATTTGTTCCCGATCGTCCCATTCATGATTTTAGGGGGACGAACGGGTTCTTAGATTAGCGCCATTCGTCCCACTAAATAAATTTGTGCGTATTGTTTAGTCGTTGTTTCGTAGTTTACTTTAAAAGGAGATGTTTTATTTTGGGCTACCACTATGTACACTACATAGATAAGTAGGAAAAAAAATAGAGGAATTTCATAAAAATACTAACAAATTAATTTGAAGAATGGTACAAGCGTACAAAAATTATCATTTAAATTAAAAACGTTTACTAGATTATACAGCGAAATTTACATAGTGTATACATATTTATATGGCGCTAGCCAAGGCTCCATACATTTCTGGAACATCTCCTTTGTCGGGATATTATTATTGGGATATTTTAACTGTGATTTTTATTCCTCAATAAATGACTGTTTTTTTTTTTCGTCCCCCTAAAAATCATGAATGGGACGATCGGGAACAAATTTAATATTAGTTTTGTAAATTCCCGTTCGTCCCACTACGGGGACGAAGTCAGTGGGACGAACGGGAATACACCCTATTTGCGACGTTGCCAAAGTTCAGAATGCACCCTTTTTAAAGTTATTGATAAAATAAACTATTGCACTTATGTTCCTAAACTAAGTTAGGTAATTTTTTTTAGTCAATTTACTTAAAAATCTTGATGATACATACATTTGGAATTCTGCTTAAAAGTCGATAGTGATTCTATCACGCAACTATTTTTATGAGGCAGCTGAATTTTAAGTGCAGTATCAAAAAATTACATGTTAAATTTATGGTTACATAGGTACATCTGAAAAACAATGTTTTTTTTATTTGAAACCGGTTGGGTCATCACCTTCCAGTCTTTTGGCTCCAGTCTAACCAGATGCAGCTGAATACCAGTATGTTACATGAAGCGAAAATTCACGATGGTGTTTTTCAGATATACGTAGCTAAAAATAATGTTATATGATATCAGTATTACTAAACCAATTGTTATTAAATAAATAGTTAGTAAATATTATTTGTGTTTGTATATTAGCATTGTACTTCTAGTCAAGTATGTAAATATAGTTATTATGGAAATTTTAAAAATGGTTTTTTATTTGATGTTAACACAAAATCATCTGACCCATCTGCCTAGCCTTTTCCTAACAATGTTGGGGTAGGTTTCCAGTCTAACCGGATGCAGCTGAGTACTAGTATTATACATGGAGCGTCTGCTTATGTGACCTCCACAACCCAAGTTGTACTGGTAATACGATACCTCTTGGTAAGACTGGTTGTCAGACTTTCGGGACAATGATTACATGTAACGACTGTCATAGATCTACAAATGAATCTCACATTAATTTACCACAAGATCAATAATGCACCCACTTGACACATTCCACCCACTGACACGTCATCTACATAATAAAAATAAAAAAGCTAAAGATGTGTGTACCTATACAGCGTGTAACAGAAAGGGTATAATCATATGGAACACTGTGGTACGGACCATCAAACTGAACAACTTTCTCTATGGGACCATCATCGAAATCGTAAAAAAATAATCAGCTGTCCCATACATTTGGGTCGAGTAGGTATTGAAATTTGTATAGGACAGCTGATTATTTATTTTACGATTTCGACGGTGGTCCCATAGAGAAAGTTGTTCAGTTTGATGGTCCGTTCCACAGTATTCCATATGATTATACCCTTTCTGTTACATGTTGTATATACATATGAGGAAGTCTCATAGTAGAGCCGGTGACTGAAAAGATGTGTGGTAATCGGTTGGCTTGTCAAGTGGTTGAATGAGGAAACTGTCATGAGGGAAGTTTTGAGTATGAATGGTTATAAGAGTAGAGGAAGACCAAAGAGACGATGGATAGACTGTGTGAAGTATGATATGGCTAGAAAGGAGGTGACTGCTGAGATGACGAGTAATAGAGAAGTGTGGAAGAAGAAGACATGCTGCGCCGACCACAAATGAATTGGGATAAGGGTGGGAGAATAATGGACACCTCACCGGCTTGACTGTACCAAAAGAAAACAAGAAAAACTCAAATCATGCCAGAAATATTTATTGCGGTAAGATTTTTTACATTTTAGGAACAACATCTTTCGCAAAACTTTTCAGAGTACTAGTGGCTTCATCTACAGCGCTTTGCAGCAACTTCGGACCATGCTCCGCTAACTTCTTAGTTACCCCTTCGAGGTTCGTTTTAAACTCCTCAACTACCATATTGATGACTTCTTTAAACTTTTCAAGGGTAACATTCTTCTTGTCAACAACATCGTTGAAGTAGCTGCGAAGCTTCTCTTCTTGGTCCTTTGCTTGGTTTATTACTTTTGCTGTAACAGAAGAATAGATAATTTGATTGCCATCATTTGCTTCGTATTTTTTTAGGAGCTCATGGCTAAATAATAACAGCCGCACAGGTCGATCTTCAAGGTTAAGCCGTGCTTGCCGAGGTTGGTCTGTGGATAGGTGACCATCATTACGTAACCAAGTTTCCTCTGTGCCTCGGAAGGCACGTTAAGCTGTTGGTTCGGGCTGTCTTTGACAGTCGTTACAGGTTGTCAGTGGCCCGAATGTGTAACAACCAGTCTAACCAAGGGGTATCGTATAACCAAAACTAACTGGGTTGTGCAGGCCACATAGACAGTCGCTCCATGCAAGAAATTGGTATTCAGCTGGATCTGGTTAGACTGGATGCCAAAAGATTTGCAGATGATGACCGAACCGGTTACAAATAAAAAGACTGGAAGCCGACCCCAACATAGTGGGGAAAAGGCTAGGCCGATGATTTGCTTAGTATTTTTCTAAAAATATTTGGGTCGGCTTCCAGTATATGGGCTCATTTGCGGAGACACGGTGCGTGCTGCGTGGCGTCTCACGGCGTGTTGCACCTGTTTTCCGTTTACGGAGAGGCGGCACGTGCGTGGGCCCTGTTTTTAGGAGATACTAAGACGATACATCTGAAGTGAATCATTCCAACTTACTTTTGGAGGCTATTGTTGGTACTGTATGCCCGCGGTGAAAATGATCCTATGGGTACGCGATTACCATAAAAAAGGTTCTTATATTCTAAACGAGATCATATTCTACTAGTGTGCCAAATTTTATTGAAATTCGTCCATCCGTTCTAAAGGTGTGATGGTGTAACAAACAAAAAAAATAAACAAAAACACTAACTTCTTATAATATTATTTAAATGCAGTAGGTAAGGTAGGTCTTCATTCATTTTCATTTAGTAATCTGCATTGGGCCCGCATGGATGACAGCCCACTTCCTCATACAGCCTGTGTCCCAGCTGTGGGACCATTATAGGCTGATTTCGGGACGTATTCATCCTCCCATTTTCAAGACCCCAGTTAAAGTACTGGCGGCGCCACTTATAGCATCTTGAAGCGCTTTGGGACCACTCTCACCCAGCTGTTTAGCTATTCCGTCAAAATTTGTTTTAAATTCTGCAGCTAACTTGGTGATAATTTCTTTAAACTGATCTAGGGTAATGTTGGCCTTGTCTGGTGCATCGTTGAAGAGGCTGCGGGCCTTGTCTTCTTGTGCCTTTGAAGCGTCTATTACTTTCGCTGTAAAAAAAAAGAAAACAAAATGTCTCCATAAAAGAAAATAAAATAAATTAATCCACAAAAAAAAGATGGACAAAAAGTGATCGTAAATCGGTTCTGTTTTTTCCTGATGAGGTACAGAATCTAAGTAAAGCTACGCTTATCGAGGTCGCTTCGTAGTTGGACTGACTGACTGACTGACCTACTGAGACGTTTGCTACGACGAACAGAGCTTTTGTCACATAAACAACTGCTGGCTAAAGCGGAAAGACATATTGACCATGTAAACTCAAACTCAAACTCAAATTCTTTATTGCATTCATGTGTAATCCACTACTATAGTCTACTGATGAGGAGATGACCTCGCTGGAGGTCACACTCGAACTGCCACCACTCACAACACACCTGCTTATAGCTAATGCTGATTGCAGACAAATACAGAAAAAAAAACAACCGGCGCCGTGACGTGGCAACGCATGTGTGCGTGGCGAAGTCGCAGCGGCTTCTTGCACATAAAAATCCATGGTAGGTATGTCTGTGTCGTCCAAGATAAACTGAGAAAGTACATATGAATTGAAAAAGACATATTGGTACTTGCTTGGATTTAAACCCACAACCTCTTGCATGAGACTTGGGCTTGGACTTGGGGCTTTAACCTCTTCTTATAACGTATCGATGACAATTCAAATTGAGTCAGCTCAAAATTTGGCGACGAGTTTGACAATTTCAGTAGCGGCCATCAGAGCCTGTTATGTGCAAACAACAGGACAGCCAGGACACGATATCTAGTATCCCATCGTTTGTGGGGCAACTTCTGATGTTGCCCCACAAACGATGTCTCTGATACCTCGGGGCCATCACGACATATGGACTGGAGTACTAAGATTAAAAAGGCACTTACAGTCTTTCATCCACTTGACCAAGTTGTCCACATCATTCTTCCCATCCTTCTGCAGATTGGCGAAAGCTTGCTCCATGATGATCTGCTATTTCTTGCCTTTTTGTTCTTTACTAAAGAACATTTGTAGTAAACAACGAAAAGACAATTTTATCTTAGCTGGCATATATTCCAAAATGTTATGACATTTATAGGGCCATGAATTTGACAGTTAGAATTTATCTTTAATCTACTGCGCCATGGATTTTACCAAAGAGATTTTTTGCGAAATAAAATCTATCAGCCAGTTTCTTCACCAACAACTAACGGTTCGGCTGCACGCTCAATCTTGTTTGCACAATTCTTGTTTTTAGGTACAAGCTAACGTAATTGGGTTATGATGGCAAAACGGTATACCGCACAAATGGCTGGCACAAAACGAAAATTGATTTGCACAATTAACCAACTGTCTCTGGTAGACGGGCACCTTTTGATATCGGAGCGCCTCCCCGATACAGCCGAATGGCAGGGAGTTAAACGCGTTGACGATGTTTAAGGACACCGCCAACCCGGGGCTGCGGAACTGTTCGAAAGAGATACCGTGGCCCCGGAACACAAAGGGCGATGAAGGAACATGGTTGGGTTTTAGTCAGTAAAAGTCTGACACTCCCTCCTGCTCCGTCCAGAGCGGGAGGAGACATTTGATGATTTCCCAGCCGAAAAAAAAGCACACCAACAAAGAAAGAAAACCCGGCCAAGTGCGCGTCGTACTGACACTCCATAGGGTTCCGTAGTAGCAAACAATGAAGATGATAATGGTAGGATACAGGTCTTCTGCCTTCAAAAACTAACCGTCTTTTATTCAAACTAATTTTGGTTGAAAGTTTTATTTACGTTCTACAATTCAAAATTATTTAAGAATTTTCCTCTTCTTACTTTAGAAATTAGAGGGAGGGGACACACATTTAACCATTTTGGAAGTGTCTATCTTTCAAACGATTGACTTTGAGAAAAAATGGTTTTAGGAACCTCAACGTCATTTTTTAGACCAATCTATAGAAAACCCGCATGTATAGGTTCATGAATTATTTCTTTTAGTTTCAGTTTCATGTACCTATGGGCACAGATAATCTAAAATACCTATGGGTCCTTAAACTTTTTTTTATGTTTGTAAGTACAAAAAAAGTAAAGCGGTTCAGAATCAGAATACATCTACCTACCAAGTTTCGGTATAAAGTGGCTGTGACATACACGGACAGACAAACAGACATGGCGAATCTATAAGGGTTCCGTTTTTTTGCTATTCGGATACGGAACCCTAAAATGTGTTTATTAGACTCGCACAAGACAAAACAAAAAAATGGTTGAATACACAACAACTACAACCAACCCTGTGCAACCGCTAGCCTCTCCTCGGCCTTGAGGCGCAAGATTTTATTTATTAGAAACAAACGAAGATATGGCGTCTATTGTCGAGCGTTCGACAAATTGGGGCCGACCGCTTCCAAGTGCCGGACGATGCGGGTTTTGAGAATCTTGTCTAGCATCTTCCCCGCCTCGTGCAGCAACACAATTGGCTCGTACGCCGATGGATAGTCCAGGGGATGCCCCACAGCAGCAGCAGCACCACTCGACCTTCCTTCCAGGCCTAGGGAACCGCCTCCGGCTCCGTGCTCAAGGGGTGTCAACGGGAGCCTATTACGAAGGCACCGCTTCGTATGGACGATAGACACTTGTAAGAGTCTCTATGAAATGTGTATTTAATAAAATATGAAAGGTTCCCACACAAGAAACGCGTTGTTACTCATTAAGTACGAAACTATTCACCGTGCCTGTTCCGACACCTGGCCGGTATTTTTTTTACTTTTATAGAGTTTTACTCGCTAATTTAATGTTACCTTAAGAGCGGCCAACCCGTCATACTTTTTATACAAACGCTCGTACGTGATTATGCCGTTGTTACACATCTATCTTTGAATTTTTTGAACTAATAGGTATTTTGTGCACTATATCTAGGTTTCTATGGTTGCAAAAAAAAAAAAAATTAAAACAAATTCAGTATAAGCCTCCAAAAATTGCTAATTTGCACACATTTTACCTGAACTTTGGCCGTTCATAATGTACTCATAAACTGTGAAAATAAAGAAAACATCTCGATAGAAACCTTGCACATGTAATGCAAATTCTTAATGACAAATATTTATTTTACACACTTGTAAGACTTATTCAAACTACTATTTCCTGGAACAAGTTTAAGAAATTTTCGAACACTATTTTTCGTTCAATGTCATCGCGTTAGGCGGTATGAAGTGCGTGGGAGACGAGCTGTGCGGGGTCGGGGCGGGGTAAGACGGGGGAGTTGAATGAAAATCACCGCTGTGGCTCTGGATGAAACAACAAGCTTTTTGACCATGCTCGAGTTGACGATAGACGCGCCTTGAGAGCCAATGCACACGGTGTGTTGCGGGGTCCGCGCCGTCGGCGTCGCGGCATGATGTCACCGCATTGGTGGACCCACGGCCCCACCGCGCTTGTGACGCCACATGCCGTGCTCTCTACCTTCATCATCATCGTCTTCCTGCTCTTGTCCCATTCTATTTGGGGTCGGCGCAACACGTTTTCTTCTTCGATTCTCCCCTGTCAGGGTGATTGACGCCGTGACGTCTGACAGGGGAGAATGGAAGAAGAACACGTGTTCTTCTTCCATTCTCCCCTGTCAGACGTCACGGCGTCATTTAAACCTTTCTCTTTCATATCCGTCTTCACACAATCCATCCATCTTTTCTTTGGCCTCTCCCTTTCCATCCATCAACATTCATGTCCATCACTCTTTTAGTCACATGCGTTTCATCGCTCCTCATTACATGTCCATACCAAATGAGCGATGCTGCGGTGCCGCTGCGGCGTCGCACACAAGGCGTATACCCCTCCCCGCCTTGTCTCGCGGGTAGTATGTCGGTGTGCGTGCGGCACATCGCCGGAGCGCGTCGTGTGACATACCATGGACTTTTATGTGCAGAACGCCGCTGCGACGCCGCTCCAACCTCTACGCACCGTGTGCTCTAGATCTCTTTGGTCAAATCCATGACACAATGGATTTTGATTAGTTCTAACTTATTATTAACTATAATTATTTGGAGTATTTTACTCTTTGCTAATAAATAAATGTTATGATATCTAAAAGGCTATCTTTTAGATATCATAACATTTTGGAATAGAATGCCAAGCAAAAGATGGTCTTTTCGTTGTTTACTAGACATTGTATTTAGTAAAATATTGAACGGCAAAAAATAGCAGATCATCATGGAGCAAGCTTTCGCCAATCTGCAGAAGGATGGGAAGACTGATATGGAGAACTTGATCAAGTGGATGCAAGATTGTAAGTGCCTCTTTACTCTTGGTACCCCAGCCCATATTGTCGTGATGGCCCGGAGGTTAAAGGCTATTTCTTTTTGGATCCTATCAGAATTTTGTCCTATTTAACCCAAAGGTATTCTATAAACCACTATTGTGCATGAAGTTTAAATAAATATGTACGTGAGTAAATATGACACAAACCTCAAATTGTTTGAATTCAAAATATGAGAATTAACGTAATTTGTTTGTAGCTTGCAAAGGAAAACTCGCCTCCACAACTTTTTGCACCGATGCAGTTGCGATGCAAACGCAAAGACCGCGATGCTATCACTAGCGATATACCTTCGGCCACGGAACGATGATTCTGCATCGCTACTATACCGATGTTGTCGCACTTCGATACACAAAGGCCTGTAAATGATACAGTTGCAAGACGGACTCCGGTCGCGCATGTGCATCGCTTCTGTCACGTTTCGTAAATGCAAGTAACGCGCGACAGCATCGCTTCAAGAAGTCGCCGTGAGCGCAAGCCCCGAGCTGCACTGTGTAATCGAATTCCCAAGTTCCTGCATTCAGCAATCATCATCACCTTCCTGTCCTTGTCCCTGTCACTTATGGTCGGCGCAACACTATTTTCTCTTCCATTCTCCTTTGTCAACCGTCACGCTATCATTTACTACTTTTTCTTTTGTATCATTCCTCACACAATCCATCCATCCCGCATTCAGAATCAGTCGACCAAGTCAAGTTGCTCCAATTACATAATCACTAAACCTATCTGGTCCTGGATGACCAAATGTATGAACTCGCTTCACTCGCTTTTCAATGACATCATCATCATCATTCTGCTGCCCTTATCCTAATTTATTTGGTATCGGCGCAGCAAGTGTTCTTTCCGTACATCGCTACAACTCGTCATCTCGTCACTTCGTTTAAATCATCCTTCACACGGTCCTTCCGTAGTTTCTCTGGTCTTCCTCTACTCTTATTTTGGTTCGATGGTAGTAAATCTCACTCTTGTAACTTACTGAATTTATGAAATGTCGTCACATTTCCGAAAAGACACATGAGAAGTTTTTTAATTCGCAATCAAGACAAGGAACACTATAAGTCATATATACCCATCCACATTCATACTCAAAACTTTCCTTGCGGCATTTTCCTTATTCCAACACATCATATCAGTCGCTTTTCAAAGACATTCAACGTGTTTTACGTTGAATTTAATTGAAAAGCGACTGATGTGATACCCCGTACCGGCTGGCCTCATCATCATCCGCCTAGCCTTTTACATGGAGCGACTGCCTATCGGACCTCTCCAATCCAAAATTGACGACGACGTTGGAACCTTCCATTCTCCTTTGTCAACCGTCTCGCTATCATTTACTACTTTTTCTTTTGTATCATTCCTCACACAATCCATCCATCCCGCATTCAGAATCAGTCGACCAAGTCAAGTTGCTCCAATTACATAATCACTAAACCTAGGTGGTCCTGGATGACCAAATGTATGAACTCGCTTCACTCGCTTTTCAATGACATCATCATCATCATTCTGCTGCCCTTATCCCAATTTATTTGGTATCGGCGCAGCAAGTCTTCTTTCCGTACATCGCTACAACTCGTCATCTCGTCACTTCCTTTAAATCATCCTTCACACAGTCCATCCATTGTTTCTCTGTTCTTTCTCTACTCATATACCCATCTACATTTTATGGCCTATCGGGCCTCTCCAATCCAGTTACTAGACAAAACTGATGCCGACGTTGGAATCACAGTGATCTAGTGATCTACAACAGTATATCATGCACCTCATTCTAACGTCATCTCTCCATGTAAAAGGCTAGGTAGATGATGCCTTCAAAACTGGTTGTCTTGTTAGACTCTGGAGAATCAGACGACCTGTGGCGACTGTCAAAGATCTTCTTGTATAATGTGTTTTCTGAGGCACGAAAGGATCTCAGCAGTCAGTAATAAATGGTCAACCAAATAGGCAAGGTTCCTATTTGGTTGACAAACGAGCTTAACCTTGTTCGACCCATTTTTAGGGTCCGGTACCTGAGAATAAAAAAAAAACGAACTTTTTAAGATCACTTCTCGTACATCTTTTTTTTTTGCTTTTTTTACAGCTAAAGTAATAGACGCATCTAAGGCGCAAGAAGAGAAGCTCCGCAGCCTCTTCAACGATGCACCAGACAAAGCCAACGTTACCCTAGATCAGTTTAAAGAAATTATCAATAAGTTAGCTGCAGAATTTAAAACAAATTTTGACGGAATAGCTAAACAGCTGGGTGAGAATGGTCCCAAAGCGCTGCAAGATGCGATAAGTGGTGCCGCCAGTACTTTAACTGGCGTCTTGAAAATGGGAGGATGAATACTTCTTGAAATCAGCCGACGTTCCCACTGCTGGGACACACAAACAAACACACTGGGTTGTAAATTATAAATAATGTTTATTTTGCAAAAAGGTTTTTATTGATTGGGTAAAACGCATATTAAAATACTTATCTCACTGGAAGCTTTAAGTTTACCTATGCGTGTTTATATTGAGCCAATGAACAAAAAGGTAGCTCAAGGTAAAGGTATTTTACGAAACTAAAATGGCAAGCAAACATCAGGTGGCGCCACTGAGTAGGTTAAACAACTAAAACAGATAAGAAATCGACGGAAACGGATATGCTCTCTCAATATAAAGCTTCCAGTGAGGTAACTATTTTAATACTTATGCATTTAATTTTAGCTAAAACGCATAGCTATTTATTAAAATATTTACTTGTAAGAACAAATTAACATTTATTTGTGTTGTTCAAAAATATTTTCTAATTTTCATATTAGGCCATCGGCAATCGGTTCTCCGACAAACTTGGCCAAACCACTGCCTCTTCTGCTGACTTACGGCCGTTTTCAATAACTTACTAACGGTTAACGGAACGTTGCTATCTCAGATAAACAGTTATAGAAACATCAACTGTCAACCCCCCGAGAGACAAATAAGTGACGTGAATAGGATGTTCCTGTCAATTCATTACTAATTTTGTTTATAGAAACACCGATAACTTCTAGAGTAAGTTAAAACTAATCGTTATACGTAAGTAAGTTATAGAAAACTGCCGTTACTCTGTAAGCTATTTCGTATTGGTAATTGGGCTAGTTATGGTTCCGTAGCCGAATGGCAAATACGGAACCCTTATAGATTCGTCATGTCTGTCTGTCTGTCCGTCCGTATGTCACAGCCACTTTATTCCAAAACTATTAGGACTACACAGTTGAAACTTGGTAGGTACATGTATTCTATGAACCGCTTTACGATTACATGAAACAGAAACAAAAAAAAAAAATAGATATTATAGTAAACCAAAAGGCAGCAGCTCTTGAAGGAAAACTCCAACGACTTTAAATAGGTTTATTAACAATTTTGTTACATTACACAGTACACACTATTACAGCAATAACGGATCGGCAACTATCTTAATAATTGTCAGTCGTTTCCGACGTTCAGCCCCAGAATGCCCGCATTGCTCGCGCCCCGCTCGGGCACCGGCTCCTGACCAAGAATCCCGCCGTTATAAAGGAAAATCCAGCGCCCTGATTGGCTCACGACATCACGCCACGTCAGTCTCGTGATCCAATCAGAGAACCGCTTCATTCTCGCGCCATATATTTTACCAATCAAATGATAGAAGTATTGCCATTTTTTACAGAATTAATGTTAATGTTACCAGTTTACATAATAAAATATAAAACATTTAAGGTGGATGCGCAAGGGTAGACCGCGAAATTTAAATTTTCTCAAGTTTATTGCAATTTGCAGGTCAGTGTCAAGTTGTATGTTGATGAAAATATGAATCGCGCCAGTAACACGTATGGAGTTACAGAACTATAATCATTCAAATCATCAATACAGCTCTCCAAGTTCATATAATCACATTCAGTAGCTATTTCATGAAAAAGTCACTTTTTGAGATTATATGAACTCGGAGGGTTGTATTGATGATTTGAATGATTATAATTCTGTAACTCCACACGTGTTACTGGCGCGATTCATATTTTCATCAACATACAACCTGACACTGACCTGCAAATTGCAATAAACGTAAGAAAATTTAAATTTCGCGGGCTACCCTTGCGCATCCACCTTAAGATGTGTTCACACGAATAAAGATATGAAATTAATACATTTAAATAAAATGATTTCTGAAAACATAGGAAATTGATTAGTAAAATACCAAAACCTAACAATATTATATCTTTAAAAATGACATTGAGGTTCCTAAAACCATTTTTTCTCAAAGTCAATCGTTCGAAAGATAGACACTTCGTTCCAAAGTGATAAAGTGTGTGCTCTCCTGCCTATAATTTCTCAAGTAAGAGTAGGAAAATTCTGGATAAATGTAGGACTGTAGAAAGTAAAAACAACTTTCTAAGAAAATTGGTTTGAATAAGATATGAGACTTTTTCATCAAACTGCAGCAGTACCTTTTGTTTTTCATTAAAATACTATGAAAAACAAATTTAGTTTTGCTGTTGAATGTAATTCAATACAAATACAACTTAAGAATGAGCCTTCAAAATAGTTTTATTACATTTTTATTTGGAGTGACACAACGGGTAGGACTTAGGTACCGACTGGATGAAGATCTTACTCCTCAAACAATGAAGTGATTAAAAAAGATTATAAACGCATAGAGGTATCAAGTTGAATTTCAAATACTTGGGTTTACGGTGTCTTTCAGTTGTGAAAAATCAAACTTGTAACTCAACGCCGTCAAAAGGTATGACCGATTGACCGTTTAGGCGCTTTGCAGATGGAGCAACTATTGCAGCAACTGGCAACTGGCAACTAGCTGTTTACATAAAGGGTGCAACAAGACCCTTAACGAAGCCGAAAGGCACATAATCTCCTCGTATTGCGATCATTTTTTTGTTCTAAACCATACCTGGGAACCTTCGGGAGATATTGGGGGTCAAGGTTCCAACTTTTTCACAAGATTTTTTTAAAATACATATTTTTAATGTGAGACACTCTAAATACCTCCACGACCCCCGTACTATTCAATCCATCCATTCATGCACAATGTTTTGAGTGCGTTACATTGAGTCCTACCGTAAAACTTGATTTTCCACCCCAAAAAAAATCGTTTCCCAGCAATAATTTTTGCGTAAAGTTACTAGTTTGATGTACAGAATGTTTGGTTAACGGCTTCGTTAATGGTCTTTTTACACTCTGTATGTATGAATGGAACTGCGCACACGTAGCAACTCGACTTGCGAGTTCCGGTGATCGACAAGAGTTCAGTTGCTGCAATCGATGACTAAGTTAGTTTTTAATTACTGCAACTAGCAACTGTATAAATTGTATCGGTTGTGTATCTGGTTTCCCCAATCGGCAATCGCAACGCGTCGAGTGATTCCGCACCCTCCCTCCCTTCAGTGTTGGTACCCCGTAGCGCCAGTGTTACTCAACGTATCGCTGCGACTATTATTAATAATTTGACGTTGATGACGCCGTCGACGGCGGCGACCTAATATAATGAGAACAAATGCTGCTTCTTTGACATCCATCATCACACTGTAGCTGTACGTAGCATAGATATCAACTGTTGAGAGGGTATTTTATGGTTTGAAATGAAATAAACGTAACATGTAGGAAACATTCATATTGACTTAAGGAATGACAGTGTAAAGAATAAAGTATTATAAAAAAGCAAAGATTAAAAGAAAAGCTCCTTCAACATCCTCCCTTTTTCAATAATCTTTATCGTATAAGTCCCACCATTCCTGAAATTAGATCCAGTCTGGGTTTATGCACAGGCTTAGTCAAAATATCAGCACACTGGTATTCTGTGGGAACATACTTAACTTGAAGTTCTTTTTCAGTAACTAATTCCCTTACATAAAAATGTCTAATAGAAATGTGCTTTGTGTGACGATGTAACTCTGGGTTTTGTGCAAGCTTTATAGCAGCATCATTATCAACTTGTAAAGTAGGGACTTCTATCAAAGTAGTAATTTCATTAAAAAGTCTCTTCAGCCAAACAATCTCACGAGCCGCTTCACTAGCTGCAACAAGTTCTGCTTCGGTGCTTGAGATAGCTACAGAAGTCTGTTTACGACTTGCCCAAGAGATTACTCCTCCTGCATACACGCATAAGATTCCAGAAGTAGAGCGTCCTGTATCGAAATCTCCACCATGATCAGAATCACTAAAACATTCCAAGATTCCAGTTTTGTATCCCTTTTTGTATACAATTGCTGTATCTAGGGTTCCCTGAATGTAACGAAGTATGCGTTTAACCTTGTTAACATCTTCTAAAGAGGGATTTGTAAGTTTCCTGGATACGACACTAATAGCGTATGATATGTCCGGTCTAGTACCTGTCATTAAATAAGCTAGCGCACCAACGGCTTCACGATAGGGAAATTTAACCTCATCCTCTTTTACTGAGCATGGTTGTGCAGGTTGTGCTTCTTTAATGATTGGAGTACTAACGGCTTTACAATCACTCATACCAAAGCGTTCCAGTAGCCTTTTAGCATAATGTTTTTGAGAGACTTTGATGGAATCATCGTTATTGTTGAAGATTTCCAAACCCAGAAAGTAAGAAGCTGGTTTTGTGGTTATCTTGAACTTCCGTTTCAATTCTGCCAAAAACTTTTCAGATTCCTTTGGGTTCGTTGAAGCTATTAGACCATCATCAACATAGAGTCCAAGAATGATCTTGTTGTTAAGTCGGTTTCTAATGAACAAACATGGATCTGTGTCACATTGTTTGAATCCTAAAACTTTCAAATAATCAACAATACATTTGTTCCAACATCTTGGAGCTTGTTTAAGACCATATAAACTTCTCTTCAATTTACATACTTTAGTCGTACCATCACTATATCCTTCTGGCTGATTCATGTAGATATCTTCATCTAGTGAACCATTCAAAAATGCTTTTGCTACATCAAACTGTCTGAGGGATAACCCTTCATTTGTAGCGATGCTAAGAATCGATCTTATTGTGGCCATTCTAGCAACAGGACTAAATGTATCACTATAATCAATTCCTTTCTTTTGTGTATAACCTCTTGCTACTAATCTCGCCTTATGTTTGTCAAGACTTCCATCAGCATGGGTTTTAACTTTGAACACCCACTTACAAGAAATCAGTTTTCTGTCTTTTGGTTTATCCACCAAAATCCAAGTTTTATTCTCTTTTAGAGATTTTAGTTCGCTTTCCATTGCTTTTAACCTTTCCGCTTTCTGAGGACTTTTTTATTGCTTCTTTGTATGATTTGGGTTCATTAAAATCACTAACTACAGTAGACATAATAAAATCTTCAAATCGTTGTGGTGGTCGCAATGTCGATCTATCTCTTAGATTCCTTGTCGTAGAATTTCCTCGTTCATCATCTTCATCTGAATCAACTTCTGATGATTCAGGCGTAATATAGAACTCATTAGAATCTTCTTCATTTCTACTGATTCATCCGATATTGTAGGCAAATTGGGAATTGTTTCTTCAAAACTCGCACCATCATTCAATGTTTGAGGCACATCTGAAATAGTTGCGTCGTGTAAAATATCCTCCCTTGCATCTAACATTGGATGATTTTCTCCAGTTTTAGGAAAATGAACCTCCATCTCAACAATTGGACTTTGTTTTTCTGTTTCAGAGACATCTGACTCCAATCCAATAGATCTGATGACTGACTCGTTGAATATTACGTCTCTTGACCGTATCAGTGTTGGATTCGATTTATTGTGTATGCTTAGTAACCGATAACCGTCATCACCATCGTAACCAATGAGAATACATTTTTGAGCTTTTCTGGACATTTTCGTTCTCTTTACTTTTGGAACATGAGCATAACATTCAGTGCCAATGATTCTCAAATGTTTGATTGAGGGTTTCTTTGTAAACCATAACTCAAACGGTGATTTTCCTTCCTATAGAAGTCGGCCCAGTTCTATTCAGAACATAAGTAGCCGTGTTGACAAGCTCAGACCAACAGGAGAGTGGAAGTTCTTCGTGAGCGTGCATCATAGTACGAGCAGCTTCTACCAAAGTTCTGTTATCTCTCTCACTGCACCCGTTCTGTTCCGGCGTATAAGGCATTGTCAAACGGTGTTGGATGCCATGATTATTTAAGATCTTCTTCACAGCTTCATTTTGGAATTCTCCTCCATTATCACTGAGAATTGTCTTTATAATATGACCAGTAGTCTTTGTTGCGTTTATCATTTCCACAAGTTTATCCTTCACTTCAGACTTGTGCTTGATGAAATAAACATGACGATACTTACTGAAATCGTCTTTAAATAAAACAAAATAACGAAACTTTTTGAATGAATTGGGGAACGGACCACATACATCTGTGTGAATGATCTCTCCTGGTGCTTTAGCTCGATCTCTTGTTCCAAATTTATATCTATGTGTTTTACCATAAACACATCCTGTACATAATTCAGAATCGAGTTTGACTTTTATACCAAGTTCCTTTTCAATCAATTGCTTCACATGTCTTTTATTCTGGTGAGCAAATCTTTCATGATAGAGTTGTAAAATGTTGTTTGTTGACAGTGAGTTCAATTCAGGAGATGAATTTATAATTGTCTTTACATTTAGTTTATAGAGTCCTCCATTCTTGACTCTTGTGCCAATTAAATTAATTTTTCCATCTACTATCAATTGACAAAATTCTCTTTCAGATGTGAAGACACTCTTCTCAAGTTTATCTTGCACAGCAAGTACGGAAAATAAGTTTTTCTTTATTGCTGGAACATACCATACATCACACAGTCTAATGTTTTGTGTCTGACCGCGAACGTCTGCTATCAAATCAACTGTACCTTTTCCAATAGCTTGAATTGTTGAGCCATTTACAGTTGTTACTGTTTGATTATTTCTGAAATGTTGAAAGCTGGAAAATATGTCATTTCGACAGGTGACATGACTTGTAGCACCATTGTCAACAAACCAACTGTCAAGATCTTCTTCAATAATATTTACGACTTCATTTGTAACAACTTCCATTAATGAGAGGGTCAGATTGGCATTGTTAGCTTGACTTGTCGATGGGCCAGGTGTTTTAGGAGGTTTCCCGTCCGATATCCACTTGCGACATTTTTTAACTTTGTGTCCATATAGTCCGCAATATCCACACTTTTTCTTACGTATAAACTTGTTATGTACAACTAGAGCTTGTGCTTCAGTAATACTTTCTTTGGTCAAAAGTGAACGTTCGTAAGCACATACTTGTGCTGTCAGATTGTCTATATTTCGATCTTTTCTTGACATCAACATCCAACTAGACTTGAAGGAGAAGTACTTCTCGTCGGGTAAAGTTTCCAAGATCTTGCAGATTAGTAATAGCTCTGGAAGATCATATTTGGTTTCACCTTTTTGAAGTTCCACTTTCAATTCATGCCATATATTTTTCAGTTTGGATATATGCATTGACATGTCATGTGACGGATCTTTTTTATAGCCAAAGAAACTGTAGCATAGTGAATAGCTTTTGTCTTCAGATATTCCATTGAACAAAGTGTGCAATTCATCCCAAACCTGTTTTGCTGTTGAGAATCTCATGACCTTTTGTAAAGTGGCATCCGACATATTAGCCATCAAAATAAGCATCGCCGTACTATCTATCTTATGATATGCTTCTAAAGTCTTTTCATGATTTACTTTAACGTCTGCAGCTACTGCAGCAGCTGGTTTAATAGGTTCTATAAGTTTTCCATTTATAGCATCCAACCCGCCAGGAGTACCCCTTAAAAGCAACAGTACCTTACAGCGCCATGTAGACCAATTTTCTTCACCTTCCAAACGACCAATATCAATTTTACAACTCGTAGATGAAGTCGACATTTTGACAGGCGTTCGTTAGAATTTTTGAAAATTTTTAACTGTTTTTGCAAATTATTTTTTAAAAAACCTTACTTGTCCATTAATCAATCGTTTCCTATATATTTACACGCTCTGCTACCATGTTGAGAGGGTATTTTATGGTTTGAAATGAAATAAACGTAACATGTAGGAAACATTCATATTGACTTAAGGAATGACAGTGTAAAGAATAAAGTATTATAAAAAAGCAAAGATTAAAGAAAACCTCCTTCAACAGCAACTCAGTTATCAAAGTTTGCTCACAGATTGCCGTAAAATTGCAGCAACCGTAAACCGAGCTTTTTGGTTGGAGCAACTGGCAAATTAAAAACAAACAGGAAGCTTTTAAAAAGTTGATAGTTGCCTCAACTAAAGTTGCTCCATCTGCAAAGCTCCTTAAGTTGCATATTTTACGATTTCACAAGGGATTCAAGACCTATAGGGTACTGCTCGTTGACCTAAGCAAGAAGCAATATCTTAAAGGGAAAAAATCTAAAAACTATACATATGTAGTTTAATAAAAAAATACCTACAAGTTTTTTTAGAAACCCTTGATGCCTGAGTCCAACTCGCACTTGACCAGTTTAGTAGGTAGGCAGTAGACTGGCAGTAAGTTGGTAGTAGTTAGACAGTAGGTAGGCAGTAGGCAGGCAGTAGGTAGGCATTACGTAGGTAGCGCACGCTGACAAGAAAAAACCACTTTGATCAAACAGAGAATTTATTTTAGAACTCTCAATGCGTTGGCTTTGTTGACCCAGCTATATTGAAAGCATGTTTGCAAGCGCTAAGCCCGGCAACGACTGCATCAACAAACATGGGGCCTTCTTCAGCTAGTTGTTTCGTTAGCTGTTCAATTGAATTAGGCTGTTGGGCAGCTATCTCAGCTATGATAATCTTGAACTCTTCGAGCTCCACATGCTGCTGGTTAGGAACATCCTTAAATATCTTGCAAACTTTGCTATCCGCACTTTTGATTATGTTCGCTGGAAGGTGTTTAAAATCCTGATCAAAAGTCACTCAATGTAAAATACTGGGTAGTACTGGACTACTGGTTGGTTGGTTCCATGGACCGACTGCCTACTGACCTCCACGACCCGTGACACCAGTGACCAACATATACGGTACCCATCGGTTATCATCTGCTTGCTTTTTCTCGATCATGTAGGAATCGGCTTCTAGTCTCAACGGATACAGTTGAATACCAGTATTACCCCTTAAGAAGTAGCTTAAATTTTTTATGACTTGTGACTACTTGTAAATTAATGGTACGCTAGATATCTCTACTAATAGAATGGTATTTATACTTACAGTTGTCTTGGTATGAACATGTGAGGCGGAGGAATGAGGACAATGTCATAGCAAAGTTTTGAGTATGAATGTGAATGGTTGTAAGAGTGTGGGAGGACCAAAGAAACGATGGATGGACTGTGTGAATCATGATATGTCTAGAAAGGAGATGACTGCTGAGATGATGAGTAATAGAGAAGTATGGAAGAACAATACATGCTGTGCCAACCCTAAATTAATTGGGCTAAGCGCAGAAGGTTGATGATCATGATGACTCACAATCTTTCATCCATAACAATAAATGTTTAACATCTGCTTTCCCGGCCCGTTCAAGTTGTCTGTATACGGACTCCATGTTACGGTTTTTTTTTTTAAATATTTGATCATTTACTATTAAAAAACATATTATTTATAAATTTTGCTTACAAAGTCAGTAAATAGAAATACATTCAGTTGACAGCCATCAATTTGTCATTCTTTTATTGTCACGTTTTAGTTTTAAACCATATATAAATGATGCTCTGTGTTTTAAACAGAAAAAACCGAAAGAGTTTCCTTTCTGTTATGTTTACTCTGACTTAGCATATAAGTCGAAATTCATCACCATCATCCACACCGACTTCACCCACTTTTTTCAACAAAATGGGCTTACGTTTGGTCACACCTCGCCTGATGTGAAGCGACGACGCGGCTCAGGGTGGAACACGCTTGTGAAGAGGCCAATTCACTCGAACTTTTAAGACTGCTTGAAATGGGCCTCTATTTGTTTGTGTCAAGCTACACGCTCTTATGCCAGCCACATCAAGGTTTTACCCGCGATGGCAATAACGTCGTTTGCTCATCTCGCCGCCGGACGACCAACACTAATTCTCTTTCCATTCCTTGGACGCCGCTCAGTCACAGCTTGTCCTGTTTCCAGCCAAACTCCATTTGAGTTCCGAAATGCCATTTCCAGTATCGAAAACCTTCGTACATCTTCGGATTTCAACGGTTGTCAATACTACAGTAATCTTTATTCAGTCATAACTGTGGAAGGCCTATAGCACATAACCACGCTAGACCAGGTAGGTATGATGCGCCACCATTCAAATTCCGAGCCACTGAGAGTACTGAGACATCCCTTATAGAAAAATACTTCACGAGACCCTGAAATCGAGGCCACATTGCACTCACGCTGGCGATCAGCCATTTCATTGTGGTCCGTGTTATTGTGTTAAGATGTAATGAGTAGAGTTAACAAGTAATTTGTTAGTTTGCTAAAAACAGTGTATCGCTCTCAGTGTGTTTTCATAGCACGAAACCCATCATCTGCCCACACGATGTACGAGCCTAACGGAATAAATCCTGACAACTCGACATATAGATACAACCACGCAAATTCCTTCATGGTAGATAGAGCCACTGAGTCATCAGTAAAGAGTGTGACTGTGGCAATTATAGAGCCATTCGTTGTAAAGGGAGTTGGATGTGTGGATAGAGACATAATTCAGGAGAATAAAACTGTTCAATTTGTATTAGAAAATATTCATTTTATTACTACAATCGCGCATATTCCTTTGGGCTATACTGGAATACGTTTTAAGCAGTGCGCAAAAAAAAATTTGGTGGTTCAGTATCAGTAATAGAACACATTTCCATTATTTGTTTAAAACCTTTTTATATTTTTTTATCCGACTGTAAATCAGCAAAATATGGACACTACCACGTAATAATATCAATGGGCACGCGCCATGCGGCGCACGCGGCGATTTTGTGCAGCGGGGGTGAAATCCCTTCTCGGGCGTCAGGAGCGGGGCCGACGACCGCGGCCCGACAGTCGCGGCCCGACAGTCGCTCATCGCATGCGTTGTCGTGACGTCGCGTCCACCTTTCCCGCGCAGCTCCTGCGCCACACGTGTTTCGTACTCGTACCTACAGGTCACGATGTCGGACTTAAGTAACCGCGAGGTTTATGAAATGGTCCATGTGTATTTATTAAGTGGTGAAAGTTTACGAGCAGCTCGCAGAATGTATGCAACGGAGAGCATGGCCGCCGCCGCCGCCCGCGAGTTGGTGGCCATAAAATCAATTTCAAAGTAAACATTTTTCTTTAACGAGAACTTTATTTTTTTGGACTAAGACTTAACAAAATAAAAAATAGGTATTTAATAAAACTCATTTAAGTTAAATTTGTCAAAGTTTGCGCACTGAATAAAAATTGATCCTCTATAGAATGTAGCGTAGTACTGGGTCTATTGGGTGGCGCGCTTAATATATCGCTGTGTGTACAAAGGTTTTCGATAATGGAAATCCCGTTTCGGAACTTAAATGGAGTTGGGCTGGACACCTAGCCAGGTGCGGTGATGGCAGGTGGAGTAAAGCTGTGACTGAATGGTGTCCAAGGAATGGAAAGAGAAGTGTTATTTGTCCGGCAACGAGTTGAGTAGAAGACATTGTTGCTATCGCGGATAAAACCTTCGAACCAGCGACGCGGAGCTCAGCAGCCAATCGATCAATCACTCCTCCATCCGTGCCGTCAAAATGCTAAGTCAGAGTAAAAATGACTGAAAGGATACTCTTCATATAAAGGAATGACATAATAATATTGATGGCTGTCAACTGTTTTTGTTTTCAAAGCACAAAGCACCACATATACAGGCTGAATTTTCCAAGTGGGCGTGGATGGCCAAATTCGAAGCTATGAGGAATAGCGAAAAATGCTCAAAGAAGTCTCGAGCCCGATTTCGATGAAAACTAAAACTGCATGATTAGATTTTTGAAAAATCTATATTCATTATACAGAATCTACTGTCCATTATTTAGGTATGCAAATGAATCCAATAGGCCTAAAACCACACAAATACCTAACGAACCATCAATACGTTACACGCATGCATGCACGTATGCCAAATTATTGTAATGCTAGCCAGGAATCCAACCAATTGATTTTGGAATAAAAACCACACACTGTATTATTACACCATTCGATAGTGTCGCTAATAAGGATCAAATTCTGGGAAGTAATGACATACGGCAAACTTAAGAAAAATCTTTAATTTGAGTTTTATTTCGTATTTTTAATTAATGTCTGTAGTAATTTAATATCAACTCCTTGGTCAATATTGCACGTCCTATTTAAAGAAGAAACTAAAATTCAACATATTGATACAATGACACAATCAATCCTGACATGATTGTGTCATTGTATCAATATGTTGAATTTTGTTAAATAAAACCTAAATATTACGGGTACATTCTAAACTACAATTTATTTAACAAAATGGAAAAATATCTACGACCAGAACGTTTCGACGGAGACCCGTCCTCAAGCCAAGATCTGTCCCCTCAGTGGACACATTGGAAAAACACATTCGAAAATTTTCTGACAGCTATAACTACGAACGAGAAAACTATTGCAAAAGAGACTAAATTCCGATTACTAACTAATCATATATCCTCTACAACTTTTTTGCGCATACAGGATTGCACTGATTACGATATTGCAATAAAGAGATTGGATGCACTATTTCTGAAGCCACCTAACGAAATATATTCCTGGCACAAATTAACCAAACGAGCGCAACAACCAGGTGAGTCCATCGACCAATATCCACAAGTCTTGAAACTGCTCTCAAAAGAATGCAATTTTAAACAAGTAACAGCTGAACAGAATGAAAGTAATTTTATTAGAGACGCTTTTATTTGCGGACTTTCGTCGTCCATAGTTCGTCAAAGACTGTTGGAAAATAGCACACTCACTTTAGACGATGCATTCAAGCAGGCCCGCACTCTAGAGATGGCGCAAAAATACAGTGATGATTACCAGAAAACTATTATTAGTACCTTTGTCAATGCGGTCCCCAATAACAATCAGAGAACTCACATCCAAGAACTATGCTATTTCTGTGGAAACAAGAGACATGCCCGTCAAAATTGCCCGGCTGCTGGTACAACCTGCCTCAAATGTCGAAAAAGGGGGCATTTTGCAAAAGTATGCTAAAGTGCAGTGACTGCGCCACCACAACGGAGTGATTTTACTAATGTTATAGATGAACCGAACACATGGAAAATGGAGAGTCGCAGAACTTGTTATCATGCATCGTGGCCGCAACAACTGATCTCGATATAGCTATGATACCGATTAAAATAAACGGATTATTTGTAGCCAGAGCATTGATTGATACAGGGAGTACTGCTAGTTTTATAGACAGCCGACTAGTTTGTTAATACAATATACAAAAAAGCTCATGCTACCAACATGTCAGTATGCAGTGGCGTGCAGTGGTTCTCCGCGGAAGGTAGGCCAGCCACGCTAAGATGACCCTCAAAGTACTCACATCTATTGATATATTCACTTACCCTTCCGGGCCCACCGCACCCACCCCTGATGTTTCTCATACGCTTACTAAAAGCGTATGAGAAACAACGCCATCTAGCTTAAATATCAGGAATTTCAATGGAATTCTGTCAATACAAGAACGAAGGATGTCGCTCCGCTACAAAAAATTCTAAAAAATAAAACAGAGAGCGCTGTAAACAAAAAAAAAAGGTAGAGTTTTCTGACCGGAATATTTGAAAAACAAACCTTTAACATAAGCCTATTAAAACCAAAGTTATAAATACAAGAACTCCGCATTAATCAAGGTTCAAATCACGATTTACTGACAATGCAAACAGAAGAAAGATTAATTTGAAATGACGATGAATTTTAGGTTAATTCTTGTAATTCGGGTACCTACACATCTTTCTTTGGACACAACTTGAATCTTATCATTAAACGATTGTGAATACTTACTGTTTTTAACTTTTAACAAACACACTAACAGCGCAAACTTCACAACAGAACACCATTTCTAAGTTAATAAACAAATACAACAAATAATATTTACACTACTATACGTTTCAAAACGAATTACAAACGTCAGATATTATAAAAATCAAAACACTGAAGAAATAATTTTTTTTTAAATAATTGCGAAATAAATTTTGCTAGTCAAATGAAACAAATATGGCTTCTAAGAAAAATACAATTGTTATTTTTTCGATAAAAAAACACTACCAAATATAATTGCATCACTGCATACCGTTTTAGCCGGATAGTACTTTGTGGGGCAGCCAATCAGTGGCCAGCCAGCCAGCTACACTCGCAGGAGTTTACGCCCCTATTTACTATGTGTGCCGTTCATATACACGAAAATAACGATCAGTGTGCGTAAATTTATCAATGGAAATTAGGCCGGCTGCGGCCTTGCCTAGACGGCCGGGAGCGAGCGTCGTAGTATTTATAAGTTACGTCATACGGCTGCGACAAGTTGTCTTATGTATTATAACAGGAGTTTTTTATTTTTTATTAATATAGTTATAATAAATGCATTTGTTGCGTTGTTGGTAGGAATGGTAGGGTAGGCTAGGTCTAATTGCCTCTATGGACGGCACGCCCCTGTCAGTATGGCAGCTTCGAATCTAAACACAAAACTAGATACAATGTGTAGCGTCAATATCGATCTGCAAGGTCAAAGTTTTCAAGTGAACTTATTAATAATGAAAAACTTATGTACGGATGTCAAAATCGGTCATGATATTCTTAAGAAACACAATACATTAGAAATGCATTTCGGCGGATCTGGAGCTCTATTGAAATTATGTGCACTATCTCAAGCCAACGTCGATCCAATCTGTCTACTCCCGAATCTCTTACCAGACTGCAAGCCAATAGCTGTTAAATCACGAAGATACTCAGATAACGATATGCAGTTTATTCGTACTGAAATAAAGAAATTACTAGCTGAAGGTATTATAGAACCTAGCTCGTCACCATGGAGAGCACAAGTGTTTGTAACTGCAAATGAAAATCATTTAAAAAGGATGTGTATAGACTACTCTCAGACAGTAAATAGATATACGCAACTAGACGCTTACCCCTTTACCAAGTATTGAACAAATAGTCTCTAAAGTAGCTAAACATAGTGTCTACAGCAAAATTGACTTAAAAAGTGCGTACCATCAGATTCCCATTCTTGAAACAGAAAAACCTTATACAGCATTTGAAGCAGAAGGTAATTTATACCAATTTCGAAGAATACCTTTCGGGGTTACCAATGGAGTAGCTGTTTTTCAAAGAACTGTCAATAATATAATCGCAAAAGAGCAACTTGAAGGAGTATACGCGTATTTGGATGACATAAACATAGTCTGTGGAACTACCCAAGCTGACCACGATCAAAAATTGCAGCGTTTTCTTGATATTGCCAAACGTTACACTGAATCTTGAAAAGAGTGAATTTTCATTGAAAGAGATAAGTATTCTAGGATATACTATAAACAATGGAGTAATTAAACCCGACCCGGATTGTCTACGTCCACTATTAAAGCTGCCTCTGCCTTCAGACTCGGCATCGCTCCGGCGAGCATTGGGATTATTTGCTCACTATTCTAAATATGTGCCTAGATTCTCTCATAAAGTTCAGTCCCTCGTTTCGAAAGGCACATTCCCTCTCGATTCTGAGGCAGTAAACGCTTTTAACACTCTAAAGCAAGAGATAGCCAGATCAGCAGTAAACGCGATTGACGACAACATACAATTTGTTGTTGAAACAGACGCTTCAGACTATGCTATCGAGGGAACTCTGTCACAAGAAGGCAGACCTGTTGCGTTTTTCTCGAGAAGTCTTCACAGTAGCGAACGGAATCACCCAGCCATAGAGAAGGAAGCCGCGGCTATAGTCGAATGTCTTCGAAAATGGAGACAATTCCTCATCGGACGAGAGTTCAAACTGATAACTGACCAAAAATCGGTCGCATTCATGTTCAATCAGCAGCATGCGTCAAGAATTAAAAATCACAAAATACAACGTTAGGCGATTAGTCCTTTCTGAATACAATTTTGACATAGTTTATAGCCCTGGAAAGGAGAATATAGCAGCTGATGCTTTATCAAGAGCCACCGCACCATTAGTAGCCTCTGTACATAATTTATAAAATGCACTCAAAGAACTGCATAAAACTTGTGTCATCCTGGAGTAACAAGAATGCTTCATTGGGTTCGAAGCAAAAATTTACCTTACTCCACTGAAGAGATAAAACGTATTACTGCGAATTGTTCTATATGTGCAGAAGTAAAGCCTCGTTTCCAACAAAATTTTAAAGGTCCACTTCCATCAGATGGTACTGGGAACAATCGATATATCCTTTCGATTGTGGATGAATATTCCCGTTTCCGTTTTGCATATTCCTGCCCAGACTTGAGTACAAACACGGTAATTAATAAACTGACTGATTTATTTTCTATATTTGAAATGCCAACTTACGGACACTCAGATCGTGGCACTTCTTTTCTTTCAAAAGAGATGAAAGACTTTCTTCACCAAAAGGGCATTGCTACGAGCTACACCACACCGTACAACCCTCAGGGTAATGGACAAACGGAGAGATACAACAGAATTATTTGGCGAACAGTACAATTGGTTCTGAAAAGCCATGAACCAAATGGGAGTCAGTTTTAACTCAGGCTCTGCATTCTGTAAGATCGCTTCTTTGCCCAGCTACAAACAGTACGCCACATGAGCGGATGTTCTCTCACGCCAGCAGATCTTCAACTGGTCAGTCGATGCCTACATGGCTAAACGTCCCAGGAAAAGTATTAATGCGAAACCATAATCGAACTAGTAAATATGATCCATTGGTTGAAGAAGTAGAGACTCTGGAAAGTAATCCTCAGCATTCTCGTGTGCGTTTGAGCGGTGGTAGAGAAGTTGTCGTATCTAATCGACACTTAGCTCCTACTGGGGAATCTTCTTTAGAACAGGATGAAGCTGATTCCAATGATGACGACGAGTACATCGATGCAGTCGATGGCGATGAGCGTGACACAGAAGGCCAGCGAGATTTCCAGAATGAGATGTTCCAGGCACAGAACATCATGACAGAGACTCTGCGTCGTTCTGAAAGAGTACGACGTCCGCCGGCTCATCTAGCTGACTAGGTAAGATAATAATAAGCCCAAGAGAATGTAGTAATATAATATCAACTCCTTGGTCAATATTGCACGTCCTATTTAAAGAAGAAACTAAGTTGTCAGGATTGATTGTGTCATTGTATCAATATGTTGAATTTTGTTAAATAAAACCTAAATATTACGGGTACACTCTTTACTACAATGTCCTTGATTGATGACACCCGCAGCGCAGTCGATCTTTACAACATTATGTTCTTATTTCAATTTTATTGACTCTTCGCGGCTAAAGGCCACAGTAAAAGAAAAAAATCGTAAACTATTGAAATTAGAGTTAACAAGTGAGTTGGCGCCAATAGTGATTTTGTTTGTCGATTCGTTGATTACCTACTAACTGATGTATTTTATCAATATTGAACTCTTTCCATTAGTTTGCCGTATGTCATTATTTCCCAGAATTTGATCCTTATTAGCGACACTATCGAATGATGTAATAATATAGTCTGTACTTTTTTCCGAAATCAATGGGATCGATTCCTGGGTAAGAATATTAATTTTTCAAAAATCGAATGATGCAGTTTTAGTTTTCGTCAAAATCTGGCTCGAGACTCCTTTGAGTATTTTTCGCTATTCCTCAGAGTTTCGGACTTGGCCATCCACGCCTACTTGAAAAAATCAGCCTGTATACTCAAGGCACAGAGCATTATTTATATACTGACTCAAAGCCAAAAACAAATACAGTTGACAGCCGCAGTAATAAGCAAAATTTATAAATAACATTTTTTAATAATACAAGACCAAAAATCCTAAAAAGAAAATCTTAGGTAAATTTTAACATGGAAGCCGTATTCAAAGAACTCGAAAAAGCCGGAAAGACTGATGTAGAAAATTTACTGCAATGGATGAAAGATTGTAAGTCAATAAGATCATCATTCTTCTGCGCTTAATCCAATTAATTTAGGGTTGGCGCAGCATGTCTTCTTCCATACTTCTCTATTACTCGTCATTTCAGCAGTCACCTGCTTTCTAGCCATATCATCCTTCACACAATCCATCCAACGTTTCATTGGTCCTCCCACACTCTTACAATCATCCACATTCATACTCAGAACTTTCCTATGTCATTGTCCTCATTCCTCCGCCTCACATGTTCATACCAAGACAACTGTAAGTATAATACCATTCTAATAATAGAGATATCTAGCGTACCATTAAGTAGTCACAAGTCATAAAAAATTCAAGCTACTTCTTAAGGGGTAATACTGGTATTCAACTGCATCCGTTGAGACTAGAAGCAGATTCCTACATGATCGAGAAAAAGCAAGCAGATGATAACCGATGGGTACCGTATATGTTGGCCACTGGTGTCACTGGGCCGTGGAGGTCAGTAGGCAGGCGGTCCATGGAACATACTTCTCAACTACATTGTGGTCCGCTTCTAGACTAACCGAACGCGGCTGAGTACCAGTATTTTACATGGAACGACTTTTGATCCTGATTTTTAAACACCTTGCAGCAAAAATAATGGCATCTACGAAGGAAAGCAACATTCGCAAGTTATTTAAGGATGTTGAAAACCAGCAGCATGTTGATCTCGCCAAATTCAAGGAAATCTTAGCTCAGATAGCTGCCGAGCAGTCTAAGACAGCTGACCAGCTATCAAAACAACTAGCTGCCGAAGGGCCCAAGTATATTGATGCAGCCATTGTCGGGCTTAACGCTTTTAAAGAAGCTTTGAAGACCGCAGCAAAATGAGGTTTCTAAAATAAATTCTTTGTTGGGTCAAAGTGTTTTTTTTTTTGTCAATTGATTAGATAGGCAGGCATCACTAGGCATCATCATCTGCGTGCCTTTTCCCAACTATTTTGAGGTCTGCTTCCAGTGTAGCCGGATGCAGCTGACGACTAGTATCGAGCGATTGCCTCTCTGATTTCCACGATCTAGTTACTAGGTAATACGCCACCCCTTGGTTTAGTTGTCTGGCTTTCGAAATTCTGATTACCCGCCACGATTGTAAAAATCTGCCATCTGACATCAAATACTAATTGGATATAGTACATTTTGATATAAGTGGGGAAACTTTGTTATTGCATTCGAGCGAAGAATTAACACCCGAGCTGCAGGCGAGGGTGTTATGGAGCCGAGAACTGCAATAACAAATCCCCACGCGTATCCAATGACGTTTTTAATACACTTTCGAAGAAATAAAATATTAAAACAGAAAGTATTTTTGGCGGAAATTATTATGAAACTATGATTATTTTTTTGCTTTTTTTCCGCGCTTTTGCTTTCGCCAGGCTAAAGAAGAAGCAAAGGTATAATGCCGCTATACAGCCTGATATGAAAAGAAAAAAAAAGCAAATATTTTTGCATTTAGAACACAAAGAAATGTTAATTTGTTCATAAAAGTAAATATTTGTTTTAAATAATCTTGTATATCTATGATATTCTATTTATAAACACAATTTAAATACTAAAAAAATATTTACGCCGTATAGACGCATATCTCTATGCCGAGATTTTAAAAAAACAATCACCACCGATTGAGCTATAGTCATTGAACCCATTTGGACTTATCTGTGGAATGTTTTATTTCCGCACGTGTGCGGAAAAATATTAAAAATCCACACGTGTGAAATACATGTTGAACCTAATCGTAGTGCGATAAGAACCAGTTTTCGAGAAAGTGTATTGAAAAATGATTTCGAACTCTCTTTGCTAGTTGCCTAGCGTTTTTTTCTGAATTGGGACTATGAGGCGCAGCCATAAGGCAAGTTGTAGCCGTGTCTACCAGCGGTGGCTACAGTGAATTATTTTAATAGTGATTCTCACTGGCCACCGCCCGGGGACAGTGAGAATTATTTTTAAAAGTTGTGACACATGGGGTGGACAGCGGGAATAATCGGCACACATTTAGTCAATGATATTATAAAGGAAGATACGCTACTTTCATACTGAGCGGCTTTCAAATATCGTTGTGTTGTTAGACTGCGATAGATAATACGGAACGTATGATACAGAAAGAGACAGCTATCGCGCTTCATCATCATCATCATCATCATTTCAGCCGAAAGACGTCCACTGCTGGACATAGGCCTCCCCCAAGTGTCGCCACACTGACCGGTCCCGTGCGACTCGCATCCAGCGGATCCCCGCAACCTTCACCAGGTCATCGGTCCACCTAGTGGGAGTACTTCCAACGCAACGTCTTCCGGTTCGCGGTCGCCACTCCAGAACTTTTCGGCCCCATCGGCCATCCGTTCTGCGAGCAACGCGAGTATCGCGCTTGAAGTACTTAAATTACGACAGTTAGCTTCCTTTTTCTGCAACAATTTGCGCGCGCTAGTGCCATATTTACTTCTTTTTACTTATAAGATCATTGCATTTAGTTCTGTATTTCTATTCTTTACCTCTTGTGTGTATCTTGCAGAACGTGTTGTGTAGTCTTTCTTTCGTCTCTTTCAGCTAAAGTAATAGAAACTATAAAAGATGAAAAGACCTGCGCATTATTTAGAGGCGTCGTTGACGAAAAACGTATTGAGCTAGATAAGTTTAAGGATATCTTGGCTAAGATAGCTGCCGACCAGGCTAAGACCGTTGATCAGCTATCTGAGCAATTAGCCGCAGCAACACCGAGGGTCATTGATGCAGCTATTGTCGGGCTTAAAGCTTTTAAAGAGGCGTTGCAAGAATAAAGGCTTATGAATGTTGAAAACCAGCCAAGTGCGAATAGGACTCACGCACCGAGGGTTCTGTACAAACTTATAGGTATTTTGTTATTAAACTACATATTTACGGTTTTCAGATTTTTTTCGTTTACATATGCTGTTAGTAGTTGCTTCTTGCCACATTTCATGATTCTAAGTCAGCGGAAAGTACCTACCCTATAGGTTTTGATTCCCTTGTGAAAGCAAAAATATGCGACGTAAACGGTCATATCTTTTGATCGCGTTGACTTACAAGTTTGATTTCACAGCTGAAAGAGACCGTAGATCCTTGATATATGTATAAATTTCAACTTGTTACCTCTATGCGTTCTTGAGAAAAGGGGTGACAGACAGGCGGACAACCAAATGATCCTATAAGGGTTCCTTTTTCCTTTTCGGAAATTATTCTAGGGAAACGTACTACTAGGATAAAAAATATCTTATATCCTAAACGAGATCATATTTTGCTTGTGTGCCAAAAGGGGTAGAAGATTTTTGTATGAATTCTGCCATTATAATTTATTTCAAAATAGCGGCCACGCATAAAACCTATATTAATCAATAGCTGGTATCAATACAAACAAGTTTTGTATGAGACAAAATGTTCTTAACTGTCAACAGAGATATGAGCTATCGAAGTTAAAATATATTCACTGATGGCACAGTCAACACAAATTATATATTATTATTAGCCATGCTAATGCGAGTTGTAGACCGAAAACTTAAAGCTATGCTGAAGCTAAACTAAGCCAGCTAAGCTAAGCTAAGCTAATCTGAGCTAAACTAGAAATATGTCCCGTGCACACCAAGAACTAAGCGAAAGCTCAGTCAGTGTTGTCATGTTCAATTTGACGGAGGTATCGCTCGCCATGATCATAATCGATGAATAAGGTTCCGATGATGAACACGTTACACATGGCAAAAGAAAATGAATAATGACTTATTATTGACTAAAAGACATTTCAGACCTTGAATTTGTCAACAGATTCAATCTCGGCAAACAAGTGGAGAGTTTTGAACTTTATTTTACGAGTTAGATGATGAACATTTTCAGTTATATACGAGCTGAGTGCAGTGCTACTGGACAGCACTGGCGAAGGAAGTGCTAACGGGTGCCAGGGTAAGCGTGAGGATGTGCGTTCCCATTGAGGGACCACATTTGTATTTTGAGCTTTTGAATGCGTCAGCCTTTTTTTTTTTTACCGATGGGAAATCATCAAATAACCTCTCCCGCTCTGGGCTGAGCAGGAGGGAGTGTCAGACTTTTACTGACTAAAACCCATCCATGTTCCTTCCTTTGCCCTTTGTGTTCCAGGGCCGCGGTATCTCTTTCGAACAGACCCCTTCCTGTTTGCTGACTAACTTTGAGGCGCGCGTGGAACACGAACGCGCCGTCGACACGGCCTGTCGTCATAAGACGGACGGACGGCGAGCTAGCCCATAGCTCACCGTCCACAGGCCCGCGCCTAGGGTGGCCGGCGCCGACGCCCGGTGCGTCTCCGGCTGGGACGTGAGGTTCTCTCCCTCTCACGCCCCGCCACCTCCTTCGCTAGCATGACTGCTTCGCAGAAGGAGGTGACGGCGTCCCATTCCGTCTCGCTCCGGACCATGGATTGAACCAGGGCCGGACGCGAGAGGTCGCCGCCGCCGATTGCCGCTACGAGGACACGGCGTTGCTCCGCCCAAGCGGAGCAGACCTGCACAGTGTGCTCCACCGTGTCCTCCGGTCGATCCTCGCAGTGGTGACACCCGGGCGTTTCCTCCCGCCCGATTAGGTGCAGGAACCTCCCGAAACAACCATGTCCGGTGAGGACCTGCGTCAGGCGGAAGGTGAGGGCGCCGTGGCGCCTCTCTAGCCACTCCTCAAAGAGGGGACTTACCGCCACTATAGTGGCGTGCCCTGCACGGGATGCTTCATCCTTTAGTAAAAGTTCTCAAACAATTGTAAATTCAGTCTCTAGTTTGTAAAAGTAGCCTCTCAAAAGTTACAATCGGTTAAGGTGGTCCCTCAGTCGTAACTGACAGGCATCCGTATCTCAAAACCTAGTTAAAATTTACAACTGCTATGAATGACTACTTTTTGTAAAAGATTTGTAAAACTAATTTATTGAATACTAGCGACCCGCCCCGGCTTCGCGCGGGTGCAATGTTTTACATATAAACCTTCCTCTTGAATCACTCTATCTATTAAAAAAAACCGCATCAAAATCCGTTGCGTAGTTTCAAAGATTTAAGCATACAAAGGGACATAGGGACAGAGAAAGCGACTTTGTTTTATACTATGTAGTGATGAACCATTCCTGTCCACACAATAAGAAGAATTAGCATGCGGAAGGTGGTCCCTCAATTGATCAACATAACTTCTCTTGAGTGGAGACCACAATGGAATTTTATATTTACATATGGGTCTCGCTAGACCCATAACTAACGCACGCTTGACTAACGCTTTAGTAAAAGTACTTGAACGATTGTAAATTCAACCTCAGTTTGTGAAAGAAGCCATTATTTAAAAATTACAATCGATTCAAGGTGGTCCCTCAATTGAAACGTTTATCGTTAACGTATAAAGTTTAACAAACTAAAAAAAACAACAACTCATATATTTGTTAACACACACGTAAATGCAGTAAAGTAAGTATTTATTCATTTCACTAGCTGTTGCCCGCATCTTCGTTCTCGTGGATATTCTGATGTGGCTGTTAGAAAAAAAAAGAGTCTTTCCCCAGGATATAATTTTGGGGGAATATATATGTTCAGTATCTGAAAAACAAATTACTTTTCGGTGACCATGGTATATGAATGAAACCAGGATGACTCGTTTTTAAAATTTATTTTTTAACAAATCTACAGTATCGAATTATAGGTATGTACAAAATCAAAGCATTTATTTCAAGTAGGCCAGTTACAGGCACTTTTGAACTATCGAAACAAAGAAAACAATTAAAAGTAGCTACAGTCCCAGTCACAAGGCATAAATACTGAGAAAGTACTGCTGTTGCCCATTCCCTAGCGTAGATATATATAGAGAAGAACGTGCAAGAAACTCCATGGACACTCTGTTAAATCAGCATATTGTTACAAAACCTTGGGTACATCAGTCACGTTGAGATGGTACACTATGTGAGAACGCTATAGAAAGTTGTGAACGTTAAAAGAGTCCATAGTAAAAACAAAAAAGACAATTAAAAAAATAATAAGCAACTAAGAGATGACCAGTCACAACTGACAGCGCCCGTTCACGAACATGACGCATGGATCAGCACCATTCAACTGAACTATTCTGAAGTGAACTAAATGATCTGATACACGCGCCACCGTCAGCGACACGTACCGTCATTCATAGGGCAACTTTCAGTCGCGTGCGGCATCGGCTAGCAGGAAGCGCTGCGTCGTCGCCTAGCCGTAGCCGAGTCGACGTATCGGAGCTGCTGATCCGCTTGCTTACGTTAGGTTGACGCCTGTTTGACGGCGAGGTGAGAGGCGATGCGGTGCCGATCCCTTTCCGAGTTGATATGAGTGCTTTGACCTCCATACAATACCCATATATTACCCTTCCCTTCATACAATACCCATTTGACGACCCGAATGGCGCAGCGATTGCGAGGCTGCCTTACGTTCTTAGGGTCCCGGGTTCGAATCCCGGTAGGAGCAAATGTTTGTGTGATGAGCATGGACATTTGTTTCCGAGTCATGGATGTTTATATGTATAATAAGTATGTATTTACAAACAAAAAAGTATCTATGTAGATAGTATCAACTATCTGGTGTCCACGACACAAGCCTCGTTGCTTAGTGTGGCACCTAGATGGCGCTGTGTGTAATGTCCAGCGATATTTATTTATTTATATAGGTAGGTGGTCAGTAGTAGATAGGTAGGTAGGCAGTAAGTAGGTAGGAAGGCCACGAAACGAATAAAAATATTTATATAACTTATCATGGACACCCTTCAAAACATTTCGTTAGGAAATTAAAGTACCTATAGCTAATAACTTCGTAGTTATTTATTTTTTTATGGCAGGATTATTATTATAATTCCAAATTTTGTTACACGTATAAGTAGATTATAGGCAAATCTATTTTCCGAAGCATCTCAATTGAGGAGCCAGTTAAAATGTGCAATATCTTCTAATTCACTAATTTATAATTGCTGACTTTTGTCCTACTAAATGGCGAAGAAATTGCGCATTAGTTGAACAACTGCTTCATAGAAAAATGACGAGGCGTATGTATGGTCTGAGGAGCCACATAAGTATATAATGTATGGTAACTTTTTAAAGTTTAATACAACCGAGCTCAGATTTTGTCTACTAACTACTCTCAAATGCTACAAAATCATACCAAATTATGATAAATATTAATCCATGATGTTCGAAGTTCTGACGTGGCTCCTCAATCCAAACATTTAGATTGTTCATATAAATTTTGTAGTCCGATCGTACACTTTTTTTTTTTACTAGTTTTGGTTTCATTCACATCGTGTGTTCTCATATAAAACATTTGGCGACGAGTAAAGAACCCCAGCGTATTTATGTCGATCAAAGACGAAAGCCAGAAGAGTGAAACAAGTGGAGTGATTATGAATATCAATCAACTACAAGAATTCAAGTTAAATGTCGATCGGTGGCCTAATACGTACGTCAGCAGGTTGCGAGCATGGTTCGCAATACATGGCATCAAACCGGCGGAGTATTCGAAATACCTAGCGGCAGTGGTGGGCACTAAACCATTAGATCTTATGATTGATTTGTTTTTCCCGGAGAAGCCCGAAAATACGGATTTTGACGCGTTGGTCAGGTTGGTGGAAGTACACTTAGCGCCAAAGCGGTCGGTCATAGCCGAACGAATGATTTTCAGATCACACAAACAGACCGAGTCGCAATCGGTTACAAAATACTGAGCACAATTAAAGAAAAACAGCAAGACGTGCGCCTTTACTACTACAGAAATACTCAAGGAGAATTTACGAGACCAGTTCGTATTCGGATTGAGCAGTGACAAAATCAAACACAGGTTATTGACAGAGACAGAGTTGACGTTCGATCGAGCAGTGGAGTTAGCGTTGTCGTTAGAAGCCGCCGTACGAGACTCACGGGAGACGGCAGGGGCCGTCAGCAACGCTAGCTCAGCGGAGAAAATGCACTTGATGCAGGCTATTAAACATAATTGGTTGTATTGTAAAGACGATGAGTTAAAAAGTTATTTTACTATTAAGGAGTTTCTCGATGTTGAGTCAGGTTGTTGGTCATCAGGTCGTTATTCCTGAATCATTACAAAGGGGAGTATTGAAAATGCTACATGCGAGTCATCAGGGTATAGTAAAGTGTAAAAGCCTAGCGAGAGGCTATGTATACTGGCCCGGCATCGACGCCGACATAGAGAAGGAATGCCAGGGCTGCGAGACGTGCGCGAGTGTACGGCCATCGCCGGCGGCAGCTCCTGTTCACCCATGGGCATGGCCGGAAGTGCCATGGTACAGAGTTCATGTTGATTTCTTTTCGTTAGATAATCACACTTACTTCGTACTTGTTGACGCTCATTCCAAATGGATTGAAGCTCACAGTGTAGGTACAACGTCAGCGAAAGTTACCATTTCAAAATTGAGGCGCATATATTATGAGTTGTTTCGGACTGCCTCGCGAGTTGGTATCAAACAATGGCCCGCCGTTTAGTAGTCAAGATTTCAAATATTTTATGGCAAGTTGTAATATAAATCATATCTTGGTGTCACCCTACAAACCAAGTAGTAACGGAGCGGCAGAAAGTACCTTAAAAATAATAAAGAATTGTTTAAAAAAGGCCATTATTGAAAAGGAAGATTTACAGTTAGCATTAGATAAATTCTTGTTATATTATAGATCGACTCCGCACAGTTTGACTGGAAAGTCCCCGGCACAGTTATTATTGGGACGCAACATACGGACACACTGTGATATAATCCGGCCAACTATTGAAGAGAGCGTGCGTGAGAAACAAAATATCATTAATCAAAAAAGGAACAGTAAAGTCCGGCAATTTGAAATAAGCGATAAGGTACAGTTCAAGCAGTTTAAGAATAATAAAAGTTATGGGCGTTATAGTGTAAAGGTCGGGTCCGGTTCCTTATCAGGTACGCCAGAGTGATAAAATATTTAAAAAACATGTTGATCACATCATATTGCGAAGTGTAACAGCAGACGAAAAACCTGGACCAGGGAGGAAAAATAGAAATAATGTTGATAATGTCATTTTGGACTTTAACACATTCCCATATAGCTGTCCTGCTATTAGTGAAGAAACTAATAATAAGGAAAGCACCTCGATCCTATAGTCGCACGTTCAAACATACTGCATAACAATAGATCGGTAATTGGTCAGCAGAATGAATTGGTTCCGCAAAAACGCACGCGCAGACCGGTTCAACGATTTGTTGTCACATAGATTACGTAAAGGTAGGTAGCTAACTCAATAACGTCACCTAGCTAAAAACTGTTTATAGATAGGGAGACAATATATAAAACGTACAATGTGGCCGAAAATAATTTATCAAAGATTTAGTTTAATATTGTTAACGTTTACGTTATACGTAGTTACATAGATACATATACCTACTTACTCAATAATTGTTAAGTGTTTACTTTATTTTGCATGTGTGTTTAGATTAACTGATTGTTGCTGATAAGATTTTGTACTTAAATGTTAAATGAAACGATTATTTTAAGATTGCTTTTAAACAGAGCTGTGAAGATGTTAGGTATGTAGATAATAGGGTAGGTAATTAGTAATTCTTTTCCTGATTGTTGGTACTCAATAAAAGTCAGTCTCATTTCTACGGTGGTTTCATTCACATCGTGTGTTCTCATATAAAACAGTATGGACAAAAAGATAGACAACCCAACAGATTCAGATTCTTGGCCCATAAGCTTTGTAGTTTCATTCAATTTTGATTTAGTTTGGGTTGGAAAACACAATAAAACACACTAAACACAATAAAAGGTAGCTTAATTTTATCAGACAACCCATTTGCAATCTGTTCATGTAAGTCTTAAGATACTAAAAAGTATTGTTTTCATTCGGTAGCAACATGAGTGAAGCTCGATCTTAGGCGGGATATTGAACTAATAAAAACATCTCGCCCGTAATTCCCGAAGGGTGAGGCAGAGGTGTAACTAATAGTATACCCACATTTTGCCAGTTAGGTTTAAGCCCAATGAAACAGGAGGTTAACCTATTGCCATCAACCGAGCACAAATTCGGGCTTCGTAGCTGCTACTGAGAATTTTCCCGGTGGAAAAGCTCAACAACACTTTGCCCGACCCGGGAATCTAACTCAGGAATTCATGCTCGCTTCCACCCACTATACCAACAATACGGTCTACACGATTTGCGGTATCAATCCTTAAACATCTTGCAGGCCTATCGCTAAAAAATTAAAGCAGGTCTTCTCATAATCTAAGCTTATTTTTTTAAAAGAAACTTCTTATTTGTTTGTAGCATACGAAAAAAACAATAAAATTCCAAAATAAATTAAGGACCGTGACATACTTAAATCCAAACTACGTATGGATATTGATAATTTGCAAATAGAGAAGGAAAAAGACTTCTAGCACAGCAAGACTTCTGTTCCGTATACTATTCCGGCCTGTGGACGGCGAGCTATGGGTTAGCTCGCCGTCCGTTCGTCTTATGACAACAGGCCGTGTCGTTCGGCGCGTTCGTGTTCCACTCGCGCTCCAAAGAGAGTCAGCAAACAGGAAGGGGTCCGAAAGATCCGATGCCTGCCAGGGTTGTGGGACTGTTCGAAAGAGATACCGCGGCCCTGGAACACAAAGGGCAAAGGAAGGAACATGGATGGGTTTTAGTCAGTAAAAGTCTGACACTCCCTCCTGCTCAAAAAAAAAAGGGTAGGAGTTATTTATATTGAATATAAACCTTTTATTAATAAATTGTTGTTTAAGTTTGGTTAAATAGTATTTTTCTTTCTATGAAATTTCTGTTACAATTACATTATGATTAATTACTCAATTTTTATAAATATAAAAAATTGTTTTATTTTTTAATTTCAAACACGGTATTTCTATTTAAAGAAAGCACACAACAATGAATCATAATATATCATTCACTAATTTGTATTAGGTCTTCACTGCCTCCTTGAGTTATAAGTCGAGCTACACGATATCTGACAAATGCTTGCACTGACTGGACAGGTCCACTCAAATCTGTGTGGTCACTCAAATGTATGTAAGTTGACCGGCTTGGTCGACTGACTTGGATGACCTCTGAGTTTGTTTCGGCTGTTTCTTCTTAGTAGTCAGGTACACCCAGCTACACATCAAGCTATACATTTACAGTCAAAATCAAAGCATTTATTTCAAGTAGGCCAGTGACAGGCACTTTTGAACTGTCGAAACAAAGATAACAATTAAATGTAGCTACAGTCCCAGTCACAAGGCATAAAAACTGTGAAAGTACTGTAGTTGAAAAAAGTACAGTTTATGCTGATCTCGCATTGTATAGGATTTCCGAACAATGCGAGGTCAGCTTTTACTGTAAATGTGTAGCTTGATGTGTAGCCGTGTGTACGAAACGAAAACGAAATTTAAAATGACTTGTAAAAGTGCTTGTAAAACCTTTCTGCAAAATAAACATTATTTATCATTTACAACCCAGTGTGTGTGTGTGTGTCCCAGCAGTTGGAATGTTATAGGCTGATTTAAGGAAGTATTCATCCTCCCATTTTCAAGACTGCAGCCCCTAGCCGCTGCTACTGCCACTGGCTCCTCCGCTGCCACTGCTGCTGCCTCCACCGCTGCCGCTGCCGCTGCCGCTGCCGCTGCCGCTGCCGCTGCCGCTGCCGCTGCCTCCACCGCTACCGCTGCCGCTTTCTCCACCACTGCCGCTGCCTCCACCGCTGCCGCTGCCGCTGCCTCCACCGCTGCCGCTGCCACTGCCGCTACCTCCACCGCTGCCGCTGCCGCTGCCTTCACCACTGAAGCTGCCGCTGCCTTCACCGCTGAAGCTGCTGCTGCCTAAACCACTGCTGCTGCCGCTGCCTCCACCGCTGCCACTGTCTCTACTCTCCGCGGTAGCGACACCCATCGCAGCGCCACCAGTCGCAGCGCCACCAGTCGCAGCGCCACCCATCGCAGCGCCACCCATCGCAGCGCCACCGATCGCAGCGCCACCCATCGCAGCGCCAGCCATCGCAGCGCGACCAGCCTTAGAACTACCAGCCTTAGCGCCACCAGCCTTAGTGCCACCAGCCTTAGCGCCACCAGCCTTAGCGCCACCAGACTTAGCGCCACCAGCGTTAGCGCCACCAGTCGCAGCGTCAACAAAACCACGCAACACAGTGCCTAATGTAAAACCTGCAGCCGCACCCAGACTGTTAGCTACTCCTGAGACATTTGTTTTAACTAAGTTGTCTATAAGTTGTTTAAACTGATCTTGGGTAACGTTGGTTTGGTTTGGTGCCAGTTTGATGAGGTCACGGGCCATGCCTTGTTGCTGCTTAGATATTAATTTCGCTGCAAAAAAGAAAAAAAAAATGAGTCTCCCAAAAAAAGATGAGAAGAGGGATCTTAAAAAGTTCGGTTTTTTTATTATTCACGGGACCCTAAAAATGGGTCGAACAAGGTTAAGCTCGTTTGTCGAGGTCGGTTCTTAGTTGGATGACCATTTATTACTTACTGCTGAGATCCTTCTGTGCCTCGGAAAACACACTATGCAAGAAGATCTTTGACGTTCGCCACAGGTAGTCTGATTCTCGAAAGTCTGACAAGACAACCAGTTTTGCCAAGGCTATACGACGTTAGAAGCAGAGTGATCTAAGTGTCATCTTTACCAATAATGAGGTTATTACACAATGGCATAGAACAATCATAATTCTTCCATGCCACTCGTGCGTACTCTTCAGTGCTTTCTTCCTAGAGGGATGTCACTATAGAATTTGGTGCGGTCTGCAAAGTGAAGGCCCTAGATCACTCTGGTTCCAACGTCGTCGTCAATTTTGGATTGGAGAGGTCCGATAGGCAGTCGCTCCATGTAAAAGGCTAGGCGGATGATGATGAGGCCAGCCGGTACGGGGTATCACATCAGTCGCTTTTCAATTAAATTCAACGTAAAACACGTTGAATGTCTTTGAAAAGCGACTGATATGATGTGTTGGAATAAGGAAAATGCCGCAAGGAAAGTTTTGAGTATGAATGTGGATGGGTATATATGACTTATAGTGTTCCTTGTCTTGATTGCGAATTAAAAAACTTCTCATGTGTCTTTTCGGAAATGTGACGACATTTCATAAATTCAGTAAGTTACAAGAGTGAGATTTACTACCATCGAACCAAAATAAGAGTAGAGGAAGACCAGAGAAACTACGGAAGGACCGTGTGAAGGATGATTTAAACGAAGTGACGAGATGACGAGTTGTAGCGATGTACGGAAAGAAGACTTGCTGCGCCGATACCAAATAAATTGGGATAAGGGCAGCAGAATGATGATGATGATGTCATTGAAGAGCGAGTGAAGCGAGTTCATACATTTGGTCATCCAGGACCACCTAGGTTTAGTGATTATGTAATTGGAGCAACTTGACTTGGTCGACTGATTCTGAAAGCGGGATGGATGGATTGTGTGAGGAATGATTCAAAAGAAAAAGTAGTAAATGATAGCGTGACGGTTGACAAAGGAGAATGGAAGAGAAAATAGTGTTGCGCCGACCACAGGGACAAGGGCGGGAGGATTAAGATGATTGCTGAATGCAATAACTTGGGAATTCGATTACACAATGCAGCTCGGGGCTTGCGCTCACGGCGACTTCTTGAAGCGATGCTGTCACGCGTTACTTGCATTTACGAAACGTGACAGAAGCGATGCAAATGCGCGACCGGAGTCCGTCTTGCAACTGTATCGTTTACAGGCCTTTGTGTATCGAAGTGCGACAACATCGGTATAGTAGCGATGCAGAATCATCGTAACGTGGCCGAAGGTATATCGCTAGCGATAGCATCGCGGTCTTTGCGTTTGCATCGCAACTGCATCGGTGCAAAAAGTTGTAGTAGGTGAGGGTTTTTTTAAAGCCTTTGCAAGCCACAAACAAATTACGTTAATTTTCATAGTTTGCATTCATACAATTTGAGGTAATATATATCTGCTCACGTACGTATTTATTTAGACTTCATACACAATAGTGGTACGTAAACTACCTTTGGGTTAAATAGGACAACATTGTAATAGGGCACAAAAAATTATATTAAAAATAACCTCCAGGCCATCACGACCTATGAACTGGGGTAGGTACAAGAGTGAAGAGGCACTCACCATCTGTTAGCCACTTGATCAAGCTGTCTGCATCAGTCTTCCCATCCTTCTGCAGCTTGGTGTAGAGTCGCTCCATGATGATCTGCTATTTTGTGCCGTTAAATATTTTACTATATACAATGTCTAATAAACAACGAAAAGACCATCTTTTGCTTGGCATCCTATTCCAAAATGTTTTGATATCTAAAAGATGGCCTTTTATTTATTGTCAAAGGAAAGATTGATTATACAAAATAATATAATGGATTTGACAGTTAGAACTAGTCAAAATCCACTGTGTCAAGGATTCACCAAAGAGATCTAGAGCTTATGCACACGGTGCATTGAGGTTGTTGGAGCAGCGTCGCAGCGGCGTTCTGCACATAATAGTATATTATGATACAAGTGAGCTAAGTTGCTCATTATACACGAGGCTGTGGGTTGCAGCCCGAGCCGTAGGCGAGGGCGTAAATCAGCCGAGTGTCTAGTGAGCAAGTTGCTCACGAGTTTCATACGCACTTTTTCAACACAAGCACGCAAGTGCGAGGAAAAAACAAACATGTTTAGCGTAAATCGTTTAATTTAAAAGCGATCATTCTTTGTTTTTGTTGAACGGAGATCTTGGTATTTTTTCACTATTTCTCGAAATGTTCCTTGGATTCTAAAAGATCGTGGAATCTTGGTTTTAGTCTGGATAATTTTGACAAGAAGCATATCTACGTAGGTTTCTCCATCTTTTGTTGTAATATTAAACAGCTCTTGTCGTCTATACAAGCATCAGTAACACCGAATATTAAGGCAACCTGCAAATAAATCAAATAATTAGTTCTTGAAGTTACACTAAGGTTACGCACTTATATATTGTAGATACGTTTCGATTAAAAATATTTAACGTACCGCTGTTGCTAGATGCTGAATATCCGGAGCCTCATTCAAAAACCGTCGGCTGGTGCCAAAACTTTAGATTTCCGACCAATACCATCCATCCGAGCGTCTCTTCAAAAATGCCATCAAATTACAGTACGTTTTGATATCAACACCATGATGCTTCTTAACTTGGAATAGATGCACCACAGGGAGCTGGGTTTGTATGTATTGGCGAGTTCAAAGAAATACGCCAAAAACACATTTACAGAAAATGACTGGGCTAACTATTGTAAGCAGCTAAGTACTTTAAAAATCTAGATTTTGCAGGTATTAGGCTTTCGTTTGCATTTTGTGCTGCATGTAGTATTTTTGGCGGGGTTAAATCTATCAATTGTTCATCTTCTGTACTAATACTTGTCATTTTTATAATTATTTACCGCACAGCAAAAAATGCGATACAAACAAAATATGAAAGTTATGGGAAATGGCGAGCAACTTTTTTTTTTGCACGCGCCATATTTTAGGTGATTGATTACATTGTGATTGGAGATTGTTGTGTGCGACGCCGCGCCGGAGCGTCACCGTAGCATCGCTCAGTTGGTATGGACATGTAATGAAGAGCGATGAAACGCATTTATTTATAGTAAATTAAAACAGTATAACACCAATTACAATATTCAACATAGAAACAGAGAAAGTAAAATATTCAGTTGACAACATTAATTAAATTAAATTAAAACTAACAAGGAACAGTGAACACTCTTGCATACTTTCTCTCTCAAAACACCAGACATATACGCTTTAACTTACTCCATTCATCCGCAAGCACATTACATTCAGAGTTGGCAGTTGAGCGTCTTAAGAATACAACACACCGGAGATTCAGCTCTGGCGACAGTTTTGGATGACGGTGGAGCGAACAGATTGTGCCGGCGCGGCGGCACTATAATGGTATCCGATATATTTGTCGGGCACATATAGCCGGCAGAAAAGCCTGTGGAGTTCTGGGCAGTCAATTAGTCCCCGTAGAGTTTTACAGGATACCGTGAGCTGCTCCGAGCCTCTTCTCACCTCCAAGGAGTTAAAGTCTAACATCCCTAACAGATAGTTGGTACGGTACATGAAGGGCAAATAGTAGTATACCTTTGGAAAAAGCTCCTCAGAAATGTTTTCAGCACCTTTTCGAGCATCAGTGCTGGGGTAGCGGTGTAAGGATGGTGCCAGACACAGGCACTAGACTCAAGTTTGCTTCGAACCAGAGTAGTGTACAGTAATCGAATAACATTAGGACTACGGAAGTCACGAGTATTTCGCATCACAAAGCCCAGACGCCTAAAATATTCCTTCGTGAGGGTAGAAATGTGATCCATAAATGTCAGATATCGGTCTAAAGTCACTCCCAAATCCTTTAGTGGCCGAAATAATAGCGCCTGTACTGTGTCATATAATTAATAAATGCATTGAGGAAGGGGTCTTTCCATCAAAATTAAAATTATCCGTTGTCGTTCCAATATTTAAAAAACAGGATAGAGAAAATATGAATGGTTATAGACCAATATCTCTAATACCTACGAGTATCATAACAAAAGTTTTTGAAAAAGTTATCTATAATAATTTATATAACTATATGGAAAAAGACGACCAGAGACGACTCACCAGACGGGTAAACTCGGTACTGACCTAGTTCAAGGTCACTCCAGCTCCAGTTCCAGTTCGAGTTCCAGCTCCAGATCCTGCAATAATACTGTGAGTTATGAATATACATTCCTAATGTAAAGTGATCAAAGTTCAAAAGTTAAGCTTAAAAGTTATAAAATCCTGCTACGGCTTATCTTAAACATATCAATCCATACGTCTTAACAACGGGTGTTATGTCTCGTCGCTCGTCGCAGTTCCAGTCTCAACGCATAGTATAAGCGATAAGACTTCTACATACATTGTCGACCTAAGTCTATCTTAATATTATTTCCAGACTTGTTATAGTTATTATTTTAGTTATAAAAACTTGTTGTCAACCATGTCCAAAGATTCGAAAAACGTGAAAGACGAGTCTATGGAAATACCTTTAAATTTTATCCTAAAATTCATAAAACCCTTTGATGGCAGCAGAGAAAAATTAAATGTTTTTTTAAATAACTGCGATAATGCCATTTCCCTAGCCTCCTCTTACGAAGTCGACATCGTCTTCAAATATGTAATTAGCCAGTTAGATGGTAAAGCCGAGATTGCATGTTCAATCAAGGAGTTCGATTCATGGCCATCCCTAAAAGAGTTCCTTCAGAACCAATTTGGAGAACGTAAAAACGCTCATCTTCTAGCAGAGCTCCATGATTGCAGGCAAGGCGCCCAGGAGAATGTTAACTAATTCTCGCTTAGAATTGAAACCTGTCTGTCCCAACTACTTACAGAAATCTCCATATCCGGTCACAAGAAAAGTGAAATTTCCGGCAGAGTTGCTGCAATGGAGGACCATGCTCTCCATACCTCCACGATGGGTCTTACCCCTCGCATAGCAAACATTGTCAGGTGTAGGAACCCGAAAAACCTCAATGATGCAATAAATTACGCGATTTCCGAAGAAAAATTGCAGCAATACTCCTCCTACAAACAAAGCCTAGCCGCGAAATTTCTTCGTCAAAACGATCCAAATATTAAGTCTAATAAATCCAGTAACTTTAATAATAATCAATCACAAAAACCCACCTATCAACAACCCTCTTCAAATGATCCGTTCTATATGCATATTTTAGAAAAATGCCAACTCCGCGAATATAATAATAAAAGATTTAATAATCAAAATAGATCTTACCCTTCAAGTGCGCAACCAAGCACTTGGTACTTTCAAACCCCGTATTAACGCTATGACCGAAGTAGAAGGTCATGATACCGTTGACAACAGTTTAAACTGAATAATGTCCCGAAAGAGCGTCGCACGGGACATATAAATTCCATAAAAGACGACGCCAAAACTCAAACCATGACCCATGGCCAGGGTAACCAGCCCCAAACTCGTGGTCATTCCATTGGAGTCAAGCAACAGGGTAACCAGCCCCAAATCGTAGACTCTAAATCCTTCATGACCCATGGACAGGGTAACCAGCCCCAAACCGTAGACTCCATCCAGAATCCTGAAAATAAAAAACATATTAATAAAGAAATATAGGAATTCACATCCAATATACCAAATAAATACATACCTTATATAAAAGTGAATTCTTCCGTGTCCTCTAATGATCTATCCCTCCTCGTCGATACTGGCGCATCTATAAGTATAATAAAAAAAACAGTAATTGACGAAATGCCTGTTATTAACGAATCGATCAAATTTAAAATCAAAGGTATCGATTCAACCACAGATAATCCTCTATGCACATTAGGACAAATCCCTATATCCATCTTTACACATAATAAATCTCATAGTGACTGTAAATACCTCGGTTTAAAGATATTTATTTCTCATAAGAACTTATAAATAACAGTTCACTTATAATGAGATACAGAGTTATTTCTTAATAATAATATAATATTTGCCTCTGGGGCGTTGTTGGTGACGTTATAGGGTACATACATGTTTTTTAAGTTTACTTTTAAATATGTTAAAATTATCGCATCTCTTTAAGTCTTCTGGTAAATCATTGAACAGTTTTGCTCCCTCCACTAACACTGTTTTTTTGCCGTAATTAGTCCGTGCACGGGCAGCCCTAAGTTGGAATTTATTTTTACTTCTTGTGTTGTATGTTATTGTTTTTTTATGGATTTGTATGTTTGATGGCACGGAGTTCGTAGTGATTTTTTTTTATGAGAATGCAGGTGTAATAAGTGTACAGTTGTGTGAGATTTAGTAGTTTAGTTTGTTTGTACAGTTTTTTTGTTGGATAAAGATATTGGTAGTGAAATAGAACTTTGATAATTTTGTTTTGTATTCTTTGTAGCGGCTTAAGATTAGACTTAACGGCTGAATACCTAACACATATATTCAATGTAGTTAATGAATTAAGCATACCCTACGATAGTATTGTTGGCAACGACTTATTCAATTCAATGAGTGGCCAAATTAACTATGATGAAGGTGTGTTGCATTTAAAAAATATTATGCTTAAAATGCATTTCAATGAACCTGTTTATACTATTGCACCACGCAGTGAGACCATAATTCAATGTACTGTAGCAAATCCAGAAATCAAAGAAGGTTTAATAATCGACCAACATCTATCCCAAAATCTATTAGTAGCAAACTGTTTGGTTCAAGTTAAGAATAACAACCGTGTTAATATTTCCATTGTTAACACCTCAGAAGAACCTGTAACCATTAAGTCTGATCTTAAATTACATTTGAAGCCCTTCGAACTAAAGGCTTCAGTCTTTATCGGTACCGTAGCCGAACCTCATACTCATGAACGCACAGAAGAAGTTCTAAAGCAGCTTCGCGTATCCCATCTTAATCCAGAAGAAACTGAGGCATTATACTCTGTTTGTTCTCAGTTTTCAGACATTTTCCATCTACCCGACGATCAGTTAACCTGTACTGATGCAATAGAACATAAAATTAAAACTATATCTGATAGCCCAATTCATGTTAAGACATACAGATTTCCCGAATGCCATAAGAAAGAAGTTGATTTTCAAGTTAAAAAAATGTTGATGCAAGGTATAATCAGTGGCGTGCAGTGGTTCTTCACGGAGGGTAGGCCACGCATACTGAATTACTGACACCCAAAAAAAAAACTCGGCAACATCACAGCGTCGCTCTACTTAGGATGACCCTCAAAGTAGTCACATCTAGTCATCTATTGATATATTTAGTCACCCTTCCGGGCCCCCCGCACCCACCCCTTGTGTTTTAAGTAAGCTTATGAGAAACAACGCCATCTAGCTTAAATATCAGGAATTTCAATGGCATTCAGTCAATACAAGAACGAAGGTAGAAGCTTCGTTAAATTTTTTTTTAAAAATAAAACAGAGTGCGCAGTCAACAAAAAATAAATTTACCTAAAATTACCATGTTAAAGTTTAGTTTTGGAATATTAGAAAAAAAAAACATTGAAAATAAGCCTGTAAAAAACCAAAGTTATAAATACAAGAACTCACCACATTATTCAAAGTTCAAATCACGATTTTCTGACAATGCAAACAGAAGAAAGATTCATTTGAAATGACGAGTACGAGATGAATTTTGGGTTAATTCCTTTTTTCTTACCTTTAGACACAACTTGAATCTTATCATTAAACGATTGTGAATACTTACTGTTTTTAACTTATAACAAACACACATTGTCAGAGCAAACTTCACAACAGAACACCATTTTTAAGTAAATAAACAAATACAACAAATAATATTTGACGGCGCTTTAATATTTAAATTAGTGTAGTAGTAGTAGTATGTACTTAGATTTCATAGATGTCGCTGTTAGTTTAAGAGTGTCGTGAACATGAATTATCTGTGTCTGTTACGTCACATCCAATCACACGACACTCTGACACAACACCGAGCGCTAGTGCGCGGGGAGGCGACGATTTACTGGCAGTATGGTTTGAGACTCGGTCGGGATCGCACAGGCGTACTACGCGTTCGGTGGAGTGTCTTACTTGTGCTACCTATCTTGTTATTTTATTTAAGCTGTAATTACGTGGTGATTATTTTAAAAGGAAAAATAAGTTTGGAATAAAAGTGATTGTGATAACCAGTGCCTCTATTTTCTTCGCCCGACAATCCACGCCTACCCACAAAGTGCAACTTGGTAATTAAGATCATGGATCGAATTAATATCGCTGATGAGGGCCAAGTTCCTTCATCAGAAGTGGGATTCGAAGGGCAAAGACCTGAAGAAAATAACGGAGACAGTGTAGTGACCCCACCAACGTCTAACCTATTGCAAGATATGGAGACTTTGTTATCACGACTGCTGGCAACTGCTCAACCGCAAACGTCAAATTATAACGCAACTGCGCGATTGATACGGTTTAATCCTGATGATGCTGATGCTGACATAGAAGGTTGGTGCAAAATCACGGAAATTGTAGTTCATAGCCGAAAGTTAGATGGTGCCGAATTACTGTTGGCTCTTACCCATGCGTTAAAAGGCCGGGCTGCCACCTGTTTAACGAAATTACAGCTGTCTCAGCTATCATGGCCTCAAGTAAAGGAATTATTGCTAGCCAAATTTGCAAAGCCTATGCTTGGGCAAGACTATTTTGACGAAATATTACGTTTCCAAATAACCGCAAAAGAAACTGCTAGCGAGGCCGCTATGCGCCTGTGGAGTCTCATAGAGCGCATACCACGTACAGAAATGGCCGAAGACATATTGACGGGATTTGTTGCATCAGAATTGTGCCAAAAGGATAGCACAATTCGAAGAGAATTGCACTCACATAACGTGGTAACAAGAGCCCAACTGCTTCGCATCCTAAATGGGATTTCTCTAAAACGAAGACATGAAAGCAGCGAAGGATACGATGGTGACACCAAAAAACCTCGCTACACTGAGAATCGCTTCAACGGCACATGCCATCGTTGTGGCAAACCAGGCCACAAATCAGTGGATTGCCGCAAGCGGCAGGACGAGCCTTCATCTCAAGTGAAGGCTTCGAATCGAACCCCAACACCGAAAAGTCACGATAAGAACCGTGTCACCTGTTACGTGTGTGGACAACCAGGACACGTTGCATCGTCGTGCCCAGACCGAAAAGGGAGCAGTGGGGTAGCGGCGGCTGCCGTCAAGGAAGTCAACGTCTGCGAACTCAAATCGACAAGGAGTAACCTGACCACATCATCTGGTGAGCTCGTTTCTTTTCTCTTTGATAGTGGATCTTCCTGTTCACTTGTAACTTTTAGCTTTGCCAACAAGTTCCCGGGTACTATGCGCTTTATTTATTTATTTTTATTTATTTTGATTTACATCAGGTAGATTACCCATAGATTTTGTTAGTATTCCTTAACCTATGTTAGTATAATTTACACACACACAACAAATAACAACACAATAAATATTATCAATACAACTTAATTACAATTAATTGCGCCACCTCCTGGAGATACCTGGCAACAGTACATGCACTGCGCATAGGTGCCCCATTAGGTGGCCTTCAGTTTTACTAACAACAATGCTCAGAAGACTGCTGTCGCTACCCCGCATCCGACGCAGTAGTGACGCGGATCTTTTGCGTATGATCGCAAAGAAGTCATCTGTACGCGCTGCAGCGAACATCCCTGACGCGCTACAGAAACGAGGCAGCGACAGCAGTATCCTAAAAGCATTGTTGTATTGCACACGCAAGGCATTAAACGCTTTCTGCGTGTATCTGGTCCAAAGACTGCAGGTATATAAAGCCTGGCAATATGCTCTAAACAGAGTTAACTTGACATTAATGTCACACTTTGCAAATCTGCGGGCCAGCATGTTGCATCGCACGGCCAATGCCCTGCGCTCCCTCTCCATGTCACAGTTATCAGTGCCATCCTCTGAAACCCAATGACCAAGGTACTTAAACTGCTTTACTCTGTTTAGATTGGCACCACATAGCGAGACTGGTGGTACCACTTCATATGTCTTGTTCAGTGCCATAAAAACTAACAGCTCGCTCTTCTTGGCATTATACCTTAGCCCATGGGCCTCAGCATAGCACTCACATATATTAACTAGCTTCCTGAGAGCACTGATCGAAGGACTCAGCAGCACCATATCGTCAGCATAACTGATATTATTAAAAGACACACCATCTATCGAGCATCCGATGCCAGTGCTGCTGAGTTCCTCGATCAGCTTATTTATATAAATATTAAATAACTTGGGCGATGTCAGGCCCCCCTGCCTCACCCCGCACTCCAACCTGTACACATCAGAGTATGCGCCTGCCCACCTCACAGCGTTTTGTTGGTTACCGTACCAGAACTTAAACATATGTATTATTTCAGGTGGCAGATTAGCTTCATTCGACAATTTCTTCCATAGGATGTCATATGAGACAAGGTCAAAAGCGCTGGATAAATCCAGGAAGCATGCATACACAGGCGTCCTCCTCTCAGTGTAATATCGCACTGTACTCTTTAGGGTCACAATTGCAGTCTCTGTTGATAACCCATTCCTAAAACCAAACTGTCTGTCATTAATTTCTAATTTACCTAAATACCGGTCCAGCAAACTATCCAAAATTTTAGCAGTAACGGTTGCTAAGGAAATCGGTCTGTAGTTACTTATTTCCGACATATTACCAGTCTTATTCTTAGGAACGGGCACCACAACCGTTTTCACCAAATCAGCCGGGAGATAAGAATGACTTACACATAGGTTGAACAGCAAGGCAAGAACCCTTGGGAGGTGAACACCTGCGTTCTGCAAATGCTCAATACCCAAGCTATCATGACCAGGTGACTTACCCCTGGACATGGTTTTGATGACGGAAGACACGTCACGGGCAGTGAAACGTACACTCAGACTATTACAGCTCACACTCAGTGCTTGGTCTGCTGGTCCTAGAGGTGAATCAATCATAAAACGCTGTCGAAACAAGTTTGCAATATCAACTGACTCACTAATGCCCTCAACACTCGAGGGGAGACTCGACTCAGGATTCAGCTTTTTCGTTTCTCGCCAAAAACTTCCAAAGTTCTTCGCCGAGTGGTGAGAGGCAATAATGTTCATTTTAATTTGATGTTGGTTATTCTGACACCACCTAAGCTTAGCTTTAAAAGCTTTTCGCGAGTCACGCATCTGACTATAAAAGGGTCCCACTCCGGGTTTACCATATTGCATCCAAAGCTCAAACCTAAGTCGAGCCTCCGCATGCGCCTCTTTCACATGCTTGTTCCAACCCGTGACATACCTCCGCCTCAATTCAGTCCGAAGCAAACAAGTCACTGCTGCAGACTCACTTAAAATGTTAATAACAGTGTTATATAAGCTATCTATATGTAGCCTATGCTCCCGGTTGTGGCACATATTATCACAGCATTCATGAAATACAACAGGAAAGTCAACCTCTCTCAACATATTATGACACAATTCGTGGTACATTTTTACCTGACTGGCTTCTCTAAACCCCCACTTAACCCTGTTACATAAAACATTAGTGCTAACAATTTTTGGCTGCAATACTTTCAAATTGCAGGTCAGCTGTACGGGTAAGTGATCTGACCAGAAAACATCATACACAATCTTAACATCTACAATAGTTTGACAAGCGGCCATAGTGACCACGCAATGGTCAAGCCATCTACGACAATTATCATGAGCGTCACTAACATATGTATACGTATCAGAATTCAGTCCGAGTCTCTCTATATCCGCACATAACCAGTTTTGCTCACTACTGAAACTAAATAACTCAATGCCAAAACGCTCACCTGGGTGTGAATTAAAGTCTCCCAACACAAATACACATTCCACGTTCTCGTTCTCAATAATTGCACTTACTTCGCTTAAACATTCCGTAAACTCAATAAGGTTGTCCGTTGAGTCAGTAGGCATGTAAACGGAAAAAACTAAAAACACGCGCTCCGCCACTACGAACTTAGCGGCCACTAGACGCACACTTTTACACTCAATGATGGACACCGATGTAAACAAACTCCGTCTCCAGATAAGCGCCACGCCACCATATGGCCTACCGCGTAGTACCTCGTTCGACGTATCCACAGCTGACTTGCCCGCAAACGCGAAATCTTTATGGATAGTTCCTAGATAGGCTAAGTCGTGCGGTAGGAGCCACGTCTCCTGAAGTGCAATGATATCATTCGAATAGCAAAGTGATCTTACACCGTCAATAGATCTATGAACAGATTTACAGTTGAAACTTACGAAATTAACTAGACTTTGTGCCATACTGACTGCTAGGTGTAGGTACTCGTAATTTTTCAGTAGGTTTACCTCTGAAATAAATAAACTTCCTGAAATTAACGCCTTCAGGCCACAGGTTGTCGTCCATGAAGGCCGGTAACTTATGTTTCGGAACATAAATTTTATAGGCGTTGTAGTCCCTTTCCTGTTTCATAGGAACTTTTTCCAACTGTACGGACACCTGAGTCTTATCTAAAATATAACTCGATATATCGCTCATTGAGGCACCTTTGTCCACGTTATTAATAAACAGTGGGACTTTAATATCTGCCGCTTTAAATTTCAAATCAAAATCATTCTTTGCTGTACCTTTTTGCCCAATAAAACGATTTCTGTATCGTTTTTTCCTAACCTCTATCCATTCATCATCTGGCTTATTTACTTTCCAAGTACCTGGTTGCTTTACAACATCCGCTAAAGTCATTCGCTTTGATTTCTCATTATTATCGCTGTTCATTATTTCCTTGCACTCTAATTCCACTTGCGCATGACTGGATACCACATTTTGAGACGGCGCATGACTCAGCTGTGAAGCCGCACGCACCGTACTGATGACAGGCTCGTTCACTTGTCTCGGCGAAACCGGTTTTGCAAGCGAGACGCACATATTAGCGCGCTCGGGTGAAAGGGACGGCTGACCACGCGCCTCACGCACTATCAGCTGTTCGTTGTGTGTCACATTCAAATTACGAACGTTACTCGAAGAAACTCTTTTAAGATTATTCACCTCACATTTCAATAGACTGAATTGCTCGTCAGTTACATATTTCTCCTTAATATATGTTATGTCACTTCGCAAAATTAGGAGATCCTTAAGTAATCTTGTGACATCTATATGGTCAAAAGATATTGGTGGCAATTTCTGTAGATCACGCGCCACAAAAATTGGTATCAACTCTGGGTCTGTCTGCTTGAGAAGGCTTATAATATCCTCCAAATTTCTGTTGGTCTTGCCTTTATTTTTGCGTGTTATGTTACGTTTTGAGGTCTGAATTGAGTCAAATAACAGACTTTTTGCAATTTCCACTTCCTCTTCAGAAAAAGCTGTAGCACAGATTTGCACTAGACTTTCTTCATCCATTACTTCGATTTTATTTTGCACAAATGCGAGCACCTCGCTAATCACTATGTTACAGTTTTGACATTTTAACACTTTAGAGGCCATTGCGTGTAGCCTCAAGGTCAATGACCACACACAACACGAACGCTTAGACACCCGACCGTATACGATGACGGTCACGCGTCAACTTTGATTTAGTTTACCTTACAGGCATAGGCAAAGAAAACGTAAAATGTGAATCGAAAATATTGAGCAGTGTTAAAATTCAAAACATCACAGTATCTGTTTTGTTTCATGTTGTGCCTGATAACTCTATTACAGACCCAGTTATTATAGGAAGGGACCTACTAGACAGCGGTATCCATGTACGTTTAGATAGTGACAAAATTACATTCTCTTTGCGCAAAAAAGTTAACATTACTGAAAAGCCTCATTATTTCGATTTTAATAGGATCGACACTGACCTACAGGGTGAAGATAAACTCGCATTAGTTCAGATATTGCAAAAATATAGTGAATTCTTTATTGATGGTATACCTACGCGTCGCGTTAAGACGGGTGTTTTACGTTTAGACCCTATTGATCCAAGTAAAACAGTACAAAGACGCCCATATAGGTTATCCCCAACAGAGAAAGAAATAGTCCAAGAAAAAATCGATTCCCTCTTGAAAGAGGGCGTCATTCGTGAAAGTTCTTCACCATTCGCTAGCCCCATTCTTCTTGTAAAAAAAAGGATAACACGGATAGGATGTGCGTAGACTATAGGGAACTTAACGCTAACACACGCCCCGAACATTTTCCTTTACCCAGAATAGACGAACAAATAGACCGGCTTCACGGGGCGCACTATTTTTCTTGTCTAGATATGGCATCAGGGTACCATCAAATTTGTGTTGACCCAGATGGCGATAGTATAGCACGAACGGCGTTCGTGACCCCTGATGGCCAGTACGAATATTTGGCCATGCCCTTCGGACTTAGAAATGCTGCGTCTGTGTATCAGCGTTGTATTAACAAAGCTTTAGGTCCCCTTAAAGACAAAGTAGCACTAGCTTACATGGATGACGTTTTGTGTTATTCATTTAATGTTTCCAAAGGTCTAGAACGCTTAGACGTAACATTAAAGGCATTATCGGATGCTGGATTTTCATTTAATTTCAAAAAATGTAAATTTATGAAAACTGAAGTTGATTATCTTGGTTATGATATAAAAACCAGGTGTAGTAACTCCAAATCCGAGAAAAATAAAAGCTTTGGTACAGGCACCCATTCCGAAAACCGCTTCTCAAGTTAGACAGTTTTTAGGTCTTGCTTCCTATTTTAGACGATTTATACCAAACTACACTCGTATTGTCGGGCCACTATACCCTTTGACCAAATTAAAAGGACCTATTAAATGGACAGAGACACATAATGATATTTACAACAAAGTGGTCGAAATACTGACATCAGAACCGGTACTAACTATATTTAACCGTGACGCACCTATAGAACTTCACACTGACGCAAGCTCTGAAGGGTACGGGGCAATATTGATCCAAAGAAAGGATAACGTTCCTCATGTCGTGTCTTACTTTAGCCGGCGAACTTCTGAAACAGAATCGCGATATCACTCATACGAGTTAGAGACCCTGGCCGTTGTTAGAGCTGTTGAAAATTTCAGGCATTACTTGTACGGGCAACATTTTACAGTCTACACAGACTGTAACTCTCTCAAAGCATCGAAATCGAAGATCGACCTCACCCCACGCGTTCACAGATGGTGGGCCTTTTTGCAGGCCTATGATTTCGATATTGTCCATAAGCGTGGGAGTAGCATGGAACATGCTGATTTTCTGTCCAGAAATCCTATTCAGGAGCTGGTACATAATCCCGTCCCACAATCTGGGGAAACAAAGAAAAACTAAAATTGTGCAGTTTGTTGAATTGCATCAAGGTTGGCTTTCAGTAGAGCAGAAACGTGACTCTGAGATCCAGGATCTCATCAGTAAGCATAACAATCAAGAGCTCCCAGAAGCAGTTGCTCACAGTTACGATGTCCGTAAAGGAGTTTTATACAGGAAAATTGAGCGTAACAAAAATTGCTTCTGGCTCCCAATAGTCCCAAGATCACTAACTTGGACTTTAATTAATCATGTTCACACAGAAATTAAACACTTTGGTGCGGACAAAACCCTTGATAAGATTTATGAACAATACTGGTTCCCTGAAATGGCTAAGCAGGTGCGAAAATTTGTTGAATCGTGTATTGTATGCAAGGTCTCAAAGGGATGTTCAGGGGCTCAACAAGTCAGACTTCATCCGATACCTAAAGTTTCTAAACCATGGCATACTATACATATAGACATCACGGGGAAGTTAAGTGGAAAAAGTGATAGGAAAGAGTATTCTTCCGTCATTATTGACTCCTTCACTAAATACGTCCTTCTAGAGTACACGTCTTCTTTAGATGCAGCTAGTGCAGTTAGAGCACTAAAAAAAGCTGTCTGTCTTTTCGGTGCACCTTCACGGATCATTGCAGATCAAGGCAGATGTTATATTAGCGCAGATTTTAAGCAATTTTGTAGTGACCATGGTATAGAATTACATCTTATTGCTACCGGTTCTAGCAGGGCAAACGGTCAAGTAGAGAGAGTTATGCGGACATTAAAATGCTTACTTACTATAATAGAAAATGACCCAAACAAAACCTGGCGTGACGAACTTCTCGAAGTACAACTGTCGTTGAATAGCACACGGTCTAGGGTAACTGGTTATACGCCCACAGAACTAATGTTTGGCATTCGGGCGCGGTCTTTAGGTCTAGCACGCATAGCTTCAAATTCCGAGCCTGAGTGTAGTTTAGATTTAAATGAAATGCGTGAGAAAGCATCCGAGAATATTAAGAAAACTGCTGCGTCAGAGGTAGTGCGTTTCAATCGTGGTAGAGCAACGGTGAGACCATTTTCCAAGGGCGATTTTGTCTTCATTAAATGTAGCGAAAGGAGTCAGACTAAACTTCATAGGAAATTCAGAGGTCCCTTTGTCATAACTGACGTGTTAGATAACGACAGATATGAATTAAAAAACATAGATGGGTCCAATAGAACATACAAATATAGTCATGAGAATTTGCGTGCAGTACCTGGGGGCTATGAAGGCTTGGCAGATATACCTACTACCTTAACTAATAACTTGGAGGAGGCCGAGACGGCGGTCCACGATCGGGGAGTGGAGTGGGTATCATCTGGTGATGACAGTGATACCTTGTCGATTTGTAGTTCGCGTACGTTGACCGCTAGTTCTGGAACCCTCTCGGCCTCCGAGAGTGAAGAAATGTAATTAAAGGTAACATTGCTACTAATCTGTGAGATTAACTTAACTGGGTGACGCTAATGTAAGGGACTGGCTCATGTGGGTCGATGTCCTATGGTGTGTGTAGTTGGGTGATCTAAGGAACTGGCTTAAGCAGGCCGATGTTCCGGATCATGTCCTATGGTGTGTGTAGTAGGGTGATCTAAGGAACTGGCTTAAGCAGGCCGATGTTCCGGATCATGTCCTATGGTGTGTGTAGTTGTGTGATTTAAGGAACTGGCTTACACAGGCCGATGTTCCGGATCATATTATTGCACCGATCGTCAAGTCTGAGAGGCTTTGAGATCAATTGAGATATGTGTGACACTAGTGAGTGTGATCGGTTGCTATCGACGCCGATATGTTGTACGGTTCATGTTGTCTGGAGAGACAACTGGTCGAGGGGAAGCCTATTTCAGTTGTCCGGGTAAGCTCCTGGATGTTGTGTTTGTGGGCTATAAAATGTTGTAATGTATGTCAGTGATGGACGAGCGTACAAAATAATGTATCTACCAGTTATATTCTCTTTACAGAATAAGGGGCAAGCGGCGACTTAAGAGGATGGAGACGCACGAGGACGTGCGAATGTCAGTCTGGCCGTGACGGCGCTTTAATATTTAAATTAGTGTAGTAGTAGTAGTATGTACTTAGATTTCGTAGATGTCGCTTGTGTGTGTGAGTTTAAGAGTGTCGTGAACATGAATTATCTGTGTCTGTTACGTCACATCCAATCACACGACACTCTGACACAACACCGAGCGCTAGTGCGCGGGGAGGCGACGATTTACTGGCAGTATGGTTTGAGACTCGGTCGGGATCGCACAGGCGTACTACGCGTTCGGTGGAGTGTCTTACTTGTGCTACCTATCTTGTTATTTTATTTAAGCTGTAATTACGTGGTGATTATTTTAAAGGAAAAATAAGTTTGGAATAAAAGTGATTGTGATAACCAGTGCCTCTATTTTCTTCGCCCGACAATCCACGCCTACCCACAAAGTGCAACTTGGTAATTAAGATCATGGATCGAATTAATATCGCTGATGAGGGCCAAGTTCCTTCATATTTATTCTACTGTACGTTTCAAAGCGAATTACAACCGTCAGATATTATAAAAAGCAAAACATTCAAGATCGCGAAATAACTTTTGCTTGTCGCATGAAACAAATATGGCTTACAACTTTCTAAGAAAAATATAATTGTTACTTTGTCGATAAAAAACACTACCAAATGTAATTGCATCACTGCATACCATTTTAGCCGGATAATACTTTGTGGCCAATCAGTGACCAGCTACACTCGCAGGAGTTGCGCCCCCAATCTATCTATGATCTGTACATGTGTGCCGTTCATACACACGAAAATATGCATCAGTGTGCGTAAATTTATCAATGGAAATTAGGCCGGCGGTGTCGTTGCCTAGAAGAGCCGGGAGCGAGCTTCGTAGTATTATTATCAGTTACGTCACACGGGCGCAACAAGTTGCTATAAGTATTATAACAGGAGTTTTTTTTTTTTTAATATTTTGAATTATTTTATTACATACTCGTAGTTATAATAAATGCATTTGTTGCGTTGTTGGTAGGAATGGTAGGGTAGGCTAGGCCTAATTGCCTCTATGGACGGCACGCCCCTGAAAAACTTTCTATGTCCCCATGGTCCTCACCAATTTGGGTAGTACCCAAGAAGCTCGATGCTTCCGGTCAAAGAAAATGGCGCGTTGTAATCGATTATCGTAAGCTTAACGACGTGACCATTGGCGATTCCTATCCTATTCCAAACATAGCCGAAATCCTAGATCAATTAAGTAAGTGCAAATATTTCAGCACATTAGACCTAGCCTCCGGTTTTCATCAAATAAACATGTCTCCTGATGATTCTCCCAAAACAGCATTTTCAATCCCAACAGGGCATTACGAGTTCACTCGTATGCCATTCGGACTAAAGGATGCACCGTCCACCTTTCAGAGATTAATGAATTCCGCTTTATCTGGTCTCCAAGGCATCCAATGCTTCGTTTATCTCGATGATATCGTAATTAACTCATTTGACATGCCTTCTCATATACTCGTAGATAACCTAACTAATGTATTTTATAGACTTCGTCAATTCAAATTAAAACTACAACCGGATAAATGTGATTTTTTAAGAAAAGAAGTTTCATATCTAGGCCATGCCATTACTGACAAAGGCGTGAAACCAAATCCTGAAAAGCTAAGAGCAGTTCATGAATTCCGTTTACCAAAAACTCCCAAAGACGTCAAATCATTTCTTGGTTTTGTCTCTTATTATCGCAGATTCATCTCTGATTTTTCAAGCAATGCAAAACCTTTAACAAACTTGTTGAAAAAGAACGTAGAGTTCGTTTGGTCAAACGAACATCAATTATCCTTTGAAACCTTAAAAAATAAATTAACTACAGCTCCACTATTATCATATCCTGATTTCTCCAAACCATTCCTTCTCAGCTGTGATGCATCCAAATATGTTGATAAGCCCATCGCCTATGCTTCCCGTACACTCGAAAAAAATGAGTGTAACTATAGTACAACTGAAAAAGAATTACTTGCAATTCTTTTCGGCTGTAAAACCTTCTGTCCTTACCTCTATGGCAGAAAATTCACAATAATTACTGACCATCGTCCCTTACGTTGGCTATTCAACCACTCTGAACCCAGTAGTAAACTCCAGACATGGAGATTAAAATTGGAGGAATATGAGTATGAAATAATATATAGAAAAGGAAAACTAAATAATGCCGCTGATGCATTATCCCGCTATCCTATAACTAAATCTGTTAATCCTATAAATCCTATACCTGGTACTTCTAATGATAATTTAAACTTACCTGATTATGACGAAACGTCAAATCCAGATGTTCTTCCAGATGTCTCTCCAGACGATTTAATCCAACTTGAAGACCTCACAGATCCGCATTTCCAACCTACAAGCTTACCAGAGTTAGGTAACCTTGATGATCTAGATAATATAATAAATGAAAACTTACCCTCATCTTCCACTAATCGTCAAAACCCAATATCACCACCTGATGTTTCGAGCACTAGTAGCTCCAATACCCCAGATGGTAGTTACTCAAAATTCCTTAAAACCACTGCTAAAGATTTTAATCCTAACGTAACCTTAATAGAAACCTCAAGACCTCAAGACGTACTCAGGGCAATCAAATCATTGAAAAATAAAAATAGCGTAGGATATGATGAAATAGCAACGAAAGTTATAAAATTTGTGGCAAATAACATAACCGTACATATTAGCCACATTATTAACTTAGCCATCAGCACCGGTGTATTTCCTGACGGTTTAAAAACAGTCATAGTCAAACCGCTTCACAAAAATAATTGCAAGGAGGATATTGCTAACTATAGACCGATTGCTTTAATTCCTGTGTTTTCCAAGGTGATAGAAAAGATTATATGTGAATTAATTAACAACTTTCTGACAAAATACAATATATTATGTACTGAACAAGCAGGCTTTAGAAAAAATAAAAATATTAATACAGCAATATATGATTTTTTACACGAAATAATGATAAATGTAGATAATAAAACACCTATTTGTGCCATTTTCACAGATATGAGCTTTTGACTGTGTCAATCACGATATTTTATTAAACAAGCTTAATAGGTACGGTCTAAGAGGAAATGTGCTGAATCTGTTAAAATCCTACCTCAATAACCGCACACAATATACGGAGATTTCCAGAATTTGTCCCAAATCGAAATGTGAACAAAAATATAAATCTAAAGGTAAAATTGTTAAATTCGGTGTGCCGCAAGGTAGTGTATTGGGTCCCCCGCTATTTTTGCTGTACATAAATGATCTGCCCCGTCATATACCAAATCCAATGGTTCTATTTGCCGATGATAGCACAGCACTGATAAAATGTAAAAATATTACCAATTATGAACAGGATATTAACATGAACCTTAAAAATATTATTGACTGGCTTGAAAATAACAACCTGGTAATAAACTTACCAAAGACTAATGTGATGCATTTTCACCAACGTACAATTCCACCGAACGTCAATGTACAGTACAATGGACAAGTAGTTAGTCAAACCAAGGTCGCAAAATTTTTAGGAATTCATATCGACGATCAACTAACTTGGAAACCGCAAGCAGAAGAGGTTTGCAAAAAGTTAAGCACTGCAGCATATGTTCTTTTTAATCTTAAAAAAAAAGTTGACATAAATACTGCTTTAGTTGCATACCATGGCTTAGTCGCATCGGTGTTTGGAATAATTTTTTGGGGTAATTGTAGCCTAAGAGATAACATATTTAAAGCCCAGAAACGTTGTGTTAGAGCTATGTGTGGTCTTAAACCTAGAGATAGCTGTGAACCTTTGTTTAAGTCTTTGAAAATTCTTACTTTTCCGTCCTTGTATATTTTAGAAATGGCAATTTTTGTAAAAAGAAATAAAACATTGTTTGCTAAGGTCTCGGACGCCAAGAAAGGTCCCGTGAGAAGTCAATACAAAAACCTTTTAACTGTCGGTGGTTATAAAACTGCACTACTGAGGAAGAGTGTTTTTTGCATGGGTCCAATAATATTTAATAAACTACCAGACAGCATAAAAAAATATACTCTTCAGCAATTTAAAAATAAACTCAAGGCTTTTTTGATACAGAAATGTTGTTATTCATTAAGTGATTTTTTAAATGACCCTATGTGTGACATTTGAATAGTTTTGCAGTATTGACATTATTTACTCATAATCTTATTTGTACTTTTTTTGTTGATGCAGAAATGTTGTTATTCTTTATGTGATTATTATTGTTGACCCTGTGTGTGATATTCCAGCAATTTAATATTATTGACATGATTATTTGATATCGACTTTTGTGCTTAATCTAGACTTGTTAAAATAATTTATTAGTATTGTAGTAATTGTCTATAACATTTCACAATTTAATACTGACATTATTTGTTAAATTTTGCATGCTAAAACTCAGGCAGAATGTATCCGGCTCATTATATTTTATAACAACTTGATTGTACAATTACCTACATTCTATGCAAATAAATGATTTGATTTGATTTGATTTGATTTGAGAAAATAATGAATGCCTATCCAAAACTGCTATAAGATATGTCATCATCCCTACATCTATAGATATGGATGAATCCATCCCTTATACTGAAGAGATCATATCCAATATTCCTAATTTGAGCGAATTTTCCTTACTAGAAAGAACATTACATTCTTTCCTTAAATATGAATCCGAAAATAAAATTTATTATTTCATTTTTACCAAGGTTAATCACTTTGACACTTGCACATATGAAGATATCTACAAGTGTCTTAAATCTGTAAGAAATGAGTTAGTTGTCAACCTCACAGAGCAAAATAACCCTCACTTAGCTATATCTGATTTTAATAATCCTTTTGATACTCATCAGTATATCAAACTATATAATATGATCCTATATTTATTCCACAACTCAGAAATGACTATACATATTTACAAAAATACTATTATCTACCCATCACCGAGTGAAGTTCCTAAAATCATGAAAGAAAATCATGATCTCCCATAGCCGGTCACTTAGGTTCTGGTAGGATGCTGAAACGTATACAAGAGAAATATTACTGGAAAAACATGCCGTTGAAAACTACGTAAAGAAATGCCCGCAATGCCAAATTAATAAAGCCCTCAGAAGAACCAATCGTGCTCTTGTTATCTTTGTTTCGACAGTTCAAAAGTGCCTGTAACTGGCCTACTTGAAATAAATGCTTTGTTTGATTTTGATTTTGCTCCTATACAAATTACATCTCTTTCCACACGGCCCTTTGAACGCGTAGCTTTCGATATAGTAGGACCACTACCGGAAGCCGGCATTGGTCCTACTATATAAGAATATAAGATAATTATAAATACATATTGACTGTCCAAGATGACCTCACCAAATTCTCAGCCGCTTATTCAATTACTAACACTACTGCTGAGGAAACATGTGAATGTTTGGTTCATTTCATTACGCTATTTGGAATACCCAAAACAATTCTTACAGACCAAGGTACCAACTTCACGGCCGAGCTATTTAAACAAACATGTAACTTATTAAAAATAAAACAATTGTGGTCCACCCCGTATCATCCTCAGACTTAGGGCGCTCTCGAGAGAAGTCATTCCACCTTAAAAGAATACCTAAAATCTTACGTAAACGAGCAACAAAACAACTGGCCCCGCTTTGTGTACACAGCTATGCTTGCGTACAACACAGCCGTTCATTCAACCACTCATTTCTCTCCTTACGAGCTTGTATTTGGAAACAAACCCTATATACCAAATTCCATTTACATTTTATTCAAATTCCATTTTAATTCTATTTATTTTCTGTTTTTTTTCCAGAGGAAACCACAGGCGCTACTTACCCTGAATATGTCCGCATAATCCAAAATAGGCTTAAGTACTGCCGAGCTAATACAACAAACAACAAACTCCAAAAAATACTATGACACCCACACAAGGCCAATTAAATATAAAATCGGCGATCTTGTTTACCTTAAAAATCACTTACGCCTTAGAAAAGATCTTTCACCTATAAGGAAAGGCCCGTTTAAAATCGTGAAAATCCATGGCAACAATACTGTATCACTATTAATTAACAGACGTCACGTCAAACACCATTTTGATGAATTTAAATTAGCAACTAGTAATGAACCATAGTATTTAATTTAATATACAATTAAGTTAATTTAAATTACCTTTCCTTACAGAGTTGGTAACATTTATCCTACCCTGGCGTCAAACAGTCAAGGATATATCCAGCCAGCATGTTGGATATTCCGATATCAAGCTGAAAATTATCCGCTCATGTTTTTTTAATTACTAACTTACTAAGTACTGGGACGCCAGAAATGCAAAGATGCCATTATGTTTAGTAAGTCCAATTTGATAAATACCTCTATTATTAGTCCTAAACAATTGTTTTCAGACCTTGTGAGTAACTATAGATTTCTCCCTAGTTCTAAGCAATTACCTGTATCCTTAATCTTAGACAATATCCATTCTAGAAAATAAAGGTATGCAATGTTTCCAGTTATTATGCAAACTAGCTGTTGCCCGCGACTTCGTTCGCGTGGAAATTCTAATGTGGCTGTGAGAAAAAAAAGATAGCCTTGTCTTTCCCCAGGATATAATTTTGGTGCTATGGAGTAGAGGGTGTTAAGTTCTTCATCCCCCATAAAAAAGGGAGGATCCTCCGACCGGATGGGTGTTATGTCTGGTGGTCTACTTCCCCACAGTTGATGTCGGGTCCTGCTATATACTCTTAAGTCGCGGATAACTTTACTTGCCCGATGTAGGATTTTAGATGTATTTCGATATTTAGTTCATCATCTGTGTCATAGATGGCGCTGTAGCTGGTGTATGATTGTCATCGAGTGTCTAAAGATGAAGACGTAAGGCTGTCGAGGGTCGCGGGCCTGTGGACGGTGAGTAATGGGCTAGCTCGCCATCCGTCCGTCTTATGACGACAGAGTGGGAGGGGTCATTTGATGATTATCCATCGGTAATAGTATATAATAGGGATTTACTCCTTTTGAGAGCTTCCGTTGTGCGTGAACGGTTAAAGTTACGCAATTATCATGTATGTCGGAATTGTCCCTTTTAAAAAGCTCTAAAAAAATATCTGCAATGTCCATATGTCTAACTTCTAAGGTTGACGCACACTCTCTCTAACCTCTCTTTCTGTTATGTACGCACGCACGCAGACGAAGTTGCGCGGGTCAGCTAGTAATTTGATAAAACGTATCATCGATACGAAACAAGAAGAAGAACAGGGTAATAATATTAGAATAGAATAGAATACTCTTTATTATGTACACCATAAAAATTACAGATATAAATGTAAAACATTATAAAAGGGGTGACATAATGGGCGGTCTTATCGCTAAAAGCGATCTTTTAAAGACAACCTTTGGATGGATTTAAGGGGGAAGGAGAGACAATACTGCAGGTAGCCTGTGGTGTACCATTTACATATATACAATAAATACATACATATATATACATAAAACATATTACACTTAAATACCTAAATACATTTTTATTATTATTATTTTTTTATGATCAAGAAACAAGTGCGAAGAACTAACTAACTTATTAGGTATTATAACCTAATAAAAATTAAGCTTAAGAAGAGAGATTTAGATCTCGTATTTCCAAAGGTAGACCACGATTACCGAAGCGTATACTTTTTTAAGGACTCTGGTGAACGGGCAAAAACAATGATGAGTAGACGCAGCTCGATGTTACAAAATAATACTGTCGAAGCAAGCCCTTTGTCTATACACCAGATTTATGTTCGAAGTTCACATGCAAGGATAGTGCCGCGAGTGAAACAGTTACTTTTATGGATACAATTCCTCTTCACTGTGTGATATATACACAATTGAAAGCCTATCTACTGAATAATTTCCTTATCCAGCTCCATCTGTTTACCGAGTGAAAAATATTTTTAATATACCTACATGAAAAAACATAATCATAATGAATGGGTTGCCTGTTGCATTAAATCAAGACTATTTAAAATTGCGACAACCGTGAGTGAGGCTTCACTGATTTTACTTAGACAACGTACACGACAACCATCGTACTTTTATTAAGTAGATGTAAATTATCTGTTCTTTTTAAATACATATTTTAATAAGAAAACAGATGAGTGTATAAAATTATAGTATCATCTCATCTACCTTACAACCCGTGGTAGGGACAAAAAGATAGACAATCCAACATATTCTTGGCCCCTATGCTTTCTAGTTTCATTCAATTTTGATTTGGTTTAGTTTGGAAAACACATTGGTTCCCTTAATTTTAATAAAAGGTAGCCTTTACTTAATTTTATCAGGCAACCGATTTTCAATTTATTCATTTATGTCTTAACAATATTGTTTTCATTCGGTAGCAACATGAGTGAAGCTCGATCTTAGGCGGGATATTGAACTAATAAAAACATCTCGCCCGTCATTCCCGAAGGGTGAGGCAGAGGTGTACCTAATAGGACACTCACATTTTGCCAGTTATGTTTAAGCCCATTGACATCAACCGACCACAAATTCGGGCTTCGTAGCTGCTACTGAGAATTTCCTGGTGGAAAAACTCAACAACACTTTGCCCGACCCGGGAATCTAACCCAGGACCTCATGCTCGCTTCCGATCACTATACCAACAATACGGTCCACACGATATGTGGTATCAATCCTTACACATCCTGCAGGTCTATCGCTAAAAAATGAATGCCTCCGTCTTCTCAGGCATATTTTTTAAAGAAACTTCTTGTTTGTCTGTAGCATACGATTTACGAAGGAAAAAGACTAGAGCACAGCAAGAGTTCTGTTTCCTATACTACTTTTTGGAGGAATCATAATCATCATTATTCTGCCCTTATCCCGATTTATTTCCGCTTGGCGCAGCATGTCTTCTTCTTCTATACTTTCTATTAATTTACGGAGAAATATTTAAAGAAAAAAAAAGAGAAGTATACAAACGATTTCAAACCAATAAAAAATGGAAATCTCACAGCACCAAAAAATAAAAAAGAACAAATCACTGGGGTTCGAAGATGAGACTGCTAGTTTAAAGAGTGAGTACCTATGAATCCGCCAGGCTGTTTAAACCGTTGACATAAGCATTAAAATAGCAGCTCTCATGCATGTCATGGCTGGAACGTCAAACAATTGAAGAATACTGACATAATGCAATATTGCTCACCCCCTTAAGCAAGTAGCGTGATAATATATAGCCTAAGGTTTGAAAAAGCCTATAAGGAATATTTGTGCAAAATTTGAACAGGATCTGTGCAGGAGTTTTTGAGCCAACTCGGAACAACCATTTGGATTTTTACTATTTTATTATGTATAATAAAATAATAATAAAATAAAAGTAAGTCAAGCAACTTGACTGCGTATCGTGGTCGGATGCTCTCTCTGTTTCAGGTGCTTGAGCCAGCTGTCAGCGTATCGGCGCAACGACTGTCGGATCAGGTGCGGGTCATCCAGCGTAACTATATGTTGGATGACACCGTACTTGATCGACTAGGCTCCGAATCACGGAGTAACCCAGTTACGCCTGCTTCGCCAATGATCGCGGTGCAGCTGCAAAATGTTACCAGTGCTCCACCGCGATCCGACCGAGTAAGTGAAGAAGATGATGACGAAGTTATATCCGTGAGTACCCAGTGCAACGCACAATTGAGGAGCGCTTTGGAGGGTGCGTTCCGGGAGTACCGTTCCACACCACCTGAACTTAGACCACGTCTACCTCGTTTGCCTATGCACAAGAAAAACAAGGCGCTGGTGTGTGCTTTAGATTCGCAGCTGTCAAACTGCTTTGACAGTAGCAAAGACCTCGCCGATACCCACTCAATATTGTACTGTGGAGCTGTAGCGGCATGTCGTGTAGCTCACGTCAAATTTCCCAACAACGACAGAACTACACGACCAAAATTTGCTGTGCAGGATTGAGCGGCGTATCGGTGAGGCTAGAGCACTCATCGGCAAGTTAATCTGCTTCACGGAGGGCAATACTCGCCTTAGAGTGATGCGCTTTGTGAGGCGGGCGTTCTCGGGAACTGATATTAGTTTTCGAGATTACTTGGCCCGCGTCACAGAGCGTATCGACTTCCTGAAGCAGAAGATCTGTGCATGGGCAAGCCGTGTTCGTCGGTACAAGCGGCGAGTGGAGCGATACACTCAGAATCGCACATTCCAAAGCGATGAAAGGTGGGTCTATAGGGCTTGGGAACGACCGGACCAAGGTGTGACTGACACGCGTCTGCCGGATGATGACGCCATGTGTTCATGCTGGCGCAGCATCTGATCGGTGCCTGTCAATCACACTGAGGGCGATTGGACCCGGGAGGTTGAACAAGCGTGTGATCCAATACCAGAAATGGGGGCAATCATCATCAGCCCCCAAGATGTAGCTCGTGCGCTCCGTCCGTTGCCAAACTGGAAATCTCCAGGGCCGGATGGACTGCACAACTTCTGGATCAAATGGTTTCAGAGATCGCACGCTCGCTTGGCGTCCCAGTTTCAATCAGCCTTAGAGTCTGGGTCGCTGCCCCAGTTCTTGACGACAGGAATTACCCACCTGCTTCATAAATCAGGTAGTACTGCGGAGCCCAAAAATTATAGACCAATCACATGTCCACCAACGGTCTATAAAGTTCTTACATCCATTTTGAGAGTTAAAATCAACCATCATATTGATAGTATAATTCTATCATGTCTGCCTCTCAGAATGGATGTAGGAATGGGTCCCGTGGTACTAAGAAGCTACTCCTCATTTATATAGCCATTAGCCAACAAGTTCGCCGCTCCCGAAAGGATCTGTCTACATGTTGGATAGATTATAAGAAAGCCTATGATTCTGTGCCTCATACATGGCTTAGAGGGTGCTGGAGTTGTATAAAGTTGATGCAACTCTGCGTACCTTCCTGATGTGATGTATGGGGCACTGGAGAACGATTCTTCACTATCCAGGATGTCGACTGATCCAGGGGAACAGCGAACCGATAAGGATCGAGCGCGGTATATTCCAGGGTGATAATCTGAGTCGATTGTGGTTTTGTCTAGCCTTGAACCCTCTCAGCACACTGCTGGAGGGTTCAGGACTAGGCTATCGGTTGAAGAGAGGTGGTCAGGTCATATCCCACCTTCTTTACATGGATGATCTGAAACTCTTTGCCCCCAACAATTTGCAACTGATGAAGCTACTGAAGGTAACAGAAACTTTCAGTAGCGCCATCAGGATGGAATTTGATGTGGACAAATGTGCAGTCATGCATGTGAAGCGAGGGGAGATTATGGAATCCGTGGGAACTCAACTCTCGGATTCCATACACCTTAGATCCCTCTCCTCAACAGAATCCTACAAGTATTTGGGTATGTCGGAAGCATTAGGTATCAATACTGCCGACATGAAACAATCGTTGAGGGAGCGCTTTTTTGGCCGCTTGAACAAGGTACTAAATAGTCTTTTGTCTGGCGAAACCAAGGTACGTGCCTTCAACGGTTGGGTCATGCTGGTTTTGATGTATTCTTTCGGCATACTCAAATGGACTCAGACGGAACTTGATGCCCTGGATAGGAGGGTCCGCGCACTGCTGATCGCAAATCGAATGCATCACCCACGGTCCTCGGTGATGAGATTGTATATCCCGCGGAAGTGCGGGGGTCGCGGCTTCTTAAATGCTAAGACCCTGCACAACCGTGAGGTATGCAGTCTCAGGGAATACTTCCTAGAAGTCGACGTGGGGATGCACAGAGATGTGGTATCAGTGGACAAGGGCCTCACCCCGCTCTCCCTGGCAAACGAGAACTGGCGCAAGCTTCTAGGCTGCCTGCCATACCTCCTTGCGGTCATTAGTGTCTAATACTCTAGTATTAGACACTAATGACCGCAAGGAGGTATGGCAGAGCAAGGAGCTTCACGGACGCTTTTACCGGGCCTTACATGGGCCTGATGTGGACTTCTTAGCGTCCGTATCTTGGCTACGCTTCGGTGACCTCTTCGGGGAAACCGAAGGTTTTGTCTGTGCAATAATGGACGAAGTTATGATGACGAATAACTACCGAAAATACATTGTGAAGGATGGCACGGTTGACATATGTATGGCGGTTGGTATATGTGGGCATGCCACCGTCCGGGAGAATCAATCCGACACATTATTTCCGGGTGTTCTCGTCTGGCTAACGGCGAGTACTTGCATAGACACAACCTCGTCGCCAGGATTATCCACCAGCAACTTGCTTTGAAGTACAGCCTTGTGGAATCAGAAGTGCCATACTATAAGTATGCGCCAGACCCAGTTCTCGAGAATGGTAATATCACGTTGTATTGGGATCGATCTATCGTCACTGACAGGACTATTGTGGCCAATAAGCCTGATATTGTGGTGATAGATCGACCAGAGCGTCGCGCAATGATTGTTGATATAACGGTCCCGCATGACGAGAACCTCGTGAAAGCAGAGAAAGATAAGCAGTTCAAGTATCTAGATCTGCCTCGTGAGGTTGTCGACATGTGGGACGTGAGTACAGCAGTCATTGTGCCGATAGTCGTGTCGGCAAATGGCTTAATAGCCAATAGCCTAGAACAACATCTGCGGAGGCTCTCGCTTGGCAGCTGGATCAAGGGCTTGATTTAGAAAGCAGTACTTCTGGACACGGCGGGTATTGTTAGGAGGTTTCTCTCTCAAGAGCCCTGACCATCGGTAGCTCGGACCCTGTTCCCGATGCCGGTGGGCTCCTATTTTTTATATTTTTAAATGTTTTTTTTTTATATTGTTTTATATTAGAATATTTAAAAATGTATATAATATGTAGTTTAAATGAATAAAGGAGATAAAATAATAATAATATAATATAAGTAAGTATAGATAGATAGATTTTACACAGTACCCCACAGAGCATCTTATATATACTGGCAGAACCCCATAAAAGAAGTGCGTACTTTTCAATCTGAAACGTGGCTGATCTAATTTGTCCATATTTCTAGTATTAAAATTATGCCTGTCGCTTATTGTTGAGTTCCGGACGCGGAGGCTAGTCACTCAGTACTTGTGATTTTTGAACTGATGTCCAGTGTAAATTAAAACAACTGATTATTAGATACTGATCTATTTGAACTTGTCTTAATTGTACTATAATATTTTTTCCTTAAATTGAACCTTGTTGACATGAGCCCAACCAAACGGCGGAGAATCTTAACACCGACTTCTAATTCGCCGTCAACGCCATCTAGTTATGCAATGTACAACTTTGATAAATTTTGAACTAAGATTTTGGTGAGCGGGTTTTGAACAAGCATGGTTCTTAAAAACTCAAACTCAAAGCGTTTATTTCAATTAGACCTTCGCAGGCACTTTTGAAAGTCAGAAAAACAAAGGCGAAGCTACAGTCACAGACACAAGGCATAATAACTTGTGAAAGTACTGTAGTTGCCCATTCCAAAGCGTAGATCTCTATGGAGAAGAATGGGCAAGAAACTCCATGGACACTCTTTTCAATCAAAATATTGTTACAAGATCTTGGTTACATCATTCATGTTGAGATTATACATATATGTGAGAACGATGTAGAAAGACGTGCACATTAAGAGCGTCCAGAGTAAAAGATTATAACTATCAACAATTTAAAAACAAAGTAGTTAAAATAAACCGTGGCAGCTAAGAGATGACCAGTCCCAACTGGCAGCGCCCGTTCACGAACATGACGCATGCATCAGCTCCATTCAGCTCAACCATATTGAAGGGAACTAAACGACCCAATACACCCGCCACTATCAGCGAGACATTTGAGTGAGCCTGACATTCTCTCAGCCACCAGGGCACATTCGAGTCAATGAAGGATAACTAAATGTAAATGGTAGCTTTACAGTACATAGTACTCAAACATGTGCTATGCAGTTATATAATACTAAGAGATTGAATCTATACAATGCAAAGATATTTTTACAATCTTCTGCAGCTTCCACAATAATTTCACATGAGCTTCTGATTAGTTTGCCCCTATGGTTGTGGAGCAGGACCAGCATTGAGCCAAGCATTTTTATCATCGATGTAATCCCCTAACTTATAATATACTTGCCTACATAGTGTGCGTTTTATACAAGATTTAAATTTTGTCTCATTCAGTTGTTGAATGTGGGGAGGTATTTTATTATAACATTTTAGACCTTTAAATTGAAACTCAACCGGACAGGCCGAAACGTTCGCTCTTAATAAATCAATAGAAAACAAGGGTGAAGAATTTAAGCTTAACACTTATTTTACTAAAAAGATGTATGTTTTTCGGAATATACACAATGTTTTCATAAATATTTTGACAAGGTACCATAATAATAATGGATTAATTTGTTTAAACAATTCTCTTAGAGATTCGCGTCTGCGTAGGTTATAGATGGCTCTGACAGATCTATAGATCCCTCTTTTGCAGAATAAATATGGAGTCAATATCTGCAGCTCGTCCCCACAGCAGAATACCGTAAGACATCTTATAAAATAAATATAAAATATAAATACATATTTCATAGAGACTCTTAAAATTCGTCGTCGTCTACAGGAAGCGGTGCCTTCGTAATAGGGTCCCGCTTACACCCCTTGAGCACGGAGCCAAAGACGGTTCCCTAAGGCCTGAGAGGACGGTCGACTAGTGCTGTTGCAGAAGGCGGGGAGTCCCCTGGAGTATCCTACGGCGTACGAGCCGATCGTGTTACTGGACGGGGCGGGAAAGATGCTAGAGAAGATTCTGGCTACCCGCATCGTCCGGCACTTGGAAGCGGTCGGCCCCAACTTGTAGGACGCTCGAAAATAGACGCCATAATTTAGTTTTTTTTAATAAATAAAAATTTTCGCCAGAAGCGGTTGCACAGGATTGGGTGTAGTTGCTGTGTATTCAACCATTTTTTTGTTTTGTCCTGACTCCTGTGCGAGTCTAATAAATACTTTTTCTTTCTTTGTTGGCGGTGTTCTTAGATTTAACATTTAACTCCCTGCCATTCGGCTGCATCGGGGAGGCGCTCCGATATCGTCTGGTACCCGACTATCTGAGACAGTTAGTACCTGATTACCTGCAGGGGCGGTTCGTCAGCTACGAGAGATGCGACGGCCAAGTCGTGCGCAGGGCCACCTCGAGCGGGGTTCCACACGGGTCGGTTTTGGGTCCGCTCTTTTGGGATATAAACTACGAACGCAGTTTACTGAACCCCGGGTAGGGCGTCATTTGCTTCGCTGACGACGCTCTCGTCACGGCCCGGGGAGGGAACTTGGTGGAAGCGGCACGCTCTGCCTTCGAAGGCGCATTCCTCTTCGTGGATGAATCGAGGCACTGTGCCTCAGGTTGGCACTCGAAAAGACGGAGGCGCACACCTCACTATTGGAGGTGCCAGAATAGGAAGTATGAAATTCGGGCTAGTATGAAATTCCTGGGCCAGGTTTTGGACCGGAGGTGGAACTTCGACGAGCACTTTGCTCAGCTTGCGCCGAAACTGATCGGCAAGGCTTCCGCCCTCAGCCATCTGTTGCCAAACCTGGGCGGTCCAAACGTAGTTTGCCGAGGGCTGTACACGGGGTTCGTTTGCTCGATGATGCTCTATGGGGCCTCGGTGTGGGCGGAGTCCTGTCTTCTCAACACAAGGCTCTACTGCGGAGGCCACAGAGTGATACGCGGATACCACTCCGAACCTACGGAAGCGGCTTGTGCTCTTGCGGGCACACCCCCGTGCGATAGATCTATCGCGTGGCGATGTCTTAGGTGAGTGAGCCCGGGCATCGTCTAAAGAGTTTGGTGTCCATAATTAGGCTGCGCTGGATATGTCGCGAATGTCATCCGTAGCAGTCCGATAAGGCAACAGTAGGCTCACGCTCGAGTTTTTAGTGGGTGTAAGCCCCACATGATCAAGCCGTCACCCCGGACGGTGCGGTATGCGTCAAGAAGTGTGTGGAGCGTGACACAAACAAATAGACGCCCATATCTAGCAGTCTTCAGAGTTCGAGTTAATTAGTTTCTTCTATGTAAGTTTGCTCCACCCTGAGCCAAGTCATCGCTTCACATCAGGCGAGGTGTGGTCAAACGTAAGCCAATTTTGTTGAAAAAACGTGGGTGAAGTCGGTGTGGATGATGGTGATGAATTTCGTCGACTTATATGCTAAGTCAGAGTAAACATAACTGAAAGAAACTCTTTCGGTTTTTTCTATTTAAAACTAAAACGTGACAATAAAAGAATGACAAATTGATGACAGTCAACCACAGAGCATCATAAAATAAATATACTCTGATAAGATGCTCTGTGATACTCTGTCAACTGTATGTATAATACTGACGTTGTAAGCAAAATTTATAAATAACATGTTTTTTAATAATAAATGACCAAAAACTCTTAAAAAAAAACCGTAACATGGAGTCCATATTCAGACAACTTGAAAAGGCCGGAAAAGCTGATGTTGAACACTTAATGATATGGTTGAAAGATTGTAAGTCATCATAATAATCAATCTTCTGCGCTCAGCCCAAATAATTATGGGTTGCAAGCATGTCTTCTTCTTCCATACTTCTCTATTACTCGTCATCTGAGCAGTCACCTCTTTTCTAGCCATATCATCCTTCACACAGTCCATCCGACGTTTTTTGGTCCTCCATACCATTCACATTCATATTCACAACTTTCCTATGACATTCTCTTCATTCCTCCGCATCACATGCTTAATACCAAGACAACTGTAAGTATTAAGCATTCTAATGGTTGAGACATCTAGCGTACCATTAATATTCGCCTAATTAGAAGTCATCACTACATAGTATAAAACAAAGTCGCTTTCTCTGTCCCTATGTCCCTTTCTATGCTTAAATCTTTGAAACTACGCAACGGATTTTGATGCGGTTTTTTTTAATAGATAGAGTGATTCAAGAGGAAGGTTTATATGTATAACAATGACCCGTGCGAAGCCGGGGCGGGTCGCTAGTAAAATTATAAAACAACTTCTTATGAAAAAAATATACAATAATTGTACAAGAAGCACTTATCTTAAGCACTATGCAGCGTTACAACTAGGGAAAAGAGTGTTTTCAATGAGCTCTGGCACCCCATGTAAGATTTAACTTGTATTTAGGGTGCCAGCGTCACCAGGAAGGGGTCCGAAAGGACCGATGCCTGCCGGGGTTGCGGGACTGTTCGAAAGAGATACCGCGGCCCTGGAACACAAAGGGCAAAGGAAGGAACATGGATGGGTTTTAGTCAGTAAAAGTCTGACACTCCCTCCTGCTCAGCCCAGAGCGGGAGGGGTTATTTGATGATTTCCCATCCGAAAAAAAAAAGGGTGCCAGCGTCCTCGCCTGTTAGATATTCTCAGTTATCTTGTGACTTTGATTTGATGACACTACCCCCCAAGCCGCGCGGTGCGGCGTCCACGCCGGCAAAATGGCCGCCGCGCCGGCTTTGTTGCGATTGCCGCACGTAAAGCCGCCAGGCCGCCAACGCATGCCGCTGGGCTATGTGGAACCACCATAAAACAAGCTCAGTATATCATCATTAAATTACAATATTATATTCACTAGATAACTAAACGTCGCCTATTTATGTACCTATGTATGGGTGTGTGAGGGAGAGATAAAAATGGTAAAACTTGTGTTTATGTAAGTCTGCATAAATATAAGTATAAACATGTTACTTTATTTAACTACATTAGGTTAAGCGATCGATATCTGTAGTAAATCTTCAGTTTTGTTATAACTCAATGTCAAGAGCCACTTCGTGGTAAGGGGTAATACTGGTATTCAACTGCATCCGTTGAGCCTAGAAGCCGATTCCTACATGATCGAGAAAAAGCAAGCAGATGATAACCGATGGGTACCGTATATGTTGGTCACTGGTGTCACTGGGTCGTGGAGGTCAGTAGGCAGTCGGTCCATGGAACATACTTCCCAACTACATTATGGTCCGCTTCTAGACTAACCGAACGCGGCTATGAGTACCAGTATTTTGCATAGAACGACTTTTGATCCTGATTTTAAACAACTTTCAGCGAAAATAATTAAAAGTAAAAAGGAACCTTTCGTTCGCAAGTTATTTAAGGACGTTGCAAACCCGCAGCATGTAGAACTCGAACAGTTCCAGGATATCTTAGCTAATCTAGCCGCCATGCAGCGTAAACCAGTTGACCAGCTAACCAGTCAACTAGCTAACGAAGGACCCATGTTTATTGATGCAGTCATAATCGGACTTAACGCTTTAAGACAGGCTTTCACGCCACTGAAATGAGTGTTCTAAAATAAATTATTTGTTGGATCAAAGTGGTTTTTTATTGTCAATATTATTGGTTAGATACCTATGCAGTCACTTAAAATACTGGTATTCAGCTGCATCCAGTGAGACTGGATGCCAATTCAGAACAACTTAAAGTCTTGTGTTACAATATTTTAGGAATTCATATTACTTCAAAATTATAAATACTTTTGTACATGGGGCAGATGCCTATTTGACCTACAAACAAACCTATAACTGGGTAAGTGGTTAACACGGTACTGGTGGTCTGATTTTTGAGCTTCATGACAAGATAATTTCAGCTATTCATATTCGGGAAAAATGAAACAGTCGGTAAGCAACGAAAGTTTGCTAAATACATGCAAAAATATGCACTACACAAAAAGTTGGCAAAACAATAATGAAATATATGAAAAGGAAAAAGATCGGCAAAGAGCGAAAGTCGGCAAATACCAAATAGACCTTCAGATTACCCGTCACGACTGCTAAAGATCTGCCATCGGACATCATCATCTGCCAGCCTTTTCCCAAATATGTTGGGGTCTGCTTCCAGTATAGCCGGATGCAGCTGAAGACTAGTATCGAGCGACTGTTGCAGCATTCGATGTCAGCATTTGAAATTCTGATTACTGACTGCAAAAAATGTTTCTGATCAATTTCTTTGCGGGATTCAAGACAGTTAAATTATTTATCTGGGACTTCATCGAGCTTCATTGTCTCGGCGGTTTCAAAATTAGCTGCAAAAAATCTGACATCAAATACTAATTGAATGTAAATTGTACAAAGTTTAGAATGATTCTCAGTCTGCGGATAAATAATTTTGAACTCTCTGCACTAGTTTCGTGGCGTTTTATTCTAAATTAGGACTATTTAGCGCAGTCATAAGGCACACATTTCTTTTTTTTTTTAGTCTGTAATGTACGTAGTCTAACTTAAATACATCTGCCAAACTGCAAAGCATATTTGTCGGCAGTAGGTTCTCGCGGGATCTTTTTAATGTTCTATCTAGGATCTAACTTTAAACTGGGTTATTGTAAATCTAAGTCTAAGACAATCGGCGCCATCAGTCAACCAATGTCATGAGACCATCGCTTCGTCATAGTTATCAGTGTAGGGTAAGCAAGAATTGGACTCACGACGTTAGCCCGAGCCGACCGAGGTCGTCAGTCACTAAGGACACATGGACAGGTAGTGTTTTCTTAGGACACTTTTTGGTGGTTTTTACTCTTGACGCGATCGATCATTCCCTCAGGTAATTCATTAATTAATGTAGGTGTCATCCATCGTCTCGTACGCTTACCGTAATAGTTATTTACATTTGGCACATGCAGTTTCTTTTTCCTAGCAAGTCGGGTTGGGTTGTTACGCACTTTTTCTTTAATGTGTTTTTTTTTAATATTAGGTTGTTCAAGAATCATTGTCATTTTTACTTTCAGGTCAACTGGTAATATATTGCACTTCTGAAATAATTTTTCATATTCCTTGTTCAAACTTTGTTTAGTTTTTTTGCTCACCAACATTTTAGCAGTCCTATTTGTATTATTCTTTATCTCGTTTGTGTATCTTGCAGAACGTGTTGTGTCTTAATTCTGTGCTAGATAAATGTAATTTCTTTCTTTATTTTAGCTAAAGTAATAGAAACTGTTAAGGATGAAAAGGTCCGCAAATTATTTAATGATGCCGTAAACGAAAAGCAGGTTGAGCTCGCCAAGTTCAGGGCTATCTTAGCCCAAATAGCTGCCGAGCAGTCTAAGACAGTTGATCAGCTGTCTAAGCAACTTGCCGCCTCAACACCGAAGGTCATCGATGCAGCTATTGTGGGGCTTCAAGCTTTTAAAGAAGCTTTGAAGAAATGACCGCTTGTGAATACTTAAATAAATACTTTGTTGAACTAAAATAGTGTTCTTTTAATTACCCGACTACGGCGAAGCCGCAAGGAAGGGTTATGATTTTAGCAGTCTATGTCTGTATGTTTGTATTTACGTATGTTCCTCCGTAGCGCCTAAACTATTCATCCGATTTGGATGAATAAGGTGTCAATCGATTCGTTATTATGGCCCGGGTAACATAGACTACAAACCGAAAAAAACCCTATTTTAATAAGAGCGTCATTTTTCAGTAGTCGGGTTTTTAGTGGTAGTATACCACACAAGTTCTTGTTTTGTCAATTTTGTCCTTGGGTGCTGCAAATATGTGGGTCTGACTTTTATTAAAAATAAATATCGCTGGAAATTACACACAGCGCCATCTAGGTGCCACATTAAGCAACGAGGCTTGTGTCGTGGACACCAGATAGTTGATAATACTACATAGATATTTTTTTGTTTGTAAATACATACTTATTATTTACATAAACATCCATGACTCGGAAACAAATGTCCATGCTCTTCCCACAAACATTTGCTCCTACCGGGATTCGAACCCGGGACCGAAGAACGTAAGGCAGCCTCACTACCGCTGCGCCATTCGGGTCGTCCGAATTGCTAACACAGCTTGATTCTAATAACATGACATCACGACTGTTATAAGAAGGGTAAGGCAGAGGAGTACCTAATAGTACACCCACATGTCTAAACGGTTACCATGTATTCAGTAGATCATTCTGAGCCCCCGAAAATTTCTATGTGGAAATATAGAAATTTTTCATCGGTTATTAAAAAAAAAACAGCTGTTCCATACATTTTGACTGTTTTTTTGTTTTTTTTTTTAAATTGATTTTTATTTTGGCAACTTTAGGATATGGGCGTGAAGAAAACAGAAGCAATTTGAATTTAAATACGTGAACTCGTTTATTATTCTAATTTAAAATACTCACGAGGAAGGTTATAATATCTGCCTCCTAGCATAGTGTAGATAGAAGTAAGAGAGTGACTAAAGGCAACCGTTGTTTTTATAACATACGTTTAGTGTCAGTGTTGCCTGTTTATTGAAAATTAACGATTAATTTTTGCTTAATAAAATCGACTAAATGTCAACAACAACAAAATTTATATGTGGGGCTCAGAATGATGTACAGAATACGTGGTACTCGTGTAGCCGCTGTCACGTCGGTGTCCTTTCCAGCCTGTATAATAGGGGGCGAGCCTGTACCCATCGACCGGGCACACATCCAGACTCCATGGATGCTGCTGAGAGATTATTGATGGAAAAACCCAATAACACTTCGCCCTACCTGGGAATCGAACCCAGGACCTTATACTCAGCAGCAGTGCTTGCGACCACTAGACCAGCGAGGCAGTCTTAATGCTTAAGTATATTGATAGTACATATCTTGCTTATATACAACATGTAACAGAAAGGGTATAATCATATGGAATATTGTGAAAAAATAATCAGCTGTCCTATACAAAATTTCATTACCTACTCGACCCAAATGTATGGGACAGCTGATTATTTTTTTACGATTTCGATGGTGGTCCCATAGAGAAAGTTGTTCAGTTTGATGGTCCGTACCACAGTATTCCATATGATTATACCCTTTCTGTTACACGCTGTATAATTCTGAACCCCCCCCCCACATATAATTTTTTAGGAAACACCTTTTTTTTTTTTTCAAAAAACCGATGTGTAATTTCTAGGTTCGTAATGATGTGCGTATGATTATCACGTATTCAACGCGATAATCATTTTAGCGTCGTCGGTGTCTGTTCCACCTTGTATACAGGGTGTAACAGGACCCTTCACGAAGCCGTCAACCAAGCATTATGTACATCAAACTAAGTAACTTAACGCAAAAATTATTGCTGGGAAACTACTTTTTTTTTTGAGATGTAAAATCACGTTTTACGGTAGGACTCAGTGTAACGCACTAAAAGCATTGTTCTGATGGATGGATTGAATAGTACGGGGGTCGTGGAGGTGTTTAAAGTAAAAATCTAACAGTAAAAACATGTATTTAAAAAGTTGGAACTTTGTCCCCCAATAACTCCGTAACTAGAAGGTTCCCAGGTATGGTCTAGCACATAAAAATGGTCGCAATGACGAGGAGTACAAGTGGCTTTCGGCTTCGTTAAGGGTCTTGTTACACCCTTTATAGGGTGACTGGTAATTAGTGACCGATACCTAAACACGTGATTGTACTCGTGATAACAAACAACTTTCCCAAAGAAAAATAAATTTATACTCATTCACTGTGACAATAACACAACAGCCGTATGAAATTTGCGCGCCGCGCGGGTGCTCTGCCTACCCACTGTTGCACGGTAAGATAGTAATGTGACTGAACGGCGTCACGCAGCTAACAGCTGATAGGACACAGGCGCGAGCGCGAGAATTTCACACGGCTGTTGTTTTATTGTGATAGTGAATGAGTTTAAAAAAAAGTTTCTCTGGGAAAGTTGTTTGTTATCATGAGTACAATCACGTGTTTAAGTATCGGTCACTAATTACCAGTCACCCTATACATATACTCGATGTCTGCAGCCCGTCCTCCTAGTAAAATACCGTATGACATATGCTATGAAAACTAAAAGTAAGTTCCTACATAAATACAACGACGACAATTAGGCGTCAAAGTATTCATCACCATCATCATTTCAGCCGAAAGACGTCCACTGCTGGACAAAGGCCTCACCCAAGTGTCGCCACACTGACCGGTCCCGTGCGACTCGCATCCAGCGAATCCCCGCAACTTTCACCAGGTTTTCGGTCCACCTAGTGGGAGGCCTTCCAACGCAACGTCTTTCGGTTCGCGGTCGCCACTCCAGAACTTTTCGGCCCCATCGGCCATCCGTTCTGCGAGCAATGTGCCCTGCTTACTGCCACTTCAGTTTGGCAATTTTTCGGGCTACGTCGGTAACCTTGGTTTTCTTGCGGATGTGTTCATTTCTGATTCGATCACGAAAGGAAACTCCGAGCATAGCCCTCTCCATTGCCCTTTGGGTGACTTTAAGCCTTCGAATGAGGCACATTGTGAGCGACCACGTTTCGGTCCCGTATGTAATCACTGCAACACACACTGGTCATAGACTTTCGTCTTGAGACACTGCGGTAAGTTGGACGAGAAGATACCGCGCATCAGCTTCCCGAACGCTGCCCAGCCGAGTCGGATTCGACGGTTGACCTTTTTTTTGAAGTTAGACCTACCAAGCTGGACCGTTTGTCCCAGGTTGACATAATCGTCTACAACTTCGAGTATAGAGTCTCCGATTTTGATAGGAGTGGGTGTTACATGGGCATTCAACATAACCTTGATTTTGTCCATGTTCATTTTAAGACCCACTCTTTCGGAGGCTCTAGTGAGGTCATCGAGCATTGTACTGAGTTCCTCCATGGTCTCAGCCATGACCACTATATCGTCGGCAAACCGAAGGTGAGTGATGTACTCGCCATTGACGTTGATGCCAAAGTATTAAATTTTATTTATTATTTAATACTAGGTCACAATCACATACACACAATGTCACAATCTGAACCACCCCCGGTTCAGAATGATGTGATGTACTGAATTCGTGTGGTAACAGGATCTGCGTTGGTGCCCCTTCCATCCTGTATATTGTAATATGGCAAGCATTGCCCCCTAGATTCTTAAACACAAATCAAATACTTAAGTTCTAAGCCATTTTATTTACTACAATTTCGAATTCATTCTGCATTCAGTAGTATTCATTCTATGAATGCTACTTTGCACCTATTTCTAAGTGAACTTAGTCAAAATTGTTGTTTATCTACATAACGGAACGGATTTCCTGAGGTTAATGTATGTAACTAATATATTGGACAGTTATTTATGTGTTTGGGAATCTCGTTATATTAAAAGTCTGCACCCGTGCGAAGCAAAGGCACATAACGAGCCTGTAACGTTCTGCTGGGCCACAGGCGTCCTCCCTGTGAGAGGGTATGGGCCGCATTTTACTACGTGGGCCGTAATTCCCCACGTGAGCCCAGTGAGGTTGTTATTGAGAAGAAAACTTGCAAAGAATAAAGACAATATTGAAGAGTTTACGTAAGAGCATAAAAACCATGGATTTAGAAGAAATGTACATGACTTTGTACGGAGCAAGCCAGCAAGAAGGTGCGAAATACGAAATCATTGAAAAATGGTTCAAAGAATGTGAAATTATTGATGAACAAACTATTACGACTAAGTTATTCAAGGCCTCCTATATACGGGTTAACTCTAACCTGTATGCTTTAACTTTGGTTCAGTTTGTGCAGTTACTTGGTATCTTGTCAAGGGACAGCCATCAAGATGTAGAATCCTTTGGAAGGAGATTCAAAACTGTTAATCGTAGGATTATTGATGAGATTCAGGATTCTTACAATAATTGATTTGTGTGGGAGTTTGAGCTGTTTTTAATTGGTCTCAAACATAGACATAGAGAATGGACTGAACGTTAGCCTCCAAAAAGTGATCACTCTATAGAAAGAGACAGAGCGATGATGCGGCCAATACCTGGGGCAAACTATGGCCGCTCCATTACTTTGTCTCTCTCGCACTTAATGGTAAATTTTATTTGACATTTGGCTAAGGAAGGCTCAGTCCATGCTCTATGTCTATGGTCTCAAAGTCGAGTGTTGCTTCTTCTTCGTCGTGTCGAAGATTATCTTAAAGTTAAATAAGCTTTCACCAGAACCCTGGCACCTGAATAGCCATTAGCAGTGGCCTCGGGCAGGTCAGGTGAGGTAGGTGGAGTTGTACAAGGAGCTGGACAGGCGGTGCACGGTGGGGCATCGTATCGCACTCAAAATTGTGACGTCAAGCTTTGACGTCGTAGCGTCTTCCATCAGCATATCAATAGAGGGAAGTGAAATTACGTTGTCCCTACTCCTCCGCTATACTTTTCTGATTAATTTCGTTGCGGGATCCAAGACAGTTAAATTGATTTTGTGGGACTTCGTCGAGCTTCATTGTCTCAGCGATATTTTGGTAGTCGCCACTGTTGATCTTGGCTGTGGTTTAGGAAGTGTGGCGGGCTTGTGCCGATAAAAAAAACCGGGCAAGTGCGAGTCGGACTTGCGCACGAAGGAATCCGTACCATTATTTAAAAAAAAAAACCCTTCAAACTCAAACTCAAAGCGTTTATTTCAATTAGACCTTAGCAGGCACTTTTGAAAGTCAGAAAAACAAAGGCGAAGCTACAGTCACAGACACAAGGCATAATAACTTGTGAAAGTACTGTAGTTGCCCATTCCAAAGCGTAGATCTCTATGGAGAAGAATGGGCAAGAAACTCCATGGACACTCTTTTCAATCAAAATATTGTTACAAGATCTTGGTTACATCATTCATGTTGAGATTATACGAGTACATATATGCGAGAACGATGTAAAAAGACGTGCACATTAAGAGCGTCTAGAGTAAAAGATTATAACTATCAACCATTTAAAAACAAAGTAGTTAAAATAAACCGTGGCAGCTAAGAGATGACCAGTCCCAACTGACAGCGCCCGTTCACGAACATGACGCATGCATCAGCTCCATTCAGCTCAACCATATTGAAGGGAACTAAACGACCCAACACACCCGCCACTATCAGCGAGACACTTGAGTGAGCCCGACATTCTCTCAGCCACCAGGGCACATTCGAGTCAATGAAGGATAACTAAATGTAAATGGTAGCTTTACAATACTTTGTATATCGAAGACTAGCTGTTGTCCGCGATCTTCGTTGGCGTTTTGAATCTGATTTTGTTACCCATTTCATGGGGTTTAATTTTTTTGCACGGAACCCTAATTCTTATTCTAAAATTAAAGTAGCCTGTGTTATATATATCATCAGCTAGCTATACCTTATATCATCAGCTAGCTGCCAGTAAAAGTTCAGTCAAAATTGGTCAAGCCCTTTCGGAAATTAGCCGGAACAAACAGACAGAAAGACAGACAAACAGACAAAAATTAAAAAAAAAAATGATTTTGTTATAATTGCCATAATTATTTTAATAAAATATGCATTCAATAAGAAGCTGTTGTTTCGATATTACAAACAGACACAGACACTTCAATTTGATTTATTTGTATAGAGTATAGATATAAATGATGTTGCCGACACATTAAAGTCACTTTGTCCATTCACAAACTTATTTAGACAATTTTCCATCCAGCAGTCTGTCAAAATGATCAAAGTAAAAAAAAAAAAGATAAAAGTAATAAAACGCAAAAATAAAAATTAAATCTTTATATTTTGTTACAAAAATATATCCATATTAAAAACTATAATATTAAAACTGTATAAATACGGTACACGATTAAAATGGTAAGTGTCTAAACGAAAAAAAATGTATAAATGTATCAACTATGTTTATAGGCAAAAATATCTTAAGTTTTTTTTTATAATTTTCTGTAATTAGCTCCGTTGAAATAACATGAGCCCCTTATTCCTTTACGGGTTAGGCAGAGGTGTACCTAATAGTACGCCCACATTGCGCCAGTTATGTTTAAGTCATGTAATAGGGGCGAGCCCAGTGCCATCTACCGGGCGCAAATATTTTAACGGAATTAAATACAAAGTTTATTATTAAGTTTTCATAAAGAAAATAATTATAATGTCACTTTTAAAACAGCATTGTTATTAACAAAGTCATTGGCACTAAGTATATGAATTACAACTTTGGTTTTTTGGAAATAAAGTTCAAACTAGATAAATAAATAGTAATTGCCCGGAAGGTTAGACCGTTTTGGCTGATTTTTTGTTATTTTAGTTATAGGGTAGATGACTAAAAAATATCTAATTAGTCCGTCAGATAGATTTCCAAAATGTATTGAATACGTATTTTTTCTTTTTTCACGTAAACACAAAATGAAGACGATACAGTGAGTCGAAAACTCGCGTGACGTCACTAGTATGTACACTCTGTACGTACAAGTGACGTCACAAGCCCCCACTTCGATAATTTGATCTTCGTCATTTTTTATTGATTTGACAAAACAAAACATACGCATCCAATATTTTTCGATAGTCTAACTAACGGACTAAATAGAGTCATATTTTTTTTACTCGGGATCATACCTATTGTCAGGACAAGGTTTATGTGGAAGAAAATACAGGGTGGAAGGGCCACCGACGCGAAAACGGTAACCACGTATTCAGTACATCCTCCTGAACCCCTTTTTCATTAGAAATTTAAAAAAAACTGTCGTTTCTTACAAACGTGCTATACCTACACGTCAAAGAGTACGGACCAGCTGTTTATTTTATTTTGTGTTCCTTCCACCCTACACAGGTTGTAACAAGACCCTTCAGGAAGCCGTGAACCAAGCATTCTGTACATCAAAGTAAGTAACTTTACGCAAAAACATTGTGCTGATGCATAGATTAGAACGAGGGTCATGGACGTGTTTAAAGTAAAATTTAAATTAAAGTTCCAACTTTTTCACAAGTTTTTTTTTAAAATAAATGATGTATCTAAAAAAAAAATGTGGTAAAGTTGGAACTTTGACCCCCAATATCTCCGTAACAAGAAGGTTCCCAGGTATGGTCTAGAACAAAAAAAAAACACAATGACGGGGAGAAAAAAGCCTTTCGGCTTCGTTAAGGGTCTTGTTACAACCTATATAGTATTTTTTTGCAAAGCGCATTTTCGTTTTTACGAAGCCTGCGCGGGTCGCTAGTATAGATTAAAAGGATATTCTTTTCTCGTATGAACATAAACTATTATGCCAATAGCTTAAGCAGTGATAAAAGTATTTGACAGTCGGCAAATGATAATGGACCATCGTGTTACCCAGCAGCTGGGCTGTGGAGGTCAGATAGGCAGTCGCACCATGTAACATACTGGTATTCAGCTGCATCCGGTTAGACTGGAAGCCGACCACAACATAGTTGGGAAAAGGCCTAGAAAGATGCTAAAAACTGGGATCACCATAAATGTGGTTCAAAACTTGGTATTTTATAGTGTCAATGACATTGTTAATAAATATATCAAAATAATACTTTTTTAAATAGTTCTCGCCTTTTCTTTGAGCAACAAGTAAATGGAATATCAGATAGGCAGTCGCTCCATGTAACATACTGGTATTCAGCTGCATCCGGTTAGACTGGAAGACGACCCCAACTTTTTTGGGAAACGGCAAGCAGATACAACATACAGTTTTGATACTAATATTCCATTTATTGATTACTTCTTGTATGTCAGCTAACAATTCGAGAACAGCTGATCCGATATTGATGTTTTAGCTGCATTTTGAAACTGTTTTTCTTCTAGTTTTATTATAGTTTAATAGTGTACAATATTTTGTTTTTTATTTTAATATTAATAATATGAAGATTTGAGATAGAAAATGTTTTACACAGCAAAATGTTGTACATTATCAAATTAATAATAAAAAAAAACATATTTTTTGTACAAAATGGTAACTATTGATTTATACAATAATGGAATAATATTGCAACGTTATATAATGCGATTAAAAATAAGGAAGTACAAAGTGTTTGGCTATTAGACCCAAAGTTTTTCTTTACGCGTTTTTCAGGTCATTGTTTTTATTTAATTTTATTTGCAGATTGATTATTTGGCGTGCCAATCATAACTGAGTGTATTTACAAATACAACTGACATATATAATAGCTTTAGCAAAATTTTGCATTAAAAGTATTTTTCACAGGTCAATTTATGAAGGCATTTTTAAAAGATTTTTAAGTAAAATATTACTAACAGAAAGCTAGTTTCAGAGGTTTTTAATCATTGGTAGCTAATAATATATTTCATAATATATTTTTACATACATTTTGTACGAATTTTAAACTAATTTAAAATACATAGCGATATATCTTGTTATGTTAAAGCCATGTTAGCTTCTAAAGGCTAGATACAACAAAGCTCTGAAATTGAAGATTTTGTGAAAAATCTAGATACTAGAAGATATAATATAACGAATTTGTGTTTTAGATACAAGTAAGGGACACAAAATAGTCCATTGCACAAAATATTGTACTTAAATAACTTGCTTTAAGATACATTAAATAAATAAAAAACTGTGTGTCACTATGATTAGTTTTTAAAATTTGCATCCTATTCTACTAAATCAAAATACATACAAAAACCACACACAACTAAATCAAAATACATACATAAACCATAAACAAAAATCTTCAAAAAGCTACCACTAATTAAAAAAATATTCTACCTAGTCATTTCACAAAACCTCTAATTTTCAACTTCGCCTGACACTCTTAATATTTACACAAACACATCAGTCTTTATTCTTAGTTTCACTGTAACACTGCACTTTGTCCATCGGACATTATTCATTTGGGAAATTGTCCATTCAATACCTTTATAAGGACACACTGTCCATTTCGTCAATAGATGGCGCTATTAACAACTTTCATTGACTACATTTTTATTGCTGGTTTATTTTCTTTCTATTAGAACAATATTAAGAGTAGAACTAAATTTCGGTTAAAGTCCTTTCATAGATATTTTACCCTTAAAAGTCAACTCAACAACAATCTCAATGTAATGAGACTAAAGATAACAGAGATTTTGACATCAATAATCTTTATTACTTATGAAAGTGGTTACAAAATGTGAAGTTCCTGACTCCTGTGCTAGGTGATAGACCTGTGTTAAAAGAGCCAGTGTTCTCTCCCAAGAGGAGATTTAACTGAATCTTACGCAATAAGATTAACAAAAATAAAAAAGACTATGGTCACATCTAAAAATAAATTAATTGAAAGCGGTTAAGTGAAGCCTGTATTGAGTTTGAGTGTTTGCGTGTATTTTTGAGTTTATGTGTGTGTGTGTGTGTGTGTGTGTGTGTATTTGTGAGTGTGAATTGGATGATCAGGAAAGGTTTTCAGCAATCGCCAGTGAGAATATCCTTATTAGTTGCATCAACCCAACTGCAATCTTATTGTAACAAGAATAAAGATCACTGTCATATTAACAGCGATGGAAAATCAGCGGTACTTGACGCTCATTGACAGTCGACCAGTTTTCAACCTTATTACTCAGGACATAAGGGTGAAAAGTGTACAATAACTGTGAAAGAACTGTAAATTGACATATAACAGCAAAATCCTAACCATTTCCGTACAAGGATCTTTAGGCCCTCAATTTCCACAGTCAATTTCACTAATGTTATTATTATTAGCAACTTTCTCACAAATTCATTAAAGCGGTTGAAAAACTATACAGCACTATACTAAAAGCGCTTCTCTGTCAACGTTATTCAAACGCCAAAATATCTTTGCACAACTAAAAACGTTGTCTACAAAATCAATCAACAATTTCTTTAAATCAGCGCCATCTATTGCTCATCTGATACCTAGTCTAACCTCGGGACGTTTGTCCAGCGGTGGGCTGATATCATCCGTTGATGCTGGGCTCCTGTCGTCTCTTGGGGATGAAGGAGACGGTCATTAAGTCATCCTCTTCTTGGAGGAGACATCCTTCAGCTGGTTTGCTGCGATGAAAAAGTCTGGGAAAATAATAATGAACAAAGTTGAAAAACAGTTGCTCAACTTTATTTCTCAATGAAGAGTTAAGGTTTTGGGGATTCCCTAACAAATCAAGGCCAGTATCGGATAATTTCAGTATCAGATTTCACAAATGAAAAAGAACACGATCATCCCATCTAAACCGCGTTCAAAAGCATATTGACACAAACACTAACCACTTTTGAACGCGGTGAAATCAGCTGTAAGAGTTATTGGATTATGATGATTTGTAACTAAGCCTTAAATACTCATTCAAAAGCATTTGGAAGCTTTTTGTATGAAGCGTGGCCTGCCTAACGTCCGCAGTTTGATTTTATTTCCAAAATAGCGACCACGGATAAAACCTGTATTAATTAATAGCTGTTACTAATTAAAAAACCGGGCAAGTGCGAGTCGGACTAGCGCACGAAGGGTTTCGGACCATTATCTCACGTTTGTTGTATGGGAGCCCCCTTAAATATTTAGTTTATTCTGTTTTTAGTATTTGTTGGTATAGCGACAACAGAAGTCAAAGTCAAAACATATATTGCGAACTAAGTGTACAATGTGGTCTTACGTTAAGTTGGTACTTATGACTTAGCAGCCTTTTACAAGCATTGCAATTTATCATTCGCCTGCCCTAAAAAAATACATCATACACAAAAAAAAAATACATCATACACACAAACACATCATCAAAAAAAAAAAACATATATCATCTGTGAAAATTTCAACTATCTAGCTATCACGGTTCATGAGATACAGCCTAGTGACAGCCAACCAGACAGACAGACAGATGGCCGGACAGTGGAGTCTTAGTAATAGGTTTCCGTTTTTACCCCTTGTGTACGGAACTCTAAAATCAAGTTTTGTATCAAACAAAAACTTATAAAGCGTCAGAATTCCGAAATATAAACTATCAAAGTTGTGCTGATGGCGAACATTGTGACTTTGAAGACTTATATCTCAGAAGCGTGACACTTTAGAAGATTTGGTCTCATACAATACTCGTTTGTATCGATACCAACTTTTGATGAATAAAGGTTCAATGCGTGACCGCTATTTTGAAAATAAAATAAAGTAAGCCAGGTCAAATAATCAAAGCTCTTCTATGTTGAAATAACGATTACTAATGAACGAGTATGTGTTTTTTTTTTAACGATGACATCTATAGTTGTGGAGATATCAATGAAAACATAAGAAAAATAACTGAAAATAAGGAAAATTTATGAAAACCAAATCAGAAAAAACATAAACACAAGCACCAACCACCATACATGCATGATAAAATATCATAGTCATGTTACATAAAAAAAAATGTCACCCATAACCAAAAAAGGAACAAGTTACACGTTAAAAAATATATGAGCACATTAAAAAATATATATATATTCTTTAAATAATCATTTCAGATTTCTGCCGTAGACCGATTTTTCGTAAAAAAATATGTATGCAACATGCATGCATACTTTCAAAACAAAATCTTTTTGAATTCGAAAATTATTAACATCAAACACAATCCCACTTTTACCACAGTCGGGTAAAATGCAAATCAAACACAACACAGACAAGAAAATACACACAAACAGAAAAACACCACCATATCTTTGTGAGACTACATACTTTATACTTCAACTTTCAAAAGTGCAGATTTCCAAGAGTCGCGGTTTTTGCTGTGTTGAAAGAAAGAGAAGGTTAGAGAGAGATAGCAGATACAAAATACAATGGGACAGAGAGATGAGAGCTTAAAATTAAACTTGAATTCAGAATCTTGGATGATCAAAATTAATTGCGACTCAATCAACTTAATCTTAGCGTTATAATCAGCCTTTAATGTTCCGACTGCAGAGACACTCGGAAAAATTATAACCTTTTGTAGAAAAATGGTTATAATTTTAGTTGCAATGGAATTTATGATGTTGAGTTTATTGTTCCATATACACCTATCTAAGATTCTGAATTCAGGATTCGATGAATACAGCTTAAAACTAGCTAAACCAACTTGTGACAGTAAGCCCCAGAACACACGGTGAAACGAAAAAAATACGAAACTGCAAGTTACTTTTGAGTTTGATTTGAGTTTATGGCATATAGTCCCGTAGGAAACAACACGAAGCAACTGGTTTGAAATCGTTTCAAGTTAGAGTTTCATAGCCACCCGGCTGCAGGATTACTACGTACGTGTTTTCCTCGATCAAAATACAATTTTTATAAATAGTCCTATCCTGCAGCCGGATCCCACAGCCTATCAAGAGGAGTTGCAGTTTCGTAATTTTTTCGTTTCAACGTGTGTTCTAGGCGTAACGGTCACTAAACGAACGAGTATGACAGTCAATATTTAGAATGAGAATATCGTGCCTTCTCGTTTCCTCGTTTTATGACCCCGACTGGAAATCAATGTAGATTTTTTTCGGCAAGCGAAAGTAGATATTAATAAGCAAAGGAAATATTGTTATATAAAAAAAATATGAAATTAATTACGTGGTGCGCTATCCGAAAAAAAAATTAGCTAAAAATATTGTGGAATCTATAAAAGTTAAACTTTTTATGCAATAGACAAGAATTTGAACGAAGTAAGAACTGTCAAAGAAGCAAAGCTAAGAATTCTAACTTTCGACAATTCTAACTTCATGGCAATTAATAAACTACCGAATAAAATTTCGTATCTTAGCATTCTGCTGGGACACAAGCTCTTTGTCACAAAAAAAAAAAATACTGATTAAAGTGATTTTATTTATACCTAATGGCTGTGTTTATTCTAGAGTTCCGCCGAAAATTTATTATTTTAGGTCAAAATAAAACCACTTTAATCAGTGTTTTTTTGCTTGGATATCTTTGGTTAGACGTACTGAAAGCTGTGTTAAAATTTGTCCATCTATTTTAATGGGACCTTATATATTTTTTCATTTTGTATTATCTTCCCCATTGTCAGGCAGGTCTCGAAAAAGTGTGTATCCAGTTCTGTGCAATGGATAAGGTCTGGCAAATGAATGTAGCCGCCTCTAAGCATCAAAAGCGACTAGTATAAGTTACTCACTGTCCGGATAAATTACTTACAATTTATTTGTTTCATAGGAAAGGACAGTCATGGAAACAAAATTTTGATGAAAATGCGTATTTTTTTGCCAATTTCTTGATTTCTGATTATTTTTGAGCGTTATTGGGATAACGCATATTGTGACCTCTTCCCACTTTAAACACTTTCTTCTGGTCACGTCCTAATCACAGCGATCGCCGCGGTAACGTAAACAATTTTTTATTTAAAATCTATCTGTTGCCCGCGGCTTAGCTGGCGTTTTGGTTGGAATTTATCCCATGGGCACGTTCTAAATATAGCCTATGGCACTCGGGGATAATGTAGCTTCCAATTAGTTAAAGAATTTTCATAATCGGTTCAGTAGATCCAGAGATTACCCCTACAACCTCACAAACTTTACCTCATTATAATATTGGTATAGATAGGCCTACTCTTGACCTCAATCTAGTCCTGAGGACAGAGATGAGGTCGACGATGGAACAAGCAAGTTCATATGCCGCCAAATAAATAGATTGGGATCATATGAACTTGGGAACAACGACGCAGGCAGGGAATTCCATTCCTTAGCTGCGCATAAGAAACGATGTAGCAAAGCGTTTCGTGCGAATGTGCGGAACATCGAAAAGGTATGGGTGATAGCCTGCAGTACGTCTGGAGTCCCGGTGGAAGCAGGGAGATGGTGGATGGAGGAAATCTTGGGCAGACTCACCGAAGTACAGTCTGTAAAAGACCGACAACCATTTTGCGGCGGATGGCCAGGATATGAAGCTTCCATAGCCCAGAAAGAATAATAGTGCCCTTGTGTGTTTCCAGACACAGGTATCAGGTCGCATAGTCCTCAAGGAGGGCAATCCGACAGGACCAGAGAGAGATCAGTCTAAAAAAAAACAGCCAATTTAATTAATACTTACTTGGCCAAAGGCGAGGCCCCCCGCTCAGTGGGGTCTATTCGTTCGTCGAGACCCCGATGGACTGACACTGAGTCTAGCTCCTCTAGGTGAATGGATTGAAGGTATTCGGCTGTGCGGAGTTTCTCTAGGGTTGGCTTTTTGAAACTGTAAGAAAAAAAATACACAAAAATGAAGTGTGACATAACTTTTCAATTAGTACACATCAAGCTATACATTTCCAATACAACGTGGCTTCGCTTTGTATAGATTTCCCGTACAATGAGAGATCGGCATAAACTGGTTTTGTATACCTTGATTGGTCGTCGTCATGCGTGCAGGGTATAGGAGGTCTTTTCTACTAAAATTATGCGCTACGTTTTTGTTTATCCATAAATGGCGGAAAAATATTCTATCACACTGTTTTTAAGACACAAAAAAGGGTGTAACAAGACCCTTAACGAAGCCGAAAGGCACTTGTTCTCCCCGTCATTGTGATCATTTTTTTGTTCTAGACTATACCTGGGAACCTTCTAGTTACGGAGATATTGGGCGTCAAAGTTCCAACATTTTCACTAGTTTTTTTTTTTTAAATACTTGTATTTATGTTAGATTTTTACTGTAAACACCTCCACAACCCCCGTACTATTCAATCCATCCATCAGCACAATGTTTTGAGTACGTTACATTGAGTCCTACCGTAAAACGTGATTTATCACCCCCAAAAAAAAGTCGTTGTTCAGCAATAATCTTTGCTTAAAGTAACTTAGTTTGATGTACAGAAAGCTTCGTTGACGGTTTCGATAAGAGTCTTGTTACACCCTTTATGTTGTTAAAATGGGCCCTCGGCCGGTCACATTTCCAGGTTGAGTCAGGACAGATCGGCCAGAATCGTCACACAGTGGGTGCGTGAAGACGGTCGTCGTCACCGAGGCAGGCCCCAGAAGCGCTGGCGTGACGATTTTGGACTCGTTCCTGGCTGATTGGCCAGAGAAGGCAATACACCGAGAGATTTGGAAAGGAATGGAGAAGACCTTTGCCCAGTCGTGGGACAGAATAGCAATTAAAAAAAATTAAGCTGGGCATAATCAGCCCGTGACGTCACAAGCCTCTTCTCTATGAGAGAGAGTGGAACTTAATACACTTCGTGAGCCCAGCGCAGGTTGGTATATAACACAGTCAAATCTTCGAAATTGTAGATCTAGGACATGCTGGTTGTCTGCCAGGGCTGCGGGACTGTTCGAAAGAGATACCGCGGCCCTGGAACACAAAGGGCAAAAGAAGGAACATGGATGGGTTTTAGTCAGTACAAGTCTGACACTTTCCGCTCCGCCCAGAGGGGGATGGGTCTGATTTGATGATATCACAAAGGAAAAAAAAAAGGACACGCTGGTAGCCTCACGATGTTTTCCTTCGCCGTTTCGAGAGGAGTGATGAAATAAATATCATGAAGTACAGGGCCTGCCTGGGTTCGATCCCACCACCTTCATTGCCATAAAGTTATCGCTGCTATTTTTTACCCGACTGCCACGGAAGAGTTATGTTTTTCGCGCGCATCTAGTATGTTTCTTTGTTTGTAAATTTCTTTAATACCTTGATGTTCCAAATGGCTGGATGGATTTCGACGATTAAGGTATCATTAGATAATTCTCAGTAACTCAAGTGTCAAATAGGTATTAAAAAAAAAACATTATGGCGGATTTTCGGCGCCAAATTGTAAGTCGTTAATTATTTTTTTCAACCAAATCCATCGAGTAGGGTATCAAAATGAAGGAAATTAAAAGGAGATTACCAATATACAGCGTGTAACAGAAAGGGTATTATCATATGGAATACTGTGGTTCGGACCATCAAACTGAACAACTTTCTCTATGGGACCACCATCGAAATCGTAAAAAAATAATCAGCTGTCCCATACATTTGGGTCGAGTAGGTATTGAAATTTTGTATAGGACAGCTGATTATTTTTTTTCGATTTCGATGGTGGTCCCATAGAGAAAGTTGTTCAGTTTGATGGTCCGTACCACAGTATTCGATATGATTATACCCTTTCTGTTACACGCTGTATACAGGGTGTAACAGGAAGTCTTCAACCAAGCATTATGTGCTGGGAAACGACTTTTTTTTTAGGGTGAAAAATCACGTTTTACGGTAGGACTCAATGTAACGCATTCAAAACATTGTGCTGATGGATGGATTGAAAAGTACGGGGGTCGTGGAGGTGTTTAAAATAAAAATATTCCATTAAAAACACGTAATTAAAAAAAAAGCAGGGAATATGTTGGAACTTTGACCCCCAATATTTCCGTATCTAGAAGGTTCACAGGTATGGTTTAGAACAAAAAAAAAAATGATCGCAATGACGGGGAGAAAAAATGCCTTTCGGCTTCGTTAAAGGTCTTGTTACAGCCTTTATAAACATATATATGTATACAGGTACATAATACAATTTGTATTCGGGTTTTTTGATACTTATAATTAAATGTCACTTGTTAACCATTACTGAGAATCAATCGATTGTTAACAAATACTCACGTTTTGAGCAATAAACTGGAACAGACGACTGACACGGAACTCATCGCCATCGCTGCCGACGCCATCCATGGCTGTGGGACAAACATACAACATAATAATATTACATTCCCGCTCCGTTGTACAACAGTAACTAAAATTATAAAATAGAAGGCTCAAATTATAAAACATATTAAAATATACAAAATAACAAAGCAAAGCAAAATTTTAAGTGAAAGCATGAAATAAAAGAAGGTTCACAACACTTTCATAAATTCCTCTCGTAGTACTTCTGACATACCAAGAAAATCTTCGTCCATCCATCCGCAAACAGATCTTCTGTTGGATTAGAATCTAAGAGATCATTAGTAGGAAACGCGTGTGGTCTTTTCTCCACACAAACGCTCTCGCCTGTTTTCTTTCTGGTTTATGACTTTAAAGCTAGGATTTTTTACAGTTAAATAAATATCAACCTCTTCTATGTCTCTATGTTTTCCTTTTTGATGTTACATAATCTGTATCAGCACTAGAACCTTTACAATTTGCTCAAAATTACCTATTTGGCCCGCTGTCAACAGAGGCTTAGTGTACTTATTTGAAAACTATTAATGAAAAAAGAAAAACATAGGGACACAGTATACACGGTGAATTTTCCAAGAGGGCGTGGATGGCCAAATCCGAAACTATGAGGAATAGTGAAAAATGCTCAAAGGAGTCTGGAGCCCAATTTTGATTTTTGAAAAATCAATATTCCTAGCCAGGAATCGAACCCACAGATTTTGGGATTAGAATTAGATCCTTATTAGAGACACTATCAAATGGTGTACCATTCGATAGTGTCTCTAATAAGGATCTAATTCTAGGAAATAATGACATACAAAAAACCTCGTTATAACCACCACAGAAAAAACAATTGTAATATTTTTTATATAGGTACATACAGTCCCCGGCACGTAACTTGGCAAGGTTTTGACATAGTGGGAGTAAGTTCGCGCATCGTACACTTAGTGGAACAAAAAAAGGTCACTTTTATTGCTTGTCATTTTTCTATGATTATAGTCGTTGTTTATTTTTAATCATGTTTGTTTAGAAGAAAGATAAAGAAAGGAGAGGAATTCGTGAAGGTTATAAGGTGTTATAAATAAAATTTATGCATTTAAATAAAAGTCCAAAATTAAAATTAAAAATTATTATTAACAAATTATTACTCGTCGTCACGGTATTTGGTCCTGGCATTGTAATCAACGTAACACAAACTTAATTTAAAACAATAACAACTCTTAACAAAAACTAAATTTAAAAAAATAAAAACTCTTAACAAAAACTCAACAAAAACAAAGGGTACAACTTTCGTGCACGTAAGTGTAATCGGGAGCGAACGGAATGTAGACGCGGTGCGGGGGGCAAGGGTCGACTGACGCACCAATCGCGCGCTCGGATCGGCGCTACCTCATCCCCCGCGTCCCGCTTTACCACCAAAGAGACCTCAAAATCGACTTGTGCGCATCTAACGACTCTTGCCAAGTTACGTGCCGGGAACTGTACCTACTAGTAAGAATAGTATTCTCTGCGAAGGTAATATTAGATATTATTTTATTTTTTTTGTTTTTTGCTTTGATGTTCTTTTTCTATTTTTTATGGTTATGTTTTATTATTGCGCGTTTGTAGTCGGTGCAAAATAAATGATTTTTCTTTCTACTAAATTGTTTTTTTTTTTAATGGTGAGAATTAAACAATTTTCTTTTAGTCTTACCTGTAACTGTAATCCATACATAGCAAAAGCCCCGCTAGCCAGAGGTATCCCCAGCAAGTTGTAGACACTGGCGAACAAGAAGTTGAGGCGAACGCGCCGTACTGTGGTCCGGGACAGCTCCAGGCAGGCTACTACGTCTAGGAGATCGTTCTGGAACAAAAAAAAGAGAATATTTTAATCATCTGTCATTTATAAAACAACTAGCGATCCCGGCTTCGCATGGGTGCCATTTACTAATGAAGAAAAGTAGAAACGCAGATAAACCTTGTCCTGGCGGTTAGAATAAGCATAGCATAGCAATGTTCCCACTGCTGGGACACTCGGTCTCCTCTCTATGAGGGAATGGGCTATAATCCACCACGCGGGCCCAGTGCGGGTTGGTAGATGTCACAAGTCTTCGAATTTTTGGTTCTAGGACATGCCGGTTTCCTCACGAAGTTTTCCTTCACCGTTTTGAGAGCAGTGGTGATGAAATAAATAACACAAAGTCATGCGCCTGCCTGGTTTCGAACCCACGACATATAGTTCGTAAGTCGAGGCCACCACAGCCCTCGCGCTGGCGGGTGGTAATTACGAACATAGCAAAACAAATCGGCCAAATCGGTCGAGCTTTCGCGATAGGCGTACTTAATGCCACAAGGAATTCTCTAAAAGTCAACCTTCGGGTTCACTATCATGTATCATTGTGTTATAGTACAAAAAAAATATAGGAAAAATACAATTTTGTTAAAATAACTTGAATATACAACGTGTAACAGAATAAATGCAAAATGTCTTAAGGGGTCATTGTAGTCATCATTATGAACAGCTTTCACTATGGTACCAACTCCGAAATCGCGAAAAAAAAATCAGCTGTTCAGTACATTTTGTCGAGTTATGTGCACGGAAATGTATGGGGCAGTCATATTTTTTCGCGACCAGTTTTGGTCCCATAGTGAAAGTTGTTCATAATGATCAGTACAATGACCCTCTAAGAAGTTTTGCGTTTATTTTATTACACGTTGTATATAAATATGTACAGTCACCAAAGGAGATAAGTTACCAGGGTCGTCGGATATAGTTGAAGTTTAATAAGAAACCGATGGATGTTTTCGAATGAAATTTAATTTGATAAATGAACTGTTTGTGTTCTATTAGCTAAATTAAATAAAAAATAAAAAATAACATCCATCGTTTTCTTACTAAACTTCAACTATATCCGACGACCCTGGTTACTGATCTCCTTTGGTGACCGTACATACATGAATACAAATGTCATGTGAACAATTTAGTCTGACTTTGAATAGTACTTCCGAACTGTTCTTTTGAAAGCCATTTTCCTTTCAGCTGTTTTGATGCCAAGGGGTAACGCGTTCCAGAACTTTATAATTGAAACAGCGTAAGAAGTGGACATAAAATCAGTGCACTGTGATCTTGAAACCGTCCTAGAGAAATTTCAAAAGTGGCGAAGTGAAACTTCACCAAGTAGCAAAACCTCTTACCCTCATAAGCACCAGGTCGGCAGCCTCCACAGCCACGTCAGTCCCGCTGGCGATGGCGATGCCCACGTCCGCCTGCGCCAGCGCCGGCGAGTCGTTGACCCCGTCGCCCACCATGGCCACCTTCTGCCCCTCTTCTTGTAGTTTCTGGATCTTTGCTACCTTGTGAGAAGGGAGGACTTCGGCGTATACTTTGTTGATGCCGACCTGTGGAAGAAATGATAAGAATAAGAATAATTTATTGTTTAAGAAATTACATTCAATGCATTGATTCCTGAAACTCCAACTAAGATTCCGTGTCGTGAGTTCCAGGCTCCTTCGTTTCGTTTACATTTTTATTGGTACACAAATAATATATCCGTTAAAATACATTTTTAAGTCTAATCTAAAAAAAGGAAAACATAAAGAAAACGGTAGGTTAGCTATGATATGTACACACATCAAAAGTGTCTAGGGATCAACATATATTTTTGCAATAACTTTTCTCCTGATTGATATTAATTAAAATTTTCTTTAAGGATTCATCAAATAAAGTGTTTTCGTTTGTCACAGTAACGATAAACCAAGTCACCTTTGCATTAATAAAGAAATTTGCCATTTTCCTAATAAAGGGATTTTTGACATTTGAACCACTAACACAAAAGTTCGAAAAAAAGACTGAAATAACAGTTTTCTTTAAAATTTTATTGGGTAACTTAAACAATTAATAATCCGTGTTTCTACCGCGAACACTAACAACACAAGAACATCGGTTTGGCATACTCAAAATGAGTTCATCCAAATCACGCTGTGGAATGGCCGCCCATGTTCGTTGCAACAACAAAAAAAGGTCTTCTTGCGACTGGATACCCTCCATATTCGGCAGAGCTCTTCTCTGTAGCATATCCCATGCATGCTCAATCGGATTCAAGTCTGGCGACTGAGCAGGCCAGGGCAGGACATTGATGTTAGCTGCGGCGAGAGTCTGTCTTACAACTCTTGCGGTGTGCGGTCGTGCATTATCATGCATTAACTGAAATAAGGGACCGATTTGCACTTGTAGAGGAACGATGACGTCTGATACAATCGTCTCAGCATAAATTTGAGCGTTGAGGTTGCCTCTGATCCAAATCAACTCAGTTCTTCCGCCGATCCAAATACCCGCCCATACCATGATGGTTCCACCACTATAAGGATGGACTTCCTGGCAGGATTTTAATCGCTGTTGGCGTCCAGGGGTTCTCCAGTGTCGTATACGTCTTGTATCCGGTCTCATACCAAAACGAGACTCATCAGAAAAGCACACGAAACGCCATTGTTCTTCTGCCCAATTTCTGTGTTCAAGAGCCCATTGATATCGTATCCTACGATTGTGCATTGCTATAGGTGGTACCCGTAGCGGTCTTCGGGAATGAAGGTTCACTTCATGCAAGCGGTTTCTGACTGTTTGGTCGCTAATTAAGTTCCCTGAAGAGTGATGAAGCCTCACGGCTAACATCATGGCGGTTATTGTTGGAGCTCTTCGAGTTAAGATTTGAATGTATCGGTCTTGTCTCCGTGTGGTGCAGCGATACCGTCCTCCATGGCGCTCAGCCACGGTACCAGTGCTTCGGTAACGTGTCCAAAGTCGACTGATAACACTCTGACTTGTATTCAGAGCTAAAGCCACAGTACGTTGCCGGGAACCAGCTTCTATCATTCCCACGGCTCTGAGCAATTCTTCCCTGCTTAAATGACGTCGCCGCTCCATAATAACGTTGGTTTTAATCAGTAGTAGGGAAACAGTAGCACTAATAATGTCTTCAATGCGTTGTATGTTTTTATAGGGAAAATATTGACAGCTGATTTTCATCTTTTACTCGAATTTGATTCACAGTTCCTGATTCAAATTATGAAATGCACCAAAAAGGATCCATATAAATTTATAAAATCATAAATTTATTACAAAGCCACATCTCAATCTCAAGAAATCCACATAAAAATGCTTGATCCCTAGACACTTTTGATGTGTGTATATGAATGATAAGTGTGCGTTTGTTTCAGAGTGAGTGTGTATGAAGGTGTGTGTGAGTGTGAGTGAATGTGTGTGTGTGCGTGTGTTGGGGGTTGAATTAAGACTAATTATAGAATATTAAAGATAGGAAAATCTGGGAAAATTAATTGTTTTGTGAGTTGACTGCAACCTTAAATTCCTCATTTGTTTAAATCCTAACTGATATTTTGAACAGCTGGCTAATAAGGCAAATTGATGAGTTGTGTCAATATGGCAACTTGGTCACCCAATGGCCCACATAACAGTATAATGGGTGTAAAAGAACCCTTCACGAAGCCTGAAGACACTTGTTCTCCATGTCAATGCGATATTTTTTTTGTTCTAGACCATGCCTGGGAACCTTCTAGTTTCGGGAGATATTGGAGGTTCCAACTTTTTCACAAGTTTAAAAAAATACAAGTGTATAGGAATTTTACAACCTTTTTCAGATGCTATTAAATTATTTACTAAAGAACAAACTTATACTAATTTTTATATGTTATAACAGACTTTACTTTAAAAACCTCTATGACCCCTGTACTATTTAATGCATTCATCAGAACAATGTTTTGAGCGCGTTACACTGAGTCCTACCATAACACGTGATTTTTCACCCCAAACAAATTACTTTTTAATTTCCCAACAACAATTTTTGCATCGAGTTACTTAGTTTGATATTCAGAATGCTTGGTTGACGGCTTCGTGAAGGGTACGATTACACTGACATTTTGGACAGCTGGCTCATACGGCAGTGTGTCAATTTGACTACTTATAAAAACATTTTATAAGTACAGTCAACCTTAGAACTGACTATACTAAGAGTTTTATTAGACATCCGTAAAACTAGTATTTTAAAAGTGTGGTTTATCCCACCTAAGATATATTAAAGAGTAGTAGCACTTTAAAAGGTCCTAGAAGTGTCTTATAGAATTCCCTATTAAGAGGGCCCTTCCCGGCGCGCCTATCGTCAATGCGAGCATGGTCGAAAAGCTTGTTGTTTCATCCAGAGCCTCAGCGGCTATTTTCTTTCAATTCCCCCGTCTTACCCCGCCCCGACCCCGCACAACTCGTCTCCCGCGCACCTCATACCGCCTAACGCGATGACATTGAACGAAAAATAGTGTTCGAAAATTTCTTAAACTTGTTCCAGGAAATACGTGTTTTTGAATAAGTCTTACAAGTGTGTGAAATAAAAATTTGTCATTAAGAATCTCCATTACATGTGCAAGGTTTCTATAGTGATGATTTCTTTACTTTTAGAGTTTATGGGTACATTATGAACGGCCAATGTTCAGGTAAAATTTGTGCAAAACAGCCATTTTTGGAGGCTTATACTGAATTTGTTTCTACAAATTTTAAATTTTTGCTCCCATAGAAACCTAGATATAGTGCACAAAATACCTATTAGTTCAAAAAAATCAAAGATAGATGTATAACAACTGCATAATCACGTACGAGCGTTTGTATGAAAAGTATGACGGGTTGGCCGCTCTTAAGGGTTGTTTATTTTCTTTGTTGTGTTGACTCCAGAAATTGCTATACAATCAGTTAAACCATTTTAATATTTAGTACATAAATATTATCATTTAATTTCTCTTAAATCCTTTTACTTATTAAGGAATCCTAAAATTATGAGCAACATGGCCGTGTAGATAGTGGTTTTAGGTTTAATTTGACTTTTACGAGTGCGATATAAACCTCACACAAGAGTACTGGTCTTATATTGCTCTAATAAAGCACTCATGAGTCGTGGTTGGTCGTAATGGCGACATTTTGATATTATTTTAAAAATAATTTAAAAAAATAATAGTAAAAGAAACATTTTTGAGAAGGCCCGTAAAAATATTGTTATTATAATTTTAAAGTAATCGAGAAAATCTACTTCGCAGCCAAATAATTGTTTATAGTGCGTGACAATTAAGACAGCTAGCGTTTTGTACGAAAGGTCAATTTTAAATATGATACTTATGTTTTTATGCGACTGTTAATTTTTTTACAAAAGTTCCAAGGACTTCTCAACCCACGGCGGTACACAAGCGATATTACACTTAAAATAGTATTTTATTTTATTTGTAATAGGACTTCAATGTTATTTATCCTTACAGCGCGCCATTGTAAGTGACTTGTAAGTTTATTTGTCATTATAAAGGTATCAGCAAGAGTTTTGTAAGTTTGAATTTACACTTCGCGAAACCTTTACAAGGCAATTGCAAGGGTGAATATGCTTATAAAGTGCGCCCAAATCCACACTTATAGACACCTAATCTATAGGAGTGATATAAAACTGAAAAAAATATGGTCTTGGGATATTTGTAAGATTATTTTTGCTAGCTGGGTAGATCTCTATGGAGAAGAATGGGCAAGAAACTCCATGCGACACTCTTTTCAATGAAGTTTAGATGATATGTTACTTACTTGTCTAGCTATCGCCACTGCAGTCTTCCTGTTATCGCCGGTGAGTAGACACACTTGGAGGCCCATCTTCTTCAAGCAGTACACCGCTAGGTGAGCTTCTGGTTTCACTTCGTCTGCGACTCCTATGGTGCATACTAGTTGGTCTGTGGAGGGGAGACAAATATTTGTTAATTGGGGTGATTTTTAACACCCTTTTATTAGCTTCACCTGTAACTATGTAAAAAATCTTACAAGTTAAATTTGACCGACTTCCGGTTTCCAATGGGGGCTATCGTCTAAGAATTTACCGCTAGAGGCGCTAGTGTAGTGCGAGGGCACCGAAATGTCAGATGTCGTAGTGTTCGCGCGTTGTGTGCTTTTTAATCACGTATTTTTACTAATATTCACGACTGTGGTCGAGATTGAGCTATGCCTGATTAATTATGACTTGAAAATGTTAAGTAGCAACATAAGATCTTATTTGTAAGTACGATTTTTAAATGTTTCATGCTTGCTAATTTTAGGCAGAATATTGTAAATATGTATCTGAAGTTAACACTATGTTGTTGTACGTAATAAAATAAACTTTTTATGAAGTTATTGGTACTTTAAAGTATAAGTATAATAATAGAATTAGTGACAGGACCTTACTTGACAGTGGCGCCATCTGGTGAGCTCAAAAACGATAGCCTTAATTGAGCTGGAATTGTTGCATAGATGTTTAGTTTGGATGACAATGCATGGTTAGCTAACTGACGTCATCCTAAATACAATATGGCGGACTCTCAAAGATGGCCGACTAGTTTTCTTTTTTATTTGAGTCTTACCGTTAATAGCAGCTAGCACAGCAGTCCTGCCCAACTCCTCATCCTGCTGCATAGCCTCCTGCACCCGGCGAGGAACTGTGACTCCATTCCGTGACATCCACTCGCGGTTGCCTATGAGGACTACTTGTTCCACGTCCTGGGGAGAATGGAGATAGTTTCAGATACACAGGGTTAATTTAAATTGGCTAGCGAAACACTGCAAACGTGACGAGAACCGATACAATAGCCGCCTCTGATTTTTTTATTCATGTGCGTATTGTATAATTATCACTTGCTTCGGTGAAGGGAAACGTCGTGATGAAACCAGCATGCCTGAGAGATATTTCTCGACGGCATGTAAAGCCAAGTCGAGGCCCATGGGCGGCATAACCACTCTCGACAACAGGTTATGCACTTAGTGCTTGGTGGAAGCCCATTCATCAAGAACCGTCACCCATAATAATGTACCCTAAATCTGACATCGTCCAGTATTAAGGCCTCACACTATATTACACGATTACGAACAGTAAGTCGTGGGTTCGAACCCAGGCAGGGTACTTTGTTTAATTTATTTCATCACCACTGCTCTCAAAAACGGTGAAGGAAAACATCGAGAAGAAACCGGCATGTTCTAGAACCAAAAAATTCGAAGACATGTGACATCTACCAACCCGCACCGGGCCCGCGTGGTGGATTATAGCCCATTCCCTCTCATAGAGAAGAGGCCGTGTGTCCCAGCAGTGGAACATTATAGGCTGATTATGCTGTATTTGAACACTTACCTCGCCAGCACCGGGCTGATCTGTCCTTATCAACGTGTGAAGCCTAGCAGCCGCTTGTGCCGAGCTGAGGGCCGCGTCGCCGCCAGGAGACACGACTTCCACCGGTACACCTTCTACGATAAACGTGCTGCCAGATCTGTTGACAAAAAAATGTATTAAGCGATCTTGTTTTGCCCAGCAACTGAGTAATCATTGGATTGGTTAAGGGTCTATATGGAGTGGCACTAAAAAAAGTACTACAGCAACATAGAGCAAAAAGTACTACAGCAACATAGAGCAAAAAGTACTACAGCAACATAGAGCAAAAAGTACTACAGCAACATAGAGCAAAAAGTACTACAGCAACATAGAACGAAAAGTACTACAGCAACATAGAACGAAATACTACAGCAACAAAGAACGAAAAGTACTACAGCGCCATCTATGACACATATGAAGAACTAACATCAACATTCCTACATCACGCAGTTAAAGTTAACCGAGACATCGAAACAAATAAATAAATTGAAGTGTCTCTTTGTAATATCAAAATAACAGCTTTTTAATGAACGCATGGAAACTAAATAAAGGTCCCATTAAAATAGATGGACAAATTTTAACACAGCGTTCAGTACGTCTAACCAAAGACATCCAAGCAAAAAAACAGTGATAAAAGTGATATTATATTGACCTAAAATAATAAATTGTCGGCGGCACTCTAGAATAAACACAGTCATTAGGTAAAAGGGTTAAAAGTGTCTATGCACCGTCTTGAGTCGTCGTTATCGTCTAAAAGTATCTATCAGTGGCGAAGGTTTCGTACAACTCGATTCCGATTGCTTACCTTTGAAAAATGACACAAACAGTATTCTAAAGACAAATAATAAAATCATATTTTTTGTCTTTAGTATTCTAAAGACAAAAAATATGATTTTATTGTTTGTCTATAACGATAAGTACTCCGGCTTACCACTTCACAAATTGACCCTTCGTTACTGGTGTCTATACAGCGTCTCAAGTGGATGCGGTATCCATGTCGCGTTTAAAAATGTATCTGCAGCATCTAAAGTGTTAAGAATGTATTGAAGCAGCGACTAATAGTAGATTGTACATCAAGTGCATAAAACGCACCATTTTACGCGAGACGTTTATCGATATAGAGTGTAAAATGGATTTTATAGACGAGTTGTACACTCTACTTTTCACTTCGATTGCGAGGAAATGAAACAGCAACATGTAAATATTTTAAATTTTATTAAAATTGAAAGTTACATTAGGGCAATGAGAAATATTCTTGTTCTTAGAATACTAACGAAACGAATTAAAATAAAGAGGTTATTTTATGAAGTTGAAGTCGTTCGTGTGGCTGTTGGACCGATTGCCTTGGTCAGACGAAGATTTTACTTAATACTCTAGAGCAGGGATTCCCAAAGTGGTCGATATCGACCCCTTGGGGTCGATATCGGTTTCCTAGGGGTCGACATAAACGAAAACTGATTATGGGGGTCGACGAGGTCTAAAAATCGACCCCTATTAAATTAACACAAGTTCTTATTTAAAACTTTCAAGATAGGTAGGTAGGTACTGTATTGTTTATGTTGTGTTACGTGTACTAAGAATAATTAATATTTATGTAGGAAATAGCATTGTTGTAGTAATATAAAGCCTCAAGTTCGTACAAGATGAAAAACTCGGCAAGTCAGTGTGGACAAGTTTGTGCAAGATAATGAGTTCGAGCGTACGTCTTTCAGGCGCGTTTTGACTTGCTCTCTATTTGACGCTTGCGCGATTTAACACGAACGAATTCATGATCAAGTTGCAAGTCCAAACATGTTCCTGATATTTTACTATTTAACGAGGTTGCACTTAGGTTGAAAGTTCATTTGCGTTTTGAAATTCGTTGGAGCTTGAACGATAATAACTCATATAAGTACTCATTTATTTCAAGAGATTACAAAGTTATTACATAGCTAAATTAAGTGAAGTAAAGTGACTGAAAAAGAATTTACAAAATGCTGAGCTCCCTACGCGAGTTAATAGCGTAACCACACAATATCTGCAGTTTATGAAAAATTAACAGGGTAAGTACCAAACAGTTTTTATCCGGCACAGCGCATCAGCATTGCCCCACTGCACACTGTGTGATAGTGATCAGTTGAGCTATCTGTAGATTGTTTGCAACAGTTTGCAGTTGCCTCAGTTGTTTCAATTGTAAAAATTTACCAGTAAATTTAACAGTTTATTAGGTATTGTTTTTAATTTAGGTACTTAGTTTCTTATTTTTTTATTTGCAGGATTACTGAGAGTTTTATGATGGCGGACACGAAAAAAAAATGCAGACAATACAGTTTGGACTACTTGAAGTTCGGATTTATTGCATCTCCATCAAATCAACACTTGCCGATGTGTCTCATATGTGAAAAAGTATTCAGTAACGATGCCATGAAGCCTTCAAAAATGGATGACCACTTATCGAGAGTACATGCTGACAAAAAAAGTAAGCCCTTGACATTTTTTCAAGCACTTAAAGAAAAACTAGACAAAAGGCCATCCATAAGATCGATGTTTGCGTCATCATCTATTAAAGACGATGATGGTTTACGAGCGTCCTATAATATATCTTTACTAATAGCGAAGTCGGGGAAACCCCACACAATTGGAGAGCAGCTTATCTTACCAGCCATTGCGGAGGTCCTTAACAATGTATTGCACAAACCCGCACATGATATTTTAAAGAGAATACCTTTGAGCAATAACACCGTTCAGAGACGCATAGACGAGATGGGACGCGATGTGGAAAACATTTTATGCAAGTTCTTACAGACCAACAGATTCTCTCTCCAGTTGGACGAGTCTACATTACCCGGCAATGAAGCTCTGTTGTTAGGATATGTTCGATATATCAAAGATGAAAATATGTGCCAAGAACTGCTTTTTGCTACATATTTAGAGACTGATACCAGAGGAGAATCAATTTTTCAGGCCGTGGAACATTTTTTTACTGACAAAGCTATTCCATGGAAGAACATTGTTTCTGTTGCGACTGATGGTGCACCGTCTATGGTTGGTCGTCATCGTGGTTTTATAGCTCACTTAAAGCGACAACTGCCTGATGTACTGGTCATTCACTGCGTGATTCACAGGCAGCATTTAGTAGCAAAAAAGCTGAGTCCTAGATTGCATAAGTCTTTACAATATGTAATAAATGCTATCAACAAGATTCGAAGCAATTCTTTGAACTCTCGGTTATTTGCTCAGCTATGTGAGGAAAACGACGAAGTCTTTACTCGATTACTTCTTCACACTGAAGTTCGCTGGCTATCAAGAGGCTCTTGCTTAGAAAGATTTTCAGCCGTTTTTGAATCTGTGTTGGAGTTTTTACAAGAAAAAGATCCGAATTTGAAAGAAAATCTGAACAATTGTAAAACAGATATTTATTACTTGACTGATATCTTTGGAATGTTCAACAAAGTTAATTTGCAGCTGCAGGGTGACGATCTTAACTTGATTAAAACAAAATCAATAATATCGGCCTTCGTGGGTAAACTAATCCTTTATAAACAAAATTTAGGCAGAAAAGAATATTCGCAGTTTCTGCATTTGTCAAAATTACCAGAAACGCTTCAAGATGATGACATTTTATTATATGTCACTCACTTGGACGCATTACACAAGGATTTTACGGAGAGGTTTGAGGATCTTTTAAATTTACAAATTCCTCAATGGATAATAAATCCGTACAATACCACAGCCATAGAAGAAGCCAATGTGATAATGCAAGAAGAGTTGATTACCATCAGCACAGACGAAGAGCTTAAGCAGAAGTTCAACCAAGGCTATCAGAAGTTCTGGTTGCAACGCAACATTGAAACACAGTATCCTACATTGTGGAACATTGCTGAAAAATACCTTATCGCTTTTCCATCATCATACCTAGTTGAAAAAAGCTTCAGTGTGGTAACAAACATTTTGACGAAACAAAGAAACCGTTTGAAAATCAACGAACGTGGAGATTTAAGGCTGCAACTCACCAATATTGAACCGGATGTAGCTAGATTGGTAGATAGTCACCAGGTTCATCCATCACACTGAATGTTTTATTTTCTCTTTGCGAATTAATACTTTTTTAAATATAATTTCCTACCTACTTAAAATTCTTTAAGTACCTAATTTGTAATAATCGTTATAAATTAAACTTGATATTTACTGAATTGTATGTCTTTTTATTTTGTTAAATTTTGATACGAAAATGAAGTCAATTTTACTCACTTAACCAAGTGCAAAGTTTTCCAATTGGTACCTTAGTACCTAGGTATTTTGTGTCAATAGGAAAAAACTAAAGATAGGCCCCCTTATTCATAATAGTCTGCTAACTTAAAGCATTGCTAATTCTCACTCTGTCTTCTTCTATTGACCTAAGTCAGAATGAAAAATAACACACTGTAGCAGCTGTTTTAAGTTAGCGGACCATTATGAATAAGGGGGTTGATCTTAAAAGTAGGTAATTTGGCCATGGGGGTCTGAGGTAACAGTTCATTTTGGAAAAGGGGTCACTTGTCCAAAATAGTTTGGGGATCCCTGCTCTAGAGCATAAAAAGCGAGTTTATGTCGTTTACGCACGACATAAAGACGAAATTTTAGAGCATGAGAAGTGAAAAACGTTTATCTCACCTCGTCTGGTTGTTAAAGTTGGCCAGGTGCAGCGGCTCGCCGTCGGTTATGGTCTTGAGGCGCGCGCGCAGGCCGCAGCCCGGCGCCGCCACGAAGCTCACGCACGCCAGCCCGCTGTGCCCGCCCAGCGCCGCGCTGCACCAGCGGACGATGGCTGCAGGGGGAACACATTACACTGCTAACCGGGGCCGTCCCAAACCAACAACCAATGGTCCACATTGGCCCAAAAGGGGAGAACTAAATCTAGTAGCAGGATGACGCAGACGAACAGTAACAGAAACCAGGTCGCCCATATAACATTCACTCAAGGTGTTAAAGGACCCTTCACGAAGCTGTCAACCAAGCATTCTGTACATCAAACTAAGTAGGTACACAAAAATTATTACTAAGGAGCGACTTTTTTTTTTGAGGTGAAAAAGCACGTTTTTCGATAGGACTCAATGTCACGCACGCAAAACCCTGTGCTGATTTGAATGCCTGGATTGAATAGTAAGGGGGTCGTGGAAATATTTAAAGTCGTAACATTAAACATTGAATGTAAATAATAGCTTTTGAAAAAGTTGGAATTTTGACCCCCAATATCTCCGTAAGTAGAAGGTTCCCAGGTATGGTCTACAACAAACAAATGATCGCAATGGCGAGGAGAACAAGTGCTTTTCGGCGTTTTTTTACACCCATTAGTTATACATTTTTAAAGAAGTTTTTTTTTTTTAATGAACCCTTGTTCTAGGAATAGACAAAGGGGTCAAATGAACCACAACATTGATTTTAAAAAATGATAATAAATAAGAGATTACATGGGTTTTCAAATTAGCCTGTAGGCTGCCACTTCCACTGCTAGGCTGGCCTCGGAGAAACCAACCACCGTGTGAAGACTTTTACCCAGCGGTCATCGTGCTCGCGCCTGACGTGACCTGCTCAATCCTATTTTAGCCTAGCTGACTTCTTGCCCAAGTCCACTATGCCCGTTTTGGAACGCAGCGTGGTGTTTCGAACCCTGTCTTATATTTTACCCTTCAGCAAACTCCAGTGCGGAACTTCTGAGACTCGGTAAGTGACCTACCATGACGTCTTAAAGCATGAGTAATTCCAGTGCGGGAAAGGGAGGGCGCTAGACGACCTGTATAGCTCTGTCTCTTTCCCACACTGGAATTACTCCTTCTTTATGACGTCGTAGTAAACCCCAGGTCTGAGCACCGTAGGTAAAACATAAGAGGCGAAATGTGGGTGTACTACACTGCTTATATCATCAGGTTATACAGGCGATATGATATGTAACTTACCAGAAGCCACGGGGTGCTCAGAGTTGAGTTCAGCAGTGAGCAAGCAGGCGAGCACAGAGCCCAGCGTGTTGGCTGAGCCGGTCAGCAGGGACAGCTTGGCCACGGTCGCGCTACCACGGGTTATGGTGCCTGTCTTGTCGAAGATTACTGTTTTGACCTGTGGACATTTTTTTATTAATAGGCTATATGCAAGAAATACAAAACTTTTTTTGTTTCTTAAAAATGCCTTGTATTGGACCATAAAAATATTGTAGTACACTTGTTTAATTCTCTAATACAACACTTTTTTTTTACAATTTAATATTTTATGTAGCGTGTTTTGGTGAAACGGAACGCAAACACAAAACGCAACGATTCCGGTAGTGACGTCAATGTGTCAAAGAAACACTTTTAGTTGAAAAGTACTTAAAGTTTCACTAAGATTTAACTATAATATTGTTATTGCAATTTTTACTTTAATAAAGCACTTACATTATAGCAAAACTATTCTGCTAAGGGCATAAAATTAGATTTAAACAAGGCAGATAGAGGGAAGTGACATCAAATGCTATGACTTGAATGGCCGCGACAGTCATGGACGTTTGAACTGTCGTAGAAAATTGTAGGAGTTTAATATTTTTTTTGTGCGACAAGCAGTAGTTAAAATTAACTATTAATTATTTTCTTGGGTCGATAGTACTGCATATTATTGATTTAAGTGAAAAAAAAAATTACATGCGTATTCCCTATTGTACGGGTAAATCTTTAGAATGAACATTCACATGTTATAAACTTTGAGAAGCTTGGGGTAAATAATAATAGCCCTTCACGCCCAGCCACAACCTACCATTTTGTCACATATTTGTGTCGTTTGGCGTACAGGGAACGCGCTTGCTTATCACGAATATGTGACAATGGCGTTCAAATCAAATCAAATCATTTATTTCTTTGCAAACATGGGTAAAAAGATACATAGATGTTTCATATTTATAACCAAGTTCTCCACATTTTACCGTCCAATGGGCATGCAAATAGTGTACATACAGTTTCAGTTTAACATACTTAATTAAAAAAATAATATAAAAAAAAACATAGTAAAAAATGTCAAACAAAGTTAAAGGTAAAACTTAAGTACTCCAAACTGGGTTGGTCCCCTAGAAGTATTTGATCAGTATTAGAAACAGAATCGATTAACATCAATATTTTTTTGCCATTTTTTTGAAAATGTGAATAAACTATTGAAACAATTTTATTTTTATTTTTCACAGATTTGACACATAGTACGATACAATAAACTTAGGAATGGTTAGCTAGTTAGATAAGTAACAATATCTATCGCGAATAGTTTGTGGTAGCGCGGTAGGAAGCGCATAAGCGCGCGCGTGTGTAGTCGTTGGCGGCAGCAGAGCCAGTGCGCGAGAGCGCGGCTCGCTCGACGCAGACGCGTTGCGGGGCGTGAGGGCAGGCGCGGGGTGCGCTATACTGATGGGAAGCGCGGCGCAGGCGAAATTCTGGTCGCGTAGTGTTGGCGCGAACACATACATAATTGTCATAGTTATATTTGTTGTTTTCTTTTTAACATTTTTTTTTTTAAATTTTTTTTTTCACTTTTTGCATTTTTTTACGCACGCAAAATACGCGCTTGGACGTGGAGTTGCGGACACCAGCCCACTATACAATACAATACATTGGTTGTTTAAAAAAAATATCAGTGACTAACGTACCTTATGCGCATTCTCCAACGGCTCTGCCCCCTTAATAAGCAGTCCCAGCTTGGCTCCCACTCCAGTGGCTACCATGACGGCAGTAGGAGTAGCCAGGCCGAGGGCACACGGACACGCTATGGCCAGCACGGAGAGCGCGAAGTGGAATGCTGTTTGGATGATCAGCTCCCATTCTGCGTAGCCTGCGTTTAGGTACATTGCCTGAAAGAAAAGAGTCGTTAAAAATTTTTGGCCTAGGTCAGTGACCTGATTTAATTGATCCTTCGTATAAAAAACCGGACAAGTGGGAGCTCGCGTGGAGAAGGTTCCGTACGTTTAGTTATCGTATAGGTTTTCCAGTATAACCATTTTTTGTATTTTTTCAAAATTTTCGGCCTTGTAGTTCCGGAGTTAAGGTCATTTTTTGGTCATTAATATTATTAGTAGTATTGTTATTGGTAGGTCATAAATATTATTCTAAAAAACTGTGGTGTTATAATTCAAGAATCAAATCCGATGCCTGCTACGAGAAATAACTGATTTACTAAAAACCGAGTATTCGAGAATTTGACGTTAATTCTCAAAACGTCAAACTCAAATCTAACTCAAAAAACATAATTATCTAAAATTTGAATTCTAATCATATTTAAAGAGATACAGTCTTTTGATTAAGCCATGAAACAGATTAGATGAAAATTATGTATGGACCTTATGAGCGATTTAAAAAATAATTAGTTATTATTTTTCTTTTTAATGTCATCAGACTTGAAAATTGGGAAAAAAATGTTTAAAAACTCACTGGTGTAATAAGCTTAATTCTATCAATATCCAGGGCTCCGCTTATGATCCAACAGACGAGGGTCAGCAGAGATAGAAATACTACGAGAGGCACGAAGTATCTGAAAAAAAGAAAAAAAATATTAACATATAAGAGCACTCTCGTATCGTGTAACTTCGGAAATACGAACGGGCGATGATGAGATCTAAGAGTAGCTAATTCAAGTAGCATAGTCAAAATGGGCGATCATTTTTTTGTTCTAGACCATACCTGGGAACCTTCTAGTTACGGAGATAGTGGGGGTCAAAGTTCTAACTATCTCACAAGTTTTTTTTTAATGTGAGATTTTTACTTTAAACACCTTCACAAGCCCCGTGCTATTCAATCCATCCAACAGCACAATGTTTTGAGTGCGTTACATTGAGTCCTACCGTAAACCGTGATTTTTCACCCCAAACAGAAAATTGTTTCTCAGCAATATTTTTTTCTTAAAGTTACTTAATTTGATGTAAATAATGCTGGGTTGACGGCTTCGTGAAGGGTCTTGTTACATATGTACTGTATATGTATAATCTCAACATGAATGATGTAACCAAGATCTTGTAACAATATTTGGATTGAAAAGAGTGTCCATGGAGTTTCTTGTCCATTCTTCTCCATAGAGATCTACGCTTTGGAATGGACAACTTCAGTACTTTCACAAGTTATTATGCCTTGTGTCTGTGACTGTAGCTTCGCCTTCTTTGTTTCTCTGACATTCAAGTGCCTGTTATGGTCTAATTGAAATAAATGCTTTGAGTCTGAGTTCTTTCTATTGCAGTCGCCGGAGACCATAAGTCGGCCACATAAGCCCGGCCACAATTTGGGCATAGTCAGGTGGAGGTCAGATAGGCAGCTTCATGTAACATACTGGTATTCAGCTGCATCCGGTTAGACTGGAAGGCGACCCCGACCTTTACGATGAGGATGTACTTACCCAGCAATAGTATCAGCTAACCGCTGCACGGGCGCCTTGCTAGCTTGCGCGTCTTCCACCAGACGAACGATTTGTGCCAAAGTGCTGGCTTCTCCTGTGTGAGTCGCGGAGACGACTAGCGCTCCGTGCTGGTTTATACTGCCCCCGATAACTACTGAATCTGTGGGACAAAAAAGGGCAATTTTAGTTTTTATATTTTCAAACCCAGAAAAAAGATGAGCCAGTTGAATCCGCAATCTTCGCATCCATTTGTTCGTGGAACTTGAATGGCGGCGTCGAAAGAGTGCGCCTTCAAGTGAAAAGATTTATGAATTGATTGAGGATGGTTTGGTCGTGATGATGATGCCATCTAGCCGATTTCTGCCACAGCTACTTCATTCGATGGCTTTAAGACGTTCTCAAGAGCTATGGTCTGCTGCTCTATCATGTGCTCTCAAGTGGCTAGCATATCCAACTTTGGGCGGAAAACTCCGAGCACAAAGCGGACACTGCAGAACACCATTGACGACATTGCTATAGACATATCGCTGCAGGTGGCCTAGCTTTAAGAGTCCCAATTAATTTCAACGCAGTACTAGTTTAGGTAATTTCGGAGAAATGTGTGCGTGTGAGCGTTCGAAATATCGCTAACGATCGTAGTGTGCGTAGTCTCATGCAATGCAGCGGGAGTAAACAATCTTGGCCCGTAACAGTATTAATTAGTTATATATTATAAGCAAATCAATTTGCCTATGCTAAAATGAGTATAAAAAAATATTTCTTTGGGAAAGTTGTTTGTTATCATGAGTACAATCACGTGTTTAAGTATCGGTCACTAATTACCAGTGACCCTATAAAATGACTGACTTTTGATTATTAATAAAACATAATTAAATAACATTACCTTTAGTCTTAGGCACCGGCATCGACTCTCCGGTGATGAGAGATTCATCACACGTACTCTGACCGAAGATCACCTTGCCATCTACCGGGACCTTGGCGCCTGGCACGACCTGGTGACGAAGATATTGATGACGATGACCAAAGGAGTTGTATTATGTAACACTAACTTTTGCCCGCAGCTTCGCTCGCGTTAATTTCGAATGTGACAATCAATTCGTTTTGTACTCTGCTTGTAATAATATAATTCAATCATGAATCGAAAGACACGTGGCGCCATCTGTTATCATGAGAACGTTATTGTTGTTTTCCTCGGGAACACTACTTTTTTCGGTATGAAAGGCCCTATGTCCGTTTCTGTACACCTGACAATTTATATGTGTTAACGGAAAAGTACGTAATCCGTCATTGTACACAATTCCTAGTAAATGTGTACAATTCCTAAAATGGATAGGAAATCTATGAAATATTTAGTAATAAGCACTTTTCCTAGGAAATCTATACATTTCCTAAATAGCAATCGGAAATGTATTACTCGTACATTCTTGATGTTCTTAAGGGGGAAAATATAATGACCACCAAAAGTAACTTTGTGACGACTAACATCTATCACCTAAAATAGTAAATGAGCACCAAATTTTAATGAGGTGGTTGATGACAAACTAGTTTTGCCTAGGCCGACTTGGGGCACCCCTTTTTATAAACCAATCAGAAGTAGGAGACCAAGTCTCCCTCGACTCGGACTCGTTTTAATATATTTTCGAGTATCATCTCGGAATTGCATACAATTCCTAGGAAATACATATATATACATTTCACACGAAAATAATTTTTCAACGATTCTTTAAGACACCTTAAAGAATCGTTTGAAAATTATTTTACACTTTTCCTAAGTAGGCTCGGAATTGTATATATTTCCTAGGAATTTTGTACAATTCCTAGGTTTCATACATTTCCGGTAAAATATGCAAAATTTTAGGATGATCGGTTCAGTGGTTTAGGCGTGAAAAGATAACAAAAAAGCTTACCTTCGCATTTATAATATTAGTTAGGATAGAATGGCAAGTAGTGAGATGTAGTGGTCACAAATAACATAACAACACGCATGAAATCCCCGAAGGGATAGGCAGAGGTGTACCTAATAGTACACCCACATTTCGCCAGTTAAGTTTAAGTCCCATATAATAGGGGGCGAGCCTATTGCCATCAACCGGGCACAAATGCAGACTTCTTCGCTGCTACTGAGGAACCTCTACCAACCCGTTCGGGTGTGAAATTATCTTTCTTACCTTCAGCACATCTCCTCGTTCCACCAGGTCCACTGGTATGCTCTTCTCGCTGATGGGATGTCCATTGTCATCCAAGGTCACTAATACTGCCTCTGTAGGCTTCAGGGATAATAGTTTTGATAGTGCTTCCGATGTTTTACCCTGAGGAGAGAGAGAGATGGAATGATTATAAAATTGAATGATAGTAGGTATGCATATACAGGATGTAACAGGACCCTTCACGAAGCCGTCACTCCAAGCATTCTGTACATCAAACTAATAAGTAACTTTACGCAAAAATTATTGCTGGGAAACGACTTTTTTTTGGCGTGAATAATCACGTTTTACGGTAAGACTCAATGTAACGCACTTAAAACATTGTGCTGATGGATGGATTGAATAGTGCTGGGGTCGTGGAGATGTTTATTGTAAAAATCGTACATTAAGAAAATGTATTTAAAAAAAAATGAATGTGAAAAAGTTGAAACTTTGACCCCTAAAATCTCCGTAACCAGAAGGTTCCCAGGTATGGTCTAGAAAAAAAATGATCGCAATGATTGGGAACACAAGTGCCTTTCGGCTTCGTTAAGGGTCTTGTTACACCCTTTATCTAAAAATAATAAAGCCGTGTTTCATGGACATCGTCCAAAATCCAAATACACTCATCACCAATTCACTTACAGTTTAACCACTACACATGCACCATGTGCGTGCATGTTCCTTCAATGGACCTTTTATTATTGTATGTGTACACATGTTTGAGCAAATAAATATATCTTATCTAATCTTAACCAGAAAAAGTATGCGCTTCATTCACATTCGTTTTTTCTTTAAATTAGCACGAACTTAGCACTAAAGACTAACTTAGAAGCTTTGTCGAGGTGCATCGTCCTATTATACGACATAATCAGCCTTTAATGTTCCCACTGCTGGGACACTCGGCTTCCTCTCTATGAGAGGGAATGGCCTATAATCCACCACGCGGGCCCAGTGCGGGTTGGTAGATGTCACATGTCTTCGAATGTTTGGTTCTAGGACATGCCGGTTTCCTCACGATGTTTTCCTTCACCGTTTTGAGAGCAGTGGTGATGAAATAAATTACACAAAGTAATGCGCCTGCCTGGGTTCGAACCCACGACTTACTGTTCGTAAGTCGGGGCTGCCACCACTGGGCCACCGCTGCTCTAAAACACAAATTACCGATAATCTGAGAGATCTGTAATCGATATTTCTGAAGATTGTCGAAGCGCGTACTTTATCTGGGTGCAGTGTACCTAGTAAATGATAGCGTGACGGCTGACGGGGGAAAATGGATGAACAAAACATGTTTCATCGACTTCAAGTAACATAGTACAAGGGCAGGAAGCTGACTGTACCTTAGCGATATGTTCAAGCCATCGTCCCAAGGACACGAAGACCAGCAGCATGGGTGGCGTGTCAAAGAATGTGATGGGGCTGGTGTCTTGTTGCGTCGCCATCGCTGCTATGACCACCGCTAGGGAGTAGGCGTAGCTGTGGACAAATGAATAGGTCAGTTTGATCATTGTTTGGAAAAACCACTTTAGTACCCGCACATAAAGTTCAATTTGCGCTACAACTCCAAACTCTCGATGACTATTTCAGTACCACAAGTCACTCTGAAATCAACCTAATTAACTTTGCTGTACCGTTTACACGAAATCACAAAACTCACACAATTCCGAGGTCACCACCCGTCTACGAAATCACTGCCCAAAAATGTACTTCAATTTCCATACGTTACTGAGCGACCGTTTTTAAATGTATTTTTTTCTGAGCTCCGACCAATCAGCGACGATTGAATGAATTGAATCAGGTAGGCAGTCTTTCCATGTAAAATACTGGTATTCAGCTGCATCCGGTTAGACTGGAAGCCGACTCGAAAAGGCTAGGCAGATGATGATTTTTGTGATTTTGTTTATGTGTTTTATTTGTTTGTGTGTGTGTTTTGTGTCTTTTTTTTGTTTTCATTTTGACCGTTGACCTTCAAAAAGTGCTAGTTATCGCTCTAATTTAAAAAAAATCTTTTGTTTTTAACTCCAATTGAAAACAAAGATTGAAAATAGTAGATGTGTGTACACTACTCTTACCTGATGGTAGTAGTCATTGAGATCAAAACATCCATGTTGGACGTCCCGTGCCGTAACGCTTTGTACGCTTGCTTGTAGAAATGCCAGCCACCGATGAACTGTGGGAGAAATAGAATCGTTTACATTATTCGTAAGATAGAAAACTCGTATCTTGTGACGTCATTCGCGAACACACAGTTATGTGATACTAGCTTATGCCCGCAGCTTCGCTCGCGTGGAATCCAGGTTACAAACTATCAGCGTGCCAACTAAGAAGGATCAAAATTCACCCACGTCCAACAGCAAAGAGAGGTATCTCAAAAAAAAAAGATAAAAATGGGTAAAAAAAGGATAATATAACGTATACCACTGTATATTATGGAGAGAATAAATGACAAATAATAAATAATAATAATAATATTCATTTTTTTAATGTCTTTTATATTTTTTTTAAGCAATATTTAAAAATGAAATTGATTTGCAATGATTTAAATAAAGGAAATAATATTCATTGTAGATATTACTGCCCCTCAACGAATGTTCATAGCATTTTTTTTAATATGATATACTGTAAGGATGGAGTTTGGAAGTATGCCATCTTTTTATACCCATTTTTATCATTGTTTGAGATACTTCTCTTTGCTTAGGACGTGGGTTAATTTTGTATGGACCGTGCCCCTTTTTCATTTATCCAAATACGGTCAGTAGTTTTTTGCGTGAAAGATTGAGAAACATCCATCCATCCATACTCAAAAACTTTACCATTTATAATATTAGTAGGATTAATTACCGTTTTCAGTTACACTTAGTAGCACCGACCCGAATGGTTATTAGAATTGCTCTGTTGGAATCTCGAGAGAACGTAATCTATTAGTACTCGGCCAAGCGTGAAAATACATTGTATTGCTATTCATTAAGGCGACACCTAGTGTTGGTGATAACGCGATTTACAGAGTAGATGTGTACGCTGTGTACGGTATGCTATCTTTATAGTTCATTTTGATACAAATGTGGAAACTTTGTCATTGCAGCCGAGGTGGAATTCACACCCGAGCCGCAGGCGAGGTTGTTATGGAGCCGAGAACTGCAGTGACAAATGCCTACGTGTATCAAACGACGTTTTCCAATAAACTTACGAAGAAATAAAATAACAGAACGAAAAGTATTTTTGTCATTAATATTTTTGTTTTAATTCTTAGCCCGTCATGTGTCCCACTGTGATGGCCTGAAACACAGGTTTAAATAAACCTAGATCGGGCAGGTCGCAACTAACATCTGAATTGAAGTATCATTGCTACTTGCAAATGTTGAATATATTTCAGTTACAATTTATTTATAAGTAGTAATTTAACCATTGTATGAAAAATAATACTACTGCGCCTAAATGTACACTTTTTGTAATACTTTAAAAAAATAATTGATTCTTATTCTTACTGTTGGGCGAGGCGCCCCCTTTCTCCTTCTAAACCTCTCTATTGTGTTCGATATCTGGCCATGTTCGCCCCGCAAACCAGATTTAGGGGGTAACTATGACGTCTTAAAGCAAGAGTAATTCCATTGCGGGAAAGAGACAGAGCTATACGGGTCGTCTAGCACCATCTCTTTCCCACACTGGAATTACTCCTGCTTTAAGACGTCATAGTAACGCCCCCAGGTGGCCTACCGTGAAGTCTTAAAACAGAAGTAATTCCAGTATGGGAAAGAGATGGCGCTAGACAACCTGTATAGCTCTGTCGCTTCCCCACACTGGAATAACTCATGCTTTAAGACGTCATGGTAGGCCACCAGATCGTTACACAGTCATTAATCTTTATAAAAATAATATTCGTGTGTGTTACCTGCACAGGCGTCGACAGCACAAACATGATGAGGTTGTCCAGACTGAGTCCCGGCAGCACGCAGCACATGTCTTTCGCGCTGTGCGTGTGCGACATCGCCGCCATGAAGTACGCCATGGCTATCATGCAGGGCCCGCCGAATATTAGGGACACGAGGAACGCGTTCCGCCATTTCTTTATTTCTTCTCTGTGGACAATATTATTTATGATTACAGATCTCTCTGATTATCGGTATTCGTGTTTCCGAAGATGGATAGTCAAATGTTTGACCACCAAAAACATATTTCGAAACTTTTGAATCATCATCATTAGCTGCCTGTTCCCCAATTATATTGGGGTCGACTTCAAGTCTAACCGGATGCAGCAGAATACCAGTATTTTACATGGAGCGACTGGATGTCTGACCTCCACAACCCAGTTAGTACTGGGTAATACGATACCCCTTTTTTTTTTTTTTACCGATGGGAAATCATCTAATAACCCCTCCCTCTCTGGGCTGAGCAGGAGGGAGTGTCAGACTTTTACCGACTAAAACCCATCCATGTTCCTTCCCTTGCCCTTTGTGTTCCAGGGCCGCGGTATCTCTTTCGAGCAGTCCCGCAACCCTGGATACCCCTTGGTAAGTCGTTTTTAAACTTTCGCGCTAATAACTACCCGTACCGACTGTAAAAAAGATCTACGAAGCCTTCCGTAAAATAAAATAAATTATTTTTATTAATTAAACTGGTTGTCAGACTTTTGGGCCAACGGCTTAACGTGCTTTCCGAGGCACGGAGGAAACTCGGTATGTCATGGGTGGTCGGCCATCCATGGACCAACCTAGGCGAGCACGGCTTAACCTAAAAATCGACGCGAGTATTTGTTATAATTCAAATAAATTCATTTAATTCAGGTATCATATGAGATATTTAGGCAAGAGCTCGTCATCATAGACATTAATATTGACTCAAAATTTTAAAGGTAATTTCGTACCGAAGCGCATACATTTTCTAGTTTAACTGCATACTTACTTGTGTTCTAAATAATTGGTAGTTCCCCTGTTGTGCGGTGTCACTACGCTGGACTCGAACCCGAGGTTGTTGATAGCATCGCAAATTGTGCGGGGTCCTATTTGTTCAGCGTTGTATTTTATTTTTCCTCTGTGAACAAAAATATAAATATTGAAAAAAAGATAAATTCAAACATTATTATCAATTGAGTAGTCGAGATCTTTTAAGGTGGATGCGCAAGGATAGCCCGCGCAATTTAAATTTTCTTACGTTTATTGCAATTTGGAGGTCAGTGTCAGGTTGTATGTTGATGAAAATATGAACCGCGCCAGTAACACGTAAATAGTTACAGAATTATAATCATTCAAATCATCAATACAAACCTCTACTGGCGCGATTCATTATTCCATCAACGTACCACCTGACACTGACCTGCAAATTGCAATAAACTTAAGAAAAAATAAATATCGCGGGCTACCCTTGCGCTTTCACCTTAATCTATTTCATATGTGGTCAGCATCGCAAATAGATCTGTAAAAAAAAAAACTTATGTTAAAGACCACTTTAATTTTGGCATACTTAACACAGCTTCGTTGGTCGAGTGGTCGCAAGCGCGACTGCTGAGCACGAGGTCCCGGGTTCAATTCCCGGGTCGGGACAAAGTGTAATTGGGTTTTTACACCAGAAATTTCTCAGTAGCAGCCTGGAATTGTGCCCGGTTGATGGCAAAAGGCTCGCCCCCTATTACATGGAACTTAACTGGCAATCTGTGGGTGTACTATTAGATACACCTCTGCCTGTGTTCCATGATGTGTTATTGGAAGCAGCATAACCGTAACCGTATTGAAACGATACTAAAGATCGGAATAAATAGTGACGTAAAATCCAAAGTTGGAGACAAAAGATGCTTTTTATAACGCGGCAGTATGTTCATGTGGAATAACATTCATGCGGGTGAAGCCGTAGGCAAAAACTAGTGTTACAATGACAATACTCACTTGCTAGTAGTCAAAGCGACAGTACAGGACACGACTCCGGTCAACTTAAGTACACTCTTCTCTATCTTACTGACGCACGACGCGCAGGTCATGCCTTTGATCTGAAAGAAGATAATAAAAAGTGTAACAAGACCCTTAACGAAGCCGAAAGGCACTTGTTCTACCCGTCATTGCGATCATTTTTTGGTTCTAGACCATACCTGGGAACCTTCTAGTTACGGAGATATTGGGGGTCAAAGTTCCAACTTTTTCACAAGTTTTTTTTGTAATACATATTTTTTTAATGTAAGATTTTTACTTTAAACATCTCTACGACCCCCGTACTATTGAATCCATCCATCAGCATCAAATTTTGAATGCGTTACATTGAGTTCTACAGTAAAACGTGATGTTTCACCCGAAAAAAAAAGTCGTTTCCCAGCAATAATTTTTGCGTAAAGTTACTTAGTTTGATGTACCATCACCTAAAGATGAATCTACTCACTTTTAAAACAAAATCCCGTGCACACGATACCCACATCTGTACACCAGCCTTACTATTGGTCAGCACAAAGAGAGTGCAGACCAATAGTAGTAAAACAATAAGAAATATGTGACCTTTTCAGTATCTTTTCTTTTACAAAAAAAACTCAGGCTCCGTTAATGATCACAGATGTTTGTTTGACCACCCTTTTTTGATTAATAGAAATAACACAAAAAAAGGACCAAGGAGGAGAAAGTTTTCAACTAAGCGCTTCTATAGCGGTCGGATGCTGCAAGCAAATATAGTCCGTAAGGTGATCAGATTCATCTTGGGCAGATTGTACATAATGCTTGGTTGACAGCTTCGTGAAGGGTCTTGTTACACCCTATATAACAATCATCATCATCATCATTTCAGCCGAAAGACGTCCACTGCTGGACATAGGCCTCCCCCCATAGAACAATATATAAATGTAATAGTTAATCCATACGGGGTAGAAGGGACACAGGCGCGCAAACGATTACCAGGTATTCAGTACATCATGCTGAGCCACATAGAAATTTCTTATTGGTTATTATTTTATTAAATACCTGTTCAATACATTTTGATCGTGTAAATATTGAACTTTAGTAGGAAACAACTTCAATACATTTATTGTTATAAACGTATTCAAGTGTATCCATGTATCAGCTGTGTCTGCATAGGAGTAGGACTGCACTTATGCGCAAAAGTGTTTTCTGCATGGCTCCCATTATTTATAATAAGTTGCCTAAAAGTTGGAGAGAGCTTAATAATGTACAGTTGAAGAAAAAACTAAAATCATTCCTAACTGACAAAGCATACTATAATATTGATGAATTTCATATATTATTATTGATGATTTTCTATGGCATTAAGTCCGCCTCTGTACTATGTGCTTGAAGTGTTAAATAAATAAATAAATTTCTGACAGAACCATTTGCTGTGTCATAGATTCAATTATGATCTTAGTAATTATGTTTGACATGACTGTGTATACTTTGACATTTATTATTATGTGCTTATTATTTTAATTACGATCATTTTCATTTTTTTGTTTTTGACATGTATCATTTTGACATTTAGGTATTCATCGATGCTAACTTTACATTGGTTTTATTTTTTATTTTTGCATTGTCTAATTTTACCATTCAATATATTTTTTCTTTTTTGCTATATTAACTTCACAATTATTGATATATTAAAAATCACACTGTTAAATTCAAAACATTTGCACGCCATAGTATGTGGCAAACATGTCTGAACGAATTTTATTTATGTCATCCTACGTGCACTTTTTATTATTGTATGTGTACACATGTTTGAGCAAATAAATATATCTTATCTTATCTTATCTATTAATGAAGACTTGCAACAGAGTTGGCCTCAACATGATGCCTTGTGGGACCCCATAAAATGTAAACTTCAAATTAGAATCAGAAGGATGCTACACACTTTTCCAGGTTGGAGCATTCGATTCGACAGTATTTGCTGAACAACAAAACGGACCCGAAGCAACCACTGCGCCTATTCGGCTTTTATTCGGCTCGTGCCGAACGATAAGTTATGTTCAGTCTACTCAAACGCTGAATCACGTTCGGAAGGACTCGACACAATTCGAGCTGATTTTCCCAAACATACCGGGTGGAGTTGACACCGACCTAAAACGGTTACCATCTTCTTCTTAGCGTGTCGATAAACTCAAATAATACCCGACCAGTATATTGCCACCTGCACATCTATATCATTGGCTTCGTTTAAATCCTCGAAGGTGCATGTGGCTGGGCAGGATGGGCGGGAAAGGAGGTGGGGCATATCCTGCAGAGGAGCTACACACTGACATTGTATCTGGGACGGATCGATGATACCCCATTTGGCTAGATTATTTCTACAGCGGCCAACCTGGGCCCGCAAACGGTTAATAGATTTCCAGATTGGCCACTGCAGTTCCTGTCCAGAAGGAAGATGTTCTGCAGGATTGATAAAGTGAGGAGTGGTGGGATGTCTGTTCATCCACAATGCGCATCTTTCAACTGACGCACTGTCTTCTGAGGAGATGGTGTCTCTCACGAAGCTTTTACGGCTTTTTAAGCGTGAACGTGGTAGTCGATGCCCACATAGGGGGTGGCGGTTACCATGTAATCAGTACATCATTCTGCAGGGGCGTGCCGTCCATAGAGGCAATTAGGCCTAGCCTACCCTACCATTCCTACCAACAACGCAACAAATGTATTTATTATAACTATGTAATAAAATAATGCAAAATATTTAAAAAAATAATTAAAACTCCTGTTAAAATACTTATAGCAACTTGTCGCGCCCGTGTGACGTAACTGATAATAATACTACGTAACTACGACGCTTGCTCCCGGCTCTTCTAGGCAACGACGCCGCCGGCCTAATTTCCATTGATAAATTTACGCACACTGATGCACATTTTCGTGTGTATGAACGGCACACATGTATAGATCATTGATAGATTGGCGGCTCAACTCCTGCGAGTGTAGCTGGCCACTGATTGGCCACAAAGTATTATCCGGCTAAAACGGTATGCAGTGATGCAATTATATTTGGTAGTGTTTTTTATCGACAAAGTAGCAATTATGTTTTTCTTAGAAAGTTGTAAGCCATATTTGTTTCATGTGACAAGCAAAATTTATTTCGCGATCTTGAATGTATTGCTTTTTATAATATCTGACGGTTGTAATTCGCTTTGAAACGTACAGTAGTGTAAATATTATTTGTTGTATTTGTTTATTTACGTAAAATGGTGTTCCGTTGTGAAGTTTGCGCTGATAATGTGTGTTTGTTATAAGTTAAAAACAGTAAGTATTCACAATCGTTTAATGATAAGATTCAAGTTGTGTCTAAAGGTGTAGGTACCCGAATTACGAGAATTAACCCAAAATTCATCTCGTACTCGTCATTTCAAATGAATCTTGCTTCTGTTTGCATTGTCAGAAAATCGTGATTTGAACTTTGAATAATGTGGTGAGTTCTTGTATTTATAACTTTGGTTTTTACAGGCTTATTTCCAATGTTTTTTTTCTAATATTCCAAAAATCTACACTATACCATGGTAATTTTATTTTTTTGTTGACAGCGCACTCTGTTTTATTTTTAAGATTTTTTTAACGAAGCTTCTACCTTCGTTTTTGTATTGACTGAATGCCATTGAAATTCCTGATATTTAAGCTAGATGGCGTTGTTTCTCATAAGCTTAAGTACTAAAAATACCAGGGGCGGGTGCGGGGGTCCCGGAAGGGTGACTGAATATATCAATAGATGTGACTACTTTGAGGGTCATCCTAAGTAGAGCGACGCTGTGATGTTGCCGAGTTTTTTGTTTTGGGTGTCAGTAATTCAGTATGCGTGGCCTGCCTTACCAGAAGAACTACTGCACGCCACTGTCATTCTGAACCACATAAAAGTTTTTCGTTGGTTATTTAAAAAAAACAGCTTTTCAGGGGGTTCAGAATGCGGGCCTGTGGACGGTGAGCTATGGGCTAGCTCGCCGTCCGTCCGTCTTATGACGACAGGCCGTGTCGACGGCGCAAGAGTGTTCCACGCGCACCTCAGAGAGAGTCAGCAAACAGGAAGGGGTCCGTAAGGACCGATGCCTGCCAGGGTTGCGGGACTGTTCGAAAGAGATACCGCGGCCCTGGAACACAAAGGGCAAAGGAAGGAACATGGATGGGTTTTAGTCAGTAAAAGTCTGACACTCCCTCCTGCTCAGCCCAGAGCGGGAGGAGTTATTTGATGATTTCCCATCCGAAAAAAAAAGGGGGTTCAGAATGATGTACTAAATACGTGGTAACCATTTTAGCGTCGGTGTCCCATTCATCCTGATTTTGACGCTGCATGGATGACGATTGATGCAAGTTTCTGGATGAAGGTGTATGATGATGGGCGTTAATGAGTTATCGATGGGTATCGTTAATGGATGTCCACTGAATGATGGATGTTCATGGATAAAGGTAGATAATGATGGACATTGATGAATTATGAAGGGATGACAACGGTAGTTCCCTGCAAAAGGTTCAGTTGGATGGTGTTGATCCATGCGTCATGTTCGTGAACGGGCGTTGTCAGTTGTGACTGGTCATCTCTTAGTTGCCACGGCTTATTTGAAATAATTATTTTATTTTTTGAATTGTCTTCTTTTGTTTTCACTGTGGACACTTTTAACGTGCACATCTTGATACATCGTTCTCACATAATGTACCATCTCAACATGAATGATGTAACCAAGGTTTTGTAACAATATTCTGATTTAAAAGAGTGTCCATGGAGTTTCTTACCCGTTCTTCTCCATAGAGATCTACGCTAGTGAATGGGCAACTACACTACATTCACAGTTTTTATGCTTTGTGACTGGGACTGTAGCTACATTTCATTGTTATCTTTGTTTTGACAATTCAAAAGTGCCTGTAACTGGCCTACTTGAAATAAATGCTTTGATTTTGATTTTGTTCATGGAATATGCCATATTTCAGTAAAAAAACAAACAGTAAACAATCTCCTTCTTACCGCAATATGCAAATCCCTCTGGCCACTACCATCACAGTCACTGATCACACTGGAAGGGAAGCCTAACTCCGTGATACAGTTGGCTACGTCGGCTGCAGATATCTTGTTGGGCGCGTACCGAACTTCCGCTTTCGCTGCTAATAGGGCGACGAGGATTGAGTGGACTCCTGTAAGAGAGAACCACTTGTTGATAAATAGTGGAACACCACCCTGGAAGATGAGTACCTAATGATGCACCCACATTTCGCTGGTTATATTTAAGTCTCATGTAATAGGGGGCGAGCCTATTGCCATCAATCGGGCACAAATCCAGTTTCCGTGGCTGCAAACTGAGAAACGCCTGATGGCAAAACCTAATAACGCTTTACCCAACCTGGGAATCAAACTCAGGACCTTATACTTACAGTAGCGCTTGAGACCATTAAAAATTGGCCAAGTGCGTGTCGTACTCACACGCACACAGGGTTCCGTAGCACCAAATGATATAATAAAATATTTTGAAGGCTCATTCATAATTTTGTATTGTTTTACATTCAACAGCAAAACTAAATTTGTTTTTCATAGCATGGTAGTGAAAAACAAAGTAACTGCTGCAGTTTGATGAAAAAGTCCAATATCTCAAAAAGTAATCATCAAATCTTATTCAAACCAATTTTGGTTGAAAGTTTTATTTTCGTTCTACAATGCTACAATTTTTTCAGAATTCTCCTCCTCTTACTTTATAAATTAGAGGGGACACACATATACCACTTTGGAAGTGTCTATCTTTCAAACGGTTGTCTTTGAGAAAATATGGTTTTAGGAAGACGAAGGGAGATGTCTTTAAATATGAGATTGAGGACTCTATAGGACCCCACACGTATAGGTTTGATGAAAAAAATATTTTTTAGTTTCAGTTCCATGGAGCCCCGCCCCCCCACCCTTAATCTTTTATTATTTTTACTTAAAAATAGTAAAGTGGTTCACAAAATACATCTACCTACTAAGTTTCAAATGTGTACTCCCAATAGTTTCGGAATAAAGTGGCCGTGACATACACGGACAGACAGACAGACTTGGCGAATCTATAAGTGTTCTGTTTTTTGCCATTCGGCTACGGAACCTTAAAAAGCTAGTAGGTGATAAATAAAAGTTACCATATAACTTGGTGCAATGCTTCTCAATGGCGGCCACACAAGAGGCGCACGTCATGCCGCGCACTTCCAGCGTGCAGCGCGCCAGCTCGCTGTCGGGGGCGGGCGATACTGTGCCCTGCGGACGAATGTAGCATTTAATACAGCTACAGGGCGTAAGGGACAGCCCTCCACAAACTAACAGGGCATTCAGCTCCTTATTTGGAATTATATTCCACTGGAATTTTTCTCCGGAAAAAAATCACTTTTACATTACCTGTACGCAGCACTCTATTTATGTAAACACTACGGCTAAAATAAAATAAAAACCAACAATGTATGTTGAAATACTCTAACGAACGACGCGTGAAACTAGCTGTTCACTTACTGCCTAGCTACAGAGCTCATCGAACTCGTCGTCGTGCTTGCCGTTCACTACGTGCGTTTTGCCACGGTAATGATACATTGTGTATGAGAAAACAAATCAAATTTATTGGATTCCCGTAACATTCCTGAAATAATTTCTTGTACCGGTCATCTTAGTCCTCCACAGACTGATGGGGTGAATTCAGTATATCTTATACTGAATTCATCCCATCAATCTGTGGAGGGCTGTCCTGTCAGTTAAGGGGGACCAGGGCAGCCATAGTTTTTACTATTGTACTCTACTAGCGACCCGCCCCGGCTTCGCACGGGTGCAATGTTATACATATAAACCTTTCTCTTGAATCACTATCTATTAAACAAAACCGCATCAGAATCCGTTGCCTAGTTTTAAAGTTCTAAGGATACATAGGGACAGACAGCGGGAAGCGACTTAGTTTATTACTATAGAGTGATACAACGTAGAATGGAAGAGTTTTCTCCAATCAAATTGTCATAGACACGCTAAAAAGAATTTAGCGTGTCTATGACAATTTAAATTTAGTCAGCCTAAAATTTGGCGACGAGTAAATCGAAGAGACTGGTAAGTTTAGCATTGCTTCTTCGCGTCCAAAAGAGGCAGGGAGGTAGGGACAGTTACTCACATTAGCCTGAGTTCGACTCTTGACAGGAGTAGGTGGTTTGATGCCGTCTCCTGAACCTTCTTCACTTTTGCTTTGTGGTGATAAACCTGTAAAAAAAATACGCAGTTTAATTTAATACTCCATAGTTTTCATTTCATTTAATTTATTTTCATTGCGGGCGACAGCTAAAGTAAAAACGACTTCAGATTTCAGTCGACGCGTTTACATTACTTTGAAAAATGTACATGTATTGTTTAAAAAGTTGCTGATTCGTCATAATTATCAATAAAAGTAAGTTGTTCGTAAATAAACGCCTGATTCCATAACTTGTATAAAGTGCAATTTGCCGGCATCATGATCAACGGTGACCCAATCGAGCTATGATTAACTATTTGCAGACAAGGGGCTTCCGAAAGCGATGGTGAAGCCAAACATACTGACACATGTCACTTGTTTTCATATTCACAATTTACATTGTGTTGAAAATTACATATTAAATAAAATTATCACATGCAGAAACAAATTCATACAAAAGCCTATTAAAATTGAAGTGAAGTGTATTAATTTAAAAAGAACTAACTGAAGAACTAACATCAACATTTTGAATTGCGCTATTAAAGTCATCCGCGACATAAGACTGTATAGAAAACCCGACGACATCTGTCGGGCAGTACCCCACCAGACGCAACCCCCGTCTGGTGGGGCGATACCCCCTTTTCCATGGGGGATGAAGAAATTTACACACTGTTCATCATTTTTTTAAATACATGTTTTTAATGCAAGATTTATTTCTTTAAACACCTTCACGACCAACGTGCTATTCAATGTATCCATCAGCACAATGTTTTGAATGCGTTACATTGAGTCCTACCGTAAAACGTGATTTTACACCCCAAAAAAAAAGTCGTTTCCCAGCAATAATTTTTGCGTAAAGTTACTTAGTTTGATGTACATAATGCTTGGTTGACGGCTTCGTGAAGGGTCTTGTTATTGCGATAATTTTTTGGTTCTAGACCATACCTGGGAACCTTCTAGTTACGGAGGTATTGGGGGTCAAAGTTAAAAAAATTTCACAAGTTTTTTTTTTTTTAAATACATGTTTTTAATGTAAGATTTACTTTAAACACCTCCCCGACCCCCGTATTATTGAAACCATCTATCAGCATAATATTTTGAATGCGGTATTTTGAGTTCTACAATAAAACATGATTTTTCAGCTGAAAAAAAAGTCGTTTCCCAGCAATAATTTTTGCGTAAAGTTACTTAGTTTGATGTACAGAATGCTTGGTCGACGGCTTCGTGAAGGGTCTTGTTACATCCTGTATACCTAAGGGTCCAGTATAAGCCTCGTCGATTAAGTAGAAACAAAACCAAATGCCGAACGTGGAGTGGGATCCCAGTTTGATTCCCAAGTAGGCCTAAGTCTTTGTGGTTTTTTTTTTTATTGTTGACAGCAATAACTCGCTCCCATTGACGTAGGACTAAACATAGGATGAAATAAGCCACAGCCTCACCTGTGTACCCTAGGTCGGGGCTGCGCACGGCCACGTTGAACCCGAGCGCGTGCACCGCGTCGGCCAGCGCGCGCGCCGCCGTGCGCCCGCGCACGTGCCGCACGCGCGCGCTGCTGCCCGCCAGCGACACGCTGCACGACGTCACGCCCGCCATGCCGAGGAGGGCTCCTGGACGAAGAAAGGAGGAAACGTTCCTTTTGGAGATCATTTCAATGCAACAAACAAACTCCTTAGCTCAGCGAAGGCTATCTTTACTCAGTCGACCTATAACTTGGCTACGATTTTGACGTTTACAATAATCCATCAGTTCCTTTAGAGAACAAACAACAAGGCACGCAGGCCACGATTGTGAAGTGCCTCATCATTTGGGAATGGCATGGCGATCCAAAAAGGCAACTGAGCGAGGATAACAAAGATACTTCGTTGGTATTTTGAATGATTCGTCATAATACGGAGCCGTCCTTTTCCAAACGCTCGCTGTTATGTTTACGCAGACCTAACGGGTCAGCATATTTGAGTTATGATAGGCACATGATGACATACTCCTGTCGCCTCGACCACATTCATACAACTGGTAATTCACGCATGCGAGTACTACGCACTTGACCTTTCTGAGGAACATTTTCATTCTCCTGCCCTTATACCAATTTATTCGTGGTCGGCGCAGCATGTCTTGTTCTTCCATACTTCTCTATTGCTCGTCATCTCAGCAGTGACCTCCTGTCTAACCATATCATCCTTCACACAGTCCATCCATCGTTTCTTTGGTCTTCCTCTACTCTTATACCCATCCACATTCATACTCAAAGTTTTTCTTACCACATTTTGTCCATACCACGATAACCGATTACCACACAACTTATCAGTAACCGGCGACATTTCCAGACTTCCTCTTAAGTACTCATTCCTTATCTTATCCATTTGCTTTACACCACCAATCCCCCTTAGCATTCCCATCTCAGGCCCATGTAATTGCCTTTCATTCATCCCTTTTGTGAGCAAACATTCTGATCCCTGCCCCCACCAAAGCACAACCCTCCAGACGCGCCACTCATATCACCAACTTCCTGCCCTAATCCCATGTATCTTGGGGTCGGTGAAACACGAGTGCCACTCACCTCTACCTTGCAAATACAATAGCAAATCTCTGCTGAAATTGGCCCGCATGGCCAAAAACGATCGAGAAGACGGTGATTACATGTACGTACCTTCAATAGTATTGACACAGGACTGACAGGTCATGCCGACTACTGACAGCAGCACTTCCTGCTCGTCCACCTCGCCTGTTCCGGACATGTCTATTAACGTGTCTGTTGGGATCTCTTTCGGTAGTAGATTTCTGGAATAGAAGATAAAATTAGTTAGAAATAGCTTTGATGATAAAATAACTTAGTCTGCTCATATAGTATAACAAGAATAAAGGCTAGGCTAGTCGATATTTGTGCAAATATGAGCAAGTTATTATTAACAAACACCTTTTTGAAGTCTCTAAGAAGAAAGCCTCTTAGAAGTCGCTTTCATGCTGGTCTACTGTAAATGAACCGAGTAAAGCAAGCAAAAGAACTACAAAAAGCACTACAGCAACTTGGTACATAAATACTTACATTGCCATCTATGATACAAATAAATAACTAACATCAAATTCTTAAATGGCGATGTTAAAGTTCTCCGCGACTTAAGACCATATCGAAAAACCCGACAACTGTCGGGCAGTAGACCACCAGACACAACACCCAGAGGATCCTCCCTTTTCTATGGGAGCTGATGAACTTTACACCCTGTTCTTGATAGAAGTGGACTGACGCATTAATCTACTAAAGAAACCTATTTCCTCGTTAAACCCAGTTTCCTTACGGTCTTTTCTGGGTAGATCATAGAGTTTTGTGAGTAGACCAAAGTTTTTTATGAGTAGACTATGGTCCTTTGTGAGTAGATCATAGTCTTCTGTGAGTAGACTGAGAAGACCAAGTAGACTGACCTAGTTTCGTGCTCCGTGGTGTCAGTGGGCACCTCGAAGCCCATGTCTTCTATATGAGACCGGATAGCCTCCTCACTGATGGTGTGCGGGTCATATCTGAAGTATCCTGCGTTCTCTGATAGTTCCACCTGGAAATAGAAAGTATAATGAATAAAGATCGTCAGTTCCTGTTATAGAGTACGTTGTCACATAATTTTGTAGAGGCATATTAGTATGATAGTTCCTTAGGAGTTTAGTCCACAGATGGTGTCAGCAGTAATTGTTGATGAATTGCTCGTTATGGGCTTTGTATTGTAAAAAATAGCACTCCTGATATTATAGGTGATTAACTAAACCAAGATAAATTGATAACCCATTTAAAAGGTATCAACAAATAACATATTGTTTCTCGAGAGTTCCGAGACCTACATTTGCCGATAACAGATGGATTACCGTAGCAAACAATCTTTATTTTGGATTAACTAAATTGAAGTGCATGATAATAATGATAACTGATAATGGAACGAAAATGTATCTTATCTATATGTTACTGGGTACCGCTTCGTCTATAAAGTTAAAGTAGAGACCAGTTACAAATCATATCAAAATTCTACATACCAAATTGCCAGGCATATGCCCATATATTGGCGCTGTTTTGTGGTAATCAGCTGTCGTGGTATGGGCATGTGATGAGGAGGAATGAGAAAAATGTCGTAAAGAAGGTTTTCAGTATGAATGTGGATGGGTATAAGAGTAGAGGAAGACCAAAGAAACGATAGATGGACTGTTGAAGAATGATATGGCTAGAAAGGAGGTATCTGATGCGATGACGAGTAATAGAGAAGTATGGAAGAAGAAGAAATGCTGTGCCGACCCCAAATTAATTGGGATAAGGGCAAGAACATGATGGTGATGATGCCCAGCAGTTACTGAATACCTGATCAGTCAGTATAGTCAAATGGAAATTAGTGGCCCGCATCAGCAGAGAACAAAGCGTAGGAAACGGGAAGAGGCATTTGTTTTTCAGTAGGATTTATAGATAGACGTAATAAAGTACAGATCAGATAAAGGACTCCCAGGAAAAGTATGCGCTTTGGAAAATATTGGGAAAACCGAAAGCGCGATGCTGCTACATCCATGGAAGTACTTGCCTATTTTGTGCCGCAATTACTTCCATGATGAATTACTTCCATGCAACTTAGCCACTCTCACACTATGGTTGAAGAGAAGTCTATCAGTATTTTTGGGGTAATTTTATTCGGATAGGCTAGTGGCGGTGCCTTCACACAAGCAAGTGGAGACACCACTCTACTCTACTACTCTTACCCTAACATCCAGCTCGCTGACGGAACCCTCGATGTTGTGCACGAATGACTGACACTGACTGGCCTGGCTTGCTCTTAACCTTCTAATGGCGGTCCCTTTCTAAAAGCCTAAAAGCGTGGCTACCTGTGGCGTCAAATATTTATTGACCCACACCTACCTTACCTACTTCACTTCATAACTTAACAGGGATGATTTGATTACCTTATACCTACTTCACTTCATAACTTAACAGGGATGCGGATACTGTGACACTACTTACATAATTTTCATACATTGCGTGGGTGTAGTGTCACACCGCGACACGTAGGAACACCGCAGCGAACTACTCGACTAATGGTATGTAACTACGACGCTCACGGGCGTAGCGGAGGGGACCATAAAATAACATGTGCGTGGAGGTATGTGCTTTCTTTGTTTCTTTTTTGGAAATTGTGTAGTGGCTGTACGAAAGTCTTAATTATACCTACACCTACCTACCTGGTGACAGTACAACATGCCTTTCTTTATGATAGTATGGAAAATCGGTCGTCGTGTGGCGTACTGATTGTAAGCAAGTAAAAACTTAGACGTCGACAGGCGTACTGTCGTATAATTTTTAGCTACCTAGACGCCTGTGGCCGTTATTGTCCGCCAACGTTTCTGAACAGTCTGCTTGCGTTATAGTCTTGCCCTTTTTTTATTCGGATTGAATATCATCAAATGACCCCTCTAAACCCATCCATGTTCCTTCTTTTGCCCTTTGTGTTCTAGGGCCGCGGTTTATCTTTCGAACAGTCCCGCAGCCCTGGCAGGCATCGGTCCTTTCGGACCCCTTCCCGTGTGCTTGCATCTATTGAGGCGCGCGTGGAACACGAACGCGCCGTCGACACGGCCTGTCATCATAAGAGGGACGGACGGCGAGCTAGCCCATTACTCACTGTCCACAGGATGGGCTTGCCCTTGCTGGGTCTTAGGCACTGCCGATGGCCAGTTTCACGCTACTCCTCAACTGAATTCATTCGATATAAACTTACCTTAATATCCACAATGATGGGCAGCTCGATACCTAGAGGCGGTACCTTCATACAAGCGTAATAGCGTGGCTTGCCCTAATAGCCTACTTTTCTTACCTTAACATCCTCAATGCCAGGCAGCTCGCTGACAGAACCCTCGATGCTCCGCACACAAGACTGACATGTCATGCCATTGATGGACACTCGAACTGCCACCAGTTCCGAACTGGACTCTCTGTGGACAAGAGATGGGTTTTGGTTAGTTATTATGTCATTGGTTATCAGGTAGTAACTAAAGGCTAAAAGAAAAGAAGTACTGGTCTTACGTAAAATCTTGATGAGAAACACATAAGAACGTAGAAACCAGCCATTAGACTAAAAACAACAGTAGATTGGTGCCTCGCTGGGTAGCATTTTGGGGCCTTTCTTATTTTTATTTTATATTAATGACCTTCCACGTCAAACTCCCCAACCTATGGTACTATTTGCCGACAGCACATAACTAATAGAATTTCTCAACAAAAAATCATATGAAAATCAATAAAAAAATACGCTTAACACAGTAATTCTATTCTATTATTCCAACTAAGCATTACATTTTTCGGAAAATTTTCAGGGTAAGTCTTTCAAAACTATAGATAGATGTCGTCTTTGACATAATTATCTGTTAATGGCGAACTTTGGATATGAAAGTGATAATGATATTATAGTACACCAAATTCTGCCATGCAACAAAATTGTAAAGATGTTCTTCAATAACATTAACGCATGCTTAATGCCCGAGACTCCGAGAGTAGCGGTGGCGGCCCTGACTTAAGAACAGTAAGTCGTAGGTTCGAACCCAGGCGCATTACTTTGTGTAATTTATTTCATCACCATTGCTCCCAAAAAACGGTGAAGGAAAACATCGTGAGGAAACCGGCATGTCCTAGAACCAAAAATTCGAAGACATGTGACATTTACCAACCCACACCGGGACCGCGTGATGGATTAAAGTCCATTCCCTCTCATAGAGAGGAGGCCGTTTGTCCCAGCAGTGAGAACATTAAATAAAATAAATAAATAAATAAATATCACTGGACATTACACACAGCGCCATCTAGGTGCCACACTAAGCAACTAGGATTGTGTCGTGGACACCAGATAGTTGATAATACTACATGGATACTTTTTTGTTTGTAAATACATACTTATTATACATATAAACATCCATGACTCGGAAACAAATGTCCATGCTCATCACACAAACATTTGCTCCTACCGGGGCTCGAACCCGGGACCCTAAGAACGTCAGGCAGCCTCACTACCGCTGCGCCATTCGGGTCGTCATTATAGGCTGATTATGCTATGCTTATTCACCCGTCCGTAAAGCTTAGAACAGTCACCGTATATCGAACAAATAGACAGAAAACATATTTAGAGTCACGCATAAGTACCATAAAAGCATCGAGACTTATATCAAACATATAAATATTTGATCTAACCGAACCGCTAGTCGTCCAATAGCAATCGTAAAATTGTTATTGAACTTGACTGTAGTAAACTTTCAAATACTGCATTACTATACAGGTTGGTCCAAATAGTGACGTCATAAAAAATATATTAGATTCCGCACGCCCAGGGGTTTCCGAAAATACTCCATGTATGTTCCGCGACTCTTAATGGTTTTAGAGTTATCGATTCTTGAAAATTGTATGGGAACTGCTTTAAATACATTATATCTTATTTTTACACGGTTTTTTCACATTCTTGAACGTTAACTAGAGGTTTTTTTAAATCTCATTAGCGCGTCAAGAGTAACAAAAAGCTCTGTAAAAATAAATGTAGTTTTTTTTAAAGCGGTTTCAATAATATTTTCAAGAAGCTATAACACGAAAGCTTTATAGAATCGCAGAACTTACATGGGGTATTTTCGGATACCCCTGGGCGGAATCTATTTTTTTTTAAATCTCTTGAGTGTTGTAACTGCTTCACCGGACTATCTTGTGGTGGCCAAAAAATACTTTAAGGCCTTCAACTAGGGTAATGACGTCACTATTTGGACCACCCAGTATATTACTACACTGTATTACTATAATATCCTGGTCTGGATCTTTTTCGCAGAATTAAAACAAATATTTAATGTCATGGTTTTCAGCAAATGTTTCCAAAAGTTAGGTTACTTCATGCAAGCATGCACAATTGTCGACCGCATCATCAAGCAGATGATCAGTGGTCTGGATTTATGCCCAGTTAATGGCAATAGTTCAAATCACAAATTGGAAAAAAATATTAAACTAGCTTTTGCTCTCGGCTTCGCTCGCGTTACTTTAGAATTTGACTATCAATGCGGGTTGTACTCTGCTTGTAATAATATAATTCAATCGAAAGACACGTGGCGCCATCTATTATCATAAGAACGTTATTGTTGTTTTCCTCGGGAACAGTACTTTTTGTCGGGATGAAAGGTACCCTATGTCCGTTTCTGTACACCTGACAACGTATATTCAAAATTTCAGGATGATCGGTTCAGTGGTTTAGACGTGACAAACAAACTTACTTTCGTATTTATAATATTAGCTAAGATTGAATAGTATACATAGGACTTACAATAAAACTGGAGAAATACTATAGAACGGACTTGTTGGTAACGGAAACGTGATGGAATGTTATCTGAAAACTGCATGCATAATTAGTCTTTGTTTACAAGATAATTAGCACAAACACCATATTCCTTCCTTTATTTTTAAAACTGTAAAATGAGCATGAGCATTAGACACACCGATAAAAATATATTAGTTCTGGTTATTTTACGCGTAGTTAATTTTTAGTTTTACCGGTAAAAATGACCACGAGTAGCATATCATCTTTTTGCCAACCAGTTGGGGTCGGCTTCCAGTCTAACCGAATCATAGAGAATACTTTGAAGCGAATGCAGCTGAATCTAAAATCCAATTCAAATAGAGAAGTAATATCTTTACCTTTACAAATAAATTAAATAGAAGTGCCTGTTTGTAATATCAAAATAACTGTTTCCAGCTCGTTAAAAAAAAAAGAATACAAAATAAAAAAATCTGAAAAATATCTTAAAAACCTATTTCACCATTGAAATCTCTGAGGGGCATACGTGTGGGTCCACTACTAGACAAAGACCTGTGAGTGAGTAAGTTAAATCTTAATCGATAGCGCACATAATCTTGCCTCAAAAAGATTGAGCGCTATTTTTGATGTAATAGTTGTTAATGCATGTGGAAATAAACAGATTTTTTTTTATTTTTTTTTACTGAATGCATATTATTATGAAAATATATACATATAGGTAATGCATATAGGTACTTAAATCAAAAACACATTTTTTCATTTCTCAATTTTTGTCTGTCTGTCTGTTTGTTCCGGCTAATCTCTGAAACGGCTGGACCGATTTACGGGACTTTAACTGGCATATAGCTGATTTTATAAGGAATAACTAAGGCTACTTTTATTTTAGCAAAAATAATTAGGTTTCCGTGCAAAGAAATTAAAACCCTTGAAATTGGTAACTACATTCGATTCAAATAGTAATAATAATAATATCTGTGGCTCGGATGTCAAATTGACGTGACATAAAATTTTCAGAAACTAATTTAATTTAATATTTTTACTACATTTCCATATCAAAACCGATTAAATAACGAAATTATGAGAAGAAAAAAAAAAACATTATCAAAATAAAATGAAACACGACGACGAATGAACAAAAATGAAAATACTTAAAGGAAAATCTATGCCATAAAAAGTCATAAGATGCTGACCAGAAGCCGAGCCAAACAACAGGCACACCCACCATCTCCGGGCTCGTCGCTCAGCTCCGCCTCGCAGCCGCCGGGACGCGCCACATCCGTGAGCATCGTGTCGCCGGTCGCTGCAGTTGCGTCGAGCTCGAGCGACGAGTTTTTCTCCCCGCCGTCGACACCACCACCACCATCGCCTCGACGACGAGCAAGAGGACGGCCACCAGCGGGCTTGGGACCTCGTGGCCAACCGGCCCCGAACAGGGTCCCCGCTGCCGGTGGAAATGTGTCGCGCATGCGATGGACTCATTCCATAAACGAGAATGTCATGCGCGCATATTATGGGGCTACAGAGGGAGGAAACAACCTGACCGCGTACCGTGTTCGGATGCTCTCTCTGTTTCAGGTGCTTGAGCCAGCTGTCAACGTGTCGGCGCAACGACTGTCGGATCAGGTGCGAGTCATCCAGCGTAATCGTATGTTGGATGACACCGTACTTGATCGCTTGCGGACTGAAATGCAGAGTAGCCATGTCATTGCCACGCCGTCGCAGGCTGTGGTTCCACCACAGTCTAGCATAATACCAAATCGCAATAACGACGTAAGTGATGACATGGTTACTAATGTAAGTACCCAGTGCAATGAGGAAATGAGGAGTGCTTTGGAAGGTGCGATTCGGGAATATCGATTCATGCCAGCCGACCTTAGGCCACGCATACCTCGTTTGCCCATGCATAACAAAAATAGGGCGCTGGTGGCTGTTCTGGATTCGCAGTTGTCAAACTATTTTGATAACTGCGAAGACCTCATCGATGCTCATTCAATCCTGTATTGTGCAGCTGTAGCGGCATGTCGTGTAGCTCACGTCAAATTTTCTGATGACAGAGCTACACGACCTAAGCCAGCCATACCAGCATGGCAGTACAGGATTGAACGACGTATTGGTGGGGCCAGAGCACTCATCGGCAAACTGATCTGCTTCAGGGAGGGCAATACACGCCCTAGAGTGATGCGTTTTGTGAGGCGGGCGTTCTCGGGGACTGATATCAGTCCTCGAGACTACATGTCCCGTGTCACAGAGCGCATCGACTTCCTGAAGCAGAAAGTGTATGCATGGGCAAACCGTATTCGTAGGTATAAACGGCGGGTCGACCGATACACTCAGAATCGCACATTCCAAAGAGATGAAAGGTGGGTTTATAGGGCTTGGGAGCGACCAGACCAAGGTGTGGCTGACACGCGCCTGCCGGATGATGATGCCATGTGTTCGTTCTGGCGCAGCATCTGGTCGGTGCCTGTTAGCCATACCGAGGATGAATGGACCCGGGAGGTCGAGCGAGCGTGCGATCCAGTACAAGAAATGGGGGCAATCACCATCTGCCCCCAAGACGTAGTTCGTGCAGTCCGTCCGTTGCCTAACTGGAAATCTCCAGGGCCGGATGGGCTGCACAACTTCTGGATCAAATGGTTCACAAGGTCGCACGCTCGCCTGGCAACCCTGTTCCAGTCAGCCTTAGAGTCAGGGTCGCTGCCCGAGTTCCTGACAACAGGTATAACCCACCTGCTCCATAAATCGGGTAGTACTGCGGAGCCTAAAAATTATAGACCGATTACCTGTCTTCCGACAGTCTATAAAGTTCTTACATCCATTTTGAGAGCTAAAATTAACAAACACATTGATGATAATTCTATCATGTCCGCTTCTCAAAATGGATGTAGGAACGGGTCCCGCGGTACTAAGGAGCTACTCCTCATTGATATGGCCATTAGCCAACAGGTTCGCCGTTCCCGAAGGGATCTGTCGACATGTTGGATAGATTATAAGAAGGCCTATGACTCCGTGCCACATACATGGCTCATGAGGGTGCTAGAGTTGTATAAAGTAGATGCAACTCTGCGCACCTTCCTGACGTCGTGTATGGGACAATGGAGGACAGTCCTTCGCTATCCAGGATGTCGGCAAATCCAGAGGAATAGCGAGCCGATAAGTTTAGAGCGAGGTATATTTCAGGGCGACAGTTTGAGTCCACTTTGGTTCTGCTTAGCCTTGAATCCTCTTAGCACGCTGCTGGAGGATTCAGGTCTAGGCTATCGGTTGAGGAGAGGTGGTCAAGTTGTATCTCACCTCCTTTACATGGATGACCTGAAACTCTTTGCCCCCAACGATTTGCAACTGATGGAGCTACTGAAGGTAACTGAAACTTTCAGTAGCGCCATCAGGATGGAATTTGGTGTGGACAAATGTGCGGTCATGCATGTAAAACGAGGGGAGATTGTGGAATCTGTGGGAACCCAGCTCTCGGATTCCATAAATCTTAGATCCCTCTCAGCAACCGAAACCTATAAGTATTTGGGTATGTCGGAAGCGCTGGGCATCAATGTTGCTGACATGAAGCAATCGTTGAAGGAACGCTTCTTTGGCCGCCTGAAAAAAGTATTTAATAGTCTTTTAGCAGGCGGAAATAAGGTGCGTGCCTTCAACGGTTGGGTCATGCCGGTTTTGATGTACTCTTTCGGCATACTGAAATGGACTCAAACAGAACTAGACGCCCTGGATAGGAAGGTCCGTACATTGTTGACGGCATATCGAATGCATCACCCACGATCTTCGGTTATGAGACTGTATATCCCGCGGAAGTGTGGGGGTCGAGGCTTTTTAAACGCTAAGACTCTCCACAATCGCGAGATATGCAGTCTCAGGGAATATTTCCTAGAAGCCGACGTGGGGATGCATCGAGATGTGGTCGCGGTGGACAAGGGCCTCACCCCGCTCTCCTTGGCTAAAGAGAACTGGCGCAAACCTGTAGTGCTTGACACTAACGACCGCAGGGAGGTATGGCAGAGTAAGGAGCTTCACGGACGCTTTTTCCGGGCCCTGCACGGGCCCGATGTAGACCTGTCAGCGTCCGTAGCCTGGCTACGTTCTGGGGACCTCTTCGGAGAAACCGAAGGTTTTGTCTGTGCAATTATGGATGAAGTTATGATGACGAATAACTACCGGAGATTTATTGTGAAGGACGGCACGGTTGACATATGTCGGGCATGCCACCGTCCAGGTGAATCAATCCGTCACATTATCTCTGGGTGTTCTCGTTTGGCCAACGGAGAGTACTTGCATAGACACAACCTTGTAGCCAGGATTATCCATCAGCAACTTGCTCTAAAATACAGACTTGTGGAATCGGAAGTGCCGTACTATAGGTATGTGCCCGACCCAGTTCTCGAAAATGGCAATATCACATTGTACTGGGATCAATCCATCATCACTGACAGGACTATTTTAGCCAATAAGCCTGATATAGTGGTGGTGGATCGATCAGAGCGGCGCGCAATGATTGTTGACATAACGGTCCCGCATGATGAGAACCTCGTGAAAGCCGAGAAAGATAAGCAAATAAAATATCTTGACTTGGCTCGCGAGGTTGTCGACATGTGGGATGTGGACTCAGCGATCATTGTGCCGATAGTCGTATCAGCCCATGGCTTAATTGCTAAGAGCCTCGATGAATACCTGAGGAGGCTCTCGTTAGGCAGCTGGATCAAGGGCTTGATACAGAAAGCAGTACTCCTGGACACGGCTCGTATTGTTAGGAGGTTTCTCTCTCTGGAGCCCTGACCACCGGTAGCTTGGACCCTGTTCCCGATACCGGCGGGCAACAATTTTTTATATTTTTAAATGTTTTTATATTTTTTTTTTTTATAAGAAATATTTAAAAATGTAAATAATTTGTTTAAAAGTTAAATAAAGGAATAATAATAATAATCAGCAGTACTCCTGGACACGGCTCGTATTGTTAGGAGGTTTCTCTCTCTGGAGCCCTGACCACCGGTAGCTTGGACCCTGTTCCCGATACCGGCGGGCAACAATTTTTTATATTTTTAAATGTTTTTATATTGTTTTTTTATAAGAAATATTTAAAAATGTAAATAATTTGTATAAAAGTTAAATAAAGGGAATAATAATCATTTTATTATCAGGCATCTAAGACCCATAGATAAAATACACAAAATTACATTTTACAACAATAATAAACTAATACATATTCTAAAACATATAAAACACATATAACACATATTATACATATAATAGTAGTAATATTTTTTTCAATAATAATTTCACGTGTATGAAGGTCACGGGAAACAGCTAGTTATAATTATGAATGATACATACCGTGAGAAAATTTAGGTTAAACTTCTGAACTTGACCTAAATAATTATTGTTTTGTAATAATCTACGGTCAGACGGATTCCATAACATTTTTATTTGAAACGGCAATTAGTTTAACACATCATCCATAAAATCCTCAATCAAAGGGATATGTAAAGGTGTACCAATATTGCACTGACATTTCGGCAGTAATGTTGAAGACCCGTGGTATAGGGGGTAAGCCGAATGCCCGGAAAATTCCTAATGGAAAAAGCCCAATACAAATTTGCCCAGTAGTAACAAACCCACTTATGAAAGCTAGATTTTTACAAACTCCTGGTTTTATTATATGGAAACCAGATCCATTACCATCATTTCAACCGAAAAACGTCCACTGCTGGACATAGACCTTCCCCAAGTGTCGCTACATTGACCGGCCCCGTGCGACTCGCATCCAGCGGATCCCCGCAACCTTCAGCAGCTCATCGGTCCATCTAGTGAGAGGCCTTTCAACGAAACGTCTTCCGGTTCGTGGTCGCCAGTCCAGAATTTTTCGGCCCTATCGGCCATCAGTTCTGCGAGCAATGTGCCCTGCCCACTGCCACTTAAGTTTGAAAATTCTTCAGGCTACGTCGGTAACCTTGGTTCTCTTGCGGATGTCTTCATTCTTGATCCGATCACGCAAGGAAACAGAAACAGATCCATGGCAAAGCATATTTCACAATCAAAGACACAGGCCTCCTCTCTACGTGAGGGAGTGAGCTGTACCCCACGTACACCAAGCGGGTTGGTAGATGTCACATGTCTTCGAACTATACAAACACTGAAACGTACACTTGAACTTGACATTCAGAGTAAATTAAATATTTTTAAAACATAAGGCTTGCCAGCTTCACTTTCATAATATTATGGAATCTGATTTCTTCAACATCGGGATATTGTTCTAAAAATATTACCGTCCTCTTGAAGAAGCCGTGCAAATTCTTTTTGTTCTGTTCACATTACTCTTAAAATGGTGAAAAAGAAAAATATTGTGAGGAGAACTTCTCTTCTACCCGTCGTGCACAACTAACAGCACCCTCCAGGTGGCCTACCATGACGTCTTAAAGCAGGAGTAATTCCAGTGTGGGAAAGAGATGGCGCTAGACGACCTACATAGCTCTGTCTCTATCAGACACTGGAATTACTCCTGCTTTAAGACGTCATAGTAACTCTCCAGCACGCGTAGCAAGGCGACGGGTTTCATCGACGGAAGAATCGACAAAACCAGTTTCTAACGTGGTCATGCTACGAGTGCAGGACTTGAATGAGGCAAACGTTCCTGCCTGACAGTTGTTGGGTTTTCTATAACATCTTATGGTGGAGGCGCCAGCCAGCCCGCGAAATTCAAATTTTCTTACGTTTTTTTCGATTTTCCGGGCAGAATCAGGCTGTATGTTACACAAAATATGATTTGCGGCCGTAATACGTATGCATTTACAGAATTTAAATCATCAATACAACCCTCTAAGTTCATTTAATTCCATTGAACTACTTTTTCATGAAATAGTCCTTAAATGGGTAAACATATAACTTGACACTGACCTACGAATTCCAAAATACGTAAGAACATTTAAATTTCGCGGGCTGCTCTGGCACTTCATGAAAAAGTCATTTATATTTTTAATTATTTTTTTTTCAATAACAATTATATTGTGTCTGAAGTTGTTACAAAAAAAAAAGTTAAATATTATAATAAGAAATAGAAAAATACACCATCACTATCACATCTTAAATTAATAAAAATCACAATAATAAATCAATGTCAACCTAATAGGAAAAATAACCATTAACTAATTATATAAAACCAACAATAACATAAAACAATGTTCAATGAAAATTAATTTGAAAAAGAGAAACTTAACTACAATTTCAATTCATCCATTGTCAAAAATTCAAAACATTTACTTAAAACCCATAAAAATATTTAAACAAGTCATACTAGAACTTCATCAAAACGTCAAAATCATTTAATGAGGTTAAATGAACCAGGGGCCTTAGTCTGCTATTGCAATAGTGTCAGAATGGTCTATCATTGATTTAATAAGGCCCCTAGCCCACGGCGTATTGAAGCGCGTTCGAAACTCGTTTGACGTGCGTACAAAGGGTATTTCGTCTGCGCGGGGCCTTATTAAATCAATTATAGACCATTCTGACACTATTGCAATAGCAGACTAAGGCCCCTGGAGGGCTGTATTGATGATTTTAATTATTATAATTCTGTAACTACATACGTGTTACTGGCGCGACTCATTTTTCATCAACAAACAACCTGACACTGACCTGCAAATTACAAAAAACGTAAGAAAACTTCAATTTCACCATTTAGGAATTTGATGTTAGTTCTTCATGTTTGTCATAGATGGCGCTGTAGTACTTTTTGTACAATATATTTATTTATTTAACACTTCAAGCACATAGTACAGAGGCCGAGGCGGAGGCGGAGGTACGATGTTGCTGTAGTGCTTTTTGAAGTGGCGCTGGAAGTAAGCTCAACCAGGTCCTTATTATAACCAACACCGCTCCACTTTCAACGTCATTTCAGCGTCACATGATCCTTGCAACACTGTACTTGCTTGCTTGGTTCGTGATAAGCCCTATCTGAAAGTTTCTAATCAAGATAATCAGGCCTTATCAGTGATCTCAAATTCTCAACAGACCTTGTAGAATATGAAAGGTGTAAAAATCTTTATCCCCGTAGAAAAGGGAGGTTCGTCCGACCAGACGGTGTTGTTGTGTCTGGTGGGCTACTGACCGACAGTTGTCGTTAGGTTAGTTTAAGTCGCGGATAACTTTGATAGCCCGATTAGTTTTTATGTTAGTTCTTCAATTGTGTCCTAGATGGCGCTGTAGTACTTTTTGTACTATGATGCTATGGTACTTTTTGTACTTTGTTGCTGTAGTACTTTTTGTACTTTGTTGCTGTAGTACTTTTTGTACTTTGTTGCTGTAGTACTTTTTGTACTTTGTTGCTGTAGTACTTTTTGTACTTTGTTGCTGTAGTACTTTTTGTTCTATGTTGATACTCCATTTGTTTAATCTATTACCTTTTCAAGCCTAAACGGTAAAATTTGGCTTACTGACTTATGACAGATAGAACATAGCCTTGGATATTTTTTTATCCCAGTCATTCATTCTCGTAGGATAACTTCCGACCTTCACGCAGGGGCTCCGCAGACAAAAGCTAATAACAATGTATGATGTAATATCTAAGCAATTAATGATGTAATTAAAATTATTATAAACATTGGGTTAGTGAGTCAGTTTCAGTTTTGATAAGAAGGCCGGTCAATCACCCCTCCTTAATCAAACATTTAAACGTGATGCGAACTAGAAGACGAATCTTTTTATGATAAGACGATCGCAGCCGCCTAAGAGAGAAAAAAATCGTATATTTGGCATATGCACACAAAAAATAAATAAAAACTTAAATGAAAACAAAAAAAAAAGAAAATGTAGGTCTGTATGTCTGACCGCTGCGCCAAATAGGCCCAGTTCAGCGAAATACCACACAGCCTATACCAAAGTCAATCATATCATTATCATATCATTCCTACACTGTCACTATGTGAGTATGTGGAGCCCTGACATAACCAAGTGTCGCGGTGGACCTCGCAGACGATGGCGGGACGAGCTGGGTATTTTTATTTAAAAAAATAATTAGGGCTCCGTGCAAAATCATATTAAAACCCTTTTGGTAACAAAATTTGATTAGAAAAGGGCAGTAATATTTTTATTATAATGACTACCTACATAGTATAAAACAAAGTCGCTTCCCGCTGTCTGTCTGTCCCTATGTATGCTTAGATCTTTAAAACTGCGCAATGGATTTTGATGCGGTTTTTTTTAACCTTATGTATGTCGAGTATATAGACATAATTAAAAACCTATTGTGTCTCGCGTAGATCTACGTTCCGCATACGAAGGGTTAATGGATAGAGTGATTCAAGAGGAGGTTTGTATGTACAATTTGCACCCGTGCGAAGCCGGGGCAGGTCGCTAGTAATTAATAAAAAAATACGCGGCGAAGGTGGTGTGACGATCTGATCTCGTTTGTGGGGCAAACATGGCCAGATATTTTACAGGACAGAGTTGTTTGGAAGGAGAAAGAGGTCTTTGCCCAGCAGTGGGACACTGAAACCGGATAAAAATAAAAAATAAACTTTTGAACAAAGCTCGCAGGCAACAGCTAGTTTTAAACACATATATAATCAAAGCTGGTGTCATTGCGAAAATGTCACAGTGACAAAACTGGTTTACCAAAGTAAAAGTAAGTGGCGTTAACATTAACCTACTGAGATTGAGTGATTGAATAAGTTATTTTATTACCATTAAGGATATGGTTCTATTTGCAATTGAAATTATGTGTACGACGTTTTCCGAACGGTCAGGTTACGCATTCGACTAGATTTTTTTTAACTAATCGCGTCACTATTATATCGTCTACCCTCACGGGAGAAGGCGTGAGTTTATGTAGTTTGTATATGTATGTACAGACGCCAGCACATCAAGCTACTGTCAAATTTCTTAAATAGATTTCCAACTTTATCGCTAAAGCATTAGGTTCAAAGTTGATTGGGAAAAATTGACAGTTTTAAGTAGATGATGTGATGTGCTTTTGTACGTATCATCGAAGATTATACTGAGATAGCCTAGTGGTGTGACCGTCGGACTGCCAACTCATAGGTCTCGAGTTCGAACCCAAGGCACGCACCTCTGATTTTTCGGAGTCATGTGCGTATTGTATAATTATCACTTGTTTCGGTGAAGGAAAACATTGTGAGGGAACCAGCATGACTGAGAGATATTACTCGACGGCATGTAAAGCCAAGTCAGAGGCCCATGGGTGGCGTGGCAACTCTGCCACCAGGTTAGACACTGACCACACGATAAAGAAGAAGATCGAAAATTGGAAATGTATTTAAAAGACACGGCAAATATGCAGAATCATTCGTATCATCTATTTTATCAGCGCAAACTTAAACAATGACACTAGCCACTAAATCACGCGGTACCAGTTAGTACCGGCCAATAAGATAACGACACTATTACGTGTCACTATAAGTACCGTAGCAGACGGCACTATTTCTACAATGACTCTCGAAAGTACCACGACAGCAAACACTATTTGGTAAGCCACTAAAAGTACTACGAAAAATTAGTATTATAATTTGTTACGCATTTAAAAATTGCAGTATATTGCAACACTTTTTTTCGAAGATTCTAATAGTATCATGACATACGACACTTGAGTCTAGGTTTCGTACTGGTCGGATTATAAGAGTTCGGAACATTAAGAAGAATACGACTTTTATTTTAATTACATTAACGCAACCGCGGCAGACGATATTATATGTCGAGTAACTAAAAATACTTTGAATACACTTACATAAAGGGCGGCATTATCCAAGAAGTACTAAGACAGATGACACTACTTCATATGACACGAAAAGTGCCAGCACTAGTTAGTGACGCCTTACAACAACAATAGGGCAACAAATGAGAGACATTTTTGACAGCCGGTACAACTTGGTGCCGTCTGAAGTTGCACTACGCGCCATCATGTGCATCATAATTTCGTCTAACTAAGTCATTGGTTAGCAAATCTGCTATTAAATTCCATGTTAGCTGTTTTGATTGGATGACATAAATAATTACAGGAAATCATAAAGTTGAAATAAGATTTTACAGGGCGACTTTTCGTACGTATTTGGGGAAATATTCAGTTGACTAAACTTTTGATAAAAATGTAAGAAAAATGGTAAATCCTGTAAAAAAAAAACAAATCATATCCAGCACTATACAGGATGTTTTTAAATCATTAGGTACTATACTTTCAGGGGAGAACATAAACAACTTTAACTATTGGAGTAACTGAAAATATGCACCCATGCGAAGCCGCGCGGTTGCATGTTATACATATAAACCTTCCTTTTGAATTACTCTATCTATTAAAAAAAACCCATACATAGGGACAGACAGCGGGAAGCGACTTTGTTTTATACTATGTAGTGACTAGCTGTGCCCCGCCACCTTCGTCCACGTGAAATTATTATAAAAATATTATCCCTATTTGAATCGAATTTTGTTGACAATTTCATAGGTTTTAATTTTCTGCACGGCACTCTTATCCTTTTTTCTAAAATAAAAGTAGCCTAAGTTATAACATCTTCTATCTGCCAGTAAAAGTCCCATCAAAATTGGTCCAGCCGTTTCGGAGATTAACAACAGACAAACAAAAAACAAAGTGTTTTTGTTAGAAGTACCGTATATACTTTCATAGGCATTTAGTAAAAGGCTGTTATTTTGAAATTATAAACAGACGCTTCAATTTAATTTATTTTTAAAGAGAATAGATAGTTTCCCTTCTTTTTTCGGATAGGAAATCATCAAATGACTCCTCCCGCTCTGGGCGGAGCGGCAGGGAGTGTCAGACTTGTACTGACAAAACCCATCCATGTTTCTTCTTTTGCCCTTTGTGTTCCAGGGCCGCGGTATCTCTTTCGAACAGTCCCGCAGCCCTGGATAGATAGTTTCCCTGAACCAGTGGTTGTAATAATAAAGTTCTTCCCTCTTGGGAAGATGCCAATAATTTATTTTAGTTAAAGTTAGTGGAAAAACTGACTGAGTCAAAAAAAGTAAGAATCACTTGAAAAAAAAGGAAGGATCACATTTATATTCAATCATGCATTTAAAGATTTTTTCTGAGTAGTAAGTCAACCATATTTATTTTCCATCTTCTCTTGTTTGCCCTCAACAAATATAACATTTTGATAATTATGTTGATTAATAATTTAGTACTTACTGCAAAATATGCGAGAATTGACGTAAATGGCCTAATCTAAATATATCCATCGTCGAAAAAGTTCGTATAAACAAAGAAAACTAACGTAAACAAATAGTCCGTCACTTTTTTAAACGATTTAGATCAGATGTATTGTCAAAACACTTATTACAACTAAGATTCACGATTTTCATAAGATATTTTAAAATAATATCAATTTCACACACGCTTTTTTGATCAGAGGAAACGTTTTCAGCGACAAAATTAAGTACAAAAAAGACTTTAAATTCCGCGGGAACCACAGAGTAGGTACAACAGACGTTCCAAAATTACATATCATGGAATTCTCGATAAGATAAATAAACCACAACACTATATACGTTAGTTATTTAATGTTAACTATATCACTATATTTTACATACACCGTTTAAAATTCAATAAACGACAAAAAAAATAATACTTATTACACCGAAACACAATCACAGACAAAAAAATGTAATAAAATAACATTTCCCGCTTCATTCGCGTTCAAAATTTGAATACTATGACACAGACAATGCAGAGAGGGCGTTCAGTTTAGCGCGCGGAGTGCAAATTGTTTGTCCTTGGTACGCTTTCAGCGCTGCGTGCAATAAACGGGTGTTTGTTTAGGTAATTGTTTGCAGCGTTAAAGCCGCTAGATTTTTATTCAATTCTTTGAATGGTGTCGTGTGACTTGGTATAGTAACTTGGTGTTTGGCTTTATTACTCATGACATGAATGCATTTTAATTGATATTTATTATTGGAATTATTTAGGAAACTATTTTATACATTCTTAGTTATTCAGTTTCCGCTTTTAGTAAATACTTGTACAGTTCATTTGCATTTATTCAACTATGGAGTACGTTGATTAGCGGCTAACTAAGACAAGCGCGTTCGTTTTAAGAATATTTTGTTAAAAATAGACATTAAAATATAAACAGGATCAAACTAAATTAGCTAGCGTAATTCCGCAACCATAGGAGTGACAATATTTATACAAGTGAGAACATAATTTAGTTTTTTTTTTGGCGACTGGTTCTGGTAAACAGAAGTCACGAGTTCGATTCCCAGGTCTCTTACCCTAGAGGGTAAGAGACCTTTCAATGGGGTAGACCCAATGAAAAGAGAATCACGTAAATCGACCCAGAAATCACGGAGTAAACGGTGTACGGTTTAAAAAAGAATTCAAATAATTATTTTAATTTTAATTTATTTCGCCTGTACAAGACAGAAGAGAGGAAAACAGCAATAAATGTCGGCCGAGACCCACATAAGGACGCCTTGTTGACTGTTATATAGAGGTCGCAGCCACTACGGAGGACAATTAATAGATTGCCATATTCAATGAATGCACATACATAACAAGAAATTGCGAAAAGAATGGATATATCCATACTAATCTATACTAATATTATAAAGAAGTTAAGTTGGTTGGAGTGTAGCCTTAGGGGCGCTATGGCGCGGGACTTAGAAAAATTTTTCGTTTTTTTTTTTTTTGTTTTCACATTGGTACCATACGCTTATAGGCACCATGAGCCGTGCAGAAAACAAAACGGTGTGTACCTGCAAATATATCCATAGGTTAGGTTAGGTTAGAACTGTGACCAACTACTACCTCGAAATTGAACGCGAAATTTTTCTAAGTATTTTTTTCATAGTGCCCCTAAGACGACACTGACCGTAAAGTTTGTGAGTTTGTGAGGTTGTCGGGGGTAATCTCTGGATCTGTTGAACCGATTTTGAAAATTCTTTCACTAATAGAAAGCTACATTATCCCCGCGTGCCATAGGCTATATTTACCATCTATACTTCTATACTAATATTATAAAGAGGTAAAGTTTGTGAGGTTGTAGGGGGTAATCTCTGGATCTACTGAACCGATTTTGAAAATTCTTTCACAATAGGAAGCTACATTATACCCGAGTGCCATAGGCTATATTTACAATCTATACTTCTATACTAATATTATAAAGAGGTAAAAACTGTAAGTTTGTATGTAGGGGGTAATCTCCAGATCTTCTGAACCAATTCTGAAAATTCTTTCACTAAGAGGAAGCTACATTATCCCCGCGTTATTATAAACGTGCCCGTGGAATAGTTTCCGACCAAAACGCGACCAAAGCCGCTGGCCACAGCTAGTATTATGATAATAGGTGCAATATATTTTTTTTATTTTTTATTTACACAAATACTTAACAGGACATTACATTAAGATAGAAGAGCACAAAGCTACTAATTGTATCGTATAGACTGATAAACACATTACCCTCCCTCAGTCGGATAAAAAAGTTCTGAAGTTATTTGAGATATTACGATAAATATTATTATATTCTACATATAATAGGTCGCTTTCATTCATACAATGACATTGAATGATATGATAAAAGCCAGTAAACGAATCCATTGAATCTCAAGTCGAATTCTCAATTAGTTTGTCCCCGATAGAGTAATGAAACGGTTTAAAGTTTACTAAATCAATCAATCTGTTTCTCTATGTTTTTTCTTTAGCCACTGAAAAATCTAAAATTAAAATCAAAGCATTTATTTCAAGTAGGTCAGTTACAAGCACTTTTGAACTGTCGAAACAAAGACTGAATGTAATGTAACTACAGTCCCAGTCACAAGGCATAAAATTGTGAAAGTAATGTAGTTGCCCATTCCGTAGATCTCTATGGAGAAAAACGGGCAAGAAACAGCTTGGACACTCTTTAAAAAAATTAGCATATTGTTACAAAACCTTGATTACATCATTCATAGGAAAGGCACGTTTTTGACCACTATGCCATATGAAAAAATATTTGTTACTAAAAATAGATTAATTAGTTATTTTGTATGCGATAATATGAATATGAATTATTTATTTATTTATTACATTTGGGAAAACAAACAGTACAATATTATTACAATATTACGCATAAACAGTGTTGGCTTAAAATTAAACATAATAAATATACTACCCACAACATTTATACTTAAGTGAATAAGACTGAGTGAGTGTGTATAAGTGTTTTCTGGGAAGAATACGAAACAACAAAAAAATAAAAATTAAATTAAATGTAAAAAAACTTTTTTTTTTTAATTTATAATTCGATTTTATTAATAATTTCAAGGGTTTTATTTTTGCACGGGACCCTAATCTTTTTTCTCTATTTTTTTCTTTTTCTATATTTTTTTATCAGTATTCAGTAAAAAGCTGTTATTTTGAAATTACACACAGACACTTCAATTTTATTTATTTGTATAGATACTATAGATCAGGGGTTCCCAAACTTATTTTGTCTACTACCCACTTTAAGAATAAATTATTTTGTAGCGCTCCCATTTTTTCACCTAATTAAAAACCACTATAACTTCAAATTAAATTAATTATTGTGAGCGGAGATTAAATATTCATTCTAAACGAGACTTTTACTATATCCCGCAAGAGTTATCTTGAGACTGAGCGCAGTAGGCAGCAGGGCTCAAGCTAACTCTTACGGCTCCACCTGCCAATGAGAATGATTATTGAACAAAAACTTGTTAAAATATGACTGTCCGCGGTTTATTATATACTAAAATTATCTATCTACTAGTAATTCCTAGGAATTACTAATAACTATTAAAATGCGAAAGTGTGTCGGTTGCTTTTTTTATTTTTTTGTTTGTGTCTACTTTCAGTTCGAAACGGAGCGACCGATTGACATGATTTTTATTTTATTTATTCAATAAAACAGGACAGATATATGAACTACAAGAGAGAAATATCGGACCGAGTTAGTCTGAGGAATCTCTTAATTAATGTTAGTTGATGTTCACAAGTTGTAGTCGAGAGTCGAGAGCTCAGTCGGTGTCTAAAGAGTAGTCCTAGATGAAATTACAAATCGCCCTCTAAGCCTCTACACAACGCCCCCATTTTTTTTCTGGGTCTCTTACTGTCCCTCTTTAGGCCTGCAGCGCCCACAAGGGGGCGTTATCGCTCACTTTGGGAAAGGCTGCTATAGATGAAAGCTTGTCGCCAGATTTACCAGTGTGTTTAATGTAACAAATTGATAGGTTTGATTTGATTTAAAGTTTATTTTCTTCTCTTTAGAGCATTTCAATAAAAGCTTGTTTTTATTACTATTAATTTAATCACTAATTATCCCCGTAGAGTCCATCGTGGTCAAGCGTAAACTTTATAAAACAGATGTCATTTGTTTGAAGAGTCGATGTAAAGTGAATGGACGTAGAGGGAATGATTCACCAAAACATACCAAATCAAAAGTCATTGGCAATCAGAACTTTTAGAACAAAAATACTTAAGATAGTCAATAAAAAAAATAAAAAACCAAAAAAATCCCAAAATGTAAAAAAGTCATTACTCACACGAGCACGACGACTAAGCTTATGTCCTTTGCTTTAAAAAAAAGATAGACCACTTCTGTCACCTATCACACAACCGACTAATGTCAGGTAAGCGCGCGAAATAAAACAAACATGGCCGACTTTGTTTTAAAAAGTCACTACTACTTAGGTTAGATAATGCAAAGTTTATTTTAGTTAATAATAATGTTTGCACTAGATCTATAACATAAACTTTTCGTGTGTATTAAACAATTAATGTTGTATAGAAACATTGGACGTATATTATCAATATGAAAGGGCAGGTGTGGTGTGCAGAATGAAAACTACATAAGTCACTTAAGTACATAATATACACGTGTGATATAGGTATTGGGGGTGTTGTTATTCCATCAGGAATTTCTCAGTCGCAGCCACGGAGTTTGGATTTGTATCCGGTTGATGGCAATAAGCTTGTCCCCCATTACATGAGATAAGTCTACAAAATGGTACACCTCTGTTTAGCCCTTTTGAGACAACAGGCAAAATGTACTGTTTTGAAAATCGCGAAAAAAAATCAGATGTCTCAATGGGGGCTATCGCGTGTGAATTCGCCGCTAGAGGCGCTTGTGTAGCGTGAGGCCACCGAAATGTCAGATTTCATAGAAAGTTCACGCGTAGGGTGCTTTTTTATCACGTATTTTTACTAATATTCACCATTGTGGTCTAGATTGAGCTATTCCTGATTAATTAAGACTTGATGATTTTAAGTAGCAATTTATCGTATAAGGAGGATCTTATTTGTTAGTACTTTGAGGTAAAATGATTTTTAAATGTTTCATGCTTGCTAATTTTAGGGAGAATATTGTAAATAAATGTATCTGCAGTTTACACTATGTTGATAAACGTAATAAAATAAACTTTTATGAAGTTAATGATACCGTAAAGTATAAAATAGAATTATTGACGAAACCCTAGGCGACAGTGGCGCCATCTGGTGAGCTCAAAAACGATAGCCCTCATTACTTTTTCCTTTTTGGTTTTTTTTTTTTTCGCAATGGCATCCCGCAGGTCAACCTATGAGGCTGGTTTCTGCTAAACTATTCTGTGAAGTCAGGGGGTAAAAAACTACTGCCAGGGTTGCGGGACTGTTCGAAAGAGATACCGCGGCCCTGGAACACAAAGGGCAAAGGAAGGAACATGGATGGGTTTTAGTCAGTAAAAGTCTGACACCCCCTCCTGCTCAGCCCAGAGCGGGAGGGGTTATTTGATGATTTCCCATCGGTAAAAAAAAAAAAGGGGTAAAAAACTTATAAACTAAACTTACTTTTTCGATGTGAATGAACATAAATACGTGGTGAAAAGTACACCGACGCGAAGATGGTTACCAGTACATCATCCATCATAGAATTTATTCATAGGTTATTAAAAAAACCGCTGTTTCAGAAAAAGTGCAATACATACACGGTCAAAGTTTATGGAACACCTGATTTTTTTTAAACTGAACAGCAGGTCGGGCACGATAAAAATCGTAAAAAAAAAAAGTGTAACTAAACGGAAGGCCTCCCTCTAGGTGGATCGATAACCTGGTGAAGGTTGCGGGGATCCGCTGGATGCGAGACGGACATAATCAGCCTTTAATGTTCCCACTGCTGGGAAACACGGTCTTCTCTCTATGAGAGGAAATGGGCTATAATCCACCACGCGGGCCCAGTTCGGGTTGGTAGAAGTCACATGTCTTCGAATTTTTGGTTCTAGGACATGCCGGTTTCTTCTCGATGTTTTCCTTCACCGTTTTGAGAGCAGTGGTGATGAAATAAATTACACAAAGTAATGCGCCTGCCTGGGTTCGAACCCACGACTTACTGTTCGTAAGTCGGGGCCGCCACCAGTGGGCCAACGATGCTCTCCATTATTTATTGCCTATCTACAATTGTTACACCGTTCATCCTAATAATACAAGCAATACAACACACAGCACAAGCATAGAGTCATATTAGTAACTCTAAAACCTCTGCCTAATCCTTCGTGAATTACAGGCGTGATGTTATGATATGATGATGAATTGATGAGAGACTTTGATTAAACTACGAAAAAGCTTTCTATGCCACTGTTCGTCAGTCGGGGCCACCACCACTGGGTCACCGCTGCTCGACCTGTTCGTCAGTCGGGGCCACCACCACTGGGTCACCGCTGCTCGACGTCTTCGGCTGAAATGATGATGACGATGACACCCTGACCCAACGTACCCTCAATGTTTGTATTTGTCACACACATGCACTTCATAATTATCTAATTATGAAGTGCTTACGAGTATATTCTCGTAACCTCTCGGATACACCAGTCATTATTAACTATTGACAAGTCAGACAATCAAAATAAGTCACACAACAATAAACCTATTGATTCATTGTGGACTAATATCAAACGAGTTTCGATTGTTACGATTGACGAGGCAGGCATCAATATTATATCAATATTTGACTATCATAACAATGAGTCTGGAGGTATTGTAGGACAAAGCAGATTTTTTTTTTAATTACCTATACAAAAGAAATCGCACGGCCTTTGCGTATCAAAATCAAAGCATTTATAACAATTAGGATTTTTCAATGATTTTGATTAAATACTTAAAAAATGAAGCTACAGTCACAGACACAAGGCATAATAACTGTGAAAGTACTGTTGTTAATAAAGGACAATCACGGATATATCCCGTAAAAAACAGTTCATGTGTAGTTGCAAAACTCGTAGTCAAATTCTGGGTAGAATCAATTCTACCCAGTGTCTTCTGTTTGTAACGTCAAAATAACAGCTTTTTACTGAATGCATGTAAAAATATGTACGGCACTTCTAACAAGAACACTTTTTTTTTTCATTTTTTATCTGTGTCTCGGCCTGTCTGTGTTTGTTCCGGGTAATCTCCGAAACGGCGGGACCGATTTTGACGGGACTTTTATTGGCAGATAGCAGTTATAAAGTCCCACTTAGACTGTTTTGATTTTAGAAAAATAAAATCAAAACAGCCTAAGGGTAGGGTTCCGTGCAAAAAAAACCCTTGAAATTGTACAATCCGATTCCAAAGGGGAATTCGTAATATTTTTATAACAATGTCACGCGAACGAACGAAGGTCGCAGGCAACAGCTAGATAACAATAAAAACGGGATATTTATCAAGTTTACTATTTATTTTCACAAATCAGTGTACCCCCTTCCTTGTACGTTTTACGCGCTCGGTACCGCTACTACTGTCACTCATAACTCGATTCTGGAAACGAAAATGAATATAAACATGGTAAATATTTCGTTTTCAAAAGGAATAAACGGAACCGCTTATAGGATCACTCACGTGAAAATTTTGAAAATAATCCAAAAAATAGTTACTTGCCTATAAATTACTTAAAGGAAAACCTATAAGAAATCTATGGTAACACATTTGGGTCAGATTTAAAACAACTTACGGAATTTAGATACTTAATTAACGTACGCAACCCTCTCCACTCGAGCCGAACTCGCACTTGTCCTTGTTTATTTAGTGTTAATGATGGAATCAATTCGGTCCATACAACTAAAACCACGTAACTAAAAGAACAGGAAGTTACAACTAACCACGATGTAATCGTTCCTTCACCTTTCTCTTTGCTGTAAACATGCAATCCTGCAGTTGAAGTATCATGTGGCTTGTGCCAATAATTGGTAAGGCGAATGCGTTGAAGGTGGTGTGGTAGTCAACTGAGATAGGAAGCACGAGTATAATAAGAGGTGGTTTTCTTCTTCTTTCGTTTGAATGGTCTTGAATTGGGCCCAGTGCCACCTACTGTTTACACGCGGTACGTTTGCATACCGAAGTAAGCCGCTGTAGCAGAGGCAACATGGCCAAAAGCCGGCTTCCAAAAAAAAAACAGTAAAAAGTCTAAAATATCTTACTTCCGTAAATTTGTTTGTTTCATTGACTTTTTTCCCACTGACTTCGGGTTTGAGATGTCTTTATTTCCCATAAGAAATTTCACTTACATGAGAACAAAAGGAAACATAGGTACAAAATATTGTAAAAGTTTAGGATAATCGGTAAAATTTTTAACCTAGCTAAAATGTAAACATACACGCAACGCACGCAACTAGATGTGGTATGAAATGTATTAAGGTGCGCTGGACTTCCGAAAGTAAAGTTATTTCAGACTTTTCTTTTTCAGCACTGCTGTTATGTAAATAATACGGCTGAAATCAAAAATCCAACAATGGATGTTGAAATACTCCAACGAACGATGCGTGAAATAAGCTATTCACTTCCTGCCTAGCTACAGAATTTATCGAACCCGTCGTCGCGCATGCCGTTCGCTACGTGCGTTTGCCCAGGTAAGGATATATTGCGTATCAAATTTATTGGATTCCCATAACATTCCTGAAATAATTTCTTGTACCGGTCATCGTTGTATGATATACTGAATTCACAACATCAGTTTGTGGAGGGCTGTCCCTTACACCCTGTATGTCTGTGGGTGCTTTACAAATTGCAAAATAGTTTTTTAGCAAAAATGAAAAAAGTAAGTTGCAATGCAACAAAAACGCAAATCGAACGAAGAAAGACGAACGCACACAAATTAGGAAAAACACTTTTGAAAGGGAATGTACGCCAGCTCCATACAACCAAACAATTTTTTTTACACTGAGTCATGTACAGCGCCATCTATCGTTTGTTGGTGGAAGTTCGCCTCGAAAAAACCTCATTGGACGTTCCACCTTAAAATAGCTATTCATTACACACTTTCATTCAGAAACACCGGTACCATAGTTACCACACTGTAATTACGGACACCATAAAGCATTTTCATCATCATTGTTGACAAAACAATGGCGGCATTATTTTTAGCGCGAAATTATTTTACGCGGGAAATGATGCAAGTGTTTTACCGTTACTATTCGCACGTGTTGGAGTTTGAATTTAGAAATGAGAGAGGAAGTTACTGTTAATGAGGTCATTGAAGGTTTTTTGGTTGAGGGGTCCCTGCTGTCAATTTTAGATCTTTGACAGACGTTACAGGAGTTAGTGGCCCGAAAGTCCGTACCTAAAAAGGAAAAAAACGGAATCCCTATAGCATCACTCGCGTGTCTGTATGTCCGTCTGTCTATCTGTCTGTCACAGTCAATTTACTCCGAAACTACTGGACCGATTGAGTTAAAATTTGGTACACATTTATGTAAGTCGGTGACCCAAAGACGGATGTGAAACGTAAATTAATGAATATGGGGTAAACTAGAAAATGAAAAAAAAAAGTATATCGTATTACATAACAAATGAAAGGGCTCATTGTAAGCATCACAAATATTTAAAAAATATATAAACATTTTTGAAGTTATTTAAGAAAATAGGCGAAAATAGACAATCCGTTACGCCGAGGGCCGTAAGTCCGAAACAAAAAAGCCGAATATTTGGAAAAAAATACAAAAAATAATTCTTTGCCTATAAAATAAGCTATAACAAATAATAAAAATGAATTAAAAATTAAAGGGGGCTCGTCTACGTACCATCGTAGTACGGAACCCTTCATGCTCGAATCCGACTCGCAATTGGCCGATATTTTTTATCTAGAAGATACACTTTATCTTCCGTCTGACAATTCGGACAGGGTATGACATCAATTGAATAAGCCGTTGTTATTACACCGACCAGAACACTCCCCTCTTAGAGATAACAAATTGATAAATGCATCAGTTCGTCGTGGTAAAAGCATACACATAACTCAAGGTCAAATAAATTAGGTGTTTTCCCGTTGTCCCCACTGAAGGGGACAACCGGAAAAATGAAAACCGCCGTCTCGTTGTACCCACCAGTGGGGCGGAGTGGTGAGGACAACGAGACGACCGTTCATTTTTCCCGTACTACCCCGCCCCACTGGTGGGAACAGCAAGAATTAGCTGACGCTGCAGCTGAAGATTGCGAAAAAAATACCAAGTTTCCGAAAACATGTTCTGCTAAAATAATCGTTTGCGAGCGTAGCGAGCTCGGGACTTGGGCACCCCGACGTTAGGTTAGCAGAAACAGAAGCCCTGCGTAGCGGTTCTACGTCGACTGACTACGCCTTATTACATTTTGATATTTATCTTGACCTTGATTTTATTCCTGTTTTATTTATTTTATAGGTTAAAACGCATTTAAGCTGGTGCTAAGTATTACGTCAGAAAGTGTTATATTGATTTTCGGAACTTTCAGTCTTTTATTCGGTCGTTACCTTGTTCTTTCAGCTGTCGCAAGATTAGTATTTAAAGCAGTACATTTCTTATTTTGAGTATGCACTTTTTTTTCGGAGCTTTTATTAAAATTACAACCCATTAAATACCATACAAACAAATAAAGATAAAGCTCTCGGCAATTCCCTTCAAATATTAAGGTCGACCCTCTAACGCGACGCGTCTGAACTCCTCAATGAATGACCCAGCATTTCTATTAACATTAATGAAAAATTCCTCGCATTGCTCCGAGTACAGGCTACCGCAAGTAAAGTAGGTAAAATAGATGTTTCCACGAATTTCCACGATGGGTGAGGCAGAGGTGTACATCTAATAGTACCACATTTCGTCAGTTAAGTTGAAGTCCCATGTAATACGGGCTGGCTACCATATTGCCATTAACTGAGCACAAGACTCCGTGGCTGTTACTGAAAAATTCCTGACGGGAAAACCCAATAACACTTTATCTGAACTGGAATGGAATCCAGGCAGTGATAGTCAAGTGGTGTGACCGTCGGACTGCCAAGCCATAGGTCTCGAGTTCTAACCCAAGACACGCACCTCTGACTTTTCGGATTCATGTGCGTATTGTACAATTATCACTCACCGAACTAAAGGAAAACGTCGTGAGGAAACCAGCATGCCTGAGAGATATTTCCCGACGGCATGTAAAGCCAAGTCAGAGGCCCATGGGCGGCATAGGACTTAAAACATAACTGGCGAGATGCGAAATGTGGACTGTACTATTAGTTACACCTCTGCCTAACCCGCCGGGGATTACAGGTGTGATGTTATGATATGATATGATATGATGATGATAGTCTTTGATTAAACTATGAAAAAGCTTTCTATGTCATATAATCACCACATACATGTGGTTGAGTGTACGCGTAGGCGGCGTAAGAGCACGTAGGAGGGCTATCCCCTCCCCACCCTCTCACTGACGTCATGACTACCCACGCATGCATTGTATTGATTTACTCGCTTCCAGAATTTAGTGACGAGCGGCCACTTTTTGATTATTTTATTGATGTTTTACACATATCACACACCCGGAAACCTCGAACTGATAGAAACAGGAGTATTGTATGGGGCTCCGGCCCATCTCGTAACTTTCCCATTTCGACAACTAAACAAAAGACGTGCGAAACAAGTGAAAAAGTGTGCCAATTCGTAACTATTTTACTCTTCATACATTGAATCCCATTTCGCAAATCATACCAACCAAACCAACTGTTTTTTGTACAGTACAGTCAGCTCCCAAAGTGACAAGGAAACCATTTGTTGATGTTGCTATTCTATGTCTGGCACACTAAGATTTTGTTACGAGTGAACTTAATTTTGAATTTGAACAGAAAGTACTAGGAGAACAGAATCGTGAAGAAGATGTTAGTCCCGCTGTTTACTTACTACCAGCCTACTACTACTGACTGCTAGACTTACAAAAGGAGATCGGGATATCATGTTACCCAGTTACTGGATTATTGTGGAGATCAGTTAAGCCGACTCTCCACGTAAAAAACTGGTATTCTGTGCTATCTGGTTAGACACTATAAACCATGATTCAGAAAGGTCATCATCTGCCTGCCTTTTCCCAACTAAGTTGTGGTCGGCTTCCAGTATTTTACATGGAGCGACTGCCTATCTGACCTCCACAACTCTGGGTAATACGATACCCCTTGGTAAGACTGGTTATCAGACTTCTGACTTCGTACTACCCCTGCTACGAAATGACAGCTAAGATCCTTACGTCGGTCATCCATTCATAGACTGACTTCGGCAAACGCTGCTTACCTTTGAAGCTAGACCATCATTTATTACCATTATTTAGCTATAAACCCCTCTGGTAAAATAAGAGTTAGACCAAAGAATCGATGGATTCCTGGACGGACTGTTTGAAGTATGATATGGCTAGGAAGGAGGTGACTGCTGAGATGACGAGTAATAGAGAAGTATGGAAGAAGACATGCTGCGCCGACTACGAATAAATTGGGATAAAGACAGGAAAGTGATAAGTATAAAAGGGATCAAAGTAACGTGACCTTGAAGTACAAGAAACCAAAAGTATTTTATTTCGACAGAAGTTATATTGATAATCATATCTGATTGTGTTTATTTATTTATTTATTTAATCTTAAAGAAAGCTTACAGACTAATAACAATAATTAATATCATACATAAGTAGGGACATTTGCTAATTACAAGCTTCCACATGTATATATCTACTTAGTTACAAGTTACTTGCGTTGACCAGTTCGATTGTTAGACGTGTTAACAACGTATTTTCCATCAATCAATTAATTAACTATTTGATAAAGAAACGCCACCAAGTAATGGATATAGGCGGTAATCTCGAGAACTGATCCGATTGAAAAAACTCTCTACCACTAGGAAGTGCATTATCCCTGATGGTCCTAGACTATATCCAGGTCCCGTGGGATCATTTAATCAATGTAATCCTACAAATCTTACTTACGCAAAAACTACTGACCTGATTTGGATGAAATTTGGCACAGAGATAGTTCATAACCTGGATTAACACATAGGATACTTTTTATTCCGATAGTACGATCCCGTGGGATAATTAGCAAACTCGGCGCGGGCGAAGCGGCGGCCATAAGCCAGTCTAGGTATACTAATATTCTATAGACGTAAAGATTGTGAGGTTGTAGAGGGTAATCTCTGGATCTACTGAACCGATTTTGAAAATTATTTCACTAATAGAAAGCTACATAATCCCCGAATGCCATAGGCTATATTTACAAAGTGCCCGTGGGTTACTTTCCGACCAAAACTCGAGCGAAGCCACGGGCAACAGCTAGTACTAAATAAAGTTCTAAATTGAATCGCTACCTTAAAATGCTCGCCTCGTCTCCGTGTAAACCAAAATGTGACCTCTGCAAGTCACTTCTGATTCAAATAAATCAATGAATGAGTACCTGCCTTGTTACATCCACATAGATTAAATTAATCTACATAAATATATTTGTGTAAACACGTCCTATGGATATACTGGGTTGGGGAGCTTGTGTGACCGATAGCGATTCAAATATACCAGATAACGTTAATCCTTTGCGTCGGACTGTAAAACTAGATTATGGTTATCTATCACTCGTTTTTGCCCGCGGCTTCGCTCAACTTCTGGTCAGTAAATAACCAGCGAGAACGTTTTAAATGTAAATAAATAAAAATTTCAAATAAAAAATAAACGAACATTTTTATTATGATTTTAAGTTAAGTATAAGTTATTATTAAAGTTCAATAAGTTCAATAAAGTTGAATAAATGTCTATCAGTCAGGGTTGGACAAAGGGAATGTTTGGTTTTAATAGTGACGCTGTCCACCAGAGGAGGCCATTGTAAACGTTTGAAAAAGTTGTAGGCGTGTCCACCAGCGGTGGCTACAGTGAATTATTTTAATAATGATTCTCACTAGCCACCCCCCGGGGACAGTGGGAATTATTTTTAAAAGTTGTGACACAGTCCACCCGGGGTGAATAAGCAGGGGGTGGACGGCGGTAATAATCGAATTTTCGGAATCGGATCAGTAGTTCCAAGATCCCCCCTACATACAAACTTACAAACTTTACCTCCTTTATATTAGTATAGATAAACATAATGCTTTGCACTGAAGCGTAAAAAAGATTATGGTTATCTACCACACTGTATTGAAATACTTGAAAACTTCGGGTATTTATTCAAAGTATATCGTGTTTGAGAAGACGAGAACGCTGAAGATAAAAGTAAAAGGGGAAGTAGATTCGGTCATAGAAATTTGTTAAAATTAGAGTGCATATTATAAGCTAGTGTCTTTCAAGAACGGATATTCAACTGCATCCGGTTACACTGGAAGCCGACCAGCCGGTAGATCCTCGATGAGTCTTACTACAGAACTGAAGATACCAACGACAACGCTTGCTGAACTGACAGTTGACCAACATCAGCCTTGTGATAAACAGTCTTTTTTTATTGGGACGAGCCCGCCACACTATTTCCATACCACACAACTCCTGTGCGCCAGAATCAACAGTGGTGACCACCAGAAAAGCGCCGAGACAATGAACCACAACGAAGTCCCAGAGAAACAATCTAACTGTCTTGGATCCCTTGCCACCAGATAAAGGAGGCAGTAAAAATTGAACTATTTGCATATACCACGGCAAGATTACCTATGCTCAGTGATCAAAAGTTGCAATTTTAAAACTTGGTGGCCTACCATGACGTCTTAAAGCAGGAGTAATTCCAGTGTGGGAAAGAGATGGCGCTACACGACCTGTATAGCTCTGTCTCTTTCCCACACTGGAATTACTCCTGCTTTAAGACGACATAGTAACCCTCTGGTCCTTTTTTCGTCGAAAAATTGGTCCATTTTACTTAAAAAAAAGATATTTTCTTTATAATAAAATAAGAAGTCTTACCCAATCTCCGAGTCATCCAAGTGATCCAAACGCTGGTACTTTATTCCACGCATCGTGGTATCGCTTTCGCACTCACAGTTTAACACGTAAACAATATCACTATCTCACTCACTCACACAACACTGTCACTATATAAACACTAACAATTTAAACAGTTGTGTTTGTGTTCCTTTTTCGAAACTTCTTTGAAAACGTCACGTTTGACAGTTTAGGTCGTTATTTTTTTCTGATTAATTTAAAAAAAGAAATAGAAAATGTTATCAGTTTGACTAAGCTATTGAGGACTAGTTAACTGACCAGCATAGCTATTCACAAACGCTTCGATTCTATTTCGATTCCAAAAGTCGTATGTCTATCTCGCTCGCTTTCGTAATGCCAAAAAAATATAGACATACCTACGACTTGTCGAATCGAAATCGAATCGAAGCGTTTGTGATAATGGATTTCGACAGATATTTAGGTTTATTATATCTGTCAAAATCCGATGTCAGAATCAAATTGATACGGACCAATTGCCAACCAGCTGATGCCGGAAACTATTTTACATTACATGTTAGATTTAAACGTAGTTTCGCGGATATTTTTATTTAAAAAAATCGTCTATTTTAGATATTTAATTTATTAATTGTTACACCGTCGGAATAATCAGCTTACAGTGCGAAGTCAAACGCTTGACTATCGAGTACAAATACCACTTAATCAACATTAATAAGTAAACACATATAAGCCCTTTATCTTGTGAACACGTCACCGGTGTATGTTGGTCCTGACTAGTCCCGAGTGCACAATTATATTTGCGTCCCGCGTGCAACTTGTAAACGCGTCTGTCCGTAGTCCGGATTAAGGCTGAATTTTCTTTTAATTTTTACCAGACTACGGCGAAGCCAAAATGAAGGATTATGATTTTAGCAGTCTAAAGGGTGTAACAAGACCCTTAACGAAGCCGAAAGCCATTTTTTCTCCCCGTCATTGCGATAATTTTTTTGTTCTAGATCATACCTGGGAAACTTTCGCTACGGAGATATTGGGGGTCTAAGTTTCAACTTATTCACAAGTTTTTTTTAAATACATGTTTTTAATGTAAGATTTTTTTCTTTAAACACCTTCACGACCAACTTGCTACTCAATCCATCCATCAGCACAATGTTTTGAGTAAGTTACATTGAGTCCTACCGAAAAACGTGAATTTTCACCCCAAATAAAAAGTCGTTTCGCAGGAATAATTTTACGTAAAGTTACTCAGTTTGATGTACAGAATTCTTGGTTGACGGCTTCGTGAAGGGTCTTGTTACACCCTGAATGTATATAAGTATGTTTGTATTTACGTATATTCCTCCGTAGCGCCTAAACTATTCATCCGATTCGCTTCGATTATTATGGCTATTATAAAGTAGGCTACTTTTAACCGACTTCAACAATTAGAGCGTGATTTTTCAGTAGTCCGGTTTTTTTGTTGTATACCACGCAAATTCATGTTGACATTACTGATCGCACCTGCTAGATCCTACTTAATACATGCGAAAGTTCGTGAGGATGTATGGACTGTGGATGTATGGTATCAAAGTGAAAACTAACGAAAATTTTTATTTTTGTAAAGCGAGCTTTGACCTAACTCAAGGTAGTGCAGCAGCGTTTCATACAAACTTTATTTGCCTTAATCCCGCGCGCTATTTTGCACTTGTAAAGTTGTACGTGCTAAGCCTCGCGAGTACGCCATTTGAGTACACATGGCAAAAGGCGGAACCATTTAAATATACTTGAAGGCCACAAACAAAAAACTAAATAAAGTAAAAAGGTATCTTTGAGACGTGCAGTCGCTCATCATCATCATCATTATTTCAGCCAAAAGACGTCCACTGCTGGACATAGGCCTCCCCCAAGTGTCGCCACACTGACCGGTCCCGTGCGACTCGCATTGCAGTCGCTCAATGTAATTTAATTTTTCATCGGTTATTTTCATTCAATTCTTTTTAATTTTCATTGCATTCAGTCGATCCATCAGCACAATGTTTTAAGTGCGTTATATTGAGTCCTACCGTAAAACTTGATTTCTCACCCCAAAATTAAAAACTCGTTTCCCAGCAATAATTTTTGCGTAAAGTTACTTAGTTTGATGTACATAATGTTTGGTTGACGGCTTCGTGAAGGGTCTTGTTACACCCTGTATAACAAGCAGAATTACCAAAGTATACCGTGCCACCCAGTTACGAGGTACGGGTAAAACCAGCTTGTCTGAGAGATATTTCTTGACGGCATGTAAAGCCAAGGCAGAAGCCCATGGGTGGTTCAAAAACTCTGACACCAGATTAGGCACTAACCACACGAAAAAGAAGACGGGGTATGGAGGTCAGTCGCTCCTTGTTAATTATTCAGGGGTATACGGTAATCTTGAAGCAAGTATAAGAGTAGAGGAAGACCAAAGAAACGATGGACGGACTGTGTGAAGAATGATATGGCTAGAAAGGAGGTGCCTGATGAGATGACGAGTAATAGAGAAGTATGGAAGAAGAAGACATGCTGCGCCGACCACGAATGAATTAGGATGAGGGCAAGAGAAGGATGATAACGCTAATGGAAAAGGCAAGGCAGAAACGATGCATGGACTGTGTGAAAGTTGATATGGATAGAAAGCAGGGGGCCTTAAATGGAAGTTTTATCAGAATCATAATATGAATCACGTTAAAAATTTAAAATTCTTAAAATGGTCTTTATGGTTATGACCCACAAAGTCCATTTTAAGAGGTTTTAATTTTGAACGTGATTCGTATTATGATTCTGATAAAGCAGCAATTTTAGGCCCCCAGGTGACTGCTGAGATGACAACCGATAGATCTATGGAAGAAGAAGACATGCTGCGCCGACATCAAGTGGATAAGGGGCCAGATGATTACATAAAACAAACAATTGATTATTTAAATGGCGATAAGAACATAAACAATTGTGCTCGGGTAAATACCCTTCGTGTTATTGACGATAATTTCACGTACAATAACATTGATGAACACAACAAAGAGATTAAATATTTTAATCCTTCTCAGGTAAGTATATTCATAAGCCTCTATTAGGAAATCCCTACATACAGGGTGTAACAAGACCATTAACGAAGCCGTTAACCAAGCATAATGTACATCAAACTAAGTAACTTTACGTAAAAATTATTGCTACGAACCGACTTTTTTGTTCTGGGGTGAAAAATCACGTTTTACGGCAGGACTCAATATAAAGCGCGGTTTCGTTAATTAACTTGTATGGAGGTGTTCAAACTAGTTTGTACAGTCGCCCTATTAAGTTAGAACAAAAACAACCGCCGACGACGCGACGTGCAAAGACGCTGCCCGCGCGGGTTTCGCATTGGTCTGAAATGTCCTTAATACAATCATTTACTATAGTTTGAACTAATTTACAGCATCTAGCACGTAAATTGCGTTAAAAAACAATTAGAAATAACTTAAATATTTACCATTTTAAACAAAAATTATCACAAGAACTTCTCCAGTTTTTCAAGCACAAATAAAATTTCCCTGCTCGAAACGTAACTAACACCAATAAAACATGATCTGTCAAATTGGCGCCACTAACAATGACAGACGTCAATCAAACGTCAAATTCAGTACATTTTACTTTAGTTCCTTTTTTCGCCGCTCTCAATTTATATTAGACACTTCAAGCAGTGAGGGGTTGCAATATTACAGTGCTTGCAAGTGCTTAAGACTAAAGATTAGATACTTGTAAAACTGATAATATTAGTCTTGAATAATTTTAGTTAAATTTAAATGCGTAGATAATATCTATCAAAGACAGGACAGAGTTCGAAACACCATACTGCGTTTCAAAACGGGCGTAATGGACGTCGGCAAGAAGGCTGACGTGGTATGGGACTGTTTGACCGCTGGGCAAAAGTCTCCACACACTGGGTGCCGGGAGATTGATTGCGCCGCTTAGGCCGGCCCAGACAGAGGTGGCGAGACGACCAGCAAGGCTATTGCGTATCTCTGTTGACAGTACATAGTGATCATCACTTGGCGAGTTTTCATATACAATGACCGTTCTTGTTGGTTTCAACTGACGCTACCCGTGCAGAACTGTCATTGTATATCAAAACTCGCCAAGTGATGATCACTATGAACTACTGTCAAAAGATATACGCAATAGCTCTGCTGAACGCATACCGCGAGGGTCGGTTAGGGGCGGCGTGGGGCAAGTTCTTGGAATGACTTGGGCAAAGTCTTTGCCCAGCAGTGGGACAATATGGACTACTTACTTAACAAACATCGAAATGCGTTACATAAACTACTTAGTTTATAAAAACAACGACAGATAGACACGAAAGCGATTTTAATGATAATAATACGATACATAATTTGTAGGTACGTGGGTATTGCGTGGGTATATCAAAGAAGCCATAAATAGAAAGATTTCTTATTCAAAAACTAATTATTAAATAATCATTCATGTTAGATTGCAATCAGCTGGCTATCTCCATGTTTTTCATTGCAATAACATTCGTACATAGAATTGATAATCCAATTATCTTTTAAAACATTGCCCTCAAAAATCTGGCACTTGATCATCATGTTTTTAGGGTTCCGTAATTCAAAAGGAAAAAACGAAACCCTTATAGGCCTTATAGGTTCAGTTTGTTGTCCGTATGTCTGTCAAGACTCTTTATCTCAGGAACGCCTGAAGGTATCTAGTTGAAATTAAAACCTAAACCTATACTCAGGTCTACAGACCCTTGAAGCTGTGAAAAGCTGTGAAAAAAAAAAACGAACTTCTGAGTTATAGTAAAAAAAAATATACGGCCGTTAACGCAAAAAATGTTTATTTCGATACTCTCAAGGGAATCCAAATTTATAGGTACTTTCCGTTGACCTAGAACCAGCCTAGAACTATAAAATTTGGCAAGTAATATCGTTTGAAACTAAAAGTACAGTGAACAATCTGAAAACTATACATTTGTAAAAAAAAAGGGAATAGCTCGGAAAAAACTGCGAGACTCGATTCCTGAACTATTTATACTAAAGGGTGTAACAAGACCCTTAACGAAGCCGAAATATACGTGTTCTCCCCATCATTGCCCTCATTTTTTTTGTTTTAGACCATACATGGGAACCTTCTAGTTACGGAGATATTGGGGGTAAAGTTCCAACTTTTTCAAAGTTTTTTTATAAATACATGTTTTTACTGTAAACACCTCCACGACCCCGGTGCTATTCAATCCATCCAACAGCACAATGTATTGAGTGCGTTACATTGAGTCCTACCGAAAACGTGATTTCTCACCCCAAAAAAAAAAGTCGTTTCCCAATTTTTGCGTAAAGTTACTTAGTTTGATGTACATAATGCTTGGTTGACGACTTCGTGAAGGGTCTTGTTACTCCCTGTATGTACATACAAATAAATTTGTACGGAAACCTCGGTGGACGCGTACGACTCGCACTTTTCCCGTTTTTTTTTTACTAGAGCGTAACGGTCAGGAAAGCCCCATTTGACTTTATCATCATCTGCCTAGCCTTTCCCCAACTATGTTGTGGTCGGCTTCCAGTCTAACCGGAGGCAGCTGAATACTAGTATTTTACATGGAGCAACTGCCTATCCGACCTCCACAACTCAGTTATTGGAAGCCTAGACCCTACCTATTAGTACACACACATTTCGCTAGTAATGTTTTGTGCCGTTTAATAGGGGCGAGCCTATTGACATTGCCACCAACCGGGCACAAATCCAAACTCCGTGGCTGCTACTGAGAAATTCCAGGCGGGAAAACCCATCATGCTCAGCTGTAACACTAGCGACTGCCAAACCAATGAGGCAGTTACCTAACATCAAGAATAACCGTGCCCTTAATGCCATTATCACTATTTCAATAAACTCTACTTATCCTACACAAATATCAAACCGATATCATCAAGAAACAACAAACAATTCTGAGAAATACTGCCGTCTCTCTTCGACATAGTGCTATCTTTGTCGCGCGCAGAACTTTCACTGCACACAAGGTTTTTCGTAGGATATTACCACAGTCTACGACATAACTTATGTATGGCATATTATGTAGCTTTATATAGAAATAGTTCGCTGATGATCACTACGCTATCAATCTCGTATCCACAGTTCCCTGCTTCATACGATTGCAATTGCGACATGTCATAATATCGAGATTTTCGTGGTATACAAGGTGTAAAAGTATCTCCAGGAAGTCTTGGCGACTTCCAAGCATTATGTACTTAAAAGTAACTCTACGCAAAAATTCTTGCTGGGAAACGATTTTTTTTGGGTGAAAAATCACGGTTTACGGTAGGACTCATAGTCACGCACTCAAAACACTGTGCTGATGGATGCATTGAATAGTACGGGGGTATTGGAGGTATTTATTTTACGTTTTATTTAAATAAACTTAAAATTATATTTAAAAAAAAAACGTGTGAAAAAGTTGAAACTTTAACCTTCAATATCTCCGTAGCTGGAAGGTTCCCAGGTATGGTCTAGAACAAAAAAGATATCTCAATGGCGAGGAGAACAAGTGCCTTTCGGCTTTGTAAAGGGTATCTTCACACGCAGTATATCTAAGTTAAAATTAATAAATAAAATAATGGTGAAAACTGCACCAACATTATTGGGGAGTAAAAGATTATATTATCCGGCTCCAAAAACCAGATTGTTACATCCTCATTGGATACCTACTAAAATTTATTAACGACCAAAACAGATACAAATTCCTGAGACAAGCGTATGCCCAGCAATGGGACACGGTCATTCAAAAACAATAAGGACCAAATCGGAATTTCCGTGGTGGCAAAACTGGACCACCATTGCCTTTTGGTCAAGGTCTTCCAGTAGTCTACTTACATTCCGCAGTTAAAGTGATTGCGCCATACTTAAGGTGTACTAGTTAAGGCTATGTGGTATTACGCACTTGTGAATGGAATCAATGTCATACATTGGAAATAAGCGTGTAATTTACTATGTATGTCAGAAGAGCCAACGTGTTATGGAGCGTAATATCTTAGGTGTAAAATTAACCGATCATGTTCGAAACCGCAGTATCTTAAGTGTAAAATTAGCCGATCATGTTCGAACCGCAGTCCAGTTTAAGTTGGACAGCCTTATGAGCCACGTCTCAACATAAATGGGACTGGGCTGAACATCTGTCGCAAGTCGAACGAACTGTGGGCCCGTAAAACTCAGGATTGGTGCTCTGAAACAGTGACACGGGCAGACCACGAAGGAGATGGCGGGACGAACTGGATGTCTCCCTTGAGAATTGGAAAGTAGAATCTTGACCGTTGGGAGGAATGCAGGGAGGCCTTTGCTCAGCAATGGGACAATATGGGCTAGCTATAATATATAATAATCAGAAGAGGGCTCCGGTCCGTAGTGTGACAAATACAGACTAGATAGCAAAACAATGCTTGATATAGGCTTCCCATCACCTGCCCAGCATTTGCCCAACTATATTGGGGTCGGCTTCCAGTCTTAGTGGATGCAGCTGAATACCAGTATGTTCATGGAGCGACTGCCTATCTGACCTCCACAGCCCAGTTAGTACTGGGTAATACGATACCCCTTGGTAAGACTGGTTCTCAGACTGTTTACACACTATGTGTAACGACTGTCAAAAATCTTCAAATGACAGCCGCTACCATCGGCTTAACGTGCCTTGGGCACGGAGGAAACTCGGTATGTAATGGATGGGCACTAATCCACAGACCCTGGCAAGTATGGCTTAACGCAATTTGCGCGACGTCAAGTATGATGCGTATGTGGAATTGAAGTTGTCGCAAAAAGGTTTACCATCACTAGCTCACGTCTTCACGACTTCTTCGGTCTTCACTCCTCTACGAGTAAAAGAACCGAAGTTGGAGTCGTTACCACAGGGTCACCACCACTTTTTCGAGCTCGAACAAGAGCCGTGGACTAAAGTAATTCACACGGGTTTCAAGCCAGGTTCTGAACCTTTGTATATATTGCCTGATTATATTATTCCATACCTTTGCCAGAATCAGGCTGCCATCTGGCATGAACTACACATAATTTAGCTACAACTGTTTACGGGAACGCATTGGCTTATTTTCAAATCCCAACTTAGTATTGTTTAAACATGAATACCAAACTAACAATTGAATATGAGCCAATGAAGGTTACTAAACTTAGGAGCAAATGGGATTTATCAACTTTAACAACACATTGCATATGCCTAGGTTTTCCATTTCCAAAAATGTTAGGGTCGGCTTTGGTGAATGAGGATGGTTGTGAGAATAGAGGAAGACCAAAGAAATGATGGATGGACCGTGTGAAAGATGGTATGGGTAGAAAAAGGTGACTGCTGAGATGACGAGTAATAGAGAAGTATGGGAGAAGAAGACATACTGCGCCGCACACAAATAAATTGAGATAAGGTCAGGAGAATCATGTTATGGGCTTTCAGTCTAACCAAATAACGCCTGCCTTCCAAGAGCGGAAGGCAGAGGTGTAAAGTATACCCTTCCTAGTCAGAAGCCTGAAAGTTTTACAACCAGTCTCACCAAACCGAAGGCACCTAAGAAACCTATTCCTGTCGGCTTACCTTCGGGAACAAGGCACTACGTAGTGTCTAGGTGTCTACTGTAGTCAAATAACATATAACATATACATCTGTGGGTATCACTTCACAGTACAGATATTTAATACATCATAAGATTAAAAACATTACAAAATGCCAACGTTTTTCATGTCAACAAAGAAAGCAACAGTCCCTGATAACGAAAATGAGGTCAAAACTAAAATAGAATACGGGGTAACGAAAAAATAGACAAAAATTGTAGAAATGTGTTTTTGCTAGAAGTGCCGTTCATTATTATTTTCATGATACTACGACTATATTTATGTTTTTACAAATCAATAACGTTTTTAAATATTCCATAAACAAAACAATAAAAAAATATTTAAAAATATAAAAAATGTTAGCCGACCGGTATCGGGAACACGGTCTAAGCTACCGGCGGTCAGGGCTCTAGTGAGAGTGTCCAGAAGTACCGTGTCCAGAAGTACTGCTTTCTGAATCAAGCCCTTGATCCAGCTGCCTAACGAGAGCCTCCTCAGGTATTGATCAAGGGTCTTAGCAATTATTATCAATATTATATTTCAAACAGACACTTGAATTATATTTATTTCTATAGAAGATTATATCGTTCTCTGTACAAGGAGAGGCCTTGCCTTACATAAAAAAACAACGTACTAACCTACATAAAAAACGACGAGTACAATCTACGCCATCAATATTTTCCCTTTTATTTACCTTACTAAGTACTTTATTTAATCTCAAAGATAACCAGATAACTCGAGTATGTAAAGGCCAGAATCGCTTGACACTTCAAAATGGCGCCAGTAGCTATAACATACTCAGCATATCACGCCCCCGCTGGAACAAAGCCCTCCTCTCTATGAGTGGGCTGTATTCTACAAGTATGTGAAGACCAAAGAAGTGATGGATGGACGTTTTTTTTGGTACAATCCCGCCACACAATTCCCAAACCACTGCAACTCCTGTGCGCCAGAATCAACAGTGGCGACCACCAGAAAAGCGCCGAGACAATGAAGCTCGATGAAGTCCCAGATAAATAATTTAACTGTCTTGGATCCCGCAACGAAATTAATCAGAAAAGAATAGCTTCTTCTTATAGCTTCTTAGCGTATCGATGGCAAAAAGTTCAAATTTATCCGCTTTTTTTTTATTGGGAGCTCAAAATAATGGACAATCACGGAAGATATCCCATAAGTGACAGTATACATTCAAATTTGTTTAGCCCAAAACTCAGCCACGCGAACCCCACTCACTGATGCAGTGAGAAGGTCATAAGGAACGCAGGTGACATGCGGGGCAAGATGGAAGGTGGGCCATTGTCTGTGGGGGTACACTCAAGAGACAGATAAAAACAAGGCCAATAGGCACAAGCACAAAACAAGAGACGTGATGATAATGGATGGATTGTGTGAAGGATGATATTGCAAGGTGTCTGCTGAGATGACGAGTAATAGAGAAGTATGGAAGAAGAAGACAAGCTGCGCCGACCACAAATTATTTAGGATAAAGACAGGAGAATGAAGATGCTTTGAGTTTAGAGTTTCGAGCCACAGTTCAACTGTTTCTGGTTCTTTCGATAGATGCTTCAGATATCGATATTAGATAAAATTAGTACGAACATAATATAATGATAGGGTTATCAATATTTACATTAAATTTACTTGTTATGGAAAAGATATTGGTAAATTTTATGGCTATATTGGCTTCTGCCCGCGGCTTCGCTCGCGTTAATTTACAATTTGACAATCCATTTGGGTTGTACTCTGCTTGTAATAATATAATTCAATCATGATTCAAATGACACGTGGCGCCATCTATTATCATAAGAACGTTATTGTTGTTTTCCTCGGGAACACTACTTTTTTCGGGATGAAAGGTACCCTATGTCCGTTTCTGTACACCTGACAACGTATATGCAAAATTGCAGGATGATCGGTTCAGTGGTTTAGGCGTGAAAAGGTAACAAACAAACTTACTTTTGCATTTATAATATTAGTTAGGATCCGGTTTCTTTTGGGTTAGTTTCGTAATTTTCATTGCTTTGATAGTTTACCGATTTTCAGTTGATTTATTGACGATTTCGATTAGAGGCTTAGTTTATGTTATACTAGCTTTTGCTGGGGGCTTCGCCCGCAGGGATGTCGGAAATTAACCAAAAACTATTAAAAAACCCATCCATGTTCCTTCTTTTGCCCTTTGTGTTCCAGGGCCGCGGTATCTCTTTCGAACAGTCCCGCCGCCCTGGCAGACAAAGTCTGACACTCTTTTCCGCTCCGCCCAGAGTTGGGAGGGGTCATTTGAAGATTTCAAAACAGAAAAAACAAATGGGAAAGCGCCAGGGTAGTCGCGAAAATAAATTATCTTTACGTTTTTTTGCAATTTGCAGTTCAATAGTTGTATGTTGAACTAAAAACTTAAATGACTATTGCAAGAAATAGTCATTCAATGAGAATAAATAAATTTAGAGGGTCTATTGATGATTTTAATGATTATAACTCTGAAAAACTTTAGTGGTACGGTCGTGAATCATATTTTAATCAACATGCACCCTGACACTGACCCGGAAATTGTGAAAAACGTAAGAAAATGTGAGTTTCGCGGGCTACCTCAGAGCATCCTCCTTAAGAGCGGCCAACCCGTCATACTTTTCATACAAACGCTCGTACGTGATTATGCGGTTGTTATACATCTATCTTTGATTTTTTTGAACTAATAGGTATTTTGTGCACTATATCTAGGTTTCTATGGGAGCAAAAAATAAAAAATTGTAGAAACAAATTCAGTATAAGCCCCCAAAAATGACTGTTTTGCGCAAATTTTACCTGAACTTTGGCCGTTCATAATGTACTCATAAACTCTAAAAGTAAATAAATCATTACGATAGAAACCTTGCACATGTAATGGAGATTCTTAATGACAAATTTTTATTTAACACACTTGTAAGACTTATTCAAAAACACGTATTTCCTGGAACAAGTTTAAGAAATTTTCGAACACTATTTTTCGTTCAATGTCATCGCGTTAGGCGGTATGAGGTGCGCGGGAGACGAGTTGTGCGGGGTCGGGGCGGGGTAAGACAGGGGAGTTGAAAGAAAATCGCCGCTGTGGCTCTGGATGAAACAACAAGCTTTTCGACCATGCTCGCATTGACGATAGACGGACCGGGAAGGGCCCTCTTAAGACAGACAGACCAGACGGGTTTTCTCTGACATTATTTAAGCAAAATAGGGTTATTTCAAAGGTATAAAACTGTCATACAAGTCACCCCCATTATAGTCAAAGAGGAGATTGCATTTCAGCTAATTAACAATTCAAAGTTAGAAAATTTGCATTGTACTTGACATTTTGCACTACGAATAGCATTAATAATGCATTACAATTTTATAAATATAAAACGTTTATATGCCTGTAATCCCCGCGGGGTTAGGCAGAGGTGTACCTAATAGTACACCCACATTACGCCAGTTATGTTATAAGTTGCATGTAATATGCGAGCCTATTGGCCTGAACTGGGCATAGCCCCAAACTTCGTGGCTGCTACAGAGAAGTTCTTAATGCACTTTGCCCGACCAGAGAATCTAACCGACGACCTCATGCTTAGCAGTCCTGCTTGCGACCACTAGACCAACGGAAGCAGTGTTTTTAAATAATAAATAAAGATTTGTGAATATAACGAAGCTGGGCATAAAAATATATTTGCTCGGTAAGAGGAAAAGTATTGATGGGGGGTACTTGTACAAAAATATGAATTGAACTACTTTTCCAACTTCAATAACAGGAATCCGGCTCGAAGGACCAATTTTTCATTTAAATAATACTGACTACAAATATCTCGTTACTCGCGTAACAATGATAAAAATATTTTTCAATCAAAAGTAAATAGAATAACTTACGACGTACTGAAAAGGCATTGTTAATATAATTGTTTAATTAACGTTATTTACCCACCAATGATGTGTCGCCTTTTCAGAGGTAAGATGAATTACACCCAACAAAGTTGGTAGTAGACCAGTTTTCACCTCTTTGCCTTCAGTATTAAGGTTGAAAACTGGTCAACCAGTTGTACATTGTCTATTTACTTTAAAAACAAAAGGTATGTATGTCTAATTGGGGTTGTTGAAACAGTTGGTGGACTTTTAGATGTTTTTTGGCCTCGAATAAAACGTGTTTTAATTAAACGTTTCATACAATTTTGAGACACGGAATAAAGAGGAACGCGGAAATATCGAAAGTCAGAATTTTTTCCGAGCAACCGAAGTGGATCTAGATATATTTAAATGGATTTATTTGAATAACATTTACTGCATCGTTGGTCTAGTGGTCGCAAGCGCAACTCCTGAGCATGAGATCCAGGGGTCGATTCCCAGGACAGGCATGAGGCAGGGCGGGCATGTTATTGTGTTTTTCCATCAGAAATTTCTCAGTAGCAGCCACGGAGTCTGGATTTGTGCCCGGTTGAGGCGATAGGCTCGCCTCCTACATGGGACTTAAACATCACTAGCCAAATGTGCGTGCCTCCACCTCACCCATCGAGGATTACAGCCGTGACGTTATTTTGTTAAGTTGTAAGTTTCAACGTCAAAAATCGCGATTTTTTTGCCCGTTTTAATCCGTTCGGACTTGGGAAATGCCAATCACAATTTGCTTCATTAACTTTCCAATTGTAGTTCGAGTTCCTATTTATAGAGGAAACTGATAATTAGGACTAGCAATTAGTAACCGTAAACGTCAATTACAATACCAGCCACACCTTTTAATTACAGTGCATGAGGTCTAAGTATCGATTCCCAGGTCGACAGTCAAGCAAAGTGTTATTAGGTTTTCCTATCAAAAAATTGGATTGATGGCGATAAGCTTGAACCCTGTTACATGCTTCGGACTTAAACATTACTGCCGAAATTTGGGTGTACTATACAGGGTGTAAATATACCCTTAACGAAGCCGTCAACCAAGCATTATGTACATCAAACTAAGTAATTTTACGCAAAAAATATTGCTGGGAAACGACTTTTTTTTTGGGGTGACAAATCACGTTTTAAGGTAGGACTCAATGTATCGGACTCAAAAAATTGTGCTGACGGATGGATTGAATAAATAGTACGGGGGTCGTGGAGGTGTTTTCATTAAATTAAAAACATGAATTTAAAAAAAACTTGTGAAAAAGTTGGAACTTTGACCCCCAATATCTCCGTAACTAGAAGGTTCCCAGGTATGGTCTAGAATAAAAAAGTGATCGCAATGACGAGGAGAACAAGTGCCTTTCAGCTGCGTTAAGGGTCTTGTTACATCCTTTAGGTATGTTCTCTGTCTAACCCGTAGGAAATGACAGGCGTAATGGCTTGTTATTTTACTGACTTTATTGCATTAATAAATCATATACTTTTATTAACTTTGATTCCTAGAAATAGACTATTGAAGTCACCGCTTTATATAACGACGACCGATTATACTTTTATGATTTCTCAATAATTTGGCAATTATAATCAACAAGCGACTCCGTCTGAGTGATTTTTTTATTTCATTACTTATTAATGCCGTGATGGCCCAGAGATTAAGGCCTCGCCTCTCATGAAAGAAAAAAAAGGAAACATGTTTATTCGACGTCAGTACATTAGGCACACACACAATAATATTAAAAAAAGTTACAAAAAAGAGAAAATACATAGTATGACTGCATGAGGTTGTGGGTTCAAATCCGGGCAAGTACCAATGTGACTTTTTCAATGCATATGTACTTTCTAAGTTTATATTGGACATCACAGACATCGCTGAAGGAAAACATCGTGAGGACACCTGGACTTATAAAAGTCTGAAATCGCCAACCCGTCTTGAGCAAGCGTGGTGAACTGGTGATCAATGCTCGTGCCTTCTCTGTTGAGAAGAGGCCTTTGCCCAGCAGTGGGACAGTAATAGGCTGGTATTATTAATACAAATATCCAGCCTGAAAAGTAGCCTGGTCCTTCTACAGGATACCTGTCTGTCAAATGACGGTGTGACGGCACACTTGGCGCAGTGGCTTAGCGATTGACTGCTGCGCTGCGTGTCGCGGGTTCGGTTCCCACATGAACAAATATTTGTATGGCCTACAGATAGATGTTCCGGGTCTGGCTACTTGTTTAGGTTAATTTAATTGATTTGTAAACGCACCCACGATACAGGAATATTTTAATTGCGTATCATAATTCGAAGAATTTTAATGGAAATTAGAGTTAATAGAAAAGATAAAACCGGACAGATGTGAGTTCGACTCGATTGGAGACGGTTCCGTACGTTCATAAATTTCTCATAGGTTTTCCTATAATCTATAGCTAAAAAACCATTTATTTTTTTTATTTTTAACCAATTTTCGGCCCAAGTTTCGGAGTAAATAGGCTGTGATAGACAGACAGACACGCGAGTGATCCTATAAGGGGTTCTGATTTTTTTTCTTTTGAGGTACGCAACCCTAAAAACCTGCCAAGCTGAAATGGGACTGGGCCGGCCATGTGTCGAATATCAGATAGTCGCTGGGCAAAATTAACATCCGAATGGGAGCCGAAGGAGAGATCTCGACGACGTGGCAAGCCCAAGCGAAGATGGCGAGATGGGTTAGACCACTACATGAAATATCAGGCTAGAGAATCGGACAGCCGCGAGAAATGGAAAGAGAAAAAGAAGCAATTGCATTTGCCCAGCAGTGGGACACTAAGTGCTCTTATAAATAGAGTCAGGCTTAAAAAAATCGTCAGCTCTACAACACAAATCATAATCTGCCTAGTCTTTTCCCAACTATATTAGGGGGGTCGGCTTCCAGTCTAACTAGTGCAGCTGAATACCAGTATTTTACATGAAGCGACTGCCTATCTGATCTCCACAACCCAGTTAGTACTGGGCAATACGGTACCCCTTACTAAGATTGGTTGTCAGACTTTCGAGCCACTGATTACCTGTAACGACTGTCAAAGATCTGGTAATGAGTTAATGAGAGCCTCTACAACGCAAATAATATTCGTTTTTAAACTGGCATGGTCACTAAAACTATCAAAACGAGGTATTAACTATGTTAGCTATTTATTTTGAGTTCCTGATATTTCGGCGCTGTTTCAAACACTATGATCACGTTTTTCCGTGACCGTGGTACTTGATGCCGCCCATGGGCCTCTGACTTGGTTTTACATGCCGTCAAGATATATCTGTCAGGCATGCTGGTTGCCTCACGATGTTTTCCTTCACCGAAGCAAGTGATAATTATACAATACGCACATGAATACGAAAACTCAGAAGTGCGTGCCTTGGGTTCGAACTCGAGACCTATGACTTGACAGTCCGACGGTCACACCACTAGACTATCACTGCTATTAACAATCTTTTATACTGATGACGATTGATGACACAAACAAGCAAGGTTTTTCTCGAAATAAAACCTGTTTGGCGTCATTAGTTTTAACAGTATCGTCTAGGGTTTTCCTTGTTTTGTTTATGACTAGCTGTTGCCCGCGGCGTCGCTCGCGTTTTAGTCGGAAATTATGCCACGGGCACATTGTAAATATAGCCTATGGCACTCGGAGATTATGTAGCTTCCTATTACTGAAAGAATTTTCAAAATCGGTTCAGTAGATCCAGAGATTACCTCCTACAACCTCACAAATTCACAAATTTAACGTCTTTATAATATTAGTATAGAACTATATTTATATAGAATTATATGTCCGGATGCATAGTATTATATCATAAATTCTACTGTAAGGTCAGCTAATGTTAGTAAGCCAATACTAAGTATACTTATAGGGTTCCGTAACCAATTGGCATACATGGAAAAAACTTGCAACAAAAAAAATTGTAAGTAGGTACTTGTTTATACAGGGTGTAACAAGACCCTTAACGAAGCCGTCAACCAAGCATTATGTACATCAAACTCAACTTACGTACTCAACTTTACGCAAAAAAATTGCTGGGAAACGACTTATTTTTTGGGGTGTAAAATCACGTTTTACGGTAGGACTAAATGTAACGCACTCAAAACATTGTGCTCATGGATGGATTGAATAGTACGGGGGCCATGGAGGTGATTGATTAAAGTAATAATCTTACATTAAAAATATGTATTATAAAAAAAACTTGTGAATAAGTTGGAACTTAGACCTCATTATCTCCGTAACTAGAAGGTTCCCAGGTATGGTCTAGAACAAAAAAAATATTGCTATGACGGGGAGAACAAGTGCCTTTTGGCTTCTTTAAGGGAATTTTTACACCCCCCGTACATTTAAGTATCACTACTCGTGGAGACCATTTTATTGCTCAATGCCGCTGCTATTACTTGAGTCTACTCTATGACACGATATCCTTGAATATAAATTGTCAGAATCAAGGATATGCGTGATTAGGATTACTCATAAAGCATCGTCCACAATCCACAATAGAGGTTCAGAACTCGGATAAATCTATATATAGATTCATTCTTCGCGTGATTTCCTATTTAAAGAGGTCTCTTCGCATTTGCAATGTAGATTGCTTTAAGATATAAGCCAGTTATTGAGGAACTAGTGACTAAGCAAACATCGGTACGACTGGAAGTTGTGCCCTGGATATATGGCTGTCCATTACATAAAGGTTGTAAATATTCTCTTAAAGAAGCCGAAAGGCATTTATTCTTCCCGTCATGGCGTTCATGTTTTGTACCTGAGAACCTACTAGTTACGGAGATATTGGAGGTCAAAGTTCCAACTTTTTTTTTAATCCAATTTTTTAATGTTATAACTTTACTTTATATACCTCCACGACACCCGTACTATTCAACCAGCACAATTTTTTTAATTGCGTTACAAATCGCGCTCTACCATAAAACGTGATTTTTCACCCCAAAAAAAGAAGTCGTTTCCCAGCAAGCATTTTTGTATAGGGTCACTTAGTTTATGCTTGGTTGACGGCTCCGTGAAAAGTCCATTTACACATTGTATAGAGAACCCGTCGTAAATCGGAAAGCACATTAAGTCGTAGATATCGGCTTCCATTTGCAGACTCTTAACAGACCTTCTGGAAACTCAGAAAACAGAATGTCCGAAAACTATTAACCAAGAGGTATCGTACCCAATAACTGCTTTTTGGAGGTCAGATAGGCAGTCGTTGCATGTAAAATACTGGTATTCAGCTGCATCCGTTAAGACTAGAAGGCAAACAAATGATGACAAGAAAAGTAAACGAAGCCGTATTTTTAACATAAGATAATGACAATGACGATTCAATCGACACACAACAAGGCCAATTGTTATAGACACAATCAAGCTTAATCATATTGAATCCCAGAGCAAATTGTAGCACATATGATTGTTTTCGCTTAACACTTAAGAGCGGCCAACCCGTCATACTTTTCATACAAACGCTCGTACGTGATTATGCGGTTGTAACACATCTATCTTTGTTTTTTTTTTGAATTCTCAAAATTGCTTATTTGGACCGCTGTCAACAGAGGCCTAGTGTACAAATTTAACAACTATTACATGGGTATCCGATGTGTTAATCCAGATGATAAACTATCTGAATCCGGTCACTAAGTTTTGCATGAAAGAGTAATAAAGATCCATACACCCTCACAAACTGACACATTGATTATATTAGTAGGATTCATAGAGATGTCGATTGTCGGTTCTGAAAATTTTAAACGTGCACGTCACAAGAATAATGCAAAGATACAGCGACAGCAATGTAAGTTTCGATGAAGATCACATAAACGATGGGTGATTACTGAGATGACGAGTATAGGGCAGTGTAGAAGAAGAAGCCGACGGTCTACCAGTTTCTTTGGCATCTTGGAGACAAAGCTGAAAAGTTTCTTATGCATGTTAGTACAGCAGCACCAATTCCCTTCAACCGGAAAACATCAATGCCTGGCATCAGAAATAAGTAGATGGGTTTTTCTATAACATCATAGTACGTCAATGGCGCCATTTAATGAGTTATATTTTGGCGGATATATACCCAAAAAATAAAATTGAAGTGTGTTTGTAATATCAAAATAACAGCTTTTTGCTGAATGTATATGAAAATAATATATGCGGCACTTATAACAAAAACTATTTTTTTTTTCAGTTTTTTTCTGTCTCTTTGTTTGTTCCGGCTAATCTTCGAAACAGCTGGACCGATTTTGACGGGCTTTTACTGGCAGATAGTTGATGTCTTAAGGAGTAATTAAAGTTACTTTTGTTAAAAATAATTAGGGATCCGTGCAAAAAAAAAAAACGATTCAAAAAGGGAAGTAATATTTTTTTATAATAGTTTCAAGCGAACGAAGGTCGCGGGCAACAGCTAGTTTAAATATATAAATGGATGTTGAATGTATTGTATTGAAATAAAAACATATCATACCCGCAACAAGCGAGTAATTGAGCGCTAAAAGCCGATTTGTAACACAATAAATTTAGCGAAACCGGAGCGTTTATTCAGTTGTAACTTTGCACGTTACCGCATCAAATCTAGCGATTACAATAAACTTTCACTTTACGGAAAACTACGCAAAAACCTTTGATTACTTCAAACTTATTATGACTTAAATCTTAAATCCAATGGAACGATGAATTGACTAAGGTAAGAACGGAGGTTTCTGATGAGATGAAGAGTAATAGAGAAGTATGGAAGAAGAAGACATGCTGCGCCAACCCCGAATAAATTGGTATTTAGGGCAGAACAATGGTGATGATAATGACTTGGAGCTAATGGACCTCGCAATGTATTCTGACATAGCAAAGAGAAGCTCGACCTCTGTGGTAAGACCTGCTAAGTCTGGAGCAGATATTGGATCCGTTTATCAAATGAGACCTATTTTTGAGCTATAACTTGCAGCAAATGCAGAATAATTTTCTCTTTCACAATATTGTGTCACTTCATAAAATCACTTTTAGTGAATTCAACTTCGCACTAAAATTACGCAGAAAAACTTAGAAGCAACAACCAAAAAAACAGTTGAAGATCAATTAAAACAAAAATCGAATCCGATTTAAAAAAAGGAACACAACGCACCGAACTTGTATACCAATACAAAACGTAGAATAACCGAATTACTATAAACAAAATCAGAGCATTTTGTATTTGGAAAGTGTTCCGAATCGCTTCGGGCGAGTTCGGCAACTTTCGCTGTACATAACGACTGGTAGTCCGCGTTCGCGAGTGTGCACTGCCGTAGAGTCGCCGAGATACCTTCAATGGAAGAGCAGTAGTGATGGGACACAGCGGTTGCGGAGCTTTTATCGATATCGGTAAAGAAGTTTAAATGTAAAAAGTTACGTGTAGGGTTTTATGTCAGTTTTATGTTAGTCATGTTTCGCATGGTCTTTTGATACGAATTTTTTATGGGCTCGTTAGAGATGATTTTAGGCGAGTGAAAGTTACATTTCTAACTTGTTTGATTGGCTTGGAACCAGATTTTTTTTTGAGGCCTGCTGATGTCCTAGAAATCGATAGTATGAGAAATAATTTCAATAAACAAGCTTAGATTTTTTTCTGGATTAGCCGAAGCAAGTAAAACCTAATTAGGTGGAGATTCATAACTGACTACGTCCAAAATTGTCAATGTGGTCATCCGTTTCTTGCCCTTGTTCTACGTTACTTGTGGTCGGTAACACGTTTTTTCTTCCATTCTGTCAACCGTTACGCTATCATTTACTCCTTTTTCTTTCATAAAAACCATTTGTAATCACCACTTTTATAGTCACATGCATTTCATCCCTCCTTATCACAAATAGCCAAATTGTGAGCCGATGCAATCTAGATTGCTGTCGGCACGCCAAGAAGGAGCTTGTCCAAATGGGGCGGAAAGCCTTGTGAGAACTTGCATTGAGAGTACTGAAATCATGAACCTTCTTAGATCTCAAGCGTGTATGCGGCGTGTCTCCACAAACAATCGCCCAATTTCCATCTTGCGCTGCATGCCCTGATACCTGCTCACTTGACGATCTTATGACTGCATCAGCGAGCGGAGTTCGTATAGGAAATTTGGACCAAAGATATATTTAATGAAAATTTGCCATCGACACCCTAAGAAGATCAACCTTTTGTAAAGTTGTTTGACAGTTAGGTACAGGTTGAAATTAATATTCAATGTCATTTGTTTTTTAAATAAAACGGGTCCTTTTATTATCAACACTATCAGTTAACCAATGCTTAAAATAAAAGTATGTTAAATAACGGTCTTTATGCAGGAGAAATCTTAAAAAGTTTCTGCATGGCCTTTAAGTTATTGAAATGGCAATGAATACCGGTTTAATTTATTTGAAAGGGTTTTATGACTGCCATACTTTTCTTAATCCACGCAATTTCTGGGTTATCGATGATTATAAATGAAATCTTGGTTTAATAACGAAACTGTATGTAAGAGAACAAGATATTTAAATCTTCACTTTTTCACAAGGCTTTCTTGTCATTGTTTTTTAATGTTTTTTTTTTTCAAAAGAAGAGGCGTTTTTTGATGATAATTATTACTGCCTTTATTTATATTTTAACAAATTGATTACATTTTTAAATATTAATTTTACAACATAAATTGTAATGAATAATAATAATGCAATAATGTAATCTAACTTAATTTTTTTTTTTTTACTTAATTTGATTTTATTTTCTTTTTTCTGAAAGGAAATTATTTTGGAATTGTATTTGGAACCGTATCTTCTGTATTTTCTGTATGGGCTTCGTGCCTGAAATAAATGATTTTTATTTATTTATTTTATTTATTTAAAACATATAAAAAACATTTTAAAATATTAAAAAATGTCGCCCATCGGTATTAGGAACAGGGTCCAAGCTAGTCAGGGCTCCAAAGAGAGGATCCTCTTAACAATACGAGCCGTGTCCAGGAGTACCGCTTTCTGAATCAAGCCCTTGATCCAGCTGCCTAACGAGAGCCTCCACAGGCATTCATCGAGGCTCTTGGCAATTAAGCCATGGGCTGATACGAATATCGGCACAATGATAATTCTGTACCTACCGTATTCGATTTAAAACTTTAAAATAGACAAACATCGACAACCCCTATCGACAACAGCCCATCACTAAACCGATTACGCTACTTAGATCATACTATCGCGTCAAAACTGACAGATGATGAAATACAAACTCTATCACTATTGAATTAAAGTTTAAATTCAAATAAATTCAGAGACAATCATTTCTATCCGTTTGTCTGGAGTTCTCAATGACAAAGATAAAGATTTACTAAGCTGTTGGTGGGTTTGTGTGTAAACGAGGTGTAATAAATATACAGAAGAGATAGGCAGAAGTGTATAGTACACCCATCTATCTACTATATACTAATACTAGCTGTGGCCCGCGGCTTCTCTCGTGCTTTGGTCGGAAATTATCCCACGGACACGTTGTAAACATAGCCTATGGCACTCGGGGTTAATGTAGCTTCTTATTAGTGAAAGAATTTTCAAAATCGGTTCAGTAGATCCAGAGATTACCCCCTACTACCTCACAAACTTTACCTCATCATTTGCCTGCCTTTTCCCAAATATGTTGAGGTCGGCCTCCAGTCTAACCGGATGCAGCGACTGCCTATCTAACCTCCACACCCCATTAGTACTGGGTAATACGATACCCCTTGGTAAGACTGGTTGTCCGACTTTTCGGACCACTGACTACCTGTAACCACTGTCAAAGATTTACATATGGCAGCCGGGACTAACGGCTTAACGTCCTTTCCGAGGCACGGAGGACACTCGGTATGTAATGGGCGTTCACCCATCCACGGACCAACCTAGGCAAGCGCGGCTTAACCTAAAGATCGACCCGAGCGGCTGTTCTTGCTTTGCCACGAGTTCCTCCTCACAAACTTTACCTCTTTATAATATTGGTATAGATAGAGCGACTGCATAACTAACCTCCATAAACAATTACAATGTATCTATCGTGTATGTATTCTCCATAAGTTCCATATCCTTATCACAGATACTCCACACTTTACCTGAACCAAACGCCAATCTTTTAAACAAATTAACTTACGTCCACATAAGAGTAAAGGTCACATTTACTTGTTCATATTATCAATTAAATACATAAACTGACGCCGTTTAACTACCCATGGGGGTAGCCAAAAACCACAGAACGCCACCTACTACGATTCTTGTAATGACCAACCTTGAGGTCAACCGTCCCTCCCCAACCCTTGCTCGAGCCAGCCCCCAAATAATGAGCACTCAGATTCAGCGCAGTCACTTTGCTGTCCACCCTCAGCGACGCCCTAAGCCGAGGCTCGTATGTACCCCTCAGGGGGTACCCTTAGCGTGCAGTCGCTTAGTTTGTAAGTTTTTTGCCCTGGCTGGAGGCCTTTCACTCAAGGCACCCACAGGATAATCCGGTTAAGCAGACGACAACCTCCTAGGTTGAAATGCGAGACAAAATTAACAAAAAAAAAATGTTTTTTTTTTTAAACCGATGTCATTTGCTTCGCGAATCGACATTCCTCGTTCACGTTAATACATTGGTCATAAAATGGTTTAAAATCCCTGAGGAGTTATTAAAACACTTTGAAGTTAGGAAGTGTAATAGAAATCATTGATTTGTCAATAATGTAAGTACTCGTATACAGATATAATGGTTATTTTGATGAGCGTCCCGATACATTTTGCCTTACAGCATGCAAAATTATTTAACATAATAAGTACATTTACTAAACAAAATATAAAACAAAAAAAGCATTCCAATCAAGCATTAAAAAAGAGAAAATTTCGAGGTGTCTTTTTTTGAGCAACTGTTGAGCAACATTACTATCATTATTATACTTTTGTACTGAGATGACAAATGATAGAGAAGTATGGGAGAAGAAGACATGCTGCGAAGACCAATGGACCAATAAGGATGAGAAATGAGAAATGACTACTTAAGTAAATGTCTATGTATTCAATGTAATTACTATTAATTTTTTCATGGTACTCTTTACAATGCGACATTTTAGCTAAAGTAAGAGCGCCTGTCATTATTGTCATAGCACAGTTTATGTGCTGTATCAACAACATGTTGCTATTGTGATTACAGTAGGCGTTTCATTTCGAGCTCTATGATCCAGCAGGATTTTCAGTTCTTCACTTGCGTCATAGATGGCGCCAGCTTACTTTAAGACAACTTATTTATGTCCGCTGCAATGCCCTCACAATAAAAGGTGTTCTGTAGTTTCTGCTTGCCCCTTCTGTGGTTACAGGCGCTATATTATGTTGCTAACAACACTTGCATACCAATACAATCGCCCTTAGACCATTATCTATGTTAACAAGAGAGATAGTTTCGGCTCATTGGCAATCAAAAGATAGCAGACTGATTCGGTGCAATAAATCAGAAGTGAAATATTTTAATAATTATCAGCTTTTTTAGATCATGTATTGTATCATGAATAGTGATGGTCGGGTCGTGTGTCAGTAGGAACGTGGTCGCTCACAATGGGCCTCATCAGAACGCTTACAAGTCACCCAAAGGGCAATGGAGAGGGCTATGCTCGGAGTTTCCTTGCGTGATCGAATCAGAAATGAAAACATTCGCAAGAGAACCAAGGTTGCCGACGTAGCCCGAAGAATTGCCAAACATAAGTGGCAGAGGGCAGGGCACATTGCTCGCAGAACGGACCGCGAACCGGAAGACGTTGCGTTGGAAGACCTCCCACTAGGTGGACCGATGACCTGGTGAAGGTTGCGGGAATCCGTTGGATGTGAGACGTACGGGACCGGTCAGTGTGGCGACACTTAGGGGAGGCCTTGTCCAGCAGTGGACGTCTTTCGGCTCAAATGATGATGATTTATGATAGGTCTTGAAATAGCGTAAGAATTTCAAACATAATTATAAAAAAAAAAGATACAGCCGAATTGAGAACCTCCACCTTTCTGTCCCTATGTATGCTTAGATCTTTAAAACTACGCAACGGATTTTGATGCGGTTATTTTTAATAGATAGGGTGATTCAAGTGGAAGGTTAATATGTAGAACATTGCACCCGTGCGAAGCCGGGCAAAATCAATAACTAGTACTTACGGAGGCTTCTTCTCCAGCATTTCAGTCGTCTCATCTGTAACAAAACAATAATTGATCTTATTAATACAAATCTTTCGCCCCATGTAAAATACTAGTATTCAGCTGCATCCGGTTAGACTGGAAGCCGACCCCAACATGGTTAGGGAAAACACCGGCAAATGCAGATGTTTACAAATGATTCAAAAAGGGTTCAAGGGCCTTAGTCTGCTATTGCAATAGTGTCAGAATGGTCTATCATTGATTTAATAAGGCCCCTAGCCCACGGCGTATTGAAGCGCGTTCGAAACTCGTTTGATTGCAATAGCAGACTAAGGCCCCAGGGGCCTTAGTCTGCTATTGCGATCGACCGCGCAGACGAATTACCCTTTGTACGCACGTCAAACGAGTTTCGAACGCGCTTCAATACGCCGTGGGCTAGGGGCCTTATTAAATCAATTATAGACCATTCTGACACTATTGCAATAGCAGACTAAGGCCCGTGGTGTGTAGTTATCGCAGACAAGGGAATACAATTTTTGTAAACCATATTAACATCCGAACTATTATTAAGGGTGTACATCAAACTAAGTAACTTTACGCAAAAAATATTGCTGGGAAACAACTTTTTTTTTTGGTGAAAAATCAAGTATTAGGCTTAACCTAAAGATTGATCCCAGTGGCTGTTATTATTTTGCCACGAGCTCTGCCTATATTAAAGGGTGTAACAAGACCCTTAACGAAGCGGAAAGGCACTTGTTTCCCCATCAATGAGATTTTTTTTTCGGTCTAGACCATACCTGAACCTCCTACTTACCGATATTGGGGGTCACAGTTCCAACTTTTTCACAAGTACTTTTTTTAAACACATGTTTTTAATGTGTTTTTTTTTTACTTTTAACACCTCCACGACCCCCGTACTATTCAATCCATCCATCAGCACAATGTTTTGAGTGCGTTACATTGAGTCCTACGGGGAGAACAAGTGCCTTTCGGCTTCGTTAAGGTTCTTGTTTCACCCTTATGAAGTGGGCTTCCGTAGTACGTAGGGAGTTTAATACTAATGTGTTAAATAACACAAAATTTCCGAATACATTCTTTAAATAATGTAAAAAACTAGCAATAAAATCTTTTACAGGAACAACACGGTATACAAACAAACACATAAAGCGGTTATAATTTGTCTAGAATTAATAGGGTAAGTACCTATGAAAGGTCTTAGCAGGTGTAGTGTCTGCATAAATATGGTAATATGTAGTTATTAACCTACTTATATGGTAAGGATCCGTCTACGTACGTACATAATAGCAGCTGTTGCCCGCGACCTTCGTTCGCTTGAAATTATTATAAAAAAATATTACTTCCCTTTTTTAATCGAATTTTGTTACCAATTTCAAGGGTTTTAATTTTTTTGCATGGAACCCTAATTATTTGTTTAAAATAAAAGAAGCCTATGTTAGACCTTATAACATCAGCTATCTGCCAATAAAAGTCCCGTCAAAATCTGTCCAGCCGTTTCGGAGATTAGCCTGAACAAACAGAGAGACAAAAATTTAAAAAAATGATTTTTTTTTTTATTAGAACCGAGTCAATTTGAAATTACAAACAGACAGTTCAGTTTTATTTATTTGTATAGAGTATAGATTGTGTACATATGACTCAAACACATTTGCATACACACAATAAACGCCCACCGCAGATCGAAGGTCTACCGTTATCGAAGTAAACAAGCGCTATATAATTCCATTACGTTTATTACGAGACTTAATCATCATCTGACGAGCATTTTCTCTAAAATGGGTGTAACAAGACCCTTAAGAGGAAATGCGGATGGTCTTTTCTCCATACAAACGCTCTCGCCTGTTTTCTTTCTGGTTTATGACTTTAAAGTTATGATTATTTACAGTTAAATAAATATCAACCTTTTCTATGTCCCTATGTTTTCCTTTTTGATGTTGCATAATCTGTATCAGCACTAGAACCTTTACAAAATGCTTAAAATTGCCTATTTGGACCGCTGTCAACAAACCGCCGCTGCCTAGTGTGCAAATTTGACAACTATTAATGAAACAAGAAAAAAATAGATACACAGTATATATCCTTCTTATTCAGTTTATGAAATATCTTTTAACTTGGTCGAATATTGGAGGAGGAAATAGTCGAGAGCCAAACCTCGAATTATGACTTTTTACTTGTCGGATCTGTAGTTGTCTTTATCGCTCCAATGTCGAAATAGCGCTCGTTGAGCGATAGCGATAGTTTCTTCAAATTCCTACCGCATTTCCTCTTAACGAAGCCGAAAGGCACTTGTCCTCCCCGTCATTGCGATCATTTTTTTTGTTCTAGACCATACCTGGGAACCTTCTAGTTACGGAGATCTTGGGGGTCAAAGTTCCAACTTTTTCACTTTTTTTTTTTTAATTCTTGTTTTTAATGTAAGATTTTTATTTTCAACACCTCCATGACCCCGTACTATTCAATCCATGCTTCAGCACAATATTATGAGTGTGTTACATTGAGTCCTACCGTAAAAGGATTTTTTTTCACCCCAAAAATAGAAATTGGTTTCCCAGCAATCAGTTTTGCGTAAAGTTACTTAGTTTGATGTACAGAATGCTTGATTGACGGCTTCGTGAAGGATCTGTATACACCCTGTATAGCTTCCAGTCTAAGTGGATGCAGCTGAATTCCAGTATTTCTCTTCTTCAACCTTTGGTCACCCAATGCCGAGTATAGGTCTCTTCCAAATGTCTATAAGTACTAGCTGTTGCCCGCGACCTATGTTCGCTTAAAATTATTATAAAAAATATTACTTCCCTTTTTGAATCGATTTTTATTATCGAATTTCAAGAGTTGTAATTTTTTGTTTGCAAGGAACCCCATTTATTATTCAATATCGACAATCCCGTCAAAATCGGTCCAACCGTTTCGGTGATTCGCCGTAAAAAAAAGACAGACATACAAAAATTAAAAAAAAAATGCGTTTTTGTTATTAGTGCAGTTTATATTCTCATTTGCACTCAGAATAAAACTGTTATTTTGATATTACAAACAGAAACTCCAATTTCATTTATTTGTATAGACGTATAGATATAGAGTACAACTCGAATTGATTATCCAATCACTACATAGTTTAAAACAAAGTCGCTTCCCGCTGTCTGTCCCTATGTACGCTTAGATCTTTAAAACTAGGCAACGGATTTTGATGCGGTTTTGTTTAATAGATAGAGTGATTCAACAGGAAGGTTTATACGTAAAACATTGTACCCGTGCGAAGCAGAGGCGGTTCGCTAGTTTTAAATTAACGCGCGCGAAGCCGCGTGCAAAAGCTAGTACAGAATACGGCCCGGATATAAGCAAACTAAGTAAAGTAGGAATACTTACACGAAGTAGACATGGTGATATTCCTTCTTCTTACAGTTTAAATCACAAAATGTCACTCTTAGTCCAGTCCATTATTAAACACTGAATCTGAAACAAAGAAATTATAACGTTTAATGACTTTACACCAATATATGCTAATTATATACGAGATTACCGCCTCGTTGGTCGGTTGGTCGCAAACACGGCTGCTGAGCATGAGGTCCTGGTTTCGAACACGCGTGCGAAAAGTACAGACGCCATCACATCAAGCTACTACCACCTGTCAAATTTCTTTAATAGATTTTCAACTCTATCGCTAAAGCATTAGGTTCAAAGTTGATTGGGAAAATTTGACAGTTTCGAGTAGCTTGATGTGCGGGCGTTTGTACAACATTTTGTTAAACAAAATTTCGATAACTACGCGAACCAAATATAAAGGACAACTGTTATTTTTTGGGGATTCCTATGTTGGTCTCATGGAGAAAGTTATTCAGGTCGATGGTCTGCAGAACAGCCTTTATATGAGCACACCCACAGATGTGTAACACCACAATTAACTATAGTAGACACCTAGATACTGCGTAGAGTGCCTTATTCCTGAAGGTAAGCCGGCAGGAATCGGCTTCTTTGGTGTCTTCGGGCCTGGAGCCTTTGTGATACACGCTGTTTAAAGGGTGTAACAAGACCCTTAACGAAACCGAAAGGCACTTATTCTCCCCGTCATTACGATAATTTTTTTGTTCTAGAGTCTAGAATCACCTTCTAGTTACGGAGATATTGGGGGTCAAAGTTCCAACTTTTTCACAAGTTTTTTTTTTTAAATACTTACATGTTTTTAGTGTATGATTTTTACTTTAAACGACCCCCGAACTATTCAATCCATCCATCAGCACAATATTTTGAGTGCGTTACATTGAGTCCTACCGTAAAACGTGATTTTTGACCCCAAAAAGAAAAGTCGTTTCCCAGCAATCATTTTTGCGTAGTGTTACTTAGTTTGATGTACATAATGCTTGGCTGACGGCTTCGTGGAGGGTCCTGTTACACCCTGTATGTATGTAGAACAACTTTGTCCAATCTACTTTGTAAGCAATTCAAGATTGTTTTCGTATTTTAAAAATCGTCATGACAAGACGAAAACGTATGAATGGACTATTTATACATTTTTCAGCCAGTTTTTTTATTCCACTTTCCACACAAATAGAATTCTTAGTAATCAATGAAGATTTTAAGTCTAAACATACAATATTGATCACAAATTCACAATACAAATTATTTCCATTGTCTTTTATCACTTTGTGTATAAAATTGTTTGTTTAGTTGTCAGATTTATTTTCCTCAATCATGGATTTATTAGAATGTATAAAAATCAGCAATAATGTGTTCAAAATATTAAAGTAATAAATTTTTATTTTGGAACATAGATAGTTGGTACAATTACAAAGAAAACGATGATAGCTACAAAAGTTTATAATTGTGTCGCAGCTATCAACGCTCATCCTAACAAGAAAACAATTTGTTCCAGACTTAGACTAAAAATAAAAGTATAAATAACCAACATTGGGGTAAACCTTAGTAGAAAAGAGGGGGTGTGTGGGAGTGTGTGTGTGGGTGGGAGTGTGTGTGTGTGGGTGGGAGTGGGTGTGCATGAAGGGTATGTGTGTATAAGTGAGTATCTGTGTGTGCTTATGTGGAGTGTGGGGGGTGCAAGTGTGTGTGAGTGAGAGTTAGGGTGTGTGTCAATGTTTGTGCTAGTTAAGTTTCCACATTTTTTTCAGTTGCGTCATATGTAACAACTTCAATATAAAATTGATAAAAGTTAATAAAATTGAAGTGTCTGTTTGTAACTTCCGTAACGAGGCTTTTGAGATCGTTACATGTTTAGTAATTTTTCGACATTAGTTTGAAGGCACAGTCGTGGTGTTGCCATTTAATTAAATTTCTTGGATCGGTTTATAGAGAGGTAACACTGATTGGACTGTCAGTTGACGGAAATTGAATTTGACGTTTCCGACAGCTTGTCACTTTCCGATCTGTCCCCTGGAAGTCACACAGCGTTATTTTGCAATGCTGGTTAAAATCAGAATTTAATTAGCTTTCTCATGGCATTTTCTTAAGTGTGCTCCTGGCGCCCGAGTTTTCTATTTTTACTCTTTTATTTGGAACACACACATTCTTAGATCCACAATTTTGGATGGAAACGGTAATTTTTCACGCACAAATATAATAATTTTTTTACACTTCAAAATAACAGCTTTTGGTTGGAGTGTAGCCTTAGGGGCGCTATGGCGCGGGACTTTTTTCAAATTGGTACCATACGCTTATTGGCAAAAATAAAAAATTTGGTAAAAAAAATTTTTGGGACTTGGGAAAATTTCTCCTTACTTTTCACCTTGAGTACGGTTAGGGGCAAACACTTAGAAATTTTTTCGAGAGAATTTTTTTTTTCGAATTGGTACCTTACGCTTATAGGCACCATGAGCCGTGCAGAAAACAAAACGGTGTGTACCTGCAAATATATCCATAGGTTAGGTTAGGTTAGAACTGTGACCAACTACGCGCGAGCCGAGCGAGCGCTACCTCGAAATTGAACGCGAAATTTTTCTAAGTATTTTTTTCATAGTGCCCCTAAGACGACACTCTGACCAGAAAAAGAACCAGATTAGGATAGGATAAGATATATAAGATTTAAAGTCTGCCAGGAATCGAAAATATATCATATGAGGTTTTGAGCTGTATGACTAATCATACAGCTCAAAATGAAATGCTGATTAACAGCTGTTCTGAACTATAAAGATTCTAGAATCTAGATCTCGCATTTTTCGAAAGGCTGTCTCATTAAAGATATTATGTCCAATAAAACAAGCATTAAGTAACATTTGTTTTATTTGACGACCCGAATGGCGCAGCGGTAGTGAGGCTGCCTTACGTTCTTAGGGTCCCGGGTTCGAATCCCGGTAGGAGCAAATGTTTGTGTGATGAGTTTGGACATTTGTTTCCGAGTCATGGATGTTTATATGTATAATAAGTATGTATTTACAAACAAAAAGTATCTATGTAGTATTATCAACTATCTGGTGTCCACGACACAAGCCTCGTTGCTTAGTGTGGCACCTAGATGGCGCTGTGTGTAATGTCCAGCGATATTTATTTATTTATTTATTCTTAGCAAGCACTAGGTAGCACTGCACCGGATTTACAAATGCAAGAGTAGGGTACGTATAAATACCTTATTTGTCAAGAAGGTTTCCAAATACCTACATAATTGATACATAACAAAAGACTAAGTCATCTGTCTGTTATCTTATAATTAAACTAGCTGCTGCCCGCAGCTTCGCTCGCGTTTTGGTCGGAAATTATCCCACAGGCACGTTGTAAATCTGAATTTTAAAATCGGTTCAGTAGATCCAGAGATTACCCCCTACATACAAAGTTACAAACAAATTTTACCTCTTTATAATATATTTAAAGTTTATATAGTTTATGTATAGATTAAACACAATGAAAACATAAAAAGTGTTTTAAACATTAACTCAAAGAGACCTATTTTATGCCAGGGGCTGTCTTTGAGGCAGGGTATCTGTGAGATTCGTATGGGACTGCCAAGCCTAGTCTTTGGGTAAGGACGTAAGTAAGTATATTTATTTCGGATGACCACTGAAAACCAGAGCTGTGCCGTGGGCCCCCCGTAGCACAGCATCATGCTGAGTGGTAACCTGCTTGTCACAGTCACAACGTGCATGTTATGAACAATTTTTTTTCTTTGTTTCTGTCATGTGTATTTATAATATTTGTTATGTCTACTATGATTGATTATTGTTAATTTATTTCATGTACGCACGTCACGTCCCTGTGACAAATTAACATTTTTCTTTCTTTCTATTTGCATAAAATGTGGTATGTAAGGGATGTTGTAAAGAATGTTTTGGAGCAGGACACATTCCACCATAATAATAGCATACAAAATTGCAATAGTATTCATAGTTTTAAGAAAACTTTTCTGTAATACATTCATTTTATTTGCATGAAATCATTTTTAAATATCTCTACTTACCCCTTCTAGTCACTATAATATGGTAAACATCAGATATTTACCATAAAGTCTCAATATTAAAATGTTCCACTGATAAATCAAGGTCCACCACACTCTCATTAACATATTTAGGTCACTAACTCTTCACAAAGGCGATATCATTAGGACATATAGAGATTGAATTCTGATTTCTTATCTTAAACCTATTAATCCTTTAAAATTGTGTAATCTCTTAGAATTATGCACTATATCTACAGATAAATCCAACGATTGACCATCCTAACTGACGTTTGCACATTTTTTTTTTAATTAAACCTTACAAACAATGAGAAAGTTGTCTACGATCGAGGTTTCACAGAAATTCTTGTTATGTTACTTTACGCTATGTTTATGTCAGAATTATCGCTAAATACAAGTGGTTAACGATACTTACAAGTACTGCAGAATCCTCCACAATGCTGTTGACCTTTATTTAGGCCGCCTAAACATACACTATTGCAGAAAACCGATAAAATTTATAAACTACTTTTATCACGGACAAACACCTTTTGATATTTCACGTTTATACACCAGAATTTATGATAAAATTGATGTAAAACACTCAACGGAGGAAGATAATATATTTAAGATTTATCGAAACTATTTTCTAAAGTTTGTTTGTTGATATTTTAACAAAAAATTGTCTTTACAGTGAACAGCAGGAAAATGTACTTTTCATTTCAATATGTCATGTTGACATTTACGTTCCGAACACCGTAATAATCTAAAACATTTTCAAAACCATTACGTAATTAATAATCTCATATTTAGATTAATCTAAATCATTAAATAAGTCTAACTGAATGACACAAGCCTTATGTTGGTGTTAAGTTGAATTATGAGCAGTAGGAAAATTAAATGGAACTCATTTTCAAGATTAAATGTTTCAGGTTTTTGAACAAATTATTAGAGTGGTTCTTTATCTAAAGTTTGCCGACTGTAACTCTTGTTGAACAAAAAGATTATTCAAGTCTGCTAAAGATATTTTTTCCATTGTTGTCGTAGTCGTAACCTTGTATGGTCAATTCAAGGTAGTTTCTGTCTTTTACAGCCTATTTTACAGCAGTACTAATATTCAACGAAGATTTTTGTAACTTTTAATATAAACAGGGTTAGTTTCCAAAGACCAGCCAAATTCTTATATAATTATGATGCAGTAAGTACATAATTCTGACCCCCCCCACATATAAATGTTTCATCTATAATATCTATTCTAATCTATACTAATATTTTAAGGAGGTAATTTTTTTTCGTAATTTTGTATGTAGGGGGTAATCTCTGGAACTTCGAAACCGATTTTGAAAATTCTTTCACTAATAGGAAGCTACATTATACCCAAGTGCTTTAAGCTATATTTACAACGGGCCCGTGGAATAATTTCCGACAAAAACGTGAGTGAAGCCGCGGGCAACAGCTAGTTGGTTAATAAAAAGAAAACAGCTGTTCCATACATTTTTACTATGTATTGTACTATTGTAGGAAACAGCTGTTTTTTTTTAAAATTATCGATGAAAAATGTATAAGTGGGGGGGTTCAGAATTAAGTACTACATCATATCTAAGAATTTGGTTGGCCTTTGGAAACTAACCCTGTTTATTATTAACAATCCCTCTGGGTTGCATCCAGTGCTTGTATAGACATGTATTGTATACCATAGCTCATCAGCTGCATACGGCCAACTTAGCCAGCTCGAAAGACATAACTTCGATCAAACGTACGGAATAACCAACTAACCAACAGATTTATTAGTGTCAGCACACTAATGCGAGTAATATTTAAGCTGATCATCATCATCCACAGCCTAACTTCGCCCACTGCTGGGTATAGGCCTCATTGTCAAAATGAACATTTGTATAATGATTCATTCATGCTAAAGTCGCTTTTTTGTTAAAGCATTATTATCTACCATTGGAATCGATCGACTAACTAATGAACCATGAACACTTCCCACCTCTTACGTTGTCAAGGGCGTTGACGTCACTTGTCACTTTGTCGACAGTCGACGTAAACAACACTACGGATATTTCCTGTATTTATTGTTTATTTTTATTAAACTTTATTAATCAACATGTCGGCACACAACGTGAACGTTTGTGACATAACAGACGATGTGAAGGAAGTGTTAAAGAAGTTCAGATTTCAGAAACATACGTCCAATTCTGCGCTTATACTAAAGGTATTATCGATGTTTAATTTCCTACTTCCTATTATTATATTTCCGGGTATAGCTATCTATAAAGTTCCTATAACTATTCCTCTTCTTGTAAACTTGGTATTTTTCTTATTGGATTGGATTGATGAGCTTCATTAAATCTGAGTCATTCAACCGTATCTCCGGTCTTACTTACGTCATAAAAATAATACTTATAGTACTTGCCACAGGATTTGCTTATTATTTTATTGGTCCGAATGATTCATAGTGAATTGACAATATAAGGAAACTTTAGACATAATATTGAACCAACTTACAAGAAGAAGGTGCTGTGTTTTATCTGTATGTGTCTCATGTCTGCAATTTTCTTAAAAACTATAGAATAGAATATTGAAAAAACTACTTATTATTCTGGGTTATTGAGTTCATCCGTCTAGAATTTAATCGACGGAACGGAATCGGGTCAACGTATAAAAGTTTTTCTCCCATTTTTCTACTGAATTCACAAGTTATAGTTACATTGGTTTACTACAAAAAAGCGCTATGTTTCCATATTTATTATGCGAACAGCCAGTGTGTGGAATTCACTACTGGCTGTAAATGTATCTATACAAATAAATAAATTTGAAGTGTCTGTTTGTAATATCAAAATAACAGCTTTTTACTGAATACTTAATATAGAAAAAAAATAGAATATATAGGGTGAATTTTCCAAGCGGGTGTGGATGGCCAAAACCGAAACAATCAGGAATAGCGAAACATGCTCAAAGGAGTTTCAAGCGCGATTTTGATGAAAACTAAAACAACATCATTGGATTTTTGAAAAATCAATATTCCTGGCTGGGAATTGAACCCTTCGTTTTGGAAAAAAATCACATACTGTATTATGAAACCATTAGTTGATAGTGTCGCTAATAAGAATCAAATTCTGGGAAGTAATAACATACGGCAAACTTAAGAAAAAATATAAATTTCATGTTTTTTCATATTTAATATTAATTTCCTTGATTCCTCCCACAGTGCAGTCGGTCTTCACATTATTATGTTCTCATTTCAATTTTGTCGACTCTTCGCGGCTAAAGGCCACAGTAAAAGCAAAAAAATCGTAAACAATTGAAATTAGAATTTACAAGTGAGTTGGCGCCAATAGTGATTTTGTTCGATGTTTCGTTGATTACTACTAACTGTAATGTATTTTATCAAAATTGAACTCTCCTTTAGTTTGCCGTATGCCATTATTTCCCAGAATTTGATCCTTATTAGCGACTCTATCGAATGGTGTAATAATACAGTGTGTACTTTTTTTTTTCGAAATCATTGGGTTTGTCACTTTACTGACCATGACGAAGTTGAATATGAGACAAATATAAATAAATCACTAGAAGCAATTATTAATTGGCTAACTCGTAATAATCTTAAAATCAATCTTGACAAAACAAATTACATGACATTTAAAAATAAAAACACAAAACCAAAAAAGCTACAAATAAGCTATAAAGGAGAAACAATAAAAGAAGTCGTTAACACAAAATTCTTAGGTGTGCATATTGACCATGGTCTGAATTGGAAGAAACATGTTGATCAGGTGTGTAAAAAATTAAATCAACAGTCCTATGCACTTTACATGCTAAGGAAAGTTGTAAACGAGAGTGCACTATTAAACGCTTACCATGCCTATGTGGTCTCCACGCTAAAATATGGCATTTTGTTTTGGGGAAATTCGCCTGATAGAGAAAAGGCTTTTAAAGCCCAAAAAAGATGTGTGAGAAGTATAACCGGACTTAAACAGACTGACTCATGTAAAGAAGCGTTTCGCAGGTTAAAAATTCTAACTCTGCCTTCATTATATATTTATGAAGCGGCAAGACGTATAAAAAGCGATATAAGACAATATGAAACACTTAGAAGTGCACGACATAAAAATGAGCTATCCGGAATAAGGTGTAGAACAGTTAAATTTAAATCTAGTATATTTGGAATGGGAGTAAAAATTTATAACAAACTTCCAAACTGTATTAAAAGTATTTCAGCCATCAATATCTTTAAATTTAAGCTCAAGGAATTCCTGATAGATAAAGCGTACTACACAATAAATGATTTTTTAAATGACAAAGACGTAGTTTAATGTATTTTGTTTAATTGATAATATAATATGACTATTGATTGTATGAGTTTCTATTTTAATGTATTAGACTAATGTTTGAATGTTTTTATTGTGTAACTTGACGAAAGCAATTTAATTTTATAATATTTTTAAGGTATAATTTGATTAATGCAAAGAGTGACTAGACCAACTGTAAGAATGTTTATAAATATAATAACATATGTAATAGAATATTGTACACCTTATAGGTATGTTACAATGCTACTTCATAATAAATATAAGATCTTTTCTACATGTAACAAACAATAAACATATTTGAATTTGAATTTGATTCCTGGCTAGGAATATTGATATTTCAAAAATCCAATGATGCAGGATTAGTTTTCATCAAAATCGGGCTCGAGTCTCCTTTGAGCATTTTTCGCTATTCCTCACAGTATCGGATTTGGCCATCCACGCTCACTTGAAAAATTCACCCAATACAGAAAATAATTACGGCACTTTTTTTTTTCCGATTTTGGTCTGTCGGTCTGTCTGATTGTTCCAGCTAATCTCCGAAACGGCTGGACCGATTTTGACGGGACTATTACTGGAAGATAGCTGATGTTATAAGGTCTTACATAGGCTACTTTTATTTTAGAAAAATAATTATTGTTCCGTGCAAAAAAACTAAAACCCTTGAAATTGTAAACAAAATCCGATTCAAACGACTAATCTCCAAAACGGCTACACCGATTTTGACGTGACTTTTACTGAACATAGTTTCGGATGTGACTACCAACACCCACTTGAAAAATTCACCCTGTATATTGCTTTTCCTGCATTGTGCACATTTTTGTGGGCTGGATGGCAGTGCTGCATCCTGCATCCAGGCCTGGATCTTTTTTGCGGAATTAAAACAATTTATTTTGCAAAATATTTTAATGTCATGGATTCCCGCAAAGTAATACCTGATTCTATAACTTGAAATTATTATAAAAATATTACTTCCCTAATTGAATCGAATTTTGTTAACAATTTCAAGGGTTTTAACTTTTTGGACGGAACACTAATACTTTTTCTACAATTAACGGAACCAATATTAGAAAGTAAAAAAGGAAAATATTTACTTAACGTCAGTACTTACATTAAAACACACACACACAATAATGTTAAAAAGTTACAAAAAAAAAAGAGGAAATACATAGTATGACAGTACTGTGTGCCTCACGGCTGCAATGGGAGTTAATTTATGAAATGTGTATGTAGGTACTAGTTCGGATAAAAAATGTAAGTAAAAAGTATTTTATCGTGTTCGAAATTAGTACTGGTTACAATAAATAAATACAGAGACAAGCCAAGACCGAATAAATATTATTACAAGAAAATAAAATAAACAGTATTTTAATTATAATACGAGTATCAAACAACTACCTATATGAAATAATTAGAATTACCACTACAAAGAATAACAAGTAAGATGTGTGCAATGTTATGAAGACCAGGCGTGTTTTTGTCTCGTTCCCACCCCACATTCGCATCGCCTGCCGTCTCATGCGCGCGCGCCCCCGGTCCTTCGTCACACGACGCAAACGCATTTCTCCTCTGCACCTGTTAGCGCAATGACGTACGTATGTTTAAGTCTCGTGTTCATGAAAGCGAGCCAATGGTGATTATGTTAACTGTCTGTAATTTCTAGGTGAACAGAGAAAAGCAGACTTTGGAGGTGGATGAGCAGTTGGAGAATGTTGAATTAGAGGAACTGCAGGATATATTGCCGTCTCACCAGCCGCGGTTTATTGTGTATAGGTGAGTGTACAGAAACTATGTTATGTTACATGTACAGTCGACCGCAGACTTGTATTTGACCACTGTAAACACTTCCTGCTTGCAGCACTCGGCCGCTATAACCACCCAAAAACATTCTCTTCATATGTCTGCTTTTATGGTACATAGCCAGATGGCTAAAATGGATCCCTTACACATTCGCCCTGTCCGTCTATCTATCACAGCCATTTTACACCGAGACTGTTGGCACCACACAGTTGACATTTGGAGAGTAGGTGTCTTCTATGAACCGCTACGCAAAAGTGATGTGAAATTAATGATAAAATTAAAATAGGGGTCTCACTCCATAAATGTAATTAAGGGTTGAAAAAAAAAAATTAATGGGTATAACTGGGTGGGGTGTCTGACAGCTCTTGAAAAATGATATCGAGGTTCCAAAAACATTTTTTTCTCTAATTCAATGGTTGATGAGATCTTTGCTTCTAAAGCCATTAAATTGTCTCACCCTTCTAATTTCTAAAGTAAGAGGAGGAATAATCTGAAGAAAAATTGATTTTTAGAATGTAAAAAGACCTTTCAACGATGATTAGTTTGAATAAGATTTGATATTTAGTTTTTGAGTTATGGAACTTACTGCAGCAATAACTATGTATTTCTTTATCATACTATGAAAAATAAATTTAGTTTTAGTTGTCTGGCACAAAAAAGCAGCATAGCATTTAAAATAATTAACAGCAATTAGTTATTTTTGTTTTGTTATTTCTTATTCCTTTTTTTATTTTTAGGTTAATTTGCGTTTACTTCTGTAAAAACTTTTGAATAATTTGTAATTTTATGTGTGCCAATGTCTGAAATAAACGATTATTATTATTATTTCCTTTATTCATCAAACTACATATTATTTACATTTTTAAATATTCTAATATAAAACAATATAAAAAACATTTAAAAATTTAAAAAATAGCAGCCCGCTTATTATTATTAGAAATTAATAAATTCATTTAAATAAGTAAATAATTTCATAGGAAAGAAGTGAAATAGAGAGTAAAAAGTCTTGTAAAATAAAATTATAGTCAAATACATTAAAATAATAATTAAAATACAATCATGTTAGTAAGATATTAATCAAATACAAAATGTCAACAAAATTCAATAAATAGGTAGTAAAAAGTCAATGCATTAGGATGTCATCATTAAAAATCATTCAACGAATAATAGCAATTGTCAATTATAGCTTATTGACTTATTTTATAAAATATATTTTTATCGATGTAACGTGGGGGCTAGTGCTGTGTAATTTTAGCTATGATTGGGGTATTAAGAGCGTGTTTTGGAATCGTGAACGTGGTGCATATCCGCGAGGTTGGAAAGAGATTTTAAAAGAAATTCAGAAATTGAAAAAAATAACGGGCAGTATTTTTTATTTTTCGGCGTTTGGTAAATTAGTGCGACAGTAAATCATGAACAGAAATAAAAAAATCAATTGGCTAGTTATTTCATCGTACAATATCAGTACAAAAATACGTAAGCAGTCTAATAAATAAATGTAGAGTAAAAATGTTGGAATGGGCAGTTTGATATAATAGAGCGAGCGAAGCGAGCTCGGGACTTAGGCACCCCGCCTTGGACAGAGTAGATTCGAAGGGGCGGGCGGGGCGTGAAGCGAGTGAACTACGACCCCGCCATCCCCTTCGTGTTAGGTTCCTTTAAACCCTACCTTCGTGTTAGGTTACTTTAAACCTACGCCTTATTAAAAAAATGATATTCAGTGCGAAAATACGAGGAATTCATTTTACCCCCTTATTGTTTATGAGAGAGAAAACTGCTTAGAATGAGATTTCCTACCGACTTATTCCGATTTGTTAACACGTATTTGCCCGATCTGCTATTTTTCTGCTCAATGTTTATTCAATTACCCATTTTATTTTTTTACAAGTTCGGTCAGTAAAGTAAACAACAATGATTCATCATTTTGTCGTATTACCCAGTACCACCTGAGTTGTGGAGGTCTCATAGGCAGTCGCTCGATGTAATATTCTGGTATTCAGCTCCATCCGGTTAGACTGGAAGCCGGCCCCAACATAGTTGGGGAAAGGCTAGGGAGCTGATGATGACTCCCATATTGTACTATCAGTTAAATAAATATGTTTGTCGTACATTTTCAGTTACAAACTGGACCACGATGACGGCCGGGTATCGTTCCCTATGTGTTTCATATTCTATACACCGCGAGACGCGCACATGGAGTTACAGGTATGTAGCATGGATACCATTCATAGTATTTTTTTATTTTATTTATTTGGGACAAAAAACAGTTATACATTTGAATATTAATAGTTAGCTAAGGTCTAAAAGTAAACAAACGCACAACCCACACTATTGTCCAAGGAATAATATCGATTTTAAAAAAGGAAAAGGAAACGGACGTATATAGAAAGGGACAGTAGGAAAATAAAAATTAACCGGAAAGGTCATACTAACCAACTCTAGACAGCGCTGCCCGTCCAGAATAGTTCGCAGTCACCATTCAGGAGGCCTACCATGATCTAATTAAAAACTATTCAAAAGCAAGACATTTCAGTTTAGGTTCCTAAACTGTATCGCTTCAAATCGTACCATGACATCCAATTTGCTCAGTGGCACTTGGATCGCTAAAAGTGAATGAAAGATCGCAATTTGTGGCTGAACCGCGTTTGAAACGTTTTTGGTGAAAAAGAGATAACGCTATTATGATCGAATAACTTTGTTTCGCTCACATTTTAGTGTCAGACACGCTCAGAAGCAAGTAATGTTATAATTGTTTTTAACTCGGTATCATTACTTAAAGTAAAAAAGACACTCAACAGTTGTTTTTAAGATTCCACGTTAATGCGGCAACTATTGTTAAAATAATTCCTAATCAAAGTAGATATTTATATACCTTTTGCTGTTTATTATACGAAAGAAATATTTTTATTTCGACGTAATAAAACAAATTATGTTTAATGTTTCGAACGTACCAGAGTAAAAAAAGTTGTGTGGGTTGTCGGTTAAAAAGGCATGAAAAATAGGTATTTTAGACTTTAGAAGAAAGATTAAAGTACACTTACACTGGTTTTTGTAAAATTACACTATGTTAGCACTAAAAAACTTTATTTTCGTCAATAATTCACTAAACGTTTCAGTTTAGGTTAGAGAAATAGTAACTTTTATTGAATCACTTATTTTGTCAGTTGAGCGTTTCAGTTGAGCTGCTCTATGGACGTCATGGTACCAAACAAGTACAAAATTGAATGAATGAAACCAAAACTTGCGACTCAGTTTAGGAAAATCGCTGTCAGATGGCATGGCCTAAACTGAATCGATAAACTGTCGTCATGGTACGAATTAGGAGAACAGTTCAGTTTAGGTCCTAAAATGGATCGCGTTAAGGGCTCGTGGTAGGCATCCAGGTCACAGCATAATATCAAGACAAAGCAGTCATCGTTACGGATTACCAGAAAGTAATTCAATAGCTATTTTTCTAAATTTGTTTTGATTAAGAGCGAAAATATCTAAATTTATAAAATGTGAGTTGTACGTTTCTAATAATTGGCGGAGTGGAGCTCTTTCCCCAGCATTTGTTCTACACTTCTCTGTGTAGAACAAGCGCGGTGCCCGCACTTCCCGCCGATTAACAGTCCTAGGTACTACATAACATAGTTTATTTGAAAGTTCCATAATATAGTAGGTATCCTATACTATTAAATGAGCTTGTGGCTAAATTATAACAGCCCGAATGTCCCAGCTGTCAATGAGGGCTATCGTTTTTGAGCTCACCAGTTGGCGCCACTGTCGAATAAGGTCATATCAATAATTCTATTTTATAATTTAAAGTACCAATAAAAACGTACATTTTATTACGCACTAGCGACCCGCCCCGGCTTCGTACGGGTGCAATGTTATACATGTATACATAATAAATAGAGTGATTCAAGAGGAAGGTTTACTTCCTCTTGAATCACTCAATTTATTAAAAAAAACCGCATCAAAATCCGTCGCGTAGTTAAAAGAGGAAATGCCGCTGGTCTTTTCGCCATACAAACGCTCTCACCTGTTTTCTTTTTGGTTTATGACTTTAAAGCTATGATTTTTTACAGTTAAATAAATATCAACCTTTTCTATGTCCCTATGTTTTCCTTTTTGATGAAACATAATCTGTATCAGCACTAGAATCTTTAGAACATGCTTAAAAAAAGGCCAATTTGGACCGCTGTCAACAGAGGCCTAGTGTACAAATTTGACAACTATTAATGAAAAAACAAAAACATAGGGACACAGTAAATATCCCTCTTATTCAGTTTATGAAATATCTTCTAGATAGATCGAATATTGGAGGAGAAAAAAGTCGAGAGCCAAACCTCGAATTATGACTTTTTACTTGTCGGACCTGTGATGTATGACATTTGACATTTCGGTGACCTCGCGCTACACTAGCGCCTCTAGCGGCGAATTCATAAGCGATAGCCCCCATTGTAGATCTTTGACAGTCGTTAAGTAGTCAATGGCCCGAAAGTCTGACAACCAGTCTTAACAAGGGGCTATCGTATTACCCAGTACTAACTGGGTTGTGGAGGTGAGATAGGCAGTCGCTCCAAGTAAAATACTGGTACTCAGCTGCTCCGGTTAGACTGGAAGCCGACCCCAACATAGTTGGGAATAGGGAGGCAGATGTTGATGGAGAAAGCTGACCAGTTTGATGGTCCACAACTTACCGATACATGATGTAGATTGCCATCGACCCGCTATGAAGACGAATGTTATAAAGGGTGTAGCAAGACCCTTAACGAAGCCGAAAGGCACTTGTTCTCCCCGTCAGTGCGATCATTTTTTTGTTCTACACCATACCTGTGAACCTTCTAGTTACGGAGATATTGGGGGTCAAAGTTACAACTTTTTTTTCTACACCATACCTGTGAACCTTCTAGTTACGGAGATATTGGGGGTCAAAGTTACAACTTTTTTTTCTACACCATACCTGTGAACCTTCTAGTTACGGAGATATTGGGGGTCAAAGTTACAACTTTTTTTTCTACACCATACCTGTGAACCTTCTAGTTACGGAGATATTGGGGGTCAAAGTTACAACTTTTTTTTCTACACCATACCTGTGAACCTTCTAGTTACGGAGATATTGGGGGTCAAAGTTACAACTTTTTTTTCTACACCATACCTGTGAACCTTCTAGTTACGGAGATATTGGGGGTCAAAGTTACAACTTTTTTTTATTGTTAAAACTTTACTTTAAATACTTCCCTTTGTACTATTCTAAGCAGCCATCAGAACAATGTTTTGAATACGTTACATTGTGTCCTACCGTAAAGCCAATTATGAAGGTGACAGCCGGAGGACTTTAAAAAAAACCGAATTAATTTAAAGAAGAGTTTAATTACTTCCAAATTACAATATTAGGTCTTAAGTCTAGACTTGGTCGATGCGCGCAAAGCGTTATAGATAGTATCGGGGTTTAGTGCCATACTGTTACTATCAAATAATGAACCTAATCCTAAGTTATCGGAATCTATAAACCTATTTGAATCTACTTCCCTGCTTCTACTTATCTGTCTGGAGGAGACAGATTTCTTCCTAGTTTCCCTTGGGTGAAAAATTTTGATTGAATGTTATAATATATGGGTAAAATGAAGGACAAGGAGGCAACACTTCAAGAAAGTTTCAAGGACTTACATATACATGGTTTTCTCGTTGTATCGATGCCTGGATACGTCCTCAGCTGCGTCTTCTTAAGTTCGGATATTCGACGAGGTACTTGGAAATACCGACAGCGACTATCGGAGTCAGCAGATTAACGATTTTTGGAAATCTCTACCGCGCCGCGCACTGCCTCGAATATCCTACCGACTGCGCCAATTATGAAGGTGGCAGCCGGAGGACTTTAAAAAAAACCGAATTAATTTAAAGAAGAGTTTAATTACTTCCAAATTACAATATTAGGTCTTAAGTCTAGACTTGGTCGATGCTTGTACCGAAGTGCCAAATTAATTATTAAGAAAAATACAATTCTGAACGATTGCGAAACGCGGATGAGGCATCATCAGATTCGAAGTAGGTGGTCGGCGGCCACACGGAGCGTCGAGTCAGCAAAGTTCCTGTGGTCCAATTTTACGTGGGTTTCCACGTAAAATTGATTACGAACCCGTTGTACGTAAATCTCTATCATGTCGCTATTTAACCGTTGTGGTGTAGGCAGGGTACGTAACAAGCCTACCAAATGTTTTTTATTATTTAGTTTTAGATTCTTTTTTTATTATTATTTTTGTTGTTCCTGTGCTTGTCCCAAATAAATATTATTCTTTTTTCTTTCTTTCTTTCAATGTTTTTTGCGTAGAGTTACCTAATTTGATGTACGGAATGCTTGGTTGACGGCGTTGTAAGGGTCCATTTAGACCCGGCGCCCATTGGCGGCACATATAACTTATTGGTATGGAAATAAAGTTGAAATTTCAACGTTAAGGCTGCCGACACGGCTTGCCTAAGCATACCGTGGTATTGTTTTTGTAACATTGAAATTTCAACTTTATTTCTACAATTATGTTATATTTTACCTTACACCTTGTATTATTTACATTTTCAGGTCATGTACGCAGGCACCCAAAGAGCATTAGCAGCGACTGTCGGCGCCCCACGTTTGCTAGAAGTAAGAGAGATAGACGAGCTCACAGCTGATTGGCTGCAAGAAAAGCTGAAGAAGTAAACCGACTGAACTTGCCTCCGTCTTGCCTGCATCTTTCCAAAAAGAAAAGAAAAAATGATAAAAAGTTTGTATAAAAATGTCTGAATAATTATATTGAAGGCCTGTTTTACTATCTTCGGATAGGTAACATCTACTATACGGGGTCACAATTACTTAGCTAGCGAAACGCAGACGTGTTTTTTTTTTTTTAATTAGTTTTATGGCCTGGTTTCAGAGACCAACGCAGACGTGGTATCGATATTAAGACAGGGTAAATAAAATGGAACTGTCTCATTGGTCGTTTGTTCCCGGTTCTCCTGGGATCGATTAGCGGGTTGGTATTGGCTTTTTCCATCAGGAATTTCTCACGGAGGCAGGATTTGTGTAGGGCTATAGGCTCGCCCCCTATTACATGGGACTTCGGGGATTCCTGGCGCGAGGTTACGCATAAGTAACATTTTTTTTTTTTTTTTTTTTCATTTAAAGCCCGCAGTCTAATTAGTTTTAATATCCATTTTAAATACACACTTTTAACTGATATCGTATATCGGTATAAAAACACGATGCGACATAAAAATCTTCATCAAATCGTTATCTTCTGTTTTATCACCTGATATTCATCACATCTTCCGAGTTTCGCTATCTAATTTAATTTTTCCGTTAAAAAATGAAATTATCTGGCAGAAAAATTAACCGAAACTTATCCAGAGGTAGTAAAACAGACCAGGTGGTCTACCATGACGTCTTAAAGCAGGAGTAATTCCAGTGTGGGAAAGAGATGGTGCTAGACTACCTGTATAGCTCTGTCTCTATCAGACACTGGAATTACTCCTGCTTTAAGACGTCATAGTAATACCCCATGAGTATTGTTTAACTACTGCCATTGTATGTAATGCTTAAAAGTAACGAGTTTTTGAGCAATATTTTTAAAAAGACAACGTAGAATTAGAAATTTAACCGTGTTAAAATTTACTCGAAATCTAAAATAAAAATTTCCCTTTTATTGATGGCCTGAACAGTGATCAGTACAGTCACGAGCACCAATAAGTAAACACTTAACAACTTTTAAAAGTGTTTTTCTCCTAATGTTCTGATTAAAATTTCATCTTGTTACGAACATAGAATTCTGGAACTCATATTTTTATGAAAATAATCTTATCTCCAAGTCACAATCGTTATTTCTCGCGAAAATTGCTTTTAAATTTAGGAAAGTGTATACATATTGGTGCTCGTGATTGTACATCTGCTGTCAAACAAAGCATAATCAATGAAAATCAAATGTCGTTTATTTAAATAAGGTTAATATACAAGGTGTCAAATAATAAACGCGGCAAGACCTCTCGCAGTCTTGGACCATGAATCTGAACATCGACAGTACCGAGCCCTCAAAAAATTGAATAAATTACTTTTGATTTTTGATTTCGACACTAAAAATAAGAAGTACGCACGGTGACCAATCAAGCTACAAAACCAGTTTATGCGTATCTCTCATTGAACTAAAATGTATACAAAGGGTGGCCATGTTATACTGGAAATGTGTAGCTCGATGTGTGGCCGTCGGAAAAATGACACATGTAGACAATTTAATTATTTGGATTATAACACTTTGTATGTCGACATGAGTTTCGACAGCAGATATAATGAGGGCTATCGTTTTTGAGCTCACCAGGTGGCGCCACCGTCGAGCAAGGGCATGTCAATAATTTTATTTTATACTTTAAAGTTACCAATAACTTCAGTTTATTTTATTACGTTATTTTATTACGTATAACAACAAAGTATCAATTTCAGATACATATTTACAATATTCTCCCTAAAATTAGCAAGCATGAAACATTTAAAAAAATCATTTTACCTCCAAGTACTAACAAATAAAATCTTAAGTTACTACCTACTTAAAATCTTCAAGTCATAATTAATCAGGAATGGCTCAATCTAGACCACAATAGTAAATATTGGTAAAAATACGTGCTAAATAAGAACGCAACGCGCGATACTCTATGATAACTGACATTTCGGTGACCTCATGCTACACTAGCGCCTGTAGCGGCGAATTCATACGCGATAGCCCCCATTGAAAAAGCTTTCAGAATAAAAGGGAAAAACTAAAATATCTTGAATTTCTCAAAGTATTATTTCCTAATCTAGGTTTTATTTTGGAATATTCCTTATTACAAGTAAATAACTGTATTTTATTGCCATTTTAAGATGTAATATACATACATGATCCTTTTTAGTCTCGAAATTAACTAGTAGGGTCAGAATTACTCTATATTGACGTCAAAAAAACCTTTTAAAGCTTCAAATATATAGTTTTTTGGCGTCAAATATGACCTTATTTGGTTTCGAAATATCCTGTTTTTGTAATTTGTTTTTATTATCTGCTTATACAGCATGTAACAGAAAGGGTATAAGCATATGGAATACTATGGTACGGACCATCAAACTGAACAACTCTCTCTATGGGACTACCATCGAGATCGTAAAAAAATAATCAGCTGTCCCATACATTTGAGTCGAGTAGGTATTGAAATTTTGTATGGGGCAGTTGATTATTTTTTTGTGATTACGATAGTGCTCCCATAGAAAAAGTTGTTCAGTTTGATGGTCCGTACCATAGTATTCCATATGATTATACCCTTTCTATTACACGCTGTATAACTATAATTAAGTGTAACGTTTTGATATAACACCCGTTTTCACGAACGCTAGGCGGCACCCCCATATGAATGCATAAATAAAAGCGCAAAAATCAACGTCGTTAAGTGTCGAGAGTTCAAATTGGAGTAGTGCAATAACGCGTACAGTTGGCCTACCATATCGTCTTAAAGGCGGAGTAATTCAAGTGTGGGAAAGAGATGGCGCTTGACGACCTGTATAGCTCTGTCTCTTTTCCTCACTGGAATTACTCCTGCTGTAAGACGTCATAGAAACCCCCCCGGAGGCACTTGTTCTCCCCGTCATAGCGATCATTTTTTTTTCTAGACCATACCTGGGAACCTAGTTGCGGAGATATTGCAGGTTAAGTTTATTTTTCTGACGTTTAAAAAAAATGTTTTAAATGTTGTACACCTTTCATTTGGGTTCGTTCGTTTCGTGTTCCTAAAAACGGGGAAACGTATTTTGTATAAAAACGTAGATTTGTGTACGTGTTTAGTTATAATTGCGCATAATTACGTAATTACTGTCAAACCAGTATCACATAATATAAATGTTTCCTGTTGTGCCAATTTTGGCACAACAGGAAACATTTATTTATTGGTGCATTTGCACCAATCCACATCAAACCATCATCTGCATACCAGCCCCAACTATGTTAAGGTCGGCTTCTAGTCTCACCGGATGGAGCTGACTACCAGTATTGTACACGGAGTGGCTGCCTATGTGATCTTCACAACCCACATACTGGGATATAAGATTAACTAAAAACATTCCAACAATTTCTGAAAAACTTCAGAATATTAAAGCAAAATAATTTTACAAATGTCTATAGCATAAGTTTTGGATGTGTATATTGGGTCACCCCCGTCAGGTGACGAGTAATAATATTAGTTCTGACCGTTTTTGGTCACGGCGGCCAATTTCAACCCAGATTAGCCATCGGCGCGGGAGATGTTATAGTGCACAAGTGTGTGCGCATACACAGGTGCACTGTCTGTTCCCAGACTCCGGGCTACTACTGAGACATTTCGAATGAAAAACCCAATAGCACTTTGCCCGACCCGGGAATCGAACCCAGGCCCCCACGCTCAGCAGTCGCGCTTGCGACCACGAGACCAACGGAGCAGTTACCGTACGAGTAATAGAGAAGTGTTGAATAAGAAGTTGTGCAGTACGACCTCAAATAAATTGGAATATGGGCAGAAAAATAATGATATCTTGACTGTTTTCTTAATTCCATTATAATAAGTTTGTGGGTTAGTCCATTTTGGCATAACTGGATATATTTGCCACAGCATATTATTCAGTCTTATGCCCGTAGTGTTAGAATATACAAATAGTCGTGTGTGAAAATAATATATTTTTCTTGACGCAATAAGCGTCATAAGTATTCCAAGGTTTGTATTCCATTTTTTCCAATTTACCTGTAATGTATTCCTTTATTTTATTAAGTCATTTGTAATGTATGTTTTTATTACTATTCTATTTAAATTTGGTGTCGTCCGAATACCAGTATTTTATATGGAGCGACTGTCTATGTTCCACAACCCAGTTAATGCTGAGTAACTTAAAAAATCTCTTTTTAGAATATATATAATCTTAGAATTCTTTGAATTATTTTTGGCCAGTCTGGATTTCAAAGTTTTAATAACATACATTAAAAAAATATAATTATTTATAAGCTTGACAAGACCATCTTGCCATAATAAATTATTCAATTTTTCATAATTATAATAATAAACTTTTAATTATTACACAGGTGTACTATTTTATTGCATAATGTTTTTTTTTTATTGTAATATTTGTTCTTTTATATGGATACTTTTTTACGGAAGGCTCTTATGAGGAAGATCACAATTATGTTCGAGAAACCAGCTTAACCCTCGTATACCCGCATCCCTTTTTGTAACACCTAAACCCGCGTACGGTCTGGCGGACCGAAAGTTTTAAAGCGAATTTTGGGATATTTGAATCAAATACGGGTATATTATGTTCTCTGGGAATTTACTACGAAATATAGTAAAAATGATAATTTACCGAACAATTACCGTCAACAAGGTGATCCTATAACTTTCACCCCCATATCTAAAATGACTGATACGATTTTGATAAAACATGTCTAATTGTAATAAACAAATCATGCGCTTTCATTTGATACCCCACTTGAGTATATTTGAAAATATAAGTACCCTACTTTTTCTTTCTACTTTTTCCTCACACAATCCATCCATCGTTTCCTTGGTCTTCCTCTCCCTCTCCATCCATCCACATTTATATTCAACACTCTTTTAGTCACATGCGATTCATGTGATGACGAGGGCCTCATCACATGCCTTTACCAAGACAGTCTTTTTTTATTTAATTTAAAACTATTATTAATGAGTAATTCCGAATCGAGCTGAACACCAGTATATTACATGGAGCGACTGCCTATCTGACCTCCACAACCCTGTTAGTGCTGGGTGGTACGACACCCCTTGGTAAGACGTTTTTAAACTTTCGCGCTAATAACTACCCGTATCGACTGTAAAAAAGATCTAGGAAGCCTTCCGTAAAACAAAATAAATTATTTTTATTAAAAATAAATTGTCTTGTAACTTGTAACGTACACTAAACCAAAGCTTTCTTAAATAAATAAATAATTATTTAAATTAGTCTTTATAATGTGTGTTTTAAATAAATTATTGTAGATGGCGTCACTGTGGCTTAGTTTAGCGATCAATAGAGTAGTAAGAAAATGGAGTACAGGTGAGCAATCGGGTCGGCACATTTGATTCGGTAATTCTGCCTCTCGGCAAAATCAAATCATACCGACCCGAAGCCAGCCGAACTAGCTTATTAGAGCGGTGTCTTAAGGTAATCGCACACTTGTCCGCGTCGAACGAAACGTTCTATCATACGTATACAGTTATCTATTCGTCCAATTTGGCGCCGGTTAGTGTGCGAGGTTTCATAGGATTTCATACGATTTCTAAAATTCGATTCTTTCGTCTTCTTCGCTACCTTCGGCTCTGATAAGTGTGCGTTTACCTTTATGGAGAATTTTAATGCGCACAATGTCGTTTTTGAATTATCTTTATTTTTTATCAAGAGTTTTTCTAAGAAATACTTAGTGTTTTACGAAAATGGTATATTTAATACTTGTATTAATCAAAGATTTAAATGGTTAGACATGCGCTCACTACATGGTATGTTGCCACCAAGGTCTCCAAATATTTGACTATAACTAAGTAAATAAAATACGAGTACTTGTAGGTAACATATCATATTAATTCAACGTTAAAATCCCTTTCAAAGATTTGTCTCTATTCATCCCTGCGTCTCTAGTCATCCCCTGCGTCTCTATTCACCCCCTGCGTCTCTATTCACCCCTGCGACTCTATTCACCCCCTGCGTCCCTATTCATCTCTGCGTCTCTATTCACCCCCTGCGTCGCTATTCACCTCCTGCATCTCTATTTACCCTTGCGACTCTATTCACGCACTGCGTCTCTATTCAACCCCTGCATCTCTATTCACCACCTGCGTCCCTAGTCACCCCCTGCGTGTCTACTTACCCCCTGTGTCTCTATTCAACCCCTGCATCTCTATTCACCCCTGCGTCTCTATTCACCCCTGCGTCTATTCAACCCGTTTTACGGTATGTCATTTTGCGTCCAGGCATCACTGAGACAAGGTGACATTTGTTCTGATAACCCTTTATCTAGATCTTAAATCTCTTTGGGCGAACCTAATGATTTCAATCTTTGGCATCAATAAATGGAACTAGTGGCTCAGTTCGGGGCCGACACAATTTGGATTGCCATCGACACGCTAAGCATACATACAATTTTACCTATTTAGTCACAACACACAAAAGTAAATAAATAAGACATAAATACATACCTAGGATACAGTGATTTTAAAAGCATTTATGTTATTTTGTAATGTTTGTATAAAAGACAACTAAGTAATAAATTATTATTCATAAGAAATGAGGTTTTCTTGGCTCTTCTTTCTAACTCTACCCACCCATGATCATGCCTTTCCTGGTACGACAAGCCTATTGCCATCAACTGGACTTAAAGAGGATACGCTAAGGTAGCCCGCGAAACTGACATTCATTCAATGGGATTCAAATAAATATAAGAACTTTTGAGATCATCAAAATAAGGCGCGAATAACACAGAAACGGCGTAAGGTGGCGGCGCGGCGCAGGTGTGGAATTTATAAGGAAAAAAAAAGAACGGCGTGCCTGCGCCGCGTCGCTTCAGCGTAATTCACGACACGTCGCCTAGGTACATTTTGTATGAAAAGGTTTTGAAGCCGCATCATGCCTGCGCCGCGTCGTCACCATAAGCCGTTCTGTGTAATTCGCGGCTAAGAGATACAAGATCCATATTTGTGTTAGTAAGTACTTAAAGAACTAAGGTATGAACCACAAAAAAAAACAAACGCAGTCAGACTGACACGTGCAGTGCATTCCAGTGTGTAACAAACGGAGCTTCTACCTAGTCCGTCCGCTCTTAGAATGCTGTTAAAACCTGCCCGCATACGGTGCAACAATGAGGCCGCCCTTCTCATGATGGTTTGCAAGTCATCAATCCAAGCTTCCAAAAATATGCTCGATGCATTGAAGTATCTCGGAAGCCCCAACATAATCCTAAGAACATTATTATATTGTACTAATAAGGAATTAAGGGCCCGCTAAGTGCCCCACAGGGTGCACGACCCAGACGATAGGTAGTAGGTATGCCTGAACTGGCCTGAAGCAAGTAAAGATAGAATTAAAGTCGATTAAATGAACTTAGAGGATTGCATTGATGATCAACTCTGTAAAGCCATATTTGCTACGGTCGCGAATCATATTTTACTCATCATACAACCTGACACTAAACTGCAAATTGGAAAAAAACGTAAGTAATTTTTTAATTTCGCGAGCTGCCACGGTGCTTCAAACTCAAAAAACTCAAACTCAAAGCATTTATTTCAATTAGACCTTAGCAGGCACTTTTGAAAGTCAGAAAAACAAACGCGAAGCTACAGTCACAGACACAAGGCATAATAACTTTTGAAAGTACTGTAGTTGCCCATTCCAAAGCGTAGATCTTTATGGAGAAGAATGGGCAAGAAACTCCATGGACACTCTTTTCAATCAAAATATTGTTACATCATTCATGTTGAGATTATACATATATGTGAGAACGATGTAGAAAGACGTGCACATAAGAGTGTCCAGAGTAAAAGATTATAACTATCAACAATTTAAAAACAAAGTAGTTATAATAAACCGTGGCAGCTAAGAGATGCCCAGTCCCAACTGACAGCGCCCTTTCCCGAACATGACGCATGCATCAGCCCCATTCAGCTCAACCAGCAGCTTAAATGTATAAAATGTATGTACCTACTACTGAATAAATAAATAATAATAATAACCATATTGAAGGGAACTAAACGACCAGACACACCCGCCACTATCAGCGAGACTTCCACCTTAAATCCAAGCTCCATACAGAAAACCTTACAAGAATGATAAATGATGTATATTTTGCAAATAGGTTTTAACAAACACTTTTACACGTCGAAAATAATCTCTGTCAACTTTTTAGACCTATCCTGCTTATGCGTATGAAGTTTCATTCAAATCGGTTCAGTCATTTCGGAACAAATGAGTTCAAAGTTTGTATGAAATACTGTAAGACGTTAAGAGGAAACGCGGGTGGTCTTTTCGCCATACAAACGCTCTCGCCTGTTTTCTTTCTGGATTATGACTTTAAAGCTAGGATTGTTTACAGTTAAATAAATATCAACCTCTTCTATGTCCCTATGTTTTCCTTTTTGATGAAACATAATCTGCATTAGCACTAGAACCTTTACAAAATGCTAAAAAAGGCCAATTCGGAGCGCTGTCAAAAGAGGCCTAGTGTACAAATTTGACAACTTTTAATGAAAAAAGGAAAACATAGGGACACAGTATAATATATCCTTCTTGTTCAGTTTATGAAATGTCTTTTTAATTTTTTACGAATGGATAGTGATACTTATGCCCATCTGTTGTCCATGGTATCACCAATAATTAAAAAGCAAGACACACTTTTGAGAAATGCTATTCCTCCTCATGATAGGCCACATGAGTGTGAGTGAGTGAGTGAGTGGCCACGATTTACGATTTTCGATACAGTTACATCCGATTCCGATTTATCTATCCAAAATTTCAAACTACTCCGTTCAACTGTACAGTCTTATAAAATCCGACAAACTGTACAGTTTTTCTCATACACACATGTAGAATATATCGTTGCAGTTTGAACTGTACCGTCCAAACATCCGTAAAGATTTTTCGTAAGGTGTGACCATAATCCGAGCGAAGCCCGCAAAATGAAGTGGAAAATAAAACTACCCTTTTATAAAAGAAAACCATTTCTATTTAAACTTGGTGCCCATCAGCTTGGCAGACGGCGTGGTACAGCCAGTTAGATCGATGCCCTGTTTCATCATGTCTGCGTAGTCCAGCTCAGCCAGCACATCGTAGCCACATTTGGCTGCTAGCACCTGGGATGTTGTGGCAGTGAACACTGTGGCTGTGGCGCTGATATCCAGTGCTTTGCAGAACGGTACTCTGAAAAAATTGAAAATAAATGTAAGATTTTTTCATGTAAACTCTTTGCCTCGTTATGAAAGTAAGTAATAAAGCATGTTCTATTGACCAGGAGCATTCCAACAAGGAGATCTCTAGGAGAGTACAACTCGGATGGGCGGCGTTTGGTAAACTGGAACATATTATTCGGTCCACAAAGATCCCTCAGTGCCTAAAAACCCGCCTTTTCAACCAATTTGTTCTGCCAACAATAACCTACGGTGCCGAGACATGGACGCTCACAAAGGAGACTGTCCACCGAGTACGAATGGCACAAAGGGCCGTGGAGCGAGCCATGCTCGGCACAACCCTCTTATATCGAGTGCGTTACACCGAAATCCGCTGTCGGCGTCGGACGAAAGTCTACGACGTCGGGGATCGGACGGTGCGCCTCATGAGCCTGGGCGGGACATCTGGCTAGACGCGGAGATGGCCGATGGAGCAAGGCTTTGACCGAGTGGTGGCCAAGGTTAGGCCAAAGAAACCAGGGCCGTCCGCTCCGGCCGCTCGTTGGGTCGACGATATCGTCGTAAGTCGCGGGAAACACCTGAATGAGGGACGCACGAAACCGGGAAGTGTGGCAGAAAAAAGGGGAGGCCAGCAGTGCGGGCTGAGGAAGATATGATGATGATCACATAATAAAAGAAACTACAACATACATACATCTAAACCATCAAATAAAACAACAATACAGAAACACTTACACCATAAACACATCTAAATATTCGCTGAAATCATATTTAATACATCAGCATTTATCATTTTCATTGTTGTTTTGTAACATTGGCTTCTCTGTTCTGGATTTGGTTTCCGGGTCTAAGTGTTATTGAATCTTTTCATGAAGCGGAGACACATGCCAGGCCTCCACTCAGAGAGAACTAGTGGGCTGTAATCTACCACGTGTTTTCAGTCATCGTCTTCCTCCCCTGGTCCCATTCTACTCGCGGTCGTCGCAACACGTGTTCTTCTTCCATTCTCCCCTGTCAGACGTCACAGCATCATTTACTCCTTTCTCGTTCATATCATTCCTCACACAATCCATCCATCTTTTCTTTGGCCTTCCTCTCCCTCTCCATCCATCAACATTCATTTCCATCACTCTTTTAGTCACATTCGTTTCATGTCACCACGTGTACCCTCTACCCAGTGATGATTGATTGTCTCGTTTTAGGAAATGGCAATTTCTTTTACCGTTTTTGAGAGCAGTCTATCGCAGTCCACTGCTGGGCATAAGGTACTCTATCCTCCACCTTCAGAATCAAGTGTAACCCTGCCACCTTGTTTAGGGTTCCGTACCCGAAGGGTAACCAACGGGGAACAGGACCCTATTACGAAGCCTCTGCTGTCCGTCCGTCCGTCTGTGTGTCATCGATCCGTAATAGGTAGACAGTTAAAATTTTCACATAATGTGTACTTCTGTTGCCGTTATAACAAGAAAATTAAAGGGGGTTCCGCTACTACAGTTACGGAACCTCTCATGCGCAGTTTTTTTTTGGTCGTCTTTGTTCCACCTAAATAGGGAGCTAGTGCAGTAAATAGATTACCTTGCTTCAAAAAACTTAGCTCCAATATTCTGTCCCCTATACTCAGGCAGGACTGTGAGTCCACTGGACGTCAGGTATCTGTCGACGTTGTAATGCTTGAACACGTCGAACATCTCCTCAGCGGTGATCAGGGTTCGCAGAACTTTCTTCCAGCGCTCTCCTTGCACCTGGAGAGAGAATGGAGAAAAAATTTAAGACATACTTATCATAATGTCACGCCTGCAACCCCTGAAGGGTAATAATTCAAACTCAAAGCATTTATTTCAATTAGACCTTAGCAGGCACTTTTGAAAGTCAGAAAAACAAAGGCGAAGCTACAGTCACAGACACAAGGCATAATAACTTGTGAAAGTACTGTAGTTGCCCATTCCAAAGCGTAGATCTCTATGGAGAAGAATGGGCAAGAAACTCCATGGACACTCTTTTCAATCAAAATATTGTTACAAGATCTTGGTTACATCATTCATGTTGAGATTATACATATTATTATATGTGAGAACGATGTAGAAAGACGTGCACATTAAGAGCGTCCAGAGTAAAAGATTATAATTATCAACAATTTAAAAACAAAGTAGTTAAAGTAATGCAGAGGTGAACATAATAGTGCACCCACATTTCGCCAGTTATGTTTAAGTCTCATGTAATAGGGGCGAGCCTATTGCCATCAACCGGGCACAAATCCAGACGCCGTGGCTGCTACTGAGAAATTCTTGGGGGAAAACCTAATCGCCCAACATTGATCGTCGTCAAGTCGCGAAACGTTGTATGCCTGTATCACCGAAACCCTGCAGTAAAAATGTTGCAGGTATTTTTATCACCAAAGCGTAACACAAATCTTATCTGATATCAAACGCCCTCGTGAATATTACCTATAAGCAAATACTGAATATACCGATAATATACAGGGTGTAACAGGACCTTTCACGAAGCCGTCAACCAAGCATTATGTACGTCAAACTAAGTAACTTCACGCAAAAATTATTGCTGGGAAACGACTTTTTTTTTTGGCGTGAAAAGTCACGTTTTACGGTAGGACTAAATGTAACGCAATCAAAACATTGTGCTGATGGATGGATTGAATAGTACGGGGGTCGTGGAGGTGTTTTAAGTAAAAATCTTACATTAAAAACTTGTATTAAAAAAAAACTTGTGAAAAAGTTGGAACTTTGACCCCAATATCTCCGTAACCAGAAGGTTCCCAGGTATGCTCTAAAAGAAAAAAATGATCGCAATGACGGGGAGTACCTTTCGGCTTCGTTAAGGTTCTTGTTACACCCTTTGTATGATAAAGGTAACAAGTTCGCCTGTACTTCTGCTCGGAATAATATATTATACAGGGTGTAAATAGACCCTTCCCGAAACCGTCAACCAAGCGTTATGTACATCGAACTAAGTAACTTGACGCAAAAATGATTGTTGGGAAAGGACTTTTATTTTTGGGGTGAAAAGTCACGTTTTACGGTAGGACTCAATGTAACGCACTCAAAACATTCTGCTGGTGGATGGATTGAATAGTACGGGGATCCTGGAAGTGTTTACAGTAAAAATCTTACGTTAAAAACAAGTACTAAAAAAAACTTTTTCACCATTTTCATACCGAGCCAGATTTTATCAAGACCTGCATATAACGTCCCTACAGCTGGGACTGCCCTCTATGACAGGGAGTGGGTTGTAATCTACCAGTTGCGGGCCTAGTGCGGGATGGCGGATTTGCTCGCGATGTTTTTCTTCACCGTTTTGAAAGCAGCAAATCTAGAGGAAATCGTCATCTAGAACATACCAATTTCCTCAACATGTTTTCCAAAAAATTCGAAGAGATATGAAAAGCCATCAACCATAAATGTTAATGGATGAGGAGGGAGAGGAAGGCCAAAGACTAAACTAAATAGGTTTGTTTTACGCATGGGAAATCATCAAATAACTCCTCCCACTCTGGGCTGAGCAGGAGGACTCTCTCCTGCTCAGCCCACAGGCACATGCACACGGACACATAAGCTTTTTTTTTACGGATGTGAAATCATCTAATGACCCCTCCCACTCTGGGCGGAGCGGAAGGGAGTGTCAGACTTGTACTGACTAAAACCCATCCATGTTCCTTCTTTTGCACTTTTTGTTCCAGGGCTGCGGTATCTCTTTCGAACAGTCCCGCAACCCTGGCAGGAACTAAATAGGCTTGCGTTTGTGTTTGCCCTAACTCGCCTGACGTGAAGCGATGAGGCGGCCTACGGTGGAGCACGCACGCCTAGAAGATACCGATTCACTCGAACTTTGAGGAGATCCAGATTATAAAGATCAGGGAACAGAGAAGCCGGCAGTGAGTCCCACAGACTGGCGGTTAGCACAATAAATGAGGAAGCATGGCGCTTTGTTCGGGTCCGTGGAACTTCAACCATATAACGGTGAAGCTTTGCCGTGTCTCTGCTCGCCTGATGATAGAATGGAGATGGGGGAATTAGATTGGCAACCATTAGGCTGACAACTTTGCAGCGATGTTCGATGCTTTGGAGCTTAGCTCTGACAATGAAGTCCTTGTCAATGAGCCTCTTAGCTCGTCGCTATGATATGAACGAGAAAGGAGTAATAAATGTACGTAAGAAAAAATCTGCATCTTTTTAGTAAAAGAGGTGACAGGCACAATTACAGTACTAGAAATAGGGACCAATTAGTTCAGCCGGGCTTCAGACTCGCTAAAGTAGATTCATCTTTCATGGGGTACTGTTTGAGATGCTATAATAAAATTCCACAAAGTATTCTTGAACTCAATGAGACGAAATGTAAAACATGCATTAAACGCACACTATGTAAGCAAGCATATTACAAGTTGGACGATTATATCGCTGACAAAAATGCTTGGCTCAATGCCGGTCCTGCTCCACAAGGACAGGGACGCATAAGTTGATAACATTAAATAGTATTGTTGAAGCTGCTGAAGATTGTACAACTATCTTTGCATTGTATACATTCAATCTCTTTAGATCACAATATAAAGCCTATATTGTGTGAGTACTATGTACTAAAAAGCTATCGTTCACTGGAAACCTACGTCCTTTCTCGACTTGAATGTACCCTGGCGGTTGAGAGTATGGTGGCGCGTGTGTCGGATCATTTAGTTCCCTTCAAAATGGTTGAGTTGAATGGTGCTGATCCATGCGTCATGTTCGTGAACTGGCGCTGTCAGTTGCGACTGGTCATCTCTTAGTTGCCACGGCTTATTTGTTTTTTTTTTTTTTTTGAATTGTCTTTTTTGTTTTTACTATGGACACTTTTAACGTGCACATCTTGTTACATCGTTCTCACATAATGTAGCATCTCAATATGAATAATGTCACCAATGTTTTGTAACAATATGCTGATTTAAAAGAGTGTCCATGGAGTCTCTTGCCCGTTCTTCTCCATAGAGATCTACGCTAGGGAATGGGCAACTACAGTACTTTCACAGTTTTTATGCCTTGTGACTGGGACTGTAGCTACATTTCATTGTTATCTTTATTTCGACAGTTCAAAAGTGCCTGTAACTGGCCAACTTGAAATAAATGCTTTGATTTTGATTTTGATTTTAATGATGCCGTGACGTCTGACAGGGGAGAATGAAGATAACTTGTTGCGCCGACCCCAAGTAGAATAGGATCAGGGCAGGAAGATGATGATGTGACATACATCAAACCAAAGTACTCTCACAATAAGATCTGTGTTTCAATAGTGCGAATATCATAAGCGGGTGATAAGCTGATAACCAGTTCGATTTAAGTTAAGATGTTGGAGACGGTCATTGGTACGGGCTTAAAATGAATCACAAATACGTAGTTGTGACATCACGCGATCTACTTACAAATCTACCCACACCACAGCGTCACTTGTCACAGAGCCCTGATGGTCACAAACTCTGAGCCAGGACGATAGTCAGTGTCTGATCGCGGCCGAGTTAAGACCTTTTGGTACCCGATTCATTGTGCCCCGTGTTATTTTGCTAAGTTGTAACCTCAAGTAATTCGTTAGTTTTGCTAGAAACAGTGTATCGCTCAGTGTCTTTTCATAGCACGAAACCCATCGTCTGCCCACATGATTTAGAAGCCTAGCGGAATAAATCCTGACACTCCGACATATATAAAAATAATAAATATTGGTTGTTCAAGTTATCTGGCATGGTATTATCATTTTAATTTTATCTTATCATACTTCGAATCTTTATTCCGGGTTTGACGGCAATCATAACATGATATCAGTACGTAAGGTGACTACAAATCAACAATATTCTTTTTATAAAAAACTAGCTGTTCCCCGCGACCTTCATCCGCGTGAAGTTAAAAAAATACTATTTTTCACATTTTTGCAACATATTTCATTGATGCTCCGCTCCTATTGGTCGTAGCCTGGTGTTATATATAGCCTATAGCCTTTCTCGATAAATGGGCTATCCAAAACTAAAAGATTTTTTCAACTCGAACCAGTATATTCTGAGATTAGCGCGTTCAACCAAACCAACTCTTTAGCTTTTTAATAATACTAGCTGCTGCCCGCGGCTTCGCTCGGTTTTTGGTCGGAAACTATATCCCACGGGCACGTTGTAAATATAGCCTATGGCTCTTGGGGATACTGTAGCTTCCTATTAGTACTTGAAGAATTTTCAAAATCGGTTCAGTAGATCCAGATATTACCCCCTATAACCTCACAAACACACAATCTTTACCTCTTTATAATATTAGAATAGATAAGTATATTATTATTAATTTTTTATCAGTTTATTTCAGATCAAATTAATCCATACAATTACAAATTATAAAAATACAGATGAATAAATTAAATTATTACAATTATAGTACCTATTGTGCTAGTAAAATCTTATGCACTATGTTAGTCAACACCCATCACAATATGCATCCATTTGTTCTGGATAGGGCAATCCGCACGAGATACAACCATCTGTAGGATACTGTTGCTACTGCCTCGCACGCGCTGCAACAAGGAGGCTACTTTCTTACGTACAACCGCATGAAAGCCGTCTGTTCGCGCCTGCGCAAACATTCCAGACGCACTACAATAGCGAGGCAGCCGCATCAGCATCCTGCAACACGTTGTTGTATTGCACACGCAGAGCACTAGCAGCCCGGCGGGCAAAGGTTACCCACAGACTGCTCGAGTATAAATATTGCCAGTAGGCTTTGAAAAGAGAATTTTCGCTGCCCTCGAGCAGTGAGCAAACCTGCGTGCAACCATATTCCCCCTGACTGCCAATGCTCTGCGCTCCCTCTCTATATCTGCGTCATCGTGCAACTCTTCTTTCACGATGTGGCCCAGATACTTGAAACTCCTCACCACCCGCAGTGCCGCACCATTAAGCATAATAGGCGGAACATGCACTGGACCCTGCTTTCCACTCTTGAAAATGAGCACTTCGCTTTTCTTTGCTTTGTTTTTATTGCGCGTTTGTAGTCGGTGCAAAATAAATGATTTTTCTTTCTTTTTTCTTTTCTTTCTTTGAATTATACCTAGGGCTTTCAAATACCGGATTTTTTCAATACCGGTATTGGAAGTCAATACCGTGATCACGGTATTAATACCGGCATTGAACGCAAGTTCAATTAGGACATTAATAAAACCATTAAAATCCGTGTTTTATTTTCAAAACAGTCTTTGTTGTTCTTATTTTTTATTCACAGTACGAACAAAAATAAAAAAATGGTGCAGAGATAGCGTTAATGGTTTTACTAAGTGTCCATTGGCAACACTAAAAATCATTTTTTTTCCTACGTGTTTTTGTCTATACAAATCAAATCTAGAAAACTACTGGTAGGAAGCCTACATTTTTGTATGAATGTAATTAGCATTCGGTCCTAAGTTATTAAAAAAATACAGTTCTTGGCATCAAAACTAGCGTTGATAGCTCTCTTAAAATAACAATTTGGTATTGGTTGATTGTTTACTTAGGTAGGACTATGAATTAGGAACATAATCAAGTCTTTTTGCAGGAAGCCATTTCACATAGACTTTGTAAAGGAGAATATAAAAAAAATGAAACTTTTTATTATTCGTATTATCGAAATGTCATCATGTCTCATGTAATCAGCATAGGTATGAGTATTTGTAGAAATGTAACTATAGCTTAATTAGCTAGCACATTCACAACACAATGACAAAGTCTACGCGTTATCCCATTGCCTTTGCGAAACTGGCTAAAAATAACAAAAATGACATAAGTACAGCTTGATTTCGGGTATTGTCTTGAGCGGGGCGCAGGAGGGTGAGCTATAGATAACAGCGCGACGCTTATGCTGGTGAAAACTAGTGATAGAATAAGATCACATCTAATGTTCGTAATACCGTAATCACGGTATTGGGGCGTCAATACCGGTATTAAAAAAGGCCCATATTAAATCCGTGATCATGGGATTATTACGGGACGTATTACGGGATCCCGGAATACCGGTATTGAAAGCCCTAGTTATACCTCAGTCCATGTTTCGCCGCATACGCCTCACAGATTGACACAAGCTTACGCACCGCCCCCACCGACGGTTCCAGCAGTACCATGTCGTCTGCATAACTGATGTTATTTACGCTAACTCCGTCTACAAAACACCCCACATGAGTACTGCTGAGCTCGCTGATGAGGTCATTAACGTACAGATTGAATAACAGAGGAGACACACTCCATGCCATATGCATCAGATAGCGCAAATCATAAAGCGCATGCCATATGCATCGGATAGAGCAAATCATAAATCATAGCTTTAAAGTCATAGACCAGAAAGAAAACAGGCGAGAGCGTTTGTATGGAGAAAAGACCACCCACATTTCCTCTGAAGTATGACCACGCCATTCATATACGCGTTGTATATTCAATAATTACAGTTATATATCCCTCGGAGGGATCCGTGAAGAATTCCCCGTATAGAAAAAGCTCTTTTCCGAGACCCACCTTCTCAAAATCCTCTTCCTCATCGTCCTTACTCTTGACCAGGACTACATTGAACCCCACCAGGTCTTTGGGCTGGTCATCCTCCTCCGTGAAGCAGACTAGACTGGTATTGCCTGAGACGTAGGATTCCCAGTTCGATCTGATGGTTGCCATGGATACTGGGTCTTCGCTTATTCCTGGAATTGGAGAAGGTGGATTATAATATTAGTAAGTGGAGTTCCTCAGTCCAGAGTCTTATTTTGTAAACAGTTGATGGCAATAGGCTTGCCCCTATTACATGACCATTAGACTTAGGTACTGTAATTCCGAAGGGTAAGGCCTAATGGTACACCCACATTTCGCCAGTTATGTTTTAGTGCCATGTAATAGGGGACGAGCCTATTACCATCAACAGAACATAAATCCAAATTCCCGATGGAAAGACTCGATAACGTTTTTGCCCGACCTGGAAATAGAACCCGCAACCTCACCAGCCAACCAACCACCAATGAGGCAGACATATATACCCAGTGAAATGTGTAATATTACCTATGCTTTACTCCACAGAACAGAAACTTCACTCATAGAGCATACATTGGTACTGATTTTATACAGGGTGTAACAAGACCCTTAACGAAGCCGTCAACCAAGCATTATGTACATCAAACTAAGTAACTTTACGCAAATAATATTGCCGGTGAAACGACTTTTTTTTGGGGTGAAAAATTACGTTTTACGGTAGGACTCAATGTAACGCACTCAAAACTGTGCTGATGGATGGATTGAATAGTACGGGGTTTGTGTAGGTGTTAAAATCTTACGTTAAAAACATAGGTATATTTAAATAAAAACTTGTGAAAAAGTTGGAACTTAGATCCTCAATATCTCCGTAACTAGAAGGTATGGTCTAGAACAAAAAAATGATCGCAATGACGGGGAGACCAAGTGCCTTTCAGCTTCGTTAAGGGTCTTGTTACACCCAATAAGTTACTAGCTTCCAGATTCAAATTCATTATTTTTTTTGCACGAAACCCTAATTCTTATTAAAAAACAAAAGTAGCCTAAGTAAGTAAGCCTTCTAACATCAACTATCTGCCAGTAAAAGTTCCGTCAAAATCGGCCCAGCCGTTTCGTAGATAGCTGTTTGAATCGCATTTTGTTAACAATTTCAAAGGTTTATTGTTATTGCACGAAATCCTAATTATTTTTCTGAAATAAAAAATTGCCTAAGTTACAGCTAACATCAACTATCTGCCAGTAAATGTCCCGTCAAAATCGGTCTAATCGTTTCGGAGATTAGCCGGAACAAACAGACAGACAAAACTTGAAAAAAAATGTGTTATAGTTCTAAGTGCCGTTTATATTTTCATATGCATTCAGTGAAAAGTTGTATTGTTGTTATTACAAAAATATACTTAAATTCTAGTTATTTGTATAAATGTTTGATCCTTACCTAAAATACTATTAAGCGGTTCGTCCCTTATAAAAGTTTCTTGCATCATGTCTAAACATATTTTTCTTGTGCTCTCATCCATATCTCTAATTTGGTACCTGAAAAACAAGAGAACAGTTTTTTCAATTATCTTCCCAGCAATTTCCAGGTCCCCTTAAACAGTGAAGATGGCAGATGGAACAAAGCTTTGGCCAAGTGGTGGCCAAGGAAACCAGAGACTTCCAAAATCTCCACCATATCGTCAAACTCGCGGGAAGCACCTGGATAAGGGACGCACAGAACCGGGAAGCGTGGCAGACGAAAGGGGAGGCCTATACCCAGCAGTGAAAAGACGACCTCAGATGGTGTTATTTGCTGATGACACATCACTGATTTTTAAGGTTAACAGACGTGCACAAGTCTTTGACGACGTAAATAACGCTATGCCTAAGATTCATAACAGAAGAAAACTAAATGCATAAGATTCGTGTTACCGAATGTAAGAAGTAGCGAATGTAACGTCGTATTGAACAGGAAGATACTAGAATTCGTCGAAAAGACGGTTTTCCTAGGGATTACACTTGACTCGAAACTGCAATGGAGTCCTCACCTAACAGCACTTGCAGGGCGGCTTAGCTCGGCCGCTTACGCTGTCCGTAAAATCCGGCAATTAACAGACGTGGATACCGCGAGACTGGTCTATTTTAGTTACTTCCATAGCATCATGTCTTATTCTGCTATGGGGACGGGCTGCAGATATTGACTCAATATTTATTCTGCAAAAGAGGTATATTATGCTGTAAGAGCCATCTATACCCTGCGCAGACGCGAATCTCTAGAGAATTGTTTAAATAAATTACCGTCATGACGGTACCTTGTCAATATATGTATTTATGAAAATATTATGTATGTTCGGAAAAACATACATCTTTTTAGTAAAATTAGCGACAGGCATAATTTTAATACTAGAAATAAGGACAAATTAGATCAGCCACGTTTCAGATTGTCAAAAGTACGCACTTCTTTTATGGGGTACTGTGTAAAATGTTATAATAAAATACCACTTGACATTCTACAACTTAATGAGAAGAAGTTTAAAACATGCATAAAACGCACACTATGTAAGCGAGCATATTATATGTTGGAAGACTATATTGTAGATAAAAATGCTTGGGTCAGTGCTGGTCCTGCTCCTCAACCACTTGAGCTCACGAACTAAGATTTTAATATTTGGAAAAGATGCTCCCCCTCTAGTTCTTTCATTTTTTTTTTGTTAGGACACTTAGTTACTTTGATTACTATTGTTTTATATAAATTACAAGCATTATTTCAGTTTTTGTAAGTGTGAGTACCATGTAGACTTTCTATTGCGGTTAGTAGGGCTTATCCTAATCTTTAAGGTTTAAATTGTTTTTTTTTTTCTTTCTATCTCTACATTGTGTTCACATATAGAAGCAACAATATTGTAACTCAAGACTATTGTAATATCTAACTTGATTTGAAAAGAGTGTCCATGGAGTTTCTTGCCCATTCTTCTCCATGTGATCTACTATTTTTGAATGGGCAACTACAGTCCATTCACAGTTATTATGCCTGTGGCTGGACTGTAGGTAGCTTATTTTTGACAATGCAAAAGTGCCTGTCACGGGCCTATTTGAAATAAATGCTTTGAATTTGAGTTTGAGTGGATGATGCCGGGGCCGATATGATGATGAAGGGCCATCGAAAACGATGACATACGCTACTGCTGATAATAGAAGGAGATCCCGTGACCGCCAGACCTACCTGCGTCATTTTAGAAATACTGTCACCTTTTCTGTGGAAGTACCAGTGGGGAAGGATCCATACAACCGATTCCTACCGGATTCCCTTTGAATAATGGCACAGTCAGTATTCTATACAAAAATACCCCAAAAAACCCCAACAACAAACCCAAAAACCCAAAACAACATCTACAAAAATCAACCCCCCCTTGTTTATCTCTTACAAAAATGTACCCTTCGCTACTGGGTACCTTACTATAGGTGAGAACAAAGTGGTGACTTTAGCAGATATCAGGTAACCAACTTATGCTAAATACGAGTATAGCTGCTAAGTTACGTCACACAATAAAGCGTGATTTTTTTTATATTACATAAGTTTGCATTAAGCATTGTATTTCTAATTTGTTGACACTGTATTTATTTTTCATTTTATTTGTATTTTTAAATTGTGATTTAAGATGTGTCCTAATAACGTGTATTTTTAATATGGGGAAACCTGAAATAAATGGTTTTTTTTTTTTTTTTTATAAGGGCTAGTGTGATGATTTACTTCGTCCACTACCAGACACTTCGTGTGGTGGAAAACACCCGCCAGACACCTTTGAAGTATGTTAAATTGTAAGTGAACTTACTTCATTTTTATTAAATTGAATTTTTTAAATGTTACTTGGGCAAATATTTGAAGTGGTTTTTCAAACCCCCAGACAGTTTCAAAGTTATTGTTTTCTACAATATATACTTGGGCTTGGTAGAAATGTCATGAAAGCGATTGCCTAGTCTAAAAATTCTTTCACCAATATTTAGGACCCCTAGACGACTTGGGATGACAAAGATAAAATGGATGGATGGTGTGAGGAGTAATTTGAAAGAGAAAGGAGTAAATGATGCCGTTACGTCTGACAGGGGAGAATCGAAGAAGAACACGTTTGCGTCGACCCCAAGTAGAATGGGACAAGGGCTGGAAGATGAGGATAATGAGAGTGGCCTTGGGATACATTTTATTGGGCCTGGGATAGTTCCCAACATTTATGTGTACAAAGCCACGGGTAGGAGTTAGTATTTGTTGCATTACCCCTGGTCACGACCTCCAGTGGGTGATATCGAAATCTTTGAACCGACTACGGGCTCAAGTTGGCCGCTGCAGATCCAATTTGGTTCGATGGGGTATGATCGACCCATCTCAGACACAATGCGAGTGTGGAGCCCCAACACAGGATATGCCACACCTTCTCTCCTGCTCGTCGTGCACATGTAATGCGTCAGGACTTAAATGAGGCAAACGACAGAGCTCTCAAGGTTGCTACATCCTGGTCGGAAAAAATCCGAGTCATCGATTCGAGAAGAAGAAGATTACTTTATCAGTCTTACCAAAGGGTATTGCGTTACTCAGTACTAATTAGGTTGTGGAGATCAGTTGGGCAGTCGCTCCATGTAAAGTACTGGTATTCAGCTGCATCCGATTAGACTGGAAGCCGACCCCAACATATTTGATAAAAAGCTGGCAGATGACGATAATGAAGTCATTTCTTTAACACATACTTACATTAATGCGGGCTTTCCATTCCTCTCTCTACCTTTGAATCTGCTCCACACCTGGCCTATCGGCACACTAGCTGGTCTTTCCCAAGGCATCTGAAAAAATATAACAATTCTTATTGAAGAACAAGCCAGATGCTTGACGCAGAGATAGACTATGGAGTAAAGTTTTGACCGTATGGTGGCCAAGGTTAGGTCTAAGCAATAGATGCATAAGGGACGTACAGAACATAAAAGATTGACAGAAGAAAGGGATGGCCTATACCAAACTGTGGGTGCTTCTGGGTTGAAATGATGAACTGAAGACGGACCCCGACTATCCATTTGGTCACAATCGCTACCTGCTGCTAAACATAAGGTTCTGTGGCGAAGAGCTGGTTTTGGGGGACTGTCTTAATTTAGTCATAATCAGCCTTTAATGTTCCCACTGCTGGGACACTCGGCATCTTCTCTATTAGAGGGAATGGGCTATAATCCACCACGCGTGCCCAGTGCAGGTTGGTAGATGTCACATCTTCGAATTTTTGGTTCTAGGACAGCCGGTTTCCTCACGACGTTTTTCATCAACGGTTTTGGGAGCAGTGGCGATGAAATAAATTACACAAAGTAATGCGCCTGCCGGGGTTCGAAGCTTCGAACCCACGACCTACTGTTCGTAAGTCGGGGCCGCCACCATTGGGCCACCACTGCTCTCTGTGCTGATTTTAATTTAATTTGAATAAATGACTTTTGATTTTGAGATCTTTATTCCTAAGTCAGAAAAAGTGTTATTGTGTCTTTCTATCAAGAGTTTATCAGTAGTGGAGTCCGGATTTGTGCCTGGTTGATGTCGATAGTCTCGGTCTTTATAACATGGAACGTAAATTAGGGCGGAATCATCGACGTAGCTAAACGCTTACCACGTATTCAGTTCATCAGTTTCCTACAAAAGTGCAATACTTAGATTGTGGACAGAGGACTAATCGGAAGCAATGAAAGGCACACGCACTACTACAAGATTTAATGTCGGCATCCACAAGTTTTAAAACTAATACAAACTGATTTAGGGCAAGGATAGGGTCTGGTTCAGACACGAAAGAGTGCACTAGTCTTGTAAGTTTTAGCCGCTTTTAGATCGAATTGTTAAACTGTAGCTACACTTGCCCTAAATCATTATGTATTAGGTTCAAAACCTGTGGATACCGACCATAAATCTTGTAGTAGTTCGTCTGCTTTTCATTGCTGCTGGACTAGTCCTCTTTTCTCAACAACCTACCACGCTCGAAATTGTTTGTTCCCTACTTAAAAAGCCACCATATTTACTAAAATTATCAATTGGTAATTATAATAAATATGGTTGATTTTTACAAATTATCTTTAATTATGTGCATTCAACCAAATCTTAAATTAATAAAAAATCATGAACAAATGATGAGCCTCAATGATGTTACTGATTGGGTAAGAAGTAGTGCCAATATGTCACAATGTTACTGTATGAGAATATTTTATTCCCAACGAGTCACACTCTTCACTTGGCGTGTGATCCGTTGAGAATAAACACAAATAGTTTTCCTGTCGAGTTGGGAACCAACGCTCGAAATGTACGGACTAGCTGTTTTTTTTTTAAATGAACAATTTGCGATGTTGGTTTCAGAATGATGGATATACTGAATAGGTGGGCACCGTTTGTGCTTCGATGTGATCTCACCCTGTATAACTGGCAAGCTGTAGGTGCACTATTGGTACCCATTCGGGGTTTGCAGACATGTTGATAAGTTATTTAATTAATTTTCAAAATCTGGGTTAAACGCGGCCAAGAGCAAATCTAAGCATTCGTTTTGGATGTACCTCATTTTACCGATTTTGCTCAGTTGAACACGCTCAATACTTAATATGCATAAATTACAAAATGGCGTGTCATGTTTTCTTACGCAAATGTGCATTGAACGGTAAAGACAGTAACCTACTAATACTCTCTGTAAATGTAAAGCAATACCCACGTAAAGCCCAGTTGGTCACAGTTCTATGTATGCTCTCTGAGGGATCCCACCCGGAACGAGGTGATTCGACAAAGAACCAGACTTGGCGACATAGCTCACAGAATAAGTAAGCTGAAGTGGCAAATGGGCGGCCATATTAGCCGTAGAACCGATGACCTTTGGGGTAGACGTGTTCTTGAGTGGAGGCTGCGAATCGGCAAACGTAAGGTGGGACGACTTCAGGCTCGGTGGAGCGACGATCTTCGCAGAATGGCTGGTAGTAACTGGATGAGAGTTCAATGCGATTGAAGAGGCCTATGACCAGCAGTGGACTGCTTTATGCTGATGATAGTGACAGTGCAGATCGTTCACTAAAATCTTTCTTTTATTGCAATTTGTTATATCTAGTGCCTTTTCAAACATTAACGGCCGAGCAGATTTTGATAAAATTTACCTCATTCTAGAATAATAAGTTTCTCTGTTTTGTCGATTTGAGTTTCCATTGGGCACGCGGCCTGTGTATCAATAACTTTATTAATAGATTGGCAAAATTGAACTGTTCTCAATCTCGCATATGTTTGACTGACAGCGTTCCAACAAATCATTTTAATACTCGCTTTTCCCTCGGCTTCGCTCGTGTGGTCATCATCTGTTCGGCTTCCATTCTAACCGAATGCAGCTGAATACCAGTATTTTACGTGGAGCGACTACCTATCTGATCTCCACAACCCAGTTAGTACCGGCTAATACGATACCCCTTGTTAAGACTGGTTGTCAGACTTTCGAGCCACTGACTACCTGTTACCACTGTCAAAGATCTACAAATGACAGCCGGGACGTGCTTTCCGAGGGGCGTAGGGAACACGGTACGTAATGATGGTCAGCCATCCACCGGCCGACCTAGGCAAGCACGGCTTACCCATAAAGTTTTAGGTGTATGCCTATGTGCTTATCTATCTTTGTGATTGATTTTATTTTTAAGAGAAACCACTGTGTGGTTCAGATTCAGTTAGACAGGATTTTTTGCAGATTTATGATCTATACAAATAAATTCAATTTAAGTGTCTGATTGTAATATCAAAATAACAGCTTCTTACTGAACGCAGATGAACATAATTACGGCACTTTTAATAAAAACACTTTTTTTAATTTTGTCTGTTTGTCCGTCTTTCTGTTTGTTCGGCTAATCTCCGTAACGGCGATTTCGACGGGACTTTGACTGGCAGATAGCTGATGTTATAAGGTCTAACATAGGCTACATTTATTTTAGCTAAAATAATTAGGGTTCCGTGCAAAATGTAAAACCCTGATTTTGGTAGCAAACTCTGATCTAAAGCGAAGTAAGTAATATTTTTTGTAATAATTTCACGCGAGCAAAGTCGCGGGCAACAGCTAGGTAAGACATAAAAAAGTCTAATATTGCCATGTCTATTGTCCATGAAAACTATTATTTTGCTTAGCGCATGTTAAATTTTTAAACATAGTTTTGTTGCTTTCATGTTTCTAATGTTTTTACCATTACTGCTGGTATTTATTGTTCATTTGGTAACTTACTATAAGCGTGACGTTTGATGGCTGGAGAGGAAGCCCAAGGAAAAGATGGATGGATTGTGTGAGGAATGATATGAAAGAGAAAGCAGTAAATGATGCCGTGACGTCTGACAGGGGAGAATGGAAGAAGAACATGTGTTGCGCCGACCACAAGTAGAGTGGGACAAGAGCAGTTATGATGATGATGACTAACTAAGAAAACCTACGAATTTGCCAACCTAGTCTTTCATCTATACTAGTATTATAAAGAGGTAAAGTTTGTGAGGTTGTAGGGGACCATCTCTGAATCTATTGTACCGATTTTGAAAATTCTTTCACTAATAGGAAGCTACATTATCCCCGAGTGTCATAGGCTATACTTAAAACGTGCCCGTGGGATAATTTCCGAAAAAAACGCGAGCGAAGCCGCGGGCAACAGCTAGTTAACCAACATTTTTTTTTCGAAATTTACTCGATTTTTGAAATCATAGATTTTAAATTAATTTATTGATAGAACCTACAGTAGGAAGAGGTATTTTATAAAGTTTATCAACAGAGTCCAGACTAGTTAGTTGTTTTAGGTCATAAGAAAAGATAGATCTTATTGAGGAGCTCGTGGCGAAATAATAACACTCGCTCGGGTCGATCTTCAGGTTAAGCCGCGTTTGCCTAGGTTGGTCCGTGGATGGGTGACCACCCATTACATACCGAGTTTCCGCCGTGCCTCGGAAAGCACGTTAAGCCTTTGGTCCCGGCTGTCATTTGTAGAGTCTGACAACCAGTCTTACAAAAGGGAATCGCATTATCCAGTATTAATTGGGTTGTGGAGGTCAGATAGGCAGTCGGTCCATTTAAAATATGGGTATTCAGCTGCATTCGGTTAGACTGGAAGCCAGGCAGGTGACGATGGTGAATTAAATATAGATTTCGCGCTTTACAGATTACAACTATTTAAAATTATACAATAAAATGCACAATTTAATTCATTATTTCACAAAAAAACGCCCGCGAATGAACCTACTATTATTTCAGCGTATTATTATTTTACTTACATTATACAATGTGTAATGTGTTCACTAGTGGAGTCCTACCACGTGACTGCCAGACGAAACGTCAAATTCAAGAGAGCTTCAAATACCAACTTATATACACAATTCGCAATCTAAAACCAACCATATCCTACAAAGATAAGGATGGTATCGATTGCAGATGTAAATTTGGATGTAAATATATCAGTGGCTTATATGTATGTGTGTGTTTGTTTCCATTGAAAACAGATGATTCATAATTTATGTAATTGATTTGACATAGTTTTGCATGTGTTTTAATGCGGCTGCGTTTTTTTTTTTGTTATTTATGGATAGAGACTTTGCTGGGTGCAAGATCATCATTTGCTTAGCCTTTTCCCAACGATGTTGGGTCCAGTCTAACCAGATGCAGCTGAATACCAGTATTATACATGGAGCGACTGCCTATCTGACCTCCACATCCCAGTTAGTACTGGGTAATACGATACCGTTTTGTAGTGTATGTAAGTGAGGCATTAAAGGTTTAAGCAAGACGGTTGTTAAATTTGGTCTCTGAACACCGAACAATACATGGCGACCCTGCTTGTAACTGGCGCTGGATCAACCGCGACCACTTACCGCGATTTATTCGGAATTTAAAAATAATGTGTGTTAAAGACATTACTTCTAATTACGAACTAAACAAGGGGATATCTATATCTATATTTCTATCTATCTATTATAATTGTATATTATGTAATATACAATATAATCTATTACAAAGAGGTAAATTTGTTAGTAAGTTTGTATGTAGCGGGTAATCTCCGGAACAAATAATCCAATTCTAAAAGTTCGTGCAAAGGTATAAAGTTACATTGTTCGTGGGTGATATAGGCTATTAATTATTTTTATATCATGCATAGTAGGCCAAGCTATCATAGTTCTTGCGGACGAAGTCGCAAGCGAAGTGCTAGTAATTTAATAAATCTACTAATCCAGAGTCCAGACCACTACTGAGATATTCCTATCGGAACCCCAATAACAGTTTGCCCTATCTGGACATCGAACTCTTTATCTTCACGCTCAGCACTCACACTTTTTACCAATTGACTATCATTCAGTTTTCATATATGATGCACTGTTTCATAAATAGCTTTTCTCTTAAACTTAAGAGCGTTACGGTATTTCATAAAAACTTTCAAGTATTTGTTTTTCGAAATGACTGAACCGATTGTAATGAAACTTCATACGCATAAGCAGGAGACATATGTCTAAAAAGTTGGTAGAGAACATTTTCGAAAAGTCTTTAAAAACAAAAAGGTAATTAGAAATTTTAGTTTCTATGAAAAATCTAAAATCAGTCTAATTTAGCTGTAACACTATTTTTCGAAAATTTCTCTGTCAAGTTTTTAGACCTAGGTATTTATTTTGCTTATGAAGTTTCATTAAAATCGGTTAAGTCTTTTCGAAAACAAATGAGTTCAAAGTTTGTATGAAATGCCGTAAGACTTTTAAATCAATGGTTAGACCTGCTGTCTTGTCTGGATCAAAATGTTGGTCCACAAAAGGGATGAATGAAATGCATTTGCATGTGGCTGAGATGAGAATGCTAACGGTGTTAGTCCGTGTTACGAGAATGGATAAAATAAGGAATGAGTACATAAGAGGAAGTCTGAAAGTGGCGCCGGTGACTAAAAAGTTGAGTGGTAAATAGGTTGTCGTGGTATGGACATGTGATGCGGAGGAATGAGGAAAATGTCGTGAGGCAAGTTCTGAGTATGGTTTGAGGAAGACCAAAGAAACGATAGATAGAGTGTGTGAAGGATGATATGGCTAGAAAGAAGGTGTATGCTGAGATGAGGAGTAATAGAGAAAGAAGTATGGAAGAAGAAGACATGCTGCGCCGACCACGAATGTATTGGTATAAGGGCAGGAGAATGAAGATGTTTTATAAATAGCTCTCCTAAGTGTACTACTTACTTGATGGTGTCATGGTTTCCATTGCCAATTTGATTTATTTACAATTCTGCCAAACTGTGACGTCTTCGTTGTCTGTATACTGTCTGGTCACCGTTACAAGGATGTCAAGCTAGCTGTTTTCCAATCTGTAACTGAAGATTAAAATGAAACATTCTTCGTGATGAATGGCGGGAAATATTTTTCATTTCAAGTGAAATAACACAACATGACATTACTCCTGTAATCTCCGAAGGGTTGAAGGCAAAGATGTACCTAATAGTACACCCACATTTCGCACAGTTATGTTTAAGTCCCATGTAATAGGGGGCGAGCCTCTTACCATCAACTGGGCGCAAATCCGGACTCCGTGGCGGCTGCTGAGAAATTCATAATTCTAAAACAATTGTCTCTCCGTGCTCTAACTGCTTCTTAAGCACCCACAGCCGCGGAGCCCCTATCATTCCTGCGAACACAGAGCCCTCACCCACGCCACCGCGTAGCTTTCCGCCTGTTCTGATATATGCACAATTCGGTGTAACATTGCCTGTAGCTCTTGAGCTAACCGCTTATTGAACCCCGGCATCGTCAGCTGCCCTCCATGAATCACAATAGCATCGAGCACATCAGAGGTGGGTACCACTGATGTGCTCGATGACAACGTATATGCATAATTTCAGGATGATCGATGAATTTCAGGATGAACCAACTTACTTTCGCATTTATATTATTAGTTAGGATTAGGATTGGATTAGGATTAAATGCGTGCTCCCATCATCATGACATTTTTGAAATTGATCCTGATGCATCTGCATACTAGTAGTGCACAATATGACTGGCTGGGGCCTTATTCAGCATCCGTCAACCAAAATATCGTATCGTAAACATAACGGACACACACACCACACCATCACATAGTACAAGTACACACGACATAATACCGATAGATATCTATTTTATAATATTTTTATCTCTAGAACATTGCATATTATGCCAAAAAATATCGCCCATTCTTGAATCTTGACACAATCAGTAAATAAATTCGGTTGTGGGTGCTTATCTCGGAAATTGCTGTGTTTAGTAATTCGGAAGATTAAGCGTTAAGAGAAGATTAAGGTTAAGCCACATTGCTCGGTCTTCAGGTTAAGCTCCGCTTGCCAAGGTTGGTCCGTGGATGGGTGACCATTTATTACATATCTACTAGATGTAAATAGCCTTTCACAAAACATTACTTACATATTATTATTATTTTTTATTACGGTTTACGGTAGGACTCAATGTAACGCACATTACACATGTGCTGATGGATGCATTGAATAGTAGTACAGGGGTCATGCATGGAGGTATTTAAAGTAAACCTATAATATTATAACATGTAATAAAAATTTGTGAAAACGTCGGAACTTTGACCCTCAATATCTCTGTAACTAGAAGGTTCCCAGGTATAATCCAGAAAAATAAAGAACATTATGTCCATTTATAAGTTAAAATAACCTAAAGTAACTAACTTACAACAGGGAACTTGGAACAGGGTCTAAACTACCGGCAGTCAGGGCTCCAGAGAGAGGAACTCCTAACAATACGCGCCGTGTCCAGGAGTACCGCGCACTGAATCAAGCCCTTGATCCAGCTGCATACCGATTGCCTCCTCAGGTCTCTCGTGGCTCTCGGCAATTAAGCCATGGGCTGATACGACTATCGGCACAATGCTCGCAAAGTTTTTTCTTTTGATGTTTTTTTCCTGAAGATGTGCCCTTCGGCTTCGTCAAGGGTCTTGTTACACCCATTATACGAGTTTCCTCCTCGGTTTTGGTCCCGGCTGTCATTTGTAGATCTTTGACAGTCGTTACAGGTAGTTAGTAGGCTGAAAGTTGAACAACTAGACATACTCACATACCATATCTATCTTTGTTGTGGAGACCAGATAGGCAACGGCTCCATGTAAAATACTGGTATTCAGCTGCTTCAGGTTAGAATGGAAGCCGACCCCAAAACAGTTGGTAAAAGGCTAGGCAGAAAATGATGGTATTTTTAAAGAAATGAGGAAGTTAGGAGTAGTTTGTTGTGATGTGCAAATTACCTAGTAAGTGTTGAGTTGCACAACTAACCTTAATGCACTTTATCGCCTTAATGCAAGCGTTTCTAGGTAATCTCAGATATCTTATTGATTTCTTCCCTGATTGTGAAGCCGATTTACACTGTCTTGTTAAGCAGTGATAGCCTAGTGATGTGACTGTGTGTCAAGTCATAGGTCTCAAGTTCGAACCCAAGACATACACGTCTGATTTTTCTGATTCTTGTGCGTATTGTATAATTATCACTTGCTTCGGTGAAGGAAAACATCGTGAGGAAACCAGCATGCCTGAGAGATATTTCTCGACGGCATGTAAAGCCAAGTCAGAGGCCCATGGGCGGTATAACAAGTCTGACACCAGGTTAGGCACTAACCACATGATAAAGAAAGAATGTCTTGTATTTTTATATAATACTAGCGACCCGCCCGGCTTCGCTCGGGTGCAATTTTGTAAATATAAACCTTCCTCTTGAATCAATCTATCTATTGCTGAAAACTGCATTAAAATACGTTGCGTAGTTTAAAAGACCTAAGTGTACAAACAGCGGGAGTGACTTTGTTTTATACTATGGAAAGATTATGATAATATTATTTACCGATATACATCAGTAGCCATGGCCTTAAGATAATAGATATATAAGATAAAGTTGCCTCACTGGAGGTCGTGTACTAGGCAAATTATGACGATTATGTGTTCGTCACATTACCGTGCCGTCTCCACCAATGGGCACTCACATCACCTCAAGTATAAAGTGTTACCGATGACGTACGGTCCACGGTAGGTATCTATTTGTAATTTATCTTAAGACTATGACCATTGATGTACAACATCGCAAAATACATACATAGAATAAATATTATACTCTCGCTTTTTTCATAAGGAGGTAGACAAACTGCACTATAAACATAACATAACATCAGCTATTACTGGCGTAATGATATGTACATTTCGACATTTTTGTTTCAGTTCCACGTAAAAGGAGGCAAGCGTATTGCCATTAAAAGGGTACAAATCCAAACTCAATAATACTTTGCCCGTCTCCGGGGATCGAACCCAGGACCTCATGCTCAGCAGTCACGCTTGCGACTATTAGACCAACGAGGCAGCCTCCAAATTCTAGTCAAGTATTAATTTTTCATTGTAACTTGATATTGAGGCCTTTGCCCAGCAGTGGGACAGTAATAGGCTGGTATTATTATTATTAACTTGATGTTGTTAGAAAATTATCAACATAAACGTAGATGAAAAAAATCGTATATATTATACAGGGATATTGGTAATATGATGGTAATCCATTAAGGTCATGGTGAGAGGTGAGGTGAGATCATTTGCAACCTTTTATGATTTTATTTTTATAAACACAATTTAAATAATGCAAAATATTTTTAAAAAAAGGTAGGTAAAGGCGCATATCTTTTTTCCGAGATTTTAAAAAAGTCATTACCTATAGGAATGCGGGCTATCGTATGAATTCGCCGCTAGAGGCGCTAGTGTAGCGCGGGGGACCAAAATGTCAGATGTCATAGATTGCTCGCGCGTTGCGTGCTGTTTTATCAAGTATTTTTGCAAATATTCACGATTGTGGTCTAGATTGAGCCATTCCTGATTAATTATGACTTGAAGATTTTAAATAGCAACTTAGAATCTTAATTTTCAGTACTTGTAGGTAAAATGATTTTTAAATGTTTCATGCCTGCTAGTTTTAGGGAGAATATTGTAAATAAAGGGTGTAACAAGACCCTTAACGAAGCCGAAAGGTACTTGTTCTCCCCATTATTACGAACATTTTTTTATTCTAGACCATACCTGGGAACCTTCTAGTTACGGAGATATTGGGGGTCAAAGTTCCAACTTTTTCACTAGTTTTTTTCTAAATGCATGTTTTTAACGTAATATTTTTACTGTAAACACCTGCACGACCCCCTTACTATACAATTCATCCATCAGCACAATGTTTTGAGTGCGTTACATTGAGTTTTACCAAAACGTGATTATTAAACCCAAAAAAAAAATTCGTTTCTTAGCAATAATTTTTGCGTAAAGTTACTTAGTTTGATGTACATAATGCCTGGTTGACGGGTTCGTGAAGGATCTTGTTACACCCTGTATTTGAACCTGAAGTTTACACTATGTTGTTATACGTAATAAAATAATATTTTTATGAAGTTATTGGTAGGTACTTTAAAGTATAAAATAGAATTAATAAGAGGACCTTAATCGACAGTGGCGCCATCTGGTGACCTCGAAAATCAATTTGGACTTAGTTTATGTATAAATCTGTGGTTTTTTTTATTTTCGCACTAGTAAAGATAAATGATAAAAATCCACGAGCGTGAAATACATGTTGAAACTAATCGTTGTGCGATAAGACCCAGTTTTCGTGGAAGTGTATTGAAAATTATATTATCCGGTATTTATCAGGGGTTTTTCGTAATTTTGTTTTTGCGTAGATATTATGATGCGTCATGATTTGCCCAGTACACTTGTGTTGTCTCTCAAATCACACACTGGTATTTAATTTATGAGATATCATCATATAGACCATATATAGCTACTGATATTTATATCTGTAAAGAATATTAATACTAAAATAATTATCATCCGATTTTTATTATTTGAAACTAATTTGATTTCACGTAGCACGGGTTCTGATTAATCCTATGGGTAGTTTTAAAAAGGTGGCACCCTTTGGTTACGGAACCCTAAAAATACCAACTCGGAAGTTGGTGGCCAAAAATCAATGACAAAAACAAAGTCACCGACTTCCTAAAGTAAAGTTATTTTAAACAATGAGTGTGTTTTGGAAGTCGGTTTTTTTTGCGCCAATTATTTTTATAATGGTCTGAAATTGTCAACACGGAGTGAACAAGCTTGGTGATCACTGCTCCATCCATCTCTGTTTATATGCTACTAGCTATTACCAGCGGCTTCGCTCGCGCTTTGATCGGAAATTATTCCACTGGCATGTTGTAAATATAGCCTATTGCAGTCGGGAATAATGTAGCTTCCTATTAGTGAAAGAATTATCAAAATCGGTTCAGTAGATCCAGAGATTACCCCCTGCAACCTCACAAACTTTACCTCTTTATAATATTAGTATAAAAGAGGCCAGCGAATTTTCTTTAACATTGAGTAATGTTATTTACCACTGCTCTTAAACCGGTGAAGGAAAACATCTTGAGTCGTGAGGAAACCGGCATGTCCTAGAACCAAACATTCGACGACATGTGACATCTACCAACCCGCACTGGGCCCGCGTGGTGGATTACAGCCCACTCACTCTCAAAGAGAGGAGGCCGTGTGTCCCAGCCGTGGGAAAATTATAGGCTGATTATGCCATTATGCGATAGTATATTTAATGCTACCGATAGATAAAGTTGACAGGATCAATATTATATTGTTTAACATAAACATTATGTCATGTTTATAAGTTTCTGGAATTCCAATAAATCATTAAAAAAGACATGCTTCATAGTAAAATGTAGTGATCACTGCCAAAATAATCGTCATGACTAGTTAAAAATACGTTATTCCAAGATTCGCGACCAATATACGAACTGCCTCGTCGGTCGGGTGCCCGCAAGGGCGACTGCTGAGCATGAGGTCCCGGCTTCGACTCCCAGGTCGGGCAGTGGATTGAGTTTTTCAAATAACGGTTTCTCAGTAGTCATACAGTTTGGATTTGTGTCCGGTTGAAAGCAATAGGCTCGCCTCTATTACATGAGACTTGATACAGGGTTAGTTTCCAAAGACTATCCAAATTCTCAGATATGATGCAGCACGACATTCTGGGCCCCCCCACATAGAAATTTTTCTTCGGTTATTAAAAAATAAATCTGCTGTTTCCTACAAAAGTGCAATACCTACATGGTCAAAATGTATGGAACAGCTGTTTATTTTTTTAATAACCGATGCAAAATTTCTATGTGGGGGGGCTCAGAATGTCGTGCTGCATCATATCTGAGAATTTGGATAGTCTTTGGAAACTAACCCTGTATAACTGGTGAAATGTGGGTGTACTATTGGGTACACATCTCCCAAGCCTTTCAGGGCTACTTTCGGTCAACTCTGTTGGGGTCAGCTTCCAGTCTAACCGGATGCAGCTGAATACTATTATTTTACTTGGAGCGACTGCCTATCTGACCTCCACAATCCAGTTAGTACTGGGCAATACGATATCCCTTGATAAGACTGGTTGTCAGACTTTCGGGGCACTGACTACTTGTAGCGACTGTCAAAGATGTACAATTGACAGCCGGGACCAACGGCTTAACGTGCTTTCCGAGGCACGGAGGAAACTCGGTATGTAATGGGCGGTCGCCCTACCTAACCAAAGCAAGCGCGGCTTAAGAGGCCGGCGACCGATGCGTTTTTCATACAAACGTAATACCAAAATAACTTGTAAATCAAAAACATTCTTAAGGTACTGTCTCTTTATTCCGATTGGAATACAAAATATCTAGGTTCCCAATGAAATATTTTGAAAGGACAATGATATAAAGACGAGATATGAGGAATTTAAAATTTCTATAGAAAACTTATTTTTCTCATAACTCTTGTTTAAATCAGTGTCCATTCAAAATATTTCATTGGGAACCTAGATATTTTGTATTTCGATCGGAATAAAGAGACAGTACCTTAAGAATGTTTTTGATTTACAAGTTATTTTGGTATTACGTTTGTATGAAAAACGCATCGGTCGCCGGCCTCTTAATCTAAAGATTGATCCGAACGGCTGTTATATTTAGTCATACATGTAGGTCTCTGGAGCCCTGACACAGCCAGAAGGCGTCGCGGCAGACCTCATAGAAGATGGCGGGACGAACTGCACAAAACCAACGACCAGTAGCCCACATTAGCCCTGGATAGAAACAACTGAAGTCACGGGAAAAGGCCTTTGCCTAGCTGTGGGATGACGCAGGCTAACAGTAGCAGTATAAAAGGTGTAACAAGACGCCGAAACCGGAATGTCCTAGAACCAAACAATCATGACTGTGAAACTGTCATTCAGGGTGTAACCGAACCCTTCACGAAGCCAAAAGGCACTTGTTCTCCCCGTCATTGCGATCATTTTTTTGTTCTAGACCATACCTGGGAACCTTCTAGTTACGGAGATACTGGGGGTCAAAGTCCCAACTTTTTCACAAGATTTTTTTTAAATACATGTTTTAAACGTAAGATTTTTACTTTAAACACCTCCACGTCCCCTGTACTATTCAATCCAACCACTTTGTTTTGAGTGCGATACATTGAGTCCTACCGTAAAACGTGATTTTTCACTCCAAAAAGAAATGTCGTTTCCCAGCAATAATTTTTGCGTAAAGTTACTTAGTTTGATGTACATAATGCTTGGTTGACGGCTTCGTGAAGGGTCTTGTTACACCCTGTATGTAGGTTGCAATTCCTACGCACCTGCTCTCTGAAGAAGCAACTAAACAAAGCTTAATATCATGGTTCAATTAAGGACCTTGGAAGCTTCTCCGTTTCTTTGAAGAGTCGTTTGATCTCACAAACAATCGATAAAGATATTCAGTTTCGATCCATTACCTCTCTTGATTGATTCAATAAAAATTTATTGATCAATACATACTGATGGCAAGACAATTGACTTTCAATCAGGACATTTAAATTTTGCGTCTCGAGAATGTTCTGTTTGACTTGCTGGGGCCGCACCCGTTTCTATCTCCTTAAATGGTATTACTGGAATAATTGAAAATATGCATTGTACCTTGACGTCATCATCAAAAACATCACTGGGTCCTCAAGCTTTCAAGCAGCGAGTCACACAGCCAGCCAGTTTCAAATGGGTATCATTGACCACCAGCATGCAGCGGAGGCTCATTGCTGGTCAGCACCGTCGGCCTCATAAAGCGACCTTGGCATAGATACACTTCTGCCTATCTGTTAGGGATGCTATAAACAAACATTGTTTATTTTATGCATTCTTACAATTTACACAGTGCACAAATGCTGCAGAGTGTATTCGCAAATTTATTGTATAAACAAGAGTTTCCTCTACAATTTTCCTTATTATTTGTAGCTGATGAGTACTAATGACGAATATAGGTGTAACAAAACCCTTAACAAGGCCGAAAGGCACTTGTCACTTGAGACACTCCCCGTCATTGCGATCATTTCATTATTCAGACCATACCTGGGAACCTTACCTTATTATTATTATATTGGGGGTCAAAGTTCCAACTTTTTTACATGTTTTTAATGTAACATTTTCTACGGTCCCCGTTCTTTTCAACATCCATCAGCACAATGTTTTGAATGCGTTACATTGAGTCCTACCGTAAAACGTGATTTTCCACCCCAAAAAAAAGTCGTTTCCCAGCAATAATTTTTGCGTAAAGTTACTTAGTTTGATGTATGTACATAATGCTTGGTTGTCGACTTCGTGAAGGATTTGTTATACCCTGTATAATTATCTGTACGTTTGAAAATATAGTGAATTACTCCTAAGAAGGTTATTTAGTGTTGACGTCCCATTTCAATGCTGTTCCTGAGTATTTATATTTGAGCAAATGTTTGTCATGATTCTGCTTATACTTATGTATGTGTCTGAATATAAAATCTACCGCCTATAATCCGTGAAGGGTTAGGGAGAGGTGTATTCAATAGTACACCCACATGTCGCCAGTTATGTTTCAGTCCCATGTAATAAGGGGCGAGCCTATTCCCATCAACCGGGCACAAATCCAGACTCCGTGGCTGCTTCTGAGAAATTTCTAATCGAAAAACCCAACAACACTTTGCCCGACCCGGGAATCGAACCCAGGACCTCATGCTCAGCAGTTGCGGTTGCGACCACTAGACCAAAGAGGCAGTCGAATCGAGGCATATGTATCTGTAAAATAAAATGTCAATTCCTTTATTCAAATTTAGCAGAGAATCAACACTTTTTGAACATCAAAGTTACATATCACAATTCACAACTCACCAAAATACCCGCTCTGCGCCACTTCATAATTGGACCCACAGTAGGCCTTGGGAGACACATCAGTATTCGGAGACCCACCGGCGGGTCTGCTTGGTGGGTCCTTGAAGACGAAGTGATCATTCCTGCCCTTGTCCCATTCTACTCGCGGTCGTCGCAACACGTGTTCTTCTTCCATTCTCCCCTGTCAGACGTCACAGCATACTTTCTCTTTCATATCATTCTTAAAAAAAAAAAAAAAAAAGTTTTTTATTTTATCTCAAATGGTTACATTTCAAAATATGAATGAAACAGCCCCAGTAAGTTATTAATAATACTTGAGTTGGGGTTGTCTCGTTCTTTCCCTTAATTGATAGTTACAATATTGAGATTTTATAAAATAAGAAATAAAATAATGAGAACAAATAGAAACAAAATAATTAGCAGCTCTGTGCAGTGTGTGATTGTATGTGTATGTGTGATTATAGTAGTGTGTGATGGTGGATTTGTGTGTGTGTGTTTGTGTGAGCGTGTGTGTGTTTGTGTGTGTGTTTACGTATTTGCTGAAAGAAGGTAAGTATTCATGTAAATCGGTCTAGAATATGCTCTGCTTCTTCATATGTTAGAGTTTTTAACCACTCGGTTATCGCCTTTTTGCATTGATGCAAGACCTCGTGGTGGAACTTTAGTTTCGCGTTAATTTTGTTGTATATGTGGGCTGATTGGCATACATACTGACGCCTTGCGAAAGCCGTTCGTACCCCTGGGGAGTAAGCCACAATATCTTTTCGTCTCCTAGTCTGTCTTTCTGGGTTAACTGGAATGTATTTGTGTAAATATAGAATTATATTTAAAAGGTATAGTTTCCTGCCTGATAATAGGCCACTAATTCTATATAGATCGACTGTGGGATATCTGTATGGCTTAAAATACATGATTTTTAAAAGTGACCTTTGGGCTCTTTCTAACTCTAGAAATTTAGTTTTAGTAGCCCCTCCCCAAACTGGTAAGCAGTATGTGATCACTGACTGCGCGAGTTCTACGTAAATGTTGTTGAGTGTCTTTTGAGGCACCACATGTCGTAAGTTTTTAAAAATCCATATAAATTTTCGAACACGCGACATAATAACCTCAATATGCGAGTGCCATGCTAGACATTCGTCTACTATAACTCCCAGGTATCTAGTAGACGGGACTTGTTTGATGGATTTACAGTCACAATTTTGCTCCAAGCTGTTTGCACACATATGGATACGGATGTTGAAATTATTACATGCTTTAGACCTTGCACTTGGAGAGAAACAGATGTAATTTGTTTTAGCTGTGTTAAGGGTTAGCAAATTTGCTTTGAGCCACCTGTCTATAACAACTAACCCTTGTTCGGCCTTATTACGTACCTCCTCCCAAGTGCCGCCAAAGTAGACAATGGCCGTATCATCCGCATACGAGAAGATTTTCCCGCCACTGTTCTTTAGGTTACAGAGTTCATTAATATACACCAGAAACAGTGGCGGGCCGAGCACAGAGCCCTGCGGAACACCGAAAACAACGTTTTCCTCATTGCTGTACGAGTTGCCAATTTTAACCTGTTGTTTCCTACCCCGGAGGTAACTGTCAAAAAGAGAAAGAGCCTTGCCCCTAATTCCTATGGCCTCAAGTCTCTGCACAAGGATGGGAACAGATACGGTGTCAAAAGCTTTTTTCAGGTCTAGAAACACCGTAACGCATTTTTATCCCTTGTCTACCTTATCTGAAATTTCAGACGTTAACGATATTACCGCATCTTGAGTTGATCGCCCTTTTCTAAAACCATATTGTGCGTCGGAAATAATGTTAAATTTATTTAAGTAATTTGTTAGCCTTTTATTTAATACTAGCTTCTGCCCGCGACTTCGTACGCGGATCCTGTTGCTTTTGCCAGTGACAACGGGGTCGTCAAGAAAATCGAAGATCTGAAACGTCTGATGTAGAATTCTGAGGCCCGGGGACGGGAAAACAACGGGATGAGCGAGACGATTGAAGACGTTCCAGATCTTTCATTTTCGTAAGTCCACAGGAAATGCCCATCAGACTAAACAACTTTTGCTAAGACGTCATTCCTTAATATGTTATAGTGTCGCTGGGCTTTGGAGTTCCACAACAGGGTTCCAGATCTCCAACTTTATTCTCACAGCAGAAAATGCTCTTCACGTGTAATAATTTTTGATATGACACCATTTTTATATCTCTTATACTTTAGCTGTTCTGTTGCGGTTCTGCATCAGGTGTTCCAATTTCCAAAATAAATTATAGCCTATATGTTGCCCAGACTTAATACCTACACAACAAATTCTCTCTTCTTCCCGTTTTTCTGCAGCGGATCCCAAGGGTACACTGAATTAACAATAATATTGCAAATAACTTTAAAAAAATGCGCAATTCTCTATCCGTGAACGTCTCCGACTCGCGAGACAATGCGTGACGTTCACGATCAGCGGACAGTCGCGCATCACGTTCCGCACTTGTCTCTAGAGACCCAGAAGCAGATGCGTAGATACGCTGAGAACTCATGCGCAATTCTCTATCCGTGAACTTCTGCGACTCACGAGACAATGCATGACGTTCACGATCAGCAATCATTCGCGCATCATTTTCTTCACTGGTCTCTAGAGACCTGGATGTAAATGCGTAAATACGCTGAGAACGCAGGTGTGCTTCGCGATCCGAAGAGGTTTCTACGGAGCGAGTTGCTGCCTGATGTTCTCGAACAGCATCAAGTCTCTCCTGACGCTCTTCGGTAGATTCTTGGGATCTTATGATCCTCAATCTTTTAGCTCCTTTGGAACGTTGGGAAAAATTTTACCTCTTTCTAGGCATAGTTATAGTTTAATTCTGAAGATACCTGATCAATTAAAATCTATGTTACTGCTCCCCTGCGTTACCGGGTAGGCTACCGTGTCACGAAAATAAATGAAAAATGAAATTAAACACTCAAATAACATAAGCCCCAAGGCTTATTTATTTGATAAAATAAAATAATAAATGGGAGTTTTGGCCAGTAGAGTCAAATTTTCAATGATTCATCGAAAATCAGTCCTAAACTGTTACCGCCTTCACCACTTGGAGGTACTCCCAGCTTATGTTATTTTATAATTATACAGTGAAATTAGTGATAGCTTTGATTTCCATATCAGGTGTTCCAGATCTTCAATTTTTATATGTCAACAGAGAGTGATCATCAGGCTGAACAACTCTTGCTAAGACTTCATTCCTATTATTATATGTTATTGTGTAGCTGGGCGCTTGGAATTCCACAACGCGTGTGCCAGATCTTCAATTTTTATACGTCAACAGAGAGTGCTCATCAGGTTGAACAACTCTTGCTAAGACGTCATTCCTATATATGTTATAGTGTAGCTGGGCTCTTGGAGTTCCACATCAGCTGTTCCAGATCTTCAAATTTTATACGGCAACAGAGAGTGCTTATCAGGCTGAACAACTCTTGCTAAGACGTCATTACTATATATGTTATAGTGTAGCTGGGCTCTTGGAGTTCCACATCAGCTGTTCCAGATCTTCAAATTTTATATGACAACAGAGAGTGCTCATCAGGTTGAACAACTCTTGCTCAGACGTCATTCCTATATATGTTATAGTGTAGCTGGGCTCTTGGAGTTCCACTTCAGGTGTTCCAGATCTTCAAATTTATTCTCTTAGCAGAAAATGCTCATCACGTGGAACAATTTTTGCTATGGTACCATTTTTGTATCTCTTATAGTTTAGCTGGTCTGTTGCGGTGCTGCATCAGATGTTCAAGTTTCCAAGATAAATTATAGCCTATATGTTGCCCAGATTTAATACCTATACAACAAAAAAAAATCATTTAAATCCGTCGAGTAGTTCCGAAGATTAGTGTGTACAAACAAACAGACATACAGACAAACAGACAGAATTTTTTTTTTGGATTCGTGCTCTATTACTGTTTCCAAACCCCCCTCAATAATTATTTTTTTAATATATTCAATGTACAGACACAGTTTTTTTACTGTTTTATTATATGTATAGATTTTTTCTATTTTTTTTTAAAGTGACGGTAAGACAGAAATCGGTCGATACTGGTGTTCATCGCTCCTTGTAGCAGTGTGAACTCCTACATGGAGCGATGACCATCTGACCTCCCTAACCCAATTAATCTTTGCTCTAAGGTTATTCCGTACCAAAACAATTAAACATACATAAAAGAATGGTACCAAACAAACCTGTATACGTGTTGTTTCTAAAACAAAATATACATGATGTTTCTAAAATAAACAATCGGTTCTGGGAACGTGCCGGGCAATGCTAGGTGCTAGACGTTTAGGGATGGGACGTGTCTATAGATTTTTTGTCGATAGTTAGGTTGGCAGTAACTCCTGCATGCAGTTTAACTGAAACCCGACCCCAAAATTATTTGGAAAATGCAGGCAAATGATGAGGTTGGCATGTAGACTTCAATTTTGTTTTAAGACTTCTTTGTTTTTGCGGCTTTGTCTGTTTATATTTCGCTGTATCCATATAAATACGATACCTACGCCGATAGCAAAAGAATTGGCCATAAGCCAAAACGCTTGGCAGTGTATCTAAAGCTGTTGAACCCCCGTAAGGTAATTTAACAGTAGATATCACTGCACGATTCGACCCTGGTTACAACACTTTACTTGATTAATCATAGACATTGCCGTTCGACCATTGCATTACCTTAACGTAAGTAAAAATAAGGTAGGAATGGCACGGAAAAAGAGAGACCAAGACCTAGCAACGGGTAAATTCAGGCTATGGGTGATAATACATAATTATAACTTATGAATGCTGTTGCACGTGCTGAAAACCTCATTGGTAGTTATGTGTTTGAACCGTTTGGGGTTGAAATACTAAGGCCCATAGGTCCGAATGCTCACCTAGTCTTTCGAGACATCGCCAAGAGGTTGTTCGACTCTTCCTGTGACAACAACGTGTATTAGGGTGCTGTTGGGGCTTCCGCGGTCCTGTAGCCAGGCATGTTTGCTGAAGCAGATCAAATAGCTTTCAGGCGATTATGCGATGGATTTGGGGGAGCACCATTAGTATTCTAAAGGTGATAATGGAATGTGTACACAGCTGCAGGTCTGTTGCGAGTCCGCTTCCCACTGCAGTAGTTATAGGTTTTTTAATTAGTTTTATTTTATTTTAATAAGAAATGTTGCTAACATAGTTTTACAACAGCAATATGAATCGTGTGTTTGAATTAAATAAACAATAATAATTAGAACAATAGCAGGATCTTATTCTTCGTGCCGATGGTACCGTTAAATATAACTGCATAGCACATGTGTGAGTACTATGTACTGTAAAACTACCATTTACATTTAGTTATCCTTCATTGACTCGAATGTGCCCTGGTGGCTGAGAGAATGTCAGGCTCACTCAAATGTCTCGCTAATAGTGGCGGGTGTGTTGGGTCGTTTAGTTCCCTTCAATATGGTTGAGCTGAATGGAGCTGATGCATGCGTCATGTTCGTGAACGGGCGCTGTCAGTTGGGACTGGTCATCTCTTAACTGCCACGGTTTATTTTAATTACTTTGTTTTTAAATTGTGATAGTTATAATCTTTTACTCTGGACGCTCTTAATGTGCACGTCTTTCTACATCGTTCTCACATATATGTATAATCTCAACATGAATGATGTAACCAAGATCTTGTAACAATATTTTGATTGAAAAGAGTGTCCATGGAGTTTCTTGCCCATTCTTCTCCATAGGGATCTACGCTTTGGAATGGGCAACTACAGTACTTTCACAAGTTATTATGCCTTGTGTCTGTGACTGTAGCTTCGCCTTTGTTATTCTGACTTTCAAAAGTGCCTGCGAAGGTCTAATTGAAATAAACGCTTTGAGTTTGAGTTTGAGTTTGAAATATTGGCCTATTATTTCAAAATTTAGAATGATGCTCACTTGCTGAATAGCAGAATGATATCTAAAAATATTAGCCACTAACCACACAATGAAGAAAGATAGACAGAGCTGGATTGTTGACGCCAGACAGGCAGTCGCTCCATGTAAAATACTGGTATTGAGCTACATCCGATTGACTGGAGGCCAACCCTAACATCGCTGGGAGAAAGCCAGGCAGATCATGATGACCTACGAGCCCAGAGAGCGTTGTTGCCAGTGATCCTCAAACTAGATAGTTATCGTCTGTATCTTGGGGCTCAGTATTTTGTTTGTAGAGTAAAGACTAGAGAATCTGAGTTCGCTATCTGAGTATGAACGTAGATGGCTTTAAGAGTGGAGACCAAAGAAACGATGGATGGACTATGTGAACGATGATATGGCTAGAAAAGAGGTGACTTCTGAGATGACGGGTAACAGAGAAGTATGGAAGAAGAAGTTATGCTGCGCCGAACACAAATAAATTAGGATATGCTCAGGAGAATGAAGATGACGATGATTATAGACTAGAGGGGTGATTGTGATGATCTATCGATATTTCCTGACCCCATCCCTATAGAAGTAATTTTATATTTCCCCAATTCTCTTCAGTTCAGAAGTGTAGTTTCAGATGTATTAGAGCCGGAGCGCGAAACGGTCGCGGCCGGCTATATTTACTTCTCTCAACGTTAGTTATTCGTGATATTTCAAGTTAAAAATATACATTCGTTTCCATTTCAGAGTTCTGTGTTATTTTTTGTATGTGAGTGAAATATGATTTTGAATGGGTAAGTGAGTAATTTTTTTTTTAACTTTATTTTCGGCTGTCCTTTATGTGGGACATAAAAAAAACTGTTGTTGTTTTAGTAACAGTTGATCTGTTACTATCGGGAAATGAACTTTTCTGCGACGCTAGCTTTTACTCGTGATTTCATCCGTGTTGAAAAATCATAATTATTTTATTAGTGTAGATTTCACGAAACATTTTATGGTACTCGATAATAGTGCAGCTTTTCGTCAGTGAAAGAACTTTTGAAGTTTCGAAGGTAAACTCGTACATACAAACTTACAAAGATTACTTTAAAGTACTAAACTTTTTTGAAACAATCCTTTGTCTGTGTAGCTACTCGTACATTTAATGTTTTCAAAAGCTAAACGATAACACTTTTAATGTCTATTAAAACTTTACGTTATTCTTAACAGACGGAACCGTCACTATTTTATCTTGCACACGGTTCTCTTAAACACGATGAGACTTTTACGATTTTACAAATATATTATACATACAGCATGTATCAGAATCTTATGTAATTAAGGGTGTGGTACATAGAAACCAACTTTCTCAATGGGACCAACATCTTAGTCGCGAATACTTTATCAGCTGTCCCATACAAAAATTCAATACCTACTGGACCTGAGAAATACAAATGTTAATTGTTATTGCCTGTTAGCAAGTGAGTTTTTTTTAGTAATGACAAGTAGGTAAGTAATTTAAGTATTGACAAGTAGGAGTTCCTGTATCACAAGAGCCACAGTTAGTCCAGTAGTTATGTAGTTTTAACTCAAAAGTATTCCGAAGTTAATGGAACTTTAACAGGTGGTTTGGGGTACACTAGGAAGACTATCCTAAGTTTTCGACATGCGAGGACCTTTGTGATGACTTGGGGAGGAGACAAAAACCTCAATTTATCTCACTTTTTCGCTTATACCTCCTAGACTAAACACATTTTGTGTCCTACATTGGACGACAAAGTTGAAGAGCATTTTTCCTTAAAGTTTGTTGGTGAACCTGATTTGAAGTGTAGTTTCGTGTGGAGAAGAATGGGCAAGAAACTCCATAGACTTTCATCGATTACGATGTTTATCCCAACGAGAAAGTTGTTCAGTTTAATGGTCTATATTCAACTTTCTGCCCTTGTACCATTCTACTTGGTGTCGTCGCAACACGTGTTTTTCTTCCATTCTCCCCTGTCAGACATCACGGCATCATTTACTCCTTTCTCTTTCATATCATTCTTCACACAATCCATTTATCTTTTCTTTGGCCTTCCTCTCCCTCTCCATTCATCAACATGCATGTCCATCGCTCTTTGATGGTCTCTGTATTACACCCTTAAATGATCAGAAATTTCTGATGCACGCTGTATATTATATACTTTGTATAGAACAAAAGTTTATGATTGTATAAAGTTGCAGTTTGGCACCTTGTTTTCGTTTGGACATTATTTATCTACTGTAATCCCTTCGTAACGTTTTGAAGACACTTTTGCCATAAAAACTTGGTAACCTGCAAGCAAAATGCGTGTTTTTTAGATTGTAAACTTCAGAGCGAAATGCTTGTTTTTATATTTTTCATTTTAATATCAGTCACAACTTTGCGGAGATGTAATTACGACTAGAATTTCAATAATAAAAGAGAATATTGGCCTTCAATTTTCAAACAATGTATAGTTTTTAATACATTTTGTTTAACGGATGTTATTTTGGAAAAAAATATATAGCGTATAGTTTTAGATTTGGAGAAAATTCATGTGTTTTGAAAACGTAAATTTGAAGCATTTAGTGTCCGTCTTTACACTGATTAAGAAGACGCTCTATCTTGTTTATTTGACGTAGAAACACTCGTAAGTTTTGAATGTTTACTCAATGCGATATAAAAGATGCGAATGCTCTAAATTTGTATGTTGGGGGGGCGGGGGAGTTCAGCATGATGTCCAGATGTGAGATATGATAACCGTTCCAGCGTCGGTGTACCTTCCACCATGTATCTAAGAAAAATTGGAAACGCATGAAGAACATCGTCTCAAGAACTAAAAAAAATATTAAGGTTAAATTGATATTAATATTTATGACAGTACTAACTGCTGGGTTGTGGAAGTCAGGTAGACAGTCGCTCCATGTAAAATACTGGTATTCAGCTGCCTCCGGTTAGACTGGAAGCCGACCCCAACATAGAACAGTTGGCCCAAAATATGGACTTGATTATATCAGTTCCTGGAACTATGTTGTATAACAACTATGTTTGTTTAGTTTTATGTGTTCATTTACCTCGGCGCGGGCGCAGATTTGCGTAACACTACTATTTGTAACATATTATTATGATATTCGGCTCATTCCTGGACTAGTTGCTATGCTTGGTTTTAAACGTAAACAATGTTTCCATCGTCGCCTAGTTAGTGTAGGCAGTATTTACTTTTGGCATACAATTAACGAACCCCCAGATTTAGCAAAATGTAACGGCAAAAAAAAAACACTTTTGATTGCCAAAATTAGTAAATGATCACCAAAATTAATTCTCATTTTATCGTGAAAATAAAACCAAAAATTTTTTTTTTGCTCTTGCATCCGGGTCGAGGGAGACCCGGTCGTCGGAGCTCCAGGCTCCTACTTCTGAATGGTTTATAAAAAAATAAGGAATAAGGTCAGGGTGCCCCAACTCGGCCTAGGCAAAACTAGTTTGTCATCAACCACCTCATTACAATTTGGTGCTCAATTTACTATTCTAGGTCATTAGGATGTTAGTGGTCACAAAGTTATTTTTGGTGATCATTATATTTTCCACCTTTACTTTTTACGGGTACCTTATGTTAATTGTTATGATAATTCCGGTAATAAGATTGTGTTCGTCAGTGTATTAAATCTATGAAGGTATTTGTGCAGGGATTTCATTGTAGTTTTATCCAGAATTAATGTTCAATACACGCTATATTACCATTTTATAATTTCTGTAAGTTAATGATAGTTAATCAAAGAAACGATGGATGGTCTGTGTGAAGGATTATAGAGAAAAATAGAAGAGAAGTATGAAAGAAGAAGACATGCTTCGTTAGAGGTGTTGCAGAAAGGTATAAAGGAACATTTCCCGTCGACATGATCAATATGTATGTAGGATTTTATAGGTATGTTTATACATGGTGGAATTTTTCAATGCCACCTGGAGGGAAAGCACTCACACCAATCCTAACCAACTTATTAGCTGTTGCCCGCGGCTTCGCTCGCGTTTTGGTCGGAAAATACTGCAGATAGAAAATTTTACTCAAAGGAAACATTCCTTTATTTTTTTAAAGAAATACATCTGTATTCAAATATTTTCGAAAATTCGCTTGCCACACTCGGGAATCGAACCGGCTAAATTCCAAAAAGTACCTAACATCCTATAATTTTATAACATCAGTCGATAGGGTCAATCATATGGATCAAATCTCTCTAAAAAACATGTCTAATTTAATTAAAGGAAAACCATGACATCTAAACTTATAAATTCAATGGGATAAGAAAAAGCACTTTTACTCAAAGGTCCATCCCATTACTTAATTAATAAATTGACGAAAGAAGATAGAAAGGCACTTGTTTTACCCGTCATTGCGATCATTTTTTTTTTTGTTCTTGACCATACCTGGGAACCTTCTAGTTACGGAGATATTGGGGGTCAAAATTCCAACTTTTTCACAAGATTTTTTCTAAATACATGTTTTTAATGTAAGATTTTTACTTTAAACACATATACGACCCCCGTACCATTCATCAGCACAATGTTTTGAATGCGCTACGTTGAATCCTAATGTAAAAAGTGATTTTTTATCCTAAAAAAGAAAGTCGTTTCCCAGCAATACTTTTAAAATAAAGTTACTCCGTTTGGCTGACGGCTTCGTGAAGGGTCTGCTTACACCCTGTATGTACTTTATGTATTGTATGTATGTAGTCTAGTTTATACAATTAATTAATTTTAAATATCTCTTGCTCTGTAAGTACACCCTTACACCCCTGAATGCCGGGGTGTATGACTATCATTACAGCATAGGTTTTGGAATTTGAAAAAAGAACTGTCATACTCATACTGCACGAAGAATATTTTTAAAAAGTTAATTTTTTTTTTCTCGGTATCGATTAATTACTCGAATCGGAATCTAGACAATTTATTTTTTAAAGATTTTATTTTAAATATGGAACTAAGTATTTGTTTCCACATCGTATGTTAGATGGAATCGATTTAAAAATCAAACTGGCCAGCAAGATTTGACGCGCTTGCGTGCGTGAAAAAAAAAGGCAGTCTACTAGTAGGCGCGAAAGCATCGCGAAAATAATTAATTTTCTTGTTTGAGTTCTTTTTCAAAAGTTTTAAACATGTCTAGTGACGAAGACATAGATCTAACGCCCGATTTTATTAAAGAAAGGGCAAAAACAGTTGTCGAAAATATATTACCGCCGAACTCGAAAGAAAGATATGTAAAGGCATACGACGAATTTATGAAATGGCGGTCAGAAAAAAAAGTGAAATCTCTTTCTGAAAGTGTTTTTATATCATATTTTGATGAATTATCTAAGAGGCTACAACCTTCCAGTTTATGGTGCTTTTATTCCATGCTAAAATCTACAATGATGACAAAACATGACGTGAATTTGAAAGATTTTTCTAAACTTACTGCTTTCTTGAATAGGCAGTCTGACGGCTTTAAAAGCAAGAAATCGAAGGTATTTACTGCAGAAGAAGTACAGAAATTCTTAAATGAAGCTCCGGATGAAATTTATTTAGCAATAAAGGTACCTACGTATTTACTTGCCCTTTTTAATAAGTTACCAAAATATTTCACAAAAATACTATGCGAATTTGGTGCCTTTAATACAACTTATGTCTTTTTTACAGGTTGTTCTAATTTTTGGGATATCGGGAGCCTGCAGAACCGTGGAATTGACAAACTTGACAATAGAAAATGTAGAAAAACATAACAAATTACTACTCATAAAACTGCCTAACACGAAAACTAAAATTGACCGGTCATTTGTTGTGCATGAAGAATTTGCAAATTATGTTGAAAAATATCAAGCTCTTCGGCCTGAAAACGTGGATACAAATCGTTTTTTTCTTAATTACAGTAAAGGAAAATGCCACAGACAAAAACAAATTTACAGGCATGCCAAAGCAAATAGCCACATATTTAAAACTGAGTAACGTAGAGTTATACACCGGGCATTGCTTTCGCAGAACATCAGCGACTCTATTGGCTGATTCGGGAGCCAACCTCACTCTGTTAAAAAGGCACGGCGGCTGGAAGTCCAGCAAAGTGGCCGAAGATTATATCGAAGATTCGATGGCAAACAAAAGCAAAATTACTTCTAAAATAACAGAAAATATAAACTTAAAATCACCACGTCAAAGCACATCATCTGAGCCATTTTTTAATGAAGAAAATAGTACCAGTCAACTGCCGCCATTTACGATGCAAGAACCTCAAGTCACTCAAACTCAAGTCTTATCATCACAAACTCATATTCAAACTATAAATATACCTAAAAAGAACGTGACCATATCTCTTACAAATTGTAATAATTTTACTATTAATTTTAATTAAATACACATTTTTTTCTTCTTAATAAATGTTCATTGAAACCTGCTGTCTTGTTGTTTACTTACCTCACAATCGATATGTAAAGCAGAGTATTTATCTCGGGCGTAAGCATCAATTGCATACTCGGGTTAATTAGCGCCTTCGCTTCGCTCAGGCGCCAAAAACCTCGTATGCAATTGATGTCATACAGCCCTTGGTTAATAATCTACTATAAATGTCAGAATGTAATGTTAATGCACTTTTAGTATATCCTCTTGCAAATCTCGCAGTCAAAATTAGGTTTGCTGTGAGAAAATTCAATTCTGGGTTAAGGTCGCCATTGAACGTAAGCTATATTATTGCAATTTATATGATACATATTGTAACAAGACCCTTCACGAAGCCGTCAACCACGCATTATGTACGTAAAACTAAGTAACTTTACGCAAAAAATATTGCTGGGAAACGACGTTTTTTTGGGTGAAAAAAAAGTCGTTATACGGTAGGTTTTTCAATGTAACGCACGCGTGTTAACGCACTCAAAACATTTTACTGATGGATGGATTGAACAGTACGGGGGTCGTGGAGGTGTTTAAAAATCTTACATTAAAAACATGTAAGTATTAAAAAAAAAACTTGTGAATAAGTTGGAACTTTGACCCCCAATATCTCGGTAACTAGAAGGTTCCCAGGTATGGTCTAGAACAAAAATATGATCGCAATGACGGGGAGAACGCCTTTAAGCTTCGTTAAGGGTCTTTTTACGCCCTTTATTTGTGATTATCCCAAATAACTTGGGTTAAGGGCAGGGGAATGCTGATGATTTATCTAATGATTTTCAGTATTTGTAATACTGATAAATTCTAAATGTTAAAAAACACTGTTTTAAGCTTTCACGGTTTACAACTAAACTTATGTAATAATAATACCAGCCTATTACTGTCCCACTGCTGGGCAAAGGCCTCTTCTCAGCAGAGAAGGCACGAGCATTGATCACCACGCCTGCTCAAGACGGGTTGGCGATTTCAGACTTTTATAAGTCCAGGTTTCCTCACGATGTTTTCCTTCACCGATGTCTGTGATGTCCAAGATAAACTTAGAAAGTACATATGAATTGAAAAAGTACAAGTACATTGGTACTTGCCCGGATTTGAATCCACAACCTCATGCATGAGAGGCGAGGCCTTACCCTCTGGGCCATCACGACATTTCCACTAAAGGATTTTCTATTTTCACTAAACTTATACTGACATTATATAATAAACAATCACGGAAGATATCCCATGAGTGTTTAATGTTCAAAAAATCACAGCATTACAACCCAGCATTCTTTTTTTAATTTATCATGTTCCGCGTAGCACTTCGTAGCGCATCGTAGTAAACTCGTGCGCATCGTAGCAAGAGCATCTACGGCCTACGAGATTAAATTATTACTACTTATGGAGATCATATAAGAAACTATCTGTATAGTATAAGATTAACTGTCTGTCGGACTCTTAAGAGGTCACTTAACAATGAATCAATCATTAATTTTAATTGGCCGGAATATTGGAATGCTAATATCATAGATAGTGTGTGTAAGTTTAATAATAATAATAATAGCGATACTCCTGGACACGGCTCGTATTGTTAGGAGGTTCCTCTCTCTGGAGCCCTGACCGCCGGTAGCTTGGACCCTGTTCCCGATACCGGCGGGCTACTATTTTTTATATTTTTAAATGTTTTTATATTGTTTTTATAAGATATATTTAAAAATGTAAATAATTTGTATAAAAGTTAAATAAAGGGAATAATAATAAATAAATCTGGAATATGACAGATAGAGAACATTTTTTTGCAAGTTTGTGGACACAATGATGCTCCACTGGTATTTTCAAAAATCAATGATGGACTTACAAAATGACGAACTTTCATCGCTTATTTAACCACATTATGGAATGATATTGACAAAATAATTAAAAAGTAATCAGTTCGTTAGTACACGGAACAATATTTAAAAAAAATCCCTTCGGCAAGCCGCAGGAGGAGGTAGATTTCGAAGAGGATGGAACCTTCTATTATTTTTATCAACCCCTTGGATAAACCAAAATTAAAATAAGAATTTAACGTGGAAACGCCCTCAATTTTTCAGTTATAATTTTTTATTTCGAAAACTATAAGTTTTATCGCTAAACTTTAAAAGTAAAAATTGTAGATTAAACAATCGGCTTAAAAAAAAAAATTGCGACTGTAAAAATGTTTACCGTTTCGGAGATAACATTTTTTTCCAAAACTTTTGGAAATTTCAGCCCCCACCCCAAGTTAGGGGTTGTATCAAAAAAGTTTAAATTTAAAAGTTGTCCGTATTCTTATTCGGAATGATAAAAATGTTAAAGAGTTCATTTTTTTTATTTTCCATAGGAAAAGCAGTTATGGGCCAAAAAACTGATTATCAAAAAAACCGTCCCCCGGCCACTGCCCGTGCCGGGGCCTCCATGCCATCCACCTATGGTGAAATTTTCGGAAAACTCGCCTTTAGGTGCAAGACGACTAGGTAGTTTTTTTCTGACGAAATCTACCTAAAACAATGATCCTTATGCGCTTGACTTTTACAAAATCCCTGGACTCTACACTAGGATACCTTGTGTCGTGGAGTCCAGTCTCTTAATAAGCTAAGGGTAGTTTATTACAGAAGAAACAGAGAACAATTTGATAAATATCAAGAATAATTTGATTATTTTAATTAGTGTTCAGCTTCATTATAAATTCACGGACTTATTGTGAAAAATGGCTGCATGAAATTAAGCTGAGTGAGGTACTAATTCTCCGTTATTCCTAAGGATGTCACCACACCGATCGATCGATTGACGATCGGTGCCATCGATTGGTGTGGTAGCTTTGGCTGAACGACGGATACCGGGCGATAAATAATTGGCCGACCGCCGATCGATGCCATTGGCTGATTGACGGATACCAAGCGATAATCAATTGATCGACCGCCGATCGATTGGTGTGGTAGAAACTATTGATCAAAGTCTACTAATCCATTCTACCAATGATGGTTTCAAAATGTTGGCAATGTGCTACCCATTACTTGAAAATCCAAAAAAGTAGTCGTTGTTTGAGTGTCAAGCTCCAGTTGTGATGCTGGTGGTCTCGACTAAATAAAACGGCCTTTCGATGAGAAGACTATAATTTTGACTGGGATTACAAATTAGAAATGGCCGGTGTATGCGCACGGTAAGTGACGGCGAGCGAGTGTCCGCAGTATGGTCAAGGGCCCGGCGTTAGGTGGGGCATTGATGTGATGTACCGTATGACACGATCCTACATGCCGGCGCGATGTGATGATCCGGAACAGTCATAGTGCGAAAGTAGGCATCGTGCTACGAAATTGTCGATGGCATCGATCCACGATCGATCACTTGGTGTGGTAACACCCTAACATATCACAAATATTTACACTCTCCATTCATTTATAAAAAATCTTAACGATATAGGGCGGAAATAATGAATCATTCCAAAGCTAATATGAATCGTGGGTGGTTGGGTGATCAACCTGCAATGTTGGTGTTTGCAAGACGTCATGACCTCCCAATGGTGTCAATGTTCTAACTAGAATGCATGCGTTCTTCTGAATTTCCTATACATACACACAACAAAATTTTTGTTCTCCGAAAGTAGAAAATATAGACCACCACCTGCTACAATCCTTACATACGCCAATAATGTTGCTGAACTGATGTTTTGCATAATCAGCCAATGACCTTCCCACGGCTGGAACACACGGCCTCCTCTCTGTGAGAGGGAATGGGCTATAATCCACCACGCGGGCCCATTGCGGGTTGGTAGATGTCACATGACTTCGAATGTTTGGTTCTAGGACATGCCGGTTTCCTCACAATGTTTTCCTTCACCGTTTTTGAGAGCAGTGGTGATGAAATAAATTACACAAAGAAATGCGCCTGTCTGGGTTCGAACCCACGACTTACTGCTCGTAAGTCGGGGCCGCTACCACTGGGCCGCCGCTGCTCTTGACAGACTGAACTAATGGGCTCAGGACTAAATTACACCGCCGCACGTCGATTGAAGGTTAAACCACTCTTGCTGAAGGCAGTCCGTGGATCATGGTCCCTGGAAATCCATTACATACTGTGTCCCGAAAAGTACGCTAAGCCCCTCGTTTTTCGCGCGGAAATTTCGAAAAATCTTCTTTATTCTTTAGGTGGTACAAAAAGAATTCGGTGATGGGAGGTTTTTGTGCAAAATTTCGGCTTTCTCAGTCCAAGGATTTGAACTGAATGGGCGTTGGTGTGTCATTATTTTTCTCTTCACTAAAGAAGAACTTGAAGGAAGAAGAAAGTGTCACTTTTCCGAGATATAAGCTATCGAAGTATAGTGCTGAAGATACCATCAGTGAATGGACTTTAACTTTGATAGCTCATATCTCGGAGCCGTGACACTTTAGAACATTTTGTCTCATACAAAACTGGTTTGTATTGATAACAGCTATCGATTAATACATGTGTTATGCGTGGCCGCAACTTTGAAAAACAAAAATTAGAATGGCGGAAGTAATGGCCGGCTGGGCTTCATACAAAAATCTTTCAGGCCTTTTCTTTTACCCACTGCTCAGTAATAGACCTCCCTTCTTTTGTGCCTATCACTCGTACCCATACTCTTTAACGGCCGATTTCTAAAACTTACGTATAACGGTTAGTTAATTAATATGCCTTACTCTAGTAGTTAGCGATGTTTCTATAAACAAAGTTAGCAATGAATTGACAGAAGTATCCTATCCACGTCACTTATCTGTCTCTCGGAGGGTTGACAGTTGATGTTTCTTTAACTGTTTATCTGAGATAGCAACGTTCCGTTAACTGTTATCAAGTTATTGAAAACCGCCGTAAACCGAAACACAGCAATCCTTGGCGGCGCGTAACACATAACAACAAGGGAAATAGGTACATCTCCACAACAGAAAGCACCTACTTTCATAATAAATATCAAATTTTTTAACATTCTAAAACGTTTTAGCTATGTTGATCTATTTTAACTTGCCCGATGTCGCTTGTTAAATGACTTTTGGCAAATAACACACGTTTTTTTTCTTTCTTGTATCATTCACCACGTCTTTATTATGAGGCAGAAATAGGTACAATTCCTTCAGGAATTTAGCTAGGTAAATGTTATTATATTTCTTCCGTATTGTTCTGCTCAGTTGCCAATATTATAATAGGACATATCGACCACGATGCTTCCCAAAAATTACCTGTCTTCTTTTTGTTCGTCGTGTCTATGATTTCCCTTTAAAATTAAATTAGTTTTGACCAGAACTCTGCCATCTCGATGGCGTTGGTGGTGGCCTCGGACAGGTCCCTCAGAGTGCACGTGGAACCACACATTATGCAGGACAGGAGGTGAGCCATTGTTTGCGTTGAGGCATCGCAGTCACACACAGCTTCATCGGAATACCCCCACCTGACCAGGTTGTATCTGCTGCGGGCTTCGCAATTGGTATAGGATCTTCCAGATGGGCCATGGCAGCAGGTGTCCCGGTGGGAGCCTTTCTGCTACTTTGACATATTGTGTTGGAGGGGGATGTCTGAGGAGCCACAACTGCTTGCTTCATTACCTGTTAAAAAGTGAAATCGTTCATCCAGCTAGACATTGAGCATCCAGAAAGTCACAGCAATAGTATTTCAATAGCCGTACACGACATTATACTAACGCTTTATTTTTTTATGAAGTAACTAGGTTATTTGTGATTGGTTGAGTCGTGTTGCTGGTCAAGCAGGGAGTGTTTCTTTTACACTAAATGGGCTTGTGTTTGGTCACAACTCGCCTGATGTGAAGCGATGATGCGGCCTAGGGCGGAGCACGCGAAGAGATCCAGATTATAATGATCGGGAAACAGAAGCCGGCAGTGAGTTCTACAAACTGGCGGTTCGCACAATAAATGTGGAAGCACTTTGTTCGGGTCCGTGAGACTTCAACCAAAGGTGACGCTTCGCTTTATCTCGAATTAGATTGTGTGATTCCAAAGCACACTCTCCGAAACTTACCCGATAAGAAACCGATAGGCTGGCAACTCTGCGGCGATGCAGTTCAAGACTTCGGAGCTTGGGTTTGACAAGTGAGTTGTCGTCAATGATCAAAACATGAAGCGGGATCGGCTTGAAATCCCGTAATCTAAGGTGCGTTCATCAATGCTCATTACGTGACGCCACAACGTGTGTCACTTAACATACATGTTGCATCAGTGACAAAAAAAAATGGTGGTCAGGTGCTCATTCGTTCTTTGCATAAGAGGAAATCTTTGACCAGCAGTGGGACAGTAAAAGAAACAACGCTTCCCAGACACGTCTGTTGTATTATTTACTAACACGGTGACGTGTCAGCCATCGTATTCAATTTGATAGATTATCAGCAGCTGAGCTTTTCAATCGTAGCAACAGACGTAAGAACAGAAATTTGGCTTCATACAAGTGAAAACACGCACACGCACACAGACACGCACGCTTTTTTTTTTGCTGATCGGAAATCCTCAAATGGTCCCACTCTGGGCGGAGCAGGAGGGAGTGTCAGTCTTGTACTGACTAAAACCCATCCATGTTCCTTCTTTTGCCCTTTGTGTTCCAGGGCTGAGGTATCTCTTTCGAACAGTCCCGCAAACCTGGCAGGAGATAAAAGTCCCTCAGGTACTCTTTATGTTTTTGTGACAACAAAGCTAACTCTTTCCTTGGTAATGATGAGCCTTCTATCATCTACTCTTTGTGAAGTACCTAAATCTATATCAAAAACGCTTTCTTCAAAATTCAGCTGTGAAAGTTTTTAAACATCAAAATCACTAACGACAGTCCCCCAAACTAGTGTTTTAGTTTGGCTAAAGAAAATGCAGAAGAAACTGCCCAGCAACACATCTCCCTCGTCTGTTTCTGTCCGTCTGTCTAGTTATAGACTGTAAACTGTGCAGTGTACATAATTATATATGTACACATGCAACACTAGCGCGTACTATCTCAGCCACGAATCAGTTTTAGTCTCATGTTTTTGCCAAAACTATGAACAGCCGCGCTTCCATTAATTATAAACGTTTTGAGCGACTTTTTTGTGCCCTTTCTGAAAACCTTTTGATGTTTAATCTCTGATATAAAATCTGTACAATTAGAGTTATTGGACAATATTTTTGGCAGTTTAGTTTGTTATAGAAAGATGTTTCATGTTACAAAGGGTGACCAAGGCCCGTACTCCACCAAAGCGGACAGGAGAGGAGATGCGTAAGAGTTAAGGTGTAGGTATCCTCCGAAGCTTTGCGGAGATGCGTAGGTAGTACGTAGGTATGCGTAGAGATGTGTGTACAGTCTACAGTGTGTATAGGCTCTTAGTCACATCGATGGAAGTGCTTGTTTCTTGACAAAACGAATACCATTTTAACCCGACTACGGCGAAGCCAAAAGGAAGGGTTATGATTTTAGCAATCCATGTTTGTATTTACGTATGTACCTCCGCCTAAACTATTCATCCGCTTTTGATAAATAAGGTGTCGATTGATTCGTTATTATGGCCCGGGTTGTATAGGCTACAAACCGAAAAAAGAACCCGATTTTAATAAGAGCGTGATTTTTCAGTAGTCTTGTTTTTAGTGGTAGTATACCACACACACAAATTCTTGTTTACATAGTCAGGTATAGAGGTCTATAGAACTAGGCTGGAAGAACAAAACGGTGCCTACCTACGTACTTTATTTATTTATGTTTTGTAACATAATTGGTTGTGGAGGTCATATAGACAGTCGCTCCATGAAAAATACTGGTATTCAGAAAAAAAAAAAAGAAAGAAAAGAAAGAAAAATCATTTATTTTGCACCGACTAGAAACGCGCAATAATAAAACATAACCATAAAAAAATTGAAAAAGAACGTCAAAGCAAAAAACAAATAAAATGAAATCTAATATTACCTTCGCAGAGAATACTATTCTACATCTACGATTCAGCTGCATCCGGTTAGACTAGAAGCGGACCCTCATAGTTGGAAAAAGGCAACCAGATGTGCCTGAGATGAGAATGCTACCCCTAGCATTCTCATCTGGGATCATGGGATTTGTGTGGTGTAACGCGAATGAATAAAATAAGGAATGAGTACATAAGAGGAAGTCTGAAAGTGGCGCCGGTGACTGAAAAGTTGAGTGGTAATAGGTTGTCGTGGTATGGACAAAATGTGGTAAAGGAAACTTTGAGTATGAATGTGGATGGGTATAAGAGTAGAGGAAGACCAAAGAAACGACGGAAGGACTGTGTGAAGGATGATAGAAAGGAGGTGTCTGCTGAGATGACGAGTAATAGAGAAAGAAGTATGGAAGAAGAAGACATGCTGCGCCGACCACTAATGAATTGGGAAAAGGGCAGGAGAATAATGTACTGTTGGAATTTTCGTTTTAGTATTTAAAACAGTCGTTTGGGTGTCGTTTTGTGGCATGAAAACGGCCATGTGTCGTTGGCTATGTTGCCATTTTGTTTATTTACAAACGTACACGTTAATTAATCACATCAAATACGTGGTAAATGTTCCAGCCAAATATGATATTTAATTACTCTTGCACGTTGCCAGTGCGTAGTAGTTATCAGCAAGTATTTATTTAAACATATCACATATTTTGATATTTACATGACGGACAATCTTGAAATGAGAGGGAAAACATTACTTATTTATTTATTCAAACTTCATATACTTAAATAAATAAATAAATAAATAAATAAAAACGTTTATTTCAATTACAATAGGCATTTCGATACATGTTATTGGAGATCACCTTTTAAGCAAGGAATTGCTTGTATTAGAGGACTTAAGCAGACTTAATGCCATATTGATCGAAGGCCACAAGGCATTTTCTACCAATCAACCTTTGGCTCAAATAGGACAATATTGTGATTGACAAAATTAGATCTAAATAAAAAAACTTTTTTTCAAAAAATAAAACCGACTTCAAAAACACAAAAAAAAAGTCCTTGCAATGGCGGGGAGAACAGGGCCTAAAATGGCCGCTTTATCAGAATCATAATATGAATCACGTTAAAAATGTACAATTCTTAAAATGGTCTTTATGGTTATGACCACAAAGTCCATTTTACGTCCTTTGTGTAATTTATTTCATCACCACTGCTCTCAAAAACGGTGAAGGAAAACATCGTGAGGAAACCGGCATGTCCTAGAACCAAAAATTCGAAGACATGTGACATCTACCAACCCGCACTGGGCCTGCGTGGTGGATTATAGCCCATTCCCTCCCTCATAGAGAGGAGGCCGTTTGTCCCAGCAGTGGGAACATCATAGGCTGATTATGCTATGGGTATTTTACACCCTTTATGAAAAGGGCCTTAGCCTACTGTGACACAATTCCTTACGGCATTACAAAGTATCATCTTAATATTCTTGGATATTACTTCGACTCAGTAAAATGGAGACAATGCTCCACGTTCGCACGTGCGTCTGAAACATAAAACTAAATATAAACTGAAGAAAATATCTCATTCGTATAATATGCACTCCGCAGTCGAGTATACAGGATGGCAGGGACACCGAGACGCTACCGTGTCGACGACGGCGCGTTCGTGTTCCACGCGCGCCTCTAAGAAATGTCAGCAAACGGGAAGGGGTCCGAAAAAACCGATGCCTGCCAGGGTTACGGGAAAGAGATACCTTGGTCCTGGAACAGAAAGGGCAAAAGAAGGAACATGGATGGGTTTTAGTGAGTACAAGTCTGACACTTCCTTCCGCTCCGCCCAGAGTTGATGATCCGAAAAAAAGGGCGCCAAACTCGTGGCTCAATTCTGGGCCGATACAATTTAGATGGCCATAGACACCCTAAGTAGAAGCGTGTAATATTCCTACTTCTGATGCACAGGCTTCCTCTCAGTGAGAGGAAATAGGGCCTTAATTACAATATTTTGATGAGGGATGCATTCGATACCGATATAACAACGATATCGCGAGTTTTCCGAATATATCGGAATCGACGATATTACTGACCCTTCCGCTCCGCCCAGAGTGGGAGGGGTGGGAGGGGTCATTAAAATTTGAAGAATTCCCACCCGAAAAAAGAAAATGGCCACTACCACATAAAAAAAATACCGGTTTTTTTTTTAATCCGCTGTTGCATACATTTTGACTGTGTAGGTATTGCAATGAAAAAATTTGATGTGGGGGGGTCCAGAATGATGCACTGAATGCTAAGTGGCTATGGACACAATGAGAAGTACCTAGTATTTTTGAGAACCTTTTTAAGTTGGTCCTTCTTCCTTATACAGGGTGTAACAGGACCCTTCACGAAACCGTCGACCAAGCATTATGTACATACATCAAAATAAGTAGCTTTACGCAAAAAATGTTGCTGGGAAACGACTTTTTGCGGTAGGACTCAATGTAACGCACTCAATACATTGTGCTGATGGATGGATTCAATAGTACGGGTCGTGGAGGTTTTAAAGTAAAAATCTTACATTAAAAACATGTATTAAAAAAAAACTTGTAAAAAAGTCGGAACTTTGAACCCCAATATCTCCGTAATAAGAAGGTTCCCAAGTATGGTCTAGAACAAAAAAAAATATCGCAATGATGAGGAGTACAAGTGCTTTTCGGCTTCGTTAAGGGTCTTGGTCCCTTTATAATCCTTTCACCACTTCCACGTTTATTACCAACAAATTTAGTCATTACCAACTTCATTAGTCTACCTATGTGCCTTCATCCAGATCTATTGTAGAATATAGGGCATCTGTGAAACTAGGCATGCATAGTAACACATTCTAGCCGTTCCACACGTAGTGCATTTTCAGCGAGATAATATTCAAAGCATTTATTCTCGATTCAGATTTTATGTATTTACGTCAGTGATATGTTGTTATGTGTTTATGTCTCGTCGCTCGTGTAACGTTAATTATGTCTCAATTGAATATTTACTGTCATAATTCATAAATTAAATTGAAATATCTGTTGCTATTGTCATCCATATGCTCCTTCGGCCATTCCCATTTAGCTGAGGAAAAGTACCGGAACAAACTCTTTAAAATATGTAGGCTTTTGTATGAATGTGGATAACTCTAACACGAGAAAAAGACCTCAGAAATGAGGGATGGACTATGTGAAAGATGTCACTTAGGATGACAGCTAATGGCTCTCTACTCGTATTTGTCACAGTCACACTCTTTACCATCTCTTTACTGATGGCTCAGTGGCTCTATCTACTATGAAGGAATTTGCGTGATTGTATCTATATGTCGAGTTGTCAGGATTTATTCCGGTAGGCTCGTACATCATGTGGGCAGCAGATGGGTTTCGAGCAATGAAAACACACTGGCTGCAATACAAGCATGGCTTTGCTTGCATTAGCAATCTCCTCATTTTCAAGTCCCAACTATTTGATAGTCTCGATAATAGACAGCAGATTGATGCGGTTTACACAGATTTTCAGAAGGCTTTCGATAAACTTGACCACGCACTATAACTTAATAAAATTGCATACAATGGTATCAGAGGGGACCTTTTAAGGTGGTTTATATGTTACATAAGTAACAGAACACAAAGGTTGTTAATGTCTTTGAATCTGGCTCGTTTCGGGTCACCTCCGGTGTACCACAAGGTTCCATTTTAGGCCCTTTATTATTTATTTTATACATAAATGACATAAAAGACTGTTTTCAAAATTCTAAATTTCTTCTTTAGGCGGACGGTTTAAAGGTCTATATAATTATTTCTGATAAAGTCGATTGTTTTAGCTTCCAGCAGGATTTAGACCGTTTCTATAATTACTGCTCTTTCAATAAGCTTTACCTTTGTCTTCCCAAGTGTCATGTTACAACATTTACCAAAAAGAAAAATATTACTGAGCTCGACTATCGTCTTGCCAATACGCCAATTAGTAAAGTAAGTTTTCCCTGTGATCTTGGTGTTCTGCTAGATTCAAAACTACATCTGTATGTTCACATTGAAAAAATTTTTACAAAGCCTACCAAATGTTTGGTTTTGTTATGAGATCATCCAGGGATTTTCGTCGACCTTCTACTTTTTTGCATTTGTATAAATCGATAGTTTGCAGTGCCTATTTGGAACCCTTTTTACATAAAGTATAGTGAAAGTTTAGAAGTAGTACAACGTAAATACCTTCCTGCTATGAATTTTAGATGTGATCGGAATAAAACGTCATACCACTTACTTCTTAAAAAGTATGATCTTCTGACCTTAAAGTCAAGACGGAAACTTCTGGAAGTTATGACTCTGTATAATGTGTGCCGCAATAATTTTGATTGTTCGGACTTAGTTAGGAGTCTGTGTTACCTGGTTCCTCGGACGACTGGAGGCCTAACACTCTGGGCACCCACAAGATAGTCCGGTTAAGCAGACGATGGACGACCAGGTTGACCTGCGAGATGACAAAAAAAACAACCGTGGACAGCAGCCCTCTAGACACAACACCCGTCTACTCAGAGGATCCTCCTTTTTCAATGGTTGATGAGGAGCTTTAAACCATGTTCCTCATACCTTTTAATTGTTAATAGACTGACGTACAAAACAAAACTATATAAATACCTACAATAACACAGGCGCCATACTATCTGGTTGTCGAAAGACAACCTGGCATGCGCCTGAATGTCGAACTGCTCTATATTTAGATTTCGTTATTGACACTTATAAAACAATGATTTGTTCGTTGAGATATTTTCACGTAATGAGCTATTTCTCTTACTCTTTAAACACACGCGTCAGCATTATGATTTTTTTCTGACCTTATCTCAATTTCATTGATCATGTCGTCACAGCATCTCTTCTTACAATGCATTTGTCAAACGATTTCAATATTGAACACAGCAATATTTAAAATGTTTCACTAGAATCATTCATCCTGATTATCATCATTTCATTTGAAACTCGTCCATTGCTTTAGGGGTCTTACCCAATCGTCTCCTTACTGATTGGTCCAGTAAGGGCCGCTACTGATAAAGTTAAATTCATCAGCGTCGCCCCACTTTCTGGTCCAAGAAGGTCCGGTACTAATAAAGTTAAACTCGCCCCACTGACCGGTCCACTGACTGCATCAGCAAACTAATTTGAATGCGGTACATTTAGTCCTACAGTAAACCGTGATTTTTCACCTAGAAAAAAAACGCAATAATTGTTGTGTATACTTACTTAGTTTGATGTAAAGAATGCTTGGTTGACGGCTTCGTGAAGGGACGGCTTACACCTTGTATTCAACTGCCTGCTTTTTAGAAAATTTTATTGAAAAGAAAAAAACAAAATAGTACCGTCATTTCTGACTATGGGCACACGCCAAAAGGTCTATGCAGTACTACTACTAATCTGTAATTGAATCTCAGTAATTCGAGACATCTTAGTAGTAACCTAGCTATAGATCTATTTATATCTCGGCCTATATTTGTCAGTGCGTCGACCTTTATTGATGGATCGTGGCAACGTGTCAAATTATTTCTCGTTTCAATTATGAGTGAATATGTATTTAGTTGTTAGTTATCTATCATGCATTGCCATGGCCGACTTGGAAATCTCTAAACAAACTTCGAACCAAGTCGGCCGGAGTAAAGACAATCTCTGCAGATGGGGGTTCATGGACGACTCAGACCTCAAGTGCGTATGCGGCGTCTCCCCACAGACAATGGCCTTCCTTCCATCTTGCACCGCATGCCTGCGCACCTGATGCTCTATTTACTGCATCATTAAGCGGGATTCACGTGGCTAAGTTTTGGGATAACCATCACATTAGAACTTTTTGGCATCGATGCGCTAAGAAGAAGAATGTATGTAGTATCATGATGGCGGGTAACTCAGATAGTCAGAAAACTGAAAATCTGACTACCAGCTTTACAAAACGGTGTTGTGTTATTTAGTAACTGGGTTTGGGAGGTCAGGTTGGCAGTCGCTTCTTGTAAAATACCTATTCAGCAGCATCCGGTAAGACTGGAAGCCGACTCCAACATATTTGGAAAAAGCTTCACAGATTTAGGGGAAATGACACAGTCGAAAACCAAGGCAACCAACCACATCGCAGAGCTTCCTAGTTGTCATCAAAATTTTTGGAAAACAATGACACACGTTTAAACAAAGCATTGTTTTGTCCTAGATTCTAAACGAGGTGTTTCCTACTCCGGTCACCTGTAAGGTCGTTGCCTTTCATTTTGACACAATAACCAAAATAAACGTCTGGAAACATTTCAATGAGCGTGAGTGTGCGGTATTCGCATGAATTTTTGTTAGCAGAGCTTTTAATTTTGATCGTGATTCTGATCTCCACAACCCAGTTATTAAATACTGGGCAACAAGAAGCATCTTGACAAGACTTCTTCTTCTTTTTTTTCGTGTGGTTAGTGCCTAACCTGGTGTGAGAGTTTTTATGCCGCCCATTTTTTGGGCCTCTGACTTGGCTTTACATGCCGTCGAGAAATATTTCTCAGGCATGCGTTTCTTCACAATGTTTTCCTTCACCGCAGCAAGTAATATTTATACAATATGCATATGAATCCGAAAAATGAGAGGTGCGTATCTTGGGTTGAATTTGAGACCTACGACTGGCTGGTAAGGCCATTACGACTGTCAAAGATCTACGAATGACAGAAGGCACCAACGACGTATTTCTCGCTTTCTAATTGATGGTCACCCATCCACAAATCAATTTTAGCGTGAGGAAATTGATCTTGAAGATTAACCTGATGGCCTATATTAGCTTGGCTTGAGACTAGTTAGAAAGGATATATTGTGTTCCGTCCCCATGATATGATTACAGATTTTTGACCGGACGTCTAAAAGCAAAACAGTCTTTATTTACCCCCAAAAATACATCCAGCTATCGGAAATATCTTCCTCACTAATCCCTCGGTTCTTTGGCAATGTTTGTGCCCAATTAACGCCAGCATTGTCCCCGAAGTCTTGCCAAACAATACATTGTGCTCTTAACGTGGACCGTCATTGCTTGACAACCGTTGACAAACAGATTGCATTGTATATTGGGTTCTTTACTTCTGTTTTACAGACCCACTGTTCACTTAGGGCCTAGATCAGGGATGGCAAACCACGAAAATGACACGCGACAAAATATTTTGGGCACGCCGCCGATTTTAACCATATTTTCATCTGCCTATGGCCTGCGAGTCATTTTCAGAGATAAATAACATTAAAGATATGATAACAAACCGTTTGGCAGATGTCTCCAGTTCAGCATGCATTCTACCAAAGTTAACCTTTTACAACTCTAATCTCTCTCTTCTTCAAACTTTTCCCTCCCCCGCTGAGTGTAGGTCTCTTCCAAATCTCTCCACTTTTGGCTGTTTTTCAGAACCGGGATTTTCTAAATCAATCATCTTTCGCAACTTTCGGGACAAAATACTTAATCCTTTAGCATATGTATTTGTAATATTATTGCTTATAGCCCGTCCGCTTAAAGCGTGCTACACAATATGCTACCTACCAGGTTTCAAATTCCATACAAAATATTGTAATAAATCAAGCAAATAAAAGAAAACAACAAGTGATCGGCAAAATCCAGAAACTATTAACAGAAGGCCATAATTTTCTATATCATTTGACGAGTGGACATCTATTCGTAATAGGAGATATTACTTAGTAAGCCTTAGGCCAAGTGATAATGTATGGCCTAAAATTCGAAGACGCCGTTAGGACGCCTTGGGAATAGTTGAGCAAAATTTTGAACAGAATCTATGAAGTAGTTTTTGCGCCATTTTGAAACATAATAATTTCAGTTTTTATTTTGTCCTGTCATTTAGTTTCTCTTATTTCTCCGTTTCAGCACTTTCAACTCTACTATCTTAGAAACGCTTACTTAAGGTGGATGCGCAAGGGTAGCCCGCGAAATTTAAATTTTCTTACGTTTATTGCTATTTGCAGGTCAGTGTTAGGTTGTATGTTGATAAAATACGAATCGCGCCAGTAACACGTATGTAGTTACAGAATTATAATCATTCAAATCATCAATACAGCCCTCCAAGTTCATATAACCCCATTCAATAACTATTTCATGACAAGTCACTCAATGGGATTAAATGAACTTGGAGGGTTGTATTGATGATTTGAATGATTATAATTCTGTAACTCCAAATCCTCCTGTACCTGCAAATTACAATTAACTTAAGAAAATTTAAATTTCGCGGGCTACCTTGCGCTTCCACCTTACGTACCGAAAGTATGGAAAGTACTGGGAATCCCGGTTCTATAAAACGGAACCGGTTCTGCATTCCCTAGTTCCACCACTTTCTTTTTGTTATCGCTTTTGCTATGTCCGTAAGTCTCGTTCGTCTCCGTATTTCGGTGGTTTTCACCCGGTCATTAGGAGATGCCCAACATGGCTCGTTCCGTAGCTCTCTGAGTGACTTGCATGTGGTGTATAGTGTATATGGTGAGCGCCCAAGTCTCAGCCCCAATAAGTTAATTATTAGCTTACACTTAAATATGTATAGTACCACTGCTTAAGTGAGCAGTCAGTAGCTTCAAACTCAAGCAGGCACTTGACTTGTAATTTATTTCATCAACATTGCTCTGAGACGTTGAAGAAAAACATAGTGAGAGAACAAGCATGCGTTTTTCTTTCAAAAATTCGAAGACTTGTACCAACACGCACCGGGCCCGCGTGGTGGATTATAGCCAACCCCTTCTCACAGAGAGGAGACCTGTGTCTCAGCATTGGGGAGGGGACGTTATAGGCTGACCATGATATCTGTTTCCACCGATGACACCAAATGACTGCCTCGTTAGCCTAGTGGTCACAAGAGCGATTGTTCAGCCATGAGGTCCTGGATTCTATTCTGATGTCGGGCAAAGAGCTTTTGCATTTTTCTACTAGGAATTTCTCAGTTAGCAGCTCGGAGTCAGGTTTTGTGCTCATCATCATCATCATTTCAGCCGAAAGACGTCCACTGCTGGACATAGGCCTCCCCTAAGTGTCGCCACACTGACCGGTCCCATGCGACTTGATTGACGGTTGATGGCAATAGGCCCGCCCTCTATTACGTGGCCGTTAAACATAGCTGGCGAATTGTGGCTGTACGAGTATACAGAGTGGAAGACACCGACGAAAAAAATACCGAAATTCTGAATCCCCAGTTCAGATGATGTTCTTAAACGTGATAAGAGTTTGAGCATCGGTGTCCCTTCTTCCAACCTGTAGAAAAAGACACAAGACCCTTAGGCCTGAAACTGCGTGAAGCGGACGCCCGCGCGGGTACCCGTTCCCCTGTCATTGCGACCATTTTTTTTTGTTCTAGACCATACTTGGGAACCTTCCAGTTACGGAGATATTGGGGATCAAAATTCCAACTTTTTCACAAGTTTTTCTAAATATTTTTTTTTTAATATAAGATCATTAAACACCTCTACAACCCCCGTACTATTCAAATCATCCATCAGCACAATGTTTTGAGTACTTTACATTGAGTCTTACCGTGAAACGTAATTCGTGAACGTCCTAGCATAAAGTTACTTAGTTTGATGTACATAATGCTTGGTTGACGGCTTCGTGACGGGTCTTGTTACATCCCGTATTATAGGTAAAAGGAGGTAAGGAAACACCTATGTTTAATCATCCGGGGGATATACTGATATAAACAATCAAGGTCTATCCTCAAAATGCACTGCACTGCAAGTCAATCCCCCCGCTTCACAGGTACATAACCCTAGTTAAATCTACACTTGCATTCTATTTTAAACTCGACTCCACTATCCAAACATTGGACTTGGCACGAACACAATCCAACGTTAAAGACGATATTCGTTTGAATCGAAATAAACGTAATTTGCTTTCATAATTGTGCTTTTGTAACTGTTGGCGTTTGCTGCAATTTTTCTGTTGTTTTGTAATTGAAGAAAAGCACAGCCAATGACTTTGACCACAGAAATCTGCCGTTCGAGTTGTCTAAGCATTAAGATGACACCAATGAGGGCTATCGTTTTTGAGCTCACCAGATGGCGCCACTGTCGATTAAGGTCCTGTCAATAATTCTATTTCATACTTTAAATTACCAATAACTTCATAAAAAGTTTATTTAAATACGTATAACAACATAGTGTAAACTTCAGGTTCATATATTTACAATATTCTTCCTAAAATTAGCAGACATTAAACATTTAAAAATCATTTTATCTCCAAGTGCTAAAAAAGAAAGATTCTAAGTTGCTACTTAAAATCTTCAAGTCAAAATTAATCAGGAATGGCTCAATCTCGACCACAATCGTGAATATTAGTAAAAATACGTGATGAAAAAGCACGCCACGCGCGAACAATCTATGACATCTGACATTTCTTATATCTGAATTCTTAGGCGATAGCTCCCATTGGCTTATGCCTTTAGGCATAAGCAAATTGTTGTCGTCTTCGCCTTTCTTTATCGTGTGGTTAGAGGCACTAACCACACGATAAAGGAGAATAACCTGGTGTCAAAGTTTTAAGCTGCCCATGGGCTTCTGACTTGGCTTCACATGCTGTCGAGAAATATATCCTAGGTATGCTTGTTTGGTTTCCTCGCGATGTTTTTTCTTAATCGAAGCAAATGATAAATTATACAATACGCACGTGAATGCGAAAAATCCTATAACTTGGCAGTCTGATGGTCACACCACTTGGCTATCACAGCTATGGTTATTGGTGATTTGTTGTCCATCGTATGCTGATTTTTAAAGTTCTGAATAACATCTTAATATTTAATTACATTACATTAAGGTGTTGCTTTGTGTTCAGTACAATCTTCTTGAAAATGTAAATAATTATTTTAAATTTAAATAATTCGTTTCTTACCGGCCACTTTCTGATCTACTGTAGGACCAAGTCTTTTTTCTCTGCTTTCTGCAATTTTCACCTTTTGAACTAGCACATTGTTATTGTTTTAATTTAGTTATTTTAACATTCCCATCAGTATTCTTCCAGAGGCCTTTGCCCAGCAGTGGGATAACGCAGGCTACCGGCAACAGATTTCTTACTTCCTTCACACTTTTTGTGGTCTTTCGAGCCGGATACGAACTAAACCAACGACCTATGAATGTTACCTACACTACACCTAGTGTTAGTTCGAACGGGCATCAATTAGTTTCTCATAGATAATACAGGTCGAATCCCACGCAAGCAAGTGTAAACGTTACAATGCCCCTAAGATGTCGCACCCGACACCCGTACACCTACTACGAATCTTTCGATTGCCAACAAAATGACAGACTTAGTACGCCGCAGGAAATAGAGTGATACTTTCTGACTTTTTTTGGTAAATTTTTTGTCTATTCTAGGCATTTCTTAAAATCTGTGCTAGATTTTCTGGCCTATTTGGCTGGTTACTGAAAATGCAACGGCCAATTAGAGAGATTTTTCTGATGTTGGGTTTTTCCAACATGAATTACGTGGAAGCAGCCCTAAGTCTGAAATTGTTGAGTAGAACCGGCTAATGCGATACCCCTTGGTAAGACTGATTGCCAGACTTTCGGGCCACTGACTACCTGTAACGACTGTCAAAGATCTATAAATGACAGCCGGAACCAACAGCAACTTCCATTCTCAATACATCACCCAAAATAATTGCTAGATAATCTAGCAATTATTTCCTCAACTCATTTGCATTTCAAATCTGACTTTGCCAATTTATTTATCTACAAATCAGCTGTCATGTGAATGTGTGCTCCATTATTCTTCCTCATTTTAAGTGTATTGGCGCCAGACCATTATAAATAGTTGAAGCTTTGTTTTAGAGCAGTGGGTAGACACTGGACGTCTTTATCAAAGAAGTGCCTTTATTTTGGGAATGCATTTTACTGAACAACAAAAACTACGTCTTATCTTCATGATTCCTTCAGTGGAATCTGTTATTAACGGCCGTTTTCAATAACTTACTAACAGTTAACGGAACGTTGCTATCTCAGATAAACAGTTAAAGAAACATCAACTGTCAAGCGTCCGAGAGACAGATAAGTGACGTGGATAGGATATTCCTGTCAATTAATTCCTTAATTTGTTTATAGAAACACCGATAGCTACAGACTGGAGTAAGGCATATAAACTAACTGTTATACATAAGTAAGTTATAGAAAACGGCCGTTAAAAGAACATCGATGTAGTTTCTTGCCCGTTCTTCTCTATACATATAAAGAGGTATTTTCCGACGATCGCAACTGCGAACGATAGCGACCAAGTCGCCCAATGAATTTGTCTGACCACAGTGATACTAATGGTTTTGCCGCTGCCGTAGGTACCGCTTTGAAGTGGGCAACTAACTTCAACTTTCTGACCTAATGACACTGATAGATACTTTTAACATGACATCGTATCAAGTCGGTTTTTTTCGAAGGATTAGAGAGAAATACAATAGAGGGGCAGGTATGACTGCCAAATAATAGGGGCGAGCCTATAGACATCAACCAAATCTAGTCTACAGAGTTCTGCTGAGAACTTTCTGATAAAACTTTTCAGCAGTACCCGCAGTACCCCACTGCCACAATCTTGCGACCTGAATCTTGGTCGAGTACCAACGAGGCTGTCGTCTAAACTCTTGCGATATTTAGTTTGCCAGCATTTCTTTTTGAAACTTTTATTTTCTCTGATGGCTCTTTCGTTTTGTTTTCAAATGTTGAATGTAACATTCTTAGAATAGATCACAATGCTAGGAAATTATAAAACGTGAATGTTTTGAAATTGTGTTGCGATTCTGTTTCGGGGGGAATGAATTTGCGGTCACCAACCTAGTTTTTTGACCGTGGTTGATTTGGTGGGTGGTGCATTTTCCTTTAATAGCGTCTTGTTTATTGTACCAGAAATAATGAGACTATTATCCTGTCATTTTTATTTCCGATAATGCAGTACAATGACGTTTTCTCGTTGAAACAAAGCTTTTTATGTCAATGAGGGTTTTCTGTAATAAGATCCACGAGGTTGCAGCACTGTAGCGTAAGGTCTAATAATCTGATAAAATACATGAGCGTCGTGTAGTTTACGATAATTTCTTAACAGAGGGATATTCTTTAATAAAATGCCACAGTGTTGTGCAGTGCTTAGGTGTGCAAATATGGGAGGCAGGCTTAAGTTTCCCGAGATAAAATTCGATTGAAACAGTGGCTTGTTGCCATTCGCAGATCTAAGTTTGCATATGGGCAGCATAAGTTTTTCCTTGGTACCAGTGATTTTTTTGCACCTATGCGTGTGAGCTCAATCTTTAGTCCATTTTTATATGTATTATAAAACATTGCGAATACGAAGAATTTTCGGCAGAAAGTTTCACTGGCATACAATTTAGTACCTAAAATTTGGCAGTTGCATAGACCAGCCGCCTACATAGCGACATCTTGTATCGGAAAAAATATCGAAAACTCATTCCACAACAATGATGACTGTGATAGCTCTTCGCGGTTTAGTCCTTCATGGAACTATTACATGGGCTGTCTTACAGTCCTTTCTCTGTTATTTTTTGTCAGCACTTCAGCAGCAGCCCAGCGGCAAAGAAATCTTATTGCAACAAGAATAAGATCCCGAGATCGGCAGACGCTTGAAGCGTGATTTTTCAATATTACATAAGGCTTGTATGATGATATACTGCCACACACCCTTCCCTCACCTTCACTGCCAGACACTTTGTGTGGTGGAAAACCCCCGCCAAACACCTTTAAAGTATGTTGTTTTCCATACTTTCCATCAAACCTGACCTGTAAATTGCAAAAATCGTAAGAAAGTTTGAATTTCGCGGGCTACTCTGGCGTTGCCGTAAATAAATTGTCAGCATGGTTGTCAGACTCATCAAAAATCTTAAAGCGAGACTGCTCAAGACTGAATGTTTTATGTGCAGAATAAACAGTTCTTTATTCCTATCAATGCAAGTTAGTCATTCAGTGCTAAGTTTTATACACTTTTTTTCCATCCATTAGGAAAACATAGTTTCTTACACATCAAAATCCAGCGATGAGGCATATAGCTATCTAATTGCATTTAGTGTTACACCTTTTCAAAATCAATAAAAACTTTCAAAAACCTAAATAACCTAACCTCGACACCGAGTACAGAGTATAACGCAATTACATTAAACTTTTCCCGCGTATTTTGGTCGATTTAAGATGGCGTCCGTGAAGGTCAATGTCAGGTTAAAAACGTTTGAGTTACGCATAGACTGTCGATCAGGGTTGTCTGTGGTTTAGACGACTGATTTTGCTTTGGAAAGAAATTATGCAGTTTTGTCTTTCTTTTATTTATTTGGAAATGTGAATAGTCTTTATCTAATGAGGTTAGGTTATTTTGAGCAAGATCGGTGATCGTAGTTATTGCTAGATCTGTTACTCTGGCAATAGGCATCGGAAAATCTGTGTCATAACTTTGAAATGGTTTTTTAGTAACTGCTTAGTGTTTACTTATAGTTACGCATTACGCTTAGGTAGGTATCGCCTAATTTGAATGGAAACGGGCATATAATTCAGTTATTAATTTAGTATTATTATGTTAAAGACTGCTTCGTTGGTCTAGTGATCGCAAACGCAACTGCCGACCGTGATGAAGTCCTGTTTTTGATTTTAGGTCAAGCAATGAATTGTCGGGCTTATATCTCAAGTATTTGTTGCTAGTAGCCACGCAGTCTCTATTTATGTCCGGTTGATGGCAATAGGTTCGCCGTTTATTACATGGAACTTAAATATAACTGGTCAAAGTTGGCTGTACCTCACCCCTCACCCTAATCCTTTGGGCATTGCAGTATGATGCATATTATGTTAAAAGTGGTTGTATGACATAACAAGAGCCATTCTTTTCTTCATTTCGCCAGCCCTATCTCAACATCTTACATATTAGTCTCCCTGATTTATTCTCTTCTCCGTAAAAAAAACGTTTATAAATATAATGATATTATTGTTTTTATGAACATTTTCCTCTGACACTTCTATAAATCTCCAGTTGAAAGAACTATCGTAAGCGACAACTATCAAACTTTCGGATTTGCAACTTCCGGCGTTCATTTTGAGGATGAGAATCGAAAAGCACGCCCATTGTCGCTTACAACATTTTACGTTTCCACCGTCGATATTTCTTTATTTTAGTTCAGTTTCCTGCTGTCTACACCTTGAGTGTTATCTTGTATTTTAGAACTTAAATAAATTGTGCAGACGACATGTCCGTCCTTTGGTATTATATTTTTGTTTTGTTTTCATGTAAGTAGTACTTACTTTAAAGATTTTTCTCATGACGCATCGAGTTCTCTATTATAGTCCAAGATCCCGTGATCGCCACACCTCCGCCATCGCGCCACTCAATAGCGTTGCATTTTTTAAGCATGATTATATATATTTTTATTGTAGTTGAATATTAATTTAATTTGTCATACTTTAAAGATGTTTGGCAGCAGGGTTTCCCCCACACAAAGTGTCTGGCAGTGGAGGAGGTGAATCATCAATTCATCATACTATATGGGGTCTTATGGAATATCTCGGAAGGTCTTTTGACGGTTTATCCTGTCCTTTACAGGATAAACCGTCAAAAGACCTTCCGAGAGTTAACATTGAAAAATCCCATTAGGTGCACTACTTAATGAAAAGAGGTCGTATTGAATTCATTTATTAACCGATTGTCCGTTGATATCACCACACAAGTAAAATTAACATAACAATACAGCGCTCATAGCCTGTTTAAGGAAATTTTGAAACGCCTATAGTTGACGCTTCCCGTGACCCAAGGGCTGGCTTTTACCTTAATCCTTTTAATAGTTTTTAATAAATAATGTGTATTCGTACATTAGGATATAAGTGCGGTAAGTTGAAAATTACAGCCGAGGCGATATTGCTAGCCCGAGCCGTAGGCGAGGGCTATAAGAAAGCAGAGGCCGTAATTATCAAAGCGCACGTACCTATGTCATACGACGTTTTATAACATATTTGCGAGGAAATAAATAAAACTCGAACTTTCTTATACGAATAAATCTTTAATCACTTGTTAGAGCAGTTATTAAAATTTGAACAATTTGTAAAATTGATTTTTTTGTGTATTTGTTACAGATTTGGTTGTAATTTAATGTCAAAATTAATTAATTTAAAAAATTTAATGTTTATTTATTATAGTTTATCTCCCAAAGTCAATTTTATTCAAAAAATGTTGACCACTTTTGTGACTTAAAAACTCTTTGCTAAGATTTAAAAAAGTACCGTTCGTTTTAGACGGAGCATCTTGATAGACCGTGCGTTTTACCTTATTAAAAAGAAACTCATGCGTTTTACATTACAATAAAGCACAAGTACGTAATGAGATACAATACGATAGTGAAATTGGTGAAATAAGAGACCCTTTACGAGCAAATGTGTTTTATAGTTAGTTTACATAACAATCAGTAACAATAACAGAACATTAAGCCTGACATCCCTGATGGAGTACAACCCAGCTGTATCCCAGCATTTCACCAGTTATGTTCACGTCCCACGTAATAGAGGGCGAGCCTATTGCCATCGATCGGGCACGTAGTACGCACTCGGAGTTTGGCTCCGAGTTGCTACTGAGAAATTCCTGGTGTAAAACCCCGAAAACACTTTTCCCGACTCGGGAATCGAACCCTGAACCTCTAGCTCAGCAGTAGCGCTTGCGACCACTAGACCGACGAGAGCTATACAAGGTGGTACAAAAACTCTACGTCTAAGACGTACGTCGTACGTCTCGTACTAAGACTCCACTGTCCGTCTGTCTGTCCTATCACCAGGCTGTATCTCATGAACCGTGATAGCTAGACAATTGAAATTTTTACAGATGATGTATTTCTGTTGTAGCTATAACATTAAAAAAACAGATTAAAATAAATATTTAAGGGGGGGTTCCCATCCAACAAACCAGTTTTTTTATATAATGGTACGAAACCTTCGTGCGCGAGTCCAACTCACACTTGACCGGTTTTATTTTTCATGTATATAGTACTGTAGTTTCTTTGATAAAGTTGTTTAATATGACGGGTAGGCTCACCTCAATCGCTACCTGTATAAAAATCGGTGAAATTAACGATCCGATAAACGTCGGAAATACCAACCGACTGCTGAAGTATGTTTAAAAAAATTGTACTATGTGTTATTCTGCCGTTCTGTCCGAACATAAAAAATAATAATAGATTCCACGAGTTTGTTCACGAGGAAGATGTAAATATTTCTCGAAATATATTTTGTTTATGTTTTTGGTACGAGATTGATAGCGCATGTCTTAACTGTTGCATTTTATTGTAGGATGAAAGTGAAGATTTTACGTAACTTTTTAAGGGTCTTTTGGCTTTTAAATAACAGTGACGGGTTTGCGTTATTGATTTTTGACACAGTTTTGAAAAATAACAAGATGGCCATGTTAGTTCCGATTATGACCACGCGCCAAAAGATTCTCGTCCTAATAAGACTGAATCTGATGAATGAGAGCAGCGGTGGCCCAGTGGTGGCGGCCACGACTCACGAACAGTAAGTCGTGGGTTCGAACCTAGGCAGGCGCATTACTTTGTGTTATTTATTTCATGACCTCTGCTCTCAAAACGGTGAAGGAAAACATCGTGAGGAAACCGGCATGTGCGGTGGATTATAGCCCATTCCCTCTCATAGAGAGGAGGCCGTGTGTCCCAGCAGTGGGAACATTAAAGGCTGATGATGCGACTGTAAATGAGCTTTTAAACTTTAAACAAGGTGAAAGGCTCACCGACGCGCAAACTGTTACCACGTTCATCATTCTGAGCCCCCTCCCACATTATATGAATTTTTTCGTCGGTCATTAAAAAAAAAACAACTGTTTCCTACAAAAGTGCAATACCTACTAGATCAAAACAGGTCATATGGAACAGCCGATTTTTTTTTTAATAACCGATGAAACATTTCTATGTACCGGGCTAAGACTCGCGGGCCTTTGGACGGTGAGCTATGGGCTAGCTCACCGTCCGTCCGTCTTATGACGACAGGCCGTGTCGACGTGCGCGCCTCAAACAGATGTCAGCAATAGGAAGGGCTCCGCAAGGGCCGATGCCAGCTGGGGCTGCGGGACGGTTCGAAAGAGGTACCGTGGCCCCGGAACACAAAGGGCGATGAAGGAACAAGGATGGGTTTTAGTCAGTAAAACTCTAACACTCCCTCCTGCTCCGCCCAGAGCGGGAGGAGTTATTTGCTGATTTCCCATCAGGAAAAAAAAAGGGGGTTCAGAATGATGTACTGAATTCGTAGTAACCGTTATCACGTTGGTGTACCACCCCGTATTTTACGCAAAACCACGATTCATATTAGGTCCGGTACGAAGAGACCTGGGGTTCTAAAATGGCCACATTACAGAATCTTATTAGGATAATAATATAAATAACGTTAAAATTCACAAAATGGTCACTGACGCAGTTAATATTACGAATTGTCACTTTGTGACCATTTTACGAATTGTAACGTAAGTATTAGGCCCCCCGGTGAAGTGGAATACTACAAAAACTGTCAAAATATAGACATAGGTAATCTTTTCGATGGCATTCTAGCTTTGTTGTTTCCCTCATTTAGGTGGTGTGAAAATTACAAATTAGATTTTATTGTTGTGTTGGCATACAGACACACAGACTTCATTTGTCAAGGTTGCCGTTGGTAGGTGTTATTGAGGTATAAGCCAGCCATTGCATAACTTTAAAACATATTGCAACACACAAAAATTTGAAGCGTCAAACAAACGAAGCTCATGAGAATTTAACTCTTGAGTATTTTTGGAGCAATTTAAAATTATCTAAATATAATATTAATAAATAACAAACTCTCCATACCACGTCCGTAAAGTAACGTAGAAATCAAAACTACACCAATATTGAAATTATCTAAATATCACATAGTCCTTTTATGGTTTAATGAAGTGCCAATATAAGGTATTTTCACTTCATAAAACCACATATAATCTACCTACACATAATCGCGGCACTTCTACGAAAACTACTAAAGGGTGCGTCCCTGTGTAATCAACCCTGCTGCCACCTGGTTGATTATCCTAGTACTTCCTTCCTTACTTCCATAATAATGATATAAATGCGAAAGTAATTTTGTTATTAATAATATATATAATAACAAAATTACTTTAATAATAATAATATTAATTTTGTTTTGTTAAGTTAATTTTTCTAATATTGTCGTTCTTTCATTATTTTATATTAGTTTGTAGGTCAAGTTTGAGAGGCACTGGTGTGTATGTCGTAATCACCTCATTAGCGGCTTTAATGCGCCTTGCTTTTGTTACATCGGGTTTGTTTACCTGCGCTAATCGTTTACTTTTCTTTGCCGATCGTTTGCATTGTGTATCTTATCCATTTCATTTTAAAGTCGCTTTTCGCTCATTCTGTACAACAATTTTTATATTGAAGTTATCGTACCTTGTAAAAAATAGTTACTGCGCGGATTGTTGCAATATTTGCCTTTTTTACACTATTTATTTAATTGATCACTATAATCTTACCTTGTTTATCTCATTAGCGAGTCAGTCTAGTTTAATTTCCGTGGTACGTAGGGAAGTCTGCATAACATTCCACATTGGTTTATACCAAATCATAACTCCGCACTTTGTTTACTGCATACTTTTTCTGGTTCTGTACACTGCAGGTATTTATTATACGTTTATCTTGGTACCAGCATTATTTGTGTTACTCTCAATTCTAACTATTTTCCCTTTTAAATATGCCAATTAATATTTATCACCAAAATGTACGTGGCTTGCGGACTAAAACGTCAAGTTTCCTTAGGAATGTGTGCTCAAGTAACTATGATGTTATATGTTTAACAGAGACGTGGCTAAAAGAGGGCTTTAACAATAGCGAATTATTTGATGACCGCTATATGGTTTGGAGACGTGACAGAGATTACTTAGATAGAAATCAAACACTTGGTGGTGGCGTTCTTATTGCTGTTCGACGCGAGCTCATTGCGGAGGAACGCTCTGATTGGCGCTCGTCCGCGGAGGACCTATGGGTTACTCTTACTCTGAAGCGTTCCAGACCCATAGTATCATATAAATTGCATATTTGTACAATTTATCTTTGCAAGCAAAACAGAGGGTATTCACTGACTGCACAGCTTACATATTTTTATACAAAGTTGAATGATATTTTATTGAATAACTTAACCGACACTTTTATTATATTAGGAGATTTTAACTTGCCAAACTTAACTTGGCAACTGACTGACGATGGATGCTCTTTTCGCCCGGAAAATATTCACGGTTCTTTTCTGACAGATTTTTTTGATATCTTGAACACATTTGATCTGGTCCAGTACAATGGTCATAGGAATCTTAATGAAAGGGTGTTGGACCTAGTTTTTTGTAACAATCACCTTACTGTGGATAAATGCTCTGACCCTCTTGTTCCTGAAGACCCTCACCATACAGCTCTTAGTATTTTTGTAGATTTTGTTGAGTATCATTCGCTCCCATCGGAGCAAAGAAAAAAGTTTATCTATCAATCAGCTGATTTTCCTTCTATAATGAAAGAACTTGATGAGTTCGACTGGCGCTGTGATATCGCCAAAGGGTCAGTGGAAGATGCCTTGTCATTGTTGTACGTCAGACTAAATAAAATCTGTGAAACTTTCATACCAACTAAAATCATCAAATCTATGTCTAATTACCCCCCTTGGTATAAAACCCCTCTAATCAAAATTCTTAAAGAAAAATTTAAATATCACTCCAAGTTTAAGAAATATGGAAACTTATCAGACTTTGATTCATTTTTAACTTTGCGAAATCGTGCTAAACAATAATAATTAGAAAAAGAAATGTTCGATAGTTACATTGCGGCTATAGAAAATAGTATTAATAAATCGCCTAAAGCTTTTTGGTCTTTCGTTAAGAGCAAGCAAAAATTTTCGTGTACTTATCCATCGGTGATGAAGTATGGACAGAAGTCGTCGGGACAGGGTGATGAAATATGTAACATGTTTAGTGAAGTTTTTAAGTTTAACTTTCTCCAGAGCACTATCCCCGATGGAACACAATTGGATAGCGACATGCACTGTCTTTATCAAACGTCTGCCTCTGATATAAGCTGTATTGAAGTCTGCGAAACTGAAGTACTGAAGCTATTGAGGGCTATTGACGTGAATAAGTCAGCAGGGCCTGATGGTATTCCTGCTATACTTATAATTAAGTGCGCACGAAGCTTAACTTTACCACTTACCCTAATATTTCGTCGTTCTCTTAATGAGGGAATGGTGCCGCATGTTTGGAAAACAGCTTTTATTACGCCCGTCCATAAAAAAGGCCCTAAGGATAATGTTGAAAACTATAGGCCAATATCTAAGCTTTGTTTGTTTGCAAAGGTTTTAGAAAAAATAGTTTACGCTTCAGTTCATGGTGCTATTAAACAATCACTTAATGACTGTCAGCATGGCTTCCTAAAAAACCGTTCTATTGTGTCCAATTTGCTTATCTGTTCCGACTATTTGTCCTCCACCATGTCTGAACCCTCTCAAGTGGATGTTGTCTATACTGATTACAGTAAGGCATTTGACCGTATAGACCACGGTGTCCTTTTGCGTAAGCTGCTTGCAGTGGGCATCAGAGGTGATTTATTCAGATGGTTTAAGTCTTATATTGAGAATCGCTGTCAGACAGTTGTACTGAATGGATACAGTTCCGTAACTGTTAAAATACCCTCGGGAATACCACAAGGATCCCTTTTGGGTCCTTTACTTTTTATTATTTTCATAAATGACATTGGTTCGTGCTTTACCCGTTCCAAAATAATTCTTTACGCTGATGATATGAAAATTCTATGCCCTATATCAGAACTTTCCGACTGTTTTAGTTTACAGCGGGATTTAGATGGACTTCAAAGTTATTGCCTCCTTAATAAACTCGAACTCAATGTTTCTAAATGTTTTGTTAGTACCTACACACGTAAACCACACGCAATCATGTTTCAGTATAAGTTGCATGATACTAATATAAATAGAATAAGCGTTATTAGGGACCTGGGTGTCACTTTTGATTCTAAGTTGCTTTTTGATGCACACGTTGAAAACGTTGTCAGTAAAGCTTCTAAAGCACTTGGATTTATACTAAGGTTATCAGCTGATTTTAAAAACGTTAAAACGTATAAAATCCTTTATTGTGCTTTTGTCCGCAGCCATTTAGAGTACGCCTCGCAAGTGTGGAACCCTAGTTACAATATTTATATAGACCGAATTGAGGGTATTCAGAAGCGGTTCCTACGTTTCTTGCAGTACAAAACCAGGAAATATACTCCCAATTATGTAGCGCGATGCAAAAGATTTCATATATTACCGCTGTATGAGCGCAGACGCATTGCTGATATGGCATACTTATTTAAAATAGCAAATGGTACTATCGATTGCCCTGAGCTGTTAAGTAGTTTAGGTTTAGTTACACACTGCAAAATGTTTCGCAAACCTAGTTTGTTGCATGTCCCTCATTCAAAGTCCGCGTACAGGCAGAATTCGTTTCTGATCCGTGCGAGTAGAAGTTTTAATAAACTTAACACGACTGAACACGATTTGGACATTTTCAATACCAGTGTTTCTCGGCTTAAGCATTTATTAGTGAAAAGCTTTTTTACAGACAAGTAATCGTTTACGTCTGAATTTAGATTTTAGTTATGTTTTTTTTTTAATTATTTTTAGGTTGTAATTTGTATTATTCGATCGCGGTATTTTGTTTTGTTTCCAATTTATGTTACAGTATTTTTATGTTATAGTATGTATTTCTTACCTACCTTTTTTTTTGTTTTCTTTTTTGTTTCAAGTGTTTATCTGTGGAAACTTGTAAATGGCCTTCAAATTTGTATTGTTTATGAATATTGTTTATATTAGCTGTAAGTTTCCCGAATAGAATAAAATAAAAATAAAAATAAAAATAAAGTAAGTTTGATTATTTGTTTGTTACCTTTTCACGCCTAAACCACTGAACCGATCATCCTGAAATTTTTCATATACCTTGTCAGGTGTACAGAAACAGACATAGGGTACCATTCATCCCGCAAAACAGTACTATTCCCGAGGAAAATAACAATAACGTAACGTCACAGCGTCTTATGATAACAGATGGCGCCACGTGTTTTTCAAATCATGATTCAATTATATTATTACAAGCAGAGTACAACTCGAATTGATTGTCAAATTGTAAATTAACGCGAGCGGCTAGTAGCTAATATTTTGTACACGAAGAAAAAAACCTCTTGAAGTGATGCTTCACTTGAAGAGACTGAGAGAGAGAGAGATAGAGTTTTTCTAAAATTTATTACGTAGGTAATCTAGGCAGAAAGTGTGGATTATCATCATCTGATGGAAAAACCAAATAACACTTTGCACACCTGGAATCGAACCTAGAATCTATGCTCAGGAGTCGCAGTGGGAGAAATTGTAGCAAAAAACAAATGAAATGAAAAAACTGCGACCTGAAACGTATTAGATTATGATTTTCTTGTCCCCCCTTAGAAAGCAAGAGCACTGAAACCAAGCTTGCTCAATGGTTTTTCTTTTTTAATCTTTATTTATTTACGTTTTTTTTTTCTATGAAGAATATGGTAACCCCAATGATTACATACGAATTGAGCAACCACAACATATTTGGGAAAAGGCACGCATGATGCCTTCAATATAACCGGATGCAGCTGAATATCAGTATTTTACAAAGACTTACTGAAAGTATGAATACACACTGTAAACAGAATAGTGCAATGACCTGACTGGTCTAACAGATGACCCACATGATATTATTACTCGAATTCTAGAGGAAGAAGTCTAGCAATAGGTAAAATGGCTTACCAATGTGTTAAAAGATTTTTACGATCGTCACACCACGATGTTTGGGTTTCAGTGAACGGCACAATAAAATAATTCAATAAAACATTCATTTAAACTGTTCTTTACATTCATACAATAGATTTCTAACACTTGGCAGTAGTTGAGAGAGATAATCGGGATTATAAGCGAAAAAAACATATTTCATTTCCTCTGATTAGGTAGTAAATGTCAACTTTTCTTTTCCTTTGATTGTATTTATGTATTTAGGTCAACAAACCTGAATTATTATTTTGTAAATAATCTTGCTCAGTATTTATTCGGTAGGTACTAATAAACAAGGAAAGGGAACTAAAATAATGAATATGAAAAATTTTGAACAAAAACAACGAATGAAAAACAGTCTATTTTACAAAATTGTGTGAATCAAGCATTAGGCAATTATGTGCAATCATTGGAGGTCACATCCTTACTTCCTTAACCCTATCTTTACTTTCGCATATATAAGTATAGCATTATAAGTATAATGTTTTAAACGCGAAAGTAAGTTTGTTTGCTACCTTTTCACGCGTAAACCACTGAACCGATCTTTTTGAAATTTTGCATATACGTTGTCAGGTGTACAGAAACGGACACATTATCATCCCGAAAAAAAGTACTGTTCCCGAGGAAAACAACAATAACTTTCTTATGATAATAGATGGCGCCACGTGTCTTTCAAATCATGATTGAATTATATTATTACAAACAGAGTGTACGACCCAAATTGATTGTCAAATTCTAAATTAAAACGAGCGAAGCCGCTGGCAAAAGTTAGTATTCTTCATAGAAATAAAATCTTGTAAATAAATAAAGATTGAAAAAGAAAAACCATTGAGCAAGCTTGATATCAATTCTCTTGCTTTCTCTGTGGGGGACTAGAAAATCATAGTCTAATATATGTTTCAGAGGGCAGTTTCTACATTGTATTTGATTTTTGCTACCATTTCTCCAAGTTTGACTGTTGAGCATAGATCCTAGGTATCATTCGACGTCATGGTAAGTAGCCTACCATGACGTCTTAAAGCAGGAGCAATTCTAGAGATGGCGCTAGACTTGCATAGCTTTGTCTTTTTCCCACACTGGAATTACTCCTGCTTTAAGACGTCATGGTAGGCCACCAGGGGGGATACTATGACGTCATAAGGCAGGAGTAATTCCAGCGTGGGAAAGAGACAGAGCTATACAGGTCGCATAGCGCCATCTCTTTCCCACACTGGAATTACTTCTGCTGAATTGACGTCATGGTGCAAAGTGTTATTGGTTTTTTTCCATCAGAAATTTCTCTCCTTGCCCGGTTTATATCAGGAGTATCCCCTAATACGTGGAATTTAACATAACTGGTGGAGTGTGGGTTGTAACTACTAGTAGTACACGGTACACGTCTGCCATCTGCATTTCTGACGTGATGTTAGAGAGTTATGAAGAACAGGGTGTAAAGTTCTTCATCTACCATAGAATAAGGAGGATCACTCGACCAGAAGGGTGAGTGTCTGGTGGGCTACTGACTGACAGTAAGGTTCTTCTATAAATGGTCTTAAGTCGCGGAGAACTTGAATAGCGCGATTCAGAAATTTAATGTTAGTTCTTTAGTAGCGACATAGATGGCGCTATAGTACTTCTTGAACTAGGTTGCTGTCATAGACATAGAGAATGGACTGAGCGTTAGCCTCCAAAAAGTGATCACTGTGTAGAAAGAGACAGAGCGATGATGCGGCCAGTAAGTACCTGGCCAATAGGTAATGGCCGCTCCATTGCTTTGTCTACATACACTTATTTCACACTACCTGTGGCCTGCGGCTTCGCTCGCGTTTTGGTCGAAAATTATCCAGTAGATCCAGAGATTACCCCCTACAACCTGACAAACTTTACCTCTCTAAACACGCGTACTTAGAGATTACTAACTTATAGATTTGGCTACGGAAGTCTCAGTCCATGCTCTATGTTTTAAGGCTGCTGTAGTAAGTACTTTTTTTGTAGTGTAGCAACTACGATCATGTATTCTGCAATCTGCAAGATTTTAGATATTTTTATGAAATTGCGTCTGTCGAATGATGTGTTAACATACCCCGGAATCTTCAAAAAACAAAATGAGCTGAAAATAATTTTAATCTCGCTAAAATGCAGAGTAAAGCGAAATGCAAAACAATTTTGACTGCATCCATCGATTGCATTGGCATTAAAACAAACTAAAACTGTTAACTGATGAGATCATTCCGCAATCTGTGTTGTACAGTGAAAATCGCGATTAAAATCTTTATTCCATCAGGTACAGCGCTAAAACATCGGATCACAAGATCAATCTACGCAAATCGTGTAAAAAGTTTTGAACACATCCACGTAGAACGGAATGTATCAACATAATCTTACTATTATCTTAGTAAACAGTAAAAGGAACCAACGAAAGGACCAGCATTGCTTGCTCAGCCTCATCACCCACTGGCCACAGCTCGATCCTGTTTATCGTTTTCTTATCGTATCGATGGCAAAAAGTTCAAAGTTTAGTCCAAAACTCAGGCCACGCGAACCCCGCTCACTGATACAGTGAGTAAGTAGGTCAACAGGTAATAGGGTATGCGGTGCGAGATGGAAGGTGGGCCATTGTGTGTGGGGACCCTGTTTATGACAATCTTTTTTTTTAATACTAAATAGGCGTGTGTTTGGACGAAACTCGCTTGATGTGAAGCGATGACGCGGCTTAGGGTGGAGCACGCTTGCCTAGAAGATACCGATTCACTCGAACTTTGATTTCCTTCCCTTTGACTTCCTGTGTGAGCCTCATCCTAGTTTCAACCGTGATGGTAACAACAATGTCTAATTCTTTCATTCAAAACAATTTATAATTTTATACTCTATTTTTACGTCGTCGTCGTCTAGTATATAGGTCCAACACCCTTGACTGGAGGTCTTAAACTCAAGGCATCTGCAGAATAGTCCAGTTAAGCAGAAACCGGCCTCATAGGTTGACCAGCGAGACGCCAAAAATACACAGGTCCTGACAGGACCATGATACGCGTGAGATACGATATTGGTACGGGTAGCGATAAATATCGTTTCGATTGCCAGTTTTTAGTACAAGTTCACATTCAATTGTTTCGCCAGCTTCTAAGGATTCTATTAAAATTATTTTCGAAAACAACTAACGTATCCTCCCCGTTTCCCGCCGTTTTAATCTGCGATAACCATGAATGACTCGACAAAAATAACCAGGCCATAAAGCTAAATATTAAAAAAAAAATGTATCAGATTGACATAAGCTTTCGAAAAGTTTACGTCAACCCAGCTGAAAGTCATTGTAGAAACACGAAACTCTTTGAAATCGATCGCCACGTGTCTATACCCGTGCCTGTTACCGTGGGAACCAAAACATTCGATGACTAATAAGAAAAACCAGCTGCAAAGAAAATCAAAACAGTTTTCACTTCGTATCGATTCTGATTTAAAATAAACGTTTCATATATAGGGCTGCTGTGTCTGATGAGATGACGAGTAATAGAGGTGTATGGAAGAATAAGACATGCTGCGCCGACCACGAATAAATTCGGATAAGGGCAGGAGAATAATGATATAGGGCTGCTAATATTTATAAAAATCGGCCAAGTGCGAGTCGGACTCGTGCACGAAGGGTACCGTAACGTTATCTAAAAAAAATATACTTTAATTGGCGTCAACTTTGTATGAATAGGAACACCCTTTAATTTTCATTTTATTTTTTGTAATTTATTATAAAAAATAAATCCTTTATTTGTGCTGTAAGGCCTTGCTTTTTGGCCAAATTCCATGATTCTAGGTCAAAGGGAAGTACCCTACAGGTTTTGATTCCCTTGTGAAATCACATAATATGCGACATAAACAGTCATATCTTTTGTTCGCGTTTTGACTTACTAGTTTGATTTTTTCATTGCTCCAAGAGGTAGCAGACCTGAGTATTTGGTATTAATTTCAGCTTGATACCGCCACGCATTCCTGAGAAAAAGGGTCTTGACAGTCAGACAGACAGATAACAAGTGATTCGATAAGTGTTCCGTTTTGCCGATTGAGATACGGAACCCTAAAAAACGTCGAAAGAAACCAGATTTTATGAAATAATCTCGATAAATATTGACAGCCTTCTTTTTTTTTTCATTAAATGACCCCTCCCACTCTGGGCGGAGCGGCAGGGAGTGTCAGACTTTTACTGACTAAAACCCATCCATGTTCCTTCTTTTGCCCTTTGTGTTCCAGGGCCGCGGTATCTCTTTCGAATTGTCCCGCAACCCTGGCAGGCATCGGCCATTTTGGACCCCTTCCCGTTTGCTGACATCTCTTTGCGGCGAACGTGGAACACGAACGCGCCGTCGACACGGCCTGTCGTCATAAGACGGACTTCTATTGTTACCCTTACACGATAATCGATATTTCAGCATAGCCGGCAACCCTATTTTAATGCTAATTCTTTGAAATCTGCGCGCTTCGTTGTGGTTTAATTATAAAACTATAAATATCTCGCGAAGTCATTAAGAAGATAGGCTGAGCAATGTTTGCGTATGACGTTGGTTCCATATGGGTTTGTTTACGCTGTTCTTGCTTTGGGGAAAACAACAAGATATTTAACCGTAGTAACTAGTAGAGCGGAGGAGCTCGTATCTAAATAATAACAGCCGCGACGTCGATCTTCAGTTAAAGCTACGCGGACCTAGGTTAGTCCACGGCTTCATCTCATTTTGTTTTTGCCATTTAAAAGTGCGTGTGATGGTCTAATTGAAATAAATGCTTTGAGGTCAAGTTTATTTTCAGTTAATTCATAGATATTTAGAATTGCTATAATTGCAGAAAGTACAAACCCCAAACGACAACCAACCCAATCTACTTTTTTATTTTCTGATGGGATATCATCAAATAACTCCTCCCGCTCTGGGCGGAGCAGGAGGGTTTGTCAGACTTTTACTGACTAAAACCCATCCATGTTCCTTCATCGCCCTTTGTGTTCCGGGGCCACGGTATCTCTTTGGAACAGTCCCGCAGCCCCGGCAGGCATCGGCCCTTTCGGACCCCTTCCCGTTTGCTGACATCTCTCTGAGGCGCGCGTGGAACACGAACGCGCCGTCGACACCGCCTGTCGTCATAAGACGGACGGACGGCGAGCTAGCCCATAGCTCACCGTCCACAGGCCCGCGCCTACGGTGGCCGGGGGTCACCACGTGGCCCCCGACGCCCAGTGCGTCTCCCGCGGCGGCTGAGACGTGAGTTTCTCTCCCTCTCACGTTCCGCCGCCTAACCCAATCAACATTGGACCGGCTTTAGCGATACCGTAGAAAATCTATTAAAGAAATTTGACAGATTGTAGTAGCTTGATGTGCTGGCATCATAAAAAGCGGTGAAGAGCGGGAGTTTTGATGAACTGTCATAAATGTACACATAAACTGTCACTTACGGGATATCTTCCGTGATTGTCTGTAATTTTGAGCTCCCGATAACCCACCCCGCGCGGGTCAACCTGCGATCATGGCGCATGGCGCCTTTTTTCAATTAATGACATTGAATGAGGTACGTACCTGAATTAAACAGACCTCCTTAAAATAATCAGCCACTTCAAAATGGCGCCCTCATGACTCAAATTTACCAAAACAAGAACTAGGAAGTAATATATCAATGTTATCAACTGCTATTACATTATATTATCACAATCAATTTATATAATAGTCTCTTATCAAAATACTTAAAGTTTTGACATGCAATTTATATAAAATGAACGCGTTGGAATGAATCCAAGATGGCTGCGATTGTTACTAGCTGTTGTTTATAGTATGTCGGGAAAATATATTGGGAAAGGTGAGATTATTTGAATAGTTTAACGTGGATTTATATAAATATATCTTTTTCTGTTTTTAACCTAGTTGCTTTGTGGAAGATTGTTTTGATGTTTGTTAAAATTGCGCGGGAAAATATGCAGTTCGAAATGATTTCAAAATGGCGGTCTATTTGACATTAGACAACAAAGCAAGTCTAGCGTATCTGATTTCTCTTTGATTTTAGACAAAGTACTTCATAAAGAATATGCAAATTATTTTATTGTGGCATATAATCCGTTGATGGTAATTATGCTGAATTCCGCTGAATTACTTTCAGCGGACTAAAATGAAGTAAAAATAAAATGACTTAGGTATATTTTTAGTAGGTTAGCTAGAGAATTAGAGACTATTTTCGTTAAGTCTTAACCTATCTCAATATCTTTAACTAAAGAATACCTAATGTAGAAAGCTTTATTTAGAACTAGCTGTTGCCCGCGGCTTCGCTCGCGTTTTGATCGGAAATTATCCCATGGGCACGTTGTAAATATAGCATAAGGCACTCGGTGATAATGTAGCTTCCTATTAGTGAAAGAATTTTCAAAAATCGGTTCAGTAGATCCAGAGATTACCCCCTACATACAAACTTAGAAACATACAAACATACAAACAAATTTTACCTCTTTGTACTATTAGTATAGATGACGCAGAGTTCAAAATTATAGCAAAAATAAATTTAATTATGCTGCCGAAAATCAACGGGTATCCTCAAATCTAGGTAAGTACTTGTATCCTCCACGTTTCTCAAGTTCAGTATGATAGGAAATGTTTCCAACTTCTATAAAGGGTGTAAACAGACCTTAAGTAACTTGACGTAAAAATTCTTGCTGGAAAACGACTTGTTTTGGGACGACAAATCACGTTTTACGGTAGAACTCAATGTAACGCACTCAAAACATTGTGTGACTTGTGTAAAGTTGGAACTCTGACCCCCAATATCTCCGTAACTAGAAGGTTCCTAGGTAAGGTCTAGAACAAAAAAAATATCGCAATGTTGAAGAGAACAACTGCCTTTCGGCTTCGTTAAGGGTCTTGTTACACCCTTTATACTTTCACTACATAGTATAAAACAAAGTCGCATCCCGCTGTCTGTCCCTATGTATGCTTAGATCTTTAAAACTACGCAACGGATTTGATTTGATTCGTTTTTTAATATATAGAGTGATTAAAGAGGAAGGTTTGTTTGTATACCATTGCACCCGTGCGAAGCCGGGGCGGGTCGCTAGTCTACACTAATATTATAAAGAGGAAAGATTTATATTTTTGTGTGTGTGTATGTTTGTAACGAATAAACTCAAAAACTACTGCGCCGATTTCAAAAATTCTTTCACCATTAGAAAGCTACATTCGCCCTGAGGAACATAGGCACCCGTGCGAAGCCAGGACGGGCCGCTAGTACCCAATTAAGTAGAGTCACTATTTTTTTTTTCCTTGATCGCTTCATATCTGTCACGTTAAGTTCCAAATTGTTGGCATCGTACTGAGTGACGTATTAAGGAATTGCGCTTTGTGACGGTGTAAACAAAAACATCACGAATCACAATTGTATTCTCCGAAGCAGTGGGCAGATGTTTATGGCGCAGACAGATTTTGCTAGTTGTGTTTAAAACGTATCTCATTAGTAACGAGCCCTGACAATAATCAGCAGAGATCGGAATACGTAGTTGCTTTAACTTTAACCTTTTGAACACCGGAGCATATAAACACACGCGCGTGCCCTCCACGCCAAGCCACCACAAATACCTACAAAGGAATTTAGAGATTCCGAAACTATTTAATTGTTTATTTCGTGCTATAGTGCACCGCATGTTTTTGTCAGATATTTGTGTCGTTGGAGTACAGTGCACGCGCTTGCTTGTCACGTATATATGTGACAATGGAAGTATGTAACATGTAGATAACACCTCCGTACAAAATTCCGGAATCATTTTTAATTTGGAAAAAAAGCTGTTAAATAAGAGGGAGTCCACGCTGTGGACACTCACACTGCTCACACAGGAGGCTGTGTGCAGACTCAGAGCCCTGGAGCGTTGCATGCTCAGCATAAAACTAAAAAGTAGTCCGAGTTCCAAATGTCGAAATCCGGAGACGTACGAAGGTCTCCGATATTGGAAATCGCGTTATGGAACTCAAATAGAGTTGGGCAGGACACCTAGCAACGCGCGGTGATGGTAGGTGGAGTAAAGCTGTGACTGAGTGCCGTCCAAGGACTGGAAAGAGATGTGTTGGTCGTCCGGCGGCGAGATGGGCCGACGGCATTGTTGCCATCGCGGGAATATCCTGGTTGAGGCTAGCACAAGAGCGTGGAGCTTGGCACGAGCAAAGAGAGGCCTATACCCAGCAGTGAGTGAATTCGGGCTGTGGATGATGATAATGTTGATTGTCCACATTGTCATTGTTGTTGTTGTTTATTATTCCTTGAAGTTTAGGCTGATAAACTTTACAAGTTTCTGGCATAACGATAGCCTTCAATGTTTCCATTGCTGGAATACATCCATCCGTCGTCGAATGCTAAGCCATGGAGTTCTTTCTAAAACAGGTGGAACGTCGACGGTGACAAGAGCTCGTCGGATATATTTTGATCGCGTCCCACACTTCGGCTGTCATGATAGTCCGTGATGTCCGAAGCTGACAGCTTCACCGCAGTGACAGTAATGAGGAAAACAGCAGGCGGCTCCGAGGCGATCGTTTTGATTTTTTCTAATGTTATTGAAAAAAGGCGTAAATGTCATATATTAGAGGCGAGCCTTGACATTAAACAAGCACAAAGCCAAACTCTATACTGCAAATGAGTAATTCATGATCAGAAAATCTTATAAGTACCCCTTTGCCCGACCCAGAAAACGAACCCACACTCGCCAGTTACGATTGCAATCACTAGACCAATAATTCGAGGCATTATTGTGGCAATGACGTCCGTCATAAATTCATTCCATAATCCCTTGATATTATATGACCAAGGTAAACTTTGTAAACAGTCTAATCACAACATTATAACTGTCTATGAATCTTGCTTCTAATAAAATTCAAAGACATTTTTATTAACTTTTTTTATAGAAAAACATGAATAATAATAATTATGTCACTAACACAGAGTAGTCACTAATAAACTTGTTTTCTATTAGAAAGCACGTGTTGTTTTTGGCATGTAACACACAGCACGTGTAGGTATCTTGATTTTCCGATTGTGATTATGAAGAAAAATTGTGCATCAAATGTTATGGCGGCAATTCACGTGCAGATAAATGTTTACAGAAAGAAATAACTGTCCTTTCATGTTACTTTATTTCTGACTAGCTTTTGCCCATGGCTTCGCTCGCGTTGATTTAGAATTTGATAATCAATGGGGGCTATCGCGTATGAATTCATCGCTAGAGGTGCTAGTGTAGCGCGGGGGCACCGAAATGTCAGATGTCATAGATTGTTCGCGCCTTGCGTGCTGTTTTAACGCGTATTTTTACAAATATTCACGATTGTGGTCTAGATTGAGCCATTCCTGATTAATTTTGACTTGAAGATTTAAAGTAACAACTTAGAATCTTAATTGTCAGTACTTGGAGGTAAAATGATTTTTAAATGTTTCATGCTTTCTAATTTTAGGGAGAATATTGTAAATATATGAACCTGAAGTTTACACTGTTGTTATACGTAATAAAATAAAGTTGAAGTTGTTGGTACTTACTATAGTATAACATAGAATTATTGACAGGACCTTAATTGACAGTGGCGCCATCTGGTGAACTCAAAAACGATATCCCTCATGCGGCTTGTACTCTGCTTGTAATAATATCTACCTTGTTATAAAATTGCACTAGACTGAGGAATGTAACGCCAACGATACTTCACGCGTTACAAAATAGAACAGAATTTATTTTTGTCTTTTAAATTATTGTCTTTGCCCGTTTTAGCATTGATGCTTGTTTTGAAAACGTCATCTTAGAGATAAACAATAGTCTATGATGTAAGAAATTGAGTAATGTTTTCAGTGTGTGGTCTGTTGGTATAAATAGATTTAGTTTCCGTGGATGAACGTAACTACAGTGGATTTTTGATGAGTCGTGTTTAAGTAACTCATTTAATTATCTGTGGTAGTATTCTAACAACATTCGAATTCCTAAACATAATGTCGTTTTTGTGAAAGTAAAACATTAGGTTCAGCAGAGCTCTTGCTTTGCTCTGTTGACAGTTCATAGTAGTAGTTCATCAGTAGTAGTTCATGATCACTTGGCGAGTTTTGACCGTTCATGTTGGCACAGTATACTGAGATGTTGGTTTCAATTTCAACTGACGCTACCTGTGCAGAACTGTCATTGCCTTTAGCAAAACTCGCTAATTGATGATCACTATGAACTGTCAACAGAGATACGCAATAAACCTGGGGCCTTAGTCTACTATTGCAATAGTGTCAGAATAGTCTATCATTGATTTAATAAGGCCCCCCCCGCGCAGACGAATTACCCTTTGTACGCACGTCAAACGAGTTTCGAACGTGCTTCAATACGCCTTGCGCTAGGGGCCTTATTAAATCAATTATAGACCATTCTGACACTATTGCAATAGCAGACTAAGGCCCCTGCTTGACAGTAGAATGTGTATCGGGAAACTAATTGTTTACCATTACGCCAATTTTATACAACTACTGTTGACAGTTCATAGTGATTATCACTTGGCGAGTTTTGATTAAAATGACTGTTCTTGTTGGTTTCAACTGACGCTACCCGTGCAGAACTGTCATTGTATATCAAAACTCGCCAAGTGATGATCACTATGAACTATCAACAGAGATACGCGATAGCCCTGCAGCAGTGCTATTGCGTATCTCTGTTGACACAATTCTGCACGGGTAGTGTCAGTTGAAACCAACAAGAACTGTCATTGTATATCAAAACTCGCCAAGTGTTGATCACTATGAACTGTCAACAGAGATACGTAATAGCCGGCCTTGACAGTAGAATGTGTATAGGATATACAATGTACTTTGTGGTGTCTATGGAAACGAATTGTTTACCATTACGTCAATTATAAACAACTGTCAAATAATGACGGTTGTTTAAAATTTGAAAAATTTTGCCAAAATTCCGATCAGTTCAAATTGTAATGTTTGTTTAATTCTTTAGTTCTCAATATATGTTTACTTTTTCCTGTAAAAAAGCCCTTTTGTCGAAAAGTTCGACCACATTGGTGAGGTTCTTCAGAAAGGTCAGGTGCTCGCAACCAGTGTGCGTGTATGACCAGCATGCGTAGCATGACCACCGTAGAAAAAAGACAGACAGAAATCTGTCATTTTATCGATTCTTCCGTCGACTAAACCCGTTTCTACGGTGGTTAATTGGTTAAGCTACACGTCCAGATGTATGAACGTAGACGAGGCAAAATAATGGGGGCTATCGCGTGTGAATTCACCGCTAGAGGCGCTTGTGTAGCGCCAGGGCACCGAAATGTCAGATGTCATAGAAAGTTCACGCGTTGCGTGCTTTTTTATCACGTATTTGTAAAAATATTCACAATTGTGGTCTAGATTGAGCTATTCCTGATAAATTACGACTTGAAGATTTTAAGTAGCAACTTAGGATTGTATTTGTTAGTACTTGGAGGTAGAATCATTTTCAAATGTTTCATGCTTGCAAATTTTAGGGAAAATATTGTAAATAAATGATCTGAAGTTTACGCTGTGTTGTTAGATGTAATAAAATAAACTTTTTAGAAGTTATTGGTACTTTAAAGTATAAAATAGAATTATTGACATGCCCATGGGGGTGTTCTGCTTATTCCCATGAGAAGAACGCGTGAGTTTATGAATGTTAATATGTATGTAAATGACAGTGCCATCTAATTCCAAAGTCTAGACGAAAAGCCAAAAAGCCCACCAAAAAAAGCAAAAGGCCACGTCGTACGTAATCCGGATGACGATAAACAAAGCTGCTGATGTTATTACAGGCAAGTCTTTCAATTGGGCTACAGAAACCGCGCGATGGTAACTGCATCTGAAGTGGATCAAAATAACAACATTACGCGAATCCAATGACCTAGTACCAAAACATTAAAGGTGAAATCTCACGATAAGTTTACGCTGAACCGACATCTGTTACTCTGCTAATAGGGATAGCACCCGTCGAGATCATTTCGGCTTCTTGACCGTCAGGACTTTGATTTTTAGACGTATGACACTATGATTTCCTTGTCCGATCCAAAAAATGTCCATTAAATGTCCGTCCCTTGTCGTCTGATAAATTACAAAAAAAATGGTATTTTTTCTTTTGTCACATAATCAAAAAATGACGGCGATACAGCGCATCAAAGTCCAAGAGACGCTTGTGACGTCACTGGATAGTAAAAAAGTAACAGGCTTGTGACGTCACGCGAGATTTCAACGCGCTGTATCGTGGTTACATCACCCACAGGACTTACTTCATCCACTGCTGGTTACCTATATAGGTCACTCTTTGCTGTGCCAAACTCCGCGTTTCTTTTTTCCGGCAATGGAAATGCCTACCGCATACCGGTGTGGTTATGTGGGGCTCGCAACCACTAAAAACTCCGCCATCTTTGCCAACTTCCCGCTTTTTCTTGAAAGGGCCCCGAGTACCATATACATAGAGAATGGACTGAGTGTTAACCTCTAAAACGTGACCACCCTGTAAAAAGAGCCAGAGCGATGATGCGGCCAATACCTGGGGCAAACCATGGCTGCTCCATTGCTTTGTCTCCCTCGCACTTCATGGTCAATTTTAATCGACATTTGGCTAGGGAAGGCTCAGTCCATGCTATATGTATATTCCAAGTACTGCGCTGCGTTCGCGATCCCTCAGCGGTGGTTTATGCTTCCTCATGCTAGTGATGTCCGGAACCGATGTCACTTAAGGCCCGACAAACATGAGCTCGTGCAATGCGGACGGTTTCACCTGTCTATCGCCTGCTGGCTCTTGTGAAGGCAGGTCATCAAGGTGGCGTGACGCCACCTGCTCCCACCCAATCCCCACGTTCCTGCAGCATGTGTCAACCTCTCCTAGATTTTTTAACCGACGGCGACGACGGCAACAATATCGTCTGATCAACTCTATTTTTTTACTTGAGGGGATTTATTTTTGGAAAAGATAAATATAAGAGTCCAACGAGGAGAAAAGAGAAGATTAAAAAGTTAAACGTTGGTCCTGAGTTCGATTCCGAGGTCGGGCAAAGTTGGTTTTACCATCAGGAATTTCTCAGTAGCAGCCACGGAGTCAAAATTCATGTCCGGTTGACGGCAATAGGCTCGCCCACTATTACATGGGAAAAAATAATTGGCGAAATGTGGGTGTACTATTAGGTACACCAGGTCTAACCCTTCGGGGACTACAGGCGTGACGTTATGTTATGTTTTTGCATATTATTTGACTTTTTATACATATTTTTTACCGGAATGGTAACCCTAGCTGCAATAACACAGTAAGCATCGATGGACGAGAATCAGAAACGAATATTTAATGCTGGCAAGGTTAAGAAGTGTTGCCAGCTATGGTTCATAATCAGGTCATTGTATTAAATTAGCCGTTGAAAGATTGATGATATTCTAGCATTCTTGAGACGATTGGCGATGTTTGGTCGACATTGGATTGTCTTTTAACACTTTCTGTTATTATATAATAATGTAGCTAATAGGTAGTTAAATACATAGGACGACGTAGGTAGTATTATTGAGGATTTGTAATTGGCTTTCTGGTGACTATGGTTTCTTTGTTTTTTTTTTATAAGCTGCAAGTTCTCTATGTACTAAAAATTATATAAATAAAGTGCCCTGGAGTCTGATATATTGGTCGCAAGTGCGACTGTTGTGCATGAGGTAATAGGTTTGATTCCCAAGTCAGGCAGAGTGTTACTGTAGGTTTTGACATCAGGAATTTCTCAGTAACAGTCACGGAGTCTAGGTTTGTGACCGGTAAATGATAAGGAAAAAAAAACACAAAAAGGTTCTTAAACAATGAATTGTGTTGGGACCCTCCATTAAGTTAGGCAAACAATGCTTGTGTTAGGAGACTCCGCTCTTCAATATGTTAGATATAGTGTTACATTCAATTAGATTGTTATTTTTATCGATATTTTAATATCTTGAATATCAATCATGTAGTAAGAAGCGTGGTGTATTATAATATGCTCCATAATCAGCCTATAACTGCACACAGCCCCTCTCTATGAGAGGGAATGGGCTATAATTCACCACGCGGGCCCAATGCGGGTAGTTAGATGTCACATGTCTTCGAATTTTTGGTTCTAGGACATGCCGGTTTCCTCACGATGTTTTCCTTCACCGTTTTGAGAGCAGTGGTGATGAAATAAATTACACAAAGTAATACTTCTGCCTTGGTTCGAACCCACGACTTATTTTTCGTAAGTCGGGGCCACCACCACTGGGCCACCGCTGCTCTCAACAACATGCTGGCTGGCCGGCACATCTAGTGAAATGTGGGTGTACTATTAGTATTAGGTAGAGGTACCTACACCTCTGTCTTATCCTGCGGAATGCGTGCGTACTTCAAACAATAAAATAGATCGATGCGTGCGTAGCGTAGCCGACACAGTGGGACGAACCCGCGTAGCTTAACTTGAAGTGGCGCCCTTATTAGTAATAATATTAGACCTCTTTCAAGTTGCTTCACAATATTCCCACGTCTACCGCCTCCAAAATTCAAAGCTAGTTGATTTAAATTAGGCTGAAAAGCAGCACTTTCTGATAACTGTACCTGGTCTCACCTGGTGAATGGTGAATGTCTTGGTACTATGACCAAGACATTCACCATTCACCGGACGAGAGCTACTGCTAATTCCTAAGTAAGTACTGATAAATGGCTGGATATATGATCGTGTGCATGTGGCTCTCATTATAACATCAGGGGCCTTAGTCTGCTATTGCAATAGTGTCAGAATGGTCTATAATTGATTTAATAAGGCCCCTAGCCCACGGCGTATTGTAGCGCGTTCGAAACTCGTTTGACGTGCGTACAAAGGGTAATTCGTCTGCGCGGGGCCTTATTAAATCAATGATAGACCATTCTGACACTATTGCAATAGCAGACTAAGGCCCCAGGGATACAGGGATCCAGCAGAATATCAGCGTCAGGTGCATGCCTGACACATGCTGAGCTGCAGGACTCCCATTTGGTGCAACCTTGAGGCGCACACCGCACCTTGTATAATACTCGTTATTTTTTTTTAACTTTGTCATGGTGTTACTATACATTTCATAAATTATGTTTTCCTTTTTGTATGTTGGCACCTTGTATTTTTATAGGTATTTAAAGAATATTCCTGTAAATTGTATAATTTTATTGTGCTTCTGTGTGTTGTGTCTTTTGTGTGCACTTAATATTAATGATTTATCTATTTATCTATAAAATATCTTCAAAAAATTATATCTGATCTACCATCTAAAATTAAAAAGACAAAGCTTTGGACCTATAAATATTATTATGAGACGGAAAAACACAAATCATTTTATTTTCATTTTCATCCATAGTTCAATCATCCCAAATCCAAGATGGCGGCGATAGATCAAATAAATTACGATTATTACACGAAAAACATGACAAATACACGTTTTCACAAACGACAGACAGGCAGACTGAAGATATCATTATTTGAATTTCAGTTATTTTGAATTTTAAACTAATAAAAGATCTTGGTCAACGAACTTTGACGAGTTTTCAGAAAGATAAAATTAAAAGTCGCGACTCATTTTCAGGAAATGCCGTTTTTATTTCAAGTGAAAGTAATTTGAGCATGTATTTGGAACCTTTTATTTATTGTGTGTATTTTTGCAAGAAAAAAACAGTGTCGGATTAATTATAAATGTACGAATGTGTTCTCATTCGGAGACCAAAACCCCTGATTTTTGCCTTTAATATATAAATTCATTTATTCAGGTATTTTACATTCATTGCCATTTATCACATTTTAAGACACAAATAAAACATTACGATTATAATAAAAATAAAATACAATACGAATAGAATTGACTCAAATACAATGAAATACAATTAATTGTCAACTCAATTTAATTAAAGTCCAAGTAAATGACAAATATGGAAATATACATTTATTTAATTATGTACCTCCCAGACCTTATGACACATACGGTCATGATGATAATACATTATATTTATTTAACTATCATTTCAAGGAAAAAATAACCTAGAGTAATTTACATGGACGTATGCCTAGGCAATTTTCGAAGTGTACAAAAACATAATGTTGATGATCAATCCCAGTTAAAAAGCGATTTTCATCTCAAATTGTGGGTTGGTCGTGACTTCGATAAACAGATATACTTTAGGTACTTAGATACACAGGCTGTCGCTTGCCGGGCAATCGAACTCAGGACCTCTTGCTCAGCGGTCACGCTTGCGACCAATAGACCATAAAGCAGATTAGGAACAATCAATAATACTAAGTTACATTTTTACAGACAAATTAACAAAAAGAGAGCCAATAATTACATTGATCACAATGTACTTAAAACCATAAAACATAAATCAGCCCATATTGTCCCACGGCTGAGACACAGGTCTCCTCTCTGATCCCTCCCATTAACCCATACTCCACCACAGTTGGTGGATGTCTCATCATCACATGTCTTCGAATTTTTAGTTTTAAGACATGCTGGTTTCATCACAATGTTTTCCTTCACCGTTTTTACAACATTAGTGTTAAAATAAAGAGTACCTTAAAAACATATTTTCTAATGGGTGTAACAATACCCTTAACGAAGCCGATAGGCACTTATGCTCCTTGTCATTACGATCATGTTTTTGTTCTAGACCATACCTGGGAACCTTCTAGTTACGGTGATATTGGGGGACTGGGGGGTCAATGTTCCCACTTTTTCACAAGTTTTGAATGCTATATCTTTACTACTTACGTGAGGAAACCAGCATGCCTGAGAGATATTTCTTGACGTCATGTAAAGCCAAGTCTGAGGCCCTCGGGCGGCATAAAAACTCTGACACCAGGTTAGGCACTAATCACACGATAAAAAATAAAACAAACTACTTACTTAAATACCTCCACGACCCCCGTATTATTCAATGCATACATCAACACAATGTTTTGAGTGTGATACATTGAGTAGGACGTAAAACGTGATTTTTTACCACAAAAAAGAAGTCGTTTCCCAGCAATAAATTCTGAGTAGAGTTACTTAGTTTGATATACAGATTGCTTGGTTGACGGCTTCGTGAAGGATACGTTTACACCCTTTATATCGTAATAACGCAAACACCCTTTAGTTCATAAGTAACTCTCTAAGGACCCTTCTATAAAGCAACTCCTTTACATCATTCGCGATAATAAAGTCTACGTGATTGAAATGCTTATACGGAACCTTATAGAAACTAACCACATTTTTTAATCTATTGAATAGTGTCAACACATCTAAAGGGTGAGCTAACCAATCAGACTCGGCACAAAACATTGACACATTAGTGCTCACACTCTCCAAACGATATTTCGGCGGAACTTTCTGGCTATATCTCATCAAGTTTTCTTCGACGCCGTAGTCGAATTTCCTAAAGTCATTCGACAAAATTCCCTGGCCGTAGTGCGCAAATTGCTTCATAGACGCTCCTGAAGGTATATGTCCCAGAACGATGGGTAGATTCGTCACATTCAATTGGGCGAAGTCAAATCCGGACAAAAGAAATAGCGTATTACTGCACAGAATCTCTGCTATAGGTCCGGTGCCGCAAACTAGGAGTTTCATTGTCCGAATTAAATTGTTATCAGGTAAGAACTCGTAGAGACCTAAACTCATCGATATTCCTTGCAAAATGGAGGTTCCAGGAGACATCAACCGGACTATAGGTGATCTAACATTTGACATGTAAGCTACTGGAGACAGTGCCACCATTAAGGATACTTTCTCATTATAATCAGGTCTTTCCGAAGCCATGACGAAGAATGTCGTCGTACCTTGTGAATGACCGATGTATTTCAAAGATTTTTCATTCGTCTTGTTCAACACGTAGTCAATCATTGCTGGTAGATCGTAGGTACCAATTTCATGCCATGAGAAGTCCCAAAATTCAGCTTCTGAAGGCTCGAAAATTATATGCTTTCTTGAATGTTTGTTGCCACGAGCATTGCCCATCCAGACATCATATCCTGCATCAGATAGCATATACGCTAGAGCACTTTCTCTGCCCGCTATCACGAAATCATCAGCACTACCTAACAGTCCATGCATTAAAAACACAGCCGGTCCATTCCTGGGAATTCTGAACATCGTCAATTCATAGCCATCTTCAGTTTCCACGCCATGTATTTCAACAGGAAACCCGTATTTATATATCAACTCAACTATTCCCAATTTCGCATCTTCGTTCAGACTTGCTTCACTAAAGTCAAGTACGAACTTATCAATTTTGTCTAGATTATTCGCGTTGCTGGTGATGATAGGTTGGACGGCAGATCCTAAAGCTTCTGCTATGGCATGAGGCATCCAAGTGACTGCATTGACAGCTGCTGCAAACACGTTTGTGTAAGCGCGGGTTGTGAAACTTAGGACAGGATCCTTGGTGATTCCTTCATTTATTGTTGTTGTTCTTTCCATCATCGGCGGGAAGAATTGGTCATTTATAGCACCGTTGCTGAAGTGTAACACTGCGATGATTATGAAATGTTTTTTCGTCATTTTTGACCAACGTGTTTTCCAGTTGCTCACTGGTGGTTGACTGAAGGGTATCGTTATAATAGTGTATAACCTTGAGCTCGTTTTTTCTAGCTCATCTTCCGGTTATGTGTAGTTATTGTGAATACATAATGATCGTTCTGACGCCTCTGTTGTGTTATATAGTGGTAGCGTTTGTCAAAGTTTTTCATAAATGTAATTACGGAAGCAGCATGGATGTACTGCTGCTTTCGTTTCTTTGGTCTTTCTCTACTCTTATAGCCATCCACATTCATGCTTAAAATGAGGAGGGATGCAACACATGTGACTAAAATAGTGATGAATATAAAAGTTGATGGATGGAGAGAGCGAAGAAGGCCAAAGAAAAGATGGATGGATTGTGTGAGGAATGATATGAAGGAAAAAGCAGTAAATGATAGCGAGACGTTTGACAGGGAAGAATGGAAGAAGAAAACGTATTGCGCCGACCTCAAGTAACATGGAACAAGGGTATAATGATTCATACTTAAAACATATCCACATTCCTCCGCATCATGTTATTATGCTCATACCATGTTAACTGCCTGTGTATTGTAAAGTACATGTCTATCATTGCGTTATCGAGCTGTTGGTCCCGGCTGTCATCAGTCAGCAGTCGTTACGGCCAGTCAGAAAATCTGACAACCAGTCTTACCAAGAGCTATCGTTTAACCTAATAACTGGGTCGGGGAGCTCAGATAGGCAGTCGTTGCATTTAAAATACTGGTATTCAGCTCCAGGAAACCGACATAATTGGTATAAGGCTAGGCAGTTGACCAAAAACAAAGCATTATTTTGAAATAGACCAGTCGCAGGAACTTTCAGAATCTAAAGTTCCTGAAAACATTATAACTGTCAAAGGACTGTAGTTGCTCATTTCAAGAATGGACAAGAAACTCCGAATGATAAAGATGCCTAGATATACGGAGAAAAACTTACATTTGAGCGCCATTGGTAATTGTTACATTCCTACCTTTTAGATTCTGCATGTTTACAAATATCTAGATTACCACTTTTTATTACGTAATACTATTATAATACCTTATTACATACCGGTAGTAAAGTATTTACTGCAATGATTACAGCATGATACACAATCATACAAATAGAAGACATTCTTCAATCTACGGTGACTAAACAATGATGAAGATGTCGATCATTAATCTCCTGCCCGTATCCAAATTTATTCGTGGTCGGCGCAGCATGTCTTCTTCTTCCATACTTCTCTATTACTCGTCATCTCATCAGTCACCTGATCACCTCCTTTCTAGCCATATCATCCTTCACACAGCCCATTTAACGTTTCTCTGGTCTTCCTCTACTCTTATAGCCATCCGCTTTCATACCCAAAACTTTCCTCCCGAGTCCCGATACGTTCCTCATTTCTCCGAGTCACATGCCCATACCATGACAGCTGATCAGTTTCTCATGAAGGCACTTAAATCGCTCACTCCCTTTCATAGAGAGGAGGCCTGTATTCGAGCAATGGAAACATTAGGCTGATTCTAATTCTTAGGGTTAGGATCATAGCAAGTTTCATTCTGTAGTTTCTACGTACCCCCATGGGAAAGTGGCGTAGTTACGTTTCTGAACATATATATACATAAACTGCTATGTAATATTATAATCCTTCATCTTCATCAGATCACTACCCACTTCCAAACTCCTTTATTTATCCCAAAATAAAATTTACCGTTTTCTTGGAAGCCATTTTGAGAATAATTATTGTGGTTTCTCAAAAACGTGTTTGTAACTGGGTTTCCTTGGAAAAAAATTATTGAATCAGCTGACACATTTTCTTGTAAACTGTACCAAAAAGTTTTTATTTTTGTTGTAAATTTTGAGGAGCGCCTGGCAGTTTTACACTGCAATAATTTGCTTAACGCCATTACGCTGTGCTGTAAACTGTAACAGGCGTTTAACAGAAACAAGATTATTTTTCAATAATTGAATGTTTTTGCAAATAATAGTTTTTTCAAGAATTTTTACTTCCAATTTTGTGCATTACTTAACATAAACCGTAGAAAAGCGCGCGTAAAGACATTTATTTTTGATATGAGAGCGCCATTTTGAAATTTTGACATAACACAGAATCATTTTGTGGTCAATTCTATTTGCGTTTAGCGTAGGCGTCACCTGCTGGAAACTAATTCAAGAATAGTTCGTCCCAAATATTTATATTGTCCTAGATATCTTGACGAGTTTGACTGCTGTTTGTGTGTTTAATCCATTAAAGATTGTCTGTAAAATTAAATATGTGGTTCGCGTCAATAAAAGCCGTTAGACTAGGTATATGTGATGTTGTACCACGGTTGAAGGGTTAGGCAAAGATTTAAAAGGAGCACACCCGCTTTTCGCCAGTCATCATAAAAAAGAGGCTATTGACATAATTTGGATTCAAAGTCAGACACCTGCAGTTTAATGAGTATTGACCGACATTTCCTATTGACTACGGCAGGATTACGGATTTCTTTTAAAATGATCCGTGTAGTGATAGAAAAGTGGGTTATTCCATTTGGTGTGTTCTAATTGGTAAAACAGGTGCTGGCAGATTTTGTCAAAATTCTTGAATCTCTGGAGACAAAAATGTAGTCTCGCCACCCGACGCGCCCAACCACTTGACCAATGGGCAACGAGGTAGTCAAAACAAAAATAAAATTGCATTTTTGCGAACATCAGACAAAACCTATTAACTAAAATTATTGCTTGTAAATTCGCGTCGCAAAGTATGATATGATGACATTGACATGACTGTAATATTTATTTTTTCAACAGTTAGTAGACTAAATAATATTGATAGCCTTTGGAACCCTGTAATATTATTATTTTCTGTGTTATTTAACTCATATTTCACTGTGATATAGCGTGCACCATACTGCACATCCCCAAAAAAATGGGCTCGCCTAATATTAGGGGTTAAAGTTTGAAATTGTCGATTTGTATGGACGATTTCGTGAAAAGTGATATTTAACATTTATTTTTTCTTGGAAACGTCTGAATAGATTATGATGCAATTTTATTGCAAACTATAGTTAGAGTGAAAAAAGCTACACTGCACTGCGTATCTTAAATTCTCAAAAAACAGTACATATAACTTACTTGAAGTAGTGAAACGGACGGCACATTGAAACAGGTGTTTTGACACACTAGGTCCGAGGTAATATGCAACTACTTACTAGGACGATTTTTAAACTCTAAAAGGTATGTAATTTAACAATTAATCCAATAAAAAATTAATTATAAAATATAACTATATATATACCTACGTCAAAGTTACAAACAGAACAAAATGTGAGAAAAAAAAACGGCAACACTTACATAATATCTCCTGATGACTGACGTAATGTGGGAGTATAGGGATTATAGATATATCTACAACCCTTGGAGTTTACAGGTTTGGTGTTAAATAACCTTTCTTTTTTTTGTTACAGGTATGACAGATCGACCAAGCATATTCTTTCGCGCCAAAAAATCAAAAGAACTACTGTTTAGTAGAAAATTTAACTAAATACATAAGCATTTAAATATAGTTAAATACATGTGTGTAAACGAACTTAAATGGCATTTCGAAAAGAAATATTAAAGTAAATAAGTGTTCGTGCGAAAGAGATAGATATTTATTGAGTGTGGCTGACAGAAAAGGAGAGAAGATGTCGTTGGTTGCTCCAAGGAGAGTTCAACTAGACTGGGCTCCTTCGATTATACCATGGTAAGATTCACAAAATTTTATAACCAGATGCTAAACACACTTTCGAGTCATCATGAGTTCATAGCTAATCGACAATCATACCTAGATTTCTAAATAAAATAGCTACTTGATAGCGACTCGATCCTCGTATAGTATGACCACTTTATGTGTGCAGTTCAAGGTGGCACTGCTTGTCAAGAAAATTTGCATCGATATGTCAAACTTGGTACATTTATTTTAGTTCTGTGTTTTCCCGCCTGCACAGATAAGTTGGTTGAAGTGAAAATGTACAGTGTTGGTTCTATTGGCTCGTGGCCATAGTATGAACCATGAAGGTTTAGAGTAAAACTTCATGGTATGAACCAACGCCGCCATCTTGAATTTCCACAGACAAATTACACAAAGAAAAATAAGAAGATGTAGCATGACAAAAGTTGAAAAGAAAATGCTGTAGGTTTGGTCATGTGGAGACGATGAGTGAAAGGCAACTAACAAAAGGTATTTACAAGGCAGATGTGAGTGGCAACGCCAGCAGGGGACGCCCTAGAAGGACATACTGACCTTATCGGTAAGGTTCTTCAGAAACCTTAACTGACCTTCAGGGCTATTGCATATCTCTGTAGACAGTTCATACTTTACGAGTTTTGATATACAATGACAGTTCTGTACGGGTATAGCGTACATTGAAACCAACAAGAACGGTCATTGTATAATATCAAAACTATGAATTGTCAACAGAGATACGCCATAGCCCGCTGACCTGTATGACTAGATCTATGAACGTGGACGAAGCAAAAGCAGTATGTACTTATGTAAGGATCGTAGCAGGTGGCGTTCTGTGGTTTCTGCCTACCCCCATGGAAAAAAGGCGTATGTATGTAGGTTTAAATATAAACTTTCTTCAAATCTTTCTGTCAAATGTCATGCAAACGCCAAAAGATCCATGCTGCACTGTAAGAGTACTTTCCTTGTGTGACCATTTCTAAACGAAACGTTGATACACGGGAGCCTATCTCACACCAAAAAAAGAATGCTTTAGTTTTACATACTTAATCAGAGTTGCAGGATGCGCGCGTACCCCGCGTTTATTGAATCCCATCCCAAGTTTATTTAATTTAATCCCATTGAATGGCTGTTTCATGAAAAAGTGTTGTATTGATTTTAATGACTACAACTATGCAAAGCCTTAATTAATTGCAAATAAAAATGTAAAGTTTATTCGACATATTTTACATTTTTAGTTGCAAATTGCAAAAAACGTAAGACATATTTGAAGCCATTGTCACATAGCGCATTGACAAGCAAGCGCGTGCCCTAGTAGCCTTTACGCCAAACGACACAAATATGTGACAAAATGTTAGGTGAAATTGTGGCTTGTCGTGGAGGGCACGCGCGTGCGTTTATGCTCTGGCGTTCAAAAGGTTATTGCGATCCCCATGGTATAATGTGGGGTCGGCGCAACACGACTTTTTCTACCATTTTTCCCTGCCAACCAGAAAAAACTGAAGTTAATAAAAGTCCTGGGATTAAAAACAATGTGAAAAGTAGAATAGAATGACCATATCCATCACGCCTGTTATCTCAGAAGGGTTATGCAGAGGTGTACATAATAGTACACCCACATTTTGCCAGTTATGTTTAAGTCCCATGTAATACGGGCGAGCCTATTGCCATCAACCGAGCACACATCCAGACTCCATGGCTGCTACAGTGCTACTGAGAAATTCCTGATGGATGCTACAACAACGCACTAGCGCCATCTATCTTAAAAATAACACTCTACTAGACTGAAGGCTTTTTGTGTTATTGACCAGAGTTCTTTACCTCTGCAGGCGCTACTACAATTACTACAAACCCTTGTAGTTGCCACTGTTCTTGCTATGTGACCGCTGTTGTGAAACTGGCAAGTTTTGTTTGTTTTTCTGCCATCTACTGGCGGTTTAAAGAACTTTTTAAAGCAGCAAAAGTACGTTATTTACTGTCTTCATAGCTGCTTTGAAAAGTTTTTGAACAACTTGCAGTTTGCAGAAAATAAATATAACTAATGGCCGATGTGATTTGACTAGACTGAATGACTAGGCAACTTCCATACAAATTGAACCCCTGTGGGGAGTCCTCGCACTGCTAAAACTGCAAGTTGCTTGAATAGAACGTTAGGTTGTTGCTATTTTATCGCTAGGAAGTCAAAATAAAAACTGCAAGTCCTTGTAAAAATCCAAAGAGTTCAATAAGTAGGGATTTCATGAGAACCAATTAAGAGTCCGAGAGGTGTCCATATCAGGGACACCTCCAAAATCAATACCTCAAGGATACTCAAAGGGCCTCAGTTAGATAATTATCACAGACGGCCATCGGTCTTCAAATAAAGTAGGTCGAGGTATCTCCTAGTTTCCAATATTAGTCCCTCTACCCTAGCCATGCTCATTACATAGGGTCACTTTCAGAAGCTATAGGTATTTGGATCAGTGTTGAAAACTTTTTATTTTTAATCAAGAGGAAGTCAGACAGTTGCGCCGGTGACTGAAAAGTTGTCCGGTAATCGGTTGTCGTGGTAAAGGCGTGCAGGCAATTTTCGTGAGGAAAGTATCGATGTCTGTAAAAACCAAAGAAACGATGGTTGGAATGTGTGAAGGATGTTATGGCAAAAATGAGGTGTGACGAGATGACGAGTATTATAGAAGTATGGAAGAAGTTCGAGTTGTTGTTGTTGTGTGTGTTACTTATTACCTACTCACATTTTTATCCTAACTCGTACCTACATACACATTTCATAAATTAACTCAATATCTATTTATTGTACTTAATCATTTATTCATATACTATCTTTGAAACTGTTTTCTGTATGTCACTTACCCCCTCAAGGTTCATTGGAAGACTAGCGTCAGACAGCCTCACCTGTCTGGCATTAATGCTGAAATGGACCTTTTTGGCGCAGCCGTGAGGCACACAGTACAGTCATACTATGTATTTTCTCTTTTTTGTAACTTTTTTAAATATTATTGTGTGTGTGCCTGATGTTCTGACGTCGAATAAACATTTTTCTTTCTTTCTTTCTTGTTTTCGCATTTAATTAAGAAAAGTTAGGAAGAAAGTTAGGCTTTTAACCCGTAGAATAAAATACAGTTCCCGTAGGAGCGTTACTGTCTAACGGTCATACAAGCTTTGAACTTATTTGTTTTCGAAATGACTGAAGGTACCTACTTAAGTTTAGAAAGTTGACAGAGAACATTTTCGAAATGTCTTTAAAAAAATGATAATTGGAAACTATGGAAAATCTAAAATTGGTCTAATTTAGCTGTATGAAGTTTTATTAAAATCGGTTCAGTCATTTCGGAAATAAATGAGTTCAAAGTTTATATTAAATGCTATATGACGTTACGCTCTTAGACTTATTTTATTTTATCAATTTACCGTAGAATGCAGTAGCTCCATGTAAAATACTGGTATTTAGCTGCATTTGGTCAGACTGAAAGCCGACCGTAGTTGGGAAAGGCTACGCAGAAGATATTTCTGATATTTCGATGTTAGTTCTTCGTCTGTGACATAGATGGCGCTGTAGTACTTTTTGTTGTATGTTGCTGAAGTATTCTTATAGTGCCGCTACAAACCCACCATGGTAGGCCCGCTGAAACCCATAGAGAAGCTGCGGTAACACCATTCGTCCCGTCAAGAAATACAACACAGAATAATTACGAAGTGATTGCTCATTTTTATTCCCTTTTCTTTAACATTTTACGAGTCAGATACGCTCGAGACCAGCAGGGATATTGCGTATCTCTGTTGACAGTTCGTAGTGATCATCACTTGGCAAGTTTTGCTATACAATGACAGTTCTGCACGGGTAGCGACAGTTGAAACTAACAAGAACGGTCATTGTACATCAAAACTCGCCAAGTGTTGATTACTGTGAACTGTCAACAGAGATACGCAATAGCCCTGCTAATTGGCCGCGTTTGTTGTTATGAAATTTGCTGTAGGTACCCAATGTTACATTTTTAACGTCACGTATCACTGCACATCAAAATCCTTGGTCTATTGGTTATAGCCAATAACAACCGTCCACACATAAATAAACCAACGCCATAGATACAGGTTAAGCAGAAACTACAGAAGACAAGACTAGGCTCCTTTAGCTTCGTCCACTACTGGTCATACACTCATGACAACCATCTACTGCTGTATAAGGCTCTGCTCATAATGTTATTGCTGACAACAAATGCGGCGCGGCGGCGGCCCTTGCGACGAAAGACAAGCGCTCAGCAGCTGATTGTTACGATGGGTAACAAAAATACTACTTAGGTATTAGGTATTTTTGGCAGAACAATGGTTATCTAAGTAGGTACCGTCTTAACTAATGGTCAAACGAAAATAAAGCTTCTTACCTACCATAATATTACGCAAATCAAACTTACATAATTCCGCACAAATGTCACCTGCAAACCATACATTGCGGAACCCTAAAATTACACCGCATAGTTCACTAACCTCCTTACAGCGATACCCGCTCACTTCACTGCGTCAGCCAGAAAAAAAAACTTGTCCGTCAGCTGAGCGACCGAGACCAACTTCATTCAGTTGAAAATGTATCTGTCATGGCTACGCGATCGATGTTAGTCCCCAGTTAAAATTACTGGAAAACATAAAAAATATGTCGCGACAAACGCTGAAGGACGTCGCTAGCGCCTTCGCAAAACTATAATAATTATATTTAACGTTTAGCTGCACTCGTAAAGTGTTTATTGTGTGAATTTCGAGCGTATCTAAATTTGTTCCTTGTCAGACGGGACCAGTCGTGAAAATTTTCACGGTGAGTATTTGTGTTTTTTTGCGACACTCACATATGCGTAGGCGGTCATTTTAAAAGATAGCAATGTGTTTTATTTGTAAATACGTGTGTATAATTGAGAAAAAAATGTCTTGCTTGAATAAAAATCGATTATAAGTGGGTGGGATTGCTGGGACCTGTCTCTGTCTCACTTGTGTATAACCCAGCTGCGTGCGAAAGTGACGTAACAATGCGACGTTTGCATCGCGTCGCAGTCCATTCAAATCGGCCGGGTAACCATCTCCGTTCCTTTCTAGCGTAATGTCTTATTAATTTTAGTTATTTTTTTCGGGATTCTTTCACAGTTTTCTAAGTAAAACTCAAATGAATCACGTTACGAATGTATTCTACGGAAGTTTGCGCGTCATTCGCGGTAGACGGGCAGACAATTTTCTTCTTAAATAGTGTTGTATTTAATCGATAATTAGTGGTGTAGATCTAATCGGACGATACTCCCGTAAGAGCGAAACTTGCGTGATATTTTTAATATTGGAAAATGTCGCGAGTGCTTCAAGTAATAAATTGTAGATGGTTTTGCGTCGAATTTAATTAATTTGCGGTGAAGGAGTGTCGTATATTACAGGTGTGTCTCTCTCCACCCTATAGAAATAACAATAAAGTATCCGATAAGATTCCAATACGAGTTAATTGGCTGTTTATACCCGGTTGCCTTGTCCTGTTTGATTGGAACTGAAAATAAATAAATGTCAAACTCAAATGGCGAATGGCTGCATGTATAATGCAACAAAAGTTCTGTTTTTGTCGATACAATTTAAAATAAAATAAGAATGATTGGGCCTGTCTGCAAGTTGATTAAGGAAGTAGTTTTCCAACAGTTTTTGTAAGTTTTTTTGTAGTTCAAAACTTTTAGCTTGCAAAGATTTTTTATCAATGCCTACATGTTTGGTCTGTTGATATACACTGAAAATAACTGCATTGCTGACCCATAAGTCAAAAGGTGAGTGCAGTAAGATGTCTGCAAACAATAATCATCAACTATTTTTTAAACACCTAGAAAACTATTTTAACGGCTTGTTCTGGGCTTTATTTGCCTTATTCTTCAATATCTCCTTGTCTTCATGCCTTTTTTCCAACTACAATTTAAGTCGGTCGGCTTCCAGCCTAACTAGATGCAGCTGAATAAAGTACGTTACATTGAGCATCTTTCCATCAGACCCAGTTACTTAGTAACACAATACCCTCGTCTAGCGCACCATTGGTAAAACTGATTACCAGAATTTAAAATTTTTGACTACCTGTACCAACTGTCAAAGACAAATGAAGGCTGTGGGACCCAATATGTAGCTTCGGTTTAGAGACATTTATTTCTCAAAGAACAAATTACAGTTCACCAAGAGAAATTTAACTAAATTAACAAAAGGTTCTAGTTCACATTACGACATTCAAAGCCATCCAAGAAACGGAACACATTAGTTTCATTTATAAAATAGCAAGTAAGTAGTTAAGAATTAATAAAATGCAAAACAGTTCATGCTAAATTTATGTGTCAAATATAAAAAGCTAAACTTATGTGCCTAATATTATAATTCCTTAGGCCTTTTTAAATGTTGGTATGCTTATACACTCTCTGAATTTTTTTGGTAATTTATTGCATATATTGCATAATAAGTCTTGAGCATTCACACTGCTGTGGAAACAGGCTTCATCTCTGGAAGACAAGTGTGTCCAGTAATCCACCAGCCTACCAAGCGCAGACTGTTAGGTGTCACTTGCCTTCAAATTTTTGGTCCTAGGAAAGGCTGGTTTCCTCAAAATGTGTTCCTTCACTATTTTAAGAGGTGTGGTGATGAAATAAATTCCTCAAAGTTATGTGCCTAAGAGAGGAGTGTCACAGACACTGACCTTAATGGTAATGTTCTTCAAAAAGGTCAGGTGTGTGATCAGATGTACAGGGTGTACATGAAGCCGTCAACCAAGCATTCTGTACATCAAACTAAGTACCTAACTTTATGCCAAAAATTATTGCAGGGAACCAACTTATCACGTTTACGGTAGGACTCAATGTAGCGCACTCAAAACATTGTTCTGATGGATGGATTGAATAGTACGGGGGTCGTGGAGCAGTATAAAGTAAAAATATTACATTAAAAAAAAGTATTATTTTGAAAAAAAAAACTTGTGAAAATGTTGGAACTTTGATCCCCAATATCTCCATAGCTAGAAGGTTCCCAGGTATGGTCTAGAAAAAAAAACTGATTGCAATGACGGGGAGAACAAGTGCCTTTCGGCTTCTTTATGGGTCTTGTTACACAAATATGTAAGGAAAGTGCAAATTCTGTAGTTTCTGCCCTGCCCTACGGGTAAAGGTGTGAATTTATGTATGTATGTGCCTAATATGTAATAGCCGTTAAAAACATCAAGCCAGTGACTCATCCATAAACAAGTAGAGTTAGCTTACTCTGCTGTAAAGTTGACCTTTTTGAAGGGCAGCACTAATGGTCTTGTATCTCTTTGTTGGTATACTCTCCTGGTACTTTTTTACACAATAGAAGGAATGATTCATGATAATATTGATAACATAAGTTTGAAAGAGAGTGACTACATGAATCTAGATAAACTAATAGAAAAGAGTGGAAGAAAAAAATGAGCCCATTTCATAATACCTATGGATCTACTTAAAATCTGGTTCAAAAAGCCATTGGATCTGAATTTATATGAAACTAGCGACCCGCTCCGGCTTCGCTCGGGTGCAATGTTATACATATAAATCTTCCTCTTGAATCACTCCATCTATTAAAAAAAACCGCATCAAAATCCGTTGCGTAGTTTTAAAGATCTAAGCATACATAGGGACAGACAGTGGGAAGCGACTTTGTTTTATACTATGTAGTGATTACGCCTGTAATCCCCGGCGGGTTAGGCAGAGGTGTACCTAATAGTACACCTACATTTCGCCAGTTGTTTTTAAGTCCCATATAATAGGGGGCGAGCCTATTGCCATCAACCGGGCGCAAATCCGGTCTCCGTGGCTGCTTGCTAATGAGAAATTCGCGATGGAAAAACACATTTGTACGACCCGGGAATCGAACCCAAGACCTCATGCTCAGTAGTCGCACTTGTGACCACTAGACCAACAAAGCAGTAATAAATAAATAAATATCCCTGGACATTACACACAGCGCCGTCTAGGTGCCACACTAAGCAACTAGGCTTGTGTCGTGGACACCAGATAGTTGATAATACTACATAGATACTTTTTGTTTGTAAATACATACTTATTATACATATAAACATCCATGACTCGGAAACAAATGTCCATGCTCTTCACACAAACATTTGCTCCTACCGGGATTCGAACCCGGGACCCTAAGAACGTAAGGCAGCCTCACTACCGCTGCGCCATTCGGGTCGTCATGTAATGAAATTATCTGCTAGAAAAGTTAATGAAGATACAAAGACAAAGCCAGCGAAGCTCTAAATAATAGAAACTGCAGTTCACTCATAAAAGTAAAAAAAAAACTGGCAAGTGCGAGTCGGAGGCGCTCACGAAGGGTTCCGTACCATTACCCAAAAATAAAAAAATAAAACACGTTTTTTGTATGCGAAATAATAAATATTTTTTTATTCTGTTTTTAGTACCTATTTGTTGTTATAGCGGCTGTAAACTGTCTAGCTATCAGAAAGAAAGAAAGAAAGAAAAAGTATTTATTAGCCCGCACAGGACAAAACATCAAACAAAAACATGGTTACATTTACAGTAGGTACAACAAAGTTATAAAAGTAATAAAAAAATACACGGAATTAGTCCTGTACGAAGCCATAAGGCCCCTATCTTAGCATGGTGCTGTAACATTTACAAAACGTCACAGCGCTGGTATTCTGATAGGGCCCAAAGTGATGCCACGGTCAGATACGAATACGATTTTTTTTTTTTAATTATCACGGTTCATGACATACAGCCTGGTGACAGACAGCCAGTCAGACAGACGGACAGTGGAGTCTTAGTATTAGGGTTCTGTTTTTACCTCTTGGGTACGGAACTCTAAAAAGAACCTGTGATAAAGATGGAACTATGAACTCCAGTATCTCCGTAACTCCAAAGTTCCCAGGAATGGTCTAGAAAAAAAAAAATATCGCATTGACGAGGAGGACTTCGTTAAGGGTCCTTTTACACCCATTATGTCAGTCATGTTATGTTGTCTGATATCATGTGGTGCCTATTTTCAAAATTAGTATTCTGGACCAGGTCTAAATGCCATATACTCACATAAACTCAGGCTTTTTTTCGCATGAGGCAAAACCTAAAAAAAACCTGCTACAATCTTTATCCTTTTATTTTATCCATGTTCATGTATCTAGTCAGTTGGTCACTAAATATTTTGTCTGAATAGTTCGCCAATTTTTGTAAAACATTCTTATTCAAGTTGCAATGTCATCTCAATGTATGAAAGTCAATAGCAACAGCCTAGCATGCTTTCCGAGGCACGGAGCAAACTCAAAATGTAATGGAGGTAAGACGTAGGCTGGTCTGTTGATGAGTACATCCACAGACCGGCCTACGGCCGTTTTCTCTATCTTACTTACGTATAACGGTTAGTTAATATGTCTTACTCTAGAAGCTATCGGTGTTTCTATAAACAAAGTTAGCAATGAATTGACAGGAATATCTTATCCACGTCACTTAAGTGTATCTCGGGGGTGTTGACAGTTGATGTTTCTTTAACTGTGTAACTGAGATAGCAACGTTCCGTTAACTGTTAGTATGAAGTCAAGTTATTGGAAACGGCCGCTAGAGGCTTAACCTCGAAGATCGACCCGTGCGGCTGTAGGAGCTTGTAGCTAAATACGAGCTCCTCCTGAGCTCTTGAAAAAATTGTTTACATGCATAGGCTAGTGACTCAGACAATCTCTTTGATAACATCCTCATAATAGGTTATTCCACTAATACACAATAGCCATACACAAATGTATGTTTGTGTGTGCAAACACAATGGGGGAATTTTATTTCATGATCAATGAGCTTGGCAAAAATGTTTATTTATGCACAAAACATGCCGTGCCTGATTTGCTATTGGCTAAAATTACAAATGAATTCCATACAGAAATTCATCCTCTATTCAAACCCTTTATGGCCGGATTCCACCGAAGCGGAGACCAGATGAAAGGATAGATGTGTTGTAAACCACCAATAGAATTTCGTTATTGACATTTCTGGTCTCCCGCTTAGCTTTAATGGAAACGGTTGAGCAGACAGGAGATGTCTCGTAATTGCTCAAGCCAGCCTCCGCACTCGGCTGTTTCGGGAAGTTCCTGCACCGAATCGGGCGGGAGGAAACGCCTGTGTTTTTCCATTGCAAGGATCCCGGAGGACACGGTGGAGCACACCGTGGAGGTCTGCTCCGCTTGGGCGGTGCATCGCCGTGTCCTCGTAGCGTCGATCGGCGGCGGCGACCTCTCGCGTCCGGCCCTGGTTCAATCCATGGTCCGGAGCGAGAGAGAATGGGAAGCTATCGACTCCTTCTGCGAAGCATTCATGAGAGGGAGAGAGCCTCACGTCCCAGCCGCCGCGGTAGACGTCCTGGGCGTCATAGGAAGGGCACAGAGAGATACCGCGGCCCTGGAACGCAAAGGGCAAAAGAAGGAACATGGATGGGTTTTAGTCAGTAGAAGTCTGACACTCCCTTCCGCTCCGTCCAGAAGGGTCATTCGATGATTTCCCAAAGGAAAAAAAAAAATAAGTCTCCGCACTCTCCGGCCAGCGGTGTCTTGTGAGCGGCGCGCGGCGTGCCACTTTGCACATCTTCGCTCCTCAGCTCATCTTTGCTATGGTGTGATCCGGGCTGTAAAGGATGTTTTTTAAATCCTCCAAGGTCATGTAGGCTGAGTTCTATCTGCCAGTCTGAAGAGGTTTACTATTAAAAATCGCTTTAGCTTTAGCTTTTGCTGAAGGAAAACATCGTGAGGAAACTAGCATACCTGAGAGATATTTCTCGACGGCATGTAAAGCCAAATCAGAAGCCCATAGGCGGCATAAAAACTAACACCAGCCACACCAGGTTAGGCACTAACCATACGATAAAGAAAAAACTGCCTAGAATATAACTTGGACCCCTAAGCTTAGCCGTCTCTATATCATCGGGGCAATCTACATCAAAGCTTAGTACGTACCCCATTTATTATTGATGCCAAAAACAATCAGACCGAAATAAATCAAAACAATTTTACCAGAAATTACTTTGTTCTTGCCAAATATTTGTTCATACTCTTTCATTTCTCCTTTAATAAGTAATTTAGTTCGACATAAATTAGTGAAAGGCATTTCAAGGGCATTCAAGTTATTTTCTATGCAGGCTGTAGCTGACTGACCTTGAATCGAATTGCAATGAAGTTATTTTAATCAGCCTTCAAACTTCTGTGAGCTCAACAGAGAAGGAATTCATTGTAAGGAAACAACATACAATGGTGGCTATCGCGAATGAATTCGCCGCTAGATTGGGCTGTGTAGCGCTAGGTCACTGAAATGTCAGATGTCATAAAGTATTCGCGCGTTGCGAGCTTTTTTGTTACGTATTTTTACTAATATTCACGATTGTGGTCTAGATTGACCCATTCCTGATTAATTATGACTTGATGATTTTCAGTAGCAACTTAAGATCTTATTTGTTAGTACTTGGAGGTAAAATGATTTTTAAATGTTTCATGCTTGCTAATTTTAGGGAGAATATTGTAAATAAATGTATCTAAAGTATACACTATGTTGTTATACGTATTAAAATAAAACTTTAATGAAGTTTTTGGTACTCTAACGTATAAAATAGAATTATTGACATGACCTTACTCGACAGTGGCGCCATCTGGTGAGCTCAAAAACGATAGCCCTCATTGTTGTTGTTGTGACATCAACGAAGCACAGGGAACCGCGTGGTGGTTTACGTCCCAATCCCTCGCGCCCCACACACATCTGCCTAGCTTATTCTCAAGTCCTCTTTGTTTATCTTTGGGTCCGTTTCCAGTCTAACATCATCATCTGCTGCCCTTATCCCAATTCATTTGGGTCGGCGCAGCATGTCTTCTTCATCCATACTTCTCTATTACTCGTCATCTCAGCAGTCACCTCCTTTCTAGCCATATCATCCTTCACACAGTCCATCCATCGTTTCTTTGGTCTTCCTCTACTCTTATACCCATCCACATTCATACTCTAAATTCCAGTTACTGGGCAATACTTTATAGGCTGAGAATGTATAAAAAACAACATAACGCCTGTGACCCCTGAAGGGATAGGCAGAGGTGTACCTTATTGTACACCCACATTTCGCCAGTTACGTTAAACTCCCATGTCCCAGGGGGCGAGCCTATTGCCATTAACCGGGCATAGATCCAGACTTCGTGGCTGCTACTGAGAAATTCCTGATGGAAAAACCCACTTTGCCCGAACCGGGAATCGAACCCAGGACCTCTTTACTCAGCAGTCGCGATTGCGACCACTAGACGAATGAGGCAGCCTAGGTTAGGCAGGTAGGTCCTCGTTCAGAAAAGGAAGCAGCATTCATCACAAGTCTTGGTCACTGCGTGTTGAAGATTGCCAATCAACATAGTTCCAGGTTTCACTGACTGTTTTTCTTGTCGTAAGCACAACTGCAGGCCGGGAGGTCCTGGAAACCATTCTTAAGGACTGCAAAGTGCTATGGGATTTTTCCATTAGAAGCCTGAAGGCTGGTTTGCCTCTTTATACACGGGACTTATGAGGAAATGCGGTAGGTATTTGAAGAAACTATTGCTGTCGCTCAACGAGCGCTATTTCGACATTGGAGAGATAAAGACAACTACAGATCCGACAAGTAAAAAGTCATAATTCGAGGTTTGGCTCTCGACTATTTCCTCCTCCAATATTCAACCAATTTGAAAGATATTTCATAGACTAAATAAGAAGGTTATATACTGTGTCCCTATGTTTTTCTTTTTTCATTAATAGTCAAAATTAGTTCAAATTTGTACACAAGGCCTCTGTTGACAGCGCAGCGGTCCAAATAGGCAATTTTGAGCAAATTGTAAAGGTTCTAGTGCTGATACAGTATATATAAGATGCTCTGTGGCTGATACAGACTATGTATCATTAAAAAGGAAAACAGGGACATACAAGAGGCTGTAATTTATTTAACTGTAAAAAATCATAGCTTTAAAGTCATAAACCAGAAAGAAAACAGGCGAGAGCGTTTGTATGGAGAAAATACCGCATTTCCTCTTAACATACTGGCAAAATATACGTGTACTGTACAACCGTGCTTATAGGCTATGTTATGGTAATTTACCCTGTTTTCCGCATTTCGTTGACAATCAAATTCTTATATACATGCAACTCAATTTTAAATGCGAACCGATGCCCCGTCTTGATATGATTTTACGAGCGTATAACCAAATCGATTGTGATATTTGTCAGATTGACCTTTATATCAAAGGGTAAAAGGTACGAGTACCTAGTTTCAATTCCTGGAAAGTTGAAGTATTGAAACGCGAAGGTTGAGTCCTCCTAACTAACTTAGACAGATGTGTTGCTGGGCAGTTTGTTTCGCCTTTTCTCCCCAACTTAAACACTAGGGAGGTGGTGAAGGGCGGGTGTTTTGGAAGACTATCTTAGGTAGGTAATTTGAAGTTAATAAAAAAAAATTGCATAAAAAAACCGACTTCAAAAACACAACAAGTCAAAAATAACTATCTGCAGAAGTTGGTGACAAAAAAACTGAATCAAACAAACAAAAGTCATATTTTTATGGAAAAATAGTTTTTTTTATTAATTTTTCCTTTATTAGTTGTAATAACTTATACAAATATTTGCTATGCATTTATTTTACATTGTTAACAATACATTTCATAGTAATAGCCTTATCAATAAAACAAAGTCGCTTCCCGCTGTCTGTCCCTATGTATGCTTAGATCTTTAAAACTACGCAACGGATTTTGATGCAGTTTTTTTAATAGATAGAGTGATTCAAGAGGAAAGTTTATGTTTGTATATGGGCTTGCTAGTCCCCAATAAAATGGAGCTTAACATACTTAACTGCCGAAATGTGTATAATGCGACTTGTCGATATCGATAGTTGATTCCTCTAGAGACAACAGAGTGAGTGCTAGAAACTAGAAGTATTAATCATTTTAACCGACTTTAAGAAAATAACTTTTGTTGTCATTTAGACGCGTATTTAGTAATGTAAAATAAATTCATGGCGACATGGGAACAACTAAAAATGGAAAAATAAATAAAAACTTTTTTGCAAAAAATAAAACAGACTTCAAAATCAATCAAACAAAGGTCACCGACTTCGAAGCTTGACCTTTGTTTGATTGATCTGGTGTTTTTGTCGGCTTCTGAAGCTAGTTATTTTTCACTTTTTTGTGTTTTGGTTTGTTATTTTTGTTTTTTTTTGAAGTCGGTTTTATTTTTGTCCGCTGGGCTTCTTAACAAAGTTTTGTTCAGCGAAAAGTGTTGAAACTTACTAACTTATTGTAGAACTCTTAAAGGCTGTTTGTTGTTTCATTTTATAAAGGGTGTAACAAGACCCTTAACGAAGCCGAAAAGCACTTAGTCTAGTTCTCCCTGTCATTGCGATTTTTCTTTTGTTCTAGACCATACCTGGGAACCTTCTAGTTACGGAGATATTGGGGGTCAAAGTTCCAACTTTTTCACAAGTTTTTTTTAATACTTGTTTAATGTCAGATTTTTTACTTTAAACACCTCCACGACCCCCGTACTATTTAATCCATCCATCAGCACAATGTTTTGAGTGCGTTAAGTACATTGAGTCTTACAGTAAAACGTGACTTGTCACCCCAAAAAAAAAAAGTCGTCCCCCAGCAATCATTTTTGCGTAAAGTTACGTAGTTTGATGTACAGAATGCTTGGTTGACGGCGTCAGTTTACACCTTGTATTTTACTTCTGTAAATATGTATTGTGAATTGAATCGTGAATGTTTTCTTTACGTTAATAAGAGTTATTTGTGTTACATTCCGATAAACAAGGTGAAATTAAAGAAGCGAAACTACTCAGACGATTTCGTGATCTATCTATAAGTAAACAATGTCTGTTCGAAACTTATAGACTCCTAAACTACTGAACCGATTTTGAAGAAATTTGGCACAGTTGTTCTGAATACATTTGTGAAGATTTTTGAAGATAGGGAGAATATTTAGGGAGGTAGGGTAGGTAGGAACGCATGCCGAGCACAGCTAGTATATACATATATAGTGAACCAAACGAGGTTTTTAATACTATCTATCTGCTCCCACAGCTGGCCAAAGGTCTCGACCATAACCTTCCACACTCTTATGTTCATCCTGCTCTGACACACGTGGAATTTGCATAGTCGTCTCGCTAGCATCTCGACCATTTTCCGGACCATCTCGTCATCGATTGATACATGGGTCGCCTATTTCTACTTTGCAATCAAAATCTAAAAGCATTTATTTCAAGTAGGCTAGTACAGGCACTTTTGAAATGACGCTACAGTGCCAGTCACTAGGCATAATGACTGTGAAAGTACTGTAGTTGCCCATTTCAAAGCGTAGATCTCCATGCAGAAGGATGGGCAAGAAACTCCACTTACACTTCAGCCTCATTATCATCCACAGCTAGATAGGCTTCTGTGTCGTAATGTCGTATGCCTATCACCAGCCAGACCAGCACTTGTTTTCCCAGCCTAATAGTATTTTTTGCCCATATAAGCAGTACGTAAGCACTATTACAAACAAACAAGCACCTAAGCAGTACTTAGGCCTTGTGTTTAGGTTAAGGTATTTATCTGTGGGGTCTTTGTTACCTGAAATAAATGGATAACTATTTCCTTTTTCATATCTATACATATAAATTACATTTAAAACTATTTCAATCTCAAAAAATAAAATATTTAAAAATATAAAAAATAGGAGCCCACTGGTTTCGGGAATAGGGTCTAAATCTACCGGCAGGCACGGCTCCAGCGAGAGGAACCTCTTAACAATACGAGCCGTGTCCAGGAGTAACGCTTTCTGAATCAAGCCCTTGATCCAGCTGCCTAACGAGAGCCTCCTCAGGTATTGATTAAGGCTCTTGGCAATTAAGCCATGGGCTGATACGACTATCGACACAATGATCTCTGAGTCCATTATTATTAGTACCCTTGCCCATGACCCGTGGTAGTAATGCATTCTGTCTGAGAAAATGTAAATCTGGCCTTGGCAGCCGGCATCCGTGCATTGTCAATTTGTCTTACGCTTTGTCTCATTATTTCTTGGCCCTTGCGTTCTTGCTACTTTTATAAAAGTAGACTAGCAACTTGCCCCGGCTTCGCACGGGTGCAATGTTATACATACAAACCTTCCTCTTTAATCACTCTATCTATTTAAAAAAAACCACATCAAAATCCGTTGCGTAATTTTAAAGATCTAAGCATACATAGGCGACCGAGAGCGGGAAGTGACTTTTTTTTATACTGTGTAGTAAAGTTTTCAATAAGCGTATAATATCTAAAAGATGATTGCTGAAGTACATTGGACATGGATCTTTTGCCTCCCCGTTCCATCAGAAAATGTAGGTCTAAATTTTATCTAAAAGCCCTCAGATTCAACTCAAACACAAACTCAAAGCATTTATTTCAATTCGACCATAACAGGCACTTTTGAATGTCAGAGAAACCAAGAAGGCGAAGCTACAGTCACAGACACAAGGCATAATAACTTGTGAAAGTACTGTAGTTGCCCATTCCAAAGCGTAGATCTCTATGGAGAAGAATGGGCAAGAAACTCCATGGACACTCTTTTCGATCAAAACATTTTTACAAGATCTTTCATGTTGAGTTCTCGTATATGTGAGAACGATGTAGAAAAACGTGCACATTAAAAGCGTCCAGAGTAAACTGTACTGACAACATCAAGACCTTTTAATTATGCATCGACAAAATTCGCGACATAACTCTTGTCACAGCAGTACCAGCGTGGGAGTAACGTAGGAGGAATTTGATGGTCATGATGTAATGAACACTTGATTAGAACGAATCTAGTTTTGCTATGGTCTATTTTGTGATCTACATCGTTACTGCTCTTAGCATAACTATTAACCTATCAGCGATTACCTCCATTCCCCCATAACTCATAAAAGCTCCGCGGTTTTGACGGTTATACAGGGTGTAAATGGACCCTTCACGAAGACTTCAACAAGCCCCAACTGCGCAAAAATTATTGCTAGCAAACGACTTTTTTAATTTGTTTGTAAAAAATCACGATTTTACGGTAGCAGTTAATGTAACGCACTCAAATCATTGCTGACAGATGTTTTCAATAACACAGGGGTTATGGAGGTATTTAAATAATATCGTCAAGGTATCTAGAACTGACCTTGGCATTACTACTATATAGCCATCAAAATTCCCATTCCTCTAAACCGCCCCATATATCCGGAGACAGACATTAGCTCCCCAAGGTATACATGCCTATGATTAATAGTCTCCCGACAGGCTTCCTAACGATATTACCAATAAAGACTATAATGCTATAAACAGACCATAACGCAAACTAGATTAGACCATTACAGTCCATTTACTGCGACTAGGAATTTAGGGTGTTGTTAGGTGACTAATGGTAGCCAGTAATGTTCTTGTAATCACAGATTTGAATCTTTACACATGTTCTCACTTGGCGAAGGTCGCGCGAAAATGAACGATGGGTAAGATTTTCGCAATGATTGAGCGGGACAATACAATAATTCTAAAGTAACTAAGAATGCTACAGAAACGCGAACATTTTTGACGCGACAGAGCGAATCTAAAGCAAAGACAGCAATAGTTATGCCGCGGAACTGCAATAAAAGACCACTGCGGCCATCATCACCACCATCATTCATCTGCCCTTATCCCAATTTATTTGCGGTCGGCGCAGCATGTCTTCTTCTTCAATACTTCTCATCACACATTCTCTTCTTCATTACTCGTCATATCGTCTTGCCATATCATACTTCACACAATCCATCTTTTTATTTAGCAGCAATATTGATTTCTATGTAAACGCTTCCGTGGATAGCGACACTGCCGTCTGCTGCTGCAGTAGCCCCTGCTGTACTCGGACAGTGCTACTGAATTCTTTCCTCATGGAAAAACTCAGTCCCGAAGTCTGAATTATTCGTGTTTTGATTCGGGTCTCCCCAAACTCAGAAGATGTATAGAATGATTCTTAGAGGCTTACTTTCGGGCACCCAAAATATTTTCATTAACATTACCCCGAATCCTCTAATGTCAACGTAATCTTTTCTCGTCTTTGGAGATAATCTAACAGATTCTGTACGGTGTATATAATGGAATGCATGCATAGCTTTTAAAGGTACAAGGCACGGACCGATTGCGACAGGAAACTCAGTTCAGTAATTCAGTATATTTTCTGTCCGGTGTCCGGAGACGCGTCTACTAACAGTTTGATCGAACCCTAACTTGAAGCGGGTTTCATCGAAAAACCTTTTACAAATCCACGATTTCTTTCTTAGATACTGATCTATACTAACATTATAAAGAGGTAAAGTTTGTGAGTTTGGGTAATCTCTGGATCTACTGAACCGATTTTGAAAATTCTTTCACTAATAGGAAGCTTCATTATCCCCGAGTTTAGCTATTTATAACGTGCCTGTGGGATAATTTCCGACAAAAACGCGAGCGAAACCGAACCCGCAACAGCGAGTATAATATTATAAGAGGTAAAATTTGTTTGTAAGTTTATATGCAGGGGGTAAAGTTTCGGAACTAATGATCCAATTCTAAAAATTCTTTCACTGGCAGAAAGCTACATTATTCGTGGGTGCTATAGGCTATAAATTATATTTATATCATGCATCGCAATTTTTGCGGACGAAGTCGAAGACCGTAAATAATTTACATCATTCTTGAAAACTCTTCTCTCTTTTTGGAAGCATTGTTTCTAAAAGTTAGTTGCAACCAGCTGCTCTCATCTCTCTGTACCGTATTCAGTATTGATCTGTGCGAAGCTGGCTCTCAGGCTGTCCTTGTACCGACCTAGACCGACCCAAGGACGTCTCCAAGCAATCTAGCTCGGTCTCGATTTACGCCTACTTTGTTTGGTTAATGTTAGTTCTCGGTGTCAGATTCGTTTTGTCGCTGGATTTGAGGTTGTTTCAAAGTTTTAAGGGCATGTTTTAATACCTCCAAGTAAGTTGCCAAAACCGTTTGATGAAAGTAAGACCTCTGAAAATCTTATTTTCAATGTTTAAATATATATACGTACTAAAACGGGGTGAATATAGACTCAAGGGTGAAAAGATAAAACTTTGAAAGGAATATTAACGTTGAATTAATATGATTATGTTACCAACAAGGACTCGTATTTTATTAACTTAATTATTTAGAGACCTTGTTCGCGAGCTCGTAGTTTAATAATAACAGCCGCTCAAGTAAACTTCAGGTTAAGCCGTGCTTGCCTAGGTTGGTCCGTGGATGGGTGACCACCCATTACATACCAAGTTTCCTCCGCACCTCGGAAAGCACGTTAAGCCGTTGGTCCCGGCTGTCAATTGTAGATCTTTGACAGTTGTTACAGTCGGTAAAGCCTGAGAACCAGTCCCCAAAGAGTATCGTATTATCCAGAACTAACTGGGTTGTGGGGGTCAGATAGGCAGTCGCTCCATGTAAAATACTGGTATTCAGTTGCATCCGGTTAGACTGGAAGCCGACCCCAACAAAGTGGGGGAAAAGGCTAGGCAGGTGATGATTAAGAGACCTTGTTGGCAACGTACCCCCTACAATTTAAATCAACGATTAAATTCCTTCCAAAGTTTTGTCTCGATTCTTCCCTGTGCTTTTATTCATCCCATTTTAGGTACCGATCTTTGGAGTTACACTAGCTAATTAAATTTGCTTTGTAGTCGACTTCTTAATTGCATTACCATCCTAAGGTTAAGTGTAAATGTAAATTGATTATTTTATTTATGTATATTGATTGTAAATGTCATAAAATATCGCTCTTTTTTTATTCAAAAATAATTACAAAAGTTTTTTTTTGTTAGTCCAACTTTAGTAAAGTTTCAATCGACTGAAAATTTCCGTCAATGGTGGTTCAACCACACTTGATCCGCGATTGTAGTTTTGATTGATTGATTGAATAATTCTGTCTGTCTGTTTATGCCGGATATTCTCGAAACGACTGGACCGATTTAGACGGGACTTTAACTGGCAGATAGCTGATGTTATAAGGAGAACTTTTATTTAAGAAAGGATTAGGGTTCCGTGCAAAAAAATTAAAACACTTGAAATTGTCAACAAAATCCGGTTCAAATAGGGAAGTAATATTTTTATAAAAAGTTCACGCGGATGAAGGTCGCGAGCAACAGCTAGTATTGTCGTTAAAGCTTGTTTTTCCTAAACGTTGAACTATGAATACCTGCCTTACACTGCATTCGACCACCTCAAACATAATCTTTCAGTATTTTTTCACGCTAGATTATATTAGCCTTCCCACGCCAAGTTCTTGCCAAATTCGATGCTGTTTTATTTCACTGCATGGAAAATTGAAAGTGATTGGACTTTTCAACGTAATTGGATTGCTTTTTTCTTCAAGACATTAGGGGGTAGTTTTGCTTTTTTTCGTTTGTTACCTCATAACTCCGCCATTTATGAACCGATTTGAAAAATTCTTATTTTATATGAAAGGATATACTTCCCGATTGGTCCCATAGAAATTACATCAAAATCGGTTCAGTAATTTATTTTTTTGTTCCTTGAATATGCATTTTTTCTTCTTGGGCTATGTAGATGATGGTTCCTTAATAACTGCTAGTTACAATGTAAAAAATTGTTTCGTTACAAGAATTTGTGTGGTATACTACAACTAAAAAGAATAAAATAAAAAACATTCTGCGAAAAAAAAACCGACTTCCAAAAAAGACTATAACTAGAGAGACTTTCGGAAGTCGGTGGCAAAAAGTCAAAGAAACAAACAAAGTCACCGACTTCCCAAATTAAAGTTATTTCAGATATTTTAGAGTCTTTTTGGAAGTCTGTTTTTTTCGCAGAAAGTTTTTTCTTGTTTTAAGAAAATCTGACGAATAAGTAGTAAGCTTTGGTCAGTAAGTCTGAGGCCCATGGACAGCATAAATACTTTTGACACCAGCTTAGGCACTAACCACGCGATAAAGAAAGAAAGACCAACCAAAATAATAACCACTACGAGAAGGGATGCTCATTCCTCTAATAAGCTTAATCAGCCTATAATGTTCCCACTGTTGGAACACACGGCCTCCTCTCTATTAGAGAGAATGGGCTATAATCCACTACGTGTGCGAGTGCGCCATGTCTTCGAATGTTTGGTTCTAGGACATGCCGGTTTCCTCACGATGTTTTCCTTCACCGTTTTGAGAGCAGTGGCTCTTAGAAATTTAATTCATTACCACTGTGATGAATTAAATTATTCAAAGTATTGCTCCTGCCTGGGTTCGAACCCACGACGGTTCGTTTGTTGGGGCCGCCACCATTGAGCCACCTCTGCTCTTCGACAGACAAACGACATCCTTTCATAAATTATGTTTATTCTTCAAAGAGATTTTTTACGAATACACTTCAAAAAAGAAAATATTTTGGAAACTAGACGTCGGTGATGTTTCATATCCGAGTACTCGGGAAGATACACCGAAACAAATTCAGAGGTCATAGTCTCTTTTTAAGTCCAGACATACACTTGGTCCAGTTATATGAGGACTATGTAGAATAGGCACCTAGAACGATATATTTAACAGTTTTTACGGGTAGTTAAAAGCACGTAAGATTCTGGAGTTTAGAGATCAGATAGGTAGGCGTTCTATGTAAAATACTGATCCATCTGGTAAGACTGAAAGCAGACATCAACATAGTAGGAAAAAGGCAGACAGATGATGAGCTGTGGTTGAAAAAAGGTAATCCTACTAATATTATAAATGCTAAAGTTTGTGAAGATGAATGTATGGATGTTTGTACCTCTTTCACGCAAAAACTACTGAACGGATTTGGATGAAATTTTACATACAGATAGCTTCTAACCTGGATTAACACATAGGATACTTTTTATCCCGTGGGACAATTATTGAACTCCACGCGGGAGAAACCGCCGGCTAAAGCTCGTATTTTAATACGACTGAAGTTGGCTTTAAGCTACATCAATTTGTATAATCGATGCGTTTCATTCACGTGGTTTTATGTTAATTTAACTGAGGTAGGAGAATGTAAAGTGGTAGGTACAAAATCCTTGTCAATTTGAAGACGGATATACGTAGGTTATACGTATGCTAAAGATTTTATTAAAGATGTTTCTAAAGTAAGTAGAGTAAGCCATTGTCCTTCACACTGTCCATCCATCGTTTGTTTGGTCTTCCTCTACTCTTATAGGCATCCATATTCATCATGCGCAAAACATTTCTCTAGAAATTTTCCTCATTCCTCCGCATCACATGCCGATACCAAGCCATCGATTACCATACAACTTTTCAGTTACAGTACTACCACAAAATATACTTATTAAAATCAGCCAGTAATCATTGACATGATTACTGGCTGATTTTAATGGCAGTAAGTATAGGGAACTCTTAATTTATTTTGGTCCTTCGAGCCGGATATTTCTAGTAATTTCTTACATTAAGCGATTCTAAAATAAGTGCTGCACTGCAATACTTATTTTAAAATAGTATATATAAAAACATCTACGTAACAAGTGAATATAGGTCAGACAATTATCGGGCAGCATCTTTTGGAACGAAACATATCTGACATTTGATGTACTTTGTGTTCTTAGATTTTTAATAGACATTATATTAAGAACTGCCTCAGTGGTCTAGTGGGCGGAAACGCGAATGATAAGTGGGGATCCTGAATTCGATCGCAGGAAAGTGTTTTCGTGTTTATCCATTAGGAAATTCTCACAGCACGCTAGGCCTGGTTAAAAGGCCCCTATAAAGTACATGAGAACAGTCGAAACGGTGTAGGAAAAAATCGTGAGGAAACTGGCATGACCTAGGAACAAAAAAACAAAGACGTGTGGTACTCACCAATACTGGGATCGCGTGGAGACGTAGTCTGTGTGAGTGTGCAGCAGTGGAAATATCATACAACTAACTAGCTGTTGCCCGTGACTCCGTTGGCGTGGTAATTTTGATGGGTATGTGTGAGAAAAAAATCAGTTAGACAACTGTTGTTGTGTGATTTCAAACTATAATCTATCTCTGATCCAAATTGCATCCAGAGCCATTCTGGCGTGATCGCGTAACAAACATCCATCCAAACTATCGCATTTTTAATATTAAGTAACTGACTTGGGATCTAAATGTGGGTTAAATAAACACTTCTGTCTACTTCTTTTTACAATAAAGAAAACTCTAGAATATTATTAGAGAGCTATATTTGAGAGCTATGTTTTTTGTTTATAGTGCACGCATATCACTCGCATTTTAGTATATATAGCGTTAGTGGAAAATGTGGGTGTTCCTAATGCATTAATTTGGTTTGTCTATTAAAAGAAAATGCTCAAGATAGTGCTTCAGAGAAATTGCGGATTTTAGAGCCACATCGTTGAGAAGGATGACAGAAGGCATTAGCAAGATGCACCATGGAAGAACCTGCGTTTGTTGATGAGGACAACTCTTCAAGATATATATCAATATTTTGATGTAAAGAAGACGGATATAAGAAGCTAGTTGTCTATTCTAAAGCGACGTCCGGTATGGAGATCAACGGAGAAGAAACTCCATGGACAATTCCATGGGGGGGTGAAGGTTCTGGTTGGGGTTTCTTGCCCGTTCCTCTCCATAGAAACCATCCTTGCTTTGAAATGGACAACTAGCTTCGTCCTTCTGTTTTACCGAACCCTTAATAATTCGATTCGATGATTAATTAAGAACAAAGTAGGTAGTATTGAAAAGGTAGTCCAGATGCAGCTGTTTACCCGTATTTTACATGAAGTGACTCACTGGTAACCATGAGACCCCTTGGTAAGGAAGGTTGTCAGACTTCCTGGCTTCAGATCACCCGATAGCTACACCTACGTAGACCATCAATTAGGGGCAAGCCCATTGCCATGAAACGGACACAAGTACAAACTCCAGATTGATACTGAGAAATTTCTCATGGGTTCAACGAGATCCCTACAGAAAAAATTACTGCATTTAATCAATTTGGCTGGCCACGTAGCACGAATGCGACCGTCACTCACTGGACGCCTGTCGGAGGAAATCGCTGTCGAGGTAGACCGCGGCAAAGGTGGTGTGACGATCAGGTGGCCTACCATGACGTCTTAAAGCGGCAGTAATTCCAGTGTGGGAAAGAGATGGCGCTAGACGACCTGTATAGTTACTCTTGCTTTATGACGTCATAGTAACCCCCTGATCTGGTTTGCGGGGCGAACATGGCCAGATATTGCACAGGTTTCAAAGAAGAAAGGGGAAGTCTTTACCGTGCAGTGGGACACTCAATAGGCCGCCGAAGTCCCGGAGTCCGCGCAGAAAAACGAATTGAATTAATCTCGTGAGACGAAAATTTTAAGAACCCTCGAACGATGTTGCCATGCCAAAATAATAACATAAACAAACAGATGTGGGGTTATCGCTATCAACCGTGGCGTATTATTTACTTGCTAACTGATATTAATAATTTGTTTACTGTGTTGATAACTAATATTAATGATTTGTGACTCTACTTACATGTGCAATGTGCCGTCGGATTGATGATAAAGAGGTATTTAGATACATATTTGTTCAAGTTGGCTGATAATTAAGCACTTTTTAGGGTCCCGTAATTCAAAAAGAAAAACCGGCCAAGTGCGAGTCGGTACTCACACGCACACCGGGTTCCGTAGCGCCAAACAATATAATAAAAATATTTTGAACGCTCATTCATATGTTAATTGTTTTACATTCAACAGCAAAACTAAATTTGTTTTTCATAGTATGTTAATGAAAAACAAAGTTATTGCTGTAGTTTGATGAAAAAGTCCCATATCTCAAAAACTAATCATCACATCTTATTCAAACCAATTTTGGTTAAAAGTTTTATTTACGTTCTACAATCCTATATTTTTTTCAGAATTTTTCTCTTCTTACTTTAGGAATTAAAGGGGGGACACACATTTTACCAATTTGGAAGAGTCTATCATTCAAACGATTGACTTCGAGAGAAAATGATTTTAGGAACCTCAATGTCATTTTTAAAGACCTATCTATAGACACCCCGCACGTATAGGTTTGATGATAAAAACATTTTTTAGTTTCAGTTCCATGACCACTTCTAACCGCTTAATCTTTTTTTTTTTTTTTTATAAGTATAAAAATCGTAAAGCGGTTGCAGAATACATCTACCTACTCGTTTTCAACTGTGTAGTCCTAATAGTTCCGAAATAAAGTGGCTGTAACATACACGGATAGACAGACCGTCAGACAGACATGGCGAATCTATAAGGGTTCCGTTTTTTGCCCTTAGACTACGGAACGCTAAAAACGGAACCTCTTATAGGTTCGCCCGCGTGTCTGTCTGTCTGTCCGTCTGTCAAATTTACTCCGAAACTACTGGACTTTCACGCAAAAACTAATGTACGGATTTGGATGAAATTTAGCACACAGATAGCTTATAACCTGGATTAACAAATAGGATACTTTTTACCCCGGCATTATGGTCCCGTGGGACAGTTATTGAATCCCACGCGGGAGAAGCCGCGGGCATAAGCTAGTACTGATTTAAACAGCCTATAACGTACCCAACTACCCACCACTGGTAGTATCCAGGCCTCCCGTCTGATAGATCGAATGAAACCAGTGCAGTTTGATATTTCAATTAAATAACAATAAATTATAAATAGTTATCGTATTTCTACAGTATCTATTGAGGCCAAATTTATTGATTAATTGATTGTTATTCCCTATATTAGCTGTGAACCATTTTATTTGTGTTTGGCAGTGCATAAGCCAAGCTCTTGCTAATACTGGAAAATATTTCAATTTTGTTTTAAAATTGTTTTTTTTTTTCTGGATGGAAGTGATTTGTTTAGTATAACTGTTGGTGTTGCTGTGTATCAATAGTTAAATGGTAAATCTATTGTAATATCCATTTAATATCGCATTTATAAAAACTTATAAATATGAACAAAGATCATCATCAGCCTAACCTTTTCCCAACCATGATGAAGTCTGCTTCCAGTCTCACCAGATGCACCTGAATACCAGTATTTTACATGGAGCGACTGCTTATCTGACCCCCACAACCCAGTTAGTTCTGGTAAAACGAACAAAGAATGACTCAGATAACGATGTTAGCATTATGTAAAACATAGCATGAGTTATTGAGTTAGCTCCAAATGGCTTTTATTTATCTTAACCACATTAGTATTACAAATTGGAAAGTAACTCGGTCCGACTGTTATCTTTCACGCCTTTTGCTGAATTATTTCGATTAAATTTGACACAAAAGTGGAACTAGATTAGGCTATAAGGTCCTTTCAACCCCGGGTAGTACGTGTCTGTGGGATAATTTTCGACCTCTAGACGGTGGAAACCGTGGACGAAAGCTTGTGTTATATGAAATAGAGAATAGCTTGGATAGCGGCAAGTGTTTGATTTTCCGACACGGAAAATACATTATTACTAATGCAATTATCTGGTTCCGAATTGTTTTTCGAGTTTAGGAATAATAATAAATGAATGGCGTCATGGCGAATTACTTTATGAGGACTGAAATCAGAGGAGCTCGTGTCTGCAAAGTTAGGGGAACAGCTGCATATTTCGATTGAAGGTTTAGCTACGGTTGCCGAAATAGTCGCTGACCACCGGGCATTGTTGATCATCCGTTACATATCGCCATCTGTAGATGGGTCTCTCTGTGACTTGGAAAGGACCTTCAACCGTTACTACCCCTAAGTACCGGGTTTTCATTTATAGATCGTGGACAGTCGCTATGATAGTCAGTGTCTGTCAATCTGTAAGTGTGTGACCTCCAAAAGGTGAGATAGGTATTCGCTTCATCTAACATATTGGTATCGGCTGCATCCGGTTAGATTGTAGGCCGATCCCAACATAATTCGGAAAAAACTAGGTTGCCTCAGGTTTAGATTAGTGGCTAAATAATAACAGCCGCTCGGGTCGAACAGGCTAAGCCGCGCTTGCGTAGGTTGGTCCGTGGATGGGTGAGCACCCATTACATACCGAGTTTCCGCCGTGTCTCTGAAAGCACGTTAAGCCGTTGGTCCCGGCCGTTAATTGTAAATCTTTGGCAGTCGTTACAGGTAGTCAGTGGCCCGAAAATCTGACAACCAGTCTTACTAATTGGTATCGTGGTTAGGGTTTGCACTATTCGTTTAATTTTACTATTCGAATAAAATGAATACTTCTAGAACTAAATATTCGAATATTCGGATATTCGAATATTTTTTTAACATTTATTGAAAATAATGAAATATCAATTCAACACAAACATGAGCAGCGATACTGTGGTTTAGTTTGATTGCCGCATAATTATATTCAAATAAAATCAAGTACTATAATTGGTATTATTGTTTTTAATAAAAAAAAAAACACAATAAATATCGTTTTACAGAATAAACATAGGTAAGTCTTAGCTAGCTAGGGATATGATGATACTAATGATGCTTTGAATAGGTAATCAGAAAAAAATCTTAACATTTAACTACTATATCAATATTTATCTTCACTTGAACTAGAATAGGAACTTTGGTTACATTTTACATAACATTCAGTTAAGTTTTATAATCAAACAAATTAATCAGTTTAAACGTTGATAATATGAGCGCAAAAAGCTTAACGCGTCCAAAGTTTCAGCATTCATTTTTGTTCTTAAGCGGTTACACAAGTAACTCGCCGAAGAAAACACCCTCTCAGCTTCGACACTGGAGGGTGGAATGGAGAGCAGTAAATTATATGCTCGGGTTAAATGTGTACCACGTTGTCCACCGCCGTCAAAGAGACCCATCTCCACTTGAATTTTAGTGCCAAGATCCAAGACCTCTTCTCCGGACTGTCGCAACTGTAAAGATTCGGCTGCGTCATTTTGTAGCTTGCGGCGCAGCTGATCTTTCATAGACATACTGTTCTCATCATTGCTTTCTGTCTCCGTTTGTACTCGTGGGCTGCTGCTGAGGCTACGGTCTTCAGAGTCTGTTGATGACTTGAAGTAGCTGTTCAATTTGATGATTGTGTTTTTAACCACCATATTATGGGGATTTTCAAATGGATATGAAGATCTCCCTTCATTGTAAAATTTTGCAGAATTATCCAGGTATTTGAGAGTGCCGCTCAGCTCTGGTAGTCGTCGTTCTCCAATTCTTTGTTTCAGTGATACTAAGAGATCACGGCTCACATCATTTTGGATTTCACCGAGTTTCTCAATCATAAACTTTAACGCTGTTTCTGTCATTATCAGGTTGGCATTTTCTTCACACAGAACTTCAACAGTAGCCTTGATCACATTCATTGTGTTGGAGAGTTCTTCGAGTCGCCTCAACTCTTCGTCTGAAAATGAGATATGATTGTCATAATCAATCAACGCTTTCTGGACTACAACTTTCAGTGTTAGAAACCGGGACAACATGTCAGCAAGGCTGCTCCAACGTGTCTTGCAATCAAGTATTAGACGCAAACCTTTCTTTCCTTCCCCCGAAGCATATTTGTATAAGGTTTCTGCTCGAGTAGGAGATGAACGAAAAAAAATAACAGCTTTTCGAACTTTGCTTATAACATCTTTGAAGCTTCGCGCAAGCGCAAGTCTGACCGTTGAAGTGCTGGCATATTCAACGGTCACATCAAATCCAGCTCTGTCCAGTTCATGATTGTCGCTTGCTTGGTCAGTGTCAGTCTCATCAGTATCAGTGTCAGTCTTATCGCTGTCCTCTGACTCAGGATCAGGAATAACCGCAACTTCAGTAATGGTTTTATTTTTCTTGTAAAGAACATCAATTACTGCCAGTTGTATCCCATGCGCTAAGCATAGTTGATGAAATGCATAGGTCTTTCGACCTAGGGCACACATAACGCACGCTCCATCAGATGCCTGGCAAATTATATCATCATCTAATGATAGATTATAATCAGCAATTTTTTTTTTCAGAATGTTGAGACAGTTATCTGCTGTGCCTTTTCCTGTCAGTTTGGCTAAACCCAGGTTTCTGAACGATTGTGTGAACGGTGTGGGGAGACTCCGGTAACTTATATCCGCTTTTATTGAATAGCTTACGTATCGTTTTGGATGTACATATACGAAAAAATGACAGACCATCTAAAGCTGTCAACATGGAGATCATGTCTTCGGCGCTATCTTCGGATTTGAAATAATCCATGAGTCGCCTTTTCTTCTGCTGTACTTCACTGGAATTCTCTTTGCTCCCACTTGCAGTAACCTCATCAGAATGATTGATCTGTCCTTTAACAAAAATGGAATGCTTCTTTTGCAGATGTATGTCCAAAGGAGTCGTTGACATAGAGTTTGACAATACTACTTTGCAGATCTTGCATTTTGCTTGTGAACCACCTTCAGCACGCAAAAAGTGTTGCCACACGGATTTTTTGTCTTTAGATCGTTTGGTGTACTCTTTGAATTCAACTTTGTCCCCACTTCCACTCGCCATCACTGTTTTATTTTGTCTTAGACAGACAGCTTTCAATGCAGGAACTGTAATCAGAACAAATTTTAATTAGATAATTATAAATATAAATCTGTTTGTAAATTTAAATAGTTTAAAACGTCACACACAACAATCTAATATTTTAAAAATCGTAACTGTTTACATTACGCACGGCTGGCGTAACCAAATCAGTAGCGTAAGTAGGTAGGTATATACGTACGCTACGAGTGCTACTGCAGAGGAATGCAGAAAACCGTTGTAAAGTAATACAATTAGTGTAGTAGTGTAGAAACAGGAAGGATAGCCTAATGGAACCTAACTAACGTATATACTATTGACCCGAAATTCCTGTTTCTACACTAGGTACTTAAAGTAATAGTTTGTGGAATTAATTTGTTTTGTCTATAATACTTACGTGAATGTCGCCACGCGCAGTTAATAACAATAACACAACACAACTCTCACTTATTATGCGTTCGCGCACACTGTCGCTGCGGTGAGTGACGACTGGTGACTGAGTGAACGAACGAGTGTAAGGACACAACAGGGTGGTAATCAAGGACAGGGTTGGACTTGGAATCAAAAAATATAAGTACCGTTATTACTTTATTAACTATTCGAATATTCGGACAATTTAAATGAATTATTCGAATTTGAAATTGGACCGGATATTCGAATAAAATGAATATTCGAATTGCAAACCCTAAGATGATGTGTCAGGATTTGATTGCAGATTTTTGCTAGTTTTATGTTTGATGGCGAATTTCTTACTTTATAAAGACTGAAATCGAAGCTTCCATGAATAAACACGACTAAGAATAACAACTAAAAACAGCTGCGTTAAAGAAACATCCAAGGCTGTTTGGCACAGCTGGTTGAACGGCTGATATTTTTCACGTGACTGGCTCTAATAAAAGGTTTATAGAGGCTTTGCGACATTCAAAGCATAAGTTTTACCTACCGTAATGTTCAATTTGAAAGCCTTTAATTTTCTATGAAGTATCTGCTTGCAAGTTCAAACTTGTTCTCTGCCTTGTCGTCATCGCTTTGACTTTGTTCTTGTTACTTGGGTTGTCAAGACGTTTTCGTCTCTCATTCTCCCCTGGCAACCTTCACAAGATTATTAGCTCCGTTTTCTCTCATATCATTCCTCACAGAATCCATTTCTTTTTCTTTGTCTTTTAGATGAAATGCCGGTCACTAACAAAAATGTGTTTATCACTACATAGAATAAAACAAAGTCGCTTCCCGCTGTCTGTCCCTATGTATGCTTAGATCTTTAAAACTACGCAACGGATTTAGATGCGGTTTTTTTTAATAGATAGAGCGATTCAAGAGGAAGGTTTATATGTATACATTGCACCGGGCGAAGGCGGGGCGGGTCGCTAGTACGATATACCCAGCAGTTTAGGCAGAGCGTTGTCTATCAGTGACCGAGTTTTAATTGTAATAGGTGAACTTTTTTAGCAGGAGCTTGTGGCAAAATAATAACTGCCGCTCGGAGTCCATCATCAGGTTAAGCCTCGCTTGCCAGGGTTGGTCCGTGGATGGGTGACCACCCGTTACATACCGAGCTTCCTTCGTGCCTCGGAAAGCACCGTAAGCCGTTGGTCCCGGCTGTCAATTGTAGATCTTTGACAGTCGTTACAGGTAGTCAGTGGCCCGAAAGTCTGACAACCAGTCTTACCAAAACTCTTATATTAAAAACGTGTATTGTGTATATCTAGAACAAAAAAAATATTGCAATGACGGGGAGAACAAGTTCCTTCGGCTTCGTTAAGGTACCCAATAATTAAGTGTCTATAACATAAAAATTATATCATGCATCCATTATCTATTAAGTCTATACCTACGGCACTCCTTTGCGTGACCTTTTAAAGCTCACAAGCGTAACGATAGACTATATGTATATCATTATGCATATAGGATGACATTTAGCTTATTATATTAACCTGCATGGACAGATTTTTCAAGGAGGTTTATAAAAGGGAGGAATTCGTCATTTTGTGAGGTTGTAGGGGGTAATCTCTGGATCTACTGAATAGATTTTGAAAATTATTTCACTAATAGGAAGCTACATTATCCCCGAGTGCCATAGGCTATATTTATAACGTGCCCGTGGGAAATTTCCGACCAAAACACGACCGAAGTCACGGGCAACAGCTAATAATAAAAAAAGTAAAGCGGCTCCACTACTATGGTACGGAACTCTTTATGCGCGAGTCCGACTCGCACTTCCAACTTTCTCTATGGGACCACCATCGTAATCGTAAAAAAATAATCAGCTGTCCCATACATTTGGGTCGAGTAGGTATTGAAGTATTATATGAAACAGCTGATTTTGGTAGATTTCTTCAATGATTTACGTATAAATCGATGAAAATGTGAACCGGGCCGGTTTTTTTTTTACTTTTAGGATACTTAGACCCTTCAAAAACCTGTACATTCAATCTCCTAACATATTATTATGTCGTTATAGTGGCAGATTCAAAAGAAACAATAAAAGCTAAAAAAAAATCGTCGTAAAAGTTTCCCAAACTTGGCCATATTTTTCAACATCCTATTTCATTTTGTTGCAGGGAACAGGAGCCGACGTGCGAGAGAGACACATCTTTCAAGCAGCAGGTGCCACACCAGTCTAACAGATCAGGTAAATTTTGACAATTATTAGACATGTCTTTTTCTTTCTTATTTTTTTTTTTTTTTTTTATGTATGACCACTCGCAGCGCAACAACTCTACTGAGGTTGAAGCTGCTTAACCGGGCTATCCTGTGGTGGCCGAAAATTACTTTACGGCCCCCAGCCAGGGCTTACAAACTAAGGATATTTACACATTAAATGAACAGACACTAAGGGCACCCCCTGCGGGGTTCGGGCCTAGGCTTAGTGCGTCATTGAGGGGGGGGGCAACTAGAGTTTGGCTGGGTCGGATTATTTAGTGGGGAATTTAACGTTACATGCTCAGCGGCGCGGGCTGGCTCGTCGAGCAAGGGTCGGTCGGTGATGTTACGGGGGGTCGCGGTGGGCCTCGGCGGCGGGGCCGGAATCGCGGTCGGTATTTGTTCTTGTACTTACGTAGTGTACTAGTTTCCCTACAGCTCTCTTGAAGGAGGGTGATGGGGTCATCGGGTTGGAGGAGGGTAAGGCGGGGTCTCCTAATCCTACTTATGTTGGAGGGGGCGTATCGGGCGGCCGATGCGATCAGCGGGTTAGGGTGCCTTTCGGCTGAGTCGAAGAAACGCTTTGTGAGACGTTTCATAAACTGTCTGACAGTCGGAATTTTAAGGTCGACATGGAGTCGTTCATTCCTAACGAACCACGGGGCGTCCGCGGCTCGTCGGAGAAATCGGTTCTGAAGGGTCTGCATCCTGTGGAGGAGGTGGGGCTTGACATGTGCGAACACGGGGCACGCGTAAGTCATGATGGGCCGAATGCACGCGGTGTAAATACGCAACTTGCACCTAAGTGACAACTTGCTGCGAGCATTCAGCACGGAATGGAGCCTTCCGAGAGCGAAGGCGGCACGGGCTCGTGCGGCCCTTATGTGCTCTCCGAAGGAAAGGCGTCGGTCTAGGATGACCCCTAGGTATTTGGCTCGCTTCTCCCAAGGGATAGGCTTGCCGAACATAGAGATCGGTCGGATGGCGGATGTGAGGGAGTGGCGATGCCTGCTGAAGAGGACCGCCTGGCTCTTGTCGGGGTTGACATCTATCCTCCATCTCCGGAACCAAGCGCCTAGTACGTTTGCGGAGGTTTGGAGAACGCGGGTAATATTGTCTGTGCTCCTGCCTGATTAGTAGATGGCAGTGTCGTCAGCAAAAAGTGCTAACTCAGCCTTTCTACTCAGGGGCATGTCGCTGGCGTATAGCGTGAAAGCTAGGGGGGAGAGCACAGAGCCCTGAGGGACTCCTGCGCGGATCGGATGTGGGGCGGAAAGGGCACCTTCAATGCGGTACTGGAAGGTGCGATTCGACAGATAGTCTCGTAGGATGAGCACGAGCCGATCCGGCACACCGAGCTGGTATAGCTTGTATATCAGCCCGTTGTGCCAGACCTTGTCGAATGCTTTCGCAATATCGAAGAACAGGGCACCAGTCATCAGGCCTCGCTGGTAGCGGGCGCTGATATGCTCGACTATACGGTGCACCTGTTGGACACAAGAGTGTCTAGCCCTAAAGCCAAACTGCTCTTTCGGTTTGAGACTCTTTGCTTCGGCGTAGTCTTTGAGACGCTTATAAATAAGCTTCTCGTAGACTTTGCCTAGAACATTGAGTAAACTAATGGGGCGGTAACTAGTGGGGGAGGACTTCGGCTTGCCCGGCTTGGGAATGCCGATGACGATGGCTTGTTTCCACGACTGTGGAAACATGTTGTTGGCTAGAGCACCATTGAAGATGGCGGTCATTAGCACTATGAGTACGGGGGGGAAAAGTTTAAACACCCTATTGGTGATGCCGTCTGAGCCAGGGGCTTTCCTCGGTTTGAAGTTCCTAATGATCTCCTCCACCTCGTCAGGGGTGACTGGGGGCAGGGGATCATCAGGGTCCTCAACGGGTGGGAGGGAGGTCCGGCGTTCGACTTCAGCGTCCACCTCAGCAAGGTGGGCTGGGTCTACTGGCTGGGTGCTGGGGGAGCACTGGGACTCTAAGCTGTCGGCTAGGCACTCAGCCTTCTCGTCGTCGTCGAAGGCGACGCTATTGTCGGGGCGGATGAGAGGGGGCATGGAGGTGATCTCAGAGGAGCGTAGCTTCCTCTGAAGATCCCAGAAGGCCTGGTGGGTCGGAGTGAGTCCATCGAGCATCTCGTCCCATTGGCAGCTACGCAGCTCTTTGACGCGTCTACTTACTTTACGTTGTAAGTAGCGCATAAAAGCCTTGTTGCTGTCGCAGGGAAAAGCACTGTAGGCCCGGATAGCCGCGTTCTTTTCAGTCACGAGAGCGCGCACCTCGTCCGGGAGGCTCCAGCGATGGTCAACCGCTGGAACCTCCTTCGAACATACGTTCAGGACGGATTGCACGTGTCCCGTGAGCAAGTCGATCGCGGCCTCCGTGTCGGCCACAGACTCGATGTTCTGTGGGATTTGATCCAAGTGAGGGGACTCGACGGATTTCAGCAACTCGCTTACTTTCCTCCAGTCCGTGATCACTTCGGTGGGTGGGGAGTGGTTGGGGTCGAAGGGACCTGTTCCGGGAGCGAGCTCTATGACCACTGGCCTGTGGTCCGAGTCGAGTTCGTCGAATACTTCTATAGAATGCAATCGCAAGTTTACATTCTTTAGAAGCGCGACGTCTTTTTTTCTTTCTTATTTATTTATTTTTTATTTATTGCACTGCATCGTTGGTCTATTGGTCGCAAGCCCGACTGCTGAGCATGAGGTCCTGGGTTCGATTCGCGGGTGCCCGGTTTATGGCAATAGGCTCTCTTGTTGAAGATAATAAATAAGTAAATCATATATCATCTGTGGTATTCATAGTCTATTTTAGTGTAAACGTCACACGACATGACAGTGACAGATGAAACGAATGTCAACGTCAGAAATTGAAATTGTCTCTTTTTATGTCATCTCTCTCTCTCTCTCTCTCTCTCTAATTCGTCGCCATCGTTGTAAGACGCACTCAAAATTCAAATCGCGTGTGAATTCGCCGCTAGAGGCGCTAGTGTAGCGCGAGGCCACCGAATTGTTAGATTTCATAGAAAGTTCACGCGTTGCCTGCTTTTTTATCACGTATTTTTACTAATATTCACGATTGTGGTCTAGATTGAGCTATTCCTGATTAATTAAGACTTGAAGATTTTAAGTAGCAGTAGCAGTGATGAATAATATCGCTTCTTTTTCACAGCTTGAAGTATTCTAGCTGTGTGATTGGTTAGTTCCACACACATCCCTCGCTACGCAACCTCGCTCATCCCTGGTAGAAACGCAGCCTAACAGACGTGAGCCTTTTGCCATCGACCATGCAACAGTCTCCGTGCTACTTCTGGATAATTCCTGATGGAAAAACCCAGTAACACCTCGGTCCTACATCTAAATTGTCAAAGACGAAACATACGACAATAAATCACAGGGTTTCCATTTCATCAATGATGTTTCTTCTCTTCTACGTCTTTCCCTCACTGCTGAGGTCGCCACCACATATTACACGTCTCCAAGCCATGCGGTCTCCTGCAGTGTGAACCGCTCGGTACAGGCTGCCTCCAACAGCCTTCTTGATCGCGTCTGATGACCATCTTGCTGGTGCTCTGCCTTCTACCGGCCCAGTATTATAACCCTTTCGTGCCAATGATGTTTACATTTAATCAGATTAATTAATCCGCAGACAGTTTTCATTTTCTATTTTGCCCTGCTTTATATTCAGGAGTCCTTCCTTCAGGAACTGCTGTAAGGTATCCCAGTGTAACTTAAGATGTTCACAATGATTCTGGTGTACTTTAAGCAACCACTCTCTTCGGTTACAGAATCTTCCACATCATCAGCTGACACTGCGTCGCAGGGTTCCGGGTCGGCTGCCCCCGCACAGCGAGCAAGGCGACATGAACCACAGGTAACTCGTTATACACGGGTATGATACTCTGTATGTTTCTTTCCGTGTCTGATACGTTCATAGCACGCCATGTAGTGGGCAGCAGTGGCGAAGTTTCCATACAACTCCATTCCTACCGGCTTCCCTTTGAAAAATGGCAGTCAGTATTCTATAGACAAATAATTTAATCACATTAAAGATATGTACTCCGGCTTACCTCTTACAAAAATTGACCCTTCGGTACTGGTGGGCAGGCTCCTTTAGGATTAACTGACAGTTATTTTCAACAAGCAAAAAATGCTTTTTAAAACAATGATGGTTCACTCACCGAGTTACACTCATAGATCGTTACCCGATGATACATAACTATGAAACGTGTAGGCACGCGAGAGACATACTAATTATATGTTTATTTCCATTCTTTAAAAGGATCTGTCAAAAAGGATGGATTCAGTATTCGGGTAATTTTGTGAGACAAAACAAAAAAAGTGTCTTGTAAAATTGTGTATAGTGTAAAAAGCACCTAGCTTGTCCCAGTGACTCCCTGTTGTTTTAACCTAAAACATAATTATGCTAATTAAATAATAACTGCACTGATAAGAAAATAGCATTATTCAATAATGAAGTCTTTTGAGCAAGCTGTGTTGCAGATTATACAATGTGTCACTATCCCAGTAAGTTAATAGAATAGAATAGAATCATTTATTAACATCATCATTCTCTTTTGGGGTTCCGTACCTCAAAAGGAAAAAACGTAACCCTTATAAGCTCACTCTCTTGTCCGTCTGTCCGTGTGTCACCACCGATTTTCTCAGGAACGGGTGAATTTAGCAAATTGAAATTTATACCAGATACTGAAGTCTATAGTCCCTATTAGGTGTATAAAAATCAAGGTCCTGAGTCAACATGATAAAAATATATTGGCAAATTTAAATAATCGCGAAAACTTATAAGTACCAAAATTTACCTTAATTTTCCGCACGCAAAATACGCGCTTGAACGTGGAGTTGCGGACACCAGCCCGCGATACAATACAATACAATGCCTTAATTTTCAACTTTTTTTATTTTCCGGAATTTTACCTTTACTTGTGCTGTAAGACCTTGCTTTTTACCAAAATTGACAATTCTGGGTCAAACGGAAGTTCCTTATAGCTTTTGGGTCGAAAACCTGTAGTACCTTATAGGTTTTGGGTCGAAAACCTATTATGGTAGCTCCCATTGACCTAGAATCACGAAATTTGGCAAAAAGCAAGACCTTACAGCACAAATAAAGGAAAAATTATAAAAAATAAACAATGTTGGAAATGAAAGAGTCCCCATACAAACATAGTTGACGCAAATTAAGATATATTTTTTTTAGATTATGTTACGGAATACTTCGTGCGCGAGCCCGACTCACACTTGGCGCGTTTTTTAATTCTAAAATAACTTCATAAATAAACTCGCCTAAGGGTTCGGCTACATGCGCAATCTTGTTTGCACCAGTTCTTGTTTGTACAAACAAACATAAGTATGCGTTAAGATGGAAAAACGGTATATCGCACAAATGGCTAGCACAAATATGAAACACCAGTTTGTACAAAATTGATTTGCACAACGTGAAGACTGTACAATATTACTTTCTATTCTGACTTTCAAAAGTGCCTGCTAAGGTCTAATTGAAATAAATGCTTTGAGTTTGACAATTACTTATTAAGATACAATACGCCATACAGTGTTTGCGCCGAATTTTGCACAAACCGTTTGCGCATGCAAGATTGAGCGTGTAGCCGTACCTTACCGTGTCAGAAATTTACCCTTTGAACCAGCCAGCAAGAGTCTGACAGACCTCTCCGACCATCCTACGGTTTTCTCATAGATGTCCCCCACATGTATGGGAATTTCCACATGCAAAAAATGAGGTTGAAGGTGGAATTCGCCTGGGTTTTGCCCACAAAATTCATTTTTTTTACGTTTTTTGCATTTTGCAGGTCAGTGTCAGGTTGCATGTTGATTAAAATATGATTCGCGACCGTCAAATATTGCTTTACCGAGTTATAAACATCAATACAACCCTCTAAGTTAATTTCATCCCATTGAATGACTACTTTGTGAAAGTCACTCAATGGGGTTGTATTGTTGATTTTATGGGATCAGCCCAGAGCGGGAGGGGTTATTTGATGATATCCCATCGGTAAAAAAAGGGGTAAAAACGGGATTAATAAGACTCCACTGTCTGTCTATCTGGCTGTCTGTCACCAGGCTGTATCTCATGAACCGTGATAGCTAGTCACTTGAATTTTTTACAGGTGATGTATTTCTGTTGCCGCTACGAGTATAACAACAAATACTAAAAACAAAATAACCATACAACAAACGAGTTTTTTATTTAGATAACGGTACGGAACCCGTCGTGGGCGTCCGACTCGCACTTGGCCGTTTTTTTACGATTATAATACTGTCAATACTGTATACGTATTACGGTCGCGAATCATATTTTATTCCATGCGCATCCTCGTTAAGCAATTACGAGCTCTCTGCTGGGAGGTATGGTCAGCAACTGAAGTAGCTTAACATTTCGGAATTTTAATTATTTGATGTACAGGACTCCAGCAGTTATTTTTAATGTTTCAAAAGATTATTCTTTAAAATATTCCTCACTCTTCAATACCTTGTTAGTTACGAGTAATATCTAACAAGTTTTTATTAACAAGACCTGCTTTAAAACATGGAGTAGTGTTAATCTACTTTTTTTTATCAGATGAAATATCATCAAATGACCCCTCCCACTCTGGGCGGAGCGGCAGGGAGTGTCAGACTTGTACTGACTAAAACCCATCCATGTTCCTTCTTTTGCCCTTTATGTTCCAGGGCCGTGGTTTCTCTTTCGAACAGTCCCGCAGCCCTGGAGTGTTAATCTACTTCTGATGCTGAGTGTACTGTACATTGATATTATCTTAAGATAATAATGTTTCCTATTATTTGCCAACAGAGGGAAGAGCGTCGGCAGGAAGCGGCCAGCGCCCCGCGCATACAACCCAACCCTTTATTGAGGTAAGTGATACAACCACTTTATTAATACAGATCTTTGTGAAGGAGCTCGTCCTCGAGTGCTACCACCATACCTATTGTGATACGAGGAACAGCGTCAGAAATCTCCCAGTTCCCCTATAAAAAGGTTTTGATTGAAAAGAGTGTCCATGGAGTTTCTTGCCCATTCTTCTCCATAGAGATCTATTACGCTTTGGAATAACTACAGTACTTTCACAAGTTATTATGCCTTGTGTCTGTGACCGTAGCTTCGCCTTCTTTGTTTCTCTGACATTCAAAAGTGCCTGTTATGGTCTAATTGAATAAATGCTTTGAGTTTGAGTTTGTATAGAAAAAATCATCTGACTGTACACCTGTACACGTGGTGAATTCTTGGTGACAAGTATGCGTGTCGAAATCCCTGAAGGTGGAAGCGCCAGCTTTTCCTCCTGACACTTTTCATTGTATAATTTGTCCTCTCATCACGCCCTCTTACCTACTTAGCTGTCATGTTTTCATGCTGAAAAACCATCTGCTATTTGGCATTTCACCTATTATAAAGGGTGTAACAAGATCCTTAACGAAGCCGAAAGGCGCTCTCCCCGTCATTGCGATCATTTTTTTTTGTTTTAAACCATACCTGGGAACAGTAGGAACCTTCTAGTTACGGAGATATTGGGGGTCAAAGTTCCAACATTTTCACAAGTTTTTTCTTAAATACCTACATGTTTTTAATGTAAGATTTTTACTTTAAACACCTCCATGACCCCCGTACTATTAATTAATTAATACATCCATCAGCACAACGTTTTGAGTGCGTTACATTGAGTTCTACCGTAAAACGTGATTTTTCACCCCAAAACAAAATGTAATTTCCCAGCAATCATTTTTGCTTAACGTTACTTAATTTCATGTACAGAATGCTTGGTTGACGGCTTCGTTAACGGTCTTGTTACACCCTGTATGATAATCGCGTAAGGTAAAATGAGAGCAGCGATGGCCCAGTGGTGGCGGCCCCGACTTACGAACAGTAAGTCATGGGTACGAACCCAGGCAGGCGCATTACTTTGTGTAATTTATTTCGACACCACTGCTCGCGTGGTGGATTATAGCGCATTCCCTCTCATAGAGAGGAGGCCGTGTATCCCAGCAGTGGGAACATTATACGCTGGTTATAATAATGGTAATCGCCGCTTGAGAAGACTATTTCATGCTCTATTCATGGCTATTTTTTGCTCTGGAATTGGCCGCTACTGTAACCTAGGTGAGTCTATAGACCCACTGAGTTATGCCTCGAGGTCTCGCTTTGACTCGACGAACGACGCGTTTGAAAAGCGTTCATGAATAAATGACGTGAGGTGTTGCAAGTGGCACATCACCTTCTATAGGTTCTGCTCACCCTTTGTGGGATAAAGTCGACCGTCCACTTCTTGGCGTATTGCTGGCAAAAAGTAAAAAAAAACATGTGTAATAAAACTCCAGGCTCTATACTTTATAATTGTTTATCTACAACTAACACAATCTATACTAATATTATAAAGAGGTAAAGTTTGTGAGGTTGTAGGAGGTAATCACTGGATCTACTGAACCGATTTTGAAAATTCGTAAGAAGCTACATTGTCCCCGACTGCCATAGACTATATGAGATAAAGAGGCATTATATTCTATTCTATATTTACGTGGGACAATTTCAACAACAACAACAACGTGGGCAACAGCTAGTACATTATAATAACTTATTGTACTCCCAATTCTACATTACGCCGACAATATTCCCAGATAAAAAAACCCGCCCAAAATCAGCTGTCAAAAAAACCATAATGCCACCGCTCGCTGAATGTCATTATATCGATTCCTCCAATCGATTCTACCGCAATTCGGCTTTTGATTCAAATCATAGATAATTAATTAAGTATTTATTTGAACGTGATTTTATTTGATAAAACATTAAATAAAATAATACGTTTTAAAATCATAAACCTGCGAAAGGTTTCTTCGGCCTAAGATTCAGTCAAAAGATCACCAAGTGCGCAGAAATGTATAATAGAAGTTGAGCCATTGTCTGTGGGGAAACATACGCACTTGAGATCTTAACCGTCCATGAACCTCTATCTTTGGTGATTATCTTTGCTCCGACCGACTTGACCGACCGGATTTGCAGGAAAGGTTTGCAATGTTAACTGCGCGGTTCATTTGTTTGTCAGCCACGCACCCGTGCATAACGTGACCTCGAACAATACTGATATTTCACACTAGCTGTTACCTGCGGCTTCGTTCGCGGTTTGGTCGGAAATTATCCCACGGTAAAGTTGTAAATATAGCCTATGGCACTCGGGGATAATGTAGCTTCCTATTAGTGAAAGAATTTTCAAAATCGGTTCAGTTGAACCAGAGATCACCCGCTTACAAACTCACAAAATATACCTCTTTATAATATAAGTATACTTAGATTTAACGACTAACTGTCTGACCTCCTAAACCCAGTTATCGGTTAACACGATTCCCCTTGGTAAGATTCGATGACAGAATTTCGGATGTCCGAGTCTTCTGATTATCTGTACCGGCTGGCAAAAATCTATACTAATAACATAAAGAGGTAAAAGTTTGTATGTAGGGGGTAATCTCCGGAAATAATGATCCAATTAAAAAAAAAAACACTGATTGTAAGATTCATTATTCGTGAGTGCTACAGGCTATAAATTATATTTATATCATGCATATTAGCCGAGCTATCACAATTTTTGTGGACGAAGTCGCGGGCGAAGTGATAGTCTTCAATCAAATGACAGCCAGGATTGGTTTCGGAGACAGAGGGTTCTGGATATGGTGGATGGTCATCGATCTATAGAACGACTAGCGTTGCATAACGTACGGTTCGATCAAAAGTCTACCTGTGCGGCTGGCCAAAAGACGCATTCACGAAACAGGGCAACATTATTTTTGCCCAAATAAAATCTCGTTGCTCTTAAAATATCATTGAGAAGAATAGGGGCAGTTTTATTAATAATCTCATCACGTTATTGTGTAGTTGAGCGGTAATTTACGGTCTCTTGGGCACAAAACGATAGACGTGCAGAAGGCTGCCTTCATACGACGAGGGAAAACGCACGCATAAGCAAGCTGTAGGCAATAGGCCGTCCCTATACATAAACTTACGATTTTTGCCCTGGAGGTGGGCAGATGAACGCTTCGGCTTCGAAATTAGTATCGTATGCTTACTAACTTAAGAGGAAATGCGGAAGGTATTTGAAGAAACTGTCGCTATCCCTCTACGAGCGCGCTTTCGACATCGGTAAGGACGATAAGGACAACTACACATCCGACAAGTAAAAAGTCATAATTCGAGGTTTGGCTCTCGACTATTTCGTCGGTCAATATTCGACCAATTTAAAAGATATTTCATAAACTGAATTAGAAGGATATAGACTGTGTCCCTATGTTTTTCTTTTTTCATTAATATATGTAAAATTTGTACACTAGGCCTCTGTTGACAGCGGTCCAAATAGGCCTTTTTTATCATTTTGTAAAGGTTCTAGTTCTGATACAGATTATGTATCATCAAAAAGGAAAACATAGGGACATAGAAGAGGTTGATATTTATTTAACTGTAAAAATCATAGCTCTAAAATCATAAACCAGAAAGAAAACAGACGAGAGCAGACGTGGAGTTCGGTATTTGTGCCACGAGATCGCAATACCGGAAGAAAAGGTATCTTAAGCATTAATCCAGGTTATAAACTATTTTTCTGCCCTATTTCATCGAAATACGTTCTGTCGTTTTTGCGAAAATAGTAACAAATATCCATCCTCACTAACTTTCGTATGTATTTCGTATGTTACGGAGTTTATGGGTCAAAGTACCAAATTTTTCACTAGTTTTTTTTTAAATAGGTACCCGTTTTTAATGTAAGATTTTTACTTTAAACACCTCCACGAACCCCGTACTATTCAATCCATCCATCAGTACAATGTTTTGAGTACCTACTTACATTGAGTCCTACCGTAAAACGTGATTTTTCACCCCAAGTCTATTTACTCCTATATCTTTCATATCATTCCTCACACAATCCATCCATCGTTTCTTTGGTCTTCCTCTCCCTCTCCATCCATCAACTTTTATATTCATCACTCTTTTAGTCAGCTTAGAATATCGGTATTTATCGGAAAACAGTATTGCTGAGGTCAAGCGACAGCTCCATGTAATAAAATATTGATAAATTCAGCCGCATCTGCGTAGGAGGAGCGCTCATCATTATATTAAACAGAGATCTCGCTGGGTAAGGTCAGAGGTTACCTGTTTGAACGTTATCGAGTTCATGTAATAAAGGTTTTACTTTTATCTATACTAATATTATAAAGAGGTAAAGTTTGCGAGGTTGTAGGGGGTAATGTCTGGATTTACTGAACCGATTTTGAAAATTCTTCCACTAATAGGAAATCCCCGAGTGCTATAGGCTATATTTACAACGTGCACATGGGATAATTTCCGACCAAAAGGCGAACGAAGCCGCGGGCAACAGCTAGTTAGGTTATGACGATTGAATTAGCAAACTTTGACCTTCAGGGTTAGTACAATGAACTTGGTTTAATAAAATTCCAACAAAGAAGCTTTATGTCAAAAGTATAACTTTCTAGATTTGGCTCGCACTCGGGGTTATTGTAGCTTCCTATTAGTGAAAGAATTTTCAAAATCGGTTCAGTAGATCCAGAGATTACCCCCCAAAACCTCACAAACTTTACCTCTTTATAATATTAATAAAGATAAAAGTAAAACCTTTATTACATGAACTCGATAACGTTCAAATAGGTAACCTCTGACCTTAACCAGCGAGATCTCTGTTTAATATAGTGATGAGCGCTCCTCGACGTACTAGCTTTTGCACGTGGTTTTTCTCGCGATAGTCGGAAATTATCTCTTTGTCATTTGCTAAAGACATTGCCCCTACCCTAGGAATTTCGCCTAAATCGTGGTTGCGTTTACAAATATTTTAAACTGACATACACAAACAGCCAGACACGGAACAGGTACCTGTAGCCATCACGTCATCCGTGTTATCTCACGGAATCGTTTAAGATATAGCCGATAGCACACGGGGACTACACTATCCCCGAGTGCGCTAGCCGGAGATGGAAGTTGGCCGAAGCTCGTGCTGTGCTGTACGGTGATGTCGCAGGTAGTCAAAGCGGCACGGCCGTCCGACTTGCCCAGCTCACCAGTGGCGAAGCGTCGAAAGAAACTTCAGTCCGAATGAAGCTGGACGCGAAGCTGTTGCCGTTGTTGACTTGAAGTAAAGCGTGAAAAACGTTTTCTATTAGTGAAAGAATTTTCGAAGTCGAGTCGGTAATTTCGAAGATTACCCACTACATCCAAAATTAGATAAAACCTCACAACAACCAAGTTTTTACCATCGAGCTGCTTATAAAAATGTCGTTTGACTATGACCCGGTTTATCTAGCGTAGTGATCTACCCTTGCCTTGCACGGGTGCATCTCATAATGTGCCATGACAATACATCAAGGCGAAAGTAGGATCGTAGTAGGTTGTGTTCTGTAGTTTCTGCTGACCCCATGGGCAACAAGGCGTGAATTTAAGTTTGTATGTCATTATCTTACCTCATGTGAGTTAACCAAGCTTTTGTCTGGACTTTAAAAGATACTATGACCTCTGAGTTTGTTTCGGCTGTTTCTTCTCAGAGTAGTCAGGTACGAAACACCAGCCCCATCTAGTTTAAAATAAAAAGAGACGTGTAAAAGTGTTTGTAAAAACCTATTTGCAAAATAAACGATAATAAAAGTGGGTGAAGACGGTCGTCGTCACCGAAGCAGGCCCAAGAAATGCTGGCGTGACGATTTGACTCGCTTCTGTCTGATTGGCCATAGAAGGCAAAACACCATGAGAGTTGGAAAGGAATGGGGGAGGCCTTTGCTCAGCAGTTGGACAGAATAGGCGAATAAAAAAAAATACTCGTACACCTTCCGTGAGAAATCATCTAATTTAAAATCTGCAGTTGAAAAGATCTAAGCGATGACTTAAACGACTATTATTTATATCTAACGCGTCACTTCAACATTCCAGGTCCCGAACTCTCCCGAACTTCGGAGGCCGCCAGTCCCGCGAGGCGTCGAGGTGTGACACCTCCCGCCGCGCTCACCACATCACCATGGCGTCCGAGGACCTGCTGCAGCCGGGCCACGTTGTCAAGGAACGTTGGAAGGTAACACCTAGACCTAGTCATCATTATCGTCTGCCTAATTTTCTCCCAACTATGTTATGGTAGGCTTCCAATCTAACCGGATGCAGCTGAATAATACGAATATTTTACATGGAGCGACTGCCGTTTCAACCTCTACATCCCAGTTAGTGGACCTTTTATGACCTGGGTAACAGATTAAATGGCTAAAATTATTAAATTATACTTAAAATATGAAAGCACCCAATATCGAACCTTGTGGAACACCCAATTTTACTCCTATTGAAATAAGATGTCACTAAACTGAGCGCAAGTTCACCTAGTCCGTATTCATTCGCTCAAGTTTCAAGAGCTAGCTAGCGTGATGTACACAATCAAATGCCTTGGAGAGATCACAGAAGATTCCATTATTAAAATAGATAGCGTCAGCATTTCCAATCTGACTGATCCCTGAAAAGAAATTCCGAATCGCACTCAAAAGGCCATGGTTTCAAGAAATTGTATTTAGATTGTAAACTTCACTCTCCACTCTTCTTCAGGTTGTAAAGAAGATCGGTGGCGGTGGCTTCGGCGAGATCTACGAGGGTCTGGACCTGGTGACGCAGGAGCAGGTGGCTCTGAAGGTGGAGTCCGCGCGGCAGCCCAAGCAGGTGCTCAAGATGGAGGTGGCGGTGCTGAAGAAGCTGCAAGGTGGGTTTTTAGGTGTCAATTAGTCTACGAATAAGTCCAAAATACGAATTGAAAGACAATATATAGCTTTTTGGTACTTTTAACACCTACTTCACCCCGTAGACTGCTTTGCCTAGGGGTTAAGTCGTAGGTGTCCTTTTTAGCCTGCACCTAAATAGTATTAGGTATGATGATATTTATGACTTGTGGTCCTTTGGTATATAATATTAGTATAGTTGGGTGCAAGATTAGAAATATGATATTGCTAGAAAGGGCATGAATACTAAGATGAATGAAAGAAGAAATGCTGCGACAGGCAATAAATGAGGGCTATCGTTTTTGAGCTCACCAGATGGCGCCACTGTCGCGTAAAGTTATGTCAATAATTTTATTTTATACTTCACAGTACCAATAACTAGATGAAAAGTTTATTTTATTACTTATAACAACTACGTAAACTTCAGATACATTTATTTACGAAATTCTCCCTAAAATTAACAAGCATGAAACATTTAAAAATCATTTTACGTCCTAGTCTTTAATCAGGAATAGCTCAATCTAGACCAAAATCGTGAATATTAGTAAAATACGTGATAAAAAATCACGCAACGCGTGAACTTTCTATGACATCTGACATTTCGGTGCCTTCGCGCTACACTAACGCCTCTAGCGGCGAATCCACACGCGATAGCCATTGCCCATTGACAAGCGACGAACAAAGAGTCTTTTGTGGTGCCCTTTGTAATTTCCTGAGCGTGTCTTGAATAAATGATGTCTCCCTTCTTCATTCCCCATTTTACGTTTTCAAAATTGCTCAAATGTAATTTCAAATGTTTCAGGCAAAGAACACGTCTGCCGCTTCATCGGTTGCGGCCGCAACGCTCGCTTCAACTACGTGGTGATGCAGCTCCAGGGACGGAACCTGGCCGAGCTGAGGAGGGCGCAGCCTAGAGGCGCCTTCTCTCTGTCTACTACTCTCAGGTATACTTTGAGGGTACTGGCACTCGATTAACATACTCGACTGAACTACTGGGCTTAAATTTTATACTAAAGTATTTGACATAAGGTTGAAGCTTCAGGGTAGCCCGTGAAATTCAAAATATCGTCCGTTTTTTGCAATTTGCAAGTCAGTGTCAGGTTGTATGTAGATGAAAAATTAGTCGCGCCAGTAACAAGTATGTAGTTACAGAATAGGGAATATGCATGTAATTTTTTTTTCACTTAAATCATTAATATGCAGTACTATCAACCCAAGAAAATAATTAAAAGTTTCAACTGCTTGTCGCACACGAAAAATATTAAACTCCTGCAATTTTCTACGACAGTTCAAACGTCCACGGCTATCGCGGCCATTCATGTCAGGACTTTGATGTCACTTACCTCTATCTGCCTTGTTTAAATCTAATTTTTTGCCCTTAGTAGATTAGTTTTACTAAAATGTAAGTGCTTTATTTAAGCAAAAATTGCAATAACAGTTTTATAGTAAAATCTTAGTGAAACTTTAAGTACTTTTCAATTAAAAGTGTTTCTTTAACACATAGATTGTGACGTCACTACCGGAATCGATGCGTTTTGTGTTTGCGTTCCGTTTAACCAAAAACACGCTAAATAAACTATTAAATTGTAAAATAAGTGGCGGGTGTGTTGGGTCGTTTAGTTCCCTTCAATATGGTTGAGCTGAATGGAGCTGATGCATGCGTCATGTTCGTGAACGGGCGCTGTCAGTTGGGACTGGTCATCTCTTAGCTGCCACGGTTTATTTTAACTACTTTGTTTTTAAATTGTTGATAGTTATAATCTTTTACTCTGGACGCTCTTAATGTGCACGTCTTTCTACATCGTTCTCACATATATGTATAATCTCAACATGAATGATGTAACCAAGATCTTGTAACAATATTTTGATTGAAAAGAGTGTCCATGGAGTTTCTTGCCCATTCTTCTCCATAGAGATCTACGCTTTGGAATGGGCAACTACAGTATTTTCACAAGTTATTATGCCTTGTGTCTGTGACTGTAGCTTCGCCTTTGTTTTTCTGACTTTCAAAAGTGCCTGCGAAGGTCTAATTGAAATAAACGCTTTGAGTTTGAGTTTGAGTTTATTAGAGAATTAAACAAGTGTACCACAATGTTTTTATGGTCCAATACAAGTCATTTTAAAGAAATAAAAAAAGTTTTGTATTTCTTGCTTGCACCCTATTATAATCAAAATCTATACTAATATTATAAAGAGGTAAAATTTGTTTGTAAGTTTGTATGTAGGCGGTAATCTCTGGATCTACTGAACCGATCTTGAAAATTCTTTCACTAATAGGAAGCTACATTATCGCCGAGTGGTCTAAATATTTACAACGTGCCCGTGGAATTATTTACGACTAGAACGCGAGCGAAGCCGTGGGCAACAGCTAGTCATTTATAAAACCCTCTGAATTCATTTAACTCTATTCTGTAACTATTTCATGAAAAAGTCATTCAATGGGGTTAAATGAACTTAGAGCGTTGTATTGATGATTTTAATGATTATAATTCTGTAGCTAAATACGTGTTACTGGCGCGACTCAATTTTTCATCAACATACAAACAGACACTGACCTGCAAATGAGGGCTATCGTTTTTGAGCTCACCAGATCCGCGCCACTGTCGCATAATGACATCTGACATTTCGGTGACCTCGCGCTACACTAGCGCCTCTAGCGGTGAATTCACACGCGATAGCCCCCATTGACAAGCTTGTGGCTAAATAATAACATCCGCACGGGTAGAACTTCAAAGTTAAGTCGCGCGTGCCACGGTTGGTCTGTGGATGGAGGGCCATCACTACATACCGAGTTTCGTTAAGCCGTTGGTCCCGGCTGTCATTTGTAGATCTTTGACAGTCGTTACAGGTAGTCAGTGGCCCGATAGTCTGACAACCAGTCTTACCAAGGACCTTACATGTCGTCAAGAAATATCTCTCAAGCTTGCTGGTTTCCTCACGATGTTTTCCTTCACCGAAGCAAGTGATAGTTATACAATACTAAAGTAGATGGTGGAGGTCAGGTAGACAGTCGCTTCACGCATACTGGTATTCAGCTGCATCCGGTTAGACTGGAAGCCAACCCCAATATAGTTCAGAAAAGGGAGGCAGGTGATTCTTAAGCTTAGTAAACTGTGATATTTGACGAAATTTTCGTACGTGAATCCGAAATTCATAACTAAAAATGCTTATGTTTTTTTTCAGATTGGGTCTACAGATTCTCAAAGCTATAGATTCCATTCACTCTGTGGGATTCTTACACAGAGATATTAAACCTGTAAGTATGAGTATTAATTATTTATTGTTCTTTATCGTGTGGTTAGTGCCTAACCTGGTGTCAGAGTTGTTATACCGCCCATGGCCCTCTGACTTGGCTTTACATGCCGTCGAGAAATATCTCTCAGGCATGCTGGTTTCGCCACGATGTTTGCTTTCACCGAAGCAAGTGATAATTACTTCAAATCAAATCAAATCAAAAATCTTTTATTTCTTAAACAATATTTTACAACCAACAGAATAAGTGATTGGAGCCGCCCTTTAAGCAAGTAATGCCTGTATTGGGAGACTCCGCTCTTCCATATCAAAAATAACTAGAAAAGAATACATTCATTGTGTGAGTGTGTGAGTGTATGTGTGTGTGTTTGTGAATGTGTGAGCAAGTTTGTGGGCGAGTACGTGCCACCGTACTTATACAATATACACATGAATTCTGTATTTATAAAACTGTTATACACACAATATAAACTGTATTTCGAAAAATATGAGGAAAAATCATAGGGCGTGCCTTGGGTTCGAACTTGAGACCTATAAATTGGCAGTCCGATGGTCACACCTCTAGGCTATCACTGCTATGTTTTTTATTTATTGGTACAGGTGGCCTACCATGACGTCTTATAGGAGGAGTAAGGAGTAATTCCAGTGTGTGAAAGAGATGGCGCTAGACGACCTGTATAGCTCTGTCCCTTTCCCACACCGGAATAGGCTATATGCAAGAAATACAAAACTTTTTTTGTTTCTTAAAAATGCCTTGTATTGGACCATAAAAACATTGTGGTACACTTGTTTAATTCTCTAATACAACACTTATTTTACAATTTAATATTTTATTTAGCGTGTTTTAGGTGAAACGGAACGCAAACACAAAACGCATCGATTCCGGTAGTGACGTCAAAATCCATATGTCAAAGAAACACTTTTAATTGAAAAGTACTTAAAGTTTCACTAAGATTTTACTATAATATTGTTATTGCAATTTTTGCTTAAATAAAGCACTTACATTTTAGTAAAACTAACCTACTAAGGGCATAAAATTAGATTTAAACAAGTCAGATAGAGGTAAGTGACATCAAAGTCCACATGAATGGCCGCGATAGTCATGGACGTTTGAACCGTCGTAGAAAATTGTAGGAGTTTAATATTTTTTTTGTGCGACAAGCAGTAGTTGAAATTAACTTTTAATTATTTTCTTGAGTTGATAGTACTGCATATTATTGATTTAAGTGAAAATTACATGCATATTTCCTATAACTCCTGCTTTAAGACGTCATAGTGAGCCACCCGGTCGATTGCACATTGGCGTTAACACTTCGACCTAAAGGGGATAGCCCACGACCTTCAAATTTTCTTAAGTTTTTTTTTCCAATTTGCAGGCCAGTGTCAGGTTGTGTGTGACCAATTACTAACTATTCATGTGTCATTTCAGAGTAATTTCAGCATAGGCCGACATTCAACTAACTGTAGAAAAGTATATATGCTGGATTTTGGCCTAGCTCGTCAGTACACCACCAGCAACGGTCAGGTGCGGCCGCCTCGTGCTGCGGCTGGGTTTAGAGGTATGTCTCGATTAAGCTCACCTTTTTTACACTACGTATATGCATGCACATGTTGGACTTTGAAGGTTGTCCGATGTCCAATCTTTCTTCTTTATCGTGTGTCTAACCTGGTGTCAGAGTTGTTATGCCGCACATGGGCCTATGACTTGGCTTAACATGCCATCAAGAAATATCTCTCAAGCAACCTGGTTTCCTCACGATGTTTTCCTTCACCGAAGCAAGTGATAATTATACAATACGCACGTGAATCCGAAAAATCAGAGGCGCGTGCCCGATAACAGAAATTACCTAAACATAATTATCTCGAATACAATTTTCTTAGGGAAGGTAAAATGAGGTAGAAATAAAATAAAAAAAAACACACAAAGTCATCCTATGGCCTTCATTTCCACCCTGTGTGAGATTGAGTCAGCAGTAAAGGGTCGCTCTTTAATCACGTGAGTTTCGCAAAAGGGGGTGAGCGGGTCAAAAAAAATATCACGATGGGAGGGATGATAATGTGTTATATAATCGCGTGACTTTATTCACGAAAACATAAAAATATATGTTTGACACGTCAAAGTGGATCAACACTTTCAACATAATGCATTATTACTCTTATTCTTCATTGCACACAAAATATAAAAGTAGGACACACAAAATTACAATATATAACTTACTAGCGACCCGCCCCGGCTTCGCACGGGTGCAATGTTATACATATAAACCTTCCTCTTGAATCACTCTATCTATTAAAAAAAACCGCATCAAAATCCGTTGCGTAGTTTCAAAGATTTAAGCATACAAAGGGACAGAGAAAGCGACTTTGTTTTATACTATGTAGTGATGTACAAAGGCGAGCTTAATCCAGAATTGGGTTTTCTTACTGCAAACCTTAGTTTGTTTTGTAATCTTAGTTTTACATTGTTAATTAACATTATTCAATAGAAAAAATAACAATGGTATGTAATACAGATGTGTTATATAACACAAGTTTTGTTAAAAGTTACTTAATCTCGACGCACCTTCAAATATTTTTCACCAATAATAAATTAAAAACCCGAGCTAGTGAATTTGTGTTCAAAAATCTGTTTTTATCAGCTTATCCAGTCATAAACCAAAGCAGTCTAAACCAAAAATTACAAAAAGACTATTCACTTTTTCAGGAACCGTCCGCTACGCCTCAATAAACGCACACAAGAACAAAGAAATGGGCAGACACGACGACCTATGGTCTCTATTCTACATGCTGGTCGAGTTCGTGAACGGTCAGCTGCCGTGGAGGAAGATCAAGGACAAAGAACAGGTGCGTAGACCGCCAGTAGACCGAGGAGACCACAGTCTACTGCACACAGTAGACCGCTAGTACATCGAGTAGACCGCAGTCTACTGCCTACAGTAGACCGCAGATCTTTATGCTACATGTTTGTGAACGGACAGCTGCCGTAGAGGAAGATCAAGGACATAGAACAGGTGAGTAGACCGGGGAGACTGCAGTAAACTGCACACAGTAGACCGCAGCTCCCTATGCTCCATGCTAGTGGATCGACAACTCCCGTGGAGGAAGATCAAGGACAAAGAGCAGGTGAGTTTACCGCCGCAGACCGAGTAGAACGATGTCTACTGCACACAGTAGACCCAATCTCCTTATTCTACATGCTAATGGCCGGACAGCTGCCGTGGAGGAAGATCAAGGGCAAAGAGTAGGTGAGTATACCCCAGTAGACCGAGTATACCGCCAGTAGACCGAGTAGACCGCAGTCTACTACATACAGTAGAGCGAAGCTCCCTATTCTAAATGCTAGTGGATAGATAGCTGCCGTGGAAAAGTATCAAGGACAAAGAGCAGGTGAGTATACCGCAAGTAGACCGAGTAGACCGCAGCTCCCTATGCTACATGCTAGTGGTTGGACTGCTGCTGTAGAGAAAGATCAAGGACAAAGAGCAGGGGAGTATACCGCCAGGAGGAAGATCAGTTAACCGACGAGCTTTTCCCAAGGGCATAGAAGGGCTTTTCCAAACTATGTTGAGGTCTCCAGTCGTAGCAGACGCAGCTGAATACCAGTATTTAACATGGGGCAACTGCTTATATCTGATCTCCACAAGCCACTGCTTGTGGAGATCAGATATAAGCAGTAAGTGTACAGGGGAACACGACAAAGCGGAATAAGATTAGTGCTGGCTTCTGAATACCCGTAGCAACTGACAGCTAGATGCAGAAAGCTATAAGATTTAAGAGTTTTTCGAAGCACAGAGGAGTTTCGGTAAGTAATGGATTATATCTATCCAAGGTCTGATAAGTATAACTGCGATAAAAAATTCCACCAATCTCCAAATCAACCTCAAAAATCACTTTAACCTCTCAATCTGCCACAGGTCGGCCTCATGAAAGAGAAATACGACCACCGTTTGCTCCTCAAGCATCTGCCATCGGAACTGCGCCAGTTCCTGGAGCATGTGCAGCAGTTGGAGTACGCCGATACGCCAGACTACGCCATGCTGACTTCTCTGCTGGAGCGGTGCTGCAAGAGGAGAGGCATCAGGGATACTGATCCTTATGATTGGGAGAAAGAAGTGAGTGGTTTATTGTTTTTCAAAGATTTCTTCATAGTCAAGAAAGTTGTGGAGTATTCCACTCTGACCCACCAAGTGGTCCAACTAGTGGGACAAAGTGGGATACTAAAAGTTTCGTTTGATGTCCAATTTGCCTACAGATCGACTTTTTGCGCTAGTGTAGGTATAGTCTAATCGATACTAATATTATAAAGAGGTAAAATTTGTTTGTAAGTATGTATGTAATCTCCGGAACTAATGATCCAATTCTAAAAATTCTTTCCCTGGCAGAAAGCTAGATTATTCGTGGGTGCTGTAAGCTATAAATTATATTTATATCATGCATATTAGCCGAGCTATCACAATTTTTGTGGACAAAGTCGCGGGCGAAGTGGTAGGTTGTAAATTAATAATATTGTAATTGAGAGAGCTTGTCTCTGATCTTACTGCTATTGTAAATGGAAAAGTTTCTGAGGATTAATGGATGATAATTAAGGACGCGTTCTCAAATCCGACAAAAATAAGCTATTTTTCGGTAGAGTTTGCATGAAATGGAACTAAATCAAACAAAACTAACAATTGCCACAAATAGATTACTTCTTGATCTCCAAATAATGGACAACTTTTGGTTTGAAATTTTAGTATTTAATATCGTAAAAACGATTTTCCATTACCTCTTCACACAATATTGCCGATTTGGGGCTTCATTCAAGATTATTTTTCTGCTTTTAGATGCATAATTTTGTTTCTTAAAAAATACCCTAGTTAGGCAGATATAATGTTTTCAAAATCATGGACAAAATATTCATGAAAATGTTTGCACGTAATTTGCTCTTACGCATGAACCTTAACGTGTGGTTTTAAGAGTTATTTTATTTTGTAACTGTCTGGAGTATTGCATAAAATGTTCTAAAGAGAAAGCGTTAGTCCGCGCTCGGCCGCCGTCGTCAGTGAACTTGCTAAAGTATCAACATCAGTTTAGTTACTCATTATTCCCGCAGTTTACATTGCGTATGTGTGTGTGTGAGCCGTGTCAGTGTAGTGATGCGATTCGATACCTATCTGTTTTGAGAACGCGTCCTTAATCTATCACGCAAAAACTACTAAACTTATTTGGATGAAATTTAGCACACAAATAGTTGGTAACCTGGATAGATAGAGTAGATCCCGTGGGGAAATAACTGCACGTGGAGTGCGGTTATTTCCCCAAGGGTGAAAGCCACGGGCGAAGCAATTCATTAATTCAATCTAGAACAGTTTTTTTTATTTTTATAGATATTATTTCTTTTATTAACTTTTCTACATACCTAGTAATAAAATAATAATAATAATACCAGCGTATTACTGTCCTACTGCTGGGCAAAGGCCTCTTCTCAACAGAGAAGGCACGAGCATTGATCACCACGCTTGCTCAACACGGGTTGGCGATTTCAGACTTTTATAAGTCCAGGTTTCCTCACGACGTTTTCCTTCACCAATGTCTGTGATGTCCAAGATAAACTTAGAAAGTACATTTGAATTGAAAAAGTCACATTGGTACTTGCCCGGATTTGAACCCACAACTTAACAACATAACATACCTAGTACCAACTTATTATATTTTTACATCTAAGAAACAAAAAACAGTTTCAAACAGTTGCCACCGGTATCGGGAATAGGGTTCAAGTTACTGGAGGTCTGCTCTCCAGGAGAGGACCCTCCCAACAATACTATTTGTATTTTATACTAGCTGTTGCCCGCGACCTTCGTTCGCGTGAAATTATTATAAAAAATATAACTTCGCTTTTTGAATCGAATTTTGTAACCAATGTCAAGGGTTTTAATTTTTTGCAAGGAACCCTAATTCTTATACTAAAATAAAATTAGCTTTAGTTACTCCTTAAGATATCAGCTATCTAGTAAAAATCTAGATTAACCGTTTGAAACGAATTCTGTTAAAATTTCAAGTTTATTTTTTCGCGGATCCCTAAATATTTTTCTAAAATAAAAGTAGCCTATGTTAGACCTAGTAACATCAGCTATCTGCCAGTAAAAGTTTCGTCAATCAGTCCAGCCGTTTCGGAGATTAGCCGGAACAAACAGACAGACAAAAATTGAAAAAAAAAAGTCTTTTTGTTATAAGTACCGTATATACTTTAATAATGTATTCAGTAAAAGACTGTTATTTTGGTAATACAAACTGACATTTCAATTTCCGGGACTGCGGGACTGTTCGAAAGAGATACCGCGGCCCCGGAACGCAAAGGGCGATGAAGGAACATGGATGGGTTTTAGTCAGTAAAAGTCTGACACTCCCTCCCGCTCCGCCCAGAGCGGAGTGAGTGAAAGAGAGAGTGAAATGACTCTTTCATTTGATGATTGACACTCCGAAAAAAAAGACACATCAATTTTATTTATTGACTAGCGGCCCGTCCCGGCTTCGCACGGGTGCCTGTTACTCAGGGTGAATGTAGCTGTCTAATGGTGAAAGAATTTTTGAAATCGGCGCAGTAGTTTTTGAGTTTATTCATTACAAACATACACACACAAATCTTTCCTCTTTATAATATTAGTTTATTTATATAAAAGTGAGGGAAAGTGGACATTAAAAATACTGTGTTTTGTAAAAGTTTTACTATATTTTGAAGAATGAGATTAATAAGTTCTCAGCTCAGAATATTAAGTTTATCCCCATTCAAATATAAAGCTTCAAAATTATATTTCAGGCTTATTTGTTTTGACATCATCTTTAAAATTGAATAGGTGAGAATTTAATTGTGACGTTATCCGCAATAGGTATATCATTATATGTATTATATTTACATTGTATACAGGATGTAACAAGACCCTTCACGAAGCCGTCAACCAAGCATTATGTACATCAAACTAAGTAACTTTACGTAAAAATTATTGGGAAACAACTTTTTTTTTTTGGGCTCAAAATTCACGTTTTACCATAAATCTCAAATTTTCGTACTCAAAACATTGTGCTGATGGATGGATTGAATAGTACGGGGGTCGTGGAGGTGTTTACAGTAAACATCTTACATTAAAAACATGTATTTAAAAACAACTTGTGTAAATGTTGGAACTTTGACCTCAATATCTCCGTAACTAGAAGGTTCCCAGGTACGGTCTAGAATAAAAAAAATATCGCAATGACGGGTAGAACAAGTGCCTTTCGGCTTCGTTAAGGGTCTTGTTACACCCTTAATGTTTTTAGTTTACATTTTTGTCTATGTTTGTCCGAAATGTTTGGGTTTTTTTATTACAAAATTGGTGTTGGAAATTGTGAATTGTCTGGTTTATGTTTTTATGAATTTCAATTAGATTTAAATGTTATCATTAGAATTACAGAATGAACCATCCATAGGGGTATTTTTTTATTTGAATGATGTCAACATTATTAATAGATTTAACTGACAAAATATAAAAAAATAATTAATAAAAATTTATTAAGAGGGCAATTTTCCTCTCTATAGTCTGTTTTATAATCTCAGAGGCTAAATTGACACTGTATGAAAGAAAAGAAAAGAAAGAAATATAATTTATTTTGCACCGACTAGAAACGCGCAATGCAAATGCATGCATGCATGTATGCAAATGTCAAACTTACAAATAATGCTGCCGCTCTTTTGTGTAGTGTTGTACCTACGATACCGGTTTGTTGAATCGTAACTTTTTATATTTATTATACGATTAGAAAAAAATGACAGATTCCATCAGTGTTGTTAGTACACGGTAAAATGGATATATAAATCCTTTTCTCTTAGAAAACGGTAGAACATTTAAAAATTACGGAAATTGTTGGAACTTGAGACCATACAAACATTACAATTTTTAAAAATAATTTTGTTAATACGGTAGTTAGTGTGTGATTTTGAATACGGCAACCCTAAATTTAATAGGAACAAAACTAGACGCCATTTTATTTAACTAAAAATACAATATTACTGAAAGTACTGATTTTATTAACGGCAATTTACGGTAGCGGCATATCACTATTTAAGAATTGCAAAAAACTGGCAACTCATGTAATGTCAGTTTTGTCTCTGAGATTAAAAAACGGACTTTAGAGTTGACATCAGTCTATCTAAATTAGGTTGATTTTTCCAACGTCAGATATCTTTATCATATAAATAATTATGTTTTTGATATTACCTAAGCGAAATTTGTATATGCATATAAACGATCGCGTATTTGCCAAAGTCTCCTAAGTCTTGTAGATAAACGTCAATTTTAATCGACGAATAAAAGTCGTCTGACGTTGGTATTGGTAAAGTCCGTGCTTACTGTGTAGTAGACATATACCGTAAGCGTGTAGTAACCGTCCGTGCGTGTGCGCAGGCGGGCGCGCTGCCCCGCGCGCGCGCCGCGCCGCACGCCGCGCCCGAGCTGGCGCCGCACGACGCGCTGCCCGACACCGTACGTACTCTACACTCTACACTCCCACCAGGGGGGTTACTACGACGTCTTAAAAGCAGGAGTCACTCCAGTGTGGGAAAGAGACAGAGCTATACAGGTCGTCTAGCGCCATCTCTTTTCCACATGGAATTACTCTTGCTTTTAGACGTCATGGTAGACCACCTGAAACTATTTCTTCTTGATTTCAATGTCGTTCGTTCGTCATTGGATCGAAATCATTCGAACAATATTTCAAAAGCTAATTTGCACACAACTTATCATAATATTCTTGCCTATTACATGAGACAAATATTAGGAACATGAATCATCTCTATATTTACCCCTTGTTGCAACCAATAGATGTTAAAAATATATTCTTTTCCAACCACAGACACGCCGACGTCTAGAAACAGAAGCAACAACAGCAGTGGCAACAGACACGCAGACAGGCGCGCACAAAGACAAGCATACAGACAAGAGAGCACACCCGGCTTCACCGAGGCACGCGCCTCACCATCTGAACGGATATGTAAGTATAGATCACTGCCCACTGCTGGGCAGACGATACAACTACAGCTGTGGTAACAGACAAACATACAAGCATACAAACAAACACACAGCTGAAAAGTACGTCTACTACAGCGCCTTCTATGTCACAAATGAAGAACTAACATCAACATTCTGAACTGTATATGTTCTCCGCGACATAATACCTTAATTATACAGAAAACCGACAACAACTGTCGGCCAGTAGCCCACCAGACACAACACCCGGAGGATCCGCCCTTTTCTATGGGGGCTGAAGAAGTTTACACCCTGTTCTTCATAATCCTATAGTGTAAACAGAGCTAACAAGGGCGCGAGGAGTAAACGTAACGTTAAGAGGCCGGCGACCGATGCGTTTTTCATACAAACGTAATACCAAAATAACTTGTAAATCAAAAACATTCTTAAGGTACTGTCTCTTTATTCCGATTGGAATACAAAATATCTAGGTTCCCAATGAAATATTTTGAAAGGACAATGATATAAAGACGAGATATGAGGAATTTAAAATTTCTATAGAAAACTTATTTTTCTCATAACTCTTGTTTAAATCAGTGTCCATTCAAAATATTTCATTGGGAACCTAGATATTTTGTATTTCGATCGGAATAAAGAGACAGTACCTTAAGAATGTTTTTGATTTACAAGTTATTTTGGTATTACGTTTGTATGAAAAACGCATCGGTCGCGGGCCTCTTAATACGTTGATTTTTTAATCGAACGTACTAGTATCTTATAGCATTTTAGTTAAATTGTTCGCAACGTGCACAGTCAGTATCATCCATAGATATGAATAAAGAGGGATGATTCCTGATTTAAAAAAAAATGATTTTATTTATTCCGTCAGTTATTTTATCGAAAAATATCTGAAACATATTTTTTGTTTGAGATTTTGAAAATGTTTGTCAACTTTTTAGAGCTATGTATCCTGCTTATTCGTATAAAGTTTAATTAAAATCGGTTCAGTCATTTCGAAAACAAATGAGTTCAAAGTTGGTATGAAAACGGCATTTCCTACAAACTGAGCATGAAACATGAGCGTCAGCTCATAAATGTGAAACGAGTATTTTTAATTTTAAAATCGATGTATTTACGTTTCGTTTACATCGCGCGCTCTTGCTAGGGCCTCCGATTGAACAGTAGGTTGTTGCCACTTGCCACTGTACTTGCCAGTGTAAATAGGGCCTAAGTGATACGGCGTAGGAAACGCCCGTAACTTCGGCCGAATCTACGGTTTTCGTGCTTTGAGAGTAGAACTCCTGTGGGGTTCTATGACGTCTTAAAGCAGGAATTATTCCAGTGTAGAAAAGAGACAGACCTATACAGGTCGTGTAGCGCCATCTCTTTCCCACACTGGAATTACTTCTGCTATAAGACGTCATGGTAAATACATTTTTTTTTTTGTCAATAGTCAACCACAGACAAGCCAGTCACGGACAAGGAAGCGGAACCTAGGACGACGCCCGCGCCCTCTCCCGACAGACACGCCAAAGTTAATAATGTAAGTATTATATTTTTACAACAATTTTTGTGGGATTCTAAATTTATAGTCATGAAAAAATTACTACGATTTACAAAGTGGCGATTTACCTGTATCTTACAAGGTGAGCATGAGCATACCCATAGCGCCATATTAAACAACTTTCCCAAAGAAACTTTATCAGATTCTTGACAGAAAAAAAACTCAGACTTATGATTAGACTAATATTGTAGAGGTTTTGTTTGTAAGTTTGTATGTAGAGGGTAATATTCGGAACTACTGATTCGATTCAGAAAATTCTTTCACTAATGGGAAGCTAAAGCTACATTATGTCCGATTGTGAAAACCTAGAAATTACAATGGTTCTAGTTATTTTAGTCATGACTGCATCTTATATTGTACCATGAAACCAAATTTAGTAAATGATCACCAAATTATAATGAGCAAATGATTACGCTATTTCTACCTAAAATCGGATTCTACATGGAATCGAGCTCGGGACTTGGGGCACCCCGACGTTAGGTTAGGTTACTTTAAACTCTGCAGGCAGAAATAGGAGCCAGGCTACGTCGACTACGCCTGATTACAAAGATGTTACATATTTAATTGTCATTTTATACTAAAATACTGTTATTTTTTTTCTGGTTATTAACTATTTTTGGATTAAACAACCATAATTTGGACTTGGTTACTATAAGTAGGATCAAGTTGTAAAATTGTTGGTTCGAATTTCACGCTAAAATGGGTAGGTATTTAATTTTGGTGATTATTTACAATTTTTGGCAGTATAAAGTGTTTTTTTTTTGCCGTTACATTTTACTAGATCTGGTGGTTAGTTAAACATGAGCCTTTAAAATGTTCCCGTGGGTTTTTTTCCTTAAATTACGGGAGTGAAGCCGCGAGCAAAAGTTTGATAATTGTTCAATGTTACCTTTGGACATTGACTCGGCACTCGGCCTGGCTGACGCGCGGCCCAGTTAAAAGAATGATTTGGTTGCATCTTACACGCATAGGACACATAGAATTTGTATAATAGTGTGTGTTAAGAAAAAGTAGTATATAAGCAGAACATTATATAAATAAATCAGAATTGAATTTTATATTCTTGTCTCATTACCCCTTATTGTGGCCAAGACACCTTTAGCCATCTTCGGATCAGTCCCGTGAGTCTGCGCGATTGGCAGTGAGTTCACCCTTCCCGAACCTGCTATTCCTGTCTACTTTCCGTCTGTAACCTTAGGTCGCACGGTGCAGACATCCTGAACTTATATATATATTTATTTATCACATACTAGGTATATGTTAGGTTAGGGCTGTAGGGCTTAAGGTCGTAGGGACTGTTAGGCTTGTAGGTCTTTATAGGTTCCCTTAGCTTACCATATAGTTTCATGTAACGTCGCACCCTTGACAGTATTGCAGCCTTACGTGACGTTTGTTAAGGGTGGATGTACAATAATAACACGCCACATTGATCCACAGCAACAAGAGACAAGCAACTCAGCGGTGACGGGCACCACCAACCGGCCCGAGAGGCAGAGCGTGCCGCCCTGCAAGCCCAGGCCGCCTGCACCCGGTGAGCTACGTTATTCATTCGTACTGTATAGCTTCTTTTATAGCCCGAACATGACAATCGAATCTTTAAGGGCATCCCGCGATATTCAAATTTTCTTACGTATTTTGCAATTTGCAGGTCAGTGTCAGGTTGAATGTTGATTAAAATATGAATCGCGACCGTAACTAATATGGCTTTACTTAATTATAGTCGTCTAAATCATCAATACAACCTTCTAAGTTAATTAGTGATTAAATGTACTAAGAGGGTTGTATAGTTTTTTTTTATGATTTCGTTCTTTTTTCGTGTGGTTCGTGAGTTTTTATGACTTGGCTTTAGACACCGTCGAAATATCTCTCAGACTAGCTGGTTTGGTTTACGATGTTTTCTTAGAGAATAACTTTACTTTTTCATGGAATTACTGTTTACGTGATATAAAATTTATTTCGCAAAAGAATACAATTATTCACTTCTATACGGAAAGACAATAATTAAGATACATTAGGCGACGGTTCGCTTGGTAGGAAATAAACCAAAATTAAGTTATAAAAAAGTAGATCATACAAGTGAAAAAAAGGGAATTTAAATTTATTTCGAGGGACTAAGTTGAATCCCGAAAGCAGCGAAGGATTCTAGAGAAAAATCCTGAGCGGAGCGAGGGATACAAGAAACGAGATGAGTTTGTTTTCACGAGTTGTGTATTCTACTTTTTATCATTGACTGCGAGAAAATAAATAGATGCATAGTAATTATATTTCTCGTGGGTTAATAATAACAGCCACTCGGGTCGATCTTCAAGGTTAAGCCGCGCTTACCCAGGTCGGTCAGTGGATGGGTGACCATCAAAAAAATAACAGTAAATCATCACATACTGAGTTTCCTCCGTGCCTCGCAAAGTACGTAAAGAAAGCCGGCTGTCATTTATAGATCTTTGACAGTCGTTACAGGAAGTCAGAGGCCCGAAAGACTGACAACCAGTCTTACGAAGGGATACCGTGTTACCCACCCAGTACTAACTGGGTTGTGAAGGTCAGTTAGGCAGTCGCTCCATGTAAAATTCTGATATTCAGCTGCATCCGATTAGACTGGAAGCCGACCCCAATCAAGTTGGGGTATAAGTCTAGGCAGATGAGTATTTATCACATTTTATTAAACATATAATCGGTAATAAGAGAACAAAAGATTAAATATAAACATAAAAAAATTATAGTGAAATTAGAACAATTTTCGAAATTCAGTGTTAAAATCTTAGCAGCCGACACGTTTTATTTATTTTTTGTTCATAATTCGTGCTTATTCCAAGTTCACTGTTTTCTATAAATAAAATACCCTTTTTCGAGTAGCAATAGTAAAAAAAATATAAATATATAATAATAATAAAAAATATGACATGTTAAAACATAATTTACTTCAAAAATTTTATCTCTGATTCTAAATTCTGCAAATAAATAATTGTTACGGTCGCAAATCAATCAATAATCGACATGCAACCTGATATTGTTTTGAAAAAATGAATTTCGCTGGCTGCCCTCAAACTTCACATTAAAATGTAGAGCGAATGATCTCCAAGAGTCAAGAGTGATTTAGAAGTTTACAAGTGTTATTCCCCCCTCCCCCCCCAGGCGGCCCCACGCTGGCGCGCCTGCGCGTGGTGACGGCGCCGCCCACGTGCGTGCAGGAGCTGGCCTCCGCCTCGCCCGCCACGCCAGGTAGCTACTGTATGTCACGCACACTACTCTATCATACCTATGTGTCATTCATCTTCTTCATTGTCTATGTCATATGTCAATGGGCGCAGCGCCGGAGTACAGGAACTGTGGTTATAGGGGCTATCAAGTATGAATTCACCGCTAGAGGCGCTAGTGTAGCGCGAGGTCACCGAAATGTCATATGTCATAGAGTATTGCTTTTTATCACGTATTTTTAATAATATTCACGATTGTGGTCTATATTGAGCTATTCCTGATTAATTATGACTTGAAGTTTTTACTAAGCAACTTAGGATCTTATTTGTTAGTACTTGGAGGTAATGTGATTTTTAAATGTTGTTTTCATGCTTGCTAATTTTAGAGAGAATATTGTAAATATGTAGCTTTTGTTTACGCTGTGTTATACGTAATAAAATAAACTTTTTATGAAGTTATTGGTACTTTAACATATAAAGTAGAATGATTGACATGACCATAAGTGACAGTGGCGCCATCTGGTGAGCTCAAAAACGATAGCCCTGATTCAAACCCAACGCGTGCAACAGGCTCCTTTTTTGAAAAGCTTTTTGTAAACCACAATAGGGTATATGCAAGAAATACAAAACTTTTTTTATTCCTTAAAAATGCCTTGTATTGGACCATAAAAACATTGTGGTACACTTGTTTAATTCTCTAATACAACACCTATTTTACAATTTAATATTTTATTTAGCGTGTTTTTGGTGAAAAGGAACGCAAACACAAAATGCATCGATTCCGGTTGTGACGTCGAAATCCATATGTCAAAGAAACACTTTTAATTGAAAAGTACTTAAAGTTTCACTAAGATTTTACTATAATATTGTTATTGCAATTTTTGCTTAAATAAAGCACTAACATTTTAGTAAAACTAATCTAATAAGGGCAAAAAATTAGATTTAAACAAGGCAGATAGAGGTAAGTGACATCAAAGTCCTGACTTGAAGGGCCGCGATAGTCATGGACGTTTGAACTGTCGTAGAACATTGTAGGAGTTTAATTTTTTTTTGTGCGACAAGCAGTAGTTGAAATTAACTTTTAATTATTTTCTTGGGTTGATAGTACTGCATATTATTGATTTAAGTGAAAAAAAAATTACATGCATATTCCCTATTATGTCCAAAATACAACTATTATACTGCCAACAAAAATACATCAGATTCATTGTAAAACAGCTATACCGCAATTGAAGTTTTTATCTCGCTGTCCATGACATGTTTATTAAATAAACCGGCAAGTGCTAATCGGACTCGCGTCAAAGAGAAACGCGAAAGAGTTTCGTATCATTATCTAAAAAAAAAACTCGTTTGTTGTATAAGAGCCCCCCTTAGTTATTTATTTTTATTCTTTTTTTAGTATTTGTTGTTATAGCGGCAACAGAAATACATCATATCTGTGAAAATTTCAACTGTCTAGCTATCACGGTTCATGAGATATAGCCTGGTGACAGACAGACAGACAGTGGAGTTTTAGTAATATGGTTCAGTATCCAAGGGGTAAACCTTGGGTAGGAAACCCTAAAAAATGCACGAATAGCACCTCACAACATCACAATACAATTTTCAAAAACGATAAAATTGCTCTTGCTAATTGATTTTTTCTCTTACCAGGCGAAGCGGTCAGCCCCAGGATAATGGCCGCCGATGTCGACAGCGTACATTCTGACACGCATTTCAAGAGAGGTCAGTATCTATATTTTCAAAACGTAACATATTGGGTGTAAAAAGACAATTAACGAAGCCGTCATTGCGATCATGGTTTTATTCTCTAGTTAGAGAGATATTAGAGGTCAATATTCCATTATTTGAATTTGAATTTAACTCAAACTCAAAGCATTTATTTCAATTAGACAATAACAGGAACTTTTGAATGTCAGTAAAACAAAGGCGAAGCTACAGTCACAGACACAAGGCATAATAACTTGTGAAAGTACTGTAGTTGCCCATTCCGAAGCGTAGATCTCTATGGAGAAGAATGGGCAAGAAACTCCATGGACACTTTTCAATCAAAATATTGTTACAAGATCTTGGTTACATCATTCATATTGAGTTATACATATATATGTGAGAACGATGTAGAAAGATGTGCACATCCATGACCCCCTTTAATATTCAATGCACTCATCAGTACTATATTTTAACTGCGTAACACTGTATCCTACTTTGAACAGTGGTTTTTCACCTCAAAAAAAGTCGTTTCCCAGCAATAATTTTTGCGTAGAGTTACATAGTTTGATGTACAGAATGCTTGGTTGACGGCTTCGTGAAGGGTTCTGTTTACCATGTATATAAGGTCTAAGGTTAAGGGGTCATTGTACTCATCATTATGGACAACTTTCACTATGGTACCAACACTGAAATCGCGAAAAAAAATTCGACTGCCCCATACATTTCTGAGCGCATAACTCGACAAAATGTACTGAACAATTGATTTTTTTTCGCGATTTGATTTACATCGTTTGTATGTAGGGGATAATCTCTGGATCTACTGAACCGATTTTAAAAATTCTTTCACTAATAGGAAGCTACATTATCCCCGAGTGTCATAGGCATATATTTACAACGTGGCCGTGGGATAATTTCCAACCAAAACGCGAGCGAAGCCGCGGGCAACAGCTAGTATGTAATAAAACTTATTTTAACGAATTATTCGTTTGTTGGAGTATTCCAAAAAAAACAATAATTGTTTCCAACATGTATGGTATGGGCATGTGATGCCGAGGAATGAGGAAAATGTCGTGAGGAAAGTGTTGAGTATGAATGTGGATGGGTATAAGAGTAGAGGAAGACCAAAGAAACGATGGATGGACTGTGTGAAGGATGATATGGCTAGAAAGGAGGTGACTGCTGAGATGACGAGTAATAGAGAAGTATGGATGAAGAAATATTTTCAACAACACAGAATTATGGGCACCCAATACAGTCTGTCGCTTTGCACCCTGGCCAAATTCAAGGAGGTATCTATAATAATGATTCTCGACCCGAATCTATAATAAAAAGGGTAGGTTTTTTTCTAGCCAAATCGGTAAGTGTAAACCACCCGTATTAAAACGCAGCCCGTCTGTTCCTAGCCCTATAAACGCACCGTCACACACACAAACGCAAACGTTTATTCTACAGTATAATTATAGACAGTATGGAAACTTGGGGGTGGTTTACGGTTACCGATTTCCGTAAAAATTAAATAAAAAAACCTACCCTTTTTAGTATTGATTCGGGTCGAGAATCATTAGTATAGATACCTCCTTGAATTTGACCTGGATGCATAGGCAGCCTGTATAAAATTATTTTTATTGCCATAAAACAATTCACATCTACGGATCCCCGATATATTAAAACTCAACACGCACTTGACCACCATTGTCATATTTACGTGTAGAAATCAGTCAAACAGTTGACCTTGTTCTAAATAGTCACGTAAACGTCTATTATGAACATTTTATAAATAAATCAGTCATTAGTGCGAGCGAAGGTGCAACTGAAGAATAGGTAACTGTATTTTGTGGAATAGTATACAGTACACTAGCAAGATGTTGAGCGGTGAGTGTTTTTTAAATTAATAAATAAGAAATATCAAGACGCACGCCTGATCGGATTTGCGAGTAACTATGAGCGATATAAATATCTTAAAAGAAAACTACACGAATTATTGATAAGTAACTCTATAGGAGAATTTCTAGATGACAATACATTGAAGCGAATCCATTGAATGAATTATTTGTAATTTGACATAAATATTTTACTACTTCAATAGTTCAATCATAATGTATTGCACGACAATAGGGAATATGCATCTAATTTTCACTTAAATCAATAAAGTGCAGTACTATCAACCCAAGTAAATAATTAAAAGTTAATTTCAACTACAGCTTGTCGCACAAAAAAAAAAAACTCCTACAAACTTCCATGACCGTCGCGGCCATTCAAGTCATAGCATTTGATGTCACTTCCCTCTATCTGCCTTGTTTAAATGTATTTTTTTCCTCTTAATAGAATAGTTTTAGTTGCCTCTTAATATTATAGTAAAATCTTAGTGAAACTAAGTACTTTTCAACTAAAAGTGTTTCTTTGACACATAGCATTTGACGTCACTACCGCAATCGATACGTTTTGTGTTTGCGTTCCGTTTCACTAAAAACACGCTACATAAAATATTAAATTGTAAAAAAGTGTTGTATTAGAGAATTAAACAAGTGTACTACAATGTTTTTATGGGCCAATACAAAGCATTTTTAAGAAATAAAAAAAGTTTTGTATTTCTTGCGTATACCCTATGGGGATGTATTATATTGTAACTGCATATTTACCGAACTTGTGACATGAATTTTGTATGCCTCAATGGTGGGACATAGCAGACTTACCTGTATTTAACACAACATCTTATGAACCTATGATCCACAATAAATTATTTGAATTATTTTATTTGTGGCTAAATAATAACAGCTGCTCGGGTCGATCTTTAGGTTAAACCGCGCTTGCCTAGGTTGGTCCGAGGATGGGTGACCACCCATTACATACCAAATTTTTTACCAATTTTTTTTTTTGCATCTGAAGGTGGGTAATGTTTATCGACCGTATGTATGTATATCCATTTCTTTGTTCCGATTCCCGAGTGTCATAGATTATTCAATTAAACTTCGAATTTCTTGACATAAACTTTAATAATCGGAGTTTCGGGAGTTTATATTTACACAGGTACAATATTACAATGCCGTCGTTATGAAGATGAATTACAGAAGTAGTCTCAAGTTAAGATGGCGGATAGCACAGATCATATATTATTTTCTCGTAACTAAATTAGCGCACTCTCGCGGCGCCTAGCGAAAGTTACAGTCGACATTTGGGTCGCATCGAATGTACTATTTAGAACACCGAGTTTAACAAGCGAATTCTTGAAAGTCATTTAATGCAGATTTGTTTATTTTTATAAATAAAGGAATGTTTCATTTGAGTGAAATTTCCCATCTCCAGTATTTGGAGTACTTTCCATTCAGGCGAAGTTAAAAAAATCCACCCTGTATATTGCACCATTGGCGTGGGTCGTTAGTAAAAAATAAAATCCTTTTAAGAGGGCCCTTCCCGGCGCGTCTATCGTCAATGCGAGCATGGTCAAAAAGCTTGTTGTTTCATCCAGAGCCACAGCGGCGATTTTATTTCAACTCCCCCATCTTACCCCGCCCCGACCCCGCACAACTCGTCTCCCGCGCACCTCATACCGCCTAAGGCGATGACATTGAACGAAAAATAGTGTTCGAATTTTTTTTTAACTTGTTCCAGGAGATATGTGTTTTTTAATAAGTCTTACAAGTGTGTGAAATAAATATTTGTCATTATGAATCTACATTACATTTGCAAGGTTTCTATCGAGATGTTTTCTTTATTTTTACAGTGTATGAGTACATTATGAACGGCCAAACTTCAGGTAAAATTTGTGCAAAACCGCAATTTTTGGAGGCTCTTACTGAATTTGTTTCTACTTTTTTTAATTTTTTGCAGCCATAGAAACCTAGATATAGTGCACAACATACATGTTAGTTAAAAAAAACAAAGATAGATGTGTAAAATCGGCATAATCACGTACGAGCGTTGGTATGAAAAGTATGACGGGTTGGCCGCTCTTAAGCCACCAATATTAGACTTGATTAAACATTTCATTAACGTGAAAATATCTTTCAAAGTTTCATCGTCCCGAGTCCCATTTTACCGATAGCTAATACCTAAATAGAAGAAAGAAAGAAAATTGAAGTGTTGTGTTAATTGTGTTGTAAAACGTACTACCTGTTGCCCGCGGCTTCGCTCGCCTTTTGGTCGGAAATTACCCTACGGGTACTTTGTGCCTATGGCACTCGGGGATAATGTAGCTTCCTATTACTGAAAGAATTTCAAAATCGGTTCAGTAGATCCAGAGATTACCCCCTACAACCTCACAAACGTTACCTCTTTATAATATTAGTAGGTATAGATAAGTATAGATGTATGTATTGCCCACAGGAGCGCGTCGCACGGCCCGCGCGCGCGCCGACCAGAGCTACACACAGTTCGCCGTCATGGACGACGAGAACGTGTCTGCTTTGCAGCAGGTAAATATACTATACACCTTTCATCTTGCACCGCATGCCCTATCATCTGCGCACCGGATGACCTACTGACTGCATCAGTGAACGGGGTTCGCGTGGCTGAGTTTTGGGCTAAACACATTTGAACTTTTTGCCATCGACACGCTAAGAAGAATATACTGTACACATCTACTGGAAAAAGTATGCGCTTCGGCAATCATCGTGTATTTTCCGAAAGACAATGATACGATTTTATACAGTATGTGTTAGGATAAATGGGTAATTTGTATGGTTCCGTACCCTAAGGGTAAACGACGCGAATCTGTTACTAAGCCTCTGCTGTCCGTCCGCTTGTCTGTCAGCGGGCTGTATCTCATGATCCGTAATAGGTTGACAGTTGAAATTTTCACAGAATTTGTGTTTCTGTTGCGGCTATAACAACAAGGGCTTCCCTACGTTGATACGGAACCCTTCATGCGCGAGTCCATATCGCACTTAGCCAGCTTTTGTGTATTTTTTTGTGTCTACCCTATTGCAGTGATAGGGAATAGAGTTGGTGTTTTGGCTTATCCCAAAAAAATGCTGAACCTTACAACGTACAGGCGCCAGCATATCAAACTACCCGAAACTGTTAATTTTTCCCAATCAACCTTGAATCTAATGCTTTAGCGATAAAATTTAAAATCTATTAAAGAAATTTGACAGATTGTAGTAGCTTGATGTGCGTCTGTATCTGCGGAAAACATTTTTTTTTTAATAATTTTGTAACAATCAATGTTTGCAATTTCTAAATATAGTCGCGTTTGAAATTGTAGTATGTAGTACTCATACCTTTATTATTTTGATCCAGGTCACAAAGGGCGGGGCCCTCACTCTGGTATCACTATGGAAGTCACAGTTCGACGACTCTGAAGAGACCACAGACAACGAATGGAAACAAGAACAGTTACAGGTTCGTTATAGACAACATAATATACTTTTTTGTATTAGTTAGTAGTATTTAATAGGCAAGTGACCAGGTGTGTAGTGTATTGTAGGTATGTCTTACAGGTTAGTAATAGATAGACAATAGGGATGATTCCTGATTAAAAAAATATGATTCTATTTAGTCCGTCAGTTAGATTATCGAAAAGTATTGGATACGTAGGTATTTTTTGTTTTGTCAAATCAATAATTATGATGAAGATAAAACGCATCAAATAATTGAAGTGGGGGCTTGTGACGTCACTTGTACGTACAGAGTGTACAGACTAGTGACGTCACGCGAGTTTTCGACGCACTGTATCGTCTTCATTTTTTGTTTACGTGAAAAAAAATTTGTAAATCTATCTGACGGACTGATTAGATTTTTTTGGTCATCTACCCTATTATGAACTCGTCCCTATACATACAGGGTGACTGGTAATTAGTGACCGATACTTAAACACGTGATTGTACTCATGATAACTAACAACTTTCCCAAACAATCATTTTTTTTAGTACTCATTCACTATCACAATAACACAATTCCAATTCCTCGCACTCTGGCCGCGCTTAATAATCTCTTGGGTTCTAATCCAACAAACGATCTGTTTGCGGATGGACGGACGAAGATTTTATTGGCATGTCAGAAGTACTGTGAGAGGAATTTATGAAAGTGTGAACTTTTAATTTGTTATTTTGTTTATTTTAATTGTATGTATAACTCTTTTAGTTCTTTTTTAGTTACTATAATTGGTTTAACAGCCGTTGTAATTAAATAAAAATAAATAAATAAACACAACAGCCGTATGAAATTCGCGCGCTGCGCGGGTGCTCTGCCTACCCACTGTTGCACGGTACGATAATAGTAAGACAAATCGGCGTCACACGGCTAACGGCTTACAGCTGATAGGTCAAAGGCGTGCGCGCGCGAATTTCATACGGCTATTGTAACAGTGAATGAGTATAAAAAAATGTTTCTTTGGGAAAGTTGTTTGTTATCATGAGTACAATCACGTGTTTAAGTATCGGTCACTAATTACCAGTCACCCCATATCTTCATTTCTTAGTTGTACTTGTGTGCCTCTGGCTAAGTTCTGCGAATTCCTTCGAATAATACAGGCGTGGTGGTATGGTGATTGCACAAGGGTTAGTCTAGAACTGCAAATGAATAAATACACAATCTGTATCGTGTAATAGTAACAGTCTAGCTTTCAAATGGTGTTTTTTTTTAATCGGATGATTTGTTTCGGATATTACCTCCCAAACCAAATTCACAAACTCCACCTCTGTATAACATTAGTATAGATTTTCGGGTTGTTTATGTATACAGGGTGTAACAAAACCCTTCACGAAGCCGTCAACAAAGCATTATGTACATCAAACTAAGTAACTTTACGCAAAAATTATTGCTGGGAAACGACTTTTGGTTTTGTGAAATTTTAAGTTTTACGATGGGACTCAATGTAACGCACTCAAAACGTTGCTCTTACCGATGCATTGAGTAGTCATTTAAAGTAAAGTTATAACATTCGAAAACTTGTATTTAAAAAAAATTGTTGTTAAACTTTGACCCCCAATATCTCCGTAACTAGAAGGCAGGCGGGAAGGTATGGTGCAGAACAAAAAAAAAACGCAATAATTGGTAGAAAAAATGCCCTTCGGCTTCGTTATGGGTATTTTTTCCGTACATCTAGGAAGTAGGGTCTATTATGCAGAGCAGCACTAAAGGTAAGGGCGAACTGATATCACTTCAGTAAAAGCATGAAAAGAGTTGAGTTTTAGTGAAACATAATCTCATTATCATCATTGACATTGAGTCCGCTGAGGGTCGACCGCTTTTGAACCGCATTACTCCTTAGTAATTTTTCACCCTTATGCCCTAGCATAAGGGTGAAAAGTAAACCGCAAACTGACAGGGTGCATTCAGCTCCTTATTTTGAATCGTATTCCACCGGAAATTTTCTCCGGAAATTTTTCATTTTTTTAATCGTATTTTCGTTACTATTCCTTTATTTCAATGTAAAATTACATTATTTGTACGCAGTTCTCCATTAATGTAAATACTACGGCATAAATAAAAATAAAACAGCAATGGATGTTGAAATACTCTAACTAACGACTTGTGAAATCAGCTGTTCACTTCCTGCCTAGCTACAGAGCTCATCGAACTCGTTGTCGCGCTTGCCGTTCGCTACGTACATTTTGCCACGGTAACGATACATTGCGTATGAGGAAATAAAGCAAGTAAAATTTATTGGATTCCCATAACATTCCTGAAATGATTTCTTGTACCGGTCATCGTAGTATGATATACTAAATTCACCCCATCTGTCTGCGGAGGGCTGTCCTTACACCCTGTATAAAATACAATACAACCTATCCAACAACCTATCGTTTCGTGGTTTCATCAAATACGGCTCAGAATTCAATTCAATTTATTCATAATTCACATTGTGTTTGAAATTATAAATCTTTAAGTAACTAAATAATAAAAACAAAATCACATTCATTAAAATTATAAAACTAACACATTCCTAGTACAGTAAATAAAATTATAGTAAAAAAATACAAATATAAACAAAAAAAAAACAATAACGTTATAATTTAAGAGACAATACAATAAAAAAAAAATATAAAATTACAAGCACAAAAAAATAAAATTTAATAACATACCAATAAAAAAATGTGTATATGTCATCGTCTATTGAATACAGAATTTCTCCAATAGGAATGCTTTGAGCCTTGAGTTTGACTTAAAAGAGCTTTTTTTAAATTATAGTTTTTAAGTCCAATGGCAACCTGTTAAAAATCCGCACTGCTTGGTATTGAGGACTATGTTGCACAATATTAAATTGTGGTATTAATTTGTTTTTAAAATCGTTCCTGCGCGTACTTTCCCTCAACTGTCTCTCCTCATCTGTTTCATAGTCATGCAGGTATTTTTTTAAATTCACTAACAATACTAAAAACATAGAGGCTGGGCACAGTAAGAATTTTTAAATTTATAAAGTGTGGCCGACAGCTCTCTATTTGCGATATCCGGACCATGATTCGTATAGCTCTCTTTTGGAGCACAAAGGCTCTCTGGCAGTTATATATTTAAAACTATTCTCCCAAAACTGAACACTATATCTCAACCTTGATTCTATTAGAGCATAATATACCATTTTAAGTGTACTAAGTCTATTACGTCCCTAAGACTGCGTAAGGCATAACATGCTGGGTTGCGGGACTGTTCGAAAGAGATACCGCGGCCCTGGAACACAAAGGGCAAAAGAAGGAACATGGATGGGTTTTAGTCAGTAAAAGTCTGACACTCCCTCCTGCTCAGCCCAGAGCGGGAGGAGTTATTTGATGAATACCCATACGACGAAAAAAAAAGGCATAACATGCTGAGGAAATATACGAATCGATGACTTGTAATTCTCTTTTCCAATTTAAATATTTGTCAATATATATCCCTAGAAACTTTACCTCATTAACCATGTCGATTTTAACTTCATTAAGTGCGATCGTCATGTTGCCTTTATTACGAGCTGTTGTACTTAATAACATTATTTTGGTTTTTTCAGTGTTAGTTAAAAGCTTGTTACTGTCAAACCAAGATTCAATAACTGCCAACACTGCATTAAGCTTAGCGGAATGCTCCTGTATGTCGTTAGCTTCAACTATTGCGTTGGTGTCATCTGCAAAAACTGTCAGCCGTGTGTCGGGAAACATTGAATCAATGTAATTAATTAAATCATTTGTAAATAATATAAACAAAATAGGCCCCAAAATCGAACCTTGAGGTATGCCCGCTACGAGTGCCTTATAACTTATCATAACTTTTCTTCATACTGACTGATTGACTTCCACGTTGGTCTAGTGATCGCAAGCGCGACTACTGAGCTTGGAGCTTGAAGTCCTGGGTTCGATTCCCAGGTTGGGCAAAGTGTTATTGGGTTGCCCTCTATAACGTGGTACTTTTAAACTGGCAAAATGTGGGTGTACTATTAGGTACACCTGTGCCCAAACCTTCGTCGAGTACAGTGATCTTACAATAAAGATGAAGTTTTCTTCATTTCTTGAATTCGTAAAATTTCATGACTTGATTTTTGTTTGTGTCTTTTCGTATCATCTACAATGCGTGCAGCGTTTCCCGAACAAGTATTTATAATAAATTTGTTTACATTGTTTTCGTGGCAAAAAGAGCAATTTTTAAAGTTCTGAGTGTGTCTGTGAGGGAGTGTATCTGTACTTATGTTAGGGAATATTAAGTAAGATAAAAAAAATGGCTGTAGGCTAAGGCTAATATCCATTAAGATGAGTCGCTATGACCGAAAAACGGTCAGCAGGACTCGTTACGTACTTTTCATTTTTATTGTATAGATGTAAGGGCAAGATTTTCATAGGAATTATAAGTTATGTAAGGTCAAATAAAAAAAAATCCTTACGTTTATAAAGTGAGCGCTAAACTCACATGGTACCCCGGTTGCCTACAGTCACCAGAACACCGGGGCGCGCGCGCAGCCTCAGCTGTGTCGTCGTGCTCGCACGGCGCGCGCACGCAGCTCCACACGACCACCACCACTCATCACACGCAGCACACCGTGCAGCACGCACTTCACCAGGTATCATCACCATATGTGAACGAAGTCATCACCGAAAACATTTCAGTCTTCACCATGGGCACTTAGGAATACTGCTTCCACATTTATATCGCTAAAACTTGCTATAATCACCGGTAACCGATGCTGACTACATTTGTGTATGCATCTACATAAGTACACCGAAATTAGTCACCAAAAGATTTCGCAGTAATCATCATGAACACTGAAAAACAATCGTGCTGACTCACACACTGCTAAAACCACAAAAGCTCGCCACAATCACGTTTACCACTCACTGCAACCATGCACAGTAGTCAGTATTATCACAAGAACTTTCAGGAATCAAGAAAATTCTCATACGTATAGATCTCCTGAGAAAAGTATACGCATCGGGAATCATCGTCTATTTTCGGAAACACAAACTTTCGAAAATGAGATCTAATATAAAGCTTCTACAAACGAAATACTTGCTTGTTTTAAATAAACATGATTACAAAATTATAGATCAACTCTAAGCAATGCCAACGAATGTTTCCAAATACTTTTGCGTTCTAGAAGACGATCTGAGACTAAACTTCAATCAAATTCGCAATTACGAGTATAGGTGCTAATACAATGCGCGGCAGGAAAAAAATATCGTTAACACATTCAATGCCGGGAACCCCCCCGTTGGGTTCACTCAAGTCGCACTTACGATGCCGAGAACCCACCTGGTGGGCTCACTTTTGCGCAAACGTATTGCCAGTGACCCACCTAGCGGATCCACTTGCAATATGTATGGTGGGATGGCATATGCGCACTATGTAACGGGGGTGGACTCGAATGTGTTAAACATCTGTAGGGGGTTAACACAAAGTAATTTAGGTCATTCAGAAATACGAAGATACGCGCTTCGGTACCGAAGCGCGTATCGTTTCAGGTTTAATTGTAATAACGTCATCACTTACGGTCATCGTCATTTACAGAATAAACATAAATCATGAGACACTACCGCCACATCATCGTCTGCCTAGCCTTTTTCAATTATGTTGGGGTCGGCTTCCAGTCTTACCGAGTGCTGAATACCAGTATTTTACATGGAGCGACTGCCTATCTGACCTCCACAACCCAGTTAGTACTGGGTAATACGATACTCCTTGGTAAGACTGTCAGACTTTTTCGGCCACTGAATACCTGTAACGGCTGTCAAAATCGTCAAATGACAGCCGGGACCAACGGCTTAGCGTGTTTTCCGAGGCTCGGAGGAAACTCGGTATGCACCCATCCATAGCCCAACCTAGGCAAGCACGGCTTAACCTAAAGATCGACCCGAGCTGCTGTTATTATTTATCCACACACTCGTACTTAACTACGTTCACCCACAAGTATTACACTTTATACTGTAGGCCACATAAAACATTTAAATAAACTTGAACACTTAAAAGGTGTAAATGGACCCTTCGAAGCCATCAACCAAGCATTTTAAGTACACGTACGCAAATTTATTATTGCTGGGAAATGTTATACTTTTTGGGGTGAAAAATCACGTTTTATGATAGGACTCAATGTAACGCACTCAAAACATTGTGTTGATGGACGCATTGATTAATATAGGGGGTCATGGAGGTTTTTAAAATAAAGTTTATAACATTAAAAACGTTGGAACTTTGACCCCCAATATCTCCGTAACTAGAAGGTTCCCAGGTATGGTCTAGCTAAAAAACAAAATATTTTGACGGGGAGAACAAGTGCCTTTCATTTTCGTTAAGTAAGGATCTTTTTACACCCATTATTGTGTTTAAATCCACTTTTCGTTACATACTATACCGTCGTTCTGTTAACAACGATTTACAAACTAACAATACACAGTGCAGCTATCCATATTACCAAATATTAATAGGACCTAAGGTTAAGGATAATTCGCTAGTATCTGCTCCCAGCTTAATGTGTTCTTCTTCTATGTACAAATTAAATTTTATTCAGTTCTAGTTCTAGTATTATTGTTTATAAATTTCCAATAGATTTTTTGTACCTTTGAAGTTGACGTTGACTTTGACGTTGAAAGAACAGTGGCGAACTCTCAAACAAATTTTTGTTGACATTTTTTTTTGGCGTCTGCCTATGAAAAATATGTTAAATTATTGAATTTGAATTCCTGAACAATTTTGTCTTTAGTTATACTTTTATAGGAAGTCAGGAATTAAAGATATTCCAGTTTGAAGTTTTAGAGGTTATGTTTATTCTTGACAACAATAGACTAATCGAAAAAGAATTATAGAAATGCATTTATACAAAATAAACTACGCAATGCGTATTCTGAATATTAAGTCCAACCACAGTTCTGGCCCATGGCCCACATAGCCACATGAGACGTAAGTAGGTACTTATTTATTTAATAATCTTAATCAACTATCTTAAGAGCAGTTAGTTACTTATATGATTAATTACCATGGTAAGGGTAGGTCAGGTATAGAAAAAAGAAACGTATTTTTTTAAACATTTATTCCTCATCTTCTCTAAGTGTCACAGTGTCAACAAGAAAACCTGCGGGTGCTGAGATATTTGGTTCAGCTGTAGTTAACTGGTGCTCGCCTTTTAACAATGATTCTGGTATGAATGGTTTTTGGCTACATCCTTCCAACAAAGCAATGCTATCTCTAAAACCTCCTAAAATAAGAGCCAAAGTCATTGTTTCTGAAATGCAGCCTTAGAGCGATATTCTCATTACTAAATAAATTAAAAAAGATTTTGTAAAAGTTCAGTTGTCAGTTCAGTACAGTACATGTCACTAAGCATGTTTTTTTCGTTGGGTATTTTGCCACGGTGTCATTTTTATGAATTAAAAAATTATAACCGCTATATTCTTAGCACAAACAATATTTTTTATTATAACATTTGTATTCTGATGCAGAAATGTATTTACTAAGTATAAATTAATGCAATACGTAAATCCAAGCATTTTATGTAACTTGTCTAAGATTTATATTCCATGGCAACATTTAAAGTATAGCTGAGCCAAAAGTCATGAATTCAAGTCAGAAAGAAAAAAACTAAGCCATGATTATATAGTCTGCCGTCAAATGGTGAATGGCCGTAACTACTTTAAAGTATATTTTGAGTAAATGACAATTTTGTCTGAAGTGAAGTTTTAAAGCACTGTCGATAGTCTTTACTTGACGTATTTTATATGATATCTGTGGCTACGAGCGAATTGGAGCTTTATTAGCTAGACAGAAAGATAGAGAATTTCTTGCTGAATCCGAATGAATTTTAACTCATTTTTGATAAAAATGTTAGTTACCTCCTTTCACCGTATGACGGCAGTATTATCATCAATAATCTAGTCAATAAAGCTCTCAATTATGACGACTTTTTTTCTAGACTTTCATAGGCCTTAAGCTTGATTTGATAAAACTTTGTAAATTATTTCGTCGGTATCTATCACAGTGACATACGTAGACGCTTAATAATTTAATCAGCAATTTGTTCGCCACTGTTCTTTGCATAGTGCACATGTTAAAGAGTTATCTGTTCTACAATTGAATTAATATTCCGGATTAATGAATTTTCGTAACCTATACTAATATTATAACGAGGTAAAATTTGTAAGTTTGTATGTAGGGGGTTAATCTCTGGATCTACTGAACCGATTTTGAAAATTCTTTCACTAATAGGAAGCTACATTATCCCCCGAGGAGGGTTGTATTGATGATTTGAATGATTATAATTCTTTAACTACTTCTTTAACTGCTACCCTTGCGCATCCACCTTCAGGTGGAAGCGCAAGGGTAGCCCGCGAAATTTAAATTTTCTCAAGTTTATTGCAATTTGCAGGTCAGTGTCAAGTTCTATGTTGATGAAAATATGAATCCCGCCAGTAACACGTATGGAGTTACAGAATTATAATCATTCAAATCATCAATACAGCTCTCCAAGTTCATATAATCACATTCAATAGCTATTTCATGAAAAAGTCACTTTTTGAGATTATATGAACTTGGAGGGTTGTATTGATGATTTCCTAATGTCGCGATTAGGAGGATATTTTATAGTATCAACATATACGTAAGATTGTACACCTAGAAATTTAACACCCAACTATGCGAAATTATGCCAACCCAATCATGCACCACCAACCATTTTTTTCCTCTACTTGGTGTTAAATAAACAATAATTCTATCACATCTAACAACAAACCACCTTTGTTACAGGCCACAGCCCAAACGGAAAAGACATCCCCACCGCCAACAACCTCAGCCCCACCACCCCCACCGCCCCCACAGCCCACAGCCGCGGCGCCAATCCCACCCCCGCCAGTCCCTTCCCCCATCCCTCCAGCCCCTCGCCCTGTCAATGCCAAACAACAGAGCGAACCTGCCAAGAAGAGCACAGAGCCGACTGCGAGGAGGAAACAGCTGCATTGTCTGTATATACCGGGGATAGATGCCTATCCTAAGTTGCAGCCCAGTTTGCCGAGGTGTTGGTCGTTGCCTGCCATCGGTAAGTGCCTTTTTTCTTTATTATTCCATCTACTTATTTTAACTTAGTCCAAACCGCTGGGTCCAGAAATGTTGGTCTAGTTTCTTATACGGAGTCAAATCCATGAAACCGGTAGTGAACAAGAGCCCAAACACTTCCATATTTTTAAACAAAAATGAATCTATACAGCATAATTATTATAGAAAAGTGTCGCCATATTTAAGATGTGGTACAGACCTTTAAACTAAAAGGCTTTTTCCGTGAGGCCATCTTAGTCGTTAAAAAAATATCGAGTAGGTTTTTAAGTTTTTACGGGACAACTGATTTTATTTTTTCGCGATTTAAGAGGAGCGAGGGAGCTGGCGGGCAAAGCGAGGCGAGGGAAACTATATAAACTAAGCGAAGCTTTGGCGAGCTAAACTATGTGTTCGGTGTATTCACACCGAAAACTACGGACGGACAGGCGAGCGAGGGGGCGGACGGGCGAGGCGAATTAATATTATCGCTGACTTCGTCGCATATTTCATTCGTATCGCCGACGTAGCTTATCTTATACGAGTAGTTCGCGGTGTGAACCAAAGTATGGAAAGAGGTAAAACGATACTCGCCCGGCCCACTCGCTCGCTGGCGGCGTGGCCTACGCTTAAGACATTGTAGTTACACCCTTATACCGCTGTCTTTTCCTCATTAGTGGGTAGATAAGAGTGAGGTAATCTCCCCCTCTGGTCCAGGTTGTCGTGTCCGCTCGCTGCGCGCGCCGCTGCTGCAGCAGGCGTCGTTCGACGGCAGCGGCGGCTCCGTGCGCTACCGCCTGGACGTCATGCGCGGCGTGGCGGCGCGCCACGAGGACGAGCCCGCCCCGCCGCACAGAGCGCTCAGCGCCCCTGTAAGTCACCCTAGAATAAATCAGTACTGACCTGTCCCGCCGCTGCGGTATATATGTTACCGGCCAAACACGATTTCAGGCCAAACTAGGGATCATCACAAAAGGACAATCATAGAGCACCCGGCCTAAATGGGTTAGGTTAGGTTAGACTGGTGACCAACCAGAGCGAGAGTAGCGAGCGGTGCCGCGGCAGCGGCCTGCGAGCGCTACATACAAGTTGGGCGCAAAAAATGCTTAAATGCTTTGTTTAGGTTCGTGTATCCTGATAAGATAGACCAGTAAACCGGTTTGGCCTAGGACAAACTAGTTTAGTTTAAAATCTGGTTTGGCCGGTAACATACACATTCATTGTATTAATCTGTGGTTCATACACTACAAATTCACCACAAAGTGAACGGGTTCATTTGCAGGCGCCAACTAACGACGTACTGCGTTTTGTGCGCAACACTACTAATACATATTATATATTGTAACAGAATAAACGCAAAACCTCAAGCAACCTCCTCAAGGATTATTGTACCCATCATTATGAACAACTTTTACTACGGGACCAACGCGAAAAACGCGAAAAAAAAAATCTGCTGTTCAGTACATTTCGTCGTTCATTTTCGCGCACAGAAATGTATGGGGCAATCGAATTTTTTTTCGTGATTTCAGTTTTTTATTATTTTAATATTCGTTTCATAGTAAAAGTGGTTCACAACATCAGTACAGGCGCTACAAATATTCCAATTGTTCATTCCAGAGTCTCAGTGCCAGCACGTCCAGCAGCCGCGCGCGGCCTGCGCCCGCGTCTCCCCCGGGCGGCGGGGGCGGCGGGGGCGCGACGGTGTCGAGCCGGCTGGAGATCCGCGTGCGCCCGCCCGCTAGAGACGAGCCCCCCACCTCCGGTACAACGTACACATTATTCAACTATAAAACCTTATATAAAAAAAAAAGTTTATTTAAAAGAAAAACCACGTAAATCCTTTTTTTTCGGATGGGAAATCATCAAATGACTCCTCCCACTCTGGGCGGAGCAGGAGGGAGTGTCAGACTTGTACTGACTAAAACCCATCCATGTTCCTTCATCGCCCTTTGTGTTCCAGGGCCGCGGTATCTCTTTCGAAACGACGTAAATCCTCAACCATAGATTTTATTATGATGTTCACCGTCTTACCATACACATAAAAAGTCAGTTATTTTATTTTCGCCAACTTTTTTTTTAAACATCAAATAATTAATAGATTTGAAATTTTACCAAAAATTAATTTATCAACCATGACAGTTTGGTGGCAAAATACGCATATAAACACTGTTGTAAGCTTTCACAGTTTAAAACTAAACTTAATACTGTCTGTGTAATATCGGGAGCTCAAAATAATAACCAATCACGGAAGATATTCCGTAAGTGACGGTATAAGTTTAATACGCATATATCTGATAAAAAACACACTGCAAGTCAAGTACAGGGAGCCTAGAATGACTGCTTTATCAGAATCATAAAATGAATCACGTTAATAAACTAAAATTAAATTTAATAACTAAAATTAAATTTAATTAAATTACTAACGTAAAATTCTTAAAATGGTCCTTGTAGTAATGACCACAAAGTCCATTTTAAGAGTTTAAAATTTTTAACACGATTCATATTATATGATTCTGATAAAGCAGCCTTTTTAGGCCCCCAGATCTCGCAAAAAGTATGCGCTTCGGCAATCATCGGCACGACGGTCGGGGCGACGAGGCGTCCGTGAATAAGCAGACTTTGTCGTATTGGATTTGTAAACTTAGAAGCTTCGACGCTAAGCGAAGATTACCGAAGCGCATACAATTTCTGGTTTAAAGGAGATCACCCAGCCTCCATAAATTTTTGGGCTATTTTCAAACGCCAACGAAAATAAACTTATTATTTAGGTAAAACAAAACCAAATAAACATTTTTTATTATTACACTGAAGTCGTATGTGAATTCACCTAGAAGTTATTCAACCACAAAATATCTGAGATCACTCAGATTGGGGTAATTTTTAGGCCGGCTAACTAAAATAAACGCTATAATTAAATAGAGCTTATTGATTTAAAAAAATATATTATGCCACGCAAGTTCCATACCCATGTTTTAAATAAATAACAATGATTACAATAAACCTTACATAAAATAGGTAATAATTTTAATATAAATAGCTACTGGTCCATGAAAACGCTAATTTGATGAAGGGAGATGTGCCGATCTCCATGGAGCCGAATCTCATCGATATGTGTGTCCTGCCCGTCCTAATCTACGGTGCGCTTAGATTAGAATGGACAGGATAAATCCATAAGCTCTATTTAATTATTGCGTTTATTTTAGTTAGCCGGCAAAAAAATTACCCCAATCTGAGTGATCTCAGATATTTTATGGTTGAATAACTTCTAGGTGAGTTGACTAACGACTTCGGTGTAATAATAAAAAATGTTTATTATGTTATGCTCTACCTAAATCATTCGTTTATTTTCGTTTTTTTTTTTTTAAATTATTTTTTACTTTTAAAATTGCCCAATTTGGGTGATCTCAGATATTTTATGGTTGAATAACTTCTAGGTGAATTGACTTACGACTTCGGTGTAATAATAAAAAAATGTTTATTATGTTATGCTCTACCTAAATAATTAGTTTATTTTCGTTTTTTTTCTTTTTAATTATTTTTTACTTTTAAAATAGCCCAATTTGGGTGATCTCCTTTACACTGTGTGTTAATGTTAGCTGCCTGCACATCGAGTTCACTTTTATTGCCCCCCTTTGTAGACACATTGTAGTATTTATAAAATTAATAATGTTTGTTGTTGCAGTGAAGATTCAATCCGTCATAAGCGGCGAGACGCGAGCCAACCACGACGAGGCGTCCGTGTACTACGATGCCACGGAACATCACCGGGACAAACGGTAAACGACCACAATCGGCATATAACGTTGCCACTGCTGGGGAGAGCGTCAGAGGTACCCTATTCATCCAGGCAGGCGCATTACTTTGTGTAATTTATTTCATCACCACTGCTCTCAAAATGGTGAAGGAAAACATCGTGAGGAAACCGGCATGTCCTAGAACCAAACATTCGAAGACATGTGACATCTACCAACACGCACTGGGTCCCCGTGGTGGATTATAGCCCATTCCGGAGAGGAGGCCGTGTGTCCTAGCAGTGGGATCTTTTTTTTAAAGTATGGAGCTGAATTTAATTATGCACCTGTCAGTCAGTGTGGAGGGCTGTCCCTTACACCATGTATAGCCACCATAAAAAATAATACCACTTTAAATTTTCTCCTTGTCTTTGGTTACAGGTCGTCGACCCGAAGCGGCGAGAAGAGCCAGAGTCCAGCTGTGGAAAGAACAAGGCTAGACGCCATACCAGACAGGTAGGGATAGCTTGATGTTCTATGTGTCGGGGTGTCAGGATTTACTCCGCTAGGCTTATACATCATGTGAGCAGACGATGGGTTTCGTGCTATGAAAAGACACAGAGCGATACACTGTTTCTAGCAACACTAACGAATTACTTGAGATTACAACTTAGCACAATAACACGGGGCACAATGAATCGGGTACAGTTCCAAGAGGTCTTAACTCGGCCGCGATCAGACACTGACCGACCCTCGTCCTGGCTCAGAGTTTACCATCACGGCTCTGTGAAAGCACGCTGTGGTGTGGGTAGACTTGTAAGTAGGTCACGTGATGTCACCACCGCGTACTTGCAATCCATTTTAGGCCAATGACCGTCTCCGACACGTGTGGCCGAACATTGAGTTAAGGCGTCCAACATAAAAGGCTCTGCAGCGGATACGGGTGTTGGGACAATGAAAGTTTGTCGAGCTAGTATTGTTTTCGCATATTGGGGCGTGTCCTTCCGCGTCAGCTATGTTTAATAAAAAAATATCTATGAAAGAAAAGAAAAATGTTTATTCGACGTCAGTACATTAGGCACACACACAATAATATTTAAAAAAGTTACAAAAAAGAGAAAATACATAGTATGACTGTACTGTGTGCCTCACGGCTGCGCCAAAAAGGTCCATTTCAGCATTAATGCCAGACAGGTGAGGCTGTCTGACGCTGGTCTTCCGTACCGTAAACCGTGGAAAAAAAAAATCGTTTCCCAGCAATCATTTTTGCGTAGAATTACTTAGTTTGATGTACAGAATGCTTGGTTGACGGCTTCGTTAAGGGTCCATTCACATCATGTACTGTGAAATCTGGCGAAATGTGGGTGTACCTACTATAGCTCACCTCACATATTATTTCATGATAAATACAAGATGTAACAAGACCCTTCACGAAGCCGTCAACCAAGCATTATGTACATCACTTTACGCAAACATTGGTCCTTCTGGCCGAATTCAAACTAATTGTGAATGGATCTAAATCATACTTCATTATTTAGAGACCTTGTAGCAGCTCTTGGCATAATAATAACAGCCGCTTGGGTCGGTCGTCAGGTTAAGCCGCTCTTGCCTAGGTGGGTCCATGGATGGGTGACCACGCATTACATACCGAGTTTCCTCCGTGCCAGGGAAAGCAGGTTAAGCCGTTGGCTTCAGCTGCCAATTGTAGATTTTTGACAGTCGTTACAGGTAGTCAGTGGCCCGAAAGTCTGATAACCAGTCTTATCAAGAGGTACCGTATTACCCAGTACTAACTGGGTTGTGAAGGTCATATAGGCAGTCGCTCCATGTAAGATACTGGTATTCAGCTGCATCCGGTTAGACTGGAAGCCGACCCCCAGTTGGGAAGAGGCTATGCAGATGAGACATTGGCAACATACCATATTAATCACCCCAGCTCTCGATTCATCCCTGCGTCTCTGTTCACCTCGTATTACCCGGTACTAAATGATAAAGAAATTGCTTCAAGATTTGTATTTTTGTTGTTACAGAAGCATCATAGCAATTAGTAAGAAAGAAATAAACAGTGCTGCCGGCGACGGATCACAAAGCTTGAGAGATGTAAGTATATTTATTTTATGTACAGTCACCAAAAGAGATAAGTAACTAGGGTCGTCGGATATAGTTGAAGTTTGATAAGAAACTGATGGATGTTTTCGAATGAAATTTAATTTGATAAATGAACTGTTCGTGTTCTATTAACTAAATAAAATTTTATTCGAAAACATAAATCGGTTTCTTACGACCCTGGTTATTTATCTCCTTTGGTGACCGTACGTGTTTATATATTCCCTAGCTGTTGCCCGCAGCTTCGCTCGCGTTTTGGTCGGAAATTATCCCACGGGAACGTTGTAAATATAGCCTATGGCACTCGGGAATAATGTAGCTTCTTATTGGTGACAGAATTTTCAAAATCGGTTCAGTAGATCCAGTGATTACCCCCTACAACTCACAAACTTTACCTCTTTGTAATAGTTCCCTTCAAATGGTTGAGTTGGATGGTGCTGATCCATGCGTCGTGTTCGTGAACGGGCGCTGTCAGTGTGACTGGTCATCTCTTAGTTGCCACGGCTTATTTGAATTAATAATTTTTATGTTTTTGAATTGTCTTTTTTGTTTTCACTGTGGACACTTTTAACGTGCACATCTTGCTACATCGTTCTCACATAGTGTACCATCTGAATTTGAATAATGTTATCAAGGTTTTGTAACAATATACTGATTTAAAAGAGTGTCCATGGAGTTTCTTGCCCGTTCTTCTCCATAGAGATCTACGCTAGGGAATGGGCAACTACATTACTTTCACAGTTTTTATGCCTTGTGACTGTGACTGTAGCTACATTTCATTGTTATCTTTTTTTCGACAATTCAAAAGTGCATGTAACTGGTCTACTTGAAATAAATGCTTTGATTTTGATTATTATATTCAATCAATCAAATCTTTATTTGCTTTGAATGTAGGTACAGGTATAAGATGTTGTACATACAACAATAATATAATAATGTATTAATATATATATTTTTATTAGCTGTTACCCGCGACCTTCGTCCGCATGAAATTATTATAAAAATATTTCTTCTATATTTGAATCCCGTTTTGTTAACAATTTCATGGGTTCAATTGTTTTGCATGGTACCCTAATCTTTTTCTTCTGAAAAAAGACAGACAGACGGCCACAAATTAAAAAAATGTTTTTGTTATAAGTATAGTTTATATGCATTCAGTAAAAAGCAGTTATTTTGGAATTCTGTTATCTTATATTTTGTACTAGCCACCCGCCCTGGCTTCGCACGGTTGCAATGTCATACATAATTGTAAACCTTTCTCTTGAATCACTCTATCTATTAAAAAAACCCGCATCAAAATCCGTTGCGTAGTTTTAAAGATTTAAGCATACATAGGGATAGACAGCGGGATGCGACTTTGTTTTATACTATGTAATGATATTTATATGATTATTCCCTCGTCCCCAGCGTTCGACAGGCAGCGCCAGCACATCTCGCATCCCGGTAGCTTGCGGGGCCGAGCAGAGACTAGCCAAGTGCGCCAGCTGGAGTGGGGATGGGCCCTTGTCTCCTGACGTGGCGGATCTTACGCCCGGTTAGTACTACAATATCCTCCCGACTGAATTTATCTTGCTAATTCATTGACACCGCACATATTTCCACACTTTTGTACGAAGTTGTCACAAAAAGTGAACATTCAAAGGCCTTGGAAGATTTTTGCATGAAGCCTGTCCGACCTAACTTACGCCATACTTTTTTTTTCAATGTTTTGGTCTCGCATAAAACCTATACAGAGTGTAACAAGACCCTTAAGGAAGCCGTCAACCAAGTATTCTGTACATCAAACTATGTTACTCTTCGCAAAAAATATTGCTGGGCAACAACTTTTTTTGGGATGAAACATCACGTTTTACGGTAGGACTCAATGTAACGCACTCCAAACTTTGAGCTGATGGATGGATTGAATATTACGGGGGTCGTGTTTAAAGTAAAAATCTTACATTAAAAACATGTACTTATTTTAAAAAAAACTTGTGAAAATGTTGGAACTTTGACCCCCAATATCTCCGTAACTAGAAGGTTCCCAGGTATGGTCTAGAACAAAAAAATGATCGCAATGACGAGGAGAACAAGTGCCTTTCGGCTTCGTTAAGGGTCTTGTTACACTGGTATCAATTCAAACAAGTTTTGTATGTCTTATGCGTCACATTTCCGAGATATGAGCTATTCAAGTTAAAGTCCATTCACTGATGCATCTTCAGCACAGGCACAGCACAAATAGAACCCCTTTGAAACGTCCAACTTTCTTTTACTGTTGAGACCACTTGAAATTATGTACAAAATCTCTCTAAATGAATAGAGAGATTTAGTACATGATTACATAAACTTAAGATTAACCGGCAAATCTTAAGTTTATGTTCACACTTACCTTTAGCCGCATATACAAAATATAAAGAGCTACAAAAGTCACATTGGCACTTAAACTTAGCCAATTATTTTTTTCCAAATTACCCCCCTCCCCCACCCCACCCTGAACTCGTAACACAATAAAGACCTGCAGTCCTCTCCCTGCAGCACTACGTCGCCGTCGTCAGAACGCTGCCGACAAGTACGCTGTAGACCCGGCGCGGGAACTGAACCTGCGGTTCGCGAGGCCGAGGCACCGACAGCCGCCGCACCATCATTCTAGGTAAGGGGGTATAAAAGACATAGATAATACAGGGTATAAGGGACAGCCCTCCACAAACTGACAGGGTGCATTCAGCTCCTTATTCTGAATCATATTCCACCGGAATTTTGCTCAGGAAAATTTTCATTTTTTGTCGTTTTTTTAGTTACTATTCTTTTATTTGAATGTAAAATTACATTGTCTGTACGCAGCACTCATTTATGTAAATAAAATACGGCTAAAATCAAAAAACCAACAATGGAAGTTGAAATACTCTAACGAAGGACGCGTGAAATCAGCTGTTCACTTCCTGCTTAGCTACAGAGTTCATCGAACTCGTCGTCGCGCTTGCCTTTCGCTACGTGCGATTTGCCGCGGTAACAATATGATGCGTATGAGGAAATAAAACAAATTAAATTTATTGGATTTCCATAACGTCCCTGAAATAATTTCTTGTACCTGTCATCTTAGTACCTATGATATACTGAATTCACCCCATCAGTCTGCGGAGGGCTGTCCCATACACCCTATATAAGGGTTCTGCGTGTTAGAGCCAAAACACAATCACGCCGTGATGTCGTGTCGCGATGTGGTGTCGTGCCGTGGAAAGCTACACCGCAAAATACTCAAAACATTGTCATATAGTGGTAGGATGCACGGCACGATATCGTGTCGTGAAAGCTGACGATGAGACGTCGAATCGTATGTTTGTATTTTGACCTGCAGTCCGAACGACGAACGATTGCGATTTTCCGTACAATGCGATATCAGCATGAGCCGAAAATGCCGTCAATAAATACAGGGTGGAATCACACCGACGATAAAATAATGACCACGTAATCAGTACATCATCTGAACATGGAATTTTTCGTCAGTTATTAAAGAAACATCAACAACAAGGTTAAGGCCTCGCCTCTCAAGCATGAGGTTGTGGGTTCAAAACCAGGCAAGTACCAATGTGACTTTTTCAATTCACATGTACTTTCTAAGTTCATCTTGGACATCACAGACATCGGTGAAGGAAAACATCGTGAGGAAATCTGGACTTATAAAAGTCTGAAATAGCCAACCCGTGTTGAGCAAGCATGGTGATCAATGCTCGTGCCTCTCTGTTGAGAAGAGGCCTTTGCCCAGCAATGGGACAGTAATAGGCTGGTATTATTATTATTTTTATTAATGAAACAGCTGTTTCTTACAACTGCAATATCTACATGGTAAAAATGTATGGAACAGCTGTTTTTTTTAAATTATCGGTGAAAAATTTCAATGTGGTGCGTTCAAAATGATGTTATGAATGCGTGGTAACCATTTTGGCGTCGGTGTCCTTTCCACCTTGTATAGGATGGATATTGGGTATTTTTGTATACTGGGTGGATGATGGGTATTTTTGTATACAGTTGTGGATGATGAATATTTTTGTATACAGGGTGGATGATGGGTATTTTTGTATACAGGGTAGATGATGGGTATTTTTGTATACAGGGTGGATGATGGGTATTTTTGTATACAGGGTAGATGATGGGTATTTTTGTATACAGGGTGGATGATGGGTATTTTTGTATACAGTTGTGGATGATGAATATTTTTGTATACAGGGTGGATGATGGGTATTTTTGTATACAGGGTAGATGATGGGTATTTTTGTATACAGGGTGGATGATGGGTATTTTTGTATACAGGGTAGATAATGGGTATTTTTGTATACAGGGTGGATGATGGGTATTTTTGTATACAGGGTAGATGATGGGTATTTTTGTATACAGGGTGGATGATGGGTATTTTTGTATACAGGGTGGATGATGGGTATTTTTGTATACAGGGTAGATGATGGGTATTTTTGTATACAGGGTGGATGATGGGTATTTTTGTATACAGGGTAGATGATGGGTATTTTTGTATACAGGGTGGATGATGGGTATTTTTGTATACAGGGTAGATGATGGTTATTTTTGTATACAGGGTAGATGATGGGTATTTTTGTATACAGGGTAGATGATGGGTATTTTTGTATACAGGGTGGATGATGGGTATTTTTATACAGGATGGATGCTGGGTATACTACTTTTTAATACAGAATGGATTATGGGTATTTTTTAAACAGTGTGGATGTTGGTTATTTTTTTAAACATTGTGGATTTTGGGTATTTTTATACAGGATAGATCTTGTTCAATTTGTATGCAGGTTGTAACTTTTTGTATAAATATTGGACGATGGGTTTTTTTCGTATAGTGTGTAAATGGTGTTTATGAATACGCAGCCGCAGCACGTCCCGCGGCGTGCCGGCGCTGCTGCTGTCGTCGCCGCCCGCGTCCGGCGGCTCGTCGTCGTCGGGCTCCCCGCCGCCGCCCCCCGCGCCGCCCGCGCCCGCCCCGCAGCACAACGCGGCGCGGGCGCGGCGCTTCCGCCCGCTGTCCATCGCGCCCTAACACACATGTATGCCATATCACGCCATGCGAGCGGCTCGTCGGTCGTGGTACAGTTGCGCGGGAGCGAGACGCGGCTAGCGCTGCGTAGCTGACTCGCGGGAGCGGGACGCGGCCAGCGCTGTATAGCTCTGTCTCGCTCGCCCCGCGCCCTAACACGCACATGCCATATCATGCGAGCAGACTGTCGTAGGCGAGGGGACAACCCGCACGAGCACCTACATACGACCGTTTATATTCAAAGTGTTGCAAGAAGTTCGTAGAGTAAATGGAAGCTTAATTGCTTGTGCCTTTTCTACTGAATGTTTTATTTTTGTTATATCACATTCGTAACGTTTCAATTAACAGATTGTGTTACTTTTACTCTTAGATAGAACTTTCTATGACACTTTGTTATAAAAACGTAAGAAATATGTAGAAAATGTAATTGCATTTCTTCTCCACTATCGAGCCTTAAAGAGTCACCCTGTATATTATATTTGTCTTAGTAATTGAAAAGTTTTAAATTATGTTTTATTTTGTAAATATTGGGTTAATTTTAAAAAGCGGTGCATTATTTATTTTATTGTATGTGTGTTTTGTTAAGTCGGTTTAGTACTTTTAGTGACAACTTTACCTAAATAGGGTTCATAAAGACCCTAAAAGGTAAAAATACAGCCACACGGCATGGATCATCACAATTTTCACTAAAAGTACCACATGAGGCACCTAACAGAACAAACCTAGAACATTAATTTGCTATAAAATGCTTAATTTAGTGTTGTATCTCTTTAATTATTTATTAGTTACATTTAAAGGCCACGTTGACACTAAAAGTGTCGGCGCGCTATACAAAGTGACATTTGAGTAGGTATACTATATGCCGTGCACAACTTTGGATGTTAGAGAGAGAAGTTTCGGAATATTTCGTATTTGTAGAGCGCTGTCTCTGTCATTATCTTCTTCTTGGCGTGTCGAGGACAATTCAAATTGGGTCAGTCTAAAATTTGGCGACGAGTTTGGCACTTTCAGTAGCATCTATCAGCACCTGTGATGTGCACACAACAGGACAGGCAAGACACGATATCAAGTGTCCCATCGTTTGTGGGGCCACACCACATTTACACTCCAGGTCAGAGTCTTCTATGAATCTCCACCTGAACAGGTTTCCCTTGCTCCGGTCAACCCGGGTCCGAAGTCTATTTAAAGACTTCCAGGTCAGCTATGGCAACTCGTGTCCAGGCAGCGTAGCATGGCAATACTATCTCTATTCTACTAAGAATCGACAAAGCTCTTTATATACAACTTGACATGTCTGTCATACATTTCTAACATCACCATGCTTGCGACGATAGAAATCTTTCCACAATCTGTCATTTTTTTTCGATTCTTCGTCGACAAAACCCGTTTCTACGGTGGTCATGCTACGCGGGCAGGTGGGAGATTTTTTCTTATTAATTGGGCTATCATTCATAGATCTTTGGTAGTCGCATCATGTCTGACAACCAGTATTTACAAGCGGTATCGTGTTACGCAGTAATTGGTATTGGCCGACCCCAACATAGGAAAAGGCTTGATTATTTCAATTAATGTGATTTTAAAAGCTCTCTATATTATTTTATATTTAAGTAAATGATTGTATGAGACGACGACCAAATCATGACAAGGAAAGACAGAGACAACGCTCTACAAATACGATTCATATGGCTTTCTCTTTCTAAGAGCCGATGATTATTTTATTGTACGATGTAGAAAATTAAAGTTTCATTGAAAATATGGAGATAAAAAAACAAGGGAAAATGTATAAAAGTCAATTTCGACGATGGATAATGCTTAGAAAAGTCAATAAAATGTACACACATACTTTATTCTTCAGTTTAAGTCCCATGTAATAGAGACCAGCCTATTGCCATCAACCGGGCACTAATCCAAACTAAGGCTGTTACTGAAGAGATTCTTATGTAAAACTTCAATAACACTGTCTGGGAATCGAACCCAAGACCTCATGCTCAGCAATACCGCGTCCACTAGACCAACAAGGCAGTAGGTATTTTTGAAATGGTTTTCCTAAGCGTTCTCGATAGTATAAAGTGACATTATGTATACAATTGTGAGAATATAGTATCTCGCTTGGCTAAACAAAATAGTGATCTGACGACGATGATTCTGATTAGAGAAATAAATTCAAGCTGAAAGTAATCGCTTGGAACGCAATGTGCTGTAATATCTATTTTATCAATAACATAAGGACACACAGGGATATGTGTTTTTAACTAAAATTGACATTTGAAACATGCATATTAGTGGCCCGTTTCCAGAAACACTAAACAACATCTAAATGAATGTCTAAAATACAGGGTAGAACAGACACCGACGCAAAAAAGATTAACACGTATTCAGTACGCACGGCGGCCAATCAAGCTATGCAAAACCTCTCTCATCGTACGGGAAGCTCATACAAAGCGAAGTCAGGTTATACTGGTTATGTACAGCTTGGTGTGGCGCCGTGTGTCATTCTGATCACATAGAAATTTTTCATCGGTAAATAAAAAAAATCTGCTGTCTTCTACAAAATGCAATACCTTCATGTTCTAAAAGTATGGAAGAGCTGGTTTTTTTTTAAATTACCGTTGATAAATTCCTATGTAGAACGTGTCAGAATGATGTATATTCTCTCTCCCATCTTGTATAATTGCACTGTTGTAATTTCTAATATCAGTAGGGGTACCCATTTAAATATTCCGTGTTAGTGAAAATGGTCACTAAATATGTTTTTAACCACTGGATGTTTCAAACGATACCAGTAACTGTGAAATGAAAATGTTCTCGTAATTGTAATTTACGTCAAATATTGTTGAACTAGGTACTACTATTTGAATCGAAGACCTTTCATGTCGTTAATGAACTAAAGTGTCATGTTATAGTTGAAAACATATATTTATGGTATACAAGGTGTTTGGTTGATTAATGTCAATTCTTAAAAGGTTAGTTTAGGGGGAAAATACAGGTCATTTTAATCCTAAAAATACCTTACATCGACCTATATAAAACATTGATTATTTTGGGTTAAAATTACTCTTTTTAAGCCCAAACACCTTTTAGAATTGGCGTTAAAAAATCAACCTGTATAATTGTTACATACAAAAAAAAAACGAGCATGTCATGTACAAAATTCGTTTCTACCCTCAAAAAATTATGAATATTTTACAAAATGGGTGCAACATAGTTCAAAATTTGTTAATATATGTATGTATCGGCTGATTGGGAAATGATATTTTAATACTTCTCTGCCCTTTACGTTGGTATATCGATAGTTTGACGAGTATCTAGTAGTTAGAAGTACAGTCAGGAGGTGGAGCTACAGGGTGTAAACAGACCCTTGATGAAGCCGTCAGCCAAACATTCTGCACATCAAACTAAGTAACTCTACGCTAAAATGTTGCTGGGAAACGACTATTTATTTTTGGGGGTAAAAATCACGTTTTGGTAGGACTCAATATAACGCACTCATAATATTGTGCTGATGGATGCATTGAATAGTACGGGGGTCGTAGAGGTATTTAAACTAAAGTGATTACATTAAAATCTACAATAAAAATTAAAAAAAAAAGAACAGTTGGAACTTTGACCCCTAATATCTCCGTAACTAGAAGGTTCCCAGGTATGGTCTAGAACAAAAAATGACCGCAATGACGGAGAGAACAAGTTTCTTTCGGCTTCGTTAAGGGTCTTCTTGCACCCATTATACAGGACTTCTAATTCCATTGCTTACTCACACTGAAGTAAGATTAAAACAATACTACTACAAGAGGTCATGATAGCCACTGGGCTAAGAGTTGCAGGTCGTGGGTTCGAACCCAGGCAGGTTACTTTGGGTAACTTATTTTATCAGCACTGCTCTCAAAACGGTGAAGGAAAACATCGTGAGGAAACCGGCATGTCCTAGAACCAAAAATTCAAAGACATGTGACATCTATCAACCGGCACTGGGCCCACGTGGTGGATTACAGCTTGAAAAGTATCGGTATATTAATGTAGAGGCGGGATAGCGTAATTTTTAAAATACTTAGATATGGTTAAGGTATAATAATGTTTTATGCTTTTAACGTATCGACTGGGCTATTGTAAACATATATGTTATTGGTATTCAATGTTCGATGTGTTTTGTGTTTTATCTTGTTATTTGAAAGACTACCGTAAGAACACATTCATAAGTATAGAGTTAAAATAATTAATTAGGAACCTACTCTTTAAAGGTAGAATTTCGAAGGCGGCCGATTCAATGTAACTCTATGGAAACGGCAAGGGGTCGGCTTTTAGTCTAACCGGATGCAGCTGAATACCAGTATGTTACATGGAGCGACTGCCTATCTGACCTCCAGAACCCAGTTAGTACTGTTTAATACGGTACCTCTTGGTAAGACTGGTTGTCTCTAGTCTAGTCACTATAACGACTGTCAAAGATCTACAAAAGACAGCCGGGACCAACGGCTTAGCATGCTTTCCGAGGCACGGAGGAAACTCGATATGTAATAGTCACCCATCCATAGACCGACCTTGGCAAGCGCGGTTTAACCTTGAAGATCGACTCGTCGAACTGCGAAAGTGTTGTCATAGAGTTACATAGAACCAGTCCAGCTTCGATAGTACCTTTAAATAATCTATAATATTATCATATCATGAGCTACTGAACAGACAGCCTGTAGCAGCCCACAGCTGGACATAGTGGACGTAGCCCACTCCATGTATCCGTCACATTACATAAATAATTGTTAAATATAATTAAAAAAACACATCATACATCGACATTTGAAAAGTTTACTTAACACAACAGAATGTAATAGATTTATAAATGATTGTCTTATACTGGGGAAGGAATTCGATGTTCATTTTTAAAGGGTAATAACGGGTCATTTTGACCTAAGACATAACTATACTAAGAATATCTTTCAAACTCAAAGCAGTTAACAATCAAACCATTCACAGGCACTTTAGAATTGTCAAAAAGGACAGAGAAAACTCCACAGATGATGATACTAGAAAATTCTGCTTTTTCATTGCGATAAAGATAAATATCTCTAGAATAATCAGCCAAAATCAAAGCAGGCCATTTCAAGTAGGCCAGTTACCGGCCACTTTTGAACTGTCGAAAAAAAGATAACAATATAATGTAGCTACAGTCACAGTCACAAGGCATAAAAACTGTGAAAGTACTGTAGTTGCCCATTCCCTAGCGTAGATCTCTATGGAGAAGAACGTGCAAGAAACTCCATGGACACTCTTTTAAATCAGCATATTGTTACAAAACAGTCTTAGTAAAAGGGTGTCTTAGATTAAAATGATTTATTTCAAACATTCTGTATAGTCCCTCTAAAAATTAACATCACTAAACAAAACACCCTGTATACATCGCTCAGAGAGAAACTAAAAAATGTTAGTGAGTATGGTGTGAGTACTTCACACATAACATCACGCTTGTAACCCAGAGAGGGTCGTCAGAGGTGTACACTACACATACATCTCGTTATTTATAGTACCACACGAGTATGGACGAGTTTAAAACGAATCTATCAGGCGTATATTTAGTTTTATGATCTCGGCACGACTTTGTAAATGGTGTTATTGTAATATTCTTTAGGTGACTGGCAACACAACTGAAAAGCTCACGCGGCTTCCTCATGGAGGTAGACAGAAACTACAGTAATCAGCTACGAACTCCGATCCTTACATACTGCTTTTTGGTATCGTATTACCCAGTACTAACCGGGTTGTGGAGGTCAAATAATCAGTCGGCAGTCGCTCCATGTAAAATACCGGTATTCAGCTGCAACCGGTTAGACTGAAAGCCGACCTCCAGAAGACGAAACAGATGATGACAATATCTCATCCACGCTCATACAGCTGGTCACACACGCACGCCAGTAGCGAGTACTACCCACCTGACCTTTCTGAAGAACCTGACCAATAAGGTCAGTGTATGTCTTTCTATGCCGTCCCCTCCCGGTGTGGCCACTCACATCTGCCTCGTAGCCAAACATGTTGATGTGATGTATTGCCAGTTATCTATTGAGTATTATAATGATATCAACGTGTGTGATGTAGTTTGTGTGCGTGTGTTGAAGGGACACCGACGCGGAAACCATTACCACGTATATATACATCATTCCACATAGAAATTTTTCGTCCAAACTGCAGTAGCTGTTTTTGGTGTTACTGATGTATTACAGATAAAATAACTGTGTAAGACTAGGTACTCACACGCATACAACTACACACATTACTGTATAAACGTATATATAAATATATTTATATATTTAGTAGTCGCCATCGCCATTCAATTCTAGTCTTGCTGCTTAGTTACTGCTACGTAATGATTATTATTAAAATATTAATAGACATTAAGAATTACGATATTATTAAATATTATAAACAAAAAAAAACAAGAATATCTGAAGCTGTGGCTCAGCTTTGATCTTTGAAAGCGTTGGACACACTTGTAACGCGCTTGCACTGCCGTCGGGTGTCGCAAGTGTTAGCAGACTTGTAAAGGGTCGAGGTTAATTATCTAGTGAAACTCTGGAGACGTTACGGGTATCAATATCAACGATAGTACTAGAAAACAAAACGATTAACTGTTTTTTTTTGGGGCAATGATCGCAAATAGTCTATAGTTACTTAATGTAAGTATGAGTTAAGGAAATCGTTTCTAATCTCATATTATTATAACATCTGCGAAGTTTACATAAATATATCTACTACATACTAAGTAATATATAAACAAATCTTTCGTCCATCGAGGACATACACCCGTCACGTCCCCACAGTTTCGCTAGCTAATTCCCCCTGACCTCGTATTAGACACACTAGGGGCACGCGACACTGTCGCCGTGTGTACAAGTGTCGCCTCCATCGCACCAATATATAAACTAAATATTACTATAATAAAGCTGAAGAGTTTGTTTGTTTCAACTTACCTCTGGAACAGCCAGTCTGATTTGAAGCGTTTGATAGCCCAGTTCTTGAGGAAGGTTATAGGGTGATTAACGTCACGCTACGACCCTCAGGAGCCGGGCAGTGGGTTAAACCGCGGGGCGCAGCTAGTAATATATAAAGTAAACACATACATGTATCTAACAGGCCCGATGCCACTCGCACGCCTAACTATTATGTTAATTTGCCATTTATTTTATATCTACCGAATGCACAATGAATCTTTAATAAAAAGGTAATTGTCCTTGGTTTGGTGTTTTATTTACTTCAGAGATTTATTTTAACTCCTTTGTAGCCCGAAGTGGTAGACGAAGGATAGCATACTCAGCCTATTGCGTTCCCTCTGCTCCAGGCCTCCTCTTATTATTTTCTTTATTCATTTATATAAGGTCCCATTAAAATGGACAAATTTTAACAAAGCGTTCAGTACGTCTAACAATGGTATCCAAGCAAAAAAAAACACTGATCAAAGTGATTTAATGGGATCTTATATACATATGATTTAGATATTTAAATATTCCGATACAAATTAATAGAACAAATAGAAGTCGATCGGGAACAGGGTCCAAGCTACCGGTGGTTAGGGCTCCAGAGAAACACAGGAACACACAGGAACAGGAACCTCCTCACAATGCGAGCCGTGTCGAGGTGTACTGCCTTCTGAATCAGGCCCTTGATCCAACCGCCTAAGGAGAGCCTCGATAGATGTTCATCGAGGCTCTTGCCCATAAGGCCATTGGCGTCACGACAATCGGCACAATGATAGCCGAATTCACATTCCACATGTCGACAACCTTGTGTGCCAAGTCAGATATTTTATTTGTTTAATTTATCAGTAAACTTACACAAGAAATACAATATAATTTGACATAAAACTGTATTTTTAATACTTTTTGTAACAAATCATATTAAGACAGTATGTACTGTCGCCATCAGATATATCGTAGCGGGCGAGGTACTCAAATATTTCGGAGCAGCATTTCTTTTAAAAAAAATCATTGTACTAAAATGTGGTCAATAAAATAAAAACATGCAATTTGTTATAAATGTATTATTATTTTTTATATTATTATAAGAGCAGCGACTTTACAATAGATTCGGTACACGTATGTATTTATTATAATCCACAATAGTTGTCAAAATCATTTTTATCAACTAAAAAAATCAATATAGAAAAGAATAAAAGTGTGTGATAGAGACAAGATATATTTTCTATAAATGTTCCGATATTTTTAATCATCCTGACTGTGAAGTTCCCTTGAACCTTATTCCTGTGACCTTTGAAGTTCTGTGCCTTCTGATATTTTTCCCTCGATAAGTGTTCCGAATTTATTGAAAAGTAATACTGCTCCGAAATATTTGAGTCCCTCGCCCGCTGCGATATATCTGATGGCGACTGTACAGCATGAAGAAATGATGATGTGGCAGTATCTGGCTGCTCAAGCCCTAGCCTGGCAAGGACCCACACTCTTTCATACAATGAAAGTCCGTACTATAAAACTAAGATTATTTTCAAGCAATTTTGTTCCTTGCACGGAACATGAGTGGTAGACCACCTTTGATCGACTGTACTACGTTAGACAGAGGGTCGACGACAGGATGCCTGACGGTTTCCGGCGCTGGTTCCACTGTGAAACTGGACACGACAGCTGCTAGTCCTGCCAGAGACTGCATCATGCCGAGACGTTCACCTGAAAAATAACATATTTATGCGAAAGTAAGTTCGTTTGTTTTTTTGTTACCTTTTCACGTCTAAACCACTTAACCGATCATCCTGAAATTTTGCATGAAAGTTGTCAGGTGTTCAAACCGGACATAGGGTACCTTTCATCCCGAAAAAAAATACTGTTCCCGAGTAAAACAACAATAACGTTCTAATGATAATAGATGGCGCCACGTGTCTTTCGAATCATGATTGAATTTATTACAACCCGAATTGATTGTCAAATTCTAAATTAACGAAAGCGAAGCCGTGGGCAAAAGCTAGTAGGTAGATAATAAAGAAGAATCTCTATGGAGGAGAGTTAGTGCGGGAAATAAAGAGAATGGAATGAATACAATGATGTTAAAATATAACCTCATTGGTGCTAATCATGCGGTTGGGACCAACCAGCTATATTAGTTACTATACTATATGCAACCAGCAGGCAAAAATTGAAAAGTGCTTATAATATGTAGATATATGCTTGGATGGTTTGGTCATATGGCGAGGACAAGGCAGATGTGAGTGGCAACGCCGTGAGGGGACGCCCTAGAAGGATATACGCTGACTTTATTGGTGAGGTTCTTCAGAAAGGTCATTTGCGTAGGGCGTAGTACTCGCCACTGGCGTGAGTATATGACCAGACGTATTTGAACGTGGGCGAGGCAAAAGGAATTTATGTAAGGATCGTAGCAGGTGGAGTTCTGTGGTTTCTGCCTACCCCCATGTGAAAAACGCATGAGTCTATGTATGTATAATCCTCGTATCTATTTATGGTCTATGTAGATATAAGATCTGTTATTTTCAGTGACAGTCGTGAATCGATGGATCGTAGATCGTGGTCCTTCCGATCCTTTTTGTAAACCGTACAAAAACTAGCAGGGTTTAGGATTATTTTTCTTTTATATTTTTACGAGAACACGATGCTATAAGCTCATTATTTAATTTCATATTTCTTGAAAGATATCTAAATTCGGGAAAAATTAGTTGCGTGAATAAAAAAAGTACTCTCTCACCTATACAAGCTCTAGGTCCTGCACCGAACGGCAAATAGAAATAATTGTTGCTGTTGTCATATGCTTCGGGATCAAATCTCTCCGGCTTGAACTCCTCAGGGTTCGGGAAGTACTTCGGATCATTGTGCAGCGACTGCAGCGGAATCATCACACGTATATTCTCATCTATCGTGACATTCAACTCCGGGAAGGTAAACGGACGAGTAGATTGCCTTAACAAGAAGCCTAGGGAAGGAAACATTCGTATACCTTCCTTGAACACCATCTCCAAGTAAGTCATCTCTTTAATCGAGTCATACGATAGCTTCCCGTCGTGTTTGGCTAAAACACGGTCGACTTCCTCTTGTGCTTTCTTCTGTACGTCCTGGTTGTATGCTAACTGGTGGAGAGTGAAGCTGGTGGCTGACGACGATGTCTCGAAGCCGGCTGCGAAGAAGATAAACACTTGGGCAGCTATCAGACCTTCGTTGAACTCCAAAGTTACAGTCTCGGGCGTACCATCAGGTTTCTTTTTCTGTATCGACTCGCCGACCATAACACCCTTCTCTTTGCACTCCAACATCAAATCTATGAAATCTCCTCTCCCGCTAGGTTTATTCTTCCTCTGCCTAAGAATCTCGCCCACAAGCTCGTTGATGTCGTTTTCAATACGAATCCAAACTTTCATGTTGCGAAATATTTCAGGAAAAGCTTCCTTTGCAAAAACTTTAAAAAGTTCGTAGGGTCGAAGTTTGAAAATTTTGATTCCAAGTTGTCTGAACGCCGAGTTATCGTCATTTAGGGTATCCGTATCTAGACCAAAGCCAACGGCACCTATGAAGTCGGTAGTATACCTCGCCATTAGCTCGCGAGCGTCTATGGACTTGCCCTTAGCAGCCAATGTTAGCGCACTAGTCTTCATCCTCTCTGCTCTTTCAACTATTAAAGGAAACATAGCCTTCAACTTTCCACTAGTAAAAGCAGGGGTCATTCTCTGCCTCAATAACTTCCAAAGGTCACCTTCAGCAAAAAATAAGTTCTGCATTAGAGGCTCGAACACCGTCTTGTGGTGAGTGAAACCTCGCTTGAAAAAATGTGCAAAGTCAGTCACCAAAACTCGCTTTACTATTTCAGGATCTCGTATCAACAGTGCAGGTCGCGTAGATCGATAGAACCCAACCATTCGTTCGTTAGGGTATTTCCAGTACAATTCGTCACCAACTTGTGACATGCTAGATTTGAAAAGATATCCTTTAAGATTGTTTCCGAAGAATGGGAGAGGTTTATCGGATTTTATACCTCGTTCCTCCCAGTATTTAAAGTTTCTAGTGCCATAAAAGTACATGGAGATCAAGAGGATCACAACGATGGCCAGGGTAATCATGTTGCCGGGTCTAGATAATGTGCAGTACTTGAATTGTTCGTAGATTTGCGAACGCCGATCACAGTAATCTGTAAAGAACGATGAGAATTTTATTGATACAGGTATCTTTAAAATAATAATTCATTTGAAGTGATTGTAAACTATCTCTAAGTAACAGCCTACCCCGAACTATCGATGTACTATGCACCAAAGCATAACCCTGTCAGACGAGACCCTGCATCTGCAGAGTTGGGCAAAATACATGCTTTGCTTTAATTAAAATACAAAATACAGATAGTATTTTGTAATTTGTATTTTATATTCGTATGTATTTATAATACGAAATACAAAATATTTTTAAGTCGTGTATTTGAAATATAAAATAATACAGTATTTAAACTATTTTAAATTAAAATACAAAGTACAAAATACAGCTAAATATTAGGTTACGTAAATAGAATAGAATAATTAATCGTGGCATTTTCATTTCTTTCTTTCTTTTTCTTCTTTATCGTGAGGCTAGTGCCTATTGTCAGAGTTTTTATGCCTCCTATTCATACCTTTACCTACTGATAAAAGTTTCGTGAAAAAAAACAAATTAAATAATCGTTTAAAAGTTAATATATTTAGCAGTTGCCATTTTTTTTACCAAAGCTATCGAGCGGTATTTTCGGCAGAAAGCACCCATTAATAAGATTGCTAAATGTATTTATGTTCAAATATATTTTGAAGCCATAAGTATTTGAAATACTAACTACAAAATACCTCAGCGTCAGGTATTTGAATTACCAATTACAAATTACATTTCTAAGAAGTAATTGAAATACAAATACCAAATACGTATTTGTATTTTAATTACAAGTAATTCAAATACTACCCAACCCTCTGCAAACATGCTCCTCAATGACCTGACCCAAACAATGTCTGAACCTGAACTTTAAAGGAGAGAGTGACCTCTGAGTTCGTCTCGGTCAGTCTACTCAGAGTTATAATAATAACAGTCCTTCTGACCATATTCGGTCACGGTGGCCAATCTCAGCGGAGATTAACCAAAGGCGCGGGAGATATTATAGTGCAGACGTGTGTGCGCAGACACAGGTACACTCTCTGTTCCTTTACTCTCATAGTCCGTTGGGACGGCAATCCGACACTCGCGGAGAGAGATCTGGCGCAGAACCAACGGCTTAACGTGCGCATCAAGGCACAGGGATATTAAACCGCCAACTTCCAAACTCCGGGCTACTACGATATTCCTAATGGAAAAACCCAATATTACTATTTTGAGGTGTTTATAATAACCTCTTTTCAAAAATAAATTTCATTTCTTTCAACCGAACGCTGCTAATCCAGTGAGGGGTGAGAATGGTCAACATGCAAAGAGAAAAAACATTGATAATTCTTCATTAAATGTAAGCTTAATAGTAATGTGATTGGCTGCTGTGCTGCGTGTGCGGGTTCAATTCCCTCACGGAACAAATATTTTGTATGGCCTACAGGTAGGTAGTTGTTTCGGGTCTGGCTGTGTGTGTAAGTGAGTTTATATATTTGAAACGCACCCGCGATACAGGATAAACTCGCAATATATTTAAAAAAAGCTTTTCGGAATTAATTCTTTAAATTATGGTGAAAACCGGACCATAATCTGTTGTGGAGCTTAGAGTATCAAGTGCGGTCACACAGGTGGCACTTAAAGACCAATGGGGGCTATCGCGTATGAATTCGCCGCTAGAGGCGCTAGTGTAGCGCAGCGGCACCGAAATGTCAGATGTCATAGAATGTTTACGCTTTGCGTGCTTTTTTAACACGCATTTTTACAAATATTCACGATTGTGGTCTAGATTGAGCCATTCCTGATTAATTAAGACTTGAAGATTTTAAGTAGCAACTTAGAATCTTAATTTTCAGTACTTGGAGATAAAATGTTTTTTAAATGTTTCATGCTTGCTAATTTTATGGAGAATATTGTATTATATGAACCTGAAGTTTAGTTTTTCTCTAAAGTATAAAATAGAATTTTTGACAGGACCTTAATCGACAGTGGTGCCATCTGGTGAGCTCAAAAACGATAGCCCTCATTAAGTTCAAGGTTAGTTTTGTTATGAGCTGTGACGTAACAATCGCAGATGACGCGTCAACCAAGACTGACATTGGGAGTATTTTCCCGAACATTTTTGATTTTGATACACGATAATCCCTGACAGACCTATTTGTCACTAACGTCACTAAGTAGTAACACTATTGCAGGATAACGATTGTCTTTGACTTGTCCCGTCTATCGCTCGTAAATATTTGAATTTTGAATGTCTTTGGTATGGATTAATCAGTACGGCCTTGATTCGTTTTTTTTTCAAATGTCAGTAATTTTAACAAATAATGTTACATCATCTGCCCAGGCTTTTTCGAACTATGTTAGGGTCGGCTTCCAGTCTAACCGGATGCAGATGAATACCAGTAATTTACATGGAGCGACTGCCTATATAACCTCCACATCAAATCATGTTACAAAAGATAAATAAATAAAGTAAGTAGGTAGGCATCGGTTTGATCTTCCAGGTATCCTGGTCCACCAAGCCATCATAACGCATCTATGTGAAACCGACAAATCCATCCACAGATCCTGATTATACAGGGTGTAACAAGACTCTTCACGAAGCCGTCAACCAAGCATTATGTACTACAAACTAAGTAACTATTCCTACGCAAAAATTATTGGTGGGAAACTACTTTTTTTTGGGGGTGAAAAATCACGTTTTACGGTAGCATCAATGTAACGCACTCAAAACATTGTGCTGATGGGTGGATTGAATAGTACGGGGGTCATGGAGGTGTTTAAAGTAAAAATCTTACATTAAAAACAATCGTTTTAAAAAAAAAACTGGTGAAAAAGTTGGTGAACTTTGACCCCCAATATTTATCTCCGTAACTAGAAGGTTCCTAGGTACGGTCTAGAACAAATAAACGATCGCAATGACGGGGAGAACAAGTGCCTTTCGGCTTCGTTATAGATCTTGTTACACTCTTTATAATTACGAGCAATTGCCTTTTTTTTTTTCGGATGAGAAATCATCAAATAACCCCTCCCGCTCTGGGCTGAGCAGGAGGGAGTCTCAGACTTTTACTGACTAAAACACATCCATGTTCCTTCCTTTGCCCTTTGAGTTCCAGGGCCGCGATATCTCTTTCGAACAGTCCCGGAACCCGTGCAGGCATCGGTCCACTAGCTATTGCCTGCGGCTTCGCTCGCGTTTTGTTCGGAAATTATCCCACGGGCACGTTGTAAATATAGCATAAGGCACTCGGGGATAATGTAGCTTCCTATTAGTTAAAGAATTTTCAAAATCGGTTCAGTAGATCCAGAGATTACCCCCTACATACAAACTTACAAACAAATTTTACCTCTTTATATTTTTAGTATAGATTTATGCAAAACAGCACGGATTTGTATCCGTAGAAATGCCTATTGAATAACAATAAGAACTCACCGACAAAAAGAAACAAGTTATAATATATTTAAATTACACACTTGTTCACAAATTACGTCTTGTCGCGATCAAACTTTGACGCGGACTCCCAGACACAGATTGTGTGATACAATTATAGACGCAAAAAGAGGGAGCAAAACAAGAAAAACTATTTTGCCGGTCATGCTAGATTGCTTATTATAATCTATGATATTAAGGAGTACAAAGTACGCTATAACAAAAGTGTAAAGTCCAACTCCTATCGCATCGTTATCGATTATCGATTAATCGGGTCAAAAGATTTACCGGTTAGACCTGTATGTGTAACTTACTTTTAAATAAATTTTTATTTATTTAACCTCAAGCGGCGTAAATATAGTAACCTCATTGGTAACTATATTTTCCAGCCGCTTGGGGTTGAAACTCTAGGTCCGTGGGCTGGGCGTGGGCTGTCCGCGCTCACAGCCTTTTCAAGGATATTTCAAAACGTTTAGTTGACACTTCCCGTGACCCAAGGGCTGGCTTTTACGTTGGCCAAAGGCTTAGCGTTGGCATACAACGTGGCAACGCCGCCAGTCTCTTGGGTACATTACCCGTTGACAGCGTTGAGGCGGAGTTTTTTGACGCCATTTTTTAAGTTTGTTGCTAGGTTATTTACTTTAGGTTATTTTTCAACAGAGAACAGATATACCTATGGATTAACCATTTAAATATTGCTCATTAACCAGAATGAGAGAGACAAATCATATTTTTATGTAAAAAATGAACTCTGTGCGTGAACCGGTTATTATAGGATGATTAACCCTACAATACGTCCACCTTTGCTCTAAGGTTTTTCACCTAACCCTAAAAAATAACCCGATTAAAACAGGTATTATATGGGCAACCTTGTCGGTTCCCGTCTCCATCTAATCAATGTCTGGTATGCATCCATCAACCGCCGTGTTTTAAAGTCCAGGCTGATGTACCACATAATATAACATCACGCCCGCCGTAAGCCCGAAGGGTTTGGCAGGAACATAAGTACCCACATTTCCATGTTTCTATAGTACCTTCAGCCAAAGTTTGCCGGTTATAGTTGAGTCCCACGTAATAGGCGGCCAGTCTATTGCCATCTACGAAGCATAATTCTAGATTTCAGGATTCTGTTGACAGAAATTCCTGTTGGTACAATACAATAGTACTGCTACATCTGGGAATCGAACCCAGAACCTCATGCTCAGTGCCTCAGCACTACCACCAGTGTACCAGCTACTACTATGCATTTTAACATCACGCCTATAATACCCGAAGGGTCAGGCAGAGTTCTGCTTAATAGTAGATACACCCACATTTCGCCAGTCATGTCTCATGCAATAAGGGCCGAGCCCATTGCTATCAACCGGGCACAATCCCAGACTCCGTGGCTGCTACTGCGCAATTTCTGATGAGACAACCCAACAATGCTACACCTGGGAATCGAACCCAGGATCACTAAACCAACGAGCCAGTCTTACATGTGTTCTAAAGTAGTAATATCATAGCTTAGATAGTAGTATTTCACACGAATCCATTCCCTCCAGTATTTATGATCGTACCTGTGGTTTTGCTATGAATTTTATTCTGAGTGTGCTTAGACTACTTTTGGATTGCTGCTGGCGAGAGGTTAACTGGAAAAGGACCATCTCTTAGTTCGCAAAAATTATGGCTACATAGTACAAAAAGTACTACAGCGCCATCTATGGACACAAATGAAGAATTAGTTAGTTCTTCATTGTCAGATGGCAGTGTCGCATTTAAATTCTAAATCGCGCAGTTAAGGTGGAAGCGCAAGGGTAGCCCACGAAATTTCAATTTTCTCAAGTTTATTGTAATTTGCAGGTCAGTGTCAAGTTGTATGTTGATGAAAAATTATGAATCGCGCCAGTAACACGTATGGAGTTACAGAATTATAATCATTCAAATCATCAATACAACCCTCCAAGTTCATATAATCTGAAAAAGTGACTTTTTCATGAAATAGCTATTGAATGTCAAATTGTCAATATTTTTTTTTTAATTTTCTTACGTTTATGGCAATTTGCGGGTCAGTGTCAGGTTGTATGGTGATGAAAATTTACGACCTAACATGCTGACCTGCAAATTGCCGTATACCATTGTAAGAAAATTTAAATTTTGCGGGCTACCCTTGCGCTTCCACCTTAAAGTTATCCGCGTCTACTACATATAGGTTAAAAACCCTGCCCTGGAGGTTAACTGGAAAAGGACCATCTCTTAGTTCGTAAAAATTATGGATACTACAGTACTCCTGCAACTTAGTACAAAAAGTACTACAGCCCCATCTATGGACACAAATGAAGAATTAGTTAGTTTTTCATTGTGTCCATAGATGGCAGTTTCGTACAATTCTAAATTATCCGCGTCTACTACACATTAGGTTAAAAACCCTGTCCTGGTATTAATAAGACAGTATCAAGATTAGATTATATTTATTTATTTATTATATACAATTATACCCCGATGAGAATTAAATGAATTAAACACGGGCGCGAGCGGTCGTTTCTCAGGTAGTGACGTCATAAAAAAACAATTGATGAGCAGGTATAAAAGTAATGATAAATATTGTTGTAAAGTTTTAAAAGTTGGTTTGAATTTAGGGAAACGGTGGTAATTTGGGATAAAAATCCTGCATTTTCAAATTCATTAATCTTTTTTTTTATGAATATTTTGTTTCTAATTCTATGCAGACAGACACTGACATACTGTTTAGGAAAACCCGACAACTGTTGGGCAGTAGCCCACCCGACACAACACCCATCTGGTCGGAGGATCCTCCCATTTCTATGGGGGATGAAGAAGTTTACACCCTGTTCTTCATAACTCTACTTTTTTAGCAACAAGGATTCAAGAATCAAAGATCTATGGGCTATGGCTATAATAAAATAAAACTATCATTGGAAAAGCATGACATATTTATTTAGCACATTTTGACCTATGTACAGATTGATCCAAAACATACAGTTTTCTAACAAAAATCGTTATTTAATGTTCTCATAATCTACATGAAAAATGGACAGTCCGAGTCATAATAACGTTAAACTGCTGAACAGATTTTGACGACACATCTATAGTAACAATTTATGTTGACAAAAACAATTGATTTGGATAACGCCTTTATTGCGTAGCAGTAAAATCGGTTTTCTTAGTTCAGGTATTTCTTTGATAAAGACATTAGCTTCCGTTTATCATAAGACAGAAATTTCGGGCAAAAGCCACGTGACGAATCTAGTTATGAAATAAAACCATGGCGACCTTATTACAAAACAAGATTCATAGTCACTCAGAACATCGCGCCATTTTTCACCAAGTTCTAAATACAAAAACTGAATTCAAACCCGAATCTATCAGTTTTCTATAAGGAATGTGTTCCATATAGAAAACTGATAGATTCTAACTGTGGTTCCCAGTCAGAATAAGGTTCAAACAAAAACTGGCTGCAAGATTTGAGCTTGATTCTTCGGAAACGGGTATAAACCACCACCAGGATCTATTGTTGTCAATGGAGGGGCTCTCGAGGTTGTTCGAGAATATGTTTACCTCGAGCAAACTATGCAATTTGGTAAGAACAACTTTGAGAGGGAGGCCAACAGAAGAATTCAGCTGGGCTGGGCAGCATTTGGAAAGCTTCGCCGGGAATTCTCGTCGCGTATTCCACAGAGCCTAAAGACTAAGGTCTTCAATCAGTGCGTTCTGCCTGTTATGACTTACGGAGCCGAAACGTGGACACCCACGTTGCGGCTGGTCCATAAATTTAAGGTCGCTCAGCGAGCTATGGAGCGGGCTATGCTTTGAGTCTCTGAGGGATCGCATTCGAAACGAGGTAATCCGACAGAGAACCAGAGTTGTCGACATAGCCCACAGAAGAATTAAGCTGAAGTGGCAATGGGCCGGTCATATTAGCCGTAGAACCGATGACCGTTGGGTTGACGTGTTCTTGAGTGGAGACCGCGAATCGGTACACATAAGGTTGGACGCCCTCAGGCGAGCGTGGAGCGACGATTTTCGCAGGGTGGCTGGTGGCAACTGGATGAGAGCTGCTGAGAATCGAGTTGAGTGGCGTGCGATTGAGAAGGCCTATGTCCAGTAGTGGACTGCAGTAGGCTGATGATGATGACTGCTGTTACCCGCGACCTTCGTCGAGTCCGCATGAAATTAATATAAAAATATTTCTTCTCTATTTGAATCCCGTTTTGTTAAAATTTTGCATGGGTTCAATTGTTTTGCACGGTACCCTAATCTTTTTTTCTGAAAAAACACAGACAGACGGCCACAAATTTAAAAAATGTTTTTGTTATATGTATATTTTATACGCATTCAGTAAAAAGCAGTTATTTTGAAATTCTATTATCTTATATTTTGTACTAGCGACCCGCCCCGGCTTCGCACGGGTACAATGTCATACATATAAACCTTTCTCTTGAATCTCTCTATCTATTAAAAAAAAACCGCATCAAAATCCGTTGCGTAGTTTTAAAGATCTAAGCATACATAGGGACAGACAGCGGGAAGCGACTTTGTTTTATACTATGTATATTGTATTATTATTTGTGTGTATATTGATGTGATTATTCCCTGTCCCCAGCGTTCGACAGGCAGCGCCAGCACATCTCGCATCCCGGTAGCTTGCGGGGCCGAGCAGAGACTAGCCAAGTGCGCCAGCTGGAGTGGGGATGGGCCCTTGTCTCCTGACGTGGCGGATCTTACGCCCGGTTAGTACTACAATATCCTCCCGACTGAATTTATCTTGCTAATTCATTGACACCGCACATGCTTCCACTCTTCTGTACTAAGTTAGCCCAAAAATTGGACATTCAAAGGGTTTGGAAGATTTTTGCATGAAGCCTGGCCGGCCTAACATCCGCCATTTTGTTTTTCAAAGTCGTGGTCACGCATAAGACAAATACAGAGTGTAACAAGACCTTTCACGAAGCCGTCAACCAAGCATTATGTACATCAAACTAAGTAACTTTACGCAAACATTATTGCTGGGAAACGATTTTTATTTTTGGGGTGAAACATCACGTTTTACGGTAGGACTCAATGTAGCGCACTCAAAACTTTGAGCTGATGGATGGATTGAATAATACGGGGGAAGTGGAGGTGTTTAAAGTAAAAATCTTACATTAAAAACATGTAAATATTTTTAAAAAAGTTGTTAAAAAGTTGAAACTATGACCCCCAATATCTCCGTAACTAGAAGGTTCCCAGGTATGGTCTACAACAAAAAAGTTACACTGGTACCAATACAAACAAGTTTTGTGTGTGAATAAATGGTCTTAAGTGTCTCATTTCCAAGATATTATCTATTAAAGTTAAAGTCCATTCACTGATGCCAAGCACTGGCTCAGCACATATAAAGGGTGTTACAAGACCCTTAACGAAGCCGGAAGCCACTTATTCTCCTCGTCATTGCGATCATTTTTTTGTTCTACGCCATACCTGTGAACCTTTTAGTTACGGAGATATTGGGGGTCAAAGTTCCAAATTTTTCACAAGTTTTTTTTTAAACACATGTTTTTAATGTAAGATTTTTACTTCAAACACCTCCGCGACCCCCGTACTATTCAATACATCCATCAGCACAATGTTTTGAGTGCGTTACATTGAGTCCTACCTTAAAACGTGATTTTTCACCTAAAAAAAAAGTCGTTTCCCCGCAATAATTTTTGCGTAAAGTTACTTAGTTTGATGTACAGAATGCTTGGTTGACGGGTGCCTGAAGGGTCTTGTTACAACCTGTAGGTTTCATACGTAGCCATAACTTTGAAAAGCAAAACTAAAATGGCGGAATTAGGCCGGCCATTAAATTCAATCCCCTTTGAAACGTCCAACTTTCTTTTACTGTTGAGACAACTTGAAATGATGTACAAAATCTCTATAAATGAATAGAGAGATTTAGTACATGATTACATAAACTTAAGATTAAGTGTCTAAGCTTACGTTTATGTTCACACCTACCTTTAGCCTCAACATATACAAATATAAAGAGCTACAAAAGTCACATTGGCACTTAAACTTAGCCAATTATTTTTTTCCAAATTACCCCTCTCCCCCACCCCACCCTGAACTCGTATCACAATAAAGACCTGCAGTCCTCTCCCTGCAGCACTACGTCGCCGTCGTCAGAATGCTGCCGACAAGTACGCTGTAGACCCGGCGCGGGAACTGAACCTGCGGTTCGCGAGGCCGAGGCACCGACAGCCGCCGCACCATCATTCTAGGTAAGGGGATACAAAGACATAGATAATACAGCGTGTAAGGGACAGCCCTCCACAAACTGACAGGGTGCATTCAGCTCCTTATTTTGAATCATATTCCACGGGGAATTTTGCTCACGGACTTTTACGTACTTTTCATTTTTGTGGTTTTTTTAGTTATTATTCTTTTATTTTAATGTAAAATAACATTCTCTGTACGCAGCACTCATTTATGTAAATAAAATACGGCTAAAATAAAAATAACCAACAATGGAAGTTGATATACTCTAACGAAGGACGCGTGAAATCAGCTGTTCACTTCCTGCTTAGCTACAGAGTTCATCGAACTCGTCGTCGCGCTTGCCGTTCGCTACGTGCGTTTTGCCACGATAACGATAACGTTGCGTATGAGGAAATAAAACAAATTAAATTTATTGGATTCCCATAACGTCCCTGAAATAATTTCTAGTACCGGTCATCTTAGTATGATATACTGAATTCACCCCATCAGTCTGCGGAGGGCTGTCCCTCACACCCTGTATATGGGTTCTGCGTGTTAGTGCCAAAACAGAAACACGTCGTGATGTCGTGTCGCGATGTGGTGTCATGCCGTGGAAAGCTACGATGTGCACCGTAAAATACTCAAAACATTGTCATATAGTGGTAGGATGCACGACACGATATCGTGTCGTGAAAGCTGACGATGAGACGTCGAATCGTATGTTTGTATTTTGACCTGCAGTCCGAACGACGAACGATTGCGATTTTCCGTACAATGCGATATCAGCATGAGCCGAAAATGCCGTCAATAAATACAGGGTGGAATCACACCGACGAAAAAATAATGACCACGTAATCAGTACATCATTCTGAACATGGAATTTTTCGTCAGTTATTAAAGAAACATATCAACAACATAACATATTGTGTTGGCCCAGAGGTAAAGGCCTCGCCTCTCATGCATGAGGTTGTGGGTTCAAAACCGGCCAAGTACCAATGTGACTTTTTCAATTCACATGTACTTTCTAAGTTCATCTTGGACTCACAGACATCGGTGAAGGAAAACATCGTGAGGAAACCTGAACTTGTAAAAGTCTGAAATAGCCAACCCGTGTTGAGCAAGCATGGTGATCAATGCTCGTGCCTCTCTGTTGTGAAGAAGCCTTTGCCCAGCAATGGGACAGTAATAGGCTGGTATTATTTTTTTTTTTATTAATGAAACAGCTGTTTCCTACAACTGCAATACCTACATGGTGAAAATGTCTGGAACAGCTGTTTTTTTTTTTTATTGTCGATGCAAAAATTTCAATGTGTTGCGTACAGAATGATGTTATGAATGCGTGGTAACCATTTTGGCGTCGGTGTCCTTTCCACCTTGTATAGGATGGATATTGGGTATTTTTGTATACAGGGTGGATGATGGGTATTTTTGTATACAGTTGTGGATGATGAATATTTTTGTATACAGGTTGGATGATGGGTATTTTTGTATACAGGGTGGATGATGGGTATTTTTTATACAGGATAAATCTTGTCCAATCTTTAAGCAGATTGTAACTTTTTGTATGCAGATTTCATAAGTCATTTAATCATTTGTACAACAAATAGTTGTTATAAAACATTACAAGCGCGCTATTTTAAGCCCGAAGGCGTACAAATATTCATAGAGGTCATTGACATTAAAATTGATAACCTTAAAAATTGTATTATTGGAATGCATATATTAAAGTATTAATTGATTTTGACAAAAAATAAAAAACAAAGAAAATTAAATAAAAATATATAAATGTCAAAAAGTCAGTGTAATTAAGTCAAAATTCAAATTATGTTTAAGCAAAATAAAAATAAAAAAGAGAAGACAATTATTAAAATAATACAAAAATGTCACGTGAAAAATGTCAAATTGAATCGTATGGTCAAAAACAGTCATTACATTTTGTCTGTTAAAAAATCCGAAATGTTGTAATATGCTTTATTCAACAGCAAAGATTTAAGCCTTTTCTTAAATAAGAGTATGTTCAAATCCTTAATTGAACTTGGTATGTGGTTGTATATGATTGGCGCCATACAAAAAACACTTTTATGCATCAACGCTGTGTGGGACCTTTTTACGCACAAGTTATTGTTCTGTGGTCGAGTTCGTGTGTTATAAAATGATATTTTGTCAAACAGGTCTAGATTGGTCTTAACAAATACAGCTACCTCAAAAATATATAAACACGGAAATGTCAACAATTTGTATTTGATAAAGAATGGCTTACAAGAATCTAAATTGTGGAGTCTGAACATTGATCTAATGCACCTTTTTTGTGCTTTAAAAACGAATTCCCTGTTGGTCGAGTTACCCCAGAAAATGACCGCATACCTCAATACTGAACTCACCAAACCATGATATGCTGTGACTAAAGCATCGATGTTAATCACTGGGGTCAGTTTGAATAGGGCATAGGCTGATTTGCTAATTCGTTTAATTAGCATTATAATAAGATTGTATGTTGGGTTTTTATTGTATAGTGTGTAATTGGTGTTTATGAATTCGCAGCCGCAGCACGTCCCGCGGCGTGCCGGCGCTGCTGCTGTCGTCGCCGCCCGCGTCCGGCGGCTCGTCGTCGTCGGGCTCCCCGCCGCCGCCCCCCGCGCCGCCCGCGCCCGCCCCGCAGCACAACGCGGCGCGGGCGCGGCGCTTCCGCCCGCTGTCCATCGCGCCCTAACACACATGTATGCCATATCACGCCATGCGAGCGGCTCGTCGGTCGTGGTACAGTTGCGCGGGAGCGAGACGCGGCTAGCGCTGCGTAGCTGACTCGCGGGAGCGGGACGCGGCCAGCGCTGTATAGCTCTGTCTCGCTCGCCCCGCGCCCTAACACGCACATGCCATATCATGCGAGCAGACTGTCGTAGGCGAGGGGACAACCCGCACGAGCACCTACATACGACCGTTTATATTCAAAGTGTTGCAAGAAGTTCGTAGAGTAAATGGAAACTTAATTGCTTGTGCCTTTTCTAATGAATGTTTTTTTTTGTTATATCACATTCGTAACGTTTCAATTAACAGATTGTGTTACTTTTACTCTTAGATAGAACTTTCTATGACACTTTGTTATAAAAACGTAAGAAATATGTAGAAAATGTAATTGCATTTCTTCTCCACTATCGAGCCTTAAACGAGTCACCCTGTATATTATATTTGTCTTAGTAATTGAAAAGTTTTAAATTATGTTTTATTTTGTAAATATTGGGTTAATTTTAAAAAGCGGTGCATTATTTATTTTATTGTATGTGTGTTTTGTTATATGTCGGTTTGGTACTTTTAGTGACAACTTTACCTAAATAGGGTTCGTAAAGATTAAGGTAAAAATACAGCCACACGGCATGGATCATCACAATTTTCACTAAAAGTACCACATGAGGCACCTAACAGAACAAACCTAGAACATTAATTTGCTATAAAATGCTTAATTTAGTGTTGTATCTCTTTAATTATTTATTAGTTACATTTAAAGGCCACGTTGACACTAAAAGTGTCGGCGCGCTATACAAAGTGACATTTGAGTAGGTATACTATATGCCGTGCACAACTTCGGATGTTAGAGAGAGAAGTTTCGGAATATTTCGTATTTGTAGAGCGCTGTCTCTGTCATTATCTTCTTCTTGGCGTGTCGAGGACAATTCAAATTGGGTCAGTCTAAAATTTGGCGACGAGTTTGGCACTTCCAGTAGCGTCTATCAGCACCTGTGATGTGCACACAACAGGACAGGCAAGACACGATATCAAGTGTCCCATCGTTTGTGGGGCCACACCACATTTACACTCCAGGTCAGAGTCTTCTATGAATCTCCACCTGAACAGGTTGCCCTTGCTTCGGTCAACCCGGGTCCGAAGTCTATTTCAAGACTTTCAGGTCAGCCATGGCAACTCGATTTTTTCTTATAAATTGGGGTATCATTCTTAAATCTTCGATAGTCTCATTATTTTTGACAACCAGTATTTACAAGCGGTATCGTGTTAAGCAATAATTGGTATTGGCCGACCCCAACATAGGAAAAGGCTTGATTATTTCAATTAATGTGATTTTAAAAGCTCTCTATATTATTTTATATTTAAGTAAATGATTGTATGAGACAACGACCAAATCATGACAAGGAAAGACAGAGACAACGCTCTACAAATACGATTCATATGGCTATCTCTTTCTAAGAGCCGATGGTTATTTTATTGTACGATGTAGAAAATTAAAGTTTCATTGAAAATATGGAGATAAAAAAACAAGGGAAAATGTATAAAAGTCAATTTCGACGATGGATAATGCTTAGAAAAGTCAATAAAATGTAAACACATACTTTATTCTTCAGTTTAAGTCCCATGTAATAGAGACCAGCCTATTGCCATCAACCGGGCACTAATCCAAACTAAGGCTGTTACTGAAGAGATTCTTATTGAAAACTTCAATAACACTGTCTGGGAATCGAACCCAAGACCTCATACTCAGCAATACCGCGTTCACTAGACCAACAAGGCAGTAGGTATTTTTGAAATGGTTTTCCTAAGCGTTCTCGATAGTATAAAGTGACATTATGTATACAATTGTGAGAATATAGTATCTCGCTTGGCTAAACAAAATGGTGATCTGACGACGATGATTCTGATTAGAGAAATAAATTCAAGCTGAAAGTAATCGCTTGGAATGCAATGTGCTATAATATCTATTTTATCAATAACATAAGGACACACAGGGATATGTGTTTTTAACTAAAATTGACATTTGAAACATGCATATTAGCGGCCCGTTTCCAGAAACACTAAACAACATCTAAATGAATGTCTAAAATACAGGGTAGAACAGACACCGTCGCAAAAAAGATTAACACGTATTCAGTACGCACGGCGGCCAATCAAGCTATGCAAAACCTCTCTCATCGTACGGGAAGCTCATACAAAGCGAAGTCAGGTTATACTGGTTATGTACAGCTTGGTGTGGCGCCGTGTGTCATTCTGATCACATAGAAATTTTTCATCGGTAAATAAAAAAAATCTGCTGTCTTCTACAAAATGCAATACCTTCATGTTCTAAAAGTATGGAACAGCAGGTTTTTTTTTTAAATTACCGTTGATAAATTCCTATGTAGAACGTGTCAGAATGATGTATATTCTCTCTCCCATCTTGTATAATTGCACTGTTGTAATTTCTAATATCAGTAGGGGTACCCATTTAAATATTCCGTGTTAGTGAAAATGGTCACTAAATATGTTTTTAACCACTGGATGTTTCAAACGATTCCAGTAACTGTGAAATGTTCTCGTAATTGTAATTTACGTCAAATATTGTTGAACTAGGTACTACTATTTGAAGACCTTTCATGTCGTTAATGAACTAAAGTGTCATGTTATAGTTGAAAACATATATTTATGGTATACAAGGTGTTTGGTTGATTAATGTCAATTCTTAAAAGGTTAGTTTAGGGGGAAAATACAGGTCATTTTAACCCTAAAAATACCTTACATCGACCTATATACCTTAAAACATTGATTATTTTGGGTTAAAATTACTCTTTTTAAGCCCAAACACCTTTTAGAATTGGCGTTAAAAAATCAACCTGTATAATTGTTACATAAAAAAAAACGAGCATGTCATGTACAAAATTCGTTTCTACCCTCAAAAAATTATGAATATTTTACAAAATGGGTGCAACATAGTTCAAAATTTGTTAATATGTATGTATCGGCTGATTGAGAAATGATATTTTAATACTTCTCTGTCCTTTACGTTGGTATATCGATAGTTTGACGAGTATCTAGTAGTTAGTAGTACAGTCAGGAGGTGGAGCTACAGGGTGTAAACAGACCCTTAATGAAGCCGTCATCCAAACATTCTGCACATCAAACTAAGTAACTCTACGCAAAAATGTTGCTGGGAAACGACTATTTATTTTTGGGGGTAAAAATCACGTTTTGGTAGGACTCAATATAACGCACTCATAATATTGTGCTGATGGATGCATTGAATAGTACGGGGGTCGTAGAGGTATTTAAACTAAAGTGATTACATTAAAATCTACAATAAAAATTTAAAAAAAAAAAACAGTTGGAACTTTGACCCCTAATATCTCCGTAACTAGAAGGTTCCCAGGGATGGTCTAGAACAAAAAATGACCGCAATGACGGCGAGAACAAGTGGCTTTCGGCTTCGTTAAGGGTCTTCTTGCACCCATTATACAGGACTTCTAATTCCATTGCTTACTCACACTGAAGTAAGATTAAAACAATACTACTACAAGAGGTCATGATAGCCACTGGGCTAAGAGTTGCAGGACGTGGGTTCGAAGCCAGGCAGGTTACTTATTTTATCAGCACTGCTCTCAAAACGGTGAAGGAAAACATCGTGAGGAAACCGGCATGTCCTAGAACCAAAAATTCAAAGACATGTGACATCTATCAACCGGCACTGGGCCCACGCGGTGGATTACAGCTTGAAAAGTATCGGTATATTAATGTAGAGGCGGGATAGCGTAATTTTTAAAATACTTAGATATGGTTAAGGTATAATAATGTTTTATGCTTTTAACGTATCGACTGGGCTATTGTAAACATATATTGCGGGTCTCAAACCATAGGGGCGTATATGCAAAAATGCGATTTTTCGTTTTTGATGCCATTGGATTCTACGATAAGCAATACATCGCCTCAATTTTTCTTAAAATTTAATATTAGTTACTTTTTGAATAAATTGCAAAATATTATTTGTCGTAGGCAAAACAGTCTGCAATTATTTTTAGGCCATATAGCCGTATAGTAGACGTAAGAGCAATATTATTGCTTATTGGGGTAATTTTGACGTGCCATAAAGACGTATGCACGTACGACTTTCAATTATATTATGATCTATGGGAATTGTGTCGGGCCATAGAGACGTATGCACATACGGCTGTGTATTTTATTTTAATCTAAAGTTATTTTGTCGGGCCATATAAACGTATGCGCATACGACCGTCAATGTCAACATGATCATGAGGATATTTAGTCTTCACTGCAGACGTTTGTACATACGTCTGCATATTTTAGTATTGCTGTCTCAAGATTTCGTCAAATTGTAGACGTATAGTCATATCAACAACACCCAATAAGGTCATTCAGGAGTGAGCTGTCGTATCAAGTGGATGTCAATTTTAATGTGTCGAATATCTTTCGTGAATTTACTGTGAATAATGAAGCGTAGAGATAATATCCTGCGTTTAGCACTAAACAGTGATAATGTGTTAATCAATAATGGTAAGTAATATCGATTATACCTACTTATTTGTTTAGAATAACCTTATTACAAAGACTGTTTAATATATTGTTCATTTGTCAAATTAGGATTGTATTTACCTGTTCATAATTATGTATTATTGTTGTTATTATAACATAAATAAATCGATGAACCGTAGGTAGTGTTAAGTAGGTACATAAAAACACTTTTACGTAAAGTAGATAGCATTCATAATTATTAATTCCATCATAATTAAGACGTGGTAAGATTACTTAAACTTTGTTTTTCGTGTAATGGATGCTTAGTGTGGTTATGTAGGTAGTACCTACAGATTTGTTTATGTAAAATTTAGCATAAAGTTACTGTTAGAATGTTAAACGGCTAAGCAGATTTTTTTTTTTTAAATATAAGAAAGCTGACCTGGATAATTTATTTAAATTTTGCCTTTTAAAATTACAGGGTCTCAGACCATGGACCACGAGAAGTTACCACTTCCAGTCGAAGAACCAATTCAAAGTTTACATTCATCGCCAATGGAAACACCCAGGGATTCACCACTAACGGTTGAACAACAAGTGGTAATAGTTGAAATGGAAAACTTAGGCTTTACTGGCAGTTTCTGCGACAATAGTACCAAAGATATTTCATTAGCCTCGCATTCGACACCAACGTCGGTATTTAATATAAATTGCGAAATACCACTTGAAGAACCAGAATATTCTTCAGTTCAAAGTAAACAAGAGCTTACACCACTTTTTACACCAATCCCATCTGTGCAGCCATTGTTAAGCCCTAGCATATTAGAAACACCAACCACCACATACAATACAAATAATAAAACATTACCAGAAACAGTGATAGACTCTCATGATTACGATGATTTTGTGGCAGATCCTAATGACGATGACTCTGTAGCAGACCCTAATGACGATGACTCTGTGGCAGACCCTAATTACATTCCTTCAGATATTGAAAGCCAACCATCCCCAATGTCACCAATTCTGCCACTTTCTTCTATTCAACCTCCTCCACCAAATAGTTTGGACAACCCACAACAGCCTTTTGAAATAGAAGCACCAGAATCAGTAAATTCCTCAATTCCAATTCAAATTAGTCAAAGTCATCAAGAAGAGGTCGATTCTCCTATTATAAGAAGAAATAAAAGAAAGTTACCAGAGTTTTGGAAAAAGAACCAAAGGAAACTAAAAAGAAACAGTGGCGCAGAATATACATCGGCTCTAGGCAAGAATAAACCAGCAAAAAAATGCAGCCATGAACCATGCAAATGTCAAAAACAATGTCACTTAAAATTTGACAGTGAAACAAGACAAAAACTTTTTGATTCTTTCTGGTGCCTAGGGGGTCTTGACAGACAAAGAGATTTTTTGGCCAAAAACGTAACTGTAACTGAAGCTACAGGATCTCGTGTTAACAATTCTAGGAGAAAGTTTACACTGCAGTACAGTTTTAAAATAAATTTAGATACCGTTTTAGTTTGTCAACCTTTTTTTTTAAAAACATTGCATAAAAGCGACAAAATGGTTCGCACTGCTTTAGATAAAGCACGCAGAGGAGTTTGTGAAATTATATCACTCGATAAACGAGGTCGACATGTACCATCAAATAAATATGACGATATTAAAATTCAATTTGCCAAAGATCATATTGATTTATTTCCTGCGGTACCGTCACACTGGTGTCGTAAAGATACAAAAAAAATATATTTGGAGCCTACATTAAACAGGGAAAAACTGTACGAATTGTATAAAACACATTGCATGGAGAATAACAACGACCCGATCTGTAAGACTTCATACAAAGAATTGATTCTGGAAAAAAATATAGATTTTCACAAGCCGAGAAAAGACCAATGTTGGTGTCATAAGTTTGAGCAGTTACCCGAAGAAGAACAGAAAGAGAAACATGAGGAGTATGAAGAACATATTAATAGGAAAGAATATGCCAAAGAAGAAAAAAAGACTGATAAATCAAAGGCAATGGTTGATTCTACTCTTCTTGTATGTACCTTTGATTTCGAAGCAGTGTTATATTGTCCTTTAGTTTTGGGTAAACCTGTGTTTTATAAAAGAAAATTGGGCTGTATGAATTTTACAATACACAATGCAGTGAGCAAACAGGGCTACTGTTACTTTTGGCCAGAGTATGAGGGGAACAGAGGGGCAAATGAAGTCTCAACATGTCTGTATACTTATATCACCAAGCTTACGAATGTGGAACACCTGATTCTTTATTCCGATTGCTGCCCTGGACAAAATCGAAATTCAGTGGTTGCTACAATGCTAAGATACGTAATGATGTCAACAGAGAATAATGTAAAAATGATTGATTACAAGTTTCTCGAACCAGGTCACACCCATATGGAGTGTGATAACATGCATTCTACAATCGAACGGGCCTCGGAATATGCCAAAATCTATATTCCCGAAGACTGGCTAAATGTGATACGATTGGCACGGAAAGACAATCCATACATTGTTGAGGTGATAGACCATTCAAAGTTTAAAGACTTTAAGGCAATGCGAGGTATCTCTATTGGAAACACAATAAAAGCCACGGATGGAACGCTTTAAAATGGGCAAACGTCAGATGGATACGGGTGAGGAAAGATGTTCCCGATTCGCTTTTCTTCAAATTCGACTACTGGGAAGAATTTAAAGAGGTAAGGTTTAGCAGAAAAGTAACGCGGTCAGACTATTCCTCTTCTATGGATACAAATCTGTACTCCGAACCTCTTCCATTAAAACAAGTCAAATATAAAGACCTGATAGCTATGTGTAATGATGGAACTATTCCAAAGAGTTACCACAGCTATTACAAAAATTTGCCTGTAGTAGAAAACGAAAATTTGGAGACAGGAGCTACAAATGACGACGACGAGTTAACCCTTGCTGCTTCAAGAGCATCTTATATACGACGTCGACCTAGGAACAAAAACTAACTATTTATAGTGTTTATTTTGTTTTTTAATGTTTAAGAGAAATTATTTTCCTTGGTTTTTATGACTATACGTTTCTTTAAAGAATTCAATATAATTTTTTTATAAAGATCTCATGTGTCTTGATCTCAAAGCATTTTTTTAATGTTCATAATTCATAAATTTTAAATTTTAAGAAGTTTATTTTAAGATTAAATTTTATTTTGTTCCTCGTAATGTGCCTTGAACTCAATTTTGATGTTTGTGATTAATGTGATTTAATACTTAATTATGTTCAGATTTATGAATAAATTTCATTTTTATATGCTCCATTTTGTTCTTATTTTTTATTCACATAGAAAACATTGTGTAATTACTACCATTTATATATTTATTATTTATTTATTATATTTTTCCATTTATTATCTATTTTATTTTTCCAGATTCTAGACCAAAAATAGTCTATACTTCTACTTTGAATTCAAACACGTCTCAATATTAATAACAAGCCATACAGGCGTATGAATTTTGTAAATAACGGAAATAACGTTAATTTTGATGGGTTCTCATTCCTAAATTGCAATATTTTAAATCACTAATTAGGTTAAAATGTATATTGGTACAATTATTAATAATTTATGGAAAAAGGTTTTACGTCCACAAATTCCAAGCATTTTTGGGGGAATTTAGGCGGAGTTTTACCGTATAGTCGTCATGCCAAATGGACGTAACGACCAAAAACTAGTCTTACAGAGGGAATATCTTAAAAGCAAGCATCCCATATTAATTGAGGTGTAAATATATGGCCACATGCAAAAACACAACAAGCTGACAAAATCACAAGAAAAGTTATTAAGTTTTTTGTCTCTCCTGAAAAGTAGGGGTTTTGTGGATACGCCCCTATGGTTTGAGACCCGCGATATGTTATTGGTATTCAATGTTCGATGTGTTTTGTGTTTTATCTTGTTATTTGAAAGACTACCGTAAGAACACATTCATAAGTATAGAGTTAAAATAATTAATTAGGAACCTACTCTTTAAAGGTAGAATTTCGAAGGCGACCGATTCAATGTAACTCTATGGAAACGGCAACGGGTCGGCTTCCAGTCTAACCGGATGCAGCTGAATACCAGTATCTTACATGGAGCGACTGCCTATCTGACCTCTACAACCCAGTTAGTACTGTTTAATACGGTACCCCTTGGTAAGACTGGTTGTCAGACTTTCAGGCCACTGTCGACTGTCAAAGATCTACAAAAGACAGCCGGGACCAACGGCTTAGCATGCTTTCCGAGGCACGGAGGAAACTCAATATGTAATAGTCACCCATCCATAGACCGACCTTGGCAAGCGCGGTTGAACTTTGAAGATCGACTCGTCGAACTGCAAAAGTGTTGTCATAGAGTTGCATAGAACCAGTCCAGCTTCGATAGTACCTTTAAATAATCTATAATATTATCATATCATGAGCTACTGAACAGACAGCCTGTAGCAGCCCACAGCTGGACATAGTGGACGTAGCCCACTCCATGTATCCGTCACATTACATAAATAATTGTTAAATATAATTAAAAAAACACATCATACATCGACATTTGAAAAGTTTACTTAACACAACAGAACGTAATAGATTTATAAATGATTGTCTTATACTGGGGAAGGAATTCGATGTTAATTTTTAAAGGGTAATAACGGGTCATTTTGACCTAAGACATAACTATACTAAGAATATTTTTCAAACTCAAAGCAGTTAACAATCAAACCATTCACAGGCACTTTAGAATTGTCAAAAAGGACAGAAAAAACTCCACAGATGATGATACTAGAAAATTCTGCTTTTTCATTGAGATAAAGATAAATATCTCTAGAATAATCAGCCAAAATCAAAGCAGGCCATTTCAAGTAGGCCAGTTACCGGCACTTTTGAACTGTCGAAAAAAAGATAACAATATAATGTATCTACAGTCACAGTCACAAGGCATAAAAACTGTGAAAGTACTGTAGTTGCCCATTCCCCAACGTAGATCTCTATGGAGAAGAACGTGCAAGAAACTCCATGGACACTCTTTTAAATCAGCATATTGTTACAAAACAGTCTTAGTAAAAGGGTGTCTTAGATTAAAATGATTTATTTCAAACATTCTGTATACTCCCTCTAAAAATTAACATCACTAAACAAAACACCCTGTATACATCGCTCAGAGAGAAACTAAAAAATGTTAGTGAGTATGGTGTGAGTACTTCACACGCCAGAGGTGTACACTACACATACATCTCGTTATTTATAGTACCACACGAGTATGGACGAGTTTAAAACGAATCTATCAGGCGTATATTTAGTTTTATGATCTCGGCACGACTTTGTAAATGGTGTTATTGTAATATTCTTTAGGTGACTGGCAACACAACTGAAAAGCTCACGCGGCTTCCTCATGGAGGTAGACGGAAACTACAGTAATCAGCTACGAATTCCGATACTTACATACTGCTTTTTGGTATCGTATTACCCAGTACTAACCGGGTTGTGGAGGTCAGATAATCAGTCGGCAGTCGCTCCAAGTAAAATACCGGTATTCAGCTGCAACCGGTTAGACTGAAAGCCGACCTCCAGAAGACGAAACAGATGATGACAATATCTCATCCACGCTCATACAGCTGGTCACACACGCACGCCAGTAGCGAGTACTACCCACCTGACCTTTCTGAAGAACCTCACCAATAAGGTCAGTGTATGTCTTTCTATGCCGTCCCCTCCCGGTGTGGCCACTCACATCTGCCTCGTAGCCAAACATGTTGATGTGATGTATTGCCAGTTATCTATTGAGTATTATAGTGATATCAATGTGTGTGATGTAGTTTGTGTGCGTGTGTTGAAGGGACACCGACGCGGAAACCATTACCACGTGTACATCATTCCACATAGAAATTTTTCGTCCAAACTGCAGTTGCTGTTTTTGGTGTTACTGATGTATTGCAGATAAAATAACTGTGTAAGACTCGGTACTCACACGCATACAACTACACACATTACTGTATAAACGTATATATATATAAATATATATATATTTAGTAGTCGCCATCGCCATTCAATTCTAGTCTTGCTGCTTAGTTACTGCTACGTAATGATTATTATTAAAATATTAATAGACATTAAGAATTACGATATTATTAAATATTATAAACAAAAAAAAAAACAAGAATATCTGAAGCTGTGGCTCAGCTTTGATCTTTGAAAGCGTTGGACACACACTTGTAACGCGCTTGCACTGCCGTCGGGTGTCGCAAGTGTTAGCAGACTTGTAAAGGGTCGAGGTTAATTATCTAGTGAAACTCTGGAGACGTTACGGGTATCAATACCAACGATAGTACTAGAAAACAAAACGATTAACTGTTTTTTTTTGGGGCAATGATCGCAAATAGTCTATAGTTACTTAATGTAAGTATGAGTTAAGGAAATCGTTTTTAATCTCATATTATTATAACATCTGCGAAGTTTACATAAATATATCTACTACATACTAAGTAATTTGATTACCTCAAATAAAAAACATCAACAAATCTTTCGTCTATCGAGGACATACACCCGTCACGTCCCCATAGTTTCGCTAGCTAATTCCCCCTGACCTCGTATTAGACACACTAGGGGCACGCGATACTGTCGCCGGGTGTACAAGTGTCGCCTCCATCGCACCAATATATAAACTTAATATTACTATAATAAAGCTGAAGAGTTTGTTTGTTTCAACTTACCTCTGGAACAGCCAGTCTGATTTGGAAAAAACTTGAAGCGTTTGATAGCCCAGTTCTTGAGGAAGGTTATAGGGTGATTAACGTCACGCTACGACCCTCAGGAGCCGGGCAGTGGGTTAAACCGCGGGGCGCAGCTAGTAATATATAAAGTAAACACATACATGTATCTAACAGGCCCGATGCCACTCGCACGCCTAACTATTATGTTAATTTGCCATTTATTTTATATCTACCGAATGCACAATGAATCTTTAATAAAAGGTAATTGTCCTTGGTTTGGTGTTTTATTTACTTCAGAGATTTATTTTAACTCCTTTGTACCCCGAAGTGGTAGACGAAGGATAGCATACTCAGCCTATTGCGTTCCCTCTGCTCCAGGCCTCCTCTTATTATTCTCTTTATTCATTTATATAAGGTCCCATTAAAATGGACAAATTTTAACAAAGCGTTCAGTACGTCTAACCAATGGTATCCAAGCAAAAAAAAACACTGATCAAAGTGATTTAATGGGATCTTATATACATATGATTTAGATATTTAAATATTCCTATACAAATTATATAAAAAATAGTGGTCGGTCGGGAGCACGGTCCAAGCTACCGGTGGTTAGGGCTCCAGAGACAAGAACCTCCTCACAATGCGAGCCGTGTCGAGGTGTACTGCCTTCTGAATCAGGCCCTTGATCCAACCGCCTAAGGAGAGCCTCGATAGATGTTCATCGAGGCTCTTGCCCATAAGGCCATTGGCGTCACGACAATCGGCACAATGATAGCCGAATTCACATTCCACATGTCGACAACCTTGTGTGCCAAGTCAGATATTTTATTTGTTTAATTTATCAGTAAACTTACACAAGAAATACAATATTATTTGACATAAAACTGTATTTTTAATACTTTTTGTAACAAATCATATTAAGACAGTATGTACTGTCGCCATCAGATGTATCGTAGCGGGCGAGGTACTCGAATATTTCGGAGCAGCATTACTTAAAAAAAAATCGTCATACTAAAATGTGGTCAATAACATAAGAACATGCAATTTGTTACAAATTTATTATTATTTTTTATATTATTATAAGAGCAGCGACTTTACAATAGATTCGGTACACGTATGTAGGTATTTATTATAATCCACAATAGTTGTCAAAATCATTTTTATAAACTAAAAAAATCAATATTGAAAAGAATAAAAGTGTGTGATAGAGACAAGATATATTTTCTATAAATGTTCCGATATTTTTAATCATCCTGACTGTGAAGTTCCCTTGAATCTTATTCCTGTGACCTTTGAAGTTCTGTGCCTTCTGATATTTTTACCTCGATAAGTGTTCCGAATTTATTGAAAAGTAATACTGCTCCGAAATATTTGAGTCCCTCGCCCGCTGCGATATATCTGATGGCGACTGTACAGCATGAAGAAATGATGATGTGGCAGTATCTGGCTGCTCAAGCCCTAGCCTGGCAAGGACCCACACTCTTTCATACAATGAAAGTCCGTACTATAAAACTAAGATTATTTTCAAGCAATTTTGTTCCTTGCACGGAACATGAGTGGTAGACCACCTTTGATCGACTGTACTACGTTAGACAGAGGGTCGACGACAGGATGCCTGACGGTTTCCGGCGCTGGTTCCACTGTGAAACTGGACACGACAGCTGCTAGTCCTGCCAGAGACTGCATCATGCCGAGACGTTCACCTGAAAAATAACATATTTGTGCGAAAGTAAGTTCGTTTGTTTTTTTGTTACCTTTTCACGTCTAAACCACTTAACCGATCATCCTGAAATTTTGCATGAAAGTTGTCAGGTGTTCAAAACCGGACATAGGGTACCTTTCATCCCGAAAAAAAGTACTGTTCCCGAGTAAAACAACAATAACGTTCTTATGATAATAGATGGCGCCACGTGTCTTTCGAATCATGATTGAATTTATTACAACCCGAATTGATTGTCAAATTCTAAATTAACGAAAGCGAAGCCGCGGGCAAAAGCTAGAAGGTAGATAATAAAGAAGAATCTCTATGGAGGAGAGTTAGTGCGGGAAATAAAGAGAATGGAATGAATACAATGATCTTAAAATATAACCTCATTGGTGCTAATCATGCGGTTGGGACCAACCAGCTATATTAGTTACTATACTCTATGCAACCAGCAAGCAAAAATTGAAAAGTGCTTATAATATGTAGATATATGCTTGGATGGTTTGGTCATATGGAGAGGACAAGGCAGATTTGAGTGGCAACGGCGTGAGGGGACGCCCTAGAAGGATATACGCTGACTTTATTGGTGAGGTTCTTCAGAAAGGTCATTTGCGTAGGGCGTAGTACTCGCCACTGGCGTGCGTATATGACCAGACGTATTTGAACGTGGGCGAGGCAAAAGGAATTTATGTAAGGATCGTAGCAGGTGGAGTTCTGTCGTTTCTGCCTACCCCCATGTGAAAAACGCATGAGTCTATGTATGTATAATCCTCGTATCTATTTATGGTCTATGTAGATATAAGATCTGTTATTTTCAGTAACAGTCGTGAATCGATGGATCGTAGATCGTGGTCCTTCAGATCCTTTTTGTAAACCGTACAAAAACTAACAGGGTTTAGGATTATTTTTCTTTTATATTTTTACGAGAACACGATGCTATAAGCTCATTATTTAATTTGATATTTCTTGAAAGATATCTAAATTCGGGAAAAATTAGTTGCGTGAATAAAAAAAGTACTCTCTCACCTATACAAGCTCTAGGTCCTGCACCGAACGGCAAATAGAAATAATTGTTGCTGTTGTCATATGCTTCGGGATCAAACCTCTCCGGCTTGAACTCCTCAGGGTTCGGGAAGTACTTCGGATCATTGTGCAGCGACTGCAGCGGAATCATCACACGTATATTCTCATCTATCGTGACATTCAACTCCGGGAAGGTAAACGGACGAGTAGATTGCCTTAACAAGAAGCCTAGGGAAGGAAACATTCGTATACCTTCCTTGAACACCATCTCCAAGTAAGTCATCTCTTTAATCGAGTCATACGATAGCTTCCCGTCGTGTTTGGCTAAAACACGGTCGACTTCCTCTTGTGCTTTCTTCTGTGCGTCCTGGTTGTATGCTAACTGGTGGAGAGTGAAGCTGGTGGCTGACGACGATGTCTCGAAGCCGGCTGCGAAGAAGATAAACACTTGGGCAGCTATCAGACCTTCGTTGAACTCCAAAGTTACAGTCTCGGGCGTACCATCAGGTTTCTTTTTCTGTATCGACTCGCCGACCATAACACCCTTCTCTTTGCACTCCAACATCAAATCTATGAAATCTCCTCTCCCGCTAGGTTTATTCTTCCTCTGCCTAAGAATCTCGCCCACAAGCTCGTTGATGTCGTTTTCAATACGAATCCAAACTTTCATATTGCGAAATATTTCAGGAAAAGCTTCCTTTGCAAAAACTTTAAAAAGTTCGTAGGGTCGAAGTTTGAAAATTTTGATTCCAAGTTGTCTGAACGCCGAGTTATCGTCATTTAGGGTATCCGTATCTAGACCAAAGCCAACGGCACCTATGAAGTCGGTAGTATACCTCGCCATTAGCTCGCGAGCGTCTATGGACTTGCCCTTAGCAGCCAATGTTAGCGCACTAGTCTTCATCCTCTCTGCTCTTTCAACTATTAAAGGAAACATAGCCTTCAACTTTCCACTAGTAAAAGCAGGGGTCATTCTCTGCCTCAATAACTTCCAAAGGTCACCTTCAGCAAAAAATAAGTTCTGCATTAGAGGCTCGAACACCGTCTTGTGGTGAGTGAAACCTCGCTTGAAAAAATGTGCAAAGTCAGTCACCAAAACTCGCTTTACTATTTCAGGATCTCGTATCAACAGTGCAGGTCGCGTAGATCGATAGAACCCAACCATTCGTTCGTTAGGGTATTTCCAGTACAATTCGTCACCAACTTGTGACATGCTAGATTGGAAAAGATATCCTTTTAGATTGTTTCCGAAGAATGGGAGAGGTTTATCGGATTTTATACCTCGTTCCTCCCAGTATTTAAAGTTTCTAGTGCCATAAAAGTACATGGAGATCAAGAGGATCACAACGATGGCCAGGGTAATCATGTTGCCGGGTCTAGATAATGTGCAGTACTTGAATTGTTCGTAGATTTGCGAACGCCGATCACAGTAATCTGTAAAGAACAATGAGAATTTTATTGATACAGGTATCTTTAAAATAATAATTCATTTGAAGTGATTGTAAACTATCTCTAAGTAACAGCCTACCCCGAACTATCGATGTACTATGCACCAAAGCATAACCCTGTCAGACGAGACCCTGCATCTGCAGAGTTGGGCAAAATACATGCTTTGCTTTAATTAAAATACAAATTACAAAATACAGATAGTATTTTGTAATTTGTATTTTATATTCGTATGTATTTATAATACGAAATACAAAATATTTTTAAGTCGTGTATTTGAAATATAAAATAATACAGTATTTAAACTATTTTAAATTAAAATACAAAGTACAAAATACAGCTAAATATTAGGTTACGTAAATAGAATAGAATAATTAATCGTGGCATTTTCATTTCTTTCTTTCTTTTTCTTCTTTATCGTGAGGTTAGTGCCTATTGTCAGAGTTTTTATGCCTCCTATTCATACCTTTACCTACTGATAAAAGTTTCGTGAAAAAAAACAAATTAAATAATCGTTTAAAAGTTAATATATTTAGCAGTCGCCATTTTTTTTACGAAAGCTATCGAGCGGTATTTTCGGCAGAAAGCACCCATTAATAAGATTGCTAAATGTATTTATGTTCAAATATATTTTGAAGCCATAAGTATTTGAAATACTAACTACAAAATACCTCAGCGTCAGGTATTTGAATTACCAATTACAAATTACATTTCTAAGAAGTAATTGAAATACAAATACCAAATACGTATTTGTATTTTAATTACAAGTAATTCAAATACTACCCAACCCTCTGCATGTATGCTCCTCAATGACCTGACCCAAACAATGTCTGAACCTGAACTTTAAAGGAGAGAGTGACCTCTGAGTTCGTCTCGGTCAGTCTACTCAGAGTTATAATAACAGTCCTTCTGACCATATTCGGTCACGGTGGCCAATCTCAGCGGAGATTAACCAAAGGCGCGGGAGATATTATAGTGCACAAGTGTATGCGCAGACACAGGTGCACTCTCTGTTCCTTTACTCTCATAGTCCGTTGGGACGGCAATCCGACACTCGCGGAGAGAGATCTGGCGCCGAACCAACGGCTTAACGTGCGCATCAAGGCACAGGGATATTAAACCGCCAACTTCCAAACTCCGGGCTACTACGAAATTCCTAATGGAAAAACCCAATATTACTATTTTGAGGTGTTTATAATAACCTCTTTTCAAAAATAAATTTCATTTCTTTCAACCGAACGCTGCTAATCCAGTGAGGGGTGAGAATGGTCAACATGCAAAGAGAAAAAATATTGATAATTCTTCATTAAATGTAAGCTTAATAGTAATGTGATTGGCTGCTGTGCTGCGTGTGCGGGTTCAATTCCCTCACGGAACAAATATTTTGTATGGCCTACAGGTAGGTAGTTGTTTCGGGTCTGGCTGTGTGTGTAAGTGAGTTTATATATTTGCAAACGCACCCGCGATACAGGATAAACTCACAATATATTTAAAAAAAGCTTTTCGGAATTAATTCTTTAAATTATGGTGAAAACCGGACCATAATCTGTTGTGGAGCTTAGAGTATCAAGTGCGGTCACACAGGTGGCACTTAAAGACCAATGGGGGCTATCGCATATGAATTCGCCGCTAGAGGCGCTAGTGTAGCGCGGCGGCACCGAAATGTCGGATGTCATAGAATGTTTACGCTTTGCGTGCTTTTTTAACACGCATTTTTACAAATATTCACGATTGTGGTTTAGATTGAGCCATTCCTGATTAATTAAGACTTGAAGATTTTAAGTAGCAACTTAGAATCTTAATTTTCAGTACTTGGAGATAAAATGATTTTTAAATGTTTCATGTTTTCTAATTTTATGGAGAATATTGTATATACAGGGTTAGTTTCCAAAGACCAGCCAAATTCTCAGATATAATGCAGTACATCATTCTGAGTCCCCCCCACATAGAATTTTTTCTTCGGTTATTAAAAAAAAAATCTGCTGTTTCCTACAAAAGTGCAATACCTACACGGTCAAAATGTATGGAACAGCAATTTTTTTTTTTAATAACCGATGAAAAATTTCTATGTGGGGGGGCTCAGAATGTCGTAATGCATCATATCTGACAATTTGGCTGGTCTTTGGAAACTAACCCTGTATATGAACCTGAAGTTTACACTTATTTTTTATATGTAATAAAATAAACTTTTCATGAAGTTATTGGTACTCTAAAGTATAAAATAGAATTTTTGACAGGACCTTAATCGACAGTGGTGCCATCTGGTGAGCTCAAAAACGATAGCCCTCATTATGTTCAAGGTTAGTTTTGTTATGAGCTGTGACGTAACAATCGCAGATGACGCGTCAACCAAGACTGACATTGGGTGTATTTTCCCGAACATTTTTGATTTAGATACACGAATAGTCCCTGACAGACCTATTTGTCACTAACGTCACTAAGTAGTAACACTATTGCAGGATAACGATTGTCTTTGACTTGTCCCGTCTATCGCTCGTAAATATTTGAATTTTGAATGTCTTTGGTATGGATTAATCAGTACGGCCTTGATTCGCTTTTTATTTTTTCAAATGTCAGTAATTTTAACAAATATTGTTACATCAGCCCAGTCTTTTTCGAACTATGTTAGGGTCAGCTTCCAGTCTAACCGGATGCAGATGAATACCAGTAATTTACATGGAGCGACTGCCTATATAACCTCCACATCAAATCATGTTACAAAAGATAAATAAATAAAGTACGTAGGTAGGCATCGGTTTGATCTTCCAGGTATCCTGGTCCACCAAGCCATCATAACGCATCTATGTGAAACCGACAAATCCATCCACAGATCCTGATTATACAGGGTGTAACAAGACTCTTCACGAAGCCGTCAACCAAGCATTATGTACTACAAACTAAGTAACTATTCCTACGCAAAAATTATTGGTGGGAAACTACTTTTTTTTGGGGGTGAAAAATCACGTTTTACGGTAGCATCAATGTAACGCAGACAAAACATTGTGCTGATGGGTGGATTGAATAGTACGGGGGTCGTGGAGGTGTTTAAAGTAAAAATCTTACATTAAAAACAATCGTTTAAAAAAAAAAAGTTGGTGAAAAAGTTGGTGAACTTTGACCCCCAATATTTATCTCCGTAACTAGAAGGTTCCCAGGTACGGTCTAGGAACCTTATTTTTTTTTTTTTTTTTTTTTTGGGAAATCTTCAAATGACCCCTCCCGCTCTGGGCTGAGCAGGAGGGAGTGTCAGACTTGTACTGACTAAAACCCATCCATGTTCCTTCTTTTGCCCTTTGTGTTCCAGGGCCGCGGTATCTCTTTCGAACAGTCCCGCAACCCTGGCAGGCGTCGGTCCTTACGGACCCCTCCCTGTTTGCTGACTCTCCTTGAGGCGCGCGTGGAACACGAACGCGCCGTCGACACGGCCTGTCGTCATAATACGGACGGACGGCGAGCTAGCCCATAGCTCACCGTCCACAGGCCCGCGTCTACGTTGGCCGGGGGCCACCACGTGGCCCCCGACGCCCGGTGCGTCTCCCGCGGCGGCTGGGACGTGAGGTTCTCTCCCTCTCACGTCCCGCCACCTCCTTCGCTAGCATGACTGCTTCGCAGAAGGAGGTGACGGCGTCCCATTCCGTCTCGCTCCGGACCATAGATTGAACCAGGGCCGGACGCGAGAGGTCGCCGCCGCCGATCGCCGCTACGAGGACACGGCGTTGCTCCGCCCAAGCGGAGCAGACCTGCACAGTGTGCTCCACCGTGTCCTCCGGTCGATCCTCGCAGTGGTGACACCCGGGCGTTTCCTCCCGCCCGATTAGGTGCAGGAACCTCCCGAAACAACCATGTCCGGTGAGGACCTGCGTCAGGCGGAAGGTGAGGGCGCCGTGGCGCCTCTCCAGCCACTCCTCAAAGAGGGGACTTACCGCCATTATAGTGGCGTGCCCTGCACGGGGTTGCGACAGTCGCTCTCTCCATGTCGCCATGAGATCACGCCGGAAGTCTGTCCGCTGAGCGACAATTTGCCGCGGCAGCGGAGTTTCCCCCCGGCGTAGTGCCTCCACGCGCCACTCGTGCAGGCGCGCGAGGACTATCGCCTCCAGATCCCATGGCGGCAATCCGGCAAGGAGGCTCGCCGCCTCGCCGGAGATCGTGCGGTACCCCCGGATTAGCCTTACGGCTACCACCCTTTGGGGCGCGTTCAGATAATGGGCGGCTCGCCGCCTCAAAGAACGCGCCCACACCGGGGCCCCGTAAAGGGCCATGGACCGCACGACCCCCGCGTAGAGCCTCCGGCAGGAGGCGTTTGGACCCCCCAGGTTGGGCAAGAGCCGCTTGAAAGCAGCCCCGGCCCGTTCCAGTTTGGGGGCCAACCGTCGGAAATGCTCCACGAAGTTCCACCGGCTGTCGAGGACGAGACCTAGGTACTTCAACGTCGGCTCGACGCCGATGGGAACCCCTCCCACCGTGAGCATGGATCCCGACGGTGGCGCATTCCGAGGCCCATGAAAACACATGGCCTCGGACTTGTGCAATGCCACCTCGAGACCCAATTGCCGGATCCTCTCCGCGACTATCGCAACCCCGCGAGTCATCAGCTCGGCCGCCGCCTCGTGCGACCTCCCTTGCGCCAGCACCAGCGTGTCGTCAGCGTAGCAAACTACGCTGACGCCGTCAGGGAGGTCGGCGCGCAGCACCCAGTCGTAACCGATGTTCCACAAGGGCGGCCCCAGAACCGATCCCTGTGGAACACCGCACGACATCTCTCGCCGGTTCCACTCTCCGCTGCAACCAGGGTAGATGACGTACCTGTCCGTCAGGTAGTCCCCGACCACACGACGAAGGTAGGTCGGCACCCGGTGATACCGGAGTGCCTCCCCAATGCAGCTCCAGGGCATGGAGTTGAAGGCGTTGGCGATGTCGAGAGACACCGCCAAGACCACCCCACCCCGGGACACCGCATCCCCCGTCGTGAGGGCTCTCACGCGCATGATGGCGTCCACTCCACTCCAATCCGGCCCAATCCCCGCCAGGTGCCAGGCGAGGCGGTTGGCAATTACTCTTTCGAAGAGTTTGCCCACCTCGTCGAGCAACACAATGGGCCGGAATGCGGACGGAGAGTCCGCAGGGCGCCCCGGCTTCCGGATGAGGACCAGCTTCCCCGTCTTCCAACGAAGCGGGAACTGGCCTCTCTCCAAGCATGCGCTTAGGAGCCCCTCCAGTCGGGGCCCGAGAGCCTGCAAGGCCAGGACCCAGGCTTTGCCAGGTAAGCCGTCGGGTCCTGGGGCGGCAGTTTTAGCCTTAAGCCTGCCTACGGCCACTCTCAGGTCTACCCCAGTCACCTCTGGAATGTCGTCATCGTCCTCAGTGTGGTCCGCTTCCGGCACCGCAAGTGGCGGAGCCATGGGCGGGGGAGGATGTTCCCCTCGCGAAGGGAACAGAGCGCTCACCACGTCCTCCACGAGCTCAGGCCGGAGACTCTGCGTCAGCGGAGGGGCCCTGGTGCGGAGTTTATCCCGCACCATCTTATATGGGCGCCCCCACGGATCTCTGTCGAGAGTCTCCGGCATCTCCTCGCGGGCCACATCCTTGGCCCGCAGGACAGCCTCTTGGAGGGCGGTCTTCGCCGCTCTGTATCCCTCATACAGCTCCGCCTCAATGGCTGCCGCATTCGGAGGGCGAATGCGGAGCCTGCGATGCCTGGCGTACAGGTGTCGTGCGGCGACGCACGCCTCGCGCAGAGACGTCAGCTCTCGCGACCACCAGTACACCTGACGCCGGGCGCTTTCAGACCGAACCCGGGGCATTGCCACGTCACATATATCGGACATGGCCTCCTGGAACCAACCCGCCTCATTGTTCACGTCGGCAGGCCTGACCGGTGATGTCACCCAGGCCTGCACGATCGAGGCTTCCAGGAGGAGCTCCCGGTCCAGCTGCTTCAGCGCCCATCGCGGACCACTCGGGGTCTGTAGGACCGGCGCGCTTGGGGTCTGGGCGGAGACGTCGAACCGGATATACCGGTGGTCGGAATAGGTCTCCACCCCCTCCATGACGCGCCAGTCAACGACACGCGGTGACAGAGCGGGGCGCGGTGACAGAGCGGGGAATCCATTCCCTCCAGTATTTATGATCGTACCTGTGGTTTTGCTATGAATTTTATTCTGAGTGTACTAAGACTACTTTTGGATTGCTGCTGGCGACAGGTTAACTGGAAAAGGAACATCTCTTAGTTCGCAAAAATTATGGCTACATAGTACAAAAAGTACTACAGCGCCATCTATGGACACAAATGAAGAATTAGTTAGTTCTTCGTCGCATTTAAATTCTAAATCGCGCAGTTAAGGTGGAAGCGCAAGGGTAGCCCGCGAAATTTAAATTTTCTCAAGTTTATTGTAATTTGCAGGTCAGTGTCAAGTTGTATGTTGATGAAAATATGAATCGCGCCAGTAACACGTATGGAGTTACAGAATTATAATCATTCAAATCATCAATACATCCCTCCAAGTTCATATAATCTGAAAAAGTGACTTTTTCATGAAATAGCTATTGAATGTCAAATTGTCAATATTTTTTTTTAATTTTCTTACGTTTATTGCAATTTGCAGGTCAGTGTCAGGTTGTATGTTGATGAAAATTTACGACCTAACATGCTAACCTGCAAATTGCCGTATACCATTGTAAGAAAATTTAAATTTTGCGGGCTACCCATGCGCTTCCACCTTAAAGTTATCCGCGTCAACTACATATAGGTTAAAAACCCTGTCCTGGTATTATTAGGTATCAAGATTATATTTATTTATTTATTATATACAATTATACCCCGATGAAAATTAAATGAATTAAACACGGGCGCGAGCGGTCGTTTCTCGGGTAGTGACATCATAAAAAAACAATTGATGAGCAGGTATAAAAATACTGATAAATATTGTTGTAAAGTTTTAAAAGTTGGTTTGAATTTAGGGAAACGATGGTAATTTGGGACAAAAATCCTGCATTTTCAAATTCAGTAATTTTTTTTTTTCATGAATATTTTGTTTCTAATTCTATGCAGACTGACTCTTTAGGAAAACCCGACAACTGTTGGGCAGTAGCCCACCCGACACAACACCCGTCTGGTCGGAGGATCCTCCCATTTCTATGGGGGATGAAGAAGTTTACACCCTGTTCTTCATAACTCTACTTTATTAGCAACAAGGATTCAAGAATCAAAGATCTATGGGCTATGGCTATAATAAAATAATACTATCAATGGAAAAGCATAACATATTTATTTCGCACTTTATGACCTATTTACAGATTGACCCAAAACATACATTTTTTCTAACAAAAATTGTTATTTAATGTTCTCATAATCTACATGAAAAATCGAGTCATAATAACGTTAAACTGCTGAACAGATTTTGACGACACATCTATAGTAACAATTTATGTTGACAAAAACAATTGATTTGGATAACGCCTTTATTGCGTAGCAGTAAAATCGGTTTTCTTAGTTCAGGTATTACTTTGATAAAGACATTAGCTTCCGTTTATCATAAGATAGAAATTTCGGGCAAAAGCCACGTGACGAATCTAGTTATGAAATAAAACCATGGCGACCTTATTACAAAACAAGATTCATATTCACTCAGAACATCGCGCCATTTTTCACCAAGTTCTAAATACAAAAACTGAATTCAAACCCGAATCTATCAGTTTTCTATAAGGAATGTGTTCCATATAGAAAACTGATAGATTCTAACTGTGGTTCCCAGTCAGAATAAGGTTCAAACAAAAACTGGCTGCAAGATTTGAGCTTGAATCTTCGGAAACGGGTATAAACCACCACCAGGATTTATTGTTGTCAATGGAGGGGCTCTCGAGGTTGTTCGAGAATATGTTTACCTCGAGCAAACTATGCAATTTGGTAAGAACAACTTTGAGAGGGAGGCCAACAGAAGAATTCAGCTGGGCTGGGCAGCATTTGGAAAGCTTCGCCTGGAATTCTCGTCGTGTATTCCACAGAGCCTAAAGACTAAGGTCTTCAATCAGTTCTCAGATCTGTTATGACTTACGGAGCCGAAACGTGGACACCCACGTTGCGGCTGGACCATAAATTTAAGGTCGCTCAGCGAGCTATGGAGCGGGCTATGCTTTGAGTCTCTGAGGGATCGCATTCGAAACGAGGTAATCCGACAGAGAACCAGAGTTGTCGACATAGCCCACAGAATAATTAAGCTGAAGTGGCAATGGGCCGGTCATATTAGCCGTAGAACCGATGACCGTTGGGTTGACGTGTTCTTGAGTGGAGACCGCGAATCGGTAAACATAAGGTGGGACGCCCTCATGCGAGCGTGGAGCGACGATTTTCGCAGGGTGGCTGGTGGCAACTGGATGAGAGCTGTTGAGAATCGAGTTGAGTGGCGTGCGATTGAGAAGGCCCATGTCCAGCAGTGGACTGCAGTAGGCCGATGATGATGACTGCTGTTACCCGCGACCTTCGTCGAGTCCGCATGAAATTAATATAAAAATATTTCTTCTCTATTTGAATCCCGTTTTGTTAAAACTTTCATGGGTTCAATTGTTTTGCACGGTACCTTAATCTTTTTTCTGAAAAAAGACAGACAGACGGCCACAAATTTAAAAAATGTTTTTGTTATATGTGTCTTTCATATGCATTCAGTAAAAAGCAGTTATTTTGAAATTATGTTATCTTATATTTTGTACTAGCGACCCGCCCCGGCTTCGCACGGGTACAATGTCATACATATAAACCTTTCTCTTGAATCAGTCTATCTATTAAAAAAAACCGCATCAAAATCCATTGCGTAGTTTTAAAGATCTAAGCATACATAGGGACAGACAGCGGGAAGCGACTTTGTTATATACTATGTAGTGATATTGATGTGATTATTCCCTGCCCCCAGCGTTTGACAGGCAGCGCCAGCACATCTCGCATCCCGGTAGCTTGCGGGGCCGAGCAGAGACTAGCCAAGTGCGCCAGCTGGAGTGGGCATGGGCCCTTGTCTCCTGACGTGGCGGATCTTACGCCCGGTTAGTACTACAATATTCTCCCGACTGAATTTATTTTACTAATTCATTGACACCGCACATATTTCCACACTTTTGTACGAAGTTGTCACAAAAAGTGAACATTCAAAGGCCTTGGAAGATTTTTGCATGAAGCCTGTCCGACCTAACTTACGCCATTTTGTTTTTCAAAGTTGTGGTCACGCATAAAACCTATACAGCGTGTAACAAGACCCTTAACGAAGCCGTCAACCAAGTATTCTATACATCAAACTATGTTACTCTTCGCAAAAAATATTGCTGGGAAACAACTTTGATGGGGTGAAACATCACGTTTTACGGTAGGACTCAATGTAACGCACTTCAAACTTTGACCTGATGGATGGATTGAATATTACGGGGGTCGTGTTTAAAGTAAAAATCTTACATTAAAAACATGTACTTATTAAAAAAAAAAACTTGTGAAAATGTTGGAACTTTGACCCCCAATATCTCCGTAACTAGAAGGTTCCCAGGTATGGTCTAGAACAAAAAAATGATCGCAATGACGGGGAGAACAAGTGCCTTTTGGCTTCGTTAAGGGTCTTGTTACACTGGTATCAATTCAAACAAGTTATAGTCTTATAAGCGTCACATTTCCGAGATATGAGCTATTCAAGTTAAAGTCCATTCACTGATGCATCTTCAGCACAGGCACAGCACATATAGGCTACATAAGTGGCCGCAAGTTTGAAAAAAAACCAAAAACCGAAAACCGAGTTTCGCGCCGGCCATTAAATTCAAACCCCTTTGAAACGCCCAACTTTCTTTTACTGTTGAGACCACTTGAAATTATGTACAAAATCTCTCTAAATGAATAGAGAGATTTAGTACATGATTACATAAACTTAAGATTAACCGGCAAATCTTAAGTTTATGTTCACACCTACCTTTAGCCGCAACATATACAAAATATAAAGAGCTACAAAAGTCACATTGGCCCTTAAACTTAGCCAATTATTTTTTCCAAATTACCCCCTCCCCCACCCCAACTCGTAACACAATAAAGACCTGCAGTCCTCTCCCTGCAGCACTACGTCGCCGTCGTCAGAACGCTGCCGACAAGTACGCTGTAGACCCGGCGCGGGAACTGAACCTGCGGTTCGCGAGGCCGAGGCACCGACAGCCGCCGCACCATCATTCTAGGTAAGGGGGTACAAAGACATAGATAATACAGCGTGTAAGGGACAGCCCTCCACAAACTGACAGGATGCATTCAGCTCCTTATTTTGAATCGTATTCCACCGGAGTTTTCCTCAGGAAAATTTTCATTTTTTGTCGTTTTTTTAGTTACTGTTCTTTTATTTAAATGTAAAATTACATTCTCTGTACGCAGCACTCATTAATGTAAATAAAATACGGCTAAAATCAAAAAACCAACAATGGAAGTTGAAATACTCTAACGAAGGACGCGTGAAATCAGCTGTTCACTTCCTGCTTAGCTACAGAGTTCATCGAACTCGTCGTCGCGCTTGCCGTTCGCTACGTGCGATTTGCCGCGGTAACAATATGATGCGTATGAGGAAATAAAACAAATTAAATTTATTGGATTCCCATAGCTTTGCTGAAATAATTTCTAGTACCGGTCATCTTAGTATGATATACTGAATTCACCCTATCAGTCTGCGGAGGGTTGTACCTTACACCCTGTATAAGGGTTCTGCGTGTTAGAGCCAAAACACAAACACGTTATGATGTCGTGTCGCGATGCGGTGTCGTGCCGTGGAAAGCTACGATGTGCACCGTAAAATACTCAAAACATTGTCATAGTGGTAGGATGCACGACACGATATCGTGTTGTGAAAGCTGACGATGAGACGTCGAATCGTATGTTTGTATTTTGACCTGCAGTCCGAACGATGAACGATTGCGATTTTCCGTACAATGCGATATCAGCTTGAGCCGAAAATGCCGTCAATAAATACAGGGTGGAATCACACCGACGATAAAATAACTACCACGTAATCAGTACATCATTCTGAACATGGAATTTTTCGTCAGTTATTAAAGAAACATATCAACAACAAGGTTAAGGCCTCGCCTCTCATGCATGAGGTTGTGGGTTCAAAACCGGGCAAGTACCAATGTGAATTTTTCAATTCACATGTACTTTCTAAGTTCATCTTGGACATCACAGACATCGGTGAAGGAAAACATCGTGAGGAAACCTGAACTTGTAAAAGTCTGAAATAGCCAACCCGTGTTGAGCAAGCATGGTGATCAATGCTCGTGCCTCTCTGTTGAGAAGAGGCCTTTGCCCAGCAGTGGGACAGTAATAGGCTGGTATTATTATTATTTATTATTAAAGAAACAGCTGTTTCCTACAACTGCAATACCTACATGGTGAAAATGTCTGGAACAGCTGTTTTTTTTTTTTTTTTAATTATTGATGCAAATATTTCAATGTGGTGCGGTCAAAATGATGTTATGAATGCGTGGTAACCATTTTGGCGTCGGTGTCCTTTCCACCTTGTATAGGATGGATATTGGGTATTTTTGTATACTGGGTGGATGATGGGTATTTTGTATACAAAATGGATGATGAATATTTTTGTATACAGGGTGGATGATGGGTATTTTTGTATACAGGGTGGATGATAGGTATTTTTGTATACAGGGTGGATGATGGGTATTTTTGTATACAGGGTGGATGTTGGGTATTTTTGTATACAGGGTGGATGATAGGTATTTTTGTATACAGGGTGGATGATGGGTATTTTTGTATGCAGGGTGGATGATAGGTATTTTTGAATACAGGGTGGATGATGGGTATTTTTGTATACAGGGTGGATGATAGAAATATTTTTATATACAGGGTGGATGATGGGTATTTTTTATACAGGATAAATCATGTCCAATCTTTAAGCAGATTGTAACTTTTTGTATGCAGATTGTATGTTGGGTTTTCATTGTATAGTGTGTAATTGGTGTTTATGAATTCCCAGCCGCAGCACGTCCCGCGGCGTGCCGGCGCTGCTGCTGTCGTCGCCGCCCGCGTCCGGCGGCTCGTCGTCGTCGGGCTCCCCGCCGCCGCCCCCCGCGCCGCCCGCGCCCGCCCCGCAGCACAACGCGGCGCGGGCGCGGCGCTTCCGCCCGCTGTCCATCGCGCCCTAACACACATGTATGCCATATCACGCCATGCGAGCGGCTCGTCGGTCGTGGTACAGTTGCGCGGGAGCGAGACGCGGCTAGCGCTGCATAGCTGACTCGCGGGAGCGGGACGCGGCCAGCGCTGTATAGCTCTGTCTCGCTCGCCCCGCGCCCTAACACGCACATGCCATATCATGCGAGCAGACTGTCGTAGGCGAGGGGACAACCCGCACGAGCACCTACATGTGAGCGTTTATATTCAAAGTGTTGCAAGAAGTTCGTAGAGTAAATGGAAGCTTAATTGCTTGTGCCTTTTCTACTGAATGTTTTTTTTTGTTATATCACATTCGTAACGTTTCAATTAACAGATTGTGTTACTTTTACTCTTAGATAAAACTTTCTATGACACTTTGTTATAAAAACGTAAGAAATATGTAGAAAATGTAATTGCATTTCTTCTCCACTATCGAGCCTTAAACGAGTCACCCTGTATATTATATTTGTCTTAGTAATTGAAAAGTTTTAAATTATGTTTTATTTTGTAAATATTGGGTTAATTTTAAAAAGCGGTGCATTATTTATTTTATTGTATGTGTGTTTTGTTATATGTCGGTTTGGTTCTTTTAGTGACAATTTTACCTAAATAGGGTTCGTAAAGACCCTAAAAGGTAAAAATACAGCCGAACGGCATGGATCATCACAATTTTCACTAAAAGTACCACATGAGGCACCTAACAGAACAAACCTAGAACATTAATTTGCTATAAAATGCTTAATTTAGTGTTGTATCTCTTTAATTATTTATTAGTTACATTTAAAGGCCACGTTGACACTAAAAGTGTCGGCGCGCTATACAAAGTGACATTTGAGTAGGTATACTATATGCCGTGCACAACTTTGGATGTTAGAGAGAGAAGGTTCGAAATATTTCGTATTTGTAGAGCACTGTCTCTGTCATTATCTTCTTCTTAGCGTGTCGAGGATAATTCAAATTGGGTCAGTCTAAAATTTGGCGACGAGTTTGGCACTTCCAGTAGCGTCTATCAGCACCTGTGATGTGCACACAACAGGACAGGCAAGACACGATATCAAGTGTCCCATCGTTTGTGGGGCCACACCACATTTACACTCCAGGTCAGAGTCTTCTATGAATCTCCACCTGAACAGGTTTCCCTTGCTTCGGTCAACCCGGGTCCGGAGTCTATTTCAAGACTTCCAGGTCACCCATGGCAACTCGATTTTTTCTTATAAATTGGGGTATCATTCTTAAATCTTCGATAGTCTCATTATTTTTGACAACCAGTATTTACAAGCGGTATCGTATTAAGCAATAATTGGTATTGGCCGACCCCAACATCGTTAGGAAAAGGCTTGATTATTTCAATTAATGTGATTTTAAAAGCTCTCTATATTATTTTATATTTATGTAAATGATTGTATGAGACAACGACCAAATCATGACAAGGAAAGACAGAGACAACGCTCTACAAATACGATTCATATGGCTATCTCTTTCTAAGAGCCGATGGTTATTTTATTGTACGATGTAGAAAATTAAAGTTTCATTGAAAATATGGAGATAAAAAAACAAGGGAAAATGTATAAAAGTCAATTTCGACGATGGATAATGCTTAGAAAAGTCAATAAAATGTACTCACATACTTTGTTCTTCAGTGTAAGTCCCATGTAATAGAGACCAGCCTATTGCCATCAACCGGGCACTAATCCAAACTAAGGCTGTTACTGAAGAGATTCTTATTGAAAACTTCAATCACACTGTCTGGGAATCGAACCCAAGACCTCATACTCAGCAATACCGCGTTCACTAGACCAACAAGGCAGTAGGTATTTTTGAAATGGTTTTCCTAAGCGTTCTCGATAGTATAAAGTGACATTATGTATACAATTGTGAGAATATAGTATCTCGCTTGGCTAAACAAAATGGTGATCTGACGACGATGATTCTGATTAGAGAAATAAATTCAAGCTGAAAGTAATCGCTTGGAACGCAATGTGCTATAATATCTATTTTATCAATAACATAAGGACACACAGCGATATGTGTTTTTAACTAAAATTGACATTTGAAACATGAATTTTAGTGGCTCGTTTCCAGAAACACTAAACAACATCTAAATGAATGTCTAAAATACAGGGTAGAACAGACACCGACGCAAAAAAGATTAACACGTATTCAGTACGCACGGCGGCCAATCAAGCTATGCAAAACCAAATTAAGCTGATCTCTCATCGTACGGGAAGCTCATACAAAAGCGAAGTCAGGTTATACTGGTTATTACAGCTTGGTGTGCCGCCGTGTGTACATCATTCTGATCACATAGAAATTTTTCATCGGTTAATAAAAAAAATCTGCTGTCTTCTACAAAATGCAATACCTTCATGTTCTAAAAGTATGGAACAGCAGGTTTTTTTTTTAAATTACCGTTGATAAATTCCTATGTAGAACGTGTCAGAATGATGTATATTCTCTCTCCCATCTTGTATAATTGCACTGTTTTAATTTCTAATATCAGTAGGGGTACCCATTTAAATATTCCGTGTTAGTGAAAATGGTCACTATTTATGTTTTTAACCACTGGATGTTTCAAACGATACCAGTAACTGTGAAATGAAAATGTTCTCGTAATTGTAATTTACGTCAAATATTGTTGAACTAGGTACTACTATTTGAATCGAAGACCTTTCATGTCGTTAATGAACTAAAGTGTCATGTTATAGTTGAAAACATATATTTATGGTATACAAGGTGTTTGGTTGATTAATGTCAATTCTTAAAAGGTTAGTTTAGGGGGAAAATACAGGTCATATTAACCCTAAAAATACCTTAAAACATTGATTATTTTGGGTTCAAATTACTCTTTTTAAGCCCAAACACCTTTTAGAATTGGCGTTAAAAAATCAACCTGTATAATTGTTACATAAAAAAAAAACGAGCATGTCATGTACAAAATTCGTTTCTACCCTCAAAAAATTATGAATGTTTTACAAAATGGGTGCAACATAGTTCAAAATTTGTTAATATGTATGTATCGGCTGATGTGGAAATGATATTTTAATACTTCTCTGTCCTTTACGTTGGTATATCGATAGTTTGACGAGTAGTTAGTAGTACAGTCAGGAGGTGGAGCTACAGGGTGTAAACAGACCCTTGTTGAAGCCGTCAGCCAAACATTCTGCACATCAAACTAAGTAACTCTACGCAAAAATGTTGCTGGGAAACGACTATTTATTTTTGGGGGGTAAAAATCACGTTTTGGTAGGACTCAATATAACGCACTCGTAATATTGTGCTGATGGATGCATTGAATAGTACGGGGGTCGTGGAGGTATTTAAACTAAAGTGATTACATTAAAATCTACAACAAAAATAAAATAAAAACAGTTGGAACTTTGACCCCTAATATCTCCGTAACTAGAAGGTTCCCAGGTATGGTCTAGAACAAAAAATGACCGCAATGACGGAGAGAACAAGTTTCCTTCGGCTTCGTTAAGGGTCTTCTTGCACCCATTATACAGGACTTCTAATTCCATTGCTTGCTCACACTGAAGTAAGATTAAAACAATACTACTACAAGAGGTCATGATAGCCACTGGGCTAAGAGTTGCAGGCAGGCAGGTTACTTTGTGTAACTTATTTTATCAGCACTGCTCTCAAAACGGTGAAGGAAAACATCGTGAGGAAACCGGCATGTCCTAGAACCAAAAATTCAAAGACATGTGACATCTATCAACCGGCACTGGGCCCACGTGGTGGATTACAGCTTGAAAAGTATCGGTATATTAATGTAGAGGCGGGATAGCGTAATTTTTAAAATACTTAGATATGGTTAAGGTATAATAATGTTTTATGCTTTTATCGTATCGACTGGGCTATTGTAAACATATATGTTATTGGTATTCAATGTTCGATGTGTTTTGTGTTTTATCTTGTTATTTGAAAGACTACCGTAAGAACACATTCATAAGTATAGAGTTAAAATAATTAATTAGGAACCTACTCTTTAAAGGTAGAATTTCGAAGGCGACCGATTCAATGTAACTCTATGGAAACGGCAACTGCTCGGCTTCCAGTCTAACCGGATGCAGCTGAATACCAGTATGTTACATGGAGCGACTGCCTATCTGACCTCCACAACCCAGTTAGTACTGTTTAATACGGTACCCCTTGGTAAGACTGGTTGTCAGACTTTCAGGCCACTGTCGACTGTCAAAGATCTACAAAAGACAGCCGGGACCAACGGCTTAGCATGCTTTCCGAGGCACGGAGGAAACTCGATATGTAATAGTCACCCATCCATAGACCGACCTTGGCAAGCGCGGTTTAACCTTGAAGATCGACTCGTCGAACTGCGAAAGTGTTGTCATAGAGTTACATAGAACCAGTCCAGCTTCGATAGTACCTTTAAATAATCTATAATATTATCATATCATGAGCTACTGAACAGACAGCCTGTAGCAGCCCACAGCTGGACATAGTGGACGTAGCCCACTCCATGTATCCGTCACATTACATAAATAATTGTTAAATATAGTTTTAAAAAAACACATCATACATCGACATTTGAAAAGTTTACTTAACACAACAGAACGTAATAGATTTATAAATGATTGTCTTATACTGGGGAAGGAATTCGATGTTAATTTTTAAAGGGTAATAACGGGTCATTTTGACCTAAGACATAACTATACTAAGAATATCTTTCAAACTCAAAGCAGTTAACAATCAAACCATTCACAGGCACTTTAGAATTGTCAAAAAGGACAGAGAAAAAACTCCATAGATGATGATACTAGAAAATTCTGCTTTTTCATTGCGATAAAGATAAATATCTCTAGAATAATCAGCCAAAATCAAAGCAGGCCATTTCAAGTAGGCCAGTTACCGGCACTTTTGAACTGTCGAAAAAAAGATAACAATATAATGTAGCTACAGTCACAGTCACAAGGCATAAAAACTGTGAAAGTACTGTAGTTTCCCATTCCCTAGCGTAGATCTCTATGGAGAAGAACGTGCAAGAAACTCCATGGACACTTTTTTAAATCAGCATATTGTTACAAAACAGTCTTAGTAAAAGGGTGTCTTAGATTAAAATGATTTATTTCAAACATTCTGTATAGTCCCTCTAAAAATTAACAACACTAAACAAAACACCTTGTATACATCGCTCAGAGAGAAACTAAAAAATGTTAGTGAGTATGGTGTGAGTACTTCACACGCCAGAGGTGTACACTACACATACATCTCGTTATTTATAGTACCACACGAGTATGGACGAGTTTAAAACGAATCTATCAGGCGTATATTTAGTTTTATGATCTCGGCACGACTTTGTAAATGGTGTTATTGTAATATTCTTTAGGTGACTGGCAACACACCTGAAAAGCTCACGCGGCTTCCTCATGGAGGTAGACAGAAACTACAGTAATCAGCTACGAATTCCGATCCGTACATACTGCTTTTTGGTATCGTATTACCCAGTACTAACCGGGTTGTGGAGGTCAGATAATCAGTCAGCAGTCGCTCCATGTAAAATACCGGTATTCAGCTGCAACCGGTTAGACTGGAAGCCGACCTGGAAACGACTAAACATATGATGACAATATCTCATCCACGCTCATACAGCTGGTCACACACGCACGCCAGTAGCGAGTACTACCCACCTGACCTTTCTGAAGAACCTCACCAATAAGGTCAGTGTATGTCTTTCTATGCCGTCCCCTCCCGGTGTGGCCACTCACATCTGCCTCGTAGCCAAACATGTTGATGTGATGTATTGCCAGTTATCTATTGAGTATTATAATGATATCAATGTGTGTGATGTAGTTTGTGTGCGTGTGTTGAAGGGCCACCGACGCGGAAACGATTACCACGTGTACATCATTCCACATAGAAATTTTTCGTCCAAACTGCAGTAGCTGTTTTTGTTGTTACTGATGTATTGCAGATAAAATAACTGTGTAAGACTCGGTACTCACACGCATACAACTACACACATTACTGTATAAACGTATATATAAATAAATATCTATATATATATATTTAGTAGTCGCCATCGCCATTCAATTCTAGTCTTGCTGCTTAGTTACTGCTACGTAATGATTATTATTAAAATATTAATAGACATTAAGAATTACGATATTATTAAATATTATAAACAAAAAAAAAAACAAGAATATCTGAAGCTGTGGCTCAGCTTTGATCTTTGAAAGCGTTGGACACACTTGTAACGCGCTTGCACTGCCGTCGGGTGTCGCAAGTGTTAGCAGACTTGTAAAGGGTCGAGGTTAATTATCTAGTGAAACTCTGGAGACGTTACGGGTATCAATACCAACGATAGTAGTAGAAAACAAAACGATTAACTGTTTTTTTTTGGGGCAATGATCGCAAATAGTCTATAGTTACTTAATGTAAGTATGAGTTAAGGAAATCGTTTTTAATCTCATATTATTCATCTGCGAAGTTTACATAAATATATCTACTACATACTAAGTAATTTGATTACCTCAAATAAAAAACATCAACAAATCTTTCGTCTATCGAGGACATACACCCGTCACGTCCCCATAGTTTCGCTAGCTAATTCCCCCTGACCTCGTATTAGACACACTAGGGGCACGCGATACTGTCGCCGTGTGTACAAGTGTCGCCTCCATCGCACCAATAAATAAAATAAATATTACTATAATAAAGCTGAAGAGTTTGTTTGTTTCAACTTACCTCTGGAACAGCCAGTCTGATTTGGAAAAAACTTAAAGCGTTTGATAGCCCAGTTCTTGAGGAAGGTTATAGGGTGATTAACGTCACGCTACGACCCTCAGGAGCCGGGCAGTGGGTTAAACCGCGGGGCGCAGCTAGTAATATATAAAGTAAACACATACATGTATCTAACAGGCCCGATGCCACTCGCACGCCTAACTATTATGTTAATTTGCCATTTATTTTATATCTACCGAATGCACAATGAATCTTTAATAAAAGGTAATTGTCCTTGGTTTGGTGTTTTATTTACTTCAGAGATTTATTTTAACTCCTTTGTACCCCGAAGTGGTAGACGGAGATATAGCATACTCAGCCTATTGCGCTCCCTCTGTTCCAGGCCTCCTCTTATTATTCATTTATATAAGGTCCCATTAAAATGGACAAATTTTAACAAAGCGTTCAGTACGTCTAACCAATGGTATCCAAGCAAAAAAAACACTGATCAAAGTGATTTAATGGGATCTTATATACATATGATTTAGATATTTAAATATTCCTATACAAATTTTATAAAAAATAGTGGTCGGTCGGGAGCACGGTCCAAGCTACCGGTGGTTAGGGCTCCAGAGACAGGAACCTCCTCACAATGCGAGCCGTATCGAGGACTACTGCTACTGCTTTCTTAATCAGGCCCTTGATCCAACCGCCTAAGGAGAGCCTCGATAGATGTTCGTCGAGACTCTTGCCCATAAGGCCATTGTTGTCATGGCGTCACGACAATCGGCACAATGATAGCCGAGTTCACATTCCACATGTCGACAACCTTGTGTGCCAAGTCAGATATTTTATTTGTTTAATTTATCAGTAAACTTACACAAGAAATACAATATTATTTGACATAAAACTGTATTTTTAATACTTTTTGTAACAAATCATATTAAGACAGTATGTACTGTCGCCATCAGATGTATCGTAGCGGGCGAGGTACTCAAATATTTCGGAGCAGCATTACTTTAAAAAAAAATCGATATACTAAAATGTGGTCAATACATATAAGAACATGCAATTTGTTATAAATTTATTATTATTTTTTATATTATTATAAGAGCAGCGACTTTACAATAGATTCGGTACACGTATGTATTTATTATAATCCACAATAGTTGTCAAAATCATTTTTATCAACTAAAAAAATCAATATAGAAAAGAATAAAAGTGTGTGATAGAGACAAGATATATTTTCTACAAATGTTCCGATATTTTAATCATCCTGACTGTGAAGTTCCCTTAAACCTTGTTCCTGTGACCTTTAAAGTTCTGTGCCTTCTGATATTTTTACCTCGATAAGTGTTCCGAATTTATTGAAAAGTAATACTGCTCCGAAATATTTGAGTACTTCGCCCGCTACGATATATCTGATGGCGACTGTACAGCATGAAGAAATGATGATGTGGCAGTATCTGGATGCTCAAGCCCTAGCCCGGCAAGGACCCACACTCTTTCAGACAATGAAAGTCCGTACTATAAAACTAAGATTATTTTCAAGCAATTTTGTTCCTTGCACGGAACATGAGTGGTAGACCACCTTTGATCGACTGTACTACGTTAGACAGAGGGTCGACGACAGGATGCCTGACGGTTTCCGGCGCTGGTTCCACTGTGAAACTGGACACGACAGCTGCTAGTCCTGCCAGAGACTGCATCATGCCGAGACGTTCACCTGAAAAATAACATATTTATGGGAAAGTAAGTTCGTTTGTTTTTTTGTTACCTTTTCACGTCTAAACCACTTAACCGATCATCCTGAAATTTTGCATGAAAGTTGTCAGGTGTTCAAACCGGACATAGGGTATCTTTCATCCCGAAAAAAAATACTGTTCCCGAGTAAAACAACAATAACGTTCTAATGATAATAGATGGCGCCACGTATCTTTCGAATCATGATTGAATTTATTACAACCCGAATTGATTGTCAAATTCTAAATTAACGAAAGCGAAGCCGTGGGCAAAAGCTAGTAGGTAGATAATAAAGAAGAATCTCTATGGAGGAGAGTTAGTGCGGGAAATAAAGAGAATGGAATGAATACAATGATGTTAAAATATAACCTCATTGGTGCTAATCATGCGGTTGGGACCAACCAGCTATATTAGTTACTATACTATATGCAACCAGCAGGCAAAAATTGAAAAGTGCTTATAATATGTAGATTTAGGCTTGGATGGTTTGGTCATATGGCGAGGACAAGGCAGATGTGAGTGGCAACGCCGTGAGGGGACGCCCTAGAAGGATATACGCTGACTTTATTGGTGAGGTTCTTCAGAAAGGTCATTTGCGTAGGGCGTAGTACTCGCCACTGGCGTGAGTATATGACCAGACGTATTTGAACGTGGGCGAGGCAAAAGGAATTTATGTAAGGATCGTAGCAGGTGGAGTTCTGTGGTTTCTGCCTACCCCCATGTGAAAAACGCATGAGTCTATGTATGTATAATCCTCGTATCTATTTATGGTCTATGTAGATATAAGATCTGTTATTTTCAGTGACAGTCGTGAATCGATGGATCGTAGATCGTGGTCCTTCCGATCCTTTTTGTAAACCGTACAAAAACTAGCAGGGTTTAGGATTATTTTTCTTTTATATTTTTACGAGAACACGATGCTATAAGCTCATTATTTAATTTCATATTTCTTGAAAGATATCTAAATTCGGGAAAAATTAGTTGCGTGAATAAAAAAAGTACTCTCTCACCTATACAAGCTCTAGGTCCTGCACCGAACGGCAAATAGAAATAATTGTTGCTGTTGTCATATGCTTCGGGATCAAATCTCTCCGGCTTGAACTCCTCAGGGTTCGGGAAGTACTTCGGATCATTGTGCAGCGACTGCAGCGGAATCATCACACGTATATTCTCATCTATCGTGACATTCAACTCCGGGAAGGTAAACGGACGAGTAGATTGCCTTAACAAGAAGCCTAGGGAAGGAAACATTCGTATACCTTCCTTGAACACCATCTCCAAGTAAGTCATCTCTTTAATCGAGTCATACGATAGCTTCCCGTCGTGTTTGGCTAAAACACGGTCGACTTCCTCTTGTGCTTTCTTCTGTACGTCCTGGTTGTATGCTAACTGGTGGAGAGTGAAGCTGGTGGCTGACGACGATGTCTCGAAGCCGGCTGCGAAGAAGATAAACACTTGGGCAGCTATCAGACCTTCGTTGAACTCCAAAGTTACAGTCTCGGGCGTACCATCAGGTTTCTTTTTCTGTATCGACTCGCCGACCATAACACCCTTCTCTTTGCACTCCAACATCAAATCTATGAAATCTCCTCTCCCGCTAGGTTTATTCTTCCTCTGCCTAAGAATCTCGCCCACAAGCTCGTTGATGTCGTTTTCAATACGAATCCAAACTTTCATGTTGCGAAATATTTCAGGAAAAGCTTCCTTTGCAAAAACTTTAAAAAGTTCGTAGGGTCGAAGTTTGAAAATTTTGATTCCAAGTTGTCTGAACGCCGAGTTATCGTCATTTAGGGTATCCGTATCTAGACCAAAGCCAACGGCACCTATGAAGTCGGTAGTATACCTCGCCATTAGCTCGCGAGCGTCTATGGACTTGCCCTTAGCAGCCAATGTTAGCGCACTAGTCTTCATCCTCTCTGCTCTTTCAACTATTAAAGGAAACATAGCCTTCAACTTTCCACTAGTAAAAGCAGGGGTCATTCTCTGCCTCAATAACTTCCAAAGGTCACCTTCAGCAAAAAATAAGTTCTGCATTAGAGGCTCGAACACCGTCTTGTGGTGAGTGAAACCTCGCTTGAAAAAATGTGCAAAGTCAGTCGCCAAAACTCGCTTTACTATTTCAGGATCTCGTATCAACAGTTCAGGTCGCGTAGATCGATAGAACCCAACCATTCGTTCGTTAGGGTATTTCCAGTACAATTCGTCACCAACTTGTGACATGCTAGATTTGAAAAGATATCCTTTTAGATTGTTTCCGAAGAATGGGAGAGGTTTATCGGATTTTATACCTCGTTCCTCCCAGTATTTAAAGTTTCTAGTGCCATAAAAGTACATGGAGATCAAGAGGATCACAACGATGGCCAGGGTAATCATGTTGCCGGGTCTAGATAATGTGCTGAACTTGAATTGTTCGTAGATTTGCGAACGCCGATCTCAGTAATCTGTAAAGAACGATGACAGTTTTATTGATATAGGTATCTTTATAATTCATTTGAAGTGATTGTAAACTATCTCTAAGTAACAGCCTACCCCGAACTATCGATGTACTATGCACCAAAGCATAACCCTGTCAGACGAGACCCTGCATCTCAGCATCTGCATGCATGCTCCTCAATGACCTGACCAAAACAATGTCTGAACCTGAACTTTAAAAGAGAGAGTGACCTCTGAGTTCGTCTCGATCAGTCTAGAGTAGTCTCAGAGTTATAATAACAGTTCTTCTGACCATATTCGGTCACGGTGACCAATCTAAGCGGTGATTAGCCATCGGCGCGGTAGATATTATAGTGCACAAGTGTGTGCGCAGACACAGGTGCACTCTCTGTTCCTTTAACCTCATAGTCCGTTGGGACGGCAATCCGACACTCGCGGAGAGAGATCAGGCGCAGAACCAACGGCTTAACGTGCGCATCAAGGCACAGGGATATTAAACCGCCAACTTCCAAACTCCGGGCTACTACGATATTCCTAATGGAAAAACGCAATATTACTATTTTGAGGTGTTTTTTTAGGTTATTATTTGCAGCGAATGGAGCGAAATAAAACGTTGTTGGTTATAGAATAATTGCGTGTTTTATTTTAATTAGGCATGATACAAAAAAAGATGTTATCGCCTTGACCGGCTTAGCGAGAGAGAGTTGCCATATACTTAATTAAATTATCTGCTACAAAATCTATATTAATTAAATTATAAATGTTGCCTGTTTATTACAAATATTCAATAGTTTTTAATAACCTCTTTTCGAAAAAATATCAATTTCTTTAGCCGAACGCTGCTAATCCAGTGAGGGGTGAGAATGGTTCAACATGCAAAGAGAAAAAACTTTCAGCGAAAACAAAACCGACTTCTAAAAAAAAAAGTCTAAAATAACTTTACTTTCGGAAGTCGGTGTCTTTGTTTGTATCTTTTTTGCCACCGACTTCCGAAAGTAAAGTTATTTTAGACTTTTTTTGTGTTTTTTTAGAAGTCGGTTTTGTTTTCGCAGAGAGTTTTTTTATTTTACCCTTTTTAGTTGTAGACACAAATTCACACACAAATTCTTGTCATGAATTAGTTTTTACATTGTAACTAGAAGTTAGTTAAAGTATTCGTCAAGACGAATCATACGAGCCCAAACTCGATGAGGTTTTGTCGTTTTATAACGGAGTTCCTATGGCCACCGTCCAGCTCCATCATCAGACACTGGATACCATTTAAGACCAAAGTACTCGTCAAGACGAATCATACGAGCCCAAACTCGATGGGATTGTGTCATTTTATTACGGACTACCTGTGACCACCTTCCAGTTCCATCATCAGACCCTGGTTACCATTTAGGACTACAGTACTTGTCAAGACAAATCAAACGAGTCCAAACTCGACGGCGTTGCGTCGTTTTATAACAGAGTTCGTATGGCCGCACCTTCCAGCTCCATCACCAGGTCACCTCCATGTCATCATAATATTGCATTGTCTTGCGATATACACATGCATGCAAAATTTAAGCTCAATCAGAAATCGGGAAGTGTGTCAAATTTAACTAGCAAGTATCACGCGACGTCGCGTGATGGACATCAGAGCGCCAGCACGCGACATCGCGTGATGTGGCAATTAACGTGAGGAAAACAACCAAATTCCTCAACCGAATTTGGTGAAATTTCTATGAGACCAATTGGGAAGCATTTCCTTTCAGATGAAAAAAGAATTTTTCAAATCGGTTTACAAATGACGGAGTTCTGAGGTAACAAACATTTAAAAAAAATACATCCGAATTGAGAACCTCCTCCTTTTTGAAGAAAGTCGGTTAAAAAACATTGATAATTCTTCATTAAATGTAAGCTTAATAGAAATGTGAGTGACTGCTGTGCTGTGTGTCGCGGGTTCAATTCCCGCACGGAACAAATATTTTGTATGGCCTACAGATATGTAGTTGTTTCGGGTCTGGCTGTGTGTGTAAGTGAGTTTAAATATTTGCAAGCGCACCCGCGATACAGAATAAACGCACAAAGTATTAAAAAAAAACTTTTCGGAATTAATTCTTTAAATTATGGTGAAAACCGGACCATAATCTGTTGTGGAGCATAGAGTATCAAGTGCGGTCACACAGGTGGCACTTAAAGACCAATTAAGTTCAAGGTTAGTTTTGTTATGAGCTGTGACGTAACAATCGCAGATGACGCGTCAACCAAGACTGACATTGGGAGTATTTTCCCGAACATTTTTGATTTTGATACACGAATAGTCCCTGACAGACCTATTTGTCACTAACGTCACTAAGTAGTAACACTATTGCAGGATAACGATTGTCATTGACTTGTCCCGTCTATCGCTCGTAAATATTTGAATTTTGAATGTCTTTGGTATGGATTAATCAGTACGGCCTTGATTCGTTTTTTTTTTTCAAACGTCAGTAATTTTAACAAATAATGTTACATAATCTGCCCAGCCTTTTTCGAACTCAGTATGTTAGGGTCGGCTTCCAGTCTAACCGGATGCAGATGAATACCAGTAATTTACATGGAGCGACTGCCTATATGACCTCCACAACAAAGCATGTTACATAAGATAAATAAATAAAGTACGTAGGTTTGTTCTTCCAGGTATCCTGGGCCACCAAGCCATCATAACGCATCTATGTGAAACCGACGACAAATCCATCCACAGATCCTGATTATACAGGGTGTAACAAGACCCTTCACGAAGCCGTCGACCAAGCATTCTGTACATCAAACTAAGTAACTTTACGCAAAAGTTATTGCTGGGGAACTACTTTGTTTTTGGGGGTGAAAAATCACATTTTACGGTACGGTAGCTGTAACGCACTCAAAACATTGTGCTGATGGGTGGATTGAATAGTATGGGGGTCATGGAGGTGTTTAAAAATCTTACATTAAAAATATGTATCTGAAAAAAAAGTTGTGAAAACGTTGGAACTTTGACCCCCAATATCTCCGTAACTAGAAGGTTCCCAGGTATGGTCTAGAACAAAAAAAATATCGATATGACGGGGAGAACAAGTGCCTTTCGGCTTCGTTATGGGTCTTGTAATTACCCCTTTATAATTACTAGCTATTGCCTGCGGCTTCGCTCGCGTTTTGGTCGGAAATTATCCCACGGGCACACGTTGTAAATATAGCATAAGGCACTCGGCGATAATGTAGCTTCCTATTAGTGAAAGAATTATCAAAATCGGTTCAGTAGATCCAGAGATTACCCCCTATTACAAACTTACAAACAAATTTTACCTCTTTATAATATTAGTATAGATTTATGCAAAACAACACGGACACAAAGAAATGCCTATTGAATAACAATAAGAACTCACCGACAAAAATAAACAAGTTATAATATATCTAAATTACACACTAGTTCACAAATTACGTCTTGTCGCGATCAAACTTTGACGCGGACTCCCAGACACAGACTGTGTGATACAAATAAGAACGCAAAAAGAAGCGGCAAAACAAGAAAAAATATTTTGCCGGTCATGCTAGATTGCTTATTATAATCTATGATGTTATGGAGTACAAAGTACGCTATAACAAAAGTGTAAAGTTCGACACCTATCGCATCGTTCACCAGCCAGGGGCCGACCAGAGACCGATTAATCGGGTCAAAAGATTTACCGGTTAGACCTGTTTATTTGACTTACCTACTTATAAATAAATTGTTATTTATTAAAACCTCCAGCGGCGTAAATATAGTAACCTCATTGGTAACTATATTTTCGAGCCGTTTGGGGTTGAAACTCTGGGACCGTGGGGTCCGAGCGCGCACAACCTTTTCAAGGATATTTCAAAACGTTTAGTTGACACTTCCCGTGATCCAAGGGCTGGGTTTTACCTTGGCCAAAGGCTTAGCGTTGCCATACAACGTGGCAACGCCGCCAGTCTCTTGGGTACATTACCAGTTGACAGCGTTGAGGAGGAGTTTTTTGACGCCATTTTTTGAGTTTGTTGCTAGGTTATTTACTTTAATAAATGTAAAATTAAAATTAGTTCCAAAATAAATAAATAATATACACACATCAAAAGTGTCTAGGGATCAACATATATTTTTGCAATAACTTTTCTCCTGATTGATATTAATTAAAATTTTCTTTAAGGATTCATCAAATAAAGTGTTTTCGTTTGTCACAGTAACGATAAACCAAGTCACCTTTGCATTAATAAAGAAATTTGCCATTTTCCTAATAAAGGGATTTTTGACATTTGAACCACTAACACAAAAGTTCGAAAAAAAGACTGAAATAACAGTTTTCTTTAAAATTTTATTGGGTAACTTAAACAATTAATAATCCGTGTTTCTACCGCGAACACTAACAACACAAGAACATCGGTTTGGCATACTCAAAATGAGTTCATCCAAATCACGCTGTGGAATGGCCGCCCATGTTCGTTGCAACAACAAAAAAAGGTCTTCTTGCGACTGGATACCCTCCATATTCGGCAGAGCTCTTCTCTGTAGCATATCCCATGCATGCTCAATCGGATTCAAGTCTGGCGACTGAGCAGGCCAGGGCAGGACATTGATGTTAGCTGCGGCGAGAGTCTGTCTTACAACTCTTGCGGTGTGCGGTCGTGCATTATCATGCATTAACTGAAATAAGGGACCGATTTGCACTTGTAGAGGAACGATGACGTCTGATACAATCGTCTCAGCATAAATTTGAGCGTTGAGGTTGCCTCTGATCCAAATCAACTCAGTTCTTCCGCCGATCCAAATACCCGCCCATACCATGATGGTTCCACCACTATAAGGATGGACTTCCTGGCAGGATTTTAATCGCTGTTGGCGTCCAGGGGTTCTCCAGTGTCGTATACGTCTTGTATCCGGTCTCATACCAAAACGAGACTCATCAGAAAAGCACACGAAACGCCATTGTTCTTCTGCCCAATTTCCGTGTTCAAGAGCCCATTGATATCGTATCCTACGATTGTGCATTGCTATAGGTGGTACCCGTAGCGGTCTTCGGGAATGAAGGTTCACTTCATGCAAGCGGTTTCTGACTGTTTGGTCGCTAATTAAGTTCCCTGAAGAGTGATGAAGCCTCACGGCTAACATCATGGCGGTTATTGTTGGAGCTCTTCGAGTTAAGATTTGAATGTATCGGTCTTGTCTCCGTGTGGTGCAGCGATACCGTCCTCCATGGCGCTCAGCCACGGTACCAGTGCTTCGGTAACGTGTCCAAAGTCGACTGATAACACTCTGACTTGTATTCAGAGCTAAAGCCACAGTACGTTGCCGGGAACCAGCTTCTATCATTCCCACGGCTCTGAGCATTTCTTCCCTGCTTAAATGACGTCGCCGCTCCATAATAACGTTGGTTTTAATCAGTAGTAGGGAAACAGTAGCACTAATAATGTCTTCAATGCGTTGTATGTTTTTATAGGGAAAATATTGACAGCTGATTTTCATCTTTTACTCGAATTTGATTCACAGTTCCTGATTCAAATTATGAAATGCACCAAAAAGGATCCATATAAATTTATAAAATCATAAATTTATTACAAAGCCACATCTCAATCTCAAGAAATCCACATAAAAATGCTTGATCCCTAGACACTTTTGATGTGTGTATTATCAGACTACAAATAGGTCCACTGTGTTAGTAACAATATGTCAATATAACTTGGTCTATGTTAGTACTTATTATCTAGACCACCAGGGCTATTGCGTATCTCTGTTGACAGTTCATAGTGATCATCACTTGGCGAGTTTTGATATACAATGACCGTTCTTGTGTTTTTCAACTGACGCTACCCGGACCCGTGCAAAACTTTCTTTGTATATCAAAACTCGCCAAGTGAACAACAAAGTCAACAGAGATACGCAATAGCCCTGCAGATCGGATATATGGAATGGATTAACCATTTATATATTCATAACCATCATTAACCAGAATGAGAGAGACAAAACATATTTTTATGTAAAAAAATGAACTCTGTGCGTGAACCGGTTATTATAGGATGATTAACCCTACAATACGTCCACCTTTGCTCTAAGGTTTTTCACCTAACCCTAAAAAATAACCCGATTAAAACAGGTATTATATGGGCAACCTTTTCGGTCCCCGTCTCCATTTAATCAATGTCTGGTATGCATCCATCAACCGGCCGTGTTTCAGAGTCCAGGCTGATGTACCACATAATATAACATCACGCCCGCCGTAAGCCCGAAGGGTTTGGCAGGAACATAAGTACCCACATTTCCATGTTTCTATAGTACCTACAGCCAAAGTTTGCCGGTTATAGTTGAGTCCCATGTAATAGGCGGTCAGTCTATTGCCATCAAGGAAGCATAGCATGTGACAGATGTTTTTATTCAATAAACGATTATTTAAATTTTAAACAGACTTTTGTATACATTTAAAAGCACTTAATTAAATTATAATTATTGATATTACTTATAATTCTAATCAATAAATAAATTAACTGTCTTACATATAATTTAATAAACTGACTTAATATATTTTATAATGTAATGTGCCTACTTATTAAACAAAGTTAGACCGTAAATATTTGACTATGATGTGTATGACTAATGACCAATGACATTGATGTAATTTCATGATGGATGATGTATTTTTTATGATTGCTTTATTGATAAATAATGCATGTACTAGAAATATTTGCACGACTGATAAGTCGAATATAGTGAGACTAAAATTATTTTACCATGTTATTATGTACTATTGTGTATGTTGGTGTATTCTGGCAAATAAATAAATTTCATTCGTAATTCTAGATTTCAGGATTCTGTTGACAGAAATTCCTGTTGGTACAATACAATAGTACTGCTACATCTGGGAATCGAACCCAGAACCTCATGCTCAGCGCCTCAGCACTACCACCAGTGTACCAACTACTACTATGCATTTTAACACCACGCCTGTAATCCCCAAAGGGTCAGGCAGAGTTCTGCTTAATAGTAGCCTAGGTACACCCACATTTCGCGAGTTATCTTAGTGTCTCATGCAATAAGTGCCGAGCCCATTGCTATCAACCGGGCATAATCCCAGACTCCGTGGCTGCTACTGCGCAATTTCTGATGAGACAACCCAATAATGCTACACCTGGGAATCGAACCCAGGATCACTAAACCAACGAGCCAGTCTTACATGTGTTCTAAAGTAGTAATATCATAGCATAGATAGTAGTATTTCACACGAATCCATTCCCTCCAGTATTTATGATCGTACCTGTGGTTTTGCTATGAATTTTATTCTGAGTGTACTAAGACTACTTTTTGATTGCTGCTGGCGAGAGGTTAACTGGAAAAGGACCATCTCTTAGTTCGTAAAAATTATGGATACTACAGTACTCCTGCAACTTAGTACAAAAAGTACTACAGCCCCATCTATGGACACAAATGAAGAATTAGTTAGTTTTTCATTGTGTCCATAGATGGCAGTTTCGTACAATTCTAAATTATCCGCGTCTACTACACATTAGGTTAAAAACCCTGTCCTGGTATTAATAAGACAGTATCAAGATTAGATTATATTTATTTATTTATTAAATACAATTATACCCCGATGAAAATTAAATGAATTAAACACGGGCGCGAGCGGTCGTTTTTCCAGTAGTGACTTCATAAAAAAACAATTGATGAGCAGGTATAAAAATAATGATAAACATTGTTGTAAAGTTTTAAGAGTTTGTTTTTAATTTAGGGAAACGGTGGTAATTTGTGGCAACAATCATGCATTTTAAAATTCATTAATCATATTTTTCATGAATATTTTGTTTCTAATTCTATGCAGACAGACACTGACATACTGTTTAGGAAAACCCGACAACTGTTGGGCAGTAGCCCACCAGACACAACACCCGTCTGGTCGGAGGATCCTCCCATTTCTATGGGGGATGAAGAAGTTTACACCCTGTTCTTCATAACTCTACTTTATTAGCAACAAGGATTCAAGAATCAAAGATCTATGGGCTATGGCTATAATAAAATAATACTATCATTGGAAAAGCATAACATATTTATTTCGCACATTTTGACCTATTTACAGATTGACCCAAAACATACAGTTTTTCTAACAAAAATCGTAATTTAATGTTCTCATAATCTACATGAAAAATGGACAGTCGAGTCATAATAACGTTAAACTGCTGAACAGATTTTGACGACACATCTATCGTAACAATATTATTATGTTGACGAAAACAATTGATTTGGAAAACGCCTTTATTGCGTAGCAGTAAAATCGGTTTTCTTAGTTCAGGTATTACTTTGAAAAAGACATTAGCTTCCCTTCATCTTATGACAGAAATTTCGGGCAAAGCCACGTGACGAATCTAGTTATGAAATAAAACCGTGAAAGCCTTATTACAAAAAAAAAATTAGGTATATGCAGATTGACCCATCGTGCCATTTTTCAATTTCAAACTTTATTTTGACAAGATTGATGTTCTAAATACAAAAACTGATTTCAAACCTGAATGTATGTTGTCAATTTTCTATTACGAACACAGTTTACAGTCAAAATAAGGTTCAATATACAAACACTGGCTGCAAGGTTTGAGCTTGAATCTTCGGAAACGGGTATAAACCACCACCAGGATCTATTGTTGTCAATGGAGGGGCTCTCGAGGTTGTTCGAGAATATGTTTACCTCGAGCAAACTATGCAAAGTCAGCTGGGTTTGGCAGCATTTGGAAAGCTTCGCCAGGAATTCTCGTCGCGTATTCCACAAAGCCTAAAGACTAAGGTCTTCAATCAGTGCGTCCTGACTGTACTTACGGAGCCGAAACGTGGACAGTGCGGCTGGTCCATAAGTTTAAGGTCGCTCAGCGAGCTATGGAGCGGGCTATGCTTTGAGTCTGTGAGGGATCGCATTCGAAACGAGGTAATCCGACAGAGAACCAGAGTTGTCGACATAGCTCACAGAATAATTAAGCTGAAGTCGCAATGGGCCGGTCATATTAGCCGTAGAACCGATGACCGTTGGGTTGACGTATTCTTGAGTGGAGACCGCGAATCGGTAAACGTAAGGTGGGACGCTCTCAGGCGAGCGTGGAGCGACGATCTTCGCAGGGTGGCTGGTAGCAACTGGATGAGAGTTGCTGAGAATCGAGTTGAGTGGTGTGCGATTGAGGAGGCCTATGTCCAGCAGTGGACTGCCGTAGGATGATGATGATGATGGGTATAAACCACTGTCATTTTTAAATTTCAAACTTTATACCGACAAGATTAAAGTTCTTAATATACAAATGATTGATTTTAATCTCGCGTCTAAGTTGTCAATTTGCCAGAACTAACTTTGTCTCAGTCGGAATAAGGTTTGAAACAAAAAATCTGGCTGTTGATTTTGGACTATACTTTATTGTAATAAGACATTTAAGTTGGTTCTGCAGAATTCATAATAGCAGCAAAATCCTTGACGTCCGGCGAATCCAAAATGTCTTCCAAAGAAATATCCTGCTCTCTTATATTCTGAATTATATCCGTACTACAAATTTTATCTCCTAGCGGTATCTTTAAAGTGTCAATCTTGCCATCAGCCACAATTACAGGATTATGGCTAACATCACTATGATGCCTCTTGACATGGTTATCCAGAAGAGATTTCCTGACCGACTTATAATCACAAAACTTACATTTAAATGGCTTATTCCCAGTATGTACCGTTTCATGGCATAGGAGACTCTCTTTTCTAGTAGCCCGATAATCACAGAAACGACATTTTAAACCGTTTCCCAAATGCATAAGGGAAACATGCTTTTGGATCTCATACTTATGTTTGCAAGAATAGTTACATTCAGAACATTTATGCGGATAATGACACTTTTGATGTGTCACAAATTGACATTTGAACAATGTAGTAAACGGACAATCTTTACATTGCAATTCTGCTTCTGATTGACTGCGTTTATTGTGCAAAGCAATTTGGTCTTTAGTCTTAGTAGAAAATTCACAATTAACACATTTGTAAGGCCGATTTTGATTGCCAGTATGATGTCTTTGGAAATGCCGTTGAACTGATGCCTTGAAACGAGATGAGTATTTACACATAATACACTGGAAGGGACGGTCTTTGGAATCAGATTCAATTACTTTAATACTCTTCCAGTCTACTTCACAGTTTGGATCTAACATGTAATTATTACTTTTCTCGTGAACAGACAGATTTGCTTCATCAACTAGGTTTACTTGACTTATTGGTTCATACTCGGGTAGCATAACTTCTCCGTTACTCTCATCCAATGTATAATCAGAAGCTTCATCATAATGAGTTCTCTTATGTTTCTTTGACTCGCACATGTAAAACGTTTCAAAATCACAGCTAGAACATTTTATAACATTACTCTGTTTGCTTCTACGTTTATGAACGTTCAATCTCCAATTAACTTTCGTTGAAAAATCACACACGTCACATTTGTTTGCCTTTTCTGATACCTCATTGTGTATCTTAGCGAGATGCCTTGAAATATGTCCCTCATATTTTGTAACAAAGGGACATTTGTCACACTGAAATAATACTTCTTGCTTGTTATGTACCTTGCTATGTTTCATATAATTATGTCTATAAGCAGTAGCATATGTACAATGAGCACACTTGTATTGCTTTTCCAACTTATGTTTTCTTTTATGAGCTTTCAAGTTCCATTTGAAGCAAGTACTATATGGACATTCATCGCATTTGAAATGTTCTAGTTTTTCTTCCATTGCCTTCAAGTCATGTTGCATTGTTATATGTCTATTTAACGAGGTAGGATATTTTGTAGTATAATCACATGTATCGCAAGAAAATGGTTTAGCGTTAGTGTGTCCTAGTATGTGGAGGTTTAGGCAGTTCTTGTAGATTGTTGTGTATTCACACGTGTCACATTTTAGAGTCTTTTTGATGCGTTCTTTTGGAGTTTTCTTTTTCTTGCAGTTTCTGGAATAGGAGATTAACATAATTATTACAAATTATTTTAGCATTTACCTCATCGGTAAAGACTTTAACCACTTGTATGTCGAGTATATAGACACAATTAAAACCTATTGTGTCTTGCGTAGATCTACGTTTGCGTAGATCGTATGAAGGGTTAAACCAATAACAATGTAACTTGACATGGCTTACATAGCCCAGAGGCCAAATTCACAACTGAGGAAATTTGTTAGCTAGCTGGATCAAGGACTTGACTGTTGAAAATGTAATTTATATGTATCAATATTGAATCAATTTAGGTGTGCAATAGGTCAGTGGGTAGCCTTAGGGGCGGATTTTTAGGAGTTGGAGTATATCTTTAGGGGCGCTATGAGAAGCAAAGAAAAAGAAAAAAATATTTTTTTGGTTAAAAAAATTTTTGGGGAAATTTCGGTCAGAGTGTCGTCTTAGGGGCACTATGAAAAAAATACTTAGAAAAATTTAGCGTTCAATTTCGTAGTTGGTCACAGTTCTAACCTAACCTAACCTATGGATATATTTGCAGGTACACACCGTTTTGTTTTCTGCACGGCTCCTGGTGCCTATAAGCGTATGGTACCAATTCGAAAAAAAAATAACCGTACTCAAGGTGAAAAGTAAGGAGAAATTCCCAAAAATTTTTTTTACCAAATTTTTTTGTTTGTTTTCTGCACGGCTCATGGTGCCTATAAGCGTATGGTACCCAATTTGAAAAAAAAAAATAAATAATAATTTCTAAGTCCCGCGCCATAGCGCCCCTAAGGCTACACTCCAACCGTGCAATACTTACACATGTTCCGTCTCAAAAGGACTCTCGGAGTTGTCTTCATCATGTTCGTCAACTTCTACCTTCACCCACACACTGGCAAACATACTCATCATTTCATTATCATGCCCATCCGAATCTTTTGAGTCTGACATGGTAGTCTGAAAGAATAGAAATATAATTTTAGCAGGGTCGGACTTAAGGGAGAAGTACTTTTTACATGGTAAGTTAAGCGTGGTCTGCTCCAGAGTAAGCTCACTGACCAGCCTGATGATTTTAGCACTTAAATAATATGCAGACCATCACTCGCAGCTAACATCCGAGCTGCCGTAAGTATTTAACAGAACTATAACAGGGTAAATACTAGTATCGGCATTCGTTCGGTCTGGAAGCTGATAGCAACATAGCTGAACTTTTTGTGTCTATCTGTGTGACCGCTTAATTCTATTTGACTACACAGTGCATTTTGATGCAGTTTTCATTGTTACTTACAAAATGTATTCTAGAAAATTTTTGTGCTGCTCAAAGTTAATCAGAGGGTCCTCATATAGGCGGATTCATTGCTGCTACTGTTAGTCTAAGACATCCCACTGCTGGGCAAAGGTTTAGCAGGTTCATATTTAAGGGTTTCCTTTAGATATAGCACAGAAATCTCGATGACTGATTTAACATGGCGCCACATCAATAAATTGCACTCACACGAAGCAACAAAAACAAAAAAATATGCTGTTTTTGTGTATAGAAATAATACCGGTTTTGCAGAGTCGAGTCCTAACAAAAAGAACTATGTGAGGATACTAAGTAACTATTGTGTCTTATCACAAGTAAATAAAGCATTTACGACCTCAAAATCTTAATCAGTGATTTTCCAACGGGCCATATCTATTTTTGGCTCCCACAATAAAAAAAACTTGACGCTATATCTCCGAATTTACGAGTTATAGCTGTATAAAGCAGCAGGAATCATGTGTGTTATTGAAAATTAAGATTTAATTGCGTACTTACACATTTAATTCAACAAGAATAAGGCTAAAAATGAATACTTTTTCTCAATAATTCCGACAACACAAACGCTCAATCACGAAAAAAATCAATCATTCATTAAAGTTTGACGTTCGGAAACTACAAGAGCATGATCACTTACTTACCCGACTGCGGCAAAGCCCAAAAGGAGGTTATTCACATCAATAACATACACGAAAAAAAATCCGTTTGGTGGAAAGATCCTAATATTCGAGCGAGCTCTAAGCTGCAGTAGGTTATGTCTTAGGGCCCTCGTCCCATAGAGTCCTCGTCCACTGTCGATACAGTATGCATATGCAAAAGACGCGATGCAGCCGCGATGCTGTCGCTGGCCGTGTACATTTACCCTCGTAGCCACGATTCTTCATTGTAACTATCGCGATACTGCAGCGCTTGTCTCGATGCAAACGTGACTTAGTATTGTTATAGTACAGAAATGTATCATATTTTCACTTTTCGTTCCCTCGATATAGTCAGTAACAGTGGCGCATTTGTAACGATACAGTAGCAATACTGATACGCATTTGCATAGCTTACCGGAATCACCAACAGTGGGTGATTCCGGGCTGAAATGATGGTCACGATAATTCGACCCTTAAGGCTTTGATCGAGTGGTTGTCAAAGTTAGGTTAGGCCAAAGAAACCAGGGCCGTTCTAAAGCTCGTAGGGTCGACGATATCGTCAAAATCGCGGGAAACACCTGGATGAGGGCTGCACGGAACCGGGAAGTGTGGCAGAAAAAAGGTAAACCCAGTCAGCAGTGGGGGATTCCGAGCTGATATTATGATGATGATGTATTAGTGAACGACGAACAGTCTACTCCAAGTTACAAATAGAACATTACTATTGTTTTAATTGCGGAATTCGTTATTAGTTGGCATAGAGGAATAAGCTGATGATGATGTCCTGAAGATTTAAGATTTTTTTACGAGAATGTAAAATGTATGTTTGTGTTTGATTCTCAATATACAGTAGAATCCGGATATAACGGGAGCGGTAAAATCTCATTTTTTTTTCAAAACTTCTACTAACTTTACCTTTCAATCCTTGCTGATAATATTTCATGTTTCTGATCGTATTTTAAGCTGTCAGCGGTACTTGTTGCTAACTTCACTCTGCAGTTAAGGGTAAGGGTACACAAACGGGGTACAGTACTGTACTGTTAATCGTATTTTTTAAATTTGGTAACATCTTCTCTACTGTCAGTGTCAAAAATACATTTTGTCTCAAAATCGTAGTTTTATTTTAGTTCTAGGAAAATTAATAAAAATAAACAGAAATGTATACAGAAGTAGATGTATTTGTCAGTAATTTCACTTTAATTGATCCTGAGATATATCAGCTGTGGATTGAAGGATGTTCTTGTAAGTATTTGGCCAGTAAACGAATGTTTTTGTTATCATTAATTTATCTCTGTATAATGTCTTAGAAATTCTAAATTTAGGTTCTGTTGTAGGTAAGAAGATATTCCGTGAATTTTTGTTACAATGGAAATATTGAATGTGCGGTTTGTGGCCATATTATGACCAGTGTTCAGTTTTGCTTCTGAGTACTATCCTGAAAATATTAAAGCAGTTGTTTCCATTTATCTTTATTTTGGAGAGGCAGCAACATCCTGTACCATCGATATCTACCCGTAATGGCTTAATGTATTTTAATTATAATTAATAATTAAACAGATCAATGAATTAAAGCTGAATAATTAAATATTTACAAAAAAAGGACTAATTTATATAAAATTAATTAACTAATTATTTATACACCAGAACGCTTAGGCGTCTAAGTCCTCCTCCACGTCGCTGTCATCCGGAAACATGCTCAGAAGACTGGCAGCATTGCCAATTCTTTGGCCAAAGAAAGAGCCCACCTATGGTCACGCAAAGTGTCAACCCTCTCCAACCATTTCCTTAAACTACAACAATCCTATCCTATCTTATCTGCTACATTATAGAGACTATATATACTGCCTTCTTGGTCTAGTGTTTCTGCTAAGCATTAAGTCCTGGGTTTGATTCCCAGGTCATGAAAAGTGTTCTTGGGTTTTTCCATCAGGAGTTTCTCTGTACTGGCCACGGAATCTGGATTTGTGCCTGGGTGATGGCAATAGGCACGCCCCCTGTTACATGGGACTTAAACATAACTGGCAAATGTGGGCGGATATTAGGTGCACCTTTGGGAATTACAGGCATCTTATTATAGAGATAACTATTACCAACACTTTCTTCACTCCAACTATTTATTGTTGATAAACTAAAATGAGACACAATCAATCAAAATGTTGGCATTATATCAAATTCTATAATATCTATGAATGTGCAACATCTGCCTGCCACTCTTAATTTGTCTGTGGTTATATTTGGTTGTCTATTATGGGAATATTATTAAACAATATGTGCTTAAAGAAATATAGCTGCCTTGCATAACTTTGTCTGCGTCACATAAGAATAAGAGAGCCCCACATGACCACTGCCTCGCATATCATTCCTTATAATAAAAATGCGCGTGCGTTGTTATCTCCAAAGATATTCATTGTAATCAAATTTATGTAAGAATTTTGGTTAAAATTAAATACTTGTGATGAATAACGTATTTATTTGGCTAAGGATTAATACCATGTTTACAGGAACATTTTCGCAAATAATGCATTATTTTAGAACAAAGATTACCATAAAAAAGGTTATAGTGAGTCAACCTTAAAAGATAGACTTAAGCTATCGCGGCTTTTTTTTAGAAATTTTTAAGTGGAACTATTCCGCAAAACATCATTGTTACGTAACTTTAACCGTTTACGCATTGCACGCAACTGAAGCTCTCAGAACAACAACATTTTTCATTGATGCTCCGCTCCCGCTGGTCGTAGCGCGATGTTATAACATGTATAGTCTATAGCCTTCCTCGATTAATGGGCTATCCAACACTACAATATTTTTTCAATTTGGACCAGTAGTTCTTGAGACTAGCACGTTCAACCAAACAAACAAACAAACTCTTCAGCTTTATAATATTAGTACTTAAAGATTAGTATTATTATAGATATTTATTTATTTATTTATTTATTTGTTTAAATAGATACTTGCTGCACTTACAGTTTACACCAAAGCGTGCAGCAAGCCAACATCACAACATAATAACTATTACTAATAACATAAGACTAAACTAACTACTAAACTTAATGGAATAATTAAGCATAGCTTTATAACTAGTCCTGAAAATATCTAAATCCGGCTCCTGAGCAATCAGGGCGTTTAGCAGATTCATCGCCTGGGTTGTGGGCGCATATCGAGCAGTTAGATATACATCTATGGCGGTGCTAGACTTGAAAAGAGTAAGACTTCGCGTCCCACCGACGCGATATCGGGCGAGACACAATTACTTTTTAATTATGTCTATAATTACGGTATATGATAGGTTAAAGTGGATAGCAATGTTAAACGTATTGAATGACTTTACAGCAAGTGAAGCGGTCTCCACATTGCACAAGAGAGACTTTGCCAAGCAACATGGAGCTACAGTCGAACTTATTGCTAGCGATGTCCTGGATCATTACAGGTAAAAATCTTCATTTGCCTGAAGTAAAACTCTTATTTCGGGAACTCTCAACCCATGTATCACCATCAGAATCATCTGCCCAGGCTTTTCCCAAACTTTGTTGGGGTCGACTTCCAGTCTAACCTAGACTGACTGCCCATCTGACCTCCACAACCCAGTAACTCGGTAGTACGAAACCTCCCAGTAAGACTGGATGTCAGAGTTTTCGCTTCTGACTACTCGTAACGACTGTCCTAGATCTATATGTCGTTGAGCTCCTTGAGTTATAAGTCGAGCTACACGATAACTGACAAATGCTTGTAATGACTGGACAGGTCCACTCAAATCTGTGTGGTTCTTTCTTCAAGAGACCATCTTAGACACTAATCTGCATAGTCCTCATGTGAGATAACCAAGATTATGTCTGGACTTTAAAAGAGACTATGACTTCTGAGTTTGTTTCGGCTGTTTCTTCTCAGAGTAGTCAGGTACGAAACACCGGCCCCATCTAGTTTAAATCAATCAATTTTATAATTTATCATTATAAATGACAGCCGGGATCAACGTAAGGTGCTTTCCGAGACACAGAGGAAACTCGGTATATAATGATGGTCAGCCATCCACGGACCATCCTCGGCAAGCACGGCTTACTCGGAAGATCGACCCGTGCGGCTGTTATTCAACCCATGCATGTCAGGGTTAATACCTGCTCAATTATTAGAGCTGGAAAAGATCTTACTCTGCCTACGAACTTGTCTAGACTTCGAGCCAAGATCAGTAATCGAGTATTAATGTTTGACAAAAGTGTGAGTGGCCCAAAAAGTCGTGACAATCAGTCTTACCAAGGGGTAACGTATTACCCAGTACTAACTGGGTTGTGGAGTTCAGATAGGCAGTCGCTCCATATAAAATACTGGTATTCAGCTGCATCCGGTTAGACTGGAAGCTGATCCCAACATAGTTGGGAAATGGCTAGGCAGGGTGTAAACAGGCGCTTCACGAAGCCGTCAACCAAGTACAGCAAACTAAGTAACTTTAAGCAAAAATTATTGCTGGGAAACGACTTTTTTGTTTGGGGTGAAAAATCGCGTTGTACGGTAGTACTCAATGTAACGCACTCGAAACATTGTGCTGATGGATGGATTGAATAGTACGGGGGTCGTGGAGGTGTTTGAAGTAAAAATCTTACATTAAAAAAAAAAAACTTCTGCAAGGTTGCAACTATGACCCCCAATATCTCCGTATCTAGAAGGTATAGTCCAGATCAAAAAAAAACACAATGACGGGGAGAACAAGTACCTTTCGGCTTCGTTAAGGGTCTAAACGAATAAATGTTTATTATATTCTTGTATAAACATAAGCCATTTTACCTTCTAGGTACGTCCTTCAACAGGGCGACCCTCGCAGAATTTCCACTCGCATGTTCCATCCATCCTCTCAACATGACCAAACTACTATATCTTCTTTAAACTAGTATAACATTGGTGTTGAATGTGCATTCTTGAATTTCAGGACATTCGCCCTTCTGGAGCGCCTGCTCACAGTGCCCTCGAAGCTGTCAGAACAAATGATATTCCAGATTGACGAGGCTACCAAACAGATGCTAATTGAAAAGTAAGTGGTTTTTGCACACCCATCAGAGACAACAGTGCCAGTCGGGTTTGCGAATTTTGGGTTTCATCAGAACTTGTAATAGGTACATGACATGAGATGATTTCTGATTAAAATATTAGCCTTAGTGTGAAAGACAGTAATACTGGGCGCAGACTCAGTATGTCTGTATTTATAACGGGATTATATGTTTGTCAGCAATACAATCCCGTTTCTACACGTTGGGTAATGGGGCCAATTCTGTCCCACAGCTGGGCAAAGACGTCCCCCATCCCTTTCCAACTCACTCGGTGTTTTGCTTTCTCTGGCCAATCAGTCGGGAAAGAGTCCATATATCACGCCAGCGTTTCTTGGGCCTGCCTCGGTGACGACGACCGTCTTCAGGCACCCACTGTGTGACGATTCTGGCCCATCTGTCCTGACCCATCCTGTAAAAATGACCCGCCGGCCTGTTACGAAACACTTAACAAATTATTTTTTAAGAGCCGCATTTGGACCTACGATGGTCCTGTCTACATTTTTCATTTGCAAAATTGCTATCGCATGATTTCAATTTTTTTTCAGATATTATGATCTGGATGATGCTGTGATCAGAGAGCTGCTTGGGAGGAAACTGTCCTCGAGACACAGGAAAGATTTAGATGAGGTAGGATTTGAAAATTATTTTCCTTTGTTCGCTATACAAGGTCCAAACGAACCCTTCGCGAAGCCGTCGACCAAGCATTTTAGACAGCAAATTGCCATACGCAAAAATTATTGCTGGGGAATAACTCTTTTTTTTGGCGTGAAAATCACGGTTTACGCAAAACATTGTGCTGATGGATGCATTGAATAGTCCGGGGGCCATGGAGGTATTTAAAGTTAAGTTCCAACATTAAAAACTAGAATTAAAAAAAAAAAAACTTGTGAATAAGTTGAAACTGACCCCCAATATCTCCGTAACTAGAAGGTTCCCAGCAGGGCTATTGCGTATTTCTGTTGACAGTTCATAGTGATCATCACTTGGCGAGTTCTGATATACAATGACAGTTCTGCACGGGTAGCGTCAGTTGAAACCAACAAGGACGGACATTGTATATCAAAACTCGCCAAATGATGATCACTATGAACTGTCAACTGAGATACGCAATCGCCTTGTAGGTATGGTCTAGAACAAAAAATTATCGCAATGACGGGGAGAACAAGTGCCTTTCGGCTTCGTTTAGGGTGTTTTACACCCTTTATTTGCAGAAATCGTTGGCCAGTAGCCCATCAAACACAACACCAGTCCGGTCGGAGCATCTTCCCTTTTAAATAGAAAATGTGGAACATTTCACCCTTATACCTTTAAATTGCCGAAATGTCACTTATATTTTACCCATTTCGTCTGACTGGTTGGTCTTTATTTAGTCACGAGCTGTGAATGTGGGTGTACTCGTACAATGAGGGCTATCGTTTTTGAGCTCACCAGATGGCGCCATTGTCGATTAAGGTCCTGTCAAGAATTCTATTTTATACTTTAAAGTACTAATGACTTCATACAAGTTTATTTAATTACGATTACAACATAGTGTAAACTTCAGGTTCATATATTTACAATATTCTCTCTAAAATTAGCAAGCATGAAACATTTAAAAATCATTTTACCTCCAAGTACTAACAATTAAGATTCTAAGTTGCTATTTTAAATCTTCAAGTCATAATTAATCAGGAATGGCTCAATCTAGACCACAATCGTGAATATTTATAAAAATACGTGTTAAAACAGCACGCAACGCGCGAAAAATCTATGACATCTGACATTTCGGTGCCCCCGCGCTACACTAGCGCCTCTAGCGTCGAATTCATACGCGATAGCCCTCATTAGGTACACCTCTGCCTAGCCCACCTGGGATTACAGGCGTGATGTACTGTGTCCCCAGGTGGCGGAGCGCTCGGGCGCCCCGCTGCGCTGTTGCCGTCGTCAGTTCGACAACGTTCGCCGAGTGTTCAAGGCGGTGGAGGAGATGCCTGGCAATGTGGTCGCTAATATTAGGAGCACATTCCTGCTGTCAGAACCTTTGGCCAAGTAAGTTATGCTTGGATTCTAACCCTGGTATCTATAGTAAACAATCATATTTGCATATGCAACTATTTTTATGCAATACACAAAAATTTGAACGAAGTAAGAACCGTCAAAGAAAGCAAAGCTAAGAATTCTAACTTTTGACATTTCTAATTTCAAGTAGTTCGTAAACTGCAGGATAAAAATTGTATCTTGAGTTGTTACTTTTTTACTCAAGTAATCATTTTCACTTGTTTGTAAATACGGGCGTGAGAATATTTGGGGTCTGGCAACTTAGTATAATTTAGCTAATTGCTTAACATTTGAAATTTTTAAATCTCTGGTAACACAACAGGTATCATAGGCGGCATAAAAACTCTGACACCAGGTTAGGCACTAACCACACGATAAAGAAAAGAAGAACAAATCTTTTGAAATAGGCTTTCAAAGAAATATTGCTAGTTAAATTCACCTTAAGAAGTGCTGCAAAAAAATCACCCTGTATACATACATACAGGGTGATTTTTTAAACGTTGGCAATACTTTAAGGGCGTGTAGTAAATAAATTGCCTACATTTACGAGTTACGCAGCTCACTCAGATCCAGCCTGTCCCTTTGCTGCCCCCCCAGCGACGCCCTAAGCCGAAGCTCGTACCCCACAGGGGGTGCCCGCAGCGAGTGGTCGCTTAGTTTTTAAGTATAGTTTTAAGCCCCTGGCTGGAGGCCTTAGATTCATTTTTCAGGCATCCACAGGGATTTGCCCGGTTAAGCAGTAGCCAGCCACAGAGGATTTTTTTTTTTTTGAAAAAAAATGATACTGACTGATTTAAACTAAAAAAAACTGACTGCCATTAAAATATTAACAATGTTTAAAAAATCATCCAGAAGAGTTTATTTATTGAACAAAAAAGCTGATTCGGTTCGTGCCGTTCTGCAAAATCTGTTATGGCAAATACCATCGGCTCATACGGCTAAATCACGTTTGAGTAAGCTCGGTATCCGGGGCTGCGGGACTGTTCGAAAGAGATACCGTGGCCCCGGAACACAAAGGGCGATGAAGGAACATGGATGGGTTTTAGTCAGTAAAAGTCTGACACTCCCTCCTGCTCCGCCTAGAGCGGGAGGAGATATTTGATGACTTCCCATCCGAAGAAAAATAGTCAGCTCGGTATAATTTGAGTTAGCCGATCTTCTTCTAGATTGCTGTACTTATTTAAACCTTATTTCACCGTTTCACTTTTCACAAATGACACAAATATGTGACAAAATGGTAAGTGAAATTCTGACTTAGTGTGGAGGGCACGCGCGTGCCTGCTCTGCTGCTCAAAACGTTAAAACGCTTTCGTGATTGTTTTCAGAAAGTACGGCGCAGTGGTGTTCATAGCTTGCATGCGGTTCGAGACGACGAAGCGAAAGCTAACATACTTGACATTCAATGATTTCTATCATTGCGCGCAGGTAAATTATAATGAAGGGAGCTATTAAGAGGAAATGCGGATGGTCTTTTCTCCATAAAAACGCTCTCGCCTGTTTTCTTTCTGGTTTATGACTTTATAGTTATGATTTTTTACTTTTAAATAAATATCAACCTCTTCTATGTCCCTATGTTTTCCTTTTTGATGATACATAATCTGTATTAGCAGTAGAACCTTTATAAAATGCTCAAAATTGCCTATTAGGACCGCTGCCAACAGAGGCCTAGTGTACAAATTTGACAACTATTGATGAAAAAAGAAAAACATAGGGACACAGTATATATCCTTCTTATTCAGTCTATGAAATATGTTTTAAATTGGTCGAATATTGGAGGAGGAAATAGTCGAGAGCCAAACCTCTAATTATGACTTTTTACTTGTCGGATCTGTAGTTGTCTTTATCGCACCAATGTCGAAATAGCGCTCGTTGAGCGACAGCGATAGTTTCTTCAAATACCTACCGCATTTCTTCCTAATATCTTTTAATAATACTGTGTTATAAATCTGAATAGAAGAAACGAAGCCTGAAAGTGGCGCCGGTGACTAAAAAGTTGTGTGGCAATCGGTTGTCGTGGTATGGACATGTGATGCGGAGGAATGAGGAGAATGTCGTGAGGAAAGTTTTGAGTGTGAATGTGGATGGGTATAAGAGTAGAGGAAGACCAAAGAGACGATGGATAGACTGTGTGAAGTATGATATGGCTAGAAAGGAGGTGACTGCTGAGATGACGAGTAATAGAGAAGTATGGAAGAAGAAGACATGCTGCGCCGACCGGTTAAGCAGCATCAACCTCCGAGTGTTGTTGCGCTGCGAGTGGTCCCTTCAGAAAAAAAAAAAGAAAAAAGAATGTTATAAATCTCAATTCAAGTCTAGTCTGAAATTCAGAGTGGAAGGGTCACCGGTTACCACGTATTCAGTACATCATTGTGAGCTCTCCCGCATTGAAATTTTTCATGGGTTTAATAATCGATGAATAAGATCCACCCTGTATAAGATCTAAGCGTCATTCGAGTTCAAGTCTCGTAAACTTGTAGAAGTCTTGAAACGACATTTTACGACACTGTTATACCTTTTTTCGAAGAATTTTTAACGCCGAGCTTGGCCGATAGTTTAATTCATTAATTCGTTTAACGGGAATTATTAGTTCTACCCAAAATAGTATAATGATTTGTTTAAATACTACAACGCACATTGGTTCAAGGGCGGAAAAAAATCCTTTGTTTCAACCTTATTTAAAATGTCTACAATTTGGTACACACATACTAGAATGTTAGTAGAAACAAGTCCTAAAATTAATACGGATAAATAATTATACAGTATTTAATTATATGATGCCAAAGTAGGGTGATCGAGAATTTACAAATTTCGTGCAAAAAATATTGTTATTTCAAGTATGAATAGAACCAAAATACTATAATTATCAACTTTCATTTTTAGTTTAGTCATAAGTTTATTGTGTGTATTAATAAAATAGTAAACATAATGTTATAATATAATGAATAATTACTTGCTATTACATTTTTAGTGAAGAAGGTCATTTGGAACCTTTTGTTTTCAATCATGAGATCATAACTAATCTCCGTTATCGACCGATACGTAATAATATACTTTCGGAGATTAATTAGACCCTATAGATTAAGAATACATTAGTTTTGGCTGCGATAACCTGCGATCTTGGAAATACCAGGTCCTTAACTAATGACGCTCTGTAATTAAGAAAAAGTGCATTATATTAATAAGTGTTTCTAATGAGGGTAATTAACATTTTATCATATCGTGTAAGTATAAATAGCATTGAATGGTAGTTTTAACTTCACTTACAATTATTTTCTCTTACGATAACAGTGTTATTATAGTGATGGATAGCTTTACTATTGTCTATGCCGATTTAGTGGAAATCATAATATCAAGTAATCGTGAGATACATAAATGCCTCGAAAATTTAAAACTTATGTATCCACAGCTTACAGAAAGTGTTTGGAATCAAGTTTATGAAAAGTTAAGCCGTAATTTTCTACCCGTATTTACAAAAAAGCTACCTCAGATCCCCTTATCAACAGTTTACGTGCAGTACCGAATAAAAAATACTATCCTCTTCACGATGATGCCAAAACTTTATTAGTGGATAGCACCCATCTCTCAATCAATGTCTTCTCTATTTAATATTTAGTTTATTAATATTTATTTATTTAAAAATGCTGATTTAATTATATGAAATTCATGTGAAAAAATTTGATGAATATTTTCATATTAATAAAAAAAAAATACGTGTTATATCTTTCTCTTTGTAAACTGGTACATCCATTATATCATTTTAATAAAGTATTATGAAGAAACGCAACGTCTTTTCATTTAAAAATAATATTTTCCGCATGCCCGTACTACCTGCACCACTGTGCAACGCTACAAATCAAGAACTTAATTAAAGAACAAAAACATATTCTGTACGAGCACACTCGACAATTTTATGCTGACGCCCGCGATCACATGTAGTACTTACGTTTGTAATTCGCTCTTTGCTTCGCTTGTGCATCTTGGTAATAAGACTATGCTAACTTCACTAGTCTAACCTAGGACGTCCTAGCACTTTGTCGTGTCTTGACTAACTACCCTGACATGGCAGGTCAGGCTGGGGCAGGTTTTCTTCCACATTAAACGTAAGAATTCCCGACACACATTGCACCAGCGGTAGGACTCCACATATTCTATTTTGTGTAGTACCTTGTTTGTATTGTAGTAGCTCTGTAGTTGTATAGTAACTAAATAATGCTTATGACGTCATAGTAGGTAGTCAAAAAATGGCACGCTTGGTTTTCATACGGATCTTGAAACTTGCCTTACCTAGTCTATTAGGTATGTCTAACTGTCTATATCTGTGATAAAATAATGTCCTTTCCCCAGGCCATAATGACAAACTGGACCTACAGCTGCACAGGCCCAGAGTACTACGACACAGAGATGGACCGGGAGTTCCTGCTCGAGTTGCGCGAGTTGCGCATTCTGCTCGACAAGGAGAAGGAGCATAAGCAGTGAGTGTGTTAGCGTAGTCGGCCTGTAATGTGCCCACTGCTGGGACAGAGGGCGAAGAGCGAATGTTCAACTGACCTCCAACATAGATGCGCAATACTGATATATTTAAGTACAATCGGCCCAAGATGAATCTGATCACCGAACGTACTATTTTTGCTTGCAGCATCCCTATAGAATCTCTTAGTTAAAAACTGTCTCCTCCTTGGTCTTTTCTTGTGTTATTTCTATTAGTCAAAAAAGGTCAAACATCTGTGATCATTAACAGAGCCTGAGAATTTTTGTAAAACAAAAGATAATGTAAAATGGTCGCATATTTTTTTTTGTTTTACTACCATTGGTCCGCACTCTCTTTGTGCTGACCAATCGTAGTAAGGGTGGTGAACAGATGTGGATATCGTGTGCACGGGATTTTGTTTTAAAAGTGAGCAGATTCATCTTGAGGTGATGATACGTAATAACAATTGTTAGATATTTGAATAAAAATCGAGATCAATGTGGTCAAAGACTTAATCTTGTCTCAGAAAATAAGACGTGACCATTATCTAAACCTGTGAGACTTAGAAGTCTTGGCCTATGGAAAAATAATGTTCACCCATCTACAATTCGAACTCTGCAAAGGCAATCCAACTTTCAACAAGTTAAGCCGACAGTTGGCGTAGTAACGCATCGCCAGGCATGCGTTGAAGAAAAAATACTTGCATTGGAAATTGAACCGTGATGGCATATAAATAAGGACCACAATCGCGTTTATAAATAAAACAAATATTTGTATAGGAAACTGAACCATGACGTCGTATAAATAAGGACCACAATCGTCGGCTTATAAACATTTTTAGTAAGTCTATTGAAAACAACTCCAGAGAGGAAACAGAGTGCGCTGTCAACAAAAAATAAACACACATCTTTTTTATTTTTCACTACTTGTTGCCAGCGGTTTCGTTCGCGTTTTGGTCGGAAATTATCCCACGGGCACGTTGCAAATATAGCCTATGGCACTCGGGGTTACAAAATCGGTTCAGTAGATCCAAAGATTACCTCCTACAAACTCACAAACTCCTCTTTGTAATATTTATTTTTCATTATGTATATCCTGTACAAAATAATTTCAATGTTTTGTTTTTATAAGTTAAAATAGTAAGATTGAGATTTTTGATTTATTTTTATACAAAATGGACTTGCTTTTGACCTCGATCACGCCTGGTGGAACGACGCATTAAGCATGTAATGAGATAAGTAAAGATTAATAATAAAATTATTGTTTTCAGTTTGATCTGCATGCGTCTCCGGCCAAAACTACTGGAGAAATCCTACCAGGAACTGGAACTCAACTTCAGGTAATACAAAATATCATAAACCACTCTCACTCATTTATTTATTTTAAAAGCCCAGCGATCGACGGTTTTTAAAACAAAGTTCCATACATTTTACCCTGGAGGAGCTCGTGGCCGCCCGGGTCGATCTCAGGTTGGTTCGTGGATGGGTGTCCACGTACCGAGTATCCTCCGCACCTCGGAAAGCACGTTAAGCCGTTAGTCCCGGCTGTCATTTGTAGATCTTTGACAGTCGTTACAGGTAGTCAGTGGCCCGAAAAGCTGACAATCAGTCTTGCTAAGGGGTATCGTATTACCCAGTACTAACTGGGTTATGGAGGTCAGATAGGCAGTCGCTCCATGTAATATAGTGATATTCAGCTGCGTTCGGTTAGACTGGAAGCCGACCGTAGCCGAGCCGTACTTTTATTTATTTGTATAAATATTTTATTATTGATTAAATAATATTTTATTATTATACTTTTCTAGGTTATACACTCGCGCATTGGTCGGTCTGGCTTGCAATTTACATCGAGGCAGAGAGCTCAGATCTCTGTTCATTGATCTACTTGAGAGGTAAGAATATCAATAATCAGTACGCTTGAGAACTATACATATAAAGGGTGTAACAAGACCCTTGACGAAGCCGAAAGGCACTTGAAATCAATGGTAAAAATTAATTTAAAAAACTGAATAACCCGCCTGAAAAGTTATAAATGGACATTCGAAATGCAAAATGAAATGAGAAATCTAAAGATAATTTTCAAATACCTATTCAGTGATACCCCACACACCACAGTTCGTCAACATTATTTTTCATAATATGGCGTCTGGTGGTCGTCTCTCGCAAACTCGCATGATTAACACAAATCGATTGACGTAAGAATCATCTAAATCGGCCCGCAATTTTGGTCTGTAGAGCGCCACAAAGGAACAGTCGGGTAAAAAGTAAGGCTTTCTGTAATCAACGGCAAAATGAGAGGCTATTGGAAATCAATGGTAAAAATACAAAGGCTAATAACCATGGTCCAGGACCATGGAGAGGTTTTCGCGACAAATAAAAAGCTTTCAAAATCTAAGAGGATTTTAAGAACCAAAAATAAATAGAAGGGCTATTTGAATCCAAGATCAAATAATATTTGTTTATTTTTTATTTTATTTCAATCAAAAATTGAAACAACAAAAGATTTAATCATAGATCAAATTAAATCAATTGCCTGTGTCAGTAAGGGGCGCCCAAACCTAGTCGATTTAAAAAAAACGGCCAAATTCATTTCGGTCTCGCGCATCGTACTTTAATTAATTTTATTATTTGTTGGTATAGTTTCAGTTAATCTATAGGGAAAGAAAAACTTAAAAAATAAATTAAAAAATCGGCGCTTTTGTTTCGGAGTTTAGAACTTCACAACTATTTATCTTAAAATTATAAAAAAATATTTTAGGTGCTCACAATAATCCCTTTCATTTGATATTATGTAACACGATATAGTATGCAAAACGTTTTCGTTCATTTTCTAATTTAGCCCCAAAAGTGGCCCCCATGTTTAAAATTCATTAATTTACGTTACACGTCCGTCTTTGGGTCACCGACTTACATGTGTACCAAATTTTAACTAAAACGGTCCAGTAGTTTCGGGAGTAAATTGGCTGTGATAGACGGACAGACAGACACGCGAGATGATCCTATAAGGGTTCTGTTTTTTCTGAGTTACGGAACCTTAAAAATATGGTCAAAAACCACAACCTCTCTCCATGAGCACCACATACGTGTTCCTCTGCTTTTGTTACATGATTATTATATATTTAAATAGATTTGTAAATGCTTGATGTATGTACGGTCACCAAAGGAGATCAGTAACCAGGGTCGTCGGATATAGTTGAAGTTTAGTAAGAAACTGATGGATGTTTTCGAATGAAATTTAATTTGATAAATTAACTGTTTGTGTTCTATTAGCTAAATTAAAAAAAAAAAAAAAAATAACTTCCATCGGTTTCTTACTAACCTAACTCCTTTGGTGACTGTACATATGTATATTGATAGAAGATTGGTACACCACAGAGTGCCTGCAGTATTGTCTCTGTTTCTTTTTGTAATCCATCTAAAGATTGACTTCAGAAGATCTTTTACCCTATGTGAAATGTTTTCTTTTATGATTGTTATTTGTATGGTCTACATAATCACTATGGAAGATGAGTAGGCCTGTTTTTTTTTTACGGCTGGCAAATCTTTAAATAACTCCTCCTGCTTTGGGCTGAGCAGGAGGGAGTGTCAGACTTTTACTGACTAAGACCGTGGGGTCCGAGTGCTCACAGCCTTTTCAAGGATATTTCGAAACGCTTAGTTGACACTTCCCGTGACCCAAGGGCTGGCTTTTACCTTGGCCAAAGGCTCAGAGTTGCCATACAACGTGGCAACGCCGCACAGTGGGCTGAAAATAACGTTTCATAGACATACAAATTGTTTTTCTAATTTGACCTGTTTCTTTATTGGAATCTGTTAAGACATGCTTCTTATTGATATGTTCTAAGTATGAAGTCATAAACCACAGGAAAAGATACACTTTCGATTTTTTTTCAGAAACTTTGTATGGAGAAAAACATAAAATAAGCTATATCTCGGCTGTCGCGTGAGTGCGGGTTAGTTTCTTTCACATGATTTTTGCTCTATTTTTTTGCTAATTTTTGATGTATAACACCACCCTCGCAGAAGTGCGATTACTGAGAAAAAAATAATTAAAAAAAATATATTTTTTGTTTCCATCTACATTGGCTTTATTAACAAATTTTAATCATATATCTCTAAAAATCATAGCATAGCGGTCATATAATAACTGCAGTGCTGTTTAGCTTTCACAATTTTATAATAATAAAAAATATGCGGCTTATATTATAGACATATGTTTTTACCTAATTTGTTTATGACACACTAATGGGTCTTGAACAACCTTTTTGAAACAATGGATTAATTTTAATCAGTAAGTACCTACTTACCTACCTATTGTTTTGTTTCAACGAAATCATTATGCACCTGCGGAATTATGATGGCTCATTAGGCAGGTGCGTAATAATTTTTAATCATTACTAAGAATTACCATTAATATAAATAGTAAAATACCGTTATTTTGTCAAAAAACAGAAAAATAAAAAAGACACATATAAAGAAAAAGCCGACTGTGATAAAGGTACATAATTAATTTAAATTAGAAAAGCAGATTATTGCAGGTAGAATAAACAAATTGTACATGAAAATAGAATTACGTTTCAAGGCCAAAGAACTAATTTGTTTATTTCCACCTGCAATAACTTGTTTTTTTTTCAATTTAACAGTAAATTAAAAAAAATATACAACAAAACAAAGTTAAAATTCTTACATAGAATAATATTATTTTTATAATTAATACACTAAAGCTTACTCTAATATAAAACAAACGATTCCTTCATAACCTAATGTTTACAATAAATCTAAGCTTACTCTAATATTCATCGCTATCACTAAATTCTGAATCTAGTTCGGATTCCGAATCCAACTGCGAAACATCACAATTTTCTAATTCGGTTTCCTCCTGACTCTCTAAAAGAGTTAATGTTTCTGGAAAAAGACTTTTCTTTTTCTTTTTGTCCATTACAGGTCTGGTTGCCGAAATGTGAGGATCTGAAGAGAGCAAAAGCATATTTAAAATATCCTCGTTACTTTTCTTCCTAGAAATTTTTCGAGAATGGTGTTCTCTAAATCGTCGGAAGTCCTTATTACGAGCGCTCGTAATAAGGACTTTTGTGATGTTTCGCAGTTGGATTCGGAATCCGAACTAGATTCAGAATTTAGTGATAGCGATGAATATTAGAGTAAGCTTAGATTTATTGTAAACATTAGGTTATGAAGGAATCGTTTGTTTTATATTAGAGTAAGCTTTAGTGTATTAATTATAAAAATAATATTATTCTATGTAAGAATTTTAACTTTGTTTTGTTGTATTTTTTTTTTAATTTACTGTTAAATTGAAAAAAAAAACAAGTTATTGCAGGTGGAAATAAACAAATTACGAAATAGGTATGTTAGTTCTTTGGCCTTGAAACGTAATTCTATTTTCATGTACAATTTGTTTATTCTACCTGCAATAATCTGCTTTTCTAATTTAAATTAATTATGTACCTTTAACACAGTCGGCTTTTTCTTTATATGTGTCTTTTTTATTTTTCTGTTTTTTGACAAAATAATGGTATTTTACTATTTATATTAATGGTAATTCTTAGTAATGATTAAAAATTATTATGCACCTGCCTAATGAGCCATCATAATTCCGCAGGTGCATAATGATTTCGTTGAAACAAAACAATAGGTAGGTAAGTAGGTACTTACTGATTAAAATTAATCCATTGTTTCAAAAAGGTTGTTCAAGACCCATTAGTGTGTCATAAACAAATTAGGTAAAAACATATGTCTATAATATAAGCCGCATATTTTTTATTATTATAAAATTGTGAAAGCTAAACAGCACTGCAGTTATTATATGACCGCTATGCTATGATTTTTAGAGATATATGATTAAAATTTGTTAATAAAGCCAATGTAGATGGAAACAAAAAATGTATTTTTTTTAATTATTTTTTTCTCAGTAAACGCACTTCTGCGAGGGTGGTGTTATACATCAAAAATTAGCAAAAAAATAGAGCAAAAATCATGTGAAAGAAACTAACCCGCACTCACGCGACAGCCGAGATATAGCTTATTTTATGTTTTTCTCCATACAAAGTTTCTGAAAAAAAAACGAAAGTGTATCTTTTCCTGAGGTTTATGACTTCATACTTAGAACATATCAATAAGAAGCATGTCTTAACAGATACCAATAAAGAAACAGGTCAAATTAGAAAAACAATTTGTATGTCTATGAAACGTTATTTTCAGCCCACTGTGCGCCGCCAGTCTCTTGGGTACATTACCAGTTGACAGGTTTGAGGAGTTTTTTGACGCCATTTTTTACGATTGTTGCTAAGTTAGTCATTTACATTAGGTTATTTTAATTTATAAATGTTTTATAACGATAAATAAATAAAGTATTATGTAACACTACAAAGTATAAAACAAAGTCGCTTCCCGCTGTCTGTCCCTATGTATGCTTAGATCTTTAAAACTACGCAACGGATTTTGATGCGGTTTTTTTAATAGATATAGTGATTCAAGAGGAAGGTTTATATGTATGACATTGCACCCGTGCGAAGCCGGGGCGGGCCGCTAGTAAAGAATATTCTATTGACAGGGTTTCAACACGCCGAGCATTTTAATAATAGGTTATCAGAAACCATCGAAAAATAATAGAGAAGCTTTGAAAAACCGAAGGTAACTTATATTGGTATTTATTTATAAGTTTTTTTCTCATTTTTCAGATGTGTAGAGCCTCTAAGATTGGGGTCGTGGCCCAAAACGGATCTGGCGCAGTTCTTGTGCGCCTACGAGCAGTGTGCGCTGCAGATGGACGTGTTGAGGTAAATATGATTTTATGGCCAAGTTCGAGTTCGAACGTTTGTTGTATGGGAGCACCCCTTGAATATTTATTTTATTCTGTTTTTAGTATTTGTTGTTATAGCGGCAACAGAAATACATCTTCTGTGAAAATTTCAACTGTCTAGCTATCACGGTTCATGAGATACAGTCTGGTGACAGACAGACAGACGGACAGTGGAGTCTTAGTAATAGTGTTCCATTTTTACCCCTTGGGTGCGGGACCCTAAAAACTAGATTTTTGCTACCCTAGGACTTATCTCATTATTTTTCGAGTGCTATGTTTTCTTTTATGGTCTTTATCTAGCAAAACAAACAATGGAGTTAGGATAAGCCGTGCATGCCTAGGTTAGTCTTGGATGGATGACCACACATGCTATACAGAGGTTCCTCGACAACAAAGAACTCAACTCAACAAGATAAGTAACTTTAAACAAAAATGATTGCTGGGAAAAGACTTTTTTTTGGGATGAAACATCACGTTTTACGGTAGGACTCAATGTAACGCACTCAAAACATTGTGCTGATGGATGGATTGAATAGTACGGGGGGGTCGTGTAGGTGTTTAAAGTAAAAATCTTACGTTAAAACCAGGTATTTAAAAAAAAACCTAAAAAAGTTGGAACTTTGATCCCCAATATCTCCGTAACTAGAAGGTTCCCAGGTATGGTCTAGAACAAAAAAATGATCACAATGACGGAGAGAACAAGTGCCTTTCGGCTTCTTTAAGGGTCTTGTTACACCCATTATTTGAATAAAATAATTTTTCTTGTTCCAGGGAAGCCGACCTGAAGAGCGTTTGGGAGAGATATATGCGAGTGATCAGCCAGTGTCTACTTACTATGTATCATATCTAATTTAAAAAAAAAAAATGTATTTTATAACTTAATTAAATGTAGTCTAGTATCTTTAGCAGAAATCTAAGTGGTATCCATTCACTGTAAATAAGTATACAGGGTAGGAGGAGCTCGTGGGTAAACAATAACAGCCGCTCGGGTCGATCTTGAGGTTAAGCTGCGCTTGCCTAGGTTGGTCCGTGGATGGGTGACCACCTATTACATACCGAGTTTCCTCCGCGCCTCGGAAAAGCACGTTTAGCCGTCGGTCCCGGCTGTCTTTTTTACATCTTTTTCAGTCGTTACAGGTAGTCAGTGGCCAGAATGTCTGACAACCAGTCTTACCAAGGGGTATCGTAGTCGCTCCATGTAAAATACTGATATTCAGCTGCAAAAGGCAGGCAGATTATGTATCAACCCAAGATTCGATTTAGTACAGAAACAATCGCATCTGTACTGTTGTATTATATACGAATGCTCGCGGTGAGGAAGCGCCGGAAGTTTGGGTAATTTATCCAGTTTGATGGTCTGGGGGATGTAATCTCCGAAGAGTTAGGCATAGGTGTACCTAATAGTACACCCACATTTCGCCAATTATGTTTAAGTCGCATGTAATAGGGGGCGAGCCTATTGCCATCAATCGGGCACAAATCCAGACTCCGTGGCTGCTACTCAGAAATTCTTGATGGAAAAACCCGACCTGCGGGAATCGAACCCAGGGCCTCATTGCTTGCAACCACTAGACTTTAAACTAACGACCACGACACGACGACCAGTCTACCACCACATAAGATCTATGGTGCTTTTTCTATTACACCCTGTATATGCCAAGGTTTTAGTGAAAAATCGTAGTAATGTACGGTCGAACAAGCTATTTGGTAAACACGCGGAAATTTTCAAAATCCAATGCCGGAGCGCATACTTTTCGAAATTTGATTTAATAAAGGATTCTTAATGACATAAGCTTTATAAAATAAAATTACAAACAATATTGTCAGTGTAAGTACTAGGATTGTGAATATTTTTGCGTGTATACCAAATAGCTTGTTCGACCGTACTTATTTAAAATCTAAATCAATGTAACATTATAAATTAAGGAATTTATTCATTCAATAAAATACTGCTTTTATTCGAAACAATGTTTTATTCTATTAATTCATTATTTGTTACAAAAAAAAAACAACCTTTAAAAGTATAAAATAAACTAAAAAAAGTTACAAAATAATTACAATAAAGTCAATATTTCTGTTCTTTTATTATCACAAAACTATTTACAGTATTTCGTTCGAAGACATGATTGTATAGAAATTTAGCTGTCATTGGAAAACATGTTATCTGAATCAGTATAGGGTTGAATTTACCAGTTACCCGACCGTAAATACAAAAGTGTAACAAGACCCTTCACGAAGCCGTCAACCAAGCATTATGTACATCAAACTAAGTAACTTTACGCAAAAATTGATTGCTGGGAAACGACTTTTTTTTTTTGGGCTGAAAAATCACGTTTTACGGTAAGACTCCATGTAATGCACTCAAAACATCGTGCTAATAATGGATTGAATAGTACGGGGGCCGTGGAGGTGTTTAAAGTAAAAATCTTGCATTAAATCAAGTACAAAAAAAAAACAACCCAACTATCTCCGTAACTAGAAGGTTCCCAGGTATGGTCTAGAACAAAAAAGTGATCGCACTGACGGGGAGAACAAGTGCCTTTCGGCTTCGTTAAGGGTCTTGTTACACCCTTTATAACATTTTTTCATCAAAAGACCTTCTCAGATCTGCATAGTCCTCATATGACTTGACAAAGATTATGTCTTGGCTTTAAAAGAGACTGTATGACCTCCTAGTTTGTTTCGGCTGTTTCTTCTCAGACTAGTCAGGTACGAAACACCGGCCATTTTTTTCCTACACTGCCCTCTTGGGCAGGAAGTATGGCCGTCTGTGCCCCAGCAGTGGTGCGAAGGTCATAGCCTGATTATTGGCAGTACCTGGGCGAGGGATGTCAGCTCAATTTTCCCAAATCGGAGACCTAGCTAGATCGATTTTTAACCACCGTAAACCGCAACATTCATCGAAATCGTTAAGAGACGTTTTCAAGATTAAGATTACAAATATTACTTATTCATTTATTAGTTAATGATATTTACGGTCAGGTACTGTATTTTACATAGTTTTTATTTAAAGGGAATGCGAGATAAATACATTCAGTTACAGGAAGTTAACAATTTCAATTAAAGTTTTTGTTTGTTTATAAAGTTACTAAATATTTAAGGTAAAGTAGGTCGAACATCAATGGTAAAAGCTTGCCTGCAACTATGTTGGGATCGGCTTCTAGTATAACCGGATGCAGCTGAATACCAGTATGTTACATGGAGCGACTAACTAAAACACCTCCACAAACCTGTACTGGGTTATATGATACACGATAGCTGGTCTGGCGTAGTATGGAGTTTAAATTGATAGAGGCAATCGCTCCATGTAAAATACTGGTATTCAGCTGCATTTGGTTAGACTTGTAGCCGACCCTAACATAGTTGGGAAAAGGCTAAATGAGCAAGCTCATACTGGTCTCGTCACCACTGATTTGTGACCTAGTAATTTCGGTTCATCATATTTTTTTTTTGAACAATTTCATTTTTATTTTACCATATTTTTTTGAATCCCACTTTCATTATTTAAAAAAAAATGCCTGTCTAAGTAAGTTAACGTCACTTTCCAAGTAGGTTTATTATGGTATTTGTTAAGGGGTTGAAATTACCTTCAAGAGTACGTACGCACCCGTACGTATTAACCCCGCTACCCTTAACTGGCTGGCTAATATACCAGGGCAGGGGATACTCAAGAATCTTGAGTAGATTTCAAGATACGACGCAAATATGACATTTTAAAGTAACCAATGTTATTTTTAAGTACAATTTTGACATTTTATTTACCAATAGCTACTCAGTCAGTGCCACAAACCCACAAACTTTACGACCCGGTGCTTTAAGGGCAGGACAAACCGTTAAGGACAAATTGGGACACGGACGATTCTAACATCGACTAAACCCGTTTCCACGGTGGTCATGCTACGTAAATATCGACAAAATGACGGATCAACAAAATAAATCTGTCACTTTCTCTATTCTTCCGTCGACAAAACCCGTTTCTACGGTGGTCATGCAACGGGGGCAGATGGAGCCTTATGTCGATCCTTTTGAATGTCTTTGCAGAAATACGAAACTCATCGAAAGCGATAGTAACATGTCTAGTTTATCACCGGGCCAAGTGGGCTTGTGGTCCTGTATATACAAAACTTTGCCTTATCCCATAAGTATTTAAGCTTCAAATTTCAAAGGCACAGGAATGTAATACTAATAAGCCAATACAATTCTAGGATATGATGAATGTGCCTTTGTCTGTTGCGCAACTGTCGTGCGACAGTTGCGCGATTGTTGGACGACTTTTTGTGGTCGAGCCATTTTAAGTTTTTTTTTAAATGAAATCTGGACAGTTTATGAATACTAAAGGACGTAATTCTGTCAAGATAGCCAATTTACAATAAAATTTTAATGAAATACGTCGAAATAATCCAACATTTTGATTTTAGTAATAGTAATTTTATGTACTATCAAAACGGATATTTAGAACAGACTAACAATTACCCATCCTGAACTATACAAAATGATTACAAATTGTTCGGAAAATATTTGATGTGGTAACACTGGAAACGAGATATTTACCATTTGTTGATTTCCCAATAAAAGTTCGCGAGCGGACTCAGTGAGTTTCATGTATCGAGAACAGAATCTAGTTGTGAGTGACAGTGGTAGCGGTACTTAACGCGAAAAACTAACAAGAAAGAGGGTAGACCGATTTGTCTGCTCATAAACACCCACCCGCAATAACTTCAGTTTATCCGTGATCATGGAGCTCGCAGCAGTGGCGAAATATCGGGAACTCAAAACAAATAAAAAACATGCTAAATATCCCGCTTATAGTGTAAATGATAATGTTAGTAACAAAGTTCATCATCAGTTTAAAAACTTATATTTGATATGGGTTGGTATACTTTAGCAGAACTAAGCTCAATGTCTCTAGTTTTACGTAAATTCAAAAGGATTGTGAGCATTTAATGAATTACAAAAGGTATAGCAAATCAAAAATTCTTTCAACTATGTATACTAAAATTATTTCGATAAAAAACTTTAAAAGTATGATGACATAGCAGTTTTAATAAATTGTCCATATTCGATTATTAAATATATACGAATTCCGCCATTTTCAAAATGGAGGTCTGAGAGCAGAGTGACAGGAGACAGTGACAGCTGTCAAATAGTAAATGTCATACTGACAGACATATCAAGACTTATACAGGTTTTCCGTTTCCTTTTGCAAATTGTACAAACATAAATTATTACATAAAGTACAGGACCGATTTTTTAAGTTACATATCAGTCTAATAAACATTTAAATAGCTTTTTATTTCTGGATTTAACCTGTTTTCAAATTTCATATGATTGGTTGTAATTTTTACCAGACTGTTGCGAAGGTATAAGGTAGTATGTACTTAAATATAACTAACGACATGTGGGTGTACAACAGGTATAACTGTGCCTAACCCTTCGGGAATTACAGGCGTGATAATCTGTTCTGGTAACAAATCACACCATTAAGTAACATACAATTAGCAAGATAAGAGTGTATTTTAGACTATGTTAGATATACGTCTGCATAACCCTTTGGGGATCCGAGGTGATATCTAAAGCATAAGATCTGAAAACAGCTTCAGAAATCCAAGGCTTGTTACACACAATGTCAAATCAATCGTTTTTTTTTACATTTTTTTATAATATAATAAATACACAATAATCATTTGGGTAGGAATGTTATTTTTCTATTAGAAATTCATTCGTTCCAAAGCATCAGGAGTCAGGACACAGACTTATAATTCTATAATCACATTACTTAATAACTAGACAATTTTATATTTTAATGTTTAGCTTGGAAATAAACAGGTTTTTTTTGACATATTATAGAAGTTGAACCACCAGGTTAGGCACTAACCACACGATAAAGAAGAAGTGCCCAACCTGGTGTGAGTTTTTATGCCATCCATGGCAATAAATACCGGCGAGAAATATCTGTCAGGCATGCTGGTTTCCTCACGATGTTTTCCTTGACAGAAGCAAGTGATAATTACACAATACGCACATGAATCCGAGGTGCGTGTCTTCGGTTCGAACTTGAGACCTATGAATTGACAGTCTGACCACTAGGTTATTACTGTTTTTTTTTGTAATTGGGGTGATTCCTGAGAAAAAAATATGGTTCAATTTAGTCCGTCAGTTCGATTATCGAAAAATATTGGATGGGTATTTTTTGTTTTATTAAATCAATAAAAAAATACGAAGATAAAACGCATCAAAGATCATCGGTGGAGGCTTGTAAAAAGTGTACCGAAATGTGACGTCACACCAGTTTTCGACGCACTGTGCCGTCTTCATTTTTTGTTTACGTGAAAAAAGAAAAATACGTATCCAATATGTTTTTGGAAATCTATCTGACGGACTAATTAGATTTTTTTAGTCATCTACCCTTTGAGTTTGTGTTGAGCTTTGAGTTTGAATGTAACTTCTATAATATGTCGATTGATGATAGATTCGTAGACATATATTATTACCCGACTACTTATAAGTAAGTACATTATTGAGCCAACTAACTTTGAGCTTTTATACAGCTTTGCTAGTTTCGCTTTAAGAACCAAATATGACTTGCAACATTAACCTTATTTCTACGACAGTAAAATTTATAATCGTATGAAAACGACAATCAGTCGTTTGTAGGAGTATATACGTTAAATTCATAGGAATAAGGTTCGTTTTAAGAATAATAAGTGATAAGAAGAATCTAATAGCCCGCACTGGGCCCGCGTGGTGGATTACAGCCCACTCCCTCTCATAGAGAGGAGGCCGTGTGTCCCAGCAGTGAGAACATTAAAGGCTGATTAAAGTCATATTTTGTTACCAAAGCTAAAAGCATTTTAAGTGTAAGACGGGACTTCTTAGAAATGACAATTTAGACTATAAATTTTGTCATTTTAAATAATCGTAGCTTGCATTGTTAATCTCAGTTTATCTTTTACAATAATATAATAATAAATATTAATATTCATAAAGTCTGTCTGTCATACATTTTTAGACAACATTCCTAAATATTTAATCATACAGGGAAGATATTTCTTCCATTTTTTTTTTAAGTTTTTATTTTTTTGGTATTTTTAAGAACACACTATCTATGGGAGATCCTTAAAGGTAACATATTCATATATGTAAAGAACGGGGCACAATAGGTAATATTCAGCATATTTGAAAGACTAAACATCTTACCAAAGAGTCTCGTATGAGCCGGCTGTCATTTCACAGTCGTTACAGGTAGTCAGTGGGCCGAAGGCTGACAATCAGTCTTGCTAAGGGGTATCGTATTACCCAGTACTAACTGGGTTATGGAGGTCAAATAGGCAGTCGCTCCATGTAAAATGCAGGTATTCAGCTGCATCCGTTAAGACTGGAAGTCGACCCCAACATAGGTGGGAAAAGGCTAAACAGATGATGATTCCCTAGCGTGCACCCACTCTCATACAATCAGTCATTTGCATACCCAGCGTCGACGAGCGACCTCAAAAAACAATACATGATTGTACTTACATATTCGAGTTTACTCCAAAATTGACGAAACTCTAGTCTTAACTACAGCTAGGATTTCAATATTGAGTCTTTGAACTAAAACCTTGTATTTATTGAGAAACAAAGTTGCAAAATAGGTTTTATTGTTACGAGCAACATGGAATGTCGTCGGCTTGCTAGGAACACAGTACTTTACAGTTTTCCAAATAAATAAAAATTTCGTGTCATTGTTGCAAGCAATGCAACTGTTGATGTTGCGGGCTACAGTTGCGCAACAGTTGACGTTGCCGACAACAGTTGCGCTACATTCTCTCAACTTTGTTTTCCAATGAATATTAGACTTATCGGAATTACAATGTTAGTTTGAAACACTGAAAGCGATGATTTGAAAGTTTATTCGGACAAGGACCTACAAATGTCCACTATTACCCGACTACAGCGGACCCTAACAAGAAGGTAATGTATTTTTATTGTAAATCTAACATCAAAACACAATACTGGATCTCAGGAACCAATGATTGACTTTCTTTTTATTTACACCGCAACTCTTAGATATTTAGAAATCCAGTTTGGAATTTAGGTTAAGCTACCTCGCCGAGAGCGATCCGGGGATGGGTGACCATCCAATACACACCGAGTTTCCTCCGTGCCTCGGAGAGCACGTTAAGCCGTTGGTCCCGGCTGTCATTTGTAGGTCTTTGACAGTCGTTACAGGTAGTCAGTAGTCCGAAAGTCTGACGATCAAGACTGGTTATCAGTATGGATAACACAATTCCTATTTTCTTACCAATAGGTACCATAAGAACGTGAGATCGTGGAGGTAAGATAGGCAGTCGCTCCATGTAAAATACTGGTATTCAGTTGTTAGACTGGAAGCCGACTTGGCAGGCATGATGATTTTGAGCCTGAGAAATTTAAACTGGACTCCTAAATATCCATACACGTTTTAGTAGCAACTCAACTCTAAAATCAGTCTATGAAAACACTTTGCACCTCCGAAAACCAAAAGTTGCACTTAAAACCGGTTCTGACTTTCAAAAAACCGAATAACAAAATTGTCCAACATTATTTTTATCACTCAAAACCGTATGTATATATTGATGTTTCGATCCGAAAATAAACAGTTCAGTCAAATCCCAAAATTGTCCATCACTTTATGACATTCGGAAACTCAAATACCAGAGAAAACAGGTCAGAAATTCACAAAAAACCGGTTTTGACTTTCAAAAAAGGACCTCAAAAATATCAATCGCAACTCAAAAATCGGAGTTTTCTTCTCTCTTCAGAAATTATAATTCTGGACCTATATTGCTCATCCAAGGCTGGAAGCATTGTGACAGGCGGTAGCGGGCGCGGTTTCAGGCGGGTTAAGTGGCCACACTGTGTAGCGAGTTGCGACATGATCGCGTCACTTTTTTCCTTGCGAGTGCCGTCGCGTCGCGGTGAGTCTAGTAGCTCGTGGCCAAACGGTTAGGCAGATCGTGCGTCGCTTGCCGCGTTGTGTTCTTTCTTTGGGATAAATCGCGCCCGCCTCCGCTCCCGCTAAAGCCTCCCACCCTGGACGTAGCCTTAAAGGCCCATCTCGCTCGCCGCTAAGACCTAAAACAAAACATTTTTTAATGAAAAAATTTCTATTCTGTTTTTTTTTTCTGAGATTCTAAATCATTGCTGGGAAACGATTTTTTACCACACTTTTATTAGCAGTAACTATGTGATAACTATAAATAAAAACTATTCTTAACAAACCTTTTCATTTGATACCCAAATCATGGTAATGCATAAAAAATTAAATTACTAGTCCGCCATCTTTGAGAGTCCGCCATATTGGATTTAGAATGACGTCACTTAATTAACCATGCATTGTCATTCAAACTAAACATGTATGCAAGATATCAGCTCAATGGGAAACCGGGAAGTGGGTCAAATTTAACTTCTAAAATTTTGATACATAGTTACAGGTGAAGCAAATCTTCTTTATCGTGTGGTTAGTGCCTAACCTGGTGTCAGATTTGTTATGCCGCCCATGGGACTCTGACTTGGCTTTGCATGCCGTCAAGAAATATCTCTCAGGCATGCTGGTTTCCTCACGATGTTTTCCTTCACCGAAGCAAGTGATAATTATACAATACGCACAAGAATCAGAAAAATGAGAGGTGCGTGTCTTGATGATAGCGGGATAGTGATGAAACGATGAGCATACCTTAGTCTTGAAGCGCGAGGGTGTCGAATTTGGCTCATATGTCAACCTCGCAGATCTTCCTTTTTTGGGGGAGGCCGTATTTGTCCTTTTTGATGACTTCCTGTTTTAACTTGAGGTACGTGTCCAGCCTAGACAGCGCGTATTCCTGGAAAAAATCTAGTTTTAGGATTTTAACCTAACATCACGCCGGTAGCCCCCGAAGAGTTGGGCAGAGGTATACCCTTTAGTACACCCACAATTTTCGCTAGTTATGTTAAAGTCCCATGTAATAGGGGGCGAGCCTATTGCCATCAACCGGGCACAAATCCAGACTCCGGGGCTGCTACTGAAAAATTCCTGATGGAAAAACACTTTGCCCGACCCGGGAATCGAACCCAGCAGTCGCGCTTGCGACCACTAGACCAACGACGCAGTTTTAGAGCCCCTTTCGGAAGTATAACCCTTCTTTGGGGTCAACGGCTCCGGGACCAAAGTTCCACAGACATCAAGATAATTGGACTCAACTAGAAAAAAATGACCTTGCGGAACTCTTACGTTAAATTATTCAGAGAAAGTCCTAGGTTAAATTAGCTAGCGAGACTCCAGAGATAAATTACCCAGAAAGTCCGAGGTTAAATTATCTAGCGAGACTCCTGGGATAAATTACCCAGAGAAATTCCGAGGTTAAATTGAGACTCCCGAGTTAAATTAGCAAGCGAGACTCCCGAGATAAATTAGCTACGAAATGTCCAGACTTAGAGTTAAATTAGCCAGCGAAACTACAAAGTGTTACTCACCCAATATCCGAAGGGGATCTGGCTCTTGGACGCATTCACAATGGACCACAGGGTCCAGAACAGATGGCTGGCAATCGCGAACGCTTCGACCTCCTCTAGCAAGGCGTTCACATCATCCAGGGATACCTCGGTCTTATTATCCTGGCTGCTTGTGTGATGCTTTAGGTATTCGCGGATGAATATTTCCTGGAAAGACAGTAATGGTTGAAAATAACAGAATATTATGCAACGTGTACGCAAAAATTATTGCTGGGAAACGTTTTTTTTTTGGAGTGAAAAATCACGTTTGACGTTAGAACTCAATGTAAAGCACTCAAAACATTGTGCTGATGGATGGATTTGAATAGTACGGGGGTCATTGAGGTGTTTAAAGTCTTGCATTAAAACCATGTATTGAAGAAAAAACTTGTGAAAAAGTTGGAACTTTGATCCCCAATATCTCCGAAACTAGAAGGTTCCCAGGTATGGTCTAGAACAAAAAAATGATCGCAATGACGGGAAGAACAAGTGGCTTTCGGCTTCGTTAAGTGTCTTGTAACACCCTTTATGTACCGGTTGTACATACTTTCATATATGTATAATCTCAACATGAATGATGTAACTAAGATCTTGTAACAATATTTGGATTGAAAAGAGTGTCCATGGAGTTTCTTGCCCATTCTTCTCCATAGAGATCTACGCATTGGAATGGGCAACTAAACTACTTTCACAAGTTATTATATGCCTTGTGTCTGTGACTGTAGATTCGCTTTCTTTGTTTTTCTGACATTCAAAAGTGCCTGTTATGGTCTAATTGAAATAAATGCTTTGAGTTTGAGTTCATATGTATTCAATAAAAAGCATTTTTATTTATTTGCAAGTATAGATAGGTACCAACTAACCTTCTGCTCCAGACTCGGCGTAAAATCTTGATTTTCATAATAAAACGGATGCTCCGGATTAGTATAATCAAACGCCCATTCCTGGAAATGATTGGCAATATCGAAACCCCTATAATTATAGGCGCAGTACTCAAAATCGATTAACACCAATTTAGGCTCTCCAAAATCGGAAATATGGCTCAGAACTGTGTCTGAAGTGTTCGCGTCTTCGTAGTGCAGTTGGTCTTCTCGACTAGAGCGAGTTTCGTCTGAATCAAAGCTCCGGACGTAGACTGCTGAGCCATCGTCTTCTGGGACAGGATGAGGGGCGTCTTCTAATAGTAGGATGTTGCCTGTTGACAAAAAAAATGGTAGTCAGTGTTGCCAGGGTGAAATATAAAATAACACTCAGACTCCTTGGAGAAATATAAACAAATGATGTTAAAAAACCTCTTTTAGGGAGACACTAATTAGCATATCATTTCGCCTGTAATCACCGACGGGTTAGGCAGAGATGTACCTTATAGTACACCCACATTTCCAGTATAACATGGCCTCGCTTTGTACACATTTCCAATTCAATGCGAAATCCGCAAAAAACCGGTTTTGTATACCTTGATCGGCCGCAGTGCGTGCTACCCATAAACTAACAAAAAAAATAATTGATTTCATTTGAAGTTGAGAGCAGCGGTGGCGGCCCCGATTTACGAGCAGTAAGTCGTGGGTTCGAACCCTGTCAGGCGCTTTAATTTGTGTAATTTATTTCATCACCACTGCTCTCAAAAACGGTGAAGGAAAACATCGTGAGGAAACGGCATGCCTAGAACCAAACATTCGAAGACATGTGACATCTACCAACACGCACTGGGCCCGCGTGGCGGATTACACTAGGGATGTAAAGCGGTAAAATTATTTTCGTAAAATTCGGTAATATACGATATTTTACGGTAAAATACGGTAGGTTTGGGTAAAAACGAATTAAACTACTATGCAGTCTGTTTGTCGGCAGGGCAGCATATTCAATCTACCTAACCTAAGTTGGTTTGTGTTTAATTAAATAATAGCTACACTACCTAGTAACAGCAGTAACTAATTACATAATTCCAATGGCGGTTAGGAATCAAGTAAAGGAAACTGGTTTGTTTCTTTAATATTTTCGTCATGTTTATGTTTCAAAATAATACTGCTTAACAAATCATTAAAAATACCTATTTCACCAATTTTTATTTTATTTTACCGTTCCCCACCATTCACCATCCATAAGTAGCCGGTAATTTTACTGTAATTTATATAAATTACCGTAAAATACCCGTACTTTACCAGCGTTTTCGGTAAAATTACGTAATTTTGCAACCCTAATTACAACCCACTCTTCGTAGAGAGGAGGCTAGCTAGTCCCCAGCTGTGGGAAATTATAGACTGACCATTTGAAGTTTATCTCACCTTCCTGCATATCATTGTGGCAGAACACCACAGGGGACTCGACAGAGGCCAGGAACTTCTTCAGCCACTCGATCTCCTTCTCCAAGTCTGTGTTCTTCAACTGCTTGATGATGCGTTCTTCTTCTTGGTTCTAGAAGGAGACAGATGGTGGTTAGGCGTAGTCTAGAGTCAATTTTGTAAGATGTAAGCCGGTATACATTATCTTTAATGTGATTATATTATTTGTCTATAGAATATTGAATTTGCCATTTTTCAAAGGGAATCCGGTAGGAATAGGGTTGAAAGAAACCTTCGCCACTGCTAGCTAGATGTTGATATTAAGATTCTTACCTTTCCTTGAATATTTCCCGACAGCCTCTCCTCTTTGACAGTCTTCAACCACTTGTACATGCTCTTCCAAATCCAATTAGGTTCCTTGTTCAGGGGCACATCAATGGCGTGAATGGCCGCCATTTTCTCAGCTATCTTCATGGACAGCGCTGGGTCAGCTAGCTCTTTGGTGAGAAGTGGACGAGCCTGAAAAGTGGGGGTCAGTTTAGTGGGGTGAAATCTACCCCACCAGGTTTAAAATTGCCCCGTTAAGAAGGTGGGGGCATGAGATGGGGTGTTGCCGGCCTATTATAGGAAGATCCTCCGCTACATAGTGTAAAACAAAGACTCCCGTTGTTTACTAGATGTTGCCCGCGTCTTCGCTCGCGTTTTGGTCGGAAATTATGGCACTCGGGGTTAATGTAGCTTCCTATTAGTGAAAGAATTTTCAAAATCGGTTCAGTAGATCCAGAGATTGCCCCCTACAACCTCATAAACTTTACCTCTTTATAATATTAAGTTTTTTTTTTTTTTTGACAAACGATTAGTCTATTACTTTATTGTATTGTCTCAATTAATTCTTAACATATATTAATGTGTGCTCTTTTTAATATATTATTATTGTGTATATTATTATTTGCGTTTGTATGTTTACAAAACCTGACTGTAATTTTGATAATAATTATTCATTAATAAACTAAACTAAAACATTGCATTTGGTCGTTACATACCACGCGGGCGTGTCCTGGTTATGACGTACTTCCGGTGTCCAGTATGAGCCCCACTCGAAAGCGGGTATACCTGGCTGCTGCAACTGAGAATTTCCTAACAGAAATACTCAATTACGGCTGGTGAAGCCGAATATACGAGCGTAGACAACCAAAGACAAAAAACCACAGATAAAAAATTGAAATTCAACGATTTATTTTGAATATTAACTAAAAAAGTCGTGTTTATACTTTAATTTTGGTATAATTTATACCTTATTCCTGTTGACTGTGATATCTCAATCAATAACATACCATATAAACAATTATATTTAGACTTTTTTGTTTATTCATTTTGTACACATATATTTTAAACTTTTACTTATTTCTTAAAAAAAAAAAAAAAGAAATTAAAAAATAGTAGCCCACTAGCATCGGGAACAGGGTCCGAGCTACCGGCTGTCAGGGCTCTTGAGAGAGGAACCTCCTAACAATTGTAATTACCTATTTATACTTTTATTAAAATAACCATTTTATTTAGCTTTTATAAATTAAGCAAAAGGAATCCATACGGTGACAATGAGGGCTATGGTTTTTAAGCTCACCAGATGGCGCCACTGTCGGGTAAGGTCCTGTCAATAATTCTATTTTATTTTATACTTTAAAGTACCAATAATTTCATTAAAAGTTTATTTTATTACGTTTATCAACATAGTGTAAACTTTAGATACATACTTACATTAATGTCCCTAAAAATTAGCAACCACGAAACATTTAAAAATCATTTTACCTCCAAGTACTAACAAATAATTTCCTATGTTGCTACCTAATAACTTCCAACTCATAATTAATCAGGAATGGCTCAATCTAGACCACAATCGTGAATATTAGTAAAAATACATGATAAAAAAGCACGCAACGCGCGAACACTCTATGACATTTGACATTTCGGTGTACTACCGCAACACTAGCGCCTCTAGCAGACGAATTCATGCGCGATAGCCCCAATTGAATTGATTTAGAAGCCTAAAACGTTTGCCTGTCTGCCTTTTGTACACAGGACTTGATCTGGGTAACAATACGACATAAAATACAGTTTGTGTCCGACCATAGAAAATATACAGGTTGGTAGAGACTTCGACGCACAAATAGTTACACATGTTCAGTATATCATATTAAACCCCACACATAGATTTTTTGTATTGCGCTTTTGTAGGAAAGAGTAGATTTTTAAATTAGCAATGAAAAATTCATTTATGGAGTATATGTAAAATCTATACAAATAACTTAAATTGAAGTGTGTGTTTGTAATATCAAAATAACAGCTCTTTACTGAATTCATATGAAAGTATATACGGTTATTTATAACAAAAACACATTTTTTTAAATTTGTGTCTGTCTGCTTGCTCAGGCTAATCTCCGAAACGGCTGGACCGATTTTGACAGGACTTTTACTGGCAGATAGCTGATGTTATGGTGTCTAACAAAGGCTATTTAAATTTCAGAAAAATAATTAGGGCAAAAAATTAAAACACTTGAAATTGGTAACAAAATTCGATTAAAAAAGGGAAGTAATATTTTTTAATTTCAATAATTTCACGCGAACGCAGGCCGCGGGCATCAGCTAATAATGGGTAAAAAAGATCCTTGACGAAGAAGGTAGTTGTTCTCCCCGTCATTGCGATCATTTTTTTGTTCTAGACCAGACCTGGGCACCTTCTAGTTATGGAGATATTGGGGATCAGAGTTCCAACTTGTTTACTTTTTTTTTTTAATATTTATTTTGTATGTTATGACTTTACTTTATCATGCATCCATAAGTACAGTGTTCTGTGTGTGTCAAATTGAGTTTCACCGTAGATAGTTATTTTTCACCCCAAAAACAAGCAATTTTTTTTTGTAGTTACTTAGTTTGATATTCAGAAATCAGAATGCTGGGTTGACGGCTTCGTGAAGGTTTTGTTTACACCTTGTATACGAAGCACTTGGTACGTCTGTGCGTCGTTGTCCTACCCACCCTGTATAGTGACGAATTTTATTCCAATTGCATTTTATCTTACCTGTTAACTTCCTAATTACTTCGATATCTCCCAAAAAGCCTAATTACCCGCAAATCATTATTACAATATTACAAAACGACTTTTTTTGTAAAAAAAATTACAATCTACCCTCATAATTCTAATTTAATCTTTGAAATAATTTGTAAAATAGAGCATGTCTTTGCCAATCAATTAAACCTGGGAAAGGATTATTTTACTGTTCACCGAATCATACAGAAATATATTAAAAAGAAATATCCACTCACCGGAATGTACTCCTCAATTCTTCCACCAGAGAAGACGCCATGCAACCTGGGTCCGAGTCGCCTCTCTGACAGTAAAGTGAAGATGACTGATTCTGTCACAATCGCGTCCATTGCCCGCTCGCCGTGCACCTGGCCGTAGATGCGGAGTAACACCTGAAGAAAACCAGCAATGTACTCGTACTGTACGGTCTTAGTCATTTATAACTACAAGTTCAAAGGAACTCCCTCGGTGGTCTAGTGGTCGCAAGTAAGACTCCTGAGCATGAAGTACTGGGTTTGACTCCCGGGTCGGGCAAAGTGTTATTGGGTTTTTCCATCAGGAATTTCTCAGTAGCAGTCTGGATTTGCCCGGTTGATGGCAATAGGGTCGTCCCCAAATCACGTCCAGAGGTGTACCTAATACTACACACACATTTCGCCAATTATGATTAAGTCCCATGTAAAAGGGGGCGAGCCTATTGCCATCAATCAGGTACAAATCCATTCAATATTTTCATATCCTTTCTGTATTAAACATGTTCCGGCAACACGTCCTCGAGCGAACAAAAAAAAAAAAGCGTAAAAGTGTGGCTCTTGACAACAGACGTCCAGCAAGGATGTCTTAATTCCAGGGGCGTATTTTCAAATTTGGCGCCCCGGGCCAATAAGTTTCGCCGCCCCAGAAGTCAAGGAAAAAACGATTTAAATAAAAAAAACAAAAAAAAAACAATTTTTTTTCAATACACTTTCTCGAAAAATGGTTCTTATGGCACTACGATTAGGTTCAAAATGAAAATGCAAAAGCATTTATTTCAAGTAGGCCAGTTACAGGCACTTTTGAACTGTCGAAACAAAGATAACACTGAAATGAAGCTACAGTCCCAGTCACAATACATAAAAACTGTGAAAGTACTGTAGTTGCCCATTCCCTAGCGTAGATCTCTATGGAGAAGAACGGGCAAAACTCCAATTCTTCTTTTTTTTTGGGGCTTACTCATTCCTCACCTTTCTGGGCTCATCGAGCGAACTAAAAGAGTTCCTAACAACAGCCCTCCTGGGGGTCTTCTCGCCATCCGAGTCGGTATCTTCAGGGGAACTGGAGCGTTTGTGGTAGGCCCCCCATTTGGTGGTGTCGTCCGGGAGGGCTACGTAGTAGAGGAAGTTTGAGAGGCCTCCGCTGGAAAGAAGAGAGTAAGATAGTAATTAGGAGGAGGAGGGCGAGGTATATGAAAAACTATTGGCGTCGCGCTGCGTCAAGTCTGCCCCCGTAGAGTGCGATAGCGACAGCTGCAGCTCAGACCGATTATATCACGACAATTTTGACGCGATCTTGAAAACTGAGCCGATTCAACTACTTATTTTCGATATTACAATTTTAATCAATCAATCAATCAATCAAATCTTTATTTGCTTTGAATGTAGGTACAGGTATAAGATGTAAAAAAAGCTGCGATGTGCGCTGGCTGTGTGTGTTTTAAAAAGTGTATGTCCAGGTTTCTACTCGTATCAATTTCTGTTATGTTAAAAACTTTGAGAATTTGTCTGGTAGTTCTCTAATCACGGTTTTTTAAAAACGTTGCCCCACACTAGGAATTTCTCCTGTATCGTGGGTGCGTTTACAAACATGTCAGAAATGGGGCAATTTTTTGTCAATTTTGGAGCGTCATATTTTCCTCTTGAGTCAATTAATATTAGGTCATCATCTGCCTAGCCTATCCATTTTACCCAACTTCATTGGGGTCGACGTACAGTCTAACCGGACGCAGCAGAGTACCAGTTTTTTTACATGAAGCGACTGCCTACCTGGGGGCCTAAAATGGGTGCTATAACAGATTCATAATACGAATCACGTTAAAAATTTTAAACTCTTAAAATGGACTTTGTGTCATAACCATAAAGACCATTTTAAGAATTTTAATTTTTTAACGTGATTCATATCATGATTCTGATAAAGCTTCCATTTTAGGCCCCCTGAGCTCCACAACCCAGTGTACTAACTGGGTAAGTTGAGAATAACCAACGCCTTCTTTGAAAAATAATTCCAAAGGTTTCAAAGGGCATAAATGTTTGCAATGTTCACCGATAGGAATACACGCACGGCCCAACTATGTTAGGGTCGGCTTCCAGTCTAACCGGTTGCAGCTGAATACCAGTATTTTACATGGAGCGATTGCCTATCTGACCTCCACAATCCAGTTAGTACTGGGTAATACCATACCCCTTGGTAAGACTTGTTGTCAGACTTTCCAGCCATTGACTACCTATAACGAATGTCAAATATATACAAATTACAGCCGGGACCAACGGCTTAACGTGCTATACGAGGCACTGAGGAAACTCGATCATCAATGGATGGTCACCCATCCACGGACCAACCTAGGCAAGCACGGCTTAACCTAAAGATCGACCCGAGCGGCTGTTATTAATTAGCAATCATAAAAAACTTAACTACACTAATATTAAAAAGACGAAAGATTTGTATTTTTGTGTGTATGTTTGTAATGAATGAACTCAAAAACTGCTGCGCCGATTTCAAAAATTCTTTTACCATTAGAAAGCTACATTCACCCTGAGTAACATAGAAACCCGTGCGAAGCCGGGGCGGGCCGCTAGTATTTAATAAAAATGTGTAACACATAAAATTGGTTCAATGTTACCGAAAGAACATGAAATATAAAAATAACAAACAACTCAATTATGTAATACTGTTTAGTGTCGCACTGGAAAATTACCCGTCAAAGATAACACACGCATGGTTTAGTAAGTCCTGATAACGATTTGTAATGCGTATACCTACTTCTTTAACCGTCGGCCATTTTGTTTTATATGTGAACACACGCCAAGGTACAAATGATGCCGTGACGTCTGACAGGGAAGAATGGAAGAAGAACACGTGGTGCACCGATCTCAAGTAGAATGGGGCAAGGGCAGGAAAATGAAGAATAAGGGGCGAGCCTATTGCCATCAGCAGCGGTGGCCCATTGGTGGCGGCGCCGACTTACGAACAGTAAGTCGTGGGTTCGAACCCAGGCAGGCGCATTACTTTGTGTAATTTATTTCATCACCACTGCTCTCAAAACGGTGAAGAAAAACATCGTGAGGAAACCGGCATGTCCTAGAACCAAACATTCGAAGACTTGTGACATCTACCAACCCGCACTGGGCCCGCGTGGTGGATTATAGCCCATTCCCTGTCATAGAGAGGAGGCCGAGTGTCCCAGCAGTAAGAACATTAAAGGCTGATTATGCTTATGCTATGCTATTGCTATCCACCGGGCACAAATCCAAACACCAGACTGTGCACTGTGGTTAAGGAATTCTTGATCGAAAATCCAATAACCCAGGACCTATTGCTCAAGGAAAACGAAACAGTTAAAGCAGAAAAAGCATATACTCGTACATACATAAACTCAAGACTTTTCATGAGGGTAGGCAGAAACCACAGAACGCCACCAGCTACGGTCCTTACATACTCGTCCACGTACATACAACTGGTCATACACGCACGCCGGTAACGAGTACTACTCACCTGACCTTTCTTTAGAGTAAATGCGGTAGGTATTTGAAGAAACTATCGCTGTCGCTCAACGAGCGCTATTTCGACATTGGTGCGATAAAGACAACTACAGATCCGACAAGTAAAAAGTCATAATTCGAGGTTTGGCTCTCGACTATTTCCTCCTCCAATATTCAACCAATTTAAAAGATATTTCATAGACTGAATAAGAAGGTTATATTGTGTCCCTATATTTTTTTTTCATTAATAGTTGTCAAATTTGTACACTAGGTCTCTGTTGACAGCAGTCCAAATAGGCAATTTTGAGCATTTTATAAAGGTTCTAGTTCTGATACAGATTATGTATCATCAAAAAGGAAAACATAGCGACATAAAAGAGGCTGATATTTATTTAACTGTAAAAAATCATAGCTTTAAAGTCATAAACTAGAAATAAAACAGGCGAGAGCGTTTGTATGGAGAAAAGACCACCCGCGTTTTCTCTTAAGAACCTCACCAATAAGGTCAGTGTATGTCCTTCTAGGGCGTCCCCTCCCGGCGTTGTGACTCACATCTGCCTTGCAAATACCTTTTGTTAGGCGCCTCTCACTCATCCTCTCGACATGATCAAACAATAGAAGCATACCTACTCTTTTAAAAAAATTGACACCTCATCTTCTTTCAAACAGCAACGTTGAAAAGCCGATTAAGTGCGAGTGTACCATCGTAGTAGGCAGGGGAGCCCCCTAAATTTTTATTTATAATTGTTGTTATAGCGGCAACAGATATACACATTCTGCGAAAATTTCAAATGTCTACCTATTACGGATCATGAGATACAGCCCGCTGAAAGACGGACAAACGGCTACGGAACCCTAAAAAGCAGTTATATTATCTTTTTTCATCCAACAGTCAATTACTTTGCTTCAAGAAATGTGTAAAAACCCAGTTTACTTTGTTTACAAATAAAAAAAGACACGTTTTATATAAGAGAAGTTTGTATGAAAAAATAAAGTTAAAAAATAAATTTCATTCCGTTTACAAAAGCATTAAGTTTGTTATAAACTATAAAAGGTTTGCGCGACGAGAACGATATCTTTTTTTGCAATACTGATTTTAGTGTGTGGTCTAAGTTAGAAGCTGTGGTATTTTTAGACTAAAGATTTTAAAAGTCGATTTTTACAAGGTCTGTTAGTATCTTTATCGAATTTTCAATGCAATTTATTTTGTTCGATTGAATTATTTTTCAGTCTTTCTTTACAAACAATAGTATTTATTTATTTAAACTTAATATACTGCTACTGGTACTGTTTTGAACATCAATTACATATTTCAAATACCTACTCCAAGAAGAACCCGAATCGTCGATGGACTTGGATGCACCCTAATAGCGTTACACGAAATGAAATTGACTATATTATAGCAAAGAACAATAACAGTATCCATAACGTCGATGTCATACTTACTACACATCCTACTGATCATAGACTGGTACGTGCATCACTCATACTTCACAACAAGCGCATTTCCTCAAGAAAACACTTCGGAAAGAGCAACATTATCGATATTGCGCCTCCTGAGCAAGATTATTTGAAAGAAGAATTTTCACAAGAAATCAAAAACACTAAAGATAAACTAAAAAACAACAAAAAGTGCAATGAACCTGCTATTCAAGAAAATCTAGCAAGACTAATAAAAGAAAGGACTCTGTTAAAAGAAAAGAAATACAAAACTAGCATAGAAAAGAAACATTTATCGGCATTATACAAATTAATTAGAAAACAAATGCAAAGGAAATCAAAAGAACGTAGATATAATATTATTGAATATGAATTAGAGAAATTTGCATCCGTCAAAAGAGCTTACAAAAGACTGGATTCCAGCAAAAAATGGATTACACAACTTACGAAACACAGTCACCAAATAACGGACAGAAATCATATATTAAAAGTAGCGACAGAATTTTATGCAAGATTATATGAACATCCTGCCTCTCACGAAAACCAAATCCAAAATGCGGAGTCACTCGATTCAGACAGTGTACCAGAATTTATGGAGTACGAAATTAGCCACTCCATTCATCAATTGAAAACGAAGAAAAGCCCTGGAGAAGATCGTATAACAAATGACATATTGAAAGCCATCAGAGAGCCAATAACACCGATTTTAACCACAATATTCAACGAAATCTTGAAGCAAGAGTCGATACCACCTGACTGGAATACGGCAATTATAATCTTACTCTATAAAAAAGGGGATCCAGGCCAAATGGACAACTACAGACCACTGAGTATGCTACAGTCACTTTATAAATTGTTTACAAGCCTAATATTAAAAAGGATCTCAAAGACTAGACGAAAACCAACCTAGAGAGCAAGCGGGATTCAGATCGGGGTTCTCTACAAACGACCACATTTTCACAATAACACAGATTATTGAGAAGTACAATGAACACAATAAAGAACTCTACGTGGCCTTTGTAGACTACTCCAAGGCGTTTGACTCTATCTCCCATGAATCTTTATGGTGCTCTCTTTGTGAACAAGGAGTCTACACAAAGTACATAAAAATGCTGAAAGAAATTTACAAGAACAGCAGAGCCATAATCAAACTGGAGAAAAAAGGAGAGCCCTTTAAAATCCAAAAAGGAGTTAGGCAAGGTGATCCCATCTCACCAAATTTGTTCAACGCCGTTTTGGAGCATGTCTTCAGACAGCTAAACTGGGGCGATGTTGGTATAAAAATAAACGGTGAGTTTCTCAACCGCTTTGCAGATGACATTGTTCTGTTAAGTGAAACACATGTTGAAGCGCATGCTGAAGTCTCTAGATGAGGAAAGCCGAAAATGTGGTCTTCACATGAACCCTGAAAAAACATGCCTGTTAACCAACAACTTAAGAGTACCTACGATGATACAAGACACATCAATCGCATACGTAGACAACTGTGTCTATCTTGGGCAAAGCATCTCATTTAACAGACCGACAGAAAACGAAGTAGATCGTAGAATAAACTGTGCATGGAGAAGATATTGGTCGTTAAAAGAAATATTTAAATCACGCATCCCGATACGCTTGAAAAAGAAAGCTATGGACACCATTATATTACCTACTCTACTCTACGGTTGTCAAAGTTGGACGCTAACAAAAGCAGTCACATACAAACTTCAAGCCTTCCAACGAGCAATGGAGAGGAGTATGTTGGGAATTAAACTCCGAGACCGTAAAAGAAGCAAAGACATTCGGCTATGCACTAAAATAATAGATGCAGTGGAATTAGCTTGCAAGTTGAAATGGCGATGGGCAGGACACGTAGCCAGAGCGGATGATGGACGCTGGAGTGAGAGGGTTCTCCATTGGTACCCTCGCGATGCACCACGCACCCGAGGCAGACCTAGGCGTCGGTGGTGCGATGATATTATGGCCGTGGCCGGCCCTACCTGGACGAGAATAGCCCAAGACAGAGAGGAATGGCATAAGATGGAGGAGGCCTTCGCCCTTAAATGGGCACCCAATTAGATTAATTGAACGCATAATTATGTAGCAAATTATTTATTTTATTTTTAACTGAAGTCAATTATTATTTAAAAATGTATTTTTGTTTATTTAATTATTGTTAAAATGCATGTTCAATTTTTACGAATGAATTTATTAGTTTTAAGAACCAAACGAATATTTTAATTATGATATTATTTACTAAATGAATTTGAAATGTATTTTTTTTTTTGGGAAATAAATGGCTTAAATAATAATACTGCTACAGTAGTGGTACGAAGCATTCTCTACAAGTCGACCTTAGGCTTAAAAATGGATTCTAGTATTTTTTCTCGTCTTGACTTTAATTGTCGAAAATGTAAGCATTATATTTTAATATAGGGCGCGGTACCGTTTTTTAGGGTCCAACCCCCCTCAGGTCCCTTCTAAGAATCCACTGTCCGTCGGTCTGTCTGGCTGTCTGTCACCAGGCTGTATCTCATGAACCATGATAGCTAGGAAGTTGAAATTTTCACAGATGATGTATTTCTGTTGCCGTAAATTCTAAAAAACGGAATAAAATAAATATTTAAGAGGTGCTCCCATCGATCGGCGGCGGCGACCTCTCGCGTCCGGCCTTGGTTCAATCCATGGTCCGGAGCGAGACGGAATGGGACGCCGTCACCTCCTTCTGCGAAGCAATCATGCTAGCGAAGGAATTGGCGGAACGTGAGAGGGAGAGAACCTCACGTCCCAGCCGCCATGGGAGACGCACCGGGCACCGAGATGTCAGCAAACGGGAAGGGGTCCAAAAGGACCGATGCCTGCCAGGGTAGCGGGACTGTTCGAAAGAGATACCGCGGCCCTGGAACACAAAGGGCAAAAGAAGGAACGTGGATGGGTTTTAGTCAGTACAAGTCTGACACTCCCTTCCGCTCCGCCCGGAGGGGTCATTTGATGATTTTCCATTCGTAAAAAAAGGGCGTGCTCCCATACAACAAACGTGTTTTTTTTAATGTAATAATACGGAACCCTTCGTGCGCGAGTCCGACTCGCACTTGGCCGGTATTTTTATCTTCATAAAAGACACTACACGGCAAAGGCCTTCTAACTTTGTCCAGCTGTCTATAATTTGGGACTAGCATCTTGAGTAACGCATGATACCCGGTGACATCGCTCCAAATGCCAAGTGATCCCCATAGGTGCATAACAACTGTCACGCTGACGGTCGGTCATTCGGCGTTGGTATTTAACGTTTATTTGCACATTGGCTTTTGCCCGCGGCTTCGCTCGCGTTAATTTAGAATTTACAATCAATTCGGGTTGAACTTTGCTTGTAACAATATAATTCAATTATGATTCGAAAGACACGAGGCGCCATCTATTCATAATAATGTTATGAATTCATAAGATCGTTATTGTTGTTTTCCTCGGGAACAGTACTTTTTTCCGTATAAAAGGTACCCTATATCCGTTTCTGTACACCAGACAACGTATATGCAAAATTTCAGGATGATCGGTTCAGTGGTTTAGACGTGAAAAGGTAACAAAGAAACAAACATACTTTCTTTATAATATTTTCATATTTTATTATTATTTCCTTTATTTATCATTTTTCTTATTGCATATGTTACCGGCTAAACCCGATTCCAGGCCAAACCGGTTTACTGGTTTCTCGTGTCTAAACCTAACAAAGTAATTACATTGCGCCCATCTTGAATGTGGCGCTCGCCGGCCGCTGCCGCGGCGCCGCTCGCGCTTGGTTGGTCACCAGCCTAACCTAACCCATTTAGTCGGGGCAAACCAATAAACCGGTTTGGCCTAGGACAAACTAGTTTGGCCTGATATCGGGTTTGGCCGGTAACACATACATTTTAAAACATTACTTAGAAAAATCATTTAAAAATTAAAAAAAAATATATATCTTATTTATTATTTTATTTATTGTACTCGTATCATTCGACTAATCGATTCATACTTGACCGATTTTAAAGCATCCTATTCGTTAATCATAGTTTATTTATTTATTTTTATACGATAGTCATTGACTGATAGCTTCGTGAATCATGATTATATGTATAGGTACTAATATTATACAGAGGATTGTAGGGGGTTTGTGAGGTTGTAGGGGGTAATCTCTGGATCAACTGAACCGAGTTTTGAAAATTCTTTCACCAATAGGAAGCTACATTATTCCCGAGTGCCATAGGTTATATTTAGAACGTGCCCGTCGGATAATTTCCGACCAAAACGCGAGCGAAGCCGCGGGTAACAGCTATCTGGCATAATTTCAGCACAAGTTTCAAAAACGCCATCGCATATGCTTTAATCCACGCCCCAAAACAACAACTTGTCCTGCTAAAGTCAAGGTTTCTTGTATTTATTTACATTTTTTACGTTTCTGTATATAAAAGCTTATGTAATCGACTTCTTTTAATACATAGCCTCAAACTGGCCTTGGATATCGACGGAAAATTAAACGCATTACCGAGACGTCGCCAGTTTGATACAAGACGGTTCAAAGTTGCGATTTAACAAGGCAATGCATACGTTTATACAAGTTTGGAATTTTTGAGTATTATTGAATATGTACACTCCTTGGTCGAATCCTCGCAAGCTCGACTGCTGTGCATGAGGTTCTGGGTTCAATTACCGGGTCGGGCAAAGTTCTTTTGAGGTTTTCCATCAGGAATTTCTCAGTAGCAGTCACGGAGTCTAGATTTGGGCCCGGTTGTTGGCAATAGGCTCGCGCTCATTACATGGGACTCTCATTCAAAGCTTAAGTTATTACGTCTAACAACATAGTGTAAACTACCGATACACATTTACAATATTGTCCCTACAATAAGCAGGAATGAACATTTAAAAAACATTCTTCCTCCAAGTACTAACAAATTAGATCCTAAGTTGCTACTTAAAATTTTCAAGTCATAATTAATCAGGAATGGCTCAATCTTGACCACAAACGTGAATATTAGTAAAAATACATGATAACACTCTATAGTGTTCGGACATTGCGCGTTCTTATCATGTATTTTAGAGTAAGTTCTACAAAATGTCAGATGTCATAGACACTATGACATTTGACATTTTGAGGAACTTACTTACTCTATACGAACTCTCTCTAGCGGCGAATTCATGCGCGATATCATCATTTGCCTAGCCTTTTCCCAAATATATTGGGGTCGGCTTCCAGTCTAACCGGATGCAGCTGGATACCAGTATTTTACATGGAGCGACTGCCTATCTGACCTCCACAACTCAGTAAAGTTAGTACTGGGTAATACGATACCCCTTGGTAAGACTGGTTGTCATACTTTTTGGGCCGCTGACTACCTGTAACGACTGTCAAAGATCTACAGATGACAGCCGGAACCAACGGCTTAACGTGCTTTCCGAGGCACGGAGGAAACTCGGTATGTAATGGGCGGTCACCCATTATAATGCAATGACAATGCCCACCTAATTTTACAACACCTTACAGTTCTAATAACTTGTAATTACTAATTACTGTAACATATCTTATCATCTACTAGCGACCCGCCCCGGCTTCGCACGGGTGCAATGTCATAAACCTTCCTCGTGAATCACTCTATCTATTAAAGAAAACCGCATCGAAATCCGTTGCGTAGTTTTAAAGATCTAAGCATACATAGGGACAGACAGCGGGAAGCGACTTTAGTTTTATACTATGTAGTGATTAACAACTTAATTTCCATAGACTCGGTTATCTCAAACAACAATGAAAACCGGAAAACAGAAGGTTTTAACTGGTTTTTATCGAACAAACAATCGTCTTTAAAGAGGTCACTATGTATTGCGTTTAAAATATAAACTTGAATGAAATATCACGCCTGAACTGTCCAAAGGTAGGCTAGGCACAGCTGTTTAGTACGACATTTGGCTAGTTATGTTGTAGTCCTGTGTAATAGGGGGCAAGCCTATTGTCATCAACCTGGCACATGAAGACTTTGGGCTACTAGTGAGAACTAAGTGATGGAATGACCCAATAAAAGTTTACCTGACCCGGGAATCAAACCTAGGTCTTCGCGCTTAGCAGAAGCGCTTCATCATGATTCTCCTGCCCTTATCTCAATTTATTTGAGGTCGGCGCAGCATGTCTTCTTCTTCCATACTTCTCTATTACTCGTCATCTCAGTAAGTCAGCAGCCTCCCACGGTCCCACCATGCAATGTAGGGGACAGTTACAGCATCTCTGGGTTTCCAGGAATACAACCCTACCAACGCTAATATTATGCTCTTGCTCCTGTTAGGGGTGGATTTAATATACAGGGTGTAACAAGACCCTCAACGAAGCCGTCAACCAAGCATTACGTACATCAAACTAAGTAACTTTACGCAAAGCTTATTGATGGGAAACAACTTAAAAAAAAAAAAATGGAAAATCACGTTTTACGGTAGGACTCAATGTAACGCACTCAAAACATTGTGCTGATGGATGGATTGAATAGTACGGGGGTCGTGGAGGTGTTTAAAGTAAACATCTTACAATAAAACATGTATTTAAAAAAAAAAGCTTGTGAAAAAGTTGGAACTTTGACCCCCAATATCTCCGCAACTAGAAAGTTCCCGGATATGGACTAGAACAAAAAAAATAACGCAATGATGGGGAGAACAAGTAGCTTTAGACTTCGGTTAGGGTCTTGTTACACTCTTTATTAATAGATGAAAATACTTTAGTTGTGGCGCCATCTATATCGCCAAATATAAATTTGACAACACGGTTGGTACAGTGGCTAAGCGATTATCTGCAGCGCTACCTGTCGTGGGCTCGATACCCGCACGGAACAAATATTTGTATTTCCTACCGGTGATGGTTGTTCCGGGTCTGGCTGTTTGTGTATGTGAGTTTAAATATTCGTAAACGCACCCATGATACAGGAGAAATTGTTAGTGCGGGGCAACGTTTAAAAAAACTATTCAATGTCCTACATTACGATATTAAAGTCATCCGCGTGATTAAAATATACAACTGAAACCCTGACATCAACCGTCGGGCAGTAGCCCACCAGACACGACACCCGTCTGGTGGAGGATCCTCCCTCTTCATTAGAGGGTGAGGAACTTTACTCCCTGAATCTCGCTACCTCTAAATATTGGCTCAAGCCAAAGGGATCGCATGTTACCTGATCATTTAACCTTGACCTCGTAACCAAATCGATACTTGATCAAATAGTGGCCTTCTGTACAAAACAAATAACCGATGTGCATTTAAATTGTAAAGAGCCACTTTGTACGGTACTTGGAACACCCTATGCAGTCAACCATGCTGATCAGGTAATATTTTTACCCAGTCAAACATGCTGACCAGGTAATATTTTTACCACTGCGTGATATGTTCTGTTTCTCTCATAGTTTGTACTGATCATCTGCGGGTAACATGATAATATGAACTGGGTAGTATGATACCCCTTGGTAAGACTGGTTATCAGAATATCGGGCCACAACCTGTAAAGACTCTCAAAGGTCTATTTATGACAACCGGACCAACGGCTTAACGTGCTTTTCGAGGCACTCGGGAAACTCAGAATGTACCCATTACTAAGTCGGTTGTATAGGTCAGATAGGCAGTCGCTCCATGTAAAATACTGGTATTCAGCTGCTCCCGGACTGGAAGCCGACCCCAACATAGTTGGGAAAAGGCAGGCACATGATGATATCTGGGACCAGAACACGCAGAAAGGCAGGCACATGATGATATCTGGGACCAGAACACGCAGAAAGGCAGGCACGTGATGATATCTGGGACCAGAACACGCAGAAAGGCAGGCACATGATGATATCTGGGACCAGAACACGCAGAAAGGCAGGCACGTGATGATATCTGGGACCAGAACACGCAGAAAGGCAGGCACATGATGATATCTGGGACCAGAACACGCAGAAAGGCAGGCACGTGATGATATCTGGGACCAGAACACGCAGAAAGGCAGGCACATGATGATATCTGGGACCAGAACACGCAAAATATCTACAACTCATACATAGCGACCGTTTCCACTGGCCCAAAGGAGAATTCCAGTCAACTGTTTCCAATAGAAACCTTACCTGATCCTTTTGAAGTCCAACTCCTTAGCGTCGATAGTCTTCCACGGCCCGTGGAGATAGTTCCGGCAGATCCTCCCGGCTACCTCACGCATCTCTTCCTCCGTGCCACACATTTGAAGTTTCTGGGGAAAGAGAAGATATTTTCAATAATACCTCGTCATTATCATCACTCTTCTGTCGTTATCCGAATTGTGTGGTCGGTGCAGCATGTCTACTTCTTCCATACATCTCTATCAGCAGTTAACTACTGAAAGATGGGATGGTTTGAAAGGAGGTGACCCAGCATTATCATTCATTCACACAGTCCAGTCTTCAACATTCATACTCAAAACTTTCTTTTCATGAGTCGACCTCAGGTTTCGACTTATATCTATACAAATTTAAAAAAATCTATCTTGTTTGTAATTTCAAAATAACTGCATATGAAAGTATATACGGTACTTATGAGTTTATGACACAATAACTTTTATTTTTAGATTTCTGTCTGTCTGTTTGTTCCGGCTAATCTCCGAAACGGTAGGACCGATTTTGACAGGACTTTTACTGGCAGATAGCTGATATTATAAGGAGTAACTTGTGCAACTTATCTAGAAAGAGGATTAGGATTCCGTGCGCAAAAAACCCCAGAAATTATCAACAAATTCTGATTCAAATAGTAATATTTTAGTAGTAATATTTTAATTATCATTTCACGCGGACGAAGGTGGCAGGCAGGGCAATAGCTAGTTATAAAATACTAGCTGTTGCCCGCAGCTTCGCTCGAGTTTTGGTCGAAATTATCCTACGGGCACGTTGTAAATAAAGCATATGGCAGTCGGGGATAATGAAGCTTCATATTAGTGAAAGAATTTTCAAAATCGGTTCAGTAGATCCAGAGATTACCCCCTAAAACCTCACAAACTTTACCTCTTTATAATATTAGTTTAAATAACGTCCATCAAAATACAGGATAGCAGGTCAGATGACGTTAGGAAACTTGAAAAACAATTGAGTAACATTACAACTAGAGCTTATTTACGTTTTCATTCACAATGGCTTCGCATTTGAGCATTTGGCATTCTGCCTAACTCAATAAGATGTATGGTCTAAAGTTATTTAATCGCCGTAATCAAAAACAACTTTATATTTAAACTTGTCTACATTCATCATCTTTTGTGATTAATTACATACAGTTGGCCATATTATAATGTAGTGCTGGAAAATAATTGAGCACATCTTGTTTAGTTACAGACAGTGTTTGTCAACACACAGAGGAGACAAATTCATTATTCTCTTGCCCTTAGCCCAATACATTTGTGGTCGGCGCAGCATGTCTTCTTCTCTATTACTCGTCATCTCAGCAGACACCTCCTTTCTAGCCATATCATCCTTCACACAGTCCATATTTTTTAATCGAGAGAGCGAGCTTTGTTTCAAGGAAATCTGCTCAACCGTTTGAAGATCTTTCCTTTTTATCGAAGTTGAGAATAACCAACGCCTTTTTGGAATAATAATTCCATAGGTTTTATAGGGCATAAATGTTTGCAATGTTCACCGATGGGAATACAGGCACGGCCCAACTATATTAGGGTCGGCTTCCAGTTTAACCGGATGCAGCTGAATACCAGTATTTTACATGGAGCGACTGCCTATCTGACCTCCACAACCCAGTTAGTACTGGGTAATACGATACCCCTTGGTACGACTGGTTGTCAGGCTTTTTGAGCCACTGACTACCTGTAACGACTGTCAAAGATCTACAAATGACAGCCGGGACCAACGGCTGAACGTGCTTTCCGAGGCACAGAGATAACTCGGTGTGTAATGGATGGTCACCCATCCACGGACCGATCTTACCTAGAGCTGCTTAATCTACATGTAATATAATATCAGCCTGTATGTCCTACTAAAAGGTCAAATGCCTCATACAAAGCAAAAAACCAGTATTGATAACAAATCGATCGGAATATAATTTAAAGTGGGTGTATCTGTATACTCGTATGGCGATATTGCACTGAGGTACAGGTACCACAACCAGCGGAGAAACCACAAGCTGTCGACGATTTTCTCGCTCTAGAAACGTACAGGACGCCAGCACATCAAGCTAATATAATCTGTCAAATTTCTTTGATAGATTATCAACTTTCTCATTGAAGCAGGTTCATGGTTGATTGGGTAAATTTGACAAGTTTCTTCGAAAATTCGACAGGTAGCTTGATGGCGTCTGTACAATAGATTGTGGTTGCCGTTATATCGAGTCAGTAAAAGAGATATCATCTGCCTTGCATTTTTCCGACTATGTTGGTGTCGGCTTTCAGTCTGATTGCATTTGAATACCAGATATATTTTTTTCCATGTAAAATAACCCACAACCCAGTTACTGGGGAATGGGATACGCCTTGGTAATAAAAGTTCTCAGATTTTCGGGTCACTGACTACTTGTCAAAGATCTACACATGACAGACGGGACCAACGAGTTAACGTGCTTTCCGAGGCATGTCTCGATATGTAATGAATGGTCACCCATCCACGGATAGACCTTAACCTTCGATCCGTGAGGCTGTTACTATTTACCCAAGAGCCAGTCAGTAAAAGAGGTGCATATATGTATTAACAGTTTATCGCTGACTATTCATACCGTCAGCGAGAACTAACGTCAAACAAACGATTCGTTTTTAGTCGCCAGCTCTACTCGCTTCCCGCTATTAACTAGCGGTGGGACACGGGTCTTATGATCGCCGCCATCTTTGTTAATCCTGCATCCTATACGCATGCGCGAGGCCCGGGCTTCGAGCTTCTACGTTTCAACGTGCAACATATTGCATCACGAATTCATTTATCTTCTGCGTATTTACGGACCTTTTTGGTTGCTCGTTTAAAGGGTTTTTGATTGAGTTTTCGCAAAAGGATTTCTTGAATTGCTATGATAACATTGCTGCTATGATTTTTGAATACTCCTTACAGGTTCGGTAAGAGTCACCATCTTCCTGCCTTTGTACCATACTACTTGGGGTCAGCACAACCCGTTTTTTTCTTCCGTCTCCTCTGTCAACCGTCACGCAATCATTTACGCCTTTTTCCTTCATATCATTCCTCACACAATCCATCCATCGTTTCCTTGGTCTTCCTCTCCATCCATCAACATTTATATTCATCACTCGTCTATATTCGTATGCGATTCGTCCCTCATCATCACATGTCCATACCAAGACAGTCGATTCTCTTTTAAGTTTTCAGTAACCGGCGCAACTTTCAAACATCCTCTAACATACTCCCTCGATATAAGTAACCGAATGAATGGGTTACCGTTCGGAAGACTCAACTCTCAAGCAGGTTTCTACCTGGTGCATATAAAAATAAAGCACTTATTCAAAAACCTAACCTTTCGGAGACGGAATGCTAAAGCTATCGAGCTCGTTTCTCCCGCTTTTGCTATCTGCATTGCCTGATTTTTATGAGAAGTATGAAAGAAGACTTGTTGCGCCGCCCCAAATATATTGGTTTGTGGAAAGAAGCATGATGTTTATGTTGATTCTTTAAAGCTCCCTACAATAGCTCCTATTTCAAATCACGTGTGTCAGTCACTATGTTCGTGCACGCTAATCTGCGAAACCACCCAACCGATCTCAATGAAAATTAGTGAATTTGTATTGTTGGTTCCAGCTCGAAGGATAGTGTAGGACCTGATTGATGGAGCCATGTAAAAATACTACGTTCATCCATGCCCCGGAAAGCACGTTAAGAATTTGGTCCCGACTGTCATTTGTAGATCTTTGACAGTCGTTACAGGTAGTCAGTGGCCGATTGGTAATTAGAGGTCAGATCGGCATTTGCTCCATGTAAAATACTGGTATTCAATTCATCCGGTTGGACTGGAAGTCGAACCCAACATAGTCGGGAAAAGGCTAGGCAGATGATGAATAGATGGAGCCATGGAGCAGGGTGGGTCGCTGGTGCCTATATAAAAAGTTTGAAGAAAATCTAACCTACTATAACTGCGGTGCTAAAAATTTAGAGCTCACTTTGTGGAGCTGAAAATGCACTCACTTGGAAATACTTCACAGCCGGTGCAAATAAGATAAAGCCATAACCACATCATCTATTTGACATTTATCTAATCATAAACCGCCCACATTATCTGACAATAACCTTGCATTAGTAGATATGCGATAAGCCGCAATAAAATATTATATTTTTATTCGATAACATACATCCTGAAGGTATTATGTCGGCCATTGCTCCATATTTCTGCTCAGCAACCCGTGAAAAGAAGAATGGAATAATAAGGAAGATCGACATCTGATTAGCCTTTTCCCAACTAAGTTGGGGTCGGCTTCCAGTCTAACCTGAACCTGATGCAGTTGAATACACGTAGATTACATGGAGCGACTATCTATCTGGCCTCCATAAACCAGTTATTACTGGGTGATACCCCTTGTTAAGACTGGTAGTCAGACTTTCGGGCCACATGACTACCTGTAACGACTGTCAAAGATCTAGAAATGACAGCCGGGACCAACGGCTTAGCGTGCTTTCCGTGGCACGGAGGAAACTTGGTATGTAATAGATGGTCACACACCCATGAACCGATCTTGGCAAGTGCGGCTTAACCTTGAAGATCGACCATGCAGCAGTTAGCCACGAGCTTCACCGTATTCATTCGGTCATTGATCCATATAAGGTTCTGCTAAGCAACCCCAGAAAAGACGAATGGATTGTGTGAGGAATGATATGAAAGAGAAAGGAGTAAATGATGTCGTGACGTCTGACAGGGGAGAATTGAAGAAGAAAACGTGTTGCGCTGACCCCGAGTATAATGGGAAAAGGCAGCAAGAAGGTTATGAAATAACTTGTTTGACCGAGCAGAATTCGTAAGGACTTTCGGTGTCTGCTAAAAAACCAGCGTATTATTGTCATAGTGAGAACAGCATTGGTGGTGGTGTTCTAGTTGGAAACCGCGACTTTCGATTCTTAGGTCATGGGTTCAAAAACAGACAGTCCCTTTGCTTCGTGTAAATTTATTCATCACCATTGCTCTCAAAACGGTGAAGGAGAACATCGTGAGGAAACGAGGTGTCCTAGAAAAGAGATTTCAAAGACATGTGACATCTACCAAGCCGCACTGGGCCCGCGTGGGGGATTACAGCCCAGTCCTCGTAGAGGCATGTGTCCCAGCAGTGGGGACACTACAGACTGCTTATGCTAATTGCTATAATCAAAATTGATGGCCAAAAACACTTTTGGTAAATAAAAAACTACTTTAAAGTAATCAGCAGTGATATCTAAATGCATTTTAATTGTGAATTATTACTGCAATCAGTGTAAATGCAGTCTATCAATTACAATTTGAGCCGTTTGAGGTAATAAACGATAATATTCAAGTCTTTAATTGATGTTAATTTACTTGTTATTTTCGTGTCAAATGCTGACAAGGTGTAATTATCAATTCTTATAAATATCTGTCACTCGAAGCAAAGGTCGCTTGCCATCATCTCTTTAGCCTTTCGCCAATTATGTTGAGGTCGGCTGTCAGTCCAGATGCAGCTGAATACCAGTATTTTACATGGAGCGACTGCCTATCTGACCTCTACAGCCCAGTTAGCACTGGGTAATACGATACCCCTTGGTACGACTGGTTGTCAGGCTTTTTGGGCGACTGACTACCTGTAACGACTGTCAAAGATCTACAAATGACAGCCGGGACCAACGGCTTAACGTGCTTTTCGGGGCACGGAGGAAACTAGGTATGTAATGGGTGGTCACCCATCCACAGACCAACCTAGGCAAGCACGGCTTAACCTAAAGATCGATCTATCTGACCTCCATAGCGCGATTACTGTATAATAAGATGCCCCATCGTATGACTAATTGTAAGATTTTCGTGCGTCTTACGACCGTCAACGAACAAATAGTTCTTCTGTACTTGTAATTCTATTCATGGGACAAATAAAAGGAGTGAATGATGGAACTGCCTCGTCGGTAAAGTGGTCGCAAACGTTAGTACTGAACACGAGGTTTAGAATTCCCAGCAGGGCTATTGCGTATCTCTGTTGACAGTTCAGTGATCATCACTTGGCAAGTTTTGATATACTATGACAGTTCTGCACGGGTAGCGTCAGTTGAAACCAACAAGAGCGGTCATTGTATATCATTGAACATTGAACTGTCAACAGAGACACGCAATAGCCTTGCTGGTCGTGCAGAGTCATCAGCAATTTCTTAGAAGTAGCCGGGAGATCGGATATGTATCTGGTTGATGGAAGTTGCTCGTTTAAGTGGGAATTGTACATAACAGGCGAAATATGGGTGTGCTATTGGCCACTTCTTGTTTACCCTTCGGAGATTACAATAGAGATGTGAGGAGAACTAAATGTCGTTCCGAAAAATCTTCACAAAAATACTAGTAAGGTTAGGGGCGGTACTTTAATGCAAGCCTTCTTGGTGTTAAGAGTTTCTAAATGGTCTGCTTGCCTTGTGCATAAGCACAATCAGCCTATAATTTTCCCACTGCTGGGACACACTGCCTCCTCTTTATGAGAGGAAATACTATAATTCACCGCGAGCCCAGTGAGGGTTGGTAGATGTCACATGGATTCTGAAACTTACCTCCTATAAACGTTTCTCTGCCGAATGAGCCGCCGACAGAATGTTTCGATTATGGTTTTTCAACGACAGAACCTTGCAACTACGAACGATTTGCCGACACAACGATTTACTCATGAACGAATCGACGACAGAACCTTTCTACTATGAACGTTTCGCCGACAGACTGATTACTTCATGAATGAATCGACGACAGAATCTTTCACCAAAGAAGGATTCGTCGACAAAGCTTATTTAGACCTGGTTTGACACTGCTAGTGACTAAATCTAAAGATTAGACACACGTTTTGAAAGGTTAAATGAAAAAATTGCATATAGAATCAAAATTTTTAATAGTGTTAAATCATTAACTAAAATCGAAATCTTTCTGTCGGCGGCTCATTCGGCAGAGAAACGTTTGTCGAAGGTAAGTTTCAGAATCTGTCACATGTCTTCGAATTTTTGGTTCTAGGACATGCCGGTTTCTTCACGATGTTTTCCTTCACCGTTTTGAGAGCAGCGGTGATGAAATAAATTGCAGAAAGTAATGCTTCTGCCTGGGTTCGAAATCACGAATTACTGTTCGTAAGTTGGGACCCCACCACTGGGCCACCGCTACTGTCTGACTGCAGCAGTGGCTTACCTTAGGCGCTTGCCGTATTAGTAGCCCCTAGAAAAGCCACTGGTAAGGTTTGAAATGATCACTTTTTTAATGAATATCACAACTTCGAAGATGACCCCTGCTTACTTCGCTAGGTGATAGTAATTATGACGTATCTCTGTAATTACTATTAATCGGAGTAATTAATAATGAATTATTGCGCTAATAGTAATAACATTGAGATTATTGAGGTAAGTCTTATTAATAGATTTATATTGGCGCCTGTTTGGATTACTGTGGATGGATTGCGTGAAGGATGATATGGCAAGAAAGGAGGTGTCTGATGAGATGACGAGTAATAGAGAAGTTTCGAATAAGAAGACATACTGCGCTGACCCCAAATAGATTGGGATAAGGGCAGGAGATGCCTTGAATTTAAGGCCTCCAGCCAGGGGCTTAGGAGAATGAAGATTGGCGCCAGTATTTAAGGCACTGTCTCTGAGTTAAGGTAAGGTGCGCAACATACGTGCATATACAGGATCCTTCACGAAGCCGTCAACCAAGCATTATTTACATCAAACTAAGTAACTTTATGCAAAAATTATTGCTGGGAAACGACTTTTATTTTGGGGCTGAAAAATCACGTTTTACTGTAGGACTCAATGTAACGCACTCAAAACATTGAGCTGATGGATGGATTGAATAGTACGGGGGTCGTGGAGGTGTTTTAAGTAATAATCTTACTTTAAAAACATATAAGTATTTTTTTTTAAACTTGTGAAAACGTTGGAACTTTGACCCCCAATATCTCCGTAACTAGAAGGTTCCCAGGTATGGTCTACAACAAAAAAATGACCGCAATGACGGGGAGAACAAGTTTCTTTCGGCTTCGTTAAGGGTCTTTTTACACCCTATAAGACCAGATCTATGAACGTGGTTAAAACAAAAGGAGTACGTAAGGATCGTAGCAGGTGGCATTCTGTTGTATCTGCCTAAACGTAATGGGAGAAGTCTGTAATATACCTTCGCCAGATCGAAATGAATCATGTGCCTAGCCTTTTCCTAAATATATTGAGATCGGCTTCCAGTCTAACCGGATGCAGCTACCAGTATTTTACATGGAGCGATTGCCGATCTGAACTCCACAACCCACCAGTACTGGGTAATAGGTACGATACCCCTAGGTAAGACTGGTTGTCAGACTTTCGAGGCGCTAACTACCTGTAACGGCTGTCAAAGATCTACAAATGACAGCCGGGACTAACGGCCTTTGCGAGAGGGAAAGTCAATACATATAATTACATGAAATAGATGGTCACTTTCAAGATCCACTAGAACATAATTGACAAAATAAAGGTATACTATCACCCCTGCTAAATCTTTCGGAGAATGTTGATATGCTCAAGTATGCCAGTGAATTATATTATAGCCTTCGCAAGTTCTAAAGCTGCAAGTTCTTATTCTATTCTTCCGAAAATTTGGCTTGCTGGTAGAAACTGTAGCCATCGAACATATGGCTCTTCCGTGACTGTTTTAGTAGGTATTTAATAACAATTCGTAGGTATATGAGAAGCCTTCAATATTATCCTAAGTTATAAGAAGAAATGATATTTAATTTAAGTTATTAAAAATAAATGCAGGGACTGACCATTGAACTTGGCACCCATTTATATATATATATACTTATCACTTCTTTTGTCGTTGAAGTCAACAACCAAAGCATAAATATCAATAACGAACGCGTTACGCAATAACTTCAGTTTTATCCGTGATCATGGGTGCTTGCAACAGCGCCGAAATATCGGGAACTCAAAAACAATTAGTTAATATGGTACTCGTAAATATCCCGTTTCTAGATGTTAATGATAATAATAATAATAAATGAAGGACGGGACGGTTGACGTGTGTCGGGCATGCCACCGTCCGGGTGAGTCCATCAGACATATTATTTCTGGTTGTTCTCGTCTGGCTAACGGCGAGTACTTGCACAGGCATAACCAAGTAGCCAGGATTATTCACCAACAACTTGCCTTGAAATATAAACTTGTGGAATCTGAGGTACCGTACTACAAGTATGTGCCCGACCCAGTTCTCGAGAAAGACCATGTCACGCTGTACTGGGATCGGTCTATCATCACTGACAGGACTATTGTCGCCAATAAACCTGACATAGTGGTGATAGACCGATCAGCGCGCCGCGTAATGATAATCGATGTTACCATCCCACATGACGAGAACCTCGTGAAAGCTGAGAAAGAGAAACAAATGAAATATCTCGACTTGGCACACGAGGTTGTCGACATGTGGAATGTGAACTCGGCTATCATTGTGCCGATTGTTGTGACGGCCAATGGCCTTATAGCCAAAAGCCTCGACGAACATCTCTCGAGGCTCTCCTTAGGCGGTTGGATCAAGGGCCTGATTCAGAAGGCTGTACTCCTCGATACGGCTCGCATTGTGAGGAGGTTCCTGTCTCTGGAGCCCTAACCACCGGTAGCTTGGACCCTGCTCCCGATACCGGCGGACCACTATTTTTTATATTTTTAAATGTTTTTTTTAATATTAATTTGTTTAGAAATATTTAAAAATGTAATTTATATGTATATAATAGAATAAATGAGATAATAATAATAAAAGAAAACAAAATATTTAAAAATGTATATAATATGTAAAGAAAATAAATGAAGGAAATAAAAGAAAACAAAAACAATAAATAATAATAAATAAATAAAAAATAATAAAAGAAAAAGAAAGAAAGAAAAATAATAATAGAAGAATAATAATAAAAAAAGAATGAAAAAAAGAAAAAAAAAATGAAGAATGAATGAGAATAGAAGAATAATAATAAATTTAATATTAATAATGTTAGTGACCATGACAGATTAAAAATGACTGTCAAAATTGATTGATCGCTACAATATCCGAATTCGCAGGGGGTGTGTATTTAGGTGCTGATTATATGTTCATTGCCAATTCTTTAGTCACGCGACAGATTATTTATCTAGTGATAAGCATATCTGTTAACAGGATTACAGTCTATTTATTTGTTATCTTGTATGATATCTCGAGTCTTTAAGAGCCAGACAAGATAAGTGTTTTACGATCATGTAAGCTTGTTGGGGGTTTACACTCGTTGAATTCCGCCGGTATCCGGTTGATGGCAATAGGCTTAACTTCTTTTACATGGGAATTGAAACATTACACACACACACACACTTTATTTTTAAGACAGAGTAGCTGCTGCCCGCGACCTTCGTCCGCGTGAGATAATTATAAAAATATGTCTTCCCTATTTGAATCTAATTTTGTTAACAATTTCAAGGGTTTTCATTTTTTTTTTCACGGAACCCTAATCCTTTTTCTAAACCAGCTTTCGGCCAGTAAAACTCCCGTCTAAATCGGTCTAGCCGTTTAGGAGATTCGCGGAACAAACAGACAGATAGGCCGACAAAAATTCAAGTTTTTTCCATCATAAGTAGTACCTTACAAAACTACAAACAGAGACTTCGATTTTATTTATTTGTATGTATAGTAGATGTTTGACGGAAAGGTCAAGTGCTTAAAAAAAATTAAAGTCTTATTAAAAGTGTATATACATATATACGTATTTGTTTGTCTATGGTTTGTGTAGAGACAAGTTATCGTTTACCTACAACAAACAAGATTACAATCTGACACATTAACATTGATATATTTTTTCTAGGTTATGGAATTTTTTTCATTGATACTATATCCCTATCTGATAATTGCTAAATTGGTACTGATAGACAAAACTTTAAACTAGGTTTCCGAATTGAATTATTAATTTCAAAGTAAAAGCCTTGGATTGGGCTATATCTTTTAAATGGGACTTTTTTTGAATGGGACGCAGTCATGCTAGCGAAGGAGGCGGTGGAACGTGAGAGGGAGAGAACCTCACGTCCCAGCCGCCACGGGAGACGCCCTGGGCGTCGGGGGCCACGTGAAGGCTCCCGGCCACCGTAGGCGCGGACCTAAACGGACGGTGAGCGGTCGGACGGTGAGCTATGTGCTAGCTCGCCGTCCGTCCGTTTTATGACGACAGGCCGTGTCGACAACTCTCAAAGAGAGTCAGCAAACAGGAAGGGGTCCGAAAGGACCGATGCCTGCCTGCCATTTCTCTTTAGTGTATGTTAATTGAGCTTCACGAAAGGCAGTTACCTAATAATATCATTTTTTTATTAAAAACTTACAGCCTTTTTTTTTCTGATGGAAAATCATCAAATAACTCTTCCCGCTCTGGGCGGAGCATGAGGGAGTGTCAGACTTTACTGACTAATACCCATCCATGTTCCTTCATTGCCCTTTGTGTTCCGGGGCCACACTATCTCTTTCGAACAATCCCGCAGCCCCGGCAGGCATCGGCCCTTGCTGATCCCTTCCTTTTGCTGAGATCTCTTTGAGGCACGCGTGGAACACGAACGCGCCGTCGACATGGCCTGTCGTCTTAAGGTGGACGGACGGCGAGCCAGCCCATAGCTCACCTTCCACTATGATATCAAATGGGAATAAAGATGTTACAGAATGCTATCGGCTACCATCCTTACATACTCCCTGCGTCTCATCCACGTTCATACATCTGGTCATTCACAAACACTGGTTGCGAGTTCTACGCACCTGACCTTGCTGGGAAACATCACCAATAAGGTCAGTGCATATTCTTCTAATGTGTCCCCATCCTGGGTTTCCACTCACATCTGCCAGTAAAAATAATACCAGCTTATTACTCTTCCACTGCAGGGCAAAGATCTCTTCTCACTCAGAGAAAGAATGTGTATAGACCACCTGGGTTGTTCTTCCCCCAGATTTGAACGCACCTGACCACTTGACCTATGTTAAGGGTTTGGTTTCCGCACTTAGTCCTTAAAGTGGACCATTGTTCGTGGACCACTTGACCTAGATAGAGATGTCATATAGTATATGATGTCATATAATATAGACTTAAGTATGTAGCAAGAATATGCCAGCAAAATGTATGGTAAAATTTTTTATCAATAAATTTGCCTTTTTTAGCCATAATTAGACACGAAATTGGCTCCAGAGGTATGGTAGTATTCACATCTAACTGATAACATCTGTTTGAAGGCTAAGACACTAGTAAAACCAGCACAATATATCTTTACAGCTTAAAAAAGGAAAAACACAAGAATAACCTAAAAACGCCTAAATTCTTAACAAATCCTACTTTTATTGTACTTTAATCATTTTCCAACATTCTCAAGGTAATAGTAAGCTAAATTAGTGCTAATTAAAGGTTTTTTCCGACAAAAGCAAAGACATTTACGCCTATTGCGAGTTTACGCCATTTTCCTAAATAATTAATGGACACTTACCATGAAACTGCTTTTATTAATATCTAGGAACTTCTTGTAGCTATTTCTAGCTTGTATTAGTAAATTCTTAATCGTATACGACATTTATATTTTATTAAAATCGATCGATCTCGCATAAAAATATTCCCGACCGACGGACATTGGACAACCAAATGATATGACAGCAGATGAGGGTTGCCATGTTAACATTATAAATCCCCAGGGCAATGTTATAGTCAAATACATAGTATAACTGTATACTTAGAAAATGATTAAAAACTTAAAGAACAAGTTATATTGTAAACAAAGTATTTGATAATATTGAAACGCATTCCTTTCAACAATTATTGACATTAATATCATGCATTTCATTAGCGTGACAAAGTCAACGTAACTAAAACGTGTCTATCTTAGGAAATAAGATATGTCTATTAATGACCCATTGTTAACACTTTATGTGTTTTATAAATATTATTAACTATTCTCGAGTAATAACGTTTTATTGTTATTAATACCTTACAGAGCTTATAAAGACAGACATTTAATATGAAATATCATGTCACAATGATATGCTCGAGAATCCGTTATCTTAAAGACGTGCCGTACCTACTTGGTTAAATTATTTCAACATACAAATCTACAAACAATCAACTACTGTTGAAAACTTGACACATAAATCTCCAAATAAATAATGAACAATGAACAATGTTGTGTTTAGGAAAGTTTTTTATAAAAAGAACATTCGTACTTGCCTTTCTTCTAATGATTTGCATATTATTCAAGTTCACATGAATTACGGGAAGTGATTGATATGGCAATGTTGTTATGACATATTTTTTCCCAATAATTTATTGATTTTGACAGTGTTATAAATTTATAATGTTACCTGCAGTACAAAAAAATATTGCCTATTTTGCATGATTTCTTTTCCTATTTTCGTAAAAAGATAACTTAAATCGAAATTGTTTGAAAGAATTCGTATTATTATTGTTTTCATAAATAACAATGCAACTTATTTCGCGATTTATTATATCTTCCGTGTCTAATGTTTTGGTATTGCTTATTTATTTCTGTAATACTGTTTATTTACGCCAATAAAAATATTAATTTACAAACGGTGGCTGTTGGTTTTGTTACATATTACCTACGTTACAAAAAATTACATTCATAAAAAGGTTTATAAGTTATAATATGGTACGAGTTATCTTCCGAACCGATACGTCACCGGTGGTGCGACGACGTACTGTGCAAAAAAAAATACACATTTTCGTGTAATCGCTATTGTCAACCATATTTACTTAACTCTGAAAACCAAACAATAGTTTACCTTAGCCATTTCAACACGAGTAACACGTCCAAAACAGTAAACAAAGATTTAATTCTTCAATTTCGTTTTAAAAATCACCGATAAAATGTTTCTTCCCGTACGTCTACACTTCACAATCTAAAAATATGTACTGACGGAGCCAACATGAAGAGAAGAGTACGGAAATTCGATAGCGTGACGTGATTGGCGTTTCTACGAGTGCGAAAGAGATAGAGAATCGCGGACATAGCCGATCGTTACCGATATTCTGCGAAATATTATCCTTGTTACGTGTCTACAGGGTAGAACGTCATGGTTAGACCGCCAAATGCAGAAATCACTAATTTTTTGTTCTCAATTTGTTGACGAATCATTTAAAGGGATTACCATAATCAGCTGCAGTACAAATTTGGTGTGAATTAAAATTTTATGTTGTTTACGGTAAATTCGACTTGAATATCCTCGTTTAGATTCTGTTTTGAAACCAAAGTAGGCGCCTATGCATTGTTTTCATTTGTAGCTTGCACTGATATCAAAATATTTACGTCTGTCGTCGAATCAGTCTAGCTTTAGGTTCATTCTTCATTAGATGTAAAATGAACGGAAATTTTAATCGCGCTTTTAACTGTAGAACATTGCTTGTTTGTTGTAAGCAAGATAAAAACGGTAGGTACTTATGTCAAAGATCAACATAGAGAAAAATATGAATTAAGAACGATAAATTGTTTAGGTTTTATCGGACAAAATTTTTGGAAACAATTTATGTAGGTAAAATACCTAACATGGTAGATAAAACATAATAGGTACCTACCTGGGTATAAAAATCGCACCGGTTGTTTTTCGAAAGGTTAGCCAGAGGTAGGAAGGTGTAGGTACCTACTACATATATATACTAGGTAGAGGTACGCTAACATCTGATGGGAAGCCAGGTAACTAACGATCCTTTATTAATAACTAGAACGTCGCCCACGACTTCGTCCGCAAAAATTGTGATAGCTCGGCTAATATGCATGATAAAAATATAATTTATAGCCTCCAGAAACAATTGTTACAGTTGGATCATTATTGCCGGAGATTACACCTGCATACAAACTTACAAAAAAAAATACCTCTTTAAAATATTAATTTATAAGTATAGATCTTTATAGAGAAAAATCTCAAAAACTCACATTGTAGGCAAAGAATTAAAGGAATGATACTACGTGTATTCACTGTCGACGAATACCATCTTTTGTCCCATAAAAGGGGTCGCGGTCGCCGTGTTTTGGGCATCCTTCCAATTTTGGGGGACAACAGTGCACAGTTTTTTCTCCTAAAGAAAAGGGGGGTATGTACCATAATGTTGCTTCTACTTAAACATACCTATTTATTACTAACAAGTATTTTTAACTAACTTCTAAAAAAGGAGTAGGTTATGAGCACCGATTTCTCTGTAATTACTGGTCCGATTTTCGTGATTTTTTAAATTTTTTTTTTAAAAGAGTGAAAATTAACTTACTTTGGTGACAAAAAACTCAATCAAACAAACAAAAGTCACACAGAGTACACTGTCCTCGAGTAGGTACCAAAAGTTAATTTAGCGTTCCCGTTGGATAATTGTCGCCACAACGCGAGTAAAGTCACGGGCTAAACTTAGCTGCTAATAATTTTGATTCACCATACCTACGTATATCTATACAAATAAATAAAATTGAAATGTCTATTTCTAACTTCAAAATTACAGGTTTTTACTGAATGCATGTGAAAGTACACACAAATTTTCCCAATCAACCTTGAACCTAATGCTTTAACTATAAAGTTGAAAATCTACAGATTGTAGCAGCTTGATCTGGCGTCTGTACAAATGGTAATTCTAACAAAAAAAGTGTGTTTTGTTTTGTCTGTCTGTCTGTTTGTTCCGGCTAATCTCCGAAACAACGGGACCGATTTTGCTGGCTGATAGCTGATGTTTTATGGAATGACTGAGACTAGTTTTATTTTAGAAAAATAATTAGGGTTCCGTACAAAAAAATTAAAACATATTATAATATAAACATAAATATTTAACAAAATCCGATTCAAAGAGGCAACAGCTAGTAACTATCATATTAATGGGAATCCACCCGAGCATACATAGCAAGAGCATAATTGGACGTAGTTATGCAAAATGGATCCAGCCATAAAAACCTACTTTTGAGAAAATAAGAGTTTTAGTAAAAATTCATATAACAAAATAACAAGACCGTAGTTTGTTTTGAAATTCTACTTAAATAATAGGTATTTTGATCTACTTTCTGATAGTATTGTTTTAATAAGTTTTATGTGAATAAATGTACTTTATTTTCAATAAAAATCTCTTTGGTTCGTTTTTACAATATTAAAAATGTGGGATGGATCTTTTAGTTTTAAGCTGAGGCAGTGAAAAAATTGGTTAATCTTTTTAGTGATACGAGTAAGAATATTAAAAGCATATCATCAAAATAATAATAAAAACATAGATTCATAAAAAAAATCTTCTTGATCAGACTCGATGTTATTCGTTTTAATTCCGAAATCTACTTCGCCCGAAAATCCATCTAAGTCATCTAATAAATCGTCATCAGTCGTTAACTGCTGGTAAAATCCTTTTCATTTTGTGGAATAGGATGAAGCAGACTTGCAGACTGTCAAAGCATAAATTTCTTTGTTATTGAAAATATGGACCCCATTCATCATCAGCCTACACCAGTCCACTGCTGGACATAGGCCTCCTCAATCGCACGCCACTCAACTTGATTCTCAGCAACTCTCATCCAGTTGCTACCAGACACCCTGCGAAGATCGTCGCTCCACTCAGCCTGAGGGCGTCCTTACGTTTACCGATTCACGGTCTCCACTTAAGAATACGTCTACCTCAAAGGTCATTGGTTCTACGGCTAATATGGCTGGCCTACTTTAGTTTACTTATTCTGTAAGCTATGTCGACAACTCTGGTTCTCTGTTGGATCATCTCGTTTTGGATGCGATTCCTCAGAGAGACTCCAAGCATAGCCCGTTCCATAGTTCGCTGAGTGACCTTTAATTTATGATTGTCCACGTTTCGGCCCTGTAAGTTATAACAGGCAGGACGCAATGGTTGAAGACCTGTGTCTTTAGGCTCTGAAATTACGCGGCGAGAAGACCCGACGAAGTTTCCCAAATGCTGCCCAGCCCAGCTGAATTCTTCTGACAGTTTCCCTCTCAAAGTTGTTCTCTTTCTTCAAACTGCAGAGTTTTCCCGAGATAACACATTCTCTAACAACCTTAAGATGTTCATTGACAACAATAGGTCCTGGGGTGACGTGTTTGTTGAACATAACCAGGGTTATGTCCAAGTTCACCCTGAGACCAATACGCATTGAATGGCCTAGTTGGTTAACTAGGCCATCCAGCATCTGCTGAAAGTCGTGCGGCCAGTATGACGATGTCATCTGCAAATCTCAAGTGTGAGATGTAGTCGCCGTTGATGTTAATGCCACGTCTTACACACCCTCCAGTGCGTTGGTGAACAATTTCGGAGAAATCGTCCCCTTGCCACACCCCCCGACGCAATAGGATAATTATGCTCTGTTTGCTGGTTCTGAGTTTGGCGTGTCATAAAGAGTTCTCAGCACTTGGATGTATCGCCTTGGCATCGCTGCAGAGACTCTAGAACTGACCAGGTTTTGACAGAGTCAAAAGCCTTTTCATAGTCCACAAATGCAAGATACAGCGGCCGATTAATACTCTTCGGACTTCTGTGTGGATGTGGGCTATGGTGTTGTATCCTCCTTGAAACCCGATACTCCGGTGGCTGAAAAACGTCAAGTCACTATTCGTGTCGACTTTTGAAAACAGCTTATACACGTGGCTAGGGATCGAAATGAATCTGAGGATCTTGTTCGCCTTTTTAAAGAAAAGAACGACCACGCTCCTTCTCCACGTCTTCTGTAAAATGGCGGGTTCAGGTGGCTCTGGAATCCTCGTTTTCCAGATCAGGTCGAGATGCATGCGATGCGTACAACTGGCCGTAAATTATTAAAATATGTCATCTAAAATATTTCATTTCGTGGGTGCGAATAACTTGACATCTTGACTTCTCAAGACAAGTTTAAAGGTTTTGAAAAATAAATAAGTGTCACTAAAGATACCAATTTCGCTATGGTATTTAACATTTGATATAAATATTTGTCAGAATAAACACGTTTAATTGAAAGATTTCAAGTTATTTACGGAGACAATTTCTTCAAAACGAATGCAAATTCGGGGATGTTTTTTTTTCAGATACATTCTAATACTAGAACGCGTTTGAGCTAATAAAAAAAGGTCAAGCTAGTCGAGTTGTCAAGTTATTTACCCCATACCCAGATTTTATTTGTTCTTACTTTCAAACTCTTTTCACACGTATATACTCTCCGCACGTATTGACAGTGAAATTGGCGGGAATTATGTCACACAAACTATTGATGTGAATGTGAAGATCTATGGTAAAAATAATCGAGTAAGTGATTTAACTTGCACATAGATGGACCAATTTACTTTTCAATTGTTTTTTTTTTCAATAATTTTGATGTTTTTAACGTTTTAATTTTAAGTTTTATTTGGACCATCTACACTAAATTTTTTTTTTCTTTTAGTCAAAATATATCCTAACATCATGGTTCGTTATTTTGAATATTTTTTTTGGGAATCATGCAACATGGATACCTCAAACAAAGAAATAGATTTGTACAAAAAGTAACCATAGTGCATGAATCTAATTTACAATACACTTTTCTAAATTATTTCGGAACCATGCGCTGTGGTTCCTTTTTGCATTTTATAATTCTTACCAAAATACTTATTTGCAAAACAGATTCAACTGGCATGGTTCCTGTTTTATGTTCAAAATTGGTTTTAACATACAGATCCAAAGTAGTTTGGATCTTTTAAAACCCGTTATCTAGGTTACCATGACACATGGTTCTATTTTAACTATACGAAAATGGTTAATATTCCGTTGGTATCAATAGCATCTGTGTTTTTCATTAGAAAAAAAGCACTTTGCAGCTTGGATATTTTTTGCATATACGAAAGTTGATGTGTAGATGCCATTTATGACAGTAACTCAAAAAACGGTTTTTGTGGGTTGGATCCATTTTGCATAACTACGTCCAATTATTGGCCTTGACTGGATTGTATTCCTGGAAACCAAGGGATACTATAACTTTATAGGTCACCTACATTGCGTATTCAATCAACTTGTACAAGGTGGACACTAACGCCAAGACGGTTACACGTATTCACTACATCGATCTGGGGGGTTACTGTGACGGCTTAAAGCAGGAGTAATTCCAGTGTGGGAAAGAGACAGAGCTATGCAGGTTGTCTAGCACCATCTCTTTCCCACACTGGAATTACTCCTGAGACGTCATGGTAGGCCACCTGAACCCCACATTGAAATTTTTCATCAGTAATTTTTTTTTTATCACCTTTTCCGTATATTTAGACCGTGTAGGTATTGCAATTTTATAAGAAACGGCGGCTTTTTTTAATAACCGACGAGAGTTATTATTTATTATTTTTATTTTAACATTGAAAAGTATTGCCATTGTAAGTAACTCAATTACCCCGCAGCATTTGCTATTTTTGACGTATCTAACACACGTAGTTCACACAATAATAGTCAGGTTTTATGTCTAATTACTAGAATTTTATAGGAGTTTTGCATAAAATGACCTTCAAATGGGCGTCGAAATATAATTTCATGGTAATCGAAGTTTCTTGGCTAAAAATAGCCGACAGTCAGACGGCTAGGGCGGTAGACGATGGTGGGCGGAAAATATCACCAAATGAATGTTATTGAATATCAAAACCGCCCTTAAAGTTATTGATGACTTAGCAACTGCTAATTAGAAAGAAAATAAAACCCACATTCTAAATAATATGTTTGAAGGTATATTATTAGTTGAGGTTAAATATAAATTATTTGCAAGGAACGCCAGTTTTTTTTTAGTATAATCATTGCTAGTGGATAAAAAAATATATAGTATATTATAGTTACAAAAAAAAACACGCTTTCTCGTATTCTTTTCAGCCAATGATGATATGGGTAAAAATGATAGGGTTTATTTGATACCCATATCATGGGAATGCGTAAAAAATAAGTAGTCCGCCATCTTTGGGAGACCGCCATATTGGATTTAGAATGGCGTCACATAGCTAACCATGTACTGTCTTCCAAATTAAACATGTATGCAAAATTTCAGCTCAATCGGAAACCGGGAAGTGGGTCCAATTTAACTTCTAAGATTATTTTACATTGTCAGTTACAGATAGGAGATTTCAAACTACATATATATTTACACATACATTCTTAAGATTATAACATACACTAGACCCGCGGTGAAATACGGACCTCTGACAGAGAACAGAGCTGTGTCCCAGTACTGTCCCAGAAGTAGGCACGTAATAGGTTAATAGCTGAAAGAAATCGTAGACTCGAGCATTAAATAAATTTCAACTTGATACCTCTGCGCGTTCCCGAGAAACATGGTCTTGATTGACAGTCAATCAGAAACACGGACATGGCGAATCTATAGGGGGTTCCGGTTTTATTTTTAATATACAAGAGACCCGCGACTACAATGTTATACATAAAAACCTTCTTCTTGAATCTATCTATTTAAAAAAACCGCATCAAAATCCGTTTGCGAAGTTTTAAAGATATATGCGTACATAGGGACAGACAGCGGGAAGCGACTTGGTTTTATACTATGTAGTGACGATGGGCCTACTCTTGACCTCAATCATATCCTGAGGACAGAAAGATGTTGAAGAATTGACGATGGAACCATCGATCTATAATGGAACGAATGGTTTAGCCATTTGGCTACGGAACCCTAAAAATGGCTATGAAAGGGCCATAACTCGTAGTTACCAGCATAGACCCATTGTTAACAGACTGACAGTAAAGGCCACAATTCCGATTCAGGCCAGGTATCGGTATAAAAGGACATTACTTCCATAATACTAAACAATTCAAGAAAACAAATTAATATTCAAGGAAACTGAGTCACGTTACTGCGCATCTAGTAATGATGGAATGGAAACGCTATTAAATGTTTGTTTTTTATTCATTGATTATTTTTATAGTACATACCTCAGTCGTTCTTTAGAATGGCTGTAAAAGTACCCGTAACGAAGCCGAAAGGCACTTGTTCTCCTTGTCATTGCGATATTTTTTGTTCTAGACCATACCTGGGAACCTTCTAGTTACGGATATATTGGCGTATTAAAGTTCCAACATTTACACAACTTTTTTTTAAATACAAGTTTTTTAATGTTATAACATTACACATAAACCTTTAAAGACCCCCATACTATTCAATGCATTCATCAACACAATATTTTGAGTGCGTTACATTGAGTTCTTCCGTAAAATGTGATTTTTCGCCACAAAGAAAAATTGTTTCTTAGGAATAATATTTGCGTAGAGTTACATAGTTTGCTGTACAGAATGCTTGGTTGACGGCTTCGTGAAGGGTTCTGTTTACACCTTGTATATTTGCCGCCGTATGGTTGGTTGCAGTAGCCTTATGGATCTCGGATATAGATTGCTGGATCTATCGCATAACTCAGATTAATATAAATGCTTTTTTGAAATTAAATATTTGAGGTTCTTTAAAACCGACTAGGTGTTTTTACGTATAGTCTATGTCTGTAAGGTTTGACGGATGGACGGACCGACACCGTCCCCTTAATAATAGACTCCCGTTGCCAGCTTTTGAATACAGAACCCTATAAAGGAAGGATTTGGTAGGTATTCGTATATGAATACATGGCGGACTAAATAGACCTGCCAGGGGACACTGTACCAGCAGTTGTACTAATAATTTTAGATGTCCTTGAGATTAAGGACGTGGGATATAAAGACCCTTAACGAAGCCGAAAGGCACTTATTCTCCCCGTTATTGCGATCATTTTCTTGTTCTAGACCAGGGATCCCCAAACTATTTTGGACAAGTGACCCCTTTTCCAAAATGAACTGTTACCTCAGACCCCCATGGCCAAATTACCTACTTTTAAGATCAACCCCCTTATTCATAATGGTCCGCTAACTTAAAACAGCTGCTACAGTGTGTTATTTTTCATTCTGACTTAGGTCAATAGAAGAAGACAGAGTGAGAATTAGCAATGCTTTAAGTTAGCAGACTATTATGAATAAGGGGGCCTATCTTTAGTTTTTTCCTATTGACACAAAATACCTAGGTACTAAGGTACCAATTGGAAAACTTTGCACTTGGTTAAGTGAGTAAAATTGACTTCATTTTCGTATCAAAATTTAACAAAATAAAAAGACATACAATTCAGTAAATATCAAGTTTAATTTATAACGATTATTACAAATTAGGTACTTAAAGAATTTTAAGTAGGTAGGAAATTATATTTAAAAAAGTATTAATTCTGGATGGATGAACCTGGTGACTATCTACCAATCTAGCTACATCCGGTTCAATATTGGTGAGTTGCAGCCTTAAATCTCCACGTTCGTTGATTTTCAAACGGTTTCTTTGTTTCGTCAAAATGTTTGTTACCACACTGAAGCTTTTTTCAACTAGGTATGATGATGGAAAAGCGATAAGGTATTTTTCAGCAATGTTCCACAATGTAGGATACTGTGTTTCAATGTTGCGTTGCAACCAGAACTTCTGATAGCCTTGGTTGAACTTCTGCTTAAGCTCTTCGTCTGTGCTGATGGTAATCAACTCTTCTTGCATTATCACATTGGCTTCTTCTATGGCTGTGGTATTGTACGGATTTATTATCCATTGAGGAATTTGTAAATTTAAAAGATCCTCAAACCTCTCCGTAAAATCCTTGTGTAATGCGTCCAAGTGAGTGACATATAATAAAATGTCATCATCTTGAAGCGTTTCTGGTAATTTTGACAAATGCAGAAACTGCGAATATTCTTTTCTGCCTAAATTTTGTTTATAAAGGATTAGTTTACCCACGAAGGCCGATATTATTGATTTTGTTTTAATCAAGTTAAGATCGTCACCCTGCAGCTGCAAATTAACTTTGTTGAACATTCCAAAGATATCAGTCAAGTAATAAATATCTGTTTTACAATTGTTCAGATTTTCTTTCAAATTCGGATCTTTTTCTTGTAAAAACTCCAACACAGATTCAAAAACGGCTGAAAATCTTTCTAAGCAAGAGCCTCTTGATAGCCAGCGAACTTCAGTGTGAAGAAGTAATCGAGTAAAGACTTCGTCGTTTTCCTCACATAGCTGAGCAAATAACCGAGAGTTCAAAGAATTGCTTCGAATCTTGTTGATAGCATTTATTACATATTGTAAAGACTTATGCAATCTAGGACTCAGCTTTTTTGCTACTAAATGCTGCCTGTGAATCACGCAGTGAATGACCAGTACATCAGGCAGTTGTCGCTTTAAGTGAGCTATAAAACCACGATGACGACCAACCATAGACGGTGCACCATCAGTCGCAACAGAAACAATGTTCTTCCATGGAATAGCTTTGTCAGTAAAAAAATGTTCCACGGCCTGAAAAATTGATTCTCCTCTGGTATCAGTCTCTAAATATGTAGCAAAAAGCAGTTCTTGGCACATATTTTCATCTTTGATATATCGAACATATCCTAACAACAGAGCTTCATTGCCGGGTAATGTAGACTCGTCCAACTGGAGAGAGAATCTGTTGGTCTGTAAGAACTTGCATAAAATGTTTTCCACATCGCGTCCCATCTCGTCTATGCGTCTCTGAACGGTGTTATTGCTCAAAGGTATTCTCTTTAAAATATCATGTGCGGGTTTGTGCAATACATTGTTAAGGACCTCCGCAATGGCTGGTAAGATAAGCTGCTCTCCAATTGTGTGGGGTTTCCCCGACTTCGCTATTAGTAAAGATATATTATAGGACGCTCGTAAACCATCATCGTCTTTAATAGATGATGACGCAAACATCGATCTTATGGATGGCCTTTTGTCTAGTTTTTCTTTAAGTGCTTGAAAAAATGTCAAGGGCTTACTTTTTTTGTCAGCATGTACTCTCGATAAGTGGTCATCCATTTTTGAAGGCTTCATGGCATCGTTACTGAATACTTTTTCACATATGAGACACATCGGCAAGTGTTGATTTGATGGAGATGCAATAAATCCGAACTTCAAGTAGTCCAAACTGTATTGTCTGCATTTTTTTTTCGTGTCCGCCATCATAAAACTCTCAGTAATCCTGCAAATAAAAAAATAAGAAACTAAGTACCTAAATTAAAAACAATACCTAATAAACTGTTAAATTTACTGGTAAATTTTTACAATTGAAACAACTGAGGCAACTGCAAACTGTTGCAAACAATCTACAGATAGCTCAACTGATCACTATCACACAGTGTGCAGTGGGGCAATGCTGATGCGCTGTGCCGGATAAAAACTGTTTGGTACTTACCCTGTTAATTTTTCATAAACTGCAGATATTGTGTGGTTACGCTATTAACTCGCGTAGGGAGCTCAGCATTTTGTAAATTCTTTTTCAGTCACTTTACTTCACTTAATTTAGCTATGTAATAACTTTGTAATCTCTTGAAATAAATGAGTACTTATATGAGTTATTATCGTTCAAGCTCCAACGAATTTCAAAACGCAAATGAACTTTCAACCTAAGTGCAACCTCGTTAAATAGTAAAATGGACTTGCAACTTGATCATGAATTCGTTCGTGTTAAATCGCGCAAGCGTCAAATAGAGAGCAAGTCAAAACGCGCCTGAAAGACGTACGCTCGAACTCATTATCTTGCACAAACTTGTCCACACTGACTTGCCGAGTTTTTCATCTTGTACGAACTTGAGGCTTTATATTACTACAACAATGCTATTTCCTACATAAATATTAATTATTCTTAGTACACGTAACATAACATAAACAATACAGTACCTACCTACCTATCTTGAAAGTTTTAAATAAGAACTTGTGTTAATTTAATAGGGGTCGATTTTTAGACCTCGTCGACCCCCATAATCAGTTTTCGTTTATGTCGACCCCTAGGAAACCGATATCGACCCCAAGGGGTCGATATCGACCACTTTGGGAATCCCTGTTCTAGACCATACCTGGGAACCTTCAAAGTCACCGCCACCGTCAAAGTTCCAACTTTTTCACAAGTTTTTTTTGTAATACATGTTTTTAATGTAAGATTTTTACTTTAATCATCTCCACGACCCCCATACTTTTAATCCATACATCAGCACAATGTTTTGAGTGCGTTATATTGAGTCCTACCGTAAAACGTGATTTCACCCCAAAAAAAAGTCGTTTCCCAGCAAAAAATATTGCGTAAAGTTACTTAGTTTGATGTACAGAATGCTTGGTTGACGGCTTCGTGAAGGGTCTTGTTACAACCTGTATAGCGGATCAAGACCTTTTAAGGGAATATAAAATGTGACAGCAAATCCTGCACCTAAAGACATTAGGAAGGCAATGGGTCAGTCCTTGACATAATCCTTTCTCCAAGATTATGTGATACATTGCCACGAGAAGAAAATGGGATGAGCCTTAGTCCCATAAATAGTATTGGGTATTTACCATATTAACTCAAGATCAAGTAGAGTGGAAAACGGAAAGGGAGGCTCTTACCTGACCTTTAGTTGGACACATCATCTGAATTACCTACCTATTGCATACCTGCATTCCAATAATATAATTTTTAAGGTTATCAATTTTAATGTCAACGACATCTATGAATATTTATACGCCTTCGGGCATAAGAAAGCGCGCTTGTAATGTTTTATAACAACTATTTATTGTACCTGTGTTAACAAATGATTAAATGACTTATGACTTATTAAGTACTTACAGATATTTTGAATCAGGTTTTTGACAAAACATAACGACTACCACATGCCATCATCTGCATAGCCTTTTCCCCAAATACGTCGGGGTTGGCTTCCAGTCTAACCAGATGCAGCTGAATACCAGTATGTTACATGGAGCGATCGAGCCTATCTTACCTCCACAATCCAGTTACTACTGGGCAATATAATACTCCTTGGCAGACTTTCGGGGGCCACTGACTACCTGTAACGACTGTCAAAGATCTTCAAAAGACACCCGGGACCAACGGCTTTCCGAAGCACGGAGGAAACTCAGTATGTAATGGGTGGTTACACATCCATAGAGCAGCCTAGACAAGTACGGCTTAACCTGAAGATCCACCCGAGCGGCTATTATTATTTAGCTACGAGCTTCTCGTCAACTATCACAGGTATAATATTATAATACAGATCCTATGGAAGGCCAAACCGGAACCGATCGTGGTTACCGAGGCATAAAGAGGCCTCATTGTACAAAAAAATCACCCAGTCCCGGTAAAACTTTCAGAAAAACCATATTATATAGAGGAAACGAGAGATTTTCCTCATTTAAATAACCTATACGCTATTACATCATACTCTGAGAATGACGCAAGCGGAGTTCTAAGTAGATTTAGGATTAATTTTAAATCTGACAAGATTTCCAGGCCGTTTATACAAGGTGTAACCCTTCACGAAGCCCTCAACCAAACATTCTGTACATCAAACTAAATAACTCAACGCAAACATTATTGTTGGGAAACGACTTTTTTTTTGAGGTGAAAAATCACGTTTTCCCGTAGGACTCTATGTAACGTACTCAAAACTAACGGTACATCGAACAGTACGCGTGTGGGTCGTGGCCGTAAGCCAAGAAGGCAGCCCTTCCATGTAAAATATTGGTAGTCGACATAGTCCAACATATTTGAGAAATAGCTAGGCAAATCAGCAAATCAAGCTTAGTATGTACTAGCTGTTGCCCGCGAGTCCCGCGACCTTCGTTCGCTTGTAATTATTATATAAATATTACTTACATAAATGTAGTGAAGAAAATGTTAAATAAAACAAAGACCAAATAAACGATGATCTATGTGAAGAATGTTATGGCTAGAAAGGATCTGTCAGTAAAGTCCCGTCAATACGGTCCAGCCGTTTCGGAGATTAGCCAGAACAAACAGATAGACAGGCAAAAATGTCAATTTTTTTTTTTTTTTTAGTTATAAATACCGTATAATATTAAATATGCAATCAATACAAAGCTGATATTTTGAAATTATACACAGATGCTTCAATTTATTTACTTGTGTTGATGTGCCTAACAGTATTAGGTATACTCGAGAACCGTGCATGATACTACCAGCTCTACAAGCGACTATTGATTTACGATTTACAAAACGTTACTAACAGCTATAAACCTGACTTCTAATTTCTTATTTGACATTCGGGAACCTTTCAAAGTCAAATGTGGGTTTCATTTTAATGTTAGGTTTTCGTGAAACTGAATATAGTCGCCCTTGAAGTGGTAACATTAAAAGATTTCATGAGGTAATAAGTATGTTAAAATACTTTCATAATACTTAAAGGCACGTTTCTTCCACCCTATTTAAAATCTGTTTGGAATAAAAACTGCGTGAGGCTTAAGAAAACTTATATTTAGTTTAAAAAAAACTGGCTAAGTGCGAGTCGGACTCACGCACGAAGGGTTCCGTACCATTATCTAAAAAAAAATATCTTAATTAGTGTCAACTATGTATGTATGGGGACACTCTTTAACTTTCAACTTTTTATTTTTTGGAATTTGTGCTGTAAGGCCTTGCTTTGTACTAAATTTCATGATTTTAGGTCAAAGGGAAATACCCCCCCAGTACCCGTACCAGTAGTGCCCTTGATTCCCTTGTGAAATTGCATAATATGCGACATAAACAGTCATATCTTTTGATCGCGTTGACTTACAAGTTTGATTTTTTCATTGCTCCAAGGTGTAGCAGACCTGAGTATTTTGTATTACATAATTTCAGCTTGATACCGCCACGCATTCCTGAGAAAAAGGGTCTTGACAGACAGACAGATGGACAATAAGGGTTCCGTTTTTCCGATTGAGGTACGAAACCCTAAAAATATTATAAAATGGAGCACAACGTGCACTATGAGTAGGTACTAGGCACCTGGGAAAAATTAATAAGGATGAAATTACAATATGTCTAGCCCCTTTGAGAATACAGGGTATACAGGCTGTCGCTTTACATCCTGGTCAAATTCAAGGAGGTTTCTATACTAATGATTCTCGACCCGAATCGACAGTAGTAGGTAGGCTTTTTTTTAACGGAAATTGGTAAGCGTAAACCACCCCCTTGTTTCCATAATTATACTGTGGAATAAATGTTTGCGTTTGTGTGTGTGACGGCGCGTTTATGGGGCTAGACACAGACGGGCTGCGTTTTATTACGGCTGGTTTACACTTACCGATTTCCGTAAAAAAAAAAAAAAATGTATGAAAAACCTACCCTTTTTACTACAGATTCGGGTCTAGAATCATTAGTATAGATACCTCCTTGAATTTGACCAGGATGTAAAACGACAGCCGGTAGGTATATGTTACACATAATTAAAGATATCTGTATCTTTAAAGTAGGTGCATAAGTAGTTTTGATTAATAGGTACTCAATGGATGAAGAGCAAACACGCATCATTATATTATCTTCAGACAAAATGTACATAGCTAGGTATCAGAGCTAGGTAAATAGTAGATATAATAGTCATCGGTATGTTTATGTTTTACTAGCTGTTGCCCGCGGCTTCGCTCGCGTTTTGGTCAGAAATTATTCCAGCGGGCACGTTGTAAATATAGCTTATGGCACTCGGAGATAATGTAGCTTCCTATTATATACTGAAATTCGGTTCAGTAGATCCAGAGATTACCCCCTACAACCTCACAAACTTTACCTCTTTATAATATTACTTGGATGAGTAATTCTGATAGTTATTAGTCAGTGTGATTCTTAGTATTTCGTATTGATAATCAAGTTCTAATCTGAGTGCGTTGTTGATGTTTGCTAGAATGTAAACAAAATTTTATAGCTGACGGAAATTCCGATACTAATAATTAGTAATAATAAATAAAAAGGTAAAAATAATAAAATGCTTCCAAACAATCAAGTTAAAAGTTTAGGCAAAGGCCGTTTTTAAAAAAAAAGAAAAATCGAATTGTTCTTCTGTAAATTTTCCCCGAATTTATTTATTTTATTTTACTGGGCAACACTTAAATGACTGTTTTAACTTAGGTGGAAGCGTCAGGGTAAGCCACAAAATTAAAATTTTCTTACTTATTTTGCAATTTGCATTTTGCAGGCTTTTGTCAGGCTGTATGTTGAGCAAAATATGTTAAGCGGCCGTGATACGTATGTATTTACGGAATTGAAATCATTTAAACACCCCTCTATGTCCACATTGAATGATTATTTCTAAAAAAACTCATTTACTGGGATTAAATGAACTTAAGAGGGTTGTATTGATGCTTTTAATAATTATATCTCAGTAAAGCCATATTAGTTAGTTAGTTAAAATATGATTCGCGACCGGCGAATCATATTTTAATCAACATACAACCTAAAAATGACCAATAAATTGCAAGAAACGTAAGAAAAATTGACATTCACAGGTGGCTCTGGCGCTTCCACCTGATGCTGTACAGCATAGAACTGGCGTAGACGAGACGAGCATGTGCCAGTCAGGCCCTCCGCCTGTCTATGGCCAGCTCAATCAATAGTTTATTATGCAATCATTTTTGGTGCTTGAATAATATGACAGAGGGCGCTGTGCGTAAATATTTGAACAACATGGCGGCATTAGATCCAATTTCGGTCACGGTCCATACGATATGCTTGTACAGATTAAAGTATTAATTTACAGAAGGTAATAATAATGCCATAACAAAACCGGTTTATCAAGAAATATCTCACAATATCGATTAGGAATAATATGTGTATTATAAATGCATTAAGAAGATATCTAAACTAATGCGTTGTAGAAACCAGCGGTAAAAACCCTCTGGCACTTGATCTAATACATAACATAACATCACGACTGTAATTCCTGAAGGGTTAGGTAGAGGTGTACCTGATAGTACACCCACATTTCGCCAGTTGTGTTTTAGTCCCATGCAATAGCGGGCAAGCCTAGTGCCATCAACCGAGCGCAATTACAGACTCCGTGGCTGCTACTGAGAAATTCCTGATGGAAAAACCCATTGACACTTTGCCTGACTTGTGAATCGAACCCAGGACCTCATACTCAGCAGTCGTGATTGCGACCCCTAGACCAACGAGGCTGGCAGAGCATAATCCTCAAATAAAATCATAAATTTCTATAGAAACATGGATCGGTACACACATACCATAAATGTTTTATATGTTTGTTCATTGTTCTCCATGGTCTGACATGGACACAATTAAACCTCTCATGAACTCTCATCCATTAGAATTGTTATCACTGCATAGTGTAAAACAAAGTCGCTTTCCGCTGTCTGTCTGTCCCTATGTATGCTTAGAACTTTAAAACTACGCAACGGAATAAGATGCGGTTTTTTTAAATAGAGAGAGTGATTCAAGAGGAAGGTCTATATTTGTATAACATTGCACTCGTGCGAAGCCGGGGCGGGCCGCTAGTTAAATTATAATTATATGGTGAATAGACTTGGTCTTTGATTAACATCCAGAAGTCTAGACTCAAGGTTTGCCAACGAGCAATGGAGCGCAGTATTCTAGGTGTTCAATTAAGAGGAAATGTGGGTGGTCTTTTCTCCATACAAACGCTCTCGCGTGTTTTCTTTCTGGTTTAAAGCTATGATTTTTTACAGTTAAATAAATATCAAAGTTTTCTATGAGCCTATGTTTTCCTTTTTGATGATACATAATCTTTATCAGCGCTAGAACCTTTACAAAATGCTCAAAATAGCCTATTTGGACCGCTGTAAACAGAGGCCTAGTGTACAAATTTAACAATTATTTATTGATGAAAAATGAAAAACTTAACGACACAGAATATTTTATATCCTTCTTATTCAGTTTATGAAATATGTTTTAAATTGGTCGACTAATGGAGGACCAAATAGTCGAGAGCCAAACCTCGAATTATGACTTTTTACTTGTCGGATCTGTAGTTGTCCATGACCATAACGCACCAATGTCGAAATCGCGCTCGTAGAGGGACAGCGATGGTTTCTTCAAATACCTACCGCATTTCTTCTTAAGGTGGATGCGCAAGGGTAGCCCGCGAAATTTAAATTTTCTTACATTTATTGCAATGTGCAGGTCAGTGTCAGGTTGTGTGTTGATGAAAATATGGATCGCGCCAGTAACACGTATGGAGTTACAGAATTATAATCATTCAAAACATCAATACAACCCTCCAAATTCATATAATCCCAAAGAGTGACTTTTTCATGAAATAGTTATTGAATGGGATTATATGAACTTGGAGGGCTGTATTGATGATTTAAATGATTATAATTCTGTAACTCCATACGTGTTACTGGCGCGATCCATATTTTCATCAACACACAACCTGACACTGACCTGCAAATTGCAATAAATGTAAGAAAAATTAAATTTCGCGGGCTACCCTTGCGCTTCCACCTTAACGGATCGTATTCGAAATACAACACTGCGCTAAAAACAAATATGGCTGACGCGGCTTAAAAGGCTGCCCAACTCAAATAGGACTGGGCAGGCTATGTCTCAATGTCTGCTGCACGCCGGACAAACTGTGGGACAAAATAGCAGGAAACTGGTGCTCTGACACAGTGAGGCGGAGTCGCTGTAGGCCACGAAAGAGATGGCTGAACGAACTGGACAAGTTCCGTCCGAACTGGAAGGAGGACGCGCGGGTTCGAGGAGGCAGGAGTTTATTAGAAAAAAATGAATTTTGCGTGCTGCCTTGGCGAACGAAATATATCCTTACAATCTTATGTTAAGGAAAATGTTCCTTCAAAATAAGATTGCCTGTCCGGTTCCGCGATAGGTAGTTACATTTATAATGATACACATGCTCGAACCCCCCCTCCCCCTCGCCTCTTCCCCGCCCCGTACCGAAGAGCAGTGAAATCGTCCAAATAAATTGTCCATTATTTTGGATTAAAGATTAATGTTACGTTTAAGCATGACCGTCTCGGAACCACGGTTTAAATTGAAGGTTGTGGGGACAATTGACTATGTTTTTGACACTATTAAAAAAGAAGTAGGTACAGTGCTAACAGGATATTTTGGCGCTAGAAGAACATAGAGAGCGGGGTTGGTAAACATTTGGAAAAAAATGACAGCGATATTTTTAAATAATTTCATTATTACAGTAATAACTTGAATAATGTAATGTATTATCATAACATACACTATCTTTTTAAATAGAAATTGTGTAATTGACACAATCACCTTTAGCAAAATATGTTGCAAATGTTTTTTTTTTTTTGCACTTGTACTTATAGTAAATACTAGCTGTTGCCCGCGGCTTAGCTCGCGTTTTGGTCAGAAATTATTCCACGGGCACGTTGTAAATATATAGCACTCGGGGATTATGTAGCTTCCTATTATTGAAAGAATTTTCAAAATCGGTTTAGTAGATCCAAGGATTACCTCCTTACATACAAACTTACAAACAAATTTTACCTCTTTATAATATTAGTATAGGTTAACTGGCATTACAAAAAAAAATCTATTAACTTCTTACTTGTATAGGTCATTTAAAGAACAAAGTTTTTGCGTTTTCAGGTAAAAATGTAAAGACAAGGAATAAAAAGTGAAATAACAATAGTTTGCGGTTTTATATAAAAATAAAGATAGAAAGTTAAGTTTGCTATGTGCCCTTGAATTTTTTTATCTGTTTATAGTATTTTTTTGGAAGCTTTTATTTAACTTGCCTTATTAGGTAGTCAGTATGTATTGGTCAAATCTTGCAACTGAATTTCAAACCAATTCCCACCAAACGATTGAGTTGTAAGGGCTTGGCGATTTCAAGCAGAATGCATGGGCATTACCCTGGCGGCATCAGCCATCTTAGCCAGAGAGGTTGTGGACCACTCTATTCGTAAACTCTCAGACATCATGGCTGTACTGCTAGCACTAAACAACCACATAGTCAACTCTGGGTTAATATACGAGTGTCATCAACGTCTGAACCAGGTTGGTAATCTCAATAATATAACCATCCAATGGATAAAAAGACACAGCGATTCCCGAGGCAATGATGCAGCGGACGAACTCGCTAGAAGGGGATCAAGTATGGCAGCAGTGGGACTCGAACCCATCGTGTCACTCCCTTTCGGATACCTACGCGCACTGGTAAGGAAACGAACTAGTGAACAACACCACAAGCTATGGCTGGACCATGGCGATGCAGGCAGGCCAAGGAAGCATCACTTCCTATTATCGACGGCCGCTTCACCAAACGGGCGCTTCGGCTGACCAAACTACAGCTGCGCACAGTCACAGCCGCCATCACTGGACACGGCTCTTTTAATAAACACCTCTTTGTCATAGGAGTCACGGACAGCCCCCTGTGCCGAGCCTGCATGGAGGTAGACGAGACAGCAGCCCACGTGCTTCTGCACTGCCCAGGGGTTGCAATATACAGGGCAAAGTACTTCGGTAACCCAGGTACTCTCCGCGAGATTGCCAGCAACATCAAGACGATGCTGGCCTTTCTCGGGGAGTTAGGGTGGATTGAATAGATTTCCCACCCGCACGCAAAATACGCGCTTAGACGTGGAGTTGCGGACACCAGCCCGCTATACAATACAATACTCGTACAAGGACTTGGTGATTTTTGTATGAAGCCTGGCCTGCCGAAAATCCGCCTTTTTTTTTAAAGGTGTGGCCACACTTACTCTTACACACACACTTTTATTAATCGATATCTGGTATCAATACAAACAAGTTTTGAATGAGACAAACTGTTCTAAAGTGTTACGTTTCTGAGATATAAGCTGTAAAAGTTGTGCTGAAGATGCCATCAGTGAATGGAATTTAACTTTGATAGCTCATATCTCGGAGCCGTGACACTTTAGAACATTTTGTTATAAACAAGACTTGTTTGTATTGATACCAGTTATCGATTGATAGGGCTATTACAGTATTGAAGAGTTCATCAATCACGTATAAGAGATATTTGCTATTTTTGAGTTTTATTATTATTTTTATTGTGTAAATCTTTCCATTTTAGTCTGTAGATAATTAAGTGATTATTAATTTTATTATTTTCATCTTTTTACATCATGTTTCTTTATTACACGACTATTCATTTTTATTATGGTAAAAAAGGAGCACTACTAGGTTCTTTGTACTTATTGTTGAATTTTAATGTTTTTTTTTTTAATTATTATTACTATCTAATCATATTCTAATTTTAAGTTATTTTCTACACGATGTATTTTGTTAAGAAATAAATGACTTATGACTTATGATACAGGTTTTATGCGTAGCTAATTAAATCAAAGTTGTTCTGAAGATGCTATCACGGACTTTGATAGCTCATATCTCGGAAACGTGACATTTTAGAACATTTATCTCAAATAAAACTTGTTTGTATTGATACCAGCTATCGATTACTATAGGTTTTAAGCGAGGCGGCAAATTTGAAAAAAAAACAAAATGGCGGAAGTACGGCCGGCCATTGCATTCAAACCCCTTTCCCAATCAACCTTGATCCTAATGCTTTATCGTTATAGTTGAAATTCTATTACCTAAAGAAATTTAACAGATTGGGTCTACTCCCAGAAATGGAACCAATTTTAATAACACCACCAGATGTAGCCAGAGCAGTTCCTCCGTTACCGAATTGGAAATCACCGGGACCGGACGGACTGCACAATTTCTGGCTCAAATTCCTCCATTTTGAGAGCGAAAGTTTATTAAACTCCGTCATGTCTGCCTCTCAAAATTAATGTAGGAACGGGTCCCGCGGTACTAAGGAGCTACTCCTCAACGACATGGCCATTAGCCAACAGGTTCGGCGAGCACGCAAGGATTTGTCGACATGTTGGATAGATTTTATGAAGGCCTACGACTCGGTGTCACATACATGGCTCATGAGGGTGCTGGAGTTGTACAAGATAGATGCAATTCTACGCGCCGTAAGTCCGTCCTTGAGTCGTGTGGGACAATGGAGGACGGTTCTTCGATATCCAGGATGTCGACAGATATAGGGGAACGATGAACCTGTATGGCATATTCCAGGGCGATAGTCTGAGTCCACTTTGGTTCTGTCTAGCCCTGGATTCAGGTCTAGGCTACCGGTTGAGGAGAGGTGGTCGGGTCATATCTCACCTTCTTAACATGGATGATCTGAAACTCTTTGCCCCCAACAATTGCGAATGATGGAGCTACTGAAAGTAAGTGAAACTTTTAGTAGCGCCATCAGGATGGAATTTGGTGTGCACAAATGTGCAGTCATGTATGTAAAGCGAGGGGAGATTATGGAATCTGAGGGAATTCAGCTCTCGGATTCCATACACCTGAGATCCCTCTCCTCATCCGAAAGCTATAATTATTTGGGTATGTCGGAAGCGTTACGCATTTAACGTAACTGACATGAAACAATCGTTGAGGGAACGCTTCTTTGGACGCCTGAAGAAGGTATTAAATAGCTTTCTTTGAGGCGGGAACAAGGTGCGCACTGTCAACGAATGGGTCATGCCGTTTTTAATGAACTCTTTCGGCTTATTCAAATGGACTCACACAGAACTCGATGCCCTGGATAGGAGAGTCCGTACACTGCTGACCGCAAACCGGTGCATCACCCACGATCATCGGTGATGAGACTGTACATCCCGCGGAAGTGCGGAGGTCGAGGCTTTTTAAACGCAAAGTCCCGCCACAAACGCGTGGTGTACATAATGAATATTTTTTTAAATCCGAGGTTGGTATGCACCGAGATGTGGTTGCAGTGGACAGAAGTCTCACCCCGCTGTCCATGGCTAAAGAGAACTGGCGCAAACCTGTAGTACTTACTACCGATAACCGCAAGGAAGTATGGCAAGGCAAGCTTCACGGGCGTTTCTACCGGGCTCTTCATGGACCCGATGTAGATTTTCTAGCGTCCGTGTACTAGCTACGTTTTGGTGATCTCTTTGGGGAAACTGATGGTTTTGTCTGTGCGATTATGGACGAAGTTATGTTGACGAACAACTACAGGAAATATATTCGTCGCCAAGTCTTCTTAAACTTTCTTCATTTATTTATAATAGTGTTTAACCCATTGGTTGACCCCCAATTTGTCTTTTTTAATAGGAGTAAACTCTCCCAACCATGTTCCTGGCTACGGTCCTGTGTGACCCCCTCCAAATTCTTTGGCTGGGACCGTGCCTGTATGTAGGAACTTAGATGATGAAACATACATACCTGAACATCTTTCTGTGACTTCTTCGCGAGTAACTTGTTTTTCTGGATAATGGTGGAGTAGTTGTTTGTCCTCTGTAACAAAATAAAGTTACATTTACTCAATATTGCTTCGACTGCCTCGTTGGTATAGAGGTCGCAAGTGAGACTGCTGGGCATGAGGTCCTAGGGTCGATCCCCGGGTAGGGCCAAGTGCTATTGGGTTTTTCAATCAAGATTTTTTTAGTAGCAGCCACGGAATCTGGATTTGTGCCCGGTTGATAGCAACGGGCTCGTCCCCAATTACATGGGGATTAAACATAAGTGGTGAAATGTGGGTGTAAGGTACACCTCTGCCTAACATTTCGGGGAATACATGCGTCTTGTTATGTGCTATGTGTGTTATTAAGTCAATATTTCAGTAAACATTTTTGATACCTAAGTGAACATTTTCCTGACCAAAATTCCGCTGGAATATGATTCAAAATAAGGAGCTGAAGCTGCACCCTGTCAGAAGGCCGCTGCAAACAATCTGGCAAAATGGGGTATTATCGGTTCCTCCAACACCGAGTGCAAGTGCGGCGCTCCGGATCAATCTATGCCACCTGCTGGAGTGTCCCAGGTGTCCGATTACCTGCACTCTTGACGACCTGAATAGCGCCTCTGCCACTGCAATAATCGTGGCCAGCTACTGGGCCCAAACCGTGTAATATGGAAGGAACATCGATACGTTAAGAAGAAGACCCTGTCAGTTCGCGAAGGGCTCTCCCTTACACGCTATATGATCCGGTCTCTATTCATTATTTTGTCCGTATTCACTAACAGTAGAGAACACCCAAATGAACGCCTTACTATTATTGCATCGTAAGTATTGTAAAACCCGCATCTTTAAAGGGTGTAACAAGACCATTAACGAAGCCGAAAGGCACTTGTTCTGCCCGTCCTTGCGGTATTTTTTTTGTTCTAGACTATACCTGGAAACCTATATAAGTTCCAACTTTTCCACATGTTTTTTTTTTAATACATTTTTTTTATGTTATGACTTTACTTTAAATATCTCCAAAACCCTTGTACTATTCAATGCATTCATCAGGATAATGTTTGGAGTTCTACCGCAAACCATGAATGTGCACTCTAAAAAAAAGTGGTCTCCCAGCATTTTTTTTTTTTGCGTAAAGTTACTTTAACTTGATGTACAGAATGCTTGGTTGTCGGCTTCGTGAAGGATGCGTTTACACCCTGTATACAATATACACTTAGTAAAACCCAAAAGCGATTTTCTCGTGTACGACTACTCTCAGTATTAAACCTAGCGTTGAAAATATAATACCTATACAAAAAAATAGATTTCGCCAGTCGCTAATTGAGTCATGATGTTTGTACTAAACGATTGTAAACGTGTTAAAAAATTGTACCAGTATAATACATTCTAACTTAAATTGTGGAGAAACGTGACTGACAACAATACACAGTAATTTATTTATTATAAAACGCGACAGCATGTTTCCGATTGCTTTGTTGGTCTACTGTACGTCGGGGGGCTCATAGCTAAACGATAACAGCCGCACGGATCGATCTTCGTTGCCTAGGTTAGTCCGTGGATCGATGACTACTTATACATTACATAATTATCGAGTTCCGGAAAGCACGTTAACCCGTTAGTCCCGACTGCCATTTGTAGATCTTTGACAGTCGTTAAGTAGTCAGTGGCCCGAAAGTCTGGCAACCAGTCTTACCAAGGGGTATAGTATGAGCCAGTACTAACTCGGTTGTTAAGGTCAGATAGGCAGTCGCTCCATGTAAAATACTGGTATTCAGCTGCATCCGGTTAGACTGGAAGCCGACCACAACATAGTTGGGAACAGGCTAGGCAGATGATTATTTCAATATTAAACGTGAAACATAAATGGCGAAAACGGGTGTACGAAAGGTAAGAGCACTCTTCTTATTTATCGTGTGGTTAGTGCCTAACCTGCTGTCAGAGTTGTTCTACCGCCAATGGGCCTCTGACTTGGCTTTACATGCCGTCGAGAAATATCTCTGCAGGCATGCTGGTTTCCTCACGATGTTTTCCTTCACCGAAGCAAGTGATGATTAATACATTACGTGCATGAATCCGAAAAATCAGAGGTGCATGTCTTAGGTTCGAACTTGAGACTATAATAAGACTAAGTATAAGAAGAGCAAGAGCACCAATGTATAAAGTGTATAGAAAGACCCTTAACGAAGCCGAAAGGTACTTATTCTCCCCGCCATTGCGATCATTTTTTTTTGGTCTAGCTAGACCATACCTATCGACGACCCGAATGGCGCAGCGGTAGTGAGGCTGCCTTACGTTTTTAGGGTCCCGGGTTCGAATCCCGGTAGGAGCAAATGTTTGTGTGATGAGCATGGACATTTGTTTCCGAGTCATGGATGTTTATATGTATAATAAGTATGTATTTACAAACAAAAAGTATCTATGTAGTAGTATCAACTATCTGGTGTCCACGACACAAGCCTCGTTGCTTAGTGTGGCACCTAGATGGCGCTGTGTGTAATGTCCAGCGATATTTATTTATTTTATTATTTATACCTGGGAACCTTCTAGTTACGGAGATATTGGGGGTCAAAGTTCCAACTTTTTCACAAGTTTTCTAGTAATACATGTTTTTAACTTAAGATTTTTACTTTAAACACCTCCCCCGTACTATTGAATCCATCTATAAACACAATGTTTTGAGTGCGTTACATTGGGTTCTACCGTAAAACATGATTTTTCACCCCAAAAAAAAGTCGTTTGCCAGCAATAATTTTTACGTAGATTAACTTAGTTTTATGTACATAATGCTTGGTTGACGGCTTCGTGAAGGGTCTTGTTACAACCTGTACACAGTACCTATACACCTTAGTAAAATCCAAAAGTGATTTTCTCGTTTTAGTACGATTGCAGTAACGATTGCAACTTCTATTAAAGACCCATTTCACTATACCGGGTTCCAAAATACATAGTAGGAGAAAATCACTTATAAAAATTCCACAGTCTATATTAGGGCTCGTAACTTTGCAATTAGTCTGCACTTAGATTTACCCATCAACGAGGTTTAACGCAAATGGCCGAGTATTGATTTCCGCCCCCGCCGTCTGGGCCTGGGCTGTATCGAGGGTAGATAATATAATTTGAGAGATACATGCATTCCGGTTTACATTATAGTACCTACATCTATACAAATCAATGAAATTGAAGTGTCTGTCTGTAATGTTAAAATAACAGCTGTTTACTGAATGCTTAAGAATTTAAAACAAAGAAAACATTATTATAAATTTTTGTCTGCCTGTCTGTCGGTCTCGGTTGGTCTTTCCTTAGGCGGTGATCCTACCGGTGGTAGGGCTCCAGAGACAGGAACCTTCTCACAATGACATGAATACTTTTAGTATTTTATTATTATAATTTTTTTTTTTTATTATTTTGTTTTATATTTTTCTTATTGTTATATTTAATGATTTGACATGAATACTTACTTTGCTAAGTATTTTACTTTTATTTTTTATAGTTAATGGTCACATTTAATGACATTTATTTTGTAGAGTATTTTGTATTAATTTTATTTGATTATTGTGAATGTGAGGACCATGTGTATCTTTTTCCACGATTGTCGTTGAGCTCCTTGAGTTATAAGTCGAGCTACACGATAACTGACAAATGCTTGCACTGATTGGACAGGTCCACTCAAATCTGTTTGGTTCTTTCTTCAAGAGACCTTCTCAGACACTAATCTGCATAGTCCTCATGTGAGTTAACCAAGATTATGTCTGGACTTTAAAAGAGACTATGACCTCTGAGTTTGTTTCGGCTGTTTCTTCTCAGAGTAGTCAGGTACGAAACACCGGCCCCATCTAGTTTAAAAAAGAGACGTGTAAAAGTTTTTGTAAAAACCTATTTGCAAAATAAACATCATTTATCATTTAATGCAGGCCGTATCGAGGAGTACTAGGTAGCTAGTAAATTACATATTATGATCTATACAAATAACAAATAAATAAAGTTTAAGTGTCTTTCAAAATTACCGCTTTTAAAATTTTTGTCTCTCTGTCTGTCTGTTTGTTCCGGCTAATATCCGAAACGGCTGGACCGATTTTGACGGGACTTTTACTGGTAGATAGCTGATGTTACAAGGAGTAACTTAGGTATGTAATGATTTTTCTGGAATAATTTACTTTTATAGGATATGAAGATGTTACATATTTAAATGTCATTATAAATTAAAATACTGTTAAAAAATTGGTGGTCATGGTCATTAACTATTTTTGGATAATAATAATAAAACAATCATAAATTGGAGTTAATTGCTTTACTAGGATCACAAGTTGTACAATTTTTGGTTCTAATTTCACGCTAAAATCAATTTTCGTGATCATTTACTATTTTTGGCAATATAAAGTGATTTTTTGCCGTTTAATTTACTAGATCTAGTGGTTAGTTAGTTAGGTTAGTTAGCCAAAAATGACTGGTCTGACATCTTTGGGAGTCCGCCATATTGGATTTAGAATGACGTCACATACCTAACCTTGCATTGTCATCCAAACTAAACATGTGTGCAAAATTTCAGCTCAATCGGAAACCGGGAAGTGAGTCAAATTAAACTTCTAAGGTTTTGTTACATATTATAGTTACAGGTGAAGCTAATAAAAGCGAGTCAAAATCCAATACAAGCCGAGTCAGTTTACTCGAATAAGTCAATGAATTTTGCTTTATTTTTTTTGTTTATGTTTTTTCATCTCGCTGATCAACCAAGGAGATTATTGTCTGCTTAACCGGGCTATCCTATGGGTGTCTTGAGACTATGGCCTCCAGACACGACAAAAAACTAACAAACTAAGCGAGTATACGCTTAGGGCATCGCTGGGGGAGGATTGCAAGGGACACGCTGGATCGGACCAAACTCCATATAAGCACTCTCTCTTTTATCTACGAGATATTTACCATGTTTACTGAAGGTTTTGAGTTCCCTAATTTATTTCGGCGCTTTTGCAAACACCATGATCACGGATAAACTCTCTCTATTATCCTTGTTAGACTTGGTACTTAACGTGGAACGTCGAACATCGCCTTGTTTGGCAATGAAAAAGTAATTTTTCCTTCATTGTCTACTTTTTACGACGCAAAAACTACGCTTTGTAAACAGCTCAGAAGTAAACTAATTTATTTGCAACAATGAGAGGTAATAGATGTCCCTATTGTCTGACTTCGACACATTGTGTTTAAAAAGAAAGACGGCACGACAGCCGCCATTTTGTTTCTTACGTCACAGAAGGAGTACATATTCTATTCTATGGTACTATATCTTTATTGTTACGTATATTAAATATAGTCATAGCAACCGAGGATAACGTCCCATGATTAAAAGATTTTTTGGAATCGGATCAGGAGTTTCGGAAATTACCCCCTACATCCAAATATTTGTGCAGATATACCAATCTATGGGGCTCATGGTGGGTATAGAAGGTAAAGTTTGACGAGGGCGGTCGTGGACGGGTGACACGTGTGTGTGGTGTGACATACCGAGATTCCTTGGTGCTTCGAGAAGCACGTAACTGATAGTCCTGACTACTGACCACGCAAAGTCTAGTCGGGTCGGTGTCATGACTATGACATGATGACTATATGTATATATACCCACGAGTTCCTTCTAAAACCGCCCAAGTGCGAGTCGTACTCACACGCACATAGGTTTCTGTAGCACCAAACAATATTATAAAATAATTATTTTGAAGGCTCATTCCTAAGTTGTGTATTTAAAAGGCCGCCATCTTTAATAATGAACTAAAATTACTGATTCGTTTTGTCGCGGGCCGCAGTTTGACGACCACTGGCTAAGGGATGTAAATTCAATATGGAAAAGGTTGTAATGTTTACCGACGGGAACTCCCAAATATAGTTTGATGATAACACATAATCAGTTAAAAATATGATCTGCCTTCAAATATATAAAGTCCCATTCAAATAGATGGACAAATTTTAACATAGCGTTCAGTACCTACGTCTAACCAAACTAAAAGACATCCAAGCAAAAAAAACACTGATTAAAGTGATTTTATTTTGACCTAATGGATGTGTTTATTCTAGAGTGCCGCCGGCAATTTATTATTTTAGGTCAAAATAAAATCACTTTAATCAGTGTTTTTTTGCTTGGTTAACATTAGTTAGACTACTGAACGCCGTGTTAAAATTTGTCCATCTATTTTAATAGGACCTTAGATTTATAGCGTAATACCTAAATTGATAGTGATTTTCCTGGACTAATTAAAAACAACTACTATTAAAAACTACTTAATATCAATGGAACGATTAAATTGTCATAAGCGAGCTAACTAAAGCGACAACACTATCGTAATTTAAACTGATAATATTTCATAACTTGATACAATATAGAACTACACTTACCTAGTAGTATTATCAGATAAGAAAAGGTACTAAAATAACTCATTACAAACACAAATATTGGATTATTTTTTACTACATGTGACACATATGGACGTCAACGAATTTATTTATAAGTCAGAAACAAACACACCCACGGCCACGTGAGTAACTTTTTGAATTGCCGTTGAAATCGGGGTAAAACTTTTCACGTGGCAATTCTTTTGATGTTCAAAATGTATTTTCTTTTTGCAAAGGTATTTTTTTATTCGGCCTTAAATGTCAATAATTACAAAAAAGGTAAGTAAAAGTAAGTTTTTTTTATGTAGAAATCTTGTGTAATACGGCACTTACGTCAAGTTGTAAATAATTTGCTATATATTATATTGATAAAAGCGGCGATACCTACTATACCTAAGTCAATGTACTCGCCAAATGTGTATCTAACTATTAGTACATATTTTTGAAGTACAAAGATACATTTTTTTTTTCTACATAAGATAACATAACGCCTGTAATCCCTGAAGGTCTAGGCAGAGGTTTACTTAATGATACACCCACATTTCGCCATTTATGCTTAAGTTCCATGTAATAGGGGGCGAGCCTATTGCCATCCACTAGACGCAAATACAAACTCCGTGGCTGCTACTGAGAAATTCTTGATAGAAAAACCAAATAACACTTTTCTCGACCCGAGAATCGAACCCAGGATTCCTCAGCATTCCTGCTTACGGCCACTAGACCAACGAGATAGTCAATTTTATCAAATCACTAGCTGTTGTCCGCGGTTTAGTTCGCGTTTTGGTCGGAAATTATCCCACAGGCATGTTGTAAATATAGGCTAAGGCACTCGGGGATAATGTAGCTTCCTATTAGTGAAATAATTTTCAAAATCGGTTCAGTAGATCCAGAGATTACTCCTTACAACTCATCTCTTTATAATATTAGTATAGATTATGGAAACTACTTGGACATCAAATACGTAATGGTTTTTATAACACATTTGCTCGTAAAGGGTCTCTTATTTCACCAATTTCAATATCGTATTGTATCTCATTACGGACTTGTGCGGTAATGTATAAAATGTAAAACGCACGGTTTATCAAGATGCTCTGTCTAAAACGAACGGCATTTTTTAAAATCTTAGCAAAGAGTTTTTATGTCAGAAAAGTGGTCAACGTTTTATGAATAACGTTAATTTTTGACATTATATTACAACTATTTATCTGTAACAAAAACACAAAAATATTAATTTATTTTATTAGTAAAACTGGCTGTTTTTTGTAACTTTGCCTTAAAAAGAAGCGCTGATGTGCGCGCATCGCTAATTTGTGAACAAGTAAAAAATATTCCGCGCGCTTTATGCTTTTCGCTGTATTGTTTTTATTATATATATTATATATATTTATTACTGTATTGTTTTTATTTGAATATTTCGTCAAGTAATGATGAATGTATTAATTCGACACCGCCAGAAGTCTCAGAGGCAGTTTTATTTATTTCCTCGCAAATATGTTATAAAACGTCGTATGACATAAGTGCGCTTTAATAATTGCAGCCTCTGCTTTCTTGTAGCCCTCGCCTACGGCTCGGGCTGGCTATATCGCCTCGGCTGTAATTTTCAACTTACCGCACTTATATCATAATGTACTATTACAGCGAAAATACTTCAATCATTTTTATTTACAAAAGGTTTCAGGTTATCTTAAGGACAGTAGATGTTTAATTTACAACATAATTTATATTATGACTTATCATCATAAAGAAATTATATACCGAGACCTCTTCGAGTCTCGGAAAGCATGTTAAGCCGTTGGTCCGGGGTGTCTTTTGAAGATCTTAGACGGACGTTACAGGTAGTCGGTGGCCCGAAAGTCTACGTAAAAAGAAAGACCGCTCAAGTCAACATTTTTTTTTTTTTAAAGCAAGCATAACTCAATGTACTATAGAGTAGCTAGTCAATTACCTATAGTAGTAGCTAGTCAATTATCTATACAAATAAATAAAATTGCAGTGTCTGTTTGTAATTCGAAAATAACCGCTTTTTAATTTGTTGTCTCTGTGTCTGTCTGTTTGGTCCGGCTAACCCCCGAAACGGCTGGCCCGATTTTGTTGGGACTTACAGGCAAGTACGAGTAGCTGATTTTTAAGGAGTGACTTAGGAAGTCGTTTTTCTATAATCATTTGATTAGTTAACGCTAGTTCTATAATAAAATAATAAGTACCACTTATGTTTTAAAACAATTGCTCTAGTAATACATTAGGACGCGACAGTATAACGTGCGCAGACACATCCCCTCCGCTGTCGGTCAACGTTTTTTTACATGACGGAAGGCAGCTATCCAGATGATGATGATGACGCCTGCTGCTCCGCGTGTCGCGGGTTCGATCCCCGCACGGCACAAATATTTGTATGGCCTACAGATAGTTGTTCCGGGTCTGGCTGTTTGTATATGTGAGTTTAAATGTTTATAAACGCACCCACGACACAGGAGACATTCCTAGTGTGGGGGCAACGTTTTTAGGTTTTGTACCCAAGGGGTAAAAACGGGATTCTAAGACTCTACTTTTGACTCTACTTTTGTAAATAGCCCAATCTAGATCACCCAGATTTATTAGACCCTTTAACACATGATGTATTTCTGTTGCCGCTATAACAACAAATACTAAAAACAGAATAAAATAAATATTTAAACTCAAACTCAAAGTCAAATCATTTATTTCAATTAGACCTTAGCAGGCACTTTTGAAAGTCAGGAAAACAAAGGCGAAGCTACAGTCACAGACACAAGGCATAATAACTTGTGAAAGTACTGTAGTTGCACATTCCAAAGCGTAGATCTCTATTTAAGGGGGGCTCCCATACAAAAAACGTGTTTTTTTTAGATAATTGTACGGAGCCCTTCGTACATGAGTCTGGCTCGCACTGAGCCAGTTTTTTTTCATAAAAAAAGAAGTCTTATGGTTTATACACATGTTTTTCATCGAATCAACATGCCCTACCCAAAGATTTCTGTGTAGCTTTCCTGTCTTTCATCCGACATTTTGCACTTCAAGTAAAACGTCTGAACACAAAATGATACAAAAGTGAGCGCATTTATTTTGTATGCTAAATAGCAGTGGCGTGCCCGCTCCCTTTCATTGAAAGGGAGGCAAAGCCCAATTACCACAATAAATTCAGTACAATATCTCCAAATAAGTACCTACAGATGTATTAAAAATTTGCTAGGAGAAAGTGAGAGGTCAGAAGCCAGATGCAAGCCAGCGGGTGTGAAAGAGAAAGCGATAGCACCGGCCGAAACCCCTAAAGAAAGCTAAAGAATGTTTTTTATTTTTATTTGTTGAGTTTGATTGTAACGCAAGCCGGACTTTTCGGCTTGTATGATACGCTTGCCTAGAAGATACCGATTCATTCGAACTTTGAGGAGATCCACATTATAATTTATTTTTCAATACACTTTCTCGAAAACTGGTTCTTATTGCACTACGATTAGGTTGAACATGCAGTGTATTTCACACGCGTGGATTTTTTAATATTTTTCCGCACACGTGCGGAAATAAAAATTTCCACAGATAAGTCCAAATGGGTTCAATGACTATAGCTATAGTCGGCGGTGATTGTTTTTTTTTAAATCTCGGCAAAGAGATTTGCGTCTTTACGGCGTAAATAGTTTTTTAGTATTTAAATTGTGTTTATAAATAGAATATCATCGATAAACATGATTATTTAAAACAAATATTTACTTTTATGAACAAATTAACATTTATTTGTGTTCTAAATTCAAAAATATTTGAATTTTCTATTTTTCATATTAGGCTGTTTAGCGGCATCATACCTTTGCTTCTTCTTCAACCTGGCGAAAGCAAAGCGCGGAAAAAAAAGCAAATTAAATCATAGTTTCCTAATAATTCCTGACAAAAATACTTTCCGTTCTAAAATTTTATGTCTTCGAAAGTATATTGAAAAACGTCGTTTGAAACGCGTGCAGATTTGTTACTGCAGTTCTCGGCTCTATAACACCCTCGCCTGCAGCTCGGGTGTTAGTTTCGCGCTCGAATGCAATAACAAGGTTTCCCCACTCATATCAAAATGTACTATATTCGAGCAACAAGACTCATAATGTTTGTAACAATGTACTTACAAACTATGTTAGTAATACAAAGACAAAACAGAAACAGATTGTGACGTCATTGTTCCAAGGTGACAGGCCCAGCCGAAACCTTGAAGCAGTGGTTCACAAACTCAAAATCAAGCCTGCTTGCTAACATAGATAGGATGCTGATGGTGCTGCCCCGCACCCTACGGACCAAGGATGCGCACCGTTTCCGCATCACCGTGTAGAAACAGTCCACGTGAGCTTCAGCGAACATCCCTGAAGCGCTGCAGTATCGGGGCAACCTCATGAACACCCTGAATGCGTTATTGTATTGGACGCGAAGGGCGCTGAATGACTTTTGGGTATGATGAAACCACAGACTGCAAGTGTAAGAAGACGTGACCGCAGTACGCACTGAATATATTGCGCTTGACCTCTTTAGAGGCACGCCTAAATCAATAATGATCAGATCGACTATAAATATAGTGATCAGGGAACAGAGAAGCCGGCAGTCAATTCCACAGACTGGCGGTTCGAACAATAAATGTGGAATCACAGCGCTTTATTCGGAAAAAGCTCAAGAAAAACAAAACAAAAATGAACGTTCACTCGAGTCAAGAGAATTATTTCAGTTTTGGACTCTGTGATATAATAACAAATGTAGCGAGACGACCTTTGGGGTTCCGTGTGACTAGTCCCCACTTATCCTGGGCACTGAGTTCATCTAGTTACTACATCTAGTTACTGATAATTTGGTGGTTTTAATCTAAACCGTAACTACTGTTACTAGAGAACACCGCAGACTCCAAATAGTAAGTATTATTAGGCACTTACACGGAAATACTTCTGCCTTTTTTCTAAACGCTCCAATCTTTTCTCCATTTTATCGATTTTATTTCTAAAGTCATCTGCTATGCAACGACACATTTGTAAGGACTCGCCGAAAACACGGACTTTGCATTTAAAAGTATCAAAATCTCCTCGAAATCTGTAAAAAAAAAAACAGAAACGCAGGTGAGAATAGACAAAACTTTGAAAGGGATGTATACGCGTTCAATGTTGATAGATAAATCCAATTTACTTCTTTTAAATTTAATGGAAGCCAGGTCCTTTTTTTTTTTACCGATGGTAAATCATCAAATAAGTCCCGCTCTGGGCTGAGCAGGAGGGAGTGTCAGACTTTTACTGGCTAAAACCCATCCATGTTCCTTCCTTTGCTCTTTGTGTTCCAGGGCCGCGGTATCTCTTTCGAACAGTCCCGCAACCCTGGCAGGCGTCGGTCCTTACGGACCCCTTCCTGTTTGCTGACTCTCTTTGAGGCGCGCGTGGAACACTCTTGCGCCGTCGACACGGCCTGTCGTCATAAGACGGATGGACGGCGAGCTAGCCCATAGCTCACCGTCCACAGGCCCGCGCCTACGGTGGCCGGGGGCCACCACGTGGCCCCCGACGCCCGGTGCGTCTCCCGCGGCGGCTGAGATGTGAGGCTCTCTCCCAGGCCACCAGCCAGGTCCTGCTGTCTCGACATAGATAGCGATCGCAAAACAATCGAATTTTGTCGCAAAGCCATAACGATGCGAATTTAAGGTGGACGCGTGCAAGACTTCTTTTTTTTTTAATGTTACATTAATTTATTTATTATTTAAAACACTTTCTCGGATACTGGCTCACATTGCGCTACGATTACGTTCAACATGCAATGTGCTTCAAACTCGTAAGTATTGAAAAACATCGTTTGATTCACGTTGGCATTTGTCACTGCAGGGGGCATAAAAATGGCTGCTTTATCAGAATCATAATACGAATCACGTTAAAAATTTAAAACTCTTAAAATGGACTTTGTAGTCATAACCATAAAGACCATTTTAAGAATTTTAATATTTTAATGTGATTCATATTATGATTCTGATAAAGCTTCCATTTTAGGCCCCCAGTTCTCGGCAGGGTAACACCGAATTGCGCCCCGGCTGCAATGATAAAGTTTTCCCACTTGTATCAAAATGTACTATTTTAATTACCGCTGAAATATATCTATGTTGGGGGGTTCAGAAGAATGTACTGAATATGTGATAACTGTTTTAATATCGGTGTTCCTTTCCACCCTGTCTAAATTAAATGCAATCGGATCAGAAGAATATCCCCAGAGAAGATTACCCCTTACCATTGTTATAAGCAGTGATTGGATAATCGGATGCATATTTACCTAAAGTTCATTTTTGGTTATGAAATTATGGACGCGACTTATTTAAAAAAATATAAATCCGGGATTCCAGAAAATTCAGGAATGCGAAACTAGTCTGTAACATGGTGAGGAAACGTCGTCTTTAGCATGTGGTATTTATTTTAAAAAAAAAACAGGGGGATTACATAATTATTAATGTGTATCTACTTGAAGTTAATTTTAAGCTCCCCATCAATTTATGACTATGTTGAGTGTAAGAGGAATAGTAGGTGTTAATTAAAAAAAAAAGAACGATACAAGAACGAAGAAGATACAAAACATATTAAGTACTATAAATATACTTTATTGAAGTGTACTAGTGTACAAATAAGTAAATATACCTACACATGATTTGATTCTATGATAAAAACAGTGTTGATTCCGAAATCCCGGGATTTTTTCGATACAAAAGTGCATTCCATAATATTAGCCAACATCTTAGACTAAGTAAATATTCCTACACCCGATTTGAATCTATAGTAAAAAAGTAAATTTGTCGATTCCGAATTCCCGGGATTTTTTCGATACAAAAGTGCATTCCTTAATAGCCAACACCTAACCCTACAGTAGTCGCGTGGTCTACATATGTAATCCAATCATACAAAATTTTAAGTTTCCAAAAATCGGATTGCGCCACTTATTTTATCCTTCGGGTACTTTAAGTTGAATAGTTGACGCGCCCGCTCAGTGCGGTGCCGGCGCAAGCGTTGGTTGCTCGTGGTTGTGTAACAGGAGCATCGCAAAGTCCGCGGTCTACGAGTGTATGCCGCGCGATCAATTACGTGAGTATTTTTGCTATACTTGTTACTTTTATTTTATGCAAGTATTACATTTAGATTTGATTGTAAAATTAGTTCAGTTTACTTATAATTTATTGCATTGTGTATATAATGTTTTAGTTTATTTTTCCAGGTATGTTGGAAAATAAAATTTAGAAGAAAATTATGGATAGACAAGTTGCTCAGATTGAGGCATGGCTGTGTGAAGTCGTAGCCGAGACGATCTTCATGACGAGTTCTCAAGTTCAGATGATGAAGAGGATCATCTTGAGGAGCAGCTTTCTTACTCAGCATCAGAACAAGACATCCCAGGTGAGGTTGAATCTGACAGTTCTGAAAGTGAACCAATTCAGAGCAGAAGGCGTGGTGATATCTCATTGACTTGGCTTTGGCTTGGATGAAACCCCTGGCTCAGCAAAGACTGGACAAAAATACGTTGCCACGAAGTCTGTCCTTCAAAATAAAAGATTTTTTGGGTCTTCCGCAACAACAAAATCAGCCACAGGACCGATACGGACGAATTACGTTGGTCGTTGCCATGACTGCGGTAGTGCTCGTAATAGAAGCACTCGAAAGATGTGCAATACGTGCAGAAAGTTTATATGTCCTGACCATTCCAAGATTGTGTGCTTGTCTTGTTCACAAAATAGCAATTAGATTACATTAATAATATATAGTTTTCTTTTCATCTCATCTAATGTAAACTTTGTGATATTTTGTTAAAAAAGAGGCATTTTATGTTCTAGTTAATTTTTTGAGCATAGAAGATATGTAATTATGTTTTGTTGATTATTATTAATAGAAAACACTTAGATATTAAGATTTAAAAACAAATAAACAGGTATTTTTAATTTATTTTTTACTTTCTTTTGTTTTAAATATGGTATACCCATGTAGACCACGCGACCAAACATGTCACTTTTAGGTACGCGACCACTGTAGGGCTAACTACACTTTAGGTAAATATGCATCCGATTGTCCGATCACTGGTTATAAGTTTAGTCGAATAGATTAATTATAATCTATGGTAGTGAGAACAACATCCCTAGACATCTAAAGGCACTTGGTTATGGATAGAATCACGGACTTAGGATAGGTTCACCCATGGTATAATAATATACTTCTATGTTTTATTATACCATGGGTTCACCGTTCAATCATTACAATATACTTGAAGACCTTCATTATTCGAATTATGATCAACATCTTATCAACCATGAACTCAAGTATTGTTTGTTGACTAATTAAACGAAATGTGTGTGAACGTTTTTTTCAAGTTAACACAACGAGATCTCGCGCGCTTTCGACGCGTTCAGATACACGTGAATTTTTTTTAGTTATTGTTTTTTGTTTTTATTATAATCAAAAATAAATCACTTCGAACCCTGCCTCTTAAATCAGAACTTGCAAACTTTTATACCTCTATAAAATAACGGAAAATTTAGATATTTTGTGTGTGATGTGATGATGTCACATCGAACTAATCTCGACATAAATTATGTTTATTTTGCAAAAAGGGGAATTCAACAAACACTTTTACATGTCATTTTTTATAAATTCGATAAGGCCGGTCTTTCGTACCTGACTACTCTGAGAAGAAACAGCCGAAACAAACTCAGAGGCCACAGTCTCTTTATAGGTCCAGATAATCTTGGTCAACTCACATGAGGACTATGCAGATGTGTACGTTACCCTAGCAGGAAAGTGTCTCCTTGAGTGATATGAGTGGGACGAATAATTAGTGTATGATCTGCTGTGTGTGCGCACCACATAAAAAATTGGTGCGCTTTGTCGTTTTGGAAAAAAACGGCAAAAAACGATTCCTGCTAGGGTAACGCTCTTCCAGCAGGAAAATTCTAAACGAATGATCGGAGAGAGAAATATTGTGCATAGCTAGAGAGCTTATGTTTGTGTAAAGAAGTGCATCAAAAATATTTGTTGTGCGTCTTCAGGTTTCCGAGATATTGCGTTTCCTGCTAGGGTAATGTTTTGCAGAATGTATGTGCGGCTGTAGAATAAACATACACGAGTAGCTCTATATTAGCGCGTAATACACACAGAATAAGATTTAAGAAAATATTTATGATTTTCAAGTAATCGCGGTTTCTTGAAAAAATATCGTAGCGTCTAAATGAGAAAACACAGAAGCGCGCTGAAAACTGTATTTGGTCCGTCTTGACTCTTATAATAAACATAAAAAGTTTCAAAAGTACACATGCATGCGTTATTGAATAATATTGCTAAAAGTCAAAACGATGGTGTCAAAACTTTGACGGCAAATTACAAGAAACCGTCTCAACCCAAGATGTGTAGGTGTAAACCAATAATTAGTGTATTTAGTCAAAAATATATAGTGAAAATATTCGTTATTGGAATGTTTCGCATTAAGTAAATATAAACAAAAAACATAACACGTAAACATCGCTTGGTAATCCGGACAAATTCGAATGACCACAAAAAAGCGGCGGCTTCATACATTTTGATGACCCACACAGCAGATCATACATTATTTATTCGTCTCACTCAAATCACTCTAGGAGACACTTTCCTGCTATGGTAACGTACACTATGCAGATTAGTGTCTGAGATGGTATTTTGAACCTGGACTGTGGACCTTTCCAGTCAGTGCTTTAAAGCATTTGTCAGTTATGGAACTTATGGCTATCGACTCATAACTGACTTAATTGTACTAGGTACTTAGCTGTTGCCAAGGGCGTCGCCAGCTTTTGGTCTGGGGGGGGGGGACAGAAGGGTGCGAGTAAAATAGATTTGTAAAGGTTTACTATTTACGGATGCAGCTGAAATTCTTATAAGAATCTAAATCTTCTTTCGATTAGATTTTCGATGCTTGTTTATAGAATTAAGTAGAACTAATTTTGAAGAGTTATTTCAGACAATGTATCTTTTCTTTAGTACTTTTATTCAGGAATAGGCGTTATTTAATCGATTTAGGGCGACAATTTTAAGAACAAAATGAACTAAGTCTCTAAGAGCGAGCGTAGCGAGCTCGAAATTTTTATGACACCTTGCCTTGGACGGGTTAGAATTATTTCGATCACGTTAAAGGAGTTTCTTGGTCAACTTTTAGACAAATTCAAGAGAAAGCAGGCTGAAGAGCGAGCGGAGCGAGCTCGAATATTTTAATAGTACTATAACTACTTAAGAGACGTTAGAATTGCTTCGATCAACCGGAGTTTCCTGGGCTATATTTAGACAAAGTTTAAAAATATTTTATTTTGAGTGAAATACTATATTCCTCGTTTTTGCGACATTTTTCATTGATGTTCCGCTTCTATTATTCGTAGCGTGATTTTATAAACCCTTCCCCAATAACTGGGCTATCCAACACTAAAACATTTTTTCAATTCGAACCAGTAGTTTCTGAGATCAACCAAACCAACTCTTTAGCTTTTTAATTTAGTATGAACATACCTTGTTAGAGATGAAGTTATAGACGTATTCGACAGTGCATCATGTGAGTCAATGAAGTAAAAATGACTGAAACTACTTTTCTGGGCCTTTAACCTTGGTCTGGCATGTTCTTGAGGCACCATACCGTAGCAAATAGTTTCATGTTCACTGCTATCCGATGAAGATTCTTGAATAGTTACATTGTCTTTCTCGTCGGATCGTAAATTGCGTGATTTTCTATGTAATTGTTTTGTTAGAGACATGTTTTTTCATGTTTTGTTTTTACAAAAATAGCGGCTGAATTCGGCTATGTTTAAACAGTAATTTTTTTGTTGATGTTTTTGATAGAAAAGTCAGTTTGATGGATGAGAAAACTGGAGAGAATTTAAGACAGAAGACAGTATTCGGTTTCACGAAGAATGTAGTGACGAAACCACTTAGATCGTATATAAGAGTACTTCAGTTTTGTTCTAATATTTTGGCGTCAATTATTAGAAACAGCAACAAATTATCTAGGAATAATATTGAAATTCTTTCGCAGACCGCCCTCTGTATCAATTTGCTTTTGAAGTGATTCTGCTACTCAATACTAGATGGCGCTGAAAATCTTTTAGTAGTGTAGCTACTCCCCGCTAGAGGACGCTGTTTAGTATTAGATTCAGAAAATAGATGGCGTCAGTAGTACTGAGAGGAGGCCGTGTGTTCCAGCAGTGGGAACATTTTAGGCAGTAGTACTGTAGTGCACTGTGTGTAGTGTACTGTAGTGTGTAGTACTGTATTTTTTCTTTTTGTTGCTGTTTTGAATTCCTGGAATGGGCAACTACAGTACTTTCACAAGTTATTATGCCTTGTGTCTGTGACTGTAGCTTCGCCTTTGTTTTTCTGACTTTCAAAAGCGCCTGCTAAGGTCTAATTGAAATAAATGCTTTGAGTTTGAGTTTGATGTTTGATAAACTTAGTGGTGCCTGCAGTTAGGCCACGTGTGCCTGTGCACTGACAGTTAGCTGATCACAGATTCCCTGCTCGGGTAGTATTATTAGGAAATTCTCAAGCAGCCTTGAGTTTGGAAGATAGACACTTGTTGCGATAATATAAAGGGTGTTTAGATACCCTTAACGAAGCCAAAAGGCACTTGTTCCCTCCGTCATTGCGATCACTAGGTATTTTATTCTGGACTATACCTGGGAACCTTCTAGTTACAGAAATATGGGTCAAAGTACCATCGTTTTCACAAGTTTTTCGTTTAAATTAAAGGTAAGTTTTTATTTTTATAACTTTAGTCTAAACACCTCCACGACCTCCGTTCTATTCAATCCATCCATCAGTACAATATTTTGAGTGCGTTACATTGAGTCCTGCCGTAAAACGTTCTTTTTCACCCAAAAAGTCGTTTATAGAGGCGTACCCCGCGTACCCAAATAGTTATATATTTCGGTAGTTATGTTTAAGAGGAAATGCGGTAGGCATTTGAAGAAACTATAGCTGTCCCTTATCGACAACTACAGATCCGACAAGTAAAAAGTCATAATTCGAGGTTTGGCTCTCGACTATTTCCTCCTCCAATATTCGACCAATTTAAAAGATATTTCATAAACTGAATAAGAATGATATATACTGTGTCCCTGTTCTTTTTTCATTAATAGTTGTTCATAATTTGTACACTAGTCCTCTGTTGACAGCGGTCTAAATTAGCCTTTTTTATCATTTTGTAAAGGTTCTAGTGCTGACACAGATTATGTATCATCAAAAAGGAAAACATAGGGACATAGAAAAGGTTGACATTTATTTAACTGTAAAAAATCATAGCACTAAAGTCATAAACCAGAAAGAAAACAGGCGAGAGCGTTTGTATGGAGAGAAGACCACCAACATTTCCTCTTAATCCACCCCCACATCCCATGTAAAAGGGAGCGAGCCTATTGCTATCAACCGGGCGCAAATCCAGACTCTGTGGCTACTGACAATAACACATTGCCAGACTTGCGAATCGAACCTAGTACCTCATGCTCAACAGTCGTGCTTACGACCATTAGACTAACGATGCAGACTTCCGTATGAATAGGCAATATGCATGTAATTTTTTTTTTTCACTTTTATCAATAAAATGCAGTAGGTACTACCAACCCAAGAAAATAATTAAAAGTTAATTTTAATTACTGTTTGCTTTAAAATATATATTAAACTCCTACTATAACGACTATCTATAACGACTGCCAAAGATCGACATTGACAGCCGGGACCAACTGCTTGACGTGCTTTCCAAAGCACGGAGAAAACTCGGTATGAAAAGGATAGTCATCCATCTACGGACCGATCTTGGCAGGCGCGGCTTTACCTTGGTGATAGACCAGTGCTGCTATAATTAAAATTAAAATGCATAAAATATTATTTGTAAATTCCATTTATTTCAATTATTTTAATCTTAATTTGTAGACAATAATTAGAAAGAAACGGTTTATTTAATATCAATACATAATATACGTATATTGACTTCATATGAATATTTTTTTTTATAATATGTATAAAAAGTGCTTATGTTACTTTACGTACTTTCTCTGATTTTAATCTTAAATGTAAAAAAAAAGTTTGTAAAAATGATTGTTTTTTTTTTTAATCCATCTCAGAGTTTTAAAGTATTTTTTTTAAGATTCAAATCAGCGAAGTTCGATTTTTACGACTAAATACCAATTGTATTAGAGAGTCGACCATCCTGGCAAAGAAGGATATCCAATATGGTCAAATTTCTAATTCTTGACAATTTTATTTCTTAAGAAAATATAACATATTATATTTAGTGTGCTATACTTAGTAATAAAATACAATGTATTAAAAAAATACAAAGCAAGGGACGGGGTGATAAAAAATTAATACTTTTAAGGATTAAAAAATTGGCAGTTTTAAAATAAAAAATTAAAAAAAGTTTAAAACCCTCTAAAAAAAATAAAAAATGTCAGAGAAAAGAAATAAACGATACATACATCTTCGTAAAAAAATACTAGGTTCTCGTGAAAAATTAAATATATCCTACCTATTTACAGATCTTTACTATATTTATAAATAAAAAAAGAATACATTAGAATTATTACGCTCGCAGTTTCCGAAAAAAAAAACTCAAATTTTATGACCAGAAAAATGGTAACTTTTCTTTATATTAACTGGAGTTTATACATGTTTTGCACTTAATGAAAAATGTAAAAAAAAAACTATAAGAATTATTTATTTATAAAAAAAAAGTTGCGAATTATAATTTTATGGCACTTATCCTCCATAACTTTTGTTACCAATTTTTATCTTTATTTTTGTTGAAAACAAAAAAGTCGTTTATTTCTTTCCTTCAAGACATTTGCAGTTGCTGTCGTGGGCGTGTTTGGCTCCCACTACCTCCGAGAAAGATGGGTTAAAAGAAACACTTGGGGCCACAACCTGCTGGTTAGTCTGGCTTCCAGAAGTTTGGTAATCGTATCTGATAATCTGGGGCTTTGTCGTATAAGTAATAATTTTGGGCTTTGTTGTGTAAGTAATAATTTCTGGCTTAGTGGTGTACGTCACTATTTCAGGTTTTGTCGTATAGGTTATAATTTCTGGTTTCGTTGTGTATGTCACATATTTAGGTTTAGTTGTGTAAGTGAAATATTCTGGTTTAGTCGTAAAGGTAACAATTTCTGGTTTCGTGGTGTACGTGACGTATTTAGGCTCGCTCTGGAAGAACTTCTTTTCAGAATAAGTCGCGCTGAAGGTGTTCTGGACGGGTCCCTTGATTTCTGTGCTGAATTCCCCGGATCCAGTTCCGAATTTACCGACGCCGAATTGACTGTATTCGCCAGACTGGCCTTGTCCTTCAATGCCGAATCCTTTGATGCCAACAGATCCTGAACCAGAAATGAGTCCTGAACCCGATCCCGTTGTAATTCCTGTCGATCCTGTGGATCCTGAACCGAATTGGTACTGTCCTGACTGGCCTTGGACGCCAAATCCTTTGATGCCAACGGATCCTGACCCAGAAATGAGCCCTGAACCTGACCCTGATGTAATTTCCTTAATTCCTGTCGATCCTGTGGATCCCGAACCGAATTGGTACTGTCCTGACTGGCCTTGGGCGCCAAATCCTTTGATGACTCCGATTCCTGATCCAGAAATTGCTGTGGCTCCTGAGGAGACAGTTCCCTTGACTCCACCTCCTGTAGTTCCCTTGACTCCGACTCCATAGGATCCCTTGATGCCGCTTCCGAAGGTTCCCTTGCCTCCTTGGACCTGGCTGATGATCTTGCCTGTGGTGACTTTCGTGGTCGTGAATTGGGAGAAACGGACGCTCTCAATTAGACCGATAGCCCATTCGTACCATTCCAGGTCGAATTTGAAGAATGAGGCTAGTTGGTTTCCAGTTTGGCAGCCTGTGGAAGAAATTCGTCACATTATTAATTTGTTGAACATAGCAACGCTGGACGGGTGACGATCCATGGCACATTGAGAGCGCCCACAATGGCTTGTAAAGTTCTCAAGCCTTACTAGGACGTATCGTATGACCCAATAATTGGGTTAGGCCCGTTGGGAAAGTCAGATATGGAGTTGTTCTATAAAATACTGATATTCAACTGCATCTGGTCAGACTGAAAGCCGATCTCTGAGACGAAGTAACACAGCTTGGCGGCAAAAAAGTACGACCAGGAGTTAGAACTTCTCCGGGTGAGCTCATTGGCAATAATTCTGCTTGCTTTCGTCATACTCCATTGTCAAAGCATTTTCCTCATCTATGATCTAAAGTCTAAGATACATACCTGAGTCCCATGAGTAGACTCCTCTGAGAATGAAGTGGCCGTCGCCGGTTGTGCACGCTAGGGCGCTGCCGATGTCGACCTGAAAATACAATGAAATGTTAAAGATTTGATATAAGAAGAACAAGAGGGAATTGAGAGAATTGTCTTGCTGGCTTTGGTATAGCTCCAGCAGACGTTCGGCGCGAAATGGCAAGTTGCATTCAAAAGGGAAAACGGGAACGAGACAACCGCCACCCTCTGTATGGGCATGAACTACCACGTTCACGCTTAAAAAGCCGTAAAAGCTTCGTGAGAGACACGATCTCCTCAGAAGACAGTGCGTTAGTTGAAAGATGCGAATTGTGGATGAACAGACATCCCATTCCTCCGCACTTTATCAATCCAGCGGAACACCTTCCTTCTGGACAGGAACTGCAGTAGCCAATCTGGAAATCTATTAACCGTTTGCGGGCCCAGGTTGGCCGTTGTAGAAATAATCTGGCCAAATGAGGTATCATTGACCCGTCCCAAATACATTGTCAGTGTGGAGCTCCTCTGCAGGATATGCCCCACCTCCTTTCTTGCCTATCCTGCATACCTGCACCTTCCAGGATTTAAACGAAGCCAACGACAGAGCTGTGCAGGTTAGTATATACTGGTCGAGTATTCTTTGAGTCTATCGACACGCAAAGAAGAAGACCCTTTGCTGGGCATAGAACTCTCTTTGCTTAGTGCCAGCCTCATCCAGGTTTTGCCCAATGGCAACAATGCAGTCTGAGATGCTTATACAAATAACCATTACAACAGGCCTACTTTGTGGTGTTCAGACCACGCCAGGGATGTTGTAAAGGAAGAAAAATAGTTCAAACTCAAGGTTTTTTTTTAATTGGCATCTGGCATTGTGCCTGCATGTGTCTTCGTCTTTAATTTCTCCCTAGATTCGTTACTAAAGACCACTGAATGAAAGGATTGGGATTTAAACCCAGAAACCCTCGCAAAACCGCGAAGGGCCAAAACGACATCAAAATATAATTCTGAGATATCTTCATCATCATTGTTGGGTATAGGACTCTCTTTGTTTATGCCAAACTCCACGGTATCTTCGGGTCTCTTACCTTGCAAATATTGTTAGCGGGGTTGGTAGGCTGTCCGCAGACGCAGCTGTCCTGCTCGTAGTACTCCTGCAGATGGGGGTAGTCCTGCGATATCTTGGCCTGGCACTCTCCAGGGTTGAGGAGGGAGACGTTCATGCTGTGCATGATGCTGCCCAGGAGATGAGCTGGAAAGACGAGAGGATTTTTTTAGATGGGTGTGGTTTTCATAGCTTAAAACGGTATGTGAAGGTGTAGTTGGTGACAAATAGGTCTATTGCTTATTGCAAAAAGAGAGATTTATGTACTACCATGACAATGTCGAACTAAAACTTAATCCCATACTAGTGATGAAATAAGCACCACCTCAGCGTGCAAAAATCAAAATCAAAGCATTAATTTCAAGTAGACCAGTTACAGGCACTTTTGAACTGTCGAAACAAAGACAACAATGAGATGTAGCTACAGTCCCAGTCACAAGGGATAAAAACTGTGAAAGTACTGTAGTTGCCCATTTCAAAGCATAGATCTCTATAGAGAACAGGTATCTCAAGTTTAACTGTTTCAGGTCCAAATCATGTTTTTATCACGATAATTGTCTGTGTTCGCTATTGGACATTATTAATTGCTAGCTGTGTGTAACTAGGTCGGAAATGATCCCACGGGCACGTTGTAAATTTTGGCACTCGGGGTTAATGTAGCTTCCTATAGTGAAAGAATTTTCAAAATCGGTTCAGTAGATCCAGAGATTACCCCCTGCAACCTTACAAACTTTACCTCTTTATAATATTAGTATAGTATATTATATAGATATAACAGCAGTGCAGACCAGCAAAGGATTGGAGCTTATCGAAAAAGTATTACAGAAAACATTTCGACTATACTTTGCAAATGTCGTGTAGCAAAAGACACAGTTTTAAATAATTTCATCATTGTTTCTAATAAGTTATGACTTTATGACCCTTATATTGGTCAAAAGCTTTCCAAACAATTCGCAACATGAAATTCCATCAGCAGTTTCGCAAATCTGATCCAATAACCTTAAAAATTAAAAACTATGGCAAATATTTAAGAAATTCTTCAAACAACAATTTGTCATAATGGCTCCGAATGTTCTAGATAAATAAATTAGAAACTACAGAAATTATAATAGAAATAACACAATACAATTATGAAATCTATTACCATATGAAATGGCTTGTGTCTGAAAGTGGCCCCATGTGAAATACTGGCATTCCACTACATCCGGTTAGACTGGAAGCCGACCAAACATAATGGATATAAAAGTACCCTATAACGAAGCCGAAAGGCACTTTTTCTTCCCGTCATTGCGATAGTTTTTTTTGTTCTAGAGCCTAGAACAAAAAAAAAGATCCAAGTTATGGTCTAGAATCTAGACCATACCTGGGAACCTTCTAATTACGGAGATATTGTGGGTCACAGTTCCAACTTTTTCACAAGTTTTTTTTTTAATATTCCATTTTTTAATGTTATAACTTTAATAAAAATGAAATGAATGAATGAATGATGTTTTTTAATAAAAATGTATTTAGGTATTTAAGTGTAATATGTTTTATGTATGTATATGTATGTATTTATTGTATATATGTAAATGGTACACACAGGCTACCTGCAGTATTGTCTCTCCTTCCCCCTTAAATCCATCCAAAGGTTGTCTTTAAAAGATCGCTTTTAGCGATAAGACCGCCCATTGTGTCACCCCTTTTATAATGTTTATATTTGTATTTGTAATTTTTATGGTGTACATAATAAAGAGTATTCTATTCTATTCTATTCTATTCTTTACTTTAAATACTTTCACGCCCCCGAAATATTCAAAGCATTCATCAGCATCAGCACCATATTTTGAGTGCATTACATTGAGTTCTAGCGTAAAACGTGACTTTTCACCCAAAAAAAAAGTCGTTTCAAAGTTACTTAATTTGATGTACAGAATGCTTGGTTGACAGCTTCGTGAAGGGTCCATTCACACCTCGTATAGTTGGTAAATAGCTAGGCATATGATAAGCTATGTTATCCGCACCCATTACACCATTACCGAGTTTCCTCCGCACCTCGGAAAGCATGATAAGCCGTTGGTCCCGGCTGTCAATTGCAGATCTTTGACAGTCATTACAGGTAGTCAGTGGCCCGAAAGTCTGACAACCAGTCTTACAAAGGGGTCTTATCGTATTACCCAGTACTAACTGGGCTGTGGAGGTCAGATAGGCAGTCGCTCCATGTAAAATACTGGTATTCAGTTGCATCCGGTTAGACTGGAAGCCGACCCCAAAATAGTTGGGAAAAGGCTAGGCGATGATGATGATGAGGGGTCTATAATTTGTAAACCAGAAATGCAAATTCGATACAGACGAAGTCGCGGCAAAAAGCCAGTTGTACAATAAATATCATTGAGATCTATAATTACGAAAGAACTAAACATATTACATTTTTGCAAGCGTGTGGCATTTGAAACCAATCAATTTTCGCATGTTTATTAACATTCGATATGACAAGGTTACAAGTCGGTTTTTGTTTAAAGACTCTTTCTATGTGATAAGAAATACCATAGATTATAAAATTTTGTTAATAGTGTTGCCACATCTAAGGGTGTCCATTAATTACGTCAGTCGATTTTTTGAGCCCCGCTCGCCGCTTGCTGAGATGTCGTGTGATTTGACTTCACCTCCTCACCCCAAATCTTACGTGAGATATTTCAAAATGCGTATTTTAGTGCAATTACGTTAACTTATGCTTGATTGAGTTAGTTGTGGGTTTGTATTGTGTACGCGTTGTCAAACAAACGAATCCACGCAGCTAAAATGCGCCGCGTGCCCGTGCACTTCATGCGCCGCGTGCCCGTGCGCTTCATGCGCCGCGTGCACGTGCACTTCGCCGCAGTTGGTTTGCGCCTTTAGGTATCATAAGATTTCTCAACAGATTTACTGAAGTTGATTATGCTGTTAAAACGCATTTTGCATTTAACAAAAAGGTACATCATTTCGTATGAATAATTAATTAAAACATAATTAATTATTTTACATTAACATAATGATGTACGAATTTTAATGACGCATCATTGCATAAAATTTATATTATTTTATTTTTAATTCTTATTAATTTGTCAATAGCCCAAGGCAACTGCAATATTTTATATTATAAGTGATTTATTGTGAATAATTACTTAATTAATAATTTAATTTTGGTTTTCAATGATAACACTGGGGAGCATGGGGCTAAATAATAACAGCTGGTCGGGTCAATCTTCAGGTTAAGCCGCGCTTGCCTAGGTTGATCCGTGGATGGGTGGCCACCCATTACATACCGAGTTTCCTCCGTGCCTCGGAAAGCACTACGCACGCTTGCACGATTTTGTTCGTCTTGTCCCGTCTATTGCTCTTAAATATCATGCCTTTGGTGTTTGGCTGAACACAAGTATATTTTCTTTTTGATTGCTAGCTTTAATCACCACGTTTCTACTGTGAGTTGACGATTTCACGCCAATATTTTACAACATCCATCGCAAAAACTTTATAGGCTTAGAGATACATATCAGATTATGTAAATTAGGTACCTATACTGGAAGCTTGTATAATATTTATTAGCCTAATAGTTATAAATATCCTAATTTTGATTTATGAGCATTATAAATATTATATCTTAAAACGTGACCAATTTTATTAAAAAAATTGAAGTGTCATTTTTGACATATGGAAGAATAAGGAAAGTTTTGAGCATCTATATAAAAATGAAATGACTATAAAAGTAGAGAGAAGAGTTTTGAGCCCCTGACTACCTGTAACGACTGTCAAAAGACCTACAAATGACGGCCGGGAACAACGGCTTAACGTGCTTTCCGAGGCACGGAGGAAACTCGGTATGTAATATCACTCATCCATGGACCAACCTAAGCAAGCGCGACTTAACCTAAATATCGACACGAGCGGCTGTTACTGTTTAACCACGAGCTCCTATAATATTTCAACACTACAACTATTACAAAATAGAATTCCTAGCTAGGTTACAAAATGCCGTTTTCCGACCACCAAAAGTCACTGTCAAAATGTCGCCAATTTTCTTAACAAGCCACATCTTAGGAAATAAGCTGGTCATTGAATATTATCTGCATAAAATTACAACCATGTCAGCATTTAAAATGCATCTAATGTTTGCAATTTTCATTGAAATTGACTAATTACAATGTTTTTAAGTCCTGTTCTTAATCCAGCGACGTCTCTTAGAGATACTGATCGTAAATTGTAGTTATGTTTGTCTAAAAGGGCAATGGAGAATTGAGAATCCTAATAATCATAATTTTGGCTATGTATAAGCAAGTGGCGCCAAATTCGAGAAGTGTGAATGAAACAACAGGAAATCCCTGCAAAGCGTTTCATATTTCTGACTTTCGATGTGTTAATCCTGGCGCCTCTTTCTTTTAGGTTCAGAATGCAGTTTATTTCACACTAGTGGTGTTTTTTTCCTGCTAGTATTTTATTTCCACAGATAACTATAAACTAAGTCCAAATTCTATTACTACTACTTTCTATAGAAGGCGGTGATTGTTTTTTTTTTAATGCCAGCGAAGGGGTGTGTGTCTTCCTAAATATTTTTATGAATATTTAAATTGTGTTTATTAATAGAACTAGCTGTTGCCCGCGGCTTCGCTCGCGTTATCCCACGGGCACGTTGTAAATAAAGCCTATGGCACTCGGGGACTCGTAGCTTCCTATTAGTGAAAGAATTTTCACAAAATCAGTTCAGTAGATCCAGAGATTACCCCCTACATACAAACTTACAAATTTTACCTCTTTTTAATATTAGTATAGATATCATAGCTAAGCATTATTATTTACAAAACTATTTGCTTTTATCCACAAATTAACATTTATTTGTCTGTAGCTAGTGTCATAGTCCATAAAGTAATATTGCTATTATAAGGTTGTCAATTTTCTAAGGTTTTTTAACGATGTTTTCCTAGATTGTCAGATACTAAACAAAATAACAGTCATGCGACGGGACCAAGTACTACTTAGCTTATTTCAAAGTGCGAACTAGTATAGAAAATGTTAAAATTAACATTATGTGCAACGTTGTATTCAGAACAACCTCAAAGGTATTTAAGTCAAGTCAAAACATTAATAAGGTAAATAAAATCATCAATTTATGTTTAGATATCTCGTGACAACTGCGCTCTGTGACATTTACCTAGCTTTTAACTAATTATTCCAGTCTAACCGGATGCAGCTGAATACCAGTATTTTACATAGAACGACTACCTATCTGACCTCCACAACCCATATAGTACCGGGAACCTAATACGATACCCTTGGTAAGACTGGTTGTCAGAATTTCGGGCCACTGACTACCTAGTACGGCTGTCAAAGATCTACAATTGACAGCCAGGCTTGATGTTTAACCGGTTGCGGCTGAATACCAGTACGGAAATCTCCAAGACTTGTATCATCAACCAACCCGCGTGGTGCTCTATAGCCCACTCCCTCTCTTAGAGAGGAAGCATGTGTCCCAGCAGTGGGAACAGGTGTATGACTAGATGTATGAACGTGGACGAAGCAAAAGGAGTATAAGGACTAAGGACCGTAGCAGATGGCCTTCTCAGAGTCTGCCCACCGAAAAGGCATGAGTTTATGTATGTACAATCGAACAAGCTATTTGGTATACACGCGGAAATTTTCACAATCCAATGCCGAAGCGTAACTTTTCCAAATTTTATGTAATAAAGTTTTTTTCAGTAAGAGACTGACTCATAAAGACAAAAGCTTTATAAAATAAAATTGCAATCAATATTGTCAGTGTACTAGGATTATAAATATCTCTGCGTGTATACCAAATAGCTTGTTCGACCGTACACACGGCTACACATCACTTCGCTCACGAGGAGTTCGGTAATTGTCCCCCGGGAACGCACTACCGGGATAAAAAGCAACCTATGTATTAATTCCAGGTTATATAAACTATCTGTGTGCCAAATTCCATCCAAATCCGTTCAGTATTTTTTGCGTGAAAGGTTAACAAACATACATCCATCCTCACAAACGTCCGCATTTATAATAATATAAGTAGGATGTATCTTGTAATAGATTGTTGGATGTTCCGTCAGCACGCACAGTTTCTAACTCTCCCTTGGTTCGCGCCCTGGCAATGCTGAATGCTTTACTGGCATCGACACTGGAGTGCGACTTATTTGCCTCGAGATGGCTAAATGATAAATGATGTATAATTTGCAAATAGGTTTTTACAAACACTTTTACACATCTTTTGGGGCCGGTGTTTCGTACCTGACTACTCTGAGAAGATACAGCCGAAACAAACTCAGAGGTCATAGTCTCTTTTAAAGTCCAGACCTAATCTTGGTTAACTCACATGAGGGCTATGCAGATTACTGTCTGAGATGGTGTCTTGAAGAAAGAACCACACAGATTTGAGTATTTTTGGCAGATGCAAGTCGTGGATGTTTGTGTTTCTGTGAGAGGACGAATGAAAGATTATTTTTTCTTGTGCTTTATTGTACTGTAAGAGGATGCAAGAAAGACAGCGTTTCCCTTTTATTTTTAAGTATTCAATTTAATAATAGTTGTTGCCCGCGACCTTTTGTCCGCGTGAAATTATTATTAAAAAATATCGCCCTTCGCTTCCCTATTTGAATTGGCTTTTGTTAATAATTTCAAGGGTTTTAATATTTTTGCACGGAACCCTAATCCTTTTTCTAAAATAAAATTAGTCTAAGTAAATCCTTATAATATCAGCTATTTGCCAGTAAAAGTTCCGTCAAAATCGGTCCAGTGGTTTCGGAGATTAGCCGGAGCAAACAGACAGACAGACAAACAAAAATAAAAAAACCGTTTTCAGTAAAAAGGTGTTATTTTGAAATTACAAACAGATACTTCAATTTTCTTTGTTTGTATATGTATTTACCATTCCTAACTGTGACTATGTGTCTCTTTTTTTACAGTGCAATACTTGAATTTGTCTGTTATATTGTAAATTTATTCTCAAATAAATACGTAAATGTTGTATGATGTATGCATGATATAACTGAGTTGTTTATCTTACTTGTAACGCATGGAGCTGATTAAATATTACAAAATAACTTGGTAACACTCGTGAAGTATCAACCGGTTGCTTTGAGTAGCGTTAGCAGAAACATTTTGTATTTTATTATGTTTGTTTTTTGTTTTAAATTGTTTTTTCTTATGGTTACTTATTTGTTTTAAGTTCTATGAAGCTATAAAAGTATACAAAGTGAAAGGGATTGTTGAATAAAAAAACCTTTGAGTTCAAGTTTGTATGAAGATAAAAGTAAAAGGATTATTTGATCATTATAGTTTTATTATATACGTTGAGGCTACTTCAATAATATTGTTAAAAAAACACGCATTTTATTAAAGAATTCAAGTTCGTTAAAAGGTTACTGGGTATATTATATATTTCATTCTTCAATAATAGCAAAATCGCGATTTTATTCATTAGGTAGATAAGTTTTTTCTTTTCATTATATGTATAGATAAAAATAAATGATGCAGGTGGAGAATAAAAAATAAAAGAAAAATGGCGAATGTCATTTACAAATAAAAAGCTCAACTCAATATTCCAATGCAAATTGCATGCGAACAATTAAAAATATGCAAATTGTTCAACAATCACCGAATTCCTTAAAAGAACCGATGCAGGTCCTATTAGTTTTAATTGTTGTAAAAACAATTAAATATCTTTATTTTCTTAATAAAAGAATGCCAAATACATATTTGACATTCGAGTCCTTAATTGTTCTACAATATTAATTAAAAATGTTAATAAAACAATATGATCACGACTTTTTTCTTAATTTTTGTAGGCAGGAATAGACCATGGTTTAATTATACAACACAAAAGATTCATTTTTGAGTATCTTTTTTCATGTTTTTTATTGATTAGGTATGGCCTTGGTCCTAGACTTATTAATTAAGATAGTTCAATTAATAATCAAGTTAATAATTGATTATGACAGATGCGACGTTCAGATCGACATAAAAGAATAGGATGATAAAGCTTTGATCATTAAATACAGATTTCCTACCATTTTTCTTCAACGTAAGTTAGTGGGAGCTTTATTAAGGGGGAACAGGAGCTGCGATTCTGCTTATAAATGTATTACTCTTTTTTCTTCCTAAAAATGCCTCTAGTAGACATTTTTTTCCATAAAATCAAGGTAGACACGTCCCTGTCATTTCTTTGTTTCAGCAACAAATAAGTAAAGAAAATTATGACCCTCCAAAAATTACCCATTTTTACGGCATTAATTATAAGACTACCAGACAAATTCGAAAAGAAATTGATAGGAACCTAGACATTCTCTTTCTTAAAATTTTAATGTCAAAAATAATAGAATCGGCTCAGTTTTCGAGGAGTAAAAAGGGGAGACGAAACGTCGATCTCGGCAATTTTTTTGTGATTTCATCGGTCTAAGCTGCAGCTGTCCCTATCGCACTCTACGGGGACAGGCTTGACGTTGGGCAACGGCAATAGTTTCTTTAAATACCTATATTTTGGCCCTGTTCCCTCTTAAGACAAATCTTTGTTTTAAGCGTAAATGCTGTTTCAAATAATGACTAGAAAGGGCTGGGTTTCACCTTGGTCAAAGCATAAGCTTTGCCATACAACGTGGCAATACCGCCCGTCTTTTGACAAATTACCAGTTAACAGCGTTGAAGAGGAGCTTTTTGTTGCTCTGTTTTAGCTTGTTGTGAGGTTAGGTTATTTTATTTTTAATGTACCTATAAAGTTATTTACAGAACTAAATATATGAGTATGACTTGAAGAAACTTAAGAATTAAGCATTTCTTAAAAAATAACCTCAACAATGTTGGTTTTCGCGCTCAAATGTCGTTGACAGTTTCGTGACATGTGTTGCAAAACCAAAATGGCGACTGTAGTTCCTATTTTGGCCACGCGCCACATGGTCCCCGCTTGCATGTTTAGTTTTTTCAATAAGTTGTCGAAAAAAACAGCTACCAACCAACTAAATTGACATTCAAAAACCTAGATTAACCAAAACCAGTGAGTGTTAATCCGGAAATCTTCAAAAAAGCAACAAAAAAACGTGCTTCGTTGACGCATCTAAACCGAATACCTTGATTTCCTATAAGGGAAATCAAGTCTTGAACATAACCTCACTGAATTTATAATGTAATTTATTCTAAATTAATATTTGTTTGCAAATTCCTCTGTATGTATATCTATCGAGTTGTCCTTGAATATAATGAGTCGTAATCTTATGTAACTCGTAATCTTGGGGGGCTTGCGGTTGAGTACAGACGAACTGGTCGAATCAAGGTTAAGCTAAACTATTCGTGGATGGGTGACCGTCTATAACATACTGAGACTACTTCACAAATTATTATTATTCAATTATTATTATACATTAAATTCATGAAAGCACGATAAGCCGAATCAAGGTTAAGCAAAGGTATTCGTGGATGGGTGACCGTCTATACTGAGACCACTCACTTAGTCCAATTCATGACTTCATTCGTAGTAAGCCGTTGGTCCCGGCTATGATTCGTACATCTTTGACAGTCGTAACAGGTAGTCAGTGGCCCGAAAGTCTGATAAACAGTCTTACCAAGCGGTATCGTATTACCCAGTATTAAATGAGTTGTGGAGGTCAGATAGGCAGTCGCTTCATGTAAAATACTGGTATTCAGCTGCATCCGGTTAGACTGGAAGCCGACCACAACATGTTGGGAAAAGGCAGGCAGCCGATGATGAATCTTTTTGTATAACATGAATTAGTTAAGGTCGTCGATATAAGTGAACTTACAAATGATATGTGTTTAGTTATTGTTCATGCAGATTTGTGTGTTCATGCATTCTGCCTTTTTTAGGAGCGTATAAAATTTCTGAATGATGGCATTACCTCATTCGTTGTAGGACCTTGTGTTATACAAAATTTTAAGGATCATAATTCATGTAAAATACAGATATTTTTTCGCTGAACTGGTGACGATATATTCAGATTATAGGTGGAAAAAATCAAAATGATATTCGTCGCTTAAAAAAGATACGGCATGTAAAGATGAGCAATGATTTTTAACGTGTTATTTTAAGGTTTTAAGAGAGAGGCGGATGCCTTTGCTAGATTATACAGGCTGTCGCTTTGCATCCAGGTCAAATTCAAGGAGGTATCTATACTAATGATTCTCGACTCTAATCTATAATAAAAAGGGTAGGTTTTTTTATTTTATTTTGTACGGAAATCAGTAAGCATAAACCACCCCTAGTTTCTCCGACTGTCCATAATTATACTGTAGAATAAACGTTTGCGTTTGTGTGTGTGACGGCGCGTTTATTGGACTAGGAACCGACGGGCTGCGTTACTTACTGACTTCTGTAAAAAAATATAAACATACTCTTTTTATTTTCGATTTGGGTCGAGGATTAGTATAGATACGTCCTTGAATTAGACCAGGATGCAAAGTGATAGCCTGTGTACAAGGTAGAAGGGACGATAAAACTGTTACCACGTATCCAGTATATCATTCTGAACACCCCCACATAGGAATTTTTCATCGGTTATTAAAAAAAACGGTTTCAGCGTCATTTAGACTTGCGTTCAAAGCTTTGTAAACTGTACGAAACCTACGCATTTGACGTTGGGAGAAAATCCTTGTTTTTTACAATTACGAATCTATCAAACTCTATGACCAAAATTGGAACTGATCGATTCAAACCTCAACGATTTATCAAAGCCTATGTTGGACATTACTTCAAGCCAAACGAAGAGGTTTTACCTCACCTACTTTAAATAATATGAGTCGTGCGAAAACTACCTTATTTATTTCGTTTATTTAAGGTGTATGATCTCATCAGTCAAAGATGTGTGGCCTACCGTCGGTCGTTGCTATCTTTTAAGGGCAGTGTTAGCTATAAAACAAGGTTTTTTATTTATTTTAATTCGGTGACTATTGGTAGTATCCATACTAATATTTTAAATGCGTACGTAATGCCATACAAAATTCTGTTTATGTTATTGTCACCTATAAGTAGGTTCATGTTTTCTTTGACTGCTGAGCTCATGGTTAATAGAGAAGTATGGAAGAAGCGGGCTGCACCAACCACGAATAAATTGGGATAAGGGCAGGCGAATGGTGATGATGTATATATTTTCTTTCATGGCCGCGAAAAAATAAAATGGCGCCATTATTCCATACATTCCGGTCTTTGCATTTTGGCCTGGGGTTACTTTTCGGCCATAAGATAGTTTTCGCTAGGAGAAAAGGGACGCGCTTTTCGTTAAGGAGGGAATTTGGGGAGGGGTTGAAGGGGGGGGGTTGTTAAGGGGTTAAAGACGTTTCGGGGTACTGTCTCAAGTAATTCCTAATTTGAATACCTAAATAAATTTTTTTTTTTTTTTTTTCCCAGTTGTATGAGCCCCTGATGAGATGATTTTAGAGAACTACATGCGGGGGAAGCCCCAGGCAAGAGGCATAGACTATAGAGCTAGGTATAAACCATGCTTTCAATAATCAGTACCTAATGGGGCGTTGTTCCACAAACGTTAGGACACTTATTATTGTATAGTGCCTGTCCTGTTGTTTGCACATCACAGATGCTGATGGACGCTACTGAAATTGCCAAACTAGTCGCCAAATTCGATTTAGATTGTTAACGAAATGCTAAAATGAATAATAAATAAATGGATTGTCTTGTCTTGTCGCGTGGTGACTACATTCTTGTATCTACCTACCTACAGCAAAAAACCCGGTTGCTATGTCCAAAAATAAAATATATTTGTTTAGCTAGTGACGGAAGTTTTCACTGGGTTTTTGGTCGAGTTTTATTTGATTGTTGAAGCTACTTATGAGGAGTGATTGCTAATGACAATATATAAGGTGTCTCTATGTTGTAATTTTGCAAAAAGAGTTTAATATAACTAACTAGTAAGGCATAAGATTGCCCCGTTGGTCTGTTGGCAGTCGCGACTACTGAGCATGAGGTCCTGGGTTCGATTCCAGGTTCGGGCAAGTTGTTATTGCGTTTTTCGATTAAGAATTTCTCATTAGCAGCCACGGAGTCTGAATTTGTGTTTGGTTGATGGCAATAGGCTCGCCCCTTATTACATGGGACTTAAAGATAACTGGTTAAATGTGGGTGTACTATTAGGTACACCTCTGCCTAACGCTTCGGGGATTACAGGCGTTGTGGTATGTTATGTAAAGCGTAACCATTGCAAAATCAGCCTGTAATGTTCCCACTGGTGGGACAGGCCTCCTCTCTATGAGAGGGATTGGGCTATAATCCACCACGCGGGCCCAGTGCGGGTTGGTAGATGTCCCATGTCTTTCGAATTTTTGGTTCTAGGACATGCCGGTTTCCTCACGATGTTATCTTAAGACTAATAATGAAGGAGGTCAGTAATTAAAGAATATCTTCAAAATTATTATGAAATAGAAGACCATTACTAATCGATAGATCCACCACAAGACATTAAACAATGGTCGGCAAAAAAAATCTAATGTCAAAAATTCATATTTAGAATCCGGTTGCTTCTTTTATTTATTCTCAGTTCAAACAGTTCTCCGAAATAGTGCGGTTAGCAAGTCAAATAATTAATATTCAACGTTCAAATAATTATGTTTAAATCACTGTATGTGCCTAAACGCGACATTTAAAGAAAGAAAAAAAAAAAAACGTTGTTTGCTCTCCCAAGGCTGTTCGAATATTTGTTTTGGTAAAACACGTGTTTTCAAAGTTAACGATTTGTGATTTTTTCCTTGTTAAAAAATGAAGTGAATTTGTTTGACTGGCACACTTGTAGTCTCGCCTTTATTTACTTATTGGTAGACATTTTGTCTGCCATCTTTATGTCATAGTAGGAAGCGAACCTATTGGCACAATTAATACAAATTCTGGGCTACTTAGATATCTGAATCATGATTTTCTTGCCCGTATCCCAATTCATTCGGGGTCGGCGCGGTTACTTTATAAGCGGCTGCTTAATAAGCTACATGAACCAGGCATAATCGGCCTATAAAGTTCCCACTGCTGAGACAGAGGCCTCCTCATTATGAGAGGGAGTAAGCTGTAATCCACTAGTAGATATAACATAACATAACATCAATCCTATCATCCGCGAAGAGTTAGGCAGAGGCCTAATAGTAAACCCAGATTTCGCCAGTTATTTTTAAGTCCCATGTAATAGGGGGCGAGCCTATCGCCAGCAACCGGGCACAGAAATTCCTGATGAAAAAACCTAACATCAATTTGTGCGACCAGGGAACCGAAACCGATTGTGACCAACGAGGCAGTCAATATTTCAGTCCAGTAGATATTGGTAACCAGGTGGTTGTGTGGTGGGACAAGAATGGATACAGATCCATTCTTGTCCCACCACACAACCACCTGTAAGTAAGGAATGAGTATATTGGAGGAAGTTTGAAAGTGGTGCCAGTTATAGAAAAGTTGAAAGGGAATCGACTGTCTTTGTATGGACATGCGATGAGGAGGGACGAATCGCATGTGACTAAAAGAGTGATGAATATAAGTGTTGATGGATGGAGACGGAGAGGAAGACCAAGGAAACGATAGATGGATTGTGTGAGGAATGATATGAAAGATAAAGGAGTAAATGATGCCGTGACGTGACGTGACAGGAGAGAATGGAAGAAGAAGACGTGTTGCGCCGACCACAAGTAACATGGTACAAGGGCAGGAAGGTGATGAGATATTTGGTAACGAAGCTTAAGTAACGACATCAAAGCTATACAAAATTTTCCTACATTATATTAGAATCATTAACCATTCAACTTTAGTAACAGTTCGATGTATCAATGTCATCTTGACCAATTCTATTGAATTTTACAACTTAATTATCTACATTGTGGCCAAAACCTTGCCCTAAAACACATTTTTCGCTAAAAGTTATTTAATTGGCTTTACCTGCTTTGTTGATTACGTAAACATCGTGAGGAAACCGGCATGTCCTAGAAGCAAACATTCGAAGACATGTGACATCTACCAACCCGCACTGGCCCGCGTGGTGGATTGTTGCGCATTCCCTCTCATAGAGAGGAGGCCGTGTGTTCCAGAAGTGGGAGCATTATAGGTTGAAATGTTACTTTATGCGTTAAATAACATCACGCTTGTAGTCTCCGAAGGGTCACGCAGAGGTGTACCTAATAGTACACCGACATTTCGTCAATTATTTTTAAGTCCCTTGTTATAGGAGGCGAGCGTATTGGCATGAACCGGGCACAAATCCAGACTCCGTGGCTGTTACTGAGAAATTCCTAATGGAAAAGCCTAATAGCAACTTGCCTGATCCGGGAATCGAACCCAGGACCAAGGTCCTAGAACCAAAGATTCACAGACATGTCAAATCTAATAGAGAAGTATAGAAGAAGATATGCTGAGGGCTCCATGATGGGGGCCAGAGAATGGTGATGATATTATGACATCCCCCAATCCTGATGAATTACGGGTTACTCCATCTCACAAAGAGGACGTCTTTGTCCAAGATTTGGGAACATCATTGTTTGATTATACTTATGGTTATAAACTAATAATGGTATTTCTATTTTATTTATTTTTGCTTTTTTGTACTTTTTTTACCTATTGAGATAGGTAAAAAAAAGCCATAAAAAAGCAAAAATACAGTTCCCTCGTTTAAAATGTTTATTTTTACATGCTTTTTACAGCTCGATGAATTAGAACATCAATTTCCTATCTTAATCATGTCGGGAAAATAATTTCACAATCTTTTTGAGTTGCTTACATTCTCGATCGTAAAGTTTATTTAGGTATTTATTTACTTGTAAAGTTTCCAACACTTTTTATTGAAGATTCTCATTACCAAATTGCAGTCATCATATAAATTCATAGTTTATTCATAAGTTCTAGCAATAAATAATCACTAGCTACCTTATAATTATATTTTACACCTGAATCAAAGTGTTAATTACAAATTATGAGTAATTACGTTGCATAGTTTTTAATAAAAATTAAATATCCGGTTGCTATTTTTAAATGTTAACAGTCATGTTAACATGTGTCATGTTGTTTTGTTTTTCTAATGAGGTTTTTTAACTTTGTCTATGGTTTGTTAGTGCCATCTTTTTCATGTCTCTAATGAGTTACCTTTTTTTTTAATTACAACATTTTTAGTTGACTGTAAAACCGTAATAGTTCTTTACTTTGAAATATTATAGCAACAACAAGCTTTATTTGAGATTATTTTTCATGTGGTTTTAGAATCCAAGAAACATTTTACTGGTATGAGAGAGAAGGCAAGGCATCCTTTTAAAATGGATGACGTTATTTCATGATTTTAATTTCACGTTTAAATTGGGTGGTCCTTTTTACTAAGTATTTGACTTTTAAAAGTAACCGCTAACAATTATAATAAAAAATTAAATGAATATCATTATGTCCTCTTTCGTATATTTTAATAATCTTCTGTGAACGCATTATTTTGTTTTCGACCCTGACATGAAATCCAAGTTCGTGGAAAAATCCTCCATTTACTTAAATTAAGATACCTCTCATTTTCACATAAAAAAAAAACAATATCAAAAACATAACATTTATTTTTACACAAAAAGATAAAATCTACAAAATAAAGATTGTTTTGCTGTCGCTACGTATCGGCATTGGCCTCAATTCGCTCGCACTTTCCTTTCGGACCTATTCGTAAAACTTCGGGTCTCCTCGGGTCACAGTGTTATATCATGACCTGCCCCTTTTGGGACGAGCAGACATGTCATCATTATCTGCCTAGCCGTTTCCCAATGTTGGGGTCGGCTTCCAGTCTAACCCGATGCAACTGAATACCAGTATTTTACATGGAGTGACAGCCTAGCGGTTTTTTACAACTTAGTTACTGGCGAAGACGTATCCCTTTAGTAAGTCTGTTTGTTAGCTTTTTGAGCTTCTGTGGACCGTGTGGGTTACTTTTTCCTCTACTGTCAAAGAAGGGTTATGTTTTTCGCGCGTAACTTGTGTTTGTAAATTTATTTATTGCCTCGTGATCTTTCAAACGACTGGATGGATTGCGACAGTTAAGGTATCGTTATATTCGTCTTAAAAACCCAAGGGTTCTGAGGTGTATTAGTAGAACAAAATGGCGGATTTTTGGCGCGAAAATAGTAATACATTAAAAAAAAATAACTAAACCTATCGAGTAGGGTATCAAAAATAATGGAAATTAAGAGATGATTTCAAAAATACAATGTTTAAATTTAACTAGGAATAATATAACAATAATAATAATTTCTGTCGGATTTTTGGTTATTTAAAATACGTAATTTATTTTTGTTTGTTTGTTTTTTCCTTTTGGTTTTAAAACCAAACCGTTATTTTGAGATCCCAACGAACAACGATAACGAACAATCATGGAAGATATCTCGAAAGTAAGTATAAAAAATCAGTTGTTCCACATATTTTGCCCGTGTAGGACGCTGTTTAAAAAATATGCCGATGAAAAATGTCCAAGTGGGGGTTCAGAATGATTTACTGAATACGTGTTGTGTCAAATACTGGTATTCAGCTACGTGTATCTGGTTAGACTGGAAGCTGACTCCAAGTTGTTGGAAAAAGACAGGCAGATAATGATGTCATTGGTCTTCGACGCCTTTGGTCAGCTTAATACCAATATTTTTCACTAGCTGTTGCCTATGAGCATCGTCCGCGTGATATTATTACAAAATTCTATTTACCCCGTTCATGCCACATTCTTCATTGTTGCTCCGCTCCTTTTGATCGTAGCGTGATGTTATATAGCCCAAAGCCTTATTTTTTTATTTTTTCGGGTGGGAAATCATCAAATTTTAATGACCTCTCCAGCTCTGGGCGGAACGGAAGGGAGTGTCAGACTTTTACTGACTAAAACCCATCCATGTTCCTACTTTTACACTTTGTTCCAGGGCCACGGTATCTCTAGCCCTGGACAGGCGATAGCCTATAGCCTTCCTCGATAAATGTGCTATCCAACACTAAAATATTTTTTCGAATCAGGAGTTTCTGAGATTAGCGCGGTCAACCAAACTAATTCTTCAGCTTTATAATAGTACTAGCGACCCGCCCCGGCTTCGCACGGGTGCAAAGTTATGCATGTAAACCTTCCTCTTGAATCACTGTATCTATTAAAAAAAAACTTGGTTTTATACTATGTAGTGATTCGTTTAGAGAGTTCAGCTTTGGATGGAGCAACTGCAATACCGGATTTAACACCTAAGCCTAGTAAGACCTAGAAAACTTTAAAAAAGAAACTTCCTAGATTCTGAGATCACCTAAGGTCAATAGCTATTAAGGTCATTTAGCGTAATCTTATTAAAAAAAACAAATAATGCCCCAGTTTCATACCAAAACTGATCAAATACTAGTTTGTGATAGGTCAAAATTAAATAATCTTCGCGAGGTGTATCGAGTTTTTAATTTTTTTAATTATGTAATTGGGGTTAAAAGTTAATCATTTTGTTTGTGGACTCTTACGGGTTTTTCTAGTTGGCAATACTAGTGGAATATACAAAGTGGAAGGTACACCGACGTTAAAACGATTACAGCGACAGCCTATCTGATCTCCACAACCCAGTTAGTACTGGGTAATACGATACCCCTTGGTAAGACTGGTTGTCAGACTTTCGGGCCAGTGACTACCTGTAACGACTGTCAAAGATCTACAAATGACAGCCGGGACCAACGGCTCAACGTGCTTTCCGAGGCACAGAGGAGATTCGGTATGTAATGGCGGTCACCCATCCACGGCCCAACCTAGGCAAGCACGAATTTATATCGAGAAATTCTTAATAGCATCACGAAGTCTGGATTTGTGTAAGGGCTCGCCCCGTATTACATGAGACTCGAACACAACTGGCAAAATGTGGGTGTACTATACATACACCTTTGCCTAACCCTTCATGAAATACAGGCGTGATGTTATGTTAATAAAGCCATTCTTTGTATATTAATAGCCGATTTAATTTCTCAATAATAGACCAGAACTGTCATAGACAACGATTACACAATTTTTAAATTCATTGTCACCATCTTGAAAAGATGTCACCAATCGTGTGAAATCATATTACCGTCCCCAAAACTAAACTTACTCTTTATTTTAACATTAGTAAGATCGAAAATCGACTAAAAACAGATTTTTCAACAGCAAAATCAAGTATGCTCGTGAGATTTCGCGTCCATTTTAACTTGGTCTCTCCATACGTGTTGCCTCAAACAAATTTCTATGGGGTAGTTGTTTTTTAAAGTGTCTAACAATATTGGCTTATGTGATTACGTATCGATATATGGAATCTTGTCAATATGTCTTCTTTACACAATCTGGGTTTTGAGAACTGGCGTTCTAAGTGTTTCTGAGGTCAATTGTCACTAGTTTTGTGTTACAACTTTATAATTAGCTTTGAGCACGACTTTGTTTAATATTTGACATCGTTTTATGTGTTATTTATGTCTAAAATATATTACACACGAAAATTTTAATGACGTAGTCACGCTTTAGACCTCAAGTCCGACGATGGCGTCAAATATACATCCTTTTTGCATCTGTATCCTAAAATGCAGTACAAAATATCCTACCAAAACAAACAAGAATTAAAAAATTCCAAATTCTTACCTTGCAACACAGATTTGCCCCATCCAGTAACGATGCACTCCCCAGCGCCGTTGTAGAACGCATCCAGGGTATCAGTCTTCGACGGGAGGCATATCGGCCAGATATTCTTCGCTAGCCTCAAGTTCTCACTCAGAACCAAGATGGCGACGTCGTTGGTGAAGGTTCCAGCCTTGTAGTACGGGTGGCGAAGAATATTCTTCACTTGAACGATCTGGAACGGCAGGGGTTCTTCGTCGATTCCTAGTTTCCATTCTCCTCCCTTGATTAGGACGTTCTGGGCTTGGAGTCTGTGGGGTTAAAATGGTGGGTTAAAGATGAGGTACTTGGATTATTTAGTTGAAGGAAATGCAATGAAGTTACAATACGCGCCACGAAAGATGAGACTTGACACAACACGTAGTTTGACTTGCGCAGTAGACGATTTTAAGGACTCTATAGCGGTATGAGGTCTACTGCGCAAGTCAATCCACGCGTTGTGTTAAGTCTCATCTTTCGTGGCGCGTATTATATTGTGCTGTAAATAGGATATAAGAAGTCGTGTTTGAAAATAAACTATATGGAAATGGACATTTCCTACTCTCTGTCGACTCAGAGGTCTAAAATGGAAAATGGTTGTGGAAGACACAGCAACAGATAAGTGTAACAGTATCTTAATCTATACTAAAATTATAAAGAGGTGAAATGTGTTTGTAAGTTTGTATGTAGGGGTAATCTCTGGATGTACTGAAACGATTTTGAAAATTATTTCACTAATAGGAAGCTACATTATCGCCGAGTGCCATAGGCTTAATTTACAACGTGCTCGTGGGTTAATTTCCGTAAAAACGCGAGCGAAGCCGCGGGCAACAGCTAGTATGGAATAGACTCAAATAGAATAGATTCAAAAGACTTTCACCTTTGATTTAAGATTTATTTTGGCTACCGAATACCAAAACATTGACATTGCAAAGAGAAACAATTCATTTGTCAGTTTTGAATTGACCATCATTTGTTTTCTATGGATCCATACCACAAAATAAAAATGTATAATAAAAAATAAAACCGGCCATGGGAGAAGGCGGGCCCAATTTTTAATGTACTAGGTATTTGTTGTTATAGCTTTCTTATAGGTTTTCTTATAATCTATAGGCAAATAACTACTTTTTGTATTTTTTTTTTAATTTTTGTCCCTGTAGTTTCGGAGTTAAGGGGGGAGTAATTGTCAATTTTCGCCTATTTTCTTAAATAACTTCAAATATATTTGTAATGCTCACAATAAGCCCTTTCATTTGATATTTAATACGATAAGGTTTTCAAATCTTTTTTTTTTAATGTGCCCAAGAGTGGCCCCCATGTTTAAAATTCATTAATTTACGTTACACGGCCGTCTTTGTGTCACCAACTTACATTTGTGTAAGAAATTTCAACTCAATCGGTCCAGTAGTTTCGAAGTAAAGTGGCTGTGACATACGGACGGACAGGCAGACATGCGAGTGATCCTATAAGGTGTTCCGTTTTTTTCCTTTTGAGGTACGGATCTCTAAAAAGGATCATTTGTAATAATCACTTTATTACTCGTCTGTTTATCTATCCACCCTCCTGTCGCTTTTCATATATGTATCAGTTTATATATCTATAATCTTGTTTTACACTTGGTCTTTTAAGGCTAAGCTAAAAGCATTTCTGTTGGATACAAATTTGTACTCAGTAGACGAATGTAATTCAACAGCAAAATTTTTTATAAAAAAAAAATACACTTTATTTTTATTGTTTCTGGTAATCATGTATTGTTGTAATCTTTTATGTTTTGTTTTTAATTATTGCTGCATGTATTTTTAGTATTGCATGTTACTTTAGAATTTATATGAATAATATTAATTATGATGTATGTAATGTATCAAACACAATTTAAATTGTTCCTGATAAATCAATAAATATATCTTTCTGCCAGACTCCTCATCAGAATATTAACAAAACACTCACCCTTCAACGCAGCTAGCAGAAGTGATAACCACATCAGGCCTGGTGATGACTCCTCCGCATAGAAGACTCTTGTTGGTCTGCAGCAGCACCATCGCTTGCCAGGGGATCTCGGCGAAGTCGACCTCGAGGTCCTTGCGGTTGCCGTACGGTTTTTGGGGCTGTTGGGGAGGAGATAAGGTTTAGAATTGCGTGTTCTCGGAAAGGGAGATAAAGTCAATTCGAAATCAGACCGTTTACTCAAATAAGTGGTTTATTCGAATGCATTTTTTATTTTTGTATCATTTCAGGTTTATATAACATATCCTCACGCCTGTAATCCCCGAAGAACTAGGCAGAGGTGTACCTAATGGTAGGGACAACGATTTTTTTTTTAAAAAACCTCAAAATTCTAAAATTTCGCTATCGCGACTTGATTCAGAACGGAGTTATCCTAATCTAGATTTTATTGTTAGGTTTCACGTACACCCAAATTTAGCCAGTTATGTTTAAGTCCCATGTAATAGGGGGCGAGCCTAATGCCATCAACCGGGCACAAATTCAGACTCCGTGGCTGCTACTGAGAAATTCGAAACACTATGAATAACATATGCCCGACCTGGGAATCAAACCCAGGACCTCATGCTCTGCAGTTGAGCTTGCGAGCACTAGACTAACGAGGCTGTCCAAAATTCTCAATCAATCTTCTATACTAATATATTAATCTATACTTATCTATACTTAATATTATAAAGAGGTAAACGTTTGTAAGTTTGGTTTGTATGTAGGGTGTAATCTCTGGATCTACTGAACCGATTTTGAAAATTCTTTCACTAATAGGAAGCTACATTATTCCCGAGTGCCATAGGCTATATTTACAACGTGCCCGTGGGATAATTTACGACAAAAACGCGAGCGAAGCCGCAGGCAACAGCTAGTACACACCGCTACACATCAAGCTATGCATTTCCAGTTTATGCTGATCTCGCATTGTATAGGATTTCCGTAAAATGCGAGGTCAGCTTATACTGGAAATGTAACGCTTGATGTGTAGCCGTGTGTACCATATAATAATGATCAAAGCTCATGCCTCCGCCTTGCAGCAGAAAAATACTCGTTATTGATATTATTTCTGATGAATAAATCTTATTCAAATGTTTTGAACATCTAACCTTCACGTATAGATAACTTCTAGTTAATTTATCATCAATATTGATAAAATACAAATCTACCTTGAATTATATAATCACTGGGTTACCTTTGATAAGGTCTACTTGAGGTCAAGAGGTCATTCTGGCCTGTGGTGTCATTTTAAAACTATCATTATATAATACTGGCTTTTGCCAGCGGCTTCGCTCGCGTTAATTTAGAATTTAATTAATTCATGATTCGAAAGACACGTGGCGCCATCTATTATCATAAGAACGTTAGTGTGGCACTCTATGTCCGTTTCTGTACACCTGACAACGTATATGCAAAATTTTAGGATTATCGGTTCAGTGTTTTAGGCGTGAAAATATAACAAACAAACTTACTTCCGAATTTGTAATATTAACTTAGGATTTATTTCTATCTAGGACCGTCTTCATAATTATAATTATGTTTTAGTGGCAATGCTTTAGCTCTTGAAGAAGCGATTTCAGAGCGTGGGATCTTAGGTTTCATTCCGTCAGGTAAAAAGTTAGTTCAGATGTTTTGGCAGACAGTTTCTCTATGAAAGGGGCGAGCGTATTACCTGTAACCGTTAAAAATCTAGATATCAGCTCAATTTGTAGAAATCTTAATCATTGGATTCATAGGTGGCATTTCATAAGGCTGTTCATAAGGCAACAGACTGTTCAGAAACCCTAACATCATGAAGACTCGAAGGTTATAGGGGCAAGCCAAGGGATTAGGCTTGTATGAAACTGGAACTGGAAGTTGAACCCTATGGCACTCGTCGGCTGCAGCTGAAAATCAGCGTCAGGTAGTACATCTTGTGTGGCCATCTGGCATTATGCAGACCTGAGGCCCTTTTGGCAATATCACTTTTGTTTGTTTAATTTATTTTGTAATAGCGACCCGCCCCGGCTTCGCACGGGTGCAACGTTATACATATAAACCTTCCTCTTGAATCACTCTATCTATTAAAAAAAACCGCATCGAAATCCGTTGCGTAGTTTTGAAGATCTAGGCATACATTTATATGGACAGACAGCGGGAAGCGACTTTGTTTTATACTATGTCTATATGTGTATATCTTTCTTTCTTTCTACGAGTATGCAGTGATACAGCGTGTAACAGAAAGTGTATAGTCATATGGAAGAGTGTGGTACGGACCATCAAACTGAACAACTTTCTCTATGGGACCACCCTCGTAATCACAAAAAATAATCAGCTGCCCCATACAAAATATCAATACCTACTCGACCCAAATATATGGGACAACATAATGGCAACATAATGGGAATGGGCTTTTTAACAAGTAAATCTTTGTAATAAAAGTTTTTTTTAATTATATTTATTTATTAAATGCGTATCAGCACAATGTTTTGAGTGCGTTACATTGAGCCCTACCGTAGAAAATGATTTTTCACCCCAAGATAAAAAGTCGTTTCCCAGCAATATTGTTTGCGTAGAGTTACTTAGTTCGATATACAGAATGCTTGGCTGAAGGCTTCGTGAACGGTCCGCTTACACCTTGTATTTCTAAGTAGCTTGACCTGCATTGGCCACACTGAGAACTAACTATGGTCGCGCCATCTACAGTTAGCTTTATAATGTCTTCCCCATTACAAATTAAAGTTTCAATAAACCCACAAATTACACGAAAATCGTGTGTGAAAATTGTATTGAAAAACAAAATGGCGTCAGTCTCAATTATGGGCGCGCGCGAAAATATCTGTGTAGGTAATTCTATAGATAAATTTCTCTCTCCGTTTTAAATAACCAATCGACGTTTCAATTAAACTACAAATCGTTATACACACGAAACTAAAACCTTTAATTAGCTCCAAGAATTCGATTGCCCAATCGTATGAGGAGAGTAGATAAACATTTTTAAATGTCAACACTTTGATGATATACCAGTGTTTACAACACCGATATCTTGTTGGGTAAAGCAACCTTGCGTTTGTAGGGTTCAAAATCAAACGGTATTTATAAATTTTAACTAATAAAGTAATAAGTAGTAATAAGACCATTTAAATGAAAACTAGCTAACACGAACAACGATTATTTTCAACCATGGTAATAATAGTTTGAACATCATTAAAAATGTCAAACTTTTGTTTATTTTGACATCTTTTAACTGCCTTGCTTTTTCCCAAATATGTCGGGGTCAGCTTCCAGTCTAACCGGATGCAGCTGAATACCAGTATCTTACATGGAGCGACTGCCTATCTGACATCCACCACCCATTTAGTACTAGGTAATACGATACCCCTTTGTAAGACTTTCGAGCCACTGACTACCTGTAACGACTGTCAAAGATCAAATGACAGCCGGGATCAACAGTTTGACGTGCTTACTGAGGCATAGCGGAAACTCGGTATGAAATGGATGGTCACCCATCCAAGGACCGACCTTGGCAAGCACGGCTTAACCTAAAGACCGACGTGAGTTTCTCTCGTCTTCTCCCATATAGCAAAGTTTATATCACCGAGCAGAACTTTGACACTAAATGTGGCTTTCTTTATATTACGAGATCAAAAACATGAAGCCATATATCATATAAATAATAATTCAGAAGCTGGTTATGATAATATAATAATAAATAAATAATGATTGGACGTTTTGCAAAATGCTAATTATGTAATCAGTCAGATGCGTGTCTATGGTAATTTTAGGATTAAATTCTGATCAAAGATAATTACTATGATTATTATTGTTGTCTATGATTCTAATAATATGTTTTGGGTGTGGCTTTGTATAAATTGACGATTAAATTCTACCTTTAACATGGAAATATGTACTTAAATGAACAGCACACTTTTCTTTATCGTGTCAGCCTAACCTGGTGTCAGAGTTGTTATACCGCCCATGGGCCTATGACTTGGCTCTACATGCCGTCGAGAAATATCTCTCAGGCATGCTGGTTTCCTCACGATGTTTTCCATCACCGAAGCGAGTGATACGAGTAATTATACAATACGCACATGTATCCGAAAAATCAGAGGTGCGTGTCTTGAGTTTTAACTTAAGACCTATGACTTCGCAGTCCGACGGTCACACCACTTGGCTATCGATAATAACATCACAAAAAAAAGCAAAAAAAAATCTGCCTGTATGAGTGGGAATGGGCTGTAATCACGCTGGCGTAGTACAAGTTGGTGGAAGTCTTCAAAATAATAAGACATGCTGGTTTCCTCACGATGTTTTCAACCATAGTACATTCATCATTTGCCTAGACTTTTCCAATTATGTTAGGGCCAGCTTCCAGTCTAACCAGATGCAGTTGAATACCAGTATGTTACATGGAGCGACTGCCTATCTGACCTGACATTTTCTTACCAATTTGTTGAAATAAGCCAATATAAATAACTTTATGACACCTTAAATAACCTCATTAATGTTTGATCGTGAATTACGATGTGCTTAAACAGTAATTAGGAATACCTAATGAGCTTGAATTTTAGTACCTACGAGTATTTACGCAAATTGGATAAAGGTTTTAACTAAAATTATAAGACCATGACTATATTAGGGACTTAACCGAAAAATTAAACGAACTAACTAAACTAGTTTGCCGTAATACATCTTACTAAAAATTCATCATCATCTGCCTAGCCTTTTCCCAACTAAGTTGAGGTCAGCATCCAGTCTAACCGGATGCAGCTGAATACCAGTATTTTACTTAGAGCGGCTGCCTCATAGACTTAAATGAAAATAGTGCGTTTCTAAATCTCCAATGCTTGCATTTTAAAACGTAAAGTTCAATGTACCTATATAAAAGACCATCATCAAGCCTGTTATCTCGAAGGGTCAGGCAGAGGTGTACCTAATAGTACACCCACATTTCGTCAGTTATGATTAAGTCTCATGTAATAGAGGGCGAGCCTATTGCCTTCGACCGGGCTCAAAACCAGACTCTGTGGCTGAGAAATTCCTGATGGGGGAACCTCATAACACTTTGCCCGACCCGGGAATCGAACCCAAGACCGCATGCTCAACAGTCGCGCTTTCGACCACTCGATCAACGAGGCAGATATAAAAAAAAGGCCAAATAATGAATATCAATTTAACATCAAACCCACGACTGAAAAACACTACTTTCCTACTAAACTTTAGCATAATCAGCCTATATTGTACCCACAGCTGGGACACACGGCCTCCTCTCTATGAGAAATGGGCTATAATCCACCACACGGGCTCAGTGCGGGTTGGTAGATGTACGATCACATGTCTTCGAAGTTTTGGTTCTAGGACATGCGGTTTCCTCACGATGTTTTCCTTCACCGATTTTGAGAGCAGTGAAATAAATTACACTAAGTATTGCGCCTGCTGGGGTTCGAGCCCACGACCTACTGTTCGTAAGTCGGGGGCCACCACTGGGCCACCGCTGATCTACTAAACCTTACTATTTCCTAAATCACAAAATCACCGTTATTTTCCTGCCGTTAACTTAATTTATTTGGGGTATACAGCATGCTTTCATCATCCATAGTTCCGTTCAGATTTCGACCAGTACATAATGCAAAAAAATAACCAAATAAAATATGTCCAAAAAATACTCACGTTCAGTATACCACATTCGCCGGAACCGGTGTATCTTGGCAGGTATACCCTCTGGACAGACTCTCCAAACTCATTCTCATAACCAAATCCTCCATTCTGGGAGACGGTGAATCCAGATCCCTGTCTCACTCCAGACACAACTCCCTGGGTAATCTCTTGTCCTCCTCCCTGCACCAACTTCTCACCCTGACCTCTGATGACGGTTTGACCTCCTCCAGTCTGAATTCCATATCCACCTCCCTGCTGAATGCCAAATCCTGATCCCTGGGTTGAATACTGTCCTTGACCAGTAGTTACTCCGAATCCTTGTCCACGGTTAACGCTAACGCCACCTCCTTGGATGACCGCTTGTCCACCACCCTGGGTCACTCTCTGTCCTCCACCTTGGGTCACTGCGAAACCTCCTCCCTGTTTGATGCCAGTTCCGAAACCTTGGGAGACTGATTGGCCTCCACCCTGGACAGTACCGAAACCTGATCCTTGGCGGATAATTTGACCACCTCCTGTGGTGACGCCGAACCCTGAGCCTTGGGTTACTTGGGTACCCTGTTAGGAGAGAGATGAGTTTGATTAGTCTTAACAAATACTGGGTGTAAAAGCTGAAAAGCACTTGTTCTACCCGTCATTGCGAACAGTTTTTTGTTCTAGACCATACCTAGGAACCTTCTATTCACGGATATATTGGCGTCAAAGTTCTGACTTTTTTTTAATAACAAGTTTTCAATATTATACTTTACTTTAAATGCCTCCACGACCCCCGTACTATTCAATGCATGCATCAGCACAATGTTTTGAGTGCCTTACATTGAGTCCTACAGTAAAACGTGATTTTTCACCCAAAACAAAAGTCGTTTTGCAGCAATTATTTTTGCGTCGATTTACTCAGTTTGATATACAGAATGCTTGGCTGACGGCTTCGTGAAGGCTCTGTTTACACCCTGTATAAAGAGCTAAACTTTGCCAATTCTGTACAATGCATGAGGACCAATGGGCCAGTATCAAAAAATCTCCAAAAATGACCCCTATCCTCACCTGTCCTCCTTTAACGTAAGATCCCTGACCCTGGATCACAGCCTGTCCACCACCCTGGGTCTGACCCTGGCCGAATCCTTGGGAAGTCTGCGTGTATGATGAGCCTTGGGCGAATTGACCGCCGGAACCTGTGGGAAAAGATGGCCATGTAGAGTCTGTCTTTAAGGTAGAGACAAAGTGTGTTCGGAGGTTGGATGGAAGTGTATAAGTTTGATCAGTTTTGCTGTTGATTAGCCATCAAGAAGTTAGGCAGAGGCGTACACCCACATTTCGCCAGTTAAGTTTAAGTCCCATGTAATAGGGGGCGAGCCTATTGCCATCAACCAAATTCAGACTTCAGGCTGCTGCTGAGAAATTATTGATGGAAAAATCCAAAAACACTTTGCGCGACCTAGGAATCGAACCCAGGACCTCATGTCAGCAGTCGCGCTTGCGGCCACTAGACCAGCGAGGCAGTTTGAAGATACTTAAATGACTAGGTTGTTAATTAAGCTAATCACAGCAGTTAACAGAAGATTTTCAATAGATTTCCCGACCTGGTCATCAGCTGCCAGGATTTTTCCAACAATGTTGGGTTCTGCTTCCAGTCTAGCTGGATGCAGCTAAATACCAGTATTTTACAAGGACCGACTGCCTTCTGACCACAACCCAGTTAGAACTGGATAATACGATACCTTTTTGGTAAGACTGATTGCCAGATTTTTTGGGCCACTGACTACATGTAACGACTGTCAAAAATCTAGAAATGACAACCAGGACCAACGGCTTAACGTGTTTTCCGAGGCACGGAGAAAACTCGGTTTGTAATGGGTGGTCACCCATCCACAGACCACCCTAGGCCAGCACGGTTTAACCTAAAGATCGACCCGAGCGGGTGTTATTATTTAACTACGAGCTTCCCTATTTCCTGACCTGATCAGGCTTTCAATAACCCGGTATCACTAAATACCTCTCAAAAAACTTCCACATACCTTGATTACCTTGTCCAGCCGATCCATACTGCCCTTGACCCTGAATCGTCACTTGTCCTTGACCTCCCTTCGTGTAGGAACCCTGACCTCCTGTCTGATAAGAACCCTGACCGTATTGGGTCTTCTGGATGAAGGAGCCTGGAGTTGGCGGGGTGGCTGTGGGATATCCTGGGGTCACTTGGTTGGGTCCTTGTGGTTGAGTGGTTCTGAAATGATGTGGCTGGTTATTATGGGTTTTGGGGTGTAAAAGAGCGCGATAGTTTTTATTGGCAAAATTGGCCTTTAATAAAAAGCTCTTGACAAAAAATTATAGACTTTACCGGTGATTTTGAGAGTCACTTATGATGAGATATAATGAAAACAATAACACAAAGTAACAAATAAATTGTTCTTCAACTAAACCACGGAGCACCCTTCGACGTGGAATCAGTTTGAGCCGATTCGTTATTATTAAAATTAGTTCGACGCGGTGTCATGTGAAAAATTTCCAAGTTTGCCTCTAATCTATCTTGCTGACAAACTCTTAATCAGACAAATCAGCGACAATTTTCATTAGATTTTTGGCTAATCTCTATCGATAAAAAAACATCGAACAAGACAAAAAATATCAAATTCTCACCTGAAGTTATTCAAATAAACCGATCCGGTAACCGGAGGCCTCACGCTAACTCCTGGCTGGTTGTTGGAGCTGCCCCTGCTGTCTGGCACGTATTTACCATCGTTGCCTCCGAAGACACCGGGAACCCATTGGCCGAGTTGGTTGGTTGGCCAGGGGTCGGTGTAGTAGGGGTCACGGCAGCACTTGCCGATGCGGCCGGATTCTAGGTCTTTGCAGTCCTGTGAGAAGGTTTGATGGGGTTAGTTTTGGTTGTCGCTGATCCAACAAAATAAGTCAGTTTAGATCCGAGCTGAACATCATTTTGGCAGAATGCTGTTTATATTAGTTAACGTAAGCATTTTTTGGGTGTGCTAATACCATCACAGGCCTCTTCAATGATGACGAGGTTAAGAACAGACCAATCAGCTCGTAAAAAGGGGATGCTTTATGTTGGCCGTGTCTAATAAAAAAAACTGAGGTATTTAAAATGACACTATATAATGTTGAATGTTGGGACGCAGGAGGCAGGTGGGAGGCAGACGGAATGGGCTGTAATTCACCACACGGCTCAGTTGGTCTTTTGACCAACGACATGCCGGACATGCCGGTTCCTCTCAATGTTTTCTTTCACCGATTTCAGAGATGTTTTGCGAGATCAACTCATATTTTTTTAAGCAAACATTGTTTATTATTACTCACAGTCAAAGGCACTCTGTAAGCTTCCTGGTCCCTGGTGAGTGCGATAGTGGTGTTGGAGATGACGCCCTCCGCGGTACAGAACTCGATGGGTGTGCACTTGAGAGCAGCGGCGCAGCCGGATGGGATGTCAGCTGTGGGAAAGATTAGGAATTGTAGCTTTTGTAACAAAAGACCTTCTACAGTCGGGAAAGTTGAAGTTAGGCGTATAGTAGAACTGTGATTGACATCTTCAAAGATTAAATATTTTTTTTAAAAATAATTAGATGCGTCTTCCAAAACTTCAATATTCCTTGACAATTACAGCACAAAAACGATCACTGGAACAATAAAAATTCAGAACACGATAAACTTAACAGAGTCCTCCGCCAGGGCTTTCCAGTTTTTTTTTAAATATTTTACCTTCTCTTTGTCAATGGATTGGTAGGAGACCAAATCAAGAGTCAAAATAAAAAAAATACAACTTACTGTTCTGTGGTGGAGGAGGCCTGTTAATAGGCCTGGCTGGCAGAGTCTCATCCAGAATCAGCTGCCCGTCAACATAGTGAGGGTTCTGGAAACTGTCTGATCCGGTGATGCCATCAATAGGAGGCAAGTACTCAGGAGCCTTGGTTGAGGGGGGCAGGTACGTTGGCCTAGGTGTGGTGTACGGTCTTGGGGTAGTCACTGGACGGGGAGTTGCGATAGGACGGGGTGTAGTCACAAAAGCGGGGGTGTAAGAAACAACGTTAGAACCGCTGGTTGATGTGTCTAGGGGAGGAAGGTATGGGACTCCAGGTTTAAGACCTGATCCAATGGCACCAGGGCGGAAAACTCCAGCATTCTCAGAACCAGCTGAGAACGAATCCGTTTCTACGAAGTTGGACTGGCTTGTCGACTTGAAAACCTCATTTTTGAATCCACCAGCGTTTGATCCGAAACGGCTTGGGGCGACAGTAGATCCAAAACCAGAGGCAGTAGATCCGAATTTGTTGCTGTTGAAGGCTGAGCCGGATCCGAATTGGTTTCCAAAACCGGTGCTTGAGCTTCCTCTGTTCGCATTGGCATTAGCTTTGAATCCTGAGTTGCTTGAAGTCTGGCTTCCGAATCCTGTCTGACTTCCTTGTCCGAAGCTGCTTTGACTTCCTTGTCCGGTTTGGCTGAACAGTCCTTGTCCATTGCTGCTGGAAGATCCTTGGAAGGTGCCTGATCCGACTCCAAGGGAACCCTGGAGGTTGCTGCCAGCGAGGGATCCGGTTTCGATTCTGCAGCAGATTTCGGTTCTCGTATTGCAGTATTGTTTCTGTGGCAAAAAATAGGGGTATTGGTTAGTTTTTTTTGACGTTGTTTTTGGGATTCTAAAATAAACATGAAGATCACGCTTATATTATACGGAAGGATATGGCAGAGGAGTTCCTTTAGTACATATCACCAGCGATTAAGTCATAGGGGTAAGCCTATTGCCATCAACCGGGCACGATTAGAGACTCCGTGGTTGCTACTGAAAAATGACTTATGAAAAAACCCTAAAACACTTTGCCCGACCTAGGAATCGAACCTCAGTATTAACGCTTGCGACCACTACGCCAACTAATCAAAATATTTTGAGTTATTGAGACAGATAAACCCGTTGGTCATTACATGTTTCTTATTTAATACTAATACTGTTATCATTGGACTAACATTGACCTTTCAATTTAAACTAAATTCGAGAAGCAATTTATTATTTAAATTTCAATAATAAGCGAATTGGCAAAATTAATTCTTGTTTTTAGGGTCCCGTACCCGAAATTGGTCAACGAGAAACCCTGTTACTAAGCTAACGTCTCGTCTGTCTGAGACAAAGCTGACATACAAACGTTTAAAGCTGGAAGCGGCACGGTAGCCCGCGAATTTCAAATTACCGGTCAATGTCAGTTTTATGTTGAACAAAATATAATTCGCGGCCGTGCAACGTATGTATTTATAGAATTGTAGTCATTAAATTCATCAATACAACTCCTTTAAGTTCAATTAATCTCATTGGATGACTATTAATTAGTATTTACTATTTAAGGGATAAAACCTGCCCTCATCCATAATAACTTCAGCCTATTCGTTTTCATGGTGCTTGCAACAGCGCCGAAATATCGGGAACTCAAAACAAACTGTAAACATGATAAATATCACGCTTCCAGTGTTAATGATTATTTTACTGACCATGTCAGTTTAATTACTTATATCGGATCTTGATATGTTTACGAGTAGCACTATAGCTAAGCTTAATCTACACTACAATACTACTATACTATAATAGGTAATCTCAGGATCTACTGAACCGATTATAAAAATTCTTTCACTAATAGGAAGCTACATTATTCCCGAGTGCCATATGTTATATTTACAACGTGCCTGTGTGATAATTTCCGACCAAAACGCGAGCGAAGCTGCGGGCAATAGCTAGTTGTTCCATAAATTTATGTTGTTGGCTTGCTGCACGCTTTGGTGCAAACTAAAAGTACAGCAAGGATCTGTTTAATAAATACCTAAATAATACGACCCAGCCGGAGATTTCTTACAAGAAAAAACAAGTTTAACTTTATTGTACAGTACCTTTACCGCTCAAGTCTTAACTCACGCTTAACCGATTTTTTTTGCCAAACAAGTGTGTAATATTTTATTTTTAGCTAACGGTATTTAATACTTTAATGACTGAAGGTTAAAGCCCTGTGGTGACTGCCTTTGGAAAAAAACTGACTAGAACACATGGAAGACAGTTGATAGACAATAATAATGAATGCTTTGCCGAATACTTTCGCAACCGCAGTGCTACGATTTTTTCTAATGGGTATAAAAGTACCCAAAACGAAGACCAAAGGCACTTGTTCTCCTCGTCATTGCGATCATTTTTTTGTTCTAGACCATACCTGGGAACCTTCTAGTTACGGAGATATTGGGGGTCAAAGTTCCAACTTTTATTATATTTTTTTAAATGTTATAACTTTACTTAAAAATACCTCCAAGACTCTACTATTCAATCCATCCATCAGCACAATGTTTTGAGTGCGTTACATTGAGTCCTAACGTAAAACGAGATTTTTTACCCCACATAAAGTCGTTTCTCAGCAAAAATTTTTGCTTAGAGTTACTTAGTTTGATGTACAGAATGCTTGGTTGACGGCTTCGTGAAGGGCTGGTTTACACCTTGTAAAATCGCCAACCCGTCTTGAGCAAGCGTGGTGATCAATGCTCGTACTTTCTCTGTTGAGAAGAGGACTTTGTCCAGCAGTGGGACAGTAAAGGACTGGTATTATTATTGATTATTACTAGGCCCTTTCGAAAGTATTCCTGTTGCTTTGTACAGTCTACGTAAATATTGAGAAACAAAGACAAATCAAATATTTACGAGCGATAGACGAAACAAGACGAAGATCGTTATCCAATACTTGTCAGGTACTACTTAGTACCTAACGATGACCTGGTGAAGGTTGCGGGGATCCGCTGAATGCGAGTCGCAGGGGACCGGTCAATGTGGCGACACTTGGGGGAGGCCATGTCCAGCAGTGGACGTCTTTCGACTGAAATGATGACTACTTAGTAACAAATCTCTCTGTCTAGTGTGACACTCCCGCTTGTCAGGTAACATTCGTGTCTCTAAATCAAAAATGTTCGAGATCAAAATTTTCGTGTGAAAATATTTACAATGTGCGCTCTATAAGGTCCCATTAAAATAGATGGACAAATTTTAACACAGCGTTCAGTACGTCTAACCAAAGATGTCCAAGCAAAAAAATAGTGATTAAAGTGATTTTATTTTGACCTAATGGATGTGTTGATTCTAGAGTTCCGCTGGCAATTTATTATTTTAGGTCAAAATAAAATCACTTTAATCAGCTTTATTTTTTTTGCTTGGATAGTTTTGGTTAGACGAACTGAACGCTGTGTTAAAATTTGTCCATCTATTTGAATGGGACCATAATTAAATGTCATTTAAATCTCTTTGTCCAGAAACTACGCAGACGAAATCACGTGCAAATTCCTAGCTAAAGACTGCATTTAATTAAAAATTGCATCACACATTTCGAATCTTAGTTTTACTGCAAATAGTAAACAGTTACGACTGCCTAACGGCGATAAAACACTACATTGGATAATACTTAAATGTTAAGGCGTGGTTCCTAATATGGTCCGCCATTGGTAAATACTATGTCTCTTATATGTCACTGACAGTTTGTCAAGTGTTTTGCGAAAGTAAAGCCGAGTTTACAGTCCTGATCCAAACAAATAAATAAAATTGAACTGTCTGTGTGATTATCTAAATAACAGCTTTTTACTAAATATAGATAATACACACCCTGTATTATCTATATTTAGTAAAAAGCTGTATTTTAATGGGACCCTTCACGAAGCCGTCAACCAAGCATTATGTACATCAAACTAAGTAACTTTACGCAAAAATTATCGCTGGGAAACACCTTTTTTTTTTGGGTGAAAAGTCACGTTTTACGGTAGGACTCCATATAACTCAATCAAAACATTGTGCTGATGAATGGATTGAATAGTAGGGGGTCGTGGAGGGGTTTAATGTAAAATTCCTACAATAAAAATAGGTATTTAAAAAAAAACTTTTGAAAAAGTTGGAACTTTGACCCCCAATATCTCCGTAACTAGAAGGTTCCCAGGTATGTCTAGAACAAAAACATTATCGCAGTGACGCGGAGAACAAGTACCTTCCACCTTCGTTAAGGGTCTTGTTGCACCCTCTTTATAGGCACTAACAAAAACATTTTTTTTTCAATTTTTGTGTGTCTCTAGATCTGTTTGTTAGTTCCAGCTAATTTCCGAAACGGCTTGATCAATTTTGACGAGACTTTAACTGGGAGAGAGTTGGTATTATATATACACATATAACGTATGAGTAACGTAGTTTATGATAAAAGCGAAGTCTGCCTGTTCCCTGTTTACGCCATAACAGCTGAATGGATTTGAATGAAAATTAGCACACGTATAGACGATTGACTGACGACGATCTCTAAGAACTAATCTTTGTCCTAATTCTGGAAATAGGATACTTTTTTGATACATAAAGTCTATCTGATCTTTTCAACCCAGAAACTGGTGTACACGATACTCCTTGCGCCTCGTCTACGTTCATACTCCGAAAGCGAGTACTATGCACCTGACCTTTCTGAGGCACACCATGAAATATCTCACTGTCAAATATCTAAGAAAGTTCGTTAGTAGCCAATGTGAAGCCAACCTAAGATCCGTCTGTTATAGAGGCGATTATCTCTTAAACTTCAGCGACTGTCAATTTATTTGCGACACTGACATTTGGCTTATTGACATAATGCCTCAATCTTTTGTTCGATTCTCTTTTCAAATAGACTTTCTTCAAGTAGGTGATTGCAAGAAGTATCAATCACATTAATTGCCTTTGGTATTTGAATGGTGCCTATTGCATAGTTGAGTTCTTTGTATATGAGATCGGACGGGGAAGTACTGCCATCTTATCGTACTTATCTATAGGTACCAATACAAATGAATAAAATTATAGTGCCTGTATCGTTGAGCTCCTTGAGTTATAAGTCGAGCTATATAATAACTGACAAATGCTTGCACTGACTGGACAGGTCCACTCAAATCTGTGTGGTTCTTTCTTCAAGAGACCATCTCAGACACTAATTTGCATTGTCCTCATGTGAGTTGACCAAGATTATGTCTGGACTTTAAAAGAGACCTCTGAGTTTGTTTCGGCTGTTTCTTCTCAGAGTAGTCACGTACGAAACACCGGTCCCGTCTAGTTTAAAAAAAATGACGTGTAAAAGTGTTTTTAAAAACCTATTTGCTAAATAAACATCATTTATCATATGAAAATATATACGGTATTACAATAATAATTTCACAAGTTTTTTTTTTAAATACATGGTATTTTTAGTAAGATTTGTGCTTTTAAAATCACCATGATCCCCGTACTATTCAATCCTTCCATCAGCACAATGTTTTGAGTGCGTTACATTGAGTGCTACCGAAAATCGTGACTTTCACCCCAAAAAAAAGTCGTGTCCCAGCAATATTTTTTGCGTTAAGTTACTTAGTATATGTACAGAATGCTTGGTTGACGGCTTCGTGAAGGGTCAAGTTACACCCTGTATAGGGCGAGCATATAAACATTACATTTATTTCAGATTGTTACTGAGGACTTCCAAATGGAAATACATTTAATAAATATTTAAAACATCCCATGATTAACATTTAAGTAAATATTTAAACGATTCCTATTTATTACAACAGTAACTTATTACTTGTTGCTAGCTGTAATTCAATATACTTGTAAACAAGTCTAATTAAATAGCAGTCACTTTGATATATAATTATCAAATATACTTGATATTAACATAAGTACTGCGTAAATTACTTCTTTACTTTGTAAGTTGAGTATATTAGTTAAATGTCACATTCTCATGTAAAAGTCAGGACCATTGATCACTATACTTTGTATTGAACTAACCACCAAGGCTAGCGATAAATTGATGGGTATGTATGATGTATGTGCACCCTAGACAGTTAGACCCGCTACCATTATGCTGGTATAGTTTCCACGGCATGATTGATTCTAATTCTCATATAAAGGGTGTAACAAGACCTCTAAACGGCTGATCGCATCATAATGAAAATTGGCAAGGACTCACGCACATCAAAATTTCCACGCGAACCGAGTCACGGGAAATAGCTAGTTTTAGTCATAAATATTTTGTAGTATTTTTTTTTCTGTTATTGCACCTCATATACATGTATGTTGTCTCTGCATCTCTCTAAGGTAGACTGGTAGAAAATGGTAATAGTTCATGAAGTTTTAAGAAATACGTTTTTGGGGTTCCGTAAAAACGGAAAAAACAAAAACGGCAAAAACGGAACCCTATATTACTAGGATTCCACTGTCCGTCTGTCTGTCTGTCTGGCTGTCTGTCACCAGGCTGTAGCTCATGAACTGTGACATAGCTATCATAGTTCATGAGCTGATGGATAGTTGAAATATTCACAGTTGATATATTTCTGTTGCCGCTATAACAACAAATACTAAAAACAGAATAAAATAAATATTTACAATACGATAGCCGAAGCGGCTAAGCGAACCGCATCATAGTATTGGCAATCATTGGCAGTGTGTAGAAAAGATAATCTTGAACAAAATAATCTTAGTGGCTTCGTATGATTCTTAACAAAAACGCAAAACGTAGAATATCATCCTCGCGCAAAATACGTGTTATTGATGCTAATTACGAAGAGAAAAACTCCTAGAAAAACTGTTAGGACGCGCTCAACAATAGGACAATGGGTCGCACGCGGAAAAAAAAATAATTAGACCACAGACGAACTGCGTGATTTCCTTGAAATAACGTCAAAGAAAAAAAACTGATATCCGGATACATTACGTTAATGTAATCAAGTCTTACACCCATTTAGACAGCCAGGATCAACAGCTTTCCGAGGCATGGAAGAAACTCGGTATGTAATGGATGGTCACCCATCCACGTACCGACCTTGGCAAGTGGCTGTTATTATTTAGCCGAGGCTCGTACCCCACAGGGGGTGCCCTTAGCGTGTAGTCTCTTAGTTTGTAAGTTTTTTGCCCTGGCTGGAGGCCTTACACTCAAGGCACCCACAGGATAGTCCGGTTAAGCAGACGACAGCCTCTTAGGTTGAACTGCGAGATGCCATTCACAAAAAAAAAACATTCTATCAGAGACAACGAAGTCAAGAATGCATTGGATTGATATAGCCTACTTGCTTGATTGCGTAGGTTGGTCCGTGGATGGGTGACCACCCATTTATGCCAAGTTTCTTCCGTGCCTCGGAAAGCACGTTAAGTCATTGGTCCCGGCTGTCATTTGTAAATCTTTGACAGTCGTTACAGGTAGTCAGTGGCCTAAAAGTACTTACCAAGGGGTATAGTATTCCCAGTACTAACTGGGTTGTGGTCAATAGACAGTCGCTCCATGTAAAATACTGGTATTCAGCTGCATCTGGTGATGTGGCTGATAGATGTTACTCAAACTAGGCCTGACATTTTGCATTTAAAGTTTCAACTGTCAATTTAAAATTGAAGTTTATACGTCTAGATAAGAATCGTACGTCTAAGTTAGCTCATTGCGTGCCGGTCTAGAAGTTGGGTCAGCTACCTGTCAAAGCATAACGCAACTTTAACCTTTCGCAGTCGGGTAACGTTGCCCTTTTAATGTTTAGACATTTTCTATTCTATTTTTAGTATGATTTTCGTAATTTTAAGGGCTTGAAGATAACTAAAGTTGGTGCATACGAATATGTTTGGAAATAACATAACATCACTCCTGTATTCCTCGGGGGGTTAGGCAAAGGTGTACCTACCGAATAGGTCTCCCACATTTAGCCAGTTATGTATCCCATGTAATAGGGGGCGATTCTAATGCCATCAACAGGGCACAAAACCAGAATCCGTCGCTGCCACTGAGAAATTCCTGATGAAAAACCTAATAACAATTTTCCCGACCCGGGAATTGAACCCAGGACCTCATGCTCAGTAGTCACAATTGCAACCACGTAGAAATTTTACTAAGACCTTCTAAATATAAGGTCCCATTAAAATAGATGGTCACATTTTAACACAGCGTTCAGTACGTCTAACCAATGATATCCAAGCAAAAAAAACACTGATTAAAGTGATTTTATTTTGACCTAAAATAATAAATAGCCGGTGGCACTCCATTAGGTCAGAATAAAATCACTTTAATCAGTGTTTTTTTTGCTTGGATATCTTTGGTTAGATGTACTGAACGCTATGTTGTCCATCTATTATAATGAGACCTTATATAAATAATTGCAAAACGTAAACCGCAGGACCAATGAAATACAAATATTTGTCGAAAAAATACGTCAACGGATTAAAATATTTAACCGACTAAGCGGAGCGCGTGTTCTGTGTTTACGCAACACCTATCGGACTAATTTCGAAAACATAGATGAAAGAAATATTCGTATTCATTTTTGTGCAACTTCTTCAGAAATATTTTAAAGATGACGGCTGTCGTTATGCAAATATTGATTAAGATCTAGCTTGGAATCTAGATTTTAGCCCGGTTCATGGCAAAAGGCAGTTGATTTTTCAAAATTTCTGTTTTCTATTATGTATGACTAGCTGTTGCCCGCGGCTTCGCTTGCATTTTGGTCGGAAATTATCTCACGGGCACGTTGTAAATATAGCTTAGGGCACTCGGGGATAATGTAGCTTCCTATTAGTGGAAGAATTTACTAAATCGGTTCAGTAGATCCAGAGATTACTCCCTACAACCTCACAAAATTTACCTCATGTAATATTAGTATAGATAGTCTAGATAACGAGGGCCATGGAGGTATATAAAGTAAAGGTACAACATTAACAAGTTGTATTTAAAAAAAAAACTTGTGAAATCTTTGACCTCCAATATCTCCGTAACTAGAAGGTTCCCAGGTATGGTCTAGAACAAAAAAATGATCGCAATGACGGGGAGAGCAAGTGCCTTTCGGCTTCGTTAAGGGTGTACATTTTCATCCATTATAATGCATTTTTTATACACTTATTAGGTAACTTAAAACCTGATGAATACATGACCTACCGTTTACTTAAACACATAAGTTATAGAACTCATGTAGGTATATTTTGACGTGCAATCATTAATTTATCATAGCCTATTTATGCGGTAGGGTCTTATTTACTATTTGATATACTGATGATTACATTTTAGATAATAATACCTTAATTGATAGTAATATTTATCCGCCTCTGGTAGAAAGACCTACCTCAACATTGTCGTGTAAATATTGCCTTGTCAAAATGAAATATTTTTATTTCACATAGGCCTAGATAGGCACTTATAAAATCGACAAAATGGTGCACGGTTTGGGTTGGTCGTTTCCTATGGAGAAGAACCGGCAAGAAAGTCCATGGTTACTCTTGGGGGGAAAAAGGCTTCTGGTCTAACTGGAGCTGAATACCAGTATTTTACATGGAGCGACTTCCTATCTGACCTCCACACAGTTAGTATTGGTATTACCCAGTACTAACTATGTGGAGGTAGGCCACCCAGTTTAGTACTGGGTGGAGGTGATGTTTGCTCTTGCGTTATCTAGGTATATCCATAACTGTGTGCTGCCCTTTTACATGATCGCAAAATGATTTCCTAATTCATTCTGCCCTGTCAAAATGACAATGACCATTGATGATGATGCCCTATCGAATGACAGCCGAAAACCATACTAGCTTCTATTTCAAAACACTATACATATAATACCATGTATATACCTACCTTCTATCAAAAACACGATAATATTATTTTGATAATGTAATACTTGAACTACCATTTATCATACCGTCGTGTACTGTCAGGCTCACAAGTGTAGACATGTACCGTGTACTGTCGCTTTCGCAAGATGTTTGTTTATTTCGTAATTGGTAGGATAAAATATGTGGGTATTGTGACCTTTTTACTGACCTATGTGCTGCGAAATAGGGCCGGTTTTACATTGATTGCTGGTTTTGATGCCTTTTAAAAGGGGTTTTTGGAATAATAGAAAAATTAACATCATCATTTGCCTGCTTTTTCACATTTATGTTGGTCGGCTTCCAGTCTAGTCCAGTATTTTACATGGAGCGACTGCCTATCTGACCTCCACAACCCAGTTAGTACTGGGTAATACGATACCTACCCCTTGGTAAGACTGGTTGTCAAACTTTCGCAGTCCAGATTTTTTTTTGCAGTGGCATTGGATATAATTAACCAACTGTACAGTCATAAAGAGAGTCAATAACTATTTCACTATTTCCAACAAAAATTGCAAGCAAAAAATGTTCTCACCAAGATTTCTATTCACGAAAATTACCATTTCAAACCAAATAAACCCATCAATCACTTTCGTCAACAACTGTACGCAAAGACAAGAACCTATGGCACAATAACTGTTAATATTCTTACATATGTATGAGAGATGTATGTATTTATGTATGGGATGCAATGCAAACAAGATTTATAACGCCAGAGGCTGTATGTGATTGTTTTCGTTTAAGATAATGTTTTAATAATTGTGTTTTCAAGTAGCTTTGAGGCGTGGTTGTTTACCGAGTATGTTCATGTCTATATATGTTGTATTACCATGTCTATCAATGTCCTCTATCTATACAAACACATCAAATTGAAGTGTCTGTTTTTAATGTAAATATAACAGCTTTTTACTGAAAGTATATACAGGGTGGAATTTTTCAACGCCACCTGGAGGGAAAGTACTCGAAATACTGGAGATAGAAAATTTTACTCAAGGAAACATTCCTTTATTTTTAAAAAGAAATAAATCTGCATTCAAAGATTTTCGAAAATTCACTTGTCACACTCGGGAATCGAACCGGCCAAATTCCAAAATAATTACATCTTGTACTTTTATGGCATCAATAGATAGGGTCAATCATAAGGATCAAATCTCTCATTCTTTATTAAAAAAATGGACTAAAATCAGAACTCAATGCACGACATTTCCTTTTATAGGTTTCTACAATGACATGGGGGGGTTACCATGACGTCATAAAGCAAGAGAAATTTCAGTGAAGGAAAGAGACAGAGCTGTACAGGTCGTCTAGCGCACACTCTTTCCCACACTGGAATTACTCCTGCTTTAAGACGTCATGGTAGGCCACCTGAGTTCTATCCATCATACTTTTTTATCTAAGTTTAGTTAATGAGTCATTCAGACCCACGCGAACTTGATAGCATTACATAAACCCACATGGTATTATGACTGATGTTTTTTGTTTGACATAATTGACATCATGATTGACATGCTTATTATACAGGGTGTAACAAGACCTTTAACGAAGCCGTCAACCAAGCATTCTGTACATCAAACTTAGTAACTTTACGCAAAAATTATTGCTGGGAAACGACTTTTTATTTATGATGAAAAAGAATGCCTCGTTGGACTAGTGGTAGTAAGCGCGACTGTTGAGCATTAGGTGTTGGGTTCGATTCCCGGGTCGGGTAAAGTGTTATTTAGTTTTTCCACCAGAAATGTCTCAGTTGCAGCCACGGAGTCTGGCGGTGTGCCCTGTTGCTGGCAATAGGGTCGATCCAATAACATGGGACTTAAATAACTGGCGAATTGTGGGGGTACTATTAGGTACACCTCTGCCTAGCTCTTCGGGGATTCCACTCTCGATGTAATTTATGTAGTAAGGATATCTTTTACTAAAATTCAAATTATTCTACAAATTCTTTTAACATATTTACAGTATACGCACATATCCTTTACCAGTCAGGTCATCAGGTTTAGTGCTCATGTCGCAATACCTATGTAGGTACCTAGCTACCTAGGTATGACTGTACATCGCCAAACCAAAGGACATCCAGATATAGGAGTGTTAGCAAAAATGTCAGGCTTCAAAGTATTGTTCGCTTTGACATTTTCTTGGACGCCTGCTGTGAGAGTTACGATAATAGTGTACTGTCACGTTTCACGCTTGTCGTGAATGGGTTGCAGACATGTGCAGTTTGCAGACATTTCGTTTGATATGTTTAAACCGTGCGTTATGGACAGTGATCGGAATGGGTAGAGCTAGTGTGCCTAAAGTTCAAGGAACAAAAACGTAAAGTGGAGACTTCCTTACGACTATTTTTTTGGTCAGCATATTACTGTACAACTAAAGTTAATAAAGTAAAACAACTGAAGAGTTAGACAGAGATATACCTTCAGGGTACCAACATTTTGCCCTCTGTTAAGGGGTGAGCCTATTGCTATCAACTTTGCCTTGCTTATTATGATAATTATCAGATGATAATCGGATAGTTTTCAATGCTGATTTGATACTATGACCTATTTAATTTTTATTTAAAAATAATAATTTCATTACAAAAATATGACATAAAAAAGACATTTATATTTACTGACTGTTTTATTACTTGGTTTAAAAAAAAACTTTTATTATTATTTATTTAAAATTCTGTTTGTTGATTGTCACAGTGTTTCTGACAGTTTTTTTTTTAAGTTGACACATAATTTTTCATTTACACACGTGTCGTAACATTGTTAACGTTAGCGATTGTTTAACCTTTCGTATGCCGAGTATATAGGGTGACTGGCAATTAGTGTACGATACTTAAACACGTGATTGTGCTCATGATAACAAACAATTTTTATTATGGGAGCAAAGCCGAAATCGCGAAAAAAATATCAGCTGTTCAGTACATTAGGCAAATATAAATGTACTGAACAGCTGATTTTTTTTCCGCGATTTCAGGTTTGTTCCCATAGTAAAAGTTGTTGGTTATCATGAGCACAATCACGTGTTTAAGTATCGTTCACTAATTACCAGTCACCCTATATAGACACAATTAAAATCTACGTTCCGGCCACACGAAGGGTTAATAAATGATTTTTGTTATCATCATGATAATTATCAAGGTAAAATTATCAATGATAATTATCACTTCAAATCCTGTTGTGCAGGGTCATCATTATCATCCTGTACTTGTCCCATTCTATTTGGGGTCGGCGCAATACGTTTTCTTCTTATGTAATCAGGTGCAGGGTATTATGGTTTATTTAAACATTTTCAACTACACCTCAAAAACAAAAATTAAACTCCAAACCATTCTGCCGACCGTACTTGTCTTGTTTCGCTAGATGGACATCAAAATGTTTTCTTTACAATTGCTCAAGTCTGTACACAAACGTGTTAGCTTTTTATGCTGACCTTAATTTAGGCACTCGTTTAAAATACCTGCATTTTCTGGGTAAAATGCCGTTTGGTGGGCAAAAGAAGGGGCATACTCACGTTTAACGAGTGTAAAAAGACCCTTAACGAAGCCCAAAAGGCTCCCCCGAAAGGAGCGGTTCTCCCTGTCACGCGTCATTGCGATTCTTTTTTAGTTCTAGACTATACCTGGGAGGCTTCTTTCTAGTTACGGAGATATTGGGGGTCAAAGTTCCAATTTCTACACATGTTTTTTTAAATGTTTTTAACTTTATTCTAAATACCTCCATGACCCCTGGGGCCTTAGTCTGCTATTGCAATAGTGTCAGAATGGTCTATAATTGATTTAATAAGGCCCCTAGCCCACGGCGTATTGAAGCGCGTTCGAAACTCATTTGACGTGCGTACAAAGGGTAATTCGTCTGCGCGGGGCCTTATTAAATCAATGATAGACCATTCTGACACTATTGCAATAGCAGACTAAGGCCCCTGTTAGTACGATTTAATGCATCCATCAGCACAATGTTTTGAGTGCGTTACATCGAGTCCTACCGTAAACCGTGATTTTTCACACCAAAAAATAAAGTCGTTTCCCAGCAATAATTTTTGCGTTAAGATATTATATTACCTCTTATTTTGATGTACTTATTGCTTGGTTGACGGCTTCGTGAAGGGTTCTGTAACGTATACTGTATACATAACGACTTTTAAGGCCATGTAATAGGGGGCGGGATTCTTGTAATCAACCAATTTGTACATTCAATACACCATTTTAAACTGCTACTAACTATTCTTGGGTGAACCTTCATTTTTGTTTAATTCCACGTTTTCTTTTAATAAATTTTGAATTCAGACAATTCACTCGAGTGAAAGATCCAAAAATCCAGCAGCCCCAACCGGAAAACGAACTCTGGACCCCATTTTCAGTCATCGGATTCAATGAGCTTCCGAAAATATGACGTCACAGGTGCACAGCGCGTCATCGCGTAGATGAGATGATTCATTTTATTATTAAACTCTGTCTTCTATACTAATATTATAATTAAAGAGGTCAATTTTGATTGTAAGTTTGTATGTATGGGCTAATCTCCGGAACGAATGATCCAATTCTAAAAATTCTTTCACTGGCAGAGAGCTACATTATTCGTGAGTGCTATAAGCTATAAATTATATATATATCAGGCATATAAGCAGAGCTATCACAATTATTGCAATCGAAGTCGTGGGCGAAGAGCTAGTATTAAATATTCAAATTCACTAATTCGACACATTTGTACACTTCCTAGGTCATCGGTAGACCGCAATAAAAATGTGTTAATCATTATTTATTTATCACGTTCACTTGTGAATCATTATTTACATTATGTGCATTTATCTATCTATACATATAATAAAATTGTAACACGCCGATGTCTGAAAGCAATATATAGGGGCGTCTTTTAGAGCAAATTTTTGTTTGTCTGTGTGACTTTCTGTTTGTTTGTATGTTTATAAGCGCATCACACAAAAACAACTGCATGGATTTGAACGTAGTTTTCACCTCTCTACTGCTAAATAATTAACTTAAAATATAGGCTACATTAGATATAGTTTTGGACCCGAAAGGTGGTGCTGTGCGAAGCAGGGGCGGGTGGCTAGTTTTAATATGACTCTGTCTGTTACCGATTTCTTTTTTATGAACGTTTAGAAGGCTGATGTCCAACTTCATCATCATCTGATTAGCCTTTTCCCAACTGTGTTGGGGTCAGCTTCCAGTCTAACCATATCCAGCTGAATACCAGCATTTTACATGGAGCGACTGTCTATCTGACCTCCACAACCCAGTTAGTACTGGGTAATACGATACCACTTGGTAAGACTGATTGTCAGACTTTCGGGCCACTGACTGCCTGTAACGACTGTCAAAGATCTACAAATGACAGCCGGGACCAACGGCTTAACGTGCTTTCCGAGGTACGGAGGAAACTCGGTATGTAATGGGTGGTCACCCATCCACGGACCAACCTAGGCAAGCGCGGCTTAACCTGAAGATTGATCCGAGCGGCTGTTATTGTTTAGCCACGCGCTCCTCGGTTGATGTCCAACTTCTATTACAATATGAGGCAGGACATAAAAGGCGTAACAAGACCCTTAACGAGGCCGAAAGGCATTTATTCTCCCCGTCGTTGCGATAATTTTTTTGTTCTAGACCATACCTGGAAACCTTCTAGTTCCGGAGATATTGGGGGTCAAAGTTCCGACGTTTTCACAAGCTTTTTTTAAATACATGTTTTTAATGTAAGATTTTTACTTTAAACACCTCCACGACCCTCATACTATTCAATCCATCAATCAGCACAATGTTTTGAGTGCGTTACATTGAGTCCTACCGTAAAACGTGATTTTTCACTCCAAAAAAAAAAGTCATTTCCCAGCAATAATTTTTGCGTAAAGTTACTTAGTTTGATGTACATAATGCTTGGTTGACGGCTTCGTTAAGGGTCTTGTATAAGATAAAAACCAATACATTAATAAAATACCTTACAATATTATTATCTTAAAGAAAATCTTATTAAAACAAGCCCAAGGAGGTCTTCAATATTAAATTAATAATAACAAGGATAGCCAGAGGCTCGATTATTAATAATAGTCATTTGATAAGAAACTGCCACGTTGGTCTATTGATCGCAAGCGCGGACTGCTGAGCATGAGGTCCTGGGTTCGATTCCCGGGTCGGGCAAAGTGTTATTGGATTTTTCCATCAAGAATTTCTCAGTAGCAGCCACGGAGTCTGGATTTGTGTTCGGTTGATGAGAATAGGCTCGCCCCCTATTATATGGGAATTAAACACAACTGGCGAAATGTGGGTGTACTATTAGGTACACGTCTGCCTAACCCGCCGGGAATTATAGGCGTGATATTATGCGACCATTCACGTTAATAAAGATCGCAAGATGCGTAAAAGAATAAACTATCTATTATTTAAATCAATACGCATGTTTGACGACAAGAGAGGCGAAAATGTCAAGGACTTCAATTAAAATGCCACAGCCGAAAACCGAACCCGGATCCTCCCAATTACAAATCAACATGTTTTATTACCACGTCATGTATTTGTTTGTCTGTCTACAAAACTGATGGATTAATTCTGATGAGGCGTTTGTTAACGAACTACAATAAATGAATTAATTACGACAGGATTTTACATATTTGAGGTGTGGTTGAAAATTTACGGAATTGAGGAAATCGTCTGTCATTGTATATCATCAGCTCTGTGGTTATATTGCGTGTTATATTAGAAATATAAATATCAGTATGCCATGGTAGCTTGTGGCTAAATAACCATGCAGCCGTTCGTATCGATCTTCAGGTTAAGCCGCACTAGCCCAGGTTGCTCCGTGGATGGGTGACCACCCATTACATACCGAGTTTCCTTCGTGCCTCGGAAATCACGTGAAGCCGTTGGTCCCGGCTGTCATTTGTAGTCTTTACAGGTAGTCCAGTAACCCGAAAGTCTGAAAACCAGTCTTACCAAGGGGTATCATCGTATTACCTAGTATTAACTCGGTTAGACTGGAAGCCGACCTCAATATATAGTTGGGAAAAGGGTCATGTCATGATGAAGATGGATATCAGCCTACCCTGCCCTAACTACCAGTACCCACTAGGGTGTGTACCCTGAAATACATCCAAAAATGGTGGTACCATTCTTAAACTTTACGCTTCTGCTTACCCTTCGGCGATTGCAAGCGTGATGTTACAATACTTAACTAATATTATGACGACCCGAATGGCGCAGTGGTAGTGAGGCTGCCTTACGTTCATAGGGTCCCGGGTTCGAATCCCGGTAGGAGCAAATGTTTGTGTGATGAGCATGGACATTTGTTTCCGAGTCATGGATGTTTATATATATAATAAGTATGTATTTACAAACAAAAAGTATCTATGTAGTATTATCAACTATCTGGTGTCCACGACACAAGCCTCGTTGCTTAGTGTGTCACCTAGATTTATTTATAATGTGACGATTCGACTCATTAGAACAACCTTTGTACATATTATGACACTTCAGTTAAAGATCACTTGGCCTTAAAGTCACAGAATCTATCTAAGGTTAAAGAATAAGAACTGTTTTTTTTTTTAACTAAGTATTTGAAATTCTACATATTTCCTTGTACTTGACAGGTATTGATGGATAGTTTTTGTTGATGACGCTTGCAAGTTAGTAATATGAAGATGGTTTTTACATAATTTGTGAGGTTAAGCTGTGGTTGTCGCGGTCGGTTTTGGGATGGGTGACCTTTTTTCTGGAAAACTTTAAAGATTGTAGAATTGAATAGAATATCGAATTTTTTCTTTGTCTAAGTGATCAAATAGCAGACATATAGGATGTTTGGTGCACCGTTTGCAAAATTGAACGTGTCGAAAGGCCTCATTTGCTGTCTCTTCAACCCCTCATCCCTGACCCCAAGGATGTGGTCATGGATATTAAAAACTTCAGTTTTATTCATCATCTACTATGTTGTGGTCGGCTTCCAGTCTAACCAGATGCAGCTGAATACCAGTATGTTACATGGAGCGACTGCCTATCTGACCTCCACAACCCAGTTAGTACTAGGTAATACGATACCCCTTGTCTATATTTTTATGTAAATAAAAATAAAAACTTGCATAACGAAACAACTTTACATCTTTATTAATGAAGCGGTCTTATCAATCAAGTCTCATTGAAAAACTTCCAGTTTCCGGATACGGAAATAACACATACGTAAGCCTTACGTAAAACTAGAAGCTTGTTTGATTAATTACTAGCTGTTGCCCGCGGCTTCGCTCGCGTTTTGGTCGGAAATTCCCCCTCCCACCCATCGCATCCCTCGGGCACGTTGTATATATAGCATATGGCACTCGGGGATAATGTAGCTTCCTATTAGTGAAAGAATTTTCAAAATCGGTTCTGTAGATCGAGAGATTACCCCCTACATACCAACTTACAAATTTTACCTCTTTATAATAGCAAGTATAGGTGTAGAAAAATAACATCTCGAACGTGATAATAAAATGTAGCTTTTAATCTATTTAGTTTTAGCTAATGAGAGTGAAATAAAGGGTGTAACAAGACCCTTAACGAAGCCGAAAGGCACTTGTTCTTACCGACATTTCGATTTTTTTTTTGGTCTAGACCATACCTGGGAACCTTCTAATTACGGAGATATTGGGGGTCAAAGTTTCAACTTTTTCACAAGTGTTTTTTTATACACGTTTATAACGTAAGATTTTTATTTTAAACACTTCTTTGACCCCCGTACTATGTTTTGGGTGCGTTACATTGAGTTATACCGTAAAATGTGATTTTTCATCCAAAAAAAGTGGCTTCCCAGATAATTTTTGCGTACTTACATAATGCTTGGTGGACGGCTTCATTAAGGGTCTTGTTACAAGGTGCAAGAGATACCGACGCACAAATGTTTACCACGTATTCAGTACATCTCTTATTTGATGATATTTGAATTTGAAATATTTTATCTCATGACAACAAACGTTTTTAGGGTTTTTTTACCTCAAAAGGAAAAAAAAAACCTCTCAAAACCGTAAATACATATGTAGATTTATAACAAAAACACAATTTTGTACAGGACCCTCTCTGCGCGAGTGTAACTCGCCCTTGGCCGGTTCATTTGTGAATGTTTCACCATTGCCAACTTTCAGTACACTGTGAAGTAAGGCTATGGATCCTATACACCAATGACCCCAGTGATGTCAACTGAACGAGTTGCCGTCCTGCCTCTCACTTTGGTATGAAGGGTATACAAGAAATATCACATAAGACTCACCTGAGTATGAGCCTGCAGAAGTCCTCCTCCGTTGGTGTTCACAACTCCATTGTTACACTGGGACTTGTGTACGCAGACATATCCTTGACCAGCACAGGTCTGCTGCAAGTCTCCTCCAGAATTGTCATGAGCATTCACGTTTCCAGTACTCGCGAAGATTTCATCAATGTTCTGCTGAGTCTGCTGTTGCTGTTCGTAATCGTATTCCTTCTGGCTGTTCTGGATAAGGTTCACGTTTGAACCAGTGGCTGGGGCGAAAGGAGCTGGGGAGGAACCGGTGTAGCCTGATCCTGAGGCGAATTTGTTGCTGCTGAAGGAGCTGCCGAAGGCGTTTTGATTGCCTTGGTTGTTGCCGAAAGCATTTTGACCGCCTTGAGCTCCGAATCCAGTTTGGCTCGCTTGAGCGCCGAATCCAGTCTGACCTCCTTGAGCTCCACTTCCAAAAGCGCTCTGTCCTGCTCCAAATCCGGTACCAGCACCAGATACACCACCATTCAAGAACGGATTCTTCGAGATATCAATCTCCTTTGTCGAGGACGATTCGAAAGATTGGGTGTTGGCAAAGTTGCCACCGGTTCCAGTAAATCCTGCACCACCTCCAAGCTTAGAGAAACCTCCGTTCAGGAAAGGATTGGCGGCTAAATCGACACCTCCGGCACCACCGTTACTAGAACTGGTGAAACTTGAAGAAGACTTGGAGAACTTCTCAAAGGAACCACCGTTGCCTGCAGCAGCACCGGCCTTGAAAGGAGAATTCTGGTTCATCCACCAGAAAGGACCTCCATTGGGTGCGCCTCCTTCAAAGACACTGTTTCCAGCTGCTTGGAACTGGAATTCGTTACCAGTATCAGCGTTGGCTGCTGCCTGGAAAGCTTGCAGATTCCCGAACTTTTCAATTACTTTGCCATCTTTTACTTTAAGACCAGCGCAGCCTTTCTCCGAAGAGCAGCCTTCGAAGGATTCCTGCGTATGTACTTCGGAATTGGGTAAGGTTTTCAGTGCTGCTAGGAATTCTTTGGGTGATTTTAGGCTTTGGGTACCGGTACAAGCAGTGCATCTTTCAGCTCTTGCTTGTGGTGCGCTAGCTTCTGCTTCCAGGACTGGCTCGTGGCTTTGGGGCAGCTCCTTGACATCTTCGATGTTTTCGGGGTGAGCGTTGGCCGCTAATACCAGTATGGCAACCACTATTGGAAATAGTGGCTTCATGGTTCTGTAACAAGGAAAAACAGAGTCTATTAGTTATCGTGTACGATTGGTTTTTGAAATTGCTGAAATAGAAGTTGCTTTACGATGGGTTCAAAATATTCTTTTCTATAACTCCTTTTGATAAGTTTACGTTTTATATATAATTAAATCTATTAACTTGTAAATATATTCCTTCACTTTAAATATATAATCATAAGTTATCAGCATTCGATTTTTTTTTCTGTTTATATAAAGAAAAACATTTGTAAAATCAAAAAGCGGGAAATATTTTCAATCATGCATGCAAACATAACATGCATTCTTAGCATTTTAAGGTTTTAAAAGAAGAATTGCTTCAAAAGTCGTGGAAATCGTTCGCGCCTAAAACATTGTCAACTGAAAATCGCTGTAATCCTTATTTTTAATAGTAGTTTTTTTTTATTGACACCATAAATAAACTTTATCACGTGTTTTTTGGTGTCATTAAGTGCTGTTCACACCTATAAGTGACGCATTCACCGCAAAGCTGTTAAATAGAATATATTTAATGTAATTATTTAATGAATAAGTCGTTGGTGTGTCAATAAATAAATAAATCACTATATCACTTATAAATCGGCCAGTTTCGTCACTAAATTAAAAATACCAGATGACAGCATGTAAAATCCCAATTCAAGACCTATTCTAGCCACAGATAAGCATATAAATAGTGTACTTTAATACCTACATGTCTACCAACCTGTGTATTTGACAGTTCTGTCACGTATGTCTAGTTTAAAAAAAAACCACGGAAATATCTGTCTGGTGTAGGACCCTTCACTTGAGTTTAGTCTTTACATACTAACGAGATTTTTTATTGGTCATCGATTTTATAGAGTGCAAGATTTAGACATTCACATTAAGTTTGTTTTTGGTTGGCTGTACTCAGGGCTTCGCTCGCGCAGACAATTTTTATCTTTCTTATATCTTTCATACTCGGTTTTTATAATGAATTAAATAATCTTATCTAACTAATATTATAAAAATGCGAAAGTGAGTTTGTTACCTTTCACGCATAAACCACTGAACCGATCATCCTGAAATTTTACATATACGTTGTCAGGTGTACAGAAACGGACATAGGGTACCTTTCATCCCGAAAAAAGAATAAAATTGTTCCCGAGGAAATCAACAATAACGTTTTTATAATAATAGATTGCGCCACGTGTAATTCGAAGCATGCAGCAGGCTACGCTTAAAATACATGGTGATTTTGGAATCATTACCGTTTCTTAAGGGGTGATCTCAAAATTTTTTTTCTTTCGCTGTGAAAAAAAAAAACTTATTAAGGTATTTTTATAGGCTCACCCCTTAATACATGGGACTTTAACATAACTAGCAAAATTTTGGTATACTATTAGGTATACGATTATACGAGTACCTCTGACTAACCCTTCGGGCATTGCAGGCATCATGTTTTACATCAATAATTTCAATCTTAATATTATTGCTGATTTAATTAGGAAAATACTTCGGTTAAGTTCACTTTTCTCGAGATTCGCAGTAGCCAACGGACAGAGATATAGATTTTTTTATGTATATATGTACATAATGTATATGTAAGAAAGATATAGGTACTTAAGATCAAGGTTCTCTTTTTTGCTGACATATTCTTGTTAAGTATAGGTTAACCAAACTATGTAAAAAGATGTTATAAATGAAACATACTATGTAATTATTATGTCTAGAAATTAGCACAACTGATATCTAAATGACTATTCGACTGAGCGTGGAATAATGCTTTTAATATCACCATTATATGGTGAGCCTATTCCCAACTGTGTTGGGGCGGCTTCCAGTCTAACCGGATGAAGCTGAATACCAGTATTTTACATGGAGCGACTGCCTATCTGACCTCCACAACCCAGTTAGTACTGGGTATACGATACCCCTTTGTAAGATTTGCTGCCAGATTTTCAGACTACCTGTAACGACTGTCAAAGATCTACAAATGACAGCCGGGACCAACGTCCTCCCATCCCTCTGAAAGACTTTATTATTTACCAACACCCGTGTCTATAAACAAGTCAAAGTGATTAGGTACTTGTAAAAGTAATTACTTAAGATACGATTTTTATTCTGTAGTTTAGGTACTTGAAGTTAGTACTGTAAAAAGTTAGAATTCTTAGCTTTGCTTTCTTTGACGGTACTCACTTCGTTAAAATTCTTGTCTATTGTATAAACATATGTAGTTGCATGAGAAATTACTTAGACTCAAGTCGTTACTTTAATTATACTATAGATAAAAGTGTCAGCCCTTTTTTTAGGAACAGCTGAACGGCCCTAAATGAAAATTATCATACAGATAGACTACAACCTGGGTTATGATATAGGATACTTTTGATCCCATTAGTACGTTCTCGTGGGATAATTTTAGACCTCAAAGTAGGTAAAGCGGCGGGTATGAATACTAGTAATGTATGAGTTTGGTATTTTAGTCGAAAACACTTGATTCTTAAACACCTATTGAGTTTTAAAATGTCTTAATACAAGGTTGTATACCTAATCAGGCACGATTAGACCATCAAAACATGAAACTAAAGCTTATTTTTATGGTGACAAGGTTCATAATTGAATAGCAGTCGTATGTTTAAGAAAAATGCGTAAATTACATCTTATTTGTTGACAATTAAGATATATTTTTGAATGATAAGTAGTCTTGTAGCTAATTTCAAAGGTTTGTTAAAAATAGAATGACATTTAGAAGAAAAATCAATGCTTTTGATAAGTGATTTGAATAAAAAAACGCTTCGTCTGCGTTCACACATACTTTATGTTTTCATCTATTAAACATATTTACCTACTAACCAACTATAAAATAAAGTTATGTGTTTAGCAGATAGTTATGCGCGTGCATAATTTTTTATACATCCGAGATGTAGATATTAAAGAAATGGTCACGGTTATATTTTTTTGGTGCTTTTATCGTTTACATTTATCTGAAAAATACTTAGTTTACATATTTTTGACCAAAATGTTTACTTAGCTGTGACTCCGTTTAGTAGCAACATAACTTTGATCTTTAAAAAAGTATAGATATATCTGAAATATATAACAAATGACATGATTTTTAAAGCTTTAGTGTTTACATATTTACGCACTTGATATTTAATTGCCATAACTTCTCAAAAAGCTGTGAAATCTTCTGAAACGACATTGAAGAACAAAAGAAGAATCAGATAGGTTCATAGGTACTATTATCGATTGTCAAAATATCTTAGAAATAAAGTCTTGGGGCTATTGTCGGTACACAAAGTTCAGAGTTCAGATCCGGGCCATGAACTTTCGATAGCCGATTGTAACATGACTTATCTTGCTTGGCTTATCAAAATATTAATATTGTTTAAAAGGTCGTTCTTGCCCGGAGGACTTAGGTATTTTTAGGTCTTCAAAACTGGTAGCAATATACAGGGTTTAACAAGACCCTTAACGAAGCCGTCAACCAAGCATTATGTACATCAAACTAAGTAACTTTACGCAAAAAATAATGCTGGGAAACGACTTTTTTTTTTCGGGGTGAAAAAGCACTTTTTACGAAAGGACTCAATGTAACGCACTCAAAACATTGTGCTGATGGATGGATTGAATAGTACGGAGGTCGTAGAGGTGTTTAAAGTAAAAATCTTACATTAAAATTAGTATTAAAAAAAAACTTGTGAAAAAGTTGGAACTTTGACCCCCAATATCTCCGTAACTAGGAGGTTCTCAGGTATGGTCTACAACAAAAAAAAAATCGCAATGACGGGGAGAACAAGTACCTTTCAGCTTCGTTAAGGGTCTTGTTACACCCATAATTGTTTGTTGTAAGTCTAATCTGTGCCTAGGCTGGAAAAATATAGGCAGAAGATGCCTTAAAACCAGCATTCAAAGTGTCAATTATCATGATACTGATCTTGATAATGCTAGCTCGTGGCTATCTCTTCAGGTTAAGCTGCGCTTGCCTAGGTTGGTCTGTGGATGGGTAACCACCCATTACATACCGAGTTTCCTCCGTGCCGGACTGGATGTCAGATTTTCAGGCCACTGAATACACTGGTACTCCAAGACATACCAAGGGGTATGGTATTACCCAGTACTAACTGGGTTGTGGAGGTCAGATAGGCAGCCGCTCCATGTAAAATACTGGTATTGAATACTTGGTAACCATTTTAGCGTCGGTGTCCTTTACACCTTGTATATTGACGTGTTTCCATAGCACGTAGATAATAACGTCATTTATTTATTGCTTAATTATAGGTTGTTTCTATCTTCGCCTACTCAAGTGTTTCAAGATAGCGTTGAGTCATGGACCACTTGAAATCAGCTGTTCTTTTATAATATTCAGGGTCAAAATTGAGTCAACTTTTTTGGTTGTATGCAGATGTTAACCGTGTGTCTCTTATAAAGGTAGGTTTAGGCAGAATTCGTGAGCAAAAACTTAAGAACTTCTTTACTAACATACAGGGTGTAACCGAACCCTTCACGAAGCCTTCAACCAAGCATTCTGTACTTACATCAAATTATGTAAGTATAGGTACATATATACGTTAAAATTGTTGTTGGGAAACGACTTTTTGGAGTGAAAAATTACATTTTACGGTAGGAGGTTACTCACAAAGTAAAATTTGCTGATACGAGTATTTATGAGTATTTAACCCCCATAAAGTATTGTCCTCTTTTTAACCAATCACCCTGTATCACCATGTTCCTGCCCTTGTCCCATGTTACTTGCGGTCGGCGCAACACGTGTTCTTCTTCCATTCTCTCCTGTCAGACGTCACGGCAACATTTACTGCTTTCTCTTTCATATCATTCCTCACACAATCCATCTATCGTTTCCTTGGTCGTCCTCTCCCTCTTCATCCATCAACATTTAACAGTCACATTTATTTCTTGTTAGGCTTCTCAACAATGAGTACACTGTGAAATTATAATTTGTACATTGCTAACTTAAGTCTAAGCGCCTCATCACTTACAGAAAAGCACAGCATGCACTACATTATGCGCAAATAATTATACCATTAAATAATTAAAACCAGAAATACACAATTGTGCACATGTGTTTCGTCCTTCCTTATAACATCCTGTATAGCCAATCACCCTGTATAACCAATCAACCTGTATATCCAATCAACCTGTATATCCAATCAACCTGTATATCCAATCAACCTGTATATCCAATCAACCTGTATATCCAATTAACCTGTATATCCAATCAACCTGTATATCCAATCAACCTGTATAACCAATCAACCTGTATATCCAATCAACCTGTATAACCAATCAACCTGTATATCCAATAAACCTGTATATCCAATCAACCTGTATATCCAATCAACCTGTATATCCAATCAACCTGTCTATCCAATCAACATGTATATCCAATCAACCTATACAACCAATCAAACAGTACAACTTTGCAAAACTTACATAACATTTTATCACAATAACAGGAAACGGAAACAGTCATCGGAACTACCTTCCTACTCCACCTCAAACTCCTAACAAGTTCAATTATACCTATTTATCATTCATTTATTTGGTATCGCACCTCAATTCAAGGTTTTTCTTTATTGGTAAGAATCTGCTTAAGATAAATATTTGTTTATCTTTGCATGGCCTCTGCCTACCTCGTGTTTGTTAAACGTCATGTTGGTTTAAGAATGTTTGGTGAGGAGCTAGCGAGGTTAAGCTGGGGGTCCTGAGGTTTGGATTTTGATCGGTGAGTATGGCATTAGAAAAAGTTCAGATTTGTGATTGTCTCTTTGGTCTAGTGGTCGTCAACGCTACCGCTGAGCAAAAAGTTTTGGTTCAATGTCCAAGTCGAGCAAAGATATGTTGGGTTTTTCTTATAAGGATTTCTCAATAACAGGCCAGGCATCAGCAGGCAGGATCTGGAGTTCTGCCCAGTTGATGGCCGTGGGGCATAGGAGGCGCCTATTAAGTCCCATACTATAAAATTACCGGCGAAGTATGGGTGCACTTACATCTTAGCTTACTTCTTCGATGAATTCAGGTGTGATTTTTTATTTGTTCTGAGCGCCTTTTGCTCACAGATATAGATAGACTATATCTGTGCTTTTGCCTATTCTGTTAATAGGGACCAGTTCTAGAACTTATTGCGAGTAATTGTGTACTGCTATCATTTACATTTGTCATCATCATCATTCTAAGATGCAGAGGACCAGAGGTGTACCCAATAGTACACCCACATTTTGCCAGTTATGTTAAAGTCTCATGTAATAGGGGGCGAGCCTATTGCCATCGACCGGGCGCAAATCTAGACCCCGTGGCTGCTACTGAGAAATTCCTGATAGAAAAATCCAGTAACGATTTACATCTGGCCGTGGTCCCTTATTTAAACATATTTTCTAAACTACATAAAGGGTGTAACAAGACCCTTAACTTGTTCTCCCCGTCATTGCGATAACTTTTTTTGTTCTAGACCATACCTGTGAACCTTCTAGTTACGGAGATATTGGGGCTCAAAGTTCCAATTTTACGACAAGTTTTTTTTTTAATACATGTTTTTAGGGTTATTTGTTTTCTTTTAAACACCTCCACGACCCCCATACTATTCAATGCATCCATCAGCACAATGTTTTGAGTGCGTTACATTGAGTCCTACCGTAAAACGTGATTTTATACCCCAAAAAAAAAGTTGTTTCCCAGCAATAATTTTTGCGTAAAGTTACTTAGTTTGATGTACATAATGCTTGGCTGACGGCATCCTGAAAGATCCGTTTACGCTCTGAAAAACATTGACTAGAAATCTAACATAACATAACATCCCGCCTGTACTGGGACGAAGGGATAGGCAAAGGTGTACCTAATAGTACTACCACATTTCGCCAAAATCTAGAAATCTCTGGGACTTAAAAACCTATTTATTGAGGTCAAGGGCCATTAATACCATCGCAATATAAGTACCTACAACATTGAAACACAGAAACATTGCAAAACCATTACACATCCTTTTTCCTACACAATCGGTGAAAAAAAAAGTGAAAATTATTTGCCTTCTTATTTAGCGATGAAATCGAATGTGTATTTACATAATATGAGCCGTGGATTTTGTATGTACCGTGTCTTTATGTCGTATAGGTACTTTGTAACTACCTACGCGATAAAGACTGCGGTACAGTGCAAGTGGATAGCAAGAAGCTATAAAAAGCGCCACGATAGCCCGCGAAATACAAATTTTCGTATGTTTTTTGCAATTTGTCGGTCTGTGTCAGATGGTGAAAATGTGATTCGCGATTTCGTGTGATTAGTTCCTAACCTGGTATCCGAGTTTTTATGCCGCCCATGGGCCTCTGACTTACATGCCGTCGAGAAATATCTCTCAAATACCTGATGCTGGTTTGGTTTCCTCACGATGTTTTCCTTCACCGAAGCTATTTTCGGTTTCAAAAACCGAAAAATCAAAGGAGCGTGTCTTGGGTTCGAACTCGAGACCTTTGGCACGCCACTAGGGGTGCCTAGTGGTGTGACCATCGGACTGCTGTCGTTGGTAAATTTTTGCCAACTTTCATCCGTCTCATATATCACCATGACGGATTTAAGTTGGTAAGAATGTCGTTTTTCACGATGAGGAATCTCATTAGGCTTGTTATTAAAGAATCTCTCATCTATTTTTCCTCTTAGTTATAAGCGTTATAAATTAATATTCAAAGTAATCAATCAAGCATGTCTTACAAGTGATTTATGATTATTCGGCAACTATAAATTCTTTGAGTGATCTGGTATTACAGAAACATAGTACATATATTGCAACGTGTTAATGAATTTAGAAGATTTGTAGGTCAGATTAGTAAGATTGATGACTTTAGAGTGTGAATGGGCAACGTGGCGCCAGAAAATAAATTGCTAAAGCCTAACACACGGTGTAAAAGAAATCTTTAGTCAGTTACCTAAAAATCTTATCCGCCAAACGAGTCACACTCTTCACTTGGCGTGTGACCCAATGGGAATAGACACAAAAGGTTGTCCTATTGAGTAACAATGTGACTGGTTGGGATTTTTATTCACAATTTTTCCCAACGAATCACACTGTGACACGTTACAGTGTGACTCGTTGGGAACAAACGTTTTAATAAGGTATATGCAAGAAATACAAAACTTTTTTATTTCTTTAAAATGCCTTGTATTGGACCATAAAAACATTGTGGTACACTTGTTTAATTCTCTAATACAACTCTTATTTTACAATTTAATACTGATGTGCAATCGTCTGTACCTCTTTCTTTAGTCAACTTCTCAAGCGACAATTTACATTTTCTCCTGTACTGTACCACAATCCTTATCTCCAAGAGTCACTTTCGCTTCACCTTGCACCCACACACCACTTATTCAGACGTCCTAGGACAAATGACGAACTGTTTAGATGAGGCCTAGCCTCTAGCCTATTATGTAGGGTCCCATTAAAATAGGTGGACAAATTTTAACACAGCGTTTAGTACGTCTAACCAAAGATATCCAAACAAAAAAAACACTGATTAAACTGATTTTATTTTGACCTAATGGATGTGTTTATTCTAAAGTGCCGCCGGCAATTTATTATTTTAGGTCGAAATAAAATCACTTTGATCGGTGTTTTTTTTGCTTGGATATCATTGGTTAGACGTACTGAACGCTATGTTAAAATTTGTCCATCTATTGTAATGGGACCTTATATAAACGCCTTGGGACTGAGGAATTACTAATGACAAGTATTTTACCCTTTTTGACCTACCTACCTTGCATATAGGTCAGTATGGTTTAAAACAAATGGGCCTTCATCGTCTGCCAATTTCTTCTAACAATTATGTTTGAGGTCAGTTTCCAGTCTAACCGGATCCGCCTGAATACCAGTATTTTACATGGAGCGACTGCCTATCTGACCTCCACAACCCAGTTAGTACTGGGTAATACGATACCCCTTGGTAAGACTGGTTGTCAGACTTTCGGGCCACTGACTACCTGTAAAGACAGTCAAAGATCTACAAATGACAGTCGGGACCAACAGCTTAGCGTGCTTCCCGAGGCACGGAGGAAACTCGGTATGCTCCTCCTTGGCCTAGTGGTCACGATTGCGACAACTACATCAAGGAGGCAGTATGACATCATTTTGTCATGTTATTTGGAGTATCTTCTATAGTAACTCCATTCTGTTACTGTATAATACAGGGTGTAACAAGATCCTTCACGAAGCCGTGAACCAAGCATTATGTACATCAAATTGTGTAACTACGCAAAAATTATTGCTGGGACACGACTTTTTTTTGGGGTAAAAAATCATGTTTTACTGTAGGACTAAATGTAACGCACTTAAAACATTGTGCTGATGGATGGATTGAATAGTACGGGGGTCGTGGAGGTGTTTACAGTAAAAATGTTACGTTAAAACCATGTATTTAAGAAAAAACTTGTGAAAAAGTTGGAACTTTGACCCCCAATGTCTCCGTAACTAGACGGTTCCCGGGTATGGTGTAGAATGAAAAAATGATCGCAATGACGAGAAAAAGTGTCTTTCGGCTTCGTTAAGGGTCTTGTTACACCCTTTATAGATTCGTGGACACAGTCAGATACAACATTATCTGTTATGAATGAATAAGTTTTAAATCTGAATGGACTGACATTCTTTGGATAAAGTGACATCATTCTGCAATCATCTAAACGTTAGTGTGCTGATTATTCCTTTGAGTTGCCAAGACAAATCACCTATTGTTAAAAAAGCTTCATTTGTAGATCTTTGACAGTCGTTACATGTAGTCAGTGGCCCGAAAGTCTGACAACCAGTCTTAGCAAGGAGTATCGTATTACTCAGTACTAACTGGGTTGTGGAGGTGTGCTAGGCAGTTGCTCCATGTAACTGGTATTCAGCTGCATCCGGTTATACTAAAAGCCTATTCTGACGTATCTTATTTGCACTGACCCGTGTAGTGAATTACAATCCATTCCCGCCTGTGTCCTAAGTGAATGCTCTAAGCACATCACAAAGTAAGAAAAATAATCTTTATTGGCTTGAAATATGGTACATTGAGGTTTTAAAGATAAATAAGGTCTACATATTCATTTCTAAGCATCTAGTTATTTTAGGTCTCGCAAAAAAATCTGGCGTGCAAGTTTGGTCGGATATACATATGAACGTAGGTGAAAGGAGTATGTTAGAATCGTAGTTTGCGTTCTGTAGTTTCTGCTTACCCCCACCGGAAAAAGGCGTGAATTTTATGTATGTATGTCATTAAAAGGTACAATACGAAGATACTCTATACGGAACAACTTTCGCCAGAAAACGAAAGTGATAATGTGGCTTTAAAAATAAAAGTCCTTTACTGTCGCGACTATAAAACCTTCACTTAAGGAGGGCTTTCAATTACAATAAAAATTCACTTTCGAAAACTTGTATTAAGACTGGACATGCATTTTATCCTTTTGGCTAAGTCACTGAAAATATAACCTTGTTGAAAGTATTTTCTGAATCAACTCATCTTTATCGTCTGCTTAGCCATTCCTTAACTATGTTTTTTTCACATTGGTATGAAATATTTAATAGTTTAGTAATATTATATACATTTATAAATTAAAATAACCTAAAGTAAATAGCTAACTTAACAACAAACTTAAAAAATGGCGTTAACAAACTCCTCCTCAACGCTATCAACTGGTAATGTACCCAAGAGACTGGCGGCGTTGCCACGTTGTATGGCAACGCTGAGCCTTTGCCCATGGTAAAAGCCAGCCCTTGGGTCACGGGAAGTGTCAACTAAGTGTTCCGAAATATCCTTGAAAATGATGTGAGCACTCGGACCCCACGGTCCTAGAGTTTCAACCCCAAACGGCTCGAAAATATACATAGTTACCAATAAGGCTACTATATTACGTCGCTTGAGGTTAGTGCGGCAGATCTATGTTGGGGTCGGTTTCCGACAATTCACCTAAGTATCTGGGTTGTCAGAGTATCACATTAGAGGCAGTTCCTGAACACCATAACTCATTAACTAATAAGGCACTTGGGAAGACTATTGGCTTATTACTAATTACTACGCTACCCGTAACGACTGCCAAAGATCTACAAAAGACAGCAACGGCTTTGAAAGACACGAGAAATTCTCACTCATCAAAAATTCATCATAGTTTAAAATGTTACATTGTGTCGCCCACTATAGCCTACCTACCTACTTTTTATAAGTAGGTAAGCCCTCTCAAGGTTTTGATGTCAAGGTCATCGAAGATACGGCAAAAATAAACAAATGGATGGTGAGCTCTTATAATTTTGTTGGCCGACTTGACCAATGGAGCTTGCGGCTTAATAACAACAGCCACTCAGGTTAACCTGCACTTGTCCGTGGATGGGTGACCAGCCATTACATAACAAGTTTTCTCCTTACACCGGAAAGCACGTTAAGCCGGTGGTCCCGGCTGTCATTTGTAGATCTTTGACAGTCGTTACAGGTAGTCAGTGGCCCGAAAGTCTGACAACTAGTCTTACCAAGGGGCATCGTATCACCCAGTACTAACCGGGTTGTGGAGGTCAGATAGGCAGTCGCTCCATGTACAATACTGGTATTCAGCTTAATCTGGTAAGGCTGAAAGCAGACGAAAAGCCTAGGCAGATGATGACTTGAACAATGTACACGTTTAAAGCATCGTAAGGAAACCGGCATGACCTAGAAATAAAAATTCGAAGACGTGTATCCCTCTATCAATAATATCAATACACTATTTGCCCGCGTGGTGGATCCACCCATCATTTGCCTAGCCTTTTTTCCACCATGTTGGGGTCAGCTTCCAATCTACCCGGTTGCAGCTGAATACCAGTATTTTACATGGAGCGACAGTGAATCCAAGCTGGATATTATTGGCTTGCATTATTTTATTTCGGCTTCCAGTCTAACCAGATACAACTGTAAGTCTGTGTCTCCCACGCTAACACATACAAATAAAACCACTTATCCAATAAAATACTCAATAAGCAAACCAAAACCATTAATTATAATAGTTAACTAGTTAAACTATCAACACTTTTAACAGAAGCTGCTTAAGTTAAAAACGTGCGTAACCAATTGACACCATAGGTTATTATGCAAGATTTACTTGTTTATCACTAAAGCTGCGTTACCTTAAATAAAATAGCAGTGATTGTGGGTTTGGTCTTATCATGGGGTATCGTGCAGGCTATACTAAAATATACAAAGACGAAAAGCTCGTGAGTATGGATTTATGAAATAATCTTCGGAACTACTAATCCGATTCCGAAAATTCTTGCACTAAAGACAATTTTTATTTGGGGCAAGCTCGCCACACAATTCCCAGACCACTGCACCTCCTGTGCGCCAGAATCAACAGTGGCGATAACCAGAAAAGCGCCGAGACAATGAAGCTCGACGAAGTCTCAGAGAAACAATTTAACTGTCTTGGATCCCGCAACGAAATTAATCAGAAAAGATTAAGAGAGGAGTAGGAAAACTGACTAAAGGGAAGATATATTATCTTTTTATTTATTAGAACTAGATAAAGCCTAAATTCTTGGTTTATGGCATCAACTATTTACTAAATATTTACCCAAAGTGGATCCTTATTTTGTTTGTACAATTCTGCCCATTACCACCGTATAAAAAGGATTATACTACACAAAAGTAACATGGCGTCCGAAGAATTCGGAGCCGCCAAACCTGTTTGATGACCAGATCCCGTTTACCTTTGCACTTGCGCAAGCGCAGAAGTTGCGTGCTCGAAAAACATGCGCGTTACACAATAAGACAATGCGTTTGTTCGTCTCCTGGGTTGAGGGTTAATTTTAACGATTTTAAGTGAAGTCGATTTTTAAGGGTTTGTTTTAGTGCATAATCAGTCCATAATTTTCCCACTAATGGGACGTAGGCTTTCTCTATGAGAGTGAGTGGGCTATAATGCACCACGCGGACCCAGTGCGGGTTGGTTATTTTTAGTGGTCGTAATATAAATCACCATATCAGCTTTTCTTTTTTAAATCTTATTGTTTGAAAATATTCAGTCAGTGGCCCGAAGGTCTGAAAACCAGTCCTCACAAGGGGTATCGTATTACCGAGTACTAACTGGGTTGTGGAGGTCAGATAAGCAGTCACTAAATCTTTACTAATATTACAAAGTGTAGGGGGTAATCTCTGGATCTACTGAACCGATTTTGAAAATACTTTGACTAATATGAAGCTACATTATCCCCGAGTGCCATAGGCTATATTTACAACTTGCCCGTGGGATATTTTCTTCTTGACCTGTCAACCTTTGGGTCATAAACATAATATGATACCCCTTGGTAAGACTGGTTGTCAGACTTTCGAGCCACTGACTACCTGTAACGACTGTCAAAGATTTACAGATGACTTATGGGTCATCAAGATGAAATTTAAATTGACCAAGATGGTTTCACTTTTTTTACTTATGAACCAGTTTGGAATACCTACAAGTCTAGCAGCACAGATTTCTAGAAAAACTAGTTTTAAAATTAATTATTATGGTAATGTAAGTAAAAGTGTCTCTCAGGATTAGTTTTTGTTTATTTTTTTTGTAAATTTTCCTAATATTCAAATGTGGTGAGGTTTTATAATAAAATTGTATTAGATTTAAATAATTATTGACAACTTGTTTTTTTTTTGGTGATAATATTATTAGGTTTGACCATATGACGGCTTCATAAGTTAGATAATATAATTTTTATAAATACTTGATTTTGTAACGTTTATTTTTTAATTTTGTGTTATATTTAAGACTCCGTATCTCTATCTATTTAAGTATATCTCTGTAAAATCTTTTTTTTTCTTCTTTAGCAGTGATAGCCTAGTGGTGTGACCGTCGGACTTCCAAGTCATTGGTCTGGAGTTCGAACCCAAGACACGCACCTCTGATTTTTCGGATTCATGTGCGTATTGTATAACTATCACTTGCTTCGGTGAAGGAAAACATCGTGAGGAAACCAGCATGCCTGAGAGATATTTCTTGACGGCATGTTAAGCCAAGTCAGAGGCCCATGGGTGGTATAAAAACTCACAATAAGAAAATAAAGAAGTTAATAAAATATGTTTAGTAACTACTACTTTTAAAGATATCGCAAGTTTTTTTTAAAGAAAAATAAATTAAAGAGCTGAAAATAGAATTGTCCATGTGAGAATAAATAAATACCCTCTAAACGTCGTTTTTAGCTTTGATTTCTTGCTTATTTTAAATTTTACGATTGAAAAAGAAGCCTTATTGCAGTCTTTTTTTAATCTATTTGATTCTTACAAATAATTATAATACATAGCATCATCATAATATCACGCCTGTATTTCCCAAAGGGTTAGACAGAGGTGTACCTAATAGTTTAAGTACTACATTTGACCAGTTTTTTTTAAGTCATTAATAAGTGAGGCGAGCCAAATAGCCATCAACCGGGCACAAATCCAGACTCTGACTGACTGCTACAGAGAAATTCCTAATGGAAAACCCAATAACACTTTGCCCGGCTCGGGAATCGACCCCAGGACCTCGTGTTCAGCAGTCGCGCTTGCGACCCTTCGATCATCGAAGCAGTCAGGCAATAAGAATAATGTTCTAATGAAAAACATAATAACACTTCTCGACGCGAAAATCGAACCACAGTCGACAGTCTAAAGTTGAAGAAGAACCCCAAACCCCCATGGACCCCATTTGGGGTTGGCCCCAAATGGAGGTTTGGCGTCGACCTCAAATAAATTGGGAGAAGAGCTGGAGAATCTGTTTCTCTAACTATAGTTTCTACTTCTAAAATAACTTGGCGATTACGACACACTAACGTAACATCGAAATTTTTATCGAATCGATAGAAGTCTCGAATCAATAATGAGTAGCATTTCGACCTTGTAGTTCAATGTCGCGTGGTTTGAAGATGGCTCAAAACGAGTATTGAACGAACGCCTCAGGCAAACGCGTGGTGGCGATGGCGTGTCAATTTGAATTGCTATAGGCTTTTGACTAATTATAAAGTTTTTTTCTAACGCAATAGCTCTTCTATACTAATATTAAAAAGAGGTAAAGTTTGTGAGTTTAAGGTTAGGTAGGTTTAGTTTAAGGTTGTAGGGGGTAATCTCTGGATCTACTAAACCGATTTTCGAAAATTATTTCACTAATAGGAAGCTACATTATCCCCGAGTGCTATAGGTTATATTAACAACGTGCCCGTGGGGTCATTTCCGGACAAAACGCGAGCGAAGCCGCGGGCAACAGCTAGTCATACATAATAGTATTATCTCAGAATTATTTTTTTTTGTTTCTTTTTTTTATACGAAAGAAAATTCGATTTCTTTCTTCTTTTTATTCTCAGCAGATCGATGGCATAAAAAAGGGTGTAACAAGACCCTTAACGAAGCCGAAAGCCACTTATTTTCCCCGTCATTGCGATCATTTCTTTGTTCTAGACCATACCTGAGAACCTTCTAGTTACGGATATATTTGGGGTCAAAGTTAAAACTTTTTCAAAACTTTTTTTTTAATACATTTTTTAACGTAAGTTTTTTACTTTAAACACCTCCACGACCCCCGTAATGTTCAATCCATCCATCACCGTAAAACGTACTTTTCACCCCAAAAAAAAAAGTCATTGCCCAACGAAAATTTTCGCTTAAACTTACTTAGTTTGGTGTACAGAATGCTTGGTTGACGGCTTCGTTACACCTTGTATATCTATACAGATATTGCAGGTAACCACAACGTTCGTTATGGCATAAGGAACCCAGTTAAAAATCTATCGATTCTAGAAATTACAGAATCGTTAAAACGTTCTAGCTGTAATTAAAATAATAATACCAATGACCTTTACGCAATATTGTGATAGCTAAAACTAAATTCAATAGATTCTCGTTAGCTTGCATTTGAATAGAATTCGCTGAATCACACTTATTTTGATCTTGGAGTAACGTACTTCGGTTCAATTGCATTAAGCCAGAGATGGTAAACCTTGTACTATATCATAAATGAAATTAGGGTTTGGTTATGAGAACATGCAACATTTAAATAAAATATCCAAAATCCCGACTACAAATTGTATTATGTACCTCTACCTATATGTATATGTTTATAGGGTGACGGGTGACGGGTGACCGATACTTAAACACGTGATTGTACTCATGATAACAAACAAATTTTGAAAAGAAACATTTTTTTTATACTCATTCACTATCGCAGTAACACAACTAGTATGAAATTCGCGCGCCGCGCGGCAGCTCTAGCTACCCACTGTTGCACGGTACGATAGTAATGAGATAGAACGGTCCTGCAGTTTCGAAGTAAATTGGCTATGACACACGGACAGACAGACACGCGAGTTATCCTTTAAGGGGTTCCGTTTTTTTCCTTTTGAAGTACGGAACCCTAAAAATATGACTTCTCACAACAGCCACGCCCAGAATTTTCTATCGGTGGTGTATATCATGGTGGTTTATCATGCCTACAGTCGAATGCAGTTTAAGTACTAAGATTTACATAATTACCTACAACTGCTTCAAGAATTTTAGGCCTACGCAGCATAGCTATGTTCTGGTTTCGATGTGCCCATATGTGTGCCAGTAACATTGCAAACATAATGAGACATTTCAACAAAATGCGCTTCACTAGAGGCGACATCTACAATGAAACTGAACACGATTATCACACCTTAACCTCGTTCATGAGCTTTAAGTGACAATACTTGTCTTTGTAAAATTCGCTCTTAGTCAGTCCGTCTACGGTATGAGACATTCTCTCATAGTTCGTGCTGCTATCATTATCTTCCTTCCTTTGTCCCATTCTACTTGGGGTCGTCGTAACACATGTTCTTCTTCCATTCTCCCCTGTCAGACGTCACGGCATCATTTACTCCTTTCTCTTCCATATCATTCCTCACAAAATCCATCCATCTTTTCTTTGGCCTCCCTCTCTCCCCATCTATCAACATTATTATCCCTCACATTTTTAGTAACATGTATTTCATCCATCCTCATTACATGTCCATACCAAGATCCTCCCGACCCTCTTCTGACTACCTTTCCGTGGCTTAACATATAAATCTTGCAAAATCAAACCTCATCAAGTCATCATCACCTGCCTGCCTTTTGCCAACTATGTTAGGGTCGGCTTCCAGTCTAACCGGATGCAGCTGAATACCAGTATTTCACACGGAGCGACTGCTTATCTGACCTCCACAACCCAGTTAGTACTGGGTAATACAATACCCCTCGGTAAGACTGGTCGTCAGACTTTTGGGCCACTGACTACCTGTAACGACTGTCAAAGGTCTACAACTAACAGCCGGGACCAACGGCTCATGTTAGTACAAAAATATAATATAAAATTCATTCAAAAACTACATTTTTCTTCTAAAATCCGGTACATATTATGTTTATAGTTTTTCTATGTAAATGTTATGTCCTTGGTATATTTCTACTGATGTCGTATGTGGTAATAAGATTTATGATATAAAAATGTTAGGGTGCGACCACATTACAGCACGAAAAAAATTATTAAATAGTCCTTTTTTTGTATTTATGTTCATAATGTCACATTCTTTAATAATAAAAAAGGGAAAAGTTAGAAAAAATATATATAAGCTCTTGCTCTTCTAGCTCTTTTTTATAGCTTATATAATTTTTTACTAACTTTTCTCTTTTCTTTTTTTACTACCTAGATGCCACATTTAAAATACAGGTATTCAGATGCATCCGGTTAGACTGGAAGCCACCACAACATACATAGTTGGGAAAATTCTAGGCAAATGATTATTTTCACAGAAGACTACATTGCACAAAATTTATGCATAAGTATTTTAGGTATAAGTAGTTGTTCACAAAGCAAACTGAATGTTATGCGTCACAGAACTAATGTCTGTCAAAAGATCTCTGTAGGCGGCAAATAGGTAACTTAAGATTAACTTGAAATATGATTATTGAATTGTTTTGGTTAGAAATACCGAAGTATGTACTAGGTATTACAAAACAAGATTTTGAAGAGGCTGGCACTGTCCTTAATACCAAAAATCCGCAGCATTAACAGTATATTTGGACTTTGACGTAAGTTTAGTAGTATATTACAGACGGTTTGTATATATGGCTTAGTTTTTCCAGACCCTGTGTTTCTAGATTATTATTACTAAAGCTTATTTTGGTACTAGTAGACAAAAAAAACAAATTTTAACGGAATTTACAACATTAACTACCAAATCCATAAAAATAAGTTAAATCAGTTAATGATTCGACGAATCTAATATTTTCTGAACTTAATATTATAATTCTTATTATTTGGGAGTATATGGGGGAGGCCTTTGCCAGAAGTGGGACCTACAAGCCTACTAAAAACTAAATAAATTTTTATCATAAGTTGTAAGTAGGTTTTTTAAATCCTATCCTATTATCATACTCATATAACACCTTCACATAATAATAGCCAGCCTTTCTTAGAAATCTACAAGAAAACATGTTATTCAAAATTAATTATGACAAAAAAAATACTTATTATATAAAGTATATGAGATGGCACAACCTATCACCTTATTCTAATGATATTATTTCACAAAATAATACATGTATAATCTATTATAAACTTCATATAAAAAAAAACTTAAAGAGTTGTATTTTTATGTCACACACGTTTTTAAACGTTTTGTGTGCACGTGGTTTGCGAGACGATGTAATATTAAGTTCAAAATTTCTAGTGTAAGCTGATCTCTCAGAGACTATTCTAAATCCAAACGAATTTATAGCATCTTCTGACTAACTCAAGCTACTACTTACTTAATACTTCTAATAATGCATAATAAAATCGAATACTCAGACACGGTATCGTTAGAACCGAAACGAGGCAGATGAAGTCTTTTCCGACCACTAGACCAGTGGGGCAGTCAGTTTTCACTTTGATTGCTTGTAAAATTGGACATAATGCTGTTTTGGTGCCGATTGAACTGGTAATTCTCTCATCTACCCAACGTTTTCCCAACTATGTTAAGGTCGGCTTCCAGTTTAACCAGATGCAGCTGAATTCCAGTATTTTACCTCGTATTTTCCAGTTTGTTTCCTCGTTTTACTAAAATTCTATACATGAGAGGTCAGCTTATACTGGAAATTGTCTAAGTATGACTTTAGGTAATGTTTTTAATGCAAGGTATCTCTTAAGTGCTTTAGTATTATAATAAGGTTTTTATAGACACGGGTCGGTGCGTCACGTGTTCACTTAAAATACCTAAACTTTCACTGATTATGTCTAGATTTAGATATTAGTTAACAGAAATATACGGTTTTTGAGCTAGACTTTGAACTAAAACGTGAATTGGTAGGTATTATCTAATATTAACTATTTTTGAATATCTTACTAGGTAAATTAGTCGGTAGCGACTTTGTAGATTTGCCTTTAGCCTTAATTCTCAGTTTTCAGTCTAATCGTATGTAGCTGAATACCAGTATTTTACATGTAACGTCTGCCTAGCTGACCTATCGCCTACCGTTTGTGCGTAGATTTCCATTCCACCCTATATTATTGCATATATTTTGCACTGTCATATAAAAATTATAGACATATTTCATTTGTACATTACATTGTATTCATTTCGCATCCGGCTCGAAGGACCAAACCGACCATCCCAAATATCCCAATACAAAAGTATGGCCATGCCTTTACGACATTAATCGATCTCAAAACAATAGAGTTACGTTTATAGATCATCTTTCTTTGTCTCGGAATGTTATAAATTTATGTTAATTTAAACAATAAAAATGTAACGAACAGTTTAGGCTTTATAACTGAATTATTTAGATTAAGTTTTTTGTGTGATAGATTTATGGCCAGCCATGGTGTCGTCCTTGGTAGTTTATGACATTTTAAAAGATACGCGATTATAGGACTAATCTATGCATACCATTAATTAAGGTTAAAGTACTGGTTTTATAAAGAAAACAAAATCATCGTCTATGTGTGTGTTCCATGTTACTTAAAGTCGGCGAGACACGTCATTTTTATATTCTCCACGATCAAGCGATCATGCCAAAATCAACGTATTTTTATTTCACATTTTTATTTCCAGATGGGCGCTTATAAAACGTCGACAAAAAGGTGCACGGTTCGGGTTGGTCGTTTCCTATGGAGAAGAACCGGCAAGAAACTCCATGGTTCCTCTTTTCAAATCATGCTATAATTTACTCCTTCTTTTATATCAGTCCTCACACAAAACATCCATATTTTATTAGGTATTAAGGAAAATAATAGAATTGTCTATAGAAATATACAACGAGTAAAATTTCACACAAAACTCAGTTCGCTGGCCTATACATAATATTTACCTACAAATAAAGCATATATATACCAGAGGTTGAAAAAAAAAAAACATAACACAAAAATATATTTACAATTAATAATTCTCAAAGGTTAATGGTGTCACCCAAATATATTAACTTTTTAAATGGTTTTCTATACATTGGATATCATGTTTATATATATTTATTATTAATAATATACATATCTATGCATTGACTTATTAACTAGTTTAGAAGGACATAGTTCAATATTATTAGGCTTTATTTACATAACTAGTAATATAATAAAGTAACCCTAGGTTTTAGGGTTCCGTAAACAAAATATTTTGAGGTAAAATATACAGAGAGTAGAGAGAGAGAGTTTTGTACCATAGATTTGATGGTGTCTAAAAGTTAAGAACTTATCGTATTGATAATTTTCCGAAACTGTGACAAGCAGCAGCGTTAAGATGGGCTGTGGAGGTCAAATAAGCAATAACTTCATGTAAAATACTGATATTTTAGTCTACACTAACAACCGGCCCCGACGTTGCACGGGTGCTATATTATACATTTAAACATTCCTCTTGAATCACTCTATCTACTAAAAAACCGCATCAAAATCCGTTGCGTAGTTTTAAAGATCTAAGCATACATAGGGACATACAGAGGGAAGCGACTTTGTTTTATACTATGTAGTGAAGACGACCCCAACACAGTCATGAAAAAGCAAAGCGCATACAATGTGAATGGGTTCTATTTGTTTTTATGAATGCTCATAGCTAGTGACATAATTATATTTTCTTATTATTTATATTTCATCATAATTCTTTTTTTTTAACCTCCGACCAAAAAAGATGGGTGTTATATGTTTGAAGTATGTATCTGTGTGTCTGTCTATGGAATCATAGCTCCTGAACGAATGAACCAACTTTGATTAGGTTTATTTCGTTTGAAAGGTGTCTTGAGAGTGTTCTTGGCTATGTTTTAATAAAATCTCCTCAGCCAATTTTTAAACTAAATAATTATTATAATGAGTGCTTCATTTTAATCGAAATTACTCTGGGCTGGGCCCTCGTAGAGGTCTGAACATAAGAGGCTGATATAACATGAATGGAATAGGTATTTTTTTGCGAAATTCCCACGTTACTTTCAACCAACATAGCACTTAACAAATAATAATAAAAAAAAACCTGTACACCAATTTTGTATACGGAACTCCTAAATTCTAATAATACATTATTATCTATGATTTTAAACGTTTCGACAAATATGGCGGACGATAGATAATTGACAATATCAGTATGATTTATAATATAGGATGTTGAGTTGTGGGTCTGTTTGATAATATATTTATTAAATAAATAATATAAAACGATGTTTCCTTATTGGGGGAATCATAAACCATAGATACGTGTTTTTATGGTATGTTAAAAATATTATTGCATTAGTTAGTGATCAGTTAGTTAGTGGATCGCGTCGTTGGTCGAGTAGTCGCAATCGCGAGTGCTGAGCATGAAGTCCTGGGTTCGATTCCCTGGTCAGACAAATTGTTATTGCGTTTTCCCATCAGGAATTTCTTAATAGCAGCCACGGAGTCTTGATTTGTGCCCGGTTGATGGCATTAGGCTCGCCCCTATTACATGGGACTTAAATCATAACTGGCGAAATGGTGATGTTATGTTATGATGTTTTGAATGGCTACTGCTTAAAGGGGTTTGGGAGTGATGGTCACCCATCTAAAGACTGACCTCGGGAAAAGTTGCTTAACCTTGAACATCGACATATAGGGCTGTTACTATTAAGCCTGTCTCTTAAAGTAAGACATAAATAACCTTGCTTTTGGCTACATTGATGAGCCAAACCCTAGACTATTGGATGTAGATTCCCAATATGGCCAGAAACAGCAATGTGGCTTTTTTAATTGAACTAGAAAAGGCACCTTAAACATTCACGCGACATTCTTAAAATATATGTTGAGTATGAAAAAATACGATCAATGAAATTGCACGGCCTTTTTTGAGCCAAACCTGCCTCACTATTCCCAAACCACTGCAACTCCTGTGCGCCAGAATCAACAGTGGCGACCACCAGAAATGCGCCGACACAATGAAGCTCGACGAAGTCCCAGAGAAACAATCTAACTGTCTTGGATCCCGCAACGAGATTAATCAGAAAAGTATAGCGGAGGAGTAGGAACATCATAATTTCCACTTCCCTCCATATCAGCAGGAGACAGAACGAAACAAGGGCATAGCACAAAGGGACGTTTACAACTGGACGATAAGCCGGTTGCCTAGCAACACGGATAAATATTAACTATACTAATATTATAAAGAGGTAAAGTTTGTGAGGTTGTAGGGTGTAATCTCTGGATCTACTGAACCGATTTTGAAAATTCTTTCACTAATATAAAGCTGCATTATCCCCGAGTGCCATAGGCTATATTTACAACGTGCCCGTGGGATATTTTTCGACCAAAACGCGAGCGAAGCCGCGGACAACATCATTAATATTCGTGAGTTTTAAGCTGTTAAATTTGATTTAAATAATAGAATAGAATTACAGGGACTCATTAACAGCCACACGGGACACGGGTCAATCACAAACTTAAAGGATAAGCAGCTCTTGCCAAGGTCAGTATGTGGATAGGTGAGCATCCATTACATATCAAGAACATTTCGTTCCTCTGGAAGCAGGCAAAGCAGTTACTCCCGGCTGTCATTTGTAGAAATTTGACAGTCGTTACAGTTAATCAGTGGCCCGAAAGTCTGACAACCAGTCTTACCAAGGGATATCGTATTAGTACTAACTGGGTTGTGGAGCTCTGATATAATAAAATACTGGTATTCAGCTGCATCCGGCAAGTCTGGAAGCCGACCACAAAACAGTTGGGAGAAGCTTTCTCAAATGACAAATTTAAAAAGAAAAATATTCCAATTATCGAGCTATCGACACAAGCGCATCACTAAAAAATCACGTTATCAAAATGGCTGTGCGATCCGGTACATTTCACAACCATTTGCGAAAGTATACAGCTGACGATAATGTTAAAAACAACCTACACACCTCACGACGGAACGTGCATGAAACTTCACGCTTGTATTCCTTGTAGTGGGTAGGGCAGATGTGTTTACGCCACTTAAATTCAAAATATTTAATCTGTACTAATATTATAAAGAGGTAAAATTAGCAAGTTTGCACGTAGGGGGTAATCTCTGGAACTTGTGAACCGGTTTTGAAAATTCTTTCATTAATAGGAAGCTACATTGTCCCCGAGTGCCATAGGCTATATTTACAACGTGCCCGTGGAATAATTTCCGACCAAAACGCAAGCGAAGCCGGCGGCAACAGCTCGCGTTTTGGTTGGAAATTATCCCATGGGTATGTTGTAAATATAGCTAAAGGCACTCGGAGATAATGTAGCTTTCTATTAGTGAAAGAATTTTCAAAATCGGTTCAGAAGATCCAGAGATTACCTCCTACATACAAACTTACAAATACCTCTTTATAATATTAGTATATAAATAGAAGTCTACATATAAATTAGGTCACTATCACAAAATTCTAATTAAATTAACACTATAAATGAAGCGCACAACATTGCACCAAAATAATTTGACCATAAAAACTTGCAAATTGACCTGACCATCCGAAAATGTGGTCACAAAAAACTAGGCTACCAAGCCATTTTAGATTAAAAACAGGGGCAATCCTAGAAGCCTGTTTTATAACCATATAGCTACTTTTCTGCTCATATTATAAATGCGAAACTAACTCTGCGTGTCTGTCACCGTTTTTCCTTGAAATAACAGAACTGATTTATCAATTTATTAATTGATAATTTTATTATAGGTTTCTACATTTTTATATTTTAATTAATTGTCATTTCATGTTTACATTTATTGTTACTCTAAACTGTAATGAATATGTTTTAGAAATCTAAAATTCCAAGAAATTGAAATCTAAAGTTCTTATAATTATAATAAATTCTTAGGATAATAATTGCATGGAACAAATTCCTGATAAATTGTTTTTAAACTATTACACATATTTGTACGCTTCACGGCAAAACATAGAGAATCTAAACTACACACATCAAAAGTGTCTAGGGATCAACATATATTTTTGCAATAACTTTTCTCCTGATTGATATTAATTAAAATTTTCTTTAAGGATTCATCAAATAAAGTGTTTTCGTTTGTCACAGTAACGATAAACCAAGTCACCTTTGCATTAATAAAGAAATTTGCCATTTTCCTAATAAAGGGATTTTTGACATTTGAACCACTAACACAAAAGTTCGAAAAAAAGACTGAAATAACAGTTTTCTTTAAAATTGTATTGGGTAACTTAAACAATTAATAATCCGTGTTTCTACCGCGAACACTAACAACACAAGAACATCGGTTTGGCATACTCAAAATGAGTTCATCCAAATCACGCTGTGGAATGGCCGCCCATGTTCGTTGCAACAACAAAAAAAGGTCTTCTTGCGACTGGATACCCTCCATATTCGGCAGAGCTCTTCTCTGTAGCATATCCCATGCATGCCCAATCGGATTCAAGTCTGGCGACTGAGCAGGCCAGGGCAGGACATTGATGTTAGCTGCGGCGAGAGTCTGTCTTACAACTCTTGCGGTGTGCGGTCGTGCATTATCATGCATTAACTGAAATAAGGGACCGATTTGCACTTGTAGAGGAACGATGACGTCTGATACAATCGTCTCAGCATAAATTTGAGCGTTGAGGTTGCCTCTGATCCAAATCAACTCAGTTCTTCCGCCGATCCAAATACCCGCCCATACCATGATGGTTCCACCACTATAAGGATGGACTTCCTGGCAGGATTTTAATCGCTGTTGGCGTCCAGGGGTTCTCCAGTGTCGTATACGTCTTGTATCCGGTCTCATACCAAAACGAGACTCATCAGAAAAGCACACGAAACGCCATTGTTCTTCTGCCCAATTTCTGTGTTCAAGAGCCCATTGATATCGTATCCTACGATTGTGCATTGCTATAGGTGGTACCCGTAGCGGTCTTCGGGAATGAAGGTTCACTTCATGCAAGCGGTTTCTGACTGTTTGGTCGCTAATTAAGTTCCCTGAAGAGTGATGAAGCCTCACGGCTAACATCATGGCGGTTATTGTTGGAGCTCTTCGAGTTAAGATTTGAATGTATCGGTCTTGTCTCCGTGTGGTGCAGCGATACCGTCCTCCATGGCGCTCAGCCACGGTACCAGTGCTTCGGTAACGTGTCCAAAGTCGACTGATAACACTCTGACTTGTATTCAGAGCTAAAGCCACAGTACGTTGCCGGGAACCAGCTTCTATCATTCCCACGGCTCTGAGCATTTCTTCCCTGCTTAAATGACGTCGCCGCTCCATAATAACGTTGGTTTTAATCAGTAGTAGGGAAACAGTAGCACTAATAATGTCTTCAATGCGTTGTATGTTTTTATAGGGAAAATATTGACAGCTGATTTTCATCTTTTACTCGAATTTGATTCACAGTTCCTGATTCAAATTATGAAATGCACCAAAAAGGATCCATATAAATTTATAAAATCATAAATTTATTACAAAGCCACATCTCAATCTCAAGAAATCCACATAAAAATGCTTGATCCCTAGACACTTTTGATGTGTGTATATTGTAACATCTCACACACCGTGTCATTACCTATGTTTGCAAATAAAAGTTTTTTATTCTCATTCTGATTTCGATAAAAATTTTAGAACATAGGATAATTTTTATCTCGGTAGTATAGTTGACTCCACATTGATATCAAAACTTTGATCTGAATTCGGCTTAGTAAGGAGTTTCAGTATAGTTTATGAAGCCAGCTTAGACTGTTTTTTATACAACTGACTTCATTCCTGAAGATGATATGACACTAAAGGAGGTGTCTGCTGAGATGACGAGTAATAGAGAAGTATGGAAGAAGAAGACATGCTGCGCAGTCCACGAATAAATTCGGATAAGGGCAAGACTGCAGGAGAAATGATATGGGCCGCTCCTCTGGGACAATTACCGACCACAAGGCAGGCAGAGCCGAAGCAAAAGCTAGTATATGTTTTGACTGTTTTTAGCAGTTAATAAAGATGGGTTTTGTGTGTATTTACATACTTGGCCGCGATATATCCGCTATGACGTCAGGCCTTGCGTAATATAAATTCCTTAAACTTGTATTAAACGGTGACAAATAAAGATTTTTAAATAAGATTGTTTTTGTGTGATTGGACTGCGCTTTGGTCTAGTGGTCGCAAGCGCCACTGCTGAGCATGAGGTCCTGGGTTTGATTCCTGAGTTGGGCATAGTGTTATTGGATTTTTCTGGCAGAAATTTTCTCAGTAGCAGCCAGGGAATCTGGATTTGCGCCCGTTTGATGGCAATAGGCTCGCCCCTTATTACATGGGACTTTAAAAAACATTACTGGTGATATGTGGTTGTACTATTAGGTACACCTGTGCCTAACCCTTCGGGGATTATAGGTTGATTTTATGCTATTTTTATGATAATAAAAATAATTGATACGGCGACTAATTAAGGATGTAACTACATAATCACTTAAAGCATTAGTTAATCGCCATAATAATTAAATATTAATGAATTTCTCGCACTCATTTCTATGTTACTATCTTTATTGATCCGGTCGCTGTTATATGTTATTAAGTTTAAGACATCCTAAATGGATGTGACCTAAAAGGTTACAGTTGTATTAGGCAGAGCCTTTCTATGTTATTAGGTCATTAATAAATCCCTCAACATCCTAAGGAAACTGGACCGCCGCGGCGCGCGGCGCCGAGACAAATTGACATTGCTTAGCGATAAATGAAAAACGCACAAAGGATGGGACACTTGATATCGTGTCCTGCCTGCCCAGTTGCTTGCACATCACAAGAGCTGATGGACGCCATGAAATCCAACGCAATCCAGCACAGATTATCGTATTTACATGAAATTCGCATTTTGAAAAATATCACGTGATATTGTGGGGTCAAGTCATATCTGACAACATCTTACCAAGGAGCAAGGACTTGAAAAATCGACCAAATCGATTGACGTAATTATGGGACGCGCCTAAACCTATTGACACTGTTCTAGGCCTTAATTTTTCTCGTCCGTATGTCAAAAGACTCACTCCATCTTTTATGAACATTTGGACATGTTTTCACGTTTCAAGACCAAGATATTCAAGCTTCAAATCGCCAACCCGTCTTGAGCAAGCGTGGTGATCAATGCTCGTGCCTTTTTGTACGAGAACAGGCCTTTGCCCAGCAGTGGGAAAATAATAAGTTTGAGGAGCTCGTGGATAAATAAAAACAGCAACTCGGGTCGATCTTCATGTTAAGCCGCGCTTGCCTAGGTTGGTCCGTGGATAGGTGACCACATACTGAGTTTCCTCCGTGCCTCGGAAAGCACGTTGAGCCGTTGGTCCCGGCTGTCATTTATAGATCACGTAGTCAGTGGCTCGGAATTCTGACAACCAGTCTTACTAACGGATTTCGTATTACCCAGTACTAACTGGGTTGTGGAGGTCAGATAGGTAGTCGCTCTATGTAGCATACTGGTATTCAGTTGCCTCAGGTTAGACTGGAAGCCGACCCGAACATATTTGGGAAAAGGCTAGGCAGACGATGGGACAAAAATAATCTAGTATTATTTACCAGTCTCTAAAGACAGGCTCACATGGTTTGTTTTACGTTATCGTTGGCAAATGTTGTAATAGTAAATTCTTTGACGGTTAGCAAGTTTCTTTTATATTATGTGTTAATGTGGCTAGAGGTTAACGCATGCGCAATGATTGTAAAGTTGACAGCAGGCTTTATGTACAGACGCCAGCACTTCAAACTACCCGTAACTGTCAAATTTTGCACAATCAATCAATCTTGAACCTAATGAACTAGCAATAAAGTTGAAAATTTATAAAAGAAATTTGACAGATTGTAGTAGGTATTCAACTTTGTAAATTACTACTCCAATGCTCTAGTTACATATCATAACATCACGGCTGTTAACCCCGAAGGGTAAGGTAGAAGTGTTCCTAATATCACTCCCACATTTAGCCAGCTGTTTAATTTCCATGTAACAGGGAACGAGCTTAGCCATTAACCAGGCACAAATCCAGGATCCGTGGCTGTTACTGAGAAATTCCAGGGGGCCTAAAATGGCCGTTTTATCAGAATCATAATATGAATCATGTTAAAAAAAAAAACATAAAATGGTCTATGGTTATGACCACAATGTCCATTTTAAGAGTTTAACATTTTTAACGTGATTCGTATTATGATTCTGATAAAGCAGTCATTTTAGGCCCCCTGGAAGAACAACCCAGTAACACTTGAGTGTACGAATAAACGCCGACAGACTGAACACCGACAAGACTTTACTCCGACAGTACTCTTCCCCGACAGGGCACTTCCCCGACAGGGCACTTCGCCGACAGGGCACTTCCCCCGACAGGACACTTCGCCGACAGGACTCTTCGCCGACAGGGCTCACCAGCGACGCAACTTATCTCCGATAGTAAGATACTTACTTTGGAAATCGATTATGTTTTTCTTGTTATTATACAATTCATAAAAAATAAAGATCTTTGAAAATCGAACAAAGGACGTCATACTTAGCGGTGACGCTTGCGACCAGTACATAGGTTCGCCCCTATTACATGTAACTTAAACATAATTGACCATGGGTGAACTGTTAGGTCCTCACACCTCTGCCTAGACTTTCAGGATTACAGGCGATGTCGTCAAACACAACTGGCCAAAACAGGTCAACTACAGTACATCACTGTCTATACCTTCAGCGAATAAAAGCGTGAAGTTCTGTTGCCAGGCAGATAATCTAAATAATTATACTCCGTTATAGTAATCTTGGGTAATTCCTAATGTTGCCAATGAAGTAATAATATACCTACATTATATAATAAACAATACCATATAATGAGAAGTATCTACTAGTTATAAAGTAGGTATGTGTTAAGAATATTAAATATTTAGCACATCAACTGTTTTAAATATAAATATCACGTGAAGCCATCATCTCCTAATTATATTGGTGTCAGCTTCCAGTCTTACCGGATGCAGCTGAATACCAGTATTTTACATGGAGCGACTGCCTATCTGAACTCCACAACCCAATAACTGGGCAAAAAGATACGCCTCAAAAATCACTGTAAAGTTATCTTTACAGAAAAAAAGAATTTTTTTTTTTTTGAAAAAAAATAAAAGATACTATGCATCTTTTATTTTTTGTTCTCAATCTTTTTATCTATATGGTCTAAAAGATGTCTAAAGGCCTAGGAATGGTAACATTCAACCATATGTCAATGCTGTTAAAATTCGTTATAGAATACGAAACGTTTTGAAAAAGATTGCCTCTTAACTCTAATCTCTATTTTATATTTATTAAGTTTATTTAAATACTTAATTGATGATAGCTATATCACTAATTGTTTAAGTAAATTAGTGTACGTTTCTAAAATATTATTATGAACCGACTTAAAAAAAAAAGCAGGTTATGCACCACACTAGTTTTTTTCATTTGATTGTGTAAATTGAAGACAATTTTAAAGAAAAATGGTTCCAAAAATATATGGTTACTAACGATATTCTCCTCAACATCTTAAATACACAGATCATCTTGAAATTCTTGCAACCAATTATGAGTTGTTATTTAAATCTCTTTAATTGCTTTGTTAAATGCAAAAAATAATAATTACTTGAATTAATTATTAATATTGCGAACGGATGTAGTTGTTCTGAAAGAATAATGATAAAACTACAGAGTTATTTAACTCATCTTACACTTAAAATGTTTTTATCTTGACAGATCTTTTTTTAGTTTTTTTTTTTTTAGTTTTTAATACGTGGTTTAATAAATTTCAGTAACATATCATAGGAATACATAATAATACTTTAAGTATTTTACTTAAAGTTTATTTTAATTTTTTAGAGAAATTTATGTCAAAAATAGTAATATTTAAGCGTGTTAAAATAGGAATGCAAAATGTATAACATTGATGAAAAAAGACGCACTTGTTTCATTTATTATATCGTTATAGTTTATTTTTTAAACAACTACCTTAAAGACTTTAAATATGACATTTAGTTTTTTTTTGTAGATCGAATTTCTTATTGATATTATTCAAATCACAACAATTACAATTTAATATTGTGCAATGTTAAAAAAAATGATCATAACGTAGAATTTTTCACAAAAGTTTAAAATTCGCGTGTTATGCTAATTTCTTTGTTTCATGAAAGCTAGTATAAAATATCCTGGCTATTATTTTATATATACATAAGTATTATAACTCACATAACATAACACTACTATCAGTTGAAGAAATAAAAAAAAAAGCAAAAATATATTTTCCATCCCTAAGCCGTTCGACCCTATTTTTTTTAAGTCCTATTATTTATATTCACTACTAAATTAATAAAATAAAAACTAAAAAGTATATTTACCAGAAAACTATAATTCAATAAATTCGCAAAACCGCAAAAACTAGAAACAAACCGAAAAATCAAAAATAATAAAACCCCAATACAATAGACATAAACGCGCAACCCTATTACCCTACCAAAAAAAATATTCTCATTTTTTTGCTCAAACTAGAAAATAAAAAAAATATTAAAAACTCACATTAAAAATTACACGGCAACCACTCTACACTGTATACCACACCACACTGAAATGAACCACGAGAAAACTTTGCTTAATACGCCTTTTTAGTTCACAGATGAGTTGAAGATTTTTTTTTTATTTTAATTTTAATATCAACCGCGCGTGGTACATCACTTTCGTTCGTTGGATCGGAACAACCGCAGTTAAGATACGACGGAGGTTTATATACAAAGGTTTATGAAATTACCGTGACCTCGGTTTTCATACTGCATGCCTTGGAAATGCTTGCTGATTCACGTATTTTTCCTTTTTTTAGTTTTGTGCTTCAGGATGCGGGGAAGGGTTGTGTTTTTTTTTTACTTTTTAGTTTTAATAAATGGCGATATAAGTGCTAGTATTTTTCGATGCAGTTGGCGAGTTTTTTACTCATTTATTATTGTTGTAAAGTTAGTGCAACATTCTTATTTTTTTGACATTGGTCTTTTATTTAAACACAAGGAAGTGCCGGAGGGTTGGTTCGTTTTTTTTCCCGTCTTTTGCAATTTTTGACGTTTCAAAGTATTGATCTTCAGTTTATGTTTAATTACCTAATGATTTTAGATTTTATGTATGTATGTGAGTGTGACCTAAAAGACACATAACATTACGACTGTAATACCCGAAGGTTTAGGCAGAGGTATATTTAATAGTACACGCATATTTCGCCAGTTATGTTTAAGTAATAGGGGGTGAGCCTATTGCCATCAACCGGGCACAAATCCAGACTCCGTGGCTGCTATTGAGATCTTTTTAATGGAAAAACACAATAACACTTGGCCTGACCTCAAATTGAATCCGTCGCTCAATGGGGAATCAAACCCAGGACCTTATACTCAGCAGCCGTAAAAACTACAAGAACTAAAAGAGTTAGAATTAAACATAAATTATGATGGAAACAGACGAAGAGGAAGATAAAAAAAAATGGATAGATTGTGTGAGGAATGATACGAAAGAATACGGTGTCAATGATAGCGTGACGTCTGACAGGGGACAATGGAAGAAACAAATAGGCCAATCCTGAAAAATGGGACGAGGGCTGGATGATGAAGTTTTTGACCCGATTGCCAAGGAGGGGTAATGTTTTTCCTGCCAGGGCTGGGGGACTGTTCGAAAGAGATACCGCGGCCCGGGAACACAAAGGCCAAAAGAAGGAACATGGATGGGTTTTAGTCAGTAAAAGTCTGACACTCCCTCCTGCTCAGCCCAGAGCGGGAGGGGTTATTTGATGATTTCCCACTCGAAAAAAAAAGGGAAATGTAAAAAAAAAAAATAGCTCGTATTAAGGCCAGTGATTACATACGGGACCGAAACCTGGTCGCTCACAATGGGCCTCATTCGAAGGCTTAAAGTCACCCAAAGGGTAATGGGGAGGGTTTTGCTTAGAGTTTCCTTGCGTGATCGAATCAGAAATGAAGACATCCGCAAGAGAACCAAGGTTACCGACGTAGCCCGAAGAATTGCCAAACTGAAGTGGCAGTTGGCAGGGCACATTGCTCGCAGAACGAATGGCCGATGGGGCCGAAAAGTTCTGGAGTGGCGACCGTGAACCGGAAAACGTTGCGTTGGAAGGCCTCCCAGTAGGTGGACCGAAGACCTGGTGAAGGTTGCGGGGATCCGCTGGATGCGAGTCGCACGGGACCGGTCAGTGTGGCGACACTTGGGGGAGGCTTATGTCCAGCAGTGGACGTTTTTCGGCTGAAATGATGATGATTAAGGTATCATTACATTCGTCTCAAAAACCCAAGTGTCTTTAGACAGGAGTTTAACAAAAAAAAAACAAAATGGCGTATTTTTGGCACTAAATTTTATTGTAAGTCGTTAATATTTTTTTTCAACCAAACCTATCAAGTAGGATATCAAACAAAATGAAGGAAATTAAAAGTACATAATACAATTTTTAGTCCGGCTTAAGATACTTGTAATTACATGGCACTTGTTGATGGGTTTTATTTGTAACTTGTAAGTTTAAATAAGGAGGTAAAATTGCTTGTCTTTTCGATCCATGCAGTTTGCAAGTTCTTTAAACATTAATTATCATTGTAAAGTTATTGCAAGATTCTTGTATTTTGACATTGGTCCTTTTTTATTGAAACACACTAGTAAGTAGTGGGTGTGTTATAAGGGACTACCTATTTTTTTTAAATAAAAGAGCTGATTTTCGGCGCAATTTAAATAAACAAAACATCACGCCTGTAATTTCAGAAGGGTTAGGCATATAGTGTATTTGATAGTACAACCATATTTAACCAGTTATATTTAAGTCCCATGTAATTGGGAGTGAGCCTAGCCATCAACTAGGCACAAATCCAGACTCCGTGGCTGCTACTGAGAAATTCCTGATGGAAAAACCCAATAACACTTTGCCCGACCTGGGAATCGAACCCGGGACCTCATGCTCAGCAGTCGCGACCATTCGACCAACGAGGCAGTCTAAACTATTAACAAACTATTATTAATAAATGAAAAATGCAGATAGGATGAATAACACATGCTTAATTTTTATTGTCCTTGGTACAGTGACGTTAATGACATTAGTGACATAACTGACATATCTATTCTAATATTATAAAGAGGTAAAGTTTGTGAGGTTGTAGGGGGTAATCTCTGTGTCAACTGAACCGATTTTGAAAATTCTTTCACTAATAGGAAGCTACATGATCCCCGAGTGCCATAGGCTATATTTACAACGTGTCCGTGGGATGATTTCCGACCAAAACGCGAGCGAAGCCGCGGGCAAAAGCTAGTTAATCATAAACTAAATGTAGTGTTGTCAACACTTCCTGTATGATAACGACTGCATAAATAACCATCTGAATGTGATAGTACTTTAATCGCCATGCTTGGTTTTATAGGCGAATAACAACGATGTGTTGTTCGCTGCTGCGAAACGATATAGCAGGACATTCATAACTTGGTTTCTGATACGGGTTCGTGCCATCTTGGCTACCTTTGACGACACCTATAAAGGGTGTAACAAGACCCTTAACGAAGCCGAAAGGCACTTGTTCTCCCCGTCATTGCCATATTTTTTTTGTTCTAGACCATACCTGGGAACCTTCTAGTTACGGAGATATTGGGGGTCAAAGTTCCAACTATTTTACAAGTTTTTTTTTTTTAGATACTTGTTTTTGATGTAAGAACTTTACTTGAAACACTTCTACGGTCACCGTACTATTCAATCCATCCACCAGGACAATATTTTGAGTGCGTTACATTGAGTCCTACAGTAAAATGTTTTTTTTTTACCCAAAACAAAAATCTTTTCCCAGCAATATTTTTTGCTTAAGTTACTTAGTTTGATGTACAGAATACTTGGTTGACGGCTTCGTGAAGGGTCAGATTACAGCCTGTACAGTATTGCTTTACTATAATCTATTCCTCAGCTAAAAGCATTTTAACCAATACAGTAACTTTCTTTTTAACCGACTTCAAAAAAGGACGAGGTTCTCACTTCGGTAGTATTTTTTATGTTTGTTATATCATAACTCCGTCATTTATGAACCGATTTGGAAATTTTTTTTTTTTATTTGTAAGGATGTACTTTCCGATTAGTCGGATACATTTTTATCAAAATCGGTTCAATAGTTTTAATTTTTTTATTTTTGACCTTTTTTGACATTTAAAACAAAATTGATTCATGCCAAGAATTTGTATGGTAAAAAAGGTCAGATAAAAAATATTTTGCAAAAAAAAACGACTCCCAAAAAACCTAAAATAACTTTACTTTCGGAAGTCGGTGGCAAAAAAGCCAATGAAACAAGCAAAGTAACTGACTTCCAAAAAAATATTTTAGACATCTTTTTTTTGTTTTTTCGGAAGTCGGTTTTGTTTTTCAAAAAGTTATTTTGACCCATATAGTAACTCTTTTTTGATGTCATACAATACCTACAGGTAAAAGTATGTAATGGAATATTTTTTCTAAGAGCCACAGGGAAAACGTAAATAACTATACGTAAGAAGCAAAACTATTGATCTGGCCTACTTGCAACGACTTCATTACAAATTGATAATTAGTAACTTCCTCTTACGATTAAAAGTTGATTATTACAAAAAAAAACTAAATGCTATTTATTGCTGTAATAATGCAATTAGATTACTTAAGTACTTACATAAACTAGTTTTATGAGTGGATATTTGCTAAATAAATAATATTTTTTTTGGAAAGAAAGGTGCTATACAAGAGTGCGATAGGCGTAAACGTCATTGTGAACAGTTTTTTGTTCTAGACCTTAAGGGGATTACATTGCCCAATGACCTTGAGCATGCTGCCCCGTACTAACTTACGACGAAACGACGAGAGAGAGAGGGACGAGTGCGGGAGTGTCATAGTGCTTTTCGCGAAATTTCGGATTTTTATTAAATATATTAAAACTTTAAAAGAAATAAGAGAAAAAAATCAATACACATTGTTAAATACGTCATTACGTATTTTTTGGTATAAAATTCATGCTGAGTTATTGAGCCGTTATAGAGAAAATTTTCAATTTAGGTTGAAAAGGGACCTATTTGTTATGATTTTTTGATAAAATTTGAGTTAGTTTATTAAAATTTTAAACAATACAATGTATTTGTGATGACCTTTAGTTTAACATACATTTTTTATATTGAAAACGCACAAAAGGATTCATCTACAAACTTCTTTAAACACACGGTATTTTCAGGATTTGAGCGAGGTAATCCCCTTAACTGGGAAACGGAGATATTGGAGGTCAAAGTTCACAACGTTCATTCTTTCATTTTCACAACGTTTTTTTAAGTAAAAGTTTTAGTTGTTATAACTTTACTATAAATTCCATGACCCCCGTACTATTCAAACCATCCATCAGCACAATGTTTTGAGTGCGATACATTGAGTCTTGACATAAATCGTGATTTTTCACCCCAAAAAAAAAGTTATTTCGCCAATAATTTTTGCGTAGTGTTACTTACTTAGTGTGATGTACAGAATGCTTTTTTGACGGCTTTGTCCGTTTACACCTTGCATAATGTGAAAACTAGTCTGTTAGATAAAGAAGGTGTTTTTGGCATCGTTACAGAGAAACAGGAGTAAGTAGCTCAATAAGACTGCACTAGATTTTGCCTGCGGCTTTACTGTCGTTATGATCGGAAATTGTCTCACCGGAACGGTATATTTATAGCCTAGGACACTCGGGTATAATGTAGCTTCTCATTAGTAAAGGTATTTCAGAATCGGATGAGTAGTTCTCAAGATTTCCCCTTACAAACTCTACCTCTTTATAATATGTTTGCGTATTATTCCCATGCCGAGTTTCCTCCGTGCCTCGGAAAGCACGTTAAGCTGTTGGTCCTGACTATCATTTGTAAATCTTTGACAGTCGTTATAGGTTGGTACGTCTTTGACAGTCGTTACAAGTCTGACAACCAGTCTTACCAAGGGGTATTACCCAGTACTAACTGGGTTGTGGAGGTCAGTCGCTCCATGTAATATACTGGTATTCAGCTGCATCCGGTAATTATGTCTCCCCTAATTACTTGGAACTAAAACAAGTCAAAATGCCTACTTATTTGACCAATGTAAACAGTGTGATTTCAAGTACGTATGTCAGTCAAACAGTACTCTTTTTTTTACACGGAAATTCACTAATAACTTAACAAGAAATAATTGTGGTTACCATATGGATTGCCAAGTGCGGTGTTTGTGGTGCTTGAAGAGTTTGTCTCGTTAGTTTAGTAATCGCTAGCGCGGCAGCTGGACGTGGTGGGGTCCTAGGTTCAACAATAATTAAAAGAAAATATAATCTGCCTTGCCTTTTCCCAACTATGTTTGGGTCAGCTTCCAGTCTAACCGGATAACACAGTTTGTACTGGGTAATGTGATACCCTTCATAATACTGGTTGTCAGACTTTCGTGCCAATGACTACCTGTATCGACTGTCAAAGATCTACAAATGGCAGCCGGGATCGTGCTTAATATTTTGTTGTTTTTATTTCTTATTTTTTTTTAATAATTTTACTTGTTTTGCAAGTAAGTAAAAATTTGTGCACAATTCGTAATTTTATTGGTCCCAATTCTTGAAAATAAGCGATTACCTTCTACTTCCTTTATTCATATTTTCAGCAGATTCATAAAAAATGTAATACATATTTCTTTAGAAAAAAAAACATTTATAAATCTATAAAATAGTGGTCTGCCGGTGTCCGAGCAGGGTCCAAACTACCGGTAGTTAGGGCTCCAGAGACCCAGAGACAGGTATCTCACAATGCGGGCCGTATCGAGGAGGGCCTTGATCCAACCGCCAAGCGACAGTCTTTTTTAAGACCATAGACCAAGTTCCGTAGCCGAATGGAAAAAATCGGAACCCTTATAGATTCGTCATGTCTGTCTGTCTGTCGGTCCGTGTATGTCACAGCCACATTATTCCGAAACTATTAGGACTACACAGTTGAAACTTGGTAGGTAGATGTATTCTGCAAACCACTTTACGTTTTTTGTACAAAAATTTAAAAAAAATATTTAAGGGTGCCTGCCTATACATGGAACTGAATAGATAGATTTTGAAAAAATTGTTTTTGGAATTAAGATTCCTAAAATCATTTTTTCTCAAAGTCTATCGTTTGAAAGATAAACTCTTCCAAAGTGGTAAAATGTATGCCACCCCTGTAATTTCTAAAGTAAGAAGAGGAAAGTTTTGAAAAAATGTAGGATTGTAGAACGTAAATAAAACTTTCAACCAAAATTGGTTTCATTAAAATTTGATGATTAGTTTTTGAGATATAGGACTTTTCATCAAACTACAGCAGTAACTTTGTTTTTCATTAACACACTATCAAAATCCAATTTAGTTTTGCTGTTGAATATAATAATATAATATGTTACCTACAACATATGAATGAGCCTTTAAAATATTTGTATTATATTGTTTGCTGCTACGGAACCCTATGTGCTTGTGAGTACGACTCGCACGTGGCCAGTTTTTCGATTATTATTTACATAGTGTGACTACCTATCTGACCTCCACGCCCCAGTCTTTCGGTGACGCGATCCAGCTACCCTTTCGTGTATAAAGACGCGATATTACACAATGATATAAAATATCAATACCTGTGTCTGATTCTATAAAGAAGAGAGGTCAACAGTTCAAATATAAAACGTTTTGAATAATTTTGAATAACCTTGAAAGCATATGCTTCGATTCCTTGGTCAATGAAAAATATTAATAGCTTTTACATAAGCGGTGTATAACATAACATCACGCGAGTTTACGTCGAAGTGGTTGGCAGAGAATGTGTTTGTTGTATTATAACTTCACAATCGCAACATAATAATACGCCTGTAATCTCCGAAGGGTTAGGCAAGGGTTAGACCTTAATTTATATCTATACTAATATTATAAAGAGGTAAAATTTGTTTGTAACTTTGTATGTAGGGGGTAATCTCTTGATCTGCTGAACCGATTTTGAAAATTTTTGGTTCTAGGACATGTCGGTTTCCTCACGATGTTTTCCGGCACCATTACAGAGCAGTGATGATGAAATAAATTATACAAAACTAAATCATACAAGGAGTCACTTTTTAAGATACTTTAATCTATGTATTAATAAATCAATAAAATTGAAGTATTTGTTTTTAATTTAAAAATAACAGCTTCTTACTGAATGCATATGAAAGTGTATACGATATATAATACAAAAAAAAAAATTAAATGTTTGGCGGTCTCTCTGTTTGTTTGTTCCGGTTTATCTCCGTAATGGCTTGACCGATTTTGACGGGATTTTACGGACAGATAGCTGATGTTATAAGGAATAATTTAGGCTATTCCTGAGTACTGTTGTTCCGTGCATAAAATAATTAAACCCTTGAAAATACTTAACAAAATCTGATTTAAAAAGGGAAATATTTATTTTTATAATAATAATTTCACGCGAACGAAGGTCGCGGGCAATAGCTAGTGTGGACATAAAATTGGGAGATTCTTCGTTTTTTTTCGGCAAAGATAAGATATAATTAAAAGATTCATAAAAAACCTTTTTATAAAATGATTGCGCCATTTAGTAAATTATTAACCATTTTTAGGGTTCCGTACTTCAAAAGGAAAAAATGGAACCCCTTATAAGATCACTCGCGTGTCTGTCCGTCTGTCACAGCCAATTTACTCCGAAACTACTAGACTGATCGAGTTGAAATTTGGTACACATGTGTAAATCGTTGACTCAAAGACGGACGTGTAACGTAAAATAATGAATTTTAAACATGGGGGCACTTTTAGGGCTTAAACTAGAAAATGAAAAAAAAAAGTCTTGCAAACTACATCGGGTTACCTATGAAATGAAAGGGCTCATTGTGTGCATCTCAAATATATTAATTTTAAGATAAATAGTTTTGAAGTAATTTAAGAAAATGGGCGAAAATTGACCATTCTCCCTCCAATTAAAGGCCCGAAAATTTTGAAAAAAAATACTAAAATAGTTCTTTGCCTATAGATTACAGGAAAACCTATATGAAAGCTATAACAACAAATAATAAAAATAAATTAAAAATTAAAGGGGGCTCGCCTACTACGATGGTACAGAACCCTTCATGCGCGACCCCGACTCGCTCTTGGCCAGCCTTTTTTAGTTGCTCTATGCTAAAGCTAAAACAATTTTATGACCGTAAAATGGAAAAATAAATAGGAATAGGTATTATTAGTAATTTAAACGTTCACAAATACTGTTATTTAAATGTCAAACTATGATTGTTTATTTTTATCGAAGTTATTATGTGATTATGATAAGTGATATATTATATTCATCACTTTTTTTGAAGGAATAGCGAAACGGTTTTCCTGTTTTTCTCGTGGTTGCGAATTGCTGAGTTCACTTGAGTTCAATTCCTAGATCGGGCAATAATTGGATTTTCCATAACTAACTAACTTCCTAACTATACAGGGTGTAACAAGACCCTTAACGAAGCCGTCAACCAAGCATTATGTACATCAAACTAAGTCACTTTACGCAAAAATTATTGCTGGAAAACTGCTTTTTTTGGGTGAATAATCACGTTTTACGTTAGGACTCAATGTGACGCACTCAAAACATTGTGCTGATGGATTGATTGAATAGTATGGGGGTCGTGGAGATGTTTAAAGTACAAATCTTATATTAAAAACCTGTATTTAAAAAAAAACTTGTGGTAAAGTTGTAACTTTAACCCCCAATATCTCCGTAACTAGAAGGCTCCCAGGTATGGTCTAGAACAAAAAAGTGATCGCAGTGCAATGACGGGGAGAACTAGTGCCTTTCGGCTTCGTTATTGGTCTTGTTACACACATTATTTAATATTATTTAAATGCGAAAGTAAGTTTATTTGTATGTTTCTTACCTTTTCACGCCTAAACGACCGAACCCATGATCCTGAAATTTTGGACATACCTTTTCAGGTTTACAGAAACGGACATAGGATATCTTTCATCCCGAAAAAAAGTACTGTTCTCTAGGAAAACAACAATAACGTTCTTATTGATGGCGCCACGAGTCTTTCGAATCATGCTCACGACGACAGGGAGATCAAGTGCCTTTTGACTTCATTAAGCGTATTTTTATACCCATTGGTATGAGAACTTCTTCACAAGACCAACGAGGCCGTCAGAGTTCTTGTATATCTCATGTAGTCATTTCTGGCGAAGAACAACTACTTTCTTTCAACCAGACTCGTGTTGGCCTGTTTCTTGTAACATGAAAAATGTGTTTAAACATAATAATAGTTTATATAACTAAAGAATTTAGGTCTTTAGTTCAATCGTTATGCGATTTTGACCTTAGACCTCAAGCTAAGTTTATAATGATACTTTCTCTAATAGCTAAAACATAATCAATTGGTTCGAGGTTAAGTTACGGATGCCGCGATTATTTTAGAGATGGGTGCATAATCAGCCTATTATGTTCCCATTCCTGGGACACACGGCCTCGTCTCTATGAATGGGAATGGGCTATAATCCATCACGCGAGCCCAGTGCGGGTTGGTAGATGTCACATGTCTTCGAATGTGTGGTTCTAGGACATGCCGGTTTCCTCACGATGTTTTCCTTCACCGTTTTTGAGAGCAGTGATGACGAAATAAATTAAACAGAGAGAGCCTGCCGGGGTTCGAACCCACGATTTATTGTTCATAAATCGAGGCCGCCACCATTGGGCCACCGCTGCTCTCTAGCCATCGCTGCTCGCCGAGATATTTAACACGTTCACTGCGTTACGAGATCGAATGGTTCTCGTACGAGTTTTCTACTCACTGCGGAAGTAAAATTGTATGTCCATCCCGTTCCGGCGAATGAATTTTCTTTAGGTTACTTTTGAGTTAGAGTGAAATGCCTTATTCTACCATTCATAAGTATCCTAATTGTAGTATTTTTATCAATAAAAACTTACGAGATCTTAGAGGTGTAGCAACCAGATAAAAAAAATGCATTTAGTGACTCATTGGATCTCGTAAAAATCTCGTACGAAGCCTGTTCATAAATGCTGTTATGCTATGCTATGCATAAAAAATATTGCATAAGTTATTACTTAAACTCAAGTAAATACTTAACTTGACCATAGATACCAGGGTTATTGTCAATCGAACCGTCTCGCTAGGAATTATTGTACCTTTACTCATAACGTGCCTCAGCAATCCAGCTGCGTTAAAATTGTAACCATGTAACTATGTGGTTCGCCCACGGCCGCTCGTATCCGGGTTCGAGTCTGCGTTGAACAAAATAAGGGACATAAGTATGGTAAGTAATTACTTATAGGTCATAATGTGACAGAGTCATCTTTTTAAAAGAATGTTATGAATGAGATGTCGCATTATTCATTGGTAAATACTGTTTATAGGACCTTGGGTATCCGGGTTCGATTACCCATACATATTTATATACTAGCTTATGCTTCGCTTCGCTCGCATGGAGTTCGGTAATGGCCCCACGTGATCATGCTACCGGGATTAAAAGTACCCTATGTGTTATTCTAGGCTATAAACTATCTGTGTGCTAAATTTCATCCAAATCCGTTCAGTAGTTTTTGCGTAAATGAGTAACAAACATCCATCCATCTTCACATTCTTTCGCATTTGTAATATTATATTTTATATTGTGTGTTGGTAAACGGGTCGAATTATTCTTTTCATCCAAGGTATTTTTTTTTAATGGGGTTGCTATTATAGGGTGTAACAAGACCCTTAACGAAGCCGAAAGCCGCTTGCTCTCCCCGTCATTGCGATCATTTTTTTGTTCTAGACCATACCTGGGAACCTTCTAGTTACGGAGATATTGGGGATCAAAGTTCCAACTTTTTCACAAGTTTTTCCTTAAACACATGTTTTTAATGTAAGATTTTTACTTTAAACACCTCCACGCCCCCCGTACTATTCAATCCATCCATCAGCACAATGTTTTGAGTGCGTTACATTGAGTCCTACCGTAAACGTGATTTTTCACCCCAAAAAAAAAAGTAATTTCCCAGCAATAATTTTTGCGTGAGTTTGATGTATAGAATGCTTGGTTGACGGCTTCGTGAAGGGTCTTGTAAATGAAATTTGCTGGGCTAGCTGGGCCCATGCACCCAACAAAATTTTTACGGCTTTTCAGCCTCTGTGGCATTGAGATGTAGCTGTGCATTGGATGGCGCGAGTCAGCTTGAAGCTTCGTCCTCTCTATACGGCTGGCTATAGTCCTGCGAACTTTAGAAGGTGCGATGCCGGACAGTGGATACAGCATTCGTGCCAGGGTCAGTTTAAGACAACCGGTCAGTTTATTTTATTCTGTTTTTAGTATTTGTTGTTAAAGCGGCAACAGTAATATCATCTGTGAAAATTTCAACTGTCTAGCTATCACGGTTCATGAGATACAGCCTGGTGACAGACAACCAGACAGACGGACAGTGGAGTCTTAGTAATAGGGCCTCGTTTTTACCCCTTGGGTACTGAACCCCAAAAAGAGGACAGAACAAACACACCCTTTTTTACGACAGTCACAGTTGTAGCATGTTTGACTTATTCTTCACTCAAAATCAAACGATAATCAATTCAGCATTAGTCATAGACAAATCTAAAAGTTCATCCAAAATTCTTCGATAGGTTTAGTCAAATTAAACATTTAAATTAAGAACAACGATATATTTGTATTTTTTTTTGCACACCCGTCTTTTTATGAACCGGATCGGCTACTGCTTAGGGGTAACACACATGTCCGGTTCGATATGATTCAACTCAGTCTATTGCAGTCTACTGCTCGCCCGCTTTATCGCGGAAATAGTCTAGTGGTGTGACCGTCGGACTGCCCAAGCCATGGGTCTCGAGTTCGAACCCAAGACACGATTTTTCAGATTCATTTGCGTATTGTATAATTTATCACTTGCTTCGGTGACGGATTTTAACATCGTGAGGAAACCGGCCAGCTAGATTTTTAGACCCTTAACGAAGCCGAAAGGCACTTGTTTTCCCCGTCATTGCGATCATTTTTTTGTTGTAGACCATACCTGGGAACCTTCTAGTTACGGAGATTTGGGGGTCAAAGTTCCAACTTTTTCACAAGTTATTTTTTCTTCCTAGCTTTTAAGGCTATAACTTTACCTTAAATACTTCCATGACCCGTTTAGTATTTAATGCATCCATCAGCACAATGTTTTGAGTGAGTCCTGCCGTCAAACAATTGTTTTTTCATCCCAAAAAGGAAGTCGTTTCCCAGCATTAATATTTTTTTGCGTAAAGTTACTTTTGATGTACAGAATTCTTGGTTGGCGGCTTCGTGAGGTCCGTTTATACCTTGTATGTATAGTATTGATGCATATTTATTATTATTATACGATATTCATTAAAACGCGTGTCGAGAATTACAAAGCGCATGTGTATGTGTGTCTTGCATAAACTTGTTTAATTAGAATGGAATATGGTAGAAATGTAGAGCAGGGGTCCACCGAAACCAGACAATTTGAAAGTGATCTTCGAGAAAAAAAAGTTTGGGAACCTCTGGTATAGTATTTGATTAAGGTCATCTAAAAAATACTGCCAAATCGAATGAGTGTAAACCACCCATAATACACACGGATGCAATTGACTTTTGACCTCATAGAAGAATATTATTTTTGAATATTTTAACTACTAGATCGTTTACCTAGAATATTATATTTAAGTGTCACGTTGGTTAAGTAAACAAGAACGTATAAAAATAAAATCACGCCTGTAATTCCCGTAGGGATAGGCAGAGGTGTACCTAATTGTACACACACATTACGCCAGTTATGTTTAAGTCGCATGTAATAGGGGGCGACCCTATTGCCATCAACCGGGCACAAATCTAGACTCCGTGGCTGCTATTGAGAAATTCCTGACAGATAAACCCAATATCATTTTGCCCGACCCGGGAATCGAACCCAGGACCTCATGCTCAGCAGTCGCGCTTGCGACTATGAAGGTCAGATAGGCAGTCGCTCCATGTAAGATACTGGTATTCAACAGCATCAGGTTTGTCCGGTTAGACCAGACCACAGTTAGAAAAAGGCTAGACTGATAAAAATAACTACTAGATTATTCATTAACCTAGATATTCAAGTGCCTCGTGGATGCAAGCACGTATAATCAGTCCCACTAGTGGTACACAGGCTCGTAGCTAAATAATAAGAGCCACTCGGATCAATCTTCAGGTTAAGCCGTTCTTGGCTAGGTTGCTCCGTGGATGGGTGACCACCCATTGCATACCGAGTTTCTTCCATGCCTCGGAAAGCACGTTAAGCCGTTGGTCCGAAATGAGAGCCGCGTTTGTAGATGTGAACAGTCGTTACAGGTAGTCAATGGCCCGAAAGTCTGACAACCAGTCTTAGTATCGTATTACACCCCAGTGCCTTTTTTTTTTTCGTTTTGAAATCTTCAAATAACCCCTCCCGCTCTGGGCGGAGCAGGAGGGAGTGTCAGACTTTTACTGACTAAAACCCATCCATGTTCCTTTCTTTGCCCTTTGTGTTCCAGGGCCGCGGTATCTCTTTCGAACAGTCCCGCAACCCTGGCAAGCATCGGTCCTTTTGGACCCCTTCCCGTTTGCTGACATCTCTCTGAGGCGCGAGTGGAACACGAACGCGCCGTCGACACGGCCTGTCGTCATAAAATAGACGGACGGCGAGCTAGCCCGTTACTCACCGTCCACAGGCCCGCGCCTACGGTGACGCCCGGTGCATCTCCCGCGGCGGCTGGGACTTGAGGTTCTCTCCCTCTCACATTCCGCCGCCTCCTTCGCTGGCATGACTGCTTCGCAGAAGGAGGTGACGGCGTCCCATTCCGTCTCGCTCCGGACCATGGGTTGAACCAAGGCCGGACGCGAGAGGTCGCCGCCGCCGATCGCTGCTACAAACCCCAGTGGCTTACACTAAATGTGTCTTACACTAATGTCTTATCGCTAAAAGCGGTTTAGACGAGAAGCCGACCCCGCAGATGAGCCGGTAATAACATAAAGGAGATGATTTCATAACCTTAACACGCTAACATAAACACAGTATTAACGAGGTGATTTCTAGTCAATGCGACATAAATAATTTAATGACTAATGAGTCACTTTTAGTAATAATATAGTCTTTACGAGTGATTTAGCCGATAATACGGACAGATCAAAATGAATATTAAAAAAACTCGAGTGACTAATAGTTTTTGTATCTTTCCATGTTCACACGACAACTATTAAATTACATATATAGGAATTATTCAAAATCAAATCAAATCACACCTAATCATTTACTTTGCTTAAATATGGGTACACTTATAGATGGAATACAACAATAGAGCTTACGACCATATCCCACCCTAACAGGCGTGCAAATTAGTACATACTATAATTAGAATTAAAAAAAAAAATGCGGAATTGAATGTCAATAATTAAAAACAGACCTTACAGACTTCAGACTTCAGATATCAAATTAATTATATTTGTCGGAGACGGTCATTGGTACGGACTTACAATGAATCACAAGTACGATTTTTTTTATTTTTTTTTGGAGATGGCATCTCGCAGTTCAGCCTCTGAGGCTGGCTACTGCTTAACCGGGAAATTCCCTGTGGATGCCTTAAAAATGAATCCAAGGCCTCCAGCCAGGGGCTTAAAACTATACTTAAAAACTAAGCGACCACTCGCTAAGGCCCGTACCCCACAGGAGGTGCCCACCCCCTGTGGGGTACGGGCCTCGGCTTAGGGCGCATCAAGCGACCTACTTATAAGTCTACCCACACCATAGCGTGCTTGTTAACAGAGCCCTGATGGTCACAAACTCTGAGCCAGGACGACAGTCAGTGTCTGATCGCGGCCGAGTAAAGACCTCTTGGAACTGTACCCGATTCATTGTGCCCCGTGTTATTGTGCTAAGTTGTAATCTCAAGTAATTCGTTAGTTTTGCTAGAAACAGTGTATCGCTCTGTGTCTTTTCATAGCACGAAACCCATCGTCTGCCCACATGATGTAGAAACCCAGCGGAGTAAATCCTGACATCTCCGAATATTCATCTTTTAGGTAAAGAAATTTCATATTATAAATTTAAAGTCTTATCGGTCAGAAATTCTTCAATTGAGTAGTACATTTATTAATTAATAGATCTGTCAATTTCTGTTTGCAAAGTGGAAATGTCTCATTTTGTATCCATCTGCTCCAATCATTTCATTTTTCGATCATTCGGTAAAGTGCTGTAACTGATATCAGCTGTAGGTGGTGCATTTGCATTTGGTGGTGGAGGTGCATTAATCAAATGCACCTCAATTATTACAAGTTGACCTTAATTGTGCCTTTATATCGTAGCACTAACGCCACGGAGCCGGCGGTTTTTATTGGCAGTGCAGCCTGCAACAAAAGTAGATTTAGGTACCACTTCAGTATTCAAAATGATCTTCATTGCCCTTATCCCAATTCATTTGGAGTCGGCGCAGCATGTCTTCATCTTCCATACTTCTCTATTACTCGTCATCTCAGCAGTCACCTCCTTTCTAGCCATATCATTCTCCACACAGTCCATCCATCGTTTCTTTGGTCTCCCTCTACTCTTATACCTATACATTCATACTCAAAACTTCAGTTTTCAGAATCTCCTCATGAAAATTCTTGATGACAAAAGCAACAAACACGTGTTTACCCGTCCTGGGCATCCAACTCAAGACCCCACGCATTTTTCATTAATTTTTTTACTGATGGGAAATCATCAAATGACCCCACTCCCGCCACTCTCGCTCTGGGCGGAGCGGCAGGGAGTGTAAGACTTGTACTGACTAAAACCCATCCATGTTCCTTCTTTTGCCCTTTGTGTTCCAGGGCCGTGGTATCTCTTTCGAACAGTCCCGCAACCCTGGCAGGCATCGGTCCTTTCGGAACCCTTCCCGTTTGCTGACAACTTTTTGAGACGCGTGGAACCCGAACGCGCCGTCGACACGGCCTGTCGTCATAAAATAGACGGACGGCGAGCTAACCCGTTACTCACCGTCCACAGGCCCGCGCCCACTGTGGCCGGGAGCCAACACGTGGCCCCCGACGGCTGAGCACATGAGGCTCTTTCCCTCTCACGTCCCGCAAGACCTCACTCTCAATAACTGCTTTTGTAACCACAACACCAAAGCCAAGTCAAGCCTAGTTTGCCAAATAGCCCTAAAACTAGGCTAATACTTACTTAATACTAACTAATGTCAATAAATAACGCTTTCTGGTCATATTTTGATGATGTTATTATCTTAACCTTTAGTTTGTACCTTTAATGAGTGTGAAAGACTAAATTATTATAAAGGAGAATTTACAATAGTCATTATCTAGAATGCGTCCATCTTTGACAGTCGTTACGAGAGTCAGAATGTTGAAAGTTTTATGAGCAGTCAACCAATGGTATCTCTTTATCGTGTGGTTAGTGCCTAACCTGGTGTCAGTTGTTATGCCGCCCATGGGCCTCTGACTTGGATTTACATGCCGTCGAGAAATATCTCTCAGGCATGCTGGTTTCCTCACGATGTTTTCCTTCACCGAAGCAAGTGATAATTATTCAATACGCTGCACATGAATGCGAAAAATCAGGGTTCGAACTCAAGACCTATGACTTTCATTGGCAGTCCAACGGTCACACCGCTAGGCTATCACGACTTTTTACCCAATGGTGTTACCCAGGACTAACTGGGTTGTGGAGGTCAGATAGACAGTCGATCCATGTTAAAAAGTAGTATTCAGCTACATCCCTGGATGATTAGAGCAGCGGTGGCCCAGTGGTGGCGGCCCCGACTTACGAACAGTAAGTCGTGGGTTCGAACCCACGCGGTCGCATTACGATTTGTAATTTATTTCATCACCACCACTGCTCTCAAAAACGGTGAAGGAAAATATCGTGAGGAGGAAATTCGAAGACATGTAACATCTACCAACCCGCACTGGGCCCTGTGGTGTTTTAATATCAATTAAAACTAAAACTGAAATAAATCAAGGCAAAAACCGGAATTCACACATAGTATATTTTTATTAGGATGACAGATATATTTTTTTTATATTTTTATTCTTAGAGAACTAAATATGATTAAAATAACTATGCAAAGAGGTATATTTTTATTAGGATGAGGCCCGCGTGGTGGATTATCGCACATTCCTTCTCATAGAGAGGAGGCCGTGTGTCCCAGCAGTGGGAACATTATAGGCTGATTATGCTTATGCCTGGTTAGACTGGAAACCGACCAATAAACCTGCAGATTGACCGTAGAAATGCATGAACGTGGACGAGGCGAAAGAAGTATGTTAGGATCGTAGTACGTGGCAGTCTGTGGTTTCTGCCTACCTCCATGGGGAAAACAGCGTGAGTTTATGTATGTAGGCCTCGTTGGTCTAGTGGTCTCGAGCGCGACTGAGGAGCATCAGATCCTGGGTTCGATTCCCAGGTCGGTCAAACTGTTTTTGGATTATTCCATCAAGAATTTCTCAGTAGCAGCTACGGAGTTTAATTTGTGCCCGGTTGTTGGCAATAGGCTTGCCTCCTGTTACATGAGGCTTGAACAGAACTGGCGAAATGTGGGTGTAGTATTAGGTACACCTCTGCCTAACCCGCCGGGGATTACAAGGCGTGATGTATTTATGGTACCTTGCCGATACAAAATGAATACACCATAGTGTACAAGACATCTTACATGTAAATACACGCATCGTTTTGCCCTTTAATACGAAACATGAATAATTCAAATAATGTCTATCTTTGATGTCATGAGTTTGTCACCGTTTTTAGTACCATAGCCTTCTTGGTAGGGTTTTCCATGACTTGAGATCCGCTTTCATTGAAGTTATTGTGAACTGTACGTCCTTTGGTCTCCTTATCGATCGAGTAAGGTACAAACATTACGATACGGTACGATACTACAAATTCAAATTCATTTATTTCAGGTACATAACCCTTATTAGAAACACTTTAGAAATAGAAATAAACAGACAATCACATAAATCAATACCAAAAAGCTAAGCTCCGAACACTCCGGTGTACATCCCCCGCCTACACTTCACCACTACGGCGGAGGACATCATGGAGTACGTGCGTCGGAAGACCAAGTACGTGGCCAGAGTGCAGCTGCTTGAGTCGCGCCGCAACGTCAACTTTAAGGCGTTCGTGGTGCGTATACCAGCGTGTTATCTGCACCTCGTCTTGGAGGAGGACTTTTGGCCGCAAGGAACACCACTTCCGTCGCTTCCGCGGGCAAGTGCCACCTGAACGCACAAAGACATAGTGCACAAGCGAAGTGTAACTAACATAGTTTTAAGGTTCTATTTACTAACACAATTTGTATTTTATCATATGTATGTTAGTATGTAAGGTATATCTATGGGCAGAAGAAGCCTGTAAATAAATGGATGTTGTTGTTAAGCTACGCTAGCCGCGATTGATCCGTGGATGGGTGATCATTTGACGGCACGGTTAGCTCAGTGGCTGTATAGTGGTTTCGATCCCCGCACGGAAAAAATATTTGTATGTCCTACAGGCAGTTGTTCCGGGTCTGGCTGTTTGTGTATTTGAGTTTAAATGTATGTAAACGCACCCACGATACAGGAGAAATTCGTAGCGTGGGGCAAAGTTTTTTTTTTAAAGAAAAAAAAAAAATTACTCGCCAATGCCTCAGAAAGCATGTCAAGTCGTTGGTTTCGACTAATGCATAAATTTTCTTTGACAGTCGAAATCAGAAAGTCGGACCACTAATGGGTATACAGTTCGTGTCATGGAGATCTTATTTCCATGTAAAATATAATGGGTGTAAAAATACTCTTAACGAAGCCGAAAGGCACTTGTTCTCCCCGTCACTGCGATATTTCTTTTGGTCTAGACCATACCTGGGAACCTTCTAGTTACGGAGATATTGAGGGTCAAAGTTCCAACTTTTTCACAAGTTTTTTATACAATCTTTTAATGTTGTTATACTTTACTTTAATCACCTCCATGACCCCATGACCCCGTACTATTCAATGCATCGATCAGCACAATGTTTTGAGTGCGTTAAATTGAGTCCTACCGTAAAACGTGATTTTTCACCCCAAAAAAAACCCAGCAATAATGTTTGCGTAAAGTTACTTAGTTTGATGTACAGAATGCTTGGTTGACGGCTTCGTGAAGGGACTGTTACACCTTGTATTGGTATTTAGCTACATCAGGACTGCAAGTCGGCTCGCTAATAACATTCAGCCCTTAGTTGTTCCCCGTTAACTGGGCTGTGGAGGACACAGCCCTTAACTAGTAAAAGAAAGTTGTATGTATGTGCGAAGGTAAGTTCAACCGCTTTTATAGACAGTTTTAAGTCTCTATAAAGACAATAGCAGTTGCCCGCGGCTTCACAAATTATCCCACGGGCACGTTGTAAATATGTAGCTACCTATTAGTGAAAGAATTTTCAAAATCGGTTCAATAGATCCAGAGATTACCCCCTACAACCTCACAAACTTTACCTCTTTATGATATTAGTATAGATTTTTATAGTACTACTAGCTGTTGCCCGTGACCTTCAGCCGCGTGAAATTATTATAAAAATACTAGCTTTCGCCCGCGTCTTCGCTCGCGTTAATTTACAATTTGATAACCTAGCGGTGTGAAATATTTCACTTTACGACCTACGACCCGTCAGCAGGCATCGGTCCTTTCGGATCCCTTCCCGTTTGCTGACATCTCCCTGAGGTGCTCGTGGAACACGAACGCGCCGTCGTGGACACGGCCTGTCGTCCACAGGCCCGCGTCTACGGTGGCCGGGGGCCACCACTTGACGCCCGGTGCGTCTCTCGCGACGGCTGGGACGTGAGGTTCTCTCCCTCTCACGTTCCACCGCCTCCTTCGCTAGCATGACTGCTTCGCAGAAGGAGGCGACGGCGTCCCATTCCATCTCGCTCCGGACCATGGTTTGAACCAAGGAAATAAAAACAGCCTCGATTACTCCTTATAACATCAGCTATCTGTCAGTAAAAGTCCCGTCAAAATCGGTCCAGCCGTTTCGGACATTAGCCGGTACAAACAGACAGACAGATCAAAATAAAAATAAAATGTGTTTTTGTGATTATAAGTGCCGTCAATATGTTCATAATTATGCATTCAGTAAAAATCTGTTATTTTGATATTACAAATAGGCACTTCAATTTTATTTATAGACTAGCGACCCACCCCGGCTTCGCACGGGTACAATGTAATACATATAAACCTTCCTCTTGAATTTCTCTATCTATTAAAAAAAAACCGCATCAAAATCCGTTGCGTTATAATTTTAAAGATCTAAGCATACACAGGGACAGACAGCGGGAAGCGACTCTGTTTTATACTATGAAGAAGATACGAGTATATATAAGAAGTTGTATTCATTTGTTTATATAACAATCTACATGGTCTAGTTTAACGACTTCAACAATGTATAAGTATATGAGGCACGTGAATGGTATTACCCGTTATTAATAACCTCGACTATTGCTAGTTTTTTATTGTTCTAGTAATAATTGTCATTAAAAGTCAGTGATTAAATAATTATGATAACATGCTGTGCTAAAAGAGTACAATAAAAATGTTCTGTGTTTACTCAAGTGTAACAACAAAAAAATAACAACAATTTTTTTTTCCCCTATTTTATTTTTTGGATTTTTCCTTTATTTGTGTTGTAAAGCCTTGCTTTTTGCCAAATTTCATGATTCTAGGTCAAAGGGAAGTACCCTAAAGGTTTTGATTCCCTTGTGAAATCGCATAATATGCGACATAAACAGTCATACGAGTATCATTGATCTTACAAGTTAGATATTTTCGTTGCTCCAAGGAGCAGACCTGAGTATTTGGTATTCATTTCAGCTTGAAACCGCCACGCATTCCTGAGAAAAATGGTCTTGACAGACAGACAGACAGACAGACAATAAAGTGATCCTAAGAGTCCCGTTTTGCCGATTGAGGTACGGGACTCCAAAAATCGCAAAACTCTATCATAAGTATCCTTGTTGATGGTGTTCAGAAAGGTCAGGTGTGTAGTACTCGCTACTGGCGTGCGTGTGTGACCAGATGTATGAACGTGGACGAGGAGCCAGGAGTGTGTGAGGACCGTAGCAGATGGCGTTCTGTGGTTTCTGCCTACCCTGCAAAACGACGTGAGTTTCTTATTTATTTACTAAGTTTATGTACTTACACACTGAATATAGAAAAGAAGAAAGGAGAAGAATACAAAAGTAATGCTTATTTCTTAAGAAATCTCTTTCAGCATATCTGACAAAGGAGAGTAGATAAAAAAAGATGTAGACTATAGTGTGTAAAAGAATAAGAGAAAATGGAATACATAAATACATATATATACATACAGGGTGTAACAAGACCCTTCACGAAGCCGTCAACCAAGCATTCTGTACATCACTAAATCTACGCCAAAAATATTGCTGGGAAACGAATATTTTTTTGGGGTGAAAATCACGTTTTACGGTATAGAACTCAATGTAACGCACTCAAAACATTACATGGATGGATGGATTGAATAGTACGGGGGTTGTGGAGGTGTTTACAGTAAAAACCTTCATTCAAAACATGTACTTATTTAAAATAAAACTTGTGAAAAAGTTGAACCCCCAATAGTTCTCCACAACTAGAAGGTTCCCAGATATGGTCTAGAACAAAAAACATATCGCAATGACGGGGAGAACAAATTCCTTTTGGCTTCGTTAGGGTTCTTGTTACACCCTTTATAACTACACGATAAAGAACAAGAAAGAAAAAATACTTTATTCACCATTTTTTTACGCAAAGAGATCTTACCTATGTTTGGTTATAGGATATTTTATATCCTAGTATTTCGTTCCCTTGTATAATTCCTGACCTCAACGCGAACGAAGCCGCAGGCAAAACCAAGTAACCCAGAAAACAATTTAAACTATCGGCGAATAGTAATTAATAAACAGTAGCCGATCGGAGCATCATTTTGCAAATCATTTAATGTTATTAGATTTAATAAACAGTCATAACATAAAATATAATCACCGAAGCAGACGAATGATGTTTTACGATGTACGGCCATATTTTTAATTATTAATATGGGAATTATCTACACTAATATTAATATTAAAGAGGTGATTGTTTTTGCATGTTGGGCGTAATCTCTGGAACTACTGATCCGATTGCGAAAATTCTTTCACTAATGGAAAGCTACATTATCCTCAAGTATGCATATAATAAAATACTGAAATTACTGATGGGAAAACCCCAAATTACCATTGGCCCGACCTGAGAATCGAACCCAGGACTCGACTCTCCTGAGGAGTCAGCAGAACTCAACCAACGAGGCATTAAAAAATAAAAAGTACCTAATTTGAACGCTTAGTTGACACTTTCCGTGACTCAAGGGCTCGCTTTTACCTTGGCCAAAGGCGTTGCCATACAACGTGGCAACGATGCCAGTCTCTTGGGTACATTACCAGTTGACAGCGTGGAGGAAGAGTTTTTTGACGCCATTTTATAAGTTAGATTAGGTTATTTCAATTTAAAAATGTATTTATTATTGATATAAGTATTTTAATTAAAGAATAAATAAATTTTAATTGTTATACCCGTCGGAGACGGTCATTGGTACGGGCTTAAAATGAATCACAAGTACACGGTGGTGACATCAAGCAATCTACTTACAAGGCTACCCACACCACAGTGTCACTTGTCACAGAGTCAAGATGGTAAATTGTGAGCCAGGACGACAGTCAGTCAGTGTCTGATCGCGGCCGAGTTAAGACCTCTTGGAACTGTACCCGATTCATTGTGCCCCGTGTTATTGTGCTAAGTTGTAATCTCAAGTAATTCGTTAGTTTTGATAGAAACAGTCTATCGCTCAGTGTCTTTTCATGATGAGCACGAAACCCATCGTCTGCCCACATAATGCAGAAGCCTAGCGGAGTAAATCCTGACATCCCGACATACCAATATTTTACCATATTTTTTTTCTACTTTTAACAAAGTGTTATTGTAATAAGTTTATTTATTGCTCCTTAAAAATATAACATGTTGAACAGTTTAAAAATGCAGTTAGAATTAAGTACAAAGAATAAATATAGCTAGGCTGAGCCTGTATTTCAGGTCACAGTTCATACATCTCGGAACCTACTGCTTTTTATTGAGAACATAAAATCAAAATCAAAATATTTTTAGTTACATGGGCACTTATAAAACGTTGACAAAAAGGTGCACGGTTCCGGTTGGTCGTTTCCTATGGAGAAGAACCGGCATGAAACTCCATGGTTACTCTTTTCAAATCATTTGGTGTTACAATATTATCATGTTACAGCATTAGTACTTAAGTATGGTATAGTATAGTATAGTAGTAGTATGATAACATACCATCACGCCTGTAACGCCCGGCGGGTTAGGCAGAGGTGTACCCAATAGTACACCCACATTTCGCCAGATATGGTTTTTAAGTCCCACGTTATAGGGGGCGACTCTATTGCCAAACAACCAGACTCCGTGGCTGCTACTGAGATATTCCAGTGTTGAGCGTGTTCTGTGTTTGGTGAGATAATTAAATAGTCGGACTCCAGAGAAGTAAAAGTCTTTTAATTGGGTTCCACAATACTTCGTTATAACTAACTACGTACTAGGTAAGCGGCGAGGCAGGGCGGTGGTACGTAGGCGACTGGCGAGCCGATCGCTCGCTCCCTCATATTTCGTCAAGAATGCAACTCAGCATATTGCCATTACTGAGCCGCTACACCAGTATTTGTGATGGAAAAACCGAAATTACTTTGCCCGACCCGGAATCGAACCCAAGACCTCATGCTCAGCAGTCGTGCTTGCGACCAATAAACCAACGAGTCTGTAGAAAAAAAAAGTTGTTTTTTTGTTTGTTTGTTGTTTCTTTTTGTTTGCGAAAGATCTCATTTTAATAGTAGTACATACAGCCACACATCCATGTATACATTTCCAGTATAACATGGCCCCGGTTTGTATAGATTTCCTGTACAAAGAGAGATCCGTATAAACTGGTGTTGTATAGCTTGACCGGTCGCCGTGCATACAAGTCAATCCAATATACAATGAAAACTTCTAGTAAATACTGGTTTTTTATTGAGACTTTGTATTCCAGTAAATGATTTTATGTTGAATGTTAACAAGTTATGTTATACAATAACAAGTTATAGTTTTACATAGTGCAAAGATGTTATAAATTACTTGCCGACATACCGATCTTTTTGTTGGTTGTTAAAATTAATAGCAGGATTCCTTAAATCAAAAATACCGGCCGAGTCGGACTCGCGCACGAAGGGTTCCGTATTATTATCTAAAAAAAAAGACGTTTCTTGTATGGGAGCCCCCCTTAAATATTTATTTTATTCTGTTTTCTGTATTTGTTGTTATAGCGACAACAGAAATACATCATCTGTAAAAATTTCAACTGTCTAGCTATCACGGTTCATGCGATACAGCCTGGTGACAGACAGACAGACAGACGGACAGACGAAGCTATCAACCAAGCGTTTTGTACATCAAACTAAGTAACTCACGCAAAAAATATTGCTGGGAAACGACTTTTATTTTGGGGCTGAAAAATCACGTTTTATTTTTTTTATTTATTTAATCAGGTTCACCAACAGTTGTTACAGATATTATATAGATAAGCATACAAGTAATTGTGTCTTAAGTCTGACTGCACAACCAATTACAGGCAAACACCACATGCAAGATGCTCTTTGTAACTATAAATTTAATTTTAAAGACTTAAATTTAGACCTTAAATGCTAGATGACTATATTAAATTATTTTATATTAAATACTAATTACGTCTGACAAACTTTGATATTGAGTCTGCGTGGACGTCAACCAGGTCGCTGCGCTCGTTTATAAGTTTGCACATGCGGGGTATAGGTGAATTAACACCAAACACTGTACGGCGAAGAGGTGGAGTTAGGGGTGTTATAGGTTTGCGAGGTGGTCTACGGGGTACTCTGAAATTGAACTTACATACCAATTTTGGGCAGTCGATGGTTTTACGGTAGTACTCAATGTAACGCACTTAAAACATTGTGCTGATGGATGGATTGAATAGTACGGGAGTCGCGGAGGTGTTTAAAGTAAAAATATTGCCTTATAACATTAAATTTTGTTAATAGTAATGATCATGACGTATTACCCCTCTGTCACACATTATACATCCGGTATTTAAATTCCGCTAACTGGCGGATAAAAAATACAATTGTTTAAATTGTGTTTCATGTGTAGTTCGTGTTTTCCCAAGATGTGTAATGATAATGACTGATATTAAACTTTGATGTCCAAAGGACGTTTAGATTTTTTTTATATTTTACTAGTTTTTGCCCGCGGCTTCGCTCGCGTTTATTCAGAATTTAACAATCAATTCGGGTTGTACTCTGCTTGTAATCATCATCATAATCATTTCAGCCGAAAGACGTCCACTGCTGGACATAGGCCTCCCCCAAGTGTCGCCACATTGACCGATCTCGTGCATCTCGCATCCAGCGGATCCCCGCAACCTTCACCAGGTCATCGGTCCACCTAGTGGGAGGCCTTCCAACGCAACGACTTCCGGTTCGCGGCCACTCCAGAACTTTTCGGCCCCAACGGCCATCCGTCTGTTTGTAATAATATAATTCAATCATGATTAGAAAGACACGTGGCGCCATCTAATATCATAAGAACGTTATTGTTGTTTTCCTCGGGAACAGTACTTTTTTCGGGATGAAAGGTACCCTATGTCCGTTTCTGTACACCTGACAACGTATATGTAAAATTGCAGGATGATCGGTTCAGTGGTTTAGACGTGAAAAGGTAACAAACAAACATACTTTCGCGTTTTTATTATTAGTTAGGATTTTCAGATAACTCGTTGGTCTAACGGTCGCAAGCGCCTGTTAACGTAGGTCTTTCCATTAGGAAACACTCCTTTTTTGGGCATAACATAACATCACGACTGTAACTCCCGAAGGGCTAGGCAGAGGTGTATCTAATAGTACACCCACATTTCGCTAGTTATGTTAAAGTCCCAACCGGGCACAAATGAAGACTCCATGGCTGGTAATGAGAAATTCCCAATAACACTTTGCCCGACCTGGGAATCGAACCCAAGACCATGCTCAGCAGTAGTGTAATAATGTTTTTTCTCTCAATTTACTAGTTTTTCAACGAGATGTTATAATTTCGTTATCTGAGAACTGAGTACTATTCCAAATAATCAGTATTAGAGCCTTCTAATAATAAAAACATTTTTTACATTTGAAAATTTTAAATATGATTGTATCAAAAAAATATGATTATTTCCATAATTATTATTGTTTTTACTTATATTCTTATAAGTAAAGAGTAAGTTCTAAGTTCTTGTAAGTTTTTCTGGTATTCTTACCCGTGAACAGTGTTTTTATTTTATTTTATTTGTTAGGGACAAAAAACAGTTACATGCAAAGCTTAACTAAATATTCTTACATTAGCACAATACTCAGAAATACATTTACACACAATCCATTCCATATTTATGTTACTATACATGTAACCCACAACATTGTCCACGAATTCACCAAAAGAAAATGTTAAAAGAAAACAGACAAAATAGTGTGCATCGTAAAAGCCAAATAAGAAGAAAAAAGAATATTTATACTCATGAGTTTAGTAACTCTATTGTTCTTGCCTTAAAACTATTCTTGGAAAGAGTAAATATGTCAAGCTCCGTGAATTGAGCATTGTAGGCATCAACAAGGCGACGAAGAGGCACGCGCTCCCCAGCGTTAGTTCTGCACTGACTCGTGTGGAACAGTCGAGGCACACGTACCCCACGAAGCTTGACAGATCTAGGTACTATATAATGTAGACTATTTGATAAGGGAATGCAGTCGAATCTATTATTGCATATACCATGCAGCATCATTGCACCCAGAAGAGATCGTCTAGATTGCAAACTAAGAACATTGTAACGTTTCAGTAATTGTTTATAAGAGACTTTAGGACGATAACATTTATAATTCATCGAACGTAAATACTTCTTCTGCACAATTTCTAACCTATCTTTGTACTTATCATATAGTGGATCCCAAATTTGCACGGCGTATTCCAACTGCGACCGAATCAGGGTTTTATATAATATTAAGAATGTAGAGGGTCGCACAAAGCTACTTGAAAATCTCATGACCAGTCCATACATCTGGAAGGCTTTTTTTACTATATTGTCAATATGAATATCAAAATGCAGACTAGAATCAAGCGTAACACCCAAGTCCCGGACAGAATGAACTACATTAAGACTTATATTGTTTATTGTATAATTAAATTTGATCTGATTTTTATTTTTAGTAAATGAAATTTTGTAACATTTGGAAAGGCTTAGAAAGAGTTTATTTTTGAGGCAGTATTCATGAAATCTATCAAGGTCTTCTTGCAAATAATGGCAGTCACGAATATTTTTACAGGTGATATAAATCTTCATATCGTCTGCATACATCAAGAAATTTGAGTTGACAAAACAATGTTTAACGTCATTAATAAACAATATAAATAAAAAAGGACCCAGTACAGACCCCTGCGGAACCCCGGATTTAACAACTATAGAGTCAGATTCATGCCCATTAATTACGATCTTTTGTGAGTGTTGTGGGTTACATTATTGGCAACATGCAAATATTGTTAAACTAGTTTTAAGTTTAATAATGTTGTTAACTGGTTGCTTTTCCTCTTAATAAAAATTAAATAATCTTTTTACATCCACCAAAAAATTACATCCAACTAAAAAAAAAAGTCCTGATTATCTTCTTTTTATGATAATAAGACCTTTCGAAAATGTTCTTAGTCAACTTTTTAGACCTATGTATCCTGCTTATGCGTATGAAGTTTCATTAAAATCGGTTCAGTCATTTCGAAAACAAATGAGTTCAAAGTTTGTTTGAAATGCCGTAAGACGGCAACGCTCGGGGTTTATTTCGATCCTTTTTTTGCGGGTATCACACGTTTGAAACTCATCATCATCTAGCTAGCCTTTTCCACTCTCCGCTTTTTCTTCCACTGTGTTGGGGTCGGCTTCCAGTCTAACTGGATGCAGCTGAATACACGTATTTTACATGGAGCGACAGCCTATCTAACCTCCACAGCCCAGTAAGTACTGGGGAATGCGATACCTCTTTGTAAGAATGGTTGTCAGACTTTCGGGCCACTGACTACCTATAACGACTGTCATAGATCTACAATTGACAGCCGGCGGGACCAATGGCTTATCGTGCTTTCCGAGGCACGGAGGAAACTCGGTGTGTAATGGGTGGTCATCCATTCACGGACCAACAACCAACACGTTTGAGACAAGTTTTTTCATTTTTCCAGTTAAAAATTAAGGAAATATGCCCAAAAATGCACGACATGGCGCATGCATTTTAGCATCTTCTTCCTCTTTTCGAATCGATGACTGAGATCTTGTCCAACCACCGTACGTAGCCACCTGGACAGCTCCGTCGTTTGCCTCATTCAAGTCCTGGGGGGTGCAGTTACCTTGTGCAAGTCGGGCAAGAGAGAAGGTGTGGCATATCCTGTGTTGGGGCTCCACACTCGCATTGTGTCCGAGATGGGTCGATCATACCCCATCGAACCAAATTCCTGTAGAGAATCAAAATATCCACCACCCCCACACTTCGGGTTCCCATACGAGTCTTCGCACTGGCACAAAAACTACCCCCCTGGTCACGAGCTGCAGTGAGCGATGTGGCCATCTTACATATTAAAATCTCGTGTCACGGTGTTTGTGGTCGCACTCCTCCTAAACGGCTCCACCGATTTTTATTTATTTATTTAACAATGTACGTACACACTAAATATAGAAAAGAAGAAATGAACAGAAAATAGTACCCACGTGATGCTGGTTGCTGGTGCTGGTGCTGGTGTTTTTTATGTATATTTGCTTGGTTTGAAAATAGGTCGTAAAGTATATTTCACACCGCTAGGGTGATTAGGGGGTAGGTAGATAGAGTGGGGTAAAAAAGGTGAGTTTTTCCCTGAACGACGCTTCCCGTAATGTTGCTCCTCAACAGACGTCTTGCTTGCCTTAAGCTAGTATTGTATAATGTAATTCTTATAAACAGTATACGTTTTTTAGAACAAGTTGCCAAAGTCAGTTATAGAACTGACCGAAATTACGTGTCCTTATTAAAAAAGCATAATACAAAATCAAGGACTACGTCGAAGACAAAGAAGTTTGGCTTTAGTTCCTTCTGCGCATGCGGCTTCCCTGGTAGCTCATAATCGGCACAAATATGTGGATGTCTCTAACTATTCTCAATCTCATTTTTTCTCATCTATCTAACCAGATTTTTTACGATAGTTTTCAAATAATTTATACATCTTTTGCTCAGAATAGTTACAGCACTGATGACAATATTTGTGTCACTCGTTAAATTGACTATTTTACAATATTTTCTTACCTTTGTAATGATTCTTTTTAACCAATTGTTTGTGAATGTGTGAACATTGTAGGCCTTATAGATTCCCAGATGCTTGTTAACTTTTTATCTTGTTTTACATTTTTTGTGTAGTAAGCAACGACCTATTGTCGGGCCTATGCCCCCATACTTAAGTACTAATGCTGTAACATGATAATATTGTAACACCAAATGATTTGAAAAGAGTAACCATGGAGTTTCAAGCCGGTTCTTCTCCATAGGAAACGACCAACCCGAACCGTGCACCTTTTTGTCGACGTTTTATAAGTGCCCATCTAGGCCTATGTAAAATAAAAATATTTTGATTTTGATTTTGAATCTTTGAACAGATTTTAACTAAAATATACATTATCTTCAAAAAACAGACATAATATGCAAATGCATATGCAAATACCGGTCTCAAGTCATAGAATATGTTTTTTCGACGTAGACGAAGCCACGAGCAATATCTAGTACTCGTTTAACCTTATTCCTGTAACGGAAAGGGTTATCGTGGTGGAAATAAAATAATTTATTAAAAGACCACGAACCTAGTCAACATAAAAATATATTATTAGATAAAGGGGGTAGGTAGGTCTATGGTCACAAAATTCCTTTCCCCAAGCTCACTCGCGATTCGCACGGTACTCTCTTGGCTCAGCCCGGGTGACGAAGACCGTAGCGGTCAGACGCCAGGAGGGGTGACGGTCGGCAGGTGTACGCGCCGACCCGCAGATTCACGGCGCGACCACGCAGGATTTTGATGTTGAATTATGATACGTAAACAAAAGTAACAATACAATGTTACAAAAAATTAAATTGAATTGTCTTCACAAAACTGATACCATCTACAGAAAAATCCCAGTAAAAAGTACAGCCGTCACAGAAATCGATCTATTAAAGCTAACTATTGTTCAAGTTGCGTGTTTTTAATGAGCGTAATTAGTCATAATTGTGTTTAGCAAGAAGACACCCTGACATGTCAATGAAACGTGTGTTAACTTCCTATTGAGGGATTGATATTATCTATTTTATTGATCTTTTGCAATGAAAACCTTCTAGTTACGGAGATATTGGGGGTCAAAGTTTTTTAAAGTAAGATTTTTACTGTAAACACCTCTACGACACCCGTACTATTCAATCCATCCATTAGCATAATGTTTTGAGTGAATCCTACCTAGAAACGTGATGTTTCACCACAAAAACAAAGTCGTTTCCAAGCAATAATTTTTGCGTAAAGTTACTTAGTTTGATGTACAGAATGCTTGGTTGACGGCTTCGTGAAGGGTCTTGTTACAACCTGTATACTTCTCTCCCGTATAGATGATATCACATTTTTAAAGGTTTTAAAACTAAAAATACCTTATACCAGTCCCTGAGTTAGTCAGATCTTGCAACATACAGGACGAAAGAAAGACCTCATTCTTGCCAAAGCACATAAATATAAGATTATGACGTTCGCAATATTATGGGTTTTCAAATTTCGCAACATAAGGAATGATTCAATGATACTTTCATAATATTGTATCATATTATTTTATTTTAATCTGAAATGCGTAACTTTGGTATGTGATTTCCAAAGTGATATTATATTATCTTACCTACTATCTCTCTACCTCGGATTCATGTGCGTATTGTATAATTATCACTTACTTCGGTGAAGGAAAACATCGTGAAGAAACCAGCATGCCTTTTTTTGCCGCTCTGGGCTGAGCAGGAGGGAGTGTCATACTTTTACTGAATAAAACCCATCCATGTTCCTTTCTTTGCCCTTTGTGTTCCAGGGCCGCGATATCTCTTTCGAATAGTCCCGCAACCCTGGCAAGCATCGGTCCTTTTGGACCCCTTCCTGTTTGCTGACTCTCTTTGAGGCGCGCGTGGAACACGAACGCGCCGTCGACACGGCCTGTCGTCATAAGACGGACGGACGGCGAGCTAGCCCATAGCTCACCGTCCACAGGCCCGCGCCTACGGTGGCCGGCGCCGACGCCCGGTGCGTCTCCCGCGGCGGTTGGGACGTGAGGCTCTCTCCCTCTCACGTCCCGCCACCTCCTTCGCTAGCATAAACCAGCATGCCTGAGAGATATATTTTGACGGCATGTAAAGCCAAGTCAGAGGCCCATGGCATAAACAACAATAACATCTATATCAGATATATACCTTACAGACTAACATAAAATGATAAAGTACAAATTATGTTAGTAAATAGAAACTGAAAGCTATGCTAGTATCACTTCACTTGTGCACTTGTCACTGACAAACGATATAGTAGGTCTCCTTCATTATCGTGTGGTGAGTGCCTAACCTGGTGTCAGAGTTTTTATGCCACCCATGAGCCTCTGACCTGGCTTTACATGCCGTCGAAAATTATTTTTCAGAGATGTCTTAGGTTCGAACTCGAGACCTATGAATGGCAGTCCGAAGGTAACACCACTAGACTATCACTGCTAAGAAAGTATAATGACATTGGAGGTTAAGACCTTCAATGACATTATACTTTCTTAGCAGTTTTTTGGTACTAAAAAGCGAGTCTTTAAATTCCGATACATCACAAAATTATAGGTACGTAGAATACGTGATCTTAGCACGCATGTCCATAATAAAACCTTGAAATTTTTGGCACTAACGCTTCAGGGAAAATGTAACTTAGTTTATATTGAATCACTATTGACTCACTGAGCTACTTCAAGGCAACTTTGACTCATGTAAAGGAAGACACTGACTCAGGAACTGTCTCAATGCTGGGTCAAGGATTCCCTCCGTGCGTCGGAACGCACGTTAAGCCGTTGGTCCCGTCTGTCATTTGTAGATCTTTGACAGTCGTTACAGGTAGTCAGTGGCCTCAAAGTCTGACAACTAGTCTTACCAAAGGGTTTCGTATTACCCAGTACTAACTGGGTTGTGGAGGTCAGATAGGCAGTCGCTCCATGTAAAGTACTGGTATTGAGCTACATCCGGTTAGACTGAAAGCAGACCACAGTTTAGTTGGGAAAAGACAGACAGATGAATGTGTTATTCCGACGCATAAGCTTTATTACTGTAAAAGTTTTATCAAAATCTGTTCAGTAGTAGTTAGTGCATGAAACAGTAACGAAATCCTTTAAAAACTTTCACGATTTTAAAACGTATAGTTTAATTGGTGCCTGCCTCATTGGTCTAGAGGTTGCAAGCGTGACTGCTGAGCATGAGGTCCTGGGTTCGATTCCCAGGTCGGGCAAAGTGTTGTTGAGTTTATTCCATTAGGAATTTCTCAGTAGCAGCCACGGAGTCTGGATTTGATGGCTGGCCACCTATTACATGCGACTTAAACTTTAACTGGCGAAATGTGTGTGTACTTTTCAGGTACACCTCTGCCTAAACCTTCGGGGATTATAGGCGTAATGTTTTGTCATGTAGTTTAATTGGTAACACAATATATTTAGAAAAAGGTTAAGCCAATAACGACATTACTCATTAGAACTTCCAAATGTAAACATTTGACAAATTACCGATGTTTTAAAATGGCCAGTGTGTGTTATTGTAGGTGGGTCAATATTTGAGTCACCCACTACACAACCTTAAAAAGAGAAAGATTATAGGCGCCACATATATTTGCTGACGGATAATATTGCTCAATGTATTGTTGAGGCAAATTTGGGGCAAGCCCACCGCACTATTCCCAAACCACTGCAACTCCTGTGGTCCAGAATCAACAGTGGCGACCACTAGAAGCTCGACGAAGTCCCAGAGAAACAATTTAACTGTCTTGTTGAGGGGGGCACAAACGCGAAATTCCTGAAGGCAGTCTTACCGAAAGCAGCCCGGAGTCAGCGAGCAATGTGCCCTGCCCACCAGCCCACTGCCACTTAAGTTTGACAATGCTTCTGTACATCAAACCAAGTTAACTCTGCGCAAAAATTATTGCTGGCTAATGACTTTTTCACCGGGTGAAATATCCGTTTTAAGGTAGGTGTCAAAGATCTATAAATGACAGCCGGGACCAACGGCTTAACGTGCTTTCCGAGGCACGGAGGAAACTCGGTGTGTAATGGGTGGTCACCCATCCACGGACCCAACTAGGCCAGTGCAGCTTAACCTAAAGATCGACCCGAGAAGCTGTAATTATTTCGTTACGAACTCCTCTTGTATGAGTCCTGGCAAATAACCCAGAAATTAAAAGTCATATCAACACCTAATGCTAATGACCTTTACAAAAAACAACAAAGCATCGTGCCACCCATCCAATTCTATACCTCATTAACGCTGCCTCAGCGCCACTCTCATTTTCTCTAAACAACCTTGAGACCTAGAAACAGTATGTGTTAGTGTGTCATGTAGAAATGACTCACAGAATATGAACTAATAACTATACATCTATACAAATAAATAAAGTTGAACTGTCTGTTTCTAATTTCAAAATAACAGCATTTTACTGAATTCACATGAAAGTATAAATACAGGGTGTAACAGGACCCTTCACGAAGCCATCAACCAAGTATTCTGTACATCAATCAAACTAAGTAACCTTACGCAAAAATTATTGCTGGGAAACGACTTTTTTTTTTGGGATGAAAAATCACGTTATAAGTACCATAAAACTGTAACGCACTCAAAACACTGTGCTGATGGGTGCATTGATTAGTACGGGGATCGTGGAGGTGTTTTAAGTAAAAATCTTACATTAAAAACATGTAAAAAAAAAACTTGTGAAAAAGTTGGAAGTTGGTATGGCCTAGAACAAAAAAAATATCGCAATGACGGGGAGAACATTTCGGCTTCGTTAAGGGTCTTGTTACACCCTTTATATGTTAAAGGAAACAAGTTCACCTGTACTTCTGCTCGGAATAATATATTATACAGGATGTAAACAGACCCTTCCCGAAACCGTCAACCAAGGATTATGTACATCAAACTTAGTAACTTCACGCAAAAATGATTGTTGTTAATGGACTTTTTTTTTTGAGGTGAATAATCACGTTTTACTGTATAATTCAATGTAATGCACTCAAAACATTCTGTTGGTGGATGGATTGAATAGTACGCCTCCTGGAAGTGTTTACAGTAAAAATCTTCCGTTAAAAACAAGTACTAAAAAAAACTTTTTCACCATTTTCATACCGAGCCAGATTTTATCAAGACCTGCATATATTATAACGTTTCGGCTTCGTTAAGGGTCTTGTTACACCCTTTATACGGTACTTATAACAACAAAAATACAAATGTTTTAATTTATGTCTGTCTGTCTGTTTGTTCCGGCTAATCTCCGAAACGGCTGGATCGATTTTGACGGGACTTTTACAGGCAGATCGCTAATATAAAAAAGAGTAACTTATAGGCTTCATTATATATTTTCTTCAGAAAATTCGTAGGCAAACTCAAATGTAAACACATGTGTACAATATTTATGTTCAGACGTAACTATTATGTATGTTTAGCTCTCGGCATCTCCGTAGGCGTAGGGCGTAGAGGTTAAGTCACTACCAATGCACATAATAATACGATGGGTGGGTATTGTCAATTGTCAAGCCAGCTGATGATTTCATTGTTATGATAATGTTTGTGTTGACGATTTCAGTACAAAAGGTTAAGCACAAACTTCAAAGTGACATTTCTATCATCGTTAACGATGATCGAAACGTCAAAGATTATGTTGAACTTACATAAATACTAAAAAGCCACCGCTCGGGTCAAACTTCAGGTAAAGCCGCGCTTGCCTAGGTTGGTCTGTGGATGGGTGACCACCCATTACATACCGAGTTTCCCCCGTGCCTCGGAAAGCGCGTTTATCCGTTGGTCCCAAATGGTAAATTGTAGATCTTTGACAGTCGTTACTGGTAGTCAGAGGCCTGAAAGTCTGACAACAAGTCTTACCAAGGGGTATCTTATACCCAGTACTAACTGGGTTGTGGAGGTCAGATAGACAGCCGCTCTATCTATACTTATATTACTTATTATTAATATTCTAAAGAGGTAAATCTATATTAATATTTTAAAGAGGTACAATTTGTTTGTAAGTTTGTATGTAGGGGTAATCTCTGGATCTACTGATCCGATTCCGAAAATTCTTTCACTAATAGGAAGCTTCATTATCTCCAAATGTCATAGGCTACATTTAAAAACAATCCCTTGGGATAATTTCCCACCATAACGCGAGCGAAACCGCGGGCGAGAGTCAGTGGGTAGATCTGTTCATATGTATGTCTATTGTACAAAGGCAAGGTGTCTTCATGTGGTTTTAGGCCCGCGGTTGCCACTTAACATTTGGTGGGCTGTCAAATTGTTTACCATCTAATAAGATAAATAATTATTGGTATTTTAATGACCTTTTTAAATATCAATCGTTAGAGAAAAAAATGCAGTTTTGCAAGCGTCTGGTCCATAACGACCATCGGCCCACTGCCACTTCAGCTTGTTAAATGTTTTGGCTTTGTTGGTAACTCCATTCCTTTCAGTATATAGCAATTTCGCTGTAAGCACTGCCAGGGAATACAGCTTGTAAATGTATCCTTGCGAAACCAAAAGTTGTTCACTTGTTCTCCGTGTCATTACTATCATTTTTGTGGTTCTAGACCATACCTGGGGACCTTCTAGTTACGGAGATATTGGGAGTCAAAATTCCAACTTTTCCACAAGTTTTTAATGTTTTAACTTTATTTTCAAAACCTCCACGACCCCCGTACTATTGAGTCCAACCGTAAAACGTGATTTTCCACCCCAAAAAGAAGTTGTTTCCCAGCAATAATTTTTGCGTAAAGTTACTTAGTTTGATGCACAGAATGCTTGGTTGACGGCTTCATGAAGATCCGTTTACACCTTGTAGATACTTGGGCTTCCAGTCTACCAGCTGAATACCAGTATCTTACATGGAGCGACTATCTGACCTCCACACCCCAGTTAGTACTAAGTAATACGATACCCCTTGGTAAGACTGGTTGTAAGACTTTCGGGCCACTGACTACCTGTAACGACTGTCAAAGATCTACAAATGACGGCCGGGACCAACTGCTTAACGTGCTTTGAGAGGCACGGAGGAAACTCGGTATGTAATGGGGGGTCACCCATCACATACCTGTAACGACTAATAACCAAAGAAACTGCCAATGGAAAATCATAAGAGGCACAATAGTTTGTGCTGATGTAATGTTGTTATTATTTAACTATTATCCAAGGTGAAATTCTACGAACGAACACTATTAGAATACCTGTGCATGCGTCAGCCAATAGAAGGTTATTTCTAGTGAGTAAGATCTGGGGAAAGGTCAAAGTAATGATGATTGACTTGCCCAGACTATATTTGCATCTTACATCTATATTAATACAAGACCCTTCACGAAGCCGTCAACCAAGCATTATGTAAAACAAACTAAGTAATTTTACGCAAAAATTATTGCTGGGAAACGACTTTTATTTTGGGGTGAAAAATCATGTTTTACGGTATAGGACTCAGTGTAACGCACTCAAAAAATTGTGCTGATGGATGGATTGAATAATACGGGAGTCATGGAGGTGTTTAAGTAAAAATCTTTCATTAAAAATATTAAAAATACTTGTGAAAAAGTTGGAACTTTGACCCCCAATATACAATATCTCCGTAACTAGAAGGTTCCTAGGTATGGTATAAAAAATATCGCAATGATGGGGAGAACAAGTGCCTTTCGGCTTCGTCCCGCATGATGAGAACCTCGTGAAAGCCGAGAAAAATCAGCAATCCAAGTATCTTGACTTGGCTCGCGAGGTTGTCGACATGTGGGATGTGGACTCAGCGATCATTGGGCCGACAGTCTTATCAGCCCATGGCTTAATTGCCAAGAGCCTCGATTAATACCTGAGGAGGCTCTCGTTAGGCAGCTGGATCAAGGGCTTGATTCAGAAAGCGGTACTCCTGGACACGGCTCGTATTGTTAGGAAGTTCCTCTCTCTGGAGCCCTGACCGCTAGTAGCTTTGACCCTGTTCTCGATGCCAGTGGGCTACTATTTTTACATTTTTAAATGTTTTTATATAATTTTTGTGCTACTATTTTTACTTTTTAAATGTTTTTTATATAATTTTTGTTACCTCCTAAAAATATTTAAAAATGTAAATAATATTTAAAGAAAATAAATAAAGGAAATAAATTTATTTCATAGGAATACAGATTTAACTTGGTTTATATAAATACAGATTTAACAGTTTGAAAAATAATAATATATAATATAATAATATCGCTAGACATTACACACAGCGCCATCTAGGTGCCACACTAAGCAACGAGGCTTGTGTCGTGGACACCAGATAGTTGATAGATACATAGATACTTTTTGATTGTAAATACATACTTATTATACATATAAACATCCATGACTCGGAAACAAATGTCCATGCTCATCACACAAACATTTGCTCCTACCGGGATTCGAACCCGGGACCCTAAGAACGTAAGGCAGCCTCACTACCGCTGCGCCATTCGGGTCGTCAAATAACTGCAGCATTCGGGTCGTCAAAAAACTGCATAACTCCGCAGCAAAATAAAGATCAAATACCGCGCGCACACTTTTATTATGGGGAATGATTTGCGAGGCGCGGGCGGACATGTGTGACTCTCTTATGTGACACAGACGCACTTGCGAGGGTCAGATAGTACCTCCTATCCTGCCCACCGAGCATCTGTCTGCCTTTTCGCAACTATTTTGGGGTCGGCTTCCAGTCTAACCAGATGCAGCTGAATACCAGTATTTTACATGGAAGAGTGACTGCCTATCTGACCTTTACAACACAGTTAGTAAGCAGTGACAGCTTAGTGGTGTGACCGTCGGAATGCCAAGTCAAAAGTCTCAAGTTTGAATCCAAGACACGTACCTATGATTTTTCGGATTCATAATAAATGATGTTTATTTCTACAAACACTTTTACACGTTTTTTTTTTAAACTGCGTGGGGCCGGTGTTTCGTTCCTGACTACTCTGAGAAGAAACAGCCGAAACAAACTCAGAGGTCATAGAACAGTATAGAAATGTGCTTATTGTATATTTATTACTTGCATTGGAGGAGGGAAACATCGTGAGGAAATCAGCGTGCCTGAGAGATATATCTCGACGGCATGTGAAGTCAAATCAAAGTCCCATGGGCGGCATAAAAACTCTGACACCAGGTTAGGCACTAACCACACGATAAAGTAAAAACACAGTTGGTACTAGGTAATACGATACCCCTTGGTAAGACTGGATGTACTTTTGTATATCTGACCTCCACGCATTCCAAAACAAAACACAACACAAAAACACAAATACATTTCGATTTCATTTCTTTTCAAATTCCAAAAGATGACATTTAGTGCCGACTAAAAAAATATTGATCCACTTCAAAGAGTTTTGAAGCTCAAATCAAATATGTCTGATACTGCGGTTTGATATGTCTATCGCAAATAACATCAAGAATGTCAAGGTAAGGAAATGGTATAGTAAACCGCCTATTTTTATTGTTGTACGAGTATGAAGATCTCTAATAAATTATAAAGAGGTAAAGTTTGTGAGGTTGTAGGAGGTAATCTATGGATCTACTGAACCGATTTTGAAAATTCTTTCACTAATAGGAAGCTACATTATTGCCGAGTGCCATAAACTATATTCGTACAGCCCATCCAAAGATTGCTTTTAAAAATATCGCCATCAGCGAAAAGGCCGCCATTGTAATCATAGAACTAGCGATATCGTAAAACAACCGAATTCGGTCGCAAAGCCGATGCGGAATTAAGGTGGACGCGAGCTGGACGCGACCCGCCGGAGTTGGCTTCCACCTTAAATCATTAAGGCTTTGGGACCAAATTCGGTTGTTTTGCGATCGCTATCTATATCAAGACTGCGGGGCCAGTTGTGTTTCAATTTAGAACTTTGAGGTGCTCATGGCTAAATAATAACAGCGGCTTTTGTCGATCTTCAGTTTAAGCCGCGCTTACCAAGCTTGGCCCGTTGATGGGTGACCACCCATTACTTATCGAGTTTCCTCCGTGCCTCTCAAAGCACGTTAAGCTGTTGGTCCCCGCTGTCTTTTGTAGACCTTAGACAGTCGTTACAGTAGTCAGTGGCCCGAAAGTCTGACAACCAGTTTTATCAAGAGGTATCGCATTACCCTTTCGTACTACAATAATGTTTGACGTAATGGATGTGTTTATTCTAGAGTGCCGCCGGCAATTTATTATTTTATATTAAAATAAAATTACTTGAATCAGTGTTTTTTTTGCTTGGATATCTTTGGTTAGACGTACTGAACGCTGTATTAACATTTGTCCACCTATTTGAATGGGACCTAATATTAGCCGAACTATCACAATTTTTGTCTAGCCAGGCGGAAAAAAAGCAGCGATTGTTGGTAGTGAGAGCGTGGTGGTTGTGAGATTGTAAGGGCCAATCTCTGGATCTACTGAACCTATTTTGATAATTCTTTCACTAATAGGAAGCTACATTATCCTCGAGTGCCATAGGCTATACTTATAACGTGGCCGTAGAATAATTTCCGACCAGAACGCGAGCGAAGCTGAGGGCAACAGCTAGTTTAAAAATAAAAATATAATTCATTTTAACACGTATGACGTAGTTGAATCACCCTGTTGCTAGCGATGATCTTCTCGACTCATGCGCTTGATAGGTATGTTCTACTGGCACTTAAACAGGATGTTTCATATTTCGAATGTATTGTTTATTTTTCTTTGTACCTATTCTTAACTTATGGTTAAAAAAATCGCGCCTAGAGATATTTTATGTCGGATACATTGAGTGGACCACCTTTGTAAGACTGAAAATTCACGGTGTATACTATTTTTAGCGTAATCTCCTTCAATAGTAATACATATTAATGAGCTAAGCCAGTCAACATAACCGATCATCACAAGAGCATAGTATTCGGATGAAATCATTGAATAATTATCAAAACAATGGCATGGCCTCTGACGAATTGATTTTGTATAGCAATGCTAATATTGTGGTGTGACCATGGCTTGAGGATTAGAGAAAACAAAAAACACTGTATTTTGTACTTGAAATATTTATTTATTGATGATGAGAAATTGATTAGTTGATTGATAGGTACAATATTAAATAATAATCTGATTACTAATATTCTAAAGAGGTACCTAACTTTTGTAAGTCTAGATGTAGGAGTTAATCTCCGAAACTACTCATCCATAACATTACATCGCGCTTGTTATCTCCGAAGTGTTAGGCAGAAGTGTACCTAATAGTACACCCACATTTCGCCAGTTATTTTTAAGTCCCATGTAATAGAAAGCGAGCATATTGCCATCAATTGGGCACAAATCCAGACTCCGTGGCTGCTACTGAGAAATTTTATATAGAAAAACACAATACTTACTTTTTGCTCGACCCGGGAATCGAACCAAGACGTCATGCTCACACACTTACAAAATTCTCATTCGATTTCAATAATTTCATCACTGATAGAAAGCTAAGCTATTTCTGAGTGTCATAGGATACTATGTTTTACGTTAAAACAGAAAAACCATGCGATCGAACTCGCGGGCGGAAGCTTGTGATTGAAAATAATTGAGTTAATGCATAAAAACGGCCTTTTAATGTACAGAGAAGGAACAAGTATTAACTGCCATGCCCTGGGTTGAAATAAACTAATAAACTGTTTATAAAACAATAAAAATATACTTGCTTCAGTGAAGGAAAACATCGTGAGGAAACCAGCATGCCTGAGAGATATTTCTTGACGGCATAAAGGGCACAAGACCCTTGACGAAGCCGAAAGGCACTTGTTCTCCCCGTCATTGCGATAATTTTTTTGTTCTAGACCTGGAAACCATCGAGTTACGGAGATATTGGGGGTCAAAGTTCCAACTTTTTCACAAGTTTTTTCTTAAATACATGTTTTAAATGTAAGATTTTTACTTTAAACACCTCCACGATCCAATCCATCCATCAGCACAATGTTTTGAGTGCGTGCCATTGAGTCCCACAGTAAAACATGATTTTTCACCCAGAAAAAAGTCGTTTCCCAGGAATAATTTTTGCGTGTAGTTACTTAGTTGGATGTATAGAATGATTGGTTGACGGCTTCGTGAAGGGTCTTGTAACACCCTGTATAAAGCAAAGTCGGGGACCCATGTATACAGCCCATTTTAAATTTTTAACCTTTTAATTAACTTTTTAAGGTCAAAAAAACACGTAAATCGGCCCAGTATAATAACGGAGTAATCAGTGTACATACATGAAAAAAAACTGACAAAATACTGCTCCTTTTTTAGAAGTCGCTTAAAAATTTGGAGAGATTTGTGACATCTCCCAACACGCACTAGGCCCGCGTGGTGGATTACAGCCCACTCTCTCTCATAGAGAGGAGGCCGTGTGTCCCAGCTGTGGGAACATTAATAGGCTGGCTATGTTTACGCTATTGATTTCCTTACCAAAACCAATTCGTCATTCGCTTAAATCAATTAAATATCATAATCTAGTAAAGTTCATATATGACTATAAATTGAAAATCATAGGTATCATATTAAATTGTCGGTATGTATGATGTACGAGTGTTAAATTATTAATAAATCCAATTATTATCACATTATTATAGATTGGATCCACAAATAAAGGTTATTTTGTGGTCCGCTTCTGTTTTTTTCAAGATCATTATAATAAATTACGCGTTTGATATTAAATGTTACACATAATCATGTTCATGCCCCTGTACCATATTACTTGGAGTCGGCGCAACACGTTTTTTAGGGTTCCGTAGCCGAATGGCAAAAAACGGAAAATGAAAATGAAATTTGTGGACATGGGTTGTACTGGGGTGTTAAACAAATACAATATAGCGAGTCCATCCATGTCTTGCGTTGCAGCGTACAAATCAAATGCAATACTTACAATTAATTAACCCTTATAGATTCGCCAAGTCTATCTGTCTGTCCGTGTATGTCACAGCCACATTACTTCGAAACTATTAGGACTACACAGTTGAAACTTAGTAGGTAGATGTAATCTGTGAACCGCTAAAAGGTTTTTATACAAAAATAAAAATAAAATAAGATTAAGTGGGGTCTCCTCATACATGGAACTGAAACTAAAAAATATTTTTGTCATCAAACCTATACTAGGTGTCTATAGATAGGTCTTTAAAAATGACATTGAGGTTCCTAAAACCATTTTCTCTCAAAGTCAATCGTTTGAAAGATAAACACTTCCAAAATGTGTGTCCCCCCCTCTAATTTCTAAAGTAAGAAGAGAAAAATTCTGAAAAAAATATAGGATTATAGAACGTAAAAAAAACTTTCAACCAACATTGGTTTGAATAAGATTTGATGTTTATTTTTTGAGATATGGGACTTTTTCATCAAACTGCAGCAACAACTTTGTTTTTCATTAACATACTATGGAAAAACAAATTTAGTTTTGTTGATGAATGTAAAACAATACAACATATGAACGAATGCCTTCAAAATATTTTTATTATATTGTTTGTTGCTACGGAACCCTATGTGCGTGTGTACAACTCGTACTTGGCGGGTTTTTGTTTTCTTCTTTCATTCTCCCCTGTCAGACGTCACGGCATCATTTACTGCTTTCTCTTTCATATCATTCCTCACACAATCCATCCATCGTTTCCTTGGTCTTCCTCTCCCTCTCCCTCTCCATCCATCAGCATTTATATCCATCATTATTTTACTCACATGCGATTCAAACCTCTCGCCTCCTTTTTTTTTGTATGGGAAATCGTCAAATGCCGGTCCCACTTTGAACGGAGCGGAAGGGAATGTCAGACTTGTGTTGACTAAAACGCATCCATGTTCCTTCTTTTGCCCTTTGTGTTCCAGGGCCGCGGTATCTCTTTCGAACAGTCCCGCAACCCTGGCAGGCATCGGCCCTTTCGGACCCCTTCCTTTTGCTGACATCTCTTTGAGGCGCGCGTGGAACACGAACGCGCCGTTGACACGGCTTGTCGTCATAACCGATTCGTCCGTCCTTACACGAAATTAAAAAGTAAACCACATGAAACGCCATTTAATTGTGGTTTGACTTACGAATGTCAAACCACAATTAAATAGCTGCAGATTTCAATTTATTTGGTAAATTACACCATACATTACTTCATCAACAGTTTTCTATAATAAGTGATGTAATAATATTGTGTAATGAAATTGACATACATAACATAACGCCTGTAATCCCCGAAGGCTTAGGCAGAGGTGTACCTAATAGTACACCCATATTTCGTCAGTTATGTTTCATTCCCATGTAATTGGGGGCGGGCCTTTTGCCATCAACGGGCACAAATCCAGACTCCGTGGCTGCTACTGAGAAATTCCTGATGGAAAAACTCAGTAACACTTTGCCTGACCCGGGAATCGAACCCAGGAGCTCATACTAAGCAGTCGCGCTTGTGACCACTCGACCATTGACATTGACATAGCAAACGCAGCCCTCTTTAGGTTCGTTGCCATGATTGGGAACTAGGATTTAGTTGGTTGGTCTAAAATACTAAAATTCGGACCCAAGTGCGAAAATGTAACCTAGCAAAGTGGGGCTATCTCAATGGATCAAAGGCCGGGTGTGGGTGTCGAGTTGTGACGCAAACTATGCTCCATCTCATATCCTGCCCGCTGAGCCCTGAACATGCAGCCAAAGCGACTCTGCGCCGCAACCGACCGACGTCCTAGAAGTGGCGACGATTTGGGTCAATATATACGACGATTTGGGTCGATTTGGGTCTTGCTAGCAAGACCAAAGAAAAGTATAAATAAGTCTTCAGATAAAGACTAGTATTCTGCTTCGGTCAGAGTGGTATCTGACTACCACCTACTTGGGAAAAGACTAGACAGATGATGAGATTTATTTATTTCTTTTTCGTGTGGTTAGTGCCTAACCTGTTGTCAGTTTTTATGCTGTCGGTCACGTTCTGACTTGGCTTTACATGCCGTCGAGAAATATCTCTCAGGCATGCTGGTTTCCTCACGATGTTTTCCTTCACCGAAGCAAGTGATAATTATACAATAAGCACATGAATACAAACAATCATAGGTGTCTTGGGTTCGAACTCGAAACCTACGACTTGGCAGTCCGATGGTCACACCACTAGATGATGATGATCGCAATAGATTAGTACCAAAGTTTTTCAAAACTCGTGGTAACACTACCATAAAGTTTACCAACCATTGTGACGGTAAAGACACACAATTATTTCGTTATATTTAACTAGGAAATAGTTGAGGTCAACAGGTAATATTTAGGGCTTAATTTATTCAAATATGTATCAAAAATATGCACAAATATTTGCAAAGTTTGTAAAACAACTGACGCCCTATTTCCGAGGTCTTCAATAACATACAATATGTCGATTCGACACAGTTATTAGGCAAAATTCTTCTTTACTGAAACCAAGATTTATAAACGTTACTTAACACGTACTTTGGCTAAACATCAATTCTGCTACCTCAGCAAAACTATCGATCTTAGAATACAGGGTGTAACAGGACCCTTCACGAAACCAATCAAGCATTATGTAAGTATATCAAACTAAGTAACTTTACGCAAAAATTATTGCTGGGAAACGACTTTTTTTTTGGGGTGAACAATCACGTTTAACGGTAGGCCTCAATGTAACGCACTCAATGAGTTAGCGTACCACTGGTCAGTTTCTTTACTTGTCTGATGGATGGATTGAATAGTACGAGGGTTGTGGAGGTGAATAAAGTAAAAAAAAATACATTAAAAAATTGGTATTTAAAAAAAAATGTGAATTTACGAAAAAAATATTGCTGGGGAACGACCATTTTTTTGGGTGAAAAATCACGTTTTACGGTAGGACTCAATGTAACGTAATCAAAACAATGTACTGATGGATGGATTGAGTACATAGTACGTGGGTCGTGGCGGTGTTTACAGTAAAAATCTTGCGTTAAAAAGATGTGTTAAAAAAAAAAAAACTTGTGAAAAAGTTGGAACTTTGACCCGCAATATCTCCGTAACTAGAAGGTTCCCATGTATGTTCTAGAACAAAAAAATGATCGCAATGACGGGGAGAACAAGTGCCTTTCGGCTTCGTTAAGGGTCTTGTTACACCCTTTATACAGGGTGGAAGAGACATCAACGTAAATCATCGTGAGGAAACCAGCTTGCCTGGAGTCCTGAGAAGACCGGGAAGTTTGATCTGCTTCTGGAGGGAGGTGGGCTGGTTGGAGTAACGGCCACCATGGCTCACGTACAATGGTCCACTTTAGGGACCAAGTGCGGAAACCAAACCCTTAACATAGAACATAGAACCAGCTTGCCTAAGACATATGTCTCGATGGCATGTAAAGCCAATTCAGAGGCCCGTGGGCGGCTTAAAAACTCTGACACCGCGTTAGGCACTAACCTCACGATAAAAGAGACCAACGTAGAAACTAGGGGTTCAGAACGATGTACTGAATACGTAATAACCGTTCGTGCGTCAATATCCCTTCCAGCAACCTGTATAGGAATAATAATACTGTTATTTGCACTCAACCATGGTACAATTTATACTCTTAGTCTATAATATTAGTATTAGTCAGGTCAGGGCTGAGTAACGTTTATAGATCTTGACCTAAGAGTTAAAGAACGGCAATTATTAATGACACAATAAAAACATAAATTAACTGGCGAAAGGTGGGTGTACTAGGTAGGTACTAGTACTACTAGGTACACAACGGTCTAACCCTTCAGTGGTTACATGCGTAATGTTGTTTGTTAATTTGCAATACCTAGAACCCCACGTATGTCTATGTAGTTCAACAACGTCTAGAAATAAAATTCTTATTCTTTATATTTTAGTCTTAACCTTTCGTATGCCGAGTAAATAGACACAATTAAAAACCTATTGTGACTCGCGTATATCCACGTTCCCGGCACACGAAGGGTTAAGTAGTATTTGCGTGTTGCGTGCTTGTGGTGGTAGATCTTCCACTTTTAAAACCCCTAAATGTAGTTATAATACAAAAAAGGGGGGGGGGGGGAAGGGGGCAGTTTTCAGAAATGATTTTGACCAACTCTGGGCCCCTTTTTCTGGATCTGAAAAAAAATGTTCAAAGTCTCTTAACTTCCGAGATCCGCCTAAAGGGGGGGAGAAGGGGGGTATGGGGGGCAATTTTGAAAAATGGTTTTTACTCTTCCAAGCCTCTTCTATACGAATCCGTAAAAAAGACAGGTCTTAGTTTCCGAGATACGATGGGGATGGCGGGGGAAGGGGGCGAAAAGGGGGGTTTGCACTTTTCCCCTGCTCGTGAAAGTTACTTTTTTACGAATCTGTCAAAATATACCCACCTCCCCCTCCACCATATGGGAGAACAAATAGGTCAGTGAGTGGTAATCGAGCTTTTTATAGTTTAGTGATAATTTTATAGCCATGACGAGGCTTGACACGGAACCCTCGTTGCGCGAATCCTTCTCGCACTTGTCAGGTATATGTATAGTTCTCATATACTTCACTTTTTATCACGTTCCTGTTCGATAATTCATAAAAAAGAAGATAAGTATTTACTATGTCATCGTATACGAGTACCTTAGCAAGAAAACAGTTATTTATAGTTGTATTGTATGTATGTATCTTCCCAGAAATATTATGATTATATAGCCATCTTTTGTCCATTTCTTACGTCATAAATACATGAACATCCTTGAAGAAAACCCGTATAGCATTTGTAATCTAAAAATGAGCTATTGATAACAAAATAATTGGGTAAAATATAAAAATGCGGAACTTATAGTCCATACGTCGTGTACAGTCAAGAACACAAATATGTATACACTTGGTTACTTATATTCAAAAACGATTTTCTTGTGGAATAACTGCAAGCCTACCTCGCTGGTTTAGTGGTCGCAAGCACGACTGCTGAGCATGAGGCCCCGGGTTCGATTCCCGGGTCAGGGAAAGTGTTATTGAGTTTTTCGGTTGAGGGCAATTGGCTCGCGACCTATTACGTAACTGGTGAAATGTGTGTGTACTATTAGGTACACCTCTGCCTTACCCTTCGGGGAGTACAAGCGTGCTGTTATGTTGTAACTATTGCATACATACATAAGCTAACGACTTTTTAGTAGGCAGAAGCCACAGAACGCCACCTGATACGGTCCTTACATAATCCCCTCGTCCACGTTCATGCATCTGGTCACACACGCACTCCGGTTGCGAGGACTACGCATTTGACCTTTCTGAAGAACCTCACAAATAACGTCCTTTGAAGGAGGACGCCCTTGACCTCTAGGGCGATATAACTATTATAACTTTTAGTTACGGTCCATTTCGTAAAGGGTGTAACAAGACCCTTAACGAAGCCATAAGGTATTGTTCTAGACGTCATTGCGATATTTTTTTTGTTCTAGACCATACCTGGGAACCTTCTTATTACGGAGATATTGGGGGTCAAAGTTCCAATTTTTTAACAAGTATTTTCGTAAATACATGTTTTTAATGTAAGATTTTTACTTTAAACACCTCCATGACCCCCGTACTATTTAATGCATCCATCGCCACAATGTTTTGAGTGCGTTATATTGAGTCCTACCGTAAAACGTGATTTTACACCCCAAAAAAAAAAGTCGTTTCCCAGTAATATTTGTTGCGTAAAGTTACTTAGTTTGATGTACATAATGCTTGGTTGTCGGCTTCTTGAAGGTTCTTGTTACACCCTTTATAGCTTAATAATTTTATAGCCATCACGAGGCTTGAGACGGAACCCTCGTTGCGTGAGTCCTACTCGCACTTGTCCGGTATACAGGCTGTCGCTTTACATTCTGGTCAAATCCAAGGAGGTATCTATACTAATGATTCTCGATCGGAATCGACAATAAAAAGGGTACTTAGGTGTTTTTATTTTTTTACAGAAATCGGTAAGTGTAAACCACTCGTATTAAAACCCAGCCCATCTGCTCCTAGCCCTATAAACGCGCCGTCACAAACACTAACGCAAACGTTTATACCACAGTAGAATTATGGACAGTATGGAAACTAGGGGGTGGTTTACGTTTACCGATTTCCGTAAAAAATAAAGAAACCTACCCTTTTTATCATCGATTCGGGTCGAGAATCATTAGTATAAATACCCCCTTGAATTTGACCAAGATGCAAAGCGACAGTCTGTATAATTCTCTTATACTTACTTGACTTTTTATCAAGTTCCTGTTCGAAACATTATTTCATAGAAAACATAAGTATTTACTATGCCATCGTGTACCTTAGCAAGAAAACGGTTATTTATAGATGTATTGTATGTATCTTCCCAGAAATGTTATGGTTTAATGGCCATCTTTTGTCCATTTCTTACGTCATAAATACATGAACATCCTTGAAGAAAACCCATCTAGCATTTGTAATCTAAAAATGAGCTATTGATAACAAAATAATTGGGTAAAATATAAAAATGCGGAATTTATAGTCCATACGTCGTGTACAATCAAGAACACAAATATGTATACACTTGATTATTTATATTCAAAAGCGATTTTCTTGTTGAATAGCTGCAAGAATACCTCGCTGGTTTAGTGGTCGCAAGCACGACAGCTGAACATGAGGTCCCTGGTTCGATTCCCGGGTCGGGCAAAGTGTTATTGGGTTTTTCCGTCAGGAATTTCTCAGTAGCAGCCACGGAGTCTGGATTTGCGCCCGGTCGAGGGCAATTGGCTCGCCCTCTATTACATAACTGGTGAAATGTAGGATATACTATTAGGTACACCTCTGCTTATCCCTTCGGGGATTAAAGGTGTGCCATGCCATGAGGGTAAGCAGAAACCACAGAACGCATCCTGCTACGGTCCTCACACACTCCTTGCTCCTCGTCCACGTTCATACATCCGGTCACACACGCACGTAGCGAGTACCTACTACGCACCTGACCTTTCTGAAGAACCGGCAATATTCCGCCTTCCCTTTTAGGGCGTTACAACTATTATAACTTTGAGTTAAGGTCTATTTCAATTATATTCATCATTATCTTCTGCTTGTAGCTCCTTTTCCCAATAAGTTATGGTCGGCTTCCAGTATAACCAGATGCAGCTGAGTACCAATATTTTACATGAAGCGACTGCCCATCTGGCCCTGCAGTCTAGACGTAGATAGCGATCGCAAAACAACCGAATGCTGTCGCAAAGTCATAACGATGCCGATTAAAGGTGGTCGCGAGCCGGTCGCGATCATCCGCATGGTTATGACTTTTTGACCGAATTCGGTTGTTTTGCGATCGCTGTCTATGTCGAGACTGCAGTGCCTGACCTCCACAACTCAGATAATAGGTACAGGGTATATAATACGCCTTGGTAAGACTGGTTATCAGACACCTGTAATGACTGTCAAAGATCTACAAATGACAGCTGGGACCAACGGCTTATCGTGCTTTGCGAGGTACGGAGGAAACCCGGTATGTTATGATGGTCCCATCCACTACTGACCAACTGCGTGAAGTGTTGCTTAACCTAGACAAGATTATTTAGCAAAGAAATAATTGTGTTCTAGACTGTACATATCATTGTAAATATATACAAACAAAAGGTTTTATTTATACAACATATATAACAACAAATAGGTTATGTTAAATGTGAAGGCTTTGCGGTTAAAAGCCTATTCATTTTTTTATTTTGTTAGCAAAACCTCATGTCAATTAATTTTTAATATTTTTTTAGTACTTATTACTACTGCTGAGATCTGGGGTTCGATTGACTGGTTGGGGAAAGTGTGATTGGGCTTGTCCTTCAGGAATTTTTCGGTAGAAATCTGGAAGCTGGATTAATGCCCGGTTGATGGCAATACGCTCGCTTATTCTATGGAACTTGAACCTGTTCAAGCTATTCGGCGACATGACGAAATGTGACTGTACACAACACACTTCTGCGGAAAATTCATTGAAAATTTTGTCTGTACTTCGCTGACTGCTGGGTATATCATTCTCTGCCTGCGTTTCCTCAACTACGGCTGATTTGCTTCCAGTCTGACCGACCATGCAGCTGAATACCGGTATTTTAGATGGAGTTTATGTGAGTGCTTTAATAAATAAGTAGCATTTGAAGATATTAATAAAAATCACCATAATCTTATGGAAGGTATACAATTTATTATTCCTTTATTAATATATAATCATCGTCTATGCTGTACTTCTGTATATTTCTCTGTTTTGTGGAAATACTAAGTTCTTTTCTTTCTATTGATTGATAAATTATGAACAAATCGATATTTTTTATCAATCAAATTAAATCATAATACAATCAATCATCTCTTGATTTGACGATTTTAATCTGTTTACAAAAACATAAGCTCCGGATATAGATTAAGTCCTATAGCGAACTAGTCATGTCTGCTATTTAGTCTTATCGAGAGGTAGTCATAACGCTTCTAACCCAAAAATACTATGATATGATCATGCATCTAATCTCATAACGGATAGGCAGAGGAGTAGTTCACAGTTCACCTAAATGAAAATAATACATGGTGAAAGGGACATCCCTCCAGCAGCACGCCATTTATGTAAAAAAATACGTCTAGAATCAAAAATCCAACAATGGATGTTGAAATACTCTAACGAACGACGCGTGAAATCAGCTATTCACTTCCTGCCTAGCTACAGAGTTCATCGAACTCGTCGTCGCGCTTGCCGTTCGCTAAGTGCGATTTGCCACGGTAACGATACATTGCGTATGAGGAAATAAAACAAATTAAATTTATTGGATTCCCATAAGATTCCTGAAATAATTTCTTGTACCGGTCATCTTAGTATGATATTGAATTCACTCCATCAGTTTGTGGAGGGCTGTCCCTTAACCCTTCTATTTAAGTCCCATGTAATAGGGGGCGAGGAGCTCGGCCTGTGGATGGATGACCCTCATTACATTGGATTATTCCCACTAGTTCTACTACACAGTTCTACGGTAGGACTAATGGGTTTTTTTCCCACTAGTCCTACGATTCAAGGTGGCACAAAATAGTAGAACTAGTGGAAACAAAAACTCCCACTAGTTCTACTCTTTTATTACACAATTTACGGTAGAACTAATGGGAATTTTTGTTCCCACTAGTCCTACGATTCAAGGTGGCACAAAATAGTAGAACTAGTGGGAACAAAAAGTTCCACTAGTTCTACTGTTTTATTACACAATTTACGGTAGAACTAATGGGAATTTTTGTTCCCACTAGTCCTACGATTCAAGGTGGCACAAAATAGTAGAACTGGTGGGAACAAAAAGTCCCACTAGTTCTACTGTTTTATTACACAATTTACGGTAGAACTAATGGGAATTTTTGTTCCCACTAGTCCTACGTTTCAAGGTGGCACAAAATAGTAGAACTAGTGGAAACAAAAACTCCCACTAGTTCTACTCTTTTATTACACAATTTACGGTAGAACTAATGGGAATTTTTGTTCCCACTAGTCCTACGATTCAAGGTGGCACAAAATAGTAGAACTAGTGGGAACAAAAAGTCCCACTAGTTCTACTGTTTTATTACACAATTTACGGTAGAACTAATGGGAATTTTTGTTCCCACTAGTCCTACGTTTCAAGGTGGCACAAAATAGTAGAACTAGTAGGAACAAAAAGTCCCACTAGTTCTACTGTTTTATTACACAATTTACGGTAGAACTAATGGGAATTTTTGTTCCCACTAGTTCTGCGATTCAAGGTGGCACAAAATCGTAGAACTAGTGGGAACAAAAAGTCCCATTAGTTCTACTGTTCTATCGAACAGTTTATGGTAGAACTAAAGGGAAGTTTTGTCCTCACTAGTCCTATTTCCTCCGTGCCTCGGAAAGCACGTTTACAGTTGATCCCGGCTGTCATTTGTATCAACAAATTTGATAGTCGTAACAGGTAGTCAGTGGCGCGAAAAATCTGACAACCAGACCAAGAGGGGTGTCGTATCACCCTGTACTAACTGGTTTGTGGAGGTCAGATAGGCAGTCGCTCCATGTAAAATACTGGTATTCAGCTGAATCAGGTTAGACTGAAAGTCAACCACAATATAGTTGGGAATAGGCTAGGCAGATGATGTGATAGGGGGCGAGCCTTTTGCCATTTACCGGACACAAACCCAGACTACGTGGCTGCTACTGAGAAATTAGAAAACTCAATAATTCTTTGACTGCCCTGGGAATCGAACCCAGAACTTCGTGTTTAGCGTGAGGTAGCGCCTTCCACCACTAGTACCTACCAGCTATATTTACATTAGATGACCAATAAAATCTAATTAGTCCGTCAAAAAAATAAAAAAAAAGAACATAAAATAAAAATAAAAAATGGATTGGTTTTTTCGATTTCCAAAAAATTTAGGATACGTATTTTTTCTTTTTTCACGTAAATAAAAAATTAAGACGATACAATACGTCGAAAACTCGCGTGACGGCACTTGTATGTACACTTCGTACGTCAAGTGACGTCACAAGCCCCCACTTCGATTATTTGATGCGTTTTGTCTTCGTCATTTCTTTATTGATTTGATAAAACAAATACCTCCGTATCAAATATTTTTGTGCAATTTTTTACTCAGGAATCATCCCTATTCAAGTATGTGTTAGGAGACATTAAATCAATAGTTTCTTTATTGTGTAACTGACCTTTTAAACCGGGTTTGAGATCAATAACTAGTGCTATTTACAGTAATATATACTCGTAAACATATCTCTTGCAATATATATGAGATTTGCCGCCTACAAGTAAGTTAGTAATTGTACCAGAAATCTATAAACTAACTTATGACATTTCATATAAATGTAAGCAACTTTTATTAGGTATCATTTGCAACTATTTAAATTAATTTTGCAAGAAAATCGTTTTTTTTTTTTTAACAATTTCATGTGTTTTAATATTTTTGCACGTAACCCTAGTCCTATTTCTAAAATTAAAGTAGCCTGAATAACTCCTTATAACAACAGCCAGTAAAAGTCCCGTCAAAATCGGTCCAGCCGTTCGGAGATCAGCCGAAACAAACAGACAGATAGACAAAAATTACAAAATATATAGGTATCGTATACAGGGTATAACATAACCCTTAACGAAGCCGAAAGCCACTTGTTCTCCCCGTCATTGCGATCATTTTTTTACTATAGACCATACCGGGGAACCTTCTAGTTACAGAGTTATGGGGGGGGGGGGGTCAAAGTTCCAACTTTTTTGTTAAATACATGTTTTAAATGTAAGATTTCTACTTTAAACACTTCCACGACCCCCGTACTATTCAAAGCATCCATCAGCACAAAGTTTAGAGTGCGTTACATTGAGTCCTACCGTAAAACGTGACTTTTCACCACAAAAAAAAGTCGTTTCCCAGCAATAATTTTTGCGTAAAGTTACTCAGTTTAATGTACAGAATGCTTGATGAATGGTATGTTACACCATGTATACTTTCATATGTGCGGACGTACGGACGTCAAACAGCTGGAAACTGGTTCTGTTTATATTTGCATCTTAAAATAAAACAAGTAGTTCTTTATAAGTATTTATTGTTTAAACCTTACATATATATGGTTATAGTCAACATACATTGTTATACGGTGATATAGTGCTATAAATGGACAAAAAAGTGCAAAAAAGAAACAAACTTAGAAACTAAAGTAAAAAAGTAGGTACCTACTTACATAAAAAGTGAAAGTTACAAACGACTATTTACAAATATTCAAATAACTCAGATTTTGGAGTGCATCCGGTGTGTGCGTTGTGGCAGAAGAAGTGCAGTGTTACATGGTGTTTGACACACCATTGGATTCTTCACGCTTTTTTACCATAAACTCATATTTGGTACAGAGAAAAAAAAACTGTTATTTTTAAATTATCCTGTCTTCGTCTTCGAGATTTAAAATTTTTACCATGTAGTAGCTTGCCTACGCTTCGAACATGTCGCACAAGTCTTTAGAGTATAAGAAAGAGAAAAAAAAACATTGTCTCTTTCTAACGTACCTTGTGGCGCGCCGTCCAGGTGACACCTCATTCTTGTCCGTGCGCTCACGGCGTTTGCACAAGTACACGCCTACAAAATACTAGGTAACAGTTTTTATCAAGGATGCCTAAGCGGAATCGTGATGAAACCAAAGAAGACAGATGGAGAAGGAAGATGAAAAAGTACGAAGAAAAAATTCAAGGGAATCGACGCAGTGTGCGAAGGATTATATATTCGGACGACGAAGATGATGTATACCCTCAAGGTATTTGTTTTTTTTGTGTGCCCTTTGTATTCTTTGGGATCACTATGAAAATATTTTTAATCCGTTGTATTCTTCGGATGATTTATTATGAACTACTAATCGACGATTAGTATTATAAGTACGACCGTTGCATTCATCGAGAATCGTACGTTTTGCAAATATCCGTTGTATTCTTCGGATACCCACCAAGAAACTTTTATAACTTTGTCCTATGTGCATTCAAAGGAACGTGTACGGCTATTGCCTACTGGAAAATAACGCTTATGCATTCATGACTTACCTATAACCAAGTTTAAAAAAAAAAAAAAAAAACCCCGTTTGTGTTGTTGCCGTGTTTTCTTCGGTACCTATTTACTCATTCTAAGTAATGATTTCCAGAACATCTGGAGCTGGATCCACCCGTCAACTTGTCGGTTCCCGCCGAGTCTGAACGCGTGCTTCAAAGCAATGACCACCCAAATGAGATTGGAGATGGCGTTGTTACAGTTGTCGACGTGGAGGCTGCTGACCCCTGTTTTACGCAAATTGACCCCGCGACACTACTGCGGGATGAAACAGTTGAGTCTGACAATTTTGACCCTCAATTAATAAAAGCCCTTGGTGATGCCGAGGTTGACATCGTTGAGTACGGTAATGACCTTCAAGCAGACTTAGCCACTCGATTTCAAAAAATCCTTTCGTCTGGTATGAAAAAGGAAACTAAAGAGGAGATTTTAAAGAAATATCTTTTTCCAAAAAATGTGCCCCTCGCTAAAGGTCCTACTCTAAATCCGGAAATTGGCGCTATACTAGTCGAAACCTGTAAATTAAGGGACAAGCGGCTGCTAACCAAGCAAGATCAGCTAGGCAAATCCCTATCAGCTTTAGGTTATGCTATGACATGTCTCTTAAAGAAAACTCCAGATATTCCAGATATCATCCGTACTCTGAACGATGCGGGACAACTCCTGGCTGATTCTCACTACACTGAAACAGATACTCGTCGCTCAGTTATCATTCCACTGATTGATAAATCTTTGACAGATCCCTTTAAAGATAGGAAAAGGGATTCTCTTTTATTTGGAGAAAACTTGGGCGATTTAGTCAAGAACTCTAGAAGTATTAAAAATACAAGTCAATTGATTCAAGCTCACACATCGACTGTCAATTTAAACGGGAAAGGCCCATCGACCCGAGCGCGGTTCCAACACCAGCGCAGCGGCCCGATGTACCCATCCAGAGCCGGTGGGCCGAAACCAACGACGTCTTATGCGCACTACGCATACCCGGGCCGCAAGCGAGCACCTCCCCCGCCACCACCCCCCATGCGTCGGGCGCCGCCGCCGTCTGCGCGCCGCGCGCAGCCGGCGCCTGCGCCGGCCCGAGCACCGCGCTACACAGCGAACCGTTGATTTTAGAAGATCCGCTCCCAAACCAGGTACTCGCTGGCCGATTAAAGCACTACTTTTGTGAATGGCAATCTTTTACCAATGATAAATTCATTTTAGATGCCGTATCTGGTTACAAGATACCCTTTATTAAAAAACCTTATCAGAAACAAGACCATTACCCACGTCGTAGTTTTTCAAAATGTGAATCTGTAGCAATAGAAAATGAAATAGAACATCTTATAAAAATAAAGGCTATTAAAAAATGTAAACCAGTCATTGGTCAATATGTTTCAGATATTTTCTTAATTCCTAAGAGTGACGGTGGCAGTAGGTTTATTTTAAATCTCAAGAAATTAAATGAATATGTACACACCGAACATTTTAAAATGGAAGACATAAGAACGGCTACTAAACTCATTACCAAAGACTGTCACATGATTAATATTGATCTTAAAGAGGCTTATTTTTTAGTCCCCATTCATGATAGTCACACAAAATTTTTACGTTTTTATTTTAGAGAAGATTTATATGAATTTATAGTTTTGCCTTTTGGCTTGTGTTCGGCTCCTTATATTTTTACAAAAATATTGCAACCGATTATGACTCATCTAAGATCTGAAGGTTTGCTTTCAGTACGGTATCTTGATGACATTTTGTGCATAGGAAAATCGTCTAGAGATTGCCTAGAAAACGCAAATAAAAGTATTAATTGTTTAACAAAATTAGGTTTTATCATTAACTATAAAAAGAGCAATTTGATACCCAAAACGGCTTGTAAATTCTTAGGTTTTATTTTAGACTCAGGTTCTATGACTACTACCAAATTCAAAGCGACACAAGATCCTTAAAGGAGTAAATTTGTTATCATATTCAAAGAGACTTCGAATAAGAGAATTGGCTCGTTTCTTAGGCACTCTAACTGCAGCATGTCCAGCTATTTCGTATGGCTGGTTATATACCAAGGCTCTAGAAAGAGTTAAATACTTAGCACTGCTTGAGAACAATGATAATTATGATGCATTCCTGAGTGTACCAAATAGTTTACATGATGATTTAGATTGGTGGAAAACCAATATTTTATCAAAAGTTAATCCAATTCGTCACCATAAATACGATCTTGAGATTTTCACAGACGCCTCCTTAACAGGTTGGGGCGCTGCATGTGGTTCTCAAAAAACGGGTGGGCATTGGAACGCCACAGAGCGTGTTAATCATATAAACTATCTGGAATTGTTGGCAATTTATTTTGGCCTTAGATCATTCGCGAAAAATAGAAGAAACTGCGAAATTCTTTTACGCGTTGATAATACTACTGCGATTTCGTACGTTAACAGAATGGGGGGAGTTCAATTCCAGCACTTAAACGAGGTAGCCAACATAATTTGGAAGTGGTGTGAAGAAAGAAATATTTTTATTTTTGCATCATATATTTGCTCTTCATCAAATGTAGAAGCTGATACCGAATCTAGAAAAGTCAATATTGATACGGAATGGGAATTAGGATCTAGAGAATATAAACAAATAACTTATAAATTTGGTGAACCTAACATAGATTTATTTGCTTCTCGCGTAAACACGAAGTGTTCTGTTTACATTTCATGGAAACAAGACCCTTTCGCTTACAATATCGATGCTTTCACGTTAGATTGGTCACAATTTTTCTTCTATGCTTTTCCGCCGTTTTCTTTAATTTTAAAAACCCTAAGAAAGATTATACTTGATCAAGCGACGGGCATAGTAGTCCTTCCATTATGGCCTTCTCAGCCATGGTACCCACTTTTTAGATCACTCAGTGTTAAAGAGATATTATCATTTTCTCCAAGTAAATATCTCCTTCTCTCTCCTTTCAGATCAGTACACCCCCTGCATCGTCATCTTTCCCTGGTAGCTTGTGTGTTATCCGGGAAGGTTTCCGTAGACAACACGTTCCCGAATCAGCATTAGACGTTATGCTTTCGTCCATCTCACAGAATACTATTTCGCAATACAGTTCAAGTCTCAAACTATGGTGGAATTATTGTACACAAGGAAATATTGATCTCTACAATGTTAACGTCTCTTCCGTAATAGACTTTCTGACCATTTGTTTTCAAAATGGATCATCGTATGGTACTTTGAATAGTCATAGATCAGCAATTTCTATGATTTCTATACAAAAAATAGGCGAAGACAGTAGACTCAAACGATTTTTTAAAGGCATTTTCAAATTAAAACCAGTATTTCCTCGTTACGATGTTATATGGGATCCAAGTATAGTTTTAAATTATTTAGAAAACATTCAAAATGAATCAGCTAGTTTAGAAATGTTGAGTAAAAAATTAGTCACTCTATTAGCACTTGCTACTGGGCAAAGATTACAAACCTTGTCTTTGATAAAATTGACAGATATTAAAACGTTTCAAGATCGATTTATAATATCTATTAGTAGTCTGATTAAAACTTCAAAAATAGGCAAATGTCAACCTATATTAAATCTACCTTATTTTAATCAGAAGCCTGGAGTATGCCCAGCTTCTGCCTTACATAAGTATTTGGCGCTAACTTCGGGGATCAGAGCAGATTCCGAGGAGCGTCTGATTTTAACGTTTAAAAAGCCACATAGGGCAGCGTCTTCTCAGACCCTTGGAAGGTGGGTTAAGCAGACATTATGCGAAAGCGGCATCGATACTTCAATTTTTAGTGCTCATAGTACGAGGCATGCCTCGACTTCGGCAGCCGCTCGTGCGGGATTAAGTATCGACGCCATTAGGAAGACTGCTGGTTGGTCTGCTCAATCAGCAGTTTTTGCTAATTTCTATAATCGACCAATAGTCACTGATCAAACGTCAATTGGTACAAATCTTTTAGATTCTTTTACGTAGATTCCAAAATTAAGTACGTAGGTTTCTACCATCTTTATTGGATTGGAACTTAATAGTTATGTATTTATTGATGAGAGTTGGACACCATTTTTGTTCACATAATTATATTTTGTTTATCAATGATATTTGTAAGTTCATTAATGTTTTTGTTTATCAGTATAAACAGTTTTTTGGAGAACCAATAAACTTAGTTTTCATTTTTTTTATTTTTTTTTCTTCAAAACTTTACAACATAGATCATAAACCTCTAAACATCTACATGGTAAAAATTTTAAATCTCGAAGACGAAGACAGGATAATTAGAAGATCAAACGAACTTACCTGAAGTGAAGTTCGATCTTAATTATCCTGTCTTCGTAGAAGAGATTTAAAGTCCCTCCCTAACCCAATACCCCTGTATGATCAATGTTGATGCTGTTCTTTCTATTCTACTCTAAAGATAATGAGGTGTCACCTGGACGGCGCGCCACAAGGTACGTTAGAAAGACACAATGTTTTTTTTTCTCTTTCTTATACTCTAAAGACTTGTGCGACATGTTCGAAGCGTAGGCAAGCTACTACATGGTAAAAATTTTAAATCTCTTCTACGAAGACAGGATAATTAAGATCGAACTTCACTTCAGGTAAGTTCGTTTGATCTTCTAATTACGAACAGACACTTAAATTTAATTTATTTGTATAGATAGATGTGTCTAGCTACCTTTGAACTTTAACTGGAGCAACACGATGTTGGTACATAGTAATTATCATATTACACACTTTAAAACGGTGTTCAATTATAAAACTTAATTTGCTTACAGCTAGATCAAGTGAAGCGGCCAATTATGTATTCAAGTTGCATAGTTATCTATAAACATACATACAATTTAAGTGTCTGTCTTTAATATCGAAAGAACAGCTTTTTACTGAATGCATATGAAAGTACCTATTATATACGGTACAAATAACAAAAATCTTTTTCGTTTCCGGTTCGATTCATTTTCGTTTCCGATTTTTTCGGTTCCGTACCTCAAAAGGAAAACACGGAACCACTTGTAGGATCACTAGCGTGTCTGTCTGTCTGTTCGTCTGCCGCAGCAAATTTACTCCGAAACTACTGGACCGATTGAGTTGAAATTTGGTACACATATGTAAGTCGGTGACCCAAAGACGGACATGAAACGTAAATTAATGAATTTTAAATATGGAGGCCACTTTTGGGGGGTAAATGTGAAAATTAAAAAAAGGGTTGCAATCTTTATCTTGTTACATATCAAATGAAAGGGCTCATTGTGAGCATATGTCATATGTCTGTCTGACTGAATGTCTGGCTATTTGTTTGTTCCGGCTAATCTCTGAAACGGCTGGACCGATTTTGACGGGACGTTTACTGGCTGCTTCTGATGTAATAGGGAGTAACTTAGGGTACTTTTATTTTACAATTCATTTGAAAAACGCGTTGAATTGAGAACCTCCTCTTTTTTTTCGTCAGTTAAAAAAGGATTAAGGTTTCGTGCAAAAAATTAAAACCTTTGAAACTAACAAAATACGATTCAAATACCAGTAATACTTTTTTTTTATAAAAATTCACGCGGACGATGGACGCGGGGCACAGCTAGTTATTAATATATTTAGTTTGCATAGTTATTGCAAATATAAATTGAAAGTAATTTGGAGTAAACATTCACTAGTTATTTGACCTGGTTTTTGACGCAATTTCATGTTGTTTTTTAACCTTGTAATGTGTATTTTAAGTGATGGGAGTCGGATGTAGATATGACCATATTTTAGACTTTAGGCGCCGGTGAATGAAAAGTTGGTGGTTATCGTGGTATGGGCATGTGATGCGGAGGAATGAGGAAAATGTCGTGAGGAAAGTTTTGAGCATGAATGTGGATGGGTATAAGAGTAGAGGAAGACCAAAGAAACGATGGATAGACTGTGTGAAGGATGATATGGCTAGAAAGGAGGTGACTGCTGAGATGAAGAGTAATAGAGAAGTATGGAAGAAGACATGCTGCGCCGACCACGAATAAATTGGTATGTGGGCACGAAAATGATGATATGGCCATTTAAAGGATCACTTTGTTGTCCGTCTGCCTGTCTGTCAAGACCCTTTTTCCCAGGCATGCGTGGCGGTATCAAGCTGAAATGAATACCAAATACTCAGGTCTGCTACCCCTTGGCGCAATGAAAAAATCAAACTTGTAAGTCAACGCGATCAAAAGATATGAGTGTTTATGTAGCATATTATGCGATTTCTCAAGAGAATCAAAACCTATAGGGTACTTCCCTTTGATCTAGAATCATGAAATTTGACAAAAAGCAAGGACTTACAGCACAAATAAAGGAAAAATTCCAAAAAATAAGAAAGTTGAAAATGAAGGGGGTCATAGTTGACGCCACGTAAGATATTTTTGTTTTTAGATTCGACTTGCACGTGGACGGTTTTTTTGAGAGTAACATTTCATTTAACTTAGCATACAACTGCCTTAAATAGATTTAGCAGTCAGAGGTCGCTAGCGCTGCTGAAAATGAACCATAACACATACAAGACCCTTCACGAAGCCGTCAACCAAACATTCTGTACATCAAAAGTAACTTTACGCAAAAATGGGGTGTAAATTCACGTGTTACTGTAGGACTCAATGTAACGAACTCAAAACATTGTGCTGATGGATGGATTGAATAGTGCCGGAGTCGTGGAGGTGTATACTTTTTTTTAGGAACCTACATGGTATAAATGTACCCTTCACGAAATCGTCACCCAAAAAAAATCACTTATGTGCTTTTCCGGACAAAAATCTATCTGTGCTCCAAATTTCATCCAGAATCGTTCAGCCTTTCTGGCGTGATGGAGTAACAAACATAAGTCTTTTCATCCAAACTTTCGCATTTAGGCATAATACTACGAGTATAAATATGATTACCCTTGTCTAGGCCTGCCATAAATATAATCCACAAGTCGGATCCAAGGTATGACAAATTGTTATTGCCTAGTCTAGCAACAATAGATAATTAGTTGAATCTCATTAGTCAACGCTTGCGTCAGTAAGCTGATTCTTAGTAATATTCTAGGGCCTGGAATTCACCGATAGGTCTGATTTCTACTAAAAGACCTGGAAACTCCCCTCTTCAAGGAATTCAGGACTGATTAACTGAGAAGTGCGAGGCTGTATGTTATACAAAATATGATTCGCGACCGTAACACGTATGTAGATACAGATTTATGATCATTAAATTATCATCAACTAGCTGTTGCCCGCGGCTTCGCTCTCGTTTTGGTTGGAAATTATTCCACGGGCACGTTGTAAATATACCCTATGGCACTTGGAGATAATGTAGCTTCCTATTAGTGAAAGAATTTTCAAAATCGGTTCAGTAGATCCAGAGATTGTCCCCTACAAACTCACAAACTTTACCTCTTTATAATATTAGTATAGATACTCGTATAACCCTCTAAGTTAATTGAATCCCATTCAATTTCGATTTTTCGGATTCGACCTATTGTATAATTATGACTTGCTTCGGTGAAGGAAAACATCGTGAGGAAACCAGCGTGCCTGAGAGATATTTCTTGACCGTAAGTAAAGCCAAGTCAGAGGTCCATGGGCCGCATAGAAACTCTGACACGAGGTGAGGCACTAACCACACGTTATAGAAGAAGAATTACTATTTTATGAAAAACTCATTCTATGGGATTTCATCATCAGCTTCCTGCCCTTGTACCATGTTACTCGCGGTCGGCGCAACACGTGTTCTTCTTCCATTCCCCCCTGTCAGACGTCACGGCAACATTTACTCCTTTCTCTTTCATATCATTCCTCACACAATCCATCCATCGTTTCCTTGGGCTTCCTCTCCCTCTCCATCCATCAACATTTATATTCATCACTTATGATTTCATGTAAAAACAATTTATTCAGCTGCATCCGGTTAGACTGGGAGCCGTTCCCAATGTTTAGGGTTCTGTTCTGTTTGCCTGTCTGGCTCAAATCAAATCAAAATATTTTTATTTCATATAGGCTTATATGCGCACTTATAAAACGTCGACAAAAAGGTGCACGGTTCGAGTTGGTCGTTTCCTATGGAGAAGAACCGGCAAGAAACTCAATGGTTACTTTTTTCAAATGGCTGTCTGTCACCAGGCTGTATCTCATGAACCGTGATAGCTAGACAGTTGAAATTTTCACAGATGATGTATTTCTGTTGCCGCTATAACTATAAATACTAAAAACAGAATCAAATAAATATTTAAGGGGAGCTCCCATACAACAAACGTGTTTTTGATGATGTGGTGATTGTAAATATTGCATAGAGGTAGTTCTTTGACATTAAAATTAAAATACTGTATATTTTATTTTCTTGTAATAATATTTATTCTGTCTCGGCTTGTCTATATGTATTTATTTATTGGAACCAGTATTACTTTCGAACACAATAAAATACTTATTAAGTACTTACATTTTTTATCCGAACTCGTACCTACATACACATTTCAAATTATCTAGATATCTATTTATTGTAATCATTTATTGATATTATTATGTTTGAAACTGTTTTCTGTAGTATTGGAAGACCAGCATCAGACAGCATCACCTGTAAAAAACTCACATGAATGCTAAAATGAACCTTTTTGGCGCAGCCGTGAGGCACACAGTATAGTCATAGGTGCTATGTATTTTGTCGTTTTTGTGACTTTTTTAATATTATTGTGTGTGTACTTAATGTACTGACGCCAAATAAATATTTTTCGTTTTTTCTTTTATTTTGTAATTGTACGGAACCCATCGTGTGCGAGTCCGAATCGCACTTGGCCGTTATTTTTTTTCATGTTTTAATGAATAAAGATAAAATCAACTTATCTTCCGAAATGCTATTACCTACTTAGTTTCGAAATGGTATCAGAATACAAAAGGTCAGATCGTCTATTAAAAAGACCTTTAATATCGTCCATGTTATTATTAAAGTATTAACCTTTAGCCAGTAATCACTAAAAATGCATTTGGTTCATATGGACAATGATTTTGGGATTATTTGTGTTATTGAAATTGATTTTAGTAGTACTAACTTATGCTTGCGGCTTCACCCGCGTGGTGTTCGATAAATGTCCCACGAAGTCATACTACCATGATAAAAGTATTCTATGAGTTAATCTGCTGTCCCCCATACTTAGGTACTAATGCTGTAACATCATAATTTTGTAACACCAAATGATTTGAAAAGAGTAACCATGGAGTTTCTTGCCGGTTCTTCTCCATAGGGAGCGACCAACCCGAACCGTGCACCTTTTAGTCGACTTTTTATAAGTGCCCATCTAGGCCTATGTGAAATAAAAATATTTTGATTTTGAATCGAGGTAATAAACTATCTGTGTGCTAAATTTTATCTGAATCCGTTCTGTAGTTTTTGCGCGACAGAGAAACAAACATCCATCCATGCACACAAACATTCGCATTTATAGTACCTAGTAATGTAAAGATAACATTCATTTGCATTACACCTTCAGATAGAAACATTAAGATCGGTAATGATAATTATCATTCTTGAATTGCCTCGTTGGTCAAGTGATTGTAAACGCGACTGCTGAGCTTGAGGTCCTGGATTCGATTCCCAGGACGGGCAAAGTGTTCTTGGGTTTTTCATCAGGAATTTCTCAGTAGCAGCCATGGAGTCTGGATTTGTGCCCGGTTGATGGCAACAGGTTCGCCCGTATTACATAATGTGGCACTTAAACATAGCTTGCGAAAGGTGGGTGTATTATATACACCCACCTTATTATTATTATTAGGTACACCTCTGTCTAACCCTCGGTTAATTACATGCGTAATATTATTGTAGCTGACAGTACAAAAAGTACTACAGCGCCATCTATGACATTGATGAAGAACTAACATCAACATTCAAGATGGCGCTATTAAAGTTATCTGTGACCTAAGACTATAAAGGGTGTAACAAGACCCTTCACGAAGCGGAAAGGTATCCCGTCACGCGTCATTGCGATCATTTTTTTGTTGTAGACCATACCTGGCCTTCTAGTTGCGGATATTGGGGTTAAAAACCTCCACGACCCGCGTACTATTCAATCCATCCATCAGCACAATGTTTTGAGTACGTTACATTGCGTAAAACTGTAACGTGAATTTTCACCTCAAAAAAAAAGTCCAAGTTTCCCAGCAATAATTTTTGCGTAAAGTTACTAAGTTTGATATACAGAATGCTTGGTTGACGGCTTCGTGAAGAGTGTTACACCCTGTATAGCGGAACCCGCCAACAACTGTCGGGCAGTAGCACACCAGACACAACACCCGTCTGCTCGGAGGATCCTCCTTTTTCTATGGAGTATTGAGGAACTTTAAACCCTGATATTCATGCTCCTGTATGATTATGTTTATGGAGAGACTGCCCATCTGATCTCTGCAACCCATTTACTGTGTAACACGGTTACTCCTCCATAAGACTGGTTGTCAGACTTGATGAGCTGATGACAGACTTAATGATAGACTGGCCAAAATAACAGCAACCATTAATAAATATTTCATCATGAGATTTGACAATAGATAAAGTAAGAATGAGCTTCATAAATTAGGGTAAGCAGCGAAACAGATGCCTGTGTCATTTGGTTGGTAGGTATCAGAAAGGCAACCGCAACCAGCGTGCGTGTATGACCAGGGGCCTTAGTCTGCTATTGCAATAGTGTCAGAATGGTCTATCATTGATTTAATAAGGCCCCTAGCCCACGGCGTATTGAAGCGCGTTCGAAACTCGTTTGACGTGCGTACAAAGGGTAATTCGTCTGCGCGGGGCCTTATTAAATCAATGATAGACCATTCTGACACTATTGCAATAGCAGACTAAGGCCCCAGATGTATGAACGTGGACGAGGCAAAACGAGTATAATGAGGAAATGCGGATGGTCTTTTCTCCATACAAACGCTCTCGCCTGTTTTCTTTCTGGTTTATGACATTAAAGCTTCGTGACCTTATTAGATTTTAGTAGATTTCATTGTTATCTTTGTTTCGACAGTTCAAAAGTGCCTGTAACTGGCCTACTTGAAATAAAAGCTTTGATTTCGATTTAGACTGGAAGCCGACCTTTATTTATTTATTTTGGATTTACCAACGAGTCACTTAACAACATAGTTTCGAAAAGGCTAGGCAAATGATGTAATATTGTCTAAAAAGACAGTCATGATTACATAACTCAGTGTACATACAGTCTTAAAGGACGTACCAATTCACCACCCAAACCGACCTTACGCACAAAACGGGCCTAAAGCAATGACCTATAGTGAACTGATCTAATCTCATTAAACAATTCAGATGATCTCAGCACGCTAAATAAATTACACACCGATTTGTGTATGACATTACGTTTCAAGAGTATTTGGTAAGGATTTGTTCACATGGAAGCCTATGGCTAATAATACAACCAACCATATTTTCTTTGTTGGTATATTATTGCTCGAATATCGAGGGAAAGGGCACTGAAAACCGAAATACAGGTATTGGCTAGTTCGGTTGCAGTGGCTACATCCACTTATTAGAAACTAATATTGCCAAACTATTTTACTGTAAAATATTACTAAGTTTTTTGAGAAATATATTTATTTATTATTATTATTTATAACAACCGCAAGGGACGTTAAGTCAGGCTTGCCCAGGTTTGTCCGTATACGGGTGACCATTCATTACAAATTGAGACTCCTCTATGACTCGGAAAGCACGTTAAAGGTCTATCCACACATATCAGGGCCGTGCCCGGGACGAGGACGGACCGTGCCCTCAAGTAAATATCGGTGTGTACATTTTTTATATGAACTCGTTCACACACTTTTACATACACACGCCTACATACATTCGGCTACGGCCCTGTCACGTACCGGGCACGGCCCTGATATGTGTAGATAGACCATATATTAAGCCGTTGATCCCGGCTGTCATTTGTAGATCTTTGACATTAGTTAGGTTGGTTGAGTGGCCCGAAAACCAATCTTAAAAAGGGTTAGCAACTGGGTTGTGAAGGTTAATAAGGGTGTAACAAAACCCTTAACGAAGCCGAAAGGCACTTGTTCTCCCCGTCGTTGCGATCATTTTTTGTTCTAGACCATACCTGGGACCCTTCTAGTTACGGAGATATTGGGGGTCAAAGCTCCAACTTTTTCACAACTTTTTTTTTTAATACATATATTTTTTTTTATGTAAGATTTTTACTTTAAACACCTCCACGACCACCGTACTATTCAATCCATCCATCAGCACAATGTTCTAAGTGACATACATAGATTACATTGAGTCTTAACATAAAACGTGATTTTTCACCCCAAAAAAAAAAGGCATTTCGCAGCGAAAATTTCTGCGTAGATTTACTTAGTTTGATGTGCATAATGCTTGGTTGACGGCTTTGTGAAGGGTCTCTTTACACCCTGTATAAGCAATCGCTGCATGTTACTTGTTGGTATTCAGCTACATCTGGTTAAATTGGAAGTGGAACCTAACATAGTTACCTGTTGGAGAACTGGGTAATACAAAACCCCCTGGTAAAACTGGCTGTATAGAAACGAAGTGATTGCTAAGATGACGAGTAATAGAGAAGTACGGAAGAAGAAGACATGCTGTGCTGACCACAAATAAATTGGGATAAGGGCAAGAGAATAATGATGACGATGAAGACTGGTAAGACTTTCGGGCCACTGCCTGTAACGACTGTCAAAGATCTACAATTGACAGCCGGGACCAACGGCTTAACGTGCTTTCCGAGGCACGGGGGAAACTCTGTGTGTAATGAATGGGTGGTCACCCATTCACGGACCAACTCTGACAAGTGCAGATTAACCTGAAGATCATCCCGACCGGCTGTTATTATTAAGCTACGTGCTTCACTCGCATCTACGTCACCGTTGGTATTGCATATGTCCCTGGGCGTTGTCAGCAAATGTGCACACAGTACCAAATCGAACTTTGACATATTTACCACACGATACCACATAACATTAAATAGACTTTATTTGGTAAACTGATTAATCCTTGCGGTTTTGAACTAAATGTTAGAAGGATAAAACATTAATATATGCATAACTAAAAAGAGAAGTAGCTTGCTGAGTGTTTTTCTTCGCAAAAGTAAAAGGAAATCCCATCAAAAATATAAATGTGAAATGAGATCCAAGTTCAATATTATGAGAATTATATGCCTTGGTGGCTTCAACGACAAAAGAAGTGATATCTAAATGGTTGCCAAGTTCAATGGTCAGTCCTGAAATTTATTTATAACACCAAAAAATATTTTAAAACAACTTAAAATATAATTTCTTCTTAGAACTTACGATATTAAATTCATAAAAAATATTTTTTGGCAATAATCGTTGCCAAGAGCAAAGTTCGAGTCTTGGTTTTGGAAACGATTGTTGCCAGAAGCAAGCGAGCGGTTATGTTCGATGGCTACAGTTTCTACCAGCAAGCCAAATTTTCGGAAGAATAAAATAAGAACTTGCAGCTTTAGAACTTGCGAAGGCAATCAGACTTTAGGCTTATATAAGCCTTTGAAGTGTTTAGGTGCAATAGTTTTTGAGTTATGAGGGCTTCACAAGTGGCTCCAAATAATTCGTGTATTCGGTGCTGCTCGCCAGTTCTGTTACAACTTGAACTTGGCTTGACACGCTACCGCGTGTCTAGATATTTTTGTCAAAATGTCTAGCGATACCTCTTAAGTTGAGTAGGAATTTAATAAAATACATATCTACGGACCGATCTTAACAAACGCTGCTTAAGAGCGGCCAACCCGTCAAACTTTTCATAAAAACGCTCGTACATGATTATGCCGTTGTTACACATCTATCTTTGAATTTTTTGAGCGAATAGGTATTTCGTGCACTATATCTATGGATGCAAAAAATAAAAAAAGTTGAAACAATTTCAGTATAAGCCTACAAAAATTGCTGTTTTGCACAAATTTTACCTAAACTTTGGCCGTTCATAATGTACTCATAAACTGTAAAAATAAAGAAAACATCTCGATAGAAACCTTGCACATGTAATGGAAATTCTTAATGACAAATATTTATTTCACACACTTGTAAGACTTATTCAAAAACACGTATTTCCTGGAACAAGTTTAAGAAATTTTCGAACACTATTTTTCGTTGAATGTCATCGCGTTAGGCGGTATGAGGTGCGCGGGGGACGAGATGTGCGGGGTCGGGGCGGGGTAAGACGGGGGAATTGAAAGAAAATCGCCGCCGCCGCCACCGCTGTGGCTCTGGATGAATCAACCAGCTATTTGACCATGCTCGCGTTGACGATAGACGGCCGGGAAGGGCTCTCTTAACTTTAAAGATCAACCCGTGCGACTGAAGCCTCAAAGGGACTCCAAGATATAACATCACACCTCTAATCCCCGAAGAGATAGGCAGAGGTGTACCTAATAGTACATCCACATTTCACCAGTTATGTTTAAGTCCCTTGCAATAGCGGGCGAGCCTAATACCATCGACCGGGCTCAAATCCAGACTCCGTGGCCGCTACTGAGAAATTCCTGATAGAACAACCCAATAACACTTTGTTCGACCTGGGAATCGAACCTAAGACTTCCTGCTCAGCAGTCGCGCTTACGACCAATGAACCAGTCCAATATAGTTGCAACGACAGTTGTAGTTGCCTCTAAACAAGCCCTAACATAATCCAATGACTAACAAAATGGCAGTGTATACAATTAATAGTCTTTCAAGTTATTTGCTCATTGTGTCATGATGAATAGGTGCCCAAAACAGGCTCAGTGCTTACCATACCAGGCGGAGGTGTGGAATTGTGGCTGAGGTCGAAGTTCGAGCCGCACCTGTGGAGTTATTGAAGAGATACTCCTGGTGTTTATATCCGTTTAGTTAAATACAAATGGACTTAAGTATTCACATTTTTTTGAAACAACAAAATTCCGTAATTGTATCCTTAACGAAGCTAGACTCTTGTTCTCCTCGTCATTGCGATTTTTTTTTTGTTTTAGACCAAACCTGGGATCCTTCTATTTACGGAGATATTGGGGATCAACGTGTCAACTTTTCCACAAGTTTTTTTTTGTCAATCCAAGTTTTTAATGCTACAACTTTACTTGAAACACCTCCACCAGCCCCGTACTATTCAATCCATCCATCAGCACAATGTTTTGAGAGCGTTACATTGAGTCCTACCGTAAAACGTGATTTTTCACCCAAAAAAAAAAGTCGTCTGCCAGCAAAAAAATTTGCTTAAAGTTACTTAGTTTGATGCACAGAATGCTTGGTTGACGGCTTCGTGAAGGGTCCTGTTACATCTTGTAGCTCAAGTATGTTAGTTTGATTACCAATCGGTCAAATTCATTTTGCACTCGATAGCCTCGTTCTTAAGGACAGTCTTGAGGAACATTCCGCTACGACCCTTAGGACCCGAGCAGGAAGACATCGATAGTTAAAACCGTTGATTATAGCTAGCATTTTAATAGAAAGTCTTAGATCTGCGAAACGAGTAACCTAGTTCCAATATTTTATCATCGTTCGAAGTTACGTTACACTAGCTGTTGCCTGCGGCTTCGCTCGTGTTTTAGTCGGAAATTATCCCACAGGCACGCTGTAAATAAAGGGTGTAACAAGACCGTTCACGAAGCCGAAACGCACTTGTTCTCCCCGTCATTGCGATAATTTATTTTGTTCTAGACCATACCTGGGAACCTTCTAGTTACGGAGATATTGGGGGTCAAAGTTCCAACTTTTTCACAACTTTTTTTTTAATACATCCAATTTTTTTTTAATGTAAGATTTTTACTTTAAACACCTCCACGAGCCCCGTACTATTCAATCCATCCATCAGCACAATCTTTTAAGTGCGTTACATCGAGTCCTACCGTAAAACGTGATTTCTCACCCCAAAAAAAAGTCGTTTCCCAGCAATAATTTTTGCGTAAAGTTACTTAGTTTAATGTACATAATGCTTGGTTGACGGCTTCGTGAAGGGTCCTGTTACACCCTGTATAGCCTATGGCACTCGGGAATAATGTAGCTTCCTATTAGTTAAAGAATTTCCAAAATCGGTTCAGTGGATCCAGAGATTACCCCCTACAACCTCACAAACTTTACCTCTTTGTAATATTAGTATAGATACGAGTATAGATTTAAATAAGAACTAAGCATTCAAGCAGATACACACGAAACTCGAATTTATTTTAACTTGCATCCTTTATTATTTACTAAACATACTCGTAGTAGCCGATTATGTCAAAATTAATAACCGTCCATCGATCAAGCAGGATGTCTAGATACATCTATCAATCAATCATTGAGATAAAATCACTAAATTAAGATTAAATCATTCTTCATAATATTAATCAAGTTCTTGCAAAATACATTTAGAGTAATCCTCTTGACTATTTTCGGTTATAATGGTCAATACTAGCGAACGACGCAAGAGATATTACAAAAGTGTGTCCGCAGACACATATGCACACTCTGTTCCTTTACTCTCATAGTCCGATGGGACGCAATCCGAAACGACCGGAGAGAGATCAGACGCAGGACCGACGGCTTAACGTGCTTTTTCAGGCACGGGGATTAGGTCAAAACATTTTGCTCTTTGAATGTCATTGCAGGACAAAGACGGCCTCTCGTCGTCTTCGTATAGAGAAGGCACAAGGATTGATCTCCAACCTTGCTCACTGCTTTTTTCTCCTCAATTACCTGCCTTTCCATTCTGAGCCATTTCCATTATGTTCGGGTTGGCTTCCCGTTCACCAGATGCCGCTGAATACCAGTATTTTATACAGAGTGTAACGAAGACTCTTCACGAAGTCGCCAACCAAGCATTCTGATTATCAAACTACGAGTAATTAACTTTACACAAAAATTATTACTGAGAAATGACTTTTTTTGGGGTGAAAAATCACGTTTTGAGGTAGATCTCAATGTAACGCACTCAAAACATTGTGCTGATTGATGCATTGGATAGTACGAAGGTCGTGGAGGTATTGACTGGTTGGAGGTGTAAACTTGTAACATTTAAAACTTAAACCTATCGACCAAAAAACTTGTGAAAAAGTTGACACTGACCCCCAATATCTCCGTAACTAGAAGGTTCCCAGGTTTGGTCTAAAACAAAAAGAATATTGCAATGACGAGGAGAACAAGAGCCTTTCGGCTTCGTTAGGGATAAACTTAAAAAAAAACTTGGGAAAAATTTGGAACTCCCTCTCCATCCAGCATCATTCATCATTCTCCTGTCATTTTCCCAACTCATTCGTTGTCGGCGCAGCATGCCTTCTTCTTCCATACTTCTCTATTACTCGTCATCTCAGCAGTCACCTCCTTAATTTCCATATCATCCTTTACACAGTCCCAATCCCCCTCAAGCCATCAACATTTATATTCTTCACTCTTTTAGTCACATACGATTGTTCTCCTTAAGCGAAGATAATCGTTAGTCAGTCTATAACTGTCCCACCGCTGGGCAAAAGCCTTTTATAAAGAAGGATTGAGCATTGATCCCCAGCAGCTCACTGTGTGCTGGGGATTTCCGAAGCTCTAAAAGAGTCAATCTCTTTCGAAGCGTTTCGTATTTCTACAACGACTCAACAGGATTGATGAAAGCTTGATTGATAATATCAGTCCTATAAATGTCGATAGCTAATAAAATGTTTCTTTGTCTAGACACTCAGGTTTTCTCAATATATCTTCCTGTACTATCCGTTAAAACTCCTTGAAAAAAAACCGTGCCCGACACGTGACAGGGCCGTGGCCGAATGTATGTAGGCACTAAAGCTTCTTGACCCTTACGACTCGTGAAACAAAAAAGAAGGTAAAAATGTGGCTACTGACACAGGACTGCAATGCGACTGAAAATTTACTGCAATCAACGTAAATATATAAGAATATAAATAAATTGATATACACACACTCACCCCCATACACTATACACATAAAACGCCCGAATGCACATTCACAAACCTGCAAAAACAAACTTAAATTAGACAATAGGGGGACCTATTGTCTAATTTAAGTTTGTTTTATCCTGGCTGCATTGTAATTTGTTATAATTTAATTTTTCTGTAATCTATATTTTTCTTCTTAATTCAATCTGTAATCAAAATTTTTTTCAATCTTGATTTTATTCATAGTTTGTTTTTGATTTAATAAGTATTTAACTTGCTTTTAGTCAATTATTCTAATTCTATTTTTAATGATAACTATTAAACTTAATTTTAATTCTTTTTTGCTGCATTTCTTTTGCTGCATGAAACTTGCCCAATTGTTACCTAAATGGAAGAAGTCACTGGTTCCTGAAATACAGGTACGCTAACCTAGCTCTGGAGCCAGGGTCTCTAATTTTTCTGTACCCTGTTTTTGTGGCAATAAAGCATTTATTATTTATTATTAGCTTCGTCGCCGGCCTGGGCACGGACGTGTGTGAACGAGTTCATACAAAATGTACACAACGATATTTTTTTGAGGGCACGGGCCGTCCACGTGCCGGGCACGGTCATGATATGTGTGGATAGACCTTAAGTCAGTTTAAGTTGTCATCAAGCAGATCTTTGACAGTCGTTACGGGTAGTAAGAAATAAATTCTGACAACAAGTTTGACCAAGAGGCCGTCTCCCTGATGAACTGAGTCGCTCCATGTAAAATACTGGTATCCAAGTCCATCCGTTTATACTGGAATCCTACCCCAACATAGCAGATGACAATACAATTCTAATAGGCACCTCATGATATTTAGATTTAGTTCAAGCACTAAGGAAATATTGAAAGTATATGACCTGACATTTAAAATCGACCAGCCCAAGGTTTTTCTACACATTAATCATATGTTTGGTAGCTAGTAAAGAAGGCGATATTTTTCAAGTTATGACTGTGCTAACAGATGATTATGGATGGTCATAAATTATAGTTCAATGCTTCTTTGGTGTAATAGTTGCAAGCGCGACTGCTGAGCATGAGGTCCTGAGGTCGATGCCCGGGTCAGGTAAACTGTTATCGGGTTTTTCTGTCTGGAATTTCTCAGTAGTAGCCATGGAGTCTGGATTTGTGCCCGGTTGATAGCAATAGGCTCGCCCCCTATTTCATGGGACTTAAATATCATCCTCTGCCTAGCCTTTTCCAACCGAGAACCGAAGACCCAACTAAGTTGGGGTCGGCACCCCAACTTAGTTGGGTCTTCCAGTCTAACCGGATGCAGCTGAATACCAGTATTTTACATGGAGCAACTGCCTATCTGGCCTCCACAACCCAGTTAGTACTGGGTAATACGATACAACTTGGTAAGACTGGTTATCAGATTTTTTGGTCCACTACCTGTAACGACTGTCAAAGACCTACAGATGACAGCCGGGACCAAACGGCTTAACGTGCTTTCCGAGGCACGGAGGGAACTCGGTATGTAATGGGCGGTCACCCATCCACGGACCAACCTAGGCAAGCGCGGCTTAACCTGAAGATCGACCCGAGTAGCTGTTATTATTTTGCCACGAGCTCCTCACATGGGACTTATGTGGGTGTAGTATTAGGTACACCTCTGCCTAACCCGCCGGGAATTATAGGCGTTATGTTATGTTATATTGACTATAGTTGAATGCTTCGTTGGTGTAGTGTTAGTGAGTGTTACTGTTGAGCGTGAGGTCCTGAGTTCCATTCCCCGGTCGGGTAAAGTATTATTAGGTTTATCCATCTGGAATTTCTCAGTAGTAGCCTAGAGATTGGATTTGTGGCCGGTGAAGTGACTGGGAAGTGGAGTAACAGGTCCAGTGGTAGTGCCCCTCGTAAGTCGTGGCTTCGAACCCTTCACTTTGTGCCATTTATTTCAACACCATTGCTCTCGAAACGGTGACGTAAAGTCGTTAGGAAACTTGCATGTTCTAGAAAAAATAATTCGAAGACATGTGACATTCACCAACCTGTATTGGGCCTGCGTGGTGGATGATCCAACGTGTATCCAAGCTGTAGAAATGTTACTGGCTGATGATTCACGCGGGCCTGTGGACGGTGAGTAATTGGCTAGCTCGCCGTCCGTCTGTCTTATGACGACAGGCCGTGTCGGAACAGATGTCAGCAACCAGGAAGTGGTCTGCAAGGACCGATGCCTGCCAGGGTTGCGGGACTGTTCGAAAGAGATACCGCGGCCCTGGAACACAAAGGGCAAAAGAAGAAACATGGATGGCTAAAACCCATTAGTACAAATCTGACCGTCCCTTCCGCTCCGCTCAAAGCGGGAGGGGTCATTTGATGATTTCCCATCCTAAAAAAAGGCTGATGATGATGATTCAACTGGCGAAATGCGGGCTCACAATACACTCGTATTATAAGGCCCACCTCTGTTTAACCCCTTGGGATGACAAGCGTACTATTATGGATAGACTAGCGTTATTTTATTACATCTCGCCCAATCGCAGCAGTCATTGCCTTCCATGAAGTGCGTCCTCGATGTTGGATTATATTTATCTACATCTACACTAATATTATACTCGTAAAGAGGAAAGATTTGTATTTTCGTGTGTATGTTTGTAATGAATAAACTCAAAAACTACTGCGCCGATTTCAAAAATTCTTTCACCATTGTAAAGCTACATTCACCCAGAGTAACATAAGCACCCGTGCGAAGCCGGGACGGGCCGCTAGTATTAAATGAAAAGTGTACCATAGAGTATATGATTGTATAGGGTGACTGGTAATTAGTGACCGATACTTACACACGTGATTGTACTCATGATAACAAACAATTATCCCAAAGAAACATGTTTTTATACTCATTCAATGATCACAACAGCCGTATGAAATTCGTGCGCGCGCACCTGTGACCTATCAGCTGTTAGTCGTGTGACTCTGCCTACCCACTGTCACACGTTACGACATTAATGATAGAGAACGGCGTCAAGTAGCTAACAGCTGATAGGTAAAAGGCACGCGCGCGCGTGTAAGTAAGTATAAAAAAGTTTTTTTGGAAAAGTTGTTAGTTATCATGAGTACAATTACGTGTACCAGTATCGGTCACTAATTACCAGTATAAAAAAAGAGATCATAGACCGATATTATACACGTATAGTGATGTCCATTAATCGTTAAAAATGGACTAAAAAATTTAAATACAACAGTCGACTTATTCAAACAGTATAAAAAAATAAATATCATCTTCTCATACAAAAAATGGCGCCTGCCTACCGTATCCAATCTCCATCCCGGATACCTCATACCCACGTTAAATCCTGAGGTTTTCACCTACATAGGTAAGGCTTCAGTCCCACCGCCTGACGAGAAGCGACATAAGATAAGTTATTTATTACTAGCTTTTGGCCGCGTCTTCGCTCGCGTTAATTTATAATTTGACAATCAATTCGGGTTGTACTCTGCTTGTAAGACTATAATTCAATCATGATTCGAAAAACTCGTGGCGCCATCTATTATCATAAAAATGTTATTGTTGTCTTCCTCGGAAAAATACTTTTTTCGGATGAAAGGTACCTATGTCCGTTTCTGTACACCTGACAACGTATATGCAAAATTTCAGGATGATCGGTTCAGTGGTTTCGACGTGAAAAGGTAACGAATAAACAAACGTACTTAGGCACTTACAATATTAGTAAGGAATTAAACATATCAGCGTAATAGGTAGACAGTTGAAATTTTCACAGAATGTGTATTTCGGTTGCCGCTATAACAATAAATAATAAATTAAAGCGTGCTCCTCTATTATGATGGTACGGAACCCTTCATGCCGTTCGTCCGACTCACACTTTGCCGGGTTTTTCTTCTGTTCTCCCGCGTCAGTCAGTAACTCTGTCATGTACTACTTTCATATCATTCCTCACACAATCCATTCATCTTTTCTTTGGACTCTCTTTACCTCGCGTGTCGCTATCCGCCGTTGATGGGACATGGGCCTAAAAACCCATTTAAAATAATAGGTAGGCATCTCAAACATTTATCTTTGGACCAAATAGTTTGGTAATTCCCAAGTAGAATGATTCATTGTTATAGATATGTTTTCCTCATGCGGATATCTTCATGTTATAGGTAGGTTTTGAATTTAGACATTTTGAAAAAAAAAAAAAAAAATATCGCTGGACATTACACACAGCAGCAGGATTAATGTCTTGAGTTAATGAGACTCCAGAAGTAGACGAAACAGAGTGAGTTCCTAACCCTGCATTGAAAACAAGAATTTGTGTGATATATACTACAACTAAAAAACCCGACTTATGAAAAATTACGCTAAAATCATAACCCTTCCTTTTGGCTTCGCCGTAGTCGGGTAATAAAGGATTCTTGTTGATTCCCTGATTAATATAATCAGGATCTATTCAACGTTCTAGTTAATCGGTATCTTCTAGGCAAGCGTGCTCCACCCTAGGCCGCGTCATCGCTTCACATCAAGCGAGTTTCGTCCAAACACACGCCTATATAGTATTAAATAAAAAAAATCTCCAGCCGTGATGTGTGTGGTGGGCTACTGCCTAGGAGATGTTGCTGGTCTCTGATAACAGACAAAACTCGTCAGCGTAAGACAACGGGCAAAAGATGTGGTTACAAGCCCATGACTTCTTAATTTGTTTTAGCAGTTCTTTTCAGAGATCATCTGATATGATATTTTGGGGTCGTCTAGTTAAAAAATATAAATGGCTAGCTGCCCGCGGCTTCGCTCGCGTTTTGGTCGGAAATTATCCCACGGGCACGTTGTAAATATAGCCTGAGGCACTCGGAGATAATGTAGCTTACATTATCTCCGAGTGCCTCAGGCTATAGTATATATTAGTGAAAGAATTTTCAAAATCGGTTCAGTAGATCCAGAGATTACCCCCTACAACCTCACAAACTCACAAACTATAAATTTTTGCCCTAATGCTTGCAAGCAAGATTTGCTCACAGGAATATCATTTCATTGAATAGAAACATATTTTAACATACATAACATACCGAGTTGCCTCCGTGCCTCGCGTTGGTCACGACTGTCTTTTGTAGATCTTTGACAGTCGTTACAGGTAGTCAGTGGCTCGCTTGTCAGATAGGCAGTCCCTCCATGTAAAATACTGGTATTCAGCTGCATCCGGTTATACTGAAAGCCGACACCAACATAGTTGGGACAAGCTTAAGCAGATGATGTATAAATAGACTACTTCTAGATGTTTCTCCAAATGCTTAATATTCTCTGTTTATCTGCGACATTCTTTCTTGATATTGTTAGATAATAGAGAAGCGTTTCGATATTATAATTATTTCTTAATACAGTTAAAAAACGATCGTTTTAACACAATTCTTATGAAGATGTCGAGTTGAGCTAAATACAGGATGTTACAAATAAGAATAATAATATTCGATCATAAAAATAGTTAGTGAGGTTCTTCAGAAAGGTCAGGTGCGTAGTACTTGCTATACCGGCGTGCGTGTGTGACCAGATGTATGAACGTGGACGAGGAGCCCGGAGTATGTAAGGATCGTAGCAGGTGGCGTTCTGTGGTTGCTGCCTATCAAATACCGAGTCCCAAGATACAGTCTAAATTTCGAGTTTTGGGCTCTCTAGCAACAACAATATGTTAACTAGGTTGATGTAATATTGAAGCCACTTTTAATATCTCTAGTGTACAATTGTACCTACTATAACCTATTCTAACTGTTACGCAGTTTGGTGGGTGCATAAAATGTAAAAAAGTTTGGTCCTGATTAAATTTCTTTTTTTTTACTTGTTGGTCTGCATAATTAACAATTTTCAATATAAAAAACGTAGCTTAGTTGAAATAGTTTCCTCCAGTGCTATGCTATGTGGTCCGATGAATATAATTGGTGGATATCAATTGCATCCATAGCAACGTTGCATAGCACATCTCTGGTGGAAAAGCAGCCTTAAACTCACATACAGACAGACCCAGAAGAACTATCTGTGAGTCACGCAGGGATCGATCTCGCGACACGCAGCGCAGCAGCCACTCGCACAGCCACACAAAGAAATAGCAATCGCTTTCAAAACGTTTCTCGTTTCCACAATGCCTTTCAACAGGATTGAGATAGGCTTTTTAGTAGCTAGTCGACCTAAAACTTTTCTATTATTGCTATCGCTGATAGATAGTCACTTTGTCTTTGCCTTCTGATATCACTACAACGGGTCTACCCTTTATAGTAGAATTTTTTATGCCATAATATTATTTAGCATAACAGCGGATAGCATAAACTTCAATTCACATTAAATCGTTTTGCAGGCACTCATTTATCATACATTCAAAACTCATAATTTTGCAAGTCAGAATCGTCTTTAGGCATACATTTCATATCCATAAGAATTCAAAAGTAAAACCATCAAATTGCGGAAAGTTCACAGTCAGAATCGTCTTTTGGCATACATTTCATGTTGATAGTCATTAAAAGGCAGAACTATCATATCACAGAGACTTTATAGTTGGAATAATTTTGTATTTCTTACTTATAAGAAGCATGCAAACAAGCACACACCATGCGTGCAAACAAGCATACACCATGCATGCAAGCAAGCATGCATGCAAGCATGGATTCGGCATGCAAGCCAAGCTAAAGTATAGCTCACAGAAACTCGACATTTTTAATTTGTAAGGTACATAATAGTTTCTATCTCCGAGCACTATTGGGCGATCTGAAAGTGTAATAACAATAAAAATAATCGTACAGGTCCCGATGGCTAGACGCCTCATGGTAACGTCATTTAATCAAAAACTGTCGAGGTACAAAATGTATCTTATTTATTTTCTATAGGTACAAAATAATGTCTTTATGTAAACTTATCACTTGTTATAAATCTCGTTGGGGCCTGCCAGATAGACTCACACCTAGCTGTTGCCGCAGCTTCGCATGCATTTTGGTCGGTGATTATCCCACGGGCACGTCGTAAATATAGCACTCGGGGATAATGTAGCTTCCTATTAGTGAAAGAATTTTCTAATTCGGTTCAGTAGATCCAGAGATTACCCCCTACAACCTCACACACTAACAATTTTTACCTCTTTATAATGCTAATATATATATGATCTATCATTCCGATTTGATAGGTAGATATGTCATACCATTAAATGAACATGACAATTATATTATCTGACTTTACGAGCACATCCTGTATACATAAGCTATTAGTTAAATGTCAAAAACGTGGTCACCTAACATGTGACTTGTATGTAAGCTACCGTGGTGATTATAACATAACATAACTAAAAGAGGTATTCAAAAGTGTACAATAGACCCCCTCCTCTTAGTCGTTCACTCTTGGCAGAGTGGTCGTGGTCATGAGGATCGCCCACAACTGCAGTCACTGCCTTCGCGATCCTATTCCACCGATCTCTATTAGCGAACAAATTCTGCCACAGGGATCTTGGAGACATATCTGATAGAGTCTGTCCATCGGGTTGACCAACCACGTGGCCTCATTTAGCAAAAGCATGGAGTTTGGTGGTTTGGTTTGGCATGGAGTTTTGGCCGAAGGGTGTCATGTATCGGCGATTCCGCGGAAGTCTACGCGACGACGTCAGTTCGTGTACAATAGTTGCCTATATTTTTTGGTTTTTATACATATATATGTATAGTCTTTAAGGCATTTATGTTATGGGTCTTTGTTACATGAAATAAATGATATTTTATTATTATTGTTATTTCCTATATTAAGTAATTATATCTTTACAAATCAATTACATTTTTAAATATTCCTTAGAAAAAACAAATATATAAAAAAGAACATTTAGAAAAATAAAAAAAATAAAAAATAAAATAAAATAAAATAAATTGCTGCGGGTAACGTGTTCAAAGAATCTGAATACTTAGATTAGAAACTCACATTTTTGTAAATATTTCATTATCTACCATTTTCATGATTTTAGTTAGTACAGACCCTGCACGAAGCTGTCAACCAAACATTCTGTACACCAAACTGAGTAACTACGCAAAAATGATTGCTGGGAAACGAAATTTTTGGGGTGAAAAAAAATGTTCAACGGCAGGACTCAGTGTAACGCACTTCAAAACATTGTGCTGATCGAATAGTACGGGTTTGATGCATTGAATAGTACGGGGGTCGTGGAGGTATTTAAAATGAAGTTATAACAATAAAAAAAAAAATATTCAAAAAGTACTTGTGAACCGGTGGCAGGTATGGTAAAGAACAAAAAAAATATGCAATCATTTTTAGTGCCTTTGGACCAGTCTGTAAGAAGTTCTCATTCTTAAATTCTCAATTCAGAAGCCGGTTTTTCTTTGTAAAAAAGATGACTCAAGTAAACTATGGGAAATCTACATTATCAAAATGACCCTGTAAACAGAAGACGGACACGACAATGATATGAGGTCATCGACACCTCATGTCTTTGTTGAAACAATTAACAGTTTAAATAGTTTTATTACCTACAAAGATATACAGCCATTGTAAGACAAAAAGCGGTATCTCAGAAAATCAAAAATTCTGTTTTTCACAATTTTATCTGATAGTTACTAGAAACTTAGGAATTCATAAATAATGACAGCCACTCAGGTCAACCTTATGGTTAAGCCGCACTTGGCTAGGCTGGTCCTTGGATGGGTGACCACCCATTACATACCGAGTTTCCTCGTTAAGCCGTTGGTCCCGGCTGTCATTGGTAGATCTTTGGCAGTCGTTACAGGTAGTCAGTGGCCCGAAAGTCTGACACCAGTCTTACCAAGGGGTAACGTATTACCCAGTACTAACTGGGTTGTGGAGGTCAGAAAGGCAGTCGCTCCATGTAAAATACTGGTATTAGCTGCATCCGGTTAGACTGGAAGCCGACCCAAACATAGTTGGGAGAAGCCTAGGTGATGAGTATATTTGTTTTAAAGCTAGCAAAGTTGAATATGAGTCAGATCTTTGTCATAACAGGTACCTGTGTGGGCTTAGAGGGTATTGGAGGAAAAATCTGCTATTACTAAATATAGTGCGGTTTATAAAGATTGACAAAAAAGGTAAACAAAACCTGTGGTTTGGCCTAATAGGTAAGACATTTGCTTCTGCGTTTATTAGTATTAATTTTAAGCTTTATTTTCAAACTAGTTGTTGCCCGTGGCTTCGCTCGCGTTTTGGTCGGAAATTATCCCAAGGGCTCGTTGTAAATATAGTCTATGGCACTCGGGGATAATGTAGGTTCCTATTAGTGAAATAATTTTCAAAATCGGTTCAGAAGATCCAGAGATTACCCCCTACATACAAACTTACAAACAAATTTTACCTCTTTATAATATTACTAGCGACCCGCCCCGGCTTCGCACGGGTCAATGTTATACATATAAACCTTCCTCTGAATCACTCTATCTATTAAAAAAAACCGCATCAAAATCCGTTGCGTAGTTTCAAAGATTTAAGCATACAAAGGGACATAGGGACACAGAAAGCGACTTTGTTTTATACTATGTAGTGATAAGTAAGTATATAAGTATAGATGGTGCAAATATTTGTTGTTGCTCTTAGTCTGGGTTTTTGAGTCTGTAGACACACTGACCTATATGACATAATAAAGCAAGCACGACAATGCAAGACAAGTGCGACTGCTTTACATCAGGTCCTGACTTCGATTCCCAGGTCGAGCTAAGTGTTATTGGGTTTTTTTCCGTCTGGGATTTCTCGGTAGCAGCCACTCAGTCTGGGTTTGTACCCAGTTGGTTGATATTGGTACATAGGACTTAAAACATATTGGTGAAATGTGGGTGGTACAATTATATATATATACACCTCTGCCTTACCTTTTTTTTTCGGATGGGAAATCATCAATGACTACTTCCACTCTGGGCGGAGCGGCAGGGAGTGTCAGACTTGTACTGACTAAAACCCATCCTGTTCCTTCCTTTGTCCTTTGTGTTCCAGGGCCGCGGTATCTCTTTCGAACAGTCCCGCAACCCTGGCAGGCATCGGTCCTTACGGACCCCTTCTCGTTTGCTAACAACTCTTTGATGCACGCGTGGAAAACATAACGCGCCGTCGACACGGCCTGTCGTCATAAGACGGACGGACGGCGAGCTGGCCCATTGATCACCGTCCACAGGCCCGCGCCTACGGTGTCCGGGAGCCACCACGAGGCTTAGGGCATTAGGCTCTCTCTCTCTCCCTCCCGCGCGTCATCCTTCCAGCTCAGACGGAACCTGTCTAGTTCGTCCCGCCATCACCTTCGTGGCCTGCCTGGCCCCGCCTAGCTGTGTCAGGGCACCAGTTCTATTTTGGCCCTCAGTGTTACCCAGTCCCGTTTGAGTTGGACAGCCTTTTGAACCACGTATACAGGGTGTAACAGGACCCTTAACGAAGCCGTCAACCAAGCATTATGTAGGTACATCACACTAAGTAACTATACGCAACAATTATTGCTGGGAAACGAATTTTTTTTGGGGTGAAAAATCTCGTTTTACGGTAGGACTCAATGTAACGCACTCAAAACATTGTGCTGATGGATGATTGATTAATACGGAGGTCGTGGAGGTGTTTGATGTAAAAATCAATATTAAAAACATTACGTATTTTAAATAAAACTTGTGAAAAAGTTGTAACTTTGACCCCCAATATCTCCGTAACTAGAAGGTTCCCAGGTATGGTCTAGAAAAAAAAATGATCGCAATGACGGGGAGAACAAGTGCCTTTCGGCTTCGTTAGGGGTCTTGTTACACCCCATAAGTTGACGTCAGTTTTTATTTTGATGATCGCTTGACTTGGTTAAACCTCTGTAAAAAACCAGAAAGCAGCAGAAATAGGTGTGCTGGTATTACTTCCTCGAACAACTTCTTCAAAAATAACTCTTCCTACATTGCGATGATTAGTTCCAATTAATACTTAGAATTTTGGCATTCTTATGAAACTCAAGACGAGACTACTTGAAGCCTACTGTTTAAATACTCGGTTATAGAAGCAAAAAACTTCGATTAAAGCTCAACGCACATGTATAAGCACTTCTTCTTCTTTTATTCTTCGTCGTTTCGATGATTACCCCTTTTTTTAGGGTTCCGTAGCCGAATGGCAAAAAATGGAACCCTTATAGATTCGCCAAGTCTGTCAGTCTGTCTGCCCGTGTATGTCACAGCCACATTGCTCCGAAACTATTAGGACTACACAGTTGACGAAACTATTAGGACTACACAGTTGAAACTTAGTAGGTAGATGTATTCTGTGAACCGCTTTACGATTTTTATACAAACCATACACGGAACTGAAACTAAAAAATATTTTTTTTTATCAAATCTATATGTGCGGGGTATTTATAGATAGGTCTTTAAAAATTACATTGAGGTTTTTAAAACCATTTTTTCTCAAAGTCAATCGTTTGAAAGATAGACACTTCCAAAGTGGTACTCCGTCTAATTTTTAAAGTAAGAGGAGGAAAACGCAAAATCGCGAAAAAAAAACAGCTGTTCAGTACATTTTGACAAGTTAATGCAATCATATTGTAGGGAACAGCTGATTTTTTTTTCGCGATTTTAGGGTTGGTCCTATAGCGAAAGTTGTTCATAATGATGAGTACAATGACCCCTTAAAAGATTTCGTGTATGAATAGATACACCTTATATTATTTGGCGCTACGGAACCCTGTGTGCGTGTGAGTACGACTCACACTTAGCCTTTTTTTTAAATTAAATTAGTTTTGATCAGAACTCTGCCATCTCGATGGCGTTGGTGGTGACCTCGGACAGGTCCCTCAGAGAGCACATGGAACCGAACATAGTGCAGAACAGGAGGTGAGCTATAGTTTGCGTTAAGGCATCGCAGTCACACATGGCTTCATCGGAATACCCCCACCGGACAGAGGTTGTATCTGCAGCGGCCCACCTGGCTTCGCAAACGGTTTAGGATCTTCCAGGTGGGCCATGGCAGCAGGTGTCCTGGTGGGATTTTTGCTTCACTAGCCCTGTTGCCCTGGCGCCCTATTGTGTTGTCGACTAATGAATTAATTAATACTAGCGACCCGCTCCCGCTTCGCACGGGTGCAATGCTATAAATATAAACCTTCCTACCCTAACCCCCCCCCTTAACCTTCCTCTTGAATGATTCTATCTATTTAAAAAAAAAAACCGCATCAAAATCCGTTGCGTAGTTTTAAAGATCTAAGCACACATAGGGACAGACAGCGGGAAGCGACTTTGTTCTATACTATGTAGTGATAAGCACTGGTTTTCCATTTCTACTAAGTTAAGTATAGCGCGCTACATTTTGCTGAATTTACATAACGAAACATAACATCACGGCCGTGCTTCCCGAAGGGTTAGGGAGAGGTGTACCTAATAGTACACCCACATTGCGCCAGTTATGTTTAAGTCCCATGTATTGGGACGAGCCTATTGCCATCAACCGGGCACAAATCCAGACGTGACTGTTACTGAGAAATTCCAGGCTGAAAAACCCGATAACACTTCGTCCGACCCAGGAATCGAACCCAGGACCTTATGCTCAGTAGTCGCGCTTGCGCCCAATCGACCAACGAGGCAGTCGTGTACGTTAACCTCTATAATCAAATCCAAGTATTTAAGAAAACACACTTTATAGTAGTCAGAATCGCCGCAAAAAATACTTACAATGGGTGATTAAATGTTTGGTGATCATACTATTTCACACCTGCGCAATTGTGGGTATTACGGTAGGTAGGTTCTTAGGAAATTACTGAGTTATTCGTATGCTAGAAAACCCAAAAAAAATTACGAATGATTTTCCCAATTTGTGTAGCGAAGGTCAGATGGCACTAAGGAGAAGACCAAAGAAACGACGGATGGACTGTGTGAAGGATGATAATTATGGCTAGACTGCTGAGATGATGAGTAATAAAGAAGTATAGAGGAAGAGCAGCGGTGGCCCAGTGGTGGCGGCTCCGACTTACGAACAGTAAGTCATGGATTCGAACCCAGGCAGGCGCATTACTTGGTGTAATTTATTTCGACACCACTGCTCTCAAAAACGGTGAAGGAAAACTGAGGAAACCAGCATGTCCTAGAACCAAAAACTCGAAGACATGTGACATCTACCAACCCGCACTGGGCCCGCGTGGTGGATGGCCCATTCCCTCTCATAGAGAGGAGGCCGAGTGTCCCAGCAGTGGGGACGTTATAGGCTGATTGTACACCCTTTGGATATTATACAGATTTGATGTTATATTTTAGTATAGGTAATCTAGAGACAAAAAGTTTAAAAGTCAGCCCAGCCTTTTCCCAATTATGTTGGGGTGGGCTTCCAGTCTAACCGGATCCAGCTGAATACCAGTATTTTACATGGAGCGACTGCCTAGCACACCTCCACAACCCAGTTTGTACTGGGTAATACGACACCCCTTGGTAAGACTGGTTGTCAGGCTTTCGGGCCGCTCACTACCTGTAACGACTGTCAAAGATCTACACGTGCTTTCCGAAGCACGGAGGAAACTCGGTATGTAATGGGTGGTCACCCATCCACGGACCAGCCTAGACAAGTGCGGCTTAACCCGAAGATCGACCCGAGCAGCTGTTATTATTTAGCCTGGAAGTTTACAAAGTAATGAACTTAATAAAATTGTTTCTTTTTAAGAAACTTAGTCGTTTTTATAAACATTGCAATATATCGATAATTGGATACCTCATTTATGTTGCATCGTATATCACACGATAATAGTAAATCTATTAACTTTTATAGATTTCTAATAAACTTACTGATTTATTGATACATAAGCTGATATTTTTATTTTAAGTGTTTCTTACCAAAAATGGCAATGCAGAGATAATTTAAAAATATTTATGATCTTGTGGCGCACGATATGAATTCATGAATTCAAATATTTAAGTGCTAACTGGTGGTAAGAATATATACATCTAAAAATTAAAATAACCTAAAGTAAATAACTAACATAACAGCAAACTTAAAAAATGGCGACAAAAAACTCCTGCTCAACGCTGTCAACTGGTAATGTGCCCAAGAGACTGGTGGCGTTGCCACGTTGTATGTCAACGCTGAGCCTTTGGCCAAGGTAAAAGCCAGCCCTTGGGTCACGGGAAGTGTCAACTAAGCGTTTCGAAATATCCTTGAAAAGGCTGTCTTATATTTACGCCGCTTGAGGTTCTCTGCAGCCGCAGCGGCAGCCCCAGCACAGCACGATGAGCTAGGAAGATGGGACAGCGCAAGAGTATCGACACATGTTGCGTCCCACACTAAAGGCCTACCCATCTTCCATGGAAACAAAGACATCCTGTCCGGTCTCTTACCGTCGTCGCGTGCCAAGCCTGGTTCTGGTGGTTAGACAAAGGTGTACCTAATAGTACACCGAACATTATGCCAGTTTTTTTTAAGTTACAATATTTGCAGCTGATTATGTCTAATAACATTATTAAATTATGCTAACTAAAAACAAAATATAGTAACACAATCATTTACACTGCTTTTTTTTTTTACCGATGGGAAATCATCAAATAACCCCTCCCGCTCTGGGCTGAGCAGGATGGAGTGTCAGACTTCTACTGACTAAAACCCATCCATGTTCCTTCCTTTGCCCTTTGTGTTCCAGGGCCGCGGTATCTCTTTCGAACAGTCCCGCAACCCTCGAACAGTCCCGCAACCCTCGAACAGTCCCGCAACCCTATCATTTACACTGCTTGGGTATAAGTAGTGAGAGATCTTCGATAATGCATTTTAATTCTTCTTCGTCTATGTTGATGACATGATGGTATCATAATAACTACTCGTTACAAAGTAAAACTTACTTTATGACAAGAATGAATTTGTGTAGGATATCTCAACTAAAAAGGGTATGATAAAAACAAAAAACATTTTTGCAAAAAATATAGTATAAAGGGTGTACCAAGACCCATAAGGAAGCCGAAAGGTACTTATTCTCCCCGTCATTGCGATCATTTTTTTGTTCTAGACCATACCTGGGAACCTTCTAGTTACGGAGATATTGGGGGTCAAAGTTCCAACTTTAACACAATTTTTTTTTTAATACATTTTTTGAACGTATTTTTTTACTGTAAACACCTCCACGACCCCCGTACTATTCAAACCATCCATCAGCACAATGTTTTGAGTGCGTTACATTGAGTCCTACCGTAAAACGTGTTTTTTTAACCCCAAAAAAAAAGTAGTTTCCCAGCATAGCGGATTTTTTTTATAACAACCGATGAAAAATTTCGTTGTGGGGTACCTACTGAGTACGTGGTTACAACCGTCTTCGCGTCAGTGTTTCTACCTTGTATAACTGACTTCCAAAAATCACTAAAAAGTGAAAAATTATATTACTTTCGGAAGTCGGTGGCAGTAAAGTCAATGAAACAAACAGAGTCACCGACTTCCGAAAGTAAAGTTATGTTTCACTATTTTTTTTCCATATTTTGAATCTTATTCAACTTAGTAGCTTAGTACCTTGATTGAAAAGCCTTGAGTTTTTTGAAAAGTTGTGGAAATAGAGTAGACAATTTTTAGCTGAAAACCTCTAAGAAATATGGAAAATAAAAATCGTTGCTAAAAAAGCTCGTGAGGGATTTAAACCCCCGACCACCTTAACATCTCTTTGCATTAAATAGGCGCTCTAACCACTGAGCTAACGAGCCTGTGCGTAGGTCGACTAAATAGTAGCATACCTGTATCCACATGGTGACGTCATCAGTCCATAGCAGGTAAAACGTAGCTTTAATTGCAATGAATCATAAAGGGAACAATCCTCTATATCTTGTTGCATAAGACAACACTTTATTTTTGCTACAGTAAAGGCGATTTTTGCAGTGTCTTATAAATAAAATTAAAAAGACATGATTGCGTTCATCGACCCATTAGGTACTGTGCCTTCTTTGGTTGCAGGCGTAATGCAAGTGTTTACTAATGAGTTACATTCTTATTTATACAGTTGATTATTTCTATCAGTAGTGAAGTGTCAATTTTTTTTGTTATTTTTTTTTATTTATAGCACACAATGGGTGTAAAAATACCTTTAAAGAAGCCGAAAGGTACTTGTTCTACTTGTCATTGTAATCAGTTTTTTGAAATAGACCATACCGGGGGTCAAAGTTCCACCTTTTTCAGAGGTTTTTTTAATACAGGTTTTTAATGTAATACCTCTACTTTAAATACCTCCACGACCCCCGTACTATTCAATCCATCCATCAGCACAATGTTTTGAGTGCGTTACATTGTGTCCCACCGTAAAACGTGATTTTTCACCCCAAAAAATAAGTCGTTTCCCAGCAATAATTTTTGCGTAAAACTTAGTTTGATGTACAGAATGCTTGGTTGACGGCTTCGTGAAGGGTTCGTTTACACCATATATATTTAATTTAGTTGTCCAGACTGAATTTCTGTAAAGGTCTAACCTCAGCTTTACGGCATAGATACGGTGTTTCCCAAAACAAGGGGTCAACACACCGCCATCTTCCAAACTCCGGGCTTCTAATAGAAAGAAAGAAAGAAAATATATTTATTTGTCGCAGGGACATGACGTGCATCATTCAAAATGATAAAAACACAAAAAAAAAATAACAATAAACATACAAAGCATTAAAAAAAAAGACGTTCGTAGCTTGCACGTCGTGACTGCGACAAGCAGGTTACCACTCAGCATGATGCTGTGCTATGGGGGACCCACAGCACAGCGCTGGTTTTCAGTGGTCACCCGTGAAAAAACGTACGGAAGCCAAAACAGCATAAATAAATAAATTTTACATGAATAACAAAATAAAATAAACAGTACTTGGGTTATAATAATAAAACAGCTACCTAGAAATATAATAAACACTACAAAAAATATACATGTGTGCAGGCTAAACAAAATGCATAAATACAGAATGAAGGCGCGTTTTTTTGTCTCGCTCCCACCACGCGCGCGCGCTGCCGATGCCGACTTCCTCATACTACGCGTACGCATTTCTCCTCTGTGCCTGTTAGCGTGATGACGTGAAAAAAGTCAGTGCAGGCGCCGCGCGCCACGCCAACCGCCAGCGGCGGCGGCGACGCAGTGTCGCACCAGACTTGTGTGCTCACGGGACGCGACTCGCGTGGTTAGTAACTAGGGCGTTTCCGATGGCTACCTTGCTTTGTGCCTACTTGTATCTAGTCGAAGCTTAATAACAAGTAACGTGTTTTCTTGGCCGTTAAATAAACGTTATGCCGTCTCGAGTCGCTTGGATAGATATGCCTTGCCGATAGATGATAAACCTTATGTGAGTATTTATTTATAATATATTTGCTGTTCATACTTTTGTTTTTCTAAAAGGAGTTTTTTCAAGTGTAATTTAAAATTTTCTTTTGTTTTTAGGGATCTTATGGGAGGTGGCAGATCATTCCAGCAACGAGTGGCGGCATGCTTGAAACATCCCCTGAAGGCTGTGGTCTTATGACGAGGCATCGAGAGTGGATTGGCCGTGGAACGAGCAGAGTAGCTGTAGTGTTCGTGCCTCCAGCAAATTTTTCTGAAAAGATATTCTGGTTTGTGTGTTTTTATGATACCGAACATCAAAACTGCTAAGTGCAGTTTCCGCCGTGCAGCCATTTTTAAGATGTTGTGCTCGTTTAGGTACGGTGTGATGTGATGCCTCCGGGGTATACTGAAGCAGTAACGAGCACAAGCATTTTGTACTAATGAGAATACTCCTAATATAAAAACTCAATAACACTTACCCCGACCTGACAAAACCACCTAACTAAATGCTTGGAATAAGGCCCTTACCAGAAAAATCCTCAATTTTATATTGTTTGGAAACAGTTGGCTTAAAAAACGTAGTTTCTTACCAGAAACCACCACACAAAAAATAAAAACAAAAGAGAACAAAAAATCTATCAAACAGCTCGTGAGGGATTTGAACCCCCGACCACCTCAAATTTCATTGCATTTAAATGGGCGCTCTGACCGCTGAGCTAACGAGCCGGTGCATACGATGCCTGAATAGCATGCCTATATTTACGTGCTGACGTCATCAGTCTCAAGCAGGAATATCGTCGCTTGTGTCCCTGTTCACGCTAATCTCCGATACCGGTGTGGGTGTATGTATTTTCATTACTGAATAAACTGATTAATTTTGTGTTTTTTTTTTTTTCGTAATTTTGATTTTATGTATCTCTCGTTTGTGAATGAGAATCATAAAGAAACTTTTTTTGAAAACAAGATATTCGACTTCCAAAAAAAACAAAAGAATAAATAATAACTTTAATTTCGGAAGTCGATGATTTGTGTTTGTTTCATTGAATTTTTTACAGAATTCTGAAAGTAAAGTTATTTTAGACTTTTTTTTTGGAAGTCAGTAATTTTTTTTTTGCATTTTTTTTTACCCTTTTCAGTTGTAGAAACACACAAATTCTTGTCATGAATGACCATAGTAATAAAAATATGTAGGAGTCTCAAAAGAGGAAAAGAATTACAGGGCGTCTAAAATTCGAAATTCGAACTCATGTTTGCCACAAAATCATAAAATATTTTTTATCTCAACATAGCCATTTTTGGCAAAAAACACTTACAATAAAGATATCAGCTTTTGTATAAATAAATCAAGAGATATGGTTGTTCCAGCTTGAAAGATAGACTAGTTTTTGACCCGGTAGGTGGCGCTGTTGTTTCAAAACTTTGATGATATATTGTATCAATTTTGATGTTTCACTTGAACCAGGGCAACAGGGGGCCGGTCATCGACCCTGTGCGAAGCGAGGCGGGATGCAGACCCTTCACGAAGCCGTCAACTAAGCATTCGGCACATCAAACTAATCAGTAGGTATTGCTAGGAAATAACTTTGGGGTGAAAAACCAAGTTTTACGTAGCGCTCAATGTAACGCACTCAAAACATTGTGCTGATGGATGCATTGAATAGCATATTGTATTTAAAACTTGCATTATAAAAAAAAGGAGTGAAAAAGTTGGAACTTTGACCCCCAATATCTCCGTAACTAGAAGGTTCCCAGGTATAATCTAGAACAAAAAAATGATCGCAATGACGGGGAGAACAAGTACCTTTCGGATTCGTGAAGGGTCTGGTTACACCCTTTATAAAGGAAATAGTTATCCATAATGATGAACTTTATCTTTGTACCAGTAAAGGCGATTTTTGAAGTTCAAGTATTGCTGTACATGAGGTGCTAATAACCTACCTATTCGAAATTGTTCAGAATCAATTTTTATTTTCTTATTTTTGTTAGCCTAGACTATTCTAAACTAAATTTTAACATTTTAAAAATATTGTGCTAATTATCACGCTATACAAAATAGGGAGGGGCGGAGTCTTCTACTACAGGCATTATTTGTCTAAAAGAAGATTCCGAACACAACAATTTGTAAACCAATTATTTGACACAATAAATTTTATTTTACTTATTATTTATTTTATTTTAATTTGTTGTTACTTTATACAAAAATTTGTCGTCACTGGGGAGCTTTTTAAGAGCATAACATAACATAACGCCTGTAATTCCCGAAGGGTAAGGCAGAGGTGTACCTAACAGTACACCCACATTACGCCAGTTATGTTCAATTCCTATGTGATATTAAAATACACACACACTCACTCATTTCACATAAATTATTATGATGTCTAGATGGAACGTCGCTTTCTTTTATTTTTTTGCGTGTGGGAAATCATCAAATCACTCCTCCCGCTCTGGGCCGAGCAAGAGGGAGTGTCAGACTTTTGCTGACTAAAACCCATCCATGTTCCTTCTTTTGCCCTTTGTGTTCCAGGGCCGCGGTATCTCTTTCGAACAGTCCCGCAACCCTGGCAGGCATCGGTCCTTTCGGACCCCTTCCTGTTTGCTGACTTTCTTTGAGGCGCGCGTGGAACACGAACGCGCCGCGTCGACACGGCCTGTCGTCATAAGGGCACGTTCCCACTATGTCGTGACGGCAGTTTATCGTGTTGTTTAAAGCGTCGTGGCTTGTTTATTTAAATGGAGGTGTTCACATATAGGACGACACAATTAACTGTCGCCCATGACTTTTCCATAATAATATCCAACGATAAATAAATCGTCACGACATAGTGGGAACGCGCCCTAAGACGGACGGACGGCGAGCTAATGGAGCATCACGCGTCGCCCTTCAATCAAAACAAAGAAAACGAGGCAACAATTTCAAACATATGTGCGTGCGGCAGCGTGCTCGCGGGGCACAGAGACAATAAGATCTATGTACGAACTTATAAGCCAACAGTTGGCTGATATTTTTTGACACGTTTTCGCACATTTGAACCTCGATTCTAGACATTATTAATCAAAGTATACGCATTCTTCTTTTTTCTTCTTTATCGTGTGATAAAGAAGAAAAACCTGGTGTTAAAATCCCTGAAGCAAGTGATAGTTATACAATACACACATGAATCCGAATAATCAGAGGTGCGTGTCTTGGGTTCGAACTCGAGACCAATGACTTGGCAGTTCGACGGTCACACCACTAGGCTATCACTGCTGCGTCTGTAGCATTTTGCTTGGTCATGCAATTTAATCTTGTAGTTAATCGTAGTGCGTAGTTAACTCAAAATAAAAGATATTTCCTGGATTTTTTGTTAATAAATTTGAATGTTCAGAAACGCACTTTGCAAACCGCAATGTCAAGATGATCGAGTAATATCAAATAGCTAACGCAAACTCTTGTTAAAATATCTCAAATATACCAGTCATACTAACTAGATTTTTTTTTATTCATCTGAACCTCTTAGACTTAAGATTTTTAACGTGGGCTTGAAGTTTGAATACGATAATAAAACCGACAAAATCTATTTTTTACACGACTGCCCAAAAAACACAGTGGTTACGCTTAATTTTTCTTCCTTGTTCATACAGTTTCAATCCCATTAAAAAAAATGATTTAAAACTACTTACTAAAAACCCCGACTGAAAAAACTGAAAAGCAAAAAACAAGCCCGTTTTAAATTAATCAAAATTTGAAAACAGGTGGGGTTCACTCGAATATAAAATTATTAAAAGGAATGGCTTCAACCTGAAACAATTCTTACGACTTTAGAAGTAAATATCTTATCAACCATTGACATAAGTAACAAAGCATTATTTTGTATTACCTTCAGTTACATGTAAGGCACCCCTATTTTTTTATTCGTGATTTCACTTTTGTGTAGTATACAGCGTGTAACAGAAAGGGTATAATCATATGGAATACTGTGGTACGGACCATCAAACTGAACAACTTTCTCTATGGGACCACCATCAAAATCACAAAAAAATAATCAACTGCCCCATACAAAATTTCAATACCTACTCGACCCAAATGTATGGGACAGTTGATTATTTTTTTACGATTTCGATGGTGGTCCCATAGAGAAAGTTGTTCAGTTTGATGGTCCGTACCACAGTATTCAATATGATTATACCCTTTCTGTTACAAGCTGTACAAGCCACTCTGCTCTCCAAATTTAAACTTTTTGGTCTCAATAGTCTCGGAGTAAACCGGCTGTGACATATGGACGAACAGACAGACGCAGAGGACGAATCTATAAGGGTTCTTTTGTTGCCATTTGGTAACGGAAGCCTAAAATCAACCTGAGTCAAACCCCTATAAGGAGTAACCTTTTCGTTACTTGGTTTTTATTAGGTAAGTTCTACAATATATGCAAATAAAACTTATTTAAAATAGATTACATAAAGACATTGAAATCAATACTCAATACTCAAGTCTTTATTGCATTCCATATGTATTACATAGATGGTGTAACAAGCTAAAATATCAATATGGACCCTGTCGGGCACGGCAACATTAGGAGAGAGGAAGAGGGCTAAGTAGCAATGCAATAATAAATAATAAGGCTTGTGTTTAAACAACGCCCAAAAAATTACCCATTTTACTACCAAAAAAAATCTAAACGAAACGAACGAAATGGATAAATGGCCACCAAATAGCGTTTCCTAAAATATTACGAAATTAATCCATTTTTTCGTATTATTGACTGTCATAAAAATATATGGACGCCTTTAAAATACACTTTAGACTAAATATTATATATTGTCACTACAGATGTTACCAATTATGTAATACTGTTCGCGACGAAGCGTCACCAACAAATCATAAGTGATAACTTAGAAAACAATTTAGTGAAGTGTATATAACGTTAGCATACATAGTGTTTTTAAATAGTACCTAGAATCTAGTTTGTGTAAAACCGTAAGTACAATCCATTTTGTAGCTTCGTTTGAGTGGGCAAATAGCCGAAATATAGTTTGTTTTTAATATATCCAGGTAGCCTAGGTTGAGACCTAGGCCTGGACCTAATTTTTGTAGTGTAAACCCTTAAAATAATCCACTTAACCAAAGTCGCAAGATGTTACGTACATAACTTTTGATTATAAGATTATCGTTATTTTGTTTTATTTCCCCCTAATTTAAACGGGTCTGAAGCCCTGAAATACATAGGTGTGTCTATGTACATAGTAGATTACATAAAAGAAGTACATTGGTTACTTAACGCCACTTGTTACAAAACAATCGCTGTAACGCCTCCTGAAATACTGGCCTGTAAAGCTAAATAATAGTAGAATTTTGTTAAATATTTTCCTTTACACTGCAATAGTTTTTCAGTAGTTATAGATGCAATCGACGTCATGATTTCAGGAGACGGGCAATATTTTAAGGTTCACAACGATGACCTACATGACCTAGGTCACAGTCAGAACACTAGAAATAATCACTACTATGTACGCACGCGCAAGCAATATTTTCTACAAATAAAGATTAAATCAGGAAGCGATTAGCGGTCCTCGTTACGGTAAAGTTTCGCAGTACTTTAGTAACGCGCGCTCTCGGGCTAATCGTAGTCATCGGCAAGGAAGATATATCTCTCTCTCTTTCACTCTAAAGTACTCCTGAAGAATTACGCCAGTCGTTTCCTGAAAAGTTATGAAGACTTATAGCTGTTGATTTTATTTCATCGAAGCCTCATCCTAGTTACTCCCGTTCAGCATCATCGCCGTAGTTTCATGCAGTCAACTGAACCAACAGGTGTAGGACGTCAGCGCCGCTTGGACATTCTTCAACCTATAGTATCCAGCGATCACGCCCGTCCAGCACATCTGCTGGCCCTTCGAGCCGGACGGCTGCATTGAAGACTGCGAACATTCCTGAAACCTGAAGACTTATCGAAGCAACTGAAATCAACTATCAAGCATGCCGATAACAAGATCGCAAGGCAGGGCGCCTGAAGCATTCATGGTGGAGATGGGTAGTGCTACAGCCATTCGTCACCATCTACCCCCACGTTCACCATCCACCACCGAGGGTACCACCGAGCAGCGGCCGCGCCCCCCTTCCCCGAGGGGGGGTGAAGACTCGCCTGCGCCTAGGGCGTCCGAAGAAACAGAACAAGTGGAACAATCAGTTGCTGCCAGAACCAGGAAGGTTACCAGAACAGAAGAAGGAACTTCAGATAGAACAGTGAGACCGTCCGATAGAACATATAGCCGATCAGCCATGCCGATGACTACCCGGGGTGACGCCCGTACCGAACATAGCAAGCCGCCGTCGACTACGAATAGAACGACGCGGTCACATAGAAAAATTTCAAAAGCACGTGAAGACTTATTGAAGATTAAGTTGGAGCTTGCACAGTTAGCACTTCAGAGGGCCGAAGAAGATTCGGACAATGAATATTTAGAAGATAGAAACTCAAACAACGAGTACGTGCGTTCCTGGCTCGAAGAGGCACCCGAACCTGAGCCGCCGAAAGAGGACAACGCCGCCGAGGGGGACATAGTGAATAGATGCCGAGCGCAGCCGCCCCCCCCTGTGGACATCGAAGATACAGTGGACCTCCAAACGCAAGTACCTTTGTCGAATTCTAAAGTGAATGAAGTGAAGAACCACATCGCATCTACATCGAAACAAATAGAAGACATCAAGGGGGAAGATAAGCTCCGTCCATTTATAATGGAGCTCACGTCCGCAATAGCGTCGCTCGCCGACAAGAAAACAGAACATTGGACATCGAACCACCCCTCGGCGTCGAAGGTCATCATGACACTACCAAACTTCAGTGGAGCACACACAGAATGGCTGTCATTTCGAGCCATCTACGATACAACTCGAAGATATTTCAACGACGTTGAGAACACAGCAAGACTTAGAAGAAGCCTGCATGGACGGGCACTTGAGACGGTGAGCTCGGAGCTCATCGGGCACGCCAGACCAGATGACATCATGAAGGAGCTGGAGCTACAGTTCGGCCGACCAGATTCAATCGCTCAAGCCGAGACAGACAGACTGCGAGGACTACCGCGCTGCAGCGAATCACCCAAAGATATCTGCATGTTCGCAAGCCGAGTAAGAAGCGGTATCGTCACTCTGCGCGCGCTGAAGAAAGAACACTACCTGATGAACGCCGAGTTGATACGCACACTCACCGAGAAGCTGCCGAACTCTCTGCGTGTACAGTGGTACAGAACCTATACCGAGAAGTACCAGTCGCTGCCAGATCTCACACTCTTCAGCGAATTCGTCACCGAACAAGCTCACTTCTGCAGTGCCTTCGCTCCGCCCGAGAACATTAGCGCTGCCGACGCTTCAACAACCAGACGTGCCACGCAGAGAACTCACACAGCTGTAGAAAAACCGGTAATCAAGTGCCGTGTCTGTGAGAAGGAGGGACATTACGCGTCTGACTGCAAGAAGTTTAAAGAAGCATCAAGCGACAAGAAGTGGGAACTAGCGAAGAAACACAGCTTATGTTTTCGCTGCCTGAGAAGTCGTCGTTCCGGTCACACATGTAAACGCAAGAAGTGTGACATCAAGGGGTGCACAGCCACGCACCATCAGCTTCTTCACTATAACAAGAAGCCTGCTGCAGAGGAAGTCGATAAGCCCGACGTCCCGACACAGAAGACAGAGTCACAAGAAACGGTGGCCAGTTCCCGATCAACGTCGAGTCAAGCCTTCCTCAAGATAGTGCCGGTGCGGGTGATCGGACCGGCGGGAGAGGCTTCCACCTATGCTCTCCTAGACGATGGGTCAACTGTGTCACTCATCGACGAAGACATCGCGAAGCAAGTCGGGGCGGAGGGCCGCATCGACCCGCTGAAGATAGGTGCGATCGGTAACACCACGATCGACACTCCTTGTTCGCGGAGAATCACCGTGACACTCGCCAGCCAGCTGAAGAATAGGGTGCCATTCAAAGCGCGCACCATACCCAAGCTGCACCTCGCGTCACAAACAGTCACTCAAGAAGACGTCGCACACTGCGAGCACCTAGATGACCTCAGGCAACAACTCACATATGACGCTGGCGCACCGAAGATTCTCATCGGCCAAGACAACTGGCACCTGTTACTCGCCACCGAAGTCCGCAGAGGTCCGAAGCACCAGCCTGTCGCGTCACTTACTGCGATGGGTTGGACTCTTCACGGCGCGCACACCAGAACATTGGGCCAGAAGGTGCACTACGTCAACAGACTCACGGCGGCGAGCGACAACCTCGAACAACAGCTGCGAGAATTCTTCGCATTAGAATCATTGATCATCAACCCACGACGTCCGAACTCAGATCCTGAGAAGAAAGCAGAAGATATCTTGAATCGTCACACGAGACAGTTAGAAGATGGCCACATAGAAACAGCTCTACTGTGGAAAAATGAAAATATAGAAATGCCAGATAGCTACGGGACAGCGATGAAGAGGCTCGTCTCAATAGAAAAGAAGCTCGACAGCGACCCTGCGCTTCGAGATAGATATACAGAACAGATGGACTCTCTCATGAAGAAAGGGTACGCCGAAAAGGCACCCAAGTCCAGCACACCGGGCAGAACCTGGTACTTACCTCACTTCGACGTGTACAACCCGATGAAGCCCGAGAAGATTCGCATAGTACATGACGCCGCCGCCAAGTCAAGAGGGCTGTCACTCAACGACTACCTCCTGACGGGACCTGACCTGCTACAGTCGCTGCCCGGCGTCATGATGAGATTTCGTCGACACCACATAGCCATCTCCGGCGACATAGCGGAGATGTTTATGCAGGTTAAAGTGCGAAGTGAAGACAGAGACGCACTCAGATACCTCTGGCGAGGTAATAGAAGAGAGGGGGCCCCTGAAGAGTATCGCATGACGTCCATCATATTCGGCGCAGCGAGCTCACCGTGCACGGCCATATTCGCGAAGAATTGGAACGCGAAACGACACTCTACAGAGCATCCAGAAGCCGTAGAAGCAATCATAGAAAACCACTACATGGATGATTATCTTGATAGTTACAAGACAATAGAAGAGGCGACGCGCATAGCAACAACAGTCAGAGATATACACAAACAGGCGCGCTTCGACCTCAGGAAATGGGTGTCAAACAGCACAGAAGTCATAGAAAATATAGAACCGTCACAAAGCCCTACTGAAGCTGTCAACATCGGCAGTACAGAAAACATAGAGAAGATACTCGGCCTGATATGGAGACCGAGCACAGACGAGCTGGGTTTCAACCTTACCCTTGCTCGCCTACCGAGTGGCGTATTAGAAAAGGAGGTGCCGACTAAGAGAGAGGCGCTGAAAATCGTCATGTCACTGTACGACCCGCTCGGCCTCGCTTCGCCAGTTACCATTCGAGCCAAGCAGATACTGCAAGAAGCATGGAGGCGAGGTACAGACTGGGATCAGCGAATCGACCAAGACCTGGCGACACAGTGGAGAAGCTGGATAGTACACCTCGAGCGGCTCGGGAACATCAACATACCGCGATGTTACCCAGGTTATAGTGAGGCCGCCGAGATACAAGTCCATGTGTTCACCGACGCGAGCGAGATGGCATACGCAACGGCAGTCTACTGGCGAGCTACGACACCAAGCGGCGAGACACACGTCAGCCTCGTCATGGCAAAGGCGAAGGTGGCACCACTCAAGCTGCAATCGATACCACGTCTCGAGCTGCAGGCCGCGGTGATGGGAACCCGCGTGGCCACGGCTGTGATACGTGAACACCGACTCAAGCCCACCTCGACCACGTACTGGTCGGACAGCAAGACCGTACTCACATGGGTCAGAAGAGGAGCGCGAGTATACAAGCCTTTCGTCGCTCATCGCATAGCCGCCATCGAAGAGAACAGTAAAGTCGAAGATTGGCGATGGGTACCTACAAAAGTAAACATCGCCGACGCCGCTACGCGTGACGTGCCACACCACTTTGACTCGAAACATGAGTGGTATTGTGGCCCGAAATTCCTGTATGAAGAACCGTCGTTATGGCCATCAGAGAAACCTCCAATCGCAGAGCAAACAGGAGAAGAAAGGACGCTCATCACCGTCGAAGAAAGTGAAAGTCGACAGCTCTCAGAAACCATTCCCGATCCGACAAGATTCTCCAGATGGGAACGATTGCTTCGTGCGACGGCGAACGTTCTACGCTTCGTATCTCTATGTCGCAAGCCGTCGGAGAGAACGTTCTACAAAAGAACGAAAAAGAACACAGAAAAAGATCCAGACTGGAGGAAACAGAAAAAATCGATAACGCCTGCAACAAAACTAATAGCAAAGACGCCAGACTCAATAATAATAGGCGCCGAGTTTCTACGGAAGGCTGAACACATACTCGTGCAAGTCGTACAACAACAGACATTCGCTAAGGAAATAGCGAGTCTACGAAACAACAAATCGATAGATAGAGATAGCAGACTGCGACCGCTGCAAATAGAAGTCGAAGACGACGTCATACGTTTAAGGAGCCGTATAGCCGCGACCTGCGAGATAACTCAAGACGTCAAACGACCGCCGATATTGCACGGCGATCACCGCATCACCCAGTTATACATTGACTGGACACATCGCAGTCTACAACACAGTGGGACAGAACTCACAATCAACGAGGTGCGACAACATTACTGGGTCATCAAGCTGCGACCCACGGTAAAGATGGTGGTGACACGCTGCCTGCAGTGTCGCATTCGCAAGGCGCGAGCTCCCGTGCCTGCGACCGGTGACCACCCGAGAACGCGCCTAGCACATCATCAGAGGCCGTTCACCTACACTGGGCTTGACTACTTCGGCCCACTGTCCGTCACCGTTGGCCGTCAACATCAGAAGAGATATGTGGCGCTGTTCACATGCCTCACAACCAGGGCCGTACACCTCGAGATTGCCGCCAGCCTCAGCGCAGACTCCGCAATACTAGCGCTGCGCCGATTCGCCGCCCGTCGCGGCTGTCCCACCGAAATACATTCTGACAACGGTACCAACATGCATGGTGCTGACAAGGAGCTCCGAGACGCCTTCAGAGAGGAAGCCAATCGCCGAGGCATCGTGTGGCGCTTCATCACGCCCTCCGCACCATTCATGGGGGGCGCCTGGGAGCGCCTCGTTCGCTGCGTGAAGTCCGCACTGTACACCGTACTCACTGAAAAGCACCCACAAGAAGAGGTGTTGTCCACACTGTTGTGTGAGGCAGAGTACACAGTAAACAGCCGACCGCTGACACACGTCTCCGTGGACAGCGAAGACGACGAGTCGATCACACCGAATCACTTCTTACTCGGTGGGTCGGCCAGACTACCAACACCCGGCGTGTTCACCGAGCACGACATAGATAGCAAGAAACTCTGGCGACGCTCACAGATACTCGCCGACATGTTTTGGCGTCGCTGGGTACGAGAGTACCTGCCGGAGCTGCAAAACCGGCGGGAGCCGCACGGCCGGGGGCCTGGCCTACAGGTCGGCGACGCCGTCCTGATCGCCGACGGCCAGCTGCCTCGCAACACATGGCCGCGAGGCCGTATAGTCGCCGTGTTCCCCGGGGCGGACGGAGAAGTCCGGACAGCTGAGGTGCGCACTGCCTGCGGCACCTTGAAGCGTCCGGTGAAGAAGCTCGTCCCACTACCGAAGTAAGCCTGGAAGCGAGGCGTCGAGACGGCGAGCATCGCGGCGGCGGGCGCCGCGACTACGGTCGTCGCTCACCGGGGTGATGCAGCGCCGCGCCGACGTCGCACCGAGTCGTCACAGCACTGCACGGCGGGAGAGATGTTCGCGACGAAGCGTCACCAACAAATCATAAGTGATAACTTAGAAAACAATTTAGTGAAGTGTATATAACGTTAGCATACATAGTGTTTTTAAATAGTACCTAGAATCTAGTTTGTGTAAAACCGTAAGTACAATCCATTTTGTAGCTTCGTTTGAGTGGGCAAATAGCCGAAATATAGTTTGTTTTTAATATATCCAGGTAGCCTAGGTTGAGACCTAGGCCTGGACCTAATTTTTGTAGTGTAAACCCTTAAAATAATCCACTTAACCGAGGTCGCAAGATGTTACGTACATAACTTTTGATTATAAGATTATCGTTATTTTGTTTTATTTCCCCCTAATTTAAACGGGTCTGAAGCCCTGAAATACATAGGTGTGTCTATGTACATAGTAGATTACATAAAAGAAGTACATTGGTTACTTAACGCCACTTGTTACAAAACAATCGCTGTAACGCCTCCTGAAATACTGGCCTGTAAAGCTAAATAATAGTAGAATTTTGTTAAATATTTTCCTTTACACTGCAATAGTTTTTCAGTAGTTATAGATGCAATCGACGTCATGATTTCAGGAGACGGGCAATATTTTAAGGTTCACAACGATGACCTACATGACCTAGGTCACAGTCAGAACACTAGAAATAATCACTACTATGTACGCACGCGCAAGCAATATTTTCTACAAATAAAGATTAAATCAGGAAGCGATTAGCGGCCCTCGTTACGGTAAAGTTTCGCAGTACTTTAGTAACGCGCGCTCTCGGGCTAATCGTAGTCATCGGCAAGGAAGATATATCTCTCTCTCTTTCACTCTAAAGTACTCCTGAAGAATTACGCCAGTCGTTTCCTGAAAAGTTATGAAGACTTATAGCTGTTGATTTTATTTCATCGAAGCCTCATCCTAGTTACTCCCGTTCAGCATCATCGCCGTAGTTTCATGCAGTCAACTGAACCAACAGGTGTAGGACGTCAGCGCCGCTTGGACATTCTTCAACCTATAGTATCCAGCGATCACGCCCGTCCAGCACAAATACCATGAGCTCTAATTTGGTAATTGTTACTAGGCTAAAAAAGCTAACGATCGCTAGAATATTTCCGAAATACCAATTAATATACTGGGATTCCCAAGCGTACGTCGCTTATTTATTGTTATATGAAATTCACTAAATATACTGGGGTTCCCAAACAAACGTCACTTGTTTAGTCTAGGCGTATGCTGAGAGGCAGGCGACGCAGGCCGCGCAGCGCAGAGCAGAGCAGAGCAGATTTTGTAAAGCATGGAACGTCATTCATTGACCTACGTATGCTGCAGCGCAGGCACGTGCGGCTCAGATGTGTACAGTAACTGCCCTGCTCTGCGCTGCACGGTCTGCACTGCGCGGCCTACGTCGCCTACCCTTATTGTTGTATGAAGTTCATTAAATATTATTTAAAAAAAAACAACAAAGTCAAATCAAAAAATGTTTTATTAGAATCGTCGGCACTTATAGGTATAACATTAATTTGTTCTTATAATTTAAAATAAGAAAAATCATAATCATTGGATCAACAAAGCTTGTTTGGATTTTGGTGACAATGACAATACAGAACTAACAGCGACGACTGAGAGAGGAGTTCGCGGCCTGTGCTTCACGCACCGTTGGCGGTTCTGTAGGGTGCGGGGTGCGGAGTGTGGGGATAAGAAATAAAGGCAAGCATTGTTACATCAAAGTAGTCTGGGATCAAATAATGTATTTTGGATGACGTCTTACTATTTTGGAGTAAGATTTTTGGTAGTAATATTAATCTTTGAGTTGGATAGAATTTTTTTTTTTTTTTTTTTCCGAGTTTTTTATTGCAATCTATCATTCCAGATATTCAGCAATATGTTTGATATTGATAACGGGTTTGTACGGAGGTTGTCCAGTGACTGCTCCGTTTATTCTTGTAACCTCCTAGATTAGGTCTTGAGGAATCTTTCTCTTTAGTCTTCTAGCGACTGTTTGGGTGTTCATCAGATTTACTGCTAGCTGGTTTGTATGATTTGAGATTCGCTCTTTGTACGCTTTAGTTTTTTCTGAGATTTCTTCCATTACAGTTGGGATGCAGAGGTCGTGATGGAGTCTGTTGTTTGAGACATACCAAGGTGCGTTAGTTATTATTCTTAGTATCTTTGACTGGAACCTTTGAATTATTTCAATATATGATTTTGCCGCTGAGCCCCAAAGCTGTAGGCCGTATGTCCAAATAGGCTTTATTATGGATTTATATAGCAACAATTTGTTTTCGATTGAGAGTTGAGATTTTTTATTTAGTAGCCAGTACATTTTGCGTATCTGTTGGCCCATTGCCAACCGCTTGGTAAATATGTGCTTCTTCCAAGTTAGGCGTCTATCTAGATATATTCCAAGATACCTGGCGTTATCCTCTTGCGGGAGAGGGATTCCGTTTAGAGTGACAGGGGGACATGTTTCTTTCCTATTAGTGAAAGTCACCTGAACGGACTTAGTTTCGTTAGCCTTGATTCGCCAGTCTTTAAGCCATTTAGATACTTGATCGAGACTAGTTTGAAGTTTTTGTGCTGCAACGTCCGGTGAAGTATCCGCAGAGAGAATTGCTGTGTCATCAGCAAATGTTCCAGTGACCACGCCCTCAGTCGTTGGGAGGTCGGCTGTGAAAAGTAGGTACAGCATTGGGCCCATTACACTCCCCTGGGGTACACCAGCTTGGATGGTATGGAGGGAAGTTATCTCTTCACCTTGTTTTACAAAAAAGTGTCTGTCACTCAGGTAGGACTTTATAAGGATGTAGTAGTTTATAGGCAGGTCCCGCTTTATTTTGAACAGTAGTCCGTCATGCCACACACGATCAAATGCCTGAGATATGTCCAAAAACGCTGCTGTACTGTATTGTTTTGACTCAAAGGCTTGGTTGATATGTTCCACTAATCTGTGCACTTGTTCTATGGTACTGTGCCCCCGGCGAAAGCCAAACTGGTGATCAGGTAGTAGTTTATTCAAAGAGATGATTGGAGACAATCTACGCAGGATTAGTATCTCCAAGATTTTCGAGGGTATGGGCAGCAGGCTAATAGGTCTATATGATTTCGCCTCAACAGGATTCTTACCCGGCTTGGCAACCATTATAACTTGTGCTACTTTCCATTGAAGCGGAACCATACCCCTTTGCAGGATAGCGTTGTACAGGAAAGTGAGAAATTGGATGCCTTCTTTTGGCAGTTCTCTTAGAATTTTGCCAGTTATGAGATCGTATCCAGGAGCTTTACTTGGGTCTAGCGCCTTAATCGCTGTTTTTACTTCTTCCTTTGTGACCTTAGGAATGGGAGGATCCAGTTGGTGGGTTTGGTTCAATATTTGGGTCACTTCGTGAATTTTAGAAGAGCCCATATCTGGATTTGGTATAAATACCTGTTTAAGATGCTCAGCAAATGTGTCAGCTTTATCCGCATCACTGGAAGCCCATTCTGAGTTACTCTTACGGATGGGAGGTTGGTTAGAAACAGGACGTTTAAGCTTTTTAGTGACTTTCCATAAAGAGTAATTTGTTTCTGCTGTTGCGTCTAGGTTTTTTAAGGATGTTTGAATATTTTGGTTTACATTATCTTGTAGTAGTGTTTTAAGTTTTGATTGTAAGTAGTTCAGATGTTTTTTGTCATTAGGATAGCCTGTTTTTTGCCACCTATTTCTAACTCTTCGTTTTTCAGCTAGTAGTTCCCGAATAGATTTAGGACATTCTTGCTTATGGTGCGAATCTGTGGGAACTGGAGTAGCATTCCAAGCAGCTTGTTGAACACAACCATTGAAATGTTCAACTGCTTCTGTTATGTCGTTGTCCGTTTTTAGAGTAATTTTCATATCCAAGCTTTCCACCAGTAGTTGTCTGAAGAGCTCCCAGTTAGTTTTATTTGTGTGTAACTTGCACGGCTTAGGAGTCACTGTGACTTTCCTTTTTATTGTTATTTCTACTGGGGAGTGATCGGAGGATAGTTCGGTGCTCGTTTTGCTTGATAAAAATTTATTAGCAATTCCTTTTGTTATACAAAAGTCGAGGAGGTCTGGTATTTTATTCCTGTCTGTAGGCCAGTAGGTAGGTTCTCCAGGGGAAACAACATTAAGATTTAATTTCTCTATGGCCATTAGAAGCTGTCTACCTTTCGTAGTTATAGTACGTGAGCCCCAGTAATGATGCTTGGCATTGTAATCTCCTCCAGCTATGAATCTGTGTCCTAGTGCGGAAAGGAATTTTTCGTAGTCTTTTTGCTTAAGTTTATGTTTAGGTGGGCTGTATACAGCGGATACTGTGACTGGTCCTGCCCAATCTTCAATGACGACATTTGTTGCTTGAATTTCCTCTGTGCAATAATGTACTGTTTCATGATGTTTTATGTTAGTTTTTATTAGCACCGCACTGCCAGCGTGTGCGCAGCCATCGGGGTGCATCGTGTGATATGTCTTATAGTTCTGAATGTTGAAGTGGCTCTTTTTAGTAAAATGTGTTTCTGAAACTAGGAGGATATCAATTTTTTGTGTCTCTAGATATGCCTTAACTTCAAGGGTATGTTGTGACAGCCCATTGGCATTCCATAGGGCAAGTTTTAAGCAGTCGAAGATGACAGCTTGGTTGTGAGGGCTATTATTAGGTTTGTTAGGGTGGTCAGTTGTTGCATCATTTGTTTCATCAAAATCATTATTTCATGCATGTCGTGTTGGTTAGCGTGTTTTGTCTCTAGTGTTGTACTTTCGGGTTGCTTTTTGTTAGCAGATGCGTCTTTGTAGGATTGATATTTTCTATTTTGGTTTTCTTTGTCCGTAGAATTCTGGTTCTCTGCTGTAGCACTCTGTTTATTGTTAGGTGTATAGGCTTTTCGGCGTTCTGGTGCCTTTGGAAACTTGAGATTTTGGAGGTCTCTGTAGACTTTACAACCCTTATAGTTTGCCGGGTGGTTGCCGTCACAGAGAACACATTTTACACTGTCTGATCTTGTTTTCCTTAAGCAATCGGTGGAGAGGTGGTCACCAGCGCATTTGATGCATTTAGGGCTACGGCGACAGTACGTTTTGGTGTGTCCGTATTGTTGGCATTTGGCGCACTGAGGTATTTCTCGTTTCGGCCGAGGCGGTTCGAAGGTTACGATGCAGTGCATTAAGTTTCTAACCTCATATATGCACTTATTGTTGTGATTTGTTTCTAATTCAACTATGAACAGTGGCAATGGTTTCTTTGTGGTTCTTTGTTTTATATTCCATATGTTGGTACTGGTATGTCCTATTTCTTTTAATGCCACTTTGATTTCCTCAGGGTCTGTTGAGGGGTGCATGTTTTTGAGAACCACTTTAAAGCTCCGTTCGTGTCTGGGTTTGTATGTAAAGAACTCTGTATTTCTCAGTTCTAGTTGGTGTACAATGTTCCTGTATGTCTCTGGATCTTTTGACTGTATTTTAACCTGGTCATTGTTCAGAACTTTAAGGTTATACCTGTCGAGGGCATGTTCATTTAGAATGTTGAGAAGCGGTTGGATATTACCCACTTTGTCGACAAATATCGGTGGGGGTTTATTTGTCTTCTCAGTAGCAGTAGTTTGTTCTGCCTCTAGGTGGTCACTGTCTAAGCTTGCAAATCTGTTCGTAGTTGGTATTTGTTGGCTCTGGGACAGCCAGTACGTATCCACTTTGGTTTGTTTTTGATTCGCATTGTTTTCTGGACTTGAATTAGGTCTCTTTTTTCCAGTGACTTGTATCCAGTTATGATCATCGTTGCTTCCACTGGGTTCTGGAATTATGTCTTCTGTGGAGGAGTTTGTATTTGGATAATCACCAAGTGACATTGCTCTAGGTCTAGTTTCAAACATTCCTTTATGGAAAACTTGTTGTGTTAGAGTTTTTTTGTTAGTTGTATTGGTTTTTTGGTTGTTTGTTAAAGAGTTCAATTGTTCATTCATTTCGATTCCCACGAGTGAGGACGATATAAAAGTCGCTACCTGGGGTGACGCCTATTCCCAGGAGAAGGCAAATACAACAGTGGTTGCCCGTTCCACTGAGGTTGAGGATAGAATTTGGTGACCGTGATCCATTTTTGGAACCAAAAATAATATTTGTGCAACGTTTGCGATTTTTCGGATGTTATTTCATTTATTTTGGATCATAATATTAAATACTTTAGAGCCCTTTTAATAAAGTCAATTGTTTTTTTTTTTGGAGTTGTGTTTTTTATTTGGTGCCTAGGCTTAGAGTCTTAAAAATATTCTTGGTGATCGTCTAAATTATACCCAAATAATAATACCAGCCTATTAGTGTCCTGGGCAAAGGCCTCTTCTCAACAGAGAAGGCACGAGCATTGATCACCACGCTTGCTCAAGACGGGTTGGCGATTTCAGACTTTTATAAGTCCAGGTTTCCTCACGATGTTTTCCTTCAGCGATGTCTGTGATGTCCAAGATAAACTTAGAAAGCACAAATGAATTGAAAAAGTCACATTGGTACTTGCCAGGATTTGAACCCACCACCTCATGCATGATAGGCGAGGCCTTAACCTCTGGGCCATCACGACATTTCAATAATATTATTATAAATTATTTGATGTGTTTAATTGGGTGTTAATTATGAATATATACATATACAAATTATTAGTTTTGTGCATATAGGTATATTATATTAGTTATCTTTAGTTATGTATTGCATATCATCATTCACATCATTTCAGTGTTAGTCACAGCTCAACCTCTGCAACATCCACTTGTATCCTGATACTATTACATAATCATCTCTGACGGCAGTCAGACCGGACACAATCATGATTAAAGTTGTAGGTATTTGAGTAAAAAAAAACCACAGTAAATAAATAAAATAAATAAATAAATATCGCTGGACATTACACACAGCGCCATCTAGGTGCCACACTAAGCAACGAGGCTTGTGTCGTGGACACCAGATAGTTGATACTACTACATATATACTTTTTGTTTGTAAATACATACTTATTATACATATAAACATCCATGACTCGGAAACAAATGTCCATGCTCATCACACAAACATTTGCTCCTACCGGGATGCAATGAATAACTATTGTCTATAAAAGATAGTTCACTTGAACTGATCGGAACTTTAAAACAGCGATTATCTGCCGTAGGCGATAGCGATCTCCGCAACTGTCTGGCAAGCTGACTTACGGCCCTTTTCAATAACTTACCAGTGGGGAAGGTTCCATACAACTCGATTCCTATCGCCTTCCCTTTGAAAAATGAACCTTTGATAAAAAACATGTACTCCAGTTTACCTCTTACAAAAATTGACCCTTCGCCACTGTAACTTACTAACAGTCAACGGAACGTTGCTATCTCAGATAAACAGTTAGAAAAACATCAACTGTCAACTCTCCGAGAGACATATAAGTGACGTGGATAGGATATTCCTGTCAATTCATTGCTAACTTTGTTTATAGAAACACCGATAGTTACTAGAGTAAGGCTTATTAACTAACAGTTATACGTAAGTAAGTTATAGAAAACGGCCGTTAAACAGCAGTTAACAGCCGCAGCCGATAGCGATTTCCTCAACTGTCTAGCAAGCAGACTTAAAGGTTACTAGGAAAGCCGTTGGTCCTGGCTATCATTCGTTACGGGTAGTCAGTGGCCCGAAAATCTGAAAACTATATAATTAGCCAATAATATCACTGTTCAATGTCCAAAGGTGTAGGTGACCATTAACCAGCTGCAAGCGTTGGGAGCTATTGAGCGACGTACCAAAATGCTCATTTACAACGATTCTCTTATCAAAGCTAAGCTCCAATGCCTTGAACATCGCTGCAAAAGCAGCCTATCGGGTACATTTGGGAGAGTGTGCTGAAGTTCCACAGACCTGAAGAAAGTGCTTTGCCTCAACATTCATTGTGAGAACCACCAGTCTGTGGAATTCACTGCCGGCTTCTCTGTTTCCCGATCATTATAATCTAGATCTATTCAAAGTTTGAGTGAATAGGTTTCTTCTAGGCAAGCTTTTTTAGTACTACAAGCGCGAGTCGGACTCGAGCACGAAGGAATCCGTGGAAAAACTAAACAAAAAAAAACACGTTTGTTGTATGGAGGGGGGCTCCCCCTTAAATATTTGTTTTAATCTGTTTTTAGTTAATCTGTTTCTACTCTGTTTTGTTGAAATAGAATAGAAATAGATCATATGTGAAAATTTCAACTGTCTAGCTATCACGGTTCGTGAGACACAGCCTGGTGACAGACAGCCAGACATACAGACGGACAGTGGAGTCTTAGTAATCAGATACCGTTTTTAATCCTTTTTTGAAATGAAATGACTCTTCCCGCTCTGGGCGAAGCAGGAGGGAGTGTCAGACTTTTACTGATTAAAACCCATCCATGTTCCTTCATCGCCCTTTGTGTTCCGGGGCCACACTATCTCTTTCGAGCAGTCCCGCAGCCCCGGCAGGCATCAGCCCTTGCGGACTCCTTCCTTTTGCTGACATCTCCATTTTTACCCCTTGGGTACGGACACTGAATAAACTAACTAACTGGTGAACTTTTTGCTTGTTTACCCGCTAATCTTATAGTCCCACAGAGTCTTAAGATTAAGGATAGTTTGAATGTTTAATCATAATTAAAGTAATTAATCTGTTTTATTTGCTTATTACATTGGTTTTATTATGTTAATTTACATACTTAGAGGGATCTGGTGGCGAAATAATAACAGCCGCTCGGATGAATCTTCAGGTTAAGCTGCACTTGCCTAGGTTGGCCTGTGGACGGGTGACCACCCATTACATACCGAGTTTCCTCCGTGCCTCGGAAAGCACATTAAGCCGTTAATCCCAGCTGTCATTTGTAGATCTTTGACAGTCGTTACAGGTAGTCAGTGACCCGAAAGTCTGACAACCAGTCTTACCAAGGGGTATCGTAAGTAAGCCGACCCTCACATAGTTGGGAAACGGCTAGGCAGATGATGATGACGATACACTTAGACATAAACTCACGCCTTCTCCCCAAAGGGGTTGTAAACTATTGGTGGGTAAGTACTACCTACGATGCTTACATAGTTACATATAACATCTTCCGCCCCGTTTCAACCATACATCTGGGGCGCTAGCAAAAACGCGCGTTGTAAACGTAACGTAAATATTTCAAATTTAAAATTAAAAAATCTCGTTTCTTGTAATAAATCACTCTTTTAAATCTGCATATTTTTACAAAACCTTGATTAAATAATATTCATAACTAGCTTTTACCCGCGGCTTCACCCGCGTGTAAGTCGATAACTGTCCCACGGGATCATACTACCGGGATAAAAAGTATCCTATGTGTTAATCCTGGTTATAAACTATTTGTGTGATAAATTTCATCCAAATCCGTTCAGTAGTTTTTGCTTTAAAGAGTAACAAACATCCTCACAAACTTTTGTTATAGCGGCAACAGTACAATGCACAATTTGTGTCAACTGTCTACGTGTTACGGCTCATGAGATACAGCCCGCTGACAGACAGACGGACGGACAGCGGAGGCTTCGTAATATCCGTCGTATAAAGCTCTCGTTGGTTACCCTTCGGACACGGAACCCTAAATAGTAGTAGACGAATTTCATCATTTTAATTTGAGTACTTATGTATGCCAATTTTGGGGTCAATCAACCCAGAGAATAAAAAGTTTCACAGAGCATTCAACCCCCATTTCACCTTCTTAGGGGTTGAATTTAAAAAAATCCTTCCTTATTCCTTGTCTACATTAGAAAGGGAACATCTGTGCAAAATTTCAGCATTCTAGGTCCAAGGGTTTGATAGTCAGGACTATTCTTTTTATTTATATAGACTTTAAGATTTATTCATAATCTATGGAAGAAACAGATTGTGCTTGCTGCAAACAATTGTATTAAAATGCTATAGAATAATTTTATTATATTTTCGATTCAAAAATCGATGTATATGGTACGTTAGCACCACGCGCTCGTGCTTGTACTATTTATATTTTCTGGCGGTAGGGCCTCTGCAGGGCTATTGCGTATCTCTGTTGACAGTTCAAAGTAAGGAGTTTTGATATACAATAACAGTTTTGCACGGATAGCGTGAGTTGAAACCAACAAGAACGGTCATTGTATATCAAAACTCGTAAATTGATGATAATTATGAACTGTCAACAGAGATACGCAAAGCCCTGCTGGTCATACAAGCACGCCGGTTGCGAGTACTACGCACCTGACCTTTCTGAAGAATGGAATTCTTCAAAAAGGTCAGGTGCGCCGAATAAGGTCAATGTATGTGTTTTTTAATTTAATGAATATATAATTCTAATTTACATATTTAGGAGCCAGTCAGTAAAGTAGCTGGTCATGTGTTCTTCGTGGTGAAGTTAGAGTATCCCAATGAATTAGACATTATTGTAATTATAAGCCCTGTGGTGTTCACTAGTAACACTAGATATCGTTTAGAATAAAACCACAAGAAATCTAGATCAAAAACGAATGTGCCTACCTACGAGAACATCTCGCAAATGTATCTATATTGAAATAACAAAAATCGGCTAAGTACGAGTCGGACTCGCGCACGAAGGGTTGCGTACAAATACCTAAAAAAAAAAAAAATGTTAATTGGCGCCAACTATGCATGTAAGGGGGACACCCTTCAATTTTCAACTGTTTTTTCCTTTATTTGTGCTGTAAGGCCTTACTTTTTGCCAAATTTCGTGATTCTAGATCAACGGGAACTACCATATACTATAACCTATAGGGTACTTCAGGTTGACCTTCAATTGTCAACTTTGGTTAAAAGCAAGGTCTTACAGCACAAGTAACGGGAAATTTCCAAAAAATAAAAAAGGTAAATTTTGATCATGTTTTCGCGAAAATATAAATTTGCACATATCTTTTTATCGTGTTGACTCAGGAGCTTGATTTTTATACACCTAATAGGGACTATAGACTTCAGTATCTGGTATAAACTTCAACTTGCTAGGTCCACCCGTTCCTGAGAAAATCGGTGGTGACACACGGACAGACGGACAAGAGAGTGAGCTTATACGGGTTCCGTTTTTTCCTTTTGATGTACGAAACCCTAAAAACATTTAGAATAAAACCACCAAATTATCAGAAAGTAGATGAACTACTTTAAGGGTACGTGCACTCGCTGCCCGGGTTAAGTGGGGATTGTCACACGGAACCCCAAACGTTTTAGTAGGTATATCACAAGTATCACAAGCCTTTCCACATTCAAACTCAAACTCAAAGCATTTATTTCAATTAGACCTTAGCAGGCACTTTTGATAGTCAGAAAAACAAAGGACACAAGGAATAATAACTTGTGAAAGTACTGTAGTTGCCCATTCTAAAGCGTAGATGCCTATGGAGAAGCATCATTTCGCGATCTAGTGCGATTGTAGGCCAATCCTTTCCGCTCATACCGCCATCTACTTCTGGGCCCACCGCTTTCAGCTATTTGGTATCCACTGAGTGGTAGTTTTCGCCCATTGCTCCTCCGACGTGCGGCACATATGACCAGCCCAGTTCCATTTTAACCTAGCAGCTGTAAGGCCAGCAACAGCTTTTTGGGTTTTGGAGCGAAGGATAGTTTCTGATACGGTCGGTAAGTTAGGCAGAATTGTATACTTATAGTACTCCCTCATTCCGCTAGTTACGTTTAAGTCCAATTTATACAAGGTGTAAATGGACCCTTAACGAAGTCAAAATAAGTAACTTTACGCAAAAAAGTTTGCTGGGAAATGACTTTTTTTTTGGGGTGGTAAATCAGGTTTTACGGTAGGACTCAATGTAAAGTAAACATTGTGCTGATGGATGGATTGAATAATAGGTCTTGGAGGTGTTTATAGTAAAGTTTTATTACAAGATTAAAAACTTGTAAATAAAAACCTATGAAAAAGTTGGAATTTTTATCCCCAATATCTCCGTAACTAGAAGGTTCCCAGGTATGGTGTAGAACAAAAAAAATACCGCAATGACGGGGAGAACAAGTGCCTTTCGGCTGCGTTAAGGGTACTTTTAAACACATTTTAAAGCGTATTTTCCAGAAAAACTTTGAATGGACTGAAGGAATTTATAATGAAAAGGGGGTAGGCAGGTAGGGTTATCGGGTTATTCAATATTAGGTTCACTGATGTGTATAAATTAATTACTAAACATTTGATGAGGACCTACTTATTAGTAAGCCAAAAAGTTTTTTTTTGTGTCCCACTCCTGGGCAAAGGGCTCTAGCCAAAATATCCTAATGCAAAATTAATGCAAAAGTTTTTGAGGATCGATAGATTGATGTTTGTTAGGTACTCTTTTACACAAAACCAACTGATCGGATTTAGATGAAATTTGGCGCACAGATAGTTTATAACCTGGATTAACACATAGGATACTTTTTATCTCGGTAGTACGATCCCATGGGACATTACTGAACACTACGCGAGCGAAGCCGCGGGCATAAGCTAGTCATTTAATATTATCATTTTGACATCTAACTTACCTCTCACGACACGCACAGGTAAAGACGATGTCATTGCGACCTTATTAAACGGAACGAACCAACAGAGAGATACATTGTAGATAATTTATCATTGTACAAGCGGACCTTTGCTTAAAAATGACGCTATTGTTATTTTGTTCTTGAAGTCCAAGAGTAGATAGTGGTACAGAGACTTAACTTCAAATAATCGCTTAATGGTCGGTACCTCCGCTGCATACATAATAAACTTTAGTGATTTATGTTCCGAAGAACATCATCATCAGCCTACAACAGTCCACTGATATACATGGGCCTCTTCAATCGCACGCCAACCAACTCGATTGTCGGCCACTCTTATCCAGTTGCCACCAGCTAAAATCGCCACTTCACATGTCTGAGGGCGTCCCTTCTTACGTTTGCTGATTTTGATACTCCACTTAAAAACACGTCTGACCCAACGGTTGTCGGTTCCATAGCAACTTCAGCATTGAGCTGACTTAGTCTACGTTGTATGCTTGATTATTTGTTTTTAAGCCTGATCTGTCCCACCCCTTTCGTTCCACTTTTCTCGGTGTTGCGCCTCTTCTCGCCAATTAACGAAAGAACCATCCAAGGCGACCCGCATCTTCTTCTCAGTTTTCCGCGTTCTGCTTCATTGCAAACTAATAATAACAGGCATTCTTTGCAAAGCTTAAAAGGAGTTTGTGGCTAAATGCTGTACTGGTATTCAGCAGCATGCGGTTTGAATAGAAGCTGACCACAACATAGAACTTGGATAAAAAGTTTTAGCAAAAAAAAAAGAACCAACTTAAAAAAAAAAAAAACTAAGTGAAACTTAACTTTCATTTCGGAAGTCGGTGGCAAAACAGTCAATGAAACTTACAAAAGTCACCGACTTCCATAAAAAGTTAAATTTTACCCTTTTTAGTTGTGGTATCTCACACAAATCCTTGTCAAGTATCAATTTTACATTGTATCTAGAAGTTATACGCACATCACCCACATAAACAAAGAAAAAATATATGGGACCACCGCGCAAGCTTCACCTACCAAATGAAGAAAGACTCACTTAAATCGGACCTGTAATCATGGAGAAATCTATGAAGATACATGAAAAAAGAACATGCTGGTGAAATACATAACCTCCTCCTTTTTTTTAAAAGTCGGTTAAAAAGGAAGGCACATGATGACTTCGCCAAGCTAAGTCTCTGTAAAAATATATTACTTACTCATGGGATTTTATTCTGAGAGTTTATTTATTAATATTGAACGCATATTATTAAACGTGACCTTTGCAAAGGAATGTACAGATGAGTATAGAAGTGTTATTAATATGTTACGTATTTTGTTAACTCTTTTAATTCCGTGTCACAACAGTTTTCAAGAGGTTTTTTAAACTACGAGTATGATTGATACTTGGGCTTTAGTTCCAAAATCTGTAATATGATTACGGATTTTTTGCCTACTCCTAAAAAAAGGAGGAGGTTATGTATTCCACCAGCATCCTATGTTTTTAACATGTATGTGTACCGCCGATTTCTCTGTGATTACTACTCCGATTATGTTCCGTGATTATTTTTTCATTTTGATTTGGTAGAAGAAACTCGCGCTTCTGTCCCATATAAATGTTAATAACTTTGCTTAAGGAGTTTTTGAGTTAGCTCCTTTATTAAGTATTTTTTCTTCTTCATGTTGATGACATCATAATAAATTCTGGAAACACAGTAAAATTTATATATGACAATAATTTGTGTAGGTAACTCAACTACAAAGGGTAAAATAAAATTAAAAAAATGCAAAGCAAATCGACTTCAAAAAAAATAAAAAAATACTTCTGTACGTCGGTGGAAGAAAAGTCATTGAAAAAAACAAAAATCGCGGTATTTGATTACGTTTGTTAAAAAAAAAAACACTTTTGTACTCAACCATACACAAACTCTGTCCATTTTAAAATATTAATGTAGTACCTACTTTAAAACTACAAAGTAGCGAATAAACATGTTTATCTTAATGATTTACATAAAACTTTGGTAGAATTGGAGTGTGATTGCGCAAACGCATAACCAAGCTTTTTGGTAACACAGTCGGTTATGTGAAATAGTTTTCATCATCTAGCTATGTAGTTGGGGTGCCGGTCTCGGCTTCCAGCCTAACAAAGCAGCAAGCAAAATGAAATTGGGCTTATCATTAAGGAAATTCCTAACATCAATTGTATTAGGTTCGCCTCTCCTCTATAGAGGGGTCTTTTGTATTACTCAGTAAATTATGGAGGCTCCACGGTAGAATTCCTCTACTAGCTTTTATCGTAAATGATATGGAATTTATTAAAGAACTAGCCTTTATCTATACTTCTATACTAATATTATAAAGAGGTAAAATTTGTTTGTAAGTTTGTATGTAGGGGGTAATCTCTGGATCTACTGAACCGATTTTGAAAATTCTTTCACTAATAGAAAGCTACATTATCCCCGAGTGCTATAGGCTATTGGTTTATTTACAACGTGCCCGTGGAATAATTTTCAACCAAAACGCGAGCGAAGCCTCGGGCAACAGCTAGTCGGGTTCGGTCTTCAGTCTAATCGGATGCAGCTGAATACCAGTATTTAACATGGAGGGCCTCCATAATTTACTGAGTAATACAAAACCCTTTGTAAAAACGGTTTTACATAATCTGCCTGGAGCGTGCCCTCAGCTTTTTCGGACATATTATGCTTTCTCCTAGGTATTGTCTCGAAAGGCTTATAGTACCTACTGGGCTGGACAGAAGGTCAACGCGCAAGGCAGAGCATCGGCTAGATGTTCAGGCGATCAGGGGATCAAGAAGGCTGTTGAAGCTGTACCGACCGGATAAACTACAGGAGACCACATAGCTTGGAGGCGTGTCATATGTGGTCACGATCCTCAGCAGTGAGGGAAAGACGAAGACGCAGATGATAAGTATGGGTATCAATTGAAAGGGTTTGTTGAGAAGCATACGAGGAATAAAATGACGTCAATCTAAAGCGTGATTTTTTTAGCTTTTTTAACCTATAATACATATTTTATTAACTCCTATGTGATGGAGCGAGCATAAAATCCAGACCTCGAGGTGCTAAAAAGAAATTTCTTGTAGAAAAACACTGCACGACCCAATCAAATATAAACCTCGTGCTTGGCAAAAGCTTCTTGCAACCACTAACCTCTTACTGAAAGAAAGTCTATTATATAGTTATGTGTTATTATAAGTATATTTTTTTTTGAAAAACGTTGGCCCACTCTATTTTTTTTTAATTAGTATATGTACAGCATAAGCCATTAGCACAATTCCTGAAGTAATCCTATTACTCGGTCTTCTCACAGAACCACAAACATTCTAATATTATCGTCTTCCATTCATCAGCAAACACGTCCAATCAATAAATTTATTAATGTATTACATAATTTCAAACACAATGTGAATTGTTATATGAATAAATGAATAATAATCCAGTCTACAAATTTCTCCTGTATCGTGGGTGCGTTTACAAACATTTAAACTCACATACACAAACAGCCAGACCCGGAACAACTACCTGTAGGCTATACAAATATTTGTTCCGTGCGGGGATCGAACCCGTGACACGCAGTGCAGCAGCCAATGGCTCAGCCACTGCGCCAACCGTGTCGTCAATGTCCTAACATCATTTGCCTGCCTTTTCCCAACTAAGTTGGGGTCTGCTTCCAGTCTAACCGGATGCAGCTGAATACCAGTATTTTACATGGAGCGGCTGCCTATCTGACCTCCACAGCCCAGTTAGCACTGGGTAATACGATACCCATTGGTACGACTTGTTGTCAGAGTTTTGGGCCACTCACTCCCTGTAACGACTGTCAAAGATGAAGAAATGACAGCCGAGACCAACGGCTTAGCGTGAATTCCGAGGCACGGAGGAAACTCGGTATGTAATGGGTGGTGGTAAACCTATCCAAGGACCAACCTAGGCAAGCGCGGCTTAACTTAAAGAACGAACCGAGCGGCTGTTATTTTACTGCCACGAGTTCCTCCGTCAATGTACCAATGCGTGATAGATGATTAGGTTTTATGCTTATAATATGTGCCTATTGACCTTGGTGGAGTTGAGAGCAATTGAAATAATCAATGGTCTTCTCATTGCTAGGATATTAAGAAACATTGTAGCCGTTGCGTAGGTGTCGGCGCCTAAACTCAACACACACTTCTCAAGCTGGCTAAAATTGCGATAAGTGTGAGGTAGTTGTGTTCGTGAATCGGTCAGGCTACGCTGTTATGGATGTGGGTGGTCCCGGTCAATAATGGCGATCTGTATCTAGATTGAGTTTAATCTAGGATTTAAATTCGCATACCTGCCTAAGGGGCATTATTTGCCGGCACGGTTGGCCAGTGGCTGAGCGATTGGCTTCTGCGCTGCGTGTCGATAGTTCGATCCCCGCATGGAACCAATTATTGTATCACCTAAAGGTAGAAAGCAGCGGTGGCCCAGTGATGGCAGACCCGACTTACGAGCAGTAAGTCGTGGGTTCGAACACGGGCAGGTGCTTACTTTGTGTCATTTTTTTCATCACCACTGCTGTCAAAACGGTGAAAGAAAACATCTGAGGAAACCGGCAAGTCCTAGAACCGAATCGAAGACATGTGACATGTCCAACCCGCACTGGGCCCGCGTGGTGTATTATAGCCCAATCCCTCTCATAGAGAGGAGGCCTGTCCCACTCGTGGGAACATTACAGGCTGACTATAATGTGATAATTATTTTATTTACTTACATGCATTCATGGCGTAGCTTAATCAATTAATTAAAAATTGACTAATTGTACAGAATCTTATTAATAAGCTGAACAATTATTTTTAATGAGCGTTTAGTTATTTCAAAGATTACAACACTGATTAGGTCAATGAGTTGAAACCATGGGAAATGTTCAGAATATTATAGCTTCACGCCTGTATTAGTTGAAAAGCTAAGCAGATGTATGGGGCCTAATCTTACTTATTCTAGATCTTTGACAGTCGTTACGGGAAGTTAGAAAGCCGAAAGTCTGACAGCCAGTCTTACCAGGGGGTATCGTATTACCCAGTACTAACTGGGTTGTGGAGGTCAGATAGGCAGTCGCTCCAAGTAAAATACTGATAAGTGTTCAGCGGAGCTCTGGGCTATATAATAACAGCCGCAGGTCAGTCCGTGGATGGGTGACCATCATTAGGAACATACCGAGTTTCCTCCGTGTCTTGGAAAGCACGTAAAGCTTTGATTCTGGTTGTCATCTTTATTGTTTTAACAATTTAATAAGGTTGCAAAATGACTGTAGCCAAAGAAGTGGACGTATAATTAAAAAAACGGCCAAGTGCGAGTTGCAATCGCGCACGAAGGGTTCCGTAACATGACCTAAAAAAAAACTGTATTGGCGTCAACTATGTATGTATCCCTTTAATTTTCAACTTTTTTTTTTATTTTTTGGAATTTTTCCTTTATTTGTGCTGTAAACCTTGCTTTTTACCAAATTTCATGATTCTAGGTCAAAGGGAAGTACCCTATAGGTTTTGATTCCATTGTGAAATCGCAAAATATGCGACATAACCATTCATATCTTTTGATCGCGTTGACAACCTAAGTATTTGGTATTCATTTCAGTTTGATACCGCCACGCATTCCTGAGAAAAAGTGTCTTGACAGACAGACAGACGGACAACAAAGTGATCCTATAAGGGTTTCGTTTTGCCGATTGAGCTACGGAACCCTAAAAACTGCTATCCTAAATGATAGATAGCTTTCATTCATTCAAAACTGCAATATGTCGCATTATGTATAGTTAAATTATTAATTTCAACATACTTCACTTTATTTGCATACCTAATTATGCCAAAAAATATTGACATCAAGATTTATTTGACAAAATGACAACACAAAAATAATAGAGGAGCCATTTTTAATCAAATTCATTGTGAGAATTGATTTAAAATTTTGCAAAAAAATAAAAAATGTATTTATTCATAACTTTTTATTATGTGTCAAATCTTTTTAGAGTTCTGCACCCAACGGGTCATAGGTACATACTGTCTGTCCGTCCGGCTGTCACAGAGCTGAATCTTTTGAATCCTATCTGCTCTGTTGAGCGCAGAGCTAAGAGGCTCATTGGTATTGATACCTGATGGTTACCAAGCTTCACAGCCAGACCCACCGCCGCAAAGTTGCATGCTTGTCGGTCTTTTACAGACTGCACTTAGAGTGTGCCCAAAAGCCCCACGACCTCATTCCACCATATCCCTTCTTCCATCTGGAGTCCAGACGTACTGCAGGTTATCACTTATACCTTGTCGATGTTCCACACATTCGCACGAAGCGCTTTGCAATATCTTTTATTATGCGCAGCCAAGGAGTGGAATTCCCTGCCTGCGTCGTTGTTCCCGAGTTCGTATAACCCGAATCTGTTTAAGTCGCGAGTTGATAGGCTTCTTTTGAGTTAGCTCGTTCCATCGTTGACCTCATCTCTGTCCTTAAGACAAGATGGAGGTCAAGAATAGGGTTAATATAAAAAAGAAACCGTAATAATAGACCTTAAAATTTTCGCAAAGCGTGCATTACTTTACAATCTCCGGTCGCCATAACAACAAATAATAAAATAAAGTTAAACAATAAACTAGGTGTACGGACCTAGTCAAAATCACTCTTTTCAAAAGTGTATGGGTCACCAAAATTCGTCATTACACCAAAAGGTCGCTGGATGTCCTGCGCGTCCAGTTTAATAATGCCTTCAGGATGTTGAGATTGCCTCGCTACCGCAGTGCGTCGGGGTTGTTTGCGCAAACTCGTACCGATGACGAGTTTCACGCGAAAGTTCGTAACCAAGTGCCTCGCTACTTAGGAGAGTGAGAGATAGTCGCAACAGCATCCTGAGAACTGTAGCGGAGAGCTATAATTATAGCAATTGTATTTTTTCTTGTGCAGAGGATAATTGGTACTAACACTAGATAATAAGTTATTTAGTATTAGGTTACTAACACTCTATGGATCTTTTTGTGAACGAAATAAAATAAATTCAGCTACGGAACTCTTCATGTGCGACTCCAACTCGTACTTGGGCGAAAAAACGAAAATGTATTTATTCATAACATTTTTATAATGTGTCAAATCTTTTATTGAATAAAAAAAAAGGTTTGTTTTTCAATAACGCTTGGAAAAATTACTCAATTCACGTGTTATGAATTTATAATGAATTAGTCAGATACAGTTATTTTCCCAATGTCGCATTTGCGTCATTTTTAACTAAAATTAATTAAAATTAACGTGTTTTGTTACGAGATTCCGTTGAACCGAGACATTCTTTCTTAATTTCCTGTTAAATATGTTAATATTATCAATTAATTATTGCAAAGGTAGTTGACCACCGTTGAAACCACTTCTTTATGGTTCGGTCAAACGGGACTTGGTCATAGAATGTACAAATGTAGGTAGGTATCTGTCTCTGTCCGGTGTCGGCAGTTTGATAGTGCCGATTTGAACGGGCCTTTACTTGTTACACGAGGACAATTTGCTGCTGCTTTATTTATCCCCGCCGGCTTCACACGGGTGCAATGTCTTCCTCTTGAATCACTCTGTCTATTAAAAAAAACCACATCAAAATCCGTTGCGCAGTTTTAAAGATCTAAGCATACATACATAGGGAAAGATAGGGAAGCGACTTTGTGTTATACTATGTAGTGATAGTGATGTTGCCCGCGGCTTTGCTCGCGTTTTGGTCGGAAATTATCCCACGGGCACGTTGTAAATATACCCTATGGCACTTGGAGATAATGTAGCTTCCTATTGGTGAAAGAATTTTCAAAATCGGTTCAGTAGATCCAGAGATTAATCCCTTACACCGTCACAAACTTTACCTCTTTATAATATTAGTATGGATTTGCGACATAACAAATTAGTGGATGGTAAAACGAACTCGCCTAACTGTGTGGAGTTTGGATTTGTTGAAGACTTACACCACTTATTGGTGGACTGTGTTCTGTATGTGTTTATGAGAAATTACCTGTTTAGGGTCTTGAGGTTGGACAAACTTGAAGTAGGCTATTATAAAAAGGGTTCACCCCCATTTGTTGCCCGAGGTACTACCAGATAATACTACCAGTTAGTACCACGGGTAAAAAAATACCCGTAGAACTACCAACCGATCCAGTAGTACCACGTGAAGTTTTTTTTACCCGTGTTACACTCGTAGTCGACATTTCATAGTTTGAAACCTTTTAAGAAATATATTACATAAATGTCAAAAAAAACATTTGTTTCGTTTGAAAAACTTGGTACCCTGAGGCGCAACGTTAGCGATATGAAATGTTTATACACCCTCACAGGGATCCAGCAGAATATCAGCGTCAAGTGCATGCCTGACACATGTTGAGCTGGACTCCCATTTGGTGCAACCTTGAGGGGCACACCGCACCTTGTTTAAATACTCGTCATTTTATTTGAAGTTTGTCATGGTGTTACTATACTTCTTTCGTAAATTATGTTTTCCTTTTTGTGTATTGGCACCTTGATTTTTTATATAGGTATTTTAACAGTGTTCATGTAAATTGTATCATTAAATTGTGCTGCTGTGTGTTGTGTCTTTTGTGTTCACTAAATAAATGGTTTATCTAGATATCTATCTATCATACCATTCAGCCCTCGGCACGTGCTCACCTTGGCATTGGGTCGTTCATCTAATCAAATAGAATTCACATTCCTAATAAATGGAACGAACTTATTTTCCCAAATCTGATGAGGTTGCATATGGATGTCATCTAGGACCAAAGTATTCATAAAGACAAATTAAACGAGCCCAAACTCGATACGGTTACGTCGTTTTATTACGGAGATCCTATGGCCACCTTCCATCTTCATCATCAAACCCTGGTTACCATTTAGGACCAAATGACTCGTCAAGACGAATCAAATGAGCCCAAACTCGATGGGATTGTGTCTTTTGATTACCGGCTTCCTATGGCCACCTTCCAGCTTCATCATCAGACCCTAGATACCATCGATAACAAAGTACTCGTGAAGACAAATCAAACGAGTTCTAACTCGATGGGGTTGCGTTGTTTCATTACAGAGTTCCTATGGCCACCTTCCAGCTCCATCATCAGATCAGTTCCGAGTTATCATAATATTGCATTGTCACGCTATATACATATGCGTGCAAAATATCAGCTCAATCGGAAATCAGGAAGTGTGTCAAATTTAACTTGCAAGATTTGATTACAGCCAGACAACGGGACAGGTGAAACTATAAAAAAGCTGGTAATAATAAAAAGGCACATTCCATAAAATCCTGTCTCAAACAAATGGCGCTGATGCGAAGAGTCTGTTCTGGTTCATGGCAGCAATGTGTATTTAGGTTACGATGGGACTGACTTATGCATCGTGATTATGAATGTCCCTAAAGCGGCACAACAAGACTGTACGAGAAGAGCGGCACTACCGCAACATAGTAAAAAAGTATTAAAGCGCCATCTATGACATAAATGAAGAACTAACATCAGTGACTTATACAGAGTGTAACAAGACCTATAACGAAGCCGTCAACCAAGCATTCTGTACATGCAAACTAAGTAACTTTACGCTAAAATTATTGCTGGGAAACGACTTCTTTTTGGAGTCAAAAATTACAAATCAAATCAATCAGATTTTCTATCGCAGTCAAAACATTGCGCTGATGGATGGATTGAATATTACGGGGATCGTGGAGGTGTTTATAGTAAAAATCTTATATTAAAAACATGTATTAAAAAAAAAACTTGTGAAAACGTTGGAACTTTGACCCCCAATATCTCCGTAACTAGAAGGTATGGTCTACAACAAAAAACTGATCGCAATGACGGGGAGGACAAGGGCCTTTCGGCTTCGTTTAGGCTAGTTACACCCTTTATTGACAAAATGTCGGACAGTAGCTCACCAGACACAACACCCGTCTGTCGGAGGATCCTTCCTTTTGTATGGTGGATGAAGAACATGACACCCTGTTCTAAATAACCCTATAGTACAACTAGGGTCTATACAATACATAAGCAAAAAAGGTTGTCTTGTCCAGAACATGACCCACTTGCTGTGATGTCCCTTGTGTCCATACTACTGCAATTATGGGAACTTAATGAGCGCCATTAATCACAAAGGGTAAAAGAAGGAACTTGGATGGGTTTTAGTCAGTCCAAGTCTGATACTCCCTTCCGCTCCGAAAGAAAAGAGCACCATTAATATCCAACATATTGGAACCCACTGACACAACATCTTGAAGCACTGGGTTAGCATAAGTGCGTAAGAGTACGCACTACACACCTCACACAAGCGCACTCTCACCCATACTCCCACACATCACACAATTACGCGCATTTGTGCCCTTTGCTCTGTATAACGCTCGTTCATTTATATAAAGTTTGCTTTTATTATAATTTAAAACTAACCTATTTATATTTGTCATCTTTTTACATGCAATTTCAAATGAATGTGTAATTCTAAGTGGAAGAGCGGAATCTCCTAACACAAGCAATTGTTGCTTAAAGGGTGATCTCATAATATTATGTATATGAAATGCACTTTGTACTTAATTGTTTTCTTTTTTTAATTTGGCGATGTAAACAAAATGTTTTTGTTTCGGAATCTCAACAATATCTTACTTGTACAATATTTTCCTACCCTTACAATATTATTCCCCAAATTATAGGGAAAAACTTTAAAAAATGGCAACCCTTGGAAACACACATAGATAAAAAGGTGGCTTCACTTTTGATGTTCACGGTGCTTCGTCTTCCTTTTTTGTTGGTCTGAGTTTGTGACCCACTAAAATAAATTATTAAGTATTTTATTCTATTCTATACATTTTAATTGAATCGAGAAATAAACCTGGGACCACACCACAATATCACTATGCTGAGCACTTCAGCAGTCGCCCATAAAACGTTGTCTGTTACGTTTGTACTGCCATCTGTCAATATTACCTGTCAACAGCAATCATTTACATAATTGCGCTACTCACCGATAGATGTCTCATCTGGCTTTAATGAAAGAGATTTTTATTTCAACTTATTCACCTTGTTTTTACCGCATGCATATGAAAGTATACCTACGGTACTTATTTACTATTTATTTTTGTTTGTGTTTGTTTCGAATCTCCGAATCAAAAAGGCTAGGCTTTTTGATTCGGAGATTAGCCTGAACAAACAATTCTTTTTTTTGTTTTAAGTACATATCCTATATCCATGGAGGTCTACTCCACTTGGGCGGAGCACCGCCGGCGCCGTGTCCTCGTAGAGGCGATTGGCGGCGACGACTTCCGACCGTGTCGCGTCCGACCCTGGTTCAATCCATGGTCCGGAGCGAGAGGGAATGGGAAGCCGTCACCTCCTCCTGCGAAGAAGTCATGCTAGCGAAGGAGGTGGCGGAACGTGAGAGGGAGAGAGCCTCACATACCAGCCACTGCAGGGACGCCCTGAGCGTCATCGTAGGCGCGGGCGTGTGGGCGGTGAGTATTGGGCTAGCTCACCGTCCGTCCGTAATATGACGACAGGCCGTGACGACGGCGTGTTCGTGTTCCATGCGCGCCTCATAGACAAGGACCGATGCCTGCCGGGGCTGCGGGACTGTTCTAAAGAGATACTGCGGCCCTGGAACACAAAGGGCTAAGAAATACCATGGAAGGTGTTTACGCCGATCAGTACGAGTCTGACACGCCCTTCCGCTCCGCCCAGAGCAGGACGGGCCATTTATGAATTCGCATCCGGAAAAAAGTACCTACCCTATACAGGGTGTAACAGGACTCTTCACGGAGCTGTCAACCAAGCTTTGTGGACAATCTTCAGCGTATCAAGTTACTACAAACTGACAATCTTTCTCATTCGATTTTGAACTTAGCCTTCAACATTTTATGGTTTAACATTATTTGGAGAAATTTGACAGTTTATGGGAACTGGATGTGCCGGCGGCGACTGTACATCAAACTAAGTAACTTAACCAAAAATTATTGCTGGGAAACTAAAGGAGTCTGTGGGAGTCTAAAGTAACAGACGACGGGGGACCGAGACGGGGCATGCGTGTGTGTGGATGGAATGAGCAGGTAAGGGACGCTCATCGCGAGGCCAGGAATAGTTTTCAGGCTTGGATAGAGAACAAACGTCCCTCTTCTGGACCTATCTATGACAATATGCATGAGAAGCGAAGATGTTTTAAAAGCCGGCTGAAGTACTGTCAAAACCATGCTGAGCAGATTATTATGGATAGATTGGCCGAACAACGCGCTAATAAAAAATTCGGTGATTTCTGGAAATCCACTGGTAAGTTGGATGGGAATCCGGGACTCCCTACGAGTGTGGGAGGTATTAGTGAACCCAGTGGAATCTCGAATATGTTCAGAGAGCACTTTCGGGTTCAGTCCCCTCTCGGTCCCTCAATCGTGAAGGTATATACTGAGCTCAGCAGTCGGGGAGTTAAACCTCTAATGCGATTCTCAACTAAACAAGTAACGGTTTGAGCAGAGGCAAATCTCCAGGACATGATGGGCTCAGTATTGAGCACTTAAAGCACGCGGGTGTACACCTGCCGAGTCCTGTCTATGTTTTTCACAATATGTATTAGTCACGCGTACTTACCTGCTGATCTAATGAAGACCATCGTGAGTCCAATGGTGAAGAACAGGACTGAGGACATTTCAGATCAGGATAACTATCGTCCCATTTCTCTTGCGACTAATAGACCACGTTTATCAGCTATAGTAATTTATCAATTTCCATCAATGTTATCAAATATTATATTATTGTTATATTTTTTACATTTTCGATTTCGTCATTTTTGCTTTTTATATTTTGTCTTTTTGTTATTTTTATTAATGGGCACGTAAATCTTTGTTGTTGCTCTAAAATAAAGATTCGCAACTTTTTATTTTAGTTGGTTTTTGTGTAAAATATATATGCTTGTTCATGTGTTCGAGCGTATGGCACTCATGGGCTGCAGCTGAAAATCAGCGTCAGGTGGTACACCTTGTGTGGCCATCTGGCACTACGCTGAGCTGAGGCCGTTTTGGCATTATTATTATTTTTGTTTATGTATTTTGTTATTTTTTTAAGGTGTTTTTTTATAATAATGCCGAATAAACACAATTTTCTTTCTTTCTTCTATGCGGACGATATGGTGCTGCTCGGTCCGTCTGCGGGGGCAGTAGGGAAACTGGTTTCACGCGATTATTCGTAAACAGAGTGCCTCGCTACTCAGGAGAATGAGAGATAGTCGCAACAGCATCCTGAGAACTGTAGCAGAGAGCTATAGCTCTCCAATTGTAATTTTTCTTGTGCAGAAAGTAATTGGTACTAACACTAGATAATAAGTTATTTAATATTAGGTTACTAATACTCTATGGATGTTTTTGTGTCCGAAATAAAATAATTTCATTCATTCGAAACAACTTTTTTTTTGGAGTGAAAGATCACGTTTTGCGGTATAACTCAATGTGACGAACTCGAAACATTTCGCGGGCTGATGCATTGAATAGTAAACGGGTCATACAGGTATTTAAAGTAAAGTTGTATCCTTAAAAACAATTAAATAAAAAACTTGTGAAAAAGTTGGAACTTTAACCCTTTATCTCCGTACCTAGAAGATTCCCATGTATAGTCTAGAACAAAAAAATGATCTCAAAGAACCAGTGCCTTTCGGCTTCGTTACGGGTCTTGTTACACCCTTTATACTTTCACACAATTCAGGAGAAAGCTGTTACATTAAAATTACAAACCGGTTCTGAGCAAAAAAATTAAAACCCTTAAAATTGTTTACAAAATCCGTTTCAATAAGGGAAGTTATATTTTAATAATAGCGCCAATCGCGCCAGCAACACGTATGGAGTTACAGATTTATAATCATTCAAATTCAAATACTGGCGCGATTCATATATTCATCAACAAACAACACTGACCTGCAAATTGCAATAAACGTAAGAAAATTTAAATTACGCTGGCTACTCTTGCACTTCACCTTAAGTACTACAAACAAATGTTTCATTGTGGTAACAATGCCTGCAGTTTGAAAGTTCCGCTACTCCCCGCTAGATGTCTCTGTATGGCTTTAGTGTGTGGAACATTAGAGCATCTTTAAGAGCGGCCAACCCGTCATACTTTTCATACAAACGCTCGTACGTGATTATGCAGTTGTTACACATCTAGTTTGATTTTTTTGAATTAATAGGTATTTTGTACACTATATCTAGGTTTCTATGGTAGCAAAAAACAAAAAAATTGTAGAAACAAATTCAGTATATTGCTGTTTTGCACAAATTTTAACTGAACTTTGGCCGTTCATAATGTACTCATAAACTGTAAAAGTAAAGAAAACATCTCGATAGAAACCTTGCATATGTAATGGAAATTCTTAATAACAAATATTTATTTCACATACTTAAAAGACTTATTCAAAAACACGTATTTCCTGGAACAAGTTTAAGAAATTTTCGAACACTATTTTTCGTTCAATGTCATCGCGTTAGGCGGTATGAGGTGCGCAGGAGACGAGATGTGCGGGGTCGGGGCGGGGTAAGACGGGGGAATTGAAAGAAAATCACCGCTGAGGCTCTGGATGTAACAACAAGCTTTTCGATCATGCTCGCTTTGACGATACACGGACCGGGAAGGGCCCTCTTAAGCTCTCGACGCACCTCTTACCGCTATAATAGATTCTCTTTACTATGCTAACCCATCTCTATCTAAGTTGAAACCATAGAGTATTGAAAACAATATTCTTATGAAAACAAAAACACCGTTTGACATTCGATCAATCAAATATATTTTCAGTGTTATTTGACATGACTAAATAGGATATAATATATAAGCAAAAATAACTATCTAATTAATTAACATCGTTTAAGATGATTAAATTTAGCGTATAAAAATGAACACGTAAATAAATACGTAAACATTGCATTGAACTGCCTCGGGTGAGACAATAAATTTTAGTTAATCGTAAAACATGGGGCACGGCAAAGAAAAGCAAGCCTTAGGATACTGCATGGACGATCGCACATTACATCAAGTCATTGGCGAGAAAGCAGTAAAAAAGATACAAGAGTATTTACTTACTCAAAATGCCGCATGTCCCCCAATACAAACTAATACTTTAGACAAAAATCTCACCCATCCTGAAGGCAGCATAAATAAAAGACAAGAACCTTTTTTAGTTAATCTTGTTAATATGAAAGGGGATTCCAATACCCCCAAACAAATCATATACTTTGAAAGAAAATTACAAGGTAATAAGAACAAAGCCGAGTTAGTATGCGAATCATATGGTAAGAAAGATACTCGGCACAAAAGTCCTCAGAAAAATATTAAATCAATCGAGCAAGGGCTCGGCAGCCAAAAAAGGAATACAATTGTTGACGTTCCGATGTGTGAATGTAAAAGAGGCATAATCATGTATAGTAACACGGTGGCACAAACTGATGTACCTCCCCATAAAGATAAAAAAACGATTTTTAGAACAAGTAAGGCTAACACGCAGCCAAAAGTAAAATATGATGCCGATAAAATAGACAATTCAAGAATAAAAAACACCAAGCTAGAAACTAAATCAAATTCCACATGCCCTTGCGTAGGACATGAGTTAAATGCATTGGAAAATATTCAACGACAAAACGAAAATACGCAACTACAAAAAGGAAATATACAAACACAAAAATCTAATAGAGTGCAAGGAAAACGAAGGCGTCGAACTAGATCAATTAGTTTATGGTCTCGGAAAGGAATTGAACATAATGAAGAAGCAGATTCAGTTCAACTCAAATCTTACAAACAAACATGTAAATTAGACTGCGTTAATTTAAATGAATCTAAATTGAAAGAACCTCCAAGGCTTCAAACAAAAGAACCACAAGAAGCACACACAAATAGAAAAATACAAAAAATTCCAAAGGAAATATCTAAAGAATGTAGAGAAAGTAAAGTCAAGCACAAGAATATTTGCGCTAAAGGAATTTGTCCTGAAGCATGTGAAAGTAAAAGTATGATAGACGTGAAAAAACTTAAGAGTCTAATAAAATGCATGTGCAATTATTCAAAAAAAGCATCAAAAAAAAAACCGGCAAGTCGTGAACCAGTATGTGAAATTTTGCAAGCTTCAGGAGTTTGCAAAGGGGATTTTAAGGTCACAAAACTTGATAAAAATGATAATCGAACAGGAGAACCAATAATCAAAACAAAAGAAACTTCTAAAAAAAAACACAAGAAGTTACCCACGAAAACAAAAATATGTGAACGTTTTGTTGCAATCCCAGAAACGGCTGATGATGGAACAGGAGATCTCATAATCAGAATAAAACAACCATCTGAAATAAAAAACGAAAAGTTACCCAAGGAAATATGCTTCCGTCATAATACAGACCAAAAAAATGCAGGTGATCGAACAGTAGAGCCATCAGTCAAAATAAAAGATCCTTGTAAAATAAAAAACAAGAAGACAGCCAAGAAGGTAGAAATAAGTGAACGTATTATTGAAAACCTAAAAAATGCTGGAGATCAAACAGGAGAACCATTACAAATTGAAAAAAAAACAGAAGATAATCGAATCGGAGGGAAACCTCCAAAAGAAATTCCTGAAGTACCGTGTGCTTGCCATCCGAAAGGAATTCCTGGAGTATCTTGTGCTTGCCATCTAAAAGGAATTCTTGGAGTACCTTGTGCTTGCCATCCAAAAGGAATTCCTAAAGTGCCGTGTTCTTGCCATCCAAAAGAAATACCTAAAGTACCGTGTGCTTGTCTACCAAAAGAATACAGAGAAAGTAAAGTCAAGCACAAGAATATTTGTGCTAAGGTAATTTGTCCTGAAGCATATGAAAGTAAAAGTATGATAGACGTGGCAAAACTTAAGAGTCTAATAAAATGCATGTGCAGGTATTCAAAAAAAGCATCCAAAAAAATACCAACAATTCGTGAACCAGTATGTCCTGAAGCTTGCAAAAGGAATTTTAAGGTCACAGAACTCGACATAAAAGATAATCAAACAGAAGAACCAATAATCAAAACAAAGGAAACTTCTAAACAAACTCACAAGAAGTTACCCAAGAAGATAGAAATACGTGAACGTTATGTTGCAATCCCAGAAAACAGAACAGAACTAGATAAAAAAGATAATCAAACAGGAGAACCAATAACCAAATTAAAGGAAAAATCGAAAAAAACACACAAGAAGTTACCTAAGGAAACAGAAATACGTGAACGTTATGTTGCAATCCCGGAAAAAGCTGATGATGGAACGGGAGATCTAATAATCAGAATAAAACATCCTTCTGAAATACAAAACGAGCAGTTACCCAAGGATATATGTTTTTGTCTTAATACAGACCAGAAAAATGCAGGTGATCGAACAGCAGAGCCATCAGTCAAAATAAAAGATCATTTTAAAATAAAAAACAAGAAGACAGCCAAGAAAACAGAAATAAGCGAATCTGTTACTGAAACACAAAAAAATGCTGGCGATCAAGCAGGAGAAGAAGCACTACAAATTGAAGTTGATGCTATCAATAGGTGTATTTTAAACCCAGATGAAATAAAACACAAACTGACTAACATAAGTTATGTAAGAAAACCAACTTGTGTTTGTCGTTCACGTAACGCGGGTCGGGATGAATGCAAAGGAAAAATTTGTCAACAGATGTTTAAAAATAATAAAACAAATTTTAATTGTAAATGTCAACATTCTAAAGATGTTGGAAGAGAATGCACCGATAAAACTTGTGGCAGTAATTTTATTAAAAGAAAATATAATAAATGTTCGGGTTTGTGTGTAGATTTGCCAAATATCAATGAACCTCAGTTTGAGGTCAAGCTGGACGCCAAAAAAATGTGTATTTTAAATGCTGATGAGATTAATAAGAAAATTAAAGAAAAAGAAGCTGAAGTTTGCCCTGGTGGAACGTGTGCTGTAGCGTGTGAAAATGGAAACATTTTTAAATGCAAGTGTGTCCAAAAAAAGAATGACAACATTACAGAATGTTCCGAACCAACTTGCGTAGACAGTGACGCTGATGAAGATGTTCAAGTTGATCTTTTATATTATTGGATGTCAAAGTTATTTGGTAAAGTAAACAAAAAAACGTCTCGGAACAGAATGACAAGGAATCCCTTTGATACAAACGAAATAAGAAAAATAAAATCAATGTTTACGTTTATTTGTGATCGACTCAAAAGAACTTCGGAAATCTGGAATGGATCAGAAGCCACTAAGAAAACGAGTTGTTCGTTGTCAGGTTTAAATCAACAACAGAAGTATACAGTGCATAATACAAACTATCACAAGAGGAGCGGGTTGACGTTGCCGCTGAAGAAAAATCTTCGAAACAAACCGAGTACTACGAAAACTATAACTAAAAAGCCAGAAGCCGAACCCAAGAAATCAGAATCCAGTTCATGTGGATGTGCAAAAGCGTTGGAGAAAGAGAAACAAACAGAAAAAGAGGAGAAAAACAAAAGCCTTGGTAAAATTGAGAAGAAGGCTAGAAAAGAACGTCTTAAAAAACGAAGGTTATATAATAAGGCAATGGCTAAAGAAGAGAAGGACCAACTTAAAGAAATGCAAGCTTTAGATAAACAGGATGAAGCTGAAGACACTAGTTGTATCGCTGATTTCTTTGCAGGTATTATTAATTTGGGAAAAGGTATTATAGCATGTATGTTTATGGTACTGTTTAAAGTAATTACTCAGCCAAAACAAAGTTTCAGAAATACTAGACTATGGATGAAAGATCCAAAGTACACATTGCAGCAAGTGCAGAGATGGGCAAAATACAAGTGGAGAGCCCAAAAATTTTACATGAGCAAGTCAATCAAAGGTTCCGAATCTATGACCACGATTTTGGACGTAGCAAAAGAGACACCCGTTTATAAAGCATTTGCTAGCAAAGGTAAAACTAAAGCCGAGAGACTAATGTTTGAATCCCAAAGCGCAAGACGACAAAAACGAATTAAAAAAAAAGCTGATAGAGCTTTGCGTGGATGCCGTGATATATTGTTGGTGACTATGAGGAGAACGCCATGTTTGTGGGTGTACCACATTTGTCCAGACTTTTACCCTCGATTCCTGAGTTTAAGGATGAATTGTATTCAGTTTTTTCAAATACTCTTGTTTTGCTTTGCCGTCGTGGTTTGGACACCTTGTATATTGTGTATAGAATTGTGCCGTGGTTTTGTGTGCTGTGTAACGTGTTCTATCTAGTGTCTGTAATACTTTTCAAGAATAAAGTTTTATTTATTTTATTTTTCGTAATTTTTATTTTACTTTTTTTCTATATGAGTCATGCAACAACGATTTTAAGCGATCGAATTCTATCATTGCTCTGAATGTGCGAAGGATTGCGTTTCAGTTTCGTGGCATCAGATGATATAAATGCAGTGGGATGTCTACCAATAACACTTTGAGAAGAAGCCTCGAAGAGGGAATTCCGCAAAATCCAAATTTTCTGACAATTTTTGCACTAAACAGGTCAGTGTCAAGGCAGGTTCAGGTTTAAAATATGATTCGCAGCCGTACCTAACAAATAATTTAATACCATTGAAGACATTTTCATGAAATAGTCATTCAATGGGATTCAATTAATGAATTACAAGGGGTTGTATTGACGATTTGAATGACTATAACTTTGCAAAGCCATATTTGTTACAGCCGCGAATCGTATTTTCGTATCAACATACAGCCTGAGGCGCAGAACACACAGAAAAGACGTAAGACGCAGTCGTGGGGCAGACATATGTCTCGTCGATCTCGTGGTGCCTAGCATCCGTGCCTCGTCTTTTCTATATGTTTAAAAAAGTCGCGATGGTGCCCCGTCTGCGCCCCGCCCTCGTCTTACGTCTTTTCTGTGTGTCGGCAAATCGGCAAATTCCAATAAACCTAAGATAATTTGAATTTCGCGGGCTACCCTGAAGCTTTCACCTTAAAATGCTTCTAGTGTACCATCTCAACATGAATGATGTAACCAAGGTTTTGTAATATGCTGATTTAAAAGAGTATCCATGATGTTTCTTGACCGTTCTTCTCCATAGAGATCTACGATAGGGAATGGGCAACTACAGTACTTTCACAGTTTTTATGCCTTGTGACTGGGACTTTAGCTACATTTCAGTGTATCTTTGTCTCGACAGTTCAAAAGTGTCTGTAACTGGCCTACTTGAAATAAATGCTTTGATTGATTTTGCTTCGCCAGTTTTTTGCTGATACCTCTGTTTCACGAATCACGCTGATGCCGAGTTCGAAGATTTATCTGATTCCCGTGCAATGCGAGGACAGCTTGGCAATGTATTACTAGACTGCCTCATTGGTCTAGTGGTCGACGGCTAAGCAAGATGTCATGGGTTCGATTCCCGGGACAGGTTTTTAAATGAGGAATTTCTCCACGCCACGAAGCCTTAATTAGTGCCTGTTTCATGCTCAGCAGACGCGTTTAGGTAGTAGTTTTTTAAATCTATACTAATATTATAAAGAGGTAAAGTTTGTAAGGTTGTAGAGATCTTGGATCTTTGGATCTACTGAACCGATTTTGAGGTATTATTCACTGAGATTCACCTTGCATTGCAGTGACTATGAGATAAGACTGAGCGGTGCAGGCTCTCTGCCCTCTGTCTCAAAAAAGCGTATGTTCAACATATGTTCAAACGTCACAAAAATCAGTTTTTCGCGATTATCTCGGTTTCTATAGCTCCTGGTGAAACGTCACAAAAATCAGTATTTCGTGATTATCTCGGTTTCTATAGCTCCAGTTGTTAACATTTTTTACAAAAATTGTAGAGTATAAAATTTACTACAAATTTTGAGAAACATTTACACATACAATTTACAACATACTATGTTGCAAATGTATGTGTAAATGTTGTAAGAAATGTTAACATCACTGGAGCTATAGAAACCGAGATAATCGCGAAAAACTGATTTTTGTGACGATTGACCATGAATTACTTAAGACGCAGGCAAGAGATTTTATGAGACTTTTGAGACAACTTACGTTGTAAGTAACGAGTTTACAGCTTATTATCTCTCATTCCGAGGTGACACCCCTAATATGACTGGACTATTTAATTAAAGCATCCATCACAATCTGCCCGCTCCCATATTCCACATATTTTCTTCTCCATTCTGCCCTATCAACCGTCACGCTATCATTCACTCTGATTTCATTCATAATATCATTCCTCACACATGTATTATTATCCATTCTAATATTTAATATTCAGTATTCCCTCCTAGAACCGTAATTTTGTCCCAGCATTTGCCAACGTCCATACTACGTTGAATACACCGGTTCTCGTCCGATCACCGAAGTTATGCAACATCGGGCGCGGTCAGTACTTGGATGGGTGACCGCCTGGGAACACCGCGTGACGTTGGCTTTTACATTTTTTTTAATCATATTTAAAGACCTTGGGATTTCGTTCTGAAAATAGATAATATTTTTGGAACTTTGTCTAAAGTATTTTTTTTTTTCTGTTTGTCTCGCAGTTCAGCCTATGAGGCTGGCTACCGCTTAACCGGTCTAGTCCTATGGATGCCTTGAAGATTTAAGGCCTCTAGCCAGGGGTTGATTGAAGATAAAAACCATGTAAAATCAGAATAATACAATTTATTTCTAAGAATAACAAGTTTCCTATTTAAATAAAATCATACATTGGCATAAAACATATCATAATTATATATAGGCACAATTTCAACTTAAACACTTTTAAGAACAAAAACTTACAATCGAATGTATATACAAAACTTAATTAAAAATCAGTTACAGTATACATGGTGGAATCCCTACCGGAGCGAAAACGGTTACCAGGGGGTTACTGTGACGTCTTAAAGCAGGTGTAATTCCAGTGTGAGAAAGAGATAGAGCTATACAGGTCGTTTAGCGCCATCTCTTTCCCACACTGGAATTACTCCTGCTTTAAGATGTCATGGTAGGCCACCAGGTATTCAGTACAACATTCTAAGCCCCAATAAATAGCAAATTTCATCGCTCTAAGAAATACCATTTTGCACGCGTAGGCACTTTTGTTGAAAACATCGGATTTTTTTTTTCGATAACCGATGAAAAATTTCTATGTGGGGATGTACTGAACACTTAGTAACCATTTTCGCGTGTGTCCGTTCCACCCGAATAAGTTAACCCGACTCACAAACGCGAAGGCGTCAGTTAACGTACCATTTAATTAGCAAAATATAGCTACTATAGGTACTATCATCTGCCAGCCTTTTCTCAACTGTCGGGGTCGGCTTCCAGTCTAACCGGATGAAGCTGAATACTAGTATTTTACATGAAGCGACTGAATATCTGACCTCCACAACTGTTAGTTCTCTCCACAACTCTGGGTAAGAGTGAGGCCACACGATGCGTTAACGGTGCGGTGCAGCGCCGCAACGTCATCCTACATACAAATCCCTATGCCATGACACACGATGCGTTGGGCCGCCGTGCGGCGTCACACCGCAGGCGCGCCGCGCTTCTGAGCTGCGAGACTAGGGCGTGCATTCGAACTACAGTGAGTCGCAGTACAGTTATGTCACACAAGCGTTAATCGCGCTTCCGTATGTCGACGTCACGTTATATAGTCAGGCGGGGAGGGGTGATATTTTGACGTTGCGGCACCGCGGTAAGCAGTGTTCTACTGCGGTGCCGCACCGCCCGTGTGGCACCATAGAGCTTTAATTAATTGCGGTGCGGTGCCGCACCGCACCCTTAACGCATTGTGTGGCCTCGCTCTAATACGATACCCCTAGGTAAGACATGCTGCGCCGACCACGAATAAATTGGGATAAGGGCAGGCGAATTATGATGGTCACCCCATCCACAGAAATTGTTAGTTTCATGTATATTAGAATCTGTGGCTAAATAAATAGCCTATTATTAATTATTCTGTTACGGCCGTTTTCTTTTCTATAACTTACGTATAACGGTTAGTTGATATGCCTTACTCTAGTAGCTATCGGTTTCGATAAACCAAGTTAGCAACGAATTTACAGGAATATCCTATCCACGTCACTTATCATTCTCTCGGAGGTTTGACAGTTAATGTTTCTTTAACCGTATATCTGAGATAGCAACGTTCCGTTAACTGTTAGTAAGTTAAAGAAAATGGCCGATAAACGATGGGTAAACAACAGTCTTTTAAAACACATTATCTGTGGTTTGAATTGTAAGGTGAACATCCCCCATGTCACCCTTGTGTATAAAACTATCAGCCTATAATATTCCCACTGCTGGGAAACACGGCCTCCTCTCTTTGAGAGGGAGTGGGCTGTAATTCACCATGCGGGCCCAGTGCGGGTAGGTAGATGTCACATGTCTTCGAATGTTTGGTTCTAGGACATGCCGGTTTCCTCACGATGTTTTCCTTCACCGTTTTAAGAGTAGTGGTGATGAAATGAATTGCACAAAGTTCAGTACTTTGGAAAATGAAATTCAAAGCCATTTTTGAAGTTTAAAATATGTAATTATAATAAGGTTACTAGTTAAAAGAAACATAATAGTTTTTTTCGAAAACCACTGGGTACATTTTTATGCAATTTATGGCAATAAGTATTTACAAAATATTCATTTAAACAGTCGAGACTTTTATAATAATTTTGAATACAACATAACGTCTGTAATCCCCGAAACGGTGTGTAGGTATGATTCTATACAAATCAAATATTTTAAAGGAATGTTTGAACAAAATACAATACATTTAGTTAAATAAATACAAATATACTCATGGCAGTGCACTACAGAGAGGCTTGGTTGCAAATGAAATGATATTTTGTTTTAAAAAAATAAGAATAAATAGGTTAATATGAAATATGAGTTTTTATACCGCTAAAATACGATAAATTATTATTTTGTGTACATGTTTAAAGCAGACATGCATATGTCAATACATTTTGTAATGTAGGTATTTACATTTAAAAAAATACTTAGGCCAATTTCACCACAGATCCCTAAACGCGATTAGTGCTAAACATTACATGAAACATAATTATGTCTCCGTCACCTAATTAACCATTGACAGAAACAGAACGGCGTTTTAAATATGTATGAGGTGGAAGCACCATGGTAACCCGCGAAATACATTTTTTCTTACGTTTCTGCAATTTGCAGGTCAGTGTTAGGTTGTTTGTTGAATAAAATATAATTCGCGACCGAAAAACGTGTGTATTTACAAAATTAAAATCATTAAAATAATCAATTCAACCCGCTAAGTTCATTGAATCTCATTGAATGACTTTTTCTTGAAATAGTCATTCAATTGGTATACCTGCTACCCTGGCCCTTCCGCCATAACGTAAAACGCATTTAAGGTGGAAGCGCAAGGGTAGCCCGCGAAATTTAAATTTTCTCTAGTTTATTGCAATTTGCAGGTCAGTGTCAAGTTGTATGTTGATGAAAATATGAATCGCGCCAGTAACACGTATGGAGTTACAGAATTATAATCATTCAAATCATCAATACAGCTCTCCAAGTTCATATAATCACATTCAATAGCTATTTCACGAAAAAGTCACTCTTTGAGATTATATGAACTTGGAGGGTTGTATTGATAACTCCATGCGTGTTACTGGCGCGATTCATATTTTCATCAATATACAATCTGACCCTGACTTGCAAATTGCAATAAACGTAAGAAAATTAAAATTTCGCGGGCTACCCTTGCGCATCCACCTTAAAGATTTGTGGTGGAACTGAGCCTAAAACCATATTTACGCATTTTTTTGTATTTGAATAAAATGTAAGATCTTTAGAAGAGATACTAAATTGTATTTAATATTATTTTTGTGCTTAATAAATAGCAATAATTATATATCTGTAAATAAATGAATAATAGTTTATTTACTTGTAATGTTCAGTAAACTAGGCTACCCAGCACAATATGGCTAAAGCCGTGTCTTAATACAAGCGATCGGCACGCAAATATGCTACAGTAGCGTTCATTTTGTTCGGTGAACGAGAATGCATCGTAACGTCGACGCGTTCGTTCCGTTTTTTTCCGTTTTTCGAACTAATAAATGACAAATGAACGTGGTGAAAACGTATTCGTGGAATGATTGCTAATATTAGGACACAGAGTAGAGTAATTTCCCTCCTATCCACATTGTTTCGAGACATTTCAATCCGTACCTACCTATCTTGTGATATCTGAATTAAACTAATTAATTAATTAATTTTTATTTTGTATTTAACCAACATCACTAAGAATCTTAGTGATTTTGGTTAAATACAAAATATTTTTTTAATCCAGACTTAACCGATATTGTAAATACATTATAACTTAAAACCCTATAAATGATTGCATCTATATACATAAGCTTAATATCTTCGTATACAATTAAATACTACCTATATTTACAGTTTTTCACTTTAAACTAACATAAATGAGATTACAAAGTAATTAAATAGTTTAGATTTACTAAATTACTAATACAATTTAGGAATAGGTATAGCCATAATATGCGCTTCAAAATTTAGTATGAGGTCACATCACGCCTGTAATGGTTAGGCAGAGGTGTACCTAATAGTACACCCACATGTCGCCAGTTGTGTTTAAGTCCCATGTAATAGGGGGCGAGCCAATTACCATCAACTGGGCACAAATCCAGACTCCGGAGGTGCTACTGAGAAATTCCGAATGGAAAGACCCAATAAAACATTGGCCGACTCGGGAATGTGACTCATGGCAGGACCAACGAGGCACTCCGAAGCAGTGTATAAGCATATTTGGTAGATAATTTCAAGCCTAGACCAATAATAAAAATTAAACGATACTGTTTTAATTCTGTTTATCTAATTCTAATGGATACTTTTTCTATTGATACTATGAAACTAGTTTTGATCCCAGGTCCTAATCAAAGCGATCAGCCGCGCGAGTGATCGTTGCGTCATTTGTTTGGAAAACTCGGCGAGGCCACGCGTTCGGGATCGCCTAGCATAAGTAACGCGACAGTTGCGTGTTCGCTTGACAATTGGACCTTGGTTTAGACATAACCTTTTTTTTTTAATTTTATCAGTTACAACATTATTTTAGCGCTATTTAACTTTCTGTCTGCCTAGCCTTTTCCCAACTATGTTAGGGTCGGCTTCCAATCCCACCGGATGCAGCTGAATACCAGTATTTTACATGGAGCGACTGCCTATCTGGCCTCCACAACCCAGTTAGTACAGGGTATTACGATACCTCTTGGTAAGACTGGTTGTTAGACTTTCGGTTCACTAACTACCTGCAACGACTGCCAAAGATTTACAAATGACAGCCGGGACCAACGGCGCAACGTACTTTCTGAGATTTATTATAATTAAATTGTAAAGCGACATATTAAGGCTTAACCTTTTTATGGGTGGGGAATGTAACTACAATCTAGACAGGACTTTTATATAATGCATTTTGTCTAAGTCCAACAAATCTTTTAGAGAATTTTTAATTTTATAATTTCAAGTGATTATGAAATTATAGTTGGAAATATAAAAAAGGCACCATCTGATTGGACCTTATAAATAATACACCACAATTGTCAAAGTTTCAACACTTAATAGACCACTGGGGTTCAAAAATACGAAGACTGTGTTAATTTATATACCCCATATTGGGTTAAAATATACCCCATACTGGGTTCAATTATACCCCATATTGGGTTAAAATATACCCCTTACTGGGTTAAAATATACCCCATACTGGGTTAAAATAGACCCCACTGGGGTACACACACACACACCTTATAATGGGATTACACACACACCCCACAGTGTAATTCAAATACATGGTGGAAGGACACCAACGCGAGCCACGAAACGAGTGCCACGAAGGTATTCAGTACATCATGCTGAACCCCCCACATAGACAATTTTTCATCGGTAATAAAAAAAAACAGCTTTACCTTTATACAACGTGTAACAGAGTAAACGCAAAACCTCTTAAGGGGTCATTGTACTCATCATTATGAACAACTTTCACTATGGGACCAACACTGAAATCGAGAAAAAAAATCGACTGCCCCATACATTTCTTGCGCATAACTCGACAAAATGTACTGAACAGCTGATTCTTTTTTCGCGATTTCGGGGTTGGTCCCATAGTGAAAGTTGTTTACAATGATGAGTACAGGGACCCCTTAAAAGGTTTTGCTTTTATCCTGTTACACGTTGTATATACTTTTACTATTTTGACCGTGTAGGTATTGCAGTTTTGCAGAAAATAGCCGTTTTTTTGGGTTCTGTACCCCAAAAGGTAAAAAAGGGACCCTTATAATAAGATCACTCTCTTGTCCGTCTGTCCGTGTATCACCACCGATTTTCTCAGAACGGGTGGATCTAGCAAGTTGAAATGTATACCAGATACTGATGTCTATAGTCCCTATTAGGTGTATAAAAATCAAGGTCCTGAGTGGACACGATAAAAAGATATCCAGGCAAATTTAGATTTTTGCGAAAACTTGTAAGTACCAAAATTTACCTTAATTTTCAACTTTTTATTTTTCAGAATCTTCCCTTTACCTGTGCTGTAAGATTTCGCTTTTAACCAAAATTGACAATTCTAGGTCAAACGGAAGTAGGGTTTTGGGTCGAAAACTTATATGGTAGTCCTCGTTGACCTAGAATTACAAAAATTTGTATTTCTGTGTTCAGAAATGATGTACTGAATACCCTGTATACCTCATGACTACACACCCTACTTTGAAAGTTTTACACCAACTGGGTCCTAACAAACGCATCGCATACATTTTTAAGTGTCACACGCACATTAACAGGAACATACAATATCGTACTGGCTTAATGTCAAAGCAAAAGGCTATTTTTGAAACCGAAAAAAAAAATTTTGTCCGACAGTTACAAACAAAAAGTATTCGACATGTATTTTTTCTTTCGTGATCAAAGTTCAAGAGGGCTTGTGACGTCACTGGATAGTAAAGAGTAACAGGCTTGAGACGTCACGCGAGATTTCATTCGTGGTCATTTTTCGTTTACGTAACAAAAGAAAAAATATTTTTTAATAAACTAACTGACGGATCAAATAGATTTTTTTCAGGCAAATACCCTATTGTAGCGTATCCTTAAACCTGTATCTATAAACAAGTCAAAGTGATTACTTGATTAAAAGTAATTACATGATACGATTTTTATTCTGTAGTTTAGTAATGGGGCTATCGCGTTTGAATTCGCCGCTGGAGGCGCTAGTGTAGCGCGGGGGCACCGAAATGTCAGATTTCATAGAAAGTTCACGCGTTGCCTGCTTTTTTATCTATATACGTTTTTTTTTATATACGTATTTTTACTAATATTCACGATTGTGGTCTAGATTGAGCTATTCCTGGTTAATTAAGACTTGAAGATTTTAAGTAGCAACTTAGGATCTTATTTGTTAGTACTTGGAGGTAAAATGCTATTTAAATGTTTCATGTTTGCTAATTTTAGGGGGAATATTGTAAATAAATGTATCTGAAGTTTATACTATGTTGATAGACGTAATAAAATTAACTTTTTATAAAGTTATTGGTACTGTGAAGTATAAAATAAAATTATTGACATAACCTTACGCGACAGTGGCGCCATCTGGTGAGCTCAAAAACGATAGCCCTCATTGCTTGCAGTTAGAACTGTCAAAAGTTAGAATTCTTAGCTTTACTTTCTTTGACGGTTCTTACTTCGTTCAAATTGTTGTCTATTGCATAAAAATAGTTGCGTATTTTATTTAAACTCAATTAATTACTTTAACTTGACTATGTATACAAAGTGTTAGATTCATTATAGCAATGTAAGACGTATTTATCGAAAAATTACTTTTTTATTTCGATTAAGTACTAATAACACATGAATTTTCAAAATTATTTACAGAATATTTTTTTTTTATCAAAATGTTATATTTATCTAGAGATCAAATTACGTTGCCATGTAGATGTTTTCAACTACAAATATAGATATACATATATACCGCAAGTATCACGATCTGTATGAAAACCGAGCATGCCATTTTTGGCTACCTAATTGGACGTCCTAAGCACTATTTAGTTTCTATTCAAACACGTTACTTTACAAATAAGACTACGTTTTTGTTCTTTACATGTCTAAAATAGGGTAGATGACTAAAAAAATCTAATTAGTCCGTCAGATAGATTTCCAAAAACTATTGGATACGTATTTTGTTTCATTTTTCATGTAAACAAAAAATGAAAACGGCACAGTGCGTCGAAAACTCGCGTGACGTCACTTGTATGTACAAGTGACGTCACAAGCCCCCACCTGGATTATTTGATGCGTTTTATCTTAATTTTTAATTGATTCGATAAAACAAAAAATACGCATCCAATATTTTTCGATAATCTAACTGACGGACTAAATATAATCATATTTTTTTATTCAGGAATCATCCTTATTAGCTTGTTAAGTTGTGACATTGTTGTTTTCAACAAATTAGCTTGCTGTGATAGTAGCTACGTTAAGCATAAAATGGTTAAGCCGGGCACGCGAAGTATGTGCTCTTGCTATATATAGGTATATCAACAAGCACATACCTGCATACCTATATCCTTCTCTAAGAGGTGATCAGAAGATATTAGTACATTCACATCTTGTTTGATATATCATAAATCCCATAAAATAGGTAGCCAGACGTATTTGTACAATGATCCTATGCCATGTGGCCAAAATGGGAACCATCGCCGCCATTTTGTCTTTCAATACATTTCACAAGTGATGGCACATCTTTATCAACGACATTTGAGGGCCAAAATTCCTTGAAACGCATTATTTCATGCACAGAATACGCCACATTGGCATTTTCAGCCACTTTGATATGTAGTATCAAATATAGCCATGCTTTCAGCCACTTTGATATGTGGCATCAAAAACAGCCATGTTGTCAGCCACTTTGATACGTAGCATCAAAAATAGCCATGTTGTCAGCCACTTTGATACGTAGCATCAAAAATAGCCATGTTTTCAGCCACTTTGATATCAAGCATAAAAAATAGCCATGTTTTCAGCCACTTTGATATGTAGCATCAAAAACAGCCATGTTGTCAGCCACTTTGATACGTAGCATCAAAAATAGCCATGTTGTCAGCCACTTTGATACGTAGCATCAAAAATAGCCATGTTTTCAGCCACTTTGATACGTAGCATCAAAAATAGCCATGTTTTCAGCCACTTTGATATCAAGCATCAAAAATAGCCATTTTTTTGCCGTTTATGGCGCAAGAAGATACTTTCCAGACAAAATTTCTTTTTAAAACTACGCTACAAGCTCCCTTAACTTACTCTTCAAAAACCTAACCTTCTTATTAACAGCATTTTTATAATTACTTTTACTGCTATCAACACTTTTACTTCCAGTCTTCGTCCTACTCCTCACCCGTTCGTCGAAAAGTTCGTAGAAATTCGGCAAAGGTGCGTCGACTAACTCTGGTGATGGTGTTGTCTCTGGTGATAGACGGTGGTGGTAACTGGCGGCCATGTTTTGTATGAAGTGGGTGAACATTGCCGTTTCGGTGAACCATTCGAGGAAGTATTGGTTCTGTTTTGATGTAGCTGCTTTTATGAAGGATTCTTTCTGTAAAGAGGAGAAATTGAAGGGTTAATGTCTAAACACTATCGAGCTATCTACTATACGACAAGGGTATATGACAAAAAGATATTAATTTTTGATAACGATATTTTTTTTCGATTTAGTACACCCATATTTCGCCAATAGGGTATATGCAAGAAATACAAAACATTTTTTATTTCTTAAAAATGCCTTGTATTGGGCCATAAAAACATTGTGCTACACTTGTTTAATTCTCTAATACAACACTTTTTTTACAATTTAATACTTTATGTAGCTTGTTTTTGGTGAAACGGAACTCAAACACAAAACGCATCGATTCCGGTAGTGACTTTTAGTTGAAAAGTACTTAAAGTTTCACTAAGATTTTACTATAATATTGTTATTGCAATTTTTGCTTAAATAAAGCACTTACATTATAGTAAAACTATTCTACTAAGGGCAAAAAATTTGATTTAAACAAGGCAGATAGAGGGAAGTGTCATCAAATGCTATGACATGAATGGCCGCGATAATCATGGAGTGGTCATCGACGTTTGAACTGTCGTAGAAAATTGTAGGAGTTTAATATTTTTTTCTTGTGCGACAAGCAGTTGTTGTAATTAAGTTTTAATTATTTTCTTGGGTTGATAGTACTACATATTATTGATTTAAGTGAAAAAGAAATTACATGCATATTCCCTATTATATTGAAGTCCCGTGTAATAGGGGGCGAGTCTATTGCCATCAACCGGGCACAAATTCAGACTCCGTAGCTACTAGTGAGAAATTCCGGACGGAAAATCCAATAACACTTTGTCCGACCCGAGAATTGAACCCAGGAACTCGTGCTCAGTAGCTCAAAGTGAGTGATTATATCACTTTACATTTGGTTTTTGTCATCAACTCAAATTGTGATTTTGAGCGTCAAATATCAGTTGTCTTCTCTGTGTATTATTGAATAGATACAAAATATACCAGAACATATGAATACTAGATGTACTATGTGATAAAGTTAATAAATAATTTCATATAGACACAAGTTACAAGTTATTTCATAACTTAGTAAGGGTGCTGGGTGAACACCTACTTGTTTTTGTTAACTACCATTGTCAAGTGCACTTATACAACGTGTAACAGAAAGGGTATAATCATATGGAATACTGTGGTACGGACCATCAAACTGAACAACTTTCTCTATGGGACCACCATCGAAATCGTAAAAAAATAATCAGCTGTCCCATACGTTTGGGTCGAGTAGGTATTGAAATTTTGTATAGGACAGCTGATTATTTTTTTACGATTTCGATGGTGGTCCCATAGAGAAAGTTGTTCAGTTTGATGGTCTGTACCATAGTATTCCATATGATTATACCCTTTCTGTTACACGCCGTAGATGTTACTATTTAATGTTAACATTGTTATTTGATTGTTTAAATAAATTATTATTATTATACAGCGTGTAACAGAAAGGGTATAATCATATAGAATACTGTGGTACGGACCATCAAACTGAACAACTTTCTCTATGGGTCCACCATCGAAATCGTAAAAAAATAATCAGCTCCCATACATTTGGGTCGAGTAGGTATTGAAATTTTGTTTAAGACAGCTGATTATTTTTTTACGATTTCGATGGTGGTCCCATAGAGAAAGTTGTTCAGTTTGATGGTCCGTACCACAGTATTCCATATGATTATACCCTTTCTGTTACACGCTGTATATCACTAAACTATCAATGTCACTCAGGTCAAGATCTATAAATGTTAGCTAGCACGAACGTTAGCGTCACTGTGGTTGTGGCACAACTGTAAAATTACAAAAATTAAAGGCAGGGACGGGTTCTTTGTCTATGTCAACGCATGAAGCCGTTAGTGAATTCCATAGATTGGAGAGTGTAGAAAAAAAAATCTAGTAACATAAATGAGCATTAAATAATCATACTCACATCAAACACAACACCATCCCTGCCCAAAGATCCATCCTTCACCTCACCAACCGCGAAGAATCTCCAGAAATCACCCAAAATGTCCACAAAGAACCTTAAGAACGCTTCTGAGATCATGACATTCCTCGTCTTCGTATCTTCTGAGCGGTCTTTGTTCTTGCTTGTTTCCATTTGTAAGGCAGTCTTCAAGGTTTTGTAACAGGGGGTGGGTAGGATTGTTGATTCGTCTCCTTGGTAGAATAGGACCTTTGATGGGTGTGTGAGGTCTATTAGCATGCCCTGTGGATGAGAGAAAAGGATTAGTGAGTAAAAGAGAAAATTATGGTAATTCAATAACGGAAGCTTAGGTCTTATAACAACAGCCGCACAGATATTGATCTTCAAGGTTAAGCCGCGCTTGCCTAGGTCGATCTACGGATGGGTGACCATCATAGCATACCGAGTTTCCTCCGTGTCCCGAAAACCATGTTACGCTGTTGGTTCCAGCTGTAATTTTTAGATTTTTGTCAGTCAGTCGTTACAGGTAGTCGGTGGCCCGAAAGTCTGTCAATCAGAATTACCAACTGACTGGGTTGTGGAGGTCAGATAGGCAGTCGCTCCATGTGAAATACTGGTAATCGGCTGCATCCGGTTAGACTGATACACCCCAACATAGTTGGGAAAGAGCTAGGCAGATGATGATGATGATGAATCGCCTTATGGACTTCCCGCAATACGCGGCCACGACCATGTCTTTTGTCTGCAGAAACAACTTTTGGTCGAAACGAAACTAGGAAGAAACCGACCAGCATAGTTATTCACAAACGCTTCGATTCGACAAGTCGTAAGTCTGTTTTTTTGTCATTACGAAAGCGAGCGAGAATCGAGATAGACATACGATTTTCCGAATAGAAATCGAATCGAAGCTTTTGGATAGCGGCCGGTCATACTACAAGGCGTGGTCGTGGCTGCTGGGATTTAAGTGTCCTCTGTAAGTGGGAGTGGGTCGTAATCCACCAAACTAACACTTTATCAGCAAGCGTAGTGAGTAGCGCCCCCAAGAGGTACTGCCTCGCCACGAGCTCGCCTAGTGACACCCCAGTAAGGTTGTTAATGGGGGTTCCACAAGGGTTAATATTGGGTCCTATTCTCTTTCCAGTACAAATGTCAATGCTGTCTAATCTATTGTCTATTTATTGCCTCGGTAGTCAACTGACTGCTTGGTGAGTGTAGTGACTGCGTCGCTAGTGACTACCTAGTTGGTCTAGTCGCAAGAGCGAAGTCAAGCAATATGAGCTCATCGGGGTACCGCAAGGCACAACATCGCGTCCATTTCTCTGCCCACACACATGTACCATCACCTCAAGATGAATCTGCTCACTTTTAAAACAAAATCCCGTGCACACGATATCCACCACCCTTACTAGGATTGGTCAGCACAAAGAGAGTGCGGACCAATGGCAGTAAAACAAAAAAAAAAATGCGACCATTTTACATTATCTTTTGTTTTACAAGAAATCTCAGGCTCCGTTAATGACCACAGTTGTTTGACCACCCTTTTTTGACTAAAAGAAATAACACAAAAAAAGGAGCAAGGAGGAGAAAGTTTTAACTAAGCGCTTCTATAGCGGCCGGATGCTGCAAGCAGAAACAGTCGTTCAGGTGATCAGATTGACGTTGGGCACCTCGTCGAAGAGCAGGCCGCTGATGTCGGTGTGCGGCGCGTGCAGCACGCCGGCCAGGATGGGCAGCGGGGCCTCCAGCACGTCGCGCTGGATCTCCGCCGGGATGGACGAGATGAGCGGCTGCTGCCACACGAACGGGTACAGCGCGCTCTGCAGGGCCTCCACGCACGATGATACGGATCTGGACGTGGAAAAAACGACGGTTTTTTGAAAGGCTGAGATTTAGCACTTTCTGAACGGCGTAGCAAAAACTGATAGAATTTTGGATATATCAGATATTTTTAGTACACAACTCGCCCTTAAATTGCTTGCCGTTTAAGTATTCTGAATACTACAATTAAACATACTGCAACACACAGGGTGAGTGATAGTAAATACAGGGTGAATTTTTCAAGTGGGCGTGGATGGCCAATTCCGAGACTATGAGGAATACCGAAAATACTCAAAGGAGTCTCAAGCTCGATTTTGACGAAAACTAAAACCGCATCAGGTTTTTGAAAAAACAATATTCCTAGCCAGGAATCGAACGTATTGACTTCGTAAAAAAAAATACACACTGTACTTTTACTCTCTCCACTCGATAGTGTCACTAATAAGGATCAAATTCTAGGAAATAATGACATACGTTACATACATTTTTACTAAATAATAAATTAAAAAAAAATGTAAACAATTGAAATTAGAACTTACAAGTGAGTTAGTGCCAATAGTGATTTTGTTCGACGTTTCATTGAATACTACTAGCTGTTTGCAGACTGTTAGGTATTTTATCAAAAATTAACTCCTTCCTTTGGTTTGTCATATGTCATTACTTCACAGAATTTGATTCTTAATGACAACGCTATCGAATGGTGTAATAAAAGTGTTTTTTTTTTTCAAAACCTACATGTTCGAATCCTGGCCAGGAAAGCTGATTATTCAAGCCAAAAATCCAATGATGCAGTTTTAGTTTTGATCAAAATCGGGCTCGAGACTCCTTTGAGCATTTTTCGATATTGCTTAGTTTCGGATTTGGCCATCGACGCCCACTTGAAAAATTCACCCTGTATAGTGCTTTTCTCAAAAGAATGCAGGGAAATAAAACATTTTCATTTCTCGTTTTTCCAAATCATAAAATATTCATATACTTTCATTTATTTTTCTTTTGACTTCGATGGAAGCAGGTTTTCCGTTGCCAATTTGGCTTCTGATCTTAAATCTGGTGGAGTACAATCGATCTCCCTTTCACTCTCTGAACCGTTGGAACTCATTTTAATTACTTATTAAAACTATATTTGTGTATGTAAATAACAAATCAAGACGAATTTTCAACTTTGCCGCCAATTTTCTATTTATCATCTGTGCCGAAAGACAAACGCATTTATGGCTACACAGCCACGTGAACGCAATTTTTAATAAGCAAAGAGACGGTATGCCAGGAATAATAAAAGAGATTCAATCAAAGAGTATTTAATAACCCCAGCACGCCGTTTCATACAACATTGTTGGAGCGTTGTAATGTTCCAAATTCAAAAAACGATCCTGCAATGTAAATTCGATACTTCGCGTGTTCTTTTTTCGAAAATAATGACAATAATTCCATGCATGTTTGAGAAATAGTACATTACTGCAGCGGCCAGCAACAGGGGCATTGATGGACGAACGTGAAAATGTGGGCCGAGGCGAAGCCGAGGCACACATACGTAAGTCCATCAATGCCTAGTTGTGGCCAAGGCTTGTATAGTACTTTTCTCAAATAATGCGTGGAAATTAAAAAGCCTTGAAGAGTTCATTTGTTTTTTTTTTTTTTTCATTAAACCGCTTTCTATTTGCAAGCCAATTCGAAATTTAAATAAAACCTTTGATAAGTAATAACGATCTTTTACTCTGGAACATGGCAACCAAGGAGGTATTCTTGGTTGCCATGTTCCAGAGTAAAAGATCGTTCCATTGTTAAATAACACGACAGCTATGAGTTTACTATGTAATTTATTTGGCCGCTAAACACGACAGATATGGATTACAACTTTTGCGGGCCGCTGGTCGCATGTATCTGGCCAGTACAGCAATTTCGATTTATCTCGAAGAAAATTGTCAAAATAACGCACAAATTTCCAAGCATGTTTGTGAAAAGAATATTAAATCATTACACCAAATTTTCATTAGTAATTGATTATTTCATAATCACCAGTAATTTCACTCCTTGGATTCGTCCGGTACGAAACAATGTTTCCTTACCTCAACTGATCACCTATGATGATGACCTTTCTCTCCAGCAGAAGAGAGCCGAAGACTTTGATCACCAGTCCAGCGCCCAGGAGGTCCAGTAGCACGGATAGGTTGTCTTCGTCTACTCGTGGTTCAATTGGGCGTTTGATTATTTTAAATCTGAAAACGAAAAAGAATATTTTTAAACTTTGCGAGCGATGACAAAAATGGAATTTCCTGAAACACTATTCATTCCATTTAGAAGATCTTCGAATGTAGAGAATTAAGGATACAGGCAACATAACATCACGCTTGTAATTCCCGAAGGGGTAGGCAGAGGTGTACCTATTAATTGTTAAGCTGTTTGTTAGTAATACGTATATGTATGTGCTGCTCTATTGTGTTGCTGCTGTCCATTAGCGAATAAATGTTTATTCTATTATATTCTAATAGTACAACTACATTTCGCCAGTTGTGTTTTAGTCTTATGTAATAGGGGGCGAGCCTATCGCCATCAGCCAGGCACAAATCCAAACTCCGTGGATGCTACTGAGAAATTCCCAATGAACGAACCCAGGACCTCATGCTTAACAATCGCGCTTGCCACCAACGACGCAGTCAGGTGTGCAGTTTTAAAAAGATAAAGAAAGATAAAACACTCACCTAGGCATATCAAAATTAACAGTAACATTCTTCACGCCATTATTATTGTTATTCTCCAAATCATAATAATTGGACACAACACTATCATTGACCGGAACCTCTCTTCTCAAATCAGGCAACGTTTTACTCTTCGGTGAAACCTGGTAATCACCATTAGGTACACAGTAATCACCACTCCCTTTCCTATAATCACCGGTTGGTTTTTCATAATCTACACATGGTATATCATAGTCGTGCTGGTGGTTTTTGGAGTAATGGATGGTTATTTGTTCGCCGGGGTTCGGGAAGTCGGTCTCGAAGAGTTGTTGGAGTAAGGAGTGGATTTCCACGTCCGAGCTGCCGTGGTGAGATTCAATTTCTTCCAGGACCTGAAAATGGAGATGAAAGGGATAAGAATTCAAGTTTATATCATGTTTGCAAGAGTTAAAATGAACATTGGGAGAACAGAAGAAAGATTTCAGCAACTGGGTTGTGGAGGTCAGATAGGCAGTCGCTCCATGTAAAATACTGGTATTCAGCTGCAACCGGTTAGACTGGAAGCCGACCCTAACAAGAGAATTAGGAAAAGGCTAAACAGAAGATGATGAATCAGCCACGTTCCCAATGCAGGGCCATATGCCTCCTCTCCGTGAAAGAGAAAGACAAAAATTCACCACGCAGACCCAAGGCATTGAATCAGAAATGAGGAAATCCGTAGACGAACCAAGGTCGTCGACATAGCCCAGCAGATAAGCAAGCTGAAGTGGCAACGGCAGGCCACATAGCGCGAAGATCGGACGGCCAATGGAGAGAACGGATACTGGAGTGGAGACCACGCATTGGAAAGCGCAGCGTGGGACGGCCACCTGCCTGATGGACCGACGACCTTGTTAAAGCTGCAGGGAGTCCCTGGATGCAGGTGGCATTGGACCGGGCACGTTGGAAATCGATTGGGGAGGCCTATCTTCAGCAGTTTATGGAGGTGAAACTACTTCGATTTTTATCCTTAGAATATGGCGAGAAATTCTTTAAGTACTGTTTTCAGAGTAGTATTGATGAAATAATTACATTTGTATGCCCGAGTTCGAACCTAAGACCTACATCATAAGTCGCGGCCATTTGCACTGGTATGATTTATAGTGGCAAAATAAACTAAATTCAAATTGATAAGACTAATTATTTCCCGTATTGACAATAAGCGAATGATTGATAGATTTATGCTATCTAAAGGTGCTGTTAATGTCAAGAGCATAAAATTTATTGGAATTCCTGTACCTCTGGATGTTTCGAACTATTGTTATGTACAAGACTTTTGGAGAAAAATATGTTTTGTGTGTAGCATCGCGACGTAAATTTATGTTACAACGAGTTCTCTACGAGTTGTCCGAGCGTATTAGTTAAAAATGATTTCAGGAGAGCTAATTTGTATCTCTTTTAGATTTCATTCAACTATTCATAGCAGCTAATATGAGATGAGATAAGCTTGATCTACATCTCGCGAATATCAGAATACCAGCGCTGTGACTTTTATTTTTTTATGTTACATCACCATGCTGATCTCCTTTTGGCCTCGTACGGGACCAATTTCATTTGTTTTATCTTTTTCTTGTTTACTTTTTCATATAAATCTTAAATCGTATTTATTTCTTTAAATTGATTTTACAAAATGATTTGAATTGATTTTTTAATGGCGCAGCGGTAGTGAGGCTGCCTTACGTTCTTAGGGTCCCGGGTTCGAATCCCGGTAGGAGCAAATGTTTGTGTGATGAGCATGGACATTGGTTTCCGAGTCATGGATGTTTATATGTATAATAAGCATGTATTTACAAACAAAAAGTATCTATGTAGTATTATCAACTATCTGGTGTCCACGACACAAGCCTCGTTGTTTAGTGTGGCACCTAGATGGTGCTGTGTGTAATGTCCAGCGATATTTATTTATTAATTTACAAAACATTTTTACACGACACTTCATGTTATGTTTTAAAACTAGATGAGGCCGGTGTTTCGTAACTGACTACTCTGAGAAGAAACATCCGAAACAAATATAATTTTGTTTTATTCTTAATTTAACCCTTTTTTTTGTTTTTCTTTCTTTCACAAAAAAGTACCTACTACGAGTACAGCGCCCTTTATGACACAAATGAAGATCTTACATCAAAATTCTAAATCGCGCAGTTAAAGTTATTCGCGATTTAAGAATATAAATACAAAAATCCGACAACAACTGTTGGGCAGTAGCCCACCACAACACCCGTCTGCTCGGAGGATCCCACCCTTTTCTATGGAGTATTGAGGACTTTACACTACACTCTGTTCTTCATACCCCTTTAAATAACTAAATGTATCTTTTCTTTCTTGGAGAGCAGCGGTGGCCCAGTGTTGGCGGCCCCGACTTACGAAGGCAGGCGCATTACTTTGTGTAATTTATTTCATCACCGCTGCACTCAAAACGGTGGTAAAAATGGAAAACATCGTGAGGAGAACCGGCATGTCCTAGAATCAAACATTCGAAGACATGTGACATCTACCAACCCGCACTGGGCACGCGTGGTGGATTATAGTCCATTCCCTCTCATAGAGAGGAGGCCGCGTGTCCCAGCAGTGGAAACATTAAAGGCTCATTATGCTATATTTTCTTTTTAGGAATTAAAAAGGTGTAAAAAAGATGCCTAAACATACCTTATAATAAAATCCCGGAGCCCTATACCGTCCTATTAGACAGTAGCAGAGTGGAAGACATGTAGTAGCGCCCTCTGGAAGCACTCGTCGGCAATAACTGTAATGAAAGATGATGATAGAAAACATCGTGAAGAAACCTGATTGAGACTAAAAGATTCATAATCATTAGATTTAAAATTTAAAAAACGCCTAACTAGTAAATGGTTTTAACCAAATTGTAATAATATACACATCATGCGCTTTCATTTGACATCCCACTTGGGTATATTTGAAAAATTAGATTCTTCATACCCACTTTCATCCCCCGTATCTAGTAAATGGCTGCACCAATTTTGATAAAACATATCTAAGGACCATCGCCAAGAAATTAGCTTCCAAATAAAAAAAACTGCCTCCAAATCGGTTCTTTCGTTTAAGAGCTACGGTACCAGAGACAGAAACACACACACACATAGCGGTCAAACTTATAACACCCGTCTTTTTGCGTCGGGGGTTAAAAACAATAAGCAAGACTTAATACAGAGTAGACAAACAAGGATCAACTTGACAGTTGGGAGTGCTGGATTTCGGCCTGATCCCTCTCTTAAAGACGGGGAGGCAGGTGTTCGCGACGATCGATCGTGGTGGAGCGAAGTTAAATTTATAGAAGATTGTATAACATGTATAATAAAAAAAGGAAAATAAATTACAAAGGTCGGTTAAAAAATCGTTAAAAGGCGGCTCCCACCCAGCGGATAGGAGCGGTCGCAACAGGAAGCATGAGACCCAATAATGGGTACATTACAAGCTGATACATGATTTATGAAATGTGTGAGGCTTTCGACTTAGGTCATCACCACTATTTCATTGATAACTTGCACTACAAAGGATTTTGCGATCAGTTTTTATTTTTGTAGACATCTCTGTATTTATAATCCCAAATTCTGACTAGTTCAAATACAGGAGGGAGTAGGATTTTATCTCAGAATACTGTAGGTGTTCCGCAAGGTGCTATACTAGGTAACCCCTATTGGGTGTGACTGTTATTGCTTAGACACAAGCCAAAGGGTATCGTGGCTAAATTTATCTCTATTCATAAATAGTACTCACCCGTAAGCTCTCTCGCCTCTCTCATCAGTAAGGACTAACGAGTAACACTGCAGACTACGCGCGTCCACTGACCACTCACTCCGCGGGGAGGAACTCATCGTTTCAGGGAAGACTAGGTTCTCTATGTGGGGAGGGACTCGCACCTGGAAAATACACGACACGCTGTTAACAATTGGTCCTTAGCCAAAAAAATTATGGTCTAAGTCATCTGTCCTATTTGTTGCTTTAATCTATACAAATAAATACAAAATTGAAATGTCTGTTTGTAATATCAAAAAAACAGCTTTATACTGAATGCAAATGAAAACATAATTATACAGCACTTGTAAACAAAAACACTTATTTTTTTCAATTTTTGCCTGTCTGATTGTTTGTTACGGCTAATCTCCGAAACGGCTGGGCCGATTTTGGCGAGACTTTTACTGGCAGATAGGTCTAACATATGCTACTTTCATTTTAGAAAAATAATAAGGGTTCTGTGCAAAAAAAAAAAAACATTAAAACCACATATTAAAAAAAAAGTGAAAAAGTTGTAACTTTGATCCCCAATATCTCCGTAACTAGAAGGTTCCGAGGTATGGTCTAGACCAAAAAAATTATAGCAATGACGGGGAGAACAAGTGCCTTTCAGCTTCGATAAGGGTCTTGTTACACCCTTTAAATTAAAAAATAAATAAACCAAAACTCACCTGATTAGGAAACACACTCTTCACATACGCCTGTCCCGTCATATGATTCAGTCCCACCAGCAGACACAAATTAAACAGCCCTCTCTCTCTAGGCTCAAACGGCAGGTCTATACACCCGGCCTTCTCATCTATGCTCATATTGTCGAAGCTGTCCGAGCTGGCGTCCAGCACGTCCTTCATCGAGAGGATGTTGCCGTGGGAGTCCGTCAGGTTGAACTTTGAGTCGGTGTCCATCTTTGTTATATTCCCTTGTGAAGTTCTGAAACTTTTCCAGGACCTGGAATGAGAAGAGATGTATTTATTTATGAAAATTACATTAAAGGATCAAGGAAGGAGCTCATGGCAAAATAATAAAGGCCACTCCGGTCGATCTTTAGGTTAAGCCACGCTTGCCTAGGTTGGTATGTGGATGGGTGACCGCCCATTACATACCGAGTTTCCTCCTTGCCTCGGAAAGCACGTTAAGCCGTTGGTACCGGCTGTCAATTGTAGATCTTTGACAGTCGTTACAGGTAGTCAGTGGCCCAAAAAGTCTGACAACCAGTCTTACCAAGGGGTATCGTTTTACCAAGTACTAACTGGGTTGTGGAGGTTATATAGGCAGTCGCTCCATGTAAAATACTCGTATTCAGCTGCATCCGTTTAGACTGGAAGCCGACCCCAACGTAGTTAGGCAAAGGCGAGGCAGATGATGACACTTGAGGATCACTGAACGATTGGCTTGAGGTGCAATCCTCATTGGTATAGTGTTCGCAAAGAGGACTGCTGACCCTGGGGTTTCCATCCTAAAGTCGGACTAAAGCTCAAAACTGGGCTAAAGTCGACTGCATGAAGTCCTGGGTGCAATTCCCAGGTTGGAAAATTTTTATTAGGTTTTTCCATCAGAAATTTTCTATAGCAGCCCCGGAGCGTGAATTTGTGCTTAGTTGATGGCAACAGGCTCGACCCATATTATATGAGACGTAAAAAATAACTGGGGAAATTTGGGTGTACTGTTAGGTACACCCAATTCCGCAGATCACCCTCAGATCCACAGTTTTCGCGTGGTGGATTTCGGTCCACTCCTTTTCACAGAGAGAGGGGTGTCGCAGCAGTGGGAATATTATACGCTGATTAAGCTTAGGATACTTATAATCTCTTACCTAAAGGTAGAATAAGGGTTCTCGACGACTTCAGACCTGTACGAACAGACGGAGGTCTGATGTCTGAACCGTTTGATGTTCTTCGGGTCTAAGTACGCGACTCTTGTTGACACTCTTCTCACGTAGTTCTTGCGTTTCTCCGTTAGACTTCTTGTTAGCTTTACTGATTCTGTGGAAAAAGAAGTAAGGTTATTAAAGATTCAATATTTTCACATTGCTGGCCAATTCCAAATATTCGAATGAAAGTGAACATACGCCTCTGCATATTGCAGACTAGCTGTTACCCGCGACTTAGCTCGCGATTTGGTCGGAAATCCCACGGGCACGTTGTAAATATATGGTACTTGGGGATAATGTAGGTTCCTAGTATTGAAAGAACTTTCAAAATCGGTTCAGTAGATCCAGAGATTACCCCCTACGACCTCACAAACTCATAAGATCACAAACTTATAAACTTTATCTCTTTATTTAATATTAGTACAGATGTACCATAACGTCTTCTGCCTATAAATGAAGTCAGATGATTGATTTTGACGCTGATGCTGTTTCTCTTCGAACCCTAGATTATTTTAACGCTATTAGTTCCCAGACCAGCTGCTACCAGCCACCCTGCTCATATCGTCGCTCCACCTAGCCTGATGGTGTCCTACCTTACGTTTGTGACCCTTTTTTTGTCTTTATGGTCTACCCCAAATGTCATTGCTTCTACGGCTAATACGGCCGCCTCATTGACGTTTAAGTGTCTTTATTCCGAAGACAGAGGCTACGTAACCATTAATAAGGTAAAATTCTTACGATCGCCACTTTGTTTAGCTCCTATATCTTACCTCACGTTTGCCGATTCGCAGTGTCCACTCATGAACACGTCTGCTTCAACAGTTATTGGTTCCACAGCTGATATGGTTGACTTATTGTCACTTTAAGGTCCATATTCTAAATTCAGTGGGTAGGTATCTAGCAAGAACAACTCTTACCTTCGCTAGTGCTGCCATCTGAGTGTTCTGTGGGAAAACTGCTGGGCTTATTGTTCTCGTCCATATTGCACACCGCTGTGACAGTCTCGAAGAGTTCGTTCATCAGATCGTTTAGCTGTAACAGGCAGAAAAAACAAACATGAGGAAAAAAGTTACAAACAAAGAGATGATTTTCATTTTTTTCGGGTAAAAACTGGAGTAAACTCCTTAAAAATGTTTAATTTCACGTGAAAGAATCTTTTCCAGATTTTTTTATAGGCCTAGTTACTTCTTTCTTTCTTTATCATGTGGTTATTTCCTAACTTGGTGTCAGAGGTGTACCTAATAGTACACCCACATTTCACTAGTGATGTTTAAGTCCCATATAATAGGGGGCGAACCTATTACCATCAATCGCGAACAAATCCAGACTCCACGGCTGCTACTGAGAAATCCCTGATAGAAAAACCAGATAGTAGTTTCCCCGACCTGGGAATCGAACTCAGGACCTCATGCTCAACAATCGCGCTTGAGACCAACGAGGCAGTCCTTTAAAGTACACTCATAACAAAACTACTTTCGCTTTTAACCCTTCGTGTGACCGGAACGTAGATCCACGCGTGACACAATAGGTTTTTAATTGTGTCTATATACTCGGCATACGAAAGGTTAATAATTTCACAACCTTTAAAACCTGCACAAACGTTGAGCAAAGACTTCCACACTATTGCAATATCCAACTATGACTAAGCCCAATTTCCCTGCAATAGATTGAGTCCGTCCAAAAACTGATTGTTTGAAAACATTTCAGTACAAGATTTACGGTTATATTATGACCTTGTTTTGCTCGATTGTACTTTGTGCTGCCATTGATCAACTGGTCGCAAGTCGAGCAGTGTTTTTGAGTTATTCTCGGGATTCCATCTAGAATTTCATTGCAATTTCTCAATAGCAGCCACGGAGTGAAGATTTGTGCCCGGTTGATGGCAATAGGCTCGCCCTCTATTACATAGGCTGTAAACATAGCTGGCGAAATTGGGTAGTACTATTACACGGGTGTAAAAATACCCTTAACGAAGCCGAAAGGCACTTGTTCTCCCTGTCATTGCGATCATTTTTTTTTGTCCTGGAACATACCTGGAAACCTTCTAGTTACGGAGATATTGGGTCTAAGTTCCAACTATTTCACAAGTTTATTTTTTTTAATACATGTTACAACTTTACTTTTTAAACATCTGAATAATCCCGTACTTATTGAATCCCAACAAAAACTGATTGTTTGAAAACATTTCAGTAGGTCCAATATTCACCATTGTACTGCGACCTTGTTCTAGATGATTGCCATGTGGCTTGGCTGACTAAGCATTTAGGCGATTCAATTCGCCACAAGTTTAATGGATTTATTAAAAAGGCATTAACACCGTAGTTACTTATTCTAAAGGATAATGGCATAAAGCCATGCCACGGTTCCTCATGATATGTTTTCTAACATTATTATTTCCTTTATTTACTTTCTTCTAATACATCTTTAAAAAAAAAACAAGACAAAAAACATTTTCAAATCTACTATTGTTATTATAGCTAGCCTTTAATGGGTGTTAAAGTACCTACCCTTAATGAAGCCGAAAGGCACTTGTTCTACCCGTCATTGCGATCACTTTTTTTTGGTCTAGACTTTACCTGGGAACCTTCTAGTGATGGAGATATTAGGGGTCAAACTTCCAACTTTTTAACAAGTTTTTTTTTTTAAATATTGCTTTAAAGTTACTTTTCGGGCCACTGACTACCTGTAACGACTGTGAAATGACAAATGACAGCCGGGACCGACGGCTTAACGTGCTTTCCGAGGCACGGAGGAAACTGGGTATGTAATGTGTGTTCATATCCACGGACCAACCAATCAAGAGCGGCTGAACCTACTGATTCAAGCGGCTGTTATTGCTTAGCCACCAGCTCCTGACCTTGACCATTCTTTAACATACTCAGGCTATAATGATTCCATAGATGGTGCTGGGATACAGGCTCCCACCCTGATAGAGAGTGGGCAGTTATCCACCACGCTTGGATACGTGTTGGTGAATATTATCACAATTTCGCAGCATAATCACGGCCATTTATCTCTCTATGAGAGGGAATGGGCTATAATCCACCACGCGGGTCCAGTGCGGGTTAGTTTTCGCGACTTCCAATAAACGTCCTATGTACTAAGTAAATAAGTAAACGAAGTGCAGTATTGCTGCCATTGCGGGACTGTTCGAAAGAGATACCGCCGCCCTGGAACACAAAGGGCAAAGTAAGGAACATGGATGGGTTTTAGTCAGTAAAAGTCTGACACTCCCTCCTGCTCAGCCCAGAGCGGGAGGATTATAAGTATTTCTGCCAACGTGTGGCGTCCATGTGTCTCGTAAACAACTCGTTAATGACTATAATGTCGACATAATAAGCGAGGCCAGGTTCACGAATCTATCTTCTATGATAACATATCGCCGGCAGAGGTGTACCTCCGTACACCTCGCCGTACATTTCGCCAGTTATTTAAGACCCATATAATAGGGGGCGAGCCTATTGCCATCAACCGTTTACAAATCCAGACACCCTGGCTGCTACTGAGAAATTTCTGATGGAAAAAACCCAATAACAATAGGCGCGACCCGCAAATCGAACCCAGGACCTCATGCTCAGCAGTCGCGATTGTGATCACTAGACTACGGAGTCTCAATTTGTGCCAGGTTGATGGCAATAGGATGGCCCCCTATTACATGGGACTTAAACATAACTGGCCACATGTGGGTGTACGTGTACACCTCTGCCTAACTCTTGTGGGATAGCAGGCGTTATGTTATGTTAAAATTCCACTGAGGTTGAAAATATAATAATGTAGTTTTATGGTGTAAAATGCTATTTAATCTACAGATGACAAATGAAATTGGAGGTCAATTATACCTACTGAAATTGCTTTCAAAAAAACTAAAAGTATCCCCTGGTTCTATAGTCATTTGCATTTAAAACTGACTTAGGGCTCTTTATCAAACAATTGAAAGTTAATAATAGCAACAATAGGTAGGACAAATAAAACATTATTGCCCAAGAATACGGCATAAATAGTAATGCGTTCATGACATTAACCACATACCTACATCGTGTTACAGTTCAACCCACAAAAAAAAAATAGAAAATATCGAAAGGAATTTGACTAATGAACGATAGTGCACGCAGTCTATTTGTAAAGAGGCTATCTGGTCGCAGCTGAATACCAGTATTTTACATGGAGCGACTGCCTATCTGATCTCCATAACCCAGTTAGTACTGGGTAATACGATATCCCTTGGTAAGACTGGTTGTCAGACTTTTTGGGCTACTGACTACGTGTAACGACAGTTTTTTAATGGGTACATTACCATTTCACTGCGTTGAGGAGGAGTTTTTTGACGTCATTTTTTGAGTTTATTATTAAGTTAGTTATTTTAGGTTATTTTAATTTATAAATTTACTGTAAGTTTATATGAATAAATAAAAAGAGAATATATTTTTTTAATTTGAAGTTGTATAATTGTTTAAAAGGATAAATTTTTGCATGCCAAATGGTAGAATGTACCAGGAACAAATAATTACTATTGTAATAATTCATGTACCTACATTCAATGCAAATAAATTATTTCTATTCTATTCTATAAAGAGCGACTGCCTCCAGTATAAAAACATTCGACAGATTAACTCGACACTTCGTGTAATAAGAGAAAGTTATACACACAATACTAACAATGTACTCATGCAAAACAAAAATTACCTTGTCCCGCCATTTTGAATTTGTTAATGCAACACACAACAAAATAAATAATCCTATTCTGGACCACGATGTTAAAAATGTTTTTTTTTTTTCGCTCCACTGTAAACCACTCTATTGAACCACCACTTTTTTATCCTTCTAAATGAAATTCTTTTTATGCAACACAGAGATACACAAAATAAATCCTTATTTTTCACCACAATATTAAAAAAAATCCTTTTCGTTATATTTTTCCAACACACTCCACAAGTTTTTTTCAAAAGTAAAATTGAACACACGTTTTTTTCAAAATCAATTTGTGCTCAAGTTTTTTTCTCTCCGCAATGTAAGTGCCGGAGGCACTAGCAATGCAGAATGATCTAATTTGTAATAATCAACGAAAACAATGTTTCACACCAGATAAATTCTTGTATGTAACACCGCGTACGGTTTTATGTGGAATGGCGCAATTCATGTATACATTTTTCCTTGTTAATAATGAGTAAAATAATTTTAGAAGCGAAATATTAATAGGAATTGATTAATTAAGAGCGCTAATAAATGAATCATCCCACATTCTTTGGTTTATGAAATACTTCATTCATCTCCTGATAAAACACCATACATTTGCAAAAGGTGTTTCATTTTATAATTCCTGTATCTTTTATTCGCATAGATGGGTACGGTGACATCAAAGATTTGATTTTTCCATAGAAGAAGTGATGAGACAATGGAGGCTATCGCGTATGAATTCGCCGCTAGAGGCGCTAGTAAAGCGCGAGGTCACCGAAATGTTAGATTTCATAGTGTTTGCGCGTTGCGTGCTTTTTTATCACGTATTTTTACTAATATTCACGATTGTGCTCTAGATTGAGCTATTCCTGATTAATTATGACTTGAAGATTTTAAGTAGCAACTTAGGATTTTATTTTTTAGTACTTTGAGGTAAAAATGATTTTTAAATATTTCATGCTTGCTAATTTTAGGGAGAATATTGTAAATATGTATCTGAAGTTTACACTATGTTTTTATACGTAATAAAATAAACTTTTCAGTTCTCATGCTCTAAAAGTTCGTCTTTAGTTATGTCGTGCGTAGGCGACATAAAGTCGCTTTTTATGCCCTAGAGCATAAAGTAAAATCTTCGTAGAAGACCAAGGCAATCGGTCCAACCGCCACACAAACAACTTCAACTTCATAGAAATAACCTTTTCGCTCGCCTCGCTCCCAAGCTCGCTCGGATGGTAAAACGTCTCGCGTAAAATGGTGCGTTTTATGCACTTGATGTACAATCTACTATTTTATGAAGTTATTGGTACTTAGTGTTAAAAAGAGTTATTGACATGACCTTACTCGACAGTGGCGCCATCTGGTGAGCTCAAAAACGATAGCCCTCATTGAATGAGTCATCCAGTCTCCCGTAATCTCTTTTACCATCATCTTCCAGCCCTAGTCCCATGTCGCTTGAGGTCGTCGCAACACATGTTCTTCTTCCAGTCTCCCCTGTCAGACGTCACGGCATCATTTACTCCTTTCTCTTCCATACACACAATCCATGTATCTTTTCTTAGGTATTTCTCTCCCTCTCCATCAATCAACGCTTATATTAAAAAATACCTATTACTGTTAAAACAAAATGACTTGTGTGTAGTTGTGACATTTCATCATCTGCCCAGCCTTTTCCCAACTATGTTGGGGTCGGCTTCCAGTCTTACCGAATACAGCTGAATACCAGTATTTTACATGGAGCGACTGCCTATCCGACCTCCACAACCCAGTTAGTACTGGGTAATACGATACCCCTTGGTAAGACTGGTAGTCTAACCGAATGCAGCTGAATACCAGTATGTTACATGGAGCGACTCCCTATCTGACCTCCACAACCCAGTTAGTGCTGAGTAATACGATACTCCTTCGTAAGACTGGTTGTCAGACTTTTGGGCTGACTGGGACTGACTGTAACGACTGTCAAAGATCTACAACTGACAGCCGGGACTAACGACTTAACGTGCTTTCCGAGGCACGGAGAAAACTTGGTAAGTAATGGGCGGTCACCCATCCACAGACCAACCTAGGCAAGAGCGGCTCAACCTAAAGATCGACCTGAGCGGCTGTTATTATTTTGCCACGAGCTCCTCTTTAGCTTCATTTCAAGGTTTTAATTATTATTAGTTTCACGAAAACCAACCGTAATCAGAAATTTACAAATAACAGCAAAATTGAAACTTTTCAGATGCCAATGGCATTTGGAGCCGTATCAAAATGAGACGGTGGAATGCTGAAACGTCGTAAAAGACATAGAGCGTGCTGATATTTTCAACCTTCGGTTTTGAGCAGTACATAACAAATCCAATAGCAGAGTTATTGTCGTTATTTTTATTTGTTTTGACTAGAATCCAAATGACAGGACACAGAATGGCCGACTAACTCGCGGTTCAATGTCTGAGGAAAAACATGCATTGCGTTTTGAGGTCATTGTGGTAAAAATGGGAGTGATGAACTAAATATTTTTTTATTTCAAACGAAAACTAAAGCCATTTGAACTTCATATTCACACATGAGAACTTTTTTTTTAAATACTATGCTTGCGTTTGGCCGCAACTGGCCTGATGTAATGACGCAGCCTAGGGAGGAGCTCGCTTGCCTAGACGAAACCGATTAACTCGAACTTTGAACAGATCTAGATTATAATGATCAGCTATAATGATAATTATCGCTCTGAATGTGCACGTCTTTCTACATCGTTCTCACATATATGTATAATCTCAACATGAATGATGTAACCAAGATCTTGTAACAATAGTTGGATTAAAAGAGTGTCCATGGAGTTTATTGCCCATTCACTCCTTCTCCATAGAGATCTACGCTTTGGAATGGGCAACTACAGTACTTTCGCAAGTTATTATGACTTGTGTCTGTGACTAGCTTCGCCTTCTTTGTTTTTCTGACATCCAATAGTGCCTGTTATGGTCTAATTGAAATAAATGCTTTGAGTTTGAGTTACAGGGAACAGAGAAGCTGGTGAATTCCACAGTCCCCCAAAACGTCCGCTTTTTGTGACTTTCTAGTATTTTAGCTAGGACGAAGTGGCGAAAATACACTCCCCAGCAAATCATTAGTGTGAGGACCGGAGTTTAGATAATCTTGAAGGTACGGCACTTTAAAACGCAAAGATCTTGTGATTATTTAGGCCGACGTAAGTTGCAGGAATTTAGTGACTATTGAAGGCGCAGGGACCTATGCCGAGCTGTAGATGTTATAAGCCTGTGATCCTGATGACATTAATAAAAGCGTTTGCACGCAACGTACTGACAATGTATTTGGACCTACCAATGACACACAATATGACCAATCACAGACGCTGAACTTTTATTAAAATGATCAATCTTTCTACTAGAATATCGTACTCCATGCAATGTCATTCACGTCCATGTATAGCCCTATAAATAAAACAATTGTGCCACAACATAATTGATATCTTTAGGGAATGTACTCATTCGAGAGATGAGATAAAAAGTACCCTATGCCCTGTCAATTATGCAAGAGGTTACTCATTGTTTGTGTTTGATTGGACAACAAAGGAATGTCGCTTCTATACAAGTATAAATATTACAGAACAGAGTTAGCTGTCGGTATCTGACTGTGTAGAGTTTTCTAGAGCATACGATGGATTTTATTTGACAGCATCTGGTTTAATGGTCGCAAGGGTTACCGCTGAGCGGGAAGTCCTGGCTTGAGTTTTTCCATAAAACAGGAATTACTGAGCAGTAGACGAAGTCTGGCCTTATGCATGGTTGATAGCAATAGGCTCGCCACTTATTACTTCGGACTTTGACACAACTGGCGAAATGTGCGTGTATTCAAGCCTAACAGGGGTAATGATATGTTACAATAAATTTTAATAGTTTTCACCATCATTTATAACATTTAATCCGGAAGATTCATGTGTAAACGTATTAATAAAATTGGGATCTGGAAAAGTAAATGAATTAAATTATCTTGGTTCCTTCTCTCATAGTGGATGTACTTACAAATGAGGCTAGGTCATTACTAGTATTATTATGACGTTAACTATAGTGATTTATTACGCTAGTGTTGTACTACAACATCTATCAATATCGATATATTTAAGGCCGAGGCAAATGGCGAGAAGAAAGTTTTTACTATGAATGTGAGGGCCAAAGAAACGATGGATGGACTGTGTGAAGGATGATATGGCTAGAAAGGAGGTGACTGTTGAGATGACGAGTAATAGAGAAGTATGGAAGAAGAAGACATGCTGCGCCACGAATAAAGTTGGATATGATCGATAGATTCTTCCGAAAGATCAGGTGTGTAGTACTCTCAACCGGCGCGCGGCGTGCGTGTCTGACCAACAGGGCTGTTGCGTATCTCTGTTGACAGTTCATAGTGATACTCACTTGGTAAGTTTTGATTTATTTATTTATTAATTTAATTACAACGGCTGTTAAACCAATTATAATAACTAAAAAAGAACTAAAAGAGTTATACATACAAATAAAATAAACAAAATAACAAAGTAAAGGTTCACACTTTCATAAATTCCTTTCACAATACTTCTGACATGCCAATAAAATCTTCGTCCATCCATCCGGAAACAGATCGTCTGTTGGATTAGAATCCAAGAGATCATTAAGCGCGGCCAGAGTGCGAGGAATTGGCGACTTAGCGCGTGCAATAGTGTGACATGGAGGCACGGCAAACAGCCTGTGCCTGTGTGTGGTTAGTGTTCCATAGTTTCTGCTAACCCTCGCAGGAAAAGGCGTTAGTTTATGTATATATGACAGAATATATTTAAAGCCGAAGTTCCTTTATTGCGGAAAATTTTCCAGGGTCGAGTGAACTCCCGGAATAGACAAAATAATCTTTATTTTGTATACGTAAGTGTTAAAATGGCATCCATGACATAGTTTTATTTGACCTGGGGTCAGGAATTCCGCTTTGCAGTTTAGATAGGGGGTCCAATTAGTAAGTTTTAACGCCTTAAAATAACTATATTTAAGTTTGCGGAAATAAATACGAGATTGATAGTAAGTGACGGTTTGTATTTGAATAAAATATTGATAATATTATTATAATAGCCGTTATTCAATTGAAAAAAACATGGCCAAGGTTTCAATAAAGCATTCATTAATAAACTACTGATTGTAATTTAATTTAAATCAATCATTTTAATCTCACTTCCTACTAATACTATAAATGCGAAAGTTTGTTAGGAAGGATGGATGTGTGTTTCACGCAAAAAGTACAGAACGGATTTGGATGAAATTTGACACCTAGATAGTTTATAGCCTGAAATAACACATAAGAAATTTTCATCCCGGTAGATGATCCCGTGGGACAGTTACCGAACTTCACGCGGGCGAAGTCGCTGGCATAAGCTACTAAATAATATTTTTATAAATTGGGTAAGTATTTTTTAAATATTTTTTTCGTTCTTTTTTCTGTCGTGGTCCTTTCGTATGCCGAGTATATAGACACAATTAAAAAGCTATTGTGTCTCGCGTAGATCCACGTTCCCGGCACACGAAGGGTTAAGGAAAGCACCACATACAGGTTTGGATGGCACTGAAGCGATAGTGCATGTGTCAGCTTAACTCAGAACGTAAAAGCCCTCAACTATCCAACAATCAATAATATAATGAAGTGATTTTGGTCAGTTGCAAGAAGTGAAAGAATTTGTCAACTTATTCTATACGAGGTTTTTTTTTTCTGACGGGAAATCATCAAATAACTCCTCCCGCTCTGGGCTGACTAAAACCCATCCATGTTCCTTCTTTTGCCCTTTGTGTTCCAAGGCCGCGGTATCTCTTTCGAACAGCCCAGCAACCCTGGCAGTCCCGCAACCCTGCGCAACGAGGTTTTCAGCAAAACTTGGCAGTAGAAACCAATACTGATTTCGGTTGGAAAAATATCGATAGTTTTGTAGATCAGTATGCCCCCTCTCTAGAAATACAGTAAATAGTTTAAAACAATTTCGCGGTAACATCAGACGGCCTGACGCCACTGACAAGAAACATTTTGAGAAATATTTACTTATTAGATAATTGTTTTGAAAGTGGCCCAGTGCGGGTTTGAACAAAATATTGATATGCAAAACTAAAGCCGCGTTTCAGAAAGCACGCTAAGCCATTAGTCCCTGTCATTCGAAGATCTTTGACAGTCGTTACAGGTAGTCAGTGGCCCGAAAGTCTGACAACCAGTCTTAGTAAGGGTATTGTATCATTACCCAGTACTAACTGGATGATAGTTATACAGTCACTCCATGTTAAATACTGGTATTTATTTGCATCCGGTTAGACTGGGAGCCGACCCCAACATAGTTGAACAAGTCTAAGCAGAAAATGAAAATCTTTATTTGTGGACATGGGTTGTACAGGGGTGATAAACAAATACAATACAGCGAGTCCATCCATGTCTTGCGTTGCAGGTGAGGAGGTTCCTGTCTCTGGAGCCCTAACCACCGGTAGCTTGGACCTTGCTCCCGATACCGGCGGAGTCGAACAAGCTATTTGGTATTCACGCGGAAATTTTCACAATCCAATGCCGAAGCGTATACTTTTCCAAATTTTATTTAATAAAGCTTTTTTCAAAAAGAGACTGATTCTTAATGACATAAGCTTTATAATATAAAATTGCAAACAATATTGTCAATGTAATAAGATTTTGAATATTTTTGCGTGTATACCAAATAGCTTGTTCGACCGTACAAATCAAATGCAATACTTACAATTAATTATCAATTTCTGTTAAAACTCAATAAAAACAACAAAAAAGTACACAATGTCAGAACAATAATAAACATAAAATTGAAATAAAAATAAAATACAGACAACGATTGATCTACAGAACTATCGATACTTACTAAGCCCCACTCTAAAGACTCTCTAATTAGTTTCGAATTATTCCGCGCTAACATCAGACAGTTCGACGCCTCTGACAAGTGACATTTTAACACATATTGGTATAATTGCTTTGAACCAATTTCTTTGTGGCGTAGAAATTGCTATCGGTTGACAAAAATATTTACTAATTGGTCTCTTATCGTAGGTTTTTTATGTTTCTTTGCAATTTTTTTTTTATGTAATACCTATTACATGTTTAATGTTTTCATCATCAACTTCCTCGCCTTTTCCAACTTTGTTGGGGCCGGCTTCCAGTCTTACTGGTTGCAGCTGAATGCCAGTATTTTACCTGGAGCGACTGCCTATCTGACCTCCACAATCTTCACAACCCAGTTAGTACTGGGTAATACAATACTCCTTGGTAAGACCGGTTGTCACTTTTTGGCCGAACGTGGGTCGATTGTAGGACCAAGGGTTACATGATTTCCGAAGCTCAGATCTCTGACCGGTCGTGTTTGATTGCTGTCCCATCAGCGGCAAGGGAGAGTGCACTTGTGTTTGCTTGAAGTGTCTCCATAAGGATAGGAGGCAGACGGAAACAACTGTTCTTTACAAAGTTCCTTTTATGAATGTCCAATTATAACATACGAATCATATTGCTAACTTAGAGTACTTAGTTACTGGTATATTAATGTTCTCCTTGCGAATCGTGACATGTTATTGGACCGACGACTGTCTTAATGGGGATCAGCAAAGGCATGTATACTTGTGCATTATGTTTCTAGGAGGCTAGTCCTCACTAGCCTCTGCGTCCCTTTGTGCCTATTGTCCTTTTTTTGTTCTGTCTCCTGCTGATATATCCCGCTATTCTTTTCTGATTGATCTCGTTGCGGGATCCAAGACAGTTAAATTGTTTCTCTGGGACTTCGTCGGCTTTATTGTCTCGGCGCTTTTCTGGTGGTCGCCACTGTTGATGCCGGCGCACAGGAGTTGCAGTGAGACGGGGTTATCCCACTACAAAAAAATTCTTTAGCTTCGAAGCTAAATGGACCAATGTGCTTTTAAAAATGTAGCCGGGCGAACTGGATGGGGAAGGAGCTGGACAGGTCGTTGTAGCGCAGCTTGTTAGAGGCCTACGTCCAGCTGCGATTGATATTATAGCCCACTATCTCATCTGATGGTAAGCGGTTTTCTTTTGGAATGCGCTCCCTCTGTATATCAGGACAGCCACCAGTCGGTTCATATTCAAGGTAAAAGCTCGCGAACGCTTACGTAAGAAGTTGGCAGACTCCTCCCACAGTTAATTTGTTGTATTTATTATTATATTATAAGGTTGTATGTTTTGTCTATGTATCACCCTAAGGTAGACTGGTAGAAAATACCCAAGGCATTAAGTCCGCCTTTGTACAGTGTTTTTACATTATGTTGAATAAATAAATAAATAAATCATGGGGTGCGCGCTTGCCTAAAAGTAACATATTCACTCGAGAGTTGAATTAACCGTTTCTATGAGCAATTAACCTACATCCAAGTTTAAGCATAGCATAGTCAGTCTATTATGGTCCCACGGCTGGGACACAGGTCTACTCTCTATGAGAGGGAGTGGGCTATAATCCACCACGCGGGCCCAGTGCGAATTGTCTTCGAATGTTTGGTTCCGCACTACACACCCGCCCTAATCAACCTACTTCAAAAATAATGAAGACCTGGCAAGATTTTGTATACAATACAACATCTCGGAAACGTAAAATTACCTAACCAACTTTTTGGAAATTGATTCTTATTATTTTCTGTATATAAAAAGCGATTAACTGAAGTGTCCAACCATGGTTAATACCGCTCATAACTCTGGGAAAAGATTGAGACCTGAAATACAGGCTCAGTTGCTCATATTTATTCTTTGTGCTTAATTCTAACAGCATTTAAATAATGTTCATGAGAAATAAATAAACTTATTAAACAAACAAATAACTAAACTTAATTACAAACGTTTTTACAAAAAAATACTTGTTTTTTTTTTTTCCAAAAATCGTTGTTCCATATTTACTGCCAGTGTAACAAAGTGCATTTGCACTGACAATTAACAATTTCTATGAGCAATTAACCCACATCCAACAGTTGACTCACATTTGTCCGTCTGATAAGGACTTGATTCGATGTTTATTTATTTAGTTGGTTGGGATGTCATGTGGAAAAATACTAAAGTTTGTGTGAGTTTCGTGTCAATGTCGGTGATGTGTTTGTTTTTATAATGTTCTAACTTCCTAAAGGTTATCTTCTGTAATTCATCTATTCAGTGAGAGAGCTAGACACATCAAGGAGGATTTAATTTTAATTTTTATATTTAACCCCTTTTAACTTTTGATTTAAAGGGTTACAAATTTTCGTCAATTTTACCGAAAAGAAATCCTATCAAACAAAACAGCAAGTTTCGTTTTAGATCTAAATATTGTTTTATATTTCTGTAACCCAAGTACATTAACCGACAAATCTTACAAGCCCTCACAAAAGCAAAGGGTCCTGAACAAAATATTTAAATTGGTCTTACGCCCAGAGTTCATAGAAAAATGCCTATGGTCCTTTATGCGAAAATCATAGCGCAAGTAGAGTAATCCAATAAAATAATAGCACAAAAACGACCAACGACGACGTTTATCGACCCAATTATATCTATTAAGATGATGAATCGCTTGCGTCAAAATCTCATCCGTCATTCTTGGATGACCATACTGGTATTCCACCAGCTGCATGCAGTTGGACTGGAAGCTGACCTCAACATAGAATAGAATAGAATAGAATACTCTTTATTATGTACACCATAAAAATTACAGATATAAATGTAAAACATTATAAAAGGGGTGACACAATGGGCGGTCTTATCGCTAAAAGCGATCTGTTAAAGACAACCTTTGGATGGATTTAAGGGGGAAGGAGAGACAACAACAACAAACAACAACAATATACAACAACAACAACAACAACAACAACATAGTTGGAGAAAGGCCAGGCAGATGATGATGAGCCTTGGATGACCATTTATGCGACAAGTTTTAGACTCTGAGCAAAATCTACTTGAATACATACATATTATTTATTTTTTATTGGTACTAAAAACGGGTAAAAAGATTACCTTTTTAAGTGTCCAAAAGCTTACGTCCATCAATACTGTTGAAAGTCGTTTTGCTAATACGAAACACTTGGAAGAGCAAAGTATCGAAGAAATAGAAACTGGTTAAAAAAATGGTTCCGGAAAAACTCCACAATAAAGAAGATATCAAAATACAAAAACTCACGACTTTTTCCAATAGAAGGTAGACACTAAAGTTTCTACGACCTACTTCGATGCTTTGCAATAATTTTGTTAGAAACGTATTCTACTTCTTAGCGTATCGATGGCAAAAAGTTTAAATATGTTTAGCCCTGTCACCTGCGCTCTTGATGATTTATTTACTGCATCAGCGAGCGGGGTTCGCATGGCTGAGAAACGTCTGAAATCTTTGTTTTTACAGAACTTCTAATCATAAACATTGCCACATTTGAAATGATTACATGCAGTTGCAGTTTCTGTTGTTTTTTAGTGCGGTTTTTGCTGATTTAGTGTTTCACTTCTTCTTTTTTAGCTTTTGATACCTGTGCTCAAAGCAACACAAGGCCTATACCCAAAAGGGGATGAAGACAGGCTACGCATGATGATGACGAAATTGCCTGATACGATTTTTTCCCATACTCCTTTTGTTTCGTCCACGTCCATACTTCCCATTATAAGAAGATTAACGGTGGTTTCCGTCACTTAAAATTGCAATTCACTAAAGTGAAAGGTCCAATCGCACGTGAAAGTGCTTCCGACGCGTACGAATGCGGATTCCTGGCTTCTTGCTCCACCAAATGACGCCTTGACGTGAAAGAGTGAGATGGAGATACTCGAAAATGCTGAACAGTGCGTGATTTCTATAAGTATAAAGAGTTATAGACCTATGGGCATAGCCCTTGCTACTCACAGAAGGTGACTGGATTCAAATCTGCTGCACCACATAAACTATCTTTGTATATATCGCATTAACACGAGAAATGAAAAGAATTTCACAATAGTTCCTGTTTTTCAACTACAGATCCCACTGAAGACACTGAACCAACTAAATTTACAATGGAAAATATGGTGTTTTAATACTAGGAAGTGCAGATGCATCGTTCAAATAAGTATTGCGTTCCTAATGAATGACAAGCCTCCTAATTGCTCATCTTTTCCTTGATTCTGAGATTCCTGAATGAATGATTGGGTTTCCCTAAAACTGGATATTTTCTACACTTATCATTGCACACGTAGACATACAGGGTGATTGGTAATTGGGTGAATTCCTTGAATTATTCTGGAACTAATTTGCAACAATTTTGGGGTTCAAACTGGGTTGTTTTGGAGAAATCGAACTTCGTAGGCTTTTGAGGGTATAAAGGTTTGCAGTGCGAAGACTGTTATCATGAAATCAGTACACGCAATATAGCTCATTTTCGTCAGTTATTTAAAAAAAACAGCATTGAATTTTTATACAAAAGTGCAATTTCGATACTGTCAGAATTGCGACTGAACAGACGCAACCACCACGCTGATGGTAGATGCGACAAACAGTTGCAACTACCACCAGTGGGGACAGACAGGTGGGGGCAGACGGGAATAAACCCTTTCTACCTATGGCGTTCTAGAATCGTGAGCCTCATGACTTCATGGCTATTGTTCCTTACACCGTGTATACATTTAATAAATAAATAAATATCGCTGGACATTACACACAGCGCCATCTAGGTGCCACACTAAGCAACGAGGCTTGTGTCGTGGACACCAGATAGTTGATAATAGATACTTTTTGTTTGTAAATACACACTTATTATACATATAAACATCCATGACTCGGAAACAAATGTCCATGCTCATCACACAAACATTTGATCCTACCGGGATTCGAACCCGGGACCCTAAGAACGTAAGGCAGCCTCACTACCGCTGCGCCATTCGGGTCGTCAGATCGTCGATCGTCGTTTATATGCTGAAGTTTATTTTACAGATAAGAAAAAAAAAAACAAATTGCTTGTAGGGATTTCGAATCATAATTACCTACATCAAGCGGAAGACGCCCACTCATATGCGTTTATTCAAGGGAGGTCCCAGATTACTATACTGGAATCCCCTTTACACTGGCAACCAATGAATAATAGGCTACCTACATTAAAACCAACCATGAGTGTCGATTTCCCCTGACCTTATCCCAATTTATTTGTAGTCGGCGCTGCATGTCTTCTTCCATACTTCTCTATTACTCGTCATCTTATCAGACACCTCATTTTTGGCCATAAATCATCCCCCAAACAGTCCATCCATCATTTCTTTGGTCTTCCTCTACTCTTATAGCCATCCACATTCGTACTCTTTCCTCACGACATTTTCCACATTCCTCCGCATCACACGCTCATAAGTCAAGTCAAGTACAGTAAAGTCAACTAAAGTCAAGACTCAAGTTCAAGGTGTCTTGTCAAGTTCTGGAGTGGCGACCGCGAACCAAAAGACGTTGCGTTGGAAGGCCTCCCACTAGGTGGACCGATGACCTGGTGAAAGTTGCGGGGATCCACTGGATACGAGTCGCACGGGACCGGTCAATGTGACGACACTTGGGGGAGGCCAATGTCCAGCAGTGGACGTCTTTCGGCTGAAATTATCATGATACGCCCATACCAAGACAACCGATTATCACAATACTCTTCAGTCACTGGCGCCACTTTCAGACGATATAATATGGCATAAATTTATATGGGGCGCAACCGGGACACTGTTCAGTTAGTCCCATTACCATCTTGCTGACTGGCAAATATTTTTAGCTCGGCATGAGATAATGTCTTAGGTATTGTGTGCAGATACAAAAGAGTCAATAGAAGAACAATTTCGGACACAAATAAACCAATGAATTTGATGAAATAGTCAGATCAGATAGGCAGTGGTTCCGTATAAAATACAGGTCTTTATCTGCGCCCGGTTAGACTGAATGCCGACTCCAACATCGTTGGGAATTTGCAGGCAGATGATTTCGTAATTGAACAAAAAATAATGTTTCTGTAGATTCATAAAATACAAGCCTTCAGTATTCACTACGCCCTCGTTCCATTTTCCATTCGCATTCATTAAAACTTGCACGATCTCATTAAAATCAGTTTTAATAGTTAGTTTATAGCTGAGGTCTATTGGAATCATTGTTTTCAATTTACGTTATTTTCACTTTCAAAGGAGTGTCCACAAAGAAATGTCCACTTTATGTTAGTATTTATTATTTCAGAATCGTGCCATACTCATGCTGAAATCAATGTCAACAGACTCCAGCTGAAACGAGTTTAAAATACTGAAGTAAGTACTGAAGAACTATAACTGCGGTTGTGATTTAGTTTTCAAACATGTTGGTTCTTTACGCTTAAACTTTTAACTTTTACATTATATTAGTTTTTATTCTGAAATCCACTTAAGGTAAATGCGCAAGGGTAGCCCGCGAAATTTAAATTTTCTTACGTTCATTGCAATTTGCAGGTCAGTGTCAGGTTGTATGTTGATGAAAATATGAATCGCGCCAGTAACACGTATGGAGTTACAGAATTATAATCATTAAAATCATCAATACAACCCTCCAAGTTCATTTAACCCCATTGAGTGACTTTTTCATGAAATAGCTATTGCATAAACAACTGGATTGATTCGATGCAGGGCTAATGTGGGCCATTGGTTGTTTGTTTTCATCCAGTTTTATGGCATTTAAAATAACAGTTGTTTTAGCCACGGTCAGCAAAACTCCGGGCAACCACATCTCACAACATTATGTCATTAACTCTTAAAATAAATCACATGTCCCAGCTGTTTTATAATTGCAATTATTACAATTTGGTTTGATAAGACCGTAGGTACCTACATCCTTATCAGCGAGTGTACCGAACAAAGAATCACTATGATGTCATCGTTCAGTTTTAGTCTAATTATAATTAGAGTATGTTTCTTACAATGTGCGTATGATGTATAAGCTCGTGTTTGTATTAAAGAAACCTCTTTCCTCGAATAGGCACGATTTTACCCCACTCGACGTTGGCCGTCACGTGTGGATGGAAAACATTGGCAAAATCCTAATTAATACTCAATACTCAATACTCAATACGTTTATTGCATTCCACAATGTGAACTTAGGTGGTAGGTACATAAGAAAATACATACATTAGTTTTAGAGCATTGTGGGCCCTGCCATTAATGCTACGAATGATATACAAGATGTAAATGGATCCTTCACGAAGCCGTCAACCAAGCATTCTGTACATCAAACTAAGTAACTTTACGCAAAAATTGTTGTTGCGAAACGACTTTTTTTGTTGTTGTTGTGACAAATCGATTTACGGTAAGACTTAATGTAACGCACTCAAAACATTGTACTGATTGATGGATGCATTAAATAGTACGGGGGTCGCGTGGGGGTAGACGAGAAGAGTAGGGACTCCATTTTCCGCACTTAGACTCTCATTCGGTCCGTTGTGCGTCGGTGTCCTGGCTAAGTTAGCCAGCCTAGCTCCGCCCAGAAGCACAGAAGTTTCCTGGGAGCTTCACAGCCTTCGCGGAGCGACCGCACCGTTCCGAGGATTTGTTTGCGTTGGATAGCCACGGCCTCGCATTCCAGAATGACGTAGGCGGCTGATTCATCGGCGTCAACTTCTGGTCGTGGGGGTATTTAAAATAAGAACTTGTAGAAAAATTTGAACTTTGACCCCCAATTTCTCCGTAACTAGAAGGTTCACAGGTATGGTCCAGAACAATAATATGATCGCAATGAAGGGGAGAACAAGTGACCTTCGGCTTCTTTAAGTACTTTTACACCCATTAAATGCAGTCGTTGGTTACAAGATGGATTCCAACGTTTGCACCAATGTATGGACCAGTGCGTAAGTAGGAACCCAAAATACGAGCTTGGATGTCCAGTTGTAGACACCAGCCCGTTACACAATACAATACAAGTAGGAACAACGAACAAGCGTGGTGATCAATAGTCGTTCCATCTCTGTATGAGAGGCTTCAGTCTTAGCTCATCATCATACTACTTTCCGCCTTTTGGGTGGAAATCCTCAAACTAAAACCTCGATGTTCCTCCTCATCACTTCTGGCTAGGGTGCGGGTACACAATTGCATTCTCCACAATCACCCCAGCAGCGCTACTTTAGCCCTGCTCCAACCGTCACATCAACCCCGGTAGTTGAAATTCCGGTAGTTGAAAAAACAGAGGAAGATTGTTTAGGTGTTTATTCCCTTTGCCAAAGCGTAGGTATGATTCGTACTTGGTTATTTTTTGTTGACAAAGCTGCATCCGTCGCAGAAAGATTATTTAACGCCTACACAGTTTTATTTTGATTCATGCCGACGTTTTCGAATCTTATCAGTCCATAACGATTGTAAACCCTTCAGGCTTAAGTGAAATTAGTATTGAAATAGTCTCCGCGAGCGGCGAAACTTAAATGTAGCGTAGGTACCTTTAAGTTTCGCCACCCTTTTTTTTTTCGGATGGGAAATCATCAAATAACTCCTCCCGCTCTGGGCTGAGCAGGAGGGAGTGTCAAGACTTTTACTGACTAAAACCCATTCATGTTCCTTCATCGCCCTTTGTGTTCCGGGGCACTATGGAAAATCGTAGAACAACTGCTGATTAAAAATGGTTTTTGTCAATGTCGCTACTGGCATGCTTTTTTTATTTTACTCAATAGTTTAAGGACCAAACTAGACTATAATATCAAAAAATTATAAATATTAAATGAAATGATTTTTTTAGAACACCACAAACTTTATAGTTTTGACGGACGTCCATGTCAGGCCCGTTCACTTCATCACTTTTAAATTGATTTTATTGTTATACGTTACAGGAAAAGGTATAATGTATTATATATTTCTGGAAACCTCGTCTTTTGAAGAATATGAAACAGCTAATATGTATTTAATGTTATTTTAAGGTTCACCTTAAAATAATTGCAAAATAAAATATGGTGAAAAAAAAGTTTTTTTAAAGTTCAACGAGACTTTTGACAGTTACCCACGTTTACCCCTGCTTTACATTTAATGTTGATTTGTAGCCTAACTATCCATAAACATAATCAAATAATAACAGCTGCGGATATTTGCGGGTTTCGGAGTAATTAATAAAAATGTGATAAGAGTCAGAAAACGGAAAACCGCTCGCTATCTATTGCGGTTTGAAATGTTGCTGTTTACATCAATAGTATGCGGTAAGTTTTGTAATTTACCATTGATATTAGGGCATTTATCTTTTTTGCACTCATGTTGCGTGTGAAAATATTAATCAACAAAATGCACACTACCCTCATATTTCAAATAGTATATAAACAGTGGTTTCATTCCATTGTAAATAACAAAATAGTGGTGAATTAACAGAAGTGTAATTTTTAATTTAATTAATAACATTTGTTGACTCTTCAAAATGTCTACTTTCAAGTGTTCTAAACGTGAAATAATACTTTCGTATATCGAAGGAGGAAAATCGTTGGAAGCATTATCAACAGTTTTGCAAGAAAAATATCATGTGTCTGAAGACAACTTATGTTTCATCCTCAGTGATTTTCAAAGACATATTATTCCCGCTTTTAATAAACGCTGGAACGAAGCTTCACGGAACAAGGATACATTTTTAATGAAGAACAGTAATTGGTTGGAATCAGAATATTCAATAACTTTACCGGACTCTGAAGACGTTACAACCATCTCCACACCATCTACTTCTTCTGGGAAACGTGGAAGACCGTGCGTATCTTATCCAGACTTGTCAGAATCCAGTAAAAGAAGAAAAAATACAATGTTACTTAATGAATATGGATTTGAACACGTCTATAATGCATATCTTCAAGGGTTACGTTCGATAGGCGAAGGAACAGAAGCTAAACTTGTGGAAACATTAAGGTTTGCTGACAGTGAAAATAAGACTTTATTTTCGAGTCTCATAGAAGACGCAAGGCAGACCAAAATGTTAACGGATGAAGAAGCATTGAGCGTATTTATTTACTTGGATTTAACGAAAGCACAATATTTGTACTTGAGAAAATTAACGAACGAACGAAAATGTTTTGTGCTTCCGCCATATTATTACAAAGTGCAAGAAGTTAAAACTACTTGCTATCCACCGTCTTCAGCCATAGAAATTACAGACACAAGTGCAAAAATAGTAAGACTTCAAGATTTATTAGATCACACTGCAGCTAGAATATTGACAATAGATTCAGTCTATAGGAATGGATTGAATAACTTACTTCTGTATAGTAAATGGGGCTGGCTCATCCGGTCAAAGCCAGTACAAACAGAAACTGCCAGAAGAGTCTGAACTTATTTCTGATTCGAATTTATTGTTAATTAACGAGCTAACAGGTGATGTTGTCTGGCAAAATCCGGCACCTTCATCTGTTCGTTTTTGCCGGCCTATATTAATAGAATTTTGTAAAGAAACTCCCGAGAAAACTAAAGCCGTTGTGGATGAAATAAAGGGTCAAATAAATTCCTTGAGTCCATCATTAATTAACAAAGAAGGTGAGGGAGTGCAAGTGAAGCATGATCTCTTCCTTACAATGATAGATGGTAAAGTAGCTCAGGTATTAACAGATACGCCTTCGGGTTCCACATGTACAATATGTGGAGCTACTCCACGCCAAATGAACGATTTGACAAAAGTGACAGCTAGGCCTGAAAATGAAGATTCTTATCAATACGGACTGTCTACTTTGCATGCCTGGATTCGTTTTATGGAAATGATTTTACATATTTCCTATAATCTGTCTTTCCAAACATGGGCTTTAGTCGTTTCTTTTCTTCACTTGTGGCTGAACAAGTGAAGAAAAGAAACGACTAAAGCAAGAGAAGAAAACCCTGGTACAAAGGCGTTTCCGTGAAGAGCTAGGATTGATCATCGACAAACCAAGACAAGTAAGTGGTAATTCTAATGACGGTAATACTGCCAGAAGATTTTTTCACAATGCAAGCTGCTCTGCTGAAATTACAGGAGTGGATATAAATTTGATTAAACGACTTTACATAATTCTGCAAGCTCTTTCATCGGGTGTAATGATAAATGCTGAAATATTTTGGCAGTTATGCTATGGAGACTGCTAGGATCTATGTGAGCAATTATGAATGGTATTATATGCCATCTTCAGTTCACAAAATTTTGATTCATGGAGAAAGTGTCATAAAGCATTTTGCAGTACTTCCTATTGGTCAACTTTCGGAAGATGCACAAGAATCTCGCAATAAGGATTATAAAAAATTTCGTCTTCATCATGCTAGAAAATGCTCAAGATCCGCTACAAACGAAGATGTATTTCATACTCTTCTTTATACTTCAGATCCTTACATTACCAGCATTAGAAAACCGTATACTAAAAACGTGAAGGAACTTGATGAAGACACCTTAGATCTTTTGAAAGTGAACGAATTAATTTTAGATCCCGAAGTTCATCAAGTATAAATAACATAACATTTAGTAAACAGTGCAATTAATTAATTAATCTGTGTTCGATTTTAATCTTTAAAAAAATGCTTTTTTTATTTTATTTGATTTTTATTTTGATGTACTATATGATATTTGGTTTTTGTAAACATTAAAATAATAGTATTCATTGTTAAGAAATAAACATTGGAGATTTTTTATAATTTTGAATTTGTTTTATTTTATTATTTTAAATTTAATCATAATAAATTACATTCTATTTGAAGCCATATACACTATTCTATATTTGTGCAAAATTTTAGAACATAATATTCAGAAATAAAGAAGTTATTGATTTTTAATCAGAAACAGACCATTATTTTCCACAGTGCGGGGCCGCGGTATCTCTTTCGAGCAGTCCCGCAGGCCCGGCAGGCATCGACCCTTGCTATTGCTGACATCTCTTTGAGGCGCGCGTGGAACACGAACGCGCCGTCGACACGGCCTGTCATCATAAGACGGACGGACGGCGAGCTAGCCCATAGCTCACCGTCCACAGGCCCGCGTCTACGGTGGCCCCCGACGCCCGGTGCGTCTCCCGCGGCGGCTGGGTCGTGAGGTTCTCTCCCTCTCACGTTCCGCCACCTCCTTCACTAGCATGACTGCTTCGCAGGAGGCGACGGCGTCCCATTCCGTCTCGCTGCGGACCATGGATTGAACCAAGGCCGGACGCGAGAGGTCGCCGCCGCCGATCCAGTTTCGTCACCCTTATGCCCTGAGTAATAAGTTTGAAAACTGACCGACCGTCAGTGAGCTCGGTTGTCTCGTATCTATGACAGGTCATCGTCATCTGCCTAGCCTTTTCCCAACTATGTTGGGGTCGGCTTCCAGTCTAACCAGATGCTAACCTAACCTGGTGTCAGAATTTTTATGCCGCCCATGGACCTCTGACTTGGCTTTCCATGCCTTCGAGTAATATCTCTCAGTTATGTTTGGTTTCCTCAAGATGTTTTCCTTCACCGAAGCTTGTGATAATTAAACAATACGCACATGAATCAGAAAAATTGAATTTGCTAATAGTGATTTGACTGTATTTATAAACAATTTAATGAGATTATTAAAATGACCTTGCTACTTGTCAAATATACTTCATATGGGTCCTGCCCCTCCCGCACGTGACCTCTTCCACCGCGCTTTGCCGTATTCGTAACAGTTCGTTTAATTTCGGGGCTAGCTAGAGACCTTCGGCTTCGGCCAACACTTTGGCTCATTGTGGCCCAAGGTAGCCGAAGCCGAAGTCGAAGCTTCGGTTGTACACTAGTGGTTAAGTAAAATGGGAAATGGTCATTCTGGGAAATAGAAATTCTGGTAAATGAACATTCTGGGAAATGTTGAAACTGTAGGACATTCTGAACCTAGACGCATATTGGTTCCTATAATCATGTCGGTTTCTTCGCGATGTTTTCTAACATTATTTCCTGGTCATGTAATCAAACACTCAAAGAATAGTACCTACAAAATTCAATTCGTGACTAGGCAATTAATGGGATCATTATTATGCTATGCTCGATTTGCAATGTTTCTTTATTAAAAAAAACTGACAGATAACCTTCAGAGTATCATTGCGATGTAAGTAAATGATTGTTATGGAAACTTTAACGGTAATGATACCGACAGTTTGGCAATTGGCAAAAAAAAAAACTGGACAAGTACGAGTTTGACTCGCGTGGAGAGGGTTCCGTACGTTAATTATCTAAATTCCGTAAGTTGTTTTAAATCTGACCGAAATTTGTTCATGGTAACTAAATAGGTTTTCCTGTACCTAGTCTTTAGACTAAGAAAAAATTATTTATTTCTTTAAAAATTTTCGGCAATGTAGCTTCGGAGTCAGACCAACGAGGCAGTCATTATTAGCACTTAAGGTCTTTAACTATGAAATTTCCGTTTTTTTCTCACATTTTGTTCTGTTTGTAACTTTGACGTATAAAGGGTGTAACAAGACCCTTAACGAAGCCGAAAGGTACTTGTTCTCCCCGTCATTGCGATTATTTTTTTGTTCTAGACCTTACCAGGGAACCTTCTAGTTTCGGAAATACTGGGGGTCAAAGTTCCAACTCTTGCAGAAGTTTTTTTTAAATACACGTTTTTAACTTTAGATCAAAAACACCACCTGCCACCATCACCACTGTAAACACCTCCACGACCCCCGTAATATTAAATCCATCCATCAGCACAATATTTTGAGTGCGTTATATTGAGTCCTACCACAAAACGTGAATTTTCACCCCAAAAGAAAAGTCGTTTCCCAGCAATATTACTTAGTTTGATGTTCATCAAACTAAGTAATTTTACGCAATGCATAATGTTTAGTTGACGGCTTCGTTAAGGGTCTTGTTGAGATGCTCACAATGAGTCCTTTCATTTGGATATGTAACACGATATAGTTTGCAAAACTTTAATGGATAAAGTAAAAAATTAGTACACACGGCTACACATCAAGCTATACATTTCCAGTATAAGCTGACCTCGCATTGTACGGAAATCCTATACAATGCGAGATCAGCATAAACTGGAAATGTATAGCTTGATGTGTAGCCGTGTGTACATAAGAGGAAAGCCTGAAAGTGGCGCTGGTGACTGAACAGTTGTGTTGTCTTGGTATGGGCATGTGATGTGGAGAAATGAGGAAAACATCGTGAGGAAAGTTTTGAGTATGAATGTGGATGGGTATAAGAGTAGAGGAGGACCAAAGAAACGATGGATGGACTGTGTAAAGGATAATATGGCTAGAAAAGAAGTTACTGACGAGTTGACGAGTAAAGGGTGATTTCCACCACACGGCTGAGAAGTATGAAAGAAGAAAACCATGCTGCGCCGACCCCAAATAAATCGAGATAAGGGCAAGATAATGATGATTCCCATGTCCTAAAGAATCAGGCCATAGGGCGTGTAAAAATAGCCCATAGCTTTCACAAGGCGCGGTGTGACCTTTGTAGCCCCGTAGCCAAGCCAAGCCCGATAGGAGTGGGCTATTATCGTGATTGATCGCCGTTTCCCATGGCCGCCATGGGCTGAGTCATGTCTGTCGGAGTATTTTTGGCTATGGGTTTATGTTGGTATGGTGTTTCACGTTTGGTGGTGGGTAGCACGGCAATCCGTATGTGCTAGAAAACGTGGTAAAGAATCTGATATGTACTTATGCTAAAATAATCGAGAACAATGGATTTGCCACATTACTTTCGAAAGTCGATGATTTTTTTGGAAGTCGGTTATTTTGTTTTGATATCCTATTCAAATTCATGTCATACACGATTATTCAGGATGTAACAAGACCCTTAACGAAGCCGTCAACCAAGCATTATGCATCAAACTAATTAAAAAATTATTGCAGGGAAACGATTTTTTTTTTTGGAATGAAATATCATGTTTTGCGGTATGACTCAATGTAACGCACTCAAACATTGTGTTGATGGATGGATTGAATAGTACGGGGGTCGCGGTGTTTATAGTAAAAGTTTACTTAAAAACATGTGAACCGTTGGAACTTTGACCCACAATATCTTCGTAACTAGAAGCTTCCCAGGTGTGGTGTAGAACAAAAAAATGATCGCAAAGATGGGAGAACAAGTACCTTTCGGTTTCGTTAAGGGTCTTGTTACACCCTTTATATTTTGGATCGAGAAGTTATTATGATATCATAACGTGGTAATATAAACAACACAGACGAAGAAGAAAAAATACGGATTAAAGAAGTTAACTCATAAACTAACTACTTAGGTAAAGATAATAAAATAGAATCACGAATTCGGACCAAAAATCACAGAGAAATCGATGTACATACATAAAACAAGATGCTGGTGGAATACATAACCTCTTCCTTTTTTAGAAGTCAGTTAAAAACCGCCAAAAGAAACGAAGTGCGCCCGAAAAAGTTCCACCGCCGCGCCGATGAGTTTAGTTCAAAATGCATTTCAAATCTTAAGATTTCACGTGCTTATAATGTCATATGCCTTATGAAACCCAACGGCTAATAGGCTTATAATATGTATGAAACATTAGTAAACCTTGTTCAACAACATAAACATCATTCTTAAAAGACGCTACGCAGTCGTTCCGGTTGAGTTCTAAAAGCGTAATTTATTATAACAATAAGACTAAAAGATAAAGACTATACAAAATAGATAACAGAGGTAAACATAAGGTACGTCATATTGTGACGTCAGAACATAGTATCACGTCTGTATGATCTGAAAGGCATACAGAGGATCACACACGATTCGAATGTAAGCAACGGAGGTAATGATGGCGTTGACAAGGTTGGTGTGATTGGAAGAAGAGAACGTGTTCACGTTCTCTGTCCCAACCATGGGATTAGGGCATGAAGATGGTGTTTCGACAGGTTAGTATACATATCATCATCAGCCGAGCCTTTTTCCAGTATGTTGGGGTCGGCTTTCAACCTAACCGGATCCAGATGAATACCAGTATTTTACATGGAGCGACTGCCTATCTGATCGCCACAAACCAGTTAGTACTGGGTAATACGATACCCCTTGATAAGACTGGTTGTCAGACTTTCGGGCCATTGACTGCCTGCAACGACTGTCATAGATATACAAATGACAGCCGGGACCAACTGCTTAACATGTTTTCCGAGGCATGGAGGAACTGGTCACCTGTCCACGGCCCAACCTAGGTAAGTGCGACTTAACCTAAATATCGATCAGAGCGGCTGTTATTACGTAGCCACGAGCCCCTCTTAGTTAGTCCATGTATGTACTGACGATTTTTGACTGGATTTGAACTCTCTGCGCTGAGCCGAGGGTCAAGGATAAGAAAGAGCACAAGCCTTGTTCGTTAAAAAACCGCACCATTGGATATTCAACTCTCTAGGTTAAATGTTAGAAATCTAATTCGAAGTTAATCAACTGTGCAAACGAGCTTATGCTATAACCGTAAGCCTCAACTGGGCACACATCTTGATTTCTTGTTGTTATGGATAACATAGGCAAACAAAATAGGTACGTCATATCGTGACGCCAGAACGTAGTATGTCTGTTACCTGAAGGGCAAGCAGAGGTTTTCACCCACGTTTCCATTTCCACAGATATGTTACAAGTCCTATGTATGATGTAAGTAAGCCTATTGCCTTCATGATGTGGTGAAGGTCATTTGAATCCGTTGAATGCACCAATCGGAACAATTCGATCAGTCGACGCAGCGAAGGATGAAGGAGCGCTATTTTTTCGGCCGATGTGACGATGATGCTGAGGGGAGGTGAAAGAGTACGAATTTATTGCTAGCCACTCATCTTCCTGCTCTTGTCCCATTCTACTTGAGGTCGGCGCAACACGTTTTCTTCAGAAGCCGGTGACAAAAACACTAAATCAATCAAACAAAGGTCAAGCTTCGAAGTCGGTGACATTTGTTTAATTGATTTTGTGTTTTTTGTCACCGAGTTCTGAAGCTAAAGTTATTTTTCACTTCTTTGTGTTTTGGTTTGTAATTTTTTTTTTGAAATCGGTTTTATTTTACATGAAGCTACTAATGCTACTATGTTTACAACTGACATAATTTAGGAAAATAACAAAAGGTGACGCAGTATCTTTCGTGGGAAACTAAGTTAGATGAATCACCTCTGATTTCTGTAAGCCTAGTACAAGTTGTTGTAAAATCATGTCAACTATGACTGGTCGTTATTTTGCTTGACTGATCACAACTGAACTGATCTCATTAGTGACGTTCTTCAGAAAGGTTAGGTGCGTAGTACTCGCAACCGGCGTGTGTGTATGACCATATAAAGGGTGTAAATAGACCATTAACGAAGTCGAAAGACACTTGTTCTCCCCGTCATTGCGATCGTTTTTTTGTTCTGGATCCTAAATACCTCCATGACCTATTTACTATTCAATGCATCCATCAGCACAATGTTTTGACTGCGTTTCATTGAGTTTTACCGTAAAACGTAATTTTTCACCCCAAAAAAAAGTCGTTTCCCAGAAATAATTTTTGCGTAGCGTTACCAAGTTTGATTTACAGAATGCTTGGTTGGTGGATACGTGAAAGGTTTGCGTCACACCTTGTAAGAACGTAGACAAAGCAAAAGGATTGTGAAAATATCGAAGCAGGTGGTGTTCCGGGGCCCATCTCTGCTATTGAAATCGTTTGGGAATATCCGGTCACTAACACCGATGTTGAACGTTTGGTAATTTCTTGCCTACACGTACCTCATTTGAGACTTGGGAACTCTAAGGTGTCTGTTCGTGTGTTTGCAATTATGGAGATAATCTTCAGAACTCCTGATCCGATTCCGAAAATTCTTTCACTAACGGGTAGCTACATTATCCCCGAGTGTCATAGGCTACATTTAAAACGTTCACGTGGGTTAATATCCGTACATAACGAGAGCGAAACCGCGAGCAAATGCTAGTTCCTTTATGAGTGAAAATGTCAATGCTATTAAATTGGGTCTGAAATCATGTACTATCACTACATAGTATAAAACAAAGTCGCTTCCCGCTGTCTGTCCCTATGTATGCTTAGATCTTTAAAACACGCAACGGATTTTGATGCAGTTTTTTTTAATAGATAGAGAGATTCAAGAGGAAGGTTTGTATGTAATGCACCCGTGCGAAGCCGCGGCGGGTCGCTAGTCTACTAATAAGTATTATTAAGAGGTATTTGTGTAGGGAGTAATCTCCGGATCCATTTCTAAAAATTCTTTCATTGGCAGAAAGCACAATATTTGCGGACGAAGTCGCGGGCGAACTGCTAGTCTATACTAATATTGTAAAGAGGTAAAGTTACTGAGGTTGTAGGGGGTAATCTCTGGATCTACTGAACCGATATTGAAAATTCTCTCACTAATAGAAAGCTACATTATCCCCGAGTGCCATAGGCTATATTTACAACGTGCCCCTGGGATAATTTCCGACCAAAACGCGAGCGAAGCCGCGGGCAACAGCTACTCTTTGATAAAAGTCTGTGTCGCGATATTCCTTACAATGTGTTTGATAGCTACGGGGAACTTAAAAACAATGGGAGTCTTGTTTTGAGAGAATCATGATTTAATGATGTCATTATTACCTTTAGTTGAATCCATTCATCACGGGACGGAGTGTTGAACGTTGTATAGCATACAACTGATTATGATAAAATAATCAGTTAATTAGAAGCACTTTTTTTCTGCACTGGAATATTTTAAATCACTTTTTTAGTTCCAAAAGTGTTTAAAATATGTTTCGTTTCTGCGTTTTGATTTCACTAATCACTTTAAAATGTTCCTTTGTTGAATAACTCACAATTTGTCGTGTTTATTTTTTGTATATTTAGACACATGTTAGTACTTTTCATTTCTGTGCCAAACACGGCCACTGCCAATCAATTTTTTTTACACTTTCTACAAAAAAGAATCTTTCTTTTAATCTTTTAAAATGATCTCAAGTTAAAATTACGTACTTTAAAGACATCTAGAATTTAGTCTATCAGATAATTAATTAAAAACTTTTAAACATCACTTTCTAACTAACTACCGTCTTTTAATGTGAATTAATGACAGTTGCATTTTTTTTTATCTTTTAATTAAAAAAAAAATTTCACTTCGTGCCAAAAACACTGATAAACACTGGACACTTCACAACTACCGTCTTTTCGTTCAAAATTTTTGGTAGTAGGTATGTTTTAACCGATGTAACATGAAAAGGGTAGTGAGTTAACGTGATTCAGACGCGCACTGGTGGCGGCCTAGCGAAATGAAACGTGGTGAAGCATGCGGCGGTGTAAAGTTCGGCTTACATGGCGGTGTGTTGTAAGCTGGCTTTGTGAATTATTATGATTTGAAAGGTGATTTTTTACGAATTCGAAATGGTAATCAGTTCTTTGGAAACTTCTGTTGTAATTGGCGATTTTTCTATAAACTTTTCCTGAGAGACCTACATAATTATAACATTCATCCGTGTCTTAAGGGTCAAAAAGGGTAAGTCCAACAGAATTGGAATATATCTCAAATCGTAGCTCATAATAACTACTCCAAATAATTGTATTGCGGCATATACCTAAGTAAGGCAGCGCCAAATGAAAATGTTGGAATTTTCTGTATTTTGTCCAAGATTTGACCGCAACAGTCATTAAATTTGTTTGTTAAGGCCATAAAGCTCAAATAGTCTTTCCCTACTTTTCCTGATACCTGTAGTTGCCCAATCACAAAATATAAATTTAGGGCAAATACTTTTTGTCTTCTTTTCAAATGTTTTGTTGAATTCAGTTTGAACTATTGAAAAGAAATTATCATACAATTGATTTATATTAATATCGTCCATATGATGGCTCATAACATTTAACTTGTTCTGTAAGGAAATATTGTACCTATTTATTTTGCTGGTAGTTATTGCAGATTCTATTGACTACATTGTCCACGCAGTAATTCATTTAAACTAGGCCGGTGAATTTCTAGAATCACATAAGGACTATTACCGCTGTGTTATGGTACCCTCCCTTTAAGTAGGTTTTTTATTACTTTTGAATATTGGGTCAAATCTTTGGTAAAACTCAGAAACAGGGAACATTTTCTAAAAAATGAAATATCGGGAATCAAAATAAATAGTATCTTAACATGACACAATAAATATTCCGTTTTTAGTGATAATAATAGCCTCTGTTTTTTAGGTACGTGTCATTTTATGTATTAGTAATATTTCGATTCTATTTACTTTACGCCCAGATTTCAATGAAAATTGGCCATGATCCTTTGATTATTAAATCACCTCCATTCTAAGAAAGCGCTGCGGTCGGAACATTGAAGAGCAACACTAAGCCACTGAATTTCTTTATAGTTAAACATAACGCCATGTGAACTCATCTTCTGGACATACCTACCACGGTTCGCTAACACGTGAGCCGGTGCAGATAATTATTGTTATATGTTATACAACTGATAACTTTGTGTACGAATACTGAAGATACGATACATTTTGTAAATTAACGAGTTCTAGACCATTTGATATAATGATCTAAGTATGTATAATAAATTAAATTTGAAGTCTCTATGTTATTTCAAAATCACAGCTTTTTACTGAATACATAACGTAACGTATGTAATGTGTACAGTAGGTAAGGTAACAAAAAAAATACTTTTTCTAAGTTGTAAGTACTGTAATTTGTTTGTCTGTCTGTTTGTTCCTTCTAATATCCAAGAACGGCTAAACCGAATTTGACGACACTTTCACTGGCAAATGGCTGATATTTTATGGAGTAACTTAGGCTACTTTGATTTTAGAAAAAGGATTAGGGCAAACAATTATAACCCTTGATTCGAATAGGGAGTAGTATTTTTATAATAATGACTCGCTGACGAAGGTCTCGGGCAACTGCTACCCTCTATACCTACAGATAGATTGCAATTTATCGATATAATAAAATAAAATTGAAGTGTCTATTTGTAATATCAAAATAACAGCTTTGTACTGAATACAAATAAAAATATATACAGCACACACAACAAAAACTATTTTTTTCCTATTTTTGTCTTTCTGTCTGTTTGTTCCAGCTAATCTCCGAAACGGCAGGGCCGATTTTGACGGGGGTTTTCCTGGCAGATAGCTAATGTTATAAGGTCTAACATAGGCTACTTTTATTTTATAGAAAAATAGTTATGGCTCCGTGCAAAAAAATAAAACCCTTGATATTGTCGACAAAATCAGATTCAAAAAGGAAACTACCTAATAATTTCACGCGAACGAAGGTTACAGGAAACAGCTAGTAATCAATATTTCAGTAGGTTCAACACACAATCAGATATTTAATATTTGTATTATAGTCGTAATTCATCAAAACAGCGAAATATTTGACAGCCATTTGCGACTTACATCTTGAACTTTCAAAATCCTTCCTCTTGAACTTGGATAGCAAATGATTACGGTACAGACGTAAGACCGCCATGTACACCGCGACTACGTGATTCCGTGCTTCCACGTGAGTCAGAGATAATAACTATTACACAACAGATACGGCTGTCTGTGTGTATGTGGGGACAAAAGTGTTATTAACTGCGAAATAAACTAAATCCTCATACAACGTGTAACAGAATAAATGCAAAACCTTCTAAGGGGTCATTGTACTCATCATTATGAACAACTTTCACTATGGGACCAGCACCGAAATCGCGAAAAGTTCGACTGTCCCATACATTTATGTGCGCATAACTCGACAAAATGCACTGAACAGCTGATTTTTATTTCGCGATTTCGGAGTTGATCCTATAGTGAAAGTTGTTCATAATGAAGGGTACAATGACCCCTTTTTTACGAATGGGAAATCATCAAATGAGCCCTCCAACTCTGGGCGGAGCGGCAGGGAGCGTCAGTCTTGTACTGACTAAAACCCATCCATGTTCCTTCTTTTGCCTTTTGTGTTCCAGGGCCGCGGTATCTCTTTCGAACATTCCCGCAACCCTGGCAGGCATCGCGGCGGTTCTTTCGGACCCCTTCCCGTTTGCTGACATCTCTTTGAGACAAGCGTGGAACACGAACGCGACGGTACAATAACCCTTAAGTTTTGCGTTTATTCTGTTACACGTTGTATATTTATGGACACATATCACCATCGTCCTCCTCTTGTCCCATTCTACTTGTGGTCGTCGCAACACGTGTTCTTCATCCATTCTCCCCTGTCAGACGTCACAGCATCATTTACTCCTTTCTCTTTCATACCATTCCTCACACAATCCATCCATCGTTTCCTTGGGCTTCCTCTCCCTCTCCATCTATCAAAATTGATATTCATCATTCACGGAAGAAGACATGCTGCGCCGACCACGAATAAATTGGGATGAGGGCAGTAGAAGGAAGATGGATGATGATTTAAATAGGACTAGAGGCCCGCCCCGTCTTCGCACGGGTGCAAACGTTATGCATATAAACGTTCCTCTTGAATCACTCTATCTATTTAAAAAAACCGCATCGAAATCCGTTGCGTAGTTTGAAAGATCTAAGCGTACATAGGGACAGACCAGCGGGAAGCGACTTTGTTTTTACCCGACTGCGCCAGAAGAAGGGTTATGTTTTTCGAGAGTATGTATGTATGTATAATTGTTTGGCACGCTCTGTGGCCTGAATGGCTCGATGGAATTTAGCTTGAGAGGTGTCGTTAGATTCGTATTTACTGTGAGAGTGACACTGGGTATATCAAAATAAAAATTATTCAATAATAAAACAAAAAATAAATAAAATAAAATAAAAACCATAGAACATAGCGACTTAACCTTCTGGCCACAGCCAAGCGCGGCGCGGATTGCGGCGCGGCGTGCGGCGCGGCAAGCGGTGAGCGGCGAAAACAAATAGTAGACAATGTATGAAGTAAGCCACAGCTACCGGCGGCGCGAATTGCGGCGCGACCTGCGGCGCGGTGAGCGCCGCGCGGCACGCGGCGGCGACGGGCTGCGCGGTGTGCGATTGAAACAAATGTACTAGCGAGTATCGAGGAAGCCACAGCTCAGAGCGGCGCGTGCGGCGGCATCGGTGGACGTATTCAACATCGCACGATCGAAACAAATAATTTTGTTTTTATCGGGCGTTGAGCTTGTATAAATAATGGATACTGAACAATTTATTAGTGAAATACTGAGTAGATCAGGGGGCCTAAAATGGAAGCTTTATCAGAATCATAATATGAATCACGTTAAAAATTTGAGATTCTTAAAATGGTCTTTATGGTTATGACCACATAGTCCATTTTAAGAGTTTTAAATTTTTAACGTGATGCGTATTATGATTCTGATAAAGTGGCCATTTTAGGCCCCCAGTAATATGGATATGAAAACATGTTATAAAAAATTGTGGGACGAAATAAAACAACAATTTAAATACCGTGCCACTTTTAATAGGGCCATTTTAATAGTTCGTTCTCTAAATACGTCCACCGCTGACGCCGCCGCGGTCGCAGCTAGCCGAGCTGTGGCTTACCACCGCAAGTCGCGCCGCCCGCCGCACCGCGCACCGCGCCGACAGTAGCTGTGGCCAGGACGTAACAGTCGGGACCCATAGACCGGCTTAAATCGTCCCAATAATGAGTCCCGACTGTTTAAGTCGCTATGTTCTACGCTTTTTATTTTACGCAGTCGGGTTTTTTAATTTATTAAATTACCGTTTTTATATACTATGTAGTGATGAGAAAATGAAGCTAAAAACCGTGGAAGCTTGAAACAGTGTTTCTTAACATACCAGTCTAGTCCATCTATTTCAGTTAAATATAACAAATGAGTTATTTTACATAAAACAACAATATTGCCAAAGCGGAAAACATCAATTATAACGCAATCGGTTAATAATAACCCATACTTTGGTTTGCTGACGAATTTGTACGTAGGTTTGAACCTACGTCATCACTCTTCTAGTCTAGTTAGAGAAATATAAACAGTACTGAGTTTCGTCGATAACCCTTTTAGTCAGGACTGAAATACATATCACGCCTGTAGTCCCCGAAGGGTTAGGCAGAGCTGTACCTAATAGGTACACCCACATTTAGCCAGTTGTGTTTAAGTCCCATGTAACTGGGAACAAATCCAGATTCCGTGGGTGCTAGTGAGAAATTCGTGATAGAAATTCCCAATGACACTGTCAGTTAGGACTGGTCATCTCTTAGCTGCCACGGTTTATTTTAACTACTTTGTTTTTAAATTGTTGATAGCTATAATCTTTTACTCTGGACGCTCTTAATGTGCACGTCTTTCTACATTGTTCTCACATATATGTATAATCTCAACATGAATATTGTAACAAAGATCTTGTAACAATATTTTGATTGATAAGACACATGGACACTTCCATGGAGTTTCTTGCCAATTTCTCCATAGAGATCTACGCTTTGGAATGGGCAACTACAGTACTTTCACAAGTTATTATGCCTTGTGTCTGTGACTGTGTAGCTTCGCCTTTGTTTTTCTGACAGTCAAAAATGCCTTTTATGGTCTAAATTGAAATAAATGCTTTAAGTTTGACACTTTGCCAGACCAGGGAATCGAACCCAGGACCACATTCTAAACAGTCTTGCTTGCGACCACTAGACCAATGAGGCAGGATTGAAATACGGTGCTTGATAAACGATGGTTCATAACCAGCGTTGCCATGGCTAACCACATGGAAGTCTTTAAATAGAGTCCGGACCCTGGTGGGCAGCAGCAAGGAAAACCTGCTGAGGTGGAGATTCGGAGCTGATGGGCGATACTGAAAGTGCCAACCAATTTTGGGAAGTCAATTGAAATTTTCTTCGACACGCTAAGAAAATTGATGACTCGGCCCCGGTCATTCAAAAAAAAATAATCATACACACGAACATACAACCTCCTCCTTTTTTGAAGTCGGTTAAAAACAGTTTATCTGCGACTGTTTTACAGTCCGACAAAAATTAATAATCTAGTAGGTATTGTAGTTTGTGTGTGATGTACTGATGCCTTATTTTTAACCTCAAGAATTATGAAGACTAATTGTAATTCAATAATGTAATTACTTTCAAGATCATTGTTTCATTATAACTACTCTTTAGTAATTACTGTCATATTAATTACAATCAATCTCAATTAACTTCACCATTAAAAAAATATCTATTAAATCAATGCCAACACTTTTATCTTCGTCTGTACATTCAATCTGCCATCTCTTTCTATCACAAACAAAAATGCATCTATCTCGCTCGTACCGTGAATTATGAACTACATTTCATCTTAACCGCATGTTTTTGCACTGTATTTGTTTGGCGTTACAGTTTATTTTGCAATAACAGCTGTTTGAACTACATTGTTAAGCTTCATCAAAGTAACTTGCACTGTAACCTTTGGTTTTTAAAGTTTATTTTAGATTAGACTTACAACAATGTTTTTGATGAGTAATTGTTTAAAAAATGTATGATAATGTATAGATAATTGAATCTTTGTTATATTGTACCGAGTCTAAGCAGTATGCTTCTGAGTAAGGATGTAAGGTCATAAATATTTGTCACTTTTTTAAATAGGCTGAATTTTTCCTTGTCGTCATTTTGAGACTTATCAAAATATCAGGATTGAATTGAGTGCCTGAAGAGCTAAAAAAGGATTTTTGAGATTTGCTAATAGATTCTTTAAAATGACCTTAAGTATGATATGACCTAACAGCAAAAATGGGAAAACAGATGAAAAAACGATACGTTAATTTATTTTGGTCAACCAAACACAACAGAATTGCTAATTAGAGACATAACAGAGTTCACATATACCCAAGATGGCATGAAGACTACAAACTTTTTATACATCACTACCGACCCGCCTCGGCTTCGCACGGATGCAATGTTTTACATATAAATCTTCCCCTTGAATCACTCTATCTGTTGCTGAAAGCTGCATTCAAATCCGTTGCGTAGTTTAAAAGATCTAAGCGTACAAAGTACAAACAGCCTGACCGACTAACTATGTAACTAAAGAAGATACAACGCCAAACACCAACGGCCAACGCCATCTCTTAATTTATCCTTGAACTACCAACTGTGAAAGCTAGCATATAGCTTCCGATACTCACCGCTAGGCGCCACTAGTACTATGTTCCACACCGCAATATATTAATTTGTGGCATTTGATATTGCATGGTTATTTTCCTGAATACGTAAATAAAGCTATTACTTTTTTTTATGTAGCGATAAAATTATAGCTAGCACCATTTGTGTATATGGATTGTTTTAAATGACTGAATCGTGCGCTTGAAACTTAACCGCATTTGGTTTTTTTTTTCCAATTGTTGATTTCCCATCGGACAAATAAAACCATGACTCTTCACCCCAAAGTTTCGCTCGTTCCACTAAAATCCCCTAGACCAGTCCCCCAGGGGACTACACTCAATATTCTTTAAGTACTACCGTAACTAGAAGGTTCCCAGGTATGGTCTAGAACAAAAAAATGATCGCAATGGCAGGGAGAACAAGTGCCTTTCGGCTTCGTAAGGGTCTTGTTACACCCTTTATAAATATCAGCCGGGCGGTAGCGGGGCTTACTTCATAGCTTACACCGGATGTATTAGCATTTAAGTATCACCACTTGCAGAAGCAAACTAAACACTAAATCAAAAAGTGGTGCAACATTCTCTGATTAATCGTCAGTTGGTACACAGACTGACGAAATATATGATGGAAAGTGGTTATCCGCCTACAACGGTTTATAGACCTTTGCGACATCATGGGAATGAGGTTCCGCAAATATAAGCCGACCATAGATAACATATATCACGTTTGTAATTCCTGATGTGTTATTAGGTTAGGTTGAGGTGTGCCTACAGTACACCCACATTTCGCTAGTTATGTTTTCGGGGAAGGGCCAAAGCCTAGTCGGGTAGTGGATTTTGCGAGTTACCCTGGCACTTCCACCTTAAGTCCCATGTAATAAGGGGAGCGATCCTATAGCCATCAACCGGACACAAATCTAACCGCAGGATGCCACTGACGATGAGTTTCTAAAACCCAAAAATTAGTTACCTAGCTCACGAAAACTTTTAGCGAATCAGTTCTTCTCTCTGGTAAATGGCGGGCGCTTTTGGAGAGTTTTGTTTCTTATGGTACCGTTTTTGAGCCCTATTTCAATAAATTACGTCATATCTGATTTTGAATTGTTAGCAATTGCTTTTGCTATCACTAACAAAAGGCTCTCGGCCTTCTATACTAGAACGGTGCCAGTGTGGAGCCCCTCTGCAGGATACAGCCCATCTTGCACAGAGACATTCCAGGATTTTAACGAAGCCAACGATAGAGCTGTGAAGATGGCTCCGGTGGCTCCTATGGGTGGGATAAAAATTGAGCAGCAAAAAAGGAGACTGGAAACTAAATCCTAGCTAACATTATAAATGCTAAAGTAAGGTTTGTTTGTTTCACGCCTAAATGACAGAACCGACTATCCTGATTGCATATACGTTGTCAGGTGTACAGAAACGGACATAACCTTTCATCCCGAAAAAAAGTACTGTTCCCGAGGAAAACAACAATAACGGTCTTTTGATAATAGATGGCGCCACGTGTCTTTCGAATTATAGAAGCAGAGTACAACCCGAATTGACTGTCAAATTCTAGATTGCGAAGCCGCAGGGAAAAGCTAATAAAAACATAAAATACTCACATTTTCTCTATCCATATCCAGTTGTGTGTCCCTCTTCGGCAAAGTAAAGCTGATACCACTTTCGCACTTATTCTTAAACCTTCTATGGTCAGCAGTGTTATATTTCCTTTGAAGTCTCACATGTTCTCCGTTCAAGTTTTCTATAGATCTTGCATGTTGTTTCGTAATCAAAATTGGCTTCGGTTTGATCGGCACAGGCTTTTTCGTCTCAACATTTGGGAAACCATTTTCGAAATTCTGTCTCAGTTTTGCGAAATCGCTTTTTGGAAGCATTTCCGAGGCTTCGGGACTTGAATAGGGCATTTCTGGAGAAGAATGGGCGATTTCTGGACTTGAAAGTGGGTCTTCAGGGGTTGGTGATCGTGGTGGTCTAGGTTCGTATGGAAGGTCGTAGATTTTCTGGTCCTATAACAAAAGAAAAGGTTCTGTTAATAAAATACGTAGATATTAGAGCTCGATTCTCGAGATATTAGTCACCGACTAAAAGCATTGGACTAACCAACTACCAATGAATGCTCCAGTCCTATAATTGAAAGATATAGACAATTTTAAGTTTATCATGAGTCATTGAGCCCTAATTAAGGTCTAAGGACCTTTGCGTAGGTACATCCTACAAATCACCAAATAAGTTTGACCTCGTTTTGTGTTGTAACTCCGTTAGAATCGTTATGTGTTGAATCGTCAATTATTTTAAGCACTAATACATTTTTTTTAAACGTTGCCCCCATTGATTTGTACTTGGAGCTCTTTGGAGACTAGTTTTTTTTTACTCCTTCGTCTCCCAGAAGCTTAAAGCGAATCTGAACAGTTAAGCGTCGCTACACGCTAAACGCTACGAAAATTTACTTGCGTCGTAGATGCCAAATGCTTTGAATTTTTGGTTCCAGGACATGCCAATTTCCTCGCGATGTTTTCCTTTGCCGTTTTGACAACAGTGGTGTTGAAATAAATTACACAAAGTAATGTGCCTGCCTGGGTCGAACCCACGACTTACTGGTAGTAAGTCGGGGCCACCACTACTGCTCTCAATTTGCACAAATATATCTACCAACAACGCCCTTGCCAACGTCATTCAAGTATCAAAAGTTCCATGCAGTAGGAAAACACAGAACTAAAATTAATGTAGGTAGGTACCCAATTTTGACCTATCTTTTTTTTTTTCTGGCAAGCAGCGCCAGTCTAGTGACGTGCCTAGAGACCATCAATATAGCAAGAACAGACTGTTCAGAAACCCTAACATCTCAAGAATCAGCCAAGCTTTTAAGCTAGTTTGAAAGTACCGCCACCTTCAACAGCAAACTTAAAATAGTCATACTGTCTGTACACAAAATCCAGTCACTTTCTAAGTAGCACAGACAATCAGACACACAGACGATTCAAGAAGTCATTAAAACAAATTGGTGATATTAGTTTACAATGGTACGCTCTCTTGGGTCAGTTATTGTCATTTTGACGGTACTTGGGAAAGTTTGTTTTTTTTTTTTTGGTGGTAAGGTAGTCGTAATCTTTATGTTATTCTATACATTTATTTATTTTATTTTATCCTCTTATGCATTCGGAGATTGTTTTCGGTGTTTGAGCGTGACTGTACCTTAGTACAATATCGGTATCAAAGCAGAGGGTGACTGGTAATTAGTGACCGATACTTAAACACGTGATTATACTCATGATAACAAACAACTTTCCCAAAGAAACATATGTTTTTTAAACTCATCAATTTCACAATAACACAAAAGCCGTATGAAATTCGCGCGCGCGCCTATGACCTATCAGCTGTTAGCTGCGTGACGCCGTTCTATCTTACCGTGCAACAGTGGGTAGGCAAAGCACCCGCGCGGCGCGCGAATTTCATAAGTCTGTTGTGTTATTGTGATGGTGAAAGAGTAAAAAAAAAAATGTTGCTTTGTGAAAGTTCTTTCGGTCCCTTACCAGTCACCCTAGGCTCATTTTGACGTCTTCTTTATTTAACTAGATTTACTTCCTATGTTTTCCATTGAAATATAATCAAAAACAAAACAAACGACCAAACCACTATCAACCACTATCTTCTCAATTATGCCAAACCCAATCACTCATCAGCGATAGTATGTGTGAGCCTACCTGTGAGTAACTATAAGTGAGAATAAGTAACCAAATTAATAGTAAACAGCAGAAGTTAGTGGTAGGTAATCAGTACACGACGTCTTAATAAGTAAACAAAGCATGCATGCTGCACCGTTGACACGCATTCTAGCTCACACCGTCATAGGCATGTGGGGTTAGGAGCGAGGACCAACATTGTTAAAGAGCTAGGTTGCGGATAGTCACATATAGGGTGTCACAAGACCCGTAACGAAGACGAAAGGCACTTGTTCTCCCCGTCATCGCGATTATTTTGTTGTTCTAGACCATACGTCCAATGTTGAAACTCACTTCTACGAGGAAGTCTGGTACGATTCTTGTAATCGCAAAAAATGCATAACTTTCGTCCCTTCCAAGGTCAGGCGAATAAAACAAAAGTAGTCATGAAACGCATGCGAATGTACGAGTATAACACAAGGACTTGTTAGGCAATGCCTGGTTTACTTTGTTTTATTTATGTTTCCTTTAAAACAAAATCATTTTAGCAGTTCACTTCTTTATGAACAGTTTCAAAAGCTATACAAGAGCAAATATATTTTCGTGGAGTGTATTTTGAGGAAACCTCAAGAATAGACAAGGACCGACAAATCTGACGCTAAGACAGGACAAGACATCGCCAAGATGGGTCACGAATCACGATCTCAAGCAATGAGAAGCCGAATATAAAAAAGTAAAGTGCAGATGTCAAACTTACAATCATATGAAATGAGATCAAAAATCCAACAGTTTCCTAAGCATGATTGCCAGTCGCCTGGACTGAGTATATGTGGCTCGCTGCTGTGAAATTACTCATGGATTGTCGCAGCAGTGATCCACCGTTATGTGTTGTTTTGTTTGTTTTTTGTCAGTGCTTAGTAACGTAGCAACAGTTTATGAGTCTTGGATACATGAATACCGAGAAATTCTATTTTATTCTATAAATATTCATAAAACGTCTAGCTCATGAATTGGACACTGGCAACGAATCAGAAAGCTTTATGTTGTGGGAGCCTACAGACTGAGCTAACAACTTGCCAAATAATTGAGAAATAACAATTACAAAACAAAAAAGCATCTAATAAAGATATTTTTATTTATTAAAACTTCATGTACAATAGTGGTATATAGGCGGACTTAATGCCAGAAGGCATTCTCTACCAGTCAACTTTTGGGTTAAATAAGAAAATATTGTGGTAAGGTACAAAATTAATATCTAAAAAAAATACTTCTTGCTTTAGAAAACTTATATAAGTACTTATATTGATACTAATACACATTTATAAATAAAACGCATACAGATATAACGCATGGGTAAACACAGTTCACACACGTTTGACCAATTGAACACTAACGCACTTCCTAAATCACTGATGAGAGTAGCATGATATTTTAGACACTGCAGTGGTGAATCAAGGATGGATTTTCCGAAATAGTCGTGAATCGCGATGGAAAGTTTATCTTATGAATGCTAATAAAGTCGGGAGCAAAACCAAATGCAAAACAAGTAACATTTAATTAAAAGTATCAAAAAACCCGACTACAACTTGTATTAGTACCTTTAAATATTTATATTTGTAATGTCCTTTTAATTTCCTTCATTTTGATACCCTACTCGACAGGTTTGGTTGAAAAAAAAAATTAACGACTTACAATTTAGCGCCAAAAATCCGCCATTTTGTTTTAAACACCAGTATAAGGACGCTTTGGTTTTCTTGGCGAGTCTAATGATACCTTAATCGTCGAAATCCATCCAAACATTTGGAATATATGAGGTAATAAAGAAGACAAAGAAACATACAAGATAGTTCCTTAGCAGTCGGATAAAAAATTGCAAGCTAAAAAAAAACCAGAAAATGTCAAACCATTAAAAACCACAATCAACCGTCTAAAATTCCACTAATGAAGTGTGAAAGTATTGAAATCTTTCTGCTCGTCAAAAACGAAATCGAAAAGACATTGCATGATGACTGGAATGAATTGATGACAATTAAATTGATTCTCGTCTTGAATTGTGACATTTTAAGTGTTTTGTCTAGTGTCTGTCTATTTGCTCTGACTGAGTGAAAACCAATGCTGAAATTATTCGAAACTAACTTTTGCCCGCGGCTTCGCTTGCGTTAATTTAGACAATCAAATCGACAATCAATCGACATTTGACAATCAATTCGGATTCACAATCCTAACTAAAATGACTTAACGAAAGACACGTGGTGCCATCTATTGTCATAAGAACGTTATTGTTGTTTTCATAGAGAACAGTACTTTTTTCGGGATGAAAGGTTTCGCTTGCATTAATTTAGAATTTGACAATCAATTCGGATTCACAATCCTAACTAAAATAACATAAAATAATTCAACCATGATTCGAAAGACACGTGGCGCCATCTATTGTCATAAGAACATTATTGTTGTTTTCCTAGAGAACAGTACTTTTTTTCGGGATGAAAGGTACCCTATGTCCGTTTCTGTACACCTGACAACGTATATGCAAAATTACAGGATGATCAGTTCAGTGGTTTAGACGTGAAAAGGTAACAAACAAACTTACTTTCGCATTTATAATATTGGTTAGGAAGTTAGGATGATTATTCGCCGTGAGACTGCCAGAGCCAACGCATAGCCTGATTCTATAATGTATAGAGAGTGATTCATCACGTGCCTAGCCCTTTACTAACTTAGAATATTTTACAATAAGCGCCTGTCTTTCTGACCTCCATAATGTAAGTAATTCTAATTATTGGGTAATATGTATAAACCGAAAATATAAAATGTTTTGTTTTTGGGACTGAGAAATCACGGTATACGGTAGGACTCAATCTTCTTCTTCTTCGTGTCGCTGGCACGACAATTTTTATATTTTGTTAGCCCAGAACTTCGCCATTTCCATCGCGTCGTCGGTGGTAGCGCAGAGGTCGCTTGGGCTACATGTTATTGGGCTAAGAGGGCAGGATAGGAGATGGAGCATAGTTTGAGACACAGCTCCACAACCACACCCCGCTGCTGTTTCATTGCGGCTACACTTAGCGAGGTTGGAGTTACATCTTCCTACTTGAGTCTGAAGCCGGTTCAAGGACTTCCAGGTGGACCACGGAAGGTTAGACCCTGCAGGGAGATACTCACTTGGTGATAAGTAGTGAGTGGGATGGAGACATCTATTTTCCCACAGCTTACATCGGGCGTCGGCCGAGTCTCCTGATAGGGACGCTGCGGTTTTAGGACTCAATGTAAATGCTGATGGATGCATTGAATGGTGCAGGGGTCATGGAGATATTTCAAGTAAAGTTATAATATTAAAAACCCGAATTTAAAAAGAACATAGGTAAACAAAAAAGTTCGATCTTTGATCCCCAATATCTTCGTAACTAGAAGGTTCCCAGGTATGGCCCAGAATACAAAAATGATCGCAAACGCTATGACGGAGAGAACAAATGCCTTTCAGCTTGCCTTCCGTATTAGAATAATACAGAAAGAATTCTCAATGAAGGAATACGGCGGAATGACGGACAATTCCGGAATTCAATGACAGTTATTCATTTCATAAGAAGAATATCTAACCCTAGTCATCTGTTACGCACTGTTATATCAACAATCATAAAAAGCAGGTAATAAGAAAACAATGTCCACATTTCTCGAATATGTGTCGACTACCTCAATGTTTGTAATCATTAACAATCATCTAGCAATAATAAGTATTACTCGTACAGCTGAACAAACAAGTGATCATTATTATAAAATTTAACTAGATAGTGGTTGTCGGGGTACGCGCATGTGACGCGGAGGAATGAGGAAAATCTTGTAAGGAAAGTTTTAAGTATGAATGTGGATGGGTTTATGAGTAGAGGAAGACCAAAGAAACGATGAACATGAACGAACGACCAAACGAACGAACGTGTGAAGGATGATATGGCTAGAAAGGAGGTGACTGCTGATATGACGAGGAATAGAGAAGTATGGAAGAAGAAGACATGCTGAGCCGACCCAAATGAATTGGGACAAGGGCAAGAGAATTATGATGGTTTTGGGACTTGTCGAAAACTGTGTGATCGTTTTCGTTATCTTTGTCCACTAAAGTTTAATCAATAAAGGTCCAGATTTCAGAACTAATTTTTTTCAATCCCAAATCAATATCGTCAAAGTATCCTTCTTTACCAAACTGTTCACGAAACATACAGACAAGATTCACTTGGGTCTATAATTAAATAGTAATTAGAATCTACTATACTGCGGTGACTGCGGTTCACGTAACCCGCGTAAACCTGTGCGAATGAAAGTCTAGCGTGTCAAGTGTTGATGCTTACTGAACATTACCTATTACATCAACTATCATATTTAGGAGTATAAAGAATAGTGTGTAAGGTTGCTCAATACTCCATACAAAAGGGAGGATTCTCTGACCAGACGGGTGTTGTGTCTGGTGGGCTACTGCCCGACGGTTGTTGGCGGGTTTTTCTGTAAAGAGTTTAACAAGACCCTCTACGAAGCCGAAAGGCACTTGTTCTCCCCGTCATTGCGATCATTTTTTTTGTTCTAGACCAGGGATCCCCAAACTATTTTGGACAAGTGACCCCTTTTCCAAAATGAACTGTTACCTCAGACCCCCATGGCCAAATTACCTACTTTTAAGATCAACCCCCTTATTCATAATGGTCCGCTAACTTAAAACAGCTGCTACAGTGTGTTATTTTTCATTCTGACTTAGGTCAATAGAAGAAGACAGAGTGAGAATTAGCAATGCTTTAAGTTAGCAGACTATTATGAATAAGGGGGCCTATCTTTAGTTTTTTCTTATTGACACAAAATACCTAGGTACTAAGGTACCAATTGGAAAACTTTGCACTTGGTTAAGTGAGTAAAATTGACTTCATTTTCGTATCAAAATTTAACAAAATAAAAAGACATACAATTCAGTAAATATCAAGTTTAATTTATAACGATTATTACAAATTAGGTACTTAAAGAATTTTAAGTAGGTAGGAAATTATATTTAAAAAAGTATTAATTCGCAAAGAGAAAATAAAACATTCAGTGTGATGGATGAACCTGGTGACTATCTACCAATCTAGCTACATCCGGTTCAATATTGGTGAGTTGCAGCCTTAAATCTCCACGTTCGTTGATTTTCAAACGGTTTCTTTGTTTCGTCAAAATGTTTGTTACCACACTGAAGCTTTTTTCAACTAGGTATGATGATGGAAAAGCGATAAGGTATTTTTCAGCAATGTTCCACAATGTAGGATACTGTGTTTCAATGTTGCGTTGCAACCAGAACTTCTGATAGCCTTGGTTGAACTTCTGCTTAAGCTCTTCGTCTGTGCTGATGGTAATCAACTCTTCTTGCATTATCACATTGGCTTCTTCTATGGCTGTGGTATTGTACGGATTTATTATCCATTGAGGAATTTGTAAATTTAAAAGATCCTCAAACCTCTCCGTAAAATCCTTGTGTAATGCGTCCAAGTGAGTGACATATAATAAAATGTCATCATCTTGAAGCGTTTCTGGTAATTTTGACAAATGCAGAAACTGCGAATATTCTTTTCTGCCTAAATTTTGTTTATAAAGGATTAGTTTACCCACGAAGGCCGATATTATTGATTTTGTTTTAATCAAGTTAAGATCGTCACCCTGCAGCTGCAAATTAACTTTGTTGAACATTCCAAAGATATCAGTCAAGTAATAAATATCTGTTTTACAATTGTTCAGATTTTCTTTCAAATTCGGATCTTTTTCTTGTAAAAACTCCAACACAGATTCAAAAACGGCTGAAAATCTTTCTAAGCAAGAGCCTCTTTATAGCCAGCGAATTTCAGTGTGAAGAAGTAATCGAGTAAAGACTTCGTCGTTTTCCTCACATAGCTGAGCAAATAACCGAGAGTTCAAAGAATTGCTTCGAATCTTGTTGATAGCATTTATTACATATTGTAAAGACTTATGCAATCTAGGACTCAGCTTTTTTGCTACTAAATGCTGCCTGTGAATCACGCAGTGAATGACCAGTACATCAGGCAGTTGTCGCTTTAAGTGAGCTATAAAACCACGATGACGACCAACCATAGACGGTGCACCATCAGTCGCAACAGAAACAATGTTCTTCCATGGAATAGCTTTGTCAGTAAAAAAATGTTCCACGGCCTGAAAAATTGATTCTCCTCTGGTATCAGTCTCTAAATATGTAGCAAAAAGCAGTTCTTGGCACATATTTTCATCTTTGATATATCGAACATATCCTAACAACAGAGCTTCATTGCCGGGTAATGTAGACTCGTCCAACTGGAGAGAGAATCTGTTGGTCTGTAAGAACTTGCATAAAATGTTTTCCACATCGCGTCCCATCTCGTCTATGCGTCTCTGAACGGTGTTATTGCTCAAAGGTATTCTCTTTAAAATATCATGTGCGGGTTTGTGCAATACATTGTTAAGGACCTCCGCAATGGCTGGTAAGATAAGCTGCTCTCCAATTGTGTGGGGTTTCCCCGACTTCGCTATTAGTAAAGATATATTATAGGACGCTCGTAAACCATCATCGTCTTTAATAGATGATGACGCAAACATCGATCTTATGGATGGCCTTTTGTCTAGTTTTTCTTTAAGTGCTTGAAAAAATGTCAAGGGCTTACTTTTTTTGTCAGCATGTACTCTCGATAAGTGGTCATCCATTTTTGAAGGCTTCATGGCATCGTTACTGAATACTTTTTCACATATGAGACACATCGGCAAGTGTTGATTTGATGGAGATGCAATAAATCGGATAAAAACTGTTTGGTACTTACCCTGTTAATTTTTCATAAACTGCAGATATTGTGTGGTTACGCTATTAACTCGCGTAGGGAGCTCAGCATTTTGTAAATTCTTTTTCAGTCACTTTACTTCACTTAATTTAGCTATGTAATAACTTTGTAATCTCTTGAAATAAATGAGTACTTATATGAGTTATTATCGTTCAAGCTCCAACGAATTTCAAAACGCAAATGAACTTTCAACCTAAGTGCAACCTCGTTAAATAGTAAAATATCAGGAACATGTTTGGACTTGCAACTTGATCATGAATTCGTTCGTGTTAAATCGCGCAAGCGTCAAATAGAGAGCAAGTCAAAACGCGCCTGAAAGACGTACGCTCGAACTCATTATCTTGCACAAACTTGTCCACACTGACTTGCCGAGTTTTTCATCTTGTACGAACTTGAGGCTTTATATTACTACAACAATGCTATTTCCTACATAAATATTAATTATTCTTAGTACACGTAACACAACATAAACAATACAGTACCTACCTACCTATCTTGAAAGTTTTAAATAAGAACTTGTGTTAATTTAATAGGGGTCGATTTTTAGACCTCGTCGACCCCCATAATCAGTTTTCGTTTATGTCGACCCCTAGGAAACCGATATCGACCCCAAGGGGTCGATATCGACCACTTTGGGAATCCCTGTTCTAGACCATACCTGGAAACCTTCTAGTTACGGAGATATTGGGGGTTCCAACATTTTCACGTGTTTTTTTTGTATTACGTGTTTTTGACGTAAGATTTTTAGTGTAAACACCTCCACGACCCCCCCGTACTATTCAATCCATCTATCAGCACCATGTTTTGAGTGCGTTACATTGAGTCCTACCGTAAAACGTGATTTTTCACCCCAAAAAGAAGTCGTTTCCCAGCAATAATTATTGCGTTAAGTTACTTAGTTTGATGTACATAATGCTTGGTTGACGGCTTCGTGATGGGTCTTGTTGCCCTGTATATTCTTAAGTCGCAAATTTCAGAATTTTGATCATCATTCATCGCTCCTCATTACAATGTGCATAGTCCATATCAAGACACACGACTTCCTTTCAATTGATTAAACTGAACTATTTCATAATATTGAAAAGTAATCACGCAAGTGTGTCATCTAATGTTTTCTTATATCACTCACAATTATTTACATCCAGTCTTCCAGTAATGAAGAGTGTTTACCAACTTCTTCCGTAATACCGCTCTTGATTACCGCGAACTTGTCTCATGTGAAAGTTATGTGCTTATTTACTTGTTAGTTACCGGTTCTTTGAAATATGGCGTCTATTGCTATAGATGGTGTCGGAGAAAATGAAATGGAGGAAACAGGAGGTAATACTGAGCTATGTTGTTAGCTTCCAATCTAACTAAATTTGCGGTGGTATGTGTTTTTATCAATGACTAGCTTCTGCTTATGTATAGTGTGTAACAAGACCCTTAACGAATCCGAAAGGCACTTGTTCTCCTCGTCATTGCGATCATTTTTTTGTTCTAGGCCATACCTGGAAACCTTCTAGTTACGGAGATATTGGTGGTCAAAGTTCCAAATTTTCACAAAAGGTTTTTTTAATTTAAAATATATGTTTTTAATGTAAGATTTTTACTTTAAACACCTCCACGACCCCCGTACAATTCAATCCATCCATCCGCACAATGTTTCGAGTGCGTGACATTGAGTCCTACAGTGAAACATGATTTTTCACCCCAAAAAAAAAAGTCGTTTCCCAGCAATAATTGTTGCGTAGAGTTACTTAGTTTGATGTACAGAATGCTTGTTTGACGGCTTCGTGAAGGGTCGTGTACACCCTGTACAGCACTCAGTAATAGTATAGCTTGCTATTGGTAAAAGAATCTATGAATTCGAAGGAGCAGTTTCTCCTACGTCCCAACTAGCAGACCTCCCCACTTTATAATGCTAGTATAGGTTAGTTTAGTTTAGCATAAGCATGCATGCATAGCATAATCAGCCTTTAATGTTCCCACAGCTGGGACACTCGGCCTCCTCTCCATGAGAGGGAATGTGCTATAATCCACCACGCAGGCCCAGTGCGGGTTGGTAGATGTCACATGTCTTCGAATTTTTGGTTCTAGGACATGCCGGTTTCCTCACGATGTTTCCCTTCACCGTTTTTGAGAACAGTGGTGATGAAATAAATTACACAAAGTAATGCGCCTGCCTGGGTTCGAACCCACGACTTACTGTTCGTAAGTCGGGGCCGCCACCACTGGGCCACCGCTGCTCTCCTTTAGTTTAGTTTATTTATTAATAATTTTCAACATTTACAGGTCAGTTTTATATAAAAAAAAAGCAAAAACACAAGTCATTAAGCATTAAAAATAGCAGCAAATACAAAATCAAAATAAATAAAAAATTACAATAAATTAAAATAAATTAAAAAATAATAATTAAGGACACGTGACCAACAGAATAATAGAAACACAACATAATATTCTTATCAAATAACCTAAAACCATTCTTTTAGGTCATATAACTCCTGGTCCTATTCTTTCAGCCAGCCTTTGAGTTTCGCTTTACAAGCATTGTCAGATGTCGCGCTCAAGATGTTATCCGGTATCCGGTTATACACTGATAGGCAGGGTAGGGTAGGGTAGGCTGTTAGGTAGGGTAGAAAGGGACACCGACGCCTAAATGGTTACCACATATTCAGTATATCACTCCGAACCCACCTACACGGTCACAATGTATGGAACTGCAGATAATACACATCCACTATACACAGGCAAAAAAAAAAAATCAGCTGTCCCATACATTTGGGTAAAATAGGTATTGAAATTTTGTATAGGACAGCTGATTATATTTTTACGATTTCGATGGTGGTCCCATAGAGAAAGTTGTTCAGTTTGATGGTCCGTACTACAGTATTCCATATGATTATACCCTTTCTGTTACACGCTGTATATACTGTGTTGTGACTACCGTCAAAGCAATTACTGGGTAATAAATGCCATAGAAAAGCAATACCAGTGGCTTTATTAGACTACACATGCGGGCTTCCGACTACGCATAACTATGACAATGAATAAAATTTATATCCCCACGTTTCAATGAAGAAGTCATATGAAGGGCACAAGGGACAAGCGAAAAGACATTGATCCCTGAAAAAGGGTAAATTAAAGCTCGAGATGAAAGAAGTTAAATTTATTTTTAAATAAAATGTATTTGTTTTGAGATTGTAGTACAAAAAGACCATTTTCTTACTTATTTATGGAGTTACACAAAAAAAAATTGAACAAAGTCACAAAATACAGTATGAAGAATAGTTATTTATCCAACATGTGAGGAAAGTTCGTATTTCCTATGAGTTTTGATTTTGAGTCTTTCGCTTACTCAGGATTGAAATTTATAATCACTCGCTGCGCTCGTGATTCTATTTTTCAATCCTTCGTTCGCTCAAGACTCAACAAAACGAATAGCAAATGAACTTGCTCACATGTTGCATACAAAACTTTTCACCACTCCCAGCAAGAAAGTATTCAGTCATCATAGGTAAATAATTTTTTTAGCTATATTTAAAATAACAAAAAAACTGAGGTATGTCTCATTCGTGTCGGGTCTGGGTCACAAATGACCGTTTTTCTTTGACGATGTAATTTTTTAAATATTTTTATTAGACTTTTTTAATGTTTCTGAACTAATTTGACAATAATTAGATAAATTTTATTAAAAACATTAATCTTAACATATAAATATGTCTATTCTAAGCATAATTTTTTTTTTTTTTTTAAATATCTTTAAAACTTAACATGACAAAATCAGGAAAGGTTAGTTTCTGAACGGGATCATTACTTTCCTCACTGTCCAAACAGTGAGGAAAAACCAACTTTCCTCCCTTTTTTTGTAGAGGAAAGACACTTCTTTCGAGCGGGAGTGGTGAAAATAGTATTTTTTTAAGCTTCACTGTATTGTATCCGTGTGAATTACTCCTTAACTTTTGCTCAACAAAACTTGGGCATTGCTTGTTATTGCACTGTATCAATATTCTATGAAGATTACTAGAAACTGAAACGTTTTACCAACATTTGAAAGCAAAGTTTGTTTTGGCATTTCGTTCTACCACCTTTTACTATACAATGGTATGGCCAGTTCCAAAAACATAAAAATGTGACATTGCATGTTTTTCCCCTGTACCCTTCATATGTAACGAATCCAACCAGCTCTCAAAATGAATCGGCCATGTCTAGAACCGTAAATTCGTAGACATCCACGAACCAGTGGTGTTCACTAGAAACACTATTTACGGTTTAGAATAAAACCTTGAAATTATAAGTAAGTAGATGAACTACTTTAAGGCTACGTGAACTCGCTGTCCGGGTTAAATGAGGACTAGTCACACGGAACCTTCAAGCTCACGCTACGTTTATTAATGTATCACATGAACTGGGCCAGCGTGGTGGATTACAGCCCACTCCCTCCCATAGAGAGGCCTGTTTCCCAGCAGTGGCGACGTTATAGGCTGATTAAATGCATCCCGGTCTCTCCAATTTATTGCAAAATTACACCCCTTTTTAATTGCTTAATCTTATATGATGGCCCATAGTATAGCTAAAAAATATTCTTCCACTGGCCTGCTTGTTTTGGCAATCTTTTACATAACTCTGCATAACTATAAAGTTATTTATTACAAAACAAAAAAATAGAGCTCTGAGCACTGTCGCTTCGTTCACGACCTCAAGTGAAACGACTTGCAGCGATTTGCCTCAAGTGACTCGCGCGTTTCCCTTTTTTCCTACGCGTAAGTACCCACGCTACTCTTGGCAGGGATTCTAATCCAGCAAAACGGTTCCTGCAATCTCGCTGGATTCATTTTTACGGGATCCCGCACCAGCAAACGCAGATATTCCTGTTTCGACCGGATCGGACGAAACTTAGCGGCCGCAACGCCTACTAAGCCGATCCACGGACTCTGCAGGTTTAAAATGTCACCTTCGATCTCGCGGGATTGCAATTTCTAAAAACTTCGTTCATTTGTTTTTTTTCCGCAACACGCCAGTCGCTGGAGCTTGTAGTTCGTGGCCAGGCAATACAAGTCTCTATACGAATGACCTTCAACCGAAACCTGCTGTGAAATCTGAGAATAATATAGTTTTTAACACGGCGTATCGCTAAAACGAATTGTTGGACGGGTCCGCTTTGTTTTAGAGATAATAAATGTCCATTTTTAATTGTTTTTTTTTGTCATGATTTTGTACAGAGCTTACACAAGAAAAGGTGAAGATAAAACGCTCTGCTCAGGTAATCTAAGACAGGCTACATAAAGAGATAAGCAATTTGCCAGAAGAGGGGTATCCATCACCTTCGTGTAGTTCCAAGAAAACTAGAAAATAAGCAGACCAAAGTCGTCATTTGTCTCGCCTTTTCCCAACTAAGTTGGGGTAGCTTCCAGTCTAACCGGGTGCAGCTGAATACCAGTATATTACATGGAGCGACTGCCTATTCGACCGCCACAACCCAGTTAGTACTAGGTAATATGATACCCTCTGGTAAGACTGGTTGTCAGACTTTCAGGTCACTGACTACCTGTAACGCCTGTCAAAGATCTACAAATGACAGCCGGGACCAACGGCTTAGCGTGCTTTCCGAAATTCCGAGTCACGGAGGAAACTCGGTATGTAATAGATGGTCACCCATCCACAGACCACACGATATACATAATACGAATTATATCTTAGATTCAGTCTCCCCATCAAATAAATAAAGAAAGTCACTTCACATTTCTCTTTGCCAACGAAATCATTTCCCAAAACCTCTCAAACATAATACTACACATCCAAACCTTCATTAACAAGACTGAATTAGACATTCAGACCCTCCTCAATCCACCATTACTGCTCACCAACTTATTACGTACTCATTACTCTGATGCAATCCGCGCCAAGCGTATCGGGGCTACAGCTTCCGGTGCTTTGTTTTTAAGATACTCGTTACTGTTTAAGTGTAAGTAACAGGTATATTGATCAGTTGGTTTTGGGACTTGTAGAAATGAAATGAGTACAAAAAAGGAAGTCTGAAAGTGGCGCCAGTGACTGAAAAGTTGTGTGGTAATCGGTTGTCGTGGTATGGGCATGTGATGCGGAGGAATGAGGAAAATGTCGTGAGGAAAGTTTTGAGTATGAATGTGGATGGGTATAAGAGTAGAGGAAGACCAAAGAAACGATGGATGGACTGTGTGAAGGATGATATGGCTAGAAAGGAGGTGACTGCTGAGATGACGAGTAATAGAGAAGTATGGAAGAAGACATGCTGCGCCGACCACAAATGAATTGGGATAAGGGCAAGCGAAATGATGATGGTTTTGGTACTTGTAGAAACCTGTGTTTCATCCCTGCCAAATGAGAGAGCGTGCTCTTCTTCTTAGCGCGTCAAAGGCAATCTATTTTGAGTTAGCCTAGAACTTTGCTACGAGGTTGGCGCTATCACTTCTGCAGTCCTATTGCGTATCTCGGTTGCCAGTTCATGGTGATCATCACTAGGCGAGTTTTGATATACAATGACAGTTCTGCACGGGTAGCATCAGTTGAAACCAACAAGAACGGTCAAAGTATATCAAAACTCGCCAAGTGATGATCACTATGAACTGTCAACAGAGATACGCAATAGCCCTGCTGATGTGCCGGCATAATTTTTTGTACACTTTAACTTGAAAATTGATGGAAGAAAATATACAATAGGATGAGCGCAGCATTAAGATGACAATTTAGGTATGCTAAAGAGCTTAGGGTACATTAAATAATACAGTAGTTTTTTTATTAGGCAGGCTCATAACAGGCGTCTAATTATTATATTTTCACTTCTCATGCTCTAAAAGTACGCCATTATAGCCCTACGAAGCGGGACTAAAGTGACCACTAGTCTCTAGGGAGTAAAAATTATTCCTTCATGTGACATAGACAAACTCAAACAGCCAGTCCATCTTCATTGCGAAAATGTTAATATTAAATGTTAAAATTAAGAGTTTTAGTTCATGGTTTTTCCGCAAAAAAGTTGGCGCCATGTGTTTTAAATTGTTAATCTGTGACTGGTTTAGAAGATTTTTCAGATTTTTTTGAGTGTAAATTTGTTCGGTTATAAATAAAATTAAGAATGTCCAGTGAGAATGAAGAGTTTGGCGTCGACCAAAGAGCAAAAGACCTATTTAATAATCTTTTTCCGCCAAAATCGGCGAAGATTTACCTAAAAACTTACGAAAGTTTTATGGACTGGATACTATTTTTCTCGCACTCAAAGTGAAAAGTACAGTTTGCACCTCGAGACTAAACGTCAACTTAATATACCCTCGGTTTCATTGCCTCCCTCGCACGCTCGGGAGTCAAACCACCTCTGGTATATTATGGCTTCGTTTAGTCCCTCGTTATAAAATATACTGTATGTTAACAGGCCCTGTATTCTCATAAAAACGCAGACAGAGATTATCCCATGTTATTGGAGACCAGTCAGCCGGCTGAAATCCAGACTACAGACAAACTATAGCGCTCAGTCCATATTTCCGTGTTGTGCAACGTAAAGTTGACCTTGCAGATCAATCAATTTTTACGGTGCCGCGGTGCTGTGATCCGTAATGCAGAGAGAAATCACATGAAATTATGAAACCGTTGCTGTAGGTAGCTAGGTACGCAAAATCTTGGAGCCAAAATTGATATTTGAAATCTTTCCTTATGAATACTCGTAAGTAGGATTTAGAAAATAGTTTACCTACGTAGGTATCTGATAATATTACGTAACAATTGTAACATCCATTTTATTATTGTATAATGTTCAAAATAAAATCAAGTTTATAAAAGAACCCGTCTAGAAAGAACTTGTTTCGTTTTGAATTCTAATTTAGGAATAAGCGAGAACAGGTAAAGCTGTATTTTGTATTTTTTTGTATTTCAAAATTAAAATTCTAAGAGTAGTAAGCGATACTAGAATCACACCTGGAGCGCCCTGAGGGCACAAAGCAACATTGTATCAGCGAGAACAGTTAAAAATGTATTTTATAACTAAGCTACTAAAAAGCCATGGAGCATCCCATGTTGGTAGATCGAGTACTTAACGTCGAATGATTGTCTTCGATATTGAAAATCGCACTCTCCAGCATTTGAATGAGACAAATGAGAGAACTGTCCAAGACGCTACATCCTGGTCGCCGGGTCTTTATCAATTCGAGAAGAAGACCGAAAATACAAAAAATCGAAGACATGAGACATCCACAAACCCGCAATGGGCCCGCGTGGTGGATTACAGCCCGTGCCCGGGCCTGTGTACCAGCAGGCTATAAGCTGATTAAGCTATAATTACATACCTAAATATTGTAACACATTTTATGAATCAACTGACCTAATCTATTGACCGGAACCGGTGGATAAACAAATGATAACAGCTACACCTGATATGATAATCATAAAAACATCACACTTGTATTCCTCAGAGGAGTGCTTGGAGGTGTGTTGAATGCTACGTATAGTCCTCCTGATCGAATTTCGGCAGAGGATATAAAGATTAGCTTTTGCCACAGAAAATATTAATCATTCTCCTGCCCTTATCCCTAGTTATTTGTGGTCGGCGCAGCATCTTCATCCATGCTTGTCTATTACTCGTCATCTCAGCAGTCACCTCCTTTCTAGTCATATCATCCTTCACACAGTCCATCCATCGATTCTTTGGTCTTCCTCTACTCTTATAGCCGTCTACATTCATACTCAACGTTTTCCTCACTATATTATCATACTCCCAGAATATATTATTGTGTTCTCATAGTCCGATGGCTCTACCGGACGGAGACCGGAGACTACCGGCGTAACTTGATTTCCGTGGCACGGGGCATATGGCTGACACCCGGCTGGTACTTAGAAACTAGTTATAGAAGTACCCAACAAGACTTTACCTTGCCTGGATCAATTCTAGAACCCTCCGTTGGCGATTTTGCGATCACGAGATCCACGGGGCATTAGTTCAGACAATGGACTATAACCTCGGTAACCGTCCGGTGTCTGAATCTAAGACGGAAGAAGAAAATAGTCTGATCTGTGGATCGGGTCCCTTCGGAATTCACTGAATTTATCACAGAAAAAAAGTACCCGTTTTAGTTTTTGAGTCCGACACAACCCTCAGTTCCCTAATTATGGGGATTTACCATGCGGAATACCCCATGAGAAAAAAAATGCCTTCGAAACAGCCAAAAAGGATTCCGACATATCCCTCCTTTCTCAAATATTGGGGACTTACCATAGGGAATGCCCCACGACAGAAAAAATGCCGTCGAAATAGCCAACAAGGTAATTTATTCGTAATGAATTATTCTAGCCGATGTTATGCTCAAAAACTGGTTATTTCATAAACTAGTTTATATTTTGAACAAGATACATAAAATTAATTAAATGTATTCAACTTGATTCTCGAGAATTCATCCATCATGCTTTAAATATAGACGAGATTTTTTTGTGATTATTTATCGAGCAATTGAAGCCACATAAGAAATTAATATGAGAGAAAGATTGTGAGTGGCGCCAGAGACATTAAAGCGAGATGACGAGGAAGAGTTGAGAAGACATAGTCATTTGATTGAGAGGGAGAACAAAATAACAACTCATCATGGCAATGTGGCAACCTTGACGGTCGTTACTGGCCCGAAAGTCTGACAACCAGTCTTACTACGAGTAGTATCGTATTACCCAGTACGAACTGGTTTGTGAAGGTCAGATAGGCAGTCGCTCCAAGTTAAATACTGGTATTCAGCTGCATCCGGTTAGACTGGAAGCTGACCCCAACATAGATGGAAAAAGGCTTGGCAGATGATGATATCATTTGGGAATCTGAATAGAAGCCTGGTTTCCAATTTAGCCCGCAGTAAGCAAGCATGGTGACCAATGCTCGTTGCATCTCTTTTATACATATGGGAAGGGGCCTTTTCAATGTATGAACTAGGACAGTCCCAGACAACAAAATACAACAAAAATGTAGACGAGCCTAGGATAATCAGCCTATAATGTTCCCACATCTGGGACATACGGCCTGCTCTCAATGAGAGGGAGTGGGCTATAATCCACCAGGCGGGCCCAGTGCGGGTTGGTAGATGTCTCATGTCTTCGAATTTTTGGTTCTAGGACATGCTGGTTTCCTCACGTAGTTATCCTTCGCCGTTTTGTGAGCAGTGGTGATGAAATAAATTACACATAGTAATGCGCCTGCCTGGGTTTCGTACCCATGACTTCCTGTTCGTAAATCGGGGCCGCCACCACGGGCCTACTGCTCTCTGGGCCACCGCTACTCTCAAAACGTCTTGAAATTATGTCAACCACTAAAGATTTACAACTCGTCGTGCCCCAAATTGTTTCTCGTGCAGAGAACAAATTGTTATGTCTTAAAACATTCTTTTCGACACTTCATTTGACAGAGGAAGACAAAGACGGTGTGAACTAGGCTTGATTTTAACACAATGGTAAAATATTGCGGTTAACTGCGTGACTAGGGTTGTGAGATATTTTTATTAAAATTTACGGTAGATGAATATTTTATTACATACCGAGTTTCTTCCCAGCCGTGGTAACCACGATAAGCCATTGGTTCCGATTGTCATTGGTATATCTTTGTCTTGACAGTGGTTACAGGTAGTCAGTGGCCAGAAAGTCTGACAACCAGCTTTACCAAGGGGGTATAACCCAGTAACTTAATTGTGGAGGTCAGATAGGCAGTCGCGCCATGTAAAATACTGGTATTCAGCTGCATCCAGTTAGACTGAAGCCGACTCTCGAATACTTGGAGTAAGGTAAGGCAGTTAATGATGAACATGATTAACAAAAGCTAAAAACGAAGTTGGATGACAGTGAAAACTTGAATTCAAGTTGACCGAAGTCCAATCTGGCGAAATGTGATATCATCCATTCATTCCAAGCATGTATGTGGAGCCCCAGATATTCCACATCTTCTGCTCTGCCCGTCGTCGAGCCTACCTGCACTCTTTAATTTAATACGAAACACATTCAAAGTGATAACCACTTCGCTAAGACCCCCATATCGCTACTTAGGCTTACTGTTCGGACAAAATATAAGTCACCAAACCAAGGAGAAGTGAAGAAGGTCGAGAAAACATCGGAAGGGAACCAAAACAAATATAACGGAACAAAGATAATGGAACGGGCGAAAAGTGGATGACGTTTATGTTGCTTTTCTCATATTACATCATCCTTTTCTGTGCCATAGAATTTATCAAAACATTTGCGCAAACAAATACTGGAAAAAAAAAACCTTTCGCGTCACGGTCACAAACTCGGCTCGATGCTACTTGGGTCTGGAGACATGTTTGTCGAGATGGCGTCGCGAGGGGTTTCCACTCGCCTCTGACATTGAAAGATAGGACAAGGAGCACTCCTCCACTTTACCTGAGACGGGATTTGTCGCAAGCAAACCGTCAATGTGTGTCCCCAGACAGAAGTGACGGGAAGGAACACCATGTGTTTTAGTCAGTAGGAGGCTGACAGAGCCCTCCACCGGACCCACGGCGGAGGACATCCAATGAGGATTCTCACACGTAAAAAAAAAGACCACGCTCGAGCGTCGTTTTGTTTCCAAGTGCGTATCGTCGGGTCGCGCTCGCGGTTTGTAAATTCTTTCTCTTGTTGTCTCCGCGGTTGCTGTCGCGTGTCGTTGGAGCGTATAGTTCGTGGCCAGTTAGTAATGCACACTTGGTTCAACATAAGTTAATCTGAGTCACATTATGACAAATTTTAAAAAATAAAGCTAACTGAGTCAGCCCTGTGTCCGTGCTATTGTTAGATTTTATCTTAGTAGGTTAAAACTTTGTTTAAGAGAAGTCGGAAGGTTTTAGTTATCTACTTGTTTTAATGGGAAATGTAAGTTGCTCATCAAGAAATCTTCGGAAGTAAAATCCGCAGATTTAAGTATGCTTTTAGCGAATACGGATTTGAATGCTTTTTTTTCTCGGATTAGTAATCATCAAAGGACTCCTCCCACTCTGAGCGGAGCGGAAGGGAGTGTCAGACTTGTACTGACTAAAACACATCCATGTTCCTTCTTTTGCCCTTTGCGTTCCAGGGCCGCGGTATCTCTTTCGAACAGTCCCGCAGCCCCGGCAGGCGTCGGTCCTTTCGGACCCCTTCCCGTTTGCTGACACCTCTTTGAGTCGCGCGTGGAACACGAACGCACCGTCGACACGGCCTGTCGTCATAAGACGGACGGACGGCGAGCTAGCCCATTACTTACCGTCCATAAGCCCGCGATTTGCATGCATTACAGGAAGTTCTTCAAGTAAGTATGGAGATAAAACAGATAAGTGACGTGGATAGGATATTCCTGTCAATTCATTGCTAACTTTGTTTATAGAAACACCTACCTATAGCTACTGGAGTAAGGCATATTAACTAACCGTTATACGTAAGTAAGTTATATAAAACGACCGTAAATCAGCTAGACGGGGTCGCGGCAGACCAAGGAGAAGATGTCGAGACGTGATATAGAGAAGTATGGACATGCTGCGCTCACCTCAAATAAAGTCAGGAGAATCAATATTAACATTTCAGTGTTTATTTAGGCTTTTATAAGATGATATGGTTAAAAGTAGAAAGGGGGTGACTACAGAAATGACAACAAATATGGAAAAAGAAGACATGCTGCGCCGAATCCGATTAAATTAGCAGGAAAGTGATACTGATAATGACGAAGGTGCAAGACAAGACTGCTTCGCTATAGGTAATTAGGTATGGTCCTATAGAGAAGCAGTCTACTCAAGACACTTACTTACATTCAAGTATCACACATGAATACTATGTTAAGTATTTTTTTATTTCCTTAACATTTTTTTTTATTGTCAATTGTTGACATTTACATTTAATGATTTGACATAATTACGTTGTTAATTATTTTATTACTTCCTTTATTATTATTTTTATTGTGAATTGTGACATTTAATGATTTGACATGAATATTTGATTTGTTAAGTATTTTACTTTTATATTATTGTGAATGGTCACGTATTAATTTATTAATTTTATTAGGTGATGTACATTGTATTGTATAGCGGGCTGGTGTCCACGTCTAAGCGCGTATTTTGCGTGCGGTGATGTACATTAATTTTATTTGATTATTGTGAATTTGAGGACCATGTGGATATATTATTTTCGTTTGTATTTTTTTCCCCACGATTATTTGACAGTTTCGAGTACTAATATGCGACCTCCCAAATGTCCTTTCTTTAGTATTGTTCATCGTGTCGTTGAGCTCCTTGCGTTATAAATCGGAGACTATTTTAAGACCAAACTTTTGACCCTCTTTCTCAACATAACAAACAAATCAATTAGTACAGTAACAGTTACAATGTCAAAGATAACAGAGTTCAAGGGCTAAAGTGATCTTCGATCAAACCTAGACCTTTTTGACATAATATCTAGATTTTACGACCAATCATCCAATAGATGGGTTTTCGATCTGATTAAGGGGAGATAAGACTATCAGCTTATTGTTGAATGGAAAAATCTGGGACAAACCAAATGCTTTAATCTATACTAATATGATGAAGAGGTAAAGTTTGTGAGGCTGTAGGGGGTAATCTCTGGACCTATTAAACTGATTTGGAAAATTCTTTCACTTATAGGAAGCTACATTATCCCCGAATGCCATAGGCTATATTTGAAACGTGCCCGTGGGATAATTTCCGACCAAAAGGCGAGCGAAGCCGCGGCCACCAGCTCACGTAATATGTTTTAATCTCCCATCAACGAGTTCGTTATCTATCTCTTGCTGTCAGTAGTAATGAAAGGAGATAGTATGTATTATTAATTATCGTACAGTGTACATCACAGTCGTATCTTAATATTAACTGATCTCTGAACTTTGAAGATCAATTCGACACGTGTCTTTAGGTCCCTACGCAATCGTCATCATTCCTTGCCCTTATCCCAATTCAATTGGGTCGGCGCAGCATGTCTTCTTCTTCCATACTTCATCTCATCAGTCAGGCACCTCCTTTCTTGACACAACATCCTTGACACGTGTTAGGGTCCCTACGCAATAACACTAATAATTAATGTTTAGAGTTCTATAAGTTTAGAATTTGGCAGAATACGGCGCTGTGACTTTTTTTTAAGTTACAGCACCGTGCTGAGCTAGGGGCCTTTTGGCCTCGCACAGGTCCTATTTCACTTGTTTTTTCTTGTAAAATGTTTACTTTTTATATAATTTTGTTTTAATGTTATGTCAACAATTTTTTGTATTGTCCTGTGTGAGTCGAATAAATATTTTTTCTTTCTTTCTTTCAAGTTTCAAAGCGGCGCCAGTTGTACAAAAGTTGAAACGAAATCATTTTGTTTCATCGCTTGGTATGGGGGGCATGTTAATGGGGAGGGTGGATACTAAAAAAGTGATAGATATAAAAATTATGGCTCGAGAGGAGAGGAAGACCAAAGACGAATGGATAGTCTGAGAAATGCAACAATGGAATGGAATGCAGCATCATGCTGAGATAGGAGCCTTTTTGGCCTCGTACAGGTCTTTTTTTATTATTTAGTTTTAGATTCTTTTTTTTATTATTATTTCCTTTATTCAATTATATACATATAAATTTCATTTTTAAATATTTCTAAACAAATTAATATTTAAAAAAAAAAACATTTAAAAATTTAAAAAATAGTGGTCCGCCGGTATCGGGAGCAGGGTCCAAGCTACCGGTGGTTAGGGCTCCAGAGACAGGATTCTCCTCACAAAGCCGTATCGAGGAGTACTGCCTTCTGAATCAGCCCCTTGATCCAACCGCCTAAGGAGAGCCTCGAGAGATGTTCGTCGAGGCTTTTGGCTATAAGGCCATTGGCCGTCACAACAATCAGCACAATGATAGCCGAGTTCACATTCCACATGTCGACAACCTCGTGTGTCAAGTCAAGATATTTCATTTGTTTCTCTTTCTCAGCTTTCACGAGGTTCTCGTCATGTGGGATGGTAACATCGATTATCATTACGCGGCGCGCTGATCGGTCTATCACCACAATGTCAGGCTTATTGGCGACAATAGTCCTGTCAGTGATGATAGACCGATCTCAGTACAGCGTGACATGGTCTTTCTCGAGAACTGGGTCGGGCACATACTTATAGTACGATACCTCAGATTCCACAAGTTTATATTATTATTATATTTTTATTATTATCTCCTTTATTTATTTTCTTTACACATTATATACATTTTTAAATATTTTTAGTAACAAAGATTATATTATAAAAAACATTTAAAAATATAGAAAATAGTAGCCCACCGGTATCAGGAACAGGGTCCAAGCTACCGGCGGTCAGGGCTCCAGAGAGAGGAACCTCCTAACAATACGAGCCGTGTCCAGGAGTACCGCTTTCTGAATCAAGCCCTTGATCCAGCTGCCTAACGAGAGCCTCCTTAGGTATTCATCGAGGCTCTTGGCAATTAAGCCATGGGCTGATACGACTATCGGCACAATGATCGCTGAGTCCACATCCCACATGTCGACAACCTCGCGAGCCAATTCAAGATACTTGATTTGCTTATCTTTCTCGGCTTTCACGAGGTTCCCATCATGCGGGACCGTTATGTCAACAATCATTGCGCGCCGTTCTGATCGATCCACCACCACTATATCAGGCTTATTGGCTAGAATAGTCCTGTCAGTGATGATGGATCGATCCCAGTACAATGTGATACTGCCTTTTTCGAGAACTGGGTCGGGCACATACCTATAGTACGGCACTTCCGATTCCACAAGGCTGTATTTAAGAGCGAGTTGCTGATGGATAATCCTGGCTACAAGGTTGTGTCTATGCAAGTACTCTCCGTTAGCTAGACGAGAACACCCGGAGATAATGTGACGGATTGATTCGCCTGGACGGTGGCATGCCCGACATATGTCAACCGTGCCGTCCTTCACAATAAATCTCCGGTAGTTATTCGTCATCATAACTTCATCCATAATTGCACAGACAAAACCTTCGGTTTCTCCGAAGAGGTCCCCGGAACGTAGCCAGGCTACGGACGCTGATAGGTCTACATCGGGCCCATGTAGGGCCTGGAAAAAGCGTCCGTGAAGCTCCTTACTCTGCCATACCTCCCTGCGGTCGTTAGTGTCAAGTACTACAGGTTTGCGTCAGTTCTCTTTAGCCAAGGAGAGCGGGGTGAGGCCCTTGTCCACTGCGACCACATCTCAATGCATCCCCATGTCGGCTTCTAGGAAATATTCCCTGAGACTGCATATCTCGCGATTGTGGAGAGTCTTAGCGTTTAAAAAGCCATTTATTATTATTATTGTTGCTCCTGTGCTTGTCCCAAATAAATATTATTCTTTATTTTCTTTCTTTCTTTCTTAAATGACTTAAAAGAAAAAAAGAGTGTTTAATGAAGTGAGTGGCTGACATGAGGGAATGAAAAAAAAAAATACAAAGTTCTTGTATTTTTCACAATCCATATACCAACAAATAAAACTGAAATGTCTGTTTGTTAAGTACATCAAAGTAACAGCTTTGTATTGAATGCATAATGAAAATATATACTGAACAACAAAAACACATTTTTGTCTGTATATTTGTTCCGGCTAATCTCCGAAACGGCTGGACAGATTTTGGCGGGAGTTTTACCGGCAGATAGCTGATGTTATAAGGTCTAACCCAGACTTTTATTTTAGAAAAATAATTAGGGATCTGTGCAAAATTAAAAAAAAACCTTTGAAATTGGTATCAAAATTCGATTCAACTAAGCAAGTAATATTTTTTTAATAATAATTTCACGCGAACGAAAGTCGCGGGCAACAGCTAGTATAAAATATAAAAAACGAAACTGGCTATCTTGTCTCTTGTTAATTTAAATCATGTAGGTATGGAAGTTCAGGATTAGGCCGATGGGAAATCCCACCGGGGGAAACGACTTGTTTGATTCAGCGAAGATGATTCAGGCTAAGTTATTTTATACAAGGTGGATTGTCACCGACGCAGGTTACCACGTACATCATGCTAGAAAACCGGCATATTTTTTTTTTTAAATTGGTGGGTAGTAAAAAAAATACAGCTGTTCCATACATTGTGATCATAGAAATATAAAAAACAGGAGAAGTGGCAAGGGGGCGTGTCGGTGACGCCGCGACGAGCGCACGATAAGCATGTCATAGGGCAAATGGCCGTCTCCGCGAACTAGTGTGCTTTCGACCGCGATCGTGACAACTTATAAGAATGCTGTGTTGGTCAGTGGTTTCTTGTAAAAATCGAAGCTACATCTGAAGCTAATCGAACTATATGTATGTACAAGTATTTTACTATATTTGTCTTTAACATCACAAATCGTAAAATACTTCTTGCTCTTACTATGTTATTTCTGTTTTCAAATATCACAGCGTCTGTACAAGTTTTGCAATAAATACATTGCTCCTTAACCACTACCAAAGTTTGTCGCTAAGTGACTGAACAAGCAATGTAAAAATCACAAAACTGATACTTTTTTAAGTACATCGCGTAGTACGGCCGCTGCTTCTTACGACGAGTGATGTGCTTGTGCAGATTCAACTAACGTAGGCTATCGACACTGTCGATTGACGAAAGAAATATTGCTATTATAGTTTGTTTTTCAATTTTATCAACCATTTTAACCCGGTTGGAAGATCGATGTCGAATAATGTTTTTGACGTATTTTGGTAATTTTACAGCGTAGTAGAGAAATGCGTAACTAATTTTCGTAAAGTAAGTTAATAAAATTTCAGTTTAATAATAGGTGGTGTTTTTGGCTTTGAATGATCATATATTATGATGGCATAATATATGAAAATTCCTGCCCAATTACTGTTTTCACCAACACTATGTGTCACCTAAGTCAATGCCTAATGCGCGTTTTCACCAACAGTAAGTGACGCTTAACTGAACGCCCAATTCCTGTTTTCACCAACACTAAGTGACACCTAACTCGACGCCTTAAGCCCGTTTTCACCTACGCAAAGTTAAAAAAACTGAACTGAACTGTTTGCTTTAAACTGTCACCTAACTGAACGCCCAAACCTCGTGCTATATTTCCTTACTTTTTTATGTTTTTTTTTTGTGTTCTTATAATACGTTATAGTAATCGGATGATTCAGATAATATAATAGTGACTTTTGCTTATAATAAGTCAACATAATTATTCATACTATTTATTTGTTATCATTTATTTACATTTTTTTTTCCTAACTAGGGTTTTTTCATAACAATAATCCAATAATAATAATAATCTAATAACCTGCGAAGTAATTGCGTAACACACTTTCAGTAAGAATCGATTTCATTATGTCAGTACAACAACTTTCATTGATTTACATATGAATATTCGACATATAACTACATATAACATGAACACACGACATATAACTTGAACACATGAATATTCGATAACTTTTCGATTTAGTCAATCACTAGCGTGGGTATTCAATTGTATGTTTTTGTGTGGGTAAGTTGTACGGTGCATGGTAAATACACGCTGTGTTTGATAGGATAAGGTTTATAATTGATTGTGTAGTACGTTCTGTTTTAAGAATTGCGGGTGTGTGCGCGACTGCGTATGTATTGCTTTTACAGAATTGCATGTGTAGTAGTTGCCGAGTGGTGGGAGAAAACGGAGACAGTAGGTTGCGAACTTGCGATACATTTTCGTATAGCGGGCATATCTCCTTATTTATTATATCTCTGATTATGATCATGTAGGTATTGCACTATTTTAGTAAACAGCTGTTTTTATTGTGTTCCGTAACTCAAAAGGAAAAAACCGTCCAAGTCAGAGTCGGACTCGCGCACGAAGGGTTCAGTACGATTATCAAAAAAATATACACGTTTGTTTTAAGGGAGCCCCCTTAAATAATCATTTTATTCTGTTTTTAGCGCCACGCGAGGTAAAGAGAGACCAAAGAAAAGATGGATGGATTGTGTGAGGAATGATATGAAAGTAGTACATGACAGAGTTACTGGCTGACGGGGGAGAACAGAAGGAAAAACTGGTGTGAGACGGACTCGTGCGTGACGGGTTCCGTACCATCGTAGTAGGGGAGCACGCTTTAATTTATTATTTGTTGTTATAGCGGCAACAGAAATACATAATCTATGAAAATTTCAACTGTCTAGCTATCACGGTTCACGAGAAACAGCCTGGGTACAAACAGCCGGACTTAGAATCATGAAATTTGGCAAGAAGCCATGTCTTACATTTACAGCACATGACAAAATACCTACAAGTTTATACGGAACCTTCGGTGCGCGAGTCCAACTCATACTTGGCATTTTTTTTTTATTACCGATGAAAATTTCTATGTAAATTTCTAATAAATTTCTATGGGGCGGGTTCATAATGATGTAAAGAAGTGAAGAAGAAGAAATCAAAATCAAAGCATTTATTTCAAGTAGGCCAGTTACAGGCACTTATGAATCGTCGAAACAAAGATAACAATTGAATGTAGCTACAGTCCCAGTCACAAGGCATAAAAACTGTGAAAGTACTGTAGTTGCCCATTCCCTAGCGTAGATCTCTATGGAGAAGAACGGGCAAGAAACTCCATGGACAATCTTTTAAATCAGCAAATTGTTACAAAATCTTGGTTACATCATTCATGTTGAGATGGTACACTATGTGAGAACGATGTAGCAAGATGTGCACATTAAAAGTGTCCACAGTAAAAACAAAAAAGACAATTCAAAAACTAAAAATAATTAATTCAAATAAGCCGTGGCAACTAAGAGATGACCAGTCACACTGACAGCGCCCGTTCACGAACATGACGCATAGATCAGCACCATTCAACTCAACCATTTTGAAGGGAACTAAATGATCCGACACACGCGCCACCATCAGCGAGACATTTGAAGAATGAAGAAGACGATGTACTGACTAAGAGGAACCGTTTGCACGTCAGTGTCTCTTTCACCATGTATAAAAATGATTTTTATATATTATTGTCACGTTGCTGTATGTCTGTTTAATACATAAAGGGTGTAACAAGACCCTTAACGAATCAGAAAGGCACTTGTTTTCCCCGTCACTGCGATCATTTTTTTGTTCTAGACCGTACCTGGGAACCTTCTAGTTACGGAGATATTGGGGGTCAAAGTTACAACTATTTCACAAGTTTTTTTTTTTAAATACATTTTTTTAATGTAAGATTTTTACTTTAAACACCTCCACAACCCCCTTACTATTCAATACATCCATCAGCACAGTGTTTTGAGTGCGTTACATTGAGTTTTACGGTAAAACGTTATTTTTGACCAAAAAAAAGTCGTTTCTCTGCAATAATTTTTGCGTCAAGTTACTTAGTTTGATGTATATAACAGGACTTGGAACCTGTTTTGAAATACCGGTTAATATTGTTCATAAAACCGTTATAATATCGTTCTTCGATTAACCGGTTAATTACAAAAACGGTTTAGACTAAACCTAAATCATTTTGGATACCGGTTTTTGCAGAAAATATTATTTTAATACTCGCACTAACCTAAATAAACCGGTTTTACTCAGACTCCATTCAAGTATTTTGTTGCACTCACGACAATTAGAACGAAACTACGAGCGCGGTCGAACACAATCTGCTTGTGAGTGCGTTATTCGTTGGCGTGGAGTGACTAGACCGAGAGCTTTATTATTGTAGATGTAAGAGAGATGGCGTAGCAGATAAAACTCTTATTTACTTACCGCTGAATCTAAAATTAACCGGTTAATTTCGCCTAACAGAATCGGAATTTGTAAATAACGGGTTCTCCCATTAACCGGTTAAAACACCGGTAACCGAAACCTAAACCGCAATGGTTTCTGGTTTGGGGTCAATGACCGAAACCGGTTTGGAAAATTAACCGGTTTCCGAGCCCTGGTACATAATGCTTGGTTGACGGATTCGTGAAGGGTCCTGTTACATCCTGTATAATTGTCTAAACCTGGTATATTATGGAATATTTCACACAGATTACAAGATCAGGATGGGAAAATATTACCTACCTTAATGTTATACTTTCTGTTAAGTAAATAAATGGAGAGTTCTCATAACATATCAAACAATGAGGCTAATAGAGCACTGAGTTTAATTACTAATGTATGTTATGATAATATTATTAGGACATTTCTGATAACTACGCGATAGTTTTACTATAATTACTAGCTGTTGCCCGCGGCTTCGCTCGCGTTTTGGTCGGAAATTATCCCACGGGCACGTAATCAATATAACTTGCACTCGGGTAGCTTCATATTAATGAAAGAGTTTTCAAAATCGGTTCAGTAGATCCAGAGATAACCCCCTACAACCTCACAAACTTTACCTCTTCATAATATTACTAGCTGTTGCCCGCGGCTTCGCTCGTGTTTTATCCGGAAATTATCCCACGGGCACGTTGTAAATATAGCCTATGGCACTCGGGGATAACGTAGCTTCCTATTAGTGAAAAAATTTTCATAATCGGTTCAGTAGATTACCCTCTACATACAAACAAATTTTACCAAATTTTTCTTTCACCAAACCTTGTCTTTCAAACCATTACATAACAACAATGAATTTGACTGTTCGGTTTAATCACAACATTTTATTACAATACATAATCAAGATTGTAAATATACGCACTTTCACTTGATTTTGTTTACGTAAACTGCAATTAATTCGGTACCGCCGTTTTGGAGACTGGTGACAATAAACTTACTGACATTATGATCAGGAAATAGCCTCTATCGAAAATATCTGTACTAACAGTAGAAACACCGACGGGAATGTATTACATACCTATTACAAATTAGGTACATACAAATATATAAAATTGAAGAGACTGTTCTGTCTGCAGCCTAGTTTGGGGACCTCCATTTTCTATATATGTTAAAATTTTACTTGTTACGTTGATTCATAGCGCTAAGTTAGGTTAAGTAATTATTTTTTTGTGACAATGGCATAATAAATTTATTCTTATTCTTATTCTGTTTGTAATACCAAAATAACAGCTTTTTACTAAATGCTTATGATATAAATAGGGTTCATATAATAAAAAAATTGCAGGTTTTGTCTGTCTGTCTGTTTGTTACGGCTAATCTCCGAAATGGCTGAACCAATTTTGACCGGAATTTTACTGGCAGATAGCTGATGTTATAAGGTCTACCATAGGTTAATTTTATTTTAGAAATATTATTAGGGTTCCGCGCAATAAAATTAAAAATCTTGAAATTTTAACAAAATCCGTTTCAAACGACTAATCTCCGAAACGGCTAAACCGTATTCTAGTCTAACAGTATTTACATGGAGCGTGCCTGTTTTCATCTAATAATAAACACACATCCTACAATATCACCTTTAGGGTACTTACACTAGTCGGTCGAACTTCCATACAAAACAAACAAACGTAGTACGGCGATTACTCCACTGTTCGATGGTGTTCAAAATTAAATATGGTATCAATTTTTCTCATTATTATCTAGCCCTGTATGGAAACAAACAAGTAAAAAAAAAAAATTTTGAAAATTGCAAAAAAAATGCATTTTTTTTTTACTTTTTTTGTTAAAGTTTTAAAGTCTATAAGTTTAAAAGTCTAACCTAACCCTATAACTTTAAAAGTCTTATACTTAAGGAGCTTTCTTGATTATGTATACACCACTTTACAGTTTTTCTTTTAATTTTGGTTTTACATATTTTTTAATTTATTTTGTATTTGTAATCCAACGAATATTTTCTGTTAGAAATCTTTGTGTCAGTGTTACTTAACCTATAGTTAATTTGGGAACAGCGCTGTGGGCTGCAATATTGTCAATAAGTTTTGTGTATTTCTTATGTTTTATATTGCAGCTGTTTGTTGTTCCTTTTGATTAAATTAAAATAAAATACTACGTTTGTTTGTTTTGTATGGAAGTTCGACCAGTCGGTCGTGTACCACTGTACCCTTAAACGCAGACCGCGACCTTTTTCACCCCAAACACGACTTCCTTCATAAAACCACTTGAAAACAGCATCCCTCTTCAAACAATTTATCTAAAAATAAACAACAAAAGATTGTAACCATATGTTTCTGACGTTTCGACCCTCTTTGAGTTATTTTTAGAACATGTCTCGTTATTTTTAACTGAAGGGGACTACTGTTTAGTTATTTTGAAGTACAACTACGTAATATGAATGGGAGAAACATGTTACATGACTTTGAAAGAATGTTAGCATAATCAGCCTATAATGTTTGCACTGCTAGGACTCACGGCCTCCTCTCTATGAGAGGGAATGGGCTATAATCCACCACGCGGGCCCAGTGCGGGTTGGTAGATGTCAGATGTCTTCGAATGTTTGGTTCTAGGACATGCCGGTTTCCGCACGATGTTTTCCTTCACCGTTATCGAGAGCAGTGGTGATGAAATAAATTACACAAAGAAATGCACCTGCCTGGGTTCGAAACCACGACTTACTGTTCGTAAGTCGGGGCCGTCACCAATGGGCCAACGCTGCTCCCAAACATAAATAAAAAATATATAGAATGTTAATTGACAGGTAAAATACAAAATGATACAACTAAAGTGAAGATGAGCAGGAAATTTGGCTAGACGCGGAGATGACCGATAGAGTAATATTTTGAGCGAATGGTGGCAACGGTAGGAAATTCGCATCGTTATGACTTTGCGACCGAATTCGGTTGTTTTGCGATCGCTATCTATGTCGAGTATGCAGGGCCAGGAAGCCAGGAACAAACCAACCTGAGCCTTTCCCATTTTGCCACTGCCCAATGGACTAATAATTTTTTCAAGCAGGGTAACATAGTTATCTTAGTTATTTAATACTTTTTCATAGATAAAAAATATAATTTCGGAGGAAAAATTTTCAGTACCTCTCTGTTTTACGAAATGATTTATGGTGTATTACTGTATGAAACATAATAAATTGAATTGAGCTTTCCCAAGTACAGCATTCAGTTGTACCATGGACATTTTTCTAAATTATTATATTATAATATCCTCTATGTAACAAAGCATCAAAAGATGGCCAAAAGTAGAATATTATGAAACATCCTTGCAGAGACAAGGTTTTTACTCATGTATGTAAACAAATTGAAATATTTATTTAGAACACTCCCAAGAAAAGTAATCAAACTTTCTCGGGCATATTTTCTTTTTTGTGGCCATATATCTAAACCATAAACATACATCAAAATTCAAGTCAAACATTCAAATACAAGAAAAATTGTGATAGCCCTTCTAATAATATTATTATAGCGTTACTGTTTACTGTTGTGCTGTACAAACTACGTTCGATTAGTCATAAACAATATTTCACACGTTACTGTGAAATACCACTAAAAGCAAATATAATTAATAAATTATAATAATAATAATATATTATAACCACCGGTAGCTTGGACCCTGCTCCCGATACCGGCGGGCCACTATTTTTTATATTTTTAAATGTTTTTTTTAATATTAATTTGTTTAGAAATATTTAAAAATGTAATTTATATGTATATAATTGAATAAAGGAAATAATATATTATAATAATTTCGTTGATGCCAAATCGGGGAACTGTAATATTTGTCCTCATAACTTTATCATAAACTAGATTTTGCCCGCGGCAGCGCTCGCGTTCTGGGCAAAATCCCAAAAGGAGAAATACATCCTTCATCTTTGGGGAAAAAGGGCTACAAAATGCTCAATTTACTTAATTACTCTGTTCAATCAAAGAAACAAAAAAAACACCGGCCAAGTGTGATTCCGACTCGCTCACGAAGAGTTCCGTACAATTATCTAAAAACGAAAAAAAGCGTTTGTTATTTATTTTGTTTTTAGAATTTGTTGTTATAGCGGCAACAGAAATACATCATCTGTGAAAATTTAAGCTGTCTAGCTATCACGGTTCTTGAGATACAGCCTGGTGACAGACAGACAGACAGACAGACGGACAGTGGAATCTTATAACTAGACAAACCGAACCGAATCAAGATTATTAGATAACACAAATAATACATATTGTATGTAAGACTGTATTACATAAACACCATACAATATTACAGTCACGCAAGCCTCATATAAGCTCACTTTTATCTGGCATTCATAATAATTAATGAGATTTTAATTGCATCTCACTTTATAGGTACTGTCTCGTTAGTCTAGTGGTCGAAGCATGACGGCTGAGCATTAAGACCTGCGTTCGATTCCCAAGTCGGGCAAAATGTTAGCTATAACATTTTAGATTTTGGTTTTGGGCCCGGTTGTTGGCAATGGGCTCGCCACTATCACATATGTGGGTGTGCTTTTAGGTACACCTGCTGCCTAACCCTTCGGGCATTACAGGCGTAATGTTATGTTACAATACCTAAAGGGTGTAACAAGACCCTTAACGAAGCCGAAAGGTACTTGTTCTCCCCGTCATTGCGATCACTTTTTTGTTCTAGAGTCTAGAATCTAGACCAGTGATGGGCAAAGTACGGCCCGCGAAAGGATTTTATCCAGCCCGCCGACGGTCTTTCAAAATGAATAGAATATGGCCCGCTATAATTATATTTTGTCGTATCAGCAGTATGAAGTAGAATAATAGATGCATAGGTAAAGGAGCCAGCGATACTAGCCGCGTGGTTCATTCAACTTGGGTATATTTGAAAATATTCGATTTTTCATACCCACTTTCATCCCCCCCATATCTAGTAAATGGCTGCACCGATTTTGATAAAACATATCTAAGAACCATCGCCAGCTGCTAGCAACTAGCTTTCAAATAAAAAAAACTGCATCCAATCGGTTCACTCGGTTTAAGAGCTACGGTGCCAGAGAACGACACACACACATAGCGGTCAAACTTATAACACCCCTCTTTTTGCGTCGGGGGTTAAAAAACGAAAAGTCTGCGAACTCTGAGTGTCGACTGTTTAAAGAAGAGTGGGCTTGGAAATACTTCTTTACAGAATACAAGGGTAAGCCTATGCTAGCCTATATGTCTTATATGTAATGAAGCGATGGTGGTATTTAAAGATTTTAACCTCGTTCGCCATTTTAACACCAAACATGCTAAAACCAAATATAAATGATGAACACCTTTTCTCGCTGCTGAAAGTTACTTCGTCGCAGCTCGAACCTGCATTCGAATATATTATGGCAAATCAAAAACAATTTGATACGTCTCACACACCTACCATGGTAGATGGTAGTGCCTTCGAATAAAAGTTAAATTGTAATTTGTAAATAACATTATTTTTATGATTAAAAGATTTCAAATTATAATGCATTTTGGCTATAATTCTGGCCCTCCTCTGAAATTGTTTCAACTTTCTGGCCCCCCGTGAATAAAGTTTGCCCACCAGTGATCTAGACCAAACCTGGGAACCTTCTAGTTACTGAGATATTGGACTTTCTCAAAAGTCTTTTTTTTTTTAAATTCATCTTTTAATGTAAGATTTTTACTTTAAACACCTTCACGACCCCCGTAATATTCAATCCATCCATCAGCACAATGTTGTGAGTGCGTTACATTGAGTCCTACCGTAAAACGTGATTTATCACCCCAAAAAAAAAATGCCGATCCCAGCAATATTTTTTGGGTAAAATGTACATAATGCTTGGTTGACAGCTTCGGTAAGGGCCCGTTTACACCCTGTATAGTAAATAAGTATTACATAAACACCATACAACATTGCGCTCGTTAATCACTCACGCAAAGCCATATAGGCTTTTACTTGGCATTTGTACTAAATGAGGTTTTGATTGCTTTTCACTTTTATTATTCGTTGTTACAAACACACATATAACATAATGAGAGCAAACATGACACTGGAGTTGGCAAAGTCACACCATTAATTTAAATTAGACCGTTACAGGTTTATCTTAAAATTACTCCTTACCACTACCTGTAACGACTGTCAAAGATCCACAAATGACAGCCGGGACCAACGGCTTAACGTGCTTTCCGAGGCACGGAGATAACTCGGTGTGTAATGGGTGGCCATCCATCCACCGACCGACCTAGGCAAGCGCGGCTTAACCTGAAGATCGACCCGGCTGTTATTATTTAGGCACGAGTTGCTCGTTTTTGGGCTTCAATACAGTCGGGTAAAAAGGATGAACATATTGCTCAAGAATATTTCACTTTTAACGAAGGTGAACGGTTTTTTTTTAAATTTTATTCCCTAACTAGCCGTTGCCCGCGGCTACACTCGCGTTTTGTTCGGAAACTATCACTCGGGGATAATGTAGCTTCCTATTAGTGACAGAATTTTCATAATCGGTTCAGTAGATCCAGAGATTACCCCCCACCTCACAAACTTTACCTCTTTATAATATTAGTATAGATAAGTAAGTTTGGGTCCATAAATCTAAATCCCAGGCGGACGAAATCGCGGATATAAGCTAGTATTACATAATTAGTGCAATACTGCTACGTTGTTTATATTTACTTTTACTTGACATTCAAATTAATGAGATTTTGATTAAATTTTTACTTTCTAAATGGTGTCAGTTGATTAGTAGCCGCTGGACAGGCATTTGTTAGACTTATGTCCGAAATCACAAACAAAATATAACATCACGCTTGTAATGCCGGAAGGGTTAGACAGAGGACATGTAGTCTATAAGTACACCCACAATTTGCTAGTTATAAAGGGTGTAACAAGACCCTTAACGAAGCCGAAAGGCACTTGTTCTCCCCGTCATTGTGATCATTTTTTTGTTCTAGACCATACCTGGGAACCTTCTAGTTACGGAGATATTGGGGGTCAAAGTTTAAACATTTTCACAAGTTTTTTTTAAATACATGTATTTAATGTAAGATTTTTACTTAAACACATCCACGATCACCGTACTATTCAATCCATCAATCAGCACAATGTTTTGAGTGCGTTACATTGAGTCCTACCGTAAAATATGATTTTTCACCCCAAAAAAAGTCCATCCCAGCAATATTTTTTAAGTAAAGTTACTCAGTTTGATGTACAGAATGCTTGGTTGACGGCTTCGTTAAGGGTCTTGTTACACCCTGTATGTAAGTCAAATGTAATAAGGGGGTGAGCCGATTGCATATTATTTGACATGGAGCGACAGCCTATCCGGAGAGCAGCGGTAGCCCAGTGGTGGGGGCCCCGACTCACGAATAAGTCGTGAAGGCAGAACCCAGGCAGGCGCATTACTTTGTGTAATTTATTTCATCACCACTGCTCTCAAAAACGGTGAAGAAAAACATCGTGAAGAAACCGGCATGCCACAGAACCAAAAAAAAAAAACCTAAGACATGTGACATCTGCCAACCCGCCCTGGGCCCGCGTGGTGGATTATATAGCCCATTTCCTCTCATAGAGAGCAGGCCGTGTGTCCTAGCAGTGAGAACATTATAGGCCGATTTTGACAGCCTATCTGACATCCACAACCGAGCCATTTTGAGTGAACTGTCCGAGGCCACCACCAGCGCTATCAAGGTGGCAGAGTTTTGATAAAAACTAATCTAATCTAAAACAAAAGGGAATCATCGCCACGTCGGAGGAGAACCCAGACAAGCGCGGCATAACCTGAAGATCAATCCGTGAGGCTTTTAATGCTGTTATTACGTAGCTACGACTAACTCAACAGAAACTAACCATTACGTTTTTCTACACTTTTACATTCAAATAGGTAAATCACCTAAAAGTAGATTTCCTCACTAAACACATAAACTGTCACTTACGGGATATCTTCCGTGATTGTCTGTAATTTTGAGCTCCCGACATTTCAACGCTGTTGCAAGCGCCATGATCGCGGGTTGACCCGCTTGGGGTGGGTTACCGTGAAAGTTTAAAACAGTGTTCCTCATTAAATATGATTAAAAAGCAAATCTTTCCTCATAGTTACGTGTTTTATTAGATACGAATCGACAGATATGCTAATTATTACCATTATGAGTGTGCCTATTATTATTTATGAAATGAATATGGCTACAAATATTTTACGATTATCGCCAGTATCATGGATAGAACAGATAAAATGTCTAGAATTTATTTCATGTTATCGAATCTACATAAAATAAGCATTTTTCAGTCCGCAAAACACATTCCGAAGAATTTCACAAATGAAACTAAACGCGATCAGCACATCTTAACCGAGATCAGGAGTCATCATCATCATCAGCCTACTGCAGTCCACTGCTGGACATAGGCCTGCCCAATCGCACGCCACTCAACTCGATTCTCAGAAACTCTCCTCCAGTTCCTACCAGCCACCCTACTTAGAGCGTCACTCCACCGAGCCTGAGGGCGTCCCACCTTACGTTTACCGATTCGCGGTCTCCACTCAAGAACACGTCTACCCCAACGGTCATCGGTTCTACGGCTAAAATAGCCTTCACTTCAGCTTACATTGTCTGTGAGCTATGTCGAACAAGTCTGGTTCTCTGTCGGATCACCTCGTTCCGGATGCGATCCCTCAAAGAGACTCCAAGCATAGCCCGCTCCATAGCACGCCGAGCGACCTTGAATTTATGGACCAACCGGTCAAACCGTTCAAGAGTATTCGGTATCATTATTGTTACGGAATCAACACTCTTGAGCATGATTTAGATGTCAGATCGCGATCGGTTTCCATAGCGAAATTGACCGATGTTTTAACTATTTTACAAAATCCATATCGTTGAGTGATATGGGTATTGTGAGCAGGCATTTTGAACACTTAGGCGCACGCAATATTGTTGAAGAAAACAAATACAGGGTGTAACAGGACCCTTCACGAAGCCGTCAACCAAGCATTCTGTACATCAAACTGAGTAACTTTACGCAAAAATTATTGCTGGGAAACGACTTTTTTTTTGGGGTCAAAAATCACTTTTTACCGTAAAACTCAATGTAACGCACTCAAAACACTGTGCTGATGGATGTATTGAATAGTAAGGGGGTCGTGGAGGTGTTTTAAGTAAAAAACTAACATACAAAAACAAGTAGGTATTTAAAAAAAAACTTGTGAAAAAGTTGGAACTCTGACCCCCAATATCTCCCGAAGGTTCCCAGGTATGGTCTAGAACAAAAAAATGATCGCAATGACGAGGAGAACAAGTGCCTTTCGGCTTCGTTAAGGGTCTTGTTACATCCTTTATTTAAACACAGAAACACCACTAAACCGCTATAAAGAAACACGCACACTTTCGCAAAAAGCATTCATAGAAAACTCTTTACAATTAAATTAAGAAAATACATTGAAAGGAAAAAAGAAAATACGGTTATTTGGCACACGCGACAAGATTAAACAAAAAATAACAAGAGACATAAACCCATGCACAAAAAAAACTATGTCTCACGGCTACGCGAAATAGGCCCACCAAAATTCCGACCTAGACTGCCCGAGGTTTCCAACTGGACCTGAGATTGTGATGGTGACGGACGTAAAACAGTTTCATACTACGAATGCAATGATAGGGAAAACATCACAAAATGCCATCGAAACGATTTCCTCACAAAATTATATTATTGAACAAACAATAGTGTGTAAGTAAATAAACTACCTTCTAAATACTCCTTACTACGAACCTTGCGTGCATTGCATTCCGCATACTATTGTTCAGTTTGATCTATACAAATAAATGATGTTGAAGTGTATGTTTGTAATATCAAAATAAAAGCTTTTTACTTAATGCATATGAAAGTATGTACGGTACTTATTATAAAAACACGTTTTTTTCAATTTTTGTCTGTCTGTCTGTCTGTTTGTTCCGGCTAATCTCTGAAACGGCTGGACCGATTTTGACGGGAGTTTTACTGGCAGATAGCTAATGTTATAAGGTCTTACATAGGCTACTACTTTTATTTTAGAAAAATATTTATAGTTCCGTGCAAAAAAATTAAAACCCTTAAAATTAACAACAAAATCCTATTCAAAAAGGGAAGTAATATTTTTTTTTTATAATAACTTCACGCGAACGAAGGTCGAGGCCAACAGCTAGTTCCTCACTATAATCGTCATCTCTCTAGCATTTTCTCAACCACGTTTGGGTTGGCTTCCAGTCTAACTATTTTACATGGAGCGACTACCTATCTGACCTCCACATCCCAGTTAGTACTGGGTAATACGATACCCCTTGGTAAGACTGGTTCTCAGACTTTCGGGCCACTGTTCACAGTTCAAACTATCAGATCTAGAAAAGAAAAACAGAGTTTTTGATTTTCTGAGACACCGCTTTTTGGCTTACAATGGCAGTATAAAATAAATCTTTGTCTATACTAATATTATAAATATGTACAAGGGCTACAATGTATCTACTGAACCGATTTTGAAAATTCTTTCACTAATAGGAGGCTACATGATCCCCGAGTGCCATAGGCTATACATTTACAACGTGCCCGTGGGATAATTTCCGACCAAAAAGCGAGCTAAGCCGCGGGCAACAGCAAGTATGTAACAAAACAATTGAAACTGTTTATTATTTCTACAAAGACAACAATTAATTTAGTCCACAATTCAGTTACTAGGTAATACAGAATCCTTGGTAAGACTGTCAGACTTTCGGTTTTCTGACAATTCGGAACGACTGTTAATCATCATTTCTGAAGATAAGAACCTGAATTCAAAAATCTGGTCGAGCATTGTATAAGGTCAGGTCTATCAGGAACGCGGGCCTGTAGACGGTGAGCTGTGGGCTAGCTCGCCGTCCGTCCGTCTTATGACGACAGGCCGTGTCGACGGCGCGCGAGTGTTAAGATAGATAGATAAATCATTTATTTAGTGAACACAAAAGATACAACTCACGGAAGTACAATTAAATTATACAATTTACATCAATATTCTTTAAATACCTATAAAAAACAAGGTCCCAATATACAAAAAGGAAAACATAATTTATGAAATAAGTATGGTAACACCATGACAAACTTCAACTAAAATAACGAGTATTTAAACAACGTGCGGTGTGCGCCTCAAGGTTGCACCAAATGGGAGTCCAGCTCAGCATGTGTCAGGCATGCACCTGACGCTGATATTTTGCTGGTAGTGACATACAGACGTCGAGCAGACGAGATAAATCGGTGTTGTGATAAAGTGTTGTTCATGCGCGGAGTGAAATTGTGTAAGTATCCTCAACTTAAACTACTGTGCGCGCCTCAGAGAGATCTCAGCACCAAGGAAGGGGTCGGCAAGGGCCGTTGCCTGCCGGGGCTGGGGGACTGTTCGAAAGACATACCGTGGCCCCGGAACACAAAGGGCAAAAGAAGGAACATGGATGGGTTTTAGTCAGTACAAGTCTGTTTGTTGATTTCCCATTCTAAAAAAAATGACTATCGGGAAGTTTTCGGTCTTCTTCATTTCGTACCGATGGATGTGACCAGTAAGTGGCAACGTTTATTGCAGCATCCGAAGCGTTGCATAGATCGTCAAGGGTGCAGGTACGCCTGGAACACTCCAGCAAGTGAAGCATAGGTTGATCTTTTCAGTAGTAACCGAGAATTTGTGTGTATGCAAAAGGCTCATCTTGTGAAACATAAGTAGCGTAATGTGGGTGTACAACTGTACATACACCTCTGTCTACACCTTCGTTTACAATAGGCGTGATGTTACATAAAAATTAACTACCAATACATGACTAACCTTCACTCCTAACTTGGAGAACAAGATAGATGAATAACAATTACATGACATAACAATACTAATATGAATGAATAGTCTTCATTGGTTTCGACATAGAGCTTGGAGCCGGTCCAAATAGGACGACGAATAAGCGGAAATCCCTAATGCAGATCATTGTACCGTATCAGCCTATAATGTCCCCAATGCTGGGACTCAAGCCTCCACAGAGAGGTAGCGAGCCGTACTCCATTGCTGGCCGTGTAGTAATGCTGGTTTGACGACAAATAAAAACGCGACGAGAACAATGTTAAGTATTTCAAAACTGAATGACAATGAGAAAAAATAAAGACTTCAGTAATGATTATTCGGAGATGATTTGAGCCGGAAAGGGGTGTATACTATGATGTCGAATACGAAAGAAATAAGGATGAAGACGAAATGGTCCGTCCATCACTAACAGATTGAAAGAGGACGATCATAATTAACCATTTCCCTGCTATACTGGGGTCAGCTTCCAGTCTAACCGAATGCAGCTGAACCAGGGGCCTTAGTCTGCTATTGCAATAGTGTCAGAATGGTCTATCATTGATTTAATAAGGCCCCGCGCAGACGAATTACCCTTTGTACGCACGTCAAACGAGTTTCGAACGCGCTTCAATACGCCGTGGGCTCTCTAGCCCACGGCGTATTGAAGCGCGCCTTAAATCAATGATAGACCATTCTGACACTATTGCAATAGCAGACTAAGGCCCCAGTACTTTACATGGAGCGACTGCCTATCTGACCTCCACAATCCAGATAGTACTGAGTAATACGATACCCCTTGCTAAGACTGGATGTCAGACTTTCGGACCACTGACGACTACCTGTAACGACTGTCAAAGATCTACAAATGACAGCCGGGACCAACGGCTTAACGTGTTTTCAGAGGCACGGAGGCAACTCACCCATCCACAGACCTACCTAGGCAAGCACGGCTTAACGTAAAGATCGACGACTATCATAATGAATATTAAATTCTATTCATTTGTGCACATGGAGCTTGGAGCCGGTCCAAATAGGACAGATGGACAGATACACGGAAATCCCTAAACTGTGGCATGCGTAGAATTTAGATCGGGATAATGGCGGTGTTCGACATTATATCTGCTTGGAAATATTTGTTGTGTGAAAGATAAAGACTAATTTAGGATGGATATAAAGGGTGTAACGAAGACCCTTAACGAAGCCGAAAGGCACTTGTTCTCCCCGTCATTGCGATCAGTTTTTTGTTCTAGACCATACCTGGGAACCTTCTAGTTACGGAGATATTGGGGGCCAAAGTTCCAACTTTTTCACAAGTTTTTTGTTAAATACATGTTTTTATTTAAGATTTTTACTTAAAACGCCTGGACGACCCCCGTACTATTCAATTCATCCATCAGCAAAATGTTTTGAGTGCGTTACATTGAGTCCTACCGTAAAACGATTTTACGAGGACATAATGACTACGGAACCATAAGATAAACCTAAGTTTTTCGGAGATGTTTTAAAACAAAGAGAAAGAGGAGTTTTCATCTATACTTCTATACTATTATAAAGAGGTAAAGTTTGTGAGGTTGTAGGGGTAATCTCTTAATCTACTGAACCGATTTTGAAAATTATTTCACTAATAGGTAGCTACATTATCCCCGAGTGTCATAACACTCGGGGATAATGTCGCTACCTATTAGTGAAAGAATATATTTACAACGTGCCCGTGGGATAATTTCCGACCAAAACGCGAGCGAAGCCGGGACGGGCCGCTAGTATTTAATAATTTCACGCGGACAAAAGTCGCGGGCAAAATCTAGTGTTTAATAAACCAGAACTAAATCCACACAAACATACATTTACTATACTAACAAAAACTCTATGTTCCGCTTACACTTTCTCTGCCTACCCACCCACGCACGATAAACAATTGACTTTCGATTCTCTGTATGAATAAATAATTGATACACGTAATTATTAATTGAATAGCAAAGAACGCGAGGAAACTAACAGTTAATCATCCATTCTTATCCCAGGGTTTTGTAGGACCGGGGCTACGGGACTGTTCGAAAGAGATACCGTGGCCCCGGAACACAAAGGGCGATGAAGGAACATGGATGGGTCTTAGTCAGTAAAAGTCTAACACTCCCTCCTGCTCCGCCCAGAGCGGGAGGAGTTATTTGATGATTTCCAATCAGGAAAAAAAAGTGTTTTGTAGGAGGTTCTTATACGTTCTCCTCAATGGAGAACTACGTTTTGGAACGGGGAACTAGCTTCAACTTCCTGAAGAACTCACCGACACTGACAGTTCAAAAGTCTGCATTTTTTTTTATAAATTTGCCGATGCTAAGAATTTCTTCTGTATCGTGGGTGCGCTCACAAAGATTTACACTGACATACACAAACAGCCAGACTCGGAACGACTACCTGTAGGCTGTACAAATATTGGTCCGTGCGGGGATTGAATCCGCGACACGCACCGCTCAGCTACTTCGCCAACCGTGCCTTCATTAACAAAACACTCCGAAGTGGAAATAAACTTACTCCTTTGTGTGTGGTATTTATCTACCTAGCATCTTCCCAAACTAAGGATGCAGTTGTGTGTATACCAGTGTTTTACATGGAGCGACTGCCTATCTGACCTCCACAACCCCATTGCTGGGGCAAGACGGCGCCTTTTCTCTGTTGAGTCAGTCTTACAAATACTTGACGGGGTACTTAAGTCTCTCAATAGTCTCCACGGTGTAAAATATAAGGGTCCAGTAAATAGCAATAGGTTAGCTCCCAATACGTAACTGAATCTACAACTCTGCCGTCTTCGGGCAATACGGGCGTGAAGTAATGGCAACCTTCATCTTTGATAGACTAACATAATTATGTGAAATAGAAATACATAATGTATTATTTGAATACTAGGTCATTGACTATCACCAGTTTTTAAACGAAGGTAAACATGGTAAGGATATAGCAAGGTATATTTTAATGTTATGTAAATAAAATTAATGTAAATTAATACCTTGATATCGACAGGACAATGTGAATGATACGTAAGGACTTAAAATACATAAGTAATATAATTATTATGGTTCAATTAGGTACTACAGTCATAACAAGGCTTCGTTCAGGAGTTAACTCAGAGCTCCCTTGCTACACTCGGGAGTCCTAGATACCCTCGCTGCGTTCGGGATTTAAAATAGAGCCCGTGACATAAGATACTGCTCTATCCTCTCCGTGCATAATCTACTAAATGTTGGCAGGAAATATAAAGTTGGTCTATGTACTATCAAACGGACACAAGTACATTATAGTGGACTCCTTCAGAGAACTTTACAATGGAAAGATCCAAAAACATTTGCCCGATTTTTTTTTCATACTACCCACTCTTTGCACTTTCCAACAAAATGAAGTAAGTACACTTTCTATCTGTACCGTATGTTTAAGCTAATTACGTCAAATAGTTCTTGAGAAACTAGCCTGGCACAGACAGACACCGAAGTGTCCAGTTTTTTTCATCGCATTGCAATCTATTTGTATCTAGGTTAGTCAATCCAAAGCATATCCTACATTCGTTAAGCGTAGTCGAAGACTCTCTGACAAACTATCTTAGCCGTCATCAAAGATGAGGTCAGGTAGGCCGCCAGGGTTGCGGGACTGTTCGAAAGAGGTACCGCGGCCCTGGAACACAAAGGGCAAAGGAAGGAACATGGATGGGTTTTAGTCAGTAAAAGTCTGACACTCCCTCCTGCTCAGCCCAGAGCGGGAGGGGTTATTTGATCATTTCCCATCGGGAAAAAAAAAAAAAAAGGTAGGCCTTCATTGGCCCAGTAGTCGCAAGCTTGACTGCTGAATGTAAATATAGCCTACTGCACTCGGGGATAATGGAGCTTCCTTTTAGTGAAAGAATTTTCAAAATCGGTTCAGTAGATCCAGAGATTACCCCTTCAACCTCACAAACTTTACGTCTTAGTAATATTAGTGCACAGGGTGTAACAGGACCCTTCACGAAGCCGTCAACCAAGCATTCTGTACATCAAACTAAGTAACTTTACGCAAAAAATATTGCTGGGAAAAGACTTATTTTTGGGGGTGAAAAATCACGTTTTACGGTAGGACTCAATGTAACGCACTCAAAACATTGTGCTGATTGATGAATTGACTAAAACAGGGATCGTAGAGGTGTATTTAAAAACTTGTGAAAAAGTTGGAACTTTGAACCCAATTGTCTCCGTAACTAGAAGGTTCCCAGGTATGGTCTAGAACAAAAAAATATCGCAATGACGGGAAGAACAAGTGCCTTTCGGCTTCGTGAAGGGTGTTGTTACACCCTTTAGATAGACAATCCAGGATCTAAACACCACAGCCAAACAAAATCCATCTATCTCTGAGGTGACTAAAAAGAAAGAGACCTCGCTATATTTTCTCTCCGTCTAACAATAACAGCTGTAGACACATCCTTTCAAACAGTACAAAAATAAAACATTATCGGTTACTGTGTTGTGATGTTGTGCAAGCGCAAGTATACAACGTTCGCCATACAGTTTCGAAACATGTAAGCAAATAATGTGTTTTTAGATAAACAACCTTAATACCTGAACATAAAGTTCAGTTTGCAATAAACTGAACTTGCAAGGATGATTTCTTCTCTATTACTCATCAGATATCTCCTTTCTAGCCATATCATCCTTCACACAGTCCATCCATCGTTTCTTTGGTCTTCCTCTACTCTTATACCCATCCACATTCACACTCAAAACTTTCCTCACGACATTAGCTCTTTTAACATTAATTTATACATAAACTAACGCCTTGTTTCGGCGTTTGGCGGAAACTACAAAACGCTATCTGCTACGAGGTCAGCCTAACTCTCAGGGCTGCGGGACTGTTCGAAAGAGATACCGCGACCCTGGAACACAAAGAGCAAAAGAAGGAACATCGATGGGTTTTAGTCAGTACAGTTTCGACGACCCAAATGGCGCAGCGGTAATGAGGCTGCCTTACGTTCTTAGGGTCCCGGGTTCGAATCCCGGTAGGAGCAAATGTTTGTGTGATGAGCATGGACATTTGTTTCCGAGTCATGGATGTATAATAAGTATAAGTTTAGTATGTAATTAGAAAAAAAAAGAATCTATGTATTATTATAAACTATCTGGTGTCCACGACACAAACCTCGTAGCTTAGTGTGGCACCCAGATGGCGCTGTGTGTAATGTGCAGCGATATTTATTATTTTTATTTTATTATTTAAGTCTGATACTCCCTTCCGCTCCGCCCAGAGTGGGAGGGGGTCATTTGATGATTTACCATCCGAAAAAATAAGGCATTTAAACAAAAAAAAATATAACTTCAATAGGTAACAAGATTTGAATAGACTATAACAACTTATCGCCTTGAACGACAGGTTCTACATCCTGTGTTCCTAAGTACGGTCATACATCTGTCGATAGCAACAATTCGACATTGACAACGCCTCTATGTCGAAGCAGTAAGAGTGGTTTTTGAAGTGCAAGTGTTGTTGACCGTAGCGGCTTTCAACTTTCTTGGGCAAATAAACTACGTTCACAGTTAGGTTGGGTTAACTTATTTTACTAAGATTTATGATATTTGCTTGTGAAATTGGCTCGGGATAATATTTAGGTTAAGCCGCGCTTGCCTAGGTTGGTCTGAGGATGGGTGACCACTCATTTCATACCGAGTTTCCGCCATGCCTCGGAAAGCACGTTAAGCCGTTGATTCCGGGTGTCATCTATAGATCTTTGACAGTCGTTACAGGTAGTCAGTGGCCCGAAAGTCTGACAACCAGTCTTACCAAGGGGTATCGTATTACCCAGTACTAACTGGGTTGTGGAGATCAGATAGGCAGTCGCTCCATATAAAATACTGGTATTCAGCTGCATTCGGTTAGACTGGAAGCCGACCCCAGCATAGTTGGGAAAAGGCTAGGCAGATGATGATAATGGTTCAAAGACTGATTACATTATGTTAATATTATAAAGAGGTCAAGTTTGTGAGGTTGTAGGGGTTATCTCTGGATCTACTGAACCGATTTTGAAAATTCTTTCACTAATAAGATGCTACATTATCCCCGAGTGTCATAGGGTATATTTACAACCTGCCCGAGAGATAATTTCCGACTAAGACGCGAGCGAGGCCGCAGGCAACAGCTAGTTTCACATACGACTGTATATTTTAAACAGATAATTTCAAAGATACCATCCCGCCTGTAATCCCCGAAGGGCTAGGCAGAGGTCCACCTAATAGTACAACCACATTTCGCCAGCTATGTTTTTTAATTCCCATGTAATAGGGGTCGAGTTTATTGCCAGACTCTGTGGCTGTTACTGAGTAATTCCTTACAGAAAATCCTTACTTTTTTTTTCTAAAATAAAAAGACCCGGATGCCTACCACGAGCTCTTAACGCGATCCATTTTAGGACCTAAACTGAACTGTTCTCCTAATTCGTACCATGACGACAGTTTATCGATTCAGTTTAGGCCATGCCATCTGACAGCGATTTTCCTAAACTGAGTCGCAAGTTTTGGTTTCATTCATTCAATTTTGTACTTGTTTGGTACCATGACGTCCATAGAGCAGCTCAACTGAAACGCTCAACTGTCAAAATAAGCGATTCAATAAATGTTACTATTTCTCTAACCTAAACTGAAACGTTTGGTGAATTATTGACGACAATAAAGTTTTTTAGTGCTAACATAGTGGAATTTTACAAAAACCAGTGTAAGTGTACTTTAATCTTTCTTCTAAGGTCTAAAATACCTATTTTACATGCATTTTTAACCGCATTTGTTTTTCTTTAACAGATGTCTGAAGATTCTGCCTCATAAAATGCCCAAAAACGTAAGAGGCTCCAGTTACGCGGCCAATTGGACCCCTTCAATAACTTTGAGGATGCCGAATTCATTAGGCGCTAAAGGCTATCCAAAGAATTAATCACATCCTTTTGGAATATTCTCGGGCTTGGGAAGATTTGTTGTAGCCAGTTGCGAGAGCTCTGTTCTCATTTAAAATCTCCCACAAAGTCTCGAGCTGGTTACTCTCCGCTTTCGACTAGAATGCAACAAAAAAAGCACTTGAAATTCTTGTTACAAAGACAAACTAAGTGGCTTCTCGAGGCAAGTCTTATTACAATTGGACTTATTCTAAGGCGTACACGAGTGGTGACTATAAAATAGGAGATTGACAGTACATAAACAAATAACACAATGTTAATACTTACGACATTCCTTGAAATAATGTTTTTAACGAATTCAAAACTACACTTCACTTTAAATTTTCCCACCGTAATTACAACTCCACAGACTACTTAAGCATCTAGTCAAACTAACACTGACGTGACAACCCACACAACTTTTTTTACTCTGGTACGTTCGAAACATTAAACATAATTTGTTTTATTACGTCGAAATAAAAATATTTCTTTTTTATTTAAGGATCTCCAACAAAAGATGTACACAAAGCATTATTAGTTAATGGAAAACACAAGATATTTGGTAGGTGTACTCCTTCACTTATAGGAGACCACAACATTCACAATAAAGTTATAAATTAAGCCCCTAATAATTAAAATAAAGATATTTTTATAATAGAAACATAGAAGAATAAATGAAATAATTGAACAAATTCTATTAATTGACATAATTAAATTCTTATAGTTGACATTAATACCTATGATAAAAAAAAAATTGAAATAATAATCCTAAAAAAAAAAACAATTTATAACATAAATACAGATTAAAAATATGCAATTCTTAACATTAACATAAATAATTCTTGAGATGTTATACAAGTACTATACATTTCTAAAAATTTTAAAAGCGGTCAGGATAAAAAAAAAACTCTTTCGTACTTCTTCTTCTCTTTTACACTTCTTTCGTATAATAAACAGCAAAAGGTATATACATATCTACTTTGATTAGGAATTATTTTAACAATACTTGCCGCAATAACGTGGAATCTTAAAAACAACTGTTGAGTGTCTTTTTTACTTCAAGTAATGATACCAAGTTAAAAACAATTATAACATTACTTGCTTCTGAGCCTGTCTGACACTAAAATGTGAGCGAAACAAAGTTATTCGATCATTATAGCGTTATCTCTTTTTCACCAAAAACGTTTCAAACGCGGTTCAGCCACAAATTGCGATCTTTCATTCACTTTTAGCGATCCAAGTGCCGCTGAGCGAATTGGATGTCATGGTACGATTTGAAGCGATACAGTTTAGGAACCTAAACTGAAATGTCTTGCTTTTGAATAGTTTTTAATTAGATCATGGTAGGCCTGCAGCTCAGACACTAATCTTGAGATGAATTAATTGGTCTTGGTGGATGGGCGTCACCAATTCACCAAGATTATGTCTGAACTTAAAAGCTAAAAAGAGACTGTGACCTCTGAGTTAGTTTCAGCTGTTTCAGCTCAGAGTAGTCGGATAGGGACTGACCCCGTCTCATTTTAAAACATTAAAAAACGGAGATCAACAATAGTTCCAAAACCAAAAGATTCAGTGGAAAAAAGTTGATTTTACGGCTTATGGTAATCTGATCCCAAACAGGCGGGGTTCAAATTTTGTCTGTCTGTCTGTTTGTTCCGGCTAATCTCTGAAACGGCTGTACAGATTTTGGCGGGACTTTTACTGACAGATAGCTGATGTTATACGGTCTAACACAGGCTACTTTTATTTTAGAATAAGAATTCTTTAGGATTTCGTGCAAAAAAAATTAAACCCTTGAAATGACTCATATTTTTTTATAATAATTCACGCGAACAAAGGTATCAAGCAACAGTTATCAATTCCCACAGTAATTTGAAATGAACGATAGCGAACGTGAGATGAGACAGCATTCTTTGTTCAGAGACCAGTTACGGCTGTTTTAGATAGATAGATAAACCATTTATTTAGTACACACAAAGACAAACAGAAGCACAATTAAATGATACAATTTTTAAAAAAAAACATGGTGCCAATACACAAAAAGGAAAACATAATTTACCAAAGAAGTATAGTAACCCCATGACAAACTTAAATAAAAAACGAGTAGTTAAACAAGGTGCGGTGTGCGCCTCATGGTTGCACCAAATGGGAGTCCAGCTCAGCATGTGTCAGGCATGCACCTGACGCTGGTATTCTGCTGGATACTGGTAGTGACATACAGACGTCGAGCAGACGAGATAAATTGGTGTTGTGATTGTGACAAAGTGTTTTTCATGCGCGGAATGAAGTTGTGTAAGTATATCCTCAACTTAAATCAAGTATATTAGTATATTTTACTATTTACTCGACATGTTCTGAGTGATTACGAGCAAAAACCAAAGGGTTTTTTGTATGTCGCGCATCGGTAAAATACCACTTTTTCCAGAGGAAGGGCTATAGCGTCCACCTCCTTCATTATCATCTTCCTGTCCTGGGGGTTATTAATACCATGACGTCTTAAGGTGGAAACGTCAGACTAGCCCGCGAAATTTAAATCTTACGTTTTTTTGCAATTTGCAGGTCAGTGTCAGGTTGTATGTTGATGAAATTAGTCGCGCCAGTAACAAGTATGTAGCTACAGAATTATAAGCATTAAAATCATCAATACAACCCTCTAAGTTCATAACGAATTCATGAAAACACTGCTGTCGTACAGTTTATAACTAGTACGGAGGGTAGTTATCTAATTTGTTTGTCACAAAACTAGCCAATAAGTTTCAAATACCTACCATCATCAATTTATTGCAAAATTGATTTTTAGACGCGATATACATGTTGTGATATAATTGTAAACATAGGCTAAGTTTAACGAAAATAAAGTTTATGTTAAATGTATTATATTATTACTGATTATAAATTGAATTTCGCGGGTTACCCTGACGCTTCCACCTTAAAGCAGGAGTAATTCCAGGGTGGGAAATAGACAGAGCTATACAGGTCGTCTAGCGCCATCTCTTACCCACTGCTGCTTTAAGACGTCATGGTAGGCCACCTGGTCCCATTCTACCTGGGGTCGGCGCAACATGTTTTCTTTTTCCATTCTCCCCTGTCAGAAGTACGGCATCATTTACTTCTTTCTCATTACATGTCCATACCAAGATAAACGACTTCCTTTACATTTTTCTGTAGCAGGCTCACTTTCAAATTTCTCTAATACAGGGTGTAACAGGACCCTTCACGAAGCCGTCAACCAAGCATTCTGTACATCAAACTAAGTAACTTTACGCAAAAATTATTCCTGGGAAACGACTTGTTTTGGGGGTGAATAATCACGTTTTACGATAGAACTCAATGTAACGCACTCAAAATATATGCTGATGGATGGATTTAATAGTACGGGGGCCGTGGAGGTGTTTACAGTAAAAATCTTACATTAAAAACACGTATCTAAAAAAAACTTGTGCAAAAGTTGGAACTTTGACCCTCAATATATCCGTAACTAGAAGGTTCCCAGGTATGGTCTAGAACAAAAAAATGATCGCAATGACGGGGAGAACAAGTGTCTTTCGGCTTCGTTAAGGGTCTTGTTGCACCCTTTATACTCATTCCTTTTTTGGCTATTATTATGGTATGGCATTGTGCTAGAGAAAATTGGTATTAGTTAAACACCAAATAATGGTCTAAGTACTCGTAATGTACGTTTTTGGCGCAGCCGTGAGGCACACAGCACATAAGAACTATGTATTTTCTATTTTTTTAGTTTTTTTTTTTTTAATTATGTGTGGCTATGTTAACTGACGTCAAATAAACTTTATTCTTTCTGTCTTTCGAATGAGTATCTAAGTAGCAGCAGCGAAGGGTCAATTTTTGTAAGAGGCAAGACAGAGTACATATCTTTAATGTGATTTTATTATTTATCTATTGAACACTGACTGTGCCGTTTTTCAAAAGGAAGCCGGTAAGAATCGCGTTGTACGGCACCTTCGCCACTGATAAGTAGCCATAGATTACGACTTTTGGTCAAAATGGGTCACTATAGTATTTCCTACTACAAATTCTTTTAGCACTATCTAGCGTCCATAATTCTATGTTTCACATAACAGTACATGCTACTCAAAATCTTTTATTCAAAAATCAAGCTTATGAAACACCAATAAGTACCATTTTCACACGTCAACTCATGCCAACTTGACATAAATACCAGTCAAAATCTCTCATTCGAAAACGAAGTTTATTTCACAGGCAATAAGTATCATTTTCACAAGTCAACTCGTATTCAAACAATAATTATTTGCTGGCATACATACTTGTAAAGTGTCAATTGATCTACAAACGGGGACTGTTGTAGATTTGTATAAATAGACTTTTTTAAACGTAAAATTCAAGGTAATTTTAACTTTAGCATCGTGTGGCTAAATAATACCAGCCGTTCGGGTTGATCTTTAAGTTATGCCGCGCTTGCCTAGGTTGGTCTGTAGATGGGTGACCACCCATACAGTTTCCACCGTGCCTCGGAAAGCACGTTAAGCCGTTGGTCCCGGCTGTAATTTGTATATCTATGACAGTCGTTACAGGCAGTCAATGGCCTGAAAGTCTGACAACCAGTCAGCCAGGTATCGTATTGCCCAGTTCTAACAGGGTTGTGGAGGTGAGATAGGCAGTCGCTTCATGTAAAATACTGGTATTCAGCTGCATTAGGTTAGACTGGAAGCCGACCCTAACATAGTTGGGAAAAGGCTAGGCAGATGATGACGAGCCATATCATCACGATACTAACGGCGCTGGGCTTGTGGTCGTAAACTCGATCCCCGAGTTGGGTAGCGTTGAGTTCCTTCAAACGGCATTTTCTATCAGCAGCCCAAGGTCTAGAAGCTTCTATAAGGTCTACCTATTCATACATGAAATCTCTGAAGGGGTCATTGTACTCATTCTTATGAACAACTTTCACTATGGGATCAACTCCGAAATCGCGAAAAAAAATCAGCTGTTCAGTACATTTTGTCGAGTTATGCGGAGAGATATGTATGGGGCGGTCGATTTTTTTTTTCGCGATTTCAGTGTGGTCCCATAGTAAAAGTTGTTCGTAATGATGAGTGCAATGATCCCTTAATGCTGGGTACACATTGGTAAAACGTAACATAAAATGTAACACAAGCTGAAACGAATTCGTCTTGTTGTTGGGTTAAATTTCATGTTGCATTGCATAATTCTGGTAGGCTAATTCGTGTTACATTACACGCTACGTTACACCAATGTGTAACCGGCATAAGAGATTTCGTGTATGAACAGATAGACCATAAATATGCTAAACCATAACTGGTAAATTAGGGGTGTACTAATTACCTTTTCTTCTTAGCATAGCCAAGAACTTGTCAAAAACCCGGCCAAGTCCGAATCGGACTCGCGCACGAAGGGTTCTGTTCCAATAACTAAAAAAAAAAAGTTTGTTGTATGGGGGCTCCCATACAACAAACGTGTTTCTCTTAAATATTTATTTAATTCTGTTTTTAGTATTTATTGTTAAAGCGGCAACAGAAATACATAATCTATGAAAATTTCAAAAGTCTAGCTATCACGGTTTATGAGATACAGCCTGGTGACAGACAGACAGACGGACAGTGGAGTCTTAGTAATAGGATTCCGTTTTTACACCTTTTCTTTTTTTGTTTTCTGATGTGAAATCATCAAATGACTCCTCCCGCTCTGGGCTGAGCAGGAGGGAGTGTCAGACTTTTACTGACTAAAATCCATCCATGTTCCTTCCTTTGCCCTTTGTGTTCCAGGGCCGCGGTATCTCTTTCGAACAGTCCCGCAACCCTGGCAGGCATCGGTCCTTGCGGACCCCTTCCTGTTTGCTGACTCTCTTTGAGGCGCGCGTGAAACACGAACGCGCTGTCGACACGGCCTGTCGTCATAAGACGGACGGACGGCGAGCTAGCCCATAGCTCACCGTCCACAGGCCCGCGCCTACGGTGGCCGGGGGCCACCACGTGGCCGCCGAGGCCCGGTGCGTCCCCCGCGGCGGCTGGGACGTGAGGTTCTCTCCCTCTCACGTTCCGCCGCCTCCTTCGCTAGCATGACTGCTTCGCAGAAGGAGGTGACGGCGTCCCATTCCGTCTCGCTCAGGACCATGGATTGAACCGAGGCCGGACGCGAGAGGTCGCCGCCGCCGATTGCCGCTACGAGGACACGGCGTGCTCCGCCCACGCGGGGCAGACCTCCACCGTGTGCTCCACCGTGTCCTCCGGTCGATCCTCACAATGGTAGCACCCGGGCGTTTCCTCCCGCCCGATCCGGTGCAGGTACCTCCCGAAACAACCGTGTCCGGTGAGGACCTGCGTCAAGCGGAAGGCGAGTACGCCGTGGCCGTCCGTTTTTACACCTTGGGTACGGAACCCTCAAAAAATGGTAGTTTCAAAAGTAGTCTAGATGCTATAAAATAAACACCTCTGCCCACCACTTTCGCAGAATACAAGCGTTATATTAACACAGATAGGTAGTGTTTCATGAATGTTTATTCACCGGTCACAAATTAACACGTCGGATACAAAATTCGCAACGCTGTGTCAGTTTAAACTTTAACTGCGTCGCCCATCCGGATAACGGCCTCAGCGATGAGCGCTTAACCCACTAACACTGGCCGTGGGAAAGTGATATCGGATACTGTAGGTAAGTTTGTAAGTACTCATTGTGAACTTTACGAAAAGGTAAGAGTAGATTATTTTTATAAAATTACAAAAACATTCATTCACTCATCATTCATTCACCCGGAGAGCAGCGGTGGCGGCCCCGACTTACGAACAGTAAGTTCGAACCCAGCAGGTGCATTACTTTGTGTAATTTATTTCATCACCACTGCTCTCAAAACGGTGAAGGAAAACATCGTGAGGAAACATGTCCTAGAACCAAAAATTCGAAGACATGTGACAACAACCAACCCGCACTGGACCCGCGTGGTGGATTATAGCCCATTCCTTCTCCTAGAGAAGAGGCCGTGTGTCCCAGCAGTGGGAGCATTATAGGCTGATAATGTTATTCATTCACTTTCGCTTCGGTAACAGACGATCTTGTTTATTACGTGTGTGTCATGCGCGACTGTTGAGTTCGATTCCCTGATCGAGGAAAGCCCAGTCGAGGGTGCGTGTATTTGTATCTCCAGGCCCGGGCTCATAGCAGTACTAGAAACAGTGAGGGATTAAGTCGTGTTAAAGACCGACATAAGCGCAAAAAGTCAGTCTAACTAATTCGCAGAATTCGAGGTAGCGGCAACGGAATCCTGAGGATGATTGCGAATCGACCAGTATCGCCAGTGGTGGGAAGACTCATCAGGCTACATGTCGTCTGATGATTTTATGTATAACTTTTTTTTGTGTTTGTTAGCTTTTTTATTCATATTTTGTTTAAATATAACTTGACATATAATTAGTTCCAATTCAATTTTAATTTATTTTTTATTTGCCTTTAGTTAATCTTGTCTATTTCAATTTAATTTATTCTCAATCTATTTAATTTAATTCGAATTCATCTGTACTAAATAAATGCTAATAACTTAGTCTTAAGATAATGAATTTGTTACTAACAAAATATCGACATTACCTACACTGAAATAAACAAATTTTATTTCATTTTTAATATTTTTTTACACGCCTCCGCTTGCCCCAGTCCAGAAGCAGGGTGGTATCCATGAGGATTTTCCCTCAAAAAGATACCTAAAACCAAAGAAAACATTCGGCGCCATCTTGAATTTTCATTTAAATCTCGTTTTCGTTATCAGCGACACCCATGAAGGAAAAACCGCAAGTTTTCGTCGGAGCCATCTTGGATTTTCATTTTGTTTTTTCTATTCCGTGGATCGAAACATTACGCAGCTCACAGAGAAGCAACAAAGTGTACAGTATACGTGCGCACACACACGAGGGAGTCGCGAGCGGTAGCGAAGATGGCGTACGAGTCGGTTTACTGCTTAGGCGCGCCAATAGATGTTTCACATCAAAAAGAAGGTCGAGCGAAGTGCTATTGGATTTTTCTATTAGAAACTTCCGCGTTGGTCTAGTGGTCGCAAGCACGACTGCTGAGCATGAGGTACTGGGTTCGATTCCCGGGTCGGGCAAAGTATCATTGGGTTTTTCCATCAAGAATTTCTCAGTAGCAGCCACGGAGTCTGGATTTGCGCCCGGTTGATGGTAATAGGCTCGCTCTTTATTACATGGGACTTAACATAACTGGTCAAATAAGGGTGTCCTATTAGGTACACCTCTGGCTAACCCTTCGGGTATTACAGGCCTGATGTATGTATATTCTCGGTACCAGCCGGGAGGTTGGCAGTTAGCAGTGTCCCCCCGTGCCTCAGAAAGCCGTTGGTCTCGAATCTAATCTCTCTCCGGTCTCAGATTACCGTCCCATCGGACTATGTAAGTGAGTACTTATGTTTATACACATGCACACTTGTGCATTATCATATTCCTGCGTCGATGGTGACCGAAATCATCAGGAAGACTATTCGTAAGTGAGATGAGCGACTCAAAAGGTTTTAAAATAAGACTGTATAACTTAATCTCTACAACGTGTAACAGAATAAACGCAAAACCTCTGAAGGAGTCATTGTTTACTCTGTTACACATTGTATAATTATGTAAATAAAGTAGCCTGCCTCAATGGTCTAGTTGGTTGGGGACTAGTTCTGGGTTCGATTCCTAGGTTGGGCAAAGTGCTATTGGGTTATTCCATCAGGAATTTCTCAGTATCAGCCGGTTGTGCCCGATTGATGGTAAATAGGGTGCATCATCGCTTCAGATCAGGCGAGTTGCGACCAAACGCGAAACAAGCAAGTGTAAAAAATACAAATAAATACTCGCCTATTATTATGGGACTATAGCATCACTGGTGAAATGTGGTTGTACTATTAGGTACACCTCTGCCTAATCCTTCGGGGATTACAGGCGTTATGTTATGTTGTGTAAATTTATAACCTTTTTCTGTGCAGTTTATTGCACCACTTCATCTGCCTAGCGTTTCAGGCGACTGCATGTCTATGAATTTTAAAAAGTGCTGATTCGTAACCTAATTAGACTTAATTGATATAGTAATTGTCATTCAGAATGTTGTCACTTGGCCTTACGCTAAGTAATAATTGGCTTAAAACTGCTTAAGGATACACCAGTCGAGAACCTCACGTCCCAGCTGCCAGCCGCACGGTGACCTGTGGACGGCGAGCTATGGGCGAGCTCGCCGTCCGTCCGTCTTATGACGACAAGCCGTGTCGACGGCGCGTTCGTGTTCCACGCGCACCTCAGAGAGATGTCAGCAAACAGGAAGGGGTCCGAAAGGACCGATGCCTGCCAGGGTTGCGGGACTATTCGAAAGAGATACCGTGGCTCCGGAACACAAAGGGCAAAGGAAGGAACATGGATGGGTTTTAGTCAGTAAAAGTCTGACACTCCCTCCTGCTCAGCCCAGAGCGGGTGGAGTTATTTGATAATATCCCATCGGAAAAAAAAGGATACACTGGTCGGTCATACTTCCATACAAACGTAGTATGGCGATTACTCCACAGTAATCGCCATACTACGTTTGTTTGTTTGTTTTTTATGAAAGTACGACCGACTAGTGTACCCTTAATCATTTCATTTTACGACTATAGGTACTCCTTTCGATGGATAGACTGTGTGAAGGTTAATATGGCTAGAAAGGAGGTGTCTGATGAGATGACGAGTAATAGAGAAATATGGAAGAAGAAGACATGCTGCGCCGACCACGACTGAGTTGGTAGAAGGGCAGGAGAATTAAAGATGAAGAAAGGAGTATATATTATAGTTTATTTATTCTTATATTTTAATTATAAATATTTTCTAATTTATTTTCTGTTATTGCACCTACTGTGTATTGTCTCTGCATCACCTTAAGGTAGACTGGTAGAAAATGCCCAAGGCATTAAGTCCACCTTTGTACAGTTTTTACTTGTGCATAAAGTTTTAATAAATAAATAAATTTATTCCTTCCTTTCTAATTACAATATTCAAATCATTACTTTTTACGATATTATGTATGTTAGCCTAAAAGGCATGTCTATGGAACAACGTTGACTGCAAATAAATTATTTATAATTACTCAACATGTAACTATTAAGGGGAAAGCACCAGGGTGGCCTGCGAAATTCTGAGAAATCCAAACCCCCTTATATATTTTTTTCAGATGGGAATTCATCAAATGACCCCCTCTGAGCGAAGCGGCAGGGAGTGTCAGACTTGTACTGACTAAAACCCATCCATGTTCCTTCTTTTACCCTTTGTGTTCCAGGACCGCGGTATCTCTTTCGAACAGTCCCGCAACCCTGGCACTCCCGCAACCCTCATATTTTAATCAACATACATCCTGACAATGACCTGCAAATTGCAAAAAAAAAGAAAAAAAAAATAATTTCGCGGGCTACCTTGGCGCTTCCAACTTAACCTGCAGAAGACTTACAAAACGACATCATTACGTTATTATTTAACATCAGAACTACGCTCTACAAACACAATAATCACATTCACCACCCACCCATCGAAATCCAAACCTCGACACCGCCCGCTTAACCTGCGTGGGAACGACAATCACGTATCAATGATTGCATTAGAAACTAGGTGGAAGTGGGGAGAAAGTGAGAGACTGACATGACAGGTGACAAACTACGGTTTAACGACACGAATTACTGCGTACTGGTAGGCGCCAAGCGGCGCCATCTTTCTTTTACACATTTGTACAGTCACGATCACTAATATGTTAAACTAATTGCTGCCCGCGACCTTCGTCAGAGTGAAATAATTATAAAAAAATGTGTTCCATATTTGATTCGGATTTTGTTAAAAAATTTTTGGCGCGGATCCCTTAATGCTATGCTGAGATAGGGCTTTTGGCCTCGCACAGGACCTATTTCACCTGTTTTTTATTTTGCCAATGTTTACTTTATATAATTTTGTTTTAATGTTATTTCAACCATTTTTTTTTGTATTGTCCAGATTGAGTCTAATAAATACTTTTTCTTTCTTTCTTTAATTCTTTTAGTAAAAGTCCCTTCAAAATCAGTCCAGCCGTTTCGGAGATTAGCCGGAATAAACAGACAGACAAAAAGAAAAGTGTTTATAAGTACCCTATGTTATGTATTCTGTAAAAAGCCGTTACTTTGAATTACAATCGGACACTTCATACCTATACATAGCAAAAGTCAAAAGCGATTTTTCGTGTCAACGATGGAAGCTTTGTGATAAGTCTAATATCATAATATTTTTCACTACTGTTCCACAAAAAATAGGACACCAGATACTGAGTGATGCCTGAAAACTTCAGGGATTGATGATGGACCCTATTGATAGCGATAAACACGTAGCTAAGTTCGAGACGGACTCATTATACAGGGAGTAACAAGACCCTTCACGAAGCCGTCAACCAAGCATTCTGTACATCAAACTAAGTAACTTTACGCAAAAATTATTGCTGGGAAACGACTTTTGTTTTTTTTTGGGAAAAATCACGTTTTACGGTAGGACAATGTAACGCCCTCAAAACATTATGCTGATGGATGGATTGAATAGTACGGGGGTCATGGAGGTGTTTTCAGTAAAAATCTTACATTAAAAAAATGTATTAAAAAAAAAAAAAAACTTGTGAAAAAGTTGGAACTTTGACCCCCAATATCTCCGTAACTAGAAGGTTCCCAGGTATGGTCTAGAACAAAAAAAATATCACAATGACGGGGAGAACAAGTGCATGCCGGTTTCCTTAATATTGATCTCCACGCTAAGAAGTAGATAGGGTCAAATCGATTTTAAAAGTTGCTAATTGGTTTACACATTTGTGTTTGCTCCTGACTGTACCTACGAGTAGTTACGTACAGAATATAGAGATAGAAATCAGTTTGTATTTTTATTCACACGTTCATTTCCGCGGGAAGTACATGATGTTGCTGGGTATTTATCGATCAGAGACAACTCTTCATCGTCTGCCTAGCCTTTTCTTATGTCGGGGTCGGCTCCCAGTCTAACTTGATGCAGTTGAATACCAGACATGGAGCGTCTGCCTATCCGACCTCCACAACCCATTTCATTTTCCATAGAATAATCCCTGAATACATCTGCCTTTTCCCCTCATCCTTGCATTTATGTATCATCAAATTGTAGAAAGTATCTATATCTAAACATAATATATACAAATAAATAAAATTAAAGTCTGTTTTTAATACCAAAATAACAGCTTTTTACTGAATGTATGAAATATATGTATATGAAAGTATATTATACGGTACTTATTACAAAAACACATTTTTTTCTATTTTTGTCTGTCTGTTTGTTCCAGCTAATCACCGAAACGGCTGAACCGATTTTGACGGGACTTTTACTGGTAAGGTCTAACATAAGCTACTTTTATATTAGAAAAAAGGTTCCGCGTAAAAAAAATTAAACCCTTGAAGTTTTAACAAAATCCGTTTCAAACGGCTAATCTCCGAAACGGCTGAACCGATTTTGACGGGACTTTTACTGGCAGATAGCTGAAAAGTAATAGTTACTCCAAAGTTACTCCTTATTGTCATAAGGAGTAACTATTACTTTTATTTAAGAATAAGAATTAAGGTTCCGTGCAAAAAAATTAATACCCTTGAAATTGGTAACAAAATTCAATTAACCTTTCGTATGCCGAGTATATAGACACAATTAAAAACCTATTGTGTCTCGCGTGGATCTACGTTCCGGCCACACGAAGGGTTAAAAAAGAAGGTAATATATTTTTCACGCGAACGAAGGTCGCATATCACAGTCACATGACTATTGTAAAGGGTGCGCTATTTTTGGCCAGTAAACACAGCATACCGAAATGAAGGCGTGCATAATTTCCAATTTTAGTCTGCACAATGTATGTTTACATTCCTTACTGGATTGACTTCCACTTGAAGTGGCTATAGCATGAAGATACCACCACTTCTTTTCATATTATGTAGGGGATTGAATTATTATGTGCTAGCTAAAGGGATACACCTTTTACGGGTGGCTAATTGTTAGTCCGAACGCTAGATTTATTCTTACACCGCCTGTAACATAGCTGAAGGTGATGCTTAAAAGGTAAAGAGAGGTCCTCACGTCTTCGTTCTTAGCATAATCAGCCTATAATGTTCCCACTGCTGGGTCACACTTCCTCCTCTCAGAGAGGGAGTGGGCTGTTATCCCCACGCGGGCCCAGTGCGGGTTGGTAGATGTCACATATCTTCGAATGTATGGTTCTAGGACATGCCGGTTTTCCACGATGTTTTCCTTCATCGTATTGAGAGCAGTGGTGATGAAATAAATTACGCCTGCCTGGGTTCGAACCCACGATTTACTTCTCGAAAGTCGGGGCCGCCAATAAAACAGTACACACGTATTATAATATCGTTAACGCAACCAAACACAATCAAACTGAAAGTGCCAAACTTGTCGCCAAATTCTGAGCCGATTCAGTTAAGATTGCCATCCACACGCTAAGAAGAATTATCTAAAACTGTAGCCAGCAACATCGATATTATTAGTTAGGAGTAGAAGAAGACCAAAGAAACGATGGATGGACTGTGTGAAGGATGATATGGCTAGAAAGGAGGTGACTGCTGAGATGACGAGTCTTCTTCTTCGTATCGATGATTCCTAGGGTTATTTCATTATATTTGTTTCGACCAGAACTCAGCCACATTGATCGGCTTCGGACAGGTCCCTTAAAGTGTAGGTGAAGTGGCACAAAGAGCAGGTCAGGAGGTGGGCCATGGTTTGGAATGAGACTCCGCAGTCAGTCAGGCAGACCAAGTTGTACGTGCAGCGGCCCACCTGGCTTCGAAGTCGGTTTAGAGTCTTCCAGGTATGCCATGGCAGTTGATGACCAGCTGGTAGTTTTTCTGCAGGGGATGCCTGACGAGCAATATATAGAGAAGTATGGAAGAAGACATGCTGCGCCGACCGCAAATAAATTGGGATAAGCGCAGGAGAATGATGACTATGTTCTACATAAAATGACACCACCATATGTCAAAGAAAACATACAGCTCCCAGTTAACTTACGTATAACATTATCAGTAACCTTGAGGTCTTATTAGCAAGACCTCGTCCACAATAAGGTCAATTGGCACCTGCGATAACTCTACTACTAGACTAATCCGGGATTATGCATATAGTATGACAACTTGTTATGGGAAAAAAAGAGACAGCAAGCGGGTGAGGAGTTCAGATTCAGAAAGAGCTAAGTCTTGCAGTTATGGTGCCTGATATCACAGCAAAACGAAACACTAGATTTTAATCTGGCGAAAAGGGGAAATTGAAATATTCATAACATAATATCACGCTTGTAATGCCCGACGAGTTAGGCAGAGGTGTACCTTATAGGACGCCCGCATTTCGCCAGTCAAGTCTAAGTCCCAAGTAATAAGCCATGAACCGGGCACAAATCCGGACTCCGTGTCTGCTACTGAGAAATTCCTGATGTAAGACACAATATCACTTTGCCCGACCCGAGAATCATACCCAGACCTCTTGCTCAGCAGTCGCGCTTGCGGCTAGACCAACGAAGATGTCTGAAATATTACTGAGAAAAAATACAAAAATCTGGGCCAAATTATGTTGGTTTTAAGGTGGATGCGCAAGGGTAGCCCGCGAAATTTTAATTTTCTTGCGTTTATTGCAATTGATCAATTTGCAGGTCAGTGTCAGGTTGCATGTTGATGAAAATATGAATCGCGCTAGTAACACGTATGGAGTTACAGAATTATAATCATTCAAATCATCAATACAGCCCTCCAAGTTCATACAACCCCATTCAATAGCTATTTCATGAAAAAGTCACTCAATGGGGTTAAATGAACTTGGAGGGTTGTATTGATGATTTGAATGATTATAATTCTGTAACTCCATACGTGTTACTGGCGCGATTCATATTTTCATCAACATGCAACCTGACACTGACCTGCAAATTGCAATAAACGTAAGAAAATTAAAATTTCGCGGGCTACCCTTGAGCTTCCACCTTAATCGAAAGTAAATGCCAAACCGCCGCTTCGTCTATTTGTACGAGCTGGAAGCTCTTTAGTAAACTGATCACACACAGGCGGGACCCGCGGGTCCAGTCGACCTAATACATTTTTGAATTGGTCTACTGGACCCGTTGGCCAATTTTGTAATTTGTATAGTCAAGTAGAAAAGTTTTCTTGATATTAAAATTTAATCTATATATCTATTAGGACTCTGCGAACCACTTTCTGTGTCTAAAACTCTATTTAGTAACTACTCTGTTTAAATCGGCTTGGCCACGATCTACGCAATCAAACGACACGTGACTTGCAACAGCAGCAGCTATTCTGAGAAAACAAATAAAAGAAATTGCTTAGTGCCTGCCACGAGTCACTACAACGGTACTTGGGCGAAGGATACAAGTGTCACACGTGCGTGTCGCTTTACGCAAGTCGTATCGTTTGAGGTCGCGAACGGGCCGTTACGCCCAGATAGATCAACGTCACTTTTAGCACGTACCTTTTGCTTGACATTATCGTGTGGTTAGTGCCTAACCTGGTGTCAGAGTTTTTATGCCGCCCATGGGCCTCTGACTTGGCTTTACATGCCGTCAAGAAATATCTCACAGGCATGTTGGTTTCCTTCACCGAAGCAAGTGATAATTATACAATGCGAGTGATAATTATACGCATATGACCCCGAAAAATCGGAGGTACGTGTCTTGGGTTCGAACTCGAGACCTATGGCTTGGCCGTCCAACGGTCTCACCACTAGGCTTTTACTGCTAGACTGGCACTGTCGCACAACGGTCAAAGAGCAAATGCAAGGGACAGGCAGAAAATATTATTAGCAAAATATTTTATGTTGCAACTTTCAATACAGTAACGTTTATTAATCTCGGCCTAAGATCTTATTGAGAGTGTGATGATCTGATCTTGTTTGCGGGTCAAACATGGCCAGAGATCCCACAAGATAGATTTTTGAAAGGAGAAAGGGGAATCCTTTGCCCAGCATTGGGACACTTGGTCTTTATCGTGTAGTTAGTGCCTCACCTGGTGCCAGTTTTATGCCAGCCGTGGGCCTTTGACTTGGATTTACATGTCGTCGAGAAATCAAATAGGTTTCCTCACGGTGTTTGAAACACTTGAAAGACTGACTACGATTTTAATCGCAACTAGACCGCGTAAGCTGTTGTCACCACTATGGAGCGTGAATAAGGTTGAAAATTGTAAGTAATATGTACTTGTGTTGACATGGGACTATGCTGCGAATGGCATTTAATTTACAGGGTTTCTTTAGATTATTCAAAATATAGACATTATTTTAAATAATTGTTTGGTTAAAGTTTTAAAAGAATGTTAATTGTATTAAATTCTTGAAAAAAAAAATATTTTCATCGCTGGAAATACAGAGATCTTCGACGCCAAAGTTTATCTTTGTGCCGCAACTTCCCAATTTTTTATTGCGAATATCAAACTATTACATATTATTCTGTTCGGTTAAAATTTTTCTTTAAACCCTTCTCTGTCCACTGTATTGTTTGTGTGAGATATTTGCATTGCATTGTATCTTAATCGACTATCTAAGAAACCAATTTTTGGAAATATTGATGTAACATAACATAAGAGGTGAGTTTGTCTGTATAATGCAAAAGCCTGCACTGGTAATGCAATAATTACAAATCAAGCTCAGTCCTTCCGTTAATAACTACCCGCAGGAAGTACAAGAAACCTGATGACTCATGTTCTCAGTTCCCATCGTCACGCTCGACCGCTGTGGGTACAGTTCAAACTCTCAAGCGAGCCGTGACGTCTCATTACTATATGCAACGATGACTTTATGTGATCGGGTAGCTATAACCCGCGACTTCGGATTTTTGTTGCGTGGCCATAGTTGGCACTAACGGCGCCATCTTGAATTTTTGGACTGCCTCGTTAGTCTTGTGTTCGATTCCCGTGTCGGGCAAAGTGTTATTAGGTCTTTTCATAAGGAATTTCTCAGTAGCAGCCACGGAGTCTGGATTTGTGCCCGGCTGATGGCAATAGGCTCACCCCCTATTACATGAGACTTGAACGTAACTGGCGAAATGTGGGTGTACTATTATATACACCTTTGCCTAACCCTTTGAAGATTACAGGATTGATCCTATCCACAGCAGATATCGCATATCTTCAAAAGTCCTTGCCAACCTTTTTTTTTACGGATGGGCTATATCAAATGACCCCTCCCACTCCGGAGCGGAAGGGAGTGTCAGACTTGTACTGACTAAAACCCATCCATGTTCCTTCTTTTGCCCTTTGTGTTCCAGGACCGCGGTATCTCTTTCGAACAGTCCCGCAACCCTGGCAGGTATCGGTCCTTTCGGACCCCTTGCCGTTTGCTGAGATCTATCTCATCGAACACGAACGCGCCGTGGACACGGCCTGTCGTCATAAGACGGACGGACGGCGAGCTGGTCTATTACTCACCGTCCACAGGCCTGCGCCTACGGTGGCCGGGGGTCCACGTCCTTGGCACCCTTTTTTTTTTTTTTTTTTTTACCGATGGGATATCATCAAATAACCCCTCCCGCTCTGGGCTGAGCAGGAGGGAGTGTCAGACTTCTACTGACTAAAACCCATCCATGTTCCTTCCTTTGCCCTTTGTGTTCCAGGGCCGCGGTATCTCTTTCGAACAGTCCCGCAACCCTGGCAGGCGTCGGCCCTTACGGACCCCTTCCTGTTTGCTGACTCTCTTTGAGGCGCGCGTGGAACACGAACGCGCCGTCGACACGGCCTGTCGTCATAAGACGGACGGACGGCGAGCTAGCCCATAGCTCACCGTCCACAGGCCCGCGTCTACGGTGGCCGGGGGCCACCACGTGGCCCCCGACGCCCGGTGCGTCTCCCGCGGCGGCTGGGACGTGAGGTTCTCTCCCTCTCACGTCCCGCCACCTCCTTCGCTAGCATGACTGCTTCGCAGAAGGAGGTGACGGCGTCCCATTCCGTCTCGCTCCGGACCATGGATTGAACCAGGGCCGGACGCGAGAGGTCGCCGCCGCCGATCGCCGCTACGAGGACACGGCGTTGCTCCGCCCAAGCGGAGCAGACCTGCACAGTGTGTCCTCCGGTCGATCCTCGCAGTGGTGACACCCGGGCGTTTCCTCCCGCCCGATTAGGTGCAGGAACCTCCCGAAACAACCATGTCCGGTGAGGACCTGCGTCAGGCGGAAGGTGAGGGCGCCGTGGCGCCTCTCCAGCCACTCCTCAAAGAGGGGACTTACCGCCATTATAGTGGCGTGCCCTGTCCTTGGCACCCTTGGGCGTAGTTTAGTAGTCACAGGCGCGGAAAATCTAGGTCATTGCAACCCTTGTAATTAAAATAAGATGCATTAAAATAGACTACATGATGGAAACCGTGCTCGTCAGTTTTATACCCCTCATTATAAAAATAGTCTACATATGGGGTGATCATTTAATGGAAATGGAGCGCAAGGACCCTGAGAAGACACTATTTGTTATTTTCTATTTATTTATTTTTTCTATATTTTTTTTCTTTATTTATTTATCATTTTGTGCAGTAGTAAAAACTGTAATGAAAAAATAGAGTCTTCTTTAAATTAATTTAATTTTGACAACTGTAATATTGCTGACATTGTATTTGAGATTTTATAATTAACTAGCGACCCGCCCCGGCTCGCACGGTTATACATTATATATAAACCATCCTCTTGAATCACTCTATCTATTTAAAAAAACCGCATCAAAATCCGTTGCGTAGTTTTAAAGGTCTAAGCATACATAGGGATAGACAGCGGAAAGCGACTTTGTTTTATACTATGTAGTGATTTATTTTGATTTTACCAGTGACACTATTATGTATGCCTTTCAGCGGAAAATATGATCACTGTGTTCACAAAATTAATAAATGAATGAATGAATAATGCACTATTAAGTTCTCTAATTTGGGGGACGAATTTATATTTATAAGGCCAAAAAGACAGAGTAAACATATCTCGTACATAGTCTCTTCATAGTAACCATGAAATATTATTAAGTTCGCGCATTTGGGTGACGGATTTATATGGCCATAAATGGCTAGTAATAAGTTATTAATTTTCGTCATAATAATACGCATTTTGGGTGACGGGTTTATACGGTGAATACTGGCCAAATTGCTTATTACCTTCGTCATAATAACTACATACGTATAGTATTTCCATGACGTCACTAAAACTTGTATTTTAATCATTTTTCCGTATAAGCAAATAAAATAAGCAATATTCCTTTAATTGCGGTTACCTACACTTCAGAAATCGGTTAAAAGGATGACTATTAAAAAGCCGTGTGAACCTGTGAATCATTATTTTAATCACGTTGCCCGCGACCTTCGTTCGCGTGAACACATTAAAAAAAAAATGTATGTCCCTTTTTGAATAGGATTTTGTTACCAATTTCGAGGTTTTCTTTTTTTGCAGGGAATCCTAATTATTTTTCGGAAATAAAAGTATCCTTTGTTAGACCTTATAACATCAGCTATCTGCTAGTAAAAGTCCCGTCAAAATCGGTCCAGCCGTTTCGGAGATTAGCCGGAACAAACAGGCAGACAGACAAAAATTTAAAAAAGTGCCGTATACATTTTCATAAGCATTCAGTAAAAAGCTGTGATTTTGATGTTAGAAACAGATACTTCAATTTAATTTATTGGTATGTGTGTATGTCTATGTATAGAAGATGTATAGACTAGCTGTTGCCCGCGACCTTCGTTCGCGTGAAATTATCATAAAAATATTAGTTCCCTTTTTGAATAGAACTTTGTTACCAATTTCAAGGGTTATAATTTTTATGCAAGGAACCCTAATTATTTTTCTAAAATAATTGTAGCCTAGGTTACTCCGTAAAACATCAGCTATCTGCCAGGCTAATCTCCATAACGGCTGGACCGATTTTGACGGGATTATTACTGGCAGATAGCTAATGTTATAAGGAGTAGCCGAGGCTTTTATTTTAGAAAAAAAAAATAGAGTTCCATGCAAAAAAATTAAAACCCGTGGAATTGTTAAAAAAAGGATTCAAAAAGAAAGAAAGAAAGAAAATATATTTATTTGTCGCAGGGACATGACGTGCATCATACAAAATGATAAAAACACAAAAAAATATAACAATAAACATACAAAGCATAAAAAAAGACGTTCGTAGCTTGCACGTCGTGACTGCGACAAGCAGGTTACCACTCAGCATGATGCTGTGCTATGGGGGACCCACAACACAGCGCTGGTTTTCAGTGGTCACCCGTGAAAAAACGTACGGAAGCCAAAACAGCATAAATAAATAAATTAATAAAAATAATAAAAAAAAAAAAAAATTAATAAAAAGGGAAGTAATCACTACATTGTATGAAACAAAATCGCTTCCCGCTGTCTGTCCCTATGTTTGCTTAGATCTTTAAAACTACGCAACCGATTTTGATGCGGGTTTTTTTTTAAGATAGTGTGATCCAAGAGGAAGGTACAACATTGCACCCGTGCAAAGCCGGGGCGTGTCGCTAGTATTTTTATAATAATTTCACGGGACGAAGTTCGCGGGCGTAAGCTATTTATTAACAATATTATATAGTTTCAGCATTTTACATTGGGTAGTACTTACATAATACAGGAAAAATAATTAGGTAGGTATGTACTTCGTTTTAAATATAGATAGGTCAGAACCGTAATGTGAAAACTGAAATACGTGTTCTGTTTTTATCCTTATTAAATTATAAATTATTATTTAGAGATAAACATAACATAACATCACGACTGTAGTCCCCGTGGAGTTAGGCAGAGGTGTACCTAATAGTACACCCACATTTCGCCAATTGTGTTCAATACGGGGCGAGCCTAGCCATTACCCAGGCACTAATCCAGACTCCGTGGCTGCTACTGAGAAATTCCTGATGGAAAAACGCAATAACACTCTGCCTGACCTGAGAATCGAACCCAGGACCTCATGCTCAGCAGTCGCGCTTGCGACCACTAGACCAACGAGGCAGTATTTCGAGATGTATCTTATTATTCTGTCAGTAGGTGTGTTTGCTATGTAATTACAACTTTTAACAATTCCTGAACCGTTTTTGATGATGTGTAACTCTAATAATAGGTATTGATGGTGTTTCGTAAAAGTAAAATTAAACTCAAAAGTCATGGCTGATTCAAAAATAAAATATTACAAGAGGCAGTCCCCCAACCGGGGCTGCGGGACTGTTCGAAAGAGATACTGTGGCCCTGGAACACAAAGGGCGATGAAGGAACATGGATCTGTTTTAGTCAGTAAAAGTCTGACACTCCCTCCTGCTCCGCCCTTAGCAGGAGGAGTCATTTGAAGACTTCCAAACCGAAAAAAAAAAAAGGCAGTCTCCCAAAGCCGAGTTCCTTCCATGCCTCGGAAAGCACGTTAAGCTGTTGGTCCCGGCCGTTATTTGTAGATCTGAGACAGTCGTTGAGTCGTTACAGGTAGTCAGTGGCCCGAAAGTCTAACAACCAGTCTTATCAAGGGGTATCGTCCCTATTACCCAGTAGGCCAGTACTAACTGGGTTGTGGATTCAGATAGACAGTCACTCCATGTTAAATACTGCAGCCGCATCCAGTTGGAATGGAAGCCGACTCCAATATACTTGGGAAAAGGCTCGGCCGGTGAGGGGAGGTGAGGAAATAAGGAACACAATCATTTTAGTCATACCTTTGTTCATCAAATACAAAGAACTGTTTACATAATACAACCAGGTTATTGATTACGATTAGTAATAATAGGTATAGTCGCTGATAACATATAAAAGTAGATAAGGCAACTTATCCTCGTTTATATTATAAAGTACCACTGATTTCAGTACATCGACCTATTAGACTTAGACGATTATGCACCTTATTTACTCTAGAGAAATATGGAAGAAGAAGACATGCTGGGCCGTCCATAAATAAATTTGGTCTTTTGAGTATGAATGTTATGCTTCCTCTACTCTGAAGCCCAAAGAAACGATGGATGGACTGTGTGAAATATGATATGGCTAGAAAGGAGGTGACTGCTGAGATGACGAGTAATAGAGAAGTATGGACGAAGAAGACATGCTGCGCCGACCACGAATAAATTGCAGGATGAGAATGATGATTACGAAAAAGAAAGAAATCTTTTTATTTGGGACACGAACATGAGATACCAGCGTCGGGCACTAGCTGCTCGGGAATTTGCTGAACTGGGCCTATTTGGAGCAGCCGTGAGACACACAATATTATCTCTTTTTTTTCTGTTTAGTTGTAGGTTTTCTTATTGTGTAGATTTAAGTTTTTTATTTCTTTCTTATTATTACTTTTTCTTTGTGTGCACTTGTGGCATGTGCCAAATAAATATGATTTCTTTCTTTCTAGATACAAAGAGGGTTTCTTGACTTAAGAATATCAGCCACACGGCTGTCTTCAAGGTTAAAACCGTTGGCGAGGGCCATAGTTATAATGAACAAGGAGATATGCCCGTTAGACGCAAATGTATCGGAACCTGGTGTCTCCAGTTTGTCCCTACCGTCCGCGGATGAGTGACGATTCATTACAATATACCAAGTAACCGCCGTGCCTCCCACAGATAAACAATTAAATGAAAAAAAAAAGTTTTGCAAACTATATCGTGTTACATTTCAAATGAAAGGGCTCATTGTGAGCATCTCAGTTTTGAAGTTATTTAAGAAAATATGCGAAAATTGACAACAGAGTCGAAAATTTTGAAAAAAAATACAAAAAATAGTTCTTTGTCTATAGATTACAGGAAAACCTATAAAAATCTAACGTACGGAACCCTCTCCACGCGAGTCGAACTAGCACTTGTCCGGCTTTACACCCTATAAACACTGATTATTTAAATTAACTTGATAAACACAATGTACACAACCTAACACACGCAAACTTTAAAAGTTCTTTAATATTATGGGTTTTCACTGCGGAAAGCATGAGCTTCATACCGACGAGAAAAATGTACTGGCGGCCATTTTTGAATTTACCTGTATATCAGGTAATGGCGACCGGTGAGGACAAAACTCATGATGTTTATTTTACGTTCCACTAAAAGGGTTACCTCGTTGGTCTAGTGGACGCAAGCGCGACTGCTGAGCATGAGGTCCTGGGTTCGATTCCCAGGTCAGGCAAAGTGTTATTGGGTTTTTCGCAGCCACGGAGTCTGGATTTATGCCCGGTTGAGGCAGGCTCGCCCCCTATTACATGGGACTTATCTACATAACTGGCGAAATGCAAGGCAAACCTGTTACTCAATTACATCATCTCATTAAGTCCAGCAGTTCCCTAGCTTAGATAAACAAACAGACCAGCGTGCTACATTACAGTACAAAATTACATGTTATGTTAAGAGCAATGCACTCTGACTCACTGTATTCAATTTAAGCATAAAACATCAACGAAAATGTTTACACTATGAATACGGCTTGGCTGAAAATCGGAACTAGCGTCGAAACGCATTCAATTGTTTTTTTTGTGTGTTTTATAATGTGCGTGTAATTTCACGCGAAAGAAGGTCGCGGACAACAGCTAGTGCACATATACGTTTTTAACCTGTCATGGTCACTAATATTATCATTAACATGATCATGGTGCTTGCAACAGCGCCAAAATATCGAGAACTCAAAATAAACAGTAAACATGATATATATCACGTTTCTAGTTTTAATGATAATACACCTCTGCCTAATACTTCGGGAATTACAGGCGTTATGTTATGTTATGAATAAGGCATTACTGAATATCGGAACTTGAAAATTCAATGCACTCAATTGTTTTTTTTATTTGTTTGTTTTAGATGCTGCGCTACGGGTCGCGGGCTCGATCTCCGCACGGAACAAATATATGATCTACAGGTAGTTGTTCCGGGTCCGGCTATTTATGTATGTGAGTTTAAATGTTTGTAAACGCACCCACGATCCAGGACAACTTCCAAGTGCACCGCAGTGCAGTGTATTACCCATTACCTAACTGGATTGTGGAGGTCAGATAGGCAACCCTGGAAGACTGGAAGCCGATTCATTAGACATTTTGACTTTGACAGATGCAACGTCAGAATTTATTTAAATGTACGGTCGAACAAGCTATTTGGTATACACTCGAAAATTTTCACAATATAAATATAAATATAATATAAATATCGCTGGACATTACACACAGCGCCATCTAGGTGCCACACTAAGCAACGAGGCTTGTGTCGTGGACACCAGATAGTTGATACTACTACATAGATACTTTTTTGTTTGTAAATACATACTTATTATACATATAAACATCCATGACTCGGAAACAAATGTCCATGCTCATCACACAAACATTTGCTCCTACCGGGATTCGAACCCGGGACCCTAAGAACGTAAGGCAGCCTCACAACCGCTGCGCCATTCAGGTCCTCATCCAATGCCGAAACAATCCAATGCCGAAACGTATACTTTTCCAAACTTTATTTAATAAAGCTTTTTTCACTAAAAGGCTGACTCTTAATGACATAAGCTTTATAAAATAAAATTGCAAAAAATATTGTCAGTGTACTAGGATTGTAAATATTTCTGCGTGTATACCAAATAGCTTGTTCGTACGTTTCATTTCAAGATTAGTTAGTGATTTGCCAATTTATTTTTAGAAAATAATTTTAAATACTTCGACGCTGCTCCGGCAGCTAAAATCGCATGAGGGCGCTTCAGATAAACCCCCTTGACCCCCCTACAGTGCCAGAATTCTCAAATTCAGGCGACTTAATTTTAAACCCAACCCAAAAACTATGAAATAGTGATAATTTTCTGTAGAAAGACCTATTCCATAATAATATGATTTTCAATATGATAATATGGGTATTGATCACTTTTGAGTTTTTAACCCATCAAGTGATTGCCTACAGTCTCATCAGAGTTTTTTAACAATTATATTTAGTGTTGTTTCAAGTACAAATCAATAGATTTTTTTTTTGAGAAAAGTAAATAAAATATAAAAGAATTACCTATATAATTCTTTCGATTCATATTCTAAAAAATCTCAACAATTTATACAAAGGTGGGTCAGGTAATTGCTTTAGCTCACTGTATGTACATTTTAATTTAAACAATTAGCGATATATTTATTTATTATTCCTATTAGTCAAAAAAGGGTGGTCTAACATCTGTGTCCATTAGCAGAGCCTGAGAATTTTTGTAAAACAGAAGACAATGTAAAGAGGTTGACTCTTTTTTTTTTTTTACTTTTATTGGTCCGCACTCCCTTTCTGCTGAACAATAGTAGTAAGGGTGGTGAACAGATCCCATGTGCACAGGATTTTGTTTTAAAACTGAGCAGATTTATTTTGTGCCAATGGTACATACATCTAAGAACTGGAAATCATCAAAAAAGTTTTAAATTCATTTTTTTATGTTTATTTTACAACACTTGGAAGTTAGTTGAGTATAAAAATAAAAGAATAGAATAAAAATTAGTATCTACCACTCACCTCATCATTCTCAGTCTGCAAATCTTCCAAACTCTTACAATTCTTCAACGTATTCAATGTTCCATACATGTTACGTCTCGAAGACTTTATATCCTCATCGGAGCACGGCACATCGTAAATATGTTCATCACTTTCAATGTAAAACTTTGAATTTTTCACTTCACATTCACAGTTCAGGTGACACTTAAAACTACTGTCTTTATCTTCATTTATTTTGCACTTAACACATTTTGTATCCTCTGAAATATTCGGATCTGTATTTTCATTAGTACACGCACAACATATTTTTGAATCTTCTTCGGCTTTTAGTCTTGTATATGGAAGACTAGATGTAGAGTTGTTGGTAATGGCACAGTTAAGAGAATTCAGGCAACGGGAGATTGGATCAGGGCTTTGGTTCGGTAATAAAGTACGGTTAGTTATGTCCAAAATTTCAGTACATAAGTAATGTATCTCTTTTGGCTTTTTCACTGTTTCTACAGTCCCTTCACGCTTTTGCAGTACTTTTTCAAGCTTTTCGAGCATTCTTTTTGCTTCTTTCTTTTGTTGTTCGCTGTTTTCAGGGATAGCCGGGACTTTGAAGATGCGAGGAGGTTTAGCGGGCGGTGGGCCTGGAGGCAGGGGTTGTTTTAAAGCCTTTTTCAAAGTGTCCGTTAGTTTTAAATGAGGGTTTTTACGTTCGAGCCGTATAGTCTCACTGGAATCACAAAATTCGTCCATAGCCTGGAGGTTTGTTAAGTAAGTTTTTTCCGGAGACTTCTCAGACTTCTCAAATTGAGACAGGAGACGTTTAATCCTGCCAGATTTGTCCTCTTCTACATTTTCAGTCTCAGAACTAACTCCGCTATCTGTCATGGCCTCTTGCTTATCATTTTCTTTTCTTTTCGGTTTGATAACTGTCGCATACTGGTCTAAAATATGTTGAGGAACTTCAGCATCTGGTATAGATTCAGACTGGCTTTCAACTTCACTCACCTGCCCAACAATCTCAGCATAGTCTGACTGCAGAACAAAGTTTTCTTTCTTCATCTGCTCCTCCAAAAAGTTTCCCAGCCTTTTCAGTCTGTCTTTGCTCAATTTTCTCTCCATCTTGAAAGAAAAATCACTTGTTTCAGATCGACCGTTGCAACTACCGTGGCGTTTGGGGCTCACTATTTTTTGGCTCTTGTCACAACGAAATGCATGGCTCCTATGCAATTTTTTGCCTGGATCGCTGCTTTGTCGGGACAGGGAATTTTTCGTATCACTAGCACTCCGCTTTACCTCAGATTTACTGTATAAATAACTGGTGTTAGGTTTAGGCGTCCATTCGTCAGTGGCCTCTGATTCATTCCCGATATTATCCTGTTCAAATGATAGTTCGTAATCGATTTGACTGTTTTCCTTCCCATAATTATTTGCAAAAACATTCTTTTGTCTGCTCAATTGATTTTCAACACGAATCGAAATGTTTTCGCTATTCAAATTCTCGAATTTACTTTTTATTTCTTGCACTCTGTTCTTTGCTGATATCATTTCGATGCATAGTACATTTTTATTGGCGCAATTATTTACTTACAACGATTTTTAGTAACCTTCTAGCTAAACGCTAACACTGAATCACTTCTAATGCACCCATTTGGAAAATTTTATTAAAAAGAGTAAACACGATACAGGCAACTGTTTTTTTTTTTTTTCAAAACAGTTCAAAGCACTGGCAGCTGTAATAACGGACTGATTATAAACTGTGTTATCTCAAATATGCGCGTTATAGTAGGAAGTTGCACGACACAGTAGTTTTAATTGCGAAAGTGGAACGTCAATTGTTATTTTACTCGGTGTTAACTATTTTGAAACACAATGCACTTGACAGAAAGTTTACATAAACAGTTGTTCGTTCGCGACGACGAGGCCGAGGCATGGCACATTCGGTATTGCCAGACGTAAGAAAACTTTACCCTAACCAGATGTAAGAAAACTTTACCCCGATTATCTATTTTAGGAGAAAGTAAATAATATTTTGTCCCACAACACTATTTTTGTTGAGCATGAATCACAATTTTATCTGAACTTATCATATTTTTCAGACAATTAAATAACTTTTAGTGAATTTAAATACACTAAATTCTACTCAATGTAATACTGCTAAACCTAATCTGCTGAATCCGCCAGTACAGTACATTTTATAGTATTTTTTCCTTGGTTACAGCTGCCGTTTAATGATCCAGATCAATGACTAACAGTGGCTTCAAAAATGACCATAAATTGAAACTCATTGTAGTAATACTTACCTAATAGTATTATTAACCCTAACTACCAATAGCTTGGACCCTGCTCCTGACAACGGTGGATCACTAATTTATAGGTACCTATTTTTTAATATAATAATAAAGAAAACATTTAAGTCATTAAAAATAAACTTATATTAGTTAAAAGAAATAGACGAAAAACTACTTATTAATTTACTTACTAACGGTGATTGAGAAGGTGGAAGCTTAGGTACCGTAACCATTAATAGTTTTCCCTGTTTATTTATATAAAACAGATGGTCTTCTCGTCAATGAAATGGTCGTCACCATTCTAAATGACAACAAAGACTCATAAAAGGAGAATTTATGTGGGCCAGTGATTCATTCATGTTATTTATTTAATTTAAAAAAAAAAATACTTACCTTTGCAGATGCACGAGTGTTATTAGCAGAAACAGATAACGTTAATGAATTAATCATGTACCAAGATAAACTCATATCTATACTGTAATCTCAAAAAATACTTGGTAAGAAGTCACACTATTTTATTTTAAATAAAGGCAATGGAAAATCCAAAAAAATGTAACAATGAAATGCTGTAACTACTGTACACTAACTTCTATGATGATGGTCCCTACGAATTTCTCCGTGAGATAAAATCTCCCCGAATCAGGAGATAATTTTTTATCAAGATAAACGAGCAGCTGAGACTCTTGAACCGATCGGATATTCACATTTGCGTCCGGACTTTAATAGTAAATTGTTTTCACAATACAATGAACAAAGTTTTACCAGAAAACTCTCAGTTTTTATGATGAAATAATGATATCCTCACAAAATAATAATAATAAAGGATATGTGATTAATGATTATAGTCGATATATTTATTACCAAGTTTAAAAAAATCTTTAGATATCCGAACGTACTTCTGGATGAGTTTTTAATAAAACAAGATAACCTTGATTTGTCTATTATAGTAATTGTTGTTTAAAGATTAACTTTTTGTAAAGTATTATTACAATGATACGATTGCAAACGTATTTAAAACTTCGTAAATAATTTCGATTCAACATATTGCCATCTAGTGGTTAGTAGCTGAACTTCTATAGAGGCTAGTTTTTAATGAAGATGTCGGTCGGCATAAAAGGTGGCAGCGCAGCGGCATGAAACAGTTTTGCTTTATGTCAGTAGATGCCTTTTTCAGGTTAAATCAGATATTAATAAAAAAATCTCGTTGTGCCAGGGTTAACATTTTACAATAATATTAATGCTAAAGTTGCAAATATTTAAAACTTCGTAAATAATTTCGATTTAACATATTGCCATCTAGTGGTTAGTAGCTGAACTTCTATAGAAGCAAGTTTTCAATGACGCTATTGTTCGACGTTAGAGGTGGCAATGTCTAAAATAGTTTATCTAGTCAGTAGATGCCGCTTTCAGGTAACATCAGGGATGATATGATTTGGCCATAGAAATGGAAACGCACGAATGTTTCTTGAAAACTTACGATAATGCAATACGTCGGTGCAATGGTTGAAAACGTGCTAAACCCAATGATATTATATAGACCTCCTCGAACCACTTGTTATTTATAACTAACTCAGTGTCGTAGCCATTGTTTCGGGAGGTACCTGCACCGGATCGGGCGGGAGGAAACGGCCGGGTGTTACCATTGTGAGGATCGACCGGAGAACATGGTGGAGCACACGGTGGAGGCCTGCCCCGCGTGGGCTTAGCACCGCCGTGTCCTCGTAGCGGCAATCGGCGGCGGCGACCTCTCGCGTCCGGCCTTGGTCGCTTCTTTCTGTGAAGCAGTCATGCTAGCGAAGGAGGCGGCGGAACGTGAGAGGGAGAGAACCTCACGTCCCAGATGTCCCAGGGCCACGTGGTGGCCCCCGGCCACCGTAGGGCTAGCTCGCCGTCCGTCCGTCTTATGACGACAGGCCGTGTCGACGGCGCTTTCGTGTTCCACGCGCGCCTCAAAGAGATGTCAGCAATAGGAAGGGGTCCGCAAGGGCCAACGCCTGCCGGGGCTGCGGGACTGTTCGAAAGAGATACCGTGGCCCCGGAACACAAAGGGCGATGAAGGAACATGGATCTCATGGTCTTTTATTAGTCAGTAAAAGTCTGACATTCCCTCCTACTCAGCCCAGAGCGGGAGGAGTTATTTGATGATTTCCCATAAGAAAAAAAAAAAAAAGTTTCCTAGCCATAGACATTTTTTATATATCTATGGTAGTAGCTATGTAACCATGGGCCCCGAGGTAAAAATGAAATTGGGGCCCTATTTCAACTTAAGTAATTATTTTAAAATTAGCTCGTATTGCCTTACTAATATTATAAAACGTCAAGTTTTTTTTTTGTTACGCATCACGTAGAATCTACTGAATGAACTTGGACACGGGCGTCGCCAACTTTTGAGCAAGGGGGGGGGCAGGAGGTTGCGAGTAAAAACGGGTGCGGGTTAAGTTTACTGCATCTGAAGTTCTTCCTAATCTTAAATGTAATAGCCACTTCCAAAATATTAGCACCTCGTTGGTTAGATTTTCCATACTTGTTTTGAAGAGGTATTTGAAAAGTCTAGGAACAAAAAGAACATTTTAGGTCTCCCCTCCAGACATGTTTACTTTTTGTTAGTCATATTATTCAGAAATAGCTGTTACTACATCGACAAACGGAAACCAATGAGAACAAAAGGAACTAAGGTTCTACGAGTAAGATCGACCGAAGCGAAATCGAAAATTTTAACACCCTATGTTAAAATTTTCGATTTCGCTTCGAAATAATTCTAACCTTGGACAGGTAAGAATTATTTTGCCTCTTCATAAAGGTCTTGGTACTTGGTCGACTCACAGACATAGTCAAGATTTGAGGAGAAGTAGACCGCAAGAGCGAGCGAAGTGACCTCGAAAAAATTTTTTCACCTTGCCTTGTACGGGTTAAAATTGTGTCGATCCTTTAAACAGGACATACTTGGTCGACTTTTAGATAAAGTCAAGATTGAAAAGAAAGTAGTCAGAAGAGCGAGCGAAGTGAGCTCAAACATTTTAACACTCTACCTTAGGTAGGTACAGTGTTTAAATTCCCTGGACAGGTTACAATTGTTTCGACCTACCACAGTTACTTGAGCGACTTATAGACAAAGTTAAGATCCAAGAGAAAGTAGGCTGCAAAAGCGAGCAAAGCGAGCTCGAACATTTTTACATTTTGCTTCGAATAAATTCAAATACGTAACTTGAGATCAAACGTCCGCATGCTCAACATTTTGCAACCTTTTTTTTTTTTTTTTTTTTCATCGATGGGAAATCTTCAAATAACCCCTCCCGCTCTGGGCTGAGCAGGAGGGAGTGTCAGACTTTTACTGACTAAAACCCATCCGTGTTCCTTCCTTTGCCCTTTATGTTCCAGGGCCGCGGTATCTCTTTCGAACAGTCCCGCAGTCCTGGCAGGCATCGGTCCTTTCGGACCCCTTCCTGTTTGCTGACTCTCTTTGAGGCGCGCGTGGAACACTCTTGCGCCGTCGACACGGCCTGTCGTCATAAGACGGACGGACGGCGAGCTAGCCCATAGCTCACCGTCCACAGGCCCGCGAACTTTTTGCAACCTTGTGTTTGCCTTATTTAAATATTAAGGCCTCGAGGCAAGGTGCTCCTAATTAACTTCAGCATCTGTCTATACCGATTAATCATGTAAAAATCCAAAAGGAATGCCAATCGAGAGGCAGAAAAACGAGCCTCTGTGATAATTTTTAGGGAAAAAGAAAATGTTTAAGTTTGTAGCGCTAGTACGAGTACTCAGATACTCATTTTTTGCCTTAAATATATTTTAGTTTGAGAGTCATGATCTGCCTAGCCTTTTCCGTCTTTCCTTTGCCGTCAATTGTCTTGGGGTCGGCTTCCAGTCTAACCGGATGCAGCCGAATACCAATAATTTTACGGCGGGGCGCGAGTGCAAGTACCTATCCATACATTATTATTTACATAAGACAATTTATTATTTTAGGTCAAATTATAATCATTTTAATCATTGTTTTTTTTTTGCTTCGATATCTTTGGTTAGACGTGCTGAACTCTGTGTTAAAATTTGTCCATCTATTTTAATGGGACCTTAAATGATCTTTTCTAGACACAACAAATAAAACAACAAATTAACGGGGAGTCAGACATGGCCTAAATCTGAATGGCTTCGACATGTGATGCGGAGGAATGAGGAAAATGTTATGACGAAACTTTTGAGTATGAATGTGGATGGGTATAAGAGTAGAGGAAGACCAAAGAAACGATGGATGGACTGTGTGAAGGATGATACGGCTAGAAAGGAGGTGACTGCTGAGATGACGGGTAATAGAGAAGTGTGGAAGAAGATGACATGCTGCGCAGACCCCTAATAAATTGAAATAATGGTTGGAGAATGATGGTTTATTTTATTTTTGAACTGTTGAATATATCTTTTTATACTCCGGACGCTCTTAACTTGCACGTCTTTCTACATCGTTCTCACATTTAGACATCTCTAAAAAACTAAATAAATTGGAAATGTCTGTTTGTAATATCATATCAACAGCTTTTTACTGAATGCATAGAAAGTATTTACGGTATTTATAACAAAAACACATTCTTATCAATTTTTGTCTGCCTATCGGTCTGTTTGTTCCGGCTAATCACCGAAACGGCTGCACTGATTTTGACGGGAACTTTACTGGCAGATAGCTGATGATTTATGTTCTAACACCTAATTTTATTTTAGAAAAATAAATAGGGTTCCGTGCAAAAAAATTAAAACTCTTGAAACTGTTAACATTCAAACGGCTAATCTCCGAATCGGCTGGACCGATTCTGACGGGACTTTTACTGGCACATAGCAGATACCTATCATAAGAGCTAACTAAACTAACGAACTACTTTTATTTTAGAATAAGAATTAGGGTTCCGTGCACAAAAAAAAACTTTTGACATTGGTAACCAAATTAGATTCAAAAAAGGAAGTTTTTTTTTTTTTTTTTTAATAATAATTTCACGCGTACGAAGGTCGCGGGCTGCAGCTAGTGTATTTATAATCTCAACATTAATGACCTAACCAAGATTTTGTAACATTATTCTTACTGAAATGCAGGTGTCCATGGAGTCTCTTGCCCATTATTCTCCATAGAGATCTACGCTTTGGAATGGCCAACTACAGTACTTTCACAAGTTATTATGCCTTGTGTCTGTGAATGTAGTTTCGACTTCTTTGTTTTTTTTTTCTGACATTCAAAAGTGCTTGATAAGGTCTAATTGAAATAAATGCTTTGACTTTTGAGTTTGATGGTAATATCTTGAGCGCGTCAGTTAGATTGAAAGTGATGTTGATTGCACAGAGTACAACTTATGTACAAAATCATCCCAAGTCTTGGTCGCTTTTACAGTTATTCCCATTGCCTTTGTTCTAAAAATAAACAAAAGCTATAAAAAACAGGTTCTCATATCTCTAGCAATCAATAGAATCAAGGCCCACGAATATTTCAGACAGATAGAGATAGATTTATGCAACAAGTTGTTGAGTGAGAGAGATGCAAGCCACGCAATCGCAGAGGGTAATTCATTGCTGCGCTTGTCCTGGTTATAATTCAGTGGCCTTTAAAATTAACGCAACTATTAATCACTATAAAACAAAGTCGCTTCCCGTTGTCTGTCCCTATTAAAATTAAAAAAAAAAACAGACCAATAGATCTATATAGGATTAGTATGAACTTATCCTATGTTAGTCACTACTTAGTATAAAACAAAGTCGCTTCCCGCTGTCTGTCCCTATGTATGCTATATACGGATTTTGATGCGGTTTTTTTCAATAGATAGAGTGATTCAAGAGGAAGGTTCACATGTAAAACATTGCACACGTGCGAAGTCGTGGCGGGTCGCTAGTAATTTATACATATAATGGATTCATTGTTTTTTATACCTTACACACTATTGTAATAGTTTCCTCCGTGCCTCTGAAATTTGGTCCCGTTGGTCCCGGCTGACATTTATACATAGATCTTTGACAGTCGTTACAGGTAGTCAGTGGCCCGAAAGTCTAATAACCAGTCTTATCAAGGGGTATCGTATTACCCAGTACTAACTGGGTTGTGGAGGTCAGATAGGCAGTCGCTCCATGTAAAATACTGGTATTCAGCTGCATATGGTTGGACTGGAAGCTGACCCCATCATAGATGGGAAAAGTCTCGGCAGATGATGCTAAATACGGTAATGACGTATTCTGTGCTGATGATTTTAATCCTCAAAAAACTGATGTTTTTTAGAAGTTAACTTAATAATAATAATAAATGTATTTATTGGCATAAACAAGTAATTTACAGGGTTGTGAATCACTGGTGCCTGTGGTAGGTAGTGAAACACCTGTATTACAGGTCACCAGGTTTCCACTCAGAAAGTATTTACAATTGTCATTGTTAGGTACCAATATTAAAGGTTGTTTAGCAAATTAAAAGAAACAAAAGTAACATTAAAGAAATAAGCTTAGAGGTTCCTTAAGATTATTGCTAGGTTTCATTAACACTAAGACGATTGTGACACGACACCACGGGATAACGTGTAAGAATCGGCTTAGTGACGTCTTAAGGAAAGCCTAAATATTATTGTTGGAATAGTAGCTCTCGGCCGTGAGCAGAAAGTTGAAAAATACCTTTTATTTAGTCATTCAGATAGGTGTTGTCTAGTGTTCGATCCGAAGGTGGAACTATTCCCAAACCACTGCAACTCCTGGAGGTGGAACAGTGGTGGCCCCCTAATAACCCTTCCCACTTTCAAGCCCCCTGCATCTGCATCGCTCGGGGCTAGCGCCCCCCTTCTCACACCCCACGATTCGCCACTGGAGATGGTGGTGTGTTCGAATCCAAACCCATACTTTGTGTATTTGTTTCATCAAAACTGTTTTTAAAGCTATTAAAAGAAATATTATGTTTAAATTATCATTTCCAGCTATTTCAATATGAACAAATTATTCAAAATAAATGTAAAAAGTCATTTGAAAATAAATATGTCCAGGTTAACTTAGACTCTGAGAATCATGTACTAGTCAATAAATTAGACGATAAGAATCTAACAGCTGAAATAAAAACACCTACGAATACTTTTTTTCGTGAATAAAAATGTAAACATTATGCACCAAAATATTGCAGAACTCCTAGCAAAATCTGATATGCTCACAGTGTGTCTATGTGAGTTATTAGAAAAAAGTATACAAGTGGACCTACTATGTATTACGGAGCATTTCATGATGGAAGGCTTTGAAGTCCATCTCAATATACCTAACTACTGTTTAGCTGCATGCTTTAGTCGCAAGGAAAATAAAAGAGGTGGTGCTTGTATACTCATAAAAAATGGCTATCAGTGGAGAGAATTACCGAAAATCACTAAATTATCTATATCGGGTATATTTGAATGTTGCGCTATAGAACTTATAAATTATAGCATTGTAATTGTATGTATATATAGAGTACTAAATCCAAGTAATTTTGATGAATTTATGAGTAGATTAGAGATATTACTACGTGTTTTGATAAAAAAATCATTTAAAAATGTTGTACTGGCGGGTGATTTTAATATAGATATATTGAAGAAAAACAAACAGACTTTAGAATTTGAAAATTTATTATTAAATTTTAATTTAAAATTATCTATACGTCAACCTACTCATTTAAAGAGAAAATTGAGAAGATTGAAATTGTCGATGCATGTCTTGACATGCATCGACAATTTTGCGCATAATTTTGATAAGTGTCGTAAGGGTATAGTTTTGGAACTAGCTTTGTCTGATCATACGGCACAACTGCTCAATTGCCCTATTAGCACTGCAAGTACTAGAAATCATTGGCGGACCACTAGACGGGACTATAGTAAAGAGAACATAGACAAATTTAAATCCTACCTCAATAGCCTATCGTTTGCTGAAGTATACGAAGCTAAGGACCCAAACATTGCTTACAATGCCTTCACAGAAATGTTTTCTTTCCTATATACACAGTGCTTTCCTGAAACTCTTATCTCTGTAAAAGTAAAAAGAAGGCCTAGTTGGGTCTCTCATGGTATTAAAATATGTAGCAAAAAAAAAACGTTTACTTTTATGGCAATATAGACAAAAACCTACCGAAATGAATAAAAATAAATTTAGGAGTTATTCAAAATTGCTTAAAAAAATAATTTGTTTAACTCAACGCGCACAAAATATACATAAAATAAAAATATCAAATAATAGAGCTAAGACTACTTGGGAAATAATAAACCAAACAAAACTAAACATACCAAAAAACACTATAGACAAAATTCGACATAATAATGAAATTGTAACTGACCCCAAAATTATTGCAAATATATTTAATGATTACTTTGTAGATAGAATTAAACCTATGACTAGCTCGGGAACCACAGTTACTAAACATATTTTAGCCAGAAAAGACTCGATGTTCATGGCCCCAAGTCTAGCACTTGATGTATTAAAAATTATCACGGTCTTAAAAAATACAAACAGTGTAGGATACGATGGCATATGTACAAAAATTGTTAAGACTGTAGCATATGAAATCTGTAGCCCCATAAGCTACATTATTAATTTAAGCATCAGTGAAGGTATATTTCCGAATGCGCTAAAAAAATCTATTGTAAAACAACTATTTAAGAAACAGGATAGGGAGATACTGGAATTTTACAGGCCAATATCACTAATACCAATAATTTCAAAAAATTTCGAAAAATTTATTTACAGGGAACTTAATTCATATTTTGAAAAAAATCACATACTCTGTGATGAACAGAAAGGATTTAGGGAGAAAAAAACAATTAACTTGGCCATATACGACTTCTTGCATACTGTTATGACAAACATGGATAAAAATACACCAGTCTGTGCCATTTTCTGCGATATGACACAGGCATTTGATTATGTCCAACATAATATACTACTAAATAAACTTGATGCATATGGTATAAGAGGAAACATATTTGATTTAATACAATCATACTTACAGGATAGAAAACAAGTAACGCAAATTAGTCGAATAAATATGAGCTCCAAGCGTGAAGAGATTTTCACGTCATGCGAGCGTACCGTCCCTCATGGAGTTCCGCAAGGCAGTGTACTCGGACCACCCCTGTTTACACTCTATATTAATGACTTCCCTAAATCCATTAAACATCCCATGACACTGTTTGCGGATGACAGTACGATAACTATACCATGCCTTAATAAGAATACATATGAAACGGACATAAAAAATACATTAATTGAAGCGGTAAAGTGGCTGAATAATAATAATTTGTAAATTAATATAAATAAAACTCTGATTATGCACTTTAGCCAACGATCATCATTATTATCTGGTCTTGACATTGAATATAATAATAATAAATTACAGACAGCTAATACTACAAAATTTTTAGGCCTAGCAATCGATAGAAACTTAAATTGGAAAGCACATATTGAGGCTCTAGCCAAAAGAATAAGCAGTAGTGCATATGCTCTATATAAATTATCACGTACTCTTAGTATAGAAGCACTATTAACGGCCTACTATGGTTTAGTTGAATCTATCGTTAGATATGGTGTCATGTTCTGGGGTAACTCAACTGATAGGGATATCATCTTTATACGACAAAAGTGTTGCTTGCGATCTATGTTTAATCTAAAAACTACCGATAGCTGTAAAAATTATTTCATTAAATATCGTATATTAACATTACCTTCACTTTACATATTAGAAATAGCAATGTTCGTAAAAACAAATCCACATTTGTTTCCTCGTATGGCAGACAAATTTCCAAGAAATAGACGTGATGATAGCAAACTATGTGTACATACATCAAAAACTGCACTTATGCGCAAGAGTGTTTTTTGCATGGCACCAACTATCTACAACAAATTGCCCAAAAGCTGGAAAGAGCAAACTATATCTAAATTTAAACAAACAATGAAATTGTTTTTGGCACAAAAAGCATATTATAGTATTACGGAATTTTTAAACGACTCATTGTAGTAATTATGGTCATATAGTAGTGGAGAACATAAATATGCCTCTATTATAAATGTTATTAGTACCTTAACTTAAATGCCTATTAAATTGATGTAAATCTTAATTGTGATAATTGTAATATGTTATGTAATGTAATGTAAATGACTGAATTTAATTTTGTTGAATATATCTATGTATAAGCGTAAATTTAAATTCATTGAATCAATAATAAAAATAGTACCTAAAATATTTGCACGCCATGAAAAATGGCAGACATGTCGTGAGCCACTATTATTTAAGATCTCGCATGGATGTATTCTTTAATTCTGTATGTACACACATGTTTGAGCAAATAAAATTTCTCTCTCTCTCTCTCTATCTCTCTCTCTTAAAACATAACCTCACGCCTGTAAGCCTCGAAGCGTTAGGCAGAGGTGTACCTAATAGTAACACCCACATTTCGCACATTTATGTTTATTGTACAACAATTTTACTAAAGCGATATAGTACAAAAATTACTACAGCGCCATCTATGACATTAATGAAGAACTAACATCAGCTTCCTAAATTACGACTTTAAAAGTTTAGACACAGACAATATAGAAGAACCCAACAACAACTGTCGGGCAGTAGCCCACTAGACATAACACCCGTCTGGTCGGAGGATACCCCCTTTTCTATGGGGGAACAAGAACTTTACTCCCTGTTCTCCATCTTCTTAATGTTTAAGAGCCATGTAATAGAGGGCGAGACTGTTGTCATCTACAGGCCACATATCCTAACTCCATGGCTGCTTCTGAGACATTCTTGATGGAAAAAAACCCGATAACACTTTGCCCGACCTGGATATCGAACCCAAGACCTCATACTCAGCAGTCGCGCTTACGACAGCTAAATCAAAGAGGCAGCCCTGATATGAAGAAAAATACCCAAGTAACACAGAAAGCATTCTAACAAACGAATAGCAAACTTGTGTAGAACTTAAGGTCTTTATAAACTCATAAATAAGTTCACCGAGCATCTTGAAGCTTTATATTGGTATTTCAAAACCTTTAGGATGCTTTACACTGTATAACGGTTGGATAATAGCATATCAAAATGCTTTTGTAAACCCTTTAGTTTTAGTGCAGCAAACCACAACGCAGCTGAACGGCTTTCAGCAGTTTTTAGTGCATTTGGAATTACAATAGCATTTTAAGTAGTAAATAAATGCTTAATGCCGTTTAACAGCACAAATATGAACCATTATAATGCCACGTAAATCCGCTATACAACTTTCAGCTGTTTTTAGTGCCTTAGGTTCTACAATAGCATTTTAAGTAGGAAGATAATGCCTAATGCTGTTTAACAGCACAAATATGAACCATTATAATGCCACGTAAATCCGCTATACAACTTTCAGCTGTTTTTAGTGCTTTAGGTTCTACAATAGCATTTTTAAGTAGGAAGTTAATGCCTAATGCTGTTTAAAAGCTTAAACTTTTACCGTTATAATGCACCGTAAAACCGTTATAGCTTTGAGCTGTCTTAAGTGCCCTTTGTTGTGTAATAGTACTTTTGAGTGGTAAGTAAAAGCCTAGTATTGCTGAACAGCATAAACGTGAATCAATGTAATGCTTGCGTTTTTTAAGATCAACTTAGCTGTGTACAGCTAGCAGCTCTTTAATCAAATATACGTGAGTTATTGTAATGCGTAAAACTGTTTATACATTCATTTTACTGTATTCGTAGAACCTTTTGTCGGACATATTGGGGAAAAGCACATATTAAATGATCAATAAAACAACAGCAATTTTTATGGTTGATTTTTATTTTCATTACTTCTTGATTTTGAACTATTGTCGTCCAGGGTGCAAACGAGCCTGTGTCATTCGCGTCTGTGTCTGAATGTTCTTCCATGAATGATAATTCAGCTTCGGCAAGCTCATATGTTCAAATATTGTTCATTTTAAAATAGCACTCCTATAATGTCCATTCTTTTTATCGGGCTTGGATTGCTCGTCTTTCATTAATTTGTACTGTGTCTTTTTAGGCGGCCACCACAATTTACCATTTTCTTCCCAAAAAGACTACCTCGTATTGTTTTTCCTTTCTCTCTATCGTCTGTTCCATTTTGTACGGCATTGTATGGTTGGTATAAAAATCACTGAAAATAAGAAAACAATATTTTTTAAAAGCATCACCCATAAAAAAGATATTATTGCGTTTTCTGAAAAGTTTGGCCATTTTAAAGTGTACAGGTATATTTGATGGCTACTGTACCTGATTGATACACCGGGTATGAAATAAATAACGGTCCTGTCTATAAAATAGTTACGGAAAAATATCTTAATGACGCCTTTTTATCAACTTGGCAAACGAATCAAATTGTATAAATTCTGAAATGGGTTTTATTGTTTTGCTCAAGGATCCCCAAAATTGCGTTCAAGTAATGGCACTACTTCAGTCTACATCAAAACTACTGGTATACCGGTGAACCCATATAAACCTACTTTATAGACAATGCCACTACAGTAGTTCATCAAAAGCCTTCTCTCTTGCGTCTGGCTTAATAATGGTTCACGTGTGAGTATTTATACAGCTGGCAGCATTAATTAGCCTTGTTAAAGGCTCACCGGGCTGCTATACCCCGACACCATTTTGTAAACATTTTATAACCAAAAAAATTATCATTCGGACCTATTTATGAAAGCAAAAGATCTTTAACATAATGATATAACTTGATTTAATACTGCCCAACCAATACTATTATTTTAAGTAAGCAAAATTCGTTCTATACTAGGAATACACAATTGTTTTGATGATTTCACACATATTTTAATATGATATTTTCTATCAAAACCACAAAATATCGAAGGCGCGTGAAAATTTTCAATGAAACCTATATAGACATTTACAGTAAACTACATTGCGAATAATATTTGAAGGCATGAAGTAACAAAAGAGTCAAAAACTTACCCAGTAAATTTTGTTTTGATGCAAACAAATATGGTGTCACTCACTCAGTTTTGACAGTCTTCGTCCATATTATATTCCACGTTAATTATATTATGACATTTGTACCGTGGTATTAGAGATGTTTTTGCAATGATGTAGGGTTTATTTAAGTTCTAACTGTGAACACTTAAAAAGCTCCAATCATTCTTTTACTACATTCAAATGCTAGTCTAATGCTTTTGTAATGCAAACAACATCTTCATTATCAATAATAATGCTAGTATAATGCTTCTGTAATGCGATTGGTACGTTCTTTGGCCATAATAATGCTAATATAATGCGCCTGTAATGCAACTAAACAACTATTGTGAACCTATTTAGGATCTAAAGCCGTATAATTTGTGCCCAAATAAGCATTACAGTAGCCGTATAAACGTTTGTAATGCTAATATAGAACTAACTCAAAATGCGAAAACGATACAGAAATGCTGTAAGTCGGCCGTTATAATGCTTTGATGTGTTACTTGATATGTATATAAAGGTAAAGAAAAATATCGTGAGGAATGTTCTAGAACTGAAACTTCGAAGACATGTGACATCTACCAACAGCCTCCACAATCCAGTTAGTACTGGGTAATACGATACCCCTTGGTAAGACTGGTTGTCAGACTTTCGGGCCACTGACTACCTGTAACGACTATCAAAGATCTACAAATGACAGCCGGGGCCAAAGGCTTAACATGCTTTCCGAGGCACGGAGGAAACTCGGCATGTAATGGGTGGTCACCCATCCACAGACCAACCTAGGCAAGCACGGCTTAACCTAAAGATCGACCCGAGCGGCTGTTATTATTTAGCTACGAACTGTGCCACTGTGTACAGCAATAATTTAGCCACAAACCCCTCACTAACGATAAAATACGTCATGACCACTCACCAGAACCGACCTCATTAGCGAACTATGCTCCACCCCTGATGGCATGGCTGCCGACTGTCTACCATACAGCATTGAACCTGAAGCTGAAAGCGTTGGCATCGCGCCAAGGGACCATATGTTTGCTCTAGCTCCCTAGCCTTTTTCCAGCAATGTCAGGGTCGCCTTCCAGTCTAGCCGGATGCAGCTGAATACCATTATTTTACAAGGAGCGATTGCATAACTGCCCTCTACAACCCAGTTAGTACTGGATAATTAATATCATACCATTCAGCGTCCCCGAAAACGATGGAAATGGCACCCGTGACGATAAAACCGAAAATTGTAGTCGGCGCCATCTTGAATTTTAATTTGACTTAATTTTCGTTATAGGCGACCCCGAAAATGGTGGAAATGACGCCCGTGACGATAAAACCGAAAATTGTAGTCGGTTACATCTTGAATTTTGATTTTGACTTCAGTTTCGTTATCGGCGACCCCGAAAACGGCGGAAATGACACCCGTGACAAAAAAACCGAAAATTTTCTCTTTGCCCTGGAATAACTGGATAAAGGAAAAAAAACATCCTCCTTAACATTATCATCTCCACCACATGCAATCTTTTTTTATCCATCTTCTTCACAGACCAGCATGTGACACGTACACATGTATAGTTTAATTTATCTATACTAGTATTATAAAGAGGTAAAATTTGTTTGTAAGTTGAACCGATTTTGAAAATTCTTTCACTAAGAGGAAGCTATATTATCACCGAGTGCTATAAGCTATTTACAAAGTGCCCGTGGAATAATTTCCGAACAAAACGCGAACGAAGCCGCGGGCAACAGCTAGTTTATTAATAATTATCAAGAATTACAGGTCAGTTTTATAAAAAAAGTAAAAACACAAGTCATTAAACACTAAAAAGAGCATAAAACACAAAATTCAAATTAGAATTGAATTGAGATTAGTTTTGGTTTTTTGATATGTAATTGACTACCGTAGACATTTCGTCGAGTGGTTGTTCCCGAGGGAAACCTGTTAGGAATCGGGTTCTTAGGTACCTTCGAGCCTGCTATTTATCCATTCACCACAAACGACCTCATTAACATTTTATCATCCACGCCAGACGGCATGGCTGGCGACTGTCTAGCAGTCCACAGGTTTGACCTGAATCTGAAAGTGTTGGCAACTTGCCAAGGGGGTGCAACGTTCTCAAGTGTGACCTTGATCCTAGTCTGAGAGTGGCTCACACGGAAAGCAATGCTTAATCGAAGGTTTAACTTTATGGCTGTATGTCCCCAGGGGTTGGCAGCTTGCTAAGGGGTTGAAAGTCTGAAAGTAAGTACTCTTTTGTGTGTTTTTCAGTCTAGGTTCAAGTACATCAAACTAAGTAACTTTACGCAAAAATTATTGCTAGGAAAAGACTTTTTTTTGGGGTGAAATATCACGTTTTACGGTAGGACTCAATGTAACGCACTCAAAACATTGTGCTGATGAATGGATTGAATAGTACGGGGATCGTGGAGGTGTTTAAAGTAAAAATCTTACATTCAAAACATGTATTTTAGAAAAAAACTTGTGAGAAAGTTGGAACTTAAGTAAAAAAAAATATATTGAAAACCTGTATTTAAAAAAAAATACTTGTGAAAAAATTTGAACTGTGACCCCCATTATAATAAGTATGGTCTAGAACAAAAAAGTGATCGCAATGACGGGGAGAACAAGTACCTACCTTTCGGCTTCGTTAAGGGTCTTTTTTTTTTTTTTTTTTTTTTTTTTTATCGATGGGAAATCATCAAATGACCCCTCCCGCTCTGGGCTGAGCAGGAGGGAGTGTCAGACTTGTACTGACTAAAACCCATCCATGTTCCTTCCTTTGCCCTTTGTGTTCCAGGGCCGCGGTATCTCTTTCGAACAGTCCCGCAACCCTGGCAGGCGTCGGCCCTTACGGACCCCTTCCTGTTTGCTGACTCTCTTTGAGGCGCGCGTGGAACACGAACGCGCCGTCGACACGGCCTGTCGTCATAAGACGGACGGACGGCGAGCTAGCCCATAGCTCACCGTCCACAGGCCCGCGTCTACGGTGGCCGGGGGCCACCACGTGGCCCCCGACGCCCGGTGCGTCTCCCGCGGCGGCTTCGTTAAGGGTCTTGTTACACCCTTTACTAATGTGTTTGAAATCAATGTTTATTTTTTTTTACTTACTAGATAAAAGCGTGCTCGTGCGGGCTCGCGGTTAACTAATAACAGCCGGTCGGTTCGATTTTCAGGTTAAGCTGCGCTTGCCTAGGTTTGTCTGTGGATGGGTGACCATCTGCCTAGCCTTTTCCCAACTATGTTCGGGTCGACTTCCAGTCCCTAGGCAAGCGCGCATTTTATGAATTTGAGAAAAATAAAGAATTATAAAAATCCTATCGATTCGTATTCGTATTAAAAAATTTCAACCATTTCTGCAGGGTGGGCCAGCTAATTGCTATAACTCACTGTACAACTTTGTCAAAACGAGTAGTTATTTTTAGATATTATTTAATATAAGGGTAGGTATTAAATAAAATCTAGTTAGTCCAGTTATGTTTAAGTCCCATGTATAATAGGGGGCGGGCCTATTGTCATCAACCTGGCACAAATCCAGACTCTGAGGCTGCTACTAAGAAATTCCTGATTAAAAAACCCAATAACACTTTGCCCCACTTGGGAATCGAACTCAGGACCTCATGCTCAACAGTTGCACTTGCGACTACTAGACCAACGAGGCGGGCTACTCGTTAAGAACCATCTTCGTTCTCCTGCCCATAGCCCAATACATTCGTGGTCGGCGCAGCATGTCTTCTTCTTCCATACTTCTCTATTACTCGTCATCTCAGCAGTCACCTCCTTTCTAGCCATATCTTCATAATATAACATGATCTATTTCCTTTTAAATACACTGTGAGTTTTTTAATAGTCATCCATCTTAGTTATTGTTCCTAAAGATACTTGCTGTATGAAAGATAATATGGCTAGAAGGAAGCTAAGATGACGAGTAATAGAGAAGGATAAAAGCTACGAGAATAAAAAAATTAATAAAAAAAAAACATTTTAATTCGAGTAAAACTGACTCATAATAGAAATAATACACTCATACAGTCACATTACATACACAACATTATTAATTCAATTCATTCATGCATTCAAATAAATCAATTCAGTTACAGTGAGTCATAAAAATAAAACAGTAATAAAAATGAATAATAATAAAAATTAATCATAATTAAATTTACAGTTTACATACATTATATGAGGTTAGTTAGTCGAGTCGCATCAGCCTGCCACATGTCGCTTACAACAGTGGGAGATGATGGAGCAATCAAGTCTTACCGCCACGCCAGCGCGGCCAGCATGCTGTTAGCGCTCCCCCGCACTCGCCGCACCAGCGACGTGCCTCTCTTGCGCATAGTGGCGTGGAAGCAATCCACGCGCGCTTCCGCAAACAAACACAAAACAAACACTGCACGTGTAAACGGACACACCCTTCGTGCCTGGAGGCTTTATATCCTCCCTAAAGTATATATGTTCTGTGCTTTATGTTTGCGTATATTCTCTTTAATGTATTATTTTCCTTTATTAATCTTTGTACAAATTATTTTCTTTAAAAAAAAAAAAAACTATTTATTTCCACATGCATTAGCAAAACTATTACATCGAAAATAGCGCTCAATCTTTTTGAGGCAAGATTATGTGCGCTATCGATTTAAAAATTACTTTTAAAAACAATATAAAAAGATAAAAAAATGTAGCCCACCGGTATCGGGGACAGGGTCCGAGCTATCGGCGGTCAGGGCTCCAGAGAGAGGAATCTCGTAACAATACGAGCAGCGTCCAACCGTACCGCTTTCTGTATCAAGCCCTTGATCCAGCTGCCTAACGAGAGCCTCCTCAGGTATTGATCGAGGCTCTTGGCAATTAAGCTATGGGCTGATACGACTATCGGTACAATGATCGCTGAGGTCACATCCCACATGTCGACAACCTCGCGACCAAAGTCAAGATACTTTATTTGCTTATCTTTCTCGGCTTTCACGAGGTTCTCATCATGCGGGACCGTTATTTTATTATTGGTGTGTGCTAGCTGTCGTGTCGAAAGACAAGACATGAAAGTCGCTTCCCGCTGTCTGTCCATCATGCTTAGATCTTTAAAACTACGCAACGGATTTTGATGCGGTTTTTTTAATAGATAGAGTGATTCAAGAGGATTAAGGTTTATACGTATGACATTGCACCCGTGCGAAGCCGGGACAGGTAGTGACCTGTCCCGGTTTCGCACGGGTGCAATGTCTATACTAATATTATAAAGAGGTAAAATTTGTAAGTTTGTATGTAGGGGGTAATCTCTGGATCTACTAAACCGATTTTGAAAATTCTTTCACTAATAGGAAGCTACATTATCCCCGAGTGCCATAGGCTATATTTACAACGTACCCGTGGGATAATTTCCGACCTAAACGCGCGCGAAGCCGCGGGCAACAGCTGGTTGTTTATAATAACTTACACACTATTGTATAGAATCTGGTTCTTCTAACCTAAAAGTCAGATGTGTAGCTGGGAAGTTTGTTCCACCACATCTTCATTCCAGGTAAGACACCAGGAAGTGTCGAAGGGGGGGGTTTTGAGGGACTGTCTCTTGTAAACTTTGACAATCAAAAAACTGAACTGCAAAGAAAAATACAAGCACATTTTAAATGAAACAAAAGTTGGAAGCAGGCGTGGCAAAATAAAATTATGAAAATAGAATGGGACCCGCCTGCTTCAAATTTTTGTCTTGTACTTACTAATCTGTGCGTTTTTTTCGTTTAAAATGTGCTTGTTTTTTGCTTTGCAGTTCATTATATTTAAGCAGTCAGGTTTTTTGTTTTTAAAATAATAATTTTATTTCAGACTTTTAGTTTTTTAACAATTTGTGTTAAAACAGTAATATAAATGTGATATGATATATATTTTTTTGAAATGGTCTTTTCACTAGCTTTCATTTGATACCCTTAATACTATGGTAAGAAAAAAAAAACGAACCTTCTCACCCTTTTTATAACCGACTTTCTTCAAAAAGGAGGAGGTTCTCAATATGGTTGTATTTTTTTTAATGTTTGTTACTTCATAACTCCATCATTTGTAAAGCGATTTGAAAAATTCTTTTTTCATCTGAAAGGATATGCTTCCCGATTGGTCCCATAGAAATTTCATCAAAATCGGTTTAGGGATTTGGTTGTTTTCCTCACGTTAATTGTCACATCACGCGATGTCGCGTGAAGGCTCTTTGATGTATTTCACGCGACGCCGCGTGATACTTGCTAGTTAAATTTGACACACTTCCCGATTTCTGATTGAGCTGAAATTTTGCACGCATGTGTATATCGCAAGACAATGCAATATTATGATGACATGGAGCTGATCTGATGATGGAGCTGGAAGGTGGCCATAGGAACTCTGTAATAAAACGACGCAACGCCGTCGAGTTTGGACTCGTTTAATTCGTCTTGACAAGTACTTTAGTCCTAAATAGTAACCAGGGTCTGATGATGGAGCTGGAAGGTGCTCAGTTATAAAACGACACAATCCCATCGAGTTTGGGCTCGTTTGATTCGTCTTGACGAGTACTTTAACTAACTTCTAGTTACAATGTAAAAATTAATTCATGACAATAATTTGTGTGGAAAAAAAAACAACAACTAAAAAGGGTAAAATAAAAAAACTATCTGCGAAAACAAAACCGACTTCCACAAAAACACTAAAATAAATTGACTTTCGGAAGTCGGTGTCTTTGTTTGTATCATTGACATTTTGTTTTGTTTTCGCAGAAAGTTTTTTCGTTTGTTTACAAAATTTATATAGCCTGTGTACCACAATTCTGACGAATTTAACGACATCTCATATGTCAAAAACCGTCCAGCAGTTTGGGCCATAGGGCGTGCTAAAGAAATGAACATACATACGCTCGAAAACATTACCTTCCTTCTGACGCAGTCGGGTAAAAAGTGCTGATTATCAGAATAAATGACTTTTGATTTTGGTTTTGATCTAAAGCCTATCAATTAGCTTAGCAGTGATGCTGACTGAATGGGAAACATCTTACGTACAAAATCAACCCAATTCACCACTTTTTTCAGTTTTCTCCAAATCTTTTGTTCAAGAAACGGGCACTATCTACATAAACATGTATTTATAGCTGCTATTTGCTGCTACCGATCAATAAAATCAAGGCCCACGAATATTCCAGACAAAGAGAGACAGAATTATGCAACAGTTTATGATGAACAGAGATGCATTCCACGCAAACGCAGACGTGATTTATAACTGCGTATGTCCTGTTGATACAGTGACATGCAAAAATTTGTTGAATTTTTTTGCACTTTTAATTTACTTTTAATTTACTTTAAATTTTAAATTCTATTTTTAAATGTTTGAACTGTAATACTATGGTGTTGTTATTGACTAATGCAACTAACTACATATTATACGGTGCGGCTGGCGCAGTGGCTGAGCGATTGGATGCTGCGCTGCGTGTCGCGGTTTCGATCCCAGCACGAAACCAATATTTGTATGGCCCACAGGTAGTTGTTTCGAGTCTGGCTGTTTGTGTATATGAGTTTAAATGTTTGTAAATGCACCCACGATACAAGAAAAATTCCTAGTGTGGGGCAACGTTTTTTTTTTAACTATACAGCGAGTAACAGAAAGGGTATAATCATATGGAATACTGTGGTACGGACCATCAAACTGAACAACTTTCTCTATGGGACCACCATCGAAATCGTAAAAAAATAATCAGCTGTCCCATACATTTGGATCGAGTAGGTATTGAAATTTTGTATAGGACAGCAGATTATTTTTTTACGATTTCGATGGTGGTCCCATAGAGAAAGTTGTTCAGTTTGATGGTCCGTACCCCAGTATTCCATATGATTATACCCTTTCTGTTACACGCTGTTTTCAGCCACTAAGAAAAGATGAAATTACTTATTTCTGCAGATTAGATATCATTTACAAAAGGCAATTTCTTATAAAAAAAAAAAACATTTAACAATTAATGTACGAGGCTAAGCCACTAAACAAAAAAAGCATAGGCTATCGCTTAGTCCATAGGAGGTTTGAATTATTTGGCCTGCATAGTTTCCGCCATTTTATTTTGCCGTGCATGCAACATTACGCATGCAGGTTGCGTCCCACACCAAAGGCCTACCCACCTCCAAGGCATTAGCGACATGTCGTCTGGTAAAAATAAACCATCTATCAATTAATCCCATTTTTTTGAATGCCAATAATGCAATATACAGTTCAAACGATGAAAACTAGAATTTTAAATGATAAATGCGTCGTAAAAACAGAAGTTGTGTATGCCTGTATGTCAGGCTCACTCAAATGTCTCGCTGATAGTGGCGGGTATGTTGGGTCGTTTAGTTCCCTTCAATATGGTTGAGCTAAATGGAGCTGATGCATGCGTCATGTTCGTGAACGGGCGCTGTCAGTTGGGACTGGTCATCTCTTAGCTGCCACGGTTTATTTTAACTACTTTGTTTTTAAATTGTTGATAGTTATAATCTTTTACTCTGGACGCTCTTAATGTGCACGTCTTTCTACATCGTTCTCACATATATGTATAATCTCAACATGAATGATGTAACCAAGATCTTGTAACAATATTTTGATTGAAAAGAGTGTCCATGGAGTTTCTTGCCCATTCTTCTCCATAGAGATCTACGCTTTGGAATGGGCAACTACAGTACTTTCACAAGTTATTATGCCTTGTGTCTGTGACTGTAGCTTCGCCTTTGTTTTTCTGACTTTCAAAAGTGCCTGCTAAGGTCTAATTGAAATAAACGCTTTGAGTTTGAGTTTTTGAGTTTGAGTTGTAAATTGCAACTAACAATTGCAGGTCACTGTTCCAAAATAATTATGTTTTCATCTCGCTTTATCACCTATGTCCGTCTAGTTCTGTTTATTGATTGCCTACGTGGCAGTTTCGGAACGGCGGGGGATGAATAGAGATGTGCAACGCCGATCAGCGAATATACGTGTATCGAAGTTGCGTTTTAAAATATGTAGAAAAACTTTTGGTCCGTTCCTCGTTGGTCTAGTGGTCAAGCACGACTACTGAGCATGAGGTTTTACGTTCGATTCCCGGGTCGGGCAAAGTGTTATTAGGTTTTTCCATCAGGATTTTTTACACGGAGCCCGGTTGATTGCCTCCTTTTACATGGAACTTCAGCATTACTGGCAAAATGTGGGTGTATATTCGATACACCTCTGCTTAAACCTTCAGGAGTTACAGGCGTAATGTTATGTTATGTGTTGAAAAATAAAGTGGTCGATGATATGGGGGGGGGGGCTGGGATTTTCACACCTATTCTTTGCGCAGTTTGAGATTTTCAGCACCTGCAGCTGCGCCGATTGCGATTGCATCATACATGTATAAAAGGTGTAACAAGACCCTTAACGAAGCCGAAAGGCACTTGTTCTCCCTGACATTGCGATCATTTTTTTGTTCTAGACCATACCTGGGAACCTTCTAGTTACGGAGATATTGGGGGTCAAACTCCAACTTTACACAAGTTTTTTTAATACATGTTTTTAATGTAAGAACTTTATTTTAATCACCTCCACGACCTCCTTACTATTCAGTCCATCCATCAGCACAATGTTTAGGGTGCGTTACATTGAGTCCTACCGTGAAACGTGATTTTGCACCACAAAAATAAAAGTCGTTTCCCAGCAATAATTTTTGCGTAAAGTTACTTAGTTTGATGTACAGAATGCTTGGTTGACGGCTTCATGAAGGGTCTTGTTACACCATGTATTTCGTTGTTAACAATATTAATTATTTAATATCCGCTTCTGGTTGTCTTATAATTAGATCTTCTCACACACGCTTTGGGTTCTGTTAAAAACCATACACTTTACTCTCATCCCAGAGATTAGTTTTACGGAGAACTTCTAATATTTATTTATTTATTTATAACAATCTTACCTACACTATCATTACAGATTTATAATCCAATGCGACAGTATATATATATTGTCAGTTTGTATATTCAATGGCGGCTATCGTGTGTGAAAACGCCGCTAAAGGCGCTAGTGTAGCGAGAGGGGGCACCGAAATGTCAGATGTCATAGAAAGTTCACGCGTTGCGTGTTTTTTTATCACGTATTTTTATTAATATTCACGATTGTGGTCTAGATTGAGCTATTCCAAATTAATTAAGACTTGAAGATTTTAAGTAGCGACGGATCTTATTTGTTAGTACTTGCGAAGTAAATAGATTTTTTAATGTTTCATGCTTACTAATTTTAGGGAGAATATTGTAAATTACTGTATCTGAAGTTTACACTTTGTTGTTATACGAAATAATATAAACTTTTAATGAAGTTATTGGTACTGTAAAGTCTAAAATAGAATTCTTGACATGACCTTACGCGACAGTGGCGCCATCTGGTGAGCTCAAAAACCACAGCCCTCATTGAGATGAGTGAGAGCGCTTTTAAATAATGTAAGTTTCTGAAAAAGAAAATGTCATTTGTTACCATTTGTTGGAGGCCACGCGACTGGAAGAAACACAAGACAAGAAAGCTCTGCATTGTAAGTAACTGCAATTACAATGGAACTTTGGAGGTAATAGAGAATACTTATGGAGAACATTTCAAGTACTGCCAATTTTCAAAACCTAACAGATGTCTAAAAGAACAAATGTCAAATTTAAAAAACAAGATTTATAACTTTGGCCAAGAAGACTATTGTATAATTATGATTGGTCAAAGTGATTTTAAGAAAAATGTAGGTTCAATTGATTTGGTTAACTCAATCAGAGAAACGCAAATAAGTACAAATATAATTGTATGTGCTCCCACATAAATATTCAAGGAGCCCTTATATACAATTACCGTGTAGAAATATTTAATAATTTGCTTTATATGGATATTGAACACAATAATTACGCATATTTCTTAGATTCTAATTGTAACTTAACTTTAGATATGTTCTTGTATAGTACAGGTAAACTTAAGACATCTGGTATAAAATGTATCTATGGAAGTATCTTTAAGCACATTCTTATTGACATACAAACTTTGCCAACATTGTTAACGACTGACAATAAGTGTACGGAAAGTAGCTTTTTTCGTTCCATAGTATTGCATCTAATGATAAACAAAAATTTAAAATACCAAAATATAGCAGGAATATTGAACAAACTAGAACTTTTTGAAATAACAATGAACGAGTTAAGAAAACAGATTGGTGATTGCTTTAGTGAGACTTTTTTACAATTGGACATGAAGGTAACTTACATCTAGAAAACTACAATTTAGTCGCTAGTTTTTCAACGCATGTATTATATATTAGTAAAAAAGGTTTGTGTTTTGCCCCACTATCGCTAATGAATGACTTTGAGACAACGTATTGTTTTGAATGTTCCGGTACAGAAGTGACGAGTTACAATCTTATAGTCATTTGTATTTATAAAACCCCAGATTCTGACACGTCCAGTTTTTTAATTAAATTAGAACAATTACTGAACAAATTGGCTCTTAAAAATAGAAAACATATCATCATATGCGGTGATTGGAACATAGATGTACTTAAAGAAAATGTATTAAAAAAAGATTTAATGTCTATTCTCAAAAACTTTAATTTGCGAACACATACAGCATTACCCACCAGAACAAAAACCAGTATAGACCAAATAGCTAGTAACATTTCAACCAAAGGTCTGAGTAGTACATAACTTAGCTCTCTCGGACCACGATACAGGTCAATCATTAACTTTCTATCTTCCTAGTACTGACAACAAATTAAAAACTATAAAATGTTGGTATGAGACTATAAGAGATTTTAATGAAAATAACATCAATAAGTTTTCACAATGCTTATCGGCTCTAATGAAGTTTACGGAGAAACATGCTGCAATAGGTCATTTAACATTTTTCATGATCTTTATATTTTGTTTTTCAAGTTGTTTTCCGAAATAAGAATAAAAAAGGTAATAAACCTGTAAAAAATAAATGGATAAGCAAAGGGTTAAAATTATCTTGCATTAGGAAAAGAGTACTATATTAAAAATATCAACATGACGCTATAAGCAAAAAATACCATAAGAAAAATTATTTAACATGTTCAATAATCTTACGAAAATGCGTATCAAAATCCCAAAAAAAATAATAATGATAAATATATTTATAACTCTAAAAATAAATGCATGGAGACATGGTCTATTTTAAAAAATAATTTTAATAATTCTGGTGCTAAAAGTGACATCGAAAAGTTAATATACCATGACAAAATAATGAGTAACCCCATCGATATCTGCATCCGATTTAATGACTATGTTATTGAAGTAACCAATAAAGATAACTTTGATGAATGAAGTAACGACTTGAATAACATAAGTTTTACCTCTAATAGAGACAGTCTGTTTTTAACCCCAGTAACTGAGGTTGACATTATAAAAAATATTAATTCTTTAAATAACATAAATGCTACTGGTTGCGATGAAATCACAACTAAAATAATTAAATTACCTGTTAAAATCATAGCAACCCCATTGAGTTTCATAATTAATCTGTCACTAGAACAAGGAATATTTCCCAATAGACTAAAAGAATCTTCAGTTAAACCTATCTTTAAAAAAGAGATCGCACCAATGTTTATAATCATAGGCATAGGCCTATGATTATCATTATTGGTGCGATCACCTTTTTTAAAGATAGGTTAATGTGATAGCACATTAATTCCAATAATGGCAAAAATCTTTGAAAAGGTTATGCACGATAAAATTAATATCTACGTCAGTAAAAATAAGATTCTTACAGATAATCAGTTTGGATTTAGAAAGAGTAGTTCCACTACGTTGGCTTGCTTTACATTAGTAAAATTCGTTACAGAAGCACTTAATAATAAAATGTCAGCACTATCGGTATTTCTGGATATGAGCAAAGCTTTTGATTTTGTCTCACATAAGCGATTACTTTGCAAACTTGAGAGATATGGCGTAAGAGTTATTTGTTGAATCGCCAGCAAAGAACATTAATATCAAAAAACACGAAGATTACATATAAATCTGAACTTAAAACTAACAGTTGCGGTGTACCACAGGGGAGCATTTTAGGTCCTCCTTTATTCTTAATCTACATTAATGATCTCTCATAAGACCCTAAAACACAAATACACATTATTTGCCGACGATACGACATTAACCATTGAATGTTTAAACAAGACTAACATAGAAGCAGAAACTAATTATGAATTACAAAATGCAGTGCAATGGCTACGGGAGAATAACTTACATGTCAATCTAAACAGAACTAAAATTGTACAGTTTCATACACATAATACAACACTTAACCCAAACTTACAAACCCAAAACAACTACTAGTACCGGCCCAAAGATTTCGTTTGTGTAGTCGAAATGCATAATGCATGGTGATAAAGATTTTCAATAAGCTGCCATCACATATCAGACAGCTAACTGTAAATAAATTTAAACGTGCAATATTTCCTTGGCTTCTGGACATGTGTTTCTACTCTGTTAGCGAATTCCTTGATTATAAGTTTTAATAATTCCTGATAATTATGTACCTACCATGTACTCAGAAATAAATGATATTCTATTCTATTCTAGCCCACCGGTATCGGAATAGGATCCAAGTTACCTGCGGTCAGGGCTCCAGAGAGAGGATCCTCCTAACAATACGAGCCGTGTCCAGGAATACCGCTTTCTGAATCAAGCCCTTGATCCAGCTGCCTAACGAGAGCCTCCTCAGGTATTGATCGAGGCTCTTAGCAATTAAGCCATGGGCTGATACGACTATCGGCACAATGATCGCTGAGTCCACATCCCACATGTCGACAACCTCGCGAGCCAAGTCAAAATACTTGATTTGCTTATCTTTCTCGGCTTTCATGAGGTTCTCATCATGCGGGACCGTTATTTTATTATTGGTGTGTGCTAGCGACACGTCGAAAGACAAGACAAGAAAGTCGCTTCCCGCTGTCTGTCCCTATGAATGCTTAGATCTTTTAAACTACGTAACGGATTTTGATGCGGATTTTTTTAATAGATAGAGTGATTCAAGAGGATTAAGGTTTACACGTATGACATTGCACCCGTGCGAAGCCGGGACAGGTCACTAGTCTATACTAATATTATAAAGAGGTAAAATTTGTAAGTTTGTATGTAGGGGGTAATCTCTGGATCTTCTCTTGGCAATTAAGCCATGGGCTGATACGACTATCGACTACTAATCATTATTACAATTCTCTTAGTTTATGCTAGCTTAAAATGAATGACTATTTCATGAGGGGTCCTCACCTGCCTAGCCATTTCTCATCTGTTTTGGTCGGCTTCCATCTCTGGCGGAAACGCAGCCCAACCGAATGCAGCTATAGGAATACCAATATTTTACATGGAGCTACTGTCTTTTGGACCTCTCCAATCCAGTCAGTATTGGATCTGAGTAGTAAGATTCCCCTTGGTAAGACTGGTTGTCAGACGTTCGGGTTACAGACTACTTGACGATTGCCGATGTTAAAAAGCCAAATGCAAATGCCTGCAAATGTCAGATGGGACTAACGGCTGAATGTACGAGGCTCGGAGGAAACGCAATATGTGATGGATGGCCACCTATCCACGGGCTGATCTTGAAGATCGACCTTCCCAAACAAACCTAACATAACTATGATCGGTAGCCAAAAAATCTATAAAAAAAAATTGCAAAAACCGGCAAAGGGTGAGTTCCAAAAAACCATAAAAAAATAAATTGCAAAAACCAGCACACCGTTCCGTATAAACTTGTAGATTTTGTTATTAAACAAAATGCAATAAAAGTTTAAAAAATTAAAATTATTATAAAAAGAAAAAGGTTTGATATCAGGACGTTATTTGCTTTTAGAAGTGTGTGTGTGTGTGTCAAGTGTGGGGTGCGTAAGTACAATTGCCCATTAAAAATCTAAAATACAACAACAAGATAATGCAATGTCGATAAAAACGCGATGCGTCTTCCCAGCCCTATGCACCTCCTAGGTCTTGCTCTAGTTGACTAGCAAGTTTCCGCCAGTCGGGCCTCTGATCTCTTCCGATATGCACGCATTATCGTGCACTCGAGTGTATCTCAAGAAATACAAGAAAAAAACACCTTTAGTACATGTAAGTAGCTTACTATTATTCTAATTATTGCTTTGACTGTCGAAATTCTCGGATTTTGCAATATTTTTTGGCAATTTTGGGGTGGTTGGGTGGGGGTAGTGCGCAGACTAACAAAAAGTTAATCTTAAAGGTGAGAGGGTTTAGGTAGGCTTAAATGATGAGCGAGTAGAATTTTTATTTTTTTTGTCAATTTTTCGATTTGGGGTGCGGGGGGTATTGCGTAGACAAAGAAAAAAGTGAATATTAAGGGTGATTAGGATGGCTGACAAGCCTAGGCCAAGGGGTAAGTAATGTGTCTAGTTTTAAGCGTTTATAGGTCTAGATTTTAAGCACAGATCGATTAGATTTTGAAAAATTAGAGGAAGAGGTCATTGCGTGAGGACAATTTTTTTTTTGACATTGCTATTTTTGGTGTTTTAAAATTTTGTAGTGTTCTGGCACGCCAAAAATATCACCAACTTTCATTGGTTTGTCCATCAGGAATTTCTCTGTAGCAGTCTCGGGCACCGCCCCTGCATCTGCATCCCCCCATTGCCTCTTCACCTTTCCCTTACTGCAGGCCCTCTCCCGCTTTGCACCTTGCACCCCTCCTCCACGTCTGCATACCCCTTCCCCCATGCACCCACTCACCCACCGCTACAGCCCATCTACCGCATCAGAACCCCCTCTACAGCTTCTCCACCCGTCACACCGGAGCGGGTGCCGCAACAAGTTGCTCATCCCCCCAGGGTGTTGCGTCTGGTGGACCGGGTTTTTCTATTAAAAGATTCTTAGCTCGCGAAGAACTCTATTATCGCGATACAGGTTTCTGATTTTAGTTCTTAATTAATGCGTCATAGATGTCGCTAGTGTGTGGAGCTAAATAATAACTGCCGCACGGGTCAATCTTCAGGTTAAGCCGCGCTTGCCTTGGTTTGTCCTTAGATGGGTGACCACCGAAATACATACTGAGTCTCCTCCGTGCCATTTGTAGAGCTTTGACAGTCGGTACAGGTATTCAGTGGCTCGAAAGTCTGGTCTTACCAAGGAGTTTCGTATTACCTAGTAGTAACTGGGTTGTGGAGGTCAGTTATGCAGTTGCTCCATGTAATATACTGGTATTCAGCTGCATCCGGTTAGACTGGAAGCCGACCCCAACATAGTTGGGAAAAGGCTTTGCAGATGATGGAGATGTCTGTTATTTTTGTCGTCTTTATTATGACCGCGACTTGCCTCCCTCGTACACACCCTCCCTCGCATCTACACCCTCTCCTTCTTATTTGCACCCCATCCCTCGCATTTGCACCTCCTCCTCCAAATCTACACCCCTCCCACTTGGATCTGCACGGCTGCACCCCTTTCCACCATATTTTCAATCCTTGCCACCACAACTGTATCCCCACAGCAACGTACCCCCACACCCTCCCAACGCCCTCCCAACACCCTTCCTACACCCTCCGAACATCTGCACACCCCACACCCTCCCCATATCTGAACCCCCCTCCCCACAAATGAAGAACCCCCACATTTTCACCACCCCTAAAATATGACCCCACTCTTGCATGTACACCTCCTCCCCTGTATCTACACCCGCCGCGCAACTGCATATGTACGCTTAACAAGCGGATATCGATCGCCATGTAGGATTTTTAGTTCTTCACTTGTGTCATAGATAGCGCTAACGGACATAACAAATTCGAAGACATGTGACATCTAATCCAACCCGCACTGGGCCCGCGTGGTGGATTATAGCCCATTCCCTCTCATAGAGAGGAGGGCTGTTTCCCAGCAGTGGGAACGATAGTGCTGATAATGCTTATGCTGTAATTTATTCCTAAAGATAAGCTGGACTGCGCCTCGACGCTTCCTGGACCTTTGATCGTGGGGCTTTTCTTATATTTAGTACATCACACACTAATCGCAAGTTAGGTTTATAGTCGAGTGCAATTAGACAATGAGGAACGAAGTTTATAATGCTCGGATTTTCATCGGACTTTTTTTATTGAGTTCCTAGAGGAATGGAGAAGAAAGTTAAAAAAAATTCACCGCTCCCGACTTTTTGTTTTTTTTTTTTTCCGTTGTAACCTTTTTGACCGACTTACTTCAAAAAGGAGCAGGTTCTCAATTCGGTTGTATTTTTTTTGTTACCTCATAACTCCGTCATTTGTAAACCGATTTGAAAAATTCTTTTTTCATCTGAAAGGATATGCTTCACGATTGGTTCCATAGAAATTTCATCAAAATCGGTTTAGGAATTTGGTTGTTTTCCCTCACGTTAATTGTCACATCACGCGACGTCGCGTGCTGGCGCTCTGATGTACATCACGCGACGTCGCGTGATACTTGCTAGTTGAATTTGACACACTTTCCGATTTCTGATTCAGCTGAAATTTTGCACGCATGTGTATATTGCTAGACAATGCAATATTATGATGACATGGAGCTGATCTGATGATGGAGTTCGAAGGTGGCAATAGAAACTCTATAATAAAATGACGCAACGCCGTCGAGTTTGGACTCGTTTGATTCGTCTTGACAAGTACTAAAGTACTTGTACTAGGACTAAAGTCCTAAATGGTAACCAGGGTCTGATGATGGAGCTGGAAGGTGGCCATGGGAACTCCGTTATTTAACGACATAGCCCCATCGAGTTTGGGTTCGCATAATTCATCTTGTCGAGTACTTTGTCTCTAAATGGTACCCAGGGTCTGATGATGGAGCTGGACGGTGGCCATAGGAACACCGTTATAAAACGACAAAACCTCATCGAGTTTGGGCTCGTATGATTCGTCTTGATGAGTACTTTAACTAACTTCTAGTTACAATGTAAAATTAATTAATGACAAGAATTTGTGTGGTATACTACAACTAAAAGGGTAAAATAAAAAACTTTCTGCGAAGACAAAACTGACTTTCAAAAAAACACTAAAATGTCTAAAATAACTTGACTTTCGGAAGTCGGGGGCTAAAAAGATACAAACAAAGACACCAACTTCCGAAAGTCGGTTTTTTATTTATTTATGAATAACTTCAAATTCGACGAATTCATATTGTGGCGTAATAGTGTGACCTGCGTGCATTAATTAAACGACAATTTGGACTGTTTATTTGTTCATTTTTGTCGATGTAAAGCTTATATCAAGTATTTTTTTTAATTTTCTATTTTCTTCAAATATTCCTAAAATATCGAATTTTAAGACAAAGATTTCTTTTGAAATTGGTAACTGATGCTTTTCACAGATAACTGGACGTAAAAATATTCAAAAAAAAACTACTTTCATGAGTGTAGTGACAGGCATTAGAATTAAAAATTTCCATAGAAACAGAAATTTTCCAAATATCTTTTTTTTTAAAGACATCTCTAAACTATCCTGCTAATGCGTATGAAGGTTCATTAAAATCGGTTCAGTCATTTCGAAAAAATAAGGACTTGAATTTTTTTATGAAATGCCTTAGGTCGTAAACACTCATAAGTCTCATATAATAGTGAGCCAGACTATTGGCATACGATTTTTAACCGACTTCTAAAAAGGAGGAGGTTATGTATTCCACCGGTTTTTTTGTCATTTTTGTACATCGGTACAAAGGCTGGAAGATGATGCTGGTTACTCCGTGATTACTGCTCTGATTTACATGCTTAAACATAATCAGCCTATAATTTTCCCACTGCTGGGACACACGGCCTCCTCTCTATGAGAGGGAATGTCCTATAATCTACCACACGGGCCCAGTGCGGGTTGGTAGGTGACACATGTCTTCGAATTTGTTATGTCCATTAGCGCTATCTATGACACAAGTGAGGAACTAAAAATCCTGCATGCGGGTTGGTAGATGTCACACATGTCTTCGAATGTTTGGTTCTAGGCATGCCGGTTTCCTCACGATGTTTTCCTTCACCATTTTGAGAGCAGTGGTGATGAAATAAATTACACAAAGTAATGCGCCTGCCTGGGTTCGAACCCACGACTTACTGCTCGTAAGTCGGGGCCGCCACCACACCACCTGGCCACCGCTGCTTTCTGTGTTTTTTCACGATTCTTCTTTATTTTTAACCGACTTTCTTCAAAAAGGAGGAGGTTCTCAATTCGGTAGTTTTTGTTTTTTTGTTACCCCATGACTCCGTCATTTATAAACCGATTTGAAAAATTATTTTTTCATCTGAAAGGAAATGCTTCGCGATTAGTCCCATTGAAATTTCATCAAAATCGGTTTAGGAATTTGGTTGTTTGGATGTACATCACGCGACGTCGCGTGATACTTGCTAGTTAAATTTGACACACTTACCGATTTCTGATTGAGCTGCAATTTTGCACGCATGTGTATATCGCGAGACAATGCAATATTATGATGACATGGAGCTGATCTGATGATGGAGCTGGAAGGTGGCTATAGGAACTCTGTAATAAAACGACGCAACGCCGTCGAGTTTGCACTCGTTTGATTCTTCTTGACAAGTATTTTAGTCCTAAATGGTAACCAGGGTCTGATGATGGAGCTGGAAGGTGGCCATAGGAACTCCGTTATATAACGACTAACTCCATCGAGTTTGGGTTCGTATAATTCATCTTGTCGAGTACTTTGTCTTTGTTGTGTGGTACCCAGGGTCTGGTGATGGAGCTGGAAGGTTGTCCCAGGTAGTCTGTAATAAAATGACACAATACCATCGAGTTTGGGCTCGTATGATTCTTCTTGACGAGTACTTTGGTCCTAAATGGTATTCAGTGTCTGATGATGGAGCTGGACGGTGGCCATAGGAACTCCGTTATAAAACGACAAATCCTCATCGAGTTTGGGCTCGTATGATTCGTTTTGACGAGTACTTAAACTAACTTCTAGTTACAATGTAAAAATTAATTAATGATAAGAATTTGTGTGGTATACTACAACTAAAAGGGTAAAATAAAAAACTTTCTGCGAAAACAAAACCGACTTCCAAAGAAAACACTAAAAAAGTCTAAAATAACTTGACTTTCGGAAGTCGGAGGCAAAAAAGTCAATTATACAAGCCGACACCGACTTCCGGAAGTCAAGTTATTTCAGACTTTTTTAGTGTTATTTTGGAAGTCGGTTTTGTTTTTGTTAGAGGAAGCTCGCGCGGCGGCCCCACATTAATTTTATTAACTTTGCTGAAGTATGAGTAGCTCTTTTAATACGTATTTTATTCTTCTTTAATTAAAAATAGGTTTTATTTTACAGAGGTTATTAAAAAAATATATTTTACTGTTAATCAACCCGTAGCGGCGTGACATTCTCAAGTTTAAAATTTAATTTTCTTACTTAGAATTAGTTATTGTAATTCAGTTTTCACAGAAGTCGATTCTGCATAATTTCAGCTACACACACGTTTTTTTTATTGTTAGGTGTAGCTGCAATAGTTTACGAGTTATCAAGCTTTAAGTTGGAAATGGGAATCACCCCGCCACCGAAATCACAAATCGCGCGCCGGGGCGGCGAGCTTAAATTGCCGATTTTTTTTTGAAGTTTTGGGCGATTGGGTGGTTATGTTGTTTGACGACATGACGGACCCATAATAAATTTAGTTACAATCTAAAATAGACCTCCCCAAACCAGTTAATACTGGAATAAGAGGTAACACGATACTCCTTGGTAAGATTAGTTGCAAGAGACTGCTTTTCTACATAATTACTAATACATTTTATTTTTTGTCTCAGGTATGGACAGTTAGTGGTGCTTGGCTCCTGTGTTCCTGGATTCCTGGTTCCTGAGACGTCACCCCAGCGGCCTTGGTCAAGCAGCATGACTTTTAAAAGATTACTTGGACGAAGGAAGAGATTTCTCTTGTCTTTGTTTCTTTTTAAGAATACATATCTTTTCAAGAGATGTCAGTAAGGTGACGGTGTGTCGCACAAAAATGAGTCATCATCATTTCTTATCGGTCGGTCAGCGCAGCATGTCTTCTTCTTCCATACTTCTCTATTACATCGTCATCTCATTAGACACCTCTTTTCTGGCCATATCATCCTTCACGCAGTCCATCCGAAAAAACGTAAGAAAATTTGAATTTCGCCGGCTACCCTGGCGGTTTTACCTTAAGGAATCATGATGTATGCAACACTCATTCAAGTACGGCCCATCCACATTCATCCTCAAAACATTCCTCAATTTGACTCAATTACGTTATTTTAAAAGACCAACTATGCCTTTGAAGAGTCCAGGTAAGGAAGAGTTCGTAGGAGGAAAGCAGAGGTTTCCGCTTCTGTCAATTCTTTTTATATTTTTTAGGGATCCTTTGGTCTTTTTATGTGTTTAAAAGTATCTGTTGCCTGGTATGGTAAAGGTAAAAAAATCGTGTAACTTTCGGTTTTCAGTAACGCGTTTTTCAGGGATTTTTCGGTCATTTTATTCTGTTAATGTTTTTTTAATTTGTTTTCAGTAATGCCTTTTTAGGTTATCTTCGGAAATTGTTTTCGAATTTTTAAATAATAACGGATTGTTTTCTTTTCTTTTGTAAAATCGTATTACTTGCGGTTTCTATTAAAAGTTTTTGTCAAGGATTCCTCGGACATAGTACTTTGTTTTAAAAATAAACATTATATTTCTGGGTTTATAACTTCCAAAATATTGTTAATTTTAGTCTCTTAAAAACATCGCAATTTCGCTATATTCTTCAATTTAGGAATTTAATTTTTATAAGCGTATCACATTGGTACCCAAGATTAAAGCTTGCCACCTTTTTGACAATGAACATTATAAAAGTGCTGACTTTTGAGCCATAAATAATTTAAAATCAAACAATGAATCAATTCATAATTGCTGGCAACTTTTTGACAAGCGTGCTCGATGTTCTTTTTAATTAAATATTTATTTTCTATTATGTGGAAGCGAAAATTTTCTTATATTTTTTTGCAGTTTGCTGATCAATGTCAGGTTGTATGAATTTACAGAAAAATAATCATTAAACTCATCAATACAACCCACTACGTTCATTTAATCCCATTGAATCAGTTTTTCATGAAATAATCATTCATTCAGTCATAGTAATTCAGTAATGATTTCAGCCTTATTTGTTAAGATCGCGAATCATATTTTAATCAACATACACCCTGGCATGAAACAGAAATTGCAAAAAATGCAGGAAAATTTGTATTACTGGCTCTTGTGGTACAGGAACTCCTAGTACAAGAGCCGGGGCTACATTGCTGTTTTTGAGTAACGTCTCGTAAAGATTTTTTTTATTTTTTTATTTCGCCTGGCGCTTTCAGCTTAACGCATTTTCTGTTTTATGATGAAAGGGTAAGTAAAAGTAAACTCTAGCGACCAAAGTTTCTTTTAACAAAATCAAAGAACTTTTGCGCAACCTTTATTAACTTTGAAAACTAAAAAAAACCTATTAGGGCGAAGAGTTTTGGATAACTTTTCTTAAAATATTAGTTTTGATTAGTAATAGGTACACAGTTGAAATTTTCATAGAACGTGTATTGCTGTTACCGCTATAACAACAAAAAATAAAAATAAATTGCCGTTGTACTTATGCTATATATTGTAATTTTGTGCGTAAATAATAATAATACCAGCCTATTACTGTCCCACTGCTGGGCAAAAGCCTCTTCTCAACAGAGAAGGCACGAGCATTGATCACCACGCTTGCTCAAGACGGGTTGGCGATTTCAGACTTTTATAAGTCCAGGTTTCCTCACGATGTTTTTCCGTCACCGATGTCTGTGATGTCCAAGATAAACTTAGAAAGTACATATGAATTGAAAAAGTCACATTGGTACTTGCCCGGATTTGAACGCACAACCTCATGCATGAGAGGCGAGGCCTTAACCTCTGGACCATCACGACACAATTTGGTGTGTATAACTTTTAAATTTTGTGTGCTTTAAAGAATAAATAAACAATTAAAGGGGGAGCCCCCCTACTACGATGGCACGGATCCTGGTGATTATCGCTGGACATTACACACAGCGCCATCTAGGTGCCACACTAAGCAACGAGGCTTGTGTCGTGGACACCAGATAGTTGATAATACTACGTAGATACTTTTGTTTGTAAATACATACTTATTATACATATAAACATCCACAATAAAGCAACAATCAACAACAACAATGTAGCTATCATCCTCCTCCAGGAGAGCAATAGGAAAACCACACGCCCAAAAAGCCTTACACTCAAGAGATCCACACGATAATCTCGATAGTCTCCTAGGTTGACTTGCGAGACGCCATTCACAAAAAAAAATAGACAATTCTAAGATCAAATCAATTTCAGTTAGTTTTCCCTTTAAAATGCTTTCAAAAAGCTTTTTCTTAAAAAAAAAACATCGGAAGTTCCCAGATTCGCTTGAATTTAAAAGAAATTTTGAATTAAAAAGAAGTTAGTACACAAACAAGATGACGGGCAACAGGTACTTCTAAATACATAGGCAGACTCATTTGGATGTCGTGTAGTATTTTTATTGATCATGTTTATGCCCTTAACACACCGTGCCGGGTAGTAAATTTTGATAAAAGAATTTAATGAAAAAAAACTCTGGCATAATATGTTCGTATTTCGGCTTCTAATGTAGAGTTCCGTAGTTATTGGCTATATTTTTGACTTTAATTATTTTATACTGTCACTTACGAGATATTTCTCGTGATTGTAAATTGTTAAGAACAGACAAATATGTCTACCCTCTTTCTTTGTCTTTTGCTACGCGCACTACTGGAACTCGACACTAAGTCACGGCAAAACACACTCACAGTATCACAAGGTTTTTTGAATTACTCAAAATAATAATCAATCACGGAAGCTATCCCGTAAGTGACAGTATTAAATTTAGTTATAAGCCGTGACAGCTTAAAACAGTGTTATTTAGTTAAGTTATATACTTCATGTCAATTTTATGCATATTAAGTTAATATTCCTATGAGTAACGATTATAATCAAGTGTCAGCACTACAAAAAAGTACTACGGCGGCATAGTACAAAAAGTAGTACAGCACTATCTATGACACAAATGAAGAACTAACATCAAAATTTTAAACCGCTCAGTTAAAGTTATCCGCGTTAAGTTTCATTCTAATTAAAACCTTATTGTTTAAAAAAGACTGTCTCATTTCAAGTCCAGTGACTCTTCACTCGAAGTTGTAGACGATTATGTCTGCTTGGGACAAACGGTCCAGTTAGGTAGGTCTAACTTCGAGAAAGAGGTCAATCGTCGAATCCGACTCGGCTGGGCAGCGTTCGGGAAGCTGCGCGGTATCTTTTCGTCCAACTTACCGCAGTGTTTCAAGACGAAATTCTATGACCAATGTGTGTTGCCAGTGATTACATACCGGACCGAAACGTGGTCGCTCACAATGAGCCTCATCAGAAGGTTTAAAGTCACCCAAAGGGCAGTGGAGAGGGCTATGCTCGGAGTTTCCTTGCGTGATTGAATCAGAAACGAAGACATCCGCAAGTGAACCAAGGTTATGGTTGTGGTTGATCCACCTTCACTTTGACCCTTCACACCAGTGCAGTGTTAAGGTAGGGAAATTCTAAATAGCAAAAGTTGAAGTGAGAAATGTCACTTTGACAGGTGTCAAACTATGAAATGTCGACTACCAGAAGTACTATGGGTAAAGAAAAACTTCCCGTGGTACTACTGGTAGTATAACTGGTAGTACCACGGGCAACAAACGACGTAGCCCGAAGAATTGCCAAACTTAAGTGGCAGTGGGCAGAGTACATTGCTCTCAGAATAGATGGCCGATGGGGCCGAAAAGTTCTGGAGTGGCGACCGCGAACAGGAAGACGTTGCGTTGGGAGGCCTCCCACTTGGTCGGTGGGCCGATGACGTGGTGAAGGTTGCGGGGATCCGCTGGATGCGAGACGCACGGGACAGGGCGGCCAATGTGGCGACTCTTGGGTCTAAATCCAGCAGTGGACGTCTTTCAGCTGAAATGATGACGATTAAAAAAACAATAAGGTGTAGCGGCACTATAAGAATACTGTAGCAACATAGAACAAAAAGTACTACAGCGTCATCTATGTCACAGACGATGAACTAAACATTGAAATCCTACTCGCGCAAGTAAAGTTATCCGCGACTTAAGACTATATAGCAGAACCCGACAACAACTGTCGGGCATTAGCCCACCAGACACGACACCCGTCTGGTCGGAGGAACCTCCCTTTTCTATGGGGGGTGAAGAACTTTACACCCTGTTCTCCATACCCCCAAATTAGGATAATTGCGTGAAAAAACAGCTTCTCTGATGCACCGGATTTGGGGAAGCACCAACGGAGTCCTAGGATGATTTCTAAGAAGCCAGGGTCCTCGGTGTTGGGGGGATTCATCCAGCTTCATGTGCCGAGCTGACATTCATCACCATCATCATCCACAGCCCCACTTCACTCACTGCTGGGTATAGGCCTCTCCTTGCTTGTGCCAAGCTCCACGCTCTTGTGCCAGCTTCATCCAGGATATTGTCTATTTAATATTCGAATTGATGTAATAATAACTTAATAAGAGTTTGAAATAGTATGTTTTTTGTTCGTTGTTTGAAATAATATTTTAAAAATAACTTGTTAAAAATTGTTTCTTGTTCTCTACTACAATAATAATAAAGTGATTTTTAGATAACATATTTATTTATTTAAAAATCATTATTCCGGTGTATGTTTTTCTGCCCGCAAAAGCATTAAAATAATACATAACAGAAAATCATCCTCCTCTGAATCTTCGTTTTGTCATTACTTTTCAACTTTCACAATAGGTATTTGCAAAAAAAACAGACTTCAGAAACTACTGCAGCCAGTACTATTTCGTTCAATCTCAGAAGATATATTGACCAGATCCATGATGGATCTAGTGACAATTGTTTTTCTCATTGGATCCTGATTTTAAGATGTGGATTACTATTAAATTAAATACATTTGGAAAATGCGTGCAAATCGTAATATTGAAATAAATGCTTTGAGTTTGAATAAAAATACACACATCAAAAGTGTCTAGGGATCAAGCATTTTTATGTGGATTTCTTGAGATTGAGATGTGGCTTTGTAATAAATTTATGATTTTATAAATTTATATGGATCCTTTTTGGTGCATTTCATAATTTGAATCAGGAACTGTGAATCAAATTCGAGTAAAAGATGAAAATCAGCTGTCAATATTTTCCCTATAAAAACATACAACGCATTGAAGACATTATTAGTGCTACTGTTTCCCTACTACTGATTAAAACCAACGTTATTATGGAGCGGCGACGTCATTTAAGCAGGGAAGAAATGCTCAGAGCCGTGGGAATGATAGAAGCTGGTTCCCGGCAACGTACTGTGGCTTTAGCTCTGAATACAAGTCAGAGTGTTATCAGTCGACTTTGGACACGTTACCGAAGCACTGGTACCGTGGCTGAGCGCCATGGAGGACGGTATCGCTGCACCACACGGAGACAAGACCGATACATTCAAATCTTAACTCGAAGAGCTCCAACAATAACCGCCATGATGTTAGCCGTGAGGCTTCATCACTCTTCAGGGAACTTAATTAGCGACCAAACAGTCAGAAACCGCTTGCATGAAGTGAACCTTCATTCCCGAAGACCGCTACGGGTACCACCTATAGCAATGCACAATCGTAGGATACGATATCAATGGGCTCTTGAACACAGAAATTGGGCAGAAGAACAATGGCGTTTCGTGTGCTTTTCTGATGAGTCTCGTTTTGGTATGAGACCGGATACAAGACGTATACGACACTGGAGAACCCCTGGACGCCAACAGCGATTAAAATCCTGCCAGGAAGTCCATCCTTATAGTGGTGGAACCATCATGGTATGGGCGGGTATTTGGATCGGCGGAAGAACTGAGTTGATTTGGATCAGAGGCAACCTCAACGCTCAAATTTATGCTGAGACGATTGTATCAGACGTCATCGTTCCTCTACAAGTGCAAATCGGTCCCTTATTTCAGTTAATGCATGATAATGCACGACCGCACACCGCAAGAGTTGTAAGACAGACTCTCGCCGCAGCTAACATCAATGTCCTGCCCTGGCCTGCTCAGTCGCCAGACTTGAATCCGATTGAGCATGCATGGGATATGCTACAGAGAAGAGCTCTGCTGATGTGTTGTTAGTGTTCGCGGTAGAAACACGGATTATTAATTGTTTAAGTTACCCAATAAAATTTTAAAGAAAACTGTTATTTCAGTCTTTTTTTCGAACTTTTGTGTTAGTGGTTCAAATGTCAAAAATCCCTTTATTAGGAAAATGGCAAATTTCTTTATTAATGCAAAGGTGACTTGGTTTATCGTTACTGTGACAAACGAAAACACTTTATTTGATGAATCCTTAAAGAAAATTTTAATTAATATCAATCAGGAGAAAAGTTATTGCAAAAATATATGTTGATCCCTAGACACTTTTGATGTGTGTAGTTTCTTGATTACGGAACCCTACAATGTACCTAATTATATCGATAGTTGAATTAAAAAGTAACAAAAATGACATCGCAAGTTGCTGCTGGTTTTTAAACCTTAAGCGGTTAGCCGAAATTTGCTAATCACCGACAGCATTTTAAATAATCGTCGACATCGCAGTTTAGAACGATTTAAATGAATATTTAGAAACACCGGTGTGGTAGGGGCCTGTTTTTTTCAGGAACGGTGGACAAGATGGATGCGGCAAGGACAACACCAAATAAATTCATTTTATTCACGATACTTTATATAGATGTTATGATATCTGAGTGTCAACACTTTGTAAGGGGCATTTTTTAGCCAACTGTAATACGATTTAGGAGATATGATTCTATTTTCCGATGGTTAAAAAATAAAAATCACCTATTAAGTGGATTTTAAGTGGATCTTGAATTTTTGTTTTCGATTGTATGGAATTGCAGTTGTTTTTTTTATATAAGCGTCGACTTTCAGACGCGCGTTGATGTCTTTTACACCGTATAGAGCATCTAACAAGAGATATAATTTATGTTATGAAATTAATTAATTGTAAATTTGTTTTTGTATTATAAATCATAATTTTTAATTACTATCATCAAGGGCTGACTTTTACATTGGCCTGGCTTAGTGTTGCCATACAACGCGGCAACACCGCCAGTCTCTTGGGCACATTACCAGCTGATAGCGTTGAGGAGTTTTTCGATGCCTTTTTATAGCTTTTTTGTTGTTAGAGTCTAGTTATTTTAGTTTATTTTTATTTTTATTTTTATTTTTTTAATATAGTTTATTAAATAAAAACACCAATTATTATTATTTTTTAATGTATCTCACTTCTGATCCTTAAAATCAGAAGTGGGATAAAGATTCATTTCACCCAAAGATAAAATTAGTTCTCAGGCTTTCAAGTTTAGATAGTTATATATATAGTTTAGATAGCAATGGATAGATCGAGTCGTTCACGTTCAAAAACTGGTGCCACGTGTTCTAATCTCGTAGCCACCATAAGCGGAGTAGAAGGTCACGTAGCAAATCTCGGGATTGCGATCGCCGTTCCAGGCGCGAACGAGATCGTCGTGGGAGCCACGTGAGGACGCGATGCCCTGCGTCACCACCTTACCGCCGATCGCTTGAGATTATTGTCTCGCGGTTGAAGGCTTTTGAAGAACGTTCACTGGTAATAGCTACGCCGGAAATTACAGGTACTGCTTCTGATGTTTCGACTGTAACCACAGAGAAACTAGTGGAGCCAATACAAACGTTAAGAGGAAATGCGGGTGGTCTTTTCTCCGTACAAATGCCCTCGCCTGTTTTCTTTCTGGTTTATGACTTTTAAGCTATGATTTTTTACAGTTACATTAATATCAACCTATGTCCCTGTGTTTTACTTTTTGATGATACATAATCTGTATCAAATCAAATCAAATCTTTATTGCTGAACACAGTATATATAAAAACATTACAAGATGTTGAGTGAATGCGCAGTTCACTATGTTCTACAGATTAAGGCATGCAAAATTATAATTAGTCACACTTTACAGCAAGGATATAATAAAATCAAATAATGTCAAATACAATCAAACAAAATCAAATAAAATCAAGTAAAATCAAATAAAATCTCACAAAATCAAACAAAATCACATAAAATAAAACAAAATTCAAACGGACGTAGAATGCCTTCACCTCAATGTCAAACAAAATTAATTAATCTATAATTATACAATCATATATTTCTATTTGATAAGTACTCTTTTATGTATACAATAAATTTTATGTATACAGCGTGTAACAGAAAGGGTATAATCATATGGAATACTGTGGTATGGACCATCAAACTGAACAACTTTCTCTATGGGACCACCATCGAAATCGTTAAAAAAATAATCAGCTGTCCCATACATTTGGGTCGAGTAGGTATTAGAATTTTGTATAGGACAGCTGATTATTTTTTTACGATTTCGATGGTGGTCCCATAGAGAAATTTGTGCATGTTGTATATAAGTACTCATTTTGTGAATAATAAATAAATAAATGTTATAGTATGATTTATTTATTAGGAACTCATTCAATTGTGTCTTAAATATATTTATGTCATTACTGTCTAATAAAGATTGAGGTACCTAGTTTGTTGTATATTTGCGGTGCCATACCTAAGAATTTTTTTTGTATTGTCTATTACGTATTTTATTTTTATGTCGCGTGCTTTTTAGTGTCTCGAACAAGTGAAAGTTTTTTTTTTTTACAAATAGGGCTACCTCATATATGTACAGACAGGACACTGTTAGTATCCGAAGACTGTCAAAGAACGGTTTACAGCTGTCTGTGTTTTGGATACCGCATATCGCCCTAACGCACCTTTTTTGAGCTGTAAATACCATCTCCGTATTAGTGAAGTTACCCCAATATATACATACATGTTATGTGCACTATAAGCACTAGAACTTTTACAAAATGCCCAAAATAGCCTTTTTGGACCGCTGTCAAAAGAGGCCTAGTGTAAAAATTTGACAACTATTAATGAAAAAAAAATAACACAGTATATAACCTTCTTATTCAGTTTATGAAATATATTTTCGTCGAATATTGGAAGAGGTAATAGTCGAGAGATAAACCTCCAATTATGACTTTTTACTTGTCGGATCTGTTGTTGTCTTTATCGCACCAATGTTGAAATAGCGCTCGTTGAGCGACAGCGATAGTTTATTCAAATACCTACCGCATTTCTTCATAAAGTCAGGAAGTACCCATCATTTTTACATTTCAAACTTCCAGAAATCCGCAAAAGCGGTGCGTTATACATATTTAAGTAGTTAGTTTTTATTTTAAGATTGTTCGTTTATACGTGAAAATAAAAGGGCCCCAATTACTTGACGAAATTATCGATCAGTAGCTAAGTAGAAGTCTGCCAATAGCACGTGACCGTTATATTGCTATTATAAAACGATGATATGGTTCAAAACTTCCGGAAAAAACAAAATTTTTTTTTTTACTATTTACACGTTTAAGAATCTGCAGTTGGTTGCCAACAAGGTGACCCTCTCGGGCCTGTCATTTTAAGTTTGACTATTCATCCCATAATTCATCAACTAAATTAAAAATCTAACGCGTGGTATTTAGATGATGGAACATTAGGAGGTGATGTTGATGGATATTGCAACATTCCAAGGTAACTACCATTGGACATCGTTTAAAAACTCACAGACACTTCAAATTAACCATCCATAGATATTCATCGTTGTGAAACGCACAAAAATGCAGTTTCTAAAAAGCAAAGTTACCGGAGAATCTGGGCGTCTGATCCACCATCTTCAGATTCACTCAGAGAATTACGAGGAATGCTGGGAAATACTGAACCACAGATATGGCAACAACAGACTTATCTTCACGTCTCAAGACGACATATTACTGAACATTCCTGATACGCAGCAACAATCCATCGGCCGATCAAAAAACTGCAAGACGTGACCAAAGAATTCAGAAGTCTCCACGCATTCAGAACCTGGGAGTAGATACTCGTAAGTTGGTGGTGGTAGGTGAAGTCTCCTGCGAAATCTTTTGTGTGTACATAAATAAATAAAATATGTAATCTGTAGATTTTTTCAATAAATGTGTAATTTTATAAAAGTTGTAAAATAGGGTATTTATCTTTCAGACCGAGCACCGAGCGCCGGTCACGTATTGGGCATGAAAATATCAACGAACACAAATGAGCCACTGACATCTTAAAGGTTTCGGCTGCAACGACAGTTTAAGGAACTGAGAAGTAGGTACGAAAAAGTACTGCACTGTTTGTTAGGAGATGATTGAAACGGACGATAATTCTTAGTATAATTTTATTACAGAATAGCCGAGGGAGACACAATGTTTGTTTATAGAAACGCGCACACTCGGTCCTTGCTGTCGTTCGAATGACCGCGTGGCCTGCGCTGCTCGCTGCTCCCCGCGCCTTTCCCGCCCCCGGTTCGCCCTGCGCGAGTACACTGCTACTACGGGTATGCAAGAAATTATTACACTAGTCAATTATATAGAAACTAGCGAAAATTACTAAAATATCAAATATCGAGATAAACCAAGGTCGTCCATAAAGCCCAGCGGATAAGCAAGCTAAAGTGGCAATGGGCAGGCCACATAGCGCGAAGATGGGACGGCCGATGGGGCAAACGGATACTGGAGTGGAGACCTCGCATTGGAAAGCGCAGCGTGGGACGGCCACCTGCCAGATGGACCGACGACCTTGTTAAAGGTGCAGGGAGTCGCTGGATGCAGGTGGCATTGTACCGGACACGTTGGAAATCGATTGAGGAGGCCTATGTTCAGCAGTGGACAACAACGGGCTGAAATGATGATCCAATATCATAAACATAATACAGAATTACACCCTAGTTATCTAGGAAGGGAATGAGGATGTCTGGTACCAAGAGGAATTCAACAGATATGAGAACATGTATAACGATTTGAATAAAACCATTATCTCTAAAATACGAGTAACTGTAATACTGGGCTGTATCTCATCGCGACAAATCTACTCCACAGATGGATATTGCAACATTCCAAGGCAACTACCACCATTGGACATCGTTTAAAAACTCACACACACTTCAAAGAAACCATCCATAGAAATCCATCGTTATGAAACGCACAAAAAATACAGTTCCTAAAAAGCAAAGTTACCACAGAATCTTGGCGTCTGATCCACCATCTTCAGATTAGCTCAGAGAATTACGAGGTATGCTGGGAAATGCTGAACCACAGATATGGCAACAACAGACTTATCTTCACGTCTCAAGATGACATATTACTGAACATGGACATGGGGTGATCAAAAAACTGCTTGACGCGACCAAAGAATGTCTCCACGCAATTCAGAACACGGGAGTAGATACTCCTAGGTGGGTGGTGGTGGTAGGTGCTCTTTTATTGAATGTAATGTCTTGTGAAGTCTTTTGTGTGTTCATAAATAAATAAAATATCTAATCTGTAGATTATTTCAATAAATGTGTAATTTTATAAAATATGTAAAATAGGGTATTTTGTCTTTCAGGGTACTGTACCGAGCGCCAGTCACGTATTGAGCATGAAAATATCAACGAACACAAATGAGCCACTGACGTCCTATACCTAAGGGTTTCGGCTTCAACGATAGTTTATGGAACTGAGAAGTAGGTACGAAAAAGTACTGCACTGTTTGTTGGGAGATGATTGAAACGGACGATAATAATATAATTAGATTAGTATAATTATTCTTAATATAATTTTATTACAGAATAGCCGAGGGACACACAATGTTTGTTTGTAGAGACACGCGCACGCGGTCCTTGCTGTCGTTCGAATGGCCGCGTGGATCGCGCGTGCGCCAGTCGCACTGCTCGTTGTTCCCCGCGCCTCTTCCACCCCCCGGATCGCCCTGCGCGAGTACACTGCTACTACGGGTATGCAAGAAATTATTAAACTAGTCTATTATAGTAGAAACTAGCGAAAATTACTAAACTATCAAATATCGAGATGAACCAAGGTCGTCGACAAAGCCCAGCGGATAAGCAAGCTGAAGTGGCAATGGGCAGGCCACATAGCGCGAAGATCGGACGGGCGATGGGGAGAACGGATACTGGAGTGGAGACCACGCATTGGAAAGCGCAGCGTGGGATGGCCACCTGCCAGATGGACCGACAACCTTGTTAAAGGTGCAGGGAGTCGCTGGATGCAGGTGGCATTGGACCGGACACGTTGGAAATCGATTGGGGAGGCCTATGTTCAGCAGTGGACAACAACGGGCTGAAATGATGATCCAATATCACAAACATAATACAGAATTACACCCTAGTTATCTAGGAAGGGAATGAGGATGTCTGGTACCAAGAGGAATTCAACAGATATGAGAACATGTATAACGATTTGAATAAAACCATTATCTCTAAAATACGAGTAACTGTAATACTGGGCTGTATCTCATCGCGACAAATCTACTCCACAGATGGATATTGCAACATTCCAAGGCAACTACCACCATTGGACATCGTTTAAAAACTCACACACACTTCAAAGAAACCATCCATAGAAATCCATCGTTATGAAACGCACAAAAAATACAGTTCCTAAAAAGCAAAGTTACCACAGAATCTTGGCGTCTGATCCACCATCTTCAGATTAGCTCAGAGAATTACGAGGTATGCTGGGAAATGCTGAAGCACAGATTTGGCAACAACAGACTTATCTTCACGTCTCAAGATGACATATTACTGAACATTCCTAATATGCAGCAACAATCCATCGGGGTGATCAAAAAACTGCATGACGTGACCAAAGAATGTCGCCACGCAATTCAGAACCTGGGAGTAGATACTCCTAGGTGGGTGGTGGTGGTAGGTGCTCTTTTATTTAATGTAATATCCTGTGAAGTCTTTTGTGTGTTCATAAATAAATAAAATATCTAATCTGTAGATTATTTCAATAAATGTGTAATTTTATAAAAGTTGTAAAATAGGGTATTAATCTTTCAGGGTACTGTACTGGGCGGACGGTCTCGTAGTGGGAATGAAAATATCAACGAACACAAATGAGCCACTGACGTCTTATACCTAAGGGTTTCGGCTTCAACGATAGTTTATGGAACTGAGAAGTAGGTATGAAAAAGTACTGCACTGTTTGTTGGGAGATGATTGAACGATAATTCTTAGTATAATTTTATTACAGAATAGCCGAGGGAGACACAATGTTTGTTTATAGAAACACGCACACTCGGTCCTTGCTGTCGTTCGAATGACCACGTGGCCTGCGCTGCTCGCTGCTCTCCGCGCCTTTCCCGCCCCCCGGTTCGCCCTGCCGACTACACTGCTACTACTGGTATACAAGAAATTATTACACTAGTCTAATAAAGTAGAAACTAGCGAAAATTACTAAAATATCAAATATCGAGATGAACCAAGGTCGTCGACAAAGCCCAGCGGATCAGCAAGCTGAAGTGGCAATGGGCAGGCCTCATAGCGCGAAGATCGGACGGCCGATGGGCCAAACGGATACTGGAGTGGAGACCACGCATTGGAAAGCGCAGCGTGGGACGGCCACCTGCCAGATGGACCGACGACCTTGTTAAAGGTGCAGGGAGTCGCTGGATGCAGGTGGCATTAGACCGGACACGTTGGAAATCGATTGGGGAGGCCTATGTTCAGCAGTGGACAACAACGGGCTGAAATGATGATCCAATATCAATATTCGGCAATATTCGGCACACGAGGAGATCCAGAACCTAAATCTCGAAAATACTTCACTAAAGAAGACCGTCCTTGAACTGACTTCTAAATATGATATTTTAAAAAAAGCTATCAAAACATTAACTAGTGAAAGAGGAACTCCTGGCAAAAGCAAGAATACACCTACCTCATCAACTCCACGTATTAATTCTCAAAAGAAAACCAAGAAGAAGCATAGTAACAAACTCAATGAGAACCTGGACTCCAGCAAGACGTCTGTTATTATACCCAGAAACCATGAAAACCAAATAATAAAAGATGTAAACATACCAGTGAAGAATAAATTATGTGTTGTTAGTGCTAACAAAGTTAATAACATTACATCAATAGCTGAAGAAACATTTAAAAACTCTCAAATATGTCACTATATTTTGCCAAACTGCGGTATATTACAACTTATTAATAATTTAGATAAGAAAATAGCGGACTTTACAATGTCCGACCATTGTGTAATCTTGATTGGTGAAAAAGACTTTCAGCAAACAAAAAACTATGTTAATATAATTATAGAATTAAGAGAATTCTTGCTTAAAATTCAGCATACAAATGTAATTTTATGTGTTCCTACCTTTAAATTAAGTAACTTCTCAACTATGTTTAATTGGCGAATTGAGACTTTCAACAATTTACTACATCTTGATCTTCAAACTTATGGTTATGCAACTGCATTTGACACTAACTTAGATCTATTGTATGATTTCTCTATGTTTTCAAGAATAAATAGAAAGATAAACGACCGCGGAATGAGCAATATTTTTAATAACTTATTGCAAACCATATCTGAAAGTTCGATAGAACGTGATGCCTTTATTCACGAGATTGATAATAACGTCGTTGCATCCTCAAGTCGTGAGTTTTTTCTTTGATTCTATGTATATTCTTCACCAAAATATTGCCGGACTTATAAATAAATCAGACCTTTTAAATATTTACATACAGGAATTGTTGAGTCAACAAAAAGTAGTTGACGTAATATGTATAACCGAGCATTTTATAATGTCAGGCCAAGAAAAGTTATTATATATTCCTAATTATAAGCTGGCGGCATGCTTTGCTAGACAGAATAAAAAACGTGGCGGTGCCTGTATCTTAGCAAGAGTTGGACACGAGTATAAAGAACGACCTGATGTAATGAAATACTCGATATCAGGAATTATAGAATGTTGTGCTGTAGAATTTCCTTCTCAAAAAATTATTATTATATGTGTATACAGGCCTCCTAAATTATGTAATCTAAGTAAGTTTTATGAAAATTTAGATCTCGTTTTAAAAAATGTCTGTAAAAAACCCTTTCAAAAAGTAATTTTATGTGGAGACTTTAATATAGATGTTTTGAACAGGAATAGAATCACCTCTGAATTTGAATGCTTTCTCAGGAGCTTCAACCTTAAACTAGAAATTAATCAGCCAACTAGATTTATCAGTAATACCTGTTTAGACAATTTTGCACATAATCTTAAGCAGAAGTGCCAACATGAAGTCACTGACTTTGGATTATCTGACCACACTGCTCAAATAATTAAGATAAAAGTTAATAAAACGAATCAAATAAAAACATGGAGAACATTAATACGAGATATAATTCAAGAAAACCTTATTAAATTTCGATCGCACCTCGAGAGTCTATCATTTTCTAATGTATATAATACAGAGGATGCTAACAAAGCCTGTGATAACTTTCTTGACATTTTCCTACTGTTACACGATCTCTGTTTCCCGAGCAAATTAGTTACTGTAAAATCAGAGAAAAAAATAAAATGGGTCTCTCGCGGGATACGAATATGTAGCAAAAAACAACGGCAACTATTATGGCAGCAGAGACTAAAACCAACGTCTGAAAACAAAAATAAATTTAAGATTTACTCAAGGAGGTTTAAGAAAATTATTAAACTTACACAAAAAGCGCAGAATAACCACTTAATAAATAACTCGAAAAACAAATCCAAAACGGCCTGGCAAATTATTAATAACAACAAAATTGTAAGAGAACCCATTTCTCAAATAAAAAAAGGAGATGAAATAATATCAATCCCTAATTTAATAGCTGAATCTTTTAATAACTTTTTCATTGAACAAACCTCTGGCATACCTAAACATACGTTATGCGATACCATTAATATAAATATAAACCCACATACAATATTTATGGCCCCTGTTATACCTCAAGATGTAATGCGTATAATTAGAAACCTGAAAAATAAAAAGAGTTCAGGCCTCGATGGTATTTCAACAACAGTTATCAAATTTGTTGCACATTGTATAGCTGAACCCCTTGCTCATATTATTAATGTAAGCATACAGTCTGGCGTATTTCCAGAAAGTCTCAAGAGCGTAATAGTCATACCAGTATATAAAAAAAACGATAAACAAGAAATGGTAAATTATAGGCCAATTGCTCTTATCTCTATATTCTCCAAGATCATAGAGAAAGTTATCTATGAATCTCTTGTCAACTTCCTAACTAAATACCACATACTATGTGACGAACAAATGGGCTTCAGGAAAAATAAAAATATTAACATGGCCATCTTTGATTTTCTCCATGAAATAATGCCTAAAGTAGATTCCAAAATACCGGTATGTGCAATATATGCCGATATGTCGAAAGCCTTTGACTGCGTGGACCACGATATTCTCTTAACCAAACTTGATGCGTACGGTATTCGTGGCAATGCTCTTAACTTAATAAAAACTTATCTCAAAGGCCGTAGACAATGCACAGAGATATCACGCTTATGTTTAAAATCTAGGAAGGAACAAAAAACTTTATCGTCATTTAAAGAAATAAAATATGGAGTTCCGCAGGGAAGTGTCCTCGGACCTTTACTATTCCTACTTTATATTAATGATCTGCCACGCCATATATCTAATCCAATGATTTTATTTGCAGACGACAGTACTTCAATTGTTTCATGTACCAATAAAGACTCATACGTAAATGACATCAATAACTCGATCAGCAGTTTAATAAAATGGCTTGACAATAATAACCTAGTTATTAATCTACAAAAAACTAAAACTATGCATTTTCACCAACGTATATCTACAGGTGACATGGATATCAACTACAATGGCCAAACTATCGACAAAGTGAATAGCACAAAATTTCTAGGAATCTTAATTGATAGCCAGTTAACATGGAAGCCGCAAGCAGAAGATATCTGTAAACGTCTGAGCACAGCCGCGTTTATGTTATATAACCTATCCAAAAAAGTAAATCGGTCAACAATACTAGTGGCCTACCATGGTCTTGTAATTTCTATTTTAAGATTTGGTGTTATATTTTGGGGTTATTGTAGTGAACGAGAAAGCATTTTTAAAGCTCAAAAGCGCTGTTTGAGAGCTATATTTGGCCTCAAAGTTACTGACAGTTGTGTGCCTATATTTAAGTCTCAGAAACTATTAACTTTCCCATGCCTCTATATCCTCGAATTAGCAATATTTGTTAAAACAAACCGTAATTTATTTGCCACATTAACAGAAACCAGAAAACGGAGTACATCATTAAGATCACAATATCAGAATTTACTTCACACAGGCACATTTAAAACGAGTTTATTAAAAAAAAATGTAATTTGTATGGCTCCTGTTGTCTTTAATAAAATTCCCGATCATATGAAAACCTTGCCCTTGATGAAATTTAAAAAATGTTTTACTGAATTACTTGTAGATAAATGTTATTATTCTGTTCAGGATTTCCTAAATGATACATCTTAATAACCTATTTTGATAACTTGTATAATAATTATTGTGTTTGCATGCCAACAAGGCAGAATGTACACGGTTCTTTATTATGTTATTTACGATCCTATTTGTATGTACCTGCATTCAAAGCAAATAAAGTATATTCTATTCTATTCTATTCTATTCTAATATCACAAACATAATACAGAATTACACCCTAGTTATTTAGGAAGGGGATGAGGATGTCTGGTACCAAGAGGAATTCAACAGATATGAGAACATGATTGTATAACGATTTGAATAAAACCATTATCTCTAAAATAACTGTAATACTGGGCTGTATCTCATCGCGACAAATCTACTCCACAGATGGATATTGCAACATTCCAAGGCAACTACCACCATTGGACATCGTTAAAACTCACACACACTTCAAAGAAACCATCCATAGAAATCCATCGCTCTGAAACGCGCAAAAAATGCAGTTTCTAAAAAGCAAAGTTACCGGAGAATCTGAGAGTCTTATCCAACATCTTCAGATTAGCTCAGAGAATTACGAGGTATGCTGGGAAATGCTGAAGCACAGATTTGGCAACAACAGACTTTTCTTCACGTCTCAAGATGACATATTACTGATCATTCTTAATATGCAGCAACAATCCATCGGGGTGATCAAAAAACTGCATGACGTGACCAAAGAATGTCTCCACGCAATTCAGAACCTGGGAGTAGATACTCCTAGGGGGGTGGTGGTGGTAGGTGCTCCTTTATTGAATGTAATGTCTTGTGAAGTCTTTTGTTTGTTCATAAATAAATAAAATATCTAATCTGTAGATTATTTCAATAAATGTGTAATTTTATAAAAGTTGTAAAATAGGGTATTTGTCTTTCAGGGTACTGTACCGTGCGCCGGTCACGTATTGAGCATGAAAATATCAACGAACACAAATGAGCCACTGACGTCCTATACCTAAAGGTTTCGGCTTCAACGATAGTTTATGGAACTGAGAAGTAGGTACGACAAAGTACTGCACTATTTGTTGGGAGATGATTGAAAAGGACGATAATTATGTAATTAGTATAATTTTCCTTTATACATACAAATTCAAGTCAACATATTTTATTTGCTTATATTTCTCGGCTTTCACAAGGTTTTCATCATGCGGGACCGTTATGTCAACAATCATTGCGCGCCGCTCTGATCGATGGCTTATTGGCTGAAATAGTCCTGTCAGTGATGATGGATTGATCCCAGTACAATGTGATATTGCCATTTTCGAGAACTGGGTCGGGCACATACCTATAGTACGGCACTTAGTATAATTATTATAATTTTTCTTAGTATAATTTTATTACAGAATAGCCGAGGGACACACAATGTTTGTTTGTACAGACACGCGCACGCGGTCCTTGCTGTCGTTCGAATGACCGCGTGGATCGCGCGAGCGCCAGTCGCACTGCTCGTTGTTCCCCGCACCTCTTCCACCCCCCGGTTCGCCCTGCGCGAGTACACTGCTACTACGGGTATGCAAGAAATTATTACACTAGTCTATTATAGTAGAAACTAGCGAAAATTACTAAACTATCAAATATCGAGATGAACCAAGGTCGTCGACATAGCCCAGCGGATAAGCAAGCTGAAGTGGCAATGGGCGGGCCACATGGCGCGAAGATAAAAAAAGCGAAAAGGTCTGGTTTTTTACGAGCTTTAATTTCTCAATAGATTTTAGCTGCATTGGCTATTAATATGAAAAAAACTAATTAAAGATAACAAAATATTACCGAATGCGATTGGCATGAATCGCCAAGTACCTAATTAGAACATTGTAAAATATTGTGAAATATTTTTATTTATTTTAGTACTCTAAAGAAGTGCACTATAAAAATCAAATTTAAACAATAAACGTTTTATCTTTTGTAAATCTGGGATTAATGACTAAAAACAAAATATTATTGATAAAAACGATTAGGAAAAACCCGTAAAATTTTATCTGTTGATTTGATGTTAAAATTAAATGTTAGTAACTGAGATAGAAGTTAATTACCTAAAGACTGTACTTCACCACGACGAATATGGCGAATTACACCCTATCTAGGAACGGTTAGGCGCAGCAGTAACTGATAGTAGATTCAACATTTCATCAGTTGCGGCTGAGTCCCATTTGATGGCAGTAGGGGACAGCATATTGCTGTCAATTGAGCACAAATCCAGACTCTGTGGCTGCTATTGAGAAATTCCTTTGAGGAAAACCCAATAATATTGTGCCGGACGAAAAGGACCTCAGGCGATGCATCTGACAACGCGACTTGTGTCAAGCGATATACGCGTGCTTTACTAGTTTCCTTGGGAGTACTGCCGCAACAAAGCTATTGAATAAAGAGAAACTTGAATTCGTAGATAAAACGGTTTTCCTGGGGATTACGCTTGATTCAAGGCTACAATGGAGTTCTCATTTAACGTCTCTTGCCGGGCGGCTAAGTTCAGCAGCATATGCTATTAGAAAAATCCGTCAATTTACAGATGTTGATACCGCTAGACTGGTCTATTTTAGTTACTTTCATAGTATAATGTCTTATGGCATTTTGTTATGGGGACGAGCTGCAGACATTCAGTCAATATTTATTCTGCAAAAAAGAGCCATCAGAGCTATATATAATCTTCGTAGGTGCGATTCTCTAAGGGAACTGTTTAAGGACATTAACATCATGACGGTACATTGTCAATACATCTACGAAAACATAATGTACGTAAGAAAAAATCTGCATCTTTTTAGTAAAAGAGGTGACAGACACAGTTACAGTACTAGAAATAGAGACCAATTAGTTCAGCCGGGCTTCAGACTCGCTAAAGTAGATTCATCTTTCATGGGGTACTGTTTGAGATGCTATAATAAAATTCCACAAAGTATTCTTGAACTGAATGAGACGAAATTTAAAACATGCATTAAACGCACACTATGTAAGCAAGCATATTACAAGTTGGACGATTATATCGCTGACAAAAATGCTTGGCTCAATGCCGGTCCTGCTCCACAAGGACAGGGACGCATAAATTGATAACATTAAATAGTATTGTTGGAGCTGCTGAAGATTGTACAACTATCTTTGCATTGTATAGATTCAATATCTTTAGTATTATATAAAGCCCATATTGTGTGAGTGCTATGTACTAAAGAGCTATCGTTCACTGGAAACCTACGTCCTTTCCCGACTTGAATGTGCCCTGGCGGTTGAGAGAATGTCATGCTCACTCAATGTCTCGCTGATGGTGGCGCGTGTGTCGGATCATTTAGTTCCCTTCAAAATGGTTGAGTTGAATGGTGCTGATCCATGCGTCATGTTCGTGAACGGGCGCTGTCAGTTGTGACTGGTCATCTCTTAGTTGCCACGGCTTATTTGAATTTATTATTTTAATTTTTTTTTAATTGTCTTTTTTGTGTTTACTATGGACACTTTTAACGTGCACATCTTGCTACATCGTTCTCACATAATGTACCATCTCAATATGAATGATGTAACCAAGGTTTTGTAACAATATGCTGATTTAAAAGAGTGTCCATGGAGTTTCTTGCCCGTTCTTCTCCATAGAGATCTACGCTAGGGAATGGGCAACTACAGTACTTTCACAGTTTTTATGCCTTGTGACTGGGACTGTAGCTACATTTCATTGTTATCTTTGTTTCGACAGTTCAAAAGTGCCTGTAACTGGCCTACTTGAAATAAATGCTTTGATTTTGATTTTGATTTTGACATATTTTTTTTTTTGGATGTGATATCATCAAATAACTCCTCCCGCTCTGGGCTGAGCAGGAAGGAGTGTCAGACTTTTACTGACTAAAACCCATCCATGTTCCTTCTTCTGCCTTTTGTCTTCCAGGGCCGCGGTATCTCTTTCGAACAGTCCCGCAACCCTTCTTCAGTGGCGTAGGTTGTCTTAATAGGGCCCCGTATTCAAAGTAGTTGGGGGCCCTTTGAACACAATAGTCCTAATAGGGGCAAATTGTTAGGGGCCCTTTGAACGCAATAGTCTTAATAGGGGTCTTCTATAGGGTCTTCTATATATAATCTTCGTAGGTGCGATTCTCTAAGGGAACTGTTTAAGGACATTAACATCATGACGGTACATTGTCAATACATCTACGAAAACATAATGTACGTAAGAAAAAATTTGCATCTTTTTAGTAAAAGAGGTGACAGACACAGTTACAGTACTAGAAATAGAGACGAATTAGTTCAGCCGGGCTTCAGACTCGCTAAAGTAGATTCATCTTTCATGGGGTACTGTTTGAGATGCTATAATAAAATTCCACAAAGTATTCTTGAACTCAATGAGACGAAATTTAAAACATGCATTAAACGCACACTATGTAAGCAAGCATATTACAAGTTGGACGATTATATCGCTGACAAAAATGCTTGGCTCAATGCCGGTCCTGCTCCACAAGGACAGGGACGCATAAATTGATAACATTAAATAGTATTGTTGGAGCTGCTGAAGATTGTACAACTATCTTTGCATTGTATAGATTCAATATCTTTAGTGTTATATAAAGCCCATATTGTGTGAGTGCTATGTACTAAAGAGCTATCGTTCACTGGAAACCTACGTCCTTTCCCGACTTGAATGTGCCCTGGCGGTTGAGAGTATGTCATGCTCACTCAATGTCTCGCTGATGGTGGCGCGTGTGTCGGATCATTTAGTTCCCTTCAAAATGGTTGAGTTGAATGGTGCTGATCCATGCGTCATGTTCGTGAACGGGCGCTGTCAGTTGTGACTGGTCATCTCGTAGTTGCCACGGCTTATTTGAATTAATTATTTGAATTTTTTTTTAATTGTCTTTTTTGTGTTTACTATGGACACTTTTAACGTGCACATCTTGCTACATCGTTCTCACATAATGTACCATCTCAATATGAATGATGTAACCAAGGTTTTGTAACAATATGCTGATTTAAAAGAGTGTCCATGGAGTTTCTTGCCCGTTCTTCTCCATAGAGATCTACGCTAGGGAATGGGCAACTACAGTACTTTCACAGTTTTTATGCCTTGTGACTGGGACTGTAGCTACATTTAATTGTTATCTTTGTTTCGACAGTTCAAAAGTGCCTGTAACTGGCCTACTTGAAATAAATGCTTTGATTTGATTTTGATTTTGAGGGGCCAATTTTTGTGGGCCCTTTGAACCAGATTGTGGCAAATCCAAAATGAGCAAAATGACGAAATAACGATTTGAGCTTTCTGGACAGTTTTGAAGAGCTAGCCTAGTTAGCTCAAAAAATTGAAGAGTGAGCTCGAAAAAATTAAGCTTTCTGATCCGTGAATAATGAAGAGCGAGCGAAGCGAGCACGAAAAATTTGAGCTTCTTGGGCCGCGATAAGTTAAATTTTCATTAATTAGGTACTCATTACGAGCTTTTATCAATAAGAATGTGAGGTTATGGGGTGATTTTGTGGTTATTTTCCTCTACACGGCCCTCATTACTCAGGTGCCCCATATCTTTGATACGGCTGATACGGTGGTAGCTACGCCCCTGAACTTCTTTTATTTATTTTCTAAGCTGTTGCTGTCCAACATACATGCAGCTTGGGCGAGCAGCTCTAGGCCAAGCGGTTCTGTCATACACAGCGTGCGAACAACGAGCTCCGAACTCAAACCGATATAATTACACAGTAAGGTTACAGGTCCTAATATATGATTACATTATTATTCTCTTTATTCATCTTTATACATATGATTTACATTTTTAAATATTCTTAGAGAAATATTAATACAAAAAAAAAAACATTTAAAAATATAAAAAATAGTAGTCCGCCAGTGTCGGAAGCAGGGTCCAAGCTACCGGTGGTTAGGGCTGCAAATACAGGAACCATTATTATTACATTAAGCACAGAAAGTATGGACATATGATAAGTAAATGTATAGACTAAGCGAAGCGTTGGCGAATTAATTAAATATGTGGGTTCACACCGAGAACTACGGACGGACGGGCGAGCGGATGGGCGGCCGTTTGCTGTAGTTCGCGGTGTGAACCAAAATATGAAATTTTCATTCTTTATTTGTTCCTTTGTGTGTAACATACAGTGGAATAGGCCTGGTAACGGGGACACCACTATAAAAAAAACGCGCCTGCAGCTCTACCTCATGGGTGGTGTGGAAAAGAGCTGGAGAACTTGTTCTAAAGTCTAAAAGAAGATGAACAGGTCGCTTAGGGTTCAATGAGCCTTTTTTCTATAAAAGAGAAAATACATTTGCATACATAGTGTGGAGTATGTCATTCCATTTCATACAATACATATATTGTCATCCATTTCTTCTTGTTGATCGTATGGTTAGTGCCTAACCTGGTGTCAGTTTTCATGGCATCCATGGGCCTCTGACTTGGCTTTAAATGCCGTCAAGAAATATCTCCAGGTTTGCTGGTTTCCTCACGATGTTTTCTTTCACCAAAGCCAAAGGAGGAGCTCGTGGCTAAATAATAACAGCCGCTCGGCTCGATCTTAAGGTTAAGCCGCGCTTGCCTAGGTTGGTCCGTGGATGGGTGACCGCCCACTACAAACCGAGTTTTCTCCGTGCCTCAGAAAGCACGTTTAGCCGTTAGTCCCGGCTGTTATTTGTAGATCTTTGACAGTCGTTACAGGTAGTCAGTGGCCCGAAACTCTGACAACCAGTCTTACCAATTGGTATGGGATTAATTAGCCAGTAGTTACTGGGTTGTGGAGGTCAGATAGGCAGTCGCTCCGTGTAAAATATTGGTATTCAGCTGTTTCCGGTTAGACTGGAAGCCGACCCCAACTTAGTTGGGAAAAGGCTATCAGATGATGACTCAGCTGCTTCGCTCCGCTGTAGCGCCTGTAGTGCAGTTTCAGCAGGAATGTTGTCCATGACAATATTCAAGAAAAACTTAAAATTACACATATTTAAAGAAAGCGCACCTTAATACATCTCATACCACATCTAGTTGCGCGCATTCCGTGTATGTTTACATTTTGGTTGGGTTAAATTTTTTACCGTTTACCTTATACTTTTAGAATATTTTGTACAATACCTATGTTTGTAATTATTTTGTCAAAACTGTACGTAAATCCAATAATGTTTTTAACTAGTTAATATTTCTCATGTAAGTGAAATTTCTTATGGGAAATAAAGACATCTCAAACCCGAATGTTCGCCGGTGGACTCTCATGCATCGTTTGGTGGCCTCCCCCTACACCTTCGCCATTATTCGGACTATCCCGAACCCGAATCATGGCTAAAGTGAAGGGTGTTGCCTAAATAATCGTCGAAGAAAGAAGAAAGAAGAATATGCAGTTTTTGGTATAAGAATAACTATCATTGCCACTGAAAACAGGGTATTAAACAAAACCCGTTATATATTTGTAAAGAAAACCAGTTCAGCCTTAGGTTTGTATTTGCCGTGTTATCGACAAAGCTCACTAAAGGAGATGTTTCATTTTCGGCCATAAGATGTACATCTTAATCAAAGAATATTTTTTCTAAATTCGTGTTTTTTTTTAAGTACATTTATCGAAAAAGTGGAAAAAATACCACGAATTTAGGAAAAATATTCTTTCGAGAATTTAAGCCTGATTTGTTGTGCATGGAAAGTAAAAGTTTTTAAATTATTGCCATATTCTATTCAACATGGCGTCTTACTGTTTGCGTATTCTGCTTTCGTTCTGAAATCATGTCACATAAAAACATAATATCACGTCGATGATATAAATATGAAAAGTATGTGTTCTTGTAATAAATAATAGTTATTATACTCATATACATAATTTACGACTAATTATAAGCAAGAATGATGATTTAATTGTTAAAAAAATATAATAGATACTACTTTTCTGTAGTGTACTTCTGAACGAAAAAGTCAAAATTACATTTTGTTTTGACAAATCCATCAGTATCTGTCAGTCGAGTCTCGTTCGTCTCGACTTGGCTTCGACTTTCGTGGCTTTCGGTGTGATGTTACGAACTCTCATTTGTGTTTTGTTCCTACGACTTTTGCTGTGTGCAGTTACAATCAAATAACAATTTCTAGGTTATGTAAACGTCATCTCTACAACTTGTCGTAGCTGTCATAACACTCACGATAAACGTCAAACATTTTTAATTTTTATTGTGTGCATAAAAACCATATATTATTATGTAAAAAATCACACTTTATTCTATTCAGGGGTTTGTTTCCCAGCTTTTTAAAAAGTACAGGTTATGGCCGGAGTCCCATACAAAAATGAAACACCTCCTTTCAAAACTGACATCGGTGACATAAAGAACACCTATGAAGATTATGGATGCCAATTGAAGTGTGAAAGAAACCTCCGTTACAGTTGATAATTTATTTATTTGTTAAGATATAAAAATACCTAAAATAAAGGCTTTAAATGTTATTTCTTTTGTTGTTACAATCAATCAATGAATCAATCAAATCATTTATTTGCAATGAATGTAGGTTACTTTGAAATACAGGCAGAGTAGAAAGGAGTGAGCCATGTACATGTTACATGTTGTGTTTACATGTTCTGCCTGAAAATAGACACGCAAAAAATAAAATAAATAATTAATTATGTTTAGAATTCTTTTCTGTATTTAGTGTGTACATAATTTGTTAAATAAATAAATAATTAATAAAATTGTTGAGTCTATATGTATAAAAATTAAATTAACAAATTAAGACGCCACAGTTAGAATAATTGCAATTAAACATACTTTAATTAATATTGAAAAATGTCGGATAAAAATAAAATAATAATGTAGTTGTGATATATGTATGTGTGCGTGCGTATGCGCGCAGCGCGCGGCGTGTCATTTGAAGGACGAACAGTCCCGAATAAACCGTGGTACTAGCTACACGTTGTTTTACTCAAACACCTCAGTAGTTAATTAGAATAAAATTAAAAATGAATGTATATTAGGTACATAATTATGTTCAAAATAATATTAATTTTATTTATAATACACATTGCTGATTTAAAAGTTTTGTCCATTAAAAAATCATTAATCGAATAATAACATTTTAAGAAGGCCACTAAACTTCTTTTTAAAGGTTTTAATTGTATCATTTTTCATTACATCTGGCAATTTATTGTATGTGGTAGGACCCATACAAATAACACTTTTCCTCAATAATGCTGTTACAGGACTCGATTTGTAATACATTTTTGTATTGATTTCTGAAAGGTTGTTTTCTAGTTTCTGTCATCGTAGAGAATTAAATAGGTTTTCATTGGTATTTACAAACATGGCCATTTCCAGAATATACAATGACGGAAATGTAAGCACTTTTAGGGTTAAACTTTGGTTCGCCACTGTCTGTAGTATTCAAACCACACATCGCTCTAATGCAACGTTTTGAGTGAATATTTTGTTAACAGGTACGTAATGTACTTAAATATTGTAAGTACCTATTGTAAAAAAAACTTTTGGCCGGCCTAGCGATTCATTTTACGCATTTTGAGATGACACGGGACAGATGCAACGTCAAAAATGTTAGAATTTAGTTAAATGTACGTTCCATTTCAAGTTTAGTTATTGAATTGCCAATATTTAAAAAAAAAAATATTTGGGCGCTGCTCCGGCAGCAAAAATCGCATGTGACAAAATCCTGAAATTCAGGTGTCTTAAATTCAAACCCAACCCGAAAAATGTTATTATAGTATCCAAGAATTTATAGAAGATAAAATGTTAAAATAGAGTTTAAATATATACGTAATCGTTGTGTTAATCTTAAGTAATATAGTTTTATAGGTAGTTAATGTTCAATTATTATAATATGTTTAACGTGAAAGTTCGCAATGCTTTAAGTGATGTTCGATAAATAGATAAAACTGACACTGTAATATTATTAGTAGGTTTCTTGCTGCGCCCTAACAGTGTCATGTACTGACTAGTTTTAAGCCTAGAGTGTAAAATTGGTTGTGTACATTGTGCAATAAATAAATAAATAATTTACACTTTGATGTTATTATATTCGACTGCGTCTTATTTTAGTAGTTATTATTATTTCCTTTATTTAACTTTTATTCAAATTATTTACATTTTTAAAAATTTCTTAAAAAAAAAAAACAATATAAAAACATTTAAAAATATAAAAAATTGTTGCCCACCGGTATCGGGAACAGGGTCCAAGCTACCGGCGGTCAGGGCTCCAGAGAGAGGAACCTCCTAACAATACGAGCCGTGTCCAGGAGTACCGCTTTCTGAATCAAGCCCTTGATCCAGCTGCCTAACGAGAGCCTCCTCAGGTATTCATCGAGGCTCTTGGCAATTAAGCCATGGGCTGATACGACTATCGGCACAATGATCGCTGAGTCCACATCCCACATGTCGACAACCTCGCGAGCCAAGTCAAGATACTTGATTTGCTTATCTTTCTCGGCTTTGACGAGGTTATGTCAACAATCATTGCGCGCCGCTCTGATCGATCCACCACCACTATATCGGGCTTATTGGCTACAATAGTCCTGTCAGTGATGATGGATCGATCCCAGTACAATGTGATATTGCCATTTTCGAGAACTGGGTCGGGCACATACCTATAATACGGCACTTCCGATTCCACAAGGCTGTATTTTAGAGCAAGTTGCTGATGGATAATCCTGGCTACAAGGTTGTGTCTATGCAAGTACTCTCCGTTAGCTAGACGAGAACACCCGGAAATAATGTGACGGATTGATTCGCCTGGACGGTGGCATGCCCGACATATGTCAACCGTGCCGTCCTTCACAATAAATCTCCGGTAGTTATTCGTCATCATAACTTCATCCATAATTGCACAGACAAAACCTTCGGTTTCTCCGAAGAGGTCCCCGGAACGTAGCCAGGCTACGGACGCGGATAAGTCTACATCGGGTCCATGTAGAGCCCGGAAAAAGCGTCCGTGGAGCTCCTTACTCTGCCATACCTCCCTGCGGTCGTTAGTGTCAAGCACTACAGGTTTGCGCCAGTTCCCTTTAGCCAAGGAGAGCGGGGTGAGGCCTTTATCCACTGCGACCACATCTCGATGCATCCCCACGTCGGTTTCTAAGAAATATTAACTGAGACTGCATATCTCGCGATTGTGGAGAGTCTTAGCGTTTAAAAAGCCTCGACCCCCACACCTCCGCGGGATATACAGTCTCATAACCGAAGAACGTGGGTGATGCATTCGATATGCCGTCAACAATGTACGGACCTTCCTATCCAGGGCGTCTAGTTCTGTTTGAGACCATTTGAGTATACCGAAAGAGTACAACAAAACCGGCATGACCCAACCGTTGAAGGCACGCACCTTATTTCCGCCTGATAAAAGACTATTACATACTTTTTTCAGGCGGCCAAAGAAACGCTCCTTCAACGATTGCTTCATGTCAGCAACATTGATGCCCAGCGCTTCCGACATACCCAAATACTTATAGGTTTCGGTTGCTGAGAGGGATCTAAGATTTATGGAATCCGAGAGCTGGATTCCCACAGATTCCACAATCTTCCCTCGCTTTACATGCATGACCGCACATTTGTCCACACCAAATTCCATCCTGATGGCGCTACTGACAGTTTCAGTTACCTTCAGTAGCTCCATCAATTGCAAATCGTTGGGGGCAAATAGTTTCAGGTCATCCATGTGAAGGAGGTGAGACATAACTTGACCACCTCTCCTCAACCGATAGCCTAGACCAGAATCCTCCAGCAGCGTGCTAAGAGGATTCAAGGCTAAGCAGAACCAAAGTGGACTCAAACTATCGCCCTGAAATATACCTCGCTCTATCCTTATCGGCTCGCTATTCCTCTGGATTTGCTGACATCCTGGATAGCGAAGGACTGTCCTCCATTGCCCCATACACGACATCAGGAAGGTGCGTAGAGTTGCATCAACTTTATACAACTCTAACACCCTCATGAGCCATGTATGGGGCACAGAGTCATAGGCCTTCTTATAATCTATCCAGCATGTCGACAGATCCCTTCGGGAACGGCGAACCTGTTGGCTAATGGCCATATCAATGAGGAGTAGCTCCTTAGTACCACGGGACCCGTTCCTACATCAATTTTGAGAAGCGGACATGATGGAATTGTCATCAATGTGTTTGTTAATTTTAGCTCTCAAAATGGATGTAAGAACTTTATAGACTGTCGGAAGACAGGTAATCGGTCTATAGTTTTTGGGCTCCGCAGTACTACCCGATTTATGGAGCAGGTGGGTTATACCTGTTGTCAGGAACTCGGGCAGCGACCCTGACTCTAAGGCTGACTGGAACAGGGTTGCCAGGCGAGCGTGCGACCTTGTCAACCATTTAATCCAGAAGTTGTGCAGCCCATCCGGCCCTGGAGATTTCCAGTTAGGCAACGGACGGACTGCACGAACTACGTCTTGGGGGCATATAGTGATCGACCTCCCGAGTCCATTCATCCTCGGTATGGCTAACAGGCACCGACCAGATGCTGCGCCAAAACGAACACATGGCATCATCATCCGGCAGGTGCATGTCAGCCACACCTTGGTCTGGTCGCTCCCAAGAATATAAACCCACCTTTCATCTCTTTGGAATGTGCGATTCTGAGTGTATCGGTTCACCCGCCGTTTATACCTACGAATACGGTTTGCCCATGCATACACTTTCTGCTTCAGGAAGTCGATGCGCTCTGTGACACGGGACATGTAATCTCGAGGACTGATATCAGTCCCCGTAAATGCCCGCCTCACAAAGCGCATCACTCGAGGGCGAGTGTTGCCCTCCCTGAAGCAGATTAGTTTGCCGATGAGCGCTCTGGCCCCACCAATACGTCGTTCAATCCTGTACTGCCAAGCTGGTACGGCTGGTTTCGGTCGTGTAGCTCTGTCATACGGAAATTTGACATGAGCTAAACGACATGACGCAACAGCCGCACAATACAGGATTGAATGAGCATCGGTGAGGTCTTGTCGTCTTATTATAATTGTTATTAAAAATAAAATGTGTCTGTTTTGACGTGTAAGTACATATAAGACCGTGCTCAGAAAATTGCACTGTGTTGTAGCGATAATACGCAGATCTGTTTATCGCTATGGAGACGATGCCATGGAACAAAGGAACTGTAAAGATCGTGGCAAGTAAGTTGAACACCACAATAGTGGCGGTAAGTCCCCTCTTTGAGGAGTGGCTGGAGAGACGCCACGGCGCCCTGACCTTCCGCCTGACGCAGGTCCTCACCGGACTTGGTTGTTTCGGGAGGTTCCTGCACCTAATCGGGCGGGAGGAAACGCCCGGGTGTCACCACTGCGAGGATCGACCGGAGGACACGGTGGAGCACACTGTGCAGGTCTGCTCCACTTGGGCGGAGCACCGCCGTGTCCTCGTAGCGGCAATCGGCGGCGGCGACCTCTCGCGTCCGGCCCTGGTTCAATCCATGGTCCGGAGCGAGACGGAATGGGACGCCGCCACCTCCTTCTGCGAAGCAGTCATGCTAGCGAAGGAGGTGGCGGGACGTGAGAGGGAGAGAGCCTCACGTCTCAGCCGCCGCGGCAGACGCACCGGGCGTCAGGGGCCACGTGGTGGCCCCCGGCCACCGTAGGCGCGGGCCTGTGGACGGTGAGCTATGGGCTAGCTCGCCGTCCGTCCGTCTTATGACGACAGTCCGTGTCGACGGCGCGTTTGTGTTCCACGCGCGCCTCAAAGAGAGTCAGCAAACAGGAAGGGGTCCGTAAGGACCGACGCCTGCCAGGGTTGCGGGACTGTTCGAAAGAGATACCGCGGCCCTGGAACACAAAGGGCATAGGAAGGAACATGGATGGGTTTTTGTCAGTAAAAGTCTGACACTCATCAAATAACCCCTCCCGCTCTGGGCTGAGCAGGAGGGGTTATTTGATGATTTGCCATCGGTAAAAAAGAAAAAAAAAAAAGTAAGTTGAACCAAAATGGCGGTCGTCCGCGCAGGTACAATTATGGATTGAGACCGATTGAGACTCGAAAATGTGTTACACAGCTCGCGGCAAGTAAGTTGAACTATGACCTTGAATGCGCAGTAACACATTTTCGGGTCTCATTCGGTCTCAATCCATAATTGTACCTGTGCGGACGACCGCCATTTTGGTTCAACTTACGTGCCGCGATCCGTATGGACAGTTCCTTTGTTCTAAAGCATCATGTATCTAATCAGATAGATGTATACAGATGTGTTTACAGTATTAAAAACAACGCTTGATTTTACCCGAGGCTTCCTCTGCTGGAGAATTTACCCCACATAAAAGTTAGTAGTACTTTTGTGTGGGATAAATTCTCCACCACAAAAATATTCTGTATTTTATACAAATACAATACAATCTGTGTTGCATTTTTATTCAGCCGTTAATGCGTAAATTATTTAACGATTTGTCGATTTTGGTAATTATGTTCAATCAACGCATCTTCGATTCTTCTTATTTTATTAACGCCCGACGAAACAAGAGGGGTGTTAAAAGTTTGACCGCTGTGTGTGTGTCTGACTCTGGCACCGTAGCTCTTAAAGGAGTGAACCGATTTGGATGTAGTTTTTTATATCAAAGCTCGTTTCTTGGCGATAGTTCTTAGATACTTTTTATCAAAATCGGTGCAGTCATTTACTAGATATGCGGGATGAAAGTGGGTATGAAAATCGAATATCTTCAATTATACCCAAATGGGTTATCAAATAAAAGTGCATGTGTATATTATGTGTATATCATGTGTATTTTATCAATACCGGTTGAGCCATTTTAGACATGGGGGTGAAAGTGATGATGAATAATCGATTATTTTCAAATATACCCAAGTGGTATCAAATAAAAGGGAATGATGTGTATATTACAGTTATACAAGTTTTATCAAAATCGGCTAAGCCATTTTAGATATGTGGTGGTGAAAGTGGGGGGATGAACAATCGAATATTTTCAAATATACCTACCCAAGTGGGGTATCAAATGAAATGGCATTATGTGTTTATTACAAAAAAACTGTACATTTATTTAAATCGGTAATTGTTAAAATGTTAAGTACAATATTTAGTACATTATCAAAGAAAACTATTCAATCGACAACTCAACAACTAACAACAACAACAACAACAACAACAACTTTCAACTATTCTATTCATTTCGTATTCTTTGTAATTCTTCGAATGCCGGTTTTTCATGAGGACAATTGAACAGTTTTCTTTGATCTAGTTCACATATTGCAAAACCTTTAGAATTTTTAACTCGGATCAAAGCTACACAGGCCCGGCCTTTGGCAAAAAATTTCTTGCTTAAATACAGGGTGTAACAAGACCCTTCACGAAGCCGTCAACCAAGAATTATGTACATCAAACTAAATAACTTTACGCAAAAATTATTGCTGGGAAACGACTTTTTTTTTGGAGTGAAAAATCACGTTTTACGATAGGACTCAATGTAAAACACTCAAAACATAGTGCTGATGGATAGATTTAATAGTACGGGGGTCGTGGAGATGTTTAAAGTAAAAATCTCACATTAAAAATATGTATTTAAAAAAAAAACTTGTGAAAAAGTTAGAACTTTGACCCCAAATATCTCCGAAACTACTTAGAAGGTTCCCAGGTATGGTCTAGAACAAAAAAAATATCGCAACGACGAGGAGATTATGTGCCTTTCGGCTTCGTTAAGGGTTACACCCTTTATACTTATGTTTAGATAAGTAGATAAGTTTAAAAAAACTTAAAATTAAATTGAAAACTTAAAAATCCCCAAGACAAAAAACAAAATAAAACAAACATTTTAAAAATCAAAAATAATATACCTATTGTTGAGCCATCAAATTACAATCACCATCAAATCAAGACACCAAATAGATGGATGGCACTTTAACATTTGCTCGTTAAAATGGTGCTACAATAACGCTTGGGGTACCGCCGAACCCGCTAGGGGATCGTATCGAAACAAGTTGGGCGGAAATTTTAGTAAATTAATAGATCAATTGAATAAAGGTTTCGGTGTTTTTGCGGGTCTTCGGATATTCGTTTTTTTTTTTTTAATCCCGTTTCTAGTGTTAATGATAATCTATAACTTGAAAACTAACAAGAATAACGGAACTTACAGGGAGGATTTTCGGATATCCCTGGGCATGAGGAATCTATTTTTTTTTTACAGAATAGAATAAAAAATATTAAATGAAATGATATATTCTATTCTTTTATTTGTGTTAGGTTAGGAACACAAACAAAAAAAAAAGCTATATTGTTAGTACATACAAAAACAAACCTACAGAAAAAAGCGGCACCGCACAGGAGCGCCAGTGTATGCCAAGCCCTGGACGCGACCACCCACAGTGTGTAGTCGCATCCAGTGCCGCCACAACGGCGAGTCCCAGCGGCCCACGAACATGCTCAGAAAGCTGTTCGAGCTGGCACGCATGCGCCTCATAAGAGACGCACAACGCTTCCGCATGATGGCATAAAAACCATCCACGTTTTCCACCGCAAACATTGCTGAAGCGCTGCAGTGGCGCGGCAGCGCGAACAGCACCTTTAATGCATTATTATATTGTACTTGCAGAGCACTGCATGTACATACGCTGCGTGTACTAAGGCCACAGGCCGTAGGTGTAAAAGGATTGACAGAAGGCATTAAATAATGTCACTTTGACTTTCTGAGTACACCGTGCAAACCTGTGGCCAGCACAGTCAGACAGACAGTCAGTCAGTTTTATGACGACACTATTTGAACCATCTTGTATACCTAAAGTGTCAGTTCGCCGCAACACTGGAGTTGACAAAATAACTGTACATACAAGAAAAAAGAAAAAGAACCTGTCATTGATAAGATTAGTAATTATACAGCGATTTGCCGACGGCGCGCGGCATTATGCAGCCGCCGTCACTGGACACTGCTCTTTTAATAAACACCTCTTTGTCATAGGAGTCACAGACAGCCCCCTGTGCCGAGCCTGCATGGAGGAAGACGAGGCAGCAGCCCACGTGCTTCTGCACTGCACGGTGGTTGCAACATACAGGTCAAAGTACTTCGGTAATCCAGGTACTCTCCGCGAGATCGTCAGCAACATCAAGGCGCTGCTGGCCTTTCTCAGGGAGCTAGGGTGGATCGAATAAATTTCCAACCCGCACGCAAAATACGCGCTTGGACTTGGAGTTGAGGAAACAATATACAATATAATAAAATAGTAATTAAATTCTGTCGTTTCATTTTCATTATTTTGTTCCTGATTTATTTTATAAGATGTGATTTAGTCAACTGAAATTCCTATGAGTAATGTTCGCCGATGTATTCTGATGTATCCTATGGTTTACGCCTGTTGCTACGGTCATCTTGTTTATAAGGTCCATGTCCTCAGATACACATATCGGCAGTTATGTGTAAGTCCCATGTAATAGGGGGCGAGCCTATTGACATCAACCGTGCACAAATCCAGACTCCCTGGCTGCTACTGAGGAATTCTTGAAAGAAAATCCCAACAACACTTTGCCCAACCTCGGAATCGAACCCAGGACCTCATGCTCAGCAATCGCACTTGATAAGACAAACAGAATTAAAATAAAAAGGGTACAACAAGACCCTTCACGACGCCGAAAAGCACTTGTTCTCCCTGACATTGCGATCATTTTTTTGTTCTAGACCATACCTGGGAACCTTCTAGTTACGGAGATATTGGGGGTCAAAGTTCCAACTTTTTCACAGGTTTTTTTTTATGTTTAAAATACGTGTTTTTAATGTAAGATCTTTACTTTAAACACCTCCACGACCCGCGTACTATTTAATTCATCCATCAGCACAATGTTTTGAGTACGTTACATTGAGTCTTACCGTAAAACTTGATTTTTCACCCCAAAAAAGGTAGTAGATTCCCAGCAATAATTTTTGCGTAAAGTTACTTAGTTTGATGTACAGAATGCTTGGTTGACGGCTTCGTGAAGGTTCCTGTTACACCCTGTATAACAAGCTCAACAAGCTGCGTTGGTGTGCTGTCCACAAGTTTTCCAATTCAGTATGAAGTTACAAGAACATAGACTATAGACAAGTACCAAAGTCGTCGAACACCAGAACTAAGATACCAGCGTTGCGGTATTTTTTTTTCATCTATTGCAGCATGATGATGAGATAGGAGCCTTTTTGGCCTCGCACAGGTCTGTTTTTTATTATTTAGTTTTAGTTTTTTTTTTTTATATTATTATTTTTGTTGTTCCTGTGCTTGTCCCAAATAAATACTTTTCTTTATTTCTTTCTAAGGTCAAATGAAATCAAATGTCTCGCTGATGGTGGCGCGTGTGTTGGATCATTTAGTTCCCTTCAAAATGGTTGAGTTGAATGGTGCTGATCTATGCGTCATGTTCGTGAACGGGCGCTGTCAGTGTGACTGGTCATCTCTTAGTTGCCACGGCTTATTTGAATTAATTATTTTTATTTTTTGAATTGTCTTTTTTGTTTTTACTGTGGACACTTAATGTGCACATTTTGCTACATCGTTCTCACATAGTGTACCATCTCAACATGAATGATGTAACCAAGATTTTGTAACAATTTGCTGATTTAAAAGATTGTCCATGGAGTTTCTTGCCCGTTCTTCTCCATAGAGATCTACGATAGGGAATGGGCAACTACAGTAGGTACTTTCATAGTTTTTATACCTTGTGACTGGGACTGTAGCTACATTTAATTGTTATCTTTGTTTCGACAATTCAAAAGTGTCTGTAACTGGCCTACTTGAAATAAATGCTTTGATTTTGATTTTGAATACTGCAATTTCCTGTATTTTGTCAAAGATTTGACCGCTACAGTTATCCTCATTCAACAAAAAAATTATATAAAAAAAGTAATCTACTGAATCTCACACAACTTTACACATATTCCACCTTCATCCTCATAAAGAAAATTACTAAGAATACCCTACAATAAAACATACAACTACATAAAAAAACAATAACATACAACACAAGGGGTTTTGTTCATTCGCCACAAAGTAAATTCGCCTCGAAAAAAAGTATGTGTAAACTCTCCACAGTTCTATTTTCATGAAGAAAAATCCGCCACCATATTATTTATTTCCGTACAGACAGCAGAAAAATCAAACATTAAGTAGAATAAAATGTTATTTCTTTATTTTTCACTAGCACTTCGCCCGCGACTTCGTTCGCGAAAATTGTGGTAGCTCGGCTAATTTACATGATAAAATTATAATTCATTTGACCCGAGTAGAATAATATTGTTTTGGTAAGTTGAATTTTTTCGACTTAAATATGTCGGAAAAATACTTTTTTTTTAATATATAAAAGCTACTATATCTGCTAAAATATAAAAGATATAATATGGTGTCGCTGAATTTAATTTAAATTCTGGAATACAAATCTGCTATTGTGACTTAACTATGTAGTACGTAATTTTGGTGACGACGATGCTTTCGGTTGACTTCTAGAGGAGATTTATAAATGATAAGAAATACAGATATCTAATATCTCAAAAAATAGAAGATTTTTGTCAATCAAATCAAATCAAAGCATTTATTTCAAGTAGGCCAGTTACAGGCACTTTTGAACTGTCGAATTGTTGCCTCAAAGTCCTTTTTTTTTAACTATAACAAGATAGTTAAAAAAAAAGGACTTTCAGGCAACAATTCGACAGTTTAAAATTATGTAAGTAACTTTTATCACTAGAACACTAAAGGCAACTGTTATAATTCTGATCTAAAAACTGGATCATAGGATTTTTGAAAAACCAATATTCCTGGCCAGAAATCGAACCGGTTGGTTTTAGAGAAAAAAAAAACACACACTGTATTATTACGCCAGTATAAGTAGGCTCGGAATTCTATATAATTATTTTCGTATGTATTTATTTCCCAGAATTTATAAGCGACACTATCGGATAGCGTAATTATAAAGTGTGTATTTTTTTTCCGTAATCAATGGGTTTGATTCCTGGATAGCAATATTGATTTTTCAAAAATCTCTTGATGCAGTTTTAGTTTTCATCAAAATCAGGCTCGAGGCTCCTTTAAGTATTTTTCGCTATTTCTCAGTTTCGCATTTGGCCATCCACGATCACTAAAAAAAACACCCTGTATACTAGGGTGAATTTGTACCCTGCACTCTGTACATAGGGTGAAAAAAGACTGGACAATTCACCCTGTGCCTTTATTTCCACCCACGCCCACTTGAAAAAAAAAAACACTATGTTTACACCATTCCATAGTGTCGCTAATAAGGATCAAATTCGGGGAAGTAATGACATGCGGCAAATTTAAGAAAAATGTAAAAAAATATTATGTTTTATCATATTTAAATTGATTGATGGCACCCGTACCGCAGTCATCTTCAAAATAGTGTTTCTATGTTCTATGTTAAGGGTTTGGTTTCCGCACTTAGTCCTTAAAGTGGACCATTGTACGTGAGCCATGGTGGCCGTTACTCCAACCAGCCCACCACCCTCCAGAAGCAGATCAGACTTCCCGGTCTTCTCAGGACATCCGCAAGGGATCTCGGTGCTCCAAGAATCTCCTCGCGGATCTGGGTGACGCCGGTGCACTCGAGGAGTACATGCGCTACCGTTTCCTCCGCCTCCATGCACGCTCTGCACAGGGGGCTATCAGTGATACCTAGGGTGTGGAAGTGTTTATTCAGTGAGCAGTGTCCAGTGATGGTCCCCGCCACCAGACGCAGACTATCTCTGTCCAGGCGCAGAAGGCGCGTGGTCAGCTGTGTATCCAGGGATGGCATAGCCTCCTTGGATTGCCTACACCCTGGTGTCGAGGTCCACCATTTTTCCGCTTCTGTTTGAGTGTGTTCCTTTAACCAGCTCCTTAGTTGCTGGAAAGGAATGGGCACAATGGGTTCAGGTCCGAAAGCTTTAGTGCTGGATCCCCTTCTAGCGAGTTCATCAGCTGCATCGTTTCCAAGTGATCCACTGTGTCCTTTGATCCATTGTAGTGTCACCGTGTTGCGGTTTAGTACCGTAACTCGTTCGAGGGCATTATGGCATTCTAGTATTAGTCTCGACGTAATCTGGTTTCTCTTCAAGGATTGAAGAACTGAGGCACTGTCGGAGAGTATACGAATATGGGTATCCGTAACCTCCCTGACTTCTATGGCGTGTGCCGCTTGGATAATGCCTACGCACTCAGCTTGGTATACCGAGTTGAGCATTCCCAAGGGTCTGGATATTTTAATGTTAAGGTCGTCAGAGAAGACTCCGACACCTGTCCCTTCGTCGGTCCTTGATCCATCGGTGTAGATCCTTAGCTCTGTTGGACCGGAGTAGTCATACATCTCCGCTGTGAGCTCTATGTTGTAGTGTTTTTGAAAGCAGTGGGTCTTCAGGGTTCTGTCGCAGGGTGATACCATCATTGGCTGTTGTTTGATAGCATCATCTTTTATGCGTGTATGTTTGATTCTGGAGTCCTTACTCAGGGTACCGGATATTTCGAGCCTGAAAATCGCTAGGGTCGCCTCCTCTCTTACGACGAGGTGTAGAGGTGGCAGCCCCAGCATCACCTGTAAAGCGGCAGTGGGTGATGTCCTCATGCTTCCGGTGATTGCTACGCAGGCAAATCTTTGTAGTTTCTCGAGATTTTTTTGAGCTGTGCTCAGGTTGGTCCTGGGCCACCAAACTAAGGAGCCGTATGTGATGATTGGCCGGATAACTGTAGTGTATAGCCAGTAGGTGATTTTGGGGCTTAGGCCCCAATTTCTGCCGAGCAGTCTTTTGCATTGCCATAGGGCTATGCTGGCTTTTGTGGTGATGTAATCGGTGTGTTTTGCCCAATTCAGCTGTTTGTCCAAATAGATACCCAGGTATTTGGTTTCAGTCGACAGGCTTAGGGTGGTCCCGAAGAAGCGTGGTAACTGTAGGGTTGCCAACTTTCTTTTCTTTGTGAAGAGGACGAGTTCAGTTTTGGTAGGGTTCACTGCTAGTTTGTATTCCTTGCACCAGTCCTCTACCATCTTCAGGGCTTGTCGCATAAGGTTGCACAGTGTGTTTTCGTGTGTTCCGTTTATTATTATGGTTATATCATCGGCATATCCCACCGTGAAGTAGCCTCTGTCGTTGAGACGCTTTATGAGGCTGTCTACCACGAGGTTCCATAGGAGTGGCGAGAGGACGCCCCCTTGGGGGCAGCCCTTCGCCACGATGGCTCTAGTGGTGTCGTTCACCGTAACCTGTACGGCTCTCAGTCTGAGCATGTTTGTGATCCATCCTCGCAGGGTCGAGTCCACACCGTGTTCCTCGAGGGCTGCGTTGATGCTATGGAAAATGGTTTTGTCAAAAGCGCCTTCTATGTCAATAAAAACAGCTAGTGAGGAGCATTTGTGGTCTACTGCACATTCGATCTTGGAGATTACACTGTGGAGTGCGGATTCCGTTGATTTACCTGTGGAGTAGGCGTGTTGTTGTTTGTGGAGTGGCATCTCCTGAAGAGGTCCGTCCCGAATATGTCGGTCACAGAGTCTCTCAAGGGTTTTCAGTAGGAATGATGTCAGGCTTATTGGTCTGTATGCTTTAGGTTGTGTATAATCAGGTTTGCCTGGCTTAGGGATGAAAATGACTTTCACCTCTCGCCATTGAAGTGGTATATAGTTATTTGCTAAGCAGGCTTGGAAGATGGCAGCCAGCCACGGCGTAAGGATGTCTGCTCCCCATTGCAGCAGGGCTGGGAAGATTTCATCTAAGCCTGCGGATTTGTATGGTTTAAAGGTCTGGATTGCCCATTTTATTCTATCTTCGGTTGCCACTGTACGGGCTCTGGACCAGTCCCGGTCGTTTGGCGTGTGCATTGGCTCGCTTGGCCATGCTCTGTCCTCGGAGAGGTTGCAGTCTGGGAAGTGGGTTTCCAGAAGAATTTTACTAGTCTCGTGGTCCGACTTTGTGTAAGTGTTGTCTGGGTTTTTCAGCGATCCGAGGGTGCGATCCTGGTCGGTGGACAGGATCTTTCTTACTCGCGCGGCTTCGCTGTTTGATTCAATGTCCTCACAGAATTTCCGCCAGGCTGCTCTGCTGGCATGCCTGACTTGTTTTTTGAAGATATATTGTGTTTTCTTGTATGAGTCCCAGTCTTCTGGGAGCCTGGAGTTTTTCGCTCTGTTGAATTGTTTGCGCATCGTTTGCCTGAGCTTGCTGAGTTCTGCATTCCACCAAGACTTTCCCTTGCTCTTGGTGTTTGGATCTGGTAGTTTGCAGCAGGCATGGTAGGCTTCAATTATATATTCCGAGAGTTTTATTACAATGTCCTCAAGTTGTTTGGGATCTGTTAGAGTTAAGGGTATTTGGTGCCGTGTTAGCAGTGAGGCCAGAAGCCGTTTGTAGCCGGGTACGTTGGTGCGGCGTGGATTGCGCCTAGGTTCGGGTTTTTTTGTGTTAGCTACTAGTGAGAAACGAATCCTTCTATGATCAGAGCAAGAAGGCTCGTTGGAAACGTGCCAATTAGAGATAAGTTTTGTCGCGCTCTCTGAAGCCAGCGTTAGGTCAATTATCGTTTGTCCGCGAGCTGTGACCCAAGTGGGTTCCGAACCGCGGTTTACGATGTTAAGGTTAGTGGAGAATAGATATGTGCATAGTACCTCACCTCTAGTGTTGGCTTTGACACAACCCCAAAGCGGGTGATGGGCGTTTGAGTCCGTGCAGATGACCAGGTCCAGGTTGGCGTCCTCACAGTACCTTACCAGGTCGGCCATCTCTTTAGTTGGGCAGTCTTCATCCTCGCCTGGCATGTAAACCGAGGCTAAGACGATGTCAGGTGCATCGCCGTCAGTCTTGAGTCTGACGGCTGTCAGGTCTCTGGAACATAGTTGTGTGAGTGTTGTCGTAGGTACATCTTTGGGTATGTAGGCGCAGGTTCGTGGTTTTTCTGTGCCCTGTGTGTCGAGAATTAGCTTACCTCCAATGTTTCCAAGGCCGCATACTCTATTATTTCGAATCCACGGCTCTTGGATCAGGACGATAGTTCGGGGTTTCGTCTCCAGCGTCCTGCGTAGGCAAGCCGTGGCAGTCTGGCTATGCTGGAGGTTGGTCTGGATGATGTTTAGGGCAGCGGGCGGGGGCGCCGGCGGCAATGAGGTGGAGTTAGGAGGAGATGGATCCATCGGATAAATCCCCCCCATCCTCCAGTTCATGCCGGTCGTCGCTCAGTGTCGGTGAAGAAGTAAGCCGCTGCTCTGTCCACCCTGGTGAGGTCGGCATGCGCACAGCGTCAGCATCAGCCATCGCCGTTCTGGCCATCTCCTCCTCCAGTTGTGTCATCGTCAGGTCAAGCTCTGTCGGTGTCGGTCTTTTTTGTGCAATTTCTGTGGTCGTGGTCTGGGTGTCAGAGGGTTGGGTGTTGGGGAAAAAGCGCACGTATATCGACCCAAGTAGGTACGATACCCGCCGCTCCCTCCCCAAGACCTTTTCGACTTCCTCCGGTGGGATACCCAGGGTCAAATATGTCCCATGGTTATCACCACCGATGGATGTCGCCCTGTACAGCGACCACCTCCCTATGTCATACCAGGTGTTCTGACGAGTCAGAACACTCTGGAGCCGCGCTATGTCCCCATTGTACCTGGGCACAAAGAGCGCTGCTCGGACACGGGTCGGTACGTCGGACTGCTTCATGACTGTCAGGGTCGCGTCTGTGTTAGGCAGTCTAATCATGGGCACGTTCTCAGTCAGCCAAGCCAGGGCGCTGTCGTCCTCACACCACATGTGAACAGTGCCATCCGCAACCCGTGGGTAGCCGCGGAAGGCCGGGAGTGGTTTGGAGGGGTCAGCGTCCATGACGAGGTCTTCGAGGCTGAGCTTGATGTGCTCAGCCTCGTCAGGGGTCATGTCGCGGGATGGAGGCGAGAGGCAGATCGCTACGGCGAGCCGCGCAGGAATATCCTTTGTGGCCCGTGCGTAGGTTCTCTGCTCCCCTTGAGCGGTCTGGATTTTGACGCGCTTGGCGTCCCCCTGGAGCGTACTCGGCGAAGCCGTATCGTCCGGGCGCACCCTCTTCGCCGTTCCCTGGCCGCTTGGCCCGGGTTGCGGTTCCGAAGGGCTTGGCACGGTGTTTCGTGCCAGGGACACCCTGCGCGACAATCCAGATCGCTTGCCTCGCTTCGTTTTGGGTCGGTCTTGGGTCGCCTCGGTGCGGTTCCGGTTGTTTCCTCCGGATGGTCCTGGTGCGGGCAGTGTCGTTCCGCGCTGGGTTACCCCTTCGCGTAATGGTCCTTGCCCGCATGTTTCCGCGTCCGGCTGCTTTTCGCGCTGGGTTTCCCCTTCGCGTACTTGCGGCTGGTCGCGTACTCCCTTACAAGGAACCGTTTTCGCATCGCGCTGGCTATTGCCTTCGCGGATCTTGCTCAAACGGTTGTTGAGATCTCTCTCTCTGTTTCGGATTTTTCCGCGCTTACGTTTAAGCGAGCGTACTTCGTCCACAGAGATGAATCCAGGGCCACCGGATTCAACTTCCTTTCCCGTCCCGTGGTGTCGAGAGTCAATGTCTCTCAGCCTTGCTTCGATCTTCTCGCGCTGGAGTGCCAGCGCGCGGAGTTCGCCGTCAAGACTGGAGAGTCGTGCATTGTCGGTGTCATTGTCGGGGTTGTTCGTTATACTGTTCCGAACGATGCTCTGTTGCCAGGCCCTCGTGGAAAGTATAACGGGTGTCAGGGTCGTAGGCGCGGATGTCGCAGCCGTCGTGTCAACCGGCGCAGAGGTTGCAGCCATGGTAGTGTCAGGTGGCGCGTGAGCCGCAGCCAGTGCTGTTAGCGCTAAAGCAGCCGGCCGCGCAGAAGGCGCGGCCCTAAGTGGCAGATTGGTGCCCCCCCCCAGATTACGAAGGGAGCTGACCGACGTGTCGGCATGGGATTCCCCGGCATTGCCGGGACCCACCTGGGGATTATTTTCATCTTTCTGCGACATGTTGGGGTTTGTGGGCTTTTTTGGATAAGAGGTTACCCCTCCTCATGGACCGAAGGAAGAAAGGAAAAAAGGGAGGGAGGGATTGGGCGTGGGATCATGGGAGTGGGGTTTGGGTTACCCTAGGCCTGGGATTTTGGCTTTTGGGAATTCTGAAAAAGCGCCCGGGGGTTTTTGTTGTGTCTATTTCTTATGGAATTAGACCAAAAACAGGGCGGCAACCTCGTGAAGGTGAATCCCCCAGACTTGCCTTGAGGATCTACACGACTGTAGCGCTCACCCTCAAGACCCCGCCACCTTGCCACCTCTGAGGGAGGCAGTAAGGTAGGCCTGCATCTATACTACCAAGCAAAGCATGAGCAAAGCATGTCGTTGTGCAACCGCAAAAGCATAAGTACAGTCCCTCCCCAAAAAAAAAAATATTGTTTTGTTTTAATTTCATTCTTTTTTCTCTTCGTAGTAGAAGGTCTCAATAAAAAAAAATGTAAGCAATTGACATTAGAACTTACAATTGAGTTGGCGCTAATAGGATTTTGTCCGAGGTTTCGTTGAATACGAGTCTTGGCATACTTCCTTTACCTTTAAAGGTACAAATGTCTTGTTTAAGGTACAAATAGTACATGTGTAGCACAAACACTTTAATGTGATACATTTTAAATTGGAGACTTGATCCCGTCATATTGACGCTCACGAAATGTTATACTTACAAACCTTCCTCTTGAATCACTCTATCTATTTAAAAAAAACCGCATCAAAATCCGTTGCGTACTTTTAAAGATCTAAGCATACATAGGGACAGACAGCGGGAAGCGACTTTGTTTTATACTATGTAGTGTTAATGATTATTTAGGAGTAACTCTGTATGGTATTGGCGGTTATCCAATATCCATGAGCGGTCGTAGGTTGCGTGTTGTGTTGGGTGTTAGCAGAGCGAGGGTTCGTTAATTGATACGCGTCGTATACAACTTTCATTTAATCAGTGACAGTGACTACGTATAAACAATGTACTCAGTGATTAATAATATAGCAATCTGATGTTGTTGTACCATGTAGTAGTGGCGCCATGTAAAAAACAATTCTCGGCAGAGAGCAGAGAGCGTCTCAGTGTTGCCAACTTAATGTATATAATATATGGTACTGAATACGTGGCATTTCGCCACATCTGAATCTCATTTTAAGTGAACTGTTATTTCTAAGTTCTTATAAGAAATAAATGTCTTCTTCTTCCATACTTCTCTATTACTCGTCATCTCAGCAGACACCTCCCTTCTAGCCATATCATCCTTCACACAGTCCATCCATCATCACCATCAACCAAGCATCAGTCCCACCGTTAAATGATAAATGATGTAGGTTTTTACAAACACATCACACCACATCTAGTTTAAAAAAATGACGCGTAAAACATGTAATTTTTTTAAACTAGATGGGGCCGGTGTTTCGTACCTGACTACTCTGAGAAGAAACAGCCGAAACAAACTCAGAGGTCATAGTCTCTTTTAAAGTCCAGACATAATCTTGGTCAACTCACATGAGGACTATGCAGATTAGGTCTGAGATGGTCTCGTCAAGAAAAAACCACACAGATTTGAGTGAACCTGTCCAGTCAGTGCAAGCATTTGTCAGTTATCGTGTAGCTCGACTTATAACTCAAGGAGCTCAACGACACGACGAACAATACCAAAGAAAGGACATTTGGGTAGGTCGCTTATAGTACTCAAAATGCCAGACAATCGTGGAAAAAAACAAACAAACAAAATTACCCACATGGTCCTCACATTCACAATAGTCAAATTAAATTATTAATACAAAAAAAATGCAAAATAAATGTCAATAAAAATCATTAAATGTGACCATTCACAATAATAAATATAAAATAGTAAAATACTTAACAAAGTAAATATTCATTTCAAATCATTAAATGTCACAATAAAAAATTATAAACGAAATAATACAATACGTTGCCGTTGGCTCAAGTTGTTTCGTCGCAATTCGTGGATAAGCTGATTTTAGCTATAAGTATTTTATCAGGCGTTTTACTTTACTGTCATGGGTTTTATTTCAAGTTTCAACGTCAAATACAAAAAAAATAAATTAATTCACTGCGTGCTACATCCTGAGTTGTTTTAATTCCCTAAATTCCTGTGAAATGCCTTCAGTTTTTTTACACTAGGTTTATTATTAGGTCAAATCTTTGTCGAAATACAGAAAAAGGCGAATCTTTCAAGTGGCTCTATTTCTGTTCTGCGGCAAATTAAGTGCTTATTGTATAAGAATGAAGTGAAGTCTTTAATATCACTACATAGTATAAAACAAAGTCGTTTCCCTCTGTCTGTCCCTATGTAAGTTTAGATCTTTAAAACGACGCAACGGATTTTGATGCGGTTTTCTTTAATAGATACAGTGATTCAAGAGGAAGGTTTATAATTATGTAAAACATTGCACCGGTGCGAAGCCGGGGCGGGTCGCTAGTAGGACATATTTTTATTTTAAGTCTTACGTCAAGAGTTCATAGTTAAATGTCCATTAAATGACGAAGACATACAAAAAAAAACTATTTATATGAAGCAAAAAGCCAGCAGAATACCAGAATTTTATTATGGTGAGTCGAAAAAATATTTAAATTAAAAAAATGTTTTTTATAAATACTTCCTAATTTGAATCCCCACGTATCTTTATCTTAGTAATAATTTAAAATGTGACGTATGAGTTGGACTCGTGCACCATGGGTTCCTTACCACCAAAACCTTTATGGTCTGATCAGAACTCGAGATGAACATTTTGACTGGCAGTAAGACTTTCTTTTTGTTTTCTTTTTTTAGCCAGCTCTGGCCCTCTCCGGCACTCTTTCAATTTTTCGAGAACCCGTGTGTCCTTATAGTTCTGACTTAACTTGTCCAGTTCGTCCCATCATCTCCTTCGTGGCCTGCCGCGTCCCTGGTAAGAGGTAAGATCTTATTAGTAATTGCAGGGTGTAACAAGACCCTGAAAAAAGCTGTCAACCAAGTATTATGTACATCAAACTAAATAACTTTACGCAAAAGCTATTGCTGGGAAACGATTTTTTTTTTTGGGTGAAAAATCACATTTTACGGTAGGACTGTATCTAACGCGCTCAAAACATTGTGCTGATGGATGGGTTGAATAGTACGGGGGTCTTACAGGTGTATAATGTAAAAATCTTACATTAAAAACATTTATTAAAAAAAAAACTTGTGAAAAAGTTGGAACTTTGACCCCCAATATCTCCGTAACTAGAAGGTTCCCAGGTATGGTCTAGAACAAAAAAATGATCGCAATGACGGGGAGAACAAGTGCCTTTCGGCTTCGTTAAGGGTATTGTTACATCTTTTATATCAAGTCAACTTAGAATAGGGTTTCAAAAAGTTCGGTACTTATAAAAATACTTAGATAAGTTGCAACCTGGGCTGGGTACTAAAAATCTCTTGTTTTGTAATAGACCATATAGCGAAGGTCAGCATAATTCGCCTGCCCTAACAACAAAGAGAAACAAATTTTTGGCTACTCATTACACCTATATTAATTGATAGTTGGCATCAATACAAACAAGTTTTGTTCTATGCAAAATGTTCTAAAGTGTCACATTTCCGAGATATGAGCTATCAAAGTTAAAGTCCATTCACTGATGGTATCTTCAGCATAACTTTGATAGCTTATATCTCGGAAACGTGACAAATTAGAACATTTTGTCTGTTATAAAACTGGTTTGGATTGATATATCAACTATCGAACTATTGACGACCCGAATGACGCAGCGGTAGTGAGGCTGCCTCACGTTCTTAGGGTCCCGGGTTCGAATCCCGGTAGGAGCAAAATGTTTGTGTGATGAGCATGGACATTTGTTTCCAAGTCATGGATGTTTATATGTATAATAAGTATGTATTCACAAACAAAAAGTATCTATGTAGTATTATCAACTATCTGGTGTCCACGACACAAGCCTCGTTGCTTAGTGTGGCACCTAGATGGCGCTGTGTGTAATGTCCAGCGATATTTATTTATTTATCGATTGATACAGGTTTTATGCGTGGCTGGTCAAATCAAAATTGCTGAAGAAGCCATCAATAAATGGACTTTAACTTCGATAGCTCAAATCTCGGAAACGTGACACTTTAGAAAATTTTGTCTCATTCAAAACTGGTTTGTATTGATACCAGCTATCAATTAATACAGGGTTTATGCATGGCTAAGACTTTGAAAAAAAAAATGGCTAAAGTTAGGTCTGCCATTAAATTCAAACCCCTTTATTTGTGGTCGGCGCAGCATGTCTTCTTCTTCCATGCTTCTCTATTGCTCGTCATCTCAGTAGTCACCTCCTTTCTAGCCATATCATCCTTATCTTGTAAAAATAATTTCTGTGTTTATTTCAACCACCTACCTACTGCTACCTTATTTAAATTATTCTTAAAGGTACATCCCTAGGAATGAAAGAAAGAAAGCTTAAGTTCAATAATAGGCCCCCGTTGCCCCCGCTTATTCATTATTGCTCAAAAAGTTGTAAAAAAAATGTACAACAGCGAGCTTCAGGACTGAATTTTCTTAGAGAAAACCTTACTTCAATGACCTCTTTGATTACGGAACCCTAAAAAACATTCAATAAATCTTTACCTAGGTTATAATTATATCACCATATCAAAAATAGGATATTTTTAGACGTTCGTCGAGTATATTTTTTTTTAGAAGATTAATTAATCTTGTCTACAAGTTCAGTCTGTTATCTGTTACGGAAGCCGGTATAGACCTACACGTGTTTTCAATAAATTATTTAAATCATTGACAAGCACTTCATCATAATATAAAAGAATGCCTATTTTTATTTTTAATCTGGTTTTGAGCTAAGGTTACCAATTACCTGTTTTTTATTTATTTACGGGAGACGTTTTTATTATTTAATAGGCCCAAGTCATAACGATGCGGATTTAAGGTGGACGCGAGCCGAACGCGACCCGCCGGTGTTGGCTGCCACCTTAAATCCGCATCGTTATGAATATGATTTTGCGAATGAATTCGGTTGTTTTAAGAATAAGAATAAAATCGTTAAGTATATAAAAAGCGGTCATTCTTTGTTTTTGTTGAACGGAGAACTTAGTATTTTTTTACTATTTCACGAAACGTTCCTTGGATTGTAAAAGATCATGGAATTTTGGTTTTATGCTGGATAATTTTGACAATAAGCATATCTCCGTTGATTTCTACATCTTTAGTTGTAATATTATACAGCTCTTGTCGTCAACACACCAAATCAATCCGAAACCGAAATCAATTAATTAGTTCTTGAAGTTATGCTAAGGTTACGCACTTATATATTGTAGATACATTTCTATTAAAAATATTAAACGTACCGTTGTTGCTAGATACTGACTATCCGGAGCCTCATTCAAAAAACGTCGGCTAGTGACAAAAATTTAGATTTCAGACCAATATCCGAGCGTCTCTTCAAAAATGCCATCAGGTTACAGTACGTTTTGATATCAACACCATGTTTGAGCTTAACCATGCTTCTTAACTTGGAATAGATGCACCACAGGGAGCTGGGTTTGTATGTATTGGCGAGTTCAGCGAAATACGCCAAAAATACGTTCACAGAAAATGACTGGGTTTTTTTTGGTTGCTCTTCCATTGTAGGAAACGATCTCAAGCAGCTAAGCTTTTCTCTAGATTTTGCAGGTATTAGGCTTTCGTTTGCATTTTGTGCTGCATGTAGTATTTCTGGCGGGGTTAAATCTATCAATTGTTCCTCTTCTGTACTAAAACTTAACATTTTTACAATTATTTAGCGCACAGCAATAAATGCGATACAAGTTCTCTTTTTTTGCACTCGCCAAATGTAAGGTGATTGATTACATATAGCCATACTGCCTACTTCAAAATTATAATTTTAGTGATTAAATGAAAATATTTTATAACAAATTATTGTGTATGAACAAATAATTTGATAATAATAAATGTTTTTTCGTCGTAATTAGGTACACATTTATTTAGGTATATTCCAAAAACGTAAATGGATTTTCAGTGGCATAAAACCTCTTTGTTATTTATACAAAAAAAAAACTGTATTACCCGGTTAAATTGAAAATGCTCTGTTTACTCGCATTAATTTGCAGTTGTACTAACTTAACTTTGTAGGGATAATTCTATTATGCACTAGTGTGTAATATTATTATGCACGTGTGTTTTATAGTTCGGTTTATGGCCCTAAGAACGATGTAATAACACACACACTTTACGAGCAAGTGTATTGAAAAATTTATTAAAACCTTGTTACAAACAATTTCTTAACCTAACTTACCGCTATAAATAAACGTAACAAGTAAGTTTTTTACATATTTAGAAATCAGAGGTCCCCAAACTAGGCTGCGCCTGTATGTTAGGGGCCGGAGTTGCGTTTTCTTAAAATTAAAACACATAATTTGTTGATGTGATTGTTAACAAGGTAATTAGGTAAATGTGGAATAACTTTTTACAAATAAACAAAATAATATTACAATAAAAAAAAAAAAAAAAAACTGAAAATTATTCGAATGTTTAATAATGTCGTGTGAGAAGACACGGAAGACACGGAAGAAATTTTAAGTTAATTAAATAATATAAAACATAAAATAAGTGCAAATAACCCACACATCTGGGATCTGGGACTTTTACGCGAAAGACACTTGCGCGAACCCATTTGCGCGAAAAGACAAATGCGCGAATGGACTTTTGCGCGATTGGAAAATTGCGCGAACAAACATTTGCGCGCCAGGACACATGCGCGAATGGACTTTTGCGCGATTGGACATTTGCGCGACTTAATGGTAAAAGAGGTCCAATCCGTTTACTCTGTGGAGTAAACATAACATCACGCCAGTTATTACTTGAAGGCAGTTTTTTCTCTCCATCATGGGTGTCGTGTTCATGGTTTTTGGGGTTGCTGATTACGAAAAAGGGGTCAAAAAGAAAATCTAAGATGGCGCCCTGGATTTTTATTTGGTTTTTCCGTAATGGGTAAAAATTCAAAACGACACCCATGATGATTTTCTTTTTAACCTTATTTTCGTAATCAGCGACCCCGAAAACTATGAAAACGACACCCATGATGAAAAAACCAAAATTTTCCTCGGCGCCATCTTGGATTTTCATTTTGACCTCATTTTTGTAATCAGCGACCCCGAAAACCACGAAAACGACACCCATGATGAAAAATCCAAAATATTCCTCGGTGCCATCTTGGATTTTCATTTTGACCTCATTTTTGTTATCAGCGATCCCGAAAACCATGAAAACGACACCCATGATGAAAATCCAAAATATTCCTCGGTGCCATCTTGTATTTTCATTTTGACGTCATTTTCGTAATCAGCGACCCCAAAACCATGAAAACGACACCCATGACGGAAAGAAAAAAAAACTGCCTTCAAGTAATAACTGGCGTGATGTTATGTTTACTCCACAGAGTAAACGGATTGGACCTCTTTGACCAATAAGTCGCGCAAATGTCCAGTCGCGCAAAAGTCCATTCGCGCATTTGTCTTTTCGCGCAAATGGGTTCGCGCAAGTGTCTATCGCGCATATGTCTTTCGCGTAAAAGTCCCAGATCCCAGATGTGTGAGTTATTTGCACTTATTTTATGTTTTATATTATTTAATTAACTTAAAATTTCTTCCGTGTCTTCCATGGCAGTTTGGCAAACCATTTTACTATCGTTTTCTTTTGCTGATTGTATTATAAATATGGATATGCGAGTAAAACGGGCATTTTGCATTTTGCGATCGCTGTCTATGTCGAGACTGCAGGGTCTGAACAGAATGGAACAACATGCCATCGTCTGCCGAGCCTTTTCCCAACTATGTTAGGGTCGCCTTCGAGTCTTACCGGATGCAACTGAATACCAGTATTTTATTTGGTTCCCTTCAATATGGTTGAGTTGAATGGCTGAACCATACGTCATGTTCGTGAACGGGCGCTGTCAGTTGGGACTGGTCATCTCTTAGCTGCCACGGTTTATTTTAATAACTTTATTTTGAAAGTGTTGATTATTTTAATCTTTTACTCTGGACGCTCTTAATATGCACTTCTTTCTACATCGTTCTCACATATATGTATAATCTCAACGTGAATGATGTAACCAAGATTTTGTAACAATATTTTGATTAAAAAGAGTGTCCATGGAGTTTCTTGCTCATTCTTCTCCATAGAGATCTACGCTTTGGAATGTGCAACTACAGTACTTTCTCAAGTTATTATGCCTCGTGACTGTGACTGTAGCCTGACCTAACCCAAGTAGTACTGGGTAATACGAAACCCCTTGGTAATACTGGCTGTCAGACTTTTGGGAAGTTATTACTCCGAGTCGTAAAGTAAAGAGTAAAGTTAGGTATCTTTCTGGTTTTCTTTAATGTTGTTACTATAAGATAACATGACATTACGCCTGTAATCCCCGAAGCGTTAGGCAGAGGTGTATCTTCACGCCCACCTTTCACCAGTTATGTTTATGTCCCATGTAATAGGGGCGAGCCTATTGCCATCAACCGGGCGCAAATCCAGACTCCGTTAATTAAGAAATTCCTGATTTAAAAACCCAATAACACTTTGCCGGACCCGGGAATCGAACCCAGGACCTCATGCGCAGCAGTCGTGCTTGCGACCTGCGCTAGGCCAACGGGGCAGTCATACTGTTGATACTATAGAGGGTGTAACAAGACCATTAACGAAGCCGAAAGGCACTTGTTCTCCCCCTTATTGCGATATTTTTTTTGTTCTGGACCATACCTGGGAACCTTCTAGTTACGGAGATATTGGGGGTCAAAGTTCCAACTTATTCACAAGTTTTTTTGAAATACATGTTTTTAATGTAAGATTTTTGCTTTAAACACCTCCTAGACCCCCGCATTATTCAATCCACAATGTTTTGAGTGCGTTACATTGAGTTCTTTTGTAAAACGTGATTTTTCACCCCAAAAAAAAAGTCGTTTCCCAGCAATAATTTTTGCGTAAAGTTGCTTAGTTTGATGTGCTTGGTTGACGGCTTCGTGAAGGGTCCTGTTACACCTTGTATGTATCAAAAAAAGAAGGCGTAGCCATAATGGAGACTAATAACTTCTAGTTTATGGTAAACATAATCTATGTAACGAACATAGTCAAAAAAAAAAGAACTGCCAATTATTTTTATGTCTGACGTCCAGGAAGTACGCACGAGGCTTTGTTTGTTTGGTACGTTTTCACTGCTAAAATATGTTTATAATGCTGAGTTGGTTTTGATGGAATTTGGCATAAAAGTAATATTAAACTTAAAACAGAATAATCTACTTAATATAACCGGTCAAGTGCCAGTCGGACTCGTGCATGAAGGGTTCTGTACCATCGAAGTAGGCAAGCCCCTTTTAATTTTTAGTTTATTTTTATTTTTTATTGCTACAGCTTTCATGTAGATTTTCCTGTAATCTATACGTAAAGAACTATCTTTTATATATTTTTTTTTAATTTCCGGCCCCTTTTTCGGGGGTATGGTCAATTTTCGCTTATTTTCTTAAATAACTTAAAACTATTTATTTTAAAATTATGTTTGAAATGCTCACAACGAGTTCTTTCATTTGATATGTAACAAGATATAGTTTGCAAACCTTTTTTTTTGTCATGTTCTAATTTACCCCTCCAAAAGTGGCCCCATGTTTAAAATTCATTAATTTACGTTACACGTCCGTCTTTGTGTCACCTCTTTTGACAGTTCATAGTGATCATCACTTGGCGAGTTTTGATATACAATGACCGTTCTTGTTGGTTTCTGCTGACTCTACCCGTGCAGAACTGTGATGAACTATCAACAGGGATACGCAATAACCCTGCCGGAATTCTTAGTACCAGCCGCGGAGTCTGGATATATGACCGGTTGATGGCAATAGGCTCGCCCCCTATGCAAAATATAGGTGTAGGTACTATAATTGAGGACTTTCAGGCCACTGACTGCCTGTAACGACTGTCGAAGATCTACAAAATAAAGACAGACCCAATTTTGTAATGGGTGGTCACCCATCCACGGAATAACCTAGGCAAGCTTGATGATTATTTATTTAGCCACGTGCTCCTTTAGTGATGAAATGAACATAACAGGCATTGAGCATATGGGTGTACTATACATACACCTCTGTCTATCACTACGGAGACTACAGGCGTTGGTGTAATAGCTAAGGTCACTCATTAACGCCTAGCAACTTGGTACATCCGCTGTAATACCTAATTAATCAATAGACGTACTAAAGAAAACGATTCACAATCATCTTGGTTTAGACACGCGATGATTAAAAATACATCATTACAATGTCATTTCCTTGAAGGCTTGAAGGTATAATAATTACGGATTGTCAGGGTAGACCCTATATCAATGTAGTTGAGGTAGGTATTTCTTCATTATCATTCTCCTGCGCTTATCCAAATTCACATGGGATACCTGCATTCATTTCACTTTTCTATTACTCGTCATCTCAGCAGTCACCTCTTTTCCATCCATCGTTTCTTTGGTCTTCCTCTACTCATCCACATTCATACTCAACACTTTCCTCACGACATTTTCCTCATTCCTCCGCATCACATGTCCATACCACGACAACCGATTACCACACAACATTTCAGTCACCGGCGCCACTTTCAGACTCCCTCTTATGTGCTCATTCCTTATTTTATCCATTCGCGTTACACCACACATCCCCCTTTGCAATTGCCTTTCATTTATCCCTTTTGCGGCCCAACATTCTGATCCTTCTAAGACATCAGGTCTAACCTTTGTTTTATAAATCTTCCCCTTGAGTTTAAGGGGGTCATATTGTACCCGTGACTTGACTTGATTAGGTTCAACATGCAATGTTTCATTTCAAATGGTTCACACCCGTGGATTTTTAATTATTTTCTGCACACGAGCGAAAATAAAAATTTGCAAAGATTTTGAAAAGATTTCATAAAGATAGTTTATCTTTACGGCGTAAATATATGTTGAGTATTTAAATTTTGTTTCTAGATAGAATAATATCATAGATAAACATGATTATTTAAAACAAATATTTACTTTTATTAGCAAATTAACATTATTGGTGTTCTAAATTCAAAAATATTTGAATTTTAGGCTGTTTAGCGACATCAAACCTTTGCTTCTTCGAAAGCAAAGCGCGGAAAAAAAGCAAATTAAATCATGGTTTCCTAATAATTCTGGACAAAAGTACTTTCCATTCTAATATTTTATTTCTTCAAAAGTGTATTGTAATCGTATCGTAAATAATATTATAAATGCGGAAGTAAGTTTGTTTTTTTGTGTGTTACCTTTTCGCGCCTAAACCACTGAACCGATCATCCTGAAATTTTGCATATACGTTGTCAGGTGTACAGAAACGGACATAGGGTACCTTTCATACCGAAAAAAAGTACTGTTCCCGAGGAACACACCAATAATGTTCTTATGATAACAGATGGCGCCACGTGGCTTTCGAATCATGATTGAATTATATTATTACAAGCAAAGTACAACTCGAAATGATTGTCAAATTCTAAATTAACGCGAGCGAAGCCGTTGTCAAAACTTGTGTAATAATTTGAATGAATAAATAATGCAGATTAAAAGGCAGTACGACACCATCATTTCATCCATCTTTTTGACAGCCCAGCATTCTGATCCATGCAGTACGACAGGTCTGATCAAGAACGTGTACATTTCATGACTTGTATAATTTAATTTCGAATAGTTTTGAGAAAATATTAAAAATGTAATTATTCGTGAACTCGAATAAATTCGATTACATGTATTTATATGTACAATAAAACACATTAAAATAAATAACCAGGGACTAATTATAATATATTTTATTGCAAATGATTACAAATATTAATAGTTTATTATTAAGTAAGTACTTGAAACTTGTGTTAAATTGAATAAATTACTTATAACATTCATTCGTCTTAATGTTTAGTGTTATACATTTACATATTTACTAGAAAACCTTCCAATATAAGTAACTAGCTTTTGTCCGCGGCTTCGCTCGCGGTAATTTAGAATTTAACAATCAATTCGGGGTGTACTCTGCTTGTAATAATATAATTCAATCATGATTCGAAAGACACGTGGCGCCATCTATTATCATAAGAACATTAATTTTGTTTTCCTCGGGAAAAATACTTCGTTTCGTGATGAAAGGTATCCTATGTCCGTTTCTGTACACCTGACAACGTATATGCAAAATTTCAGGATGATCGGTTCAGTAGTTTAGGCGTGAAAAGGTAACAAGCAAAGTTACTTTCGCGTTTATAATATTATACAGGGTATAAGGGACAGCCCTCCATAAAATGACAGGGTGCATTCAGCGCCTTATTTTGAATCTTATTCTACCGGAATTTTTCACTTTGTTTTTTTTTTCAGTTAGTATTCCTTTAATTCAATGTAATAGTACGTTGCCTATACGCAGCACTTTGTTTATATAATGTAAGTAAATAATAAGGCTTACATCAACAATATTAATAATACAAGTTAGAAGATATGGATATGTCAATATTATAAGATATTGAAATACTCTAACGAACGACGCGAGAAAACAGCCGTTCGCTACTTGCATTTTGCCACGGTAACGTGTATCGTTATGCGTATGAGGAAATAAAACAAATCAAATTTATTGGATTCCCATAACATTCCTGAAATAATTTCTTGTACCAGCCATCTTAGTATGATACTGAATACACCCTATCAGTCTGCGGAGGCCTGGGCCCTTAACTCCTGTATATAGTTAGGACTAGCTTTCACACGCGGCTTCGTTCGCGTTATAGTCGGAAATTACCTCTTGGGAATGTTATAATCATTTAACCTATATCATTATCATCTGCCTAGCGTGTTCCCAACCATGTTGGGGTCGGCTTCCAGTCTAACCAGATGCAGCTGAACACCAGTATATTACATGGAGCGACTGCCTATCTGACCTCCACAACCCAGTTAGTACTGGGTAATACGATACCCCTTGGTAAGACTGGTTGTCAGACTTTCGGGCCACTGACTACCTGTAACGACTGTCAAAGATCTACAGCCGGTACCAACGGCTTAAAGTGCTTTCCGAGGCATGGAAGAAACTCGGGTAAGTAATGTGTGGTCACCCATCCAAAGACCAACCTAGACAAGCGCGGCTTAACGTGAAGATTGATCCGAGCGACTGATATAGCCTATAACACTCAGGGATAATTTAACTTGCCATTAGTGAAAGAATCTTTGGAATCGGATTAGTATACAGGGTGTAACAGGACCCTTAACGAAGCCATCAACCAAGCATTATGTATATCAAAATATGTAACATTACGCAAATTATTGCTGGGAAACGACTTTTTTTGGGGTGAAAAATCCTTACCGTAAAACTTAATGTAACGCACTCAAAACATTGTGCTGATGGATGCATTGAATACTACGGGGGTTAAAAATCTTACATTCTAGACATGTATTTAAAAAAAAAACTTGCGAAAAAATTGGAACTTTGGTCCCCAATATCTCCGTAACTAGAAGGTTCCCAGGTATGGTCTAGAACAAAAAAATGATCGCAATGACGGGGCCAACAAGTACCTTTCGGATTCGTGAAGGGTCTTGTTACACCCTTTAGTTCCGAAATTACCCCACACACATACAAACTTACAAACTATATAATATAACATCACGCATGTTTACCCGAAGGGTAAGGTAGAGCTGTACCTAATAGTACACCCACATATCGCCAGTTATGTTTTATTAAGACCTATGTAAAAGGGGGCGAGCCTATTGCCATCAACCGGGCACAAATCCAGTCTCCGTGGCTACTACATAGAAATTACTGATGCAAGGACCCAATAACAATTTTCCCGACTTTTGAATCGAACCCAGGACCTAAAGCTCAGCAGCCACAATTGTGTCCATTAGAACCACGAGGCAATCTTAATAAATATAGCTAATTAAGTGTAAGCCACTTCTGAACTAAAAACCCAAGCTACCCCAAAGCCTTTTTCCAATTTAAAAACAGTAAAGGCCCATGAACAACAGCTCAAAAAAAAATGACACATGTCATCCATCTTACTAATGGTCTTGGTTCTACAGAAAAATAGCATGAAGCATCGTAGCCACTGAAGAGAATGTTCATTAGTCGGGCGATTGCGCCCGTTGAATAAAGCCGTGCCGCGGAGCAAAATATTATACCGAAGAAAAAAATATTTTACGACACAGTGCGCTTTCGTAATAGTTTTTGTGAAAAAATTTTTTTTTGTGTTTTTTTTTTCTGTGGTGTTTTTTTTTGTAATTCAAGTGTCTGTGTGGATTTTTTTTGTGGAGCTCCTGTTTTGGAACTGGGATTTTTTCGTTGAGGTAAGTTTTTTAGTTTGTTTTTTTTTTTCTTTAATGTACGATTTTTTTCTTTATCTGCAATTTAAATAATAACAACAATCTAACACGCTAGTAAATATAAAACAACCCATTTGCATAAATTTTATTCGATTCCGTCAAAAATTATTCGAAAATTTTTTGTTATTCCAAAACTCGGTCACCACCTATTAATACAAAAAATGGAGTAATATTAACCGTTTATTAAGTCCGCATTTACATATGTTATGTCTTATTATGTCATATTATTATATTTGCTGGCTTTCACTTTAGTGGGGGAATTAGGGCAGTATGCCATGAAAGTGTCTTTAAGATGAACGATAATACGTTTACTTGAGATTTACTTTCATTTTCTTGTAATGTACGCACGTATTTGCGGAGCTTTTAGCTTATAAATGTTTTTCTTTTTTCGAATAAATTATGCCGGGAAATGTGTTTGGTGAGGTGAAAAGAAAATGATTATTCGAATGGAAAAAAATCGTTTTTTAGTTTTAACAATGTTAAATCTTTACACAATTTACGAGACTTAAATAATAATAATTAAGTATGTACATATTTAAAAAGGAAATAATTTTCTGGTATAAAAAGTACATCGCTTTATATTTTCTGAAAAGTATATTTACAGGATATTTTAAGACATTTACGCCTTAAAAATACTCATATTCATTCTTTTGCCCTTATCCCAATACATTCGTGGTCGGCGCAGCATGTCTTCTTCTTCCATACTTCTCTATTACTCGTCATCTCAGCAGTCACCTCTTTTCTAGCCGAAAACAACGTGCTCAATGCCTATCAATAAAATTGATCTGAAGTCACATTTAAAGATAATACTTTTTACATTTTTTTTCTAATTTATGATTATTATGGCAATCTGAAAAAAAAAACTAGTTGAACTTTAGAAATCAGGTTTTTTTAGTAAATTTTTATGGGGGAGTGCCATCGGCCATCTTATTATTTAATTCTAATTTATTTAAATCAATTCAATTCTGAAATTATTACCATCAGATGTTTAGTAATGCTTGTCCCCATTTTTGTAGGAAATAATAAAAACCTTAAGGTTTCTGCAGTGCGTTCCCACAAAGTTAAGTTTTTTTGTTCATATTGCTGCGCTGTTTTTCTTTGTATTTCGTCTCAAATTCAATTTGACCCAATTATGATAAGAGCATGAGGTCCTGGGTTATATTTCCAGGTCAGTCCAAGTGTAATTGGCTTTTTCCATTACGGATTTCTCAGAAGTTTTGATGGCTATGATCGCTCCATATAACATGAGACTGAAAGACAGCTGGTGACGTGTGACTGGACTATAGGGTTCACCTCTACCTAACCCCTCGTGGAATAAGGCGTTGAAATATTAAATACAAGGTGTGTACGGGCTCTTCATGAAGCCGTCGATCAAGCATTCTGTACATCAAACTAAGTAACTTTACGCAAAAATTATTGCTGGGAAACGACTTTTTTTTTGGAGTGAAAAATCACGTTTTATGGTAGGACTCAATGTAACGCACTCAAAACATTGTGCTGATGGATGGATTAAATAGTACAGGGGTCGTGGAGGTATTTAAAGTAATAATAGAACACTAAAGCATACTATTAAAAAAAAAATCTTGTGAAAAAGTTGGAACTTTGACCTCCAATATCTCCGTAACTAGAAGGTTCCCAGGTATGGTCTAGAACAAAAAAAATGTCGCAATGACGGGGAGAACAAGTGCCTGTCGTTAAGAGTATTTTTACACCCATTATGGGATAGTCATTTTATGTGATTTAAATTAAAACTCATGTGTCTAGGCAAATTAAAAATGGCAACTAGATACAAGACGAATTTAGCAAATCAACAGAAAAATCTTTAGAAAATTGCATTCTGTCACGTCTGCAAGTAGGTAATATGAGGTTTTATTGAGGTCATGCTACAATAATTTAGTGTAAACATCACAAAGTAAAGTATTGCACATTCATAACAAAACATCACGCTGGTTTTCCTCAAAGGTAGGCAGAGATGTAACAAGGCATACATTTCGCAAGTTTTGTTTTGGAATCCTAAAAATGCGTGAAAAAAATTGCAGATCTGTTATTCTTCGAAATAAGCATTGACAAAGTATTACATACATATATATTACACATACATTATCAGCGATAATAATGAAAGACAAAAAAACTTTTTTTGACAAAAAAAAATAACCCACAAAAAAATGAGCGGAAAGTTTCTTCAGTTTCGGAAGTCGGCAAAAGAGTCAATGAAACAAATAAAAGTCACCGACTTCCTTTTTAATCTACCCTTACAGAATTATAATAATTAAAATCATTTATAAAACCCTCCAAGTTATACAACCCTATTCTGTAACTCTTTCATGAAAAAGTCATTCAATGGGGTTAAATGAACTTAGAGGATTGTATTGATGATTTTAATGATTATAATTCTGTAACTACATACGTGTTACTGGCGCGATTCATATTTCATCAACATACAACCTGACACTGACCTGCTAATTGCAAAAAACGTAAGAAAATTTGAATTTCGCGGGCTACTCCAACGCTTCCACCTTAAGAGGGCCCTTCCCGGCGCGTCTATCGTCAACGCCAGCATGGTCGAAAAGCTTGTTGTTTCATCCAGAGCCACAGTGGCGATTTTATTTCAACTCCTCTGTCTTACGAGTTCTGCGGGGTCGGGCCCGCCCCGACCCCACAGAACTCGTCTCCCGCGCACCTCATACCGCCTAACGCGATGACATTGAACGAAAAATAGTGTTCGAAAATTTCTTAAACTTGTTCCAGGAAATACGTGTTTTTGAATAAGTCTTACAAGTGTGTGAAATAAAAATTTGTCATTAAAAATCTCCATTACATGTGCAAGGTTTCTATCGTGATGATTTCTTTACTTTTAGAGTTATGAACTACATTATAAACGGCCAAAGTTCAGGTAAAATTTGTGCAAAACAGCCATTTTTGGAGGCTTATACTGAATTTGTTTCTACAATTTTTTATTTTTTGCTCCCATAGAAACCTAGATATAGTGCACAAAATACCTATTAGTTCAAAAAAATCAAAGATAGATGTATAACAACTGCATAATCCCGTACGAGCGTTTGTATGAAAAGTATGACGGGTTGGCCGCTCTTAAGTGGTCACACTATGGTTTGAAAGTCATAGCCACTTGTCTAAACCATTTGAAAAAGATATAAGTTATCTGTTGCATCGTTGAACTAGAGGTCGGAAGCAGAGAATGAGGTTCTTCTCGATTCCTACATTGGGTAAAGCTATTGAGTTTTTCTATTAGAATTTTCTGGGTTACGTTACGATACGTTTTATGTACGTTTTGTTTTCGGCGAGAATTCCGAACGTTTGAAGAGAATTCTGGACATTTTTCTTAGTTCTTTTAACAGAATTTATTAATTTTAAATTTTTTATTTTTTTATTTATTAAAACTTTATGCACAAGTAAAAACTGTACAAAGGCAGACTTAATGCCTTGGGCATTTTCTACCAGTCTACCTTAGGGTGATGCATAGACAATACACAGTAGGTGCAATAACAGAAAATAAATTAGAAATATTTATAATTAAAATATAAGAATAAATACTTAGATACATACATACAATATTGTTTTAGTACTCTTTGTTATTTTATTATTGTTGCAAAATTTCGGACTTTTTAGAATTCCTCTCGCATTCCGCACACTGTGCTAAAATTCAGGACATGCCCGGAAAATTCCAGACGTATCACACGACCAATTTTGAATCACTACATAGTTTAGAACAAAGTCACTTCCCTCTGTCTTTATATCTTATATCTTTAAAACTACGCAACGGATTTTGGTGCGGTTTTTTTAATAGATATAGTGATTCAAGAGGAACGTTTATTGCACCCGTGCGAAGCCGGGGCGGGTCGCTAGTTACAAATATTAGATGTTATTAAATACCGCGGCCCTGAGACACAAAGGGCAAAAGAAGGAACATGGATGGGTTTTTGTCAGTACAAGTCCGACACTCCCTTCCGCTCCGTCCACCTAAAACCTAAAAGGTGTCACTTTAGATTTTGGTATTGACCTTACAATTTCGATGTGAAGGTCGATTATATAAATCCCAAACACTCCCTATAAACTACCGAATCATCAACCGTATCTATGTGGCCTAGATACAGAGTTAACAGATAATAAATCTGATAGCAAATTGACACTGTGAATTCGGACATCAAAATCTTATCAATTTGTTTATTATTTAGTCAAACATTATATTGAGCTAACTGGCTTGATAATTATCTTAAGTTTTGTTTGTCAATATCGTCATTATATTCTTGCCCTTATCCTAATTTATTTTAGGTCAGCGCAGTACGTCTTCAAGTTAATCTTAATTGTCATCTGTCTAGACTTTTCTCGACTATGTTGTGGTCAGCTTCCAGTCTAACCGGCTGCAGCTGAATACCAGTATTTTACATGGAGCGACTGCCTATCTGACCTCCACAACCCAGTTAGTACTCGATAATACGATACCCATTGATAAGACTGGTTGTCAGACTTTCGGGCCACTGATTACCTGTAACGACTGTCAAAGATCTACAAATGACAGCCGGGACCAATGACTTAACGTGTTCTACGAGGTATGGAGGAAACTTGGTATGTAATTGGTGTCAACCCATTCGCGGCCCAACTTAGGGAAGAACGGCTTCACCTAACCCTACTCAGTAGCGGCCACGGAGTCTGGATTTATGTCTGGTTGGTGACCAAGCCTGCCCACTATTACATGGAACTTAAATGGCAACATCTGCCTATCCCTTCGAAAATTGCAGGCTTGATGTTATGCTATATTCAAAGGCTCTTGACCTGTCATTATTTTTGACAGAGTTATAAGTTCTAATGATTGTAAAAATACTCTAAAACTAAGTTGAAAGGCACTTGTTCTCCTCGTCATTACGATTTTTTTTGTTCTAGACCATACCTGGGAACCTTCTAGTTACGGAGATATTGGGGGTCAAAGTTTGAACGTTTTCACAAGTTTTTTTGCCAATGCCATCACTTTACTTTAAATACCTTCATGTGTTTACTGTTCAATTCGTACACGAGTACAATGTTTTGAGTGCTTTACATTTTTCACCACAAAAAAATAATCGTTTCCCAGCAATAATTTTTGCTTAAGGTGGAAGCGCAAGGGTAGCCCGCGAAATTCAAATTGTCTCAAGTTTATTGCAATTTGCAGGTCAGTGTCAAGTTGTATGTTGATGAAAATATGAATCGCGCCAGTAACACGTATGGAGTTACAGAATTATAATCATTCACATCATCAATACAGCTCTCCAAGTTCGTATAATCACATTCAATAGCTATTTCATGAAAAAGTCACCCTTTGAGATTATATGAACTCGGAGGGTTGTGTTGATGATTTGAATGATTATAATTCTGTAACTTCATACGTGTTACTGGCGCGATTCATATTTTTATCAACATATAACCTGACACTGACCTGCAAATTGCAATAAACGTAAGAAAATTTAAATTTCGCGGGCTACCCTTGCGCATCCACCTTAAGGTTCCTTACTCTGATGTACAGAATGCTTGGTTGACGGCTTCGTGAAGGGTCCTGTTACACCCTGTATCTATTTATCTTTATCGTGTGGTTAGTACCTAACCTGGTGTCAGAGTTTTTAGGCCGCCCATGGGTCTCTGACTTGGCTTTACATGCCGTCGAGAAATATCTCTCAGTCATGCTGGTTCCTCACGATATTTTCCTTCACCGAAGCAAGTGATAATTATACAATACGCTCATAAATCCGAAAAATCAGTGGTGCGTGTCTTGGGTTCAAACTTGAGACCTATGACTTGGCAGTCTGACGGTCACACCACTAGGCTATCACTACAACTTGTATAAAAATATAGATATTGATGGTTTTGAATGCATCAGAGAGAGCTTTGGCGAAATGCCTCGTGTCCATTTATGTATAAGAAAGTTATTCAAACAATAGGAATTATTAGAAAACGGACCTGACGGCCATTTTGTCTGCTTGTAATGACAGTCTATAATTTTTATGGACTTTTCGAAGACACACTTAAATTCTACGTCTTTCTAACCATTAACTATTTTATCAACCATAACATCACGCCTGCAATTCTCGAAGAGTTAGGCAGAGGTGTACCTAATAGTACACCCACATTCCGCCAGTTGTGTTTAAGTCCCATGTAATAGGGGGCGAGCCTATTGCCATCAACCAGGCGCAAATCCAGACTCCGTACTGCCACTGAGAAATTCTTTATGAAAAACCTAATAACACTCAGCCCGGCCTAATAATGAAAGAACAATAACAGCGGTAATATTGTGGTTTGATTAAACTTAATCATAATATCACTCCTGTAGTCCATATTGGGGTAAGCAGAGATGTGTTGCATACATTACGCCAGTTATTTTAATTGCCAAATCTAATTCGTATATAAATAATAAAAGTGGCACAGGTCAACCTTCAAGTTTATGCATCGCTTGTCAAGGTCTATCCGTGAATGGGTGACCATCCAAAATATATCGAGTTTCCTTCGTGTATCGAAAAACATGTTAAGCCGTTGGTCCCGGCTGTCATTTGTAGATCTTTGACAGTCGTTACAGGTCTTATCAAGGGGCAATCAGTCTTATAATCAATCTTACCCAGTACCAACTGGGTTGTGGAGGTCAGATCGGCAGTTGTGCCATGTATTCACTTGCATACGGTTAGAAAACTTACCATCGCAATTATAATATTAGTTAGGATTATGTTCGCATAACCAATACCTGTAAAAAATATTATATGTAAGTATTTAAAAAAAAAAGGAAAAAAAAAACAAAAAAAAAATGGAAAAAAAAATATGGAAAAATGTAAAATCTGATTTCTGTTGTCATACTCCTATATTAAATAAATGAATGCCGTAGCAGTCTTTAATTAAGGCTACACTATAAATTGTTTAAAATAGTACGTGTAGTTCAACATGTATTTTGGTGTAAGCTTTGTTGGTTGTCCTTAAATAAATAAATAAAACCTAATTTATGCAAAAACTATAATAGGCTTGTAAATTTTAGAGCCAGGGATAGTTAATTTTTATTGTACACTTAGCATGTAGTCGACAAAATTACTCAACACTTGTCGTTTATATATTTATCAATACATTTAAACAAATAAATAAATTTGAAGTATCTGTTTGTAATATCAAAAGATTCTAAAATGAAACTAGCTTAAGTTACTCTTTATAACATCAGCTATCTGCCAGTAAAAGCCCCGTCGAAATCGGTCCAGCCTTTCCGGAGATTAGGCGGAACAAACATAAAGAGTTTCAGAGTTTTTTTTAAATTATTATTACTGTTATTTTTAAATTATAACCAGACACTTAAATTTTATTTACTTCTATAGATATTATTAATTTTATTAAAATAATAATAAAATACTACAGCAAGATTTTAACCTGAAAGGTCAGGAGGTTGGCGCAGTGGCTGAGCGCCTGGCTGCTGCGCTGCGTGTTGCGGGTTTGATCCCGCATGAAACAAATATTTTTATAGCCTACTGCTAGTTGTTTCGGATCTGGCTGTTTGTGTAGGTGCTCTGGTAGTCATCAGCGCTGCTGCTAAGGTCTTGGGTTCGATTTCAAGGTCGGGCATTGTAATTGGATTTTTCATCAGAAATTTCTCAGTAATGATGACAATAGGCTCGCCCCCTATAACATGGGACTGGCGAAATGTGGATGTACCTATTATAGAAATACAACTGTGCCTTTCCCTACGGGGATTACTGGCGTGATGGTTAGTATTTGTCGTGAAAAAAGTTAAATTAGAAAAATAACGGAAATTTCATGAAAATTATTCACAGGTGTAACCCATATTCAACGTTATTTATTTCTTAAATCTTTACAAATTATCATGACGCGAATTGACAATATAAATCGCTAAAAAGTTTTTCATCATATGTATGTACAGTCAATAGAAAAAGTATTGTGATGCGGAATATTCAAATAAGAACGTTGACCTTCAAGGTTCGAATACTTTTAATTTTAGATTAATATTTTTTATTTGTTTTTTATTATAGTTTTTTTTCCTCCAATGAATTTGTTCCAGAGATTACCCCCTACATACAAACTTACCTCTTTATAATATTAGTACAGATATAGATTAAAATAATAGTATAGCTTGTTATTAATAACATGTTTATTATTTCTACTTAAAACTATAAAAAGATATGAAGCATTGCTGTTGGTATTTCATTATTAAAAATATAAAAATATATTTAATTATAAGACGAAAAAACACGTGTATCATAAATTGATTATTCTTATAATTAAATACATCTTGATATTTTAAAGTACGAAGAATTAACATAAATGAGATTAGAAATAACTTAATTATAAAGTGTTGAAAATATTTTCAATACGTCTTTAATCTTGTTTAAATGTCGTCTGACAAACTCAACTTTTCACCATCTTTCTAGTCTTCCCCAACTATCTTGGGGAAAGCTCCCAGTCTATCTGGATGCAGCTGAATACCAGTATTTTACAAGAAGCGACTGCCTATCTGACCTCCACAACCCAGTTAGTACTGGGTAATACGATACCTCTGAGAATTTTAACTTAAAATTTCTACTAAATACATATTTTGTAAAACTATCAAGCTGTTCTGTAATGATTAAGTAGTTGCAACGTAATCTACATACAGACTCTTTTTTTAAGCGTATCTTTAGCAAAAATGACAAAAACTTTTTTGGGCAACAATTCAGCTATGCAGACAAAAAATCCTGAGTGTAATGTGGCAGGTCATGCGTCGAAAGGTAATAGATACAATAGAAACTGGTTCAAGACTTATGATGGAAAGTGCTAAATAATTAGATCTCGTTTTTATCATCGTCATTATTTCTCATCCCTTGTCCCATGTGACTTGGGGTCGACGCAACACGATATTTCTTCAATTCTCCCCAAAAATAAAACTGAATAAACACAATATACAAATGATGATTTATTTCTGTCTTCGACTGTACCCAGATTCAAAATGGCGGCTTTCTTATTAAAAACCGTTGCAACGGTAATTCTAAGACGTCAATACTTTAAGCAATAATTAACATAACATCATGCTGTAATCGACTAAAGGTCAGGCAGAGGTGTTCCTAATAGTACATCCACATTTCGCCAGTTACGTGTAGGTACGGAGGTCCTGGGTTCGATTCCCAGGTCGGGCGAACTGTTATTCGATTTTTCCATCATGAATTTGTCAGTAGCAGCCATGGAGTCTGGATTTGTGCCTGGTTGATGGCAATAGGCTCGCCCCCTATTACACGGGACTTAAACATAACTGGCGCAATGTGGGTGTACTATTAGATACACCCCTGCCTAACCCTTCGGGTATTATAGGCGTGCTGATGTATATAAGGATCTTAGCAAGTGGCGTTATAGATTCTGCCTACCTCAATCGTAAAAACGTGAGTATGTAAATAACTCAATCAACAAGTCACTCATTATAAAACAATATACAACAACTAATCGGTCAACAACCGGAGATAAAAATAAAAAACAAACAAGAAACCATTTATTATTTTTATAATCAAAAAACTCTTATAAACAAGATAATAAGGAATACATGCTGGATGGACTTATAACAGCTGCACGCGTCTATCTTCAAGGTTAAGCCACGCATGCCGAGGATAGGTATACAGACCCTAAAACTGTTACCACATACTCAGTATATCATTCTGAGCCCCATTCGAAATTTTTCAACGGTGTTTAAAAAAAACGCCAGATTTTCCATAAATTTTGACCACGTAGATTGCACTTTTTTTAGGAAACGTTTAAATAATTATTTATATACATTTTAATAACCCACGATCCATTTCTATGTGGGGCTCGGAATGATAAACTGAATACGTGCATGGTGATGGTTTTATCCTCGATGTGGGATTCCACCTTGAATTATTTTCATGTGGTTTGAATGAGAAAATTTGACAGTATGCGCTGGCGAATGTCAATTAAATTACAATTAAACGACAATTAATTAATTAAAATAATGAACTATTTTAAATTAATTACATTAATTTAATGACAGTTAAATTACGCTACCCATGGAGGATGTACTACCCACCATGCAAAATTTGTGTTAATTTTCTAACTTAAGTTTAAATTAGCCTTTGTCTAGATTTTAATACTGACGCAAAAGACACACGTCAGTCGTAGTGCCATTATTATGTTTCCTTTATTCATTATAAACAAATAATAACATTTTTAAATAATTCAAACTAAAAAAAAAAAAAAAACATTTAAAAATATATAAAAAATAGTAACCGTTATTGGGAACAGGAAATAGATGACCTATTGAGTATTTTCAGGGAAAGTCAATACTGTCTTCAAAATGTCATCAAAAGATCAATAAACCATTTTAATAATTTACCTACTACAGTAACAAAAAACCATTTATTTGAACCGATCATCAATGAACTTTTCTGGCTAATTACTACTATACCAAATTTTTCTTTATTAATTATTTCTATTTTTATTAGTTAATTTTAAACTCAAAATACTATAGTAAACAGGATGATTAAATATTAATTAGTTTATAGTTTAATATATTCTTAGAAGATCTTACAAAAAATATATAATTATTTTAATTTTTCTCTGTGGTAATACCATTATAATGAAAATGGGATGAATAGCTAAGGCTTGTTTCGGCTAATCTCCGAAACGGCTGGACCGATTTTGACAGGACTTTAACTGGCAGATAGCTAATGTTATAAGATTGTAACAAGGAATAGGGTTCCGTGCCAAAAACTAAAACCCTTGAAATCGTAAACAAAGTCCAATTCAAGTAAGGAAGCAACATCACTATCACTACATAGTATAAAACAAAGTCGCTTCCCGCTGTCTGTCCCTATGTATGCTTAGATCTTTAAAACTACGCAACGGATTTTGAAGCGGTTTATTTTAATAGATAGAGTGATTCAAGAGGAAGGTTTATATGTAAAACATTGCATCCGTGCGAAGCCGGGGCGGGTCGCTAGTATTTTTATAATAATTTCACGCGGACGAAGGTCACGGGCAACAGCTGGTTTAAAATAAAATAATACCTAATAATACCTGAGAAGATTATATAAACTAGCGCTTGTTACAATGTTGCAGTAAAACAAACCTATCATCATAATTATGCTATGTACTGAGTAATAAGAAACTCCTTGGTAAGACTGCTTGTCAGGGTTTCAAGACACACAAATGACAGCCAGGACCAACGGCTTAGTGTGCTTTCCGAGGGTCGGAGGAATCTCGGTATGTAATGGGTGGTCACCCATCCACAGACTAACCTAGGCAAGCGTGGCTTAACTTGAAGATCGACCCGAGCGGCTGTCATTATTTAGACATGCCGTCCTCATGTATCCAGTAAGAACTCACAATACATCAGGAAAAACATACAATGAAATAATTTTTCTTGCAATATTTTTCTGATAAAACCGCAAGATTATGATGATTTTACAAAGATAAGAAACAATTGCTTTGAAACTGAGCTATTTGTAGATTTTTTTTAGATTAGGCAGCACTTGAAGTGTGTATGCTATGTACAGTCGAACAATCAACTTGGTCTACAAGCAGATTTTTTTTTCACGTTTTTTTTTTTTTTTTTGTAAATTACTCCATTAAACGATGGATGGATTTTGTGTGGAATGATCTGAAAGGAAAAGAAGTTAACGATAGCGTGGCGATTGAAAGGAGAGAATGGAAGAAAAAACCCGATGAAGTCGGTTATACATCTACTTTATACATTATGTACACATCAAATTAAGTAACGCTACGCAAAAATCATTTTTGGACGTCTTTTTTTTTGCCTTTAAGTTTTAGATTTTCATAGTAAGTTTTAGATTTTACTTGTGATTTTTAGTTTGAATTCTGCTTTTTCTTTGTACCTACACCACTTTTACCATTACAAAATTTGTCATTGAAGAGCGGGATCTCCTAGCACAGGTATATCTTTAACTTGATAGGAGTTCCTTATTTAAGATTTACTGTAAAAATTGTACAAGTTTCTGCTATAAATCTTTTATTTATTACCTTCATAATAAAATCCCCCCCCCCCAATAAAAAAAAATAGCCCCAGTAAAAGTAAATTTAACCAGGACGTTCTCGTTTCTGCTTACGCCCATGGATAAAGCGTGAGCTTATGTATTTGTAAAGATAAATGAAATGTATACTAATTATCTTGATCCACTGTACCCAACTTTATAACCACACTAGCTGTTGCCCGCGGCTTCGCTCACCATTTGGTCGGAAATTATCGCACGGGCACGTTGTAAATATAACCTGTGACACTTGGGGATAATGTAGCTTCATATTAGTGAAAGAATTTTCAAAATCGGTTCAGTAGATCCAGAGATTACCCCTACAACCTCACAAACTTTACCTCTTTATACTAATATATATTTATAACCACATAACGGTCATCAGCTTATTCTTAATCTTCGCCAGGTTCAAGGTAAAACCCAAATTATAGCTATCAAATTAAATGGACTAAAAAAGATGGAGATTAAAATACAGTTTTGGATGCAATGACTTCACTAAAAAACTAACATCCGTATTTACAGTAAATAGTTAGTAAACATTGTACGCAATAGACAAGAATATAATATAATTAGAATAGAATTTAAAAGAAGTAAGAACCGTCAAAGAAAGAAAAAATATTTATTTGTCGCAGGGACATGACGTGCATCATAAAAGTGCCAAAAAAAAAATATTGCAAAAAAAAATATGACTTTTATTCAAACTGTAATGAAATTGACTTGTTTATAGATACGGGGAAAATATGAATTGTGGTTAGAAGTCTTTTTATTCGCTTTTACAAACTTTTGTCAGTTCCATGAGTGCTATCGTTTTTGAGCTCACTAGATAGCGCCACTGTCGCGTAAGGTTATGTCAATAATTCTATTTTATACTTTATAGTACCGATAACTTCATAAAAAAATATTTTATTACGTATAACAACATAGTGTTAACTTCAGATACATTTATTTACAATATACTCCCAAAATTTAGCAAGCATGAAACATTTAAAAATCATTTTACCTTCAAGTATTAACAAATAAGATCCTAAGTCGCTACTTTAAAATCTTAATTAATCAGGAATAGCTCAATCTAGACCACAATCGTGAATATTTGTAATATTTCTATGAAATCTGACATTTCGGTGGCCTCGCGCTACACTAGCGCCTCTAGCGGCGAATTCACACGCGATAGCCCCCATTGCAAGCAATTATTAAACCACAGAATAAAAATCGTAGCATAAATAATGACTTTTACTCAAACTGTAATCAAATTTACTTTTTTTATAGATACGGGGAAAATACAAATTGTGCTTAACAGTATTTTTAATCGCTTTTACAGTTATTCATATATACTTTAAATTCGGAAAGCCATAGGTCGGAGATTGGAGGAGCTCATTGCTAAATACTAACAGCCGCACGGGTCGATCATCAAGGTTAAGCCGCGCTTACCAAGGTTCGTCTGTGGATGGGTGACCATCCTTTTCATGTCGAGTTTCCTCGTTGCCTGGTTTCGGCCGTCATTTGTAGATCTCTGACAGTCGTTACAGGTAGTCAGTGTCCCGAAAGTCTGATAACCAATCTATCTACCTTATTACCCAGTACTAACTGGGTTGTGGAGGTCAGATAGGCAGTCGCTCCATGTAAGATACTGGTATTCAGCTGCTTCCGGTTAGACTGGAAGATGACCGCTCTGTCCCAGTGCTGGGCAAAGGCCGGGGAGGCCTTGGCTTTCCAATCCTGTTTACAATTTGCCCTCTCCGACCAATCCGTTAAGAATGAGTCCAGATCATCACGCCAGCGTTTCTTGGGCCTGCCTCGGTTACGACGGCCGTCTTCAGACACTTGAACTTTTCGACTGCGGAGACACAGGGCTCCACTTACTCTCTCAGAGGGAGCAAGTTGTATACTCGCCTCCTATATCATGGGTCCTGTTTAGCCAATAATTTTACAAGGTGGAAATGAATCCTTCACGAAGCCGTCAACCAAGCATTCTGTACATCAAACTAAGTAACTCTACTCACTCTACTCAAAAATTGTTGCTGCGAAACGACTTTTTTCTTTTGGGATGAAATATCACGTTTTCTGGTAGGACTCATTGTAACGCACTCAAAACATTGGGCTGATGGATGGATTGAATAGTACGAGGGGTCGTGGGGGTGTATAAAGTAAAGTTATAACATAAAAACTTTGACCCCCAATATCTCCAAAATCTCCATAACTAGAAGATTCCCAGGTGTGGTCCAGAACAAAAAAATATCGCAATGACGGGGAGAACAAGTGCTTTTCGGCTTCGTTAAGGATCTTTTGACACCTTTTATTTTAGAAAAGACTCGGCATCAGATGATGAATTTAGGAATAGTTGATTTATGATTTAAGAATGCCATCAAATGAAGTAATAATCCTTGAACAGCGTTCAAACGAACATTTTGTAATGTTTTACTACATATAGCATGTCTACGCATAACTTATGTTATTAGTTGTGAAATAAATTCGTAAATAGTTTTATTTTTAGACTAGTCGAGGCAGACTGTCTCGTTCGTGTAGTGATCGCAAGAGCTACCGCTAAGCATGAGGGTCTGGGTTCGATTCTTAGAACGGGTAAAGTATTTTTAGGTATTTGCTTCTGGAATTTCTCTGTAGCAGTCCTGTGTCCGGCTCGCCCCCTATTATGTAACTCGCGATTTGGATGTTCTATGCCCCTAATACTTCAGGTGTGATGGGGTGACCCTATTATCATAAACCGAGAAAAGAATCAGAAGAGCATAGCTCTCAGAACGGATAGCCGATGGGGCCGAAAAGTTCTGGAGTGGCGACCGCGAACTGGAAGACGTTGCAATCCTCCCGGTGGACTGATGATCTGGTGAAGGTTGCTGGGATCGGCTGGATGCGAGACGCACGAGACCGGTCTATGTGGCGACACTTGGGGGAGGCCTATGTCCAGCAGTGGACGTCTTTCGGCTGAAATGATGATGATGATGATAAGCAAAGAATCCAAGTTACCCGGCTACTTAAAATTCAATAACGATGCTCGACCCGGGAGTCGACCGACCGGGAATCGCAGTGTTTGCGACCACTAGGCTTACAAGTCAGTCAAAATTTTTTTGATTGCATATAGTGACTATTTTAATTGCTTAGTAAATATAACTTTAACAAACTTATAAAACATTCTAGATAAAAAACATAAAATAGATTACTATAATAATTAACTATAAATCATTCGTATTAATGAATGTACTATTAAAAACACGTGCTATTAAAACGTGGGTCTAGAATCCTTGATTATAATATAATTCTAAAATGTGTCTGTCTTTATAATATATAGGGGGACTGATAATTAGTGACCGATATTTAAACACGTGATTGTACTCATGATAACAAACAACTTTCCCAAAGAAATATTTTTTATAGTCATTTTCCTTAATGACGATAACACAACAGCCGTATGAAATTCGCGCGCGCATGCCCTTGACCTATCAGCTGTTAGCCGTTTATCTTAGGGTTGGGTGACAAAACCCTTTACCGGGTAACCATTATAAAGTTAATCGGCCTATAATAACCACTTCACGTTCATTTTGGAGTTAGTCCGCATTCAACCGCGGGCAACAGCTAGTATATTATATTAAGTTGAATATTTAGGTATTGCAATTTTGTAGAAAACAGCAGTTTAAAAAAAATAGGTGATGAAATATTTCGATGTGGTTCAGAATGATCTACTGAATACTTGGTAACTGTTTAAGCGTCGGAGTATCTTCCACTCTGAATTATAAAGGTTTACCCGTATTGGTTATTCAAACATATAGATTTAAGGGCTAACCGGTTACCGTTTGAACCCGATTAATCGATCCTTGCCTAAAAATAACCTATTCACTGGAGACTTAAAGACTCCTATGTCATCCAGGTTACGTTAAAACCAGATTTTCCACAAAAAAAAAAAGTCTTAAACCTGTTCCTTGACCATTGAGGCAATTAAGTGTGTGTGTTAACTAATTCATTGCTCAACTATTATAGTACGTAAAGGTCATTAGTTTGAACCCTACTGTTGAAAAGAAACCCGTTCTGACCACTTGGAGGGGTAAACAAGAATATTTTAAAATGTAAGCTCTAAGGTTTTCAAACGTATACAAGGTGTAAACAGATCCTTGACAAAGCCGAAAGGCAATTGTTCTCCCGGCCATTGCGATAATTTTTTTTGTTCTAGATCATACCTGGGAACCTTCTAGTTACAGAGATAATGGAGGTTATGTGAGTTCCATATTTGTCCCAAGTTTTTTTTTTCTCAAATACAAGTGTTGAATGTTTACTTTAAATACCTCCTTGACTCCCGTACTGTTAATGCATTCATCAGCACAATGGTTTGAGTGCTTTAGATTGAGTCCTACCGTTTGATGTACAGAATACTTGGTTGAGAGTTTCGTGAAGGGTATTGTTTACACCTTGTATTGTAAGCTACAGGTTGCAGGTCTTGAGGAGCTCGTGGTTAAATAATAATAATAATTTTATTAAGGTACATAAAAGTTTGGTAGTACATGAGGGACTTACAAAGTGTACATAAATAATTACATGTTGTAGGTACAAACAATGGCTGGGTGAATCGCTGCTCTCCTAGCTAGATTGTACTACTGTATTTAGGAGAGACAAATAATAATAATCACGGGTCAATCTCTTGGCAAGGTCGTTCCGTGGATACCCATCCATTACAAACCAAAACCTCATCGTATCTCAGAAAGCCCGCCAAGTTACCAAACTAGCTCTTCACCCACGACTTTGTCCGCAAAAATTGTGATAACCCGGCTAATATGCATGATAGAAATATAATTTATAGTTTAAAGCACCCACGAATAATGTAGCTTTCGGAGATTACCCGCTAGTGTGGCGTACCTATCATACAAGCCAAAAAGTCCGGCTTGCCTTTAAATCAAAACTCAACAAATAAAAATAAAAAACATTCTTTATATTTCTTTAGGGGTTTCGGCCGGTGCTAACGCTTTCTCTTTCACACCCGCAGGCTTGCATCTGGCTTCTGACCTCTCACTTTCTCCTAAAAATTTTTTAATACATCTGTACGTAGGTATTTATTTGGAGATATTGTACTGAATTTATTGTGGTAATTGGGCTTTGCCTCCCTTTCAATGAAAGGGAGCGGGAACGCCACTGCCCGCTACATACAGGGTGTAACAAGACCCTTCACGAAGCCGTCAACCAAGCATTATGTACATCAAACTAAGTAACTTTACACAAAAAATTTGCTGGGAAACGACTTTTTTATTTTGGGGTGAAATCACGTTTTACAGTAGGACTCAATGGAACGGACTCAAAACACTGTACTGATGGATGGATTAAATAGTACGGGGGTCGTGGAGGTGTTTAAACTAAAAATCTTACATTAAAAAAATGTATTTAAAAAAAAACTTGTGAAAAAGTTGGAACTTTGACCCGCAATATCTCCGTAACTAGAAGGTTCCCAGGTATGGTCTAGAACAAAAAAAATATCGCAATGTCAGGGAGAACAAGTGCCTTTCGGCTTCGTGAAGGGTCTTGTTACACCCTTTATTTGTAATATCAAGTAGGTATAGACTAGATTGATACACTATGTTTGTCACAACCCGGAAAATAACTATTAACCCTGACCAAACGAAGTTAATTTCGGCCTATTTTTAACGAATGCGCACAAAAACATGACAAATAAAGTCTTTGACCTTAGAGAACACCGGATGTGTAATATTTAAGCATTAAACTTTGAACTCGGAAAACGCTTGTTTTTTCTTTATCTTTTATTTCTCAAAGGTACAGATTTTCACGACAATGGGTCGTAAAAATCGTTTTTCAAAGGTTATTACCATTTCCGGCGAAATGTTTATTTTTATCCTGCAAATTTAAGTACAAAAATAAATCTAAAGTTATAAGTTTTTCAACTGTCCTCACTCACGTCACAGATCACGAATAAACGGACGTACAGAGTTTATCCGTGATCATGGTGCTTGCTACAGCACCGAAATATCGGGAACTGAAAACCAACAGTAAACATATTTACTGTTGGTTTTGAGTTCCCGATATTTCGGTGAACCGGTTACCATGGTAAATAGCCCGTTTCTAGTGTTAATGATATATCTAAAGTTAATTATCCAAATTAGCCTGAAGATCTGGAGCTCGTGGCAAAATAATAACAGCCACTCGGGTCGATCTTTAGGTTAAGCCGTGCTCGCCTAGGTTGGTCTGTGGATGGGTGACCGCCCATTACCGGAAGACCGGACCATGACCGGATTTTGATGCGGTTTTTTTAAAAGATAGAGTGATTCAAGACGGAGGTTTATATGTATGACAAGCACCCGTGCGAAGCCGGGGCGGGTCGCTAGTTTAAAATAATCACTACATAGTATAAAACAAAGTCGCTTCCCGCTGTCTGTGCCTATGTATGCTTAGATCTTTAAAACTACGCAACGGATTTTGATGCGGTTTTTTTTTAATAGATAGAGTGATTCAAGAGGAAGGTTTATATGTGCACCCGTGCGAAGCCGGGGCGAGTCGCTAATTATAACCTAAAAGAATACATAAAATGTAAGCGTCTATTTGTAATTTCAAAATAACTGCTTTTTACTGAAGGCGTTTATGAAAGTAAATGCGGTACTTTAAATAAAAAAATTGTATTTTTTATTTTTTATTTGTCCTGGTTGTTCGGGCTTATCTCCAAAACGGCTGAACCGATTTGAACGAGACTTGTACTGGCAGTTAGCTGATGGTATAAGGAGTTACGTGGCTACTTTTATTTTAGAAAAAGGATTAAGGGTTCCGTGCCAAATAATAAAACCAATTAAATTGTTAACAAAATTATAATAATTTTCGCGGACGGAAGTCACGGGCAACAGCTAGTAGATGTTATAATTATAAATATCAATTCATTACTAAGAATATTTACTATTGATCTGTGCATGAGCAAATTACTCATTCAACGGTAGCCATGTTTTATGTTTTTTGTTCTACCATTGTGTGCAGTTATTAAGTACAATTACCTCAAGGTATTAACTGAGTCTTGCATCATTGGTACCTATGGTAAGTCCTGGTTGTCAAGAGAATATGTATGACTCGTTGGTCTACTTAGTCTTCGGAACTGTTGAGCACGATCTTTAGTAAGATTCTCTGGTATAGCAATTTTTTTTTGGATTTCTTGGTAACTGCCCGAAGTTGGATGACTAGACTACACATTATATTACATACCGAATTTTCTCCGTGACTCTGAAAGCCGCTGGTCCGGCTGTCATTTATACGAGGTGTAACAAGACCCTTCGAGCCATCAACTAAGCATTATGTACATAAAACTAAGTAAGTAAGCGCAAAAATTATTGCTGGGAAACGACTTTTTTTTTGGGATGAAAAATCACGTTTTACGGTAGTACTCAATGTAACGCAATCAAAACTTTGTGCTTATGGATGAATTGAATATTAAAAATCTTACATTAAAAACATGCATAAAAAAAAAAGTTGTGAATAAGTTGGAACTTTGACCCGCAATATCTCCGTAACTAGAAGGTTCCCAGGTATGGTCTAGTACAAAAAAAATATCGCAATGATGGGGAGAACAAGGGTCTTTCGGCTTCGTGAAGGGTCTTGTTACACCCTTTATGTTCTATGTTAAGGGTTTGGTTTCCGCAAATTCATTTCAAATTCGTTTCTAGCCCTTAAAGTGAACCATTGTACGTGAGCCATGGTGGCCAAGTGTAAACAAATAAATAATTAATCAATTCGATTCGTTAATAGAAACTTCCGAAACAGACCGGAAGTCACAGCAAAAACTATAGCCAAGAAAACGTTAGACAGATGACATTGTGAGTTAAGTAGCAAGACGAACCTTGGCATTGAGATTTATTAATTAGGGACTAGCTAAATTTGTCCTCTCGCAGACCTCTCGCGTCCGGCTTTGGTTCAATCCATGGTCCGGAGCGAGACGGAATGGGACGCCGTCACCTCCTTCTGCGAAGTTATTCTTGAAATCGGTTTGGCCGGTAACATATACATGGATGAATCGTAGATAATTGGCGAGGATAAGATAAAAATAATAAAGAATTGTTGATGATTGTTTTACATTGCTAAGAAGTATTTTTTTTTTTTAAATGCATTCGGTATAATAAGTAGTTCAGCAGTACCACGGACACATTGCTATGCTAGACCAGTCGGTGGATCTTATGAGTCAATCTTTTTTTTTATTAAAATTTTCGTTGAGGAGCTCGTGGTTACATAATTACAGCTGTTCGGGTCAATCTTTAGGTTAAGCCGCGCTTGCCTAGGCTTGTCTGTGGATGGGTGACCACCCATTACATACCGAGTTTTCTCCGTGCCTCGGAAAGCACTGTAAGCCAGTGGTCCCGGCTGTCATTTTTAGATCTTTGACAGTCGTTACAGGTAGTCAGTGGCCCGAAAGTCTGCCAACCAGTTTTACCAAGGGGTATCTTATTATTCAGTACTAACTGGGTTGTGGAGGTCAGATAGGCAGTCGCTCCATGTAACATACTGGTATTCAGCTGCATCCAGTTAGACTAGAAGCCGACCTCATCATAGTTGTGAAAAACCAAGACAGCAGATGATGAGTGCAAAAAGTATTTATTTGGGGAAAAAGGTGCTTTAGTGACACCTTTTCTAAAAGCTTAAAGGTTTCAAAACTAGCATACGAATAGAATAGAATAAACATTTATTCGCTAATGGACAGCAGCAACACAATAGAACAGCACATACATATACGTATTACTAACAAACAGCTTAACAATTAATTAAAACAGCTCAACTGCGCTGAGCATGCCTATAACGAAAGGGTCACCTACTCAGCATATGCTGGGTGTAAAACACTCAGCGCTGGTTTTCCGTAGGCCCCCCGCAGTGACACACGGATGAGGGTAGTAGGTAGTAAATAAATAACGTTATTCTATTAAATGGGCATTTCTAAGTGTGTAATAAATAAATAACATAAAACAAATATTTTTGTCCCAGAGTCTAACATAATTATATCACTATTAATAGAACACGAAAATACCTGCCAAATAAATAAGAACTTATCCGAAAACGAAACACAGTTGATTGACATGACGCACTTCGGGCGGCCGATGCCGCATCGACCTTTGCATTTTTAAGTTGTTGTTGTTTGTTATAAGCATAATCAGCCTATAATATTCCCACTGCTGGGACACACGGCATCCTCTCTATGAAACGGAATGGGCTATAATCCACCACGCGGGCTCAGTGCGGGTTGGTAGATGTCACAGCCACAGTCGAGCTACACGATAAATGACAAATGCTTGCACTGACTGGACAGGTCCACTCAAATCTGTGTGGTTCTTTCTTCAAGAGACCATCTCAGACATTAATCTGCATAGTCCTCATGTGAGTCAAGTTGTCTGGAGTTTAAAAGAGACTATATGACATCTGAAGTTGTTTCGGCTGTTTCTTCTCAGAGTAGTTAGGTACGAAACACCCGGCCCTAATTAGTTTAAAAAACTAAAAAAGAGACGTGTAAAAGTGTGTGTAAAAACCTATTGGTAAAATAAACATCATTTATCACATGTCTTCAGGTTCTAGGACATGCCGGTTTCCTCACGATGTTTTCCTTCACCGTTTTTGAGAGTGATGAAATAAATTACACAAATTAATGAACCTACCTGGGGTCGAACCCACGACTTATTGCTCGTAAGTCGGGGCCACCACCACTGGGCGCTATTCGAATCTAGCACGAACCTTAATACCCACATGCAATGCACCTTAACGACCAATATAATGTCTCCACAAACATTAGATGTCCCCACGCCTACCACATAGCAGAAACATGTTCTAGGAATACCTGTTTCTTGTTATATAACAAGATACGATGACACTTTCACTTGCAGTCTAACCTAGATTTAAGCCTAGATTTTATCGGTGTGGCTGGATTTTCCTGTTTTGATTTTCTTTGGGTATTGGAGGTTGATGACTCATTTTAGATAAAAACTTACAATCTGACCAACATCTTTTTGGTTTTTCTGTCTTAGTATTTTTTTTTCTTATTTTTATCATGTTACTAGCTGTTTCCCGCGGCTTCGCTCACGTTTTGGTCGGGAATTATCCCGCGGGCACGTTGTAAATATAGCCTATGGCACTCGGGGATAATGTAGCTTCATAATAGTGAAAGAATTTTCAAATCGGTTCAGTAGATCCACAGATTACCCCCTACAACCTCACTAACTCACGACCTCTTTATAATATTAGTATGGATAGTATAGTTCTTTCTCCGTATCAGAATTTTTTTACACTACGGTGTCAAAGTTACATGTCACCATTAGTAACAAAATGATACGCCTATAAAACAACGAAGGGTTAGGTAACATTTTTAGGCAGTAATGTTTGATCTCATTTAGTAGGTGGCGAGCTAATTGTCATCAACCGATCTCAAATCAAAGAAATTTCTGACAAATAACACTGCCTGACCTAGGAATCGAACCCGTGCTCAGCAGCAGCTATACAATCTAGTATTCTAATACATGTATATTAATGTTTAGTTGATAAGTAGGTACAGATTTTTGCACGGTAATCAAATTGTCTGCCTGTGGTCGCAAAAATGACTAAATAATAAAAGCCGCTTGATCTTCAGGTTAAGCCACGCTTGCCTAGGTTGGTCCGCGGATGGGTGACCATACATTACATACCGTACTCTCCGTGCCTCGGAAAGCACGTTAAGCCGTTGGTCCCGGCTGTCATTTGTAGATCTTTGACAGTCGTTACAGGTAGTCAGTGGCCCGAAAGTCTGACAACCAGTCTTACCAAGGGGTATCGTATTACCTAGTACTAACTGGGCTGTGGAGGTTAGATAGGCAGTCGCTCCATGTAAAATACTGGTATTCAGCTGCATCCAGTTAGACTGGAAGCCGACCCTAACGTAGTTAGGAAAAGGCTAGCTAGATGATAGTCGCAAATGCGACTGTCATCAATTGGATTTGGGTCTAGTTTCAATCGCCAGGTCGGTAAGTGTTATTGACTTAATCAATTTTCTAATAGTCTGTGCCAAATCGAGATTAGTCTAACATACCAAAACAAAAATGCTATATTCCATTGCATTTAAAAACGGCAAAACAACTGTTAATGACACAACGAAGCTATAAGAAAGGCATGGTCCGATGGTTGGTGGCGCAACCAGTGTCGAAATACAACCACGCGGTTGGTCTAGTGGCCGCAAACACAACTGCGGAGCATGAGGTCCTGGATTCAATACCCAGGTCAAACAAAGTTTTATTGCGTTTTTCTAGCACGATTTTCTCAATAGCAGGCGCGGATTTGTGCCCGGTTGATGGCTATTGGTATGCCCACTAACTAGTACATGGGACTTATAAACGTAACTGGCGAAATTTAGGTGTTATTAGTAGGTACGCCTCTGCCTAACTCTTCGGTGACTACAGGCGTGATGGTATGATATAAGAAAGGCATGGTCCGATGGTCGGTGTCGCAAGTTGAGTGGTGAAATATTGAGTCAAGCGACGTAAAACTTGATGGCGTGGTTATTATACAGAATAGTAGAGAAGGTTGGTTTTATTTTCATTTTCACATAAACTGTCACTTACGGGATATCTTCCGTGATTGTCCATTATTTTGAGCTCCCGATATTTCGACGCTGTTGCAAGCGCCATGAAAGAAAGAGAAATAATTATAATAATAAATTTTATTCAAAAATATAAGGAACAACGTTTACAGTTTTTCTTAAATCTACGTCAAGTTTACCATGATTTGTGCCTGAATTACGTAATCCTGTGTTTCAGGCGATTGAAGATAACTTTAATTGACATAATAATCACATAGCATATTAATTATCTTATTGGTACTTATGTAAAAAGGTATTTAACAATTATAGTATCTTAACTTAGCCTAATTATATAAATAACAATAAAATAATAGAAAGACAGAGGGTAGACAGATTTGTCTGCTCTTAACAATTTATTTTCCATCCAAACATTCTCCAGTCAACCCGCGATCATGGCGCTTGCAACAGCGTCGAAATATCGGGAGCTCAAAATAACAGACAATCACGGAAGATATCCCGTAAGTGACATTATTATATTATATATAATATAATATAATATATAAAGCTTTATTATTCTATATAAAGCTCGATTACCACTGACTCACTGATATAATTGTTCTCCCAGATGGTGGAGGGGGAGGTGGGTATATTATGACAGATTCGTAAACGAGTTACTCTCGCGAGTAGGGGAAAAGTCCCAAACCCCCCCTTTTCGCCCCCCTTCTCCCCTCCCTATCGTATCTCGGAAACTAAGAAACCCGTGTTCCTTTTTTTTACGGATTCGTATAGAGGAGGCTCGGCAAAGTAAAAACCATTTTTCAAAAGTCCCCCTTCTCCCCTCCCCCCGTCGTATCTCGGAAACTAAGAGACCCGTGTTCTGTTTTTTTATGGATTCGTATAGAGGAGGCTAGGAAAAGTAAAAATCATTTTTCAAAACTCCCCCCTCTCCTCCCCTTCACCCCCCCTCTGAACATTTTTTTTTTAGATTAATGAAATTGGGCCCAGAGATGGTCAAAATCACTTTCAAAGCCCCCCCACCCCTCGAGGTGCTTGCACCTCGCGCAACGCACAAAATACTAGTTTAGTTATATACCGTGAAAGCTTAAAACAAGTTATTTTCATTTGTTTCACAAATATTATTCAGCCAGATGAGCTGATGATGATCGGTGATGAAGAGGAGCTCGTGGCAAAATAATAACAGCTGCTCGGGTCGATCTTTAGGTTAAGCCATCCTTGCCTAGGTTGGTCTGTGGATGGGTGACCACACATAACATATCGAGTTACCTCCGTGCACCGGAAAGCCGCTGATCCGGCAGTCATTTGTAGATCTTTGACAGGAAGTCAGTGGCCCGAAAGTCTGACAACCAGTCTTACCAAAGGGTATCGTATTATCCAGTACTAACTGGGTTGTGGAGATCAGATAGGCAGTTGCTCTATGTAAAGTACTGGTATTCAGCTGCATACGGTTAGACTGGAAAGCAACCCCAACGTAGTTGGAACAAGGCTAGGCAGATGATGAACTGGCCAGATGGGAGTTAGTTCCACCACATCTTCTTCCAGCTAAAATATCAGGAATTGGCGAAGAGGGGGCGTTTTGGGGCAACGTCTTGTGTAATTGACGTTAAACGATTTTACCTCTATTTTCGTAGCGATGCATACAAAAAATAAATTAACATTAATCAATCATACAACGCCAAATAAAAAAAAAATAGAATATTAATATTATAATATTATATTTTTTTAGTTTTAGTGTACCACATAAATTCTTATCATGAATCAATTTTACATTATAACTAGAACCGATTTTGATGAAATTTCTATGGGCCGCCGAAAAATATAAGACTTTCACATAAAAAAAAGAATCTTTCAAATCGGTTCATACATGACGGAGTATTAGGAGTCTTATATACCGAATTGAGAACCTGCTCCTGTTTTTGAAGCCGGTCAACACGTGCAATCTTCAGCATAATATGATTAAATGACTTTTGATTTTGATTTCTTCGGAATATAGGTTCTAGACTAGGTAATAATAATATAATATAGGTTCCCGGAGCAGTGTAGTATAATCAGCTAATAATGTTCCCACTGCTGAGACACACGGCCTCCTCTCTATGAGAGGGAATGGACCACCACGCGGGCTCAGCGCGGGTTGGTAGATGTCACATGTCTTTGAACTCTTGCTTCTAAGACATGCCGATTTCCTGACGTTGTTTTCCTTCACCGTTTTCAGAGAAGGGGTGATGAAATAAATTACAAAAAGTAATGCGCCTGCCGGGGTTCGAACCCACGGCTAATTGTTCGTAAGTCGAGGCGGCCACCACACAGCCGCCGCTGCTTAGAGCAGTGTAACAAAAACAAATAGGTACACAAGGTGACACGTACGTGTTCGTGAGTTTTCGCTCATTTGGTGGAGTGATCCTTCTGTATTTGTCTGTCTTATGTCAGCATTTTTAGACAGACAGATAAAGGCGTTGCCAGAAATATGTGGTGATTGCAATTGCTGACCTTAATACCGTATAACATTGTGCTAATATTGGCTTTAGATGGCTGTATTATATCTGAAAGGTTAGCAAAATTTAGGTAAAGATTTTAACATCATCTGCTAGGCTTTTCCCAACTATGTTAGGGTCGGCTTCCAGTCTAACCAGATGCAGCTGAATAAGAATAAGAATAAGAATAAGAATAATTTATTGTTTATAAAGTACATTCAATACATTGATTCCTGAAACTCACACTAGGATTCCCTGTGTCGTGAGTTCCAGGCTCCTTCGTTCCGTTTACAGTACTTATTGTTACACAATTTAGGTTTAGCGCCGCTACAATAAATTTCTAAATCTAATCTAATCTACTCGTTATCTAAAAAGAAAAGGAATAAGTAAAAACATAAGAAAATAAAAAAAAAGAACAGTTAGAGGTTACTTATGATTTTATGTATATTTGAATGAACGTTGTATGTGCGTGTATGTGTGTGTGGTGTTTGTGGGTGTGTGTGTGTGTGTGTTGCGGGGTGAATAAAGACAGTGTGTCTGAATGTTATACCTGTTGTTTAGGGGAGTTTGTGATTTATAGTTGTGAATATATAATTGTAAATATGTAAATGTAAGTGCATATGTACCTATCAAGGTGAGCCAAGAGCGTTTTTTAGGATAAGATACTTTCGGTGAAATCATAGTCCAGTTTAAGAAGCCATTTTGATACTGTCATTTTACATTTGGTATGTGTTAGTTGCAGAATTTTGAGTCGGTCATTGAGTTTCGTATAAATGTGCGGACCCATGAAACCGTAAGACCTTCTACCAATTGTTTTACGGCATCGCACCCTTTTCCAGTGTACCCTTCGACTGGACAGTATGCAAGTGCTCAGGGAGGTTTTGTGAAATCTTAGAGTGACAGACAGGATGTAAAGCTGTCTGACTCTAAGAACCCCCACTTCGGTGTATAACGTGTTAGTGGGGTACCGGAACGGCCGCCTATAGGCAACTTTAAGCAGAGCTCGCTGAGCTCCTTCTACCTTTATTAATGTGGTTTTGCCTGCAGCGCCCCATGCTACTATACAGTAGTTAAGGACTGATTGACACAGAGAGTAGTAAATCATCTTTAGTACTGAGTCATCGGCAATCTTACCCAGTTGCTTAAAGATATGCAGCATCTTTCTCACCCTACCCCTTAAAGCACTGAGATGTGTGGACCATGACAAACGGTCATCTACAAAGACTCCAAGATATTTAATCGTATCTGTTTGTTCGATACGTGGGCAAGTACAACAATCGGGGCTAGAACAGGAGTGTAGCTGGAGACAAGTAACACTGCTAGGGGACGTGCGTTTCGAGATGGCAAAGTTTATTGCCTTCGTTTTGTCCACATTAAGCGTCAGGAGATTATGTTGCAGCCAATTCGCAACAGCTTTAATCCCGGTTTCAACGGCAGCCTGAACGTCAGCCCAAGTTTTCCCATAAAATACGATTGCGGTGTCGTCCGCGTAAGTAAAAATTTTGGCTTGAGGGATTTTCATGGCACATAGTCCGTTTATGTATATAATAATAAATAGGGTAGGTCCCAGCACGCTTCCCTGTGGCACACCAAAATGTGCTATAGTAGAGTCATAGTAGAATACCAGTATTTTACATGGAGCGACTGCCTATCTGACCTCCACAACCCAGTTAGTACTTGGTAAGACTGGTTGTCAGAGATTCGGGCCACTGACTACCTGTAACGATTGTCAAAGGTAATTTATATTAGATAAATAAAATGTGGGACATCCTCGTTGGCCAAGTGGTCGCAAACGCGACTGCTGAGCATGAGGTCCTGGGTTCGATTCCCGAGTCGGGCAAAGTGTTATTGGGTTTTTTTTATCAGGAATTTCTCTGTAACTGGAGGACTATGGAGTCTGGATTTGTGCCCAGTTGATGGTATTAGGCTCGCCCGCTATAACATGGGACTTAAAACGTAACTGGCGAGATATGGGTGTACTATTAGGTACACCTCTGCCAACCCTTCGGGGATTACAGGCGCGTTTTTATGTTTTTTATTTCAATAATGTATGTCTGTATTAATCTCAGGAATTACTGAACCGATATTAATATGCCCTATTTGTTTTTTAATTTATTTTGTGAATCTTACAAGTTTTGTTTGTTAATAATGTGTTGTTTATGGAAAATCACTGTATTAATTCATGACTTATAATATATGCATAATGCTAATGATAAAATCTATGGGTTTTACAACAATATGCTGTGCTCGTTACAGGAAATTGACAAAAACATTGCTTTATTACGACGTTGATGACTAATGTTCGATATTAACAGGTCATCCTGGTGGCCTACCATGACGTCTTAGACAGGAGTAATTCCAGTGTGGGAAACAGATGGCGCTAGACGACCTGTACAGCTCTGTCTCTTTCCCACACTGGAATTACTCCTGCTTTAAGATGTCTTAGTAACGCCCCTGTTTTTTTTTTTCTGATGGGAAGTCATCAAATAACTCCTCCCGCTCTGGGCTGAGCAGGAGGGAGTGTCAGACTTTTACTGACTATAACCCATCCATGTTCCTTCCTTTGCCCTTTGTGTTCCAGGGCCGCGGTATCTCTTTCGAACAGTCCCGCAGCCCTGGCAAGCATCGGTCCTTTCGGACCCCTTCCCGTTTGTTGACATCTCTCTGAGGCGCGCGTGGAACACTCTTGCGCCGTCGACACGGCCTGTCGTCATAAGACGGACGGAGGCGTCGGGGGCCACCACGTGGCCCCCGACGCCCGGAGCGTCTCCCGCGGTCTTAGTAACCTTCTTGGGTATAGTTATCAGCAACCACAGTCCCTATCAAGGAGTCTCAGTTCTGTCTACTACAATAAATATAAAATTGAGTTGGATAATTTGACATGTCTTTACGCCATAACGGCTGAACAGAATTCAATTAAGTTTGGCACACAGGTAGACCATTACCTAAGATAAGACATAGGATATTTTTTATCTGGGATAAAAAATAGGACGATCCCGTGAGTTTTTTTTATAATTATATTTTTTTTTATTATTTCCGATATCCACGTGGGCGAAGCGGCGGGCAAAATCTAGTCTCTAAAAATAAATTTCTTAATGGAAAAATCCAATAACACTTTGCCCGACCTGGGAATCGAACCCAGGACCAAAGTATCTGTGTGTGATTTCAAAATAACAGCTTTGTACTTCTTTCTTTCTTTATCATGTGGTTAGTGCATAACCTGGTGTCAGAGCTGTTCTGCCGCCCATGGGCCTCTGACTTGGCTTTACATGCCGTCGAGAAATATATCTCAGGCATGCTGGTTTCCTCACGATGTTTCCCTTCACCGGAGCAAGTGATAATTGTACAATACGCACATGAATCTGAAAAGCCAGAGGTGCGTGCCTTGGGTTCGAACTCGAGACCTATGACTTGGCAGTACGACGCGACGGTCACCCTACTAGGCTATCACTGCCACAAGCTTTTTACTGAATGCATATGAAATTATGTACGATACATAAAACAAAAAAACATTTTTAAAATTATTGTCTGCATATTTTGGCGAATGTCCGAAACGGCTGGATCGTTTTTGACAGGGCTTTCATTGACAGATAACTGATGAGCTTACTTTTATTTTAGACTAGCGACCCGCCCTGGCTTCGCACGGGTGCAATGTTATTATTTGAATTAAGAATTTAAAAAACAAAGCCTTTATCGTGTGCAACATTATATGGTTTATTCCAATATTAAAAATATCATCCTGCAGATTCTACACGAGTTAATACATATAAACCTTCCCCTTGAATCACTCTATCTATTAAAAAAAAAAACCGCATCGAAATCCGTTGCGTAGTTTTAAAGATCTAAGCATACATAGGATTCCGAGCAAAAATCGAAACCCTTGAAATTGTTTAACAAAATCGGATTCAAAATGGAGAAGTAATATTTTTAATAATAATTTCACGCGGACAGTGCCCGCGTGGTGGCTTATATCCCATTCCCTCTCATAGAGAGTAGGCCGTGTGTCCCAGCAGTGGGAACATTATAGGCTGATTATGCTTATGTATACATATTGGTGTTCCTGACTGTACATACAGGCGGTGGAATAGAATATCTAAATATTTGATGACTACAATTACTATTAAAGTTTATAAATTAATATTCAGTAAAGCTAGTTCATTAGTTATCGACTCATAAATAAGTGTTACCGAACTCAACAAACTATTAAACAACAACGTACTAAAAAACACGATATATGTTTGACAGTTATTGTGTAGGAAAAAAATGTTATAAAATTATTATTGTAGACTTGAAAATTTTAATACCAGAGCAAAATTATAGTTTAAAGATGCTGACAGTAAAGTAGATACAACATTATTTTTTACTAGCTGTTGCTCGCGGCTTCGCTTGCGTTTTGATCAGAAATTATCCCAAGGACACTTTTTTTCTTTTTTTTTTTTTAGGAAATTCATCATTTATTGACAGATCATTCAATCCAATATGTTAGTAATACATACACATCTTAAACACTAGTGTTAGTATATAATATTTGGTACATAAAATTTTGGTAATAATTTAGGTATTAATAATGTCAAAATAATTAATAATAATAACGGTCCCGCATGATGGGAACCTCGTCAAAGCCGAGAAAGATAAGCAAATCAAGTATCTTGACTTGGCTCGCGAGGTTGTCGACATGTGGGATGTGGACTCAGCGATCATTGTGCCGATAGTCGTGTCAGCCCGTGGCTTAATTGCCAAGAGCCTCGATGAATACCTGAGGAGGCTCTCGTTAGGCAGCTGGATCAAGGGCTTGATTCAGAAAGCGGTACTCCCTGGCGCCCTGACCGCCGGTAGCTTGGACCCTGTTCCCGATACCGGTGGGCAACAATTTTTTTATATTTTTAAATGTTTTTATATTGTTTTTTTTTTAAGAAATATTTAAAAATGTAAATAATTTGTATAAAAGTTAAATAAAGGAAATAATGTCAAAATCATTAAAAATAAGTCAAAATCAGCATTAATCATGTCAAAATCATTAATAATAATACAATATTCAGGAAATAAAGGAAATAAATAAAGGGCGTTTTATAAATATCTAATACAACACTTATTTTACAATTTAGTACTTTATGTAGCGTGTTTTTGGTGAAACGGAACGCAAACACAAAACGCATCGATTCCGGTAGTGACGTCAAATGCTATGTGTCAAAGAAACACTTTTAGTTGAAAAGTACTTAAAGTTTCACTTAGATTTTACTATAATATTGTTATTGCAATTTTTGGTTATTTAAGCACTTACATTATAGTAATACTATTCTACTAAGGGCAAAAAATTATATTTAAACACTGCCTTGTTTAAATATAATTTTTTGCCCTTAGTAGAATAGTTTTACTATAATGTAAGTGCTTAAATAATAGAGGTAAGTGACATCAAATGCTATGTCATGAATGGCCGCGATAGTCATGGACGTTTGAACTGTCGTAGAAAATTGTAGGAGTTTAATATTTTTTTTTGTGCGACAAGCAGTAGTTGAAATTAACTTTTAATTATTTTCTTGGGTTGATAGTACTGCATATGATTGATATATTATGTGAAAAAAAAATACATGCATGTTTATTGCTTGTAAATAAGACTAACATACGTAGTTTAAATTCTTGTCTATTGCGTACAATGTTTGTATAACTATTTACTTTATCTTGACTATAAATACGGATGTTGGTTTTTTAGTGAAGTCATTGCATCCAAAACTGTATTTTTGTCTGCATCTTTTTTTAGCCCGTTTATATTGAAAGGCACCGTTTGGGTTTTACCTTGAACCTGGCGAAGACTAAGCATAATTATGCTGATCACCGTTATGTGGTTATAAAAAGGTAAAATATATCTATCTATATAAAAGCGAAAGGTCACTCACTCACTCATCTATCACGAAATATCGAATACCGCTTGACGTATAAAGATAAAATTTGGCAGGGATGTAGTTTATAGTTAGTCAACGTCCGCTAAGAACGGATTTTGCGACAGAGCCGGATTAAGGACGTCTAAGGGCTCTCACAAGTTTGTATGAAAGTCCTCCACTTTTTGTGCTACAAACTTCAAATTTGGCATGGAGGTAGTTTTTAGTTAGTAGACGTCCGCTAAGAACGGATTTTGCGACAGGGCCGGATTAAGGACGTCTAAGGGCTCTCACAAGTTTGTATGAAAGTCCTTCATTTTTTGTGCTACAAACTTGGCAGGGAGGTAATTATAGTTAGTAGATGTTCGCTCGAACGGATTTTGCGACAGGGCTGGATTAAGAAGGTCTAAAGGATCATTAGCAAGGAGACATTAGCTAAGAAAGAATTTTGTGACAGCCTGGACTAAGGGCTCTCGCAAGTTTATGTGAAATCCTTGGCTTTTTGTACCTGAAAATTGGTAGATAGATAGAATATACATAGTTATGACATGTCAAATAGGACGTCTTTTGTATTCATCACCCACATTATCACATTTCGATCAGGCTGTCATTTCTCACACATAACATAACTTCAAGGGATGGGCAGAGGTGTACCTAATCGTTCACACACATTTCGCCAATTATTTTGAAGTCCCATGTAATAGGCAGTGTAGAGGCAGTCTCACACATGTACACACAAAAAATTTCACGCGAACGAAGTCGCGGGCAACAGCTAGTAATGTTATAAAGAGGTAAAGTTTGTGTTGTAGGGGGTAATCTCTGGATCTACTGAACAGATTTTGAAAATTATCTCACTAATACGAAGCTACATTATCCCCGAGTGCCATAGGCTATATTTACAACGTGCCCGTGGGATAATTTCCGACCAAAACGCGAGCGAAGCTGCGGGCAACAGCTAGTATAGAATAAGTTACAGTTAAAATAAAGTTTATAACATTAAAAATTTGTAATTAAAAAAAAAAGTTGTGAAAAAGTTGGAACTTTGACCCCCAACATCTCCGTAACTAGGAGGTTCTCAGGTATGGTCTAGACAAAATAAATATCGCAATGACGGAGAGAACAAGTGCCTTTCGGCTTCGTTAAAGGTCTCGTTACACCCTTTATATTCAACTACTAACACTTCACCCGCGACTTCGTACGCAAAAATTGAATTGAATTTAGAATTTGATCATTCGTTCTGGAGATTACACCCTGCACATAAACTAACAAACAAATTTTACCGCTTTATACTATGAGGTAAAATTTAAATTTAATGTAGGAACGGAATGTTATGATAGATAAGTGGAAAGAAACGTAAAGATGAATGACAGATGTGAAGCATGTTGAATGAAAGAGATGTAAGTATGAAATAGTCTAGGAGTGAAAGAGAAAGCAAGTGAATGTTGAAAAAGGTGAAAGGAAGGAGACTGGAATACGGGAGAGAAAGACGAAGGACGTTAGCTACAAAGACGTGTAAAATAAAAATACAAGTTTATTACGAAAATCAGTGCTTTTATTTGGCCTGCGTCGAACAAATCCCACATATTTTTGGGGGCTCGTCCGGGATTGTTCGATATTTCCAGTTTGCTGGGCCAAAGCACGGAAAAAGACGGGAGCGGAAAAACCGACGCCAACGACGTGGAGCGGCCGGGGACTTTGCTCTAACAAAACGACGGAAAAGACGATTGAAGACGGTAACAGTAGTTACAAAAGACTAGGCAAAGACGAAATATGGGTGGACACGGAAAGGATCGTCGACAAAGCCGTCAAGCGGACTATGAACTAGAAGACGACCGCGCGGCAGCTGCATCGACGAGACAACCGTACTGCCGTGATCAGGGTATATTCCAAACGGAGAACTTGGTGGCAAAATTCAGCGGACAAGATAAATCGTATTCGGTGGCTAAATGGGCGACCGACATTGACGATAACGCTGAAATATTTCAATGGACGCCCCTCCAGACTCTGATAGTCGCTAGAAGATCGCTGACGGGAACTGCAGCCCTGTGGCTAAAATCTGAAAAACCATTCAAAAGTTGGGATGAGCTGAAGGCGGGTTTGCTGAAAGAATTTCCCGATTCGATAGATAGCAAAACCATACATGAAATGATGGCCGCTAGAAAGAAGAAGAAAGACGAACGTTGTGTAGACTACATGTTAGTTATGAAAGAAATGGGAAAGCGCGGCAAAATGCCTGATTATGTCGCGATAAAGTACATCATAGATGGCATAGTTGATTCAGAAGTGAATAAAATGGTGTTATATGGTGCTATTACGTACACGGAGCTCAAGGAAAAAATCAAGATATACGAAACAATTAAAGAAAAGATGGGCGCAAGTTACGTCCGAAATAAGAAGCCTGAGAGCAGTGAGTGTAGTGCTGCTACGAGTAACAAGAGGTGCTACAGCTGTGGAGAAAGAAATCACGAATCGTCGCAGTGTCCGTATAAAGAAAAAGGTTTGAAATGTTTCAAGTGCAACGAATTTGGGCATATTTCGACGCAATGTAAACAAAGCGGAAACATTCGGTCAAGAACGAGTGAAAAGAACGAGGAACGAGAATGGCGTAATGCAAAAGGAAAACCGAACTCTTCCGAAGATAGACGAGCGATGTGTGTGGCTGACTTCACTCCGAGCGTTTACGAGGTTGGCAAACCTGACAATTACGGCAGCCATGACAGCTCATTTGACAGGAGTACCAAAATGGCGAATGCAGTGGGAACTGACGCTAATTTCACGGATGTTTACGACGAGATAAAGACGCCGGCGCAGATACGTTTTGAAAATGCTTGCAAGACGATATTTATCAATAAGTGCGAAGTGACCGCGTTAATTGACTCAGGAAGTGAATTGAACTTAATGTGTATCGAGCTTTACGTGCATTTAGGATCTCCGGAGTGTGTGAAAACCGCTACGAATCTAGTAGGCTTGGGAGGCAGTATTGTGTCGACTGAAAAGTTAACTGCTTCGGTATTGTTAGACGGACACGATTACAATGCTACATTTTATGTTGTTCCAAGGCATGCTATGCCATGTAGTGTTATATTGGGTCAAGACTTCCTCAAGGACGTATTTACTATAATGTCGAAGGGGTCAATACTGATTGCACCAAACATAAACAATTGGTTGTCAAAGGTTTGTTGCGTTGTTAGTCAGGATCAGCCCTTTGTTTTAGGTAACATTAAGAATAAGCAGGTGCGGCAAGATGTTATTGACTGTGTGAAGAATTATAACCCTAAGCAGGTAAAGGAGGCACCAATAGAGTTGCGCATTGTGCTCAAGGATGACATACCAGTGGCTCAACGACCAAGACGTATATCTTTAGCTGAACAGCAGATGGTAGAGAAGCAAGTAGCTGAGTGGCTCAAGGATGGTATCATTCGCGTAAGTTTTTCTGAATATTCCTCTCCTCTGGTGTTGATAAAGAAAAAAGATGGTAGTACAAGGATTTGTGTAGACTATAGGCCACTCAATAAAAAGATTTTTAAAGATGAATTTCCTCTACCCATTATAGACGATTTGATAGATAAACTTAGAGATGCTCGTGTATTTAGCGTATTAGATTTGAAGAATGGCTTCTTTCACTTGAAGGTTGATAAAGACAGCATCAAGTATACTGCCTTTGTTACACACAATGGTCAGTATGAATTTTTGAGGGCGCCTTTTGGGTTGTCAGTTTGTCCAAAGTATTTCATGAGATTTGTAACCTTGGTGTTTCAGGATCTTATAGCAAAAGGAATCGTAGTCATATTCATCGATGATTTGTTAATTCCTGCTGTTGATGAATACCAGGCTTTGCAGCGATTGAGAGATGTGTTGGATGTTGCATCGCAGTACGGTCTGCAGATAAATTGGAAGAAAGCACAACTTTTATGCCGGCGTATAGAGTATTTAGGACATATTATAGAAGATGGAAAAGTACAACCTTCACAAGAGAAGACAGATGCCGTAACCAGGTACCCTGAACCTAAGACTATAAGGCAACTTCACAGTTTCATAGGACTAACGTCATATTTTAGAAAATATATCAAAGATTTTGCATTAAAAGCTAAACCGTTAACTGATTTATTAAGAAAAGATGTACCTTTTGAGTTTAATGATATTCAGAGATGTGCATTTAACAGTTTGAAGAATGCACTGGCTAGTAGCCCTGTGCTAAGAATTTATGATCATCAGCTGGTAACGGAGTTGCATACAGATGCCTCCGCAATAGCATACAGTGCTATTTTGTTACAGAGAGACCACACAGGTGAGTTACACCCTGTACACTACTACAGTAGGAAGACTAGTGAAGCCGAGAGGAAATATAGTAGTTATGAGTTGGAAGCATTAGCTATTATTGAAGGAGTAAAGAAGTTCAGACACTATTTGTTTGGTAAGCATTTTAAAATTGTAACTGATTGTCAAGCATTCCAAAAGACATTGAATAAAAAAGATTTATCAACAAGAGTAGCCAGATGGGTGTTGTTACTGGAGGAGTATGATTATGTTATTGAACATAGACCAGGAGGTAAGATGCAACATGCAGATGCCTTAAGTAGAAACCCATTCATTGGAGTTATTGAACTAAGCTTGCATGAGCGTATCAAGCAAGCACAAATGTTGGATGATGGTGTAAAGGCGATTATAGAGATTTTAAAGCTGCAGCCATATGATGACTATTCCTTTAGTGATGGTTTATTGTACAAGGGGATGGAAAGAAAGTTGGTGATACCGAAAAGTTTGGAATTTGAGGTTTTGAGAAGGATTCATCAAAAGGGTCATTTTGGAAAAAGAAAAATGTTAGAATTATTAGAACAAGATTACTACATAAAAAATGTAAGCAAGAAAATTGAAGAACTTTTGTTGTCATGTGTACCATGCCTGCTAGCAACAAAAAAGGAAGGTAAGCAGGAAGGATTTTTGAACTGTATTGACAAAGAAGGAATTCCTTTGCACACCCTACATTGTGATCACATTGGACCTCTTTCAGAGACAAGGAAGATGTATAATTACATCTTAACAGTCGTGGATGCATTTACGAAGTTTGTGTGGTTGTTTCCAGTGAAGGGAACCACAAGTAAGGAGACAATAGATAAACTAATGATTCATCAGCAGACATTTGGTAATCCTACGCGATTAATTTCAGATCGTGGTACTGCATTTACCAGTAACGAGTTTAAGGAGTATTGTGAAAAGGAAAGTATTCAACACATAACCATAACTACAGGAGTACCCAGGGGAAATGGTCAGGTGGAGCGCATACACAGAATTCTCATAGCGGTGTTAGCTAAGCTATGTATTGAAGAACCATCTCTATGGTACAAGCAAGTTAGCCGTGTGCAGAGAGCACTGAATAGCACGTACCAAAGAAGCATTGACACCACCCCTTTCGAACTCATGTTGGGTACGAAGATGAAAACTATAGAAGATATACAGATTTATGATTTGCTTAAGCAAGAACATAGAAGTAATTTTGTGCAAGAAAGGGAAGACTTAAAGATGAAGGCGAAAGAACAAATAAGAAAAATTCAAGATGAAAATTGTAGGACATACAATAGAAAAAGGAAGGAAAGTCGAAAATATGTTGTAGGAGATATTGTAGCCATCAAACGGACGCAGTTTGGCAGCAGTCTAAAACTCAAGCCTAAGTATTTGGGCCCATACAGGGTCACCAAAGTCAAAAGGAATGATCGGTACGATCTTGAGAAGATAGATCGTATGGCGGATGGTTCACGAGTGACATCTTCCTCTGCCGATAATATGAAGCCATGGCCGGTGTTTGGCGATAGTGTTGAGTTAGGTGAGTAGGTCAAATCCTATCAGCGGTTGTGTTAGGTTAGGAAATACATGGTGGTTGTTCTTGACCTAATATTACATGATGATGGTGTAGGTTATGTCATGTAGATGTTGTAAAATAGGAAGTATTGTAAAGATGTACCACTTATCAGCATTGTAAGACTTACTAGTTATGTACTCTGTGTTAGTTTCCCTAAATTTCCATTTGATGTACTTACAAGTAGAAGATGTGGAGATTGTCTCGTTATTTCTAGTTAAAAAACAAGTAAGCAATACTGTTGTGTAAAACTTAGTTTAGGAAGTTTTGCCTTATTAATGACTGTTGTTTATTGGTTCTCATATTGTACACTCATTGTTACCTTTGTGCTCAAAGTAAAATGTAACTGGAAGTAAATAATTTAATTCAGTATAAGTAGTTGGAAGTAAATATGTTTATTGTAAGATGTAACTAGAAGTAAATAAGTTTAAGTTTGTTAGTCTGTTATGTACCTACTAATGATGTGGATAAAAGAAGAAGGGCATGACAAGGTGTGAAAAGTTTCATTAAAATTAAGTTGTTATTGTATAAAGTTCAAGCGGTGAATGGTGTTGTTCTGTTTGTTCGGTTAAGATCTGACTGGGGACAGTCAGATATCAGAATGGCCGAGTTGTAGGAACGGAATGTTATGATAGATAAGTGGAAAGAAACGTAAAGATGAATGACAGATGTGAAGCATGTTGAATGAAAGAGATGTAAGTATGAAATAGTCTAGGAGTGAAAGAGAAAGCAAGTGAATGTTGAAAAAGGTGAAAGGAAGGAGACTGGAATACGGGAGAGAAAGACGAAGGACGTTAGCTACAAAGACGTGTAAAATAAAAATACAAGTTTATTACGAAAATCAGTGCTTTTATTTGGCCTGCGTCGAACAAATCCCACATTAATGTATACATTAAAATTTATAAATTAAAAAAACTTTTTTGCAAAAAATAAAACCGACTTCAAAAACGTGGAAAAATACCACCACTAAAAAATGCCGCAAAAAAATTCGATTGAATTTTTTTGCCACCACTTCTGAAGCTAAAGTTATTTTTCCACGTTTTTGAAGTCGGTTTTATTTTTTGCAAAAAAGTTTTTTTTTTTTACTTTTCCTTTTTTAGTTGCAATATTCTACACAAAGATTTGCTACACATTTATTTTACATTGTTAACAACTCCTTTCATGGTAATAGGCTTATCCCCAATGAAATGTAACTTATATCGTTATCAAACCTAACTATCGAAGTCTGTGTGTACTGGACACAACTCAAAGCAAACAGGCGTTATGTTATATTCTAATATTTTGTAAATAAACATCCAAGCGATTGCAGCAATCACGACAGACTTTGTGTCTATTAATGAAGCGTTCTATTGTATATCCCCGAAGATCAGCATCAGATCCTGACTTATACCTTCCATCATCAGCTCAGCAACATGAGATAATGATTATCAGGTACAAATATCGTTAGAAAGTACCTAAAACATTGTAAAATGTCAGGGTTGCCCTCGATTTCCCTGGGATCCCATCATCAGATTCTAACTTTGTGACAACGGGACCACCTCAGTAGTTTAGGCTTTCGAATAAAAAAAGAATTTTGACAATCGGTCCACAACTAGCGGAGAAATCGGTGGACATACGGGACACAGTTAAACGTAGAACCTCCTCATTTTGTTTGAAGTCGGTTAAAATATTGTCAAAAGAGTTTTGGTGAAACATTAGTGAACCGCTAACAATACATTTCATGGTAATAGGCTTATCCCCAATAAAATAGAACTTAAAATATCTAACTATCGAAAAGTTGTACAGTACACATCTGCGTACCCCCTAGAGCATACAAGCGTGATATTATGTTATGATGTTGTATAAACAATAAACATCCAAGCGATTGCAGCAATCACGACAGATTTGCGGTTTATTTTTGAAGAGTTCCATAGTATATCTCCAAAGATCAGCATCAAATCTTCACCAAATTTAAAATGGGACCATCGCGAAACAATATTCTACCAAACAAAAAAAGAATCATCGAAATCGGTTCACAATTGGCGAAGATATCGCTGAACATACACAAAAAAAATCAAAAAAAAAATCAGACGACTTGATAACCTCCTCCTTTTGGAAGTCGGTTAAGAAGTTGGTTAAAAATGACCTAAAGTAACTAACTTAAGAATGAAACTTAAAAAATGGCGTCAAAAAATTCCTCCTCAACGCAGTCAACTGGTAATGTACCCAAGAGACTGGCAGATATAGATAAGTTACATCTTTGCCTACCTCTACATGAAAAACAACTGCACCGCTATGTTTACGACCATGCCTCGTTCGAAAGTAAGAACTTAGTATATGCTAGTTACTGGCGCAAGTTCACTAGACCAGTCGTGTTGCCACAAACCGGTGGATTACGAAAGAACTACTTGTATACCTGTTTCAAAGTAGAATATTACTAGACAAATGTGGACGAATATTGTAGTAGTAACATTCATTTCAATAGCTATAAAAATATGTGGGTTACCCTATTATTAGCAAACAGAAGCGAAGATGTTTAAAATAAAATAAAAACATTCTGCCAAAAAAAAACCGACTTCCAAAAAGACACTAAAAGTATAAAATAACTTCACTTTCGGAAGTCGGTGACTTTGTTTGTTTCATTATTAGACATTTTTAGTGTCATTTGGAAGTCGTTATTTTTCGCAGAATGTTTTTTATTTTACCTTTTCTAGTTGTAGCAAATAAATTCTTGTAACGAAACAATTTTTACATTGTAACTAGTAGCTATTAAGGAACCATCAAGTCGTCAACATAGCCCAAGAAGAAAAAAATACGTATTAAAGGAAAATAAACAAATTACTGAACCGATGAAAATTCTATGGGACCATTCGGGAAGCATATCCTTTCACATGAAAAAATAATTTTTCAAATCGGTTCATAAATGACGGAGTTATGAGCTAACAAACATAAAAAACAGCCTAATTGAGAACCTCCTCCTTTTTGAAGAAAGTATGTTAAAAGACAACAATATACATTAAATAAAGAATACAACCGTTTCATTTTAATTTAGGAACAAAATATCAATCACTGTAACTAACCTAAACCAGCACAAATCATAAGGAAACACGTAATTGACTAGAAAAAACTTTCTGCGAAAACAAAACCGACTTCTAAAAAGCACTAAAAAAGTCTAAAATAACTTTACTTTCGGAAGTCGGTGTCTTTGTTTGTATCTTTTTTGCCACCACATAATTTCTTATCATGAATTAATTTTACATTGTAACTAGAACTTAGTTAAAGTACTCATCAAGACGAATCCTACGAGCCCAAACTCAATGAGGTTTTGTCGTTTTATAACGGTGTTCCTATGGCCACCTTCCAGGTCCATCATCAGGTCAGCTCCATGTCATTGTCTCGCGATATACACATGCGTGCAAAACTTCAGCTCAATCCGAAATCGGGAAGTGTGTCAATTTAACTAGCAAGTATCACGCGACGTCGCGTGATGTACATCAGAGCGCCAGCACGCGACGTCGCGTGATGTGACAATTAACGTGAGGAAAACAACCAAATTCCTAAACTGATTTTGATGAAATTTCTATGAAACCAAACGGGAAGCATTATTTTTATCATAGCATTATTTTTTTATTTTATCCTTTCAGATGAAAAAATAATTTTTCAAATCGGTTTACAAATGACGGAGTTCTGAGGTAACAAACATAAATAAAAAAATAATAATAAAAAAATACAGCCGAATTGAGAACCTCCACCTGAAGAAAGTCGGTTAAAAATAGCGAGTAGTACACAAAATACGAAATTATAAATCTTACAGCCCTTTCAGCGGTGACCCGACCAGATACAAAATTGGAAAATATCAGAAAAAACATTTTTTTTGCATGTCTGTCTGTCTATTTGTGTCGGCTATTCTCCGAAACGGCTGGACCGATTTTGACGGTACTTTTACTGACAGATAGCTGATGTTATAAGGAGAAGTTAAGGCCGAATGTGCAAAAAAAAAAACATAAAACTTAATCTGATTCAATTATGGAACTAAAAATTTAATAATAATTTCACGCCAACGAAGGTCGCGGGCATCAGCTAGTCTGAAAATAAAATTCATGGGCCTTTTTAAATAATAAGATATTATTAATCAGTCCAAACTATGTAATTATTATATTTATTCCAATTTTATATATAGCCACCTAATATATTTAAAATAAAAATAAAAAATTAAAGCCATTGACATTTAATTTTAAAAACATATTTTTATTCATACGCAATATTCTAATAATAAAATAACCGGTTAAGGGCGAGTTGACCTTGTTATTCGTGGGTTCCGTAAATGATTAGAAAGATAATGATATACTTACTTTTATTTACGTTTAGAAGTGACACTTCATACTCATATCATGAACGTGAAAGTCACTCAGTTGGTCACTTTTCACGCCTTGACGGCCGAACGAATTTCGATGAAATTTCACACACAGATACTTAAAACTGTGTTAGGACGTAGAATTATTAGAATCATAGGTTTTTTATTATCGATAGAATCATTAGTATAGATACCTCCTTGAATTTGACCAGGTTGCAAAACGACAGCCTGCATAATCTATAATAGTAATAAAAATAATTATGTGCAAGTATCAAAAGGGTTACAGGGTGTCAAAAAATTCGTCCACATCGCTGTCAACAGGAAAAGTGGCTGGCAGCATTGCCACGTTGTATGGCATGTTGATTTATTTATGAACTTGAAATAATTTGTATCTTTTCAAGTAGACAGTTAACCTGACAGACATAGAGACTGGCAGTTTTTTCACATTATTATCCACGGAACCCTATTTAGACAAATAGGAAATAATAATAGTTACAGATAATTTAAAATCATTCAAATTTTACCAGTCGTTTTGACATTTTGTTTTTTTAGTAATCCATACAAAATACCTATATTTTCAAGACGGGTTAGACATAGGTGTTCACATAGTAACCCCATTATTTTTAAGACCCATGCAATTAGGGGCAAGCCTAGAACTGGCGAAATTAGGGTATAATATACAGGGTGTAAGCGGACCCTTAACGAAGCCGATAAAAGCATTATGAAGGTAAATCAAACTAAGTAACCGCAAAAATTATTGCTGGGAAACGACTTTTTTTTGGGGTGAAAAATTAAGATTAACGGTAGAACTCAATGTAACACAATCAAAACATTGTGCTGATCGATGCCTAAGGGGGTAATGGAGGTTGGGACTGTTCGAAAGAGATACCGCGGCCCTGGAACACAAAGGGCAAAGGAAGGAACATGGATGGGTTTTAGTCAGTACAAGTCTGACACTCCCTCCTGCTCAGCCCAGAGCGGGAGGAGTTATTTGATAATTTCCCATCCGAAAAAAAAGATGTTAATGGAGGTAATTAAAGTAAAACTAATTACCTTTAAAACTAGTACTTATTTAAAATTTTAAAAAAACTTGTGAAAAGTTTGGAACTTTGACCCCCAATATCTCCGTAACTAGACGGTTCCCAGGTCTGTTGGGCAGGCTGGTTGGTCTAGAACAAAAAAATTATCGCAATGAGGGTGAGAACAAATGCCTTTCGGCTTCGTTAAGGGTATCACCCATTGTAGGTAACCTATAACCTTTGGCTTATTCTAAGAAGATAATGAGCGTATTGATGTATTTTATGTTCTGTTATGAAAACAGAGAAGAGCTACTAATCCATGAAGGAGCGAAAGGAAACCTTCCTTTGTCACTGAAGCGAAAAATCATCGACTTGTAGCAGTATCCACTTTAAAAAGTACTACAGCAACATAGAACAAAAAGAACTACAGCGCCATCTATTATATAAATGAAGAACTAACATCAAATTCCTACATCGCGTAGTTAAAGTTATCCGCGACATAAGACTATAGAAAAACACCAACAATTCTCGGGCAGTAGCCCACCAGACATAACACCCGTCTGTTCGGAGGATACCCCCTTTTCTATGGGGAATGAAGAACTTTAGAACCTGTTCTTCACACCCCCAAAGACTCTTCCAGTTTGGACCCAAGGATCCCAGACTTGGCCTTTGACAAACATTCAAAAATCGAATTTCAAAGCCAACGGCCAATGGAGAGCAGCATTCTAGGCGTCAAACTAACCAACCATATATGTATTATATAAATAAATAAATATCGCTGGACATTACACACAGCGCCATCTAGGTGTCACACTAAGCAACGAGGCTTGTGTCGTGGACACCAGATAGTTGATAATACTACATAGATACTTTTTGTTTGTAAATACATACTTATTATACATATAAACATTCATGACTCGGAAACAAATGTCCATGCTCATCACACAAACATTTGCTTCTACCGGGATTCGAACCCGGGACTCTAAGAACGTAAGGCAGCCTCACTACCGCTGCGCCATTCGGGTCGTCAAATAAATTGGTGTATGCAACACCAATTTACTACTCCAAAACAGAAATTACTGTGACGTTGCTCAAAAAGCCGAGAGCTGAAATGTTACTGGACTGGCCACGTCTGCCGCAGGCCTAATGAGCTGTGGGCCAAAATAGCCACTTTCTGGCGCCCGACACAGCCAGAAGTCGTCGCGGCAGACCTCGTAGAAGATGACGGGACGAGCTGGAGAAAACCAACGACCAGTGGTCCACATTAGTCCTGGATCGAAATAACTGGAAGTCATGGGTAGAGGCCTTTGCCCAGCACTGGGTGAACAGTATCAATCTAAAAAAACCATTCTCTTGCCCTTATCCCAAATCATTCGTGGTCGGCGCAGCATGTCTTCTTCCATACTTCTCTATTACTCGTCATCTCAGCAGTCACCTCCTTTCTAGCCATATCATCCTTCACACAGTCCATCCATCGTGTCTTCCTCTACTCTTATAGCCAGCTACATTCATACTTAACATTTTCCTATTTTTTTAAGTTTTTGGAATTCTTACAACCTAATAATTTGCCCTATGTGACTTCTAATAATCACTAACTGTCACGAATTGAGATAATATTAATTATTTGTTAGAAGAAAACATCAAAACAACATTTATTTTTTATTAAACTTCCTAAAATAATAAGTCCATAGTTCACACATCTATATTATGTAGAACAATAAATCATTTTTAATTTATTTAATAGCCTACTAGTAATTAATTAAGAATTTAAATAATTTATTCTGTTTCATAATTGAATAAATGGTTTTGTTACAGTAACTTGGATCTAGTTACATTTTTTGCTAAACCATTCTTGTACAAACGGCTAACAATCAAGTTATACATTTCCAGTATAAGCTGACCTCGCATTATACGGAAATTCTATACAATGCGAGATCAGCATAAACTGGAAATGTATAGTTTGATGTGTAGCCGCGTGTACATGAAGTTTAAATAAATAAATAAACGCTTTTATTTTGCATTTTATTAAGGTTAATGTGGTAAGAATATGTACATACTTGTTTTAATTGTTAGTAATTCAAGGTGTGAATAAAATAACTGAAAGCCTTTTAAAAGGTGTATTTGAACTCCGCCTTATCAATAACTTTTATAACGGGGCAACAGTAAAGTAGCGAAAAAAAAATAATTCAGAAAACTAAAACAACCGACTGTAAAAAGTGAAAAGCAATTACAAGCACATTTAAAATTAAATAAAAGTTGAAAGCAGGTGGGACCCATTTCATTTTTATAATTTTATATTCAATTTATAATTTTATAGTCGAACACTTACCTTCCTTTTGGGCTTCGACGCTTCCGGGTAAACACAATATTTCGTTTTCTTAAAGCACCGACTTTTTCAAGATTTTAAATTTAGTCCAAAAGTAAAGTTCTATGGAGAAGAACGGGCAAGAAACTCCATGGATACAAAATCAAAATCAAAGCATTTATTTCAAGTAGGCCAGTTACAGGTGCTTTTGAACTGTCGAAACAAAGATAACAATGAAATGTAGCTACAGTCTCAGTCACAAGGCATAAAAACTGTGGAGTAGGTACCTTCTGCAGTTGCCCATTCCAAAGCGAAGATTTCTATAAAGAGGAACGGGCAAGAAACTCCATAGACACTCTTTTAACTCAGAGTATTGTTACAAAATCTTGAACATTAAGTAATTATAACAAAAATAGTCCCGACAATAGTGCTAGTTGATTTATAATTTACGATAAAATCATCTTTTCACGGTTTGCTGGGTTAACAAATTAATTTAAACGGCTGTTAAAATGAAAAAATTGCTTTTTAACATCATGTTTTTTATGTGGATACCATTCGCCCCCGCTGGTACAGAGGAGGTCTGTGTTTAAAGTTAGAAGCAGATCGTGCTATGATTTTTAACACGATTTTATTAGCTTCACCTGTAACTATGTAACCAAATCTTAGAAGTTAAATTTGACCCACTTCCCGGTTTCTGATTGAGCTGAAATGTTGCATACATATTTAGTTTGGATGACAATGCATGGTTAGCTAAGTGAAGTCATTCAAAATCCAATATGGCGGACTAGTTCTTTTTATGTATTCCCATGATATGGGTAGCAAATGAAAGGGTTTGCCGAGAAGAATACGAGAAATAAATGACGTCACACTAGAAATTCTTTTAAACTTTACTTTTTTATTCGTTTTGTCAATCTTAGAGAACAGAGTTTAAGGCTATGCGAGTAGAAGAAGACTTAAGAAACCGTCCATGTGCACTGTGTGAAAGATAATAAAGAGTGTAACAAGACCCTTAACTAAGCCGAAAGGCACTTGTTCTCCCCGTCAGTGCGATCATTTTTTTGGTTCTAGACCATACCTGGGAACCTTCTAGTTACGGAGATTTTGGGGGTCAAAGTTCCTACTTTTTTACAAGTTTTTTTTTTTAAATACATGTTTTTAATGTAACATTTTAAGACTTTAAACACCTCCACGATCCCCCTACTATTCAATCCATTCATCAGCACAATGTTATGAGTACATTACATTAAGTCCTACCGTAAAACGTGAATTTTGACCCCAAAAAAATAATAATTTCCCAGCAATAATGTTTGCGTAAAGTTGCTTAGTTTGATGTACAGAATGCTTGGTTGACGTCTTCGTGAAGGGTCTTGTTACACCCTGAATAACTACAAGGAGGGGGGTGTCCACTGAGATGAAGGCGAGAAGACCATGCTGCACCAACTACTTAGAAAATGGCAGGAGGATTATAACATCACATCACGCCCCTAATCTCAGAAGGGTTAGGTAGAGGTGTACTTAATAGTATACCCACATTTCGTTAGTTATGTTTAAGTCCCATGTAATAGGGGGCGAGCCTATTGCCATCAACCGGGGGCAAATTCACGTTCCAAGCCTGGTATTGCGAAATTCCTGATGGAAAAGTCCAATTACTCTTTGCCCGAATTGAACCCAGAACCTCAGGCTCAGCTGCTGCACATGCGTCAAAATTAACATCGCATCAAAATTTAAACAACACTTTTATCATAATTTATTTACAATTATTAAAGCCTTAACAATCATAACGCAATATTTATATTGATTTAGTGCATGACTCGACCATTGTAGATCTTTGACAGTCGTTACAGGTGTAACGACTGTCAAAGATCTACAATGGTCGAGTACTACTGATTACCTAATCAGTGGCCCGAAAGTCAATCAGTCTTACCAAGGGGTATCGATTACCCAGTACTAACTGGGTTGTGGAGGCCACATAGGCTGCCGCTCCATGTAAAATACTTCTTCATCATAGCGTGTCGATGATAATCTAAATTGTGTCGGCCCAGAATTGAGCTACTAGTTGGGCGCTTTTGGTAGCGTCCATCAGTTCCTGTAGTGAACAAACAATAGCACACGCAGGACACGATATTAAGTGCCCCATCATTTGTGGAACAGCACCACATTTACCCTCCACGGGAGAGACATTTATGAATCTACACCTGAGCATGTTTTTCTTGCTCTCAACTAAATGTAAAATTTTGGTATTCAGCTACATCCCGTTAGACTGGAAGCTGATCCCAACATAGTTCGGAAAAGGCTAGGCCGATCGCTTCCTAAAAAGTTATGAAGACTCATAGCTGTTGATTTTATTTTCATCGAAGCCTCATCCTCTTCACTCCCGTACAGCATGTTGCCGTATGTTCATGCAGTCAACTGAACCAACAGGTGTAGGACGTCAGCGCCGCTTGGACATTCTTCAACTCATAGCATCCAGCGATCACGCACGTCCAGCACATCTGCTGCACCAGCAGATGTGCTGGACGGACGTGATCGCTGGATAAAATCAACAGCTATAAGTCTTCATAACTTTTCAGGAAGCGATCGGCGTAATTCTTCAGGAGTACTTAGAGTGAAAGAGAGAGAGATATATCTTCCTTGCCGATGTGACGAATGTGATGGTTTATTGGTGGTCATGATGATGACCACCAATAAGAGCCGTTGATCTGGGTAGGTAAGTCCAGAAGTCGCTTTACTAATTTCTTCGAGGTTCATTAATAAATTAAAATTAAATAATGAAGCAAAGAAAATACAACAGTTAAATTAATCAAATGTTATTAGGTTATGGTCAAATACTAATTGGAAATAAACATTTGGTAATACCGAAATGATTGTCAAACATTATCCTTCTAGAAATGTGATGAAACTTTTAGGCTACATACAATAATACCCAGCATCTAGGTTATGGAGGTCAGATAGGCAGTCGCTCCATGTAAAATACTGGTATTCAGCTGCATCCGGTTAGACTGGAAACAGCAAACAGGGAGGGGTCCGTAAGGACCGACGCCTGCCAGGGTAGCGGGACTGTTCGAAAGAGATACCGCGGCCCTGGAACACAAAGGGCAAAGGAAGGAACATGGATGGGTTTTAGTCAGTAAAAGTCTGACACTCCCTCCTGCTCAGCCCAGAGCGGGAGGGGTTATTTGATGATTTCCCATCGGTAAAAAAAAAGGCAGGCGCATTGCTTTGTGTAATTTATTTCATCGCCACTGCTCTCAGCAAAAACGGTGAAGGAAAACATCGTGAGGAAACCGGCATGTCCTAGAATAAAAAAATCGAAGACAAGTGACATCTACCAACCCGCACTGGGCCCGCGTGGTGGATTATAGCCTATTCTCTCTCATAGAGAGGAGGCCGTGTGTCCCAGCAGTGGGAACATTATAGGCTGATTCTTATGTACAGTCACGAGCAGTAAAATGTAAAAAGCGATTTTCTCGTGAAATAACGAACGGTTTCTACTTTGAGATACGACCAAATTCCTAAAAGTTTACTTCTAAAATACTATGGTACACCTACCAATGTTTATCTTTGCATCACCCAAAGGTTGACTGGTAGAAAATGCCTATAGCATTAAGTCCGCCTCTGTACTATGTGCTTGAAGTGTTAAAATAAACAAATAAATATGTTTGTGAAAACGTCGTAATCAATACAGTAGAAGAAAATCACCACACAAGTAACATTCATAAAAGAAAATATGTCACATAGAGTGAAGCAATGGGCGGTCTAATTGTTAGAAGCGATCTTTTCAAGTCAACCTTTGTATAAATAAAAGAAAGAGGGAAAGACAATACTGCAGATAGACCTGCATAGTTGGAAAAATGCTAGGCACATGACGATGTTGATACAATCATTATGATCTAAAGGGTGTAACAAGACCCTTAACGAAGCCGAAAGGCACTTGCTCTCCCCGTCATTGCGATAATTTTTTTGTTCTAGACCATACCTGGGAACCTTCTAGTTACGGAGATATTGGGGGTCAAAGTTACAACTTTTTCACAAGTTTTTTTTTTAATACATGTTTTAAATGTAAGATTTTTTACTGTAAACACCTCCACGACCCCCGTACTATTCAATACATCCATCAGCACAATGTTTTGAGTGCGTTACATTGACTCCTAAAGCTGTCGGGTAAAGGCTCGGCTAATATTATTTTTTAAGGTTCTGTAGTTAAAAAGGAAAGGGACCCTTATAAGTAGTTTCGCCATGTCCGTCAGTCTGTCCACAGCTTAGCTGAAAGACTCTTCACTACATAGTTATAAAACAAAATCGCTTCCCGCTGTCTGTCTGGCCCTATGTACGCTTAGATCTTTCAAACTACGCAACGGATTTTGATGCGGTTTTTATTAATAGATAGAGTGATTCAAGAGGAAGGTTTATATGTATGGCATTGAAACTGTGCGAAGCCGGGGCGGGTCGCTAGTAATACTAGAAAGCTGTAATTACCACAGTTTCATTGCAGATATTGCGAACGCCGACACGCGCTTTGTCGAAATTATTCCAGCACCACTGTTCACGAACCGGTTAAGGAAAACATCACGAGATAACCATTTTCACATACCAGAAAAATCACGGAACTGTTTTTTAAATTATAGCTAATTACTTATTTCTTCGATAATTAAGTATTCTGTTTCGCTACAAATGTTTTGAGAGGTAAGGAAACCTGTCGTTTAGCCGTATTTATCTACATACAGTTGCGTCATTTGTTTATGTTATTAATAATTAATAATAAATGCCTATTATAATGATATCAACACAGTGGTGATATATCCGCATTTTTCTGCATATTTTATCACTTTGTCCGGGTTTGCAGTATATTTTATTCCGGAGCCTGGATAAGTGCCCACAATCAGCCTATAATATTCCCACTGCTGGGACACACGTCCTCTTCTCTATGAGAGGGTATGGGCTATAATCCACCACGCGGGCCCAGTGTGGGTTGGTAGATGTCACATGTCTTTGAATCTTCGGTTCTAGGATATGCCGGTTTCCTCACGATGTTTTCCTTCACCGTTTTTGAGAGCAATGTTGATGAATTAATTAAGAAGTTCCAGTTGGTAGTGGCAATAGGCTCGCCCTTATTACATGAGATTTCGTTATTATTTTTTTCACGACAAACATACCATCACGCCAGTATTCTCCAAAGGGTTAGGCAAAGTTGTACCTAATAGTACACCCACATTACGCCAATTATGTTTAAGTCCTATATAATAGGGGGCGAGCCTATAGCCGGACACCGTAGCTGCTACTGAGAGATTCCTGACGATTTCCTGATTTCCTACTTACACTTTGCTCGACCCGGAAATCGAACCCGGGACCTCATGTTCACTCGACCAACGAGGCCGTATTTTTTTCTTACGTCGAAGAAACCATTAACGTCAAAACTGGAATTTTTGTTTTGCTAGATGTTTTCGGAGATCAACTTACTCACAACTTTAAACAAAATTGTTTTTTTATTTTGTTACAGGTAAATACTACTTCAGTTCATTGTCTCTTACGACAGGTCGACAGAAACCATAGCAGTTAGCTGGGTAAGTTATTAATCTACTTTAAACACCTCCACGACCCCCGTACTACTCAATCCACCCATCAGCACAATGTTTTGAGTGCGTTACATTGAGTCCTACCGTAAAACGTGATTTTTCACCCCAAAAAAAAAAGTCGTTTCCCAGCAATAATTTTTGCGTAAAGTTACTTAGTTTGATGTACAGAATGCTTGGTGGCTTCGTGAAGGGTCCTGTTTACATCTTGTAGGTAGATTATGTTTTGTTTTTAATATTGTCTTCCCCATAATGTTGTTTACCTCGTCGGTTAAATGGCCGCAAGCGTGACTGCTGAGCATGAGGTCCTGGGTTCGATTCCCGGGTCGGGCAAAGTGTTATTGGATTTTTCCATCTGGAATTTCTTAGTAGCAGCCACGGAGCCTAGATTTGCGCCCGGTTGATAGCAATAAGCTCGCTCCCTGCTGCATGGGACTTAATTATAACTGGCGAAATGTGGATGTTCTATTAGGTACACCTCTGCCTGACCTTTCGAGGATTACAAGGCGATATGCTATGTTATGTTAATATTGTTTTTCTAAACGCAAAATAAAAAGATAAACCAGTAATCTTTAACCGGTTTTTTTACCGGTAATGTTTCTAAAAATTTGAATATAAATCAAACGATAGCAGCTCAACGTAAGGGACGCACGTGACTTCGAAAAACTAACTTTTGCCCGCGGCTTTGCTCGCGTTGAGTTCGGAAACTATATCACGGAAACATTTTAAATACAAGATGGAAGGTAAATCGACGCTAGAACGGGCCTAAAATGGAAGCTTTATCAGAATCCTAATATGAATCACGTTAAAACATTTAAAATTCTTAAAATGGTCTTTATGGTTATGAACACAAAGTCCATTTTAAGAGTTTTAAATTTTTAACGTGATTCGTATTATGATTCTGATAAAGTGGCCATTTTAGGCCCCCAGGTATCCAGTACATCATTTTGAACCCCCTCCATAGAAAATTTTCATCAGTAATAAAAAAAACCCGCCAAGTGCGAGTCGTACTCACACGCACACAGGGTTCCGTAGCACCAAACAATATAATCAAAATATTTTGAAGGCTCATTTATATGTTGTAGGTGTTGTATTACATTCAACAGCAAAACTAAATTTGATTTTCATAGTTCGTGCAATGCTTCAGTTTGATCAAAAAGTCCCATATCTCAAAAACTAATCATCAGATTTTATTCAAACCAATTTTGGTTGAATACTTTTTTTCAGAATTTTCTTTTTACACACACACATTTTACCACTTTGGAAATGTCTATGTGTCTAGTCTATGTCTTTCAAACGATTGACTTTAGGAAAAATGGTTTTAGGAACCTCAATATCAACTTTAAAGACCTATCTGTAGACACCCCGCACGGATAGGTTTGATGAAAAAAATATTTTTTAGTTTCAATTCCATGTATGGGGAGCGCCCCCTTAATCTTTTATTTTTAATATTTTTGTAAAAGAATCGTAAAGCGGTTTGCAGAATACATCTACTTACTAAGTTTCAACTGTGTAGTCCTATCAGTTTCGGAATAAAGTGGCTGAGACATACATGGACAGACAGACAGACATGGCGAATTTATAAGGGTTCGGTTTTTTGCCATTCGGCTACGGAACCCTAAAAAAGCAGCTGTTTCCTCGATCAAAATGTTTCAAGTGCAGGCCACACTGCCAGCTAGCGAGTGAGCGAGGCGGACGAGGCTTTTTTCGTACTTCGTTTCGGCTCTTTCGTCGTTCGCGGTGTAAACCAGTTTGAAAAGAGGTGAAACGATGCCTCGCCCGCCTCGCTCGCTAGCTGGCGGTGTAGCCTGCGCTTCAAACAGCTGATTAAAAAAAAATACCAGTGAGATGTTCCGAAGATTATTAACGCGAAGAAAACCAGTGTCGCACGCGGGTGTCCTTCAACGCAGGTCGAGTCAGAAATCGCGACTTCAATCGCATTTGCTGAGGTTGTAAACTGGGCGTTTTGTATTAGTGGACGGCCGAATAAAAGAATGTCTTAACAGGATCTAAATTAACTAAAGTAAAAAAAATTCAAGATGGCGCCGATTTAATGCGTCAACAACTTTTAATGATAGAATCATCTCATGATTCTATCATTAATGTTATGGTACGGGGAAAACCTATTGTTTCTATTATCTAGGTTATTCATTAAAAGATCTTCGATATTGGAAATTCAAACTCAAACTTAGAGCATTTATTTCAATTAGACCTTAGCAAGCACTTTTGAATGTCAGAAAAACAAAGAAGGCAAGGCTAGTAACAGACACAAGGCATAATAACTTGTGAAAGTACTGTAGTTGTACATTTCAAAGCGTAGATCTCTATGGGGAAGATTGGACATGAAACTCCATGGCACACTTTTCAATGAAAATATTGTTACAAGATCTTGGTTACCTACATCATTCATGTTGATATTATACATATAATATGTGAGAACAATGTGGAAAGACGTGCACATTAAGAGCGTCCAGAGTAAAAGATTATATCAAAAATTTAAAAACACAGTAGTTAAAATAAAAAACTTTCTGCGAAAAAAAAACCGAGTTCCAAAAAAACACTAAAAATATCTAAAATAACTTGACTTTCGGAAGTCAGTGTCTTTGTTTGTATCATTGTCTATTTTCCTACCGACTTCCGAAAGTCAAGTTATTTTAGACTTTGTTACTGTTTTTTCTAAGTCGGTTTTTTTCGCGTCGTACCAATTGTCTTATTGTTTTGTGTCTGTAGTTCTGCTGAAGTGATAGATAGAATTTCCAGAGTCTCCTTCGAATGTTTGGACTTCCTGCCCGTACGCCGCATTTTGCAAAAACGCGTCCCCTCCTCCCTGAGGATTTCAACTATTTGGTCGAACGCCAACGGTATAAATTGTTAATTAATAAATAGAGCTAAAGTACAATGCAAAATTATAAAAAAAAAAACGAAAAACCCGGGTAACCGGTTTTTAAGAAAACCCGAAACCGAAAAAACCGAACCCGGAAAATGACCGATTTTCGATGCCCTAACCAATACGCTGCGGTCAATATTTTACACTGACATACTTGATACCTAAAGCTAAGGCTGTTCTTGTCTATTTATAAATAGGTAGCACAATGATCCAATGAATTTGCAGTAATTTATTTTAACTTTACGTGTCCACTATTTGGTGTTTTGTGAAACAGGAACCGACTTTTTTTTTGTCAAGCCATGAAAAGGCATTTATCACTAATCTGCATGGTCTATACCTTGGGCCTTGATGGACCTTTGGCTTATTTTAATTATTTACTGAAATTATTATAAAAATATTACTTTCCTATTTAAAACGGACTCTGTTTTCAGTTTCAAGGGTTTTAATTTTTTCGCACGGAACCCAATCCCTAAGAAAACAAACCTCCCAAAGCCTAAGTAACTCCTTATAGCAAAAACTATCGGCCAGTAAAAGTCCCGTCAAAATCGGTCCAGTCGTTTCGAAGATTTTCCGGAACAAACAGACAGAGACGGTTAGACCGACAAACAGACAAAAAAAAATTGTTTTGTTATACAAGTACCGTATATACTTTCATATGGATTTAGTAAAAAGCTGTTATTTTGAGATTACAGACAGACACATCAATTTTATTTATTTGTTCTGATACAGATGCGTCACGTTTAGCCCAAATCTTTAACACATAAATTCCAAACTACAGACAACAAAAATCTCATTTCAACACAACACATTTTACTAACATAAACTGACTTCAATATTCTCAGCTCACAGACATAAAAACAGGTTTAAATCTAGGCCAATAACTACCTTTTCAATACGAATACCAACTAGACATAGGAAAAAAATAAATTGACCCTTGAGACTTATAAATTATAATTGGCTGTCAGTCAAAGCGAGAATGCCTTGATAGCTAAAATATTAGATTTAATCATCAGACTTTTAATTATCATGTTGTGGTAGGCTAAGAGCCTTCAAAGGTTGCTAAAGTTGCGAATAGGTGTCAAATGTATCGCTGGTTTGATGAAATATCGCTCTGTTGTAAACTATAATATTGATGAGCTCGTAGCTAGCTGCTTGGATCAATCTCCAGGTAAAGCCGCGCTTGCTTAGGTTGGTCTGAGGATGCGTGACCTCCCACCTTTCTTCTTTACTTTGTTGTTAGTGCCTAATATGGTGTCATAGTTTTTATGCCGCCCATAGGCCTCTGACTTGGCTTTAAATGCCGTCAAGAAATATCTCTCAGGCATTACATACCGCCCATTACATACCGAGTTTCATTCGTGCCTTGGAAAGAACGTTAAGCCGTTGGTCCAGGCTGTCATTTATAGATCTTTGACCGTCGTTACAGGTAGTCAGTGGCCCGAAAGTCTAACAACCAGTCTTACCAATTTAGTAGCGGTGTACACCCACATTTCTCACAGATTCCAATGAAACTCTAGACCTCACCGCCTGTGGCCCCACTGGTGGGGTCAACGGGAACAATTTTTAATTAATTTAATCAATTCCCGCTGACCCCACCAGTGGGGCTACGGGCGGTGGGGTCAGCGGGAATACACATATGAAAACGGCCATTGACGGCAATGTCGCGTTTTCATACGGTTAACTAGCAACCAATCATAGAAATTATGTGGTAATGGGTTGTTATGGTATGTCATGTGATGCGGAGGAATGAGGAAAAGGTCGAGACTCACATTTTGGGTGGGAATGTGGATAGCTACGTAAGAAACGATGGATGGACTGTGTGAAGGATGATATGGCTAGAAAGGAGGTGACTGCTGAGATGACGGGTAATAGAGAAGTATGGAAGAAGAAGACATGCTGCGCCGACCACGAATGAATTGGTAGACGGGCAGGAAATGATGATTATGATGGCAGAAACCAGTCGTATCTATGCAATTGTGGCTGTCGTCGAAAAGATTTAAAGTCAATCAAAGTCTAATCAAGTCAAAAGTCTAATCATCACTACATAGTATAAAACAAAGTCGCTTCCCGCTGTCTGTCCCTATGTATGCTTAGATCTTTAAAACTGCGCAACGGATTTTGATGCGGTTTTAAATAATTAGAGTGATTCAAGAGGAAGGTTTATATGTATGACATTGCACCCGTGCGAAGCCGGGGCGGGTCGCTAGTACTATTAAAAGCTCACGGTGTACAACAAGTTTTTGTTAAATCATTCATTTTTATAACAAGTTGTGTATCAGGCGATCTGTCTCCAAAATTATGTTCGTTTTTCTATGTATTCATATTATTATAATCGTAACGGAAAAATGTATTGACCTTTTGCATATGTCTTGTCTAAAATGGTGTAACCTCCACGTGTAACGATACATCGCATTACCCAGTACTAACTGGGTTATGGAGGTCAGATGGGCAGTCGCTCCATGTAAAATACTGGTACTCGGCTGCAGCCGGTTAGACTGGAAGCCGACCCCAACATAGTATAAAAAAACAGACAAGTGCGAGGTCGACTCGCGTTGAGAGGTTCCCGAACGTTTATTATCTAAATTCCGTAAGTTGTTTTGAATCTGATCAAAATTTGGTTATGTTAACTAAATAGGTTTTCCTGTAACCTATAGGTAAAGAACAATTTTTTGTAATTTTTTTCAAAATTTTCGGCCGTTTAGTTTCGGAGTTAAGGGGGAATGGTCAATTTTCGCATATTTTCTTAAATAACTTCAAAACTGTTTATCTAAATATTATAAAAAAAATACATATTGAAGATGCTCACGATGAGCCGTTTCTTTTAATGTTATGTAACACGTTTTTTTTCCTCCAAAAGTGGCCCCCATGTTTAAAATTCTTTAATTTACGTTACCCTTCCGTCTTTGGATCACCGTCTTACATAAGTGTACGAAATTTCAACTCAATCGGTCCAGTAGTTTCGGAGTAAATTGGCTGTCTGTGACAGACGGACAGTGATCCTTTAAGGGGTTCCGTTTTTTCCTTTTGGGGTGAGGAACCCTAAAAAAGGTTAGACGGATGATGAAGAAGGCCGTGCCTCGGAATGGACGTTAGGTTGTTGGTCCAGGTTGTTACTTTTATTACCTTGCAGTAGAAAAATAAACACGAGCAAGAAAAATTCGGAAAAACCGGTTCATGTCAATGTTAACTTTAACTACGTTGGTCAATATCAACAAACACTTTTCGAACTTTGCCCAACTGTAAGTGATCATTGTTTGACATTGCAACATGCATGACTTTAATTTTAATGATAGTAGGTACTTCGCAATGCAGGGTCAAATCTAATTTAGTGGACCTTCGTGGATTTCTTGTTACTTCTTAACTTAATAATATTATAAATATACAGGGTGTAACGGGACCCTTCACGAAGCCGTCAACAAGCATTATGTACATCGAACTAAGTAACTTTACGCAAAAAAAGATTGCTGGGAAACGACTTTTTTTTTTGGGGAAAAATCATGTTTTACGTTTTGACTCAATGTAAAGCACTCAAAACATTGTGCTGATGAATGGATTAAATAGTATGGGGGTTGTGGAGGTGCTTAAAGTAAAAATCTTTCATTAAAACACGTATTTAAAAAAAGAGTTGGAAATTTGACCCCCAATATCTCCGTAACTAGATGGTTCCCAGGTATGGTTTAGAACAAAAAAATGATCGCAATGACGGGGAGAACCAGTAACTTTCGGCTTCGTTAAGGGTCTTGTTACACCCTTAATATACTTTTTTATATTAAAAAAATTAATAGAATTGTTTTTTTTTTCACAAATGCGAAAGTTGGTGAGGATTGATGAATTGGTGTAGGTTTGGTACTCTCTCACGCAAAAATTACTGAGTGGATTTAGATGAAATTTGGCACACTGATCTATACCAATATTATAAAGAGGTAAAGTTTGTGAGTTTGTGAGGTTGTAGGGAGTAATCTCTGGATCTACTGAAACGATTTTGAAAATTCTTTCACTAATAGGAAGCTACATTATCCCCGAGTGCCATAGGTTATATTTACAACTTACTTTAAGATCAATATGTATGTACCATTGGCACAAAATAAATCTGCCCACTTTTAAAACAAAATCCCGTGCACACGATATCCACATCTGTTCACCACCCTTACTACTACTGGTCAGTACAAAGAGAGTGCGGACCAATAACAGTAAAACAAAAAAAAAGGGTCGACCTCTTTACATTGTCTTTTGTTTTACAAAAATTCTCAGGCTCTGCTAATGGACACAGATGTTAGACCACCCTTTTTTGACTAATAGGAATAACACAAAAAAGGACCAAGGAAGAGAAAGTTTTTAACTAAGCGGTTCTATAGTGGCCGGATGCTGCAAGCAAAAATAGTCCGCAAGGTGCTCAGATTCATCTTGGGCCGAATATTGGCAATCCTTTTGAATCAAGAATCGCACATTCTTCTTCGGCTTTCACAGCTCAAGCTTTGCCTTCGTTTAATTCTTTGAATGCGCTTGTGAATGAAAACATTCGAGTAAACTTTCCCCCTCTTACAATGTACCAATACTTATCACTACATAGTATAAAACCAAGTCGCTTTCTCTGTCCCTATGTCCCTTTGTATGCTTAAATCTTTGAAACTACTACTACTAGTGTTAATGATATATCTAAAGTTAATTATTCAAATTAGCCTGAAGATCTGGAGCTCGTGGCAAAATAATAACAGCCACTCGGGTCGATCTTTAGGTTAAGCCGTGCTCGCCTAGGTTGGTCTGTGGATCGGTGACCGCCCATGACCGGATTTTGATGCGGTTTTTTTTTAATAGATAGAGTGATTCAAGAGGAAGGTTTATATGCATAACATTCCACCCGTGCGAAGCCGGGGCGGGTCGCTAGTTACAAATAAATGATTATGATTTTTCCCCCAAAATGCCCTTCGCCATACATTTCGGTATATATAAACATCATCATCTGCCTAGCCTTTTCCCAACTGTGTTAGGGTCGGCTTCCTGTCTAACCGGATGCAGCTGAATACCAGTATTTTACATGGAGCGGCTGCCTATCTGACCTCCACCCGATCCATCCTATTACCCGGGTTACAGGATGCACCACAGAATTGCGTCTTTTTTTATTGGAAATCATCAAATGAGTCCCACTCTGAACGGAGCTGAAGGGAGTGTAAGACTTGTACTGACTAAAACACATCCATGTTCCTTCTTTTGACCTTTGCGTTCTAGGCCCGCGGTATCTCTTTCGAACAGTCCCGCAACCCTGGCAGGCATCGGTCCTTTCAGACCCGTACTCACCATTGCCTGGTGGTCAGACTTTGGCTTCTGACCACCTGTAACGACTGTCGAATATTTACAAATGACAGCCGGGACCAACGGCTTATCTTGCTCTCAGGTATCTCGGTATGTTAGGGATCCGCGTACAAACCATGACAACCGTAGCTAGCTTCACTATGAAGATCGACCACGCGGCTGTTATTTCTAGCCAAAAGCCTCTCAACTTCCAAAAACGATTTAGGAGAAATTATAACAGTAGAGCAAATTAAAATAAAATAAACTTTTGATGTGTTCCGGCAGATTTTCTCAAAGACTGATTGCTTTCTAGAAATTCTGTGATTGATAAATGCTTTCTAACAATTTAGTAGCGATTTACATAAAGTAATGAAATTAAACCTGTCCATGACTTAGTTTTTCTCCATAAAATTGGCAATTTTAGTCAAATAGAATGCGAACAGTTGCTAGAACGGGTCGGGGGCTTTTGGGACCGCAGTCCCGGATTCCACCTAAAAATACAATAATAATATTTATGAGTAGTATTTAATATTTTTGAGTAGTATTTTGGCGTGTCATGTTGCCAGTCTCACATGATCATCCTAGACAGCCAATTTCTAGTCTTTTTCAACCGCCAGCCAGTAGAAGTAACATCGAGGGACACTCACCAGTATCAAGAATCTGCATTCAATACAACGAACTCAATTCTAAATTGCCTGACTTGGATGTGTTCTTTGGTTCATTGGACATTTAAACGGCTGTAATTAGTTTTTATTTGGTTATTTAATCTATTGCTGTTATTAGTGCTTTTTAGCTTTATTGTACTTGGGAATGTTGTGTACCTACCGTAACGTGTATACTTATAGTGTAAACTGTATATACTGTTGGTGTACCTATTTTAAATACTTTATTTATTTATTGCACAATGTGCACAACCAATTTTACATGCTATATAGGCTTAAAATTTGCGAGACATGACGCTGCTAAGGGCGCAGCAAGAAACTTAAAACTAATAATATTACAGTGCCAGTATTATCTATTTATCTAACATCACTTAAAGCATTGCGAACTTTCACATTAAAAATATTATAATAATTGAACATAAACTACCTATAAAACTATATTACTTAAGATTAACACATACGTGTATATTTAAACTCTATTTTAACATTTTATCTTCTATAAATTCTTGGATACTATAATAACATTTTTCTAAACCTAATGACTTTAACCTAGCTTTAAATACACATAGTGTTCTCGTGGACCGTATATTAAATAAATACATAAATAGACCTGTATCTCTAGAATTTGAGTAGAACTTTTATTAGTAACTTAAAAACTTACATAGCCTATCATTATTTTCCTGCCCTTCGGCGCAGCATATCTTCTTCTTCCATACTTCTCTATTACTCGTCATCTCAGCAGCCACCTCCTTTCTAACCATTTATCATCCTTCACACAGTCCATCCATCGTGTCTTTGGTCTTCCTCTACTCTTATAGCCATCACAATCATATACATTATTTACTTCGCAATATTTGCCTATAACCCCATAAAATTATGCCCGACCTGGGAATCGAACCCAGGACCTTATGCTCAGCAGTCGCGCTTGCGACCACTAGACCAACAGGCAGTCAAATTTGTCTATTCTAACTCATAATTGAGCGGTAACCTTATTCCAGCAGACTGGCTGGTGTGCATTCATTTAGAACACGATCGACCGCGACCTTGGATGATGCGACTTGCGTCAAGACATATGAGTTCGATTCACATTCTATTTCCGCCCATCGCTTCAAAGTCGTGTCGCGTTGGGTCGCTTTAGACATACTTCTTTAATTTCTTTTCTCCGCACCTTCGGTGTGTTTTAATATACAGACAGGGTGTAACAAGACCATTCACGAAGCCGTCAACCAAGCATTCTGTACATCAAACTAAGCAACACTACGCAAAAATTATTGCTGGGAAACGACTTTTTTTTGGGGAGAAAAATCACGTTTTGCGGTAGGACTCAATGAAACGCACTCAAAACATTGTGCTGATGGATGGATTGAATAGTACGAGGGTCGTGGAGGTGTTTAAAGTAAAAATCTTACATTAAAAACATGTATTTTAAAAAAAACAGTTATGAAAAAGTTGGAACTTTGACCCCCAATATCTCCGTAACTAAAAGGTTCCCAGGTATGGTCTAGAGCAAAAAATTATCGCAATGACGGAGAGAACAATTACTTTTCAGCTTCGTTAACGTTCTTGTTACAGCCTATAAGTTAGCTTCTACTTAAATTCCCTTGTTAGTTAGTATGTAGTCGTCAAATCTTGCAACTGAATTTTAAACCAGTTCCCCCCAACCGATTGAGCTAAAATTTTTCACACACCTTTGGTTCTGGTGACAATACCTTTTTATGACAGAAATCACTTGATCTGGCAGCCAAGATCGCCTCCTCATGAGAGAACTCCACAACGGTTAATAAAATTTGTATACGCTTTCAATGTTGATAGATAAACCTTTTTTTTCATTTAAGTAAAAGGACATTTCAAAACGCTTAGTTTACACTTCCCGTGACCCAAGGGCTGGCTTTTACCTTGGCCATTTCTTAGCGTTGTCATACAACGTGGAAAAGCCTAAAGTCTTTTGGATATATTACCAGTTGACAGCGGTGAGGAGGAGTTTTTTGACGCCATTTTTTAAGTTTATTGTTAAGTTAGTACTTTAAATTATAAATGTATTTAAAATATAGTATTAAATCAATATCCGATTTAATCATATTATTATTACTTATAAGAAAATACATTAAAAAAGAAGCTTGTCTTTTTAAATTTATTTCCCTTTCCCTTGCGTGTATCTTGTGGCCAAGCAGTTGAGTTACTTTAATTATTAATTGGATTAACAATAAACAAATTTCAAATATTTAAATAACATGTTTTTTTTATAGGTGGGTATTGACGTCAAACAGTTTTTTGTGCCAACCTCTAACTGGCCCAGTACAGGGCAAAGGCCTCTTTTGATACAGAGAAAGAACAAGTTTTGATCACCACGGTTGCTCCAACCTTCCATTTATTCAAGTTTTTTTTTAAATGGCCTCTCGCAGTTCAACCTAGCAGGTTGTCGTCTGCTTAACCGGACTATCCAGGGGCAAAAAACTTACAAACTAAGCGACTACACGCTAAGGGCACCCCCTGAGGGGTATGAGCCTCGGCCAGTGGCCCGAAAGTCTGACAACCAGTCTTACCAAGGGGTATAGTATTACCCAGTATTGACTGGGTTGTGGAGGTCAGATAGGCAATCGCTCCATGTTAAATACTGGCATTCAGCTGCATCCGGTTAGACTGGAAGCCGAACCTAACATAGTTGGGAAAAGGCTTTGCAGATAATGATGATAAGACAAAAGACCTTCGTAATATATTGCTACGGCCTTCTTCAGGGCTACATTTTAGCATTAACCTTAAGATGCACTTAGTTATTACCTAAGTACCTACCTACAATTCATATAAAAGTCAAGCTCGACTAATTCTCTCACATATTTCCTACTAGCTGTTGCCCGCAGCTTAGCTCGCGTTTTGGTCGGAAATTATGCCACGGGCACGTTGTAAATATAGCCTATGGCACTCGGGGATAATGTGGCTTCCTATTAGTGAAAGAATTTTCAAAATCGGTTCAGTAGATACAGAGATTACCCCCTACAACCTCACAAACTCACAAACTTTACCTCTTTATAATATTTATTTCCTATTGCTATACAGGAAGACGTGACAAAATCCACCACAAAGATTTTCTCGCAAGATGCGCATAAAGTGCCTACAGTCAATTTTATCTTAAAAGATCGACATGAATTTGCAATAAAACACTGATTCTACTTAACAAGGTCTAGTTATTAGGTCGTGGTCGTAACCTAGAAATATAAAAGCCTTGATGACTAAGATTATTGCAAAGAAGTATAGTTTATGAACGCTTTTTAGCTAAGAACCTCATATTTATGGATCAACTAGCTTATGCCCGCGGCTTTGCCCGTGTGTAGGTCGATAATTGTTCCACGGGATCGTACTACCGGGATAAAAAGTATCCTATGTGTTAATCCAGGTTATAAACTATCTGCGAGCCAAATTTCATCCAAATCTGTTCAAATGTTGTTACGGGAGAGAGTAACAAACATCATACTCTCGCATCTATATTATTAGTAGGATTTACTTAGAGGTATGAATTAGTTTAGCAATTCAGGAAATCAATTGAGCAACACGGTAGTCATTAGGCATAGAAAAATCATTATTTTCATGGAAATCTATCATCATATTCTGCCTAGATGTTTGGGGGAACTGTCTTATTTCCTAGTTTGAATGAGTGACTTTTAATTCTAAGGGTTCCGTAGAGTTCATTTATCCTTAAATCTTTATAGATAAAAGCGAAATACTTTCTCAAAATCTCGATGATGAACATTCTCAATTAAGTAATTCGTCACAGCAAGCTTTCGGAGTTCCGTACATCGCGATGATGAACATTCTCAATTAAGTAATTTGTCACAGCAAGCTTTCGGAGTTCCGTACATCGCGATGATGAACATTATCAATTAAGTAATTTGTCATAGCGTACATTCTTACTCACGGAAGTCGTACTTTCAAAGAAGATCGGCTGAATGGGACTCTCTTAATTTCAGGAGCGTTTATCAATTAAAGTATGTAAATTACAAAGGGTGTAACAAGACCCTTAACGAAGCCGAAAGGCATTTGTTCTCCCCATTAATGCGATCATTTTTTTGTTCTAGACCGTACCTGGGAACCTTCTGGTTACGGAGATATTGGGGGTCAAAGTTCCCCCTTACTATTCAATGCATCCATCAGCACAGTGTTTTGAGTGCGCTACATTGAGTTTTACGGTAAAAAGTGATTTTTGACCCCAAAAAAAGTCGTTTCGCAGCAATCATTTTTGCGTAAAGTTACTTTAGTTTGATGTACATAATGCTTGGTTGACGGCTTCGTGAAGGGTCCTGTTACACCCTGTACGAAGCAATTAAGGGGATTTTCTTTCCATGTCTTATCTTTTTTTGTAAACTAATTACCTTTTATCTTCATTTGACCGAGACCTTTCTTTTGAGAGTATTTTACGAAAGTACACGATCTCTAAGTGTGGTCCCCAGAGTGCGTGGTAAGCTGCCTTTGTTCTTTATGTATACGGTACATCGGTATTTTAAACTTCGAAGGTCAGTAATACAGTTCGCTCAACGGTGAAAACGACGATGGCAATCAAAACTACATAAGCATCTCTCTGCTGCTGCACGATCGATGTGCTCCCGATTATCTAAAAAAAATACTACAAAATGTTCGGCAGCTCTCTCAGTCGTAACGTTCGAGTTTCCAAGAATCTACTTCTCCAAATTCCTTCTCACCGCACCGGTTTTAAGTCAACTGTTGCGCTATCTCTACTACAAAGCTCTGGAACGCGCTACCTTTTGGCATTAAAAAAGATGAAAGCAAATTCACATTTAAAAGAAAATTTCGTAACCACTATCTAAGTCAGAATATTACTCTCAATTTGAAGTCGAGTCACGGTAATTATTATTAGGTTTTTCGTTTTTTATTTGTTAAAATATTTGTTAGTTTATTTTATATGTATATGTGTATTAGTATCAATATAAGTACCGTAAACCGGGGTTATTTTGATCAATATTGAACTTTGAAGGTCCATATCGTTTAAATTTATGGGTGTAAAAAAATACAAAAAATGTCTAGTAATCGGTTTTTAAAGTACTGTCGATTCCTGCAATAATAAGTGAAAAAATGTAGCTCAATTTTGAGAAAAAGAATAAAAACTATGTAATCAAAGTTATACAAAGAATGGGGTTACTTTGATACCTCCTATTTTATCGCGTAACTAGAAAGTAAACCCAATTATAATGCCAATAAATTAAAAAAAATCAAAATCTGCCAACAGGAAAAGTTAATATTGACCCTTTTGTCTTATGGGGTAACTTTGATCTAGGAAAAGTCATCAAATAATGAACATTTCTTTATAAAAAAATTGTTGACAAAATTCAGTCATACTAAAATCAGTTCTTATTTATTTATTTTAAGAACGAAAAGAACTTAGAAATAATTAATTAAAATAACATATAATAATAAAAAATAAAAAAATAATGACCTTGTTCCTTGTGTTTGGCCAATAGGCCATCTATATATATATTTTTAATATTTTTAAAGAAATGTTTAAAAATGTATAAAATAAGAAAAAATATAAATAATGGAAAAAATTATAAAAAAAAGCTAGTATCTTAAACTAGCCAAAGAGCTCAGAAACAGAACATGTTTTCCAAAATTTATATTATTATATACTTAAATGTTATTTTTTTATTTTATTTTTAAATGCTTTTTTATATTCATTTGTTTAGGAATATTTAAAAATGTAAATCATATGTATTTAGATGAAAAAAGAGAATAATAATAATAATTAAAATTTGATAATATTTTGATCAATCTCACATCATATGGGTTATCAATGACACCCCGCATTAAACAAACTCAAGTCATTGCATTAATTTTGAGGTTAGAAAAACAATAAGCACTGTATTGGTTAATCGATCATAGGCCACATAGTGGAGTTTATCTAGAAATTTCATTATAACATCACACATGAAGTTTTGCAACACAATTATTTGGCTATAAATAGAGAATAACAATATATTTGTATTTTTTAGTTAAAATTATTGGCGAATTTCCAGCGTGTCCTCAGAAAAGGATTTGACAGTTCTTCAGAGTTGCTAATCTAGAAGAAAAAACTACCAAATTGCGTTTCGTTTTATGCAATTCGCGATTTTAAACGAAATTAAAGTTTTGATCAAAGTCATCCCGTGAATCAAAGTAACCCCGGTTTACGGTACTTATATAAATTTTCGAAAGCAAGAAGTTATTTTTTAATATTTATTTTGTACTCTACCTCAGTGTTTTCTTATTTAGCCCAAAAGTTGACTGCTAGAGAATGCCTTATGGCATTAAGTCCGCCTATGTACCACTATTGTACGGTCGAACAAGCTATTTGGTATACACGCAGAAATATTCACAATCCTAGTACACTGACAATATTGTTTGCAATTTTATTTTATAAAGCTTGTGTCATTAAGAGTCAGTCTCTTAATGAAAAAAGCTTTATTAAATAAAATTTGGAAAAGTATACGCTTCGGCATTGGATTGTAAAAATTTCCGCATGTATACCAAATAGTTTGTTCGACGTACATGAAGTTTAAAAAAATAAATAACCATAAACTACCGCAAGTGTAGTTACAGAATAAATACAAGCGTGTTCAAAGCGATTGTCAAAGTACTAGTATTGGCTTTAGGTATTACCTTTCAAGGTCAAGGATATACAGGAAAATGCTCTCAAGAAGACATTTTCTTTCGAACAACCAATTTTTTTTTACGAGGAACTCGAGGCTAAATACTAACAATCGGATCAATTTTCAGGTTAAGCCGCGCTTGCCTAGGTTTGCCTGTGGATGGGTGACCATCCATTCCATACCGAGTTTCCTCCGTGCCTCGGAAAGCACGTTAAGCCGTTGGTCCCGGCTGTCATTTGCAGATCTTTGACAGTCGTTACAGGTAGTCAGTGGCCCGAAAGCCTGACAACCAGTCTTACCAAGGGGTATTGTTACCCAGTACTAACTGGGTTGTGGAGTCCAGATAGGCAGTCTCTCCATATAAAATACTGGTATTCAGCTGCATCTTGTTAGACTGGAAGCCCACCCCAACATAAAAAGGCTAGGCAGTTGATGTTCTATTTTTTTTTAATGACGAAAACCATCGCCACCATGTTCCCAATAGGGTATATGCAAGAAATACAAAACTTTTTTTATTTCTTAAAAATGCCTTGTATTGGCCCGTATAAACATTGTGGTATACTTACTTGTTTAATTCCCTAATACAACACTTATTTTACAATTTAATACTTTATGTAGCGTGTTTTTGGTGAAACGGAACGCAAACACAAAACGCATCGATTCTAGTAGTGTAGTGATGTAGTGACGTCAAATGCTATGTGTCAAAGAAACATTTTTGGTTGAAAGTACTTAAAGTTTCACTAAGATTTTACTAGAATATTGTTATCGCAATTTTTGCTTTAATAAAGCACTTACAATATAGTAAAACTATTCTATTAAGGGCAAAAAATTAGATTTAAATAAGGCAGATAGAGGGAAGTGACATCAAAGGCTATGACTTGAATGGCCGCGACAGTTATGGACGTTTGAACTGTCGTAGAAAATTGTAGGAGTTTAATTTTTTTGTGCATCAAGCAGGAGTTGAAATTAACTTTTAATTATTTTCTTGGGTTGATAGTACTGCATTTTATTGATTTAAGTGAAAAAAATATTACATGCATATTCCCTTTTTATAAGCCAATTACGTCGCATTCTAACGGTTCGTTTTTTCACCATTTTTTACACGGAACCCTAAAAAGAAAACAGTGTATTTATATATGTTAATGGACGTACCGCATATCCGTGTATTATGCAAAATGTTTGTACAAATCATACGATCGACGAGAATACGACACTACACCATATTTGTGTTAGCATTGTGAGGAAAAACGCAAAAATCGTCATGAATGGTGACTTTTGAAGAGCTCGTGAGATAAGAATCGCTATACTTGATAAAAATCACTTCAACAGACAATAACATCATATCATGACGCCTGTTATGCTCGAAGGGTTAGGCAAAGGTGTACCTAATAGTACACATTTTGCCAGTTATGTTTTAAGTGTCAGGTAATTGGGGGCGAGCCTATTGCCATCAACCGGTCACAAATCCTGACTCCGAGGCTGCTATTGAGAAATTCCTGATGGAAAAACCCTATAACACTTTGCCTGAGCTGAGAATCGAACCCAGGACCTCATGCTCTGATAATAAAAGATACTCATATTTAGGAGTATCTTTTATTATATATTCCTTAACTCCCTGATTACCCTGAAGAACTTATATTTTTTTTTAATTTCTTTTTATTAATATAAGAAAACAGTTAAAAACACAGGGTGCCTCGTATTTTTCTCAGCAAACCCTTCATGGGAATGCATAAAAAATACTAGTCCGCCATCTTTGAGAGCCCGCCATATTGGATTTAAACTGACGTTACTAATTTAACCTTGCATTGTCACCCAAACTAAACATCTATGCAAAATTTCAGCTCAATCGGAAACCGGGAAGTGGGTCAAATTTAAATTCTAAGATTTGGTTACATAGTTACAGGTGAAGCTAATAAAATCGTGATATAAATAATGAGCGTTAACTATGCAAAAATAGAATGAAGAATTTATTATCATCATCACCATCATTCTTTTGCCCTTATCCCAATACATTCATGGTCGGCGCAGTATGTCTTCTTCTTCCATACTTCTCTATTACTCGTCATCTCAGCAGTCACCTCCTTTCTAGCCATATCATCCTTCACGCAGTCCATCCATCGTGTCTTTGGTCTTCCTCTACTCTTATACCCATCCACATTCATACTCAAAACTTTCCTCACGACATTTGCCTCATTCCTCCGCATCACATGCCCATACCAACAACCGACTTATACTCTTACTATAATATACTCATACAATCTCCAATACATACCAATAACCATAACTATTGCACTATAAGATCAGCGCGAGTCTTACATAACAGCAGTTTCGTTACATAAGGCCTGTGACACATAGACACACATTTCCAGTACGGCGTTAGGCAAACCAGACATGTTGTAATAGATATACATTTCTTTATGTATATTATTGGTTTTTGGCGGGTCATGAACGTTGAATACCACGCTAGTTCCTTAAAAGGGTAGACAGAGATGGACTTCTTCATCGAGAGGAGCTCTTCACTACACAGTTTAAAACAAAGTCGCTTCCCGCTGTCTGTCCCTATGTATGCTTAGATCTTTAAAACTACGCAACGGATTTTGATGCGGTTTTTTTAAATAGATAGTGTGATTCAAGAGGAAGGTTTATATGTATAACATTGCACCCGTGCGAAGCCGAGGCGGGTCGCTAGTGTCAATCAATCTTCAGGTTAAGCCACGCTTGCCTAGTTGGTCTGTGGATCCATCCATTACATGCCGAGTTTCCTCCGTGCCTCGCAAAGCACGTTAAGCCGTTCGTCCGGCTGTTATTTGACAGTCGTGACCAGTAGTCGGCGACCTCATATTTTGACAACCAGTCTTTACTAAGGGGTATCATGTTCACCCAGTACTAACAGGGTTGTAGAGGTCAGATAAGCAGTCGCTCCATGTAAAATATAGGCACTCAGCTGCTCCGGTTAGACTGGAAGCCGACCCCAATATAGAAGGGAAAAGGCTAGGCAGATGATGATTTATCAGCTCGGAAGCACCCACTGCTAGGTATAGACCTCCCCTTTCATCTGTCACACTTCCTGGTTCTGTGCGTCCTTTATCCAGGTGTTTCCCGCGACATTGACGATGTCGTCGACCCTACGAGCTTTAGGACGGCCCTGGTTTCATTGAATTTGGTTACGACTAGGTCAAAGCCTTGTTCCATCGGCCATCTCCGCGTCTAGCCAGATGTCCTGCCCAGGTCCACTTGAGGTGCGGCCCGGTCCCCGACGTCGTAGACTTTCGTCCGACGGCGGATTTCAGTGATACGCACTCGATCTAAGAGGGTTATGCCGTGCCTGGCTCGCTTCATGGTCCTTTGTGCCACTAGTACTCAAGGTGGACTTACACTACCCATGAATTTGTAAGATTTGATAAAGTTCCATTTGGTTTGTTGGTGTATTGTCACAGCTGTACTGCTAAGCAGTTTGATTCCAAGGTCGAGTAAAGAGGTATTAGGGTGTTCTATCAGTAGCAGACATGGAGTCTGGATTTGTGCCCGGTTGATGGCAATAGGCTCGCCCCTATAACATGGGAACTTTAACATAACAGTCGAAATGTAAGTCTGTTTAACTTTTTCGAATTGCAGACATTATCTTTATGTAAAATCCCATTAAGTAAATGCGATGGCTTACATTGGAAAGTCAGATGTTAGATAGTTTATAATATAGTGATTAATGCAGGGTGTAACAAGACCCTTAACGAAGCCGTCAACCAAGCATTATGTACACCAAACTAAGTAACTTTACGCAAAAATTATTGCTGGGTAAAGACTTTCTTTTTGGGGTGAAAAATCACGTTTTACGGTAGGACTCAATGTAACGCAATCAAAACATTGTGCTGATGGATGCTTTGAATAGTACGGGGGTCGCGGAGGTGTTTACAGTAAAAATCTTAGGATAAAATCATGTATTTAAAAAAAAAAGTTGGAACTTTGACCCCCAATATCTCCGTAACTAGAAGGTTCCCAGGTACGGTCTAGAACAAAAAAGTGTTCGCAATGACGGGGAAAACAAGTGCCTTTCGGCTTCGTTAAGGGTCTCGTTACATCCTTTATACATACCAGTGATAGCCTAGCGGTGTGACCGTCGGTCTGCCAAGTCATAGGTCTCGAGTTCGAATCCAAGACACGCACCTCTGATTTTTCAGATTCATGTGCGTATTGTATAATTATCACTTGCTTCGGTGAAGGAAAACATCGTGAGGAAACGCATGCCTGAGAGATATTTCTCGACGGCATGTAAAGCCAAGTCAGAGGCCCATGAGCGGCATAAAAACTCTGACACCAGGTTAGGCGCTAAACACTCGATAAAGATATGATCAGCGTAATTTTCCCAGCATAAACCATACAAAAAACAACACCAGTGCTTACCTCTCAATAAATACAAGCGTGAATAGAAAGATTTGTTGCTCAGACTATGTCATTATTAACAAAGTTGAATGCACCTCACTCCAATTTGTAGTCAGTTAAGTACAAAATATCTACCGTTACTTGAGATAATAGTTTAGGGTCATCAGATGCCAAAGTCCCGTCATTTGAGAGATGTAACAAATAAATGTGCATTGTGCGCAAAATTACTAAACGTTTTTGGGTTTTAATGGCTACGTGAAACCTCGCGTTGACTAACCAACTTCTCTTTCAAAGTGCGAGTTGGAATCGCGCACCGAGGGGCCCGTATAAACTTGTAGGTATTTTGTTATTAAACTACATATGTACGGTTTTCAGATTTTTTTCTTTACATATGCTGTAAGACATTGCTGCTTGCCAAATTTCATGATTCAGGTCAACGGGAAGTACCCTAGTTTTGATTCCCTTGTGAAATCGCCAAATATGCGACATAAACAGTCATAATTATCTTTTGATCGCGTTGACTTACAAGTTTTTCACTGCTCCATGAAGTAGCAGATCTGAGTATTTGATATTAATTTCCGCTTGATACCTCCACGCGTTCCTGAGAAAAAGGGTCTTGACAGACGAACAGACGGACAACTAAGTGATTCTATAAGTGTTCCGTTTTTATCGACTGAGGTACGAAACCCAAAATAATGAGATATTGAGGAGGTTATTTATTCGGCGCGTAATTCTCTATCGAGTGAAGTCCTCATGAAAATGATTAACTTTTGTTATAAATATGAAAAAAAAAATCTGCAGTTCAGTTGTTTTTTGTTTTCTTATCATATTTTATGGAACCTAACACTTGTATCTACATATAGTCAAGTTAAAGTAATTACAGCAACCATTTTGTAAGCTCCATTTTATATGCTTGGTTGACGGCTTCGTTAAGGGCCTTGTTACACCCTGTATATGCGGGTGATAATATTATACTTGGAATGCCTCTGTGACTGCTGACCACCAGAAGACAGCAATAATTTACTAACTTACTAGCTGTTGCCTGTTGCTGTTGCTAGCTGTTGTTGAAATTATTATAAAAAATATCACTTTCCTTTTTTAGTCAGATTTTGTTAGTAATTTCAAGGGTTTTATTTTTTGCGCGGATCCCTAATTTTTTTTTTATAAAAGTGGCCTGTTTTACTCCTTATGACATCTATAAAGGGTGTAACAAGACCCTTAACGAAGCCGAAAGGTACTTGTTCTCCCCGTCATTGCGATATTTTTTTTTATTATTTATTATTATCTTCTAGTTATGAAGATATTGGGGTTCAAAGTTCCAACTTTTTCACAAGTTTTTTTTAAATACAAGTTTTTAGTGTATGATTTTTACTTAAAATACCTCCACGACCCCCGTACTATTCAATGTATCCATCAGTACAGTGATTTAAGTGCGTTACATAGAGATTTACGGAAAAACGTGATTTTTTTCCCCAAAAAAAAAAAGTTGTTTCCCAGCAATAATTTTTTCTTAAAGTTACTTAGTTTGATGTACATATTGCTTGGTTGATTGCTTCGTGAAGGGTCCTGTTACACCCTGTATACCAGAAAAAGTCCCGTCAAAATCGCTCCAACTATTTCGGAGATTAGCCGGGACTGTCTACAAAAGACTGAAGCAACATTGTCTACTGAAGACAAAAATGAAAAATATTTTTTTTTTGTTAATATTACCGTATTTATTTTCTTAAGCATTCATTAAAACGCCGTTATTTTAAAATTACGAATAGACACTTACATTTTATTTATTTGTTTAGTTAGTTTTTTTTTTGTTTCATTTTTTTTAGCTTAACGAATACCTAAAACTTAATTTCTCAATTTAAGCCGACCCAAACTATGCTCACTTGCATACAGTTGACCGATCCCGAAGAAAAGGGAAAACTCTATGATTTAATATTATTATACTTCGGAATTCAAATTATAGAAATAGTTCCGGTTTTCAATCGAAAACCGGAACTTTTTCTAAAAATTGTGTCAATGGCGAAAATGTCTTATTTAAAACACCCACGTGTTCTTTTGGACAGTTTTAAGTTAAAGATATGTATCTTTTGGAACGCAAATATCTGTTTTATTGACTGAGGAAACATTATTATACTTTTAATTTGACAGATACTAAATGTTAACGACGTCGTGAGCGTTTAATTGCTTTGCTTTCTAATTACTGAATGGCATCGACGAATAATGTTCCCTCTGGAGGGACACAGATTTAGGGCCGTAGGTAGCGTGGGTTGGCGGTTCGATCTCCGCGAAATCTCGGAAACTATAGAGAAACTAACCTATCCCAAGTGAAATACTAAATATTACGTACGGTCAACAACCGCACATTGTACCTTAGCCTAGTTAAAATACTGCAAATTTTGATGATTTATAAAAATGTAGGATCGTCACGTACGGTCAGTACGTCAGTCTTCGGATTTTCTATTATTTTCTTATTACATTATTTAAGGGAAATTTCGTATTAAATACCTTTTTGAACATTAACATTTATTCTCGAAAGGCTCGTGCCCTTCACTATCACTACATAATAAAAAACAAAGTCACTTCCCGCTGTCTGTCCATTGTATGCTTAGATCTTTAAAACTCTGCAACGGATTCTGATGCGGTTTTTTTTTAATAATAGATAGTGATTCAAGAGGAAGGTTTATATGTATAACATTGCATCCGTGCGAAGCCGGGGCGGATCGCTAGTATAACATAGAATTAAACATTACTGGAAATCCTGTAAACACATGAAAAGAAAAACAACAGACAATGTAATTTTCGCATTGATAAAATAATGATGTGATTATTTATTATAGCTGATGCCCGCGGCTTCGTTCGCGTTTTGGTCAGAAATTATCCCACGGGCACGTTGTAAATATAGCCTATGACACTCGGGGATAATGTAGCTTCATATTAGTGAAAGAATTTTCAAAATCGGTTCATAGATACAGAGATTATACCCCCTACAACCTCACAAACTTTACCTCTTTATAATATTAGTATAGATTTAGTATTGTATTATAAATTAGTTGAAGTCGTAATTTTGGACGTCTCCAAAACATTAGCACGATTGAAACTGACCCATTTTTGTACATTCAAAGAACTTTGACCAAAATATATATTTATAATAACAAAACAAATGACAAATACGTCTACCCGTCCAGTTATTTAGACTCATTAGAAAGTATCTTTCACTGTTTTGATTTGAGTGCAATTGTATAAACTTTCAACTCTCTTGGTGAGTTTAAACTTTTAACGATATAGAAATGTATGAGTACCTATGTGTGGAGATGGAATAGAAAAATAAATTGGCCGAAGCAAGGAAAACTCCACCTGATTCTCTGATGACTCTGACCTGGAGTGTAAATGTGGTAAGACAGAATGAGACGCCGTCGCCTCCTTCTGCGAAGCAGTCATGCTAGCGAAGGAGGTGGCGGAACGTGAGAGGGAGAGAACCTCACGTCCCAGCCACCGCGGGAGACGCCCTGGCCACCGTAGGCGCGGGCCGATGGACGGTGAGTAATGGGCTAGCTCGCCGTCCGTCTGTCTTATGACGACAGGCCGTGTGGACGGCGCGTTCGTGTTCCACGCGCGCCTCAAAGAGATGTCAGCAAACGGGAAGGGGTCCGAAAGGACCGATGCCTGCCAGGGCTGCGGGACTGTTCTAAAGAGATACCGCGGCCCTGGAACACAAAGGGCAAAGAAGGAACATGGATGGGTTTTAGTCAGTGCAAGTCTGACACTCCCTTCTGTTCCGCCCAGAGTGAGAGGGATCATTTGATGACGTCCAATCCAAAAAAGAAGAAGATTGTCTTATGTGGTGTTACCCCACAAACGATGGGACACTTGATATCGTGTCCTGCTTGTCCTGTTGTTTGTAGATCAATCAATTCAATTGTAGATCTTTGACAATAGTCAGTGATTCGAGAGATTGACAATCAGTACTCATCACCAGGATGATAAACCTTAATGATGGGTAGAAAAAAGATAAATTATTTTGACTGCCCTGTTGAGGAGCACGTGGCTAAATATTACAGCCGCTCGGGTCGATCTTCAGGTTAAGCCGCGCTTGCCTAGGTTGGTCCGTGGATGGGTGACCATCCATTACATACCGAATTTCCTCCGTGCCTCGGGAAGCACGTTAAGCCGTTGGTCCCGGCTGTTAATTGTACTATTCATCAGTCTTACCAAGGGGTATTCTTATTACCCAGTACTAACTTGGTTGTGGAGGTCAGATAGGCATTCGCTCCATATAAAATACTGGTATTCAGCTGCATCCGGTTAGACTGGAAGCCGATCCCAACATAATTGGGAACAGGCAAGGAGATGATGATTCAGGATTACAGGATGGTCAGACTACAGTCACAGTATAACTTTTTGGGGGGCCTTTTTGGGGTCAATCGGTGACCACAAAATCCGTCAAAGATAAACTCAAGGTTAATTTAAGTAGAAGAACACGTTAGGCCTGTAATTTATAGATTATTTTTATTAATGTCCGGATTTCGAAATGTTGTTGGTGATCAGGTTAAAACAGAGTGACAAAGATAAATTATTTATTTTTGTGTTTGTTTTGAGGTTCTGTGGGAAAATGGAAAAGCTTTTCGATATTGTACTCAATATACAAAGTTATACAAAGTGTACAGACCCTTCACGAAGCCGTCAACCGAGCATTCTGTACATCAAACTAAGTAACTTTACGCTAAAATTATTGCTGGGAAACGACTTTTTTTTTGGAGTGAAAATTCACGGTTTGCGGTAGAACTCAATGCATTGTACATACATATAGTACGGTCGTGGAGGTATTTATAGTAAAGTTAAAACATCAAAAATATGTAAGTATTAAAAAAAAAACTTGTGAAAAAGTTGGAACTTTGACCCCCAAAATCTCCGTAACTATAGAAGGTTCCCAGGTATGGTCCTAGAAAAAAAAAAATATCACATGAACGGGAAGAACAAGTGCCTTTCAGCTTCATTATGGGTCTTGTTCTTCTTCTCTTCAACAGACGATCTGTTTGCGGATGGACGGACGAAGATTTTATTGGCATGTCAGAAGTATTGTGAAAGGAATTTATGAAAGTGTGAAACTTTACTTTGTTATTTTGTTTATTTTAATTGTATGTATAACTCTTTTAGTTCTTTTTTAGTTACTATAATTGGTTTAACAGCCGTTGTAATTAAATTAAATTGTTACACCCATTATTGCATTCCACAATGTGTACAAAGATGACAATTCTAAATAAAATAATTATTGTTGAACCTGTCAGGCACGGATAGATTTCAAAATCTGAAAAAAAAAGGTATTACAAGCATTTTATTTTTCAGAAAAATATTCTTAAAAACACATAACCTTCTAGAAAAGACACACTCACATTTTTTTGTGACTTATCAAACTGTGCCAAAATAAATACGTGTACAGAACCCTTCTTTAAATACTCGCGTTTGACATGAGTTTAGCTGTCAATTCTTGAAATAACCTTCACAAAAAAAATTTGAATGACATATTATGTCCAGCAAAATTAAATTCTTATACATTTATTAAATAACATAACAATGTTATATATGGACAAACATTTTTTTTTTGCTTGTAGTTTGACGTAATGTCAAACTAAAATACTTTAGTAAGCGGTTGTACACTGTTTAATAGACAAAAGTTCTAAAGAATTTCGTTTCATTTAATTTTTTTCTTATATTTTCATTTCATAGAATAATCAACACGCAGAATACTTACTTCGAATAATTTGAAATCATGGATTTTTTTCTAAATATTTTGTGTTTGTTTCGATATTCATATCATAGAATAACAAATCAAATATTCTTTATACTCATATTGTTATTAATATATGTATGTAACTTATTACCAAGAAAAATATTTTATCGAGTGACAGTTTCTAAATGCCAATGATACCTCATACCTTTGACAAATGGCTCCTATTTCTATCTGCAAGGTTTAAAGTAACCTAACAATATTTGTTAAAAAATAATTCTACTGTTTGATAAGTTTGTTAAATAAAAAAATGTGATTATAAATTTCTTTGAATTGTATTTCTGTGAAATATATTTCATTCAAGTAAATAGTCGATAAAACAATAATAAGTATTCGAAATAAAAATACAAGAACCAAATATTATATGAAACATTTTCTGCAAAACGAAATTCTATGACATTTCTGTCTGCAGAACAAAGGGACACCGTAGTAAACACGTAATGAGGTCGTCTTGAGGTCGCAAATCATCTCACGTGGGACCAAGTGTTATTAAGTCGTCCCCAATTACATTATTAACACATTGGTCTAGTAGTCGCAAGCACGACAGTTGACCATGAGTCTGTGGATGGGTGACCATCTATTAGGTATATCCCGAGTTTACTCCGTGCCTCAACTTAGGACACATCAAACCTACTTTACTTACTTGAGAATACATAATCTCTCCCTTTTTAAAAGTCGGTTAAATAGCAGACCAACGAGGCATTTTATAATAATGACCAGATTCAGAAGTATGAACGTTGACGATGGCGCAAGGTGTATGTAAGGATGGGCCTGTGGACGGTGAGTAATATGCCAGCTCGCCGTCCGTCCGTCTTATGACGACAGGCCGTGTCGACGACGCGTTCGTGTTCCACGCGCGCCTCAGAAAGATGTCAGCAACCAGTAAGGGGTCCGCAAGGGCCGACGCCTGCCGGGGCTGCGGGAGTGTTCGAAAGTGATACCGCGGCCCTGGAACACAAAGGGCAAAGAAGGAACATGGGTGCGTTTTTGTCAGTAAAAGTCTGACACTCCCTTCTTCGCCCAAAGCGGGAGGGGTCATTTGATGATTTCCCATGTGAAAAAAAAGGGGTAAGTAAGAATCGTAGCATGGTGTTCTGGGGAAAACCCTGAGTTTATGTATGAATGTTATCTATAAAGAAATAATAATGATTATTATTATTTATGAAGTTGTTGTTGCCCGCGAACTTCGTTCGCGGGAAATTATTCTAAAAGAATATTACTTTCCTCTTGGAATGTGAATTTTGTTTCAAGGGTTCAATTTTTTTTTGCACGGAACCCTAATATTTTTTCCCTAATAGGATCTAACACAGTAGCCTATGTTAGACCTTATAACATCAGCTATCTGCCAATAAACGTCCTGTCAAAATCGGTCCAGCCGTTTCGGAGATTAGCCGGAACAGGCAGGCAGACATACAAAAATTGAAAAATGTGTTTTTGTTATAAGTGCCATATATACTTTCACATGCATTCAGTAAGAGCTGTTAGTTGATATTACAAAGAGACACTTCAATTTTATTTATTTGTATGTAGTATGTTTGTATGTATAGGTTTATAGATATTATCTGCTACCTTACTTAGAATACAATTGAAACTATTAAGCTATCTAAAGCATCCATTTATTATTAATGAAGATGAATTATATAGCAAATTAATTACTTATGTTTAAAATTTTATTTATATTTACTTATGTTTAAAAAATGTCTTCAAATAATTAATTTTAAGTTCTTGTTTACGTATTTCTAATTTAAATTTTATCTTTAGTATCTTGACAAAAAATGTAGCTAGTAAAATGTTATAATAAGACAGAGAGGTCATCTGTAACTCAGGACCTTCCTACTTCAGACACCTTCCTCTATATAAGATTGTGCCACAAAACAGTGCCTGTAATTTTTGATGTCGAGAAAAATAAAGATTTATGATTAATTTGCAAACAAAAGTATTTTTCTTTTAAATAACATAACATAACAACACGAATTTAATAACCAAAAGGTCAGGCAGAGGAGTAGCTAATAGTACACCCACATTTCGCCAGAATGATCTTTTGCCAACTGTGTTGGGCTCTCACAGCCTATCTGACCTCCACAACCCAGCTCGTACTGGGTAATACGATACTCCTTGGTAAGACTGGTTGTCAGACTTTCGGGCCACTGACTACCTGTAACGACTGTCAAAGATCTACAAATGACAGCCGGGACCAACGGCTTAACGTGCTTTCCGAGGCACGGAGGAAACTCGATACACAATAATGGTCACCCATCCATGGACCGACCCTGGCAATCGCTGCTTAACCTTGAAGATCCACCCGTGCGGCTGTTATTTTTTAACAACAAGCTCATCGCAATATGTCTGCCAAAGTATAAATCAAAAATATATTTAAGGAAAGTAGCGAACGTTTATAAATATTATGATTATGACAGACGATGACCCGAATGACTCAGTAAATGCATGTCGGCTACTGAGCTCAGGGTCATAAGTTCCATTCCCGTTTGCGAAAGATTTATGTTTCTTTTAAAATTTATCTCTTCATTCAAAATGGTGAGGAGTGAAGGACATATCGACGGCACGGTTGGCGCAGTGACTGAGCGATTGACTGCTGCGCTGCGTGTCGCGGGTTCGATCCCCGCACGGAACAAATATTTGTATGATCTACAGGTAGTTGTTCCGGGTCTGGCTGTTTGTGTATGTGAGTTTAAATGTTTGTAAACGCACCCGCGATACAGGAGACATTCCTAGTGTGGGGAAACGTTTTTGTAAAAAAAAAAAACGAGGAAAGTATTACATAAGTACCTATACATAATAAAAAGTAGAGGAAGACCAAAGAAACGATGGATGGATTATTTATTATTTATTTTTATATAATGGTGTTTGTTCAATTTGAAGATGTAACACCACAACACCACTATAACAACTAATTGGTGTAGAAATACCCTTAACGAAGCCGAAAGGCACTTGTTCTCCCCGCCAAATATTGCTATATTTTTTGTACTAGACCAGTGTTTTCCAACCTTTTGACAGTAAAAAAAAAAAAAATTTTTTTCATGTATTTTAGAATGTTACAAATATTCAATCCATACAACATGTTTATGCATTTCGTGAAGGCTTGCTCCCTATCATTACTTCTGGAAAGCTAACGTACTGGTACTCCTCTACCTTACCCGTCGAGGAAATACAGGTCTGAAGTTTTGAGTACTCATCAATTCGGTCTCCGATAATAATTTCCATAACAGTTATCTTATTCTATTTTATTTTTATTTAATGGCATGCAAAGCCAATGTCAACTATTCTGCCAAATTCCGGTGAATTAGAAAAAAAAAAAAACAAGTTAAATTTTTCTATTGAAACAATTCGACACAATGTGGGTCTTGCTTGTCAGGTTAGTACGGGACAGAAACAAAGAGAAAAAAAAATACAAAAAGTACATGTATCTAATTTGTTAAAACATAAAATACGCATACCACACGCACAGGCAGATTTATAATTTTATATTATTGTGACGGATGCAGGTCATCAGCGCCACGAGCAGTTCAGGGGAAGATTATGTTAGCAAGGAAGAGAAATTAGTCCGAAGAGGGATTTTAAACTGGCTGTATACAGGGTGTAACAAGACCCTTCACGAAGCCGTCAACCAAGCTTTCTGTACATCAAACTAACTTTACGCAAAAATTATTGCTGCGAAACGACTTCTTTTTTGGGGTGAAAAATCACGTTTTACGGTAGGACTCAATGTAACGCACTCAAAACATTGTGCCGATGGCTGTATTGAATAGTACGAGGGTCGTGGAAGTGTTTACAGTAAAAATCTTGTATTAAAAACATGTATTTAAGAAAAAAACTTGTGAAAAAGTTGGAACTTTGACCCCCAATATCTCCGTAACTAGAAAGTTCCCAGGTATGGTCTACAGCAAAAAAAATATCGCAATGACGGGGAGAGCAAATGGCTTTCGGCTTCGTTAAGAGTCTTGTTACACCCTTTAGATCTAGAGAAGGAACGTTGTCTGAGCATTCGAAGAAAACAGTAATCCTATTTTAATCTCCGGATATGACGTACTGTAAATAGTTGGTGTTTACAATCAATCAAATCATAAAAATGGCTAGAAAAACTAGAACTGTTAAAATCATCGCCAGCCAGATCAATCAACATAGTTTAATTAGGCTACCCGGCCCAATCAAGTAATCCATTGTAATTAGTCAAGCCGTATTGATGAGTGAATGAATAAATCAAAGCATGAATTATTTTATACTAGCTGTTGCCCGCGGCTTCGCTCGCGTTTTGGTCGGAAAGTAGCCCACCGGCACGTTGTTAATATAACCTATGACACTCGGGAATAATGTAGCTTCATATTAGTGAAAGAATTTTCAAAATCGGTTCAGTAGATCCAGAGATTACCCCCTACATACAAACTTACAAAAAGAAAAATACCTCTTTATAATAATACTAGCTGTTACCCTCGGCTTCGCTCGCGTTCTGGTCTGAAATTATTCCACGGGCACATTGTAAACATAGCATCTGGCACTTGGGGATAATGTAGCCTCCTATTAGTGAAAGAATTTTAAAAATCGTTTCAGTAGATCCAGAGATTACCCCCTACCAATCTCACAACCACCACGCTCTCACTACCAACAATCGCTGCTTTTTTTCCACCTCGCTAGACAAAAATTTTGAAAGATCGCCGAATATGCATGATATCATTATAATTTATAGCCTATAGCACTCACGAATAATGTAGCTTTTTACCAGTGAAACATTTGTTTAAATGGGATCATAAGTTTCGGAGATTACCCCCTACATACAAACTTACAAACAAATTTTACCTCTTTTTAATATTAGTAATTAATATAGATTGATGTAGGTCTCACTTACAGCCTACTCATGGACGAGTGGTCATTTTCTTTGAGACATTTGCACAAACGCACGACGTAGAAAGTGTACGGCGAACCCATCACGTAGCCGTCAACCAAGCATTCTGTACATCAAACTAAGTAACTCTACGCAAAAATTATTGCTGGGAAACGACTTTCTTTTTGGAGTGAAAAATCACCTTTTCCGGTAGGACTCAATGTAACGCATTCAAAAATTGTGCTGATGGATGGATTGAATAGTACGGGGGTCGTGGAGGTGTTTACAGTAAAATTGTAACATTAAAAACTTGTAGGAAAACTGGAACTTTGATCCCCAATATCTAGAACTAACCAAAATCTTTAACTAGAAGGTGGGACAAGTATGATCTAGAACAAAAAAAATGATCGCTATGACGGGGAGTACAAATGCCTTTCGGCTTCGTTATCGGTACGTTTACAACCAATACATAAGTTTTAACGATTTTAACTCAGGTATTTCCGATTCATGCATGGTGATACATATTTTAGTGTAGTATGAGTTGTATCATTATCATTTTAAATAAAACAATAAAAAACTTAAGAGATCAAGTTCTGAATCAGCATTGATAATTATCTGATAGTATAATAGTATGTACATTATATACAGACTACAAATAGAACTAAAATAATGCTAAAAAGAAGACTAAAACTAAGTTCCTACATATATACAACGACGACAATAGGACACTGAGGCGTCAAAGAACTCCTCCCCATCGATGTGATACGGAAACGTGCCCAGAAGACTGGCAGGATTGCCACGTTGAATGGCAATGCTAATTCTTTGACCAAAGAAAGAGCCAGCCCTCTGGTCACGCAAAGTGTCGATAGCTATTATCAAATAAAATAGGTATCTTGATATATACAAACCCTGCTGATGACGCATTTCGTGTTGCAAGTCAAATCGCCTGAGGTATCTCCATATAGCCCGGGCTGCTGGACTGTTCGAAAGAGATACCGCGGCCCTGGAACACAAAGGGCAAAAGAAGGAACATGGATGGGTTTTAGTCAGTACAAGTCTGACACTCCCTTCCGGTCCGCCCAGAGTCGGAGGGGTCATTCAATGATTTCTCATTCGAAAAGAGCGCCCATATTCTCAACAAAAGAAAATATTCTGGCCAAATACATAAACTCCTCCTTTTTGAAGTCGGTTAAAAAACATGAAAATGTTTAAACATCATGACGAATAATGTGATCACAACGAACCGTTTATTTAACTTAAAATTCCCAGAATTTTAGACCACTGACGTCCTCTATTTAGAACAATTACCGTTTAACAGAATTCCATAAAAATCGGTTTGTGAGTTTAACCGTAAAAGCATGCCGCTTTAACTAGAGTTACTGTACTTTAACAAAACCAAAATGAATTCGAAAAATTCTACTATGTAAATAACTACATCATTGTTCTGCAAAAAGGTCATTGGTTCGGTTACAAGGTGAGGCAAATTGTCCATCTGTTATGTCTGAGATTGCTCAGCAAAGGGTTCCAGGTTCGATCCCAGAATCAAGCACAGTGAGTGTTACCATTGGGAATTTATCATTAGCCATTTTCAAATTTAATTACGGTTTTTTTTCAATTTGCAGGTCAGTGTCAGGTTGTTTATGTTGATTAAAATATGATTCGGGGCTTTAACAAATTTGACTTTAAGACTTACTAGCTGTTGCCCGCAGCTTTGCTCGCGTTTTGGTCGGAAATTATTCCACGGGCACGTTGTAAATATAGCCTATGGCACTCGGGGATAACGTAGCTTCATATTAGTGAATGAATTTTCAAAATCGGTTCAGAAGATCCAGAGATTACCCCTTACATACAAACTTACAATTACCTCTTTATAATATTAGTATAGATACTCATTAAAATCATCAATACAACCCTCCAAGTTAGTTTAATCCTATTGAATGTTTTTTTTCAAGAAATAATCATTCAATGGGAAATTGCGGAGAAACGTAAGAAAAAAGAATTTCACAGAAAAATGCAAGTGTAAAAAAATACACGTCTGCCGACCACTTCAGTGTATACAGGCGTGCAATCATGTACCTATGTTATATTGTCATAATTAACATAAAGATTTATAGACCGACCGACTATAATTAAACGATTAAATATTTATTTCTTAAACAATCATTTTATATATTGTACCTACAACCCGTTATATGACATAGAGTAGTAATTGATTGAATAAATATTACAAAAACAGAGCAATTCATATATTTTTATCAAAGTTATCATGTACTAGCTTATGCCCGCGGCTTCGCTTTATTGTCCCACGGGATTGTACTACCGCGTATTGGGATAAAAAGTATCCTATGTGTTAATCCAGGTTATAAACTACCTGTGTGCCAACCTAATCCGTTTTTGTATGGCACACAGATAGATATCTATCCATCCATCCATCCATCTATCCATCCATCCATCAATCCATCCATCTATCTATCCATCCATCCATCCATCCATCCATCTATCCATCCATCCATCTTCATAAACTTTCGCATTTATAATATTATAGTAGGATTGCCTTGGTAACATAAGGGCTATTTTATGGTCTAGTAGTCGCAAGAGTGACTGCTGAGCAAGAGGTCCTGGGTTCGACTCCCGGGTCAGGCAAAATGTTATTGGATTTTTACATCAGGCATTTCAGGCGACCACGGAGTCTGGATTTGGGTCCGGTTGATGGCAATAGGCTCGCCCCCTATTACATGGCACTTTAACATAACTAGCGAAATGTAGGTGTACTATTAATTATAGGTACACCCACATTCCCACACCCCAGTCTTATGGGACTTCGAGCCTATTGCCATCAACCGGGCCCAAATCCAAACTCAAGGCTACTATTTGAAAAGTCATGCCATCGATTCGAAAAAAGAAGTAGCAGGACTACTATTGAGAAATTCTCTAAGAAAAACAACTATATAAAACTTTGCCCCAGCTGGGAATCGAACCCAGAACCTCATACCAGTCCATCGAGGCATTTACAAGGTCAAAATAATCACAATTTTTCGAGCCAGTCCTTGACGTTTTGACACTTATCATCAAAATAGGTTAAAGATATCAAAGATTACATTACATTTCAGTGTTACTACGATTATTCTTACGTAACTGATGAGCGTATAATGATGCGGTTCTCACTATTGTATAGCTTAACCTCTGAGACGTTGATTCACGTGGGTAACGGTGGTACATCATGGTAATTGTGGCAATTCACGACAAAAAAGGTGTGAAATACAAAAAAAAAACAATCACAATAACAACAAAAATCTTTGAATTTAAAGGCTAAAGCTTCATTAAGGTTATGATAAGATTAACGATACGGAACGGATGGCCGATGGGGCCGAAAAGTTCTGGAGTGGCGACCACGAACAGGAAGACGTTGCGTTAGATGGCCTCCCACTAGGTGCACCGATGAGCTGGTGAAGGTTGCGGGGATCCGCTGGATGCGAGTCGCACGGGACCGGTCAGTGTGGCGACACTTGGGGGAGGCCTATGTCCAGCAGTGGGCGTCTTTCGGCTGAAATGATGATGATTTTGATTTATTTATGATAATATTTGGTTAAAACTTTGTTTGTGATCGAGGGTTCACTACATAGGTATAAAACAAAGTCGCTTCCCGCTGTCTGTCCCTATGTATGCTTCGATCTTTAAAACTACGCAACGGATTTCAATGCGGTTTTTTTTAAATAGATAGAGTGATTCAAAAGGAAAGTTATACGTATTGACAATACACCTATGCTAAGCCAGAGCGGGTCGCTAGTTCTGTATAAAAAAATATATTTTAATATACAAATTTTATTATAAAATTATGAAAATATAATGGGCCCCGCCTGCTTTCAACTTTTATTTTTTGAAATATGCTTGTTTTTTGCTTTGCAGTTCATTAATTTTAAGAAGTCGGGTTTTTAGTTTTTATAATAATTTGTTTTTTTCAGACTTTCGTTTTTTAACAATTTGTGTTAAAATAGTAATATAAACGCGACTCGCATCCAGCGAAACCTTCACCAGGTCATCGGTCCACCTAGGACCTTGGGAGGCCTTCCAAAGCGAAGTCTTCCGGTTCGCGGTCGCCACTCCAGAACTTTTCGGCCCCATCGACCATCTGTTCTGCGAGCAATGTGCCCTGCCCACTGACACTTAAGTTTGGAAATTCTTCGGACTACGTCGATAACCTTGGTTCTCTTACGGATGTCCTCACTTCTGATTTGATCACGCAAGGAAACACCGAACATAGCTAACTGCCTTAGGAGTAGACAAATCAAGATGTTTTTTAAATATACGAGTAGTAGTATAGTTTAGTTTTATTAAAGGCTGTCTTTTAACATGCTAACAATAATAATCAAGTATCTTGACTTGGCTCGCGAGGTGGTCGACATGTGCGATGTGAGCTCAGCGATCATTGTGCCGATAGTCGTTTCAGCCAATGCCTTAATTGCCAAGAGCCTCGACCAATACCTGAGGAGGCTCTCGTTAGGCAGCTGGATCAAGGGCTTGATACAGAAAGCGATACTCCTGGACACGACTCGTATTGTTAGGAGGTTCCTCTCTCTGGAGCCCTGCCAGCCGGTAGCTTGGACCCTGTTCCCGATACCGGTGCGCTACAATTTTTATTTTTTATTTTTAAATGTTTTTATATTGTTTTTTTTTAAGGAATATTTAAAAATGTAAATAATTTGTAAAAAGATAAATAAAGGAAATAATAATACTGCTGCAAAGTCGCTAATTAATAAATCGCTACATTACTATACGAACTTTAATTTCTGCAACCTTTAAACTTGAGTCATATGAATGTCATAACTTCTTAAGTCATTTATTTCTTAACAAAATACATAGAGTAGAAAATAACTTAAAATTAGATTAGGATTAGATAGTAATAATAAAAAATCAAAATTTAACGATAAGTACAAAGTAGTAGTGCTCATTTTTTACAATAATATTTAACATAATAATGAAATATGATGTCAAAAGATTAAAATAATAATCACTTAATTACCTACAGAATAGAATGAAAATGATTAACACATAAAAATAATAATAAAACTCAATAATAGCAAAATAATATCTCATAAAGACATGATTGTCATTTGTCAATTGATGATTGCTTCAATACTGTAATTGAACTTTAATTGATATCTACTACTGAACTAGCTGTATTTTTTTTAAGTTTGTATATAATATTTTTATATTTACTACCGCCAGTTTTTTATCGTGACAGCGATGCGAAGAAATATTTCGACGCTTATTAATAATAACTTGGATAAAATTAATGCCGTTGTTTGGCTAAGTTAGTTTCTTGGAAAGGTACTGTTTTTTTGTCAATAATGGTACAAAAGCAAAGGTCAACTATCCTGTAGGCAGCACAAAATTGTCTTCCGCAATCAAAGCCATCTCTCCACATTTTTTCACTGAAAGAACCAATCACTTTCATTAATTCGCTTTCGTTCAATCACTCTATACGTTTCGAGTGCCGTTGCGCAGCATCTGACCCACATCCGAACCGTTCTCTTACTAAGGCACCAGTACCACTGTCGACGAGGAAGCGGCGGCTACCTTTTTTTTTACTTTCAAAACATTAGGAGGTTATGTATTCTACCAGCATCTTTTTTTTTTCTCATTTATTTACACCGATTTCTCTGTGGTCCATGTTTTTTTTCATTTGGTAGAAGAAGCCTGTTCAAAATTTTATTAATATTGCTTCGGTACTTTTTGAGTTTTAAATTACTAATATTGCATGTTATAATGCAACTAGCGACCCGCCCCGGCTTTGCACGGGTGCAATGTTATGCATATAAACCTTCCTCTTGAATCACTTTATCTATTAAAAATAACCGCATCAAAATCCGTTGCGTAGTTTTAAAGATCTAAGCATATACAGCAACCAGAACAAACCCTGTAACAGAAAGGGTATAATCATATGGAATACTGTGGTACGGACCATCAAACTGAACAACTTTCTCTATGGGACCACCATCGAAATCGTACAAAAATAATCAGCTGTCCTATACATTTGGGTCGAGTAGGTATTGAAATTTTGTATAGGACAGCTGATTTTTTTTTTACTATTCAACGACGCGGCGACGTGACGTCAAAAGCTATTTGTCAAAGAAACACTTTTAGTTGAAAAGTACTTAAAAGTTTCACTAAGATTTTACTATAATATTGTTATTGCAATTTTTGCTTAAATAAAGCACTTACATTATAGTAAAACTATTTTACTAAGGGCAAAAAATTAGATTTAAACAAGGCAGATAGAGGTAAGTGACATCAAATGCTATGACTTGATTGGCCGCGATAGTCATGGACGTTTGAACTGTCGTAGAAAATTGCAGGCGTTTAATGTTTTTTTAATTATTTTCTTGGGTTGATAGTACTGCATATGATTGATTTAAGTGAACAAAAAATTACATGCATATTCCCTATTGCTAGCAAGCTCCACTCGCTCATCGCTAACCGCTGACGGTGGAACAGACACCCTAGCCTGGCCATCATCTTAGAAAGTGACGGATAACGGTGAACCTGACAGTCGCGGTTAAAAACCGTCGTTTTGTGTAAACTGTTTCTTTTTTTTTGGCTAATCTTGTGGTTTTCAAATGATCGGTGAATGTTGGTTGTTACTCTAGATTTTTCTTTATAAAATAAAAATAGCCTTTATTTCGCATCTTTGATTCATGTTTGTTTTGTTCGCAAGGTTGGCCGTAACTAGCACACTGTACTAACACTACTCGATTCCATACAATATTGTTGAGTAATATTTTATTACTCAAAAATACGGTGGGGCCAAGGGGAACAATTTTTAATTATTTTATCAATTCCCACTGACTCCACCGCCCTTGGCTCCACTGGTGGGGTCAACGGGAACAATTTTTAATTATTTTAATCAATTCCCGCTGTCCCCCCAGCGGGGCCAGGGGCAGTGGGGTCAACGGGAATAAACCTTTCTTACTACTATTCGACTAAACGTAAAATTAATCATTTTTTTTAATATTATAGATACTTAAATACTTATGGTTACTTAAATGTGTACATTTATTTAACTTTAATAAGTAGTAGAAGCCTCTGCGGCGTAGGCCTCTCCTAAACCTTTCCACACACCTCTTTCCCGCGCCTCTCGCATCCATAATCCACACCCACACACCCCATCCACCACACACACACGCCACACACACCACACACACACCACAGAGAGTCCTTATCTGTGTCGTGTGTCTGTGTCATCTGTGTTGAGTCCACATCTTTCGTTGAAGATATCTCTCCTTTTATTTGGTCTCCCTTTTTTCCTTTTTCTATCTCTTGGTATCCATTCCGTTAAACGTTTGCCATTGTTCATCCTTTAAATGTGTCCCGCCCAGTGCCACTTGAGTAATCGTGTTATTTTACTGAAAAAACACACACACACACACATCACACACACACACACATCACACACACACACCCACACATCTATTATTTTCTTTAGTAAGTTCTTAATGTCCGTTTTCAGTACGTAATGCCTAAATTGCCATTTCCTGCCCTTGTAACATTTTACTTGGGGTCAACGCAACACGTTTTTTTACAAAACTTTATTTAACTTGCTGACGGCGTCATTGTTCTAGTGGTAGTAAGCACGACTGCTAAGCAAGAGGTAAGGGTTCGATTCCCGGGTCGGGTAAAGAGATACTGGGTTTTTCCATCAGGAATTTCTCAGTAGCAGCCACGGAATCTGGAATTGCGCCCGATTGATTGCAATAGGCTCGCTCCCTATTACATGCGACTTAAACATAACTGGCGGCATGTGGGTGTACTATTAGGTACACCTCTGCCAAACCCTTTGAGGATTGCAGTTGTGATGTTATGTTATTATATTTAACACTAGCTGTCGCCCGCGGCTTCGCTCGCGTTTTGGTCGGAAATTATCCCACGGGCACGTTGTAAATATAGCCTATGGCACTCGGCTTCCTTAGCTTAGCTTCCTATTAGTGAAAGAATTTTCAAAGTCGGTTCAGTAGATCCAGAGATTACCATACATACAAACTTACAAACAAATTTCACCTCTTTATTAGAAAAATTAGCAAACCATTTTTCGAGCACTTGTTGGTATCCGATTGAGCTGAAATTTTGCACACACCTTTAATTCTAGTGATAATACATTTTTATGACAGACATGGCCTGATCCTGCAGCCAGGATCGCCTCCTCACGAGAGAACTCTTCATCGGTTAATAGCACAGACACGAAACTTTGTATACGCGTTCAATGTTGATAGATAAATCTAACTAGCTTAGCATAAGCATAATCAGCCTATAATGTTCCCACTGCTGGGACACACGGCCTCCTCTCTATGAGAGGGAATGGGCATGTCTTCGAATTTTTGGTTCTTTTACATGCCGGTTTCCTCACGATGTTTTCCTTCACCGTTTTGAGAGCAGTGGTGATGAGATAAATTACACAAAGTAATGCGCCTGCCTGGGTTCGAACCCAGGACTTACTGTTCGTAAGTCGGGGCCGCCACCACTGGGCCACCGCTGCTCTCCAATTGCTCTCCGCTATCTAATTAGCTTGTTTTCATTTTAATAAAAGTTTGTTTTTTCTTTGAAAGAAGTGCAATTTTTTTTTATCCGTTTTCTCCTGTCATAGTCATCATATTCTCATTCACTCTCTGTTCTAATATTGCACAAACAATCCACTCATATTTACTTGTTCTTCCTTCGTTCTCCATCCATCAAGTGATACCAAAATTAAGACCTAAGTACTATTGGAAGAAAAAACTGTCGTGACGAAAGTTTTGAGTATGAATGTGGATGGCTATAAGAGTAGAGGAAGACCAAAGAAACGATGGATGGACAGTGTGAAGGATGATATGGCTAGAAAGGAGGTGACTGCTGAGATGACGAGTAATAGAGAAGTATGGACGAAGAAGACATGCTGCGCCGACCACGAGTAAATAATGATAAATACAAGAGAATGATGACTAAGATGAAAGACCGTAGAATATATTAAAATGGCATCAAGACATCGTATGAAACAGAAATTGTGCAATTTTGAAAGTGTTACCGTTTAAGAAATATATGTTGACGTCAGGTTTAAGAAATCTAGAATATTTTATAAATGTTCTACCTACTTTACTTTAGAAGTTAAATATATTTTGCAAAATATGTTAACTCGAAAAAGTACGTTGGATTACGGTATTTCTAAGTAGAAACTAATTAGATTTTTAGTCTAATCTAGACTTAGAAAAAAAAAAAAATTATTGCGTGTCTGTCTGTGTACCATAATTTTAGCAAAATCAGCCTGCCCGCGTAGCATGACCACCGTAGAAACGGGTTTTATCGGCGAAGAATCGAAAAAAATTACAGATTGTGGAAAGATTTCTATCGTCGCAAGCATGGCGATGTTAAAAATGTAAGACACCGATGGAGACAGACATGTCAAGTTGTATAGAACGAGCTTTGTCGATTCTTGGTAGAATAGAGACAGGCTACGCGGGCTGTGGGAACACCCACTGCCCACCCACCCACATAGGCCTCGTCTCTATGGAAGTGGGCTGTAATCCATCACGCAGGCCCTGTGCGGGTTGGTAGAAGTCACATATCTTCGAATTTTCGGTTGCACATGCCAAGTTTCCTAACGATGTTAAGAGAATTGGTAATGAAATAAAATTGTTGCTTAGTTCTTAAAAATTACGCAATGGATTTTGATGCAGTTGTCACTATTATCTGATGATAATAGTGACAACTGCATTTCTGCATCATATGCCTAGTCTTTTCCCAACTATGCTGAGATCGGTGCAGCTGAATACAAGTATTTTATATGGAGCGACTGCATAACTAAACTCCACAACCCAGTTAGTACTGGATAAAACGATACCCCTTGGTAAGACTGGTTGTCAGACTTTCGGGCCAGTGACTAACTGTAACAACTGTCAAAGTTCTACAAATGACAGCCGGGACCAACGGCTTAACGTGCTTTCCGAGGCACGGAAGAAACTCGGTATGATATGGGCAGTTTTCACTATCATTTCAAGAAATTATTCCGGAAGATTTACGTACACAATAAATTATTTTTTTACTTGTATAAAGCGCAGATATCTGTATGTTTTGACACGTCTTCATATCAGTACATTGCACTCAGCTGATCATGGCCGGGTCGCCAGTTTATTATATTTTAATTTTGTTCACAAGGTTTATTGAAATCCTTGTTTTAATCATCAAGCGTGGCGATCAATGCCCTACAGAAGGACCGATTATTTTATGTATACATATACCTGCCGAGATTGGTCCGTGGATGGGTGACTATTCATTACATGCGGAGTTTCCGTGACTCGGAAACCCTATTTTAAGAAAATGTTCTCTGGCAACTTTTTAGACCTATGTATCCTGCTTATGCGTACGAAGTTTCATTAAAATCGGTTCAGTCATTTCGAAAACGAATGAGTTCAAAGTTTGTTTGAAATGCTGTAAGACCTTAACGCTCCTAAGTTCACACCGCGCACTCGTGGTAGGTCCTATGTCATACACTCACGTCGGGTCAGCTAGTTTTATAATAACGTAATATACAGCGTGTAACAGAAAGGGTATTGTCATATGGAAGACTGTGGTACGGACCATCAAACTAGACAACTTTCTCTTTGGGACCACCATAATCACAAAAAATAATCGCTCCCAAAAATAAACTGTCCCATACATTTAGGTCGAGTAGGTATTGAAATTTTGTATGGGGCAGTTGATTATTTTTGTTGTGATTCCGATGGTGGTCCCATACATAAAGTTGTTCAGTTTGATGGTCCGTATACACTCTTCCATATGACTATACCCTTTCTGTTACACGCTGTAGAGTAATAAAATAAATAAATAGTACTTTAAAGATGTCTGATGAATCCGGAATTATCGTAACTTTTTATGCAATATATCTTTAATTTTATTGCAAAGGTTGAAAACCTTTTTATTGCATAGTTGCATAGCGACTGTTAGCGTTTTTTGACACGTCGTTCTTTATTATTTACTTCCTTGTTTTATTAATTTAAAATATCTTTTGTTACAGGTATGTATCCTGTTGGTAGAATCTGGATTCATGGTTTTATCCAATATCACAGTGGAAACGAAAACAAAACGATACCAGAAGCTTTTCCTCGTATGGAGCTGCTCCTGACTGCAGCATAAGGTCAAGCAAATACAGGGTGTAAGGGAAAGCTCTTCACAAACTGACAGGGTGCATTCAGCTACTTATTCTGAATCATATTCCACCACATTATGTCTAATATTTTCGAAATGTCTTAAAAAAATAAAGGTAATTGGAAATTTCTGTTTTTATGGAAAATCTAAAATCGGTCTAATTAAGCTGTAACAAAATTTTTCGAAAATATTCTCCGTCAACTTTTTAGACCTATGTATCCTGCTTATGCGTATGAAGTTTCATTAAAATCGGTTCAGTCATTTCGAAAACAAATGAGTTCAAAGTTTGTATAAAATGCTGTAAGACGTCAACGCTCTTAAAAACTTCAAGATTTTTGTTACTTTAAGATCCTGCCCACAACACCGTACCTTAACAGGGCGGTTATGAACGTACCAGGCAATAACTGTTATTTTATAGACATCTATTTATAACATGCCTCTCCAGCTGCCCTTGCCTTTGTTTGTGGTCGGCGCAGCATGTCTTCTTCTTCCATACTTCTCTATTACTCGTCATCTCAGCAGACACCTCCTTTCTAGCCATATCACCCTTCACACAGTCCATCCATCGTTTCTTTGGTCTTCCTCTACTCATATACCCATCCAAATTCATACTCAAAACTTCCCTCACGACATTTTCCTCATTCCTCTGCATCCCATGCCCATACCACGACAATCGATTTCCACACAACTTTTCAGTCACCAGCGCCACTTTCAGACTTCAGAATTATCCATGTTTTAATAATGACTAGTGAAACTACAGGGCGTAACAAGACCCTTCACGAAGCCGTCAACCAAGCATTATGTACCTCAAACTAAGTAACTTTACGCAAAAGTTATTGCTGGACTTTTTTTTTGGCGTGTAAAATCACGTTTTAAGGTAAAACTCAATGTAACGCACTCAAAACATTGTGCTGATAGATGGATTGAATAGCAAGGGGGTCGTGGAGATGTTAAAAGTAAAAAAATGTGTTTAAAAAAATACTTGTGAAAAAGTTGGAACTTTGACTCCCAATATCTCCGTAACTAGAAGGTGGGAACCTTCTAGTTACGGAGGTATGGTCTAGACCAAAAACATGAACGCAATGATGGGGATAACAAGTGCCTTACAGCTTCGTTAAGGGTCTTGTTACACCCTTTATATCCAAAGCTAAAAAAAGTTAACTTAAACTATTAAATAAAAGGTCAGTCTGACCTTTACGAGGCACCTATCTCATAAAATAATATGAGAAATTATTATATTTATAAAAGTTATTATTGCAATAAAAGTATGTTCATTATGAGACAATTTTGAACTGTATACAGAAGAGGATGCGACACCTCTCATATTAATCATCATTAATGTTTGTGTACGTTAACATTATTTTTTATTGCTTTAAGGAAGTGAAGAATTTATATATTAACTTGATAAATAATCAAAAATCGTATTCCGTCTTTAACAAAGATATTTAAAAGACGTATAGAGCGGACCGCTTCGTTGGTCTAATGGTCGCAAGCACGACTGCTGAGCATGAGGTCCTGGGTTCGATTCCCGGGTCGGGCAAAATGTTATTAGGTTTTTCCATCAGAGATTTCTCAGTAGCAGCCACTGAGTCTGGATTTGTGCCCGGTTGATGGCAATAGGCTCGCCCCCTATTACATGGGTCTTAAATATAACTGGCGAAATGTGGGTGTACTATTAGAAACACTGTGTAATGTGTAAGTTAAAAACGGCGTTTTTTTTTTCTTGAAAATATTTGTATGGTTGTAAATAACTTTCGTATAGTAATAATGAGTACGCTCCAATTACACTGAGTTGTTAAATTAAAATAACACGTAATTAACTTCTTGTGCAGTCGGTAAATTTTTGTTTAGTGGCAGACGGGCGGTTTTAAAACGTTTTAGTGAGATTATTTTTAACAGTACACTATTTACCCGACCGTTATGTGTGGAGGCGACGACCCCCGCCACTGCTGCTCGTATGTCAGCTAGGACCAACGTGCTGGCCAAAACCCCTCTGACTCGAGCAATTCGCACCATCAATTAATTGAGGTTGAAATTTGTATATTTACATGTCACTGGGGTGAATTCGTAAAAGTACTATTGTTTACACTATGTTACAAACAGTGATCTCTATGATGTTGAGATGTATTTATTTAACAATTTAATCATTGATGTACACACTTAATACAGAAAAGAAGAAAGGAACAGAAAATAGTACAAAGGTGATGCTTATTTCTAAAGAAATCTCTTCTAGTATACCTGCGAAAAGAGAATCAAAAAAAAAGAGATGTTGACATAGCGCATATTTTTAGTGCTTTAATTTTGTGTGTGTGACTTGGTTATTGCATTAGGTTATGATCTTGTAACCTGTGACTTGTGTAATTTATGGCATTTCAATAAATAAAATGATAAAAAAAGAATTATCAAAAATTATTTTTATAGAATTTAATAGAAGTAAACTCCGATTGTTTTATGTTGCTATGTGTTCGTTCTTTCTTCTTGCTCTAGATAGAAATATAAATTAGTAAAATCAACTGTTTTTTCAATAACTATGAGAAATTAATCACCCGATATAAATAGAGCTATTACAAATATTTGTTGCCGCAACAAAAATATTCAAAATTGGTTATCCAAGCGTTCCAAACGCTCAACCAAGCGTTTCAACCGCCCGTCTCAAATCAAATAAATTACAGTAATCGTAATAAAAATCTACGTAAGTATTCAAAGACAACACGTGTTTATAACTGGATCTGGAGCAAGTTTTCCCTTAACTGCACTTTTAGTTATTTCGCAAGATAATGTAAAACTACGGTGTCACCGGAAACATTTCGTAAGACAAGAAAAAGCAAAGAAACATAATATTACGCCTTATCTCCGAAGAGGTAAGCACAGCTGTATTGCTGTGCCCAACAGGGTATAATATCATGTCTTAATTGATTACCTTTGAGGTGTAAATAAAGGGTGTAACAAGACCCTTCACGAAGTTGAAAGGCACTTGTTCTCCCCGTCATTGCGAACACTTTTTTGTTCTAGACCATACCTGGAAACCTTCTAGTTACGGAGATATTGGGGGTCAAAGTTCGAACTTTTGTTTTTTTTAAATACTTATTTTAATGTCAGCAGTTTTTTCTTTAAACACCTCCACGACCCCCGTACTATTCAATGCATCCATCAGCACAATATTTTGAGTGCGTTACATTGAGTCCTAACGTAAAACGTAAATATTAACCCCAAAAAAGAAATCGTTTCCCAGCAATAATTTTACTCAGTTTGATGTACATAATGCTTGGTTAACGGCATCGTGAAGGATCCTGTTACACCCTGTATAGTGTGCCTGCCTCGTGGTAAGATTAGTAGTCAGACTTACTGGCTTGAGTGTCTTTGAATGCACGTAACGACATAAGTCAAAGCTTTCAGGGGCATGGAACAGTTTCGGTTTGTAATGGTCACCCATTCACAAATCACCTCGGCAAACGTTACTTAACCTTGGATAGACCGATATCTGCCTAGACTTTTCCCAATTATGTTGGGCTCGGCTTCCAGTCTAACCAGATGCAGCTGAAAACCAGTATTTTACATGGAGCGACTGCCTATCTGACCTCCACAACCCAGTTAGTACTGGGTAATACGAAAACCCTTGGTGAGACTGGTTGTCAGACTTTCGGGCCACTGATTGACTGTCAAAGATCTACAAATGACAGCCGGGACCAACGGCTTAACGTGCTTTCCGAGGTACGGAGGAAACTCGGTATGTAATGATGGTCACCCATCTACAGACCGACCGTGGCAAGTGGAGCTTAAGCTTGAAGATCGATCCGTGCGCCTGTTATTATTTAGCCAAGAACTCCTCAAAAAATCCAATCCTATTAACAAAATAAATTCCAAAAGTAATTTCATGTAAAATTCTTTCTTATTCGCTGTTAACGGTATTTCGACTCTAATTGGCCGTCTATAGTCTATGGCCCTACTTATTAAATTCGACCTAACTTCACGCTCTATAAGTAATGAGGTGAGCAGCTATGTAGGTCAAATTTACTTTAGAAATAATAACAAGGGCCGATTCTAAGAAACTATGTTAGAAAAGAATTTCAATGCTGTGATGCCCGTTTTCACCAAATACCTACTTAACGAAAACTAAATGATCGGTCATGGAATTCCACAAAGTAGGCACATAGTGACTAAATAAGAACAGCTACTCTGGTCGATCTTCAGGTTAAGCCGCGCTTGCCTAGGTTGGTCCGTGGATGGGTGACCACCCATTCCATACCGAGTTTCCTCCGTGCCTCGGAAAGGACGTTAAACTATTGGTACCGGCTGTCATTTCTATTTAATTAGTGGTCACCCATCTGCGGACCAACCTAGGCAGGTGCGGCTTAACCAAACGATCGACCCAAGCGGCAGTCACATTTTATCAAACGACAAGAAAAAATCAAAAAACACACTTATAGATCAAACATTACATAGACCCATCAAATAATTGTTAAAACCGTTATGAGTATGTTCAAATATGGAACGCGGCGGCAGCCAATCAGAGGCGCGCGTCGATCCTTGACCACAATGCGCGCGCGCATGCAATAATGCTCAAATATGTTGCGTAGACTATGTTTATGTTGAGTTTTCATGGATTTACTAACAGCAAAATCAGCCTATAATGTTCCCACTGCTGGGACACATGCCTTCTCTCTATGAGTGGGCGTGATATAAAGAACCATATTTTCGTTTTTTTTTTATTCGAGAGCCTATTGCCATCAACCGGGCACAAATCCAGATGCCTGGCTGTTACTGAGAAATTCCTGATGGAAATTTCACAATTGGACCGATGTGGGTATCGAAACCAGGATTCATGCCCAGCATGAGAGGGTTCCGTACATTTATAGATTCTCTATAGGTTTCCCTGTAATCTAGGCAAAGAATTATTTTTTCTTTTTCAAAATTTTCGGCCCTTAATGGTCAATTTTCGCCTATTTTCTTAAATAACTTCAAAACTATTAAACTTAAAATTATAAATAAAATCTGAGATACTCACAACGGGCCAATATAACACAATATAGTTTGCAACACTTTTTATTTTTTTTTCTTATTTACCCCCCAAACTGGGGCCCATGTTTAAAATTCATTAATTTATTTTACACGTCCGTTTTTGGGTCACCGACTTATTTAAATGTGCACCAAATTTTAACCCGATCGGTCCAGTAGTCTCGGATTGGCTGTGACAGACGGACAGACACGCGTTCCGTTTTTTCCTTTTGAGGTACAGTACCCTAAAAATAATTGTGTTTGTAAATGAGAGCAGTGTTAGCTCGGTAGTATATCAGCTGGCAATAGGCTCGCCCCCTATTACATGGGACACAACATGGGGAACAACTAAATGAAGAGGAAGAGATTTTAATACCTAAGTACCTACACACGCTGTTACGTTAAACCAAGCATTCTGTACATCAAACTAAGTAACTATACGCAAAAAATATTGCTAGGAAACGACTTATTTTTAGGGGTGAAAAATCACGTTTTACCAAAGTTATGCACTCAAAACGCTGTGCTGGTGGATGCATTGAATAGCCAGGGGGTCATAGAGGTACATAAAGGAAAGATATAACATAAAGAACGTGTATTAAAAAAAAAATACTTGTGAAAATGTTGGAACTTTGAACCCCCATATCTCCGTAACTAGAAGGTTCCCAGGTATGGTCTAGAACAAAAAAATGATCGCAATGATGGGGAAAACAAGTGCTTTAAAGCTTCGTTAAGGGTATTTTTACACCCAGTATTTAAATAGGTCTTCGCTGTAATAACATCCAAGGGCTTCTTGTGAAACTTCCTTTAACGTAATTGCTAATTAATAACATGCTATAATTACTATTACAATCGACATATCAGCAATTACGGGTATCGCAATCAATTTGAAACGAAGCTGTTAATGAGATGTTTTGCATTGTTCGGATTTCCTTAGACTTGAATGATTTTTTGTATTATAATGTGCATTGAAGACTTTATTTTGCGCAAAAAAAGGCTTTATTTGAGCTAAAGTAGATACAAATAGCCGTATTAAAGGATGAGGATTATTTAACGAACTAATTAGTAATGTCACTTCATGTTTAAATAACCCATATTCTAGTAAATAATTCGATTTGATTTTGTAGTTATTTGAGTCGCGAATCACGTTTTTTTTTCTGTAAAATATGCGACTCAAAAAACGCGACTCACAAAATTCGCATAATATTTTAAATACTTTCTTTTTTTAAACGTTTTTCCTTTTTATTCATTCAAAATTGTTCATTTGGCCTCACCCTAAGTAGTCTGTAATATAGGGTGATTTTATTGGAAAATCTAGGGTGTAACAAGAACCATCCCCTGGTCGTCATCTATGCAATGAGGGCTATCGTTTTTGAGCTCACCAGATGGCGCCACTGTCGATTAATTAAGGTCCTGTCAATAATTCTATTGTATACTTTAAAGTAACAATAATTTAAAAATAAGTTTATTTTATTACGTATAACAACATAGTGTAAACTTCAGGTTCATAATATTATATTTACAATATTCTCCCTAAAATTAGCAAGCATGAAACATTTAAAAATCGTTTTACCTCCAAGTACTGACAATTAAGATTATAAGTTGATAATTAAAATCTTCAAGTCATAATTAAACAGGAATGGCTCAATCTAGACCACAATCGTGAATATTTGTAAAAATACGTGTTAAAACAGCACGCAAATGACATCTGACATTTCGGTGACCCCGCGCTACACTAGCGCCTCTAGGGGCGAATTCATACGCGATGCTGCGCTACGCCCCCATTGGTATAGTAACGCTGGGAAATGTCATCACACAAATCGCTGTACACGGCAGCGTGCAATCTATCTATCACTATAAATGTGGATTCATCATCATCTGTCTAGTCTTTTCCTCTACGCTGGGGTCATTTCCAGTCTAACCGGATGCAGCTGAGTACCAGTATTTTATGTGGAGCGACTGCCTATCTGCTTATATAGGGTGACTGGTAATTAGTGACCGATACTTAAACACGTGATTCTACTCATGATAACAATCAACTTTCCCAAAGAAACTTTTGCGCGGGCGCCGCTTACGGAGCGGGCTTGCGAGCCGCGCGGGTGCTCTGCTTACCCATTGTTGTGTGGTCCGATAGTAATGAGACATAACGGCGTCACGCGGCTACCAGTTGATAGGTCAAAAGCGCGCGCGAGGGAATTTCATACAGCTGTTGTGTTATTGTGATAAAATTAAATGAGTTTAAAAAAAGGTTTCTTTGGGAAAGTTGTTTGTTATCATGAGTAGAATCACGTGTTTAAGTATCGGTCACTAATTACCAGTCACCCTATATATTTTCCTGCCGTCTCTGCGTCGTGTTGGATGGCCATCACCTCTTTGCATTACATAGTATAAAACAAAGTCGTTCCCGCTGTTTGTTTAGATCTTTTAAACGGATTTAAATGCAGTTTTCAGCAATAGATAGAGTGATTCAAGAGGAAGGTATGTATACATTGCATCCGTGCGAAGCCGGGAGAGATCGCTACTTGTACTGCAAGAGTGAGGGAAGAGAGTATGCATCTGCGTGATACCACACACTTGTGCACTGTAAACATTGTGTTTTTTGCCGATTCTTCTCCATAGTAAACGACCAACCCGAATCGCGGACCTTAGTTTTGTCGTTTTATGTGACCGTTTAAGTTTATTGTTATTATTTATTTATTTCAACCAACTTTGGATCATACAATTAAAGTATATTAAAAATTATTAATAAAAATTGAAGAAAAAATTGAAAAATTGAATTGAATTTTAAAATTGAAAATCGTACATTAATATTTAAAACTGAATTTACAATAAATAAACAAAATTAGCTTAAATCACAATTATAGTCAAAATCATAATGGCTTTGGTGAAATAAAATAATTTGATTTGATTTCATAATGTCTCCCGCGCCTAATATTGGCTGTGACATTGGCCGCCATGACAGATTTTTTTTACGCTAAGACACCGTTCTAATCTGATTTACAATTTGTCTCGACTGTCATCTTGTCTTTATTTTATTAATTAATTTCCACGTAATTGACGTCATACCGAATAATATTAATTTCTCTGTGACAGTGACGAATGCTTTAACAATTCGATGCGTAATTAAATTGAAGATCGGGGAATGATCTGAGAGTAGTGATTTGATTCAGTGGTATTGGCCCTGACTAACGTGGGTTCGAAACTTCGAACCCAGATTGACGCATTTTTTTTTAAATCTCAACTGCTCTCGAAACGGTAAGGGAACACATCGTGAAAAACCGGCATGTCCTAGAACCAAACATTCGAAGACATGTGACAGAACGAGACGAATGAGACATGTACCAAAACCGCACTAGGTGCGTGGTGGATTACGGCCCACCGTGCCCACGACACGCACGGCTTCGCACGGGTGCAATGGAATGGGATGGTTTATACATATAAACCTTCCTCTTGAATCACTCTATCTATTAAAAAAAACGCGTCAAAATCCGTTGCGTAGTTTAAAGATCTAAGCATACATAGGGACAGACAACGGGAAGCGACTTTGTTTTATACTATGTTGTGATACTATCTTAACTTCGCCTGCGACTTCGTCCGTAAAATTGTGATAGCTCGTCTAATATGCATGATATAAATATAATTTGTAGCCTATAGCCCCACCAATAATGTAGCCATCTGCCAGTCAAATAATTTTTAGGATTGGATCATTAGTTCCGAAGATTACCCCCTACATACATGAACTTACAAACACTCTCAAACCCTTTACCTCTTCAAATATTAGTTTGTAGATATTACCTGGATTTATTTATGGCCGGCTGATGTCAGTTGCATTTCAGGATTATACATTTTGTATTGCTATTCGCAGGGACAATTTTTAACCGTTAGGTCGAGATTCTAAATTAGTTACATTATTTTATCGAAATAAACTATAACTAAATGCTCTAAAAAAATAGAAGAAAAAAAATACATGGTGTGAATGACTCTCGAAACATTTTTTGTTTGTTCTTTTAAAATCACTGGCCATTAAGTCCGTTTTTTGGCTAAAGTTATTTTAACTACAATGAATGAATAGTCTGTGTAACCGGACAGTTATATAAGACTTTCAGTTACCTAACAAGTAACTGCTAGATAGTACAAGAGTTATGTCTGTGACCAGTAGAGCAAGACAGCATTACAGGTGTTTGTAATCCAACTTAATGTTAATGATCTTCTTTTAAGGTGGATGCGCAAGGGTAGCCCGCGAAATTTAAATTTTCTTACGTTTATTGCAAGCAGGTCAGTGTCAGTGTATGTTGATAAAAATATGAATCGCGCCAGTAACACGTATGGAGTTACAGAATTATAATCATTCAAATCGTCAATAAAACCCTTTCTTTTTTTTTTGTCTGGGAAATCATCAAATAACTCCTCCAGCTCTAGGCTGAGCAAGAGGGAGTGTCAGACTTTTACTGACTAAAACCCATCCATGTTCCTTCATCGCCCTTGGTGTTCCGGAGCCGCGGTATCTCTTTCGAACAGTCCCGCAGCCCCGGCAGGCATCGGCCGTTGCGGACCCCTTCCTGTTGCTGACATCTCTTTAAGGCGCACGTGGAACACGAACGCGCCGTCGACACGGACTGTCGTCATAAGACGGACGGACGGCGAGCTCATCGTCCACAGGCCCGTGCCTACGGTGGCCGGGGGCCACCACGTGGCCCCCGACGCCCGGTGCGTCTCCCGCGATCAATACAATCCAAGTTCATTTAACCCTATTGAGTGCCTTTTTCATGAAATGGTTATTGACCTTGCGCTTCCACCTTAAGAGCGTTCATCCAAAAAGTTGGCAACATCGCAAAGAGCTGCCAAATATTTACCTGTTTTAATTAATTTGGCAATATTACTGTGTTGAAATAAGAAATATGGCTAACTAAACAAGAATATTTATTATTTATTTATTTAAACTTCATGTACATAATGATAAATAGGCGGACTTAATGCCATTCTCTACCAGTCAACCTTTGGGTTATATAAGAAAACGTAGGGTACAAAATAAAATCTAAAATAATAATTTATGTAAGTACTTATAGTGATACTAATACACTTAATACATATAAAATAAACTAATAAATATTTTAACAAATACCAAAATATAAAACAAAAAAAACTAATAATAATTACCGTGACTCGACTTCAATTGAGAGTTATTTATTCCGACTTAGATAGTGGTAATATTAATAATGAATTGCAATTAAAACACTGAATTTTGATGTTGTAACCGTTTTAGGTGTAAAAAAACCGGCCAAATGCGTGACGCACACAGGGTTCCGTAGCTCCAATTAATATAATAAAAATATTTTAAAGGCTCATTCATATTATGTTGTATTGTTTTACATTCAACAGCAAAACTAAATTTGGTTTTCACAGTATGTTAATGAAAAACAAAGTTACTGCTACAGTTTGATGAAAAAGTCTCATATCTCAAAAACTAAACATCAAATCTTATTCAAACTAATTTGTGTTGAATGTTTTATTTTCGTTCTAAAATCCAACATTTTTTCAGAATTTTCTTCCTCTTACTTTAGAAATTAGAGGGGGGGGACACATTTTACACACTACGCTACAAATAGTTTGCGTCTAGGACGTGTCCAAAAACGCTTCGTTTGGCATCTGGCTTTTTCTGTGGGAATAACAAAAAAAGTGCGTTCTTACAAAAGCAGATTGAAATTCTTCAACATGCACACCCTGGAAGAACGAAGATGTTTAAACGACGCAATGTTTGCTAGCAAAATCTTGAAGGGAAATATCGACTCGCCGCCGCTGCTCGCACTCATTAAATTTCGTGCTCCGCCGAGGATTCCGCGCAAACCTATTACTCCACTTTGTCCTCCAATGAGAAGAACGGTGTTGGGATCTAACTCTCCATATGCAAGGTTTTGTAGGGTTTTGAATAGTTGTAGTGATATGGTTGATTTTCACTTTGATTCTCTCAACAGGCAAAAGTGTACTTTTCTGAACTGTATATCAGACTTGCTGTAAAAGTTTTTGGACTGTGTGTACGTAACTTTTTTAGGATATGATGCTTTTAATATACATGCATATTTAGCAGATATTACCAATACATAGTTATATATTTTATCCTTACTTTTGGTTTACTAGTATGTAGCTCACAACTAACATAATTACTTATTATTGTTTTTTTTTTGTTCATGTGGTGTTTACCTTTAATTAATTGTTGCACTGTGTAGAGTTTAAACGCATGTTTAATTTTAATGTAGATTAGTGTAAACAATTGTTGGTAGACCTAATAAATAAAATAAAATAAAATAAAATAAAATTTTACCACTTTGGAAGTGTCTATCTTTCGAATGATTGACTTTGAGAAAAAATAGTTTTAGAAACCTCTATCTCATTTTTAAAGACCTATTTATAGGCATACACACACGCATAGGTTACAAGAATAAAATATTTTGAAACATTATTTTTCTCGTATAAAAATCGTAAAGCGGTTCACAAAATACATCTACCTACTAAGTTTCAACTGTATAGATGACTATACAGTTGAAACTTAGTAGGTAGATGTATTCTGTGTGTCACAGCCACTTTTTTCCGAAACTATTATGAAATAGTTTCGGAAAAAAGTGGCTGTGACACACAGGACAGACAGACAGACATGGCGAATCCATAAGGGTTCCGTTTTTTTCCATTCGACTACGGAACCCTAAAAAGGCATTGAGAAAGTTTTCAAATGCCTTTTTCCAACTTTTTTGCCTGTCTGGCTCTTTTGCTTAAAGTTACCTTAAACTTGTTTTTTTTTTACTATTTTTTTTTGGTTTTATTTTAATAACTAGCTGTTGCCCGCTGCTCCGCTCGCGTTTTGGTCGGTAATTATCCCACGGGCACGTTGTAAATATAGCCTATGGCACTTGGAGATAATGTAGCTTCCTATTAGTGAAAGAATTTTCAAAATCGGTTCAGTAGATCCAGAGATTACCGCCTACATACAAACTTACAAACAAATTTTACTTTTTTTTTGTATATAAAACCCTTTGATTTTTATATGGTTATTGCGGCTATGATTTTTATTAAATAAGTAACAAAATTCCACCTCTATACTTTTTTGTTAAGAATAAAGTTTTATAAAATTAATTATAAATTTTTTGGCCAAAGAATCAGCATTGCTATACAACGTGGCAATGCTGCCAGCCTTCTGGGCACTTTTCCTGTTGACAGCGATGTGGACGAAGTTGTAACCCTTTTGATACTTATACGTATTTTTATTACTATTATAGATTATAGATTTGTAGTTTGTAAATAATGTAAATATCTTGTTTGAAATTAATTACACATACCTAACACTTTTGCAACACTTTTACAAGCTAGGTAACCTTATAATCTATTTACTTTACCATTATGAATAATTAATAATAAGATCCGGGTCCAAAAACCATAGGATTATTACCCACATCAATATCTAATGCGACAATAAAAAAGCACTTAATTATTCCGCCCAGGCCACGACCTCAGGTGATGGGACCTGCGTCACCGACCCTCGCACGTCACTTGTTTACTTACACCCAGTTCCATCGCGTCGCGGTTTCGTCTTTTTTTTTGCCCAGTGTGTAGTGTCTAACTTGGTGTCGGTTTTTATGCCGCCCATGGGCCTCTGACTCGGCTTTACATGCCGTCGAAAAAAATCTTTCAGGCATGCTGGTTTGGTTTCCTCACGATTTTTTTCTTCACCGAAGCAAGTGATAATTAAACAATACGCACATGAATCCGAAAAATCATTGGTGCGTGCGTCTTTGGGTACAACTCGAGACCTCTATGACTAGGTAGTCCAATGGGCACTGCGTCGCGGTGTCTGGCGATATGCTCTTAAACAATTTGGTTAATTTGTTTTCTCCTCGTGGTATCTCGTGGCCAAGCATTTACATGAAATAATTTGTCTTCTGATCATTGACGTAAGATAACTGGTCTAATTAATCTATTTATTAAAGATAGCTGTTGCCCGCAACCTTCGCTCGCGTGAAATTATTATTAAAAAAATCCCCATTATTATAGGCACCAGTGGCGAAGGTTCCATACCTACGAGTACTACTCGATTACTACCGGCTTCTCATTGAAAAATGGCACATTCAGTATTCTATGGACAAATAAATTACTGACATTAAATATATGTAGATACTCCGACTTACCTCTTACAAAAATTGACCCTTCGCTACTGATAGGCACTTCCCTATTTGAATCGAATTTTGTTACCAATTTCAAGGGTTTTAATTTTGTTGCACGGAACCCTAATTATTTTTCTAAAATAAAAGTAAGCTATGTCAGATCTTATAACATCAGCTATCTGCCAGTAAAGTCTCGTCAAAATCGGTCCAGCCGTTTCTGAGATTAGCCGGAACAAACAGACAGACAGACACACAGCCGCGACCAACGGCTTAACCTGCTTTTCGAAGCACGGAGAAAACTCGGTATGTAATGGGCGGTCACCCATCCACAGACCAACCTAGGCAAGCGCGGCTTAACCTTAAGATCGACCCAAGCGGCTGTTATTTATTTTCAAGTATCATGTGAAAATGTTACAAATTACCGCTTTGTCGTTAAACTTTATGAAGCAGTTCGTTAAAGGACTGAAATTATTTTCTTTATCTTTTACTTTTTAAACTGAAATTATGTTCGTTATGTATGTTTGAAGTCCCATGTAATAGAGGGCGAGCCTATTGCCATCAACCGAGCATAAATCCAGATTCCATGGCTGCTACAGAGAAATTCCGAATAACACTTTGCCCGACCCGGGAATCGAACCAAGGACCTCGTGCTCTGCATTCGCGCTTACGACAATACCAACGAGGCTGTAAAAAATTCAATTTATCATAAGTGAATTCCACAATAAAGTGGGCCTCTAAACCAATACCTTTATCTTGAAGACAATTTAATATCCTTAATTTATGCAAAAACTTGAATTAAAATAAACAGCCATTTGTTTATTTTTTCGTATATTGCAAAAAACAGTGTTGTAGCCTTAAAAAAGTTTTTTCGCTTTAAGCTCCTTAAACAGATTAATCTTTGTCTTAAATCATAGAAAATGGCTGTTTGTAATTTCAAGAATCCTTATCCTAACTAATATTATAAATTCGAAAGTAAGTTTGTTTGTTTGTTACCGTTTGACGCCTAAACCACTGAATCGATCATCCTGAAATTTTGCATATACAATGTCAGATGTACAGAAACGGATATAGGGTACCTTTCATCACGAATCAAAGTACTGTTCCCAAGAAAAACCAACAATAGCGTTCATAATATAATAGATGGCGCCACGTGTCTTTCGAATAACGATTAAATTATATTAGATTAGATTATATAAGAAACTTTAGTGCTGTATTTTTTTTAACCGTCAAATCATTACATAGTGTAAAACAACGTCGCTTCCCGCTGTCTGTCCCTATGTATGCTTAGATCTTTAAAACTACGCAAAGGATTTTGATGCGGTTTTTTTTTAATAGATAGAGTGATTCAAGGGGAAGGTTTATATGTATTACATTGCACCCGTGCGAAGCCGGGGCGGGTCGCTAGTATTACGACCGTATACAACGTATATATATACGTACCTTTTCACGCCTAAACCACTGAACCGATCATTCTGTAATTTTGCATATACGTTGTCAGGTGTACAGAAACGGACATAGGGATCATCTATGGAAGGGGTCATCGGTATTAATATCAGACTAATATTAAATTATTATTATAAAGAGGTAAAGTTTGTGAGGTTGTAGGGGGTAATCTCTGGATCTACTGAACCGAATTTATAAAGTGCCTGTGGGATAATTTCCGACCAAAACGCGAGCGAAGCCGCGGCAAAAGCTAGTCACGAATAAAAGTACTGTTCCCAAAAAAACAACAATAACGTTCTTATGATAGATGGCGCCACGTGTCTTTCGAATAATGATTAAATTATATTTAAGAAACTTTAGTACTGTATTTTTGACCGTCAAATTCTAAATAAACGCAAGCGAAGCCGCATGCAAAAGCTAGTAACATTACACATATGAATCACAAAAACCTACCTAAACATTGCAACAAACGCTATTACCGCTGATTTTATTTGTTTACACTTTTTAATCGGGCAGCGCAGCTGTCACTAATAAGTTTGTTTACGACTCAATCGTACAAAAAAACTAAACTGTTATACCTCTACGCAGTCACTGTCAAAATTACCGTATTTTACTACTAGTAAATATGCCTTATTAAATTGCCTGATGACGTACGGAAGGAAAATTCCTCTAAATCTGAACACATATTATTAAAGTTGCCTTTTCTGTCTGTCTGTTCGTTCTCCTTGTTCTTTTGAACTCTGAGACGGATTTTGATGCGGTCTTCGCCGTTGAATTTATTCTGAAAGGTTTAATGAAGCATTAAGAGGGAACAGGGCGCCTTTTTTTCTTTTTGAATAAACAACACAACAACAGTAGTTTTTTTTATAAAATCAAGATCTACTGTAGACACGTTCCTGCCATTTTCTTTTTTTTTCAGAAACTAATATGAAATATTATAATAAATTACAAAAAATGGCAGATTTTTACGCCCGTGATTAGGGGATTACTAGTCACATTCGAAAAGTTTTTAACATAAAAGAAATTGATAGGAATCTAGACATACTCTTTCTTAAAATTTTAATGTCAGAAATAATCGAATCGTCGATCTCGTCAAAAAGTTTGTAATATAATCGGTCTGAGCTGCAGCTGTCCCTATCGCACTCTACGGGGGCAGGCTTGATGCAGCGCAACGACAATAGTTTCTTCTAATACCTATTTTTTGGCCTTTTTCCCTCTTAATATCTTACTTAAATAAAATAAAGAAATAGCTAATAGTAAATAATAATAATAATATATCATTTATTTCAGGTTACAAAGACCCATAACATAAATACCTTAAAGACTATCATACATATATATAAAAACCAGAAAATATAACTATTGTACACGAAGTGACGGTGGTGTCACGTAGCCTTCCGCGGAAACGTCGATTCATGACACCCTTCGGCCAAAACTCTTCCTTGAGGAAGGTCTCAATATGATGAGTCGGAACTCGCACCATGATCGACTTGAAATTCGTGTTATGGCGCGACTCCAACTTCTCAACCCTCAAGGTCCAGCTGGTCTTCGATCGGACATACTCCACGATCTCCTCAACCTTCGTGGTGTGATGTAGCCGGGATACATAAAGCTGCGTCGTTGGTATTGCCGGACGCAGCCCATTGGGTCCTGCCAGTGCGATCCCGCACTGGTTCCGACTAGGGGGCTTGTTCCTCTTCTTCCTCTCTACCTTCACGAAGCCCTCCTTGTCACACGTGCCCGTAGCTGGGCCTTGCTGTTTCGAACCCCTGTTGGCAGGTTCACAGCAGCTCTTCTTTTCCCCCTTCTTGGCCTGCGACACAGGTTAAAGCTTAGTAGTTTGGATGCAGCTGGAGAGCGACCCGAGCGGCTGTTTTTATTTAGCTACGAGCTCCTTACTATTAAAAATACCCTTACGATTTCAAAAATTATGTCATTGATGGAAAGCTTCGTTATTTCCGAATGTCTTAAGATATTTTGCCCTAGAACAAGAAACTTAATGCAGATGAAGCCGCGGATGGAACCTAGTATGATAATAAACACATATATAATCTAGTTTTTATACAAATCCAATCATATAGATTGTATTCATTCTTTATTACTGAACTTGTATTTTATGATTCTGTATTCAAATTATGACTCTGATTTATGTTTTAAAATTGAATGTTTAGAAAAACACAGTTAGTTTTTAGGGTTCAGTACTTAAAGGGTAAAAACGCGACCCTATTACTAAGACTCCACCGTCCGTCTGTCTGGCTGTCTGTCACCAGGCTGTATCTCATGAACCGTGATAGCTAGACAGTTGAAATTTTCACAGATGATGTATTTCTGTTGCCGCTATAATAACAAATACTAAAATCAGAATAAAATAAATATTCAAGGGGGCTCCCATACGGCCTGTGGACGGTGAGAGACGACAGGCCATGTCGACGGCGCGTTCGTGTTCCACGCACGCCTCTAAGAGAGTCAGCAAACAGGAAGGGGTCCGAAAGGACCGATGCCTGCCAGGGTGGCGGGACTGTTCGAAAGAGATACCGCGGCCCTGGAACACAAAGGGCAAAGGAAGGAACATGGATGGGTTTTAGTCAGTAAAAGTCTGACACTCCCTCCTGCTCAGCCCAGAGCAGGAGGGGTTATTTGATGATTTCCAATCCGAAAAAAAAAAAAAAAAAAAAATGCGGGCTCCCATACAACAAACGTGTTTTTTTTTTTAGTTATTGCTACGGAACACTTCCTGCGCCAGTTTTATTTTATTTTATTTAGCTTCATCCTCTTCTAAACTAACAGAAACAATCGCGCGAATACGCGAGCTTCATTCTCCTCCCCTTATCCCAATTCATTCGTGGTCGGCGCAGCATGTCTTCTTCTTCCATACTTCTCTATTACTCGTCATCGCATCAGACACCTCCTTTCTAGCCATATCATCCTTCACACAGTCCATCCATCGGTTCTTTGAGCTTCCTCTACTCTTGTAGCCATCAAGGTTCATACTCAACAATTTTCTCACGTCGTTTTCCTCATTATAACATTACTGGCTGTTGCCCGTGGCTCTGCTCGCGTTTTGGTCTGAAATTATCCCACGGGCACGTTGTAAATATAGCCTATAGCACTCGGGGATAATGTAGCTTTCTATTAGTGAAACAATTTTCAAAATCGGTTCAATAGATCCAGAGATAACCCCCTACAACCTCACAAACTCAAAAACTTTGTTAGCTAGTATAGATTACGCCAATAAACGGTCGCCGCGTTCAAATGTTACTCATTGGAATTTTGGAAAGCGCCCTCTGTCGGCGTGACTACGTGTTAAAATAAACGCGACATTCACGTTTTCGCGCGATGATTGTTTTGATTAGGACGTCTTACTTGAATATAATTTAGTATGATAAAAACAAAACATTTTTAATTGGTATTAACTGACCTACCTTTCATATTGAACATCTTTCCTCATAGGAATAATATCGTAATATCTGTTTTTTGTTGATTTGGCCACACCGCCATCCAATCTATTGGGCACATTATCAGCTGACAGCGTTGCAAGGAGTTTTTTGATGCCGTATTATAGTTTGTTGTTAGTTTTTTGTTAATAATATATTATGCAATTGGTTTACGCTAAATAAATAACACACTTTTTGTTGATTTGTTGATAAAATAATAAAAACTGTTTATTTTTTCTTTGATCTTTGTGAATGAGTTGTTCTTTATGTTAACTACACCATTTATAAAATTACATGATTTTTTGTGAGTGTAAAAAAGTTTTATTTTGCTTCAAACAATTGGCATTAAAATTTTTCATACTTCGTAATGTGCAAGGTTTCATCATTCTTTTTTGATCGATTGAGTAAGTAAAAAATGTAGGTGATCTGAATATTTTTGCAAATTTGGCTTTGTCTGGTGTAGTTTAATAAATTATGCATTTTTTTTTCGTATGGCGAATACCTAACTTAGTGTCAGAGTTTTTATCCCGCCAACGGGCCTCTGATCTGACTCGGCATGTCTTCTTCTTCCATACTTCTCTATTACTCGTCATCTCAGCAGTCACCTCCTTTCTAGCCATATCATCCTTCACACAGTCCATCCATCGTTTATTCCAAATCGGTTTGTGGCCAAACATTCTGATCCATACGAGACCGCAGGTCTAACGATGGTTTTATAAATCATCCCCTTGAGTCTAAGGGGAATGCGGGACTCGTATATTGTTCCCGTGACCTGCTGCCATCTAGTGTTAATTCTGTCAAATCAATCTGTGACTCCGGCGCACCAAAAATAAAGTTGTGATGTTATTCTATGTTTAAAATTGACTTCTTCGTAAACCCAAATTCAAAGACAACTTTATTAATTAGATCTTTTTTTTTCTTTCACAGATTAAACCACACATGTAGCAGGACTCGTCCACCACTACCGACCACTACCAACCACGCACGACTAGGCACGACCATGACCCGTCTCACCGTGGGCCAGACGGCCCGGAACAGGCTGTTCGGCTTAGCACCGACGCCTGATCGCCGAGTGCCGCTCAGCATGCTTATATCGCAGCAGAAGAAATTGAGTTGTGGTAAGTAGAAATTAGTATTTTAAGTTTTTTTTTTTTCAGATATTTTCGTACATCTGAGATCCTAGCACGATTTCGTAACGAATTGCATTGAACCATAAACTCTAACTTTAACGTAACGTAAATACGTCGACTTTTTAATCGAAAATACAAATTACACAATATTCTTTAGCGTTTTAGTTTTTGTTTTTGCAACCAGCACAATCAGTATCATTCTTAAATATGAATAAAATAGTAAAATTATGAAAATATTATAATGTGAAGCGAGTATTTTACTTTGCTAGGGCCTGAGGGCTTAACGTTCGAGGTGTCAAAATTAGTTCCTCGTACTTACGGCAGAGGAGGTTTTTAATTTCCAGTGCAAAACTCACCTACCTCGTCGAAGTCAGTGTACCTAAGATATTTTCGCGTTTCGGAATTGTTGGCATTGCCATTCAACCAACTTAATGAAGGCTATCGTTTTTGAGCTCACCAAATGGCGCCACTGTCGAGTAAGGTCATGTCAATAATTCTATTTTATACTCTAAATTAGGTATCAATAACTTCATATAAGATTATTTTATTACGTATAATAACATAGTGTAAACTTCAGATACATATTTACAATATTCTCCCTAAAATTAGCAAGCATGAAACTTTAAAAATCACTTTACCCCCAAGTACTAACATATAAGATCCTAAGTTGCTACTTAAAATTTTCAAGTCATAATTAATCAGGAATGGCTCAAACTAGACCACAATCGTGAATATTTGTATAATACGCGATAAAAAAGCACGCAAAGTGCGAATACTCTATGACATCTGACATTTCGGTGACCTCGCGCTACACTAGCGCCACTTGCGGCGAATTCATACGCGATAGCCCCATTATTTTCGAGTTTGGCACACGAATGCAACCTGACAAGCGGTCGTTATGATACTAGACGGAGCGATTTGTTACTAAGTAGACACAAGTATTGGATTACGATTTTCTTCGTCTTGCCCCGTCTATCGCTCGTAAATATTTGACTAAGTCTTTGCAATGAATACATAACTATTATACAGGGCGTAACAAGAACCTTAACGAAGTCGTCAACCAAGCATTATGTACATCAAGCTAAGTAACTTTACGCAAAAAAAAATGCAGGGAAACGAGTTTTTTTTTTGGGGTGAAAAATCACGTTTTACGGTAGGACTCAATGTAACGCACTCAAAACATTGTGCTAATGGATGGATTGAATAATACGGGGGTCGTGGAGGTGTTACATTAAAATCATGGATTTAAAAAAAAAACTTGTGAAGAAGTCGGAAGTTTGACCCCCAATATCTCCGTAACTAGAAGGTTCCCAGGTATGGTCTAGAACAAAAAAATGATCGCAATGACGGGTAGAACAAGTGCCTTTTGGCTTGGATAAGGGTCTTGTTACACCCTTTATGGGTTACAAAACATTAAAAAAAGCCGATACATCATAATTCAATATTTTAGGCACTCTTTTTGACTCCTTCATACTCGTATTTTTCGGAAAATCCTAGGCACATTTTGACTGTAGTATTCTTGGAAAAAGCTGCAAATTCTTGTGTGAAATGTACTGTGTAAGTGTGTTTTCCTAGGAAATCACAATATTTATGATAGGTTTTTTAACTATGCCTTCTATATGACTAACCTACCACAAGACATGACTAACAAAAAGTGTAGCAACACTACCTTGCTGTCAAAATCAAGATGGGCGACCTCGCATGCAATTCCGAAAATTATCTACGAGGCTAACTCATTAAAATACTATTTATTAATACATTTGGAAAAGTCAAGCCGCGATGTTCAAGGTTAAGAAAGAGATGGCTGGCATTTCGTGGGTTATTTTTAGCCGATATGTTGTAATTTCAATTTAAATTATAATTTTAGTTCAGTACTAGCTTTTCTCCGCGGCTTCGCTCGCGTTAATTTAGAATTTGACAATCAATTCGCACTACTAAAAAATCTATAATAATATAATTCAATCATGATTCGAATGACACGTGGCGCCATCTATTATCATAAGAATGTTATTGTTGTTTTCCTAGGGAACAGTACTTTTTACGGGATGAAGGTAGGTTATTTCCGTTTCTGTACACCTGTAGGATTAGGATAATTATAATGACATTAAGCTTTTTTATTCCGAAGGTAGAGGCAGAGGTGTAACTATTACACTTAAAACGCCACGTATTGTTAGTTGTGTATAGCATAAATAAACATATATACATAAACTCATGCATTGCCCCGAGACCTAAGCGGAGGCAGAGCTAAGCTAGCTAAGCTAAACGGAGGTCAAAAAGGCGGTCGCTCCATCTATACTGATATTATAAAGAGACGACCTCGTAAACTCACAAACTTTACAGTTTGTGAGTTTATGAGGTTGTAGGGGTAATCGGGGGGAGTCGGAATCTCATGAGTCCGATTTGGAAAATTCATTCACTAATAGGAAGCTACATTATCCCCGAGTGTCATAGGCTATATTTACAACGTGCCCGTGGCATAATAGGGAATATGCATGTAATTTTTTCACTTAGATCATTAATATGCAGTACTATCAACCCAAAACAATAATTAAAAGTTAATTTCAACTACTGCTTGTCGCACAAAAAAAATATTAAACTCCTACAATTTTCTACGACAGTTCAAACGTCCATGACTATCGCGGCCATTCATGTCAGGACTTTGATGTCACTTACCTCTATCTGCCTTGTTTAAATCTAATGTTTTGCCCTTAGTAGATTAGTTTTACCAAAAAGTAAGTGCTTTATTTAAGCAAACATTGCAATAACAATATTAAAGTAAAATCTTAGTGAAACTATAACTACTTTTCAATTAAAAGTGTTTATTTGACACATGGATTTTGACGTCACTACCGGAATCGATGCGTTTTGTGTTTGCGTTCCGTTTCACCAAAAACACGCTAAATAAAATATTAAATTGTAAAATAAGTGTTGTATTAGAGAATTAAACAAGTGTACCACAATGCTTTTATGGTCCAATACAAGGCATTTTAAAGAAACAAAAGAAGTTTTGTATTTCTTGCATATACCCTATTTCCGACCAAATCGCGAGCGAAGCCGCGGGTAACAGCTAGTGTGAAATACAGGTATTTATCTGCATCCAATTAGACCTGAAGCCGAGCACAACATACAAAAGGCTAGGCAGATGACCTAGAACTCCCTGTCAAACTGGATGCTGAAAACATCTACCCTAAATGATGATCGCAAAGCTAGACTAGATGACTTATCTCTCTACTTGTCCTAATCAGGATGTTGGCGTTAAAACGGTGAACGAAACTGGCATGTCCTACAACTAAAATATCGAAGACACTACTAGCCCACGGCTTCGCCCGCGCCGTGTTCGGTAATTATGCCACGGGATCATCTACCGGGATTAAAAGTATCCTATGTGTTAATCCAGGTTATAAACTGTCTGTGTGCTAAATTTCATTCAAATCTGTCCAGTAGTTTTTGCGTGAAAGAGTAAAATTATCTAGCCATCCATCCATTCTTCAATCAATTAGTAGAATAGGATGTGAAATCTACCAACCCACTCCCACTGCCTCTCATAGAGAGGAGCCCTGTTTCCCGGCAGTGGGAGCATTATAGGCCGATTCATTTAACCTCGTAAAATGAAATATGAATCGTACGATTTGTGCAATTTTTCCTTACAACATACTAGCATCCGATTTTCGTAACATTAACGAATGGTGCAAGTTACAAACTGATTAATATTCGGTCGAAATATTTTATTTGTGTCACAAGTTCGATGACTTTCTCCTTTATTGAGGAAATATTAAGATATTATCATAGACTGTGTTTCTATGTCTTGTGTATGTATTTTAAACTGGTTTGAATAAACTTTGACGAGATTATTCTCTGCATTTTAAAGTTAACTTCACTGAATAACCCGCCTTGAAAATTAAAAGCAACCGAATCTCACCGAATTGTGTATTTCTTCAAACAATACTAGAATAAACACAGTTTTAAGATTTCACGGTTTACAACTAAATACTGTCACTTAGTTTACGTGATTGTTCATTATTTTGAGCTCCCGATATTTCGACGCTGTTGCAAGCTCCATGATCGCGGGTCGACTGGAGAATGCGGGTGGATGGAAAATAAAGAGTAGACAAATCTGTCTACCCTCTTTCTTTGTCTTTTGCTACGCGCACTACTGGAACTCATCACTAAGTCACGGCAAAAGACACATACATTATCACCAGGTTTTGTGGAGTCCTTATTACGATGCCGTCTGCTACTTTTGAGCATACTCAGCTTATCGGGAACTCAAAATAATGAACAATCACGGAAGATATCCCGTAAGTGACTGTATAGGTTTAATACTAGAATAAACTAGTTCTTAAAAATACAAAAATTATGTTAAATTCCTGCTTTATGTACTAAAAATCTTACACAAACAATATATTTTGTCATTATCTGCAAAGCCTTTTCCCAACCATGTTGGGGTCGGCTTCCAGTCTTACCGGATGCAGCTGAATACAAGTATTTTACATGGAGCGACTAATAAGCATCTTGTCTTCAAGACACACGGCTCCAATCGCATTCATATGAATATTCTAGAAAACATATTAATGCTTAGTTTCGGTATACCGTAAACCTGAAACGGCTCATTTTACTCAGTCATTATGAAGTACTTTTACAATTAGACGAAGCCTGAAATATTAGGTATCAATAAACAAAATCGTTAACTCCAAGGTCCACTGACCACTTTTTCGAATCCCGCTGTTCACTCATAACATGGAAACCCACTTATCAGCTAACACGCAAAACCGTAATGCATGGTAGCAGCTACTTGCCAGTCGGTTTCGTTCTGTAATAGCGCGAATTAACATCAACTCGCGGTTAAAACCCGCGAAATACGATAATTATTATGAATTTCTACGTTGTAGGTAAACTGAGAACAACGTCAACAATCTAGTACTTACTGTCACCTTGTGCTGACTTCTATTACAGGCTTCTTTTACTGTCTCTTATTAAGCTATTACTGGGTTCCAGTACTGACTTCCAATACTGACTTCCAGTACTAATTTCCAGTACTGACTTCCAGTACTGACTTCCAGTACTGACTTCCAGTAATGACTTCCAGTACTGACTTCCAGTACTGACTTCCAGTACTGACTTCCAGTACTGACTTCCAGTACTGACTTCCAGTACTGACTTCCAGTACTGACTTCCAGTACTGACTTCCAGTACTGACTTCCAGTACTGACTTCCAGTACTGACTTCCAGTACTGACTTCCAGTACTGACTTCCAGTACTGACTTCCAGTACTGACTTCCAGTACTGACTTCCAGTACTGACTTCCAGTACTGACTTCCAGTACTGACTTCCAGTACTGACTTCCAGTACTGACTTCCAGTAATGACTCTAGTATTAAAGCCCTCTTTGTGCCTACTGGAGTACGTGGTCTTTTTTATCTAAAATATTGTCGTGAATTCTACTTGTCTGCTTATCCAATTGCGAGAGTGTAAAGATATGTTAAAAGATAAGGAAAGATAATAATCTACACCTTTCTTTTTCCGTAATTATGGTGTAGGCGAGCATAGTTGAATACTTAAGTATGATTCGAAACTATGGTGCAAAATTTATAAAGAAAAAAATTCAATGTAATTTTAAAGTAGGTTACTACTTTCTAAGTAACTACGGTACCTACTATGTTGAAGAAACGACTAGGTAAGAGAGCACTGGCAGACAGCACTAGAAGACAGTACTGGAAGATAGTACTTAAAGCTAATATTTCACATTTTAAGTCTAGAAAGAGATGCCGTATTCTCAATCGAAACCCACGACGAATAATAAACGTAATATCTCGGCTTAGATTACGAAATATCACGCCTTTTATCCACAAAGGGTTAGATAGGGCTGTAGCTATAGTAGACTCACATTTCGCCTCTTATTATGCAAGATCTGATCCTGACTAGGATGTGTTCTCTGACTTGGATGTGTTCTTTGGTTCCCTACCGAAGTTCAAAAGCTTGCTGCGTTCTCATTTGAATCGATATCTAAACGGCTATAATTAGTTTGTATTTGGATATTTTGTCTATATATTACTGTTATTAGTGCTTTATAGTTTTTTGTACTTGAGAATGTTGTGTACCTACCCTAACGTGTATACTTATAGTGTAAAATGTATGTAGTGTTGCTGTTCCTATTTTAAATAAATACATAAGTAAAGATCTCAGGGGGTGTTTTTTATTGTGAGTGAGTTCGGAAGATGTTGCAAAAAAAACGAGCGTGACTAAACTAAAGATATTAAAAATAATTTTATAATTTGTTTGTTTTTAATAATATAGGATAATGATTTTGTATTGCATGTAGTTTCTCAAAAACAGCTGATTATAGACATTATTCTAACTTAAACATTTTGAAAATGCAAGATAACAAAGTGCGACGATTAAAAAAAACAATAATTTGGATACATCCTGTAATTATTTATCTAAAACAATCGTTAATTTGTTTACATGCTGTACCTATATTTAAAACTAACTGTGTTCCGCGGTTTTACCGTCTGTTTCTCCGCTTAATAATCTTCATCAAAAATTAGGCAAAGCCGCAGGCTAGTAATAAGCTAGTAGTTAAATAAGTTGATCTTAGCAAATAAATGATTGGATCAAACCTATGATTTAATAGATCGTATTATTATCATTTTATGTAATAATCGGTAAAGGTTGATTGTAATTAACCTTAACACTTGGGTTCAAAGTTAAATAAAAGTATTAACTTTAAGGCTACGCTATATAGACTGAATTTATTTACTCAAGGATATCAAATAACAGTTCATACGCAAATAAAACTTTATTTATATGAAGATGATGTTCACATTTGCTTGATCACAGTTGATTTTAGTAATTAATTTAATTCTCTCGTAACCCAATTTGTTAGTGGTCGGCGCAGCATGTCTTCTTCTTCCATACTTCTCTATTACTCGTCATCTCAGCAGCCACCTCCTTTCTAGCCATATCATCCTTCACACAGTCTATCCATCGTTTCTTTGATCTTCTTCTACGCTTTATGTTGGTTATAGAGATATGCAAATTAAATTCAAACACTTAAGGTCCATTTATAAGTGCTGAGAATGATGGCAGCAAATTCAAAGAATGCTAACAGACTTCGTGGTTAGTAAAGCGAACTATTCCATTGGTGAATTCTTAACAGATTAAAAAAATATATATAATGGTATGTCGTTGTGTGAGTCAAATGTCCGATTTATTTAACCTCAATTCTATTTAATGGTATTAATTTTATTAATAGTGTATAATTTAACTTGAATAATAATTAAAATAGCACAATGCATGAAAAAAAATATACTTTTATTTAAATTTAGTATTTTATGTATCCAAAATGTGTTTGCTTATTAGGTTAAACATAGCGATCCTGACATTTGAATTAGATCTCAAGATCTTTAGTATATTGTACCTATGTTTCACAAAGAAATAATTTGAATTTGAATTTTCGTTTCGCTTGAGTAAAGTCAAAGTTCGCCCAATAGATCGCAGCCTAAGTAATTCATAAAAGGACATACAAATACTTGTTTGTAACTAGACCACCTCGGTTTAAACGATTGATCACAGTAAAAGGTTGAATAGTTAGCAGTGGCGAAGATTCCATACAACTCGATTCCTACCGGATTCCCCTTGAAAAAAGCACAGTTACTGACTGAACTGTTTTTTTTTTCTAGAATACTGACTGACAGTCAGTATTCTAGAGACAAATAATATATTCACATTAAATATATGTACTCCAGGCTTACCTCTTCCAAAAATTGACCCTTCGCTACTGATAGTTAGGTTAAATCAAGTGCAAATAAAGTGTTTTTTTTGCTTGGATATCATTACATTAGACATACTGAACGCTGTGTTAAAATTTGTCCACCTATTTTAATGGGACCTTACCTAAGAGACATGATTGCAACTGGCAACAGTGTATCCACCTACTAAAATCATCATTACTCCTACCCTTATCCCGATTCATTCGTGGTCAGCGCAGCATGTCTTCTTCTTCCATACTTCTCTATTGCTCGTCATCTCAGCAGACACCTCCTTTCTAGCCATATCATCCTGCACACAGTCCATCCATCGTTTCTTCGATTATGCACTGATGGCATCTTCAGCACAAATTCGATAGCTTATATTAGAAAACGTGACAAATTAGAACATTTTGTCTCATACAAAACTGTTTTGTATTTATACCAGCTATCAATTAATACAGGGTTTATGCATGGCTACAACATTGAAAAAAAAATGGCAAAAGTTAGGTCTGCCATTAAATTCAAACCCCTTTATTCGTGGTCGGCGCAGCATGTCCTCTTCTTCCATACTTCTCTATTACCCGTCATCTCAGCAGTCACCTCCTTTCTAGCCATATCATCCTTTACACAGTCCATCCATCGTTTCTTTGGTCTACCTCTACTTACTATACTCCCGGAACAAGAATGAAAGTACATCTGCCTAAACCTACGGGGATTACAGCCGTAATGATATGTATGTTTTCTTTCTCTCATACCCAAGTCGTTCTAATGACTTTGAAAGATATTTTTCGTTATATAACATAACAAGAAACTTGAAGTTATGCAAATTAATTTGTAGAAAACTGTGCAAGTAGTTACAAGGTTAAGATAGCTGGTCAAGTTAGAAAGTAGTTTTTTATGTAAAGAGTTCTTTAGCATAAATACACGCTTTTCTCATGGGGATAGGCAGAAACCACAGAAACAGATCCTTTAGCGATGGGTTGGTTAAGAGCGGCCAACCCGTCATACTTTTCATACAACAACTCGTACGTGATTATGCAGTTGGTACACATCTATCTTTGATTTTTTTGAACTAATTGGTATTTTGTGCACTATATCTAGGTTTCTATGGCAGCGAAAAATAAAAAATTGTAGAAACAAATTCAATCTATGCCTCCAAAAATTACTGTTTTACACAAATTTTAACTGAACTTTGACCGTTCATAATTTACTCATAAACTGTAAAAGTAAAGAAAACATCTCGATAGAAACCTTGCACATGTAATGGAGATTATTAATGGCAAATATTTATTTCACACACTTGTAAGACTTATTCAAAAACACGTATTTCCTGGAACAAGTTTAAGAAATTGTCGAACACTATTTTTCGTTCAATGTCATCGCGTTAGGCGGTATGAGGTGCGCGGGAGACGAGATGTGCGGGGTCGGGGTGGGGTAAGACGGGGGAATTGAAAGAAACTCGTCGCTGAGGCTCTGGGTGAAACAACAAGCTTTTCGACCATGCTCGCGTTGACGATAGACGACCGGGAAGGGCCCTCTTAAGATCAAGAATCATCTTCTCAATAATCCCTGCCACTAACATGTGTATTCGCGGCACAAGACATACATTTAAACCATTAGCCAAGTTATTTGGCTTCGGCGATGGAGCAACCCTACCTAGACAAGACTAATGTGGATGCGGCCGACGAACCAAGAAGACGTATTGCAATATATTGCGGTGGATAAATTAGTTGTTTTATAAGATAGTTAATCAATAATTTGACAGTACTGTATTACAATTATTTATAATGAACGAATTTAATGAAACCACAGAACGCCACCTGCTACGTTCCTAAGATACTTCTTTTGCAGCGTCTACTGTCAAAAGAAATGTGTAAATAGACGGGCTGCGGGACTGTTCGAAAGAGACACCGCGGCCCTGGCACACAAAGGGCAAAGAAGGAACATGGATGCTCTGAATGTGCACGTCTTACTACATCGTTCAGGGTGTAACAGGACCCTTCACGAAGCCTTCTACCAAGCATTCTGTACATCAAATTAAGTAATTTTACGCAAAAATTGTTGCTGGGAAACGACTTATTTTTGGGGTGAAATATCACGTTCTACAGTAGGACTCAATGTAACTCACTCAAAACATTGTTCTGATGGATGGATCGAATAGTACGTGGGAGGTGTTTAAAGTAAAAATGCGTATGAAAAAGCTGTATTTAAAAAAAAAAAAGTGAAAAAAAAAAAAAAAATGAAAAATAATTATTGATTACAGGAACGCATACTTTTCATATGTAACATCGACGTGATATTATGTTTTTGATTTCAGAACGAAAGCTGACAATGCAAACAGCAAGACGCCATGTTGAATACAATATGGCAATAATTGAACAACTATTACTTTTCATGCACAACAAATCAGGCTTAAATTCTCAAAAGAATATTTTTCCTAAATTCGTGGTATTTTTTCCTCTTTTCGCTAAACGTACATGTTATGGCCGAAAATGAAACATCTCCTTTTGCACACAGTGTAGTTAGTCAGTTTGATGTACAGAATGCTTGGACTACGTGAAGGGTCCCCTTACACCTTGTATACGTCATAATCACACGTATATGCGAAAAGAGAGATCTATAAAACCCAACTTATACCATATTATGAAAGCCATAAATTCTTTTCATTCAATAATTTCCCAGAGGTATCCTAAAAGTGAAATGTGGTCGAACAACAATTTTTATGATAATCAAGGGCGTCATAGCTTGTTCTAGATATTTTTAACAACTCAATTAATTAGGTGCGTTCGTTTTTAGTACAGTAATGACAGACAAAACCTCGTGGCTAAAATAGCGACCGCAAAGGCCGGGCCGGGGATGGGTGACCATCCATTACATGACGAGACCACACGTTACATGGGATTTGTACATAACTATGAGTATAATGACAATGGTCGGTTGAAGGCAATAGGCTCGACTTATAGCCAGCGTACACCGGGGACGGCAATACAGCGCATTTTATCTTTATATATTACTAGCGTCCCGCCCCGGCTTCGCACGGGTGCAATGTTATAAGTACATATTACAAACCTTCCTCTTGAATCACTCTATCTATCAAAAAAACCGCATCAAAATCCGTTGCGTAGTTTGAAAGATGTAAGCATACATAGGGACAGACAGCGGGAAGCGACTTTGTTTTATACTACGTAGAGATAAAATACGTATGAATTTACGTTGGTGCGGTACACCTTTCCATAGCCCTTCGGAAATTATAAATCAATAAATCATTGTGTGAGTCTTGCCTTGTCACACGATAGGGGTACTTCAACATAATCGGATTTACGAATTGTGGTTGTACCAGATAACTCTGCCGTCCCCTTTGAGTGTGATATTATGCTGCATAATCAGCTGTGAATGTTCCCGCAGCTGGGACACACGGCCTCCTCTCTATGAGACGGAATGGGCTATAACCCACCATGCGGGCCCAGTGCGGGTTTCTAGATGTCACATGTCTTCGGATTTTTTGGTTCAAGGACATGCCGGTTTCCTCACGATGTTTTCCTTCAGCGTTTTTGAGAGCAGTGGTGATGAAATAAATTACACAAAGTAATGCGCCTGCCTGGGTTCGAACCCACGACTTACTGTTCCTAAGTCCCAATGGCCAACCGCTGCTCTCCTCCACAGCGCAGCACAGCTCTCCTGGAGGAGAGCAGCGGATATTATACTATCATTATCTAAATCACCGACTTTCAAATCAATTTACCTAACTACAAACTATTAAAAGTGATATTGAAGCCACAATAACCAAAGCATTGCTTAACGCAAACCACATCGGAATCGGGTCAGCCGTTGTAGAGAATTGTTGTCATATCCGCCGTTTATAAGTATTACTTACTCGTCGAGAATTAGAGGTCGTAGCGAAGGTAATATTAGACTTTAAGTACTTGATAATTCGCCTGTAATACCCGAAGGGTTAGACAGAGGTGTAGCTAACAGTACACGCATGTGGTGTTCACTAGAAACACTAGCTAAGGTTTAGAATAAAACCACCAAATTATCAGTAAGTATAGATGAACTACTTTAAGGGTATGTGCACTCGCTGCCCGGGATAAGTGGGGACTATAGTTACACGGAACCTCAAAGGTCTCTCACGCTACGTTTTTAGGGTTCCGTAGCCGAAAGGCAAAAAACGGAACCCTTATAGATTTTCCATGTCTGTCGGTCTGTCTGTCTGTCCGTGTATGTCACAGCCACTTTATTCCGAAACTATTAGAGCTTCACAGTTGAAACTTAGTAGGTAGATGTATTTTTGAAACCGCTTTACGATTTTTATATAAAATAAAGATAGATTAAGGGGGCTCCCCATACATAGAACTGAAACTAAAAAATATTTTTTTCATCAAATCTATCCGTGCGGGGTGTCTATAGATAGGTCTTTAAAAATGACATTGAGGTTCCTAAAACCATTTTCGTCAAAGTCAATCGTTTCAAAGAAGCCTTCCAAAGTGGTAAAATGTGTGTCCACCCTTTAATTTCTAAAGTAAGAGGAGGAAAATTCTGAAAAAATGTAGGATTGTAGAACTAAAGAAAACTTTCAACCAAAATTGGTTTGAATAAAAGGAGATCACCCAGATTGGGCTATTTTCAAAAGCCAACAAAAATAAATTTATTTTTTAGATAGAGCATAACATAATAAACACTTTTTATTATTACACCTAAGTCGTAAGTCCATTCACCGAGAAGTTATTCAACCTCAAAATATCTGAGATCACCCAGATTGGGCTATTTCCAAAAGTGCCAGCCAACAAAAATAAACTTATTTTTTAGATAGAGCATAACATAATAAACACTTTTCATTATTACACCTAAGTCGTAAGTCCATTCACCGAGAAGTTATTCAACCTCAAAATATCTGAGATCACCCAGATTGGGCTATTTCCAAAAATGCCAGCCAACAAAAATAAACTTATTATTTAGATAGAGCATAACATAAAAACACTTTTTATTATCACACCTAAGTCGTAAGTCAATTCACCGAGAAGTTATTCAACCTCAAAATATCCGAGATCACCCAGGTTAAGCAATATTTTTTTTTCGTCTTCGCGATTTGTGCATTTAGCCAATGCCATGTCCGGCAATTATGTATTGTTCAACTCATTGCGTTTAAAAATAGGGTTAATAAATAAAAATAAATATGATATAAATAGTTCATTGAATAATAAATTGTAACGAATTAAATTCATTTGGGCGTAAGAAAATTAATAAAATCATAGTGATTTTGGCTTCATGCGGCAGGATCGTTGCCTGCACTATTAAAAAAAACGGCGTTCTCTATGGGCTCGTACATTGTTGCGAGAAATAAAATCATGGCAATTAAGTATCAAGTTCTGTAGGTTCTATTTCACAGACAAAATGGATCTTTTGCATTTATTATATTACGATTTATTCTTTTTTTTTCGGATTGGAAATCCTCAAATGACTCGTCCCACCTGGGGCGGAGCGGAAAGTGTCTGACTAAAACCCTTCCATGTTGCCTGTCGTCATAAGATGGACGGACGGCGAGCTAGTCCATAATTCACCGTCCAATTACTATTATATGTTTTTTAACATTGTAATCTTTATTATTTACTTATAACTTGGTTATAGAACTTGGGTGGTATAATAAAAAATGTTTATATCCAGAAGCTCTATTTAATTATTGCGTTTAATTTAAAGAACCGGCAAAAAAAAATTTGCTCAACCTGGGTGATCTCAGATATTTTGAGGTTGAATAACTTTTCGGTGAATTGACTTATGACTTAGGTGTAATAATAAAAAGTGTTTATTATGTTATGTTCTATCTAAATAATAAGTTTATTTTCGTCGGCACTTTTGAAAATAGCCCAAAAATGTATGGAGGCTGGGTGATCTCCTTTGATGATTACTTTTCGTGATCGATATGGAACTTTTTCATCAAACTATTTAGTTATGCTGTTCAATGTAATACAATACCTACAACATATGAATGAGCCTTCAAAATATTTTTATTATATTGCTTGCTGCTACGGAACCCTGTGTGCGTGTGAGTACGACTCGCGCTTGGCGGTTTTTTTTTAGGATATTGAAAGAAAAAAAGAAAGAAAAAGTATTCATTGGACTCACTCAGGACAATACAAAAATGGTTGAAACAACATTAAAACAAAACTAAATAAAAAAGTAAACATTTTGCAATAAAAAACAAGTGAAATAGGACCTGTGCGAGGCCAAAAAGATATCGAGGATATCATATGTTATGTTTAAGTCCTATGTAATAAGGGGCGAGTCTGTACCTATCAACCGGACAGAAATACCTGATGGATGGCCTAATAACACTTTGCGTGGTAATCGAACCCAAGACCTCATGGCCATCGGTCGCATTTAAGACCACTAGACCAGCGTCATATCCGCCGTTTATATCCACTCGTCAATAATGAGAGGCCGTATTGAAGGTAATATGAGACTATAAGTTATTTGAAAAAACTCGTTAGTAAAGGGTTCACCTAAATGGACTGTTATAACGTCTAAATTTACAGCCATTAATGTACTCGCGATCTAAGGCTGAGGCCAAATAAGAAGGAGAGAACCTCACGTCTCAGCCGCCGCGGGAGACGCACCAGGCGTCGGGACGCTTGTGGACGGTGAGCTATGGGCTAGCTCGCCGTCCGTCCGTCTTATGACGACAGGCAGTGTCGACGGCGCGTTCGTGTTCCACGCGCGCCTCAGAGAGATGTCAGCAAACGGGAAGGGGTCCGAAAGGACCGATGCCTGCCAGGTTTGCGGGACTGTTCGAAAGAGATACCGCGGCCCTAGAACACAAAGGGCAAAAGAAGGAACATGGATGGGTTTTAGTCAGTACAAGTCTGACACTCCCTGCCGCTCCGCCCAGAGTGGGAGGGGTCATTTGATGATATCGCATCCGTAAACAAAAAAAAGGCCAAATGAGCGTAATTTTTTGAGCTGTGAGTCGCGTAAAATAAGTCGGAGCCATCACCGTCGAACCACATCAAGTTGCTACAATCAGTCAAATTTATTTAATAGGTTTTCAACTTTTTCGCTTAAGTATTAGGTTCAAGCTTAATTGGGAAAATATGAATGAAACTTGATGTGCTGGCGTCTGGACAAACAGGACTTTAGTATGAAACCGAATGCAGCGTAAATTCCGCGACGCATTTTACGCGACTCACAACTCAAAAAGTGCGCCAAGTGCGAGTCGGCGTCCAGCACGAAAGGTTCCGAATCATTATCGCGGCAACTATGTATGTATGGGGGACATCCTATAGTTAACCATTTTTTTTTTCTTGGAATTTTTCCTTTATTTGTGCTGTAAGGCCTTGCTTTTTGCCAAATTTCGTGATTCTAGGTACTTCCGGTTGACCTAGAATTGTCAATTTTGGTTAAAAGCAAGGTCTTACAGCAAAGTAAATGGAAAATACCGAAAAATAAACAAAGTTGAAAATTAAGGTAAATTTTTGTACGTACAAGTTTTCGCGAAAATCTAAATTTGCCCATATCTTTTTATCGTGTTGACTCAGGACCTTGATTTTTATACTCCTAATAGGGACTATAGACCTCAGTATCTGGTATAAATTTCAACTTGCTAGATCCACCCGTTCCTTAGTAAATCGGTGGTGACACACGGACAGACAGACGGACAAGAGAGTGATCTTATAAGGGTTTCGTTTTTTCCTTTTGAGGTACTGGACCCTAAAAATTACGCTCGTTTGGCCTCAGCCTAAGTAATGTAACTGGCAACAATGGCTGGCACACAACTGACTGGTGGTTTTTCTCTAATTTTATCGCTAAAAAAATACCAACTGTTTTCTTAGTTTTTTCACTAAACAAGCACGGTAATGAAAATGTCCCAGAAAGATTGTATGCCTCATTTTGAACATGACTGGACTTTGATCTCTGACCCATGAAATATTCTGAGATTCATTTATTTTTACATGTGATTCAAAATAACCATAAATCAGCACGTTTAATATTTTTTTGGTCCAAAAACATAATCTATACTAATATTATAAAGAGGTAAAGTTTGAGTGTGTGAGGTTGTAGCGGGTAATCTCTGGATCTACTGAACCGATTTTGAAAATTCTTTCACTAATAGGAAGCTACATTATCCCCGAGTGCCATAGGCTATATTTGCAACGTGCCCGTGGGATAATTTCGGACCGAAACGCGAGCCAAGCCAACAGCCAACAACCAACAACAGCCAACAACAACCCCAACAGCCAACAACCAACAACAACCCCAACAGCCAACAGCCTACAGCCAACAACTAGCCAACAGCCAACAGCCAGCCAACAGCTAGTTAGATAGAAACGTGCCTGCGGACAAAACTTTTGACTGAAAATAAGATTGTCTGTCTTGTCATTATTTTAAGTTCAAGATGTAATTTGGTATATTTACTGAATTAAAGTTCTTTTGGGCAGGTTACCAACATTACCATTCAACATGTCAATGCTGCCAGCGTTTTGGGCACTTTTCCTATTAACAGCGATGTGGATGATTTTTTTGACGCCCTGTAATGTCTTTACCATTTCACCATGATCTATGATAATGTCTATGTCATGTAATGTGTAATGTATGATAATCCGTGATAATGTCTTTACCATGTTGCCTTTTACCATTTTGATTTATTTTGTACATATTTTTATTATTATTTTGGATCTATTTGTAGTTTGTGAATAATTTACATACTGAATTCAAATGAAATTAATTACAAGTTAGGTTCTGGCACTTGCCTGCGGGTTTGCCCACGTTTAGGTCCGAAATGATCCCACAGAAACTTACCACTGGGATTCAAGTTATCGCATATCCTACCCCAAATCATGGTCATCAAAATCCGTTCAGCTCGGTTACTTTTGACGCATATTTACAAAATTAGTTTATATCATTACCAAATACCATCATATCGTCGTGGTTCAATAATAACTGCCGCACGGGTCGGCCTTCAAAGTTAAGCAACGCTTAGCGAGGTTAATCTATGGATGGGTGACCATCCATACCCATACGTGCCTCAGAAGACACGTAATGCCGATGTCCCCGGCTGTGCTATTAGGTTTTTCCATCATCAGCCATCAATTTTTTATCAAGCACTTAAAGTAGGCATAATATTTCTTTAAATTCGAGTTCGACCTCTTTTGATGAGTGGATATAAACGGCGGATATGACGTTGGTATATTGATGGCAAGCGCGACTCCTGACCATAAGATCTTAGGTTCGATTCCCAGGAAGGGCAAAGTATTATTGAAAGAAAGAAAGAAAGCAAAAGTATTTATTAGACTCACACAGGACAATACAAAAAATGGTTGACATAATATTAAAACAAAATTATATAAAAAGTAAACATTTTACAATAAAAAACAAGCGAAACAGGACTTGTGCGAGGCCAAAAGGCCTCTATCTTAGCATGGTGCTGTAACTTTAAAAAAAAATAAGTCACAGCACTGGTATTCTGATAGGGCCCAAAGTGATGCCTCGGTCAGTTACGAATATAAATTTAAATAAAAAATAAAGTGTAAAACGAATAAACAAACATAACTATGTAATATATAATAAATTTGAACATAAAAAGAATAAAACTATAATAATTAAATCTACACCCAACGTAACCTAAATGTTAGTCTATGCCATGAGTGTACTGGGCTTTTTCTTTAGAAATTACTCAGTAGCAGCCACGCCACGGAGTCTGGATTCTTGCCCGGTCGATGGTAATAGGCTCGCCCCCTATAACATGGGACTTAAACACAACTGACGAAATGTGGGTGTACTATTATGTACACCTCTGTTTAACCCATCGGGATTATATTCGTGATGTTATGTTATGTAATCTTTTAGTCGTGATTTCTCACTTAACTTTCTGAATCATTTTATACAAATATTGTTACAACTGACTAATTCTGGTTAACCATCAACCAAGGCGAGACTTAAAGGAATTAGTAGTAAACTTGCAAGTTAGTCATGTGCAATTTAACATAACTTAAACTCAAGTTTAAACTAAATACCTTGAAATGTCACTGACGCATGTTTTTATTAAGTTTATGAAGTTTGCAGATATGGAATTATGTGACATTGAGGTTTTAAACGGTGTATATCGTCATTATGACATTGACGAACGGATGTCTTCCTTGAGAATGGGGGCTATCACGTATGAATTCGCCGCTAGAGGCTCTAGTGTAGCGCGAGGTCACCGACATGTCAGATGACAAGAGGTGCTTGAAGTGTTAAATAAATAAATATTCGCGCGTTGCGTGCTTTTTTATCACGTATTTTTACAAATATTCACGATTGTGTTCTAGATTGAGCCATTCCTGATTAATTATGACTTAAAGATTTTAAGTAGCAACTTAGGATCTTATTTGTTAGTACTTGGAGGTTTTTGAAATGCAGGTTTTTGGTACAAGTTCACATTCAATTGTTTTGCGAGCCTAAATCGATTCAACTATAGTGCATGCCACGACTCACCGCGACAAGACTTGCGACAACGGCAATAAATAACACACGCGTGTAGCTTGATATAAATCGCATCGCTTGAGATCGCGAACGGAGCGTAAGCAGAGGTCTTTGACCTTCTTTACAAGCTGTCAAAAAAAACATGTCTAATAAACATAAATTTATGTTTGTTCCTCTACAAATCTCAGCGACATGTTTTACATCAATCATATTTAAATACCGTTCGTTAACTTAATCTAATAAATAATATTTGAGAAAACACAGTTTAAAAACAAATTAATAAACTTCCTATTCTATTAAGAAACTAAGCAAGAATTTGCATAAATTTTGAGGAAGGGCATAACTTATATCGCCTTTAGGAAAACCTTGACATATATTTGATGGAAGTATTTAATAAAATAATAATATTTGTTTAGAGGTACTTAACCTTCATACTTTAGGTTATTTGCTACCTGTATGTGTGTCACTTAAGAGCAATGCTCTCTTTTTATACAAACAAGTAACGTGCATTGATCACCACCAATATTACTCCCTTTTTAACACGATTTTATTAGCTTCACCTGTAACTATGTAACAAAATCTTAGAAGATAAATTTGACCCACTTCCCGGTTTCCGATTGAGCTGAAATTTTGCATACATGTTTAGTTTGGGTGACAGTGCATGATTAGTAAGGTGACGTCATTCTAAAGTCAATATGGCGGACTCTCAAAGATAGCGGACTAGTATTTTTTTATGCATTCCCATGACATGGGTATCACATGAAAGGGTTTACAGAAAAGAGTACAGGAAATAAAATGACGTCACTAAGGGTGTTTTTTAGTTTTTTAAACTATAAATATTTTATTCAGACTCTGTATCGTGCCTCGAAAAGCAAGTTAGGCCGTTGGTCCCGGCTGTCATTCGTAGATCTTTGACAGCCGTCACGGGTATTTAGTCAGTAGCCTGAAAATCTTGCTGAGGAATGTCGTGTTATCCAGCCACGGGCTGTTGACGTCCAATAGGCAGATCGGAGTTTCCTCCGTGCCACGGAAATCACGTTAAGCAGGTCCCGGCTATCATTTGTAGATCTTTGACAGTCGTTACAGGTAGTTAGTGGCTCGAAAGTCCGACAACCAGTCTTACCAAGGGGTGTCGTATTACCTAGTGCCAACTGGGTTGCGGAGGACTGATAGGCAGTTGCTCCATGTAAAATACTGGTATCCGGCTGCATCCAGTTAGGGTCAGTTCGCACCGAGATGCGACGCGACGCTACTGGAATAGGCCAGAGATTTCGCGCAGCGCCGCAAGCCGCGCGCCACCGCGATTTCTCAATTGGAAATGTGTAAATTTTCGTCTAAGGAAATAAAGTTATATTTTGAGTCGCTCTATTAAAATGTGCGCGCAGCGTCGCGTCGCGTCTCTGTGTCAATTGACCCTTAGACTGTAAGTCGACCACAATATAGATGGGAATAGCAAGATGATTACCTTGAGGGAAACACACACGCAATCATTATTATGTAAGTCCAATGTCATAAAAACCACATTTACCTAATCAAGCAGCCAGAACCGACAAATCTTAAGGCCACTCCACATCCTTTAGCGTATATACGCGCGACAACGCACGCCCACAAATTGGATAAGGACGGAACAGAGTTTGAAGATAATATATCAAGTTCATTGGCAACGCTATCAATACAGGATGTTGTTTTCATTTCATTGTAATTTCTAATCGGTGTCCCGTTTGATAGCTCTTTAATTGATTTCGAAAGCGGTAGAAACGCAATTGTGCTGTAAAATTTGTTTACCCGACTGTAAAGAGGCAGGTTCGCGTGTTGTTATTTTTTTGTTTCTAACATAGCATCACCACTGTATTTCACCAAAGGGTAGAAGGGCAGAGGTGTACATACAGTACACCCACATGTCACCAGTTATGATTAAGTCCAATGTATTAGGAGGCAAGCTTATGGCATCAACCGGGCACAAATCCAGACTCCATGGCTGTTACTGAGAAATTCCTGGTGGAAAAACCCTGTAACATTGTTGCCCGACCTGGGAATCGAACCCAGGACCTCATGCTCAGCAGTCGCGCTTGCGACCACTAGAGAGAATCAATTAAATACAAGGAACTAAGCGGATAAGCAAGCTGAAGTGGCAATGGGCAGGCCACATAAACGGCAGATGGGGCAAACAGATACTGGAGTGGAGACCACGCATTGGAAAGCGCAGCGTGGGACGGCCACCTGCCTGATGGACTGACGACTTTGTTAAAGCTGCAGGGAGTCCCTGGATGCAGGTGGCATTGGACCGGACACGTTGGAAATCGATTGGGGAGGCCTATGGTCAGCAGTGGACAACAACGGGCTGAAATGATTATGATGAAGGAACTGAGATTTGAAAAACCTAATAATAACACTTTGCTCGTCCCGGAAATCAAACCTTACAATTCACGATTGTAACTGCTAAACCAACGATTCATACTTACTTATTTATAAATAAAATCTATTTAGAATGGTCTTCTATGTTTAGTTAGATATTGCACACAATGTATTGAGTTCTCTACATGTATTTATGTACATACATATACATAATTATGGTATAGAGGTTAGGTCTCACTGCAAGCGAGTAAACAGTTTTTTTTGTTGAACTATTTTTTACTATAGTCGGGGTTCAAAAACATGTGTTTGATTTAACGTCTTTGAAACTTGACTGAATTATCGGAAACGGAATAAATTGCAAGCACTTAAATGGTCTGAAGAAGATGTCTAACATTTTACAAACAAGCAAGAACTATAAATATCTAGTTTTATTGAGAATTTTTTGCCACTTTCTTATTAATCCTTAGACTAACAATTACGCATATTAGCCATCACTGATTGAAATAACTACACGCAATCTTGGTTGCATTTAGACTTCGCGTACATATTTCCAAAAAGTCCATTATCTTCAGACAAAAAGCAAATTATCTCGTCTTGTTTTTCACCATTTACTCTGAATCCTAAATCCGGAAAGATTTATGTCTTCTAAGAAATCTGACAGTACATGCCGCGCATGATAACTCGATTTGTGTACCCTAACACAATGTTGTCTTATTTAACCCCAAGGTTGACTGGTAGAGAACTGACTGACTTGACTGGTGTATGTACCACTATTGTACATGAAGTTCAATTAATATATTATTTTTCATGTGAAAGTTCCCAATGATTTAAGTGATAATAGATAACACTAACACTGCAATATTATTAGTTTTACACTGCCGTCACTTTATGTTTTAGAAATCGCTCTATTTGGTAGAAATAACCTCCATTAAATTTGTTTCCTCGAATATCGGACATTGTAATACGAAATCGCGCTACTGCATAAAAGCGTTGTATGCAGAGCACCGATAATGTATAATTAAAAGGGTAAAAACTAAATACAGACCAGCATAAGACTGCATTAAAAAAATCTGACCGAGAAAGCATGCATTATAATCTTAATGATTTTTTAAATGACAAATCGCTTTAAAGTTACTGACTGAATCTATTCTATTTATTTTGAATTGCATGACTATTTACCAAATTTTTTAATTTAATGTTAATTGTCGATTTATTTATATTATTATTCTTTGTATTTTTATGTTTTTGAATTCTTATGGTCTTTTGACCTAACTTGTACACCAGCCATGGTCAAACATGTTGAGCCAAAAATAACCTTGTAACACCTATATTATATAAGCATCATACCATGTAATATATCTACACAGGTTTTTGCAAATAAATGAATTTAAATTTTAAGTTTTCTTGCTGCGCCCAAACAGGGTCAAGTACTTACTAGTTTTAAGCCTAGCGTGTAAAATTGTTTGTGTACATAAAATAAACAACGCGATAACGTAAATATGTTTTATGCATCTACGTTAATTTTTAGGCTAGTAGCCTCCTACGCCAAATCGCTAACAGTCACGCCACACCCCAAAACTAGTTTTCCGTTGTAAGAAACCATTACTTTACACAAATGTATTTATCTACAATACATTGACACATATATTTATTTATATTATATGCAACATATATTTAAATGCAACTTGTCGTTCACTACGATAAATTATTACGTTCACATCTTTGAGTAATTTGTCTACGAGTTCTTTTGAAACGGTAAATTATGATATTAGAAATAGATTTTTAAGTATTAGGACATTCGCACATGGATACACAAATTCAAGAAACTCGTGGCTTACAGCCGCTCAGGTCGATCTTCAGGTTAAGCTGCGCTTGCCTAGGTTAGTCTGTGGATGGGTGACCACCTAGAACAAACCGAGTTTCCTCCATGCCTCGGAAACGATACCCCTCCCCCCTGGTAAGACTAGTTGTCAGACTTTCGGGCAACTGACTACATGTAACGCCTGTCAAAGATCTACAAATGACAGCCGGGACCAACGAATTAATCTGCTTTTCGAATCTCCTCTCCCTTTATGTAATGGATGGTTACCCATCCACAGATTGACCTCATCGAGCGTTGCTCAACCTTGATCGACCAACCCGTGCGAACGTTAAAATAGTCGTCTTTATAAAAAAAGGTGATCCATTTATCATTTCTGTTATTAATCCATTGAAATCATAGGTCGTCTTGGAAAAATACCGACGGAAATAAACTAACATTAAAATATTTGTGGTTTAGACTAGTATCGGAGCATAAATAATGAAGTATTTATGAATAAATTAAGACAATTAATGCCTCTAAGATATTATTATGATTCTGCGTACAGTCTAAGGTCACCAACGGGTAGGAAAACCTCTTGGTATTGTAGTAATATTAATATCGTAAGACTGGCCCGTTGGTCTCGTGGGTTCGATTCTGTCGGGCAAAAAATACTACTGGGTCTTTCCATAAGAAATTTCTCAGTAGTAGCCCGGAGGTTAAAAGTTGGCAGTATGATACCCCCGTGCCTCGGAAAGCACGTTAAGCCGTTGGTCCTGCGCCAGATCTCTCCCCGGTCGTGTCAGTTTGCCGTCCCATCGGACTATGAGAGTAAAGGAACAGAGAGTCCACCTGTGTCTGCGCATACACTTGTGCACTATAATATCTCCCGCGCCGATGGCTGATCTCCACTAATAGACTAAACAGAGTGTAAAAGACTTTAAAGGGTGTAACGGGACCCTTCACGAAGCCGTCAACCAAGCATTATGTACATCAAACTAAGTAACTCTACGCAAAAATTATTGCTCGGAAACGACCTTTTTTTGGCATGAAAAATCACGTTTTACGGTAGGACTCAAAGTAACATACTTAAAACATTGTGCTGATGGATGGATTGAATAGTACGGGGGTCGTGGAGGTGTTTGAAGTAAAAATCCTCATTAAAAACTGACGATATCAACATTAACTTTGGGGCGTCCATTAATTAATCGATTTTGTCGATTATTCCCCCCTTGGTTAATAATTAGCATTTTGAAAAATTTCACGCAAGTTTATGGAGGGGTGAGAGGTCAAGTCAAATCTCACGACATCTCATGTCGTGAGATTTGACTAATTCTAATGAATAAGTAAACCTGTGCTTGATTGCGACGGATTTATTTAAAAAACACAATTTGAACTGATTTTAATGAAACTTCTTGAGATAACTTTTCGAAATGTCTTTTAAAATAAAAGATTATTGGAAATTTCTGTTTCTATGGAAAATCTAAAATCCAGCTATCTATCTTTTTTAATTGGTTTTGTCATTGCGAAAAAAAAAAATACTTGAAAGTTTGTATGAAATGCCGTATGGCGTTAACGCTCATAAAGTCGCGGATGACTTAAATAGCGCGTTTCAGAATTTTGATGTTAATTCTGCATTTGTATCATAGATGTCGCTGTAGTAATTTTTGAACTATGATGCTGTAAAACTTTTTAAAATGTCTTTTTCATCCTAGACTGTTCAAAACTTAAGACAAAAATGCAGACGAATTCATAGACAGTCCAACTACCTACTTTTATTCTATTTTAGTCTTATTTCTTAAGTATAATAAAACAATATATTATAATCAAGTTTCTACACACGTGTTGAAACCGAAAAAAACCCAACCACGTCATAGGTGAAATAATATTTCTAATCCATACCAATAGTATCATGAGGTATTTGTTTATATGGCTATGTTGGGAGTAATCTTCGGAACTACTGGGGGTCTCAAATGGCTGCTTTAGCTGAATCATACTTGGATAATAATATGAAACACGTTAAAATTCTTAAAATGGTCACAGACGTAGTTAGGTTAGTATTTATTGTCGCTTTGTGACCATTTTACGAATTGTAACGTAATTCATAATTATTATCCATATGATTCTGCTAATGCGACCATTTTAGACCCCCTGATCCGATTCCGATAATTCTTTCACTAATGGAAAGCTACATTATCCCCGAGTGTCATAGGCTACATTTAAAACGTTCACGTGGGATAATTTCCTTACATAAAGGGAGAGAAGCTGCGAGAAAATGCTAGTAATTTTATGAGTTTGCATATCGGGGGTAATCTTCTGAACTACTTCTCTGATTACAAAAAATATTTAATTAATAGGGAGCTACATTATCCCCGGGTATCTTCATAGACTTACTTATACTTAATGCTTATGTTCCCTTAGGATAATTTTCGAAAATAACGCGAGCGAAGCCACGCGTAAAAGATTGTTATTAATAAATTATAAATTATTATTTGTTAACACAATACCTTTATTTTTTTCCGTGAACCTGTTTCATTAAATATTTTAACAGACAAACAGCTGTTTTTAGGGTTACGCACAAAAAATGAAAAAAGGAACCCTTATAGAATCACTCGTCCGTCCGTCTGTCACAGCAAATTTGCTCTGAATCTACTGGTTCAAATCAGGTGATATTCGTTTTTTTTTAAACAATTTTCATTTTCGGGGGAAAAATTAGGAAATTAAAAAAAAAAGTTTAGCAAACCTTAATGTGTCATATATCAAATGAAAAGGCTCGTTATGAGAATCTCAAATATATTATTGTGAAAGACGACGAAAATTGACCATTCCATCTCCGAAACTACTGAGCCTAAAATTTTGAAAAAAAATACAAAATATAGTTTATTGCTTGTAGATTACAGGAAAACCTATAAGAATTCTATCGATTGAAAATAAAGGGGACAAACGAGGAAATTAAAAAAAAAAGTATTGCAAACCTTACTGTGTCATATATCAATTGAAAGAGCTCGTTTTGAGAATCTCAAATATATTTTTGTTATTATTGTAAAATAAATAGTTTTGATTTTATTCAAGAAAGAAGACGAAAAATTTGACTTTGGCATTGTACGGACCCTCTCCACGCGAGTTCAACTCGCACTTGGCTGGTTTTTAAAATAACAGACGAGTTTCAAAAGTGATAGAATTTATAACCCCACATTCTATCATAGAAGTAATAAATTAGATTATAAAAGTCAAACTAGAATTATGAAGTGTCGAAAAAAAGATAGCATTTACATATAAAATAGTTCCTTTAATGATAAATTTCGAAATCGCGGAATGAATAAACTCAAACAATTATTAATTAAAAAAGCATCTCCACTACATAGTATAAAACAAAGTCGCTTCCCGCTGTCTGTCCCTATGTACGCTTAGATCTTTAAAACTACGCAACGGATTTTGACGCGGTTTTTTTAATAGATAGAGTGATTCAAGACGAAGGTTTAGATGTATAACATTGCAACCGAGCGAAGCCGGGGCGGGTCGCTGGTATTTCATAATAATCGAATACATAGATACATGCATGACAAACAAATATATTTAACACTAGCGGCCCATCCCGGCTTCGCACGGGTGCCTATGTTACTCATGTGAATGGCTTTCTAATGGTGAAAGAATTTTTGAAATCGGCGCAGTAGTTTTTTGAGTTTATTCATTACTAATTATAATATTATATAATTAATTATATAATATAATTATAATATGAGTGTAGATGTAGATTCACACTTATACATACATATTTTGATAAATATTATTTTATCATTATAGAACATGTTTTGTTGTAAACTTACCAAATATTCATTATTATGTTATAAGTTTATAACAGTATAGCCCTGGCCTTGTTCCAACTATTTTGGGGTCGGCTTCCAGTCTAACCGGATGCAGCTGAATACAATATTTTACATGGAGTGATCGATTTCAAGGAGTGTGTCTATCTGACCTCCACAATCCAGTTAGTACTGGGTAATACGATATAATATAATATAATAATATAATATAAGGTATGGTCTAAAACATAACCAATAACGTTGGTAAAATTTGAATGGGCCCCGACTGTGAGTTATTCTGTTCTGCATTAGAATTTATGATTTGTTTTATGTGTGTATCGATTATAAAACTATTTCAATGGTGTAGTTATTTAGTATTACTTAACAGAATTCTAAACTACTGGGCTTGTTTCTTTCTTCTTAGCTTTTATTTTTATTTAAGTTATTTTTTTCACGTATTTTTTTAAATTTGATTTACATCCTCTATACACCTAATTATACGTGTATGAGTAGTTTTTCTGGAAATACAAAATACGTGAGGTGTGAAATACCGAACCACAGTGAAATGACAAACTGTCGAATCATTCAGAAAGGGTATAGGAAGTGTTTAAAACAAAAGATGTAAATTCTATTGTTTTTGTTTAGTCATTACTCTGGCTAAGAGCCAGAGGTTATTAGCAATGATCGGAATAGGTAGAGCTAATGTATCTAAAGTTCAAGCTAGGAACAGAAACGAAAAGTGTTCCTTACGACTAAAAATTTTTTTCCGAATATTTTTTTCTGAAACCTGGAAATGTCTCGGAATCAGTTAAGTACATTTAATAATGATGTTATTTATTAATCATTACAGTAAACTAATTAAATTAATTATTTTACCTTTTTAACCGACTTCGACAACAAGGAGAACGATTCTCAAAAAGTTATGTTAGTTAGTTGTTTACGTTTAGTTCCAATAATTGTACAAAATGAATAAATGGTATGAAAACCTACAAATTGTTTTTTTTTTTACCTTGTTAGTTCTAACTATTAAAGCTGGTATGAAAATTAAATTAGCTTCCGCACTTACTTACTGCGTTCAAACGAAGATAAGGAGATTACCTTTATTTTTTAAACAATAAAAATCGTGCACTATTTTTTATAAACAGTAACAGCTGTAAATTAATTCGATAGTTGTTTTACTTTACACATAAAACTGTCAATTACGGGATATCCTCCGTGATTGTCTGTAATTTTGAGCTTCCGATATTTCGACGTGATCGCGGGTTGACCCGTAAGGGACAGTTTATGTGTAGTTGTAAAACGTGAAACTTTAAAAACAGTGTTTGTTTTACTTTATTAATTTTTGTTGTACTTAAGTAATGTTCGACATTCGGAACAAATATTCCGGAAAAAAAATGCCGTAAGGAAGTCTCCACTTTTCGTTTCTGTTCCTTGAACTTTAGGCACGTTAGCTCTACCTATTCCGATCACTGATTATTAGTTAAATGGACAGACAATGACAATGACTGAGAGTTCCTTGTGTGGTTAGACTGGAATAACTGTGAAGTCAAACTAAAATCTTGACAGCCTTGTGTGTGACTGCTGAGCATGAGGTCCTGGGTTCGATTCCCGGATCGGGCAATTTGTCATTTGGTTTTCCGTCCGGAATTTCTCAGTAACAGCCACGGAGTCTGGATTTGTGCCCGGTTGATGGCAATAGGCTAACCCCCTATTACATGGGTGTTAAACTTAACTGGCGAAATGTGCGTGTACTATTAGGTACGCCTCTGCCTAACCATTTGGAGAATACTGGCGTGATGTTATGTTATGATGAAACTAAAAAAAAAAACATAAACCCACAATTCACCCTTGTAGTGACACCACCATGTTATGTTTAAATCCCATATAATAGGGAACGAGCCTCTTGTCATCAATCGGCCACAAATTCCTGACGAAAAACTCCAAACCCCTTTGTGTGTCACGAGAATCCAACCTAGGATTTCATGTTGAGCAACAGCACTTACGACCAATAGACCAAAGACCATTCTTACCAAGGGGTATCGTATTACCCAGTACTGACTGGGTTGTGGAGGTCAGATAGGCAGTCGCTCGATGTAAAATACTGGTATTCAGCTGCATCTGGTTAGACTGGAAGCCGACCCTAACATAGTTGAGGAAAGGCTTAATACTGGTGATACATGACAAAGTCTCGAGTCTGTAGTTCTTGCAAACAATCAACTATAACCATGACCTTAGATTTATAGAAATAAAATAAAACACAGAGTTTGTAAACGACACAGAGTACGGAATGCAGAAACGTCTAGAGACGGCAGTATTAAAAGAATTCGTGATGCCGAAAGTCTTCGCATTTGACCGGATATTCCGTATCCCGTAACGCCAAACTGCGGAAACCAGACATTGATTATTTTTAGGGTTACCAACGGACCCTATCATTAAGCCTCCGCTGTCCGTCCGTCTGTCTGTCAGCGGGCTGTATCTCATGATCCGTAATAGGTAGACAGTTGAAATTTCTACAGAAAGTGTATTTCTGGTGCTGCTATAACAACCCATCAAAAATTAAAGGGGGCTCCCCTACTAAGATCGTACGGATACGGAACCCTTCATGGGCGAGTCCGATTTGTACTTGGCCTGTCTTTTTAACCGACTTTAAAAAAATAAGGAGGTTATGTATTCGGCCGGCATTTTTTTTTCATGTAAGGACACCAATTACTTAGTCATTAGTGAGTCTGCGTGCGTCCGCTTTTCGTGATTCTTTTTTCACTTGGTAGAGGAACGCGCGCAATGTTCTCATACAATTTTTATTATGTTTGATAATAAGTATTGTTTATGATCACTTAATATCTTCTAGTTACAATGTAGATAAAATAAACACATGACATCACCGACTTCCAATAAAAAAACATTCAATAATATAAAATAACTACATATACCTACAACCTGACACTGACCTCCAAATTGAAAAACCGTAAGAAAATTAAAATTTCGCTGACTACCTTATTTAATATAATATAAAGCAATGATAGCCTAGTGGTGTGACCGTCGGACTGCTAAGTCATAGTTCTCGAGTTCGAACCCAAGACACGCACCTCTGATATTTCGGATTCATGTGCGACGCACATGAATCCGAAATATATATACAATACGCACATTTTGCGTATTGTATAATTATCACTTGCCTGAGAGATATTTCTTGCCGGCATGTAAACCCAAGTCAGAGGCCCATGGGTGGCCTAAAAACTCTGACACCTGGGGCCTTAGTCTGCTATTGCAATAGTGTCAGAATGGTCTATCATTGATTTAATAAGGCTCCGCGCAGACGAATTACCCTTTGTACGCACGTCAAACGAGTTTCGAACGCGCTTCAATACGCCGTGGGCTAGGGGCCTTATTAAATCAATGATAGACCATTCTGACACTATTGCAATAGCAGACTAAGGCCCCAGGCTAGGCACTAACCAAACGATAAAGAAGAAAGAAGAATATAATATTTGACTACAGTGGACACCTAGACACTACGTAGATCGTCTTGTTCCCGAAGGGAAGCTGACAGGAATCGGCTTCCTAGAGGCCTTCGGGACTGCTACCTTAGTGCGTCCTTCTTTTTGTATGGAAAGTTGGCGATGCCAACTCTAACGGCGGCTGCCGAGACGTCTCCGAGCTCTGTGGCTCTCAGGTTGTTACTATATTTTCTCATCTGAATACAATGGGGTTTTCTTAAGACCCAAGACAGTAAATTTTATACTACGTCGGCACATAATCGGATCGCCATTTGCCATGGTAATCAAGGCTGAACCTCATTAGACGATTGGCTTCCTTATTTCTTTGCAAATATAACATGATGTCTGTTCCTCCGTAAGGGGTAACCAGAAGGATGATATTGCAAGAAAGGAGGTGACTGCTGAGATGACGAGTAATAGAGAAGTATGGAAGAAGAAGACATGCAGCGCCGACCACGAATGAATTGGTAGACGGGCAGGAGAATGATGATCATGATTATCCTGTGAATAGACGAATAGAAGGATGGACAGATAGACGGCCAGACCGACGGATAGGCAGACGGGTTTACAGGGTCCTGCCAGGGTTGCGGGACTGTTCGAAAGAGATACCGCGGCCCTGGAACACAAAGGGCAAAAGAAGGAACATGGGTGGGTTTTAGTCAGTACAAGTCTGACACTCCCTCTTGCTCAGCCCAGAGGGGGAGGAGTTATTCGATGATTTCCCATCTGAAAAAAAAAAATCTTAAGTGGGCGTGGATGGCCAAAACCTGAAGAATATCGAAAAATGCTCAAAGGAGTCTAGAGCCCGATTTAGATGAAAACTTAAGCTGCATCATTGGATTTGAAAAATCTATATTCCTGGCCAGGAATCGAACCAGTTGGTTTTGAAAAAAAACACACACTGTATTATTACACCATTCGATAGCGTCGCCATTAATAATAATTTTCCGGGAAGATGCCTTCCCAGAATTCGGTCTTATACAAAGATTGAGATTGGTTTTAGGAAAACCCCAATAACGATTTGCCCAACCTGGGAATCGAACCCATGACCTCATGCTCAGCAGTCGCAATTACAAACACCACACCAACAGCAGCAGTGAAAGCCTAGTGGTGTGACCGTCTGCCAAGTCATAGGTCTCAAGTTCGAACCCAAGGCACGCACCTCTGATTTTTCGATAATATTAATATAATCGATCTGATCTTTTAAATGTAAGAACATGTTTCATAAATAATGTAAATGTTTGCATGCCGAATGGTAAAATATGGCTGAACTTTGAAATGTCATAACAACTATATTGTATTACCCATATTTGTAAAATAAAATTCTATTCTATTCTATTCTATTCGGATTCATGTGCGTATTGTGTAATTATCACTTGCTCCGGTGAAGGGAAACATCGTGAGGAAACCAGTATGCCTGAGAGATTTTTCTTGACGGCATGTAAAGCCAAGTCAGAGGCCCATGGGCGTCCTAAAAACTCTGACACCAGGTTAGACACTAAGCACACGATAAAGAAGAAACCAACGAATCACTCCACAACACAACAATTTAGAGAACATTTTAAATATGAGTCAAGTCACAATCGGCATATTACAAAATTATTTTCAAACATACATTGTTAGAAGAATTTATAACATGTAAGATCACTTAAATTATGATGTAAAATATGAAAGTCCCATGTGAAAGTGCTCATCACGCGAATTTCTACGTAGTATGTATGTGTTGCCACATAGCGGGGTCATTAAGATGATATACAAGGTGTGAATGAAAGGTGCAACAAATAACAACAGCCTGTATGTTATACACAGCCTAGAATGCCTCGGCTAGTGGCAAAACAATAACAGACACTCGGGTCGATCTTTAGGTTAAGCCGTGCTTGCCTAGGTTGGTCTGTGGATGGGTGACCGCCCATTACATACCGAGTTTCCTCCGTGCCTCGGAAAGCACATTAAGCCGTTGGTCCCGGCTATCATCTATAGATCTTTGACAGTCGTTACAGGTAGTCAGTGGCCCGAAAGTCTGACAACCAGTCTTATCAAGGGGTATCGTATTATCCAGTACTAACTGGGTTGTGGAGTTTAGTTATGCAGTCGCTCCGTATAAAATACTTGTATTATATACAGTACTAATAGGGTTTTGGAGGTCAGATAGGCAGTCGCTCGATGTAAAATACTGGTATTCAGCTGCAACCGGTAAGACTGGAAGCCGACCGTAACATAGTTGGGAGAAGTCTAGGCATATGACGAAAAAAAACGAACTCTTTCTTAAATTTTTGACGTACCTAATGACGTCATCTTCACACTATAAAAGATAAATGTATCTATCTATATCTTTTGCATGGAATCATTATAGACGTGCCATTGACCTTGCACGTGTCTTCAAACCGGTCGAGATTAGTGAGGTGGGCAGAAATTGACGCGCTTTCACTTTTACTTGACTAAGATAAATAAGGGGTATACTATCGCTCGGATGCTGTGTTATAGGCTGACTTATGGCCGTTATTACGGAGTTAGGTAGTGATGGACACATTTAAGAGTAGAAGATATCAATTTTTAAACGGTTTTTTTCTCTTTGCGAACCCTTCCTGCGCGTCCTCCTTCCAGTTCGGGCGGAACTTGTCCAGTTCGTCCCGCCATCTTCTTCGTGGCCTACAGCGACTCCGCCTCACTGTGTCAGGGCACCAGTTTCCTGCTATTTTGGCCCACAGTTGGGCATTCCCAGTCCCATTTGAGTTGGGCAGCCTTTTGAGCCACGTCAGCTATAAAGGGTGTAACAAGACCCATAACGAAGCCGAAAGGCACTTGTTCTCCCCGTCATTGCGATCTGTTTTTTTGTTCTAGACCATACCTGGGAACCTTCTAGTTACGGAGATATTGGGTGTCAAAGTTCCATTTTTATCACAAGTTTTTTTTTTTAAATACATGTTATTAATGTGTAATTTTTGCTTTAAACACCCAACAACCACCGTACTATTCAATCCATCCATCAGCACAATGTTTTGAGTGCGTAAGTTAAGTCCTACCGTAAAAAGTGATTTTTCACTCCAAAAAAAAAGTCTTTTCCCAGCAATATTTTTTGCTAAAGTTACTTAGTTTGATGTACAGAATGCTTGGTTGACGGCTTCGTGAAGTTCCGTTTACACCCTGTATTGTAAAACAGTTTTGTTTCAATTGTGGTGCACAAAAAAAGTACCTATTATTCTATTATATTTTACACCTCTGCCTCACCCTCCGGGGGTTACGGGCGTAAAGATGTGTCTGATAGATTTATGGGGGTATGGAGAACAGGGTGTGAAGTTCTTCATCCCCCATAGAAAAGGGGGTATCCTCCGACCAGACGGGTGTCGTTTCTGGTGGTCTACTGCCCGACAGTAGTTGTCGGGTTCTGCTAAATACTCTTAAGTCGCGGATAACTTTACTTGCCCGATGTAGAATTTCAATGTATTAAGATGTTTAGTTCTTCCTCTGTGTCATAGATGGCGCTGTAGTACTTTTTGTTCTATGTTGCTGAAGTATTATTATAGCGCCGCTACAGACTAAATTGAACCATGGCATGCGCGCGTTTTTGTCGGTAATTATGTCACGGGTACGTTGTAAATATAGCCTATAGCACTCGGGGATAATGTAGCTTCCAAAGAATTTTCAAAATCGGTTCAGTAGATCTAGAGATTACCCCCTACAACCTTACAAACTCAAGTATAGATGTAGCAGAAAAAAACTTTAATCAATAAATTCTTTGGTTTTTTTAGTTAGTCAACAACGAAACACACCACACAACCTCATTAAAATCGTCCAATCACTTCGCCTATTCAATTCACAAGGTGTAAAAATTCCAAAGTAACAAGTATTGCCCCCACTAGGTCACTGGGCTATTGACAATGCCCCGGGCAATTGTACATATAGCCTGAGGCGTCAGCTTTCTAAATATTACATTGTAGGTGCAAACTTGTACTTATATTCTGATGAATGACATTAAAAAAAAAACTACTGCAGAATAGAATATACTTATTATACATGCCTCGTTGGTCTGGTGATCTCAAGCAACTGTTGGTCCTGGGTTCGATTCCCAGGTCGCGCGAAGTGTTATTTTGTTTTTCCATTACAAATTTCTCAGTAGCAGCCACGGAGTCTGGATTTGTGCACGGTTGACGGCAGTAGGCTCGCCCCCTATTACATGGGGCTAAAACATAACTAGTGGAATGTGGGTGTACTGGCATGTACGCCTCTGTCTTACCTGTCGCAGATGAGGTATGATGTTATGTCATATTACATTTAAGGTGAAAAAAAAACAATTAACTTCAGGAAGCCACTGCTTTAGTTGGAAAAAAGGCTATACAGATGATGCTGTACATATCAGCGTCAGGTGCTTGCCTGACTAGAGATGCAAAACGAATTTTAAACGTTTTAAACCATTTTGTTTTAAACCGTCTTTTTGGTTTAAAACGATTTAAAACCACACTTAGCGGTTTAATATGGTTTAGAATGTTTTTTTTTGGAATGCACTGAGGCTTTACACGAAGTTATCTAGACCACACCTCCTTCCTGATTTAGAATATTTAAAAGGAAAATAAAATAAAAATGTTTTAAAATCAACCTTCATTAACGTAACAGACAAAAATAAAATCGATCCCTACCTGCCCCATCTCTCCCCATTGCGATTTTGGTAGCAAAGTGAAAAATAAAATGCGGCATTACCGTTTTATTTTAATAAATACCCAAAACATGATTGTTTTCAGTGTTTAATCCTAAATAGTAGTATAAATATGATATATGACTTCACATATATTAATAAAAATGGTAAATGATTTCAATTAGCCTTTTAAACTACTTTTTTAAGTAATTCGTAATCAATGTACGGCCCACGTGGTCGTGGTTTTAAACCGTTTTAAACAAATTTAAAACGGGTTTTAAACCACTGATTTTGGTTTAAAACGGTTTATTTACAACTATATGCCTAACACATGCTGAGCTGGACTCCCATTTGGTGCAACCTTGAGGCGCACACCGCACCTTGTTTAAATACTCGATAATTGATTTGAAGTTTGTCATGGTGTTACTATACTTCTTTCGTAAATTATATTTTCCTTTTTGTATATTGGCATTGATCTTGTTTTTTTTTATATAGGTTTAAACGATATTCATGTAAATTGTATCAATTAATTGTGCTTCTGTATTTTGTGTCTTTTTTGTGCACTAAATAAATGGTTTACCTATCTTTCTAAGATAAGTAACTTGGAAGATGCAGTAGCGTTCGGCCTTCGCTGGTGAATCTAAGACATTTGCGGAACCCACTTCCGCGAAAGTATGTATATGTAGAACCTGATTTATCTTTAACAACTCAATGTACCATATTTCACGCTTATAAAGATTATTCTATTCTAAAAAAAAAGTTGACGTTAGTCGCCAAAGACGTGTGCATGGATTTTTGCGAGCATGGACTTTTGTATTATGAAAACCTATTACCCCTGCGAGGGCCAATGACATCCATACTTTTTGTGCAACGTCTGCGGAGCTTGTCAAACCTCGTTTGACAGATCTTTTTGAACCACCGAAAGAGCATACGCTACAAAAATACAATATGCACAACACGACACAAAAAAGCCGTTTTCCGTAAAAAATTGTTAGGTATTAGGCAAAATCTATAATAAATTACCTAAACAAATTATAGATATCTATACTAATATTATAAAGAGGTAAAATTTGTAAGTTTTTATGTAGGGGGTAATCTCTGGATCTACTGAACCGATTTTGAAAATTCTTTGACTAATAGGAAGCTACATTATCCCCGAGTGCTATAGGCTATATTAACAACGTGCCCGTGGGCTATTTACAACTTGCCAGTGGAATAATTTCCGACCAAAACGCAAGCGAAGCCGCGGGCAACAGCTAAGATATGATCAAACAATGTACAAAATAATTTTTTGTTGCAAAATTTTATTCATTAACGATTATTTAAATGAAAGATTCTACACCTGCTGCATCCGATTTAACATATTATTAAAAACTTGACTTTGAATTAAATTATGTAAAAAATAAACTAATTGTAATGCCCGTATATTAAATGAAAGATTCTAGACCTGCTGCATCCGATTTAATATATCAGTAAAACTTGACTTTTATTTAAATTATGTTATTAAAATCTAATTGTAATGCCCGTATGATTATGTGACATTTGCTTTTTGTATTTTTTTTATCAATCAATATTACATTTATTTTTGTTCTGACATTGTGTAGGTACTCTTTTGTTGTTTTATGGAGTTTTCATGGAATTGATAATTGATATTAGGTATTGCATTTGATTTGCACGCTTCAACGCGAGACATAGATGGACTCGCTAAATTGTATTGGTTTCTAACACCCCTGTACAACTTATGTCCAAAAATAAAGATATCATTGTCATTTACACTACAACCAACTCATCTTTGCGGGCGGGAAAACACTGGACTAAAATTAATACCAAGTTTGACATATTGGTGCATTTTTGTTTGACAAGTAACGCCGCCTTGAAATGCACACTTAAAGGTCTATATATCAGGGCCATGCCCGAGACGTGACAGGCCCGTAGCCGAATGTATGTAGACATTGAAGCTACGTCGCCATCCCGGGCACGGACGTGTGTGAACGAGTTCATATAAAATGTACACAACGATAGTTTTTTGGGGGCACGGGCCGTTCACGTCCCGGGCACAGCCCTGATATGTGTGGATAGACCTTAAAGTGGTCATAATGTAAGTTTAGGTTTAAATTACATGTTGCCTATATTTATGAACACCCTATACAGCGGTTTGTCTGACGTCTGACGTCAGAGTTCAGACAGGTATGTCGCGTTGTAAGACAATATCAAGTTGCAGGTTAAGAACCTGCAACTTGATACTGCAATCATTATACCAACGACGCAGTTTTTCAACTAGGAACAAATAGGCACCAAACATGGAAAACGTTAACATGAATTCAAAGCTAACTAGTAAAAGTTCGCTACTAAACATCTGAATTGAAGTATAATTACTTGCAACTGTTGAATATATTTTAACTACAGTTTAGTTATAAGTACAAATTTAACCATTGTATGAAAAATAATACTACTGCGCCTAAATGTACACTTTTTGTAATACTTTTTTTAAAAACATTTTTTTTCTTATTCCTTTTTTTAGATCATGCTTCGGATATCAAGTTCTGGCTGTGGCATGGAGACAAGATGGTACTTTGGGAGCTTTTAAACATAGGCTTCCCAGTTCTAAATGTAAATTTCCGGGCATTTAAAGAAAATTCCGAACTTTATTTTTCCACAGTTTATTTTTACAGCGTGTAACAGAAAGGGTATAATCATATGGAATACTGTGGTACGGACCATCAAACTGAACAAATCTTTCTATGGGACCACCATCGAAATCGTAAAAAAATAATCAGCTGTCCTATACAAAATTTCAATACCTACTCGACCCAAATGTATGGGACAGCTGATTATTTTTTTACGATTTCGATGGTGGTCCCATAGAGAAAGTTGTTCAATTTGATGGTCCGTACCACAGTATTCCATATGATTATACCCTTTCTGTTACATCCTGTATAAACGGTTTTAAAATTCTGTTTTTTGGACGTACCGGAACTTTTTGAATTACTCCCGCATGCCTGACACAAGGCCAAAACTCCGGACAAGTCCGGAAAATTCGGGACATAAAGCTGACCCCATTTAAACAAAATGAGGGCTATCGTTTTTGAGCTCACCAGATACCAGTGACGAGTAAAATCATGTCAATAATTCTATTTGATACTTTAATTAATCACTAATATTATAAATGATGCGAAAGTATATTTGCTTGTTACCTTTTCAGGCCTAAACCACTGATCCGATCATCCTGAAATTTTGCCTATACTTTGTCAGGTGTACAGCACGTGTGTGTGCATCACAAAAAAGTACTGTTCCCGAGGAAACCAACAATAACGTTCTTATGATAATAGATGGCGCCACGTGTCTTTCGAATCATGATTGAATTATATTATTACAAGCAGAGTACCTACAACCCGAATTGATTGTCAAATTCTAAATTAACGTGAGTGAAGCCTCAGACAAATGCTAGTTACTAATAAATGGTATAATTATTAAAATTTTACGTTATTTCTAGAGGAAAATGTGTCGTTGACATTTCCAAAAAATATAAATTAAACAAATTATGTAGCATTATAAAAATAACTAGGTAACAGGATCTGAGCCAGTTTTTTTGATGTCCTAGACAGATTAAATGACTAATTTAAAAGATAAATAAACTCTTGTTTAAAACGTATTAAATAAAAATACACGAAGTGTACCATTAGGTTTTTTTTTGTTTTTTTTTTTTTTTATTAAGTCCAACGCTTTTTTTTTATTCAAACTAATGCTGCGCATGGCTAGGTAATGACAGCCACATGGGTCTAGTCAGCGCTTACCGAGGTCGCTCCGCAGATGGGTGATCAGTCATCTATCGAGACTCCTTCGTGCCTCGGAAAGCACGTAAAGCCAGGCTGTCATTTGTAAACCTATAATTATTACGCATATATTGGACCGCCCCGTTGGTCTCGTGGTCCTAAGCGCGACTGCTGAGCGTAGGGTCCTGGGTTCGATTCCCGGGTTGGGCAAAAAGTGCTAATAGGTTTTTCCATTAGAAATTTCTCGGTAGCAGTCCGGAATTTGGAAGTTGGCGGTATGATACCCCCGTGCCTCGGAAAGCACGTTAAGCCGTTAGTCCTGCGCTTGATCTCTCTCCGTTCGTGTCTGGATGCCGTCCCATAGGCCTATGAGAGTAAAGTATCAGAGAGTGAACCTGTGTCTGCGCACACACTTGTGTACTATAATATCTCCCGCGCCGATGACTAATCTGCGTTAAAATTGGCCGCCGTGACCGAAAACCAGTCAGGAGAACTATAATATACTCGTATTATTACCCAGTACTAACTGAGTTGTGGAGGTCAGTTACGCAGTCGCTCCATGTAAAATACTGGTATTCAGCTGCATCCGGTTAGACTGGAAGCTGACCACAACGTAGTTGGGAAAAGGCTAGGCAGATTAGAGCTACTAACTACCTGTAACGACTGTCAAAGATCCAACTGCTTAACGTGCTTTCCGAGGCACGGAGGAAACTCGGTATGTAATGGGTAGTCACCCATCCACGGACCAGCCTAGGCAACCGCGGCTTAAGATTGACCCGAGTGCCTGTTATTATTTAGCAACTTTTTTTTATATATTAGTATGTTTATTTCAATCAAGATATTTACATTATTTACAAACTAAAAATCTATAATCTATAATAGTAATAAAAATATGTACAAGTATCAAAAGGGTTACAGGGCGTCAAAAAATTCGTCCACATCGCTGTCAACAGGAAAAGTGCCCAGAAGGCTGGCAGCATTGCCACGTTGTATGGCAATGCTGATACTTTGGCCAAAAAATAGGCCCGCCCTCTGGTCACGTGAAGAGTCGACCAACCGCTTGGCGATTTCCCGAAATACTAGGTAGGCACTCGGACCCCATGGGCCTAGTGTTTCAACCCCAAACGGCTCAAACACGTAACTACCAATTTAGCAACAATATTCAGCTCTGATGTTGATAGTATTTTTTCTAAGAAACACATTTTTGTTGACATGATTTTTAACTTAATCACGTACGTTGTTTACACGTATTTTCCGTGATTTTGTATAACTTATAGTTATGCGTCATTGCGTCGTTTACAAAGGGAAATAACCTGAGAATCTTGTTAAGTCATAAATTATAAATAGCAATATAATAATTATCTTTTTTTTTTAAACACATTAAGATAATCCTCTCCCAAATTTTTAGACATATGTATTCTGCTTATGCGTATAAAGTTTCATTAAAATCGGTTCAGTCATTTCGGAGAAAAAAATACTTGAAAGTTTGTATGAAATGCCGTACGACGTGTACGCTCATAACAGGGGCCTTTTTTTTTTTTTGTCCCGCCACCTCCTTCGCTAGCATGCCTGCTTCGCAGAAGGAGGTGACGGCGTCCCATTCCGTCTCGCTCCGGACCATGGATTGAACCAGGGCCGGACGCGAGAGGTCGCCGCCGCCGATCGCCGCTACGAGGACACGGCGTTGCTCCGCCCAAGCGGAGCAGACCTGCACAGTGTGCTCCACCGTGTCCTCCGGTCGATCCTCGCAGTGGTGACACCCGGGCGTTTCCTCCCGCCCGATTAGGTGCAGGAACCTCCCGAAACAACCATGTCCGGTGAGGACCTGCGTCAGGCGGAAGGTGAGGGCGCCGTGGCGCCTCTCCAGCCACTCCTCAAAGAGGGGACTTACCGCCATTATAGTGGCGTGCCCTGCACGGGGTTGCGACAGTCGCTCTCTCCATGTCGCCATGAGATCCAGCTTATAGGTAAGCAGGTATACTGGTTGGTCTCGACTCACATTTGTAGACCTTTTGGCCCGAAAATCTGACAGCCAGTCTTACCAAGAGGTATCGTATAGCTCAGTACTAACTGGGTTTTGGAGGTCAGCTAAGTAGTCGTTCCATGTAAAATACTGATATTCAGTTGCATCCAGTTAGACTGGAAGCCAACCCCTACAAAGTTAGGAAAAGGCTAGGTAGAAGATGGTGATACACGGGTTATACACAAGAAATGATATAAATGACTAAAAAAAAATTACCTAAAATTAGTTTACTTATTGTGTTGTTGTTATATGGCTACAGAAACCTCTAAAATGAGCCATAAAAAGCAAGTTCATTGACAAGACTTTAACCAGTCACATTTAGATGACAAAATTCTAAGAAAAAAACATTAATTTTAGACCATAAATGACACCTTGACAAAGCGAGTCCTGACACATTTATTTAAATAATATTCTAACTGAATACAAAAATATTTTCTAGTTAGTTGAATTCGTAATTTTTTGCTTGATGTTTATAATTTTCCGCATGCAGCTGAATACCAGTATTTTAATTTTACATGGAGCGACTGCCTATCTGACCTCCACAACCCCGTTAGCACTGGGTACCACGATACCCCTTTGCAAGACTGCTTGACATACTTTCGGGCCACTGACTACCCGTAACGTCGCGCAAGGATTCAAGATCAGAGAAGAGATTTAATTTAAGTCACGGAATTTTTCTGTATGTTACTATAGATGGTCACCCATCCACGTCGCTTAGCCTCTATTACATAGGAATTAATACATAAGTAGCTCAATTGACGTCTTCGGGGAAAATTTACAAGTTGTTATATACTTATAAGACACATGGTTTTATAGGTGATCCTCGCATGCTATTTAATAGTAATTGACATGCATAATTGGATATTTTGCGGTCTTATGTATGTCGTAGGATAATTGCAAGAATCGTGTTTATGCGGAAATACTAGGATTTCTAAAGTCCTTTTCCCAACTATGTGGGGTTCGGCTTGCAGTATAACCGGATGCAGCTGAATACCAGTATTTTACATGGAGCGACGGCCTATCTAACCGTCACACAACCCAATTAGTACTGGGTAATACGGTACCCCTCGGTAAGACTGGTTGTCAAACTTTCGGACCACTGACTACCTAGCTGTAACAATTGTCAAAGATCTACAAATGACAGCGGGGCCAACGGCTTAACGTGCTTTCCGAGGCACGGAGCAAACTCGATACGTATTGGGTGGTCACCCATCCATGGATCATTTTTATCAATATTCCTGTTATTAGCTTGTATTATTAACAAAATCGTTCTTCATCACCTGCCTAGCCGCCTCCCAAAATATAGGGTAGACTTCCAATGTGGCAACGGATGCAGCTGAATACCAGTATTTTATATGTATTGACAGTCTATCTGACCTCCACAATCCATTTAGTACTGGGTACTACGGTACCCTTACCCCGCCAGTTTCTAGGAATTTCGAAAATATTCCATTTTCCAATTACCCTGCATCATGTATATTAAAAACACGATTGCATATAATAGTTTCCAGTTAACTTATTTTGTAGTCAAGATGTCTTTAAATTCTTATTTCTTAGATGTTTATCCGTATCGTAAGTTACACGTGTGGAACTTTTAATGGATGATCTTGTAGCTAACTAATAACAGCCGCTTGGAGGTTGGTCTGTGGATGGGTGACCACCCATTACATATCGAGTTTCCTCCGTGCCTCGGAAAACACGTTAAGCCTTTGTTCTCGGCTGTGATTTGTAGATCTTTGACAGCCAGTCAGTGGCCCGAAAGTCTGACAACCAATCCAACAATGGGTATCGTATTACCTAGTATGAGCTGGGTTGTGGATGTCAGATAGGCAGTCGCTCCATGTCAAATCCTGACGGTTTCGTGCAGGGTCTGATTACACCTTGTATGTGTGAGGACGATGTAGAAAGACGTGCACATTTAAGAGCGTCCAGAGAGAAAAGTTAAAATGATAAAAATGAAAAAAAAATCCGTCTCAATCTCATCTCCCAAGACATACATATCTACTTTCGTTCAAAGTTTTATTTACCTCGAAAGTCGTAGGTCGTAGGTAAGGTCGTATACTTCAATACAAAACAAACAAACGTAGTATGACGTATTATGATGTTTGATGGTGTACGTTCAAATAAAAAATTATATAAATTTGTCTCATCATTAATTAGCCCTATATGCAACAAAAAAGTACTTAAATGGTTTTTTTTTACTTTTTTGTTTCCATAATTACATTACACCATCAAACAGTGGAGTAATTGCCATCTACGTTGCATGGAAATATGACCGACTAGTTCACACTTAAGACACGTGTCGAATTAACCGTATACAAAACGTGAGCGAATAACTACGGGGCAGACGAGTGCAATTAATCTAATTGTTACTATGTAGGTAATTCACGTATGGCCAATTAATGGTTTAATTTATAAACTTTAAACTACACTATACAAATAAAATAAATTGACGTGTGTTCCACGCGCGCCTCAAAGAGATGTCAGCAAACGGGAAGGGGTCCGAAAGGACCGATGCCTGCCAGGGTTGCGGGACTGTTCGATAGACATACCGCGGCCCTGGAACACAAAGGGCAAAAGAAGGAACATGGATGGGTTTTAGTCAGTACAAGTCTGACACTCCCTTCCACTCCGCCCAGAGTGGGAGGGGTCATTCATTTGATGACTTCCAATCAGAAAAAAATAGTGTCTGATCAAAAATTCAAAACAATAGCTCTTTACTGAATGCATATGAACGGAACATAATGACGGCATAATATGGCGGTTGATATACGGTACTTTCATCGAAAAACACTTTTTTTTAAGTTTTGTCGGTCTGTCAATCTCTTTGTTCCGGCTTATATCCGGAACGGCTGGACCGATTTTGACGGGACTTTTACTGGCAGATTTTTCATGTATAAAACGAGTATTTAACGTTAGGGTTCCGTGCAAAAAAAATACCCTTGAAATGGTAAAAAAAATCCTATTTGATTCAAATTTATGGGAAATCATATTTTTTAAATAATTTCACGCGGACGCAGGTCGCGGGCACAGCAAGTTATAAACTATGATAGTAGATTATGCAAGTAATATTATGCAAGTTTGTTCCATGGATGGGTGATTACCCATTACATACCGAATTTACTCCGTGCCTCAGAAAGCACATTAAGCCGCTGGCCCCGGCTGTCATTGTAGATTTTTGACAGTCATACATAACAGACAGTCAGTGGCACGAATGTCAAACAACGTGTCTTACCAAGGAGTATTGTATTACCCAGTACTAACTGGGTTGTGGAGGTCAGATAGGCAGTCGCTCCATGTAAAATACTAGTATTCAGCTGCATCCGGTTGGACTAGAAGCTGACCCCAACGTAGTTTTGAAAAGGCTAGGCAGATGATCAGCTACCAACTACCTACCCACTACCTACCTTTTTCAGAACTGTAAAAAGTACCAGGCTGGCATGAATTTAAGGTGGTATTTTAACAGTTCTGATATAATTATATAACATCATTGGTTCTGATCTTAATCACAATTTTCTTTTAAAAGTACCCGGCTGTCATTAATTCAAGTTGGTATTAACAGTTCTGGATCTTAATTATAATATTCCTCGCAACTTTCTTGCGTGATAATGTATAGCTTAAATGTTGAACATGCCTTTAGGGAATATTTGTGCAAAATTTGAATAAAATCTATGCCGGAGTTTTTACGTGATGCGCGTTCAAACGAACAGACAAACAACGATTTTATTATATGTATAGAAGATAGATATAGATAAAGAAGTAATGAACACAGTCCTTTCAATGAAAAATCAATAGACTATGTTAATAGTCATGTCCATACGATATTAGTCAACAGGAAACAGTCTATTCAAATATTTTCTTGTAAAGTGTCTTTTTATTTACGTAAGTATTGACTATTTAAAAACATTGATTTTCTACCTGTCTTGCGTTCGTGTTCTTTCTAAGTTTACTTTGAGCTTCACTTGTCATCTAAGGGTGTAAGCGGACCCGCTAGGGTTGCGGGACTGTTCGAAAGAGATACCGTGGCCCCGGAACACAAAGGGCAAATGAAGGAACATGGATGGGTTTTAGTCAGTAAAAGTCTGACACTCCCTCCTGCTCAGCCCAGAGCGGGAGGAGTTATTTGATGACTTCCCATCCAAAATATAAAAAAGGGTGTAACAAGACCCGCCGAAAGCCGAAAGGCACTTGTTTTCCCCGTACGGCACTGTGATCATTTTTTTGTTCAAGACGATACCTTCTAGTTACGGAGATATTGGGGGTCAAAGTTCCGACATGATCACAAGTTTTTTTTTAAATACGTGTTTATAATGCAAGATTTTTACTTTAAACATCTCCACGACCCCCGTACTATTCAATCCATGCATCATCACAATGTTTTGAGTGAGTTACATTGAATCCTACCGTGAAACGTGATCTTTCACCCCCAAAAAAAAAGTCGTTTCCAAGCAATCATTTTTGCGTAAAGTTACTTAGTTTGGTGTACATAATGCTTGGTTGACGGCTTCGTGAAGGGTCTTGTTACACCCTGTATAGAAGGAAAACTGCCGTTCCATGTAAAACATTGGTTTCGTCAACAGCATACACTGATATTACTAATCGCAGACTCAGCTCAAGTCAGGCTCGACACAAGCTAAATCCACCCCATTAGACACATTGTCAATTATAGTTTGTTTATAAATTGCGCCCACGATTCGAGAGTTTTCCTAAGAATATCATCTGTCAAAAAGGATCTGCAAATGGCGGCTAAGAATACGATTTGTCGTTTTAAACCGTTGTCATGACAACGGTTGATAACTGAGTCTAACTGAACTCAGCGATAACGGCTATCGGTTCTAAGCCCACCAGATGGCGCCACTGTCGAGGAAGGTTCTGTCAATAATTTTATTAAATACCAATATCTTTATAAAAAGTTTATTTTATTACGTATAACAACATAGTGTAAACTTCAAATACATTTATTTACAATATTGTCCATAAAATTAGCAAGCATGAAACATTTAAAAATCATTTTACCTCCAAGAATTAATAAATAAGATCCTAAGTTGCCACTTAAAATCTTCAAGGCATAATTAATCAGGATGTTCAAAAATACGTGATGAAAAAGCACGCAACGCGCCAACTTTCTATGACATCTGACATTTTGGTGATCTCGTGCTACACTAGCGCCTCTAGCGGCGAATTCATACACGATAACCGCCATTGACTTAAGACGGGTCTTGCTGGTAACATTGGTATCAAGGAGGATGTTTTACTTTAACAATCATCCGCCTAGCCTTTTCCCAACTATGTTTGGCTCGGCTTCCAGTCTAACCGGATGCAGCTGAATACCAGTATTTTACATGGAGCGACTGCCTATCTGACCTCCAAAACCCAGTTAGTACTGGGTAATACGATACCCCTTGGTAAGACTGGTTGTCAGACTTTTTGGGCTACTGACTACCTGTAACGACTGTCAAAGATCTACAATTGATAGTCGGGACCAAGGGCTTAATTTGCTTTCCGAGGCACGGAGGAAACTCGGTATGTAATGGGCGGTCACCCATCCACAGACCAACCTAGACAAGCGCGGCTTAACCTACAGATTGACCTAAGCGGCTGTTATGATTTTGCCACGAACTCCTCGATGTTTTACTTTAACCGCTCCAAGTTAATACCTTGAATCACAGATGAAACAGTACCTAATTCACCATTTCCTTTGTTATTACGCGTCTGTTTTCAAGAATCATTGAGTGATTCTTGAAGACACATACATATGACTAATGATACTTACCGATTTTTGTTTGAAAGTTGCGCCAGTTACAGAAACGTTGAAAGGGAATCGACTGTCTTGGTATGGGTGAGTGATGAGGAGGGACCAATCGCATGTGACTAAAAGAGTGATGAATATAAATGTTGATGGATGGAGAGGGAGAGGAAGACCAAGGAAACGATGGAAGGATTGTGTGAGGAATGAAATTAAAGAAAAACCGGCAAAGTGCGAGTCGGACTGGCGCACGAGGGGTTCCGTACCATTATCTAAAAAAAAAAAACATATCTTAATTGGCGTCAACTATGTATGTATGGAGACACCCTTTAATTTTCCACATTTTTAATTTTTCGGATTTATTCCTTTATTTTTCCTGTAAGGCCTTGCTTTTTGTCAAATTTCATGATTCTATATCAAAGGGAAGTACCCTATAGGTTTTGATTCCCTTGTGAAATCGCATAATATGCGACATAAACAGACGGATTTTTTCATTGCTCCAAGGGATAGCAAACGTGAGCATTTGGTATTAATTTCAGCTTGATACCGCCACGCATTCCTGAGAAAAAGGGTGTTGACAGACAGGCAGACGGGCAACAAAGTGATCTTATAAGGGTTCCGTTTAGCCGATTGAGATACGGAACCCTAAACAGGTGAAAATAAAAGCGTGACGGTTGACAGAGGAACATGGAAGAAAAAAGCGGGTTGCCTACTCAAAGTCTTTGACTTTGACTTTGAAGTATCATTGGACAAGGGCTGAAAGATCATAATGTGGAATAGGACTCATGACGTCAGCAGAAGCGCTCGCTAACATTAGACAAACGAGGCAATTCGTGGCAGATCGCTTTTCATAACCACTGGATGGGAATTTCCTTAAAAGAATCTACTTCCAATGAAAAGTAACATCATCACCACCAGCCTTGCCATTGTTCTCGGTAAGAAAGAATGAAGATCCTATAACATCTGTTTAAATATGTCGTAAATTGTAATCTTCTCATGTCTAATTTATGTATTACTGTGAATCATGGAATTCTAAAAGACTAGTAATGATTAATACCTAGAGCATAGATCATCAGCATAGATCATCAGCATGAAGAGCTCTTGGTTAAATATTAACAGCTGCACGGGACGATCTTCAAGTTAAGCTGCGCTTGCCTAGGTTAGTCCGTGGATGAGTGACCACCCATCACATACTGAGTTTCCTCAGTGCCTCGGAAAGCACGTTTAGTTACAGGTAGTCAGTGGACCGAAAGTCTGACAACCAGTCTTACCAAGGAGTATCGTGTCGCGCAGTATTAACTGGATTGTGGAGGTCTGATAGTCCAGTCGCTCCATGTAAAATACTGATATTCAGCTGTATCCGGTTAGACTGGAAGTCGACCTCAGCTCAGTTGGGAAAAGGCCCGGCAAATGTCGAGTTAAGCATAGTTCATTATTTTGGATGGAGTCTGCATATGTTTGTTTAAAATAACAGGCGAACTGCTGATGTACGATCAGATAACTCTGCCTAGCCCGTCGAGGAATACACGTAATGTTATGGTATGTTTATAAAATTCTAGGGAAACCCCATCTAATGATTATAATGAGCGATCTATTCGTATTATCACGACAATGATCTATCACCTCGGCTTAGCAGGAAGATTTTTTAATAAGGTAGCGATTATAAGAAGAAGCGGAGCGATAAGCGGAAATATTTGTAGAATCACTGTCACTGCATAGTTTAAAACAAAGTCACTTCCCGCTGTCTATCCCTATTTATGCTTAGATCTTTAAAACTCCGCAACGGATTTTGATGCGGTTTTTTAATAGATAGAGTGATTCAAGAGGAAGGTTTGTATATAAAACGTTGCAACACAAGCCGGGCGGGTCATTAGTAATCCATAATTCATACCAATAATTATAAATGTGGATGGCCATAAGAGTAGAGGAAAACCAAAGACACGATGGATGGACTGTGTGAAGGATGATATGGTTAGAAAGGAGGTGACTGATGAGATGACGGGTATTAGAGAAGTATGGAAGAAGAAGACATGCAGCGCCGACCACGAATGTATTGGGATAAGGGCAGGAGAATGCTGATGAATAATTATTGAGCTGTATCCAGTTAGACTGGAAGCCGACCCAAACATAGTTCGGAAAAGCCTATAAAGCAGCCTGGAATCTACCTTCGTGCCCGGTAAATAGCAATTCTCTCACCTATATTACATGGCACATGAACAAAACTAGTGAAATGCGTTTGTGTCATTTATAAGTACACCTTTACGAAAACAACAGGCGTATTATAAAAGGTGTATGGACCCTTCACGAAGCCGTCAACCAAGCATTCTGTACATCAAACTAAGTAACTATAAGCAAAAATTATTGCTGGGAAACGACTTTTTTTATGAGTGAATAGGCACGTTTTACGATAGGACTCAATGTAGCGGACTCAAAACATTGTGCTGATGGATGTATTGAATAGTACAAGGGTCTGGGGGTATTTAAAGTAAAATTTTGACATTAAAAACTTATGCTATTTAAAAAAAAAATTGAGAAAATGTGGGAACTTTTACCTCCAATATCTCCGTAACTAGAAGGCTTCCAGGTATAGTCTGGGCCAAAAACAAATGATCGTAATGATGACAGGGAGAACAAGTGCCCTTCAGCGTCGTTAAGGGTACCCTTAACTTTTACACCCATTATTTCTGTCTCAAAAATCGCTCCGCTCCCGCCTTGCTCCCCGCCCCGCTCTTCCAAACCCACACCCTAACATTAACCACACACCTAATTAAAGCCACCATTACCCAGAACTTCCTTGACTGCTTAACCCGCCGCAATTAGAAGTATTATAGTTGTTTACAACTAAGTAATTATGCCATGAATGACTGGCGTCAAAGGTACAGAGGTCGGGTAGGTGTGGTACGGTTATAGGTACGGCAAAACACACTCACAGTATCAAAAGGTTTTCAAAAAAGTGTGTTTAGCCGTGACTTAGTGATGAGTTCCAGTAGTGCGCGTAGCAAAAGACAAAGAAAGAGGGTAGACAGATTTGTCTGCTCTTAACAATCTATTTTCCATCCACCCGCATTCTCCAGTCAACCCGCGATCATGGCGCTTGCAACAGCGTCGAAATATCGGGAGCTCAAAAAAAAGACAATCAGCGAAAGTTTAAAATAGAACGGGTAATACGATACTCCTTAGTAAGACTGGTCTTTACCACTGATCACAATTTTATTAGTTCTTAGGTTCTCTTATTAAATTTTGCGTGACGTCCATCTTCAGCGTCAACGTCACTCGGTAATTAAGTGGGCGGTTCAAATATACCAACAATTACCCTATAAAAAATGTTGGTCACTGTTGAACTTTATCCCACTAATTACATATGAGCCTCGACCAATACCTGAGGAGGCTCTCGTTAGACAGCTGGATTCAAAAAGCAGTACTACTGGACACGGCTCGTATTGTTAGGAGGTTCCTCTCTCTGGAGCCCTGGCCACCGGTAGCTTGGACCCTGTTCCCGATACCGGTGGGCTACAATTTTTATAATTTTAAATGTTTTTTTATTGTTTTTTTAAGGAATATTAAAAATGTATAAAATTTGTAAAAAAATAAATAAAGGAATAATATTACTTATTAAGATTGATGTCGCTCTCTTAACCTATGGTGAATTACACAGAAAATGCGTCATTTTTGACGTCACCAATTGCATCGTGTAATAATATAATGAGGTCTAAGTGTGGTCATGGTTTTTGCAACAAAGTTTTCAAGGTACTGATAAAGATAACATGTCGATGATTACTGGGTTATCACAAATGATTGCAGTGCAGAGAATGCTATGATGACTATAAGTGTTATGTAACTTTATAATTATTTAATCTGACAACCAGTCTTTCCTAAAGGTATCGTAATACCCAGTACTAACTGGGTGGTGGAAGTCAGATAGTCGCTCCATGTAAAATACTGGTATTCAGCTGCATCCGGTGGGATTGGAAGCCGACCCAAACATAGTTGGGAAAAGGCTAGGCAGTTGATGATCTTACATATCACTTTTTGATACGTATCAGACTTCGCGATAGACTTCTTCTTGTTTTGATGTGATTTTCTCCATTATTTAGATTTTGGAGAATTTATTTGATTTATTTATTTATTTATTTAAGGAAAAACAAACAGTAGCACAATAAGAATATTAGTAACAATATTTAAAATATTAAATTTTAGAACAATTATGCTACCCACTACGTTCTCCACAGATTACAATTTAAAGTATTTGTAAAAACTAGCTAGTAACAACACAAAATATAATACATATACAACGGTCATTTTCATTTAACTAATATGATATTAAAGAAAAATTAAATTTGTGTGCGTATTTAACATTGTTATTATATTAGAGTATCTAAATTATACAGTAATTTGCTGGTCCTTTAGGGTTGCTTGGATTTGCTTCCTAAATGCATTTTTACTTAGAAAAAGAATGTCGATTGAATGGAACTCATTGTTGTATGTCTCAACTAAACGATGAAGTGGTAAACGCGAGCCAGCGTTGGATTTACAGTGGCTAGTAGCAAAGAGACGTCGATGATCGTCGTTGATGGTCTAATAATAAAAAACTGTGAAAGACAAGAGCAGGTCACTTTTTATTATTATTTTGTTTTTTGCAGCTCATTATCATGTTTAAAATTGAGTTTTTCAACTGCTTAAGTGTAGAGAAGAGTTGGTCCAAAAATACGACCCTGCGGCATTCGATTTTTTTCCATCGGTTTTTACGTATAAATCCGTTAGTTAAAGGTTAGATTAATGTTATCTGTCTATCATACAGGAAAAAGATCCTATAAATTAAAAATAGGCATCGATTCATATCGTATCATTTACTATAGTTAAAAGATTGGACATGCAGATAGTATCCAATGCTAACTCAATGTCAACACATTAGGTCATTTTAGATAATTTTCTAAACCCAGGATACGGTCTAGTTTATTGAAGTCACAGGGATTTCAAAATGGCGGACGCTGGATGATAGGTATAACTTGATTTTATTTGATTGTCTGCAAAAGGCTCGTGAAAAATAAATTAAAAATAAACCGGGTATTATCCAATCGGATGCAGCTGAACACCAGCACTTAACATGTAGTGAGGTGACTCTAGATCTTTGACAGTCGTTACAGGTAGTCAGTGGCCCGAAAGTCTGACAACCAATCTTACCAAGGGGTATCGTATTACCCAGTAATAACTGGGTTATGAAGCCAGTAGCTCCATGTAAAATACTGGTACACAGCTGCATCCGGTTAAACTGGAAGCTGACCCCAACATAATTGGGAAAAGGCTAGGCAGATGATGGAGTAGGCACCTTCCTTGTAGGCTCGTCACAGAGTACACTGACGAGTGGCATCGCATTTCTGATAAAACAAACCGTAGTCAATTCTATCCTTCTTCTATAAGCAAAAATGACGAATTTCCAAATCCTTATCCCTATGCCTATATGTGTATAACCATTTCGGGGGATGAGTTTCATAAATCTTTAATTACCTTCGTGCTTTCTTTATATAAGGAAGACTTGTGCATTACTTCATGCTTCTAGACCTTTGCCAAGATTTAAGTTGTGAGTCTTTCAGTGAATAAACGATTTTATTAAGTAAACATATTCATTTGTTTTTCTTTCGTTACAGGTCGTTTGGCAGTTATTACGTTCAGTATTTTCACTGTGGTGCTAGGAATCATACTATCGTTCGTGCCTTGGCTGGATTATATTATATTTAGGGTGAGTATATCTACATTTAATATCACTATATTTTTAATCTTTCTTTTCTTCGTTCTTACTTTCTTTTACTGATTTCAACCCATATTCTCAAGTTTACATTTTTTTTTACGTACTTAAAACTAGTTGTCGTAGTTTCACATATGTCGATTCTGCATAGTTTCAGCTACACACACGTATTTTTTACTTAGTTATAGCTGCAGTCGTTTATGAGTTATCAAGCTTTAAGTTGGAAATGGGAATATCACCCAAATCCCGTTACGCACGCGCGGACGTTTGAACGAGAATTTCGCTTTTGAATGGACGTTTCAGTGGATACAATAATCTTTGCAGAAGAATCCGACAAACTGAGTGCAAAATCTGCTATTTTCAATAATTGGACGTTATGATAGCTCCGGTAGTCTAACTGTCGTAGCTATGGCTAAGTATAAGGTCCTGGGTTCGATGCCCAGATCATTCAAAGTATTAATAAAAATTTACATCAGTATTTTTGCCTTTGTAACACCCCGAAGTCAGTATACGCACCCGGTTGATTGGTGGGAGTACTATAACATAACAAAATAACACAGGGCACAATGAATCGGGTACAGTTCCAAGAGGTCTTAACTCGCCCGCGATCAGACACTGACTGACTGTCGTCCTGGCTCAGAGTTTACCATTTAGACTCTGTAACAAGCAAGCTGTGGTGTAGGTAGATTTGTAAGTAGATTGCGTGATGTCACCACCGCGTACTTGTGATTCATTTTAAGCCCGTACCAATGACCGTCTCCAACATATATAAATATATATATATATATATATATTATTCTCTTCTTTTTCTTGCAGGAACTAAAGCTCTGGAACGGCTCCCTAAGCTACAGCTACTGGCATAAACCTGGCGTGATCAGGCTGACGAAGGTCTACATCTTCAACGTGACGAACCCGCAAGCTTTTTTGGAGACTGGCGAGAAACCCAAGCTGGTGGAAGTCGGGCCGTTCGTCTATAGGTACGTACATAATTTTTTTATCTCTAGAATTCGTAGAAGTAATATATTTTTTCTATTTTTTTCCGAGTTTTGCTCACGATGGTAAATGGATGCCTGGACTGATGCCTATGTACCACAATTGTACATAAAGTTTAAATAAATCTATACTAATATCATAAAGACGTAAAGTTTGTGAGGTTGTAAGGTGAAATATCTGGATCTACTGAATCAATTTCGAAAATTATTTCACTATTAGGAAGCTTCATTATTCCCGATTGCCATAGACTATATTTACGACGTGCCCGTAGAACGACCAAAACGCGAGCGAACCCGCGGGCAATAGCTAGAATAAATAAATAGATAAAATCTCTATGGAATCTAACCTAGTCAGTCGAAACAGTTAGTCAGTGGTCCGAAAGTCTGACAACCAGTCTTACCAAGGGATATCGTATTACCCAGTAATAACTGGGTTGTGGAGGTCAGATAGGCAGTCGCTCCATGTAAAATACTAGTATTCAGCTGCATCCAGTTAGACTGGAAGCCTACCCCAACATAATTGGGAAAAGGCTAGGCAGATAATAATGATTACTGGTTTCTTTAATTACAATAATCGTAATCGTATCAAACTACCCAAACACGTGCTTTTCTTTACTACAAAGAACCTTTCGGTTTTTGGTTGAAAACAATCGTGATTGATACATTACTGAAACTAAACCAAACTCATGATCGACGTGTCATAGTGACAAAATAGTAGTCACAAATAAATAAAAATAACCACAAATTACCGATAACCGGAAAACCATGAAATCGTCTAAATAAATTGCGGTTTTTTTATGATTTCATTTCATGAAAATATTATGAAGTCATCTATGTATATTTATGATATTATTGTGTTTGCCAATTTGTAGTGGCGGAAAAACTAGAATTATGCTGAACATTTCTGTTATTCGTTAAAAATACTACGTTGCCATATACAAGGTGTTACGGACCCTTCATGAAGCTGTCAGCCAAGCATTCTGTACATCAAACTAAGTAACTCCGCAATTTTTTTTTTTTTTTTGGAATTTTATGACCTGGTAACTGGACCTTTAGGTCAAATCTTATTTTATTTTCGAACACTGCACTATCACTCCATTTTAAATTGTTTTTATAGTATTTTTAATGTATTTATATATCGGTTTGTAAGTATTTTTGTCTTTTAATAACTCTTCAAGTGGCGGCGGCGGGCGGGCTATGGAATCGTTAATGTTTACATCACTGAGTTCACAAGCCAACACTAATCTGTCAAGCAAGAAGTTTTGACAGTCGAAAATAAGATGTTCCATGGTTCCTTCTTGGGATTCACAATGTGGGCATGTATTGCTTGTAATGAACGCAAAAATTATTGCTGGGAAACGACCTTTTTTAATATGACAAATCACGTTTTACGGTAGGAATCAATGTAACGCATTCAAAACATTCAAAACATTGTGTTGATGGATGCATTGAATAGTACATGGCTGAAAAAATATCAGATGCTGCCGACATTTTTTCGAGTTACGCGACAAATAATAATTAATGTATGAAAATAATATAGTAATAGTTGTTCATTTTCATGAGTACTATACGCCCTTAAAGAATTGCCAACGTTTAAAAAATCACCCTGTATTGTATGACTTTGTGTTTGTCAGTTTACTCCGGGAAAAATAGAAAACTGCTCGATTAAAAGTGATAATTTTTCAGCGTTATTGGATTAAGTCATCGATGACGGATTACTTATGATGTGTCATTGTAAATCCCCTGGTTTAAGCATGAGGAGTCATCTTGAGTGACTTTTCAGATGTATATATAAATAAAACAAACAAATAAATAAAATTTAAGTCTGTTTGTAATATCAAAATAACAGCCTTTTACTGAATGCATATCACTACATAGTTTAACAAAGTCGCTTCCCACTGTCTGTCCCTATGGATGCTTAGATCTTTAAAACTACGCAACGGATTTAACATTGCACCCGTGCGAAGCCGGGGCGGGTCGCTAGTTTAAATATATACGGCACTTATAACAAAAACACATTATTTTTTAATATTATGTGTCTGTCTGCATGTCGTGCTGTCTGTCTGTTTGTTCCTTTTTAACGGGACTTTTAGTGGCATACAGCTAATGTTATAAGATCTAACATAAGCTACTTTAATTTTAGAAAAATAATTAGAGTGCCGTGCAATAAAATGAAAACCCTTGAAGTTGTTAACAAAATCCGATTCTAACGGCTAATCTCCGAAACGGCTGGACCGATTTTAGTGGAACTTTTACTGGCAGATAGCTGATGTCAAAAGGAGTAACTAAGGCTACTTTTATTTTAGAATAAGAAATAGAGTTCCGTACCTTTGAAATTGTTAATAAAATGCGATTCAAAAAAGGAAGTAATATTTTTTTTAATAATGTCACGCGAACGAAGGTCGCCGGCAACAGCTAGTACATAATAACTGCAAACAATTCTGCAACACAAATACATAAACATATTCTGAGTAAACTGAATAAAAAAATCTGTCAAGAGCAAAGGGTCCTCTTTTTGTGCCATATTGATAATATATTTAATAATGATACGGATGAGTACAAATTTAAGAAGGTAACGATTCGGTTAAGGACTTAAAGGTGTGTATCGATGGAAAAACATCTCACCCTGTCAGTTAGCTACCTAATAACTGATATGATCTTTTCGTAATACCTACAGGGTGTAACAAGAACCTTCACGAAGCCGTCAACCAAGCATTCTGTACATCAAACGACGTAACTTTACGCAAACATTTTTGCTGGGAAACGACTTTTGTTTTTGGGGTGAAAAATCACGTTTTACGGTAGGACTGAATGTAACGGACTCAAAACATTGTGCTGATGGTGATGGATGGATTGAATAGTACGGGGGTTGTGGAGGTGTTTAAGTAAAAATCTTACAATAAAAACATGTATTTAAAAAAATCTTGTGAAAAAGTTGGAACTTTGACCCCCAATATCTCCGTAGGTAACTAGAAGGTTCCCAGGTATGGTCTAGAACAAAAAAATGATCGCAATAACGGGGAGAAAAAGTGCTTTTCGGCTTCGTTAAGGGTCTTGTTACACCCTTTATACCTAAATCGAATCAGCCTGTCAACAAGCCGAAGTGCGGGCCGTTTTGCGCGGTACATGAACATTCATGTTGAGATTATACATATATGTGAGAACGATGTAGAAAGACGTGCACATTAAGAGCGTCCAGAGTAAAAGATTATAATTATCAGCAATTTAAAAACAAAGGATTTAAAATAAACCGTGGCAGCTAAGAGATGACCAGTCCCAGCTGACAGCGCCCGACTCTTTTTGTTAACCAAGGGCTGGCTTGGCTAGAAGCTAAGTGTTTCCATACAACGTGGCAACGCCGCCAGTCCCTTGGCACATTACCAGATGACAGCGTTGGGGAAAAGCTTTGGTGTTAGTTTTTTTAATGGTTTTTAATTGTAGTATTGTAAAAATTACTGATAAGAAATTGGACTGACAGACAATAGGACAAAAATGATCGTAAATTCTGTTTTACATTTTGATTTAAAGGTTTCCAAAAATAAGAAAAGCTAGTAACGTTTTGTGGGTTTTTGAAGTAAAAACATTCAATTCATTGTAAGTAAGTAGATAATATTATTATATCATCCATTTTGTGTTTATACCTTACAAAAAAAAATTAAACCCACGTAATGATGCCATTTTATTTTTCTATTATAACCGAAAAAAAAGACTTACGTTTTTTTTTTTGTATTTTGTGAAAAAATATAATTGCATGTAATGTTTAGGCCATTTGTTTTCATAGACTTTTTGTTTTCAATTGTGGTTGTAAGAAGAGGTTAGAATTAAAAAGGTTTTTTACTTCGTATCATTTGCTGGTCATGTATCATAACATCCTGTATAAGTATTTACAATTAAATTAATATGGAAGTATCTGTTTGTAATTTCTAAATAAAACCTTTATAATAAATGCATATGAAACTATGTATATACGGTAGTTATAAAAAAAAACATGGTTTTCGTCTTTCTGTCTGTTTGTTGTGACTAATCTCCGATTTGGCTGGACCGATTTTGACGGAACTATTACTATCAGATAACTGATGATATAAGGAGTAACGTAGAATTTTATTTTAGAAAAAAAGATTAGGGATCCGTGAAAGAAATGAAAACCCATGAAATTGTTAACAAAATCATCTCAAATCGATTCAAATATGGGAAGTAATAGTTTTGTCAGTAAATTCACGCAGACGAAGGTCCGGCTAAAATAAAACATTGGTGGTCATCATTTCAGCCGATTTTTTTTTTTTTTTTTGAATGGACTTTTACCCCTAAACCTCGACAGGACGTGCGACTTGAAGTAATCGCCACAGAATACGTGTCCGTAGAACATCTTCAGGGATGTCGGAATCGTCTGGCAGACACAGCAAATGCTGCAAAACTTGTGGAACAATTTCACATAGGCCTCCCCCAAGTGCCGCCACATTGACCGGTCCCGTGCGAATCACATCCAGCGGATCGAGACGCAAATGATGATGATAACGAGAGTACTCACTCATAAAGGAGTATACTATGATTGTAGCAAAAAGGGGAGGGGCACCCTTTTTTTGAGAGGGTAATCCTCATGGATACCCTCCATCTAGGGCGAGCGGAGGGATATGTCGGACTCTGACCGACTAAAAACCCATTGTTCCTACTATTACCATGTGACGGGGGCCCGGGAGATATAAGTACAGAACCCAGCACAGCTAGATACCCGAAACTTACAAATTTCACCAATCAACTTTAAACCAAATGCTTCACTATCACTTCACAGTATAAAACAAAGTCGCTTCCCGCTCTCTCTCTGTCCCTATGTATGCTTAGATCTTTAAAACTACGCAACGGATTTTGTTGCGGTTTTTTTAATAGATAAGAGTGATTCAAGAGGAAGGTTTATATGTAAAACATTGCACCCGTGCGGAGCCGGGGCGGGTCGCTAGTTAACGATAAAGTTGAAAATCTATTATTTAAATTTGACAGATTGTAGTAGATTGATGTGCGTCTGTTCATTATGACCCAGACTAGTATCACCCCGATATTCCCGCGGGCCCCTATCACCAATTCCTGCCTAACCACCACCTTTTTGGACTTGGCTGGTTAGGCGCCGACTCAGTGAAAGAAAAAAAGAAAACATATTTATTTGGCTCAAGCCACAAGTGCACACAACAAAAAATAAAATTAAAAACTTAAGGCTCAACAAAAACAAAATAGAATAAAAAACAAGACAAGAGATAATGGTGTGTCTCACGGCTGCGCCAAATAGGCCCAGTTCAGCAAACTGCCGAGCAGCTAGTGCCCGACGCTGGTTTTCAACTGGACCTGAGATGGTGATGTGACGGACGTAAAACAGTTTTATAGGTTATGTTACTGCTAAGGTATATGTGTGAATGTAGTGAGGAGATGTCCTAAAAATAATGTGCATTTGGATTGAGTGATCTTTTTTTAATTCGTGACAAAATCTGATTGTACATTTAATCAAAAATTGTCAAAAGTCATAGCCCCTAGTAAAAAATTTGTCACTCTCAAGGGTCTTCAGTTATTGCCCAAAGTGTGGATCACTCAATTCAGACATTTTGCAAAAACGGCTATGAGCTAAATCTCAACGAAAACTTACTCTATTGACTAAATTTATATCTCAAAAATTTGTTAACATATTGTCACAATACTTTTTAAAACCATCAAGGCATTTAAAGATAATTCCAGGTACCTATGACGGTATCATTGGATCACTAAATGACGTACACTAACCTTATTGGTGTGGTTCTTCAAAAATGTCAGGTGCGTAGTACTCGCTACCGGCGTGCGTGTGTGACACGTAAAATATCGCGTATGAACGTGGACGAGGAGCCAGGAGTATGTAAGGATCGTAGCAGGAGGCGTTCTGTAGTTTCTTTCTGTCTACCCCCATAGTCAAAGCAGTAGGCACAGCTATGAAATAAGGGTGTAAAACCATCCTTAACGAAGCCGAGGGGCACTTATGCTTCCCGTCATGGCAATAATTTTTATGTTCAAGGGGGTTACCATGACGTTTTAAAGCAGGAGTAATTCCATTGTGGGAAAGAGACAGAGCTATACAGGTCGTCTAGCGCCATCTGTTTCCCACACTGGAATTACTCCTGTCTAAGACGTCATGGTAGGCCACTTGGATTATACCTGGGAACCTTCTAGTTACGGAGATATTGGAGGTCAAAGTTCCAAGTTTTTCACTCTTTTTTTTGAAAATTAAAATAAAAAATATTCTATTACTTTAAATAAAAATACATCCATGAACCCTGAACCATTCAATGCAGCACAATGGTTTGAGTGCGTTACATTGAGCACTAACATAAACTGTGTAAAAAAATTTGTTTCCCAACAATAATTTTGCGCAGTATTACTTAGTTTGCATCAAACTAGTAAACTGCGCAAAAAATATTGCTGGGAAACGACTTTTTTTTTGTACTGAAAAATCAAACAGGTATTTATAATAAAGTAAAGTTACAATTATAAAACACACTTTTGGCCGCGGCTTCGCTCGCGTTAATTTTGATTTGAATCAATTCGGGTTGTACTCTGTTTGTAATCATATACTTGTTCAATCATGATTCGAAAGACACGTGGCGCCATCTATTAGCTTAAGAGCGTTATTGTTGTTTTCCTCGGGAACAGTACTTTTTTTCGGTATGAAAGGTACGCTATGTCCGTTTCTGTACACTTGACAACGTATATGCAAAACTTCAGGATCATCGGTTCAGTGGTTTAGGCGTGAAAAGTTAACAAACAAACTTAATTTCGCATTTACAAAATTACAGTTAGGATTAACTTGTATGTTTTAGAACTTGAGAAAAAGTTGGAACTTTGACTTCCAATAGGTCCGTAACTAGATGCTACTAACTAGATGCTGAACTAACTAGATGGTTCATATGTATGACCTGTACAAAAAAACGGTGGCGATAACGGAGAGATCAAGAGCCTTTTGGCTTCTTTAAGGGTCTCTTTACACTCTTTATTCCTACAATGTTAAAATAACTATGAAAGAAAGAAAACAAAAGTATATATTAGCCCGCACAGGAAAAAACACAAAAAAATGCATTTACAGTAGGTACAACAAAATTACAAAAGTAAAAAAAAAAAAACTACGAAATTAGTCCTGTACAATGCCAAAAGTCTCAGCATAGTGCTGTAACATTTTAGAAAAAACGTCACGGCACTGGTGTTCTGATAAGGCCCAAAGTAATGCCACGGATAAGAATTTAAAAAAATGATAAAGTGGACAACGAATACACAAATATAAATATGTGAAGTATAATAAATACGAATTTAAGAAGAAGAAAATAATAAATACATCTACACCCCACGTAACCACACTGTTTGTCTATCTGTGCCATGAGCGTCACTGGCAACACTGACGAAGAGGACGCGGGTGCAGACATATTTGTTTCTATGGAACTCTATGTCAGCGAAGAAAAATCAAAACAATAAATCAATACTGTTATTATAATTATAACAGATAGTAACACGCGGTCTATGTATATTTTTAATGTTCTAACACTTATGTAATTTTTTTTTGTTTGTTTTGTTTTTTTTGTTTGTTTCAGTCCAATACTAACCCCACAAGATCTACATTAATTTCAATATATCGTCCAAGATTTTTATTATTTCCTTTTTTTTTTTTTGGATTCACACTTGCTTTTCCAATTCACTTTTGACATTGGCAGAATGGTCGACATCGGCTTTGTTTGCCATAAGTAAAAATAGAATAGAACAGATAGTACCACGATCATGACGTTTATACTGTCAGTTTGATTGAAGTAGGCGGAGTCGTATGAAGAATCTGTCGTAAAATATGAGTATGAGCATCAAGCATGTCAGATATTGACCTCAAAGAACAATGACGTAGATTAAACCCGAAACAAAAAAAAAATCAACTACCTACAGATTATAATGCCTACAAAACAAAAACTGACAATTCTCAGAATAATATCAAAAAAACATTAATTACATTAACGTCATCTCGTTGGTCGAATGGTCGCAAGCGCTTCTGCTGAGCATGAGGTCCTGGGTTCGATTCCCAGGTTGGGCAAAGTGTTATTGAATTTTTTTATCAGACATTTCTCAGTAGCAGCCACGGAGTCTGAATTTGTGCCCGGTTGATGGCAATAGGTTCGTCATCTATTACATGGGACTTAAACATAACCGGCGTAATGTGGGTGTACTATTAGGTACATCTCTGCCTAACACTTCGGTTTCATGCGTGATGGTAAATTATGATTTTTCACGGGTCGTTGAAATCAGCATCAATGAGAGCAGCGGTGGCCTAGTGGTGGCGGCCCCGACTTACGCACAGTAAGTCGTGAGTTCGAACCCAGACGGGTGCATTACTTCGTGTAATTTATTTAATCGCCACTGCTGTCAAAACGGTGAAGGAAAACATCGTGAGGAAACCGGCATGTCCCAGAATCAAACATTCCAAAACATGTGACATCTACCAACCCGCACTGGGCCCGCGTGGGGGATTATAGCCCATTCCCTCTCGTAGCGAGGAGGCCGTGTGCCAGCAGTGGGAACATATAGGCTGATTATGCAACCAAAATGACAACATATTTTAGCCTATTAAATATTGACGTAAATGAAACGCAGCAAAAAAAATGTTTTCAATCACAACTAACAGAGCAAAAACTGGCACTACGCAGATTATGACCGAAAAACATCAATGACATTAGAAGTTATTACTTTATTAGGAAAAACCGTTTTTGTGCTCCAACCTCGGAAACGAATCACACGGAATTGATGGGACATTAACTTCTGAAGGTCATTAATTTGAAGGGCAAGGAAGTGGATAAACCTCCACGCTTGAATTATATAGTATAATAATATAATATTTGGGGAAGTATCAAAGAGCTAACTATAAAAATAAATGGTAATAAATAAAACCATTATCTGACCTCGTGGTGGCACTTGACGCCCTAGAAGGACCTCATCATCGGCCTAGCCTTGTCCCAGCTATGTTAGGGCCGGCTTCCAATCTAACCAGATGCAGCTGAATACCAGTATGTTACATGGAGCGACTGCCTATCTGACCTCCACAACCCATCCTGGGTAATACTGGTTTTCAGAATTTGGGGCCAATGACTACCTGTAACGACTGTCAAAGATCTACAAGTGGCAGCCGGGACCAATGGCTTAATGTGCTTTCTGAGGCACAGAGGAAACTCGGTATTTAATGAGTGGTCATCCCATCCACGGACCAACCTAGGTAAGCGCGGCATAACCTGATGATCGACCCGGCTGTTACTATTTAGCCATGAGCCTCCCGAGAAGGATATATACTAACCTTATTGGTAAGGTTCTTCAAAAAGGTCAGTACTCGCAATCGGCGTACCGTGCGTGTGTGACCAGAAGTATGAACGTGGACGAGGCGAAAGGAGTATGTAAGGATCGTAGCTGGTGGGTTTCTGCTACCTTTTAAGCAGATCCTTTTTTTTCGGATTGGAAAGCATTTTGATGCTTTCCCATCCGAAAAAAAACGACGACGGACGGATGACGGTCCCACTCTGGGCGGAGTGGAAGGGAGTGTCAGACTTGTACTGACTAAAACCCATCCACGTTCCTTCTTTTGCCCTTTGCTTTCCAGGGCTGTGATATCTTTTTCGAACAGTCCCGCAGCCCTGGCAGGCATCGGTCCTACTCGTTTGCTGACAACTCTTTAAGGCGCGCGTGGAACACGAACACGCCGTCGGCCAGTCGTCATAAGACGGACGGACGGCGAGCTGGCCCATTACTCACCGTCCACAGGCCCGCGCCTACGGTGGCCGGGAGCCACCACGTGGCCCCAGATTTTAAGTAGATCCTTGCCGGGGTTAGGGTATAAGATACTTTTGAATTCGCTAGAAGGTAAAAACCAATTGGGTTAAATTGTTTTTTCCAAACTTCCTCAAACAGATTTCTCTGTTTCCCGATCATTATAATCTGGATCTCTTCAAAGCATCATCGGTTCACATCAGGCGAGCTGCGGCCAAACACAAACCACTAACGCTACTTAAGAAGGATGTTTTAAAGCACGGAACCACTACTCGCTACCGTCTTCTCCAGGGTCGTTTTCCGGTAGATCAGTGATGTCTGATGATGCATGACTGACCATGATCAAAGATAATATCAAGACACAATGATTTAAGACACGAAGATGTATTCCAGTCATCCATGACAGACTTGACCTTTGTTTAATAATCTGTTGTCAAAATTCGACCCACTCCCTCCTTCCTTTTGGTAAGACTGGTCGTCAGACTTTTTCTTGCCTATAATTAGACCAATAAAGTGGTTGGCGCAGCATGTCTTCTTCTTCCATACTTCTCTATTACTCGTCATCTCAGCAGACACCTCCTTTCTAGCCATATCATCCTTCACACAGTCCATCCATCGTTTCTTTGATCTTCCTCTACTCTTATACCCATTCACATTCATACTCAAACTACTACGACTGTCAAAGATCTACAAGTGACAGCCGAGACGGCTTAACGCGTCCTCCGAGACACGAAAGGGTCTCGTCATGTGATGAACGGTCTCCCATCCACTGACTGACCTCGTCTAAAGCTAAATCTGTGTTAGTTCAATAATAAACGCTACATTTGTTAGTGTCAAGGAAATATTGTAGCTATTCATATAGTAAGACCAAATAGATGTATTTGAGCTGTGTGGCCTACATTTTTCTATATGTTTAAAACCGGTTTTTAATGTTAAATAAATGAGGTCGTGATGGTTTAGGAATGGATGGAGAGGGAGAGGAAGACCAAGGAAACGATGGATGGATTGTGTGAGGAATGATTTGAAAGAGAAAGGAGTAAATGATGCCGTGACGTCTGACAGGGGAGAGTGGAAGAAGAAAGTAGCATGGGACGAGGACAGGAGGACGATGAGCCTATATGCAAGTCTACCTAACCATTCTGCGAATATATGCGTGATGTTTTGATACCTGCGTAAAACATACCGATGCCTCACAACCATACTACCGGATAATTTCGTCACCGCATTGACAAATCGTAAATCAATATTGGGCCAGCAATTTTCTCCAAAACCAAGCGCGGTTGTGTAATAATGATGCATAATACAGACATACATCGTATTTCTTTTGCTGTCAAGAAAGAGACATAGGATTTTTTTTCCTGTTTACTTTTCCCGGCTCGGGCAAACCGTCACGCTATCATTTAAAAATTGGGCACAGATCTAGATTCCGTGGCTGCTACTATGAAACTACAGATAGAAAAACATAATAACAGTTTACCGACCGGGGAATCGAACATAGTACCTCACGCTCAGCAGTCGCGCTTGCGAACACCAGCTCAACGTGGCTACGAGGCAATAAACTATCTCAATGTTTTATCGTGTCAAAAAAAAAACCTGCGAATCGGGGGCGGGTCGTTTTGACTCCTGGAACCTGAAAGGTTAAAGGGGAATGCCAGGACGCCTTAGTGATTTAGCCCCTGAGTGCCCACATGTAAGACCGAATGCTAATATACATACACCAAAAACACCAATAATATACACCAGAAATAATTTATTGATAAAAGAAAATTATTGAAAAAAGTCGGTTTCAAATTATAAGGTATTTTTTCGATCGACGCGTTATGTAGATCATTGAATTTATTATATTATGTATTGTAAGTCGATTGTAAATGTATATTTAATACATAAAATGCATTGAAATTTCTTTATACAAAACGTCAAATAAGTAAAGTACAAAAATGTGTAAACACGTTAATTTTTTGCAACAAATCTTTAATGATTATATTTAAATGAAACTGAGATTTTTTTATTTGCACAAAAAAACTTAATTCCACTTTATTACACAATTACAATCAATCAATTTACAGAATTTCAATTATTTCTCCAACTTCTAGTATAGCGTCGTGAATAGCAGAGTTAATTACGTATTTCATTAGATTTTTTAATAAAACTGGGCGTTCTTGGGCATTCTCCTTTTACACAAAATGCACATGTATTTAAAAGGTTCGCTTCCGGGACATCTTAAGCCTCATTCTTTGTTTCATAAAATTATTATTTTATACGAATATGTCAAACTTATGATAATTTTTAGAATATATTTTTATTATGACCCTCGTTAACCTAAAGTTGTTTGAATTCAAGGTATTAAATGATAAAATCGGCCATTTTTATTACACAAAAACTGCCTCGTAAAGACAAATTGGTTTAAAACTAGATTTTTAAATTATTTTTCTTGGTTTTGCTTTAAAAGTAAAATTTCGAAGGTGATCTACCGAAAATGGTAACTAACGGCTATCTACGATTTTCAAGGGGTTATATGGATGTTTTGGCGCAAGGCCACAGCTGATACCATAATCAAAAATCCAGTTTGTTTAGAACAATTTGAAACTTGTTTGTGGATTGGCTAATCTAACATACATACATTACAGAGCATCACGCCAGTAATCATCGAAGGGTTAGGTAGAGGTGTACCTAATACATAGTAAACTCACATTTCGCCAGTTTTTTTTAAGTCCCATGTAATATGGGACGAGCTTATTGTCATCAACCGGGCACAAATCCAGACTCAAGCTCGACGAAGTCCCAGAGAAAAAATGTCACTGTAAGATAAGTTAGGATAAGATATTTATTTTGCAAATATGCGCACAAACACGGTGACATAAAAATATAATTAGCAACCGCCATATTTTACCAGAAGGCATGCAAAAGTACAAAAATACACTGGAGATGCTAATTACATAATAATAATGATAAACAATGTCAATATTTATAAAGATTGATTAAGAATAATTACAATTTAATTATGAAGATATAAATTAAAATAACCTAAAGTAACTAACTTATTAATAAAATAAACTCCTCCTCAACGCAGTCAACTGGTAATGTACCCAAGAGACTGGCGGCGTTGCCACGTTGTATGGCAATGCTAAACCTTTGGCCAAGGTAAAAGTCAACCCTTGGGTCACGGGAAGTGTCAACTAAGCGTTTGGAAATATCCTTGAAAAGGCTGTGAGCACTTGGACCCCACGGACCTAGTTTCAACCCCAAACGGCTCGAAAATATAGTTACCATTATGGTTATAAATTTTAATGTATTTATAAAAAAAAACTTCGCAATAAATGCCACATTATGAAGTACTTGCAATACAATAGTTATTTATATTATAGGCACACAATAAACTGCAGTCAACTTATTTTCTATAAAAAATTAAATAAAATCAAAATTAAATGTCATATATTCCCAATGTCCAATCATTATTCAAATAGAGTAATCAAGAAATTCCTTTCTCCATTAAAAATTCCGTCACAATATAATACGCTTTGTCTACTAAAAAAAATCGTTTTTTTTTTTTAAATAACGTCATGTTTAATTCTTTTCAACTCCTCGGAATTTTACATACGACTGGCGCCATGTAGCAGACACTCTTACGCATAAAAATCGTTCTCGCACTAGTGAAATTAAACAAAAGAATAGCAAAGGAGTAGAAAAAACATAATTTCAACTTATCGACGATAAGTAGGTATGCTTGTTGCATGCTGATATGAGTGTTAACTTGTTAAGCCCTGAAAGATGTTTACAGTTTTCCCCAAGCCTTGTTACCATAATAAAGATGTTATGAATTGACTTTTAGATTAGCTATTGGGTATGGTTCAATCCATGGTCCGGAGCGAGAGGGAATGGGACGCCGTCACCTCCTTCTGCGAAGCAGTCATGCTAGCGAAGGAGGTGGCGGGACGTGAGAGGGAGAGTGCCTCATGTCTCAGCCGCCGCGGGAGACGCACCGGGCGTCGGGGGCCACGTGGTGGCTCCCGGCCACCGTAGGCGTGGGTCTGTGGACGGTGAGTAATGGGCTTGCTCGCCGTCCGTCCATCTTATGCGCCTCAAAGAGATGTCAGCAAACGGGAAGGGGTCCGAAAGGACCTATGCCTGCCAGGGTTGCGGAATTGTTCGAAAGAGATACCGCGGCCCTGGAACACAAAGGGCAAAAGGAGGAACATGGATGGTTTTAGTCAGTACAAGTCTGACACTCCCTCCTGCTCAGCCCAGAGTGGGAGGGGTCATTTCAAAACACTGTGGTGATGGTGGATACATTGAATAATAAGGGGGTCGTGGAGGGGTTTTAAGTAAAAATCTTACATTAAAAACTTGTATTTAAAAAAAAACTTGTGAAAAAGTTGTAACTTTGACCCCCAATATCTCTGTAACTAGAAGGTTCCCAGGTATGGTCTAGAACAAAAACATGATCGCAATGACGGGGAGAACAAGTGCCTTTCGGCTTCGTTAAGGGTCTTGTTACACCCTTTATACTCTATACGTATACGAATATACTCTATACTAATGATATTATAAAGAGGTAAAATTTGTTTGTATGTTTGTAAGTTTGTATGTAGGGGGTAATCTCTGAATCTACTGCTATCCCCGACTGCTACGCTATATTTACAACCTGCCCGTAGAATAATTCCCGACCAAAGCGCGAGCGAAACCGCGGGCAACAGCTAATATTTAGATATAGATATACAACGACTAACCGTCCCCCTTTTGTTACAGGGAAGATATGGAAAAGGTGAATATAAAGTTCCACGACAACGATACAGTGACTTACCAACACAACAAGATACTCCGCTTCGTTCCTGAGATGTCCGTAGATAAGAATCAGAAGCTAGTGGTGCCTAATATTCCTTTACTGGTAAGTGAATAAATTAATAAGCCTTTAATAAAATGAAAAGAAGAAAATTTGGTTAATCTACCAAATAATAGTTTCGTGTCCGTGCTATTAACTGTTAAGGAGTTATCTCGTGAGGAGGAGATCCTGGCTGCAGGATCAAGTCATGTATGTCGTAAAAATGTGTTGTCGCCAGAACCAAAGGTGTGCGCAAAATTTCAGCTCAATCCGTTGGCAGGAACTGGTTTGAAATTCAGTTGCAAGATTTGTCTACATTCTAACTAATTAACTATCATGGCAAGTTAAACAAAAGCTAAAAATAGTTGTATAGTCATTGTCAAAGCAAAAGAAATAACCACCCCTCTGGTGGCTCTGGTAACGTGAAGTCTCAACCAGTCGGCGAAAATTTTCGACCCCAAACGGCTGAAAACTGTAACTACCAATTAGGTTACTGTATTAACGCTGTTGTCGTACGTGTACGGTCTATGTCCAGCTGTGGACGTCTTTTGGCTGAAATGATGATGAAATGATGATTTACGCCGTTTGGAGGTCTAGGCAGCCGCAGCAGCACCGCCAATGATATAAAGCGTGTAATAATTAAACCTCACCACAATGCAATGGTGACCAATCTGTGTGCCAAGTTTACTCAAACTAATGGAAGGCTAAGGCCACCTCCACCACCACCGTACAGAGTGTAACAGGACCCTTCAGGAAGCCGTCAACCAAGCATTATGTACATCAAACTAAGTAACTTTACGCAAATATTATTGCTGGGAAAGGACTTTTTTTTGGGGTCAAAAATCACGATTTTCCATAAATCTCTATGTAACGCACTTAAATCACTGTGCTGATGGATACATTGAATAGTACGGGGGTCGTGGAGGTATTTTAAGTAAAAATCTTGCAATAAAACCTTGTATTAAAAAAAAAAAAACTTGTGAAAAAGTTGGAACTTTGACCCCCAATATCTGCGTAACTAGAAGGTTCCCAGGTATGATCTAAAACAAAAAAAAATGTGATCGCAATGACCGGGAGAACCTTTCGGCTTCGTTAAGGGTCTTGATACACCCTTTATACCATTGCTAAAACATATGGTTACATGCTTGTCCTTACATTTAGGTTATTATTATTTTGTACGTAATGATAGTATGTAAGTAATTGAGATATTTAATTTGAAATGTGTGTCTGTGTTTTCGACACAACGAACTTTATTAATATTTATAGGTATGCTCTTTAGTAAAATGTAGCGAACTGACCATCTTAGCATAACATCCTATTGCAATGAGATCTACATTTACGAATAAATTTATTAGATTTGCAAAAAAAAAATAAGTTACGACAAAAAAAAAATGAGTTAAGAATTAGGACGCCAAAAATGGAATAAATGTATGATAATAATAATATAACAAACAATGTTTCCCCTATTCTAGACGGTGACCTCATTCTCCCCGAACCTGGCGAGCTGGGTGTTCAACCTGCTGGTCTCCGGCCTGGCGATCACGTATCGAGACAGAGCGAAACCATTCGTTCACGTTACTGCGGAAGAACTGGTTTTTGGGTAAGACATTCTATACTTCTTAAAGGGACATGATTGAAATGGGCGTTAGCCCAATAGAACTGAAATATATCTGAAAGCATAGCTCATAACAAGTACCTACTCCGATTCACAAGCATTCTGTACATCAAACTAAGTAACAGTAAAATTATTGCTGGGAAACGACTTTTTTTTAGGGTGTAAAATCACGTTTTACGGTAGGACTCAATGTAACGCACTCAAAACATTATGCTGATGGATGGATTGAATACGTCAATATTCAAATAATGTTTAAACAAAAAAAAGAGAAAATAATTATCCAGTACTCCTCGATACTGCTCGCATTTTGAGGTTTCTGTTCCTGGGGCCCTAACCACCGGTAGATTAGACCCTGCTCTCCATTTTTATATTTAGTTTTTTTCTTTAAATGTTTTTTTTTTGTTAAAATTAAAGAATGTGTATAAAAATTAATAAACGAGAAAAATAATACAAAACATCACGTGATGTCCAGCGCGATTCACTAGCGCGACTCAGTTTTCTTGCGCGACTTATTTATTTATTGTTTTATTTATTTACTTATTTATTATTTTTTCCTTTATTTAACTTTTATACAAATTATTTACATTTTTAAATATTTCTTAAAAAAAAAACAATATAAAAACATTTAAAAATATAAAAAAATATTTATTATTAATATTTTTTTTTTTTTTATATTAACAATTTCCTTATTATTTCCAGGTACAACGACCCGCTAGTAACATTGGCTCACTATTTCTACCCGAAAGGAAAGAGGCCTAACAGTCAGATGGGATTACTTCTAGCAGTAAGTAGTCTTCTTTATATCTTTCTATGATAATTTCTTACGTCATCATCTGTGTCTGCTTTCCCAACTGTGTTGGGGTCAGCTTGCAGTCTAACCTGATGGAGCTTAATACCAGTATTCTACCGACCTCCACAATCCAGTTAGTACTGGGTAATACGATACCCCATTCTTACTTCGAATACAATCAATAGGGTAGATGACCAAAAAAAATAAATTAAGACAATACAATGCGTCGAAAACTCGCGTGACGACACTAGTATGTACACTTTGTACGTACAAGTGACGTCACAAGCCCCCACTTCGATTATTTGATGCGTTTTATCTTCGTATTTTTTTATTGATTTGATAAAACAAAACTAACGCATCCATTATTGTTTGATAATCTAACTGACGGACTAAATAGCATCATATTTTTTTAACTCAGGAATCATCGTTAATACTGGACTAATTCCAACAATTTCAATTTAATTTTTTTTCAATTTCTTACTTCGATTAGAATAAATTACTGAACAATTTTATCAAATGAAATGTCTTCAAATGAAATTGACTCCAATCCGTCTGTCACAGCCAATTTACTCCGAAACTACTGGACCGATTGAATTGAAATTTGGTACACTTATGTAGATGGTGATCCAAAGACGGACGTGTAACGTAAATTAATGAATGTTAAACATGGGGCCACTTTTGGGGGGTAAATTAAAAAATGAAAAAAAAAAGTTTTGCAAACTGTACTGCTCTACATATTAAATGAATTTTAAGATAAATAGTTTTGAAGTTATTAAACTCCGAAATTACAGGGCTGAAACTTTTATTTATTTATTTATTATTCACAAAAACCACAGCTCTTTACAATTTTGTCTTAAACTATATAAACTAATCCTACAGCCAATTACGGATTTACAATTTAGTAGCTATACAAAACATTGCTAAGAGTACAGCGTGAATGAGTGTGTAGGAGTGTGCATGAAGAGTTGCAAATGTGTGTGTGGGTATGTCATAGTGGTGTGTGGTGATTGTCTGTATACCTTCTGTTTAAATTATATTTATTTAGTTATTTTAATTTGTCAATTCGTCACATACTGACATTATTAATTGATTCCTGAATATACCTTTTGTCGTATTAAATATATCAATATGAGAGAATCTTTTGTTAAAATTATTAAGCGTCCTACCAATGACTGAATTTTGAGCGTAGTTTGTACCACTGTGTGGTACTTCGAATAACTTTTGAACAAAATACAAAAAATTGTTCTTTGCCAATAGGTTTTCCGGAAAACCGGACAAGTTCAAATCGAATTCGCACTTGTCCGGACTTTGACAAGACAGGCACCCCGGTTTCTAAACTGAGAAATTGAAATTGAGTACTTATCAAACTCTATGACGATGGGGTCGAAAATAAATAATAACAACCGTACTAAGGTAAAGCGACGCTTGCCGAGTTCTAACCGTGGATGGGACAATTCTAAGTTTCCTCCGTGACTCGTAAAGACCCGTAAGCCGTTGGTCCCGGCTGGCATTTGTAGATCTTTGACAGTCGTTACAGGTAGTCAGTGGCCCGAAAGTCTGACAACCAGTCTTATCAAGGGGTATCGTATTACGTGTATCCCAGCAGATAAAGCTTTAGGCCTATTTTACTTCTTTATGTAGATAATATTTTGTTTGAGACAGACTGCCTCCTTGGTCGAATGGTCGCAAGCGCGACTGCTGAGCATGAGGTCCTGGGTTCGAATCCCGGGTCGGGCAAAGTGTTATTAAGGTTATCCATCAGGTATTTCTCAGTAGTAGTCACGGAGTCTGGATTTGTACCCGATTGTTGGCAATAGGCTTACCCCCTATTACATCTGACTTACACATAACTAGCAAAATGTCGGTGTACTAGACTACACCTGTGTACTGTGTACAAATATTGTACACAAATTTATTATATTTAAGTATCTATCCATACATACACATATTACACATACTTACCTAATTAGAAACACAAAGCACAAAACTGTTTTACGTCCGTCACATCACCATCTCAGGTCCAGTTGAAAACCAGCGTCGGGCACTAGTTGCTCGGCAGTTTGCTGAACTGGGCCTATTTAGCGCAGCCGTGAGACACACAATATTATCTCTTTTTTTCTGTTTAGTTTTAGTTTTAAGTTTTTTATTTAATTTTTATTATTTTTTCTTTTATTGTTGTGTGCACTTGTGGCGTGTGCCAAATAAATATGTTTTCTTACTTTCTTTCTGTGCCTGGATAAAAGGCGTAATATGAAGCTATTGTGTTCTATTCAATACCTATCCATTTATTTTATAGAGAAACGGCACTCTAGACGAAGTATCAACGATGTACACTGGACAAAAGCAGATGGACAGGTTTGGATACATGGACAAGATCAATGGGTTGGACCACCTACCTCATTGGAAAGACAAGCCTTGCAACGACATTCGGTGAGTCAAGTTATCTAAAGGGCAAGACTCTACGAAGCCGAAAGGTACTCCGTCATTGTAATCATTTTTTTTGTTTTAAACCATACCTGGGTACCTTCTAGTTACGGAGATATTGGGGGTCAAAGTTCTAACTTTTACACATATTTTTTTTTAATACTTACGTGTTTTTAACGTAAGAATTTTATGTACAATGTTTTGAGTGCGTTTCATTGAGTCCTATCTTATATTGAGGTGATTTTTCACCTCAAAAAAAGAAGTTGTTTCCCAGCAATAATTTTTGCGTAAAGTTATTTGATTTGATGTACATTATGCTTGGTTGACGGCTTCGTTAAGGGTCTTGTTACACCCTGTATACTATACCTACTTAATACTATAAAGAGGTCAAGTTTGTGAGGTTGTAGGGGGTAATCTCAGGATCTACTGAACCGATTTTAAAAATTCTTTCACTAATAGGAAGCTACATTATCCCCGAGTGCCATAGGCTATATTTACAACGTGCCCGTGGGATAATATCCGACCAAAAAGCGAGCGAAGCCGCGGGCAACAGCTAGTTCTGTATATTAACTGCCCCGTTAGTTTCGTGCTGGTGGTACGCGCGACTACTCCATAAACCTTAAAGAAGGATTTTCAGGCCGGCAAAGTGTTAGTGGGTTTTTCATCAGAAATTTCTCAGAAGCAGCGAAGGAGTCTGTATTTGTGCCCCGTTGATGGCATTAAGCTCGCCTCTATTACTTGGGGCTTAAGAGCGATTACGACGTACGGCATTTCATACACACTTTCAAGTCTTTTTTGTTCGAAATGACGGAACCGATTTTTATGCAACTGCGTACGCATAAGTATGATACATAGATCTAAAACGTTATCAGAAAACATTTTAGAAGAGCCTTTAAAAAAAAAATTGGAAATTTCTATTTCTATGCAACATTTAAAATCGGTCTAATTTAGCTATAACACGTAAAATTTTAGAAAAAAAATCTCTAAAAATCCTGCTGCGTATAAAGTTTAATTAAAATCAGTTCATTAATTTCGAAAAAAAAAAAAAAGTCTTCAAATTTTGTATGAAATGCCGTAAGTCATAAACGCAAAATGGCAAAATGTGGGAGTACTATTAGGTTCACCTCTACCTAACCCTTCGGGGCTTACAGGCGTAAGGATAAGTATGTATGTAATGTAATTTCTCAGTGGCTGCCTGGAGTTAGGTAAGCAAGTTGGTGGTGGTTGCTGGTGTTACACCTCCTAAGAGAGCTCTTAAAGCCGTTAGTCCTTCGCCTGATCTCTCCCTGGTCGTGTCGGACTGCCGGCTAATTGGATTATGCGCGTAAAGGAATAGAGTGTGTCTGCGCATATGTGTGCGTTGTAATAATTATACACAAACAAACAAACTTACTAAAACTTGGACTTTGAGTGCTAGAAGAAACTGTCCTTCGAGCCGGATTCTTTAAAAAAAATATATAAGTTTCATTAATTAGTTTAATATTTCTAACTTAATCGTTATTTTATAAGCTATACAAAACACATAAACATTAAGGAAAAACATCTCAACAATCATCTTAAATAACTACCAACTGTTTTTATTGCTTATAAATTATTGGTATTTCTATTATTTACTAATGATTTATGTAATTGGTTTTCCAGTTTATTATACATTAACTATTTGCAATTATAGTTAATGAGACATTTACTGTTGTATGCAAACATTGTTCAATACACATTCACTATAAAATAAATAATGACAATGAAAACGTAGATCATAAACTTCACATAATTATGACGTATTATTGCCTCGTTGATTTTGTGGTCGCAAGCGCTACAGCTGATTATGAGATCCTGGATTCGATTCCCGGGTTCGGCACAGTGTTATTGAGATTTTCCACTGGGAATTTCTCAATAAGAGCAACGGTGTTGGGCCTGGTCGGCTACTGCCCGAGAGTTATTTTTGGGTTTTTCTATAAGGTCTTAACTCGCGGAGAGCTTTAGTATCGCCGTTTAGGATTTTGTCAAAGATGCGTGGTTGTGGTGGTGTACTTATTTGTACTATTTAGCTGTAGTTGTTTTTGTACTATGCCGATACAACATGAGTTTTGAAAAATCACGAAATCGTAAATTCAATACTTTTTTTATCGGTTATTAAAAAAATCTGCTGTTTCCTAGAAAAGCTTTTTTTTTAATAACCGATCAAAAATTCTATGTGGGGGGGGGGACTCAGACTGGTAACCGTTTTCGCGTCGATGTCCTTTCCAAACCGAATTAAAAAATTGAAATTAAAAAAAAAGAAGGAAAAGTTCGCACTTTGACCCCCAATATCTCCGTAACTAGAAGGTTCCCAGGTATGGTCTAGAACAAAAAAAATATCGCAATGACGGGGAGAACAAGTATTTTTCGACTTCGTTAAGGGTATTGTTACACGCTTTATACTATACAGGGTGGAAATGACATAGACACACAAACGAATGCCACGTATTCAATACGTCATTTCAAACCCTGGGGCGGTATTTTACGAGTATATCAGTGAAAAGTGATAAAATAAAAAACGCGTGAAGTATCCATGTAAGAACGGGTGTAAAGTTGTGATACAAAATGATTAATTGATTTATGGCTCGTAGCGTTGGAAATGCACCAAAGCGGTTTTATTTAGACATACATCAAGATTTTGTTTAGCGCTATATAAATAAGCATTACCAAGTCTTTGGAGGTGCGTGTCTTGGGTTTGAACTTGAGACCTATACCTTGGAAGTCCGACAATCACATCACTAGTCGTATCACTACGATGATTAGGTACCTCATTGCGTGTTTCTTTTTGCGGTCCTCTGATTTTTCGGTTTCATATGCGTATTGTATAATTATCACATGTGAGGAAACCAGCGTGCCTGTGAGATATTTTTTGACAGCATATAAAGCCAAATCAGAGGCCCATGGGCGGTATAAAAACTCTGAAACCAGGTTAGGCACAAACCACACGATGAAGAAATAAGGAAGACCTAGTCTTTTAAATTGTCTTTGTTTGGGTCTCATTTCCGCCACTTAGGTACCAAAAAACAAGCTACGTTAACCTTTTGACGTCAATACACCATAATAAATAAAAATATGTATGCATTGCCAAACAAATATTATATTTACCTACGTCGTTTCAAGGTCAGTTAATTTCCTTTTAGCAATACTCTGAAGACTAGTAATGTGCAAATACTTTAAAGTAAATCTTGAGAAATAAGTCACTCTGCCGGTAATCTTACAAAAGATTTTTTTTTCTTGTGTAAACTTTACGTTACCTCTTCAGCACTTTTCTGCCTGAGTAATGGGCTAGCTCGTCGTCCGTCCGTCTTATGACGACAGGCCGTGTCGACGGCGCGTTCGTGTTCCACGCGCGCCTCAAAGAGATGTCAGCAAACGGGAAGGGGTCCGAAAGGACCGATAGTGCCAGGGCTGCGGGACTGGTCGAAAGAAATACCGCGTCCCTGGGTCCCAAAGGGCAATAGAAGGAACATGGATGGGTTTTAGTCAGTACAAGTCTGACACTCCCTGCCACTCCGCCCAGATTGGGAAAAATGGGAAATCATCAAACGACCCCTTCGTTTCCCATCCGAAAAAAAGCACTTTTCTACCTCATGGCCAAAATGACATTATATGAGCCAAGCCGCGCTTGCCTAGGTTGGTCCGTGGATGGGACCACCCATTTTTTTTTTTTTTTTTTTTTTTTTTTATCGATGGGAAATCATCAAATGACCCCTCCCGCTCTAGGCTGAGCAGGAGGGAGTGTCAGACTTGTACTGACTAAAACCCATCCATGTTCCTTCCTTTGCCCTTTGTGTTCCAGGGCCGCGGTATCTCTTTCGAACAGTCCCGCAACCCTGGCAGGCGTCGGCCCTTACGGACCCCTTCCTGTTTGCTGACTCTCTTTGAGGCGCGCGTGGAACACGAACGCGCCGTCGACACGGCCTGTCGTCATAAGACGGACGGACGGCGAGCTAGCCCATAGCTCACCGTCCACAGGCCCGCGTCTACGGTGGCCGGGGGCCACCACGTGGCCCCCGACGCCCGGTGCGTCTCCCGCGGCGGCTGGGACGTGAGGTTCTCTCCCTCTCACGTCCCGCCACCTCCTTCGCTAGCATGACTGCTTCGCAGAAGGAGGTGACGGCGTCCCATTCCGTCTCGCTCCGGACCATGGATTGAACCAGGGCCGGACGCGAGAGGTCGCCGCCGCCGATCGCCGCTACGAGGACACGGCGTTGCTCCGCCCAAGCGGAGCAGACCTGCACAGTGTGCTCCACCGTGTCCTCCGGTCGATCCTCGCAGTGGTGACACCCGGGCGTTTCCTCCCGCCCGATTAGGTGCAGGAACCTCCCGAAACAACCATGTCCGGTGAGGACCTGCGTCAGGCGGAAGGTGAGGGCGCCGTGGCGCCTCTCCAGCCACTCCTCAAAGAGGGGACTTACCGCCATTATAGTGGCGTGCCCTGCACGGGGTTGCGACAGTCGCTCTCTCCATGTCGCCATGAGATCACGCCGGAAGTCTGTCCGCTGAGCGACAATTTGCCGCGGCAGCGGAGTTTCCCCCCGGCGTAGTGCCTCAACGCGCCACTCGTGCAGGCGCGCGAGGACTATCGCCTCCAGATCCCATGGCGGCAATCCGGCAAGGAGGCTCGCCGCCTCGCCGGAGATCGTGCGGTACCCTCGGATTAGCCTTACGGCTACCACCCTTTGGGGCGCGTTCAGATAATGGGCGGCTCGCCGCCTCAAAGAACGCGCCCACACCGGGGCCCCGTAAAGGGCCATGGACCGCACGACCCCCGCGTAGAGCCTCCGGCAGGAGGCGTTTGGACCCCCCAGGTTGGGCAAGAGCCGCTTGAAGGCAGCCCCGGCCCGTTCCAGTTTGGGGGCCAAACGTCGGAAATGCTCCACGAAGTTCCACCGGCTGTCGAGGACGAGACCTAGGTACTTCAACGTCGGCTCGACGCCGATGGGAACCCCTCCCACCGTGAGCATGGATCCCGACGGTGGCGCATTCCGAGGCCCATGAAAGCACATGGCCTCGGACTTGTGCAGCGCCACCTCGAGACCCAATTGCCGGATCCTCTCCGCGACTATCGCAACCCCGCGAGTCATCAGCTCGGCCGCCGCCTCGTGCGACCTCCCTTGCGCCAGCACCAGCGTGTCGTAGCAAACTACGCTGACGCCGTCAGGGAGGTCGGCGCGCAGCACCCAGTCGTAACCGATGTTCCACAAGGGCGGCCCCAGAACCGATCCCTGTGGAACACCGCACGACATCTCTCGCCGGTTCCACTCTCCGCTGCAACCAGGGTAGATGACGTACCTGTCCGTCAGGTAGTCCCCGACTACACGACGAAGGTAGGTCGGCACCCGGTGATACCGGAGTGCCTCCCTAATGCAGCTCCAGGGCATGGAGTTGAAGGCGTTGGCGATGTCGAGAGACACCGCCAAGACCACCCCACCCCGGGACACCGCATCCCCCGTCGTGAGGGCTCTCACGCGCATGATGGCGTCCACCGTCGAGCGCCCCCTGCGGAAACCAAACTGGTGTTCCGCAAGATCCGGCCCAATCCCCGCCAGGTGCCCGGCGAGGCGGTTGGCAATTACTCTTTCGAAGAGTTTGCCCACCTCGTCGAGCAACACAATGGGCCGGAATGCGGACGGAGAGTCCGCAGGGCGCCCCGGCTTCCGGATGAGGACCAGCTTCCCCGTCTTCCAACGAAGCGGGAACTGGCCTCTCTCCAAGCATGCGCTTAGGAGCCCCTCCAGTCGGGGCCCGAGAGCCTGCAAGGCCAGGACCCAGGCTTTGCCAGGTAAGCCGTCGGGTCCTGGGGCGGCAGTTTTGGCCTTAAGCCTGCCTACCGCCACTCTCAGGTCTACCCCAGTCACCTCTGGAATGTCGTCATCGTCCTCAGTGTGGTAAATTTAGATAAAATCCCTTTTCATCCATTTTTTACTTTTAAAGATCTAATTGGATTTATTATTTTATTATTCTTATAGAATTGTATAGAGGATTTGGTATAATAAAAATTATAAAAAAATATTCTATATTTTATAATATTTATCAAATAAATAATTTTAAAATTTATTTATTTAGATTTGTTATTTGTCCCATTACATAGACCGAGTTTCCTCCATGCTTCGGAAAGCACGTTAAGCCGTTGGTCCCGGCTGTCATTTGTAGGTCTTTGACAGTCGTAACAGGTAGTCAGTGGCCCGAAAGTCTGACAACCAGGCTTACCATGGGGTATCTGATTACCCAGTATTAACTGGGCTGTGGAGGTCAGATGAAAATGCTGGTATTCAGTTGAATCCGGGTAGGCAGATCATCATGATGGGTCCCAGAACTCCTCTCTATGAGAGGAAGAGGCGGTTAATGTTCCACGCGGGCCCAGTGCGGTTCTAGGACATATCGGTTTCCTCATGATCAACTATGTCGGAGTCGGCTTCCAGTCTAATCAGAGCGACTGCCTGCGGTGCTGGGTAATACGATACCTCTTGGTAAGACTGGTTGTCAAACTTTCGGGCCACTGACTACGTTTAACGACTGTCAAAGCTCTACAATTGACAGCCGGGACCAACGGTTTAAAGTGCTTTCCAAGGCACGCAGGAAAATTGGTATGTAATGGATAGACACCCATCTACAGGCCGACCTTGGCAAGCGCCGCTTAACCTTAAAGATAGATTCAAGCTACTTTTATTATTTAGCCACGAGCATTTGTGTCTGAGAATATTCCTAAGTTTAATTTCAGACCAATGAATAAGCGAAGCCGTAGAAAAAGCCTAGTTCACAAAAAAAAATCAAGTCTTTCTAAATAAGTGGTTCCCAACCTTTCTTGGGCCAGGGATCACTTTGGTGTCTTTTTGTTAGCAGGAGCCATAATGTCCTAGATAAGCATGGACACCGACAGGATTTTATCTAGAGGGGTGAATCTTTAATTCACACAATGCAAAAATTGATGAAAACCTTTAGAATTAAAATAATGAATTCTTGTATCCACAAGGGCGATCAAAGTGAGCTCAAAAAATTAAGCAATCATTCATACAGAAATAGAAATAAGTAAGTAGATTTTTTCAGAAATGTTTATGAATCTTGCAAGAGCGAGCGGAGCAAGCTCAAACAATTTTAAGACCTCGCCTCTAATAGGGTTGAACTTCTGTGCAAATTAAAAAGTACGAATACTATTTTAACCTTTCACGGACCATATTCGAAGCTCCTGCGGACCACCGGTGGTCTGCGGACCAAAGGTTGGGAACCAATGTTCTAAATAAATATTCGTACATGAGTTTTCATAAAATAAACTCGATACAGTACTTAGAATACATTAGTATCTAATATTTGTTCAGCAAACATAGTGTTCGCACAAGGTAGGGGTCGACTTGCAATATTGTAAATACAGCCTTACTCTGAACGTGTGACGTACGAAGGCTTGTTTACACGGGATGAATTTCTCGCCTCATATACAGGCACGGGTAGGCTAAAACTCGAAGATTGAGGAAGTCATGGAGTATTTGAAAGTGAAACCCGATTGGACTCTGAGGGTCGTAAGGTTGAAATCGCTCCACAAAATCAACTTCAAGTCGTTCGTGGTACGAGTTCCAACCTACCATCGACAGGACCTTCTTGTAAGAGTACTTTTGGCCAAAAGGTGTCGTATATTGATAGCTAAAGTTTAATAAGGTTTTATAGTATTCATTTAAATATTAGTTTCTCACTACACAGTATAAAACAAAGTCGCTTCCCGCTGTCTGTCGCTATGTATGTTTAGATCTTTAAAACTACGCAACGGATTTTGATGCGGTTTTTTAAATAGATAGAGTGATTCAAGAGGAAGGTTTATATTTATATTGCACCCGTGCGAAGCCGGGGCGGGTCGCTAGTTATTGTATAAGATTATCTTGTGTATTTTATATTATGGACCTTGGTTGTCTGATAGTAAAATGATTATTATTATTGAAACCACAGAGCGCCGGTGCTCTTTTTGCTACATTCACATTCATACATCTGGACATACATATACACGCCGGTTGTGAGTACGACGCACCAGACTTTTCTGAAGAATATATAAACAAATATATAAAATGGAAGTGTCTGATTGTACTTTCAAAATAATAGCTTTTAACTGAATGCAGATGAAAGTATATATACGGTACATATAACAAAAATCTAATTTAAATTGTTGTCGGTCTGTTTGTTCCGGCTAATTTCTGAAACGTCTGGACTGATTTTGACGGGACTTTTACTGGCAGATAGCTGATGTTATAAGGAGTAACTTTGACACCCAATATCTCCGTAACTAGAAGGTTCCCCCAGGTATGGTTTAGAACAAAAAAAAATATCGCAATGACGGGGAGAACAAGTGCCTTTCGGCTTCGTTAAGCGTACTTTTATTCATATTAGGTAGCCATTCTCGCCTCCGACACGCGAGAAATTGTCTTCGTCGAAAATTCTCGCCTTTTTACGGGCGAGTAAGTGGCCTCGTGTAAATAAACCTTTTCGGTCGAAGGTGTCACATGTAATAGATAAACGGATATGATATAATAACGCTAATATTATCAGTTCTTCGCTAAAAATATCTCGTTTCCGTCAATATGGCCGATTGAGGTCAATGTCGCACTTATTTTTGTAGTTTTATTTATTTATTTTAGATTAAAGTCGAGGTTTAGCAGCTTGAGGATGTTGGGGAAATGTCATTTGTATTATCTAACAAAGAGTGTATTACCCAAAAAAACATTGTCTTCTGTTTTTATTACCTACCAGCTGAACTCAACGTTCCTAACAAACCTCTGTGGTTTTCTGGAACGTATATTTTGTTAATTGTAATGTTAATATGTTTACTGATAATATGAATAAAAAAAAAAAAAAAAAAAACCCACACTTTTATAGGTATAATATACCTAGATATTGCAAGTATCACGATCCGTATAAAAACCAAGCGTGCCATTTTTTGACTATGACGTCTTAACTAAGCATTATTTAGTTACTATACAAACAAGTTAGTATACAAAATAGACTACGTTTTTAGGGATTCGCACCTCAATCGGCAAAACGGACACTTATAGGATCACTTTGTTGTCCGTCTGTCTGTCTGTCAAGACCCTTTTTCTCAGGAATGCGTGGCGGTATCAAGCTGAAATTTATACCAAATACTCAGGTCTGCTATCCCTTGGAGCAATGAAACAATCAAACTTGTAAGTCAACTAAAATATGACTGTTACGTCGCATATTTTGCGATTTCACAAGGGAATTAAAACCTAAACTTCCCTTTGACCTAGAATGATGAAATTTGGCAAAAAGCAAGGCCTTACAGCACAAAAAAAGGAAAAATTCAAAAAAATAAAAAACCTTGAAAATTAAAGAGTGTTTCGATAAATACATAAGGTACCTGAGGGTAATATTTATTTATTACTTTAAAATAGCAATTTTTTAAGGTCGGCCAGTATTGCTTCTTATAAATTTAAACAGACTTAGAAATGAAATACATGTGTATAAGCGTTATATTTTATATTACAATTAAAACAAAAATCACGTACAAGGTAGCCTAATAAGGCCCGGGTAGTTTATTAACGCCCTGCCCGTTTTCACGTTTTCAGAAAAATGTAAAACCATTAGAAATGATTCACTAATAATATTTAAACTGTAAGTACTCATCGTTCTTTAGTTGTATTAGGTCTTATTATTTCTGTGAGAACAAAATTTTAAGCAAAATCGGTTCCCTATAATTGAATAGGCTTAATTGCGCGATGCACATGGGCCTTATTAGCCGCAATTTTAAGAAGTCTAATTATTAAGAAATTGTTAAGATATAATTCATATACTGAATTGGTGTTAGCTTTCAATTATTATTTTGTACGTGCCCATTTAATAACCAAAACGTTTACACTGTTGTAAGTCCATTATTTTTCATATGGGCGTTATTATACTCCAGGCGTTATTTGCCTCCGGTACCTTAGATGTTTTTTTTAGATCATGTTACGGAACCCTTCGGGCGCGAGTTCGACTCGCACTTAGCTGGTTTTGTTCTTTGAATGTCTATAATGAAGTTGTAACGCTGCACGTTGTATCGTTGGTTGTTTTAAACTAATTAGCTTGCTGCGACAGTAGCCACGTTAAGCATAAAATGCTTAAGGTGGATGCGCAAGGGTAGCCCGCGAAATTTAAATTTTCTTACGTTTATTGCAATTTGCAGGTCAGTGTCAGGTTGTATGTTGATGAAAATATGAATCGCGCCAGTAACACATATGAAGTTACAGAATTATAATCATTCAAATCATCAATACAGATCTCCAAGTTCATATAACCCCATTCAATAGCTATTTCATGAAAAATTCACTTAATGGGATTATATGAACTTACACTGACCTGCAAATTGCAATAAACTTAAGAAAATTTAAATTTCGCGGGCTACCCTTGCGCATCTACCTTAAGCCGGGCACGCGAAGTAGGTGCTCTTACGTTATCTAGGTATATCTACAGGGTGTAAACAGACGCTTCACGAAGCCGTCAACCAAGCATTCTGTACATCAAACTGAGTACCTTTACGCAAAAATGATTGCTGGGGTACGACTATTTTTTTTTGGGTGAAAAATCACGTTTTACGGTAGGACCCAATGTAACGCAGTCAAAACATTTTGCTGATGGATGGATTGAATAGTACGGGGATCGCGGAGGTAAAAAAAAAACTTGTGAAAAAGTTGGAACTTTGACCCCCAATATCTCCGTAACTAGAAGGTTCCCAGGTATGGTCTGGTACAAAAAAAATATCGCAATGACGGGGAGAACAAGTGCCTTTCAGCTTCGTTAAGGGTCTTCCTACACCTATAACTATGGTATTACCTAACACAGATTAATTCTATCTAATGACAGCAAGCAACAGCACTGCCTCGTTAGCTTAGTTGTCGCAAGCGAGACTGCTGAGCATGAGGTCCTGGGTACGGTTCCCGGGTCGGGAAAATGTTATTGGGATTTTCCATCAGGAATTTCTCAGTAGCAACAACGGAGTCTTGATTTGAGCCCGGTAGATGGCAATAGGTTCACCCCTGTAACATGGGACTTAAACGTAACTGGCGAAATGTGGGTGTAGGTACTATTAGGTACACCTCTAATCCATTGGACTTACATTGGACATTGCATCGTGGTCGCGATCACAAACATTGAAACTCACATACACAAACAGCCAGACCTGGAACATAAGCTATAGGCCATACAAATATTTGGTTCGTTGCGAGAATCGAAACCACTAATAGATATTAACTAACAATTTATCTCTTTGTTTCCAGTGCATCCGAAGGTTCCTTCTTTCCACCTCGCTCGCTGACCAAGTCTGACACAGTCCACGTGTATGATAAGGACCTCTGCAGGATCCTGCCACTTCAGTACAAGGAGGATGTCTACAAAGATGGTAAGTTCAACTCTTTGCTTCGTTTTGGTGGGAAAGACGCCACAATCTTGGAAACCGACTTCCGAAAGTAGTTGTTTTGGAGTCGCTTTTATTGGAAAAATGTATTTTATTCTACCCTTTTTAGTTGTAACATATCACACAAATTCGTATCATGAATCAATATTACATTGTAACTAGAAGTTATTAAGGGCCCATCAGCAGAGGAAAAAAGCATCACTTAAATCGGACCAGAAATCACGGAGAAATCGGGGTACAAGAGGAACAAAACAAAAGATGCTGGTGGAACATATAACCGACTCATAAACAGGTGTAAGGGTCAGCCCGCCACAAACTGACAGAGCGCATTCAGCTACTTATTTTGAATCATATTCCACCGAATTTTTCTCCGGAAAGTTTTCATTTTTTCTAAAGCTTTTTTCAGTTACTCTTCCTATATTTCAATGTAAAATTACATTCCCTGTACATTCCATTTATATAAATAATATGGCTAGAATAAAAAATCTAACAATTAATGTTGAAATACTCGACGCGTGAAATCACCTCTTCACTTCCTGCCTAGCTACAGAGATCATCGTCGCCGCGCTTGCCGTTTGCTACGTGCGTTTTGCCACAGTAACGATACAATGCTTAAGAGGAAATACTAGAAATCAAATTTATTGGATTCCCATAACATTCCTGAAATAATTTCTTGTACCGGTCATCTTAGTATGATATACTGAATTCACCCCATCAGTCTGCGGAGGGCTGCCCCTTACACCCTGTACATAAGTCGAGTCAAAGCTACTAATATAGAATCCTCTTGGTATATTGATAGTTCAACGCTAATGCCCTTTATTCTTTCCCTAGGCATCAAAGCTGGTCTGTACACACCACCACCGTCCACCTTCGAGAGCGCAGAGATCAACCCAGACAACAAATGCTACTACCCTGGTGAGAAGTGTCCTCCCAGAGGTCTGCAGAACATCAGCCCTTGTCAATACAGTAAGTTTATTAAAATTTTATTTTATTTTATTCTGTTCGGGAAACTTACAGCTAATATAAACAATGTTCTTAAAAAAGAAGGCCATTTACAAGTTTCCACAGATAAACACTTGAAACACTCGAAACAAAAAAGACAACAAAAATAGTACATTTTGATATAAGAGGGCAAATTTTTTTTTTTTTGTTCTCGGCTCCATAACACCCTCGCTTGCAGCTCGAGTGTTAATTCCGCGCTCGAATGCAATAACAAATCCCTACGCGTATCAAACGACGTTTTTCAATACACTTTTGAAGAAATAAAATATTAGTACGGAAAGTATTTTTGTCAGGAATTAATATGAAACTATGATTTAATTTGCTTTTTTTCCGCGCTTTGCTTTCGCCAGGTTGAAGAAGATGCAAAGGTATGATGCTGTATACAGCCTACTATGAAAAAAAGAAAATTCTTTTTTTTTTATTTAGAGCACATTAAGATGTTAATTTGTTCATAAAAATAAATATTTGTTTTAAATAATCATTTTTATCTATGATATTCTATTTATAAACACAATTTAAATACTCGAAAAATACTTAATCCGTAAAGACGCATATCTCTTTGCCGAGATTAAAAAAAAACAATCACCGCCGACTATAGATATAGTCATTAAACCCTTTAGACTTCTGTGCAAATTTTTATTTCCGCACGTGTGCGGAAAAATGTTAAAAATCGCACGCGTGTGAAATACATTGCATGTTGAACCTAATCGTAGTGCGATTAGAACCAGTTTTCGAGAAAGTGTATTGAAAAGGTATATTTCTACAATGCAGACTGTATTTTGAAGTTTGTTCGGATCCGGGACACATAATTATTTTTTAGTGCCCCCCAAGACGTGATGCTCTAAGCAATTGCTTAATTTGCTTATGGGCTAATCTATCTGCTGCCTGTCAGTTAGAAAACCAATATCCTCGTAAGATCCAGCTTTTCCTTAAATCTAATAACCATGGTCATCTTTGCATTACAGACGCTCCTGTATACCTCTCCTTTCCCCACTTCTTCGACGCTGATCCGAGCCTGCTGCTGCCCTTCGACGGCCTGAAGCCTAACAAGAAGAAACACGAGACCTACTTCATGATACAACCGGTAGGTTATGATGTCAAGCCTGTAATGCTTAGTGGGTAGGCAGAAATGTATGAAAATGTATGAAAGGTGTAAAGAAACCCTTCATGAAGCCGTCAACCAAGCATTATGTACATCAAACTAAGTAACTTTACGCAAAAATGATTGCTGCGAAACGAATTTTTTTTTTTTGGTGTGAAATATCACGTTTTACGATAGGACTTTATATTACGCACGCAAAACATAGAGCTGATGGATGCATTGAATAGTACAAGGACCATGGAGGTGTTAAAAGTAGAGTTTGAACATTTATCTATATTATATAATATTATAAAGAGGTAAAGTTTGTGAGGTTGTAGGGGGTAACCTCTGGATCTACTGAACCGATTTTGAAAATTCTTTCACTAATAGGCAGCTACATTATCCCCGGGTGCTTTAAGCTATATTTAGAACGTGCCCTTGCCTTGGGATAATTTCCGACCAAAACGCAATTGAAGCCGCGGGCAACAGCAAGTTTAAAATTAAACTTTTGAAAAAGTTGTAACTTTTACCTCCAATATCTCCGTAACTAGGTTCCCAGGTATCTGAGAATCTTCTAGAATCAAAATCAAAGCATTTATTTCAAGTAGGCCAGTTACAGGCACTTTTGAACTGTCGAAACAAAGATAACAATGAAATGTAGCTACAGTCCCAGTCACAAGATATAAAAACTGTGAAAGTACTGTACTTGCCCATTCCCTAGCGTAGATCTCTATGGAGAAAAACGGGCAAGAAACTCCATGGACACTCTTTTAAATCAGCATATTGTTACAAAACCTTGGTTACATCATTCATATTGAGATGGTACATTATGTGAGAACGATGTAGCAAGATGTGCACGTTAAAAGTGTCCACAGTAAAAACAAAAAAGACAATTCAAAAACAAACAAACAAGCCGTGGCAACTAAGAGATGACCAGTCACAACTGAAAGCGCCCGTTCAGGATCATGACGCATGATCCAGCACCATTCAACTCAACCATTTTGAAGGGAACTAAGGGGATTACTTAATTACTTGTATGTTGCCTCAATGTTGAAGACCACAATATACAATGCGTCTGCAAAATTACGACATTCTGCACCACCGCCATGTGGATCGCTCGGTATCTGCAGTAACGGGTGTTACTTACTTACTTGATGGCATCCGATCATCTGCCGGTGCTCAGCCGAGTGCGTTTTCCTAATTAACCAATCTCTTTCTTTTCCAGAAAATTGGAGTACCCTTAGAAGGCTTCGTGAGGGTCCAGCTGAACCTGAAGGTGGACCGCGCGCCGAACATCCCCATAAACAATATCAACAACTTCCCTGACATCATCTTCCCTGTTATGTGGATTGAGGAAGTGAGTATTTAATCTGATTATAACACAAATAGAGTGGACATTGGGGATAAAGTCCTACAAAAATTTTGATCCAGAACATTTTCAAGTTTGACACATGAATGCTACAAGTATTGGATTACGATTTTCTTCGTGTTGTTCCGTATATCGCTCGTAAATTTAAAATTGTTTTTCATAAAACACCAAGAACAGTCGCACGGATTGATAATAGGTGGAGCTACGACTGTCTAGGTTGGTCCATGGATGGATCGCCATCTATTTCTTATCGAGACCCCTCCGTCGTGCCTCAGAAAGCACAGCAAGTTACAGATTTTTTTTCCATTATCCACGGTAGCATTTTTAAATTACTTTATGATCGATATCTTAGTACTCATCTTATTTTCAGTTTATTGTTACTGACATGCACTTTGCTATAATAATTCAAATGTAATTGGACTTTTTTTTTGATAAAATTAATTATTTCTTTTGTATTTTTATTACTTATTTATAATGACATGCTTGTATTGTATCCACTGACGTACTTACCTTACCTTGTGACATTTGATGTAATACTAGGATATTTTTCTATTCAATTGTGACGTATATTATAAATCGGGCCGTCCCGTCGCGCGATTCGGGATTTGGGTGGGGGGTTTATTCCCATTTTCAACTTAGAGCTTGATAACTCGTAAACTACTGCAGCTATAGCTGAAACTATGAGGAATCGACTTATGTGAAAACTGAATGTTAATAACTAATTCTAAGTACGTAAATTTAAATTTAAACTTGAGAATGTCACGCCACCACGGGTTGATTAAAATTAAATATTTTTTGGAAAAAAATGTGGTTATACAGTTGGAAAACATCGTCGCGACTAAAATAACCAATTTCCAAGAAATTCTTTGGTTCTAGGAAAATGTTTCTATTTCTGTTTGTTCTTGAGAAAGTAAATGAAAGTGATGGTCCGCGCACGCTAAATGGATGTCGGAGTATTCTGTCAATAACTCCAACCCAACATGTATTTGGCTTTGAGAAACTGAAATAGCATTTTCTTGTTGGATCGCACACTTGTGGCTAAAAACTAACAGCCGCTCGGATCAATCTTCAAGCTAAGCCGCGCAATGCGTAGGTTGGTCTGGGGATGGATGTCTTGGAAAGCACGTTAAGCCGCGGCTGTCATTTGTAGATCTTTGACAGTCGTTACAGGTAGTCAGTGGCCTGAAAGTCTGACAACCAGTCTTACTCTTACCATGGGGTAACGCATACGGGGGATAGGCAGTCGCAGATCAGTTGGGCAGTCGCTCCATGTAAAATACTGGTATTCAGCTGTATCCGGTTAGACTGGAAGCCGAGCCCAACATAGTTGTCTAGCCACAAAAGGCTAGACATATATTATATACATTTGGGTCGAGTAGATATTGAAATTTTGTATAGGACAGCTGATTATTTTTTTATGATTTCCATGGTGGTCCCATAGAGAAAGTTGTTCAGTTTGATGGTCCGTACCACAGTATTCCATATGATTATACCCTTTCTGTTACACGCTGTATAACCCATCTAAACTTATAGACATTATAATGGGTGTAAAAATAACCTTCACGACGCCAACAGTTACTTGTACCTACTACCCGTCACTGCGTTTTTTACCTGGGAACCAATTAGTTACGGAGATATTGGAGGTCAAAGTTCCAACATTTTCACTTTTTAATGTTTTAACTTTACTTTGAATACCTCAGTGACCGCTGTACTTTCAATACATACATCAGCACAATGTATTGAGTGCGTTACATTGAGTCCTACTGTAAACAGATAAAGATAGATTTACTGCAGTGATTTTTGACCCCAGAAAAAGTCGTTTCCCAGCAACAATTTTTGCGTAGAGTTACTTAGTTTGATGTACAGAATGTTTGGTTGACTGCTTCGTGAAGGGTCCGCTTACACCTCTAATGACAACTTAAAAATTGACAACTCCAAAGTCTGACAAACACAAATTCAAAGTCACTAATCACTTAACTTTTACTTCCAGGGCATTCACGAGCTCTCACCGCCAATCTGGAGATGGATCTACCTTGCCACAACCGTGGGACCTATCATTGGACCCGCCATTACCTACTCCATGATCCTGACCGGCTTTCTGACACTCGCATACGTCTTCATAAAAGCATACAAGAATTTGGTGATCGGACAAAATTCTCTGGAAATTGTTGAGCTTGGACGGCAGACTATCAGACGGAGCTCAACGCTGATTATAAGCGGCTCACATAAGCTGCTGCCGAATCGAGAATCAGCATACATACCCTTAAATCAGTGTGGGGACACGGTGCAAGAATTAAGTTACGTTAAATCTGATTGCAGTTTAGAGTTTAGGAATGTGTTAAGGAGTGATTTTGTCAAGTCTAGCTTTAGTGAAGCGGAACGGGAATCTTTGATAAGGTCTGATAATAGTTTTATTTTGTCGGAACATAGGTTTAATCAGGACTAGGGGAATGTGTTAGGTTTATTAGCTGTCCCCCTCCACTTTTCCAGTGGGTCTGTGAGTTCACTTTGCCTTTGTCAGAGTCGTGAAAACTTTAACTGATCCCGGCTGTCATTTGTAGATCTTTGACAGTCGTTACAGGTGGTCGGTGACCCGAAAGTCTGACAACCAGTCTTACCAAGGGGTACTGTATTACCCAGTACCAACTGGGTTGTGGAGGTCAGTTAGGCAACTAGTCGCTTCATGTAAAATACTGGTATTCAGCTGCATCCAGTTAGACTGGATATGATGATATATATATTTTTGTGAAAAAATTATTGTGTCATACGGACGGACGAACTAAAATTAATTCTAAGTAATTTAAAAGGTAGCACATCGATTAAATACGTAAATATCGAAGAATCAAGTGAAATAAATTCTGACGAATCCAAAGTGACTGACGAAAGCTAAGTGTTGACAATAATATATACGAGTAGTGTATCAGGGTATTAAATACTATATTTGTTTAAACACTTTTGGGGGGCGGCTCGACCACTAGCTAACAAAGGTACAGTCACCAGACAAAATATATTTATAATCTTGTCGTTTTTAAATCACGTGACTTTATGACCGTCACATTTTTTCAAGTTTGGCCTTTAATACAAGCACGAAAACAGTAGTAGTAGTAGTTTTAGTAGAAGTTGGTAGAGCTTTTCCTAAAGAAGCTCGTCCAGAGAAACTCACTACCAATAATAAGAACAATATGAATCACGTTAAAATTCTTAAAATGGTCTCAGAGACAGTTAATATTTTGAATTGTCACTTTGTGACCATTTTACGAATTGTAACGCAATGCATATTATTATCCTATTAAGATTCTGCTAAAGCGGTAATTTTAGGCCTTTGGTCTTACACACAAAAATATGTACCTAGTCGGTGTAGTGGTTCATAGGCTATTTTAACTTTATATAGGGTTGTGTCGACGACTGACTATAAAGGATTCCGATTTTAAAGGAGTTCGCTTAGCTTTTAGAGGAATATTTGCTCATTTTATTGGATTCTGTTTATAATGTAGCTAAGATTTATTTTGTAATTTCTGTATGAAACGGGTTACTTAAACTTTGAACATTTTTGCATTACATTCTCGTTAGATACAATATTCATATGAGTAACGAAAAATAGCATAATATGTTGGGCCATCTTTCACAAGACAGCCGTTTTTAAGAAGCCTTTTATTAAAAAATATCTTCATTGTACCTACATTTAATTTATTGCTAACAGACAGTTGCAATTTACTGCTGACAAAATTCTGACAAAACAAAAGTCAACTTTAATATTGTCATAAAAATCTTAGCTGAACATTATAGACAGAAAAAATCTTAGACATATTGGCCAAAATACCTTAAAACATTGCCTTGATAAAACTCTAAAGATACGTAAATGCAATTAATATGAATACTTCTTAAACTTGCCAATTAAATTGGTCTAACGGAATGACCATACTTAGCGACGTGGAATCGGATTGCACCGATCAAAAAGAGCCTATGAATAGCCCGACGCGGTGTCGAGTAGCATATTCCGAACTGAAACAAGACGCATAAGGTTCCATTTCGCTTCTATTGCAGGATTCTGATCAGCTCACACGGATTCCACGTCGTTAAGTGTGGTCACTCATTAAAAGCCGTGGTTTCGGTTTAATACGATTTTGGGGTTAGAATAAAAATGGCTCGAAAATATAGGGGAAACGGGCCTGTGTTGTATAACATTCCAGTTTTATAAAATAAGGACATTCCATCCTAGGAAAATGTGCTCAAATAATCTACTTATTTAACTAAAATTAATATTATATTGTTCTCCTAACAGCCACATTCTTAAAATATTCAAAGTTACCTTTGAGGATGCGGCCGTTAAAACTGAAATTTACTTTAATACTATTGTTTTTCTTCCTACATATTCTTGTATCTTTTCGATTATAAAAACCTGAATTTTATTTTATTTACAAGAGTAATTGAGATTAAAAAGATAACTACAATAATATTACTTGATACTATAATAATTAGGAATATGCACCCGACAACTATGGACAAGATTCACGCATTTTGACTATACTTTTCCAAGTACCTAAGCGTAACAAACGAATGTGAATTTAATTTTCATGCGAATAATGTTGAGTTGAAGTGAATGTGAAACAAATACATACCTACTAATAAAACATAAAATAATATTGCCAATAAAGCGCATATTCGTATAAGGAACCCAATTCGCTTGACGCTTGACACAGTACAGTCAGAATGCTATCTGTGAATCTTAAAGTCAAAAAAACAAAATGGCTGGATTTTACCAAACGTCAACTAAATAATCGATTAAATAAAAAACTCGACTATTAAATATATTCCAACCAAACTATGAAATTAGAGTTTAATAAAGCTTTAATATGTAAAGACTTTCTTATAACGTTAAAATAATATTTTTTTATTATAAAAAAAGGAAAAACGGTGGTTCTATAAATATTTTTATACGAAATTTAGATTATAATTGTAAATAATAGTTAAGGAATTTTGTATCTAAAATATACTGTTTAATAAAAATATTGTAAAGTTTAAAAGAATTGTATTTTATTTATTTTTACCTCCCATAAAAACTCAAACTCAAAGCATTTATTTCAATTAGACCATAACAGGCACTTTTGAATGTCAGAAAAACAAGGAAGGCGAAGCTACAATCACAGACACAAGGCATAATAACTTGTGAAAGTGCTGTAGTTGCCCATTCCAAAGCGTAGATCTCTGGAGAAAAATGGGCAAGAAACTCCATGGACACTCTTTTCAACCAATAATTGTTATCTGTAAGAAACGCCAACAGGCTCTGACATCTACCTGAACTTTCCCATGTTTGGGGTGGCGACACAGCTGAATACAACCATAACTATCAGCAATAACTGCTGGTGTATTTCGATACACCACCAGTATTTCTGCACGCGTAGCATGACCACCGCAGGAACGGATTTTGACAGATGACAGATTTCGTTTGTTGATCTGTCATTTTGTCGATTCTTCCGTCGACAAAACCCGTTTCTACGGTGATCATGCTACACGTGCTGGAATAAGTTTTTAAACTAACATGATCACTAACACTATGGTTTTTTTTTTCTTAATTATATTTTTTTTTCTCAAATAAAACACATAAATCAGCCTAAAAATGATTTTATTGACTAGCAAAAATGATGGTGTACCATAAAAGTATAACATTGAAGTTATTCTTACCTCTAAACAAGCGAGTATAACTATTGTATACTAGTCCTGGACTTGATGAACATTATTGGGCTCTGTGCCCACGCATGGGCAAAGTGTGGGGAGGAAAAGGAACGCTTTGATTTATTTAATATGGTTACAAGTGTGTAATTTGCAAAATAATACTGTTTTTTCAATATTTTTTTGATAAATGAAGGTACACAACACGGCAAGTTATACATTTCCAGTACAACATGGCCTCGCTTTGTATAGATTTGCAATACAATGAGAAATCCGAATTAACTGGTTTTGTATAGATTGATTGGTCGCCATGCGTACTATTAGTGGCCATTCTCACTCAACACACACTTGAAATAAATGAAAATTAAAATAAAGCTTAAAAAAAAAGAAAAATTTAATATCGTTACTTTCATTCCGTATTTTTAGGCGAAAAGATTTTTTCCCTTGTTTAAGCAAAAATAAATCAAAGCGTCCCCTTTTCAAAAACAATACACGGCCTATTTTGGCTCACAATCGGCCTCACATAGACCTTTTTAACCTTCATTGGCCTCCATCGGCCTCACAATGACCTACAGGCCTTAAAAGCTAAATTACTGGCGATTATTTCAAGTCACAGTTCTTTATTATTTAAAAATACATTATTATCACTACGCAATGTATAAGTATACTGTATAATATGTACTAATACATAGTTATTATAATAATATTATCATAAAAAAATCTTATTTTTTTTAACTTCACCTTTCCATTTTTACGTATATTCGTTTCTTCGTATAACAGGGTAATCACTGTTTTTTTTTAAAATTGGTAAACTGGAGTTAGGGAAAGATTTTTTGCTCTGAAAAAAATATTAAAAAAATGACATTTTGCAGCAAAAAAAAATGTAATGAATAGGAATTATTATTTGATGAATTATATTAGTCATTTTCAAAATAAATGCCTCTAAAATTAAAACATCATAATTATTGCATTCCAACCCGGACTGAGACCGCGTGGTGGTTTTCAGCCCACTCCCTCTCATAGAGAAGAGGCCCGTGTTCCAGCTGTGGGAATATTAAAGGCTATTTATACCTATGCTTACGCATATTGCGTCTTGCAAACAGTAGTAGGTACAGAAAAAGAAGTAAAAAAAAACTTGTTTTTTTTTTTACTATATTTGCCTTTTTTTCTTGTTTATACTCATACTCGTAAATACCGAAGTATTTAAATGATTCCCATAACTCCAGCTTATAAATCCATTCTTAAGATCAAAAAATATCGTATTTATACTACGATTTTAACTTAATACTTTAACATTTATTACTAGATTGTACTACAGCGGCACCATTTTAGTAAAAATCTAAGGAAGACATTTAATATTGCAAGACTTGCTTACTTGTGTAGTGAACATTCACGAACACCGATATGTTTACACTTAGTGAATTTAAAAAGTGATTTTCTCCTGCTGTATTGATCGCAATTTCATACTGTTACGGACATATTTTTATTTTTATATTTTTATTATTACGTAATAGATCTATTTTTAAAGTTGCAATCATTATTTCTCGACAAAATCGGATTTGAATTTTACTAAATGTAAACATATTGTTGTCCGTGACTGTACCGAAATAAACATCTTGCAGAAAGTATTGCAAATTAAAAATTAAACATTATGTTTGCAACAAAAAAAATATTACAAACATTAAAACGGTTGGAAGTCAACTTGTGTATTTTATTGTTACGGCAAGCTGCCATTTTTAAATAGCGAACAGATTTTTTTTTTTCTTCTATCTGATGTACCTATTATTTATATTTTATCAAGCGCCACAGCAGTACAAGCTAAAAATTGAAATTGGAAGTCCATTGTAAAAACATTACTTAAAAAGAAATAGTATTACTGTATTTCTTACGATATTTTTTAATCTACAATCATTAACTTTTCTCGCCAATACTTTTTACACCTAAATAGAGATGTGAAATGAATAATCGACTAAAAGTTTTTAGTTTAACTGACTAATAATACAGGCAACTTACTAAATAAGACAAAATTGGCAAAAAAAGGATTATTAATTTCGATTTATGTAGTTGCTCAGTAAATGGGTTGTAGAGGTCAGATAGGCAATCGCTTCATGTAAAATACTGGTATTCAGCTGCAACCGGTTAGACTGGAAGCCGAGCCCATTGGGATAGTGATGCTACTTGCCTACAAGCTTTGCTTGCCCTTTGAACCTAAAACTCTTCATGATATTAGGGTTTCTGAACAGTCTGCTTGTCTTATGGGCTTCCCGTATTGTTGGCACCTAGGCACGCCATCATCTGCCTACTCTTTTTCCCACAACCCAGTTAGAGTGGGGCAATACGATACCCATTGGTAAGACTGGTTGGGAGGAAATAGTCTTGAGTATAAACTTCAAAATAACAGCCTTTAAGTATTTTAATGTTTCCAGGTGGATGTTTTTAATTAAGAAAAAAAATGGTTCCATTTTTAAACTTTCTTTGCCAATCTGTCAATCTTTAGTGATGTGACTAACCACTTCTATTTTTAGTCGATTATTCACCTAACATTCTTTGACCTAAATTTTAAATGTCAATTACGATTTTAATACTTTTTTTCGCGTATACAATTTTGGATTGAACGTTAAGTTTTTCGAAGTATACTATATTAAAGGGAATCGTATATTTTACAATCGTATATTCGTTTTTTTTTATACTTAGAAGCTAGATCAGTTGATGTGGAGTTACCGGTTTTGTGGTAAAAATTGTGATGTTTTTTTTTCTAAAATAACAAAATAAAGCCTTTTTGTAAAGACACGTTTCAAAGAAACACATAATAAAAAAATAATGGTCATATTTTACTTAGAATCTAACTTAAAACTTAAATATAGGAAACAGATTATTTCACGTAATAATTAACTTGCTTTTTATACAAAATAAACGACATAATATTTTCAACTGACTTATTCTATACTGTACTGATCTATCTGCAATTTTTTTTTTTTTCAGAAAAAAAAAAACAGTTTTTCTCATTTTTTTTAAATTCCAAAATTCGGTTCTCCACAACAACCAAAGAGAAACCTAATACTAATATGGCTGTGTAAGTAAATTAGAGGAAATTAACAATGAGTATATTTCAAAACTAATTACGTTTTTTTTATAAATAAATACATACAATATTTCAGTGGACGGTTTATTCTAGTGTTTTGAATGTAGAAAATATTCTTAGTATCTATTTCTTTGCGTCAGTCGGTCAAATGGGGAGATAAAAACTCAAAAAAGTGTTTAATTCACAACCGGCTTTTTAAAAATTGACAAAACGCTAAATAAAATGGCCTCTTTGAGGGCTTTTCGTCTATTTATGTGTTTTTTAATATGTTGCTCGTTTTTGTCAAATTCACTTGAATTTAAGCAAAAATAAAGTTTTGGGATGTCAAAATGCGGAGTTTTATTTTACATATTTTTAGTGATTAGAAACAGTAGTGGGTTTGTCAAAAACGAGTAGTGTTTTCAATTTTGGACTTTTTACCTATTTTTAAATACATTTTGAGCTTTGTTCTTCAAGCATAGATTTATAAAATTATGGAAGCACAATATTTTGACAAAAAAATATAATAAAGTCGATTCCGTTGTTGCTGCAACTAAAATAAACTTCAAAATATAATAAACTTTAGAAACAATAGAATTTGCAGCTAATTAAATAGTTTAGATGTTACTTCAGTTCAGTTTAGTTTTAGTTTCAACACACAACAGAATCGGTGTTTCACAATTTCTTAAAGATAAAATGGAGTATGCCATAATATTCCATTAGATCTAGTTCACCAGAGTGTTTGAGTGTCAAGCTCCAGTTGTGATGCGATGACGAAAAATGGCCGTCACTTACCGTGCGCATACATCGGCCATTTTTATTTGTAATCCACTCAGACAATATTATACAGTCTTCATATCGAAGTGCAGTAGTTTCATTTAGTCGAGACCACCAGCATCACAACTGGAGCTTGGCAATCGAACACAAGCCTGATTCTATAACGTAGTGACTTAAGTATTCATTAATCTTATTCAGAAAGAAAAACAGGTAAAAAGTCCACCATTACAATGTTGTATTCCGTTAGTTTTGTCGCTAATATGAATAGTTTTTTTTTTATAATATCTGAGGTATGGATTACGTATACAAAGTTCTAGGTTTAGATTTTGGATAGTAATAGTGTTTTTAGTCAAATTTTAAGTGCTCTGTAATGTGCGAACTCACTATGATTACCAACTTGAGAAGCGTAACCATATGATAGGAGGATAAGTCAATATTTTAATCAAAAGACAGACACTACATCATATACAGGATGGAATTTTTCAACGCCACCTGGAGGGAAAGTACTCTAAATACTGGAGATATAAAATTTTACTCAAAGGAAACATTCCTTTATTTTTAAAAAGAAATGAATCTGCATTCGAAGATTTTCGAAAATTCGCTTGCCACACTCGGGAATCGAACCGGCTTAATTCCAAAAAATAACAACCTGTACTTTTATGACATCAATCGATAGGGTAAATCATATGGATCAAATCTCTATAACAAACATTTGAAATCCAAACTTATAAATTCAATGGGATAAGAAAAAGCACATTTACTTCCATTCCACCCTGGACACCTGGACACTATGAGACAGCTGTTTTTTTTTTGTAAATTACCGATGAAAAATTTCTATGTTTCGCGTCGATTTCTACCTTCTATGTAAAAAAGGTTTTATTTCAATTTGAAGCCGTGCTGGCAAGCATTTTAAGCGGTACTGGTATTATAGATTAAATAGTTTTTTAAATATATTTACTACAGAAATGTTTATTAATTCTTTACATAAATAGTTTTGTCCTATCATTAAAATTGACGTATATAAACCTTTGCCTGTAAAACTAAAGTAACAAATAAACCTAAAGATTGCTTTCGTATACAAAATTGATATCGTAAATATGTTTTCGTATACAAGATGTTTGATAATTATCGTATTTTTTTTTATCAATCTTTTCTGGATTACTGGACAGTTACTTTTCTGAACTATAATTCAACTTTTGAATGAATGATCGTATACATTATGAGTCGTATAAAGTTAGTACAATCATATTTATTTGCTTTTTGTGCTACCAAAATTATTTTTTGATTAATATTCCATTATGAAAACCGTTCACACATCACTATTCTCGAATGACATTATGATTTATTTCTCCTTTTTTAATCGTAAAACACTGTTACTACCCAAAATTTTTCTAATCTACACTTAAACTTACGGTATACTGTCAATATACTTTATATTATGTCTTTTTTATATAAATAAATGAATTTTCATTGTGACATGGCGTTTGTCATGAAAAGATTTTTTTAAATTAATACGTATACATTGAATCATAACTGGGAATCGACTAACTCGATTTAGTTTTTTCTTTTCAATCGATTACGTGAGCTTGAGGAACGGGTGCATCACTAGATTTGTGAGAATCTGTCAACTGTCAAAGTATTTTTCCCGCGTTATTATGGCTAATGAGTATGGATTCACTTTTGCTTGCTTAATGAGTATTTTTGTAGCAGTTTTGTCTTAAGAGAACGGTAGTTATTTTATATTCACATTTTCTCTGTATGTTACCAAACTCTTTTTCAATTTTATTTCTGTTTAAATCGTTAGCAACTAGCTTTGCAACTTCCCACTAAACAAAATCTCAACTACCTCCCCTACAGCTGTAAAATAATCTTAGCGAGCGGCTTTAATCGGGACGTACGCCGCCATCTCACTTTTTTATTACAATTTACAGATAGAATGGGGGTGGTAACTATGAAAACAATCTTCGTCGTTGGTTGAAAATCTCTTAATGTCATTTTATAAGTCAAAATATCTTGACCCCATTGATCAGTTTGGGACCTAGCTATGGAAGTATGGGCACGCCATCTACAAAGAGCTTTGACATTCCCTATTACAGAAATATTTGCTCTCCTGTCAATGTCATTCAAGCGCCATTACATCCTTGTACCACTACCTCTCTCATAAAAACTTTGCGAATCGACAGAATTCTCGACAAAACTATTGTAGCACTAGTACACAAAACGTCACATTACCGTCCTAGTGCATGGGCTGCTGGATAGGGTACGTGGTCTGTTCTGTCTGTTCGCTCGTCGAGTCCTGTTCGTCGCCGGACGGGTCGCCTTCTGGATCCTCGTCTTCTGATGAAGAGAGGAGACCTGGAAAGGTGATCAACGACTAGTTAGAAAAAAAAAAACTTAAAAAACGACTTTAAACTTAAGTTGTCAAATAAAATGTTATTTTTCCAGATGGTGTAGTCGTGTGCTGCCTCACTATCGCCCAAAGGGATCAAAATAAGTTGCGCTACGCAAAAAATATTGCTGGGTACCTACAATTTTTTGGGGCGAATAATCACGTTTTGCTGTAAAACTCAATGTAACGCATTCAAAACATTGTGCTGCTGGATGCATTGAATAGTAATCGGTTCATGGAGGATGGAGGTATTTGAAGTAAAGTTATGTAACCATAAAAAGTAGCATTTAAAAAATCTTGTGAAAACGTTGGAACTTCAACTTCCAATAACTCCGTAACTAGAAAATTCCCAGGTATGCAGAAAAAAAAGAAATATCACAATGACGGGGACAAGTGTCTTTCGGCTTCGTTAAGGATCTATTTACACCCTTTATTTTCAAGAGCTTCTTTTTAGGGTTCCGAAGGGCAAAAAGGGAACCCAATACTAAGACTTTACTGTCCGCCTGTCTGTCTGTCTGACTGTCTGTCACCAGGCTGTATCTCGTGAACCGCGATAGCTAGACAGCTTAAATTTTCACAGATGATGCATTTCTGTTGCCGCTCTAACAACAGATATTAAAAACAGAATAAAGTAAACATTCAAGGGGGGCTCCCATACAACAAACGTGTTCTTTTTTTAGGTTATAGTACGGAGCGGTCGTATGCGAGCAGTTGGCCGTTTTTTTTTACATGATGGAGTTGCTAGTCCTCAACTTGTAGAGATTAAGGATGACAAAGTAACTTGTCGACCCGAATGGCGCAGCGATAGTGTTCTTAGGGTCCCGGCTTCGAATCCCGGTAGGAGCAAATGTTTGTGTGATGAGCATGGACATTTGTTTCCGAGTCATGGATGATTATATGTATAATAAGTATGTATTTACAAATAAAAAGTATCTATGTAGTATTATCAACTATCTGGTGTCCACGACACAAGCCTCGTTGCTTAGCGTGGCACCTAGATGGCGCTGTGTGTAATGTCCAGCGATATTTATTTATTTATTATTATTAACTCACCAGCTGTAAACTGTGGGTTTGAGAGCGCATCTGGCCAGTATCGCTTGCTTATAGACGAACCATTTTTGCCTTTCTTACCACCTGTAAACATAACATTAACATTATTAGCCTCCAACATTCTCAACTGCTGGCAAAGGCCTGTGAAAGGGGTAAGCTGTAATGGGGGCTATCGCGTATGAATTCGCCGCTAGAGGCGCTAGTGTAGCGCGAGGTCACCGAAATTTCAGATGTCATGGAATGTTCGAGCGTTGCGTGCTTTTTTATCACGTATACAGCGTGTAAATAATTCCAAGCCCCTTTGCTTCACGACGTCCTGTACACGGTTAACCCCATAGAACTTAATCTCAATTAAAACCTACTTATTGCTTGTTTACAGCGTCATTAGTGGTGCAAGGTTCAACGCCGATCAGCCAGATAGGCGCGGGGCTGCTGTCTACCGACTCCTTTACTGGTAAGTACCTTTCTGTGTCACGGTATGGTAGTAGACAGGGTCATTTGAGTTATTAATTCTTAAAAATCTCATAACAGGCACTTTTGAATGTCAGACAAACAAAGAAGGCAAAGCTACAGTCACAGACACAAAGCATAATAACTTGTGAAAGTACTGTAGTTGTACATTCTAAAGCGTAGATATCACACCGGCCAGAGAAAATTGTTCAGGTTGATGGTCCGTACCACAGTCTTCCATATGACTATACCCTTTCTGTTACACGCTGTATATTCACGATTGTGGTCTAGATGAATGAGAATGGCCCACCATTCCTGATTTAATGACTTGAAGATTTTAAGTAGCACCTTAGGATCTTATTTGTTAGTACTTGGAGGTAAAATGATTTTTAAATGTTTCATGTTTGCTAATTTTAGAGAGAATATTGTAAATATGTATCTGAAGTTTACACTATGTTGTTATACGCAGTAAAATACACTTTTTTATGAAGTAACTGGTACTTTAAAGTACAAAATAGAATTATTGACATGATCTTACTCCACAATGGCGCCATCTGGTGAGCTAAAAACGATAGCCCTCATTTAATTCGTGGGTCAACATACCAACATTTTTAAATTTCAGTTTATAAATTCAAAAGTCCAAACTCAAGGTTTGCCAACGAGCTATGGAGCTTTGGTGTAAAATTAACAGATCGTGTTCGAAACATCACACTGCGCTCCAAAACGCGAATCGTTGACGCGGCTCAAAAGGCTGCCCAACTTAAATGGGACTGGGCAGGACGTATCTGTCGCATGCCGAAAGAACTGTGGGCCCGTGAAGGGTATAAGGGTATATGCAAGAAATACAAAAGTTTTTTTATTTCTTAAAAGTGCCTTGTACACTTTTTTAATTCTCTAATACGACACTTTTTTTACAATTTAATATTTTATGTAGCGTGTTTTTGGTGAAACGGAACGCAAACAAAGAAACACTTTTAGTTGAAAAATACTTAGAGTTTCACTAAGATTTTACTAAAATATTGTTATTGCAATTTTTGCTTTAATACAGCACTTACAATATAGTAAAACAATTCTATAAAGGGCCAAAAATTCGATTTAAACAAGGCAGATGAAGACTTGAATGGCCGCGACAGTCATGGACGTCGGAACTGTCGTAGAAAATTGTAGGAGTTTAATTTTTTTTTTGTGCAACAAGCAGTAGTTGAAATTAACTTTTAATTATTTTCTTGGGTTGACAGTACTGCATTATATTGATTTAAGAGAAAAATAAATTACATGCACATTCCCTATTGGAAAGCAGCAGTAATCGTGACCGTTGAAAGGAATGGAGGAGGCCTTTGCTCAGCAGTGGGACAATATGAGCTAGCTATACTAATATTACTTTATACCAACTTATTCATGGCCGGTCTTCATGTCTACTTCTTCCATACTTCTCTATTACTCGTCATCTCAGCAGTCACCTCCTTTCTAGCCATATCATCCTAAACACAGTCCATCCATCGTTTCTTTTGGTCTCCCTGTCTACTCTAGACGTTCACATTTATACTCAAAATTTTCCTCATTCCTCCGCTTCACATGCCCATACCATGACAACCGATTACCACACAACTTTTCAGTCACCAGCGCCACTTTCAGACGTCCTCTTTCATACTTATTTCATAGTTTATCCATTCGCGTTAAACCACACATTCCCCTTAGCGTTCTCAGCTCAGGCACATTTGCATGTGTCTGAGCTGCATGAGAATCTTCGTCATCTGCTAGCCTTTTCCCACCTATATTGGGGTCGGCTTTCAGACTAACCGCATGCAGCTGAATACCAGTATGTTACATGGAGCGACTGCCTATCTGACCTCCACAACCCAGTTAGTACTGGGTAATACGGTACCCCTTGGTAAGACTGGTTGTCAGACTTTCGGGCCATTGTCTACCTGTAACGCCTGTCAAAGATCTACAAATGACAGCCGGGACCAACGGCTTAAAGTGCTTTCCGAGGCACGGAGGAAACTCGGTATGTAATAGATGGCAACTTATCCTTGAGTATTTAGCTGCGAGACCCTCTTGCATGAGGATCATTAACTAATATGTCGAAGTTCTAATAGTTCTAACAGCTCCCAAACTGGTAAAGCTAGCTAACATCAAGTAGGGTCATGAACTCATGAGTCATGGTAGGGTCATTTTGTCTCTCCTCAGTCCCGCAAATCCCACGCGAGATCCCGCTCAATTTTGCGAGCGAGATTAGTCCCCCATATCCGAAAGACCAAAGCAACGATGGATGGACTGTGTGAAGGATGATATGGCTAGAAAGGAGGTGACTGCTGAGATGACGAATAATAGAGAAGTATGGAAGAAGAAGACATGCTGCGCCGAACACGAATAAGTTGGGATAAGGGCAGGAGAATGATGAGTAGTCCCGCATTTTGGTCGCGGGATCCCGGTATCGCGGGATCCCGGTATCGCGGGATCCCGGTATTGCGGGATCCCTGTATCGCGGGATCTCGGTATTGCATTCCCTATAAATCTGTATATAGGTATCCTCACCAGGTTTGTCAGCACAGTCGAGCATGGGCTGCAGGATCCGACGGCGCGCATTAATGAACCAGTTGTTGACTTGTAACAGCGTGAGTCTGGTCTGCGCCGCTAGGGTGCGCTTCTCTTCTTCTGTGGGGTATGGATGCTGTGGACAAGATCAAAATAGTTGAATGAAATGAATATGGAAATCAAACTTTATACAATCTGCTTTTAAATAGAAAGTTAGGGACGAAACGCAAACGATACGACGTTACATCGTAGAACGCGACGACGCGGTTATATTATAAGGTAACATACGACGATACAATCTGTGGCTAATGAAATGGAAGAAATGGATGATCCCAGTATTTTCTACCAATACTAACTTAACACACCGATAAATGAATGAAGTTTTTTCTAGGCCAGCTTCCACTAATAAACCATAGATGGCGCTGTACATGACTCAGTGTAAAAATGTTTGTTTGGCTGTATGAAGCTGGTGAGAGATGGCGCTAGACGACCTGTATAGCTCTGTCTCTATTCCACACTGGAATTACTCCTGCTTTAAGACGTCATAATAACCTCCTGTTTAGAATCCTGTCTTTCTTAATGGCGGCTTCGTTTTAAAAAAAACCTACAAAATCATGCTTGTAGCTACAGTAGTTGACTCTGCGTTGTTAAGAGGGCCCTTCCCGGTCCGTCTATCTAAAGGTGAGCATGGTCGAAAAGTTTATTGTTTCATCCAGAGCCACAGCGGCAATTTTCTGTTAATTCCCCCATCTTTCCCCGCCCGGACCCCGCACATCTCGTCTCCCGCGCACCTCATACCGCCTAACGCGATGACATCGAACGAAAATAGTGTTCGAAAAGTTCTTAAACTTGTTCCAGGAAATACGTGTTTTTGAATAAGTCTTACAAGTGTGTGAAATAAATATTTGTCATTAAGAATCTCCATTACATGTGCAAGGTTTCTATCGAGATGATTTCTTTACTTTTACAGTTAATGAGTACATTATGAACGGCCAAAGTTCAGTTAAAATTTGTGCAAAACAGCAATTTTTGGAGGCATATACTGAATTTGTTTCTATTTTATTTTATTTTTTGCTACCATAGAAACCTAGATATAGTGCACAAAATACCTATTAGTTCAAAAAAATCAAAGATAGATGTGTATCAACTGCATAATCACGTACGAGCGTTTGTATGAAAAGTATGACGGGTTGGCCGCTCTTAATAGGTGTTCCTAAACACGATAATGTAAATTATTTTAATGGGTAGCTATTATTTAATAATTATTATTTTAAGCATGTCATTATTTTATGCTGCTGAAAAATCCTCCTTTCTACTTCCTTCCCTTACTTCTTGTCTTCGGTGTCTGCGGTCTCCGTACCCTGAGCTGAGCTGATGATGAACAAGCACTTACCACAAGATGCTGGAACAGCCAGGCGCGCATCACCTGGGTGGCGTGCCTGGGCAGGACTCCTCGCTTGCCGCTCGAGTCTTCAGTGCTGTCGTCTTCTGGAGGAGGAGAACCGGAGACTGATGAGCAGGAGTTGTTTGAGTTTGTGCCTGTGGACGATAAAGAATAAAATAATTAAACAAGTAAAATTAACGAGTATCATTAACATTAACACTATTTATCATTCTACTTTCTCTATCGTGTGGTTAGTGCACTAACCTGGTGTCAGAGTTTTTAGGCCGCCCATGGGCCTCTGACTTAGCTTTACATGCCTTCAAGAAATATCTCTCAGGCATGCTGGTTTCCTCACGATGTTTGCCTTCACCGGAGCAAGTGATAATTATATAATACGCACATGAATCAAAATCAGAGGTGCGTGTCTTGGGTTCGAACTCGAGACCTATGACTTGGTAGTCCGACGGTCACACCACTAGACTATCGCTAGTATCATTTATCATTAAAGTAACATTATTAAAAGTATCAAAAAACCCTACTACAAATTGTATGATACATGCTGTACAGGTACCTACGTACCTATACAGCATGTAACAGATAGGGTATAATCACATGGAAGAATGTGATACGGATCATCAAACTAAACAATTTTCTCTACGGGACCACAAAAAAGTATCTATGGAGTATTATCAACTATCTGGTGTCCACGACACAAGCCTCGTTGCTTAGTGTGGCACCTAGTGGCGCTGTGTGTAATGTCGAGCGATATTTATTTATTATTATTATTATTTACCGTATAAAGAAATAATCAGCTGTCCATACATTTAGGTCTAGTAGGTATTGAAATTTTGTATGGGGCAGTTGATTATTTTTTGGTCTACTAAAACTTAAAAGTATCCAATAGGAAAAGTACCCAGAAGGCTGGCAGCATTGCCACGTGGAGTGGCAATGCTGATTCTTAGCTGCTTTATTACTAAGCGATCCTTGGTTACTTAATCATGAATGATGTAACCAAGATCTTGTAAAAATGTTTTTATTGAAAAGAGTGTCCATGGAGTTTCTTGCCCTTTCTTCTCCATAGAGATCTACGCTTTGGAATGCACAACTACAGTACTTTCACAAGTTATAATGCCTTGTGTCTGTGACAGTAGATTCGCCTTCTTTGTTTCACTGACATTCAAAAGTGCCTGTTATGAGATTTTTGAGAATTAATAACTAAAACGACCCTGTCTACTACAATACCGTGACACAGAAAGGTACTTACCAGTAAAGGAGTCGGTAGACAGCAGCCCCGCGCCTATCTGGCTGATCGGCGTTGAACCTTGCACCACTAATGACGCTGTAAACAAGCAATAAGTAGGTTTTAATTGAGTTATTAAGTTCTATGGGGTTAACCGTGTACCGTCGTGATGCAAAGGGGCTTGGAATTTTGCAACAATCGTTTCGTCGCTAGTGAATAGTATACCCTTTTTTTTTTTTTTTACCTATCGGAAATCATCAAATAACCCCTTCCGCTCTGGGCTGAGCAGGACGGAGTGTCAGACTTGTACTGACTAAAACCCATCCATGTTCCTTCCTTTGCCCTTTGTGTTCCAGGGCCGCGGTATCTCTTTCGAACAGTCCCGCAACCCTGGCAGGCTTCGGTCCTTTCGGACCCCTTCCAGTTTGCTGACTCTCTTTGAGGCGCGCGTGGAACACGAACGCGCCGTCGACACGGCCTGTCGTCATAAGACGGACGGACGGCGAGCTAGCCCATAGCTCGTCGTAACCGTCCACAGGCCCGCGCCTACGGTGGCCGGGGGCCACCACGTGGACCCCGACGTCTCTCCAGCGGCGGCTGGGACGTGAGACTCTCTCCCTGTCACGTCCCGCCACCTCCTTCGCTAGCGTGACTGCTTCGCAGAAGGAGGTGACGGCGTCCCATTCCGTCTCGCTCCGGACCATGGATTGAACCAAGGCCGGACGCGAGAGGTCGCCGCCGCCGATCGCCGCTACGAGGACACGGCGGTGCTCCGCCCACGCGGGGCAGACCTCCACCGTGTGCTCCACCGTGTCCTCCGGTCGATCCTCACAGTGGTAACACCCGGGCGATTCTTCCCGCCCGATTCGGTACAGGAACCTCCCGAAACAGCCGTGTCCGGTGAGGACACGTGCGGCCTGGTTTCGCGTTCTTTCTTTATCGTGTGGTTAGTGACTAACCTGGTGTCAGTTTTTACGCCGCCCATGGGCCTCTGACTTGGCTTTACATGCCGTCAAGAAATATCTCTCAGGCATGCTGGTTTCCTCACGATATTTCCCTTCACCGGAGCAAGTGATAATTATACAATACGCACATGAATCAGAAAAATCAGAGGTGCGTGTCTCGGGTTTGAACTCGAGACCTATATATGACTTGGCAGTCCGAAGGTCACTGATTTCGTGAAACTTTTATGTAAGCGTTCACTGTTTGACGTGGACAACGCTGAACTGTGAATGCTACCATCAAGTTTTTAATTGAAAAATGCTACTATAACATTGACGAAATCCGTCTTGACAAAATATAATAAACTAAGCTGACAATCTATACTAATATTATAAAGCTGAAGAGTTTGTTTGTTTGTTTGTTTGTTTGAACGCGCTAATCTGAGGATCTACTGGTTCGAATTGAAAAATTCTTTTAGTGTTGAATAGCTTATATATTGAGGAAGGCTATAGGCTATATATCATCACGCTACAATCAATAGGAGCTGAGCATCAATGAAAAATGATGCAAAAACGGGGAAAATTTATCATCTTTGAGATCTTCCGTTGCGTGCGCTGTTTAAACGGTTAAAGTTGCACAAAAATAATGTATGAGGGAATTATTTCTCTTAAAAATGTCTAAAAAAAAGTCCGCGACAGCACATGCCTATCTTTTAAGGTTGACTAACAATAACCATTTTTATGATTTTAAAATTTGGTCAAAAATAGTGCTTTATTTGCAAAGGTATTTTTACCGACATAGTATTAATCCTTATCAAAATAAATATGTTAGTCAGCTTTAGCGTTCAATTGTGACCAAAATTGCTCTTTACACCATTCAATTTAGATGAATATCTTAGGAGATATCACAGTTTTAAAATAACTCCGCATCAAAATAATGACCCGCGCGCGCTGCGAGGCGGGCGTTCATGTTGTTGGGAAAACCAATGTGATTAGATTCAATGCACAAATATTGTGCGGAACTTAGAGAAGGTTTTAGTTTTTGTTTCATTGTAATCAGTGCTCTCTATCAAAAGATTTATGAATTTAAAGTGTTCAAGAAGAACTTACCATCATTGTGTAAGATACATGCAACGACATCTATTGCACCAAAATGGTACTACTTAATGAAAATGTGCTCACAAGATAACTTTTAAATCGGTTGACCAGCTACAAAAAAGTTCTGATAGCAAAAAGTATTCTAGATTAGTCTACATGACGCTATATCCCTGTAGAGTGTGTGTTCGATCGCTTTACGATGCCTGGAGAATGATTTTCATCAAAAGTCTGACGATAGAGACGGAAGGCAGTTGCAAGAGGTCCGCAAGAGTTTACAGCAGCTAAATCGTGTTTGGGCTCATTTCATGCACTTTGATAAAAACTTTAAACCTAACTGAGTATGACTTTCATTGAATGTCTGACGATGGAGAAGGAAAGCAGTTGCAAGAAGTCCTAAAGAGTTTACAGCATCTATATCGTGACTGGGCTCATTTCATGCACCTTGATGAGAACTTTAGGCCTAGCTGGAGTATGACTGTCATCGAATGTCTGACGATGGAGACGGAAGGTAGTTGCAAGAGGTCCTCAAGAGTTTAAAGCATCTATATCGTGTTTCGACTGATTTCATGCACCTTGATGAGAACTTTATTCCTGCCTGGAGTATGTCTATCATCAAAGATCTGACGATGGAGACGGAAGGCAGTTATAAGAGGTCCGCAACAGTTTACAGCAGTTTTATCGTGTCTCGGCTCATTTCATGAACTTTGATGAGAACTTTCGTTCTAGCTGGTATATGATTGTCATCGAGTGTCTAAAGATTAAAACGTAAGGCTGACGAGGGTCGCGGGCCTGTGGACGGTGAGTAATGGGCTAGCTCGCCATCCGCCCGTCTTATGACGACAGGCCGTGGTGACGGCGCGTTCGTGTTCCACACGCGCCTCAAAGAGATGTCAGCAAACGGGAAGGGATCCGAGAGGAGCGAGGCCTGCCAGGGTTGCGGGACTGTTCGAAAGAGATACCGAGGCCCTGGAACGCAAAGGGCAAAAGAAGAAACGTGTATGGATTTTAGTCAGTACAAGTCTGACACTCCCTTCCGCTCCGTCCAGAGTGGGAGGGGTCATTTGATGATTATCCATCGGTAATGGTATATAATAGGGATTTACTCCTTTTGAGAGCTTCCGTTGTGCGTGAACGATTAAAGTTACGCAATTATCATGTATGTCGGAATTGTCCCTCTTAAAAGCTCTAAAAAAATATCCGCAATGGCATATGTCTAACTTTTAAGGTTGACGCACACTCTCTCTAACCTCTCTTTCTTTTATTTACGCACGCACGCAGACGAAGTTGCGCGGGTCAGCTAGTCATGTATATTTATGCTTGAAAATTGTATTCAATAACTTGACTAATTAATTGTATTCTGATTATTATTTACTAGCGACCCGCCCCGGCTTTACACGGGTGCAATGTTTTACATATAAACCTTCCTCTTGAATCACTCTATCTATTATAAAAACCGCATTAAAATCCGTTGCGTAGTTTTAAAGATATAAGCATACATAGGGCCAGACAGCGCGAAGCGACTTTGTTTTATACTAAGAAGTGATGATAATTAATGTTCTAAATGTTTATTACAAAAATTTATTGTATTCTAACTATTGAAATTTTTGTTAATTTGTATGTTAAACCGCTTTTAAATTATTATATTGTTAAACTGTAGTTTTTTGAGTTATCATAACCTAACTATAAGACCTGTATCACCAAAAATCACACTAATAAATACTTTTAACTTTGACACCTCTATGGATGTCAAAACACCCCACCGGGGCTCGCTCTGAAATTGGCCTAAATCTATGGTAAAATTTTGTGTCTTATATTGTCGTTTATTCATTTTTATTATGAATGAATTTATTTTATTTCGGACACAAAAAGATCCATAGTGTTAGTAACCTAATATTAAATAACTTATTATCTAGTGTTAGTACCAATTACTTTCTGCACAAGAAAAATTATAATTTGAGAGCTGTAGCTCTCCGCTCCAGTTCTCAGGATGCTGTTGCGACTGTCCCTCATTCTCCTGAGTAGCCATCAAACCCATCGGTACGAGCTTGCGCAAACATCCCCGACGCACTGCAGTAGCGAGGCAATCTCAACAACATCCTGAAGGCATTATTATACTGGACACGCAGGACATCTAGCGATCTTTTGGTGTAATTGACCCATAGACTACTCGTGTACAGACTCTGGCAGTAGGCCTTGAAAAGAGTGATTTTAACTAGGTCTGTACACCGAGCAAATCTACGGACCAACATGTTGCACCGGACGGCTAGTGCCCTGCGCTCCCTTTCAATATCTACATCGTCTTTAAGGTCGTCGGACAGAATATGACCCAAGTATTTAAAAGAAGATACTTTTCGGATCACTGACCTGTTTATAAGCAGCTCGGGTCCCTGTTCTCGGCATTTAGCGCCGACCTTAAAGACCATGTATTGACACTTTTTAACATTATAAATTAAACCATGTGCGGCAGCGTAGGCTTCACAAGTCCCAAGCAGTTTCCCTACTGCCCCCGCAGACGGACCCAGCAGCACCATATGGTCCGCATAGCTGATGCTGTTAATGCTAACACCACCAACACTGCATCCGACACGCATGCTGCTGAGTCCCTCTATGAGGTCATCCACGTAGAGGTTGAAGAGCCTGGGAGACGTCAGACCTCCTTGTCTCACCCCACACTCCAACCTATACGGCTCAGAGAGCGTACCGTCCCATTTCACATGATTGGTCTGATTGCCATACCAATACTGGAACAGCCCACACATTTCCGCAGGTATACCCCTGCCTGCCATTTTTTCCCAGATCACATCGTACGAGACAAGATCAAAGGCTCTGGAGAGATCAAGGAAGCAGGCGTATACCGGCGTCCCGCGATCTACATAGTATTGAACTGTATGCTTGAGACTTAAAATAGCGCTTTCAGTTGAAAGTCCGGGACGAAACCCGAACTGCGCATCATGAAGATGTATATACTCATTAAGGCAAGTATCAAGCACACCGTCCAACACCTTTGCTATTATAGTCGCAAGAGAAATGGGACGATAGTTATCCCGATCTGAGATGTCCCCAGTCCTGTTCTTCACAATTGGAGTCACGATGGTCTTCATTAGATCAGCAGGTAAGTACGTGTGACTAATACACATTGTGAAAAACATAGACAGGACTCGCGGCAGGTGTACACCCGCGTGCTTTAAGTGATCAATACTGAGCCCATCATGTCCTGGAGATTTGCCTCTGCTCATACCGTTTATGATTGCACTTACTTGTTTAGTTGAGAATCGCATTAGAGGTTTAACTCCCCGACTGCTGAACTCAGTATCTACCTCCTTCACGATTGAGGGACCGAGAGAGGACTGAACCCGAAAGTGCTCTTTGAACATATTCGAGATTCCACTGGGTTCACTAATACCTCCCACACTCGTAGGGAGTCCCGGTTTCCCATCTAACTTAGCAGTGGATTTCCAGAAATCTCCGAATTTTTATTAGCGCGTTGTTCGGCCAATCTATTCATAATAATCTGCTCTGCATGGTTTTGACAATGCTTCAGCCGGCTTTTAAAACATTTTCGCTTCTCATGCATATTGTCATAGACAGGTCCAGAAGAGGGACGTTTGGTCTCTATCCAAGCCTGAAAACTATTCCTGGCCTCGCGATGAGCGTCCCTTACCTGCTCATTCCATCCACACACACGCATGCCCCGTCTCGGTCCCCCGTCGTCTGTTACTTTAGACTCCCTAGCCGCCACACATAGTATTTCTACAATCTGCCTATACAAATTGTCCAGAACAACTTTATGTGCAGCCAAACTGCACGGTCCTCCACCGCAACTCTGAAAATCCTGGGGGAAATCAACATCTCGCAACTTACTATTACAAATATTATGGTAATTTAGCGTTTCAGACTTAGTTCTTTCACCCCACAACACAGAATCACGGTAGATGGTCCGAGACATCATTTACTTTTTTTTAATTATACACATTATTTATATTTTTACATTTTTTTTTTAAACATTTAAGAATATAAAAAAATTGGTTTCCGCCGGTGTCGGGAGCAGGGTCCAAGCTACCGGTGGTTAGGGCTCCAGAGACAGGAACCTCCTAACAATACGAGCCGTGTCCAGGAGTACTGCTTTCTGAATCAAACCCTTGATCCAGCTGCCTAGCAAGAGCCTGCTCAGGTATTCATCGAGGCTCTTGGCAATTAAGCCATGGGCTGATACGACTATCGGCACAATGATCGCTGAGTCCACATCCCACATGTCGACAACCTCGCGAGCCAAGTCAAGATACTTGATTTGCTTATCTTTTTCGGCTTTCATGAGGTTCTCATCATGCGGGACCGTTATATCAACAATCATTGTGCGCCGATCTGATCGATCCACCACCACTATATCAGGCTTATTGGCTACAATAGACCTGTCAGTAATGATGGATCGATCCCAGTACAATGTATGTGGAAAGATGATTATTATGAAAGCGCTTAGTTGACACTTCCCGTGACCCAAGGGCTGGCTTTTACCTTGGCCAAAGGCAATTGCCATACAAAGTGGCAACGCCGCCAGTCTCTTGGGTGCATTACCAGTTGACAGCGTTGAGGAGGAGTATTTTGACGCCATTTTTTAATTTTAATATTATGTTAGTTACTATAAGTTATTTTAATTTATAAATGATAATGTATATATGAATTTTGATCATTATTATGATTGATAATTAATTACCTACTCCGTAGTCAGACAACATCAACGTGATGATTTATGTAAAGGTATATTATAGTTACTCACGTGTGTCCCTGGCTGCCGGCGCATAGGGCAGGTCGCTGTGCGGCGGGTACACCGCCGGGAACGACGCCGACGACAGCGGGGCGGGGGGCGACTGTACGCAACAGATATAACGTTCAATATAACATAGTCTTTATCAGTCATATTCTTTGGCAATCTTAGTCATAACATAGCATCACGCTTGAAGGGTTGGTCAGAGGAGTACCTAATAGTACACCCACATTTAGCCAGTTATATTTTCTACAGGGTGTAACAAGACCCTTCACGAAGCCGTCAACCAAGCATTCTGTGCATCAAACTAAGTAACTTTACGCATAAATTATTGCTGGGAAACGACTTTTTTTTTGGGATGAAATATCAAGTTTTACGGTAGGACTCAATGTAATGCACTCAAAACATTGTGATGATGGATGGATTGAATAGTACGGGGCTCGTGGAGGTGTTTAAAGTAAAAATCTTGCATTAAAAACATGTGTTTAAAAAAATCTTGTGAAAAAGATGGAACTTTGACCCCCCATATCTCCGTAACTAGAAGGTTCCCAGTTAAGGTCTAGAACAAAAAATAATCGCAATGACGGGTAGAACAAGTACCTTTCGGCTTCGTTAAGGGTCTTGTTACACCCTTTATACTAATATTATAAAGAGGTAAAGTTCGTGAGGTTGTAGGGGGTAATCTCTGGATCTACTGAACCGATTTTGAAAACTCTTTCACTAATAGGAAGCTACATTATCCCCGAGTGCCATAGTGCCCGTGTGATAATTTCCGACCAAAATGCGAGCGAAGCCGCGGGCAACAGCTAGTCATTAATAAAGAGCAAGTCTAATAGGAGGGCACAAATCCAGACCCCGTGGCTGCTACCGAGAAATTCCTGATGGAAAATCCCAATAACAGTTTGCCTGACTCGGGAATGGAACCCAGGACTTCTTGCTCGGCAGTTGCGACCACTAGAACAAAGAGTCAGGAGTACTTTACTAGCGTCGGTACCCCTTCTACATTGTATGCAAAATGAAAGTTTAAATGTAGACAAGATTCATTCTTTTATATATTTTATGGTTTGCATTTTTTTTTTTTAAGTAAACGGTCAGATATCTGTGTGAGGCTGCAGTAAAAATGTTTTTACTATTACATTTTTTAAATTGCAATTTATGGTGGAAGCGTCAGTGTAGTCCGCGAAATTCAAATTTTCTTACACTTATTGCAATTTGCAGGTCAGTGTCAGGTTGTATGGTAATGAAAAATGGGTCGTGCCAGTAACACGTATGTAGCTACACAATTAAATCACTAATACAACCCTCTAAGTTCATTAATTTAATCCTATTCCGTAAGTATTTCATGAAAAAGTCATTCAATGGGGTTAAATGAACTTAGAGGGTTGTATTGATGATTTGAATGCTTATAATTCTGTAACTCCATACGTGTTACTGGCGCGACTCATTTTTCATCAACATACAACCTGACACTGACTTGCAAATTGCAAAAAAACTTAAGAACATTTGAATTACGCGGGCTACCCTTGCGCTTCCACCTTAACAACGTATTTTATAAATTGCAATTTAACAAAAAAAAATTAAATAAAATTTAAAAATTGGAAAAATGTTCAAAAAACTTTTTTTAAACATTTTTACTGTTGTTTCTTTATACTTGTTGTGACAAAGTTTTTGTCGCATTGCTGTTATCAAGATAAAATAACTTTGATCAGGGGGCCTAAAAAGGCTTCTTTATCAGAATCATAATACGAATCACGTAAAAAATTTAAAACTCATAAAATGGACTTTGTGGTTAAAACCATAAAGACCAAATTAAGAATTTTAAATTTTTAACGTGATTCATATTATACATGAATGAATTGAATTAATAATGTTGTGTATGTAATGTGACTGTATGAGTGTATTATTTCTATTATGAGTCAGTGTTACTCGAATTAAAATGATTTTATTTATTTTTTATTTATTTATATGATTCTGATAAAGCTTCCATTTTAAGACCCCTGCACGTTATCATTCGTCATCACCATTCTCCTGCCCTTATCCCAATACATTCGTGGTCAGCGCAGCATGACTTCTTCTTCCATACTTCTCTATTACTCGTCATCTCAGCAGTCACCTCCTTTCTAGCCATATCATCCTTCACACAGTCCATCCATCGTTTCTTTGGTCTTCCTCTACTCTTATAGTCATCTACATTGTTATAATTTGTGAAATAAATTCATATGAAAGGTTAACATACATTTCATACCTGATATTGTGGCGAGTTCGACGTGCTCGAATGCTCGTCTATTGAACCAGACAGATTGTTGTTGCTTTCTACACCACCTGCAAAATATACAGGAACACATTATTGTAACTTACTAAAATATACCTTCACGGTGTAACAAGACCCTTCACGAAGCCGTCAACCAAGCATTATGTACATCAAACTAAGTAACTATACGCAAAAATTATTACTGGGAAACGATTTTTTTTTTGGAGTGAAAAGTCAAGTTTTACGGTAGCATAAGCATAATATTCAGCCTATAATGTTCCCACTGCTGGGACACACGGCCTCCTCTCTATGAGAGGGAATGGGCTATAATTCACCACGCGGGCCCAGTGCAGGTTGGTAGATATCACATGTCTTCGATTTTTTTTAGTTTCCTCACGATGTTTTCCTTCACCATTTTGAGAGCAGTGTTGATGAAATAATTTACACAAAGTAATGCGCCTGCCTGGGTTCGAACCCACGGCTTATTGTTCGTAAGTCGGGGCCGATACCACTGGGCCACCGCTGCTCTTTCGTTTTACGGTAGGACTCAATGTAATGCACTTTCAATCAGCTGATGGCTGCATTGAATAGTACGGATGTCGTGGAGGTATGTAAAATAAAGTTATAATGTTAAAAGATTCTATTTTGAAGAAAAAGTTGGAACTTTAACCCAATATCTCCGGAACTAGAAGGTTCCCAGGTATGCTCTAGAACAAAAAAAATATCGCAATGACGGGGAGAATAAGTGCCTTTCGGCTTCGTTAAGGCTACTTTTACATCCATTATATGGTAGTAAGTTCTGCAGAGCGTGAAGAGGGCCCTTCCGGCCCGTCTATCGTCAACGCGAGCATGGTCGAAAAGCTTGTTGTTTCATCCAGAGCCTCAGCGGCGATTTTCTTTCAACTCCCCCGTCTTACCCCGCCCCGACCCCGCACATCTCGTCTCCCGCGCACCTCATACCGCCTAACGCGATGACATTGAACGAAAAATAGTGTTCGAAAAGTTCTTAAACTTGTTCCAGGAAATACGTGTTTTTGAATAAGTCTTACAAGTGTGTGAAATAAATATTTGTCATTAAGAATCTCCATTATATATGTGCAAGGTTTCTATCGAGATGTTTTCTTTACTTTTGTAGTTAATGACTACATTATGAACGGCCAAAGTTCAGGTAAAATTTGTGCTAAACAGCAATTTTTGGAGGCTTATACTGAATTTGTTTCTACAAATTTTTATTCTTTGCATCCATAGAAACCCAGATATAGTGCACAAAATACCTATTAGTTCAAAAAAATCAAAGATAGATGTGTAACAACGGCATAATCACGTACGAGCGTTTGTATGAAAAGTATGACGGGTTGGCCGCTCTTAATGTTCGGTCAAACTGGCATTGGAAGCACGGTTGGCGCAGTGCCTAAGGGATTGGCTGCTGCACTGCGTGTCACGGATTCGAGTCCCGAACGGAAAAAAAAATTGTATGTCCTACAAGTAGTTGTTCCGGGTCTGGCTGTTTGTGTATGTGAGTTTAAATGTTTGTAAACGCACCCACGATACTGGAGACATTCCTAGTGTGGGGCAACGTTTATAAATAAAAACCGGCGAGTCGGACTCGCTGACGAAGGGTTCCGTAACATTATGTAAAAAAAAAACACGTTTGTTGTATGGGAGCCCCCCTTAAAGATTTATTTTATTCTTTTTTAGTATTTGTTGTTATAGCGGCAACAGAAATACATCATCTGTGAAATTTTCAACAGTCTATCTATCACGGTTCATGAGATACAGCCTGGTGATAGACAGACAGACGGACAGTGGTCTTAGATAGTCGTAAATCTTTGTTGTTGCTCTAAAATTAAGATTGGCAACTTTTTATTTTAGTTGGTTTTTGTGTAAAATATATGTATATGCTTGTTCATGTGTTCGAGTGTAGGGCACTCATGGGCTGCAGCTGAAAATCAGCGTCAGGTGGTACACCTTGTGTGGCCATCTGGCACTATGCTGAGCTGAGGCCCTTTCGGCATTATTATTATTTTTGTTTATGAATTTTGCTAATTTTTTAGGTGTGTTTTTTTTTTACAATAATGCCGAATAAACACAATTTTCTTTCTTTCTTTGTAATAGGCACCCGTTTTTACCCCTTGGGTACGGGACCCTAAAAAACCAATACGGACAAGTTGCGGGTGTGACTCCGGGCATGGACATCGCAATACGTGCGGGGAGTACACCTTCCCTCACGCAGTTCACAGAAAAACTGAGATTTGATATAATAAACTAACCTGAAGAGTAATCAGTCCTGAGCAGGTTCTCACTCTGCATCTTAGTCTTCAGACACGCGATGTACCGGCCGCAGAAGTCTCGACATAGCTCCTGTACCTTCTCTAATTCTAGGAGGTGGATTCTCAGCACCTGGAAGTGTCATGGGTGAGATTTAGTCGATGATTATCAGTGATCGGAATAGGTAGAGCTAATGTACCTAAAGTTCAAGCTAGGAACAGAAACGAAAAGTGTTCCTTACGACTAAAATTTTTTGTTCCGAATATTTTTTTCTGAAACTCGGAAATGACTCGGAATCAGAGAAGTACATTTAATAATAATCTTATTTATTAATCAGTACAGTAAACTAATTGAATTCATTATTTTTCCTTTTTAACCGACTTCGACAACAAGAAGAACGTTCTCAAAAAGTTACGTTAGTCAACGGAACTAAACGTAAAATTAAGTTTAGTTCCAATAATTGTACAAAATGAATAAATGGTATGAAAACCTATAAATTGTTTTTTTTTTTTACAAACCATTAAAGCTGGTATGAATATGAAAATTGAATTAGCTTCCGCACTTACTTACGGCGTTCAAACGAAGATAAGGAGATTACCTATATTTTTTAAACAATAAAAATCGTGCACTTTTGTTTTTAAACAGAAAGAGTAAATGAATTCGATAGTTGTTTTACTTTATTAATTGTAGTTGTACATATACTACTCGAATCGATCTTTTGGTTCAGCCGCGCTTGCCTAGGTTGGTCCATGGATGGGTGACCACCCATTACATACAAATTTTTTCTCCGTGTCTCGGAAAGCACTTTAAACCGATAGTCGCGGCTGGCATTTGTAGATCTGAGTGTCTTTACAGGTAGTCAATGGCTCGCAAGTCTGACAACCAGTCTTACCATTGGGTATCGTATTACCCAGTACTGACTGGATTGTGGAGGTCAGATTAGTAGTATCTATTCAAAGTTCATTTCAAAACAGTTGGCAAATGGCTAGAGATAATTGAAATCCACCTGAATGCTCTTAATCATAAGTCCATCTATCTCCGGGTCGTCGACCAGGAAAGGCCGTCTGTCTCTCCTCTGGTGCTGCACGAAGGCCTGCAGGTCTGCGCCGAACGCCTCGGCGGCCGGGGACTCCGCCCCTGCCGTGGCTTGTTCACACCGCTCCAGCAGGAGCGCCAGTAATGGGAATAGGGGGTGTCTGGAAGGTAGAAAGTGAGTTTAAGTTAGTGGAATTAATTTTGTAACGATTTGTGACTAAATTAATAGGCCTCCTGTCAACACCAAAAACACCATATGCAACTCTTTTTGTTACGGTATACATTTTGATACAAGTGGGGATACTTTGTTATTGCAGCCACAGCGGGTTTCACACCCAAGCCACAGGAGAGTGTGTGAAGAAGCCGAGAACTGCAGTAACAAATGCCCACGTGTATCAAACGACGTTTTTCAATACACTTTCGAAGAAATAAAATAATATAACAAAAAGTATTTTCGTCATGAACTATTAGGAAACTATGATATAGTAATTTGCTTTTTACAGCGCTTTGCTTTTGCAGGTTGACGGAGAAGCAAAGGTATGAAGCCGCTAAACAGCCTAATATGAAAAATAGAAAATTCTAACATATTAAATTTAGAAATGTTAATCTATATTAATATTATAGAGGTAAAATTTGTTTGTATGTAGGGGGTAATCTCTGGATCTACAGAACCGATTTTGAAAATTCTTTCACTAATAGGAAGCTACAATATTTCCGAGTGCCATAGGCTATATTTACAACGTGCCCGTGGGATAATTTCCGACCAAAACGCGAGCGAAGCCGCGGGCAACAGCTAGTTGTTTCATAAAAGTATTTTTTTTTTAAATAATCAAGTTTATTTATCATTCTATTTATAAACACAATATAAATATTCACAAATATTTGCGCCGTAACGGCATCATATGCGCCTCTTTGCTAAGATAATACACGGCTCAGGCCCGGTTACCAAAAGCTATCACCAAAGCGAAGACGCACGGAGCGGTGCGGCGACGTGCAAAATTCAATCAATCACAGGAAAGATATACGATTCAATATGATTAGTCGATTCCCGCACTTCCCCTCTACGCTGCGGTCGTCTCCGCTTAGGACCAGGACATTACAACGTCTTCTTTTTCGTTTGGTGAGTACCTAACCTGGTGTCAGAATTTGTATGCGACCCATGGGCCTCTGACTTGGCTTTACATGCCGTCGAGAAATATCTCTCAGGCATGCTGGTTTCGTTTCCTCAAGATGTTTCCTTCTCCGAAGAAAGTGATAATAATTATACAATATGCAAATGAGTCCAAAAAATCAAAGGTGTCTTGGGTTTGAATTCGAGACCTATGACTTGACAGACCGACAGTCATACCACTAGATCTTTGAAACTACGCAACGGATTTTAATGCGGTTTTTTTAATAGATAGAGTGATTCTAGAGGAAGGTTTATATGTATGTATAACATTGCACCCGTGCGAAGCCGGGGCGCTAGTATTACATAAAGTATACATACTTATAGACGGCCCGCTTGTCGGCCTCAAACTGCGCCTGGTCGGCGTCCGCGGCGGGCGCACCGCCGCCCTGCATACCGCCAATATCACCAGTGTGGCTGCCTCATCTGGAATCAAAAGAAACAAGGCTTTAAAGAGGTGTCCATTGTGCTGCTAAAAGTGTGCTTGCCTCTCTAGATGGAAAGGTGACACGAAATTAGCGCGCGTTCTGAGTGGCGGTGTATCGCGGATGCGGAATCGGAGGCGGTGTGAAGCGATGACGCGGCCTAGGGTGGAGCCCGCTTGCCGAGAAGAAACCGATTCACTCGAACTTTGAACAGATCCAGCTTATAATGATCGGGAAACAGAGAAGCCGGCAGTGAATTCCACAGACTGGTGCGGGCGGTTCGCACAATAAATGTGGAAGCATAGCGCTATGTTGGTTTGTGATGTTATCTGTGATGTAAGCAATTGACAAATGATCTGTTGACTAGGTAGTCAATAGCTTATTTTTCCCGGGTCGTAAGTTCCGACACCTTTATTTTGAACGCTACGTTAGCTTTGCGGCGATTAGCTATTCGAGGTGAGTGCTAAAATTGTTGAGCTCGCTTCGCTCGCTCTTGAAGTATAGGATCTTGGATCTCAAGCTGTTCTGCGTAAGTCTACAAATTAAGGAGAAATCACATTTACACGAACAGATCAGCATTAGCATCTATTTCACTCCCTTTTACTGAGGCAACTCACTAAAGTGGAGGTCCAATTAAAGGAGGCACTTTAAAGTTCTTCCGAAGCGAGTGAGTGCGGATACTTGACACCGGACTTCTCGCTCCGCCAAATGACGCCTTTACCTAACAGAATGAGATAGAGATACTCGAAAACGCCGATCCGTGCATGCATATGTTCTATGTTAAGGGTTTGGTTTCCGCACTTAGTCCTTAAAGTGGACCATTGTACGTGAGCCATGGTGGCCGTTACTCCAACCAGCCCACCACCCTCCAGAAGCAGATCAGACTTCCCGGTCTTCTCAGGACATCCGCAAGGGATCTCGGTGCTCCAAGAGTCTCCTCGCGGATCTGGGTGACGCCGGTGCACTCGAGTACATGCGCTACCGTTTCCTCCGCCTCCATGCACGCTTTGCACAGGGGACTGTCAGTGATACCTAGGGTGTGGAAGTGTTTATTCAGTGAGCAGTGTCCAGTGATGGTCCCCGCCACCAGTCGCAGACTATCTCTGTCCAGGCGCAGAAGGCGCTTGGTCAGCTGTATATCCAGGGATGGGATAGCCTCCTTGGATTGCCTACACCCGCATGCATATTTTATTACACCCTAACTCATTCGTTTGAATGGCCAAAAGAAACTCAAAGACACAGGGTATAAACAGACCCTTCATGAAGCCGTCAGCCAAGCATTCTGTACATCAAACTAAGTCCTACGCAAAAATTATTGCTGGAAAACGACTTTTTTTTGGGTGGAAAATCACGTTTTACGGTAAAACTCAATTTAACGCATTCAAAACATAGTGCTGGTAGATGCATTGAATAGTAAACAGGCCATGAAGTTATTTAAAGTAAAGTAATAACCTTAAAAAAAACCTTCTGGGACCCATCGGGAAGTATATCCTTTCAGATGAAAAAATAATTTTTCAAATCGGTTTACAAATGGTAGTTATGAGTATGAGTCATAAGCGGTATCAAACATTTAAAAAAATACAACTGAATTGAAAACCTCCTCCTTTTTGAATAAGTCGTTTAAAAATAATAAGTAAGCATTAAAAAAATAAATAACAAAAAAATGTTGTTGGTCATGGTTCCAACCATGGCCATCAATATCTCCGTAACTAGAATGTATGGTCTAGAACTCCAGACCAAAAAAAAAATCGCAATGACGCGGAGAACAAGTGCCTTTCGGCTTCAATAATTTAGTCTTTTTACACCCCTATACATGATTTCACTTCTCCTTGTTTTGTTTGAATGGTTAAAAGAAACACACTTCAAGGCGAGGCCCATTTTTTTTGCAAATTTTACTACTGGATCATTAACGTAATGTTATTCAGGGACTTTTATAATCTACCGAGGTAAGTGACCACATCCCGGACTGACGCGATCGCACGTGAATTAGGGCCTGACCTTAGTTACAACAACATGACACAGTTGGCAAAGGATTATATCATAGCGTTATGTGCGAACCTATTGATGATGAGAAATCAGAAACGATAGACGAAGAATGATATGGTACGAAAGGAGGTGCCTGATAAGATGACGAGTAATAGAGAAGTATGGAAGAAGAAGACATGCTGCGCCGACCACGAATAAGTTGGGATAAGGGCATTAGAATGAATGAAAATTTGCGAGCCTATAAGTCTAGTATTTGGCTACATCTTTGGCGTCTTTAGGAGCACCCATCTGTTCCGGTTACGAGCAGACAGCAGGATTCATTAATGTGGAAGCTCCAGGGTAGCTCGCGTAATTCAAATTTTCTTACTCATGAAATAGTAATTCAATGGGATTACATGAACTTAGAGGGTTGTATTGATGAGTTTATTGGTTATAACTCTATAAATCCATATTTGTTACGGTCGCGAATCATATTTTAATCAACTTACAATCGGAAACTGACCTGCAAATTGCAAAAAAGGTAAGAAAAATTTAATTTCGCGGGCAACACTGGCGCTTCTTAATTGCCTCATCGTTTGTGAAACAGCACCACATTCTCGCGATCTAGCCATCTATGGATCTCCACCTGAGCAGATTTTCATTGCTTCGGCGATACCAGTTTGTCACTGAAAGTTTCATGGAATAACTCGAAAGATACCTAACATTTTTCTCGACTCAGATATCATTATCATCTGCTTAGCCTTTTTACCCGACTGCGTTAGAAGGAGGGTAATGTGTTTCGAGCGTATATAAGTATGTCCATTTCTTTGGCACGCCCTACAGCCCAAACGGCTGGACGGTTTTTGACATATGAGGTGTGGTTGAATTCGTCAGAATTGTGGTAGTGACATAGGCTATATAAATTTTGAAAATGGCGCCTGCAAATGAAAAATGGGGAAGGGGGCTAGTTTGAATGAAACAAAAGTTGGAAGCAGGGGGGCCTATTCTACTTTCATAATGTTATAAAATTTGCCCCGCCTGCTTTCAACTTTTGTTTCATTTAAAATGTGCATGATTTTTGCTTTGCAGTTCATTATTTTTAAGCCGACGGGTTTTTTTGTTTTTATAAAAATTCCAACTATCTTGGGGTCTGCTTCCAGTGTTACCGGATGCAGCTAAATACCAGTATTTTACATGGAGCGACTGCCTCCACAACCCAGTTAGCACTGGGCAATGCGAAACCCTTTGCTAAGACTGGTTGTCAGACTTTCAAGCCACTGACTACCTGTAACGATTTTCAAAGATCTACAAATGATAGCCGGGACCAACGGCTTAACGTGCTTTCCGAGGCACGGAAGAAACTCGGTATGTAATGGGTGGTCACCCATCCACGGACCTACCTAGGCAAGTGCGGCTTAACCTGAAGATCGACCTCCGAGCGGGTGTTATTATATAACCACGACCCCTCGCCCGCTTTGCCAGACTCAGATGATAAAGACCAGAATTCCACAGTCGTGTTTGTTCCCACCAGACCTAAGAGAAAACTGGTCAAGTGCGAGTCGTACTCACACGCACACAGGGTTCCGTAGCACCAAACAATATAATAAAAATATTTTGAAGGCACATTCATATGTTGTATTGTTTTACATTCAACAGCAAAACTAAATTTGTTTTTCATAGTATGTTAATGAAAAACAAAGTTACTGCTACAGCTTGATGAAAAAGTCCCATATCTCAAAAACTAAACATCAAATCTTATTTTGGTTATTTAATAATTCACTTTGAGAAAAAATAGTTTTAGGAACCCTAATGTCATTTTTAAAGACGTATCTATAGACACACCGCACGTATAGGTTTGATGATAAAAACATTTGTCGGGCTCAGTTCCATAGGTATATGTAATTTTGTATAAAAGGCGTAAAGCGGTTCGCAGAATACCTACTAAGTTACAACAACTACAACTCTGTAGTCCTAATAGTTTCGGAATAAAGTGGCTGTGACATACACGGACAGACAGACATGGCGAATCTATAAGGGTTCCGTTTTTTGACATTCGGCTACGGAACTCTAAAAACTCGAAAATAAACATTTCTATAACTTTTTACAAGACTTAAGATAACAAAAGCCTAATAAAATAAAACTATCTCAAAGAGCGAACTAATAAACAAAATATATAAACAAGAAAACAAGAGAATAAACAATAAACAGTAGAAATAACAGACACCATTACAAACGCGGTCTGGCAATAAAAAAAGATATTAAAACCAAGCAACACATTCATCACAAATGTTGCCAGTGGATTGATATAAAATACCACTTATATTTTCTTTACTGTTTCGCTAAAGTAATAGTGGGTAGGGTCGGTTTTTAATATCTATGGGTGGGTAAGAAGTATTTAAGATAGCTGTTTCGTGAGTAAAGATTATAATATTGTTTGGGAGTTACCCGAGAGTGTAAAAAGAACGCGTTACATTTTCAAATTCAAATAATTTATTGTGGATCATAGGTTCTTAAGATGTTGTGTTAAATACAGGTAAGTCTGCTACGTCCCGCCATTGAGGCATACAAAATTCATGTCACAAGTTCGGTAGATATGCAGTAACTATATAAAACATCCAAATGTCGTGCAATATTTATTTCAAATTACAAATTATTCATTCAATGGATTCGCTTCAATGTATTGTCATCTAGAAATTCTCTTAAAGAGTAATAACATTTACTTATCAATAATTCGTTTAGTTTTTTTTTTACGGGTATTAATATTGTTCATAGTTCTGAGAAAAGGTGGTTGAAGATACGTGGGCCCATACAAAAGATACTTTGGTGCAAAAGCTTTGTTTTACTGGCTACGGTGCGCAGCTTGTCTTTGAGTCTGGACATTACAGATACTGTTACCCTGCGCCGTCTCACGGTTGGGTAAAGGTCCACGATCTCCAGTTGTTTCGATCCAGGGCTAATATAGACCTCTGGTCATTTTTCTCCAGCTCGTCTCGCCATCTTCTACGAGATCGGCCGACGCCTTCTGGCCGTGTCAAGGCTCCAGAAAGTGGCTATTTTGGCCCACAGCTCATTGGGCCTGCGGCAGACATGGCCAGTCCAGTCCCATTTTAGCTTAGCGGATTTTTGAGCAACGTCAGTAATTTGTGTTTTGGAGCGCAATGTGGTGTTGCGTACATGGTCGGTTAGTTTGACGCCTAGAATGCTACGCTCCTCTGCACGTTGGCAGACCTTGAGTTTGGACTTTTGAATGCGCGACATTAACGTACCATTTTCGACAAGCACGATAAGTATCACCCTCAGATCTTATGCATAACTTCTTACAACTAAGTAAACATTTTGTGTGAAAGGATTTTCAAATTTAAATCGCGGCTGTCAGAACCGGTCTGGACAAATTGCAAACCAAACTTCCAACACTGGACTTAGATCCACTGCCTATCTGACTTCTACAAGTTCACAACCCAGTTTCTGGATAATACCCATTGGTAAGACGGCAAGGTATCGGCACAAAAAAGCACAAGACGATAACATTTTACACGTTACTGAATAGAAACTTTGCATCGAATTTTCCTTTCCCCTTGCGCAGATATAGACGGCGGATAATTAATCCCAGCCGATTTGGCTAAAATAAGGAAAGAGGAAAAGAAAAATGTTTACTTATTTCGTTTCATGTTTGCGGGAGCTGATTCTGCACTATTTGGAAAAGGTGTTCGCGACATGGTCTATTCTAAAAGTATTTGATGAAAGTGTAAACCAAAGACATTTAGATATTTACGAGCGATAAACGAGACAAGCCGATTAAAATCGTAATCTAATATCTACTTGTTACTATTATCCAAATCATTTCATCATTACATTTAATCTAACTTTAATTTACCCTAAACTTAACGACTACAGCAAACTAATTCATATATCTTACCTCAGCACCGGGCCCGCAGCTATGCCTACGGGACCAGTGCAACAGAAAAGGGCAGTCTGGCCTCTCCACAATAACCTTCAGGATGCTGTTGGAGCCTCCACGTATCCTACGCATTAGGGACGCCGTTCTCTTGCGCATGACAGTTATGCTACTATGTTTAGTGCACAGAGCATCTTATATGTATATACGTTAAGTGTCTAGTGTCATACGACCGCTTGTCAGGTAGCATTCGTATGTCAAAATCGAAAATGTTCCTAATCTTGTCAATCACTACATAGTATAAAACAAAGTCGCTTTCTCTGTCCCTATGTCCCTTTGTATGCTTAAATCTTTGAAACTACGCAACGGATTTTTTAATAGATAGAGTGATTCAAGAGGAAGGTTTATATATATAACATTGCACCCGTGCGAAGCCGGGGCGGGTCGCTAGTGATGTTATATTGACCTCATTGGATCTTTTATTAAAATATTCCCAATGTCCGTTCTATAAGTCTTTTAAATCTCTTTGGTGTAAACAAACTCTGTCAATCTTCTTCTTTACCATGTGGTTAGTGTCTAACCTGGTGTCCGAGTTTTTATGCCGCCCATGGGCCTCTGACTTGACTTTACATGGCGTCAAGAAATATCTCTAATGCATGCTGGTTTCCTCACGATGTTTTCCTTCACCGAAGCAAGTGTACAATACGCACATGAATCCGAAAAATCAGACGGCGTGCCTTGGGTTCGAACTCGAGACCTACAACTTGGCAGTTCGACGGTCACAGCTCTAGGCTATCACTGCTGAAGGGTCTCGTGGTAAATAAAGACTGAACGGGTTCGATTGATCAAGGTTAAGTTACAATACGCTTATTGAACTCTGACATATGATGAGTTACGGTGACTTTGCATGTCACATGAATCTGTACTAATATTATAAAGAGGTAAAGTTTGTGAGGTTGTAGGGGGTAATCTCTAGATCTACGGAACCGATTTTGAAAATTCTTTCACTAATGGGAAGCTACACTATCCCCGAGTGCCATAGGCTATACAGCGTGTAACAGAAAGGGTATAATAATATGGAATACTGTGGTTCGGACCATCAAACTGAACAACTTTCTCTATGGGACCACCATCGAAATCGTAAAAAAATAATCAGCTGTCCCACACATTTGGGTCGAGTAGGTATTGAAATTTTGTATAGGACAGCTGATTATTGTTTTACGATTTCGATGGTGGTCCCATAGAGAAAGTTGTTCAGTTTGATAGTCCGTACCACAGTATTCCATATGATTATACCCTTTCTGTTACACGCTGTATTTACAACGTGCCCGTGGGATCATTTTTGACCAAAACGAGAGCGAAACCGCGGGCAACAGCTATAGTGGATAAAATAAGGAATGAGTATATTAGAGGAAGTTTGATAGTTGCGCCAGTTACAGAAAAGTTGAAAGGAAGTCGACTGTCTTGGTACGGATATGTGATGAGGAGGGACGAATTGAATGTGACTACAAGTCAGAGAGTGATGAATATATATGTTGATGGATGGAGAGGGAGAGGAAGACCAAGGAAACGATGGATGGATTGCGTGAGGAATGATGTGAAGAAAAAAGGAGTAAATGATAGCGTGACGATTGACAGAGGAGAATAGAAGAAAGAAAATCCAGCCAAGTTCTAGTCGGACTCGCGCACGAAGGTTTCCGTACGATTATCTAAAAAAAAATATCTAATTGGCGTCAACTATGGATGTATGGGGAATTGGGGAAACCCTTTAATTTTCAACTTTTTTTGTTTTCTTGGCAATTTTCCTTTATTTGTGCTGTAAGGCCTTGATTTTTAACAAATTTCATGATTCTAGGTCAAAAAGAAGTTCCCTATAGGTTTTGATTCCCTTGTGAAATCTTATAATATGCGACATAAACAGTCATATCTTTTGGTCGCGTTGACTTACAAATTTGATTTTTTCATTGTTCCAAGGGGTAGCTGACCTGAGTATTTGGTAATTTCAGCTTGATACTGCCACGCATTCCTGAGAAAAAGGGTCTTGATAGACAGACAGACGGACAACAAAGTGATCCTATAAGGGTTCCATTTCCGCGGGTCTGTGCACGGTGAGTAATGGGCTAACTCGCCGTCCGTCTATCTTATGACGACAGGCCGTGTCGACGGCGCGTTCGTGTTCCACGCGCGCCTCAAAGAGATGTCAGCAAACAGGAAAGGGTCCGAAAGGACCGATGCCTGCCAGGGCTGCGGGACTGTTCGAAAGAGATACCGCGGCCCCGGAACACAGGGCAAAAGAAGGAACATGGATGGGTTTTAGTCAGTAAAAGTCTGACACTCCCTCCTGCTCAGCCCAGAGCGGGAGGGGTTATTTGATGATTTCCCATACGAAAAAACAAGGGTTCCATTTTGCCGATTGAGCAGGAAGATGATTATGATGATTTTGATACCCGGAAAAGTATTATCACCAGCCGAGCCTTTTCCCAGCTATGTTGGGGTCGGCTTCCAGTACAACCGAATGCAGCTGAATACGAGTTCCGAATATCAAAATAAGGTTTCAAAACGTAGCATTTGAGTGAGATGATTTTCTTTAGATAGCAACGCTATACAAATTGTTTCAACTTTGAATTGTGTTCCCCTAAGATAATAGCAATAGTTTGACCCCCTTTCACAAAAGGACTATGTCTTTGGCGAAATGCGGAAGTGTAAATGCACAATTCTACACCCTATAGGGATCAATGGGGAGATTTTAATTTGATACGGGGGGTTCCGTCGGTTTTAGATACCTGCGAACGTAATTGCGTACACTTTGAACTACATTTGCAGTAAGAGGATTGCCTTTTATAAGTTAGTAATATTAAAGAGAGATGGCAGTGATTTCGCCTGCTTTTACCTATTCTGCCGTCCAAGTGCAATAACTAGGTTAAAACTATCTTTATTTATACCGGTCTTGATAAGTTCATCCTAAAGCACCGACCTAGATATTGCAGTTAGTCTTAGTATTAAAACTGGCTTCGTCATAGATACGTAAAAACTGTCTAAGAAGAATCTATAGATCTCGTTCTGCAAACTCCGAATATGTACTTAACACAATTTGTCGCAAAACTCGAGTTATTGCACTTTTCGTAAGGACGGCAGTATTATACAGGGTGTAACAAGACCCTTAACGAAGCCGAAAGGCACTTGTTCTCACTGTCATTGCGATCATCTTTTTGTTCTAGACCATGCCTGGGAAACTTCTAGTTACGGAGATATTGGAGGTCAACGTTTTTTTTTTATTCTATTGTTTAAGGTAGGTACTTTACTTTAAATACCTCCACGACCTCCGTACTATTCAATGCATCCATCAGCACAATGTTTTCAGTGCGTCACATTGAGTCCTACCGTAGAACGTGATTTTTCACCTCCAAAAAAGATGTCGTTTTCTATTCATTCTTAGGCGTAGAGTTACTTAGTTTAAAGTACAGACGTCTGCACATCAAGCTTCCCGGAAACCGTCCAATTTTCCCAATTAACTTTGAACATACCTAATGCTTGCGATAAAGTTGAAGACCTATTAAAGAAATTTGACAGATTATAGTAGCTTGATGTGCTGGCATCTGTACCAAAATTTTAGGTGTACCATTTTTATAAAGTTTTTAAAATTACTTATCTGTTTTTGTCTTTCATTACATATTTCACCCAAAGTGAGACATTTGAATACAAAATAAAACAAAAATGAATTAATTAGTGAATGAATCCAACGATGAATGGATTTCGACACTCGTGCACTGAAATAGCAGTTTGTTCTCTAACTAGGCACATCACATGCACCTATTTATATCTATACCTAGATTTACCTTCACACAAATACTCAAGCATAACAAATCGTATATCAATAAATAGCAAGTTTTCAACATATACGAACGTGTTCTGTATACCAGGCGGCTACGGAGGACGCATTGTAATGGCGGACTTATTTCCCGCGCTTTTGAAATAGTGTTGCCAACAAGTCGATGTTTTAGTGGTGCGGTAAGAAAAAGGATTGTTTCAAGTTTAATAAGAAAAGGAAACGACTATTCGGATTATGAAATTTGAAGATAAGTGACGTTAGGAATGAGGCCGGAAACTGCTGGGTTGATTGTGGAGAATGCAATCGTGTCCCTGCACCCCAACCAGAAGTGACGAGGAGGAACAACCGTGTGGTTTTATTGAGTAGGAGTCCGTCAGCCCCTCCGCCGGCCCCCAAAGACATCCATTAAAGATCTGAAGACGTAAAAAAAGAATGCATCCGTTCCATTACGAAATTTGCTGATGCCACTCGGATGGCTGCCACATTAAACTGAAATAACACAAAATATCCGAGCAATGGGTCAAGACTCAAGAGCATGGCCCAATCACGCCACTCCAAGCACTTGGCGACATAGCGACAGACCCAGACGGAGCTGGCAATACGAGCCGAACTCCTTCGATAAAGACTGGTACTAAATAGAAAAAAAGTGGAAACAGAGTAGGGAGTGTCAAAAAGCGGATCTCGGAATCTAAATTTCTGAATTCTTTTACATAGAAGAATGATGAAACAAAGGCTGATTCGCCTGGACTAATATATACAATGGTCAACACATCTCATTGGCTTGTAATGAGTGTCAAAGGTTAATTTCCTCAGGGTTGAATAGGTCACGATAATTGCCGTTATTCTTGATGAGAATGTGTGACAAGAATAAATAGCGTGTAAGAAAGTGATTGACATTAGATCCTTGACTTTTAGTACGACTATAGCTGTACAAGGATCTTCCGGCGTGTGGTCCAAATCGAAGATAAGGCCGCCATATTGTTTTTTCTCTCAGTGAGAAATGGCTGTGTACTAGCCGGACAGACGGACAATGGACTTAGTGAAATTTATTATTATTTAATATTACTTATATGGTTGTTTTTAAATATTATTATTTAAAAACAACCACATAAGGCGACAACAGACTTAAATTGAATATCGTTTCAGAAACCTCGAAACGGCTTGCATCGCATCGGATCGGAAAGGATACGATCGGATGCGGCGACAGCTGATCGCATCCGGCAGGATGTCGACGTATACGATCGGTTCCGTACCGTCACTTGCGAACGAATCCGTTTCTGCGCCTAGTCAAATAGTTTCATTCCTACCGCGACGGAAACGACTACAGGCGAACGGAGCCTATCGTTCCTCGCAGCATACTTTCGGCTACGATCGCGTGTCGCGGAAGACGCCCGCGGTCAAGCTGCTGTGCGCGGTTTGGTAATATAGACTTTTAATATCGTTTCAAGATTTTTAAATCCGTTCCGATCCGATGCGATGCGATCCGTTTGATGGAAATCATCCTTAGTTCTGCTTCCTAAGCAAAAACTCTGATTTTTGTACGTATTTGTTGAGTATTCGCTCCTTTTCCAACAATGACACCCAAAATCAACACAACAATGATAGGTAACAAACAAAACTACTGGACACACTTCAGTCAATATTTGTTTAGGGTTCTACCATAGAGAAAATAAAATTAAGAAGATCCATTCCCTACAAAAGCCACACAACGAAGTGTCATGCACCACTGACAAAATTGGAAAATAGCAAATATCGTTCTCAGCATTAATTTAGCGTTGAATTGAATATTAGGCTGATTGAGGTTACAAAGAAAGCAGGAATTTGATTGAGGACATTATGTGAAATGAAATTGTTTATGAAACAAGAAACAGCAAAGTGATTGCAGGCAGGGTAACTCCTGATGCTAAGAGGGAAGTCGTTTTAATTTAATCATGTACAAGAAGTTGTATATATAAATAACTAGCATTGCCCGCGGCTCCGCTCGTCTGGAAATTGACCCACAGAAACGTCGCAAATAGACACTCGGGGATGATGTCGTTTCCCATTAGTAAATAAATCAGAATCAGATCTGTAGTTTCGATGATTGCCCCCCGCCTTTATAATATTAGTTGGTACCTATACATTCTTCGACCAGGCAGGTCAGCCGTTTTCTACCTGTGCCCGAAAATGATGGGAACTGGATAATATGTACCAGTATTTTATATGGAGCAACTGGTAGGAACTTCAAACCACACAGGCAAATCTTTGATGATGCTCAATTCTAATCCTAACATAATCCTAACTATAATAATATTATAAATTCGACAGTAAGTTTGTTACCTTTTCATGCCTAAACCATTGAACCGATCATCCTGAAATTTTGCATATACGTTAGAAACGGATAGTGGGTACCTTTCATCCCGAAAAAAAGTACTATTCCCGAGGAAAACAAGAATAACGTTCTTATGATAATAGATGGCGCCACGTGTCTTTGGAATCATGATTGAATTATATTATTACAAGCAGAGTACAACCTGAATTGATGAATTCCAAATTAACCTGAGCTAAGCCGCAGACAAAAGCTAGTACCCGATAAAGGAAATCTTTCTACACAGTGAACCTTCTGCCGAAACGCCTACTTTATAGACCGACTCACTATCTTTGTTAATAACTTCTTCCTTCCTTTGTTTATGTGCGGACCCTAATTCTGTACCTTTCCTGTTTTCCGCAGATAGCTAGCAGGAAAATTGTTGAAAATTTCTGTAAAATATGGAGGTTTCTGTGAAACTTATCGGGTGAAATTGCTGGGAGAGGACGCTCTAGAAGAACGTTCACTGACCTTAATTGTGATGTTCTTTAGATAGGTCAGGTACGTGGTACTTGCAACATGATCTGCAGGGCTATTGCGTATCTCTGTTGACAGTTCATAGTGATCATCACTTGGCGAGTTTTGATATACAATGGCCGTTCTTGTTGGTTTCAACTGACGCTACCCGTGCAGAACTGTCATTGTATATCAAAACTCGCCAAGTGATGATCACTATTAACTGTCAACAAAGATACGCAATAGCCCTGCTGATGTAAGAACGTGGACGAGGCAAAAGGAGAATGTAAGGATTGTAGCAGGTGGCTTCTGAAAATGGCGCGTGTAAATGTATTTATGTGTGTTATCGCGTAGAATGTGTGCGATGGTATTTTTATGATCTGATGCGGGTAGTCTAGTGTATGTTGGTGTTATTGTGCTAATTATGACGTTTTACTTATACATAATACATAGTAGGGCAGAGATAAAAACGAATGCCTTCTTTTGCAAGTCTAGCACGGAGAGGGGGATTATTGACTGACCCTACACCCAGTGCGACTGCGGTGATTCTGATCAGACCATGTCCTACTTGCTGACATATTTGTTACCTGCACTTTTGATGACATAAATAAATAATGGCAGTGATGACACGATCAAAGTGAAGTCTTCTAGGCTGGAAACAAAAAGATTACGAGACGGGTGTGGCATATTCTTTGGTATCTGATCGGCAATAGTATTCCCAATCTGCTTCAAATCAAACTGAATGTACAAATAAAAAATAAGCAAAAAAAATTATGAGAACACCATAAAAAGTATCGTTAAAAATAACATCAACGCTGACTCCAACAAAACCATCGACTCACCCCACAAAATCTATCGATAAGTCATTCATGTCCCATCACTACCCGCTCCACTAACGACACCGCACTGGTAAAATAGACGCCAGATATATTCTGTATGCAACCGTGAATCGCTAGAATGTCTCCAACTTTACATTTGATTTTCGTACAATTTATACCAACTATTATTTTTGTTTAGAAAAGAGGTTTCCATCAAAATAGTTTGCGTCAAGCTATGGACGTATACATATATTTTACTAGTTGTAGATATTTGACAGTCGTTACGGGTAGTCAGAAGACAGAAAGTCTGACCACCAGTCTTACTAACGGCCGTTTTCAATAACTAACTAACAGTTAACGGAACGTTGCTATCTCAGATAAACAGTTAAAGAAACGTCGACTGTCAACTCTCCGAGAGACAGATAAATGACGTGGATAGGATATTCCTGTCACACCGATAGCTACTAGAATATGGCATATTAACTAACCGTTATACGTAAGTTGTATAAAGAAAACGGCCGTAAGGGGTATCGTGTTACCCGGTAACGTAGTTTAAAGATCAGATAGGCAGTCGCTTCATGTAAAGTTCAACTGCATCAGGCAGGCTAGACTGTAAGCAGAAGGCTAGGCATATAGAGGTATAAAGAACCTTGTGTCAAATTCTTCATTCCCCATACAAAAGGGAGGATCCTCCGACCAGACATGTGTTACGTCTGATAGGCTATTGCCCCAAAGATGATGGGCTTATGTCACGGATAACTTTAATAGCGCGATTCTGAATGTTGATGGTAGTTCTTCGTTTGTGTCATAGATGGCGCTGCGGTACTTTTTTACTATGTTGCTATAGTACTTGTTGTAGTGCCGCTTCAGGCAGATACTCGTACACACACGCAGTGTCACCTAGACAAAGTGTCAATGTAACATCGATAAAAATGTAAAAATGTCGTGATGGCCCAGAGATTAAGGCCTCGCCTCTCATGCATGAGGTTGTGCTTACTTTCTAAGTTTATCTTGGACATCACAGACATCGGTGAAGGAAAACATCATGAGGAAACCTGGACTTATACATATAAGTCTGAAATCGCCAACCCGTCTTGAGCAAGCGTGGTGATCAATGCTCGTGCCTTTTCTGTTGAGAAGAGGCCTTTGCCCAGCAGTGGGACAGTAATAGGCTGGTATTAAAGATGTAAAAAAGCATAGAGATAATTTAACATCATTGCACTTGTAATCCCCGATGGGTTAGGCGGAGGTGTACCTAACAGTACACTCACATTTGGTCTGCAACTGAGGAATTTCCGATTGAATAAACCAATAACACTATATCCGATTTGAGAATGGAACCCATCAACAGGACCAGGTTTTTTTATTTGTCGTTTTTTCTCAGAAAAAGGACCTTAGTTTTTTTTAAACACAAAAATCAAATGCCTGCCGCAATAATATTTTAAACGAAAAATAAACCTATATATAAAATAACTAGGGCTTTGCCCAAACGCGGCAAAATGAGTATTGAAAAGTCGCAAAATAGTGACACAGTTGTCTATACTACAGCTGAGAACTGAACTAAAACAATGGACATAACACCTTCACAAATTAGGAACACAGAAAAACAAACGCCATACAAATTCCTTCATTCCCCAATCAAAGAAATAAAAACAAATAGAAAAAAACATGAACTCCCTTTTCCCGCCATTTTCTCCCTTCGAGGGCCCTTCAATTTAAACTCGTTCCATTCGAAAACGATAATTAAAAAGGAAAAATCACGCCGCCATCTTTGCTTTTACGTTCGGAAATCCTCTCGACGTGTTTCCCGCCTTTTGCAATTAGCTCAATTTCTGAACGTCGCGTCCCCGTGTTGCTAGAGTGCAAAATTTAATTTGTTTGATTTTTTTTTCAAGTGGTCATTATTTTAATGGAGTTATAGGTGTGAAGTGCGAATGTTGGATTGAGTTTTTAATGTTCAAGTAGGCCCTCTGTCTGATTTGGTAAGAGTAAAATAATTGTCACTTAACTGAAATTTTAAGAACCAGGCAGGGTTTGGGAATAGACGAACTATCAGAATTAAATCTTCCCGGGAACAGTAGTCCCGTATATCAACTTATAGTTAGTTTAATAAAAATGTTTCATGTATTTACAGAATGGTACAGAATGCTTGGTTGACGGCTAGTATATAGGGTGACTGGTAATTAGTGACCGATACTTAAACACGTGATTGTACACACGGCTACACATCAAGCTATAAGCATAAGCATTTTCAGTTTATGCTGATCTCGCATTGTATAGGATTTCCGTACAATGCGAGGTCAGCTTATACTTGAAATGTATAGCTTGATGTGTAGCCGTGTGTACTTATGATAACAAACAACTGTCCCAAAGAAACATTTTTTTTATCATTCACTATCACAATAACACAACAGCCATATGAAAATGGCGCGCGCGCGCCTGTGACCTATCAGCTGTTAGCCGCGTGACGCCGTTCTGTCTCATTACTATCGTACCGTGCAACAGTGGATATGCAGAGAACCGCGCGCGAAATACATACGGCTGTTGTGTTATTGTGGTAGTGAATAAGTATTAAAAAATATATTCTTTGGGAAAATTGATCGTTATCATGAGTACAATCACGTGTTTAAGTATCGGTCACTAATTACCTGTCATCATGTATATGTATGTATTAGTATATAGTCGGTTTATACCTTGTATTTCCATGTCTTCAAAAAAAGAAATGGTTCTGAATATTCGAATGCATTTCACATTGTTATTAAAACTATATTAATTCTTATTGGATCTATGTCCGGTTGATGGCATAAGCTTGCCTCATATTACATGGCTCTTAAAAGTAAAACTATAACTGGCGGGGTGAACTATAAGTAGGTACTCCTCTACCGAATGCTTCAGAGAAAGAGTAATGATTAGTTTGTTAAAAAAAAATGAGTCAGTTTTAAACTTTCTAGTTAAGAGGCCGGCGACCGATGCGTTTTTCATACAAACGTAATACCAAAATAACTTGTAAATCAAAAACATTCTTAAGGTACTGTCTCTTTATTCCGATTGGAATACAAAATATCTAGGTTCCCAATGAAATATTTTGAAAGGACAATGATATAAAGAAGAGATATGAGGAATTTAAAATTTCTATAGAAAACTTATTTTTCTCATAACTCTTGTTTAAATCAGTGTCCATTCAAAATATTTCATTGGGAACCTAGATATTTTGTATTTCGATCGGAATAAACAGACAGTACCTTAAGAATGTTTTTGATTTACAAGTTATTTTGGTATTACGTTTGTATGAAAAACGCATCGGTCGCCGGCCTCTTAATATTTTATTCTGTGCTAAACAAAATTGAGCCTAAATACAGTACGCCATTTAGCACATCAAGTCCTATTTCACCGTGAAAGGTTAGTCTAGATCTCACGACCTTTAAGTGCATACGTTTCGTCACACAGTTCTATTTCTATATGCTAGTATTGATTGAAGTCTAATTTTATATCTCTCTTATATATCTCTCGTAATGTATCTTGGTGGCCCAATATAGACAGAAAATGCAGAGTGAATTAATGACCGTTCAGCGTGACACAGCACAGCAAGACACAAGAGACAATTAATTATGAAAATAGGAATTAAAAATAAATAAATAAAAAAGACAGAGATACCTGTCGAAGTCTTTGGAGGAGGCGTTTGTCGCAGGATAAGCTGTTATTGTAAATAAAAGACTAAGGCCTAAAACTGGATGAGGCTGGCACATGAACGTGGAGGAACGTGGTGGTGGTGGTGAACTTGGCACAAGCAAAGAGGAGCCTACACCCAACAGTGGAGAATGGTGATGATGATGATGATTATAGGCCTAAAACTAGGCCCAATCAAAAGCCTAAACAAGCATACACAGGTCGCCATTTTTGACTATTATTAAACCAATATTCAAAACAGATCTGTCGTATTAGAATCACGTACGACCTCCGCACTAGCTCACTTTATTGTATATTTATGCTAAGCGTTTGATTTGTAAGCCTGTTCGAGTATACGTCGCGAAATAATTGGAAAAATCGTATGTTTGCATAAAGCCTAAGACTTTTCTGGTAACTTTATAAAAATGGTACACCTAAAATTTAGGTACAAATGCCAGAACATCAAGCTACTACAATCTGTCAAATTTCTTTAATAGATTTTCAACTTTATCGCTAAAGCATTAGATTCAAGGTTAATTGGGAAAATGTTACAGTTTAATTCTGTTAAGTCTTGAATTCAAACTATGGATACTTTACGTCACATATATTGTAAAAGAAATTGTAACCACACGTCACTCTCCCGCGGTACCTTGATTTACTGGCGTCTTAATAATAATATAATAATAAATATCGCTGGACATTACACACAGCGCCATCTAGGTGCCACACTAAGCAACGAGGCTTGTGTCGTGGACACCAGATAGTTGATAATACTACATAGATACTTTTTGTTTGTAAATACATACTTATTATACATATAAACATCCATGACTCGGAAATAAATGTCCATGCTCATCACACAAACATTTGCTCCTACCGGGATTCGAACCCGGGACCCTAAGAACGTAAGGCAGCCTCACTACCGCTGCGCCATTCGGGTCGTCTGTACAATACCATTTTATAATTTGTATTCACTTCAAATTAGACAGAGACGTTGCTTGTTTCTGATTAGCTGAAACAACGCGTCTTCCGATTCTCGAAAAAATGGCGTCAAAAATCAAAATGTCAAACCCGCCTAAAATGACTTACGTGATGTTAGAACTTCAACGATGTTTTGTAAAAATGAAAGTCTTTCTTAGTTTCCGACAGACCTGGTGACCTACCATGACGTCTTAAAGCTGGACAAATGCCGGTGTGGGAAACAGATGGCGCTAGACGACCTGTATAGCTCTCTCTTTCCCACACTGGAATTACTCCTGCTAGTCGCTTACTCCAGCTGACGTCATAGTAACCCCCCTGATTGTCGAAAACAAAGAAAGAAAAGACTTCATCACCATTGCTTCCAAAATGGTAAACGAATCCGTCATCAAAATCAATCAATCAAAGTCAAAATATTTTTATTTCACATAGGCCTAGATGGGCACTTATAAAACATCGACAAAAAGGTGCACGGTTCGGGTTAGTCGTTTCCTATGGAGAAGAACCGGCAAGAAACTCCATGGTTACTCTTTTCAAATCATTTGGTGTTACAATATTATCATGTTACAGCATTAGTACTTAAGTATGGGGGGACAGCATAGGCCCGACAATAGGTCGTTGCTTATTACACAAAAAATGTAAAACAAGATAAAAAGTTAACAAAAGTTAACGAGAATCGGGGAATCTACAGAGCCTTTAATGTTCACTCATTCACAAACAATCGGTAAAAAAGAATCTATACAAAGGTAAGAAAATATTGTAAAATAGTAAATTAAACAAGTGACACAGATATTGTCATCAGTGCTGTAACTATTCTGAGCAAAAGATGTATAATGATTTGAAAACGATCGTAAAGAATCTGGTTAGATAGATGAGAAAAAATGAGATTGAGAATAGTTAGAGACATCCACATATTTGTGCCGTTTATGAGCTACCAGGGAAGCCGCATGCGCAGAAGGAACTAAAGCCAAACTTCTTTGTCTTCGACGAGATCAGTGAGAGAAATCCGGCATATCGCATAACCAAAAACATCGATGACATGTGACATCTAACTACCCGCATTGGGCAAGAGTAATGGATGGCACATGGCACAATCCATGTCAAAGAGAAGAGGTTTGTGTCCCAGCATGGCACATAGGCTATGCTAGAAATGATTTTCGTAATAATACAAGCTTATATTAGAATTAAAGCCAAAAAAAATCGGTTTATTTGAATTGCGAAAAACTTACACTGAAGGATACGCTGTTTGGTTTGCACCACAGATATTTGCATATTATTATATGAAAATTATACTGTATATATGACCAGCTGTGCCCGCGACCTTCGTCCGCGTGAAATTATTATAGTCAACTTTTTTTTAGAACTTTTTAAGAGGAAAAATTCCGTCATACATGGTTGTTGCATGACTTTAACCGTTTACCTTGCGCACGCAACGAAAGCTCCCAAAAGAAATAAATTTTCCAAGTCTTTGCAATATTCATTGATGCTCCGCTCCTATTGGTCGTAGCGTGATGTTATATAGCCTTCCTCGATAAATGGGCTATCCAACACTAAAATATTTTTTCAATTTGTGCCAGTTGTTTCTGAGATAAGCGCGTTCAACCAAACAAACAAACCCTTCAGCTTTTTAATATTATAAGTGTCCTACAAATGATTTTATCTATATCTGTGGTTAGCCCCAACATTCTAGCTGTGCTCTAACTAACCAGAATGAAGATGATTAGGGTTGACTCTTAGATTAGCCATTCGACTTTCAAGTGAAAGGTATGCCTGGTTCTTCCAAGATCTTGTAAAAATGTTTTGATTGAAAAGAGGGTTCATGGAGTTTCTTGCCCATTCTTCTCCATAGAGACAACTACAGTGCTTTCATAAGTTATTATGCCTTGTGTCTGTGATTGTAGCTTCGCCTTCTTTGTTGCTCTGACATTCAAAAGTGCCTGTTATGGTCTAATTGAAATAAATGGTTGAGTTTGAAGTTTCAAATTTTCTAATCGTTATCAATGCTTTCTTTCTTAGTGTTCAACAATCCGGAGTTGTGCAAAATTTCTAGGATCTTCGCTTAGATACGATTTTTTCCAATCATTCCGCGACATGCGTATATCTCATGCTTCTCTTGTAGTTGACGTATACCACTAGCTATATGTAGAAGACATGACAGTTGCCAACGAATGAGAATACCTTGTGGAAAAAAAAAACTACCCTCATTTTTATACTTGCATAAAAAATGTCCTATCTCTTCATTGACATATTTATGAGAAGGACAGGAAGGATTTAAGAAAGAGTACCTCGTGGCTAAGGTAAAGTTTTTAACAGCCGTTAGGGTCGATCTTCGGGTTAAGCCGCGCTTGCCTAGGTTGGTCCGTGGATGGGTGAACACCCATTACATACCTAGTTTTCTCCGTGCCTCGGAAAGCGCGTCAAGCCGTTGGTACCGGCTGTCAGTTGTAGATCTTTGACAGTCGTTACAATGGCCCGAAAGTCTGACAACCAGTCTTACGTCACTGTGAACTTAGCATCTCAAGTATTAGCATCTCAACAAATAACTTGAGTTCTGCTTGCATCCAGCATAGTTCCACAGTTCCTGATAGTTTATAACGATTGTTCAATTCATTTGCCCTGAAAAATCCAATTTTGAAAATGAGATGCCAACTTCACATATGACATCGCAGCATCTCATCATATTAAAGGTTTTTCACGGTCGAGGAGTTGTTTTAAACATAGTTCTATACCTCCTGATTGATTGTAACAATAGTTCTGTTGCTTTACCGTGAAAATAGCAATTTTGAAAATGAGATGCTAACTTCACATAAGACGTCATAGCATCTCACAGTATTTTCAATGTTTTAACACCGAGGAGTTTTATTAAGCATACTTCTATACACCTTGATTGATTTTAAGCATAGTTCCATCAATTTGCCGCCAACGCCACGACCCCACCGCGATTTCGAACGTGAGATATTAACTTCCTATATGACGTCATAGCATCTCACAGTATTTTCAGTGTTTTAAAACCGCGGAATTGTATTAAGCATAGTTCTATAAACCCTGATTGATTTTAAGTATAGTTCCGTTAATTTTCCGCCAAAATCACGACCCCGGACGTATTTATAGCCTAGGTAATGAAAACGGCTGAGATGCTGGTCAGAACTGTCAGTAAACGGTCACCATATTTTTTTTGTTTTTTGTTTTTCGCTAAAACTTGTAGTGTGGTGTGATTTGAAAGCGGAATACTGCAGTATTGGACGTATTTATAGCGTAGGTAACGAAAACGCCTGAGATGCTGGACAGAACTCTCAGTAAACGGTCACCATATTTTTTTTTTTGGTTTTTTGTTTTTCGCTAAAACTTGTAGTGTGGTGTGTCCTACAGCAGTAGTAGGCGTATTTATAGCATGGGTAATGAAAACAGCTGAGATGCTGGGTAGAACTGTCAGTTAATGGGAACCAAAGCTAACCTGACATTGTTTTTGATTTTTCTCTCTAAAACTTGTATTGTGGTCTGTCCTATTGCAGTAGTAGATGTATTTATAGCGTAGGTAACGAAAACAGCTGAGATGCTGGGTAGAACTGTCAGTTAATGGTAACCATATTTTTATACGTTCGAACCCGCGGTGGGGTCGTGATTTTGGCGGAAAATTAACGGAACTATACTTAAAATCAATCAGGGTTTATAGAACTATGCTTAATACAATTCCGCGGTTTTAAAACACTGAAAATACTGTGAGATGCTATGACGTCATATAGGAAGTTAATATCTCACGTTCGAAATCGCGGTGGGGTCGTGGCGTTGATGGCAAATTGATGGAACTATGCTTAAAATCAATCAGGGTGTATAGAACTATGCTTAATAAAACTCCTCGGTGTTAAAACATTGAAAATACTGTGAGATGCTATGACGTCTTATGTGAAGTTAGCATCTCATTTTCAAAATTGCTATTTTGACGGTAAAGCAACAGAACTATTGTTACAATCAATCAGGAGGTATAGAACTATGTTTAAAACAACTCCTCGACCGTGAAAAACCTTTAATATGATGAGATGCTGCGATGTCATATGTGAAGTTGGCATCTCATTTTCAAAATTGGATTTTTCAGGGCAAATGAATTGAACAATCGTTATAAACTATCAGGAACTGTGGAACTATGCTGGATGCAAGCAGAACTCAAGTTATTTGTTGAGATGCTAATACTTGAGATGCTAAGTTCACAGTGACCAGTCTTACCGAGGATTATAGTATTACCCAGTGCTCACTGGGTTGTGGAGGTCAGATAGTCAGTCGCGCTCCATGTAAAAGACTAGTATTCAGCTACATCCGGTTAGACTGGAAGCAGACCCCAACATATATTAGTTGGAAAAAGGCTAAGGATTATGATGAAATATATTCGCTTCCGTATAATTTGATAACTACACAACATACCATGTAATTAATACGTGTAATAGTACAACACCATTTATAGTTTGTTTTCACTTCAAATTAGACAGAGACGTGGCTTTTTTCTGATTGGCTGGAACATCACGTCTTCCGATTCTCTAACAAACGGCGTCAAAAATCAAAATGTCAAAACCGCCTACACAACTGTAATCAATTGTAATGTAGACAATCTCGTCAATAAGGAATCATTTCTTGTCTAATCGGAATTCCTAAACTGAATCCGCGATTTATTTTCGCTAATCAAGATACAGGAGTGCAGGTGCCAGTCAATGTCGTCATTTTAATTATTGTGTTTATATCATAATTAGTTATCTATACTTCTATACTAATATTATAAAGAGGTAAAGTTTGTGAGGTTGTAGGAGTAATCTCTGGATACACTGAACCGATTTTGAAAATTCTTTCACTAATAAGAAGCTACATTATCCCAGAATGCCATAGGCTATATTTACAACGTCCCGTGGGATAGTTTTTATTGTAATATTTTTACTTTAAACACCTCCACGACCCACGTACTATTCAATCCATTCATCAGCACGTTTTGAGTGCGTTACATTGAGTCCTACCGTAAAACGTGATTTTTCACCCCAAAAAAAAACCATTTCCCAGCAATCATTTTTGCCTAGAGTTACTTAGTTTGATGTACAGAATGCTTGGTTGACGGCTTCATGAAGGATCAGTTTACACCCTGTATATCACTAGCTTATGCCCCCGGCTTCGCCCACGTGGAGTTCCGAAATTGCCCACGTAATCGTACTTCCGGGATGAAAAGCCTATGTACTATTCCAAACTATAATCCATCTCTGTGTCAAATTTCATCCAGAACGGTTGAGCAGTTCTGACGTGATCGAATAACAAACATACATCCATCCTAACTTTCGCATTTACAACAGTAGTGTTGTAATCATTAAAGGCCGTTTTCTATAACTTACTTACGTATAACGGTTAGTTAGTATGCCTTACTCTAGTAGCTATCGATGTTTCTATAAACAAAGTTAGTAATGAATTGACAAGAATATCCTATCTACGCCACAATCGGTCTCTCGGAGGGTTGACAGTTGATGTTTCTTTAACTGTTTATCTGAGATAGCAACGTTCCTTTAACTGTTAATAAGTTATTGAAAACGGCCGTAAGACTCAATCTTACCACTGTTACATGTATATTTAGAAACACGGAAAAACTACATATTTGCCCTTAAAAGAAAAAATACTCGTAACTGAAGCAAAGGAAAAACACACATCGACTCCCGAAGCCAAACTTAAAATATTCACGAAGGGCGCCAATTGCAAGCAATTCTGCCAACACTGCAAAGGGCGAAGCTTAAACATATGTATAGATTTACAGTTTTCCTGGAAAGGAGGGTAAATAAACAGCGGAAAGACAATACTGTATAAATATGATAAGAACCAATCTTGGGAAGGGTTAGGGCTGCGCTGTAGAAGGGTTAAAATTAGTTTCTAGATTATTTATTGATGTTAAAAACCTAACTTTTTTTTATATCGGGATTAATTATTGAAAGCTCGTTCAACAAACTACATATACAGGGTGTAACAAGACCCTTCACGAAGCCGTCAACCAAGCATTATGTACATCAAACTAAGTAACTTTACGCAAAAATTATTGCTGGGAAACGACTTTTTTTTTGTTGTGGTGAAAAATCACGTTTTACGGTTGGACTCAATGTAACGCACTCAACACATTGTGCTGATGGACGGATTGAATAGTACAAGGGACGGGGAGGTGTTTAAAGTAAAAATCTTACATTAAAACAGGTATTTATAAAAAAAAACTTGTGAAAAGTTTGGAACTTGGACCCCAAAATCTCCGTAACTAGAAGGTTGTATGGTATGGTCTAGAACAAAAAAATGATCGCAATCACGGGGAGAACAAGTGCGTTTCGTCTTCGTTAAAGGTCTTGTTACACACTTTATGTATAACCAAGACCTGACAACAAGTTCCGATTAGATTAAGTTATCCTAAAGATCCGGGTAAGTATTTTGGGGGCTGTCTTTAGTTTTGGGCTAAGTTTTTAATAGAGGGCTTGTCTAGTGTCTGTTCTAGGTGAAACCGGCATACATTTATGGCATTTTTAAGTTTAGTCATACTCGTGGAGGCTCTTAGGGTGAGACACAGAAACGAAAGCGAAAAACGTCGTAACTAAGCGTACATTAACTTAACTGTCAAAATCCCGCCAAAATGACAGATCTTCTTCATCGTGTGGTTAGTGCCTAGCCTAGAGTCAGTTTTATGCCGCCCATGGGCCTCTGACTTTGCTTTACATACCGTCGAGAAATATCACTCAGGCATGCTGGTTTCCTCACGATGTTTTCCTTAACCGCAGCAAGTGATAATTATACAATACGCACATAAATCCGAAAAATCAGAGGTGCGTGTCTTGGGTTCGAACTTGAGACCTATGACTTGACAATCCGACGGTCATATCACTAAACTATCACTGCTAAAATTACAGATGATTTTGACAGATCGAAACGTAACTTATTAACACAGTCGTTTCATTATTATTTTGCGTCTGGTTCTACAGTATAGCGACCTTTATTCTTACTGTAATAAGACTTATTTCAGAGGTAAAATAAATGTTGTAGGACTGAGTTTGGACACTCGTTTCTTACCAATAAAACCCCGATACAAACCTAGCTATTATAGGCCTAAACACCACGATCGGTTGAAGAGGCATGTCACGGTAATCATGGCAATTTAAGTCATTCACCCCTTATGAATCTCAAATGCAGTTTCAGTAACACAGAAAACGAACAAAGCTGCTCTCCCAAGGCACTTATTAACTGTCTCGAATACGCAACGAAATTAACCGGAAGAGGAAATCGAGAGAGGAAAGAAAATCAAGTTTCCTCCTTAGTAATTAGTAAAGCGAGGCAGTTTGCTGAGATAAGAATGTAGATGGCTGTTGCTGTTTTTTTTTAACCGACTTCTAAAAAGGAGAAGGTTATGTTTTCCACCAGCATCTTTTTTTTTCATGTAAAGTCTGTTTTTTAATCTCAGAGACTAAATTGACACATGCAAATGTCAAACTTACAAATAATGCTGCCAGCTCTTTTGTGTAGTGTTGTACCTACGATACCGGTTTGTCTAATCGTAACTTTTTACATTTATTACTTAGTCGATTAGAAAAAAAAATACAGATGCCACGATGATGTTGTTAGTACACGGTAAAAATGAGATATTAAACCCTTTTCTCTTACAAAACGGTAGAACTTTTGAAAATTACGGCTATTAATGGAACTTGACACTATACAAACAATTTTTATTTTTTAAATAATTATGATAATACGGCAGTTAGTGTGTGATTTTGAATACGGCAACTCTAAATTTAACAGGAACAACACTGTACGCCATTTTATTTACCTAAAAAACGATACTACTGATTTTGTTAAGAGGGCTCTTCCCGGTCCGTCTATCGTAAAGGCGAGCATGGTCGAAAAGTTTGTTGTTTCATCCAGAGCCACAGCGGCCATTTTCTTTTAATTCCCCCGTCTTTCCCCGCCCCGACCCCGCACATCTCGTCTCCCACGCACCTCATACCGCCTAACGCGATGACTTTGAACGAAAAATAGTGTTCGAAAATTTCTTAAACTTGTTCCAGGAAATACGTGTTTTTGAATAAGTCTTACAAGTGTGTGAAATAAATATTTGTCATTAAGAATCTTCATTATAGGAGCAAGGTTTCTATCGAGATGTTTTCTTTACTTTACAGTTAATGAGTACATTATGAACGGCCAAACTTCAGTTAAAATTTGTGCAAAACAGCAATTTTTGGAGGCATATACTGAATTTGTTTCTAATTTTTTAAATTTTTTGCTTCCATAGAAACCTAGATATAGTGCACAAAATACCTACTAGTTCAAAAAAATCAAAGATAGATGTGTTACAACTGCATAATCACGTACGAGCGTTTGTATGAAATATACATTACAATACATTTTCTTTCCGTCTTTCTTTCTTTGTATGAAAAGTATGACTGGTTGGCCGCTCTTAACGACACTACGGTAGCGGCACATCACTATTTAAGAATTGCAATAAACTGGCAACCCACCTATTTTCAGTTTAGTCTCTGAAATTAAAAAACAGGCTACGTACAGACGGCAGCACATCTGTCAAATTTCTTGAATAGGTTTTCAATTTTATCTATTTAGCATTAGGTTCAAGATTGATTGGGAAAGTTTGACAGTTTCGGGTAGGTTGAGGTGCTGGCGTCTATACACTGACTTACCAGCAGTAAGTCTTGGAATCGAAGGCAGAGGCATTACCCGAGATGTCCTAGAACCAAAAATTAGAAGACATGTGACATCCACCAACCCGCACTGGGCCCGCGTAGTGGATTACAGCCCACTCCCTCTCATAGAGATAAGGCCGTGTGTCCCGGCAGTGGGAACATTATAGGCTGATTATGCTATGTATGTACACCGATTACTCTGTTATTACTGGGCCGGTTTACGTGATTCTTTTCTCATTTGGTGGAGGAAGCCCGCACGGCGGTCCCATATAATAATTATATTATACTAGCCATTGCCCGCGACCTTCGTTCGCGTGAAATTATTATAAAAATAATACTTCCCTTTTTGAATCGAATTTTGTTACCAATTTCAAAGTTTTTTTTTTTAGCACGGAACCCTAATTTTTTTTTAATAATAAAAGTAACCTATGTTAGACCTTCTAACATCAGCTATCTGTCAGTACAAGTCCCATCAAAATCAGTCCAGCCGTTTCGGAGATTAGCCGAAACCATCAGAAAGACAGACAAAAATAGAAAAAAAAATGTTTTTGTTATAAGTACCATAGATACTTTCATATGCATTCAGTAAAAAGCTGTTATTTTAATATTGCAAACATAAACTTCAATTTTATATTATTTGAATGTTTTGATTTTATTAACTTTGCTGAAGTAGTTTGAGTTAGGTCCGTTTATTACGTATTTTTTCCCCTTATTAACTTCTAGTTACAATTACAATGTAAAATTAATTCATGACAAGAATTTGTGTGGGATACTACAACTAAAAAGGATACGATAAAAATCATTTTACAAAATAAATCGACGTCTTTATCGTTACTTAAGCAATAAACAGGAATTTGAACGAAGTAAGGACCGTCAAAAGCAAAGCTAAGAATTATAACTTTTGACAGTTCTAACTTCAAGTAATTACTAAACGACAGAATTCAAATTGACTTGATTATAGATACGGGTGTGTGACAATGCCAATACATCATGCACAGTCCATAATTTCAATAAAACCAAAAAAAAACTCGTATTTATCACATTTTAATTTAAGCTTGCGGTTAGAGAGTCAATAACTCCAAAAAAAGAATACCGTAATTTTTCTTTCGTTTTTTTTTCCCAAAAACCATTTTCCTCGATAGGTATACAACCCTGTATTCCTAACACTGCATAATATTCACACACATATTTTAAACAGCGAATGGCTAAAAGCATCTTTAGCATTAAAAAAGTAAAGCAGGCATTTTTGAACCAGTCTTTTATTTTTTGCCATAATTATCAAGAGCTAGCGACCCGTCCTGGCTTCGCACGGGTGCAATGTTATACATATAAACCTTCCTCTTGAATCACTCGATCTATTACAAAAAACGCATCTAAATCCGTTGCGTCGATTTAAGATCTGCATACATAGGGACAGACAGCGGGAAGCGACTTTGTTTTATACTATGTAGTATGTAGTGAAGTTCTACCTAATCAGCTTTAGTCTACAGACATTTTAAACAATCTAATAGAAGTCTTCAAAGAACATGCAAGTGATACCATCTAATTTCTGCCTACAGTTAAAAAACACGAACACATTATCACGCTTTGATTTGACGAAAGACATACGTTTATAAACCCACTAGCTCCATCGATCGGTCAATCGCTATTTCCCCATCGTACTCCCAGAAATATTTTTAGGGTTCCGTAACCGAATGGTAACCAACGGGAGCCTATTACTAAGCCTCCGCTGTCCGTCCGTCCGTCTGTATGTCAGCGGGCTGACAGATTCACAGAATGTGTATTTCTGTTGCCGCTATAACAACAAATAATAAAAATTAAAGGGGGCTCCTCTACTACGTTGGTACGGAACCCTTCATCCGACTAGCACTTAGCCAGTTTTTCCTCTATAATCAGCCCTGTATTCCTGAATAATACTTTGCAAGTAGCAGTTAAGTCTAAAACAAAATATTTGAGGACGACTTTTTAAAATGTTCAGAAAGTGCAAGACTAACATTAACACTTCAGTAAAGCCTCGGTTTAGCTTCTATCCTAGAAAAAAGAACCATGGAGTATTATAATAGGATTTTGTTCCTAACCTCAAATCCAAAAACCGCTAACTCAACACACTCTTTTTTTACATAGGGCCACAGCCACGGGCCTTTTTTATTCTAAATTGGCTTGCGTTTGGCCGCAACTCGCCTGATGTGAGGCCTAGGGTGGAGCACGCTTGCCTAGAAGAAACCGATTCACTCGAACTTTGAAGGGATCTAGATTATAATGATCAGGGAACAGAGAAGTCGGCAGTGAATCCCACAGACTGGCCGTTCGCACAATAAATGTGGAAGCATGTAGCTTTGTTCTGGTCCGTGGAACTTCAACCATATAACGGCGATACTTCGCCTTATCTCTGCTCGTCTGATAAATGGAATAGGGATGGGGTCTCACAGTCAATAGCTCCAAGGTCGTAACTTTCCCTTTGATTTTAACCAAAAAACTTTATCCTCGAGAGTCAGCCCTGCTCTTGTCACTGCAAGATATTCTCATCGTATAACGTGAAACTTATAGAATGATGTACTGTCTGCAATTAGTACTCGCAACTGGCGTGCATGACCAGATGTATAGTCCTCCTGGCCGTTTTCGGTCACGGCGGCCAATCTCAACGCAAATTAACCATCATCGCGGGAGATATTATAGTGAACAAGTGTGTGCACAGGCATAGGTGCACTCTCTGTTCTTTTACTCTCATAGTCCGATGGGACGGTAATCCGATACGACCGGAGAGAGATAAAGCACAGGACCAACGGCTTAACGTGCTTACCGAGGCACGGGGGTATCATACCGTCAACTTCCAAACTCCAGGCATGACAAATTTCTAATGGATAAACGCAATAGCATTGGAAACGAACCTAGGACCGAACGCTCAGCAGTCGCGTTTGCGACCACGAGACCAACGGAGCAGACCAGATGTATGCAAGGAGTATGTAAGGATCATAGCTGGTGGCGTTCTTTATTTTATACTTACCCCCATAGGAAAAGAGCGTCAGTTTATGATGTATGTCATTATCTGCCTAGCCTTTTCCTAACTATGTTGGGTCGTCTTCCAGTGTCACCGGATGCAGCTGACTACCAGTACTTTACATGGAGCGACTACCTATCTGATCTCCACAACCCAGTTAGTACCGGGTAATACGATACCCCTTGGTAAGACTGGTTGTCAGACTTTCGGGCCACTGACTACTTGTAAAGACTGTCAAAGATCTACAAATGAGAGCAGGGACCAATGGCTTGACGTGCTTTCCGAGGCACGGAGAAAACTCGATATGTTATGGGTCCATCCACGGACCAACCCAGGCAAGCGCGGCTTAACCTGAAGATCGACCCGAACGGCTGGTATTATTTAGCTAGGAGCTTCTCATGGATCATCATCATCATCATCATTTCAGCCGAAAGACGTCCACTGTTGGACATAGGCCTCCCCCAATTGTCGCCACACTGACCGGTCCCGTGCGACTCGCATCCAGCGGATCCCCGCAACCTTCACCAGGTCATCGGTCCACCTAGTGGGAGGCCTTCCAACGCAACGTCTTCCGGTTCGCGGTCGCCACACCAGAACTTTTCGGCCCCATCGGCCATCCGTTCTGCGTTCTGCGTTCCATGGATATTTTCTATTTAATCTCCAAACCTCAAACTTATTCAAATTCATTTATTTTGTGTGATTTTTGGTACATTTTTTACATGAGATGTCAATAATAAATAATAAGTTCCTCAAAAATCTACCATAACGGTGTACACTTTTTAACTTATTTAGTAATTATTATATAAAAAAAAAGAATAATCAACATATTAAAATAAAATAATTACAACAAAAACACGAAATAACTTATAAAGATAGGTCACAAAAAACAAGCAAAACATTTACAATTGAGTACAAAAAAATAATCATAATAATTTAAAAAACAAGGGATGGAAATAAAGATAATAATTCAATGTCAAAAATTTTATAAATTTCAATGTCAAATATCTTACAATTTATCATTAAGGAATTCGTCAATAGAATAATAACATTTTTCCAATAATACATGTCTTAATTTGTTTTTAAATTGAATAATATTTAAGTCCTTAATTCTATTTGGTAATTTATTAAATATTTTTGGGGCCATGCAAAGTATGCTTTTGTGCATGAAAGCGGTCTTTGATGGTCGAACGCATAATTCATGTCTATATTCTTGTCTGATCATTTTATAGCGATCATTTTATAGTTACCTATAACACTTTAATTTGACAAACGCCATAGGCCAGACTTAATAGGTCGAAGAAAGGGGCATCGTAATTTTCCCTTACTTTTTGCCCAAAACCTTTTTCCTCGCTAGTCAACCCTGATCCTGACACTGCAAGATATTCTCATCGTGTAGCGTGCACAGTAGGTACTCAATATTTGAACAGATGCGCAAGGGAGGCGGGTGCGTTATTTTTATGCGACCTACATGAAAATGTAGCTACCCCCACGTAGTGCGGGGCAGACCAAGTATCGATAGTTATGTTATTTATAAGGTTTACTAAACTTTTTTACGTTCAGGGCGTTGTATAAGTATTCGCTTTTCATTAATTTTAGTTTTTGTTTATTATCAGGACTAGGCAGCAAAGGAGAAAGATAGATTAGAGAAAATCTAGCGATGGCCAGGGGACTGAAAATTTGTGTGGCTATTGGTTGTCATGATTTGGGCATGTGATGTGGATTACTGAGGAAATTGTCGTTAGGATAGGTTTGAGTATGAATGTGGGTGACTATAAGAATAGAGGAAGTTTTAACTTATTACGATGAAACGGAATTTAAAGCGTTAAACGCGTTGTTTTCGCGCACAGATTATTCTCTAGACTTATTGAAAATCAAGTCATTTTTTCAAATCAGGCCTAGAATTTGAACAGAACTTCGATCAGAATGTTTTGATTGTCAAAAATTACACAAGACACTTCAAAAAGGCCTATCTACCACTTCCCAGTGTTTAACTGGGGATAAGGAATGGTAGAACAAACTCCTCAGAAACACATCGTTCGTTCGTCGACAATAACAAGGCACAAGGAGCTTTACCAAGGCGGGCCGTTGGCGCCTATTCAATCCAGAGTCTTTTACCGAAAATCTTGGCTTGCCTTTATAACATACTACTCTTCATGATGTAAAGGTTTCTGCTTGATAATGGCTTGCCGTATTGTTGGCACCTAGGCACGCCACTGACATTAATCATCATGCAGTGACCATCTCTCCTGAGGACAATAACATAGCTCAAGGAGCTTCGCCAAGGCAGGCCGTTGGCGCCTATTCAAACTCGAGACGTTTACAGACATAATTTTATAATAAATGAATATTTAACACTGTTACTAATACGTCATCATTGGCATGTAATGAGCTGCTGAATATGGGCGTCCTACTGACCTATAGGTTACCTTTAACGATTATTAAACTGGTGACCTCATCGGAATTTCGCGATAATTTTTCCCTGAGGTGTTTTAATACTATTTATAATTTATAGTAATTACAAAATGTGTGTCCGGTGGGTAAGGTTTCCCATTGGTAAATATGACGAACTTCTATACAGGGTGTTAACAGACCCTTCACAAAGCCGTCAACCAAGCATTCTGTACATCAAACTAAGTAACTCTACGCAACAATTATTTCTGGGTAACGACTTTTTTTTTGGGGTGAAAAATCACGTTTGACGGTAGGACTCAATGTTCAAACCAGTTACAGGTAGGTAGGTACTTTTCAATTGTTAAAAACAAATGATGGAGCTGGAGTCTAGCCACAAAGCATAATAACTGGGAAATAACTTTTTCTTAGTCGTTCTCTCTTGGCAGAGTGGTCGTAATCACACAGGCTGTCCACAACTGCGGTCGCGGCCTTCGGCCTTTCCAGTATTTTCACCGGTCTCTATTTGCTGCATGGCGAGCACATTCTGCCACAGGGATCTTAGTGAGAGATTTGATGGAGTCTGTCTATCGAGTTGGTGAAAGAACGATGGTTGCCCATTCCAAAGCCTACTACATGACACTTTTCAAGGAAGGAATCTTCAAAGAGCCTTTGTTAGTTCGAAAGGTACTCTTGCGCAAATTAACATGCTTCTAGAAATGTAAGCTGCGCATTGTCCGTTAGTGAATTAATGAATTAGGATTTTAATTAAATAATGAATACGATGTTTTACGGTAACATCATGATCCACACCACGTTTCTGTCCCAGCCACAGCCAGGTTTAACCCGTGATCTGCACATCTCAACATTTTCTCGGTTTACAGTAAATAATTAAATATTAGCGCATACATATAATTACTATAGTACATAATATACATAGCACTCCCAAAATATTACAAAATTACTTAAATATTTTTACACAAACAAAATTTAAAAAACATGGCGGTATTTAATACCTGTCAATTACGAATAACTCAGGGTCAGCTGCATATTAACACTAAACATAGATTAACTTTACTTATAATTATAGTTATCCAGCCATAATATCATAATTTTGGACATTGGTGATGTTAAGATGGAAATGACTCAGAAATTTCAATGATTTCGTCATTATTTAATATTTAGTCAAGAAATATCTAAAGAATATCCTAGAAATAATCTATCTACTAGATAAAGTCATCTATCAGCAATAACGATGGTGAAAAAGCCAAAAATGTATTGGAAAGGTTTTCGGTAGCTCGTCCACATTTAGCTAGGAAGACCAAAGAAACGATGGACGGATTGCGTGATGAATGATAAGAAAGAAAAAGGAGTAAATGATAGCGTGACGGTTGACAGAGGAGAATGGAAGAAAACAACGCGTTGCGCCGACCTGAAGTAACATGGCACAAGGGCAGGAAGATGGTGATTCACATTTAGCTACCGAACAGTATGTCAATTGTCAACCCTGTTGAAGATATGACGAATTGAAAGCATATAAGCGAGGATACAAGTGCCTCGGCATTTGCTTCTAGTCAAATGGCTAGAACAAGAAAAAATATGAAGGTCGGTCACCATAATTCTCCTGCTCTTATTCCAATTGATTTGGGGTCTACGCAGTATGTCTTCTTCTTCCATACTTCTCTATTACTCGTCATCGCAGCAGTCACCTCCTTTCTAGTCATATCATCCTTCCCACAGGCCATCCATCGTTTCTTTGATCTTCCTCTACACTTATAGCCATCTACATTCATACTCAAAACTTTCCTTGCGAAATAATCATCAAACAGTATGAATAGCTCATGGTAAAATTATACATACATCCATGTATCGTCACTGTCAAGTTTCGACCAAAACGGCACGGACATATTGTGGACCAGCTGCGGATTCTGACAGATACTTCAGCACATTATCTGGCCCGGTGTCCGGAGTTGCTTCGGCAATCTTTAGCGTTTTGACCAAACCAAAGTATTTTAAGACACCGGTTTTTTTAAGACTGCCGAGTCGAATCTATTTTTGGAAACTCCAAATATAAAGACGCAATATAAACGAAGCCCGAGGCACATACTTATAAAAATAACGTAATAAATAATATAATTACTAAACGCACCTACTTAGCTCGTCATGGCCTACGCACATCAGTTACACCTGAGGCTTAATTTTAAGCAACCGATAGAAACCTTCACAATCAAAATATATTCAGGGTGGCCAGCTCGGATTGTAAAAATATTTTTATTTGAGAGAGTGCCCATGGAGTTTCTTGCCCGTTCTTGTCCATGGAGTTATAAGCTTTGGGCATGAGCATTTACAGTCTTATAGCAGTTATTACGGCTGGACTGTAGCTTCATCTTTTTGTTTTGCATAATTCAAAAGCACGTGTAATTTTTTTTTCTTTATAATTAATGCTTTGAGTATGTTCTTTATTTTTCAAATATATATCAAGCCAGGGTTATATAATTATGCGAACATATTTGCATATTTGGAAACTATAGCTCTTAATAAAAATTAAATTAATTTAAATTGCGCACATTCAAATTGGTCACCATGTAGGAAGTGGCTATAATAACACTAACAAGTTAAATGATTAGAATCACGAATCGAAGTTAATGAGAAAACGACATTTGATTGACCGCCTAACCTTGTTTGACAGCTATGTGACCGACGGAGAACTTGGTCATCAAAACATACACCATTTAATTTGTTGTTGTTTACGTCTAAACTTTCCGACACACATACATTCAACAAAAATCTTACGATTTAACAGTCATTTCGCAAAAAAAAAACATAAAAGATCTGGCAAAGATCTCCAAAAAGAAAAGAAGTTGGGCCATAATCTAATAAATGAAGACAACAGTTTAAACAAAACCTCACACGGATCAGAAGCAGGAACACGAAAAACAGTATATCGACCATTTAATTCAGAAGAAATGCACAATATACGACTATCGACAATTCGCCATCTAAACTATCGATGCTCTCCCAACCCTATACCGAAAACTCACCCTTTCCTATTTTGGCGCCCTCGGAAAATACACGAATTTGTATCTCAATGCCAACCTCTTCTATTATTTAACTAATATTAACATAAATTCTTTGGGCCCAGATGGAAACTCGCCTATATTCACGCCTCGAACGTTTAAATGGATCGGCAGGTAGGTGTGTTGTTTATTTAGTTTGGAAAATTGTGTGAACGTGGTTTTGGTTTTTTTTTTATTTTGTGGTTGTTTCGTTTGTTTATCATCTGTGGTTTATTATACGGTTACAAAAAAGATAAAGGCTTATTTAAGAAAAGATATTACACATTAAAAGAAGTAGCTTTCCGATTCGCTCGCTATCATCGAGAAACTGGAGATGTTTCAATGTTTTCTTTAGCACCAATACACAGTAGGTACATACATATACACCAATACTGCTTGGATGCCGTACTTCTGCGAAATAACTCATTTACAATGTCTTTAATATTTCACCGACTAGTAGGAGTTCAGACATTAGTTTGCATGTTTCTTCGCGTATTTTTTTACAAATCAAATATGTAGTAAAAGGCACTAACTAACGCAATTTTTTACTGCATTGCGCAATTTATCGTTATCTCGTATGTCTGCAACTGTGTCTAAGAGACTTGAAAATAACCAGTCAAAAATCTTCCGATCGAGCAAAGTGACTTTACTTAGATTCCTTACACTGCGACTTGCGTCAAGACAAATGCGCACGTCACTTTTTGACATATGTTTTTATTAGCTTCACCTGTAACTTTGACCCACTTCCCGGTCTCCGATTGAGCTGAAATTTTGCATACTTCTTTCGTTTGGATGACAATGCATGGTTAGCTAAATGACGTCATTCTAAATCCAATATGGCGGACTTTTTGTTATTTTTTATGTATTCCCATGATTATCATCTGCCTAGCCTTTTCCCAACTATGTTAGGGTCGGCTTCCAGTCTTAACAGATGCAGCTGAATACCAGTATTTTACATGGAGCGACTGCCTATTTGACCTCCACAACCCAGTTAGTACTGGGTAATTGGTAAGACTGGTTGTCATTTTTAGTCAAAAAGGGTCATGAGTTTAAAGAATTACCCGACATAATGAAACACTCGGTTCCAGGAATAATTGAATGTTGTGCCATTAAAATGAAACAACATAATTTAATTATATTATGTATCTATAGACCGCCTAAGCTGTCCAACTTAAGTAAATTTTATGAAAATTTAGATACTATTCTAAAAAATATATGCACTAATCATCACACTAAAATAATTGTATGTGGCGATTTTAATATAGACATTTAAAAAAATAATAGGTTAACTTTGGAATTTAAATGCTTTCTCCAGAGTTACAACCTCAATTTAGAAATTAATGAAGCGACACGTCCAACTAGTAATACCTGTTTAGATAATATTGCACACAATACCAGACAAAAACCTCATTGTCAAGTAATAGACTTTGGGCTTTCAGATCATACAGCTCAAATAATTAAGATGAAAGTGAATAAATCGTGCATTATAAAAACTTGGAGAACTAAAATACAAGATACGTGTGAAGAAAATCTCATTAAATTTAATAACTACCTGCAAAATTTATCGTTTTCTGACGTATATAATACAGAGGATTCGAACAAAGCGTATGATAACTTTTTTGAAATATTTAAGCTCTTATATGACCTATGCTTTCCCTACAAGCTAGTGACAGTAAAATCAGAAAAACCCATTAGGTGGATATCGCGTGGCATAAGATTATGTAGTAAAAGGAAACGAAATTTACTTTGGAAACATAGACTAAGGCCGTCACCAGAAAATAAAAACGCTTTCGTTAATTACTCTAAGAGGTTTAAAAAAATAATTCAACTAACTCAGAAAGCCTAAAATAATTACTTGATCAAGAACTCAAAGAATAAATCAAAAACCTCATGGCAAATAATTAACAACAGCAAAATTAATAGGGAACCAATTTCACAGATAAAAAATAATAATCAGACAATAACAGATCCGAAAGAAATAGCAGAGTCATTCAATAATTTTTTCATAAACCAAATTACAAGTATACCTAATAACCCAATGCAGGACGTTAAGAAAATAGACCAGAACCCTAACTCAATGTTTATGCCACCAGTCGTACCTCAAGATGTGATGAGAATAATTAAATCACTAAAAAACAAAAAGAGCTCTGGTTATGACGGGATTTCCACTCAAGTCATAAAATTTGTTGCTAATAGTATAGTTGGTCCTTTAACCCATATTATCAACTCAAGCATATCATCAGGAACATTTCCTGACAACTTAAAAACAGTAATTGTTAAACCAATTCATAAAAAGAACAGTAAAGATGATATGGCGAACTATAGGCCGATCTCTTTAATCCCCGTTTTTTCAAAAATTATTGAAAAAGTCATATATGAAGCACTGTCATCTTTTCTGACTAAATTTAATATACTTTGCCATGAGCAATACGGGTTCAGGAAAAACAGGAATATAAACATGGCAATTTTTGACCTGCTGAATAATATTATGTCGAATGTTGATACTAAAACGCCTATATGTGCTATTTATACGGATATGTCGAAAGCTTTCGATTTTGTCAACCATAACATACTACTTCAGAAACTAAACGCCTATGGCATTCGAGGTAATATCCTGAACCTAATAAAAACATACTTATCTGGTCGCAAACAGATGACAGAAATTTACAAAATATGTGCCAAGTCTAAATTAGGACGAAAATATGTGTCTTCCAGTAGAGAAATTAAATTCGGTGTACCACAGGGTAGCGTCCTTGGGCCATTGTTATTTTTAATTTATATTAACGACCTTCCACGCCAAATCCACCATCCTATGGTACTGTTTGCCGACGATAGTACAGCTCTCTTAAAGTATGACAACAATGAAAATTATGAAAACAATATAAACGACACCATTAAAATTATAATTAATTGGCTAAATAGTAACAACTTACAAATAAACATACAGAAAACAAAGATTATGCATTTTTACCAAAGACTTCGCATCAATGATCTAAATATTAATTATAACGGTCAAAATGTAGACAGGGTAGATGTGACAAAATTTCTAGGAATTTTAATTGACAGTCAACTGACATGGAAGGCACAGGCAGAAGCAATCTGTAAAAAACTTAGCGCATCTGCTTATGCACTCTATAACCTCAAAAAAAAAGTTAATATCAAAACAGTATTACTAGCATATCATAGTCTTGTCGTTTCCATTTTAAGGTTTGGTATCATATATTGGGGCAACTGTACCGAAAGAGAGAGTATTTTTAAGGCCCAAAAACGATGCTTACGAGCAATATTTAGCTTGAAAGTTACGGACAGCTGTGTTCCAATGTTTAAAAAACATAATTTATTGACATTTCCATGTCTTTACATTTTAGAAATTGCTCTTTTTGTTAAATGTAATCGGCAGCATTTCTTAACTTTATCGGAAAGCAGATACCGAGACGTAACTTTACGATCACAATACCAAAATTTGCTACGCACAGGTGGCTATAGGACTGCTTTATTGAGGAAAAATATTTTTGGTATGGCACCAGCTATTTTTAACCACATTCCTAATAACATAAAAGAGGAACCCGTAACAATATTCAAAAAAAAACTAACTGAACTTTTGTTGAATAAATGTTATTACTCCGTATCGGATTTCCTAGCTGATAAATTTTAGTTGTGTTTCATGTTTGTGTGTTTGATGATGAACTGCATCAATGTTTGCATGCCAAAATGGTAGAATGTACAAGGATTCTCTAACATTATTGTAACGACCTTATTGTAATTACCTACTTTCGGAGCAAATAAATGATTATTCTATTCTATTCTATTCTATTCAGACTTTTTGGGCCCCTGACTACCTGTAACGACTGTCAAAGATCTACAATTGACAGCCGGGACCAACGGCTTAGCGTGCTTTCCGAGGCACGGAGGAAAGTCGGTATGTAATGGGCGGTCACCCATCCACAGACCAACCTAGGCAAGCGCGGCTTAACCTAAAGATCGACCCGAGCGGCTGTTATTATTTTGCCACGAGCTCCTATGATGTATTCCCATGATATGAGTATCAAATGAAAGGGTTTGCCGAAAAAAATACGAGAAATAAAACGAAGTCACTCTAAACCGTGTTTTTTTTCTTTAATATTATTTCCTTGCCGTATTTCGCTTCGCCAGTGTCAAGACGAGTCTATGACCCGTGTGTGTTGCCAGTGATTACATACGAGACCGAAACGTGGTCGGTAACAATGGGCCTCATCAGAAAGCTTAAAGTCATCCAAAGGGCAATGGAGAGGGCTATGCTCGGAGTTTCCTTGCGTGATCAAATCAGAAATGAGGACATCCGCAAGAGAACCAACCACGGTTGCCGACGTGTCCTGAAGAATTTCCAAACTTAAGTAGCAGTGGGCAGGGCACATTGGTCCCAGAACGGATGGCCGATGGGGCCGAAAAGTTCTGGAGTGGCGACCGCGAACCGAAAGACGTAGACGCCTTGGAAAGCCTCCCACTAGGCCTATGTCAAGCAGAAGCCGTCTTTCCGCTGAAATAATGATGGTGATGTGTTTTTAGAACTCTGTTAAAGTTAATAAAATTACTTAAATCTGACCAGTAATCACGGAGAATCGCTAGACACTATACAAAAAAAAACCTTGCCGAATACAGAACCTCCTCCTTTTTAAGAAGTCGGTTAATGCTACAGACGCCACGACTGACGTGGCCACGTACTGGGCCTAATACTAGTCATTTAATAAGTCGTACCATTGATACGATAGAAGAATAATTATTGTATTACGTAACTCTTAGAAAATTTGAACGCCGGTTAGCAAGCCAAGAACCATTAATAATGTGAGGAGAATTAATTATTCATTAATCCCTTGAATACATCAGTCTAGTCTAGCCTTTGAACAAGCAAAAAGGAAAGTTACTACTTTACACTACAATAGTCAAGTTAACAAAAATGCAGTAAAACAAATAAAGCGAAATAGAGGGTACATTAAAATTATCATTAATTCACGCATGTTAAAATGCCCATAAACGGCGGGCCGCTAAGTGAGCGTGATGGGCCGTGTGTGGTCTAAGTGATATGTGGTGCGAGTTGTAAGAGGCAGCGAGTAGATGAATTTTAAAAACTAATAAGAATAACCCACATATTTTACCGAGATGTTTTTTTCAAGAAATGAATTAACCACCACTTGATGTCATGAACATTTTTATCGTGTCGGATAAGTTATGCACAAAACGTGCAAATTAGCAACACCTGTTATGGGGCTAAAGTGACAAACAGTTTTATAAGGGTTACAAATCATTCCGATACTGCTGTCATGTATGGAACTGCGTCAAAGAACAGAAACTTACCACAAGAGTTCGCACAACCCATAGCCCAGGCACCAGGTCTTCAAATCATTAAAAAGCATACTTAGTGAATGAACCAAAAAGTATCTGAAAAGTAATTGCTTCATCCAAGCCATAGCCAAAACCAGTAACATAAAACAAAATAACATCGCTACCGCCCACTACTTGCACCACACACAAAACACTTGTTTTCCTATTAATTACTGACATAACTGGTTCTGTTTCACACCGGCAGCTATCGGGGGTAAACAATTGATGCTAGATCGTGACTGACAATATTAGAGGCAATCATCGTTTTTAAACAGACCACACATTTGTACCCGTGGGTAGTTACGAATCTTTACTTCGGAAAACGAATTTTGAGTAGGAGCCTGGTTGGTTACTATGACGTCTTAAAGCAGGAGTAATTCCATTGTGGGAAAGAGATAGAGCTATACAGGTCGTCTAGCGCCATCTCTATCCCACACTGGAATTACTCCTGCTTTAAGACGTCATGGTAGGCCATCTTATTAGATTTAAGAAAATAGTTTCGAATAGATGTTGATGGAGTCCTGACAATATTTCAGGTATAGCGGTCAATTTCAGCAGGCACTAGAAATATACTCTAGAGATACACTATAGCACGCAAATGCGAGTGCAAAAACAGTTGCTAGTTTTCCTTACTCTCATTGTCCGATGGGACGGCAATTGAACACAATCATGGACTACAGGCACAAGACCAACGGCTTAACGTACTTTCCGAAACACGAGGGTGTCACAAAGCAGACTCAAAGTTCCGGCCACTGTAACTCGAATCGGACTAATAGCATTTCAAAGAGGTTTCGTGCTACCCAAAAACTGATTGTGGAGGTCATAAAGGCAGTCAACTCCAACAAAGTGGGGATAACGCAAGAATTTGGTGCCTATTAGTCACATGCGTTTTTTAAATTTCATTCGGCTTTTTCGTCACCAAGTTGATACGTCATTTGAGGGTATTCTTGCTCCAATCAAAGATACTGGCAAGTCAATTGGACCATCAATAAATAACCCATGTTTATTGTTTCAACACACAGTGATTGATTCTTTCAAAGTCCAGCGGAACATTCATTGATCTTTGACTTTTATGTAATTCATACATTTGCATTTAGCCGTTACATACACAGAATATCTGAATACTCCCTGAAACTTACATTTATCTGGTCGATAGTTTTCCTGACCAGCAGTCTGGCTCGCTGTTTGGCCAAAGAATCAGCTAATGCAGATTCGTGGCCAAAATATTGGCAGCATTACCACGTTGTATGGCATATACTTACTACTACATACTGCTAATATGTATAGATAGATTACTCATATTTGCTCATAGCAAATATGAGTATGAGCACTCATCATGTAGGTTGAATAAGATCCATCATGGGTCTTTTGTAAACAAAAATCTCAGTAGATCCATATCTTGAAATCAGGATCCAATGAGAAAAACAGTTGTCACTAGATCCATCATGGATCTGGCCAATGGATCTTCTGAGATTGAACGTATCTTATGGGAGGAATACCTTGTCCCCAAAGCTTCCATAGTTTTGAAAAATCCACGTAAAAGAAATGCCGGTCGATCTTAAAAACACCGTAGAAAATGCTCTTCTTAATTTGGCTCTTTTTAGCGTGTCGATGACAATCTAAATTGAGTCGCCCCAAATTTTGACGACGAGTTTGGCAGTTTCAGTAGCGTATGCTATTTTTATATTACAAAATTACAAGAAAACCTAAAACTAGCCTTCATAACATAATTCCTGAAACTATTAGCTGTAGTTCAGATAGTTTCACTGTGACTTACATAAACGTTTATGAGTTTGTCAAAGCGCTTCAATTTGTTTCAGAACTAGCTTCTTATTTCTATTCAACGAAGAAAGGAGTAAAGTTGTTTTCTATTTTTCAAAGTTTGTGACTAATTTAATGGCATAGTTCTGAGTAACTAACCACGCTGCCGAAGTGGCAGTTCTGCCTCCGTATTTAAAACGCTTCGATTTGCAAAGTCGTATGTCTATCTCACTCGCATTCGTTATGCCAAGAAAAGATAGACATATACGACTTCCCGAATCGAACACGAATCGAAACGTTTGTAATACGCGGGCTGGTCGAACTGCATTTATCTTAAATTTAAAGAATCACCGAAACGAAGAAGATCTTTCTTAGTGAAAGAAGAATAATGGAAAGGGGAGAGATCAATGAAGTTTAATAATGAATGATATCAGATTCGCAATCGACCCACTGCATAGCTAAGGTCTCCTGCCATACAGAGAAGGAGCATTGATCGCCAATACACCACGCTTGCTGAATGTTTATTGCATCGTAACAAAAATGTTTTCTAGAGATGTTATCCTCTACCAAAAGCCACTAACTTTTGTCTCCTTTCGATAGCAGCTAAAGGGTTTAAAGACTGCTTACTCGTCTAGTCTACCACGGTGTTAAAGTCGCGATTATTTTTGACGCTAAATTCAGAAGTATGGAGAAAGAACACGTACTGCCAAATAAATTGAAATCAGGCCAGGAGGATCATGATGATTCTTCGTTAATGAAGTCAATCACTTTACTAAAAACAAATCTATTACGAATCCTATATCAAATATATCCTACTCCCAATCACTCATTAAGTCAATATCCCGAAAAAAAAACACCAAAAATTTCCTCTGCAAAATTCTTTTATTTTCTACGGAGTCCCTTAGTTAGGTAACCCTAAAATAAGGGGTCCGAAGTCCGTTATTACACAGTATTACGGCCAGGGCTGGTGCGGGATGATTGTCCTATTCTTTGTGCTTGCCACTTTAAATTTTTGAAGTTTTCAGTCGCAAATGTTCCGGGTTTCTCCGTTTCTCGTTAGGTAAGGTTCCGGTGAAATGAGGTTTTTGGCGAAAAACGGCTGCGATATACGAGGTCTCTGTGGGTTAAGTTATACAATTAGTAAGGAAGGAATGGAGTTAGTTACATCTGATAAAACAAGGACAGTAGGTACGTTACTTTTGCGTCTGTTGTTCAGAAATTATTTCGCTCAAAGTTCGGTGGATATTGCCTGAAGAATTTTCTACCGATTTTTGGATGATGCAGATACGTGTAGAAGTGCATTGCAGGCTTTATAAAACATTTGTGATTCCTAGAAATTCGACAGGTTTCATAAGTCGTCTTATTTTAATTAACTGACCAATATTAGAAAGTTGCATGCATTGCTATCTGAACTTCTGTGCATCCAAAACCATAAGTTAGAAATTCAATAATACGATCCAAAGAAACCAGGTCAATCAGTCCCTAAATACCTCCAACATGTCGCTTGCCGCAAGCCGCGTCATCATGTAACACCACATAATCCTCAATTAACTCCCTTGGCGCGAGATAAGGCCCCATGCAGTCATATCATATCAGGCGGAAGTTGTCTATTATGGAGCCAAGGCCTCCCTATAGATCCCCATAATTTACCCTTGCTCCATCAGGAACTAAAAGCCGAGGAAATATCTTCCGAAAAAAACAGTGTGGTAATATACAGTAGCGTATGTTTTGATTCAATACTTGGGTGTCAGAAAATCATCCAAACATACGAAAAGACAATGAGATTTATAAAAAGCGATGTCTTATTTTTTTTTTCAGCTTTTATTTGTAATTTATATCCCTATCTTACGTCTATCATTACAGGATTTTTTTAAACAACAATTAACTATGGAATGTTAGCACATTTCATTAAGTTTTTCTTTCTCACAGTATTTACGAGGTTTCCCTTCGTAATATCATCATATTTTCCCCAAAAACATTAATCAAAAACGTAATAGCTAATACATCAAAGCTGTTGTCTTTTGCCCACAAATACACAAGCCACGAACTATATCTCGGCGTTATTAAATTCATCCATAACTTGTGGACGCCAATTATACAACGGCCTGGCGTCACTTGCTAGTAATGGCGCCCGTTCCCGCCTTTTTCGCTGTCAAAGCGGTTTTTTCGCGGGAAAATACGTACGATATTCGCCCCTCGAGTTTCTGCATTCTTGACAAAAATCTTGGCTACGGTATAAATTTTAAGTTGCCAGACCTTTTTTTAACATTTTTGATAAAATATTCTTTGGAAGATATTGAAGTGGGAATAGGGAAATCGGGCTGCAGGAGGTTCATAAATTAATTTTAGATGTATGTAGCAACACCGGCTGTATATGTCTACCGCCCTGGTGATTTTCCTGTTCGGACAGAGTTACCTATGATTAAAATTTCACACTGCTTAATGTGTAGCTGATGAAAATGCCATTAACTATTAACAAAGCTTTTCACTATCAGAAACTAATCAATCTTACGCCATACATGGCATCTAAATAAGATTTTATATTATACAGCTGCCAAATATGGCTATAAAAGCCGCTATATTAATACTGTTAGTACATAATTAGATAGGTTTCGAGTGTCGAATGGTTTTTTAAAGTTCAAACAGGTTTTAATAGTGAGAGCTTAATAGTAACTGTTCATTTAAGAATTTGCCTGAAGGCATGGGGAATATTGATTTGGATACGGCAATACAATGGATGGATAAAAAAGATTTTCTTGTAATTTTTTTGTAACAACGCAAGATGATTGAGCAAACGATACTATGAATAAAGAAAGCATTGCCCTTTATCATCTTGGATTCAGAAAACCGTGTACCCGAAAAGGACGATATTTTTACAAGTACATTGAACATACACGCTTTTTTTTTGAAGACGCACGGCAGATGTAACACAAAATGCACCCCTACAATTCTTGTTTCTCGAAGGTCAGCTCAAATACCGTTTGTAATTTCGAATGGCGTCATGAAATGTAAACGCAATACAGAACATCAAATCTGTTAAAGACATTATTTAGCTACAGCAAAGCAAGCTGCAAGCCAAGTTGTAGTGAAATATCTTAAAGAATCCAACATTGGCATAACGATTAAATTTAAAAAAAAAAAATTAAAAAAAAATATAAGAAATGTTATATCTTTCTAACAGTTTAGATATTTAAAACAATTTTCCCTGAATTTATTTTAATTATCATAGTTTTTAAGAATATCTATAATAAAAATTTAAAACTAAGAAATAATGTAGGTACCTATGGTAGATAGCTGCACCTTTTAACAAAAATAACTTAGTTTAATATTTGTACGCCGTTGACGGCAAAACATAGAGATCTCTTAATTTTATATTTACATCTTTTTTATACCTATTTTTAGCAAATAAAAAAACTTTAGACTTTGACTTAAACTTTACTTTCACAACATACAAATTATCCCTCTATCCCCCAAAAACACACATTTTTGCAACACACCCAACCCACCGGAAAATACGGTAGGATGTGTCAGTACCCGCTGAGAGGACGGAGGGTTGAAAACATAAAAAGTTGAAGCGGAACGAGCCTGAGTTTTAACTGGCACTAGCTCCGAAACTTTTTTGATATCCTTAACAAAAATGTGTTTGTGAAATTATTAACTAGATGAGTGTTTGCGAGGCCGAGCTAAAAACATTATACCTACACTCTCTTTGTTTAAGATTTTTCTAAATTTATTGGTGTTCTGTCCTTCAAATACCAGCTTATTACTGTCCCACTGCTGGGCAAAGGCCTCTTCTCAATAGAGAAGGCACGAGCATTGATCACCACGCTTGCTCAAGACGGGTTGGCGATTCCAGACTTTTGTAAGTCTAGGTTTCCTCACGATGTTTTCCTTCACCGATGTCTGTCATGTCCAAGATAAACAAAGTACATATGAATTGAAAAAGTCACATTGGTACTTGCCCGGATTTGAACCCACAACCTCTTGCATGACAGGCGAGGCCTTAACCTCTGGGCCGTCACGACATATCCTGTCTTCTTAAAGGAGGGGAATATAGGCGTCATGATATGCGATGCAATCAAATCAACTTGGTGGTTCCTGTAAGATCATTCAATGTAGCTAAAACAAATTGTACGCATTGTTGGGGAACAGAGGTCACCAGGTACATATATCAGAAAGGTCTTATCTGAGGGCTTAGAGAAAGTCACACTCTATCTGCAAATAACGACGATGGAGGTAAAAAATATAAAGGACTGAAAACCTACCGAAGAGGTTAAGTATATTAATCTTTTTGAAATTTGCTGAAGAAATGCGAAACACTTCGAAAGTGTCTGCCTGATTTGCTTGCCTGAGTTATGGGTTGACTACTACAGTAAAGTTATTTAATTCAATTATAAAGAGAAGTTATTACAATCAAGGTTCTAGGACTTTTAGGACGTAAAATAATACACAAGATGACGTAAAAAACGCACGAAATTTCGGGGATCTACGATACTAACGAACGTAGATTAGACCGAACAAATAGGTCTAAACAGTGGCCATACTTAATACCACAAACCCTAGTTAAATGGAAAAGCAGACCAAATGCAAATCATGCATGACATGCATGGCATGGATGGAGCAGAGGAAAAGATAGACAGGTAACATCCATGTCCACTTCTGGAAATTGTTAATGCTCCGAAAAATAATCTGAAGCCGTCATTCCACAGAGTAAGCAGGTTAGGACTAACCACACTTATTCAACTCTGTTCATCGTTTTTAATGGAGATCCGTACGCGTACGAATAGACGCGGAAAGCTGAACGGATGCGTAAGCGTAATCTCCATACAAAAGCGTTGTTTTCTATGGACAAGAGCTATTGCGTATCTATGTTGACAGTTCATAGTGATCATCACTTAGCGAGTTTTGATATACAATGACCGTTCTTGTTGGTTTCAACTGACGCTACCCGTGCAGAACTGTCAAGGTATATCAAAACTCGCCAAGTGATGATCACTATGAACTGTCAACAGAGATACGCAATAGCCCTGCAGAACTGAAAAAGAGTGGGGAGTCCCTCAGTCCACGAGAGACTGGGGGCAGCAAAATGAGAAATTGAAGTGCTGATTTTGATAGACAGGTCACTGCTACCCACCTCTTTCCAATATAACAATCTCCTTGGTATCCAATTCTCGTGACATAATTAGTTATCAGATTAAAAGATAAGATGACTATCATTTAATTACATACGTCGCCGTTCACGATAAGATGTTCATAAGATAAGATTGTGACGTCAATGACCCATTTTGATTATATCAATCATTTATTTATTTATTCAGAAAAACATTCTAACCTAACAGTATTTTTAATAATCATATTACAATGTCAAATAGCATCTTATAATTATTACAAACTGAGAAAGCAAAAAAAAAAATCATGTGGTGTCATACATACATCATACATAATTATCACAAATAAAATAATATAAATAAGCCAGTCATATTACAGTACTGTCTCGATTAAAATAAAAGAGAAAAGTACATCATCCCTTCGTCTCGATCTAATTAACCTCAATTTAACCTCATTGAATAACTTTTTCATGAAATAGTTACAGAATTGGGTTAAATGAACTTTGAGGGTTGTATTGATGATTTTAATGATAATAAGTCTGTAGCTACATACGTGTTACTGGCGCGACTCATTTTTTATCAACATACAACCTGAAACAGACCGTGAAATTGCAAAAAGCGTTAAAAAATTGTTTTTTTTTTTTTAAACTATATAATAATTTTTATTTCAATCAAGATATTTACATTATTTACAAACTACAAATCTATAATCTATAATAGTAATAAAAATATGTAGAAGTATCAAAAGGGTTACAGGGCGTCAAAAAATTCGTCCACATCGCTGTCAACAGGAAAAGTGCCCAGAAGGCTGGCAGCATTGCCACGTTGTATGGCAATGCTGATTCTTTGGCCAAAAAAAAAAAAAAATGAATTGAAATTCACGGGCTATTCTTGCGTTTCCTTAACAAAAAAAAAACTGAAACGTCAGGTGGGTCTGGGTTTTTTACACGCAATAGGCTAGCGTTTGGTCGCTCCTCGACTGATGTGGCCTAGGGTGGATCACGCTAGCCTAGAAGAAACCGATAAAATCAGTCAGATGGGTGTACTCCAATGCGCCACAATGAGATTGTGCAGCTGCATCACCAGCCTATATTGTTCTCACAAGGCCGTAATCCACCACAGAGGAGCAGTGCTAGTAGTTAGAAGCCACAAGTATATGAATTTTTAGTTCCAAAAATTAATCTTACAGATTTGCGGAATCATCGATATGACGAAAACGAAGCAGTTTCTCGGTTGATATGAAAAAAAACTAGGAGTTCCTTGGGGACCTTCAATCTTCTTTAATGTCTATAATACTACATATCAAATTTTAATGGAGAATGCACCGTCTGAGTGATAAAGATGATGTAGATTCCCAGATGCTCGTTAACTTTTGTTAACTTTTTATCTTGTTTTACATTTTTTGTGTAATAAGCAACGACCTATCGTCGGGCCTATGCTGTCCCCCCATACTTAAGTACTAATGCTGTAACATGATAATATTGTAACACCAAATGATTTGAAAAGAGTAACCATGGAGTTTCTTGCCGGTTCTTCTCCATAGGAAACGACCAACCCGAACCGTGCACCTTTTTGTCGACGTTTTATAAGTGCCCATCTAGGCCTATGTGAAATATAGTACATTTTGATATAAGTGGGGAAACTTTGTTATTGCATTCGAGCGCGGAATTAACACCCGAGCTGCAGGCGAGGGTGTTATGGAGCCGAGAACTGCAATAACAAATCCCCACGCGTATCAAACGACGTTTTTCAATACACTTTCGAAGAAATAAAATATTAAAACAGAAAGTAGTTTTGTCAGGAATTATTAGGAAACTATGATTTAATTTGCTTTTTTTCCGCGCTTTGCTTTCGCCAGGCTGAAAAAGAAGCAAAGGTATGATGCCGCCATACAGCCTAATATGAAAGAAGAAAAATCAAATATTTTTGCATTTAGAACACAAATAAATGTTAATTTGTTCATAAAAGCAAATATTTGTTTTAAATAATCATGTATATCTATGATATTCTATTTATAAACACAATTTAAATACTAAAAAAATATTTACGCCGTATAGCCGCATATCTCTTTGCCGAGATTAAAAAAAACAATCACCACCAATTAAAGCTATAGTCATTGAACCCATTTGGACTTATCTGTGGAAATTTTTATTTCCGCACGTGTGCGGAAAAATATTAAAAATCCACGCGTGTGAAATACATTGCATGTTGAACCTAATCGTAGTGCGATAAGAACCAGTTTTCGAGAAAGTGTATTGAAAAAAATATTTTGATTTTGATTGATTTTGAAAGGCCGGTCTGAAGTTGGATCTGATTTCTAAGTCGAGTTGTAATTTACGCTTCATAATTTTATAATTCATAATTCATTTATTCATTTTGTGAAACATAGGTGTTTACAGGTGTTTTCCAATAGATTAATGTACAAACCATGTCCCGCCGATAGGCATACAAAATCAGTTTTAGAATGTTAATAGTATAAAATGTACGAGAATAATTATGCATGTCAAGTTATCAAAATTGTAGATCAAAAATTCCAATATCTCCGGTAACTAGAAGGTCACAGGTATGGTCTAGAACAAACAAAAAATCGCAATGACCCGTGACGGTGAGAACAAGTGCCTTTCGGCTTCGTTAAGGGTACTGTTACACGGTGTAACAGTTGGGTGTAACTTACACCCAATATTTTACAAATACTTTAGTAGACAGTTTAATCATGAGTAGAACACGGAGCATCCGTTCGTCGTAGTCTCGAGTTCTCGACGCGACTAGGACGTGAGTTTCAGATACTGCGCCCAAAACTGGCACCGACGACGCGCAATGCACCAAATCAAGCGAGAATACGCGAGTGGCCAATACCAAAGAGATATAAGATGGAAAGTGTATTTATTTAATTGTCTTTGCAAAAACCAATGCGAGTATTTTATGTATCTGTCAACAGCAGAGAGCACGGAATCGCCGTTTTAATAAAAAAATTAACTAAAGGTACTAATCAAGTTCGAGGCGTTGAAAGTGCGTTGAGCACATACGTTCTGTTTACGGGACGCCATTCGGACGCCTTCAATTGTAGTGTTCGGTACCTGAAGGGTAACCAGCGGGACCCTATTCCTAAGCCTCCGCTGTCCGTCCGTCTGTCTGTCAGCGGGCTGTATCTTATGATCCGTAATTGGTAGACAGCTGAAATGTTCACAGAATGTTTATTTCTAGACAGTTAACATGAAAATGCAACCCCGTATAGTGCAGCAAGCTTATCTAGCCTGTTGGTTTTAATGGGATCCAGAATTGGAACTAAGGAAATCAGTATAAAAATAAAAAAACCCTGTGGCGAAGTTTCAATACAACTCGATTCCTACCGGTTTCCCTTTGAAAAATGGCACAGTCAGTATTCTGAAGACAAATAATATAATCACATTAAAGATATATACTCCGGCTAAGGGTGCATTTTTGTGAGAGATATCTCACAAAAATGGAATCTCCCTTCGCTACTGAAAAATGCGCCGTCACCGCGTGCCAAATGAGGAGCTTGCTGCTTTCTACTACAGGTTGAACCGTTGAGATTTCCAATGAACCCTCCCGTAAGTTTTCGTGACAGTAAATATGCAGTCCGGGGCAGTTGCGTGATACTCGTCATGCAATGACACATATTCGTTACGTGACGTGACAACAGCAGCGCTTTCATCGCTTTGCTTCCGCTTTCAGAGCTTTGCATACTTGCTGCGGAAATTGTTGATGAAAAATCTATAGCGGCAATTGTTCTTGGGCCCGTATCCTAAGGTAGGAAGTATTTTGATGGCTCTTTTAATTGAATACAAAGGTTGATCAAATGCTAAATCTTAGACCATGACTGTATTTAACATAGGGATAAGCAGAGGCGTATAGTACGTCCAAGTTTATCATTACTGGGTACAAATCTAGGCCCTGAGCTGCAACTGAGAACTGCTAGATCCGGGGATTGAATCTGAAGAGCACACCGAGCATTTAATCTTGTTAAATCGAAGAAAAAAACAGACCTACAAAGAAGTAATCTCATTGACTTGCAAAGACAAAGATATTTATCCACCTTGCTGACAGGCAAAAACCAAGATAATCATCCAAGATATTCATCCATCATGCTGACTGGCTAAGACAAAGATATTTATCCACCTTGCTCATTGGCAAAGACAAATATATTTATCTACCTTGCTGATTGGCAAAAACAAAGGTATATTTATCCACTTTACTGACTAGCAGAGACAAATATATTTATCCATGTTGCTGACTGGCAAAGACCAAGTTATTCATCCGCCTTGCTGACTGGCAAAGACAAAAATATTTATCCACTTTATGGACTGGCAAAGACAAATATATTTATCCATGTTGCTGACTGGCCAAGACAAAGATATTTATCCACCTTGCTGACTGACTAAGACAAAGATATTTATCCACCATGCTGACTAGCAAAGACAAATATATTCATCCACGTTGCTGACTGGCAAAGACAAAGATATTTATCCACCTTGCTGACTGGCAAAGACAAAAATATTTATTCAAAGGAAATGGTACAAATTTGGTAGTTATAGTAAACTTCAGGACATTATAGCTGCTGTTGTCATCCTGCTTGAGCCGATATGCAATGGCCACTATAACAATATTAAAAAATCATAATCCTGCCTTTGATGTTGCAGTTGGGTAAAAATTAAATGTTAAAAACTGTTATGAATGGCTGCTATTGATTGCCTTGCCAACTTATAGATAATAATGTAAGCTTAGACCTTATCAATTTATCTATTAATCTTACTTAATTATAATACTTTTGTTTGTTTCAGTTACATGGATATTCTGATTTAACATTCTTCATACTATGCTTTTAATTTTCTGTTTAGTGAAAAACAGAAAACATCCCTACCACCAAGGGCCAAGTAGCCACCTAAGGCCTGAGCCACCTGGTAGCCTACCATGACATCTTACAGCAGGAGTAATTCTAGTGTGGGAAAGATATGGCACTAGACAACCTGTATACCGCCGTCTCTTTTCGACACTGGAATTACTCCTGCTTTCAAGACGTCATAGTAAACCCCCTGGACTGAGTAATTGGACAAGACGTACCATTGATAGAAAAGAATAAGACGATTGTGTGGATTGTTGTTATGTTATTTTTCAGGCATTTAAAGACACAATCCTGGTCAAGACATAAATATCAGATGAAGTACCTAGTGGCATTGATCATTGAGTGGTTGCCAGAGGATAGTGGAGACCAAATTAATCTCATGTTCTTCCAAAAAGACGGAGAAAAGAAAATGTTATCTCTCTATCAACAGTGAAAAGAAAAGTAAAGATGGAGACAGACAAATTTTACCCCAAAGTGGTACAATAAAGGCTAGAAATTAACCTTCATGGACCTACAATAAGCTAGACTAGAGCAAGTAATGCCCAACTTTGATTTTATGCAACACTCTTATTGGGCTCTGCCACAATCAGGTATATAGGTAGTTAGTGTCCACCTGCAAGTCAGTAATGATAAACTACACAACAACTACACAACACAACACCAACAACTACACAACAACAACGCTCAACTACACAACACAACACACACACAAAACACACACACTCAACTACACTCAATCTGTTCAGCCATTTCCACCTAACTTCTTTGAAATTATTGAAAGGTATTGAAGAGTAGTGTTTTTTGAAAATTCAAACGTACTTGTTGCCCACGACTTTGTTTGCGTGAAAATTTTGATGTGTGAAAAAGATAGCATATTATGTCTTTCCACAGGATATAATCTATGTCCTTGCCAAATTTAATTACGATCCGATCAGCCGTTTGGTTTTGAAATGGTAACAAACAAACAGAGTTACTTTTGGAATAGTATAGATTATTGTGATAAAGCCTATTACAGTTCCATGAGAAGAACAAATCTGTATTTTACCTATGCCTCAAAAAGGATGGTCTCAATCAGACCAGTAGCAGAGTTTCTTGTCTGCCTCAGCAAAAGATATAGTAAATTACTGAAAATTCCGCTGGCATTTAATCATTTAAAAAATAAAATGGTAAGTGCATTCATAATCCCACACGCTAGATGAAGAGCATAGAAATAATAACAGTACTTAATTTATTTTGGAGAACTCGTTAAATAATTAGCAGTTAAAAGTAATTATGTGATAAGTAAGTACATGACCTGCAAATGGTAGACAATGCACTGACTTTTGTTTAAACAATTCAATAAAAACAAAAGAATGTAGTTATCACTCTACGTCAGAGTCAAATGGCATTATAAATCCATCTTATCGCAAAATCCAAGCTTATACGAGCGAGTTTTATCTTAATTACGACAATATAAAATAGATTGTTATCTTAACAACTAATATGTAAACATTAGGTAATAAAATCTTTAATTATTGACTTACCAATCACAGAAGAAATGATTTCGATGAAATATTTTTTTTTTTTGCAAAATCACGATCGGTTCCGGATTCAAACAAATTGTTTATTTATTTTTTCTTATTTGCGAAACTACTTCAGCATGACACGCACTGCTACCAACGCACAAAAAGTAATCGATTCTAAAAAAATCGATAATCGATGTCAACTGTCAAACAAAGAAGAAAGCACAAAAGCCTGCAAACCACGTGGAGCGCCAAGGTCGAATTTATGTTTTCAACTTGTCAAGCGCGGCGTGTGATAAATTAATTCTACGGGCCGTTATCGTTCTACGAATTATCATACTTTCAGCCTTATATCGTTTGCAGTAAGGTAGCTTTTCGCCTGCGCACAAAGCCCACGCATAGTCGCCAACCCAGGCAATATATCTTAGGCCGTGTACTGCCCCTGACAGTTCGTAAACAAACTGGAGCTACCGCAACAAAGGGCTACTGACATTTTACGCTGTAAATATTAAGTTTACGCCGAATAATTTTATGTATGAATCAAAATGCGCTTCGGGTAATGTCTATTTTATCGAACGCTCACCGATTATTGAGTCCAATACAACCAAAGAACAATATTTGAATACACTTACCAGAAAAAATCAACACGAGGTTGAGTAACGCAGAGTCATCTGTGGTAAATCTTGCACATATCGATCAGCCTTGCAGTTCTCAAAAACACTGACGGGAGGAAAAAAAAAGAACGAAGAGGTTAGCACCAAATTTCGTCAACTAGCCGTCTATCACTCGTCACTGTTGTAGTAAATACAGTTTTTATTGCTAACCGACGCGTAACGAGTCAGAAAACGTAGTCTGGTCGTTAAATGATTCACTATCAAAATAAAAATAATCCGGCAGACGCTGCGTCGACGACCGCGCCACTGTCTGTCTGCCGTGCTGTCAATATTCGTCAAAACGAAAATGGCGACACCCTCGACGGAATACGATCAGCACCGGCCTGCCTGCACTACCCATCTCTCTCTGACATGAACGAGTGACAAGGATAGGGTATAGACGTGTTGTCTTCGGCTCGACCGGACTGATTTGTGATGTCACGCCCAGCGGCGTAACGTTTTGCGTAATTACACGTTCATGAACGCTTGTAAACTTGTTTTAATAACGTTAATTTACGATCGTTTCGTATATGAGGTCGCCAGATGAAAGTGTCGACTGATAGATAGATTAATTACAGTGGAAAGCGAGAGATTTTTTTTTAGTAATACGTCTTTGCGCATGCTAAGCCCATCCCACTACTCAATATCTGTCGTACGAGCGCCTCCTACTTCTTCTTATTTTATTCAGTACTGTTTTTTTTGGATGTTCATCTCGACTGCATTAATACGATGCGAAAGCAGTCGCAATGCAGTTTGATTAATAATAGAGTTGAGTCTATAAATTTCTTTGTCTGCACCTAATTGAGTTACGTTTGAGTTGTAAATTCTATTTTTTATCGAACGCTTGTTTGCTGAATATGTGCATCGTGTTTATAAATTTTAATTGACTATTGTTCTGTTTTATTTTTGTACACTGTTAAAATGCAATGAGCACATGTCGTTGTACTCCTGATTTTAATTTCAATGCAATGATATTAGCATAAACATTATTTTATGTGACAGATAATTATAGGTTTGAAAAAATCCTTGAAATTTCAATCTTTGAAATTGATTAAATTAAACTGATAGCGAAAGGTTAACCTATGATTGAAAATGACTTAATGATATTTAATTAAATTGTAAATCTTAAACTATTACGGAATAAAAGCATGCTCAAAAGATACTTTAATTCATTTTAATTGACAATCATGCATGAGAAATTGTGACCATAAAACGTCTGTCAACTTCAGCATCAACCCAAATCTGACATTGACAGTCAACATGATGATAAACCTCGGACCTTGACCCAAAATCGATTAAAATTAAATTGAACTCGATCCTAAACGAATTATTGTTTTTTTTTTAATTATTTAAACGATACCAACATAAAGGAAAAACAATTTTTCTTTTTTACTTTCTCACATCTAGTTGCCATTACAGAAAAGTCAGGTTAGAAAATATTGGATACTCTAAATCTACTGTGAAGCAGTGTTTATTTTTCACAATACGTGAAGAATTTATTAAGCAAATCTCGTGATGTAATTTTAATTAACTTTCTTGATGAAAAAGCCGAGACGTCCCTTTGTAAAGCTGGCTACACAAGCCATTTAATGTCAAAATCCAAGGATTTCAAAACCGAACCGATTCTCGCAACTTCAACTTCCGACCGACCGTTGCTCTTTTGAAAAGTTAACACGCGAGCAAGAAACCGTGTTTTTTTTAATATTATTTTATTTATTTGAAAAGTTCGTATTAATTAATCAAGATGTCCGAGAAAACTCACTCATCCCGTTTGTCGTCGTACAAAAATGCTGGACATGGAACGACTGTAAGTTTTTATTCCGAAACTAGTTTTTGTTCCATTTTGTAAAACACGTTTTTTTCTTGTTTTGTTATAAAAGAGGATTATTACGATGTTATTAGTAGTCAGCTGTTTTCGTTTAAGTGTTGTGCTATAGGTGATGTGCGTGGGAAAAGATAAAACAAATGAATTTTATGTACCTTCCATTTCCCTAAAAATGTTCATAATTTTCATAAAAGTTGTCATTTTATGTAACTTATTTGAAGGCATCTAAATGTAAGTAAAATTATTTGCTATATTTATTTAGTAAGTAACAGTATGTCTCGGAAGAAACCGTAAAACTAGTTGTAGATAAACATGGCCATACACCAAGCTTACAAATTTAGCGAACAAGGTATTATCTCATCATCTCGTCCTTTTGTTTTCAAGGATTGAGGAGGGTCATCATAAGGAAAATATCTGACTAGCTTGTTCCTTACATAAGACAACCCTCTGACCCAGTGTTCACCTTTATATTTTTTTTTCCACGAAAATGTTTGTTAGGCCGCCCAGAAATGGTGGTTTTAAACCAGAAGACAGTTTGTGTGGGAAGTGAAGCCTATGCTCATCTCTAATCATCAGTGACAGTGATTATTTAGTTAACAATTCTTTAGTCCTGCGGCTATTAAGCCATTGGCAGACATGACATGCCAACAACCTTGCAATGTATGGCATTTCCGATTCCATAAGGTTGTACTTCAGAGCAAGTAGCTGGTGGGCAATCCTGGCAATGAGGTTGGGTTTATGCTGGTCTATTCTCATTTCACTAATTTAGGATATTCTTAATAAAGTTATTTTAAATTTACAGGATCTTCGCCGCAAACGTGCAGACCTCAGTGTAGCTCTGCGCAAGAAGGCTCGTGATGAGCAACTCCTCAAGAGAAGGGCGCTGTCTCCGGAAGGAGGAGATGAAGTCCATGAAAATGAGAAGACCTACACTCCTGCGGAGATCGTGGAAGGTAATAGCAGCTTCATTTTTTTGTTAGCATCTACTTTATGAAGTCCGAAAACTGGAAGATTGGAACTGGGTTGTGGAGGTTGCTATCTTAGGGTTGGCTACCAGTCTTAACTGAAGCTGAATACCAATATTTTCAAAGAATTACTACCTAACTGATCTTAACAACTCAGTGCACTGTTCAACAGTGGAGTTTCAGCAATAAAATGGATGAATACGCATCGAAGGATCCAACCAGCTAATGTAGATTTACCTTCATGGATTGAAGTAGGCTGTTGTAGTATCCACTTTCAGCAAGGCTAATACTTATTAGCCTGACTACTTGTGTCTGTAAGAGTGTACATGTTTACTTTATCTATACTAGAATTATACAAGAGGTATTTGTTTGTATGTAGGGGGTAATCTCTGGATCAACTGACCCAATTTTGAAAATTCTTTTACTACTATGAAGCTACATTACCCCCAAGTGCCATAGGCTATATTTACAATGTGCCCGTAATTTAAGCTAGTAGGCAGTATAAAGAAACTAAAGGCACTAAGGTTAATTAGTAAAATAAATCATTTCATTGCGTGATCCAAGACAATTGAATTGTTTCTGTCGGATTTCGTCGAGCTTCATTGTCTCAGTGCTTTTCTGGTGGTCGCCACTGTTGATTCTAACTTCCAGGAGTTGCAGTGGTTTAGGAATACTATGGTTGGCATGTCTCATAAAAAAAATTGGCTTGGCAATTCAACTATGGCAAAATTCATCTTATTTTCCCTTTCCATACAGGTCTGCGCTCCGATGACCTAGTCACAATGACGGCATACGCCCGCGCGGCCCGTCGCATGCTCTCCCGAGAACAGAACCCGCCTATCACCCCTATGGTGACCGCTGGAGTCATCAAACCTTTGGTGGATGCACTGGAACGAGACGATTGGTAAGTAGACCGTCCTTGATCGTCATCCTGTAGAATATGTGGTATTTAGTGATCTACACAACATAGTAGTTAGAGGCTAACTAGGTGTGTAGGAAGAGCAGTGGTGGCAGCCCCGGCTTACGAGCAGTACCTAAGTCGTGGGTTCGAACCCAGACAGGCACATTACTTTGTGGATTTTTTTCATCACCACTGCTCTCAAATGGTGAAGGAAAACATCGTGAGGAAACCTGCATGTCCTAGAACCAAAAATTCGAAGACATGTGCCATCTACTAACCTGCACTGGGCCCGCGTGGTGGATTACAGGTTCATAAAAGGTGATCAGGTTTAATAAAATAGAATTATTAAGGAATAATTTAGGCAAAGCTGTGTTAAAATCAAAACTAAAGAATTTATTTCTGGAGAACGTGGACCCGTCGTCGGACTGTGGTAGGCGGTGAGTTCTGGACCGGAGTGGGCAGCTCCGGCTGGTCACATGAGAATTAAAAAAGTGTACCACACTTTTTTAATTCTCTAATACAACGCTTATTATACAATTTAATACTTTATGTAGCGTGTTTTTGGTGAAACGGAACGCAAACACAAAACGCATCGATTCCGGTAGTGACGTCAAATGCGATGTGTCAAAGAAACACTTTTAGTTGAAAAGTACTTAAAGTTTCACTAAGATTTTAGTATAATATTGTTATTGCAATTTTTGCTTTAATACAGCACTTACAATATAGTAAAACTATTCTATTATGGGCAAAAAATTAGATGTAAACATGGCAGCTATAGGGAAGTGACATCAAATGCTATGACTTGAATGGCCGCGACAGTCATGGACGTTTGAACTGTCGTAGATAATTGTAGGAGTTTAATATTTTTTTTGTGCGAAAAGCAGTAGTTGAAATTAACTTTTAATTATTTTCTTGGGTTTATAGTACTGCTTATTATTGATTTAAGTGAAAAACAAATTACATGCATATTCCCTATTGCTGAAGAAAAAAACCAATAACACTTTGCCCGACCCGGGAATCGAACCCAGGATCTCATGCTCAGCAGCCACGCTTGCGACCACTCGACCAACGAGGCGAGGAATAATAAAATTAGATTTTTAGAATAGTAACATTTATGTTTAAAAAAAAATCTTATTCTTTCAGCCCTGATCTCCAATTTGAAGCAGCCTGGGCTATCACCAACATTGCCTCAGGAACTCATGAACACACCATAGCTGTAGTTGATGTAAGTCAATTCCAAAATTACATTACATCTATTAAAATCTATGTATGGCAATTTAATCATACAGGGTGTAACAAGACCCTTCACGAAGCCGTCAACCAAGCATTCTGTACATCAAACTAAGTAACTTTACGCAAAAATTATTGCTGGGAAACGACATTTTTTTTGGGGTGAAAAATCACGTTTTACGGTAGGACTCAATGTAACGCACTCAAAACATTGTGCTCATGGATGCATTGAATAGTACCGGGGTTGTGGAGGTGTTTAAAGTAAAAATCTTACATTAAAAACATGTATTTAAAAAAAAAACTTATGAAAAATTTGGAACTTTGACCCCCAATATCTCCATAACTAGAAGGTTCCCAGGTATGGTCTAGAACCAAAAAAAAATATCGCAATGACGAGGAGAAAAAGTGGCTTTCGGCTTCGTTAAGGGTCTTGTTACACCCTTTATATAGGTACACTAAAATGTATAAATTAAAATAACCTAAAGTAACTAACTTATGAATAAACTTAAAAAATGGCGTCAAAAAACTCCCAACGCAGTCAACTGGTAATGAACCCAAGAGTAATGTACTTTAAGTTATTTTAATTTATAAATTTTAATGTATAAATCACGTTTGAGTTTAATCCCTGACCTAAGACTAACCCAGGCAGAGATGGACTTAAAAAGATGTAAACACCAGCAAGAATTCATTTCTCCTCATATCGCATGACAATTTTTTATATTTTACTAGAATTCATTTGATTGTCTATAAGATAGGATCGGAGGAGATCGTGGCAAAATAATAACAGCTGCTCAGGTCGATCTTTAGGTTAAGCCGCGCTTGCCTAGGTTGGTCTGTGGATGGGTGACCACCCATTACATACCGAGTTTCCTCCGTCCCTCGGAAAGCAAGTAAGCCGTTGGTACCGGCTGTCAATTGTAGATCTTTGACAGTCGTTACAAGTAGTCAGTGGACCAAAAAGTCTGACAACCAGTCTTACCAAGGGGTATCGTATTACCCGGTACTAACTGGGTTGCGGAGGTCCGATAGGCAGTCGCTCCATGTGAAATACTGGTATTCAGCTGCATCCGTTAAGACTGGAAGCCGACCCCTACACAGTTGGGAAAAGGCTAGGCAGATGATGATCATTTGATTACAATTTGTGTTCCATACTATTCTTACAATATTTAGCTACAATGAAGTACACAATCTATAATGTATTGTGGGTACCACTTGATACAAAATTATGATGACACCAAGATTGTAGACAATGAAATGAAATCCTGTCACTCCACTATTTCGAAATCCAGGCTTCAGGCTGCTAATGAGCCCGGGGCGCGGGACTGTTCGAAAGAGATACCGCGGTCCTGGAAAACAAAGGGCAAAAGAAGGAACATAGATGGGTTTTAGTCAGTAAAAGTCTGACACTCCCTCCTGCTCAGCCCAGAGCGAGAGGAGTTATTTGATGATTTCCAATCCGAAAAAAAAAAAACAGGCTGGTTTAATTAAATGAGATCTTTCTGATAAAAAAACAAATGACACGGCCCAACTGGCAGACCGTTGCGCTCTTTAGAAACTAACCAAGTTCTTTTTTAAATAAATTAACAAAGAGTCCCACTTAATGTTGTTACTGTTGCAACAAAGGCTTCGACAATCATGGTAACTGATATTTCTTTACATAGTCACTACATAGTATAAAACAAAGTCGCTTCCCGCTGTCTGTCCCTATGTATGCTTAGATCTTTAAAACTGCGCAACGGATTTTGATGCGGTTAACATTGCACCCATGCGAAGCCGGGCGGGTCGCTAGTATAAAACAAAGTCGCTCCCGATGTTTGTACGCTTAGATCTTTTAAACTAAGCTACGGATTTAATGCAGTTTTCAGCAGTAGATAGAGTGATTCAAGAGGAAGGTTTATATGTAACATTGCACCCGTGCGAAGCCGGGGCGGGTCGCTAGTAATCTTATAAAATCTTGAAGTTCTTTTGGGTGGTCCAAAGATTGAACATAGCATTATTTTCTTTGTTATTTTCTTAGACCAGCCCTAAGTATAAAGTTGAGTAGAAGTGATGTTGGATAATTGACCATTAAGAGCGGCCAACCCGTCATGCTTTTCATACAAAAGCTCGTACGTGATTATGCAATTATTACACATCTATCTTTGATTTTTTCTAACCAATAGGTATTTTGTGCACTATATCTAGGTTTATATGTAAGCAAAAAATAAAAACATTTAGAAACAAATTCAGTATAAGCCTCCAAAAATTGCTGTTTTACCACTTCTGCACAATTTTTACCTGAACTTTGGCCGTTCATAGTGTACTCCTAAAATGTAAAAGTAAAGAATACATTTTGATAGAAACCTTGCACATGTAATGGAGATTCTTAATGACAAATATTTATTTCACACACTTGTGAGACTTATTCAAAAACACGTATTTCCTGGAAAAAGTTTAAGAAATTTTCGAACACTATTTTTCGTTCAATGTCATCGCGTTAGACGGTATAAGGTGCGCGGGAGACGAGTTGTGCGGGGTCGGGGCGGGGTAAGACCGGGGAATTGAAAGAAACTCGTCGCTGAGGCTCTGGATGAAACAACAAGCTTTTCGACCATGCTCGCGTTGACGATAGACGGACCGGGCCCTTCCCGGTCCGTCTATCGTCAACCCTCTTAAGTAAGCCATAAGATAAACAAACTAATATCACAGTTATTGCATTCAAAAAAGATTATTTTCTCTCAACTAGGGTGGGGCAATCCCAAAACTCGTCGCCCTCCTAGCTCAAGGCGGAGTCGTCGGCGAACAGAGCGCGTGGGCACTCGGGAACATAGCGGGCGACGGCCCTCAGACACGAGACGCCGTGTTGTCGCACGGAGCCCTGCCTGTGCTGCTGCCGCTGTGCACCGCCTCCACGCCTCACAGCCAGCTCAGGACTGCTGTGTGGACTTACAGCAACTTCTGCAGGTATGATTTAGTCTGAAGTGACGGTTTCTGGCTTTAATAGCGACTCCAGGAGTAGAAGATTAAAAGCATAGCTTGCTGGAGTGGAGACCACGCATTGGAAAGCGCAGCGTGGGACGGCCACCTGCCTGATGGACTGACGACCTTGTTAAAGCTGCGGGGAGTCGTTGGATGCAGGTGGCATGGGACCGGACACGTTGGAAATCGATTGGGGAGTCCTATGTTCAGCAGTGGACAACAACGGGCTGAAATGATGATGATGAAGCTATATGACATCATTGTAACCAACTGGAAACCTTAAAAGTCTTACTGTACAATCCCAAGCACCAATATGTAAACACTTAACAACTTTTAAAAGCGTTTTTCTCCTACTGTTCTCATTAAAATTTCATCTTTTTACGAACAAAGTATTCTGGAACTCATATTTCTATGACAAAGATCTTATCTCAAAGTTACAATCGTCATTTCTCGCGAAAATTGCTTCTCAATTTAGAAAAGTGTATACATATTGGTGCTCGAGACTGTACTAGTCTTCTCAATTGTTATTGTGTTACTTGGTAAGGGGTCGTCCTTTAATCACGTGAGGTTTAAAAAGAGGGGAGGATGTCAGAAATGAATCACGACGACAATCAAGTTAATATGTGACGCACAGAATATTTTGGAGGTCGGAATCTGATGAGACTTGAAGCCAACTCGCTGCCTATCTGACCTCCACCAGACCCTTATTCTTATTCTTTGTGTGGGGCGATGAAATAAAACTTAGCATTTTCTTACAGAAATAAGAACCCACTGGTGAAGTTCGAGTTTGTGGCTCCAGCATTGCCGTACATTTCGGAACTATTGGAGATCGCCGATCAAGACGTTCTGGGTCAGTATTTATTTTTACAATAGTTGACTGGACGGGACTATTTCATCAAACTACATTAACAGAGCAGCGGTGGCCCAGTGGTAGCGGCCCCGACTTACGAACAGTAATTAGTCGAACCCAGGCAGGCGGATTACTTTGTGTAATTTATTTCATCACCACTGCTCTCAAAACGGTGAAGGAAAACATCGTGAGGAAACCGGGATGTCCTAGAACCAAAAATTCAAAGACATGTGACATCTACCAACCCGCACTGGGCCCGCGTGGTTGATTATAGCCCATTCTCTCTCACAGAGAGGAGGCCGAGTGTCCCAGCAGTGGGAACATTATAGGCTGATTATAAATTTATATTAACAGAACTAATTTTTCACACACTCACATAAAGTTCCTCGTTAAACTGCCTCGTTGGTCTATTGGTCGCAAGCGCAACTGCTGAGCATAAGGTCCCGAGTTCGATTCCCGGGTCAGACAGTGTTATTAGGTGTTTCTACAAAAATTTCTCATTAGCAGCCACGTAGTCTGGATTTGTGCCTTGCTGATGGCAATAGGCCCCGGGGACTTAAACATAACTGGTGAAATGTGGGTGTACTATTAGGTACACCACTGCCTAACCCCTCGGGAATTACAGGCGTGAAGTTATATCATCACAAAGTCCCTCTCAATTTTTGTTGACAGTAAATTTACTGTTACTGTTAGCCTGTGTCTTCCTACTGCTGGGCAAAGAGCTCTCTCTTCATGACTCCCAAATCTTTCGATCTAGGTCTAATGTGTACCACTGGTCGTTGGTTCTGTCCAGCTCGTCCCGCCATATCCTGCGGGCCCAGTCCCACTTCAGCTTAACGGCTTGTTGAGCAACGTCAGTAATTTGTGTTTTGGAGCGCAGTGGGGTGTTAAAGTAAATCACATTTTTTACCCGACTGCCAAAGGTTATGTTTTTCGCGCGTATTGTTTGTTTGTTGTTTGTAAATTTCTTTATTACCTCGTATGTTCCAAATGGCTGGATGGATTTCGACGATTAAGGTATCATTAGGTTTTTCTCAAAAACCCAAGTGTCCTTAGGTAGGTGTTTAAAAAAATTGCGGATTTTTGGCGCTACTAAATTGTAAGTCGTTAATTTTTTTTTTCAACCAACCTGTTGAGTAGGGTATCAAAATGAAGGAAATTATAATCTCCTATATATTTATCTCCAATACATAATATAATGTTTAGTCAGGTTTTTTGATACTTTTAATTAAATGTTACTTGTTCTCCATGTAGCGGACGCGTGCTGGGCTCTGTCCTACCTCACCGACGGCCCCAACGACCGCATAGAAGCAGTACAGCTGACCCCCCACCTGCTGCCGCGCGTGGTCAGTCTCCTGGACCACAAGTCGCCCGCAGTACGCACGCCCGCGTTGAGAGCTATCGGCAACATGCTCACTGGCTCCGATGAACAGGTAACTAGCAACAATACATGGTGAGACAGCCTAGTACCCATTGTTACGGTGCCGTGCCTGAAGGGTAACCAAAAGGACCTTATTATTAAGCCTCCGCTGTCCGTCCGTCCGCCTGTCTGTCTCTCAGCGGGCTTTATCTCATGATCCGAATTTCACAGAATGTGTATTTCTGTTGCCGCTATAACAACAAACAATAAAACTGGGCTCTCATACTGCGATGTTACGGAACCCTTCATGCGCGATTCAGACTCGCACCTGGCCGTTTTTTATTAACGTGTAGAAATCCTCAATTGATGTCTGTGGGTCTGTCAGACCTTTACGGAGTAAAACCACACGGTGTTCCTCCTCGTTACTGCTAGCTGGGGGGGACAATCATCCCAACAGAGCCTAGTCCTACCTCATCATAGTTACTGGGGAACATGATACCAAGCGGTAAGACTTGGTACTACTGTTAGAGATCCAAAAAAAATTCGCCGATAGTAAGTAGGCTGACAGGCCGTCTTAGCTTAGGTGTTGGCTGCAACTCGAACATACAACTGTACTAACCTTGAGGCCTATTTTTACTGGACTACTTAATTGAATTTAAACTATTTCATATTCTTCTTCTTCTTATTAGCGTGTGTCGATAAACTCAAATAATACCCGACCAGTATATTGCCACCTGCACATCTCTGTCGTTGGCTTCGTTTAAACCCTGGAAGGTGCAGGTGGCTGGGCAGGAAAGGAGGTGGGGCTTATCCTACAGAAGAGCTCCACAATGACATTGTATCTGGTACGGGTCAATGATACCCCATTTGGCCAGATTATTTCTACAGTGGCCAACCTGGGCCCGCAAACGGTTAAGAGATTTCCAGATTGGCCACTGCAGTTCCTGTCCAGAAGGAAGATGTTCTGCTGGATTGATAAAGTGCGGAGGGATGGGATGTCTGTTCAGCCACAATTCGGATCTTTCAACTGACGCACTGTCTTCTGAGATGTCTCTCACGAAGCTTTTACGGCTTTTTAAGCGTGAACGTGGTAGTTGATACCGATACAGGGGGTAGTGTTATCTCGTTCCTGATTTCCCTTCTCAATGCGACTAGCTATTTCGCGCCGAACGTCTGGTGGCGCTATACGTGCCAACGGATACAACATCGCAAGAGGGGTGGGTTTTAAGCACCCCGTTAAAAAGCGACAGGTATCGTTCAGCGCTATGTCAACTTCTCTAGCGTGGGCCGAACGGTGCCACACTGGGCATGCGAACTCCCCAGCAGAAAAAGAAAGACAAAGGCCGGTAGTGCGGAGAACTTGTGGCGATGCTCCCCAACTGGTGGATGTGAGGCGGCGAAGAACGTTATTTCTAGTCCCAACTTTTTGTTTAGTTTTAAGGCAGTGGAACTTATAAGTCAGAGATCTATCTAGGGTGACGCCCAGGTAGCGTGGTTGAGAGCAATGCTCCACGTGAACGCCCCGCCACGAGACACTGAGAGCTCTGTTTGCCTGACGGTTGCGGAGATGGAAAGCGCACGACTGGGTCTTGGACGGATTTGGCCGTAGAGCATTTTCATCGTAGAATTTCCCTAGTGTTTCCAGAGCTTCCGTCAGTTTTTCTTCAGCCTCTTCGAATGTAAGTGTCTGGGCGGCCAAAGCAAGGTCGTCTGCATATAAAAAGCGTTTCGTTGGTGGAGAGCAAGGCTGGTCGTTTGTGTAAATGTTAAAAAGGGCCGGGGCTAGCACGCTACCTTGAGGGAGCCCGTTTTGCTAGCAGCGCCACCTACTCTTGCTATTTTCGAGATAAACTTGAAAGCGGCGGTTATTTAAGGTGGAAGCGCAAGGGTAGCCCGCGAAATTTAAATTTTCTTAAGTTTATTGCAATTTGCAGGTCAGTGTCGGGTTGTATGTTGATGAAAATATGAATCGCGCCAGTAACACGTATGGAGTTACAGAAATATAATCATTCAAATCATCAATACAGCCCTCCAAGTTCATATAACCCCATTCAATAGCTTTTTCATGAAAAAATCACTCTTTGGGAATATATGAACTTGGAGGGTTGTATTGATCATTTGAATGATTATAATTCTGTAACTCCATACGTTCTACTAGCGCGATACATATTTTCATCAACATACAACCTGACACTGACCTGTAAATTGCAATAAACGTAAGAACATTTAAATTTCGCGGGCTACCCTTGCGCATCCACCTTAAAATAGCGCTAAGGATTTGCACGAAACCTACATCCTTTGTGAGCTCGCTGACTTTTCGTAAAAGTCTTTTGATGTTTACTGTATCATAAGCTACCGAAAGATCAACGAATACAACACCTGTGACTTTATTCGCCTCGAACCAATCTTCGATGAATTGCGTTAAGTTGAGGGTGTGATTGGTGCATAACTTTCCTGGCCTAAAGCCAGCTTGCTCAGCGATAAGGTTTGGTTCTATTACAGGTGTTAGGCGGTTAAGCAAAAGCCTTTCAAAGAGCTTAAATCATTAAATGTGTGGCAAAGAAGAGATATAGGTCGGTAGCTTTTTAGTTCTTTCGGAAATTTACCAGGCTTAAGAAGAGCAATTACTTTAGCTCGCCTCCAGAGTTTAGGGATCTTGTAGTCTTTAAGGCACGAGTTGAAAAATGATAGAATCCAGGAAACAGCTACTGGTCCGAGGTGTTTTAATTGGTCGACCGTAATGTCATGAAAACCAGGAGCTTTGCCATTTTTCATGTTTTATTATTTCATATTTATTTATAGGCTTTTTTTTAAGGCTTAATATACTTTCTTTGCGTCGCCTATGCATAGACCAGTCGCAGTAAGTGTTGTGTAACTCTGATCGCGCCTCTAGCGGATATTACTAGAACTAGTACTGAGCAAGAATGTGGGACCTTTCACGGAGGAGAAGCGTGTGTACATCATTTGCCCAGCCTTTTCCCAAGTATGTTAGGGTCGGCTTCCAGACTAACCAGATGTAGCTGAATGCCAGTATTTTACATGGAGCGACCGCCTATCTGACCTCCACAACCCAATTACTACTGGCGAATACGATACTACTCTGCCCTGATAATCGTGAGGGCAGTAAGTCTATAAATACTCCTCTTTTACGTAGTAACTAGATTTTTCAAAAAAACTCAAAACTCAAAGCGTTTATTTCAATTAGACCTTCGCAGGCACTTTTGAAAGTCAGAAAAACAAAGGCGAAGCTACAGTCACAGACACAAGGCATAATAACTTGTGAAAGTACTGTAGTTGCCCATTCCAAAGCGTAGATCTCTATGGAGAAGAATGGGCAATTTATCGTACTGTCCTTACTGCTCTTTATCAAATAAGATGCATTTCTAATTTACGTAGAAATATAAAACCTAGATAGGAAGAAAGCTCGTTTGATGTACATTCCAAACCGATTTTAAAAAAATGCCCACCTTCGACTTACTGCCCTCCCCTCTCGATTACCAGGGCAGTACTGGTTGTCAAACTTTCGGGCCACTGACTACCTGATCTATAAATGACAGCCGGGACCAACGGCTTAACGTGCTTTCCGTGGCACGGAGGAAATTCGGTATGTAATGGGTGGACACCCATCCACAGACCAACTGGCAAGCACGGCTTAACCTTAAGATCGACTCGAGCAGCTGTTATTATTTTGCCACGAGCTCCTCAAAGCGTGTGTACCAGTGGAAGTTATTAGCTTATCAGCCCTTATCCCAATTAATTCGTGGTCGGCGCAGCATTTGTCTTCTTCTTCCATACTTCTCTATTACTCGTTATCTCAGCAGTCACCTCCTTTCTAGCCATATCATCCTTCCCACAGGCCATCCATCGTTTCTTTGATCTTCCTCTACACTTATAGCCATCTACATTCATACTCAAAACTTTCCTTGCGACATAATCATCAAACAGTATGAATAGCTCATGGTAAAATTATACATACATCCATGTATCGTCACTGTCAAGTTTCGACCAAAACGGCACGGACATATTGTGGACCAGCTGCGGATTCTGACAGATACTTCAGCACATTATCTGGCCCGGTGTCCGGAGATGCTTCGGCAATCTTTAGCGTTTTGACCAAACCAAAGTATTTTAAGACACCGGTTTTTTTAAGTCAGTCACACAGTCCATCCATCGTTTTTTTGGTCTTCCTCTACTCTTATAGCCATCTACATTCATACTGATCTCAGCCACGCAGTTGCCTTTCATTCATCCCTTTTGTGGCTCAACATTCTGATCCATACAAGACGGACATGGAACTTACTAACTGATTTATGTATATTGGATTCGCTTGAGTCATTTTATCGGTACTTAAAATGTGCTTTCTCTCGCCAGACCGACCGCTGCATCGACGCCAACTGCATTGTCCCCATAATGACCCTCCTGCTTTGCGGCAAGTCCTCCCTCATGAAGGAAGCTGCCTGGGCCGTCAGCAACATCCTGGCCGGCACGCAGCCACAGATACAGCGCGCCATTGACGCTGGCGTACTCGGAGCTCTGCTACATGTGCTCGCTACTGAGGATATCAAGTAAGTGTTATGTTTTTGTCATGAGCTACTACAGAGAAAGCAAATGAAAGAAGTGGTTGGTGTCAAACTGACATGACAGGCACTTTTGCATAGTCAAACTTAAGCTACCTACAGGCTAACCACAGGCATAATAACTGTGAATGGACTGTAGTTGCCCATTCCAAAATCGTAGATCTCGTGGAGAAAAATGGGCATGAAATTCAACAGACACTCTTTTCAAATCAATTTAGACACATATTCCTGGGTACAATGTTGTTGCTATCTTTAAGGGAGCATGTAGAAATAGAAAAAAAAAATACAATGAAAACCTTGAAAGATTAGGATAAGCCCTACTATCCAAGCAACCAACTAACGTGTGGTGAATAGACCATACGACGAGTCACTGGAACAACCGGATCCTATATCATAAAAACATTAAAAAAAAACTAACAGTACATTGCTATGAATAAATAGTAGATTGTACATCAAGTGCATAAAACGCACCATTTTACGCGAGACGTTTATCCATCCAAGCGACCTTGCGGGCGAGGATGGATATAGAGGGTTTTATGGACGAGTTGTACACTCTACTTTTCACTTCGATTGCGAGGAAATTAAACTGCAACATGTTAATATTGTAAATTTTAATTAAAATTAAAAGTTACATTAGGGCAATGAGAAATAATAAATGGATGAAATAAAAAAAACAAGTATAATTTATGAAGTTTTTTGCCTTAGAATACTAACGAAACGAGTTAAAATAAAGAGGTTATTCTATAAAGTTGGAGTGTGGCTGTTGGACCGATTGCCTTGGTCTTCGACGAAGATTTTACTTTATGCTTTAGAGCATAAAAAGCGACTTAATGTCGCCTACGCACGACATAAAGACGAACTTTTAGAGCATGAGAAGTGAAAACCAATTAATTGACCTGTAATCATAATAAAACCAATTAATATCCTACTAACAGATGTCAAAAAGAAGCCGCGTGGGCGTTCACTAACCTGTGCCTTGGCGGTACTCCGGAACAGCTGGACATGTTACTGGCGAGTGGTTTCTTGGAGCCCTACTGCCAGATGCTCGTGTCTCCCGACCACAGGGCTATCTCAATAGTTCTGGATGGACTCACTAACTTGTTGCAGGTGAGAACATAGCTTGATTTTACTGATGCACTTGTCCTACTGCTTTGGCGGCCTAGTCTTTTTAACAGCTCAAGAGTACTCGCCGGCGATCTTAACAGTCAGCGAACTACCTTTATATGCGGTTTACAATGTTTTTAGGCGTCTTGTGCAAGAAAACCGTTGATAGCTAGTCGCTTCATTGTCGGCGGTGAGACAGGTGTTGAACCTTGTCTTATTATGCGATTCGCCAAATTATGCGACTAAAAATATTGCTGGTTTACGCGTACGTGCGTGTATGACCAGGTATATGAACGGGGCCGAGGCGAAATTAGTTCGTAAGAATCGTAGCAAGTGGCGTTTTGATACTTCTGCCTACCCGCATGGAAAAAGTCGCGAGTTCATACTACTAAAAGGTGACAAAATTGTCAAAAAGAAACAGTGTACTTGTCTAAAGGGTGTAACAAGACCCTTCAGGAAGCCGAAAGGCACTTGTTCTCCCCGTCAGTGCGATCATTTTTTTGTTATAGACCATACCTGGGAACCTTCTAGTTACGGAGATATTGGGGGTCAAAGTTCCAACTTTTTCAGTTTTTTTTTTAGATACGTGTTTTTAATGTAAGATTTTTACTTTAAACACCTCGACGACCCCCATACTATTCAATCCATCCATCAGCACAATATTTTGAGTGCATTACATTGAGTCCTACCCTAAAACGTGATATTTCACCCCAAAAACAAAAGTAGTTAAAAAAAAATGCGTCAAGTTACTTAGTTTGATGTACAGAATGCTTGGTTGACGGTTTCGTGAAGGGTTTTGTTACACCATGTATAGTGTGGATGGACTCACCAACTTCTTACAAGTAAGATTACCAAATCTCACCAAGTGACCAGTGGGGCGGTGGGCTTGGTGAGACCAGCCAGAAACGACGGCGACGGACGATTACTCGCTGGGATGCGTATGTGCAGACGCCAGTAAATCAAGCTACTAAAATACGTCAAATTTCTTTAGTAGATTTTCAACTTTATCTCTAAAGCAGATTCAAGGTTTATTGGGAAAATTTGAGTTTCGGGTACCTCGATTTACTGGCGTTTGTATCAAGCGAGTCTCGCAGTGAATGTTCTGTCGACAAGCGAGTGTTACCGAGTGAGTACTAGCTCTAGCTCTTTGTCTTGTCGCTGCCACTAATTAGTACTCGCAAGCGGTGAGAACAGATGGCGATAAAAAAAATCTATATGGTTTTCACCCATACAGTCCCATTGAGTAACTTTTTCATGAAATAGCTATTGAATGAGGTTATATGAACTTGGAGGGTTGTATTGATGATTTGAATGATTATAATTCTGTAACTCCATACGTGTTACTGGCGCGATTCATATTTTCATCAACATACAACCTGACACTGACCTGCAAATTGATTAATTGCAATAAACGCAAGAAAATTTAAATTTCACGGGCTACCCTTGCGCTTCCCTCCGCCGCGATCAGACACTGACTGACTGTCGTCCTGGCTCAGAGTTTACAATCAGGGCTCTGTGACAAGTACGCTGTGGTGTGGGTAGACTTGTAAATAGGTCGCTTGATGTCACCACCGCATACTTGTGATTCATTTTAAACCCGTACCAATGACCGTCTCAGACTTGCAAAAAAGGTAGCAATTTTATTTGTTTTATTATTTGCGCCGTCCTCAAATCAATTGGGACTTATCCCAATTTACTTAGGCATTAGAATAATGATTGCATCTTAAACAACAACAATCTGACAATACCATGCTTTGTCTTCTTTTGACAATTTATATTGTATTGGTTATTGTTACAGGCTGCTGTGAAATGCGACCAAGTGGAGGCTTTATGCCTGAAATTGGAAGAAATTGGCGCTTTAGACTCGCTGGAAAGTCTACAGCATCATGAAAATGAACAGGTACGCTTTAAAAAGACATTAGTGATAGTATTTAAGCACTTGGTTGGTTACAAGCGCTATTACTGAGCTCGAGGTCTGGGTTTTGATTCCCAGGTCAGACAAAGGTTAATTGAGTTTTCCATCAGGAATTTCTCAGTAGCAGCGACGGAGTTTGGTTTTGCTCGGTTGATGGCAAAAGGCTCGCTCCCTATTACATTAGACTTATTATACATTAAACTTATATATACATTAGACTTATTATACCTATTAAGTACACCACTGCCTAAACCTATGGAGATTACAAGCGTTATATTATACATATAGTTTTCTCTGTTTGTTTTCATGACCCGAATGGCGCAGCAATAGTGGGGCTGCCTTACGTTCTTAGAGGCCCGGGTTCGAATCCCGGTAGGAGCAAATGTTTGTGTGATGAGCATGGACATTTGTTTCCGAGTCATGGATGTTTATATGTATAATAAGTATGTATTTACAAACAAAAAGTATCTATGTAGTATTATCAAATATCTGGTGTCCACGACACAAGCCTCGTTGCTTAGTGTGGCACCTAGATGGCGCTGTGTGTAATGTCAAGCGATATTTATTTAAATTTATTTATTTATTTAAAAAATTAAAATTTTCCACAGATATACAAGAAAACTTTAGTCATCTTGGACAATTACTTCGCTGAGCAAGACGACGTAACTGCACAGCCAACACAAACCGAAGAAGAATTTCAATTTGGAACTGCGGGCAACCAGAATATCAACTTTTAGTATAAAAGTAACTTAGCACATCAAAACGGTCTCCTCCCCATTGCTCCATTCATCCCTGGTCTGCACGAGCCTTCTGAGTGTCACCCACCCATCTGGCTGTATCATTATGAGAAAAACATAACCCATCCTTGGCAGTCGGGTAAAAAAGACATCGTGATCATCATTCGCCTTCATAATCATCTGCCTAATCGGCTTCCAGTCTAACCAGATGCAGTTTAATACCAGTTACATGGAGCGACTGCCTATCTGACCTCCACAACCCTGTTATAGCTCTTTTCAAATTATATGGCGGCTACGAAGATAGCTGCGAGTAACGGTCTGCGCAGGTATAACGCATAATCAGCCTATAATGTTCCCACTGCTGAGAAACACGGCGTCCTCTATGAGAGGAAATGGGCTATAATCCACCACGCGGACCCAGTGCGCGTTGGTAGATGTCACTTGTCTTCGAATTGGTTCTAGGACATGCCGGTTTCCTCACGATGTTTTCATTCACCGTTTTGAGAGCATTGGTGATGAAATAAATTACACGAAGTAATGCGCCTGCCTGGGTTCGAACCCATGACTAAGTTCGTAAGTCAGGCCGCTACCACTGGGCCACCGCTGCTCTCCAGCAGGATTAAGCAAGAGACGCATTGTCTTGACTGTATAATACGCAGACCGTCACTTGCAGCTAACTTCCGAACCGCCATGAAGTTTGAACAGAAGTATACTGGATAACACTGCCTCTTTGTTTAGATTGTTTTTCTAACCCTAAGAGATCTCCGTAAATAGGCATTTATGTTTCCGCAGACTTCGTGTCTTGTTCATAGATAGCCATTGCGTTGGGCATAGTCATTTTGATACCAGTAAACATTTATGTGCCTTAACAGTATTTCTAAGTTTCTTTTAATAAGCAATCAAGCTGGCCTTGATAATTTAGTTAAGGATACTTTGGTTAACTAATAATAATTGGGTAGGATACCGTGATAAGCCATAAAAACTAGTGAAATTATAAGATTTAAACTGATATGGTCACACTATCATTAACACAGAAATCGTGATATTTACCATGTTTAGTATTTGTTTTGAGTTCCCGATATCCGTGGGTGTCCATGATCATGGCGCTTCTAATAGCGCCGTAAACATGCAAACAGGCTGTCGCTTTGCACCCTGGTCAAATTGAAGGAGCTATCTATACTACTGATTTTCGACCCGAATCGATACTAAAAAGAGTAGGCTTTTTGTGTATTTTTTAATTTTTTATGGAAATCGGTACCTAAGCTTAAATTACCCCCTATTTTCCACATACTGTCCAGAACTATACTGTGGAATAAACGTTAGCGTTTGTGTGTGTGACGGCGCGTTTATTGGGCTAGGAACAGGAACAGACGGGCTGTGTCCGTTATGGGTCCGATTTGCATAAAATAATAAATGAAAAAACCTACCCTTTTTAATATCGATTCGGGTCGAGAATCATTAGTATAGATACCTCCTTGAATTTGACTAGGATGCAAAGCGACAGCCTGTATTTCCGTTTTTAATGTCAATGATAGTAGTAGTGAAATTCGAATCAGAGGCCGATAATTTGATACATCAAAAACGTTTAGGGACCAATTTAAAGGACAATAACATTAATTTCTTTTATATTGTTGTTTTTTTAATTATATTGAAGATTTAGCTTTTAGCAATCAGCAGCTATAATCACTAAAATCTGATGTCAATCAAATCACAAGACAGAAATTACTCAATGAAATCCCATGTCATCCATTGTGATAATACAGCCTGTAAAATAATAAACACAAGACCTCTCATGTGGTATCTCAGACCATGAAACTGAACAATTTTTGTTCTACGACTTTTAGAAATACATAACTTTAATTATAATGTTGATCTGCTGATCGCGTCAGTTCCTATAGAAAGTTTCAATTATTTTTTTGCGAATTTCAAGATCTCTTAGAACCAAAGTTGTTCAGTTTCATTGTCTGAGAGACCACACGGGAGAGCTTGCACTTGTTATGTTACACCTTGTATCGTCAGCCCACACATTCCCACTGCTGGGGAGGCTAGGGAATGGGCCGTAACGCCCACACTGGGCCCGTGTTGGTGGATGTCGCGTTGTCTTCGAATTTTTAGTCTTCACTATGTTGGGATTGATTAACTGAAGTAACTACAACCAACGACAGAGATTTAACAATAAAATATAGTTGGCGGTTCGGAAGTTAGCTGCGAGTGACGGTCTGCGCAGGTGTGACAGTTCTAGAGGTGGTTTGTTACGTCAGTTTCAAGAAACGTAACGTAACCAGTTACTTGGTCGGCGTCACCTGTTTCAAAACTAGTTATTTTTATTCAGCTACTGTGATTGTTAGTTTATAAATACCTCCACCAACTATACAGTTACACATGAAACGAAAATAAATTAAATCACTATCACTTAAGTGTATGTAGCTATACTGTTAAATCAATAATTTAACTTCCCTTCATACTTTACTCAGGCTTAGGACTGACTGCATTAAATGTATTTATGACTAATTATTAGCGTTTACTATGAACCTATGATCGACCAGTCGGCCTACCGACACTCATACTCTATTCTCGATCGCTCGAATAACGTAACGACTACTCAGCTACTCACAGCTAACAATCACAGATAACTGTAATAACGCAATTACAAAAATCACTACTTATAACTAGATTCGAAACTAGTGATTCGGTTACATGCCGCGTAACTAGTTATTGTATCTAGTGACGTGAAATAACGCACATGCCTAGACAGTTCAAACTTTATGGCGGATTGGAATATCTAACGTAAAGCTGCGCAGAACGCAATTTTAGGTACAGGCGGGGCGCAGAGGCCGTATCATATTGCGCAGACCGTCAGCTAACTTCCAAGCCGCCAAAAATTGGACAGCAGAACTATTGAATAAGCACTCACTAAATACTATTTCATGGATGTTTGATTTAAGAAGCAGCTTTCAATACATAATTTTAGATGTTCTTTATTCGTCAAAGTAGGTATAAAACAAATTGTTGAAACTATCTTATTAAATCAATCTGCGAGCTTATCAGAACTGAAATTATAATAAATATTGTTGTTGTAAGTTTTTTTTTTATAAAATAAATGTGTTATTTTTTGTAATTTTGCGATTTTATTTACACCCAATTTGAGTTCTTTATTGCCTAGAGAGAAGTTATCCTTAGAAAATCTGTCCCAAGCACCTGACGCATCATGTCTTCAGAGCGGGCGCTGGTCGTGCGTTTCGTTACGTGCGATTAAACGACCGGCACACGTTGAACTGTGAACGCAATTTTTTATTTTATTATTTTTTATGCCATTTCGCAGTTCAGCCTATGAGGCTGGCTACTGCTTAACCGGTCTAATCCTGTGGATGCCTTGAATTTAAGGCCTCCAGGCAGGGGCCTGTGAAAAGACTTATATTTGTACTAATCTCGTTGGGGGTCAAAGATCCAACTTTTTCAGAAGTTTTTAATGTTGTAATTGACTCCTGTAATATTCAATGCATCATCAGCACAATGTTTTAATTGCGATACATTGAGTCCTATCGTAAAACGAGATTATTCACCCCAAAAGAAAAGTCGATTCCCAGCAATCATTTTTGCGCAGTGTTACATAAATGTACAGAATGCTTGGTTGACGGCTTCGTGAAGGGTACGTTTACACTTTGTATCAGTCTATGTGTGCGTCCGCGGGCAACTAGGGCCATTATGGCAAAATATATTTAGCTATGGAGAATGCAGTACAGCCATCTCGCTCGTTAAAATGTTCAAAAGCTAGCATGCAACGTGCAATCTAACTTTTACTATAAACGTGTTTCAACCTTATGCATCCCCAGATGTTGACTCGACGACCGCTCTATCTATTCCATCCTATTTCGTTTATTTCTGTACATCGTGGATATAGTTTCCATACACAGACATATAATTTATATGTCTGTGTTTCCATACCTATACTACTAGTATGATGTGGTGATTCAATCACCATAGTTGTAGTACTATGGATTGAAACTCGCAAACCAATAACCGTGATTGGTGCCGTCGTGCGTGCCCCATGACCACACGGCCCATTAAAATTTATTACAAAACGGTCCAATTATTGCCAGACGTAATAAAGTTTACTCCTGACAAAGAAAATTTTCTTTTCCCAACCTGGCAACAATATCGCAATGACTTGTCAAAACCAACCAACTTGCAGTTTTGTGTTGACTTGACTGCAACCTAAATAAAACCATTTATTTTCAATTTTCGTGTGAAATACATTGAATCTAATTCTAAAATGGCAGACAAACAGAAAGTTGATCTCGGTCTTCTCGAAGAAGATGACGAATTCGAAGAATTTCCCGCTGAAAGTGAGTATTTTTGCTTCTAAGATTTCTGACAAAGGTTTCGGAGATATTTTTCTTGATTTTTACCTTATTTTTGTGGTATTTTCTGTCTAGACTGGGGAACAGAGGATGCTGATGATGAAGATGTGTCTGTTTGGGAAGACAACTGGGAGGATGACATCGTACAGGACGATTTCAATCAACAGTTGAGGTTAGAATTGTTTTGTACTCTCTGTGACATCAAAACTTTGTATAGATTCATATTCTAATAAAAATCTAGCCACTCTAGTGAAGTCTAGTGAGAACATTTATGTTCTCGAGCCAGTCACCATCCATTTCGGGTTCTAAAGAAAATCTGTAACCTGCTCTTACAAAAACAGAAAATCAAAGATTGTCTTTTGCAATTCTCTCTATGCGATTACAAAGACAATCATTACCACCTGTTGGAGTTTTCATTGAGTTGCTTAGTACCCAGTTGGCCATAACAATTAGGTGGAGTTGCAGCTGCATTTAACTTTTGAAAAGCATCTTAATTAAGTTTTGTGTTGGTATTTGGTTACTGCTGACCTTTCTAATTCTTTATTGCACACAAAATAAATAATTGCAATAATATAGCTTACCAGCAGTTGCAACCTTTGTCCGCATGAAATCCCATTTTCAAAAGTTTTTAATTTATTGCACCAAAACATTAATCTTTTTTTTTGTTAAATAATACTTTCCTTTATTATTTTAATATAACGGAATTTTTACTGCCAGTCAAAATCGGTCCAGCTGTTTCCGAGATTAGCCGGAACAAACAGACAGACAAACATTTAAAAAACAATTTTTTGTTATAAGTACCATAACCATTAGACAAGGTGAATTTTTCCAAGTGGGCGTGGATGGCCAAATCCGAAATTATGATGAATAGCAAAAAAATACTCAAAGGAGTCTCGAGATTTTGATTAAAACTAAAACTGCATCATTCGCTTTTTGAAAAATCATTATTCCTTGCTAGAACCGAACCTGTTGGTTTTGAAAAAACAACACACACACTGTATTATTACACCATTCGACAGCGTCGCCATTAAGAATCAAATTCAGACAATCGCAGTCAGTTTTAAGGTGGATGCGCAAGGGTAGCCCGCGAAATTTAGATTTTCTTACGTTTATTGCAATTTGCAGGTGAGTGTCAGGTTATAATTTACCCCCAAAAGTGCCCATGTTTAAAATTCATTCATTTACGTTACACGCCCATCTTTGGGTCACCGATTTACATATGTGGACCAAATTTCAACTCAATTGGTTCTGTAGTTTCGGAGTAAATTGGTTTTGACAGACGGACAGACAGACAGACACGCGAGTGATCCTATATATAAATATATATTTTAAAACGTTGCCCCACACTAGGATTTTCTCCTGTACCGTGGGTGCGTTTACAAACATTTAAACTCACATACACAAACAGCCAGCCATTTAACCCCATTGAGTGACTTTTTCATGAAATAGCTATTGAATGGGGTTATATGAACTTGGAGGGTTGTATTGATGATTTGAATGATTATAATTCTGTAACTCCATACGTTACTGGCGCGATTCATATTTTCATCAACATACAACCTGACACCGACCTGCAAATTGCAATAAACGTAGGAAAATTTAAATTTCGCAGGCTACCCTTGCGCTTCCACCTTAAGAGGGCCCTTCCCGGCGCGTCTATCGTCCCGCGAGCATGGTCGAAAAGCTTGTTGTTTCATCCAGAGCCACAGCGGCGATTTTCTCTCAACGCCCCTGTCTTACCCCGCCCCGACCCCGCACAACTCGTCTCCCGCGCACCTCATACCGCCCAACGCGATGACATTGAACGAAAAATAGTGTTCGAAAATTTCTTAAACTTGTTCGAGGAAATACGTGTTTTTGAATAAGTCTTACAAGGGTGTGAAATAAATATTTGTCATTAAGAATCTCCATTAATGTGCAAGGTTTCTATCATGATGTTTTCTTTACTTTTAGAGTTTATGAGTACATTAGGAACGGCTAAAGTTCAGGTAGAATTTGTGCAAAACAGCCTTTTTTGGAGGCTTATACTGAATTAGTTTCTACAATTTTTTATTTTTTGCTGTCATAGAAACCTAGATAAAGTTCACAAAATATCTATTAGTTCAAAAAAATCAAAGATAGATGTGTAACAACTGCATAATCACGTACGAGCGTTTGTATGAAAAGGATTAGGGATTGGCCGCTCTTATGTGAAAGTGTTTCTCAGTTGAAGAAAAAAGTTCTACTATAAAAATTATCCGGTCGTTTTGTGCGTCGCGTCGTCCAGTCAGCACGTGATATTATCGCCGGTCCCATGAAGATCGTTATATCCGGTTTCTACTGTACATATAACCTCATACCATTGTAAATTTCCAAGATTTCTATTACAAAACAAAGATATAACAGGTAATAAGATATTACTATAAACTAATATGTTTTATTTCTTCTATTTCAGGCAACAACTGGAAAAACTCAAAGAGAACGTCAAGTAGTCTATTTTAGCATACCTGCATCTAGAATTAAGTTAATTTTAATATCATAAGAATGTAATAAATTCCAGCAGAAATAAGAATTACACATACATCTTTTATTTTCACTATTGTACGTTAATATAAAATTGTGTCATACCAAGCATGATTAATAACAAATCTGCAAACATGCAATCCTCTCAACTTACTTACGATACATTCATTTAGTAATAAACTTTTGAAATTGAAAAATTTCTTTTATTTTTCTTAAATTCAATGAGGGCTCTCGTTTTTGAGGTCACCAGATGGCGCCACGGTCGCGTAAGGTCATGTCAATAATTTGATATTATACTATAAAGTACCAATAACTTCATAAAAAGTTTGTTTTTTAAATTATTTTTAAATTAGCAAGCATGAATCATTTATAAAACCATTCTACTTCCAAGTACTACTTAATAAATAAGATCTTATGTAGCAAATTCAAATCTTCAAGTCATAATTAATCAGGAATGGCTCAATCTAGACTACAATCGTGTATACTATGTGATAAAAAAGCATACAACGTGCAAACACTATGATATTTGCCATTTCTGTGACCTCTCGCTACACTAGCGCCTCTAGCGGCGAATTCATACGCGATAGCAAATTCTCCTATTCTATGCTTGTACAATACAGGTTCAGGATTGATCAAATTCTAAACGGATATCTTTCTTCCTTACCGTGTGGTTATTACCTAACCTGGTGTCAGAGCTATTATGCCGCCCATGGGCCTCTGACTTGACTTTACACGCCGTCAAGAAATATCTCTCAGGCATGCTGGTTTCGTCACGATGTGTTTTCCTTCACCGAAGCAAGTAATAATTATACAATACGCACATGAATCCGAGTGATAATACCTCAACGAGTGCCTGAGACAAGCGGTTAATGTCCATGGCTAAAGAGAACTGGCGCAAACCGGTCGGATTTTTGTCTGCGTGTACCTCCCTGTACCACCTGCGCGCGAGTTTAAGCATACGCCTCATAACTTCTTGGAGTAAAACAAAATTAAACCACTAATATATTTTTCACACATGTATTTATTATTACTTTATCTTAAAAAATAATCATTGAATACATACCACTTGAAACTCATCGGTTACAAGATCAAATCAAGTCTTATTCATATAAATAATTATATCACAATATTATCACATAGCAATGAAAAATCAGACTAAATTGATACAAAATGACTTGAGATAATGATACATATAAAAACCCATAGTTACACCTCTGCTCTCTCTCTCTCTTTGGGAATAAAAAGCGCAGTGTTGTGATATATCAAAACGATTTTGTTTCGCACAAACCAGAATTAGAAAGGAGGTGACTGCTGAGATGACGAGTAATAGAGAAGTATGGAAGAAGAAGACATACTGCGCCGACCACAATTGTATAGGAATACTAGCGACCCGCCCCGGCTTCGCACGGGTGCAATGTTATGCATAAAAAACCTTCCTCTTGAATCACTCTAATCTATTTTAAAAAAACGCATCAAAATCCGTTGCGCAGTTTTAAAGATCTAAGCATACATAGGGACAGACATCGGGAAGCGACTTTGTTTTATACTATGATGAAGTGAACAGCAGAGGGCTGATGCCGATGACATTACATCCACAATATAACGCATCTTGTTTTGGTAAAGCATAATTCAGTAACAAGAGCTAGAAATAATTCTGAATTACACTAGATTTTTTTTTTATTCATTAAAAAAATAAACATAAGTACACCTAAAAAATTTTGATTTTCAACTAAATTATTTGTTTCTTTTCAAAACAAAGAAATTATGGCATAATTATTTGGGAAATTCATTAAACCTATGATATTTATTATTGATATAATAATATGTGTTAAATACTTGCATAATTATGAAATGGATACCTACAACAACACAATGATCTAAGAAAAAATATTTATGATGCAAAATCTTGACATATTATTATTTTATTCCAATACAAAGAATGATATAAAACTATTCAATGTAAACAAAATTAAATTACGCTGACCTTTAACAGACGTATCTCATCATCAGCAGAAATGTTTTCTCCAAGCTCGGCGACAATCCAAAGCACCCATTTATCAGGGAGACTAAAATCAACTGGCAACACCAAAAACATCTTCATAAAAAAGATGGAGGCAAGAATATTCATCTTCAGCCTGAAGTAAAACCTTAAAATTACAAAAACTCTTCTTAACGACAGTTAAAAAGTAAGTACTGGTGAAGAATCTTTGGCAATTCTATATCCTGAACTACATCAACAAGAGTAGTCTTGAAATATCTCCTCAAAAATATCCTGGTTTGAGCTAACAAGGTAATTGGAGTCTTAGCGCGATGAATTAAGGCTTCTTTCTGTGTGGCGGTGACGGCGTTGTTCCTCTTTATCATGCAGAGATCGAAGGCTTCAGCTGCTTCTAGAAGGAGATAGAAGATGTGTTGGTACTCTTCTGAGGTCACGTTCTGGAGATGGTTCAAGATACCGTCGGGGTCACGGAACTGAGTTTTCATGATGACCTGTAATTAGAAAAAGGAAATATTTTTATATAATTTCTCAGCTGTATTCCAACAGCAACCATATGGTCACGAAAATAAAGATCAGTATAATGTTGACCATAACAGGAGCTGTTCTTATATGAATTACTAGCTGTTGCCCGCGGCTCCGCTCGCGTTTTGGTCGGAAATTATCCCACGGGCACGTTATAAATATAGCCTATAGCACTCGGGGATAATGTAGCTTCCTACAACCTCACAAACTTGACCTCTTTAGGATAGATTATATACACAAGCCTCTCTGTGGTGGTTGGTTCTAGGTCATGGCGGTTTCCCGTTTTGAGAGCAGTGGTGATGATCAAGACCTTTATAGCCTTTTCCCAAATATGTTGTGGTCGGCTTCCAGTCTAACCGGATGCAGTTGAATACCAATATGTTACATGGAGCGACTGCCTATCTGACCTCCACAACCCAGTTAGTACTGGATAATACGATACCACTAGGTAAGACTGGTTGTCAGACTTTCGGGCCACATGACTACCTGTGACGACTCAAAGATCTACAAATGACAGCCGGAACCATCGGCTTGTCAATGTGTTTTCCGAGACATATTGCGAACTCGGTATGGACGGCGGTCACCAATCCACAGATCTTGGCAAGCGCGGCATAGTAGTTCGTTGAAGATCGACCTGTGCAGCCAGGTGCTCCTGTTTGTAAGCTCATTGAGAACTGTGATATGATAATACAAGAGAAAACTATAGTTGTTATACGAACCCTGGCGCCATATCTCAACAGCAACGCCACTATCTCAGCGTTAGGCTCCGGGTTGCTCGCGAGGTACTCCGCTAGAGCTGGGCGGAGCTGCGTCGCGTCTTCATCGTTGTAGACCTTCAGATTCGGGTCCGCGCCGCTTTCTAGGAGAATCTGTGACGTGGAAGAGATACTTATGAATGGCTGCTACTGAGAAATTCCTGATGGAAAAACGCAATAACACGTTGCCCAACCTGGGAATCGAACCCAGGACCTCATGCTCAGCAGTCGCGCTTGCGGCCACTAGACCACCGTAGCAGACACTTGTAGTCAAATAATTCCTGAATATTTTTTCTTGAATGTGTTGAAGAAGTTAATTATGTTTACTCACTTGTACAATTTCTTTCCTGTTAGAAATGTTGTCCGAACAGGCAACGTGGAGCGGCGATCCGATCACCGAACTTGACGCGTTCACTTGAGCACCTGACGAAAGAAGATACTGGTTTTAAAGTTTCACAATTTAAAAAGGACCCGAACAGTGCGAGTTCGACTCGCGTGGAGAGGGTTCCGTACGTTTATAGATTTCTTATAGGTTTTCTTGTAATCTATAGGCAAAGAACTATTCCTTGTATTTTTTTTTTTCGAAATTTTCGGCCTTGTTGTTTCGGAGTTAAGGGTGGGGGGGATGGACAGTTTTCGCCTATTTTCTTATATTACTTTAAAACTATATATCTTAATATTATAAAAAAAAATTGAGATGCTCACAATGAGACCTTTCATTTGATATGTAACACGATTTAATTTGAAAAACCTTTTTTTTTCACTTTCTATTTTTAAAATTCATTAATTTTCGTTACACGTGCGTTTTTGGGTCACCGACTTACATAATTATACAGGAATGTAACAGGACCCTTCACGAAGCCGTCAACCAAGCATTATGTACATCAAAATAAGTAATTTTACGCAAAAATTATTGCTGGGAAACGACTTTTTTTTTGCGTGAAAAATCACGTTTTACGTTAGGGCTCAATGTAACGCCCTCAAAACATTGTGGTGATGAATAGTTTGAATAGTATGGGGGTTGTGGAAATTTAACACAAACATGTATTTCAAAAAAAACTTGTGAAATGGTTGAAACTTTGACCCCCAATATCTCCGTAACTAGAAGGTTCCCAGGTATGGTCTAGAACAAAAAAAATATCGCAATGACGGGGAGGACAAGTGCCTTTCGCCTTCGTGAAGGGTCTTCTTACACCGTTTATAAGTCGGTGAATTTGGTACATAATTATGCGTACTAAATTGCAACTCAATCGGTCCAGTAGTTTCGGAGAAAATTGGCTGTGACAGACGGACAGACAAACATGCTAGTGATCTTATAAGGGGAACCCCTTATAGGATCACTTGCATGTTTTTTCCTTTTGAGGTACGGAACCCCAAAAATATTGATGATGGGAGTAAACGGAGAAAACTGATGAATTTCTCTATTAGGCACCACAACTAAGTGCAATATAGTGCAGTAAAACATATTGGTTTGAAAGTATGGAACTTTGAGTTTCATATTTTAACAGCATTATTTGTTTATTTAACAATGTATGTATGTACACACTAAATATAGAAAAGAAGAAAAGAACAGAAAATGGTTCAAAGGTGATGTTTATTTCTAAAGAAATCTCTTCCAGCATGCCTGTGAAAGGAGATACTAAAAAATAAAGAGATGTAGAGATAGTGTGCAATAGAAGTACAGAAAATAGAATGGATTATGCCGTATCATCACCATCATCATCACTTCAACCGAAAGACGTCCACTGTTGGACATAGGCCTCCCCCAATTGTCGCCACACTGACCGGTCCCGTGCGACTCGCATCCAGCGGATCCCCGCAACCTTCACCAGGTCATCGGTCCACCTAGTGGGAAGCCGCCAACGCAACGTCTTCCATTTCGCGGACGAGAAGATACCGCGCAACTTCCCGAACGCTGCCGCACCAACAAATACCGCACTAACCACAAATAAACCATGGTGGAGGTATAGTCCCAGATCTTACCAGCAGCCAGCAGCATCTGCAGCATAGCCACGTCTCCCTTCAGTATGGCCAGGTCCAACGGGCTCGGCTTGCTCAGCTCTGGACACTCGTAGTTGACTCGCGCTCCTTGCTTTATCATCAGGTTCACGACTTCTGGGTTGCCTGCAAGAAGAATGGAGATAGGGTAGAACAGTCTTTTGGAAGAAAAATACAGTTACGTACTATTACTTGCATAATTAATATAAAAAACAAAATAACCGACTGCTTAAAAATAATGAACTGCAAAGCAAAAACCAAGCACATTTTAAATTAAACAAAAGTTGGAAGCAGGCGGGGCCTATTCTATTTTCATAATTTTAAATTAAAATTTGCCACGCCTGCTTCCAACTTTTGTTTCATTTAAAATGTGCTTGTTTTTTGCTTTGCAGTTCATTATTTTTAAGCCGACGGGTTTTTTGTTTTATAATAATATTAATTTTTTCAGACTTTTTAGTTTTTTAACAATTTGTGTTAAAACAGTGATATAAACGTGATATGATACATATATTTTTGTCATGGTCTTTTAACTAGCTTTCATTTGATACCCATATTGCTATGATAAGAAAAAAAAACATACCCCTCCCCTTTTTTTAAAATTTGCAGGCGCCATTGCAAAATCTAGTCTATGCAAAGAAATTATATAAGTTAGTTTATATAATTTCCTTGAGCCTATGTCACTACCACAATTCTGACGAATTCAACGACACCTCATAATATGTCAAAAACCGTCCAGCCGTTTGGGCTGTAGGGCGTGGCACAGAACTAGACATACATACATACGCTCGAAAAACATTGCTCTCCTTCTGACGCAGTCGGGTAAAAATAGAAATATATCTGCTATCTGCGATGTGGAAGCCTAAGTACCTACCTACTATTATTTATTCTGTAATCTAAGTGCTATAATGTTGCCGTTGTACTTAGTTTTAGATTCAATTAATATAGTGAATAAAGCAAAAATGGTGCAGCTCAAAATATCCTTACCACTTAAAACGGCATAGTGCATGACTGTCCTGTAGTCGTTCCTCGCGTCGGCCATGGCGTTCACATCAGCTCCGTGGCTGATGAGAAGCAGTACGGCATCCATTCCCTGGAAATTAAAGTGTCATAATTAATAAAGGCTATGTGCTTCAGGACCCGAAAACTGGTTGAAGTTCTTAACCGGTTACGGTCATTGACCCCAAACCGAAATCGATTTAGGTTAAAGGTTGCACTTTACCGGTTTTTCATTAATTTGGGTTTTGATAGTGAAAATTAACCGGTAAAAACCAAGTTTGATAGGTTTTGTGGTGTCTTCATTTCACCGTGGAAGAATTTCACCTAGGTGATATCTTCCAGGTGATATAATTCGACAGCGGAAGCCTTTGTTCATCTTGGAATAGATTCACCCAGGTGTTTAGAGGCTATTATTTTAATTCATCTTGTGGACTTTTATCACCCACATAAAGCATGCTAATCTTCGCCCCTCGCCACCCTCGCTCGCACGTCGTCTGTCATGTGGACGTTGCGATGTCATTTAGTTACAAAATTTTAGTCGCACGCAAGTTCGCAACTTCGCAGCTGCCGTCTTCCTCTATGAAAAAAATTACGAATTACGAAATGAACCGGTTAATTTGTCTAAACCGTTTGGCTTATGTAACCGGTAACCTTTATCATTTGGGTTACATAAAAACAGTTCACTTGTTTAACCGATAAATGAAGAAACGATATATTTACCGGTATTTAATCAAAATTAACCGCTCTGTTTTTAAATCTGAATTGTGCTTAGTTTGGTAAGAATCCCACACTCCTTGGTCTTATCGCCAAAGGCTGGGTGCCTACCCAGCCTTTGGCGAGACCAAGGAGTGTTATAATATCCCCCCAAAAAGATAAATATCTGTAGAATCTTAAATTTTTAGAAACACACTCTATTCTTTATTTCAAACCTATCCTCCTTCAGCATTTTTTTTTACAATCACTGGTTTTGAGAATGTGAATTTTAATAGAAAATATTCTGTAGAAATAAATGTCACCGAAAAATTATAAGCATTGTAAACTTATCACCTTGGATCGGGATCGGCTAGTACTAGTACTAATTAGTCGAGGCAGGATCATGCGATTGCTTATAAGTAACTGTACGTTGACCGTAAGTCAGAAAACCGCTGGCTAGAAAATCCAAACATGACTATTCAAAATGATAGGTTTTCAAGAAGTCTTAAAAGAGCTACTAAATAAACTTTCTCTGCAAAGATATAAGTATAGGGTGACTGGTAATTAGTGACCGATACTTAAACACGTGATTGTACCTATGATAACAAAGAACTTTCCCAAACAAAAAAGACATTTTTTTTTTTGTCATTAACTATAATCACAAAAACACAACAGCCGTATGAAATTCGTGTACGCGTGCCTGTGACCTGCTGTGACCTATCAGCTGTTATAGACGCGTGACGCCGTTCTGTCTCATTACTATAATGGTACCGTAAATTCGCTCCTATGAAAAAAGCTGATAGGTCACAGGCGCGCGCGGGCGCGAATTTCACACAGTTGTTGTTTTATTGTAATTAAAGTGAATGGATTTAAAAGAAGTATATTTGGGAAAGTTGTTTGATAAAATAAACTTGTAAGTCACTTCAAATCAGATTTCAGATTCATCTTCAGGCATTTAATGAACGGGCTAAAATGCTACGTGGCCACCTTCAGCTACTTACCTTCTTCTGCCGAGCAGCTTTCATAAGCGGAGTCAACCCAGCTCTGTCTCTCGAGTCAGGATTTGCTCCGAAAGTCAGCAACAGCTCCAGATACTCAGGGTCAGATACCAGGTTGATCTCAGCACCGAAGAAATAACGTTTGTTCGGGTCTGCTCCATGTTCGAGGAGGAGACGGGCAACTTCCTGTAACCAGTGACACCATGGAAATTATCAGAACTCAATGAAACCTGAATCAGATCTGATGATGAAGAGCAATCAATTCAAATCAAGAAAATCAATGCGTAAATATGGAAAGCTTTTTCTGTTTTTCTGTATGAACAATCTAGGCTTGTTGAATTTAATGGGTGTGTTCGATTGCCCCTACAATATTTTTCAGCCCTGGCCCTGCTGTCTGGACATAGATAGCGATCGCAAAACAAACGAATTCGGTCGCAAAGTCATAACGATACGGATTTAAGGTGGAAGCCGACATCGGTGGGTCGCCTCCAGCTCGCGTCCACCTTAAATCCGCATCGTTATGACGTTCCTGCATACCAATACTCACATGTCAAATAATACTCACATAATGTTTGTTCCTGATGGCCAGCCTCAGTGGTTCATCACAGAGAGTGGTCCTGGGGAACTCTTCGCCAGTATCAGGTCTATAATCAACTGCCGCTCCGCTTTCTAGTAGTAACTTGACCAGCTCGGTGTATCTGATGAAAACGATGTGAAGATTAAAATTATTTTATTTTATTTTTATTTTATTCTATTCGGGAAACTTACTGCTAATATAAACAATGTTCATAAACAATACAAATTTGAAGGCCATTTACAAGTTTCCACAGATAAACACTTGAAACAAAAAAGAAAACAAAAAAAAGGTAGGTAAGAAATACTATAACATAAAAATACTATAACATGAATGCAAAACATCCTTCACACAGTCCATCCATCGTTTCTTTGGTCTTCCTCTACTCTTATAGCCATCCACATTCATACTCAAAACCTTCCTCACGAGATTTTCTTCATTCCTTCGCATCACAGATCCATAGCACGATAACCTATTACCACGCAACTTTTCAATGAAATGAAAATAATACCATGTGCTTGTCAATAAATAATATCATAAGCTCCACCAACCCATGTTCAGCAGCGAGATGCAGCGCGCTATATCCGCAATCATCCCTGGCGTTGACGTCACATCCTCGCACCACTAGGAGCCTGGTAGCCTCTAGGTACCGCTGCCAGATTGCGTAGTGGAGCGGGCGGAGCCCTTGGGTAACTGGCTCGTTGACCTGGAAATAATAATTATTATTATGATGACTAGACCATACTGTCCCACACCTGGGCAAAGGTGGGCATGATGGAAGGTGTGGAGACCTTTACACACCACGTAATAATGCTACTAAATAAATAAATAATAAATATCGCTGGACATTACACACAGCGCCATCTAGGTGCCACACTAAGCAACGAGGCTTGTGTCGTGGACACCAGATAGTTGATAATACTACATAGATACTTTTTGTTTGTAAATACATACTTATTTTGCATATAAACATCCATGACTCGGAAACAAATGTCCATGCTAATCACACAAACATTTGCTCATACCGGGATTCGAACCCAGGACCCTAAGAATGTAAGGCAGCCTCACTACCGCTGCGCCATTCGGGTCGTCAAATATTTAAAAAGTAAGTAGAAACAGTTTGCATTTACGAGTAACATAACATCACGCCTGTTATACCCGAAGGGTTAGCAGAGGTGTGCCTAATGGTAATGGTACACCCACAGTTCGCCAGTTATATTTAAATTCGATGTTATAGGGCGCCAGCCTATTGTCATTAACTGGGTACAAACCGGCACCATACTCTGTGGCTGCTACTGAGAAATTTCTGAATTTGTCCGACCCGGAATCGAACCCAGGACTTCATCCTTAGCAGTCGCGATTGCGCTCACTGGACCAACGAGGCTGTCACAATAAAAGTTCACCATCATATTCCTGTCTTTATTTCAATTAATTAGTCGTAGGCACAGCTAGCATGTCGTTTTAGGGTTCCGTGCCTCAAAAGGAAATAACGCAACCTCTTATACGATCACTCGCATGTCTGTCTGTCTGTCCGTCTGTCACAGCCAATTTACTCCAAAACTACTGGAATGATTGAGTTGAAATTTGGTGCACATATATAAGTCCGTGACCGAAAGACGGACGTGTAAAGTAAATTCATGAATATTAAACATGGTGGCCACTTTTGGGGGTAAATTAGAAAATGAACAAAAAAAAGTTTGGCAAACTATATCGTGTTACATATCAAATGAAAGGGCTTATTGTGAGCAACTCAATTTTTTATTTTTTTTTAAGATTCCCCCTCTCCCCTTAACTCCGAAAGTGTCTCTACGAGGAATAATTCGAAACTACAGGACCAAAATTTTTAGAAAAATACAAAAAGTAGTCCCTAACGAAGCCGTCAACCAAGCATTATGTACATCATATTACTCGTAGGTAACTTTACGCAAAAATTATTGCTGGGAATCAATTTTTTTTTAGTTGAAAAATCACGTTTTACGGTAGGACTCAATGTAACTCACTCAAAACATGGTGGTGATCGATGTATTGAATAGTACGGAGGTCGTGGAGGTGTTTACAGTAAAAAAAATACGCTAAAAACATGTATTTAAAAAAATTGTTAAAATGGAACTTTGACCCCCAATATCTCCGTAACTAGAAGGTTCCCAGTTACGATCTCGAACAAAAAAAATATCGCAATGCCGGGGCGAACAACCCTCTGTTACAGGAAAACCTATATTTCTTAGTTGGCATATCATCAATCATAAAATCCATTGATCGGCATTGATCTCAAGAGCTTCCAAGATATGTTTACAATCTCATACATCCCAGACAAAATATATTTCGCAAACAAATGCCAGCCGCGCGTACACTTGCACCCAATGTATGTAGAACAACATCTATGTGTGCCAGGGGCGTGCCGTCCATAGAGGCAATTAGGCCTAGCCTACCCTACCATTCCTACCAACAACGCAACAAATGCATTTATTATAACTATATTAATCAAAAATAAAAATAAAAACGCCTGTTATAAAACTTAAAGCAACTTGTCGCAGCCGTGTGACGTAACTGGTAATAATACTACGAAGCTCGCTCCCGGCCGTCTAGGCAAGGCCCCAGCCGGCCTAATTTCCATTGATAAATTTACGCACACTGATGCGTATTTTCGTGTATATGAACGGCACACATGCTAGGTTAGGGGCGTAAACTCCTGCGAGTGTAGCTGGCCACTGATTGGCTGCCCCGCAAAGTATTATCCGGCTAAAACGGTATGCGGTGATGCAATTATATTTGGTAGTGTTCTTTTATTGACAAAATAACAATTGTATTTTTCTTAGAAGCCATATTTGTTTCATGTGACAAGCAAAATTTATTTCGTGATCTTGAATGTTTTGATTATTATAATATCTGACGGTTGTAATTCGTTTTGAAACGTACAGTAGTGTAAATATTATTTGTTGTATTTGTTTATTTACTTAAAAATGGTGTTCTGTTGTGAAGTTTGCGCTGATAATGTGTTTGTCAGTAGTTAAAAACAATAAGTATTCACAATTGATGTTAAGATTCAAGTTGTGTCTAAAGGAAAATGTGTAGGTACCTAAAAATTCATCTCGTACTCGGTATTTCAAATGAATCTTTCTTCTGTTTGCATTGTCAGAAAATCGTGATTGAACCTTGATTAATGTGGTGAGTTCTTGTATTTATAACTTTGGTTTTTACAGGCTTATTTTCAATGTTTGTTTTTCAAATATTCCGGTCAGACGCTCAAAATTGGGTACGGAACGAAAATTAAACTATTTTTTTTTGTTTACAGCGCACTCTGTTTTATTTTTTAGAATTTTTTGTAACGAAGCGACATCCTTCGTTCTTGTATTGACAGAATACCATTGAAATTCCGTATATTTAAGCTAGATGGCGTTGTTTCTCATACGCTTACTAAAAACACCAGGGGCAGATGCGGGGGCCCGGAAGGGTGAGTGAATATATCAATAGATGTGACTACTTTGAGGGTCATCCTAAGTAGAGCGACGCTGTGACGTTGCGAGTTTTTTTTTTTGGGTATCCGTATGCGTGGCCTACCCTCCATGGGGAAGCACTGCACGCCACTGATGTGTGCGTACGTGATCCAACATCTTTCTTTGGCATAACTTAGCACCAAAAATTCGAAGACAAGTATCTATACCTCGGCCAAATAGTCTCCTTCCAGGCGAGGCAAGATAAAGAAGTATCGTATTACCTAGAAGCAGTACCAACTGGTTTGTGGAGGTCAGATAAGCAGTCGCTCTATGTAAAATACTGGTTTCAGATGTATCCAGTTAGAGTGGAAGCCGACCTCAAAACAGTTGGGAAAAAGCTTGACACATGATGATCCATAAGTTTACCATAGTACTCGAACACGATGGTGGGACGAGTGGACCCTGTAAGCGCATGATCGGAAATACGGAACACCTAAAAGTCGCGAGAAAGCAGTGAAATAACGCAAAGGAACAGTTGAAACAATACCTTAGCACCACAAGCGAGCAGTATCCGGATCTCGTCCAGCGGCACCATCCTGATGATGGAGTCCGCCAGCTCTCGCTGCATCGATTTGCCCAGCGCCACCTCCGAAGGCATTGTCACTGGAACAAATATTATTCTCTTAAATGGACTGTTCAGAAAGTACTTATGGCACTCTTTCACCAGGTGTATTCGCCCTTATAGTTCAGATTTACTTGTTTCTGTACAAAATCGAATCTTGGATGGTTACTGGTAAATGCTTCTGGTGACGGAGCGCTTTTATATAATTCTCACGTATTTTGACTAAGCTAGGTGCGGTTTCTGAAGTGTAACAAATTTTTTTCGTCGGTAAATGGAAACCAACCTCTTTGGTTGTTGGCATTGATTGGCAGGAATACACGAATAAAAACGATGGCCAAAATAATTATATCAAATACATAGCTATTTTTTGCCGTAATTTGTATTCGAAAAATTATCTGGAAATAAACAGTGGTTCCTAAAGACTACTGCAGTGAATTCGAATCAGCGTCGTATATGAATGTGGATTGTTGTAGTTGCTTAGAGGAAGACCAAATAAACTATGGATGGACATTGGACTGTGTGAAGGATGTTATGGCTAGAAAGGAGGTGACTGCTGAGATGACGAGTAATAGAGAAGTATGGAAGATGAAGACATGCTGCGCCGACCACAAATGTATTGGGAAAAGAGCAGGGAGTTGATGACCACAATTCCAATTACAAGTTTCGATATTATTATGCCAAATCTCCACATGCAGTAAAACCATATATTGAACCAACGAAGGATGCTACATCTTTTCCTCTTAACACACGATCACCTTAAAACTACACCTTCGGAGATGAACATAGGTCAGCCAAATCATTTCCAGAAACCACAGATTACGTAAACATCGGAACTATGTAAGTAAGAACTATACTAACTTATGAAAGTAGGCATCTTCAATCCTTAAAGACGACCTTCCTTTATTTGCAATCACAAATTCACAACACTTTTTAGAATAAACTCTACCTACGGCAATCACTTTCAATACTTCAAAGCAAACACGACAATATCTAAGAGAGTACAAATTCCAACTACAAAAAATGAATCCTGAAACTGCAGTACTAAAACAATCTCTTGGCACAGTTCACTAAATAATTTCACTTTCCAATTGTCGACTAGGAAACGTACACTCTCTTCTAAGACCAAAACACAAATGACTTCTAAATCTTTCTTAATGGCACTAATACATACATAGAATGTTTTGTCACAACAACAAATATTCATAAATAGATAGTGATATATTACGGAGACTTCAGCCCGTGGATATAGGCATGTACGATAATCAGTCAATCGAGATGTATGGCTCCATTTAAGGTACATAATTAACAAGGGAAATAAACAAAACAATGCTTTTTTATGACATTTATTTACGTTTAAAATTCTGTCACCCATTCTCGACCGTGGCATGCTGGGCACATTTTGGTTTGTCGTCTATACACGACTGTGGCGGTCAAAAGGTGGCCTAGCGCGATGCGCTTTTATAAAGACTTCAACAGACAATAGCGCGTGTCAGTTGCTTTCTTTCTGGAGACTCACATGCTTTGAAAGTTTCACCAGTTACAGAAAAGTAGAAAGGAAATCGACTGTCATGGTATGGGCATGTGATGAGGAGGTACTAAAAGAATGATGAATATAAATGTTGATGGATGGAGAGGGACAGGGAGACCAAGGAAACGATGGATGGATTGTGTGAGGAATGATATGAACGAGAAAGGAGTAAATGATAGCGTGACGGTTGACAGAGGAGAATGGATGAAAAAAACGTGTTGCGCCGACCACAAGTAACATGGGACAAGAGCAACAAGATGATAATGACTCGTGGCATGCTCGAAACCAAGGCTGCTCCACCCCAGGTCCGGCAACAGCGGTAATTTGTCTAGTCTCTTGAGAACAGATTTCAGAATTTCAAACCCCATCGAAACAATATTTTGCATGTTATGAACCTATTCTCAACAAGCCAATATGCATCATCTTGCCCTTATTCCAATTCATTTGGGGTCGGCGCAACATGTCTTCTTCTTCCATACTTCTCTATTACTCGTCATCACAGCAGTCACCTCCTTTCGTGTCATATCATCCTTCACACAGTCCATCCATCGTTTCTTTGGTCTTCCTCTACTCTTATAGCCATCCACATTCAAACTCAAAACTTTCCTCACGACATTTTCCTCATTCCTCCGCATCACATGCCCATACCACGACAACCGATTACCTGCACACAACTTTTCCGGCGCCACTTTCAGACTTCCTCTTATGTGCTCATTTCTTACTTTATCCATTCGCATAATATGGGTAGGTAGCGATAAATATTGTTTTCAATTGCGATTTTTTGGTACAAGTTCACATCTAATTGTTTTTAACCGAATTCCAAAAAGAGGATCTTCTCCATAGAGATATATGCTAGGGAATGGGTGACTACAGTACTTTCACAGTTTTTATGCCTTCCGACTGGGACTGTAGCTACATTTCAGTGTTATCTTTGTGACAATAGGGAATATGCATGTAATTTTTTTTTCACTTACATCATTAATATGCAGTACTATCAACCCAAGAAAATAATTAAAAGTTAATTTCAACTACTGCTTTTCGCACAAAAAAATATTAAACTCCTGCAATTTTCTACGACAGTTCAAACGTCCATGACTATCGCGGCCATTCATGTCAGGACTTTGATGTCACTTACCTCTATCTGCCTTGTTTAAATCTAATTTTTTGCCCTTAGTAGATTAGTTTTACTAAAATGTAAGTACTTTATTTAAGCAAAAATTGCAATAACAATTTTATAGTAAAATCTTAGGGAAACTTTAAGTACTTTTCAATTAAAAGTGTTTCTTTGACACATGGATTGTGACGTCACTACCGGAATCGATGCGTTTTGTGTTTGCGTTCCGTTTCACCAAAAACACGCTAAATAAAATATTAAATTGTAAAATAAGTGTTGTATTAGAGAATTAAACAAGTGTACCACAATGTTTTTATGGTCCAATACAAAGCATTTTAAAGAAATAAAAAAAGATTTGTATTTCTTGCATATACCCTATTCAAAAGTGCCTGTAACTGACCTACTTGAAATAAATGCTTTGATTAATTGATTGATTTTGATTTTCACTATAACCTTTTTTTCATTTGATTCCTTCGCGTGCTATCCGCCGTTCCGCAAATCACGTCGTGGTAACTTGTGACATTTATGTAACTTTTGACTTCATTTGTTATCTGCGCCGTCAACGTTTCAACACGCGTGGCCCTTGAGCGAGTAGCTCGCGGCCAAGAAAGGTAAAATAGAGAGCAATATACTACGTAGATTGAATACCCGTGTATATAGGAACGTACAACCATCAGTCAACAGGCTTGTGATAAATGAGACGAGGTGTTGATGCCAACATCGTAAGTAAAAATCTCAATAAACAATTTATTGAGATTCGACTCCGTACGCAGTTTTTGCGTGTGGAAGCGAGTATTTACCGAGTTCAGTAAAATTGGATGAACTTTTTGTGAATGGAGATTTGAACAAATCGGTGAGGTGACGACTGGTATGATGCCATAAGGAAATGTATCGAAGAAATGATGCTGCATCGACTACAAGTATACAGGGTGTAAGGGACAGCCCTCAACAAACTGACAGGGTGCATTCAGCTCCTTATTTTGAGTCATAACCCACCGGATTTTTTCTCCGGAAAATTTTCATGTTTTTAATATTTTTTTCAGGTACTATTTATTCCTTTATTTCAGTGTAAAATCACATTTCCTGTACGCAACACTCCATTTATGTTAATAATACGGCTAAAATCAAAAATCCAACAATGGAATTTTGAAATAATCTAACGAACTTCCCGCCTAGCTACAGAGTTCACCTAACTCGTCGTTGCGCTTGCCGTTCGCTACGTGCCTTTTTCCCAGGTAACGGTAATACATTGCGCATGAGGAAATAGAACAAATCACATTTATTGGATTCCCATAACGTTCCTGAAATAATATCTTGTTACGGTCATCTTAGTATGATATACTGAATTCACCCCATCAGTCTGTGGAGGGCTTTCCCTTACACCCTGTACTGTAGTAACGGCTGGACGATAATAGGCACCCTGGTCTCTCTCTCTCTATTGTAGGGCAGACATAATAAAAGTAGTAGTAAACGGCTGACATTTCTTTTTGTAAGCTGTCATGTGTCCCCCTGCGGAGCAAAGGCTTCCAAACCTCTCTATCTTGTGCGATATCTGGCCATGTTCGCCCCGCAAACAAGATCAGATCGACACACCACCATCGCTGCGGTCTACCTCGACGCCAATTTCCTCCGTCAGGCGTCCAGTGAGTGACATCTTTGCCCACCTCTCCGGGTGCATTCGCGCTACGTGGCCAGACCACACCCACTTTAGCTTGGCTGTTTTTCCTCCAACATATGCAACCTTAGTTATGGAACGCAGAGTGGTGTTTCTATAGCTATAATTCTGATCTTTTTACTATGAAAATGTGACTGTTATTGATTGAATCATTTAGTCTCCATCACAGCTTCTTAGATGATGGTTATTCATAAACAAGCCTTTGAATTACAAGTCTACATTATTGAAGTTGTGTCAGCATGGCATATCGGACATTTACCGGAAATTACTGGGGGGGCTCTGGAAGATAATTATAATGTTGTAGGAAAATAAGAACCCGCAATTTCAGCAAAATCGTCGCCAATTGACTCCTATGAATTTCCCAATGCACTGTACTCTATGTTTAGTCCTCTAAATTAAGATGATAAAGCAAGCCATATGTCTCTAACACATGTCTTCGTATCATCTGAGCTTTCTTTGTGTTCTACGTCATCAGACTCGTCCTTATTTTCAGGATGGGCAGCATTCCAAATGATAACAGCAGTTCGGTGCGTGTGTTTTAGCACGTGGTGGAATTTGGTTAGGAACAGCGCATTGACTTTTGTAAATGTCGATGGATTGAAAGGAAATGGCAATGGTTTCTTTCGTTTTCTTTTACGAAAAACGTTATTGAAATGCATAATCAGCATATAATGATCCCACTGCTGGGACACACGGCCTGCTCTATATGAGAGGGAATGGGCTATAATCCACCACGCGAGCCCAGTGCGGGTTGGTAGATGTCACTTGTCTTCGAATTTTTGGTTCTAGGACATGCCGGTTTCCTTTGATTTTGATGTTTTCCTTCACCGTTTTTGAGAGCAGTGGTGATGGAATAAATTACGCAAAGTAATGCGCCTGCCTGGGTTCGAACCCACGACTTACTGTTCGTAAATCGGGGCCGCCACCACTGGGCCACAGCTGCTCTCATAATAATGAAATATTTCATTTCAATTACCCTTTGTTCGGCTTCTAGTATAACCGGATGCAGCTGAATACCAGTATTTTACATGGAGTGACTACATATCTGACCTGCACAACCAACATACTTAAATCTTAGTGAGAATAGATTTCCAGAGCTTTTTGGAGTTTGTTGTTTTTAATTGTGGAAAGGATTGCTTTTTCTTTTCTTGCATCGTCATGGACGAGAATACCTGATGATACTGTGGTAAATAAAAAAAATTGCCTGTTAGCAAGGTGCGCTGGACTTACATCGCTTTTAGTATTGTTTTATTGTACCTGTAACTCGTGGTTTTCCCTTCCGTTCTCCTTACTGAGATGTCCCCGCCATGAATTTATTGATATTTCAGAACAAAACATGCTCTTGGCAAAAACTACAGAGTGCCATGTGCGTTCTAAACGCGTTACCTTCTACATATAAATTCGTTTGTAATATGAACTGTTGCATTGCATTATCATTTTGTACAGAGTATGTAGTGCAAACTCATAGACTGCTAATCATATCATCATAACGTCCACTGCTGTGTACAAGGTGTGTGCTCACATTCATCATCGTCATCATCATTTCAGCCGGAAGACGTCCACCACCAAGTGTCGCCACATTGACTGGTCCCGTGCGATTCGAATCCAGTGGATCCCCGCTACCTTCACCACATTCATACACGACACGGTCATTGATCCACCTAGTCATACCGCGCGTTCCGCGAACCGGAAGACGTTGCGTTGGAAGGCGGGAGGCCTTCCAACGCAACGTCTTCCGGTTCGCGGTCGCCACTCCAGAACTTTTCGGCCCCATCGGCCATCCGTTCTGCGAGCAATGTGCCCTGCCCACTGCCACTTAAGTTTGGAAATTCTTCGGACTACATCGGTAACCTTGGTTCTCTTGCGGATGTCTTCATTTCTGATTCGATCACACAAGGAATCTTCGAGCATAGCTTTCTCCATCGACCTTTGGGTGAATTTAAGCCTTCGGATGAGGCCCATTGTGAGCGACCACGTTTCGGTCCCGTATGTAATCACTGGCAACACACACTGGTCTTACTGACTTTTCTGACTTTCGTCTTGAGACACTGCGATAAGTTGGACGAGAAGATACCACACAACTTCCCGAACGCTGCCCAGCCGAGTCGGATTCGACGAATCAAATTGTATGGTAAAACTAAACAAAGTTATGAATTTCCAGAAGTTAGAAATAAAGTTGTTCAATTTCAATTTCAGTATCTCAATTATATTTTGGTTATAATTTTAAGATAAATAGTTTAGAAGTTATTTAAGAAAATACGCAAAACTCCGAAATTACAGGGAAGAAATTAAAAAAAAAAAAAACCAAAAAATAGTTCTTTGCCTATAGATTATAGGAATGCCTATAAGAACGCTATAACAACAAATAATAGATTAGACATTAAAGGGGGCTCGCGGAACCCTTCATGCACAAGTCCGACTCGCACTTGGCTGGGTTTTTACGATTCAGACTAATGCCAAATTACCTACCAAGTTAGTTTCACCAGTGAGCTCACACACAAACGGAAACCAAGGAATGATACCTACTATAATGTTCAGAAGATTTGCCAACACAAAGTTTACAAATGAGTTCATGGACTAAAAATTAGATAATTATTGTCATCGTAATTTTAAGAGACTGTTTATGTGGAATTGAGATGGGCAGAGAGAAAAACTAATTAGTCATTAGTTTTCTTGTTTTTGGCAGAGAATAAATCGGTCTCGCCAGGTATAGGGTATATACCTATGTTGTCAGAACAATTATTTATTGTTGGAATCGACGGAATCAACGCAAAAGGTAGCAAGGCCGGAACAAAGTAGTTAAGAATCTAGTTTAGTGGCGTGCGATTAGAGATGCGTATGTCCAGCGGTGGACTGCAGCTATAGGTTGATTATAATGTCATGATCATGAAGAGTAAGCATTTCGCAGAGACTTCAAAAGAATAACGTGTGTAAAAAATGATTATTTTGTAAAATGTCGACGGTACCTACTGAAGTAATAGAACTACTAAAGACGGTCATGGTTGATGGAGAGGCTTTACTTTTGTGGTATGACGATTGACTAATACAGTACCTAGTTTAGTTCTTTCATTCGCAAGACAAACAAACTAACAGGACCACTTGGCACCTTTTAGTGAACAATAAATGAACTTCGAGCAATTCATCTCCGAATATCTCTTTTTGTCCTACACCTGCACAAGTAGGCAATTAATATCGAACATTACGATCCCTGGAACGTTTACCCAATGGGAATACTGCACAATTCCCCAAAGTTTGTTTTCATCGATTACACCTACAGTACCTAACACAATTTAACTAAAGCAAACACAAGGTAAACGCATAGATACCAATCGAAACATATACAAAACAAGACTATGGGCAATCTGCCACGAACATCGACCTCAATAGTACGCTTTCGGGTTACTCTTGATCCAAAAACGCAGAAAAATCATGACTATTGTAAAAGGTATTGCGTTGTGGAAAAATTTGGTGTTTTCCGCGAGAATAACAAGGTCGGGATTGTTTGCGTGTTTGGTTGTATGTATTGCGCAGGAGTAATTCATTACATAATAGGTCAAAGATAACCTATGTAACGGATATAAACGTAGGTAGTTAGGAGTTCGGAGTTCATTTTGTGGATCTATTTATGAAGAACGGAATTATGATTTCAGAGAAATTTTTGACCTCTTTTTGGCGTAAGAGCCAGTTTAAACGTTGCATTTCTATACATTTTGTGAGCCCGGCTCTAGGCCTTGTTTATTTTATCGATATTCTAGGCCCTAAAACCATGCTTCAATGCATGCATGCAATTTATGGCCGGTGTTAGCAATTTAATTCAGCTGTAAAAAATATAAAACATGTCTCGAAACGCACCTAACATCTACGTCAACCAGAGTGTCTGGCAGAAAACGAAGACGTCATTTATTTAAAAGGAAAATCAAATATGGCGGCGGTCCAAAAACGCGAGAAAATGCGTAGTTTTCGCGCCAATTCTCAGGGAGTTTCCTCGAAGTCTTTCACAACAAATTGAAATTAAATTATGCGTTTGCATTAAGGAAACAAGGTGAAATTATAATAATTTGTGCTGAAAAAAAATGATGCGCATTTCTTTTTGAATTCGAGGTTCATGAATTTTTAGGCGCTCGTTTTACTTGGACAAGCAAAGGTAACCGAACCATACAGCCAAACACCTAACAATATTTTACTTCGGTATTTCTAATTCCAGTATTTTATTTCTCAATTTGCCTGATATTTAATGAATCCTGAATCATTCATAATAATATAAAGTCATCATCTGCCTAGGTTTTTCCTAACTTTCTTAGGGACTTTGAGTCGGCTTTCAGTCTAAACAGGAATAGGTACTAGTATTTTACGTGACTAGTATTTTGAGCGAGTACCTAGCTAGGAAGTATACCTACATACAAACTGTATTCCTAATTTCAGCTGAAGCAGTAATTGAAATACAATGATTTAAGAATCCCAACCACACGGAAAAACAAACCGTAAAACCACATTCTATGTTCAACAGGCAATGCACTTGATTTCACGTAGGCTGAAGACAAAAATAGCATAAATAGTGCGCAAAATCTCTCTGTTTGTAAACACAAAACTCGCGTGGCGCCATCTGTTATTTGACAAACACAACTCGCGAATGAGTGTCAATGGCCTATTTCAAAACCAATCTTACTTGACCTGTCCTTTCCTTTGAAATGTAAAAGATTTTGAAGATTTGAGGTGTCATAATTATTCTGGCTATGCTAGTCAATTTGGGATGGTTCCAACTGGGAAAACATGTACATTTCTGTTAGTATTTTATCTTAATTCAAGGTAAAATGTTATTTTAGGATTTTTTGACATCGGTCTTTCGTGATGGTTGAAAAAAATCACGGTTGAGGTAACGTTTTTTTTACGGCTTGTCTCGAGGAAAAGAAGGTATATGAACATTCAAGGTTATTAGAAATTACCTTTTCAGTTTTTTCCACCTATTTAGGTTCGCTTTTAGTCTAACTGGATGCAGCTGAATACTAGTATTTCACTTGACGGTTGACGCGACTGGCTATCTGAGCTACACTATCCGGTTATGTAGCATAATATCCCTTGGTTGGAATGTTAATAAAGGCCGCAAGTAGGCCGCTGTAAACATAGTCGGGAGAAATCGGTACAATTGATTCTTCCAACATGGAGTGCGATTGCGGCGCTTCATATCAGACTACGTTCCACCTGTTCGAGTGCCATGTCCAGGCCCTGCAGTCTCGGCATATATAGCGATCGCAAAACAACCGAATTCGGTCGCAAAGCCATAACGATGCGGATTTACGGTGAACACGTGTCGGCTCCCACCTTAAATCCGCATCGTTATGACTTTGTGACCGAATTCGGTTGTTTTGCGATCGCTACCTATGTCTGCAGAGCCAGCAATGGACGGGTGGACCTCTAAGCGGTAAGATGCATATGTCTGCAGTATGTATATGCATCATAAGCATGTTATACGTATATTATGTAACTGTGTGTATGTGCTTGTGTCTGTTATACTGAATCCAGGGGCGTAGCTAGCGCCGTATCGACCGTATCAAAGATGCGGGGTCCCCGAGTAATAAGGGCCCCTGACGTACCTATAGAGGAAAATAACCACAAAATCTTCCTGTAACCTCAAATGTTTTATTAATTAGAGGCTCATAATGAGATAATTAATGAAACTTTAACTTATCGCGGCCCAAATATTTTCGAGTTCCTTCGCTCTTCAATGAAGACTTCATTTATCGCGAACCAGAAAGCTCCAATTTTTCGAGCTTGTTGTGCTCGCTCTTCAATAAAAACTTGTTTTTGCCGGGTTCTTTCATAATAAGTAGTTCTTTTTGGGCTTCACCGCACTCGAATTCAAAGGATCCCCAAAAAATTTGGATACAGGGCCCTAATAGGACTAGACTCCACTGACTGAAACAAAAACTACTGGTTGACTGGTAGAGAATGCCTTGTGGCATTAAGTCCGCCTATGGATCATTCTTGTCAGTGTTGCCAGGGCCCTTGAGTCGAAAGTTATGTTTCGTTTCCTGAAATGTTACATTTTTGTTGTAAAAGTTACATTATTTTTTAATTTACGTGTTTTTGGTGTCGGAGGTTGGAGGCAAATTGATGTTAGTAAAATGGCGAGATATAAAGGAATCTATGATGTCTAATGGTGTATTTAATCTTTTGATAAAACTAGTGGCGTAGCCATGATAAGCCATGGGCCCCAGGCCAAAAATGAAATTAGGGCCCTATTTTAACTTAATTAAATACTTTAAGGATGCAAAACTACTTCCTCCAAAAGGAACTAAGGAAAGGAACTAAGGTACCAAGGTTTTCGACTCTTCATGCAGGAGTTACTTGGTCGACTCACAGACAAAGTCAAGATTCGAGGAGCAGTAGGCCGCAAGAGCGAGCGAAACGAGCTTGAAAATTTTTCGACACCTTGCCTTGGACAGATTAATATTGTTTCGATCCTTCATACAGGAGATACTTGGTCGAAAGTCAAGATTCAAAAGAAAGTAGTCAGAAGAGCGAGCGAAATAAGCTTAAAAATGTATGGGAGCACAGGTTTTTTAACAAAGACATCTATTAAAAATATTTTAGTTTGAGACTGAGTTTTTACAATTTATTACGTACTTAGTAAATCTGCGGCATCAGGCAGGAAAAGTTGTAACTTTTAAAAATCCTGAGGCCGGCCTGCCTGGCGAAACTCATGGACTTGGATGAAATATTGCACACGGATAGAGGTCGACTTGGGTAGGAGTTGGACGCATACAAGTATCTTAAGATACTTTTATCCCTTTTAAAGAATCCCGTGGGATAATTTTCAATGTTGGTTCGTACCAGGCGAAAGAAGTTCGGCAAAAGCTAGTAAAAAAGCTAACCCCAACATAGTTGGGAAAAGGCTGGGCAGAAGATGCTGTTATGTTTATGTTTTGGAGGTGGGAGATATTTGTGATTTCGGTTCGACCCGTTCGAAGTTTGTCAGGACCAGGGGCTAAAAATTTGCTAGTCGAAAATTCTTTTTTGAACCAGGATATTATATAACTTTTTCCAACGTCGTTCATGGAGGCCGAGGGGGCCCTTGAGCTTGGGGGCCCCGGGGCACTGCCCCGCCTAGCCCTCCGGTAGCTCGTTGTTCTGAAAAGTTACGAAAATACCCTAAAATGTAAAAATTACCTACATGTTACGCGAGGGAGTCAAAAGTTACGAAAAATGTAAGAAATGTAACCTTCTGGCAACACTGTCTTGTACCTACACACGGCTGCACATCAAGCTATACATTTCCAGTTTATGCTGATCTCGCATTGTATAGGATTTCGGTATAATGCGAGGTCAGCTTATACTGGAAATGTATAGCTTGATGTGTAGCCGTGTGTAGGGTAAACCGCCTTAATTCCGGCCCCGTCCTAATATCGGCCGTGTCGAAGAAATCGTGGCGTAAATTAAGAAACATGACATAATGTTAGGATAATATTGCACCAAAATAGACCTTATGTAATACACAATAGAGAATACCAACATGACTGCGTTCTGTGTGCTATAGGATATTCAGTCGGTCGTAGACCGCGGAGGCGTATGAGCAAGGGCCTATCGGCGGTCTTTTGATCTCGGGCCGACTATGGACGACATTTTGGGGTAAGCGATTTTAGCGTATTATATTTAATAAAAGTATTGAGTATTGCTTGTTTTCGATACATAATAAAATAAAGAATCGCCTAACGTACTTATTTTAATGAAAAAAAAACATGCTTTATGGTAATTTTAAGAGAGTTAGGTTTCTGTTTATTAGTACAAATCCAAATAACGGCCGCCCCGGCCGAAATAAGACAATTATTTTTTGACAACGAATCCTAAAACCGGCAGAGGCGGCTTCGTTTGTCATTTTACTATATTAAACTTAATTTGGTAAGTATGTAAGTCTATTATACTGTCTCTTTGTCATATATATTTGTCTTAATTTGTTTGCTGTAGTTGTCTGACGAAACTGAATACACAGATGTAATTTCAGTGTCACCTCGTATAAAAGAAATCATCAAAGAAAAAAATCTATGCGCGGATTGTGAAGAAGAGCTGATTAGCGATGTTGAAGAAGACGAATTAAAGAATATTGGCTGCGATATTTGCCTTAAATGGTGTCATTTAGTGTGCACAACGCAGCGTGGCAGAAAGTATATTGATGATGCAAAAGATTTTATCTGCCATCACTGCCTCATTCATTTAGTGCTATAATTCTAATATTTGAAGCAGTTTTTTTAGTTTGGTATATCTTAAGTGTTTTTGTTGATTAATAACTACAGTATGTCTACATTGCACAGTTTTAGATACCTATCATCACCTATTATGTTATATTTTATGTTCCTAGTCAAGTTATATTGAGACGTTAACTATTGTGCTTTTACGTGTTTTTTGAAGTTGATCTTATTTTGTTACATTTACGTGTTTTTATTATTTGATCTGAATTGTACCTAATTATCAAATAATAATTTTGAAGATTGGATAACATAAATACCTATACAAAGTTGTCAAATCAATGTTTGATGTTTTTTTTTTTCGAATAAGCCTTGTTTTGTCCACTGCTGCTCACTGTTACAACTAGTGTTTAACCATACATTTTGTATATATGGAAATATGGCCGATATATGGAAAAAATCTGGTCGGCTTTACGCAAAAGGGGCCGATATTGGAGAAAATCGGAATCTATTGATAAAATAAATCATGATAATTAAACAACTAGGTTATTTTCCAAATTTTACGTAGGAATAAGAAACCAATGAAATTTTACAATAGGAAAAAACGATGTTATCACGTTATATAACAGATTGAGATATTATGAGTAGTTAAAACAGAAAAAGCTTAAAGGGGCCGATATTAGGGTGGTTTACCCTACATGAAGTTTAAATTTTTAAAAACTCTTTCGCTTTGTGAATGAAAGTTCCTATATCTACTTAGCTACATTACATTTGGCAATGAATTAAATGCCAAATCCGCGTAGGTGTACATCAATTAGTAACAATACAGTATTGTTATCATGAAAGTTACGAAATTGATCATATTTGTCAGTTATCCAACATTTCAAAGCTACAATAAATTAATTGGACATGAACATCAGGCTATAAGCCAAACGACTGTTGATCTCTTTGTACAGATCGAGCGATAAGTGAAAAATCACGTTGATAGAACACGCGATGGGTCATTCATGAATGAAGAAACGAAACTGTCCTGTAATTTTGCCTCTACGAAAAATAGTTCTAAAAGATTGATGCTTCTTCTATAACAATATTATAAAGAGGTAAAGTTTGTAAGTTTGTATGTTTGTAAGTTTGTATGTAAGTGGTAATCTCTGGATCTATTGAACCGATTTTGATAATTTCCGACCAAAACGCGAGCGAAGCTGCGGGCAACAGCTAGTGTAAAATAACAAGCCCGTAACAGACCCTAATACAAGGTGTAGACGGACGCTTTATGAAGCCGTCAACCATTTATTCTGTACATCAAACTCGATGCAAAAATTATTGCTGGGAAACGACCTTTTTTTGGGTTGAAAAATCACGTTTTACAGGACTCAATGTAACACTCAAAAAACCGTGCTGATGGTTGCATTGAATAGTACGGGGGCCGTGGAGGTATTTATAGTAAAGCTATATCATTAAAAACTTGAATTACAAAAATAGTTGGGATTTTGACCCCTAACATCTCCGGAACTAGAAGGTTCCCAGGTATGGTCTAGAACAAAAAAAAATATTGCAATGACGGTGAGAACAAGTGCCTTTCGGCTTCGTTAAGGGTCTAGTAACAATGGTCAGATAGGCAGTCACCCCATATTCAGGAAATCAACTGCACCCGGTTAAACTGGAAACCGATCCCACCGTAGGTGGTAAACGGCAAGACAGATAATGCTGACAATTTATCCTACACTAGCTGTTGCCCGTGGCTTCACTCGCGTTTTTGTCGGAAATTATCCCACGGGCAAGTGGAAATATAGCTTAAAGCACTCTAGGATAATGTAGCTTCCTATTAGTGAAAGAATTTTCAAAATCGGTTCAGGAGATCCAGAGATTACCCCCTACATACAAACTTACAAACATACAAACAAATTTTACCTCTTTATAATATTATAGTATAGACTAGCCCTTTCTCGTTGTATGTACGGAAATTAACCAATGGGATACGTTTTAATGTAGCCTATAACACTCGAGGATAATGTAGCTCCCCATCAGTGAAAGAATTTTCAGAATCCGATCAATAGTTCTCAAGATTACCCCCTATATACAAACTTACAAAAAAATATCTCTATAGTATTAGTATAGATTGATTTCTGTCGAAAAGAGAGTTAGAGACTTAGAGACAATACTAATTTAATACATACGTGACCAAGGGATTTCCACATGTGCCCATGACATTTTTCTTGAAGAAGAAAACTATATCACTACCCTAAGTTTCTAAACAACGGGGATAGGCCGAGATGCACTTTCCGACACTCACTGAAAGCCAATGGCTGATAACAGGTCCCAGAATCATATGAGGTGGGTTGGGGCGGGTCTATCACCATTTACTACCGGGCACACTTCCAATTTCCGGTCATAATGGAAAGATTTCTAATGACTGAAAAGTTATCATTCTTCGTCTATGTAATTTATCAAGAATTCAAGATGAAAATTTTATGTGAAGAATGAAAATGAATGATACGAGACTCGTAATTAATTGTTCAGACATCAATTCTTGTAGACATTTTGAATTATTACATAAACTCACAACTTTTTCCCCACATTAATTAATTCATCGGAAGTCGTATTTGCAACAGTGCCATTATAGGCGCCTAAATAATAATAAAATGTATGGTTTTTTTATCCAACAAAAAACAACATCATAGCAATAAAAGTCGTACCCAAATTACACTTTGACGTACGACAATAATTTTATATGACGACGACGGCACAAGGTTATCGCCTACGTCGCCTATCTGATCTCTCTGCCAATCACGTGCGTGTTGCTATGGTAACCGCGTGCATTTGACAGCTACATCGACGACGTGACCTTGTTAGTGCGTTCACACGTCAAAGACTATTGATTTATTTCTCTCGATTGATTTGATTTCATTGAGACTGTCAGACGTGATTTATAGGTTTATTTTAATCAAGAGTAATTAGTAACAGATGTAGTAAGTTGGTTTAAGTGATGATTGATGGATTGAATGAAATTCTCGTTGTGTGAACTATTACAACAAATTATTGATTCCATTCACTACCGGTTTCTAAAATAATCTTTTGTCATTTCTCACGTCAAATATTTGAAATATCTTATCTGTGGAGCTTTGATATCAAGATGTTGTTTTGTTTATCAGCAAATTATTAATTTCTAAGATGACAGAAGAATGAAAGAAGGATGACAAAAGAATGAGGTTGTTTTTTCGCCACGAGAGAGCGCTGTCTGTTGTCAGTCTTTACTCGGTGAATCAGTGACAAGACAAAACACTTAGCGCCATCTGTCGTAAAATTTTCAGGAAGGAGTTCAATGGCAGTTATTTAAAGGAATTAATACATTTTTTTAAAAATTGATTTTAAGTATTTGAGGATCTTTTAACTTGTATGCAGAAACAAAAAAATCTTGAAGATTCCAATTTATTTTTAGCCTAATTGAGTAAACACATTAAAAACGTCAAAATATTTTCGATATCGTTAAAAACAAGTGCCAATTTATGCGAATTAAATTAACAAAGTGCCCATAATTCTGTCGCTTTAAATGGCTGCAAATATCGACGCGTTCACGACCTCGGGCAATGCCACTTGCATCAAGCGAAGCACACGCGCGAGGCACTTGTTTTTTTTTTCCAATGACTTCCGTCGCGTCTCAGCCACTCATGGCATTTAGCGTGTCGGTGTCAGTGGAATCAGCGAGCGCGTGACTTCGAACCTATAGGAGAATGAAGAACAGGGTGTAAAGGTATTCATCCCCCATAGAAAAAGGAGGATCTTCCGGGTGTCGTGTCTGGAGGGGTACTGGCTGACAGTTGTTGTCGGGTTTTCCTAAGTCGCGGAGACATTTGATAGCGCGATTCAGAATGTTGATGTTACGTTTTGTACGATGATACTGTAGTACTTTTCGAACTGCCTTTTGATTGCATCGAACTTCTAGCTCGTGGCCTAGCGGCAAAATGAAGATGGCAGCTATATTTAGCGCGTTTCGGATCTTCGGCCTCGGCAATGAAGTAATGAACCCGAAATACATATATGCGTTTTGTGCATATCTGAAAGTGCCAGAATATCTTCCAAATATGTATGTACTTTCTGAGGCCTTGTTTTTGTGAAGGCAATCAGAGACTTATAAGCACAAATGAGGCAGGCTGCAATTGTTTTGTTCGAGAAACTCACTATATGTATAAGGTCTATCTATTCATACACAAAATGTCTTAAGTGGTCATTGTACTCATCAAAAAAAAAAATCAGCTGTTCCCTACAATACGTTCGCATTAACTCGTCAAAAAGTACTTAACAGCTGATTTTTTTTCGCGATTTTGGGATTGGTCCCATAGTAAAAGTTGTTCATAATGATGAGTACAATGACCCCTTAAGAGGTTTCGTGTACGAACAGATACACCTTATACAGCGTGTAACAGAAAGGGTATAATCATATGGAATACTGTGGTACGGACCATCAAACTGAACAACTTTCTCTATGGGACCACCATCGAAATCGTAAAAAATAATCAGCTGTCCCATACATTTGGGTCGAGTAGGTATTGAAATTTTGTATAGGACAGCTGATGCTGATGTTGTTCAGTTTGATGGTCAGTACCACAGTATTCTATATGATTATACCCTTTCTGTTACACGCTGTATACGAAGAATCTAATTTTACATTTTGACTACCTACTAGATTTCATAGGCATAGATTTTATTCATGATCGCATAAGGTAAAAATAGTACAATTTTACAAACAGAACCACAATGTGTTGGCAACATTGCATCTGAAGCGCCCTCTGTGGATGGCAGCAAAGAAACTGACAACAACGAAGGCAGTATCTTATTGCTGAGGTTGAAGGATTGCTGGACGCGAACCACAAGCGGAGCAGCCTCTTTGGCTTTCGAATTTTGGATAGTTCACTATTCTCACACTATTATTGATTGCTATTTTCTTATTTAACCAGTTGATCGTCTCGAATTTATTTAAAGTAGATATAACTTCACAAACGTACAAAGTATTGAAAGCTAAAACAATATTTCAGTTTCAATGCAGGAAAGTTTATCGGAATTATTCAGAAAGTAGTTCGGAATTGAGTGGTTCCGCTCGTGCGGCAGCAAAATTGAGTTATTTTCAGTGATTTACTGTTTCCAGTGGTTTACAAATACCTGAATGCAACAGTGTAATCTTTCACTTTGTTGGTACAGGCGACTCGAAGGGGTATTTCACAGCCAGGAACTTAACTACATTTAGTTTTCCTGTGCCTACCTGCCTCGAGAACTGCTACACTATAGGAATACCACAGCTAGTGGCGGTACTTTCATACAAGTCTACAAGCCTGGCTTATAAACAGTAGGACTTCATGATGTAAGGGAACCCTGTTCAGAAACGCTAACATCATGAAGAGTATCTAGTATGCTATAAGTAGCCAAGTTTTCAGGCTTGTCTGAAAGTACTGCCACAACACAGGAGGGCTTGGTCAAATGATAGGATCACCATTAGCTTTTCAATAACTTACTAATACAAAACAAATAAAATATGTAGAATAAAGTAGCAACCAGAGTGGCTCCAGAAATTGAATAACAATCCTATACTGTTTTGACTTGGCTATCTTCGTTATCGCTGATAAAATGTCACATTGTGTATGCCTCAGGCATATGCATGTTTTAAGTAGAAAGGAGTAAAATGAGATGTAGTGACACTGCCCTGCAAATTGAACGTAAGAATATTTGAATTTCGTTTGAGTTGTGTCATCTGCGGGCTCCGCCGCAAACAACGCTTCATTTCACGCAAACGCGCGTAAATAAATACGCTTCTCCATAAACGCTCTCATACATTGCTATATACATGGACATATAAAATCGCCATAGGTTTGAATTAAAAGCGGGCCGCAACCTGCCACTTTCACCGCAAATGAGCCCCTTGGATTTCTGGTTTCAGAACATGCGTTCCCAACTATATTTTCCATCAGCATTATTGTTTGCAAAAAAAGTTTAAATCTTAGACATGAATACTAGGTATAATATCAAGTAGCCTAGTCCCAGAACCACTGACACTGACTGGCTAAAAGTGTTTTCAACAAACCAAGCGCAAAAATATTTACAAACACGTCCTACGCATTTATTTCCATTCAGACCGTTCGCAATAAATCATAATAATTATAATTAGGTTCTGCCAAGTATTATTATTATTATAAGATTTGACGTCATTCAATCGTTACATAGGAAGTCCCAACTCATTTATTACCAATGAGATATAAAACAGAGAAGAAATACATCGTGAGGAAACCGGCAATTCCTAGAGCCAAACATTTTTACAACACCAATAACAACCATTTATTTTCAGGCTACTTAAGACATCTACCAACCCGCACTGGGCCATTGTGGATAACTTACTTCTCATAGAGAGGACGCTCGCGTGGCTTATTAATCAACCAGCCCGCGTATCATGGCAATACTATCTCTATTTCACCAAGAATCGACAAAGCTTTATCTTAAGACATTGTCTGTCATATATTTTTAACATCGCCATGCTTGCGACGATAGAAATCTTTCCACAATCAGTATTTTTTTTCGATTCTTCGTCGACAAAACCCGTTTCTGAACTAGGTGGTCATGCTTCGCGTGCAGGTGTTTATTGTTTCAGACACATATGAGACATTCCAGCTTTATCCCAAAAATCAAAACGTGCCTGTAATACCTCTGGAGTTCTAAAATGGCCGTTTTAGCAGAACCATTTAATAGGATAATAATTATGAATTACCTACTTACGTTACAATTCGTAAAAGGGTCACAAAGTGACAATTCATAATTCAAGACTATCGACACATGTTGCTTGCGTCCCATACTAAGGCACTTTGCAGATGGAGCAACTTTAGTTTAGGCAATTATCAACTTTTTTAAAGTTCCCTTTAAAAGTTGCTAGTTAGTACAACCTAAACCAAATAGCCCGGTTTACGGTTGCCGTAATTGTATGCCAATCTGTGAGCAACTTTGATAGCTGAGTTGTTATCTGCGCCACGTACAATGTGATGATGGATATCGAAAAAGCAGCACTTGTTCACATTACATTAGGTCGCTGCCGTTGAGCAACAGAGGGAGGGAGTGTGTGGATTCGCTCGACGCGTTGCGATTGCCGGTTGGGGAAACCAGCAACTTTACACAATCGATAACAATTCGACAGAAACTAACTTATTCATCGATTGCAGCAACTGGAAACGGTTGTCGATCATCGAAACTCGCAACTCCAGTTGCTACATGTACGCAGTTCCATTGAGATATATTTAAACAGCTAGTTGCCAGTTGCTGTAATAGTTGCTCTATCTTCAAAGCGCCTAAATGCCTACCCAACTTCCAAGGAAACAAAGTCATGCCGTACGGTCAAAGATAAAACAAAGATTAAACTAATAAGTTTTAATTATGTCTCATATAATAAATTAATCCCTTCCCTCCTTTTGATGAATGTTACTATTGTTTACAGATGAAATGATAAACGGTTAAACCGTAGCCAAGACGCCATTTTGTAGGTACACTAACCGAATTGATGACCATAAACGGGCACTGACCTCGACTAAAGAATAGGTCGATGCACATTTAGCTTTTCAATTTAATATTGGCAGTGACAATCGATCATTTGGCCTATATAAAAATTAAAGGTAGTTACAGATTACAGACAAACTGCGAACGCGGCTCCTGTCAACAAAGTCTGACAGATACTTAATATCTTATTTTTATTGTAAGGGGAATTATAAAATTAACGAATAAAAAAAACTTCACTACATAATATAAAACAAAGTCACTTTTCGCTGTCTGTTGTTTATGTATGCTTAGATCTTTAAAACTACGCAACGGATTTTGATGCGGTTTTTTTTTAATAGATAGAGTGATTCAAGAGGAAGGTTTAATATGTATAACATTGCACCCGTGCGAAGTCGGGGCGGGTCGCTAGTATATTAAAAAAGCGAAAGTTTGTGAGGATGCGTAAATGAGTGTTCGTTACTCTTTCAAAAAGTACTGAACGGATTTTGATAAAAATCTACAATGATATAGCGTAATACATCAGAATAACAAAAAGTCCATAATTTATAAAGTTAAAGCGTAAAAAAAGATTAATTTACGCAGGTGCCGCGAGCGAAAACTACATAGTACAATGATCGGTGGAGACAAACCCTGAAATATACGTCAGTGGCCGCTGTCCGCAGCTAGTCTACTATCTGTCCAGTTTGACTGAACCTTTTAGTTAACCATATGACCTAAACAAAGGGGATATCGGCGTTAACGATGATTGAACATTCAAAAATGTACTGGATTGACTTTATACTTTCAATCCTCAGTCGTTCTAGATACCTACGTGACGCATTTAAAGTGATTGTCTTGCCCCAGTATCGGGAAAACATAAAAAAGAAAAGCGAGAAAAAACAAAAGAAAATCGACACAAATTCGAACTGTAACTATAGGATAGCTGGCCAATTTGTGATTAGAAAAAAAAAAACACTGAATATTTGAGCAGAACACTTTAAAAAGAAACAAAATCTTGGAAATAACTACGAGTAAGCAAATAAGTTCACCGTCTTACACAAAGGTAACTGACCTATGGAAACAAAAGCCTAAGAAAATACAAGCTCACCGCACACAAATAACCTAACGTTTAATATATAAAGGCACCTGTAATATTACGACACACTCAAAAATACATTACGAGTATTACACTAGAAACATTCGAAAATTCTTACCTTTTCACCACCTGCAGACGAAAATAAAACAAATCCACAAAGGAATAGTAACACAATGACCTTTGCTTTTTGTCTCGTTTAGAAAATGGCGCGCGATTTCCCGCGCTGTCAATTATAACCTCAAAATTTATTGTTAATCAATTAATATTGCTTTATTTATTTGTTTTGTTATTTTTACTACTGAAACGACGTCCGTACAGAGAAATAGACTATATTGAACTGCTGTAGAGACGTATAAACGAAATCTGGAGGGTTTCCAAAATGGCAGCTTGCCAAATACGAAGTGCGTTGCGTCTGGCGACTTAGGGTGGGTGGGGCTGATATCGTCCGTTCAGTTTTGAACTTTGAACTGTATTGACGTATGTAATAGAATCAATATGAAAAGTGGGTCGTTACTTGAGCTTTATTGATGCATTTTTATTATGAGTTGACTGTTTGTTTATTGATGTGAGATTAAGAATAGAACACCTGTATTAATATTATAAATGCGCAAGTAACTCTATTCGTTACCTAATCAGATCCTATTTATTTTGGTGGCCTTAACGCTCAGAACAAATTACAAAAATAGGTGGTAGCTACGGCACTACATACAGTTAGGAATTCTCACTGCCCCCGTTTCATTGCTACGACTACTACTAAGCAAGTTCTTCAGAAGCGATTATTCTAAGCCACCACGAGTCTAGCCCTACAAATTCACCATGACAAACGACTACAACCTTCAACATTCTACTCTGACAAAATTCCCCTAGGACAGCAACAGTCCCCTCCCACCCTACTCCGCGAAACACCTTGTATCTCTCTTTGTATACCATTTGAGAACAAAGATTTGCACGAGACAACGAACTTGGGTTTATTGCAATTATATTATATACATATACGTAAGTAAGTAAATACTTCATTTAAAGCTGAAAAAGTAACAGCTGTGTGCTTACGAAAGTTTTTGCATTTAAACAAAGCTCCATGCCAAACATTGTATTCAGCTGCATCCTATTAGACTGGAAGCAGATCCCAACATAGTTAGGAATTTATTTATTTCATCATAATCAGCCTACAGTAGTCCACTGCTGTACATAGGCCTCCTTAATCGCACGCCACTCAACTCGATTCTCAGCAACTCTCGTCCAGTTGCTACCAGCCACCCTGCGAAGATCGTCGCTCCACCGAGCCTGAGGGCTTCCCACCTTACGCTTGCCGATTCGCGGTCTCCACTCAAGAACACGTCAACCCAACGGTCATCGGTTCTACGGCTTATATGACCGGCCCATTGCTACTTCAGCTTACTTATTCTGTGAGCTATGTCGACAACTCTGGTTCTCTGTTGAAACAACGTAATTTAAATAAAGAATTTTTATTTTATTTGTACATTACAGGGAAATGGGAACTATTAAATTAACTAAATAATGAGGATCTATTTATTGCAGGTTATGGTTTGGCAAGTTGCTGAATCTGGTGAAGTAATTTCATTTGTCGAATGTCCTAGCTAGGTTGATTTTTCCTGACTTCCAGCGTCGCATCAGATGAATTCTAGTTTTCTGCTAGAAAGTTTATTAAATACTGAAAGGCGACTAACAAAAGGTCAAGGCAGATGTGAGTGACAACGCTGGGAGGGGACGCCCTAGAAGGACATACACTTATGGTGAGGTTCTTCAGAAAGATCAGGTCATCAGGTGCGTAGTACTCGCAACCGGCGTAAGTTGAGTTTATGTATGTGAGTTTATAGTATTTGACTCATGCACGAAAGGCCTCGACAATGAAGCGGGAGTGTGCCGTAATCCATACATGCATGCTTTCAATCCACGCTGGCCCAGTAATGTGGACCTTAAAAGAGACTATGACCTCTCAGTTTGTTTCGGCTGTTTCTTCTCAGAGTAGTCAGGTACGAAACACCGGCCTCAACCCTTCGATCAATAAGATCGATGCCTCAACCAATTTAAAAACTGGCCTGACCAAATCGGACTCGCGCACGAAGGGTTACGTCCGTACTTACCATTATGAAAAAAAAAAACAAACACGTTAGTTTTATGGGAGCCCCCTTTAAATGTTATAGCGGCAACAGAAATACATCATCTGTGAAAATTTCAACTGTCTAGCTATCACGGATCATGAGATACAGCCTGGTGACAGACAGACAGACGGACAGTGGAGTCTTAGTAATACCCAAGGGGTAAAAAGGGAACCCTAAAAATGAGAGCGTGTACAAAAAATAGTAGGCTCTATGAAAAGCTAGCCTAGTAGTATAGATACTTTTTTTGTTTACTTTATCCAAATCAGAAATGGCACCTTTGTATCACACCTTATTGATAATACGATCACAAATTAAACAGAGTTTAGTATGTAAATCCGGCTCGAAGGACCATCAATATGGTATGTAAATTCACCAATTTATTGTAATGTATGTGCATAGGTTTTATGTGGGACTTATACAAATAGTAATTATGCGCACACCCTACATATTTAAATTAATCAGTCTCGAATATTATAAAAAAGTAAACAGTAGATACTTACCTACGCAATATTCTCAAAGTAACTGCGTATCATCAATAAACAAACGAGGTAGAATCTTTACTGCAAGAGACGCAGTACAGATTCTACCTCGTGTTGGCAGTTACTGAAGACATGAGGTGATTAAAAACGAATATAATAATATACCTAATAACTACACAACATCGTTTGAAGATCTCGTGACTAGAACTTCACGGGTGCTACATATGTGCAGCGCACTACAAAAGTACTACAGCAACATAGTACAAAAAATACTACAGCGCCATCTATGATACAAATGAAGAACTAACAACAAATAAATTATCGATGATTTTTTTTTGTGTTTGGAGTGATGTACTGAATACGTGGCGGTATCCCTTCCGTCCTGTATAGGCAAATAGAAACACAATGTGACATGTCGTATTCATAGTTGATACACAGACTCACTCACCCATATGAGAACATTAGGTTTTAGACGTGCTACACGATAACGGGACGACAACAACTAATAACGGACACTGCCCCCGTTGGTCTCGTGGTCGCAAGTGCGACTGCCAAGTGTGGCGATCTGAAATCGATTCTAATGTCGGGCAATGTGTTATTTGTTTTTATTTACATACCTACTAGCTGTTGCCCGAGACCTTCGTCCGTGTCAAGTTATTATAAAAATATTACTTTCCTATTTATAAAGTCCTATACAAACAATAGTCATCGTGTAATCGTATCGTATCGTCGCTTCGTCGTCATCATTCGTAGTTCATCGTACCGTCGTCGAATAGTATTTTTATTTTTGAATCGTATTTTGTTAACATTTTCAACGGTTTTCATTTTTTTTTACACGGATCCCTAATCCGTTTTCTTAAATAAGTTAGTCCTTTCAACATCAGCTATCTGCCAGGAAATAGTAGGTTTAAAAATGTAATTCTACCTACCAATGACCTTGTTCTAATTCAGGAAAATCCGCCGACACGACTCCGGCACGAGTTGATAAATGTCGCGGCTCGTTGGGTGTCAAATTAAATAACGTTTAGCGGCAAGGATTAGTCCGTGACGACATCATGAACGTAGGGGGTACACTGAGCGGGGCAGGTTTGTTTATCAGGTCAAATCAAATCAAATCATTTATTTTGCTGAGATATGGGTACACATAAGGATGGAATACAACAATAGAGCTCAGGACCATATCCTACCCAAACAGGTGTGCAAATTAGTACATACTGTAATTAGAATGTAAATTTAAAAAAAAAAACATGACGAATTGTCAATAATTAAAAACAGATGTCACCTTACAGACTTCAGAGATCAAATTAATTACATTTATAATTTAGGCACAGATACAGAGATGTCATATATTATCAATTTAAAGTCTTATCGGTCAGAAATTCAAATCAATCAATATAACATAATAATATATAATATATGCCATACAACGTGGCAATGCTGCTAGCCTTCTCGGCACTTTTCCTGTTGACAGCGATGTGGACGAATTTTTTGACGCCCTGTAACCCTTTTGATACTTGTACATATTTTTATTACTATTATAGATTATAGATTTGTAGTTTGCAAATAATGTAAATATCTTGATTGAAATATTTTTTTAATGCTTAGTATTAATTCCTTAAATCAATCAATTATTTATTTCGAACAACAAGGACCTTATGAGTAACACGTAAGTGAATAAGTACTTAAGAACTTTCGGGCCACTGACTACCGGTAACGACTGACATGCTTTCCGAGGCACGGAGGAAACTTGGTATGTAATGGGTGGTCACTCATCCACAGACCAACCTAGGCAAGCGCGGCTTAACCTGAAGATCGACACGAGCGGCTTAGCCACGAGCTCCTCCCAAACACTCAAACTTATTATTATAGTATGAAATCTTTTGCTGCTGGATTAATTAGAAAAAAAAATGTAGGTGAACGAGTAGACCCATCCCAGATAGCAATATAAACTTGAATCTGACTTGCAATAAGTTTGATGCATCAAGAGTGAAGGTTTGCGGCAAATTTGCCCTGACAAGTATACACACTTGCAGGAAGTTTAAATCAAACTTTCTAGTTTCCCAGCAACAAGCTTGCATGATGTTTGTTTTTAAAATATATATACAATATTGTCACTACAAACTTGCTGCTTCTTTGTTCAATAATTAAAAAAAGAAAATTTAAAAAATCAAAACCAGACTGAAAAATAAAATAAAACGTTACATATTATGTAAGTAAAATATTTTATTGACATGAATGAATGAATGCGCCGCGCAGTTCACTCATTTCGTATAATGCATTCCTTTTTAAACTGAAAACACGTGGTTTGTTTTCGATTTTGCAAGTTTTGTTTGAAATCCCTAAAAAAATCACCAAAAACATTAAATCCCTAAAAATGTCCCTTTTAACACTTCTAGTCCCTAACTGTAGGGACAAAACCCCTAAGTTGGGAACCGTGACTTCAACAGTCAACTTTTCAAACGAATGCGCGGCACACGCCCACAGAACATAAATTAATATTTTTTACTTTGTAGCAACTTGTAAACAAACCTGATACGTCATGTTTGACACGTAAAAAAATGCAAGACTGCAGCAACATTACCACAAACTTGAAATTTCAATCATATTTACCTGTATTTACCACAAGGTTGCAGCAATATTGTCACAAACCTACCTTTTCATTTTTGACGCGACAATTTAAAATCAAAGAAAAATCAAGTTTTCAGCAAGCTCACCTGCTATCTGGAATATGTATGGATCAATCAATACGAAGCAGCTGTAGGAACAGGAAGCCATAGATTAATTGAAGAATCCTAGTTATCCTAAGAGTATAGTAGAAACAGTTAAAAAAATATTTTTCAATACACTTTCTCGAAAACTGGTTCTTATCGCACTACGATAAGGTTCAACATGCAATGTATTTCACACGCGTGGATTTTTAATATTTTTCCGCACACGTGCTGAAATAAAAATTTCCACGGATAAGTTCAATGAGTATAGCTATAATCGGCGGCGATGGTCTTTTTTTTTAATCTCGCCAGGGAGATATTATGCGTCTTTACGGCGTAAATATTTTTTGAGTATATAAATTGTTTATAAATAGAATATCACAGACAAACATGATTATTTATACCAAATATTTACTTTCTGAACAAATTAATATTTATTTGTGTTCTAAGTTCAAAAATATTTGAATTCTTTCTTTCATAATTTATTGTTTTTTTTTTCATATTAGGCTGTATAGCGTAGCATTAGACCTTTGCTTCATCTTTAACCTGGCGAAAGCAAAGCGCGGAAGAAAAGCAAATTAAATTATAGTTTCCTAATTATTCCTGACAAAATACTTTCCGTTCTACTATTTTATTTCTTCGAAAGTGTATTGAAAAACGTCGTTTGATACGCGAGGGGATTTGTTATTGCAGTTCTCCGCACCATAACACCCTCGCCTGCAGCTCGGGTGTTAATTCCGCGCTCGAATGCAATAACAAAGTTTCCCCACTTATATCAAAATGTACTATAGTCCTACCTACACTACCTACCCCCCGTCCCACCGTCCTACTATATTTAGTACTATCGGCGGAGAATCTTAACACCGCAATATAGAAAAGGCCATCTATTGACAAATATACAAACAATTTTGCAATATTCTCGCTGTGCGGCTAAACAATAATCAACAAACAAAGTTCAAACTTCGCTCGATGAGAGTCAGCTCAAGTTAATAAAACTGTTACAACTTGTGCGGATGGCAAAGTTATTGACAAAGGTTTCGACCAATAATGGGCACTGAGAACAATCAGTATGAAGATTAGAGGGGGAACCGCCAAAGTAGCCAATTTCATGAAAAAGTCTTTCAATGGGATTAGAAGAACTTGAGGCTGCGGGACTGTTCGAAAGAGATACCGCGGCGCTGGAACACAAAGGGCAACGAAGGAAAATTGATGGGATTTAGTCATTACAAGTCCCTTCCGGTACGCCTGCCCGAGTGGGAGGGGGCCATTTGATGCTTTTCCCATTTCCCAAACGAAAAAAAAACACAAAAAAAAAACATTTGTTGTGTGGGATCCCCCTTAAATATTTATTTTATTCTGTTTTCAGTATTTGTTGTTATAGCGACAACAGAAATAAATCATCTGTGAAAATTTACACTGTCTAGCTATCACGGTTCATGAGATACAGCCTGGTGACAGACAGACAGATAGACAGACGGACAGTGGAATTTTAGTAATGGGGTCCCGTTTTTATCGCTTGAGTAAGGAACCCCAAAAAAGGGGGTTGTATTGATGATTCAATGATTATTACTCTGTAAAACCATATTTGTAACGGTCGCGAATCATATTTTAGTCAACCTAAAACCTGACACTGACCTGGATTTTTTTATTTGCATTTTGCGAGCGTGTTTCTGCTGGAAAGATGAAGAGGCGGAATAAGTTCACCAGCAACACATCTGACTAATAAGTTTGGCTAGTGCCAGTAATCATCTGTCTAACCTGTTTCCAACTATGTTGTGATCGGCTTCCAGTCTAACCGGATGCAGCTGAATACCAGTATTTTACATGGAGCGACTGCCTATCTGACCTCCACAACCCAGACAACACTGGATAATACGATACCCCTTGGTAAGACTGGTTGTCAGACTTTCAGGCCACTGACTACCTGAAACCACTGTCAATATGTCGAAAAATGACAGCCGGGACCAACGGCACGGAGGGAACTCGGTATGTAATTAGTGGTCACCTATCCACGGACCAACTTAGGCAAGCGCGGCTTAATCTAAAGATCGACTCTAATGGCTGTTATATTATGAAACTTCCTACTGGCTACTAGCTTATGTACAAACAGAATTCTCATAAGCCTAAATATCTCTCGAGCTAGGACATTCTCTTCATCTGAATTCAGCCCGGAATTCTCATCAAGAATTCATAGTTCCATATTTAATAGTCCCTATAACTGTGAAAGTAATTCTGTCAGTCTGTTCCCATTTCACGGCTTAGCACCTGATTGGATTTCGATGAAATTTGGCACATGGATAGACCATAACTTGGGTTAGGAGACAGTGTAATTTTTATCATCATCATCATAATTTCAGCCGAAAGCCGTCCACTACTGGACATAGGCAAGTGTCGCCACACTGACCTGTTCCGTGCGACTCGCATCCAGCGGATCCCCGCAACCTTCACCAGGTCATCGGTCCATCGGTCCGAGAAGCCTTCCAACACAACGTCTTCCGGTTCGCGGTCGCCACTCCAGAACTTTTCAGCCCCATCGGCCATCCGTTCAGCTTAAGTTCCAAGTGGAACTTAAGCTGAACGGATGGCCGATGGGGCTAGCCCGAAGAATTACCAACTTAAGTAAGTTGGTAATTCTTCGGGCTACGTCGGTAACCTTGGTTCTCTTCCGGATGTCTTCATTTCTGATTCGATCACGCAAGGAAACTCCGAGCATAACCCTCTTCATTGCCCTTTAGGTGACTTTAAGCCTTCTGATGAGGCCCATTCTGAGCGACCACGTTTCGTTCCCGTATGTAATAACTGGCAACACACACTGGTCATAGACTTTCGTCTTGAGAGATAATTTTTATCGCGGCGAGATAAAGCAGTGTTGCCCTAGCAGAGACGGCAGTGTAGCAGTAGATTCGAAACCAGACAAACACTATTCCTGTAAATAAATTCATTATCAGATGGCCTACGGAAAGAGATAGCGCTAGACGACCTGTATAGCTCTGTCTCTTTCCCACAATGGAATTACTCCTGCTTTATGACGTCATAGTAACCCCCTAGGTGGCCTACCATGACGTCGGGAAAGAGATGGCGCTATATCTCTTTCCCACACTTTATTTATATGTACTGTATTAATTAAAAATACTACATAGTATAAAACAAAGTCGCTTCCCGCTGTCTGTACCTATGTATGCTTAGATCTTTAAAACTACGCAACGGATTTTGATGCGGTTTTTTTTAATAGATGGAGTGATTCAAGAGGAAGGTTTATATGTTTAACATTGCACCCGTGCGAGGTGACTGCTGACATGGTGAGTATGGAAGAAGACATGCTGCACCGACCTCAGATAAATTGACCACTTCTCTCAAAAGTGTACGTATTTCATTCTGAGGAAATACATATGTCAGCTAAAACCGAAAATTCAAAGACATGTGACATCTACCAACCCGCACTGGGCCCTTGTAGTGGATTATAGCCCATGACTCCCTCTCACAGAGAGGAGGCCGTGTGTCCCAGCAGTGGGAACATTATAGAATAGAATAGAATAGAATATAAAGTTTTTATTTCAGACCGGAGTCCATAGGGTTAGTAACAATTTTACTTAAGTTCTAGTGCTAGTAGGTTACAGACACAGATTAAAATGCACAATCACAATACAGCATGGAGCCGCATCCACCTCCGCACCATCGGGGAATCCCACCGATCTGCGAATACACTGAGAATACTGTTGGTGCTGCCGCGAACACGAGTCATCAGGGATGCACATCTATTTCTAATAATGGCGGCAAAACCATCAATATTATTATCTGCAAACATCCCCGACGCACTACTACGCCACGGCAGCCGCAGCAGCACTCTCAGTGCATTATTGTATTGAACGCGTAGGTCGCTGTATGTCCGCTGAGTAAAGCTGACCCACAGGCCGCACGTGTAGAAGGACTGACAGTAAGCCAGACAGATTATAGGTTGATTATGTTATTATGTTCTGCGGAATTGCTTCGTTGGTGTAGTGGTCATGAGCGCAACTCCTGAGAGTCATGAATTCGATGCCTAAGTGTTATTGGGTTATTCTGTATGAAATCTATCTAGTAGTCCTGAGTTTGGATTTACGTGCCCGGTTGTTGGCAATAAGCTCGTCTCTATGGGACTGGAAGTCCTTGAACCGTATGACGAACCCAGTGGGAAAATATAACTCTAACCTGGTAAAGTCGACGGACCAGCGGTGGGATGAGGGCTTGGAACTGTGTCGCAAATTATGCTCCACCTCTTATCCTGCCCGCTGAGCACCATGCTGAGATAGGGCCTTTTTCTCCTCGTACGGGACCTGTTTAGTTTAGGTAATATGTATATCTCTTATTTTTAATCGAGTTTCTTCAAAAAGGAGGAGGTTCTCAATTCGGTTGTATTTTTTTTTGTTACCTCAGAACTCCGTCATTTGTAAAGCGATTTGAAAAATTCTTTTTTCATCTGAAAGGATATGCTTCCCGATTGGTCCCTTAGAAATTTCATCAAAATCGGTATAGGAATTTGGTTGTTTTCCTCACGTTAATTGTCACATCACGCGACGTCGCGTGATACTTGCTAGTTAAATTTGACACACTTCCCGATTTCTGATTGAGCTGAAATTTTGCACACATATGTGTATCGCGAATCAATGCAATATTATGATGACATGGAGCTGATCTGATGATGGACCTGGAAGGTGGCCATACGAACTCTGTAATAAAACGACGCAACGCCGTCGATTTTGGACTCGTTTGATTCGTCTTGACAAGTACTGTAGTCCTAAATGGTAACTAGGGTCTGATGATGGAGCTGGAAGGTGGCCATAGGAACTCTATTATAACGACATAACCCCATCGAGTTTGGGTTCGAATAATTCATCTTGTCGAGTACTTTGTCTCTAGATGCTACCCAGGGTCTGGTGATGGAGCTGGAAGGTGGTCACAGGTAGTCCGTAATAAAATGCCACAATCCCATCGAGTTTGGGCTCGTTTGATTCGTCTTGACGAGTACTTTAACTAACCTCTAGTTACAATGTAAAATCTAATTCATGACAAGAATTTGTGTGGGAAGCTACAACTAAAAAGGGTAAAATAAAAAAACTTTCTGCGAAAACAAAACCGACTCAGTCGAAGTCAGTTTTTTAATTTTAACGTACACCAGCTGTTGCCCGCGACTTTCGTTCGCGTGAAATTATTATAAAAAAATATTACTTCACTTTGAATCAGATTTGTTTACCAATTTCAAGAGTTTTATTTTTGTGCACGGATCCCACATTTTTTAAAATAAAAGTAGCCTATCTTAAACCTTATAACATCAGCTATCTGCCAGTCAGTCCTGTAAAATGTGTTTTTGTTATTAGTGCCGCATATACAGCGTGTAACAGAAAGGGTATAATCATATGGAATACTGTGGTACGGACCATCAAACTGAACAACTTTCTCTATGGGACCACCATCGAAATCGTAAAAAAATAATCAGCTGTCCTATACAAAATTTCAATACCTACTCGACCCAAATGTATGGGACAGCTGATTATTTTTTTACGATTTCGATGGTGGTCCCTTAGAGAAAGTTGTTCAGTTTGATGGTCCGTACCACAGTATTCCATATAATTATACCCTTTCTGTTACACGCTGTATAAGGTCCCATTAAAATAGATGGACAAATTTTAACACAGCGTTCAGTACGTCTAACCAAATATATAGATTAAAGTGATTTTATTTTCACCTAATGGATGTGTTTCTTCTAGAGTGCCGCCGGCAATTTATTATTTTAAGTCAAAATAAAATCACTATCAGTGTTTTTTTTGCTTGGATGTCATTGGTTAGACGTACTGACGTTTTTTTTTTATTTTTTTTTTTGACACTTCAATTTTATTTTTTTGTTAGATGTATAGATTACCTGTATTCAGATGCAACGCGTAAGACTGGAAGCTGACCCCAACATAGTTGAGATAATATTTGGCTGATGCTGATCTCGTAATGTTCTGCGGGCGAACGAAGCCGCGACGAAAAGCAAGTAAGTAATATTAAATTCTTTCATCCCTCCCGGTGTACCTCTGCCCGATATCATCCCTTACCGGCGCCACTCTCTCCCGGCTCCTCGCGGTGGAAGCACAAACAGGCTGCTTACCGGTCTATATACTACTTATATACTTAGTTAGTTACTGAGAAAACGGTGAGTGTTTGTCGTAAAGGTTGGTGGGAAATAACCTCCTGCTTTTTTTGAAGTCGGTTAAAATTGTGGCAATTGCGTGTAATGTGATTGAGTGTTTAACTTGGAAATACGGTCTACATTTGGTGTGATAGCGTTTAAAAGTACTAGTTCCTTAATTAATTGAAATTAACACAGATCTGTGTGAAGTCAATAGAAGAAATAAAATACATTTATTTGGCACATGCCACAAGATTTAGGACGAGCCTATTGCTATCAACTGGGCACAAATCCAGACTCCGTGACTGCTGCCGAGTAATTCCTGATGGGAAAACCTAATATCACTTTGACCGACCTGGGAATCGAACCCACGACCTCATGCTCAGCAGGCGAGCTTGTGACCACTAGACCAACGATGCGATTCAACATAATTTTATATCTCTGCCTACGTCTTTGATGCTAACAATCGTGGTGTTAAACCTATTTTTTTCGAAAACCTTATAATACAAACATCCCATTTCCAGATGGTCTTCACTCGCCCTTCAACCATTCCATTCCCAAAGACATGGCGTCGCTTTCCAACTGACAAGGGAACTCTTCGTATTCAGGACCTTACTGAAGATATGCATGAAGAGGCCATGGCACTGCTGACCCGGTACTTTATGAGGGATGAGCCTCCTTGCAAGTATATTGGTGAGTTTTTTCGAGTTTTAACTTTAGCTTAGCATAACGACAACAAAAGGTAGGTACGAGAAGTAAGAAAGTTTAAAAATTCAGTAACTTTTTGCTGTTAAGGGGGAAGCGCCGCGGTTGCCCGAGAAATTTGATTTTGCAGGTCATTGTCAGGCTATGTTGAATAAAATATTATTCGCGACCGTAACACGTATGTATTTACATAATTATTTCCTTTATTTATTTTCTTTACATATTATTTACATTTTTAAATATTTTTATAAACAAAAATTATACAGGCTGTCTTAGGGTAAGGTAAAAAAGGTTAGTTTAAAAAAAAAAAACCTCCCCTTTTTACTATCGATTCGGGTCGAGAATCATTAGTTTAGATATCTCTTTGCATTTGACCAGGATGCAAAGCGACAAAAAACCGATACGTTTGTGTCTATAGATAGGTCTTTAAAAATGAGATGGAGGTTCCTAAAACCATTTATTCTCAAAGTCAATCGTTTGAAAGATAGACTCTACCAAAAAATTGTAAAATGTGTGTCCCCCCCTCTAATTTCTAAAGTAAGACGAAGAAAATTCTGAAAATATTTAGGATTGTAGAACGAAAAAAAAAGCTTTCAACCAAAATTGGTTTGAATATGATTTGATGTTCAGTTCTTGAGTTATGGGACTTTTTCATTAAACTGCGGCAATCACTTTGTTTTTCATTAACATATTAAGAAAAACAAATTTAAGAATGTAATTGTATTACATTCATTAAAACAATTACATTAAAGTATTTAACATTAATTACACAATAAAAAATAAAAATAAAATAAACTCAACATAATAATATGAGTGAGCCTTTAAAATATTTTTATTCTATTATTTGGTGCTACTGAACCCTGTGTGCGTGCGAGTACGACACGCACTTTACCGGTTTATTTACGACACACTCTTTCCAACAGGTATCCAAAACTACCCATCAGCAGTGAAAGAGCTCCAGAACCTTTGGCGCACCCCCCTCAAGGAGAACCTGTCTCTGGTCTGCGTGGAAGACAATGAGGAACAGCCTCCCAGGCTCGTGGGTGTCAATGTGTTGACTGTTGTGTGTAAAGAAGATAAGGAGGACCCTTTTGAGGTGAGGGTCTATTCTTTTTATTTTGTTCTAAACTGCCTCGTAGGTCGAGTGGTCGTGAGCGCGACTGCTGAGCATTAGGTCCTTGGGTTCGATTCTCCGGTCGGGCAAAGTGCTATTGGGTTTTTCCATCACGAATTTCTCAGTAGCAGCCACGGAGTCTGGATTTGTGCCCGGTTGATGGTAATAGGCTCACCCCCTATTACATGGGACTGAAACATAACTAGCGAAATGTGGGTGTACCAGGGTACACCCACGGAATAGAAAAAAAGCCGGCCAAGTGCGTGTCGTACTCACACGCACATAGGGTTCCGTAGCACCAAACAATATAATAAAAATATTTTGAAGGCATTCGTTCATACGTTGTATTGTTTTACATTCATCAACAAAACTAAATTTGTTTTTCATAGTATGTTAATGAAAAACAAAGTTACTGCTGCAGTTTGATGAAAAAGTCCCATATCTCAAAAACTAAACATCAAATCTTATTTAAACCAATTTTGGTTGAAAGTTTTTTTTACGTTCTATAATCCTATATTTTTTTCAGAATTTTTCTCCTCTTACTTTAGAAATTAGAGGGGGGGGCACACAATTTACCACTTTGGAAGTGTTTATCTTTCAAACGATTGACTTTGACAGAAAATAGTTTTAGGACCTCAATGTCATTTTTAAAGACCTATCTATAGACACCCCGCACGTATAGGTTTGATGAAAAAAATATTGTTTTAGTTTCAGTTCCATGTATGGGGAGACCCCCCTTAATCTTATTTTTTTTTTTATTTTTGTATAAAAACCTTATAGCGGTTCACAGAATACATCTACCTACTAAGTTTCAACTGTGTAGTCCTAATAGTTTCGGAGTTAAGTGGCTGTGACATACATGGACAGACAGACAGACTTGGCGAATCTATAAGGGTTCCGTTTTTTGCAATTCGGCTACGGAACCCTAAAAAGCTCTGCCTAACCTTCCCAGGATCACAGGCATAATATTATGTTATGTTATTACGTTTTTCTCCCCTTCTAGACGGATGACAAGATCTGGGCACAACTCTTCGGCGCCGTCGACCTGGTCAGCAGAGGAGTGGACATCTTCGCAAAGTATGTAGTGGACAAGTATCTGACAGCTTACGGGCTGGTGGTAGACCCAGCTTGGAGAGGATGTGGGGTTGGCAAGGAGCTGCTGTTAGCCAGGTAAACATAAGATAATCAGCGAACGGTACCATTGCTGGGGCCTCCTCAGGTAGGAGGCCTCTCAGCAATGGAGAGGGAGTGTGCCATTATCCATGCATGCATGCTTTCAATCCACGCTGGCCCAGTAATGTGGACCTTAAAAGAGACTATGACCTCTGAGTTTGTTTTGGCTGTTTCTTCTCAGAGTAGTCAGTTACGTACGACACACCGGCCTAAACCAATTGAAAAAAAACTCGTTTGTTGTATGGGAGCCCCCTTAAATATTAATTTTATTCTGTTTTTAGTATCTATTGTTATAGCGGCAACAGAAATACATCATCTGTGAAAATTTCGACTGTGTAGCTATCACGGTTCATGAGATACGGACAGTGGAGTCTTAATAATATGGTTCCGATTTGACCCCATGAGTACGGAACCCAAAAAAATACGACATGTAAAAGTGTTTGTAAATACCTATTGACGAAAATAAGCGCAGGCATTTGAAACCGACGCGACGGTCGATTAAAACCTTCCTATCCCGCAAATAAATTAAAACCGGGAAGCTCACATCTATATAGAAAGCGACGATCCAATTACAGGCGATATTACAGATGCCAGGCGGATTCTTTAGTCCCGACGTAATGGAGAATTTATCGGGAATCTATCCCGGAATGCGAGACGTGCCTGCTGCTAGGTTATTGAATAGTCTATAAAGGGTAGGTTTCTGGGGTGATAGGATTCTTTTGTGCGGTAGATATTGAGTCAAGTAGTACGTTGAAGTTTATTAAATAATGTTATTGAAGTTGTCTTAGCTTATCTTTTGATGCTGTGTTGCTGACAAAACTGAAAATAAATAGCGATAGGTTACCGTAACACGTACATGTATGTAGTTACCGAATTTCATTTAATGACTTTTCATGAAATTGTCATCCTGTATTGACTTTCTTCTTTTCTTTATCGTGTGGTTATTGCCTAACCTGGTGTTAGAGTTTCTATGCCGCCCATGGGCCTCTGACTTGGCTTATCCCTTATTGATAATTTTAATGATTATAACTCTGTAAACCCATATTTGTTAATGCCGCGAACATCGATCTGCCGCGAATCATATTTAATCAACTTACAACCTGACACTGACCAGCAAATTGTGAAAATACTTGAGAAAGTTGGAATTTCGCGGGCTACCCTGGCGGTTACTCCTTAATAAATAACTTGCAAACTTGCTGTTGCTTCAGTATAAATATGCTGGTCTTTGAAACGTAGTGGCAATGGCGGCGAAACGAATGGACAGCGTGCCTGCGCCGCGCCGCTGTGCTTGAGTGTAATTCACGACAAAGTTGAAAAGTTTTCATACAAATGAAAACTTTTTGAAGCGGCATCATGCCTGCGCCGCGTCGCATCGCCCTCAGGAGTCAAGCCCACTGCTACGGCGTAGCAAATTCCACGGCGCGGCGTAGCAAGGACCTCAGCTACTACGGCCGCGAAACAGCTAGCATCACTTAGCTACGCCAGCTTGCTTCGCTGTCAGCTTTCCTTGTTAATTTTACTTCTGTCAACGTGATTTAATTGTTGTCTTTCTTTTCAAATTATATGAGGCAATTAAATATTTATTATTAGTTTTGAACTACGATTGATACAGAGAAGTAAAGAGGAGTAGGAGTATTGAGTAGGTTCGTTTTAATATTAAAAGACTGGTTATCGTTTTAAAATTGGCTCTTGTTTTGTATCATTCCTTATTTTATTTATTCATTTACAATGTTTTATTTAAGAAAATGACAATAATACACTACCTACTTTTCAAAGAATATAGAAGACACAGCACTTCCACCGCTACTGCGTCCGCTAAAATTGAGATAATTCGGCTATTAGACATGAAATAAATTTAGTTTATAGCCTTTAGCACTCATGAATAATGTAGCTTCTGCCAATTTTTAGAATTAGATCATTTGTTCCGGAGATTACCTCTTACATACAAACTTACAAACAAATTGTACCTTTTTATAATAGTAGTATAAAACAGCGTTTTCCATTTGGTGGGTCGCGAGTTCGCGACCCGGTACCGGGCCATCAAAATAAAATACCGGGTCCTAGCATTCCTGCCTTGTTTTAACAATAATTTGGGATATATTCGACACAAAATACCGGATTACCCGGTACTAACTGGGTTGTGGAGGTCAGATAGGCAGTCGCTCCATGTAAAATACTGGTATTCAGCTGCATCCGGTTACACTGGAAGCTGACCCCAGCATAGTTGGAGAAAGACTCGGCAGGTGATGATGATTATATTCGACACAATAGAATACCTACCAGTAACACGTTATTTCATTAATGATAATGAGCTGATAAATATGGGTAAATATAGAAACCAACTTGAAGTGGAACCAGATCTGAGAATACAACTTTCATCATTTCCCGCGATCTTGGATTCTTTGGTAAGAAATAAGCAGCAGCTCCATATTTCGCACTAAATAGGTGATACCGAAATATTAGTAAGACATTACTTAAACATGCTGTCGTTTTGCATCCTGGGGCCTTAGTCTGCTATTGCAATAATGTCAGAATGGTCTATAATTGATTTAATAAGGCCCCTAGCCCACGGCGTATTGAAGCGCGTTCGAAACTCGTTTGACGTGCGTACAAAGGGTAATTCGTCTGCGCGGGGCCTTATTAAATCAATGATAGACCATTCTGACACTATTGCAACAGCAGACTAAGGCCCCTGGTCAAATTCAAGGAGGTCTCTATACTAATGATTCTCGACCCGAATCGATAATAAAAAGGGTAGGTTTTTTATTTTTTACGGAAAAGGTAAGTGTAAATCACCCGTATTAAAACGCAGCCCGTCTGTTCCTAGCCCTATAAACGCGCCTTCACACACACAAACGCAAACGTTTATTCCACAGTATAATTATGGACAGTATGGAAACTAGCGGGTGATTTACGCTTACCGATTTCCGTAAAAAAAAAGCTACTATCGATACGGGTTGAGAATCATTAGTATCATTACTATCAGGAGTACCTCCTTGAATTTGACCACAATGCAAAGCGACTGCCTGTAAGTACTTAATTCAATTTGTAATCTGGTTTTCTGATAGGTAGGTACTTCTAATTAAATGTTACTTGTTGTAGATTTAATTTTTGGTTTCTAAAACTAGTTTTATATCTACACACATCAAAAGTGTCTAGGGATCAAGCATTTTTATGTGGATTTCTTGAGATTGAGATGTGGCTTTGTAATAAATTTATGATTTTATAAATTTATATGGATCCTTTTTGGTGCATTTCATAATTTGAATCAGGAACTGTGAATCAAATTCGAGTAAAAGATGAAAATCAGCTGTCAATATTTTCCCTATAAAAACATACAACGCATTGAAGACATTATTAGTGCTACTGTTTCCCTACTACTGATTAAAACCAACGTTATTATGGAGCGGCGACGTCATTTAAGCAGGGAAGAAATGCTCAGAGCCGTGGGAATGATAGAAGCTGGTTCCCGGCAACGTACTGTGGCTTTAGCTCTGAATACAAGTCAGAGTGTTATCAGTCGACTTTGGACACGTTACCGAAGCACTGGTACCGTGGCTGAGCGCCATGGAGGACGGTATCGCTGCACCACACGGAGACAAGACCGATACATTCAAATCTTAACTCGAAGAGCTCCAACAATAACCGCCATGATGTTAGCCGTGAGGCTTCATCACTCTTCAGGGAACTTAATTAGCGACCAAACAGTCAGAAACCGCTTGCATGAAGTGAACCTTCATTCCCGAAGACCGCTACGGGTACCACCTATAGCAATGCACAATCGTAGGATACGATATCAATGGGCTCTTGAACACAGAAATTGGGCAGAAGAACAATGGCGTTTCGTGTGCTTTTCTGATGAGTCTCGTTTTGGTATGAGACCGGATACAAGACGTATACGACACTGGAGAACCCCTGGACGCCAACAGCGATTAAAATCCTGCCAGGAAGTCCATCCTTATAGTGGTGGAACCATCATGGTATGGGCGGGTATTTGGATCGGCGGAAGAACTGAGTTGATTTGGATCAGAGGCAACCTCAACGCTCAAATTTATGCTGAGACGATTGTATCAGACGTCATCGTTCCTCTACAAGTGCAAATCGGTCCCTTATTTCAGTTAATGCATGATAATGCACGACCGCACACCGCAAGAGTTGTAAGACAGACTCTCGCCGCAGCTAACATCAATGTCCTGCCCTGGCCTGCTCAGTCGCCAGACTTGAATCCGATTGAGCATGCATGGGATATGCTACAGAGAAGAGCTCTGCCGAATATGGAGGGTATCCAGTCGCAAGAAGACCTTTTTTTGTTGTTGCAACGAACATGGGCGGCCATTCCACAGCGTGATTTGGATGAACTCATTTTGAGTATGCCAAACCGATGTTCTTGTGTTGTTAGTGTTCGCGGTAGAAACACGGATTATTAATTGTTTAAGTTACCCAATAAAATTTTAAAGAAAACTGTTATTTCAGTCTTTTTTTCGAACTTTTGTGTTAGTGGTTCAAATGTCAAAAATCCCTTTATTAGGAAAATGGCAAATTTCTTTATTAATGCAAAGGTGACTTGGTTTATCGTTACTGTGACAAACGAAAACACTTTATTTGATGAATCCTTAAAGAAAATTTTAATTAATATCAATCAGGAGAAAAGTTATTGCAAAAATATATGTTGATCCCTAGACACTTTTGATGTGTGTATTATATAATTGCATAGCACATGTGTGAGTACTATGTACTGTAAAGCAACCATTTACATTTATTTATCTTTCATTGACTTGAATGAAAATATAATATAATGGAAATAGCCACGTGGCTGAGAGAATGTCAAGCTCACTCAGATTTCTCGCTGATGGTGGCGCGTGTGTCGGGTCATTTGGTTCCCTTCAATATGGTTGAGTTGAATGGCGCTGAGCCATGCGTCATGTTCGTGAACGGGCGCTGTCAGTTGGGAGTGGTCATCTCTTAGCTGCCACGGTTTATTTTAATTACTTTATTTTGAAAGCGTTGATTATTTAAATCTTTTACTCTGGACGCTCTTAATGTGCACGTCTTTCTACATCGTTCTCAAATATATGTATAATCTCAACGTGAATGATGTAACCAAGATTTTGTAACAATATTTTGATTAAAAAGAGTGCCCATGGAGTTTCTTGCCCATTCTTCTCCATAGAGATCTACGCTTTGGAATGTGCAACTACAGTACTTTCTCAAGTTATTATGCCTTGTGACTGTGACTGTAGCTTAGCTTTTTTTTTTGTTTGACTTTCAAAAGTGCCTGTAATGGTCTAATTTAAATAAATGCTTTGAGTTTGAGTTGTATTCATTTCTTATGTTCGCACAGGATATAAGAAATGAATGTGAAACTGGTAAGTGAATCTTAGAAAGAGCGTGAAAAGAAAAATCAAATCTTGATTTTCAATCATTTTATTATTAAAACAAAATCAAACTAGGTACTAACATAGACTATTATCAAATAAAAATCAACAAAACACAGTCAAATTAAAATACCCAAAAAATAAAATAAGTATACTAAAAATAAATAGAAATAAATTAAAAAATAACTAGAAATTAAAATCATTATAAAATCAAAAATTAGTTGCATCTGTTTTGTCCAATTTATGCCTCTGCTTGCAGTCCACTTTAACTTTTTTCTTTTCAGGAACGACATTCCTTTTAATGTGATAAACAGGTTGGACATTATCGAACTCTAATTCGTTATAATATTTATGCTTATTCCGATCAGCCGGATTAGGATAATACGCTGCATATAATTTATCATCTACCGTATAAAGTTTAACATCAATAGTATGCTGGAACAACGACCCACTCCTCAACATTCTATCAATAATCACACACGAATCATTAGTAATTTTATTACCCCAAATATTCAAAAACCGTAGAAAGTACGGTTTTTTTACCGTATTCAAAATGTCTATGACACCAATATCTGTCAAATTGTTACGTCCAATGTCAAGCGCGCGGATTTTTGAGAATGGCAACCCGAAACTTAATGCTCGGGCGCCTGTGTCGTTTATTCCATTGCCTGCGACATTTAGAAGAAGTAATTGAGGGCCTTCTGCTAGATATCTAGCTAATAATTCAATTCCATAATCGCCAATTCGATTAAAACCCAAGTCTAGAAATAACAGAGTTGTATTTTTTCTCAATCCTCTTGCAAAATATTCCACATCGTGACTTATGAACTGATTCTTTTGCAAATGCAACTCGATTATACTAGAGTTTCTTTCCAGTAAATATTCTATATGGTAGGCAAACCATTTCGATTCATACGGGTAACGATTAAACATCGGCATAGCTCTACTGAAATCGAATACTCGTAGTGTTTTATTCCCTCCATGATCGATTCTTAAAGATGTCACAATCTGAGCAATACTTGGTAAAGTTTGATTCGTTTCTCCTAGATCCAGGTATTCTAAAGAAGTATTTTTTATTAAGAATTTAGCGAAAACCTCGCCGCCTTTTGTCCCTAAACGGTTACCATTTAGTCTTAAATATCGCAGCTTTATTAACTTCGCATATTTTGCGAGTTTCTCAACCGACAATCGCGTTATTCGATTGTTCATAACGTTTAAATTCATTACGCTGGAACGGCCTTTGACTAGTAGCTTTTTTAGGATTATAAAGAAACCTTTATCTGTGATATTATTGTAACTGAGGTCTAATTTAATGATGCGTCGTGGAGATTCCTTTATATATCTGCAAATTGCTCGCAAATCGGTATCTTGAATCCGACGATTATATCTCAACTGGACGTCCTTCCCTTGAAGTACAAGGAAACCAGTTCCATCAGAATTTCTCTCAGTAAACAAATTCAGTTTTATCTCATTTAATTCGATTTTAGGTACTTTCTTCTTTTCTCCGGTTATTTTTCCCAAAACATCGACCTTGTTGCATAAGCATTTAGGTTTTTTCAGTTTAGCCATTTTTATTCAGTTGCGTGTATATTAAAGAAAAAATCTGTGATGTAGAAAGTAAAAAAATATACAAATTATTTTGGCTGTCAAAAAATATCACGAAGTGTCACTGTCGTTTTCTTTTTTTTTAAATCCAAAACTGCGCAACCAAAAAGTTTTTGATCGGTGAAGCTAACTTCGTAGTTGCAAGTTTGCAACGGTACAGTACCTAAAGGCCAGCGCACGCCGGGGACGGCAGAGCAGAGCATTTTATCTTTCCCCAAAGTAAATTCAAAAGTGGTAACAAGATACAGATTCCAATGTTCAATGCCACGAACGGCAATCCTCTTTGATGTTGATGCCTAAGGGTCGATCTCTTTATAAACCCTTAGCGCGGGTTCTTGGGTTTGATACTTCTTCGATCCCCGGATCGGATAGTGCCTTGGCTTGAGTTTTTCCTGAAAGAATGGTGAAGTAACACAGTCCCTCTACTCCCAACTCTGTATTGTACAGGGTGGAGTGGACCCCGACGCACAGTTACCAGCGTATTCAGTACATCATTATAAACGCCCTACATGCGTATTTTTTTAAATCGGTAATTATAAAAAAAGCAGCTGTTCTTGTCACCGGTATTTTCATATCGGGCTGGTTATCAAAACTCCAAAGTGCGCATTTTGCTTCATCATCATCATTGCCAGCCTTGTTCCACTAACTTTTATTTTTGTTTATATTGAGTATAAGCCTACCCTTCTATGCTGTTCTTCCATGGTCCGCGTTAGTCTAATCAGTTCCAGCGAAGGCCCTAGTCCTCTTTGGTGAACCCGCAGATGCCGCATGCCGATTTTTTCTTGCGCTTTAGACATTTTTTGGAGTCATTTGCCTCCTGGCGATGGCGTGCGGTTTACTAAATTAATCGTATGAGAAAGTTACCTGAGAGTATCTGGTGTTCCCGAAGTAATGGGTGCACCTCTGCATATGTCTACCCCGTATTTGTATACCTTTTATTTTTCTCTTCTTACAGGATCCCATTGTGCAAAGCACTGAACATCAGAGTAACAGCCACAGTCTTCACGGCTGGAGCATCTCAAGCAGTAGCCAAGAAAGCAGGCTTCGTCGATCTGTATGAAATAACTTACGAAGAACTAGCTAAAAAAGGTTTTGTATTTCCCGGAGTTGAAAAAGATACCAAGTCCTCAAAATTAATGGCATTGGATATCGAGTAATTTAAAAAAAAATGTTTTGGGTTACCATTTTCTGTATAAATTTACCCAATTGTATGGGATATTAATTGTAAACGCTTATTGATGTAGTAGGTAAGTGTATTGATACCAAAATGTAATGATCTCATAATAAAGTACGTAATGTAACTTTTACCGAAATGTACCTGTATAATATTTTAAGAAATATTAATTTTATTTATTAAATACTGATATAATTAAATTGTAAGGCTGTGTATTTAACTAAGTAGGTAGTTCAAATATTATAAAAGTGTTTATCTAGTCCAAAATATAATCTTGCAAACCTTGTACTGTAGTTTCCTTATCTTCTCTAATATAAGTTTAAAGACGATTCTACATTATAATGAATATACTTAATAAAATTTAGGAGGTCTCGGACTCTCGGGTGAAAATAAAAGGCGTAGGTATAAAATACCGACCTATAGATAACGCCTCGCAGTCATTAAGCCATCATCAAGCTGTATAAGCAGATTAATTTTCGCAAACCCTAGCTTGGTCCTTTTAAATTGGTGTAGGTATTACGAAACTAAACACACATAATATGTGTGTTTACATATTATGTATTCAAAGTTCAAACACACACATACTTGAAAATCAAGTGTTATTAGTGTGAAAACTGATGAGATATCAAAATGAGGCCTTGTTGGTTCGTTTTACAAAACCCTGTGATCAATGGAGGCTTAGAGTAACGAAACAAACAATAAAAAAAATAAAAGTGTTTATTGTATCTCAAACGGTTACATTTCAAAATATGAATGAAACAGATGAAATAAATGTGATGAGGTAAAAGCTGATAGCGCCATCTCGTTTATGAACCTTTATGGTTTGCTTAGAGCCATCTGTTGGGCTATTCGGGTAACCAAGCTTTTTAAAAATCTCTATAGATGGCAGTATTTCTAAACATTCAACAAGAGTTCAGTGTACCCACTTAGACATTAGGTTCTCCAGGGACAATAGTTATTTATTTTAATTAACAATATCATGTTGGATAATTAAAATAACTGATTTTGAAACACATAATTTAAATAATAAAAATGGGAGTTTTTAGAAATCTGTTGGCAACTATTACGAAAAATGGCGACGCGTCGAACTCCAAGTGCCACTACCTTTACCTGTCAAACGGTTGTTGACTTTTCTGGGTGTATCTCTTTCGTTCGCACACCAATTTTATAAATAAAAAAGCAAACAATAATACAGTTTACAATTAAGGAAAAATAACTATACTTAATTATGTAGCGATAAAAACAATAAATCCTAATCACGCGAATAAACGCTGATAAGGTAAAGTCGTGAGCCTATTTTCCTGCGAAAATAATAAATCGAACTCTGGCGAAAATTGTTTTCGTGATAACATCCTGTTTTGAAAACTCAAAACGTGCATTTTATATTCGGTGCCGTTTCTCGTTGGCTGTTTCCCGTGATTTCTGTGCTTGTGTGTACGTGTATAAAAAAAAAAAATATATATTACGTTGGTTTATGTTTTCCAAAAAATCAATAAAATAATTAATTGTTTTATTTGTGTTAGTGACAGTGTAATTATAAATGTTTCATTAAGTGTAATACCATGGATGGATCGCATAGAAAGTTTTGACCCCCTGCATTGAAGGTAAAAATACAATTTCTATAATTATATTTTCTATAATATTACTATTGACTCATTTTTATCAACATGGTTGTTCTTCTATTTTGCTTTTAGTCATTTTACTATGTTTGTATAAACTATAGGCCTTGTTTTCATAACATGCAGTGGTATAGAGTATTTTTTGCTTTGGATAGGCCTGCGTTTGTCTACCAACTTTATTGCACCACTTTATAGATGATGATTCGGTCAATGAATGATGGTTGGTAAATGCTTATTGCGTACCTCATAGTAAGCATAGAGAAACCTAGGTAATAGGTATCCAGACTCACTGAAACTATACCTTTTTATTGCAGAACATTGACACAACAGACACAAACGGAAATAAAAACGTTTTTTCTTGCAATCTCTCTAATCTTAAATAGTTTGTGTTAGAACAGACGACTTCGTGTAAAAAGTACTTAATTTGCCCCATAACAACATTACCTCAGTCCATGTTTAATGAGATATGCAAGTGAAATAATTATAGGTTCCATATTCGACTTCAGCAAACCACCTTAATTTTTCATTGTTGAATAAAATAAAATTTAGCCTACAATCAATCAATCATGCATTATTATACAAGAATATTATTTAAAATAGCGACCAGGTCAAATACCTCAGTTGTTAGATAAAGAATGGGTTCTGTATGACATCATAGAAGACTCAAAAGTAATGAACATTAGGTATGGCTATTAGCGAAATACTTGTTTTAGTCATATTAATGGAACAAGTGCTCTATGATTAAATTTGTTGACTTGCATATGTTTAATGACTGGTATTTACTGAATGGCTTGTTGGTCTAGTCACTAGAGCAGGTCACTAGAGAGGGTTTATACCAGGATTACACTAGACTCTAGTGTAAGCCGAGTTTAATCCCGACAAACATCATAATTATGATCCCACGATAATATGTACATCATCCTCTTAGCCTTTTGCCATGTGGATGCAGCTGAATACCAGTATTTGGCATGGATTGACTGCCTATCTGACCTTCACGACCAGGTTAGGTCTAGGTAATATGATATCCATTGGTAAGACTGGTTGTCAAGACTTTTGGGCCACTGAGTACTTGTAACAACTGTCAAAGATAGTACAAATGATTACTGGGACCAACGGCTTAACATGCTTACCAATAAATAAATTTTAACTCACTCTCTTTAACTATTTAATATACTTGAAAAATATCCTCGATAAACAACATTAAAATGATGGAGCTCTTATGAGGAGAGAAGTAATGTGAATTGTACAAAATTTCTTGAAGGGTTATCACTGGTTTCATATCATAATCATCCTAAACTGTTCTCTCAGCGGAGAAACAGAAACACATAATCCACCATGTGGACCCAGCGCGGGTTGGGATCATGTCTTTCCTCACAATATTTTCCCTCCCTGGTTTGGCCCAGTGTTATTGCATTTGTCCAGTAAGGAATTTTCTGGAGCAGCCGGAGTCTTTAATTTAATGTCTGGTTAATTGCAACTGAATCATAATTCATAACATAGCTCTCTGATATCGCTGTCTGTTGCTGTTACATTAAAATCTGTTGGGTTACTACGGTCTGTAAACGATGACCAGCTTTGCCCCAGCATTTTGCGAATTCGTGCAACATACTCGTACTCCAATTTCAGCATTGCAATGTTTACATGCTAATAAACTAATGCTAATAAAGAAAAAAAATTATTTGTACTTTTAACTTCAGTTCCTAAAGCTCTCGTTTCAAAAACTTTCGCTTTCCTATCTCTAATTAATTCACTCTAATTGAGTTTACTGGAACACAGTGTAACTTGCGATTTTCAGAAAGTCAATGAGTAGATATTTGACAGAGACTAAACTTCTAACAATCGTGCTTCGCTTTCATGAATAATGATGTACGTCCAGTGCACTCTGGGTTGGCAGTCTTTTTACCAGCCAGTTGACTCGATTATTTCCAGGGCATGAGCTATTTTTATTCGTCAGTGCCTAGACCGACCGAACTGCTTTTTCTCACCGATTTCGGTGAGAAAAAGAGGTTTACTTGTGTCTGTCAAAAATCGGATCCGATTTACGAAAACTGGACAAACTTGCTCCAATGTAGAATGTGAATGTTTAGTATTGAATGTGGATTATGTATGCTGTGTTCTATTTCCACCGGCTTTTGTCTGACCGACTGTTGGTCGTCTGCGTAAAGGTTTAGTCTAATTGGGACACGGACAGTTTCAACAATAACTTACTAGTTTAAGTATCTGTCTTATCGGACTATGAGAGTGAGGGACTTAAGAGAGTCAATATTATCATTCGTGTCGATGGCAGTGTCAGTGTCCACAGCCGGTCCGCAATTTATCCGTATTTAGAATGACTGATCCTTAACATAGGTCTTACCAAATGTTTAAAGCGTGTGCTCTGTTAACTACCTACTCTGTGTAATCACGTTACATTTACCGTAGTAATTAATTAACATTGCGAAACAACTGTTTTGAGTTGTAACGGTATTTTAAATTAGCAGCGTTTGCTAATTTTGGGGAACTGTGTCTAATTTGCTAAAGTTTCAGATATTGACCTAGAATTTGCGCGTGGAATTTGGGTGGGTATGCGAGATAGATCATACGCGGTTTTACGCAAGAATCTTGTGTGTACAAAGGCAAGTTACATATTGTGGCGCGAAGATATGAGACCGGGGGTCTGAGGGCCTAAAATGGCCGCTTTAGCAGAATCAATATGGGATAATAATATTATTACATTAAAATTCTTAAAATGGTCACAGACGCAGTTACTAATTATGAATTACTAGCTGTTGCTCGCGTTTTGGTCGGAAATTATCCCACGGGCACGTTGTAAATATAGCCTATGACACTCGGGGATAATGTACCTAGCTTCCTATAGTGAAAGAATTTTCAAAATCGGTTCAGTAGATTCAGAAATTAAGTACCCCCTACATACAAACTTACAAATTTTACCTTTTTATAATATTAGTATAGATTTGCATCGATGTACAAACACTTGTTGGCATAAACTTACCGAAAGAAGGATATGCCATCAAAAATCTTGATATTACGGTTGTTATTTAAAAAAAAATTAACATTCCCTGCGGCATTTTGACGTCTTAGTGTTGGCTATGGTTCCAACCATAGCCAACACTAAGACCGTACTAATTTGAAATAAGACCATACAATTTTTCGTGGTCTAATTTATGTGGTCGTTTTTGAAGCGCCAATCGGGAATCTAGAGGATTATAGATTATTTGGGACCATTTTACGAATTGTAACGTAATTCATATTATTAGCCTAATACGATTCTAGTAAAGCGGCCATTTTAGGTAGTGTTCTCTTATTCTTGCAAATACCTCCTATCGATAATACGATTCTAGTAAAGCGGCCATTTTAGGTAGTGTTCTCTTATTCTTGCAAATACCTCCTATGTCATCATAAGTCCCATGTAATAGAATCAGAAATACAGATTCCGATTTGGTTCTGGTTATAAATGGAAAAGTTACTAATACTTTTGCAAGACCCAGGATCGCATGCAGACTGCTTATTTGCACTCTACGACCAGCGAAACCAACCTCTACTCAATACCACATAGTATCGTACCAGTAATCACTGTAGAGGTAGGCAGAGGTGTAACCGATGCTACACCCACTCAATACCCTCTAGATTTATATCATAGCGGCCCTATAAGGACGCCTGAAGAGCCCCTACTAGTGAGTAGCTACGTCTGGCACGCCCTAGGCAATCTGTCCCCCCTTCCAGCCAATTTATGCTGGCGTATCTAATTTTCGCACGGCCGCATCATTTCCTCTGTAGTTTCAGCTTACACAGGAGAAACACGCTCGTATTCTCATCTGCCTAGCCTTACTCCAATTAGATCTATACATACCATACAAATAAATTAAATTGAAGTGTATGTTTGTATTTTCAAAATAACAAAAACACGTTTTTTTTTTCAATTTTTGTCTGTCTGTGTGTCTGTATGTTTGTTCCGGCTAATCTCCGAAACGGCTGGACCGATATTGACGGGACTTTTACTGGCAGATAGCTGATGTTATAAGGTCTAACATAGGCTACTTTTATTTTAGAAACATAATTAGGGTTCCGTGCAAAAAAAATAAAACCCTTGAAATTGGTAAATAAAAATAATTTCACGGGAACGAAGGTTGCGGGCAACAGCTAGTTTGTAATACTTTTTAAATAAATTATTCATAACTTTGTTTAAAAAGTATTACAAACATTTGGGCGCAGTAGTATTATTTCTATAAACAATGTTAAAATTAGTGTTTATAAGTAAATTATGACTAAAATATTCTTAACAGTCTTTATTTGAACTTCTTTATCGTGTGGTTAGTGCCTAACCTGGTGTCAGAGTTTTTATGCCGCCCACAGGCCTCTGACACCTATCAGAGCCCCGTGGGCGCAAGCGCGACTGCTGAACATGACGTCCTGGGTTCGATTCCCGGGTCGGGCAAAGTATAATTGAGTTTTCCCGTCAGGAATTTCTCAATAGCAGCCACGGAGCTTGGATTTGTGCCCGGTTGATGGGAATAGGCTCGCCCCCTATTACATGGGACTTAAAAATAAATCTCTATTACCCGAATATCAAACTAGCTCGCTGCTATTTTTGCCATATAGCAGCACCGGATTAAAATAAAAAAGAAACTTAAGAAAGACTCCATCTTAAAAATCTTTTTGTCTCTTGTCAACGAAGCAAGCCTTTCCATTCTAATTGAATATACAGTCACTGATGGTTTTTCTACTTCGATGGGCAACTCAATAATATAACCACAGAATAGTACAAGAAACAGAAGTCCAACTCTGTACAGTGAGCGAAAACGCACGCACACAGAGGCACACTTCACGTACATCGAGTGCAAGAGTCTGACAGCCAACCTCTTTGAAGTTAGCATGGCACATGTAGCTGGCAAGCAAATATAATACTGGATAATTAGCCGTAAGCATTGCATAGCATAATCAGCCTATAATATTCCATCTGCTGGGACACACGGCCTCGTCTCTATGAGAGGGAATGGGCTACAATCCACCACGCCGGCCCTGTGCGGTTGGTAGATGTCATATGTGTTCGAATTTTTGGTTCTAGGACATGCCAGTTTCCTCACGATGTTTTCCTTCACCGTTTTGAGAGCAGTGGTGATGAAATAAATTACACAAAGTAATGCGTCTGCGTGGGTTCGAATTCGAACCCACCCATTACCCGTTAAATTGTAAAATCTGTTAGAAAAGGCCTAGATAACTTCGCCAAGGCTCATAATATACGTAAAATCATATTCAAACATAAATAGCAGTTCAAATGTGCAGTCAAATAAGGCCAATTTTATGGATTCGTAAACATTTTTCTGTGTTTTATTCCAATTTAAAGTTCTCCGCCTCTTAAAAAAACACCGCTCTTCGTATGAAGCTAACATTCTGGATATCTACTATTCTATGACATAACATTCCCTAAAGGTATAGACAGAGGTATATAATGGGTCTATTATTATTAGTCATTTAGCCAGTTAGCAAGAGAATATCCTCGTTTAGATTTGTTATGATTAGGAAACTCGCGTAGACTGATGTCATACCTCGATTGGATAGGTAGGTTAAAAACAGAAATTATCCTTGAGTCTTGATAGCGAAATTGACAATGATATCATAGTTGAGGAAGTGGGATATTATGCGGGAATTCGTCCTGGGTCATTCTACAAACTATTTTAAACAGATCAAATTGTGGTTTAACCTTCCGTAGTGGAGCATTTGAGACATTATCGACATGGGATTTCCAGTTCATGTTTTGATCCAAAGTAACGCCTAGAAACTTAGTTTGCGTTACTTCACCAATTTTATTTGTATTAATTAAGTTACGTTAATTAGTGACTTAGAATTGTTTGATCGGTTAAATTGGATATATACAGACTTTGCAAGATTTAGTGATAAATTATTTTTATTTAGCCAGTCAATCAGTATGTCAATTGTGTTATTAATGTCAGGAACTTTCATCTCCAATATCTCCGTAACCAGAAGGTTCTCAGTAAAAAAATCTCAATAACTGGAAGAACAAGCGAGTTTCGGCTTCAATTTCATGAGCTATCCTATACGGCTTGTCATGTCTTTTGAAGGAGTTATGGCCGATGGAGCAAATGAGTGTTGGAGTGGGCGGACATATGGGCAAGCGTGGCATAGGATGCCTCCTAGATGCTCTAGGTCCCCAAGAGCTAGATGGACTGCCGATCTTAAAAATGTGGCTGGATCAGACTGGATGCGGAAGACGGAGGTCAAGGTGTTGTGGTGCAGCTTGGGAGATGCCTATATTCAGAGAATAACTGCAATAGGCTGAGTTATTGGATGAACTGTTATTGTAGTTCATGTCAATTCAAAATCTTACCTGTTTAATGTTCGTATACGCTAATATCCGAAACAATCAGATCGTATTCAATGAAATCTTGTGAATGGGTATTGTTGGTTCCTGCTTGAAAGGATAGTTTTGGAACCGGTATAGGTGAGGTCATGCGAAGCTGGTGCGTTGCGCTAGTACCTCTGTAAAATCTGTAGCTACACCATTATTAAAGTACATGAACTACTATTACTTAGCGTTAATAGAACCATTGTGAAGGACGTGCGTGTGTGTGGAATCTTAATTATTTCTCGCACGCACCTAGGAGCCGAGTATCTTAGTATACATATATGCGTACTATTAGAACAATGATTGCGTTGGGTACTAATTAAAGTTAATGAGTGGCTGATTGTACTCATCTTGCAGACTGATAACGAACATTTCGCTTCCCTGTGTTCTCCGAAAGGCAGAATCGCTGCCATTTCTCTTTTTGCCCGGCTCCTAAGGGTCGTAGCGTGATGTTAAATAGCCTGTAACCTTCCTCAAGAATTGGTCTATCAAATGCAAAAAGATTTTTTCAAATTTAACGTGGAGTTCCAGAGATTAGTGCGTTCAAACGGTTAGGCAGATTAGGAGTTCGCTATGGGCTGGCCATTTACGGCACGTGCTAGAAAAGTGTCGTCATATTTCTATGTGCGTAAGGATTGAGGAGCTACTTTTCGTATCTTAATGAAATGAACATACTTATTTAGTAGTAAGTTTAAAAATTTTGTAGGATCGATCCTCGATTTTGTAGTATCATACTTCAAAAGTTATATGAACACAAAGGTGGCTCCTCAATCTAAATGTTTGGATTGAGGAGCCACGTCAGAACTTCGAACATTATTTATTAATATTTATCATAATTTGGTATGATTTTGTAGCATTTGAGAGTAGTTAGTAGACAAAATCTGAGCTCGGTTGTATTAAAATTAAAAAAAGTTACCGTATTACATTATATATGTGGCTCCTTAGCAGTTGTTCAACTAATGCGCAATTTCTTCGCCATTTAGTAGTAAGTATATTAGATTTGTAGGACAAAAGTCAGTAATTCAAAATGAGTGAATTGGGAGATATGGCACATTTTAACTGGCTCGTCAATTGAGATGCTTCGGAAAATAAGTTATATTATAACTTTTGTTATAATATAACTTATTACTTATTTAATAACTTTAATATAACTTATTATAATTATAATACAAAATCGAGGATCGATCCTACAAAATTTTTAAACTTACTCCTAAATAAGTATTTTAATTTCATTAATATACGAAAAGTGGCTCCTCAATCCTTACGGACATATATTTGAGGGTATGATGCAGACCATCAAACAGAACAACTTTCTCCATGGGGCAACTATTGAAATCGCGAAAACAACATCAGCCGCCCAGTACTAAACTTCAATACCTACTCGACCCAAATGTATGGGACAGCTGATTGAATTTTCGCGATTTCGATGGTGAAGAGGAGATAGCATTGAGTTATAAGTCGAGCTACACGATAACTGACAAATGCTTGCACTGACTGGACACCTGTCCAGTCAAGAAGAGTTTGAAGAACCTCCACTCAAATCTGTGTGGTTCTTTCTTCAAAAGACCATCTCAGACATTTATCTGCGTAGTCCTCATGCGAGTTAACCAAGATTATATCTGGACTTTAAAAGAGACTATGACCTCTGAGTTTGTTTCGGCTGTTTCATCTCAGAGTAGTCAGGTACGAAACCCCGGCCTCATCTAGTTTAAAAAAAAGACGCGTAAAAGTGTTTGTAAAAACCTATTTGCAAAATAAACATCATTTTTATCGAAACCTTTTCTACATCAGGAATCCAGGATGTGTTTAAAACAAACTCGACTCCATCAACCCGCCCACGCTAAATTTCTTCTAATCTATTCGTTGATACGTACTAATTGACCTCAATTGGGCAACAGATAAGCCCTTTGTGAGCCTTTGTTCTCTAGCTCGATGAGAACTTTGGGACGAGAGATATTTAGTGGGATTACGTCATAATCATAGTTGTCTGTTGTAGTTCAGACTGTAACAAGACCCTTCACGAAGCCGTCAACCAAGCATTCTGTGCATCAAACTAAGTAACTTGACGCGAAAATTATTCTTGGGAAACGACTTTTTTTTTGGGGTGAAAAATTACGTTTTACGGTAGGACTCAATGTAACGCACTCAAAACATTGTGCTGATGGATGATTAAATAGTATGGGGGTCGTGGAGGTGTTTAAAGTAAAAATCTTACATTAAAAACATGTATTTATAAAAAAAAAAACTTGTGAAAAAGTTGGAACTTTAACCCCCAATATATCTAACTAAAAGGTTCCCAATTATGGGGTAGAACAAAAAAAATATCGCAATGACGGGGAGAACAAGTGCCTTTCGGCTTCGTTAAGGAGAGAAGAGCTATAGAGAGAGAGAGATTTAAGATTCGAATAAGGAGAACATGGCAGTGTGTAAAGTTATTCATTCCCTATTGAATAGGGAGGATCCTTTGACCAGACGGGTGTTATGTCTGGTGAGCTACTGCCCGTTTTTCAATACGATCTTAGTCGCGAAGAACTTTAATATCGCCATTTGTGTGTGTTAAGTAAGACCTGTAATGATAGTTTAAGGCATTTACATAGACTATAGCGACCCGCCCCGGCTTCGCACGGGTGCAATGTTATACATATAAACCTTCCTCTTGAATCACTCGATCTATTAAAAAAAAACGCAACAAAATCCGTTGCGTAGTTTTAAAGATCTAAGCATACATAGGGACAGACAGCGGGAAGCGACTTTGTTTTATATTGTGTAGTGATAAAATCTTAACCCCGCTCCGATCATTCTATTCCAATTTGTTGAAAATTAATCCAGAGTTACATCTAATACTATCTGTCGCTGCGGTCGGTCATGCATGACGATTCGGCTGCTCTGTTGCTGCGGTTTGGTATCGTCATTCAAGTGCCGACATGAATGGTGCAACATTTTTTACTTCTACGGCTTCTTCAATATGATACAATAGAATCATTTATTGTAGACGTAGTCCATGTACTGTTGGTAACACAAGAACCTTATAAAGCTACTGTTAGTACATACAAAAACAAACCCACAGAAAAAAGGGGCACCGCACAGGAGCGCCAGTTTATGCCAAGGCCTGGACGCGACCACCCACAGTGTGTAGTCGCATCCAGTGCCGCCACATCGGCGAGTCCCAGCGGCCCACGAATACGCTCAGAAAGCTGTTGGAGCTGGCACGCATGCGCCTCATAAGAGACGCAAAACGCTTCCGCATGATTGCATGAAAATGATACAACAAAACAATACATTGACGGCTACATTGTCACTATCAAACATTGTGCAATTGCCATGAATCCGCATAACATTCCAATGACCACTTATCCTACTAAGACAATGGGCTGACACTTTGAGGATGCAACTGACACGAAAGGAAGTCATCCTCATCACAGAGTCAACACTAATTGTAAATGTAGCAGTTTGTCAGCATTATGTGCAACTACTTAATGTCTGTGGAATGTTATGTGAGTGTGTGGGACACAGAGGATGGAGGACATGAAGTGATACCTGCTGCTGCACAGAGAGCTCTCTTCTATCTGCCTTAGTCAGGAACGGCCTGTTATTCAATTGCATCTTATTTGTTGGAGAAATCTACTCTATCATTACAGTAAAATAAAAAAATTGTGTTTCTCACACAATTGTTCTACTAATTGAGGCAGTCCCGGTAGGTTGTAAGGATAGGGTTACAAAGATAAGGGTTACAATCTACAATGTTGAGACATAATTAAAAAGGGAAAAGTTTTGGTTCTAGGATGTTACAAAATTGTTGTGGCAAGTTCAGGTATATGTGTAGTGTTTGTGTGTGGGGGAGGTGCGTGTGAGGGGTGTGTGGGTGTGAGTAGGTGTGTGTGTGTTAATAATTGATTGATTGGTGTATGTTACGATTGCGTACAGGTTCTTCTTTAGCATATTCTGGCTAGTAAAATTGTACGTTTGTGATTGTAACCATTCCAGTATTTTGACATTCATACCGCAACATGGGGTAAATATTCAATTTAAGGTTAAATTTGTTGAGGAGTTATTTGATGATTATTTAAGTTGATTGAGTATTATACTGACGCCGGGTGAAAACCGTACGAACCCGAGGGGAGTGGGCCACAATGTCTTTAAGTCTTTTATCGAGATTTGATGGATCAAATGAGAGGGTCTTGTGCAGATGTATGGTTATGTTCAATATGTATAATTTCCTAGCAGTAAGCAGTTTACTAAGCTAGTAAAGGTTGTCTGTAGAATATCGAAAGGGTTTATATCATTTATTCAGTCTTATTTTAATACTTTTACGTTCTGAATCTAGTATGCTTCACTTTAACACATTAAAGCATATCAGTTTCAGAACTTATAATTGTATCTCTAATTTGGTCCCAATCCTGAACTTTGGCACTTCATATTTCATTATTTGTGACAAAATCATGATCTAATACAATAAGTACTGTTACTTATCCGTGTCCTCAAAATAATCGCAATCATCCCCCAATCAGACGCACCGCTGATTTTCCGGATTCATGTGCGTATTGTATAATTATCACCTGCTTCGGTGAAGGAAAACATCGTGAGGAAACCAGCATGCCTGTGAGATATTTCTTGAAAAGCCAAGTCAGAAGCCCATAGGCGGCATAAAAACTCTGACACCAGGTTAGGCACTAACCACACGATAAAGAGGAAAGTTCACAACAGTTTTCTCATTGCTGTCGAGGCTAGCTAGACCGAAAGGTAGAACTTAGAACTCCATTTCCTCGCTATTCCATGGCCTATGTTCCTACATGTCTGTTTGGATGTTTGTTTGTGTGTATTATATAGTGAAGCTTCGATGAAACCCTGATGACGTGCGCCGTGCAGTAATGTGATACGTTATTGATGCTGTTTGACGATGCATGTGTGGGTTAAGCAAGTAGAATATGAGAAGTTGAGGACTCTTTGAATTCTGTAACACAATTGCGTGTTACAGGTATTAAGCAGATGATTTGTTCAGACGAACTGAAATGAATATACAATTCACACCTATAAATGCGGCAGTCTCTTTCTGTTACGAGATCGTAAATCATATTTATTTCTGTAAATTGGTTTTACAAAACACTTTTACACGTCGATTTTAAAACTAGATGGGGCCGGTGTTTTGTACCTGACTACTCTGAGAAGAAACAGCCGAAACAAACTCAGAGGTCATAGTCTCTTTTAAAGTCCAGACAGTAGTCAAGTCATATGAGGAACATGCAGATTAATGTCTGAGATGGTCTTTTGAAGAAATAACTACACAGATTTGAGTGGCAGATCCACTCAAATCTTTGTGGTGGTCTCCAGTAAGTGCAAGCATTTGTCAGTGATCGTGTATCTCGACTCATAACCCAAGGAGCTCAACGACACGGGTATTGGGCATTTTTTTTTTTTTTTTTTTTTATCGATGGGAAATCATCAAATGACCCCTCCCGCTCTGGGCTGAGCAGGAGGGAGTGTCAGACTTGTACTGACTAAAACCCATCCATGTTCCTTCCTTTGCCCTTTGTGTTCCAGGGCCGCGGTATCTCTTTCGAACAGTCCCGCAACCCTGGCAGGCGTCGGCCCTTATGGACCCCTTCCTGTTTGCTGACTCTCTTTGAGGCGCGCGTGGAACACAAACGCGCCGTCGACACGGCCTGTCGTCATAAGACGGACGGACGGCGAGCTAGCCCATAGCTCACCGTCCACAGGCCCGCGTCTACGGTGGCCGGGAGCCACCACGTGGCCCCCGACGCCCGGTGCGTCTCCCGCGGCGGCTGGGACGTGAGATTCTCTCCCTCTCACGTCCCGCCACCTCCTTCGCTAGCATGACTGCTTCGCAGAAGGAGGTGTCGGCGTCCGGCGGGTATTGGGCATTTGGGTAGGCCGCATAAAGTACTCAAACGTGTTTGTTACTTTATCACACCTAAACGGCTGGATGGATGGATTTGGAAGAAAGAACAATGGCAGACTTTCATACATAAAATTAGTTGAGAAGAAATGGTAGCGTCTATGTATCAAAAATATCTTAAAACGTTAAGCGTCAGTCCCTGAGTAACTTTGTCAAAGAATTTTGTCTTGAGAGGGTATCAAAAAAAAGATATTTAGATTTGAACTTTTTTAGGTTATGTCTTATGTCACTTGGAGATAGTCATGAATATCATCTATGGTCATGCGTCCTGTGGTTACATATTTATTTGAGTGTTTAAATGTTTATTTTTTAGCTTCAATTGTAAAAGTCAATCAATTGGGTACTAACAAAATATTTATACATAAATACCTAGGTACATCGCTGGAGATTCTACTTTTATTTCTAAAAAGTAGGTTTAGAAGGTTTCTCTAACAGTCAATGGATGCCCTAGAGGTTGATAAATGTAAAAAAGCGGGATTGTAGCAAGAATTGTTTCTCTGTCTAACTCTACGGGGAAAAGGTGTGATTTGCCTATAAGTATGCAGCATTAATCATAGGTACTTGTAATAAATAAAAAATGAAACAATTCTTTTTTTTTTTTGCATTTTATTCCTCCTCATCATCTTCTCTTACAATTATTGAATCTAAAAATTCTGCTGGCGCGGCGATACTTTGTTGATGTCTGGCCCATCCCAAATACCACACCAAAGTCATAACATGGGCGCAGCACCCCAAAGTGCGCCGACCAACCAAACAGCTACAGCAGTATTCTACTATACCGGTTCGGCCAGGTATATTGTTTTCGACTAAAATATAAACGTAATACTGTCTTCTGGCTACGTGGCGTGATTTTATTCTTCCTCTTATTAACGTAGTCAAACCACTCCCTCTAAGACCGTATTCAGAAGAATTAACGTGTTCACTACTAACTTCTATTCGGTATCCGCCATGGAAACGTATATGTTCGCCATAATATGATCGCGCTTGTCTAATCTGATACGTTCCCAGGGCGAATAGAATAAGTTCCGAATGTTCCAGTGTCGGGAAGTATAATAGATTATTGCGATCTGCAGTAATATTTCTAAATTGGGATGTCCTTCTGTTCATATTTAAGCCCTGAACCATGTTTGACAGATTATTTTCGAGACCCATTCTTTCCCTTATTATTTCTAATATTTCACTGGCATATATATTATCCTGAAAACGAACACCAAACTTATTTAGTAAAGCTGCGGCTATTTGGAAGTTTTGCATCATGTGTGGTAGAGACCGATGAAAATATTCTTGTCGTAATATTTTGAAGTCTCTTTTTAAGTGACCATTAACGGCCTCTACCACCCATCTACAAATTGTGACACAACGGCTTCGATTTGCTTGTTCTGTCGTTAGTTGGTGCTCGCCTTCTAGAAGGGAATCTGGCATACAGGTTCTATAGCCACATTCCTCTAAATAACTTATACTGTCCCTGAACCCCCGGTCAAGTATAAACACATCACCTTCTCTAAAATACGATCTTAAAGTAGAACCATCCCGAAAAAGATTTCTCATAATGTCAGCATCTGATGTGGTCGCTTTATACGGGCCATAACAGTCAACAATGTATCCATCACTAGCAACAATCATGAAAGGTTTCAATAGATTTCTATATTTGTGGAGGGAATAACTCTGCTTTTGAAACATATAATTTGAGCTCTTATGTATATATATATACGTCCCATCACAAATTACAATGGCATTATTATTATTCCCATATAACCCACTTGGAATTAACAAATTATGTTGCAACAATTCTTCCCTCCTTAACTGATAAATACCAAGATTTGGTGGCACAAAATCTTGAAGAAGTACCTCCCTTACTTTATCCATTAAGGTCTCCAGTGTTCGACGTGGCATGTTAATTAATGATGAGATCCTTTCATCAGAATCACCTGTTCTCATTTTAAGTAGTAGCATTGCTAGCCCTAGGCTTCCTTTCCGTATCTCCTGGATCCGAGGTACTTCTTCAAGTAATCTTTGGAATTTATCTTTTGAGTACCCTACCCAATACACAAAAACTCGATCATCCATTTCTACTATGTTATCAAAATCTAATGTTGGATTAAAAGCATTTACAAATAAGAAAACATGTTGTATCTGCTGTGCATTAAATCTAGGAATGCTTGACTCTGAGTCAAATAATGTTTCCCACATATTACACTCTAAGTGTTCATCACAAACCCTGCAAAGTTCGGGCAGGTAATAGTGATGCTGGCTCAAAACAATTGCTCTCAATTTATCTGATATTCCCCGTAATGTTATATTAGAGCAGTGAGGAAAAACACAACGGCTATTTGTATTGGCTGCTCTTCTGTACTCAGGTAACTCTATCACTATGTTTGATGACTGTTGGTCAGACAAAACTGGTTCCGTTGACTGGTTGTCTTCTGGTACAATAAGGTCGGATCTGGCATCATCAATAATGCTCATACGCCGAGCCTCTCTCTGCGTGCGTAACCAGCAAGCATGGCACACACGATCAGATTCTGTTATCTGAAAGAAATAATTTAAAATATTTTAATGCCATGATCTACTAAAAAGAGTAGAATGGAAGGAGCCTAGCACCAAGTGAAATTGTAAAAAAACGAATTATTGGTTACTCTATCCAAACATAATTATGTTCTAATAATAATATAAGTCACTCGTTGATCATTGAGCCGATAGTTGTGTCGGCCAAAGGCTTAATTGTCCAGAGCCTCAACCAACATGTACAGGGCTCTCATTGGGCAGTTGGATCAAGATGCTGAGTCAGAAAGCAGTACTTATTGACAGGGCGCGCATTGTAACGAGGTTCCTTACTCTGGAGTCCTGCCCGCCGGTAGCTTGGACCCTGATCCTGATACCGGTGGGCTACTATTTCTTATATTATTTGTACATGTTTTTGTATTGAAATATTTCAAAATGTATGCTAATATTTAAAAAGACAAATAAATAAAGAGAATAAGTCACTTGTAATGTGACTGTGAAACTAAACATCACATTGCAATTACATATAATATGTTTAGTAAACAGTTTTGGTTAGTAATAATTATAAACATTACTTGTAACATACCTGTCGTGGTGCTAGTTTGTTTTCTATAATAGCTATGATAGAGCGTTGCAAATCAGTAGGGGTGTCTCTTAATATTTTATCGCTCTGTCTGCGTAGTAATGAACATCCACATAAGAGACACACATGAGTATGGCCTCTGTGACTCGGTCCAGCATGCTGATCACCACTATCAGAAACTTCATTCTGGAGAGATTGATTCACTGCAAACATTGTGAGATCTCTGCATTCTTCACATATATAGTCTTCCTCAGTAATCTGAAAAATCCAGGAATATTAAAATAAAAACAACACTGACAATAAAATAGTAACAGTTACAGCTAGGTAAATATTCAATAGTTGATAATTGTTTAATTGGGCTAATATAAATTAACGAACATTGTAGGGAAATAGTGAATTTCGACTTTTATTTATATAGAAAAAGTTAAGTGAGGGTCGTGCAATGGTTTGGTAATAATATTATTTCAAGATAGGTAGGTACTTACTATGAGTGGGTATACCCAGGAACAGAGTAGACTAGTGACTCTTGGATCGAGTGTCAGGGCAGGATAGCGGCGCAACGTGTTAACGCAAATGTTGCAGTTAATACATAGAATTCTCGTTAATCTGCTACGATCTCCCATAGTGGTTCAAAACGCACTTGAACAATCCCAACAATAAGGCAAAATCGGAGTCCAAAGAGGCGGAAGCACAGTCACGTAGGGCAAAATCAGAATCCTTTAGGCACGCACAAGTCATTCAAAGCTAAGCGAAAATCAGTCCGTAAGCAATCCAAGTCAAATAGAAGTAAGAAAATAGCAAAAACAACACGAACACAACCGACACGACAAGCGCAGGAGCATCAGTGAAGTGACAGTGACAGTGACAGACAGCGCTTTTCGTGACAGTGACATTTCATTTTAGCTAGTGTTGCCATAACATTAAATGGAATTGTTACACAGTATTATGATTCAGATAATGTTTAAATGCAGGGAGTTCTTTTTAAGAAACTTATTTTTGACCGTATCACTTTTATTTTATTATTACTAATAACAACTTTCTTTAAAAAATATTTTGTGTTTGTGTGTAGTGTTGATAGTTTCACAAGTTGTACGAAAATAGTATGAATAAAAGAACAGCAACACTTGAACAGTGGAAAATGATTAAAAAGTCATTTGATATTCTTAAAAGTATATGTTTCTTTCTGTGGCTTTAATTAAAATACATTTTTATTTGAAAAATTATAGAAAATTAATCAAACTCTTTTGATATATAAGATATTTCTAGACGCAATCCTTTTTGTCAACTATTATCCTGCCATTGTTCTTTGCCACGCAAGTAGACCAAGACCCGAGTTGAGGCTTTTTATCCCGCTATTACTTACGTTGTCGTAAGCTAGTGTCAGACCTCGAAGCGGGCGAAGCCCAGAACAAAAGCTGGTCATAAATACAAAAAGCAGTGATAGTCTAGTGGTGTGACCGTCAGACTGCCAAGTCAGGTCTCGAGTTCGAACCTAAGACACGCACATCTGCTACTAGTTTGGCGCTTTCGGTAGCACGCGTCCAATAGTTCCTGTAATGAACAAACAACAGGACACGATATTAAGTGCCCCATCTTTTGTGGTCGTTTGTTGTATTATTATACTATTAAGATTCTGTAAAAGCGACCACTTTAGACCCCCAGAGCTTATGGGAAAGAGATGGAGCTAGGCTTTCCTACACTGAAGTTGGGTGTTTCCAAAACGTATTATAATCTACTAGCGACCCGCCCCGGCTTCGCACGGATGCAATGTGTATACATACAAATCTTCCTCTTGAATCACTCTATCTATTTAAAAAAACCGCATCAAAATCCGTTGCGTAGTTTTAAAGATCTAAGCATACATAGGGACAGACAGCGGGAAGCGACTTTGTTTTATACTATGTAGTGATATGGTACTCCAGTGAAATCTTAGATATTTAACTTGCCAAAGCGTATTTCTCCGACTCTCCCCACAAAATTCACACCACCATTTGATAAACTTGAAAGTGAAATACAGTGTAGTCTAGTCGCAAGTCAGCAAACGATAGTAATTGATCACAATTCTATACGTAGGCTTGTAAACGGGGCACGAAAGTGGAAAGTGAGCCTACGTGAGTCGAGTGGTCGAGTACAGTGCTAACTAGACCAGTATGGTGGTTTGGAGTTGTATGGTTGTTATAGCTTGATAATTAGTACCTATGAGGTTGCCTTTTTGGTGGTTCCGTACCCGAAGAGTACATAACTAATGGTACACTATTACTCCGCTGTCCGTCCGTCTGTTTGTCAGCGGGCTGTATATCTCATGATCCGTAATAAGTAGACAGTTGAAATTTTCTCAGAATGTGTATTTCTGTTGCCGCTACAACAAAAAATAATAAATTTAATTTAAAAGGGGAACCCCCTTTAGTTTTTAATTTTAATTTTTTTATTTTTTATTCCTTCTACGATGTTACGGAACCCTTCATGCGCGAGTCCGACTCGCACTTTGCCGGTTTTTGTTTTTCTGGGATATTTGGAAACTTGAAGTCTGTGTTTGTGCCCGATTGATGGCAATAAGCTCGCGTCCTTTGACGAATTTTGACGCATTTTGACGGCACTTTCACTGGCAAATAGTTAATGTCATAGTGATTACTTAATCTACTTAATTATTAGGGTTCCATGCAAGAAAATTAAAACCCGTAAAATTCAAAAAATATATGTACAAATTTTAACACAGCGTTCAGTACGTCTAACCAATTATATACAAGCAAAAAAACACCGATTAAAGTGATTTTATTTTGACCTAAATAAATAATTAATTAATTGCCTAATTGCCACTAGGTCAAAATTAAAAATAAAATCACTTTTATCAATGTTTTTTTTTCTTGGACGTCATTGGTTAGACATTCTCAAAGTTATGTTACAATTTGTCCATCTATTTTAATGGGGCCTATATGTATAACTAGTTTCCCACGTTACTGGTGTAGTAAATTATATACTTACTGTATACATATGTAGAGGTAATCACATCGCACGCACCGAGCTTCGCAGTGTTTTGCTTTCATTTTGTGATTCGCCTGCGTGACAGGTGTTTGAGTAAGGAAATGGTTTTTATTCCGCCTTTTGGATAATAGCCATATAAATGTGTAGTTTCTAGTGATGCTTGGTTGACGGCTTCGTTCAGGGTCTGTTTACACCCTGTATAGGTGTGATACTATAGCATTTATTTCACCCCAATAATGACTCATTTATCACACTTATAATAAAAAGTATCCGCCATAGCAGTGAAAGTAGGACATGACATCATTCTGAGTCACCGGATTGACCTTCGGAGCCACTGTGACCTCGGTACACCCCTATGAGCTAACATCTATACAAAAAAAATAAATTGAAGAGTCTGTTTGTAATATCAAAATAGCAGCTTTTTACTGATAGCTTATGAAAATGTGAAAAAAAACACATTTTTTTTCAATTTTTTTCTGTCAGTGTTTGTTTTTTCCGGTTAATCTCCGAAACGGCTGGACCAATTTTGGCGGGAGATACTATTTTCGATTTTTTCTTTTTGTTTTTTCCTGGCAGATAGCTGATGTTATAAGTTCTAACATGGGCTACTTTTATGTTAGAAAAATAATTAGGGTTCCGTGAAAAAAAAGAAAACTCTTCAAATTGTTAAAAAAATCCGATTAACAAAAGGAAGTAATATTTTTTATAATAATATACATGCGTTTTAGTTTAACAACGACTGTGCTCAACCCCTGTCTATGTATAACATAACATCACGCCTAATAACACGTGTAAACCCCGAAGGGATAGGCAGAGGTGTACCAAATAGTACACCCACTTTTGGCTAGTTTTGTTTAAGTAGGGGGTGCGTCTATTGCCATCAACCGGTCACAAATCCCGACTCCAGGGCTGCTATTGAGCCCGTGCAGGGCACGCCACAATAGTGGCGATAAGGCCCCTCTTTGAGGAGTGGCTTGAGAGGCGCCACGGCGTCCTCACCTTCCGCCTGACACAGGTCCTCACCGGACACGGTTGTTTCGGGAGGTACCTGTACCGGATCGGGCGGGAGGAAACGCCCGGGTGTTACCACTGTGAGGATCGACCGGAGGACACGGTGGAGGTCTGCCCCGCGTGGGCGGAGCACCGCCGTGTCCTCGTAGCGGCGATCGGCGGCGGCGACCTCTCGCGTCCGGCCTTGGTTCATTCCATGGTCCGGAGCGAGACGGGGCGCCGTCGCCTCCTTCTGCGAAGCAGTCATGCTAGCGAAGGAGGCGGCGGAACGTGAGAGGGAGAGAGCCTCACGTCCCAGCCGCCGCGGGAGACGCACCGGGCGTCGGGGGCCACGTGGTGGCCGCCGGCCACCGTAGGCGCGGGCTTGTGGACGGCGAGCTATGGGCTAGCTCGCTGTCCGTCCGTCTTTTGACGACAGGCCGTGTCGACGGCGCGTTCGTGTTCCACGCGCGCCTCAAAGAGATGTCAGCAACAGGAAGGGGTCCGCAAGGGCTGATGCCTGCCGGGGCTGCGGGACTGTTCGAAAGAGATACCGTGGCCCCGGCACACAAAGGGCGATGAAGGAACATGGATGGGTTTTAGTCAGTAAAAGTCTGACACTCCCTCCTGCTCAGCCCAGAGCGGGAGGAGTCATTTGATGATATCCCATCCGAAAAAAAAAAAAAAAAGGGCTGCTATTGAGAAACTTCTGATGGAAAAATCCAATAACACTGCTCGACATGAGAATCAAACCCTTATGTACAGTAGTCGCGCTTGCGACCACTAGACCAAAGAGGCAGTCATCTTTATATTACTAACTAGCTGTTGCCTGCGGCTTCGCTCGCGTTTTGGTCGGAAATTATCCCACGGGCACGTTGTAAATATAGCCTATGGCACTCGGGGATAATGTAGCTTTCTATTAGTGAAAGAATTTTCAAAATCGGTTCAGTAGATCCAGAGATTCCCCCTACAACGTTACAAACTTTAACTCTTTGTAATATTAGTATAGATGGATATAAATAAAGTCTTTGCATAATGCAGCACCGTCTCGCCGCATGAAATTTGCACATGCAGAAGTTTAAATGCAACATGCAACCTTTTCTATCACCACAGCTCCCAAAACGGTGAAAGAAAAACATCGTGAGGAAACCCATATGACTTAGAGGTCGAAGGCATGTGACATGAAACTGTAATGGACCTGCGTCTTTGATAACAGACCAGTCCGTCTCATACACTGATAGGCAAAAGACGATTCCGTCCTTCGGAAGGTATGTATAAGCTGGTGGTCCCGGCCGCCAAATGATCGTCAAATAAACTGTCAGAGGCCCTTGAGACGGTTTAGAAACTCTGACATTAGGGTGTGTGGGATCGTAGACCTTACTGCCCACACGATAAGAAGTCCTAGGCCTGAGGTGTCCCAGAACTCCCAGGTCCCAGCAATCAGATCAGTAGGCCGATGATACTATACTAAAACTCAAACGCAAACTAGCGTTTATTTCAATTAGACCTTAGCAGGCACTTTTGAAAGTCAGAAAAACAAAGGCGAAGCTAAAGTCACAGACACAAGGTATAATAACTTGTGAAAGTACTGTAGTTGCCCATTCCAAAGCGTAGATTTCTATGGAGAAGAATGGGCAAGAAACTCCATGGACACTCTTTTCAATCAAAATATTGTTACAAGATCTTGCTTACATCATTAATGTTGAGATTATACATATATGTGAGAACGATGTAGAAAGATGTGCACGTCCAGAGTAAAAGATTACAACTATCAACAATTTAAAAACAAAGTAGTTAAAATAAACCGTGGCAGCTAAGAGATGACCAGTCCCAACTGACAGCGCCCGTTCACGAACATGACGCATGCATCAGCACCATTTAGCTCAACCATATTGAAGGGAACTAAACGACCCGACACACCCGCCACTATCAGCGAGACATTTGAGTGATCCTGACATTCTCTCAGCCACCAGGGCACATTCGAGTCGGTGAAGGATAACTAAATGTAAATGGTAGCTTTACAGTACATAGTACTCACACATGTGCTACTACCCAAACTTGTACTCGAAGTAATCCCGCCCCTCATACATGTTGCCCGGTGGAGTGCGACATTATATCATTCTGAGTCACCGGTTTGACCTTCAGAGCCGAGCCCCTTTAACCTCGGTACACCCTTGTGAGCTGACGCAAGGGTTGGTGCCAATTATACTAACAATTTCGCTTATTATTTGCGCTAGACGTTAGTGTTAGCTATTGTAATGAGGGGACGGCTTTTATCGTGTCAAGTAATATTATTTATTCCTAGCCTTCTCTGTCCCTCTCCTGGGCAAATGCTTCCCTGTACTCCTTCTATTTCTCGCGAATCCATGCGTCCTCCTTCCAGTTCAGACGGAACCTGTCTAGTTCGTCCCGCCATCTCCCTCGTGGCCTGACGCGACTCTGTATTATTAGCCCATTCTAATAGGGAATATGCATGTATTTTTCTTTTCACTTAAATCAATAAAATGCAGTACTATTAACCCAAGAAAATAATTAAAAGTTAATTTCAACTACTGCTTGTCGCACAAACAAAATATTAAACTCCTACAATTTTCTACGACAGTTCAAACGTCCATGACTGTCGCGGCCATTCAAGTCATAGCATTTGATGTCACTTCCCTCTACCTTGTTTAAATCTAATTTTTTGCTCTTAATAGAATAGTTTTACTATATTGTAAGTGCTTTATTAAAGCAAAAATTGCAATAACAATATTATAGTAAAATCTTAGTGAAACTAAGTACTTTTCAACTAAAAGTGTTTCTTTGACACATAGCATTTGACGTCACTACCGGAATCGATGCGTTTTGTGTTTGCGTTCCGTTTCATCAAAAATACGCTACAATAAAATATTAATTTGTAAAAAAAGTGCTTTGTATTAGATAATGAATTAAACAAGTGTACCACAATGTTTTTTATGGGCCGATACAAGGCATTTTTGAGAAATAAAAAAGTTTTGTGTTTCTTGCTTATAGCATATTGTGTAAAGGCGAAAGTAACTATCTTTTCTTCATCGGTTACCTTTTCGCGCCATAATGGTTCAACGGATTTTGATAAAATTTGGCATGCAAGTAGACCATGACCTAGGTTAGGATACAGGATACTTTTTATCCTATTAGTACATTCAAAAGGTCAAAAGCGGTAAGTAGTCAATAATTCAATACTAATAATACTTATTAAAAGAGGTAGTGTGGATTTAGGGGGTAATCTTCGAAACTCCTTAGGAATGAGATCCTATTTAGAAAATTCTTTCAAATTCAAATGATCAGCTACATTATTCTCGTGTGTCATAGGAATAATATTTAAAAAAAGAGTTGCCCGACCATAACGTGAGCAAAACCGCTGGCAAAACCTAGTAATTCATTCTATATATACATATATATTTTAAATTCGTATTCGTATCTGACCGTGGCATCACTTTGGGCCCTATCAGAATACCAGCGCTGTGACGTTTTGTAAATGTTACAGCACCATGCTGAGCTAGGGCCTTTTGGCTTCGTACAGGACTTATTTCGTTGTATTTTTTTTTTTTAATTTTAGTTTATTTTTATTATTACTTTTATAATTTTGTTGTACCTACTGTAAATGTAACCATGTTTTTGTTAGATGTTTTGTCCTGTGCGGGCTAATAAATACTTTTTCTTTCTTTTTCTTTCTAATTCATAAAGTCCATTCATTAATTAAAGGATTTTTTGCCAAACGTTCAATTTCTCAACTGTTTTGCCAATTTTTTTGTTAATTCATGTAATAGTTTTTAGGGTTCCGTATCCAAGGGGTAAAAACGGAACCCTAATACCAAGACTCCACTGTCCGTCTGTCTGTCTGTCACCAGGCTGTATCTCATGAACCGTGATAGCTGTAGATAGTTAGGAGAAGCAAATGACAATTAACGAAACGAAACAGGCCATCGTTAATTAGCCCTAAACCTTCACCTCTCCAGCCCTTCAAAAAACGGCTTAGTAGGCGTTTCGGCCGCTGAGTTTCGTCCGGTCCGGTCGAAACAGGAATTTCATTATTATTAATATTTTTGAGTGGTGTTTCGGACGAAACCTTTTTGAGAGGCAAAGTAACGTCAGAAACATAATTAAATAATACCTATTTTACTTTGTGGCCATGGATAAAGGATTAATTATAAACAGTCAAAAACAAAAAAGCAGAGCTTCAAATACTAAAACAGATATAAAATCACAACCGACTGCAAACAGGCGATGTCTCTATAAACCCTAGTTTACTGCTCGTATTGCAACGTTGTTACGATTCACCCTGACCTATAAACGACTGACGCACTGCGTATTTTGGCAGGGTACACTTTGTGGACGGCAGGTGACAGGTTATTAATGATGCTTGAATTTGAAGCCGTATATATTAGGTACGATCTGATCATGTTTGTGGGGCTAACATGGCCTGAGAGCTCACAGGATAGGTATGAAAGGAGAAAGGAGAAGCCCAGCAGTCGGACACGATGTAGGCTAAAAAAAAAAACACGTTTGTTGCATGGGAGCTCCCCTTTAATATTTTTTTTATTCTGTTTCTAGTATTTGTTTTGATTTTATTTTGTTTGTTGTGATAGCGGCAACAGAAATACAAAATCTTTGAAAATTGCAACTGTCTAGCTATGACGCTTTATGAGTTACAGCCTGGACAGACAGCCAGACAGACAGACGGATAGTGGAGTATTACTAATAGTGTCCCGTTTTTACCCCTTGGTTACGGAACCCCAAAAAAACGAGTATTAGGCGTGTATATAATAGATTTAAATGCTAATCTCTGGAGCCTGATCTTCTGTGACTGAACTTCTTACTCATCATCTGACTAGCCTTTTCCCATCTATGTTGGGGTGAGCTTCCAGTCTAACCAGATGCAGCTGAAGACTAGTATTTTACATGGAGCGACTGCCCATCTGACCTCCACAACCCAGCTAGTACTGGGTAATACGATACCCCTTGGTAAGACGGGTTGGTTGGTTGCTGGTTGGACTGAACTTCTTACTATGAACCGAAAATCAGAAAATCACCAAGAAGTTGACTATGAATGTATTTGTGAAAAGATCTTGTTATTCCTGTAACCGCGTTATTGACCGCAGATCTTGTGGTTAGAGGAAACAATATATTTGTAGGCTTAGCGAAACATATATCTCTGGTAATATTCAAGGTGTTCACTACACTTTGAAATTCTTATCAAATTGTTTCAAAATAATACGTTTTTAACTATGAAATTGCCGTTTTTTTCTCACATCTTGTTCTGTTTGTAACTTTGACGTATAGTTTCCCTAATTCCCTTTTTATTGAATTACTTGTTAAATTACGTACCTTTTACAGTTTAAAAACCGTACTAGTAGTTGCATATTACCTCGTAGGGTAGTGTGTCATCGTCAACACCAGGGGCCTTAGTCTGCTATTGCAATAGTGTCAGAATGGTCTATCATTGATTTAATAAGGCCCCGCGCAGACGAATTACCCTTTGTACGCACGTCAAACGAGTTTCGAACGCGCTTCAATACGCCGTGGGCTAGGGGCCTTATTAAATCAATTATAGACCATTCTGACACTATTGCAATAGCAGACTAAGGCCCCTGTTTCAATGTGCCGTCGGTTTCACTGCTTCAAGTAGATATATTTTTGTCGTAAACTGTGTTTTGAGAATTTAAGATACGCAGTATACCTAATTTCCTTTTCAAGTATAGTGCTTACATATTTCTAGTAAAACGCCATATGTTTCGTATTTCCTACAATAGCTCGATAGCAATACGTCCCTGTTGAACTATCTTCATAAAATAACATAATATCACGCCTCTAATTCCCGGCGGGTTAGGCAAAGGTGTACCTAATAGTACACCCACATTTCGCCAGTTGTGTTTAAGTCCCATGTAATAGGGGGCGAGCCTATTGCCATCAACCGGGCATAAATCCAGACTCCGTGGCTACTACTGAGAAATACATGATGGAAAAACCCAATAACACTTAGCTCAACCCGGGAATTGAACCCAGAGCCTCATGCTCAACAGTCGCTTTTGCGACCACTCGACCAGCGAGGCAGTCCGTTTTGAACCATCTCAATTTTCGGGAGAATTCTTGGAAAATAGACGTGAGCTATGTTTCTATGCAACTTAGTTTTCTCTCTAGTTTGATGCGTCATCCATTTCTGGAAAGTGACATAAATTCGTTCCCGCTTAACTGTGTGTCACAAGACCTCTGTAATATCAGCTTTTTTCGGGACAAATTCGTGGAAAATAGACGTGATTTATAGTATCCTTCTACTTATTATCCTTTTCAATTAAGGTGCGTCACTTTTTCCTAAAAAAAAGCCATGGATTCGTGGCGCCTGCCACCTATAGCTAGTTGGCAATCTGTTCCTGTAAAATCATTTTCATGTTTGAAGAAGAATTCTTGGAAATATAGACGAATGGTCCTGATCTATAGTATATTTCTATTCTACTTATTTTCCTTTTCAAGTATGGTGCGTCACAATCCCATGAATTTGAATCCATGGTGCCCTTTAGTTCGATGTCTCATTTTATATTTTTGTACCAACAGCAAATGAAATTATGGTGAATTCTGATTTAGGTCAGCTATCTCTTTGTTCTTAAAAGAACTTATTTATAGTCTTTTGTCATGGGTTATTAATTGACAATAGCTGTTTGCCGCGTCTTTGTTTGAATTCTAATGTCGGTCCTTCGTGGTATCCTGCTCGAAGATGCCTTTCAATATATCATTCCTTAGTGTCCCCTGGTCGCGTTATTCACTAACTGGGTTGTGGAGTTTAGATACATAGGTGCTTGCCTAGGTTGGTCCGTGGATGTTTGACCATCCATTACAAACAGTTTCCTCCGTGCCTCGGAAAGCACGTTAAGCCGTTGGTCCCGGGTGTCATTTGTAGATTTCTTTGATACTCGTTACAGATAGTCACATTGTCTCCTTCCCGTCGTGCACAACTAATTGCACCCTCCAGGGCTTGAATCAGGCAAACGACGGAGCTGTCCAGGTTGCTACGTACTGGTCTGACAAAATATGACATATCGATTCGAAAAGAAAAAGAGGCTTGAATGTTTCGAATTCCTGAGTAGTGTGTTATGACTTTAATTGTTGAATTCTAACGCGAGCAAAGCCGCGGGCAAAAGCTTGTCTATACTTACTCGTAATATTATAAAGAGGTAAAGTTTGTGAGGTTGTAGGGGGTAATCTCTGGATCTACTGAACCGATTTTGAAAATTCTTTCACTAATTTGAAGGTACATTATCCCCGAGTGCCATTAGCTATATTTACAACATGCCCGTGGGATAATTTCCGAAACGCGAGCGAAGCCGTGGGCAACAGCTAGTTTCTTATAAAGAAGAACCAGCAAGAATTTCCGTCAATTAAATTTCAAAATAGCCTGTATCGTAAATGTCTTCAGAATGTAGGTCAACCTCGTTCAAGTTATTAGTGTCAATATCTTGTGTTATTAATGGCGGCAGTTTCCACCCCTGTGGGAAATCTATATAGAAGGCTGCTTGGGGGATGAATTATTTATAATTCAGGTCCAGGGCAGCGAAGGTTTCTTAGCATCTTCTTCTACTTAGCGTGTACGTAGCGTGAATTGAGCTAGTTTGGCCCTTTCGGTAGCGTCCATCATTTCCTGTAGTGAACTAACAACAGGACAAGCAGGGCACGATATTAAGTGCACCATCGTTTGTGGAACAGCACCACATTTACACTACAGAGCAGAGTCATTAATGAATCTCCATCTGAGCAGATTTTCCATGTTGCGACCAACTTGTAAGACCTTAAAAAACTTTTCGTATTAGCCTTTAATTCCTTCTTCCGAAGATCTAAATTGTTGGCAATTTCATCCCATAAGTCTTCACGTTTGTTTTTATTGTCGTATTCGCTTTGTCGAGAATCCCATAACACATTAAAAGATCCATAAATGTTTCGCGAATCAATCAAGCGATGTTTCACTGTCCATTTTCATACGCAAGAATCAGAAATACGTCCAAACACAATTACTGACGAACGTTTACTAAAAATGTTTGTGCGCGGCAGGTAGGCAGGAAAAGTTCGCGCGCGGCTGTCGACCAATCACTGCGCGGCGCGGCGCGGCGTGTCGCTCGCTATTGTCGCTTTAGGTTTGGACACACCTTAATATTAAGGCGCGGTGTTACCTCAATATTCCCAAAAAATGGTTTCTTAGATAGTCGAGTATGATTTAATGCAATGCAAATATCTAACGCAAAAAAATACAGTGGACAGAGAAGGGTTAAAAGAAAATTTAAACGAGCAGAACAATAAGTAATACTTTGACATTCCCAATATAAATAGTGAAGTTGTGGCACTAAAATAAACTTTGGCGTCTTAGATCTCTGTATTTCCAGCGATAACAACAGTTTTTTTAAAGAATTAAATAGAATTTGCATTTTTTTTAAACTTTAACCAAACAATTATTTCATTTAATGTCTACGTTTTGAATAATCTAAAGAAAAACTGTAAAATAAATGCCATTCGCAGCTTAGTCCCACGTCAACATTGTCAACACAGATACATATTATTTCCAACCTTATTCATGCTACATAGTGGTGACAATAGCTAACGCGGTCTAGTTGTGATTAAAATCGTAGTCAGTCCGCGCCTTAAGGAGCTCATGGTGTGGTGAAAATCCATTCAGTCAACAAGATTGGTCAAAGGGGTGACTTTTAAAGGGAGGCCTTTATATTAACTTTTACACCAAAACATAATAACAGACACCACTGCCAGTCTGCCATAACAACAATTTTGTAATAAAAACACCTTGCCATCACCAAACACGCTTTCAAATTTGAACTAAAAGCAACTGCCCATTATATTTTGTCGTAATCATAAACTTTTACACCACTCCATCAAAAGGGGTTGAACTTTACAATAAAAGCGAAAAAACATAAAATTATAACACAAAACTAGTCCACGCGATCTTTGTTGTCGCTACCCTCGATCTGCCCCGCCTAGACGTCGCCTAGTCACCCTACTCGTCGTCTAGCCACCCTCTTAGGCGATGACGTCACTCCTACCCACTTACGACCTCGGGCGATACGACTTGAAAAGTTACACGCGCGGAATGAGGCATCTTCTACACAAATAAAAAAATAAATAAAGTGTCTGTTTGTCATTCCAAAATAAACAGCCTTTTACTGAATGCTTATGAAACTATAATACGGTACTTATATAAAAAAAACATATTTTTACATATTTGTCTGTCGATCTGTCTGTCTGTTTGTTTCGGCTAATCTCCGAAACGACAGTTAAAGTTATCCGCGACTGAAGACCCGACTTGAGAAACTGACAAGAAAGACATAACACCCTTCTGTCTCCGTATCGGAGGATCCTCCCTTTTATATGGAGGATGAACACCCTGTTCTTCATACCCCTATAAGTTAAAGGCTTTTCCTCTGTGCGTATTATTCTGTAGCACAACGTTCGTGCACACAAGAATTACCGAATCCTAAATCTTCTCTGGTTTAACTGTACCGTCGGGTTGCTCGTGGCTATGCAAATTCTTTCACCCGCTCTCTCTGCAGTCATTGTCGCAACACGCGTGTTGCTTGCGTGTATGTTGTGGCCAAGCGGTTATAGTTATGTTCTACCCTCATTTGACAATATAATAAAGATTGGTTTAATGTTACTTTCTAGGAATGTAATGCTTTTGTTTTTCTGGATCGGTGCCAGATTTTTGCTCCTTTTTCTTGCTAAGGGGCCATTCTTATTAATTAAAGGATTGGTCGGAGAAAAGTGCGCGGCTGTGTTTCCTCGTGCTATCTCTTTCTGTTGGAGAATAGAAAGACAAGGATAGCCATATATTTTGCGAGCTATAGCTAAGTGATGCCGTAATAAAGGATTAGCTTAGTCAGCATTTGCTAGGGGAGCCATGGAAGTACTCAAGTTTTGTTCAACCGCGGTGGTACTTTAACTGCACCCCCGGAGGCTACTAGTATTGCTGATCCTCTTCAGATAGCATCAAAAGGTACTGCAAAGGCCAGTTCCTGCTTTCTGAAAGCGCAAACCTCATGCTCACTAATTATATTGGATGTTGTGATTTTGGCCAACCACTCACGATAGTGAGTTGTGTTAAATAATGGCCCTGTGATATCGGCCCGACTAACGAGTTGTATGTCATGAGCTATTTTGTTTGCGTTCTACGGTTTTAGTATCCTTTCAATACATCATCTGCCTAGCTTTTTCCCAACTATATTGAGGTCGGCTTCCAGTCTAACCGGTTGCAGCTGCATACCAGTATTTTACATGGAGCGACTGCCTATCTGACCTCCACAATCTAGTAAGTATTGGATAATACGATACCCCTTTGTAAGACTGGTTGTCGTTCTTTCGGGCCACTGACTACCTGTAACGACTGTCAAAGATTTACAAATGACAGCCGGGACCAACGGCTTTAAGCATTGTATTGTATAGCACAATATTCTATACGAAATCACCAAAAACTCCTTTTTTTCTTAAACTAATCTATCTCTTCCATTCTCAGGCGTTACGGTGACCTCGCAATTTTCGTTGTCATCAAAAATGCAAAATCTTCTTAATTTTATTTGTCTTGATATTCATACCTTCTCTGAAGCTTGGAAAAGGTTACTAAATATTCTGATGTGTAGGTGGCAGTGAGTCGTTTTCTTGAGTCATTGTTTTGTTTTGCAGAAAGATGGCAAAAGGTTGGCGACCGCTTTTGAAAATTGGCAAGTCATTGATGTTTTGAGGTCCTTTTTTTTCGGATGGGAAATCATCAAATAACCCCTCCCGCTCTGGGCTGAGCAGGAGGGAGTGTCAGACTTTTACTGACTAAAACCCATCCCTGTTCCTTCATCGCCCTTTGTGTTCCGGGGCCACGGTATCTCTTTCGAACAGTCCCGCAGCCCCGGCAGGCATCGGCCCTTGCAGACCCTTTCCTTTTGCTGATATATTATTGAGGCGCGCGTGGAACACGCGCCGTCTACACGGCCTGTCGTCATAAGACGGCAGACGCTTTTGAAAATTGGCAAGTCATTAATGTTTTGAGGTCCTTAAATATTTAATCGAAGTTTATTTTCTGATAAGGCCTGTCGGAAAAACTAAATTTACAGTCTTAACCCTTCTCCGATTTTTTCAATTGTGTTATTGACGGTTCAGCACACTCCCATACCAACCATTAAAACCAGAAGTTCCGATTTGAACGCTATGGTTACAAGACATAAAATACTTGCCGGTTTGAAGATAGTAGGTTTGGCATTTCGCAAATCAACAAAATCTGGAACTATGTTGGAAGTCGGTGACTTTGTTTAATCTACCTAATTGCCAACGACTTCCGAAAGTAGCTACTAGTTATTTTTCACTTTTTAATGTTTTTTTGGCACTTGGTAATTTTTATTTTTTTGAGTTTTTTGACGTCCTGGGCCTCTGACATAAAGAACTACACTACAAGTCAACAAGGTTGCAATAACTCAAAAAGTGTGAGGTAGACTGGTAGTCATGCTTATACGACGCTTATATAATTATGATGGTTCGTTTGCCATCTGTCATATCATGCGGTAGCCGTCCATTTGATGTTCTCCCATGAGGATGGTAATATAATATGAGTAAACGACATACGTTAGTGCGTTCTTGTTGAGGAATAATTGCGACTTTAACGAGGGTAAAGCGAGGTGGTATTGTGAGCGAAAGATGTCGAATAGAATCTCTGGATTTGACCGCTTCCTACAAAGTCAATCGATTTAGCTTGACACAGCACAGTACATCTCTGAACTTCTTGGGAGGAGCTCGTGGGTAAATAATAACAGCCGCTCGGGTCGATCATCAGGTTAAGCTGCGTTTGCCTAGGTTGGTCCGTGGATGGGTGACCACCTATTTACATACCTAGTTTCCTCTGCCTCGGAAAGCGCGTTTAGCGGTTGGTCCCGGCTGTCATTTGTAGATCTTTGACGGTCGTTACAGGTAGTCAGTGGCCCGAAAGTCTGACAACCAGTCTTCCCAAGTGGTATAGGTGTTCAGCTGCGTTCGGTAAGACTAGAAGCCGACTCCAACATAGTAGTGTAAAAGGTTACTAGATAGCTGTGATAAGTTGATCTTTTGTTACTTTTACGGTCAATACGGATACTTTTAGAAAAGTTTCATTAAAATGAGTTTTTAATTTAGTGTTGTTGAAAAGGAATTTAAAAGCTTTAATATCAAAGTGAAAATAACTTGAAATATGCATAACATCCGAATTTTTGGCTCTCTGCGCACCATTTTCGTGAAACTCATGAATATTTTCATCCGCCTGTCGCCTGCAATGTGACTACAATAAATTAATCGGTTTATTTATAGCACAAGCAAAAATCAACCATATGTGTTACCAAATAAGAGTGATTTTAGCTTAAATAAAAAACTCGCTGCAGACTGGCACCGAAATACACAAGCTTGGACAAAAATCAACCATATTCCTTGGAAATTAAGTTAGATTTTCGACCAAACTGACTTTTGCGTAGACCGACTTACCAGAATGCATCACGAAAAACGGAAATAAACCTTATGGTTTGAAAATACGTCCTATTTTTCCTTATCAAAGATTTTGCTACAGATAGCGTAGCTTCGGTGTTAAGGAAATTATACAGTATTTCGAATGGATTAAGAGTGAGTTTCGTTTGATTTTTTTCGCGACAGACGAACATCGTATGGAAGTCAACTGTAACGCATATCTTCACACCAATAGTCAGTCAAGTCAATAATATCATATTTCTTGACCCCTTAGTTATCATGGGACACTGAACACAAGAAATTTTTTCAACAAACATACTTTTTATTGGAATTTTCTGGTTTTCAATCGAAAATAACAACTTTGGAAGACGAAAATACTATTATTAGTGTAAAAATACTATTTCATTGGAACTTTCTTATTTTAAATCGAAAATAATACATATTTGAAAGAAAAAAAGCTTTTCTTCAGTAAATTGAAATACAAAAAGATTTCGCCCAACGTGGGGCTCGAACCCACGACCCTGAGATTAAGAGTCTCATGCTCTACCGACTGAGCTAGCCGGGCTATGTTAGTGTCATCGAAATTTGCGAGCACTATCTAGTGTACTATTCAGTTCGTTAAGTTTAATAAAGTTTATTTTTAACCGATTGTGCGTAATAAATGAAGGTATATGAGTTTTTCGTGTTAATATGTTTGAGAGAAGTGATAAATAATTTATGTAAATGCGTAGGAAGTGACTATGAGTGATTCAAGGGCTATTTTTGTTCGAATATTATAATATTTTTGATTAGATTTCTGGGTGTTTCTATGTGAACAATGGTTTAAGAAGTATTTTTTTGTCTGTGTGTATCTTTTGCCAAGTTCAGTAGACCGCGAGTCATAGCTACTTTTAAAATAATTATGTAGATAACTAAATGTCACAATGTTAGTTACCATACTCCTCCGAAACGGCTTGACCGATTTTTATGAAATTTTATATGCATATTCAGCAGGTCTGAGAATCGTCTACTTACTATCTATTTTTCATACCTCTGGGACAATTGTTTTTAACGTATCTGTTTTATTTTCAGGTACTATACAGTGAAAATCATCTTAATTAATTACCACCGTTGCCGTGTTGTAGTAATCATTCGTAAGTAATTAGAATAGTGTTCTAGAACATACATAGGTTCAGTCGTAATCAAAACAACTATAGAAAAAAGAATCACGAAAATTGGACCAGCAATCACGGACAAATCGGAACAAGTACATAAATATATATATTTTTTAATGCTGATGGTGGAATACGTACACAGTAAACGTAAAAAGTAAGCAACACATATACATACAGGATGCAACAAGACGCTTCACGAAGCCGTCAACCAAACATTCGGTACTTCAAACTAAGTAACTTTACGCAAAAATTATAGCTGAGAAACGACTTTTTTTTTGGGGTGCAAAATCATCTTACGGTAGGACTCGATGTAACGCACTCGAAATGCTGTGCTGATGGATGCATTGAATAGTACGGGGGTCGTGGAAGTGTTTAAAGTAAAAAAAAAACTTGTGAAAAAGTTGGAACTTTGACCCCATAATATCTCCGTAACGAGAAGGTTCCCAGGTATGGTCTAGAACAAAAAAATATCGCAACAACGGGAAAACAAGTGCGTTTCGGTTTCGTTAAGGGTCTTGTTACACCGTTTATAAACCTTCCTATTGAATCACTGTATCTATTGCTGAAAACTGCATTAAAATCCGCTGCATAGTTTAAAAGATCTAAGCGTACAAACTGCGGGAGGGACTTTGTTCTATACTATGTAATGTAAAGATATTTTTTTGTTTTACCTTTACGGGCCCACTGCTGGGCAAAGGGCCCCAATTCCTTCCATGAGGTTTTTTCCCGTGCTAAAATGTTTCTAAACATTATTTCCCACAGTTTTGTCTAGTCGAATATTCAACTTTTACAATTACTATTATTTTAGTAACAGTGCCACAATAATTACATTAGCTAGCTACGAATACTGGCTGGATGGCTGAATGTCAATAAATCGCTGCCTAAAATACGTATTTCGTGAAATGTTGCCAAGTTTCAGAAACAAAATGTCATTCGCGGCCTTGTTTCATTAAATTGATAAATACTGTTAGAATACAGAAATACGTGACGCTTTTATTTAATATTATCCCACGGGCACGTTGTAAATATAACCTAAGGCATTCGGAGATAATGTAGCTTCCTATTAGTGAAAGAATTTTCAAAATCGGTTGAGTAGATCCAGAGATTACCCGCTACAACCTCACAAACTTTACCTCTTTATAATATTAGTATAAATAACATAACACCACGGCGGTAATTCTCCAAGAGCTAGGCAGAGTTGTACCTTTACGGAGAGATGAACTCGAAAATAGCTTGCGAAATATAGGTGTTCTTTTAAGTACACCTCTGCCAAACCTTTCAGGACACACTGGCGTGTTGATATGATACGATATTTGTAGCATCATCAGCCGTTAATGTTCCCACTGCTGGGACACACGGCGTCCTCTCTATAGAGGGAGTGGGCTTTAATCCACTAGGCAGGCCCAGTGCGGGTTGGTAGATGTCACATGTGTTCAAATTGTTGGTTCTAGGACATGCCGGTTTCCTCACAATGTTTTCCTTCACCGTTTTGAGAGCATTGGTGATGAAATATATATCACAAAGTATGTTATTGTGTGTTAACTGTTAATTTAGTTAAGTAGGCACTCGTTACCTACGTTTTGTAGTAATCCTGCTAATTGCCTGAATACGTGACAGACATTTCTTAGTCATTTGCTTCGTATTCCATGTAGCAAATAGTTTTGTCATAAGGATTAATTACATGACAGAATGTTTACCTAAATCTAAGCTGAAATGACTACAGGCTTAGGTTATTTTCCTGTCTCTATCTTGCATATGTAATTTGGTAATTGTGCGAGAGTGACAGGAATCATATTTAGCAGACTGAGTTTTGTCGTACATATAAGTAACTGCCTGCTCTAAAATACTGATAAAGATATGTTGCTCATAAGACCGTAAATTTCACACGTGTGACCATGGAGTTTCTTGCCGGTTCTTTTCTTTAAAACTACGCAACGGATTTTGATGCGGTTTTTTTTTAATAGATAGAGTGATTCAATGTAAATGTAAAACATTGCACCCGTGCGAAGCCGGGGCGGGTCGCTAGTGTTGATATAAAATACAAGGTGGGACACCGACTCACAGAGTACGGTTACCATGTATTTAGTATATCATTGTGAACGCCAAATAGAAACGTTTCATCGGAAATTAAAAAAAAAACAGCTTTTCCATATATTTTGACCTTGTCAGGTATTTCACTTTTGTAGAATTTTTTTAAATTTCTTTTCACCCTTTATTTTGATTTGATTTAAGCCTTTCAATGGCCTCATATTTCGATTCATTCTTAAATGATATCTAGGTTACTTGTAAGAACGTAATTTAAATTTAATACAGGTTTAGTTTTATGGATAACAGCAATTAATTAAAAAAAAAACACTTCCTTTCTTTACATTATCTTTGTCAAAAATAAAAGCCTTGCCAGCCCAAAAAATTATAAAAAAAAATCCCTCCAATAATGTCAATACCAACAAGGAGGTTTTAACCTCGCCATTAAAGAATTCTTTTTTTAAATTACCCACGACCGCTTCCCGCCAAGTTCATTGGCGCTTCCGTTCGCTGTCAATTGTCGTAGGGACGTGCTTGTATCGATTTAAATTAATCGATTATTTCCTAGTCCGGTTTATACTGTTGGTGGCTTACTTTTTATGATTTAGTGTTCTGATTGTAGGTAAGTGTTTCAATACTTGTAATTTAAAATGATGAGACTTATACTGATGTCTTAATTTGATTGAAAATAACACTTTTACACTTCAAAATAGAATGATGTTTTAAGACTAGATGGGGTCAGATTTTCTTATCAGACTACTCTGAGACGTCATCATCTGCCTAGCCATTTCCCAACTATTTTGGGGTCGACTTCCAGTTCAACCGGATGCAGCTAAATATCAGTATTTTACATGAAGCGACTGTCTATCTGACCTCCACAACCCAGTGAAGTACGATACCGCTTGGTAAGAGTGGTTGACAGACTTTTTGGTTCGGATTTTCTTATCAAAGTACTCTGAGAAGAAACACCGAAACAAACTCAGATCGGTCACAGTATCTTTTAAAGTCCAGATATAATCTTGGTCAAGTCATATCAGGACCAAACAGAATCAGTTTTTGAGACAAAATTAATTTCATAACAAAATTGTTGCCTTCAAAACATGGACATTTGTTACGGAGGAATGTGGAAAATGTATGAATGTAGATGACTATAAGAGTAGATTAAGACCAAAGAAACGATGGTCGGACTGTGTGAAGGATGATATGGCTAGAAAGGTGGTATCTGCTGAGATGACGGGTAACAGAGAAAGTACGGAAGAAGAAAACATGCTGCGCCGACCACAAATAAATCGGGATACGGGCAGGCGAATTATGATAATCGTTGTCTTCAAAAATCAATGCGGGTCACATTTTCGACTTTTCAAGTCTCAAAGACGGCAAACACAATAAATAACCAACACGGAAACGTTGCAGAAATCTTGTTAGATAAAAAAAATGGGAAGGTTATTAGAAAGAAAAACAGTTAGTCTATTGGCGACGCGCCATGAAAAAATAACCTTGATTTTTCTTTCTCTTTTTATTTATTTTATTTTTGATACTAGTTGTAAATATACATCGATAACTAGTATCGTGCATGTCGATAGTTTTTGGAACGAAACGGAGCATAGGTCATACCGTGGATAAAAAAAAAAAAACTCGCACTGAATTTCGGAGATTTACCATAGATGCAAGAATAGAAAATAAAAAAAACTCATAGTCTGTACTGTGTACTGTAGAATATGATCATCAGAAGAAACGATGGATGGACTGTGTGAAGGATGATATGGCTAGAAAGGAGGTGACTGCTGAGATGACGAGTAATAGAGAAGTATGGAAGAAGAAGAAATGCTGCGCCGACCACGAATAAATTGGCATAAGGGCAGCAGAATTATGCATGTGGGCAGCCATGAGCAATAAAATGTAGACAAAATTCACAAGCGACTTTGAAGTGAAATAAAGATTTCTACTTTGAAATAAGACCTAATTCGTAATATGGCTTCCAATTCCTATTCCAATGGTAGGGGGCAGGGTACAATGCTCGCAGAATGTTTGGTCGATGGAGCCGAAAAGTCCTGGAGTGGCGACCGTGAACAGGAAGACGTTGCATTGGACGACCTCCCACTATCCTGGTAAAGGTTGCCGGGATCAGCTGGATGCGAAACGCACGGGACCGGTCAATGTGGCGACACTTGGAGGAGGACTATATCCAGCAGTGGACGTCTTTCGGCTGAAATGATGATGATGATGGCTTCCAAAATACTTTGCTCGTGAAAATATAAAATGTTAATCAATACAGTAGGACAGGGGCTCCCTAACTTTATCAGCAGGGCTATTGCGTATCTCAGTTGACAGTTCATAGTGATCATCACTTTACGAGTTTTGATATACAATGACAGTTCTGCAAGGGTAGCGTCAGTTGAAACCAACAAGAACGCATTGTATATCAAAACTCGCCAAGTGAGGATCACTATGTCAACAGATATACGCAATAGCCCTGCAGATCGCGGCGCAGTTGCGCGTTTAGTATTTTGTATCAGCTCCATAGCTAGTCTATACGAACAAGAATTAAAACATAATATGAATCACAAAAAATTAAAACATCCCACAAGAATACAATGTATTTTTTGAGAAAAATAGGAAATAGAATACAATGGGCTCTCAATGTGCCGTGTGAGTTTGGTGATCTTCACACATTTTTTCGAAGTGGTTTGACAAGGCTTCCTTCATTTCTTGCTTCAGCGATATTTGCTTTTAGACAGATTCAAATTAGGAAGTTTTGAATTGTTTTTGTAGCCGCGAATACCTTACTTTAGTTTCTGGAGAAAGGTAAAGAGGAGCGCCACCCTTATTTAGGTGGATGCGCAAGTATGGCCCGCGAAATTTTTTTTTTTTTACGTTTATTGCAATTTGCAGGTCAGTGTCAGGTTGTATGTTGATGAAAATATGAATCGCGCCAGTAACGGGTATGGAGTTACAGACTTATAATGATTCAAATCATCAAAAAAGTCCTCATAGTTCATATAACCCCATTCAATAGCTATTTCATGAAAAAGTCACTCAATGGGGTTAAATGAAATAAGAGGTTGTATTGATGATTTGATTGATTATAATTCTGTAACTCCATACGTGTTACTGGCGTGATTCATATTTTCATCAACATACAACCTGACATTGACCTGCAAATTGCAGAACGAAAGAAAATATAAATTTCGCGGGCTACCCTTGCGCATCCACCTTAACTCTTGACGGCTCAGTGCTCACACATTGTGAACCCTTGCAGTAGGAGAAAATCCATTTGAAAAGTGGCCTCGTGCATACATTCCAGTGCTCATGGTCTATATTATCTATGGTACTCTATAAAAATAAGTAAAATTGAAGTGTCGGTTTGTAATATCAAAATAACATCTTATTACTAAATGCATAGATGAAAATAATTACGGCACATATAACAAAAACACATTTTAAAAATTTTTGTTTGTCTGTCTGTTTGTTCCGGCTAATCTCCGAAACGGCTGGACCGCTTTTGACGGGACTGTTACTGGCAGATAGCTGATGTTATAAAGTCTAACATAGGCTACTTTTATTTTAGAATAAGAATTAGGGTTCCGTGCAAAAAAAATAAAACCTCATGAAACTGATAGCTAAATCCGATTCAAAACGCGAACGAAAGTCGCGGGCATCAGCTAGGCTTACATTATATGACCATCATGCATGTGTGCTTGTGTAGGCGATATATTACTTTGACCTTATTGTCATTATCTTTATATCATTTGAACAAATATCTTTTGAATGTCAGTGGCATAAGTGCGTTTGTGTGTCTTGATTTGTTTGTGGAGTAGATTTTGTTTGTGGCTTCGCCTGTGTTCATCATCTGGCTAACCTTTCCCCAACTATGTTGGGGTCGGCTTCCAGTCTGACCAGGTGCAGCTGAATACCAGTATTTTACATGGAGCGACTGCCTATCTGACCTCCACAACCCAGTTAGTACTGGGTAATACGATACCCCTTGGTAAGACTGATTGTCAGACTTTTTGGCCATTGACTACCTGTAACGACTGTCAATGATCTACAAATGACAGCCGGGACCAACAGCTTAACGTGCTTTCGTAAACTCGGAATGTAATGGGTGGTCACCCATCCACAGACGAGCCTAGGCAAGCACGGCTTAACCTAAAGACCGACTCGAGCGGCTATTATTTTTTGCCACGAGCGCCTCCGGGCTTCGCCTGTGTTATAGTCGGATATTATCCTACAAGAATAGACTTGCGTTTGGCGCAACTCGCTTGATGTGGAGATGACGCGGCCTAGGGTGGTGGAGCACGCTTGCCTAGAAGAAACCGATTCACTCGAACTTTGAAGGGATCCAGATTATAATGATCAGGGAACAGAGAAGTCGGCAGTGAATTCCACAGACTGGTTTAGTTCGGTTCGCAATACCTGTATAAAAAGTATCCTTATTTAGGGCATGGTCTATCTGTGTGCCCACTGCCCATCCAAATCTGTTTAGCAGTTCAGGTGTGAAAAGGTAACATATTCATAGACAGGCTAGAGTTACTTTTGCATTTATAATAATCGTAACGATTGATGTATTAGAAGAATATGATATATGTTTGATTTGATTGAGACAGAGTTTAGTATCGAATCGCATATCATCATATATATCCCAACTTGTGCTCGGCTTTCAGTCTAACCAGATGCAGCTGAATACCGGTATTTTACACGACACTTTTTTGAGCCGTACTGTATCATCACTTTATCATTCGAAAGCATTCAACCGCTGGGCATAGGCATCTCCAATCGCTATGTGACTTAATCCTCAGTTACCCCAGCTGCTACCGCATGGTAGCCTACCAGCCACCCTGCAAAGATCTTCTCCTCACCTAGCCAAAGGCTAAGAACGCGGGATTTCCCTCGATGTCACTTCTGATTTCCGAAAGCATCATCTCCCCGCCCTTGTCCCATTCTACTCGCGGTCGTCGTAACACGTTTTGTTCTTCCATTCTCCCCTGTCAGACGTCACGGCATCATTTACTCCTTTCTCTTTCATATCATTCCTCACACAATCCATCCATCTGTTCTTTGGTCTTCCTCTCCCTCTACATCCGTTACTCTTTTAGTCACTTGCGTTTCATACCTCCTCATTACATGTCCATACTAAGACAACCGACTTCTTTTGAATTTTTCTGTAACAGGCACCGTGTTCAAAGGAGATGTTTCATTTTCGGCCATGAGATGTACATTCATCGAAAAAGTGGAAAAAATACCACGAATTTAGGAAAAATATTCTTTCGAGAATTTAAGCCTGATTTGTTGTGCATGAAAAGTAATAGTTTTTCAATTATTGCCATATTCTATTCAATATAGCGTCTTACTGTTTGCGTATTCTGCTTTCGTTCTGAAATCATGTCACATAAAATCATAATATCACTTCGATGATAAATATGAAAATTATGTGTTCTTGTAATAAATAATAATTATTATACTCTTAAACATAATTTTCGACTAATTATAAGCAAGAATGATGATTTCATTGTAAAAAAATATAATAGGTAGAGGTACTACCTTTCTGTAGTACTACTTCTGAACGAAAAATTCAAAATGACATTTTGTTTTGACAAATCCTCTGTGTCTGTCAGTCGAGTCTTGTTCGTCTCGACTTGGTTTCGACTTTCGTGGCTTTCGGTGTGATGTTACGTTCTCTCATTTGTGTTTCGTTCCTACGACTTTTGCTTTGTACATACAATTATAATCAAATAACAATTTCTAGGTTATGTAAACGTCATCTCTACAATCGGTCATAACACTCACGACAAACGTCAAACATTTTTAATTTTTATTGTGTGCATAAAAACCATGTATTATTATGTAAAAAATGTCACTTTATTCTATTCAGGGGTTTGTTTCCCAGCTTTTTTAAAAAGTGCAGGTTATGGCCGGAGTCCCATACAAAAATGAAACATCTCCTTTCCTCTAATATACTCATTCCTTACTTTATCCATTCTTGTCATTCCATACATCATTGTCTTTCAAAATTTTCATCTCCGCTGCATGCAATAGTTTCCGATTTCCGTCAGCGTAATCAAGAATCTGATCTGTAAATCTTCTGAAAGGAATCGCATCTCGAATGACAAATCTCAATGCAACCCGCTATGATTGGCTGTCAAAAATAAACAGCAATAAATCATGCACGTTGATATGCGACTCCGATATGACAAGATTAAGACGTCAGAAACCGGTGGTAACCGGCTTGTGCGTCGTATATACTGTTTTTCAATACCGATCTTTGACCTAGGTATTGTAGATACTGGTATGCCCACTCTCTCTTGCGAAGCTCCTTCACCGCGACCATTCGCCTGTAAGTCCTGTAACAATCCAAGATTCGATATTTCACAGAAACAAGTCAATCTGAACTGCGCCTTTACAAGCTTTGTCATACAAGATGGTGGATGTAGCCTGTCTTTTTGTTTTTCGTACACTTCATCCTTTCCTTGATATCCGCTATCTATCCACCTGGTTTTAAGCCTCCCTTGGGATCTCTAGAAACAGTTGACGTGCTAGGTTGCCTGCATAATCCATCATATCATGTTCTCCTGTTGCTTTTCAGCGATGTTGTGTGAAGCTTTTAGCGTCATGGCCCAGCCCAGTTGTCTAGCACCACGGATAAATATTATCCTAACTAATATTATAAATGCGAAAGTAAGTTTGTTTGTTTGTTACGTTTTCGCGCCTAAACCACTGAACCGATCATCCTGAAATTTTGCATATACATTGTCAGGTGTACAGAATCGGATATAGGGTAGCTTTCGTCCCGAAAAAAAGTACGGTTTCCGAAGAAAACAATAATAAAGTTCTTACGATATTAGAGGTGCCACGTGCCTTTTAATCATGATTGAATTATATTACGCACAATTTTGAGTGCGTTACATTAAGTCCTAAGTACCGTAAAAAGTGATTTTTCACCCGGAATAAAAAAAGTCGTTTCCCAGTAATATTTTTTGCGTTAAGTTACGTAGTTTGATGTACAGAATGCTTGGTTGACGGCTTCGTTAAGGGTCTTGTTACGGCCCTGTATTTGGTTTCATGAATAGGTAGAACTAGGAAAAACATAATTTCCACTTAAAGTTAATCTTTTCAATAGACCTTTAGGCTCTTCACAATATAACGATGTCTATTTGGTTAACTGTAATCACTCCAATATATTTAGTAGATACTTAATGATATTGATATCTACCGTTTCAATTTCACATTGACATGAAGATTGTACCTTTTTAAAAGCTAACAATGCCGGTGAGGTGATGATTGTGCTATTTTTTTTCTTTTGGACAATTTATTAAGATGATTGTATAGTAATGTGGTTAAGTTAAGGCATGATTTGGATAATAGCTATTCATTGAATGTATCTGTATTATTGCGTAGCCATCTTCGACTTTATATCAATTGTGTTGTAAGAATTTCAATGCAGAAAAATTAAGGTGAAATACTTTTTTGCAATTTGCAGGCCAGTGTCAGGTTGTCATCGATTAGATGAATTTACGAGGGTTATATTGATGATTTTAATAATTATAATTCTGTAAATACATACGTCTACCGGTCGCGAATATTATTTTGTTCAACATACAAACTGACACTGACCTGCAAATTGCACAAAAGTAAAATAAATTGACTTTCGCGGGCAACCCTGACGCTTCCACCTTAATGAAATAATCAGCAGCGAGCTGATTTGATATATAGGTGTGAGAGGCAGCCCTCAGCAGACTGATGATGGGGTGAATTCAGTATATCATACTAAGATGACCGGTACAAGAAATTATTTTAGGAACGTTATGGGAATCCAATAAATTTGATTTGTTTTATTTCCTCATACGTAATGTATCGGTGCCGTGGCAAAATGCACTTAGCGAACGGCAAACGCGACGACGAGTTCGATGAACTATGTATGAGAGTGTAAATACACATTACAGTAAAGGAATAGTAACTGAAAACACAAATTCCGGTGGAATACGATTCAGAATAAGGAGCTGAATGCACCCTGTCAGTTTGTGGAGGGCTGTCCCTTACACGCTGTATTGAATCTCTAGTTGAGACATTTCCTTCTCATATTTTACGGGAGAGCAGCGGTGGCCCAGTGGTGCCGGCCCCGACTTACGTACGGTAAGTCGTGGGTTCGAACCCAGGCAGGCGGCATTACTTTGTGTAATTTATTTCATCACCACTGCTCTCAAAACGGTGAAGGAAAACATCGTGAGGAAACCGGCATGTCCTAGAGCCAAAAATTCGAAGACAAGAGACATCTACCAAACCGCACTGGGCCCGCGTGGTGGGTTATAGCCCATTCGCTCTCATAGAGAGCAGGCCGAGTGTCCCAGCAGTGGGACCATTGAAAGGCATTATTATGAGACATTTCGACTCCGAATCTCTTTGTCTCAATCCCGAATATTTACCCCAATAACGCTATGTACTTGACATTTTATTTAATTTTATTTATTTTTCTTTTTTATTTCGGGTTTAAGTGTGCCTGATAAAGAATTATGGAGCTCGCAAGGTTTTTCAGAATCCCTCCCCAATAGGGTTAAATAGATCGTCAATAATGTCATCTTATAGTACGAACAAAACCGCACTGCTATTGTTGTATTATAGTACTAGCTGTTGCCCGTGATTTCGTTCGTGTGGAAATTTTTATGTGACAAAAAGTAGCCCATGTGCTATTCCAGACTGTCTATCTGTATTCTGTATCTATCTCTGTGCCATATTTCATCCATATTTTCGCATTTATAATAGTATAGTAAGACTGCATAGAGCGAGTCCATACTTACCATGTCGCTATCGCTTTAGCTGTCCGTTACCTTTTACCGGCTGAACGGCTTCGATAGAATTTGTCATACACCAGCCTACCACCCATCTGCAAAATGTTGGTAATCATGGCAATATATCATTGCTCATTAATTAAAAGGCTACGCACAGCAATGGTGGATTAAACGTGAGTACAATCTTATAAAATTCCACCTGCGATGATTAATGATAATTTCGACATTGCCTCATTATCCTCCCAGCCTCCCACAATGGCCAGCGGTGGCTGTAGTAATTGAAATCAACAGTCATTGCCATTACACTCATAAATAATACGATGATTGGCTGCCATTGCGCCTACGCCTGAGTAGACAATCTTTTTTATTTGATATCAGATGTGGGCACGATTTCGTTTGTATGAAATCTTCCGCTTGCCAAAATCTTTACATGTAATAAAATTGTAACAGGCCGATGTCTGTACACTAAAGATATTGAAAAAGAAGAGGGGTTATTAGAGCAACAGAAGCCAAAAAACAGTTTTTAGAATTTTTGTCTGTCTGTCTGTCTCGACTTTCTGTCTGTATGTTTGTATGCACATCACGCAAAAACCTGCCTTGCTTTTTTGCCAAATTTCATGATTCTAGGTCAAAGGCAAGTACCCTATAGGTTTTGATTCTCTTGAGAAATCGCATAATATGCGACATAAACAGTTATATCTTTTGATCGCGTTGACTTACAAGTTTGATTTTTTCATTGCTCTAACTAAGGGGTAGGAGCCCTGAGTATTTGGTATTAATTTCAGCTTCATACCGCCCCGCATTCCTGAGAAAAAGGGTCTTGACAGACAGACAGACGGACAACAAAGTGATCCTATAAGGGTTCTGTTTGGCCAATTGAGGTACGAAACCCATAAATCAGCTGTTCCATACATTTTGATCGTAGAGGTATTGCACTTTTGTAGGAAACATATTAGTTTATATCGCCAACTACCATCTATAAATGACACAGCAAAAACCATTAATTGACCATTTCTAAAGAGCGAGCGACAATGACTGTCACAAAAAGGCCTGTCCGTTTGTCTGTACGTTAAAAACTGTGAATAACTGACGTTTGATGTAACTGTCAAAGTGAGATTAACTGTAGTTTGGAGACTGGGGTTCTGTAGTGGGCTGCCGGTTTTTTTAATTGAACGTTTTTCTGACTATTTCAGCTGATCCTACCACGTAGTATAAAGTTTATTGCATATCTAACGACGTATCGACTCGAGAAGTAAAATTAGTTTAAATACATGGATGACCGCCTCGTTGGTCGCAAGCTCGACTGCTGAGCATGTGGTTTCGGGTTCGATTCACAAGTTGGGCTAAGTGTTATGCGTTTTTCCATAAGGAATTTCTCAGTGGCAGTCACGGAGTTTGGATTTGTAACAGGTTGATGGCAATAGGCTCGCCCCCATTACATGGGACTTACTAATACATAATTGGCACTTTGGGAACGACTGCTTTAAGATATCAGAAGTGGGATCAATTTTCTAAAGGGTGTAACAGGTCCCTTAACGAAGCCAAAGGCATTTGTTCTCCCCATCATGGCGATATTTTTTTTTGTTCTAGACCATACCTGGTGGGAACCTTTTAGTTACGGAGATGTTGGGGGTCAAAGTTCGAACTATTTATCATTTTTTTTATAATACATGTTTTAAATGTAAGATTATTACTTGTAAACACCTTCACGACCCCCGTACTATTCAATCCATCCATCAGCACAATGTTTTGAGGGCATTACATTGGGTCCTACCGTAAAATGTGATTTTTAAGCCCAAAAGAAAAAGGTCGTTTCCCAGCAATAATTTTTGCGTAAAGTTACTTAGTTTGTTGTACAGTGTCTGATAGCCTCATTAGTATCTTAAATCTGTCATATGCTCGGCTACCTCATGACGTTTTGCGAACTGCGCGCATCTCAGTTGTAAACAGACTCCTAAAAAAACTAGTGAGTCATTCCAAACAAAATGGCCGGTCATTGTCAAGGTCAAAACACCGGCCTATAGCGGTATTAAAAACTGTGTTAATTTGAGTTTTTATTATTATTGAAGTAGGTGTGGTAACTGGCGAAGTGGCCATGTTCCCTAGTGAGTTCATGAGAGTTGGTTGTAGCGGTTTTATGGCCAATGTTGGGGTTATGACGTCTTTAGGGTCTATTCTCATTCCCACGTATCGTCACGTGTATTTGCCATCCGGGTTACTTGTAAAGAAATGAGAAATAGTTTGTCATAAATTTGTTTACTGAAGTCTGGGGTCCTGGTTCTAAGCCATGCTGATAGTCTGCGTTTCAGAGCATCTCTGACGTAATTGAAGTCTTGAACCAGACAGTCTGGATTTCGTTTGCATAGAAACTTGAGTTGCGGGGGATTTCTTTTAGAAATCTGATTTTTATCAATTTGGTTGCTGGTGTCCAATGTTGCTACAAATGATATAAGCGTAGACAGTCATTTTGCGTGCGTTCTGAGTGACGGTGCATCGCGTATGAGGAAACCGCGGCTCACGAAAAAAAATGCCGAATTGTTCCGACCGGTGGGGTTACTAATTACTGTGACGGCTTAAAGCAGGAGTAATTCCAGTGTGGGAAATAGACAGAGCTATACAAATCGTCAAGCGCCATCTCTTTCCCACACAGGAATCACTCCTGCTTTAAGACGTCATGGTAGACCTGGATATGTGCGCGGCTGCTCGCTCTCAGGATAGTTTCAAACTTATCGTGTGTTTGTTTCATGTGCCGCGGATTCCGCATACGCGATGCGCCGTACTCAGGTCTCACATTAAGTCAGCTAATTACTTAAAATACCATCATTATTACAGGCGCCACCTTATCTACCCCTTTGTTATACTTTTAACCCTTTGTGCATAATAAATTTATTATTATTTTAAATGCAGAGGACAAACAAACGGGTGGATAACTACAGTAATTTATTGCTCGAATGAAAGGGGAAATGGGGTTTTCTACCCACCTTCATAACTAAAAATTTAAATTAAAAGTTAAAAACCTCATTCCCAAAATGAAAAGCGAACAAATATTTAAAAACTCAAAAATTGTACCTATTATTGAGCCATCAAAGTCGATCGAGTAACACCTATATTTTAATTATAGAAATAAGCTCTCCAAGTTCATATAATCACATTCAATAGCTATTTCATGAAAAAGTCACTTTTTGAGATTATATGAACTTGGGAGGGTTGTATTGATGATTTGAATGATTATATTTCTGTAACTCTATACGTGTTACTGGCGCGATTCATATTTTCATCAACATACAACCTGACACTGACCTGCAAATTGCAATAAGTTTATGTACGGATGTATGTATTTTCCCACTTTTTGTCCTTTTTAACCGACTTCAAAAAAGGAGGTTATATTTCGAGTTTTTTTTTACCGACTTCAAAAAAGTAGGAGGTTATATGATCGTGTGTATGTTTTTTTTATATTTTTTTGTATGTTACCTGATTTCTCCCCCATTTGTGGACCGATTCTCAAAATTCTCTTTTATTTCAAAGATTATACTTCTGAGGTAGTCCTATTTAAATTTGGTGAAGATCTGGTGGGTTAAAATGGAAGCTTTATGAGAATCATAATATGAATCACGTTAAAAATGTTAAATTCATAAAATGGTCTTCATGGTTATGACCACAAAGTCCATTATAAGAGTTATAATTTTTTAACGTGATTCGTATTATGATTCTGATTAAGCAGCCATTTTAAGCCCCCTGATGCTGATCTTCGGAGATATACTATGGAACTCTTGAAAAATAGACGGCAAATCTGTCGTGATTGCTGCAATCACTTGGATTTTTATTGTTTATACAACATCATGACGTAACATCACGCCTCTATGCTCTGAGGGGGTACGCAGATGTGTACAATACACCCAGATTTCCAAACAAAGGTCAAAACACAAAAAGTGAAAAATGACTTTAAACACCAAATCAATCAAATAAAGGTCAAGCTTCGAAGTCGGTGACCTTTGTTTGATTGATTTTGTGTTTTTGTCACCGACTTCGAAGCTAAAGTTATTTTTCACTTTTTGTGTTTTGGTTTTTATGTTTTCTTAAGTTATGTTTTGGACATATGTATTTCCTTTTTTCTTCTGTCCCCTAAACTGTAGGTAGCTATATGCAAGGTAAGTGTGTGCGTCAGTACGGTAAACTCAAGTCTTTTGGGTTAACAAACAATGCCGGCTTGGGTTAACAGGTCAAATCTATGAATATAATGACGTTGAGTTCCTTTGCATTGGTGCTGTGCGATAAACATCACGCTGAAGGAGCATGATGCATTAGAATAACATAACATTAATAACGCCTGTAATCTCCGAAGGGTTATGCAGGGGTGTACCTAATAGTACACCCGCATTTCGCCAGATATTATTTCCATCAACTGGGCACAAATCCAGACTCCGTGGCTGCTACTTAGGAATTCCTGATAGAAAAAACTAATAACACTTTACCCGACTTGGGAATCGAACCCGCACTTGCGATCACTAGTCCAACGCCAACGAGCCATTAGAATAACTGGTTAAATAATATAGTGTCATCATCTGCCTAGCCTTTTCCTAACTATGTTGTGGTCGGCTTCCAGTCTAACCAGATGAAGCTGAACACCAGTATTTTACATGGAGCGACTGCCTATCGCCGTGGACCTAGTTTGCCCAATGCCTCAAACTAGGCATGCTTTTGCTAGTCGATTTTATATTTTTTTAGGACCTTTTCTGTATAGTAGACTCAACAAGAAACTAAACTTCTATAGCCTAAGTTATAGGAAATGTATTTTTTTATTATCAGATTATTTAGCAATACTTGATTACACGGACACAGAAAAACTTCTAGAAGTCCTAGTTTGTTTATCTTATCCCCTGGTATCTAATTGCACGTATTTACTTAAGTTTTTGTACCAATTGGATTTTTGTTATAGTTGTTAATAGATTTATTTTAATTTCAAAACTTTTATTGTACTAATTATATGATGCATTGTAAGTGATGGCCTGAAAGACAGGTTTAAATAAACCTAGATCAGGCAGGTCGCTACCTAACACTTGAGTTCGACTTCGTCATTACTTGCACCTATTAATATATTTGAGTCATAGTTTACTAAGCGCTAATTATAAAATTGTTTAAGAAATTACACTACAGCACCTAAATGTACTTTTGTAATATCTACTTTTTTAAATAAATTATTCTTATTCTATCTGACCTCCACAACCCAGCTAGTATTGGGTAATACGATACACCTTGGTAAGACTAGTTGTCAGACTTTCGCGTCACTACCTGTAGCGACTGTCAAAGATCTACAAATGACAGCCGGGACCAACAACTTAACGTGGTTTCCGAGGCAACTCGGTATGTAATGGATGGTCACCCATCCACGGACCAACCTAGGCCAGACGAGCAGCAGTTATTATGCAGTGTAGTGTAATCAATAATATATTTGTGGCTTTGTGACATGCCTAACACATCTAACACTTTTTCAAACCAGTGTTAACATGTCATTAAGCAAGTTTTCCCCGTTTGTGGGGTAAATGGCTACGTGTAACTTGATGTGTCATTATAATGACTTTGTGTTAGCTGTTTCTAAACTACTTCTCACGCAATATTATTTAAACTTTGTTTGTTAAGAGCGTTAACATCTTACGGCATTTCAAACAAACTTTGAACTCATTTGTTTTCGAAATGACTGAACCGATTTTAATGAAACTTCATACGCATAAGCAGGATACATAGGTCTAAAAAGTTGATAGAGAACATTTTCATTTTTTTAAAGCACGCGACGCTCGAACAATATGCCTACATTTCGGTTACCTCGCGCTACACTAGCGCCTCTAGCGGCGAATTCATACGCGATAGCGCCCATTGGGGATAGTACAGATCATACAGGCGTAATGTTGTCATTTCGTTCAGATCCAGCCTGTCCCTTTGCTGTCCTCCCCAGAGACGCCCTAAGCCGAGGCTCGTACCCCACAGGGGGTGCCCTTAGCGAGTGGTCGCTTAGTTTTTAAGTATAATTTTAAGCCCCTGGCTGGAGGCCTTAGAATCATTTTTAAGGCATCCACAGGATTTGCCCGGCTAAGCAAGTAGCCAGCCTCAGAGACTGAACTGCGAGATGCCATCTCCAAAAAAAAAAAGTAATGTTGTTCATGTTCACTTTCAATGATGATACACTCTTAGTCCGAATTTGATCCCTCGTGTCTATCCAAAAATACGTATTGACAAACGGTCTATTCTTGTACTGAGTCACGACAAAAATTAAGTTTATTTCCGTGCCAAAGTGATTGTTTCGATGTTGTCATTGGGGTTAATTGTAGATGACGGTAGTTTAAACGGTTAGATATTTCTTGGCCTTAAATGATGTTTGTTTATTGAGAAAGACTGTTTTGTGGGTAGCGGGTGTGTTTTAACTAGGGTTGCCATCCGTCCGGGTTTCCCCGGATTTGTCCTAATTTGGAGGGCGTCCGGGGGCCGTCCGGTCGGGGTTTTAATAAGTGTCCTGTTAAAACTTTTTGTGATAGTTTCATTATAACACCTGTTATCTACCGGGATGCAAAAAAATTTGAGCTTACTTCGCTCGCTCTTTCATTCTCGTTACTCTTAAGTGCTTCTTAAGAAATGTTCCTAATTTTGTAAATCGCACTTCTTGTCACCATACTATCACCATACTATTCGTCTTGCGATGTTTTTCAATTTTGTCTTTTTTTTTTGGGGTGACCGGGGAAAAAACTCTATTTCACATAAATGCCCGGGGTTTTAAAGTTTTTGTCCGGCATCGCCGGCTTAAGTGATGGCAACCCTAGTTTTGACGTGTACCCGGAAATAGTTAAAGTTTGCATAAATTGCGGAGGACTAGGAGAGCTAATAAATAAAAGAAATAAAAAGAAAATAAAAAAGCCTTTTATGCCTTACATTTTACAGGGTTTTTCTTATTTCTAGTTGGTATATTGCTTGGTTAGTTAAACTTCTATTAATTGTTAGTTTTATTAGTTTCTATCTAAATATATCTAATACTAGCGGCCCGTCCCGGCTTCGCACGGGTACCTATGTTACTCAGGGTGAATGTAGCTTTCTAATAATGAAAGAATTTTTGAAATCGGCGCAGTAGTTTTTGAGTTTATTCATTACAAACATACACACAAAAATACAAAATTACAAATCTTTCTTCTTTATAATATTAGTGTAGATTTATAGCGTAATTATGCAAAAAACCCAGATAGGGTGTAGGCCTCCTCCAAAGGTGCCCACTTGACTCTATCCTGTGCAATTTGTCTCCAGTTTGGGCCAGCTGTTCTATTGATCTCGTCTTCTCATCGTGTCAGCGATCTCCCGCTGCCTCTTTTGCCTTGTGGCCCTCTCCATTAGGTTACTTTTGCCTTGTGGCCCTCTCCATTAGGTTACTTTTGCCTTGTGGCCCTCTCCATTAGGTTACTTTTGCCTTGTGGCCCTCTCCATTAGGTTACTTTTGCCTTGTGGCCCTCTCCATTAGGTTACTTTTACCGTCGGCGTCCATCCCTGGTCTGTAAGCCTCATTACCAAAGAGATCTAATAATAACGTACATAACATCACGCCTGTAATTCCCGAAGGGTAAGGCAGAGGTGTACCTAATAGTACGCCCACATTTCGCCAGTTACGTTTATTTATTTTTTATACTATTCGGGAAACATACAGCTAAACAATGTTCTTAACAGTAAGAATATGTCTCATGTAATAGGAGGCGACCCTTTTGCCATCAACCGACTCCGTGCCTGCTACTGAGAAATTTCTGATGGAAAAACCCAATGGATAACACTGCCAGACCCGGGAATCGAACCCAGCGCAGCCGCTGGTATTCTGATAGGGCCCAAAGTGACGCCACGGTCAGATACGAATATAAATTTAAATAAAAAATAAAGTGTACAACGAAAACAAATATAAATGTGTACCTAATATATAATAAACTAGAACATTAGAATTTGACAATCAATTCGGGTTGTACCGTGCTTCTAATAATATGTATAAATCAATCATGATTTGAAAGACACGTGGCGCCATCTATTATCATAAGAACGTTATTGTTGTTTTCCTAGGGAATAGCACTGTTTTTCGGGATGAAAGGCACTCTATGTCTGTTTCTGTACACCTGACACCGTATATGCAAAATTTCAGGATGATCGGTTCAGTGATTTAGGCGTGAAAAGATAACAAACACACTTTCGCATTTGTAATATTACTAGCTGTTGCCCGCGGCTTCGCTCGCGTTTTGGTCGGAAATTATTTCACGGGCACATTGTAAATACTCGCACATTGTAAACACTCGGGCATAATGTAGCTTCCTATTAGTAAAAGAATTTTCAAAATCGGTTCAGTAGATCCAGAGATTACCCCCTACAACCTCACAAACTCTCAAACTTTACCTCATAATAATATTAGTATAGATGAAATCTTTCTGCTGTGGAGACAAGATTAACCAGCCCCTTCTGATATGGACACGAAGTCTATAAAATCGATTCCCTCATGATTCCAAAACTCCTCAAACCAGATTTTGATAAGGAAATCGAACCTAAATGGTGGAGTACGAGTATACTTACCAATAAATTGGTGACAGAAAGCTAGGTACATGCTTCGAAGGTACACATCAACTTTCCACGGCGTCACCACCCGTGCCAGTCGCGGCACTATCAGAGAGGTAGCTTCCTATTATTGAAAGAATTTTCAAAATCGGTTCAGTAGATCCAGAGATTACCCCCTACATACAAACTTACAAACAACTTTTACCTTTTTGTAATATTAGTATAGATAATAAAGTAAGGATACGAATTTAAGAATTTCTGATGCACATCACCAAATGAAAGTCGGTAACGAACTCTAAAAGTCTTGAAAAAGTGACACATGAAGCAAGACTACAATGCAAATGATTAACAATTTAATAGTTACCTATAATACGTATACATTTAACGTTTCTTCCAAGTCGCCGTCAATCAGACAGCCGTATTCAATTCACTATTATCACCCTGTCTTTAATTTCACTTTGATATCAAGATAAAGCTATAAATCAATTGAATTAATAGTTTGTAAGGTGAGGTGGACGGTTTTCGGTTGAAGTTTATTCATACTAATATTTCATTTAGGCTTAGGTTTAAGCAATCACCAGGGGCCTTAGTCTGCTATTGCAATAGTGTCAGAATGGTCTATCATTGATTTAATAAGGCCCCGCGCAGACAAATTACCCTTTGTACGCACGTCAAACGAGTTTCGAACGCGTTTCAATACGCCGTGGGCAAAATCTTCAAAATAATCGCTGAGCTACCCAAAAAGGCCACGCCTGCACCAAATATGTACTCGCATTTTATTTAAAAATTTCATCCAAATATGTTACACAATTTTATCCTAATACAGTAAATTAATATACAAAAATCATTGTTTACCTAAAACATAAATGAAGTTCTAAAGTTTCACCGATACTACCGTAAAATGTTTACTAAAGGCTGAGCTTCTTAGAGCTTCCAATAAAATAACGGCCACAAAAAAATTAGTTTATAAACATGTTTTATTTACATACAAATAAACTTAAAACTTAAGGCAGTCCTTAGTGTAATTTTAAAATTTTAATGAAGAGTGGATCTTCAAAAAACTTAATCTTAGTGATAAATGAGTCTTCAAACAACCAACATTAAAACTGTCATTTGTATGGTCATAATAATTTAAAAATATTAATGAAGAATCAGTCTTATAATATACTTGGTTATATGCATACATTTGATGGCAAACGTAGTGATATATTTGGGTAGTAATGACACAAAATTTTGCTAGTTAACATTTGGTGCACGCGTAGCATTTTTGGGTTATGAAAAGTTTTAGTAGTGCAGGCATGACTTAAATAGCCCGAAAGATTTTGGTACAGGTTTCATTTATTTGTACATAAAATATTTGTTTTGGATGAGGCTGTTTAGGGTAACGATTGTTTTTTTTTTGGTGGTGATTCAATTTCATCCCTTTCATTTATGTATTTAACAGTTTATTTACACACAAGTTGTTGCTCGCGGCTTAGCTCGCGTTTTGATCGGAAATTATCCCACGGGCACGTTGTAAATATAGCCTGTGGCACTCGGGGATAATGTAGCTTCTTAATAGGGAAATAATTTTTAAAATCGGTTCGGTAGATCCAGAGATTGCCCCCTACAACCTCACAAACTTTACCTCTTTATAATATTAATATAGACTAACACTCTACTAATACAGAAACTACCTAAGGGGATTTGACTGTAACTGAAGTTACAGTCTCATGCGACTTCTTTTTGATCCTTTGATGACGTGACCATGACCATGCAATGACGAAGTAGCTTCGCTGAAACAAAGTTGGTCGGTTAAAATCAGATAGTCTGTTTTAACTTACTAACCCCATTATTAAAAAAAATACTAACACCATTACAGCAGTGGACCTATTTGTAGTCTAATAAATAAGTAAAACATGTGTCCAGTCTAAAAAAAAAAAAATGTGGATACAGTATGCAAAACCCTAAAATGGAGACGGACAGGACACACATGCTAAGGGAACAGATAGAGAAGTGGACGAGACTAGTAACGGAACGGTACCCGCGTGATAGTAAGATGAGCAAAATATGAAAATAAGATAGCTGGTCAAGAATGGAAACGTATTACAAAATATAGGACAAAACGAAAAGCATTAGAGGCCTTTGTCGATAGACAAGTTGAAAAAGATAAACCGGCTGGCGATAAATAATATTATGTATGTGTAATATAGAAAGTATAATTATTTATGTAATAGAGTAATTTTATTTATTTAAATAAATAAAGAAAACATGTAATTTTTGGTCGAGATTCAAGATTAAGTTTACATATACTACGCCGGAAGTCCTCGCATAGATTTGCAGAGTTGTATAATACTCCCTTTTTAGCCTGTCTCAATCCGTATGTGGTAGGAAAGGGACTATTGTCAACACGTTTCTCAACAAAAAATCAACTACGCCAAGAACCGTCCCTCTCACCCCACGATGAAACCCAAAAACTTCTGCTTACCTCCCAAACTGTACGGACAGCTTTCTAATATAATAATAAGAACTATTAGAAGAACTCATATTATTTATGATTTTATTCGTGGTTTTAGCACCAAAACCGTTACAATACCGAATGAGGACGAAAATCTAGTTTTTTTTTCTAGATTGGATTTTTGATTTTGTTAATCGTCTGTCTGGTTTATGGGTAAAGTGGAGCGAGTTTAGTTTTTTTTTAATTTGAAATGTATGACGGCATTGGTTTTTTAAATGTCTGATCGGTTCTTTGCGGTTCTATTCATGTGGAGCGGTGGTATGAGGTTAAAGGTCGTGATGAATGTTTTGAGTATGAATGTGGGTGTTCAGCTCTTTGCTGAACTGGGCCTGTTTGGAGCAGCCACTAGATACACCCAATTTTTATTTATTTCATATTGTGTACACCAGTGGCGAAGGTTCTATACAACTCGATTCCTACCGGCTTCCCTTTGAAAGATGGCAGTCAGTATTCTGTAGACAAATAATTTACTCACATTAAATATATGTATTCCGGCTTAACTCTGACCCTTCGCTACTGGTGTACACTTATTCCAAATAAACATGATTGCTTTTTTCTTTACGAGTACTAATCCACTATGCGGACACGGAAACAAATTTTAACGGGATAACTTGCAAGCCGGAAAAGCATCGATAATCCATTGATGAGGTCAATCACTTTCCATTTCCATCAAATGAGGTATTAGCTATCGGCCGATATCATTTGATTACCCTACTTTTTGCTCATCAGCATTTGCCCGCCGTTCGAATCGGTTTCCAATCTAACCGGATGCAGCTGAATACCAGTATTTTACATGGAGCGACTGCCTATCTGACCTCCACAACCCAATTACTACGGGACCAACGATACGCCCTTGGTAATGCAGTGCTGGGACAAAGGCCACGTCACTGTAAAGAGAACAGGGGGTTTCCTATGACGTCTTAAAAACGGGAGTAATCCTATATGGGAAAGAGACAGAGCTATACAGGTCGTCTAGCGCCATCTTTTTCCTACACTGGAATTACTCCTGCTTTAAGACGTCATGGTAGGCCACCAGCCTGGTGGCCTACCATGACGGCTTACAGGCCACGAGAACAGACCTGGTGGCACCAGGTCTGTTCTCGTGGCGTGTAAGCCTGATTAGTTGGGGTCTACTGCTAGTCCCACCGGGGCCACTATCAGCACAAGTTCCTCTTAGCTGTTTCTTTGGACCGTGGACTGTAGCAGCACCTTCAATATGTTCCTCCCCTTGTCCCATTCTACTTGTGGTCGGCGCAACACGGTTTCTTCTTCCATTCTCCCCTGTCAGACGCCACGGCATCATTTACTGCTTTTTAGGGTTCTGTACCCCCTTGGGTACCCCTTGGTAAAGACGGGACACTATTACTAAGACTCCACTGTCCGTCCGTCCGTCACCAGGCTGTATTTCATGAACCGTGATAGCTAGACAGTTGAAATTTTCACAGATTATGTATTACTGTTGCCGCTTTAACAACAAATACTAAAAACAGTATAAAATAAATATTTAAGGGGGGCTCTCATCCGGGGCTGCGGGACTGTTCGAAAGAGATAACGTGGCCCCGGAACATAAAGGTCGATGAAGGAACATGGATGGGTCTTAGTCAGTAAAAGTCTGACACTCCCTCATGCTCCGCTCAGAGCGGGAGGAGTCATTTGATGATTTTCCATGCGAAAAAAAAAAGAGGGGGACTCCCATACAACAAACGTGTTTATTTTTTAGATAATTGTACGGATGCCTTCGTGCGCGAGTCCGACTCAAATCTCGATCATCAATCGAATTTTCTTTCATCACATTCCTCACACAATCCATCCATCGTTTCTTTGGTCTTCTTATTAGACCTTGAACCGTAGCGTTAACCTTTAAAAGCCTCATGTACTAACGGCAAAACTGGCAATAATACGCCATTGTATAAAATCCCTGTCAAATATTTGTTCAGCAAATGTCAAGGGACACCACCTATCACGAACAAATAAGGCGTGAAGCCGAAAGGTTGGCTCGGAAGACTCCGAAAACAGCGTTTTTGAGAGGAAAAGAAGATACTTGAAAGACTATCCCTATTAAGGGGAAATGCGGATGGTCTTTTCTCCATACAAACGCTCTCGCGAGTTCTCTTTCTGGCATTTGACTTAGAGCTATGATTTTTACACTTAAATAAATATCAACCTCTTCTATGTCCCTATGTTTTTTCTTTTTGATGATACACAATCTGTATCAGCACTAAAAACTTTACTAAATGCTAAAAAGGCAAATTTGGAGCGCTGTCAAAAGAGGCCTAGTGTACAAATTTGACAACTATTAATGAAAAAAGAAAAACATAGGGACACAGTATATAACCTTCTTATTCAGTTTATGAAATATGTTTTAAATTGGTCGAATATTGGGGGACGAAATAGTCGAAAGCCAAACCTCGAATTATGACTTTTTACTAGTCGGAACTGCAGTAATTGTCTTTATTGCACAAATGTCGAAAGCGCGCTCGTGGAGGGACAGCGATAGTTTCTTCAAATACCTACCGCATTACCTCTTAAAGACTGCCTCGTTGCTCTAGTGATCAAGCGCGGCTGCTGAGCATGAGGTCCTGGGTTCGATTCCCGAGTCGGGCAAAGGATTATCGGGTTTTTCCATCAGGAACTCCTCTGTAGCAGCCGCGTAGTCTGCATTTGTGCCCGTTTGATGGCAATAGGCTCGCCTAAAGTAAACATAACTGGCGTAATGTGGGTGTACTATTAGATAAACCCCTGCCTAACCCTTCAGGGATTACAGCCGTGAGTATGTAAGAGCTTAACTTAATAAGGAGTCTATTTTTTTAAAGTCTTGATCAAGCTTTCAAAAAACCCGAAGATTAATTTCAAACAAGCAACTGAATACACAGTACAACTTGAAACATAAATTTTCCAATTTTTCTTTTGTTTCATCCACATCCTTGTTTTTCCCACAGCTGGGCAAAGGCTTCCCCCATATCCTTCTAGGTACTCTTCTCCTGCACCACCTCGAACCATCCTTCAGGATGCGCCACATCATAAATTATAATTTTACCGCTTTACAAAATATTATAAAGAGGTAAAATAAATTTGTTTGTGAGTTTGTATGGGGGTAATCTCCGGAACTAATGATCCAATACTAAAAATTCTTTCACTGGCAGAAAGCTACATTATTTGGGGGTGCTATAGGCTTTAAATTATATTGATATCATTCTTAATAGCCGAGCTAACACAATTTTCGCGGGCGAACTGCTAGTCTTCCATCAAAACATTAAAACTAACACAGTAATTCTATCACCGTATTAGAAATGATATTAGTAGTGCCATTGGCACATATCTGCGATGTATTTCACTGAATATTAAACGGCTGAGAGAAATCTAACGTATAATACCGGTTTCTGGTATAAAAATACCGGATTTGCGTAGCGATGCCTCAACACTATTGTTGAATAGGGTTGCCGCTAATTAAATCGGTTTTTGATTTGTAATGTTTTGCTCTCATCACTTCTTTCTCTCGAAGGTGAAGACAGAGGTGTGTAGTAAAGTTCTACCTTGTCTTCTTTATCGTGTGGTTAACCTGGCCTTACCTGGTGTCAAGAGTTGTTATGCCGCCCATGAGCCTCTGACTTGTCTTTACATGCCGTCGAGATACAGGATGTAACAGGACCCTTCACGAAGCCGTCAACCAAGCATTATGTACATAAAACTAAAAAACTTTTACGGCAGGACTCAAAGTAACGTACTCAAAACATTGTGCTGGTGGAAGGATTGAATGGTACGGGGGTCGTGGAGGTGTTTAAAGTAAAAATCTTCATTAAAAATACGTATTTAAAAAAAAAAACTTGTGAAAAAGTTGTAACTTTGACCCCTTGAATTTCTTAAAAGCAGCCGGAAGTCTGGCTTTATGCTCGGTAGATGGAATTAGGCTCGCCCTTAGGTCGTTAATATGCGTATCGGACAAAATATGGTGGTTTTGTAGCTGCATTTCTACCTAACCTTTCGGGGTTTACAGTCGTGATGTTCAGTTTCAAACTCAGCTGTGAATTTGTAAATGGAGAACATAATATCGGATTTATGGCACAAAGAAGTTCAATGTATCTTTCATAAAGTTAATATTTATTTTATGTAGCTCAAGCGTTTATAGATTTACGATATCAAAATGTTTCGCGGTACAAGAATGTTTTTATTTCACCGTTATCGAGCGCAAAATATTATTTCGGCGCGAACGTTTTAGGATCGCTAAAAATAGTTTCATTGCTTTTTTTAAATACAAATGTATTAACTGCACATATAGAAGAAGATAGTCACAAAGAGGGTGCCTGAAGACGGGCGTCGTAACCGAGGCACGAGTCAAGAAGCGCTGGCGTGACGATCTGGACTCATTCTTAATGGATTGGTCGAATCGGAGAAGGCAAATGTTAATCAAAATTGAAAAGCCATGGGTGGCTTTGCCTAGCAGAAGGACAGAGTACGCTAAAACAAAAAATACTACAATAGACTTTGATGGCGACTTCGCCTGAAGTATGCTGGTATTCAAGCGTAGTCGACGAGTATGTCAGACTTCGGATTTCTGACTGCCTGTCAGAAGCTTGTCTTACAAAGAGGCTTACCAAGTAGTTACCTGATGACAGTGTGGTAGAGGTCAGATAGGCAGTCGCTCTATGTCATCATCGTCTGCCTAGTTCCTTCCCAACTATATTGGAGTCGGCATCCAGTCTAACAGGATGCAGCTGGATACCAGTATTTTACATGGAGCAACCTCCACACAAATTAAACATGAAAGTATACTTACGTACATCAAAGCATGTTTCGATCACACAGACATATTTCTTCATTGCCTTAATCACTACTATTTTGGTGGAATGATAATGAACTAAGTAAGTAAGCACGTAGTGTTGCCTAACTCTGGTAAATGTCGCCATACTGTCTACTGTTTATAAGAATTTGTACTGGTTAGTTTATGGGCCAAGGTGAATATAAATGTTGATGTATGGAGAGGGAGAGGAAGATCAAGGAAACGATGGATGGATTGTGTGAGGAATGATATGAAAGAGAAAGGAGTAAATGATAGCGTGACGGAGAGTGGATGAAAAAAACGTGTTGCGCCGACACCAAGTATCATGATGGGACTAGGGCTGGAAGATGATGAGATTCTGGGTCAAGTTACTGTCATTGGGATTAACAAAGAAAGAAAATATGTTTGGTCGGCCTTGCTATAAGTGCACACAACTTAAAATAAACATTAAATTTAAAAAGCTTCCAACTAGTAAATGGCTGCACAGATTTTGAGAAAACATGTCTAATTCTAATATACACATCGTGCGCTTTCATTTGATATCCCTCTTGGGTATATTTGAAAATATTCGATTTTTCATACCGACTTTCATCCCCCATATTTAGTAAAGGGCTACACCGATTTTGATAACACATATTTATGAACCATCGCCAAGAAACTAGCTTTGAAATAAAAAAACTGCATCCAAATGGGTTCACTCGTTTAAGAGCTACGGTGCCAGAGACAGACATACACACACCTACCGGTTAAACTTATATAACACCCCCCTTTTTGCGTCGGGGGTTAAAAAAACTTTAATAAAAAAGATAATATTGTGTCTCATGGAATTGTGTGTTTCTTGTTTGCCCCTGTATTAAATTAATGTTGTATGCCTTCATACAGGGGCCATCTTTGACAAGCAAAAGCATAATCAGCCTATAATGTTCCCACAGCTGTGACACAGGTCTCCTCTCTATGAGAGGGAATGGGCCATAATCCACTACGCGGGCCCAGTGCGGGTTGGTAGATGTCACATGTCTTCGATTTTTTCTTTCTAGGATATACCAGTTTCCTCACGATGTTTTCCTTCACCGTTTTGAGAGCAATGGTGATGAAATAAATTACAAAAATAAGGACAAAAAAGAGTACTTAACTTAAAAAACAAAAAAAAAACAGTTTCTAAGGTGTAAAATAAACGCAAAACATTTCCATGTCAATTGACTATCAAAATTTCCCCGTTCTTAGTCCACTTATTTTTGCATGGCAACCCTGTAGCTGTCAAAACTGGTAGTTGATGTGACAAGTACAGTTCACACTTCACAGTCATTACGTGTCATTAAGAATTATGCAAAGAGAAAACTTTGCGGTGTAAATAACTGTTGCACAATGACTGGTAAATCACAGGCTTAAGAACTGGTATGATGGAGGGGCTAGTTTTGTGAGCAGTTTAGTTCTGTCGGTGTGAGCTTAGCGCAAATAAGTTATGTCCTGTTAGACAGATTGTATCTCACGATATGGAGCATTGTCACTCGTATCGTGGAGGCTCTTTTATATCAGTCCTGCCACTTCCGTCTTCTTCTTCTTGTCGTATCGATCATCATTACATCATCATCATTTCAGCCGAAAGACGACTGCTGGACATCCTCCCCCAAGTGTCGCCACATTGACCGGTCCCGGTTCAGGTCGTCGCGACACACCAGCACGTGGGCAATTTGATCTGGAGTTGCGCATTCGCATTCGGTGTTGGAGGAAATAATAACACATTTTGCCAGATTATGTTTGCAGCGGCCTACTTATACGCAATCGATTCAGAGCTTTAGAAATTACTTACTACTTATTTTGTTATTTTAAATTATTGTTTTTATGTATTTTGATTTTTAATATAATAATCAATATTTTTGTGTTTGAAATTATGGATATTTTTGTCTGACTAAATAAATGAATTGAATTGAAATAGGCCACTGCAGTTCACTTCGTGCTACTAGAATTGGGTCTTTATCGTACTGTTGGACCACTCAAATCGTGCACTTCTATGAAATCCCGTAAACTTCTGTTTGTATTCCTAAAACAAAGGGTCGAAGAAATGTGACATCTTCGGTCTACCCACCCGCATTAGGCTCGCGTGGTGGATTACTTACGGCCAATTCCTCTCACAGAATACACGGTCATAATGTTTGGAACAGCAAATTTTTGGGTGTGATCAGAATTACGTCTTCTACTTTTCTCGTGTCATCTTCCAACCTGTATGTTTATGCTATAGCAAATAGATTTAAATAATTGACCAAACTATACATCTTTACGTATCAAGCAAGTAGCGATGGCACAACCTAAGCTACTTCAGACACTTACATAAACAAAACAGCTTCAGTTACGATGTAACCGTTACACAATAGTAAACGTAAGTCACCGGTTTTTTGTAAGCTTTTGTTAGTCATTATCGAGTTAATCTGGTCGGTAATCCAGTTTAGAATGTATGTTGAGTAATGTACAGACAGCACATCAAGCTACTACAATCTGTCAAATTTCTTTAATAGATTTTCAACTTTATCGGTAAAGCATTATGTTCAAGGTTGATTGGGAAATTTTAACAGTTTTGGGCTTATTTGCTGGCGTCTGTACAATGAGGATGGTTTATTTTGATGTGTGTGGGGGAGGGGAGGTGCTTGTATTAGATTCATAAGCTAAGGTTCAGAATGTTTTTAAAAAGAAATGCAGGTGGTCCGTTAGATAGATGCAGTCGACGTTACCAATGCTGGTAAAATCTAGTTGATGTTGGCGCTGAGAAGTTGGGATTATTGGCAAAAGCAAAGAGAGGCTTATGGCCCATCAGTGGCCGAAGTTGGACTATGGACGATGATGATTCTGCCGAACTGTAGGGTAGTCCTATTCTTTTTCATGACAGATTGGTAAAAGTAGGATGATTCATAGAGTTCTTCTTCTCTAATCGTTGACTCACCGAACGACGACCCGAATGGCGCCGCGGTAGTGATGCTGCCTGACGTTCTTAGGGTCCCGGGTTCGAATCCCGGTAGGAGCAAATGTTTGTGTGATGAGCATGGACATTTGTTTCCGAGTCATGGATGTTTATATGTATAATAAGTATGTATTTACAAACAAAAAAAAGTATCTATGTAGTATTATCAACTATCTGGTGTCCACGACACAAGCCTCGTTGCTTAGTGTGGCACCTAGATGGCGCTGTGTGTAATGTCCAGCGATATTTATTTATTTATTTATATTTATTTACTCAGATTTTGTCCGACGAGTACGTAATACATACGTCCAACATGGACAGCTCTGTCGTTTTCCTCATTCAAGTCCTGGAGGGTGCAATAAGTTGTTCACGACGGGCAGGAGAGGTGTGGCATATCCTATGTTGGGGCTCCACACTCGCATTTTGTCCGAGATGGATCGATTATACCCCATCTAGCCAAATTCATCGAATGAAAGTACGCTTGCCTGAGATAGACAGGTCTAATCCATACTATCATTATAAATAAGGATGTGACATACTCTGGCTGGCTGTCGGTCTGTACCTTTTTACGGTCTACGACTGATCGGATGAAATCTGGCTTACGGCTAGAACATGAACTGGGCCAGGAGAGGACGTTAGTCAGTCAGTTTATTCCGATAGTACGATCGTGGGATAAATTGTGACCTCCACGGAGGGCAATGCTTCTTTTTTTGACAGGAATGAAGAATGGCGAAAAAATTTCGACGTCTTTTCTATTATCTTATCATATCGTAAATGTCTATAATGTCGTGGGTTTATCAAACACTTCTATAATAACCTGTAGTTAGAAACATTGCCTTCATATTCAAAGCCATATTCAGTTATAAAGGAAGGCGCCATCTTGACATAATATGAGGCGCCTTTTACGAAACATTTAGATATAGAGGGCCATATATCATACTAACCACTTCTCTAATAAGCATGAAATTATAATGCACCAACATAATCTTACATCATAAAGTCTAAACATATAAAATAATACGCCATTAAATGTCACGATCGCGATCAATTACTTTAATTTATTCCGAACGCATCCGTAGGGCGACGGTGTTGCCAGATATAGAAGCTAAATTACTATACGTGCGCTATAATATTTATGTTTTATCTTCTTTGAGAATCTTTGACAGGTAGATAAACGTTTTTAAATTGTATTTAAATGTCATTTGTCATTCATTTAATTTAGCAGTTGTGACAGTGATATTGGCCCCGACTTACGAATTGTAGGCAAGGTTTGAAGCCAAGCAAGAACTTTACTTGTGTAATTTCTGTCATCACCACTGCTCTTAAAACTGTAAAAGAGAACAACGTGAGCCCAAACATTCTAAGACAGCTGACATAGACCAACCCGCACTGGGCCCGAGTGGTGGATACCGGATTTACGGCCCACTCTAACAGAGAAGTGGAGGCTTCTGTCCTTGCTGTAGGAACGTCTAAGTGATTTATGGAAGTAGTTTTTAATACAACATAAACCTTTCGAGGAACACGGATTTTTTGGGAAATCCATGTTCCCCGAAAGGTAAGGTCCCGGTTTTGGTCCCATAGTAAAACCAGGGAGAAACCGGTTTTACTATAGGACCGAAACTCAGTTAAGCATAGTTAGGTAGAGGTGTTTCTGTAAGTACAGACTACAGTACATACATATTTCGCCAGTTGTATTTAAGTCCCATGTAACAGGGGGCGAGCCTTTTGCCATCAACCAGGCAAAAATCCTAACTCCAAACTGTTTAAAATTTCTTAAAAAGGAAATAGTTTTAAACTTAGCGTTTCCCGCCTATCTTTAATAACCTGAATAAAGTCGTTGACCTATAGATGCTTTTTTTGTGCAAAAGTCGAGGTCGCGAACTCACCGTTCAATTCTTAGGCAAGGCGAAAGTTGAACCGGTTTTTTTGATTTGTAGATTTTATTTCGAGGAGCAGTCATGATTGTTTAAGAATTTTATCTACTTATATTGAGGGACCCAAATTGTCAGTGATCTTGGAAATAAACTTTGGTTTACGCCATTATACGAGTAGTTCCGGATACGAAATACTTGGAAATTCAAGCGGTTCTTTGGCAAGTTCCGATTTTAATGTCAAAATAATCTGGATTTTGTATAGTTGTAAAATGCGTTCTCTTTATTTACTATGACGAAATCGTCTTTATGCGAGATGTCCTTTTGGTAAAAAAAAAATGATATTTTTAAGGTTTTGAAATATTTGTATCATACTGCCTCGCTTTCTGAGAGAAGCCCTGTGAATCAGAAGTAGGAAAGCTTTGCTATTCCTCCACAACATGATACTAAACCAACATACCTACTAAACAAACTTCGCCCATGATCTTGCTACCCTACCAGCAGCCGTAGTTCAAACGCACGACATGTATTACCAACACGCATGCCCAGTAAGCGTGACGTGAGTAAACTTCCGCGTATTATATGTAGAAGCGTGCATTGCATGCGGTGACTGTGAATAACGTGGCTCTCATAAACCTTGTCAGAAGGTGGAATCGTTGGATTCATGTTATACCATACCGGCTTTCCTCCGTGCCTCGGAAACCACGTTAAGCCATTGCCCGGCTGTCATCTACAGATCTTTGACAGTCGTTACAGGTAGTCAGTAGCAACCAGTCTTACCAAGGGATATTATTAACTGGTGCTGACTGGGTTGTGGAGGTCAGATAGGCCGTCGCTCCATGTAAAATACTGGTATTCAGCTGCATCCAGTTTGACTGGAAGCCGATCGCAACATAGTTTTTGCTGATCTTGATTAGACACCAACATGATCTGAGTTGCGATGATCATTCTCTTATGCTTTATCATTATCGTCTAATTCTTCTTTCGTATCGATGGTAAAACTTAAGATATATGGATTGTGTGCGGAATGATAATAAGACCTCTCATGTATAGGTGTAGGAACACATTGGATGATCCAGCAAGTGGGCCATGATCTGGTCGGGAACACCGCATTCACACAGCGTGTCTGAAGGTTCTTATATCCCCCAATTTAATGTGCAAGCGTTATTTCAACCGAAAGATCTCCATTGCGGTCACCCGGACCAGGTACCGGACCAGGTCATGTCGACCTGGTCCGGTACCTGGTCCTGGTGTTTCTCTCATCTCTTCTATTTCTTCCATACGTCTCCGTCAGTCATCAATCAACTCAGCATTCGCCTCTCATTCAGTATTGTTCCTTTGGTCTTCTTCTACTTGTATTACCATCTCGAGTCGGTCTCTCATTCTTCCTAATTGATTTACTATTCAAATTATCTAGTTAAATCCACCTTGGGGTACACAGTTTTCACCTTTTACTAACATTCTTGACTGGCATAGTTGTCTAGCTATTCTTGATACGGTGGAACCTGCTTAGCTGTTACAACTTCTGACGGGTATGCAAATCTCATTTGGGACCTTAATTTAATTCGAGTCAGTCTGCCTGACCAATCTGGGTCATTGTTAGTTTGTGGTCTAGATTTTAAGTTCAAGTCTAGATTAAGAATTTGTATTTGTTTCTCCTATTCTCAGGGTGCTATAAATATTTTCAGGTTGGCATTACTCGGAACAGCCAATCTGCAAAATAATGATGAATGTATGTTTGGTAAACAAACAACCGCTCCGCCTGGCTCGAATTTTGCCGAGCTGACCTGAACATGATTCAGTCGTGATAGATTTCAAACGGAGAATCGAATGAAAACGTAATATGTGTATTAACGCATTTGGGTACCGGCTTTATTATTCAAAAAGTACTGCCGAATTAAATGTGTTGACACGATCAATTTTTGTTATTAGTAATGATTGACAGCTCTTACGGGTGCTGAACCCCTAAGAACTACATACAATACGTCTTGTAATCTCCGAAGGGTACTTAACAAGTGTACCCATATTTTGCCAGTTATGTTTAAGTAAAAGGGTGCGAGCCTATTGCCATCAACTGGGCACAAATCCAGACTCCGTGGTTGCTACTGATAAAATCCTGATGGAAACTTCTAAGAACTGTCAATGTTGTACAATTCAAGTTCCAATGTCTTTTTGACATTTGCTTGAATGTTATCGATATGATCATTGTCAACTACACCCACCACCTTGGTTTCTGCTTACCCCCCTTTGTAATCACGATAAAAACACAAAACAAACACATCATGACGCGCGACGCGTGTCAACTTCCGCGCATTGTCGCGTGTAGTGCATGGGAAACGCATTTTTCTCATATGGCAACACTTTGTTGTTACGTAACTAGTGTTTTCGGTGTAATGTCGAGGGAGTAAGGTTGGAAATTGATTGTAGTTTGTTATGGTTTTGTTTTCTTGAAAATCAGTTTTTGTTGTTGTGGTATAAAATTGAATTTACAATACAAATTAGATCGATCCTTGTTGATTGACGATTGCAATTGTTTTTAACCCTTATTATAGTGTGGTTTCAAAGTTCATTTTTGAGTGACAATTTCACTGTAATGATTTTTTTAAGATTACAAATGTTTTGAGTTCTCACTGTTTGGTTTTAAGGTCCATTTTTGAGACGTTTTGAAATGATTAGTCGATATGACAACGTTTTATTTCTTGTCGGCGCCGAGTCGTTATTAAATGCTAATAATATTGTGATCTAGTTTTTTTTTATTCGATTTGCTTATTTCCGTCGTTCATTGACTTGGTGATTGATTTAAGATGACTGGTTCAGTTGATATGTGATATTGAATTGAAACTTGATATTTTTTGTAACGGACGCCATTGAACTTGATTGATATTTTTAAAATGGAGGTCTACTTTTGTTATTGGGGTGTTTGGCCCTGAGAAGGGCCGAATGGAACTTATGTTTGCCATCGTGCATCGTGGTGAGTGCTGTGCCTAGGGCCACTGACTACGTGTAACGACTTTCAAAGATCTACTAATCTACAGATCCTAGCTTTTTCCCAACTATTTTGTGGTCAGCTTCCAGTTTAATCTGATGCAGCTGAATACCATTATTTTACATGGAGTGATAGCCTATGTGACCTCCACAACACTACTTACTGGAGTGGGTATTACGGTACCCCTTGGTAAGACTGGTGGTTATACTTTCAGGCCTATGACTAACTTTAACGACTGTCAAAGATATACGACAGCTAGGACCAACATCTTTTTAACGTGCTTTCCGAGGCACGGAGGAAACTCGGTATGGTTACCCATCCACGACCCGAGCTAGGTAAACGCCATATGAGAGACAATGGAGGTATTTCTCGGTGCCTGTTCTATCCAACTCCTAGGCCTCTTTCTAGAAGGAAAATTAAAATTTCAATTTGCTCCTAAACTTACGATGATCTTCGTACCTACCTATATAGGATTATATTATACAGTGGCGTGCAGTGCTCCCGAAGGCGGGCAGGCCAAGCAAAAAAAAAAAAACTCGCAACATCACAGCGTCGCTCTACTTAAGATGACCCTCAAATGAGAGACAACGCCATCTAGCTTAAATATAAGGAATTTCAATGGTATTCTGTCAATACAAGAACGAAGGATGTCGCTTCGTTACAAAAAAACCTAAAAAGTAAAACAGAGGGCGCTGTAAACAAAAAAAAATAGTTTAGTTTTCGTTCCGTACCCAATTTTGAGCGTCTGACCGGAATATTTGAAAAAAAAACATTGAAAATAAGCCTGTAAAAACCAAAGTTATAAATACAAGAACTCACCACATTAATCAAGGTTCAAATCACGATTTTCTGACAATGCAAACAGAAGAAAGATTCATTTGAAATACCGAGTACGAGATGAATTTTGGGTTAATTCTCGTAATTCGGGTATCTACACATTTTCCTTTAGACACAACTTGAATCTTAACATCAAACAATCGTGAATACTTATTGTTTTTAACTTCTGACAAACACATTATCAGCGCAAACTTCACAACAGAACACCATTTTTAAGTAAATAAACAAATACAACAAATAATATTTACACTACTGCACGTTTCAAAACGAATTACAACCGTCAGATATTATAATAATCAAAACATTCAAGATCACGAAATAAATTTTGCTTGTCACATGAAACAAATATGGCTTCTAAGAAAAATACAATTGTTATTTTGTCAATGAAAAAAACACTACCAAATATAATTGCATCACCGCATACCGTTTTAGCCGGATAATACTTTGTGCGGCAGCCAATCAGTGGCCAGCTAGCCAGCTACACTCGCAGGAGTTTACGCCCCTATTTACTATGTGTGCCGTTCGTATTTCCGTGTATATACACGAAAATACTTATCAGTGTGCTTAAATTTATCAATGGAAATTAGGCCGGCTGGGGCCTTGCCTAGACGGCCGGGAGCGAGCCAGTTACGTCATACGGCCGCGACAAGTTGCTTTAAGTATTATAACAGGCGTTTTATTTTTTTATTTTTGATTAATATAGTTATAATAAATGCATTTGTTGCGTTGTTGGTAGGAATGGTAGGGTAGGCTAGGCCTAATTGCCTCTATGGACGGCACGCCCCTGATATTATAGAGGGTGTAACAAGACCCTTAACGAAGCCGAAAATCACTGGTTCTTCCCGTCATTGCGATAATTTTTTTGTTCTAAACCATACTGGAATCCTTCTAGTTACAGAGATATTGGGGATCTAACTTCCAACATTTTTACAAGTTTTTTTTAACTACATATTTTTAATGTAAGATTTTTACTTTAAACGCCTCCACGACCCTCGTACTATTCAAGTCATCCATCAGCACAATGTGTTGAGTGCGTTACATTGAGTCTTACCGTAAAACGTGATTTTTCACCCCAAAAAAGTCGTTTCCCAGTAATAATTTTTGCGTAAAGTTACTTAGTTTGATGTACAGAATGCTTGGTTGACGGCTTCGTGAGGGTCTTGTTACACCCTGTATTAAACATCGTCTTCATGAATTTCTAAAGCCTAAACATCCATGAAAACTAATAATCAAAATCCCCATTATAATCTATAATCGATTTCTATACACTTTTTCGCTGTATCTCTGCGTAAAAACATTAATAAACTAACTAAGTACAGTTCTATGGTGTTTTTACTATCATTTGTTATGCTCTACTGGGATTGTCTTAGGATGTGTGCGCACGTAAAAGTTAAACTGACTGCGTCGTTGGTTTAGTGATTGCGAGCGATTCTGACGCGAATAAGCTGCAGCCCCCCCACTATTCACGAACGCTTTTAGGAGTATGATGAAGAACAGATGAGTCTAAAGTCCTTCATCTCCCATAGGAAAGGGGAGGATCCTGCGACCAGGCGGGTGTTGCTTCTTGTGGGCTACTGCCCTTTTCTATGTGTGATGAAGTACTCATAAGTACTCCCTAAATTGGTGACCCCGTCTGGTCAGAGGATCCTACCTTTTCTATTGGTGATGAAGGATTTTAAACCCTGTTTTTCATACCCCTATACGTTTTTACTCGATTTCGATTCGCGAAGTCTATGTGCGGTTTCAGATAAGCGTATTTTTCTGCGCGTGTAAGCTCGTAATGGCTTATGCGCTCCAAATTTTGAGCTCCAAAAAGTACCCGCGCTTAATCCGATGTGTTCGCGCGGGGAGGCGTCTTTTGCGGCTTGTTTTATACGCGCGTCAATGCTCGTACAAGTGCCGCGTATGACAAAAGGTGCGCGTATACGCTCGTACACGCGCCTCTAAAAACGAGGTAATCTTTAAAGGTCAGGTGCGTAGTGCGCGCAACCCGCTTGCGTGTATGACCAGATGTATGAATGTGGACGAAGCAAAAGGAGTATGTATCATAGCAGGTGGCAGTCAGCGGTTTCAGCTTACCCCTATGGGAAAAATAATATTAATTGAAAAATAGTTGTGACTTTTAAGTATTTTTCTCGATCTCTCGACACGAAATTAAAATGTTTGTTTTTCTTGTTTCAGGTAAAGACTTTCTTCTTATTTACTCTTTAGACAAACAAACTCAAGCCATGTAGCTGAAAACTGGGTAAGTAACTAAATCATTTGAAGAACCCTGGAATGAGGGCAAAATGCGAAGCAACTATAGACCATCTTTATCATCTGCTTAGCATTTACCCAACTAAGTGACATGGGTCAGCTTTCAGTCTAACCAGACGCAGGTGAATACCAGTATTTTATATGGAGCGAATATCTTCGCATCTCGTTAAACAACTTTTATCCGCATCTTTTGTATTTTTTTCACTAACGGAAACAGTTTGTTTTAAATCTAAAACAGAATAAACGAGAACAATCCTAAAAGCAAAAACCTAAACGCCTGTAACAAAAATTCCGCCATTTTTCTTTTCGCTCACCAAACAATGTGTACCCGGCCTAACAATAGACAAACGGTTTACTATTTTTTTTACGCGTGAAGCAATGATATGTATCCGTCACGCAGCCTCTAGTTAATTGAGGAGGTTTTTATGCTATTAATTAGTTACATTCATTGATTTGTTTAGGTAATTAATAGTTATGTAGCTTGGTGGTTAGTGTAACGTGTATCTGCGGAATTGATGCTAATTTTAAAGATATTGGGGTGAAAAATCAAGTTTTGTGGTAGGACTCAATGTTACGCAGTCAAAACATTGTGCTGGAACCGTTTAAATCCCTGACGACCCGTCTTACCAAGGGGTTTTGTATTACCAAGGGTTGTGGAGGTCAGGGGGTTACCATGGCGTATTACGGTAAAAGCGCCAGGATAGCCTGTGAAATTCAAATTTTCTTACTTTTCTTGCAATTTGCTAACTATTTCATGAAGATGGATGGATTGTGTGAAGACTGATATGAAAGAGAAAGGAGTAAATGATGCCGTGACGTCTGACAGGGGAGCATGGAAGAAGAACACGTGTTGCGACGACCGCGAGTAGAATGGGACAAGGGCGGGGAGATGATGATGAACTATTTCATGAAAAAGTCATTCAATGGGGTGAAACGAACTTGGAGGGCTGTGTTGATGATTTTAATGATTATAATTCTGTAACTACATACGTGTTACAGTCGCGAGTCATATTTTTATCAACATACAACCTGACACTGACCTGCAAATTGCAAAAAAACGTAAGAAAATTTGAATTTCGTTGGCTACCCTGTGGCTTCCACCTTAAGACGTCATGGTAGGCCACCAGGTCGCTCCATGTAAAATACTGGTACTCAGCTGTATGCGATTAGACTGGAAGCTGACCCCAACATTCGTAGCTGGGAAAATTATATGGTGATTGAGCAGTAGCAGATGCATTTTTATTTTAAAACTAGCGACCCGCCCTGGCTTCGCACAGCGCCATCTATCGGGTTCAAAACTATATGTAACGTAGCCTATATTTTAATTTAACCATCTAGCAGTAGTGCGGTGAAAACTGCGTTCAAATCCATGCAGTAATTTTGGCGTGATGCGCGTACAAACATACAGACAGATAGACAGACAAACAAAATTCTAAAAACTGTTGTTGAAATTTCTTCAATATACTGACATCGGCGTGTTACAATTTTATTATATATGTATGTATAGATGGTCTTTAAAAATACCAATGCCTAGAATGTGTACTAATACTAAGCCAGCACAATAGTGTTTCGTAAATATTTTCTTTTACGTATCAATATCAGTTACAATGCTCTTCAACTATGTATGCATTGTAACTGGTGTACATGTTGTGGTTGTCATCAATTGTGTTGCTCTGTGTTGAAGGTTCAATCTGTAAGCATTATAGTTTAAAACAAATATTGATGTCTGTATTTATAGAGTGTCTAACGTAAGCATACTATGCGTATAAAATAATAAAGTCTTTATCGTCTGGTTAGGTCCTAACCTGGTGTCGGAGTCCTTATGCCACCCATGGGCCTCTGACTTTTTTTTTCGGGTGGGAAATCATCAAATAACTCCTCCCTCTCTAGGCGGAGCACGAGGGAGTGTCAGACTTGTACTGACTAAAACCCATCCATGTTCCTTCTTTTGCCCTTTGTGTTCCAGGGCTGCGGTATCTCTTTCGAACAGTCCCGCAACCCTGACAGGCATCTGTCCTTGTGAACCCCTTCCCGTTTGCTGACATCTCTCTGAGGCGCGCGTGGGACTCGAACGCGCCGTCGACGCGGCCTGTCGTCATAAGACGGAAGGACGGCGAGCTAGCCCATAGCTCACCGTCCACCCACAGGCCCGCGATGGGTCTCTGACTTGGCTTTACATGTAATCAAGAAAAATCTCTCAACATGCTGGTTTCCTCACGATGTTCTCCTTCACAGAAGCAAGTGATAATTATACAATACGCACATGAATCCATGATCACGGACAAACTGAAGTAATTGTTGGAACAAATAGTAAACCATGGTAAATAACCCATTTTATATTCCGGAAATCAATCAATAGTGGTATCTCCAGAAGACGTTGCGTTGGAAGGCCTCCCACAAGGTGGACCGATAACTTGGTGAAGGATCCGCTGGATGCGAAACGCACGGGACCGGTCAATGTGGCGACACTTGGGGGAAGGCCTATGTCCAGCACTTCCAGCAGTGGACGTCATTCGGCTGAAATGCTGATGATCATTTTATGGTGTTATCTAACGCTAATCAAACATTGTTCATATAAGTACGCTACGGGTGAAACTCTTGAATCATAACAAACAATTTTTAAATGCCATTTCAAATGTGAACCGGACACGTAAGATCTCATGTTAAATCATGACAATCGAACAAGACTTTCTTTTTGTAACACTAGTGTGGAACGTCTATCATTATATCCTCATGATGATGTCACTACCAAGAATAAAAGGTTAAGTGTCAGACGTTGAGGCACGTAATTCGATGGGTGTGCGAGCAATGTCAGCTAATTTTATAAAAGGGAAAGTTTCTTCGTTTGTTTACTGAATGTTGAGCACGTATTGATGAGGAGTAATGACTTTATACCTGTTTTCACCAACTCTAGGCGTTCCTAAATGACTGTCTAAATAAAAGCTTTCTGTTATATTTTCAACTTACGACTTATTTATATATTCGGTTCACCAATAGCAGTACATACTAATAATTAATGTGAAACAGTCCAAATAACGTAAAAGTGCATAACATTAATGGTATACAAAGTAAGAAAAAGTAAAAAATAAACAACGAAATTAGTCCTGTGCGAGGCCAAAAGGTCTATCTCAGCAGGTATGTATGCTTATTATAGGTATACGCGGTATTCACCATAGGACAACAGCATAATTTTCTCAAATGTTAATAATTAAGTAATACACTTTGCGACTTATAAGATACTTAGGTGGTAGCGTCAGGGTAGCCCGCAAAATTCAAATTTGGTTTATTTATTTCTTTCGTTTTTAGGAAAACTTACAGCTAAACAATAGTGAGTAATAATTTAAACAAAATATGGTTAGTTTCCACATGTAGTTTATAAATATGAAATAGAAAATTTAAGATTATTTAACACCAAAGAGAAAAATTACTATTTGCGCTCGAAGAAGCCGAAAGTAAATAAAGCAGAAAAAGCCCCCCGCCGGAAGCCGGAAGTAGATAAAGTTTCCTTCAGTTAAGCAATACTCTCTCTCTCTTTTTTTTACGTTTTTTGCAATTTGCAGGTCAGTTTCAGGTTGCATGTTGATGAAAAATGAGTTGCGCCGGTAATACGTATGTAGTTACTATTTCATGTAAAAATCATTCAAAAAACGTAAGAAAATTTGAATTTCGCGGGCTACTGTGGCGCTTCCACCTTAATAACTTAGCGAAGTTGTCGACTTAGTAAAAATTACAGTAGTGTAACACAATTTAGATGTTGCGGGGTGTTCACTGTTCAAGTAAATGGGCATTAGTCGGATCTGAGTCAAGGAGAGGCTGGTAGAAAATTTGTTCTGTAAACGAACGTACTGACTCGTTGGTCTTGTGGCCGCAAGACTATCACATACTGAGCATATAAAGCCATGGATTCGATTGCCCCGAATTCATAGTCCGCTAAGGCAGTCGCCCCGAAATGCAGCTTCTGGATTTTTCTTTTGTGTCTATACCCCTGGCTGACCCTTCGAGGAAAGCAGCCGTGATGTTAATTACTAGTTAATGTCATTGACCCGTGATCACTCGTAGAGACATACACAACTGTTCTGTTGTTGTTCTATTCTTCTATTGTGCTAGCTAATGAATGAGTATGGCTGAACCCGACTAATTGGCTTAGGAATGTTAATCAGTCCTTCTGTGTGCTAAGTCGGTGTAGTACAGTTTTACTTTTCATGAAAGGAAGAAATAACGTGTGTTTATTGGCAAACTAGCTGTTGCCAGAGGCTTCGCTCGCGTTTTGGTCGGAAATTATCCCAAGGGCCCGTTATAAATATAGCCTATGGCACTCGGGGATAATAGTAGCTTTCTATTAGTGAAAGAAGTTTGAAAATGGATTCAGTAGATCCGGAGATTACCCCTACATTCAAACTTCCAAATTCTCCTCTTTGAAATATTAGTATTAAATTATAGAAAAAGGGGTAAATGAAAGCGTGACGATTGACAATAGAGAATGGAAGATGAAACGTATTGCGCTGACCCCAAGTAACATGGTACAAGGCCGGTGCAAGGAAATGATAAGAATACAATTTACAAAGAAGCATTCTCTAACCCATAACCCAATAGAAAATATGCAAGTAATTATTTTTTCACTTATATCAATCAAATGCAGTACTATCAACCCAAGAAAATAATTAAAAGTTAATTTCAAGTTCTGCTTGTCGCACAAAAAAAATAATTAAACTCCTACAATTTTCTACGACAGTTCAAACGTCCATGACTGTCGCGGCCATTCAAGTCATAGCATTTGATGTCACTTCCCTCTCTGCCTTGTTTAAATCTAATTTTTTGCCCGTAATAGCAGTGGCGTGCAGTGCTTCCCGAAGGCGGGCAGGCCACGCAAAAAAAAAAAAACTCGCAACATCACAGCGTCGCTCTACTTAGGATGACCCTCAAAATAGTCACATCTATTGATATATTCACTAACCCTCCCAGGCCCCCGCATCTGTCTTCTAGTCTTCTTCATCGTCTTTTTAGTAAGCGTATGAGAAACAACGCCATCTAGCTTAAATATAAGGAATTTCAATGGTATTCTGTCAATACAAGAACGAAGGATGTCGCTTCGTTACAAAAAAACCTAAAAAATAAAACAGAGGGCGCTGTAAACAAAAAAAAAAATAGTTTAGTTTTCGTTCCGTACCCAATTTTGAGCGTCTGACCGGAATATTTGAAAAACAAACATTGAAAATAAGCCTGTAAAAACCAAAGTTATAAATACAAGAACTCACCACATTAATCAAGGTTCAAATCACGATTTTCTGACAACGCAAACAGAAGAAAGATTCATTTGAAATACCGAGTACGAGATGAATTTTGGGTTAATTCTCGTAATTCGGGTACCTACACATTTTCCTTTAGACACAACTTGAATCTTAACATCAAACAATCGTGAATACTTATTGTTTTTAACTTCTGACAAACACATTATCAGCGCAAACTTCACAACAGAACACCATTTTTAAGTAAATAAACAAATACAACAAATAATATTAACACTACTGTACGTTTCAAAACGAATTACAACCGTCAGATATTATAATAATCAAAACATTCAAGATCACGAAATAAATTTTGCTTGTCACATGAAACAAATATGGCTTCTAAGAAAAATACAATTGTTATTTTGTCAATGAAAAAAACACTACCAAATATAATTGCATCACCGCATACCGTTTTAGCCGGATAATACTTTGTGGGGCAGCCAATCAGTGGCCAGCTAGCCAGCTACACTCGCAGGAGTTTACGCCCCTATTTACTATGTGTGCCGTTCATATACACGAAAATAACGATCAGTGTGCGTAAATTTATCAATGGAAATTAGGCCGGCTGCGGCCTTGCCTAGACGGCCGGGAGCGAGCGTCGTAGTATTATTACCAGTTACGTCACACGGCCGCGACAAGTTGCTTTAAGTATTATAACAGGCGTTTTATTTTTTTATTGTTGATTAATATACTTATATTAAATGCATTTGTTGCGTTGTTGGTAGGAATGGTAGGGTAGGCTAGGCCTAATTGCCTCTATGGACGGCACGCCCCTGCGTAATAGAATAGTTTTACTATATTGTAAGTGCTATATTAAAGCAAAAATTGCAATAACAATATTATAGTAAAATCTTAGTGAAACTTTAAGTACTTTTCAATTAAAAGTGTTTCTTTGACACATATCATTTGACGTCACTACCGGAATCGATGCGTTTTGTGTTTGCGTTTCGTTTCACCAAAAAAACGCTACATAAAAAATTTAATTGTAAAAAAAGTGTTGTACTAAACAATTAAGTGTTCCACAATGTTTTTATGGGCCAATATATAAGGCATTTTTAACAAAATAAAAATGTTTTGTATTTCTTGCATATACCCTATTATCTATACACTAGAGACCCGCCCCGGCTTCGCACGGGTGCAATGTTATACGTATATAAACCTTCCTCTTGAATCACTATAAAAAAAACCGCATCAAAATCCGTTGCGTAGTTTAAGGTGGATGCGCAAGGGTAGCCCGCGAAATTTAAATTTTCTTACGTTTATTGCAATTTGCAGGTCAGTGTCAGGTTGTATGTTGATGAAAATATGAATCGCGCCATTAACACGTATGGAGTTACAGAATTATAATCATTCAAATCATCAATACAACCCTCCAAGTTCATATAATCTCAAAGAGTGACTTTTTCATGAAATAGCTATTAAATGTGATTATATGAACTCGGAGAGCTGTATTGATGATTTGAATGATTATAATTCTGTAACTCCATACGTGTTACTGGCGCGATTCATATTTTCATCAACATACAACTTGACACTGACCTGCAATTTGCAATAAACTTGAGAAAATTTAAATTTCGCGGGCTACCCTTGCGCTTCCACCTTAAAGATCTAAGCATACATATAGGGCCAGACAGCGGGAAGCGACTTTGTTTTATACTATGTGGTGATACAACGGTAACCCGTAAATTAGATCGATCTCAAAATGGTTGAAAGTAGGTGTAAAATGATCGGTATCATGTAATGGCTGGTCAGTGGACACCCATCCATGGACCTTCCCTAAGAAAGACCCAAGCGGCTGTTAATATTTAGTCACGAGCCTCTCCTTATGATGATGACGATGTTTTCATTCACCGTTTTGAGAGCAGTGCTGATAAAATATATTACTGCCTGGTATCGCAACGTTAATCAGCAAAAATGTATATAATTTCTATATCCAGCATCTCCGAAGAAGACATTAAATTGCCATTTAATAGAGAGCTCTCAAACCAAAGCGATTTATAACTACCAAGTCCAAAAGAGTAGCATAAAACACAATAATTACGTTTCTGCGTATCATCTTGAGTAAACTATTTAAAATGCAATACACATGCTCAATTAAATAGTAGTCATAATCACTACATAGTATAAAACAAAGTCGCTTCCCGCTGTCTGTCCCTATGTATGCTTAGATCTTTAAAACTTTGACGCAACGGATTTTAATGCGGTTTTTTTTAATAGATTCAAGAGGAACGTTTATATGTATGTCAAGAGTGTCAGGGTTTGTTTCGCTAGGCTTCTACGTCATGTGGGCAGACGATGGGTTTCGTTATGAAAAGACACAGAGCGATACACTGTTCCTAGCAAAAATAACGAATTACTTGAGATTACAACTTAGCAAAATAACACGGGGCACAATGAATCGGGTACAGTTCCAAGAGGTCTTAACTCGGCCGCGATCACACACTGACTGTCGTCCTGACTCAGAGTTTGTGACCAACAGGGCTTTGTGACAAGCGCGGTGTGGTGTGGGTAGGCTTGCAAGTAGATAGCGTGTTGTCACCACCGCGTACTTGTGATTCATATTAAGCCCGTACCAATGACCGTCTCCGACATGTATAACATTACACCCGTGCGAAGCCGGGGCGGGTCGCTAGTATGTTATAAATGCCATCAGTGATTCAGAGCTGATTTACTGGCAGCAAGAGGTACCATCTTATTAAAAGAGTCCTGAGGAAATTGCCTCGTTGGTCGAGTGGTCGCAAGCGCGACTACTGAGCATAAGATACTGGGTTCGATTCCCGGGCCGGGCAGTGTTTTTGTTTTTTACTATAGAAAATTTTCAGTAGCTGCCAAGGAGTTTGGATTCGTTCCCGGTTGATGGCATGGCTCGCCCCTATTATATGGGATTTTTAACATAACCGGGGAAATGTAGGTGTGCTATTAGATACACCTCTACCTAACTCTTTGGGTATTACAGGTGCTATGTTATGTTATGTGATGTTACCTACAGAAGTATTTTCATAGATTTACATAGTAACCAGTAATACCACTAGAAATGTAAATGCGAAAGTTTGTGAAACTACTGACTGGATTTAGACGTAATTTGGCATACAGACAGTTTATAACCTGGATTAACACATAGGATACTTTTTATCCCGGTTGTACGTCCGTGGGACAATTACCCACCTACAAGCGGGCGAAGCCGCGGGCATTAGCTAGTAATTACTAAATTGAAGCCAAGCGTATCCAGAGAAGTCCAAATGTATGGTAACCTTACTTACAGCTAATTAGTTACTGGTTGACATTGAAAAACCACGTGATGAGTTAAATGCGCATTGACAACATAATTATGTATGTATGGAATTATGTTTATGGCGGCAGATTAATTTATTACTTGGAAAATTGATGTTAGTGCTCAAATGTCAAGATGGCGCTAATTGACACAATGGCAAACCTGTCACATCTGTCATTGACAGATAAGGATAGGGTTGCCAGCCTAAAATATTATGAAAGTTGAAGATGGGGAACTAGTTGAAAAGGTTACCAGCATGAAACCGCTATTAATAGCTGGGAAACTAGACAGACCACTGTAGGCGAAAAAAACTCATATTTATCGCATAAAATATCGTATTTCAGTTTCACACAGGACAAAAATAAAATTGTGGGCCATTTTATTTTTTATTACAGTATTCAAATAAAAAAATAGTTTTAAATTATTCGATACTAATACTAATATACTAATAATATTATAAAGTTTGTGAGGTTGTAGGGGGTAATCTAAAGAAGAAGAAAGAAAAGAAGAAGAAAACATATGTTTTCTTTCTTTCTTCTATAAAGTTTGTGATTGTGGTAGGATCTCTGGATCCACTGAACCGATTTTGAAAATTCTTTCACTAATAGGAAGCTACATTATCCCCGAGTATCATAGGCTATATTTACAACGTGCCCGTAGGATAATTTCCGACCAAATGCGAGCGAAGCCGCGGGCAACAGCTAGTTAAGCAAAAGAATAAGCACCCAAAACAAACAAAGCACTTAATGGACAGTCAAAACTCACTTTCCTAATTGATGTTTCACTAAAGCATTTCTAAAACCATCTAAATTTCAATATTGTCACCACAAAACGTTTGTAAACGACAAGTAGAAGCACTGAAAGTTACTACGTATTGTTTGCACAGAATTTTACGACTCACTGCGGAGAAACTAAACGGTGAGACAGTGACTAGGTAATCTGTACAAACATTGTATTCACTCTCACTAAAATCTGTTCATTTTCTGTTTTGCATAACAGACAATCATGTCTGTTTGGCCTGAAGGATTCATCCACACCTTGTTATAGGTTTCTCTTTGCTTGTGCTAAGCTCCACATTCTTGTGTCAACCTCATCCAGGATATTTCCGCGGTGGCAACAATGTCGTCTGCCCATCTTACCGCTGGACGACCAACACTTGTCTTTCCAAAAGCTTCTTCTCTTTCTTTGGACGCCACTCGGTCATAGCTTTACTTCCCCTGCCATCACCGTGCCTCCCTAGGTGTCATGCCCAACTCCAATATCGAAGACCTTCGTAAGCCTCCGGATTTCGACGTTTGCAATTCGGTCTATTAGTTTTATGCCGACCATGGAACGCTTCATAGGTCTCTGTGCTACTCTGAATCTACAGCCTCCTATTTGAGCGTCCACGTCTCAGCACGATACGTAATGGCCCCGAAAGATTACGCAGAGGAGTATAGGGCACCCTCATTTCACCAGCATAATAAGGCTATAAAGTATCCCACTGCTGGGATACGAGCCTCCTCCATATGAGAATGGGTTGTAATCCACCACGCGGGCCCAGTGTGAGTTTTGTTTCTAGTTCACATTCTGGTTTCCTCACGATGTTTCCGTTCACCGTTTTGAGAATAGTGGCGATGGCATATATTTGGTGACTGACTGTGTTCAAACCCTCGTCCCTCAATCTAGCAAGTCGGAGCAGTTACCATTGGCCCTCTATGATCATCTGCCTAGCCTTTTTCCAACTAGGGATCGGCTTCCAGTCTAACCGGATGCAGCTGAATACTAATATTTTACATGGAGCGACTGCCTATCCACAACCCAGTTAGTACTGGGTAGTATCATTGGCCCAGCAATGCTCTTATGAATGACATTTCATTTATTTGTGTCGTTGTCGTGCGACCCGTCATTTCCTTAAACAGAATATAGTAATTGTAAAGTCATCTTTTACACAAGACCACAGAGTCGAGCGTTTTATAATTCTTATGTAAATGAACACTAGAATACTAGATAGATCTGTCGAAATTAGGAATTGACACAGTGAACTTAATGTTGTCTAGTCTTTGCGTTGTGAAATATGTAAGTTTAGAAGATAAAGATGTTAAATTGAGAACGTTGTCTGCCCCTGTTATGAGTGGGTTAGTTCGAATGTTCTAAGTTTAATTTACTACCAACTTTATAATCTGTTTTACGGATGTGTACTGTATTTGCTATTTATTTAAGTTTCATTTAGCTTCGACTCTTTCAAGGAACACCTGACATTTTTTTTTGTCAGTGTTGCCAGATTGATATTTAGTTTTCCCTGATTTTGATTTTACATATTTTTATGTTTTTGTTGTGTCTAACGATTAGGAATTCACACGAGTTTTGATGTTTAAACTAATTTGTAAAATAAAAGATAAGGTTTTGTTTTACAAATAAGAGATAAAAGAATATCCTACTAATTTAATAAGTGCGAAAGTTTGTGAGGATGTATGGATGTATAGATGTTTGTTAATCTTTCACGCAAAAACAACTGAACGGATTTGGATGAAATTTAGTACACAGATAGTTTATAACCTGGATTAACACATAGGATCTGGACCATATGGCTCGCAATGTGAAAAAGTAATCAGATCACATGTAGAGCCAAGCTTCTAACTCTGCACGCCTTAACTCGGCCAAGCCACAAATTTTGACTAAAGTGTAGATTTTGTGAAGTAAGGGCTTGTAGAATTAGAAGCTTGGCTCGACATGAGATCCGATAACTTTTTGACATTGCGAGCCATATGGTCTCGTCTTGGCAACATTTTACATAAAATCTTTTTGGTGGGATACTTTTTATTCCTGTAATATGAACCCGTGGGACATTTAACGAACTCCACGCGTGCGAAGCCGCGGGCATGAGCTAGTAATCCATATAAAGGGTGTAACAAGACCCTTAACGAAGCTGAAAGGCACTAGTTCTCCCCTTCATGCGATCATTTTGTTGTTCTAGACCATACCTGGGAATCTTCTAGTTACGGAGATATTGGGGGTCAAAGTTCCAACTTTTTCACAAGTTTTTTTTTTAAATACCTGTTTTAACGTATGATTTTTACTTTAAACACCTCTATGATCCCCGCACTATTCAATCCACCCACCAACACAATGTTTTGAGTGCGTTACACTGAATCCTACCGCAAAAAGTGTTTTTCACCCCAAAAAAAAGTCGTTTCCCAGCAATAATTTTTGCGTAAAGTTACTTAGTTTGGTGTACGGCTTGGTTGACGGTTTCGTCTGCCGGGGCTGCGGGACTGTTCGAAAGAGATACCGTAATGGATGGGTTTTAGTCAGTAAAAGTCTGACACTCCCTCCTGCTCCGTCCAGAGCGGGATGAGTTATTTGATGATTTCCCATCTGAAAAAAAAAATCTCTTTTAAAGGGTCCTGTTACAACCTGTAGATACTTTATATCTCATCACTTAAAATCTTTTACTATTGAATCATCTCAGAATCCTTATACTACAAGTTCTCGTCGGATATAAGCGACAATTACACATTTAATGTATCAATAAGACACATTGTCATCCGCAAATGGCCGCCATGATAGCACTTACGTCATTCGAACCGTATGTTCGACACATGGGCCCGTTTTTATAATCTTGACATTGTGATTTTTTTGTTTATCGTCCTCTATTAACGCGTAGAAGCATCTTTGGATATTTTTGTTTTTTTGGGGTCCGTACCTTTTTTTTTCGGATGGGATATCGTCAAATAACCCCTCCCGCTCTGGGCTGAGAGGGTTCCGTACTTCAATCGGCAAAAAGGAACCCTTATAGGATCACTTTGTTGTCCGTCTGTCTGTCTGTCAAGACCCTTTTTCTCAGGAATGCGTGGCTGTATCAACCTGAAATTAATATCAAATACTCAGTTTTTTTTTTTATCGATGGGAAATCATCAAATAACCCCTCCCGCTCTGGGCTGAGCAGGAGGGAGTGTCAGACTTCTACTGACTAAAACCCATCCATGTTCCTTCCTTTGCCCTATATGTTCCAGGGCCGCGGTATCTCTTTCGAACAGTCCCGCAACCCTGGCAGGAAAATACTCAGGTCTGCTATCCCTTGGAGCAATTAAAAAATCAAATTTGTAGGTAAACGCGATCAAGAGATAAAACTGTTTACGTCGCATATTATGTGATTTCACAAGGGAATCAAAACCTATAGGGTACTTCCCTTTGACCTACAATCATGAAATTTGGCAAAAAACAAGGCCTTACAGCACAAATAAAGGAAAAATTCCAACTATATAATTACTGCTGCAGTTTGATGAAAAAGCCCCATATCTTGAAAACTAAATTTTATTTAAACCAATTTTGGTTGAAATTTTTTTTTACGTTCTACAATCCTACATTTTTTTTTTAATTTTCTCCTCTTTAGAAATTAGAGGGACACACACACACTTATTACCACTAAAATGAGTTTTGCAACCTCAATGTCATTTTTAAAGACCTATCTATAGACAGTTTGACACCCCGCACGTATATGTTTGATGAAAAAAATATTTTTCTGTTTCTGTTCCATGTATGGGGAGCCCCCTTAATCTTTTTTTTTTTCATTTTTGTGTTAGAATCGTAAAGCAGCACACATAATACATCTACCTACTAAGTTTCAACTGTGTAGTCCTAATAGTTTCGGAATAAAGAGGCTGTGACATACACGGACAGACAGACATGGCGAATCTATAAGAGTTCCGTTTATTGCCATTCGACTACGGAACCCTAAAGCAAAAGTTTATTTTTGCAAATTTTAATAACTCGTAGACCAAAAGTTGTACAGTTTCAAAAGTTGTCTAGTTGTACGCGAGAACTTGTGTTTATTATGTTTACATCTTGTAGACGAGCACCTTTTTTTTTTTAATTTTTTCGGATGGGAAATCATCAAATAACCCCTCCCGCTCGGAGCTGAGCAGGAGGAAGTGTCAGACTTGTACTGACTAAAACCCATCCATGTTCCTTCTTTTGCCCTTTGTGTTCCAGGGCCGCGGTAGAGACGAATATTTATTTGTACTACCTTCACTTTTCACCCTTATGCACTAAGTAATTAGGTTGAACTCGGTAGTACCTGACAATATTAGTTTTTTTTTTCAAGACTGCATATCTCAAGGAAGGTAATTCTTAGCAAGGAAAACCTGCTCAGGTGGAGTTTCATTAATGACTCTCCCCTGGAGTGTAAATGTGGTGCTGTTGCACAAACGATGGTGCACTTAATATCGTGCCCTGCTTGTCCTGTTGTTTGTTCACTACAGGAACTGATGGACGTTACCGAAAGCGCCAAACTAGTAGTTCAATTCTGGGCCGACAACATTTAGATTGCTACCGACAAGTTAAGAAGATCTCAATATTAAGTGTAACATGTTCTTCAACATTACGTCAACAGTCGCCCGCGTATAGTTCAACCCCACTCACATCAGCTTTTGAGACCAACTCAAAGCGGTATTTGTAATATTTAGACCGATTTTCTCAAAGCTCAAACGTTTACCTCTCCACAAGTAACGCAGGAGCTCATAATAATATCTTCACGCTCCACATACCGAAGCGGAGCGAATATCGCAGACAGAGAGGCATTCCACAAATTCACGGCTTTACCAAGGCGAGGTACCTATCCAATGATCTTGAACTTAGAAATTCAGAATACCGGTTCGGGCCAGTGTTTTGGCACGCTGTTAGTCAAAGTTCCGTTTGGTAAAAAATATTGTGTCACTAGCTTTTACCCGTAGTTTCGTTCGTTTGGTGCTCGGAAAATATACCACAGGGGCGTCTTACAGGAATAAAAAGCATGCAATGGTGTTCTAATTAGTTCATTCGATTCGACCCAAATGTCGCCTGTAATTTTCGCTTGGCGCCGCGAGAGGGCGCTCATTTAGTTACGAGAAAATAATATATGATCTGTGCGATCCGCCATCTTAATTAGACAACTTCTGTAATCATCTTCATAGCGACGACACGAAAACCAAATAATGTATTAATGTACCTGTGTAAAAATGAAACTCCCGAAACGTAGAAACCGATGTTTAATTGAAGAATCTAAGACAAATGGCCGAAAATGGTGTATGGCCTTTAATCGAAATCTGTTCAGTTGTTCAGACGGCATGGCGCTGTTTCCATTCTTCAATGATCTTGAACTTACGATATTCAGAATACTGGTATCTTGTCTTTTTCCCAATTAGTTTGGAATAAGGACAAAACTACATAAAGCTAAGTATTACGTGTTAGACCTAGTCTGTCCCTTCTCATCATTACCTGCCTAGCCTTTCCCAACTATATTGGGGTCGGCTTCCAGTCTAACCGGATGCAGCTGAATACCAGTATTTTACATGGAGCGACTGCCTATCTCACCTCCACAACCCTGTTAGTACTGGGTAATACGATACCCCTTATTAAAACTGATCGTCAGACTTTCGGGCGCCAACGGCTTAACATGATTTTCGCGACACGGAGGAAATTCGGTAGGTAATGGGTGGTCACCCATCCACGGACCAACTAAGGCAAGTGGAACCGAAATAGACAAAAGAAAACACAAAACAAATGCAGGCAGGTTTCAGTTTGTTGTCATTAGCAGACAGAAGGACGCCATGTTCATTCCGTAAGGCAATGTTATTCCTTTGTCGGTTTTTACGACACCCATGGGTCCCAGGGTGGCCTACTTTTTGCTCAAATTCTCGCAAGGATCAAAGTATTGATGTAAAGGGTACGTGTGTTACTGTGGCCCGTATAAATACTTTTTTCTTTCTTTCATTCAGATCCAGCCTGTCCCTTTGCTGTCCTTCCGAGCGACGCTCTAAGCCGAGGCTAGTACCCCACAGGGGGTGCCCTTAGATGCCCTTATTGTCCTTATTGTTACTAATATAGTTTTTAAGTTACATGTAATACTAACACCCTATGGGCCTTGATGCCTGACAATAAAATATTTTTATTTTTATTTATTTAGCGAGTGGTCGCTTAGTTTTTAAGTATAATTTTAACCCCCTGGCTGGAGGCCTTAGATTCATTTTTAAGGCATCCACAGGGAGAGAACCTCACGTCCCAGCCGCCGCGGGAGACGCACCGGGCGTCGGGGGCCACGTGGTGGCCGCCGTAGGCGCGGGCCTGTGGACGGTGAGCTATGGGCTAGCTCGCCGTGCGTCCGTCTTATGACGACAGGCCGTGTCGACGGCGCGTTCGTGTTCCACGCGCGCCTCAAAGAGAGTCAGCAAACAGGAAGGGGTCCGAAAGGACCGATGCCTGCCAGGGTTGCGGGACTGTTCGAAAGAGATACCGCGGCCCCGGAACACAAAGGGCAAGGAAGGAACATGGATGGGTTTTAGTCAGTAAAAGTCTGACACTCCCTCCTGCTCAGCCCAGAGCGGGAGGGGTTATTTGATGAATTCCCATCCGAAAAAAAAAAGTCATCCACAGGATTTGCCCGAGATGCCATCACATAAAGAAAAAAAAATATATTACAGCTCCAAATAAAATTAGCCAGTGTAATTGTATAGTCGATATCTACACACGATAAAACAGTAAATAGTCGATGAGCCCAAAAATATAGTCCCAAATAGTTTTTAAACAAATTCAAACAAGTCTTTCGCTTCTTTTATGCGGAGTTACACGGTTACAGTAGCTTTTTTCTGCTAAATAGCCTTGCGTTTCGCCTGATGTGAAGCTATGACATGGCCTAGGGTGGAGTATGCTTGCCTAGAAGAAACCGATTCACTCGAACTTTGAAGGGATCTAGATTAAAATGATCGGGAAACAGAGAAGCCGGCAGTGAATTCCACAGACTGGCGGTTCTCACAGTGAATGTTGAGGCAAAGCGCTTGTAGTGTAACTACAAGCGCTTTGCCTCAACGTGTAACTTCAACCATATAAGGGTGAGGCTTTGCTGATTCTCTGCTCGTCCGAAGATAGAATGGAGATGGGTAATTTGATTGTGTAATTCCAAAGAACAGCCTCCGAAATTTAACCCATAAAAAACTGATGCCAGCCTATCGGTTTGGGAAATATTCAAGATTTTGGACCTTCTCCCTCTCATATAGAGACCAGCAGTGTGTCTCAGCAGTGGAAACATGGCGGATTATTCTCATGATATTGTATGAAATGCTTTACCGTTCCGTGGAATAAGAAAGTATGAGAACCGCTGTCCTATGTCTCGAAAGACAAATTAATATGTAAATTGTTTTAAACGAGAAGCGATAAATGGTCGAAATGTTAGTCGAAGAGAAATTTCGTATGGTCCAGTTTTACGCTGTTTTAGTATGAAAGATAGATAGTTTAATTTAGAAGATTTTACTTTTCAACACAAAATATTATGGGTATAATTTTCAGAGGTACTATGGAATACTTACTCACATTTCGCCATTTATATTAAATTTCAGACCAGTGAAATTGGGGGAGCATTGCCAGCATACGCGATATATATTGCCTTCGACGAGGCACATATCCTGACTCCAGGCTGTTCTTCTTCAATCTTTGGCCATCCAATGCTGAGTGTAGGTAGGTCTATACCAAATCTCTCCACTTTTGGCCGTTTTGTGTCATGGGTCTCCAGTTTCTTCCGGCCACTTTAATGAGATCTGTCCACCTAGTCGGTTGTCTCCCCACATCCCACCAGGCTGCTAAAGTCATTCTTAAAGGTAAATACCCAATTTTGCCCAATTTTTGCAATTTTTTTATCACTACATAGTATAAAAACAAAGTCGCTTCCCGCTGCCTGTCAATATGTATGCTTAGATCTTTAAAACTACGCAACGGATTTTGTTGCGGTTTTTTTTTAATAGATAGCGTGATTCAAAAGGAAGGTTACTGTTTAACATTGCACCCGTGCGGAGCCGGGGCGAGTCGCTTAATACTCTTACTACATTACTTAAATAAATAACAGTGTATTGTTTTGTCTAAGAATTTATCTAAGGCTTTTCCATTAACTGTCGGATTAGATTTTTCGCTTGGGAGAATTCAGTCTTTTCATTGGCTTCCTCCAAAGAAATATATCCTTCTATTTCCTGAATATGAGTAACAAGTATTCTGTTCAAGTATTTTGGCATCATCCTCAATGACGAAATTGAGATCCTTAGAAAATTCTTAAGCTATGTAATGAGTGGTTTATAAAATTATAAGTGTGTGGTTAATATACGTATTAATTATTTAATTTTAACTTAAAACAAAACGGTTATTCGCCAATTATGCTGCCTAATGGAAGATCAAGCCAGGGTTGCGGGACTCCAGGGTTGCGGGACTGTTCGAAAGAGATACCGCGGCCCTGGAACACAAAGGGCAAAGGAAGGAACATTATTATTTTTTAATTTAGCGGCTACCTAAACATGTAGGTACCTACCTACACTGCTTATGTACACCGATAACGTCACGTGGCGGCCGGCCTGTGTGGTCAGGCGCGGGCGCCGCTTACGGAGCGGGCTTGCGAGCCGCGCGGGTGCTCTGCTTACCCACCCATTGTAATGAGACATAACGGCGTCAAGCGGCTACCAGATGATAGGTCAAAAGCGCGCGCGTGGGAATTTCATGCAACTGTTATGTTATTGTGATAAAATCAAACGAGTTTAAAAAAAAAGTTTCTTTGGGAAAGCTGTTTGTTATCATAGGTACACACGGCTACACATCAAGCTATACATTTCCAGTTTACGCTGATCTCGCATTGTATATGATTTCCGTACAATGCGATGTCAGCTTATACTGGAAATGTATAGCTTCATGTGTAGCCGTGTGTACAATCACGTGTTTAAGTATCGGTCACTAATTACCAGTCACCCTATATATATAAATGCGAAAGTTTAGATGGATGGATATTTATCGATGGTCGTATGTTTGAAACGCGGGCATGGCGGCAATCAAAAAAATGTATAGTATACATCACGACAACAAACTATAACAAGTCCAGTATAAGCTGACCTTGCACTTTATATACTTCTTTTATGACTGTTTTCTGACTAAATAATAACAGCGTCTCGGGTCGATCTTTAGGTTAAGCCGCGCTTGCTTAGGTTGGTCCATGGATGGGTGACCACCCATTACTTACCGAGTTTCCTCCGTGCCTCGGTAAGCATGTTAAGCCAGTGGTCCCGGCTGTCATTTGTAGATCTTTGACAGTCGTTACAGTGACCCGCAAGTCTGTCAACCAGTCTTACTAAGGGGTATCGTATTACCCAGTACTAACTGGGGTTTGGATGTCAGATAGGCAGTCGCTCCATGTAAAATTGCTGTTAACCCTTCGTGTGCCGGGAACGTGGATCTACGCGAGACACAATAGCTTTTTAATTGTGTCTTTATACTCGGCATACGAAAGGTTAATCGTATTCAATAACTTGACAGTTGGAAGGATACCAGTTCCTGACAAAAAAGACTAGCAAAATGTTTATGTGCAACATTGTAATTATTTAAATCCCGGGCCAGCAGCGCTGTTGCGTATCTCTGTTGACAGTTCATAGTGATCATTACTTGGCGAGTTTTGATATACAATGACCGTTCTTGTTGGTTTCAACTGACGCTACCCGTGCAGAACTGTCATTGTATATCAAAACTCGTAACTATGAACTGTCAACAGAGATACGCAATAGCCCTGCAGAACTTAGAGCAATTTTTTTTTTCGCAATTTTGTTCACTTCCCCGTTAAGTTTTAGTATGGCAACATTTACTTTGAACTGTCAAGTTACAGAATACGGTCCATTAGTATTGACTTTGCGTACACCAGTTCAGTTCAGTTTATTTATACTGGGCATGTAGTCGTCGTGCATACGAAGTAGACGGCAACAAACTAAAAACATGCCACGGTTTTCACACAGAAAACCGTCGCTGCAATTAAAAAGTTAAAACCTGTTACATTTCCGTTGAGGGGTGTCTCGGGTACTGGACATTGTTGTTTACGAGTCTTGGTAGTTGTGTTCGAAGGGGAGTCTTTTAAAAATACTTGTATTTATTACTGGAGCTTGTGTTACCTTCCTTTACCGTGTGGTTAGTGCCTAACCTGGTGTTAGAATTTTTATGCCGTCCTTGGGCTTCTGACTTGGTTTTACATGCCGTCGAGAAATATCTCTCAGGCATGCTGGTTTCCTCACGATGTTTTTCCTTCACCGAAGCAAGTAATAATTATACAATACGCACATGAATCCGAAAAATCAGAGGTGCTTGCCTTGGGTTCGAACTCGAGACTATGACTTGTGTTACGCGCGACTGCTGAGCATGAGGTCCTGGGTTCGATTCCCAGTTCGGGCAAAGTGTTATTGGGTTTTTTAATCAGGAATTTCTTAGTAGCAGCCTCAGAGTCTGGATTTGTGCCCGTTTGATGGCAATAGACGTAGGTAGAACTTACACAAAATTGCTGAAATGTGTGTACTTCTCTGCCGAAACCTTGGGAGATTACAGCCGTTATGTTATCTTATTTAGTACTGCATGTCACGAGTGAGTAGGGAATTTCAAGGCAAGTGAGCACAACCGTTGGTTGACATTTTTGTCAAACGACAAATTGGGCTCGACGACTTTTTTACGTGTTTACTTAAAGCTGGCGCATATAGGTTGCCGAAGATGGAAGAATCGGGTGTTCTGATGTATATGTGGAGATGCATATATCCAGTCGTTCAAACGAGCAAATAAGCGCTTTGCTTCCACATTTATTGTGCGAACCGCTAGTCCATGGAATAATGGAATTCACTGCCGGCTTCTGTTTCCCGATCATTATAATGTGGATCTATTCAAAGTTCGGATGAATCAGTTTCTTCTAGGCAAGCGTGCTCCACCCTAGGCGAGTTGTGGCCAAATGAAGCCTATTTTGATAACCAAGGTTACCGAAGTAGCCCGAAGAATTGCCAAACTTAAGTGACAGAGGGCAGGGCACATTGCTCGCAGAACGGATGGCCGATGGGGCCGAAAAGTTCTGGAGTGGTGACCGCGAACCGAAAGACGTTACGTTGGAAGGCCTTCCACTAGGTGGACCGATGACCTACTGATATTATTGCCCCCTAAACAAACATCTCTTTAACATAGGCGCCACGGACAGCCCACTCTGCAGGGGCTGCTTTGACGCCGAAGAATCAGCCGCCCATGTCATCCTGGAATGCGAGGCCGTGGCTACCCAACGCAAACAAATCCTCGGAACGGTGAGGTCGCTCCGCGAAGCCTGTGAAGCTCCCAGGAAACTTATGTGTTTCTGGGCGGAGCTAGGCTGGCTAACTGAACCAGAACACCTACGCACAACGGACCGAATAAGAGTCTAGGTGCGGAAAATGGAGTCCCTACTCTACTCTACTCTGACCTAGTGAGGGTTGCGGGGATCCGCTGTCGCACGGTACCGGTCCATGTGGTGGTACTTGAGGGAGACCTATGTCCAGCAGTGGGTGTCTGTCGGCTGAAATTATCATGATGATGAAGCCTATCACTACATAGGTATAAAACAAACTCACTTCCCGCTGTCTGTCCCAATGTATGCTTAGAACTTTAAAACTACGCAACGGATTTTGATGCGTTTTTTTTTTAATAGATCGAGTGATTCAAGAGGAAGGTTTATATGTAAAACATTGCACCCGTGCGAAGCCGGGGCGGTTCGCCAGCTTAGTATAAAAATTGAATTTACAACAAAACGGCAGAGCTAAAACAAAAACTGCATAATCAACCGTAAAACTAGCTCACTAGTTCTAAAATACGCCATGAAAGTGTTAACTTCAAAATAAAGTGAAAAGTATATGTATACACAAGACTATTTGTCAATAAACGCCGCTTTGAATTCAGCGCACATAGAAAGGGAAAGGATTGGAACGAATACATAAATGTATGATTTACTCTTCAACAACGACAAACAAAGTAATACACAATAGTTTGTTTCCAAAATACTCACACTGAGTATTCTAATATTCTTCTTTGTGTCGCTGGCACGACAATTTTTAACAAACAACTTTCCCAAAGAAACAATTTTTTTTATACTCATTCACTATCACAATAACACAACAGCCGTATGAAATTCGCGCGCACGCGCCTGAGACCTATCAGCTGTTAGCCGCGTGATGCCGCACCGTTCTGTCTCATTGCTATCGATGTGCAACAGTGAATAGGCAGAGCACCCGCGCGATGCGCGAATTTCATACGGCTGTTGTTCTATTGTGATAGTGAATGAGTATAAAAAAAATGTTTGTTTGGGTAAGTTGTTTGTTAAAAATTGTCGCCGCTGTGGCTCTGGATGAAACAACAAGCTTTTCGACCATGCTCGCGTTGACGATAGACGGGCCGGGAAGGGCCCTCTTAAGGTGGAAGCGCAAGAGTAACCCGCGAAATTTAAATTTTCTTACGTTTATTGCAATTTGCAGGTCAGTGTCAGGTTGTATGTTGATGAAAATATTAATCGCGCCAGTAACACGTATGGAATTACAGAATTATAATCATTTAAATCATCAATACGGGCTGTATTGATGATTTAAATGTTATAATTTCATCCCAAGTTCATATAACCCCATTCAATAGCTACGAGTATTTCATGAAAAATTCAAACGAACGATCAAATTCAAACGTAAGAAAATTTAAATTTCGCGGGCTACCCTTGCGCATCCACCTTAAGCCGTTGCTTTGGCAGTTGGGCGCTGGTATAATGGGTGTCTGCTAATTTATTCTAAACCTTACTGTCGTGTTGTAACAACACTGTTGTTGCTGGGAAGTTTATTCCGCCATATCTTCATTCCTGATTAAATGCGAGGAAGTGTCGAAGGGCCGCCCGCCTGACCTGATGGGGATTGTCTCGTGTCATTTTGACGTTAAATAATAATATTATAGTTTAAAAAATCTAAATAACACACGTCATTTAATTTCTAGTATTGTTCTTAGCAAACCCATTCATTTGCTAGTCCGCCATCTTTCTGAGTCCGCCATATTTGATTTATAATGACGTCACTTGCATTGTCATCCGAACTACACTTTTATGCAAAATTTTAGCTCAATCGGAAACCGGGAAGTGGGTCAAAATTCAATTTTTTTTTACATAGAAAGCAAAACGTGCTGATTGATAAAGCACAGAAACCAAAAAATATCGAAAATGTTGTGAGGAAAGTTCTAGAATTTGGATGGGTTTATGAGTAGAAGAAGACCAAAGAACCGATGGATGGACTGTGTGAAGGATGATATGGCTAGAAAGGAGGTGTCTGCTGACATGACGAGTAATAGAGGAGTATGGAAGAAGAAGTCATGCTGCGATGACCACGAAAACATTGGGATAAGGACAGGAGAATGAAGATGGAGATGGTAGGCGGAAACCTGCCACGATGCTTATGAATGGTGTAACAAGACCCTTAACGAAGCCGAAAGGCACTTGTTCTCCCCGTCACTGCGATATTTTTTTTGTTCTAGACCATACCTGGCAGAGCCTTCTAGTTACGGAGATATTGGGGTCAAAGATCCAACTTTTTTTTAAATACTTACATGTTTTTAATGTAATTTTTTTTTCACCTCCACGACCCCTTACTATTCAATCCAATTCAATCTTTCCATGAGCACAATGTTTAGAGTCCTACGGTAGGACTCAATGTAAGCGTGATTTTTCACACCAAAAAAAAAATCGTTTCGCAACAATAATTTTTGCGTAAAGTTACTTAGTTTGATGTACAGAATGCTTGGTTGACGGCTTCGTGAAGGGACTGTTAAACTTAAACCCTGTATACTCTTTCCTCTTTCTGTATTGCGAGTACTCCCGACCTTGATCGTCGTATAATGTACGAGTAGCAATGAATTTCATATTAATGGCTCCCTATTAAATAGGTTTTCGCTGAAAGTGTTTCCTTTAAGAGCCATTATCATAACAGTTTATAGGCCCAACAATTACTCTATGACGCTAAACTAAACTATATTCGTTGGTCTAGTGGTCCTGGGTTCGATTCCCGGGTAGGTCAAAGTGTTATTGGGTTTTTCTATCAGGTATTTCTCAGTAGCAGCCATGGAGTCTGGCTTAGGTCCCGGTTGATGGCTTTAGGCTCGCCCCCTATTACATGGGACTTACACATAACTGGTGAAATATGGGTGTACTATTAGGTACACCTCTGTCTAACCCTTCGGGAGTTACTGGCGTGATGTTAGGTTATGTTTAAGTTGCTAAACAACCCTGTCTATAACATCTTTCCTCTCGAAATCCGTACGAAATTAATAAAATAATATAAATTTATTTGCTCAGACAACAATGATCCACGGATTAGTTACAAAAAAAAAAACTTAAAAAACTATGTTAGTGTATAATTCAAACTCAAACTTAAAGCATTTATTTGAATTAGACCATTACAGGCACTTTTAAAAGTCAAACAAAAAAAAAAAGCTAAGCTACAGTCACAGTCACAAGGCATAATAACTTGAGAAAGTACTGTAGTTGCACATTCCAAAGCGTAGATCTCTGGAGAAGAATGGGCAAGAAACTCCATGGACATTTTTTTAAATCAAAATATTGTTACAAAATCTTGGTTACATCATTCACGTTGAGATTATACATATATGTGAGAACGATGTAGAAAGACGTGCACATTAAGAGCGTCCAGAGTAAAAGATTTAAATAATCAACACTTTCAAATAAAGTAATTAAAATAAACCGTGGCAGCTAAGAGATGACCAGTCCCAACTGACAGCGCCCCAATGGTATTACGCTCCCAGAAAAATCATACTGTATAACAAAAAAACAAAAAACATTACAAAAAACAACAAATAAACATTACAAAAATCATCGATGATGGATCATTCCTGCCTCACCAACACCTGCATAAAGTGGTTCATCATCGGTGAATCAAATTTGTCCATTAAATCCGTTAATGATCATTATAACATCACCAACAAAAAAACCTTATTACGTCTTCATTTGCTTCTTCAACTACAATATAAGATTAATCCACCATTATGAAACTACAACTACAACCGAACCCATTATTTATCATTACAATGATTTATTGAGCTAATAAAATGAAGCTAACATACATGCATACGAACCGTCACTTTCTATTGCAGCCTTAACATGGTAATACGTCTCTAATTTACTATGATTGCGAACTGTAATACGATGTTCGGTAATAATGATGGACGTAATGTGGAATGTGGAATCTAGAAAGATTAGGCAGTTGTGTGCTTTTCTATTTTCTTTTATCATACAGGGTGTAACAAGACCCTTCACGAAGCCGTCAACCAAGCATTCTGTACATCAAACTAAGTAACTACGCAAAAATTATTGCTGGGAAACGATTTTTTTTTTTGGGGTGAAAAATCACGTTTTACGGTTGGACTCAATGTAACGCACTCAAAATATTGTACTGATGGACGCATTGAATTTGAATAGTAAACTGGTCGTATTTTACAACGCGTGTACGGAGCGGTAGTGGTGGTGGATACATAAAGGGTGTAACAAGATTACAAGACCCTTAACGAAGCCAAAAGGCACTTGTTCTCCCCGTCAATGCGATCATTTTTTTGTTCTAGACTATACCTGGGAACCTTCTAGTTACGGAGATATTGGGGGTCAAAGTTACAACTTATTCGCAAGCTTTTTTTTTAAATACTTACATGTTTTTAATGTAAAATTGAGTCCTACCGTAAAAGGTGATTTTTCACCCCACATAAAAAACTCATCTCCCAGCAAATAATTTTTCAACAAGTTACCTAGTTCGGTTGACGGCTTCGTTAAGGGTCTTGTAACACCCTGTATTCTTATTCTACGATCGCATCAAGCTATCTACGAAACTGTCCATCTAAATTACAGCGAAACGTGAAAACTTCAATTGATATGCAACAAACACTGGCTTCCTTGTCGGGAGTCAGCGCCATGTCCTGTATGGCTATGAATTAAAAGTTAGCGACAATCAAAATGTCCTTCCATCAATCAAGCTAGATTATAGCGAAGCGAAAGTCTGTTTCAAGTTGCGACATACTCGTACAGGGTGTAAGTGACATCTCTGATCAGCTGTCAAGTACTACTTGACCGTGTAGATTTTATTTCATCATTTTCCTGAGAGACCGCACGTGGCCCAGTGGTGGCGGCCCCGACTTACGAACAGTAGTCGTGGATTCGAATCAAGGCAAGCGCATTACTTTGTGTAAATTATTTCATCACCACTGCTTTCAAAAACGGTGAAGGAAGACATCGTAAGGAAACCGGCATGTCCTAGGACCAAAAATTCGAATACATGTGACATCTACCAACCCGCAAACAAAATCCCCAATGGTGGATTATAGCCCATTCCCTCTCATAGAGAGGAGGCAGTGTGCCCCAGCAGTAGAAACACAATAGGCTGATTAAGAATTATCCTACTCTTATTCTAATTTATTTAGGGTCGGCGTAGCGTGTCTTCTTCCATACTTCTCTATTATCTTATGCGTCATCTCAGCAGTCACTTCCTTTCTGGCCATATCATCCTTCACACAGTCCATCCATAATTGAAAACTACCGGGAAAGGTTCAAATACGTCTAGAATCATGTACAGAATTCATGGTATCTAACAGTTTTCGCGTCGAAATCTCTACACCTTGTGTAATAGGATACAGAACTCTAAAATGTAATAGCAAAAGAACTGGTCCTAAAACAGAACGAGACATGATGAATAGAAGTCATGATCTTCAGTCTTCATGCTTGCGTGAGGACTTATGCGACAAATCAATACGAGATGCTATTTCCATGTTTGGGAGTCCGCCATATTGGATTTAGAAGTACGTAACTTATCTAACCATGCATTGTCATCCAAACTAAACATGTATGCAAAATTTCAGCTCAGTCGGAAACCAGAAAGTGGGTCAAATTTAACTTCAATTTTTTTTTACATGGTTACTTGCGAAGCTAGTAAAAGTACTGTGTTAAAAATACTGCGGTTCCTTATAAGAATACAATACCACGGTCAACATATAAAGAACAGTTGTTTTTGTTTTCATTAACCGACGAAAAAATTTCGAATTCTCGGCCTTTGATAGATAAATCAGTCTTGATTTTGTGTTTATGAAATAAGTTGCCATAAGAAATAATCAGAACTTATCAGGCCACGAGTCACATTGCCTAATCGAGTGTCAGAATTTTTACGTCGCCCATATTCTTCATTGACGTCAAACCGATTGAGTCCAAAATCAATTTTACTACTGAACGACCTCTATCCTCCCACTCTAAACTAGAATAGGCGACTTTAAAAGAGGGCGAGGGTAGATGAGAAAAATCCATTTCAATTCCATTACTGGCATTCTATTGTGAGAATAATATCTAGGTCCTCTGTTAATATCGTATTCAATACGAGCTTTTGCACGCGGCTTCGCTCACGGAAATTATCACACGGGGACGATTTAAACATAGCCTTTTTTTTTTTTACCGATGGGAAATCATCAAATAACCCCTCCCGCTCTAGGCTGAGCAGGGGGGAGTGTCAGACTTTTACTGACTAAAACCCATCCATGTTCCTTCCTTTGCCCTTTGTGTTCCAGGGCCGTGGTATCTCTTTCGAACAGTCCCGCAACCCTGGCAGGCGTCGGTCCTTATGGACCCCTTCCTGTTTGCTGACTCTCTTTGAGGCGCGCGTGGAACACAAACGCGCCGTCGACACGGCCTGTCGTCATAAGACGGACGGACGGCGAGCTAGCCCATAGCTCACCGTCCACAGGCCCGCACCTACGGTGACGCCCGGTGCGTCTCCCGCGGCGGCTGAGACGTGAGGCTCTCTCCCTCTCACGTCCCGCCACCTCCTTCACTAGCATGACTGCTTCGCAGAAGGAGGTGACGGCGTCCCATTCCCTCTCGCTCCGGACCATGGATTGAACCAGGGATCGACGCGAGAGGTCGCCGCCGCCGATTGCCGCTACGAGGACAAAACATAGCCTAAGACAATCTTTAATAATGTAGCTTCCCATTAGCCATTAGTGAAGGAATATTCGGAATCAGATCAGTATTATCTGATTCCGAACTGGATATTTACCATTTTTACTATTTGTGTTTGTGTTGAGACCGATTTGTCTGCTCATAAACATCCACCCGCAGTAACTTTAGTTTATCCGTGATCATCAATGATATTGAAAAGTAAGATACGGTACGTTCATACCTCAGTATCATATTTATAATGAGCGGCGTTCAAATATCGTTGTTACGACTGCGATAGATAATACGGAACGTATGATAAAGAAAGAGATAGCTATCTGTAGTGAAGTACTTAAATTACGTCGATTGGTTGCATTTGTCTGCAACAATTCGCGCGCGCTAGTGCGATCTCTACCTCTTTTCATTTATAATATCATTGGTGATCATGGTGTTTACAACAGCGCCGATCTATCGCTAACTCAAAACAAATAGTAGACATTAAAAACTTATATCGGATCAGTACTTCCGAAAATTACACAACAATAATACAAAATAAACACAATGGTAAACATAACACATGCGCATGGTATGGTGGTAATGCAAACATGAGTATAGATTATATTCATCATGGCGTCTGCTCAAATGTCGCAATTAATTGTTCACTGGAGTTTCCTTATTGTTTTCCTACTTTATATAACACTTTGTTATCCATTAGCGTCAGACAAGGTGTTTTGAGGACGACCCACAAGAAATATGGGAGCACGCATGTATTTTTAGGGAGACAAATGAATACATCATTTATTATGACAAATGATTACATATTCACCAAGGGGTTGAAGCAGTGTCTTATGTCGCGGGTGGTATATTGAATCCTAAATGGAAAGAAGGATTTCAGGGCTCCCGAGCGCATCGAGGGAAGTCTGAGTTAACTCCCGAGCCAAGCGAGGAACTTAAGATTAGAATCCTGAGAGCAGTTAGGGAATCGAGCTCGACCAAGACGAAGTTACCTTTATCTCCGAGGAGAATATATTACTTTTGTTACCTACTGCGAGATAACTTTTCATACAGAGCTTTACTTAAAGTTCCAGATTAAACTATTGACCACCGGTTTAAAATGAAAATAAAATAAAAAATGAAGTTTAGGATCTACAATATTATTGCCCGGTTATAGTCTAGGGCAATAATAACTTCTCTCAGTATAAGTTTGCATGACATATAATCTCACGTCATCAATCAGATAGTGTGAACATGACTTATTACAATTACAACAAGTTACAATTCTGTCTCCTAAAGTTCCTGTTAAAAATGCGACCAGAAATGCAAAGTAATGTATTTGTATGCAGTTGTCTACATCGAATACTGTTATGCAGTAAATGTATCTTCATATATTATTCAATAGTTTGCTTTAGATTCTAGATTGCATCAGAGATCTGCTCAATACGGTCAATAGTTTCCACTAAACTTTACATGAGCGGTACGGAGATAGAGACGTCCAAAATTCGACTAATCACACGGGTGACGATATTTACCCACTTTATCCACGTACTAGCTGTTGCCCGCGGCTTCGCTCGCGTTTTTGTCGGAAATTTTCCCACGGGCACGTTGTAAATATAGCCCATGACACTCGGGAATAATGTAGCTTCCTATTAGTGAATTAATTTTCTAAATCGGTTCAGTAGATCCAGAGATTACCCCCTACAACCTCACAAACTTTACCTCTTTATAATATTAGTATAGATTAGCTAGCATCTGCGCTGTGGAGGTCGGATAGGCAGTCGAATCGCTCTCTGTAAAATACTGGTATTCAGCTGCATTTAGTTAGACAGACATAGTTGAGAATAGGCTAAGCAAGCAGTCTATAGGGAAGACGACAGACGCCATGAAGATTTGGGTGAATTCCCTCACGTGTCTCTCAGCTCAGATAGGGTCCGCGTTGGTCAACACCGGGCCAAATGTAATTAGTGTTTGGTCATATTTCATTCATCATAATTTATAACAAACTAGTTTATGCCCGTGGCTTCGCCTGCGTGGAGTTCGGTAACTGTCTTACCTGATCATACTACCGGATAAAAAGTCATCATTATCCGCCTAGCCTTTTCCCAAATTTAGTGGGGTCGGCTTCCAGTCTAACCGGATGCAGCTGAACCAGTCCTTTACATGGAGCGACTGTCTATCTGACCTCTACAACCCAGTTAGAACATGGTAATACGGTACCCATTGGTAAGACTAGTCAGATATATGTAGTTTGCAAAACCTTATTTTTTTCATTTTCTAATTTACCCGCCAAAAGTGGCCCCCATGTTTAAAATTCATTCATTTACGTTACACCTCCGTTTTTGAGTCACCGACTTACATATGTGTACCAAATTTCAACTCAATTGGTCTTCAGGGGCGACATCTTCAAATTGAACAAGCCCCTTTAAATAAAGAGAAAAAACAAACTCAATCGGTCCAGTAGTTTCAGAGTAAATTGACTGAGACAGACAGACACGCGAGTGATCCTATAAGGGGTTCCGTTTTTTCCTTTTGAGGTACGGAACCCGAAACAACGTTAGTTTATTTCATGTATTAGTTACAAGTAATTTATAGAAATGTAATGGAAAGATAGAAAACGCAATGATAATGGTAATTTCAGTTAAAATATTACTAGAAATTTATTAGGTTGTTAGTTTCGAAGCAAAAACGATCAACATTTTCATTGCGCTAGACTTTCTCTGTTCAGTTAATTTATACTTTAGTTCCACTCGCCATTTCTACTAGGCAAGGGGAACGCACACTTAGGATCGTCATCACAGCATAAATAAATGTGGGGATGACAGTATTGAGTGAATGAAAGCGAGGGTGTGTGAAAGAGAAAGAGTACGAGTAGGGAGTGTGGAGTTTTGACAGAAGACGTAAAGACGAAAAGATTATTGTAAAGACGATATAAATTGAAATAAAATAGTTAAACGTTTTAAAGTGTTTGATTTCCCACATTTTCACGCCCACAAAAGTGGAATAACTGGGAAATCTTTAAAAGACGGGCCTTTATGTCGAAAACTGAAAAAAAATTGACGAAAAAATTTCAGTTTTGAAGGCGGCCATTTTTGGTCATCAGACGCAACGGGTTTGAATTATAGTCACCCAGAAGACGAAATGGCGAAGGCTGGGACAAGCCAGAACCCTATCATGCAAGGGTATTTTGCTGATGATATGGTAAAAAAATTCAGTGGCCAGGATAAAACATACACGGTATCGAAATGGATCCAAGAAATAGACGACAACTCGGAGATTTTTATGTGGACGCCGTTACAGCAGCTCATTATAGCTCGTAGATCCCTGGTGGGAACAGCGGCTTTGTGGCTCCAGTCTGAGCGCCCATTTAGGTCGTGGGATGAGCTGAAGGTAGCGATCGCCAAGGAGTTTCCTGACGTTTTAGACCAAAAGGCAGCCCACGAAGTAATGTCCAGCAGAAAGAAACAAGGTGATGAAAGCTGTATGGACTACTTATTAGTAATGCGTGAGCTAGGCAAAAGGGGAAAGATGCCAGATTATGTCGCTATAAAATACATCGTAGAAGGGATTGAGGACGAAGAAACACATAAAATAATGTTATACGGAGTTACCACGTATCCAGATTTAAAAGAAAAAATGAAAATTTACGAAACTCTGAAAGAAAAAATCAAAGAGTCGAAGATGCGACGAAGTCAGCCGAAATATAGTGATGTGGTAGGAAAAAGGGTGATCAGGTGCTTCAGTTGTGGTGAAAGAAGTCATCAGTCCAAAGAATGCCCAAATAAAATGTGGGAAATCAAACACTTTAAAACGTTTAACTATTTTATTTCAATTTATATCGTCTTTACAATAATCTTTTCGTCTTTACGTCTTCTGTCAAAACTCCTTAACTCCTTTATCGATTATTGATGATCATATTGATAGACTTGCAGAAGCTAAGATTTTCAGTACGATTGATTTAAAAAATGCGTATTTTCATTTGCCAGTACATGAAGACTCTATTAAGTATACTGCTTTTGTCACGCATAATGGACAATATGAGTTTTTAAAGGCGCCATTTGGTTTGACGGTCTGCCCTAAAGTATTTACAAGATTTATAACGACTATTTTCCATGAATTGATTTCTAGACGTATTGTTTTGATTTTTATAGACGATTTACTAATTACAGCTCAGAATGAACTAGAAGCTGTAGAAAGATTGAAAGAAGTGTTAGACGTAGCGTCACAATACGGGTTGGAGATCAACTGGAAGAAATCACAACTTCTGGTAAGACGAGTGGAGTATTTAGGCCACATTATAGAGAATGGTCAAGTAAAACCTTCACCTGAGAAGAGTGATGCTGTCAAAAGGTTCCCAGAACCTAGGAACACCAAGCAACTGCAAAGTTTCATTGGCCTGACGTCATATTTTCGTAAGTATATCCAAAAATTTTCACTGATTGCGAAGCCATTGACCGATTTATTGAAAAAAGATAGTATTTTTAAGTTCAATCAAGAAAAAATGATTGCATTCGAGACTTTGAAGGACAAACTGGCAAATAATCCAGTACTTAAGATTTATAATGCTAAGTCGTATACTGAACTACACACAGATGCCTCAGCAGTTGCGTATGCTGCTATTCTGATGCAACGAAGTAACGATGATGGAAGTTTGCATCCGATTTACTATATGAGTAGGAAGACGTCAGAGGCAGAAAGTCGGTATTCTAGTTATGAGTTAGAGGCACTGGCTGTAATAGAAGGGATTAAAAAGTTTAGGAAATATTTATTCGGTAAAAAATTTAAGATAGTAACGGATTGCCAAGCGTTTCAGATGACGTTGGAGAAGAAAGACATGGCTATTTCACCAAGAGTTGCCCGGTGGATAATTTTACTGCAAGAATACGACTTCACTATCGAGCACAGGAGTGGAAGCCAGATGCGACATGCCGATGCATTGAGTAGATACCCATATGTAGCTCAAATCACATCAGACTTTTACGAGAAATTAAAAGATAATCAAGCTAAAGATACTGCTTTGAAGGCGATAATTGAAATTTTGAAGGACAAGCCCTATGACGACTTTTGGCTAGAAAACGAAATTTTATTCAAGGGTCCTGAGAAACATTTGGTGGTACCAAAGAATATGGAGATGGAGTTGATTCGTAGCGCTCATGAGAATGGACATTTTGGTAAGAAAAAGACTATGGAATTGCTAAGAAAAGATTACTACATTAAGAGTATAGACAGAAAGGTTGAAGATTACATTCAAACATGCATACCATGTTTATTGGCAAGTCGTAAAGCAGGAAAGCAAGAAGGATTTTTGTCTCCAATTGAAAAAGGTGAATTACCATTGGATACATTACATCTAGATCACATTGGACCTATGACTGCAACGAAAAAACAATACAATCATATATTGACGGTGATTGATGCATTCACAAAGTTTACATGGATATTTCCTACAAAAAGCACAACAAGCCGAGAAGTATTAGCAAAACTACAGATTCACCAACAAGTTTTTGGTAATCCCAGACGCATTATTACTGACAGAGGAACTGCTTTTACCAGTGGAGAGTTCACAGGTTATTGCAAAGACGAGAAGATTGAACATATTACTATTACGACGGGTATTCCCAGAGCAAATGGGCAAGTGGAGAGGATTCATAGAGTGATGATTTCTGTACTAACAAAACTGTGTATAGAGCAACCAGGTAACTGGTACAAACATGTTAGTCGTTTGCAACAAGCACTGAACAGCAGTTTTCAGAGAAGTGTCAATGCTGCACCATATGAGTTACTCATTGGCACAAGGATGAGACGGCAAGCAGATCCTGAGATTTTAGATTTAATTCAACAGGAAAATCAAAACATTTTTATGAATAATCGAGAAGAACTGCGTATGAAGGCGAAAGAGCAGATTTTAAAAGTTCAAAACGAGAATAGGCGTGATTTTAATAAAGCAAGGAAGAAAAGTCGAGTCTATAAAGTTGGAGATGTTGTGGCTATACGACGCACGCAATTTGGAGTAGGTATAAAACTCAGACCGAAGTACCTAGGTCCTTATCGGGTTACCAAAGTGAAGGGTGCCGATAGATATGATGTAGCTAAGCTGGATTCTGAAACTGAAGGGCCGAATAAGACGAGCAGTGCGGCGGATTCTATGAAGCCATGGCCTAGTGTGCAGGAAAACGATATTGATACTAGAGATGACTGAGGTTAGCGCACAGGTTTAGAATTCAATTTTATTTTAATTTTTCAGTTAAGACGATTAAAACATTACGTTTCCTAATTCCTTGAATTATAAGATTTGTTTTCGTTTATGTCGTAGTTAGTTAAGTTATGTTTTAATGTGATGTTGTGTAATGGTTGTAAGTTTAAGATGTTTGTTGTTTCGATTTTATTTTTACGGTTTACAGCTTTTATATGTTTTAAAGATTTCTTATTTGTATTAGTCTAGGGACAGACTAATTGCAGGACGGCCGAATGTGGGGATGACAGTATTGAGTGAATGAAAGCGAGGGTGTGTGAAAGAGAAAGAGTACGAGTAGGGAGTGTGGAGTTTTGACAGAAGACGTAAAGACGAAAAGATTATTGTAAAGACGATATAAATTGAAATAAAATAGTTAAACGTTTTAAAGTGTTTGATTTCCCACATAAATGCCTTTATTTTTCCTTAATAACCAAAAATAAGATAAATAAGACAAAAATTGAAAAGAGTATGCTGATATGGTTTGGTCAAGTGGAGAGGATGAGTGAGAGGCGACTATCATAAGGTATTTACAAGGCAGATGTGAGTGACAACGCCGGGAGGGGACGCCCTAGAAGGACATACACTGACCTTATTGGTGAGGTTCTTCAGAAAGGTCAGGTGCGTAGTACATAAATAAATAAAGAAAGTAAATAAATAAATAAATAGATGTTAAGAGCTGGACGGGTCTTCGAGGTCAAGCAGAGCTCTTCAACAATGGGTTTCCTTGTAACTTTGGGTCTTTGGGAGCTGACTGTACCGTAGAAAAAACAGTTAAATTTATGGTTTACGAAACGGGACTCAATGTATTACCAATGGAGACTTCTTTTCGCGGGCCTGTGTGACGGTGAGTAAAGGGCTAGCTCGCCGTCCATCCGTCTTGTGACGACAGGCCGTGTCGACGGGGCGCGAGTGTTCCACGCGCGCCTCAAAGAGATGTCAGCAAACGGGAAGGGATCCGAAAGGACCGATGCCTGCCAGGGCTGCGGGACTGTTCGAAAGAGATACCGTGGCCCTGGAACACAAAGGGCAAAGAAGGGTTTAAGTCAGTACAAGTCTGACACTCCCTTCCGTTCCGCCCAGAGTGGGAGGGGTCATTCGATGATTTCCCATACGAAAAAAATAAAATAAAAGACCTCCAAATAAAATACCTCTTGATAAGACTGGTTGTCAGGGCTTTTGACCATAACGACTGTCAATTATCTACATATGACAGCCGGGACCAACGGCTTAACGAGCTTTCCGAGGCACCGAGGAAACTCGGTGTGTGATGAATGGTCACCCATCCACGGTCCTAAGAAGACCTTGAACATCGACCCGTGCAGCTGAGATGATTTAGCCATGAGCCTCTTTTGTGCGTTGAGCTTTATTATTACTAGCTTCGGTATTTTACGATGTCATTATATCTAGTGACGTCAGAGAAAGATATAAAAGTCGAGAGCATGGTGTGACATGGCTTATTTATGGATGTACTAAATTAATTCTTCGTTTTATTGAGGTTTGATGTTCTGGTTCTAATCATAATAATGAATATCGTCGTCTGCCGAGCCTTTTTTCGCCTATGTTGGGGTCGGTTTCCAGTCTGAGTGGATGCAGCTGAATACTAGTATTTTATGCTAGCTGTTGCTAGCGGCTTTGCTCGCGTTTTGGTAGGAAATTATCCCACGGGTACGTTGTTAATATAGCCTATGGCACTCGGGGATAATGTAGCTTCCTATTAGTGAAAGAATTTTCAAAATCGGTTCAGTAGATCCAGAGATTACCCCCTACAACCTCACAAATTCATAAACTTTACCTCTAGTATAGAAGACTAGCTGTTGCCCGCGGCTTCGCTCGCGTTTTGGTAGGAAATTATCCCACGGATACGTTGTAAAAAAGATTTACCAAGTTAAATTAAAACTTATGAGTCTAATAATTAAAGTTACATAAAAACAAAGTTATGAAATTAACAATGCACAGAACAAATTTTTGCAGTCCGGTTATAAAATTAGACCTATTTGTGGTTCTGCCTCTATAGCGGATGGTTCCTCTCGGAGAATTATTGTATAGCCTATGGCACTCTGGGATAATGTAGCTTCCTATTAGTGCAAGAATTTTCATAATCGGTTTTGTAGATCCAGAGATTACCCCTACTTAAGCTCTTAATAATATTACAATGAACAAGAAAAGTGGAACACCGTTTATATTCAACAGCTCTCTGATGCAATGTAATGTCTATTCAATGTATTTTTTTTTTATTTGGTCTAGTTACACTAGTTAATAAAATTCAATTATCGAAACATGATGGTGATGTAGTCATTCATTTTTATTTCGACTGCCACGTTGGTCTAGTGGTCGTAATCGCCACTGTGGGCCTTGGTTCGATTCCCGGGTCGGGCAAATTGTTATTGGGTTTCTCCATCAGGAATTTCTCAGTAGCAGCCACGGAGTCTGAATTTGAGCCCGGTTGATGGGAATAGGCTCGCCCCCCATTACACGGGACAACACATCTCTGCCTAACCCAGGGGTTACCGGCGTGCTGATATTTCAAAGTCACCTTCAGTCATTGAACTGATTGAACCAAAGAAACGCATAAATTCATTACCATTTCTTATTTTGTTTTTTAATTAGAAATCGTTTATTTTTTATTGAAAAATGGATCAGCTCTTGACCTCAATCACGGCTGATGGAAAGCGATGGATGTGGTCTATGATGAAACAAGCGTGACCAGGGGGTCTAAAATCGTCGCTTTATCAGAATCATAATACGAATCACGTTAAATATTTAAAACTCTTAAAATGGACTTTGTGGTCATAAACATAAAGACCATTTTAAGAATTTTAAATTTTAACGTGATTCATATTATGATTCTGATAAAGCTTTCATTTTAGGCCCACAGGTGGCCTACCATGACGTCCTAAAAAAGGAGCAATTGCAGTGTGGGAAAGAGATGGCGCTATACAGGTCGTCTAGCGCCATTTCTTTCCCACACTGGAATTGCTCCTGCTTCAATACGTCACGGTGGGCCACAAGATTCCTAACACATCTCAAGTCAAGTTTTCCTAGCTGGTTTAGTGTGATCCATTTCAACTATTGCGTACGACGAAATGCATGAAATTGCATTATTTTTTTATCACCCTATTGCATTTGAAATCGCCATCTTTGATATCGAATGATTCTCTTCCAGTCATCGTTATGACATGATCTAAATTAAGATGCCAGATAACATTAATAGAAATAACTGCCTAACTCTCTCTTTGATAATATTATCAATTCGGTTTAACAGTTATACTTTAGTTAGATACAGATATATACCAGAATTGTTACATAGCTTTTTTACAATCCATTTTAAGGATTCCATATTCAAAGTGTGCCAACGTGACCCTGTTATTAAGGTTGCACTGTATGTCAGTCCGTCGCAGTCCGTCTGTCTGTGGCTGTGTATCTTTTATACCGAAATAGGTAGACTGTTGAAATAGTCACAGAGTGTGTTATATGGCCACTATAACAATAAGTCATTATTAAAAGAAAATAAAGTTCAAAATTAAAGGGGTCCTTACAAGAAATTGCGTTTTGGCTCGACAACTGAACCTTTCGTGTGCTTGTCCAACTCGCGCTTGACCGGTTTTCTAATTCCATGGAATCAGCAATATTAGCATAAGAGTTTATTTCTATTCAAGTTAATCAATATTTCAACATCTATTAAAAACCGGATATTTTTACCGCCACATTTTCCCCGTAATCTATTTCCAAAAAAATCTCCCGCATGGCGTAGGTAGTTCTGTGCGCTGGCAACATCGTCATCGACCGCAGTACGCCGCGAGCGGGGTGGGGGGCGCGCCGTCTGTCAAATCGAATTTACGCTCTTGAGTTATTTCGCGATATTTTTAATTAGAAAAAGCTTTTTCATGAATTAGTTAACGCTTTTATAGTATATTCGTGTATTCGCTAATGGTTTGCTAACACGAAGTTCCCAAACTGGCAGAATATTTTGTCTATTGCCTCGCGATCGTGGCTGCAAGGGATTGCTATTTTTGTTTTGTAGCCCAGTTTTATTGTAAATATTGTTTTTAAGTGTCGTAATAGTGGTGCAGTGGTGTTTTCTCACGTTTCTTTTATTTACTCTATTCACTGTGATCATCAACGGAGCGTAACGGGTTGCGCTTAGACGTTTTAGTTGCAAAAATACTTTGGAAATACAGGCTTTGGGAAACGTATCAGTGCCAATACTACCACTGCAATATTTGTACAAACACAGATTTTCTTAAATGCAGTGCCAAAGTGTTAAAAGTGATATTATAGCAGTATAAATAGTCGCCAACATAAATCAAAACAATAAAATCTATGGTAATCCAAAACACAATTTTGAATTTCGAATTAATCTTTTTTTTTCAATCGCGAATGGAGATGTGTTATTTGACTGTGGTTTGAGTTTGTGAATCATACTAAATGGCATTTTATTTAAATAAATTGCTCTATATTAGTGTAAAACGACGATGAGGCGGGTTTTCGGTGTTTGTTCCGACAGCTGGATGCTCTGCGGTCAGAATGTGAGGCGATAATCATTCCAGGCTGTCCTAGATGTTGTCTGTATGTCTGTTTCTTTTTTTAATTGTTTTTTTCTTTGGCGCTCATATTTGGAAAACAAAAGAGGATCTATTCCATGGAATCTGTTTTGAAAAAACGTGAACTATTGTCTTTTCTTATCTCTATTCTCCATTATAGATTTCACAGATATATAAATATATCTGTGATAGATTTATTGAAGTTAAAACATGAATAGATGCTAACATCCTGCTTCTAAATTAAGATATTAATCTTTCCATAACAATCTGTAGAAAATGTACCACTAATCGGGGCTAATTGTTAATTAATTTGATGATTGATTTATGAGCAATACTGTAAGATGTTGCAAGATCTTTGAAAGGTACCAATTAACAAATGAACTATATTCTGCTGTTTGATTCCAATCAATTCATGGACGGGTACTGCCTGAAATAGAAATCAGGGGCCACCATAAATGACCAAATGGTTACTCTTCATTGAGTTTTTACATTTTATGTAAAAAAGGCAATAGTTTTAATTTCTAAATAACTTACAAATATGAAGATGAATGAATGTGGACTCCCCTACGACGATCCACTGACCAAAAGGAGTATGCAAGTAAGGATTATAGGTGTGCGTTTTGTAGTTTCTGCCTAGTCTCATTGCAAAATGGCATGAGTTTATAAATGACTGTATATCAGACATATATTTTCAGTCAATTTGCCTCAAATAGCCCATTACACACTTCACCAACTCGAGGAAAAATTAAAAACAAATCAGTATTAAGGAAAAATAAAAAGCAATAGTCTATTATTTGTTACTTTTAAATAACTTTTCTAAATATGAGTGTCATTTTACCTGTTGGTTGTACATTTAATTTTATACTACTGCATGTCTGTGTGTTATTCAATAATTAATCACTTTTAAAGCATTTGTTATGTCAAAGCTTAATTCAGTGCAATACTAATTTTAACTAGGTTTGGATTTTCGCTAACCACATTTTATTTAAACTTTTGATTGCTAGCTCTGGTAGTAGTATTACCAAGGGGTATTGTATTACCCAGTACTAACTGGGTTATGGAGGTCAGCTAGGCAGTCGCTCCATGTAAAATACTGGTATTCAGCTGCATCCCGTTAGACTGGATGCCGACTCCAATATAGTTGATGTTATGTATCAGTTATGTAGGCATTTGGAAACCTTCTTGACAAATAAGGTATTTATAAGTACCCTACTCTTGCATTTGTAAATCCGGTGCAGTGCTACCTAGTGCTTGCTAAGAATAAAACAAATGTTACTTAATGCTTGTTTTATTGGACATAATAGTTGGGCAAAAGGCAGGGCGATAATGATGATTGCTAGTAACACACTGTCTACTTTTGAACGCTGGCAACACACAAAATTGTGCCCACACATGTCTGAAAAACAAAAACACTGTACTGTTGGGCATAATTTGTCATGTATTCTATTTTTGATTCTAACAGGAAAATGTATAAATATGTTCTTCAGTATGTTGTATAGTACATCATAAAATGACGAAAACCTCAAAAAAAAAGTTGAATGAGATATTTTTGGATGTCCTGATCAGCAAAATACCCATTTCCTCTAAGACACTAAACTGAGCGATAAAAATGGTGACGCGTGCGTTAATAGTACTGAATTTTGCTTTATCATGCAATTGAAGAATATTTAACACCAAAACACTACTGAACTTGTTGTTGATTGTTAAAACTATAAATGTGTGTCCACTAATAATACATTATTTTACATGTAGTGCAAGTTGAATTTTTGTATAATATTATGATTGTTATTTATTTGCAACCAACACCCATTATAGTTTTTGTGTGTAACATATGAGCATGCAGTAGCATTGCATATTAATGTTATTTTGAGTTTAATAAAATAATTATACCAGCAAGCATGGCAAAATAACTCGTACTATGAGTCCTATGATATAATTGCCATTGACAACTATATCATAGGACTCATAGTACATTTTGCTTACTATAAGCAAAACTATACTGTGGGTGTACTGTAAAAACCACAATACTTCTTGTGGTGATTCACATAATTAAACTGGAAAAAAATTAATTGGTGTCTTCATGAATACTAATGGACTCGCGTATCGCGTATGAACTCGCCGCTAGAGGCGCTAGTGTAGCGCGGGGGCACCGAAATGTCAGATATCATAGATTGTTCGCGCGTTGCGTGCTGTTTTAACACGTATTTTTACAAATATTCACGATTGTGGTCTAGACTGAGCCATTCCCGATTAATGATGACTTGAAGATTTTAAGTAGCAACTTAGAATCTTAATTTTAAGTACCTACTTGAGGTAAAATTATTTTTAATTTCATGCTTGCTAATTTTAAGGAGAATATTGTAAATATGTATCTGAAGTGTACACTCCGTTGTTATACGTAATAAAATAAACTTTTTATGAAGTTATTGGTATTATAAAGTATAAAATAGAATTATTGACATGACCTTACTCGACAGTGGCGCCATCTGGTGACCTCAAAAACGATAATCCTCATTGCGTCAGCCGATGCAATATTTTGTAGGATTAGATTTTTTTATTATTTTTAATTTGCATTACAACTTGTATACAAAGTATTAACCAATAAGATACTGGTCTGTATTTCGCCCATGACTTGCAAGGAGCGAGTTGAGTCACCGATCATACTTTCACAATACCTCTTTCTTTTAAGTGGCGCCAGGATTTCCTCTACTCCATTGCACTACTATCGTCCGCATTGACAAGAGTCAATAAATTCAATGAGTTAAAACCAGCGACCTTGTCAGACTAGCTGAAACAGCCTAAACCGCTGATGGTACAACCATACAATATTTGGAAGATCCTTCCTTTTGTGACAGTAGAGATGCACGAAGAGAGGAGCTCCCTTTGAGCGAGTCCCGTGGTAAGACCCTGGTTTAATATAAGACGTTGACATGTAGACAAGCTGTTGCCCGCAACCTTCGTCCGCGTGAAATTTAAAAGTATTACTTCCCGATTTGAATGGGATTTTATCAACAATTTCTAGGGTTTTAATTTTTTTGCACGGAACCCTAATCCTTTCAAAATAAAAGTAGCCAATACCATCAGCTATCTGCCAGTAAAACTCTCCTCAAAATCGGTCGAGCGTTTTCCGAGATTAGCCGGAACAAAAAGACACATAAATTAAAAAATGTTTTTAGTTATAAATACCTTATTATACCTACTTTCATAATATGCACTCAGCAGCCGTTAATTTGAAATTCCGATACTTCAACTTAATTTATTTGTATAGATAGGCTTTCGAAGATCGCGATTTCACCAAAATTTAAGCACAATATTTGTTCATATCACTACATACATGCTTCCCGTTGTCTGTCCCTATGTATGCTTAGATCTTTAAAACTACGCAACGGATTTTTATGAGGTTTTTTTAAATAGATAGAGCGATTCAAGAGGAAGGTTTATTTTATAACATTGCACCCGTGCGAAGCCGGGGCGGGTCGCTAGTATCTTCTAGAATCCTTAGGCATACTAGACAGGCGTCGAAGCATTCACACGAACAGACTCGGGTCCAACATACAGACTTTACAAAGTACCTTAGTATGCCTAACCGCGCGGTATCCTCATTACATGAACCTAACGATCTAAGATTACAGTCTGTACCTAATTGACTCATACATGCATTGTCCCGTGAAAGTTCATCTAGTGATGGCTTAATTAGCATTAGCATTCAATATTAGCATGCGAATGCTCATTTAGCATTTAGCAAATGAAATGTAGTTGCGAAATTCTGTGAAGTGCGAAGTGAATTCATCGCATCGTATTTCGTTCATACTATTGATGCACGATAATTGCCGAGGCACTCAGCGAGCGAGACAGCGGCAGCGTGCGCTCTCCGTCGCACCCACGGGAATACTAAATCTATCTGTTTCACGTGACCCTGACTTTTAGCAGGTGCATTTGATGCTAAGAATAAAGTTAAGCAATTACTATCTTATTGTCTTTGATTTCTCGTACTTAGGGTCGTATATTGTATGAATGCGTGTGATCGTTTAATTCGTTAAAATTATTAGCAGGGTGATGCGAAGAATGGGATTAAGCAAAATATTACCTTATTATCTTTGATTTGCTCGTATTTAAGGTCGTATATTGAATAAATGCGTGTGATTATTTAATAATAATTTTGTGACACGTGCGTGGCGCGCGTCTTATTGTAATTTACTGTGTCAAAGTTCAGTACGTCTAAGCAAGTGATAGCGAGAGTTTAGTTTTTTAAATTACACTCTTTCGTTACGCGTACATAAATTGATAATAGTGTGAACTCATTAGGTACCTATCTGTAAATAATAGTAGGTAGCTAGTTAAAAGTACTGAAAAGTGGCTGTATTTATAAGTGTAAATAATAATTTTAGGTTTTGTGTTTTATTTAAATATTTTAGTGTAAGTCTAAGTAGGTACCTAAACATAGGTAAATAAACTTTTGAACGGTGAAAATGTCTCACCGAACTAACCCTATATGGGATTATTTTCTAAATGTTGCTGGAGAAAATAAAATTGCTAACTGTAATCAGTGCTCTAAAAACCTCTCATACCGAACATCAATCACCAATTTAAAAACACATCTAAAACTTAAACACATTGGCCATTACAATAGCTTTTTAGCCGAAAGTGAACCGACTCGGTCCCGTTCGGTACAGGTGCGTCAGCTGCAGAATGCTGATGCACCTGCACCTTCGCAACCAGTTCAATCGGGATCTGTACCGTCAACATCAGCGCACCAGGAGTACAATGTTGTGGAATCCCGACGGGAAAACACTGCTACCAGAACCGGGACCCAAACAAATATTTTAGAATATGCACGACTTCGAAGACCTTTACGTACCGAAGAAAAAAAGCATATAGATGCCATGTTTTTGAAGCTCATTGCAAGAACGTACCAACCGTTCTATATCGTTGATGAACCTGACTTTGTAGAATTTGTAGAGGCGTTAAACCCTAATTATGTTTTACCGGGGCGTAAAGTGTTATCAGAAAGGCTAATACCATTTTTATATAACAGATGTTTAGAAGACCAAAAAAGAATGTTGCGTCAGGAAGCAGTAACAATCTGTCTAACTACCGATTGCTGGACGTCTGTTAAAATGGACGCTTTTATAGGTGTCACTGCTCATTTTATTAACAATGAGTTTGAATTTAAATCAGTGGTGCTGAAATGCAGTGTAATGCATGGTGGACACACAAGCCAAAATCTTGCATCAGTTTTAAGAAATACGTGTATGGAATGGGGTATATTAGATAAGATTAATTTTTGTGTAACGGATAATGCTGCGAATATAGTCGGAGCAATCAATATTTTAGGCTGGACACATTGTGGCTGCATGGCTCATAAGCTGAACCTAACTTTGCAGCAACCGTTAAGAACATTGGACGACACTTTAAAAAAAGTTAAGAAAATAGTGACGTACTATCGATCTAGCTACAAGGCCAAAGAAAAGCTTATGGAGTACCAAGCCAAAGTACAAGGCGCTAGCCAACCTTTGGTACTGATCAATTCAGTGCCAACAAGATGGAACTCCACTTATTTTATGATAGAACGATTTATCCATCTTCAAGATGCCGTCAGAGCAACGACACCAATTCTCGACGTAGATTTACCTATAATAACAGGTGAAGAGTGGACCGCGCTTAGACAGCTCTGCAAAGTATTAAAACCATTTGATGAAGCGACGAAAGAACTAAGTGCAGAAAAATATGTGTGCGCTTCAAAAGCTATTGCCGTCATAAGCGCGTTGAATGATGTGATGGAAGAGCTTAAACGAAAACCAGCTTATTTTGATGCTATAAAAAACATAGTTCAATGCATCGAATCCCAATTAAAAAGTAGATTTGGAGATCTTGAGCAAGAGCAATCTTTGGCATTGTGCACAATATTGGACCCGAGGTACAAAATATCAATGTTCATTGACGAAAGTGCAGCTGAAAGGGCCAAGTCCAACCTAGTGACAAAGGTCTATAATCTCATGAGAGACGAGACAGGGCTAACTCCTTTAGCTACCGTGGAACCTCAGTCAAGCAGGGAGGACGACGAGGAAATTAGTTTGTGGAGAAAAAGAAATTCAATAATAGAAAAAAGAAGGGTTAACCCTAACCAAAATCTTTTTCAAACCGCTCAGCGGGAAGTAGAATTGTACCTGCAAGATGAGTTTGTACAAAATAGCTGTGACCCTTGCGAGTGGTGGCGATCCAGCGGCCGATACAAATATCCGCATCTCGGCAAATTATTTATTACAAACTGCAACATAGTCGCGACTTCAGTGCCCAGTGAAAGACTTTTTTCAAAAGCTGGTTACACTTTGTCAGAGAGAAGAACAAGGCTTTCTGTCGAAAAAACCGAACAGTTGGTATTTTTAAATTTCAATTTGAAAAATTCTGACTACAAAAAACTATTGCCATAAAATGTGGAGTAAATTTGTAAATAATGTACATTGTATGTAAAAACTAAATCATGTAAATACGATCAAGTGAACTTATAAATACGCCAGTTTATAACATTTTACTGCCAGTCCTAAGCCTGGATAAAGTATGAAGGAAAGTTCACAAAATCTTAAACATGAAAAGGTTTTAAATTGTTACGTATTTTATTAATATGATCAATAACATAACCACAACACAATCCCAGTGTACTAGCAGAAATAAAACGTTATCGGCGAGTAAACTAAACGCACGCTAAGAGACGACGACGTCCTTTCTTATTCTTATGGCGAACGCGCTCTTAATTCGTATAATAACAAAATTCATATAATTATTTATTATCAATTATCGTTATATTAGCAAATAGCATAGCAATAGCAATTAACATGCTAAGACTCAAGAATTCGCATGCTAATGAAATTTATGCGAAATCGCATTAATTACCATCACTACCGGTTCATCAAGTGCTCGTACGCACACTTGTGAAGCAGAGATGATTAGTCAGAGAGTGGTGGAGGAGCTCGTCGGTAAATGATAACAGCCGCTCGGGGTCGATCTTCAGGATAAGCCGCGCTTGCCTAGGTTGGTCCGTAGATGGGTGACTATTCATTACATACATAATTTTTTCTGTGCCTCGGAAGGAAGTTAAGCCGCTGATTCCCGTTGTTAGGGTCGGCTTTCAGTCTAACCGGATGCAGCTGAATACTAGTATTTTACATAGAGCGACTGCCTATCTGACCTCCACAACCTAATTAATTGGGTAATAGATACCCCTTGGTATTGCTTGTCAGAGTTTCAGGCCACTGACTACCTGTAACGACTTTCAAAGATCTTCAAATGACAGCCGGGAACAAATGCAACTCGGTATGTAATAATGAATGGTCACCCATCTAGGCGCCAACCTAGGCAAACGCGGCATAACCTTAAGATCGACCCGAGCGGTTGTAATTATTTAGCTACGAGCTCCTCAATCGAACCCAAGAATCAATTTGGCCACAAAACAATCTTCGGAGTACGGCTTTTGGCGTGCTAAAAACTTCAGACCACACACTGGGCAGTCTGAACCAAAGAAATATGATAATGAACCTAAACAATAGCCTATAGATGTACAAACCGTCAGCAGCGTCTTCTATCTATATCAATGACGATCGAAACTTAGGAATGGTTAACCTGTTAAAAATTGATATAAAAAATAGTAAACCTTTTGAAAGCTATTGCCATTATGTCAAGGCCCTAGGATCCTTTTTTTTTTGTTAGCCTCTTTGTGTGTTAAAGGCAAAGGCCTCCTCTCTGTCTTTCCAAACCTCTCTGTCCTGTGCAATATCTGGCCATGTTCGCCACGCAAACGAGATCAGATCGTCACGCCATCTTCGCCGCGGTCTACCTCGACGGCGATTTCCTCCGACAGGCGTCCAGTGAGTGACGACCGTTGCCCATCTCTCCGGGCGCATTCGTGCTACATGGCCAGCCCACTCCCACATTAGCTTAGCTGTTTTTTCTCCAACATCTGCAATTTCAAAATTTGAGTAACTTAATACTTATTATTATTATACTAAGATCCTTTATTAATGAATTCTTTTCTTTTAAACAAGCTTGATTAAATGAAAAGAAAAAAAATGGTTTAACAATGTTGATAACATTGAATGCGTAAACAAAGTTTCGTGTCCGTGCTATTAATAGTTGAGGAGTTCTCTTGCGAGGAGGTGATCTTGGCTGCAGGATCAAGTCATGTCTGTCATAAAAATGTGTGGTCACCAGAACCAAAGGTTGGCTGAAATTTTGCGCGCAAATTTCAACTCAATCGGTTGGGGGGAATTGCTACCGTATCACAAACGCTTCGATTTGATTTCGATTCGACAAGTCGTATGTCTTATCTTTTTTGGCATTGCGAAAGCGAGCGAGTCAGACATTCGACTTTCTGAATCGGAATCGAATCGAAGCGTTTGTGAATACAGGGACTGATTTGAAATTCAGTTGCAAGATTTGACCAATACTAACTAACAAGGGAAGTTAGGGTGAAAGCCCGCGAATTTCAAATTTTCTTACGTCTTTTTTGCAATTTCCAGGTGGCCTACCATGAAGTCTTAAAGCAGGAGCAATTCCAGTGTGGAAAAGAGATGGCGCTAGGCGACCTGTATAACTCTGTCTCTTTCCCACACTGGAATTACTCCTGCTTTATGACGTCATAGTAACCCCCAGGTCATTGTCAGGTTGTATGTTGGTGCAAATATGATTCGCGCAAGTAATACGTATGTACTATGTAGTTACAGAATTATGACCATCAATACAACTCGCTACTAACTCGCTTGCAAAAACTGCAAGAAAATTTAAATTTCGTGGGCAACCCTTTTTTTTTTTTTACCGATTGGAAATCAATCAAATAACCCCTCCCGCTCTGGGCTGAGCAGGAGGGAGTGTCAGACTTTTACTGACTAAAACCCATCCATGTTCCTTCCTTTGCCCTTTGTGTTCCAGGGCCGCGGTATCTCTTTCGAACAGTCCCGCAACCCTGGCAGGCGTCGTTCCTTACGGACCGGCAGTTCCACCATAAACAAAAGCTTTAATAAAAAGGTAGATCCTATAACCAGACGAGGATCTCCTGTATCTTTCTTTCTTTTTGTTGCGATGCGTTTTTCGCATTTGATATTATGATGAGAGATATCGACTCAGTGTGAACCGTCTCTTCGTTTCGCTGGACAGACTGACTCAGTCTCCAATTGTTTCGTAAATGTGATTGTTGTTTGTTTACGTGCACAATGCTGATAGACTCAAGATAATAACAACGTGATTCTTGCGGTAGGTTGAATTGAGTTTCGCGTGGCGGTGTTTTGGCCCTGGTGAAAACTGCCTGGTCGCATGGCTAGAGTTTTAGGAGAAATAACCTTTTTGATCCTCCTGACGACCTAAGGGTATAACTCAAGAGAAACATCACTCAAGGCCACAAAGCTGAAGGTAGTTACTTCAGTTAGTCAGGTTGGCTACAGTTTTATTTGGTGGGAGTCTGATATATGGCCAAGGCATTAATTCCGCCTTCGTACATTATGTGCATAAAGTTTTAATAAATGTATATATAAGGAACATGGATGGGTTTTAGTCAGTAAAAGTGACACTCCCTCCTGCTCAGCCCAGAGTGGAAGGGGTTATTTGATGATTTCCCAACGGAAAAAAAAAAAGGCCTTAGTTCGATTTTTATTAATTTACCCAACCCCCTCTTCCATCCCTCACAGGCATCGCCGTGGTGGTTAACTAGCCACTCCTTCTCCTAAAGACCCGCCCTGTAACCCAGCCGTGGGAACTTAATAGGCTGATTATGTATTTAAAAGTAGATGACGCTGGCACATCTTAGCTGACTGATCTGTGAAAAGAAATGCCGGCACAAACTCTTGAGGTATGTTGTGAGTGGATTAGTATGTGGAATTTTCGTGAACTGATGGGGAAGATGTCACTGCTAATGGTGATCGAGATGAATACCTTGTAATGTACTTGTTACCCCAGAAAAACACGGAGTTTCTTGCCGGTTCTTCTCCATAGGAACTGATCAACCCAAACCGTGCACCTTTTCTTTACGTTTTATTGTAAGTGCCGAATTGCCATGCGAAAATATTTTTTTTTTTTTTTTTTACAACGGCCATCTTCCTCCTTCGCGTCTGCTTTACGACTTACGAGACTAGATAATTGTCACGCGGATTTTAAAGATTTCCATGCATAAAGAAAGTCGTAGCGTATAGCGTGCGTATTGTTTTCATAGCAAACCGTCGCAGTCGACAAAATTATTGTCAAACGTTTTGAATAGTACATGTTGTGTCATAGTTTATCGTATTTTGATATCTGATAGATCCTGCCAGGGTTGCGGGACTGTTCGAAAGAGATACCGCGGGCCTGGAACACAAAAGGCAAAATAAGGAACATGGATGGGTTTTAGTCAGTAAAAGTCTGACACTCCCTCCTGCTCCGCCCAGAGCGGGAGGAATCATTTGATGATTTGCCATCTGAAAAAAAAAACCTAGCTTTCGATCGCGGCTTCGCTCCCGTTTGTACGGAAATTAATCCACGGGACGTTTTAAATTTATTTATTTTATTTATTAAACTTTATGCACATAATGTAATAAACACTGTACAAAGGCGGACTTAATGCCTTGGGCATTTTCTACCAGTCTACCTTAGGGTGATGCAGAGACATAACATAGTAGGTGCAATGATGCAGAAAATTTTCTAGCTTACAATATAATAATAAATACATATATACATACATACAAACAAATATACAAAGTAAAGAGAGATAAAAATACATGGATGGAGAAATACAACAAATTAACTGTGGGAAGAGTCTGCCAACTTCTTACGTAAGTGTTCGCGAGCTTTAACCTTGAATGTAAACCGACTGGTGGCCATCCTGACTTTCTGAGGGAGCGCATTCCATAGGAAAACCGCCTGGACAAGAAAGGAGGATTTGAGAAAACCAGAGCGGTGAGAAGGACATCGTAGAAGGCGATTATTGGAGGAACGAAGATTCTTGCTGTGAGCAGAGCATAAATATTGAAAGTGAGAAGTTAGATAGGAAGGAGAACAGGGTTTGTCGAGAAGAGAAAACAAGGTTGTCAGAGCCCTTAGCGCTCTGCGCTGTCTGATGGGTAACCATTTTAAGAGCGACCGATGTTCGGACACGTGATCATACTTACGAAGATTGAATACAAATCGAATGCAGTTATTCAGAAGTCGGTCAAGTTTATTGAGGAGATCTGCATTCAGGTCATAGTAACACACATCACCATAGTCAATTATAGGGAAGATAAGGGACTGAACCAGCATTGCCTTTATGTGTGATGGAAGAATATTCTTCAATCTATAAAGCGACCGCAATGTCCCAGTGACTTTTTTACTCACACTCGCAACCTGCTTACGCCAGTCCAGGCAAGTATCAACGTACAAACCCAGATCCTTGACCTCGGAGCTAAACGGAATGACTGTGCCATCAAAGGTAACCGGCGGTACCGCTAAACCATTCAGCCTTCGTAAGCTATGGGTGCTCCCTATAATAATCGCCTGACACTTGGCTGGGTTAACCGCAACCCCGAAGCGTTTAGACCAATTTTTCACCATTGCTAAATTCCGGTTTAGCTCCTCAATCGCATCGGATAAGTTGTCAACACCTGCCCGACTGTAGAGCTGTAAGTCATCAGCGTAAAGATGATACGAACACTGAAGCTGGGTAGTTATAAGATCTATAAAAATAGAGAACAATAGTGGAGATAATATACCGCCTTGAGGGACGCCAGCATCAAGATCATACCAGCTGGAAGAAGAGTCTCCCGCAAGAACTGACTGCTGACGCCCCCGAAGATAAGAAGAAAACCAATCCAGAACCCCGGGAGAGACCATTCGATAGGAGAGGATGGATAGAAGGACTTCGTGACTGACGGTATTGAAAGCATTGGAAAAATCTATCAACACTAAAACGGAAACTTTAGTGTCTTCCATTCCCCGCCTTATATCGTCAGTCACCTTAAGGAGAGCTGAAACGGTACTGTGGCCGGGCCTAAACCCGGATTGGAATGGACTAATGAGGGAGTTTTGGTGAATGAAGTGGGAGAATTGTTTGTGGACACAGGCCTCAAGCACTTTAGATAAAAAGGGAAGGATGGAAATTGGTCGAAAGTGACTGGGAAGAGTGGGATTAGGAATTTTAGGTAGTGGTCGAACATGGGCTTTCCGCCATAGCGAAGGGAATTCACCGGAGTAAAGGGAGAAGTTAATGACATGGGAGATTGCAGGAAGGAGCTGGTCAAGAGCCGTGACGATCATGTGGCGACTGATGTTATCGTAGCCCACGGCTTTGGATTTGATGGAGAGGATAATCTTCTTGATCTCTCCCGGATCGACTGGGGTGAAGGCAAAGGGGGTAATATTGGGTCGCGTCAGACCAGCAAGGTAGTCAACAGTTTGACATTTGGTTGGACTATCAAGAGTAGGAACAGTGGCAAAATGGCGATTTAGATCGTCCAAACCAAATGTATTAGGAATGTCTGAATGCCGCGATCTGCCGATACCTAGTGTTCCAAGGAATTTCCAAATATCAGCAGGAGAAGAAGAAGTTATATTATCAAGAATGTGGCGGCGTTTAGCGTTGCGTATCATCTGATTACAACGATTTCGAGCAGTTTTGAAGACGGTCCAATTATACTCCGAACGATCCTTTTTAAACTTCCGGAATGCGCGGTCCCTTCGTCGCATTGCCATCCGAACTCCCCGATTCATCCATGGCGCTGGCGGGCGCTTCAGCTTGATTTTCCTGATGGGAGCGTGGGTGTCATACAGCTTGACTACAGCTGAATTAAAAACATTAACTTTTTCATCAGCTGAGGTGGCCTCTTCCAGGGGTGTCCAGTCGATATTGGAAGCATCTTGTATAAGTTTTTCATTATTCATTCGCGCAAAGGCACGCCTGTACTGAAATGTAGGTTTGGGTTTAGGAGGTTTAAGGATATAAGACAAGAAAATGAGGTCGTGATGGGAAAAGCCAGGAGCGTCATATTGACCATGTGAGGAGACTAAGGAAGGATTAGAGATGAGGATTAGGTCGAGCCAGGTGTCATCACCGACAGTGTTATGATGAGTTGGTTGGAGAGGCAACACGTGCAGACTAGCTGACTCGACCAGATGTAGGAGTTTACAGGATCGAGAGGAATTATTGGAAAGGAGGTTGGTGTTGAAATCCCCCATGACAATGTGATGTGCGTATTCCGAACCCAAAGATTCTAGGACCGACTCGAATTCGATGAAGTAATCAAGGGAAGGGGGACAATACACAACTCCAATAACGGTTTTAGCTCCTTTAACACAAACCTCGAGAAAAAGAAACTCAGCCGAACTATTTGAAGAAGAAGTAGCGAGAATTTTAAAAGGAAAATCAGCACGAAGGTAAATTGCTACACCACCCCCTCTCTTACCGATTCGATCATTCCGTAGAAGAACAAATCCTGGGAGAGCGTAAGTGGTGGATAGGAGTTCAGGTTTTAGCCAGGTCTCAGAAATCAGGACGGCATGGACGTTGTTATTCGTAAAAGTATCATACAATTCATTGTAGTGGCTTGGAATGCTCTGGGCATTGATGTGACAAACGTTAAACAGTCGGTCAAGGTTTTGGTTGAAATTTTGACGTAAAAGATCTCCAAGAGTGTTTGTAATGGAACAAAAACTATCATCATCAGAAGTGGCAGCAGATTCGTTGGCAGAGAAAAAAGACTCATCCCCAAAAAGAGTTGTCATAAATATAAAATATAATATAAATACAAAAATAAAATGAAACTGAGCTACAATAAAATCACTATAAATATATGAGAACTACACAAAAATCTAGTACGGCGTTTGCATCTCTGCACCACCCGCCAGCTAACATCATCATATTAAAAATAACAGCGTAATGACAATGAACAATGAACACCCCATGAAATAAAATAACGTTCGCGTAACTACTTTATAAGTAGTCAAGAAGTAAGGACAAACTAACTTTATTATGGTATTCGGAACGCACCCTATATGTCTTCAACACAACATCTAATTTACGTGAACGTATCCGATCTTAAAAAACGTCATTCATTAAACGATGTCACATTTGACAATCATGGCAATTTGGCATGAGTAACATTTCGAAATGAAAAGTTGAAAACAAAGACAACTTGTTGAGGGTAAACTAAATAATGTATGCGAAACTTGTAAAATGTAATCACAGAGACGTGTGACGAAAAAAAAAACAAAGACAACATCATTGGTTACAAGGTAAAAGTTCAAACTATAACCAAAATAATAAACAATGAAAGAAGACAATTTCTAAGGTAAGTAAATCCTACGCAACGTAGGAATAGGTATGCTGTAAGTTAATAATAGTTTAGTATTACCATAATTAACGCGTCTTGTGTTTCAGGCTATCACCAGAAGTTTGAACCTTGGGATACTTCACCAGCAGCGGACTCAATTCTTCGAATGATGTGATCTTGTGTTTGCTTCCATCAGGGGCTTTAATAACAATGACACCGTCCTGAGTCCAACACGACCGCATAGTGAAGTGAAGCCGCGCCTTCCCGAAGATGGATTGTCGGGTCTTTGTCAAGAACTCCTTGACGGAGATAGAAGTACCCTTCAGCCCAGTTTTGGCTCTCCAGACCACAGACCTGTCATCATAGTTCGAAAACTTGACAAGAATGGGCCTGTGGTGATCCTTATTGGCTACGCCAAGTCTGTGGCAGACCTTTATGGAAGAAGCAGTGACAGTTTTAAGGGCTAGCTTCTTATTTATCACCTCTAAGATGACCTCGCTGCTGACCTCTCCGTCAACCTCTGCTAAACCCTGGAAGATCAGCGCCTTTCTTCGATGCCGGGACTCCAACCCGTCAACCTGTGCAGCACACTCGCTGATCTGTCTTCTAAGTAAATTTAGCATGCTGAAGATCAGCTCCCTGAAGGTGCGAAACTCTTCAGCTACCCTTGCCACGGTATCCTTGGCTGGTCCAGCACACTGAATTTGCGCTTCCAGTTCATTCATCTTCCGGATAAAGTTATCTTCTAGGCTCTTCTGTGCAGATACGATGTTGTCGAGTTGAGACATTGTAGATTGTGATAAACTTGTGTCCAGTGACAGTGAAAACAGTGATAATGTCAAATGATGAGCTGGCAGGTGGTGTAAAATTAGGGCTTGAGTCACATATATGCGCTGCAAACGTGAGTACTCGTTCTGTAGAGCTTATAAACTGATAATTTATGAAAATAAAGTGAAACAACTGTGAAATTCTATTTTAAATATAAAATCAATATTGGAGACACGTCTGTATTTTTTTACACCAACCCGCGAAAAAAAAATTAAATGTAGCCTATGACACTCAAGGATAAGTAGTGAAAGAATTTTCGGAATTGGATTTGTAATTTCTAAGATTACCCCATCGACAAATTTGGCTTAAATCCTTTCCATTCTTTAAATTACAAAGAATAAGTAACTCCAACTATTGAGAATAGATTCTAAATCCGTCAGAGATGAACAGAAAAGTTCCTTTCTCTGTTAAAATATCACATTACCACGTCGGCATCGGCAATACTTTTACTGCTTCGCGTTTATGTCCTATTTTGTTGATCTAGAGATTGGGTCCCTTTGTCAGCGGGTAGCAGAATGGCTGTAAGCGGTATATTACATCCATACAATAAATGTAAGTTTTTGGAGGTATGATTTTTACTTGTATCTGTACGAGCTGTGACATGAGAATAGCACATACCGTAATGAAAATCTCTAAACAGCAAGCTCGGTTGGAGAGCTATTGCAGTTTTCAAGTTTCGAATAGATAATTTCTACGCAAGCACCGTCTATATACGTAATTATGTTTGACAATTATGAGTTTCATAAAGTTGCAGAAGAGAAGGCCGCTGCCGCTATAGATGTGACATTGTGTTCAAAATTATAAACGGTGATTACGAACTCGGCGGCGGGCGTCGCGATGTCTCGATGTCTGAATCACGACATTGTGAGAGAAACCCGAATTGAAATAAGTTACAATTTGTCTCTGCCCATTCATTTACCAAACAGATGACGCATCAACCTGTTAACAAATGGATGAATCATGACTATAACAGTAATTTACTATTAACGTTAAATAAAGAACACGAGGTTGGTGGCCTTGTATCATGCTCTAAAAATTACAAAGGAAAATATCATGAGGCAATTTCTAGAACCAAAAATTTGAAAACCGACGAAGACGAATCTACAACTCAGGCAGCGTTCTTGTAATATATGAACTCTCACTCACTCTCTGAGTTGTGGGCGGCAGTATTTGCAGGGATCTCTGTCTCATAGAGAAGAGGCCTGAATCCCAGCATTGGATCCAGTAAAGATTGATTATCCGCTATAAGAGTAGAGGAAGACCAAAGAAACGATGGATGGACTGTGTGAAGGATGATATGGCTAGAAAGGGACTCATGAGATGAAGACTGATAGAGAAGTATAAAAGAAAAAGACTTGCTGCGACGCGAAAGGGCGTCAAGGGCAGGAGCAATAGCAGAAGACCAAACTCCAGAGCCGCAGCGTAATAGGTGCTAAGCGTATAGATCGCGTTAGAAACACCAACCTGCGCTCCATAACTCAGATTGCAAATGTTGGAGACCAAACAGCCAAGCTAAAGTGGGAGTGGGCTGGCCACGAAGCGCGAATGCACCCGGAGTAGTGGGCAACGATCGTCACGCTCGTCGGAGGAAATCCGTGGCGAAGGTGGTGTGACGATCTGATCTGGTTTGCGGGGCGAACATGGCCAGATATCACACAAGATAGAGAGGTTTGGAAGGGCAGGCCTTTGCCCAGCTGTGGGACATTTGAGAGGTTTAAAATAAAAGGGCGGGAGAATGTGGATCCGCTATTTTTACCCGCTTACACTCGAACCGCATCCGAACGCACACAAAAATCATAGAGCTATGCCGTTAACCTACTAAACATACATTTTATGACATTATAAAATGTTATGTCGGGCTGTGTTCTCCTTTATAATAATTATATACATACATTATGTATGTATACATTTTATTGTGGACTATACATATGGAATGCTGACACGAAAGAAAGTATCTGCGGAAATGGAAATATGGTCGCGTTTTGAAACAGGTTTTTGTAGTGATCATGGCCTAGTCGGGTCGATAGATGTGTGTAATAAACAATATATCACGCCTGTATGTTGAGCAGAGGCGTTCAAAATAAAAAATGATATCAAACTGTCTCATTATCTAGCCCTGTATGGAAACAAAAAAGAAATATTCAAATATAATTATGTTTTTTCTTTTTACGTTCAAACAAACAGTGGAGTAATCGCCATGCTACGTTTGTTTGTTTTGTGTGGAAGTACGACCGACTAGTGTACCCTTAAATGGAAGATACCGAATAAATAAAAGACAGTAATGAACAAGAATTTGCGTGGCATACTACAACTAAAATCCCGACTACTGGAAAATCACGCTCTAATTAAATTCGGGGTTTACAAGGTAAAATCGACTCCTCCTATTGTTGAAGTAGGTTAAAATGTATCCTATGTTATCCGAACCATAATAACAAATCGATTAACCTTATTCATCTAGTTCCGACGAAAAGTTGAGGCGCTATGGAGGAGCATAGATACATAGACTGCTGAAATCATAACCCTTTCTTTTGGCTTCGCCGTAGTCGGGTAAACTGCCTCGTTGTTCTCGTGGTCGCAAGCGCGACTGCTGAGCGTGGCGTCCCTGTGTTCGATTCCCGGGTCGGGCAAAAGTGCTGGGTTTTTCCATTAAAAATTTCTCAGTAGTAGCCTGGAGTTTGGAAGTTGGCGGTATGATACCCCCGTGCCTCGGAAAGCACGTTAAGCTGTTGGTCCTGCGCCTGATCTCTTTCCGGTCGTGTCGGAGTGCCGTCCCATCGGACTATGAGAGTAAAGGAACAGAGAGTGCGCGTGTGCCTGCGCACACACTTGTGCACTATAATATCTCCCGCGCCGATGGTTAATCTGCGTTGAGATTGGCCGCCGTTACCGAAAACGGTTAGGAGGACTATAGTCGGGTAAAAAAAGAAGCGTCAGAATCGGCTTAAGCGGTACTAACTTCCTGACATCAAAAGCCACTTAAAAAATACATTTTTTTTTTTAATTCGGTTAACAGTACCCAGAGTCGTTAACCCTCTTGAATGTTATCTCATAGATACTGCCAAGTGCCCAACGTAGTTAGCGAGGTGATAACAGTGAAGTGGTTGAGGTAGATTATAGGCACTTGTTTGTAGTAGCTATGAAGTGGTTTGTTTAGATTTTGTTGAGGTTGTTTTCTACGAAGGAAAGCCATTCGTCATCAATCTCATCATACACCTGCTCCTATCAGTCCTATACCAATTTATTTCTATATAAATAAAATTTAAATGTCTGTGTTCAAAATAACAACTTTTACCTGAATGCATATGAAAGTATACACGGTAATTAGAAAAAAAAAAGTTTTTGTCGGTCTGTCTGTTCCGGCTAATCTCCGAAACGGCTGGACCCGGTTTTGACAGGAGTTTTACTGGCAGATAACTGATGTTGTTGTGTCGACATTTCTAAAAAAGAAAAAAGGATTAGGGTTCCATTCTATGAAATTGAAACTCATGAAATTGTTAACAAAAATCTGATTCAAATAGGGAAGCAATATGCTTACAATCATATCACTATATTTTCCTCATTTCTGGACGCGACCTATCTCTAGAGATACTGCCAAGTACACAACGTAGTTAGCGATATGATAACAGTGAAGTGGTTGAGGTAGATTATGGGCCATTGTTTGTAGTAGCTTTGAAATGGTTTGTTTAGATTTTGTAGAAGTTTTTAATCTTAAGAGAGGAGATATGGAATAGTTTTGTTTGGTTTCTTGGTTAGACAAGAACTATTAGGGCAAGTAAATATGAACCTTATTATTATGCATAGTAATAAGCGTTAATTACGCGTAAACTTCTTAAAACTCTTCAGAAGATGACTTCTAATGAGGGCTCGTTTTTGAGCTCGCCAGATGGCGCCACTGTCGCGTAATGTCATGTCAATAACTATATTTTATACTTTAGAGTACCAATAACTTCATAAAGATTTATTTTATTACGTATAACAACATAGTGTGAACTTCAGATACATTTATTTACATTATTCTCCCTAAAATTAGCAAACATGAAATATTTAAAAATGATTTTACCTCCAAGTACTAACAAATAAGATCCTAAGTTGCTACTTAAAATCTTCAAGTCTTAATTAATCAGGAATAGTTCAATCTAGACCACAATCGTGAATATTAGTAAAAATACGTGATAAAAAAGCATGCAACGCGTGAACTATCTATGACATCTGACATTTCGGTGACCTCACGCCACACTAGCGCCTCTAGCGGCGAATTCACACGCGATAGCTCCCATTACCATGTGATCTACATTAGTTCGGGTTATGCATTGTCTATCTATCAAGGATGAGCCAGTCAGATATGGAATTTTATAAAGATGGAGAACCACTTTCTGCTACAGCTGTTTTCATCCACCATCCAGTATGAATACTTCTAACCAACATATTTTTCTTTTGTTTCCAGGGCTCCCCCCACGGTTCGGTGATGTCGTGTCAATCTCTGGCGGCTCGCGCGTTTGCCGAGCCCGACAAAGACATGACGCACTGCAGTGGTTTCCACAGGTAAGATCTTCATGATTAACTGGATAATACATGCTCAGCATGAGCCTTTTGGCGAGAGTAAAAGAGTTATCACTACATAGTATAAAACAAAGTCGCTTCCCGCTGTATGTCCCTATGTATGCTTAGATCTTTAAAACTACGCAACGGATTTTGACGTGTTTTTTTTTAATAGATAGAGTGATTCAAGAGGAAGGTTTTTATGCAAAACATTGCACCCGTGGGAAGCCGGGGCGGGTCGCTAGTTAAAATGAAAAGAAAAATTAAATTTCGCGGGCTACTCTGGCGCATCCACCTCATACATACCTCTAATGTCAAAAGCTGAGATGATTTTCCGTAGTCAAGAAGCAAGAAGTGCAATTATCTCTTTTTACAAGTAACCGAATGCGTAATTTATCAGAGCAACCTCGACCTCAGCGAATACATTCTTGATTATTATTTTTAAAGCAGATTTCCATGACACTCCGATTAAGGTAACGCGTACTTATCCGCACCGTATGACCTGCTCAAGTATAGGGCTCATGAGGCGAATTTGCTGAAGACCTCGCTCAAAGTTCCGCGTTGCCTGCGTATCATTCACGAACTCTTTGTGTACGGATTGAACATCCATATGTCTTCAGAATCGTATTCGCTGCAGACGGATTATTGAGTGACTTGGTGTACGCAGTTGATCGTGTTACATGGTTTGCGATTGGAGATCGCTTAGCAGTAGTCGGCTTATAAATACTACTTGCTTTCTGATTGTACGCAAATATGTCCTTTTACGTGTGGTTAGTGTCTAACCTGTCAGGATTTTTGTGCTGCCCATGGGCCTCTGACTTGACTTTACATGCCGTCGAGAAATAGCTCTCAGGCATGCTTGTTTGCCGGGGCTGTGGAACTGTTCGAAAGAGATACCGTGACCCCGGAACACAAAGGGCGATGAAGGAACATGGATGGGTTTTTGAGATTCGGGACACTTCCTGCTCCGCCCAGAGCGGGAGAAGTCATTTGAGGATTTCCCATCCGAAAAAAAGGCACGCTGGTTTGGTTTCCTCACGATGTTTCCCTTCACCGAAGCAAGTGATAATTATACAATACGCACATGAATCCGAAAAATCAGAGGTGCGTGTCTTGGGTTTGAATTCGAGACCTATTACTTGGCAGTCCGACGGTCACACCACTAGACTATCACTGCTATCTTCTAAGTACTTCGTGTACTTACGTGCATATATTAACGCCCTTTTCCCTGGGGTATAGACAGACACCTGGGTGTTTTGACTTTGACTTTGACACTACAGAACACCAGCTGCTACGATTCTTACAAACTCCTAATGCTATGCCAAATCTGTTTCCAGATCAGTGCGGTTCAGTTCCGACTCTCGGAGCTCAACCAGAGCCCCCAATGACCCGGATAATAAGAGGGAGACACCTGGTAAGTCTACACAGTTTCATTATTATTTCAGTCTAGCCATTGAAAGTACGTGGAAACCGTTCTCAGTGGAGTTCCGAGCTCCCTTGTGCCTTCAGTGCTGCTCTTGTCACGTCTTTGGTAGGGCATGCGGAACCCGGTTTCGGTCCCATAGTAAAACCCGGGGTTATATGGGGACTCGGCAGTGAACCCGAAATGTCGAGCAATAACAGGTACAGCCGTACCATCCTTTTCTCGAAGCCATTCAGGGCATTTCCGACCGAAACCTGCTTCCGCATGCCCAAGTCTTGGGGACGTAGTGCAGTCCTACGGTACTCGACTGGTTTTTATTGAACTCCAATGAAAATGCTTCCGCAGATGGCGACACTGGCGGCTGTTGCTGTTTTCATAATCTCCTTAGGAAGAGCACCTCTTACCTCACAATGTATTTAATAGCACGTAGACAGTATCACAGTACATGCTGCTGTGATTGCGACGTTATATACTTGACATACAATACGTGTATTGCCAAAGTCCGCGGTGGCTATTTTCGACCCACTGCAGAGTATAGACCTCTCTCTCTTTTACATAGCTGTTTTATTTTATCTTGTCCGAGTCTATTCGGAAAGGGCTTTGAATTATTGGCCTGCCTATTTTCCGCCATTTTGTTTTATTTTCAAAGTAGCGGTCACGCATTAAAGCTGACATCAATACAAACTAGTATTGTACGAGAGAAAATCTTATAGAAAACCGTCACGATTCCGTGATATACGCCATCGAAGTTACAAACTTTGACGGGTTATATCTCGTAAACGTGACGCTTTATAAGATTTTGCCCAAAAAAATACTTGCTTGTATTGATGTTAGCTATTGATTAAGGTGGAAGCGCAAGGGTAGCCCGCGAAATTTAAATTTTCTTACGTTCATTGCAATTCGCAAGTCAGTGTAAGTGTGTATGGTGATGAAAATATGAATCGCACCAGTAACACGTATGGAGTTACGGAATTATTATCATTCAAATCATCAATACAGCCCTCCAAGTTCATTTAACCCCATTGAGTGACTTTTTCATGAAATAGTTATCAAAATACAACCCGTCCCTGACCTGCAAATTGCAATAAACGTAAGAAAATTTAAATTTCGCGGGCTACCCTTGCGCATCCACCTTAATACAGGTTGTATGGTTGACCGCTATTGTGAATATTAAATAAAATGGCGGAAGTGAGCCAGGCCACTGTTATGTTACTGGGGGGTTACTATGAAGTCTTAAAGCAGGAGAAATACGAGTGTGGGAAAGAAAAAGAGGTATACATATCTCTTTCCCACACTGGAGTTACTCCTGCTTTAAGACGTCATGGTAGACCACCTGTTACTGTTAGCCTGTGTCACCCCTCTGTCTGCTGGCAAAGGCCTACCCCCATAACCGCCAAATCTTTCGATCCAGGGCCAATGTGGATCACTGGTCATTGGTTCTGTCCAGCTCGTCCCGTCATCTCCTGCAAAGTCTACCGCGTAGCCGTCTGGCTGTGCTTGTTTTGGCCTACAGCTCGTCGGGCATACAGCAGACATGGCCACGCTTCATATAAAAATTTCCAACCCCTTTAAATACATGTTTCAGCGTTCCTAACTGCATTGTTTTCTCTGTAATTCCAGGCTCCATATCCCTGACGGCGTTAACGGTAACCCCTATGGCCTCACAGGGGTCGGCTATGAGCCAATCAGCGCCCTCCGCGTCAGCCAGCTACGATGCCGACGATACGGTAAGATATTCTGACTACAAGTTCTTAGTTGTTTTGGCTTTATCTCCAGTCAGATCAAATTTCTTATCAGGACTTTAGGGACTGTACTAAAACTTTTTACTATTATTTTTTTTCTTAAACGAAGCCGTCAACCAAGCATTCTGTACATCAAACTAAGTAACTTGACGCGAAAATTATTGCTGAGAAACGACTTTTTTTTTTGGGGTGTTCGTGTTTGGGTGTTAAATCAGGTTTACGGTGGGATTCAATGTAACGCACTCAAAACATTGTGCTGATGGATTGATTGAATAGTACGGGGGTCGTGGATGTGTTTAAAGTAAAAATCTTACATTAAAAACTTGTATTAAAAAAAAACTTGTTAAGAAGTTGGAACTTTGACCCCCAATACCTCCGTAACTAGAAGGTTCCCAGGTATGGTGTAAAACAAAAAAAATTAATGCAATGACGAGGAGAACAAGTACATCGGCTTCGTTAAGGGTCTTGTTACACCCTTTAGATATACAGCGGACTTTACAGTAGACTGCCTCGTTGGTCGAGTGGTCGCAAGCGCGACTGCAGATCATGAGATTCTGTGTTCGATTCCCGGGTCGGATAAAGTTTTATTGGGGTTTTCCATCAGGAATTTCTCAGTAGCCGCCACAGAGGCAGGCTCGATTTGTGCCCGGTTGATGGCAATAGTCAATGTAATAGGTTACATGGAACTTAAAACATAGCTTGTGAAATGTGGATGTACTATTGACTTGTGTGTACAACTGATGTTATAATATGTTTAGTGATCTACATCTATTTGTCCCAGCACCCAGCACTAACTGGGTTGTGGAGGTTCGATAGGCAGTCGCTCCATGTAAAATACTGGTATTCAGCTGCATCCGGTTAGACTGGAAGCTGACCCCAACATAGTTGGGTAAAGGCTCGGCTCATATCTATTTCTCTTTCCTCCATCCTTTTGTGCAAAGAACGGCTACCTAATGTAAATATACAGTTCATATGCTTCCAGCCCGTGCCACCAGTACCTACCTGCCGGTTCCCCAAGCTGGAAGAATGTGCTCACTTCCACTACGAGCGCGTCTCTCTCGGGGGGCTGAGCATAGAGACCGTGCGCTGCGAGGACAAGTGCGACGACATGGACAGTGAGGGAGAAGGTAAATATACATTGTGACCCATGATGGCCCGCGTTCATTATACCATGACCCATGATGTCCCAGGCCTATAGGTACCGTGGTCCATAATGGCCCACGTGATCGATGCTGGCCCACATCAAAATACGAGTGACCCGTAATGGACCACATCTGTATATATATATATATAGTGACAGATGAAGGCCCATGCCCATGGTTAGGTACCGTGACTCATGATGGTCCACGTCTCAAGTACAGTGATCCATGCTGGCCCACATCTAAATACTGTGACCCATGATGTCCCACACCCATATGTACAGTGACAGATGATGGCCCACGCCTATGGTTACCGTGACCCATGATGGTCCACGTCTCAAGTACAGTGATCCATGCTGGCCCACATCTAAATACTGTGACCCATGATGTCCCACACCCATATGTACAGTGACAGATGATGGCCCACGCCTATGGTTACCGTGACCCATGATGGTCCACGTCTCAAGTACAGTGACCCATGCTGGCCCACATCTAAATACTGTGACCCATGATGGCCCACGCCTATGGTTACCGTGACCCATGATGGTCCACGTCTCAAGTACAGTGACCCATGCTGGCCCACATCTAAATACTGTGACCCATGATGTCCCACACCCATATGTACAGTGACAGATGATGGCCCACGCCTATGGTTACCGTGACCCATGATGGTCCACGTCTCAAGTACAGTGACCCATGCTGGCCCACATCTAAATACTGTGACCCATGATGGCCCACGCCTATGGTTACCGTGACCCATGATGGTCCACGTCTCAAGTACAGTGACCCATGCTGGCCCACATCTAAATACTGTGACCCATGATGGCCCACGCCTATGGTTACCGTGACCCATGATGGTCCACGTCTCAAGTACAGTGACCCATGCTGGCCCACATCTAAATACTGTGACCCATGATGGCCCACGCCTATGGTTACCGTGACCCATGATGGTCCACGTCTCAAGTACAGTGACCCATGCTGGCCCACATCTAAATACTGTGACCCATGATGGCCCACGCCTATGGTTACCGTGACCCATGATGGTCCACGTCTCAAGTACAGTGACCCATGCTGGCCCACATCTAAATAAGTAAATACTGTGACCCATGATGGCCCACGCCTATGGTTACCGTGACCCATGATGGTCCACGTCTCAAGTACAGTGACCCATGCTGGCCCACATCTAAATACTGTGACCCATGATGGCCCACGCCTATGGTTACCGTGACCCATGATGGTCCACGTCTCAAGTACAGTGACCCATGCTGGCCCACATCTAAATACTGTGACCCATGATGGCCCACGCCTATGGTTACCGTGACCCATGATGGTCCACGTCTCAAGTACAGTGACCCATGCTGGCCCACATCTAAATACTGTGACCCATGATGGCCCACGCCTATGGTTACCGTGACCCATGATGGTCCACGTCTCAAGTACAGTGACTCATGCTGGCCCACGGCCCCTATGAACTAAGGTAAGACAAGTGACGGGTCTGTGACACACCCCTGCCCCCGGTACCGTCGGGTCCCCAACCTGGAGAAGTTCATCCAATTTACATCTGATATCCGACTTGCAAGTCCATTACACAAGTGAACAAGTGAAGTGTTATCAAAGTTTTAAGGGTCTATTTAGTAACTCCAATTGTATTTTATTATATTTCTCTTTATGCATATATCTATGAGCGAAAGTTGCGTGACAATAAATAAATGTTGTTGTTGATAATACATAAAGGCTATTAATTCTTCAAACAATTCTAAACTATATCTTTGATATTTCCAGGTTGGATCTGCCTAAAGGTCCGCTCGCACGTGAACTCGTGCGAGGAGAGCTCCGAGAGCCGCGCGCTCAGCAGCAGCTGGACAGAAGCCAGCGACGTGCGCGAGTGGACGCTCACCAGGAACAGGGACAACCTGCTGCAGCTGGACGATATGCTGCATAGGTGAGGTGTTAACTTATCTGTGGTTAATGCTGGCCTTACTCCCTGCATACTGTGGCTCATACTGGCTAATGCCCCGTGGTCCCACTTTTCTCAAACATGCTTGGAAATTTGAGCATTATTTTGAAAAACTTCTCTGAGATAAATCGAAATTGCTGTACTGGCCAGATACATGAGACCAGCGGCCGGCAAAAGTTGTATGAAAATCGATATCTGTCGTGTTTAGCGGCCAAATAAATTACTTATTAAACTCAAATCTGTCGTGTTATTTAAAAATCGAACGATCTTTTACTCTGAAACATGGCAACCAAGGAGGTAACTTATCAAAGGTTTTAGTTAAATTTCGAATTGGCTTGCAAATAGAAAGCGGTTTATTGAAAAAAAAAAAGAAATGAATTCTTCAACGCGAGAGTTTTAATTTCCTCGCATTATTTCAGAAAAGTACTATACAAGCCTTGGCCACAACTAGGCATCAATGCCTCTGTTGCTGGCCGCTGCAGTAATGTACTATATTTGCTGCAGGGATTAACATTTCATGTTTGCATGCATCCGTATCTCTTTGTGACTTATATCTGTCATCATGCATGCATATTATGTGGTGCTTCCTAAACTGAAGAAGATAAGGGCCTGTTACAGAACGTTGGTCAAATGAGAACTCATTTTTTTGAACGCCAGAGCATAAACTCACGGGCGTGCCTTCCACGCCACGCCACAGTTTCACCGCAAATACCGAAAAAAGAATAAGGATTCCAAAACTATTTCATTGTTTATATCGTGTACACCGTGCATTTTTTGTCACATATTTGTGTCGTTGGCGCGCTTGCTTGTCACGTATGTGATTTTCGATTCAGCCTATCAAATGGTTTTTAATCTATGCTGAAAGCGAGATTATGTGTCATACTGGTCTTAGACCTATCGCTGTTTCAAATGTCTTTATCTGTACTACTGTCTTTTACTGTGTAAGTTCGTATTTAGGGGGCAATCTTCGGAACTAGTAATCCGATTCCGAAAATTATTTCACTAATGGGAAGCTACACTATCCCCGAGTGTCATGCTACATTTGTACAGTTTTACAATAACCGGTGGGTACATAACAGGAGCGAAACCGCGAGCCAAAGCTAGTTGCCTTAATAAATTCACTAACATCCATTTAATTGACTTCCAGATGCATATACGACCGCCGAGTCTCGGGCCTCCCGAACCTTCGCGAGAAGATCTCGCCGCCCTACAGCCGCTCCGAAAGCGAGTACCAGCGGCTGATATCGGACTACGTGCATCACCTGTCCATCATAGCCGACGACTCCATCAACTGCGGGCCCGTGCTCAACTGGCTGCAGTGCGACAACAAGGGTGAGTGACCCACGATAGCCTACGTGACCGATATTGGCCCACGTGACCCCTAATCATGGTGACCCATAATGGGCCACGTGGCCCTGAACATGGTGATCTATATTGGCCCACGTTACCCAGATAATGGTGACCGATAATGACCCACGTGACCCTAAACATGGTGACCCATAATGACCACGGGGCCCCTGATCATGGTGAGCCATTTTGGCCCAGTTGTCACCTATAAACAGTGACCCATGTCGACTCATGTAAACCTTTACACAATGGCGTCTTTTGGCGTATATGAACCCATACAAAGTGAACTATTCTGATCCGCGTCAGCCTATAAACAGTAACCCATGTTGGTCCACGTGACCATATAATAATATACACTGGGCCATGTTTGCCTACATGCCCTACAACTACATAGTAGCCCATTTGACCCTGTAACAATAAAATGATATGGAACCTTATTTTTCTTCTCCATCAGGTCATAAACTGCTGGTAGCGAATGAAGACTCGTCCTCCATCAACACCCCGGCCGTCGCAGCCGCGTATTCCGTCAGGAAATATGTGTCACAGGTACAGCAGTAAATATCTTAGTATAAGAAACAGTCTGTCTACTATTGCATAGGGGTCACCTTCAATCACGTGAGGTTCTAACAGCGGGGTCCGAGCAAACTAACGATGAATGCCGCCCCCTTTTTCGGTTGGGCTCATTTGACAAGAGTGTCACACAATAAACTTAATTTTTCTCAAAATTCAATAATGCATTGAAAACACGAGCAACCGAATTTGTGTCAAAACAAGTTTTTTTTAATGAAACATTTTAAAACAATCTGAGGTATTAAAATAAAAAAGAATACACTTCGTGATGCTGAGCGGGGGGAGGAGGATTGCCTAAAACATCACGACATATCACCTAGGGGGGGGGGGACTAAAAAGAGGCCTAAAAACCTCACGTGACTAAAGGATGACTCCATAATCATGGGATACTTTTTTTTCTCACAAGTAGGTTTTGTGATTCATAGCAAATGATAACGTATATGAGTAGATTCACCCCGTAATAATAGCTAGCGACTAAATAGCCACCACCTGTATATTTGATGCTTTTTTTTTATTCTGCATATTTAAACGTTTATTTTTTATTTTTTCAGGCACGAGACGAAATTAGTTTCGAAGTTGGAGATATGATATCGATCATCGATATGCCTGGTAAGTTTTACTTTATCAACATACTAGATAAAGATTTGTTATTTACATTCTAAACCTTTTTGGTCATAAGCAAGGTGTAACAAGACCCTTCACGAAGCCGTCAACCAAGCATTCTGTACATCAAACTAGAGTAACCCTACAAAAAAATTATTGCTGGGTAACGACTGTTTTTTTTTGAGGTGAAATATCACGTAACACTCAATGTAACGCACTCAAAACATTGTGCTGATGGATGCAATAAAGAGTAAACTAGTAGTTGAAGTATTTAAATTAAAGTTATAACCTAAAAAAGTACTCTAAAAATAAAAAAATAATTTGCGAATAAGTTGGAACTTTGACCCCCAATATCTCCGTAACTAGAAGGTTCCCAGGTATGGTCTAGAACAAAAAAAATGATCGCAATGACAAGGAGAACAAGCGTCTCTCGACTTCGTTAGGGGTCTAGCTACACCATTTAATTACTTGTTTATAACATGACCACATTTGTCCATAGTCTTTTCCAAAAATATGTACAATTAGCCCAAGATGAATCTGATCACCTTACGAACTATTTTTGCTTGCAGCATCCGGCCGCTATAGAAGCACTTAGTTAAAAACTTTCTCATCCTTGGTCCTTTTTTGTGTTATTCCTATTAGTCAAAAAAGGGTGGTCAAACAACTGATCATTAACAGATCCCAAGAAGTTTTATAAAAAAAAAGATAATGTAAAAGGTCGCTATTTTTTTTTTGTTTTACTACCATTGGTCCGCACTCTCTTTGAGTCGACCAATAGAAGTAAGGGTGGTGAACAGATGTCAATATCGTGTGCACGGGATTTTGCCCGTTCTTCTCCATAGAGATCTACGCTAGGGAATGGGCAACTACAGTACTTTCACAAATTTTATGGCCTGTGACTGGGACTGTAGCTACATTTCAGTGTTATCTTTGTTTCGACAGTTCAAAAGTGCCTGTGGCGAGTTACAGGCACTTTTGAACTGTTGTTTACTTGAAATAAATGCTTTGATTTTGAAAAGTGAGTAGATTCGTCTTGCGCTGATGATACCTTTTTTACAGTGCTCTTTCGAAGACGTACGTAACACAGCATTGCGGCTGCGGTATGCAGTTACAATCACCTTCGGAAGCGCACTTTGTTTAGTTTGGATTGTACTAATGTTGTCGTTGTTGTATATTAAACGCGCCAAGCTCTGTCAGGTCCGGCCGAGTCGCTGTGGTGGCGCGGCAAGCGCGGGTTCCGCGTGGGCTTCTTCCCGCACCACTGTGTGGCCGTCATCGGGGACAAGGTGCCGCGGCATATGACGCAGCCGCCGCCCATTGTGGGGTAAGTGGAACTGGAGACGGGACGAACAAATTGGAGACAATATCTTTTTTTGACATTTAATACATTTCTATAATGCAAATAAATTTGAAGTGTTTGTTGTGTATATGTATTACTCAACATGAATGATGTAACCAAGTTCTTGTAAAAATGTTTTGATTGAAAAGAGTGTCCATGGAGTTTCTTGCCCTTTCTTCTCCATAGAGATCTACACTTTTCAATGGGCAACTACAGTACGTTCACAAGTTATTAGGCCTGGTGTCTGCGACTGTAGCTTCGCCTTCTTTGTTTTTCTGACATTCAAAAGTGCCTGATACGGTCTAATTGAAATAAATGCTTTGAATTTTAATTTGAAATTTGTTGGAATTTTAATTTGAAATTTGTTGGAATTTTAAAACAACAGCTGCGGCAGTTACAACAAAACAAAAAATTTGTCTTTTTGTTCCGGCTAATCTCGAAACGGCTGTACCGATTTCCGTTGACGGGACTTACCGGCAAATAGCTGATGTTATACAGAGTAACTTAGGCTTTTATATATTTTAGAAAAAAGATTAGGGTTCCGCGCAAATAAAATAAAACCCTTGAAATTTCACGCGGACGAAGGTCGCGGGGCACAGCTAGTCTTTAATATGTTTTAAATATTCTACAAACATTCACTGCTAATCGATTTCGTTTATATTATATCCATAATTCTCGTAGACATAATTTTAATTATACGTTTTTTTACTTATTGCCAACAGCTCAGTAGCCGTAGCACCAATAAAGCCAGTCCTCCGCAAGCACGGGAAGCTGATCTCGCTGTTCCGCAGCTTCATACTGTCTCGTCCCTCCCGGAGGAGCCTGAAGCAGCAAGGCATACTGAGGGAGCGCGTGTTCGGCTGCGACCTCGGCGAGCATCTGCTCAACTGTGGCCACGAAGGTGGGTGCTGTTAGTAAATGTTTGCATTATTTTTATTAATAAAATATTATAGTTTAAAAATACTAAAAAACACGCTTTCGAGTGACGTCATTTTATTCCTCGTTTTCTTCTCAGCAAACTCATTTATACCTAGTCGTCTAGCGCCATCTCTCACCCACATTGGAATTACTCCTGCTTTAAGACGTCATGGTAGGCCACCAAGTAGGTAATTAATCCTATCCTACCCATATCATGGGAATGCATAAAAATGAACTAGACCACCATATTGGATTTAGAATGACGTCACTCAGCTAACTATGCATTGTCACTCAAACTAAACATGTACAATCGACCCGAAATGAATCTGATCACCTTACGGACTATTTTTGCTTGCAGCTTCCGGCCGCTATGGAAGCACTTAGTTAAAAACTTTCTCTTCATTGGTCCTTTTTTGTGTTATTCCTATTAGTCAAAAAAGAGTGGTCTAACATCTGTGTCCATTAACAGAGCCTGAGAATTTTTGTAAAACAAAAGATAAAGTTATGGTACACAAAATTTCAGCTCAATCGGAGACCGGTAAGTGGGTCAAATTTAACTTGTAAGACTTTGTTACATAGTTAGTTACAGGTGAAGGCTAATAAAAGCGTATTAAACAGAGACCAAAATATTAGCAGCCATCTTGGACTAAAATATGGACCATTGTGTGTATTAGCCGATTATACAATAACCGCCCATTATGGCCTATCCTTCTAGCTTCTTCTTGGTATCTTAATAATAGGTTTAAAAAGAAACATTATTTACTAACCATTTTGGTTGGTGCAGTGGCTGCTGCGTCGCGTGTCGTGGAATAAATATTTGTATGGCCTACAGCCCGCGTAAAGATAAAGATGCATTTATTTGTATAAACATGTGTGACATGATACATAGATATGCACATATGGATGGAAACGAGTTTAGATTGCTGGTTCAACATGTTTTGCCATATTCCGCGTACAAAATAGTTTATAATTCTTAATTGGAAATTATAAATTAAGAAATGATTAAATTACATATAGTCAAAATTTCATCAATTCAAGTACATAATTACAGTCCATACAAATACAGCGTGTAACATAAAGGGTATAATCATATGGAATACTGTGGTACGGACCATCAAACTGAACAACTTTCTCTATGGGACCACCATCGAAATCGTAAAAATATAATCATCTGTCCTATACTAAATTTCAATACCTACTCGACCCAAATGTATGGGACAGCTGATTATTTTTTTACGATTTCGATGGTGGTCCCATAGAGAAAGTTGTTCAGTTTGATGGTCCGTACCACAGTATTTCATATGATTATACCCTTTCTGTTACATGCTGTATAAAGTAAAAAAAAAAAAGAATAATTTAAACAATAAAAATTATTAATACTAAAATCACATATTAAATAGTCTAAATTCAAAATTTGTCATTCAAAAACTCCGTAACATTATAGTACCCCTTACTAATAAGCATTTTTTTTAGTTCTCTCTTGAATGAATTGATATTCAATATCTCATGGGAATTAGGCATTTTATTGTATATTAATGGGGCCATGCATAGTACACTTTTTTTTTAGAAATGCTGTTTTGGCGGAGGGTGATTGCACCCAAAGTCTGTACTTCTCACGTCTATTTCTACCTGTATTATTTATCAGAAGGGGAAACAAATTAGGATTGGCTTTTACAAATAGCGATATTTCTAATAGGTAAAGGGACGGAAGTGTTAGAACTCTGTGCTGTAAAAACATTGGTTTGCAACTGTCAGTAGTTTGCAACCCAAACATAGCCCGTATACAACGCTTTTGTGCTTTGAACGCAGGGTCCTTCTGAGTTGAATTGCCACAGAAAATTATTCCAATTCTTAATACCGATTCAGCAAGCCCGTAATATGCTGTGAGTAAAGTATCTGCATTGACAGTCGGTGCCAACTTATAAAGAGCATATGACGAAGTACTAATTTTTTTACAAAGTTCATTAATGTGAGTTTTCCAATTTAATTGTTTGTCAATGATTAATCCCAAAAATCGGGCTGTTTCTACTTCTTGTATTATATTATCCTTGTATACTAAATTAAATTTTAATGTGTTACGTAACTTTTCTCGTAGCCTAAAGTGCATTATGTTTGTTTTACTAAGATTAATTTTCAAGTTATTATCATTACTAGCGACCCGCCCCGGCTTCGCACGGGTCAATGTTATACATATAAACCTTCCTCTTGAATCACTCTATCTATTAAAAAAAACTACTATCTATCAAAATCCGTTGCGTAGTTTCAAAGATTTAAGCATACAAAGGGACATAGGGACAGAGAAAGCGACTTTGTTTTATACTATGTAGTGAAACCAGGTAAATTTTTTCCAGAAAAATTTCTCACATTTTTACAGTTCAAATACGATGTTTTCATCTCATCTGTTCTATATTAAAAACGGTAGTATTTGTAATATTGTTCAAATCGAAACGTGCCTTATATTGTTAAGTTACATAATATTTAAAAAAAATAATGGAAAAGCATTGAGTTTTCATTCATCATTTTTGGTATTACGGCACACATTCAAATTAATCACAAATGTTCATCGGAAGTCGTGCTATCGCATCAAGCATTGAGCTGGGGTGGGGCGCGGGGCGCGGGACAGAACATTTTGGATGTGTTGAGTATAGTGACAAATGTAAATGTGTGCGTGCGCACCTCGCCACCCGGCGGGGCCGGGCAATTCGTTCATCAGTGTTAGACGATTACTTGCATTGTGCGTATTTGTTTGCCAATTGTATCGTAATATTTCTGACACTTCTTGACCTATGCTACAGATTTGGATTTAGATTTGCCTTGTGATTTGGAATCGAGTAACCTACCTACCTACTTTATTACGACTTTTGTTTTGTTTACGGACTTCGATATTTGCTTACGATTTGGTTAAATTTAGGTTACAAAACAGGTACATAAACATAATTATATAAAGGTTAGCAACATGGACTCCGAACGTTGGGATGTATCTCACAGTAAATATCTACCTACCTTTTTGTTTTCATAATTTTTAAACTCAGACCAAGAAAATGTATGCCTACCTACACATATTTTTTCTCGTTCATAATCAAAATTACATTACACTGGGTTAGGTACATACTGAATTAGATGTGTTTAGGATTCAAATGTCCGACTAATAGGATTCATTCATAATCATAACTTATGGGTACCTACCTACCGACTAAATAAATATTATGTTTTATTTTACAAGCTTTGATATCGGCTTACAAGCCTATACAAGCTTCGGTATCGAACTCATGCAGCGGCCAGCGCGAAGCCCGGACTTAAACCCCATCGAGCACGCCTGGGACGAGCTTCAGAGATGCGTGACAGGTCGAAACCCCCCACCAATCACGCTTCCCGAGCTCAAACAAGCACTGGTGGAGGAATGGGAAGGTATTCCTCAGCACCGGCTCCGAAATTTGGTGTACAGCATGCCTAATCGCCTGGAAGCTGTCAGAAGAGCTCGTGGAGGCAATACAAAGTATTAAATGAAGAAAGTGATGAAAAACAGCAAAAAAACAATCATAAAAAAAAAAATTAATCTTAAGAAAAATATGACTACTTTAGTTTTTTTTTTTAATTTAGAGATTAATATTGTGGGTGCAACTAAGTTTTATTTTATTTTTTATCTGTATAATTAAATTCTCAATTGAACAGTCTTCTTTTCATTAGGATGGCATACGTAGTTCGGGAGATATTCGGGTTTATGTGACTGACCCGTTATTTTTGGAACCGAGTGTAGTTTCACGTGTCCCGATGTTTGACTGTAATCTGTAAGTAATCAAATCTTGCAAGTAAAATTTGATCCACTTCCCGATTACCGATTGAGCTGATAATTTTGCGCGCATATGTACTCTGTAATGTAACGACGTAACCCCATCGAGTTTGAACTTGTTTGTTTCGTCGTGACGAGTTCTTTGTCTTTAGGTTATATCCAGGGTCTGATGATGGAACTAGAAGGTGTCCATGGGAACGCCGTTATAAAACGACATAACCCCATCGAGTTTGGGCTCGTATGATTTGTCTTGACGAGTACTTTGGTGCTAGGTGACGGTATATCGTCACATCCTCGTCAGCGCAATGATATACCGTGTAGCCTAAATTGCACTTTATTTGCATGCATTTTGTATGATATTTGAATGGAATAGGAAGCCGCCCGCGCCATGTCCGCGCCCGACGCCTCTTGTATTTGTCCCGCGCCTTACTGTTCGTAAGTCGGGGCCGCCACCACTGAGCCACCAGTACGTACTTTTATTTCAGATTTTCAGGCGAACCGTATACTTATTCGTTACCTACATTAGTGGTATAGAAAGAGTAGTAAGTAACCCAGATTTTTTTTCAATAAAGCCTAGATTTTGAGTTAATCTAACATGTGAGATAAAAACATTGTAGACAGATTTCCTAAAAACGCATTACTATTCTGCACATACACTAACGATTGCACAAAGTAACTAACAAAAATAAAGCAAATAATGAACATGATAACTACTAAAAAGGTAAACACCAAACACTATTCACACACGCGTAGGTAAACACTACACACACGCTCACGCGCGGCTACGCAACGGGCCTAGGAGTGTGAAACAGAGACAACAATATTTGAACGGGTTTTTGCCTTCGCTTCGAATTGCAGTTGCGAGCGGACTGCGCCGCGCTCTTAATTTAAATATTTTTTTAACTGGAAGCTTAATCAATTGGGCAGTGTGATCTGATAAGCCGAATTCTAACACATCAGTCTTACACTTCTTTTTAAAGTCATGAGCAAAGTTGTCTATACAAGTCTTACTCGATAGTCTTGTGGGCTGATTTAGTGCTAATGTGAGATTATAATTTAACAATACTTGACGACACGGTTGGCGCAGTGGCTGAGCGATTGGCTGCTGCGCTGCGTGTTGCGGGTTCGATCCCCGCACGGAACAAATATTTGTATGATCTACAGGTAGTTGTTCCGGGTCTGGCTGTTTGTGTATGTGAGTTTAAATGTTTGTAAACGCACCCACGATACAGGAGAACCTCCTAGTGTGGGTCAACGTTTTATTAAAAAAAAAAAACATTCGAAATCTAATGTGGCATTATTGCGCTTCATGATATCTATATTAAAGTCGCCAGCTATTACAGTATTATGATTATTAATTTTAGAAATACAATTTAGAACATTGTCAAGCCTAGCAAAAAACAAATTGAGATTGCTTTGTCCCGGTACACGATATACACAAACTATTATAATTTTAAAATCAAGTAATTCGACTGCACAACATTCAATTACATTATTTATGGACAATTTACTAATTTGAGGAAGTTCTTTGTACTTGTGTACCTTATTTACTAGGATACATGCTCCACCTCTTTTATTACAAGCACAGCATGGCAAAGCGTAGCATGACAATACTATCTCTATTCTACAAAGAATCGACAAAGCTCTTTCTATACAACTTATTCATACATTTTTAACATCGCCATGCTTGCGACGATAGAAATCTTTCCACAATCTGTCATTTTTTTCGATTCTTCGTCGACAAAACCCGTTTCTACGGTGGTCATGCTACGCGGGCAGGTAGTTGCTCCGGGTCTGGCTGTTTGTGTATGTGAGTTTAAATGTTTTTTCACTTCTCATGCTCTAAAATGCCGTGCGTATGTCGTGCGTAGGCGACTTAAAGTCGCTTTTTATGCTCTAGAGCATAATAAAATGTTCGTCGAAGACCAAGGCAATTGGTCCAACAGCCACACGAAAATAACCTCATCATCATCACCATCATCATTTTGTGAATAATAAATTAATAAATAAATCATAAAATAACCTCTTTATTTTAATTCGTTTCGTTAGTATTCTAAGAACAAGGCGAGGATATTTCTCATTGCCCTAATGTAACTTTCAATTTCAACTAAATTTACTATATTTACATGTGTGAAAATTAGAGTGTACAACTCGTCCATAAAACCCATTTTACACTCTACCGTCTCTCTAACGTCTCGCGTAAAATGGTGCCATTTAAGGACTTGATGTACAATCATCTACTGTTATACGCACCCACGTTACAGGAGAAATTCCTAGTGATCAAGGTTGAAAAAAAACTGTGTTCCGATGTCATAAGTACTGGGATAACAGAAAATGTTAGTAGTCTGTGTTTTGGCCATTTTCAGTGTAATTGGCAAAATTTCGGCAACAAAAGTACTAGGAATGCATAACACGTAAGGAGCTCTCTTATAAAGGAACATTTTCCTCAAGCTCTTGCGATGGTACTAGGGCATCATATGACAGAGAGAGTACTCTATATCCATTGCGCCAAAATGAATGTTATTCCTTGGTCCACAGTACCGCAAGTGCTAGTCGAGTGCGCAGCAGCCATAGAGGCCCGCGGGCCGGTGGACGGCGTGTACCGCCTGTCGGGCGGCGCGGGGCTCACGCAGCGCCTGCGGGCCGCCTTCGACGCGGGCGACGCGCCTGACCTGGCCGCGCCCGCCACCATGAGGGACCCCCATGCCGTGCCCTCCTTGTTGAAGATGTATTTCCGGTAAGACTTCACTGCAAGAACTCTCTCCGATAAGATTCCATCTGCAAATCACTTACCATAAAAACTGTAACTTCTTTAGAGGATGAATTTTTTAAAATTCGACTCTTATTATAGACAACTTATGATGTGTTGCCACTGCTGGGATACTGGATTCAGTTGAATACCAAAATTTTACATGGATCGAGACTGCCCTTGACTGAGACGGAATTTTTTACAGAATGGTTTAAACATTTCCTCAAATTCGCCAAGCCAAGTATACCCCTTGGCAGGACTGGTTGTCCAACATTCGGGTTTTTAGCTTTAACTGTAACAACAGTCGAAAATCTACACAAAAAAAAGCTGACATTAAAAAATCATTTCTACTGTCAAAAAAATCTTTTAAATATAGGTGTGACGTCATTTTTTTTCGAATTCTCAGCAAACCTTGGGGTTGCATAAAAATAACTAGTCCTCCATCTTTGAGATTACTCCATATTACATTTAAAAAGACGTCGCTTAGCTAACCATGCATTGTCATCGAAACTAAACGTGTATGCAAAATTTCAGCTCAATCGGTTGGGGATAACTGCTTTAAAATTTAGCTGCAAGATTTGACTTCAATAAACATACAAACATTGCAAGTTAAATAAAAGCTTGTAAAAAGGATGGTTACCCATCCACGGCCCAACCGGAAAGAGTAGCTTAAGGTTCGGTCGACCATTGCAGTTGTTATTATTCACCCACGAGCTCATCAGATTATTGCTGAAATTAATTGTTTTTATTTGTCAACAGAGAACTCCCAAACCCGCTCTGCACATACCAACTATACGAAAGCTTCGTGAGCGCAGTGCAACAGGGCGACGAAGCCGCTAGACTCAGAGCAGTTCGGGACACTGTTGTGAAACTACCTCCACCACATTATAGGTAAATAACATAACCATACACCTCTGCTAGCCGTTTTGGAAAACTGCGGGCCTGAATAATGTGTTTTTAGGGTTCCGTATCCAAGGGGTAAAAACCGTTCGGGTCTGTGGACGGTGAGCTATGGGCTAGCTCGTCGTCCGTCCGTCTTATGACGACAGGCCGTGTCGACGGCTCAAGAGTGTTCCACGCGCGCCTCAAGGAGAGTCAGCAAACAGGGAGGGGTCCGTAAGGACCGATGCCTGCCAGGTTTGCGGGACTGTTCGAAAGAGATACCGCGGCCCTGGAACACAAAGGGCAAAGGAAGGAACATGGATGGGTTTTAGTCAGTAAAAGTCTGACACTCCCTCCTGCTCCGCCCAGAGCGGGAGGAGTTATTTGATGATTTCCCATCGGAAAACAAAAAAAAAGGGGTATACTAAGACTCCATTGTTCGTCTGTCACCAGCCCGCGTAGCATGGCAATACTATCTCTATTCTACCAAGAATCGACAACGCTCTTTCTATACAACTTGACATGTCTTGTCATTCATTTCTAACATCGCCATGCTTGCGACTATAGAAATCTTTCCACAATCTGTAATTTTTTTCGATTCTTCGTCGACAAAACCCGTTTCTACGGTGGTCATGCTACGCGGGCTGGCTGTGTCTCATGGACCGTGATAGCTAGACAGTTGAAATTTTCACAGATGATGTATTTCTGTTGTCGCTATAACAATAAATACTAAAAACAGAATAAAATACATATTTAAGGGGGGCTCCCATACAAAAAACTTTTTTTTTTTTTCCAAAATGTAACGATAAAAACGTAACTATTATGTTTATTAAGTTATTATGTTTATGGTATTAAGTTATTATGTGTTATTAAGTAAACTAACTATATACATTATTAATTAAATACTATTAAATAAACTAAAATAAATACACTAACAACAAACTTTAAAAGGGGATTTAAAAACTCCTCAACGTTGTCAGCCGGTAATGTGCCCAAGAGACTGGCGGCGTCGCCACGTTGTATGGCAACACTTGGCTTCTGGCCAAGGTAAAAGCCAGCCGTAACTAAGTACGTCTTTTCTCGTCGCCATAATCCTATACACTTATCCAGCAAGTGATTTATGTGAATTTTCAATTAAATACTTATTGAACCGCATGTCAGTATTAACATTTGGTCTACAAAAACCGCCTCTATTGGTACGAAATAAAAGCGCTTTCAGTGTATAATAGACACCACTAGGCTATCACTGCTGATAGCCTAGTGGTGTGACCGTCGGATTGTCAAGTCATAGGTCACAAGTTCGAACCCAAGGCAAGCACCTCTGATTTTTCGTATTCATGTGCGTATTGTATAATTATCACTTGCTTCGGTGAAAGAAACATCGTGAGGAAACCAGCATGCCTGAGACATATTTCTCGACGGCATGTAAGGGCAAGTCAGAGGCCCATGGGCGGCATATAAACTCTGATACCAGGTTATGCCCTAACCACACGAAAGAGAAAGTGTATAATTTACCATTGTCGACAGTATTTGTCTAATGAATTTGGTGAACAAGTTGCCAAGTTCGTCAGCATAATCAGTCTTTAATGTTCCCACTGGTGGGACACTCGGCCTCCTCTCTATAGAGGGAATGGGCTATAATCCACCACGCGGGCCCAGTGCGGGTTGGTAGATGTCACATGTTTTCGAATTTTTGGTTCTAAGACATGCCGGTTTCCTTACGATGTTTTCCTTCACCGTTTTGAGAGCAGCGGTGATGAAATAAATTACACAAAGTAATGCGCTTGCCTGGGTTCGAACCCACAACTTACTGTTCGTAAGTCGGGGCCGCCACCACTGGGCCACCGGTGCTCTCAAGTTCGTTAATCTCCCTCATAATGAACACGTTGGTATCGTTTCCAGGACCCTCGCCTACCTGATGCGCCACCTGCGGCGCGTGTCGCTGCTGGGCGAGCAGACGGGCATGACGGCCAGGAACATGGCCATCGTGTGGGCGCCCAACCTGCTGCGCGCGCCGCGCCCGCAGCATGCGCTGCAGGGCGTCGCTGTGCAGGTCAGTACACAACAAAAAAATCTAGAAAAACTATTTAATCAACTAATAAATAAACTATGTGATAATCGACGGCACGGTTGGCGCAGTGGCTGAGCGATTGGCTGTTGCGCTGCGTGTTGCAGGTTCGATCCCCGCAAGGAACACATATTTTAATGACCCAGTAGTTGTTCCGGGTCTGGCTGTTTGTGTATGTGAGTTTAAATGTTTGTAAACGCAGCCATGTTACAGGAGAAATTCATAGTGAGACCTAACATTAAAAAAAATTTGACAATCTTACCAAGGGGTATTGTATTATCCAATACTAACTGGATTGTAGAAGTCATGGTCATATAAAATACTGATATTTAGCTACATCCGGATAGATATACAGCGTGTAACAGAAAGGGCATAATCATATGGAATACTGTGGTACAGACCATCAAACTGAACAACTTTCTCTATGGGACCACCATCGAAATCGTAAAAAATAATCAGCGGTCCCATACAAAATTTCAATACCTACACGACCCAAATATATGGGACAGCTGATTATTTTTTTACGATTTCGATGGTGGTCCCATAGAGAAAGTTGTTCAGTTTGATGGTTCGTACCACAGTATTCCATATGATTATACCCTTTCTGTTACACGCTGTAGAGATATCTTGGTTAACTCACATGATTAGGTTCTAGGACCTCTGAGTTTGTTTCGGCTGTTTCTTCTCAGAGTAGTCAGACAAGAAACCCCGCCCCGTCTAGTTTAAAAAAATGACGTGTGTTTGTAGAAACCTATTTGCAAAATAAATATAATTTAACATTGTTGGCAAAAGGCTAGGCAGATAATGGTAGATATCACATGTCCTCGAATCAACATCTTAACAATTTTTATTATATTTGTTTGCAGGCGGTGGTAACTGAATTCCTGATCTGCTATGCTGAAGAGTTGTTCGCTCAGGAGCAGGGGGAAGATTCGGGGCCGGAGTCACTGGAACAGGTAAATAATAAAGAGTTTTCAATAGACCCTTAACGAAGCCAAAAGGCACTTGTTCTCCCCGTCATTGTGATATTTATTTTGTTTTATTTATTTTTTGTTCTAGACCATACCTGGGAACCTTCTAGTTACGGAGATATTGGGGGTCAAAGTTACAACTTTTTCAAATGTTTTCTTTTTTTATACAAGTTTTTAATGTTATAACTTTTAAGGTAGGATATGATATATTTATTTGCCCAAACATGTGTACACATACAGTAGGATAACAAAAATAAATAAAATCGCTCAGATATGTTTTCCACATACTATGGCGCGCAAATTTTTAGAATTCTTAAATTGTTATTTTTAATATATCATTTCAGTCCAATACAAGTAATATGAAGTGAATTTAACAAAAAAATACCAAATCGCAAAATTAAACATTATAAAAGTCATAAGATTAGCAACTAGTAATAAAATGTTTTAAAAGAATAAAAATAAAAATCATCATTAAAATAATTAACAAATAACTTTACTATAAACACCTCCACGACCACCGTACTATTCAATCCATCCATCAGCACGTGTTGAGTGCGTTACATTGAGTCCTACCGTAAAACGTGATATTTTACCCCAAAAAAAAGTCGTTACCTAGCAATCATTTATGCGTAGAGTTACTTAGATTGATGTTTGGTTGACGGCTTCGTGAAGGGTCTTGTTACAACGTTAATCTTGTCTTTATCGTTTCAGGAGCGTTGTGAATCTCAAGTGGAACTCCGCGGCAACGAGTCGTGCCGACGGCCCAAGAGTCTACCCATCAATCCGCCTACTAAATTGTTGAGGTAAGATAGACACACTTAATTTTGTATGTGATGCATCTAAAGGGTGTAACGAGACCCTTAACGAAGCAAGTATTATAATATCTGTGACGAAGCCGAAGCGAACTTTCTAGTTACGGAGATATTGGGGGTCAAAGTTCCAACTTTTTCACAAGATTTTTTTTCAATATTTTTTTTTTATGTACGATTTTTACTGTAAACACCTCCACGACCCCCGTACTATTCAATGCAAGCATCACCACAATGTTTGAGTGCGTTACATTGAGTCCTACCGTAAAACGTGATATTTCATTCCAAAAAAAAAAGCCCTATCAGCAATATTTTTTTGCGTGAAGTTACGTAGTTTGAGGTACAGAATACTTGGTTGACAGCTTCGTTAAGGGTTCTGTTAGACTGTATGCGCGCCTACGCAATAAAACCGACTTATATGCCGTGACGGAAGATGTCATGTCGTAATGCGTCATGTCGTAATACCTCCTCTATGCCACGTAAAATCAACCCTTTTGTCATTAAAATAAAGTTGGTTTTGGAACGATTGTTGTGAGTAAATAAAAGTCAAAATAACTACATCATCGTCCTCCTCTTGTCCCATTCTACTTGCAGTCGTCGCAACACGTGTTCTTCTTCCATTCTCCCCTGTCAGACGTCACGGCAACATTTACTGCTTTAGCTTTCATATCATTCCTCACACAATCCATCCATCGTTTCCTTGGTCTTCCTCTCCCTCTCCATCCATCAACATTTAGATTTATCACTCTTTTAGTCACATGTGATTTGATACAATGCCACTGATTTATATGGAGGTATTAATACATGATTAAGTGGAGTAGCAAAAGAATATTTTGCCAATATAGTTGACACTCGCTGTTGCCCGCGGCATCGCCCGCGTTTTGTTCAGAAAGTATCGGTGCGTTAGGATATTTTAGCGTGTTATACAGGGTGATTTTTCAATGTTTTTTCTTTTTAAATGTTATCTTGCAGATCAAACTATGTGGTTTGTTTCTGCGTAACCGGCCTATACTGTGGGCGCCTTATGTGTAAGGCCTCCAGCCAGGGGCAAGTAACTTATAAACTAAGCGGCAGCGCGCTAAGGGCACCCTCTGTGCGGTACTCGCCTCGGCTGGGAGCGTCGCTAGAAGGCCAGCGCTGGGACAGGCTGGATTTGAGAAAGACTTTTCAATGTAAGAATGTTCACGTTACATACTTGTCGCCCCCAGCCTGGAGGAAGCCCGTCGCCGCGGGCAGGTGGGCGGCGGCCCCCCGGCCCCCAGCCCGCGCCTGCCGCCTGCCTCCGGCGCCATCGCGGCCGCCGCGGCCGCCAACACTCAGCTGCGCCCCTCCTCACACCTCAGGCCCAAGTACATCGAGGTGAGTCCTCATCTGCCTGCCATTTCCCAGCTATTTTGGAGTCAGCTTCCAGTCTAACCAGATGCGGCTGAATACCAGTATTTTGCATGGAGCTACTGCTTAAGAGCGAAATCACATTTACACGCCCAGATCAACATTCCCTTGCATCTTAGAATTGCAACTCACTGAATTGACAGGTCCAATTGTACGTTAAAGTGCTTTTAATGCGAGTGAATGCGGATGCTTGCGGCCAGACTTCTCGCTCCAACAAAAGTAGGTGCGAAATTAGATAGAAATACCCGAAAACGCTGGTTCGTGCGTGCAAATGTGATTTCCAGTGATCGGAATAGGTAAAGCTAATGTACCTAAAGTTCAAGGAACAGAAACGAAAAGTGGGGACTTCATTACGACTAAATATTTTTTTCCGAATATATTTTTTCTGAAACTCTGAAATGTCTCGGAATTAGTTAAGTACATTTAATAATAATATTATTTATTAATCAGTACAGTAAACTAATTGAATTCATTATTTTTCCTTTTTAACCGACTTCGACAAAAAGGAGAACCTTCTCAAAAAACCAGTAGATACGTTTTCTATTGTTATTAATTCAGGTAAAGAACGCGACGGACCCTTCACCTCATGTTTTCGTTTCCCAAAATAGTCAAAACGAACAAACGAATAGTCAAAACAAAAGATAGGAAGAGACAGTAATGTCTCTTCCTATCTTTTGTTTAGCGACAAACAAAAGCGAAGATAAGGAGATTTACCTTTATTTTTTAAACAATACAAATCGTGCACTTTTTTTTTAACTGAAACAGTAAATGAATTCGATAGTTGTTTACCTTTATTAATTTTAGTTGTACATAAGTAATGTTCCGACATTCGGAACAAATATTCCGAAAAAAAAAACTGTCGTAAGGAATTCTCCACGTTTCTGTTCCTTGAACTTTAGGCACATTAGCTCTACCTATTCCGATCACTCCTCATTTCACCCTACACGACCTCCACAACCCTGTTGTCACACTTGTGACTACCTGTAACGACTGTCAAACAATTACAATTTGATATCTCGGTGTACGGGTAAGGTACATTTAAATGATAGACTTATTGAATTAGTGTATTGAAAGTACAAACACTAAAAAACTGATAACAGATCGACTCCCGGCGGATGAACCTTATTCAAACGGTGCTAAGCGCCTACTAATCGTCGCCTTAAAATTGTATATTTTATTTATTCGCTGTGCGTCAATATCTGCATAAAATTTAGACAATTTATTGTATGGGTTTGCTCGTACACTCAACTAAACAGCATCAACAAAAAAATATTTTCTTCTAAATCCTTTTGCGTAAGAATCTAACGAGATGTGTTTCTTACAGGTCGGATCGGGTCCCAACAACCTGCCGCAGTATCACACCGTATTAGATTTGCCAGCACCAGGTTAGTTACATTTTTATCTTTACACTTTCCGCTAGTAGGCCCACATATTGTGTATAAAACTTTTGGCCTAACTTGACTTTTTGACTTTTGGCTGAAAGGTGTCATATATCGATGTTTCCGAGGACGGTTACGCGACACGACGCCGACAACTTGTAGAGTCATGGTTTCATAAGGGTTTTAATACAGGATGTAACTAGACCCGTCAACCAAGCACTATGTACCTGTACTAAAAAATCTTTCGTTAAAAACAAGTATTAAAAAATAAATTGTGAAAAAGTTGGTACTTTGACCCCAAATATCTCTGTAACTAGAAGGTTCCCAGGTATGGTCTAGAACAAAAAAAATATCGCAGTGACGGGGAGAACAAGTGCCTTTCGGCTTCTTTAAGGGTCTCGTCACACCTTTTATGTACTAGACTGAAATTTTATCTTGGTTTACAGGCAAGCGCGGCTTAAAACGCTCGCCCTCCGGCTGGCGCGGACTATTCACGCGCAGTAAACAACAGCGCGCGCGCAGCCGTAGAGACCCCGCGCCGCACGTGCCTCGCACTCCAACACCTCCGCAGGTAACTTAATTTAGTGAACCTTAATAGTAACAGTCAACACTTGAGCCGTATGCATACCGACCGCTGGGCAAAGGTCTCAACACGATGGGTGCTTGAGGATGGACGGCGCCGCCGAAGCCGGCCTAGGAAGAGGTGGCGAAATGAACTAGACGCACATCACGAAAGCTGGTTCGAGGTGTCGCAGGAGAAGTATTCCTGGAAGGTTTTGGGGGAGGCCTTTGCCCAGCAGTGGGACATACAAGGCTAATGAAAAAAAAAATAGTAACAGTAGATCTTTCTGTGAAAGTGGCCCATGTCGGCCAATGTGACCCATGATAGCCCAAGTGTCCCCACACAGAGTAGCCCAGATTACCCTACACAGAGGCCCATGTTGGGCTACATGACCCTACACAAACTAGCCCACACTGGTCCAGGTACAAAAAAGCCTACCAACTACAGTCTGTATAGTCCATGGGTGATAAGAATGAAAAGCCAGTGAATGGCCTCAAAGCTTCTCCATCTGGTTCTCTCTCTCTATCCTCTCCTCGTATAATGTATCTCCTCTCCTCTCCAATGTATAATTCTTAAAATGGTCTTTATGGTTATGACCACAAAGTCCATTTTAAGAGTTATACATTTTTATGTGATTCATATTATGATTCTGATAAAGCAGGCATTTTAAGCCCCCTGATCATCGCCACTTGCACTTGCATGGAAACAAAAAAAATTGTAATATTGTCTTAATCATGATTGTTCTTTGTCACCAGGACATACCAATGTGCACCACAAGCCTGGGTCTTCGCCCGGTTAAGTCGTGCGAATCTTTAACGTCCGACAGCGACACACTCGCTCCACTCGCCGATCGAGCTGCCATGCCGCTCAAACATCACACCAGGTAAGGATAGCCAGAATATGAAGTCCCTTCACCAATTGCTGGTATTTCTACTGGGAATACAGGGTGTAACAAGACCCTCAACGAAGCCGTCAACCAAGCATTCTGTACATCAAACTAGTAACTTTACGCAAAAATTATTGCTGGGAAACGACTTCTTTTTGGGTGAAAAATCAAGTTTTACGGTAGGACTCAATGTAACGCACTCAAAACATTGTGCTGATGGATTGATTGAATAGTACGGGGGTCGTGGAGGTGTTTAAAGTAAAAGACTTACATTAAAAACATGTATTTCAAATTAAAAAAAACTTGTGAAAATGTTGGAGCTTTGACCCCCAATGTCTCCGTAACTAGAAGTTTCCCAGGTGTAGGATGCTTCCCTAACATAATTAATGTTAATGCAAATGTCAAATTTAAACTTAAATGCAGAAAATGTCAGTGAATGCTCAACGGGCTGAATCTAAATAAAAATGCAAGTTGTCCGACTCAAACCACGTCTAATTGAACACTAAAAAATGTAATATACATAAAATGCATAGAACAATGCAATACAATGTGTCAATGCACTGCCAAATGTAGGTCGCGTCCAAAGTGCAGATATGCAAGCCTACTGGTTAACTTATTGTAATAAATACTCGTATATTTTAAAACCCATGTATGTGCACCGTACACCAGGTATGGTCTAGCACAAAAAATATCGCAATGACCGGGAGAACAAGTACATTTCGTAAGTTCGGCTTCGTTAAGGGTCTTCTTACATCCCTTTATGTTTGCTTTATTGCTCTCAAAATGGTGAAGGAAAACATCGAGAGGAGAGTAAGAGAGATGTATTAGAACTAAAAAAAAATGTTAAGTGACATCCATCGACTGAACCACACTGGAGTACTAGACCCACGTAGTGGATGGAGATGAAGAGGGCCGAGGGTCGTTGAGAGAGTTCTGTGCCCCAATTGTGGGAATATACAAGGTGGAAGGGCGGTGTCCCATAAAACGAAAACCACTTATTCGTCATTCTCACTATTGGGATAGAAACTGCATAATCAGCCTGTAGTGTTCCCACTGCTGGGACACACGGCCTCCTCTCTATGAGAGGGAACGTACATATTTTTGGTCCTAGGACATGCCGGTTTCTTCACGATGTTTTCCTCTGAGAGCAGTGGTGATGAAATAAATTACACAAAGTAATTCGCCTGCCTGGGTTCGAACCCACGACTTACTGTTCGTAAGTCGGGGTCGCCACCACTGGGCCACCGCTGCTATCGCTAAACAGAAACTTTCGTAGTTTTTTTTTTTTAAATACAGCTGTTGCTCCTAAAAAATTGTATCTTCGTAATCATTCCGACGCTTGGCAAATTGATTGGTGATTATAAAGGAGATTATAATTTAACAAAATAAAAATAGGTAATTTGCGGTATCCCAATATTATATTAGAGATTACTAGTGTTGCCCTCGAACTCCGTTCGCGTGAAATTAATATGAAAAAAAAAATACTTCCGTTTTTAAATATGATTTCGGTACCAATTTCAAGAGTTTTAATATTTTTGCTCGCAACCCCTAATTATTTTCTAAAATAAAAGTTAGTTAATCCTATGTTAGACCTGATAACATCAGCTATATACCAGTAAAAGTCCCGTCAAAATCGGTCCAGCCGTTTCGGAGATTACCCGGAACAAACAGACAGACAAAAATTGAAAAAAATGTCTTTTTGTTATAAGTATCGGCATTCAGTAAAAAGCTGTTATTTTGATATTACAAACAGACACTTCAATTTTATTTACTTGTATAGATTTATTTAGGATCTCCAACGAAAGGTAACGGATTTGGAGGAAGATTGCAGATGTACCAAAGGTGTTTAAAACATTACCATCTTTTTGGCTTCCGCCACAGTTGGGTAGAAAAAGTAGTTCCCAAATACTGTCCAAAATATAACTGGAACCGCAACTGTAGTACGGACGTTCGAAACGAAGTAATCCGACAGAGAACCAGAGTTGTCGACATAGCTCACAGAATAAGCAAGCTGAAGTGGCAATGGGCCGGTCATATTAGCCGTAGAACCGATGACCGTTGGGGTAGATGTTCTTGAGTGGAGACCGCGAATCGGTAAACGTAAGGTGGGACGCCGTCAGGCGAGCGTGGAGCGACGATCTTCGCAGGGTGACTGGTAGCAACTGGACGAGAGTTGCTGAGAATCGAGTTGAGTGGCGTGCGATTAAGGAGGCCTATGTACAGCAGTGGACTGGTGATGACGACAGTTGGGTAGAAAAAGCAGTTCTCAAATACGGTCCAAAATATAACTGGAACCGCAACATTGTATGTTAGTTTTCTGTTTTAAGAAGCCGTTCAGCTATCGATGTCTGGCAACAGACAGCGATGTTGCCGGCAACTGTTGCGCAACTCTTGTCGCCTAGTGAGAAAGTGGATTTAAGGTAACGATGTAGATTATGTCGCCTGCTAGAATTTAACAAGAATAACACGATTTGCGCATTGGCATAACGTAGTCTACACAGAGAACGATTAGTCGGGTTAAAAGGTTAACCGGGTAGAGTCTGGGTTAGCCCGTATAATGGTCTAACCGTTAGGCCATTATACGAGCTAAGCTTTACACATAAACTGTCACTTACGAGATATCTTCCGTGACTGTCTGTACTTTTGAGCTCCCGATATTTCGACGCTGTTGCAAGCGCCATGATCGCGGGTTGACTGGAGAATGCACTGGATGGAAAATCACAATTTGTCTGCTTTTAATAATTATTAAAAGCAGACAAATCTGTCTACCCTCTTTCTTTGTCTTTTACAACGCGCACTACTGGAACTCGACACAGTCACGGCAAAACACACTCACAGTATCACAAAGTTTTTCCATCCACCCGCATTCTCCAGTCAACCCGCGATCATGGCGCTTGCAACAGCGTCGAAATATCGGGAGCTCAAAAGTACAGACAATCACGGAAGATACCCCGTAAGTGACATTTTATGTGTAAATGTAAACGATGAAAGTTTAAAACAGTGTTTGAGTTCACCTTAACAATATAATATAGATTAACCATTTAAATATTGCTGACTGAAATTATGATAGCCCGGCTAGTATGCATGATATAAATACAATTTATAGCCTATAGCACTCACGAATATAGTAGCATTCTATAAGTGTTTTTTTTTAGAATTGGATCATTAGTTCTAAAGAATACCTACAGGTATACAAACGTACATACATATTTTAGCTCTTCATAATGTTAGTATATATGATTACAACAATTACAAAAGGAAGGATAGTTTATTTTTTTAATGGACTTATAGCGGACATAATCAAATCGACAAAAATACAGTTTTTGCAAAATATAAAACCGACTTCAAAAACACAAAAAAAGTGAAAAATAAGAGTTGCTTCAGAGGTCGGTGACTTTTGTACATTTGTTTGATTTAGTTTTTTTGTCACCGAATTCTGAAGCAAAAGTTATTATTCACTTTTTTGTATTTTTGGAGTTAATTTTATTTTAAACCTTCCTCTTGAATCACTCTATCTATTTAAAAAACCGCATCAAAATCCGTTGCGTAGTTTTAAAGATAAGCATACTTAAGGACAGACAGCGGGAAGCGACTTTGTTTTAAACTATGTAGTGATCAATCAGAGTGTAAATACTCTAGCGTCTTCCATGCATAAGAGATGACTACCAAGACCCAGCTGAAATAACATAAAACTGCTGCATGTTAGTGTGTTGTGTAATTTTTTCCCTATACTAACAGTTTACTCACAATTTGAAGACAATAACGCCTGAACAGATTTTCATAAATTATAGTTAAGAAGAACCATCTCGATCACGTCAGTTACCAAGCAGAAAAAAAGTAAAAATAAAATCGCATCAAAATCGGTCTTTTCGTTAGGGAGCTATGATGCCACAGACTGATACACTTAAAATTTTTAAGACCCCTCTTTTTGCATCGGAGGTTAAATATCAAGTAAAAATAACACAGCGTTAACCAGATTAACAGAAACGACAACGTACTACTCCGGTCACTGACGGCTGACCACTTTTCAACCTTAAGGGGCCTCCGTCACTCTGTCGGTATGCAATCGCGAGGCGCCGCGCGGGTAAGCGGGAGATAGATAGCATTCCAGCGACGTGCACACTAAAATCGGACGGGTTATACCGACTTTATGTAAACAAATCATTTCACAACTTCGAAATCTTAACTAAATGATGTGGTATTGTTAACAAATTGTTCGTAAATAATAACCTTTTATGATTAATTGACAATGACTTAAGGACAAACTAGCAATTTAATAATATAATAAATAATTTATTGACAGATCATTCAATCCAATATGTTAGTAATACATACACATCTTAAACACTAGTGTTAGTATATAATATTTGGTAATAATTTAGGTATTAATAATGTCAAAATAATTAATAATAATAATGTCAAAATCATTAAAAATATGTCAAAATCACCATTAATCATTAATAGTTTTTATCACGTTTTTATAAATTTATGGATTTTAGTTAGCACTATAACCATAACAACGCCATCTAGCTTAAATATTAGGAAATTCAATGGCTTACTGTCAGTATAAGAACGAAGGATGGCGCTTCGTTAGAAAAATACTAAAAAATAAAAAAGTGAGCACTGTAAACAAAAAAATAAAAAATTGGCCATTTACAGTTTATAGGTTTCGTTCCGGGCCCATGGGCGTGTGGGCGTGTGCATGAGGGTGAAAAGTGATCGTACCTCGGTGCATTCGGTAGTACATAAATCACCAATCAATCTGCCAAGCCTGGTGACACCAAAAATTACGTTATTGTTAACCTAAACCCTGACTACCTCGCTGGTATAGTAGTCGCAAGCGCGACTGCTGAGCATGAAGTCCTGGGTTGGATTCCCAAGTCGGGCAAAGTGTTATTGGGTTTTCCATCAGGAATTACTCAGTTGGAGCCACGGAGTCTGGATTTGTTACCGTTTGATGGCAATAGGCGCACCTCGTAATATTTGGGACTAGAAAATAACTGGGGTTATATGGGTGTGCTTTTAGGTAAATCTCTGCCAAATCCTTAAGGAGAGGAACATAGACTCTGGCTGAGAATTTCATACTTTGGCCGTGCGCATCAAGAAAGAAAACATATTTATTTGGCACAAGCCACAAGTGCACACAACAAAAAATAAAATTAAAAACATAAGGCAAAAAAAAAAAAAATACAAGACGAGCAAGACAAGACATGTAATTAATGTCAATGCAAATGTAAAATGTCAAATTTAAACTTAAATGCAGTAAATGTCAGTGAATGCTCAACGGGATGAATCTAAATAAAAATGCAAGTTGTCCGACTCAAACCACGTCTAATTGAACACTAAAAAATTAAATATACATAAAATGCATAGAACAATGTGTCAATGCACTGCCAAATGTAGGTCGCGTCCAAAGTGCATATATGCAAGCCTACTGGTTAACTTATTGTAATAAATACTCGTATATTTTAAAACCCATGTATGTGCACCGTACACCAGGTATGGTCTAGCACAAAAAATATCGCAATGACCGGGAGAACAAGTACATTTCGTAAGTTCGGCTTCGTTAAGGGTCTTCTTACATCCCTTTATGTTTGCTTTATTGCTCTCAAAATGGTGAAGGAAAACATCGAGAGGAGAGTAAGAGAGATGTATTAGAACTAAAAAAAAATGTTAAGTGACATCCATCGACTGAACCACACTGGAGTACTAGACCCACGTAGTGGATGGAGATGAAGAGGGCCGAGGGTCGTTGAGAGAGTTCTGTGCCCCAATTGTGGGAATATACAAGGTGGAAGGGCGGTGTCCCTTAAAACGAAAACCACTTATTCGTCATTCTCACTATTGGGATAGAAACTGCATAATCAGCCTGTAGTGTTCCCACTGCTGGGACACACGGCCTCCTCTCTATGAGAGGGAATGAGCTATAATCCACCACGCGGGCCCAGTACGTACGTACACGTATTTATTCATATTTTTGGTTCTAGGACATGCCGGTTTCTTCACGATGTTTTCCTTCACCGTTTTGAGAGCAGTGGTGATGAAATAAATTACACAAAGTAATTCGCCTGCCTGGGTTCGAACCCACGACTTACTGTTCGTAAGTCGGGGCCGCCACCACTGGGCCACCGCTGCTATCGCTAAATAGAAACTACTCGTAGATTTTTTTTTTAAATACAGCTGTTGCTCCTAAAAAATTGTATCTTCATAATCATTCCCACGCTTGGCAAATTGATTGGTGATTATAAAGGAGATTATAATTTAACAAAATAAAAATAGGTAATTTGCGGTATCCCAATATTATATTAGAGATTACTAGTGTTGCCCTCGAACTCCGTTCGCGAGAAATTAATATGAAAAAAATATATACTTCCGTTTTTGAATATAATTTTGGTACCAATTTCAAGAATTTTAATATTTTTGCTCGGAACCGTAATTATTTCTCTAAAATAAAAGTTAGTTAAGCCTATGTTAGACTTGATAACATCTGCTATATACCAGTAAAAGTCCCGTCAAAATCGGTCCAGCCGTTTCGGAGATTACCCGGAACAAACAGACAGACAGACAAAAATTGAAAAAAAATGTGTTTTTGTTATAAGTATCGGCATTCAGTAAAAAGCTGTTATTTTGATATTACAAACAGACACTCCAATTTTATTTACTTGTATAGATTTATTTAGGATCTCCAACGAAAGGTAACGGATTAGGAGGAAGATTGCAGATGTACCAAAGGTGTTTAAAACATTACCATCTTTTTGGCTTCCGCCACAGTTGGGTAGAAAAAGTAGTTCCCAAATACTGTCCAAATATAACTGGAAACGCAACTGTACGAACGTTCGAAACGAAGTAATCCGACAGAGAACCACAGTTGTCGACATAGCTCACAGAATAAGCAAGCTGAAGTGGCAATGGGCCGGTCATATTAGCCGTAGAACCGATGACCGTTGGGGTAGATGTTCTTGAGTGGAGACCGCGAATCGGTAAACGTAAGGTGGGACGCCGTCAGGCGAGCGTGGAGCGACGATCTTCGCAGGGTGACTGGTAGCAACTGGACGAGAGTTGCTGAGAATCGAGTTGAGTGGCGTGCGATTAAGGAGGCCTATGTACAGCAGTGGACTGGTGATGACGACAGTTGGGTAGAAAAAGCAGTTCTCAAATACGGTCCAAAATATAACTGGAACCGCAACATTGTATGTTAGTTTTCTGTTTTAAGAAGCCGTTCAGCTATCGATGTCTGGCAACAGACAGCGATGTTGCCGGCAACTGTTGCGCAACTCTTGTCGCCTAGTGAGAAAGTGGATTTAAGGTAACGATGTAGATTATGTCGCCTGCTAGAATTTAACAAGAATAACACGATTTGCGCATTGGCATAACGTAGTCTACACAGAGAACGATTAGTCGGGTTAAAAGGTTAACCGGGTAGAGTCTGGGTTAGCCCGTATAATGGTCTAACCGTTAGGCCATTATACGAGCTAAGCTTTACACATAAACTGTCACTTACGAGATATCTTCCGTGACTGTCTGTACTTTTGAGCTCCCGATATTTCGACGCTGTTGCAAGCGCCATGATCGCGGGTTGACTGGAGAATGCACTGGATGGAAAATCATAATTTGTCTGCTTTTAATAATTATTAAAAGCAGACAAATCTGTCTACCCTCTTTCTTTGTCTTTTACAACGCGCACTACTGGAACTCGACACAGTCACGGCAAAACACACTCACAGTATCACAAAGTTTTTCCATCCACCCGCATTCTCCAGTCAACCCGCGATCATGGCGCTTGCAACAGCGTCGAAATATCGGGAGCTCAAAAGTACAGACAATCACGGAAGATACCCCGTAAGTGACAGTTTATGTGTAAATGTAAGCCGTGAAAGTTTAAAACAGTGTTTGAGTTCACCTTTACCAATATAATATAGATTAACCATTTAAATATTGCTGACTGAAATTATGATAGCCTGGCTAGTATGCATGATATAAATATAATTTATAGCCTATAGCACTCACGAATATAGTAGCATTCTATCAGTGTTTTTTTTTAAAATTGGATCATTAGTTCTAAAGAATACCTACATGTTACAAACGTACAAACAAATTTTACCACTTCATAATGTTAGTATATATGATTACAACAATTACAAAAGGAAGCATAGTTTATTTTTTTAATGGACTTATAGCGGACATAATCAAATCGACAAAAATACAGTTTTTGCAAAATATAAAACCGACTACAAAAACACAAAAAGTGAACAATAAGTTTTGCTTCAGAGGTCGGTGACTTTTGTACATTTATTTGATTTAGTTTTTTTGTCACCGAATTCTGAAGCAAAAGTTATTATTCACTTTTTTGTATTTTTGAAGTTAATTTTATTTTAAACCTTCCTCTTGAATCACTCTATCTATTTAAAAAACCGCATCAAAATCCGTTGCGTAGTTTTAAAGATAAGCATACTTAAGGACAGACAGCGGGAAGCGACTTTGTTTTAAACTATGTAGTGATACATTCAGAGTGTAAATACTCTAGCGTCTTCCATGCATAAGAGATGACTACCAAGACCCAGCTGAAATAACATAAAACTGCTGCATGTTAGTGTGTGTGTTTCCCTATACTAACAATTTACTCACAATTTGAAGACAATAACGCCTGAACGCGGATTTTCATAAATTATAGTTAAAATCAAAATCAAAGCATTTATTTCAATTAGGCCAGTTACAGGCACTTTTGAACTGTCGAAACAAAGATAACAATTAAATGTAGCTACAGTCCCAGTCACAAGAAACAGAAACTGTGAAAGTACTGTAGTTGCCCATTCTCTAGCGGAATCTCTATGGAGAAGAATCGGCAAGAAACTCCATGGACACTCTTTTAAATCAGCATATTGTTACAAAACCTTGGTTACATCATTCATATTGAGATGGTACATTATGTGAGAACGATGTAGCAAGATGTGCACGTTAAAAGTGTCCATAGTAAAAACAAAAAAGACAATTCAAAAATAAATTAAAATAATTAATTCAAATAAGCCATGGCAACTAAGAGATGACCAGTTACAACTGACAGCGCCCGTTCACGAACATGACCCATGGATCAGCACCATTCAACTCAACCATTTTGAAGGGAACTAAATGATTCGACACACGCGCCACCATCAGCGAGACGTTAAGAAGAACCATCTCGATCACGTCAGTTACCAAGCAGAAAAAAGTAAAAATAAAATCGCATCAAAATCGGTCTATTCGTTAGGGAGCTACGATGCCACAGACTGATACACTTAACATTTTTAAGACCCCTCTTTTTGCATCGGAGGTTAAATATCAAGTGAAAATAACACAGCGTTAACCAGATTAACAGAAACGACAACGTACTACTCCGGTCATTGACGGCTGACCACTTTTCAACCTTAAGGGGCCTCCGTCACTCTGTCGGTATGCAATCGCGAGGCGCCGCGCGGGTAAGCGGGAGAGAGATAGCATTCCAGCGACGTGCACACTAAAATCGGACGAGTTATACCGACTTTATGTAAACAAATCATTTCACAACTTCGAAATCTTTAACTAAATGACAGTGGCGTGCAGTGGTTCCCCGCGGAAGGTAGGCCACGCTAAGATGACCCTCAAAGTACTCACATCTATTGATATATTCACTTACCCTTCCGGGCCCACCGCACCCACCCCTGGTGTTTTTAGTAAGGGTATGAGAAACAACGCCATCTAGGTTAAATATCAGGAATTTCAATGGAATTTTGTCAATACAAGAACGAAGGATGTCGCTCCGCTACAAAAAAATCTAAAAAATAAAACAGAGTGCGCTGTAAACAAAAAAAAAGGTAGTTTTCTGACCGGAATATTTGAAAAACAAACCTTTAAAATAAGCCTATTAAAACCAAAGTTATAAATACAAGAACTCCGCATTAATCAAGGTTCAAATCACGATTTTCTGACAATGCAAACAGAAGAAAGATTAATTTGAAATGACGATGAATTTTGGGTTAATTCTCGTAATTCGGGTACCTACACATCTTTCTTTGGACACAACTTGAATCTTATCATTAAACGATTGTGAATACTTACTGTTTTTAACTTTTAACAAACACACTAACAGCGCAAACTTCACAACAGAACACCATTTCTAAGTTAATAAACAAATACAACAAATAATATTTACACTACTATACGTTTCAAAACGAATTGCAAACGTCAGATATTATAAAAATCAAAACACTGAAGATCGCGAAATAAATTTTGCTAGTCACATGAAACAAATATGGCTTCTAAGAAAAATACAATTGTTATTTTGTCGATAAAAAAACACTACCAAATATAATTGCATCACTGCATACCGTTTTAGCCGGATAATACTTTGTGGGGCAGCCAATCAGTGGCCAGCTAGCCAGCTACACTCGCAAGAGTTTACGCCCCTATTTACTATGTGTGCCGTTCATATACACGAAAATACGCATCAGTGTGCGTAAATTTATCAATGGAAATTAGGCCGGCTGCGGCCTTGCCTAGACGGCCGGGAGCGAACGTCGTAGTATTTATCAGTTACGTCACACGGCCGCGACAAGTTGCTATAAGTATTATAACAGGAGTTTTTTATTTTTTATTAATATAGTTCTAATAAATGCATTTGTTGCGTTGTTGGTAGGAATGGTAGGGTAGGCTAGGCCTAATTGCCTCTATGGTCGGCACGCCCCTGCTAAATGATGTGGTATTGTTAACAAATTGTTCGTAAATAATAACGTTTTATGATTAATTGACAATGACTTAAAGACAAACTAGCAATTTAATAGTTTTTATCACATTTTTATAAATTTATGGATTTTAGTTAGCACTACAACCTATACTATTGATTTCATTATCCAATTTTCGATCGACTCGAAATTCATATATATAAAAAACTACTTACCAAACAAATCACAAACGCCAACAAGTTTCACTTTAAACTCAAGCACATAAAAACTGAACTGCACGTAATTCACTGACGAAAAAGTATTTAGTATCAAAGTATTTAGTATCAAAATGATATAAAAAACTACTTACCAAACAAATCACAAACGCCAACAAGTTTCACTTTAAACTCAAGCACATAAAAACTGAACTGCACGTAATTCACTGACGAAAAAGTATTTAGTAAGCATAATATGCAAAACAACGCCATCTAGCTTAAATATTAGGAAATTCAATGGCTTGCTGTCAGTATAAGAACGAAGGATGGCGCTTCGTTAGAAAAATACTAAAAAATAAAAAAGTGAGCACTGTAAACAAAAAAATAAAAAATTGGCCATTTACAGTTTATAGGTTTCGTTCCGGGCCCATGGGCGTGTGGGCGTGTGCATGAGGGTGAAAAGTGATCGTAACTCGGTGCATTCGGTAGTACATAAATCACCAATCAATCTGCCAAGCCTGGTGACACCAAAAATTACGTTATTGTTAACCTAAACCCTGACTACCTCGCTGGTATAGTAGTCGCAAGCGCGACTGCTGAGCATGAAGTCCTGGGTTGGATTCCCAAGTCGGGCAAAGTGTTATTGGGTTTTCCATCAGGAATTACTCAGTTGGAGCCACGGAGTCTGGATTTGTTACCGTTTGATGGCAATAGGCGCACCTCGTAATATTTGGGACTTGAAAATAACTGGGGTTATATGGGTGTGCTTTTAGGTAAATCTCTGCCAAATCCATAAGGAGAGGAACATAGACTCTGGCTGAGAATTTCATACTTTGGCCGTGCACATCAAGAAAGAAAACATATTTATTTGGCATAAGCCACAAGTGCACACAACAAAAAATAAAATTAAAAACCTAAGGCTCACAAAAAAAAAAAAAACAAGACAAGACAAGAGATAATTGTGTGTCTCACGGCTACGCCAAATAGGCCCCTTTAATAAATGTACAAGAGCAATCGCTATACAAGATGTAAATGAACCCTTCACGAAGCCGTCAAACAAGCATTCTGTACATCAAACTAAGTAACTCAAAATTATTGCTGAGAAACTACTTATTTTTTTTATTCACCTGTTACTGTAAACAATGTAACGCATGCTGATGAATGCATTGTGTTATAATTCAGGGGTCATGGAGGTATTTAAAATCATAACATTAATAACATGTATTTTTTGGTAACTTTGACCTCCGATATCTCTGTAACTAGAAGGTTCCCAGGTATGGTCTACAACAAATAAATGATCGCAATGACGAGGAGAACAAGTGCTTTTCGGCTTCGATAGAGGCTAGAACTATTCTTCACCAAAACACATTTCTTCGTTCCTATAATTAACTAAAACCTACCCACATTTGTGCCCCATCATGGTATAGTTCTGTTCCAAACTTCACGGCGGTTCGGAAGTTAGCTGCAAGAGACAGTCTGCGCATTATACAGTCAAGACGATGCATCCTCTGCGCCCCGCTGATACCTAAAATTGTTTACGCAGCTTTACGTTAGATGTTCAGAGCCGCCATAACGTTTGAACCGTCACACATGCGCAGACCGTCACTCGCAGCTAACTTCCGAAGCACCATAAAGTTTGAACTGAATTTTACCATTATTTTACTTGTGAACCCAGTTACCTTTTTTAACTAATAACTATCTTTTTTGTCCGCAGATCATCATCGTGCGACTCTTACTTCGAGCCGTGGCAGGCCGAGCTAGCCGACATGCGCCTGCGCCTGTCGCCGCAGGAGCGCGACCATCACATGTTCAGCGAGGAGGACGACACGCAGCTACAGCTCAACCATGCACAGGTTAGTCATCTCCCTAGCCTTGTGTGGTCAGCTCTTAGTCTGACCGGATGCACCTGAATACCATTTATTCAGGTGTACGCCAACCTCTACGTGCCGCAAGAACCGTACGCGCCGACGAAAATACTTTAAAAGACTACTTATTTTGAATATTTTTGAAAATTCATCCATTTATTAAGAGGTTATATTGGTAATGAATGGTTACTTGGAATTTCGACTTTTTTGTCGATAAGTCCACCGAGCACTAGACTTATGTTGTGTCAAAATGTCGAAAATGTCTGATTTCACACCAAGGGGTGATTCAGATTCAGATCAAATCACTGTTCTCAAGTCTCCAGATGCGGTCGATTCAATACAAGTAAAATAATAATATTCTCAATGTTACAGGGTGACTCTCTGTGCTCCACGCCGCCCGAGTCGGGCCTGTGCAGCGCCGAGCCCAGCCCGCGTCGGAACTTGCGCGTCGACATACACCAAGCTAACGAGCTGGCGGAACGGTAAGTACACATCAGCATCATTCAACCCTCCAAGTTCATATAATCCCAAAGAGTGACTTTTTCATGAAATATCTATTGAATGGGGTTATATGAACTTGGAGGGTTGTATTGATGATTTGATAATTATAATTCTGTTACTCCATACGTGTTACTGGCGCGATTCATATTTTCATCAACATACAACCTGACACTGACCTGCAAATTGCAATAAACTTAAGAACATTTAAATTCCGCGGGCTACCCTTGCGCTTCCACCTTAATAATAATACCTTACATAACCAGTTATGTTTAGGGCCCAGTAATAGGGGGCGAGCCTATTGCTATGAACCGGGCACTAATCCTGACTCCGTGGTTGCTACTGAGAAAACCCCACTAATATGTAGTTAGAAAGTTAATAAATAAATAAAGTAATATTTCAGAACAATTTTGAATGCACCCCACAACATTTCACATTGTTGGAATTAAATGTGTGTCAAGAAATTTTGGAGAACTGGATTACACATGTGTTAGTTATAAAGTTAATTTTGTTTTTAAATTTAAAAGCATTGTAAACTGCTGTTTATGATGTAGTAACTAGTTCGGCCTTCCTGACTCTCCTGCGTCCTCGTAGGAGTATTCAAGCGAATTCCTATGTCTCCCAGCTTGTCAGCATCGCTGGGATTTCAATGGCTGATCTCGTTGAAAGATGATCCAGTCGAGAGACCCTGAGGCACCTTATAAAAATGTTAAACATAGATGAAGTGAAGATTTAAGGTGGAGTGAAACCTTAATAAGGCCTATTTGGCGCAGCCGTGAGGCACACAATGTTACATGTTTTGGCATGTGCCAAATCAATGTATTTTCTTTCTTTCTTTCAAATTGGGGTTGCTATCAAAGTTGCGGTCAAAGTTCCAACTTTTCACAAGCTAAGTTATAACGTTACTATAAAGGGTGTAACAAGACCCTTAAAGAAGCCGAAAGGCACTTGCTCTCCCCGTCATTGCGATATTTTTTTTGTTCTATACCATGCCTGGGAACCTTCTAGTTACGGAGATATTGGGGGTCAAAGTTCGAACTTTTTTTTTTAAATACACTTTTTTAATGTACGATTTTTACTTTAAACACCTCCACGACCTCCGACCTCCTCCACCCCGTACTATTCAAACCATCCATCAGCACAATGTTTTGAGTCCGTTACATTGAGTCCTACCGTAAAACGTGATTTTACACCTCCAAAAAAAAGTCGTTTCCTAGCAATAATGTTTGCGTAAAGTTACTTAGTTTGATGTACAGAATGCTTGGTTGACGGCTGCGTGAAGGGTCTTGTTACACCCTGTAAGTATATGGCTCTTGTGATACAGGAAATCCTAGTACAAGAACCACTGGCTACACTGATGGTTGATCAATCACTTGTCAATAAAGATTTTATTTTTATTTTAATAATAATAACATTACCCACCTGTACGTTTTCCATGTATATAAGCCCAACTTATTACCCCCCAGTCGTCGGCTGGCGCTAGAGGAGCAGCTGTCTCAGATCGGCTACATCGACGGGGAGTCCCCGCGCGCGCGGCCGGCGCCCGAGAAGCGCCACTCGGCGCGCCCGGCCTCGCCGCGACACACTGACATAGCTAAGAGGTGAGGTTATACTTTAGCATCTTCATAAGGAACCGACTCGACAGGAATGCCACGTTGGTCGAGTAAACGCAAGCGCGACTGTTGAGCGTGAGGTCCTGGGTTTGATTCCCGTGTCGCCAGAGTGTTTTTGGGGTTTTCCATCAGGATTCTCTCAGTAGCAGCCACAGAGTCTGGATTTGTGCCCGGTTGATAGGTGACAGGCTTGCCCGGACTTAAAAAATACATAACTGGCAAAATGTGGATGTACAATAGATACACCTCTGCCTACCCCTTAGGGGATTACAAGATTACATATTATGTTTATGTAGAACAAGAAAATACTAGGCTCTACGGACGAAAAGGGCCATCACATACACTCGATACGATATCGTACCATGATTTTTTACAATGCTTGCCATTTGCTGTAGATTCGAAGTCAAACTTACATATCGCATGTCCTCTAAAAAACTGTTCTAACACAGAAATAGCAGTTTTAAGATATTATACGCATTTAAAGTTTTTTTTTTTTGTTTTTGTCGATGTTTTCCGTAAAAAAACTTTCGCTTCTGCCATTCGGTGACTTATTTTCGTAGTAAACTTGTAGCAGTTTTTGGGGTTCTGTACTCAAGGGGTAAAACCGGAAACCTATTACTACGAGTAAGACCCCACTGCCCGTCTGTCTGTCTGTTTGGCTGACTGTCACCAGGCTATATCGCATGAACCGTGATAGCTAGACAGTGTAAATTTTCACAGATTGTGTGTTTCTGTTGCCGCTTTAACAACAAATACTAAAAACAGAATCAAATAAATATTTAAGGGGGGCTCCCATACAACAAACGTGTTTTTTTTTTAGGTAATTGTATGGAATCGTTCGTGCGCGAGGCCGACTCGCACTTGACCGGGTTTTTAGAATAGAATAGAATATAATTTATTTTCTAAAAAAAAATGTATAAAAGATGGTAAAAAAAGAGACTGTATTTTTTAATCATAGATCAACGATAATTGAAGTTAAGTAGGGTATTGTCTAAAAACTTAATAGTTTTGGGTTATGACAGCTTTTTAGAAGACATGCGATATCATGACAAAACTCAATCCAAAAAGAAATGCTTATTTTCGCAATTTCCCTCTATGCTTCCAAAGTGTTAATCTACCATTCCATTGTCCACAGACTGTGCAAGGACCGCGACAGTCCCATGACCTCTCTCACCGACTTCCCGACGTCCATCGGAAACGTGAAACTCAGGTAAATATATACCAAACATATCAGTAGTACACATATTTATACATAAAATACTTAGGCGTTAATATGGCACATTGACCTTTAAAAAAGAGACTGTATTTTTCCAATGAAACCTAACTAAGGGGTCGTCCTTTAATCACGTGAAGTTCAAAGAGGGGGAGGGTGTCGGAATAATTACTTTGTGACGTACCAATATTGGATTGAATTTATTTGCTTGGCCTTGCAAAAACACGAGCATCCTAATTTGTCAAAAAAAAAAACGCATTTTTTATACACATGTTTCTCAAATTAAGTCATCAAAAAATACACGTGATGCTGGGAGAGGCGGTCTAAAACCTCACGCCGTGTAACGATGGGGTCTAAAACCTGGTCTAAAAACCTCACGTGATTAAAGGATGGCCCCTAAACTGTTATTGGTCAAGGGCTGTCATTTGTCCAATCTGACAACCAGTCTTACCAAGAGATATCGTAATACCTAGAAACTGAATTGTAGTCGTCAAAGTCAGTCGCTCTTTTCTAAAACTCGATGTGTTATATATTTTTATACATACTTATGTTGTAGTTATGTGTCATACAAGAACAATGAATGACCACAGAGAGTTTGAAAAACAAAGAGATGCCTATATTGTGTTCTTCGTAGACTAAAATGTGTTATAAAAAATGTGAAAACAGTTTTTTTTTATTCAGGTTGCTATGTTTAAATCTCACCAATCGAAAATGTGTGTCACCATGAGTGTTTGTACCGTGTCAATTAAAAAACTTAATTAGTGACTAGTTCCAAGCTCCATGGACATGTTTTGAAATAGAATACAGGTTGTAAGGGACAGCTCTCCGCAAACTGACAGGAACCATTCAGCTCCTTATTTTGAATCATATTCCACCGGAATTTTTCTCAGGAAAATATGTTTTTTTTTTAAAATACTTTTTACTTTTACTATTCCTTTATTTTAATCTAAAATTACATTATCTGTACGCAGCACTCCATTTATGTAAATAATACGGCTAAAATAAAATAAAAAACCAACAATAGATGTTGAATAATCTAACGAACGACTCGCGAAATTAGCTGTGACTTCCTGCCTAGCTACAGATTCATCGAACTCGTCGTCGCGCTTGCCGTTCGTTACGTGCGTTTTACCACGGTAATGATACATTGCGTATGAGAAACTAAAACAATACACAATTATTGGATTCCCATAACATTGCTGAAATAATTTCTTGTACCGGTCATCTTAGTATGATATACTGAATTCACCCCTTCAGTCTGCGGAGGGGTGCCCCTTACACCCTGTATTAAGCTTTAAGCGTTTCTAAGTTTCATCTGTATTTTTTGTGTTATGTATCGTTTGCAATATTTGCTGTAGTATTAATAGTAATATTTTCGTCTTATTTAATTTTTCAATACAAAATAAAGGCTATAGGCATCTCTATCGTTTTTAAACTCCGTATATGTATCTGTATGTCTGTTAAATGTTTTATGAAGTACTTACATATTTGATTGAGCGTTGAAATATTAACATCAGAAATTATTGATAAATTATGATAGTTTGGCTTCACCATAATCGGAGAAAAAGTCAAATGTGTTCTTTCCACCGACCGTACCGAATTAGACTGAATCGAACAAGTGTGTAGCATACACAGATATACAGGGTGTAACAGGCCCCTTAACGAAGCCGTCAACCAAGCACGGCTTTGACGGCACGGTTGGCGCAGTGGCTGAGCAATTGGCTGCTGCGCTGCGTGTCGCGGGTTCGATCCCCGCACGGAACAATTATTTGTATGATCTACAGGTAGTTGTTCCGGGTCTGGCTGTTTGTGTATGTGAGTTTCAATGTTTGTAAACGCACCCACGATACAGGAGAAATTTCTAGTGTGGGGCAACGTTTTTTTAAATAAGAAAAAGAAAGCATTGTGTACATCAAACTAAGTAACTTTACGCAAAAAGTATTGCTGGGAAACGACTTTTTTTTTGGGTGATAAATCACCTTTAAGGGTAGGTCCAATGTAACGCACTCACAATGAATGGATTGAATAGTACGGGGGTCATGGAGGTGTTTAAAGTAAAAATCTCATATTAAAAACATTTATTTAAAAACTTATGAAAAAGTTGGAACTTTGACCCCCAATATCTCCGTAACTAGAAGGTTCCCAGGTAAGGTCTAGAACAAATAAATGATCGCAATGACCTGGAGAACAAGCGCCCTTCGGCTTCGTTAAGGATCTTGTTACACCTTTTAAATATACCTAGATATCGCAAGTATCACGATCCGTATAAAAAACCAAGCGCTCCATTTTTTTACAACCTACTATGACGTCATAAGCACTATTTAGTTTATGTACAAACAAGTTAGTATACAAAATAGACTACGTTTTTGTTCTTTACATGTCTAGAATTAAGTTCTTGAGTTGTAAAGTTGTTTTTTTTTTAACAAATAAGCTTGCTGCGACAGTAGCCACGTTAAGCATAAAATGCTAACGCCAGGCTAGCGAAGTAGGTGCTCTTGCGTTATATAGGTATATCTATAACTGTGGTAGCACACCTTACCTACTTATATGTTTGCTAAACACGAAAGCTTGTAGACATACAGACACGTAATTTAGTGATACAGGAATGACAGTATTTAATATAAATTCTTTTTTAATAAAAAATGACGCAGAATGTCTTATTCGCAAAACTAATCGTTGTATTTTAAGTTTTGCTATTCGAATGTTCTACAAAGTACACAATCCATGAATAACCTTGGGAAATCTGTTCAAGTCAACATATCTTACTTTTCATACCCAATGGAAATGTACGAAACAGATGCTTTTACACTTCATACTAATTACTACAATCTTACAGCTACATAATATAAAAGTACGCAGTCATAAAAAAACTCTATGTAATACTGTCGTTTCTCTATTATCGTAATAAAGCAGAAACATCACAATCTCTCATAATTATAAAAACCACATGATAAATAACACGTACATTTGACAAGTTGTGTGAGCCACTGTTACTTTGTATTTTATTAATTAGTATTTGTATGGGGTGTGGATTTATTACTATACTAGCGACCCGCCCGGCTTCGCACGGGTGCAATGTGATACACATAATATAAACCTTCATCTTGAATCACTCCATCTATTAAAAAAACCGCATCATAATCCGTTGCGTAGTTTTAAAGATCTAAGAAAACATAGGGACAGAGCGGGAAGCGACTTTGTTTTATATTATGTAGTAATTTTATAAAGTTATCAAAGTATACGCAACGCATATTCTGATAGCCTCATTAATGCTATGTCTCTGAGGTTAAACTCGAGTTTAAATAAACTCAACTTCTTCCTCATCTGAGTCTAACTTAGATATCGAAGTAAAAGTACTATCGAATAGAAAAAATCCTGGTAAATATAACTCAGAATCCGAGCATATGATAATTAGGTCCGATACTAAATCCCGTTTAAACGAACTTAAGTGCCATCGAAATGTATAACTAAAAGCACACTGCTGAATTTATTTTCATCAATCGGCTCAACTCCAAGAGTCGAAATTCCAATAATGCACTTAGTGCCAGTGAAAAACGGGTACAAGTCTTTAATATTTCTATGCAAAATGAATATCCAATCACGAATACCAAAATTTGACTCGTATTATCAACCATCTGATCGTGGACGAGGGCTAAGGAGTATGTATGGACCGTAGCAGATGACGTACTGTAATTCCTACCTGCCAAGGGGAAACCACCTTTGTATCAAGCATACTAAGTACATGACTATTAAATAACTTGCATTCAAATAGTAAAAAATCCACACCACCAACGTAACAAGCCACAATAAATGTGTTAACAATCTAAATTTCCGCTTACACTCACGATTAACACTTTCAGAGAACGAAACTCCCCACGAAAATCCAAAGCTCGATACAGCGGTATGCACTTAGACACCGACAAAATTACCAACCGACTCAGTTGGCACGGCAAAGACGGTCATTCAACTTTGATAAAAATAGACTGGCCGGCTGAAAACTCCGTCTCAACTTTGACCACAAGCACTATCAACTCTAGTCCTGTAACACCCATCACACCAATTTACGACCCTCTAGAAAGCGACTCCGAAGTCAGCGAAACAAATAAACACACAATACAAATTAAAAGCGAAGTTTGCAGTAACTGTGATCAAGAGAAATGCTTAAAATGCGAATTAAAAGCTACAGACTACGAGAACATAAAAGATTTCGCCGAAAATCTGCACGATTCTCTAGAACATAGTCCTTTGCATTCAACTGATATCAGCTATCATAATCTGAATAGGTTATCAGCTGTTTCGAATTCGTCAAATTCTGAAACTGATAGAAAAAAAGACGACGCTGACATAATGAAGGTCATGACGTCGTCACATGAGAGCTCCTCGAGCTACTCCAATGTCAGTTTGACGAAAGGTGATGAACTGTACGAATGTTACAATTATACACGACCGAACTACATAAACTTACAATCTTCTAGCACAAGTAAAAGTTCTCCAGGCAGTCCTTTGAAAAGTCCATTAAAATCTACTATAAGTATCACATTCCGATCACCTACTAAATGCAAGAATTATGAAGACACTCCTACTAACGATAGGGACTCGGTTTATGAAGATATCGACTTGGAGAAGAATCTGTCAATAGTCGAAGATGCAAGTATACCGCAGACTGATGCAAGCTTGCCTACTCAACAGGCTTGCCAACCTGAGGATATTCAGGATCTAATCATCCTGGAAACTCCTACGGAAACTAACTTAGATGAAGATATAGATGTCTACAGCCAAGTCAAATTCTTCAAGAAAAGCATAGATGAAGTCAACGCAATGTTGTTACCAGAAGACAGGCATTACGAGAACATAGCGTTTGAAAAACAAAACGATTATGAGAATATTAATGTAGACACCCTAAAAATATGTGATAAAGATCTGATTAATGAAGATGATAATAGCAAAGATATTGTCGAAAATGGCAATTTTAAAAGTATGAATGTTAGAGAACTTGCTATTCGATTCGAAAGTCCTACCGAGCAAAAAGCTGCTTTTACTTTCGACAAATTCAAAGCGGAAATCAAATATCCAAGCCTGGAACGCAAAGACGAGACGAGGGTAATAGAAATTAATAAAAGAAATGACTTTAAAACTCCAACGGTTTCGCCAAAGTCTTTCAAATTATCCAAGAATTCTCACAACGCAAGATCGCTGGACGAAAACGCGTTTATAAAAGAATTTGGTAACGACTCGAACGTAGATCGGAGAAAAAGCTTAGAAGTAAAAACTAGTAAAAAGCTGCCTGATTTAAATCTAAACACAGATCACGAACACCAAGTTATAATAACTCCTACAACTGAGAATAAAATTTCTCTAATACAACGATTCGATCGTCCGAACATCAAAACCATTATTCCTGTAGACGACAAAAAACTCAGTAGGGAACGCATAGAGAAGTATAAAGAAGAAAGGAGAAATTTCCTTCGAGAAAAATACAGTTCGCAATCTTTCCGGTCGAATCCCGAACAACTGACTCGAATAAAGATTAGGAAAGATAAAGAAGATAAAATAGAGACTTGTGAGAGATTAAAAGATGAGATGCCTAAGTTTGAGAGGCGGAATACGGTGGATCTAGGACAGAGGCTGAGGTTTAGCCTGGCTAAGAGTAGCAATAATCTGGAGTCGATCCCGTCACCCGCTAGTCCTGAGAGAGAGTTTCGAGACGAAAGGAGCTTTGATAGGTAAGTTATAATAACAAGGCTAGGGAGATATCTTTTTTGTAAAAAATCTGCTTTGGTTCTTAAAATTATAGTTGATATGAAAAAAAAAAACTTCTGGTTTGGAGTTGGTAAAGTGCTAAAATTCATATTCAGAACACAAAAATGAAAAAAACAAATAACTATATTTTATTATAATTATTAATAAAATAAGTTACCAATTTTTAACTGAAAAGGCGTGGATTTATAATAATGGATTACAATACCATTTTTGTAAAGGGGGTAACATGTCTATACGAAAGAATAAGACCAGATTGGTATACAAAAAAGGTATCTTCCAAGCCACTTCTTCGTTAATTTTATTATTTCTGTTTGTTTTTTTTTTTGTTCTTTTTGTGTAAAATTGGCTGTAAATTGTGAAATATAACATTATAACTTTAGTTTTGCACAAAATGTTACGTGTTTTTTTTTGTTTTCTAAATCGCTTAGTATTTGTCGTATTTGACGTAAGACACTTTGCGGTATACCTGAAATTTGGAAAACATACCTGAAAATGTAATATTCAAGTATACCGTTACGTGTAACTTACCTGTTTAAATTGATTTAAATTAATTTCGTTTTGTATTAAAAGCGACGTATATCTTCTTTTTAATAAACTACTAAAGAATCATGATTACTTTTTTATCAAAATTATTTGGCAATATTTTCAGGGTTATAAGTAATTTCGTCCAAAGTATTAATAATTTCTTTCTCGTTTTTCTCTAGGAAGGAAAAAGTATCACCCTCTTACAATATCCGCGATATGACGGCGATTTTTGAGCAGAAGTCACACCCACACACCGGTTGATATACCAACTTTAAATAAATTATAAGTTTACCATTTTCTGTGGTGAGACTTACGGCGATACCTGTAATTTCAGGTAAGATTAACAAAATTGTGTGTAAAAAGTATTGGTGAGTTTGTCACAATGATTTGTAGAGGTATGTTTACCAAAAAATTATGCGATCAAAAAATCAAATAACTGTATGTAACTCAGGTAAATTTGACAAAATTACCAATTAGAAAGGTAAATTGCATTTTGAATTTGACACAATGAACTAAGAGATATTATTACTAGAAAATTGTATGCTATGCGATCAAAAAGATATACTCGGGTAAGTTTGCCAAAGTTACCAAATTATGGTAAAATTATGAATTTGAACTATTGGTGAAATTGTCACAATGTCAAGAATATTGACAAATCAGGTATAAAAATTACCAGAAAATTATATTGTATATTTATAATTGAGCTTGCTTTTTTGGTGAGATTTGTTACTTATTAACTATATTGTGAAGTTTGCTGAAAAAAAATATTTGAGTTATTTTTATGTATTTTAAAAGTGACATCGTCACAAAATTTTAGAATAATAATTAAATTGGTAAGCTTATTGCTTTATTTACTAAAAATGTATGAAAAAAATATTGTAAAGATTTTTTCGCTAGAATTTAGGGGGCCTATGTTTTTTATATATACTAACTGGGTTGTGGAGGTCAGATAGGCAGTCGCTCCATGTAAAATGCTGGTGTTCAGCTACATCTTACGAAACATACCGGTAATTCTTTACGGTATGATAGTAATCGCGGTATCATCGCCAAAGTCTCACCACAGTAGCCATTTAAATATTGTTATCTTGTATATTAACAAAATGAAACTCATTTTTATTGTGAAAATATTAGTTTTAAGTTGTATAAGAGTATATATACTTGTATTTAATATACATAATTCTAGGTAAAGTCTTGGCAACTGGCAAATATTTTTAATAAGTAAAATATTGGTGTATTGGAGACCATTCTTATAGACGCGGAATTGTCTTGAGCCGTTCTTAACTTTATATCCTTGCAAGAAATACGAAAAAGATGTCATATACCTTCTTTCGATTCGGATCACGCGACTTATCACCACGTCGGACTATTCGTCGATAATGATGTCACGCTCTTTTACATTACTGCGTACTTCTTTGAGTTACATAGACGTGATGTTTTTACCCGACTGAGGTGGGTAATGTGTTTGTCAGCCTATATATGTATGTTTGTTCCTTTGTGGCGCTCTAGAGACCAAACGAGTGGGCCGATTTTAATGATTCTTACGTCAATCGACTTTTAACTACATTTATGTATATTATAAACAAGTAATATATCGTAGTTATTATGAATAAGTCACTTGTTTCGTTAATTTATTTATTGACCGTTTTTTTAACTAATATTATTATTTTGACAGTTAATCATCACAATTTGATTGAGTTTTGAAGCAGTATTGAAAATACAGATATGATTACCAAATGTCATGTGAGCATGAGGTCCTTGATTCGATTCCTAAGTCGGGCAGATGGTTATTGGATTTTTCCGTCAGGACTTTCTCACAAGCAGCCGCAGAATCTGGCCGGTTGATGGCAATAGGCTCGCCCCCAGATTCATGGGACTTGAACATAACTGACGAAATGTGGCTATACTATTAGGTACACCTCTGCCTTACCCTTGGGGGATTACTGGCGTGATTTTATTTCAATTTAAATAAAAACGTTACCGCTTCAAAACCAAATCATACAAGTATTATTATCATATTAAATATTGTAAACAAATAATTCTCATGCATAAGTTGTTTTTCGACGAATCTCTGTATACGTTTCTCATGGACATTGATGTTATTGTAATATGGACTCTAAGGGCTGGGTATAGGCGCCTTTTTTCTATTTTAAAAGAAGAACTATGACTGTCTTTGACGTTCTGTGGTAAGAAAAGGTAGAATAATACTTTGGGACGTAAAAGAAACCATGAATTTAAAGAACTGACACTTGATTTCTGAAATAACACAACAATTTGGTAGAAAACTGCCAAAATCATACAGGGTGTATCAGGACCCTTCACGAAGCCGTCAACCAAGCATTCTGTACATCAAACTAAGTAACTTTACGCAAAAATTATTGCTGGGAAACGACTTTTTTGTGGTGAAAAATCACACTCAAAACATTGCGCTAATAGATGCATTGAATAGTACGGGGGTCGTAGAGGTATTATAACATTAAAAGCTTGTATTTAGAAAAAAAATGGGAGAAAGTTGGAACTTTGACCCCCAATATCCCCGTAACTAGAAGGTTCCCAGGTATGGTCTAGAACAACAAAAAATATTGCAATGACGGGTAGAACAAGTGCCTTTCGGCTTCGTTAAAGGTATATTTACACCCTTTATAAGTTGTCTGTGCTTGGCTGACTCAAATAACAACCAAATCATAGGAAATCACTTTGGTAGCTTCTCTCCATATGCAATAAATGCCAATTTTCACGAATAAGTCATAAATGCTCACTGTTTCATATTCAATGCTCGTCTTAGCGTGGAGAGTTGAAAATTGCAACAGTGCAATAAAATCAGGTACCCACATTGTGGATTTTGGCCCACATTGTGGATTTTGCCCAACATTGTGGATTTTGGACCACATTGTGTATTTTGGCCCAGATTGTGGATTTTGGCCAACATTGTGGATTTTGGCCCACATTGTGGATTTTGGCCAAAATTGTGTATTTTGGCCCAGATTGTGGATTTTGGCCCACATTGTGGATTTTGGCCAACATTGTGGATTTTGGCTCACAGTGCGGATTTTGGCCCACTCCATCTCACGAAGAGAGGGCTTGTGTCCCAGCAGTTGAATATTTATGCTTATGCTAATACATAATATTAGACGGCACTTACTGTTTCGTGGTAAATAATATGAGCCGCTCGGATCCATCTTCAGGTTAAACAGCATTGGTCCGTGGATGGGTGACCACCCATTACACACCGAGGTTTCCCCTTTCTCGGAAAGCACTTTCAGCCATTAGTCCCGCCTATCATTTATACATCTTTGACCTTTACAGGTAGTCAGTGGCCCGAAAGTCTGACAACCAGTCTTACCAAGGGGTATCGTATTACCCAGTACTAACTGGGTTGTGGAGGTCAGATAGGCAGTCGCTCTATGTAACATATTGGTATTCAACTGCATCCGGTTAGACTGGAAGCCGAACCAAACGCAGTTGGGAAAAGGCTATGACATAAGAATGTTAGATAATCCTTGTGCTAATAGGTCCCTTAAGTATTATTCTATCTTTCTGTAAATAAGGTAATACATACTCGTATTGGAAACCTTAGTGACTTCGTATCCTTGTTCTCAAGTCTATAAGCTTTCGAGCTCGTTAGCTAAAATGAAAAGGCGCCGAAAATATTAATTTGACAGGCATTTGTAAGTTAAAATGGGTTTCACTTCGATTGATGGTTTTACAGCAGTACATTTGTGCCAGGGAAATTGAGCGCATAACGTCTTTTCTGTACCGCCTTCTCTCTCAGCCGCCAGATCCTATACTTTATTTGTGTCGCAGTGCAAGTAAACACTTGGTGACACTTGGTTCGTATGAAAAGTATTGTTAAAGCCGCATCAGACTCTAGCAACGCCGCTTATTGCGGGTAGGTGTATATCATTATGTTTCCGAATTTAAGGTTCTAGGCCATGCTGGTTTCCTCACAAATATTTCCTGCACCGTTTTAAGAGCAGTAGTGACAAGATAATTTACGGTTAGTAATGTGCTTGCTCGGGCTCGAACCTGGCCCACCAATGCTTCTCAAATGGGGAGGCCCTTTTAAGCTCATTGTAAAGGCTTCATCAACAATATCAAGCTATTTTTAAATGTAAAGTGACCTTGACAAATCAACCAAAGACAACGCTTGCGCCATTAGTTTCACAGTTATCCTCCTCATATGATTTTAATTTCATTTAATTTAAATTGTATTAAATGAAATTTTTTGGGTAAACTATGAAAGGATCGTAGCAGGTGACGTTCAGTGGTTTCTGCCTACCTGAAAAACGCGTGACCTTATGTGCGTATGTAAAGGGTATTTAATCGTGAAAGTTAAACCCATTTAAACATTGCCATCTAAAAGGAATATTGTGTTGCCATATTGAAAAAATAAAATATAAATAATAAAAATGCATTTATTACTATATTTTTGTAAGCAGTATTTATTCGATAGAATAGAGGCTGTAAAATACTTGAATCTTATAGAAATATAATAAATAAAAGACTATGTAATGTGAAAATATGACAAAAAAATACGTAAGAATGAATCTCGGGAACAATTCTGACTTTCTGAATTTATGTCAGAAATTTACTAAAAAACGCAGAAATACGGAAACTTTTTGTAATAAAATTGAAATTGCATAGTCGTAGTATTATATTTAGATATGGTTGAATAAAAAAATTGCTTTCTTCTTTGTATATAAATACGCACCTCTTCTTTGTAAAAAGTCGATTAATGGAGTCGAAAACATATTTAGTTTGTGTACATTAAAATATTTTATTATAGAAATAAATAAATAACTTTTTCTGAAATGAATTGATTATATTTTTAACTCTCTATTGTACTAAAATTAGATAAATATACAGTTAACTTACTAATGACCCGTTTACACGAATTTAGTGTTTAGTTATAATATTAATTGGGTATTTTCCAGTAGCAGCCATGGTGTCTGGATTTGTGCCCGGTTGATGGCAATAGGCTCACCCCCTATTACATGGGACTTAAACGTAACTGGCGAAATGTGGGTGTACTATTAGGTACACCTCAGGTTTTCCTCATGAAAACACTATAAATATGTGGCTAGTCGAATTGTTTAAAAGCTACAAGTTTTATAATGATTTGAAATAATGCTCATTTTCATGCTATACCTGAATGAATGCATACAATAATGTTGCACTGGACATTTCGATTCTCAACACTGAGAGGGGCCTCAAAAGGGTCGCTTTATCAGTATCATAATAGGAAAAACAATATGAATCACGTTACAGTTCTTAAAATAATCACAGACAGAGTTATTATTTCCTTTATTTATCTTTTTACAAATTATTTTCATTTTTAAATATTCCCCTTTAAAAAAATAAAAAATTGTTGCCCGCTGGTATCGGGAACAGGGTCCAAGCTACCGGCGGTCAGGGCTCCAGAGAGAGGAACCTCCTAACAATACGAGCCGTGTCCAGGAGTACCGCTTTCTGAATCAAGCCCTTGATACAGCTGCCTAACGAGAGACAGTTATTAATATAAGTCACTTTGTGACCATTTTATAAATAGTAACGTAATTTATATTAATATCCTACGAGCTGTTGCCCGCGACATTCTCCGCGCGATATTATAAAAATACTATTTTCCCCATTTTTGCAACAATTTTCGTTGATGCTCCGCTCCTATTGGTCGTAGCGTGATGTAGTCTAGCCTATAGCCTTCGTCGATTGATGGGTTATCCAACACTAAAAAAAACACTAACCAAACAAATTCTTCAGCTTTATAATATTTTTATGCAAGTTATAACAAGACTCTTCACGAAGCCGTCAACCAAGCATTCTGTACATCAAACTAAGTAACTTTTTACGAAAAAATTATTACTGGGAAACGACTTTTTTTGGGGTGACAAATCACGTTTTACGGTGGGACTCAATGTAATGAAAGAAAAGAAAGAAAAAATGTTTATTTGTCTTAGGGACATGACGTGCGTACAAGAAATAAATTAACAATAATCATTCGATACAAAACAAATAAATACACAGGACATATAGGTACAAAGAAAAATAAATACAAAATTAACAGCTAATGCACTCAAAAAATTGTGCCCCATTGTGTGTGTGGATGGATTGAAGAGTACGGGTGTCGTGGAGGTGTTTAAAGTAAAAATCTTACATTAAAAACATGTATTAAAAAAAAAACTTGTGATAAAGTTGGAACTTTGACCTCCTATATCTCCGTAACTAGAAGGCTCTGCCAGGTATGGTCTAGAACAAAAAAAAACGATCGCAATGACGGGGAGAACAAGTGCCTTTCGGCTTCGTTAAGGGTCTTGTTACACCCTTTAGATTATAATTTTGCTAAAGCGCACATTTTAGGCCCACTGGGCGTTGGAAATCCACCTTCGCTTATATTTAAGCATGTATGTAAGTGTTAGCGAAAACAGAGATAATGCTTTGCAGAGGTGTACCTAATAGTACACCCACATTTCGCCAGGTAAAACTACTTTAACTATAACTAAATACGTGTAGACAAAATAGTTCCTAAACGGAATTGAAACTTAGTATGTCTTTGACTCAATTAAGATCTTTTATACAGACAATAATCGTATATTTAAATCAAAGCTTTGAAAATATCATCGTTCAAAAAGTTTTTAGGGATTTTGCAGGCTAAATGATTGATTTTGTATTATTAATAATTCTTTGGTCTCATTGTTTTACGCTCGAATTGGATTGTGGAGGTCAGATAGGCAGTGGCTCCATGTAAAGTACTGCTGAAAAGGCTAGTCAGATCTAATTTTCAATCTGATTATTCTTAGTAGAAGCGTACACAGGATGGAAGAAAACGGTGACCTAAAATTTTTCATCGATTTTTTTTTTTAATCAATTTTTCCTTTACATTTGACCGTGTAAGGTACATAATGCAATTTTCTAGGGTACAGCTGATTTTTTATTAAATAAGTAAATACAATAAAATTCATTTATTTCAGGCAACTTAGGAAAGATAAATTCCCAAAATAAAAAATTGAAAATTTCAAAATAAAATTACAAATGGCATTAAATTATATTAAACTACCGATGAAAAATTTTCAGTTTGTGCTTCGAAAAAAAAGACAGACGATGTTGTAGTGTAAAACTATAAGTAAAACAAAATCGATCTATTTAGCCGTATTTTGCAGATTTCTGCTTAGTAACTACAAATCTAAAGTTGAAATACTTCGTTATAAGAACTTCCAGGTTTCTGAAGTCTTGATCAAGTCCCTGTTCAGTAAATCATTTTACTTGCAATTGACATAAGATTTCTCAACAGATTTTTTGGAACCGGTGAGTATAAAATGCGAATATAATATTAGATTATTATTTGACCATTTTTGAATAACCAAAATATTACTTCCAAGTCGTAATATGCTAATTTCATGTAAGATTATGTGTACAGTATGTTAATAATTTCAAGGATTATATTATAACTAGCTTTTCCCGCAGCTGCGCTTGAGTGAAGGTCGGAAATTTACCCACAGGAACAGCCTAGCGAGATAAATATCCTATCTGGTATTGAGCCAAGCATTGAGACGATCCAACTGAGCGCATGCCAAAGCACACCGTTGAATTGTCAACTCTGTGCACAATGCAGATAGTTGAAAATCCTGGGCACGTTAAAAAAGTGGCTTAAAAACCGCCCATGCGAACGTTGGCCTAATAGCACATCGAGTTTAAGTTCAACTTCGTCTCGTTTATGCCACTGATACAGTAACACTACCACTTTTCAAAACTTATTACTTGAATATAGCACAGCAGTGATAGTCTAGTGGTGTGACCATCGGACTACCAAGTCATAGGTCTCAAGTTCGAAGCCAAAACGAACCCCTGATTATTAGGATTCATGTGCGTGTTGTATAATTATTACTTGCTTCGGTGAAGCAAAACATCGTGAGGAAACCAGCATGCCTGAGAGATATTTCTCGACGGCATGTAAAGCTAAGTCAGCGGCCCATGGGCGGTATAAAAACTCTGACACCAGGTTAGGCACTAACCACACGATAAGTGGTAGACCCCCAATAAACTCTGTAGTACCTATGTATTTTTCTAAACTACAATTAACGCCCGGTTACTGTATTTAGAAAATAAATAAATCTAAACTAATATTATAAAGAGGTAAAATTTGTAAGTTTGTACGTAGGGGGTAATCTCTTCATCTACAGAACTGATTTTGAAAATTCTTTCACTAATAGGAAGCTACATTATCCCCGAGTGCCATAGGCTTAGACATTTACTACTTGCCCGTGGAATAATTTCCGACCAAAACGCGAGCGAAGCTGCGGGCAACAGCTAGTCATTAATATACAGTACACACAATCTTTTAAACTAACCGACTGTGACAATGCCAAATCGTATTTTCTCTTTCAAATAATATTGTAATAAAGTATGTAATAGTAAGCGACGGGAGATAATTCTCAGGACAAGGTAAATAATGATTATTTAGCACAAAATAGGTAACCTACATGGATGTTTTGGCGCGTGTTCAAAACATGACCCGAAGACGCCATCTTGATTTTGCAATTACCAACAGCGCTGCCTTTGTCAAGCGTCAAAATATCTTTGTAGCTCTGTACTATGGCTATGCATTATTCCTGTCACTGTCGACTACAACTGTAAAACTACAATTGCAAGAAAGAGACGGGAGTATGTCTAAACCAAAGCTTTTGCTAAGTAACGTTTATGAATCTCAGCCCCCAATGTTTAAAATTAAGAATATAAATATGATTAAAACTATATAAAATTGTGTGTATTTTTTATTGGTTGGCTATGAAGTTTGGTATGTAAGTTATTTTGAAACATGCTTTGTAAGCATGACTTTATACATGCTGCTTGAAAATTGTATCATTGTCATTGATAAAGTTTTTTTTTAAAGATATTGTTTAATTAGTTTTGTTTGTATGTAATTTTCGAATGTCATGTAGGCACATTTGCACCATAAATCGCTTAATAACTTTACCAAAAAACGTATTTAATACATATTCTTGTCTCTGTCAATCATTTAAATATGAAAGAGAAATAATTATCTTTCAAAATATGTTATCATTAATTTAGTGATGTGTGGTGCAAACAGGCCTTAAAAGTATTAATTCGCTTTTCTAATATCATATTAACTTAGAGCCTAGCCAGTGAATTCGCCTTGGGCCTGGGGGTTACTATGCCGTCTTAAAGCAGAAGTAATTCCAGTGTGGGAAAGAGACAGAGCTATACAGGTCATCTAGCGCCTTCTCTTTCCCACACTGGAACTACTCCTGCAGTCTGGCTCTAACCACCGCCGCGAACGCCACGATTTTTGTAATAGGATACTGAAATACCAAACTGTGTAGCTCATCAATATTTTAAGTATACAACTGAGCTTTAAAGCGTTTCCACTTATGACGGCTATGGACGCAGATGGCGCCACTGGGCGCCCCTTGTATTTACAATATTGTAATATATAAATACATATTTCGTAATTCTCGGCTTGTAGTAGACGTAGGTTATGATGAATAAAAAGTATTGCGGAATTTTTGTGTTATTATTTTTCTCTTACCAAGAATGTGGCAGTCAGTGGCCCGAAAACCTGACAACCAGTCTTACCAAGGGGTATCGTATTACCCAGTACTAGCTGGGTTGTGGAAGTCAGTCGCTCTATGTAAAGTACTGATATTCAGCTGCATCCGGTTAGACTGGAAGCCGACCCCAACATAGTGGGAAAAGACGCTAATGATGGAGAGTGAAAGAAAAGCGTAAATAATAACTGATAAAGGTAGAATGGAAGAAAAAACTTAAATATAACTAGCTTATGCCTAGTGCTTCGTCCGCGTGCCCCATGGGATCGTACTACCGTGATAAAAAAAGCCTAGGTATGTGCCCGACTAAAATCTATCTGTGCCAAATTCCATCCAGAGCCGTTCTGGCGTGATTGAGTAACAAACATCCATCCCAACTTTCGCATTCTCACACCGCTAGCCACAACGCTAAAGCGGCTTACCTCATGTCCAGCACTATGTGCGGATCCACCAGCACTTCGAGGGACCTGTCCGAGGCCACCACCACCAACGCCGTCGAAGGGGCAAAGTTCTCGTCAAAACTAATTTGATTACAAAGAAGGGAATCATCGACACGACGTTGAACTGTCGCATTTATAATAGTATGTAATATTTACTTGGGGTCCCCCAGTAATATGAGACAAGGGCAGGAAAAAGATGAATAGGTTCGAATCTCACCTGGCAGCACGGAATCTCACTTTTTCATGCTTCTCTGACTAAACGGAGCGTGCTGCCCACCGCACCGTCGATGGTGCCGCATGCGATAGCATTCGCGCTTTGTTTCTCGCTCTAACAAATGTTCTGAGCGACAGAAAAGGATAGGAGCATAGAAAAGTGTGATTCCGTGCTACCAGATGAGGTTTAACCCATAATCGTTCATCACCACGGCTCTCGAAACGATGCAGGAAAACTTTGTGAGGAAACCGGCATATTCTAGAACAGAAAATGTTTCATGTTGCCCCACACTTGAGATGTCTCCAGTATCGTGGGTGCGATTACAAATATTTTTAAACATACACAAACGGCCAGACCAGGAACGACTACCTGTAGGCCAAATAAATACTTGTTCCGTGTGGGTTGGATTGGAACCCGCGACACACGGCGGGGCGGCCTTTCGCTCAGCCCCTGCGGCAACCGTGTCGTCAGTTTACAGCCCACTGCCTTTCACACAGACAGTATCCCAGTAGTGGGATCGTTTTCGGCTGATTTTAAATGGTATTCCTGACCGTTTTTAATCATGGCGGTCAATCTTACCAGAAAGTAAGCATTGACGCAGGAAATATAAGTACTTTACGTACGCAAAAGGCGCACTCCTACTTTTTACTGGCATACGTGGTTTTTTTTTACAAAAACTCAATTTTCAGATTGATACAGGGCGGGAGGGACTTCGACGCATAAATAGTTACGTCTTCAATAGGTAAGGTAAAATACCAAATTATTGACACTAGAGATTTCTCTGTTCCTATCACGTACAAGAATCAATTGGGCGAGTTGAAAGTGAAAATAAATGATTTTGGAAGATAAAATAAATACTGAAGAAGTTTAATAATAAAGTATTAAAGTAATTTATGTATTTTTTTAACTCCAATTTAGCAAGAACAGGCCATTTGCCCAGTTTTTGACACACTACCGTCAATTCTTTTTTGACACTTTACTATTTAGGATTAGGAATAGCATAAGATGAATTTGAATAAAATATTATGTGGTTCGAATTGATGAAAAACAAAACTAATATGATTGTTCTTATTTAAACCTCGGAAAGTCTCTCAACATTGTATAGCAGTGGGCAGTGGTGGTGTTATACAGTAACTTTGTTATTGAGGTGAGATAGGCAGTCGCTGCATGAGAAATACTGATATTCAGCTGCACCCGGTTAGAATCAAAACCAACCTCAAACCTCAACTGAACCCAAGATTGCGTAGGGCAACGGCTAGGCTTCCTAACCAGAACAAAGGAATTATTAAAGTAGAATGAAATCAACATTCTACTTTGTCAAAAATTGAACAATCGTTAAATGAATCTGTCGATTTAGCACTGTAGCTTGTTTTAGTCCAGTTCACTTTTATAGTTCATTTCTTGTTTCTTCTTTCTTCACTCTTCCAAAATCTCTCTCGGCGGTCTTATACCTTCCAATGTAACGAAACCATAGCGCGATTCAGGAATCGTACTTCAACTAACCACGCCATCTATTAGAGAGCCGCGAACTAAAAAGTTCGCCGTCCAATAGATGGCGCTGATAATGAATCAACGCCATCTATCGGATGGCGAACTTTTCAGTTTAACAGCGAAAATACAGCCTCGTCCGCTGATTTTTGCGTTAAAGTGAGTATCATGTTTTAAGCGACTTCTAAAGAAGGAGGAGGTTATGTATTCCATTAGCATCTTTTTTTTCTATTATGTTAATCGCTTTCTCCGTGATTACTGGTCAGATTTAAGTGGTTTCTTTTACATTTGTTATAGGAAGCCCGCGCGCGTTGGCCCCATAATCCATAATCCCAATTTTTATTAACTTTGCTTGGGTACTTACTTCATGAATTATCCTCTAAAATATGCATTTTTCTTGAAACAGTGACTATAAATTTACTTTCGGAAGTCGGTGGCAAATAAGTCAATGAAACGAACAAGTCACCGAAAGTAATGTTATTTTCCACTTTTAGTGTTTTTTTTTTCCTAGTTCATTGCTCAGTGGTGCACTTGTTCGGTATGCATTATTCGGCAAAAATGGCGAAAAAAGGATAATTTACGTAGATATTCGTCCGAGAAAACATAATTTCATCATTAGTAATTTCCGCGGAGTATGAATTGATGCCCAGTTGATATCAATAGGCTCGCCCCTTATTTCATGGTGCCTGCATTATACATTACAAGAAACATATTTTTACGGAACCTTTCGTGTTCGACACACACCTGGTCAGCTATTTTTATCCTGGAGGTAGTACCTACAGAAATAAAACAATTATATACAAAAGCAATCTTTATTTACATAGTGGAACTATACATAACTATACACAAGAGAAATGACACTAACAGTCTTGAAACTTGATCATTATGCTAGTTAAGGATCCTGTGCAACTGGTGCAGACAAATTGCGGACGCGACTCCGGACACCGGACAAGGACAGATACTAACATACCATAAACATGACGCCTGGCATTCCCGAAGGGTTAGACAGATGTGTACCTGATAGTACACACCTATCGCCGATTTTATGTTTAAAGTCCCATGTGATACTAGATACTGTACCGAAGTGTTTGAATTTTTGAAGTGCGGGCGTGAATTGCCAAATCCGAAACTATGAGGAATAGCGAAAAATACTTAAAGAAGTCCGATTTTAATTAAAACTACAACTTTACTGTATTGCTGGATTTTTGAGACTCCTTTGAGTATTCTTCGCTATTTCTTACAGTTTCGGATTTGGCTATCCACGACCATTTGAAAAATTCACCCTGTATGACGGTGTCCGCAGCCGGTCCTCAGAGGCGGCGCAAAGCGCGTGCGGAACTAAATTTTACAAATTATTTTGTCATTACAATTTACACTAACCTGCGCGCCGCCTTTGGATATTATATCCAACACACAAAACATAAAAATAAATATATTTAAAAAAAATAAAATTCACTGTTTTTTTTTGCAAGTTGACAAGTTGCATATCAGACAGATAGTTGGTGAACTTGCAGCAAATCATCTTGCTCTGTTTACAAAGTGGTAAATTTTAAACGTCAACTTGTTTAATCAAAATTACAGATAAGATATCGTACACAAGAAAAATAGATTTAAAGATTTATTGCGTCACTTCTACTTAGCTGGCATCTAGCCTCTAGAAAAAGCTTGTGACATTTAAAAAATTCATTGTTTGGCATATAATTGCAGTGTCTTAAGATATAGAAGTGTTTCAAGGCAAGTCGCGCAATTATCTTGCATGCAAGTATTGCTCAAGTAGCTTGTATGCAAGTAGATTGAGTGCAAGAATGGCGATTTTCTCGCACATAGTTTACGCTACTTGCATGCAAGATAATGTTGCTATAACGCAAGCTACTGTCAATATAGTGTTTTATTAAAATTCTCAAGTACCTTATGAAGTCTGAGAGAGAGGTTAAAAAAAAGATAAATGTAGATTTTTTTAAAGGAGAGTCTATTTTATTATTAATATTTACAGTTTGAAAAACATTCCTATGATTACAATACTTTTTTAAATGTGCCCTAGCTATGACTAATATTAACTTTTTTATAAAATCTAAGAAACCGTCGTTGAAGTACTAACATCAAGTAGCTCAAAAATCATCAAGAACTTTACAGAAGAATGAAAAAGCTGCTTAATAATACCATTTTATAATTTGTAAAATAACATCACGCCTGTGATCGCCGAAGGGATAGGCAGAGGTGTATTTAATAGTACCTCCACATTTCGCCAGTTACGTTTTAAGTCTCATGTTGATGGCGAGCCTATTGCCATCAACCGGGCACAAACCCAGACTCCGTGACTGCTACTGATGGTAAAACCCAATAACACTGACCGACCTGGGAATCGAACCCAAGACCAGGACCAGCGGTTTATATTTTGTGTTCACTTCAAATTAGATAGAGACGTTGCTTGTCTGTGATCGGCTAAAACAACGCGTCCAATAATCAAAATGTCAAAACCGTCAAAAATTACTTACGAGGTGTTGGAACTTCAACGTTGAAACGTAGCATTTAATTTAAATATTTAAACTAAAAACGGGGAATATTAATCAATTTGTAGGTTTTTGGCTTATAAGCGAGAAGACATTTTTAATTTTAACATTTTCATTAGCACCTCGTTTCACTAATTGATTTGATCTAATTTTAAGCTTTGGTAGTAATTAAGTGAATTTTAATAAACTACTTAAATTAAAACTTAAATTACTTCTAGACAAGCGTGCTACATTGCTGACCGTGCCATCGCTTTTTAGAAATCAGACATTGTGTCTGTTATTTTTTGTTTTATTCCAAGTCCACAGGACATTGGTAAAATACAGGGACACCGACGCTAAAATGGTTACATACATGGGTATGTTAAAGGCGGAAGCGCAAGGGTAGCCCGCGAAATTCAAATATTATTGAATGACTTTTTCATGATAAATAGTTACAGAATAGGGTTACATGAACTTGGAGGGCTGTATTGATGATTTGAATGATTATAATTCTGTAACTCCATACGTTCTACTAGCGCGATGCATATTTTCATCAACATACAACCTGACACTGACCTGCAAATTGTAAAAAGCGTAAGAAAATTTGAATTTCGCGGGCTAACCTTCCACCTGGGACCTTAAAAACTAAAATTATTAAAAAAAATACCTATTTTTAAAGTTTTTTAAAATCTATAAAATGACTATAATTAAATAACTACGCTTGACTTTCACATCTAATTCTTACTTTAATCATACTTATATACTTTTCAACAGCACACAATCTATAAATAACATGACGCCAGTTATGTTAAATTCCCATGTCTGAAAGGGCGAGATCTATCAAAGTGATTAAAATTTAAATCTAAAATAATCTCAGATTAAATTATTTTTCATATAGCGACATCTTTGTTTAACCCTCGGCCAAAAAAGAGGGGTTACGACTGCCAAAGATGTACAAATGACAGCCGGGACCAACGGCTTAACGTGCTTTGCGAGGCACGGATGAAACTCGGTATGTAATGTATGGTCACCCATCCACGGATCGACCTTGACAAGCGCGGCTTGACCTGAAGATCGACCCTATCGTGAGGCTGTTAATATTTAACCCCAAGCTCCTCTCAAACGATATAGGTTGAATATGTGTATCAGATTTTTAGCAATTAAGAATCAATTGTGTTTAAAATCATCTACACTTTTAATTAAATATACTATCATTAAAATAACGATTCATAATTACAAAATAGAGTTGACTATATTGTTATTTTAAAACGTGATTTTTAAATCTAATAACAGTACTAATCGACCAATTTCTTAAGTTAATAACAAATACTTTGTTTTTTGAGCACAATTTGTCATGGAAAATAATTTGTGAAAGATAAGCGAGAAATGAACGGAGTGTACGGAGCTAAGCGAGGGTTTGAGAGGTTACAAATATTATTTTTAAAAATAGTCTACAGTGGGTCAGATACAGGCTGAAATATTACTACGTAATATTTAAAAAAAAAACTTGATTTTATATGAGTGTTCTTAGAGAAAAGTTGGATTAAAAATATGGAAATACAAATATTATTATATTAAGAATCTATTACAGCCCATTTAGTAGTCATATCATATCTTACAGAAAGGGTATAGTCATATGGAAGACTGTGGTACAGATCGAAATCGTAAAAAAATAATCAGCTGTCCCATACATTTGGGTCGAGTAAGTATTGAAATTTTGTACGGGGCAGTTGATTATTTTTTTGTGATTTCGATGGTGGTCCCATAGAGAAAGTTGTTCACTTTGATGGTCCGTAACACACTCTTCCATAATTATGACTATACCCTTTCTGTTACACGCTGTATATCGTATAGTGACTTGGTTCCTCTCAAAATATAGGATTTATGAATTCGAGTTTCAATGGAATAGAAATGATATAGTATTTTTTATGTTTCATAAATTCGAAATAGTGATATTTCAAACTATACAGAGTGTAAGGGACGACGGCGCTAAGACTGTTACCACGTATTTAGTAAATCATTCTGAATCCCACAAAGAAAATTTTATCTATACTAATATTATAAAGAGGTACAGTTTGTGAGGTTGTAGGGGGTAATCTCTGGATCTACTGAACCGATTTTGAAAATTGTTTCACTAATAGGAAGCTACATTATCCTCGAGTGTCACAGGGTATATTTACAACGTACCCGTGGGTTAATTTCCGACCGAAACGCGAAACCGCGGGCAACAGCTAGTCGCAAATAAAAAAAATCTGCCGTTTCCTACAAAAGTGCAATACCTAAAGTCAAAATGTATGAAACAGCTGATTTTTTTAAATTACCGATGGAAAAGGTCCATGTGTGGGTAGGGCTAAGAATTTTGTACTGAATACACGGGAACCTTAGTACTTCGGCGTCCTCCTTCCACCTTGTATGAAAGACCTAAAAGGGCCTAAAATGGCTGCATTATCAGAATCATAATATTAATCAAGTTAAAAATTTAAAATTCTTAAAATGGTCTTTATGGTTATGAAAGTCCATTTTAAGAGTTAAAATTTTTGCCTAAACAAAAGCTCGTTTTGAAGAGGTTCATGTTCGACAATTGATCTTCAATTACATATTTATAAAATTATCTCAGAACTAATGCACAATGGAAAACTAAAACATTTAAAATATAAACACTAATTTGTTAAAAATTACAAGTACAAGTAAATTCGTGAATATTTCTACAAATAGGTTTTAAAAAGCCTTATAATTAATCAAATAATCAACTAAGTGCACAATTTACTATACATTTACAATATTCAATGACTCATCAAGACAATACTATATAGGAACTCCATCAAGGGATAACTCAATGCAGATAGAAATATTTGTACAAAGTCTTCAACTTACTCACGCCTAAAGTTGAACAAAACGTAATGTCCGTGTTTGTTAAAATTAGGTGACACTTAAACTAAAGCTTAAGGTGGAAGCGCAAGGGTAGCCCGCGAAATTTAAATGTTCTTACGTTTATTGCAATTTGCAGGTCAGTGTACGTTGATGAAAATATGAATCGCGCCAGTAACACGTATGGAGTTACAGAATTATAATCATTCAAATCATCAATACAGCCCTCCAAGTTCATATAATCCCATTCAATAGCTATTTCATGGAAAAGTCAGTCAATGGGGTTAAATGAACTTGGGAGGGTTGTGTTGATGATTCATCATATCATATTTTCAGCAACATACAACCTGACACTGACCTGCAAATTGCAATAAACATAAGAAAATTTAAATTTCGCGGGCTACCCTTGCGCATCCACCATAAGTAAAAGCGCGCTGTTTGATTTTTAAATTTTAACGCTATACCGATCCAAAAAAGCCCCTTAATTTTTGTATTTCTTCTGTATTTTTGTGATTAACTCAGTTAAAAGTAACATATTAGCTTTACTTGGGAAGCCACTGGACCCCACGTCACAGGGTATTCTAGTATGGAGTCCAGGGAATATGTTACAATCTAGCGTCTAAGGCTCATTAATTGTATTTTGTTAAAAGCTTTTTAATATTGTACCGTTTTATCTGAACGGAATAAAACAATATTTATTTAGGCTCCACAAGGTATATCATAAGCGCAAGACCTCACGTGTGGTCTCTCAGACCACTGAAACTAAACAATTTTTGTTCTACGAATTCTTGAAATTCGCGTAAGAACTTTGGACTTTCTATAGAAATTGATAGTAAATAAGTGTATAGTGTAAACAAGAATTTGTGTGGTATATGTATACCACAGCTAAAAACTCGACTACTGAAAAATCACGCTCTAATTAAATTCGGGGTTTACAAGGTAAAATCGACTCCTCCTATTGTTGAAGTCGGTTAAAATGTAGCCTACCTTACCCGGGCCATAATCGAAGGTGTCAAGACACCTTTTTCATCAAAATCGGATGAATAGTTTAGGCGCTACGGAGGAGCATACGTACACGTAGGTAAATACCAACATACATACATAGACTACTAAAATCATAACCCTTCCTTTTGGCTTCGCCGTAGTCGGGTAAAAAGAAACAAAAAACAGTTGTGACGTAAGTAATCGGTGAGCCAGAAACTAAGCATCACTTGTATCTTGTGCCTTAGCAAAGAAGTTGAAAGGATTGTGCTGAAACAGACCTAGAGAGAGAAGAATTAAAAAGGAGTCTTAGCGCTGCAGTGGCTCACAACAGGGTCATAATAATAATAATGTAAGAATTGACGCGATCAGCTGATCAACAGGTATAATAAAACTGAAAAAACTTTTGAATTTCCAAAAGTCACAGAACAAAAGTTGTTCAGATTCACGGTCTAAGTCACCTGCGTTTATTTTGTTACACCTTGTAGGGTTCCGTAACAGGCATGATAAACATATCAAAAGGAAATACAGTAATAACATCATATCAGTAATAACTAGGGACAGGATAATCAAATGCATATTTAGTTTAACTTTAAGTGTTGACTATTATGGAGTGCGCGTCTGTACTCGAAAAGTAATTTTATTGTTTTACTTCAAATGAAAATCTACCATTTTGTCCTATTCAAATATTCAGCTGCAAAATTTAAACTCTAATTGATGTAATATATTGTTTATCTTACCTTACTGTATCAAAAATGGCATTTCAAGTGGCCGCTTCCACACTTTTGTACAGTTAGCCGGAAAAAAACGTACTTTAGGTGAATATGCATTCGATTATCCAGATCCCTTGTAATAACACGTTAATAAGAGAAACCGCCCTTATCGCTACGACATGAAGGCGGTGTCAATGATGATACACATGAGTTTTAAAATGAAAAATACAGAAACTTAAAAAGAAACATATATCACGTTTTTTTTAATAACATCGTCAACAATCATTTCTTCTAAGTTTTTCTACTATTTTTCTTCAAAAAACAAACGGTGACTATCAAAACAACCAATTTCTATCTCACATTATGATAGCTATCTCACCAAGCTAAGTTTATCTTACGAATATTTTCAGCACTTTTAGCCACAAGATAACATACTACTACAAAACATTAATTTACCAAGATGTTACCCTTTAATAAGGGCAAAAAATAAATCAGATATTTCCGACACAAGGCGCAAAAACCATCTCACACGCTTACCCTTACAATTTCATAGCCGTTAGGGTAATTACCCTTCCCCAAATTAGGGTAAAACACGTTACCAAGATCACAACGTCAACCTCACTAAAATTACATTATTTTTCGAACTTCATCCCTAAACAAACAACAAACCATTTCATACGCTTACCCTTATAATTTCATAGCCGTTAGGGTAATTACCCTTCCCCAAATTAGGGTAAAACACGTTATCAAGATCACAACGTCAATCTCACTAATATTACATTTTATTTTTTAACTTCACCCCTAAAAAAACAACAAACGATCTCACACGCTTACCCTTATAGTTTCATAGCAGTTAGGGTAATTGCCGTTCTCCACATTAGGGTAAAATACGTTATCAAACTTTCTACGTCAGTTTCACAAAAAATTTCGAACCGAAATTACATTTTTTATATTGCTTTGTCTCTAAAACTTGAAATTGTTTTCTTACTTTACAATTTTTCACCTAAAACACCATGATCTGGCTCCGCGGCGTCTTCGAGAGGTTGTCATCGATGGTGAGGTACATGTTGAATGAGAAGAACATGGCTGTTGACGACAGGAAGTGCCAAATGTCGTGCGCGTCGTATAGCTGCAGGAGGGAGCATTGGCGGTTGCTCTGGCGGGACTGCGCTGGTGTTTGCTGTGGAGCAAAAATGTAGATTTGTTGAATTTCAAAATAATAGCTTTTATTTTTCATTGTTGAATGCATGTAAAAGTATATTCGGTACTTATTTATTTTAGTTCCGTGCACAAAAATTAAAACCCTAGAAATTGTTAACAAAAATTTTCAGTGTGCAAGATTTAACATTTCTGAATAAAATTTTATTTGGATTTTTTTGAATGTGTTATTAATGACATCCTGAGCGCCTTATTTTTTTTTTATTTTACTTTTGCCTGTATTTTATCACTGCAGGGAAAAAACCTCCTTGAACAAACAAAAACAAGGAAACGAGACTTCCGGAAGTAAAGATTTTTTTTTTTTAATTATTTTTACTTTTGTCAAATATGTTAGTGCCTGTTTCTACTAACACGAAGTGACATCTAAGGAGATGCCTTAATCTTTGCATTGTACGAATTTCAAATGGGTATAAGAGTAGAGGAAGACCAAAGGAACGATGGATTGACTGTGTGAAGGATGTTATAGCTAGAACAACCTCTTGTGTCTGCTGAGATGACGAGTAATAGAGAAGTATGGAAGAAGAAAACATGCTGCGCCGACCGCAAATAAATTGAAATAAGTGCAGGAGAATGATAATTGTTGAAATTTCAAGTACGACGCTGAGCCGAGTGTTGCAAACCTACACTTCACGTAGAGTGCATTTTTCCCGAAAGGACCGTAGGAATCGGCTTCTTAGGAGCCTTCGGGCCTGGTTCACTTTTATTTTGGCTAATAATATTTAATGAAAGGTATAAATGATAAATGATAAATGATGTTTATTTTGCAAATAGGTTTTTAAAAACACTATTACACGTCTCTTTTTTTAAAACTAGATGGGGCCGGTATTTCGTACCTGACTACTCTGAGAAGAAACAGCCGACACAAACTCAGAGGTTATAGTCTCTTTTAAAGTCCAGACATAATCTTGGTTAACTCACATGAGGAATATGCAGATTAGTGTCTGAGATGGTCTCTTGAAGAAAGAACCACACAGATTTGAGTGGACCTGTCCAGTCAGTGTATAAAAAGTAATAACGGAATTAAAAATTTAATTTGGTGGTAATAACTTAGAAATAAGTAAGAAACTTACCGCCCAATTAGTGCTCTGGTCTAAATAGAAGTAGCTTGATCCAAACCATATGGAGTACGTCATTGCTATAAACACCCAGCTGTGGAGATGAATTACAATTTAATTTACACTAGTTTGAGGTTGGTCTTTGGTGTTTGTTGGAGTTTCTTTATGATTTTGGCCTCGGTACAAGTATGGCTTATTTTTAGGGTTTTGTACCTCAAAAGGAAAATATAAAAAAATAGAATTACTCGCGTGTCTGTCTGTCACAGCCAATTTACTCCGAAATTACTGGACCGATTGAGTTGAAATTTGGTGATCCATGGACGGACAACGTAAATTAATGAATTTTAAACATGAGAAAATGAAAAAAAAAATAGCTTTGCAAACTTTACCATGTAACAAATCAAATGAAAGGGCTCATTGCGAGCATTTCAATTTTTTTTTAAATAATTTTAAGATAAATAGTTTTGAGGTTATTTAAGAACTACAGGGCCGAACATTTTGAAAAAAATACAAAAAATAGTTCTTTGCCTATAGATTACAAGAAAACCTATTAGAAATCTATGAACATACGGAATCCTCTCCACGCGACTCGAACTCGCAATTGTCCGGTTTTAGTTTTTTTTTTTGTTTTGCTCTGTGCGAGTCAAATAAATACATTTTCTTTCTTTCTTTTTAAGAGGATATATCTTTAACCCTTCGTGTGCCGGAACGTAGGTCTACGCGAGACACAATGACCGTTTAATTGTGTCTATATACTCGGCATACAAGAGGTTAATCGGAAACAAGGCTCTAAAATATTAGTTGACATACCTGTACCACCGTATAGACTCTCGATGCAGCAACTTCATGACGATATAAAACAACGTATACAGGAACAAGTTGCTCATCAGAACCAGCAACAAATGAGATGCGAAGTCCCGGCTGTGTTGGGCAACACTGTAGAAAATAATTTAATGTTATTTCGGTTGGTGATACTGCGGAATATAGTGGTGCTTACAACACTGAGAAGGTAAGAAATATCATTTTACATTAAATATCATTTTTTTTTCATTTTTTATTACTAAGACTCCACTGTCCGTCTGTCTGTCTGTCTGTCACCAGCATAGATATAATAAAATAAGGAGATATGCCCGCTATACGAAAATGTATCGCAACCTACTGTCTCCGTTTTCTCCCACCACCCGGCAACTACTACACATGCAATTCAGTAAAAGCAATAGATACGCAGTCGCGCACGCACCCGCAATTCTTAAAACAGAACGTACCACACAATCAATTATAAACCTTATCCTATCAAACACAGAATGTATTTACCATGCACCGTACAACTTACTCACACAAAAACATCGGTCGGTATCGTTGTGCTGTGCAAAGGCAATTTAATTGAATTGTGCTAGTGATTGACTAAATCGAAAAGTTATCGAATATTCATGTGTTCAAGTAATACGTAAATCAATGAATGTTGTTGTACTGACATAATGAAATCGATTCTTACTGAAAGTGTGTTACGCAATTACTTCGCAGGTAATAGATTTTTGTTACAAAAAGAACCCTAGTTAGGAAAAAAAATGTAAATAAATGAAAACAAACAAACATAACAAATAAATAGCATGAATAATTATTTTGACTTATTAAAAGCAAAAGTCACTATTATATTATCTGAACCATGCCGATTACTTTATCGTATTCTAAGCTAAAATACAAAAAAAAAACATACAAAAGTAAGGAAATAGCACTTGGGCATTTATTAGGTGACAGTTTAGGTGTAACTTTGCGTAGGTGAAAACGGGCTCAAGGCGTCGATTTAGATGTCAGTTAGTGTTGGTGAAAACAGGCACTAGGCGTTCAGTTAGGTGCCACTTTGTGTTGGTGGAAACAGGAATTGGGCGTTCAGTTAAGCGTCACTTACTGTTGGTGAAAACGCGCATTAGGCATTGAGTTAGGTGACACTTAGTGTTGATGAAAACGGGAATTGGGCATTCAGTTAGGTTAAATGTAACTTAGCGTTGGTGAAAACGGGCTTATGGCGTCGAGTTAGGTGGCGCTTAGTGTTGGTGAGTACGGGCTTAAGGCATCGAGTTAGGTGCCGCTTTGTATTGGTGAAAACGGTTAGGTTAGGCATTGAGTTAGATGACACTTAGTGTTGGTGAGAATGGGCTTAAGACATCGAGTTAGGTGACACTAAGTGTTGGTGAAAACGGGCTTTACGCATTCCGTTAGGTGACACTTATTGTTTCTGATTACGGGCTCAAGGCGTCGAGTTAGGTGCCACTTAGTGTTGGTGAAAACAGGCACTAGGCGTTCAGTTAGGTGCCACTTACTGTTGGTGAAAACGGGCTTTAGGCATTGCGTTAGGTGACACTTATTGTTGGTGAAAACGGTTCTTAGGCATTGAGTTAGGTGACACTTAGTATTGGTGAAAACGGTTTTTAGGCATTGAGTTAGGTGACACTTAGTGTTGGTGAAAACGGGCTTAAGGCATCGAGTTAGGTGACACTTACTGTTGGTGAAAACGGGCTTTAGGCATTGCGTTAGGTGACACTTATTGTTGGTGAAAACGGTTCTTAGGCATTGAGTTAGGTGACACTTAGTGTTGCTGAAAACGAGCTTAAGGCATCGAGTTAGGTGACACTTACTGTTGGTGAAAACGGGCTTTAGGCATTCCGTTAGGTGACACTTATTGTTTGTGAAAACGGGCTCAAGGCGTCGAGGTGTCACTTAGTGTTGGTGAAAACAGGCACTAGGCGTTCAGTTAGGTGCCACTTTGTGTTGGTGAAAACAGGAAATGGGGCGTTCAATTAAGCGTCACTTACTGTTGGTGAAAACGCGCATTAGGCATTGAGTTAGGTGTCGCTTGGTGTTGGTGAAAACAGGAACTAGGCGTTCAGTTAGGAGCCACTTTGTGTTGGTGAAAACAGGAATTGGGCATTCAGTTAAGCGTCACTTATTGTTGGTGAAAACGGTTCTTAGGCATTGAGTTAGGTGACACTTAGTGTTGGTGAAAACGGGCTTAAGGCATCGAGTTAGGTGACACTTAGCGTTGGTGAAAACGGGCTTATGGCGTCGAGTTAAATGGCGCTTAGTGTTGGTGAAAACAGGAATTGGGCATTCAGTTAAGCGTCACTTATTGTTGGTGAAAACGGTTTTTAGGCATTGAGTTAGGTGACACTTAGTGATGGTGTGAATGGGCTTAAGACATCGAGTTAGGAGACAGTGTGACACTTAGTGGTGGTGAAAACGCGCAGTAGGCATTGACTTAGGTGTCGCTTGGTGTTGGTGAAAACAGGAACTAGGCGTTCAGTTAGGTGCCACTTTGTGTTGGTGAAAACAGAAATTGGGCATTCAGTTAAGCGTCACTTATTGTTGGTGAAAACGGTTCTTAGGCATTGAGTTAGGTGACACTTAGTGTTGGTGAAAACGGGCTTAAGGCATCGAGTTAGGTGACACTTCCAGTTGGTGAAAACAGGCTTTAGGCATTCCGTTAGGTGACACTTATTGTTTGTGAAAACTAGCTCAAGGCGTCGAGTTAGGTGTCACTTAGTGTTGGTGAAAACAGGCACTAGGCGTTCAGTTAGGTGCCACTTTGTGTTGGTGAAAACAGGAATTGGGCGTTCAGTTAAGCGTCACTTACTGTTGGTGAAAACGCGCATTAGGCATTGAGTTAGTTGACACTTAGTGTTGACGAAAACGGGAATTGGGCATTCAGTTAGGTTAGATGTAACTTAGCGTTGGTGAAATCGGGCTTATGGCGTCGAGTTAGGTGGCGCTTAGTGTTGGTGAAAACAGGAATTGGGCATTCAGTTAAGCGTCACTTATTGTTGGTGAAAACGGTTTTTAGGCATTGAGTTAGGTGACACTTAGTGTTGGTGAGAATGGGCTTAAGACATCGAGTTAGGTGACAGTGTGACACTTAGTGGTGGTGAAAACGCGCAGCGGGCATTGACTTAGGTGTCGCTTAGTGTTGGTGAAAACAGGAACTAGGCGTTCAGTTAGGTGCCACTTTGTGTTGGTGAAAACAGGAACTAGGTGTTCAGTTAGGCGTCACTTACTGTTGGTGAAAACGCGCATTAGTCATTGACTTAGGTGACACCTAGTGTTGGTGAAAACAGGAATAGGGCAAGAAATACAAAACTTTTTTTATTTCTTTAAAATGGACCTTGTATTGGACCATAAAAACATTGTGGTACACTTGTTTAATTCTCTAATACAACACTTATTTTACAATTTAATATTTAATTTAGCGTGTTTTTGGTGAAACGGAACGCAAACACAAAAAGCATGGATTCCGGTAGTGACGTCAAAATCCATGTGTCAAAGAAACACTTATAATTGAAAAGTACTTATAGTTTCACTAAGATTTTACTATAATATTGTTATTGCAATTTTTGCTTAAATAAAGCACTTACGTTTTAGTAAAACTAATCTACTAAGGACAAAAAATTCGATTTTCATCCCTTCTTTTCGAAAAGTGTCGTTATGTTCCTCTTTAAGCGGGAGCAAAGTAGCTCTTTTCTCTCTACGACTTTTTAGCGGGCTGTAATGAAATTTGTATTTAGAACATGAATCGTTCAATGAAATCGAACGCAAATTGTATAAATGACTGGCTGTAAGTGTTGACTGTACGGTGGGGGCAGGCACGGTAACTAAAAAAAAAAAAGCGCGCGATTTACTTCCATAATTTACATTGTATTTTGCAAAAAAAATGAGTTTTACGTCGAGTTCTGAAAGTGCATCAACTCCTGAAACAATAAAAATAGAAGCTAATAACGTCATTCAAAACTTAATGCCTACGAAATCCCGGAAAAAATATTTTAAGGCATATGACAATTTCATACTATGGCAAAATAGAGGAGGGAAGACATTTTCGGAAAGTGTATTTTTGGCCTATTATCAAGAATTATCCAAGACTAAATAACCTTATACTCTTTGGAGTGTATACTCGATACTTAAATCTACAGTTAATATCAATAAACATATTAAAATTGACAGCTACTCAAAATTAGTAGCTTATCTGAAAAGACTGTCTAAAGGACACAAACCAAAGAAATGAACGTATTTTCCGGACAAAATGTTGAAACTTTCTTGAATGACGTACCTGATAAGGAGTTCCTCGCCATAAAAGTGAGTATCTTTTAGTTATTCCATTATAAACTTTAAACAGTGTTTTTTAACGTTTACATAAACGTACTGTACTTAGTCGTCTGATTCCCTTTCTTTTAAATTTTAATTTTAAAAGTGTCTCTTATTTATTTTCTCATAGAAGGAGATGAAAGTAGAGTATATGACTAGAGAGCAAAAAATATTTTTCCCTCAGGCGATGTACTTTGAGTCCCTCGCTACACTCAGGATTCTATTTTAGATTCCCTCGCTATACTCGGGATTCTATTCTATAATCCTTCGTTTCGCTCTGGATTCAAAATAGCGCCCTCGCCGTAAAACTATTATTTTGGTCCCTTGTCATACAATCTACTATTAAACAAGGCAGATAGAGGTAAGTGTGATCAAAGTCCTGACTTGAATGGCCGCGATAGTCATGGACGTTTGACTGTCGTAGAAAAATGCAGGAGTTAAATATTTTTTTTTGTGAGACAAGCAGTAGTTGAAATTAACTTTTAATTATTTTCTTGGGTTGATAGTACTGCATATTAATGATTTAAGTGAAAAAAAAAAATTACATGCATATTCCCTATTGAGCAGGAATTGTCATATATTAAGCCATCATAATATATGATTATTCAAAGCCAAACACACTCCACCGATTATTAAACTGAAATTTAATTAACTTACTTTACGAAAATTAGTTACGCATTTCTCTACTACGCTGTAAAATAACCAAAATACGTCAAAAACATTATTTGACATCAATCTTCCAACCGGGTTAAAATGGTTGATAAAATTGAAAAACAAACTATAATAGCAATATTTCTTTCGTCAATCGACATTGTCGATAGCCTTCGTTAGTTGAATCTGCACAAGCACATCACTCGTCGCAAGAAGCAGCGGCCGTACGACGCGCGCGATGCATATGCTTAAAAAAGTATCGTTTTGTGATTTTTACGTTGCTTGTCCAGTCACTTAGCGACAAACTTTGGTAGTGGTTAAGGAGCAATGTATTTATTGCATAACTTGTACAGTCGCTGTGATATTTGAAAACAGAAATAACATAGTAAGAGCAAGAAATATTTTACGATTTGTGATGTTAAAGACAAATATAGTAAAATACTTGTACATACATATAGTAAGTGATTCTATGATTTATAAAGTTTTGGTTTATGCTTCGATTTTCACAAGAAACCACTGAACAACACGGCATTCTTATAAGTTGTCACGATCGCGGTCGAAAGCACACTAGTTCGCGGAGACGGCCATTTGCCTATGACATGCTTATCGTGCGCTCGTCGCGGCGTCACCGACACGCCCCCTTGCCACTTCTCCTGTTTTTTATATTTCTATGGTCACCAGGCTGTATCTCATGAACCGTGATAGCTAGATAGTTGACGTTTTCATAGATGATGTATTTCTGTTACCGCTTTAACAACAAATACGAAAAACAGAATAAAATAAATATTTAATGGGGGCTCCAATACAATAAACGTATTTATTTTATTTTTTTTCGATAATGGTACGGAACCCTTCGTGCGTGAGTCCGACTCGTACTAAGCCAGTTTTTTCTTTTCAAAAATTGCCTCCTTTGGTAGACTTGTTAGGGTTGGCAACATTGATTATAGATCAATGTTGCTTCTTGGAAAAAGTGATGTTCAATGGTGCTTAGGGAATGCAATACCGAGATCCCGCAAGCTACATATATGCGGGACTAATAACGCTCGTAAATTGAGCGGGATCCAGCGCGGGTCTTGCGGGACTATGGAGAGAGGAAAATGGCGTTTTCAACTTTCACGGTTTACACTTACACATAAACCGTCACTTACGGGGTATCTTCCGTGATTGTCTATTATTTTGAGCTCCCGATATTTCGACGCTGTTGCAAGCGCCATGATCGCGAGTTGACTGGAGAATGCGGGTGGATGGAAAATAAATTGTAAAAGTAGCAGCCGGCATCGTAATAAAGACAAATCTGTCTACCCTCTTTCTTTGTCTTTTGCTACGCGCACTACTGGAACTCATCACTAAGTCACGGCAAACACACTTACAGTATCACAAGGCTTTTTGGAGTCTTTATCACGATGCCGGCTGCTACTTTTACAATTTATTTTCCATCCACCCGCATTCTCCAGTCAACCCGCGATCATGGAGCTTGCAACAGCATCGAAATATCGGGAGCTCAAAATAATAGACAATCACGGAAGATATCCCGTAAGTGACAGTTTATGTGAAAATGGCGTTTGTTTTCTACTAGTGTGGAAGCAGAACTAGTGTGGAGGTAATTTGCTGAACTGGGCCTATTTGGCGCAGCCGTGAGACACACAATATTATCTCTTTAGTCTGTTTAGATTTAGGTTTTTTATTGTGTAGATTTAAGTTCTTTATTTGATTCTTATTATTACTATTTTTTTTATAAAAAAAAACGTTGCCCCACACTAGGTTTTTCTCCTGTACCGTGGGTGCGTTTACAAACATTTAAACTGACATACACAAACAGCCAGACCCAGAACAACTATCTGTAGGCCATACAAATATTTGTCCCGTGCGGAGATCGAACCCGCGACACGCAGCGCAGCAGTCAATCGCTCAACCACTGCGCCAACCGTGTCGTCGTTTTTTGTTGTGTGCACTTGTGGCATACTGTGCCAAATAAATATGTTTACTTTATTTCAGAAAAGGCGTTTTACGATGCTGGCTATAGTACGCAAGGTCAGGAACTGTTTAGCAGATAAAATTATGAAAACTTCGACTTTTTAGTGATTTGAAAAATTCAGGTTCTAATGTTGGTCCCTGCTGCCAAATATTTGGTAGTCAGCCTAGATAGAGTTACACAGTGACGGGTTGTGGAGATCAGATAGACCGTCGCTCCACATACAGCTGCATCCGGTTGGACTGGAAGCCAAAAGGCTAGGCGAGCGATGATAGTGACTTACCCATATGCTGCAATGGCCCAGTTAGCTAGATTAGCGATGATGAGTAGCACACATCGGCCGCAGTAAGTTGGTGTGATGGCCGCGAGGGGGCGCGACAGTAGTTCTCGAGCAGCTCGGTAGATTGTGCCGCCGTCTGGTGGGGATATTCTAAATGTTAGTTCTACTTAGGATCTTTGGATTTAATATCTAATTTCGATTTTCAGAAGTGCTGATGCTGCGGCTTTTAGGATACGTTTCTGTAGCGCGTCAGGGATGTCCGCAGCAGCGAGTACAGATGACTTCTTTGCAATTCTGCGTAAAAGATCTGCATCACTACTGCGTCAGATGCGGGACAGCGACAACTGTCTCCTGGTTGGTGGCCTACCAGGAGGTCTTAAAGCAGGAGTCATTCCAGTTTGGGAAAGAGATGGCGCTAGACGACCTCTCTAGCTCTGTCTCTTTCCCACACTGGAATTTCGCCTGCTTTAAGACCCTACTGAGCATTTCTGCTAGCAAGAATAAAGGCCACCTGATGAGGCACCTGTGCGCAGTGCATGTACGGTTGCCAGGTGTCTCCAGAAGATGGTATAATTAAGTATTACTGTTAAAGTGAATTTTCCCTATTTATTGTGTGTATTATTCTAGCATAGGTTAAGAGGGCCCTTCCCAGCGCGTCTATCGTCAACGCGAGCATGGTCAAAAAGCTTGTTGTTTCATCCAGAGCCACAGCGGCGACCCCGCACATCTCGTCTCCCGCGTACCTCATACCGCCTAACGCGATGACATTGAACGAAAAATAGTGTTCGAAAATTTCTTAAACTTTTTCCAGGAAATACGTGTTTTTGAATAAGTCTTACAAGTGTGTGAAATAAATATTCGCCATTAAAAATCTGCTTTACATGTGCAAGGTTCCTATCGAGATGTTTTCTTTATTTTTACAGGTTATGAGGACATTATGAACGGCCAAAGTTCAGGTAAAATTTGTGGAAAACAGCAATTTTTGGAGGCTTATACTGATTTTTTTTCTACTTTATTTTTATTTTTTGCAACTATAGAAACCTAGATATAGTGCACAAAATACCGATTAGTTCAAAAAAATCAAAGATAGATGTGTAACAACGGCATAATCACGTACGAGCGTTTGTATGAAAATTATGACGGGTTGGCCGCTCTTAAGGAGTACTAACAATTTTATGTGTAAACGATAAAGATTCAAGCAAATTTATACAAATACATCACATTGAAGTGTATGTCTGTAATTTAAAAAAAAGGCCACAAAGCAAAAAAAAAATAGCTATCTGTTTGTTCCGGCTAATCTTTAAAACGATTAGACCGATTTTGACGGTTTTATTTTAATTTTAGAACTTAAAACTCTGACAGCAGGTTCGGCACTAACCATACGAGAAAGAAGAATTAAAACTCTCCAAATTTACAGAATCCAATTCAAATAAGGAACCAATAATTTCACGCGGACGAAGGTCGCGGGCAACAGATAATCAAAAATAAATAAACAAAACTCACCCAATTTAAATCTTCCGAGGTAGTATATCTGGAAGGTCATGACTAAGCAGGTGACCAGGTGCAGCACTGTGAACGCTATCCAGAAGTAGAAGTTTGCGTTGAGGACCCCGACGAGACCTGGAGAATGTGTATAAAAAAGGAGGGATTCAATTCAGTCACAGAAAGAGTCTTTCTTTCTAAAATACGTGTCTTAAGTATTTGCATGAGGTCCTGAGTTCGATTCGCGGGTCGGGCAAAGTGTTATTGCGGTTTGTCTAAAAGGGATTTCTCATTAGCAGCCACGGAGTCTGGACTTGTGCACGGTTGATGGGAATATGATAAGCGCTAGAACCCCAAAAGGTGGGCCGTAATCGATCACGTGGGTCAAACCCAAAGCATTTATTTAAATTAGACCATAACAGGCAGTTTTGATTGAGAGAATAAACAAAGAAGGCGAAGCTACAGTAACAGACACAAGGCATAATAACTAATGAAAGTACTGTAGTTGTACATTTCAAAGCGTAAATCTCTATGGAGAAGAATGGGCAAAACACTCCATGGACACTCTTTTCAATCAAAATATTGTTCCAAATCTTAGGTAGGTACATCATTCATGTTGAGATTATACATATCTATGAAAACGATGTAGAAAGACGTGACGTAACTAACCACGTGGGCCATAATCCACTACTTGGGCCATAATCTACGACGTGGGACATAATGTACCCCGTGGGCCGTAATCCACCACGCGGGCCTGAAGGTGGTGGATGATTTACAGTTAAATATGATAAGCGCTAGAACCCCGAAGCTGGGCCGTAATCAACCATGCGGGCCAAAATCCCCCACGTGGCCCGTAATTGACCACATAGATCGTAATCAACCACCTGGGCCATAATCTACCACGTGGGTCATAATCTACCACGTGGGCCGTAATCTACCACGTGGGCCGTGATCCATCACGTGGACGCAATGATGATGATTACTTACCAATGAATATGATAAGCGCTAGAACTCCGAAGGTGGCGTGTGCGCGCGCGTTGATGTCGGGGTGTCGGGACTGGTAGATCTTCACCATGCAGAGGACTGACGTCACGTACATAAATGATGTGTCTGTGGAATAAATAGAAGAAAATTATCAAAACTGAATTCAAATGAAGTTGGTACAATTTGAATTTCAACACCTAATGACCATTTTTGGACAAATCAGGTGAAAAATTTGTAAGTTGCCGACTAGAATATTATTAAGTATGATGGAATTCTTGAGGAGCATAGTCGGGCAGCAAAGAATCAAGCTAATTTTCGAGATCGAAGCGTGCCGAACATACCTGTCTCGCTGTTGATGGCGCGTGTGTCGGATCATTTAGTTCCCTTCAAAATGGTTGAGTTGTATGGTGCTGATCTATGCGTCATGTTCGTGAACGGGCGCTGTCAGTGTGACTGGTCATCTCTTAGTTGCCACGGCTTATTTGAATTAATTATTTTTAGTTCTTGAATTGTCTTTTTTGTTTTTACTGTGGACACTTTTAACGTGCACATCTTGCTACATCGTTCCCACATAGTGTACCATCTCAACATGAATGATGTAACAAAGGTTTTGTAACAAAATGCTGATTTAAAAGAGTGTCCATGGAGTTTCTTGCCCGTTCTTCTCCATAGAGATCTACGCTAGGGAATGGGCAACTACAGTACTTTCACAGTTTTTATGCCTTGTGACTGGGACTGTAGCTACATTTAATTGTTATCTTTGTTTCGGCCATTCAAAAGTGCCTGTAACTGGCCTACTTGAAATAAATGCTTTGATTTTTGATTTACCCGAAGATGAGTCCGAAATAGTCGATGCCGAACGGTGTTTGTGGATCGGCACGAGCCGAATATGTGTGTAATTACTTTAGGTCCATATTTTTGTTCAACAAATACTGCCATTTTAAATATGCCGACCGAAACATTTGTATACCACCCCTGGGAATGCCTATGTCTTTAGATAACGGTTGACCAACTGTTTGTTTAAACAGTTTGCCTAAATCTTTGTCTATAGGATACCTAACTCTTTGTCTATAGGATGCCTATCTCTTTGTCTATAGGATGCCTAGCTCTTTGTCTATAGGATGCCTATCTCTTTGTCTATAGGATGCCTAGCTCTTTGTCTATAGGATGCCTAGCTCTTTGTCTATAGGATGACCAGCTCTTTGTCTATAGGATGCCTATCTCTCTGTCTATAGGATGCCTATCTCTTTGTCTATAGGATGACTAGCTCTTTGTCTATAGGATGCCTATCTCTTTGTCTATAGGATGCCTAGCTCTTTGTCTATAGGATGCCTATCTCTTTGTCTATAGGATGCCTAGCTCTTTGTCTATAGGATGCCTAGCTCTTTGTCTATAGGATGCCTATCTCTTTGTCTATAGGATGCCTAGCTCTTTGTCTATAGGATGCCTAGCTCTTTGTCTATAGGATGCCTATCTCTTTGTCTATAGGATGCCTAGCTCTTTGTCTATAGGATGCCTATCTCTTTGTCTATAGGATGCCTAGCTCTTTGTCTATAGTATGCCTAGCTCTTTGTCTATAGGATGCCTATCTCTTTGTCTATAGGATGCCTATCTCTTTGTCTATAGGATGCCTATCTCTTTGTCTATAGGATGCCTAGCTCTTTGTCTATAGGATGCCTATCTCTTTGTCTATAGGATGCCTATCTCTTTGTCTATAGGATGCCTAGCTCTTTGTCTATAGGAAGCCTATCTCTTTGTCTATAGGATGACTAGCTCTTTGTCTATAGGATGACCAGCTCTTTGTCTTTAGGATGGCTAGCTCTTTGTCTATGATATCTTACCGAACTGGAAGTTCATGCTGTTGGGACACACGTGGTAGGCTGCGGAGAGGAGGCCCTCGCTGACCAGAGCGATGCCCATCGCGTACAGGAGCCCGAAGTGTTGTGGTATGCCCAGGTCTTTCTGTGGACCAGGATAAATAAATAAGATATATTCAATGCACCATTGGTTTAGTGATGGCCATCGTGGCCCTGTAGTCCAGGGTCTGATCCCCAAGCTACGGTCTAAAATTATCCCACACAAACATGTACCTGTACCGATATGGGTGGTCCCATATCGGTACAGGTACATGTTTGTTTATTGGAAGCGGTGAGGATTCTTGTCGAAATACAAGCGTGATTGTTTTTGTGACCCATTCTGGCCCATGAGACGCTTTCAATACTGGCCCATGCTGGTCCGCCCCGTTTGAACAGTGGCCTATGCTGGCCCGTACCCTTTTTATCAGTGGTCCATGCTGGCCCGGTTCGCTTCACACTGTGGCCCTTGTGACCCTATACAGTCGCCTGGCCCGCGTGGTCACGTCTGCGATCACTACCCCGTTGGTCTAGTGATCGCAGACGCGACTGCTGAGCGTGGGGTCCTGGGTTCGATTCCCAGGTCGGGCAAAAAGTGCTTTTGGGTTTTCATTAGAAATTTCTCAGTAGTACTTGGCCCGGAGTTTGTATACCCCCGTGCCTCGGTGCGCACGTTAAGCCGGTCCTGCGCCAGATCTCTCCCCGTTCGTGTCGGATTCCCGTCCTATCGGACTATGAGAGTAAAGGAACAGAGAGTACACCTGTGCCTGCGCACACACTCGTGCACTATAAAATCTCCCGCGCCGATGGCTAATCACCGCTTAGAGTAGCCGCCGTTACCGAAAACGGTCAGGAGGACTATTATTATACAGTCACCCATAAGACACTTTACACAGTGGCCCATGCTGGCCTGTCCCCCTATACACAGTGGCCCATGCTGGCCTGTCCCCCTATACACAGTGGCCCATGCTGGCCTGTCCCCCTATACACAGTGGCCCAGGCTGGCCTGTCCCCCTATACACAGTGGCCCATGCTGGTCTGTCCCCCTATACACAGTGGCCCATGCTGGTCTGTCCCCCTATACACAGTGGCCCACGCTGGCCTGTCCCCCTATACACAGTGGCCCATGCTGGCCTGGCGCCCTATACACAGTGGCCCATGCTGGTCTGTCCCCCTATACACAGTGGCCCATGCTGGCCTGTCCCCCTATACACAGTGGCCCAGGCTGGCCTGTCCCCCTATACACAGTGGCCCATGCTGGTCTGTCCCCCTATACACAGTGGCCCATGCTGGTCTGTCCCCCTATACACAGTGGCCCATGCTGGCCTGTACCCCTATACACAGTGGCCCATGCTGGCCTGTCACCCTATACACAGTGGCCCATGCTGGTCTGTCCCCCTATACACAGTGGCCCATGCTGGTCTGTCCCCCTATACACAGTGGCCCATGCTGGCCTGTCCCCCTATACACAGTGGCCCATGCTGGCCTGTCCCCCTATACACAGTGTCCCATGCTGGCCTGTCCCCCTATACACAGTGGCCCATGCTGGTCTGTCCCCCTATACACAGTGGCCCATGCTGGCCTGTCCCCCTATACACAGTGGCCCATGCTGGTCTGTCCCCCTATACACAGTGGCCCATGCTGGCCTGTCCCCCTATACACAGTGGCCCATGCTGGTCTGTCCCCCTATACACAGTGGCCCATGCTGGCCTATCCCCCTATACACAGTGGCCCATGCTGGCCTGTCCCCCTATACACAGTGGCCCATGCTGGTCTGTCCCCCTATACACAGTGGCCCATGCTGGCCTATCCCCCTATACACAGTGGCCCATGCTGGTCTGTCCCCCTATACACAGTGGCCCATGCTGGTCTGTCCCCCTATACACAGTGGCCCATGCTGGCCTGTCCCCCTATACACAGTCGCCATGCTGGCTGCAACAATATTGAACTAGTTCGGTTACCCTGGCGAGCTCGTGGTGCTGATGCGTGTTGTGCCGGCGCCAGACCTGCATCAGGAACAGCAGGCCCAGCACGACGTAGCCCAGGTTCGAGAACACGTGGTTGAAGTCTGACAGCACGAGCAGTGGGTGAGCGCACAGGAAGTTGAAGTAGCATAGGTCTTGGTTGCCGGATTGGTTTAGGAGCTGTAACAATGGAGACGTAATATATAAAATTAAAATATGATATAATATTTTAAGGAGGTAAAGTTTGTAAGTTTGGCTGCAGGAGAATTTAAAATTCTTAAAATGGTCTTTCTGGTTATTACCACAACGTCCATTTTAAGAATTTTAATTTTTTAATGTGACACATATTATGATTCTGTTATACGAGTAACAGCCACTTTGGGCCCCCTGATCTGATTCCGAAAATCCTTTGACTTATGGGAAGCTACATTATCCCTGAGCGTCAAAGGCTTTATTTAAATGTTCCCGTGGTGATTTGATTATTTCTATCATAGATCGAAGTTATATTAATTAGCCATTTTGTTTGCCTAAAATGTTCATTTAAATTACTTTGGTAGTGGTCATCATCGGCCTACAGCAGTCCACTGCTGGACATAGACCTCTCCAATTGCCCGCCACTTAGCTTGGCTCTCTGTAACTCTCATCCAGATGCTCCCAGGAGATCGTGTCTCCACCTAACCGAGGGAGTTTCAACTTACGCTTGCCAATTCGCGATCTCCAATCAAAAACACGTCTATAAGTTCTGTTCAAACTTCACGGCGGCTCGGATGTTATCTGCGAGTGACGGTCTGCTCATTATACAGTCAAGACGATGCGTCCTCTGCGCCCCGCTGGTACCTAAAATTGTGTTTTGCGCAGCTTTACGTTAGATGTTCCGATCCGCCATAAAGTGTGAACCGTTACACCTGCGCGGACCGTAACTCGCAGCTAACTTCCGAAGCGCCATAAAGTTTGAACAGACAACTATACCGGCCACTCCAACGGTCACCGGTTCTACAGTTCTACCAGAGCGACCAGATTAAGAAACATTTAATGAAACAAGGGTTATAAAGAGTGTAACAAGACCCTTAACGAAGCCGAAAGGCACTTGTTATCCCCGTCATTGCGATCACTTTTTTGTTCTAGACCATACCTGGGAACCTTCTAGTTACGGAGATATAGGAGGTCAAAGTTCCAACTTTTTCACAAGTTTTCTTTAAATACATGTTTTTTACATGTAAACACCTCCACGACCCTCGTACTATTCAATCCATTCATCAACACAATGTTTTGAGTGCGTTACATTGAGTCCTACCGTAAAACGTGATTCTTCAGCCCAAAAAAAGTCTTTTCCCAGCAGAAATTTCTTAGTTTGATGTACATAATGCTTGATTGTCGGCTTCGTGAAGGGTCTTGTTACACCCTGTATAACACGCCTACATTATATAAAATTCTTCTTTATCGTGTGCTTAGTGCATAACCTGGTGTCAGAGTTTGTATGCCGCCCATGTGCCTCTGACTTGGCTTTACATGCCGTCGAGAAATATCTCTCAGGTATGCTGGTTTCCTCACGATGTTTTCCTTCATCGAAGCAAGTGATAATTATACAATACGCACATGAATCCGAAAAATTTGAGTTGCGTGTCTATATTCCTGACCTCGATCGAATCATGGTTATTAATGTGGACGCTCCCTAAGATAATATTAGAGTACTTACCCTCTGATATGTGACCACAAGTTGTATGACGGGTAGCGTGTAGAATACAGCCACAGTCAGCACGTTCCATAGATACATCTGAGACCTCGCTGATAGCACACGGGGTCGGCATCTAAATTAAAAAATATTGTATTATTTTTTGTTGTGTTCAAGTATTGATACCCGTCAACAGAGTCTTGCTAGCTAATTAAACGTGACTTCGTATGATTGGCAGTTCGTATTATAGTCAACCAACCACAACAGCTCACAAGAGATATGACAGCAGATTTACTGGCCAAACATCGTCAAGGAATGAGGGCTATCGTTTTTGAGCTCGCAGATGGCGCCACTGGCGAGTAAGGTCTTGTTATTAATTCTTTTTTATACTCTAAAGTAACAATACCTATATAAAAAGTTTAAAAACATAGTGTAAACTTCAGATACATTTAACAATATTGCCCCTAACATTAGCAAGCATGAAAAATTTAAAAACCATTCTTCCTCCAAGTACTAGCAAATTAGACCCTAAGTTACTACTTAAAATCTTCTAGTCATAATTAACCAGGAATGGCTCAATCTTGATCAGAATCGTTAATATTAGTTAATATACGTGATAAAAAGTGCATGAACTTTCAGATGTCATAGGGTTATGACATCTGAAATTTCTGAAGACCTTACTCTACACGAGCGCCTCTAGCGGCGAATTCATTGGAAAAGATTTTGGTTTTTGTGAGACATTCTGATATCAGGATTTAGCTAATCAGAATGTATTTTCTAAAGACCGATGAATGTGTCGTAATTTGTAAAATGAATAGTAGTGAATTGTGATTGATTGACAGAAAATAACGAAAATTTTGAAAATCGATTAAACATCTTTTGAAAAACCGAAAATTTGATTAGGCCTGAGAATGGGTGGTTACAATGTTTTGAGTGCGTTACATTGAGTCATACCGTTAAACGTGATTTTGCACCACAAAAAAAAAGTCGTTTCCCAGCAATAATTTTCGCGTAAAGTTACTTTAGTTTGATGTACAGAATGCTTGGTTGACGGCTTCGTTAAGGGTCTTGTTACACCCAGTAGAATGGGGGCTACCGTGCATGAATTCGTCGCTAGAGGCGCTAGTGTAGCGCGAGGTCACCGAAATGTCAAATTTCATAGTGTTCGCGCACGTCACGTCAAGTATTTTTACTAATATGCACGATTGTGGTATAGATTGGGCCATTCCTGATTAATTATGGCTTGAAGATTTTATGTAGCAACTTAGAATCTTAATTGTCAGTACTTGGAGGTAATTTTTTTTTTAAATGTTTCATGCTTGCTAATTTTAGGGAGAATATTGTAAATATATATCTGAAGTTTACACTATGTTGTATACGTAATCAAATGAACTTTTTATGAAGTTATTGGTACGTTACTCTAAAGTATAAAATAGAATTATTGTCAGGACCTTGACGACTGTGGCGCCATCTGGTGAGCTCAAAAAAGATAGCCCGCATGCTGGTGAAAGAGAACGCAGACTTACCTAGCCAAATTAGCGACACACAATTTCCCCCCAAGTCTGTAGATATCTTTGTCAGTATTCACATCATCTAACGTCGAGAAATCTGACTCCGTGTCTGATGAAGAACTGCCATCGTCTGTTGGAGAAGATATACAAGTTTAGAAAACAACATTACGCTCGTGTGGAACGAAGTGGTCGGCCGAGGAGCATCGTACGCCGAAATTTTACTGGTTATGTTAAGTCACTTGCGAGAGGGGATGACCCTATTCTCTTTAACTAGGCGTAAATATGAACTTTGGGGTGCATATTTACGTAACATAACGCCTGTAATCGCCGAAGGCTTAGGCAGAGGTGTACCTAATAGAACACCCTTATTTCGCCAGTTATTTTTGTCGCACGTAATAGGAAGCGAGCCTATTGCCACCAACCGGGCACAAATTTAGGCTCCGTGGCTGCAACTGAGAAATTCCTGATAGAAAAACCCAATAACACTTTTGACCGACCAGGGAATCGAACCCGGAAACCTCGTAGCCACTAGACCAACGGGGCAGACTTGTCTACGTGTGTCGTACCGTGCGTCGCTACAAGGTCACCTGTTCGTGAAGCGAACGCGTCGCCCTCGCCGATAATGCACTGTCGCGAGGTGCTCTCCCCGCTGGTGTCGACAACGTTGACGTGACGGCGCCGCGTTGTGGGGAGATCGCTGACGTTGAGCTCGTCGTGGGGAATTGGTGGGGTTGATAGGCCTTCTGGGGGAGAAGAGAAGTTATGGTAGAATATAACGTTTAAAGAAAGATACATTTTCAGGGTTTCGTACTTCAAAAGGAAAAAACGGAACCCCTTATAGGATCACTCGCGTGTCTGTCTTATTATATATTCTATATCTAAAGGGTGTAACAAGACCTTTAACGAAGCCGAAAGGCACTTGTTCTCCCCGTCATTGTGATATTTTTTTGTTCTAGACCATACCTGGGAACCTTCTAGTTACGGAGATATTGGTGCCGATTCCCTTGGTTACAAACTAAACCAAATTTAAGTTCAGTGCATCTTTTTCTTTCTATTTCATTAAGAAAAGGACAGAAGATACATTTTAGTTTAGTCCTGTCAATTTAATCAGCGCATATTACAAGTTTAGACGCGATTAAAAAGTTTACCACTAAAATTACATCAAATTACGTCAGGTGCCGACTAATTTGACAGGACTAAACTAATATTTATCTTCGGTCCTTTTCATAATGAAATAGAAAGAAAAAGATGCACTCAACTTAAATTTAGTTTAGTTTGTGACCAAGGGAATCGGCACCATTGGGTGTGAAAGTTCCAACTTATTCACAAGTTTTTTTGAAATACATGTTTTTAATGTAAGATTTTTGAAGAGATACCTCCACGACCCCCGTATTATTCAATCCATCCATCAGCACAATGTTTTGAGTGCGTTACATTGAGTCCTACCGTAAAAAGTGATATTTCACCCCAAAAAAAAAGTCATTTCCCAACAATATTTTTTACTTAAACTTTAATTAGTTTGATGTACATAATGCTTGGTGAACGACTTCGTGAAGGGTCCTGTTACAACCTGTACGCTTCGTACATAAAGCTTCGGAGAGAAGGTATTAATTTTAATTCATGTTTGACGATGTTTTTTAAATTTGATTTCATTTTTATTTTTTTATTCGAATTATTTATTTTGATTTTTATTTGATTTTAATTGATCCAATTTCATTTAGTTTGATTTTATTCTATTGGTTTTATTTTGATTTTATGTAGTTTTCTGCTGTAATGATATTGATGTTTATCAATTTTTGTGTGTGGCAATGGGTGTTATTTACCTGAAATGACGATAAATTTATTATTATTTATTTTATTATTATAAAAACAGAGTTTTTAAACATACCTTCCTCACTAGGCTCCACTGGTGGAACCTTCTTATATTTCCTCCACACGATAACTGCGATGAACGCCACATAGAACGAGCTGAAGAACGCTAGCGCAGCTCCGGCCGCGATAGCGTACTCCTGATACGATATCGTCTGGATAATTCTGAAACTGTACTTGAGCTGTTAATTAAACCGTCTTCAGGTCCAATTTCAGCTATGATCACCAATTTCATTTGAGTGTGTGCGCAAATAAAGGAGCACTCTCTCCTCCCAGTTTCTGAAGGGGTGGCATCCTGACATGACCGGAGAGCCAGAAGGCAGCCCCGGGGTGGTAATGGGACTCGAGATAGCCGCGGATTTCGCTCACAGAGGCGCCAGGGTTATCGTCGCGTGTCCCTTTTGAAGATGAAGGCTTGCACGGCAGAAAACTTATCATAAAGAGCTCTGGTAACGAAAACGTAGTTTTCAAACTACTTGATCTCGCGTCTCTGGAATCTGTGAGGAACTTCGCAGCAGATATAAAGTATTTTGCAATTTGCAGATCACTATCAGCTGGGACTGATCAGCAAATTGCTAAAAACCCTAAGAAAAATGATATATATATATTGAATTCCATTAGCGACGGCAAGGTTGGCGCAGTGGCTGAGCGATTGACTGCTGCGTTGCGTGTCGCGGGTCCGATCCCCGCACGGAACAAATATTTGTATGGCCTACAGATAGTTGTTCCGGGTCTGGCTGTTTGTTTATGTGAGTTTATATGTTTGTAAACGCAACCCATAATACAGGAGAAATTCCTAGTGTGGGGCAAAGTTTTATAAAAAAAAATATATCGGGCTATCCTGGCGTAATTTAACTTTAACGTCTTTCTCCAACCACGGGGGTATCATACCACCAACTCTGGGGTGCTACTGAGAATTTCCAAGTAAAAACCCAATAATACTCAAATCAAATCAAAATCAAAATATTTTTATTTCACATAGGCCTAGATGGGCACTTATAAAACGTCGACAAAAAGGTGCACGGTTCGGGTTGGTCGTTTCCTATGGAGAAGAAACGGCAAGAAACTCCATGGTTACTCTTTTCAAATCATTTGGTGTTACAATATTATCATGTTACAGCATTAGTACTTAAGTATGGGGGAACAGCATAGGCCCGACAATAGGTCGTTGCTTACTACACAAAAAAAAATAAAACAAGATGAAAAGTTAACAAAAGTTAACGAGCATCTGGGAATCTACAAAGCCTATAATGTTCAAACATTCACAAACAATCGGCAATACTATACCAAAATTCAGCGAGCACCCAAAAGACAAACCAATAATGGGAAGAAGATTAGCAAACTCCATATACCTTGAACCTGTTGATAATGTAGACGTTTACCAAATAACAATGGAGTTACGGAATACGAACTCAGCGGGGTATGATGGTATTAGCACTCGAATATTAAAAGATAATATATTTACTATACTAAAGCCATTGACCTATTTAATAAATCTGTACTTGGAAAACGGAACCTTTCCTGATGCTCTAAAATTCTCCGTCGTAAAACCACTCTTTAAAAAGAGTACGAAAACAGAAGCAGGGAATTACAGACCAATTACTTTGGTACCGATTCTCTCCAAGATATTTGAGAAAGTAATGTGTGTTAGGCTTATGAATTTGTTTGAAAAAAACGAAGTAATAAGTAAACAGCAAAACGGTTTTATTAAAAATAAATCCACTACATTGGCATGTTTTAAATTAATAACAGAAATTCTCAGTTCAATAGACAAAAAAGAAATTTCTATAGCTGTGTTTCTAGACATGACCAAAGCATTCGATATGGTATGCCATGATAAATTGTTAAATAAATTAGAACAATACGGTATAAGGGGCCCTGCCTACAATTGGTTTGAAAGCTATTTAAGGGGTCAAAAACAATGCACAGAGATTGTAAAAATGCATCCAGAGACTATCACTCAGGTAACCTATAGGTCCCCATACTTAGCGAATCACTATGGCGTACTACAAGGGACTGTGCTAGCCCCCATATTGTTTTTAGCATATATAAACGAATTGCCAGAATCAACGGATCAGTATATTGTATTATTCGCAGATGATATCACTATTCTGACTAAAGAAGCTGCTATTGATCAGGCGATAAACGTCACCAATGAAGCTCTATAGGATATATACGACTGGTTGATTGTAAATAACTTAGAAATAAATACCGAGAAAACTAAATTCATGAGATATCTGACGTATAATAACAAAATAAATAAAAAAGACACAATAGACTTGCCAATAAAATATAATAATAACATAATTGAAGAAGTAAATGAAATAATTTTTTTAGGAATAAATATTGATAATTATTGTAACTGGAAATCGAATGTAGATCTTGTTTGCAAAAAAAACACAAATTCGTTTACGCACTTCGAAAAATAAAAAAATAACTAACAAAGAAACAGCATTAATGGTATACCATTAATGCTGTTTCTTTGTCACAGTCATGTATGTTCTGTATCGAGGTATGGGATAATCATATGGGGAAACTGTACAGACGCCCAGAGATCATTTATTGCCCAGAAAAAATGCATAAGGTCTATCTATGGTCTCAAGTGAACTGATTCGTGCCGACCAATATTTACCGATAAACGTTTACTTAAACTTCCATCCCTATACGTTTTTGAAATGTGTAAATTCGTTAGACACCACCTATCACTTTTTGAGGAGGATGAGAAGTCCCAATTTAACAGGAAAATAGTACAAAAACCTCTGGTAGTACCTCAAAGCAGGTTAAAGCTATGTAATAGAAACTGCTACACCATGGCGGTGAAAACTACCGGAAAAACTAAGAAAAATGAATTACTTAGAATTTAATAGAACTTTAAACAATTGGCTTTGTGACAGATGTTTTTATTCAATAGATGATTATTTAAATTTTAAACAGACATGATGTATATACATTTTAAAACACTTATTTAAATTATAATTGTTGATATTACTTATAAATCTAATCAATAAATAAATTAACTGTCTTGACTGTGAGATATAATTTAATAAACTGACTTAATATATTTTATATTGTAATGTGCCTATTAAACAAAGTTAGACTGTACATTTTATTTTGACTACGATGTGTATGACTAATGAATAATGACATTGATGTAATTTCATGATGGATGATGGATTTTTTATGATTGCTTTATTGATAATGCATGTACTAGAAATATTTGCACGACTGATAAGTCGAATATAGTGAGACTAAAATTATATTACCATGTTAATTATGTACCCTTAATCTGGCAAATAAATAAATTTCATTTCAATAATTTTTTGTACTAACTCATCTGCCTAGCCTTTTCCCAACTATGTTCGGGGTCAGCTTCCAGTCTAACCGGATGCAGCTGAATACCAGTATTTTACATGGAGCGACTGCCTATACTGGCTCCACCACCCAGTGAGTACTGGATAATACGATACCCCTTGGTAAAGCTGGTTGTCAGACTTTCGCGTCTCTGACTACCTGTAACGACTGTCAAAGATCTACAGATGACAGCCGAGACGAACCTTTAAACGTGCTGTCCGAGGTGCGGAGGAAACTCGGTATGTAATGGTGGTCACCCATCTACGGATTAACCAGATCGACCCGAGCGGCTGTTATTGTTTAACCCCGAGCCGAGGGAATGGGACGCCGTCACCTCCCTGTGCGAAGCAGTCATACTAGCGAAGGTGGTGGCGGGACGTGAGAGGGAGAGAACCTCACGTCCCAGCCGCCGCGGGAGACGCACCGGGCGTCGGCGCCGGCCACCGTAGGCGCGGGCCTGTGGACGGTGAGCTATGGGCTAGCTCGCCGTCCGTCCGTCTTATGACGACAGGCCGTGTCGACGGCGCAAGTGTTCCACGCGCGCCTGAAAGAGATGTCAGCAAACAGGAAGGGGTCCGAAAGGACCGATGCCTGCCAGGGTTGCGGGACTGTTCGAAAGAGATACCGCGGCCCTGGAACACAAAGGGCAAAAGAAGGAACATGGATGGGTTTTAGTCAGTACAAGTCTGACACTCCCTCCTGCTCAGCCCAGAGCGGGAGGGGTTATTTGAGGATTCCCATTGTTAAAAAGAAAAAAAAGAGGTATAATAACCCTAAGAAATTCAATTCAACATTGGAGGATCCTTCGTTTTCCATAGGGCCTATTTTAATTGTAAACCATATTCTTACTTGAAGGTGCAAATAAACTATTTTATTTCTTTTTATTTTATTTATAGGGGATGAGCAACTGTAAACCCTCCCCCTCCCTGTTACTCATCTATACTATGTATACTAATATTATAAACAGGTGAAGTTAGTGAGGTTATGGGGATTAATCTTTGGATCTACTGCACCGATTTTGAAAATTCTTTCACTAATAGGAAGCTTATTAGTATACGATATAGATATCGAAGTAGACGGGCATGTGTTGCAATATGTCGATGAGTATACGTACCTGGGCCAGACAGTGTCTTTTAAAAATAGGCAGGACAAAGAAATCGAAAGGCGAGTCCAAAATGCTTGGAAGTGCTTCTGTGCCCTAAAAGGACACATGAAGGGGAGCCTTCCAATAACGCTGAAAAGAAAACTCATCGACATGTGTATCCTGCCCGTCCTAACCTACGGTGCACAAAGTTGGTCACTTACTGAACAACAGAAGTTCAAACTCAAGATTTGCCAGCGGGCAATGGAGCGCAGCATAATAGGTGTTAAGCGGACAGATCGCGTAAGAAACACTACCCTGCGCTTCATTACTCAAATTGCAGATGTTGGAGAAAAAACAGCCAAGCTGAAGTGGGAATGGGCTGGCCACGTAGCACGAATGCGCCCGGAGGGATGGGCAACGATCGTCACTCACTGGACGCCTCTCGGAGGGAATCGCCGTCGAGGTAGACCGCGGCGAAGGTGGTGTGACGATCTGATCTCGTTTGCGGGGCGAACATGGCCAGATATTGCACAGGACAGAGAGGTTTAGAAGGAGGAAGGGGAGGCCTTTGCCCAGCAGTGGGGCACAAAAATAGGCTAACAAAAAAAAAAATAGGAAGCTACATTATCACCGAGTGCCATAGGCTATGTTTACAACGTGCTCGTGGGATAATTTCCGACCAAAACGGGAGCGGAGCGGGCAACAACTATACTCTATACACTTACCTGAATTTCTTAATTCTGCCATCATTGGTGACTAGCTGCACCTTCTCTTCCTGCGTCCAGCCGAGGTACCGAGCTACTTGAGGCAGCGTGGCGTTGCCTTGCTTGTCTGTACAGTCTTCGTCTGATGTCTTCACTATGAAGACGATGTAGAAGCCCACGGGGAATGTGTCTTGCTGAAATGAAAATAAAGGCAAATGATGCAGGATTATTTAAGCTTTGAAGATGTCGCAGAATGACTGAAAAAATCTTTGTAAAATTGGAGATTCTAGGACTCGCATTTCCGAATATTTTTAGGGGATCCAACTGGAATAATCTTCGTAATTAACAAGGATTTTGTTGTTGTTGTTTGTGGGTGTGTGTTGTTTGTTGTGTTTTGTTGATTGTGATTTGTGTTGTGTTTGGTTTGGTTGTGACTTTTAGCCTCAGGGAGTGGTGTTCCGTCGCTTCCACGGAAAAGTGCCACATGAACGCGCAGTGATTTAGTGCACAAGTGAAGTGTTACTAACATAATTTTAAGGTTCTATATACTAACATAATTTGTACTTATTTTATCACATGAAATATTTTTTTAATATTTATACAGGGTTAGTTTCCAAAGACCAGCCAAATTCTCAGATATAATGCAGTACATCATTCTGAGTCCCCCCACATAGAATTTTTTCTTCGGTTATTAAAAAAATAATCAGCTGTTTCCTACAAAAGTGCAATACCTACATGGTCAAAATGTATGGAACAGCTGTTTTTTTTTAATAACCGATGAAAAATTTCTATGTGGGGGGCTCAGAATGTCGTACTGCATCATATCTGAGCTTGATTTGGCTGGTCTTTGGAAACTAACCCTGTATATATATATTTTTTTTTTGTACGTAATCTTCGGCAGCTCCCCATTGTGAAAGGGAGTCAGCTGTAATGCCTGCAATTCACAGCGGCCCAGTACGGATTAGTAGATGTCACAGGTCTTCAACTTTTTTAGTTTAGAATATGCAGGTTTCCTCACGATGCTATTTGTTAGTACATGCGAAGAAAACAATCAATTCGTATTTTATAAAGATTGGTAAGAAATAATTTTCGTTAGACTGTACTAAAATAGACACAATGCTATCGTCAGGTTATTTTTTTTATAAATTTAGCATACTGCGATGTTATTGGCACAAAAATTAAATAAATTAGGCATCGTGCGATCCAATGTATGGTGGTTTCAAAATATTGGCATCGTGCTACCGATTACTTGGAAGTACAAAAAAATGGTCATAGTGCGAAAGTAGGCATCGTGCTACGAAATCGTATTTAACAACATAGCATTTTTTTTAAACAGTCCCACTAGGAATTTCTCTCATATCGTGGGTACGTTTACAAACATTTAAACTCACATACACAAACAGCCAGACCCGGAACAACTACCCGTAGGCCATACAAATATTTGTTCCGTGAGGGGATCGAACCCGCGACACGTAGCGCAGCAGTCAATCACTTAGTCCTAGGCCAACCGTGCCGTCAATGCAGGCTATCGCGTATGAATTCGCCGCTAGAGGCGCTAGTGTAGCGCGAGGTCACCGACATGTCAGATGTCATAGTATTCGAGCGTTGCGTGCTTTTTTATCACGTATTTTTACTAATATTCACAATAGTGGTCTAGGTTGAGCCATTCCTGATTAATTATGACTCGAAGATTTTAAGTAGCAACTTAGGATCTTATTTGTTAGTACTTGGAGGTAAAATAAATTTTAAATGTTTCATACTTGATAATTATATGGAGATTATTGTAAGTATGTATCTGAAGTTTACACTCTGTTGTTATACGTAATAAAATAAACTTTATATGAAGTTATCGGTACTTTAAAGTATAAAATAGTATTATTGACAAGACCTTACTCGACTATGGCGCCATCTGGTGAGCTCAAAAACGATAGCCCTCATTGTTAAGTACTTACTGTAAGAGTGATGCCTCCTCGTCTGGTCATAGTCAAGAAATAACCATCGTATAGTATGTCTCTCTCGTTGTCAAATACTGGGCACTGTAAAGTGATTTAGTATTAAGTAAATATCTACTAAATATCATATTAGAGCTGGGATAGACGATAGACAGAATTTTATATGGAGCGACCTCTCAATCACCCCAGCAATAGTTTTAAGAGGTTTAACGTCTTACGGCATTTTATACAAACTTTGAACTTATTTGATTTCGAAACGACTGAACCGATTTTAATGAAACTTCATACGCATAAGCAGGATAAACATTTTCGAAATTACTTAAAAAAAAAGATAATTGGAAATTTGTTTCTACGGAAAATCTAAAATCGGTCTAATTTAGCTGTAACACTATTTTTCGAAAATGTTCTCTGTCTACTTTTTAGACCTATGTATCCTGCTTATGCGTATGAAGTTTCGTTAAAATCTGTTCAGTCATTTCGAAAACAAATGAGTTCAAAGTTTGTATAAAATGCCGTAATACGTTAAGGTGGATGCGCAAGGGTAGCCCGCGAAATTTAAATTTTCTTACGTTTATTGCAATTTGCAGGTCAGTGTCAGGTTGTTTGTTGATGAAAATATGAATCGCGCCAGTAACACTTATGGAGTTACAGAATTATAATCATTTAAATCATCAATACAACCCTCCAAGTTCATGAAATCCCAAAGAGTGAATTTTTCATGAAATAGCTATTGAATGTGATTATATGAACTTGGAGAGCTGTATTGATGATTTAAATGATTATAATTCTGTAACTCCATACGTGTTACTGGCGCGATTTATATTTTCATCAACATACAACCTGACTTTGACCTGCAAATTGCAATAAACTTGAGAAAATTTAAATTTCGCGGGCTACCCTTGCGCTTCCACCTTAAGGCTCTTTAAACTAAAAGGTCAAGCCTCATTGTTCGCTTCCTCATTGGTCTAGTGGTCGCAAACGTGACTGCGTCGGGCAAATTGTTATAAGGTTTTTCCATCAGGAGTCTGGATTTGTGCCCCGTTGATAGCAAGAGGCTCGCCCCCTATTACGTGCGACTTATAAGAGGACCCATACACCTACAATAATATTGCGCAATGTTGATGATAGCACAATATGATTGATGAGCTCGGAAACCCACACGGTACAATTAAATTGAGACAATAAAATTGAACAAGCATTCTCGTCATAACTTAAGTATTGCGCAATATACCATACACAAACACAATAAATAAATATTGTGCAATAAAATTTAAAAGTCCTCAATCTTTTACTCAATCATTGCGCAATCTTCAATACTACCCCTATATGTTCAATAATATTGTGCAATCATCAAAATCAAAATAAAAGCATTTATTTCAAGTAGGCCAGTTACAGGCACTTTTGAATTGTCGAAACAAAGATAACAATGAAATGTAGCTACAGTCCCAGTCACAAGGCATAAAAACTGTGAAAGTACTGTAGTTGCCCATTCCCTATCGTAGATCTCTATGGAGAAGCACGGGCAAGAAACTCCATGGACACTCTTTTAAATCAGCAAATTGTTACAAAATCTTGGTTACATCATTCATGTTGAGATGGTACACTATGTGAGAACGATGTAGCAAGATGTGCACATTAAAAGTGTCCACAGTAAAAACAATTCAAAAAATAAAAATAATTAATTCAATTAAGCCGTGGCAACTAAGAGATGACCAGTCACACTGACAGCGCCCGTTCACGAACATGACGCATAGATCAGCACCATTCAACTCAACCATTTTGAAGGGAACTATATGATCCGACACACGCACCACCATCAGCGAGACATTTGAGTGAGCATGACATCAACATTGCGCAATATTATTGTAGATGTATGGGCCGCCTTAGGAGGCCCCTAGACCTACAATAACATTGTGTAAATACATTTAATTGTACAATAAGATTAAAAGGTGCTTTGCATCCAAACGATCAATTATATTGAACAAAAATACGAAGTGCTCAATGTTGTCGTGTTCAATTGGAACAACATGTCCGAACAAGATGCAGCTGCAGCTGTGGTGTTGTTGCTTATGGCTAAACGTAAACGAACACGTCGCTGGTGAGAAAGACAGAAATACACTCACGAAAATCTTTTAAAATACTTGATGTTAAGTGAGGAAGCGGACTTCAAAAACTACGTACGACTGGACTTGGAACAGTTTCAAGAGATACTAGAATTGAAATTGATTTGAAAAATATTGCTCAATACTGACCTTCCACGATGCAATGGAAAAATATGGTACAATAAAAAATTAACACTTTTGTTCAATCATTGCGCAATCTTCAATACTTAGCCTAATCGGTCAATTATATTGCACAATTCGTAATATTGCGCAATATAATTGATCGGCTAGGGGCCGTCTTAGGCGGCCCATACACCTACAATAATATTGCGCAATGTTGATGATTGCACAATATTATTGAACATATAGGGGTAGTATTGAAGATTGCGCAATGATTGAGTAAAAGATTGAGGACTTTTAAATTTTATTGCACAATATTTATTTATTGTGTTTGTGTATGGTATATTGCGCAATATTTAAGTTATGACGAGAATGCTTGTTCAATTTTATTGTCTCAATTTAATTGTACCGTGTGGGTTTCGGAGCTCATCAATCATATTGTGCTATCATCAAAATTGCGCAATATTATTGTAGGTGTATGGATCCTCTTAGGTACACCTCTGCCTTATAAGGCGGCCCCTAGACGATCAATTATATTGCGCAATATTACGATTTTAATACCCGATTTTAATACTTCAGGTATTAAAAAGTCTTACTCACCGAAAAGTTCTGTATAGAGACCACGGCACAGATATCATCGTCAGACTCGATCATTACTATAACACTCTTTGGTCGAGACAACCAGCTTCTGGTCTCCAGATTAGTTCTTAGCAAAAACCTGCAAAGTTATTAAAATAAATTAAAATCGCTAATTAAGTTTTTAAACTGTCATGGTCACCAACATTGTCAATAACACTAGAAACGGGATGTAGGTACCATGTTTACTGTTCATTTTGAGTTCCCGATATTTAGGTTTATCCGTGATCATGGTGCTTGCAACAGCGCCGAAATATCGGGAACTCAAAATGAACATGGTAAATATACCGTTTCTAGTGTTAATGATAATCGCTAATTAGTTGAAAATTAATAATGATTTGGTATAACTGTAGCAATCATATTGACGAAATAATCGATATTGATTTAAGACAGTGATAGCACATCAATATTTATTTCAAATAACGTTGAATTTACCAGTAGCGAAGGGTCAATTTTTGTAAGAGGTAAGCCGGAGTACCTATCTTTAATGTGATTATATTATTTGTCTATAAAATACTGACTGTGCCATTTTTCAAAGGGAAGCCGGTAGGAATCGGTTTGTATGGAACCTTCGCCACTGGAACTCACTATTATGTGCGAGTGAGACAAACATAGGAAACACCACTTAGTGTAAGAGAGAAAAATTTAAAGGGAACAGGGCCTAGGTATTTGAAGAAACTATTGCCGTCGCGCTGCGTCAAGCCTGCCTCCGTAGAGTACGATAGGGACAGCTGCAGCTGAGCCGATTCAATTATTTTTAACAACAAAATTTTAAGAAAGAGTATGTCTAGATTGCCATTTATTTCTTTTAAGTTAAAAACTATTCGTTTTTTTCTGGTTGTCCTATAATCAAGGCCGTAAAATAATATTTTATTTTATTTTTTGTTGTTATAGATTTCTTATTATATAGGCAAATAACTATTTTTTGTGTTTTTTTCATTATTTCGTGCCCAGCTGTTTCGGAGTTAAGGGGAGGGGAATAGTCAATTGTCGCGTTTTTTTTTGAGGTGGTCACAATGAGCCCTTTCATTTGATATGTAACACAATATCGTTTGCAGAACTTTTCTTTTTCATTTTCAAATTACCCCCGAAAAGTGGCCCATATGTTTAAAATTCATTAATTTACGTTACACGTCCGTCTTTGGGTCACCGAATTACATATGTGTACCAAATTTAACTCAATCAGTCCAGTAGTTTCGGAGTAAATTGGCTGTGACCGACAGACATGCGAGTAATCCTATAAGGGTTCCGTTTTTCCTTTTGAGGTACGGAAGTTACGGAACCCTAAAAAGGGGAATACATTAGTATGGAGAATCCCAGACCCTCATCATCATCATCATCATTTCAGCCGAAAGACGTCCACTGCTGGACATAGGCCTCCCCCAAGTGTCGCCACACTGACCGGTCCCGTGCGACACTCATCCAGCGGATCCCCGCAACCTTCACCAGGTCATCGGTCCACCTAGTGGGAGGCCTTCCAACGCAACGTCTTCCGGTTCGTGGTCGCCACTCCAGAACTTTTCGGCCCCATCGGCCAGACCCTATTCCCTCTTAATGAGAGGAATTATAACATACCTATGAATACTCTCCGTATCGTCCATCTGGTTACACATATACTTCCTTTTCTCGTGTTGAAACCTCAGATCTAAATTATTAGACTGATCGAAGGGGAAGAAGTAGTACATGGGCTGACTAGGCGTGGTAGTTAAATTCGTGGTAGAATTTAACCTGACAAAGAAGTCAGTGACGGTTTCTACCAAAATGGTAACATTTATCGAGTCTGGCGAGGACGATGTCAGGTGAATGATTGGTGTATTTTGTGTTGATACATCTGAAAGAGAAGTAGGTATGTTAGATTTTAAGTTTTTTAGGCTCGATAAAATTGTGCTAAAAGGGTTGAAGTTAGCTTAAAAATTTGGAAAAATCGGGTCTATCCTAAAAGATTGTGTTTTATTTGGAAACGGACTTTTTTACATATCATTACAATGTTAATTCCTGTAGTTATTTTAATGAATCAACAATTGACTGGCAATGGTGATTTTAGTTGGATTCTGGTATTGTGAATTGAACACATAACAATTCTAGAATTCAACTCAAATATAGTGATTCTAAAAATTTGCTATTTTTTCTTGCCGTTTTGGAAGAGTAACATTATAAGTACGGTTTTATCACTCGCAATTTATTGGGATTCAGAGTCGTTTGTCTTGGTATGGATATGTAATGAGGAGGGAGAGGAAGGCCAAAGAAAAGATGAATGGATTGTGTGAAGACTGATATGAAAGAGAAAGTAGTAAATGATGCCGGGACGTCTGACAGGGGGGGATTGGAAGAAGAAACCGTGTTGCGCCGACCACAAGTAGAATGGGACAAGGACAGGAAGATGATTAATTTATTGGGATTCAGTCAGCTCATAATTAAGGACCCCGAACGACTAGTAATCACGATAAATTGCTAATGAATAAAACCGTAGATGCTCCAAAATAAGTATCTAACTTTCCAAACATCCTAGTAAATACAAATTTAGAAGAATTTCATTAAAAAAAATGTGTTTTTAAACTATTATTTCTATAAAATCCCAATCGCCGTCGAGCATATAATAAAAATATATATAGGTAATAATAAAAAGGTACAATATAACAATAAATATTTACGTATAAGGGGACCACAGTAGACTCTAATCCTCTTCCCACTGACTGACAAGACAGCGTGAACAGAAAGAGAACGGTAAATTAAAAAATGGGGGTCAATAGAGTGGTGAAAAATGTCGGTGTTAAAAAAAATGGCCGACACGGGACGCCCGGCAGATGTGAAACATCTATGTTAATTATATTAAATTTAGTGTATGAATGTACTGCACTAACATTAAAGTATTTTTATTCTTTTATCGATATATATCGATCAAATCTGCATACGACCTAAGTACATCACTAATGGGGGCTATCGCGTGTGAATTCGCCGCTAGAGGCGCTAGTGTACCGCGAGGCCATCGAAATGTCAGATTTCATTGAACGTTCACGCGCTGCGTGCTTTTTATCACGTATTTTTACTAATATTCACGATTGTGGTCTAGATAAAGACTTGAAGATTTTAAGTAGCAACTTAGGATCCTATTTGTTTGTACTTGGAGGTAAAATTGATTTTTAAATGTTACATGCTTACTAATTATGAGGAGAATATTGTAAATAAATGTATCTGAAGTTTACACTGTTGTTAGACGTAATAAACTAAACTTTTTATGAAGTTGTAGGAACTTTAAAGTATAAAATAGAATTATTGACATTACCATAAGCGACAGTGGCGCCATCTGGTGAGCTCAAAAACGATAGCCCTCATTGAGTAGCGTGGAACTTTTGAAAACGGAATTTCAAAACCAACAATCGTTCCAAAACAAACTTTATTCTAATGGGAAAAGGTTGATTTTACGTAGCATAGAGGAGGAATCATGCCATGACAGCGTCATGCCATGACAGCGTCATGCCATTTTCCATCACAGCATACGAGTCAACTTTACTCCCTAGACGCTCATATAGATGTTTCACATCAAAAGTCTGAGAACATTTTTTTACTTACGAAGTATTTTTATAACGTAAGGTTTAGAAAGCTATGCTGATTTCGCAAATTGGGTTGCCAGAAAGAAAATCTAAAATTTAAAGTTATGTTCAGAGAAAAAAAAAAGAAACTTCAAAAACGATTTGTAAAAATATTAAGTATATGTTTTGAAAATACATACCTTTTATTTGAATATCGCGTATCTGGCAGCCCTTAAATTGTTCCTTATGAATTTAATTAGTAAAAAAGAAAACTATTGTTGCATATTAGAATTATTTATACCATAATTATTTCTTATGGAAAATAAAGATCTTCAATGAAAAAGCAACAATAGTTATTGTGGCTTATTAAAGTATTTATACCATAATTATTTCTTATGGAAAATAAAGAGCTTCAATTCTACAACTTTATGCTTGCTAAAACGACACGAACGCGAATTTGAAAATTACAAGATTAAAAAAAAAAAAAACGCTATGTAAACTATAAAGTCATACTATTCCAAAAATATATTTCCGTTCCCTATTTAGAGGACAAAAAAAAAACAAAATGGCGGGTACTTAAAACCAGTTTGTGACTCACCACACGTTTCTTCATCTTCAGTAAACATATTATTGTGAGGACACAGCGTCCTCGATATGTTGGTGAACTGCTCCAGACTGACTGGGGTCTGGACTAGCATGGGCAGTTGCCATGAGAATACTCCTGGAAACAAAGATTATTATGTATATTCAACCAGTCAGCACTAGGCCGCGTGAGGGATTCTGTACCACTCCCTGGAGAGGAGGGCCGTGCTCCAGTAGTGCGAACATTCATCACCTGCCTAGGTTTTTCTCAACTATGTTCGGGATCAGCCTAACCAGATGCAGCTGAATACCAGCACTGTACATGGAGCGACTGCCTATCTGACTTCCACAACCCAGTTAGTACTGGGTAATACGGTACCCCTTGGTAAGACTGGTTGTCAGACTTTCGGGCCACTGACTACATGTAACGACTGTCAAAGATCTAGAATTGCCAGCCGATACCAACGGATTAAGGTACTTTCCGAGGCACGGAGGAAACTTGGTATGTAATGGATGGTCACCCATCCACGGACCAACCTAGGCAAGCACGGCTTAACCTGAAGACCGACCCCGAGCGGCTGTTATTATTTAGCCACGTGCTCCTCCCGCAGAAGAAAGACATGGATGGAAAAAATCTAGGCCGGTTCTTCTTCTCTCATATCGGCATGAACAATAGTATAATCATGCCGCGGTAAAAATATTAGCCAGTCGGCAAGGAAGTGGCGGGCCTGACTGTCCCAGATTCCTGTTACCGCTTAAAGATGATGCTGATGAACATACCTTTCTGCTGTCTTGCAGTGATGAACAAAGGGTACGTCTTATTAGCAAAGTCACTGGCTACCGTCACTCTAGCTGGAGTATCATATGTCTCCAGTTCCTGAAAGAAATTGTTGATAATTTAGTTTAACGCCATCTGTTGGTGGAATGTAGCAACTTTGTGTTGCACGAGGTCACCGCTAGATAGTGTTGGCGAAAATTGCTTTGTTACATTGCGGTTGTTTTATACGTCGCTATTTTTAAGGTGCTTTTACACTGACATGGTGACGAGCTAGCGCAAATAAATATAGAAACACAACATACAAGAAAAAACAATCGATCACAACGGCAGACATTTTTTTTTGTGGTGCTGCCAAAACTTACTACCAAAGTCCACTTTCCAATTTAGTTACAACGGGATACAAATATTATTCCAAGTTATAACTTTTAATTTAAATTAAATAACCGAAAAGTCTTAGGGAAATATAGAACATAGCACCCATAATAAATGAGGCCTAGTTTGTAACACGATATTTCACTTTTTTTACTTGATAACATTGCATTGCGATCTACGTGTAAGAGAAGGACAGCGATATCGCTTTTTGGAGCCCACTTCTTGTCTAATCGAAATTAAAAAAAAATAGACCAGAGGAGGTATGCACTGTGGAATTCAAACTGTGGCGGCATTACAAAAAGTACTACAGTGCCATCTATGACATAAATGAAGAACTAACATCAAAGTGATAAATCGCGCAGTTAAAGATATCCGTGACTTAAAACTAAGTATATTGTTTAGAAAAAATCCGACAACAACTGTTGGGCAGTAGCCCACCAGACACAACGCCCGTCTGGTCGGTGGATACCCCCTTTTCCATGGAGGATGGAGAACTTTACACCCTGTTCTTCATACCCCTAAAAAACGATGTGTATGACCTATTTTTCCATGTCTCCTCTCCTCTTCGTACAAAAATCTCAGTGTAAAAGCACCTTTATTGATTATTTCATGCTATGTTACACCCACTGCTACATCTTTCATGGAAAACTGTGAACATTCACATGAATTCTCAAGGCAATAAAGTTCATTTTCAGCCCAGCTTACACACGATTAAACATCACATTTCCAGAATAAGCTGACCTATCATTGAACGGAAAGCTTATACAATGCCAGGTCGACTTATTTTGTATCGTAGTGTGGAATACATAGTATCCAACTTCGACCGTATTTATAAGCTAGCGACCCGCCCCGGCTTCGCACGGGTGCAATGTTCTACATATAAAACTTTCCTCTTGAATCACTCTATCTATTAAAAAAAACCGCATCAAAATCCGTTGCGTAGTTTTAAACATCTAAGCAGGGGCGTGCCGTCCATAGAGGCAATTAGGCCTAGCCTACCCTACCATTCCTACCAACAACGCAACAAATGCATTTATTATAACTATATTAATCAAAAATAAAAAAATAAAACGCCTGTTATAATACTTAAAGCAACTTGTCGCGGCCGTGTGACGTAACTGGTAATAATATTACGACGCTCGCTCCCGGCCGTCTAGGCAAGGCCCCAGCCGGCCTAATTTCCATTGATAAATTTAAGCACACTGATAAGTATTTTCGTGTATATACACGGAAATACGAACGGTACACATAGTAAATAGGGGCGTAAACTCCTGCGAGTGTAGCTGGCTAGCTGGCCACTGATTGGCTGCCCCACAAAGTATTATCCGGCTAAAACGGTATGCGGTGATGCAATTATATTTGGTAGTGTTTTTTTCATTGGCAAAATAACAATTGTATTTTTCTTAGAAGCCATATTTGTTTCATGTGACAAGCAAAATTTATTTCGTGATCTTGAATGTTTTGATTATTATAATATCTGACGGTTGTAATTCGTTTTGAAACGTACAGTAGTGTAAATATTATTTGTTGTATTTGTTTATTTACTTAAAAATGGTGTTCTGTTGTGAAGTTTGCGCTGATGTGTTTGTCAGAAGTTAAAAACAATAAGTATTCACGATTGTTTGATGTTAAGATTCAAGTTGTGTCTAAAGGAAAATGTGTAGATACCCGAATTACGAGAATTAACCCAAAATTCATCTCGTACTCGGTATTTCAAATGAATCTTTCTTCTGTTTGCATTGTAAGAAAATCGTGATTTGAACCTTGATTAATGTGGTGAGTTCTTGTATTTATAACTTTGGTTTTTACAGGCTTATTTTCAATGTTTGTTTTTCAAATATTCCGGTCAGACGCTCAAAATTGGGTACGGAACGAAAACTAAACTATTTTTTTTTGTTTACAGCGCCCTCTGTTTTACTTTTTAGGTTTTTTTGTAACGAAGCGACATCCTTCGTTCTTGTATTGACAGAATACCATTGAAATTCCTTATATTTAAGCTAGATGGCGTTGTTTCTCATACGCTTACTAAAAAGACGATGAAGAAGACTAGAAGACAGATGCGGGGGCCTGGGAGGGTTAGTGAATATATCAATAGATGTGACTACTTTGAGGGTCATCCTAAGTAGAGCGACGCTGTGATGTTGCGAGTTTTTTTTTTTTTGCTTGGCCTGCCCGCCTTCGGGAAGCACTGCACGCCACTGCATCTAAGCATACATTGGGACAGACAGCGGGAAGCGACTTTGTTTTATACTATGTGGTGATGCGGGTATTTTGTTGTACAATTGTGCTCTTTCAAAATTTTTTTTTAGCCAAACTTAGTTCTCATCTTCGGCAAAATCAGAAAACTATCTTGAATAATTACTTTAACTTTACTATAGTAGGTATATACTAGGGTTAAAAACCAGCGTTTGTCTAAACAAAGGTGCTATATACAAGTTCAGGTCGGTACATGATACTATACTATATTGAATAATTATTTACTATTTTAAATAAAAGTTCTATACAGCGTGTAACAGAAAGGGTATAATCATATGGAAGAGTGTGGTACGGACCATCAAACTGAACAACTTTCTCTATGGGACGACCATCGAAATCGTAAAAAAGTAATCAGCTGTCCTATACAAAATTTCAATACCTACTCGATCCAAATGTATGGGACAGCTGATTATTTTTTTACGATTTCGATGGTGGTCCCATAGATAAAGTTGTTCAGTTTGATGGTCCGTACCTATAGTTGTAAATAAACCGTTTTAAACCAAAATCAGTGGTTTAAAACCCGTTTTAAATTTGTTTAAAACGGTTTAAAACCACGACCACGTGGGCCGTACATTGATTACGAATTACTTTAAAAAATAGTTTAAAAGGCTAATTGAAATCATTTACCATTTTTATTAATATATGTGAAGTCATATATCATATTTATACTACTATTTAGGATTAGACACTGAAAACAATCATGTTTTGGGTATTTATTAAAATAAAACGGCAATGCCGCATTTTTATTTTTCACTTTGCTACCAAAATCCGAACGGGGAGAGATGGGGCAGGCAGGGATCGATTTTATGTTTGTCTGTCATGTTAATGAAGGTTATTTTAAAACATTTTTATTTTATTTTCCTTTTATATATTCTAAATCAGGATGGAGGTGTGGTCTAGATAACTTCGTGTAAAGCCTCAGTGCATTCCAAAAAAAAAACATTCTAAACCATATTAAACCGCAAAGTGTGGTTTTAAATCGTTTTAAACCAAAAAGACGGTTTAAAACAAAATGGTTTAAAACGTTTCAAATCCGTTTTGCATCTCTATCCGTACCACAGTATTCCATATGATTATACCCTTTCTGTTACACGTTGTATAGAGGCCATTCATCATCGATCTGCCTAGCCTTTTCCCAACTATGTTGTGGTCGGCTTCCAGTGTAACCGGATGCAGCTGAATACCAGTATTTTATATGGGGCGACTGCCTATCTGACCTCCGCAACCCAATTAGTACTAGGTAATACGATATCCCTTGGTAAGATTGGTTGACAGACTTTTTGGGCTACGTGTTACGTGTTACGTGTATGTGTGTACGAGTTTTACGACACTCAAGGATCTACAGATGACAGCCGGGACCAACAGCTTAACGTGCTTTCCGAGGCACGGTATATATATTTGCCATTATTTCACTTAATTTTTATTGTTGTGATATCTAGCGGTTTTATATCAATTTCTATTGATGTCCAGTACGTAATAAGATCAACCACCTTACTATAATTATGAAGGGGGCATATGACACTAAATAAGTGCTATTAATCACCGGGGTGGTAAACGCCAGTAATGCCAGCCACCACCCCGGTGGCAAGCTCAAAGGGGGCAGATGGGAATAAAGGGACAGCTGGGCGGCAAAACCGAATAAAAATCGGCAAAGAGCCGCTCGGCTTAACACGAATTCCGCTTGTACTACCGAGTTCACCGAGGGTCAACCAGTTTTCAACCTTATTACATAGTGCATAAGGGTGTGAAAAGTTGCAGACCGTTAGTAAACTCGGTAGAACATCCTGAACGGAGTTGAAACTAAAGGCTTATACGAGCAGTGACTGATTGCTTCCGGTGTTTATTTTTCAACGAACACTGCCGAACCGAGTATGCCGACCCGAACCGATCAGTGTGCCGACCTGAACCGATCAGTGTGCCTTATCTGGACATGCATTAATAAACATGACTTACCCCAGCAAATTCCAGGATGTATTCTGTACTTTTATTCACAGCCACTGTGTATGGTATGTTGTATTTATATCTGCAACAAAAAGTTATACTTGTTACACATTGTGTTAGTGACATGGTTCCTGGTTTCTTTTGTTTTATTTACATTTTGCTAGGAATCAATTTCCGCATAAAAACTTGATGGCATAAGGGTTATGTTTTTCGCGTATCTTGTATGTTTGATTTTTGTAAAACAAAAAAATACCTCTCATGTTCGAAATGGCTGGATATACTTATTTCGAAGATTAAGGTATCATTAAATTCGTCTCAAAAACCCAAGTGTCTTTAGGTAGGTGTTCGTTTTTTTTTTTTAAATGGCCGATTTTGACGGTTTTGTAAGTCGTTAATGTTTTTTTTCAACCAAACCTATCGAGTAGGGCATCAAAATGAAGGAAATTACAAATATATTTTACATACGTTGTCGTGTGTTTACGTTTTACATTTGTAGACGGGTTTTTTGATATTTTTAATTAAATGTTACTCACATTGCCTGTTGTTTTTAAAAACATCCTCATTCCTCATACAATCTTACTACTTAATTAGTCTACTGAGTCATCCAATATTCTTTTATTTTTATCACGTAAAGTAATAAAATAAAACATTTAATTTTATCTAGAAAATATTGATTAATGAGTTTATTGGCCAGGCTTCTCCGATAAGGTACTCCTTCATTTCCATTTGTAGGGAAAACAAAATATTATTGAACTTCGAAAAACACATGTCACTGCACTTCACACTCATTTAAGTACTGCAAGGGAACGTTTTGATTTCCTTTATTTATCTCTTTATAATTTTTTAAATATTCCAAAAAAATAACAATATTAAAAAGAAAGATAAAAAATTGTAGCCCACCGGTATCGGGAACAGGGTCCAAGCTACCCCGGTGGTCAGGGTTCTAGAGAGAGGAACCTCCTAACAATACGAGCCATGTCCAGAAGTATCACTTTCTGAATCAAGTGTTTGATCCAACTGCCTAACGAGAGCTTCCTCGCGGTAGGCTAGGACTGCACAAGTTCGTTTTGTATTATTACTGACTAGCTTCTGCCCGCGACTTCGTACGCGGATCCTGTTGCTTTTGCCAGCGACAACGGGGTCGTCAAGAAAATCGAAGATCTGAAACGTTTGATGTAGAATTCTGAGGCCCGGGAACGGGAAAACAACTGGATGAGCGAGACGATTGAAGACGTTCCAGATCTTTCATTTTCGTAAGTCCACAGGAAATGCCCATCAGACTAAACAACTTTTGCTAAGACGTCATTCCTTAATATGTTATAGTGTCGCTGGGCTTTGGAGATCCACAACAGGGTTCCAGATCTCCAAATTTATTCTCACAGCAGAAAATGCTCTTCACGTGGAATAATTTTTGCTATGACACCATTTTTATATCTCTTATACTTTAGCTGTTCTGTTGCGGTTCTGCATCAGGTGTTCCAATTGCCAAAATAAATTATAGCCTATATGTTGCCCAGACTTAATACCTACACAACAAATACCTTTTCTTTCCGTTATTCTGTCAGATAAATATGCCTTCGGGCTTATGTTATTTGAGTGTTTAATTTCCTTTTCCATTTATCTTCGTGACACGGTACCCTACCCGGTAACGCAGGGGAGCAGTCACTTAGATTTTAATTGATCAGGTATCTTCAAATTTAAACTATAACTATGCCTAGAAAGAGGTCAAATCTTTCCCAACGTTCCAAAGGAGCTAAAAGATTGAGGATCATAAGATCCCAAGAATCTACCGAAGAGCGTCAGGAGAGACTTGATGCTGTTCGAGAACATCAGGCTGCAACTCGCTCCGTAGAAACCTCTTCGGATCGCGAAGCACACCTGCGTTCTCAGCGTATTTACGCATTTACATCCAGGTCTCTAGAGACCAGTGAAGAAATCATGCATTGTCTCGTGAGTCGCAGACGTTCACGGATAGATAATTGCGCATTAGTTCTCAGCGTATCGACGCATCTGCTTCTAGGTCTCTAGAGATAAGTGCGGAACATGATGCGCGACTGTCCGCTATGTTAAGCGTTTGACTAGGTTGGCCCGTGGATGGGTTACCTCCCATTACATACCGAGTTTCTTCACTTCCTCGCTGAACATCTGATGCAGCACCGCAACAGACCAGCTAAACTATAAGAGATACAAACATGGTACCATAGCAAAAATTGTTCCACGTGATGAGCATTTTCTGCTAAGAGAATAAATTTGAAGATCTGGAACACCTGAAGTGGATCTCCAAGAGCCCAGCTACACTATAACATATATAGGAATGACGTCTTAGCAAGAGTTGTTCAGCCTGATGAGCACTCTCTGCGTAAAGACTTAGTTTGATGTACAGAATGCTTGGTTGACCGCTTCGTGAAGGGTCTTTTTGTTGTAAAGGTATTAAATCTGGGCAACATATAGGCTATAATTTATCTTGGAAACTTGAACATCTGATGCAGTGATAACTTTGATTTCCATATCAGGTGTTCCAGTGTTCTTCGCGATCCGAAGAGGTTTCTACGGAGCGAGTTGCAGCCTGATGTTCTCGAACAGCATCAAGTCTCTCCTGACGCTCTTCGGTAGATTCTTGGGATCTTATGATCCTCAATCTTTTAGCTCCTTTGGAACGTTGGGAAAGATTTGACCTCTTTCTAGACATAGTTATAGTTTAATTCTGAAGATACCTGATCAATTAAAATCTAAGTGACTGCTCCCCTGCGTTACCGGGTAGGCTACCGTGTCACGAAAATAAATGAAAAAGGAAATTAAACACTCAAATAACATAAGCCCGAAGGCTTATTTATTTGATATAAAATAAAATAATAAATGGGAGTTTTGGCCAGTAGAGTCGAATTTTCAATGAGTCGTCGAATTTTCATCGAAAATCAGTCCTAAACTGTTACCGCCTTCACCGCGTGGAGGTACTCCCAGCTTATGTTATTTTATAATTATACAGTGAAATTAGTGATAGCTTTGATTTCCATATCAGGTGTTCCAGATCTTCAATTTTTTTTTATTTTTTTTATTTATGTTCCACAACGCGTGTGCCAGATCTTCAATTTTTATACGTCAACAGAGAGTGCTCATCAGGCTGAACAACTCTTGCTAAGACGTCATTCTTATATATGTTATAGTGTAGCTGGGCTCTTGGAGTTCCACATCAGCTGTTCCAGGTCTTCAAATTTTATACGACAACAGAGAGTGCTCATCAGGCTGAACAACTCTTGCTAAGACGTCATTCCTATATATGTTATAGTGTAGCTGGGCTCCTGGAGTTCCACTTCAGGTGTTCCAGATCTTCAAATTTATTCTCTTAGCAGAAAATGCTCATCACGTGGAACAATTTTTGCTATGGTACCATGTTTGTATCTCTTATAGTTTAGCTGGTCTGTTGCGGTGCTGCATCAGATGTTCAAGTTTCCAAGATAAATTATAGCCTATATGTTGCCCAGATTTAATACCTTTACAACAAAAAAAAAATCATTTAAATCCGTTGAGTAGTTCCGAAGATTAGCGTGTACAAACAAACAGACAAACAGACATACAGACAAACAGACAGAATTTTTTTTTTGGATTCGTGCTCTATTACTGTTTCCAAACCCCCCTCAATAATTATTTTTTTAATATAACAGACAGTTTTTTTACTGTTTTATTATATGTATAGATATAGATTGGGAAAATTAGAGGATGATAAGAGTATGGTATATGGATATGTATCATACGCAGAATGGGGGGAAGCACAAATGGCATTCTGAAGGTACTTGCGGTAAGGCTGGATGGGCCGACAATTGGTAGGTTTGACAAGCTACATGTCATGCATAGTGCTTGATAAATCTTACCAAAGATAAAAATATTGTGTAATATTATAATTGTGTTTACTAACATAGTTTTAAGCAATTGTTTGTACTAACACTATATGGGCCATGTTGTCTGAAAATAAAAGATTATTATTATTAATGTCCACAATGGGAATTGGGGACTTTAAGTAGGTATTCAAGGAGGTTGTGCCGAGTGCAATTCTCTTTATGATTTCTCAATTTGCCGGTCAGTGCCAGGTTGTATGTTGATTAACCTTTTGAACGCCGGAGCGTAAACATATTTGCGTCCCCTCCCACGCCAAGCCACAAATTCAGCGAAAATACCTACAAAAAAACTCCCATCTCATCTCATCTTATCTATATTCAGGGTCGCAAGAAATACAAAACTTTCTTTATTACTTAAAAATGCCTTATAACACCTAAAACAAATAATGCCTTAAAACATTTTGGTACATGTGTTTAATTCCCTATACAACAATTATTTAACAATTGAATATTTTATGTTGGGTGTTTTTGGTGAAACTGAACGCAAACACAAAACGCATCGTCCTCGATAACGCCGGTAGTGACGTCAAATACTATGTGTCAAAGAAACACTTTTATTTGAAAGTACTAACAAGTTTCACTAAGGATTTTACTATAATATTGTTATTGAAATTTATGCTTGAATAAAGCACATACAATTAATAAAACTATTCTATTATGGGTAAAAAATTGGATGTAAACAAGGCAGATAGAGGTAAATGACACCACCTACCATGACATGAATGGCTGCGACAGTCACGGACGTTTGAACTGTTGTAGAAAATTGTAGTTTAATTTTTTTTTTATTTTCAAGAAAGTGTTTGCAAGTAATAGTTGAACTTATATTTTAATTATTTTCTTGGGTTCACAGTACTGTATTTTTTATATAAAGTGAAAAATAAAATTACATGCATATCCTATTAATCATTGCTTTTAGAAGTTTAAAAAAAAAAACAACAACAGTTACTATGTTTTAAAAATGACTTTCACAGGCTATCCTAGCGATTCCACCATAATCGTTCAAGTTTACCATAAAATCTTAAACAAAGCTATACACACAGATATTGTAAACAGCTATTGTTCATAAACAAATATTCAGGTTATTCAAGTTTTTATTTATTTACTTCATAAACAGCTGTTGCATTCTTTACAACACAAAGTAACATAATGACATGCCACAAGGTTTAATTTCCAATAAAATTTGAAATCCCTTTCTGTTTTCTCTTGAAATCCCTCTGTTTTGTCTTGTCATAATATTGTCAATAAATAAGGTAAATTTTTAAATGAAATCTAGTGGAGATTTAGATAAAATGTTATAAACAGATAGTCTAAGGAGGTATGGTGTAAGGACTAAAGGAAGTATTCTGTAGGGAAAAAGGTGTGAATTCATGTATATTGTGTGTACATAGATTAATAGTGCTAGAAGGATGTTGCTGATTAAAAGAATTATATTTATACAGTCAACAATATATATGTTTAAAAAAATATTTCCTGCATTCTGCTTCGAAAATTGTTTTCAAATATAGAATACAAAAACACTGCAACATACTCAGAGGTCACTGCCTTATAAAGTGCTGATATTGTCGTGGTCATTTAGTAGGTAGGCTTTTTTAAGTGCTTGAACACTTGAGTCAGCAAAAAAAAAGTAATTTGCATTAAAAAGTAGGTATTCGTAACTATATTTTTAGTTGCCAGTGTTAGTCACACGAGATCGATTATCGCACCCAATTAAGGAATAGTTTAAAAGGTCTACGACATTCCAATCGGCCATACAGATTTAATCAGATTAAAATTCTATATTAATACTTACGATAGAAATAATGCGATTTCTATCGAAATTGAGAACACGAAACGAAGGGAAAGGCTCGAAGGCAGCTAGGAAAGGAGATACATAAGAATACTTACGTATTGTTGTAGTGGAATATAATTTCTCCTTTGTTTATATTCTCCTGCAAACATAGATAGGGCAGACCGAATAACAAAAATACAATTTTCACCCATCCTAGCAACGCCATTTTCTTTCAAACTGCATCAAGTTGATATGTAATCGTTGTGAATGATTTAATTTTGGTTTGAATGATACTTTACAATTTTTATTGATAGAAATATATGTAATTTTATCGGGGAAAAACCAGATTGAGATTCCAAACACCACCGAGCATTTTCCAATCAAAACTGTTATGTCAAGTCAATGTCAAATCGTTATGTCAACTAGATATGTGCTAGGCCAACACTTACTAGGATCGACTAAAATTTACGAAAACGACTAATGTTACGTTTCTGTATCCGAAGGGTTTCTGTTCTACAGGAGAGGAATAAGCGGGTTGGGTTTGAAATTAAGTCACCTGAATTTGAGGATTCTGTCACTGTGGGGGGGTCAAGGGGGTTTATTTGATGCGCCCCCATGTGATTTTAGCTGCCGGAGGTATGTAAAATTATTTAAAAAAAATATTGGTAAATCACTCCAAATTCAGGTGTCTTAATTTTAAACCTTACCCCTAGGTAGAACGTATACTACCTATCTCCTTTCAGGCGTCTTTTATATGAGGTTGTTGATAACGATCGGAAATGAAAGTCCAACTTGCAGTAGAACGAATATTAGTAAACAAACACAGTTATGGATCGGGTGATTAACACAGTTTATTCCACTTTGTTGACCTGGGTGATATCACCCGGATGAACAAAGTAATTTTTTTCGTGGACAAGCTGTTGATCTTGTTCTTTCCTATTTATCAAACAGGCAGCAAAAAGTAAATGTAAATTGGGCGACGTTCTCCGAGTCTCTAGTCAAGATGGGCGTGCCTCAAGGTTCAATTCGGTCCTTTCCTATTTCTTGTTTACATTAATGATCTCCCATAATTGATGGCCAAATTATCGGATATAATTCTATTTGCTGATGACACTTCGCTATTTTTTAATATAAATAGAAAAGATACGAATGTCTTACATGTCAACGAAAGTCTAACTGTTTTCTCAAAATGGTTCGCAGCTAACAATCTTTTACTGAATGCGAACAAAACCAAATGTCTAAAGTTCTCTTTACCAAAATGTCCCACAACGGGATCTAAATTTAAATCTTGACGGCAAAAAACTTGATGTTATAGCGGAAACTGTATTCTTAGGGATTACTATCGATTCAAAATTGCAGTGGGGCACTCACATTAAAACTTTTTCGGGTAGGTTAAGCTCAGCTGCTGAGAAAAATTTAAAGAGATCGATATACTGACTCTGCCTTCATTTTATATGATCTTAGAATGTATTTTTTAGTCCGCAAAAATCGAGGGCTTTTCAAAATTAGAAGCAACTTCCATAATATAAATAAAAATATTTTGATTTTGGTGTCCTCATTTCACCTTGGAAGAATTTCGCCTAGACGATAATATCTTCCGGGTGAAATAAATATAACTAATTAAAAACTGTACAACTGAAATAATAACAAACAGATGCGTGTCTCGCGACGGTCAACAAGTGAGAAAAGGACGTTATGGGAAGAAGCTCGGCGAAGCTTAACCTTGGCACTAAACAAAAATATATCAGATGGCTTACAAAAAATATACATACGAAGCCACGTAATTTATGGTGCGTTCATAGTGCACATGACGTGATAACACAACTTCACCAATAATGTAGTTACATGTTTTATGAAACCGGTCTATTTCCTTTATCCGGGCTTATTCCAGTCCGTGTGAAGTAATTCTTAATCAATGAAAAACCCATAGGAAAACCAAATAGCACTTAGCCTACCTGAGAATCAAACCCAGGCAATAAAATAATCACTGTATCACTAATTATTCTTTTCCACCAAGTCGGCACCAAGGCGCCAAGTTTCTCGGAGGATGTATCCTTCTAGAAACTTTCTGACTGTTTCTGTGTGGGTAGTTATCTCCAATGTCAAATCCCAGTTCAACTTAAACAAGACAAAATAAATTTGTAATTAGCGTGTAGTGAGCCAGTAAACGCTTTAATATGTCAGTCAATCCTGTAATTTTAATAAATAGACGTTGGCCAAAACTTATATCAAACCCCGAAAAGTTACTAATTTCTAAGATATTGAATGCAAGTCATGGCCCCATTGTCAGCATTTATCATCAATCTGCTGCCCATATCCTAATTTATTTGGTCACTGTAGCATGTCCTCTTCGTCCATATTCTCTATTACTCTTACTTGTCATCTCATCTCATCAGCCACTGAACTGAATAAATCTCGAAGTCCTTGATTTCTCTTAAAATAACATGCATTCTTGTGAACGCATCTCAAAATTAATTGCTAGCCGAACGCAGCAATAAATCGTCCAATCACAGACAAAGAAGCTACTTCGTTATTTAAAAAAAATAACCTCGGCCAATAGAATTTGAGTATTCAACTCACCGGTCAAATGAATCGCTGTGATTGGCAGAGCAATTTAACAGGTGCTATGCGTCATCCGCCATAACGTTGTTAGTGCGTGAAAGTGAGATCGTTTTGTGAATTGTTTAAGAAAATAGTGATTTTATTGTGATATTTTTGTTGTAAAAGTGTTTTAATGTGTTAACGAAGATGACCGAGTGGTATAGAATGAAGACGGGCTTCATTAACAAGCACGATTCATCGGAATTGTCGGCAGAAACTTCATGTGAAATGTCAGACTCTTTCAATATATTTTCGGACAATTTAAGTCCGATACCTTCTTCTATAGTGCCAAGGAAGTTGGATTTTAGTAGCATGGATGACGATGACGGCATGAGGCATGCATTGCCGCCTCCAGTTTCACATAGCCCACCATACAAGAGAGTTAGGGCTCTCAGGTATGTCACTCAGGTCTTACTCTCTAATTTCTATAGAAAATCACCACGCTACATGGTTTTGTGGCGTTTCAGACCCCTATAGCGTCTCCGAGCTCGTATTTACGACGTAAATAACGTAACTTTCACTTTTACGTACACTTGGAGAGTCTGAATGTCAAATTAATTATGCAATTTGAATAATAATTTTAGTTATAGAGTGGATCGAATGTTCTGGCCACTTTTTTACTCTCTTTTGAGCGAGTTTACCATATTTTCGTTGAAGTAAACATGTTTTATTGTTTGTTTAATGTTTTTCATTCATCAGGATGTAGAATTGCATTCTTTCTGATACATAATGCCTCATTTAAACTTTAATCAACTTTGTTTAAGTGAAATTTCTACTAAAAACTAATACTAATTAATTTTCGACCAAATATTTGAACACAATAATAACAAACTTAGCCAAAAGAAACTTTCTCTTACAAATGTTTTGAATAAATGATTTACTTTGAATTCTGTCTACTCCTCTTAATCAGATTAAGCCTTTAATCTTAGGATGATAATATGAAATATCCTTTTGATTGAAAGATGCATTTCGATTGGAAGCTGACTCCAACATAGGTAGTTGGGAAATGTCTCTACTAGGCATTATCATAATGTCTGAAAATCAATTCCATTCTTGTCTTTACCTAGCAATGTCTATGAAGTAATAAAATAAAACTAGCTCTTGCCCGCGGCCTTGCTCGCGTTTTGGTCGGAAACTATCCCACAGGCATGTTGCAAATATAACCTATGGCAATCGGGGATAATGTAGCTTCCTATTAGTGAAAGAATTTTCAAAATCGATTCAATCAATCCAGAGATTACCTCCTACAACCTCAAAAACCTCACAAACGTTACCTGTTTATAATTTTAGTATAGATGGGCCTACACTTGACATCAATCATCGCCTGATTTAATAGTTGTGTTTTAATTACAATTTATTGATTTTCATCATCAAACTAACTTAATGTTCATCAATTAATACTAATTGATATTGAAGTGCCAATTGAACTAAAGTTCATATGAACAGGTCAAGTTTAAACTTGACCTCAACATCATTGATTAAAGGCAATAAAGAACTGATTCATCTATCTCAAGAATTGATTGGCTAAGCATAATATGAAAAGCTTACTTTGCAGTTATTTCATTAAAACTGAATTTAGGGTTAAACTTGTTTGATTGGTGTCTTTGCATCATTCGTCATTTCAGCCGAATGACGTCTACTGCTGGTCATACGCCTCCCCCAAGTGTCGTCACATTGACTGGTCCCGTGCATGTTGTTCCATGTAAAATACTAGTTTCAGATGCATTTGTTTTTACTGAAAGCTGATTGGAAAGGTTGATAATAATCGTTGCTACAAAAAATACATTATAAGGTCTACAGAGTACGAACTGGGTCGTGGAGGTCTGATAGGCAGTCGCTCCATGTAAAATACTGGTATTCGACTGCATTTGGTTTGATTGTACACCAATCCCAACATAATTGGGAAAAGGCTAGGCCGATGACCATGTTGGAGAAGAATGGGCAAGAAAATCCATGTACTCTTCTTATTGTCAAGTGTTGTAATCATAGATCATAATCATAGGTCATCAAACAGATCCCTGATCACTGATCAATGACATTGACATTAAATATCTTGTTCTGATTTAATTAAGGTCAACTAAGAAACTGTTTTGGTTGTAAAACTAGAAGTATTGACATTTCTATGAGATTTAAAACATTGTCCTTGAAATCTCACCTTTACCACAAAATGTTTAAATAGATTTTTTTTCCTGTCGAATATCTTCTAATTTCATCAATGGATTCCTAGATAACTCCTGCAAATCTAAAACATATTCCCAATTTTAATTCTATAGTCTTCAGGAATCCTGACGTGTGGATAATAATTACATTTCCAATTGATTACCCAACCTTCTGCATATCTATTTTCAGCTGCATAATTCATATGATCACCTTACATCTCAAGCTGCACCAAGCATAATTATGATCTCGGCTGATGAGGCTGATTAAGCATTTATGCTTATGGTCTCCAAAGGCTTCAATTTTGTTTTGGACATGTCAACTGCCTGCCTTTTCCCTATGCTGGTGTCGGTATAGTCTAACCAGATGCAGCTGGATCCCAGTATTTTACATGGAGCGGTTGCATAATTGCGAAATATAATTGATCAATCACCCGAAAATCTGTCCCAATTTCACGCACTTCAAGTTCCAACAGGTCTAAACTTGTCTCTAATGCATCATCACAAATCACAGGTTTGAACCTGAACCAAGACAAGTCCATTCCTCTCCTCCAAACAGGTTTTGGCCAAAGTCCCCTTAAAAATAACTAGGCAATAGGCATTTATGAAAGTTCAAGAAGTATTTCATGTCCTTGTTACTTTTGAATGGGGGAGAGAGAGAGATAGCGAAAATAAATCAATTCTGTATAGAATTATTTTCGCTAGATCTTTCTAGAAGATTTTTACCATGTTTATTATTGCTTGGGTTAGAGTGTGACAGCATGTAAACGAAAATTCTTTAGACTGTTTTGATTTTGCTACAACTTTCTAGAGATTCTGGTTAAATTGTTTGTTATAAATATGATAGATTAGCATTTTTCTCTAATAACCGAGTAGTAGGACAAACACATAGAAGGCTAACAAAAAAAAACAAAACACATGATTTTATTTGTCATTTGCACACAACATTGGCCATGACCTTCAACTTTCAAAATTACTTTTACTGTAAACACATAAAAAAACTACTTATTTTTTTTCATTTAATGCTCACAGTAGTATAATAATTTATGCATCTTGAATACATAATCCCCTTAATCAAGCATCAATTGATGTTTATTTTATTTATTTATAAATGCTAGCCAAATTAAACCAAAGAAATCATCATTATACTTTTATCTACTTACATGTATATGTCTGGCTGTCATTTGTAGATCTTTGAAGTCATTACAGGTAGTCAGTGGCCCGAAAATCTTACCAACAGTTTTACCAACGGGTTTTGTATTACCCAGTACTAACTGGGTTGTGGAGGTCAGATAGGCTCCATGTAAAATACTGGTATTCAATCCTTGGAAGCCAACCCTAATAAAGGAAAAGGCTAGGCAAATGTTGAATCTGCAATTTTGCTTACAGCACACCAAATCCCTAGAAGTGCTTCACATCCTAAAACCTCAAACAAGTTTCAACATGTCTCTATTTTATGTCTATCCCTCTCTTTAAGTCATAGATGACCTCATTCATTCCATGCTTGCCTGACTAGTTCTCTTACTGTACACAAATGTACAGTTATTTGACTAAACAAAACATTATACCTTAATAATCTTTGTGTGTTTACGCAGAGGTGTACCTAATAGTGTTACCCACATTTCGCCAGTTACGTTTAAGTCCTTTAGAGGGCGAGCCTTTGGCGTCAATCGGTCACAAATCCAGGCTAAACATCACGCCTGTAATCCCAGAAGCGATAGGCAGAGGTGTACCTAATAGTATACCCAAATTTAGCAGTTATGTTTAAGAGGGATCTGCAGGGCTATTGCGTATCTTTGTTGATAGTTCATAGTGATCATCACTTGGCGAGTTTTGATATACAATGACCGTTCTTGTTGGTTTCAACTGACGCTACCCGTGCAGAACTGTCAATGTATATCAAAAATCGCTAAGTGATTATCACTATGAACTGTCAACAGAGATACGCAACAGCACAACAGGGCCTGCGAGGAATAAAATTGGTATTTGAAGAAACTATTGCCGTCTCGCTGCGTCAAACCTGCCCCCGTAGAGTGCGATAGGGACAGCTAGCTCAGACCGATAATATCACAAACAATTTGACGAGATCGACGTTTCGTATTCCCCTTTTATCACCTCGAAAACTGAGCTGATTCAATTATTTTTGACTTATCGGGCTCCTAAATCCAGGCTCCGTGGCTGCTACAGTGAAACTCCTAATGGAAAAACCCAATAGTACACACGGCTACACATCAAGCTATACATTTCCAATTTATGCTGATCTCGCATTGTATAGGATTTCCGTACAATGCGAGGTAAGCTTATAATGGAAATGTATAGCTTGATGTGTAGCCGTGTGTACATTCCAAACTCAAAAATGATGTTGACCACTCTACGTCTATCACCCCTCAGTTCACAGGTGACCTCATTCCAAAGTTGCCTGACTGGTTTCTATACAAATGTACTGTTGTTTGCGTTGTCGCGAAAAAACTTGTTATGTGGTGCGATAAAAAGATTTTTTAAATTTGTACAAGGTTTTTGGGGTTAAAGAATGGCAAGTTGTGTAGTTTTGTTGTTTAACAATAACGAAAAAAACCTTAATGAAAATCGACTAGGATTTTTTTCTGGTATTTAATTGGACTTATGTGGAATTCTGTTTTATTTTTAAGTTTTTTTTTCACGCCGTTTTTATTTCGCGCGAATAATCGTTTACTAAGAAGAATGCCATTATTAATGCCTAGCTGTTGCCCGCGGCTTCGCTCGCGTTTTTGTCGGAAATTATCAAACGGGCACGTTGTAAATATAGCATAGGGCACTCGGGGATAATGTAGCTTCCTATTAGTGAAAGAATTTTTATAATCGGGTCAGTAGATCCAGAGATTTCCCCCACATACAAACTTACAAATTTTACCTCTTTTTAATATTATCATTATTAATTATATAAAAACGTAGACATGTTTGATTTATACTCTCAAATTATAAATATGATAGATATCTTTGAACTTAATAAGAAAACCCAAAGGCTTTCTAAAGATTAAAGTAAATAAATTATTACCAAGGTTAATATTTCTTACTGTACTACAGAACATCAACTTTCTAATTCCATGCATCAAATTAAAGGTTCAACCTGTTCCAAAACAATGGCAGGGTCAAAAACACTAGAATAGTCCAAACAAGCCCCTTACTGTATTTTTTGTAATTATCATGCATACTTTGTAACCACTCAATCAATGGAAATAGGTTACACATTCACTTTGTGACACAACAAACCCATGTGATGCATGAAAATGTTTATTCATCAAAGGCATCATGAAAAAAAAACGCAGGAATTTGTGTCCTGCGTTTTGTCTTTGAAAACTAAGAATTAACTTTTGGAATTTTCACGCGCGTGGTTTTCAACTCTTTGTATTCAGCAATGCTCGGGGCATTACTAATCCGTGATAGCAGATTCGAGTCGAGGCATTAGTGCGTCAAAATTATGACGCACTACTCCGCAAAAATCGCTTATGTCATAGGTCCTCTGCTGTACATTTGTGTGTTTGTAGAGGTAAATAAAATATAAAGGCAGTATGATCATTAGCATTTATGAAATTATGAGTCATCCTCATCTGTATGAATACAACAAAATCTCGCAAATTACGAAATCACAGCAACACAGAGGGAACCGAGACCGGGAATCTAATCGAAAGAGTCAGTTCCGGAGTTACATCACGAAGTAATAATAACGTGTGGTGTTACGCGAATGGATAAAATAAGAAATGAGTACATATGAGGTCTGAAAGTGGCGCTGGGGACTGAAAAGTTGTGTGGTAATCGGTTGTCGTGGTACGGGCATGTGATGCGGAGGAATGAGGAAGATGTATTGAGGAAAGTTTTGAGTATGAATGTAGATGGGTATAAGAGTAGAGGAAGACCAAAGAAACGATGGATGGACTGTGTGAAGGATGATATGGCTAGAAAGGAGGTGGCTGCTGAGATGACGAGTAATAGAGAAGTATGGAAGAAGAAGACATGCTGCGCCGACCACAAATAGGTATATTGGGATAAGGCGGATGATGATGATCCGGGACTACACAATTTCCTTACAGAGCTGAGATATCACAATATTTTCCGATACTGGATTTCCCGGGAGTACCACCATGTTCCCTACGCACGTTTTGTATTTTGTTTGTAAGCGGAAATGATCGTATCACGATTCACGACATGACATCGCATTTTGTCCAAGAACAGCTGCTCGATTCGAAACACGTACGCATTCCTAAACTTTTTCATATCGTGATATCTTTTTAAAGGATCATCTCGGAAGTCGATAGTCCAACGTTACTTTTTGTTATATCTGGCAACTTCCAAAAAAATCGACTAGTTGGCCGAGTGGTCGCAAGCGCGACTGCTGAGCATGAGGTCCTGGGTTCGATTCCCAGGTCGGGCAAAGTGTTATTAGGTTTTTCCATCAGAAGAAGTTTTAGAAGTCCCCGATGAATCTGTTCTAAGGCACGGCTGATGACTTCCGAAACGATTCCTATTTTTCGTGACGCTGCACAGTGTGTAATTTTGGCTTAGTTGTGGCCAGGTATATTTTATGTATTAATTCGAAAGATCTTGTGATACTTATTAATTGGTGAAAATTCCTACAGTAAAATTGTCTATACTTTCAGAGAAATATTTTTTTTAGTGAAAGGTCAGCGACCTCAAAAAAACATTAATATATTTTTTTCTCCTAAAGTGTTACTGGTATCGTTTTTTTTTTAATAACACCAAATAACGTTACATCTGAATATGTATTCATATCAAAAATTACGGAGCTAGCTTTGATAGTTTATGAAATATGTGAAAATTTCTTAATTTCACTTTTTATCGATTTTTTTCCTTACCCCTATCATTACCGCATTTTATTCTTTGCTATAAATATGGACACAACTGTTGTTTATCATGTCCTAAAAAATTACACACGTAACCCAAAGGACTAGTGAGAAAAAGCGTTTCTAAATATTTCAGAAATTACTATGGAAATAGGGTTGTCCAAATGTTAAACCAAGAAAAATTCAAAAGTTATATTTTGTCGATGTCGTCATTATCGCAATCTATGTATACTTCGTCTGACGATAACACGATGTTGATATCGTCATTATCGTCAGAATCACATTCGAATTCATCAACCGATTTTTGCAACAACGGGTCACCGTGGATGAGTACGTTATCCATTGTCGGTTTTAAAAGTTTTAGAACTTTTTCCGGAATCTTAGCATGTTTCTTGTTTTTTTGTCTCTTGTCAATTGACAAACTCGACAAAAGCGGGTCAGAAGACTCTAAAGCTCGGTGAATCAAGTCAAAGACTGTTGTTTCGCGATTGAGTTTACGAGTGTGATGCTCACGATCGTAGCGCCAAAATTTGTTGCGTGATTCACCGGCTTGTTCTGAGAGCATTCCTATTGGTATAGATATAGAATCTATAATTTGTGCACCATGCATTAAAATTTTGTGAATGGTGACAGACATATTGTACCAACTGTATTTTTGTACATATTTTGTTGCAACACCATTGCAAAAGTCCTGAAACTTCTTAGAATCTATTTCTAAGCCGCATGATAAAGCCACCAGAATTGTATGTAGGTCATTGACGAGCCATTCTTCAATACCTAAAATATTGGCAAAAGTCAATCGATTTGAATCAGACAAAGCCGTACGGGCAGTGTTCCCGTCGTTGGTTGTACCCGAATTTGGACGAACTACGTCAACCAATAAGCCCATTTTTTGTCTGATTTCATCTTGTATTTGTTTTTTTTTCTCTTCTACAATTTTATATTCTGGGGATTTTTTTGCAACTCGCCACTTTTGCACGGCAGGGTCATTTTTATAACCCAAATGTAAAAGAAACTCAAAAATTCTTATCCATGCGTGCAATGGGCTCAGTCCATGACTTAAAGCTTCCTGATTTACAGGTTTTTTAGATATGAGATCTAAATTTTTGAATTCGCTACAAGTAGCTCCACAACAGGCACACCGTAATTGTGATGTTGTGTTTGTAATGGCATTAAACACCTTTCCATCTATGATGGTTAAATATAGTTTTGGGTCTCCAATAACTGTTTTTCCTAAAGAGTTTTCAGCAAAAATCGGCGAAAGATTCTTTATTTCTTCTTCAACTCGGGTTTTTTCGTTTAAGATAAGTTGTGTCGTTTCTGGCTTATATTGGATTCGTATTGGGCGACAAAATCTGAAAGATTGGGGATTCGGATTGATCCATAATACATAACCGTCGTCAGTTTTTATACGTAAAGGTATGTATGTGGTTGCAAACAGGCAATGTTCATCATCGTCTCCATCACTGAAGCTTTGTTTGTAGACAGATTGCCCAGTAGTTCCGTCAAAACCCCATGAAGCCTCGAATATACAATGGAGTGTACCTATTTTTTTTTGTTTGCAGTACTCCGAAACTTTTTGGTCGCACACGTCAATAATTCTACGAAAAGTGTGCATAACTAAATCTAATAACGGTACTGTTGCTTCCCGTTCTGATATTTGTATATCCACATCGGGATAACATAACTTTTTGACCATTTGAATTTTGTAGTAGGGAGGGTAAATATTAGATCCACGAGATTTGGCTCCTTCACGAATACTAATATAGTCTTCAACAGATAGGTTTCTATCTATAATTAAGCATAGAGCTTCATTGGGTGAATAAGGTTCATCAGTTTTTTGACTTGACCTTATTAGTTTGGCAATTTTGGTAGACTCGGTTGGAGATTTTAGACACTCTTGAATAACAAATTCAAAGTCACTAGCAGCAGCTTTTCCTAATTTATTACCTGTTTCATCAACTACAATTTTTGAAAACACCTTGATCAGAGAGTCCGAAGGGTAGTTCTCTAATTCTTGTTCCAGAGATTTTCTTATGCGTCGCTGACTACGATCGCTAATATTATCATATTGATTGGATCTAGAAGTAGAAGGAACATCAAATGACTGTCTAACTTCTTCTGAGGCTGAAGGTATTATTTTTATGAAACTTGTTGTAGGTTCCTCCTCAATGATTTGGTTTTCGCGACTTTTGTAGTTAATTTGATGTAATGTTTCGTGAAGTTGAAGATTAGATGTAGAAGAAAGCCATTTTTTATTTTTAGCTAAAAAGGTTTTGCGATTCCTACTAGAGGCTTTGTAAAGCTGTTCGCATTTGGAAATAAACTTAGTAGTTTTTTTTTTAAAGATGTCGAATTCTATTTGTGTGTGATTAGGAATACCCTTAGGGTAAATCGCACTCAAAACTATTTTTGCTCTTTCGTTTTCGGGAATATCCAGAGGTCGCGATTTGGGTCCTTGCAAATGAGCACTATTTTCTAATATCTTGAATAAGTCAAGATGCGTATGTTTGTGAGGCGTTATTGATGATTTAGGCACTTGTCGCTGATCATCTTGAGGGTCAATATTCTCTTTCCTTAAGTCACTCGGTTGAGACACGAAATGACAAGCCCCAGGAGAACGGGTCAATTCCTCCTCAGGAAAAATATCTGACTGGTCCGATTCCACCGTTTCTAAATTCCGTTTAGATAACAGTAAAATAATTAGTGGCTGCTCCCCTGCGTTACCGGGTAGGCTACCGTGCCACTAATAGATTCACGGGTACGAAAAGACAACTCAAACATAAGCCCGAAGGCATCTATAAGTATGAAGCTACGGAAGTTTCATATTGATGGGAGTTTTAGCCAGTAAAAACTGTTACCGCCTTCACCACGTGGAGGTACTCCCAGCTTATGTTGTTAAAGTTTTGTCTTTTGTATTTTAGGAAAGTATAACTTTATGGCATATATATGAAGGTCATATAATATCAATATCAATAAAAATAGTAGCAAAAAATATTCAATCGAATTGAGAACCTCCTCCTTTTCCGAAATAGGTTAAAAATGTTACGGATGGTTTTGAGAGTGTGATAAATAATCATAGTATACTTCAATTGACGATTTTATTAATGCCCAGAATAAATAAATTAAATGGTTAAGAAGGTTAGTGACAACCCTAGACAAAAATTTGAAAAATTATATCTCATCAGTCCTTTATTATTTATAGTTGATATTTTTTATTCAAATGTATTATTATGTCGTACATATTTTGCATCAAAAAGAAAATGCGGTAATTTAAAAAGAGACCGACAAAAAATTATTAATGTTTTTTGCTAAAAACATTTATTACGTCTTAACTAACCGTATAACGTATCTAGTTTTTAGCAACATTATAGTTTTTCATTCTCTTAATGAGAAGATACTTAATTTATTAGTAACTGATGTATCTGAAAGAAAATATTGCATTTCTATGGTTTTTATGGGTTTTTCTCGATAATTGAAATATAACCAAAACTACTTTAAAAAAAATTGTCGGTGTCTTTGTCAAGCCTCCAAATAGTAAAAGCAATCAAATAAACACATAAACTGTACTTGGCCACAACTAAGCCAAAATTACACACTGTGCGCTGGCATGTCAGAATAGAGGACATAGAGCATAGTTTGCTACGTTGGTCCAGACCTATACCACGACGCCGATCCGATGGCAGGAACAGGGTATTATTTGGTAGGATGATTTATACTAGATAGATCAGATAATCTGGGTATCAGTGGCGAAGGTTCCATACAACTTGATTCCTACTGGCTTCCCTTTGCAAAATGGCACAGTCAGTATTCTGTAGACAAATAATATAATCACATTAAAGATATGTACTCCATCTTATCTCTTACAACAATTGACCCTTCGCTACTGCTGGGTATTATACCCACCTAGCTTTTTTTTTTTTTTTTCGGTTGGTAAATCATCAAATAACCCCTCCCGCTCTGGGCTGAGCAGGAGGGAGTGTCAGACTTGTACTGACTAAAGCCCATCCATGTTCCTTCCTTTGCCCTTTGTGTTCCAGGGCCGCGGTATCTCTTTCGAACAGTCCCGCAACCCTGGCAGGCATGCCCACCTAGCTGGCAGTATGGGTAGTATTTTTACCAGGGCATAAGTTCCCCAATCTGCCCTAGTAAATGGTATCTTGTTATCCTACTGGATTGTTGAGGTCAGATAGACACTCGCTTCATGTTAAATACTGGTCCTGCATCTGGTTTGACTGGAAGCCGATCCCAGCATAGTTGGGAAAAGGCTAGGTAGATGTTGATGAGTTATTCTCACGATACAAGATGGGCGAAATACTCGTATCTTTGTGTACAATATATCCTTTAAACAAGTACCTTGAACTCGCTTACCCAACGGAAATCCAGCGTGCAGCTTATGCTAACAAAAAACACCTATTATGTGTGACTCAAAGGAATTTCGTTGTAAAATCAGTTAGAGAACAGTTATATATGAAAACATATGATCGAAACAGCTGACATCTGCCTCTGGCGAAAAAAATACACCCACATGTCTTTGTTCATACAAGGTGAATTCAACTTTTAGTTTATTGTAGTAAGGTCGGTTTTGAAAAGGTATGTGACAGAGCAATTAATGTTTCGCGAAAGTGAATCTAAATGTGTAAGTTTTAAAGTTTATTTTGAAACAAATGCTAATTTAATTATACTGGTTTTTTCACGAAAATTTGTCGTCTTTTTTTGCGTAAGTTTTGGTCACGTGTCTTGTAAGGTCGGATTTTTAACGACTTTTTGGTCAGTTCTTCTTTCAAATGTTTGGACGTATTGTAACGTTCGATTTCGTTCTGGTCATTTAAAATTCGAAGCATGACTAGTAATTCTTTGTACCTTACAGTTTCCGGAAAACTATTGCGTTCTATTGTTCAATATTTTGTTTGTAGTTACGACATAAGAACCGGTTCTCCGCAGCTTTTTTCCAGCAAGATTTTTCATGACAATCGTCCATCCATACTAGATATGTCGGCGATATCGTGAGTTTTCCAAATTGTCGGAATCGGTTTTATTAAATTTGCCGATACAACGATACTTTTCGAATTTGGCGGACAACCCATAAGGACGCGCCATCACCGCGCTTCATGCGTTCATGTAAACGCGGCGGTTTTTCTTCACCGAAGCAAGTGATAAGCACATGAATCCGAAAATTCAGAGGGTCCATCTTGAGTCTAGACAACCAGCCAATGTTTGCGAACCTGTCAATATATTGGCCAGCACCCTACACTTACCAAAACTTGCTCTAACTTACCCATAATACCACCTGGACCATCTTACCTTAACACAAGTAATAATTTCAAATACAGGTACCTGAAAAAATCTTAAGGTCCCCCCACACATTCAAACTTGTAAGTCTTACGACAAAGAACACACTTGCGTCTTTTCTCTATTGAATTCTGAACACCTGAGGTTGTCTTAAGAAAAAAAAAAAATAAGGGATGCGTTCCGAAAGGTGTGCTAAAGATTTTTAAAGTTGGGTTTCGTTAATATTTTTGGGGACAGCTGTTCGTGGTTCAGAATGGCGTAGAATTGTAAAAAATCCGTAAGTATTTGAATAGGATAGTTGAGATATTAAAGTGTTTATCTATTAATATATCGTATCCTTAGGACAGCCAGCTTGTTGTGGCGTATTATTCTAGATTCTAACTACTTATGCAATAGTAATCTATACTAATATCTATACTAATATTATAAAGCTGAAGAGTTTGTTTGTTTGTTTGTTTGTTTGTTTGAACGAGGTAATCTCAGGAACTACTGGTTCGAATTGAAAAATTCTTTTTGTGTTGGTTAGCCTATTTATCGAGGAAGGCTATAGGCAATATATCATCACGCTACAACCAATAGGAGCGGAGCATCAATGACAAATGTTGCAAAAACGGGGAAAAATTATTCTCTTTGATAGCTTCCGTTGCGTGCGCTGCGTAAACGGTTAAAGTTGCACAAATATAATGTAGCAGGGAATTATTCCTCTTAAAAAGGTCTCAAAAAAAGTCCGCGACGGCACATGCCTATCTTTTAAGGTTGACTCACAATAACCATTTTTATGATTTTAAAATTTGGTCAAAATTAATGTTTTATTTGTGAAGGTGTTTTTACGACATAGTATTAATCCTTATCAAAATAAATATGTTAGTCATCTTTAGCATTCAATTGTGACCAAAATTGCCCTTTACACTATTCAATTTAGATGAATATCTTAGGAGATATCACAGTTTTAAAATAACTCCTCATCAAAATAATGACCCGCGCGCGCTGCGAGGCGGGTGTTCATGTTGTTGGGAAAACCAATGTGATTAGATTCAATGCACAAATATTGTGGGGAACTTAGAGAAGGTTTTAGTTTTTGTTTCATGCTGTAATCAGTGCTCTCTATCAAATATTTATAAATTTAAAGTGTTCAAGAAGAACTTACCATCATTGTGTAAGATACATGCAACGACATCTATTGCACCAAAATGGTACTAATTAATAAAAATGTGCTCACAAGATAACTTTTAAATCGGGTCTGAGAGCAAAAAGTACTCTAGATTAGTCTACATGACGCTATAACCCTGTAGAGTGTGTGTTCGATCGCTTTACATGCATTATATTTTAACGGTTAAATTTCGTGCTCGATAGATGGCGCTATTAATTTCACTCCATTTTCTGAATATCGTGTCTGGGCTCATTTCATGCACCTTGATGAGAACTTTAGACCTAGCTGGAGTATGACTGTCATCGAAGGTCTGACGATGGAGACGGAAGGTAGTTGCAAGAGGTCCTCAAGAGTTTACAGCATCTATATCGTGTTTCGGCTGATTTCATGCACCTTGATGAGAACTTTAGACCTGCCTGGAGTATGTCTATCATCAAAAGTCTGACGATGGAGACGGAAGGCAGTTGCAAGAGGTCCGCAACAGTTTACAGCAGTTTTATCGTGTCTCGGCCCATTTCAAGAACTTTGATGAGAACTTTCGTTCTAGCTGGTGTATGATTGTCATCGAGTGTCTAAAGATGAAGACGTAAGGCTGTCGAGGGTCGCGGGCCTGTGGACAGTGAGTAATGGGCTAGCTCGCCATCCATCCGTCTTATGACGACAGGCCGTGGTGACGGCGTGTTCGTGTTCCACACGCGCCTCAAAGAGATGTCAGCAAACCGGAAAGGAAGGGATCCGAGAGGAGCGAGGCCTGCCAGGGTTGCGGGACTGTTCGAAAGAGATACCGCGGCCCTGGAATGCAAAGGGCAACAGAAGAAACGTGGGTGGATTTTAGTCAGTACAAGTCTGACAATCCCTTCCGCTCCGTCCAGAGTGGGAGGGGTCATTTGATGATTATCCATCGGTAATAGTATATTATAGGGATTTACTCCTTTTGAGAGCTTCCGTTGTGCGTGAACGGTTAAAGTTACGCAATTATCATGTATGTCGGAATTGTCCCTCTTAAAAAGCTCTAAAAAAATATCCGCAATGGCCATATTTCTAACTTTTAAGGTTGACGCACACTCTCTCTAACCTCTCTTTCTTTTATGTACGCACGCACGCAGACGAAGTTGCGCGGGTCAGCTAGTAATATTATAAAGAGGTAATATTTGTTTGTTAGTTTGTATGTAGGGGGTAATCTCCTGGATCTACTGAACCGATTTTGAAAATTCTTTCACTAATAGGAAGCTACATTATCCCCGAGTGCCATAAGCTATATTTACAACGTGCCCGTGAGATAATTTCCGACAAAGACGCGAGCAAAGCCGCGGGCAACAGCTGGTGTTGAATAAACAGACAGTCCTATGCTGGTGAATATTAGGCGAAAAACCAGAACATTCGTATCAGTCAGAATTGCGGGTGTATAACTCCCAAAAAGATCAGAAATAAACTATAAAACTGTTCGTAAATAAGTAATAACATGTGTTCCTTTTTTTTTGCAGATTATTTGACAGTCCCCACACACCGAAGACGTTGCTCGAGAAATGTTCGACGCCATCACATCATCCGCCGCGCTCCAGACTCTTCCCGCCTAAATTAAGTGCGCCGTCGGGTAAGTCACACGACACAAGTAGCTAACCTCTCAGCCTTTGATTTTATAATGTCTAATAGATAAAGCATCAAATGTCGCAAACGTGTCAAAAAATATCAGCCAACTGTTGGCTTATAAGTTCGCACACAGCGACGTAGACGCACAGTGTAAACCCTGGCCGCACGCTGCCACACGCACACATGTTTGCAATTGTTGGCTCGTTTTTGTTTTGATTGTAGGGCGACGCTCTATCTAGACATTATACAGGGTCTAACCGTGTAACAAGACCCTTCACGAAGCCGTCAACCAAGCATTATGTACATCAAACTAAGTAACTTTATGCAAAAAATATTTCTAGGAAACGACTTTTAATTGGGGTGAAAAATCACGTTTTACGGTAGAACTCAATAACGGACTCAAAACATTGTGCTTATAGAAGGATTGAATAGTAAGGGTGTCGTGGAGGTGTTTAAAGTGAAAATCTTACATTAAAAAACATGTATTTAAAAAAAAAAAAACCTGTCAAAAAGATGGAACTTTGACCCCCATATCTTCGTAACTTTAAGGTTCCCAGCCAAAAAAGGTTAGCAGTTAAGAGCGGCCAACCCGTCATACTTTTCATACAAACGCTCGTACGTGATTATGCCGTTGTTAGACATTTGATTTTTTTGAACTAATAGGTATTCTGTGCACTATAACTAGGTTTCAATGGAAGCAGAAAAAAAATGTAGAAACAAATTCAGTATAAGCCTCCAAAAATTGCTGTTTTGCACAAATTTTACCTGAACTTTGGCCGTTCATATAACGTACTCATAAATAATGTAAAAGTAAAGAAAACGTCTTGATAGAAACCTTGCACATGTAATGGAGTTTCTAAATGACAAATATTTATTTCACAAACTTGTAAGACTTATTCAAAAGCACGTATTTCCTGGAACAAGTTTAAGATTTTCGAACACTAGTTTTCGTTCAATGTTATCGCGTTGTAGCGCGTGAGGGGTCGGGGCGGGGTGAGACGGGGAACAACAAGCTTTTCGACCATGCGCGCGTTGACAAACAAACACACGTCGACAAACGGACCGGGAAGTGCCCTTTTAACATAGATTTTAGTATGGAATCAGCTATTGTCCGTCGAAAAAAGTGCCTCAGCTACCTAAGACGCACATGTAGTTGCCTGCGTAGACGCGTGCGAACAAATGCAGAGTTAACTAACTACGCCATTGGTTTTAATAGAAAGCAATAAAGATAAACATTTAATATGCAGAACGGCACACAAAAAACACATGATCACGCATAAAAATAATACTTACATAAAAAAGTTTCAATAACCATTGTTTCCTTTTCTCACAGGCATGCCATCAGGCTCCAGCCACCACCTCCATCCACCGTCTGGCGACGAAGACAGCGCCTTAGGCAGCCTACCACCAGACGAGCTGGACGAATCCCGGATGACGAGACGAGCCGTTGCCAATATCAACCCGTTTACACCTGATGGTAAGTCATTGGGCTCCTGGGTAACAATTAATCGGGTTGTGGCGGTCAGATAGGTAGCCGACCCCAAAATAATTGGCATGGAATATGGTTCAGTTCAGAAGAGTAGCGGTAGTCCTTTGGTGGCGAGTTCGTGGGTTCGAACCCAGGCAGGCGCATTATGGATTCATAGGTCTGAATTAAAAATTTCGAATTTGATTACTTTGTGTAATTTATTTCATAACCACGTCTCTCAAAACGGTGAAGGAAAACATCGTGAGGAAACCGGCAAGTCCTAGAATCAAAAATTCGAAGACATGTGACTTAAACCAACCCGCTCTGGGCCCGTGTGGTGGATTACAGCCCATTCCCTCTCATAGAGAGGAGGCCGTGTGTCCCAGCCGTGGGAACATTATAGGCTGATTACGTTCAGTAAGGCACATGGGCCGATTAAATTTAGAATCACACCTCGGAAAGCAAGTAAATCCAGTGGTCCTGGTTGTCATTCCTAGATCTTTGACAGTCATTATAGGTACTCGCTCTGCCAAACAATTTTATCAATGGGTATAGATTGTAGATTGCCTCGTTGGTCTACTGTTCGCAATCGACAGCTCTGAGCATGAGGTCCTGGGTTCGATTCCCGGGTCGAGCAAATTGTTATTAGGTTTTTCCATCAGGAATTTCTGCGTAGTAGCCACGGATTCTGGTTGATGACAATGGGCTCGCTCCCTATAACATGGGACTTAAACATAGCTGGCGAAATGTGGATGTACTATTAGGTACTTACACCTCTGCCTACCCTTCGGGATTGCAGGTGTGATGTTCAGTTATGTATTGATTGTATGAATGTACATTCTATGTCAAAAATCTGCGGTTTTACTATACATTTTGACCTTGTGGAGACCATGTTGACGGCACGGTTGGCGCAGTGGCTGAGCGATCGGCTGCTGCGCTGCGTGTCGCGGGTTCGATCCCCGCACGGAACAAATATTTGTATGGCCTACAGGTAGTTGTTCCGGGTCTAGCTGTTTGTGTATGTTAGTTTAAATGTTTGTAAACGCACCCACGATACAGGAGAAATACCTAGCGTTTTAACGTTTATTTTTTAAGAAAAAAAAATATTACTCACCAATGCCTCAAAAAGCATGTCAAGTCGTTGGTTTCGACTGTAATGCACAAATTTTCTTTGACAGGCGAAATCAGAAAATCGGACAACTAATGGGTATCCAGTTCGTGTCATTTTAAGCGTACTCTTTGTAATATTGTGCCACTAAATTTTCTACAATGTATTTACTTGTTTGCAGGACAAGCGTTGAACAAGAAGAAGCGAGCATTATCGAAAACACCGACGTGGGGTGACGCGACGCCTGAACAACCGGCTAAGAGACTCAGGGTAAATCATTTGTTACTATTCCTTGTGTTATGTTATGATACATTTATACAGGCTGTCGTCTTGCATCCTGGTCAAATTCTATACTAACGATTCTCGACCCGAATCTATACTAAAAAGGGTAGTTTTTTTTTTCATTTTTCTTAATGTTTTTACGGAAATCGGTAAGTGTAAACCACCCGTATTAAAACGCAGCCCGTCTGTTCCTAGCCCTATAAACGCGCCGTCACACACGCAAACGCAAACGTTTATTCCACAATATAATTATATACAGTATGGAAACTAGGGGGTGGTTTACGCTTACCAATATCAATAAAAATAATTAAAAAAAATACTCTTTTTTATCGATTCTGGTCGAGAATCACTAGTATAGATACCTCCTTGAATTTGACCAGCGTGCAAAGCGACCGCCTGTATAGTAGTGATAAAAATCTAGTTTCTTACAAAAATGCAGTACCTTACCTAATGTAATTGCTTACTACGGTTTAACCAAAAGGAAGTGTTATGTGTGTAAATTTAAATGAATTTATTACGTGTGGTCCACCGTAGTGCCCAAACTGTTTATTTTTATTATATGGTAGCGATACCTTAGCTGCAATACCATATTGGTGTCTTTAGAGCCTTCGTATAGTGCTCAAAGTGGCGTCTTCTCATGCGTGGCTGACGTGATTACTGATTAGTATAATGGAGTACCCAAAGTATGTTCCCAGTTTATAATAATCTATACTAATATTTCATTTTTTTTATTTTTTATTAGCCTATTCTGTCCCACTGCTGGGCAAAGGTATACTAATATCGTGTGGTATATTTTGTCAGTTCGACGAATATGGAAATCGGAGGATATTTTCGCTGTTTTAGATCATAATTAAATTAAACCCCTAGATCTAGAATATTGCCAATAAATTGAAATGTCAGGCGGTTTTTATACTCTTTTCATTTAATTATTAATTACCCTTGGTTTTTAAACACTAATCAGTAAATAGTATGTCTAAATTAATTAAAAAACTATAATTTTGGAAAAAAAGTATAGTTAAAACGATTCTAAAATATTTCAAAAACTTTTAGACAGGTGTTTAAATAAACATCCGGATTTATTAATAGCTAGCACCTTTAAAAAAGAATCTATTCTTTTCCCCCAGGAATCCAACATATCCCGCTACAACATAGAGTTCATAGAACTGGGAGTTATAGGCCGGGGACAATTCGGTCGCGTAACAAAGTGCGTGAACAAACTGGACGGCTGCGTGTACGCGCTCAAGCGGTCACTGCGGCCGGTCGCCGGCTCAGCGGCCGAGAGAGCCGCCCTGACCGAGGTGTACGCGCATGCCGCGCTCGGGAAGCATCCGCATGTCGTCAGGTAAGCACTAATAGTCGATCTTCAAGGTTAAGCAGCGCTAGCCTAGGTCGCTCCGTTGATGGGTGACCAAATCGAAGATGGAGTCCCATTCACAAGGCATAATGTAGTGGGCTGCAATATTGTTAATGTTTTGTATTATCTTTCGTCTGTTCCAACACATTCTAGCTGTTTATTGTCCCTGAATAAATAATTAAATAGATTAAAATAAAATAATAAGTACCTTATGAAAGTACGCTGTAGGTGCACATTCCAAAGCGTAGATCTCTATAGAGAAGAATGGGCAAGAAACTCCATGGACACTTGTTTAAAACAAAATATTGTGACAAAATCTTGGTCACATGATTCATGTTGAGATTATTATACATACGAACACCCGTCACCCGTCAGAACGATGTAGAACGACGTGCAAATTAAGAGCGTCCAGAGTAAAAAGGTATAAATAATAATTCAAAAATAAATCCTGGCAGCTAACATATGACCAGTCCCTTCTGACAGCGCCCGTTCACGAACATGACGCATGGATCAGCACCATTCGATTTTTATAATTTCCTTTTTTTATATTATTTTTAAATATACACTTGCTTTTCCAATTCACTTTTGACATTGGCAGAATGGTCGACATCGGCTTTGTTTGCCATAATAAAAAATAGCATAGAATATAACTCAACCATTTTGAAGGGAACTAAACAACACCATGTAATCACTATGTATCTATAAGTTTTTGTTATGCGTTGTATGTTCATTGTTTTTTTGTATGATGCACGTCATGTCACTAAATATCAGGGACTGAATTACCCAAAAATTAAGGTACCATTAAATTTCGGTATGACGTCATACCGTTAAATAAGGGTTACCGAAATATTTCGGTACCATTTTTTTTTTCAGTAGCGGAATTTTTGAGGTTGAGAATACTTAACGGTATTTTTCGGTAGCAGTACCTTAACCTCTAAATATCGGTCGCAGAACCTAAACTTTAATAAATAGGGGTTTTCTTTGACGCACCGCCTCGCCACTGTCGTTCACTGGAGGCCCTGTTTGCACATTATTATGACTCAGTTTTGGTTTTTATTTCCTATCGGAAGGATGCGACGATAAAAGCCGGACTAAGCCGAGTGCCTACCTAAGCTTTTCTTATCATTCTTCTTTAGGGTTCTCTATCGTTCTTCTTATCGGTCTGGTGTTATAGAAAAATGTTTCCCGTAAACGTAAGTACCTAAAAGTCTGTGAAGTTTGATAACAGCTGAACATCCAATCACTAGACAAGTAGAGGCATTATTTTCCTTTGAAAATGAAAAAAATGCGTAAAACTGCGTTTCTACGCTTTCTTCCCATTTTAATATTAATAACTGTAATATTTATATGAACGATCAGTGGTCGACAAAATAAAAACGTATTGCGCTGTCGCTAGTCGGCACGGAACAAAGAGAAGTAAAGAGTACAACAAACAAAATGTACAAAATAGATAAACAAGTACACAAGTTCTAACGTGTTCTAACCCACGCCGCGCCGCCTCGCATATTCTTCGGTACCGAAATCGTTTATGGGTTAAATAACGGTATAGCCCAACCTTTATTTATAAAGGTATCGGTATAGCTCAACCTTTATTTTAAAGCGGTACCGATATATTTTTGAGGTATTTTAACCTCTAACCGTAACCGCTTTCAGTCCCTGCTAAATATTTTTTTATTTTTTTCTCTTTTTCTTTTAATCATCTACGAGTATGATGTACATATTTCTGTGTTGTATTTGATGATTTACATTGTCTGTCAGACACCAATACATTAATAGAAAAGACTTTTCAGGTGTCATAAATTCTTCCATTATTTCATATAAAACAATTTTTTCTCATCAATCTTGTTCTTTTCCAATAGATACTACTCAGCATGGGCGGAAGACGACCACATGATCATTCAGAACGAGTACTGCGACGGTGGCTCGCTGCAGCAGAAGATGGAGAACGGACCGCTGCCTGAAGCCGAGCTGCTGTTACTGCTGGCTCATATAGCTGATGGATTAGCGTGAGTATTATTACCCATCCCATTCATTCTATCTTTTGACGGCACGGTTGGCGCAGTGGCGGCTGCGCAGCGTGTCGCGGGTTTGATTCTCACACGAAACAAATATTTGTATGGCCTAAGGGTAGTTGTTCCGGGTCCGGCTGTTTGTGTATGTGAGTTTAAATGTTTGTAAACGCACCCACGATACAGGAGAAATTCCAAGTGTGGTAACTTAAAAAAAAAATACTCCCACCTCGACGGGAGTTGTTTAGCTAACCTGATAGTCTTTAAGCAGATCGGACACAGGTTGGTTGTTGTCCTATGAGCCCTGATGACAGGAATTAATGGACACGAGATTATAGTCTGTGTCTACGTACCTTTGTGCTCTTATAACGTAATGTTATGCCCTGTTAAGTATTCTGTGTACATCTATACATACAAACAAATAAATGAAATTGAAGTATTTATCAGTTTTTTACTGAATGGAAATGAAAATATATACAGGTCGTAATTATAATTTTTGTCTGTCTTTCTGTCTGTTTGTTCCGGCTAATCTCCGAAATGGATGGGCCGATTTTGACGGGGCTTTTACTGGCAGATAGCTGATGTTATAAGGTCTAACATAGGCTACTATTATTTTTAAAAAATAATTAGGGTTCTGTACAACATAAATAAAACTTTTGATCAAATCCGATACAAAAAGGAAAGTAATAATTTCACGCGGATGTACTATTAGGTACACCTCTACCTAACCCTTCGGGCATTACAGTCGTGATATTATGTAACGATTTCTTTCTCCCCCACAGCTACATCCATTCCCTGTCTCTAGTCCACATGGACGTGAAGCCAGGGAACATCTTCATCTGCAGCGGCGAAGGCGAACCCTCGCATGACTCCGACGACGGCTACGACGATGATGAGCCGCAGTACCATCATAAGTATAAGATTGGTAAGTTATCAACATCACAAAATTACTTCGGTAACCCTGGTACTCTCAGCGAGATGTTCAGTAAGATGCTGGCCTCTCGTGGGGAGCTAGGGTGGATCAAATGATCGATTCTCTCAACCGTACGCGAAATACACGCTTTGGATGTGGGAGTTGCGGACAATAACCCGATGTACTATAAAATTACGGAACAGTATAGCTGTTTGACCGGGACACGGGACCGGTCAATGTGACGACACTTGGGGGAGGCCTATGTCCAGCAGTGGACGTCTTTCGGCTGAAATGATGATAATGATAATAGCTGTTTGTGAAAAGGCTCGTCCGAGGTAGTACTACGGGGTAAAATGGGGTGAAAAGAGACGCTTGAGTGTCGTGACCGAAGCCGCGAAAGTTTGTGAGGATGTATGTATGTAAGAATGTTTATTACATTCTCACGCAAAAGTTACAGAACGGTTTTGGATGAAACTTTGCACTCAGGACTGAGATACCTTATAACCTAGATTAACACCTAGGATATCTTTTATCCCGGTTTTCACGCCAACTGCTAGCGTCACCTATTGTCGAGATGCGCTCAACTTGGAGCGGCGCTGGCGCCGTTCTAACGACATCTGCCGGCGAAGGGAGTCATCAATCTTCGGTTCATTCTATCATTCGGTGTCATTCTTAACTTTACTCAACCGTGGCTATAAAAGCCCTCGCATTATATAGAATCATTCCATAATCCGACCCAGTCAATCTCTAGTTGCCCTCCCCTCAATGAAGCACTAAGCCTAGGCCCGAACCCCGCAGGTGCCCTTAGTGACCGTTCATTTAATGTGAATAGCCTTAGTTTGTAAGCCCTGGCTGGGGACCTTAAAGTAATTTTTGGCCACCACAGGATAGTCCGGTTAAGCAGCATCAACCTCCGAGAGTTGTTGCGCCGCGAGTGGTAGCTACTAAAAAAAAAAAAAAAATAGGATCATTCCTTTTCATTTCTCCTCCGTCAGCGCAGACAGACCGCTTCCCGCCATGGGCATGGCGGAAAGAACATTGTATACCAAATCTTTATTAATTCCATTATACCACTGTAACGATCCAAGTCGCTTCATTTTCGACGGAACAGCCCTGATCCTGCACACCCGGTAATACCATCCTATGGGACACTTACCAAATTCCACACGGGCTTAAGCTAGAATAGAGTGGATGACTAAAAAAATTGAATTAGTCCGTCAGATAGATTTCCAAAAAAACAAAAAATGAAGACGTGACGTCACTTGTATGTACACTTTTTACGTACAAGTGACGTAACAAGCCCCCACCTCGATTATTTCATGCGTTTTATTTTATATTTTTTTATTGATTTGATAAAACAATAAATACGCATCCAATATTTTTCGATAATTTAACTGACGGACTAAATAGAATCTTATTTTTTTTACTCAGGAATCATCCCTATTTTTTTACATTTTTTATATTTGTTCTTTCAATATAATCACCATTTATTTCTCTCTCACCAGGTGACCTGGGCCACGTGACCTGCGTATCGTCACCCTCGGTAGAGGAAGGCGACTGCAGGTATCTACCTAAAGAAGTGCTGCAGGAAGACCTGACGCAGTTGACCAAGGCTGATATTTTTGCTTTTGGTAAGTTTATCTATACTAATATTATAAAGAGGTAAAGTTTGTAAGTTTTTAGGGGGTAATCTCTGGATGTACTGAACCGATTTTGAGAATTCTTTCACTAATAGGAAGCTACATTATCCCCGAGTGTCATAGGCTATGTTTACAACGTACCTACGGGATATTTTCCGACCAAAACGCGAGTGAAGCCGCGGGCAACAGCAAATTTTCTATAAACTTCATTTTTAGAGTTCCGTTGCCAAATGGCGAAAAATGGAACCCTTATTTATCACACAACAGAAAATATTTTATCTATCCTTATTTTTCAGTACAATAGTCTGACACTGGGATTTCACTCCGCCCAGAGTGGGAGGGGTCATTTAATGTACTATACAACCCTTTTTTTTGCCGAAAAAAAAGGGAAGTACACACCCACATTTCGTAATTTTTTTTACTTTTTTCGTAATTTCAGGTTTAACGCTATTCGAAGCTGGCGGCGGCGGCGCCTTACCCAAAAATGGTCAGCAGTGGCATGACTACAGAGATGGGAAGCTACCGGAGCTGCCCAAGTTGTCCAGGGAATTTAATCAGCTGTTAAGAGTAAGTTTATTTATAAACAGTTTCCTCATAAGCGTAATACAGGGTGCAAGGTACATCCTAACGCAAACTGACAGGGTGTATTCCGCTCGATATTTTGAATCATATTCCACTGGAATTTTTCTCAGGATTTTTTTATATATCGTTTTTTCTGTTACTATTCCTTTAATTCAAAGTAAAACTACATTACCTGTACGCAGCACTTCATTTATGTAAATAATACGGCTAAAATAAACAAAAACCAATAATGGATGTTGAAATACTCTAACGAACGACGCGTGAAATCAGCTGTTCACATTAAGCCTAGCTATAGAATTGATCGAACTCGTCGTCGCGCATGCCGTTCGCTAAATGCGTTTTGCCACGATACGTTACGCATGAGGAAATAAAATAAATCAAATCGATCCATAATTTCAGCGAAAACTCACTCGCTGTTCGCGCACTCAGTTTAGTGGTGGAGATCGACCTTCCGTCATCTGTTTACTAAAAAATGTTTTCTAGTAGGAACATTTTGTACGCGAACAAATTGAATGTGCGGCACAAATGTTCGCGCACAATTTTTGGTGGAGTCGCATCGCACCATAAGAAACCCAGTCAACCACATGCTCATAGTAACATTTTAAATTTGGCAATGCCTCTATTTTTTAACAGTAGAATTGGTTTTCATAGTTCACCTGTTGCTACCGTACAAGGCACAATACAGCGTGTAACAGAAATGGTATAATCATATGGAATACTATGGTACGGACCATCAAACTGAACAACTTTCTCTATGGGACCACCAAGGAAAACGTAAAAAAATAATCAGCTGTCCTATACAAAATTTCAATACCTACCTACTCGACCCAAATATATGGGACAGCTGATTATTTTTTTACGATTTCGATGGTGGTCCCATAGAGAAAGTTGTTCGGTTTGATGGTCCGTACCACAGTATTCCATATGATTATACCCTTTCTGTTACATGCTGTATAAACAAATTCTCCAATGCAATTTATTTAATTCCTAAACTCAATTTCTTTATCCCCCCCCCAGAAAATGGTAGACCCCGACCCCTCAGTCCGACCCTCGGCGGCAAGACTACGAAGACACCCGCTCCTACATCCAGCAGGCAACAAGAGCAAAACACAGCTCCGTAGAGAGCTCGCAGCCGCCAAGATGAAGAACGAGCTACTCGCTAGGAAGCTGCAGGAGGCCGCAAGGTGAGAACATAAAAAGATACGCACTTGGTATATTAAACACACAGGAACACTCAGGTAAATCTTGCCCCAAGCTTTTATTTCATATAAATCATCATGGGTATCATCACCAGTGATCGGAATCGGTAGAGCTAATGTACCTCAAGCAAGGAACAGAAACGACTTACGACTAAAAAAAAATTTCTGGTACTCGGATATGTCTCGGAATCAGTTAAGTACATTTAATAATAATGTTATTTAATAATCAGTACAGTAAACTAATTGAATTAATTATTTTTTCCTTTTTAACCGACTTCGACAACAAGGAGAACGTTCTCAAAAAGTTACGTTAGTTAGTTGTTTACGTTTAGTTCCAATATTTGTACAAAATGAATAAATAGTATGTAAACCTATAAATTGTTTTTACCTTGTTAGTTTTAACTATTATAGCTGGTATGGAAATTAAATTATCTTCCGCACTTACGGCGTTCAAACGAAGATAAGGAGATTACCTTTATTTTTTAAACAATAAAAATCGTGCACTTTTTTTTTAAACAATAACAGTAACTGAATTCGATAGTTGTTTTACTTTATTAATTTTAGTTGTACTTAACCTCTTGTATGCCGAGTATATAGACACAATTAAAAGGTCACTGTGTCTCTGGTAGATCTACGTTCCGGCACACTATGCGTTAAGTAATGTTCCGACATTCGAAACAAATATTCCGAAAAAAAAAAATAGTCGTAAGGAAGTCTCCACTTTCGTTTCTGTTCCTTGAACTTTAGGCACATTAGCTCTACCTATTCCGATCATTGATCATCATCATCATTTTCTTCTTCCATACTTATTCATAGGTAATTTAAATAAAAATCTACTGTTCCATACATTTTGAGAGTGTATGTATTGCAGTTATGTAGGACACGGCTGTTTTGTTTAATAACCGACGAAAAAATTCTATGTGGGGGGTTCAGAATGATGTACTGAATATATGATAAACATATTAGTATCGGTGCCCCTCCCTTCCACCTTTTTTTCTCTGTTAGAAATTCAATAGGGAATATGCATGTAATTTTTTTCACCTAAATCAATAAAATGCAGTACTGTTAACCCAAGAAAATAATTAAAAGTTAATTTCAACTACTGCTTGTCGCACAAAAAGAAATTACAACTCCTACAATTTTCTACGACAGTTCAAATGTCCATGACTGTCGCGGCCATTCAAGTCATAGCATTTGATGTCACTTCCCTCTATCTGCCTTGTTTAAATCTAGTTTTTTTGCCCTTAATAGAATAGTTTTACTATATTGTAAGTGCTTTATTAAAGCAAAAATTGCAATAACAATAATTATAGTAAAATCTTAGTGAAACTTTAATTACTTTTCTGATAAAAGTGTTTCTTTGACACATAGCATTTGACGTCACTACCGGAATCTCGATGCGTTTTGTGTTTGCGTTCCGTTTCACCGAAAACACGCTAAATTAATTATTAAATTGTAAAATAAGTGTTATATTAGAGAATTAAACAAGTGTACCTCAATGTTTTTATGGGCCAATATAAAGCATTTTTAAGAAATAAAAAAATGGTATTTCTTACATATACTCTATTACACTGTCTTTCTTCTTTATAGTGTGGTTAGTGCCTAATGTGGGGTCAGAGTTTTCAGGCTGTCCATGGGCCTCTGATTTGGGTTATGACTGTAGTACATTCTATTTATTAAAAATGTTCTGTAGTCTACTCAACTACAGCAGTTTTATGACTGTTTTTCTTGTTCTTAGCCAGGAACCCCATTTATAAATATGCCCATTTGATTCCATCGCCATTTTTGAGCAAGTTGACAAGATATGATAAGATGTGATAGTTATCTCACATTTTTGTAATGTACCTATGTAATTTTGTTTTGTTTTGTTTGTACATTTTGTTTTTTAATAATTTTTATTTTTATGGTATGTTGTGAAAATTGTACATACCTATATGTGACGTATTTACACACTTTGTAGTCTTATAATCACCTTATGGAACCATTATTGTAAATATGTGGTTGGTGTGCCTTACTTAATAAATAAATAAATAAATATAACATCGCGCCTGTATTCATGGAAGAGTTGGGCAGAGGTGTGCACTACGGCCGTACTAAATCCACTGTACGGTCTTTTTCTCGCCTAGTCTTTTACCTACTATATTAGGGTTGGCGTCCAGTCTAACTGGATGCAGTTGAATACCAGTATTTTACACGGAGCGACCGCCTATGTGACCTCCACAACCCAGTTAGTACTGGCTAACAAGATACCCCTTGGTAAGACTGGTTGTCAGGCTTTCGGGACTGAGAAATATCTACAAATGACAGCTGTCACCAACGGCTTTAACACACAAATAACTAATCAAACCTTTTTTGTCTACAGATGTATAAAATCACTAACCCCAAACATGATAACGAATCAAGAATCAGCCAAATTCCGGACGAGATCTGCTAAAAGGCTACAGAAACCACGAGTGGACACACACATAGCTGAAATGATACAATCAGTGACGTCACCCATCAGAATAGACAGAGCCATCGATAGGACGTTTAGGAGAACGAAGAAGGTATAAACACCATCATTATCAGCCTGGCCTTTTCCCAACTGAGTTGGGGTCGTCTAGAAAAAGGTATATTATGTAACTTAAATATTTATTTTATGGTCGAGGGCTTGTTAAGATTGGTCTTTGTCTGGGTATTTTATGTTCAGAAAGAGGTACGGTGTGCTATTAAAATGTTGTTAAACATTTCAAATAAGAAATGCGGAATTCTTATTAAAAATACAAACTAACTGGGGATTTTATCGAATGATTAAAAATATCTGGTATATAAAAAAACTATATTACTGCTTAGTACCTTGACACGCCGCCAACATATCTTAACATTATTTCTTCTATTTCTAAGCGACTAATAAGGTTAAATATTAATATTGGCGCAAAAGGGTGCACAGTCAGGCAGCCAAATAGAATATTATAATATATTGCCGCACGTTTGAACATGTGTGCCCCTCTTAGGCCAGTATTTGTTGTCATAATGTATAAATAAGTTCACCGATGCGATGTTGAATATCGCCTATCCTTTAAATGTAAGGATGCGTGATGTTATTGCAATACGTTGCGACAGAATACGACTTGCGGTTCATCGTGATTGCGACTAACCGCAGAACAGAATACTAAAAAAATCTCACCCTCGTCGATTGCCTAGCGTTTTACCCAACTATTTCGGGGTCGGCTTTCAGTCTAACCGGATGCAGATATCAGTATTTTACATGGAGCGAGCTCATTTTAAATACATCAACCACATTTACAAGTTTTTTTTTGCAGTAACCGCAGACTTTTGGCAGATATGTCAGATATTTGGCAGCCGTGTCAGATTTTTGACGTTGATGCCAAATTTTTGACATTTATGCCAGATTTTTGACTTTTTTTGCCAGATTTTTGACCTTGATGCCAAAATTTTGACATTTATGCCAGATTTTTGACCTTGATGCCAAAATTTTGACATTTATGCCAGATTTTTGGCTTAAAAGTCAGATTTTTTACTTAAAAGTCAGATTTTTAACATTCATGCCAAAAATTTTACTTAAACGTCAGATGTTTGAAACTCGTAAATATGTCGCAGCGTTTTTGCACTAACCGTACTCGTCCATATAGTTTATAGATTTTAATATTAGTGCCTTCTTAAACCAATGTGATTGAAAAGTGCTTTCATAACGAATTTAAAGTTATAATAAAAAATAAACTTGTATAAATAAATAACAAATGTCCTTTAAATTGTATATCTTCCATTGCATTCTTTGTGATAAAAACTTGGAAAAAGTAATGTATTTAGTTTTTAGATTTTTTTGAGACATGGAAAGTTCTAGAAAGAAATATAAAGGAACAATACTATTCGGAAAAGGAAATATTATTCTTTTCAAGGTGGGTCTAATTAAGAAATTAGACCCATCTTGTATCATAATTTAGAACACATTCTGAAATAAAAATACCATCAAAATCGACTCAGCCGTTTCGGAGATACAGACACACATACACACAAAACCGAACATAGAATGTTCCCAAGTTCCTTTTTCATACTATGTCTCAATTACTATATTTAAGGCAGCTTCTCTAATCATATGTAATAATAAAAACAGTATAATAAATGTAATATTTATATGAGAAAAAAACATAAAATAACTTGTATAGGTGTATAAAATTATTAATTTTTAAGCTAATCAACCAGTTTTTAATTTTTGTTAGCGATTTTTGACGGATGCGTGGTGTAGAAAGAAAAAAATACCAATTTATCTATAATTATACATAGATTAAACCAAACTCATGCCTATATCTCATGGCAAAAACTATACAGCGTGTAACAGAAAGGGTATAATCTTATGGAATACTGTGGTACGGACCATCAAACTGAACAACTTTCTCTATGGGACCACCATCGAAATCGTAAAAAAATAATCAGCTGTCCCATACATTTGGGTCGAGTAGGTATTAGAATTTTGTATAGGACAGCTGATTATTTTTTTACGATTTCGATGGTGGTCCCATAGAGAAAGTTGTTCAGTTTGATGGTCCGTACCACAGTATTCCATATGATTATACCCTTGCTGTTACACGCTGTATAGAAAGCCAGTGACCCTGATTCCATAACTTCATAATCATCTGCCGAGCCTTTTCCCAACTATGTTAGGTCAGCTTCCAGTCTAACCGGATGCAGCAGAATACATATTATACATGGAGTAATTCTTTGCACGCAAAATACGCGCTTAGACGTGGAGTTGCGGACACCAGCCCGCTATACAATACAATACATGGAGTAACTGCTGTGACTGGTTTTTAGACTAAATGTTGGTTCCGGACATTGACTGATACTTCAATAATTATATAGAAGTGTCCATGTCCGGAACCGCGCCCGTTATTTGTCCGTATCGGTATGTACGTACTATTAATTTGAATTTTGTTCTAGACCATATTTGGGAGGGGAATCTTCTGGTTACAGAGATATTGGGGGTCCAAGTTCCAACTTTTTAACGTAAGATTTTTACTGTAAACCTCCACGACCCCCATACCAATCCATCCATCAGTACAATGTTCATCAGCACAATATTTTGAGAGCTACCGCAAAACGTGATTTTTCACCCCAAAAAAAGTCGTTTCCCAGCAATAACTTTTGCGTAAAGTTACTTAGTTTGATGTACAGAATGCTTGGTTGACGGCTTCGTTAAGGGTCTTGTTACTCCCTGTATTCTTGCCCGGGGCGTCAGTGACCCTGACGCCCCGGGCATCGTACTGGGCAGAACGATGGTGTTCCTTTTACAATATAAAAATGCAATTCAGCAATCGTATCGCTAGAGTCGTTACATCACACACCCCCTTTTTCTCCAAAAAAATTACATAAATCACAAAGAAAAAATCGAACTTTTCTACGGTACGCATTCGTCATTGAATCGCATTTAGGGGTTTTCTGCTCAACCTGTCTAAGGTCTTATGTAATTAATATAAAAACTAAGAATTATTAATTTTTAAGTTGATTTTCTCCAAATTTTTGTGAGTAACATACAATTGAGTATTGCGATGTTATCGTCATCTGCCTAGCGGGTTCCCAACTATGCTGGGATCGGCTTCGAGTCTAACCCGATGCAGCTGGATACCAGTATTTTACTTGGAGTAACTGCTGTGACTGGTTTTTTAGATAAAATGGTTCCATACACGGACACAGAAAGATTTGTCCGTATCGGTATGAATGTACGTACCATTAAATTGTTTTTTTTTGTTGTTTACCTTTAAAAACTATTTAGTTCACTGAATCTTTAATTAAAGTCATGTTGATAAAATAAAACATAAAATTTTAAACTTTTAAATAAAACTTTTTATCCATGGAAAAATAACAATATATACAATGTGTAACAGAATAAACGCACAACCTCTTAAGGGGTCATTGTACTCATCATTATGAACAACTTTTACTATGGGACCAATCTCGAAATCGCGAAAAAAAAACAGCTGTTCAGTACATTTTGTCGAATTATGCGCACAGAAATGTATAGGGCAGTCGACTTTTTTTCGCGATTTCAGTGTTGGTCCCATAGTGAAAGTTATTCATAATGATGAGTACAATGACCCCGTAAGAGTTTGTGCGTTTATTCTGTTACACATTGTATATATATATATTTTTTTAAACATATTTTCGTTTCGTAATTCTCAATTGTATTTACAAATAAACCTCCTTTCATTTATGTTTTAGCATGTATATTAACTCTTTAATCAAATTATTTTATTTTTAGTTTTAAAATCTTTTAAAACCCCATTTTTTTGTTCTATGAACCATTGCCTATGGTCATTGGCAAAAAATACAAGAGTAGAATCTATGACTTAATGTAACCAATCAAACTATTTAAAGTAAACATTTATAATTTTAAGATAAAAACACATTGAGGCATTTTTTCCCGCGTTTAACTATTTTTTGTTCTCGCAACATTTTTTTTTTTACGGTAGTCAATTTTGAGATAAAAATTAGTTTATCGAGAGAAAATGTGCCTTTTAATAAAAATGGTTTTGTGACATAGTTATATTGCTTAAATATTTCGCAGAAAAAAATAGAAATAATGGTTATTATTTTTGCAAACAAAGTCATACTGAATTCATACAAAATCTTATCTTCAGATTTTCTTATAGATACGCACGACGACCAAACAAGATACACAAAACCAGTTGATGCGGATCTCTCATTGTACAAGAAATCTCTACAAAGCGAGGCCATGTTATACTGGAAATGTATAGATTGATGTTTCGCTGTGTGTAAAATTTCAAAGGCGTTTGCCACTACGGTTTGTGTTGCTGTCGGTCTCGGAATTGTACATTTAATCAATTAATTACAGCTCCATAGGGTGACTGGTAATTAGTGACCGATACTTAAACACGTGATTGTACTCATGATAACAAGCAACTTTCCCAAAGAAACCTTTTTTTATACTCGTTAACTTTTATCCCAATAACACAACAGCCGTATGAAATTCACGCGCGCACGCCTGTGACCTATCAGCTGTTTTCATACGAGCTAATTTACGGTACCATAGTAATGAGACTGCGTCACGCGGCTGTAACAGCTGATAGGTGTTATTGTATACACCTCAACTTAAAACCGCGTCGCGGCTCTGCGACGGTCAGGCGGATATGAGATTTGAAAGAGATAAAATATGACTATGTCTACAAAACCATAAGTAGTAAAGTTGAAGGGACAAGATTATGTCGTCCATTGTAATTTTAAATAATTTATAAACAAATCGTACCTACCCACATGGTGGGTTGGTTCTTATTTAATTTTAGTTTGATCTCATTCTAATTTTTTTTTCGTCTATGGTAAACTTGGCTGCGGATACCACCATGTTAGGTTCTTACGGAGAAAGCAGAAATGTGTTTAAAAATTTAATATTTTGACTCAACTTGCTTGAAAAAGGTTTGACTAACCCCTTTTTTAAGTTTCATTGCAGTTCGAATATCAGTTTGAAATAACGGTTCTAAGAATGCAGTTTGAATTTGAATGATCAATTAACGTTTCTTTTTTAAATTTCGAATTACATTTCTTTTGTTTTTAATCGTGTTTATTCTTGTTTGGGTTTTCTGCTAGATCCGTAAGAAAAATGTCTTAAATATTTTGTAAAAATATGAACTTTGCAGTCAAGGAGTGCGCTTGTACCAAAATTCTGTTTTTTTTTTTTGCCGTTTGTAAATATGACTCAAAATTTGATTGTTGGACGCCACCGAAGCTGGAAGATGAGTGGGCTTGTATAATTGTATGTATATTTGCTTATTGATAATGTAATAAACGCTTGTTTCAATTAATTTTGGTGTTTTTTATTGAAAATGTTTTATATTCTATACTAGCTGTTGCCCGCGGCTTCGCTCGCGTTTTGTTCAGAAATTATCCCACGGGCACGTTGTATATATATGTGTATATATATATATATATATAGCTTAGAGCACTCGGGGATAATGTAGCTTCCTATTAGTGAAAGAATTTTCAAAATCGGTTCAGCAGATCCAGAGATTACCCCCTACATACAAACTTACAAACAAATTTTACCTCTTCTTAGATAGCGTCGCCACTGCTTGGAAACTGGACATTGACAAATCACCGCCCGGGCTCAGTCAGAGTTGGTAAATGTCAGATATCTGAAATTTTGTGGTTGAAAACTCAAGATGAGATGACTGCCTCGTTGGCTTAGCGGTCGCAAGCGCGACTGCTGGGCACAAGGTCCTGGGCCCGATTCCCAGGTCGGGCAAAGTGTTATTGGGATTTTTTCATCAGGAATTACTCAGTAGCAGCCACGGAGTCTGGATTTGTGCCCGGTTGATGGCAAGTCGCCCCCTTTTCTATGGGATTCAAAACTGAACTCAAAGCATTTATTTCAATTAGACCATTACAGGCAATTTCGAATGTTAAAAAAAAAAAACAAAAAAAAAAGCGAAGCTACTGTCACAGTCACAAGGCAAAGTAATAACTTGAGAAGGTACCGTAGATCTCTATGGAGAAAAATAGGGAAGAAACTCCATGGACAATGTTTTAAATCAAGCCTGGACTTAAAAACAGCAGGTGAAATGTGGGTGTACACCTCTGCCTTATCCAACGGGGATTACACGCGTGATGTTATGTTAACTCAAAGAAGGTCAAAGAAACGATGGATGGACTGCGTGAAGGATGATAAGGCTAGACAGGAGGTGACTGCTGAGATGACGAGTAATAGTATGGAAGAAGAAGACATGCTGCGCCTACCGCAAATAAATTGGGAATTGGCAGGAGAATTATGATGAAGGTGATGTTGGGTTCGGCTTCCAGTGTAACTAGATCCAGGAGACGTTACAACAGACATCGTCACCTACCGTCCACTGCTGAGCACAGGTCTCCTCTAAGAGTGACGCCACATGATGCGATAGGGACGCGTTCTCAAAACAGATAGGTATCGAATCGCATCACTACACTGACACGGCTCACACATACGCAAGGTAAACTGCGGGAATAATGAGTAACTAAACTGATTTTGATACTTTAGCAAGTTCACTGACGACGGCGGCCGAGCGCGGACTAACGCTTTCTCTTTAGAAATTTTTATGCAATACTCCAGACAGTGACAAAATAAAATAACCCTTAAAACCACACGTTAAAGTTCATGCGTAAGAGCAAATTACGTGCAAAATTAGACGGTCCGTTTTTATTTTTTTCTGACATTACTGACTGACTGCCTTTGCCTCACATGCCTATACAGTTTTGGGGTCAGTAACTGTTGGAACCAAGTCTAACTTGGGTGCAACAGAATATCAGTATTTCACATGGAGCGACTGCCTATCTGACCTCAACAAACCAGTAGCTGGGTAACTCGAGACCCCTTGCGAATACTGGATAACATACATTTCCGAACTACAATACTAACAATAACTAGATATTATTAGAGTATTAGACTGTCTTACCCTTTGCATGAATTTCTAAATAACTTTTACAAGCGCCATCTAGCGTACAATAGGTGGTCTATTATTTAAAGTTTTCAGTGGTACTACTCAACAGCAGATGTCGCTAGTTGACACTTGAAATGAGTAGTTGTAAGTTACTCGAGAAAATGCAAGCTGAGCTGAATTATCTTTCATTACTATGATCAAGAGATAAAAGAAAAATTGTCTTGTTGAGACCAAGAGAATTTTAGTTTACCTACCTACCTACTATAATACAAGGTGTAAATAAACCCTTCTCGAAGCCGTCAACCAAGCATTCTGTACATCAAAATAATATAATGTAACTCTACGCAGACATTATTGCTGGGAAACGACTTTTTTTACTTAGGTAATGTAACGCACTCAAAACAGTGTGCTGCTGGATGCATAGTACAGGGGTCGTGGAGATATTTACAGTACTTAATAACATAACATTAAAAACTTGTATTAAAAAAAAACTTGTGCAAAAGTTGAAACTTTGACCCATAATAGGTATCTCCGTAATTAGGAGGTTCCCAAGTATGGTCCTGAACTCTGGACCAAAAAAAAGATCGCAATGACGCTTGACGGAGAGATCAAGTACCTTTCGGCTTCCTAACTACACACCCATTATAATAACTTCGTCCTAACATTGACTGACTCTTTGATGTAGGGGTCCCAAGCGCGAATGATGAGCATAAGGGTCCTAGGTTTAATTCCCAAGTCGTGTATATAATTTTATTAGGTTATTTTATCCATGTTAATTTTGATACCATGGACGTAGTACCTTTGAAAGGTACTTGTATATATTCCAGCCTAGGCAAATCTATAGGAGGTTTTGGTTTTTTAATCGCGCGGACATTCTAAAGAACTACGTAACGTACCTTAAGACGGCAGGACCCCCATTCACAAACGCCTCGATTCGATATCGATAAAGTCGTAACTACTCGCTCGCTTTCGTAAAGTCAAAGAAAGATAGACATCAAATCGAAATCGAATCGAAGCGTTTTTGTGAAAACGGGAGCTGGTACCTAATCGATGGTCACCCATCAACAGACTAACCCTGGCAGCACGAATTAACCTTGAAGATCGACCTGTGTGTGTGTGTGTGTGTGTGACCTGTGTGTGTGTGTGTGTGTGTGAACAGCCGCCTCTGTTTTTGTCCTCAATGTGTTTAGGGTTCCGTACCTCAATCAGCAAAACGGAACCCTTAAAGGATCACTTTGTTGCCCGTCTGTCTGTCTGTCAAGACAGTCTTCAAGAAGTTTTTCACGAATGCGTGGCGGTATTAAGCTGAAATTAATACCAAATACTTACTCAGGTCTGCTGCCCCTTGGAGCAATGAAAAAATCAAACTTGTAAGTCAACACGATCAAAAGATATGACTGTTTATGTCGCATATTATGCGATTTCACAAGGGAATCAAAACCTATAGGGTACTTCCTTTTGACCTAGAATCATGAAATTTGGCAAAAAGCAAAGCCTTACAGCAAAAATAAAGGAAAAATTTAAAAAAATAAAATAAGTTGAAAATTAAAGGGTGTCCCCATACATACATAGTTGACGCCAATTAAGATATATTTTTTTTAGATAATTGTACGGAACCCTTCGTGCGCGAGTCCGACTCGCACTTGGCCGGTTATTTTTTAAGTTTAAGAAGATAAAATTAATTAGGCCAAATAACGTATACTTTTCGACTGTCCGTTTCTGTAATAATACCATAGCTTAACGATCACTGCTACATCAAGAACCGAATGTATCTGACAGGTTACTTTCGCCACCACATCGGTTACCGACGTCAGCACAATGAGACGGGTCCCTTCCTCGTGTGTGACTTATAAAATGCAACGCGGGGTGACCGGGGGGTGAGAAACAGTTGACACTGACGTTGTTTGCCACTAGTAGTTATTTATTTATTTATTTATTTCAATCAACTTTGGATCATATCACCAAAAGTAATTCAAAATTTTAAAAAAATACATTTAAAATACAAAGACAAGTATACACTAAGTTAAACACAAAAACAAAAAGTTAAACATTAAATTAAATAAACATAAAAATAACCCACAATTAAAATTAAAACCAAGATTTCGATTCCAATACTTAAACCAAAATTAAAATGTAAATTAAATTAAAAAAAAAAAATAAAGTAAGAAGAAGAAAGTAAAAAATAAGAGAAACAGTTGACACTGACGTTGTTTGCCACTAGTAGTTATTTATTTATTTATTTATTTCAATCAACTTTGGATCATATCACCAAAAGTAATTCAAAATTTTAAAAAAATACATTTAAAATACAAAGACAAGTATACACTAAGTTAAACACAAAAACAAAAAGTTAAACATTAAATTAAATAAACATAAAAATAACCCACAACTAAAATTAAAACCAAGATTTCGATTCCAATACTTAAACCAAAATTAAAATGTAAATTAAATTAAAAAAAAATAATAATATTAAAATTAAAACGAAAACCAAAATTAAAATCAAATTAAATTAAAACAGTATTTTAACATTAGTCAGCACGTGAACCATGCAGCAGTGGTTCACGTACTGACAGTCGAACCGCTCAGCAAAACCTCTCAGGATACTGTTGCGGCTGGCCCGCACCCTACGCACCAGAGATGTGCACCGCTTGCGCATGACTGCGTGGAAACAATCCACACGCGCCTCGGCAAACAGTTATAATCTGGCTTGTCAAACAGTTTTCAGTAACATTAGGTGATATTAAAATGTAATGCGTAAATATTTTAGTTAAACAAAACTAGGTATGTACATACCTAAACATTTTCGTATGGATTCACCATTCTCCTGTCCTTATCCCAATTTATTCGTGGTCGGCGCAGCATGTCTTCTTCTTCCATACTTCTCTATTACTCGTCATCTCAGCAGTCGCCTCCTTTATAGCCATATCATCCTTCACACAGTCCATCCATCGTCTCTTTGGTCTTCCTCTACTCTTAATAGCCATCTACATTTTCGCTTGGATTAACAAAAGAAAATCTATTCTGTTCGAGCCAGGTATGTACTTAAATTACCTTGACCGTAAGATTTGATATCAAAATTAGTATCCTTCGGTCCTCACTGGGATAAGTTATGTTCCTTTTGACAGTTACAAGAACAAGGGGGTCCGGACTGTGGGGCTGGGCACGTGCCCAGTGTGCCCAGTGGAAAAGATGGCCCTGACGATGCGTTACAAAAAACATCAACAAGCACGGTGCGCCTACGGTGCGATGCCGCACGGAGGCCCAACGCATCGTGTGACATGGCATAGTGATTTGTATGTAGTTTCACGTTGCGGCACCGCTCCGGCGTCGCACAGCACCGTTAACGCATCGTATGGCCTCACTCTAATCTCCGAAACGGCTGCACCGATTTTGACAGGAGTTTTACTGGCAGATAGCTGATGTTATAAGGAGTAACTTAGAATTAGGGTTTTGAGCAAAAAAAATTAAATCCATGAAATATTTAATATAATCCGATTCAAATTGAGAAGTAATATTTTTATGATAATATCATACCGTTGAAGGTCACGGGGCAAAGTTAGTTCTTGAATAAAATCCTGCCGCGCCCATCTGATAGCTGATAGTTACTTCGCCGCTTAGACCATAACTCTTACAGATGTTTAAGAATACAATTCGTACAGGTTTAGTTATAGATATTTTAGAAAAGTATCGAAAGAGTCTTAAGACTCTAAAATGCGACGGAAATATTCCCTTACACCGAGTAAAATCTTAGTACAGGCATCTAACATTATTTTATCTATATTGTTAGTTTTAGGTTCATACTGTATTTTACCTTCTGGTATTCTGAATAAAAACTTATTTATTTATCTTTGGGGCTCAGGCGAGATCTCGCGAGTTTATGAATAACAATACCGCGAGATCTCGCGAGTTTGGCAGTTTTGTGTGTTTATTCTTACAAATACAAGGTGCAGTTTTGAACCTGCAAAACATTTCAGGAGGTTGTTATGAGACTCGTAAATAATCATATAACAATACGATACCAAGTCAATAATCAATAATACTTTTTCTTTTCGATTTTTCAATTTTATTGTTTTTCAGAATAACTCTCTTAATAACCCTCTTCAAAAAAACAGAATCACCCATTGCGATGTATCGCGCGTCATGTCACTGTGTGCGTGAATGCGATGACCAGTGACGTCAGCCTGTACGAGTCTCCGCCCACATTTCTATGAAACGAACGCGGCACGTACGTTAAACTACAATGAAGGTCGTTGCTATGGTTACGGGGAGCCCCCGCGATGCTCGTCATACCGCATTTCGATTAAGACTCGAAAATCTGTTACTGCGCATCGAAGGTTCAACCAACGTGGCGCGATCTGTACAAGTTGTTGTAGCTACAGCAACTTATAGCAAATAATTTTACCTTAGATGTAGTTCGAATTTGAAAATCACAATGTAGGTACCTACATTATTGTTTAAAATTTCACTAAATAATAACTCATTTTTAAGCATCATTACAATGCCGTGGCCCATCTGCCGAGCCTGTTCCCAACTATGTTAGGGTCGGCTTTCAGTTTAGCTGTATGCAGCTCACTACATGGAGTGCCAGTGAATCACGTAGGGCGACTGCGTATCAGACCTCAACAAACCAGTTACTTGATAACACGATACCCATTTGTTAGACTAAATGTCTGACTTTCTGGCTTTTGACTACCCGTACCAACGACCATACGGCAGGGCTGTAAGGTCGTTGACCCGTACCGACCCGTGTGGTACCTAACGACCGTCCGAGAGCTACAAATCAATTCGAACCATGGGCTTTAATTAAGTGCTTACCGAAACACGGGATTTCAATGATGTCCTAGATAAATTTAAACATTACATCATTATGAATTAAAAAAATAACACAATGGTACTTGCTGAGTTGCGAACCCGCAACCTCATGCATAAGAGGAGAAAGCCTTAACCACTGGGCTATTACGATAAATAATAATAGTAGGAAGTAGATACAACTGCGGCAAAAAAAGATCACGTTGGCGTCGTTAGTTACCTATCAGCTGATGAATAAAATGATAGGCGGAGATAAATAAACCTTACAAAGCACGTAAGCAGATCCTGTTGCACAATTGTGAAACTACGATCGCGAGCGCGTGCGCGGGATTTAGGTAGGCACCTAATAATAATAATAAGGCATGTAGGTACTCGGCGTAGTCGGCGCGCTCTGTAGGTAAATTCAGCCCCAAGGACGGTTTTTATTTGTAGATTAAATTGGTTGATTTAAGATTTTCTTTCCTACTTTTTAACGGGCTGAGGACCGACAGAAATACATCAAGATAATTTGTGGTAGTTAAGTGGGTAGGTACCCATGTGTTTGGGATTTTAGGTGATTCATTTTGTCTGATAGGTATTTTTGGCGTAGTTAAACATTTTAAATCAACTTATTTACACTAATCAAGTTGATTTAGCTAACATCGTATGTACAAATTATTGTCTATGTACAAATAAATAAATAAATTACCTACTTATGTTACCTACCTGGAGATATTGTTCAAAGTTTCCACCGTCACACTCTAGCACGACGTTGCTGATTTTCCTTCAGCTTACACAAACACATTCGTTTTTATTGTGTCGAAAGCACTTATCACTTTTGCACTTTTGAGATCCTGTACCTTGCGGTAATGAAAAGGATGCTGCATTTCTTTGTGCAGTAGCCGCCACACTGTGGAGTGGTGCACTCCAAACCGTCGACCAGCCTCCCGCGTGCTTGCACGTGGCTCTCGCCGGAAGAATTCCAGGATATCTTCCTGCAAGGCGACAGGCAGGCCTTCGTTGCCACGACCTTCAGCATGCTGGGGAACGTCGAACTGCCGATGATCGCGCAGTCTCTGCGTAGCAGCCAGCATTACCCTGTGTGAGGGACGTTGCCGATTGGGGAATAACTCCGCGAACATTTCGATGGCTCGAGATACATTGTCTCCACTGATGGCATACAAGCGGACTATCTCCACCAACTCTACATTGGAGTATTGGTCCGTCATCTTTACAACTAGGCAGTAGGTACCTATCCCGACCGTTAATCGAAGGCGCACTTGAGGGGCGGAATTTGCAAGCGTATGCACATACCGGCGTCATCAAATACACTAATAAATTGACCCGATTTATGCGTTTGCGATGGCCGCGGGGGCGTGGCGGGGGAGAGGGAGCGGGCGGTGGTTGGTGCTTTGGATTCATGAAAGAAATGTCGGTTGCGTTTGTTTGTGTGTGTGAAAGCGCAGTTTAAGGACACGTACAGATTGATTGCGTTTTAAAAAGGGGAGTTCACACTTACCGATTTCCGTAAATAAGAATAAAATGAAAAAAAAATACCTGCCCATTTTATTGTTGATTTGGGTCGAGAATCACTAACATAATTACCTCCTAAAATGTTTTGCAGATCCAAAACTGCACCTTGTATAATCACAAAATTTGAATACATTAGGAAAAAAATAATAAGAATTATAGGTATTATGAAATAAACATTATTCTCGTTTATTCATACACATTCTTTATATTTTTACAAAGAAAAAAAACATTTATTTTTACGATTTTATTAAATATCTTTTAACAACAAAACAGTTCTTTTAGAACAAGAGGTCAAACACTAAAATGAAAGTCACTAAGTTTAGTTGACTATTAAACTGAGATATTACTATCAAATAAAAAACTATAAGTACCTACTTAGGGATCTACTAAGAATTAGAGATTAATTAACAAAATATACCAATCAAATGAATGTTTTTATGCTCGAGTGCAATCTCGTTAAATTCGCGAGATCTCACTCATTTTACGGCCGAGATCAATCTCGCTAAAAAAGGCCGAGGTCTCGAGAAAACGAGATCTCTCGAGATCGAGATTGTATTGCCTAGTCAGTAATAATAACAAAACTATAAAAAATGGCTTCCAAAACGTTGTTTTGACAGTAACCCTTTGCTAACTGACAACTGTGCGTGTCAAATCGAAGTAATTGCGTAAATATAGCGCAGATTTGAATAGAGCATAATAGGGGGTTGATATTCAATGTATTAGGCACGCTTGCATTGTTAACGGGGTGAGCAGAACACTTGCATTGATAAATTATTGTGAGTGTGTAACTGTTAGCGTTTGCGCTGTGCATCAGATCGGAATTAGAGAGAAATATCGGTCCGAGAAAAATATTCGTAATATAGGTCGTCCTTGTGGTCGTCCTCGTAATTGATTTATCGTTATGTCAACAATTCCCAAGAAGTAAATTGAAAGTCCACTAAGGTTGAAAACTAAGTAATATAGACGATTTATCTTAAGGCATATAAAGCTATAAAATTCCAGTAAAACATGGCCTTGCTTTGTATAGATTTCCCGTACAATGCGGGATCCGCTTAAACTGGTTTTTGCATAGCTTGATTGTTCGTCGTGCGTACCCGTACAGTCCTTTTACAATTGTTTTCCTTAGCACTATCAAAATTTATTTTGCATCATCGTCAAAATCAGTGATCTTTTATTAAAGATCAACCATGAAACTGACAAGTCTTTAAAAATGACAGTGATCTTTATTTACGGCAGCATAAGGTTGATATTGAGTTGCTTTTATCACAAGTAAAATAAATGTCATAGCCTGTTAGGACTATAGTTAAAAGTGACATTCTATCTGCGGAAACGTTACTTTAATACCACCGTATCTATAAGCAATTCAAAGTTATTTCTTGAGTAAAAGTAATAACATAAGATACGATTTTATAGTATTTGCTTAAGTTAGAACTGTCAGAAGTTAGAATTCTTAGCTTTGGTTTCTTTGACGGTTCTTACTTCGTCCAAATTCTTGTCTATTGCATAAAAATGGTTGCACTAATCATTTAATATTAAAACTTGACTATAGCACAACTATAGATACCGGGGTTAGAACTATTTCAATGGGGGTATCGCGTATGAATTCGCCGCTAGAGGTGCTAGTGTAGCGCGAGGGCACCGAAATGTCAGATTATGTCATAGAATGCTCGCGCGTTGCGTGCTTTTTTATCACGTATTTTTAATAATATTCACGATTGTGGTCTAGATTGAGCCATTCCTGATTAATAATGACTTGTAGATTTTAAGTAGCAACTTAGTATCTTATTTGTTAGTACTTGGAGGTAAAAAGATTTTTGAATGTTTTATGCTTGCTAATTTTAGGGAGAATATTGTAAATATGTATCTGAAGTTTACACTATGTTGTTATACGTAATAAAATAACCTTTTTATGAAGTTATTGGTACTTTAAAGTAAAAAATAGAATCATTGACAGGACCTTAATCGACAGTGGCGCCATCTGGTGAGCTGAAAAACGATAGCCCTCATTCGGATGAAACTCTTTATCTCAGTTGCGAAAAACCTTTTTCAATCACAATACGAAGGATTTTCGGGGACATTCCTAATTTATTGTTTCACTAATGTGTGAGAAATTAATTTGCACACCCAAAAGCATTCACATTTTGATTCAGGCATCATTTCATTGTTTTTCTTTATAGATTCTTATTTTATAATTAGACTAACCCATGCTGCAATAAATATAGAATCTCACATTAAATAAAACTCATAAAATTCATATAAATTTTATTGAACGCATGCAATTGACACGCATTTTGGCGGCAAACGGCACGCGTCGCCATCTTTTGATAGATTCGTCACGCTTCCCTCTAATTTGACATGGCGAATTAGGATTGCCATAATTATATTTTATTTTTGTATTTATTACGATTTAGATCTACTAATGGCAGATTTAACGCTTTGGTTTATTATTTAAATGTGTTCTGACTATTTTGGTCGGATTTAAAACTGGTTTTGCGGTGATATATTCAATGGGAATATTTTATTAGGGAGGCCAAAGCCAAAATACGACTACCTAACAAAAAAAACGCTAGGAGCTAGTGGCAAAATAATAAAAGTCGCTTGGGTCAGTCTTAAGGGTAAGCCGCGCTTGCCTAGGTTGGGCCGTGGATGGGTGACCGCCTATTACATACCTACTGAGTGTCCTCCGTGCCTCGGAAAGCTCGTTAAGCCGTTGGTCCCGGCCATTTGTAGATCTTTGACAGTCGTGACAGGTAGTCAGTGGCCCAAAAGTCTGACAACCAGTCTTGTGTTAATTCAGTTGCCATTACTGGATAATATTTCAGAATGTCAGTTACCTAACGACATTATATTTATTTCATACTTAGATTTATATAAAAAGCCATTCCAAATGAACGAAACGAAATTACAATATCCTTGATAAGTTAGTTACTATCTATAATCGCAACCCTAGTACTGTATATGTACCCGGTTGATGGAAATAGGTTCGCCCCCCTACGACATGAGAGTAAATGGAGGTATGTGGATATACTAATAGGGACATTATCCTCATAACCTGGGGGGATTACAGGCCTGATGCAATGATAGACAAAGAAAAAGCAGTATGTTGTATATATGTATAGGTACCTACACCTACCAATGTTTGTCTCTGCATCACCCAAAGGTTGACTGGTAGAAAATGCCTATGGCATTAAGTCCGCCTCTGTATTTTGTGCTTGAAGTGTTAAAAAAATAAAATAAATATGTAAGGAACATAGTAGGTAGGTGGGGTTCTATTTCTGCCTACCCCCGCACCTTCATAGGAAATAAGCGTGAGTGTATCAATAACCTCAAAGGCATCAGACTCGAAAAACCTCGAGGAAATCAATAAAATGTGAACATGCACTCCTTATTAGAAATTATATCACTTATCCGACGACGAAACCACTAAATTATAATCCAGAAAACTAATTTCCATGACAATTACTAATCCTGCTTACCCCCTTAACTAAAATGACAACGTCAACATAAACGAATCTTTTACAAACGATTGCTTTCCTATCTTGAAACCACAGTAACCTATATTCAATCTTTTACGAGTTTCTTTTACCGCAATAACCAACTGTTCAGACTTACCTCATTAAATCTAATATTTAGCTTCAAGAAGTAAAATTCATACCATGTTTTTTTATTCCAAAAAAACCTACCCAAAAACGATCTTTTACTCAATTCAAATAAAGCCCAGATTCAGTTGTAGCAGACAAAAGCGGTTATAGACTCCCAAACAGCCAATAACAATGAGGGGCGGAGCCAATTTTGAAATTGGAACGATTTTTTCTTCTTCAGAACATTCTGCATCTTTTACGCTCAGTCGGTAGGTGGACGCCGTTGGAGTAAGATGCATGGATTTTTTCGTAAAGATATGATTCTCAATGGATTATGGTGTCAATTTGCTCATTTTAATGTCGAAGGTCTATTTGTATGGCAGTATGGTTGTTGTTGATGTATTTTTTAGGTTATAAGAGGAAATTGAGAGGGTACCAGCTGTGGCAAAATGGGGTGGGGGTTTAATAGGGGTGTGAAAGCGATGGTCTGTATATTGGCAATAGTAATTGGGAATGCTGTTTCAAATAATGCAATTGATTGGGCTATGTTTGATGATGTTGTAGAAGTTTCTTTGATGTTAAGTATAATCAATTAATCAAAGATGAAGATGTGGTGGGACGAACATTAGAGAATTGGTTTGTTAGAATGAAAATCTTTTAGCTAAAGGACTATTAAGTACCTATGTATGACGGTATTATAAATATATTTAATCACAGATTTCTAAAAAATATTTTCTGTAAAGTTTAGGTTTGAGTGATAGTTCCAAAAGGCGGTCTGAAGTGTAGTAGGGATCTTTAATAGGACTTTTAGCATCCTTATTTAATTATTTAGGCTTAAAGTAAGATTTATCTACCTTTATTAACCTAATTAACAGGGTTGAGGAGGTCAGATAGGCAGTCGCTTCATGTAAAATACTGGTATTCAGCTACATTCTGTTAGACTGGAAGCTGACCCCAACTAAGTTAGGAAAAGGCTAGGCAGTCGATTCACCTAATTAACTTAAGTAGAGCATTTAGTGATACTTCAGGAATTTAGTTATGATTTTCAGTTTCGTGGAAGGTAGATGACCAAAGGGTGACTTAGGTTGGATATCCTGCGTCATTTGCCTGTCAAATGCCTGTCAAAAGGCGTCCAGGCATATCGCATGTCAAAGGACTAGTTATCTAGATAGAATCGGTGTTATAGGCTTTAAGGGAAGACTTGATATTCATGCACAGCTTAGATCATTAGATATAGAAACATATATTTCATTTCTATGTTTCTGTTTGAATAAAATACAAGGAGATGTGGAAAATTTGTCGGTTTCATGTTCCTAATTTGTAATTTGACTCATAACAATTTTTAGATCAAATAATACAGGTTTATTTTTTGAAATTAAGATTTGATTGTCGAAAGTGGACCTGTATTTTTACATATCTATTAAACATATGATTATGGATGTATTTTTTTTTTGTTAAAAACTCAATAAATATAAAATTTGTTTTATAAAAAATAAGTAGTCCTGTTTGAATATTAAAATGTCGTATCATAGTCATACCTTACAGCATAGAATCAAGAGCCATCTCTCGACCTATGATACAAAATTTGCAAAAATATCAATCCAATCTCTAATCGCAAATAAAAACAATAAATCACAAAAGAAACAATATGGCGGCCATTTTTATATTATCAAAGCAACATTTACTGCATTGTATCAATCGTGAACGGGTTTTGTTACAATAAAATGCGGGCGGGACCGGGGCTAGAAACTAACTCGATGAAAAACAACTCTGAACCCCTTTTTACTCACTTATGAATACACACATACCTATTTGTCGGACAATTTTTATTTTTACACCCAAAAATACCAAGAAAGTCTCTATTTTTGAACTCCTAAGGGATATTTCAGGTTGTCTGGTTGGTTCATGTAAGTTTGTAAGTCGATAAAACGACAAACAAAGCTTGACCTCATGCTTCTCAACACAAAAAGGTAAACGGAGGTCAGATAAAGATGGACGGTGTAACAAAAGCGTGCTAAAAAGCCACCCCGTGTTCAGATACACGCCCCTTTCTAAAGAACCACTCCCTTATAACCCCAGTCGTTGCCCGAACGTCGACGGTAGACGACGTATTTCGATTTTATTTCTGACGCGTATTCGACCGCGAGTTTTGAAATAATCGGACTAAAGTGATCTTGTGATGACTAGTATGACAAATAACTGTTTTTATTTTATTTTTGTTTGTTTATTTGTTAAAATAATATTCTAAGTTTAATAGTACTTGCCAGAACGTATTATGTACCCAACAGATTTGAAAAATGGACAGTTAAAACTGAATACTTTCGGTAAACAATTAGACCATAACATTATGTTGAAGACGATTCAGAACTTCTGCTATAATAAATCAAGTGCGGGACCTTTTAATATGTCATCGCCATTTTTAGTCGATAACATCTTACACCATCAAAAAACTGAATTACACAATCAGTATATCAACCAGCAAATAGAAAATTATGTTCGTCAAAACTACGAAAGATCCCGCGAAAATACGCCAGACATGGACGAATCGAAGCTCGCGGAATGTGACGAAGAAAACCGAAATGACGAATCCATTGAGGATTCAAAAATCGAAGACGACGATTCCAAAAGTCGAGATGACGATTATGTCAAAAATGAAGTTTATTATAACAACGAATACTATCAGAGAAACGAAGAAGGTCGGGCTACAGAAAAAGAGGTCTTAAACGTCCCAAATCTGATCCGGCGCTGTCAAAGTTGCGGATCTTACGACTGTCCTCCATTTTCTTGCAAGAAATCTGGCATAAGAAGACTAGAGGAACTAGAAAAAAGGTTTAACCTAAATTATCATGAAAATTCAGGCGATGAAGGGGAGAAACATGAGGGGAAAGGGTACACTGACGAGTTGGTGCGGTCCTGTGAAGAGTATACCGAGCAAAAGAAGCCCTTATTGAAGTTCAGTGTTAGTGCGATTTTGGGTGAAGATAGTTTGAAAAGTAGCAACGTGAATGGTGAGTTTTATTATAAGTATTTATTTAACTTTCCTTGTAAGTTTGTTTGTTGGTATGTATTGGTCAAATCTTGCAACTGAATTTCAAACCAGTTCCTCCCAACCGATTGAGCTGAAATTTTGCACACACTTTTATTTCTGGTGACAATACATTTTCATGACAGACATGGCATAATCATGCAGCCAGGATCGTCTCCTCATGAGAGAACTCCTCTACGGTCAATAGCACGGATACGAAACATTGTATAAGCGTTCAATGTTGATAGATGATTTTTTTTTCTTTTCGTATATGAGCTTGTTTTTTTATTAAAAAAAAAAATGGGTTTTCTTTTTAATTGATATAGTTCGTTGTTCAAACTTGACAAGGAAACTGCCATGTATATTTTTGGTTTTTATTTGTGGGAAGCGTCTTTCGGAGAATTCGTTGTGTTTTTATGTGGTTAACAAACTAATGGCGTACAGATTGTTAATTTAAAGTGGCTCTTAGTTGGGTAAATGAATTGAAGTGGTAGTTAGTGGTCTTTGATAGAGGGACGGATTTTTTTTTATCACTAGCAAGGATGATTTTAAGTGTGGTAATCGGTTGGTTTGGTATGAGCATGTGAAGAATGAGGAAAGTGCCGTGAGGACAGTTCTGAGTATGAATGTGGATTTGTATAAGAGTAGAGGAAGACCAAAGAAACGATGGATGGACTGTGTGAAGGATGATATGGCTAGAAAGGAGGTGTTTCATGAGACGACGAGTAACTAGAAGTATGAAAGACAATATACTGCGCCGACCCCAAATTAATTGGAATAAAGGCAGGAGAATCGTGGTGATGATAGCAAGTGAGATTTAAAAAATGCAATAAGCTCTTTACAAAAGTCAGCATTTTGTCGGTTTTGTGGTTAATGGCTGTAATGAGAACCAAATATTAAAAACAAACGGGTAACCGTGGTGTTTTGGGCCGGTTCGTCTCCTTAGGAAACAAAACGACTTACGACGGCAGTTTTTAATAACTTACTAATAGTTAACCGAACGTTGCTATCTGGGATAAACAGTTAAAGAAACATCAACTGTCAACCTCCGAGAGACAGATAAGTGACGTGGTTAGGATAGTCCTTTCAATTCATTGCCAACTTTGTTTATAGGAACACTAATAGCTACTAGAGTAAGGCATATTAACTAACCGTTGTACGTTATAGAAAACGGCCGTAAGCCAAACCATGCACCCATCTTTTGACGTTTCATAAGAGCTAGTGTAGTATATGCGATATAAAATATTTTAATTGAATTATACTGTTTGCATAGTATATGAAAGATCGTTTGTACTCACTTGCACTATATTATGAACTAGCTGTTGCCCGCGACCTTCGTCCGCGTGAAATTATTATAAAAAGATATTAATTCGCTTTGAATCAGATTTTGTTAACAATTTCAAGGGTTTTAATATTTTTGCACGGAACCCTAATTGTATTTCTAAAATAAAAGTAACCTATGTTAGACCGTATATCACATCAGCTATCTGCCAGTCTAAGTCCCGTCAAAATCGGTCCAGCCGTAATAAAAAAAAAGTGTTTTTGTTTTATGTGCCGTAATTATTTTCATTCAGTAAAAAGCTTTTATTTTTATATTACAAACAGACATCAATTTTGTTTATTTCATTATGATGAATAGATTAAATGAGAATTATCTTTGAGGGACATTGAATGCAGTTAATGTGTATCGTTTGATTAGGACTAAGGGTTAGCACTAAGCTTTGTCCGTCGGATATAGGGCATCTGAAACCTAGTTTCGGTCCGGGTAGACTTTCGAAATCTATGCAATAATTAAAAAGATCGCAATAAGCAAATTGAAAATTAAAATTGTTTTATATGAAGTTTTTTTTACCATTTAAGAATTAAGTAAATGTGGAAATGTCTTTTGCGTTTTATAACAAATATAAGTATATACTGCAAACACAAGTTACCAGAATTTAAGGAGGGATATAATACTTCACTAGCTTACTATACGTTAGCAAGAATCATGTATGTCTAACTCCAGTATCTGATGATTACTGAGTAAAAGAATTATTTAAAATACGATTTTTATTCTTTAGTTTAGTAATTACTTGAAGTTAGAACTGTTAAACATTAGCCCTCTTATTAATAAACACGGAATAAAATTACACCAGGAATAACAAAGGAATAACCATACATTTTCAAAGGTTTAAACTTGGAATAACTTTAGTCTATGTTTATTAATAGGAGGGTAGAATTCTAAGCTTTGTTTTCTTTGACAGTTCTTACTTTGTTCAAATTCTTGTCTATTGCATAAAAATTGTTGCCTAAGTAATTACTTAAAATCAAGTAATTACTTTGACTTGACTATAGATGTAGTCTCGAGTGATTACAGATTTACAGGTATGTACTACGACCGCTTCATTGGCCTTCTTCTTCTGTATGTGTCGATGATACTCAAATTGTGTTAGACCAGTATGTAGTCACCTGCACACAAATCTTGAAAGGTGCAGGTGGTTGCGCAGGATAGGCTGGACAGGAGGTGGAGCATATACTGCAGAGGGGCTCCACACTAGCATTCAGTTTGGGATGGATCGAGGATACCCCATTCCTTGGGCTATTATAACTAAAATCATGCGTTCATCTACCAGTATTCTATTTTGAAAACTCTTGTTCTGAATCCTGAAAAATAAGATTCTCCAAAACTTCGATAGCCGACGGCACGACATGATTATTTTTGTATTTCTGTAGGAGCGTTTTGTTTCGCATAAAATAAAAAGTTAAGCTACTAGCGGCAGCAGCTGTTACTGTTAAGCTGGGCCAATGTGGACCACCTGGTCGCTGGTTTGGTCCAGCTCGTACCGCCATCTTCTACGAGGTCTGCCGCGACGCCTTCTGGCTGTGTCAGGGCTCCAAATAGTTGTTAGTTTGGCCCACAGCTCATTGATCATGCTTCAGACATAGCCAATCCAGTCTTACTTCAGCTTAGCGACTTTTTGAGCAACGTCAGTAATTTGTGTTTTGGAGCGCAGTGTAGTGTTGCGTACATAGTCTATGGAATTTTTTGTTTAACTTTACAGAAATTACTAGACAATTATTCATTAAAGTAGATTCAGGCGAACACAGGAAATCAAAAATAGTTTCATATTTCTTTTTACTGATACAGAATACTACATTTTTTCTGAAAATGTGATGAACGCGTTGATGTCTTTTGTTTTTGAATGCGCTACGAAAGTGCTATGTGGTTTTCTAATAAATCTACTATCTATGCCGAGTAATCCTGTATACAAGGTGTAATAAGACCCTTCACGAAGCCGTCAACCAAGCATTCTGTACATCAAACTAAGTAACTCTACGCAAAAATGATTGCTGGGAAACTCTGATCAGTGTCAGATTGTATGTTAATTAAAATATGATTCGCGGACGTAACAAATATGGATTTACAGCGATAGTCATGAAAAATCATCAATACAACCCCGTTTAACCCCATTGAATGACAATTTCATGAAAAAGTAATTTAATGGGATTAAATAAATTTAGACGGTTGTATTCATAATATTAATCAATATAATTCTGTAACAACATACGTGTTACGTTCGCGAATCATATTTTGTTTAACGTACAATCGACACTGACCAACAAATTGCAAAAAACGTAAGAAAATTTGAATTTCGCTGGCTACCCTAGCGTGAACTTTAACTTTTTTTACTCTCCAATAGTGGACTCTATTCCTACATCATGACCAGCTTTATCTATTACTATTCTTTAGCTACAACGTAGGTCGTGTTTTTGTATTCTAGTACAAATTCCGAACGGAATTCTCGAGGAATCGCGTGTCGGCGACGGTAACCATTGGCCGTGGAGGTCCGTCGGCCTGTTTCCTAAGAAGTCATCGGAAAAATACTCATTATTATATAACTGACTTTTAGAAGAGGAGGAGGTTATACATGATCTCCTCCTTACAAAAAAAGACGCTGGTGTAATGAGTTCCACCAGAATCATTTTTTTCGTTTTTAATTTTTCCGTGTATGTTCACCGATTTTCTGTGAAAACAGGTCCGATTTTCGTGATTCTTTTTTTCAATTTTGTAGAAAATCCTCTTTCTTAGGGTTTTTTTTTTGTTACATTTATGTTATAGGCTGTTTAAAATGGACGTAGGTGTATGTGACTCATATGATGTCGATTAATAGAGAAGTATGGAAGAAGACATGCTGCGCCGACCACAAATGAATTGGTATTGTGATGGTTCCTCATTTTCTTGTACACACGGCTATAAATAACCAGTATAACCTGACTTCGCTTTCTATGAGCTTCTCGTACGATGAGAGATCAGCTTAATTTGGTTGGCATAGTTTGATTGGCCGCCGTGCTTAGAAAGCGATTGATTTCATCCTTGACATGTATGACACAGCAGAAAGGATGCCGAATTAAACTAAATAAACTAATATTATAAAGAGGTAAAGTTTGTGAGGTTATAGGCGGTAATCTCTGGATCTGCTGAACCGATTTTCACTAATAGGAGGCTTCATTATCCCCGAGTGCCATAGGCTATATTTACAACGTACCCGTGGGATAATTTCCGACCAAAACGCTTTAAAGCCGCGGGCGCTAATATATCATAAACTCATATAATTAGTAGGAATTAAAACTTTTATAATTGCCGTAGATACTTTGTCTATCAGCATGAACCATATAGAGATATTTCTTGACGGCATGTATCAAGTCAGAGGCCCATGGATGGCATAATTGATAAATAAGAAAACATGTACTTTTATGGGTTTTCTGCGATTTATTCTGATCATAATTCTGAATTCAAGAAATGATTTTAAAAAGGCTTCTTTTCTTTAAAACGACTATAACATTTTAGTCTCAGATTTAGATTTTTATGTTTTTGCCAGAAAGATCTCAAATAAACAAAATTTCGTTATATACCAACCAATTGTTACCAATGCCATCACGACAAAACAAAGAAATTAATTAACTTCCCAAAAAAAAAGGAAATAACTATAAAAACAACGAAAGTAACACGTTAATAACGTTACAATAACGGTTATATCGCAGCTACATCTTAATTCACTAAAGGCAAGTAGCAATATGGCTTCGGGGAGTTTTTCAATAAAATGCTGGCAACATCTGGCCGGACACTTAAGCGCGGGGGCGGGAGAGAGTCAGCGCTATACAAGACTCCGTTTGCAAGAAAGAGATGGGTATAGTGCGGGGGTTACCAGTGAAATTAATATGTCCTTTTCCTGACATAAGCTTGGGAAGTAAGTTGCTTTTTATATTATTTTATTATTGATGTCGTTCCGTTGATACGGTCTTATTGTCTGACGATATTGGGCTCCAAGCAATTATGGGGAGATAAAGATTGTGTTGTTTGTAGGAAATATTATAGTTTTAGAGGCTTAGTGATAGTTTCTTCTTACAATGTTACATTTGGTCTGGAAAATAGTCAGTTTTTACAGGTAGTCAGAAGGCTTAGTTTGAAAACCAGTCTTACTAAGGAGTATCGTGTTACCCAACCGTTGGGTTGTAGAGGTCAGATAGTTAGTCTCTTTATTGTACCTAAAATATTGGTATTCAGGTGCATCCGGTTAAAATAAAGGCGACCCCAATAAAATCGAGAAAAGGCTAGGCAGATAATGACAAAGTGATTCGTTTAAGCTGCGTGCCTGTGTTTAATTTATCGCCACTGTTTTCAAAACGGTGAATAGAAAATATCTTCAGAAAACGGCATGTTCTAGAACTAAAAATTCGAAGACATGTGACCTCCACCAACCACCACCGTTATGTTGAAAATGTTGAATTTATAAGGAAGTAGAAGACCTCTGATATTATGGCTAATTGAGATGTACAATCGGCCTAAGATTAATCTGAGCACCTTACGGACTATTTTTGCTTGCATCATCCGGCCGCTATAGAAGCACTTAGTTAAAAACTTTCTCTTCCTTGCTCCCTGTGTTATTCCTATTAGTCAAAAAAGGGTGGTACGAAGAACAAGAATTTGTGTGATAAACTACAACTAAAAAATGAACCCGGCTACTGAAAAATCACGCTCTAATTAAATTCGGGGTTTACAAGGTAAAATGGACTCCTTCTAATCCTCCTATTGTTGAAGACGGTTAAAATGTAGCCATGTGTTACCCAGGTTAGCCTCCCGAATCGATTGACACCTTATTCATCTAAATGGGATGAATAGTTTATGCGCTACGGAGGAACATACGTAAATACAAATACAAACATACATAGACTGCTAAAATCATAAGCCTTTCTTTTAGGTTCGCCGTAGTCCGGTAAAACGTGGTAAATTTACTTAAGGATACTGATGATGACGATGGTGATAACATGGACTGATTGGATAGTATAGTTTAAAACTAAGCATAATTTAGAAGTTTTCAAACATGATCATTTCGTAGATTAACGAATGAGGAAACTGGTGATATGTTAGTGTTATGATTGTCTATAGCTAGAAAAGGACTGTCTTCGGAGATGACAGCTAATAGAGATGTATTGAAGAAGAAGACATGCTGCATCAACCACAAACCCATTTCGATAAGGGCGGGAGGATGATATCCCGACTCAAGCAAAGCTAAAGAGAGGATTTTTCTGGCACATGCTCCAAATTTAGAATCGTGAAATGGCTAGCCGTAACTGCGAAAAGCCCAATAAGATATCTTTTAGAATAATATCCAATAACCCGACAAACCGAAGCGGACTCGCGCCAAAAATCTATATTACAACATCTGCTAACACAAGGAATAAGAAAGAGAAAAGCAAAATTCCGAATCGGGAGTTATAAAATTATGCATAACGTTCCCTCGGCTCATATTAACATGTCATTCAGTCGCCATATTGGGATCATATTCGAATTCGGAACGTTCACTCACTACGCTTTAATACCAATATACTTTTACACTCAACACACGGAATAGTCAACCTTATTTGGTTTGGAACAAAGGTTTTTTTGTGTGAAAATGTTAACTTTGGCCAAGTATATATTAGTCGATTTTTCCGAATCGGATTTTTTTATAGGCATCGTAAAGTTTGCCATGGATATGGATTTAGTAAGTTCAATTCGATTATCGAATAATTGGGAAGGATACTATTTCTTTGGTAACAGGTGGGGTAAATGATTATTTTGTTAGTTTAAGCTGTACGTGATTGTCGGTGCCTGGAGTTGTTATGAAAAAGTTAATGGTTGGGGGTGAAAAGGGGTGAGCGTTTATGGAATGAGGTTTAGGGAATTTTGTGTTAGAGTTGGGGCGGGTTAAGGTTCCACTTGATTCTTATTTTGGTTATAAGTATTTAAAGGTTGGATATATTATGCATTATAGGTACTAGATTAAGATCTATTTGATACCAAGGACTTTTTCAGACTCGTTGACTCATTCATATTATTGTGTACTTTCTAAGTTTATAGTGGACGATAAGTACATACATCGTTGGTGAAAATAGTGGTGAGGTAACCTGGATTTAAAGTTAATATAATTCTGAAATAATCCACTTATGCCTTCTGTGTGTGAGAAGATCTTTGATCTACCATGCGACTAAAATGATGCTAATATAGGTACAGACGCCAGCACATCAAGCTGCCCGAAACTGTCAAATGTTTCCAATCAACAAAAATCTATTTAAGAAATTTGACAGATTGTAGTAGTTTGATATGTTTGCGTCTGTACTAGATAGTATAATTCTCAGAATACAGAAAGAACCAGAAGCCGTAAGTGCGCCTAATACTGAAGTAACAAAAACTACTCTTTTAAAGACACGCAGCCGATTACTTCTCTGTGAACGTCGTATCGCGTTCAAATATCGTCGCGTTGTTACGACTGCGATAGATAATACGGAACGTATGATACAGAAAGAGATAGCTATCGCGCTTGAAGTACTTAAATAACGACAATTAGCTTCATTTGTCTGTAACAATTTTCGCGCGCTAGTGCCATATCTTCTTCTTTTTACTTATAATATCATTGGTTTTAACCGTGACCAATAAATAATTAATGATTTATTAAAAATTTCTGACTTAGCTACATTTCGCGGGCGGGGAAGGTTTAGAGTGACACAGTTTGGCTAGCAATTATAGTTGAACACGGCTTCTGGATCTTTTTGTTTTCTAAGGTGTCATATTCTTGCCTAAGGTGCAAGTAAGCATCATTATCAGACCTTCTAGCTCTTGTATTGATACTGCTTATGCTAGATATATTTTAATTAATGTTTCTATCAGTAAATGAGCAAAAATTTTCAGGCAGAGATCATGACCAATCTCCTGCCCTGGTATTAATTTATTTACGGTCGGCGAGCATGTCTTCTTCGTCTTCTATACTTCTCTATTACTCGCCATTATTATTATTATTGTATACAGGGTGTAAGGGACAGCCCTCCACAGACTGATGGTGTGAATTCAGTATATCATACTAAGATGACCGGAACAAGATATTATTTCAAGAACGTTATGGGAATGCAATAAAATGGATTTGTTTTATTTCCTCATACGCAATGTATCGTTACCGTGGCAAAACGTACGTAACGAACGGCAAGCGCGACGACGAGTTCGATTAATTCTGTAGCTAGGCAGGAAATGAACAACTGATCTCACGCGTCGTTCGTTAGAGTATTTCAACATCCATTGTTGTATTTTTGATTTTAGCCGTATTATGTACATAATTGGAGTGCTGCGAACAGGGAATGTAATTTTATAATACTAACTGCAAAACGATAAAAAAGTGAAAAATATCCGAAGAAAAATTCCGGTGGAATATGATTCTAAATAAGGAGCTGGATGCACCCTGTCAGTTTGTGGAGGGTTCCTTACACCCTGTATTACTAGTCATCTCATAAGACACAACTATTTATTTACGATTTTTAATTTTAGTTTCACGTTAATCAGCATCTGGGTTGTGGAGGTCAAGTGGCCTACCATGACGTCCTAAAGCAGGAGTAATTCCAGTGTGGGAAAGAGATGGCGTTAGACGACCTGTGTAGCTCTGTCTCTTTCTCACACTGGAATTACTCCGGCTTTAAGACGTCATAGTAAGCCCCTAGGTTATGCTGTCGATTTATATAAAGTACTGGTATACAGCTGCATTCTGTCAGATCGGAATCTGTCCACAACATTGTTAAGACAATTGGGGCTATCGCGTATGAATTCGCCGCTAGAGGCGCTAGTGTAGCGCGGGGGCACCGAAATGTCAGATGTCATAGAATGTTCGCGCGTTGCGTGCTTTTTTATCACGTATTTTTACTTATATTCACGATTGTGGTCTAGATTGAGCCATTTCTGATTAATTATGACTTGAAGATTTTAAGTAGCAACTTAGGATCTTTTTTGTTAGTACTTGGAGGTAAAATGATTTTTAAAAAATGTTTCATGCTTGTTAATTCTAAGGAGAACATTGTAAATATTATGTATCTGAAGTTACACTATGTTGTTATACGTAGTAAAATAATCTTTTTAGGAAATTACAGGTACTTTAAAGTATAAAATAGAATTATTGACATGACCTTACTTGACAGTGGCGCCATCTGGTGAGCACAAAAACGATAGCCCTCATTGTAATGATGAAATAATAAAGATTTTCCTCCTATGATTATTATCTGCCTAGCCTTTTCCGAACTATCAAAGATTTACAAATGACAACTGGGACCAATGACTTAACGTGCTTTCAGTGGCATGGAAACACCGCATGGAATTGATGGGCACCCATCCAAGGACCAACCTTGGCAAGCGGTGCTTAGCCTTGAAGATCTATCCGTGCTGCTGTTATTACTAAGCATCGGACTCTAGAAACCTATGAGCACATGTTGCCACACAGTGTAGTTACATTATCAACAAAATTACAAATACACGCACAAAACTATAAGTACTTATAACCACTAACATAGTCACTGAATGTTCTACACCTGTTAAATGTTTGCGTTCCAATTTTGAAACACTCCGCGCCCGTTGCACACGACCGCAGACATGTTCTGAATTTAAACGAGCCAATGGCAGCGCGATAACGCGTTCGGGTTTTCACGGAAATTGTCGATTGCGGTCGGCGGGGTAAAGGTGGGTTAGGATGAATTTTATTTAAGTATGTGTATGTAAATTTTAGGGTTTCTGCCATTGGGGTTGGTGGGAGGGATTGTCACTTTGGTATCCCATATTTAGGGTATGTTACTTTGATTCTCGGAAACAAGGCCATCCAAAAAAAATATTCAGTTTTTAGAACGCTTTTTATTAGATTCTCTAGTAGACTGTGTTGTTCAACCTTTAACATAATTAAATATTATGTAGCTAAGGCAATCCATAATAAAAATATCCAACAAAGTTATTTCAATCATGATTCTTTTTATAGTTTTTTTTATATCTATATTGTAACTTCTACGAATATAAGAAGGCGTTTTACTGAGCTAATAGTAGCATATTGCAGTCAACACTTGTTATATGTCTATTTTTGGGGTGGGTTTCAGTGATATTCTTTCCACGTTCACACTTTTAATTGTGCGTTCTGCTAAAGATTAGGTATGTTTCAGTCATCTACTTTAAAATATTTCTGCAGTATCTCAGGGAACTATATAAGGTTCAATTCTGTTCGTATTAAAGACCAAATAGTGCCTTGCCTTAAATATCTTGCAAAGAAAGGTAGGCTTACGTGTACTAAAATCGCAAATACACTTAGTTAGTACGCTGCGTATGCTTGGACCTGGATTCACATAAGCTTTTCAGTAGCATATAATTACCTAAAGAATATCGCTTTGTCTAGGACCTCTTCACTATAGAAGAAGAGTTTTCTACAGTCATTATTATCGTTTAGCCCTCGTCCCATGTTACTTGTGGTCGGCGCAACACTTTTTTCTTCCAGTCTCCCTTGTCAACCGTCACGCTATCATTTACTCCTTTATCTTTCATTTCATTCCTCACACAATCAATCCATCGTTTCCTTGGTCTTCCTCTCCCTCTCCATCCATCAATATTTACATTCATCACTTTTAGTCACATGCGATTCGTCCCTCCTGCTCACTACCAAGACAGTCAATTCGCTTTTAACTCTTCTGTCACTGGCGTAACTTTCAAACTTCCTATAATCTATACTAATATTATAAAGAGGTAAAGTGTGTGAATTTCTGAGTTTGTGAGGTTGTAGGGGGTAATATCTGGATCTACTGAACCAATTTTGAAAATTCTTACACTAATGGGAAGCTACATTATCCCCGAGTGCCATGGGCTCTAAATACAACGTGCCCGTGTGATAATTTCCGACCAAAACGCGAGCGAAGCCGCGGGCAACATCTAGTATACTCATAAACATAAAAGTTATCTACAGTACAACAGTAAATTAGACTGGCAAAACAGGGAAGGAGATGTGACATCCAAATAACAGAATCACCATTACCCCTGTTTACGTTCCAACAGGCTAGCAGTATTCAGTAACATAATTCGCAGTAACATAATATGTCTGGAACACACAGGTAACCGCAGCACAAATTGTGACGTTTATATTCGCGTAACGAGCTGCAGGCATGCCAGGGAAATTGTTTTATGTTAACATTTATGTGTCATAACAGGCAGAGAAGTGTCATTGACAGGTTCATTATGGTTGACAAAAGGTCTGTGGCATTATTTTTTTAGGTTTCCCATGGAATTGCTATTTTGCTAAAATTCAGATTGAAGCTGTTTGACTTAAATATGGGAATCGTGAATACGTTGAAAAGAAGAATTAAAAGGAAATGCGGTAGGTATTTGAACAAACTATCGCTGTCGCTCAACGAGCGCTGTTTCGACATTGGTGCGATAAAGACAACTACAGATCCGACAAGTAAAAAGTCATAATTCGAGGTTTGGCTCTCGACTATTTCCTCCTCCAATATTCGACCAATTTAAAACATATTTCATAAACTGAATAAGAAAGATATATACTGAGTCCCTATGTTTAATTTTTTCGTTAATAGTTGTCAAATTTGTACACTATGCCTCTGTTGACAGCGGTCCAAATAGGTTAATTTTGAGCATTTTGTAAAGGTTCTAGTGCTGATACAGATTATGTATAATCAAAAAGGAAAACGGGGACATAGAAGAGGTTGATATTTATTTAGCTGTAAAAAAACATAGCTTTAAAGTCATAAACCAGAAAGAAAACAGGCGAGAGCGTTTGTATGGAGAAAAGACCACCCGCATTTCCTCGTAAGGCTTTTCAATGATGTCTCTTACTTTTTGGTCATGAAGTACACATTCAATGGAGACAAAAAGAAATTGCTTAGTCCATGGACTACCTACGTACCGACCAACGTACCTTGACCCACCAGGATACAAATTGCGAGCGACGGTATTCACGCGAAAGAAACAAGATGTGACACATGCGCGTGACGTCCTGAACGGGGCCTTAAGCATTTAAAACTCGCTTGGAATAGGTAAATCTGCCAATTAAACTGAAGATTTTTTGTCGGCTAATTTTCTTCACACTTCCAGTTAATTTGATTAAAGATTGCACATCTATTACAGACTTGACGGGTGGTCAGAAGCCGAAAGACTAACGAAAAGTCTTACCACTTAGGTATCGTGTTACCCAGTCTGGTAGCAGTTACGGGATCGCTTAAAAATACTGGTAATCAGCTGCATCACTTATACTGAAAGCCAATCCCAACATAGTTGAGTATTGGCTAGGCAACTGATGAGTTCAAAACACTACTTTAGGTAATCATAAAAAGTATGTAACTACATAGATATACTACATACAAACAGTTGTGTTGCTGGAGTGTGCAGCTGAATCACTTGGTAGAGGCGATGGCGGCCGTTTTGGCGGGTCTTATGACATTTTTGAAGTCCAAATAGTAGACAGATTCTCCGCTTAATTTGAATAAATGAATTCTGTTTTTGGATATACCATTAGATAAAATTCAACAGCAACTCCGTAATACTAACAACACCGTAGCACAAAATCATAACCTATTAAAAGTCTTTTCAGTTCCAATATTACGCAAAAAATCGCCCACAATAAAGATTTTTACTTCCAAACAATAAACTGGGAACATAATCACAAAGAAATTAAATGCGACAATCCGAAACCCGGCGGGATTCGGGAGGGTCCAATAAAATTCGTCCCCTCGTCGAAATCAATTATTTTCTCACTTTCCCGCGTAAAAATTGGCGGTAAATAGCCGTTATTCAGGTACGGCGACTCAATCGTTTTTCGGGTAGCGGTTAATTGTATTACGTTATTGTAACGTTAATAACCTTTTTGATTACAGTTCTTTTTGTTGTTACTTTTGAATGCTTTTGAATTTTTGTAGTGGTTTTATTGGTATTTCTAGATTTTAATATATTTTTTTTATTTTAATATATTTTTTTAGCACAGGAAAATTTTATTTATTAAAGTTACTGCCGTATTACAAAATAGAATTGAATTCACAAAATTATTACGATATCATAAAATGAAAAGTTTTAAAAGGGCAACTATGAAAACCTACTAGTTCCTCAGTTCCCAGAGATCTACCAAAATATCAGACTTCCAAAAGAAGGAGGTTATCAATACGTCAGAATTTTTGTGTGTATGTTAGCGAAATCTTCCCCAATTTGTGAACCGATTTCGATGATTCTTTTTTTATTAAGAAGAATATTATTCCGCCGGTAATTACATTTGTGAAGATCTGATGCTGATCTTCGGAGATAGTAAATCTTTCGTGATTGCTGAAATCACTTGAATGTTTATTGTTTACACAATATCATAACAAAACATAACTCCTGTATGCTCTGACGTAGTTGTGTACAGTACAGTTAGGAATGTTAAGTTCTATTTTATTGGGGATAAGCCTATTACCATGACATGAATTGTTAATAATGTAAAATAAATGCTTAGCTAATATTTGTAAAGGAATTTACAACTCAAAATGGAAAACCAAGAAACTGTTTTTGCAAAAAATAAAACCGACTTGTAAAATAAAAAAGGAAAAACTAGTTTAGCTTCAGAAGTCAGTGGCAAAAAAACTGAATCAAACAAACAAAAGCGGTTTTTTTTTTACTAAACATCAAGGAATGCATTTAATTTTCTCATAAATCATATTTCCTAATCTTTAATTGCACTTATCCTTCACTTTCCACCCTCAAGAACCCACGTATCCAGAAAATATGCTCAACCGATTAAGGTGAAGAACATTTCACCCCCCATACGGGGGTGAAGGCGTTACCCCGGAAAAGTTTACCCCTGAAACACCCTGAACGGTTAACAATTTAAAACGTTTCACCCCCAGTGTGATTTTAATTATTTTATTATAATAATATAGGGGTTGATTTCCTGAATGTTTCTGATAGGTAATTTGTGATTTTAGGGTATTTGCATTTGGATAATTTGGTATTGTCGGAGATCGGGATTATTGTGAACGTGGTATTAACTTGAATGTTCGTGTGTGGAGGACGAGGAGTCAGGAAAGATGATTATAATATAAATATGTCTGTTCCTGAAGTGGTCACTTATTTCCCTATGAATATAGACTGGTTATCAAATCTTTTTCCAGATGGTGTCTCTACTGTACGATTACTTCAACAGGATTGACATACAATTTACGCTCTAACTTTTCCTCTTGTAATAAGTGCCTAACCAGCAGAGCAGCGGTGACCCAGTGGTGGCGGCCCCGACTTACGAGCAGTTAGTCGTGGCTTCGAACCCAGGCAGGCGCATTACTTCGTGTAATTTATTTCATCGCCACTGCTCTCATAACGGTGAAAAAAAAAAACATCGTGAGGAAACCGGCATGTGCTAGAAAGAAAAATTCCAAGACATGTGATAACTGCCAACCCGCTCCGGGCCCGCGTGGTAAATTACAGCCCACTCCCTCTCGTAGAGTGGAGGCCGTATGTCCCAGCAGTGGGAACATTATAGGCTGCTTGTGCTAGTGCCTAACCTGGGGTCAGAGTTTTTACGCTGCTCAAGGGGTATCTGACTTTGCTTTACATGCCGCCGAGAAATATCTCAGGCATGGTGGGTTGGTTTCCTCACGATGTCCTCAAGTGATAATTGAGCATATGAATCCGAGAAATCAGAGGTGCATATCTTGGGTTAAAACTCGAGACCTATGACTTGGCAGTCAGACGGTCACACCACTAGACTATCGCTGCTAATATGATTTATGACAATCCAATATTTTTTGCCATTTTCTTCATCCGTATCGCTGTTAGATTTTTTCTTTGACTAACATCGAGAAGCCTAAACTAAAGGTTCGCCAACGAGCAATGGAGCGCAGTATACTAGGTGTTTAATTAACGGATCGTGTTCGAAACACAATACTCCAAGGCGTAGGTTAGTTTACGTGGTTCTGAAGGCTCATCTGTAATGGGACTGGGCTGGACATGTCTTAAAATTTGAAACCAACTATTTAGAAAACACTTTTTTATGTGCTCATTTTCGATAAGTAAAGAGCTCACAACGACCACTACATAGTATAAAACAAAGTCGCTTCCCGCTGTCTGGCCCTATGTATGCTTAGATCTTTAAAACTACGCAACGGATTGTGATGTGCGTTTTTTTTAAATAGATAGAGTGATTCAAGAGGAAGCCCGGAAGGTTTATAAGCATAACATGGCACCCGTGCGAAGCCGGGGCGGGTCGCTAGTTAAGGATAAGAGTGTGATGTCACTTAGGAATAAATTCAAGAATAACATTAAGCAAATAAAATATATGCTGGCAAGTTATGTGATTTACTAGAATCAGCAGCTGTTTTATTCATATTAAAATTCTCTCTTCAACAGATCAATGACAATAAAGAAGATAATTACCTCAGATCAGTATCCAAGGCAATTTACTGATTTATTGAAGTAAATCGAGCTTGCATTAAAAAAACTAATATCTCTTCAACCACAAAAATACAATAAGAAATAAAACACACACACAATACAAATTATAAGCTCAAAAAGACCCACATTGCGTTCTTTGAAAACCTTATTAAATACTCCTTGAACAAAAAAAAGCGCATCGCAAAAATCCTAGCAACACTTGAGAAAACAAAAAAAAACCACCATCGACAATAGAGGCAATAAAACCATAATGCAAAGCAAACAGAGTATAATCCATAGACATAATAAAAGATGAAAAAAGATAGTTTTGATCTGTTAACAATGGAGTTTTATATCTTTTTAAGCCCGTTTTGGTTGCGTTAAAATAACGCTCGGTATTTGTTATTGGGTGTTATTTTTAACGGATCGTTTGTTATACTTAGTTAATTTATGTTGGGTCCTGCCCTTTTTTAATAAGCCTATGTATGTAGGGGATGGTTTTAAATGCATTTTAACGACCCCTCTATACAGCTCGCTTGGTCAAATCTCTGATCAATTGACTAGCTAACTAGCTGTCAAATCTCATGTTATATTTTGTGAGTTTATTTTGGAAGATGCACTATGGTAGCCCGCGAAATTCAATTTTTCTTACGTTTTTTGTAATTTTGAGGTCAGTGTCTGGTTGTATGTTGATTATAATAAAAATTCGCGACCGTGACAAATATCGTTTTGCAGAGTTATAATCATTGAAATCATCAATACAACCCTCCGAGTTCATTTAATCCCATTTAATTACTTTTTCATGGAAAAATCAATGGCCGTATCATTCGTAGGCTACCCTGGCGCTTTCGCCTTAGGGATAACTTGACATTAACTTGACAGACGTCAAAAATGTATCGGTCTGGCGTTTGCTACCAAATAGCGTGAAATACACATTGGAAGCGATGTTTGTCTCAGATTTCTTCAGCTAAACAGATGTTTTTGCTTAGGTAGTTATTTTAGGTTTTCACCTCTCTTTAGTATCTGCAAACGGAAAAGCCGTCGGCCGTCGGTTCTTATAGCCAAAAATTCAAACATAAAATCCTTCTGCATTGTCAAAGCCGTTTTCGTAATACCAAGGACGATAATCTTTGCTCTACCAGTCTTACCAAGGGGTACCGTATTACCCAGTACTAACTGGGTCGTGGAGGTCAGATAGGCAGTCGCTCCATGTAAAACACTGGTATTCAGCTGCATCCGGTTAGACTGGAAGCCGACCCCAAAATAGTTGGGAAAAGGCTAGGCACATGATGATGTGATTTAGGTAAGTTATTACGATTTCGGTCAATTTTATAAAACAATTGACTGAAAATAGAAACAGGAGATGTATTTAAGCTCCTTCCGATTTTTTTTTTTGTTTTGGGACAAACTCGCCACACTATTTCCAAACGACTGCAACTCCTGGAATCCAGAATCATCAGTGGTTCCTTTCGGTTAGACTGGAAGCCGACCACAACATACTTTGTAAAAAGGCGAGTCATGTGACGATTCAACTGACAATTAAATAACTGATTTAATCGCTCCGTTGGTCCAGAGCAATTGGTTTTATGAAAATGAGGTTTGAGATAACTTTATTCTCGTAAGAATACAAAAATTCACTTACATGAGAATATAATAATAATAATAAAAATCTTTATTTATCTCCACAAATTACATATCAACGTAAGTATAAATTACAGTGAGACACAGAAATTCGGGCAAAGTGTGTAATTTGTGGGAGATCTGGAGTCTAAACTAAGCCTAGGCCTGTATCATAGAACTCCAGGCCCCCCATTAATTAAAACTATAACATAAGTCGATATTGTTGAGGGTTTTACAAAAACTAGACATTCGTACAATCATTATTTAGTGGGTAGATCCATAATAATAATACAAACAACTCAATGTTCGCTTGATACACTGACTCAAAAACATCAACACAAAATCTCAATTCAATTCAATTCTATTGTGCATATCACGTGTTTTACAAGGTCTTCAATTAATAATAAAGTTCACATACAATATTTATATTACTTTTTATTGTTTTTTACAATTACTCCCAGACTACGGATTTGGGCCTGAAGCCAATAGGTTCGCCCCTATTACATAGAACTTTAATTTAACGAAATATGTATTATACTACTACTAACTGCCTACTTATACAGCTCCACATCTCCGTCCGTCGGGAAACGCAGAATACATGAAGTTAATCTGCCTAGCCATTTCTCAACTATGGTGATTATGGGGTGCTGGCCCCAACGTAGTTGAGAAGAGACGTACCCCTTGGTAAGACTAGTTGTCAGACTTTCGGGCCACTGACTACCTGTAACGACTGTCAAAGATATACTAATGACAGCCGGGACTAACTGATTAAGGTGGAAGCGCAAGGGTAGCCTGCGAAATTTAATTTTTCTTACGTTTATTGCAATTTGCAGGTCAGTGTCAGTTTTCATCACAACCACGAGCTCCTTTCTCACACAATATACATGAAGCTATGTTCTATTAAATAAAACAACACTCAACCACCTCCATCCATATTAAAGTCCTCAACCAACAAACACACCAACACATAATAGTTTAAATCTAAAGCGTAGGGATAGCGATGATTAATGACGTCACAAAGGCTCCACAATATATAATAGCAGGCGTGTCTTTGACAAGCGGGGTGGTAAGAAATCGGGGTGCTTGTGTGGTGCAAGTCGTGGGTGGACCGCGGAGTGTGGAATTTTGTAATTGATTGATGAAGTAGTAAGAATTTTCTGTTGTAGATTTGGAAGTTGCAAATCATGTGCGAGTTTCTTAATTAATTTAAAAGGCGGATGAAATGTTTAGAGGGAAATTGGAAGTTCAATTCTCGAAAAGCACGTTAAGCCGTTGGTCCCGGCTGTTATCTGTAGATCTTTGACAGTCGTTACAGATAGTCAGTGGCCCGAAAGTCTGACAACCAGTCTTTCAAAGGGGTATCGTATTACCCAGTACTAACTGTGTTGTGGGGGTCAGATAGGCAGTCGCTTATCGTAAAATACTGGTATTAAACTGCATCCGGTAAGATAAGAAGCCGACCCCTATGAACGTTGGGAACAGCAGGCAGAAAAGAGATCAAACTTGCTGAGGAAAGGTTAAAAGCTCAAGATTACAGAAAGATTTCAAATTCTATACAGGTTGGAAAGAAAGAAAGAAAATAGTACATTTTGGTATACGTGGGGAAACTTTGTTATTGCATTCGAGCGCGGAATTAACACCCGAGCTGCAGACGAGGGTGCTATGGAGCCGAGAACTGCAGTAACAAATCCCCACGCGTATCAAACGACATTTTTCAATACACTTTCGAAGAAATAATATATTACAATGGAAAGTATTTTTGTCAGGAAAAGGAAGGAAGGAGGAAACTATGATTTAATTTGCTTTTGTTCCGCGCTTTGCTTTCGCCAGGTTGAAGAAGAAGCAAAGATATAATGCCGCTAAACAGCCTTATATAAAAAATTTGAAAATTCAAATATTTTTGAATTTAGAACATAATTAAATGCTAATTTGTTAATAAAAGTAAAAAGCTGTTTTAAATAATCATGTTTATCTATGATATTCTATTTAAAGACACAATTTAAATACTCAAAAAATATTTACGCCGTAAAAATAGTATAAGTAATAGTATCTGTGGAAATTTTTATTTCCGCACGTGTGCGCAAAAATATTAAAAATCCACGCGTGTGAATTACATGTTGAACCTAATCGTAGTGCGATAACAACCAGTTTTTGAGAAAGTGTATTGAAAAGTATTTATTAGTTCGCACTGGACAAAGCACACTGAAAAAATGGTTAAATTAACAGTACATCAAAATTGTTTATAAAGAAAAGTAAGAAAAAGAAATTGACGCACAAACGGCATGAATTCAGCACAAGAACTTTCTGTCGGTTAAAAACTTCCTAAAATGTTGACGCTCGTGAATCTAGATTCATGTTAACCATTTGTGCGCCGTTATATTCCACCCTGTATATCTAAACAGCTTTATTAAAATATGTGGTAAGCTGGCTTACCATGGTCATGTATCATCCGTACTTAGATAAGGCATTGTAATATGGGGTAACTCAGTAGATTTTAACAGAATATTTAAAGCTAAAAAAATGTTCTTTTTAGACAGCTCTAGGCCACTATTTCAAAAACTTAAAATTCTTCCTTTGCCATGTTTATATATTTTTGAAATGTGTTTTTTTTTATCTACCATTTTGTTTGAAACTAGCACTGACAGACCAAATAGCCGAACGGAAATAATGTTTTATAATACATTACGCTCTGAGTTCCCAACTTGGACCACCGCCGCCCTCCGCAGCAAGCATTGTACAGTAATCACGTCGTTATCCTATTACTGAGCTGTTCAACTTTGATTATTTTATATCGATCGACCCGCCTGTCTTTGATAGATTCATTTATTTATTGTACGATTGTGGAATGTAAGTAGAGTTCCTTTTGTTTCATTGTTATAGAGATTATAGACCGAGTCAGCAGATATCTGGAAGCACGGCAGTGCCCCCGCCAAGTCTAGCAATAAAAACGACGCAGCCGTACTATCCTTTTTTTGAAACCATTCAGGACATTTCCAACCCCCCGTAACTTCGTTGTAGATATTACATTGATCCATTCCGCTGTCTGGTCCGCTCAGTAGCCGGTACGGACAATTTGCAATGAATCGTGTAAGGACAACGGACTCTGGTTTATTATTTAGCTGTCGGTAAAAGCTACATAAGTGACTTAAGGTTTTAGACTATTTTCAATAAAAAAATGACGTCAATGGTTTTTTACTTTTTTGTTAGGGCTGGATAACATCGACCAATTTACGGCAATACCCAAGATTACCAAAACTTGCGCAGTTTTAATTTTTCATCAAATCAACCATTGAATAGATGTTGGTCTAGTGGTCGCAAGCGCGACTGCTGAGCATGAGGTCCTGGGTTCGATCCCCAGATCGGGCAAAGTGTTCTGCGGTTTTTCCATCAGGAATTTGTCAGTAGCAGCCACGTAGTCTAGATTTGTGCCCGTTTGATGGCAATAGACTCGTCCCATATTACATGGGACTTAAACGTAACTGGCGAAATGTGGGTATACTGTTAGGTACGCCTCTGTCTAACCCTTCAGGGATGCGGCAGGGGTGAGGCTTGATGTTATCAACCATTGAATAGATTATCCATATTACCTCATCTATAGAAATTCTCTTCGTGCAGAACTATTCTCTCTATCTATGATATAGATCACAAAGACAAGGCAGGATACATATTGACCTATTCGGAAGTCAATTGAGTGAATAATCAACGTCATTCTGGTAAGAATATGTCTATCAAATTGATACTGCAATGGGTTGAAGAGGTAACACAGTATATTTCGGGTAGAGTACCTATTAACATACATAGGTGAATCTAGAGGTAGCATAATACCATATTCAGCCTATAATGTTCCCACTGCTGGGACACACGGCCTCCTCACTATGAGAGGGAATGGGTTATAATCCACCACACGGGCCCAGTGCGGGTTGGTAGATGTCACATGTCTTCGATTTATGGTTCTAGGACATTTCGGTTTCCTCACGATGTTTTTCTCCACCGTTTTGAGAGCAGTGGTGATGAAATAAATTACATAAAGTAATGCGCCTGCCTGGTTTCGAACCCACGACTTACAGTGCGTAGGTCAGGGCGGCCACCACTGGGCCACCACTCCTCTACTAATCTAATCTAGATTGGGGGAACGGCTAGGCAGATGTTGATCCTACACGAGATAGTGCTTAAATGTACTTGGAGCACATCCTGGACAGTCAGACCTACCTCTTTCATCCATGCTTATTGATTAATATTTATTAAGGTGGTTCATAGAGAAAAATTCGTTAGCCTGCTTAGGAAACGCGGGATCTTCCGACCAGACGGGTGGTGTGTCTAGTGGGCTACTGCCCGACGGTCGTTGTCAAGTTTCTGTTTATTTACACGTTAATCTTTATAATAATAATTAAAATGCAATGATTGTTGACATAACGGTCCCGCATGATGAGAACCTCGTGAAAGCCGAGAAAGATAAGTAAATAAAATATCTTGACTTGGCTCGCGAGGTTGTCGACATGTGGGATGTGGACTTACCGATCATTGTGCCGTTACTCGTATCAGCCCATGGCTTAAATGCTAAGAACCTCGATCAATTCCTGAGGAGGCTCTCGTTAGGCAGCTGGATCGAGGGCTTGAATCAGAAAGCGGTACTCCTGGACACGGCTCGTATTGTTAGGTTTCTCTCTGGAGTCCTGACCGTCGGTAGCTTGGACCCTGTTCCCGATACTGGTCTTCTACATTTTTTTTTATATATTTTTTTTTAATGGAATATTTAAAAATGTAAATAATTTGTTCAGAGATAAATGAAGGATAAAATTAAGATGCAGATTATTGTGTGATGTCATGTATCTGTGTTCAATGTGGTGTAAAGATACCTCAGCATTTTATACAGCGTGTAACAGAAAGGGTAAGTATGTATAGTCATATGGAAGACTGTGGTACGGACCATCAAACTGAACAACTTTCTCTATCGGACCACCATCGTAATCACAAAAAAATAATCAACTGCCCCATACAAAATTTCAATACCTATACTCGACCCAAATGTATGGGACAGCTGATTATTTTTTTACGATTACGATGGTGGTCCCATAGATTTTCAGTTTGATGGACCGTATCACACTCTTCCGTATGACTATACCCTTTCTGTTACACGCATAGTATGAGCTATTCTTCTATAACGTATTCTTTAAAATACTGGACAACAGGCGTCAAACTTTCTTCTTTTTCTTTATTCCACAACACAGACTAAAACTTCATATCTTCTTTTTCAGAATACCGGCAGCCAATGATGGGCAGTCCGTGGCCCATCGCCAAGCCTATCGCCAGCAGACCTATTCCCGTACAGCATCAGCACTTACAACATCTTCTAGCACACTGTCATCATCCGTACTTAGGTGAGTTTTTAAACGGTACACCTCTTACGAATAAAGCTGTTCCGCAGAAGAAACAGTTCTTCGATCGCTTATGAATTCGCCACTGGAGGCGTTAGTGAAGCACGAGGTCACTGAAATGTCAGAAATGTCAGATGTCATAAAGTGTTCGCGTGTTGCGTGCTTTTTTGTCACGTATTTTACGAATATTTACAAATTCGGTCTAAATTGAGCCATTGAATATTTTAAGTGGCAACTTTCTAATCTTTAATTATTTTTTAATGTTTCATGCTTGCTAATTTTAGGGAGAATTCTGTGAATATGTATCTGAAGTTTACACTATGTTGTTATACATAATAAAATTATCTTTTCATGAAGTTATTGGTACTCTAAAGTATAAAATAGAATTATTCACACGACCTTACTCGACAGTGGCGCCTGAAGCTCAGAAGCCCAAACTCAACGTTTGCCAAAGAGCGATGGAACATAGCATTCTCTTTCTCAATATTACTCTCCGATCGAATGCGCAGCAGAGACGATATATCTGCCAGGTTAAAATGGGACTGGGCGGGTCACGTTTCCAGGATAACGCCGGCCATATGGGCGAAGATAGTCACACAGTGGGTGCCTGAAGACGGCCGTCGTAACCGAGGTAGCCCCAAGAAACGCTGGCGTGACGATCAGCAGCTCCATTGTGTATCTCTGTTTATAGTTCATAGCGATCATCACTTGGCGAGTTTTGATATATAAAGTCCGTTCTTGTTGGTTTCAACTGATGTTACCCGTGCAAAACTGTCATTGTATATCAAAACTCGCCATGTGATGATCACTATGAACTGTAAACAGAGATACGCAATAGCCCTGCTGGACTCATTCTTAACGGATTGGTCAAAGAAGGGAAATTGTAAACAAAATTGAAAAGCCATGAGGCCGTTTGCCTCTTTGGACAGAGTAGGCTAGCATAAAAAAAATATCTCTATGGTTTACAACGAGAGGCAAAGCGGCATAACCTACAACCACACGAAAAATAAAATTCGATGACACGATCAAATCATACTCCCACTCACATAAAGAAGGCTAAGTCCCAGCAGTGGGCACGTTTTAGGTTGACTAACGAACACCCACGCATCATGAGAAAAAGTGTTAATACCTTTTTTATCAGCTGTGAACCACAACAGTAAAAAGATTTAAAAAGAGCATCCTAAGCCAAATTGTCTATAAAAAATCCAAAATTGTATCAAGTAGTTTACAAAACACTTAATCCACAATAAAAACAGAATGTGAGAATCCCTTTTTTATTGCAAACGAATCGTCGCCATTTTTTCAAAACCACAGACAATAAAACACTCACTTTTAATTTTTTTTTTATCGATCATAGACAATGCATAAACTTTTTGTTTGGACCTCCCAGTAAAGGCAAAGGCAACTTACTATTGTTGCTTATGTCAACAGATTTTTATAAATGGTAACATTTAGTTGAGTACAGTCCTGTCACAGTTATTTAACCTCTGATTTTAAATCACTGTGATCCTTATTTCTTCTTCGATAAGGGTGCTATTGGCTTGCTAATAGAGGTAAAATAATTTTGAAAGAACTGTAATATTGTTGGATAATAAGCCGGACACGCCCAATTTGATGGGCAGATATACAACAGACCTTTTGTTATAGTTAATCTATTACATAAACATGGTTTTTTAGAGGGTGGGTCAAAGTATGGTTGAAAAATTAATATTGAATACATTTTTTACGTGTTTTTTGGGTATTTAAACTCTGTTATTATTTCATTTTTTGTTTCGTTCTTTGGTAAACTGTTAAATATTGTTAATACGAGTATTCAAGCAATTTTTCAGGAACATTTTTCGTATTTTACATGGTAATATTGTTTTCTAGAATGTTTCCTCTCAGAATAACTTCAGTTTTATCTGTGGGCTTATAATTAAAACATATATATTTATATTGGTGTGGTGACTGCCTTGTTGGTCTAGTAGTCGCCATAGCGACTACTGAACATAAGGCCCTGGGTTCGATTCCGGGTCGGCCAAATTGCTATTTGGTTTTACCATCAGGAATTTTTCAGAACCAGCCACGGAGTCTGGATTTGTGCTAGTTTGATGTTCGTCTTGGAAATCGAAAATAGTCTAAATCTTTCATTCAATGATCAAACATCAATACAAAAGTTAGTAAGATCAATCCCTCAAATAAAATCAATCGTAATGCGAATAAAATCGGGAGCAAGTAAACTAATATTATTTTCCATAATTCTATTGTCAGCCTTTCAACAAACAAGATCGATTGTGCAAAAACTCTAACAATGCACACACGCCCTTTTTACATGTAGGCTCAATGCGTTTGTGCGTTTGCCGTTTTTGCTGTTTATTGAAAAAAAAATGTTATTGGTTTTTGGCGGCATAAAAAGATGTAAGCAGCTATTGATTGGCGTCATAAAAATGGTTTTTTGGGTCAAAATGGTTTTCGGTTTGGAACAGCAAAAATGATTTTACAGCTAGCCGTTGGTTTAAAATAAAAATAGCCTCTAATTCCCTGTAATTTACAATTCTATAATTTTTAAACTTAACCTATTAAGGGGTCATCCATTTCTGAATGAGGTCCTCCTCCATCTGTTTCCATCTACATAATTATATAATTTTATATTGTTTTATTTTATGACTTATAGCATCGTATTGGACTTGGTCTATAATGTTGCTATAATTAGTGGTAAATAAATAAATAAATATCTAGCTTGAGCCATTCTCGCCCATTCTATACCTGCCAGTGCGATGATATGCATCTCGCCGTCGGCATCGGTGCAATGGTCTGCCGCATTGGCTGTTTCCATTTCGAGGATACCAGTGCAGGACGCGCTCGGTCCACCTGTTGTCTGTGGTCCTCGCGATGTGGCCTGCCCAGGGGTGCGTTTAAGTCAATTATCCAGTTTAAAATTTAAACTGACTAAACGTCAAACACCCCGTTCAAGCACACCGCGAGGTGGAAAATTAAACTAACTAAAATTTAATCTGCCCCGTTCACGGTCGTCCGCTGGTATAAGTTTTCGCCTGACTAGGATAAATAGCGACCTTTTTACCTCGCTAAATTTTATTCTGCTGTCAGATTGACATTGACCTGTCTGTTGTTTTATTTGCTAGATTCGCGCCCTAGAAACGAATATTTCTAACGAGTACTTAATCATCGTCTCCGTTAATTTTATTTGTGATTATGGATGAAGTTAAGATTACCTATGATGCAAATTTTTGTAGACGAAAGGGGCAGAATGATACACAAGCTGAGCTGTCAATTGAATTTGACAGACAACATTCATCTAGACTGATAACTCCGTTCAGCGAGCCCTCGCTAGTTTAATTTTTATCCGGCGAAAATTTCGCCGGCTTACTTAAACGTACCCCAGTTCCACTTCAGTTTCTCGGCCATAAACAAAGCATCAGTGACTTTGGTGTTTGCTCTAATGTCACTGCGCTTTATGATAATCTTCCTGCGCTTTCCCCACGTTTCTTGAGGTCGGTGCAACACCTTTTTTCTTCCGATAATGGAAACTATCAACTAAGCATGCTTCATTCTACAACTCTTTGAAATTATCTTAATTTTATTTTTATGACATCTGCTTCAGTCCAAGTGTGACATCCTTAGAAAAGAGTTGCTACAAGCAAATGCTGATCAATGGGGGCTATCGCGTATGAATTTGACGCTAGAGGCGCTAGTGTAGCGCGAGGGCACCGAAATGTCAGATGTCACAGAAAGTTCACGCGTTGCGTGCTTTTTTATCACGTATTTTTACTAATATTCACGATTGTGGTCTAGATTGAGCTATTCCTAATTAATCAAGACTTGAAGATTTTAAGTAGCAACTTATGATCTTATTTGTTAGTACTTGGAGGTAAAATGATTTTTAAAGTTTCATGATTGCTAATTTTAGGGAGATTATTGTAAATAAATGTATCTGAAGTTTACACTATGTTGTTATACGTAATATAATAAACTTTTTATGAACTTATTGGTACTGCAAAAGTATAAAATAGAATTATTTACATACCTTAAGCGACAGTGGTGCCATCTGGTGAGCTCAAACGATAACCCTAATTGATAAAGCATGTATCTTATAACGTTGTTTGGTTTCAGTTCGACCAGCACAAGGGCATACTCAAGTGTTTCCGTTACCCGGGGGTTTTCCTTGGGCGCACAGTTCCAGAGGTAAGCAACTTGAATTATTACAAATTTTGTACATTATTAAAATAACATTACTTTCTCTATTTGAAACGACTTTTTTTGCACGGAACCAGATTTTCCTAAAATTTTCTTAGTTACGACTTTTAACATCGGGTATCTGCTAGTAAAAGTCCCGTGAAAATCGGTACAGCGTTTCTGCTGGATTTGTATAGATGTCTAGACTAATAATAGGGAATATGCATGTAATTTTTTTCCACTTAAATCAATAATATGCAGTACTATCAACCCAAGAAAATAATTAAAAGTTAATTTCAACTACTGCTTGTCGCACAAAAAAAATTATTTAACTCCTACAATTTTCTACGACAGTTCAAACGTCCATGACTATCGCGGCCATTCATGTCATAGCATTTGATGTCACTTAGCACTGCCTTGTTTACACAATTTTTTTGCCCTTAGTAGAATAGTATTACTATAATGTAAGTGCTTTATTGAAGCAAAAATTGCAATAACAATATTATAGTAAAATCTTTGTGAAACTTTAAGTACTTTTCAACTAAAAGTGTTTCTTTGACACATATCATTTGACGTCACTACCGGAATCGATGCGTTTTGTGTTAGCGTTCCGTTTCACCACACACACACGCTACATAAAGTATTAAATTTTAAAATAAGCGTTGTATTAGAGAATTAAAAAAGTGTACCACAATGTTTTTATGGTCCAATACAAGGCATTTTTAAGAAATAAAAAAAGTTTTGTATTTATTCCTAAGCTTATTCTGTTTCGCCGGAGAGCCAACAAATCAGCTACTACATATATTTTTGTTTGCATAACTTGCAAAAATGTATGGAACAGCTAAATTAGGGACCATAGATAAGGGTGTTCATAATGATGAGCACAATGGTCCATAAATAAGTTTTCAGATAAATCTGCGGGTAATTCTAGAAGAAGTAAACCTAGTTTTATCTGAGTAAACTTAGTATTAGCCAAGCTTTTTGGGTAAACTCCAAATAATTTAGTTCTCAGTAGTACTTAGTAGTAGTTTAGTTTAGTTAGTGTAGTTGTAGTAGTTGTTGTTGTAGTGTAGTGGTTAGTGGTAGTTAGTTAGTGGTAGTGTAGTTCTTAGTAGTAGTTTAGTTTAGTTTAGTTAGTGTAGTTGTAGTAGTTGTTGTTGTAGTGTAGTGGTTAGTGGTAGTTAGTTAGTGGTAGTATAGTTCTTAGTAGTAGTTTAGTTTAGTTAGTGTAGTTGTAGTTTTTTTTTTAGTTTTCTTTCTTTTTTTTCTAAGTTGTTCTGACGTAAACATCTTCATTGCAGTTTGAACAACCCTTTTACACTAGTGTGAAAAAACGTGAGCGTGCGAGAGATTTGACAGCAGAAAATAAGCTTAGGTGTACATAGAATATAGGCAGTAAACATTTCTCCAAAAGACGTATTCTTCGCAGGTAAACCCCGCCGCGGCATGATGAGACGGGCCGTCTTCTCCGACCTGCAGCGCAAGGGGCTGGAGAAGAGGTTCCAGGTGCAGAAGTACATCTCCAAGCCTGATAGGAAGAAGCTGGCGGAGAAGTTGGGATTGAAGGATAGTCAGGTTAGTTGATATAGAGATTATTAAAATGTTATTTTTTTCTGATAGGACAGAATGACTGCTTCGGAATTTGAATGCTAAATACTTAAATACATTCGTAAAATAAAGTTTAAAAAAATCTGTAACCCGACTACGTAAACAAGAATTTGTGTGGTATATACTACTACTAAAAAAAGGACTACTGAAAAATCACGCTCTAATTAAAATCGTTTTTTTCGGTTTGTAGCCTGTGTTACCCGGGCCAGAATAATGAATCGATTGACACCTTATTCATCAAAATCGGATGAATAGTTTAGGCGCTACGGAGCCTGCCTGGGTTGCGGGACTGTTCGAAAGAGATACCGCGGCCCTGGAACACAAAGGGCAAAGGAACGAACATGGATGGGTTTTAGTCAGTAAAAGTCTGACACTCCCTCCTGCTCAGCCCAGAGCGGGAGGGGTTATTTGATGATTTCACATCGGTAAAAAAAAAAAAGAAGGCGCTACGGAGGAACATACGTAAATACAAACATACATACATAGACTGCTAAAATCATAACCCTTTTGGCTTCGCTGGAGTCGGGTAAAAATCATGAGACAAGGACAGGAAGATGACGAATAATGATGATCACTGATTAACCACTAGATATTTCGGTTTAAAGACATTTATTTCTCAAAAGAACAAATTACAGTTCACTTAGAGAGAAACTTAACTAAATTAACACTAGGTTGTAGTTTTCATTACGACGTTCAGGCCATCCAAAAAAACTGAACACCATAGTTACATTTATAAAATAGCAATAAGTAGATAAAGAATGATTAAAATACAAAACAGTTCAAGCGAAACTTATCTATACTTCTAAAGGTACTAATATTATAAAGAGGTAAAATTTGTTTGTAAGTTTGTATGTAATCTCTGGATCTACAGAACCGATTTTAAAACTCTTTCACTAATAGGAAGCTACATTATCCCCGAGTAAGCCTAAGGGCTATATTTACAACGTGCCCTTGGGATAATTTCCGACAAAAACGGGAGCGAAACCACGGGCAACAGATAGTGTGTGTATAGAAAGTATAGTATTATTTAACTAACTTGTGCGTTGGTGCCTAAATTGTTCCAACCATAATTATCCAAATAACTCTTTAGGAACTTATCACTACATAATATAAAACAAAGTCGCTTCCCGCTGTCTGTCCCTACGTATGCTAATATCTAAAAAACTACGCTACGGATTTTGATGCAGTTTTTTTAATGGATAGAGTGATTCAAGAGGAAGGTTTATATGTATAACTTTGCACCCGTGCGAAGCCGAGGCGGGTCGCTAGTTTATAAGAAAAAAGAAAATGGCTGAAAAATGATAGTTATGCCAAAATATGACTTTTGTTTGTTTCATTTACTGTTTAGCCACCGGTTTCCGAAAGCAAAGTTACCTTCAAATTTTTTTGTTTTATTTTGGAACTCGGTTTATATTTCTGCAATAATGTTTTTATTTTACCCTTTTAGTTGTGTTGCCTCATACAAATCCTTGTCAAGTATCAATTTTACATTGTAACTAGAACATATAAGCACATCTTCCGCATAGACGAAGAAGACGCATAGATTATAAGATTCTTAAATGATAAGTCCTCATCTCCACATATCCTTCTTTTGCTGTGCCCGACAGGGTCCACGATTGTATCTTTTTTTTTTAATGTTTACCACCTAAGCCTACATTGTGGAATACAATAAAGAATTGAGTATTGAAGAAAAAATGCATATATAACTCATAAACTACCTAAGCAAAGTTTATAAAATTTATATGGGACCACCGCGCATGTTTTTTCTACCAAATGAAAAAGAATAATTTAAATTGGACCAGTAATCACGGAGAAATCGATAATACATGCAAAAATAAGGTACTGGTTGAATAATAATATCTTCCTTTTTTAGAAGAAAATTCGTTTAAAAATAACAGTAGATAATAATACCTTCGAAATTTAAAATAATTGCATTTCTTCAAAAAAATCTACGTATAAATATTTCAAAACATTCTTCCAGAACCATTATAATCCTCTAACTCAAAAATCAACCCATACCGACGAAGGAGATTTAACGTAAAGATACAATATCCCTCTCCCCCCAGAGGGGAGCTAAACACAGGGTGTTACAAAAAATTGTTACCCCTAAGGGTACAAAGAGGGGGCCTGTCATACGCAGCCGGCCAACCCCGCCCCCTGTAGGAAACCGTTTAAAACAATTACGGGGGTGAATTTGAATGTTAGTATTGAATTGAGACTTTTTGGTTTGGTCTGGTATTATATGGAGTTTGCCTTTTTGATAGGAATGCGAAAACGTTGTTGTAAACTATTATAACAACCGTAGGTATCTATAGACAAGCCAATGTGTTTACTTTGAGTAAAAATAATTACTTATGATACGATTTTTATTCCGTAGTTTAGTAATCGCATACAGTTAAAACTCTCAAAAGTTAAAATCCATAAAGCTTTGTTTATTTGGCGGTTCTTACTTCGTTCCAATTATTGTCTATTGCATAAAAATGCTTATGTAGTTGGATAATGAAGAGCATTTTGAGATTAATTGGCCCAAATAGACATTAACTGAAAATTGACTTAGGTATTATTAACAAGACAATAGATCTTTTTCTGAGTTGAGTCAACAAATTCAGATATCTGACGTCAAATTGCAGAACTTCAATGGCCAAAAACTGTGAGAAATAATCATGCATTCATGATTATTAAAAAAAGGCTTCTTTTCCGACAAAACATGATAGCCTGAGGGTTTTTTCAATTTTTCTGCAGTAACGTGATCAAATCATAGCTTGGCAATTGTTTTATTATCGACTGGCTGTTGCCCGCGGCTTCGCTCGCGTTTTGGTCGGAAAATATCACACGGGCACGTTGTAAATATAGCCTATGGCACTAGCCTATTAGTGAAAGAATTTTCAATATCGGTTCAGTAGAGCCCCTACATACAAACATACCAACAAATTTTACCTCTTTTTAATATTAGTATAGATTTTAGATTGGAGAGCCATTAAATTAGTTATGATGATGTGCAAAGTTATTTTATCGAACTGTACTGAACGCGATGTGGTAGAAGGTATCTTAGTATGATTCCCTCAGATGTGGGCTGGTGTAATGCATTCTGTCCAACCCTTTGTTGAGGGAGGCCAGATTTCTGAACAGGCTCGCACAAATGGGCATTAAAAATAGAATATCTTATGTAAATCTTCTGTACGATTGTATTTTGAAATATGTGTGTTGGATTTTTTAATTTCGTCGTTGAAGTTATAACCCACCTAAGTCAAAAATAGCATCTTTACAGGAGAGTGAAGAAATGCATAATTTTACCTAGATAATGGTACAATACCATTTTATAATTTGTATTCACTTCAAATTAGGTATAGACGTTGCTTATTTCTGATCGGCTGAAACAACGCATCTTCCGATTCTCTAGCAAACGGCGTCAAAAATCAAAATATCAAAACCGTCAAAAATTTACTTACGTAGTGTTGGATTTTAACGACGATTTGCATTACAGTGGCGACATCTTCAAATTGAATGATACCCGTTAAATAAAGAGATAAAGAAAACCTTGGAGAGCTAACACCAAATAACCACAACACAATGAAAATAACGACATATAGGTCATCATCTGCCGAGCCTTTGCCCAACTATGTTAGGGTCGGCTTCCAGTCTAACCGGATACAGCTGAATACCAGTATTTTACATGGAGCGACTGCCTATCTGAACTCCACAACCCAGTTAGTACTGGGTAATATACGATACCCCTTGGTAAGACTGGTTGTCAGACTTTTTTGGGACACTGACTACCTGTAACGACTGTTAAAGTGTCAAAGATACTTATGACAGCCGGGACCAACGGCTTAATGTGCTTTCCGAGGCACGGAGGAAACTCGGTACGTAATGGGCGGTCACCCATCCACAGACCAACCTAGGCAAGCGCGGCTTAACCTAAAGATCGACCTGAGCGGTTGTTATTGTTTTGCCACGAGCTCCTCAATAACGAGTTATATTGAATTGAATATTGAATTATTTGCCTAAACACCTACACGTCAAGACATCCCCTGAAATAACTAAGACAGCTCACCTTCACCCTCTAATTCGATAAACGCCAGCAATTATCCGAACACATCCCCTCAGCTATTCATTTAAACGATTTCATCCCCCCGGGGTGCGGTTGAGTCGGGTTGAATCAACTAAGTATTAAAAATTGAGCTCTCTTTTGTTTATTCAATTTTGATTTTTTGATACTGATTTTTTTTCGAGGGGGTGTAAAGGGGTGAAGTTATTTTTTGGCTTTGTTTTTAATAATGAGTGGTTATTGATTGATAAAAAGGGTGTTTGTCTGTTACGGCTTAAATAACTTTTGATTTCTGTCTGTTTTCTATTATATCGGAATGTAGATTAGGTGTAAGCGGGCTCTTTAAAAAGCTTTCAACCAAGCATTATGTACATCAAACTAAGTAACTCTACGCAAAAATTATTGCTGGGAGACGAATTTTTTTTTGGGGTGAAGGTTCGAGTTTAACTGTAGGATTCAATGTAACGCACTCAAAATACTGGAGTTATCTATACTAATATTATAAAGAGGTAAAGTGTGTGTGTTTGTGAGGTTGTAGGGGGTAATCTCTGGATCTACTGAACCGATTTTGAAAATTATTTCACTAATAGGAAGCTACATTATCCCCGAGTGCCGTAAGCTATATTTATAACGTGCCTGTGGGACAATTTTGAACAAAACGCAAGCGAAGCCGCGGGCAACAATTTAAACTAGTATTTTTTTTTAAACTTGAGAAAAATTGAAACTTTTTACTTCACTATCTCCGTACGTAACTAGTAGGTTGCCAGGTATGGTTTTGAACAAGAAAATGATCACAATGACGCGGAGTTCAAATGCCTTTGTGTAGTGCTTCATTAAGGGTATTTTTACACCAATTAGTTTCTCCTAATAAAAGTATAATTCCATTATTATAAGTCTTATGAGTACCTATTGATAACTATTAAATGAGGAGGTAGGAAAAAATGTTTACAACCACTGATTTAGCCATAAACGTATGATATCCTGCCAGTAGGTATCTATCATACTTCCAGAAGCACGAGCATCATACTTCATACAAAATAACGTCCAGCTAGCAGGACGATCAAAGTCCTTCTGGAAGAGCTTCTAGAAGAACAATCGTTTGGACGATCTATCATTAAACCTCGGCCAAATATTAATGTTGTTTATTTACAACCAAATATTACACTCAAACACAGGAAATAACTTAAACTCCAAAATACACTTCCAAAGCAATATAACAATCTTTCTCTATAAAACATCGTACATTCCTGTCAGCTATTCGTTCGTAATATCATTCAGAAGCAACTGTTTGTGGCATGCAATTTGCTTCAACTCTTTCAGTTCTTTATTACTTTGTATTTTCTATACGTACTAATATTATACAGAGGTACTTGTTTGTAAGTTTGTAATTTTATATGTACCGTAATCTTCGGTTATCTTCGGAAATACTATTCCGATTCCGAAAATTCTTTCACTTACGGGAAGGTACATTACCCCGAGTGTCATAATATATAAACGTGCCAGTGGGTAATTTTCCGTACATAGCGGAAGCGAAACCTCGAGCAAAAAGTAGTATATACGTTAGGTCCTATTAAAATAGATGGTCACATTTTAACACAGCGTTCAGTACGTCTAACCAAAGATATCCAAGCAAAAAAAAACACTGATTAAAGTGATTTTATTTTGACCGATTGGATGTGTTTGTTCTAGAGTGCCGCCCGCGCCGGCAATTTATTATTTTACGTACTGAACGCTGTGCTAAAATTTGTCCATCTATTTTAATGGGACCTTATATATTTTTTATTTATTTATATACTGTAACGTTGGTCGTGTGTGTCCCGGGCCGGACAGTCTTATTGGGTATTTCCATGAGGAATTTCTCAGTAACAGCCACGGAGTCTGGATTTCTGCCCGATTGATGGCAATAGGCTCGCTCCCTATTACGGACTTAAACATAACTAGCGAAATGTGGGTGTACTATTAGGTACACCTCCGCCTAACCCTTCGGGAATTACAGGCGTGATATTACGTACAACAATCTTCCTCTTTATAATAATATATCCGTCAGCCATTCGTTCGTGTTTATAATTCAGAAGCGAATGTTTGTGGCAAGCAATTTGCTTCAACATTTTCTATTGTTTTTATACTGTATTTTATTTTAGGGATGTATGAATTCATTTTGTTATATTGCTCCGGTATCATTACTGTTCGTTTTCTGTAGTTGGGTAAAAGATATAAAGATGGAAGGTGTTGGGTATAGCTAAATACTTAGGAACTACTAGTAGTAGGAAGTACTACTTGTTACAACGTAGTGTTACAAACAATACACATATTATCCTTTTTTTCTAAATAAAATGAATATTTGCCAAAAAAAACGGATAATATGTGTATTGTTTCAATTTATTGAAACAATAATACACATATTACCCTTTTTTCCGTTTTTAGGGTTCCGTAGCCGAATGGCAAAAAACGGAACCCTTATAGATTCGCCACGTCTGTCTGTCTGTCCGTGCATGTCACAGCCACTTTACTCCGAAACTATTAAGACTACACAGTTGAAACTTAGTAGGTAGATGTATTATGTGAACCGCTATAAGGTTTTTATACAAAAGTAAAAAAATATAAGATTTAGGGGGGCTTCCCATACATGGAACTGAAACTAAAAAACATTTTCTTCATCAAACCTATACGTGCGGGGTGTTTATAGATAGGTCTTTAAAAATTACATTGAGGTTCCTAAAACCATTTTCTCTCAAAGCCAATCGTTTGAAAGATAAACACTTCCAAAGTGGTAAAATGTGTCCCCTCCCCCCTCTAATTTCTAAAGTAAGAGGAGGAAAATTCTGAAAAAAGAATAGGATTATAAACGTAAAAAAAACTTTCAACCAAAATTGGTTTGAATAAGATTTGATGTTTATTTTTTGAGATATGCAGCAACAACTTTGTTTTTCATTAACATATTATATGAAAAACAAATTTAGTTTTGTTGATGAATGTAAAACAATACAACATATGAACGAATGCCTTCAAAATATTTTTATTATATTGTTTGGTGCTACGGAACCCTACGTGCGTGTGAGTACGACTCGCACTTGGCCGGTTTTTGACCTTTAGGACATAAAAATAAAGTTCGTTTTTGAGGAAATTACGTTTTAATGATTAATTTAAATAATACCTATACCCACGCATTTATGTCGGGAAGTAATACATATTAGTACTCTACCCTAAACATATTTTTAATGATATCTTTTGGATATTTTATTACTTTTTTGTAAGTTGACGATGGCAATCCTTCTTCCTGCATGCATAGCTTGACCACCGTAGACACGGGTTTTGTCGACGGCAGAATCGACAAAAGAAATCTATCATTTTGTCGATTCTTACGTCGACAAAACCCGTTTCTACGGTGGTCATGCTACGCGTGCTGTGGAGCATGTGCCCATAACTTACCTACCAATGCAAAAAAGCTTTTCTTAAGGTAGCCCCCGCTGGCTACTGAAAACTTGTATTATTTTTATCTTTACCTACATAGTATAAAACAAAGTCGCTCCCTCTGTTTGTACGCTTAGATCTTTTAAACTCCACAACGGATTTTAATTCAATTTTCAGCAATAGATAGAGTGATTCAAGAGGAAGGTTTTTATGCACAACATTGCACCCGTGCGAAGTCGGGGCAGGTCGCTAGTACCCCATAAAAGAGAATCCCATCTAAGTACTAATACGTCGTGTAAAGTATTTTTTTTCATCAACGAAAATGACGCCCCTATTTTCAAAATATAAACATCAAACCGAAACAACATCGTTATCTTTTAATTGTATCATTTTGTTATTAAAAAAAAAACAAGCTAACATCAAAAACCTTTTACACGCAAAGAAAATAAAAGGATTGAAGACAAAAACGAGAAAGTTCCCAGTACAGTACATTCTCAAAATGTCGTACTCCTTGAGACAATACACCCATAGCCGCGAAACAGCAATATAAGAATCGTCAAGTTAGAAAGAGACGGCAATATTACTCCAACGACGTCTTAAAACCCGCTTCTATTGGCCGATTTGTATCGAATAAAAGTGTGAAAGCGCTGCTATTGGTCGGTTATATTACTTTTTTTTTACTCGTTTCGGATATTCGTACCGGGGCCTTTTTTACGATTTCTGAATTTTATGACGTACTTGCGAACAGAGATTGCGGTGTGTATCCGAATGGTTTAGTAGGATTTAGAACGTTTGCTAGGTTATTTTGAAATAAACAGTTGATTTATTTACAAAATGCTGAATAGTAAGGTTGTGGAAGTAAACTGGATTAATTTCGTTTGGTTTGAGAGTGAGTTGGGTCTATTTTCGGCGTAGATTGTTTTTATTTCGGTCTTATATGAACTTTGCTGCGGAAACCTACTGATAGATTTGTAGGATTTTTGGTATTCGCGCTTTCATGAAGTGAACTGAACTGAGATTTTCAGAGACTAACAAGACAAGTGACAATAGCTTTCGAACCGTTTTGTATTTCTATAACGACTTTCAACTTAATGATTGATTTTTTGGGCGAAATATCATGTTTCACGGTAGGGTAGGACTCAATGCATTAAAAATATTCAAAATATTGTGCTGATGGATGCATTAAATAGTACAGGGATCATGGAGGCATTTACAGTGAAGTTAGAATATACTTTAACTTGAAACTTGCCTTTCAAGTTAAAGTAAAAGTCGTGCGAAAAAACACGAACTGTTGGAACTTTAACCTTTAGTATCTCCGTAACTAAAAGGTTCTCAGGCATGGTCCAGAACAAATAAATGATCGCAATGACGAGAAGAACAAGTAACCTTCGGCTTCGTTTGGGGGAGTATTACTCTTTATGAACATGATAAAAAGGATAACGCAGACGTAGTAGACGCAGACTTTTCTCGGATTTCAATCCGCATTGCATAAGACAAGATCAACAAACCAATTAAGTAGAATTAAATCTTTCATTGAGTCGTCTCAATTATTGATGTCTGATCCAAATGGGAATAGCTCATGTTCTGGTAATAAAAATATTTGCCAGCCAGCAAGCTGTTTGCGAGAATGACTGACGTTTGATACTCCAGGACAGTCACAATTCCGGGGCTGCGGGACTGTTCGAAAGAGATACCGTGGCCCCGGAACACAAAGGGCGATGAAGGAACATGGATGGGTTTTAGTCAGTAAAAGTCTGACACTCCCTCCTGCTCCGCCCAGAGCGGGAGGAGTTATTTGATGATTTCCCATCCGAAAAAAAAAGGACAGCCACAATTTTGCCACAAGGCTGCGGTCAAATCATTACGACCTAAACCCTAGAACCTATGAGTACAGCTAGAGTATAGTGAGTAAGCTACTATACTCTGTCAAAAAATTAAGTAGGTACCTACCACATATGGGTGTTTTGTGAACAAAATCGTCAGATCTAATAACCGTAGGAGCATCTTGTAACAATCACCATCTGCTTTGCCTATTCCTAACTATGTTGAGGTCGGCTTCCAGTCTAACCTGATGCAGCTGAATAACAGTATTTTACATGGAGATGGAGCGGCTGCCTAACTGACCTCCACAAGTTTGTAGTACTGGGTAATACGATGCCCCTTGGTAAGACAGGACTTTCGGGCCACTGACTGTCTTGTAGCAATGTATGTGTTAAAATAAAACTAATCCAATAAGCCAAAGAATCAGCATTGTCATCCAACCTCTTTGGGTTATTGTCATCCAACGTGGCACTGCTGCCAGCCTTCTGGGCATTTTTGCTATTGACAGCGATGTGGACGAATTTTTTTCCCATTTTGATACTTATACATAATTATCTTCTACATATTTTTATTATTTGTTTAGATAGGTATTTGTAGGTTGTAAATAATGTGTAAATTATCCGTAAATCTGTGTAATTATCTGAAAATATTCGTCGGATCAATAACTCGTCGGCAGACCCAGCTAAAAATACTTACCCAGAAATGCCAACACTTGCGAAATGTCTTCATAATATAAAAAACCCCGTCGGTTGGTCATCATTAAATAAATTTCTGCGACGCTTCCCCCTCTGTGTAGACTGTTAGCGAATAGACCCGGCAGGGACTGAATATTTTAAAAGATTTTCGCTTGAACTTCTCCAGTTATCAAGGAATATTGGTATTTATTTTACAAAAGATTTGGTTTGACGTATTCCTGGAGTGCCTCGATTTATGTTGGTTTATGAAATATATTTTACTGAAATAGGTTAAATTTAAGACAATTTATCGACTTATTGTTTGATTTATTGTTGCAGTTAGTTCAATGCTTAGGTAACATTTATGGATTAAAAAGTCCACTATACTTTTTTTATACAATTTTTCTATTCGCGTATTATTTTTGATAAAGTTTTATCGCAATCGAATGAACGTTTAGAACGCTATGGTACGGAAGGCAGCGCATAAAATACGAACAAAGATATTTTTTAATTTAAATGACTTTTGATCGTTAAGACTCGGTTAATAAACAATCAGCAAAATTGAAAGAAAGAAAGAAATCAGCTTTATACAAACAATTTAGAAACGCTGATTCAAATATCAAAGTATCCAATCACTCTTTTTCTTACTACCCAAAAAACAAATCAATAATACACTATATCCCAATAACAAAAAGCAATCGTAACACAATATCCGCCTTTTCTATCCATTCCTAACACAGATATCCGCACAGCCAACAATTATTTAATGTCAGACGCAAGCAGCGCCCAAGATTGCGGATACGCGGGTACTCGGATACGGGGATACGATACTAGCCGTGGGCGCGTACCTTTATTTATGTCGAGTTTAGTTGAGACTTGAGAGTATTTTTTTGTAGTTTAATTTGGCGGTCCTGAGATGGGGGTTAAGTTGTAGTAATAAAGATTTTATTTGGTAGAACTATCTATTATATTTTACGATTGGATAAATAACGCCATTTTTTAAGTTTGTTGCTAGGTTATTTACTTTAGGTTATTTTAATTAATAAATTATACATTCAAAATAAATAACTAAACTAAATTACATTTTGTAGGGCTGATCCGAAAAATAATGACAGTTCGACGTTATTTCTACACAAAAACTGTTAAACCACGTGTAAAGATCAGCACTATTGAATACACTCATATAAAGATATGAGATGCATCCAAAAGAGTCACAGACCATTACACTGGTCTGTTCAACCTCTTACAAGTAAGCACATCATGCGTTACTTATTTGTCGTTGAGTGCCTAATATAAGTTATTGATACTCCTTGCTCGTGTTTGTGAAAGTAACCTCTGAGTCTTCTAGTCTCGAGTAGGTACTCACATAGGTTACTTCCAGGTAAACGTGCACTATCGTTGATCGTATCATTGCTTAAATCAACATTAAATGCCTAGCCTTTTCCAAACTGCGTAGGTATTTTTCAAAAGACTGCTTATCTGACCTGCACAATCCACTTGGTGCAAGAAAAATAGCGAGATTGTTGTCAAACGCGAACATATTACGCTTAAACAACTTAAATGGTAGATTATATTATCCCATAGAACCTAATAATTCAACTAAACCAACTCGAACGGACTAAATCCCGCCAAAATAATATCATCTCCCGCCATCTTCTCCGCGCCATTGTTAAAATTAATTAATTGTCTATGGGCCAACAATAGATTATAATTTAAACGCTTTTGATGTTCTTGTAAGCTTTATCTACGTATTTAATTATAATTATTATAATGATTTAGGATTTTGTGTTAAAAACAATATGGTTTATGGTTAATTGAGTTTCATGTGGGTGTATTGTATTGTATTGTATTGTATAGCGGGCTGGTGTCCGCAACTCCACGTCTAAGCGCGTATTTTGCGTTCATGTGGGTGTATTTTCGATAATGTTTTAATCAATGCGAAGGCGGCAAAGGTAGGCCTGGTGTATGCCTGCTGCCTGTGGCCAGTAGTTGTATAAACGATTTTTAATTTGAATATCGATTGATGGGTTTCCACTGGATGGTTTCCACTTTTTCTTATCTGGTAGATACCTATTATGCCGTATGGCATTATGGGTCTATTATCACAGGCAAGAATTATGGTCATAGATTGAACAAAAAAATGTCCGCTTCAAATGCATACTTTACCTTTAACGTTACAGTTGTTGGGACAAAGATCCGAAGACTTCTTCGGACTCTGTGGCCATAATCCACCACGCGGGCTCAGTGCAGATTGATGAATTTCCCATGCATGTTTTCGAATTTTTGGTTCTACGACATGCCGATGTTTTCCTTCACCGTTTTAAAAAGTAACAAAACAAACCGGTGAAACTAAACGCACGTCTTCTTTCTAGCAGATAGATATATTTATAACATGGTGCAAAATTTGTGAAGAGCTCGTGGCAAAATACCAGGCCGTCCGGGTTAAGCCGTGCTAGCCTAAATTGGTTCGTGGATGGGTGCCACCCATTATATACCGAGTTTCCTCGGTGCCTCGGAAAGCACGTTAAGCCGTTGGTCCCGGCTGTCATTTGTAAATCTTTGACAGTCGTTATAGGTAGTCAGTGGCCCGAAAGCCTGACAACAAGGCTTACCAAGGGCTATCGTATTGATTATACAGTACTAAATTGTGGAGGTCAGATAGGCAGTTGTTCCATGTAAAATATTGGTATTCAGCTGTATCCGGTTAGACTGGAAGCCGACCTCAACATAGCTGGGAAAAGGCAAGGCAGTTGGTGATGGTATAAAATTTGTATTGAATTTTGTGCCAGAATTTCCGACATTGAGAAACAGTATCTAGCCGCCAAAAACGTTGGTTAAAGCCCTTGAACTATCGGTGTTACCTCGTAAATATGTCCACCACTCATGCAGCCATATTGACAATCAAACCCTATATTATCTAGGTACGTATACCCAATGAATCTGATTTTCATCCTCGGACCTCGCCATAACTGAAATATTCATATTTCGAATGAATATTCAAACTGCTCTGTGTTTACATTCACGGCGTTCCAATTTCAAATATTTGCATTTATTTATTTATGGATACGGGACCTTTTTGTTCGGACTTTTTGCTGCGTTCCGTTTGCAAAAACATTTTTTTTTTTTTCGTCTACCTGTCCTGCTCTAACTAATATCAAAAATCTTCTATCTCTTTTCCACTAGTCGAATGAATTTGAATTCTATTCTAACATAGTTTCGTGCTATCCTTTCCTTTCATAAAGAAGCTGCGTCTGTCCATCTCTTTTTACTATTTGACTTTTTGATTGACACATGTCATGTTTGTTTAATTTTTAAAATTAAACAGTATTTAAATTACTGTAAACATTTTTGCTAACCCTTTGCAAATATTGAATTTAAGGCAAATATTGTGGTTGTAACAAATACAACGCTTCTATTTGAATATTAAAATTATATTTCAGATTGATGTGTTTACTCAATTATTATTTTTCACAATCTGTACGATTGACATATTCTTGAACGCACCGTACACATGACAATCGGAATGACTATCATAGATTATGATTATAACTTCAGAGATTATGTTCATAATTGATGCACTAATTGATTTCCGCTTCCTATTCTTTTGTTGATTGGCTGAAACGGAGCGGTTGCTAGATTGTAACACTTGTATGTATAGTTTAGTTAAAGTAATTACAAGTAATTACTTGTTTAAGTTATTACTGCAATTATTTTCATGCAAAAGACAAGAATTTGAATGAAGTATGAACCGTCAAAGAAAGCAAAGATAAGAATTCTAACATTTGAGAGTTCTAACTTCAAGCAATAGCCTATGAATTCGCCGCTAGAGGCGCTAGTGTAGCGCGAGGTCACCGAGATGTCATAGAAAGTTCACGCGTGCATTAAAGTTCATGCATTTTATTTCGTATTTTTACTGATATTCACGATTGTGGTCTAGATTGAACTATTCCTGATTAATTATGACTTGAAGATTTTAAGTAGCAACTTAGGATCTTATTTGTTAGTACTTCGAGGTAAAATGATTTTTAAAGTTTCATGCTTGCTAATTTTTAGGGAGAATATTGTAAATATGTATCTGAATTTTACACAATGTTGTTATACGTAATAAAATTAACTTATTATGAAGTTATTGGTACTTTAAAGTATAAAATAGAATTATTTAAATGACCTTACTCGACAGTTGTGCCATCTAGTGAGCTAAACGATAGCCCTCATTACTAAACGACAGAACGACTTTGACGTGTTTATAATAGAGACAGGGTGTAAGACATTGAGACAATTCTTTTTACTACAGTGCAAGATAACTATGTTTAAAATATTTAATGACTTCTTAATTTTTTCATTTTAATACGTTCGTTTGTAAAGGCAAAAAAAAGGTCAAATCAGTAGGTTCTTAAGCGAAATTCCATTTGACATTCGTATTTTGATTTAGTTTTTTTTTTTTTAAATTTAATTCTTATTAAAAAATAAAACTAAACAGCGTCGAAATATCGGGAGCTCAAATTAATGGACAATCATGGAAGATATCCCGTAAGTGACAGTACCTATAAGTTTAAAATAAAATTATTAATTAATTGCACAATTATATGATGTTGTTGGTGGAGGCCTATGTCTAGCAGTGGATGTATTTCGAGTAAATTGATAACGATGATGTTCTGCTGCTCTTATTAACAAAAAACACTTGCTAGGTCATAAAAATGGGACAAATCATATCCCGACGAAGAAAGAAAGCAATTCCATTTAATCATAACATCTATTAAACTACTCTCCGCCTCCCGGCTTCGCTAACGTCAGTCTCACGCGTTACATTACAGCTCTATCTCGTATAAATTGTAATAAAAGTGAATATGTCAAAAAGTAATTAATACTTAGCCGGAGCACCCCTGTCTCTTGTAGTGTTGGGACAGTGTCAATGGCATTTTATCGATATTATTGGATTTTCCGTTGCTGAAAATGACGAACTTTATTAACTCTATAAAATTATTTACTAAGTAGATTAATTATATTAGACGTGACGGCTTTTCGGTTTATATTAATTTATTTTAAATGTTTTTCACTCAATGTTGCTTGGATTCGAATGACTTTGAGTAATTTAATTTGCCACTCAATTATTACACGTTTTTGACAACGCTCTCATCTGTTGTGAAACGACAACGTGGGTTATCGATATCTTTACTGGCAAATTGGTTGACTTTTTCAACTCTTCGGATATCACAAAATAATAGTTACTTCATTGTCATAAAATTTGAAGCGCCTGTTTAACAATCAAGCGTACTCTCGAAGCGGAATCTTTTCCAACATTGATGTTGGATTCAGGGTAACTGCATTCAGCAAGATATTTACTATATATTCTCAATTGTATTGCTGAATTTTATTTTAATGAGTCCGATGATTGTTTTTAGCCTTAAACATTGTCTTACTCAAATAAATGAATATATTGAATATGAACAGCAACGTCGAGCTACATAATAACTGACAAATGCTTGCACTGACTGGGCAGGTCCACGAAAATCTGTGTGGTTCTTTCTTCAAGAGACCATCTCAGACACTAATCTGCATAGTCCTCATGTGAGTTAAACAAGATTATGTCTGGACTTTAAAAGAGAGTATGACCTCTGAGTTTTTTTCGGCTGTTTCTTCTCAGAGTAGTCCGGTACGAAACACCATCTAGTTGGACGACGTGTAAAAGTGTTTGTAAAAACCTATTTGCTAAATAAGCACTAAATCACATTATCTCAAAAAGTTCTCGTATCGATAATCACTCGCCCTTCCACATCCCTACTCGCAAAAGGGCCGGCGTCATCTGCTAGCGGCATATTGTCGCCACCCTTCACGCCGGGGTCTCAGGGACCCGGCAGAGAGGGAGGGAGGGCGGTCAGTAGATTAGAGAGAGATCTTTTACTTCTGAGCTTTCATGGTGCTGTACGTTTGAGGGTTTTGTTATCGTTGAAGATTGCGAGATTATGAATGTAAGGTATGGGTGTATGAGGCAGCATGTTAGTGTATTTTTCTTGTATAAATAGTGCTACTGTCAACAAAAAAAGTTGTTTTTATCGAGTATCGGTATCCAAAAAAAAACTGACCAATCTTATGGGAATTTTTCAGACCTGGTTATGGCAATACAACAGCATCTAGCAACAAGTTTTACCAAAGGGTATTTTGTTAGTTACCCAGCCTACTGGGTTGTGGAGCTCAGATCAGCAGCCGCAGTTTGACTGGAAACCGACTCAGTTGGGAAAAGGCTAGGCTGATGCTCAGACCAAATAAAAAACCTAGACGGCACTGTCAACAGTGAAGTGAGACCAGTTTCGCAAAAACATATGTGCACTTATTGAGGCGCAGTTTAATTTTAGTTTGATGTAAATGTGTGCGTGGGAGCGTACATGCACAGAGCGAGGCGTAGTTTGCGCATGCTTCACTGTATTGTTCGCAGCGCTCTGTCCTGGTTTTTATTTGATCTGAGGGCTGGTGATAATTATGCGAACACAATGACTAAAATCATTGACTCGGCCCCGACTGAGAGCAGCGGTGGCCCAGTGGTGGCGGCTCCGACTTACGAACAGTAAGTCGTGGGTTCGAAGCCAGGCAGGCGCATTACTTTGTGTAATTTATTTCATCACCACTGCTCTCAAAAACGGTGAAGGAAAACATCGTGAGGAAACCGGCATATCCTAGAACCGAAAAACCATGTGACATCTACCAACCCGCACTGGGCCTGCGTGGTGGATTTTAGCCCATTTCCCTCTCATAGAGAAGAGGCCGAGTGTCCCAGCAGTGGGAACAGCATAGGCTGATTATGCTTACGCTTAATGACTAAAATGGATTCTATAATAATTCTGGAGCAAATACTTCCTTGGCTATTTATCTCTCTAGTTGCTTTTATATACTTGAAGACTACTATTGTATAGTTCCCTCCCAGACTGTTTCTACAAGCATCTCAAGTTATTTAATTTGTAACAAATTGAGCATGTTTTAAATTCAAGACCGTTAGTCCTTTGCCGATTTATAAATTGATAGTTTATCGAGTTTAACTTCACTTAGGCCGTAATAAGACCATGAAAATCAACAATCATTGTACCCAAAAGCATCTGTTACTTCAATCCCATTTTTCCACAAAAGATTGTCGAGATTTTTAACGATTCAATCTGACACAATGAAAATTTGCGCGCGTAAAAAACATTCGCCATATTTAAAAGTTTGACAAATGATTCGATATTTGAATCGGGCGCGAACATCCATCAGTTTGATTGGTTACGGGCAATCGGCGGATGCCATTTGTCATTTCGTTAAAGAAAATTGTTTTTGATAAAAAATGTGATTCGATTTTTTTCAAAACGTTTTATTTTTACGGTGATCTGGCGAATTGATTTTAGGGTTTGCTTTCGTGAATAGAGATGAAGTCATCTGTCAGTTGCTAATTATATCAGGAAGACAGCACAGTTTTTTGAGGATATTAGAGATCTCTTGTAAGAAAAGAACCGGAACATTGCGATCGTTATGCTGATAGTCATCGAGGCACAACTTTCTCATGACTTGACAACCGACTTAAAAATAAAAAGGAAGAAGTGTAGCGTAGTGGTTGCAAGCGCGACTGCTGAGCATGAGGTCTTGAGTTCGATTCCCGGGTCTTGCAAAGCGTCGGGTTTTTTCATCAGGAGTTTCTCATTTCTCTTCCACATAACTGCATTGGAATATATCAGTTTTTTCAGAAAGACTAGCACTTCGCCTGCGACTTTGGCCGCAAAAATTGTGATAGCTCGGCTAATATTCATGAAAAAAAAAAACTATAACTTAAAGCGCCCACGAATAATGTAGCTTTCGCCAGTGAAAGATTTTTTTTTTAATTAGATCATTAGTTCCGGAGATTACAAACTTACAAACAAATTTTGCCTCTTTACAATTTTAGTAATGCATTTAATAGAGTATAGTTTGGTTCAAACTTTATGGCGGCTCTGAAGTTAGCTGCGAGTGACAATCTGCGCAATAAACATTCAAGATGATGCGTCATCTGCGCCCCGCTGATACTCAAATTGTGTTCTGCGCAGTTTTACGTTAGATGTTCCGATACGCCATGAAGTGTGAACCGTTATATATACCTGCGCAGACCTTCACTTGCAGCTAACTTCCGAGCCGCCATAAAGTTTGAACAGAACTGTAGCAACCTAATTTTTATTTTCACAGTTGAGTTGAGGTTGTTATCGTAAATACGGATTTTGAATCATTTTTTTAAACAAATACTAACAGTTGGCAAAACGTAACACAATTAGACTTCTTATATTAATAACCACAAAAAAGTGGGTGTTTTATAACTACACACTACACACAAAGCAAGAATGACATTTCAATATTTCAAATAAAATAGTATTAACAACCGTATCTCACGCCTACGTATGTCATCACCATCAGGCAGATGATGGATCTAAATTTTTCATCCTTTTGTCGAAAATATGACATTCATTTTATTGTCAAATATCGACCATAATTGTGGCGATAGAACTGGAACGCAATTATAATTAATGGAATTGAATCCTCAACAAATAACAACTGGAACTGGAACGCAATTGCAATAACAGAATGGATTTGAATGACTTTAAGGTGGAAGCGAATGTTCATGAAATGTATGTTTACGAAGTGTATGTTCATGAAAATATAAATCGCGCCAATAACACATATGGAGTTACAGAATTATAATCATTCAAATCATCAACACAACCCTCCAAGTTCATATAATCCCAAAGAGTGACTTTTTCATGAAATAGCTATTGAATGGGGTTGTATGAACTTGGACGGCTGTATGGATGATTTGAATGATTATAATTCTGTAACTTCAAACGTGTTACTGGCGCGATTTACATTTTCATCAACATACAACCTGACACTGACCTGCAAATTGCAATAAACGTGAGAAAATTTAAATTTCGCGTGCTACCCTTGCGCATCCACCTTAAATGTTTGGCTAATGCTTTGGCATTTTTAGTCCAATTATACTAGTAATAAGGAAACATATTTACGTATGGTTAGAATAAGTTCACGGATAGAAAACATCAAAGTTTGTACCGTTTGTAATCTTGTGATATTTTCAATAGCGTTTCAAAACATAACACAGAATGATTACAATTTACCGAATATTTGTGAATATTTATTAATTTAGAAGTTAAAAATATAAATAGCGAAGCTTTAACATGGATTTTTATTCCCTTTTTATTATAAAAGCTATAAAAATTAAACACATAAAGTAAAGGCGTAAAAATATCACCCAGCAATAAAAAAATACGAAAAATAGAATCACAACAAAACCGCGCGCGCGGTCAAACGTCTACTTTTTTTTTCTAAACACAACGCAGGCAAAGGAACACCCGCACAGCCCCGCCTCCGACCATCAATAACATGCGACGTCAAACACAATGCACCGTTACTCGCTATTTATTCCGTAAAACTGTTAGAATTTCTGCCGGGAAAAAAGAAAAAAATATAAAACGATTTTTACAAAACAAAATGAGAAATCGATTCGCGAAATTGTCGATGGTAAAAAAGTATTAGTAATGTTTCGCGTTCGCGCCCTTTTTGGTGTCATTTGATGATCGGTAATTTTGACGATTATGACTTTTTTTTCTTTTTGGCTTAGGAATAAAAGCGTGTGATGCCTTTTTGATGCAATCGCGAAAATGAATGATTGTTATTAATATGGAATGAACATTTATGAGCGGAATTATGGTTTATTTTAGGGTGTCAGCTGGATTTCAAGCTCCGTGGATTTGCCCTATGCTCAGCGAAACACGACATAATTAATGATTTGTCCCCCCTGTTAATTTATAGAACCCATGTCTTTTACACAGATGATAAGATACGTCATGATATCCAACAGATTTTATATAGTTACTATGCAAACCTTTACTTCTTATTTAATGTGTCTTTCTGTGATTCCCTTCCTTACTAACTAATGAGAGCATTTATCAACATCGATTGCAATTCCTGATAAGAAAAAAAAACGTAGGATCAACCAAGGTCTTTATGTAGCCCACAGTTTAAAACCAATCTATTTTCTTTCACAGGTAAAAATCTGGTTCCAAAATCGCCGCATGAAATGGCGGAACTCAAAAGAGCGGGAACTTCTCGCGTCAGGTGGGTCTCGAGAACAAACGCTCCCGAACAAGAACAATCCACACCCCGACTTATCTGATGCTGAGGCCGACAAACCTAAATTATCCCCATTATCACCAAATACTGAAGAAAATAACGAAGAAATGAAAAAAGTTTACGCAACCACGTCAAATGAGTTTCGGGGCTATGAAGACAAAATGGCCGGCGGTCAACTGTTTTCCCGCGAAATTCCCTTTCAAAATATGGAGGAGGATGACTTTGACAGCGATGCCAGCGCCAGTGATGAGGAAATTAATGTAACATGACGTGTTTCTGTCATAATTAGGTTTAATTGTAATATATATTTCTAATCGGATAGTGTTTTGTATATTTTTGGTTATGTAAAGTATTCTGATGCCGATGTTACGCCGATATGAACGTGTATTATGTTATAAAAACTCTATCAAATTATCAGGTAGATTCAAAAGTTTCCGGGTTACTGACATGATACAAAACTATTGATCTTCATTAAATTATTGAACTTTTCACTCACACTTGTGGCTGAGTGTTTTTTTTTTTCCCAGAATTTGATTCGACGATTTCCCAGAAATTAATGGCGACGCTATCGAATCGAGTAATAATACAGTATGTGTTTTTTTTTTCATAACCAACATGTTCGATTCCTGGCTAGGAATATTGATTTATCAAAAATCCAATGATGCAGTTTTAGTTTTCATCAAAATCGGGCTCGAGACTCCTTTGAGCATTTTTCGATATTCCTCACAGTTTCGAATTTGGCTATCCATGCCCACTTGAAAAATTCACCAAATAAGTAATCCATAAATAGTAGTAAGTAATTCATTCAAGTAAGTTCTATAACGGTAATCAGTATCAGAATATTATTGGAGCAGTATCGATACTATACTCTGAATGAATAAGTTATGAGTGATTGTGTTGAAACATTTACCTCGAATAAAATGAAAGAAAATAAAAGGTATTCGCGAATTAATCTTTCCTTGCTTTAAAAATAAGTACAGTCTGCTTGCTTGTATATCTTTTTTTCTTTATTCAAACTCAAATTAAATACCTTATATAGGGTGACTGGTAATTAGTGACCGCGATACTTAAACACGTGATTGTACTCATGATAACAAACAACTTTCCCAAAAACACATTTTTGTTCACAAATTCGCGCGCGCGCGTCTGTGACCTATCAGCTGTTAGCCGCGTGACACCGTTCTGTCCCATTACTATCGTACCATGCAAAACCCGCGCATCGAATTTCATACGGCTGTTGTGTTATTGTGAAAAAAGTGAAGGCATATTTAAAAAAAAATTGTTTCTTTGGGAAAGTTGTTTGTTATCATGAGTACAATCACGTGTTTAAGTATCGGTCACTAATTACCAGTCACCGTACTCGTATATACAGAGTGGCAGTGACACCGACTCCCAAACGGGTGCCATGTATTTAGTACATTATTCTGACCACATAGAAATTGTTCATCGGTCATCAGTTCATCACACTCATCACTACATAGTATAAAACAAAGTCGCTTCCCGCTATCTGTACCTATGTATGCTTAGATCTTTAAAACTCCGCAACGGATTTTGATGCGGTTTTTTTTAAATAGATGGAGTGATTCAAGAGGAAGGTTTATATGTATAACATTGCACCCGTGCGAAGCTGGGGCGGGTCGCTAGTTAAAAACAAATCTGCCGTGCCATACATTTTGACCGTGCAAGTATTGCACTTTTATATGAATGAACAGCAGATACGAGACTACGTCCTTTCTTGACTTGAATGTGCCCTGGCGGTTGAGAGTATGTCATGCTCACTCAAATGTCTCGCTGATAGTGGCGCGTGTGTCGGATCATTTAGTTCCCTTCAAAATGGTTGAGTTGAATGGTGCTGATCCATGCGTCATGTTCGTGAACGGGCGCTGTCAGTGTGACTGGTCATCTCTTAGTTGCCACGGCTTATTTGAATTAATTATTTTTAGTTTTTGAATTGTCTTTTTTGTTTTTACTGTGGACACTTCTAATGTGCACATCTTGCTACATCGTTCACACATAGTGTACCATCTCAACATGAATGATGTAACTAAAGTTTTGTAACAATATGCTGATTTAAAAGAGTCTCCATGGAGTTTCTTGCCCGTTCTTCTCCATAGAGATCTACGCTAGGGAATGGACAACTACAATACTTTCACAGTTTTTATGCCTTGTGACTGTAGCTACATTTAATTTTTATCTTTGTTTCGACAGTACAAAAGTGCCTGTAACTGGCCTACTTGAAATAAATGCTTTGATTTTGATATTTTTTTGAATTACGGATGTTAAGTTTCTTTGTGGGGGCTCAGAATGATGTACTGAATACATGGTAAGCGTTTCCATGTCGGTGTCCCTTGCACCGTGTATTACACCTTAAATGACCTTAATATAAGGTCTATTTTCTTTCATTCTCAAAATATTGCCATGTATAAATTAATTAATTCATATTAATTTTATAATAGTCTACTATTTATTCATAAGGACTAAATATACTTAAGTAATTGATTGACGGTGAGTTTAAATTAGGATAAATCATGTTGACATTAAGTTTAAAATTCTGGAAAACTGGAATTTCAGTTATTTTCTGGTACAGCGGGCCACATGACAGTGATGGTAACAAAACCAGTATTTCTGGGGAGTTGCTATGATGTCTTAAAGCAGGAGTAATTCCAGTGTGGGAAAGAGACAGAGCTGTACAGGTCGTCTAGGGCCATCTCTTTCCCAAACTGGAATTACGCCTTCTTTAAGACGTCATGGTAGGCCACCTGACCTCTTATTCTATATTAAAACTCCGTACTACACTAGGCCGGCTCAAGGTCTAAGAGTTACCTCAGATGTGCGGTCGATTGTACCACACGGCTACGCATCAAGCTATACCGTTCCAGTATAATCTGACCTCGCATTGTACGGAAATCTTATACAATGCGGGATCAGCATAAACTAGAAATTTATAGCTTGATGTGTAGCCGTGTGTACCTTTTGTATCTGTGTTTTTTTATGGCAGCGTTCAGATTTAAATCACATTTATACGTTAAATCCTAATGAAATCTTATAATAATCAAAAACTCTAGCTGGTAATATCTAAGCATGTAAATAAAATAGTATTTACTAAGTTTGTAAATGTCCCAATTTATTATTTGGTGCAAAATTACAATCTGCGTAGATTAATTTGTAAAATCCGTCCCGTTTATGTCTGATTTTGTTCTTTTATCAAAAGCTAATTCAGAATTTTAAATTGTAAACACCGCAGTACTAAAATATAATGTACTGAAACCTACTTAAACATAAACTTAACTGAACTAAACTAACTAACTTTTTTTTTTTTCTTTATTAACCTTTTTTTCTTTCTTTCTACTTAGAAATTTCGCAAGACGCCTGTATCTATAAACAAAACAAATTGTTAACTTGAGTAAAAGTAATTTTAAAAGATACGATTTTTATTATGTAATTTAGTAATTGCTTGAAGTGACAACTGTTTTTGCTTAAAGTTTCAACTGTTTAAAGTTAAAATTCTTAGCTTTGCTTTCTCTGACAGTTCTTACTTCGTTCAAATTCTTGTCTCTTGCTTAAAAATGGTTGCCTAATTACTTAAAATCAAGTAATTACTTTGACTGTGCTACGAGTGTAACAATGGCAATGCCTTTCATTTTGACAGTTCAACAACATTCATTGCGTTATTTACATTGGAATCTTTGTAACCTGTAGAGCACTGTATTAGGAATTTACTTCAAAATTTTCAGAAAGTTACTAATGTATAACGTAATTAGGATGCAATTTCAACCCGCAACCCAGTTGCATAGTAAAACTTATCTGTCGCATTCCGAAGGATTTTGAAGCGATTCGTGAGACATTGGTGCCGATTCCCTTGGTCACAAACTAAACTAAATTTAAGTTGAGTGCATCTTTTTCTTTCTATTTCATTATGAAAAGGACCGAAGATAAATATTAGTTTAGTCCTGTCAAATTAGTCGGCACCTGACGTAATTTGATGTAATTTTAGTGGTAAACTTTTTAATCGCGTCTAAACTTGTAATAAGCGCTGATTAAATTGACAGGACTAAACTAAAATGTATCTTCTGTCCTTTTCTTAATGAAATAGAAAGAAAAAGATGCACTGAACTTAAATTTGGTTTAGTTTGTAACCAAGGGAATCGGCACCACTGTTTCTTATCTTTCAAATTCGACACGTAAAATCGCAGTGAAAATTCCTACGTTCTCAAAAAAAAAACTGTCTTAATACAAAAAAGTGTTTTGAGATACATGAATTTATAGTTTTTTGTGTGCTAACCGATGATTTCTTTAAAAACTTTCGCTTGTGTCATTCGGTGATTTAATTATTTTCGCAGTACACTTTTAGATTTTTTTTTTAATTATAGAGCAAGGATAATTGAAACAGAGAGGGGTATTATCTAAAAAGCTAACATTTTTGTGTCATGACAATTTTTTTATCGGTCAAAATGAACAGCTTTAGGAATGAGAGTGTGTCTAGAAATTAGCCCCACAGTTTTATTTTTATGTTTAACTGGTTATTTAGACAATTTAACCTTCCGATGTTTCTCGTTTATTTTTAAATTTTTTGTCTAGTTTGCACCAAGAAACCATGTAAATAAATCGAATCTATTTGTAATGATTAATAAATAAGTGATCTCATAGCGGAAGTGTAAGATCAAGACTTTAAATAAGTCATAATAGTGTCAGAAAACCTTTATGTGAAATATAAACGATGTAAAATGAATTAGTTTTGTTTTCTTTATTTTTTTTACATCAAACTTCTGACAGTGGGTAATCCAATATTATGGGGGGTTACTACAACGTTTTAAAGTATGAGTAATTCCAGTGTGGGAAAGAGACAGAGCTATACAGGTCGTCTAGTGCCAACTCTTTCCTACACTGGAATTACTCCTGCTTAAACTTACGTCATGGTAACCCCCTGCCTGTGAATAGCGTTCAAACGACTTTCCTTTTCACATCAAGAAACAGTATTTTTGATGATAAGCTATTGGCGCACCTTGGCAGTAAATAATATAATTTATTTGCTCAGACTACAATGAGCTAAGGGTGAGTTACAAAAAACTTAAAATGTATTTTATATTGTAATTAAACAGACTTTAAATTATCCCGATATGAATCTGCTAAAGCGGCCATTTTAGGCCCCCAGATGTCCACATTGACATTCAATCGGAAGAACTGAAAGTAAGGTGGAGAAAGAAGCCTAGTTGCCCAGCTGTGGGATGACGCAGTCCAACAGTAACATAAATCTGATAATTTAGAAGCATATTCCGAATTTAATCATCAGCTCTCTAAATTCTTCTGCTAGTCAGTGTTATTTTGAAGCAGTACAAAAATTAGATGCATACGGCATAGCCAAAACCCAAATAGTTGATGCTGGCCTTACAGAATTAGGCTAGTCACATCAGCCGCATGTCGGAGGAGCGAGAAAGTCAACATCGCAGGCCCAGAAGGAGATATGAGCTGGTCTCTTTCTCAAAGGATTGGCCTTCAATCGCATAAGATCTCGAAAAGTGGAAGGAGCAGTGAGACATTATAGGCTTTAGCATAACAATCAGTTGTTGCCTGTGTCTTCTCTGTCTAAGAGAGTGAGACTACAATCCATCGAGCCGGCCCCGAAAGGACTCATAATTGAAAATTTTAAAATAATAACATCAGATTGGTAGTTACATCTTCTTAGCGTGGGCAATCTAAATTCTATCAGCCCAGAACTGGGCCACTAGTTTGGCGCCTTAAGCAGCGTCCATCAGTTCCTGTAAAGAACAAACAACAGGACAAGCAGGACAAAATTTTAAGTGCCCCTTCGTTTGTGGAACAGCACCACTTTTACACTCCAAGGTAGGTACTAAATGGACAGTCTACAAAACATTATTAAAGTACCAAAAAAATACAGAAAAGCGACCGAAAATTAACCATAAAATAACACTCCCACAAAAAACCGAAAATTACGAACATAACTTAAATGAAAACGAACAAAACAAGCAATCAATAGAGGTGTCCCCTCGCGTGTGAGCTAGAGGTGTGAAATATAAATAACCGTTCGGTCGTACGGACTGCACTTGACATGCGTTCGCACCTTCATATTTATAATCTGTGCCGCCTACCCGCCGTGGCCTCTGCCCAGTTGTTTTTTTTTCTGTAAAGATATTATTTTATCTGTGGTTTTTTGAGTAGAATTAAGGGAAAATTGAAAAGATTTTTCAGAATGTTTATATAGTACGATTGATAATACAGGACGGAATATAAAATTACTAATTGTATTTGTAAACAGTCAACATTTATCCTAGATTGTAATAATATATGTTTGGATATTTATAATAGTAGGTAGGTAACAAAAATACTCTTAGCCAACTATTAGTTGCTCGTATTAACCCTTCGTGTGCCGGAACGTAGATCCACGCGAGACACAATAGGTTTTTAGTTGTGTCTATATACTCGGCATACGAAAGGTTAACACACAATAGGGGTCTTTGCCTTGTAGTGAGACATTACAGGCTGAATAGATCGCTGCAGACATAAATCAAGAACTCAACAAGCTTCTAAAAGCCTTTTCAATCTATGATAGGCTTAATTATTCCATTGAGCCATCCACAACAGCTTGCAGGGGCATATCTACTTCACACACAGGCACAGGAAAATGCTAGGCAGATAATGATGTTTACACAAAATCGGGGCCAAAATATTAAGTTAAATGTTCAATTAAATTGACTCCAATTTAGAAAATCCCACAACCAAAAAACCAAAGAATAAATAAACAAATGAATTTCTAAGCTCAAATAAACAAATAAACGGATCGATTGCCAACAGATGACACGTGCGAGCCACGCGCCAAAACTTATGTCAAACGCATGTGTCGCCGTCTTGATTTTCTGCGGCCATTACATGCACTCCCGTTGCTAATTTGACGTTGAGAATTTATTTGAATAAATAGTAAAGAAGAGCAAGATTATTTTGGTACGGTGGGTTTAATTGGAACAGTAAATTACATTATAGGTTGAAAAGATTTTTCATTTGTTGTTCAGGCCGACTGAGACCTTTTCTGATAGGTTCTGTCTTTAAATAATCCGACATAAAAAAACAACCGGACATTTGCAAAAAAAATCTGGACATTCTTAACTTATTTTTTTGAATTCATTGATATTTTATTCTGAAAGAAAACCACAGTTAGACAAATAACATGTCTGAAAGAAAGGCGTTAAAACTGGATATGTCCACTTATCCGATTTGATTTGACAATTTTCTGCCTCGCTGGTCTAGTGGTCGCAAGCGCGACTGCTGAGCAAGAGGTAGCTAGCAAGAGGTTCGATCCCCAAGTCGGACAAAGTGTTAAAGGCTTTTTCTTGTTTAATGTTTTCCTTTACCGAAGCAAGTGATAAGTAGAAAATACGCACATGAATCCGAAAAATCAGAGGTGCGTGTCTTGAGTTCGGACTTGAGACCTATGTAGTAATATTCAGCTGCACCTACCATATGACAGGCGTTTGTCGCATTTGACAGGCATTATTTTTAAGGTATAAACAGGCGTGCGGCCGGCATTGGTCTGAGACAGGCATTTTTAAATTGCACGCCCGCGCGCGAATCTGTAAAAGCAATATTGATTACTCAGGAAAATTACAAAACTGTATCTTGTGAAGATTTTTACGATTATGTATTAGAAAAGAAAGAACTATAAAAAAAAATGTCCTCTGACAAATATCAGTAATAAATATCCTTCTTCATTATTATCTGTTGGCTTTTACCTATTACCTACAGCGTTTTGCTTTAGACAGGCATTTTTCTGAAAATTCAGGCATTTTAGGTACCATAGACAGGCATCTCTCTATTTACATATGGTCACCCTAGCTGCACCCGAGTTGACTAGAAGCAGACTGCAACACAGTTGCTGAAAGCCTAGTCTGAGGATGGTTCCAGCATAAAGAGCCAATAAAGAATCAATGCATGTTGTACTCCACGTGGGCCCGTCGTAGGTTGGAGGATGTCACTTGATATGCCGGTTTCTACAAGATGATGTTTTCCTTCACCTTTTTGAGAAGATCTGCCGAGCCTTTTTTCAACTTTATTGGGGTCGGCTTCTAATCTAACCGGATACAGCAGAATACCAGTATTTTACATGGAACGACTGCTTATCTGACCTCTACAGCCCAGTTAGTACTGGGAAATACGGTACCCCTTGGTAAGACTGGTTGTCAGAATTTCGGGACACTGACACTGACTACTGTAACGACTGTTAAAGATGTGTATACCGTTTTGAGAACAGTGGTGTTAAAATGAATGGTCTTACACGAACTGAGATATTGCCATCACAAAACCTATAATTTAATCAACTACATCTACGACATGTAATCGCATTCACCCCGTGACAGCAACAGCTTGTAAATAAACAATAAAATGAATGCCTATCTTTACAAATACATATAATTTTTAGATCGCAAAGCACAAATGCGTTGATAATCCTTCAAGGGGACACGTGTCTGCCACGCGTTCCGTCATATGGTGTGCGAGAGGGACAAACATACATGTTAGACAAAGATAGAAACGTTTATGGTTTGTTTACAAATTCAAAGATGTAAAATATCGAATGTCAAATCAAATAAACAGTGTGTGGTAACGAAGCTCGTAGCGCTATGCTACGGCGTAGATGGGTCTACGAGATTTGCTACGATTTTCGTAGCATTTGTTTAGTTCTTTTTGGGGCAAGAATGTGATTTTGACAGCTTATATTTGGCAAATGAATACATATGACAACTGTTATGACGTGTAGTCGCAAAACCCCAGTAATATAAATAAATAGGATGTTACCTAACACGTCTAGGAAGCTGAAAAAGTCTGAATTTGAAATCCATTGGTAGATTTTTAGTTTTTAGGGTTTAAGATTGAGCTGAACTGTTGCATACATGTTGAGTTTGGATGATAATGCATGGTTAGCTAAGTGGCCTCATTCAAAATCCAAGATGGCGGACTAGTTAGTTTTTGTTAGTATAAAATAAAAAGGGTTTACTCAGAAAAAATGAAATTACGTCACTGTAACGCGTGTTTTTTTTACTGTAATATTTTATTGTTTTGGTAGTTAACTGAGCACAAATCAAGTTAATATTTATTTAAAGAATAAAATTAAGTAGAAATAGACCTCCTTTAGCGAAGGGGGTGGTATACACACACGTCAGTAGCAGCGAATGCGTATATCTTATCTTAACTTTGATGTTTAAACATAGGGGCACACGCTTGTGAACAACAGAGACTAAAAATAAGGCTTTTACCCTAACATCAAACAAGTTGTTATTGATAAAATAGATTAGGTTTAGTAGAGAATTCGGTTCAACCAGTCTTGTTACCCAGCAACTACATATACTGGGTGTAAAACTACCCTTAACGAAGCCGAAAGGCACTTGTTCTCCCCGTCATTGCGATCATTTTTTTGTTCTAGACCATACCTGGGAACCTCCTAGTTACGGAGATATTGGGGGTCAAAGTTCCTACTTTTTCACAAGTTTTTTTAGGTGCCAAGCGTACCCAAGGGGTAAAAATGGAAACCTATTACTAAGACTGTTATAAATAGGTGTTTAGGTGTGGAATTAATATACTTTAGTCAAATAAGATCACAATAGTTTTATTTGCACGACCATGACAAGAGAGATAAAAAAGAACACGGTAAAAGTGAAAGACACATAAGTACCAAAAACAATCATCATAGAGTCGATAAAGAGGTTTCGTTCACAAAGTCCAACACTACCCCTTGAACTAAACGTATGCATCAATTTTAATTAAATCACAACACTACCCCTTAAACTTTTGTCTTAGATAAAAACAAACGTTACTCATATAAATGTAACATCTAACATCTTAAATAATATTTTATTGTTTTAAGAAATGTTACATCACATAGTAATAAATAAGAATAACAATATTACACTGTTATAAGATGTACAATGAATAAAAATATTAAACCGATAAAAGAGACAAAGAGAACTTAACATGTTTCTCTTTAGTTAACGGTTTAGTAAGCAAGTCAGCTACCATGTCACCAGTAGGCATATAACAGATATCAATAAATTTATTATTTACAATATCCCTTATAAAATGATGTCTAATATCTATATGTTTGGTACGGGCATGAAACATTGAATTAGAGCATAGTTTTTGTGCTGACTGATTATCATTGTACAAATTTATCTTACAATTAACTTGAAGGCATTCAATCAAAAAAGTACGTAAAAACAACGCTTCTTTGCAAGCATCTGCATCACGCATAACAGGTTATGCGCCCATGCACCTACTCAAATAAGGAAAGTTATTTTTCGTAAGAAAATAAGCAAAATACAAAAAACGATCGGCACGTGTTTTTTCTTTGGTGACAATATTAGAAGAAAAACATGACCAGCGAAGCCAACCACACTGGAATTCCTATAGAAAGGCTGAAGGGGGCGGAAAACTATAATAATTGGAAGTTTTCAATGAAAATGCTCCTAATGCACGAAGACCTACTCGAATGTATCGAGTCCACCGACGGAAGCAAAGATGTAAGAAAAAATCAGCGCGCGCTTGCAAAAATTTGTCTTTCTGTACATCCCAATGCTTTCTCGCTTGTGCGTAACGCAAAATCAGCTTATGAAGCCTGGACAAATCTACAAAAGGCGTATGAGGACAAGGGTCTGTGCAGACGCTTAGGATTACTGCGGTTGCTTTTTGGAACTAAGCTCGAAGAGAGTGCTTGTAACATGGAGGCTTACATAACGAAAATAACGGATATTTCACAACAATTGCATGACATAGGTTCTCCACTAGACGATGACTTCATAGCTGTCATCATGTTGAGCGGACTCACACCAGATTACGACCCGCTCATCATGGCGTTAGAGAACACAAGTGACAAACTTGTCAGTGACACTGTAAAAAACAAGTTATTACAAGAGTTTCATAGGAGAGATGAGAAATCAGAGTCTGCATCGGCTTTGTCTACTACCAAGATGATGAAATGTTATCGATGTAAGAAGCCAGGACACACAAAGAAGAATTGCCCTAAGAATGCTGCTGCTTCTACGACTCCAGTGAGTAATGTCAAGGACAAGAAGAAGGTGTTATTATCAGCATTGTCGGTTAATCTCAAGAATGATGTCTGGTATGTGGACTCTGGTGCAACCAACCATATGTGCAACAACAAGAGTATTATGTCAGAGTTGAAATCAATCAAAAAACTCTCTGTGAACATTGCAAATGGTGAACAATTATGTACTGCAGGATTAGGTAAAGTTAGAATTGAGTTAGACAGCGGTTTTACAACAATAACTAATGTTTATTTGGTTCCTCAACTGTCAACTAACCTTTTATCAGTCAGTGAGTTAACAAGAAAAGGTTATAAAGTCAATTTTAATTCTAAAACCTGTAGGATAATGGACGGGCATGAAACCATTGCTACTGCTAGTTATGTGAATGGTATTTTTCAATTAGATTCTATAGGGAATAGCAGTAGAGCTGATGTCGAAGTACAGCCTCAATGCATGGTCTCTGACAGCAGCAGTAAATCAATACTGTGATGTGTCAGAGCAAGAGCAGAGCAGCTTGGTGTCACAGGAAGTATGGCATCGCAGGCTGGGGCACCTCAACTCTAGGAGCATGAATGTCATGAGACAAGGTATGGTCATTGGTATGAATTATGATAGTACTTGTTTTCAATCATGTATTGCCTGTATTAAAGGAAAACTTACAAAATTACCTTTTCCAAAAGTTTCTCACAGTAGGTCTAAGGAGATTTTAGGTTTAATACATACAGATTTATGTGGTCCAATGCAAGAGAAGTCATTTGGTGGTGCTTGTTATTTTCTTACTTTCATTGACGACTGTTCAAGAAAAACATTTGTTTATTTTTTAAAAACAAAAGGTGAAGTTTTTGAAAAATTCAAAATATTTAAAAAGCTTGTTGAAAATGAAACTGATAAGAAAATAAAAACTATTCGTAGTGACAATGGTGGTGAATATATCAATAAACATTTTCAGGAGTTTCTGCAGCAGCAAGGAATCCAGCACGAAACGACTGTCCCGCATTGTAGTCAACAGAATGGTGTGGCAGAAAGAGCAAATCGTACCATCATGGACAAAGCTCGCTGTATGCTAGAAGATGCTGGTCTTGACAAACGTTTTTGGGCAGAGGCCGTAAACACTTCAGTGTATCTGAAGAAGCGCTCACCTACAAAAGCTGTCATGGGCATGACACCACTGGAGAAATGGACTAATACAAAGACCGATGTAAGTCACCTTCGTACATTTGGTTGCTTGACTTATGCTTTGACTTCAAATCACAAGAAACTTGATTCGAAGGCAAAGAAATATATATTTGTCGGTTATTGTAACGATACAAAGGGTTATAAACTTATGGATCCTGAGAACCTTGGGCATTGCATTAAAGCACACCATGTGAGGTTTTTAGAAGATTGTTTTTGGAAGAAGGATCTGTCAGATGATGATACTAAACATGTGGTTCATGTTGTTTCTCGTACAGAACCGACATGTAGGGCAGGCGACAACACTGGGAATGAAAGTGCACAGGATGTCTCTGAAAATTGTAATTCTGATGTCAGAAATAGGAACAGGGACACAGTATTTAGTATCAATGACAGTGGTAGTTCATCTGAAGCAGATAACTCATCGGATGAAACCTATATTCCAGGGAGTTCAAGTGAAGACTCGACAATTACAGACTTCACTGATGCTGTAGAGGAAAATCTATCTGCACAACTGGTAGCTCAGCAGTACAGGGATCTTGGAGACCCGGAGACTGTTAAGGAGGCACTTGGTGGAAATGAAGCTAAAGAATGGAAGGAAGCCATGGAAGATGAGTATAAATCCTTTAATACCAATAAAGTCTGGCACCTTGTGGATCTACCTAAAGATCACAAAGCAGTAAAATGCAAATGGTTCTTTAAAAGAAAAAGGAACTTAGATGGAAGTCTCCTAAAATACAAGGCACGGCACGGCACGGCTGGTTGCCAAAGGATTTACTCAAAGGTATGGCATTGACTACTATGAAACTTTTTCACCTGTTGTCCGTTACTCTACTATCCGTTTGTTGTTAGCACTAGCTGCAGAATATGATCTGGAAATAAATCACCTAGACGTCAAAACAGCTTTTTTGAACGGTGATCTAAAAGAGCATGTGCTAATGGAACAACCAGAAGGATTTGTTAAGAAAGGACAAGAACATAAGGTGTATAAGTTGGATAAAGCCGTTTATGGATTAAAACAGGCTGCAAAATCATGGTATGAAAAAATTAACGGAGTGTTAATAAATAAACTCCATTTCAATAGAATGCCTTCAGAACCATGTGTCTATTATAAAGGACAAAAGAGGGAAATGGTTATAATTGCCCTTTATGTCGACGACATAATGTTATTCTCTTCATCGATATCCAGAGAAAGAGATATGGTGAAAGAAAAACTCATGTCAGAGTTTGAGATGAAAGATTTGGGTCCAGCTCATCAAATATTGGGCATGTGCGTACGCAGGAATAAAGAATCGATTACTTTAAATCAGTCACATTACATTGAAACTGTTCTACGTAAATTTAATATGACTGAATGCAAGCCGTCTCCAACCCCTATGGAAGCTGGATCGAAACTAAAGAAAAGTGAAGTCAAGGATACTCGTCTCGACTACAGAAATCTCATAGGTTGCTTAATGTATATTTCGGTGTGTTCCAGACCAGACATCTCGCATGCTGTAAGTTTTTTGAGCCAATTTAATTAATGTTTCGATGAAACTCATTGGAAAGCGGCGAAAAGGGTCCTGCGATACCTCAAACGTACAAGTCATTACTTTCTTAAGTATGTTAAGGGCGGATTGATCATAAATGGCTACACAGATGCTGATTGGGCATCTAATGAGGTAGATCGTCGGTCATACACAGGATATATATTTAAATTAGGCGATTCTGTTACATCTGAAATAGCCATGTATTCTGCTTCAGTACTTGAGAGAGCCACAGTCCTCTGCTTACGGCTTTCCCAAGATATAACAGAATCGCCTAATTTAAATATATATCCTGTGTATGACCGACGATCTACCTCATTAGATGCCCAATCAGCATCTGTGTAGCCATTTATGATCAACGCAACGTTTATGCGCAGTGGAAGCGTGCTGGGCCCATAACCTGTTATAAATAGGTGTTTAGGTGTGGAATTAATATACTTTAGTCAAATAAGATCACAATAGTTTTATTTGCACGACCATGACAAGAGAGATAAAAAAGAACACGGTAAAAGTGAAAGACACATAAGTACCAAAAACAATCATCATAGAGTCGATAAAGAGGTTTCGTTCACAAAGTCCAACAAAGACTCCACTGTCTGTCTGGCTGTCTCTCACCAGGCTGTATCTCATGAACCGTAATAGCTAGACAGTTGAAATTTTCACAGATGATTTATTTCTGTCGCCGCTATAACAACAAAAAATACCAAAAACAGAATAAAATAAATATTTAAGGGGGGCTTCCATAAACAAAAGTGTTTTTCGTTTTTTAGATAATGTTACGGAACCCTTCGTGCAGGAGTCCGACACACACCTGGCCAGTTTTTTTTAGTACAAGTTTTTAATTTTGTAACTTTACTTTAAACACCTCCATGACGCGTTTACAATTCAATGCATCCATCAGCACAATATTTTGACATACTATGACGTATTGAGTTTTACCGTAAAACGTAATTTTTCACCCCAATCTGTAGCTTGAACCTTATGGCTGCTGTAGTCTGAACCTTGAGGTTTCTATAGCCTGAACCCTGTGGCTCTTTAGCCTCTGAGCAAGTAAACACAGAATCAATTCCTACAGCCGACTTAATTTTATCTGTAATACCCGATACCCCATCAAATCCCCTACGATACACCACACAGCCACAAGACAAACAAATCAATCCCTGCCCACTACCTAATATTTGTGAAAGCACTTTACGAACTGTCTCGTATTTCGCAAATATTTTGCTGCAATTTGCAAACTATGGTCGAAATGTGTTCTATGATTGATTAAGGGGTAAAATATGGTTTGTGGCTAAGTAATGGCGGATCAATATTGCTGCTAGATACATAAAAGATACTGTAAAATGCTTAATAACTCTCATTTTTGCGTGGATTCCAATTCTAAATGTTTTTAACTACTTACAAGGCACGGGAACTGATGGCACGGTTTTTGTAGAAGTCAATGGTAAAGTCAATCATTTCAGTCGAAAGACGTCCACTGCTGGACATAGGCTTCCCTCAAGTGTCGTCACACTGACCGATCCCGTGCGTCTTGCATCCAGCGGATCCCCGCAACCTTCCACCAGGTCATCGGTCCATCTAGTGGAAGGCCTTCTAACGCAACGTCGGAAGACGTTGCTTATCGTATATGCGTATCCTGCTTATGCATATGGAGTTTTATTAAAATCGGTTCAGTCATTTCGAAAAATAAGGGCCTGAAAGTTTGTATGAAATACCGTAAGTCGTAAACGCTCATACGTTTACGACTTACGGTATTTAGTAGTGCAGATAATACTCGTATTCTTCAAATCATCTCAGGTTGTATGAAGTCCTCTCCCGTTAACGCATTGCAAGTCGAATGTGTTGAACCCCCTCTGACCCTTAGACGTTGTATGAAGTCCTCTCCCGTTAACGCATTGCAAGTCGAATGTGCTGAACCCCCTCTGACCCTTAGACGTTGTATGAAGTCGTCTCCCGTTAACGCATTGCAAGTCGAATGTGCTGAACCCCCTCTGACCCTTAGACGTTGTATGAAGTCCTCTCCCGTTAACGCATTGCAAGTCGAATGTGCTGAACCCCCTCTGACCCTTAGACGTTGTATGAAGTCCTCTCCCGTTAACGCATTGCAAGTCGAATGTGCTGAACCCCCTCTGACCCTTAGACGTTGTATGAAGTCCTCTCCCGTTAACGCATTGTAAGTCGAATGTGCTGAACCCCCTCTGACCCTTAGACGGCAATATCTGGCCTCCCGTTTTATGTCTAGACTAATATGTAGATCCTCCCATCCTCTTATAGGCAGACTGAACGAGTTAGATGCCCTATGCAGAAGCTCAAGTTACTGGAAAAATAAAGAAATTCCTTTAATCCTAAAATGCCTTCAGACTAATTCTAAATTTAGTAAATCCGATCGTCCAGTATCCCAGATTACCCCTTTTTAATTTTCCTTATGAAGTTTTAAGTTACATCCCAAAAATTCTGTTTGATATTGGTATATTCAAAAAATCTCCGTCAGCGAATCTGGCTTTCAATGCGGTGGTGGGCGAGAGATGGAATGGTTTTCAATTATTTTTTACGGATGCTTCGAAACTGACCGATCTTAGTCACACTGGCGCTGCGGTCTACTACCAAAGCTCCAAAATTATCCTACAGTTTAAATGCCCTCAGGAGTCTTCTGTATTCACTGGTGAGTGTGTGGCTATACTGGAAGCTTGTCTTTTTGTAGAGTCACACCATAATATTCAGAAAGCCGTTATTTTTACAGATTCTCTTAGCTGCTTGCAAGCCTTAGTTCAAAATCCCTTTAAAAGTAAATTGCACAGATCCCTTATTTTTAAAATTAAAACCTCTTTATTTTCCTGCGCTAGTAATCAAAAAGATGTTCAGTTAGTTTGGATACCTATCCATTGTGGCATTAAGGGTAATGAATACGTTGATGATTTGGCTAAAGATACTTGTTCACCTTTATCGTCAGATCTCACGCACAATACCTATCAAAGTTACGACCTATTATCTCTTCCAAGACTGAATCTGCAGCGTTCCTGGCAGGAGCAGTGGAATATGTAAAAAGAAAGGTAGTATTTTTTCGCAGTGCAACCGTCCATAAAACTAAAACCGTGGTTTTTCTGTCACAAAAAAGTATCGAAAACTGTTATTTCTGTTCTATGTAGAATCCGCTTAGGTTTTTGTTGCACTCCCGTCTTTTTACACAAAATTCATGTCCGTGAGTCTGCGAGTGCGGGTTGGAGGAGGGCACCCTGGAACACATCTTTTTTGAATGTTCTTACAATATACCACCTCTAGATTTGTATAGCCGTCTTCCTAAATTTAAAATCCCTCTTCCCATTAATTGCCCCTCCCTTTTAACATATTCCTCTCCTGAACTGCTTGTGGCGCTGATGATTTTCATCCGCCACAATAATATAAAATTATAATATTTGTTTCCCTATGTGTGGATGCGGTCTATGTATATTTTTAATGTTCTAACACTTACTTATTTATGTATTAATATGTATATTGTTTGTTTCAGTACAGTACTAACTCCACAAGATTTACATTAAGTTCAATGTATCGTCCAAGATTTTTATAATTTCCTTCTTTTTTTTTTTTATGAATACACACTTGCTTTCCCAATTCACTTTTGACATTGGCAGAATGGTCGACATCGGCTTTGCTTGCCATAAGAAAAAATAGAATAGAATACTCATGATAAGCATGTTATAGCAATTTATTAACATTCTTTTTGTACGAAATCACAATATTTTGACATGTTGTAATCTTAATTTTATCTGTTAACAGAAATTATATATTTAATGTTAACAAACTGCCGAGTTACTTACTACATGGCACTATTTATTGGATGGATGGAGTAAAACATGCAGGTAGGAAAGACTCATATATAATGCAAGGTCTATCCAAATGGAAGCGAACCCGTCTGCCAAGCGTTCTGTACATCAAAGTAGGTAATTCTGCTAAAAAAAAAATGAACTGGACGCTCGAGCTAGGTGTCCGGAGACGCGTCTCCACGCGAGCTAGCGATCTACGAAATAAAACAAGATAGGTGCCGAACAATATTTTGGACTTTTGGTCAAAAAAACAGCTTTTGACACAAAAAAAATAGATTTTCAACCTCCAACCTGGGCGGCGGCTCACGGAACGCGGACCAGAACAAAGGGATGAAGGATGAGTACTATTGCAACTAGAATATAACGTTATTTTTAACAGTGGAGCCACGATCTTAACTGGGTGGCTGGTAGCAAGTTCTAGATGAGAGTTGCAGAGAATCGAGTTGAGTGGCGTGCGATTGAAGAGGCCCATGGCCAGCAATGGACTGCTGTAGGCTGAATACGATGATTAAAAGACCAAGAACGATAATCTGAAGTTCAATAGGTATTTAAAAGACCAAAGCTTATAATTATAATCTCGTCATAAACTGCCGCCTCCATATCACCACACTTTTACGTCATCACTACACACTACACAGTGTAGTGTGTGTTGTGTACTTGTTAACATGACTGTGACGAGCGCAGGGACGGACTCCGTGATAAATTGCTGACGGCCATCCGATAATAGAGAGTATTGATGGTTCGATGACGATCTATTGTGTTCCATGTTTTGGTAGCTAGCAAGGATAATTCTATATGGAGGTTAAGTTTTTAAACTTATTACCAGTTCAATAAAATAATATCATTAGCATTAACACTGAAAATGGGATATTTACCTTGTTACTGTATCGTACCGCGCCGCACCGTTTACCTACCGTTGTTTACCATGTTGTTTTTTATCGGGAACTCGAAACTAATAGTAAACACGGTAAATATCTGTCTGTTATAAATGGAGGTTATTAATTTTACCAACTAGATGTCTTGATGTCTAGACACGGTCATAGTTTCCTATGTGACTATTCAGAGAAGAAACAGCCTAAACCAGCTCAGAGCTCTTAATTTAGGAACCATCCATTTTGAAACGAGTCGTCTCTCCATGCGTCGGAAAGCATCTCTTCTAGTAGATTTAAAAGTATGCATTACCAAAGGTACCTATTAACTGCATTGTAGAAAGTCAGTCGCTCCACGCAGTGGCGTGCAGTGGTTCTCCGTGGAAGGTAGGCCAGCCACGCTAAGATGACCCTCAAAGTACTCACATCTATTGATATATTCACTTACCCTTCCGGGCCCAACGCACCCACCCCTGGTGTTTTTATTAAGCGTATGAGAAACAATGCCATCTAGCTTAAATATCAGGAATTTCAATGGAATTCTGTCAATACAAGAACGAAGGATGTCGCTCCGCTACAAAAAATTCTAAAAAATAAAACAGAGTGCGCTGTAAACAAAAAAAAGGTAGAGTTTTCTGACCGGAATATTTGAAAAACAAACCTTTAAAATAAGCCTATTAAAACCAAAGTTATAAATACAAGAACTCCGCATTAATCAAGGTTCAAATCACGATTTACTGACAATGCAAACAGAAGAAAGATTAATTTGAAATGAAGATGAATTTTAGGTTAATTCTCGTAATTCGGGTACCTACACATCTTTCTTTGGACACAACTTGAATCTTATCATTAAACGATTGTGAATACTTACTGTTTTTAACTTTTAACAAACACACTAACAGCGCAAACTTCAAAAAATACAACAAATAATATTTACACTACTATACGTTTCAAAACGAATTACAAACGTCAGATATTATAAAAATCAAAACACTGAAGATCGCGAAATAAATTTTCCTAGTCACATGAAACAAATATGGCTTCTAAGAAAAATACAATTGTTATTTTGTCGATAAAAAAACACTACCAAATATAATTGCATCACTGCATACCGTTTTAGCCGGATAATACTTTGTGGGGCAGCCAATCAGTGGCCAGCTAGCCAGCTACACTCGCAGGAGTTTACGCCCCTATTTACTATGTGTGCCGTTCATATACACGAAAATAACGATCAGTGTGCGTAAATTTATCAATGGAAATTAGGCCGGCTGCGGCCTTGCCTAGACGGCCGGGAGCGAGCGTCGTAGTATTTATCAGTTACGTCACACGGCTGCGACAAGTTGCTATAAGTATTATAACAGGAGTTTTTTATTTTTTATTAATATAGTTATAATAAATGCATTTGTTGCGTTGTTGGTAGGAATGGTAGGGTAGGCTAGGCCTAATTGCCTCTATGAACGGCACGCCCCTGGCTCCACGTAAAATACTAGTATTCAGCTGCATCCAGGAAAACTGGTAGCCGATTACAACGTACTTGCTGCAAGGCTAGTTAGGCGTTGATATCCACCTATCTCCATTCCTTTTTCCTAGTCTAATTATAGGCAAAACTCATAAATAGTGCGAGCGGGTAAGGACTTTAATGTTCTTTGTAAAGAATTCTCATTTTATCCATTTACCATCAAAACCCAGCACGCACTCGGCTCAATGCAAACTTTTTTTAAACGCGTAGGGCTTTATTGTATTTTTTTCCCCGTGTCATGTATGCCTATTCTGGTGTCAAAGTGTGTCATATACTATCTTATTTTAATTCCTTTTATTTATAATCGTGCTTGTTGTTTAGTGATCCTAAAATTTCTACTACCTTTTCTGTGTTTACTCGTGATGAGCGTCTTCTACAGACATTTACACTGCTTTCAAGTGCTACACCGGGCTTAAACACGTTTTTAATACTCTGTGGTTGAAGAAATGGCGCGCTCGCGACCGCCATCTTGGATTTTGTAGATATCTAAGCGTGTGATGCAGTTAATTTGAGGATTCATTATAAAAACTTTACTACCTATAATATAAAAATTAGTAAAAGCTATTGATCAGTTTACTACTCGTGAGAACCTGTAATGTGCGCTGTGTTGACCAAACAATTGTTATTCATTTGTTATAGCTGTTGGTTCTCCTATTTATAAGTAAATAGATAAAAATATCCTAATCATCATCATCATATGCCTGGCCTTTTTACTTTTGTTGGGGTCGGCTTCCAGTTTAACCGGATGCAGCTGAATACCAGTCCTGCCAGGGTTGCGGCACTGTTCGAAAGAGATACCGCGGCCCTGGAACACAAAGGGCAAAGGAAGGAACATGGATGGGTTTTAGTCAGTAAAAGTCTGACACTCCCTCCTGCCCAGCCCAGAGCGGGAGGGTTTATTTGATGATTTCCCATCGATAAAAAAAAAGCTGAATACCAGTATTTTACATGGAATAAAGTTAGTTTGGGATGACATCCCAATAAGCCCCCTAAATTGTTTCACCCCAAATCCTGCCCTGTTCCCCACTTAAATTCGCATCGTATTACGTTTCAGAGCAATTTGTACATTCAATATTATTTGTATACGAGCTACGTTTACTAATGTAACGTTTGTCGTGTGGGGGATCAGCTGAGTTAGAGGTAGGGGGACATTTAGTCAGAAAGATTGTTTTTTTTGTTGTATAGATTGGCAAATAGGAAAGTTAATGTCAAATTTAACCTTTTTTGGTGCAGATTCAACTGTTTGATGGGGCTGGACACTGAAATCTGAAATTTAGTAACAGTCAAAACTTTTAATCGGTCAAAACCACCTTTGACTGGTGTCAGTCAAAACCCTAATTTAATTAAAAAGCCTTGTCTCTGAAGTGTCTGTTTGTAATATCAAAATTCCTTTTGCCTTTTTCTGAATGCATATGAAAATATATACTGCACATAAAGGAAAAACACATTTTTTTTAAATTTTTGTCTGTCTGTCTATTTGTTCCGGCTAATCTCCGAAGCGGCTGGACCGATTTTGTAGGCACTTTTACTGACAGATAGCTGATGTTATAAGGTCTAACTTAGGCTACTTTTATTTTAGGAACATAATTAGGGTTCCGTGCAAAAAAATTAAAACCCTTGTAATTAATTGTTAACAAAATCTGATTTCAAAAGAAAAGTTTTTTTTTTTAATAATAATTTCACGCGAACTAACGTCGCGGGCAACAGCTAGTTAAAAATGTTGTTTCAGAACTGAGGCGCAGTTATAATTACCTAGAATTACTATTATAACACGATGTTTTTCAAAGGGTCACAAAAAAAACCTAGAAGTTTCTAAGTAACTGTTAGTTATTTTTAAAATAGTTTTAAACGGTCAAAAGTACTTTTGACTGATTAACATTTTTGACTATCACAACTATAAAGCAGTAGAGCCAAAAAAACGCAATCACACTTTAGAGATTAAATTGAACTGAAAACAACTCAAGTTTAATTTGATGCAAAAATATTTTGCCTAATAATCTCTTGCGATATAGTATTAAATGAGAAGAGATGGCATTCCAATTTTCTGGCCATCACGGCAGGGTCATAATTTGTATTTAGTTTAAATGGGATCAATCATTGCCAGAACAGTTAAACTTAGCAAATTCGAACCCGTAAATCAATGATCTATCCCTAAGTTCTGTTTGATCATAATGAGACACTTAGCGAAAACATGGGTGGCAAAAGGGTTGACATCAGTCACAACATAAAAAAATAACCCTTGAAATTCTCACGCAAACTCGTGCAAAAACTTAAGTTGTAACATTTTCAAACACTACAATACATTCCATAAAAGATTACAACAAAAAACTGCATTTAATTCTAAAAAGGCCACACGCAAGTACAATAAAAAAGGACGCATCCCTTAAAAAAAATTACCCCATTTAAAAAAATTAAGTGTTCGCGCGAACGCACCCGAATAGAACAATGCCATTTTGACAGTTCACAGCAATGGCCGACCTAATTTGACATTAAAAAAGGCGCGAATTCAATTGTTGGATAATTTATCGATGTTGTGTAGAATTTTTATTTGTTATTAATTAATGTTTTTGGGGATCTGTTAAAATAGTTTTGGGAACCCGTTCAAACTTGAGTCCATGAATGAAACAAAAAAAGAATCTGAGTAGATTATGAAATAATTTATTTTTATTGTCCTGATTTATAAGCCACATAGAACTTGCTACACTGAGTACTTACACTTTGCCCATGGGCGCCATAGAAACTCAGACACCAGGTTAGGCACTAACCACACACAAAGAAAGAGAACTTAATACAATTAATATTAATACAGTAATAAACATAATAATATATTATATAGGTATAACGTTCAGCACGCGCGCCTCAGATGCAGCGAATTGAATACCTACCATTATTTGTTGTGTTAGCATTTATTACAAAAATGCTTCTAATCCAGCATACGGAACTCAAAACACCCCAAAACTAACAAAACAATTTTATTTCGACAAACATTCATTTAAAATCATAAATAACCTTTTTTCAACGATTATATGCTACAGTAAGTTTAACTAATGTAATGTAATGTTTACAAATGATGGCTTCAAACCGGTATGATGACTTGATTGCAAATTATTTCGGTACATTTAACGCTTTCAGAGCGAATTTTGAATTTAACAAGATGTTTTTTTTTTTGTTGTTGTTAATGATGAGAAGAATATTGTTGCAAATCATTTGTTTGAATATTCAGATAGAATATTCTAGTAAATAAAGTGTTCATTTTGGCGCCTCTTCGGTCTTGTCGGATTGATGCCCATGAACATTAGGGAAGAATGTGCGAAATATAATATTTCCTTCCTGGTATTTTCTGCTGAGATTGACTATCATATATGACTTAAATTCGGTTCTTTCGGGGGATAAAATATGATTTCTACCACGGCATGATCTGTTCTTCAATTCGTAAAATCGAGAGTTGCCGTTTTGTGGCTTGGAATACATACTGAATACTGACTCAACAAGACCTGTCCAACTATTTTAGGTTCGGCTTCCAGTCAAGTCGGATGGACTTCATTGAAAGCTGACCCTAACCATCTACTTAGTAATTCCTACTGGTAATAGGTAATTAAGAAAAAGATCTAGAAACTACATAATTATCTTAAACTTAACTGGCGAAATGTGGAGAAGGTACTTTTAGGGACACCTTTGAGGATTACAAGGGTGGTAAGTACTTTATGTTGTCAAATCCAGAAACAAACTGTTAGAAAAAATATTTCCAATTCATTTACCCAAAAAAAATGTAAAAGCACAAAATCGACCAGTTTCTAACGGAACACTGCCCGATTTTTCTAAACTCCACCGCCGCGGGTTTCGTTCGCGTATTTCGCAACACGAGTCAATCATCGTTCGCTGGTCCAAACACCTGTCATAGTCAGCCATTTTGGATTTTAGAAAAGTTAGGTTAGGTTTTATAAACGATTTTTTTCGTTGAATAAAAACATTGTTTGGCGGTTTGTTATTGTGTGTTGATATACGTTTTGTTTTGAGAATATTGGCTAAATAGGTATTTGGTGGGTTTTGTGTTAATGGGTGCAGTATCGTGTGGTTAGTGCCTAACCTGGTGTCAGAGTTTTTATGCCGCTCATGGGCCTTTGACTTAGCTTTACATGCCAAGAAATATCTCTCAGGCATGCTGGTTTCCTCACGATGTTTTCCTTCACAAAGCAAGTGATAGTTATACAATACGCACATGAATCCAGAAAATCAGAGGTGATTGTCTAGGGTTTGAACTCGAGACCTATGACTTGGCAGTGATAAATGGGTTGTGGAGGTCAGATACGCAGTCGTTTCATGTAAAATAATGGTAGCCGAACACCGAACACAAGTTAGTTGGGAAATAGGTACCTATGCTAGAATACTGATGATAAGGATCGGGGTCCTCCGGCGAAGTACAGACGCCAGCACATCAAGCTACTACAATCTGAACTTTATGGCTAAAGCATTAGGTTTAAGGTTGATTGGGAAAATTTGACAGTATCGGGTATCTTGATGTGCTAGCATCTATAGCTACTACTTCGACAAATCTTTTACTTTGTTATCCTGCGATGGCAACGTAAGTGCTTGTGACGTCTCTTATAAAATAATAATAAATAAATCTTTATTAGGCCAAAAAAATATACATTATAGTTCACACAATTTGTCAGCAAGCTACTTATTATGAATCTTAAAAATATAACCTCTGTAATTGTGTCTATTTTTAGCATCTGCTACCGAACTAGGTTTATAGCCTGAGTTTCAGTGCGCAGCGTCTCAAGCCAACTAACTAAGTATGCAAGTATGAGCTCACGAACAAAAGTAAACCTTTAGGTGTTTGCGTAAGGGTAGCCCGCGAAATTCAAATTTTCTTTCGTTTTTGCAATTTGCAGGTCAGTGTCAGGTTGTATGTTGATGAATTAATAACTATTTCATGAAAAAGTCATTTAATGGGGTTAAATGAAATTAGAGGGTTGTATTGATGATTTTAATCACTATTATTCTGTAACTACATACCTACGTGTTACATGCGCGAATCATTATTCATAATATTCATATCCACCTCAAAATATGTAGGTCTAGGCAGATACTCCAATAAATTTAGATTTTTTACATGCAAAAAAATACTTTTTATAAAAAAGGTTATTAATTCATTTTACATAGAGCGACGGCTTAACTAACCTCCACAAGTCCACAACCCAGTTATTACTGGGTAATACGATACCGCTTGTTAAGACTGGCTACCTGTAAAGATCTAGAAATGGCAGCCGACCAACGGCTGTTTTGACTCAACTCAGGCTCCTTCACAAACAGCTTAATACTTCTTAGATACTCGTACTCAATAGAGAACAAATATATCTCAAAAATAATTTCACTCCAATCCCATGATGGACACCAATAACTTTAAAAATAGATACTTTACGATATTTTAATAATAACATTAGTGGGGTCGTAACTTAGAATACAAAATGAATAGCGACAGATGATCACCAAGATATTTTATTTATTTATATTGAGTGAATTTTCCGGATCATTAGATCATTGATTTATTTTTAAAGGGTGCGAGTAAAGATTGTAGATCGGAAAAGGGCATTAAAGGGGTTGGAACAAAATTTTTGTATGAAGCGTGGCCTGACTAACATCCGCCATTTTATTTTCAAAATAGCGGCCACACATAGCCCTTTATCTAGGATATAAAGCCGAGGCTTTTTTTTTGTCCTTTCAACTAACCCTTACATAGCCTGTTGGTTAATTTAATAACGATCCCAATGATAGAACTGGTAGCGAGCTAACTAACGTAATTTCGGGGATATCGTCGTTTTTATCAGACGCGCCTAAATAACACGTGACCTTCCAAAATTGCGACTCAGACGTGAATAATTCGCAATATGGCCGTCCCGGATTAAAGGATAAAAGCCATATTAATCGCTAGCTGGTATCAATGACGTTGGTACCTATCGAATGATGGTAACGTGACGCTTTAGAAAATTTTATCACTTGCAATACTTGTTTGTATTGATGCTAGCTATCGATTAATATGGGTTTTATGCGTGGCCGCCATTTTGAAAATAAAATAAAATGGCTGAAATTAGACAGGACAAATACTCAAAGTCCTTTGTTTTGGGATGAAATTGTGCCTTCAAAGTTTGAATTGTTGGGTGAATCGTGAATATTATAAACACCTTGTAGCTCAATTGCAGGAATTAACTAATGCTTAATTGTCTAAAGATTCTTTCAAACCGGTAGGTACGGTCAGATTTCACCAGACAATTTCAGACACTTCAGTACCTACATGATCTCCGGTGTTCAGAGCCGCGTAGGTATCCGAACCATTAGTAGGTGAGGTGAGGTGATTAGGTTACGCCTTATAGCCAGAAAATATTAGAGTCTAGAGTAAAACAATAGTGCCCAATTTCCACCGTCTAAAAACCTTTTTTCAAGGCATCTGCTTATTTAAAATCCCACAAATAAACGAGAAAAGTCCAATTGTAGTGGCACTACTGAAAGCATTTTTAAACTGGCATCTGCAAACAATAGTTCAACAGTTTACACACAGATTTTCGCCTGTGACAGACAGACTGACAGAACCATAGCCGAAACGAAACCGCCCCTATTTTCACCTGTTTCCAATCATTTTACGGAATTGCCACGGATGCTTGCCTCAGGCAACGTCAATCATTGTCCGGTAACAATTTAATAATTTTAACTGCGTTCAGAAGCGCTCGGGAGCATTCGGCAAACCTCGGGAATTACGAATTTAATTTTAAATGGACGTGGCAGTGATTTTGACAGTTTCGATGCAAACTTTATTTATTTTGTTGTTTTAATTATGACTTTTGGTTGGGGAATCAATTATTTTAGTAGGTCATTTAGTGGTGTTTTTTAATGTAATTGGATAGCAATCAAGTAGGCGGATGGGAGAAATAGTAACAGCATCGACCAACGGGTCGTGGGTTCGAACCTCAGCTACATAGTTAGAGTAATTTTTCATCACCGCTGCTCTCAAGGTGAACAAAAACATCGCGAGGCAACCGGCATGTCCTAGAACCAAAAATTCGAAGACATACAAGGTGTAATGCGGGTTGCAGACCAAGAGCTAGGCTAGGTTAGTGTAGCTTAGCTCGCATAGTTGACGAAGTTTTTAGGGTTCAGTAGAACCACTATAGGTTCACTTTGTTGTCCGTCTGTCTGTCCTTTTTCTCAGGAATGCGTGGCGGTATCAAGCTGAAATGAATACCAAATACGATATATCAAGTATGCTAGTAGCATACGAACCGGTTTTTCCCTGTCCTGAAAAAACCGGGAATTCCCGGGTTTTAGCTTTGTAAAAAAAAACGGTTCTTTCATCTAGAACCCGGTCTTTTCGGGTATTCCTTTTTTTGTTTCTTTTTAAATCCATTAATTATTGATCTGTGAACTTCGCAGATCAGACACACAACACGTCGTAGGTCGTTTAAAATGTAGAAACATGAATAGGTCAATTTTTCTATTCTTCTTCTTTATCGTGTGGTTAGTGCCTAACCTGGTGTCAGAGTTTTTATGCCGCCCATGTGCCTCTGACTTGGCTTTACTTGCCGTCAAGCAATATCTCTCAGGCATACTGGTTTTCTCACGATGTTTCCCTTCACCAGAGCAAGTAATAATTATACAATACTCACATGAATCCTAAAATCAGAGGTGCGTGCCTTGGGTTCGAACTCGAGACCTATGACTTGGCAGTCCGACGGTCTCACCACTAGGCTATCACTGCTACATTTTTTTCTATTATTCCCACGACTTATTCATCTAAAATTGATTCTCACAAGAATAAATATAATTGGTAAAATTCTCATTTATATAATTCTCATATGTATAATTTTTTGACGAAATACTGGACGAAGCTTCCCAAATGCTGCCCAGCCCAGCTGGATTCTTCTGTTACCCTTCCTGTCAAAGTTGTTCTTACCAAACTGCAGAGTTTGCCCGAGGTAAATTATTCTCGAATAACCTCGAGAGGACCGCCATTGGCAACAATAGATCCTGGGGTGACGAGTTCGTTGAACATAACCTGGGTTTTGTCAAGTTCACCCTGAGACCAATGCGTATTGAAAAATCAACTAGGCCATCACATCTCAGTAATCTGCTGTAAGTCATGCAGTGATTCAGTGAGTATGATGATGTTATCTGCTAATCTCAGATGTGAGATGCTTCGCCGTCGTTGTTAATGCCATTCCCAGTTCAGCGTCTTAAGAGCGGCCAACCCGTCATACTTTTCATTCAAACGCTCGTACGTGATTAAGCCGTTGTTACACATCTATCTTTGAATTTTTTGAACTAATAGGTATTTTGTGCACTATATCCAGGTTTCTATGGTTGCAAAAAATAAAAAAAGTAGAAACAAATTCAGTATGCCTCCAAAAATTGCTGTTTTACACAAATTTTACCTCAACTTTGGCGGTTCATAATGTGGACTGTAAAAATAAAAAAAACATCTCGATAGAAACCTTGCACATGTAATGCAGATTCTTAATGACGAATATTTATTTCACACACTTGTAAGACTTATTCAAAAACACGTATTTCCTGGAACAAATTTAAGAAATTTTCGAATACTACGTTTCGTTTATTGTCGATGACAATTAACGTTAGGCGGTATGATGTGCGTGGGAGACGAGTTGTGCGGGGTCGGGGCGGGGTAAGACGGGGGCCAGTTGAAAGAAAATCGCCGCTGTGGCTCTGGATGAAACAACAAGCTTTTTGACCATGCTCGCGTTGACGATAGACGGGTCGGGAAGGGCCCTCTTAAACACATCCTCTAGTTCGTTGGTGAGCAATATCGGTAAATTATTACGTCCCCTTGCTGCACCCCCCTACACAATGGGTTATGCTCTGTCTGCTGGTTCTGAGTTTAGACGGTCATTATTTATGACGTTTTTAAAGACTTTTCAGCACTTGGAAGTATTGCCAGACTACTTGGCATCGCTGCAGAGACTCCAGAACAAACCAGGTCTCGATAGAGTCAAAAACCTTCTCCGCAAATGCAAGACACAAAAGCTGATTATACTCTTCGGACTTCAGTATAATTTGCCGCTCTTTGTGAATATGATTTCTGGTGCTGTATCCTGCTCGAAACTCGGATTGCTCCGTTGGCTGGAAGTCGACGAGTCTTCGAGCTAGACGATTCGTGACGACTTTTGCAAATAGCTTAAACATGGGGCTAAGAAGCGAAATGGATCTGTAATTGTTTAATAGGGTCTTGTTCCCTTTTTTAAAGAAAAGAACGACCACCTTATTTCTCAAAGCTTCTGGATTTCTCCCAGAGAACAGGATCGAGTTGAAAAGCTCCCAAAGCTCTCTTAAGAGAGGACATCCTCCCGCTTTCAGAAGCTCAGTCGTTAACTCATCCTCACCAGGGGCTTTTCCATTCTTAAGCTGTCTAAGAGCCGCCCTGATTTCACCTTGGCTGACTTCTGGCAGGTCTTCTGTGAAATAGGATCAGGTTGAGATGCATGCGATGCGTACAAACTAACCGTAGGTTTTCGACTTCTCTACCAGGGTTGCGGGACAGTTCGAAAGAGATACCGCGGCCCTGGAACACAAAGGGCAAAGGAAGGAACATGGATGGGTTTTAGTCAGTAAAAGTCTGACACTCCCTCCTGCTCAGCCCAGAGCGGGACGGGTTATTTGATGATTTCCCATCAGAAAAAAAAAAGGTTTTCGACTTCTGAAACAATCTCGGACGTGGAAACGACGATATCCGAACTAGATTTGGTCAATATAGTCAGGTGGCTCCTCCCAAGTGATTGGACGAACACTTTCAACCTCCGGTTTTGCTGTGTACTGGAGCATCGAAGGTCGTCGAAAACCGTGAGACACAAAATAATTTAGGTATCTTTTTTTGTGTTTATTTTTTAAGTTTTTTGTGTCCTTTTTGTTTTCAATTATACCTATTTTCTTTCTTTTTATGAATCTTATTCAAGTGCTTAGCTTTTCCTTGCTATGTTGGGGTGGCTTCTAGTCTAATGGGATGCAGTTAAATACCAGAAGGAACTGGGCCACGACTCACTCCTACTCGTAAAGTCGGACAACCCAAAGTTAGTAGGTCGAAAGAATTCAAGAAGACGTTGGTGGCTATGAATATGAAAAAGTAGGAGGCAGTTTTTGTCGCCTGTCTTGGTATGATTAAAAGAGTGAGGAATATGAATGTAAGAAAACATAGATGGAGACGGAGTGGGACGAAGGCCAAAGAAAAGATGGATTGTGTGAGGAATGGAAGAAAAAGGAGTACTATAAATAAATATCGAAATATTTGAATGTCTTTGAGTATATGAAAGAACTATGACGGCTGTCACGGAGAATTGAAGAAAAAAACGTGTGCCGAAAAAAGTCCTGGCATATCAATCTATCATGAATTTTATTCATAGCTTTGTCGTTCCTTCAAATTATTACTCGATTAATTTTGGCCTAACAGCGCCATCTATTATCGAGTAGAATAACTTCCTTCACAGAGGTAGATTAGAGCGAAATCTATTACTCGTAGAACAAATATTTTTATTAGTGACATCTGTTGTCGAGTAGGCAAAACTAAAAATATTACGACATCAGCTGATTTTGTAACTAGCACCATCTTTGCCTTGCTAGTATGTATTAATCATATCTTGCAATTAAATCTGTTCCCCAACCGCAAAGCTGAAATTTTGCATAAACCTTTGGTGAAAACATATTTTTATCAGGACCGCCTCTTCACGAGAACTCCTCAATGGTTAATGTCAGCGAAACTTCAATGTTGATAGATAACCCTAATCCTTCTAATTTCAACTATTTTTATGATTCTTCGGGCTTCACCATAAAATTGCATGCGTCATCGTGCGTATTTGCACCGTTTTGTTCAATAACGTCTATTTCTGAATTTGGATGAAAAGAAACAAAAAAGTCACTTTGGTAAGCGGCATTTATTAAAAAAAAGAACATACAAAAATTATTAAAATAAAAAATTAGTACAGAAACAGACTTGATACACAAAAAAAAAACGCGCAACTATTTTAATACAGACGCGCAAATAAAAAGTTGCTGTCAAATCGCGGTCAACGCATTTTCTACTACTATATTGCTTTTTATTTTTATGATTCCATTATTTAACGCGATATACAGTTAACCTTGTCAAGTCTGTTCCTATACTTAGGAATCGTAATATTAAAAAAATATACAAAAAAATTGTGATGTACAAAATTCAAGGTACACTCGAAACTTCCTTGGTAACAATATTGCCGGTTGCACAGGTGACTGATCGTCAGTGTTAGCTGGCCTACCATAATACAGAGTTACAATAGAATAAGAGGCCAGCTTATACTAGTTTTGTTACCATTTCCACTGACATATGGCCAGCTGTACACGGGCGATTTTTTAATTACAAACATGGAAAATATTTCACAGCCTATTGGCATAAGCTATTATTATTGCTATATAAAATTATTAATCTAACCACAATTTATAGCATTCTTATTTAAAACTTACTTTAATGTGGGAAAGAGATGGCGATAGATCCTGTATAACGTCGTTGAAGTTCTAACACCACGTAAGACAATTTCTGGCGGTTTTGACATTGGAATGCCGTTTGCTAGAGAATCGGAAGACGCGTTGTTTCAACCAATATGAACAAGCAAATCTCTATCTAATTTGAAGTGAACACAAACGAAATGAAAAAAATGGTTTTGTACTGTTACCTAGGTATAATTACAGTGGAGTGGCAGTTTTTCAGTCGCCTGTAAAGTTGCTGGTTTAACTTACGTGGTGTTAGAACTTTACCGACAATAACACCGTCTCTTTCTCACTAAAATAAGATTAAAATAATACCGCTTTGACATTGATGGAATAGTCACAGACTTTAGTTTAATTTGTAAATTTATTCTTAGCTTAAAAAGCGATCCCGTCTTTTTCACAATATTAAAGGGTTTCATGAAAAGCGGCATAAAAAAATACAGAGGTCCCTTCTTTAAGGACTTGCCAAATTTTTCATTAGCCATAAGATGCAAGTTCATGAGTTTCAATGTCTTTCCTATTTGATCGCCATCACAAAACGTGTCTTTTTTTATACACCTAGCATGAACTTTGTAAATTCTGTAACTACATTCACAAGTTCATACTGAGGACACAAAAATTCATAATATTCTGTTTATTCACTACTCTTTTCTATACGTTAATTTCACAACCGAATTACATTATGTAACTTATATGCTTATAATCACATCTACCGACAGTAACCACTGCATAAAAGTAAAGATGGCGGTTCACGTTATGGATTTTTATCTTCCTTTTCATGAAACTGAAAAATGTCTCATCTGCGTAATCTTTTTCATTAAGTTGGACACGGCTTCCAGTCTAACTGGACGCAGCTAAATACCAGAATTTTACATGGAGCGACTGCCTATCTAACCTCCACAACACATTTAGAACTCGGTAATACAATAACCCTAGGTAAGACTGTCTGACTTTAGGGCCACTGGCTACCAACTGTCGGAGATCTACAAATGTCAGCCGGGACCAACGTCTTAACGTGCTTCCCGAGGCATGAAAAAAACTCGGTATGAAACGGGTGGTCACCCATCCACGGATCAACCCAGGCACGCACGGCCTAACCTAAAGACCGACCCGAGCGGCTGTTAAAAATGTCTGAGTATTATAAAGTAATTTGGTACCACCTGATTTTAGATACGCTTAATTCGATATGAATGAGAACATTGAAACGTAGGCGTATCGTATCTGAATCGTATTAAAGCCTTGTGAAACATAATAGAGCAACTGTTGGGCAACATTCTAGCTTGAAACATCAATAGTCACCGACAACAATGTTGCGCAACGTTGGTTTATCGTGAATACATAACATTAGTGTGTTCCCAAAAATATTTAATTGTGTAACATGACGCCATGAAAGTGGTGGTGATTTTTTAAATCAACAAAGTGTTATGCCAGCGACACGAAGACTAAGAACATTTCATATTGCCAGCAACATGTTGCCCACACACAAAAACATGTTGTGCAACTTCGTTTGTTCATCTAGATTTTTCGTTTGAAGTACAAAACGTAGATTTCCCATTACGTGTTTATGTAGCCACCTTTACACTGCGCCCATTAAATTGTTACCGAGTATCTTTGTATCATTGTTAGCATAAAACAGGGATCTCCGCATTCAGCGGATGATTTGGCTTGATAAAATTATGATATCAGTGTCAGTTTCATAAAAAAAAAAACAATTAAAATCTATTAAGCTACAAAAATCTCTGCTCAATTTCAAAATCTCAATACCTATCTACTATAAATTCTATACAACATTAACTTTAAAAATAAAAGTCAATAAAAAGCTGGAACAGATTTGACACACTCCTTAATTAATTTCCACAAATGACCATAAAGCACCGTTGAGGGTCAAGTCTGTTCTCAGCTTATAGCTAGGACCGCATATGCCAGTAATTTGCATAATAATAAGCAAGTAACTTGCATGCTTGGTGCTTGCAGGCATGGTGGAAGCGTCAAGGGAGCCCGCTGAATTCAAATTTTATTACATTTAAAGCAATTTGCCGGTCAGTTTTTATATTTTGTAGGGGTCCAGAATCATAAGCAGAATTTCTCTTATCAGTTTGCGTCGATGCCCCCCCCCCGCCGCCTTAAGCCCGATTTACAAACCTAGGACCTCATTCTCAGCAATCGCGCTTGCGACGACTAGACCAACGAGTCAGTCGGGCATTACAAAATTTTGTACAAATTACTGGCTTCTGTATTCCTGGCTTATTTCATGTCAGCATCGTCAGCAAAGCATTCAATCTCACTCGTTTATATACAAAGGAACAATATCTATGAGAGAGCATAAGTTTTTTATCAATTTCATGTCATTATCATAAGCTTTATATCACAAAAAATATGAAACATGTCAAAGTTGACGAAAAGTTGCGGGACTGTTGGGCAACTGTTGCACATCTGCAATTGCATGTTTCTTTCGGTGGATTCCAGATAATTTCATTCTGATTGTAATATTTATTTATCAGGTGGATACTTCCCATCTAGAGGCAGCAACCAATCCTTAAAATAGTGGACTATTACCGTAAATTGGGAAAAAGAGTTAACACAGAAAATATAACATCACGTTTGCCTTGACAGTTAAGGCAGTATACACGCATAGTACACATTTCGCCAGAGTATAAGAGCGTATAAACAGAAAGTGGGCAACGTCGCAAATAGCTGTCAAATATTTCGCTGTTTTGATTATTTGGCAATATTACTGTGTGGAAATAAGAAATCTGGCTAACTAGTGAACTAAAATGTTGTTTATAAAATGCAATAATACCGTAATACCGAATATTCAGTTTTAGACGTAAAAGAAGTATTTCGAAAGTTTCCATATGCCTTTTTTACACCTAAAACGGTTACAAAATCAAATTCAGTGTTTTAATTCATTGTTAAAATTAATTGTTCACTAGTTAGCCGTATTCCATATTTCAATACAGTAATATTATGTCAAAATTAATTAAAACAGGTTAATATTTGACAGCTATTTGCGACGTTGCCAACTTTTTGGATGAATGCTCCTGTCCCGTGTAATTGTGGTCAAACTTGTGCAAAATTACAAAAAATAGATTTCATCACTTTTGACATGTCTCATTTACACATTTTAATTCTTAAAAATATACAGAACCTTTTAAAATTAAATGACTTTTGATCAGATGAACTAGAAAATATTAGCGGGCAACATTTTTAATTCCAAATCGACGAATCTATTCAATCGATTGTTGACTTTGTGTATGTTATTTAATTATTATTATTGTATGTTTTTTGAATTGTTTTGTCGAATTTGTGTACAACCTGTATGGATATTTATGTCTGATTAAATAAATGAATTGAATTGAATTACAATGTAAATCTAAAATTTTATGCATTTGTGATGTTGTGTCAAAATTATAAATTGTATTTAAAAAACATATTTTTCTTCTAACCTTCCAAATGCGCATTTACTAAGGTTTAAGTATTCATGCACGCTTATATTTTCTAGTTAAGAACTTGACCAGAGCAAGGCTTGATTTCACCAATATTAACCACAACTAAGGCTATTTTAGAAAAACATAATTTTCTTCCAAAAGCTTTGAACTTTGAGTCGTCACCATCATCTGCCTAGCCTTTTCCCAACTATGTAGGGGTCGGCTGCCAGTCTAACCGGATGCAGCTGAATACCAGTATATTACATGGAGCGACTGCCTATCTGATCTCCACAACCCAGTTAGTACTGGGTAATACGGTACCCCTTACTAAAACTGGTTGTCAGACTTTCGGGCCACTGACTACCTGTAACGACAGTCAAAGATCTACAAATGACATTCGGGACCAACGGCTTAACGTGCTTAGCAAGGCACGGAGGAAACTCGGTATGTAATTGACGTTAGAACTTTCTTTAAAAAACATTTATGATTATGATTTTTTTAAACCTTCAGTAAAAATAGTTTTTGTGTGATGTGTTGTTTGTTAGTGAATGTTTCGGAATTTCTCCGAAAAGTTTCGAACAAAAGCACCTACCCTTATCATACCACAAAAGGTTTGTGAACTTCAAAAGACCATCTCCGACATTTAATCTGCATGGTCTTCACATGACTTGACCAATGTCTGGACTTTAAAAGAGACAGTGACCTCTGAGTTTGTTTCGGGTGTTTCTTCTCAGAGATTAAGTTACGAAACACCGGCCCTATCTAGTTTTAAAATTGACGTGTCAAAGTGTTTTATAAAAACCAATTTACAGTACAAATATGATTTATGATTTGAAAGTCATAAAAACTATGGTTATCGTTTTGGATTAAATTCAATCAATTACATCAAATCTTAATGGTGAAGAAGAATGTCTTCAGGAAACGTCCTAGCAACAAAAAATCCGATGACATTTATTATCCTGGGTTATTATTAAATTTACTCCTGGGTCTGCATAGTGGATAAAGGAACTTCCTCTCGCACAGAGGACGCCTATCTCAGCACTGGGAACATTATAGGCTGACATTTAGATTAGTATTGGTGAAATTCAAGCGTAATAATCTCAAAAAACAATTGTATTATTGATAATAATTTACAAAAATTGAATTCGTTATATCAAACTTAACTAATTTATTTAAAAAAGGAAAATTCAGGAGCTTTTATGAAAATGGAGATATTCAGTCTATTGCATTTTTTGTATTCTTTTTATTAAAGACAAGTTACTGAGTGGGATGTCTAACCCAGCATTTATTTATATAAACTTCATGTACAATAGTGGTACGCACGGCGACACATCAAGCTATACATTTCCAGTATAAGCTGACCTCGCATTGTACGGAAATCATATGTAATGCAAGATCAGCATAAACTGGAAATGTATGGCTTGATGTGTAGCCGTGTGTACATAGGCGAACTTAATGCCACAAGGCATTCTCTACCAGTCAACCTGTGATACTTTTTTTCGACAAGTCATGTCGTGTAAATAAAATGTATATTCACAGTGATTCTTTAAAAGGGGGGGGGCTATACGGGGAAATCTGAATACATAAGAGATACCCGCCTACCCAGAAACTTTAGCTCTTTTTAACAGACTTCTAAAAGGGAGGAGGTTCGCAATTCGGGTGTATTTTTAAAAATGTTTGTTACGTCAAATCTCTGTGATTACTGATCCGATTTACGTGATACTTGTTTCATTTGGTAGAGCTCGCGCGGCTCACATACATTTTATTCACATTGCTTCGGTAGTTATCATCTATAATAAGTACATATTTTTCTTCTATGTCTATGTGGATTATCTGAGTAATAATTTAAAATGAATTTGTGTGAGATACCATCATACCACAACTAAAAAGGTTGAAATAAAAAACTTTTTCAACAAAAAAAGCCAATGAAATAAACAAAAGTCACTGACTTCCGGAATTAAAGTTATTTGCCATTTTTTTGTGTTTGGAAGTCGATTATATGTTTTGTGAAAAAGGTTTTTTTACTAAAGGTACGACATACCTAATATTGTGGTCAAATGCAAGTTGTCCATAAAAATGACAGAAATTGACCAATTTTTTGTAATGCCTTATTACGAATCTGTTGCTTGTAAAGATCATTTTAATTTTTCATTTATTAGAGGAAGCCCGCGCAGTGGCCCCATGTAAATTTTATGAAAAAAACAAAACTGGCGCCCAAAAAACGCAAAAACAGTCACTGAAGCCATTTTTTATTTTTTAATGAGAACTATCAACAAACCAATGTTGTACACTTCGGGCCACAAAAAAACACCCACACAAGAAAAATGCAATGAAATACCCAAAAATGCAATAAACTGAAGCGTTCATCATCTCCTCAAGGAACCAAAGCTCCTAACTCCTAACAACTATGACTCTTCACTGACACTCTCTTTTTCCTGGCACTCAAAATCCTTTTTCACACTTAAATTTATACTCTCAACGTCCTCCGTAGTCTTCATAAGATTCAAACCCTGTTCGAATTCGCCATTTTCTTGTGTTACATGCTTGAATTGTAGATGTTTCTCCATGCTCGACTTTTGAACGCATCTGTAGGTACAATGCGGGCATTTAACAGACTTCTGTCTTGGCCTATAAGGTTTACTTTGGTTTTTTACATCGACTTTTTCGCCCTCTTTTTCATTTAAATGTCTCTGCTTATGTTTTGTGAGGTTAGTTTTTTGAACGCATCTGTACGAACACATGTCGCAGCTAAAGGGTTTTTGGTCCGTATGTAAGTACATATGTTTAACTAAATTAGGTTTTTGCACTGTCCTGTAATCACAAAAAGGGCAAGCAAAAGGCTTGTACCCTGTATGCGTTCTTTCATGAACTACTAGGTTATTTTTTTGTGCACATCTATAATCGCAGTATTGACATCTAAAAGGTTTCTCTTTCATATGAACTAGTATGTGTTTTGCCACATTATTTTTCTGGCCTGACTTGTAATCGCAGAAGGTACACGAAAAAGGTTTTTCTCCTGAATGTGTGCGTTCGTGTATTTTCAATATGGCCGGCGATTGACATCTGTAAGCACATTGGCTGCAGCTGAACTTTCCAACTTTTTCAACCAACTGATCGTTGTCAGAACACGATTTCGCATGATGTTTTAAACCTCTTTTCGAAGGGAAAACATCGTTGCACTTATAACAGATATATTGTCCTTTAATATTCATTGAAATATCTTCCGTAATTTTATTATGAACACTAGAATCATTTTCACTTTTTGCTTCAGCGAAATTCTGATTATTATACTCCGAATAGTATATTTTATTCTGATCTGTAGGTTTCAAATTCTCTTTCGGCTCCTCACATTTTTCTTTCCCGCCATTTTGGCAGCCATCTTGTCTTAACTTTTTATAATCGTCGAGGTAAGGGCTGGTGTTTTCAAACTGCCTGTTTATGACTAAGTTTTGTGGGTTTTCTCGAATATTCGTGTAGTTTTGTACGTAGTTTTGAGGTCTTGAGTAAAGGTCTATGGAATTTAATGCTGGCACGTTGACGTGCGTGTTGTATACATACATTTGGTTGTCTGGGTGCACATTTGGCTGTGGTTGCGTGTGATCGGCGGGTAGACCTGAAATGGGAGACGGAAAAGTTTGAATATTTAGTCTGCAAAAAAAATATTAAGCCTCATGGAAGAGTAGAGACAAATATGAACGAAAAAGCACAATGCCTCCGAAATTTCGCTCGGTTATAATCATCATCTGCCTAGACTATTCTCAATTGTTCGGGTCGCCTCCCTGTCTAACCGGATGCAGCTGACTAGCAGTATTTTAGATGGACCGGATGCCTATCTGATCTCGACACCCCTTGACTAGACTGGTTGTCAGATTTTCGGGATTCAAACAACCCTCAAGTTCCGCATCTGGGCAAAAAAATACGCGCGACGTGGTCACGCAAGATCAGCTGAATTACGCGCGAAATTTTCCGCACAACTGTGTCCCTAATCTTACGGCTTACGCCCCGGTCACGACCTGAGTCAATGCGACATGCGTAAAGTGACGCACGTGTGAGTCACTTGTTTCCTTCGCGTGAGTAACATCGGGTCGCGCTAACAAGTATAATGCTCTAAGCAATTTCTTACATCGGTTTTCTCCAGAGTCGCTGTCACAACATGCGTGACGATTAAGATTTTGTGATTGGTTACCAGAAATAAGAACATCCAATTAAATTCACTATTTGACGTAAAGCTAGATTTCCGAAACCAGAGGTTAATGTCGCCAAAGATAGGTGATTGACATACTTACATGCTTGCCTAGCAACAATAATTACGCGATAAAAGTTGATAAAACAATACGTTTTATCAACTTTTATTAAAAAAACAATGTAAGTAAATAGAACAGACAAGTTAGTGACGGCCTAGTAACCTAAAATCATAGGTTTTATCTATTCAAATTAAAGCGACATTGAAATAAAATGGATCTGCGAAGCCAGCCTCTGCTGTTGCGGATATCTTTCCATGAGTGGTGGTGGACTCAGGCCTTCTCTCCGCAAGATCAGACGTGGGCTCAGGCCTTCTCTCCGCAAGATCAGACGTGGGCTCAGTGCGAGTTGGTGGATGTCGTCTTCGAATTTTAGGATCGAGGACATGCCGGTTTCCTCCCAAATTTTTCCTTAGCCGTTTTGAGAGCACATTGGTGATGAAATAAATCACACAAACTAAGTGACGATTGTGTGTCTTGGAATTGGAACCCCTAAGATACGAAGTCTAGGTCTAGTCTAGTCTAGTCCACCACTGCGCGCATAAACCGAGATGCAGATAATATGCTCTTAACAAATTTTCGTGCTTTCGGAAAGCCTCGTAGTGTCTGATCAGTAAATCAACTAAATCTGCTTGTAGGTCTCATGTTATCTATTTTTCTTTGTTACCCGAAACATCAATAGTCAAATGAAATGAATTAACAACTGGTTTAATTAATTTGACTTTTGAAGACCGGGGAGCAGTTGTATCTTCGATTTTTAAGCTATTTCGTCTTGCGAGTCCTAAGCACAAAATTTTGTAGTATGGGCGTTTGAAAGGACTGTATTATGTAACGAAAGTTCTGGTTCCCCGAAATCCGAAAACCGTCAGGGAACGGGCGATATGCCCCAAGTGGAGTTGGGCAGGACATCTGGCCAGATGCGGAGATGGCTGATGGAGCTAAGTTTTGACCAAACGGTTTACACAAAGTAATGCGCCTGCCTGGGTTCGAGCCCATGACTTACGTTCGTAAGTCGGGGTCGCCACCACTGGGCCACCTCTCCTTCTCTTACTCCCGGGATAATAAGTCCAACACCTATATGTTAATCCAGGTTATCTGTTTGCTTTTCATCCGAATCCGTTCAGTACTTTTTGCGTGAAAGAGTAACAAATTCAAATTTTTATTTCAGACCTATTGATCCATATATTGTTCTATGTTAGTAAATAACAAATTACAAAACAAATTACAAAAACTTAAACGACCACTAATTGACTACATGAACATGTGCACGCACATGTCTGCCAGCCCAGAATCTCCTAAAAGGTCCATCAACCTTGTCCGCCAGTGTAGCTAAGATACTGTTCGGGCTACCTCTGAATCGCCGCAACATCGACGCACACCGTTTGCGTATGATGGCATGAAAGTCATCTATTCGAGCTTCCGCAAACATGCCCGATGCACTGCAAAACCGAGGCAGCCCCAGCAGTATCCTCAGCGCATTATTATACTGCACGCGCAGAGCGTTGTAAGCCTTCTGCGTATACCTAACCCACAAGCTGCACGAGTAAAACGACTGGCAGTAGGCTCTGAAGAGCGTCAGTTTTACCTCGTCAGTGCACCGCGCAAACCTGCGGGCAAGCATATTGCATCGGACTGCCAACGCCCTGCGCTCCCTATCTATATCTTGGTCATCCGTGAGAGAATCCGTAACAAACATCGATCCATCAATCCCTACCAACCTTCGCATTTATAATATTAGTAGGATTCCAAGGGAACCCGACTATTTTACGTCTTATAGTTAATCTAGCCGTGAAAGCAACAAATACAAGTATTATTAAAACCAGTCGGACTGACCTTTTTATAATAAACATTATATTTAATATATTCACAAAGGTTGAAGAGTCAACTTTTATCTAAAATATGGATACGTCTGTCTGTGATAGTTGCTAAGGAATTGATTATGGAGTTTCGCGGTTTTTCTCATGCCAAAACATTGCCCTAAATTAAGATCAAATTACCAACTTTTTCACGGGTTTTTCTTTAAGGAATTTCTCAGTAGCAACCACGGAATCTGGATTTGTGCTTTGTTGATGGCAATACGCTCGCCCCCTATTACATGGAACTTTATTTTTATTTATCTATTCACCAATGTAATAACATTTTTATATTATTTTATCTATTTACCAATGTTGTCATTGTCAAAAATTAATCGATTTTATTTTTAATTTTTGTCATAATTCTGTTTTTCACTATTTTATTTAATTGGTAATTGGCGCTTTAGTACTTACTATAAGTTAGCTTATTTTCCGAATTTATTATTTTGTGCATGTGGTGTTTACCTTTCAAGTAATTGTTGCGCTGTAACTTAATTTTAAGAATGAATTGTGTTGCAGTATCCAGTGTGAACAGTTATAATATAATAAATAAGTAAACTCAAACATGGCGAAATGTGGGTGTACTATTAGATACACCTCTGCCTAACATGCCGCGAATTACAGGCATGATGTTATACTATATATAAATAAGTCGACATCCCCACAGCGTAAGAGGTCTAATACAAATAAGCTAAGCGTACATTATAGCTGCGTTCGGCGGCAGCAAATGTATGATGCTGCCCGCCTGCAGTATGTGATAATGGGGAAGGCAACTGTAAATCTAAGGGCAGTAGCATAGCTTGTACCAAGCATCGTCATTGGTTGAAAATCTGTCAATGTCATTTTAAATTTCAAAGGCTGCATTCCGAATTACGCTGTAATCGATTTGAGCGTCCATAAACCCGTTCCGTATTACTGTGAGCGCGATATTGATATCCCTTGAATCGTCATAGATGACGTCATGACATGCGCCTTCTTGGGATTACACCGACCATGCCCCAAATAAATATCACCGTGAGCGCTTTCAAAAATGACAGTTGTGTTCACAGGTTGTGTTGTTTTGTTATGGTGGATGCGCAAGGGTAGCCCGCGAAATTTAAATTTTCTTACGATTTACAGATCAGTGTCAAGTTGTATGTTGGTGAAAATAACAAACGCGCCAGTAACACGTATGAAGTTACAGAATTATAATCATTCAAATCATCAATACAACCCTCCAAGTTCATTTAACCCCATTGAGTGACTTTTTCATGAAATAGTTATTGAATGGGGTTAATTGAACCTGGAGGGTTGTATGTGCAGCAGAGTCAGCCAACATATCGTACATTTTCAAAAATAGGTCTTGGTTTCTGTTTGGGGTTATGTTCACTGTGAACGCGTTCACGAGCGTTCCGAATTGATGACAGCTCTCAGCTGTCATAATCGTGATATCTAAAACGGAACGCAAAATATAGATGTGAGCGCTGTGAGTGATTATTTTGTAATTCGGAATGCGGCCAAAATAGCTTGACCTCATTGGTTAGATTGGAACTAAGCTATCGATACGCCATCTACAATCAGCTTTGATTGCCTTCCCCATTTATTGCAATGCGCCTTGCCTGAATTTGTGGCAACCTTTACTTGGAAAGAAGTTTCATAAAGGCGCACCCACAAAATTAGATTTTGAGTATTTGAGCGGTTTCGCACTACGTCCGATCCGTACCCGTGAAAAATATTTATTAAGTGAAAATCGGATGAAGGAAGCCTGATCTAGTGCGTAAACTACCATAGAAATAGTTCTACGACTACTCCTGACCGTATTTTCACGGATTCGGATGAGATTCGGATCGGACGTAGTGTGAAACCGCTCTTACGCTACAAATAGACGCTCGCAGTGTCACATTTGCCTGTAATGCAACAATACAAGCTTTGGTTTGTACAGAAACAAAGTGTGTTGGGGTCGACTACTAGTCTAACCGGATGCAGCTGAATACCAGTATTTTACATGGAGCGACTGCCTATCTGACCTCTACAACCCAGTTAGTACTGGGTAATACGGTACCGCTTGGTAAGACTGGTTGTCGGACTTTCGGGCCACTGACTACCTGTAACGACTGTCAAAGATCTATAAATGACAGCCGGAACCAATGGCTTAACGTGCTTTTATTCTACGACAGTTCAAACGTCTGTGGCTGTCGCGGCCATGATGTGACTTCATTTACATGTCTTGTTTACATCAAATGTAAACCATAATAGAATAATTTTACCAATTGTATTTGTTTTTCAAGCAAAAATGCAATAACAAAATTGTAATAAAATTTTAGTGAAACTTTAATTACTTTTCATTAAAAATGTTTCTTTGATACATATCTTTGACGTCATTACCGGCGTTATCGAGAACGGTGCGTTTTCAATTTGCGTTCCGTTTCACCAATAACACGCCACATAAAATAATAAATTGTAAAATAAGTGATGTGTTAGAAAATTAAACACCACGATGTTTTTATGGGTCATCATCACAAGCCATTTTTAAGAAATAAAATAAGTTTTGTATTTCTTGCATATTCCCTATTGCAAGCCACTTAGCTCCATTCAGGCAGCTCCCACCCAGCGTATAATTACATAGAAACCTGTATGTGCCTCTATTAAAAAACAGGAAGGAATTTCGGTGACATTTCACGAGCTCAACTAGACCAACATGTTTTCAACGAAAGATTGCAGTTTTTTTTAGAAAAGCAACTAATCAAATCAGTGTTTTTATCGAAAAACATGGTAATATTTCTAGTTTTGATACCAAGATGAATTCACTACTTAATAAACTAATATTAGACATAGTCTAGTGTGGCGCCAGAGAAAAAAACTAGTATTTTTATATGCACTTCTTTAGATCGGCAATGTGTGCGTCAATGAGATTGTATGAATTATTTATGAACTGAATATTTAAATAAAAGATTAAACAATCTGGTTTTATCTAGACCTGACCTTCAAATTTTTGTTAGAAAGGAGAAAATAGTAAATTTTTATATTAAAACTATACATTTAGAAATGAGTGCAAAAGCCGAAAGCCGATTTTTTTTTGTACTGGACCATACTTGGGCACCTTGCAGTTACGGAGATTGGTTGTTCAAAGTTCCAACTTTTTAACAAGTTTTTTTTTAATATTTATTGTTAACGTTACTTTAAATACCTCCACAACCCCCGTACTATTTAATGCATCCATCAGCACAATGTTTTGATTACTATAAATTGAGTCCTATCGTATAACGTGATTTTCCAGCAATAATTTTTGCGTAAAGTTACTTAGTTTGATGTACAGAATGCTTGGTTGACGGCTTCGGGAAGGATCCGTTTTCACCTTGTATTCTGCCTAAGTAACTAAAATAGTACATTAATGCAGCGGCCAGCAACAGAGGCATTGATGAACGAACGTGTAAATCATCAATCAATGAAAAAAAAAAACAATCATCAATGCCTAGTTGTGGCCAAGGCTTGTATAGTACTTTTCTCAAATAATGCGAGGGAATTAAAATTCCTTTTAATTTTTCAAAATGACACAAACAACAATATTTTTTCTCGCGTTGCAGTTCATTTGTTTTTTTTTTTTTCAATAAACTGCTTTCTATTTGCAAGCCAATTCGAAATTTAAATAAAACCTTTGAAAGTTACCTCTTTGGTTGCCATGTTTCAGAGTAAAAGATCGTTCCATTTTTAAACAACACGACAGATATGAGTTTACTATGTAATTTATTTGGCCGCTAAACACGACAGATATGGATTTTCATACAACTTTTGCCGGCCGCTGGTCGCATGTATCAGGCCAGTACAGCAATTACGATTTATCTCGGAAGAAGGTTGACAAAATAATGCTCAAATTTCCAAGCATGTTTGAGAAAACACAGTTACACTGAACTTGCAGTTAGGCAGTGTATTTTCAGATACGAGATCAGTATTATGATTATGAGGTTCTAGATGTGCCCCGCAGTTTTACACGCCGTTTCTCTCTATCTTCTGAGATGAATGTAGATGGCAATAAGGCAGTCTAAAGAAAATATGGATAGACTATCTGTGCCGGCGACCTTCGCCCGCGTAAAATTATTAAAAAAATATTACCTACTTCCCTATTTGAATCAAATTTTGTTAACATTTTCAAGGGTTTTATTTTTTTTGCACGTAATCCTAATCCTTTTTCCTAAGTTACTCCTTATAGCATCAGCTATCAGCCAGTAAAGTTCCGACCAAATCGGTCCAGCCGTTTCGGAGATTAGCCAAAACCAATAAACAACAATTTTTATATTATTTGTTAGAAATAGGTATCGTTTAGGCATTCAGTAAATAGCTGTTATTTTGAAATTACAAACACACTTTTATTTTAATAATTTATATACAGGGTGTAACTTCCCGCACGCAAAATACGCGCTTAGACGTGGAGCTGCGGACACCAGCCCGCTATACAATACAGGGTGTAACAAGACCCTTCAAGAAGCCGTCAACCAAGCATTCTGTACATCAAACTAAGTAACTTTACGCTAAAATTTTTGCTGGGAAACAACTTTTTTTTGGGTGAAAAATCACGTTTTACGGTAGGACTAGGACTCAATGTAACGCACTCAAAACATTGTGCTGATGGATGGATTGAATAGTAAAAAAAATGAAAATAAAATATTAAAAATCTTACATTAGAAATATTAAGAAAAAAAACTTGTGAAAAAGTTGCAACTTTGACCCCCAATATCTCCGTAACTAGAAGGTTCCAAAGAGGGTTGGAAAAAAAAACAGTTTTATTTAAATTTTATTAAACAGTTCAAATTGTTTCAAACAATTTTTTTTTTTGTTCTTTTTGTTTTTTTTTTTAGTTCAGGGCATTATTTCAAATTAATTCGACCTATAATATTTCATTTCTAGACCAGATCTTTTCAAATTCGCCATAGTAAATTAAATATTTACAAAAAACAATCAATGGACATTTATTTTGTGTTGCGTATATCGATACTGAACGATTTACATTCAAGCGCAGGCCACACCGCTAGCTGGCGGGCGGGCGAGCGAAGCGAACGACACCCTTTTCATACTTTGTTCGTATCTTTCGTTAGTTCGCGGTGTGGACGAAAGTATGAAAAGAGGTGAAACGACGTCATTCGCCCTCCCGCCAGCTGGTGGTGTGGCCTGCGCTTTACCCTGCATGTTCTAACTAATGTTGATGTTTAAATTGGGCGACATAGAGACTATACCGTCGGGGAATTACCTATGAGCTAAGAATACTATTCTATGAATTGCGGCAACACCAATATTTGTATTAAAATAAGGGGAACAACCACTAGTCCATTGATTTACTTTCTTTCGACAGCCGACATTAGGAACTTTCCTAACGGGACTTTACCGGCGGGGAAAAACCCAATAGCACTCTGCCCGACCCGGGAATCGAACCCAGGACCTAGTGCTCAACAGCACCACACGCGACCACTAGGCCGACGGGGAATTTGGACAATATAAGAATGTCCTTTTTATTTTGTGCTTTAAAATTAATTGACATTCAATCGGCAGAATATTTAAATGCTTTTGCTAACTAGTCTTGTTAAATCCGACTGGTTTTAAACCGTTTATTTTTAAAAGCTTTTATTTAACTTGCAATGTATGTATGTTTGTTAATGTCAAATCTTGCAACTGAATTTTAAAGCAGTTATCCCCAACCGATTGATCTAAAAGGGGAATGACTATAAAATGCTTGAAATGGACAAAAACTACGAATAGTCCTTAATTGTTTTTAAAATAAAATATACATAATGAAATAATTCTCATGTTTGTTTATGTAGGGTATAAAAACATAGGAATCATTAAAATATTTAACTTGATATCCGTTTAATTCATTCTTATTTTTATTGGAGGTCAGTGTATATTAAAAAAAATATATATATTGTTATTAACTTCAATAATTGTACAAGAAACACTTATCTAAGTAGTATGCAGCGTTACAACTAGGGAAAAAGAGTGTTTTCGATGGTCTCTGGCACCCAATGTAAGATTTAATGTGTGTGGGTGCCAGCGTCTTCGCCTATACTTTGAACATGTAACAGTAGTTCTAAGACGAGCACAGTATATCAACATTGAATTACAATTTTGTATTTATTATATAATGCAACTAAGATGTGGCCTATTTATGTACCTATGTATGGGTGTGTAATGTGTGTATAAATGTGTGAGGGGGTGAGAAATATGGTGAAAACTTGTGTTTATGTAACTCTGTTTAAACATATTACTTTATTCACTACATTAGGTTAAGCGATCGATATCTGTAGTAAATCTTCAGTTTTGGTATAATTCAGTCAAGAGCCACTTCGTGACCTTGATTTTGCATCCATTTAGACACACGCGAGCAATGGAGCAGAGTTCATTTATTTTATTATATAATGGTAAATGGTTTGACAGTATACCAAAATGACGCTGAGCAAGGGCCGTTCTACATCCGTGAGTTGAGCATACTTCGAAGTGTCTACGCTTTTTGGTAGCATTTGGATCGATTTGACACGAGTAAGTGACATTCAGCCAAACAGGAACCGTCAAATAATCTCTAACGAAGTATTTTACAGAATGAGTGCACAGTTATCATTCATTGAATAAATTGCGACCTATGTGTACCATAAATCTAATCAAAATGATATACGCATGTCAATATTAATTAAAATCAAATTATTTTTTAAATAGGAAACGTATAGTATATGCATATGTATGGCTGTATGAATCACATGTCCTTTGCCTTACTGACAGTTTGACATTACTGCATTTTCGATTGTTTGTTTACAAGTTGATTCCAGCGCTTTCGACTTGAGTTACGTACGGATTGCTTTTTAATGATATAACGACGACTGAGGCCATTTTAAAGGATTTTGATTTAACTTCTGCGCACGACACCCATTTTTGAATTAGATTAGAACCGCCTAAACGACGACTCGGCTGTTTGACGACGGACCTGAAATCCTTAGCCTAGACTTAACCTATATTTCAGAAATAGGTTTGTAACTGACTTCTACCTAGTTTTTTGATAATTATTGAAATGGGTTACCTACGATTTGTAGTAACATTTAGCGTATATTTCATTGTTGTTCATTTTAGGCATTTTTTTATATGGCCCATGGGCACTAGCCTTTGCATACACGTTTAGTTTGGATGACAATGCATGATTAGATATGCAACGTCATTCAAAATCCAATATGGCGGACTCCCAAAGATGGCGGACTAGATATTGCTTTTAAATTTAGGTAAGTAGGTATATACATATTGGATTTCCACCTCATCATCATTCCCCTGCCCTTATCCTAACCTATTTGGTGTCGGCGCAGCATGTCTTCTTCCATACTTCTCTATTACTCGACACCTCAGCAGTCACCTCCTTTCTAGCCATATCATCCTTCACACAGTCCATCCATCGTTTCTTTGGTCTTCCTCTACTCTTATACCCATCCACATTCATCCTCAAAACTTTCCTCACTACATTTTCCTCATTCCTCCGCATCACATATCCATACCAAGCCAACCGATTACCACACAACTTTTCAGTCACCGGCGCTACTTTCAAACTTCCTCATATACAGGGTGGGGCCGACAATACGACACTAAATTAAACTGCGGATACCTCTATGACGTTCCTAGACTGCATACAAAAAAAGAACATTCGAATATTCCAGTATTTTTTTAATCACAGGAGGTTAATGAATGATGTAACCAAGATTTTGTAACAATGAATGATGTAACCAAGATTTTGTAACAATGAATGATGTAACCAAGATTTTGTAACAATATTTTGATTAAAAAGAGTGTCCATGGAGTTTCTTGCCCATTCTTCTCCATAGAGATCTACGCTTTGGAATGTACAACTACAGTACTTTCACAAGTTATTATGCCTTATTATGCTTTTTTTTTTTCTTTGACATTCAAAAGTGCCTGTAATGGTCTAATTGAAATAAATGCTTTGAGTTTGAGTTATTTTAATTTTCAAATACAATGAGTATTTATTTTATCGACCCAAAAAGAAAGGTACCTAACTTTGAAACCAGCTATCAAAATAAAAAATAAATAACGAAGCAGTTTTGCTAGTCTACAGTAACACACGACAAGTTAACCTTTAGACAAACACTCTTAACCTTTCAAAAATATTCTAATCAAACGTTTATTTTCGTTCTGAAACGAGTTTCAAAATTAATAAATTATTCCAATGGAATTTACCCATTTAATTGTGTCACACTGAGTGCAGTACCATAGTCTGAGATCTACCATTTCCTGAAAATCTGTTGGAGAATGTAAGCATCTAAAATCGGCCATTTTTTGGGACCGTTTTTTGTCGGTTTCGGGTTTTCATAAAAACCGGGTACCCGGGTTCTACGGTCTTTTTTGGGTTTTTAATTCATTTGGAATGTACTTTAAAGTACATTCTAAATTAATAAAAACCCATAAACTGTCACTTACGGTATATCATTAAGAATCAAATATCGGGGTATATTATATCGGGAGCTCAAAATAATAGACAATCACGGAAGATACCCCGTAAGTGACAGTTACAGTGACAGTTGTTGACGTTTCTGGTTTTTATTAAACACTGTTTTAAATTTTCACGGTTTACACTTACACATAAACTGTCACTTACGGGGTATCTTCCGTGATTGTCTATTATTTTGAGCTTGATATAATATACCCCGAGATTTTATTTTTCATCCACCCGCATTCTCCAGTCAACCCGCGATCATGGCGCTTGCAACAGCTTCGAAATATCGGGAGCTCAAAATAATAGACAATCACGGAAGATACCCCGTAAGTGACAGTTTATGTGTAAGTGTAAACCGTGAAAATTTAAAAGAGTGTTTAATAAAAACCCGACCAAATAGTTCAAATTAGAGACTCTGGAGCTTCTATCCATCACTTCAGCAGAACTACAGGCACTCAACAAAATAATAAGAAAATTGGTACGACGCGACCTTCGATGCTTCAGCACACAGCAAAACCTGACGATATTGACCACGTCTGGTTGACTTGGGATATCGTCGTTTCAAAGTCTGAGATTGTTTCAGAAGTCGAAAACTTCTACGGTCAGTTGTACGCATCGCATGCATCTCGACCTGATCCCATTTCACAGAAGACCTGCCAAAAGTCATCCAAGAAATCGAGGCGGCTCTTAGACAGCTTAAGAATGGAAAAGCCCCTGGTGAGGATGAGTTAACGGCTGAGCGCTAACGCTTCTGAAAGCGGGAGGATAAGTCCTCTATTAAGAGAGCTTCGGGAGCTTTTCAACTCGATCCTGTTCTCTGGGAGAAATCCAGAAGCGTGGAGAAAGAACGTGGTCGTTATTTCCCATTTGGCTCCTTAGCCACATATTTAAGCTGTTTGCAAGAGTCGTTACAAATCGTCTAGCAAGAATACTCGACGACTTCCAGCCACCGGACAAGTCGAGTTTAGAAGAGGATACAGCACCAGAGATCACATTCACACAGTGCGGCAAATTATGCTGAAGTCCGAAGAGTATAATCGGCTTTTGACTCTATCGAGACCTGCAGTTTGTTCTGGAGTCTCTGCAGCGATGCCAAGTAGACTGGCGATACTTCAAGTGCTGAAAAGTCTTTAAGAAAACGCCATAAATAATGATCGTCCAAACTCAGAACCAGCAGACAAAGCATATCCCATTGTGTCGGGGGGTGACGCAAGGGGACGTAATTTCACCGATATTGTTCATCTACGAACTGGAGGATGTGTTTAAGACGCTGAACTGGGAATGGCATTAAGATCTACAGCAAGTACATCTCACACTTGAGATTTGCAGATGACATCATCATACTGACTGAATCTTTGCACGACTTACAGCAGATACTAGATGGCCTAGTTGATTCTTCAATACGCATTGGTCTCAGGGTGAAGTTGACAAAACCCAGGTTATGTTCAACGAACTCGTCACCCCAGGATCTATTGTTGTCAATGGCGGTCCTCTCGAGGTTGTTCGAGAATATATTTAGGTCGGGCAAACTATGCAGTGTGGTAAGAACAACTTTGAGCGGAAGGATAATAAAAGAATCCAGCTGGGCTGGCCAGCATTCGGGAAGCTTCGTCGAGTCTTTTCGTCAAAAAATTATAAAACGGGTACTTTAGAATGAGAATTTTACCAATTATATTTATTCTTGTGAAAATAAATAGATGAATAAGTCGTGGGAATAATAGAAAAAATTGACTTACTCATGTTAAACGACCTACGACGTGTTGTGTGTCTTGCGAAGCTCACAGATCAATAATTAATGGATTTAAAAAAGAAACGAAATAAAACTGAAAACCCGAAAAGACCGGGTTTTATTCGAACCAACCGGTTTTTTTTTACAAAGATAAAACCCGGGAAATCCCGGTTTTTTCAGGACCGGGAAAAACCGGTCCGCATGCCCTAAAGCACAATGTTTTAAATGTGTTACATTGAGTGAGTACAAAAATAAGTCGTTTTGCAGCAATAATTTTTGCGCAAAGTTACCGAGTTTGTTGTACAGAATGCTTGGGTGTCGGCTCCATGAAGGGTTCATTTACACCTTGTATATGCGATGTAATTACGCGTTAGGAAAATTCTACTGCGCATTTCGTTGATTAATTCTGATCCTTACTTATTATTCCTCACAGACTAACTAAAATACAAATTGACCTAAACTACGTGTCTGTCTTACCTATCGTGTTTTCGATTTTCTATGTAAGCCCAAAGGAAACTGAATCTTAAGGGTACACTAGTCGGTCGTACATCCATATAAAACAAAAAATGTATGGCGATTACTCCACTGTTTGATGGTGTACGTTCAAAATAAAAAAATATATATCGATTTGAAAAAGTAAAAAAAAGCTTTTGGAAAATTGAAAAAAGAAAATGTTTATTTTACTTTTTTTCCATACATGGCTAGATAATGATGAGACAATTGATATATTTTTTATTTTGAACGTACACTATCAAACAGTTGAGTAATCGCCATACCACGTTTGTATGGAAATATGACCGACTAGTGTACCGTTAAACACTAAAAATCATTGGGATATTTTTATTTTGTTTGTCAATAGTCGTTGCATATAATAATAATTATCATTATCATTTTATTTCGGATATACATCCATTTAGATTGTTAGTAAACATGAACTTTAAAAACCAAGTTAATAAAACACGTAAGTTCGTTAGGAAATGCATAAACGGGCAATCAAGTTTCCCCGCAATGACAGTCAGGAGACTGTTAGAGCTGCCCCGGACCCTCTGCAGCAGCGACGCGGCCAGCTTACGTCTGATAGCTAAGAAGCCATCAGTGTGCGCATCAGCAAACATTTCCGACGCGCTACAGAAGCGTGGCAGCCCCAGCAGCATCCTGAATGCATTGTTATATTGCATTCGAAGAGCATTGATGGCTTTCTGCGTACAGCTTGTCCAGAGGTTCCACGTGTACAATGTCTGACAATATGCTTTAAAAAGCGCCACTTTCACTTCACACGTACAGCGAGCAAACCTACGGACAAGCATGTTGCATCGAACCGCCAATGCTCTTCGCTCCCTTTCGACATCCAGGTCATCTTTGATGTCTGCGGTAACAAAATGGCCGAGGTATTTAAATTGTTGAACACGATTTAAGACACTACCTGCTAGCTTTATAGAAGGAAACTTATCTGAGGACTTTGCTCCAAAAATAAGTATCTTACTCTTTTCGGCATTATATCTCAAACCGTGCTCCTCAACATACCTCTCACAAACATCCAACAGCTTTCTCGATATCGAAGGGCTTATGAGTGCCATATCATCGGCGTAACTGATGTTATTGAAAGCCACTCCATCTAAATAACAACCGGCCTGCAAGCCGCTGAGCTCACTAATGAGACCGTCTATGTACAAATTGAACAAGATCGGAGAAGTCAAACCACCCTGTCTGAACCCCCTTGCAACTTATACTCATCAGAACTAGCATCAGCCCAACGCACATAGTTCACTTGGTGACCGTACCAGTACCTAAAAATATTTATCAGGTCTAATGGCATATCTGCCATACACAAGCATATGCAAGTTGTACTTTTTTGGGGATCAATAATCACGGTTTGCACTAGGACTCAATTTAACGCACTCAAAAAAATGTGCTGATGGATGCATTGAATAGTACAGATGCCACGGATGTATTTAAAGTAAATATATATAGAATTCCAAACTTTTATAAAAAACTTAAGTTGAAAGTTTGACCTCCATTTACTCCGTAACTATATAAAAGGTTCCCAGGTATGGCCCATAACAAAGCCTCATAGCAATGACGGGAAGCACAAGTACCTTTCGGCTTCGTTATAGGTCTTTTTACACCCATTATTACAAGAAGATCGTCCAAGAGCATGATAAAGAAGTAACAACACTTGTGACGACGCTGAAATAAATTGGGCAGATCGATCACATATTGTCTTTGTCGCATTTACTTCGGTGCAATGTGGTATCGAGTCGCGTCGACGCAGGCGCATGAAGTCTTTTCGTTTTTATTCTGACCAGCTCAAGACAATTTCGCATCGATAACTGTGGTAAAAGCTTCATCTAACTATGTTGGGGTCGGCTTCCAGTCCAACCGGATGCAACTGAAAATCAGGGGCGTGCCGTCCATAGAGGCAATTAGGCCTAGCCTACCCTACCATTCCTACCAACTACGCAACAAATGCATTTATTAATCAAAAATAAATAAAAAACTCCTGTTATAATACTTAATGTGACAAGCAAAATTTATTTCGCGATCTTGAATGTTTTGATTTTTATAATATCTGACGGTTGAAATTCGTTTTGAAACGTACAGTAGTGTAAATATTATTTGTTGTATTTGTTTATTTACTTAAAAATGGTGTTCTGTTGTGAAGTTTGCGCTGATAATGTGTTTGTCAGAAGTTAAAAACAATAAGTATTCACGATTGTTTGATGTTAAGATTCAAGTTGTGTCTAAAGGAAATTGTGTAGGTACCCGAATTACGAGAATTAACCCAAAATTCATCTCGTACTTGGTATTTCAAATGAATCTTTCTTCTGTTTGCATTGTCAGAAAATCGTGATTTTTTTATTATATTCGTGTATTTTCTTTTTGTTTACAGCGCACTCTGTTTTATTTTTTAGAATTTTTTGTAAGGAAGCGACATCCTTCGTTCTTGTATTGACAGAATACCATTGAAATTCCTGATATTTAAGCTAGATGGCGTTGTTTCTCATAAGCTTACTAAAAACACCAGGGGCGGGTGCGGGGGGCCCGGATGGGTGGCTGAATATAAATATATCAATATATGTGACTAGTTTGAGGGTCATCTTAAGCAGAGCGACGCTGTGACGTTGCGTGTTTTTTTTTTGGGTATCCGTATGCGTGGCCTACCCTCCGTGGGGAACCACTGCACGCCACTGCTGAAAATACTGGTATTTATTTATATTATATAAAACTACATTTTACATGAAGCGACTGCCTATGTGACTTTCACAACAAAGTTACACCCCTTGGTAAGACTGGTTGTTAGCATTTCGGTCCACTAACGTGTAACAATCAATTGTTAAAGATCTACAATTGCAGCCGGGACCAACGGCTTAGGGTGCTTTCCGAGGCACGGTGTTAACTCGGTATGTAATGGTTGGTCACCCATCCACCGATCAACCTCGGCAAGCGCGCCTTAACCCGAAGATCGACCCGAGCTGCTGTTATTATTTAGGCACCAGCTCCTCACTTAGCTGTTGCCCGCGGCTTCGCTCGCATTTTGGTCGGAAATTATCCCACGGGTACGTTGTAAATATAGCCTATGGCACTCGGGGATTATGTAGCTACCTATTACTGAAAGAATTTTCAAAATCGGTTCAGTAGATTCAGAGATTACCCCCTACAACCTCACAAACTTTACCTCTTTATAATATTAGTATAGATTAAATAAAAAATAAGTAGTACTCACCATTCAAACTGCTAACACTACTAATAGCAGGATTAATATTATCATAGAAATATCCATCATCCTCCTGTTCCGACTTAATATGGAACGGCATTGGCAGCATACTATGTTCATTTTGGTCCAACCTTTCATGAGCGTGAACATTCATACTCCCCACCAACCTTGGCCCCAAGTTCTGATCCAACATATGGCTCTCCTGCACACATTGAATGACCATAGGTGTTCGTCTCGCTTCCTCTTGACTTAGAATCTCCTGCTCTATATTTGGCCTGCTTAAATGATGTGATAGATCAATTTCATGGCTTAAATCGTGAGGAATATCTGCTCTTAAGTCATTAATTCTGCTCAAATCAGCGTTCAAATTCTCATTTAAATTCTGTGCTAGTTGACTTAAGTTTTGCAACTCTAAATCGTTGCCCAAAGACCGTGCCAGCGATAAATCCAAGTTCCTACTTAGATTTTGCCCAAGTAAATCGTCATGTCTGTTTAAATTCTGAGGTAGTTCATTTGCTAGATTATGCACTAGGTCCAATTCTGAAGTTAAGTTTCGTTGTAAGTGCGCAGGAATATCGTTAAAGTTCAGGTTTCTCGGTAGATGGTTGGTTTTTAGCATCAACGAGGACATTTGTCGTGGGGAGAGTGGTAGCTGGAAGTTGTGAACTAGGGAGTTTGCGACTGAGGACTGCATGGCCTGGTGGAGCTGTTCCACTGATAGCGGAGAATGTTGGTAGTCCGTTGGTTCCAGTTGGTGTGATTTTTGGAGCTGTGGAAGAAAAAATAATATTCAAACTTATTTTCTTCTGTAGTTGCAAATTGTGGTATCTGGTCATAGTTTCTCAGCACTTATTTTAAATTTAAAGTAGCGATAACTCCTGGCTGAACACATATTTTAGCAAGCGCCTGGGAGAATATCTAAAAGACGTTGTTACAATAAAATAAGTAACCCAAAAGAACACATTTTTGTGTTTTGAAAAATGTGAAGTCAGTGGGTCGTCATATGGGCATTGAGTGACATTTTATCAATCTTTTTTATTATTTTCTGATTTTTCTTATTTTTATTTCAATCATTTGTTCAATTCACATAATATTGTAAGCAAAGTTTGATGGATGGAAGATCGATGGTTATTAAAAAAAAAGAAATGGAGTCAAGAGAAAAAAAATGAAATACAATTTGCAAGTATTAATTATTGGTTTTAATTTAGTAAGTTGGTTTTGTTTTTTTGCAAAAAAAGTATTTTTTACCCTTTTCAGTTGTAGTATCCCACACTTACTCTTGTCATTAACTAATTAAACACTGTAACTAGAAGTTACTAAAGGACCATCATGTCATCAACATTGTCCAAGAAGAATATACATCAAAAAATATAGAGCCAAACATTGAACCTCCTTGTTTTTTATGTTAGTTAAAAATTCAAATTAGATACCATTTAAAAAACATGTATGAAAAGAAATCCAGTATTAAAACTACTTTACTTAGTTTAAAGAGTTTATACCACCATTTCTCTTAACCTTGAACTTGTTTTTTGAAAAAAAATAAGTCAAGGTCAACATTGTAATAACCTTTTTCAATAATTATTTGACTCTTGAAGAAAGGAGAGTTATTATTACTACCATAGACTTTTCCAAATGTCAGGTAAAAAAAAAAAACAAAGCTTTTATTTTTAAGTTTGGATTTGAGTCAAACTGCTCTGAACAGTCTGTTGGGAATTAGTTATTTTATAAATTAGAAATGATGTCCCAACAATAAACCTAAGAAATGTAAAACTTATAGGATTATAGAGAGGTAAAGAAAAATTTTGTTTACATTGTGAGCAAACCACATTTTTGTAATAAATGAAAACCTTCATGGTTCAACACTAAAACAATAAACAAAGAAATATTGGCGGTAAAAAAACTAGAATACATCAGCCGGGAACCAAACCCGGAACTCCATTCCCGTTATCAACACTTTTTATGTAAAAAACGATCGAATTTTGAATTAAAACAAACAAAGTTAAATTAACTTACACTTTCAAGATAAAACTTGTAGTTATCATCGTCGATGATATTCTGATCTTCTCTTTTCACAAAATCCATGATATAACACGATTAAGAGGTTTAAAATAATAAAACAATTAATTTCAGTTTCGACCCATAGTATGTTCCTAACCTATCAGAATCACTGAATTAAATGACTTAAAATATACACTTAAACTACGTAAAATTGCGTGAATTACACTATATATTGCTAATCACATGACTTCAAAATTAAAATGTAAAGAAATTTATTGAAATATATATGTAAAAAGAATTTTTCGTATCCTTTCAAATTGTCTGAACTACGAAAGAAAGGAAGCTATGTATAGACAAGTAGAGTTGCCGTCAACGAACATCTGTCGGGGATACACTCATCAAATTCAATTTACCCACTTTCTTAAGGGATTAATATTATAAAAAAAAGGTTAATATGTTTTCATCTCCGAGCTCTTAAACTGAGCAAGCATCCACTAATTGTTAATGAAATATGTGAGAAAAATACCTATTTAATTTTTATTGTTAGTTCCTAATTATAAGAAAACGATTTGTCAAATTTCAACCGTCGGAAATGAATAGTTGATGGCATTGTATTGAAAAAGACGACATTTATCACCACAGATTATTTTGGTTCACACCACAGACTATTTTGGCATAGAGTTTATCGTACGTGTGGAATGTTCATTGAGCAAAGCACATATAAAACGAAAAAAAAAATTGCGGCCATTTTGTGATCACGCAGTAAATTACAACGAACTTTAATTCAGAACTGACTTTTCAACCCCGACACGCCGTGATCTTGGTCTGTCCTACCCCTAGAGTGTTTTTAGAGCCCAGAGGAGCGGAGGAAGGGCAGCCCCTTCATTCGAAGGTGCGGAGGGGAGCGTGATCATCTGTGACTTTGTTACGCAAAAGCGAAGGGGCTGCTATTTTCACAGCACCGGAGAAAAAGCAGAAGAACTGGTCCCTTTGCTCCCTCAAAAATAGAGACAGAAAAATAAGGTTACAATTTACCAAAAAAAAACTCCTCTACTCTTCTCCTCCTCCACCCCGGAGGTATCCCGTATGTATAAAATTACCGATTTTAAAGCTTTTTAGAATCCGACCGAAACTACGGTTTCGGTTTAGGTCGAGTTTCAGTAAAAAAACGGGTTTAAGTTTAGTTTCGGTTTCGGCGGCAAACCTGCCGAAACTACGACCGAAACCGAAACTACATTCGGGAGTTGTCGCACTATGATCGGTCATGTTCGGCGGTTTAAATTCCATCCAAGCGAAGTGACGAAGACGAAGAAGAAGTTGCCGCATCCACGTGCCTAATCATGTCGTGACTGGCTTGTGTTTGCAGTTCGTTTAGTTCGTTGTGAGTTTTCGTGTGATTTATTTTGAATTTTTTAAGTTTTATCACGTGATATAGCATTAGAGTAGGTATAGTAAACATAAAAAATAATTCAATATTACAAACTAATTCATGGATTATAGTAGAATCAAGTTTAACCTAACTATCTAAATAAAAAATAATTATAATTTTGGTTAATTTAACTCTCTCGCTAATGCTATACCTTAACAAACATTAGTTAGGTACTTGTTACTTACTATAGTGCACTGCAATAGTGTTGATATTATTATTATATATTATTATCCACTTGAATACTTGCCACTTGCCAAGTAGCAAGTACAGTTTGATTCTTACCTACTTGTTTTATTTGAAAAATTAACACCCTTATAATTAAATGAGTAGGTACTTATACAATATGTAACGAAAACCCTTGTAGCAGCATATATACCTATAGGCTTACCATTAATGAAGTTATCATTTAAAAAAAAACAAGTGGTGGTCGAATATTGTCCATAATCAGATAGTTTTTAAATTCGACATCTGAACTTACAAGTACTATTCGATCTAGCCTACAGTCGATAAACATTAGCCACCGGCGCGGCGGCGCCTTTGATTCGCGATAGCTAGACAGGTTGGCGCCAAAACACAAAGCATGCAGCCTGCGCCACCACCGCATTTGATGGCACGTGCACCCTTTCTACGACCGCCACTAGCCGATTTTCCACCTCATTGCCCTTCAGTCACCTGCGCAACTTACTTCCAGACGGATCGTATCGTTGATCTACGTTGACAGTATTGGAAAAAAAAGAACCAAATTATTGTGATTTTGCGAGTGAATTCTGTGTTAAACAGCTGAGTGATATGATCGAAATGTGACGAGTTCATGACCTTAGTTAGTGGTATGGTAGTGTGCAGCGCGGCGCGGCGGCGGCGCCTTTGTTGAAAAGCAAGTTTCTAACTATTTCTATTTGCAGAGGTGAGCAATCAGTGTTACTTTTCAAATATTAATATTAAAATATTTATTTTGCTTTTTTTTTTCTTGAATATTTTATTAATTGACTTACGTAAACACCATCGAATATTGATTCTGAAAACGTCCCTACTTGGAACAACAGGGTTTTTGTTACATACTGTTTAAGTACCTACCTAGGTATCCGTATAATAACATTCATATTTCATTTCTGTTCTTCGATTTAAAACCATAGTACCCCCAAGCCAAAATCGAGTGCAATAAAATTCATAATAGTCAACGATATAAAAACCTAAAATAAATTTAAAATGCAATAGGTAGGTACGGATTACACTTGATTATAACTGATTACAATAACGTTTTCTTTATTTTTTCCCTTAAAACATGATCCTTCTAAGGAAGTTTCGGTTTCGGCCGAAACTGAGACCGTTGCCGAAATTCGGTTTTGGTTTCGGTTTCGAACGTAAAAACCAGTTTCAGTGGGACACTAGCTTTTATTAGTATATGCCAAAAGTAAATAATTCCCAAAATAAAAAAATCATTAAAAAAAATCCGTCGTCCGCGTCCGGGGGGAATTCCTCGGAAGCATTGTTTCAGGTAGCTTGATGTGCTGGCGTCTGTACTTAAATTACGTTCACTGTATTTAAAATTATCCTGGGTCACATAGGTGCATTTTTATCGCTAAATAAAATTGGTATCAAGTAAAACGCTTTACATGCATACTAGGCTTTTGTATAAGATTATGCGCATTCGTTATTTACATTTTTATGTTTTCCTTCAAGACGGGCAATTTTTATGATTTGGCAACACTGTTTCATTCCATAGACGAAATAAAACAAGCTGTAAATTTCGTTCAGAAATTAAAGTTTTTAATATTTCGCCGACTGAGGTAGAGAATCGGAAAGAGAAAATTAACAATGAATGAGGATACCAACAAAATATTTGGTCTCCAATCTATCCATGATTTCTATTTAATTTCAGCAGCTTTTGATAAAAGACCATTAAGTTATTTACTAGGTCCATGGTTATTTAAAATTAAATTATTTGACGTTCATCCCGTGGCGGCAGTCATTCATGAACTTTATTTTGTTTGATTTTTTGACCTTCAGAAAAAACTGTCAACTTTTCTTGATGGTTTTCTCAAGATTATTTTTAAAGTGCCATTTTACCCGTTTACACTCAAAATACAATCAATTCTCGGTTTTAAACTTCAAGAGTCTACAACGCACGTAAGTATTTCTAATAATTACCAAAATTCTAATAATTTACGCCAAAGTTTGTTCTAAAACATCGACATAACAAGGAAGGACCTAACCTGAACTGCGTTGCGTGGATACAATTTGGAATCACCGAAAATAGTAAAAATCCTTTTTATGAGATGTTTGGGGTATAATTAGCAGAAAATTATGATGTTACGCTGAAACATGAATCAGTTTTTACGTTTTATTAAACTTTTCCTGTATCGTTTTATAATTTTTGTCGTTATTTTCCCGGTACTTCGGTACTTGCCTTTTGTTTATTCAATTAACCACGTAAAGTACAAATTATGCACTTAATAACGACGAGTAAATAAATAAATTATGGAATCATGCGTTACATTGCAGAAATCCATGACAGCCAAATGTTATGCAAATATATTTAGTATTCATTCTGCAAATAGGATTTTCCTACGAATTGAAGGTCGAGAGTTCGAACCAAGGCAGGCAGGCATAATACTTGTGATTTAATTTATCACCACTGCTCTCAAAAATTGTGAAGGAAAACATAGCGAGAAAAAATTAATATATATACAGAGTTGATATTATTAAATACTGATAAATACAGATCTTTAGAGCGTGTACTATTTAATTTGCTTTAAATATAATTTTACAAACAATATTATCCATGACACATTTTTCACAAGTGACAGTGACACTTCTTTATTCTTCTAAACATAATGAGGTCGCATATTGCAGCAACCTTAACATCTTCTCTCAATAGAGACCCATTAGGTTCAAGAGCTTCTGAAGCCTCGGTCTGGCTAATGCTTTAGTAAATGTATCAGCAAGCTGATTCTCCGTGGTCACCTTGCTAACATTCAGCTCTCCATTGGTTACCATCTCTCTTACGAAGAAGTGTCGAATCCGGATGTGCTTAGTACGTTTGTGGTACTCCGGGTTCTCTGCTAACTTTATTGCAGCTTCGTTATCAACATTCAGTACAGGCACGCCCTTCAATTTTGTCATATCTCCAATTAATCTATGGAGCCAAATTGATTCCCGAGCACCTTCACTAGCTGCTACGACTTCAGCTTCTGTAGTTGATATAGCCACGCTTGTTTGACGCTGGCTCATCCAAGACACAGCACCTCCAGCATACATGCATAATACACCAGTGGTTGAACGACCTGTGTTCAAATCACCTCCATGATCAGCATCACTGTAGCTTTGAAGAATGCCAGTCTTAAAGCTTCTTTTGTAGAGTATTCCTCTTTCTGGTGCGTATTGCAAATAGCGCAGTATTCTTTTAAGTTTGACACAATCCTGTTCTTTTGGATTTTCAAGACTTCTAGAAACCACACTGACTGCATATGCAATATCAGGCCTAGTTCCAACCATTAGGTAAGCCAATGCACCAACAACTTGTCTGTAATTCTTTAGCAAGTTGCTTACATCACATGACTGGTCTTGACATTGGTCTTCTGTTACGATTGGAGTCATTACCGGTCTGCAATTTTCCATACCAAATCTCTTAAGCAATTTCTTTGCATAACTACCCTGAGATATCTTGGTTCCATCATCAGTCTTCTCTATTTCAATACCGAGGAAATACGACGCTGTCTTCGTGGTTATTTTAAACTTAGTCTTCATTTGTGCTATAAACTCATGAATAAGGTTCTGACTTGTTGCAGCCACCAAACCATCATCAACATATAGTGCAACTATAAGCTTTCCTCCAGACGACGTCTTCCTGATGAATAAGCAAGGATCTGAATCACTGACTTTGAATCCAATCTCCTTGAAAAAGTCCAAGATCCGCTTGTTCCAGCATCTTGGAGCCTGTTTCAAGCCGTAAAGGCTCTTCTTCAATAAGCATACCCGACCAGTACTATCATCATAGCCTTCAGGCTGCTTCATGAAGATTTCTTCATCGAGTGTTCCATACAAAAATGCCGTAGAAACATCGAATTGCAACATCGACATGTTCTCATTAGCTGCGACAGCCAACACACTTCTCACAGTTGCCATTTTCGCCACTGGACTAAATGTTTGTTCATAGTCGATACCTTTCTTTTGACTAAAGCCCTTTATTACTAGTCTAGCTTTATATTTGTCCACTGACCCGTCAGCATTCAGCTTTACTCTATACACCCATTTACATGGTATAGCCTTCCTGTTCTTAGGAAGTGGCACAAGGATCCAAGTCCTATTTTCTTTTAGAGAATTCATCTCACAATCCATTGCCTGTTCCCAAAGATCCTGTTCAGAGCTTTTGATAGCCTCTTTGTAACAACTTGGTTCTTGGTAACCACAGCTAGCCATATTTAAAACATAGTCCTTGAGTTTCTCAGGTGGACGAAGCAACGATCTGTCTCTAAGAACCCTTCGACCGTGTTCCATAATTTCCCGTTCAGGAATTTCATCATGGGAATGGTCGTTAACTTCTACTTCTGTATCTCCCCCTAACTCAAAACTTTGTTCTAAATCATCACTCCTTGCATCAACAAATGCATCAAAGTCTTCAGCTGGAACGTCTTCTCTATCAACAAACTGTGTGTTTTCATCTTCCCTAGCAACGAGCTCAGTGTCCCCGATTCCGGTACCAACACCTTCATTGCCATAATGAATACCATAATTGTTGATTGTTCCACTACTGCCTGAATCTTCTGCATTCTGAACAATCTGGGGTTGACTTACTGGATCTGACAATCCCAAAGGGATCTCTATTTCAGTTATTCCTGAAACATTAACTGGACTTTCCGCACCCAAAGGTTTTTCATCAATGTTTACGTCCCTTGATCTAATCAACGAGTTGCTCTGCTCTGATTCCACAGCCTGTATCCATCGTCATTATCATAACCGACAAGTTTACATTTTACTGCTTTCTTTTGCAACTTCTTTCTTGACTGTTTCGGTACATGCGCGTAACAAGTTGATCCAATTATTCGCAAGTGCTTTATTTGTGGCTTCTTACCAACCCAAAGCTCAAATGGTGACTTGTGTTCCACTGTAGTTGGACCTGTCCTGTTCAAAATATAAACAGCAGTATTCACCAACTCTGCCCACAGTGTCTGAGGTAGTTCCTCGTGTGCATGCATCATAGCTCTCGCTGATTCAACTAATGTGCGATTTTCTCTTTCACTACACCCATTTTGTTCAGGGGTGTATGGCATAACTAATCTTTGTTTTATACCCATATCCTCCAATACCTTCTGTATCTTTCGATTATTAAATTCTCCACCGTTATCACTCAATAACTCCTTAACTGTATGACCAGCTACCTTGGCAGACGCCAACATTTCTTTGAGCTTCTCATGTACTTCTGATTTCTCTCTCAGGAAATACACAAATCTATAACGCGTAAATTCATCTTTGAAGAGTACAAAGTAGCGATACTTGGATAGCGATAGAGGGAATGGACCACACACATCCGTGTGAATGCGTTCTCCAGGCTCTTTGGCTTTCTCCCGTACACCAAACTTCAGTCTGTGTGACTTCCCAAATATACAGCCTTCGCATAATTCTCCAGTTTCCTTGGTTTTTATACCGAATTCCCTCTCGATTAGTCTTCTAACATGCCTCTTATTTTGATGACCTAAGCGTTCGTGGTAGAGTTGCAGCATATCTACTTTCTGTACCAAATTCACAGCAACTTTAGATGGTGGTACAATCCTACAGTTGAGCCTGTACAGACCTCCATACCTCTCTCTATTTCCTGTAACTGAGATTTTTCCATCAATCTTCATTGAACAAGTAGTGACCCGCGACTCAAAAACGCTTCCTGGATTTTTATCTTGTGTCGACAACACCGAAAACAAATTCTTACTAATCTTCGGAACGTACCAAACATCTCTCAATGTTGACTTGACAACCTTCTTGTTAACTCTAGCTTCAATGCTTAGTGATCCTTGCCCAATAGCCTTAATCACGTTTCCATCAGCTGTTGTTACAATATGATCTACATCAAAATATCTGAAATCTTGAAACAAATCTGCGCGCATCGTCACATGATTAGTAGCGCCGTTGTCCACGTACCAGTTATCACGATCTGAGCCAGATTCTTTTGTATTTACAGATTGTAACAACATGTTTACTCCTTTGTTGTCTTGATTAGATGCATTCCTTATTGGACAATCTTTCTTGAGGTGTCCAACTTCTTTACATTTGTAACATCTCACTTTCTTTCTTGACTCTGGAGTGACGTCTTTGCTCTTTTTAGTAAATTTATTTCCTGTTTTCACCGCTAAGGCATCACAACTAGACTCACCGTCTTTACCGTTGTTTCCAAGCGCCTTTTCATGTGCACACAACCGGCTTGTGATGTTCTCAACCGTCCGATCCTTTTTAGACATAAGCAACCAGCTCGACTTAAATGAAAAATAGCTCTCTGGTAGTGTGTCCAGTATCTTGCAGATTAATAAAATGTCAGGAAGTTCCTTCAACTCCTCTTCTTTCATTAACTCCTGCCTCAACCGGAACCAGACGTTTTTCAATTTTGAGATGTGCGTCGCCATATCATCACCTTGATCTTTTCTGTAACCGAAGAACTGCAAACACAAATCATACAGACGATCTTCGCTCACGCCTTCATACAATCTATGCAGTTCATCCCATACATCCTTTGACGTTGTGAACCTGATGACCTTATCCAATGTGTCGTCAGCAATATTGTTCGTTATCAGTAACAATGCCGTACTGTCCAATTTGTTAAATTTTTTAACCTCGTCTTCATAAAGAGCCAAATCTGCAGCAGCTTTATCACCAGCCCCACTTGCAGGTATTTCCGGTCTTTTTATGTTACCCAGTACTATATCTTGAAGGTTCTCTACTCCTCGTAGAAGTGCCGTCATACGATATTTCCATTGTACCCAGTTGGTACCCTCTAGTTTCGCGATCTGTATTTTAGCGAGATCCATGTCCGATCTTTTCTGGGCGCATAACCTATTAAATACTGATAAATACAGATCTTTAGAGCGTGTACTATTTAATTTGCTTTAAATATAATTTTACAAACAATATTATCCATGACACATTTTTCACAAGTGACAGTGACACTTCTTTACCTTCTGGCCACAGCCAATCGCGGCGCGGATTGCGGCGCGGCGAGCGGCGCGGCAAGCGGTGAGCGGCGAAAACAAATGGTAGACAATGTATGAAGTAAGCCACAGCTACCGGCGGCGCGAATTGCGGCGCGACCTGCGGCGCGGTGAGCGCCGCGCGGCACGCGGCGGCGACGGGCTGCGCGGTGTGCGATTGAAACAAATGTACTAGCGAGTATCGAGGAGGCCACAGCTCAGAGCGGCGCGCGCGGCGGCAGCGGTGGACGTATTCAACATCGCACGATCGAAACAAATAAATTTGTTTTTATCGGGCGTTGAGCCTATATAAATAATGGATACTGAACAATTTATTAGTGAAATATTGAGTAGATCAGGGGGCCTAAAATGGAATCTTTAGCAGAATCATAATATGTATCACGTTAAAAGTTTTAAATTCTTAAAATGGTCTTTATGGTTATGAGCACAAAGTCCATTTTAAGAGTTTTAAATTTTTAACGTGATTCCTATTATGATTCTGATAAAGTGGTCATTTTAGGCCCCCAGTAATATAGATATCAAAACATGTTATAAAACATTGTAGGACGAAATAAAACAACAATTTAAATACCGTGCCACTTTTGATAAGGCCATTTTAATAGTTAGCCGTTCTCTAAATACGTCCACCGCTGGCGCCGCCGCGGTCGCAGCTAGTCGAGCTGTGGCTTACCACCGCAAGTCGCGCCGCCCGCCGCGCCGCCCGCCGCACCGCTCACCGCGCCGCCAGTAGCTGTGGCCAGGACGTTATTCTTCTAAACATAATGAGGTCGCATATTGCAGCAACCTTAACAGATATGACAGAGGGGCCTTAAATTACACTACGTATACTATACGTGTTTAGTATTAATTTGATACGGTATAAAAATAAAAAGCACCAAAAATGAGATTTATTTTTTTCAAACAAACTAAATAGCTTACAAATTAGAGTAAAACGCAACCACCCTTTGTAATTAAATTTAACTGAGCTTAGATACCTAGGTAACAAAGCGGCAACGTGTGTTATCTCGTGTCAAAGCGGGCGGCCGGCGGTGGCGCGCACAATCAGCTGATAGGAAAGATACATTGTGTTCAAACGGGGCAAAAACTTATAAAATCATTTGCGACTAAACTACTGCTCCTATTTAATTGATTTTTGGTACATAGCTTGAAAATGGTACATAGTATAGCCAGTTCAAAGGAAAGCCCCTCTTATAAATATTCTTTCTTGCTTTTTTGAGTCGTGAGTTTGAATAATCTCTAACTATTTCAGATACTACGAAACGGGAAAGATGTCTAAGTCGGCATTAGTTATCCTGGCTCAGGGTGCCGAGGAGATGGAGACGGTCATCACAGTGGATATGCTTAGGAGGGCAGGAGTGAGTCTCTTCTTCTCTTGTATCTGCACAATGTATTGTAGAACTCGTGATTACCACCCTAAAGTTGAATGTCAATTGAATATCATAAAATGATAAGAATACCTTGAAAAAGATACATTCTATCTGTGAATCAGAGAGGAAGACCAAAGAAACGATGGATGGCTTGTGTGAGGCTCACGCTTTTAAATCGAAGGGATAGGCAGAGGTGTACCTAATGTAATGGTACTTCCACATTTCGCCTGTTATGTTAAGTCCAACATAATAGGGGTTGGGGTAAGTCTATCGTCATCAACCAGGCATAAATCCATGGTCCCATTGGTTTCCCTTTGGATGCGGAACTCTTAAAAATGATCACAATGGCGGGGAGAACAAGTACCTTTCGGCTTCGTTATGGGTATTTTTGAATCCATTATAGAGATTCTATTATGATACCTCGTTCTAATGTCCACCAGAGCCTGGCTGACGGGTGGGCCTGAGGACGGTGAGTAACGGGCTAGCTCGCCGTCCGACCGTCTTATGACGACTGGCTGTGTCGACGGCGCGTTCGTGTTCCACGCGCGCCTCAAAATGAAGTCAGCAAACTGGAAAGGGCCTGCCAGGGCTGTTCGAATGAGATACCGCAGCCCTGGAAAGAAGGAACATGGATGGGTTTTAGTCAGTTGAATTCTGATACTCCCTTCAGCTCCGCCCAGAGGGGGAAATGACCCCTTCATTTGATGACTTACCATCCGAAAAAAAAACCTGGCTGACGGACTGGCAGACGAGATCTTCTCAAACGTTTTTACTAATCTTCTTGTTTTTTTTTTTAATATTTCAGGTGACAGTCATTGTGGCAGGATTGGATGGTGACCAACCTGTTTTGTGCTCCAGGCAAATAACGCTTGTTCCTGACAAGTCCTTGCTAGCTGCTTGTAGTGAAAAGTCATTATATGATGCTGTGAGTATGACATACATAATGCCTGTAATACCAAGACACGCACCTCTGATTTTTCAGATTCATGTGCGTATTGTATAATTATCACTTGTTTCGGTGAAGGAAAACTTCGTGAGGAAACCAGCATGCCTGAGAGATATTATCGATGGCATGTAAAGACAAGTCAGAGGCCCATGAGCGGCTAAAAAGGTTAGGTTAACACCAGGTTAGGCACTAAACTGGTCTTGTACGAGGCCAAAAAGATAGGAGCTTTCTGGCCTCGTACAGGACCACCTCTGCATGGTGCTGTAACATTTCAAACAAAACAAAATGTACACATATCAGCTTAGAATATTTTGTTCTATGACAATCCAGTTTCCTCACGATTTATTCCTTCACTGGTGATGAAGTAAATTACACAAAGGTATTCAGGGTAGGTTCAATAGACAGAGTACCTTTAACCGAACAAACGACTGATGCTTAGCCAAAAACCCCTCTGACCGAGCACCGTTAGAAATGGATAATGATATAAATAAATATAATAGTTTAAAAAAAACCGAAAGAAACACGCGTCGTTTTATTTCAGCAAACTCATTTGATACCCATATCATGGGAATGCATAAAAAATAACTAGTCCGACATATTGGATTTAGAATGACATCACTTAGCTAACCATGCATTGTCATCCAAACTAAACATGTGTGCAAAATTTCAGCTCAATCGTTAACCGGGAAGTGGGTCTTTAACTTCCAAGATTTTTTTACATTGTTACCGTTGAAGATAATAAAAGCGTGTTATAATAATGTTGTAAACTTGAATTTGCAACAATCGGGTCAGCGCTGAAAGTTTGAAAATCGAACAGCATGATCAATATCCATATATGGCACTAGCTGTTGCCCGCGACATCGCTCGCGTTTTGGTCGGAATTCATCCCACGGACACGTTGTAAATATAGCTTATGGCACTCGGGGATAATGTAGCTTCATATTAGTGAAAGAAATTTCAAAATCGGTTTAGTAGATCCAGAGATTACCCCCTACAACCTCACAAACTTTACCTCTTTATAATATTAGTATGGATGGGCCTACACTTGACATCAATCATCGCCTGATTCAATAGTTGTGTTTAGTTTAGTTAGGTTGTAGATTATAATATATTTTAAGGCATTTCTCCACAGATGTTATGTATTTCACTAATATTACAAAAAGGTTAAGTTTGTATGTGGAGGGTAATCTTCGAAAAAACTGATCTGATTCCGAAAATTCTTTCATTAATGGGAAGCTACATTATCCCCAAGTGTCACCTACTACGTAACAAAAATACAGGACATACTTTTAGAAATAATTTCCGACGGTAACCCGAGCGAAACTGCGAGCAAGAGCTTATTCTAACTATTCTAGTTGTTTTAAAGGTAATCCTGCCTGGGGGGCTTGAGGGAGCAGAGCGTCTCTCCAAGTCAGAGGTAGTTGGTGGCATTCTGAAGGAGCATGAGAAGCAATCCAAGATCATTGCTGCTATTTGTGCTGGTAATTATTATCATTACACTCCAAGTCACCAATTCCTCGGATATTACCCGCTTTTAACGCTCTCCAACTCAAAACACACATCTTGATATGTTTGCGAATGAATTGAAGATGAAACTGTCAGAATGTTTGAATTTTTGGCGAGAAGAATACAACATACAACTTGACACTGACCTGCAAATTGCAAAAAAACTTATTTTTGCAGGTTGTATGTTGATGAAAAATGAGTCGCGCCAGTAACCCGTATGTAGTTATAGAATTAAAATCATCAATACAACCCTCTGAGTTCATTTAACACCATTGAATGACTTTTTCATGAAATAGTTACAGAATAGGGTTTAATGAACATACATGCAACCTGACACTGACCTGCAAATTGCAAAAAACGTAAGAAATTTTGAATTTCGCGGGCTATCTATTGTTGCAATTAAACTTTACTGAATTTGCTTCAGTAAAGTTCAATTCACCTATAGAGCTGCTGATCTTACGAGTACCTATAGCCAAAGACATGACACTAATCAAAAATTAATAAACTGAAAAACTGGAAATTAAAAAGTGATTATAAAAATTTAAAAACCGGAAATTTAAAAACCGGGAACCCATTAAAATAAAATTATTAAAACTTGGAATGGGTCCCACCTGCTTCCAAATTCGCTTGTTTCTTTTTTTTCAGTCCGGTTTTTTTAGTTTTTATAATTACTTTTTTTTAGAACTGTTCTCTCTTTATCGCGTGGTTAGTGCCTAACCTGGTGTCAGTATTTATGCCGCCCATGGGCCACTGAAGTCTGTGTACAAAGGCTAGGCTAATCGTAATAATTTCGCTGTTACAGCCCCAACAGTATTCGTAGCCCATGGCGTGGCTCGGTACAAGAAGCTAACATCGTACCCCACAACCAAGGAGAAGATACCGGCAGACCTTTATACGTATGTGGAGGGCAACAGGGTGGTTGTCGACGGTAATGTGGTTACTAGCAGGGTGAGTACTTGAAAACATAAATAAATATTGACAGAAAATATTGTTAGCATATGTCTTATAGTCCGTTTTTTAATCTCAGAGACTAAACTGACATTACGTGGGTTGCCAGTTTTTTGCAATTCTTAAATAGTGATGTGCCACTACCGTAAATTGCCGTTAATAAAATCAGTAGTATCGTTTTTTAGGGAATTAAAACGGCGTCCAGTGTTGTTCCTGTTAAATTTAGGGTTGCCGTATTCAAAATCACATACTAACTGCCTTAATAACAAAATTATTTTTAAAATTGTAATATTGTATATGGTGTCAAGTTCCAATTCGTTCTACCGTTTTCTATGAGAAAAGGGTTTACATATCCGTTTTACTGTGTACTAGGAACACTTGATGGCATCTGTTATTTTTTTTCTAATCGTCTAAAAATATTAAAATTACGATTCAACAAACCGGTATCGTAGGTACACTACACGAAAGAGCTGGCAGCATTATTTGTAAATTTGACATTTGCATGTGTCAATTTGAGATTTAAAAAAAAACAGACTACAGTGTGTGGAATTCTCCTGCGGTAGTTGAAACTATGCTGCAGTGTCCTCCTCTAATAAAATGACACATTGGTTTTTTGACAAAAAAACATAGTTTGAATTTAAAAAAAGAACCTAAAGATATATACATTCTATATAAGCGCGAGTGTTTGTATACAAGATGGAAAGGACACCGACGCAAAAGCCGTCACCACGTAATCAGTACATCATTCTGAGCCTCCCCACATAGAAATTTTTCATCGGTTATTAATAAAAAATGCTGTTTCCTACAAAAGTGCAATACATCAAATTCGTCAAAATAATTCATTTATTCATATTTATATACATTAAAATTTATAAATTAAAATAAACTAAAGTAACAAACTTAATCATAAAATTAAAAAAATGGCGTCAAAAAACTGCTCATCGCAGTCAACTGGTAATGTACCAAAGAGACTGGCGGCGTTGCCACGTTTTATGGCAATGCTAAGCCTTTGGCCAAGGTAAAAGCCAGCCCTTGGGTCACGGGAAGTGTCAACTAAAATGTCCTTGAAAAGGCTGTGAGCACTTGGACCCCACGGTCCTAGAGTTTCAACCCCAAACGGCTCGAAAATATAGTTACCAATAAGGTTACTATATATACGCCGCTTGAGGTTCTCTGCAGCCGCAGCGGCGGCGCCAGCACAGCACGATGAGCTTGGAAGATGGGACGGCGCAAGAGTATCGACGCAAGATAAAATGTATGGAACAGCTGATTTTTTTTCCGGGGGAGGTCAGAATAATTTACTGAATATGTGGTAACCGTTTCCTCCAACCTTGGTGATTGTTTTTGATGTGAAACATCTTTAGCGCGCCTACGAAGTGAAACCGACTCGTATGCCGTGACGGAAGATGGCATGATGCTGTCATAGCGTGATGCCTCCTATAAGCAACGTAAAATCAACCTTTTCTCATTAGTTTGTTTTAGAACGATTGTTGATCTTCATATTCCGTTTTTGAAAGTTCCACGCTACTCAATTAGTGATGTAGTTAGGTCGTATGCAGATTTGATCGATTTCAAAGAAAATACTTTAATGTAATATTTATTCTTGATTTTACTCGATATTTCGTTATAGTTTTTTTTTTATCAATTATTTATTGTAATATTTTTTTTATTTTCATTTATATTTCTCTTTCCAGGGCCCCGGCACAGCTTACTGGTTCGGCCTGGCGCTGATTGAAATGCTGCAAGGCAAGGATGAAGCCGCCAAGGTTGAAAAGGGCATGATAATCGAATGTTATTAAGTTCTGTCGGTTGTGTTTAAGGTGGCAGCGTCAGGGTAGCCCGCGAAATTCGAATTTTCTGACGTTTTTTGCAATTTACAGGTCAATGTCAGGTTTTATTTTGATGAAAAATGAGTCGCGCCTGTAACACAACCACGACTGTAATGCACACGACTGTAATACAACCCTCTAAGTTCATTTAATGACTTTTTCATGAAATAGTTATAGAATAGAGTTAAATGAAGTTAGGAGGGTAGTTTTAATAATTTTAATGCTGATAATTCTGTAACTACATACGTGTTACAGGCGCCACTCATTTTTCATCAACTTACAACCTGACATTGACTTGCAAATTGCAAAAAACGTAAAAAAAAATTGAATTTCGCGGGTTATCCTGATGGTTCCACCTTAATGGCTGCTTACGTGTCTCTTACTGTTCTTTATGCATGCTTGGAAAAAACTATCTTGTACTCCGGGTTTTTTGTATTGTAATAGATTATCCAATTATGTGCTTCAAATTAGTTACACAAATGTTAATAGCTTGAAGCAGATTCGTGGTTGATTAAGTTTAATTTGAAAGGTCAAAACTGTTTTATTATTTTGTTTTTTTTTGGTATTTTAAGTTTGTAAATGTTTTATTATAATAAAGTACCTCTAAAAATTTTATTCTGAAAAAAATATTTTTGTTTTCTACCCTCCGTATACAGGCTGTCGCTTTTCATCCTGATCAAATTCAAGGAGGTATCTATACTAATGATTCTCGACCCGAATCGATATTAAAAAGGGTAGGTACTTTCATTTTTTTTACGGAAATCGGTAAGTGTAAACCACCCGTATTAAACCGCAGCCCGTCTGTTCCTAGCCCTATAAACGCGCCGTCACACAAACGCAGACGTTTATTCTACAGTATAACTATGGACAGTATGGAAACTAGCGGGTGGTTTACACTTACTTAATCCTACCATTTTTATAATCGTTTCGGGTCGAGAATCATTAGTATAGATACCTCCTTGAATTTAACCAGGAAGCAAAGCGACAGCCTGTATAGGGTGACCGATGCTTAAACACGTGATTGTACTCATGATAACAAACAACTTACCCAAAGAAACTTTTTTTTTAAATATTCATTCAATAACACAACCGCCGTATGAAATTATCCTGCCAGGGTTGCGGGACTATTCGAAAGAGATACCGTGGCCCTGGAACACAAAGGGCAAAGGATGGAACATGGATGAGTTTTAGTCAGTAAAAGTCTGATACTCCCTCCTGCTCAGCCCAGAGCGGGAGGGGTTATTTGATGATTTCCCATCGGTAAAAAAAAAGCCGTATGAAATTCGCGCGCGCGCGCCTTTAACCTATCAGCCGTTAGCCGTGTGACACCATGCTGTCTCATTCACAAAGCATCATATAAATAAGTCTCATTAATATCGTACCGTGCAACAGTGGGCAGGCAGAGTACCCGCGCGGCGCGCGAATTTCATACGGCTACACCCTATAAACTTGGTGGAAGTGACACCAACACTAAAACAATTACCACGAATTCAGTACATCATTTTGTTACCACATAGAAATTTTTCATCGGTAATAAAAAAAAAAACTTCTTTTTCATTTATTTCGATCGTGTAAGTACTGCACTTTTGTTTGTTTTTTTTTTTTCAACAACCAGCGAACATTCGTTTGGTTCAGAATGATTTACTTCTTTCTTTTTTTTCGTGTGGTTAGTGCCTAACCTGGTGTCAGAGTTTTTATGTCGCCTATGGGCCTCTGACTTGACTTTACATGCTGTCAAGAAATATCTCTCAGGCATGCAGGTTTCCTCACGATGTTTCCCTTCACCGTAGCAAGTGATAATTAATGATGTACTGAAAACGTTGTAACAGGTCGATGAGCCTACAACGTTACTATTGGTGTTTCCAACTTGTGGTAACTAAGCAAACAACATCATGTAAACTTGATACTGTCACTTACCGTACTGAATATCTTCCGTGATTGTTCTATTAATTTGAGCATCGTAATAAGGACTCCACAAAACCTTGTGATACTGTAAGTGTGTTTTGCTGTGACTTAGTGATGAGTTCCAGTAGGCGCGTAGCAAAAGACAAAGAAAGAAGGTAGACAGATTTGTCTGCTCTTAACAATTTATTTTCCAACCACCCGCATTATCCAGTCAACCCGCGATCATGGCGCTTGCCACAGCGTCAAATCAAATCAAAGCATTTATTTCAAGTAGGCCAGTTACAGGCACTTTTGAACTGTTGAAACAAAGTTAGCAATGAAATGTAGCTACAGACCCAGTCACAAGGCATAAAACTGTGAAAGTACTGTAGTTGCCCATTCCCTAGCGTAGATCTCTATGTAGAAGAACGGGCAAGAAACTCCATGGGCACTCTTTTAAATCAGCATATTGTTACAAAACCTTGGTTACATCATTAATATTGAGATGGTACATTATGTGAGAACGATGTAGCAAGATTTGCACGTTAAAAGTGTCCATAATAAACACAAAAAATACAATATAAAAAAAAAAAAACGAAATAATAAAACGTCGAAATATCGGGAGCTCAAAATAATGAACAATCACGGAAGATAACCCGTAAGTGACAGTTATATGTTTAGTTTAAGGTGGAAGCGCAAGGGTAGCCCGCGAAATTTATATTTTCTCAAGTTTATTGCAATTTGCAGGTCAATGTCAGGTTGTATGTTGATGAAAATATGAATCGCGCCAGTAACACGTATGGAGTTACAGAATTATAATCATTCAAATCATCAATACAACCCTCCAAGCTCATATAACCCCATTCAATAGCTATTTCATGAAAAGTCACTCTTTGGGATTATATGAACTTGGGAGGGTTATATTGATGATTTAAATGACTATAATTCTGTAACTCCATACGTGTTACTGGCGCGATTCATATTTTCATCAACATACAAACTGTCACTAACCTGCAAATTGCAATAAATGTAAGAAAATTTAAATTTCGCGGGCTACCCTTGCGTATCCACCTTAAACCGTGAAAGCTTATAACAGTATGTCAGTATCACGCCTATAATCCCCGAAGGGGTAAACAGAGGTGTCCAGTTATGTCGAAGTCTCATGTAATAAGAGGCGAGCCGATTGCGGTCAACCAAGCACAAATCGCACAAGAAAACGCATCGTAATAAAACAATACAAATTAAATTAATACTTATATTTGGGTACATAGATTATACATTTAATTCTTAATTTTAACACTAAATAAATTATATAAAAAAGTAAATGCAGTATTAGCCTGAGAGTACAGTCTTATTCGTTTTCTGAAAGCCTGGACACATTCGCGAAACTAAGCCTGAAGATGGCGCTAGCAGCATAGGCAAACAGTAAAAGCACATTGTTTTGTTTTAGCATCTTACTACAATTCTTTCACTTTTATTTAATTGTTTTAGTTGCGCCATAAAGATCAACGATGTAACATGGAAGGAACATCGATACGATAAGAAGTATATAACAAGGACCGTAAATAAGGTTGCAGTTGCTGGACTGCAGCGTTCAGTATTTTCTTGCACACGTTGCTGTGACCGACATAGAATCTTCAAACAGACTTCGAACCCAAGTCGGCCGGAGCAAAGACAATCACTGCAGATGGGGGTTCATGGACGGGTCAGACCTCAAGTGCATATGCGGCGTCTCCCCAAAATCAATAGCCCACCTTCCATCTTGCACTGCATGCCCTAACACCTGCGCACCTGAGGACTTGCTTCTGTATCCGTGAGCGGAATTCGCGTGGCTGAGTTTTTGGCTAAACATATTATATGAACTTTTTGCCACCGACACGCTAGGAAGTATTTTCTTCGTCCATCCGTCAATTTCCTATCACAGAGGAATTTGGAAGTTCAATTCCTTTTATATGATATGGGGCAAGTTTGCAACATCCTACGGCGTTTGATAAGTCAATGAGATTACTGTGTGCTGCTAGCGCGCAAAATTGGCAGTAATATCTCATTTAATCTGTTATAACAAATATCTGATCAGAGGCTTTCAAAAAACGAGAGTTTTTAGCACACAATGCATTAATAATTTCAATTTACAATTTTCACACCATAACTATTTGACCGCTACAGCAAAAACGCACGCGCGGGCCCTCATCGCCAAGCCACAATTTTACCTAACATTTTGTCACATATTTGTGTCATTTGGCGTACACGGCACGCACTTGCTTGTCACGTATATGTGACAATTCAGTCAAAAAGTTAAGTAACTCTTCTCCTATTTGCTTAATAGATAATTCTGCGCAGTGACTTAATTTCAAATACCAATAAAAAACAATTCAGACTTATAATTTTAAAACAAGTTCAGATCACATAGCGCTATAATTTTAAATTCAAAGACAAGACTTTCCACAGAGCACGGAGACTACTATACATAATGCACAAATGACGTATAGGTACAGACTTTATCACAAAGGTAGGGTCATATTTAAGGGTGACGTATACACCATCAAACTGCACAACTTTCTTTATGGGTCCAATGTGGTAATCGCGAAAAAAATTACCCACTGTCCCATACAAAATTTCAATACCTAACCTCGACACAAATGTATGGGACAGTCGATTTTTTTTCGCGATGTTGGTCCCATGGAGATTTTTTTTCAGTTTGACGGTCTTTCTTACATTCTTAAAATAATATGAGCACACCTTTATCATACATTCATACATACTGTTTTTAATGGCGGCTGTTGACAGAAGTTGTGCGCAAACGCATTGCATTAAAAGTCTGTACTATAAATAAGGTCCCATTAAAGTAGATGGACAAATTTTAACACAGCGTTCAGTACGTCTAACAAAAGATATCCAAGCAAAAAAAAAACACTGATTAAAGTGATTTTATGTTGATGTGTTTATTCTAGAGTGCTGCCGGCAATTTATTATTTTAGGTATAAGTAAAATCACATTAATCAGTGTTTGTTTTGCTTGGATATCATTGGTTAGACGTACTGAACGCCGTGTTAAATTTTTTCCACCTATTTTAATGGGACCATAGAGACATATAGTCTTTTCACAGTTTATTTTCCGCTAGGTATGAACCTGGCTAACATGAGGTATGAAATTATTCCCAAAAAAAAGGGGAACAATTTCTCACCGGTTTCATTCGACCAGTTCAGATTCAAGCATTATATCACTGAATAAGGAGAACGAAGCATTCTACTGTACTAAATTGATAGATAATAATATGAGTATTCCAATCAATACATAAAATAACCTATAACAGTCTATTACAATGAGATTCCTACAAAAATCAGGAACACAACTATTTGGCAAGTTATAATACTAAATATGAAAGAGCGTACATGTTGTTTTTGGTCGACAGTGAGTAATTGAGTATCAGGAAAGTGTGGTCATATCATTGATCATCATCATCAAAACTGCCATTTCAGTGTTAAAACCTGATATTATAATGAAAGATACATTACGTTCATACTGTTCAAATATCGTTGCGTTGTTACGACTGCGATAGATAATACGGAACGCATGATACAGAAAGAGACAGCTATTGCGCTCGAAGTATTTAAATTACGACAATTGACTGAAGTTGTTTGCGCGCGCTAGTGCGATATCTACTTCTTTATACTAACATTGGTTACAACAGTTTTATTAAGGACGTACGAAATAACCAGCAGTCTCATCTATTTAGGTCGAGTAGGTATTTAAATTTTGTATGGGCCAGCAGTTTTTTTTTTCGCGATTAATTTTTCGTTTCTATGCAGAAAGTTGGTCAGTTTATACCACATTCAGGTCTATAACACATTCTTAAATATGACCAGACCTTTCTAACACCCGCTGTATAGGCCATAGGGGATGCTAAACACATCTGGGTATTTGTATTTCCGATTTGGCAGTATTTGTTAAACCATAAATCCGACCCGACGCAAGTACACACGGCGCCACAGCTATACTTTTCCAGTATAACATGGCCTCGCTTTGTATAGATTTCCTTTCCCGTACAATGAGAGATCCACATAAACTGGTTTTGTATAGCTTGATTGGTCGCCGTGCATACTACAAATTCTAGGCTTTCATTCGGCTAGTGACGATCAAGAAACCCCGTTCGGCAACTACGATCACTGTATCATGTGCGGGCGCAAAACCGAACTGTCTACCCGCACATGTATGCGGGTAGACAGTTCGGTTTTGCCACCCGGTCGTACAATATCATACCAACCCGAATGTGAGTAGATCCCTTAAAATTGAATGGGGGCTATCGCGTGTAAATTCACCGCTAGAGGCGCTAATGTAGCGCGAGGTCACCGGAATGTCAGATGTCATAGAAAGTTCACGCGTTGCGTGCTTTTTTATCACGTATTTTTACTAATATTCACGATTGTCTAGACCAGATTGAGCTATTCCTGATTAATTGTAACTTAAAGATTTTAAGTAGCAACTTGGGATCTTATTTGTTAGTACTTGGAGGTAAAATGATTTTTAAATGTTTCGTGCTTGCTAAATTTAGGGAGAATATTGTAAATATATATCTGAAGTTTACACTATGTTGTTATACGTAATAAAATAAACTTTTTATGAAGTTATTGGTACTTTAAAGTATAAAATTGAATTATTGACATGACCTTACTCGACAGTGCCGACATCTGGTGAGCTCAAAAACGATAGCCCTCATTGCACCAAATGATCTATAGAGATAGATACATAAAAATGGAACAGATAGCTAGAGAGCTATTGCTATCTCTTTCTCGCATGTCTTACAAGACAGAGATGGAAATAAGAACTGTTTACAAAATCTGTTCCATGTTTTTTAATACTAGAATAATTGTAAGTATTAATAATGAGATACAAAAAGGGCATGTGAAACCCGGTTTCGGTCCCATAGAAAAAACCGGTTTTACTATGGGACCGAAATCCGGTTCCGCATACCCTAAATACAAAGTCTTGGTCTAAATTAAACTAGTACATAATACGGGTAGGCAGAAACCACAGAACGCCACCTGCTACGATCCTTACTTACTCCTTTCGCCTCGCCCACGTTCATACATCTGCACGCGTAGCATCACCACCGAGTTTTGTCACTGGGTTTTGTCGACGGAAGAATCGACAAAATGACAGATTTCTTTTGTTTATCTGTCATTTTGTCGATTCTTCCGTCGATAAAACCCTTTTCTACTGTGGTGATGCTACGCGTGCTGGTGAGGACTTGAATACTATCTCTCCAGGCATCGGGTTAACAAAATGGGTGTACTATAAGTCCCTTGCTCTAAACAATGTTTTATAGACATTTTGACTCATACAAGGTGTAACAGAACCCTTCACGAAGCCGTCAACCAAGCATTATGTACACCAAACTAAGTAACTTTACGCAAAAATTATTGCTGGGAAACTCCTTTTTTTTGGGTTGAAAAATTACGTTTTACGGTAGGTCTCAATGTAACGCACTCAAAACATTGTGCTGATGGATGGATTGAATAGTACGGGGGTCATGGATGTATTAAAAGTAACATTTAAAAAATTGTCTTAAAAAAAAAGTTGTGTACAAATTGAAACTTTGACCCTCAATATCTCCGTAACTAGAAGGTTCCCAGGTATGGTCAAGAACGAAAAAACTATCGCAATGACGGCGAGAACAAATGCCTTTCGGCTTCGCTATAGGTATTTTTACACCCATTATAAACACACAAGTTTTTTACATGACATAATTTCTTAGAAAATGACTTACATAAATGTTTTTACTTAATGACTAATGTTAAGTATATTTCAACGTTACATCGTGTATGCGTTGGAGTCATCTGATAGTTTGACTAAGCTTTGAAAAGGAGGTTATATCCATAATGAGTATCTTATGCAAATAAAATTAGTAATACCAGTTTCCGGGCACACATTCTCGTGTAGTGTCTCCCCGAGGGGTCAGGCAGAGGTCTACCTATAATAAACCCACAGTCCGCTAGTTTTGTTTAAGTCCCATGTAATAGGGGGTGAGCCTATTCCCATCAACCGAGCTCAAATCCGGACTCCGTAGCTGCCACTGAGAAACTCCTAATGGAAAAACCCAATAACACTTTGCCCGACCTTGGAATCGAACCCAGGACCTCATGCTCAGCATTCGCGCTTGCGACCACAAGACCATCAAGGCAGTTAAAAAAATACTACTTTCTTCTTTATCGTGTGTAAGTGCCTAACTATGGCTTTACAATTTACATGCTGTAGAGATATATCTCTCAGGCATGCTGGTCTCCTCACGATATTTCCCTTCACCGAAGCAAGTGATAATTATACAATACGCACATGAATCCGAAAAATCTGAGGTGCTTCTTAAATAAATAAATATCGCTGGACATTACACACAACGCCATCTAGGTGCCACACTAAGCAACGAGGCTTGTGTCGTGGACACCAGATAGTTGATAATACTTCATGGACACTTTTTGTTTATAAATACATACTTATTATACATATAAACATCCATGACTCGGAAACAAATGCCCATGCTCATCACACAAACATTTGCTCCTACCGGGATTCGATCCCGGGACCCTTAAAACGTAAGGCAGCTTCACTACCGTTGCACCATTCGGGTCGACTTGGGTTTGAACTTGAGCAAACGTATTTTGAAGTAATAGTTACTTGGCAGTCTGACAGTCACACCAGCCAGTAGGCTATCACTGCTTGAAAATACCTAAAACTAGCTCTATGGACTAGTAGAATCAGTCCCCAAAAATCACAGATAATTAAAATCAGACCGTTGAAATATACCTAACATAAAATCATCGCATAGTATCTTCTTACACTAAAAATATTACCAGTTATCAAGAAAGTCGTATCCAGTCTTCGGCACGGAATCTGTTAATGTCTCCGTCGATTGGAAGTCGGTGCCTGAAGACGCTTGACTCGAAGACAGGAGGCCGCGATTCTCTTCAGAGATATCTGGAAGATGGGAAACGGTTTGATTAGTCTTTTTTTAAATGGTATAAGCCTGCCACTCTATTGCTGAAGAACAGCGGTGGCCCATTGGAGGCAGCCCCGATATACAAACAGCAAGGCCGCCGCACATTGGCGGCACGGCATGGCAAGGTATTTTTAGGCGACGAATAAAAATATAACTTACAAGGTATGGATTTAAAGTTGAAATTTCAATGTTAAAAAACAATACCGCGGTATGCTTAGGCAGCCAGGAGCCTTGACATTAAAATTTCAAGTTTATTTCCATACCATTCAGTTATATTTTTATTGGTCGCCTAACAATATACCTTGCCATGCCGTGCCGCCAATGTGCGCCGGGCCTAAGTCGTGGGTTCGTAGTTCGTACCCCGGCAGGCGCATTACTTTGTGTAATTTATTTCATCACAACAGCTCTCAAAAACGGTGAAGGAAAAGATCGTGAGGAAACCGACATGTCTTAGAAACAAAAATTCGAAGACATGTGACATCTACCAACCCGCACTGGGCCCGTGTGGTGGATTATAGCAAATTCCCTTTCATGAGAGAAGGCCGCGTGTCCCAGCAGTTGGAACATTAAAGGCTGATTATCCTATGCTTTATGCCCACCACACTATTCCCAAGCCACTGCACCTTCTGAAAGCCAGAATGAACAGAGGCAACCACCAGAAAAACGCCGAGACAATGAAGCTCGACGAAGTCCCAGAGAAACAATTTAACTGTCTTGGATCCCTCAACGTAATCGGGGGAGGGGGGGTGTTTAGTCTAACATACACTGGTAATCCCTGAAGGATGTTAGATTTAGCTAATAGTACACCCACATTTCGCCATTTATGTTACAGTCCCATGTAATACGTGGCGAGTCTATTTACATCAATTGGGCACAAATCCGTGGCCGTCACTGAGAAATTCCTGATGGAAAACCCCAATATCACTGCGCGACCTGGGAATTGAATCCAGGACCTCTTGCTCAACAGTCGTGCTTGTATCTACTAGACCGACGAGTATGGATATCTGATAAAAAGGATAGGTATCGGAACCTAAGCCAACGCTTTCGGTCTATGAATGTTTAAGGTGGATGCGCAAGGGTAGCGCGAAATTTAAATTTTCTTACGTTTATTGCAATTTGCAGGTCAGTGTCAGGTTATACGTTGATGAAAATATGAATCGCGCCAGTAACACGTATGGAGTTACAGAATTATTATCATTCAATCCCATTGAGTGACTTTTTCATGAAATAGCTGTTGAATGGGATTATATGAACTTGGAGGGCTGTATTGATGATTTCAATGATTATAATTCTGTAACTCCATACGTGTTACTGGCGCGATTCATATTTTCATCAACACACAACCTGAAACTGACCTGCAAATTGCAATAAACATAAGAAAATTTAAATTTCGCGGGCTACACTTGCGCTTCCACCTTAATTAATTCTGTCCTATTGTAATTACAAGCAAAGGTGAATTCATTCATAAAGAGTGTAAGCGTGTAAGTTATTATGAATAAGCAAAACGGAAATTAAACACGGAAATAGCCATGCTGTGAATGCTGTGTTTAGCATATTTTTAAATGACGCATCATTGTTTGACTACTATTAGTCATGTTCCACTACACCTACACGGGGAGTTTGTAACACAACTCTTTCTAATTCTAATAAGTGGTGTGGTTTCTGGGACCGACTTTTTCGCGTTTGACCTTAGGGGTTCGTCCTATAATTACGTGAGGTTCGAACAAGGGTAAGGGTCAGAAATAAATCACGAACGATCACGATTGGGAGGAGGTGTGATACTCGTAATGTGACAATCACGCGTAGGTATACATATATATTTCGAAGGACGAAAAAAAAAATTGAGTGTGTAAAGTATTTCTTACCAATAACGAATTCAAAACCCAAGCTAACGAATTTTTGTCAATTTTTTTTATTTAAACAAATTCTAAAACTGTCTGATCTTTTCAACTATAAAAAATACACGTGATGCTGTGATGGCGGAGGAGGGGTAGCCTAAAACATCACGAGTGACGTATCACGAAAGGCGAGGGGGTATATTAGTGGCCTCAAAGACTACGTGATTAAAGGATGGCCCCTAAATAAATCAAAAATATAAAAAAATAAAAATGTTTGTCTATCAACATTGAACGCGTATCTAAAGTTCCGTGTCTGTACTATTCGTCGTTGAGGAGTTCAGTCGTAAGGAGGCGATCTTGGCCGCAGGATCAAGTCAAGTCTGTTATAAAAATGTATTGTCACCAGAAACAAAGGTGTGTGCGAAATTTTAGCTCAATCGGTTAGGGGAAGTGGTTTGAAATTTAGTAGCAAGATTTAACCAATAGATGGGTACTAACTAACTGAGAAGGTAAGCTATTGCTTGCTCAAAAGCTGATTCTTATTTGCTGACTAGCTGTTGCCCGCGACCTTCGTTCGCGTGAAATTATTATAAAAAATTTTAGTTCCCTTTTTAATTCGGATTTTGTAGCAATATCAAGGGTTTTTTTTTTTTTGCACGAAACCCTAATATTTTTTCTAAAATAAAAGTAGCCTATGTTAGACCTTATAACATCAGTTATCTGCCAGTAAAACTCCCGTCAAAATCGGTTCAGCCGTTACGGAGATTGGACGGAACAAGCAGACAGACAAAAATTGAAAACAAAAATGTGTTTTTGTTCTAAGTGCCGTATATATTTTCATTTGCATTCAGTAAAAAGCTCTTATTTTGATATTACAGACAGACACTTCAATTTAATTTATTTGAAAGATGTATAGATTTTTAGGGCGATCCTTCACAGGACGCTGTGAACAAAGGCACTTACTCCAAAGGCAAAACGTGTGAAAGAACAAGAATAATATTGACAAAACGCTAGCCCATCCCCTTTCAACTACACGCATGCCTATAACAATCACAATGACACACAATGAATCAAAATATAAACATTGAAATTAGTATCACAAATTCGTGGCCTATCTTAAACAAACAAGCGTGAGTAAATCTATACAATTATCTGTTTTGTAAATATAACGGTTTGCCGATACAAAAAGGGTGCTATAAATTATAGCATTCGTTCACACGTGTCTAGAATTCTCACGTCTATTAATTCCCGAGAGTTAGGCAGAGGTCTGCCTAATATCATTCCCCTATTCCAATTTATTTGTGGTCAGCGCAGCATGTCTTCTTCTTCCATACTTCTCTATTACTCGTCATCTCAGCAGTCACCTCCTTTCTAGCCATATCATCCTTCACACAGTCCATCCATCGTTTCTGTAGTCTTCCTCTACTCTTTTAGCAATCCACATTCGTACTCAAAACTTTCGTCACCACATTGTCCTCATTCCTCCGCATCGCATGCTCATATCATGACAACCGATCACAAGGTTTCAGTCACCGGCGCCATTTCCAGACTTCCTCTTAGTACTCATTTCTTATTTTATCCATTCGCGTTACACCACACATTCCCCCCCTTTCATTCATCCCTTTTGTGTCCCAAAATTCTGATCTGAGACTTTCGTCCACAGGCGGGACCAACGGCTTAACGTGCTTTCCGAGGTATGGAGGAAACTCGGTATGTAATGGATGGTCACTCATCATCCATCCACTCACAGTTATTATTTAGCTAGAATACGGTTCTAAAATAAATACGGATAAGCCCAAGTAGATGGGCTGCTAAGTCCACGCAAACCTTGGATTATCATAAAATAAGCATACAATATAAATTAACAGTAATTCCACGTTCACTCTTCAAGAGTTTCCTTTATCAATATTGAATACTATGTGCGGAGAATTAATTATATTAGGTACTAGCAATTCGCCCGCGACTTCGTCCGCAAAAATCAGGTCATCGATCCTGATTTGCGCGGACTTGTCCAACCTTCTCATTTGTCCGGACTTTGTAAGTTAATGGGATTTTATAAGAAAAAAAAATTAAGACTGCCAAAAAAAGAAAGATTAAAATTGCCTGTATCTCATGGACCGTGATAGCTAGACAGTTAAAATTTTCACAGATGATGTATTTATGTTGCCGCTATAACAACAAATACAAAAAACAGGATAAATTAAAAATTTAAGGGGGGCTCCCATACAACAAACGTGTTTTATATAACCATAGGTTCAGAGGTTTACACATGAAAAGGTAACAGACAGACTGACTTCACTTTCGCATTTATATTATTAGTGTAGATTACAATACAGCTCCATAGAGACAGTTACACAATAAATAAATATCCTAAGTAGGTACTTAAGATTACTAGATGCGTGTTCTTATGTATAAAATGTGCACATAATCTGCTTAAAACACATTTACACGGACCAATTTATGCGCTTTCTGAATGCGAGAATATAAGTTGCATAATAAGAATAATATAATCAGCATATAACGTCCCCACTGCTGGGACAGGCTACAGTCCACTTCCTCTCTATGAGAGAGAGTGGACTGTAATCCACCACGCGGGCCCAGAGCGAGTTAGTAGATATCACGCTTCAAATTTTTGATTCTAGGACATACCGGTTTCCTCACGATGTTTTCCTTCACCGTATTGAGAGCAGTGGTGATGAAATAAATTACATAAAGTGTAGTGTTTAAGTGGGTAACTCTTTTTAGCTTGAATTAGGACAAATAGGCCAAGATAGCCACAAAGTCGGTGCCTGATGGCTAAAGATGAGAAGTCTTCACCGAAGCAGGCAGAAATGCTTATGTGTGATGATTTGGACTCGTTCTTGATAGATTGGCCGTGGAAGGCAAAATATTGGAAAAATATGGAGTGGTTTTCTATGTAAGAAAGATATGAGGACAAATCTAAGGAAAAACGCGGTAAAATATCGCGTGCGTGTTTTCGCTAGATTGTTGGTGGATAAAATATTTCGAATGTGCTGTATCTAGGCGAAAAAACGCGCGAAATATCGCCACGTAGTTCTACTATTCTAATTTATGAAAAGCATTTGGATGTTGAAATTCGGATTTTAAAAAGCGTCAAAAAAGTAAAAAGCACTGGTGATTGGTGTGTAAATGCACAGTTTTTCCATTTTTTTTTATCCGAGCCATCTTTTAACGGGCGTTGAAAAAGCGTTCGTTAGTTTAGACATTAGTTTAGAGCATAAGAAAAAAAAAACAAACTCACCACTGCTAGATTTGACAATGCTGCTCCTATAATCCTTTTCATACTTATTCTCCGCCTGCGGACTCTTGAAATTAGTTCTAAAGAAGTTTTCAGAAGAGGCCACAATCTGCGTTTGAGGACCAAGTGATACCAAACACTCTCTTTCCTCATCTTTGCTCTTAAAATTCCCTATAAACTTGCTGATAAACCCTGGAGAGGTAACCTCTCTTTCGGGACCCTCTTTGTAAGAGTTCCGGAGTACTTCATGAGATTTTAATGCATTTTTCAACTCGGACACCACTTTTGAGTGTGACAATGCAAGTTCAGACATTATAGGAGGTGGGGATGTAGGTTTTACATCTTTAGGTGCTCGGCAGTCACTTAAAATACATAGATTTAATTGACTTTTCGTTTGATACAGGAATGGACTGCTATGTTCATCTCTATATGAGGTGTTTTCATCCTGGATTAGTTTCTGACCGTGATCTCGTCCAAAAAATGACATTAAGTCATCTTTGCGTACCGGTGGGTCGTTGATGTCAAAGTCTAATGTATCTAATAATGCATATTTCAATGAAATATCTGACTTTATTAGAGATTCGTTTATGATTTCAGTCTGGAAATAAAGAAAAAATATATCAATTATTAATTTTATAGCCAATAGCGAACCAACATCTGAGGAGGCTATCGCTTGGGTGGATCAAGGGCTATTGTTAGGAGGTTCCTCTCTCAAGAGCGCTGACCACCGGTAGCTCGGACCCTGTTCCCGATGCTGGTGGGCTACTATTTTGTATATTTTTAATGTGTTAAGTTTTTAAATTTTAATAGGTATTTAAAAATGTAATTAATAAGGTTGATGAATGAAAGGAATTATTGTTAATAATGGAGATATGGAACCCCTTAAAAGGTGGGGATGATTAAGGGAAATTTGGAAAAGGTTGGAGTGTTTTGGAAAAAGGCATGTAGAGAAGAGCGATTGGAAGACCGTTTATTCTGTTACACCCTGTATAGAAGGTATAAGGTATGGTCCAGACCAAAAAATATTAACACTAACAGGGAGGACAAGGTGCCTTTCGGCTTTGTTGTGCTGTGTTTTTACTCCTTTTATTATATGTAGTTGTATGTTTTGTTGTAGTTGTTGTGTTTTTATGTTGTTGTTGAGTGTTGTTGTTGCAATTTTGAAGAATGTGATTTTGTTCCTCATTGTATTCTTTGCCAAGTCCATAATAAAGTATGTGTTAAATAATTAATTAATTTAAACAGAAATAAAAACTGAAAAATTATGACTATCATGTTTTGAATTTGTTGAAATTGTTACCTTTTTTATCCTGTGGTTAGTTAGATACCTTGAAAGAATGCTACCTGTATAATTGTGTAAAAATGTGTTATACTTATAAATGTAAACGGAATGTGATAAGCAAAACTTATATGTTTATTATTTTCTGTACAGTTTTCCTGTTTGAATTATACATTAATAGTACAGTCAACAAACAATGAAACATAATGTATGACAAAATTATAGAACATATTCCATAAATGTTCAACATATTCTATAAATGTTCTATAATTTTTTCAAACAAGTTGATTGTCCCTTATGAGCAATATTTGTATACATTTTTATTTCTAATCATGTTCTCAAAACGGCTCTAACAGTTTTGATGCAAAATTAATATGGTGGCAAAAAATCAATCTATCTAGGTCTCTTAACTGTGAAAATTTGTTTAGGTAGGTTCCTATATTTAATTGTGTCAGGACTATAAAAGACACTGTGTTGTTTGTCATATACCCATTAATTTTCAAAAGATATCATAATATTGGGTCCTATTATTTACATTGAATAGACTGTATGAAGGCTGAAATGGGATGAAAGATGTCTGCTGAAGTGACGAGTGATGGAAAGTTAAGGAAGAAGAATACATGCAAGTACGGTTAGCGCAACCCCAGATACATTGGGATAAGGGCAGGAGAATAATGATTATCCAACAAAGTGAAATGGTATGATTTGTTAGTAAGAAATGAAACTATTTAATACTAGCTGTTGCCCACGGCTTCGCTCGCGTTTTGGTTACAGGTGAAGCTAATAAAAGCGAGTTAAAATACAGTGGAACTGTGAAATGTTGTAAAGTTGGATTTGCAACAACAGCATGATTAATATTTTTTTTTTTTTATATGACACTAGCTGTTGCCTGTAGCTTCGCTCGCGTTATGGCCGGACATTATTCCAAGGGCACATTGTAAATATAGCCTATAGCACTTGGGGATAATGTAGCCTATATTCCTATTAGTGAAAAAAAAAATCTAAATCAGTTCAGTAGATCCAGAGATTACCCCCTACAACCTCACAAACTTTAACTCTTTATATTATTAGTATACACACATCAAAAGTGTCTAGGGATCAAGCATTTTTATGTGGATTTCTTGAGATTGAGATGTGGCTTTGTAATAAATTTATGATTTTATAAATTTATATGGATCCTTTTTGGTGCATTTCATAATTTGAATCAGGAACTGTGAATCAAATTCGAGTAAAAGATGAAAATCAGCTGTCAATATTTTCCCTATAAAAACATACAACGCATTGAAGACATTATTAGTGCTACTGTTGCCCTACTACTGATTAAAACCAACGTTATTATGGAGCGGCGACGTCATTTAAGCAGGGAAGAAATGCTCAGAGCCCGGGGAGGGCCTGTACTTATGCTTTCGCGGTTGCACAACGACATGCTTTGCTAATGCTTTGCTTGGTAGTATAGTTGCAGGCCTACCTCACTGCCTCCTTCAGGGGCAGTGAGGTGGCGGGGTCTTGAGGGTGAGCGCCACAGTCGTGTAGATCCTCAAGGCAAGTCTGGGGGATTCACCTTCACGAGGTTGCCGCCCTGTTTTTGGTCTAATTCCATAAGAAATAGACGCAACGAAAACCCCCGGGCGCTTTTTCAAAAAAAAAAAAAAAAAAAAAAAAAAAAAAAAAAAAAAAAAAAAAAAAAAAGAAATTCCCGAAGCCAAAATCCCAGGCCTAGGGTAACCCGAAACCCCTTTCCCATGATCCTACGCCCAATCCCTCCTTCCTTTTTCCTTTCTCCTTTCGGTCCATGAGGAGGGGTAACCTCATCTCCAAAAAAGCCCACAAACCCTCAACAAATGTCGCAGAAAGGTTTTAATAATCCCCAGGTGGGTCCCGGCAATGCCGGGGAATCCCACGCCGACCCGTCGGCCAGCTCCCACCGTAATCTGGGGGGGGGCACCAATCTGCCACTTAGGGCCGCGCCTTCTGCGCGGCCGGCTGCTTTAGCGCCAACAGCACTGGCTGCGGCTCACGCGCCACCCGACACGACCATGGCTGCGACCTCTGCGCCAATTGACACGACGGCTGCGATTTCCGCGCCTACGACCCTGACACCCGTTATACTTTCCACGAGGGCCTGGCAACAGAGCATCGTTCGGAATAGTATAACGAACAACCCCGACAATGACACCGACAATGCACGACTCTCCAGCCTTGACGGAGAACTCCGCGCGCTGGCACTCCAGCGCGAGAAGATCGAAGCAAGGCTGAGAGACATAGACTCTGGACACCACGGGACGGGAAAGGAAGCTGAATCCGGTGGCCCTGGATTCATCTCTGTGGATGAAGTACGCTTGCTGAAGCGTAAGCGCGGAAAAATCCGGAACAGAGTAAGAGATCTCAACAACCGTTTGAGCAAGATCCGCGAAGGCAATAGCCAGCGCGATGCGCAAACGGTTGCTTGTAAGGGAGTACGCGACCAGCCGCAAGTACGCGAAGGGGAAACCCAGCGCGAAAAGCAGCCGGACGCGGAAACATGCGGGCAAGGACCATTACGCGAAGGGGAAACCCAGCGCGGAACGTCACTGCCCGCACCAGGACCATCCGGAGGAAACAACCGGAACCGCACCGAGACGACCCAAAACCGACACAGACCGAAACAGAAGCGAGGCAAGCGATCTGGATTTTCGCGCAGGGTGTCCCTGGCACGGAACACCGTGCCATGCCCCTCGGAACCGCAACCTGGACCAAGTGGCCAGGGAACGGCGAAGAGGGTGCGCCCGGACGACACGGCTTCGCCGAGCACGCTCCAGGGGGACGCCAAGCGAGTCAAAATTCAGACCGCTCAAGGGGAGCAGAGGACCTACGCACGAGCTACAAAGGATATTCCTGCGCGGCTCGCCGTAGCGATCTGCCTCTCGCCTCCATCACGTGACATGACCACTGACGAGGCCGAGCACATCAAGCTCAGCCTTGAAGACCTCGTCATGGACGCCGACCCCTCCAAACCACTCCCGGCCTTCCGCGGTTACCCTCGGGTAGCGGACGGCACGGTTCAGATGTGGTGTGAGGACGACGGCGCCCTGACCTGGCTAACAGATAACGTACCGAAGATTAGACTGCCCAACACAGACGCGACACTGATAGTCATGAGACAGTCCGACGTGCCGACCCGTGTCCGAGCAGCGCTCTTTGTACCCAGGTACAATGGGGACATAGCGCGGCTCCAGAGCGTTCTGACTCGTCAGAATACTTGGTACGACATAGGGAGGTGGTCGCTGTACAGGGCGACATCAGTCGGTGGTGATAACCATGGGACTTATTTGACCCTGGGCATCCCACCGGAGGAAGTCGAAAAGGTCTTGGGGAGGGAGCGGCGGGTATCGTACCTACTTGGGTCGATATACGTGCGCTTTTTCCCCAACACCCAACCCTCTGACACCCAGACTACGACCACTAGCACTGCACTGACGCAACCGACACCGACAGAACTCGACATGACCATGACGCAACTGGAGGAGGAGATGGCCAGAACGGCAATGGCTGATGCTGTTGCTGGGAGCATGCCAACCTCACCACCAGGGTGGACAGAACAGCTGCTCACCTCGTCACCGTCAATGAGCGACGACCGGCATGGACTGGAGGATGGGGGGGATTTATCCGATGGATCCGTCTCCTCATAACTCCACTCCACCGCCACCGGCGCCCACGTCTAGTCCCCTAAACATCATCCAGACCAACCTCCAGCATAGCCAGACTGCCACGGCTTGCCTGCGCAGGGCGCTGGAGATGAAACCCCGAACTATTGCCCTAATCCAAGAGCCGTGGATTCGAAATAACAGAATATGCGGCCTCGGAAACATTGGAGGTAAGCTAATTCTTGACACACAGGGCACAGAAAAACCAAGGACCTGCGCCTACATACCCAAAGATGTGCCCACCACAACACTCACACAATTATGTTCCAGAGATTTGACAGTCGTCAGGCTCAAAACTGACGGCGATGCACCTGACATCGTCTTAGCCTCGGTTTACATGCCAGGCGAGGATGAAGACTGCCCACCAAAAGAGATGGCCGACCTGGTAAGGTACTGTGAAGACGCCAACCTGGACCTGGTCATCTGCACGGATTCGAACGCCCATCACCCGCTTTGGGGTTGCAATAAAGCCAACACTAGAGGTGAGGTATTATGCACATATCTATTCTCCACTAACCTTAACATCGTTAACCGTGGTTCGGAACCCACTTGGGTCACAGCTCGCGGACAAACAATTATTGACCTAACGCTGGCTTCAGAAAGCGCGACAAAACTTATCTCTAACTGGCACGTATCCAACGAGCCTTCTTGCTCTGATCATAGGAGGATTCGTTTCTCACTAGTAGCTAACACAAAAAAACCCGATCCTAGGCGCAACCCACGACGTACCAACGTACCCGGCTACAAACGGCTTCTGGCCTCACTGCTAACAAGGCACCAAAAACCCCTAAATCTAACGGATCCCAAACAGCTTGAAGACACTGTAATTAAACTCTCAGAATATATCATCGAAGCCTACCACGCCTGCTGCAAACTACCAGATCCAAACACCAAGAGCAAGGGAAACTCTTGGTGGACTGCAGAGCTCGGCAAGCTCAGGCAAACGATGCGCAAACAATTCAACAGAGCCAAGAATTCCAGGCTCCCAGAAGACTGGGACCTATACAAGAAAACACAGTACACCTTCAAAAACCAAGTCAGGTTTGCCAGCAGGGCAGCCTGGCGGAAATTCTGCGAAGACATTGAATCGAACAGCGAAGCTGCGCGAGTAAGGAAGATCCTATCCACCGATCAGGATCGCACCCTCGGATCGCTGAAAAACCCAGACAACACGTACACAAAGTCGGACCATGAAACAAGTAAAGTTCTTCTGGAAACCCATTTCCCAGACTGCAGCCTCTCCGAGGACAGAGTATGGGCAAGTGAACCAATGCACTCACCAAACGACCAGGACTGGTCCAGAGCCCGCACAGTAGTAACCGAAGACAGAATAAAATGGGCAATCAAGACTTTCAAACCATACAAATCCGCAGGTTTAGACGAAATTCTCCCAGCCCTATTGCAATGGGGAGTAGACGTCCTTACGCCATGGCTGGCTGTCATTTTCCAAGCCTGCCTAGCACACAGATATGTGCCACTTCAATGGCGAGAGGTGAAAGTCATTTTCATCCCCAAACCAGGCAAACCCGATTATACACAACCTAAAGCGTACAGACCAATAAGCCTGACATCTTTCCTACTGAAAACCCTTGAGAGACTCTGTGACCGACACATTCGGGACGGACCTCTTCAGGAGCTGCCACTCCACAAACAACAACATGCCTACTCCACAGGAAAATCCACAGAATCTGCACTCCACAGTGTGATCTCCAAGATCGAATGTGCAGTAGACTACAAATGCTCCTCACTAGCTGTTTTTATTGACATAGAAGGTGCTTTTGATAAAACCATTTTTCATAGCATCAACGCAGCCCTCGAGGAACACGGCGTAGACTCGACCCTGCGAGGATGGATCACAAACATGCTCAGACTGAGAGCCGTACAGGTTACGGTGAATGACACTACTAGAGCCATCGTGGCGAAAGGCTGCCCTCAAGGGGGCGTCCTTTCGCCACTTCTATGGAACCTCGTGGTAGACAGCCTCATCAAGCGTCTAAATGACAGAGGCTACTTCACGGTGGGCTACGCTGATGATATAACCATAATAATTAACGGCACACACGAAAATACACTATGCAACCTTATGCGTCAAGCCTTGAAAATGGTAGAGGACTGGTGCAAAGAATATAAACTGGCGGTGAACCCTACCAAAACTGAACTCGTCCTTTTCACAAAGAAAAGAAAGTTGGCAACCTTACAGTTACCACGCTTCTTTGGGATCACCCTAAGCCTGTCGACTGAAACCAAATACCTGGGCATCTATTTGGATAAACAACTGAATTGGGCAAAACACACCGACTACATTACCACAAAAGCCAGCATAGCCCTATGGCAGTGCAAAAGACTGCTCGGCAGAAATTGGGGCCTAAGCCCTAAAATCACCTACTGGCTATACACCACAGTCATCCGACCAATCATCACACACGGCTCGTTAGTTTGGTGGCCCAGGACCAACCTGAGCACAGCCCAGAAAGATCTCGAGAAGCTACAGAGATTTGCCTGCGTAGCAATCACCAGTAGCATGAGGACATCACCCACTGCCGCTTTACAGGTGATGCTGGGGCTGTCACCTCTACACCTCGTTGTAAGAGAGGAGGCGACCCTAGCGATTTTCAGGCTCGAAGTATCCGGCACCCTCAGTAAAGATTCCAGAATCAAACATACACGCTTAAAAGATGATGCTATCAAGCGGCAGCCCATGATGGCATCACCCTGCGACAGAACCCTGAAGACCCACTGCTTTCATAAACACTACAGCATAGAGCTCACAGCGGAGACGCGTGACTACTCAGGTCCAAAAGAGCTAAGGATCTACACTGATGGATCAAAGACCGAAGACGGGACAGGTGTCGGAGTCTTCTCCAACGACCTAAATATTAAAATATCCAAACCCCTGGGAATGCTCAACTCTGTCTATCAAGCTGAGTGTGTTGGCATTATCCAAGCGGCACACGCCATTGAGGTCAGGGAAGTTACGAATACCCATATTCGTATACTCTCCGACAGTGCCTCAGTCCTTCAATCCTTAAAGAGAAACCAGATAACATCGAGACTAATACTAGAATGCCATAATGCCCTAGAACGTGTTACGGTACTAAACCACAACACTGTGACACTACAATGGATCAAAGGACACAGCGGATCACTTGGAAACGATGCGGCTGATGAACTTGCCAGAAGGGGATCCAGCACAAAAGCCTTCGGACCCGAACCCATTGTGCCCATTCCCTTCAAGCAGCTAAGGAGTTGGTTAAAGGAACACACTCAAACGCAAGCGGGAAAATGGTGGACCTTGACACCAGGGTGCAGGCAATCCAAGGAAGCTATGCCATCCCTGGACACGAAGCTAACCAAGCGCCTTCTGCGCCTGGACAGAGATAGCCTGCGACTGGTGGCGGGGACCATCACTGGACATTGCTCACTGAACAAACACTTCCACACCCTAGGTATCACTGATAGCCCCCTGTGCAGAGCGTGCATGGAGGCGGAAGAAACTGTAGCGCATGTACTCCTCGAGTGCACCGGCGTCACCCAGATCCGTGAGGATACTCTTGGAACACCGAGATCCCTTGAGGATGTCCTGAGAAGACCGGGAAGTTTGATCTGCTTCTGGAGGGAGGTGGGCTGGTTGGAGTAACGGCCACCATGGCTCACGCACAATGGTCCAATTTAGGGACTAAGTGCGGAAACCAAACCCTTATAATAAAAAAAAAAAAAAAAAATGCTCAGAGCCGTGGGAATGATAGAAGCTGGTTCCCGGCAACGTACTGTGGCTTTAGCTCTGAATACAAGTCAGAGTGTTATCAGTCGACTTTGGACACGTTACCGAAGCACTGGTACCGTGGCTGAGCGCCATGGAGGACGGTATCGCTGCACCACACGGAGACAAGACCGATACATTCAAATCTTAACTCGAAGAGCTCCAACAATAACCGCCATGATGTTAGCCGTGAGGCTTCATCACTCTTCAGGGAACTTAATTAGCGACCAAACAGTCAGAAACCGCTTGCATGAAGTGAACCTTCATTCCCGAAGACCGCTACGGGTACCACCTATAGCAATGCACAATCGTAGGATACGATATCAATGGGCTCTTGAACACAGAAATTGGGCAGAAGAACAATGGCGTTTCGTGTGCTTTTCTGATGAGTCTCGTTTTGGTATGAGACCGGATACAAGACGTATACGACACTGGAGAACCCCTGGACGCCAACAGCGATTAAAATCCTGCCAGGAAGTCCATCCTTATAGTGGTGGAACCATCATGGTATGGGCGGGTATTTGGATCGGCGGAAGAACTGAGTTGATTTGGATCAGAGGCAACCTCAACGCTCAAATTTATGCTGAGACGATTGTATCAGACGTCATCGTTCCTCTACAAGTGCAAATCGGTCCCTTATTTCAGTTAATGCATGATAATGCACGACCGCACACCGCAAGAGTTGTAAGACAGACTCTCGCCGCAGCTAACATCAATGTCCTGCCCTGGCCTGCTCAGTCGCCAGACTTGAATCCGATTGAGCATGCATGGGATATGCTACAGAGAAGAGCTCTGCCGAATATGGAGGGTATCCAGTCGCAAGAAGACCTTTTTTTGTTGTTGCAACGAACATGGGCGGCCATTCCACAGCGTGATTTGGATGAACTCATTTTGAGTATGCCAAACCGATGTTCTTGTGTTGTTAGTGTTCGCGGTAGAAACACGGATTATTAATTGTTTAAGTTACCCAATAAAATTTTAAAGAAAACTGTTATTTCAGTCTTTTTTTCGAACTTTTGTGTTAGTGGTTCAAATGTCAAAAATCCCTTTATTAGGAAAATGGCAAAGGAGGTGTTTTTTTTTCGGCCAAAACATGTACCGAGGTACAAATTACTATTTAAACTCTTTCCAATATATTGTGTTCTATGCAGTATTTTAAATCCTTCAATATTCGATAGGTTAAGAAATAAAAGAATATGAAAAAACACTACCTCGAATCGTAACTGCGTTCAAAGAAACGTTCATAACAGCGATGGCGGCTGTCAAACTATTCCATCTGTCAAAATATTAAACTCTTTCGAGATAGGTCGTCTGTCAAGGGCAAGAATAATCCGAATGTCAATATTGACAACGACAACAACAAAAGGAATAAAATAGTAAATTATCGACCCTGGAGCCCTGTCTTTTGGCTAGTAGCTAACCAAACGCAAAAAATAATCTGAAATGTGAAATAAATGTATTTTTTAAATTCTTGATCCCATAATGTTTCACAAAAAAGTGTGCCGGGGAAAAATAACCTATCTTTAATGCAAAACTAAATAGCATATTTTTTTTTTTTGGTTTTCATACGTGTATAAAATGAAGTAACGAAACGCATCATCGGAGAAATGAATCACGAGATTGCCAAATTAAAATTCTTGGGTTGCAAGTTTTAGCATCTTTGGTCGACAATTTCAGGTGGTACAAATGCATGAATAAATCCAATATTTTTTTTTTCAGAATCTGCGATTTTTTTCCTATAACTTCGTACCTTTATTGTTAAGGTACATTGTTTGGCCACAATTGTATGGGGGAAAAAACACCTCCTTTCTTTATTAATGCAAAGGTGACTTAGGATTTTATTTGTTAGTACTTGGAAGTAAAAAAATTAACATCTAATAAATATTAATCAGTACAGTAAACTAATATTTTAAGTACTTGCTAAGAATATTAATATACATAATATACAGACTTATTAATTAAAATAACCTAAAGTAAATAACCTAGCAACAAACTTAAAAAATGGCGTCAAAAAACTCCTCCTCAACGCTGTCAACTGGTAATGTACCCAAGAGACTGGCGGCGTTGCCACGTTGTATGGCAACGCTAAGCCTTTGGCCAAGGTAAAAGCCAGCCCTTGGGTCACGGGAAGTGTCAACTAAACGTTTAGAAATATCCTTGAAAAGGCTGTGAGCGCTCGGACCCCACGGTCCTAGAGTTTCAACCCCAAACGGCTCGAAAATATAGTTACCAATGAGGTTACTATATTTACGCCGCTTGAGGTTCTCTGCAGCCGCAGCGGCAGCCCCAGCACAGCACGATGAGCTAGGAAGATGGGATGGCGCAAGAGTATCGACACATGTTGCGTCCCACACTAAAGGCCTACCCATCTTCCATGGAAACAAAGACATCCCGTCCGGTCTCTTGCCAACGTCGCGTGCCAAGCCATTGGGTTCTAATATAGCTGGAACGCCGACGGTGACAAGAGCTCGTCGGATGATGTCATTTAAATTCGCGTGCCGTGCAAAACGGCCCGCACTTCGGCTGCATGACAGGCCGTGATGTCCGAGGCTGTTGACAACTTCACCACAGTGACAGCGGTGAGGAGAACATAATGCGGCAACTAGGCGTAGAGAAAGGTGACTTGGTTTATCGTTACTGTGACAAACGAAAACACTTTATTTGATGAATCCTTAAAGAAAATTTTAATTAATATCAATCAGGAGAAAAGTTATTGCAAAAATATATGTTGATCCCTAGACACTTTTGATGTGTGTAGTTATAGATAAGGACATAAGAACTGGGTCCCAAAGTAGAAAATTTAAGGGAGACATATGTACTTGATTAAGGTACATTACACATTGCTCTCTTTGAAAGTTTAATAATTCTAGATTAACTCCTCTGTTTGTTTGGCATTGGTGGTAAAACGGGGTGACAACGGATGTATGTGTGGGTGAATCGAGGTAAAACTTTAAATTACAGGGATTAACATGTATTGAATGTTATTTACTTACGCACAATGATCCACTTTAAGGACTACAGTGCGGAAACCAAAACCCATAACATAGAACATGTTATTTATTACAAAAAAATATCTTTTTAAATAAAATTTTGTGTTGTGATAATTCTAGGAACGAAATACAAGGTTTGTATTGAATCACTCACACACTTCCTTTTTTACCAGACTAAAGAGGGTAATGTTACATAGTTTTATGGTTTTCACTGATATTTAAAGAGTGATCTGCGTTTTAACACAAAATAACCGCTTCATACGTCACGTAATTTTCATTTTGGTTTGTTTAAAAGGTAAGCTAAGTTGTTGTAACATTTGACAACAATATTTTCTCAAAGTATAGGTTTCACTTACCATTGTTGGTAATTAAACAATTAATGGCCCCAGGATAAGCTAATTGGACATAAGAGGGCTATTACCGTTTCCAGACGCATAATCAAGCTATGATTCACTCTTGAAAACTGTTGTACCGAAAAATGTACATGCAATTATTGAACACTATATTTGTTGATTTTCCTCACATATTACTTAACTAAAATGGTTATTAGCCAGTTAATTAGGTGTGTAGGAAGTGTTTTTTCTACCTTTTCTTTTTCCGTAAGCGTTTCCCATATATTTTCATAAGAAGTTTTTGCTTCGACGATATCCTCGTGAATTTTCGCAGCTAAGGGGTTCATAGAACGAAAATATTCTTCAGCGTAGGCTCCCAGCGCCATGTTCGCAGATTTTCAATTAAAACTTACACCAACACTGTCCGAATTGTGCTATTTTTAATTTATTTCGAGATTCAAGAAACACAACACAACCACTACCATCGGAAAATAAATAACGAATGAAAGAGCGAGATACATTGAAATGAGAGTAAGCGAGAAACACGTAATGTTACAAAATGGTTGTAACTAATCAAAAACAGACAAAATTAAACTCTATTTCAATTGATTAACGTCTATCATGTATTTTTTTGTTAAAATTTCTCAAATAGCTAAAATGAATCTATATCATAACACACAAGCTTACGGTTTAAAATCGAATGTCAAAGTTACATCAATGCGTTCGCCATCTGGCGGCATTTTAGAAAAACTTTATAAGATCCTTTCACATCACATCGAACTCATCGAAGGAGTTCATTTTTAATTATTTTAATTAAAACTTCGAAGCTGATTCTTATGTTTTATAAGCATATTAGAGATGAGCTTTTAAGCATGTTACTAAAATGATGAAGAAATTATCTTTTAACAGCTGTTGGAGGAACAGCATAATTCCGGTTTTTGTTAGAGGGCTAACTTGTCAAGTCTGTGACAATTTGTCGATAATATCGGTTTTTGGGTGGACATTGAAATGTCAAAAAGACAAAATGGCTTACATTAGCTTTATTTGTTTAGTGTTTTCGACATTAAAATGTAACGGCAAAACGTGAAAAGTGGACAAAGTTTGATACTACGGCAATTATGTTGCACAACACAGGGTCTTATGGTCCGAACGAGGCACCTGTAAACATGGGAGCGCCCGTTAATATGACACCGATGAGTGGTCACATGAATCTTGCTCATAACATTAATAATTTGAGCAAAATAGCCCACCCAGGCGTCCCAGCGCCAAGCGGGCACTACAGCCTACCTGACTATGCACATTACAACCATTCTCCTATAACGATGCCGTCGCAAATGGGTCAGTTTCCTAACTATCAACAACTGGGTTTCCAACAGTCGTATACGAACCAAAATGCGAATAATATGAACGATTTATCATTCCCAAACGGTATGTTTCCTATGAATTTGAATATACAGAACGAACATAACTCTAATATGATGAATTATGCTTACGATAAGCGAGTAATTGAGTCAGCTAGGCAAGAAAACTTTAAAGAACAAAATATACGTAAAATGCCGTTAAACATACCTCAGATACCAAATAAAATCTATAATAAACACATTGGCGGAAACAACGACTATTTACATAGCAATACATACCAAGAAACTCATCATAATCTAGATTTAAGCATGAAAACTCAAGAAAAACTACAAATCGACAGTACAAGGCGGAAAAACATTGAAAACACGGTCAAATTAATTGAAAATATTCTCATCCATTCATCTAATAAACCCAGGGAAGTACCGGCAATTAATCCAGTTGTACCAAATATTGCTAAAACTGATAAACCATCTGATACGACCATCGAAAAAAAAAAAAAAAAAACGCGAACATCGAGAAATATCCCTGAAATAAATACAGACCTATTACCAGAATCTCCGTCATCATCTATCTCATCCTTCTCGGACTTAAGGAAAGACGATACAAATAATGACAACAACAAACAAAATTCAAAAGAAAATGTTGCTAATGAAGAACTATATCTGGGAGAAAATGATAGTAAAGACGATCAAAATAGATCAGAAACTGACTCACCATCAGACGATGATGAGTTAACACCTATAGCAATAACGCAACACTTTATAAGGGAAGATGCGGAAGTGACTACGGACAATACTATTGTTATAAAGGTTGAGAAAGCAAGCTGGGCGGACTCCGATTGTTATTCGCCATTCTTGAAAGACAATCACGGATTTGAACGAGATGAACACATGAACTATAGGATTATTGAGGGCGATTGTAGCGTTGAGCAAGCTGTTACTTGCTATAAAAATGGTAATAACCTGTTTTCTTTTCTACTTTTTTTTTATCAGTATCCGGCCAGATATTCAGTATACTTGATGCTACTTTTTAAGTATGGGTAATGGATAGCCATTACACCTGTTGAAAAAAATCAGAATTTTCAATTAGCTTTTGGATGAGTATTGGGCCGGATATTCAGCATTCGCCTGAAGATGATGGGGTGTGATGGTAAATATCTTAAATCTAACCAAAACACCATCTGTTCTAAAAAAACATCCCATTTGTTCTAGTGCAGCTGTTATTGTGATTTTCTGGGCTCAATTCCCAGGTTGGACAGTGTAATTGAGGTATCCACTTCTATCAAGAAATAGAGATGATTCCTGACTAAAAAAATGTATTCCTTTAACTGAGTGACTCAGTTATATTATTCAACTGCTTATGGTTCAGGAACCGATTGCATGTTTGCAAATATTACAAAAAAAAAAAACAATTGGGCATTTACCCTATTCTCCACCTCACCCAAAAGTTGAGGGTATCATCTTAAAGCCAAAACATATTCCTCCTTAAAGAACTGTTGCAAAATTGAATATGTTACATATCTGCTGGTCCCGTATTTTTTAATTTTTTTCATAAGCCATTTGTCTGGAGGGCAATAACCTCCCTTCCCTATTTACATTTGTCCCTATCCACTGCGGCTTGTGGCCAATGTTTAAGGTAATAGTGAAGTTCTTCTTTCCATCTCCTCCTATTCATCTGTCGCATGTTAGAGGAGCTATGTGCTAAAGTAACCATACAGTGGGTCGCAAACACCAGCAACGCAGCAGACCCAAGGAGATGTTCATTATTTAAAAATATATTTATCTTACTGCCACATTCGCCTAGTGGTCGCTAGTGCGACTGCTGAGCATGAGGTCTTTTTTTTTCGGATGGGAAATCATCAAATAACTCCTCCCGCTCTGGGCTGAGCAGGAGGGAGTGTCAGACTTTTACTGACTAAAACCCATCCATGTTCCTTCATCGCCCTTTGTGTTCCGGGGCCACGGTATCTCTTTCGAACAGTCCCGCAGCCCCGGCAGACATCGGCCCTTGCGGACCCCTTCCTATTGCTGACATCTCTTTGAGGCGCGCGTGGAACACGAACGCGCCGTCGATACGGCCTGTCGTCATAAGACGGACGGACGGCGAGCTAGCCTATAGCTCACCGTCCACAGGCCCGCGCCTACGGTGGCCGGGGGCCACCACGTGGACCCCGACGTCCGGTGCGTCTCCAGCGGCGGCTGGGACGTGAGGTTCTCTCTCTCTCACGTTCCGCCGCCTCCTTCGCTAGCATGGCTGCTTCGCAGAAGGGGGCGACGGCGTCCCATTCCGTCTCGCTCCGGACCATGGATTGAACCAAGGCCGGACGCGAGAGGTCGCCGCCGCCGATCGCCGCTACGGGAACACGGCGGTGCTCCGCCCACGCGGGGCAGACCTCCACCGTGTCCTCCGGTCGATCCTCACAATGGTAACACCCGGGCGTTTCCTCCCGCCCGATCCGGTGCAGGTACCTTCCGAAACAACCGTGTCCGGTTAGGAACTGCGTCAGGCGGAAGGTGAGGACGCCGTGGCGCCTCTCAAGCCACTCCTCAAAGAGGGGACGTATCGCCACTATTGTGGCGTGCCCTGCACGGGCTTGCGACAGTCGTTCTCTCCATTTCGCCATGAGATCACGCCGGAAGTTTGTCCGCTGAGCGGCAATTTGCCGCGGCAGCGGAGTTTCCCCCCGGCGCATGATGGCGTCCACCGTAGAGCGCCCCTTGCGGAAACCAAACTGGTGTTCCGCAAGATCCGGCCCCATCCCCGCAAGGTGCTCGGCGAGGCGGTTTGCAATTACTCATTCGAAGAGCTTGCTCACCTCGTCGAGTAGCACAACGGGCCGGTATGCGGACGGAGAGAGCATGAGGTCTTGGGTTCGATTCCCAGGTCGGGCAAAGTGTTATTGGGTTTTTCTATCGGGAATTTCTCAGTAGCAGCCACGGACATTACATGGGACTTGAACATAACTGGTGAAATGTGGGTCTACTCTTAGGTACACCTGTGCCTATCCCTTCGGGAATTCCAGGAATAATGTTATGTTATATTTATCTTAATTACAGATATAAAAGCAGAAGGAGTCTTCGAATAATGTTATGTTATATTTATCTTAATTACAGATATAAAAGCAGAAGGAGTCTTCGAATGTCCGCACTGCGCTCTCCTCTTCAAACATCCAAAGAGGTTTTTAATACACAATAAATGGCATACATTCGGCCTAACGAATATTAAACGTATGGAGTACTTAAAAGCAAAGGAACAAAAGAAAAATGAACGAAAAGAGGTTAAGATTATGGAGCGCATGAAGTCTAAAGAGGTGACTGAAGCGGTTCAGACGGATGCAACGGTGTTTCCTTGTAAAGATTGTGATAAAGTGTTCAGCACTAAAGGGAGCTTGAAGAATCATAGGCAGAGGTGAGTTTATTATATTTATAAAAATAATAACGACCACATCGTGGTAACGGTGAAAGAACAATGCACATGGATGTATCGAATCCCTTAGCATGCTGCATCAAAATCAAACTTTGTTTTTTATAGTCTACACTTATCATTATTAACTCCTACAAAGTTCTTTTTGTAAACAAAACCAGAGTTCCGGAGTATTTGTATAAAATCGAAAATAACCTCAAACCAGGCAACTAGAAAATTAACAATCCAGGTTACTAGCGCCATTCGGTTGACCCCACGACTAACACAAAATACAAACAAGTTCTACTTCTCAACACACAATACAATAATTAATATCAACTCTAAAAACACAGACGGACGTAAAGTAATGTCAGAAATGTGCCTGCCGGGATTTAGGAATGAGATCGATAAATCAGTCTCATACTTCTATACTTTAAATTAAATCCCCTATTCAAAAATCAAATCCATGACGCGTAATGTCGTACAAGAAAATGCATGAGACTTTTGGTAATTGTCCTTTGGGCACACATAATGGGGATGACAACTTGTGGAACTAATGGCGCTAGCATCGCTGGTCCCTAGCATCGTCATTGGTTGAAAATCTAGCAATGTCATTTTGTATTTCAAAGAGCTTGACCTCATTGGTCAGATTGGGTCTGTACAGTGGTGGCGCCATCTGACATCAGCTTTCACATCTACGTGACAGCAACGCGAAGAAGAATGAAAATACAGTTCTGTTTCTCTCCAAAATCAAAGTGATGGTTTCTTGTACCATTTTCTAATACTCATTGAAGCTTAATCCATCAACTATCATATTTGCTTTTACCACTGGGTTATGGTATTTTATGTTAGAGGTGCAACATTCGGCACAGCTGAACCATTTATAGGCCATTTGTAGATATACCATAACATCACGCTTGTAATTCCTGAAGGGTTAGGTAGAGGTGTACCTAATACTACACCACATTTCGCCAGTTATGTGTTAGTCCCATGTAATAGGGGGCGAGCCTATTGCCATCTACCAGGCACAAATCCAGACTCCGTGGCTGCTAATGAGAAATACCTAATGGAAAAATCCAATAACACTTTGTCTGACCCGGGGATCGAACCCAGGACCTCAAGCTCAGTAATCGCACTTGAGACCACTAAACCAACGAGGCAGTTTGAAAATATACGTTCAGAAAAAAAAAACCGTCTACTTAGCTTTTTGTTGAGCTGACGCGAACATGATTAAGCGATGAATGATGCCGCACAGAGTTTCCTGGTCACCACAAGCCTAATAAAAGTCGGATTTCTCTAGTGATGGGGGCTATCGCGTATGAATTCGCCGCTAGAGGCGCTAGTGTAGCGCGAGGTCACCGAAATGACAGAAGTCATAGAGAGTTCGCGCGTTGCGTGCTTTTTATCACGGTTTTTTATTAATATTCACGATTGTGGTCTAGATTGAGCCATTGCTGATTAATTATGGCTTGAAGATTTTTTAAGTAGCAACTTAGGATCTTGTTTGTTAGTACTTATAAGTGGAATGATTTTTTAAACGTTTCATGCTTGCTAATTTTAGGGAGAATATTGTAAATATGTATCTGAAATCGACACTTTGTTGTTATACGTAATAAAATAAACTTTTTATGAAGTTATTGGTACTAGCAATAATAAAATTATTGACATGCCCTTACTCGACAGTTGTGCCATCTGGTGAGCTCAAAAACGATAGGCCTCATTGCTTCTGGTTGGTTTTATTGTTCAACAAATAATGTTTAATGCATGGTTTAGGATGGTAAGGGCAGGCGAATTATAAATTGCAATGCTTGTAAAAGGCTGCTAAGTCAAAATTCAAAATTCTGCAACTAACACATACCAAATGTAAAATGACAGTATCAAAATGGCTTCTTAAACTGGACTATGATTTCACCGAAAGTATCTTATCCTAAAAAACGCTCTTGGCTCACCTTGATAGGTACATATGCACTTACATTTACATATTTACAATTATATATTCACAACTATAAATCACAAACTTCCCTAAACAACAGGTATAACATTCAGACACACTGTCTTTATTCACCCCGCAACACACACACACCCACAAACACCACACACACATACACGCACATACAACGTTCACTCAAATATACATGAAATCATAAGTAACCTCTAACTGTTCTTTTTTTTATTTTTTCTTATGTTTTTACTTATTCCTTTTCTTTTTAGATAACGAGTAGATTAGATTAGATTTAGAAATTTATTGTAGCGGCGCTAAACCTAAATTGTGTAACAATAAGTACTGTAAACGGAACGAAGGAGCCTGGAACTCACGACACAGGGAATCCTAGTGTGAGTTTCAGGAATCAATGTATTGAATGTACTTTATAAACAATAAATTATTCTTATTCTTATTCTTATTCTTATAAGTACTAACATAACACCACATTGTACACTTAGTTCGCAATAAATGTTTTGAAATAATGCCCTTCTCAGATCACACCCAACGCGCACCCGTGAATGTAAGATCTGCCACAAAATAATGCCAACATGGAACGGCCTCCGAGCGCACTTGGCCACTCACTCAGCGGAATCAGGGCTCGGCTACCAGTGCAGCGACTGTCCGAAGAGGTTCAAGTACTCGCACTCGCTAGCTAAGCACTCTGATACTCACTTGGTGAGTATTATTTGGGACTTAATCTATACTAGTATGATTCGGTATTCATTTGTTCCGGTTTGGATTTCCATTATTTCGGTAGACCTCATAGTTTCGGGTTTGGCCATCCACGCCCATTTGAAAAATTCACCCTGTATACCTATTCTACTCGACTCGACTATAAGCGTCGCACAGTACTCTACTCTTATAATTAGCTATTTGAGAATAGCTCATCCCATAACATAATATTATTTAACGTAGCAGTAGATGCCAAAAACATTAAGTTTTTAGGCCGAAAAGGAAGTTTGGCTTGATTTGAATTTACACCATTTCGGCTGACAATGGTCAAAAATCGCCAACGAAATTCGTTAATATACTACCTATCAGCTAGTAATGGGCGGGAAAGGAGGCTAGGGACAATCATTTGGTTTAGTATCCTGCTAAATTACTGTCAACTTGCTAAGTATCCGGCCGGATATTTAACACAACATTTAGTATCCGACCAATTCACTATCCCTTTTAGTTTTTCACAATCGGTATACCATTTAATATTAATAATTTTACTGTTAATTTTGTCAACAGGAAAAAGTACACGCGTGCGCCGAGTGCCCTAAGAAGTTCGGTTCGCAAGCTCTTCTAAAGATGCATATGAAGACTCACGAGCGAGTGTTACGCGGAGCCACGTTTAGGTGTACGTACTGCGGGAAAGGGTTCTTTGAGTCATATAGTTTACAGGTGAGATTTATATCTGTTCAAATTTTTTGACTGGTCTATTAGTCGCAATCTCGACTGCCGAGCATGAGGACCTGGGTTCGATTCCGGGGTCGGGTACATTGTTATTGGATTTTTACATCAGGAATTTCTCAGTAGCAGCCACGGAGTCTGGATTTGTGCCCGGTTTATGGCAATATGCTCGCTCCCTATCACATGGGACTTAAAACATAACAGGTGAAATGTGGGTGTACTATCAGGTACACCTCTGCCTAACCATTCGGGGATTATAGGCGTGACGTTATGTAGATTGACATCTAAAAGACTGCAACATAACTGTTTTAAATAATTACAGGTGCACGAAAGAACACATCGCAATGAGAGACCATTCGCATGTGATATCTGTAACACCAGCTTCGGAACTAACTCCAGTCTAAAGAGACATTTGAAAGTGGTGAGTTTTTTAGTTAGACTTTCTTTATTCTACTCATAGAACGCATAATGAAACCTTTTTACACATTGACAGCACGTTAAGCCTGTCATTTGTAGACCTTTGACAGTCGTTACAGGTTGTCAGTGGCCCGAAACTCTGAAAACAAGATTTACCTAGGGGTATTGTATTACCCAGCACTAACTGGGTTGTGGAGGTCAGATAGGTAGTCGCTCTGTGTAAAATACTGGTATTCAACAACATCTAGGTAGACTAGAAGCGGACCTGATCATAGACAAACTTCCTTTTAAACCAATACTTTTAGCCTAGTGTCAAGCCTTTCAACTGCAGCTATACATTGTGACTCAGCTAGAGCTGAAGAAAAGTATATTTAACAGGCTTTTTTCAGGCCTTTAGTAGTAATTAGAGTAACGTAAAGCAAGCTGTTTCTTACTGGCAAAGAATATTTTTTTTAAAAACTCCATCAACTTAACAGTATCTTAACGTACAAAACAAGCAGTGATGAGACCGTCGGACTGCCGAGTCATAGGTCTCAAGTTCGAACCCAAGACGCACCTCTGATTTTTCGGATTCATGTGCGTATTGTATATCACTTGCTTCGGTGAAGGAAAACATCGCGAGTATACCAGCATGCCTGAGTGATATTTCTTGACGCCATGTAAAGCCAAGTCAGAGGCCCATGGGCGGCATAAAAACTCTGACACCAGGTTAGGCACTAACCACACGATAAAGAACAAGAAGAACGCATAAAAGAATTGCGCGAAGTCGTTTGTATCCTTATATCTGCTTTCGTTTGTGCATTTCTTTATTTATAACTACCTCGTAAATATTTTATTTTATTACTTACGATTTATATTTTCATCAACAGTCCCACAACACAGCGAAGCCATATCAGTGTAGGATATGCCGGCGCAACTTCTCCACGGAGTCCATCAGGGACAAACACGAGCTCAGGCTCCACGGAAAGCCAGAAGACTTCAAGTTTCCGTGCAAGCAGTGTTCTAACAAGTAAGTTAAAGTTTTTAACTGTGTCACTACATAGTATAAAACAAAGTCGCTTTCCGCTGTCTGTCCCTATGTTTGCTTAGATCTTTAAAACTACGCAACGGTTTTTGATGCGTTTTTTAATAGATAGAGTGATTCAAGAGGAAGGTTTATATGTATAACATTGCACCCGTGCGAAGCCGGGGCGGGTCGCTAGTAACTTTATATTCAGTATCTTCCAGTCCTTGTCCCATTCTACTTGGGGTCGGCGCAACACGTGTTCTTCTTCCATTCTCCCCTGTCAGATGTCACGGCATCATTTACTGCTTTCTCTTTCATATCATTCCTCACACAATCCATTCATCGTTTTTTAGCTTCCCTCAATCCATCAACATTCATGTCCATCAGTCTTTTAGTCACGTGCGTTTCATCCCTCCTCATTACATGTCCATACCAAGGACCAAGACAAACGACTTCCTTTGAATAGACCGATGCTTAAACACGTGAAAATAAACTATTTTTTATATTCATTCGCTATCACTTTAACACAACAGCCGTATGAAATTCGCGCGCGCGCCTGTGACCTATCAGCTGTTAGCCGCGTGACGCCGTTCTGTCTCATTAATACCTTACCGTGCAACAGTGGGTAGGCAGAGCGCCCGCGCGGCGCGCGAATTATATACGGCTGTTGTGTTAAAGTGATAGCGAATGAGTATAAAAAATAGTTTATTTTTTTGTTATGGTGATAGTGAATGAGTATATAAAAAAAGATTCTTTTTAGCCTACCTGGGTTCGAACCCACGACTTACTGCTCGTAAGTTGGGGTCGCGACCACCGGGCCACCGCTGCTCTCATCATATTAGTACAGATTATTACATTTTCAATCTTGTCCACAGATATTTAAAACTAAAAGATCTACAGAAACACGTCTACAAAATGCATCCCAAAGGTAAGAGGAAGGAAAAGGAGGTTGAAGAAGAAGAAGCTAGCGAATCAGAATAGGCCTTGTTTTGAAAGGAATGAGGTACAAAATTGAACGCACACACTTGTGTTTTATATACCATATCAGATGAAAGGAGATTTTGGCGATGACGTCTTTGATAGATAAATGCTTTGTTGTCAAGAAAAAACCTTGAATACGGTCAAATTAATTTAGCTAATTAAAACTCTGCAAACATCATTTTTTCGTGTTAAAATATTCATTGATTGTTAGACTGTAAGCCGATCCCGACGCTAGACAGAATGATGGCTCATTACGTCTGAGTTTCGCTAGCAAATTAAATTTGACCTTGTCAATCTCGGTAAAGTATCTGTACATTGACGTCGTCAATTTTGGCTTGTTTTAAATTATTAAAACAGAAATTAAAATATGCGCCAAAATATCAGCAGGATTCAGAATAAAATTATCGTAGTATCCTACGATAATTTTATTCAATATCTTGACAGTTTTCAAACTAACCAATTTCTAGTAAAAGACAAATCTATTAGAATGTAAAAAATATTCGTAAAAAGATAAGTATCTCTTAGTATTAGTTTGGAATGTTTAATAGAGATTGATTACAGTCTGTTCATTTTATGATTATTTGTGTGACATACTCAAACTAATACGAGGAACTCGTGGCAAAATAATAACAGCTGCTCGGGTCGATCTTTAGGTTAAGCCGTGCTTGCCTAGATCGGTCTGTGGATGGGTTACCGCCCATTACATACAGAGTTTCCTCCGTGCCTCGGAAAGCAGGTTAAGCCGTTGGTCCCAGCTGTCATCTGTAGATCTTTGACAAGCCGTACAGGTAGTCAGTGACCCAAAAAGTCTGACAACCAGTCTTATCAAGTGGTATCGTATTACCCAGTACTGACTGGGTTGTGGAGGTCAGATAGGCAGTCGCTCCATGTAAAATACTGGTGTTCAGCTGCATCCGGTTAGACTGGAAGCCGACCCCAACATAGTTGGGAAGGCTAGGCAGACGATGATGACTCGAAATAGTACATAAATCAACGAATTTTTCCCGTATGGGTAGGCAGGTACCACAGAATTCCCCTTGCTATGATATTTACGTAGTTCTTAAGCCTCCTCGAGTGCACCTGACCTTTCTGAAGAACCACCAGTCATATTATGGTCAGTGTATGTTCCTCTAGGGCGCTGTAACTCACATCTGCCTTGTGTATTTCGCCTGTCAACTCAAAATCGCGTTTAACTTACCCTATACTGTATAACTAAAACTTCCTCGTTTGTGAAGTGGTTGCAAGGCGCTACTGCTGAGCAAAGTAAAGCAGTGACACCAACCCGTAATTTGGATTAAGGTGGATGCGCAAGGGTAGCCCGCGAAATTTTAATTTTCTTACGTTTATTGCAATTTGCAGGTCAGTGTCAGGTTGTATGTTGATGAAAATATGAATCGCGCCAGTAACACGTATGGAGTTACGGAATTATAATCATTCAAATCATCAATACAATCCTCCAAGCTCATTTAACCCCATTGAATGACTTTTTCATGAAATAGCTATTGAATGGGGTTATATGAACTTGGAGAGCTGTATTGATGATTTGAATGATTATAATTCTGTAACTCCATACGTGTTACTGGCGCGATTCAGATTTTCATCAACATACAACCTGAGACTGACCTGCAAATTGCAATAAACGTAAGAAAATTTAAATTTCGCGGGCTACTATTGCGCTTCCACCTGAATAGGTAACAAGGTTCGGTAACAACCGAACACAAATCCAGATTACTTGCTCGGGCTTGCTCGCCCCCTATTACATGGGCCTTCAACATAATCGGCGTAAAGTGGGTGGGAAGACACCTGCCTAAACATACGGTGTTTACAAATGCGATGATAAGTCTAAAATAATTATTTGACATGTGTCACGTATTCAATATTTTTCTGAACAGACTGTAATGAACAAAAGTTGTTATAAAAATGTAAATATACGTTTTTATTATCTGTTTATCCTATAAATATAAGATAAGTTACTGTAAAGTAATATAAATAGAAATATCTGTTAGAAGTCAAAATAGACATTTTATTGTATTTTTTTTTTGTTTTAATTCTACTTAGTATTAGGCTGTAACCAATATGACATACCTAATAGTGTATTTTGTTCTCATTTTTTTAATTGTTATTATAAGAATATTGCTGACGACAATCTTTCTTTGTTGAGATTGATTTGATCTGCGAGCAAAGATTTAAATAATTAACGATTGGCCTTACCGCGTCAAAAATGGTTACTCTGTTTATTTGACATTTGAATAATATGGGCCAGCGCACACCACGTATGGCAAAGCAGAGCATTTTATCTTAACCCAACGTGAATTCAATCGTAGCTAATGGAAACAAGATACAGATCCCAATATTTAGAGATAGCGTTATTGGCCTTGTTTTGTTGTCTCCTGCTTGCTGAAATGGAGGAAAGTGGAAATTATGTTTTTCCTACTCCGCCGCTATTCTTTTCTGATTAATTGCGTTGCGGGATCCAAGACAGTTAAATTGTTTGTCTGGGACTTCGAGACTTCGGACGTCGAGCTTCATTGTCTCGGCGCTTTTCAGGTGGTCGCCACTGTTGATTCTGGCTTTCAGGAGTTTCTGTGGTTTGGGAATAGTGTGGTGGGCTAGTCCAAAATAAAATAGACCTCAAGGCATCAAAGGGCTTCGCAGCATTGAACATTGGAATCTGTGTACGACTAGCTTCGTATGAATTTACGTTGGGTATAGATAAAATGCTCTGCCCTGCCGTCCTCGGTGTGCGCTGGACATAATGCTTCGCTGACTGACATGGGAAGGAGTATCTATTGTTCATAGGGGAGTGTGTGAGTTCACTCTTCTCTTTGTGAACACGTTTTCACGGGACCTAAGTACGATAACGGCACATTTAACGGTTAAAATCTGTAGTTGGCCTCATTTTTGTCGTAATTTTAGGAGCATTGCTGACGCCAATCATTCTGTTAGATTGAGTATCCGCCTGCTTGACGTACCTAACAGTTCGTCACTTTGAAGGCGTCGTCTTTATTTTAAAATTAAGTTATGGATTGTATGTCGAGATTTAAACATTGGACGTTGATTGAAGCGCCTTTACATCAATTTTGTATTATTATAGTAAAATTTTTATTATTTGCGAAGGTTGTATAGAGACGGGCAATGTAGATATCTGGTTTTTGGCCGGATATTTAGTATATTTGGCCTTGGGATTTTTTTTGAACCATTTTACCTACTTCTGGTGAAAATGTTATTAAAAAAAATGCTGATTTAACTGAATATCCGGCCAAGTTTAGAGCCGAATATTCTATGGTCCACCGCTTATATCAAAGTTGTTAGAAAATATGTAATTATAAAATTTATCACTAAATAAACGATAGAATGTAATACTTAGCGAATTACTGAAAGTGCATGTATGTAATTCTAACTGATTTTTAACCAAATTATTTAAGAAAAATTAGGTAATAATATTGTTACTTATCAAAAGTTTTAGAAATTTTACATGTCGGAATTGGCAGTAATTAGAAGTCAAATATTTTTGTTTTTATTTTGATAGTATTTTTCCCAGAGACATTTCCTAGCGATTTTCTCTCTGCGTCGGGTTATTGGCTGACTTTGAAATCTTTCGCTTTTAGTAAAGGGATTAGATTTTTATATGAGATTTGTATTATTAGTAGATTGTATCGTAATATTGTTTGGAGAAGTAATCGTAAACAACTGAAAAGGAGTTGCTATAACGAAAGCAGTCTGTAGACAATTTTTCACTGATCTTTTGCGTCACTGTGGAGCAAAAAGTCTTGAATTGTATTCCCAGGTCGGACAAAATATTCCAGGACCTTCCCAGAAGGAATTTCTCAGTATCTGCCAGAAGTCTGGTTCATGGCAAGTCCCTAGGTCAGATGGGAATTCAACATAACTGGCAAAATGTGATTTCTTTAAGTGTTCTCTTTTTATTTCAGTATAGTGTGAATTATAATTGTTTTTGTTAATAGCTATTAATTTCATTTGGTTTACTGTAAATAATAAGAAATACATATGTAAATAGGTTTATTAAATAAATAACTATGTCGATTCAAAGGAGTTTTTTTTAAATATTTTTACACTCTAACGGATACTCAAAAAAAAGCCGGATATTAATGAATATCCGGTCATTTTTTGCCTACATAGTTTAGATGGCTCTCTATGCCACATGAATCAAGTGATTTTTTTTAAGATTACTACATGTACTAAACGTTAACATACATCGAGATTTTGAAAGATACAACGCTCAACCTGTCCATACTTCCGCATACTTAGTTTGACAGCCAGTCTTTGGGGTACCGTAATTAGTATCACCCAATAATAGGATCTTAACGTAAGATATTTGGGATGGATCAGCCAAGTACCAGCTGCAAGCGTTAGAATCTATTGAGCGAGGTGGTGCCAAAAGGCTCATCGACAACGACTCCCTTGTTAAAGCCGGGGTCCAAAGCCTTGGAACGTCGCCGCAGAACTTGCCAGCTTATCGGTTAGGTACATTTCGGGGAGATTGTTTTGGAATTACACAATCTAATTCCCCCATCTCCATTCTATCATCGGATGAGCAGAGATATTGCGAAGCGGCTCCTTTATTATAAATATGGTTGAAGTTCACGGACGAAAACAAAGCGCTGTCCTTCCACATTTATTGTGCGAACCGCCAGTCTGGAATTCACTGTAGGCTTTTCTGTTGCCTGAGGGGTTACTGTATGTCATAAAGCAGGAATCACTCGTGTGGGAAAGAGAGAGCTATACAGGTCGTCTAGCGCCATCTCTTTCCCACATTGGAATTACTCCTGCTTCAAGACGTCATGGTAGGCCACCAGCCCGCGTAGCATGGCCACCGTAGAAACTGGTTTTGTCGACGAAGGATCGAAAAAAATGACAGATTGTGGAAAGATTTCTATAGTCGCAAGCATGGCGATGTTATAAATGTTTAACAGACATGTCAAGTTGTATAGAAAGAGCTTTGTCGATTCTTGGTAGAATAGAGATGGTATTGCCATGCTACGCGGGTTGATCATTATAATCTGGATCTATTCAAAATTCGAATGAATCTGTTTCATCTGGGCAAGCGTGCTCCGTCCTAGGCCGCATCATCGCTTCACATCAGGCGAGTTACGTCCAAACGCAAGCCTATATAGGTATTAAAAATAGGTCGCGCCCTGTAAGATACTGGTATTCAGCAGCATCCGGATATACTGGAAGCAGGTGACGATGATTGTAAAGTGCGTTAACTATCAAATAAAACAAAATGTTATTTCCAAATTGGTTTTTACTCTTATAAGGTTATGTATATTTAACTATGTAAAGCAACAAATGAGGAAGTAAAAAATGATTTATGCCCATTTAGACCAATACTTGGCGAAATTTAAAATGAATGCTTAAATATTATTTCACTGTTCTAATTTCAACTCGAGGCCCTGTCGACCTGCCGACCGTTTAAAATCCTACAACGCGCCATTATTGAGTAAAAACTGGCATATCACACAATATTAACTTACGATTTAACAAAAAATAATCACACACAGATAACTAGTAGTACTTCTGATCAGTTTAGGGTTATGATACACTTAGTAAAAAGGACCAAATAAGATATGAAACAGGTAAAAAAAGACCAAATGAAATACGAAAATCATAAAGATTTGTTAGGGACATTGACGCGCTAAGTGTTACCGTAATTATTGTGAACGCACGACGACCAATCAAGCTATGCAAAACCAGTAGGTATACGCCGATTTCTTGATTGATTGTTTGCTGATTGCTTTTTTATTTTCAGTGTACGGGAAGGTACAATGTACAATGCGAGGTCAGGAGGTAAGGTTATACTGGATATGTAAAGCTTGATGTCTCGCCGTGTCTACATGTTTATAGACCCATCGTTGAAATTAAAACAATTGCCGCATGTATAAAAGATTATCACTTGAGAATGGCTAGATCGATTTGGCTGTTTTTAGGGTAGCATAGCGAAATGGAAAAAACCTTTATAGATTTGTCACACAAGTCACAGCCATTTTACTCCCAAGATTGTTGGCACCACCCAGGTGAAGGTCGCAGGTGTACACCCCCAACGAAGAAATGATTGTAGCATCAGTTTGCGCCTCGATGTCTCTTACACCACTTAAGTGAATTGGCTAGTACTACTTAGCAGTTATAACCACGCTATAACAGATTATGCTAGGATTTGGTTTCGTCAATAGTGCCACGGGCCTTACGGCGTTTCAGTTGCCAGTCTAGAGTTCAATCGCTGGGCCTTTTGATAGTTTGTTGACGAGGTATCGACGATCATTTTAATGACCAGGAAGCTGCGTGAATATTCACATCATTTTGAATCTTCAATAAATATAATAATGTTGAAATAATTGCCACGAGTGAATTTCGAGCTTATTCCACCCTACCTCACTGGTGGCGTAGATTGGAATAATCCAAATTACGTCCCGCGCTTTGTATAATGTCTAGATGGAGCATCAAATGTGCGAAAACGTGTCAAAAAATATCAGCAGACTGTTAGCTTATAAGTTCGCACACAGAGACAATATTGCGTCTATTGTCTCTGGATCCCGGCAGCACGCTGCACATGTTTGAAATTTTTGGCTCGTTTTCTTTGTTTTGATTGTAGGTCGACGCTCCATCTAGACATTATAATTCAAAGGTCCCCCGACGTGTTTTGCCATAAATTGACCAGAGCTCTATTAAATTAAATACTGGGGCCAAGAGTTAGACGGTCTACCCCTCGCAGAGAGAGGAGCCTGTGTCCAGCGATGAAAATGTTACGGCTGGCTGTCAACAGCTATAGTCCTTCGCAGTCGAAAGGGCACACTTTGTGTATACTCATCAAAATTACGAAAGACCGCCATTCAGTTAGTAGTAACCTATAAGTTTTATGATAATCTCTTACTTTAATCTTTGAACATTTTATTACACCTTAACAGCAAAAATATTTACGTAAATGCATATTTATTTTTTAACAGAACATATGGTCACTGTTTGAAGCTTTCACGGTTTAAAACTCAACTTACACGCAGATGTCCGTAACTTACGGGCAGTTATAGCCCATCTTCCGTGATTGTTCATTAATAACACTGAGACACTTAAAGGCGGAAGCGCAAGGGTAGCCCGCGAAATTTAAATTTTCTTAAGTTTATTGCAATTTGCAGGTCAGTGTCAGGTTGTATGTTGATGAAAATATAAATCGCCCCAGTAACACGTATGGAGTTACATAATTAATCATCAATACAGCCCTCCATGTTCATATAACCCCATTCAATAGCTATTTCATGAAAAAATCACTCAATGGGATTAAATGGACTGATTATAATTTATAATTTTAATGATTATAATTCTGTAACTCTATACGTGTTACTGGCGCGATTCATATTTTCATCAACATACAACCTGACACTGACCTGCAAATTGCAATAAACGTAAGAAAAAATAAATTTCGCGGGCTACCCTTGCGCATCCACCATAAGACAAATTGTTGTCTGGGTTTATTTCTGTACATCGATGCAGAAATAAATCCTCGAAATCCCTTATTTACTCAACTGGGATTAAAATAAAATAAATACAATAGGTACGATGATCTACTTAGTAAAGTTGTATATTATCGTAAGATTTGCCCTGCCGCGTCAGTTAAATTTCGCAATACAATTAGTTTTTTTTTTGCGGGAATCCTAGGTTTTTGATTGGATTATTGGAAACTAAGTTTAGCAAATTGTCTAACAACATTGTCATCGAATATCACCATCCTACTTTATTTTAGAGCTGTAAGCACATGGAGTAGTATATTTATACATTACAAATAACACGGACTTAAGATGGCAGATATTAAAGAGGAATGCAGAGAAGAGCGGTTTTGGTGACATTGAATTCAATTTATTGTCACTCATAAAGTCCAGTTTTACGAACACAAACGGACACATCAGTTGTTTTTATGTCAGCGGGGTACGAACATTCTTACGACTCTCTTAAGTCTCGTTTACACCTGCCCGCGTAGCATGACCACCGTAGAAAGGGGTTTTGTCGATGAGTCGAATTGAATTGTCATTTTATGACAGATTGTGGAAAGATTTCTATAGTCGCAAGCATGGCGATGTTAGAAATGTATGAAATGAATGACAAGACATGTCAAGTTGTGTAGAAAGAGTTTTGTCGAGTCTTGGTAGACTAGAGATAGTATTGCCATGCTAGGGGGGCAGAAAGCTGGTCTTCCAAAAGCGATGGCCACTGCAAACCGCAGCGGTAAAGTATTTCAATCGCAATGGCGACTGGTTTGTAATTCTATGAAAATAAAAATCTACGGAAGCATTTTCAAAAAAGTAACAGAAACCAGGTGTATAATATAACACGGATTAAGTGCCTTTTGAATAGATCCTTAAAACACTGCAACAAGGTTTATTATGCAACATCAATAAAAAAAAACAACTGCGTTCCTCACCAATCTTGTCCTTGTTCAAATAAATTACCAATACATACCAACTCCATGCGACCAATACTCTGTTTACTTATAAGTTAATTCTATTCGCCCGGTCCTGCTTCTTGGCGCAGCAGCACATAGATCTTCTCCTTGATCCAATCTTTGTTGTATGGTGCATATGTGTTAGTCGATTTCTGGTACACGAGACAGCTTAGGTCTGCCAGCTGAAATTAAAAAGGAAATTATCTAGAAAGTCATCCTGAAGTACCCCTGTCGCAGCCACGCGAGATAACGTATATCAGGCGAACAGAGCACTGATTTTGATAGTACATTTTAACAATTTCAACGTGTTGTTCAAACGTATAGCGTTCCATGCCCCAATTCAAGATTGAATAAGTATTCCCGCCAAATTTGACAGCTGCAGTTTTACCAAGATGGCTGCCAAACACTGTCAAAGTTAAGTACATGGGGGCTTTAGATAAGGGAAGATGCTCTGCAAAGCTCCTCTATCTTATAAAATATTTAAACAAATAAAACAATTAAATGTTATTCCCAAATTGGTTTTTACTCTTAAAAGGTACTTATCTAGTATCTTAAACAATCTAAAAATCTAAAGCAACAAAATGAGGAAGTACTCCTATAATTGTTTTATGTCAGTTTTCACTGGCATTTAAACGAATACCTAAATTTTATTGCACAATTGTAATTTCAACTATCGGCGCTAAGCAGATAGTTCAAAATCATGCACTGCGCCATTATTTAGGCATTTAATTAGGTAAAACAGTCGTATTCATAAGCACAGTAGACTTACAATACAATTTAACATAAAATTAATCACACTCTGATATAATTATAAACTTTTTAATTTGTATAAAACAGACATTCTGATCGCTTGTCTAATTTTACTGATCATCTGTAGTATTTCTGATCAGTTTAGGGTTCAGACACACTATTAAAAAACAGTCTTACCACGGGAATTATTCGGTAAATGGGTTTTCAAGGACAGATAGCGCAGCTGCAGCCGAGCGAATTGGTGGGACGGATTGGAATAATTCGAATTTTGTTCCGCGTCCTGCGCGGGTTTTACCTCAAATTGACCAAAGCAGTTTTAGTTAAGATGCAGTGAACAGCTTGAGATGTATTAATCTACACTGGACCCGCTCCCTTACAGAGAGTGAGGAGTCAATGGAAATGTTGCAGGCTGATTATGTGAACAGCTATTGGCCTTTGCAGTCAAAAAGGAACAGAGTCTCAGTAGTCTTGATACTTTTCATAAATTACGAAAGACTGTTTTTCAGTCTGTCTCAACCCTTATATGTTATCTGATCTTTTTAATAGCGTTTTTTTTTTTGAACATTTTGTTACACCTATAACAGCAATTATTTACGTAAATGCACAATTTTATAAACAAAATAAATGTTACTTCACAATTGACATATTCTTAGGATGAGAGCGGACGAGTGTAGTTCTTAAACATTTATTATTTTCACACAAAAACAAACTAATCAAAAACTTCTGATCTCGTGTCATATTTTTCTGATCACGTCGAGTGAACCGTGCGTGAAAAACGTATCAGTTTTAAACAATATTTCTGACCGTGTGTCGTATTAAAGTTATTTAATATTTGACAATTATATTCTCGTCAAATTTCAACAAAAAATACATGAAAACATAGTTTGAGATAATATTATTTTACAATGTGGTGTTACTTCAAGACAAATAGTTTTTTAGATTAATTTCTGAAAATACAGAAATAAATACACAAAATCCCATATTTATTCAACCAGCGCGCGTAGCATGACCACCGTAGAAACGGGTTTTGTCGACGGAAGAATAGACAAAATGACAGATTTCTTTAGTTGTGCTGTCATTTTGTCGATTCTTCCGTGAAACGTATGACGAAAGAATCGACAAAATGACAGATCAGCAATAGGAATCTGTCGTTTTGTCTATTCCTCCGTCGACAAAACCCGTTTCTACGGTGGTCATGCTACGTGTGCAGGAAGTAAAGTACAGACGCAAGCACATCAACCTACCCGAAACTGTTTAATTTCCCCAATCAACCTTGAACCTAATGCTTTAGCTTTAAAGTTGAAAATCTATTAAACAAATTTGACAGATTGTAGTAGCTTGATGTGCTGGCGTGTGTACAATACGCAGCAAAGATTTAAATCGGTAGATTGGACCTACCACCTCAAAAAGTAATTACGTTCCGTTGACAGAGGATAGCTGCTTTTTTTGCCAGATTATTGGAATATGAAATATTTTGTAATACTACAAGTTTCAACAACATGTACAAGTTTCTTCATCTTAAGACATCGTCTTCAAGTATCACCATCCTTCTTAATTTTAGAGTAGTAAGCATATGGAGTAGTATAAACATTTCGACTAAATATACCTTAAAGTACGAGGGCAGAAATGTCATTGAATGAACACTGACTGAAGATTGGCATAGATTGAAGAGTAATGCAGAGCGAATGAGATTTTGATTACATTAAAAAACGCATGAACCCATCAAACGTGGCAACGCTGCCAGCATTCTGGGCAGGATTCTAGTTGACAGCGACGCGGACGAATTTATTGACGGCCTTTAATGCTTAAGCTGCGCTTCCACCTTAAGGGTACACTAGTCGGTAATACCTCCATACAAACGTAGTATGGCGATTACTTCACTGTTTGATGGTGTACGTTCAAAATAAAAAATGATAATCAATTTGACGATTACTCCACTGTTTGATAGTGTACGTTCAAAATAAAGAATTATATCAATAATTTGTCCCATCATTATCTAGCCCTGTATGGAAAACAAAAAGTTAAAAAAAAAAAACGTTTTTTTTAACAGTTTTCAAATATATGTTTAATTACTTTTTGTGTTTAGATACAGGGCTAGATAATGATGGGACAAATTATTGATATAATTCTTTATTTTGTACGTACACCATCAAACAGTGGAGTAATCGCCATACTACGTTGTATGGAAGTATGACCGACTAGTTCACCCTTAATAAGTAAATATTCATAAAAATAAAAACTATCCACAAAAAAAAAAGTATTATGATTGTGATTCGGCTTTGCTGCAGTGCAGCGGTTGCTTTCATAATTTAGCACATTCTGACACTCCAAAATAAGGTTTATTATCCATCCAACATCATAAAAAATCATCTACTGCGTGTTCTTCTCAAATCTAAGCCATGCTTTAATCATGTTCCAACAAAACTGCGAATACATACTGACTCCATGCACCCACTACTCTGTAAACATATAAGCTAATTTAATCGCCTTGTCCTGCAGCTTGGCGTAGTAGCACATATATCTTCTCCTTGATCCAATCTTTGTTGTATGGTGCATATGTGTTTGTCGATTTCTGGTACACAAGACAGCTTAGGTCTGCCAGCTGAAATTAAAAAGGAATACGTAGAAAACTACTAACTTGGAAAGAGGCATTCCTACGGCAAAGAACTTTACAAGAGAGAGTATGTGAAACGAAATTAGAAGGCTTCGCTTTAGGCCCAGTGCTATACATTATGAACACCTTCGATTTTTCCCATTGCCTACAATGTAATACCAGCATCTTGGCTGATGACACTAAAATATTTGCAAACCTCCTGAACGATTTCGACCTCTTCAATGTTGCCAATTGCTCTTAGGAATGGCTTGTATATCTCAATGCCTCGACTAATCTACGGTGTTGCAGATAGGTCGCCGCAATCTCCGTCTGACTTATACATTGGGCGACACTCAACTGAGGGAGATCAATGTGCAAACAGATCTAGGCGTGAAGATTACGGACGATCTGAAGTGGGAAGAGCATATAACAACGATCGCTAAGACAGCTAAAAGTTTAATATACCTTGTCAAAAAAGCCTTTGGTGCCGCCTTGACACCAGAATTGATGTTTCAGGTCTACAAATCTTTTGTTAGACTAATCCTAGAGTATGCCTTTCAAATCTGGAGTCCTTATTTTAGAGAAAGTACAGCGCAGCTCCACTAGAATACTACGATTACTGAAACGACGACCGTACGTGTGGAACACTTGGAAATTTTAAAGTTCATAACGTTAAATGACCGCAGGAACCGTGGAGACCTAATTGAGACATACAAAATCTTAAAATAGACATTACGACCCTCAAGATTTCAATCAAACATTCAAACAAAGCGAAAACTTCCATCTAAAAGGCAATGTACCAACTTCTGGAATAACGACCCTCAATTGGGTCGTGCAGGTTTTAATGTATCTTTTAAGTCATACTCAAATGGTGAGTCCATTTGAGTATGCCTTGCGAGAATAACAGATCAGATGGAAGATGGACTCAGTTGGTAACTCACTGGCAAGGCCCTGGCCCACGCCCAGGAAATGTTAAATGAAATGTTATACAAAAGTACCGTTAAATGAAATGTTAAAAGTATGGTTAAAAGAAATGTTAAAACTATGGTTAAATGAAATGTTAAAAGCATGGTTAAATGAAATGTTAAAAGTATGGTTAAATGAAATGTTAAAAGTATAGCATAAGCATAATCAGCCTTCAATGTTCCCACTGCTGGGACACTCGGCCTCCTCTCTATGAGAGGGAATGGACTATAATCCACCACGCGGGCCCAATGCGGGTTGGTAGATGTCACATGTCTTCGAATTATTGGATCTAAGACATGCCGGTTTCCTCACGATGTTTTCCTTCACCGTTTTGAGAGCAGTGGTGATGGAATAAATTACACAAAGTAATGCGCTTAACTGGGTTCGAACCCACGACTTATTGTTCGTAAGTCAGGGCCGCCACCACTGGGCCACCACTGCTCTCCTGTTAAATGTATGATCAAATAAAATGTTAAAAGTATGGTTAAATAAAATGTAAGGAATGTAATGTTAAGGCAAATAAAGGATATTTATTATTATTTACAATGGAATCAGGCGTTACTTTCACATGACATTAAAATTAAATGTCATGCAAATCATTTACTTCCATTTTTATAAACAAGTTTATCTGATTACTTGAGTAAAAGTACTTATTTAAGTGAAGTATTTTTAAAGCATCAATGCGACTTTTGGTGTTATAGATGATATCTACAACTAAACATACATAATATATTGCACACAAGTTTCTGAGTTATAAGTTAGGTATCATCCTTGATAGTTATATCTCAGAAATGTGATGTCATAGAATATTTTGTTCCTTACAATAATTGTTTGTATTGATCTTCTTCTTGAAGTGACGACTTAGGTTTTGTTCGACCAGTATAAAGGGTGTAACAAGACCCTTACGAAGCCGAAAGGCACTTGTTCTCCCCGTCATTGCGATCATTTTTTTGTTCTAGACCATACCTGGGAACCTTCTAGTTACGGAGATATTGGGGGTCAAAGTAACAACTTTTTCGCAAGTTTTTTTACAAGTATAAGATTTTTTCTTTAAACACCTCCATGATCCCCGTATCAGTCAATCCATCCATCAACACAATGTTTTGAGTGCGTTACATTGAGTCCAACCGTAAATCCGCCCCAAAAAGAAAGTCATTTCCCAGCAATAATTTTTGCGTAAAGTTATACACCCTGTTTATTATATATATAGTCCTGGAGGGTGCAGTTACTTGTGCATGACGGGCAGGCGAGAAGGTGTGGCATATCCTCCGTTGGGCTCCACACTCACATTGTTTAAGAAGGGTCGATAATACCCCATCTAGCTAGATTAGATATACAGTAGCCAACTATAGCCCACAGTCAGTTCAAAGATATCAATATTGGCCACTGAAGTTTATGACCAGGGGCTAGTTTTTCTGCCGGTTTGATGGAGGTGGGGGATATTTTTGGCTCCACAGTGAACACCGTTCGCCTATAGCATTGTCTTTTAATTTCGCTGCGGGATCCAAGACAGGCTTTTCAGGTGGTTGCCACTGTTGATTTTGGCTTTCAGGAGTTGCATTTTGTTTGGGAATAGTGTGGCGGGCTTGTCTCCAGCTGGTTGATATGAGGCTGTGAGGCAAGTTATTATGGGAACTAAATCTTTGCTTCGCCTTCAAACAATGGTTTCTACATGTTAAAAAACTATCCAAAGTAATGGCCAGATAGCGCGGTTGAGGGCAGTACTCTACGCCTGTTGACGCCTTGCCATGAGATGCTTAGATTCCTATTTGCTTGATGGTCGCCAAAATGGAAAACACATGATTGAGTTTCTGATAGATTAGGCCATTGGAGCTTTTGTCAATATTTTTTCTCAGTATTTTTTGGTCAGTACGTTTTAGGATCTTTTGGGCATTTTCCAGGCTTAGGTAAAGCAATCACTTTAGCACTCCTCAAAAGTTTTGGGATTATCTTTTCTTTAACACATTCTAGTCCACCCCCGTTTCATACAGCACATGTAACATCCCACCATAGATATTGCAAGTAGAGAAGTGAACCCTCCAGGTGGGTTCCCGGCATCGCAAGTGTGACTTGAGTGAACCCATCAGGTGGGTTCCAGGCACTAAAGGTGTTGTCATATTTTGAATAATTATAAAATCCAGCTTATGCCTATTGATTTATACACGTTTTATGCGTGGATAGTCAATAGCTATAAAGGTCATGTAACATGTCTTTGAGATGTTTACGTTTAGCAAATTAAATGTGTATGCATATAAACAAATAAGTGTAGTTCTGGTATCTATAGTCAAGTAAAAGTAATTATTTGAGTTTAAGTAATTACTAATGCAATCATTTTTATACAATAGACGAAGTAAGAGCCGTAAAGCAAAGCTAAGAATTGTAACTTTTGACAATTCTAACTTCAAGCAATTACTAGACTACACAATAAACATTCTATGTAGAATAATTACTTTTACCTAAGTTATCACTTTGACTTGGTCGTAGATACGGGTGTCAGTGTTCATTACACAAAAAAAATCCAGACATGCATGCAGGATGCAACAACACTCCAAAAAAAAAATGTACATGCATGAAAAGCAAAAAGAAAAGAAATAGTCGTCTTGGGGAGTCCTTGCTTAGCAGTAGGATCATCATCTGCCTAGCCTTTCCCCAACTATATTCGGCTCGGCTTCCAGTCTAATTTACATGGAGCGACTGCCTATCTGACCTCCACAACCCAGTTAGTACTGTGTAATATGATACCCCTTGGTAAGACTGGTTGTCAGATGACAATATATGTATAACTGTAACCAGAAGCCTAGAAACTCGGACAATGGCAAATGAAGACTTCAGCTCTGTCAAGAAAACAGAAAGATAATTTTCTTTCATACACAGAATTGGTCCAAAGTAGTTCAAGATCAATAAACTAAGGGGTTACCAAATCTTTATCAACACTTTTTTAATAAAATCCTTGACAAGGCTAAAATATGTTCAGTATCAAGAGGAAATGCGTTAGGTATTTGAAGAAACTATCGCTGTCTCTCTACAAGCACAATTTCCACATTGGTGTGATAAGGACAACTACAGATCTGACAAGTAATCTCTTCCAATATTCAACCAATTTAAAAGATATTTCATAAACTGAATAAGAAGGATTCATACTGCGTCCTTGTTTTTCTTTTTCATTAATAGTTGTCAAATTTGTACACTAGGCCTCTGTTGACAGCAATCAAAATAGGCAATTTTGAGCATTTTGTACAGGTTCTAATTCTGATACAGATTATGTATCATCAAATGGGGAAACATAATGGGTATAATAGAGGTTGATATTTATTTAACTGTAAGAAATCATAGCTATAGAGTCATAAACCAGTAAGAAAACAGGCGAGAATGTTTGTACAGAGAAAAGACCACCCGCATTTCCTCTTTAAAGGTAGTTTTTAAGCAGCAAAATCTATGTTCATAGTAAAGTTGTTGATAAAAGACAAGACAGCAATTCTGTGTCTTTTAGACAATAGACAACAAAAATATCTTTTTACTAAATTCTCCTACCCTACAGGAACGTAAATATATCAAGATTTAGATGCAGAATAATAAGCTTGGAAGATCTGGCTTTTGTGGAGGCAAAAAAATAGGGCAACATTCTAACAAAAACTCTTGTAATAATAAGCCAAGCTTAGGAATAACACTAATAACAATGTGGTGTATGAAAACTGATCCGCACAGAGAATGCTGTCCTAAGCAATCTAAGAAACTACGCATGGGTGGTGAAAACATCGAAATATCGCCCATCGGTATGTCATCTAATTATAGATATGACCTTTTTATGCTTAAGTTTAATAAATATATTAAGGTAATTGCTTACCTGATCGATAAAATCGAATAATTGAGAAATGTCGTAAGTAATAGTTGGTGTATTGGGATTCCGTCTTTTTAGATGCTCCTCGTATATTTTACAAACTCCCTCCATGCAGTCATTGACGCTCTCGTAGTCAGAATACGTCCTCGTCTCAGGCCTAGGACCCGGTTGGACCAGCAAAATTGTGTGGGACTGCAAAAAGTAACCTAATTTTACCCGCCATTTTCATTACTAAAATACAACGGCAATATAACTTTACATACCATTTTTGGTGGAGCAAATGCTAATGCTGGAATTTTGTGTATGTTTTAATTACACAGTATTTGTCGTTTTATGTTTTTTATCGCAATTTTTCAGAAAATCACAAACGCCGTAGCGGAGGCGGAGCTTGACAATCGTTCTGAAACAGCAATTTTTGAGACAGATTATAAATAAAAAAAGAACGCTAAAAGCTATTCACAAATCGAATCGAAATCGATGTGATTATGACTATTCGATACGATAAAAACTCATTTTATCGAGAATGATTATCAGATTTATCGACACTCGTACATGCACTGCTGGCTCAATTATCTGGTATGAACCGAGAGAGGTGGGTGGCGGAACGTGAGAGGGAGAGAACCTCACGTCCCAGCCACCGCGGGAGACGCACCGGGCGTCGGGGGCCAAGTGATGGCCCGCGGCCACCGTAGGCGCGGGCTTGTGGACGGTGAGTTATAGGCTAGCTCGCCATTTGTCCGTCTTATGACAACAGGCCGTGTCGACGGCGCGTTCGTGTTCCACGCGCGTCTCATAGAGATGTCAGCAAACGGAAAGAGGTCCGAAAAGACCGATGCCTGCCAGGATTGCGGGACTGTTCGAAAGAGATACTGTGGCCCTGGAACACAAAGGGCAAAAGAAGGAAAATGGATGGGTTTTAGTCAGTACAAGTCTGACACTCCCTGCCGCTCCGCCCAGCAGGGATATTGCGTATCTCTGTTGACAGTTCATAGTGATCATCACTTGGTGAGTTTTGATATACAATGACCGTTCTTGTTGGTTTCAACTGACGTTACCCGTGCAGAACTGTCATTGTATATCAAAACTCACCTAATTAAATGAGGTTTACTTTAAGTTATGCTGAATATCCGTGAAGTAACCTAAACAGATGTATTTTATTTTTAGGACAATTAAACAATGATTTCATTATTAATGGGTTTATGTTGAAGAGACATTGACGCCTGCTTCTGTTGATCTGCTGCAAGCCAACGCGCCTGGATTGCAGAATCCTGTACTTCATTTACCCAAATAATTTAAATCTAATTCTATTACTCTTAGAACCACCAAAAATTGTGTAAATATCTAGGTAGCGGTCAAAACAATCGTAAAACTTGCACAAAATTTAGCTTTAAATACATATTACTCTTTCACTTTTCGTTTGTTTTTACGTCCGAATCGAATCACAGTAGAACCGATTACACGGTTTCGGTTTTGTGAATTTTGATAAGACTATTGATTAATTAAACTTTATTCCAGGATAGCTTTTCACATCCAATCGATTGGCCTTCATATCCAATCGATTGGATGTGAAAAGCTATCCTGGAATAAAGTTTAATTGTACAAATTTTCACTTTTGTAAATGATCTTTGATAGTTTAAAAAACTTTAATTTGTTAATTTTTATTCATGTTTCTGAACGTTTGCCTAATAAGATACGTTACACGCATAGAATGCATGCCTCAGTGCTCATGATCTTTCATGCATCTGCTAAAGGAAAAAAATTGCTTTCATCAAACAAACACAAACAATAATAATAAACAGTCCAAGAAAAAATAATGTAAAAAGTCAAAAATTACCAAATTATTGCTTTTCTACAAAAGAAAAAAAAAACAATTTTGATTCTTAACATGTAATGGAACCCAACATGAGCTAAGTTTAAACCTGTCAAATTCGGAGCACGTAAATAGAAATGTTTGTATCTAATTTCGCGGTTAAACTATTTTTAAAACCTTGTGTAATTAATAAATCCTGCCATCCCTTAAAATTTAAATCCTTCAATTACGTAAAACGGTTCTAATATAGATAGGAAATCAATATTAATATCAGTTTTACATTCAAAGGACAATGAGTGACTCTTTTCAAAACTTTGAGTTTATTTTGAAGAAAAACAACACAAAGCGTCCTTTAGGGCTTTACAGTGATAATAAACAACTAAACAAACCAAATTTAAAGCCTCAAGATGTGATATCAAGGGTGTCTATGCAGCTGAAGGCAATTCAAGTTGCAGATTCTTCAAAAACTGTTAAAAGTGCAGCTAAAGACTTGCAAAAGTACAAGAAATCTAATTTCTTAAGTGTAAATAACTTGCCGGTGTGTGAAGAGGTGAGATTATTTTTTATCTTTTTTATTTATTTTAATATCTGGTAGAACTTGTGTTTCCAAAAGTCTTCATGCTTCAATACTTTTAGCTATATTTCTGATTTTTAATAAGTTAATATTATGTGCAGACGCCAGTACATCAATCTCTCAAATTTCTTTAATAGATTTTCAATGTTATAGCTAAAGCATTAGGTTCAAGGTTTATTGGGAAGGTTTGACAGTTTCGGGTAGGTGTACAAAAACAAAGTTACTTTGTAGCAAATGTCCTAAGTCAAACTCTCAGCATTTAGTTCAATTAGACCATTACAGGCACTTTGGAATTTAAAATGCAAAGAGAAAGATGAATCTTCATTTTTTGGTGTTGACCCAGTCATAAAACATAATAAATTATGAACATACTGTAGTTGTCCATTCCAAATTCAATCGATTGGATATCTGACTGTTTACTTACCTGTTATCAAGCAGCATTTTGTGTTGCATACATCTCACAGCTTGGCAAACGTCTCGCCTATTTATTTCTAACTTACAATGTTCTACTATCCTAATTAATTCTGATCATTTTATTACTGCTCTTTTCAAGGTTCCGAAAACAACTACTAAATTCGACACACAGTGCGTCTCAGACACACAACTAATAAACATTATTGAAGATGCCGAAATCATTGATGTGCACCGAGGAATGACACAAGAGTTTGAAACCACGTTCTGCCATTATACAGAAAAGCATACATTAGAAGATGATGAGGAGATAGAGACAAATGTGTGTAAAGAGGGTAGTAAAGGAGAGAATGTAATAACTGCAGATAATAATGAGAAAATAAGTAAATACATACATGCAGAAAATAGTAACAAAGTTGCTGACGTTGTCAAAGCTGTAAGTGATAAAGAAAATATGAATAAAACTCATTTAAATATTACAAAAGTGGTAAGTGTTAATAGAATAGAAAATAATATAGACACAGATGATTCTGTAAGCTTTATTTCTCCTATAATGTGCAGCAATAATGTTATAGACAAAGAAACTGATAGTGAAGGCCGTAAAAATGATGAAAATGCACAAACAGAAGAATACAGTCAAATATTTCATGATTGTATAGAAATTGAAGAAGATGTTGATATAGATAAATCAATAGAAAGACCATTAAGTCCAATATTTATGCATAAAACGGTAAAAATGAAATCAAAGACTCCTTCCCCTTTAATTTTCAACCTAGAAAATTTTGAGCAATTTGAGAAAATTGCAATACCTCTCATAGAAGGTACTGATTTGAAAACTGCAAAACAAGTTATAAATTCTCAGATTTTGGATAAGGAGTTATGTTTTAAAATTGCTGAAGAAATTGTACTAAATGAAAAAGATAAACTACCAAGTCCTGTAGTACAAAATAAGGATGAAAAAGAAGGACATAGTTCTAAAATACGGTTTAAAACTCATATTATCAAAGTTACTAACAAGGATACAGACTTAGAGTTCATTGAACTAGATAAAGCTACATCTGAAGACTTAATAAACAAAGTAATGAATGATGACTCTAAAACTTCAAAAGCAAGAGCAGAAAGTGAAATTTTGAAAGACGAGATTCTATTTAGCAGTGATGAAGAAGATAATTACATAGTACAGAAAAGCTACCAGGACCTGCCTTTCACATGTGCACTAGAAACCTCTTTTTACGATCAGTCAGATGTTTTAGATAAAACTATGTATGTAGGTTTTCAAACTGCCAGCAATAAATCCATTCAGATTTTTACTGAGTCTTTTGCTCAAGCAAAGACCATATTAAGTGGTGAATTGACTGTCACTGACTTGGTTAATAATTGTGATAGTAGTATAAAGAATAAAACGGAAGTTGAAGACACGACTCAAGCTAAAATGGACCTTGATAATGAAGAAACTGCGTTTAATCTAGCTCAGAAAGATGATAAGCAAACTGAGTGTGATAGAGATGAAAAACCTAGTAATACACAAGCTAAAACAGCCAATTTTGAAGGTTTCTTGACAGCCAGTAACAAAGTAATAAGACTATCTCAGAAAGCATTGGCTAGGTGTAAAAAAGTCTTTCAAGACATTGATTTAAGTGACAATTTTGATACTCAAATTGAAGAAGAAAATGTAGAAGAGCAGATTAAGCTAGACAGAGAGAAAATATCAGTTCTTTCTGTGAATACAAATAGAGAAGTAAATAGAAATCTTGTTGACGAAGAAATAGGAAACATAGATGATGAAATAATACAAGAGTTTGAAAATATTGAAATGTCTTTAAAAGAAGATAAAGAACTGGACAAAAATTTGCCTGAAATGGGATTTAAAACCGAAGATGTTTTTAAAGACATTGATTTTGATGAAGATCTGGCTGAAATTAACATTGAAGAGATTAAAACGAAAAAATATGCTTTGCCAGCTATTATAGAACATCCAACGTCTAGTGGTATAAATTTAGGAGGATTCAAGACTGCCAGCAATAAGAACATTAACATTTCAAAAGAGGCACTAACAAAAACTAAAAACATATTCCAAGATTTAGGTTCTATAGAGTTCCCGAATAAATCAAGCAGCAATTTAGGTAAAGAATATCCAAACTTCAGTGAATTAAAAGAACCATCCAGTAGTAAGGTAAATTTTGTTGGATTCAAAACTGCTATCAATAAAAATATCAAGATTTCAGAACAAACATTAGCTAAAGTTTCCAATATTTTCAAAGATATTGACGAAACTGAACTGCCGAAGAAAAATATACACGAAAATACTAGTGAAGAAATTCCTTACGACGAACCATCAACCAGCAAAATAAGTTTTGGAGGTTTTAAAACGGCAAGTAATAAAAATATTAACATTTCTAGAGATGCTCTTGCTAAAACGATAAAGATATTTGAAGAAATTGATTTTATGGACTTTAAGTTACCTACAAAAAAGAATCCTGATCCAGCTGAACTATATCCTGAAAAATCGGAAGAATTCATGGATCAGCCATCAACAAGTAAATCTAGGTTTGTAGGTTTCAAGACAGCAAGTAATAAAAATGTTAAAATATCAAATGCTGCTTTGGGTAAAACTAAAAACATTTTCGAAGATATTGACTCTGATAATTTTAAATTCCCTGAAAAATGCCAGAAAACAGAAGATCAAAGGATAAGTGATTTTGTAACAAAATGCTCTGAAACCACTTTGCATACATATACATTTAAAGGTTTTAAAACAGCCAATAATAAAGAAATTAAAATATCAGACAATGCCCTAGCTAAAACTAAAAACATTTTCAAAGATTTAGATTCAGATGACTTTAAATATCCTGAAAAGCTAAAGAAAAACAACACAGAGGGAACAATAGGAGAAGATAACGATAAGAGCCTACATGAAGTTGATATGAATAGACCTTCTACTAGTAAATCATCATTTGATGGTTTTATGACAGCAAATAATAAGAAAATAAATATTACCAAAGAAGCCTTGGCTAAAACCAAAACCATATTCAAAGATATTGATGCTACTAACTTCAAATTTCCAGAGAAAGGTGATAAAGGCTTGATTGAAGCAGCAAAAGATATAGTGAAAACAAATGATAAAAATACTCTTCACGAAGTAGGAGATTTTAACCAACTGTCTACAAGTAAAGGAAACATGATGGACTTCAAAACTGCTAATAACAAAAAAATTACAATTTCTAAAGAATCCCTAGCTAAGACTAAGAATATTTTTAAAGATATTGATGAGACGGATTTTAACTTTCCAGAAAATGTCAATAAAGACCTTGAAACAGTAGATTCTACTAAAATAATGAACAAAGAAAAAGAAGAAAAGATTTCTTATAAATCCCAAATTATAGATTTCAATCAACCATCTACTAGTACAGCTACTTTCGGTGGTTTTAAAGCAGCAAATAATAAGAAGATCAATATTTTTGAAGAATCTTTAGCTATAACTAAAAATATATTTAAAGATATAGACTGCAATGATTTTGCATACCCAAATAAATCAGACAGAGAGGTACAAGACACAGATAGAGAAGGACAGAGTCCATTTCCCGGCCTGAAGGAGTCTGTCAAACCTACAGCAAATAAAACCAGCTTCATAGGTTTTAAAACAGCAAATAACAAAGAAATTAACGTTTCTGAAACTGCTTTAACTAAAATGAGATACATATTTAAAGATATCGACTCCAATGATCTCGAAATTTCCGAAAAGGTTAAACATGATTACCCAAATATTGAAATAGAAGACATAGAACGTCAAACTGACGAAAAAACAGGTTCTAAAACAACTAAAAATAGTGATTTTAGAATCCCTGAAACTGTTGTGTCTAAATTTCAAGGTTTTCAAACAGCCAGTAATAAGCAAGTTAAAGTATCAGCAGAAGCTTTAGTTAAAAGTAGAAAAATCTTTCAAGAAATTGGTATAAGTCAAGATTTGAATATTGAAAGTGAAGGAAAAGATATTTTGGATGCAGTTAAAGATCCTTTACATATTCACAAAGAAATTGAAAATGATACTGGAGAATCTAATACAAAAGATTTATTTCTTAATGGTAAATTAAGTCCAGTATTCAAAGGATTTCAAACAGCAAATAAGAAACCTGTGAAAATATCTGAAGAAGCGTTAGCCAAAAGTAAAAAACTCTTTCAAGATATAGAAACAATTCAAGACGACCCTGAACCCGAATTTCATGGATTTAAAACAGGAACTAACGAAGAGGTGGAAGTTTCTCAAAAGACGTTAGCTGAAACTAAGAAGTTGTTCGAAGATGTTATTAAAAAAAGTAGTTTTCAAGGATTCCAAACAGCCAGTGACAAAAAAGTTGATATATCTGAAGATGCTTTAGAAAAATCTCGTAAAATGTTTCAAGATATATACAAACATGACGCTTTATTACAGACTAATGTGAAAAAGTTTTCAAATATTGCATTTGGATTTAAAACAGGTTGTAATCGCGATGTTACCGTTTCTGAAGACGCTATAGCAAGAACTAAAAGACGATTTTCAGAAATAGATGACTCTAATGAAAATATTACAATATGTAAAAAGGATAAAGTAACCGAAGATAATATAGCAAACATTATTGATACGCAAGTTTTGAATAATTTTGACGAGAGTTTACATACGGAGGATTTTCATGATTCACCAATAAAATCAAAAAGATCTGGAAGTCCAATATTATCGTGTCCACGAGCCAAAAAGAGGAAGAAATTCGAAACGCCATATTCACAGAAACTACCTGCACCATTCAAGAAAAAAGAAATAAATAAAACTACAAAAGAAACAAATAAAATTATATTTACAGAAAATTACAAGAAAAATAAGAAATATACCCTAAAAGATTTATCAGAATTGACGAAAAATAACATCAAAGAAATTGATCCGTATTTACTCGAATTCACATTCGATAATTTATTACAATTTGAGTTTCATGAAAGCAGAAATGGACTATCAAATTCTAGTATGACTATTGAATCACTAAAAGAATTTTTCCTAAATTCTGTAAACGCAAAATTGATCCCTAAAGACTGGTTACAAAACCATTTAAAACTAATACTATGGAAACTAATATCTTACGAGATAAAATTCAAATCTTTGGTAGTAACAGCAAGAAATGTCATAGATCAAATAAAATATAGATACGACAAAGAATTGTATAATGCCCGAAGACCAGCTTTGAGGAAAATTTTGGAGAAAGATGATGTCGCTTCTAAAACTTTAGTACTCTGTGTTGCTGGAGTGTATGTTGATGGCGTTGGTGTTGCCAGGTATGTAGTTATATTTGTATTATTTTTACTAGTTCGAATGCCTCTTTGGTCTTAGTTCGCAAGCGCTCCTGCTGTACTGCTGAGCATGAGTTCCTGTGTTCTATTCCCAGGTCGGGCAAACTGGTATTGGGTATTTCCATCTGGAATGTCTCATTAGCAGCCTGGAGTTTGGAAGTTGGCGGTGTGATAGCCCCGTGCCTATTAAAATTATGCTAAGCCGTAGGTCCTGCGTCTGATCTCATTGGACTATCGGCGTAGGCCAAGAGATTTCCACTCACTTGTGCTCTACAATATCACCCTAGTCTATTGCTAGTTTCCGCTGAAAATGGCTGCTATAGCCGAAATTCGGTCTGGAGGAGTATTGGACATTAATTTGTCAGTTTTGTCTTAGTCAGGGATGGCAACATGTCGATTGAGTGGCGGTGACCATTTTCCATCAGATAGACTACCCACTTGGCATTATTATTATATTAACCTATGGTGTCTCACTGCTGGGCACTGCTGCTACGTCCATTCTTTCCATTTCTCTGTGGTCTAGTCCTAAAGCAATATAATTCGACTCGCCATCTTCCCTTGCTACCATCCAATAATATAAGCGAAACGAAGGTAATCTAATAATCTAATCTAACTTCAAAGACTTGTTCAATTACAGTGCAACCACCACCAACAACCTAGAATTACTCCTAACAGACGGCTGGTATTGTATTAAAGCGACCATCGACAAAATGTTGGCCCAACTCGTATGCCAAGGTAAAATAGTTGTTGGCTCCAAGATTGTCACCAATGGGGCTGAGTTGGTGAATTGTGAGCAAGGCATCTCGCCTTGGGAGGTTAGTATACCATTATCTTAGTACTTATATCTTCAAGACCAAAGTGTGTTAAGATTTCCAACAATTACTCCGGCGAACAGATAAACTTGGGTTTAGTAAGCTTTAGAAATTGGACAGAAGTCGAGTTTCAACCAATTTAAAAGTATTAAGATTACAAAAACACTCTTTTCAGGACACATCAGCAGTCCGCCTCAAAATCTCCGGTAACTCCACCCGCCGCGCCCGCTGGGACGCGCGTCTCGGTTACCATGCCAACGCCGCCATCTTAACTCAGCTGTCATCTGTCAAGTTAGATGGCGGGAAAGTGTCGAAATTAAGAGTTTTTGTCGCAAGAGTGTATCCTGCTTTGTATGTTGAGAAGTTTGAAGATGGTAGTACTGGTAAGATCCTTTTATCAAGATATACAAGACCTCTTGCATTGGTTTAAGATTCTTGAATAGCCCACGCTATAGTGTAAAGGTTAGCCAATCAGCAAAGGTTAGTAATAGGTTTGCCCTAGGGAGCGCCCTAGTAACTCAGGAATGATTTCTTAAGATGGCTCTTAAACACCCTCTGAGGATATTTTTACGAGCTGAGTATGGGATAAAATAAATACCACCGATTAAACACGAAATAATTTTAATAATCACATCATCATCATCATTTCAGCCGAAAGACGTCCACTGCTGGACATAGGCCTCCCCTAAGTGTCGCCACACTGACCGGTCCCGTGCGACTCGCATCCAGCGGATCCCCGCAACCTTCACCAGGTCATCGGTCCACCTAGTTGGAGGCCTTCCAAAGCAACGTCTTCCGGTTCGCGGTCGCCATCCAGAACTTTTCGGCCCCATCGGCCATCCGTTCTGCGAGCAATGTGCCCTGCCCACTGCCACTTCAGTTTGGCAATTCTTCGGGCTACGTCGGAATAAATACAATCGTAATAATCACAAAACACTTAAAACTTAGCCATAAATACACCACTGATCACTATTTACTTAGATATCGCACTTCCAGTTCACTTCGATTCGCTTCGTTGTGTAGCCAAAATCAGACTGACTGCTCCCGTTTTTTTTTTGGAGATGGCATCTCGCAGTTCAGCCTCTGAGGCTGGCTACTGCTTAGCCGGGCAAATCCTGTGGATGCCTTAAAAAAGAATCTAAGGCCTCCAACCAGGGGCTTAAAATTATACTTAAAAACTAAGCGACCACTCGCTAAGGGCACCCCCTGAGGGGTACGAGCCTCTGCTTAGGGCGTCGCTGGGGAGGACAGCAAAGGGACAGGCTGGATCTGAATGATATTATTTAGGGGCTGGTTTAAAACTACCGGTTCAGCATCGGGGGCTGGCTCTGGCAAGGGTCGGGGGGGGGTTCGTTGAACGGGGGCGTCGCGACGGGCCTCGACGGCGAGGACGGAAACTCGGCGTTCTGTGTCTGTGTTTACGAAGTGTGCTGGTTTCCCTACTGCCTGCTGGGTGCTGACTGCTCCCGCAAACACGACGGCTATTTATATGACGACCGATCCTTCGAGAAAGTTCCACAAGTTTCTCGAATCTTGTGGAATATTCGAGAATCACACGTAATCTAGAATGTTCTCGTAAGGCAACCGACGTAACAATACCACGTAGCTTCACTACCTCCTTTCATGAGGGACGTGTCTTTAATTCAGCCAAATTATCCAGATTCTGTTTTACTGTTTAAAAAAAAACAAATAATTATTTGTTTTGGGGAATTAATACAATGGTCTCATCAAATGAATAGCGAAACTTCCACTTTTAGTTTTTCTGTCGTTTATGCAATAAAAAGTGACGGTCTATTCTGAACTCTTATCAAAGCCCATACATGTCATTTTCAGTGACAAGATCAGAGCGCCTAGAACATCTACATCAGATGAAGAGCGAAGCTGAAAGACAGGTTATAATGGAGAAGATCTACGAGGAAGTGGAGAAAGAGTTCTCCGACGAAGTGAGTAATAGCTTCTCTAAAATTCGTTTTATTTGTCCCTTGGCGAGAAAACTCTCGCTCCGCACACGTTAAAATGGTGCCGCCGAACCTTAAGAGCGGCCAACCCGTCATACTTTTCATACAAACGCTCGTACGTGATTATGCCGTTGTTAAACATCTATCTTTGATTTTTTTGAATTAATAGGTGTTTTGTTCACTATATCTAGGTTTCTATGGCAGCAAAAAATAAAAAATTGTAGAAACAAATTCAGTATAAGCCTTCAAAAATTGCTGTTTTGCACAAATTTTAACTGAACTTTGGCCGTTCATAATGTACTCATTAACTGTAAAAGTAAAGAAATCATCTCGATAGAAACCTTGCACATGTAATGGAGATTCTTAATGACAAATATTTATTTCACACACTTGTAAGACTTATTCAAAAACACGTATTTCCTGGAACAAGTTTAAGAATTTTTTTAACACTTTTTGTCGTTCAATGTCATCGCGTTAGGCGGTATGAGGTGCGCGGGAGACGAGATGTGCGGGGTCGGGGCGGGGTAAGACGGGGGAATTGAAAGAAAATGGCTGAACGCCGCTGTGGCTCTGGATGAAACAACAAGCTTTTCGACCATGCTCGCGTTGACGATAGACGGACCGGGAAGGGCCCTCTTAAGAGCAGTAGGCAGGGCACATTGCCCGCAGAACTGATGGCCGATGGGCCCGAAAAGTTCTGGAGTGGCGACCGCGAACCAGAAGACGTTGCGTTGAAAGGCTTCCCACTAGGTGGACCGATGAAACCTTGTAGTTTATTGCCGGTTCTTCTCCATAGGAAACGACCAACCCGAACCGTGCACCTTTTTGTCTACGTTTTATAAGTGCCCATCTAGGCCTATGTGAAATAAAATATTTTGATTTTGATGACCTGGTGAAGGTTGCGGGGATCCGCTGGTTGCGAGACGCACGGGACCGATCAATGTGGCGACACTTGGAGGGACCTATGTCCAGCAGTGATTGTCTTTCGGCTGAAATTAAGATGATGATAATGAACCTGTGGGTACTTTGGAATCAATCAAGATGGTGCCGGCTAGAATCGCACATATTCATTTGCTTTCTTTTTCCGAGAGGCGGTCTTCATCAGTCTCCTCCTCTTATCCCAATTCATTTGTGGTCGGCGCAGCATGTCTTCTTCCATACTTCTCTATTACTCGTCATCTCAGCAGTCACCTCCTTTCTAGATCCTTCACACAGTCCATCCATCGTTTCTTTGGTCTTCCTCTACTCTTATAGCCATCTACATTCATACTCAATATTTTCCTCATCTTAAAACGAATTATGGAGTAAAATAAAGAATAAATAGTAGTTTCGTAGTTGAAAGAAAAATACATTTATTTTTCTTATCTTAATAAAAAGAGACTTTATTTTGACTTTTCCAGAATATACAACATTCGTTCCAAAACAAACTTATTCCAATGGGTGGTTCAGTTTCTATGGAAAAACTAAATTCGGTTTAATTTGTACTGTAACACTATTTTTCGAAAATATTCTCCGTCAACTTTTTAGACCTATGTATCCTGCTTAAGCGTATGAAATTTCATTAAAATCGGTTCAGTCATATCGAAAACAAATGAGTTCAAAGTTTGTTTGAAATGCCGTAAGACGTCTTAAACTAGGAATTTCGCATCTGTTTTTATTACTGCCAAACAAAAGCTATAGCTTTTCTTATGTTTCAGGAATCTCAAGATTCAGAAGGACTTTCAGACTTGACAAACAAGAGAACATGTTTGGACAGCGGCTCCCAGATAGCTAAAGTTATGAAGAGAAGCAAGGACCCAGCTGAATTTCGAGTGAGTTGAGTTGCATGCCATTGCTTTACCATAATCTTAGTTCTGTCCAAGCGTTGCAGTACCTACTAATATTTGCAGGAACAGAAAAATAAGGTTTCTTAGCAGCTCGATCCGTCTAGCAAACGATGATTCCCGATGTCCACCACCGGGTGGTGGATATTTAAACATGAGTATTCTCTTTGTCCACTAATGGCGAACAGCGAGAATTTTTTTATGCAAGCATCGTCTAGCATAAGGTAAAATATATTTAAAAAATGCCTCAGAAGATACCACATGGTTTTAGTTGTATTTGTTTTCCAGGCCGGTCTAACCTCATCCCAAACGCGACTCCTGGAGTCCCACACCACCAAACACCGCGAGCATCTTCTCCAAACCATACAACAGAAGATAAGAGAGAAGGTAGAGAAGGCAGGAATCTGTGTGACCAGAAATGTGGTGACTCTTCTGAAGATTAGAGTCGCAGGCGTGAGAAGTGGGGGAGAGGTCATTAAAGGTAAGAGACAAAATAGAGAAGGCATGAGTGTTGCGACGCCAGCTTGGGCCACTGTTTAAAGAGCTTCAAAAATCAATCAAAATCAAAATATTTTTATTTCACATAGGCCTAGATGGGCACTTATAAAACGTCGACAAAAAGGTGCACGGTTCGGGTTGGTCGTTTCCTATGGAGAAGAACCGGCAAGAAACTCCATGGTTACTCTTTTCAAATCATTTGGTGTTACAATATTATCATGTTACAGCATTAGTACTTAAGTATGGGGGAACAGCATAGGCCCGACAATAGGTCGTTGCTTACTACACAAAAAAAAAAAAAAAATTAAAACAAGATGAAAAGTTAACAAAAGTTAACGAGCATCTGGGAATCTACAAAGCCTATAATGTTCAAACATTCACAAACAATCGGTAAAAAAGAATCTATACAAAGGTAAGAAAATATTGTAAAATAGTAAATTAAACAAGTGACACAAATATTGTCATCAGTGCTGTAACTATTCTGAGCAAAAGATGTCTACATGATTTGAAAACTATCGTAAAGAATCTGGTTAGATAGATGTGAAAAAAATGAGCTTGAGAATAGTTAGAGACATCCACATATTTGTGCCGTTTATGAGCTACCAGGGAAGCCGCATGCGCAGAAGGAATTAAAGCAAAACTTCTTTGTCTTCGACGTAGTCCTTGATTTTGTAATATGCTTTTTTAATAAGGACACGTTTGATGTAATTTTTGAACTTTCCATCGGTCAGTTCTATAACTGATTTTGGCAACTTGTTATAAAAGCGTATACTGTTTATAAGAAAAGACTTGCTAGTTTTAGTTAATCTGAATTTAGGTATTACAATTTCGTGTTTACTGCGTGTATTTATATTATGGAAGTCGCTTCTAATTTTGAAAAGCCCTCGATTTTTGCGGACATATAAAATACATTCTAAGATATAGAGCGAAGGCAAAGTCAGTATATCGATCTCTTTAAATTTTTCTCTTAGGGACTCGCGAGGACCCATTTTATAGATTGCGCGGACTGCCCTCTTTTGTAGAATAAAAATTGAGTCAACGTCTGCTGCTGATCCCCACAGCAGAACGCCATAAGACATAATACTGTGGAAATAAGCATAGTATACGAACCTAGCTGTGGCTACATCAGTTAACTGCCTAATTTTCCTTACTGCATATGCAGCTGAGCTTAACCTACCCGAAAGAGTTCTAATGTGCGCGCCCCACTGCAATTTTGAGTCGATAGTAATCCCTAAGAATACAGTTTCCGCTATGACATCAAGTTTTTTGCCGTCAAGATTTAAATTTAGATCCCGTTGTGGTACATTCGGTAAAGAGAACTTTAGACATTTTGTTTTGTTCGCATTCAGTAAAAGATTGTTAGCTGCGAACCATTTTGAGAGAACAGTTAGACTTTCGTTGACATGTAAGACATCCGTATCTTTTCTATTTATTTTAAAAATTAGCGAAGTGTCATCAGCAAATAGAATTATATCCGATAATTTGGCCATCAAATAAGGGAGATCATTAATGTAAACAAGAAATAGGAAAGGACCTTCTTGGGCCAGTATCGGCCACTGTGTGTAGTCGTATATGGGTGAGCATTTGTAACAGGACCCTTCACGAAGCCGTCAACCAAGCATTATGTACATCAAACTAAGTAACTTTACGCAAAAAAATATTGCTGGGAAACGACTTTTTTTTTTGGGGTGAAAAATCCCGTTGTAGGGTAGGACTGAATGTAACGCACTCAAAACATTGTGCTGATGGATGGATTGAATAGTACGGGAATCGCGGAGGTGTTTAAAGTTAAAATCTTACATAAAAAAAAATATATTTAAAAAAAACTTGTGAAAAAGTTGGAACTTTGACCCCCAAGATCTCCGTAACTAGAAGGTTCCCAGGTATGGTGTAGAACAAAAAAAAATATCGCAATGACGGGGAGAACAAGTACCTTTCAGCTTCGTTAAGGGTCTTGTTACACCCTTTAAAGGATTTTTGGCTACCATGGGCACTATGTAAAGAGTCACATGGCCTCTCTCCATAGGGGCTACTGTGTACATATGTTTTTGGGGTAGCTAGTGCCAATAAATAAATAGTCACATGGGGCACTGTATGCTGTATTTATCTGCATGTGGTCTAGCATGAACCACTTTAGCGTGACGGGGAGCAGGATGAGGTTGCTAAGAGACAGAAGCTAAAGAAGGCTGGAGTCTGTGTTAATAGAAACAAAGAGATTCTTCTGAAGATAAGAGTTTTTGGTTTGAGAAGTGGGGGAGAGTAAGAAGGTAAGAAATAGAGATACTGAATACGCCGTGAACAGTCCACGTCTGTTTAAATCTCACTTCAGTGGCGTTCCTTTCATTGAAAGGGAGGCAAAGCCCAATTACCATAATAAATTCAGTACAATATCTTCAAATAAGTACCTACAGATGTATTAAAAATGTGCTAGGAGAAAGTGAGAGGTCAGAAGCCAGATGCAAGCCAGCGGGTGTGAAAGAGAAAGCGTTAGCACCGGCCGAAACCTCTAAAGAAACCTAAATAAAGTTTTTTTATTTGTTGAGTTTGATTGTAAGACAAGGCCGGGCTTTTCGGCTTGTATGATAGGTCCGCCACTGCTTCACTTTTATCTGTTATTATACTAAAGAAGATTAAAGTAGTAATATGGTAGATGACCAAAAAAATCTAATGAGTCCGTCAGATAGATTTCCAAAAAATATTTGATACGAATTTTTTCTTTTTTTACATAAACAAAAAATGAAGACGATACAGTGTGTTGAAAACTCGCGTGACGTCACTTGTATGTACACTCTGTACGTACAAGTGACGTCACAAGCCCCCACTTCGATTATTTGATGTTTTTTTTATTTTCGTCATTTTTTATTGAATTGATAAAACAAAAAAATACATATCCGATATTTTTCGATAGTTTAACTGACGGACTAAATAGAATCATATTATTTTTACTCAGGAATCATCCCTATTGTATGCTGAAATTTTTGTTTAAATGAAGACATAACTCAATGTTTTAAACTAGTTAAACTAGTTAAAGAAATTATGGACGCTATCAATAAAAAAGAAATCCCAGTAGCAGCTCTTACTCATATGTCATGAAAATTTATTGCGTAAACTTGAGCAATATGGTATACGAGGCGTTGCGTTAAGTTGGTTTGAAAGCTACTTAAGAGGCCGACAACAATGTACGGAGATTAAAAAAATGTGTTTTGAAACTAACACCCAGAAAACCTTTAGGTCACCGTACTTGGCAAACTACTGTGGTGTACCACAGGGAAGTGTCCTTGGCCCCCTATTGTTTATTGTTTATAATATATATAAACGAACTGCCCAACTCCATGAACCAATATACCATATTATTCGCAGATGATACTACCGTGTTGACAAAAGAGAAAACTTTAGGTAGCAGTAAAATAGTTACGAATAAAGCATTGACAGATTTAATCAACTGGCTAGATAGGAATAGCTTAAAAATAAATACAAGTAAAACTAAATTTATAAAATATTTGCAATATAAAAACCACAAAAAATTAGGTAATGAAATGAAATTAAGTTTAAAATATAATAATAATGACATAGAAGAAGTTAATCATATAAAATTTTTAGGAGTAGTTATGGACAAACATTGCAATTGGAAAGCTCAAGTAGATAATGTTTGTAAGAAAATAAACAAATTCGTATTTGCACTTAGCAGGATAAAAAATTTAACAGACATTCAAACAGCCTTATTGGTATACCATAGCCATGTTTGTTCTGTTTTAAGGTATGGATTAACTGTATGGGGGAATTCAACAGATGCCCAGAGGGCATTTATAGCCCAAAAAAAAGGTGTAAGATCAATTTTCAATCTTAAGTGGACAGACTCCTGCAAACCTGTATTTATTAAACAAAAGCTGCTTACCCTCCCGTCTCTATATATATTTGAAACCTGCAAATTTGTAAGAAACAATTACTCGCTTTTTGAAAAAGATGAAAAGGCTATGTCAAAGAGGAAAATAGCACAAAAGCCACTAGTAGTCCCGCGTAATAGACTAAGAGTATGCGACAAAAATTGTTATACTATGGCGGTGAAAATATATAACCACTTAGCTAAAGAATTTAGAAGTGCTACAGATCTAGAATTTAATAGAAAGCTACATAGCTGGTTGTGTGAGAGATGTTTTTATTCCATCAACGAATATTTTGATTGTAAAATGTAAAACTGACTTACTATAATTATTACTTATGACATATCTATAACTACTGCTATTTTTTAAATAATATTGAAATATTTTAATTATTATTGCAATTTTTATTGACACGACATCATTCGACAACGCTTTTTCTATTATTGATTGTATTTTTTTTGGATTCAACAAATACTATTTTTATTGACATGACATAAATATTATTGATCGCCGTTTTAACATGTATAGGTACATTATTATTTTAAACGAATCTATATTAAATTTATGAATTGGTTTGTAATTTGAATTATGTTATGTATTTAAATATAATTGCTAATTAATAAATGTGTACTGCATGCTATAATTATGCCGAAATGTAAAATCTCAATATTTGTATGGCCGAAATGCCGAATATAGTGAAACGAATAGATATTAAGAACTTATGTTAACTACCTATATTCTTGCAAATAAATGTATCATTCATTCATTCATTCAAGAGCTGCTCGTAATATCAGCTCCGACAGATACTACGGATAACAGAAGATGGAGTAGTATTTTAAGCTTTCACAAATATGAATCGCGCCAGTAACACGTATGGAGTTACAGAATTATAATCATTCAAATCATCAATACAACCCTCCAAGTTCATATATTCCCAAAGAGTGACTTTTTCATGAAATAGCTATTGAATGGGGTTATATCATTGACGACCCGAATGGCGCAGCGGTATTGAGGCTGTCTTACGTTCTTAGGGTCCCGGGTTCGAGTCCCGGTAGGAGCAAATGTTTGTGTGATGAGCATGGACATTTGTTTCCGAGTCATGGATGTTTATATGTATAATAAGTATGTATTTACAAACAAAAAAGTATCTATGTAGTATTATCAACTATCTGGTGTCCACGACACAAGCCTCGTAGCTTAGTGTGGCACCTAGATGGCGCTGTGTGTAATGTCCAGCGATATTTATTATTTATTTTTATTTATATGAACTTGGAGGGCTGTATTGATGATTTGAATGATTATAATTCTGTAACTCCATACGTGCTACTGGCGCGATTCATATTTTCATCAACATACAACCTGACACTGACCTGCAAATTCAATAAACTTAAGAAAATTTAAATTTCGCGGGCTACCCTTGCGCTTCCACTATAAGTAAAAGAACCAGAACCAGTAGTGTTGCCCATGTGGCAACGATTTTTCAGCGTGAGCCCATTCAGTCTCACTACTTGACAAAGGCTTCGCTTGTATAATAATAATAATAAGGCAGCTGGATCAAGGGCTTGATTCCGAAAGCAGTACTCCTGGACACGGCTCGTATTGTTAGGAGGTTCCTCTCTCTGGAGCCCTGACCACCGGTAGCTTGGACCCTGTTCCCGATACCGGCGGGCAACAATTTTTTATATTTTTAAATGTTTTTATATTGTTTTACGAAATATTTAAAAATGTAAATAATTTGTATGTATATGAATAAAGGAATATAATAATAATAAGTTTATTAGTAAAAAACAAAAACAACAACACAGTACATAGCATATGGAAACAATGGGTTGTACTACCAGTGGCGTGCAGTGGTTCCCCGCGGAAGGTACGCTAAGATGACCCTCAAAGTACTCACATCTATTGATATATTCACTTACCCTGGCCCACCGCACCCACCCCTGGTGTTTTTAGTAAGCGTATGAGAAACAACGCCATCTAGCTTAAATATCAGGAATTTCAATGGAATTCTGTCAATACAAAAACGAAGGATGTCGCTCCGCTACAAAAAATTCTAAAAAATAAAACAGAGTGCGCTGTAAACAAAAAAAAGGTAGAGTTTTCTGACCGGAATATTTGAAAAACAAACCTTTAAAATAAGCCTATTAAAACCAAAGTTATAAATACAAGAACTCCGCATTAATCAAGGTTCAAATCACGATTTTCTGACAATGCAAACAGAAGAAAGATTAATTTGAAATGACGATGAATTTTGGGTTAATTCTCGTAATTCGGGTACCTACACATCTTTCTTTGGATACAACTTGAATCTTATCATTAAACGATTGTGAATACTTACTGTTTTTAACTTTTAACAAACACACTAACAGCGCAAACTTCACAACAGAACACCATTTCTAAGTTAATAAACAAATACAACAAATAATATTTACACTACTATACGTTTCAAAACGAATTACAAACGTCAGATATTATAAAAATCAAGAAGATCGCGAAATATTTTTTTTTAGTCACATGAAACAAATATGGCTTCTAAGAAAAATACAATTGTTATTTTGTCGATAAAAAAACACTTCCAAATGTAATTGCATCACTGCATACCGTTTTAGCCGGATAATACTTTGTGGGGCAGCCAATCAGTGGCCAGCTAGCCAGCTACACTCGCAGGAGTTTACGCCCCTATTTACTATGTGTGCCGTTCGTATACACGAAAATACGCATCAGTGTGCGTAAATTTATCAATGGAAATTAGGCCGGCTTCGGCCTTGCCTAGACGGCCGGGAGCGAGCGTCGTAGTATTTATCAGTTACGTCACACGGCCGCGACAAGTTGCTAGAAGTATTATAACAGGATTTTTTTATTAATATAGTTATAATAAATGCATTTGTTGCGTTGTTGGTAGGAATGGTAGGGTAGGCTAGGGCTAATTGCCTCTATGGACGGCACGCCCCTGTGTACTACCAATTTTAAAATTATTGTCGGGTTTGCGGGCTCCTAAACAAGGTACGCAGACCTGTATCTTAGGAGTCAGCAGATTTTGCGGCTTCAATTTATATAATACAACCGTGACTTTCTGTTTGTTTACAACATATACAATGTGTAACAGAATTAACGCACAACCTCTTAAGGGGTCATTGTACTCATCATTATGAACAACTTTCACTATGGGACCAAAGCTGAAATCGCGAAAAAAAAATCGACTGCCCCATACATTTCTGTGCGCATAATTCGACAAAATGTACTGAACAGCTGTTTTTTTTTCGCGTTTCGGGGTTAGTCCCATAGTGAAAGTTGTTCATAATGATGAGTACAATGACCCCTTAAGAGGTTGTGCGTTTATTCTGTTACACATTGCATACTTCTTTTTTTTTACATTGCTTATCGAGTGAATACTAGATACACAACCGCACTCCGGTTGTGTATCTAGGGGTGTGTAAATGAGTGTAGTGTGTGTGTGATGAGGTGTGTATCTTTTTAGGGATCTGAGGAACAGCGAGAAAAGTTCCTCGTACTGCGATTTGTTACTTTCTAGTCGACATCAGAGAACTCGAATAAATTAATTTGCTTTTTTTTTCAGGTATGATGTCAATATGGAAGCCGCCGGAAGCTGTGCTAGAAATAATCAAAGAGGGCGCCTGGATCGATGTTATGAATGTAGTTCCTACTGCCGTCAGGTAAATATTGGAGTAATTATAATTTTAAGCCTCGATATCGTGACCTGTCTGTCCTGTTCCTTGCACATCACAGGAGTTGATGGACGCTACTGAAAGTGCCAAACTCGTCGCCACATTTTGGGCTGACTCAATTAAAATTGTCATCGACTGTCAAGTGTCAAGATTTTAAGGTGGATGCGCAAGGGTAGCCCGCGAAATTTAAATTTTCTTAGGTTTATTGCAATTTGCAGGTCATTGTCAGGTTGTATGTTGATGAAAATATGAATCGCCCCAGTAACACATATGGAATTACAGAATTATAATCATTCAAATCATCAATACAATCCTCCAAGCTAATTTAACCCCTTTGAGTGACTTTTTCATGAAATAGCTATTGAATGGGGTTTTATGAACTTGGAGAGCTGTATTGATGATTTGAATGATTATAATTCCGTAACTCCATACGTGTTACTGGCGCGATTCATATTTTCATCAACATATAACCTGACACTGACCTGCAAATTGCAATAAACTTGAGAAAATTTAAATTTCGCGGGCTACCCTTGCGCTTCCACCTTAAGCCTATTTATTATTGTTACTAGCTTGTGCCCGCGGCTTCGCCCTCGTCAAGTTCGGGAACTGTCCCACGGGGTCGTACTACCGAGATAAAAAGTATCCATGTGTTAATCCAGGTATAAACTATCTGTGTGCCGAACATTCAAACCCGTTCAATAGATTTTGCGTAAAAGAGCAACAAACATCCGTGCATCTATCCTCACAATCCCGGATACAATTTTTAACATTGATTTTTTTTGGGTAATATATTATTATTATTTTAAGATTTATAAAACCATGATTAGACCTGCTGTCTTGTATGGATCAGAATGTTGGGCCACAATAGGGATGAACGAAAGGTATTTGCATGTGGCTGAGATGAGAATGCTAAGGGGGATGTGTGGTGTAACGCGAATGGATAAAATAAGGAATGAGTACATACAAGAGGGAATCGGAAAGTGGCGCCGGTGACTGAGAAGTTGTGTGGTAATCGGTTATCGTGGTATGGACATGTGATGCGGAGGAATGAGGAAAATGTATTGAGGAAAATGTTGAGCATGAATGTAGATGGCTATAAGAGTAGAGGAAGACCAAAGAAACGATGGATGGACTGTGTGAAGGATGATATGGGTAGAAAGGAGGTGACTGCTGAGATGACGAGTAATAGAGAAGTATGGAAGAAAAAGACATGCTGCGCCGACCCCAAGTAAGTTGGGATAAGGGCAGGAGAGTAATGATGATATTATTATTATTTTAAGTAAATAGTACACTTGATATTTATTAAATAGTTGATATTTATACCGCACAGCCCGCCGTGCTTGCAACTTGAAATGGCGAACGGGTGTGAATTTTGTCTCGCAACCTTTAAATTTTTTTATTTATTTCCAGGTACTCCGAAATCCAGATGTCAGCCGGCAGACAGTCAGTATTCAGCACCTCAAAATACAAAGAGCCAGAAAGTATCAAACCTTACATAAAACTACTAAAACGCAACTGTTTCACCATAAAAGATCTAGCCCACAACCCATCTATGGCAACCGATTATAATGAAATCGATACTGTAGGCTTTATATTCTTAATCGATCCAGGAATTCGAGAATTCGATTCCACTAAACAGCCATTTCAAAATGTCTTTCTCGCTGATGCTGATAAAAATATGATCTGTATAAACTTTTGGGGAGGTTTAAAAAAGTTCGGTTATGAAAATGTTTTGGATACTGGCCAGGTAGTTTATGGTGCGAATTTGCAGAAACGCGCTGGCAACACCAGGAAGAGTACACCGGAGTATAGAGTGACGGAGTTTTCGTATTTTACGAAAATGCCTAAAAATGAAAATGCGAGAGTTTTAATTGATGATTTGAATAAAAAGTTTTTGAGTTTGGATCGCAGGAAATTCTGTGTGGACTGTGTTGTATTGAAAAATAATTATGCTGTGATAAAAAGTAATACTGAAAATATTTCTCCATATAGATTTATTAATAGTGACTTCAATATGTCTAAAAACAAAATGTTCATTGATTCGCCTTTAGCGAGACCGAATAAGGTAGAGGATAATTTCAACCTTACCGGCTTAGATTTTGAGTCGACTTTCAAACAAACAGACACGCAATTACCTGAAGAAGTTTTACAAAGGAAGAAAAAAGTCAACGAAAAAATTGCCAGATTAAAAATGTATGGAGAACCTCCTCCATTATCAACCATACATATTATAAATAAGTCTAAAAACGCTTCTAATTCATATAAAAGTCCTCTAAATCCAAATAACAATAACTCGAAAATTATAACACAAAAATCTAAAACCGACAGTGTAATGTCCGACAGTTCTGTAAATATTGCCAGCGTAAAAGAATCTCCCGAGATGTGTGGAAATTCAAATGATTCTGAAGCAGTATGCAGTCCGGTGCTTTTGAATAGGACTTTTGTGAAAAGTGTTAATCCTGTGAAGATTAATTTTGATATGAAAGATAATAATGACAGTAATGTAGATCATTTTGCTGAAGAATTTGATGGTAGTCCGCCTTTGAGTTTAGATTAGAAATTGTTCCATTTTTGGATGCCAAGCAGCTTTATTAGACATACATGATCAAATTTAGTTTACCTTACAAAATTCCACAGATGTTATAGTATCAATATTTAAACATTATGAAACAAATACAAGATTACTTGATGATAAAACCGTAAATCATCAAATCATTTTCTTATAAAAGGTGGAATAGACATCGATACACAAAATGTGGTCAGTACATAAAGACACAAGAAAAATCTTCATCGGTATTTTTTTTAAACCAGCTGATTCCTGCGAAAGTGCAATACCTACTCGGTCAAAATGTATGGACCAGCTGTTTATTTTAGAAATTACCGATGAAAAATTTATGTGTGGGGTTCGGAATGATGTACTAAATACGTGGTACCGTTTGGTCATCGGTGTCCTTTCCAGCCTGTATTAGTCTTTGCAGTTTCGCTAGGTGTGTGATTTGACCCAGTTTATCACTCCGCTGGTTTTTGAAAGCTTAATCAATTCTCAGTTTAATAAATATTGTTATGTCTTATGTTAGCTTTTGTCATTACTTTATCAAAATAACAATTGTATTTGTAACTTTTTTTGCGTACGGGTGGGAAAATCATTCGATCCTCCCCTGTTCCCCGAAAAAGGCCAGCAACTCCTTGGTTTTACTGACGATCTCGCGGAGGGTACCTGGGTTACCGAAGTAATAAGGACTATCGTTTTTGAGCTCACCAGATGGCGCCTCTGTCGAGTAAGGTTATGTCAATAATTCTATTTTATACTTTAAGTACCAGTAACTTCATAAAAAGTTTATTTTATTACGTACAACAACGTGGTGTAAACTTTAGACACATATTTACAAAATTCTCCCTAAATTTAGCAAGTATGAAACATTTAAAAATCATTTTACCTCCAAGTACTAACAAATAAGATCCTAAGTTGCTACATAAAATCTTCAAGTCATAATTAATCAGGAATCACTCAATCTAGACCACAATCATGAATATTAGTAAAAATACGTGATAAAAAGCACGCAACGCGCGAACACTATGACATCTGATATTTCGGTGACCTCGCGGTACATTAGCGCCTCTAGCGGTGAATTCAGACGCGATAGCCCCCATTTGCCCTGCATGAGGCAACCTCTGGGCAGTTTAGGAGCATGTAGACTGCTGTCTTGTCTTCCTCCCGAGTAGGCTCGAGAAAAAGACGCTTTCAGAAACCACAGGTTATTTTACACCACACACATTATTTTTTGTGAAAAATCAGTATTTTACTGTTTAAAAAGTCCACTTGTATGACGGTCTTCTAGCCAGAACATATATCGTAAATCCTTTAAATGATATTTGTGCCGTACAAATATAATTTCAAGGATTTATGATATATTAAAAAAAATACTTGACAATGTTTACCTTAAAAATAAATAATAAATAGCTTTAAAATACTTGTACCCATTTCATTAGTCTATGTAATTTAATAGTTTTTAAGAAAAATCAATAACTGCTAGGAATTAGTTTTTATAAAACTTTTTTAAAGCGTTATACAGTATAAAAATGTTGCTGATTTGTTATTATTGTCAAACAATAACTCTTTGATATTGTGATAGTAGGAGAGAGTGCTATTGTTTTTAATACATGTGTTATTATTGTAAATATGTAAATTGTTCAATAAAACCTTTTTTTACTATTACTTATCATTGTTTCTTTTTCTACTGTTGTGTAGCAATTTTTGTACAAATTTATGAGCTGTGGTGGCTAGGTAGAGCTCATGGCTAAAAAATAACAGCCGTGAATGGGTGGCCACATACCGAGTTTCCTCCGTACCTCGGAAAGCACGTTAAGCCGTTGATTCCGGCTGTCATTTATAGATCTTTCCAAAGTCTGACAACCAGTCTTACCAAGGTGTATCGTATTACCCAGTACTAACTGGGCTGTGGAGGACAGATGTGTCACTTAACTTCAAACTCGGATAAATCCACTCTACCCTCATAGGAGATATTTATAAAATGTGACAATAGTCTTAATTTCATGAATTAAAAGGCAGTATTTTTTACTATGGCAACAGTATTGAAGAAAACTATTTTGCTATTTTTTTAACCACCATTTATTTAAAAATGTAATATTAAGACTGGATTTACCTTCATTTGATTTATTGGAATGCAATTTATCTATCTTTGAAAAATCTCAGTGTGGATTTATAGAATTTTGATTTCTATTAAATCAAAATTCTATAAATCCACACTGAGATCTGGATTTATCTGGATTTTACGTTTTGAGTTTACGTCGACTGACAGCCATGTTGAACAAACGCTAGTAGCTGATTGGCTCTCATGGACTTGACTACGTTTGAAAAAAACTGTCCCATAGATCTATCTAACTTAGATAAAATTTTATGATTTTGACGGTTTATTTCTCAAGAACCATGCGGATTTATACACAACTGATAATTTAAAATAAAAAAAAAAATCACAGAATTGGATTTATACGACTTTGAAGTTAAGCGACACAGATAGACAGTCGGTCATTGTAAAATACTGGTATTCAGCTACATCCGGTTAGACTAGAAGCCGACCATAACATAGTTGGGAAAAGGCGAGGCAGATGATGGTGACCCAGTAGTATTGGCCCCGACCCACCAGTTGTGGACCGTCCCATAGACCGTAGATCGAACCCAGGTAGGCAATTTCGCGGGCTTGTGGACAGTGAGTAATGGGCTAACTCGTACCGTCCGTCTTATGACGACAGGCCGTGTCGGCGGCGCGTTCGTGTTCCACACGTGCCTCAAAGAGAGTTAGCAAACAGGAAGGGGTCCGAAAGGACCGATACCTGCCAGGGTTGCGGGACTGTTCGAAAGAGATACCGCGGCCCTGGAACACAAAGGGCAAAAGAAGGAACATGGATGGGTTTTAGTCAGTAAAAGTCTGACACTCTCTCTTGCTCAGCCCAGAGCGGGAGGAGTTAATTGATGATTTCCCAGCCGGAAAAAAAAGGTAGGCAATTTACTTGTGTAATTATTTAGTCACCACAGCTCTCAAAACGGTGAAGGAAAACATCGTGAGGAAACTGGCATGCTTTAGAACAATAAATTCGAAAACATGTAAATTTTACAACGGGTACAAGTACGTACGATACCAAATTAATGGTAGTTCATTAAATTACCAAGAAGTAAAGTAAAAAAAGTGGTAGTTGCTTTAATTTAGTCTCGTATATACAACATAGTCCACTTCAAAAGCTCTGCGGCTCACTATACACCAAAACATTGTGAAAATGTACTCACCTTTAAATGTAGTCGGTTAAAATAAACTGGCAACTCAATCGTGAATCGAGTCCCTCGTCCCACATTGTAATTTATAATCAGACCACCCCAGCTGTCATTTCAAGGTGACCTTCAAATCGAGCAAGTTTGACGTTTTGTAACCTACAAAAAATATTTTCATTTGAATTCCCTACCCGCGCAGACATGCACTATGCGGTAAATTCGTCGTAAATAACTTCGTCGAACAAGGAATTGTGAAAAGTATCATAAAAACAAGTTATAAGTGTGATTTTAAGTGATAAAAGTGGTTATACCGACTTCCGGCGTATCGCACCAACTTTTTTTTCTAAATCCGTAAGTATTTATTACTTTTTTATTTTCTTAGACACGTCGTTTCATACAGCCGATTGGCGTGGTTAAAAATAGTTTCTTAGAAACCATAGCGTTTGTCGTAAACACAGTTATGAATTAATTGGACATTCAATTTTAAATTCATTGTCAATAATTTATTCAGTTGAGAATTTACGTTGCAAACTTGAATTGAAATTCGATACGAGAGATCATTTTGGCCGTAGATTAGACTCCACAGAATCGCAACAATATTACACTAGACAATTCGGGAATTAAAAAAAATGTGTTGTTTACTTTTAGTAAAACAATTGAATCAAGAATCAACATTTAATTTAAAGATGGAATGACACTTTAAAAAACAAAAATACTGGCTAAAAGAGTAGGGAAAGATTATTAGAAATCATGAATGGATTGTGAGAAATATTACATGGCTAGAAAGAGATATAAATATTGAAATTATGACTCTTAAAACAAACTTAAAGAAAATTGAAATTTCTTTAATTTTCTTTAAGTGTTGCAGTTTGTTTTTTGTACCTCAATCTCCAATTATCCAAAATATTTTCCTACCAAAACGCAAGCGAAGCTGCAGGCAGTTATAGGCAGGCAGGCTAGTTAAATTAGTAATTTCCTTCCTGAAAATAATATCATCTGCTCTTTCCTAACTATGTAGGGGTCGGCTGCCATTCTAACCAGATGCAGCTGAATACCAGTATGTTACATAGAGCGACTGCCTATCTGACCTCCACAACCCAGTTAGTACTGGGTAATAGAATAGCCTTTGGTAAGGCTGGATGACAATTTTATTTATTTATTTTATTTATTTAATCTTAAAGAAAGCTTACAGACTAATAACAATATTAAATATCATATATAAGTGGGGACATTTGCTAATTACAAGCTTCCACATGTATATATCTACTTAGTTACAAGTTACTTGCGTTGACCAGTTCGATTGTTAGAACGAATATTTCTTTCTATAAAAAACGGAATGGAAATTTATATGGAATGGAATTTTATATAAGGCAAGAGGAAGTTGTAATGACAACATAAATAAACCTATTGAATTAAAGTTTACATAATGTATTCACCTGTATTTATTTTATGAACAATTATCTATGTGTAACATTGCGATTGTAGTGTAGTAAGGAATTAATTGAATGCTGCAGTAATTACTGCATAAATGAGTGTATATTCATAATAAATTGTAAACTCATATTCTCACTATGTTTTTGAAATATTCATCTTCATCATCATTTTAGCCCGTTGTTGTCCACTGCTGAACATAGGCCTCCCTGCAGCTTTTATAAGGTCGTCCGTCCATCTGGCAGGTGGCAGTCCCACGCTGCGCTTTCCAATGCGTGGTCTCCACTCCAGTATCTCCTTGGTTCATCTACGGATTTCCTCATTTCTAATTCTATCACGTAGAGAAACGCCGAGCATAGCCCTCTCCATAACCTGCAAAAAATTATTAAAATATTTTGAAATATTACTTACACATACATTTTTTTTTACTACAATGAAGATTTTAATCAATCGGTTATAAAAGTGTTGTAACTAAAACACAGGTGAAAGGGATACCTACACATAAATGCAACACAGTTTTCATTGGTAATTAAAAAATAAAATCTTCTGTTCCCCACAATAATGTATTGAACAGCTTTTTTTTTAATTGAAAAGAGTGTTCTTAGATGGTTTGGTCATGGGGAGAGGGTGAGTGAAAGACGACTAACAAGAGGTATTTACAAGGCAGTTGTGAGTGGCAACGCCGGGACGGGACGCCCGATGTTCTATGTTAAGGGTTTGGTTTCCGCACTTAGTCCCTAAAGTGGACCATTGTACATGAGCCATGGTGGCCGTAACTCCAACCAGCCCACCTCCCACCAGAAGCAGATTAGACTTCCCGGTCTTCTCAGGACATCCGCAAGGGATCGCGGTGCTCCAAGAGTCTCCTCGCGGATCTGGGTGACGCCAGTACACTCGAGGAGTACATGCGCTACCGTTTCCTCCGCCTCCATGCACGCTCTGCATAGGGGGCTGTCAGTGATACCTAGGGTGTGGAAGTGTTTAGTCCAGTGATGGTCCCCGCTACCAGTCGTAGGCTATCTATGTCCAGTTGCAGAAGGCGCTTGCTCAGCTTTGTATCGAGGGATGGCATAGCCTCCTTGGATTGCCTACACCCTGGTGTCGAGGTCCACCATTTTTCCGTTTGTGTTTGAGTGTGTTCCTTTAACCAAGTCCTTAGCTGCTGGAAAAGAATGGGCACAATGGGTTCGGGTCCGAAGGCTTTTGTGCTGGATCCGGACGGGACGCCCTAGAAGGACATACAATTATTGTTGAGGTTCTTCAGAAAGGTCAGGTGCGTAGTACTTGCAACGATGCAACCGGCCTGCGTGTATGACCTGATGTGGTCTGTTGTTTCTGCCTACCACCATGTTAGAAACGGGTAAGTTTATGTAAAGTGTTTTTACCGGCATCGTCGCCGAGGGACGCCTAGAAAACGCTGGCGTGATGACTTAGAGGCGATTGTGAGAGATTGCCCGGAGAAAACCGCACGAAGAGAAGACTATGGGGGAGGCCAGCAGTGGGAAAACATAGGCTAAAAATAAGAGCTTTTGTGGATTCGAACCCACAAGCTAAGAAACGTAAATCGCGGCCGTTCCTCTACTGATCCACCATTATTTAAAATCACTGGGCAAGGGCGTCTTTACAGTTGTTATTTTTAGGGAATTCGTCACACCAGTGGAGCTTTCGGCAATCAACCTAAACATATCCTTTAATCGTGATCACAGATTTCATTGAACCTAACATTCAAGTATAACGCGATAACTGTTACATAATGAGCTGTTATCAGTCTAATAATGGTCACAAATGCGCTGTTGAGGTAACTCTACTTTTGTTTTCAAATGTGCTGTCATTATTGTACTCTTGTTAAAGTATGAATGCCTGGTACTTTTGCTTTCGATATGAGACACGTGGCTAAAGAAGAACGACTGCCCTCGTCGATCTTCAAGGTTAAACAACGTTTGGCGAGGTCGGCTCTTGGATGGCTCACCACGTTGCTGCAATTTAGAGATCTTTGACAGTCATTAACTACGGGTAGTCTGATGGTCTAACAACCAGTCTTACCAACGGGCATCGTGTTAGCCATTAGGTTCTAGGGTCAGATAGGCAGCCGCTCCATTTAATTACTGGTAGTCAATTGCAGCCGGGCAGAATGGAAGCCGAAACCAACATGATACTTGTTGTTGTATTGTCCTCGATGATTCAGAAAACCATTGTAGTCTCGGCTTTTAGTCTGCGACGTCACACATCCAACATATGTAGTTGGAAAAAGGGTAGGCCGATGATAAATAAGTACCTAAGTCTGGATTTGTTGTTCGCCCCTTTGTGACTTGGCTGGACAAGACAGCTGTCCCTACCTTTGCGAAACCAGACGTGATAATATGTATTGGAAACAATCAGAATGTAAAAATCAACCCATTACTAACTACTAACTTGAATTTTCCTCATACTAAAATTATACAAATCACAATATTGACCTACTGTTGCCATCTGTCTTCTAATCTATCTCATATCTCTAACTCTGCTAACCCCGTAAGCGAATAACCTTGAAGATACCGCTAACAAAAACAAACGCATGTCAAGTTGTCAACATGAATTAATGATGTGTTTGTAAAGATTTAAATCATTCGATGTACTGTGCTTAGGTCGCGCGGAAAAGTGTTCACTCAGAGTGGGCTCGCACTTTCCATATAGATTTATAGAACGATAGATATGATTTTTAGTATGTGTGAGCAAGACAATAGTATTCAAAATATTCTAATGTCATTGCCTACTCAGCTCTAAATGAGACGTGCTGGATTATTAGTGATTGCCTTAAACTCCCCATAAGTTCCCCGTACAAATGCTGTATCCACTGACTGGCATTGCGCCTCCCAAAAGTTCGTAAGACTATAGCCAGCCGCATCGACGAGACGAAGCTACAAGCTCACTTATTACGCCATCCAGTGCACGACTAGTTCTCAGTGCCCCAGAGAGGCAGAAAAGCAGTTAAAGCTTTTGCCTTCGACATGCTAAGAAGCAGAATGTTATTGTCAACAAAAGAAAAACGTAATCATTGTCTGGCGCAGTAGATCGAATCTAGCGATTTAAATTTTTGAGTGTTTGACGTAGTTTGTAATGTAAGCTTGTGTGAGTGTAGCAGGGATGAACATTTTGACGTAAGTGTGGCTATTTTTATTACTGGGATTAAAACATTTTCATGGTAGAGTTTACGTGCTTACAAGTGCAAATATTGGCATAAAATCAGCCTACAATGTTCCCACTGCTAGGCCTTCCCTTTGTGATAAAGAGTGGGTCGGACCGTAAGTCACCACGTGGCCCAGTACTAGTTTGTGGATGTTACATGTTTTCAAGTTTTGGGTTCTCGGACATGCTGGTTTCCTCACGATGTTTTCCTTCACCGTTTTGAGAGTTGTGGTGATGAAATAAATAGCATAAAATACCATCACACCACTTGCCACCTACCAGTACTCGAACCCATAAAAGGCACTACTTTTTGAACCGCAAAGTTTACAAGAGACTGTCCTCCAACATTCCCGCAGTTAGTAGTTTAGTTCATCACCACAGTTTACCCGTTTATGTGTTAATTCATTTACATAAACGTACAGCCCATCGTACGTTATTTTGTTTACGTTAAACGTGTATATTATGTAGGTATGTAGCCTACATACCTACATAATGTAGGTGTGCATAAACGCGTGTAAGATCATTATCGCGGTGTGATCGAGTAATGACATATTATTTTTGTCACTGATATCGAGAGATGATTTGGGAGTAAAAGATGTAGTGGGTAACTATCACAGTCATCTATACTAACGTTATAAAGAAGTTTTGTGAGTTTGTGAGGTGTAGGGGGTAATCTCTGGATCTACTGAACCGATTTTGAAAATTCTTTCACTAATAGGAAGCTACATTGTCGCCGAGTGTCATAGGCTATATTTACAGCGTGCCCGTGGGAGAATTTCCGATCAAGTTCTCTGAGTGAAAAAAAAAGACAGTCATTTATGTTACAAAACAACTTATGAAGTGTAGCTTGGTCTATCCACTTGAGTATACAGTCATAAGTTTACTATCAGTTTATAGAAACTTTTTCTTCTGTTCCTTTTTGTTTTGTTTGTACAGACGCCAGCCCATCAAGCTGCCCGAAACTGTCACATTTTCCCAAACAACCTTGCTCTAATGCTTCAGCGATAAACTTTGACATAATGTAGTAGCTTGACGTGCTAGTTTGTAGGTACTTCGAGTGTCGGCCACACGACACCCGCCGCGCGTATAAAAAAAGTAAGGTTCAGATAATCGCTGCTGCTAATGCAGCAATTGCAGGCAGCATCAGATTGAGATAACCATGTGGTTCCCATATCCTATCACTGTATACATTGAAGTAACAGAACAGGACAGGATACCAAATTTAGAGTTGACCAGACTTCTGGTAGTTACTCACATCCCTTTATCAACATGAAAAGAGCTAATGATCTTCGAAAAGGGGCCCGAGCATTGCATTGCCTAGGGGCCCCGTCATTGTTAATGCGGCCCTGCATTCAACTGTAACAGAGTAAAGAAATAAACGTTCACGTTGATCTCAGCTTTACTAAAACTGCATAAATGTCATAAATAACTCAATTAAACTTGCCAGCGGACATTATTCTTGAGAATAGTCTATTCTCAAGATTAATGTCTGCGCAATACCAAGCATTCCGAGTGGCCATAACCATGCATGGTATTTGCGTAACAAACTTACAATGGCAATCAATTCGTTCAACATTATTCTTTGCGTTATTTACACATGTAAATAACGCAAAGAATAATGTTGAACGAATTGATAGCCATTGTAAGTATACCATGCATGGTTATGGCCACTCAGAATAAGAAACTCAGAGAAAGAAAGAAAAAGTATTTAGTAGCCCGCACAGGACAAAACATAAAAAAATGGACAAACGCACACACCACACGCACACCATACACATAACACACACATACACATAACACACACACACACATACACATAACACACCACACACAATACATACACATAACACACCACACACACACACATCACACATCATAACATCACGCCAGTAATCCCCGCAGTGTTAGGCAGAGTTGTACCAAATAGTACACCCACATTTCGCCAGTCATGTTTAAGTTCCATGTAATATGGGGCGAGCCTATTGGCATCAACCGGGCACATAACCAGACTCCGAGCCAGATAAATTCCTGTTGAAAAAACGAACATCAGACCCAGGACCTCGTACTCGGCAGTCGCGCTTGCGAACACTCCATCAACGCAGGCATTTGAATACTGGTCTATAATTCGTACTACTGGAGGCCTGCTGCTGCAGGACTTCCACAAAGAAGGAAGGAACGCTTGCTCAGTCTTCTTTTAGTTACTACTAAACGGAAGATGTGCACCAACTGCGTGGTTGTCCGTAAAAACTGCATTGAACAGAGTAAAGAAATAAACGTTCATAGCTAGTCGGCTAGTTGATCTCACCTTACCAACTAACACTGCCAAAACATCATACGTTAAACAATTTATAGTCTTTCTGAACTCCAGGCACAGTTGGAAGGAACTCAAGGAACTGTCCCTGTTTTTCATAAAGGGCGTAACAAGACCCTTAACGAAGCCGAAAGGTACTTGTTTTCCCCGTCATTGCGATCATTTTTTTGTTCTAGACTATACTTGGGAACCTTCTAGTTACAGAGATATTGGGGCTCAAAGTTCCAACTTTTTCACAAGTTTGTTTTTAACTTAAGATTTTTACTGTAAACACCTCCACGACCCCCGTACTATTCAAGCCATCCGTCACCACAATGTTTTGAGTGCATTACATTGAGTCCTACCGTAAAACGTGATTTTTCACCCCATAAAAAAAAGTCTTTTCCCAGCAATAATTTTTGCGCAAAGTTCCTTGGACATAATGCTTGGTTGACGGCTTCGTGAAGGGTCTTGTTACACCCTGTAAAAATTACCAATAGCGCGTTTAATACCACAGCTATTTAGTATTATTAGAAGACAACACGTAATCTTATCTTCGTACTAACACAAATAACGCGACAAGTTCAAGATTACACGACCAATGTGATAGATAAACTATTTTGTGGTGATTTGCCGATCTAAATATTGTGTGCTACTAGCTACCTCATTCTTTTCTATTATCGTTATCAGCCAATAGCAGTCCACTTATCAGCACAAACATACTACATAACTAGCCTGAGAGACATTTTTCGATGGCATGTAAAGCCAAGTCAGAGGTCCATGGGCAGCACAAAAACTCCATCAGGTTAGGCACTAACCACACGAAAAGATGAAGGGGTTGATGCTCTTTATTTTCTGATGAAACTTTAGGGAATTTCGGAGATTTTGTATTGAAGATTCTTCACCAGCCAATCCAGAAAAATCGCGTCTTACTATTTCAGTTCTTGCAGCACTTCTGCGTTCCGATAGTGGTTTTCTCAAAATGCCAAGTTTCTAGGGGGTTTTTCAAGAATGTGTTTATATCCCCCGTCAAATTGCAATACTGATGTTTATGATTATATGTATTACACACGATAGGATCTATAACTTTATCGTTGCAGCGATACGATCTTATCACACGTTTTATTACTTGAATTTCATATAAATTGTTCTGATAGAATCAAATGCGCTTGGTTTGATGATGTTTTCACAATTCACAACTCGATAAAAATATTTGTCAGTCAGCAAGATAGGTCTAATATGGTTCTAATGACTTTTTCAGCCTTTGACCATCCCCCCACCCATTGGTGAGTGTAGGTCTCTTCCAAATCTCTCCACTTTTGGAGGTTTTTGTGTCGTGGCGGCTCTCCAGTTTCATCCGGCCACTTTCATGACATCGTCTGTCCAGCTAGTCGGTTGTCTTCCCACATTCCTCCGTCTCGTCTGTAGGCTCCACTTCAGTGCTTTCTTCCCCCATTTTCCATCCAGTCTACGGCATATGTATGTGGCCCGTTCGTCTCCGTATTTCGGTGTTTTTCATCCGGTGTTAGAGGGAGATGCCCAACATGGTTGACATAAAAGGGAGGACTACTAATCGTAATCCAAAAAAAAACTTGTAGCTGTACTTGGTTCCGGGATCCATCAGGTCACCTTGAACCATCTTGACACATCCTGGAAATCACCAGACACGCTGTGAATAAGTGTAGTGATTAACAATAATGGAAATGCCACTGCAAGAACAACGGTCCATAGGATCCAAGGATTTCTGTTAATGTGATCTACAAGATGGTATAGGCATGTGATGCGGAGGAGTGAAGAAAATGTTGCGAGGAAAGTTTTGAGTGTGAATATGGATGGGTATAAGAGGAGAGGAAGACCAAAGAAACGATGAATCCATTCATGTTCTGTGTGAAGGAGGGGAAGTATGGAAGAAGAAGACATGCTGCGCCGACCACGAATAAATTGGGATAAGGGCAGGAGAACGACGACATCTTTAAGATGTCATATGTCATAATCTGTCAGCTGTGAAGCTACCTTTCATAAAAAAATAAATAAATGCAGAGAAGGTTCATTTGGATTCATTTGCCACAATACAAACTGTTGCTGGACATAGGTGTCTCCCAAGACATCATGGAGTTCTCTGCCGATCGGGTCCAATAAAAAATGGCCTAGTTTTTAAGTTCTTTGGTTTAATTAGCGGTCTGCAGATAGGGCTCCTCCGTGCCTCGAAAAGCACGATAAGCCGTTGGTCCCGGCTGTCATTTATAGACCTTTGACCGTCGTTACAGGCAGTCAGTGGCCCAAAAATCAGACAACCAGTTTTACCAAGGGGTATCGAATTACCCAGTAACAAATGGGTTGTGGAGGTTAGATAGGGAGTTGCTCCATATAAATTACTGGTATTCAGCTGCATCCGTTTAGACTGGAAGCCGATCCCATCATAGTTAGGAAAAGGCTATGCCGATGATGAGGTGTCTCCCAAGATTCCCAAGATATCATTGAGTTCTCCGCCAATCGGGGTCTCCCAATCCGTTTATCCGTCAATCGGTTTAGCTTTCTAGCTCTCGTCTTGCACTGGGACAATATCAGAAACAAGAGTGTTATAAATAAAGCCCTAGTATATAATTTTGCGAATTATTTCAACAAATTATTATCAATACTCCTATATGCTCTCTTATCAGCGGTTACTTATTCATTGAGTCTCATTTTACTACAGCTTATGTCACATAAATGTGTTATCTTCGTATTTTATCTTGTTACTACTATCTACTTGTGAGTTGTGAATATCTGGCGTATTTATCCATTTACTAGGTTAAGCCCACGGCTTCGCCCGCGTGAAGTTCGGTAACTGTCCCATGGGAGCATACTACCGGGATAAAAGCAACGGTATATGTTAATCCAGATTATAAACTATATATGTGCCAAATTTTATCCAAATCTGTTTGGTAGTTTTCGCGTGAAACAGTAAGAAACATCCTTCCATCCATCCTCACGAACTTTCGCATTTATAAAATTAGTAAGAAAGAAGTAAAACAAAATTTTGTCGCTTTTTCAAACGGTTGAGGAGCTCGTAATAATAACAACCGCTCGTGTCGATCTTCAGGTTAAGCTGCGCTTGCCTAGGTTGGTGCGTGGATGGGTGACCACCGATTACATACCGAGTTTCCTCCGTGCCTCGGAAAACACGTTAAGCCCGGACTCCCGGCCATCAATTGTAGATCTTTGACAGTTGTTAGTGTAGTGGTAGTCAGTGGCCTGAAACTCTGACAGCCAGTCTTAGCAAGGGGTATCTTATTACCTAGTAGTAACTGGGTTGTGGAGGTCAGATAGGCAGTCGCTCCATGTAAAATACTGGTATTCAGCTGCATCCGGTTACACTGGAAGCTGACCCCCACAGAGTCGTGAAAAGACTAAGGCGAATGAAACGCCTGAAAATGCGGCGAATGTGCGTTTTTGAAACGGTGAATGAAAACATTGTGAAGAAAGTGGCAACAGCATCGAAAGGCTAAAAAGAAATGTGACATCTACCAACCAGCATTGAGTCCTCGTGGTGCATTAAGGCTCTCTCTCTCTATTTCTCTTTCTCAGAGAGAATTCCTGGGTCCTAACAGTGGCTGTTATAGATTTACGTTACGCTGATTGCCTCGTTGGTCTAGTGGTCGCAAGCGCAAATGCTGAGCATGAGGTCCTGGGGCCTGGGTCCTGGTCCTGGGTCGGGAAAAGTGTCAGCAATTCCTCAGTAGCAGCCACGGAATCTGGATTTGTGCCCGGTTGATAGCAAAAGGCTCGCCTCGTATTACATTGGTCTTAAACATAATTGGTGAAATGTGGGTGTACAATTGTACATACTATTAGGTACATCTCTACGGCTCTCATATATTAATTTTTCTGCAAGCATTATTCATCACAAAATATTACATGATACTTATGCAAGTGCACAAGACACGTGTTTGGCCGTCAGCCAGTTGTCTTCGAACGGACTTCGTTGTGACCGTCGCAGATCTACGTAGGAGTGCCTGGATAGTGAGAAGGTCCGGTTGTTTTGATATTAAAGAGAAGAATGAAATCTTTTTTTGATGGGTGCTTTACTTACGAGCATCTATAAGCAAAAGGAGTTATAACTTAGCATGGCCGCATGGTTCACTTGGAAAACGACTTCAAAATTATGAAGATCCAAAAATGTTCTGGATTTTGCGAAAGGCCAAGCTGATAAAATTTTAGCCAGTTTTGGGGAAGCTAAATTCTTTTAGTACAATAATACTTTAGTGGCACTAAGTCCCCAATGGCCTGTAGTGGATCTTGCAATAACCGTGGATGCTTACACCATCCCAGGGAAAATTCCATGAAGATTCGCGTGGACTTGCAACTTGCAAGCTCATGGCAACAGCATGTAAAGCGAAGTCAGAGACCCATGGATGGCATAAAAACTCTTACACCAGGTTAGGCACTAACCACACCATAAAGGAAGAACGGCAACAGCCTCGCATAAATAAGTATACCATGTAGTAAGTGAAGTGTACGGAGTGTACCTCGCGGGCCTGTGGACAGTGAGTAATGGGCCAGCTCGCCGACCGTCCGTCTTATGACGACAGGCCGTGTCGATGACGCGTTCGTTTTCCACGCGTGCCTCAAAGAGATGTTAGCAAACGAGTAGGGGTCCGAAGGGACCGATGCTTGCCAGGGCTGCGGGACTGTTCGAAAGAGATACCGCGGCCCTCGAACGCAAAGGGCAAAAGAAGGAACATGGATGGGTTTTAATCAGTAGAAGTCTGACACTTCGTTCCGCTCCATCCAGAGTGGAAGCGGTAATTTGATGAAATCCAATACGAAAAAAAAGTGTACCTATATCCAGTGAATACCCGCTTAATCGGTATTCAGCTGCATCCGGTGAGACTTGAAGCCGACCACAACGTAGTTGACAAAAGGCTAGGCACATGATGAAATTATCAAGACTTCAGTTGTACTTCTGCATGTGCTTGTAACATCACTTCGGGGGCACGTCCGTCTACGTCACCCGTTCAGTTCTCTGCCAAGACCAATGTTTTGTTGTAGCGTTATATCTTCCGGACACAAATAAACAAGATTTTTCGTCGAGGACTGCGCAAATATTTAGTGGGTTCCAGTGTTTTTGGAGGTCGTCTTCTGGTTGAATGAGAAGTAGCATGTCTTCTTCTTCTCGAATCGATGACTCAGATTTTTTTCGACTAGTACGTAGCAACCTGGACAGCTCGGCCGTTTGCCTCATTCAAGTCCTGGAGACTGCATGTCTAGTGGCTATCAGACTCAGATTACACACATACGTAATCAGCTTGTAACTGTAATCTGAGTTATCGTTTCCAGAAGAAGAAGAAGCCCTTGACGTGCCCACTGCTAAGAAATGGGAAGGCGTCTTCTCTAAATAAGCCGAAATCCGTTACGCGGGCCTAGTGCGATTTGGTTTTATAGAGGTGTGGTGGTGTGGTAGTGGGTGGTGGATGGACGCCTCGAAACCATCATCATCATCTGCCTAGCCTTTTCCCAACTATGTTGGGGTCTGCTTCCAGTCGAACCGGATGCAGCTGAACACCAGTATTTTACATGGAGCGACTGCCTAGCTGACCTCCACAACCCAGTTAGTACTGGCCTACTGGGTAATAGGATACCCCTTGGTAAGACTGGTTGTCAGACTTTTTGGGCCGCTGACTACCTGTAACGACTGTCAAAGATGTGCAGATGACAGCCGGGACCAACGGCGTGCTTTCCGAGGCACGAAGGGAACTCGGTATGTAATGGGCGGTCACCCATCCACAGACTAACCTAGGCAAGCGCGGCTTAACCTAAAGATCGATCCGAGCGGCTGTTATTATTTTGCCACGAGCGCCTCGAATCCATCAGATTCCTCTTTATTCTCTGTAAAGGTGTCTTCTGGTGATTCAAGGCGTCCATCATGTCGGGGTCACCAATTTGGGGGTATAGAAAACAGGGTATACAATTCTTCATCCCCCATAGAAAAGGGCAGTAGCCCACCAGACGTAACACCCATCTGGTCGCCTTTTCTATGGGGGATGAAGAACTGTAGATCCTGTTTTCCATACCCCCAAAGTTTTAAACTTTTAGGCCACCTGCCAATTACCTCATGAATTTTTCTTCAAGTTTTTTTCTTAAAGTATACTAGCGACCCGCCCCGGCTTCGCACGGGTGCAATGTTATTCATATAAACCTTCCTCTTGAATCGCCTTATCTATTTAAAAAAACCGCCTCAAAATCCGTTGCGTAGTTTTAAAGATCTAAGCATACATAGGGACAGACAGCGGGAAGCGATTTTGTTATGTAGTGATAAAGCTCCTGCAAAAACAACACGTAATTTAGGTCTGTGAAAATCTATGGAAATCATTAATACGAAAGTTTGGATGGATGGATGGATGTTTGTTACTCAATTACGCCAGAATGGCTGTACAGATCCGGATGAAATTTGGCACATTGATAGATTATAGTCTGGAATAGCACTTAGGACCTTTTCACACAAATGAAAAAAATCCACGCGAACGAAGTCGCGGGCAACAGCTAGTGGAAGATGTGTGACGTTGATAGGTTTGGTTCAATCTTCAGAACTTATTTAATCGAAACCCCGAAAACAGATATCATCGAAAAATTACGCCGGACATAATTTTTAAACACGCTTTTATCCTTGAACCATTCAATATTTATTTATTCAAAATTCATCGTTTAAAATGGCGTCTAGTTATGTCAAATAATTCACGCATACGTCATTTGCTATTATTATTATCTTCCACTTACTAGGTAGGTAAGTACTTTACTAGTTGTACGTCTTTAGTCAGGCGTGTTACTTTTCGTATAATATAACTAGCTTTGACCGTGGCTTCGCTCGCGTTTTGGGCCAAATTATCCCACAGGAACGTTTAAAATATTGCCTGAGAAACTCTGACACACACAAAAATTCGAAGACATGTGACATCTAACCAACCCGCACTGGGCCCGCGTTGTGGATTGTAGCCTAGTAGAGAGGAGGTCGTGTGTCCCAGCTGTGGGAACATAACAGGCTGAGTATACCTGTATACTCTCCAGTATACTTCCCAGAATTTGATTATTAATGGCTATCACGCTATCGAATGGTGTAAATACTAGTGTTTTTTTTTTCAAAACCAGCAGGTTCAATTTCTGGCCAAGAATAATGATTTTTCAAAAATCCAATGATGCGGTTTAAGTTTTCATCAAAATCAGGCTCGAGACTCCTTTAAGCATTTCTCGATATTCCTCACAGTTTAGGATTTGGCCATCCACGCCCACTTGAAAAATTCACCCTGTATACTACCGCGCTTACTGAGGGTCGAACATTTTCAACCTTATACATAGAGCATAAGGGTGAAAATTGGCAGGCCTTCAGTGAACTCGGGAGTTTGTTTAGAATTTGCAACTACGAGTAGTTTTTGACCACGGCTTCTCTCGCGTTAATTTAGAATTTGAAAATCAATTCGGGTTGTACCCTTCTTGTAATAAAATAATTCAACCATGATTTGAAACACACGTGGCGCCATCTATTTATCATAAGAACTTTATTGTTGTTTTCCTCGGGAACAGTACTTTTTTCGGGATGAAAGGTACCCTATGTCCGTTTCTGTACACCTGACAACGTATATGCAAAATTTCAGGATGATCGGTTCAGTGGTTTAGACGTGAAAAGGTAACAAACATAGGTAATAAACTTACTTTCGCATTCATTAAGTATATTAGTTAGGATGTATTGAACGTGAGCATAACACGTTACTGCAAGTAGGTCTATTAGCATTTTAATGAGCAGAACGTGGTTTGTCCGTACATTGTCGTTTAATAGACTTTTTGTGACGAACAGAGGATTTTTCTTAAGGTAGATGCGCAAGGGTAGCCCGCGAAATTTAAATTTTCTTACGTTTATTGCAATTTGCAGGTCAGTGTCAGGTTGTATGTTGATGAAAATATAAATCGCGCCAGTAACACGTACGGAGTTACAGAATTATAATCATTCAAATCATCAATACAAGCCTCCAAGTTAATTTAACCCCTTTCAATAGCAATTTCAAGAAAAAAAGTCACTCTTTGAGATTATATGAAGTTGGAGGGTTGTATTGATGATTTGAATGATTATAATTCTGTAACTCCATACGTGTTCCTGGCGCGATTCATATTTTCATCAACATACAACCTGACACTGACCTGCAAATTGCAATAAACGTAAGAAAATTTTAATTTCGCGGGCTATCCTTGCGCATCCACCTTAAAACAATGAACTTACTACTTACCTAACCGTATTTATTGACGCAAGAATGTAGATTTTCGCACGGAATGAGAATGTTTGCGCAATGCATCCGATATTAATCTGTCGTCAACTTATCGTCATAACATCACGTCTGTCTGTAATCCTCGAAGGGATAGGCAGAGCTGTACCTAATAGTATACCCACATTTCACTAGTTAAGCTATTGAGAAATTCCTAAAAAAATCTAATAATAAAAGTTGGTCCGGCCTGGACCTGCAGTCACGACATAGATAACGATCGCAAAACAGCCGAATTCGGTCGCAAAATCATAACGATGCGGATTTAAGGTGGAAGCCGACACCGGCGGGCCGCGTCTGTCTCGCGTCAGCCTTAAATCCGCATCGTTAGGGCTTTGCGACTGAATTCGGCTGTTTTGCGATGGCTATCTATGACGAGACTGCAGGGCTTGAGAAACGAATCCAGGATCTTATCACCACAGCAATGCGGGTGCGACCGCTAGTCCAGCGAGGCAGTCAGATTATGTTGTTTGAGCACACGATGAAAACTCCGTCCGTTTGAATCCAAAACGTCACGCTTTATAATCCCCGACACCATTTATGTTTTAGTTCCTCGTGATAGGGGGCGAGCCTATTGCCATCAACCGGGCACTAATCCAGACGTTCGAGGCAGTTCGTTTGAATATTTCCATTTCTGATGACAGTCGGGTCTCGTATTCAGATTCAAATCGAATGCAGTGTGCATAAACTGTAAGGCCAAAAAAACCTATACCGATACTTAAGCGGTGCACACGAAGAACCTTATCCTATTGCTAATAAAATCCAAATTCCTATCAATGTAACGCTTATTCCTGTGATGAAAAGTCTCCCATAGTACCAAACACTTGCCAAGCCAAACTAAACCCTACCCTCTTGGCTACAGGTCACAATGTCACGCGACACATCTTCAAAGCACCATTGCACCAATCACTAACCAAACCAAACTAAACTCTATTCTCTTTTCCACAGGCCACAATGTCACGCGACAGATCATCGAGGCGGTTCTACAGAGCGGAGTCTACCCATGACTTGCTGTCTTACATGGACAAGGGCCAGGCTGCCAGCAATGAGAACCGGTGGACGTTTGAAACGGCTTGGGAAGTGGCTAATAAAGGTAAGATACTGAATTAAACATATTAGAGAAGCTGGTGGCTAAAATATGTCTGATCTTCAAGGTGAAGCAACGTTTGCCGAGGACCGTAGAAGGGAGAGAGCCTCATGTCCCAGCCGCCGTGCACCGTAGGCGCGGGCCTGTGGACGGTGAGTGTGGCTGGCTAGCTCGCCGTCCGTCCGTCTCATTACGATAGGCCGTGACGAGAGCGCGTTCGTGTGCCACGAGAGCCTCAAAGAGATGTCAGCAAATCAGAAGGGGTCTGCAAGGGCTGATGCCTGCCGTGGCTGCGGGACTGTTCTTAAGAGATACCGCGACCCTGGACACAAAGGGCTAAGAAGGAACATGGATGAGTTTTAGTTAGTCCAAGTCTGTACTTCCTCCCCGGCGCTCCGCGGGAGGGGTTATTTGATTATTTCCGATCCAAAAAAAAAAGGTCGGACCGCACGCAGGTGGAATCCATTACCTACCAAGATTCTTCCATGCCTCGGAAAGCACGTTACACTTCAAGCAACTTATCGGTGTAGTCGGGAAAACGCAGAACTAAAATAAATGTACCAAATCGGACATATCGATGTATTTTTTCTTGACAAACAACGCCACCTTCAACAGCACACTTGAAAGTGGTCATACTGTAAACTGTGGGACTGTCGTTTGTAGATCTTTGACAGTTGTTACGGGTAGTCACAAGCAACACAATTTGCCATTCCTTTTGTAAGTCATGCCCAGTTTCTGACTACTGATACAAAGTAATCAAACGATTTCTTTACATTCTACGATTTAGAATACACGTGACTAAAAAGAGTGGCATCTGGCAGGCCCCAACCAGATTTATCAACAAGTTGATAGGTTTACATAAACACATTATTTTGTACCCATAGAAAGTAAATAAGATATATTTTGTACCTCGACAGTTTTTGATTAAATGACGTTTCTATGAAGTGTTTAGCTAGCGGGCCCCTTACAATTATTTTTATTGTTCTTCTATACTTTCAGGTCGCTCAATAGTGCTCGGAGTTAGAAACTATTATGTACCTTACAAATCCAAAATGTCACTTTCTGTGAGCTATACTTTGGAAGATATTCGTTATTTAGACAAACGTCCAGCCAGCAGGCCCCTTTTTAAAACACTACTCTTGTATACCATAAAATAGCATTAGGAGCTTGATACTATTATGTACCTTAAAAATCCAAAATTTCGACTTTCTGTAAGCTATATACTTCAGAAGATAGTCAACTAACCAACTTTCTAAGTTTATAGAACTATATATATATATATCGTTCTATAGTAATATCGTCTGAAGTATAGCTCACAAAAACAGGAAATTTTGGATTTGAAAGGTACATAATAGTATCAAGCTCCTAATGCTATTGTATAATATAAAAGAGTAGTATTTAAAAAGGGGCCCGCTGGCTCGACGTTTGTTTAGATAACGAATATCTTCTGAAGTATAGCTCTCAAAAAGTCGAAATTTTGGATTTGTAAGGTACATAATAGTATCAAGCTCCTAATGCTATTGTATGTTATACAAAAGTAGTATTTAAAAAAGGGGCCTGCTGGCTGGACGGTTGTTTAAATAACGAATATCTTCTGAAGTATAGCTCTCAAAAAGTCGAAATTTTAGATTTGTAAGGTACATAATAGTATCAAGCTCCTAATGCTATTGTATGTTATACAAAAGTAGTATTTAAAAAGGGGCCCGCTGGCTCGACGTTTGTTTAAATAACGAATATCTTCTGAAGTATAGCTCTCAAAAAGTCGAAATTTTGGATTTGTAAGGTACATAATAGTATCAAGCTCCTAATGCTATTGTATGATTTAAAAGAGTAGTATTTCAAAAAGGGGCCCGCTGGCTAGACTTTTGTGTAAATAACGAATACTTTCTAAAGTATAGATCACAGAAAATCGAATTTTTTAATTTGTAAAGTACATGATAGTTTCTATCTCCGAGCACTATTGGGCGATCTGAAACTATAATAACAATAAAAATAATCGTAGGGGGCCCGCTAGCTAGACGCCTCATGGAAACGTCATTTAAAAACTGTCGAGGTACAAAATGTATCTTATTTATTTTCTATGGGTACAAAATAATGTCTTTATGTAAACCTATCACTTGTTGGTAAATCTCGTTGGGGCCTGCCAGATAGACTCACACAAAAGAGTGATGAATATAAATGCTGATGGATGTAGAGGGAGAGGAAGACCAAGGAAGCGATGGATGGATTGTGTGAGGATTTGAAGGAAAAAGGAGTTAATGATAGCATGACGGTGGACAGGGGAGAATAGAAGAAAAAAAACGGGTTGTGCCGACCCCAAATAACACGTAACAAGAGCAGGAAGATGATTATTTCTAGATCCTACGATCTGTTAAAATATTCCTCTACATTTTGCAACAACGGCCTTTGTACCTGTAACCCAATGCTCCATTATCTAAGTTCAGCCAGCGATAAGTCCTTAGTCCTTGTAAAATACTTGAATTACAAGTTCCTTTGCTTTTTGTCTTGGAATTGCTAAGATGTGTCCTAAGTTGAAGTGGGCCACGGTAATCTAGATTATATCAGTGTATTATAGCATTGATAGTCTAGTGGTGGGACCACCGGACTGCCAAGTCATAGGTCTCGAGTTCGAACCCAAGGCACGAACCTCTGATTTTGCGGATTCATGTGCGTATTGTATATCACTTGCTTCGGTGAAGGGAAACATCGTGAGGAAACCTGCATGCCTTTTTTTTTTTTTTTTTTTCGGATGGGAAATCATCAAATGACTCCTCCCGCTCTGGGCTGAGCAGGAGGGAGTGTCAGACTTTTACTGACTAAAACCCATCCATGTTCCTTCATCGCCCTTTGTGTTCCGGGGCCACGGTATCTCTTTCAAACAGTCCCGCAGCCCCGGCAGGCATCAGCCCTTGCGGACCCCTTCCTGTTGCTGACATCTCTTTGAGGCGCGCGTGGAACACGAACGCGCCGTCGACACGGCCTGTCGTCAAAAGACGGACGGACGGCGAGCTAGCCCGTAGCTCGCCGTCCACAAGCCCGCGCCTACGGTGGCCGGGGGCCACCACGTGGCCCCCGACGCCCGGTGCGTCTCCCGCGGCGGCTGGGACGTGAGGCTCTCTCCCTCTCACGTTCCGCCGCCTCCTTCGCTAGCATGACTGCTTCGCAGAAGGAGGCGACGGCGTCCCATTCCGTCTCGCTCCGGACCATGGAATGAACCAAGGCCGGACGCGAGAGGTCGCCGCCGCCGATCGCCGCTACGAGGACACGGCGGTGCTCCGCCCACGCGGGGCAGACCTCCACCGTGTGCTCCACCGTGTCCTCCGGTCGATCCTCACAGTGGTAATACCCGGGCGTTTCCTCCCGCCCGATCCGGTGCAGGTACCTCCCGAAACAACCGTGTCCGGTGAGGACCTGTGTCAGGCGGAAGGTGGGGACGCCGTGGCACCTCTCAAGCCACTCCTCAAAGAGGGGCCTTATCGCCACTATTGTGGCGTGCCCAAAAACCTGCAAGCCTGAGAGATATTTCTTGAAGGCATGTAAAGCCAAGTCAGAGGCCCATGGGTGGCATAAAAACTCTGACACCAGGCTAGGCACTAACCACACGATAAAGAAAGATCTAGAAAAAAAAAGATTGCTGAAACCGAAATTGTCAACTACAGGCCGATATCCAAGCTCTGTATTGTGGCAAAAATCTTTGAAAGGATCATCTATAACCAGGTGTATAGTGCTCTTAAAAATTCGTTTAGTTCGTTCCAACATGGTTTTCTGAAGGGAAGGTCTACCGTCACTAACTTAATTCTGCTCAATGATTTTATTACTGACGCTATGGATAACGGTAGGCAGGTTGATGTCGTCTATACGGATTACAGTAAGGCTTTTGATCGGATTGACCATGAGATCTTACTATCTAAGCTGTATAGTATGGGAATACGAGGTGATTTACTCAGATGGTTCTCTTCTTATCTGGAGAACAGGTCCCAAGCAGTAGTATTAAGCAATTACATGTCTAGTTGAGTGCCTGTCCCCAGCGGAGTCCCACAGGGTTCATTACTCGGCCCATTACTTTTCATCATATATATAAGCGACATCAACTCTTGCTTGATCTCATCCAAACTGTTGTGTTTTGCTGACGATATGGAAATCTATGCCGAAATATCATCACAGGCTGACGTGATTGCACTTCAGGATGATTTACGTCGTCTGGAGGCTTATTGTCGTACGAGTAAGCTTGATCTCAACCCTGCTAAATGTTCGGTTCTAACATATTCTCGAAAGCGCTCAATTATACCTTCATCGTATAGCTTGGGTGATCAATTACAACCTAAAACGAACTGCATTCGAGATCTGGGGGTATATCACGATTCTAAGCTTACGTTTGAACGTCATGTCGATGCCATAGTCGCTAAAGCATCTAAAGCACTAGGTTTCATAATGCGGCTCTCCAAGTGCTTCAGTCAAGCCAAAACTTTAAAAATTCTTTACTGTACTTTTGTTAGAAGTCACTTGGAATACGCGTCTGAAATCTGGAATCCGTGTTATCACAGGTACATTGATCGTATAGAGAGCATCCAGAAAAGGTTTATCAAGTATTTGTGTTATCATCAAAAAGTGCCCTACCGATCTGAGAATTACCTCAACCTCTGTAAGAAGTACCATATATTACCCTTAATTAATCGGCGAGAAATTTCTGATTGTATTTCATTATTTAAAATATTCAATAACTCTATTAATAACTCCGATATCCTATCCAAATTTTATTTTAATGTTCCCGGAAGGTCAAAGCGATGGAATGTGCCGTTGCGTGTTCCATTTACATCTACGAACTACAGGCAAAATTCATTTATAGTGCGTGCAAGTAGAAGCTTTAATAATATGTGCAGACAGCATGATTTTGATGCTTTCATAACGAGTGTGCCCTCGGCCAGAAAGTGCCTGAGCCTTAGCTTTTTTAATTAAGATTTAGTTTGTTCAAGTTTTCTATTATTGTTTAGATATTGAATGTAGCATAATAACATGTGAATTGAGCTTAAGCTTGTAAGTTATCCTGTTTTTTTTTTTTGTGGCTTTATTGCATTGTTCACACTCTATTTTTTAAAATCTGGTTTTTAGAAGTGAGGACTTTTAATTGGCTGACAGTCTCACATACAATTTTTTTTTAATCTGTTTATTTTAGCTGTAAGTCTTCCATAGTTAATAAATAAATAAATAAAAAATAAACTTGGGGCATGTAGCTAATAAAAATTATAAATACTAAGTATACAACTGGTTGGTCTAATGGTCGCAAGCGCGAATGCTGAGCCTATATTCCTGAGTTCGATTGCCGGGTCGGGCAAACTATTGTGTTTCCCACGAAGTCTGTCTTTGTGCCCGGATAATGTCAATAGGCTCGCCCCCTATTACATGAGACTTAAAAACGTAACTAGCGAAATGTGGGTGTACTATTAGGTACACCTCTGCCTAACTCTTCGGGGATTACCGACGTTATGTTATGTTATTTTATTTAGAATACTTTGTAGTTATTCTTGGACAGTAATTATTTACTGTTACGCTTTACACGTTTCGTGAATGAATGTGTATGGGTATAAATAGTGACGAGTTTGGAGTCATGGATGTTTATATGTATAATACGTATGTATTTACAAACAAAAAGTATCTATGTAGTATTATCAACTATCTGGTGTCCACGACACAAGCCTCGTTGCTTAGTGTGGCACCTAGATGGCGCTGTGTGTAATATCCATCGATATTTATTTATTTATTTATAAAAAAAATAAGTACTTACCTTGTTATCAATCACTTCAACAAATTATGTGTTTTAATTTTAAGTAAACGCAACTCCGGCCCCCAAGATACAGGCGCAGCCTAGTTTGGGGACCTCCATTTTCTATATAATTATGTTAAAATTTTACTTGTTACGTTGATTCATAGCGCTAAGTTAGGTTAAGTATTTTTTTTTTTATTGTAACAATGGTATAATAAATTTATTCTATTCTATTCTAAGAGTAGAGGAAGACCAAAGAAACGATGGATGGACTGTGTGAAGGATGATATGGCTAGAAAGGAGGTGTCTGCTGAGATGACGAGTAATAGAGAAGTATGGAAGAAGAAGACATGCTGCGCCGACCACGAATGTATTGGGATAAGGGCAGCAGAATGATGAGTCTTAAGACTCATGAGGAAGGGGGCCTGGGTTTGTTTTCCTGGCCGGGGAAAAACTAATTGGGTTTTTCCCTTAGGTTTTTTCCAATAACATCCCAGAGTGATGATATGTGACCGGTTGATGGCAAAAGGCTCGGTCCCAACAATAGAGAAGTTTGGGTGTATACCATACACCTCTGCCTTTTCCTTCGTGGATTATAGACAAAATAAATAAATAAATATCGCTTGACATTACACACAGCGCCATCTAGGCCACACTAAGCAACGAGGCTTGTGTCGTGGACACCAGATAGTTGATAATACTACATAGATACTTTTGGTTTGTAAATACATACTTATAATACATATAAACATGATGTTATGTTTTTTTTTATGTTTTTCCTGTATTCTCTTTATTAATTTCTTGTATTTTATATTCCAGTCGGCGGTATCTACACTGTGATCAGATCGAAGGCCTATGTATCCACTGAGGAAATGGGAGAGAACTACTGCTTGCTAGGTAAGATATACAACCGTCAACCAAGCATTCTGTACATCAAACTAAGTAACTCTAGCAAAAATTGTTGCTGGGAAACGACTTTTTTTTTTTTAGTGAAAAATCACGTTTTACGGTAGGACTTAATGTATCGCACTCAATACATTGTGCTGATGTATGGATTGAATAGTACGAGGGTCGTGGAGGTGTTTGAAGTAAAGTTATAACATTAAAAACTTGTATTTAAAAAAAGCCTCTGAAAAAGTTGGAATTTTGATCCCCAATATCTCCGTAACTAGAAAGTTCCCAGGTATGGTCTAAAACAAAATAACGATCGCAATTGGACGGGGAGAACAAGTACCATTCGGCGTCGTTAAGGGTTCTTTTACACCCATTAGGTATAACTAGGCTGACGACAATAGGCTCGCTCGATTACATAGGACTTAAACATAACTGGCGAAATGTGGGTGTACTATTAGGTACACATAATCAGCCTTTAATGTTCCCACTGCTGGGATACTCGGCCTCCTCTCTATGAAGGGAATAGGCTATAATCCACCACGCGGGACCAATGCGGGTTGGTAGATGTCACATGTCTTTATTTTTGGTTCTAGGACATGCCGGTTTCCTCACGATGTTTTCCTTCACCGTTTTGAGAGCAGTGGTGATGAAATAAATTACACAAAGTAATGCGCCTGCCTGGGTTCGAACCAACGACTTATTGTTCGTAAGTCGGGGTCGCCACCACTGTGCCACCGCTGCTCTCATTAAGAAATGTTACTTCTGCTTTCTGAAGATGGGTTCGATTCCCAGGTTGGGTAAAGTATTATTTACATGGGATATTAAAAAAAAGCCGGCCAAGCGCGAGTCGTACTCACACGCACACAGGTTTCCGTAGCACCAAACAATATAATAAAAATATTTTGAAGGCTCATTCATATGTTGTATTGTTTTACATTCAACAACAAAATTAAATTTGTTTTTCATAGAATGTTAATGAAAAACAAAGTTGTTGCTGCAGTTTGATGAAAAAGTCCCATAACTCAAAAAATAAACATCAAATCTTATTCAAACCAATTTTGGTTGAAACTTTTTTTTACGTTCTATAATCCTATATTTTTTTCAGAATTTTCCTCCGCTTATTTTAGAACTTAAAGAGGGGGGACACATTTGACCACTTTGGAAGTGTTTAGCTTTCAAACGATTGACTTTGAGAGACAATGGTTTTCGGAACCTCAATGTCATTTTTAAAGACCTATCTATAGACACCCCGCACGTATAGGTTTGACGAAAATAATATTTTTTAGATTAAGTTCCATGTACAGACCCCCCTTAACTTATTTTTTACTGTGTAGTCCTAATAGTTTCGGAATAAAGTGGCTGTGATATACACGGATAGTCAGACAGACTTGGCGAATCTTTTATAAGGGTTCCGTTTTATGCCATTCGGCTACGGAACCCTAAAAACTGGTTAAATGTTAGTGTACTATTAGGTACACCTCTGCCTTACCCTTCGGGAATTAGAGGCGTGATGTTATGTTATGTTTTAATACTTATTTCTGTCTTCCCAAAAGGCCCCTTCAAAGAACAATGTGCTCGTACTGAGGTTGAGGAGTCTGACTTCCCTCCGAACTCACCGCTCACTATCGCTGTTAATGCTATGAGGAGCCAAGGATACAAGGTACGTTATCCCGATTTCTCTTGATATACAATGTGTAACAGAATAAACGCACAACCTCTTAAGGGGTCATTGTACTCATCATTATGAACAACTTTTACTATGGGACCAATCCCGAAATCGCGAAAAAAAAAACAGCTGTTCAGTACATTTTGTCGAATTATGCGCACAGAAATGTTTAGGGCAGTCGACTTTTTTTTCGCGATTTCAGTGTTGGTCCCATAGTGAAAGTTATTCATAATGATGAGTACAATGACCCCGTAAGAGGTTGTGCGTTTATTCTGTTACACATTGTATATCTCTTTCTGAACGTTTCTACTGAGATTGAAGATCTGTTCTTTTTCTTAGCGTGTCGATGGCAATCTAAATGGTGGCCCAGAATTGAGCCATTAGTTTAGCGCGTTCGGTAGCGTCCATCAGTTCCTGTAGTGAACAAACAATAGCACACGCAGGACACGATATTAAGTGCCCCATCGTTTGTGGAACAGCACCACATTTACACTCCAGAGCAGAGTCATTAATGAAACTCCACCTGAGCAGGTTTTCCTTGCTGCAACCAACCTGAACCAAGATCTATTTGAAGGTATCTTTGCCTAGCCTTTTACCAAATACATATGCTGGGGTAGGCTTCCAGTCTAACCGGATGCAGCTGAATACCAGTATTATACATGGAGCGACTGCCTTTCTGACCTCCACAACCCAGTTAGTACTGGGTAATACGATACCCCTTGGCACAGATATTATAATCCCTTGGTAAGACTGGTTGTCAGACTTTCGGTTAACTGGCTACCTGTCAATAAAAAAAGTGTCAATAAAAAAGGAATGTCAAAGATCTACAGATGACAGCCGGGACCAACGGCTTCAAATCAAATCATTTATTTTGCTTAAACATGGGGTACACATAAGGTTGGAAATGTTGGAATACATACTATAATTAGAACTTAAATAAAAAAAATAAAAAAAACATGTGGAATTGTATAGTCAATAAACGCGCGTTGGGGCTTAACGTGCTTTCCGAGGCATGGAGGAAACTCGGTATGTAATGGGTGGTAACCCATCCACGGACCAACCTAGGCAAGCACGGCTTAACTTAAAGATCGACTCGAGCGGCTGTTATCTATTTAAAAGTAATGAAATGCAAATATTTGTTTTAGAACGAGTATGTCAACTGAAGCTATACAGAGTGTAAGGGACACGGACGATACTCGTATAACGATTACCACGTATTCAGTAAAACATTCTAAACCCCCCCCCACCTAGTAATAGCAGTGATAGCCTAGTGGTGTGACCGTTGGACTGCCAAGTCATAGGTCTCGAGTTCGAACCCAAGACACGCACCTCTGATTTTTCAGATTCATGTGCGTATTGTATAATTATCACTTGCTCCGGTGAAGGAAACCAGCATGCCTGAGATATATTTCTCGACGGTATGTAAAGCTAAGTCAGAGGCCCATGGGCGGCCTAAGACAGAAAGAAAGAAAACATATTTATTTGGCACATGCCACAAGTGCACCCAACAAAATATTTAATAAAAAAAAGAACTTAAATCTAAACAAGAAAAAACAAGAGATAATTGTGTGTCTCACGGCTGCGCCAAATAGGCCCAGATAAAGAAAGAAAGAACCCCCCACCCACGGGACAGTTGTTTATGGTACAGCTGTTTTTTTTTAAATTACTAAAAATTATTAAAAATGTATATGTGGCGGGAGGGGGGCGGGTCAGAATGATGTACTGGTCACGTGGTATCTATTTTAGCGTAGGTGTCCCTTCAACCTTGTTAATTTCGGTTTTAAGCTTTGATTTTAAACCCACGAGACACTACAACCCCTAAGATAAGTAGATTGTTCAAACATTTTCGGGGTACCTAACTTTCTGATATCGCGAAAAGAAATTCGACAGCCCCATACATTTCTGTGCGCATAACTCGACAAAATGTACTGAATAGCTGATTTTTTTTTCGCGATTTCGTGTTTGGTTGGTCCCATAGTAAAAGTTGTTCATAATGATGAGTACAATGACCCCTTAAGAGGTGTTGCGTTTATTCTGTTACGCGTTGTATACCCATGTTTGCAAAGAAATAAATGTAACTTAATGTACTAGATACATTAAATTACATTTATTTCTTAAGTAAATATTTTTTTAAAGTAAATAAACATTCATTCATTCAAATCTTTTGATTTGACATTTTAGTTTATTTGGCTCTGCGCTTATGCATTTTGAATTCAAGACAAATCAATCATTACTATCTGATATCTTTCAATTTAGGCCATAATTTAGCATGTAAGGTCTGCTGCTGGGATTTGGCCTACCCCTTTTCCATACACGTTTCATATAAATGTTTTAACTCTTCTCCAAATTCCTCCAGGTCCACACAGGGACGTGGCTAGTAGACGGCAACCCTCAGATCATTCTGTTCGACATCGGCTCCGGCGCCTGGCAGCTGGACGCGTACAAACAGGAGCTGTGGAACACCTGCGGGATAGGCATACCGCACCTGGACGTGGAGGCCAACGACGCCGTCATACTGGGCTTCATGGTCGCGCACTTTATTGGAGAGGTTAGTGTCTTCGCCAACCAGATTCTTCGCCATCCAGAATCTTCACTAACCATAAATACAACTGTCCAAAATTGTCACTATCTAGAATGGTCGTGATCCAGAAATGTCACTACCCGGAATTGTCACTATCAAGAATTGCCAGTATCCAAAGATATTACTATCCAGAATTGTCGGTATCCAAAATTGTCACTATCCAGAATGACCATGATCCAGATATGTCACTATACAGAATGGTAGTGATTCAGATATGTGACATATCTGGATATTTAGAATTGTCATGACCCAGAATGGCATGACCACTCTCATCCAGAAATGTCACAACTCTAAAATTGAAATTATCCAAAATTGTCGCTATCCATAATTGTCTTAGCTACACTATCACGGCAAGTGAGTCGGGAGCTGGCTATCTTTTTTTTTTTATAAATACAAAAAAACATTTATTTTTAACATTAGTTGTTGATTGGAGCCTCCTTTTAAGCAAGTAATGCCTGTGCTAGGAGACTCCACTCTTCCACAGCAATATACAATTTATTCTACTATTAGACTGCAACCCTCAGATGCAACTCCGACGACCAGCATTCTGTTTTTCGACTATATCTTAAATCGTCGTGACCTATCTCAGGCATGATGCTTCTTCGAAACTGTTAGGTATAACACGAAATAAATTATGACTTGTATTCTATACAGCATTGTTGTCGAAGAAACTTCTTGTCGGAGTACAGTAGTGTAGGACTAATGTATTTAGATATTTCTAACTAATGTATTGTCGAAATAAAGACGTGTCGGAGTTCCATAATGTCGGAATAAAATCTTGTCGTAGTGTCATTTGTCGAAGTTCAGTTTTTAAGGCGTTTAATAAATTCTATTTTTTCAGTTCCGCATTTAAAAATAATATCTAGATAATCATATAAAAATGAATAGTCTTGTAAAATATATCAATATAAATATAGTATTGTATAAAAACCAAATAAAATTTAAATCTTCGTAACTCTAATATAAATAAAAAAATAAATAAATATAAATGTTAATGTTTAAAAATCTAGTAATTAATCGAATATATGCATGTTATTAATGCATGAAAAAAATGTTATGGAATTATGTATATTGTTATTTTGGGGAATAAATACTTTATTTATTGATTGTTTCAGTTCCGCAAAGCAGCTGAAGGCTACAGCGATACTCCGCCTCGCGTGGTCGCTCACTTCCACGAGTGGCAGGCTGGTATCGGTCTCATTTTGCTCAGGTATACTATTATTTACATTATAATGTCTGGTGACCATCGGACTGGGGGCGACAGTATGAAAAATTTGTTTAATAATTTAGTCCCGCTTCTTCTGTCAAGAATTTTCTGTACCTATTAATCAAACGATCGAAGCCCATTAAAAAGACAATTGTTAAATTGTACTCATTAAGGACAATTTATACTTGCCCAAAAAATTAAAAATGCACAAAATTGTTGTCATGAAAGAAGATTTAAGACGTTTCCGGAAATAAATGCCCCTCGGATCTCTTATGGAATTCGAATTGTTCCATACTGACCCAGTTAAAAAAATACCTTGTATGATTTTTTTTCCCAGGACCCGTCACATCGACGTCGCGACAGTATTCACGACGCACGCCACCCTCCTCGGTAGATACCTGTGTGCTGGCAACACTGATTTTTACAACAATTTGGACAAGGTATCACCATTTAAACTGATTAAGTAATAATGTCTTTATTTTCCCAAGAGAATGTAATTAATATTAGCATTGCAATTAATTCCTCTACATTGGTGCTTTTAGTAAGTAAGTAAGTAGTTTTTATTTTGCAAATATGGGTACAGTACATGGTCATAAACAGATAAAAGGTAGGTTCAGCCATATTTTACCAATACGTATGCATAAGTTATAATTTGACGCTAAAACAATAAAGACAATCAACAGACACACTGAATAGTATTAAATCTCTACTTATCTAGAACACTATTTACATTATAAAGATAGAAAAAATCATTTTTTCTTCAAAATTCTTTCTCGCTAATCAATTCGCTGACAGTGTAATAATGCTTTATGCGTTAAAAAGCATCGGAGCCTGCTTTTAAAAAAATATAGCGGGGCTTTCGAGGCTCAAGTTCAATTCTGACCCTTAAAAATGTCTCTGCTGAAGAAAAGTCAACTTAGTAACATGCAAATAAAGTCGAGAGTCAATAAACTTAACCTCGCAAGCTTCAAAGTGTCAAATAGTCGAAAAGAAAACAGCAACGACGATCAAAAGTTTGGTATTTCTGTAGCGTTAGCGCTTTGTTTAATTTCTTCAGCGCTTACAAATTCGTAAATCTGTTTTTACCCGACTGTGGCACAGCCCAAAAAAGGGGTAATGATCTATACTACAAATAATTAAAATTGCAGTGTCTGTTTGTAATATCCAAAAAACAGCTTTTTACTAAATGCATATGAAAGTATATGTATACGTACTTGTAACAAAACACATATTTTTCAGTTTTTGTCTGTCTGTCTGTTTGTTCCGGCTGATCTCTGAAATAGTGGACCAATTTTTATGAGACTTTTACTGGATAGCTGATGTTATAAGGTCTAACATAGGCTACTTTTATTTTATAAAAATAATTAGGGTTCCGTGCAAAAAAATTAAAATCCTTGAAATTGGTAACAAAATTTGATTAAAAAAGGAAGTGATTTTTTTTATAATAATTTCACGCGGTGGTCGCGGGCGTATTTTTAAATAAATGTTAAGCTGTAACAAAATATGTCGTGTGCTGTGTCTTTTAGTCTGTGTTAAATAAATGTATTTTTCAGTACAGTTGTTAAACATGGCGTACTTTCAGAGGGTATAATTCTGATTCGAAAATTAAATCTTTTGCGAAGGCATCTTTCTGTTACGCGGTAGTAACTTTTTTACGAGCTCGATCATTACTTTTGCAGTTAAGTTTGATTTGTATTTTACTATTTCCCACAACTGTATTGAAAAGCGTCGTGTGATGCACGGGTGTGTAGGTTGTTGCAAACTCGTGTCAAACTCGTGTCGTGTTGGGCTCGAACTTGTTAAAGACATCTCGTTTGCAAGAACTTACTTTCCACCTTTGTACCTCAATGTACTTTCTCAGTTTAATGATGTTTGTTATTTACAGTTCTCCGTAGACGAGGAGGCCGGCAAGAGACAGATCTACCACCGCTACTGTATGGAGCGGGCGGCCGCGCATATGACGCATATTTTCACTACCGTGTCTGATATTACTGGTAAGTTATGAGCCAAACTTTTGTTACCTGAACCTTCGAAATTATACAGGGTGTAAGCGAACCCTTCCTGAAACCGTCTGCCAAGCATTCTGTACATCAAACTAAGTAACTCTACGCTAAAATTATTGCTGGGAAACAACTTTTTTTTGGGGTGAAATATCACGTTTTGCGGTAGGACTCAATGTAACGCACTCAACATATTGTGCTGATGGATGGATTGAATAGTACGAGATTGTGGAGGTATTTAATTATTTTTTTTATTAAAAAGACTTGTGAAGAAGTTGAAACTGACCCCCAATATCTTCGTAACTAGAAGGTTCCCAGGTATGGTCTAGAACAAAAAATGATCGCAATGACGGGGAGAACAAGTGCCTTTCGGCTTCGTTAAGGGCATTTTTACACTCGTTATACTAAATACGTAGGGCCCGTTTGTGCGACGATGTCGTCAACCCTGTATTTAAAACTATCTCTTGCCCGCGGTTTCGCCCGCTTGGAGGGCGGAAATTATCCCACGAGAACGTATCACCGAGATAAAAAGATATCCTATATCCTAGCTCAGTTCATGGTCTATCTGTGTGGGAAATTTAAATGAAATCCGTCAAGTCGTAGTAGTATTCTTTTGACGAGACTGACGAGGGCATTGTTTATCCGCCTTTATGTTTGTTTGTTCTTTTGTGGCGCTCTAGAGACCAAACGCGTGGGCTGATATTGATGATTCTTACATCAATCGATTTTTCTTAATCTTGCGGTTCACTAATGACAGTAATCAAAATTCAAGATAGCGACAACCAGACGCTACATTGCGAAAAAAAAAGTCTACGTACTATGATAACCACTTGACAGCTCTAAGTGAGGTATAAGTATAATTGAATACGTATTTGAAATTCATCTTTTGCGAGTGCCACTAAAGACATGACAGTAATCAAAATTCAAGATGGCGACAACCAGACGCGCCATATTGTGAAAAAAGAAAAGTCGACGAACTATGTTAAGGGGGTATAATTGAAAAGGTATTTTAAAATCATCTTTAGGTTTAATATTTTTTTTTTCGGAATACTTATTCCGAATGTCGGAACATCACTTAGGAACATTACTTAAGTACAACTAAAATTCATTCATTCACTGTTTATGACGCATGATGTAGTTGAAACATCCTGTTGCGATCGATGATCTACTCGACACGTGCGCTGGATATATGTATGTTCTACCGTTTGACACGTAAAAATTACTAACAGGATGTTTCATAATTATAATGGTTTTTTTTTTACCTATTATCTTAATTAATGGTAAAAAAAAATCGTGCCTTGAGTTATTTTTTGTTGGATACATTGCGTGGACCACCTTTGTAAGACGACTAAAAGTCGCGGTGGATTACATTTATTTCTGTCTCCCCTCAGGATACGAAGCCGAGCACCTGCTCAAACGCAAGGCTGACATCATCACACCCAACGGGCTAAACGTAAAGAAGTTCTCCGCTCTGCACGAGTTCCAGAACCTTCACGCTCTCGCCAAGGATAAGATCAATGAATTCGCCAGAGGACACTTTTATGGGTAAGCCGGTTTATGAACTAGAGTTCAGGGACCCTATGACGTCTTAAAGACAGAGAGAGACAGAGCTATAGAGCAGGTCGTCTAGCGCCACCTCTTTCCCTCACTGGAATTACTCCTGCTTTAAGACGTCATGGTAGGCCACCAGGACTATTTCGTTGATCTAGTGATCGCAAGCGCGATTGCTGAGCATGAGGGCCTGGGTTCGATTCTCGGGTCAGGCAAAGTGTTATTGGACTTTTTCAGCAGCCACGGAGTCTGGATTTGTGCCCGGTTGATTTCGTCACTTCTGTTTAATTCCCATGTAATAGGGGGCGAGCCTATTGCCATCAACCGGGCGCAAATCCAGACTCCGTGGCTGCTACTGAGAAATTCCTGATGGAAAACCCAGTAACACTTTGTCTGACCTGGGAATCGAACCCAGGACCGACAAAATAAGGTTTTAATATTTGGCGCTTCAAATCTATCCATGAAAAAATAACTCTGCCCTAAATAGCTTTTGTTTCGTCCCCAGCCACTTCAACTTCGACCTCGACAAGACGCTGTACTTCTTCATCGCCGGCCGCTACGAGTTCGGTAATAAGGGAGCTGACATATTCATTGAAGCACTAGCGAGACTGAACCATTACTTAAAGGTAAATAATATAATAATAATAAATAATACCAGCCTACTGTCCCACTGCTGGGCAAAGGTTTGTTGTTTGTTGGCGATTTCAGACTTTTATAAGTCCAGGTTTCCTCACGATGTTGTCTGTGATGTCCAAGATAAACTTAGAAATTACATATGTAAAAAAGACACATTGGTACTTGCCCGGATTTGAACCCACAACCTCATGCATGAGAGGCGAGGCCTTGACCTCTGGGCCATCACGACAGCATCAAGGTAAATATTGAAGGTTATTGTAGACTAGCATATTTTGGCGTCCTCGTGGCTTATAACATAATTATAAGCAGCAGTATTCTGTGTCCGTGTCTACTTTTTTTACTATCTTTTTGGGGCTGACTGTACCTTTAGCCTTAACACTTTACTCTAGTTGTATGTTTTCATGGGAGCAATTGCGTATGAGTTCGCCGCTAGAGGCGCTAGTGTAGTGAAAGCTCACCGAAATGTCAGATGTCATAGTGTTCGCGCGTTGGGTGTTTTTTAATCACGAATTTTTACTAATATTCACGATTGTGGTCTAGAAAGAGCCATCCTTGATTAATTATGGCTTGAAGATTGTAAGTAGCAACTTGGGTTCTTATTTGTTAGTACTTGGAGATAAAATGATTTTTAAATATTTCATGCTTGCTAATTTTATATTGTTAATATGTATCTGAAGTTTACACTGTGTTGTTAAACGTAATAAAATTAACTTTTTTTGAAGTTATTGGTACTTTAAAGTATAAAATAGAATTATTGACAGGACCTTACTCGACAGTGGCGCCATCTGTTGAGCTCAAAAACGATAGCCCTCATTGAGTGCAAGCATATTAACCAATATCTTCACTTTCCAGTCATCAGGTTCCGACATGACAGTGGTCGCCTTCATGATATTCCCCGCGAAGACCAACAACTTCAACGTGGAGTCTCTTCGCGGCCACGCCGTCACCAAAGCGCTGCGAGACACCATCAATGATATACAGCAGAAGATAGGTAGACGCATGTACGACATCTGTTTGAGGTAAGAGCAACCTCTGTAAAGTAATGAGATATAGGACCGATTGCCGGAAATAGGACCCTCCCGAATGTAGATAACTGCCGGATATAGGACACTGCTGAATAGCCACCACTGCTAGATATAAGACATTTTAGAAAAAAGATTCTTTTTAGCAGTTATATAATAATGTCGGAGTGACATATATCTTATTTTTTGACCATATTTTCCAAGTTCTGGATATAGGCCTCGCTCAATTGAATTTTCTGACTGTCTGCGTCTAGTATTTGCAAGCGCGACTGCTGAGCATGAGGTCCTGGGTTCGATTCCCGGGTCGGGCAAAGTGTTAATGGGTTTTGCCGTCAGGTATTTACTTAGGCTGTCCATAGAGTGTGGATTTGTGCCCGGTTGATGGCAATAGGCTCGCCCCCTATTACATGGGACTTAAACGTAACTGGCGAAATGTCGGTGTACTATTAGGTACACCTCTGCCTAATCCTTTGGGAAGATTGAATTCTATTCTTGAACTCTTATATTGCCATGTGTTTATCCCTAAGAATAGGAATGATTCCTGAGTAAAGAAAATATTATTCTATTTAGTCCGTCAGATTATCGAAAAGTATTGGATGCGTATTTTTTGTTTTATCAAATGAATAAAAAATTACGTAGTTATAACGCATCAAATAATCGAAGTGGGGGCTTGTGACGTCACTTGTACGTAAAAAGTGTACATACAAGAGACGTCACGCGAGTTTTCAACACACTGTCTTCATTTTTAGTTTTCGTGAAAAAAGAAAAAATACGTATGCAATATTTTTTGCAAATCTATCCGACGGACTAATGTTATGAAATTTAGTAATCTAGATAACAATTATTAATCAAATAACCTAAAGTAAATAACCTAGCGACAAACTTAAAAAATGGCGTCAAAAACTCCTCCTCAACGCTGTCAACTGGTAATGTACCCAAGAGACTGGCGGCGTTGCCACGTTGTATGGCAACGCTGAGCCTTTGGCCAAGGTAAAAGCCAGCCCTTGGGTCACGGGAAGTGTCAATTAAGCGTTTAGAAATGACCTTGAAAAGGCTGTGAGCACTTGGACCCCACGGTCCTAGAGTTTCAACCCCAAACGGCTCGAAAATATAGTTACCAATAAGGTTACTATATCTACGCTGCTTGAGTTTCTCTGCAGTCGCAGCGGCAGCCCCAGCACGGACTAATTAGATTTTTGTGGTCATCTACCTTATTACCTATGCTGCAAAATATGTTCTATTTTCTTCCAAACTCGAGTCCTAACAAAATATGTTTGTATTACAGCGGCCACCTCCCTGACGCAGCAGACCTCATGCACAAAGACGAAACGGTGCGTCTGAAGAGGTGCATCTACAGTCTTCAGCGAGACGGGCTACCGCCCATCACCACGCATAACGTTGTAAGTACACCTTTAAGACTTGAGACTTAAGGTGGAAGCGCAAGGGTAGCCCGCGAAATTTAAATTTTCTTACGTTTATTGCAATTTGCAGGTCAGTGTCAGGTTGTATGTTGATGAAAATATGAATCGCGCCAGTAACACGTATGGAGTTACAGAATTATAATCATTCAAATCATCAATACAGTCCTCGAAGTTCATATAATCCCATTCAATAGCTATTTCAGGAAAAAGTCACTCTTTGGGATTATATGAACATGGAGGGTTGTATTGATGATTTGAATGATTATAATTCTGTAACTCCACACGTGTTACTGGCGCGATTCATATTTTCATCAACATACAACCTGACACTGACCTGCAAATTGCAATAAACGTAAGAAAATTTAAATTTCGCGGGCTACCCTTGCGCATCCACCTTAAACATCAGTAACGAAAAAAACTTTTAAAAACCGGCCAACTGCGAGTCGTACTCACGTGCACGTACGCACGAATAAAATGCAAAGGAAGTATGCTAAAAAAATAAAAGTGATTTATCTTATCTTTCTTTCTGTGTCGTGTGGTTAGTGACTAACCTGGTGTCGGAGTTTCTGTGCCGCGCATGCGCCTCTGACTTGGCTTTACATGCTGTCGAGATATATACCTCAGACACCTCACGATGTTATCCTTCACCGAAGCAAGTGATAATTATACAATACGCACATGAATCCGAAAAATCAGAGGTGCGTGCCTTGGGTTTGAATTCGAGACCTATTACTTGGCAGTCCGACGGTCACACCACTAGACTATCACTGCTATAAATTTAAATAAATTAAATTAAAATAAATTTCACATTAAAATAAAATAAAGTAAAATAAACTAATATAAAAACCTATACCTATAAGTAAGTCCGCTTCCCGCTGCACCAGACCTGCAGCTGTGCATACGGGTCCAGTGCCCCAGGAACGGACAATCAGGCTTATCCACTATCACTTTTAAAATGCTGTTGGAGCTCCGCGCCACCTGTTGCTTTATTTGTTGACATGAAAAATGTTGTCATTTTTTAAATATTTTCAATCCTATGATGTATTAAATGGCTTTACTGTGATGTGATACCCAGAAGTGTGTATGTAATATACTATTTGACTACAGTAGACACCTAGACCCTAGAGAGTGCCGTATTCCCGAGAGGAACTCGGCAGGAATTTGCTTCTTATGTGCCTTCGGGACTGGTTGTAGACTATACACCCCTGCCTAGTTGTTTAAACTCTTACAGCAGTGCAAGTGGCTGAGCAAACGAATGGATGAGTGCATTATTGGTTTAAATCTTTCTTTCTTTTACTTTAATTTAAAATAAACGTTGCCCCACATTAGACATTCCTTCTGTATCGTGGGTGCGTTTACGAACATTTAATCTCACATACACAAACAGCCAGACCCGGAACAACCATCTGTAGGCCATACAAATATTTGTTCCGTGCGGGGATCGTACTCGCGACACGCAGCGCAGCAGCCAGTTACCTGAGTATTGACGACACGGTTGGCGCAGTGACTGATCACTGCGCCAACCGTGTCGTCAATCGATGCTGTTTTCTTATATACTCGTAAGGTCCCATTAAATTAGATGGACAAATTTTAACACAGCGTTCAGTACGTCTAACAAAAGATCTCCATCCAAGCAAAAAAAAAAACTGATTAAAGTGATTTTATTTTGACATAATGGCTGTGTTTATTCTAGAGTGCCGCCGGCAATTTAATATTTTAGGTCAAAATAAAATCACTTTAAGCAGTGTTTTTTTTGCTTGGATATCATTGGTTAGACGTACTGAACGGTGTGATAAAATTTGTCCACCTATTTTAATGGGACCTTATATTAATTTTATGTTTTGTGCAGGTGGATGATTGGAGCGATCCCGTATTGAATTCCATCAGAAGATGTGAATTATTTAACACCGTCAATGATAAAGTTAAGGTAAGCTAAGTTTGTAGTTTGTATCATCAGATAGACTCTAAATAATGGTATTTTCCATTTATGCATATACTAGCTGTTGCCCGCGGCTTCGCTCGCGTTTTGGTCGGAATTTATCCCACGGGCACGTTGTAAATATAGCCTATGGCACTCGGGGATAATTGTATCGTAATTCTTCAAAACATCACATCTACAGATCCTCAAATCGGCAGGCAATAGCTTCTTTCGTTCTTTCTTTGAACGCCATTGACACTTATAGGTAACTAGCTGTTGCCCGCGGCTTCGTTTTGGTCGGAAACTATCCCACGGACACGTTGTAAATATAGCCTATGGCACTCGGGGATACTGTAGCTTCCTATTAGTGAAAGAATTTTCAAAATCGGTTCAGTAGATCCAGAGATTACCCCCTACAACCTCACAAACTTTACCTCTTTATAATATTAGTACAGATAAAGCTATTTTAACCAAGCAACATATTTTCAATGTTCTTCTTTGTCTGGTAACATTTTCTGTAGTACAAAGAATCTCGATGCACAGTCTCGAAGTAAAATGGTGTGACATACGGATCGACGGCAGGACAACTCTAAAAGGGTTCGTTCAATCCGTTATTTGCCATTTCGCAACTGAACCCTAAAAACAATATGGTGGCGTTAGTTCCGATTAAGAGCCTTTAAGACTTACGGCATTTCATACAAACTTTCAAGTCCTTATTTTTCGAAATGACTGAACCGATTTTAATGAAACTTCATAAGCTTATGCAGGATGTACAGCGTGTAACATAAAGGGTATAATCATATGGAATACTGTGGTACAGACCATCAAACTAAACAACTTTCTCTATGGGACCACCATCGGAATCGTAAAAAAAAATCAGCTGTCCTATACAAAATTTCAATACCTACTCGACCCAAATGTATGGGACAGCTGATTATTTTTTTACGATTTCGATGATGGTCCCATAGAGAAAGTTGTTCAGTTTGATGGTTCGTACCACAGTATTCCATATGATTATACCCTTTCTGTTACACGCTGTATAGCTCCAAAACGTTAATGAAGAACATTTTCGAAATATAATGTTACAGCTAAATAGGACCGACTTTAAATTTTTCATAGAAACAGAAATTTCCAATTATCTTTTTTTTTAACCTTTTGAAAATGTTCTTCATTCACTTTATAGAGTTACGTATCCTGCTTATGCGAGTGAAGTTTCATTAAAATCGGTTCAGTCATTAAACGCCCTTGCCGAGCGCCAAAAGGTTCCTGTACAAGTAATACACACGGCTACACATCAAGCTATACCGTTCCAGTTTATGCTGATCTCGCATTGTTTAGGATTTCCGTACAATGCGAGGTCAGCTTATACTGGAAATGTATAGCTTGATGTGTAGCCGTGCGTACCTATAGCAATATCGATAACAATTTCGTACAACGTTATATTTTTTAAATTATTATGTCGTGATGGTATTTCCTTGGAAAAATCTCACAAATGCAATTGTTCCAGGTAATATTCCACCCAGAATTCCTGACCTCGACGAACCCTCTCTTCGGTCTGGACTACGAAGAGTTCGTACGGGGCTGCCATCTTGGCGTGTTCCCGTCGTACTACGAGCCGTGGGGCTACACGCCCGCAGAGTGCACCGTCATGGGCATTCCCAGCATCACCACCAACCTCTCAGGTAATAACATAACTGATTACAGAAAAAGAACTGAATCACCAAAACCATACAAATATTTAGGAGCGATAGACAGGACAAGACGAAGAAAATCATAATCCAATACTTGGGAAATTGAATTCTTTAGTACTACTGTGTATATTATATATAGACTATAAATAGAACTTAAATATTGCTAAAAAGGAAGACTAAAACTAAGTTCCTACATATATACAACGACAACAATAGGACACTTAGGCGTCAAAGTACTCCTCCCCATCGATGTCATCCGGAAACGTGCCCAGAAGACTGGCAGCATTGCCACGTTGAATGGCAATACTAAATCTTTGACCAAAGAAAGAGCCAGCCCTCTGATCACGCGAAGTGTCGACCAGTCGGCGAGATATTTCCTTAAAAAGGAGACATGCACTCGGGCCCCATGACACGAGCGTTTTGACCCCAAACGGCTCAAAACTGTACTTACCGATATAAGGTTACGGTAAGCAGGGCAAACCCCGCTTGAGGATCTCAGCAGCCGCAGCAGCAGCGCCCGCACAGCCCGCCGTGCTTGCAACGTGAGATGGCATCCAATACTTGTTAACAAATCGGTTTATCTAGTGTCCCGTTCGCTTGTCAGGTAGCATTCGTGTGTCATAATCGAAAATGTTCGAGATCAATTTTTTTAATGAAAATATTCCCAATGTCTGCTCTATAAAGGGTGTAACACAGTGGCGTGCAGTGGTTCTCCGCGGAAGGCAGGCCAGCCACGCTAAGATGACCCTCAAAGTACTCACATCTATTGATATATTCACTTATGAGAAACAACGCCATCTAGCTTAAATATCAGGAATTTCAATGGAATTCTGTCAATACAAGAACGAAGGATGTCGCTCCGCTACAAAAAATTCTAAAAAATAAAACAGAGAGCGCTGTAAACAAAAAAAAGGTAGAGTTTTCTGACCGGAATATTTGAAAAACAAACCTTTAAAATAAGCCTATTAAAACCAAAGTTATAAATACAAGAACTCCGCATTAATCAAGGTTCAAATCACGATTTACTGACAATGCAAACAGAATAAAGATTAATTTGAAATGACGATGAATTTTAGGTTAATTCTCGTAATTCGGGTACCTACACATCTTTCTTTGGACACAACTTGAATCTTATCATTAAACGATTGTGAATACTTACTGTTTTTAACTTTTAACATACACACTAAAAGCGCAAACTTCACAACAGAACACCATTTCTAAGTTAATAAACAAATACAACAAATAATATTTACACTACTATACGTTTCAAAACGAATTACAAACGTCAGATATTATAAAAATCAAAACACTGAAGATCGCGAAATAAATTTTGCTAGTCACATGAAACAAATATGGCTTCTAAGAAAAATACAATTGTTATTTTGTCGATAAAAAAACACTACCAAATATAATTGCATCACTGCATACCGTTTTAGCCGGATAATACTTTGTGGGGCAGCCAATCAGTGGCCAGCTAGCCAGCTACACTCGCAGGAGTTTACGCCCCTATTTACTATGTGTGCCGTTCATATACACGAAAATAACGATCAGTGTGCGTAAATTTATCAATGGAAATTAGGCCGGGTGCGGCCTTGCCTAAACGGCCGGGAGCGAACGTCGTAGTATTTATCAGTTACGTCACACGGCTGCGACAAGTTGCTATAAGTATTATAACAGGAGTTTTTTATTTTTTATTAATATAGTTATAATAAATGCATTTGTTGCGTTGTTGGTAGGAATGGTAGGGTAGGCTAGGCCTAATTGCCTCTATGGACGGCACGCCCCTGGTGTAACAAGACCCTTAAGAGCGGCCAACCCGTCATACTTTTCATACAATCGCTCGTACGTGATTATGCAGTTGTTACACATCTATCTTTGATTTTTTTTTAATTAATAGGTGTTTTGTGCACTATATCTAGGTTTGTATGGTAGCAAAAAATAAAAAATTGTAGAAACAAATTCAGTATAAGCCTTCAAAAATTGCTGTTTTGCACAAATTTTACCTGAACTTTGGCCGTTCATAATGTACTCATAAACTGTAAAACGAAGTAAAGAAATCATCTCGATAGAAACCTTGCACATGTAATGAAGATTCTTAGAACAAATATTTATTTCACACACTTGTAAGACTTTTTAAAAAACACGTATTTCCTGGAACAAGTTTAAGAAATTTTCGAACACTATTTTTCGTTCAATGTCATCGCGTTAGGCGGTATGAGATGCGCGTGAGACGAGATGTGCGGGGTCGGGGCGGGGTATGACGGGGGAGTTGAAGGAAAATCGCCGCTGTGGCTCTGGATGAAACAACAAGCTTTTCGACCATGCTCGCGTTGACGATAGACGGTCCGGGAAGGGCCCTCTTAACGAAGCCGAAAGGCACTTGTTCCCCCCGCCATTGCGGTTTTATGGTTATAACCAAAAAGTCAATTTTAAGAGTTTTAAATTTTTAACGTGATTCGTATTATGATTCTGATAAAACAGCCATTTTAGGCACCCTGTTTACTATTCAATGCATCCATCAGCACAATGTTTTGAGTGCGTTACTTTGAGTCCTACCATAAAACGAGATTTTTCATCCCAAAAAAAGTTTCCCAGCAAATTTTTTTGCGTAAAGTTACTTAGTTTGACTTGCCTAATGCTTGGTTGACGGCTTCGTGAAGGGTCCTGTTACACCCTGTAGGTCTTTTAAATTTGGATCTATCCAATGAAAGTAAAAGAGATCAACAAATCCAAGCGGTGTTCTTTGAAGAGTGGTCAGTGTCAAAAATATACAGGGTGTAAGGGACAGCCCTCCACAAACTGACGGGTGCATTCAGCTCCTTATTTAGAATCATACTCCACCGGTTTTTTTTTCAGGAAAAATGTTTTTTCAATAGTTTTTTTCAGTTTCTATTCCTTTATTTCAAAGTAAAATAAGATTCTCTGTACGCAGCACTCCATTTATGTAAATAATACGGAAAAAAAGAAAAAACAATAATGGATGTTGAATTCTCAAACTAACGAACGACGCGTGAAATCAGCTGTTCACTACCTGCCTAGCTACAGAGTTTATCGAACTCGTCGTGGCGCTTGCCGTATGCTACGTGCGTTTCGCGGAAATAAATTAAATCAAATTTATTGAAAAATTAAAGAACTATCTTATAATGCAATTTTTTTCTGGATGACAGTCAATATTGACGGCACGGTTGGCGCAGTGGCTGAGCGATTGGTTGCTGCGCTGCGTATCGCGGGTTCGATCCCTGCACGGAACAAATATCTGTATGATCTACTGGTAGTTGTAAACGCACCCACGATATTGGAGACATTCCCAGTGCGGGGAAAAGTAAAAAAAAAATAATATTGCGTACCAGATTTCTAACATCCATAATCTGTTTCAGGTTTCGGCTGCTTCATGCAAGAACACATAGCTGACCCTATGTCGTACGGTATATACGTGCTAGATCGTCGCTACATCTCATTGGAGGGCTCCGTGCAACAACTGGCGCAGTATATGTTTGATTTTACCAAGTAAGTAACAGAACAATAATATCTGAATGATAAGGCAGACGTGCACCTGCTGTACAGTCAGGAGCACGAATATGTAAACACTAAACAACTTTTAAAAGTTACGAACAAAATATTCTGGAACTCATATTTTTGTTAAAAAAATCCCGTCTCCAAGTTACAATCGTTATATCTCGCGAAAATTGCTTTTAAATTTAGAAAAGTATACATATTGGTGCCCGTGACTGTACACCCACTTTTCGACAGTTACTGTTATGTTCTAGTTCTATGTAATAGAGAGCGAGCCTTTTGCTGCCAACGGGGCATAACATGTCCTTACTCCGAACTACCACTAACATAGTCCTGATGGAAAACACAATAACAATTCACTCGACCAGGGAATCGAACCTAGTACCTCATGTTCTGCAGTAGTGCTTTGCGAACACTAGACCAAAGACTCGTTAAAAAAGTACAGTGTTGGTGTGGAGATCAGATAGGCAGTCGCTCCATCTAACATACTGGTTACTTACATCCGGTTAGACTGTTGCATTACATTTTGTAATTTATTTCATCACCACTGCTCTCAAAAACGGTGAAGGAAAACATCGTGAGGAAACCGGCATGTCCTAGAACCAAAAAATTCGAAGACATGTGACATCTACCAACCCGCACTGGGCCTTCGTGGTGGATTATAGCCCATTCCGTCATGGAGAGGAGGCCGTGTGTCCCAGCAGTGGGGAAATTATAGGCTGATTATGCTATGGGGTATTTAATTGCTACTTTTTATTTTACAGGCTAACACGGCGGCAACGAATCATTCAAAGAAACAGGACTGAGAGATTGTCAGATCTTTTAGACTGGAAGAATTTGGGCATTGTGAGTACATCCTTACTATCATAGTAAACCGAGAATTGTACCAGACGGGCTCGTATTTGGGAATTTAAACTCTAACGGATCCAAATTGAACCACTTTTTCTTCTTATTTATCGAGTGGTTAATGCCTTTTTTTTTTCGGAAGGAAAATCATCAAATACCCCTCCCACTCTGGACGGAGTGGAAGGGAGTGTCAGACTTGTGCTGACTAAAACCCATCCATGTTCCTTCCTTGCCCTTTGTGTTCCAGGGCCGCGGTATCTCTTTCGAACAGTCCCGCAACCCTGGCAGGCGTCGGTCCTTTCAATCTTTTTTTATCGCGTGGCTAGTGCCTAACCTGATGTCAGAGTTTTTATGCCGCCCAGGGGCCTCGGACTTACATGCTGTCGAGAAATATCTCTCAGGCATGCTGGTTCCCTTCACCGAAGCAAGTGATAATTATACAATACGCACATGAATCCGAAAAATCAGAGGTGCGTGTCTTGGATTCGAACTCGAGACTTATGACTTGGCAGACCGACGGTCACACCACTAGACTATCACTGCTATAAATGATTGGTCAAAGTACAAAATGACTTAATTATCTAGTTTGGCATTTTACAACGACAATGAAGCTCGACGAAGTCTCTGAGAAGCAATTCAACCGTATTAGATCCCGCAACGAAATTAATCGGAAAAGTATAGCGGAGGAGTCGGAAACATAATTTCCGCTTCCCTCCATATCAGCTGGAGACAGAACAAAACAAGGCCAGTGGGCACAAAGGGACATTTACAACTGGGATAAGCCCAGTTGCCTAGCAACGCGGATAAATATTATCAAATATCAAGTAACATTTAATCAAAAGTATCAAAAAATCCGACTACAAATTGTATTATGTACCTATATATATTTGTAATCTCCCTTTAATTTCTGTCATTTTGATACCCTACTCGATAGGTTTGGTTGAATTTTTTTTATTAACGACTAACAATTTAGCGCCAAAAATCCGCCATTTTTTTTTTTTTTGTGAAACACCCTACTAATGACACTTGTATTTTTGAGACGAATGATACCGTAATCTTCGAACACCATCCAACCATTTGGAACATACGAGATAATAAAGAAATTTACAAAGAAACATAAAAGATACGCTTGAAAAACATAACCCTTCCTCGGCAGTCGGGTAATAAACAGTGATTCATCATCATCATCTGCCTATTCCCGACTATGTTGGGGTCGGCTTCCAGTCTAACCGGATGCAGCTGAATACCAGTATTTTACATGGAGCGACTGTCTATCTGACCTCCGCAACTTTAGTACTGGGTAATACGATACCTCTTGGTAAACTATCAATTATTTCCACAGTACTACCGCCAAGCGCGCGCCGAAGCCCTGAAGATAGTGTACCCTGACTACGTAGACCATATGCACCAGGAGTTAGGAAAGAGATTCAACTACCCACGACCGATCTCCGAACCACCCAGCCCTACGCATTCTAGTAAGTATACTTACCGTTTTGGCAATCGTAATGCGATAAAAAATAATCGGCGTGGAATTTACATTTATAAACTTACAGACCGTATATAAACAAGGTGTAAAAGACCCTTCATGAAGCCGTCAACCAAGCATTCTGTATATCAAACTAAGTAACTCTACGCGAAAATTTTCGCTCTGAAATGCCTTTTTTTGGGGTGAAAAACTACGTTTTCTTTAAGACACAATGACGCACTTGTAACATTGTGCTGATGGATGGATTGAATAGTACCGGGTCGTGGAGGTGTTTAAAGTAAAAATCTTACATTGGAACTTTGACTCCCAATATATCCGTAACTAGAAGGTTCCCAGTTATGGTCTAGAACAAAAAAAAATATCGCAAAGACAGGGAGAACAAATACCTTTCGGCTTCGTTAAGGGTCTTACTGTTACACCCTTTAGACACCAATATGGCGTAGGCGCGGTTGTGAAATATACATTTTTAAACTAACATGGTCCTTAACATTATCATTATACTCCATAAAAGATATCTTGATCTCTGCGACATATGTCAAACTGACATTCTTAGGGTTGTCAGGATATATAAAATTGTTGATAGAAATTATCGATATTAATGTAACATATAATTGGGTTTAATTTAATTAAACGAATATTTCAATACTAAATACATTTATTCTCCTAAAGGAGTCCACCCCAAATCCATATCTGAATCAGTTTCTGAATCGCTAGAACAATCTTGTAAATTTATTGTAAACTCTTGTTCGCAATTATTATCAAATCGGACGTCCCGCTCCCAATCTTCTTCGATTAGTTTTCTGCATTTGGTAATCACCTTCATCAATTATATTTTAGTACATGAGTAGGTGTGAAATTGGATTTTAGTAAGTCACTATTATTTTAGATCAATTATGTACACATGTAAATAATGTTATGATATTAAAATATACAATCAAATTGAAAGATAAATTAATTTTAAATTAAGTTGTATTTAAAATATCGATAGTTAATATGATTCATCGTCCATCACTAATTAGGTCGGCATGCCCATAAAGTATGACATTCACAGGTACTGTCTGTCCTATTACGAAATTCAGGACTTCATAGGCGTGATTTTATTGACAGTTGTCGCAGAGATCAAACTATCTTTTATGGAGTATAACACTAAAAACGGGATGTTTACCATATTTAGTATTTGTTTTTGGTTCGGTCATGAAATGTTAGAGCGAGACGACATCCGTTCTTATCGCTCTCCCCCTCGCTCGTTTTATAACCGTACGCGTTACTTTCAGTCTTAGACTGAGGTTGATAACGCTAACGTAACGTTTATCAATCCGGGCCTTCGAGTCCGGTCTTGGGCAAGGAAGTGTAAAATTAAATCGTAAGTAAGCCCGAAAAAAAAAACAAATGATCTATACAAACAAATAAATTGAAATGTCTGTTTGTAATTTCAAAATAACAGGTTTTTACTAAATGCAAATATATTTTTTTAATTTTTTTCGTTCTGTCTGTGTGTTTCGGCTATTCTCCGAAACGGCTCGACCGATTTTGGCGGGACTTTTAATGGCAGATAACTGATGTTATAAGGAGTAACTTAAGGTTGCGTGCAAAAAAAATTAAAACCCTTGAAATTGCTAACAAAATCCGATTTAAATAGGGAAGTCATCTTATATATAAAAATCTCGTGTCACGGTGTTTGTGGTCGCACTTCTCTGAAACGGTTCAGCCGATTTTTAAGAATTTTTCTATGTATATTTGGTAGGTATGAGAATAGGTCGTAAAGTATATTTCACACCGCTAGGTGATCAAATTCTAAATTAACGCGAGTGAAGCCGCGGGCGACAGCTAGTATTTTTTAAATCATTTTACGCGGACGAAGGGCGCGGGCACAACTTAAAATACAAGCCACTAGCTAGTCTAGGTGTATACGCCTTGAAACTACTTCAATAGAGATTCTGAACCGAAATTTCGTAGAACTAAAGGTAAAAGTCGTTTAAAGTTGAACTATCACAATGACGAAATATTTAAACACCACCAGTACGCCGCGAGCGCCAGTCATCACTCGAAAAAGGGACCAAAGACGAACAGAGCCAAACCTCAGCCGAACAAACAGATAATACACAAAAGAAAAACCAGCTAAACTTACAAAAATCATTGGAAATCCTCGACATAACTGATGATGGGGACGATCCGAGTCTTGAAGTCAGCTTCGAGAAGCCGAACTTTACCGAATCGGAACACGAACATTACCGAACGCCGAATGAGAACTTTCTGGAGCCTTTGAACGAAGCTGTCGCTGAACAGATAGATCAGCTGATTGCGAAGCTGCAGGATTGTGCCGATGCTGGAAATTAGGTTAGGTTGGGATTCGGGGCTGCCTTTGAAGTTTTAGGCCTGCTTACCACAAATCACCAAGGGCAAATTTCATAAATGATGCATATCAAAACTGCTTTCATAGTTGTCAATGTGATCTTTGTTATGGAATATTCACACGGACAGGTTTTCAACGCGGTTTAGATGTACTGATCGCGATCAACGGTGAATTGGCTTAGATGTACTGATCGCGATCAACGGTGAATCGGTTTAGATGTACTGATCGCGATCAACGGTGAATTATACGCCCTATATGGATCTAGCGCTTTGTGTATTTAAAACATCCATTTCTTTCATTCATTTTATTTTCCACTTTATTTCAACGTATTCAAGGTTCAAGATTCTTTTGACTTTTTAACGGCCATTTTCTATAACTTACTTACGTATAACGGTTAGTTAATATGCCTTACTCTAGTACCTATCGGTGTTTCTATAAACAAAGTTAGCAATGAATTGTCAGGAATATCCTATCCACATCACTTATCTGTCTCTCGAAGGGTTGACAGTAAATGTTTCTTTAACTGTTTATCTGAGATAGCAACTTTCCGTTAACTGTTAGTAAGTTATTGGAAACGGCCGTTAATCGATAAAATTCTATCTCCGATCGATATTTTTGCACCTAAACGTCATCTGTCAAAAACTATTATGCGCTATACCTTTGAAATAAGAACGCAAAATAACCAACCTTATTTCAAAGCGATAGCGCCTAAAATAGTTTAAAACGCTGTTGACAGATGGCGTGGCGGTGGTTGAAAGGCTAAATATAACGATGAATCCGGGGAAAATGGAAACTATGGCAGCCTTGAATCTTGGTTTATCACGATCGGGTTTTTGGTCGCAATTCGGCGGGACTTTAGAAAGGTTTTTCACAAAAAAAAAACTTGTTTTGTAATAGTTTTAGTTTTGAACTGGCAACACTAGAGAATTCGGCACGTATTTTTTGTTCTGGTATCTAATGCAAGAGAATTCGGCACGTGTTTTTATTTATTCACTAGGGTTTTTTGTGAATTTATGCACAGGTATCGCATTTGAGTTTATTAAATACACTGTACATTTATGTTTTTTTGGTATGGTACAGGAAATTTACATACAGAATTCGTAAAAAAATATTGGTTTAATTTGAAAGATACTGATTGCCTTGTGGGTCGAGTGGTCGCAAGCGCGACTGCTGAACATGAGGTACTGGGTTCGATTCCCGGGTCGGGCAAAGTGTTATTGGGTTTTTCCATTAGGAATTTCTCAGTAGCAGCCACGAAGTCTGGATACCTGCCCGGTTGATGGCAATAGGCTCGCCCCCTATTCTGGCGCTTCCACCTTAATCTTTACCTCCTCACAGACTAGAAACTTGTGTCCTTACAGAGAGAAGTCTACACGCTTATGCTTAACTATCCTTTCACCTTTGCAGGAGGTACAACCCCGGCCGCATCAGTCCACGGTTCTGACGACGAGGATGAAGTGGATGAGGAGCAGGAGTTAGCCGAGTTGAGGATCAGCGATAAATAAGTATGTTTTGTATACTCTTTAGTGTAGGTGTGTTGGTGGGGCTAGGATTTTGAAGGGTAATTTTGTATACCAAAAGCACTTGGTTTACAAATCGTTTCAGCCGAAAGACGTCCACTGCTGGACATAGGCCTCCCCCAAGTGTCGCCACATTGACCGGTCCCGTGCGTCTCGCATCCAGCGGATCGCCGGTTCCATCTTGGTTTGCACGTCAAAAATGAGTATACAATATGCTAAAAAAACCCTGTCCGATCCGTGAGGGTATTTTTAGGTATCGCGATTAGATTCTATTTATGTAGTCGTTTTTGGATTGCAAGTAGAAAAAAATACCCTGACAAAAAATAAAAAATAAACTACTACTACTTGAGGAAGCATCCATGGCAACACAGGAGCGCGGGTGGTAACACTCCGGTCACTTCTCTGGTAGTGACGTCAGAAACAAACAACTGACGATCAAATGCCGAAGATGGTGTTGTCACGTTTTAAAAGTTTGTTTGATTTTAGGAAACTAGTAAGAATTTTGTGAATTTTGGTTTTCAAATTCATTAATAAGTTTACTTTAATTTTTCTTTTTTTACTTGGTAATGTCATTGGTATACCTATTCGCCCATTTCGGATCGGACAGTGTTTTTTTTTATCAAATTGTATATTTATTGATATTCTTTGTGTGAATGAGTTTGTGAGATGTCCATAATTAATATGGATATCATGATAGTCATGAAAAATTTCCATAATAATACTAGTTTCACCAACACTGTATATTTAAGTCACTCAATCTTTTTATTATAAACGATCAGTGTTTCTACGGGTCATAAAACGACATTATACATAAGAATGGAATTTATATTTACTATAAAACAGGGTCCTATAAATTAGCAGAACTCCGCAGACCTGACAGATAAGTTGTCATATTTATGAAGCTCTGTTACTTGACTACGACCCTGTATATTTCTACAATGTTAAAAATGTTATGAAATCATTATTTTTTTCTATGAAATTTTAAATTATTGGGAAGGCTATATTGTATGAAAAATCTGTTTTTTTTTTTAAATTTGTATCTCAAATATTATTTTTGGTGGTAAATATGACTGGAAATGTGTCATAATTATTATGAATTGGATTTGAATCAAATATGAAGTTTATCTATTCTAAATGTATTTATGTAACTATACAGCGTGTATCAGGGAGGCGTGGTCATATTTAAGTATGTGGTATAGACCTTCAAACTAAACAACTATTTCTATGGGACCAACATCGAAAAACGCGAAAAAAAGACAGAATTTGAAATTGATATTTTTATGTGATAACGGTGGCAGCCTCGTTGGTCTAGTGGCCGCAAGTGCGACTGCTGGGCAAGGTCGGGCAAAAGTGTTATTGGGGTTTTTCATCAGGAATGTCTCAGTAGCGGCCACGGAGTCTGGGATCTGCGCCCGGTAGATAGCAATACTCTTGCCCCCCTATTACATGGGAATTAAACAAAACTAGCGAAATGTGGGTGTACTATTAGGTACACCTCTGCCTAAACCTACGGGGATTACAGGATTGTTACGATGATGGTCCCATGAAAAAATTGTTCAGTTTGATACTCTGCAACACACCTTGAAATATGACCACATATTTCTAAAACACCCTGTATAAAATCAGTTCTTCCATTTCCTAAGTTCCTGTTACATTTATAAGATAGTTTATTTTACCCCTTAGGGAAAAACACATACTAATAATGTATTTGAATATCAAAATATTTGTTTATTTTATAATATTTTTCATTTTATGAATAAACGTTTATTGACCAAAAACTATAAAAGGGGTAGCTCGCGAAATTCATTTTTTTTTGATTTTTTTGCAATTTGCTGGTCAATGTCAGTTTGTATGTTGTTTAAAATATGATTCGCGGAAGTAACTTAATATGGCTTTACAGAGTTATAGTCATTGAAATCATCTCTAAGTCATTACTTTTTCACGAAATAATCATTCAATGGGATTCAATGAACTTAGAAATGAAATAACGAGTTTGAATTTCGCGGACTACCTTGGCGCTGCCACTTTAACATTTTTGGCTAGTTAACATTTATTTATCTTAGATATCGTCTTGCCCTTTTTATGTTTTTCTTGCCTTGGACATTTTTATTGTCGATTTTTTTAAGTCTCTCAATCTGCTAAACTTTTGCCGAACTGTGTTGGGGTCGGCTGTTTCTTGTATGTAACATAGATAGCTACTGGGTGACACCCCTTGGTAAGGCTGGTAGTCAGACTTTTGGGCTTACAGGTTTTTTAAACTTTAACAGTTGCGACCTTCTTATGAAATATAAATTAAAGAGTCTCCAAAAGGGACATTCTCGCTCTATTTTTCAAATAGTATTTCTGAATATGAAATATTTATAGTTATAGGAGTATTTAATATGAAAATTCTTCTAAATATATGGATTTTATAGCAACGCTCTTGGTTAAGCATTAAATTGAATTTTCTATTTTAATTTAGGTAGTTATTATTTACTCTGTTAAGAAATATGTATTTTTAAATAATTTTAAAGAAATGTAAAACAAGGTGTAAACAGAACCTTCATGAACCCGTCAACCAAGCATTCTGTACATCAAACTAAGTAACCCTACGTAAAAATTTCTGCTGAGACTTAAATATCACGTGTTACGGTAAAACTTAATGTATAGCACTCAAAACATTTTGTTGATGGATGCATTGAATAGTAAACAGGGGGCCTAAAATGGAACCTTTATCAGAATCATAATATGAATCACGTTAAAAATTTAAAACTCTTAAAATGGACTTTGTGGTCCATGAAGACCATTTTAAGAATTTTAATGTGATTCATATGATGATTCTGTTATAGCAGCCATTTTAGGCCCCCTGGACATAGAAGTATTTAAAAAAATCGCAATGACGGGGAGAACAAGTGCCTTTCGGCTTCATGAAGGCTCATTTTTACAACCTTTTAAATATTCTTAAATTAACTTATATGTAATAATTTTTCTGCTCTTTGAAACTAAAAACGAGATCATAATTGAAGATTATTCAAAAAAGATTTTTTTTTAGTTTGCACTTGAAGGCAATGTCTCGAAATATATTAATGAAAGATTTTTTACCTTATTTATTTACTATTCCGAACTTATTTTCTATGAATGTCACCTGCGACAAGTGCTGGTACGCAAAACAAAAGAAAAAAAAACATAATACGAAATTAAAGGTAGGTATGTATCTAAAGCTATGTTCGGTGTGTCGTTTGCGCACTCCAAAATGAATTGGCATGACATTGAAAAAAAATCTATATGTGGGTTCAGCCCGCGTAGCATGGCAATACTATCTCTATTCTACCAAGAATCGACAAAGCTCTTTCTATACAACTTGACATGTCTTGTCACACATTTTTAATATCGCCATGATTGCGACGATAGAAATCTTTCCACAATCTGTCATTTTTTTCTACTCTTCGTCGACAAAACCCGTTTCTACGGTGGTCATGCTACGCGGGCAGAATCATGTACTGAATACGTGGTAACAGATTTAGCGCCGGTGTCCATTCCACCTTGTATATGTTTTTCTTTATATTACCATAAATATATTTTTCTATTAAACAATTGAATGGTTTATTCCTAAAATAGATGATTACTTTATGTATTTTTATCAATAAGTATGAATATCATAATAATATTTACTGATTGATATGTTTTCTTTCTGAAATGCCATATTTTTTTAGCGAATTATAATGTACCAAATTTTACATATTGATGCATTTTTCTTAACAAACAGCGCCACCATGAACAGCTCATTTAAAGTAGTCGTACTGTACACAGTACACATCTCATCTGCCTAGCCTTTTCCCAACTATGTTAGGGTCGGCTTCCAGTCTAACCGGATGTAGCTGAATACCAGTATTTTACATGGAGTGACTGCCTACCTGACCTCCACAACCCAGTTAGTACTGGGTAATACGATACCCCTTGATAAGACTGGTTGTCAGACTCTTTGGGTCACTTGACTACCTGTAACGACTGTCAAAGATATACAGATGACAGCCGGGACCAACGGCTTAACGTGGTTTCCGAGGCACGGAGGAAACTCGGTATGTAATAGGCGGTTACCCATCCACAGACTAACCTAGGCAAGCACTATTACTAGGCTGTTATTATTTTGCCACGAGCTCCTCTATACTGTACACAGTACACTACTTGGTTTAATCTAAAAGCATGGTATTTTGCGCAGGAGTTGAAATGCCCCGTTGGTCTCTAGTGGTCGCCCTGGATTTCAGTTCCCAGGTCAGGCAAATTGTTTTGGGTTTTTCCTTATGGAATTTCTCAGCAGCAGCCACGGAGTCTAGATTCGTGCCCGGTTGATGGCAATAGGCTCAACCTCTCCCCTACATACTTATAATTGATGACAATGTGATGGGGGTGTACTATTAGGTAGATACTCCCCCAAAATTGGCAATGTCTTGTATGTGGTTATAATATCGAGATTGATAACTAAATAAGTTCACCCACTAACTAATGAGGTTGAAAAGTAAACTATATATGAAAGTAAAACAGAATAAATAAAAATTTGGCATGTCAGAACAATAGTAGCACAGTTCATTTTAATAATATTATTTAAGTTATTATTAAACACTTCCCGTACTGCCATCTATCGAATTAAATATAAACGTTATGTCAGTCATATTTCGAAACTTTTTATGAAATAAAAATGAAAAATGTATATTATTAGCCAGTCAAAATGAGCCTTTCTGTCAGTCATAATAAAGTAGGACGTCAAATAAAATTTGTTGGTGAAAATTCAAAAGCATAAGACAGCGTCCTAACCAAACCGAAAAAGTGAGTGACATAATTAGACCGCGGCGGTCTCGTGTTCTTGCGACCGATCGTTATGGTCAGGACGTGGGCTAATGAGTATTGAAATCTATACAATTAAATATAAATGAAGTGTCTGCGTGTAATTTCAAAATAACAGCTTTTTACAGAATGCAGAGTATGCTTCTAACAAAAAAACATTTTTTAAAATTTTTGTCTGTTTGTTCCGGCTAATCTCCGAAACGGCTGGACCAATTTTGACGAGAGTTTTACTGGTAGATAGCTGATGTTATAAGGAATATGTTAGGCTTTTTTTTTAGAAAAATAAAGGTTCCGTGCAAAAAAATTAAAACCCTTTAAATTGTTATCAAAATCAGAATCCGAATAAATGACTGACATGGCGTTTAAACGATTTAGTCTTATAATAAGTCTGAAACGATATATTTCCATCTCTTTTGTGCCATAAGATCATAACTTTGTTATTTAGTAATAATAAAAAAATGTTTTAAAATATTTTCTTGGTTTTATTTTCCCCAATATCTCCGTAACTAGAAGGTTCCCAGGTATGGTCTAGAACAAAAAACTGATCGCAATGACGGGGAAAACAAGTGCCTTTCGGCTTCGTGAAGGGTCTTGTTACACCCTTTAATATTCTTTGGGCTGTACAAATGCGTTACGGTGTTTTTAGACCTGAAAAAGACTTTTGACACCGTTTCTGTCTCCATCCTGGTGCAGAGACTTGAGGCTATAGGGATAAGAGGTAAGGCTCTCTCCGTCTTTGACAGTTACCTCCGAGGTAGGAGGCAGCAAGTTAAAATAGGTAACTCACATAGTGAGGAGGAAAACATCGTTTTCGGTGTCCCGCAGGTATCAGTCCTCGGCCCCCCACTGTTTCTCGTGTATATTAATGAACTCTGCAACCTACGAAACAGTGAGGGGAAAATCTTCTCATACGTGTACGACACGGCCATTGTTTATTATGGGGACACGTGGGAAGCCGTCTGCAATAATGCCGAGCAAGGATTGGCTGCTATAGATAGATGGCTCAAAGTCAATCTACTAACCCTTAATGTTCCTAAGACATACTACATTTGTTTTTTTCCTAGAAGAAGGTCTAAACCAGGCCTTAATTTTAAAATTAAAATCCACACGTGTACGGAAAACAGGGACCAAAATTGTAATTGTCAAGCCATTGAACATGTAACGTCCACAAAATACTTGGGAGTTATAGTTGATGAGTGTTTAACTTGGCATTCGCATATTGAGATTGTAACGAAAATTGATATGAAGTTTAAAAAATCTAAGATATGTGATGCGCCAGAATACATTAAATAGCATCGATATTGCGCTCACGCAATCAGTTATTGCATACTGTTTACCAGTCTGGGCAGAAGCCACTAAAACTAAATTCCTTGAGTTAGAAAGAGCCCAAAGGTCACTCATAAAAGTAATATACTATAAACCATACAGATACCCCACAGCCGACCTATATAAACTCAGTGGCTTACTTACAGTAAGAAAACTATACTTGTTAATTACGACCCTTTACTTACAAAAAGCTATTCCATTTAGCCAAGACAGTCAGGAGAAAAGACGAAAAGATATAGTGGCTTACTCCCCAAGGGTCCGAACCGCTTTCGCACGGCCTCAGTATGCAACCCAATCAGCCTACATTTATAATAAAATAAATAAAAAATTAAGGTTCCACCATTAGGTCTCACACGTATGCAAAAAGGTAATAACCGAGTGGCTTACAAACTAATCATATGAGGAAACTGAGGAAGTTTTTGTTAGACTTGTTTAAGAGGGCCCTTCCCGGCGCGTCTATCGTCAACGCGAGCATGGTCGAAAAGCTTGTTGTTTCATCCAGGGCCTCAGCGACGATATTCTTTCAATTCCCCGATCTTACCCCGCCCCGACTCCGCACATCTCGTCTCCCGCGCACCTCATACCTCCTAAAGCGATGACATTGAACGAAAAATAGTGTTCGAAAATTTCTTAAACTTGTTCGAGGAAATACGTGTTTTTGAATAAGTCTTACAAGTATGTGAAATAAATACGTGTCATTAAGAATCTCCATTACATGTGCAAGGTTTCTATCGTAATGTTTTCTTTACTTTTAGAGTTTATGAGTACGGTATGAACGGCCAAAGTTAAGGTAAAATTTGTTCAAAACAGCCATTTTTGGAGGCTTATACTGAATTTGTTTCTACAATTTTTTATTTTTTGCTACCATAGAAACCTAGATATAGTGCACAAAATACTTAATAGTTCAAAAAAATCAAAGATAGATGTGTAACAACTGCATAATAACGTACGAGCGTTTGTATGAAAAGTATAACGGGTTGGCCGCTCTTAATTCCCTCCGTATCAGTAATGTAAGTTCTCACCGATTATAATCTATAAATTGCTTCGTACACATCGGCACTTTAAATAAAATAAAATAAAACATACACATTCACATACACACACAACAATACAGACCCTGTTTAAAAACAAGACGCACACACAGACCTACCCAAAGAACTGCTAATTCGTTTTTAAGTCATTTACTTTATTTTTCCTAAACTTAATTTTATAGTCACGTTTTGTAACCATTTGTGCAATAGTCTCAATGTTCTTAATAATTAAGGGAAAGAGCGAGATATCCCCAACACAAGTATTTTCAATTACTTACTGGGGATGTCTCATTTACAATCCATGTAACTGCTTTTGAGACAAATAATCATTTTTCATAAACATTTTTTTAATTTGTACAGATTTATCATAATCTGCCTAGCGACTATGTTGGGATCGGTTGCCAGTCTAACCAGATACAGCTGAATACCAGTATTTTACATGGAACGACTGCCTATCTGACCTGTTAGTCCTGGGTAATACTCCTTGGTAAGACTGGTTGTCAGACTTTCGGGCCACTGACTACTTGTAACGACTGTGAGAGATATTTCTCGACGGCATGTAAAGCCAAGTCAGAGGCCCATGGGTGGCATAAAAACTCTAGACACCAGGTTAGGCACTATCCATACTATAAAGAAAATAGCTATTTTTATGCGCTTGGCCATAAACAGAACTAACGAAAAAAGAACTAACGAAGCCATTCCTAAATCAATTTCCCAGATGTTAAGTAGTTCAGTCAACCGGACTAACAACCGAACTATTGCTACTAGAGGTAACCAACACCGCGCCCTTGTAAGTTGATCGTCAAAATCCAAATAATCAACGATCCTTGTACCAGTGTACAAGGGATTGGATAGCAAAAAAAGATTATTTTATAATTCAATAAAGCGTTTTTATTTCACTTTTACTTATCTTAAGGCAAACTTAAACGTAACTATTTACAACATTTTAAAATCAAACAACTTCTCTAATGAATATCTCTACGTCAGAAGCATAAGGTCGGATGTACAAAACTCTCTGTTTTTTTTACATTCGACCTTATGCTTCTTATGTCCAGATATTTCTATATCATTATGAGGGCGCATTGAGGAGGGTTGAACCTATTCCAGATTCAAATCCAAATTATGTTGTTTTTACCTTAACGAAAATCCACTTGAATGAAGTCGATTTCGGAATGACTAGTTATAACTATTGAGAAATTGTTAAAATATTAAATAAGTATAGTTGAAAATGCAGGACGTTCTGTACTTTTAACTTACGGACGTTTAGAAATACCTGAAATTGATTTACTATTGACGTTTAGCTGGAAGAAAATACTGTTACAATGTTTTTAATATTCTGCTACTATAAATATCTAATATTTTACTCGGTAATATCACAAATATTAATTGATTAAACTCTCTGACTACAATGTTCAAATTCAGGTTAAAATTAAGTCCAATTCTCAGTTTCAGTTTGCTCAAACTGTTTTTAAATCTCCTGAGGCATCTTTTTAATCTGAGGATTTTTCTCCTTTCTGTTCAGTTGATTTTTCCCTTTGTGTTCAGTTGATTTTTCACCAGAGCCATTTTGCTGTTTATCAGATGTTTCTCCTGAGGCGTCTTGCTCACCAGATATTTGTCCTGAAGCGTCATTCTGTTCAGTTGATATTTCGCCAGAGCCGTGTTTCTGATCAGCAGATTTTTCTCCCGAGGCTCTTTTCTGTTCAGAGGATTTTTCGCTGGAAGCGTCTTTTTTTTTACCAGAGGTATCTTTTCCGCCAGAAGTGTCTTTTGATTCCCTGGAAGTGTTCTTGGTATTCGGCTTTCCTGAATTGTTCTTGTGTTCCTCGGAGGCATTGTGTTCTCCTGAAGTGTTGGTTTCTCCCGAAGTGTCGGTTTCTCCCGAAGTGTTGGGTTCTCCCAAAGTGTTGGTTTCTCCCGACGTGTTGGGTTCTCCCGAAGTGTCAGTTTCTCCCGAAGTGTTGGGTTCTCCCGAAGTGTTGGTTTCTCCCGAAGTGTCAGTTTCTCCTGAATTGTTTTTGTGTTTTTTAGAGCCGCCAGGTTCTCTAAAATTGTCATTGGGCTCACCGGAGGTGGCTTTATACTCGCCAGAGATATTTGCTTCGCCAGAGTGGTTGTCGGGCTCACCAGAGTGGTTATCGGGCTCACCAGAATTGTGGTTGGATTCAACCGAATAGTTGTCGAGTTCGCCAGTAGGTTTTTCAGAGTGGTTACCGTGCTTACCGGAATGGTTGTCATGCTCATCGGAATGGTTGTCGGGCTCACCGGAATGGAGGTCGTGCTCACCGGAATGGTTGTCGGGCTCACCGGAATGGATGTCGTGCTCATCGGAATGGATGTCGGGCTCACCGGAATGGTTGTCGGGCTCACCGGAATGGTTGTCGCGCTCACCGGAATGGAGGTCGTGCTCACTGGAATGGATGTCGGGCTCACCGGAATGGTTGTCGGGCTCACCAGAATGGTTGTTGGGTTCACCAGAGTGGTGGTCGGGTTCATCAGAGGTTTCTTCAGAGTGGTCGTTGGGTTCACCAGACGTTTCTTCAGAGTGGTTGTTGGGCTCACCGGAATGGTGGTCGGGCTCACCCGAATGGTTGTTGGGTTCACCAGAGGTTTCTTCAGAGTGGTTGTTGGGCTCACCGGAATTGATGCTGGGCTCACCGGAATGGTTGTCGGGCTCACCCGAATGGTTGTTGGGTTCATCAGAGTGGTGGTCGGGCTCATCCGAATGGTTGTTGGGTTCACCAGAGGTTTCTTCAGAGTGGTTGTTGGGCTCACCGGAATGTTGGTCGGGTTCACCCGAATGGTTGTTGGGTTCACCAGAGTGGTGGTCGGGCTCACCCGAGTGGTTGTTGGGTTCACCAGAGGTTTCTTCAGAGTGGTTGTTGGGCTCACCGGAATGGTGGTCGGGCTCACCCAAATGGTTGTTGGGTTCACCAGAGTGGTGGTCGGGCTCACTAGTGGGCTCTCCAGAGTGGTTGTCGGGCTCATTAGTTGGCTCTCTAGAGTGGTGGTCGGGCTCATCCGAATGGTTGTTGGGTTCACCAGAGGTTTCTTCAGAGTGGTTGTTGGGCTCACCGGAATGGTGGTCGGGTTCACCCGAATGGTTGTTGGGTTCACCAGAGTGGTGGTCGGGCTCACCCGAATGGTTGTTGGGTTCACCAGAGGTTTCTTCAGAGTGGTTGTTGGGCTCACCGGAATGGTGGTCGGGCTCACCCGAATGGTTGTTGGGTTCACCAGAGTGGTGGTCGGGCTCACTAGTGGGCTCTCCAGAGTGGTTGTCGGGCTCATTAGTTGGCTCTCTAGAGTGGTTGTCGGGTTCACCACTGTGTTCTCCGGAATGATTGTTGGGCTCAGCAGTGGGTTCCTCAGAGTGGTTGTCGGATTCACCAGTAGGTTCTTCAGATTGGTTGTTGGGTTCATCCGAATGGTTGTTGGGTTCACCAGAGGTTTCTTCAGAGTGGTCGTTGGGTTCACCAGAGGTTTCTTCAGAGTGGTTGTTGGGCTCACCGGAATGGCGGTCGGGCTCACCCGAATGGTTGTTGGGTTCACCAGAGGTTTCTTCAGCGTGGTCGTTGGGTTCACCAGAGGTTTCTTCAGAATGGTTGTTGGGCTCACCGGAATGGTGGTCGGGCTCACCCGAATGGTTGTTGGGTTCACCAGAGGTTTCTTCAGAGTGGTTGTTGGGCTCACCGGAATGGATGCTGGGCTCACCGGAATGGTTGTCGGGCTCACCAGAATGGTTGTTGGGTTCATCAGAGTGGTGGTCGGGCTCATCCGAATGGTTGTTGGGTTCACCAGAGGTTTCTTCAGAGTGGTTGTTGGGCTCACCGGAATGGTGGTCGGGTTCACCTGAATGGTTGTTGGGTTCACCAGAGTGGTGGTCGGGCTCACCCGAATTGTTGTTGGGTTCACCAGAGGTTTCTTCAGAGTGGTTGTTGGGCTCACCGGAATGGTGGTCGGGCTCACTCGAATGGTTGTTGGGTTCTTCAGAGTGGTTGTCGGGCTCATTAGTGGGCTCTCCAGAGTGGTTGTCGGGCTCATTAGTGGGCTCTCCAGAGTGGTTGTCGGGTTCACCACTGTGTTCTCCGGAATGATTGTCGGGCTCAGCAGTGGGTTCCTCAGAGTGGTTGTCGGATTCACCAGTAGGTTCTTCAGATTGGTTGTTGGGTTCATCCGAATGGTTGTTGGGTTCACTAGAGGTTTCATCAGAGTGGTCGTTGGGTTCACCAGAGGTTTCTTCAGAGTGGTTGTTGGGCTCACCGGAATGGCGGTCGGGCTCACCCGAATGGTTGTTGGGTTCACCAGAGGTTTCTTCAGCGTGGTCGTTGGGTTCACCAGAGGTTTCTTCAGAGTGGTTGTTGGGCTCACCGGAATGGATGCCGGGCTCACCGAAATGGTTGTCGGGCTCACCCGAATGGTTGTTGGGTTCACCAGAGTGGTGTTCGGGCTCATTCGAATGGTTGTTGGGTTCACCAGAGGTTTCTTCAGAGTGGTTGTTGGGCTCACCGGAGTGGTTGTTAGGCTCACCGGAATGGTTGTTGGGCCCACCGGAGTGGTTGTTAGGCTCACCGGAATGGCTGTTGGGCTCATCCGAATGGTGGTCGGGCTCACCCGAATGGTTGTTGGGCTCACCGGAATGGTTGTCGGGCTCATCCGAATGGTTGTTGGGTTCACCAGAGGTTTCTTCAGAGTGGTTGTTGGGCTCACCGGAATGGTTGTCGGGCTCACCCGAATGGTTGTTGGGTTCACCAGTGTGGTGGTCGGGCTCATCAGAATGGTTGTTGGGTTCACCAGAGGTTTCTTCAGAGTGGTTGTTGGGCTCGCCGGAATGGTGGTCGGGCTCACCCGAATGGTTGTTGGGTTCACCAGAGTGGTGGTCGGGCTCACTAGTGGGCTCTCCAGAGTGGTTGTCGGGTTCGCCAGTGTTCTCTCCAGACTGATTCTCGGGTTCACCACTGTGTTCTCCGGAATGGTTTTCGGGCTCGCCAGTGGGTTCCTCAGAGTTGTTGTCGGATTCACCAGTGGGTTCTTTAGATTGGTTATCAGGCTCACCAGTGGGTTCTCCAGAGTGGTAGTCGGGTTCACCAGTGGGTTCTCCAGAGTGATTGTTGGGCTCACCAGTGGGTTCTCCAGAGTGGTTGTTGGGCTCGCCAGTGGGTTCTCCAGAGTGGTAGTCGGGTTCACCAGTGGGTTCTCCAGAGTGGTTGTTAGGCTCGCCAGTGGCTTCTCCTGAGTTGTTGTCAGGTTCACCATTGGGTTCTCCGGAGTGGTTGTCGGGCTCGCCATTGGGTTCTCCAGAGTGACTGTCGGGCTCACCAGTGGGCTCTCCAGAGTGGTTGTCAGGTTCACCAGTGGGTTCTTCAGAGTGGTTGTCGGGCTCACCAGTGGGCTCTCCAGAGTGGTTGTTGGGCTCGCCAGTGGGTTCTCCAGAGTTATTCTCGGGTTCACCACTGGGTTCTCCAGAGTGGTTGTCGGATTCAGCAGTGGGTTCTCCAGACTGATTCTCGGATTCACCACTGGGTTCTCCGGAATGGTTGTCGGGCTGACCAGTAGGATCTCCAGAGTGGTTATCGGGCTCACCAGTGGGTTCTTCAGAGTGATTGTCGAGCTCATCAGTAGGCTCACCAGAGTGGTTGTTCTCAGGAGGATTTTCAGTACTAGTTTTATCTTCGAAACCTGTAATATCATCTCCTGCAGGCGTCGAATCTGTACTGCCCTCTGCTGTATCATTAGGTCCTTCTGTATTATGGCCATTGTTAGTATCTGTACTATATCCTTCGCCAGAACTGTCCCTGTTATCATCTGTACCAGGTTCTTCTTTTTTAGGGCCTGTTACGTCGTTTCCATGTTCATTTTCAGTGGGAATTGTAGTACCAGTAATGTCAGGTTCATTTTTAGTGCCCTCCGTTACTTCGTCATTTATACTTGGTTCAGTCACTCCTTCAGTAACTTTAGGGGATTCTGTGGGTTTAACTTTCTCGGTTTCGCCTGGTTTCTGACCTTTATTTTTATGACCAGGTTTAGACCTGTTTGGTCCAAATGTAAAGATGTTAGTACTATTGTTCCCATTTACAAGGTTCTTGATGTTTTTCATGATGTCATCCATGTTTTTGCTAGCATAGAAAATATAGACATTTGTTACCTTGTCGTTACCTACAGTGTTACCATAAACTGTGTTAGCTTTTACATGTACTGATGGTTCTTTCTTCGGCTTTTCAGTGTTACTAATCTCATTGCGTTTTGGTTGGACAGCGGTAGTTTCTATTTCGTCATGTTTTGGTTCCAGAGTTGGGTAACTAGTCGGTTGGTTTTCTTCATTGGTAGGTTTGTTAATATCGTTTTGGTGACTACCAGGTTCATTTTCACCCGCTTCGTGACTGTGAGGTTCTTTGATATTACTTTCACTATTAGTGGGTTCATTTACTTTTGTTTCGCCACTTGTAGGTTCATTCAAATTGTTTTCGCCGCTACCAGGTTCCTTTGCAGGGTGCAAAGGACGTTCGTGACTATTAGGTTCGTTAATGTTTTCGTCTCCGACATCAGGATTATCAACGCTGTTTTGTTGTTTTTTATCTTCCTTTTGATCTTTCTTAGCATTTAAAGCTGGTTCCTTATTTATCGGATGTTCTGCAAAATACTTGCTTACTTGAGCTGCAACTTCGTCTTTAATGAATTTGGTAGTCCGCTGTAATGAATATTAAAGGTTAAGGTAAACATATATAACTCCACTTGTATTTAATTTAATTCTATAATAAAAGTTGTTTTATGAGATTTCTGACAGTGTAGGACGTAGACAACTATATCGTTTTACAAAATGGTCTTACCTCCGATAGTGATTCTAGATATTTTGCACCTAAGTCTCCCATGAAGGCCCAGAATTTCTCCTGCAAAAGAAAACATATATTAGAATCGTATTTAGAGAAAGCTTGCACTCTTGGAACAAATCATATTTATTTATTTTTTATTTAACAATTTATGTACACACCAAATACAGAAAAGAAAAAAGGAACAGAAAATAGTACAAAGGTGATGCTTATTTCTAAAGAAATCTCTTCCAGCATACCTGCGAAAGGAGAATTTAAAAAAGAGATGTGTGTAAAAGAAGAAAAGAAAATGGAATACAAAACATAAAGCAGACCTATTCAAATATAATACCTCCTCATACCATATAAGAATATACTAACATACTTATAAATACAAACATATAAAAATACTAAATCTTATGCAAAAGGGGCGCGAAAGCTACTTAGCCACTGCTACTAACTTCTATACATTTTGTTTTTTTTTTTAAATGTGCAACGTGCTTGCAGTTTAAAAAGCCCAACAAACCAAAACGGGAGATGTTGAGTGCCCAGCTAAGAAATTACCGGAATATAGGTACATCAACTCCATCGACTACGAGGGCGCGTAGAGCGTCATAGTCTAGGTTAGACTTGTAGCGGCACTATAAGATTACTGCAGCAACATAGAACAAAAAGTACTACAGCGCCATCTATGTCACAGACGAAGAACTGAACATCGAAATACATTGAAATCCTACATTGCGCAAGTAAAGTTATCCGCGACTTAAGATTATATAGCAGAACCCGACGACCAGTGTCGGGCAGTAGCCCACCAGACACAACACCCGTCTGGTCGGAGGATCCTCCCTTTTCTATGGGGGATGAACAACTTTACACCCTGTTCTCCATACCCCCAAAGAGTTCCGCGTTTGACGCATTTTGCTGACACAACATGGCAATAACAGACCACTGCGCTGACACACTTACCATCGATTTTATTTATTGTCTAAGCACATTAGGCGCTAGGTGCAAATTTTAAATATAAACAAGAGCGAATGTGTTTTGCAACCTAGTTTAAAATTCTGCTGACGCAAATATTTTTGTGTTATAATGATGTGTTTAGTTTTAAGTACAAATAAGTCTGTCTATCTGTAATATTTAATAAGAAGAAAAAGGTACTGTCCTACATTTAGAATATTGTTAGAGCTCCTGCAGCCTGGAATACAGGTTTATTCGAGTACAGGCATCATACATTATCATATCTACATTTAGATACGTTTTAGATTCATATTGTATTTTACCTTCTGGGGTTCTGACTACAGATCTATTTATTTATTTTAAACCTAAATAATGAATGAAAGAAACATTACTAATGTTTTTGTTAAAAAGAATACTTACGTTATTCATCAAGTCCAGCACGTAATCCATCTTGGTATTCGTTTCGCCTTCAGTGTTGCCCTAAATAAAAATAAGCATATTTAGCATAATTTAAGAAATTATATCGTCACATATAACAACCATAAAAATCCCATATTATGAATTTTGAGAATATCAAACCGAAATAAAGCCAAGAAAGACAACGAAAATTTCTCGTTTCTTTGTAACTACAGTGATATTTACCTTATTTTGAACAGGACATTTTTCTTTCGGTTCTTCAACTGGCGCTTTTGTAACTTCTTTTGGACCCTCAGTATGATGTTCAACTGGTTCATCACTTACTTCTCCACAATCATGGGGTTCATCGGGCCTCTCAGTTTCATCTGAAAATTTGTGGTCTGCAGTTTCTTTAGACTGGTCAGGTCTTTCTGTTTCAATAGATGGTTCATCTGATGTGTTGTGATCTCCAATTTCTTTAGACTGGTTCGGTTTTTCCGTTTTAGGCTTATCGTTAACAGGGTTGTCATTTTTTTTGCCTGAAATGTCATGGTCATCACCTCTTTTGTCACTAATTTCATTAGATGTGTAAGGTTTTTCTGTTTCGCCAGTAGGCTCATAGTTTTCATGCTCGTCATCAGTACTGCCACCAGTTTTATTCGGTCTGTCAGGCTCTTCCGTTTCGATAGTAGGTACATGATTTTCAGGGTTGTAATCTTCCTTTCCTGAGATATCAGGATCATCATTTGTATTTCCTAAGCCATCATTGTTGGTATGTTCATCCGTTGATGATGTTGAATTTTCAGTTAGATTATCAGCGTCTTCTTTAAAAGAGGAAATCTTAGGCGTGCTATCATCGGGGGTTTCGATACCTCCATAAGAATTTCTATCATCGTCGGGTCTTTCAGTAGCCTGCGTTTCTTCATGTATGATTGAGTTTTCTGTTACGTCATTGTTATCGTTAGACAGATTTGTATCAGATGGTTCGTCTCCACCAAGTTTGGATTTATCAGAAGTTGCATTTTCTTCATTTTGCGAAGTTGTGGTTTTATCTGTTTCAGAAGTTACTATTCCACCTTCTCCGACAGCTACCGTTGTATTTTTTTCAGATATTACTGTTGTGTCTGTTTTAGATTTTTCTTTCTCGTATTTTTCGGCACTTATGTCACCGGCAACTGATGGCACATTATTGTTGATAATAATTTTGTTCTTAATTATATTTGTGAACAAACCTTCTAAGACGTTCACCATGTTAGGGTTATTTGGATCTCCACTACTAATTTCAACACCAGGTTTAAGAATTTCAGTATTACTGTTGACGTCACTAAATATGTGGTCTAGCATACTTGGAACATCAATATTATTACCTGTATCTTTGTCTGGCTTTGGTAAAACGATGGTAGCGTTTCCTTTAACAAATATGTCGTGTAGATCAGTTAGTATCTGACTGAATTTATTAATGATATCATTAGCTGCGACGTTATCCCCAGTATTTTGGTTTTTATCATCATTATTGATATAATTCTCATCAGACCCGCTTTCAATAGAACCAGAGTTACTGTTACTTTGACTAGAATCGCTACCATTTTCTACCAAATCACCATCGTTAGCCCCCGATTCACCACTATTTTCTCCCGATCCACTATTATTTTCTCCCGATCCACTATTATTTTCTCCCGATCCACTATTACTTTCTCCATAATTACTACTACTTTCTCCCGACCCACTGTTACTCTCACTAGATCCACTGGCAACATCAGCTTCTGAGACAATGACATCACCGCTATCTCCGGAATTAGAATCACTATTTTCTTCAGAACTACTATTCTCATTAGATCCACTAGCAATTTCACCTTCACCGGATACGTTTTGACTTCCTTCTACATCAGCAGAGTCATTGGGTACTAGTATTTCGGAAGAGTCAGATACAGATTCGTTTGTGTCAGAATTGGAGTCGTTGGAGCCAGAATTTGATTCGCTGGAGCCAGAATTTGCTTCGCTGGTACCAGAATTTGCTTCGCTGGTACCAAAATCTGATTGATTGGAATCAGACGTTGATTCATTACTGGATACTGCAGAGTCTTCATCGCTGTTGCTATCACTGTCGCTATCCGACTGAAAATGAGATTTGTGTTTAGAGGTACTAAAAGCAAACCACAGCGTCTATCGGCTAGCGTCGTTAGTATAATTATTAAGTTGATTATGAATCACAATTTAGTAGATACGAAATTATGTTAATTCTAGATCAGAATTATTAATGAAATAGTGTTAGTGTACTGGTATTTAGCTGAATCTGGTAAGACTAAAAGCCGACCTCAACAAATTTGGATTATAGGCCAAGCAGTTATTGATGTATTTTAAATATTAAATAAATGCTTACCACATCACTATCCCCACTGCTGTCTGCATAACCGACGTGGTAAGAAATATGGGGGATGTTCAGGTTCTGAAAGCAAAAGATGCAAGTTATAGTAAGTACCTACCTTCCGCATTTCGAACCAATCCTAGGTCTCAGTGAAATCTATAATCAAAATGAAATGATTGCCTAGTTTGACACTTTACTCTTGTACACTCGGCGACACATCAAGCTATACATTTCCATTATAACATGGCCTCGCTTTATATGGATTTCCCTTACAATGAGTGATTCGCTTACACTGATTTTGTGTAGCTTGATTGGTCGTCGTGTGTTCCGACAGCAGCTACAAGGCTCTTGTTAATACGTTATGATTTCGTTTGCATTGTTCGCTTAACGAAGCCAAGAGGCGCTTGTTCGTCCCGTGCAATCATTTTTTTTGTTCGGGACTAAAGACATTTAAATATTTACGACAATAATGTTAATAACCTCATTGATTTACCAGCAGTAGACGGGACAAGATGAAGAAAATCGTAATTCAATACTTGTTATTAGGTACATAATAACAAATCGCTCTGTCTAGTAGTGGCATACGCCCGATTACAAACAAAACAGAAAAATAAATGTTACGGATGAAAATTTTTGAATGAAAATATTTCCAATGTTTCTTTTAAATGTCTTTGTTCTGGACTATACCTGGGAACCTACTAGTTAAGGAGGTATTCAAGGTTAAAGTTCAAATTTTTCAAAACGTTCAAAAAACTGCACGTTTTGAGTTCTAGACTGGATTATATTTATGCAAATGCATATTTGCATGGGCATTTGCATGGAATATCGTGCATTTTTTACTCATATTTCTAAGTGGAATAATGCAAAAATATAGCTGCAAAAAAAACCTTAATTCAAATAGTGCCCATTGACCAAAGTGGGTTTAGACTGATCGTTTTCAAGTTATAACAATATTTATTTATTAATGGCTCAATCGTAAATCGTAAAAAAAATAATTATATATTATCGAAAAGGTAATTAATAAAAAAAAAAAAAACATTATTTTGTAATCCTTATTTAAATTTTTTGTTGCATAGTTCGACCATTTTTGACGCACTTTCGACGATTTTAAGTTGCATTTAAACAGATCTCTAAATATAACTACTATAGGTACTTCCTAGATCCCCGTAATATTATTTTTTATACCGGCACAATGTTTCGGGTGCGTTACATTGAACGCTATCATAAACCGTGATTTTACACCAAAACGTAATTTTCCAGTAATAATTTTTGCGCAGTGTTACTTTATCTGATGTACAGAAAGCTTGGCTGACTGCTTCGTGATGTCCGTTTACATCCTTAAAATGTCTTTGGTACCGTTGGATCATACTTACATTCCATACAGTGCCGCCATTTCCGCTTAATTCCATGCCGTATGCTCTTAGTTCATCATCTGGTACTTTATCTTTGAAAGAAGTGAGCTTTATATTGTCTGGAGCCTGAAAGAGAAAATTTCAATTAACATAGCTCTCTTTATCCATCTCAGGTCCAGTTGGAAACCAGCGTCGGGCACCAGTTGCTCGGCAATTTGCTGAACTGGGCCTATTTGGCGCAGCCGTGAGACACACAATATTATCTCTTTTTTTTCTGTTTAGTTTTAGGTTTTTTTTATAGTGTAGATTTTTATTTTTTATTTAATTCTTATTACTTTTCTCTTTTTGTTTTGAGCACTTGTGGCAAACTGTGCTAAGTAAATATATTTTCTTTCTTTCTTTAGTTCGAGATCGAAAGTGCTACCGCTGAGCATGAGCATGAGGTCCTTCCTGGGTTCGATTCCCGGGTCGGGCCAATTATTATTGGGTTTTCCATCAGGAATTTCTCAATAGCAGCCACGGAGTCCGGATTTGTGCCCAGTATAATTATAATATATAATAATTTTTATTTTCTCGCCACAATACACATTAAAAACATTATTTCTAAGGGCACAAGTGGATACAGTAAGTATATTGTGGGAGACTGGTGCCTAAACTAGGCTTGAGGCCTGTATTTCAGGACACCAGGTCTCCACCCTTGGGTTATATAACATTCTAGTGCATTATCAAACAGTGGTCGCGAAATATTTAACAAGTTAAGATGCGATTCCTGAATCTATAAAGTGTTAGTATGGTTAGTATTGTGTGAGGATGAAGGAAAGTGTAGGGTGGATTGTGTATAATATGTAGTGAGTGAGGATGCAGAATTTTCTGTTGCCTGGACATATAACTCAAACTCAAAAACTCAAAACATTTATTTCAATTAGACCTTAGCAGGCACTTTTGAAAGTCAGAAAAACCAAGGCGAAGCTAGAGTCACAGACACAAGGCATAATAACTTGTGAAAGTACTGTAGTTGCCCATTCCAAAGCGTAGATCTGTATGGAGAAGAATGGGCAAGAAACTCCATGGACACTCTTTTCAATCAAAATATTGTTACAAGATCTTGGTTACATCATTCATGTTGAGATTATACATATATGTGAGAACGATGTAGAAAGACGTGCACATTAAGAGCGTCCAGAGTAGCTAAACAAAGTAGTTAAAATAAACCGAGGCCAGCTAAGAGATGACCAGTCCTAACTGACAGCGCCCGTTCACGAACATGACGCATGGATCAACCCCATTCAGCTCAACCATATTGAAGGGAACTAAACGAGACGGCACACCCGTCACTATCAGCGATTTATAATACTGATGGCTAATATGGATGATAATATAGTTAATTGAATAAATAATTTTCTTAAATACATAATTTATTCAAATAATGAACTACACCGAGAGAGCTAGGATTTTTTCAGTTTCCTGGTAGTTTAGTTCCTGAATCCAACTAGTTAGTTTCATTTTGCATTAAATTTTATTTAGGTCATAAATAGGCAGAATTCTGGTAATTTTATTGTACAGGTAATGACCGAGGTGGCAGAAGAATCGCTGAGATTTAGTCGAAAGCCTGGTGTTGTTGACTACGGGGTTGTATCGTCTTTTACCACGCGATAGGGAGGGGGAATATGTTAAGAGGCTGTGCTGCTTCAGAATTGTTTGTTGAATGAGTAGTTGGCGCACTGTCAAGACTTTCGCTTCTCTATGTAGGAGAAAGGTAGGGTATCTAAAAGGAAGGCACAGTGATACTTTCAAGATGGCTCTCTGCGCTCTTTCTAATTCAAGAATAGTGTATTTTGGGGCACCAACCCAGGAGGTGATGCTGCAGTTGATGGCAATAGGCCCTATTATATGGGACTTACACACAACTGGCGAAATGTGAATGTACTGATGTTCGGTACACCTATGCCTAACCCTTTGTTATGTATGTAATAAACTTATAATACTTACAGCAATGGTCGTTTCGCTATCAGGTTTCGATGTTGAAGATGTCTGCTTATTTATGTATTTTGATACTTTCTTATGTTTTCGACGCGATAACCTAGACGGCTTTGCGATGTGTCTCTGTAAACAAAAGAAAATCAACTTATGTAAGAAGGCTTCTCCTTAAAGTAAAAACAAAATGTAGTCGTGTTTTGCTCCGTGCTGCAAAACGCTACAGTCGTTTTCGAGTTATGACGTACTTTACGGCGATGCCAAAGGGAAGGGTTATGATTTTGTCAATCTATTTAGGTATGTATGTTTGCATTTACGTTTGTTCATCCGTAGCGCCTAAACTATTCATCCGATTTTGATGAATAAGTTGTCAATCGATTCGCTACTAAGGCACGGGTAACATAGCCTACAAACTGAAAAAAAAACAATTAAGTATTTTAATTAGAGCGTGATTTTTCAGTAAGTCGGGTTTTCAGTGGTAGTATACCACACAAATTCTTGTATCTTTAATGTTTAGTAGTGATGGCCTAGTGGTGTGACCGTCGGACTGTCAAGTCATAGGTCTCGAGTTCGAAGTCAAGACCACGTCTGATCTTAGAGTTCCGTACCTCAATCGGCAAAACGGAATATAGGATCACTTCGTTGTCCGATCACTTCGTTGTCCGTCTGTCTGTCTGTCAAGACCCTTTTTCACAGGAATGCGTGGCGGTATCAAGCTGAAATTATTACCAAATACTCAGATCTGCTACTCCTTGCAGCAATGAAGAAATCAAACTTGTAAGTCAACGCGGTCAAAAGATATGACTGTTTGTGTCGCATAATTATTATGCGAATAAGGGAATCAAAACCTATAGGGCTCTTTGACCTAGAATCATGAAATTTGGCAAAAAGCAAGGCCTCACAGCACAAATAAAGGAAAAAATCCATAAAATAAAAAAAATTGAAAATTAAAGGGTGTGGTACAAACATAGTTTACGCCAATTAAAATATGTTTTTTTTTAGATAATTGTATCTATAACCCTTCGTGCGCGACTCCAACTCGCACTTAGCCTGTTTTCGGATTCATGATAAAATTTGATTCGGTGAATGAAAACATCGTGAGGAAACCAAGCCAGCATACCTGAGAGATATATCTCGACGGCATGTAAAGCCAAGTCAGAGGCCCATGGGCGGCATAAAAACTCTGACACCAGGTTAGGCACTAACCACACGAAAAGAAAGTATATCTGACTTCAAGAGGTCATTGTGATTTTGACAGTAAAGAAAAATCAGAAGCATCTAATAGATTTAGATTAGAAGATGTTGGTAGGATCACCTACCTTCCGTCCCCCAACTGTGTTAGGGTCGGCTTCCACTCTATCCGGGTTAATAAATCAATACAGGGTGTAACAGGACTCTTCACGAAGCCGTCAACCAAGCATTATGTACATCAAACTAAGTTACTGTACGCAAAAATGATTGCTCGGAAAACACTTTTTTTTTTGGGGTTAAAAATCACGTTTTACGCTCAATGTAATGCACTCAAAACATTGTGCTGATGGATGGATTGAATAGTACGGAGGTTGTGGAGATATTTAAAGTAAATATCTTAAACTGAAAAATGTATTAAAAAAAAAATGTGAAAAAGTTGGAAACTAGCTCCGTAACTAGAATGTTCTGGGAAGATTCTAGTTACGGAGCTAGTTTCCAACTTTTTCACATTTTTTTTTTTGGTTTGGGCTAGAACAAAAAAATGATCGCAATGACAGGGAGAATATATGCCTTTCGGCTTCGTTAAGGGTCTTGTTACACCCTTTATGTAAAAAAAACCCTGTCCGATCCGTGAGGGTATTATTAGGTATCGAGATTAGATTCTATTTATGTAATCTTTTTTGGATTACAAGAAAAAAATATTCGATCAAAATTAAATAAAATGTAAATGTATGTATGTGTATACAGCGTGTAACAGAAAGGGTATAGTCATATGGAAGAGTGTGGTATGGACCATCAAACTGAACAACTTTCTCTATGGGACCACCATCGTAATCACAAAAAATAATCAACTGCCCCATACAAAATTTCAATACCTACTCGACCTAAATGTATGGGACAGCTGATTATTTTTTTACGATTTCGATGATGGTCCCATAGAGAAAGTGGTTCAGTTAGATGGTCTGTACCACTGTCTTCCATATGACTATACCCTTTCTGTTACACGCTGTATAGGTACACACACATACATTTACATTTTATTTTATTTTGATCAGGGTATTTTTTTATGGTCTGATGACGATTTTTGATGGTCTGTACCACTGTCTTCCATATGACTATACCCTTTCTGTTTCACGTTGCATAAGGAAACTTACATGGCAACACTGGGCCGCCGGCGGCGACACTCCGGTCGCTTCTCGGGTAGTAACGTCATAAAACAATAGACGAACATGCGCCGAAGAGGTAGTGCCGCGTTTTCAATTTAAAAATTTTGTTAGAATTTAGAGAAATGGTGGTTACAAAAATCATACCTTTTAAAATTTATTATAATTTTTACTTTCATGAATATTTTATGTTTCTCATTTAATTTGGTAATCTAATTGGTATACCTATATGCCCCTTTGGACCGGACAGGGTTTTTTTTAAAAATATATTGTATTGTTTTTGCCGTCTTTATGAGTAAAAATAAAGATGATAATTACCGCAAGATGAGACCGTCTTTTAACTCGTTTCAACCCGCTGTTTTCTTGAGGTTCCTGTGGAGTAGAATAAAATGTTTTTATTTTATTTTTATAAAACTCTTTTTTTTTTAAGTAATTAATTTAAAAATAATTTTTCGCTGGTGTAGTGTTCGCAAGGTCGACTGCGGAACATGAGGACCTGGGTTCGATTCCCGGGTTGAGCATACTGTTATTGGGTTTTACCATCAGGATTTTTTCCGTAGCAGCGGAGTCTGGATTTGTGCCCGGTTGATGGCAATAGCCTCGCCCTCTCTTACATGGGACTTACACTTCTGCCTAAACCTTCGGATATTACAAGCGTGGTGTTATGTTTTTTATGAAAAAATAAAAACGGTAATTTAAAAAATTAAAAAACCCGACGGGGTAAAAAAAAGCATAGAACAGAGCGACTTAAACAGTCGGGAGCCATTATTGGGACGATTTAAGCCGGTCTATATATGTTAATGGGTCCCGACTGTTAAGTTCGCTATGTTCTATGCTTTTCATTTTTTTTTTCTTTTTTACGCAGTCGGGTTTTTTATTTTTTTAAATTACCGTTTTTTTTTTGAATAATTTTTATTTTGATATACCCAGTGTCACTCTCACAGTAAATACGAATCTAACGACACCTCTCAAGCTAAAATCCATCGAGCCGTTCAGGCCACAGAGCGTGCCAAACAATTATACATAAATACATACATACTCTCGAAAAACATAACCCTCCTTCTGGCGCAGTCGGGTAAAAGGAAGAACTCACCTTATCTTTATCAGAGATTTCCCTTTTGCTTCTCTTTTCAGGTGCATTTTCGGAATCATCCTGAAACAATACCATAGGCGCTTTATAGACAGACATAATTATCTACTAATATTATAAGGAGGTAAAGTTTGTGATTTTGTGTGTTTGTGAGGTTGTAAAATTGTTTTCATTACTCATACTCGGAAAGTAGGCCTGAAGGTGCCCGAGGAGCGGGTTGAAAGTAAAACTTTTCAGCTCTAGGGAGAATCAACTGACAGCTGACAGCTGTCAAAAATTATTAAAAAAACTAGTTCTTCTCCCGCTCTGGGCTGAGCAGGAGGGAGTGTCAGACTTTTACTGACTAAAACCCATCCATGTTCCTTCCTTTGCCCTTTGTGTTCCAGGGCCGCGGTATCTCTTTCGAACAGTCCCGCAACCCTGGCAGGCATCGGTCCTTTCGGACCCCTTCCTGTTTGCTGACATCTCTTTGAGGCGCGCGTGGAACACGAACGCGTCGTCGACACGGCCTGTCGTCATAAGACGGATGGACGGCGAGTAAGCCCATTAGTCACCGTCCCCAGGCCCGCGCCTACGGTAGCCGGGAGCCACCACTTGGCCCCCGACGCCCAGGGCGTCTCCCGCGGCGGCTGAGACGTGAGGCTCTCTCCCTCTCACGTCCCACCACCTACTCCTTTTTTTTTTGGTTGGGAAATCATCAAATAACTTCTCCCGCTCTGGGCTGAGCAGGAGGGAGTGTCAGACTTTTACTGACTAAAACCCATCCATGTTCCTTCTTTTGCCCTTTGTGTTCCAGAGCCGCGGTATCTCTTTCGAACAGTCCCGCAACCTTGGCAGGCATCGGTCCTTTTGGACCCCTTCCTGTTTGCTGACATCTCTTTGAGGCACGCGTGGAACACGAACGCGCCGTCGACACGGCCTGTCGTCATAAGACGGATGGACGGCGAGTAAGCCCATTACTCACCGTCCACAGGCCCGCGCCTACGGTGGCCGGGAGCCACCACGTGGCCCCCGACGCCCAGGGTGTCTGCCGCGGCGGCTGAGACGTGAGGCTCTCTCCCTCTCACGTCCCGCCACCTCCTTCGCTAGCATGACTGCTTCGCAGAAGGAGGCGACGGCGTCCCATTCCGTCTCGCTCCGGACCATGGATTGAACCAGGGCCGGACGCGAGAGGTCGCCGCCGCCAATTGCCGCTACGAGGACACGGCGGTGCTCCGCCCAAGCGGATCAGACCTGCACAGTGTGCTCTACCGTGTCCTCCGGTCGATCCTCGCAGTGGTGACACCCGGGCGTTTCCTCCCGCCCGATTAGGTGCAGGAACCTCCCGAAACATACTTTCACCCCTAGGGTAACAATGTACTATTCACTAATAGGAAGCTACATTATCCCCGAGTGACATAGGTTGTATTTATAACGTGCCCGTGGGATAATTTCCGACCAAAACGCGAGCGAACCCGCGGGCAACAGCTAGTAGATAATATTTTTTAACCTAAAATAATAAAATTCGCGTTTTGTTCAGTTGCAGTTTATAATTTTGCAGTTTTTGCTTAAACATAAAATTAAGAATTATTATGATGATGATTAATGATTATTTAAGTGAGCGTGGATGGCCAAATCCGAAACTATGAGAAATAGCGAAAAATGCTAATGGAGTGCCAAGCCCGATTTTGATGAAAACTAAAACTACATAATTGGATTTCTGAAAAAAACAATATTCCTAGCCAGGAGTCGAACCCGTACCGTACCCGAACGAAAATCAACATTTAGGAAAAAACACACTTTGATTACACTATTCGATAGTGTAGCTATTAGCTAATAAGGATCAAATTCTGGGAAGTAATGTGATACGTCAAACTGGTTAGTGGCTCCTGAGCATGTCTTGGGTTCGATTCCCAGGTTGGGTAAAGTGTTATTTACATGGGACATAACTGGTCAAATGTAGATGTACTATAAAGTACACCTCTGCCGCAACCTACGTGGACAACAGGTCTGATGTTATGATACAAATAGATGCAAAAGAAATATAATTTTAGTAGTCTGTAAAACTGATCCGACTGACTCTGACTCTCTCTCTTATGTCTAGCTGTGTGTGTCTGTGTTGGTGTGCGTGTGTATTGGTGTGTGTGTGTGTTGTGAAGTGTGTGTGTGTTTCATCCCTAAGAATGAATATAAAAAATACAATCTTACCTTATCTCCTGATTCATTTGGAAAATAAGTAGTGATTTCTGCTGGATCCTGTAATAAAGGATACTTAATAAGATAACTACTTCCGCCTTCATTCAAAATTGGTTCTCTGGTGACTTTTTTGGGAGCTTGATTAATTTTCTTACAAGTTTTTTTTTTTTTCAATGTATAGAACTCGAAACAATAACAAAAATATGAACATAAATAGAAAAACGAAACGAACGTGAACGAAACTTGAAACAATAACAAAAATATGAACATAAATAGAAAAGAAGAAAAGCATTAAAGGGCCTCAAAAAATTCGTCCACATTGCTGTCAACAGATGAGAATGGCTTAATTTTATGCATAATAAAGAGTACCTAACAAGACCCTTAACGAAGCCGAAAGGCACTTGTTCTCCCCGTCATTGCGATCATTTTTTTGTTTCAGGCTATACCTGGGAACCTTCTAGTTACGGAGTTAGGGGGGTCAAAGTTCCAACTTTTGCGCAAGTTTTTTTTAAAATACATTTTTGTAATGTAAGATGTTTACTTTAAACACCTCCACGACCCGCGCACTATTCAATCCATCAGCACCATGTTTTGAGTCCGTTACATTGAGTCCTACCATAAAACGTGATTTTTCACCCCAAATAAAAAAGTCGTTTCCCAGCAGTAATTTTTGCGTAAAGTTACTTAGTTTGATGTACATAATGCTTGGTTGACGGCTTCGTTAAGGGTCTTGGTACACCCTGTGTAAATTGCGAATAGCGCATTAGATACCACAGCTATTCAGTATTATTAGAAGACTTCTGTATACCTATGACACATCCTATATACCTGTATACCTATAGCACCCCACTCCATAACTTATCTTGAGTTTGACTTACCTCACTAGATGATACACTGTCTCCGCTTTCCTGGGTGCTATCTTTCCGGACATCAAGCTTTGGGTTCCCATCTACCGGTTCCTCCGACTATAGAAATAAAATATTAACGTTAATAGTAGTTTCTTGTTGATTCCTCGAAAGGCAAACAAAGAAATCCATATTCTAAAAAACCAGGAAACAAAAGAGTCACGTCGTAATTCGAAATTCGGAGGATAGGTTTCTCCTGTTGAAGTCGTGTAAATGTGAAAAGATTCGACTTGTTGAAGATACTTTGGATGATGAGGTGACCCTGATTTTTTGACATTATTGAGTTTCCGGGATTTTCTTTTAAATGATTCTTCTGACCTTCACCCATTTTTTTTTTTTTTTTTCGTATGGGATATCATCAAATAACCCCTCCCGCTCTGGGCTGAGCAGGAGGGAGTGTCAGACTTTTACTGACTAAAACCCATCCATGTTCCTTCCTTTGCCCTTTGTGTTCCGGGGCCGCGGTATTTCTTTCGAACAGTCCCGCAACCCTGGCAGGCATCGGTCCTTTCGGACCCCTTCCTGTTTGCTGACTCTCTTTGACGTGCCCGTGGAACACGAACGCGCCGTCGACACGGCCTGTCGTCATAAGTCGGACGGACGGCGAGCTAGCCCATAGCTCACCGTCTACAGGCCCGGTACCTTCACCCCTCACGTAAGATTAAAATGCTAACAAGGAATGAATGACTATGATGATGAAGATGAAGAATAACGTAAATTCTTACATTTTCATCCTCTCCTGGGAAAAATTGGAAACCTTGCCCGTTGGTGAATGTCCGGTGAGACTCGTTGGAGTCCGGAGTCTCAACAACTTGATGTTCCTTTAAAATTTGAGGATTTTTGATAACGTGTCAAAACCGACTGTTTTTGTTGGAGAACCTATTCTTTACAGGCTTTTATTTTGTAGCGGCATTACTTAAAGTACAACAGCAAGAGACCACAAAAAGTAGTACAGCGCCATCTATGACACAAACGAAGAACTAACCTCAAAATTCTAAATCGCGCTATTAGAGATAAAATATCCGCGACTGTTGGGCAGTAGCCCACCAGACACAACACCCATTTGGCTTGAATGGTGAGGAATTCCACCTCTTTCATCCTCCAAAATCTAACTTGCTTTGGTAGTTTTCTATAGTGGGTAGTCAACTACATTAATTAACACTTATCATTGACTGATCTAAGTACTGTAAGGGATCTCTCATTGGAAAAATACGAAACGCGGTATAGTTCTGTTCAAACTTCATGGCGGCTCTGAAGTTAGCTGCGAGTGACAGTCTGCGCATTATACAGTCAAGTCGATGCGTCCCCTACGCTGATATCTAAAATTATGTTCTGCGCAGCTTTACGTCCGATGTTCAGAGCCGCCATAAAGTTTGAACCGGTATACCTGCGCAGACCATCACACGCTGCCATAAAGTTTGCACTGAACTATAACGTCTTGTCTCAAATTTTGTGATTTAATTGTTTCTGTAGTGTTATCAAGAGTTACGGAATAAAAAAGATCAGGAACGACTGTGGCTACCATTAATTATAATACCTACGTAGAACTTACCTCATCACTCGAATCCTCAGTCTTCCCGAAAGGTTTCTCAATGATGTGATAATAGATGATCTCTCGTAACGATTTCTTTACGTTTGGACTTGAAATCGTTAGAGACTTCCCATCTTTATCTTCTTGTACTTTATAGACCAGTTCTGTTGGGGATTTTAGCTGAAAACAGAAGAATAGGATTGTTGTCATTAGGCAGGGATTGTCTTGCGTTATTTTGGTAATACTAAATAGATAATAGGTTAAGTCAAACTACCTCTTGGTCAGTAGCGTTTTGGAGGTAATTTTGACGTTGTAAAATTGTTGATTTTTAGACTAAATAGACTTTTGTCCGCATTTTATTGGCCAAGTCGATTTATATTTTAAATGACATACTAGTTTAAATTAATTGTACTAGCATTCATAGCCTGCCATGGTATCGTACGTCAGTAAGAAAAAAAAAGATATGCTTTAACCCTTAATTTCAAGTCACATTTATACATCACGTCTTTGAAATTTGTTAAATAAAGGGTGTAACAAGACCCTTAACGAAACCGAAAGAAACTAAACTTGTTCTCCTTGTCATTGCGCTCATTTTTTGTTCTAAACCATACCTGGGAACCTTTTAGTTACGGACATATTGGGGTCAAAGTTCCAACTTTTTCACAAGTTTTTTTTTTGTAAATACATGTTTTTAATGTAAGGTTTTTACTTTAAACACCTTCACGACCACCGTACTATTCAATCCATCCATCAGCACAATGGTTTGAGTATGTTACATTGAAAATGTATTATTAAAATGTATTAAGTTTACGATACCCCATGTAAGACAAGTGGAAACTAGTGTAGGTACTAATCAAGGATGAAGAGTTGAAAACGGAAGATAGTACAGTGTCCTTAGGCATAACTTTGGATGCCAAGCTTCAGTGGGGCCCCCATATAGACAAATTGTCAAAAAAACTTAGCTCTGCAGCATACGCCGTTAGAAAAATTCGCGATTTAACTGATTTAGAGACAGCCCGTTTAGTTTACTTTAGTTATTTCCACAGTGTGATGTCGTACGGTATTCTCTTGTGGGGCAATGCCGCCGATATTCAGACAATATTTGTTTTGCAAAAAAGGGCAATTCGTTCAATTTATAAATTAAGTCCTAGATACCCCCTCAGACAAAAATTTAAAGAGAAAATTTAAATATACTTACTGTCCCCTCTTAATTTATTTATGAAAACCTTTTGTACGCACATAAAAATATTAATTTGTTTAAAAAATACAGTGATATCCACAACATAAATACGAGGAACAAACACAAATTTGTTGTTCCTGCAAAGAGGCTAAAAAAAATAGGGGGTACGTTCAAATGCCAATGTATACGTTTTTACAATAAACTTCCGAGTCATATTACTAAGCCAAAATAAATTCAAATCGTTTATAAAACGGAAGCTATGTCTGAAAGCCTACTATAACATTAATCACTATCTCGAAGATAAAAGGCTTGGGATTAAGCTGCTCCAATTACATTGACTCTGTGAATGTCGAAATTTCGGACTTCGCTTGTTTATTATTGATTCCTTTCTCATATACACTGTGACATTTAATTTATTTGACATGAATATTTTTAGTATTTTTTTATTATTTTGTTTTATATTTTTCTTATTGTTATATTTAATTTTTTATTAATGGTCACATTTAATGACATTTATTTTGTAGAGTATTGTGTATTAATTTTATTTGATTATTGTGAATGTGAGGACCATTTGGGTATATTTTTTATTTTTTTATTTGATCGTTTTTATTTTTTTCCACGATTGTCTGGCAGTTTGAGTACTATAAGCGACCTACCCAAATGTCCTTTCTTTGGTATTGTTCGTCGTGTCGTTGAGCTCCTTGAGTTATAAGTCGAGCTACACGATAACTGACAAATGCTTGCACTGACTGGACAGGTCCACTCAAATCTGTGTGGTTCTTTCTTCAAAAAAATGAAAAGAAAAGAAAAAGAGACCACCACAGACACTGATCTGCATAGTCCTCATGTGAGTTAACCAAGATTATGTCTGGACTTTAAAAGAGACTATGACCTCTGAGTTTGTTTCGGCTGTTTCTTCTCAGAGTAGTCAGGTACGAAACACCGGCCCCATCTAGTTTAAAAAAAGAGACGTGTAAAAGTGTTTTTAACCCTTCGTGTGCCGGGAACGTGGATATACACGAGACATGTCTATTTACTCGGCATACAAAAGGTTAAAAACCTATTTATAAAATAAACATCATTTATCATTGAGTCCTACCGTAAATTGCCGTAAAATGTGATTTTCTACTCCAAAAAAAAAAAGTCGTTTTCTAGCAATAATTTTTGCGTAAAGTAACTTACTTTGATGTACTCGTACATAATGCTTGGTTGACGGATTCGTTAAGGCTCCTGTATATTTATAAAAAAACTTCGCTAGCTAAATTCATTTTAGTTTTGTGTTTTACTTTACATTAAATTTTAAGCACCAAATGTAATATACATGACTCTTGTGATACTCAAATAGGGAGTCGAAACTGTCTCTCCTAAATACAGATTGCTCAGCAATCTAGCTAGGAGAGCAGCGGTTCACCCAGCCATTGATTGTACCTCCAACATGTAATTATTTATGTATACTTTGTAAGTGTAAGTCCCTCATGTACTACAAAACTTTTATGTACCTTAGTAAAAATTAATAAATTTAACCTTGTAGCTATAATAGACATAATACTCTTGTGTCGTGTGTTACTTACTTCTATTTTTGACAGAGAATGTCCTGAACACCAATGCACCCCCAGCCAAAGTACAGATATGCTCAACTGTGAAAGAAAAATACATTATTTGGTTTAGGCACCTACTAACGAGATACTCTACCCTAGCTAGAGGTAACTTCTTCTAGCTTTGTAATTCGCATACGATTTATGTTAAAACACACTAAATACGTACAACACATCAACCTATACATTTCCAGTATAACATAGCCTCGCTTTGTATAGATTCCTGTACAATGAGAGATCCGCATAAACCGGTTGTGTATAGCTTGATTGGTCGCCGTGACACTAATAAGAAAACGTGTCTGTTCAATTAGTCGCATGATTGAATACCAATCATTGCATATTAATTGCTTTACTCATTACTTTCGTCTTGCAAATACAAATGGCTTGAATATACACAGCTAGGTTGGTCCGTGGATGGGTGACCTTTCATAAAATAACGAGACCACTCAATACATCGAAAACGACGTTGGTATATTGGTCCTGTCATTTGTAGATCTTTGATACTCGTTACGGAACTTGCACTGTCACGGGAATCTTCCATGACTTTCAATTATTGTGAGCTCCCGATATTTCGACGCTGTTGCAAGCGCCATGATCGCGGGATGACTGGTGAATGCGGGTGGATGGCTCAGAGAAGATATCCCACAAGTGATAGTGTAGTTTAGATAAAAACCGTGAAAGCTTATGGTGGAAGCAACAGGGTCGCCCGTGAAATTCAAATTTTCTTACTTTTTTTGCAATTTACAGGTAAGTGTCGGTTGTATGTTGATATAAAAATGAGTCGCGCCAGTAACACGTATTTAGTTACAGTATTATAATCATTAAAATCATAAATAAGACCCTCTAAGTTTATTTAACCCTAATCTGTAACTATTTCAAGAAAAAGTCATTCAATGTTGTTAAATGAGCTTAGAGGGTTCTATTAATGATTTTAACATACAACCTGATACTGATCTGCAATTTGCTAAAAACGAAAGAAAATTTTAATTTCGCGGTAGTAGGTACTCGTTACGGATAACCAGAAGTCTCAAAGTCTGACAGCCAATCTAAGAAAGGGCTATCGTGTTGCAAGGGTTAGGCTGTAGGTGGGTGTACACAGTACACCTCTGCCTACCCCTTCGGGGATTACATGCGTAATGTTATAATATCACTATCGTCCACTATCACTACATAGTATAAAACAAAGTCGCTTCCCGCTGACTGTCCCTATGTATGCTTAGATCTTTAAAACTACGCAACGGATTTTGATACGGTTATTTTTAATAGATAGAGTGATTCAAGAGAAAGGTTTATATGTATAGCATTGCACCCGTGCGAAGCCGGGGCGGGTCGCTAGTGTTTAATAAAATAAAATCGAATCTTACCAACAAATACTTCATGTTGACACCGCACAGAACTTAATGGCATCATTTCTTGTTCATCAATCTGTTATATAGCTAATAATTAATAGTTATTTTATCTTATCTTTTATTACTTTCCCATATTTGAGGTTTTGGTGACAGTTATAGCTGTCTTGCTTCAGAATAACTGCTTCGTTTTTGTAGTGGTCGCAAGCATTAATGTTGAGAATGAAGTCTTGGGATTGTTTCGCAGGTCGGGCTAAGTTTTAACCTTTCGTATGCCGAGTATATAGACACAATTAAAAACCTATTGTGTCTCGCGTGGATCTACGTTCCCGGCACACGAAGGGTTAATAGGTTTTTACACCAGGAATAGGTCAGTAAGCTCGAGTTTGGAAATTTGCTCAGCTGGTGGCAATAGAATCACCCCGTATTACATAAGAATTAAATATTATGTACATGTCTGACGCATGTGTACACCCGTACTTTAAGCCGAGGGGCGCAAAATGCATCAATCGGCAGTTTTGAATCGGCGAACACAAATACGTCACCAGCTGCTGACAATGCTGAGCAAGCGCCGCCCGCCGCCGCCGAGAACAGTAGAATTAATGGGACTTTTTGTTCCCACTAGTTCTACGATTTTGTACCACCTTGAATCGTAGGAGTAGTGGGAAAAAAATCTCATTAGTTCTACCGTAGAACTGTGTAGTCAAGCGTAGGTACGACAACCTCCAAACGTGCCTACGCTGCTATTGTCGCCACCGGCAAATCGGATGCGTCGCCGCCTAAGCGACAAGCCAAAATAGGGACAAAGAGGGTGGTCAACCAGCCCTGACTGCGGTCCATAGCTCCTTGCCAAGAGCGGGCCATGTTGATGAAGAGGGTTACACTAAAGTAGAAAAGAAGAGGAAGCCCTGTTCCCGTAACCAGTGCGGTACTGCACCGAGTGTACCCAACATGATGCTGCGTCCTGCTGTGCCTACGACGCAGTTGTACATTTCGCGTCTGCATTATGCCATGAAAGTTGAGGAAGTCGTGGAATGTTTGAGAGTGAAGACCAACTGGACTCTGAGGGTTGAAAGGTTGGAATCGTACCACAACATCAAGTTTAAGACGAAATGCGGGTGGTTTTCATACAAACGCTCTCGCCTGTTTTCTTTCTGGTTTATGACTTTGAGCTATGATTTTGTACAGTTAAATAAATATCAACCTTTTCCATGTCCCTATGTATTCCTTTTTGATGATACATAATCTGTATCAGCACTAGAACCAAAATCCTAAAAAAGGGTAATTTGGACCGCTGTCAACAGAGGCCTAGTCACAGAGACACAGTATATGTCCTTCTTATTCAGTTTATGAAATATCTTTTAAATTGGTCGAATATTGGAGGAGGAAATAGTCGAGAGCCAAACCTCGAATTATGACTTTTTACTTGTCGGATCTGTAGTTGTCCTTATCGTACCAATGCTGAAATCCCGCTCGTAGAGGGACAGCGATAGTTTCTTCAAATACAAACCGCATTACTTCTTAAGTCGTTCGTGGCACGAGTTAAAACTCACCATTTACAAACCTTTATGAAAGAGGACTTTTGTCCGAAAGGTGTCGTATATCGGCGATTCCGAGGACGGTTACGCGACACCACGCAGCAAAACACGCCGCCGTCAACGATACGTGTCTATTTATAGTTAAATAAGGTTTTTTACATGTATTAGTTTATCACTGCATAATTATAATAATTATAAAACAAAGTCGCTTCCCGCTGTTTGTCCCTTTGTATGCAACTACGCAACGGATTTTGATGCGGTTTTTTTTTTTAATAGATAGAGTGATTCAAGAGGAAGGTTTATATGTAAAACATTGCACCCGTGGGAAGCCGGGGCGGGTCGCTGTTTATTGTATAAGATTATTCTGTGTATCTATGGGCCTTAGTTGTCTATTAATAAAATTATTATTACCTATCTATACTAATATTAAAAAGAGGTAAAATTTGTTTGTATGTTTGTATGTAGGGGGTAATCTCTGGATATACTGAACCCATTTTGAAAATTCTTTCACTAATAGGAAGCTACATTATCCTCGAGTGCCATAGGCTATATTTACATGCCCGTGGGATAATTTCACAACAAAAACGCGAGTGAAGCCGCGGGCAACAGCTAATATTATAATAAATACATGTCTGCCTTACCCTTCGGGGGGTACAGGCGTGATGTTACGAGATGTATTAGAATATTATTAGCTTGATATACTATGAATAGTATTGTACCTAATGATTAAAGTAATTAATTAAGAATTGACAAATTACGAGTCGTTTTATAACTCGTTTAGTTGTTTTATGACCCACAAGAAACTGTCTTGCGAATATTCATCATCATTATGTGCCTAGCCTTTTCCCAAATGTGTTGGGGTCAGCTTCCAGTCTAACCAGATGCAGCTGAATACCAGTATGTTACATGGAGCGACTGGTAATATTATAATATGACTGATATTACGTTTTGAATAAAGAATCATTCGTTGGTCCAGTGGTCGCAAGCGCGACTGCTGAGCATGAGGTCCTGGGTTCGATTCCCGGGTCGGACAAAGTGTTATTGGGTTTTTCCTTTAGGAATTTCTTTTTAGCAGCCACGGAATCTGGATTTGCGCCCGGTTGGAAATAGGCTCGTCCTCTATTACATGGGACTTAAACATAACTTGCGAAATATGGGTGTATCTACTATTAGGTACACTTCTGCCTAATCCTTCGCACATTACAGGCGTGATGCTATGTTATATGTTATGTAGTAAATCATTTTAAATTTCGAAACGCCGCGTTGACGCTTCCCGGGACCCAAGGGCTGACTTTTACCGTGGCCAGAAGCTAAGTGTTGCTATACAACGTGGCAACGCCGCCAGTCCCTTGGGCCATTACTGGCTGACGGCGTTTTGGAGGAGTTTTTCGATGACCTTTATAGTTTGTTGTTAGTTTATTTATTTATTTAATAGTTTTTAATTAATAATGTATACAGGGTGTAACAGGACCCTTCACGAAGACGTCATCCAAGCATTCTGTACATCAAGCTAAGTAACTTTACGCAAAAATTATTGCTGGGAAACGACTTTTTTTTGGGGTGAAAAATCATGTTTTACGGTAGGACTCAATGTAACGCACTCAAAACATTGTGCTGATGGATTGAATAGTACGGGGGTCGTGGAGGTGTAAAGTAAAAATCTTACATTAAAAACATGTATTTCAAATAAAACTTGTGAAAAAGTTGTAACTTTGACCCCCAATATCTCCGTAACTAGAAGGTTCCCAGGTATGGTCTAGAACAAAAAAATGATCGCAATGACGGGGAGAGCAAGTGCCTTCCGGCTTCGTTAAGGGTCTTGTTACACCCTTTGTAGTTAGTTTACCAAAAATCATTGTTTTGAAGAAGAAAAGTGATATAAGCATGATTAATATTGAGCAGTGGTATCCAGTGGTAACGACCTCGTATATGTGTCGCAGGTCAGACAGGCGCATTACTTTATGCAACTGATTTCATCACCCCTGTTCTCAAAACGGTGTAGAAATCGGCGTGTCATAGAACCGAAAATCGAACATAATGGGTGTAGAAGTACCCTTACCGAAGCCGAAAGGTACTTGTTCTCCCCTTCATTGCGATCAGTTTTTTTGTTCTAAACCACCTGAGAACAGTCTAGTTACGGAGTTAATGGGGGTCAAAGTTCCAACTTTTTCTGAAGTTTTACTTCACTTTAAATACTCATGCTCCATGCTCCATCGTTGTTCCAAGTGAAATACTGGTATTCAGCTGCATCAGGTTAGATTAGAAGCCGATGATTACGAGCTGACAGATGATTTAAAGCAAGGAAACTATGGATAGATACCTCTAGAACTGCCAAAAAAACACTGAAAAAGTCTAAAATAACTTGACTTTCGGAAGTCTGTGTCTTTGTTTGTTTCATTGACTTTTTTGCCACCGACTTCCGAAAGACAAGTTATGTTAGACTTTTTCAGTGTTTTTTTTGGAAATCTTTTTTTTTTTCGCATCTTTCCTCATAGCTCCGTCATTTGTAAACTGATTTGAAAAAAAAATTTTTCATCTGTAAGGATATTCTTCCCGATTGGTCCCATAGAAATTTCATCAAAATCGGTTTAGGCATTTGGTTATTTTCCTCACGTTAATTGTCACGTCACGCGACGTCACGTGAAGTCACTTTGATGTATATCACGCGAAGTCGTGTTATGGTGCCTCATTATGTACGAGCCATAAAATAGCGATAGTGGCCGCTTTCGCCAGTTTGAAGAAGAAACAAAGGTATGAAGCCGCTAAACAGCATAATATGAAGAAAACAGAACATTCAAATATTTTTGAATTTACTCGTAGAACACAAATAAAAATTAATTTGTTAATAAAAGTAAAAATTTTAAATAATCATGTTTACTATGATATTCTATCTAAAAACACAATTTAAATATCCAAAAAATATTTACGCCGCAAAGATGAAATTAAAAGAATTAAAAAATCACCGCTGACTAAAACTTAAAGGTTTCCATTGTCAAGCCATTACATTAAAAGATGACAAAACTGTTTTAATTATAGACCAGTAGCTCATAATTATACCAATTTTCTCAAAGATCTTTGAGAAAGTTCTATATAATGGAATTTACAATTACTTTGAAAAACATAATATTTTTTGCAAGGAACAAATGGGTTTTATGAAGACAAAAACCATTAATGTGGCCATCTACAATTTTCTTGAAAAAGTGCATCACAATATGGACAATAGGAAATCAGTAATGGCAATTTATTTGGATATGACCAGAGCATTTGATAATGTGGACCATAAGGTACTGCTAAGTAAGCTAAATAAATACGGCATCAGAGGTAACGTGCTTATAATCTCATTCAATCGTATTTGGAGGGTAGAAAACAAATTACGCAGATTACTCGTCTAGCTCTAGAGTTCTCCGTTACGGTGTTCTGCAGGGTTCTGTGGTGGGACCCTTGCTGTTCATTTGCTACATTAACGACTTTCCCCAAGTGAACATTCACCAAATGTCCTTATTTTCCGACGACAGCACGGTTATATGACTCTGGTAGCAGTAAAGAAATAGAAAATGACATTAACAATACTCTTGTTACGATTGTTGACTGGCTGAACGCTAATAACCTGAAAATTAACCTAGCTAAAACTAAATTAATGAATTTTAAAATTGGACAAAAAATTTCACATTTTCATATAAATTACAAAGGTGACCACATAAATGAAAGTAACAAAATTTTACTGTAACAAATTTTTTTGGACTGAATATTAATAGCGAAATGTCATGGAGGACGCGAATCGATAATGTATGTGGGAAGCTCAGTAAGTTTTCATGTGATCTAAATATGCTAGGCAAAATTGTGAATAAGACAGCGCGCGCTCCTTGCAGCTTATCATGGTTATGTCGCCTCTCTCTCTACTTTGCGATATGGCCTTATTTTTTTGGGTAATACTACTAAGGTCGAGGAGGTTTTGATAGCACAGAAAAAATGTATTCGAGCCATCTGTAAAATAAAACGAACAGATTCATGCAAGCCACATTTCCGAACCTTGAAAACATTGACTGTACCATCGCTCTATGTCTATGAAGCCTATATCTTTGTAAAAAATAACATGTCTTTATATTACTCTGTCAAAAGACAACGGCGCTCAAAAGAGCTGCTCCCAATATGCACTAAAACCAAATTCCTCTACAATAGTATACTCGTATATGCAATGACTCCAAACCTTTATAACAAATTACATGATCAAATTTTATCAGGCAACAACATTAAGGGGTTTAAACGTGAGCTTTTTAAATTTTTGAATGACAAGGCGTATTATTCTGTTAATGAATAAATTAATGAAAAATTAAAATAATATATAAATAAATTTGTCTGTAAAATGTTATTCCCTTGTGTTATTGATAGTTTTTAATGACATATTGTATTGTATATTGCATCTATTAATAAATAAGATTTGATTGACTAAATAATATATACTTGTTTATGTGCCATCTTAACTTATTGACATATTGTTATTAGTGTTTAGTTAATGGTATGAAATTGTGACATCTACTATACTACTACTATCTTAGTTTTTAGCTTTATTTTTTGGTTTTTATTTTGTTAATTGACATTGTTTGAAATTCACTATTTTGTTTGCCTTCTAGGGGGACATAGTATGGACCAACATTTATTTATATAACATCTGTATATTTTTACCCTATGATCACAAAATGAATAAATGAATTTGAATTTGAACAGGTATTGAATCAATTTGGACTTAGTATATGGTAAGGTATAAGTATAGTTATCTGTGGAAATTTTTATTTCCGCATATATTGTGATAAATTTAAACAAACACGAAAATGTGAAATACATTGCATTTTGAACTTAATTGTAGTGCGATAAAACCAGTTTTCGAGGAAGTGTCTTGAAAAGGTTAAGAATAGGGTGTAAAGTTTCTCAATCCCCGTTCATTATCTTCCTGCCCTGGTCCTATTCGCGTTTTCTTCTTCAATTCTCCCCTGTCAGATGTCACGGCATCGTTCACTCCTTTCTCTTTCGTATCATTCCTCACACAATCCATCCCATCTTTTCTTTGGCCTTCCTCTCCCTCGTTATCCATCAACATTCATGTCCATCACTCTTTAAGTCACATATACGTGTCATCCCTCCTCATTACATTTCCACATATACATTAAAAAACAAAACATAAAGTTAGAAAAATCCTTTATTTAATCTTAAAAAAGCACAAATAAATAAATAATTTAAATTACGCTTAAAAAATCTACGTCGACGTGCCATTCCTAACCAAGTTATAGTCGATGGTCTTCTTAAAACCACCCATTTGTATTATTTTATATCCATTCTCTAAATCATCGATGAAAAACTTGGATTGATTGTTCGCTTCTTGGACTTTCTGAAGCTGGTTGTCTTTATCAATATGCCGTACTGCATTTCGTATATGTCCTTGATAAACCACACTGGCAACTTGAGTTTTGCCTTTATCTGGCAAAGATGTAGGTGGTTGATATGCGTAAGTAAAAGGTATTGATATATGTGAATCATTTTTCCTTATAACCATATTATGGGTGTATCCTGCCGCTTGGTTCGTCCAGTCTGGTGGATACGTACCACGATCTTCTTTCACGATTTCTAGTTTTGAACTAGTTGTAGGTAGTGCTTCGATCCTTTCTGTTAATTTCTGTAAGAACATCTGCAGTATTTCTGTGTTCCTGTCAATCTTTTTTAGTATCTGATCTGTCAAATTCCCGTTTCTTTCTATCGTGCTCATTATGTTATTGTTCCTTACTTTTTCTTGGAAATTCAGTAGTTTTGTAGTATGTGATGGCATGGTTGTACTTGGGATTAATACGCTTGGTGTAGGTGGTACAGTTGCAGTTTTTACTTCTTTAACGGCCTCCGTACTGGTTGTCGTAACATCGACTTTAGCTGCTGCTAATTTCAAACGTCTGGTTGTCAGGTTTAATGCATAGTTATAAATGTCAGTGTTATTGTCACCGTTTAACAGAGATTCTAAATTCATCTTCTCTTCGTGTAAACGGTGGAGCTGTTCGTTTATATGTTTTGCGTGTTGTTTCAGTAAAAATTGCATTTTGTCTTGTTGATCATGGATTTTCTGTGTCATTAATGATTCTTCATTTCTCGTATCCTGGGTATCATCTCTTATATCATCGTTAGACCTGTTAAGTTTAACAACTTTCGATATCTCAGACACGTTTACTAAAGAAGAATATACCAGACCATTCCTATTAAAACTTTTGTTGATACTAGTATGTATTTCTTTAAATCCTGAGTTTACACCTGTTTGGTTTTTCGGAATTATTCTCACAGTTACTTTGTAATTAGGTTTGTTAATAGGAGATGCTATTAAAGCGCTTATCATTTCTTGCTCACTGAATGGTTTTCGTGATTCAGTATCATTAATTATGGATGGAGTCTTCAATGGATCTATGTCAATTTTGTCATCATTATTATTTTCTACTTCAGTGTTCCTTCTGCCAAGTCCGGGTAATTTACCGAATAGTAAAGCGTTATTTGGGATATAATCTTCCCGTGATCTTGATATTTCCTCCATGAATATATGTGGATACTTTGACATTAGAGGGTTGTGTCTAGATCTTCCATCAAACATCTTAGTAATGTAAGTGTTCGATTCATCGTTTGGATAAGGATCAAAGTATTGGGTATCTTCTTGTTTTTCAACTCCATCTGATGTTTCAACTTCTTTTAGTAATGCCCTATCAGCCATCAAATTTTCATCGGACACAACGAAAACGTTTTCATCAGAATGCTGTGGAAGGTCCGTAGCGATGATTCTTATTTTATTAATCTGTCTCTTATTCCTCTTACTTTTGGTGTTCAAGAATAATGTCTTTGACCTAGTATTTGTGTTAAGAAATCTATTGACCTTACGTCTACTGTTTAAGTTACTTATTACTTTTACTTTATCTTTGTTAATTGCTCTTTTCTTGCGATCAAACAGGTTTGCTAAGCTTAATATTTCAGATGGTTTCAAGTTTTTCTCAAAAATATTCTCGTCCAAAACTAAAGGCAACTTTTTACTTTTTTTTTGAGTATGTTTATGCTTTTCTACTTTTGATTTATATATGTCGCGATAGTCTTTGTAAGGCATGAAATCGTTATTAAAAATAATCTTGTATTCGTTTGAATGGTAGTCATTTTTATCGATAGAACGGCGTTCTATTATATGTTCATCACTAGTAGGTTCCATACGTCTTTCTTCTGTTTCTAACATATCTTCTGTTGCGGATATAGGCTCAGCAGTTGGATCATAAGTTTGATGATACGATTTAAGAACATTTTCTAAGCCCGAAAACAGTCTCATTGATTCTTTATCTGGGGGTTCGTCAACATACTGGTTGAATCCAATTGAGAACCCAGACCCATCTATATCTTTGATAACAAATTTCATTTTCCCCATATCATAATAAGAATTTGTTTTAATCGTTTCTTCACTCAATTCTGTATTCAAAGGCTGTTGCAGTCTTTGCGGTATTCCATTTACTTCTAATATTTTACTGTAGTCCACATTAAGTTCACTCATTTCTGCTGAGTTTATTGCTTTTGTGTTGGCCAAGAATCCCGGACCAAAGTTTGGTTTTTTCCATTCTTCTCCTGATTTGGTACCAATGGCAGGTGCGCTTGTGTCTTCGAGAGGAACTGTCTTACTAATAGGGTGTAGTTCTCTGTGAACTATGTTGGAAGTAGGAAGATTGTACTTGTCAACAAAAACATGATTTAATCTATGATCCAAAGGATTTTGTATACGCTTCCTGAAATGTACACTCTTTCGTATTTTTTTGGTGTTATTTCTACCTGTAGACACTAGTTTGCCTGACATATCAGAATGTATAGCTTTCTTTATCTTTTCAATCAAGCTTTTAATAAGTTTCTTTTTTTTTTCACCTTTCATGCCTTTACTGTCAAAATGCGTTTCGATTTCAACGTAAAGCTCATCTTCTTCCGTGTTTTTTTTAAAGGTTTTCTTTGCTTCTCGAGAGTTTTCGTTTTCATATTTGATTCTGACGTGTCGTTTCAAGCGTTTAGTTTGAAAATGTTGGTTGATTTCATTACTTGTACTTTCTTTGGTGTCATGTGGGAAATGCTTAAAATACTCTTCGACGAATTTGTTCATGTACGATTTTGGTATCATATTGAAGTAGTCTGTAGTGGTCGTTTCAATGGTTCTCTTTGGTTTAAGAGTAACTGGTAGCTTTTTCTCCGGTGGTGGTTGTACCATTTCTGCGTCTGAATGTGTGAATTTTATAACTTTACCATTGTACACAAGTTCTACGTCGCCTTGAATGTTTTCGTTTGAAGTTCTGAAACAAAGAATGCTAAGCTTATTGGCCGGCTAATTGGTTGGTAAACTAACTCCTAAAAGAGCTCTCCTTCAATATATTCTCTCTTCTTTCTCTATGAATGTTAAAATCAAGGTTCGTTGTTTATTTTCAATATGAGATGACGAGGGGAGCCCGTGCCTAAATAATAACAGCTGCTCGGGTCAATCTTCAGGTCTAAGCCACGCTTGCCTAAGTTGGTCCGTGGATGGGTGACCACCGATTATAAACAGAGTTTCCTCCTAGACTCGGAAAGCACGTTAAGCCATTAGTCTTGGCTGTTATTTATAGATCTTTGACAGTCGTTACAGGTAGTCAGTGATCAGTCTTACCAAAGGGTATCGTATTACCTAGTACTAACTGGGTTGTGGAGGTCAGATAGCTAGTCGCCCCATGTAAAACACTGGTATTCAGCTGCATCTGGTTAGACTGGAACAACCCCAACATAGTTGGGGAAAGGCTACCCAGATGATGATGAGATAACGAGTAATAGTATGGAAGAAGAAGACCATAAGCTGCACCGACACCATATTAAAAAGGATAAGGACAGAAGAATAATGGTGTTTGTGATATACTAATAAACGTAGCTTTATGGATTCGTGTGACTAGTCCACATTTATCCCGGGCAGCGAGTGCACGTACCCTTAAAGTAGTTCATCTACTTACTGATAATTTGGTGGTTTTATTCTAAACCCTAACTAGTGTTACTAGTGAACACCACAGTGTTCATTCCTAACAATTTTTTGTACAATAAATGGAGGAACAAAGAAAGACTAATATTTAGAGACTTCGTGATGTAAAAGGGACGTATTTACTTACATGGTATCATTTTCTTTGACTTTATTGTGGTCTATAGACGTGATATCGATGACAGTTTTGATCACGACGTTTGGAGGAGCTGAAATAAGTAGTTTATGATTAGCATTGCTCCCAAATTGGTAGCCTGAGCGCAGAATTACCCAACATTTTATAAATTCAAGTATAAGAAGTCAATGTAAGACATAAGTAGATGAAGTAACAGTCTAGGAAATGACTAAAACAGTGACGAGACAGTAATCCTCTCTCATTCTCTATGGTTTCACCTCCTCAAAATCTCAAACGAGGACAGGAGTAATCTTGGTGAACCTAGAAGTCTGAAAAAAGACCAGAACCCAGGTTGACTGCGACGGGGAAACCTTGCTCAGACGAAGGACCATATTTTTTTTAACTCTTTTTTTTATTAATTGGGCGTACGCTTGACCTCAATCTAGTCTTGAGGACAGAGATGTGGTCGACGATGGAACGAGCTATCCAAATGAAGCCTATTAACTCGCGACTTAAATAGATTGGGGTCATAAGAACTCGGGAACACCGACGCAGGCAGGGAGTAGAACTCCCTGTCTCCTTGGCTGTGCTCATAATAAAAGATGTAGCAATGCGCTTCGTGCCAATATGTGGAACATCTATAAGGTATGGGTGATAACCCGCAGTACGCCATATAAACGTGCGGAACGGGTGGACTTGAATAATTCCGCTCTGGAGTGATACCTCTTAGTTTCGGGTTCTGTTGAGCAGTGGTGGTTTAGTGGTAACGGCTCCTACTTTTGTGCGGTCGTGGGTTCGATCACAGCAGCATCACTACTGTTCTCAAAAGGGTAAAGGAAAATTGTGATGAAGCCGACATGATCTGAATCTGAATTTTTGGTTCTACCAAAAATTCGAAGAAATGTGACATCTACTAATCCGCCCGCTTGGTGGATTAGAGATTACAGTCCATTGCCTCTTATAAAGGAGGTGACAGGCTTCCTCTGCATCCTAGCAGTAGGAAGATTGAAGACTGATTAAGATTTTTGTTGACGCCTCGTTTGGGTAATGAAGAACAGGGTGAAGATCTTCATCCCCCATATAAAAGGGAGGATCCTCCGACCAGACGCGTTGTGTCTGTCGGGATAGTTGTTGTTCGGTTTTTCTATGTGGTCTTAAGTTGCGGATAACTTTAGCGCGATTCAGAGTATTGTTGTTAGTTCCTTATTTATGGCATAGATGGCGCTGTAGTAAATTTTGAGCTATTTTGCCCCAGTACTTTTTGTGATACGGTTGTGAAACTGATGGACGCTACTAAAGGCACCAAACTCGTAGATTCTAGACTTTTAATTTCAGATTGCTGTCGATACGTCAAGAAGAAGTAGTGGAAGTAAAAATATTGTTTTCCAGAATAGATAACATCCGACAGGCTCGACTGTCTAAACATAGACGCTGCAGTGACTTGCACGTCGCTTACAGTGGTCGGCTGTCAAATGTATGTGACAGGTATGATAAACTGTGTGTGTTTTTGTTTTTTGTTGTGTTGGAATGTTTAATGTATCTTGTGTGTTTAATGTTTAATTTGTGTCATAATCGGTGTAAAGTACCGTTAACGAAGCCGAATGGCACTCGTTCTCCCCGTCATTGCGATCTTTTTTTTTTCTAAGCCGTACTGTTACCCTTCTAGTTACGGAGATATTGGGGGTCAAAGTTCCAACTTTTTCACAAGTTTTTTTGTAAATACAAGTTTTTTTTATGTTGTAACTTTACTTTAAATACCTCCAAGCCACCGTACTATTCAATGCATCCATCAGCACAATGTTACGAGCGCGTAACATTGATTTCTACGTGATTTTTTAAACAAAAAAAAATGTCGTTTCCCAGCAAGAATTTTTGTGTAGAGTTACTTAGTTTGATGTGCAGAATTCTTGTTTGACGGCTTCATGGGGTCCGTTTACTCCTTGTATATTGAATTCTGGTCATATTAATCAGTGCTGAAACACTTGAAAAAGTAAATAAATGAATAATACCTTTAACAGGTTTCACAGTAGTAGTGTGCATCATCTGTTCCTGTAGCTCAATGTTCTTTAGCATTTCATCGTAAAACTTTTGGAACGGTATTGGTAACTTCGGATCTTCACCATTCTTCTCCATTTCGTATGATTTAAGTTTTGCTCCGTCTGTAATAGTAAGTGCATTGGTTTTTTACGAATGGAAAGACGTCAAATTGTTCAATGTTCACACTTGAATGTAGTTCGGCCCTTAGCAAGTCTACCATTTTTCAATGTCTTTCTGGGTTTAATGCTTCGTTGGTCTAGGTGTCGCAAGCACGACTCCTGAGCATGAGGGATCTCCGAAGGGTTTAGGCAGTGGTATACCTAATAGTACACCCACATTTCGTCAGTTATGTTCAAGTCCCATGTAATAGGGGGCGAGCCTATCGCCGTCAACCGGGCACAAATCTAGACTCCCGTGGGTGCTATTGAGAAATTCCTGATAAAAAAACCCAATAACACTTTGCCCAACCTGGGAATCGAACCCAGGATCTCACGCTCAGCAGTCGCGTTCGCGACCACTTGACTAACGAGGCAGTCGGAGTCGCGGCAACTGTAACTTAGTTGTGTGACATAGCATATAAAAGTAGCCTAAGGCGCGAATCATACAGAAACAGCGTAAGGTGAAGGCGCGGCGCAGGAGTGGAATTAATGAGGAAACGAAAGAATGGCGTGCCTGCGCCGCGCCGCTTGAGTGTAATTCACGACGCTTCGCCTACGTACATTTTGTATGAAAACGTTTTCAAGCGGCATCATGCCTGCGCTGAGCCTGGGCCGCGCTGTCACCTTACGCCATTTCTGTATAAATCGCGCCTAAAACAGCTGTTGCCTGTAGTGTCAGTAGCCTAAATATCCGTTATTTCTTATAACATCGGCTAACATCAACAAAAATGATTGTTTTTTGTTTTATGTACCGTATTTACTTTCATTAATGCACTTGCATTCATCAAAAACCTGTTATTTCGAATTTACAAACCGACACTTCAGTTTTGTTTCTAAGCATAGATCATCATCATCTGCTTAGCCTTTTCCCAACTATATTAGGGTCGGCTTCCAGTCTAACCGGATGCAGCTAAATACCAGTATTTTACATGGAGCGACTTCCTATCTGACCTCCACAACCCAATTATAGATCATTAAAATCTTTGAATGTCAAAGGTCACACTTCAAAAACATTATAATTTCAAGAATACCTTTTTCATCAAGAAAATTGTTAAAATTAGACAACGAAGCAGACATCTTCTTGTACACATCATTCAAATCCATATGCCTTTCAATGCCTTGCAGCAGAATATTATGCATGCTCAAATGTAGCATTTTATCTTTGCTTTCGTCTTCTGCCAATTTCGCTGTTTCTGCTGCTTTCGTAGTATCTTCTGTTTTAGCCTTTACAATATTCTTTTCTGTGAGCTTCATGTCTGCAGATTCTTCGGCTTCTAATTCTTCTAGTAATGTCGATAGCCGATTGGCTAGTATGTTTTTCACTTTTGGATTTTTAATGTGGAACAAGAAGCTTTGGGTTTCTGAAAAGAGGTGTTGGTTTAAGTTGATAAAACATAACATAGCATAACAAAACATATAATATATCGTTTTTTTTTGAATGTGTGAAAATTGTAGGCCTTGTAGATTCCTAGATGCTTGTTAACTTTTTATCTTGTTTTACGTTTTTTGTGTAGTAAGCAACGACTTATTGTCGGCCCTATGCTGTCCCCCCATACTTATTCTTTATTGCACAATAAAAATTTAAAAGTTGGACACGCAAAATTACAATTTAAAGCATATATACAACGGCGAGCTTAACCCAGAATTAGGTTTTCTTACAGCAAACCTTTTTTTGATTGTGAGATATGCGGATGAGGATAAACTTAAGTGCACAAACGTACATTTCAAAACTTAAATTAACTTATTTTTACTAAACTAATACATAAAATATAATATGCGTAATGCCTACCATATATAAGTAAGTAAGTAGTTCTATATATATATATATATAGAGAACAGTACTAATGCTGTAACATAATATTGTAAAACCAGCTCATTTTAAAAGAGTAACCATGGAGTTTCATGTCGGTTCATCTCCATAGGAAACGAGCAACCCGAACCGTGCACCTTTTTCTTGACGTTTTATAAGTGCCCATGTAGGCTTACGGGAAATAAAATATTTGATTTGATTTTAATTAATTTGATTTTGATAACATCACATCTGGTGGCCTAAGATGACATCTTAAAGCAGGAGTAATTCCAGTGTGGGAAAGAAACAGAGCTATACAGGTCGTCTCTCTCGTCAAATTCTTAGACCTATGTATCCAGCTTAAGCGTGTGAATTTTCATTAAAATCGGTTCAGTCATTTCGAAAACAAATAAGTTCAAAGTTTGTATGAAATGCCGTAAGACGTTTACGCTCTTAACTAATCGACCTCGGTCAATAAATCTAAGGGCTGGTTTTGCTTGACCAGAGGCTAAGTGTTGCCATAAAACGTGGCAACGCCGCCAGTCTCTTAGGTACATTACCAGTTGACAGCGTTGAGGAGGAGTTTTTGACGCCATATTTAAGTGTATTGTTAAGTTCGTTTCTTTAGGTTATTTCAATTTATTAATGTAAATAATATTGTGACTACCTCGTCGAGTGGTCGCAAGCGCGACTACTGAGCATGAGGTCCTGGGTTTGATTCCCGGGTCGGTCAAAGTGTTATTGGGTTTATCCATCAGGAATTTCTCATTTGCAGCCACGGAGTTTAGATTCGTGCCCGGTTGATGGCAATAGGCTCGCCCCTTGTTACATGGGACTTGTAACTGGCGACATGTAGATGTACCTACTATAAGAATGCCTCTGCCCTGACCCTTAGACGATTGACAGGCGTGATATTATGTTATAATATTGCTAGAAATACACACAACATCATGAAAATCTCACCTATAGATCGTTTTGTTCTGTAAGAATCCTCACTATCAACGTAGTTTACGTCTTCATTTTCTGTAGCTTTGGTTGTGTACTCATTACGACGAACGATATTATGATTGAGGTTTTCTGAAAAAAATATTTGTATCGTAATTCTTCAAAACATCGCATCTACAGATCTTCAAATCGGCAGGCAATAGCTTCTTTCGTTCTTTCTTTGAACGCCATTGACACATATAGGTAACTAGCTTTTGCCCTCGGCTTCGTTTTGGTCGGAAACTATCCCACGGGCACGTTGTAAATATAGCCTATGGAACTCGGGGATAATGTATCTTCCTATTAGTAAAATAATTTTCAAAATCGGTTCAGTAGATCCAGAGATTACACTCTACATACAAACTTACAAACAAATTTTACCACTTTATAATATTAGTATAGACAAGCAAGCATGTGCCGTGTATGCCAACGACACAAATATGTTACAAAAAATGTGCGGTGCACTATAATATGAAAAAACTATTAAATCGTTTTGGAATCTATTCTTTTTGAAGGTATTTGCGGTTAAATTTTGGCTTGACGTGGAGGGCACGCGCGTGCCTTAATGCTCTGGGTTTATTTCTAAATCAGCAGCTGTAGCTGTTGCTAATGTTATTGTTGTGAAATTATTATAAAAATATCACTTCCTTAATAATTGAAATTGATTTTGTTAACAAGTTCTCAAGGGTTTACCTTGGCCAAAGGCTTAGTATTGCCATACAACGTGGCAACGCCGCCAGTCTCTTGGGTACATTACCAGTTGACAGCGTTGAGGAGGAGTTTTTTGACGCTATTTTTTAATTTTATTAATAAGTTAGTTACTTTAGGTTATTTTAATTTATAAATTTTAATGTATATATTTTCATACCAGCTTTAATAGTTCGAACTAACAAGGTAAAAAAACAATTGCAAGGGTTTTCAATTTTTTTTCACGGAACACAAAGGAACCCGTAAAAGTACTATTAGTACTATGTAAGGGACAGCCAGCCGCAAACTGATACGGACCATTCAGCTCCTTATTTTGAATATATATAATATATTCAACCAATTTTTTTTATTTTTTCGTGGTTTTTTTAGATATTATTCCTTTATTTCAATGTAAAATTACATTATCTGTACGCAGCACTCCATTTATAATACGGCTAAAATGAAAAAAACCAACAATGGATGTTGAAATACTCTAACCAACGACCTGTGAAATCAGCTATTCACTTCCTGCATAACTACAGAGTTCATCGAACTTGTTGTCGCACTTGCCATTCCCTACATGCGCTTTACCACGGTAACGATACATTGCATATGAGGAAATAAAGCAAATCAAATTCTGGAAAAGAACAGCATCCCTTATGCAAAGGATTCGGGGGAGCTCTAACAGCATTTTAAAGGTGATAGTGGATAAGCCTGATTGTCCGTTCCTGGGGCACTGGACCCGTATGTACAGCTGCAGGTCTGGTGCAGCGGGAAGCGGACTTAGTTATAGGTTTTTAAATTAGTTTATTTTACTTTATTTTATTTTAATGAGCAATTGATTTTAATTGATTTTAATTTATACGGCAAATGTTACTAACATAGTTGATAAGTGGTACTAACAATAATATGAATCATTTGTGTTCGATTTAAATAAATAAATAAATTTATTGGACATGGGAGTCAACGTTCCTGAAATAATTTCTTGTACCGGTCATTTTAGCATGATAAATTGAATTCACCCCATCAGTCTGCGGAGGGCTGTCCCTCACACCCTGTAGTTGCCCATTCCAAAGTGAAATCTTTATAATGCTTACCTTTCTTGCTGACGAGCAACCCATCAATGTCTATGAAGACACTGGTCAGTATGACAGTGAATGTGAACGCAATAGCGAGAAGCGTGATGCAGAACACCCTGTAGAACATCGCGTCGTAGTCGCATCGTGTCATATAGAGAGTGTTGCTTTTTGTGTTTCTGAAAAATAATTGGGAAATTGTTAAAATATTTACGTAACATTATGCTTTTAATCCCCGAAAGGCCAGGCAGAGGTGTACCTATTAGTACACCCACCCATATTTCGCTAGTTATATTTTAAGTCCTATGTAATAGAGCCTATTGCCATCAACCGGGCACAAATCCAGACTCCGTGGCTGCTACTGAGAATTTCTTAATGGAAAACCCCAATAATAATTTGCTCGACTTGGGAGTCGAACCCAGGATCTCATGCCCAGCAGTCGAGCTTGACCAACGAGGCGGTTAAAATATGCTCCTGCCTTTATCTCAATTTATTTTAGGTTCGCATATCTTCTTCTTCCACACTTCTCTATTACTCGTCATCTCAGCAGACACCTCCTTTCTAGCCATATCATCCTTCACACAGTCCATCCATCGTTTCTTTGGTCTTCCTCTACTCTTATAGCCATCTACATCATACTCAGCATGTTCCTCATTCCTCCGCATCACACGTCCATACCACGATAACCGATTCACACAACTTCTCAGTCACCGGCGCCACTTTCAGACTTCCTCTTATGTACTCATTCCGTATTTTATCCATTCGCCTTACACCACACATCCTCTTAGAATTCTCATCTCAGCCACATGCAAATGCCTTTCATTCATCCCTTTTGTGGCCCAACATTCAATCTGACTCGGTATCGCTGATTGAATCTTCCTTTCCTCTGCATTACATCCGTATGTTATAAAATTGAGGGTTGTATTACCCAACAACAGGGTTGTGGAGGTCAGATAGGCAGTCGCTCCATTTAAATTATTGGTATTCAGCAGCATGCGATCTGAACCAGAACGGTTTTTTGGATACGTGGCTCTACTCGTATTCAACATAATTATACACTTCAACCAACTTATCGCAGATGCGAAAACACTGAATTTAAATAAATGTGCCAAGCTTGACATATCGACACAAATTTTCTTGACAAGCAATGACACCTAGGCACATACCCACCGCGGCACACAGTTAGGCCACGAACGTGTGTTAAGCTTCGCTTTGCAATAAAATGTATGTGATTGTGACCACTTCAAACCACGGAAACGCTATGCTTCAATTGACGTCTTAGTACATGCGTGGCTTGCTCAAACAAGGCGCTCACATAGCTCAACGCTGTTATGCACGCTGTGCATGCGGTACACGCTATACACGAATATCAACCCACGACTACGCCGCAGTGGGCCACGCACGCTACAGTTGTACATAGTTGTGGTGTGTAGTGTGTACTACAAATGAATCCACGTAGTTAAAATGCGCCGCGTGCCCTTGCACAGCATGCGCCGCGGTGGGTCTGCGCCTTTAACGTGGTCTTACTTCAATGTAGTAAGAACACTAAAAAATAATGAAAAAAGAATGCACAAAAAAGAGGAGTAGAGATTCTCAATTCAATTGTTTATTTTTGCGTGTAATTCAGCGATATGATCGCCAATTGTGGATTTATTTTTACGGTTCCGTAGCCAAATGGCTAAAACGGAACCCTTATAGATTTGCCCTGTCCGTCTGTCTGTCTGTCCGTACCTACCATAAATGTCACAGCCATTTTACTCCGAGACTGTTGGCACCATACAGTTGATTGTTTATGTGGCTCTCTTTAATAATTAAACAAAAATGTTAACTGACACGTACAATTTAAACCATTGCATTGGGGAGACCCAACGTTTATTATAAGACCTCCTTAAAATTGTAACAAAGATGAGCACTAATAAAAAAGGATATTAAAACTAATCTCTGACATTGGAATCATTTTTTTGTTCTAGACCATACCTGGGAACCTTCCAGTTACGGAGATATTGGTGGTCAAAGTTCCAACTTTTTCAAAAGTTTTTAATGTAATGACTACATACACACATACTTTATACTTTAAATACCTCCACGACCCCCGTACTCTAATATTTTGAGTGCGTTACATTGAGTCTTATCGTAAATAGTGATTTTTCACCCCAAAAAAAAAATCGTTTCCCAGCAATATTTTTTGCGTAGAGTTACACAGTTTGATGTACAAAACGTTGGTTGATGGCTTCGTCAAGGGTCAGTTTACACCTTGTATGAGGCACACGGCATGTTTCCATAAAATTTGCGAGAAATCGTACAATACCTACCATTGTGAGTAAAAACTCGCAATGGTATTGTACGATTTTACGATTTCTGTTTTGTCTGTAATGTGCTATATTCCATGGAACCGGTGACAATATTCCAAAGAGCGACATTTTAGTTCGTGAAACACACCTTGAAATGGTCCCACGCTACTTGCCTTTCTGACAGCAAGAAAGAAAGAAAAAACAAAATTTGTATGTCCGCGGTGACACGGGTTAGTCACCAACTCGACACGAGAGACTGGACACACGTGTGTCCAGTTGGTGAAACTCAAAATTAGTATCACTTATTATTTCGTCATCTGGACACGCCAAGATTTTGACGTGTGTCCACATAGTGAAACTCAAATTAAATCACTTTTATGTTTTCGCTAACAGGACACACGCAGTTTTTTTTTTGTGAAAAAGGGTACAGTCAGGTTATTATATCAAAAACACACAAACATGAAAAACCTGCCTTACTTTTTTGCTTGGTAAACCCTATTAGCCTTATTACCTTATTATTATTTCCTTTATTCATTTTCTTAACATATTTAATTTACATTTTTAAAAAAAACTTATACAAAAACATTTAACAATATAAAAAATAGTGGTCCGCCGGTGTTGGGAGCAGGGTCCAAGCTACCGGTGGTTAGGTTACCTTATTATTATTATTGTAAAAAATAAAGGTATTACAAATACTAAAATAAAAAAGTGAAATTTTTTGTAAAATTATATAGCAGATTTTGAAAAAAACTCATAATAAAATAATTTTAAAAGTCGAGAAGTATGGAAGATGAAGACATGCTGCGCCGACCACAAATAAGTTGGAAACATATTTTCATGGTATACCTATTCTTTTTGTGTAACAAAAAATAAAACCGTCTTCAAAAAAACACCAAAAAGTGAAATGCCTAGCTGCGGAAGGCTGCGACTTTTGTTTTTTACCCGACTACGGCGAAGCCAAAAGGAAGGGCTATGATTTTAGCAGTCTATGTATGTAGTATGTTTGTATTTACGTATGTTCCTCCGTAGCGCCTAAACTATTCATCCGATTTTGATGACTAAGGTGTCAATCGATTCGTTATTATGTCCCGGTAACACAGGCTACATTTTAACCGACTTCAACAATAGGAGGAGTCGATTTTACCCTGTAAACCCTGAATTTAGAGCGTGGGTTTTTAGTTGTAGTTATACCACACAAATTCTTGTTTAATTTAGTTTTTTTTTGCCACAGACTTCGGATTATTTCTTGCAATTTTATTTTTTAATTTTTAGTTGGAATAACCTATAAAACATTTGCTATGCATTAATTTATTCATTCATTAATTCATTGTTAACAATACATATCATGGTCATGATACTCTACAGTCTAAAAACCTGTGTACACAGACCAAACAAAAAAAATATCATTGAAAACGGTTCACAATTGGCGAAAATATCGCTGAAAGAATACGCAAAAAGTAAAAAAAAACATTCATACGAATTGATAAACTCCTCACAGGAATTGATTATTTATCTTTCTCCTTTACAGGATTGAATAAACCTAGATCGGGCATGCTACCAAACATTTGACTTCAACAATAACTTTACTTGCAACTTAAATATACAGGGTGGAAACGTTCAACGGGGCAGTACGGGGAACTACCATAAGCGTTGAGGCTACACGAAAATAGTCTTAGGAGACTATCCATAATTTTGATCACCATTCACAGAATTAAAGCAAAATACAGTTAACAAGAAAATGGCCGTTTTACACAAAACATTTTTTGATGCCACTCGATCCTGTTTCTAGTACTGATCAAACATTTCACACACCCATGCACCGACCAACCTAGGCAAGCGCAGCTTAACCTGAAAATTAATCCTAGCGGCTATCATTGTTTGAAGAAGTTATATGAATCATAAATCACGCCTGTAATTCCTGGAGGGTGGTTAGGCAGAGGAGTTTAAGTCTCTCTTTAAGGGGCGAGCCTATTGCCATCAACCGGGCACAAGTCCAGACTCCGTGGCTGCTACTGAGAAATTCCTGACGGAGAATTCCATACCACTTTGGCCGACCTGAGAATCGAACCCAGCATAGCTATTCACAAATAATAATAATATAAATATAATAAATATCGCTGGACATTACACGCAGCGCCAACTAAGCAACGAGGCTTGTGTTGTGGACACCAGATAGTTGATATTACTACATATATACTTTTTGTTTGTAAATACATACTTATTATATATATAAACATCCATGACTCGGAAACAAATGTCCATGCTCATCACACAAACATTTCCCCTACCGGGATTCGAACCCGGGACCCTAAGAACGTAAGGCAGCCTCACTACCGCTGCGCCATTCGGGTCGACAAATGTTTCGATTCGATGTCGATTCGGAAAGTCTTATGTCTATCTCGCTCGCTTTCGTAATGCCAAAAAAATAAACAAACGACTTTCCGAATCGAAGCGTCTGTGAATGACATGCAAAACTTAATGCATAAGCAGCTGCGCTTGCGACGACTAGACCAACGAGGCAGTCAGCGATATAAATCAACATATCAATATCCTCCCGACTCACCCGATAGAGATTAACCAAGTAGTACAAGACCGGCTGATGGTATGAATTGACTGTAGGCATATGTCCTTATCAAAAACAGGAGACCGCTGTCCCCGAAATAAGAACACTAATAATAATACTTACTTAATACTAATATAAGGTGGGTTTATAGGGCTTGGGAGCGACCGGACCAAGGTGTGTCTGACACGTGCTTACCGGATGATGACGCCATGTGTTCTTTCTGGCGCAGCATCTGGTCGGTGCCTGTCAGTCATACCGAGGGCGAATGGACTGGGGAGGTCGAGCGAGCGTGCGATCCAATACCAGAAATGAGGGCGATCACAATCAGCCCCCAAGATGTAGCTCGTGCAGTCCGTCCTTTACCTAATTGGAAATCTCCAGGACCGGACGGACTGCATAACTTTTGGATTAAGTGGATCCAAAGATCACACGTTCGCTTGGCGGCCCTTTTCCAATCAGCCTTAGAGTCAGGGTCGCTCCCCGAGTTCCTGACAACTGGAATAACCCACCTGCTCCATAAATCGGGTAGTACTGCGGAACCCAAAAATTATAGACCTATTACGTGTCTTCCGACGGTCTATAAAGTTCTTACATCCATTTTGAGAGCTAAAATCACTAAACATATAGACGAAAATTCTGTTATGTCCGCTTCTCAAAATGGATGTAGGAACGGGTCTCGTGGTACTAAGGAGCTACTCCTCATTGATATGGCCATTAGCCAACAGGTTCGCCGTTCCCGAAGGGATCTGTCGACATGTTGGATAGATTATAAGAAGGCCTATGACTCTGTGCCACATACATGGCTCATGAGGGTGCTAGAATTGTATAAAGTTGATGCAACTCTGCGCACCTTCCTGATGTCATGTATGGGGCAATGGAGGACAGTCCTTCGCTATCCAGGATGTCAGCAAATCCAGAGGAATAGCGAACCGATAAGGATAGAGCGAGGAATATTTCAGGGTGATAGTTTGAGTCCACTTTGGTTCTGCTTAGCCTTGAATCCTCTTAGCACGCTGCTGGAGGATTCAGGTCTAGGCTATCGGTTGAAGAGAGGTGGTCAAGTTATATCTCACCTCCTTTACATGGATGATCTGAAACTCTTTGCCCCCAACGATTTGCATCTGATGGAGCTACTGAAGGTAACTCAAACTTTCAGTAGTGCCATCAGGATGGAATTTGGTGTGGACAAATGTGCGGTCATGCATGTTAAGCGAGGGGAGATTGTGGAATCTGTGGGAACCCAGCTCTCGGATTCCATAAATCTTAGATCCCTCTCAGCAACCGAAACCTATAAGTATTTGGGTATGTCGGAGCGCTGGGCATCAATGTTGCTGACATGAAGCAATCGCTGAAGGAGCGCTTCTTTGGCCGCCTGAAAAAAGTATTTAATAGTCTTTTATCAGGCGGAAATAAGGTGCGTGCCTTCAACGGTTGGGTCATGCCGGTTTTGATGTACTCTTTTGGCATACTCAAATGGTCTCAAACAGAACTAGACGCTCTGGATAGGAAGGTCCGCACATTGTTGACGACATATCGAATGCATCACCCACGTTCTTCGGTTATGAGACTGTATATCCCGCGGAGGTGTGGGGGTCGAGGCTTTTTAAACGCTAAGACTCTCCACAATCGCGAGATATGCAGTCTCAGGGAATATTTCCTAGAAGCCGACATGGGGATGCATCGAGATGTGGTCGCAGTGGACAAGGGCCTCACCCCGCTCTCCTTGGCTAAAGAGAACTGGCGCAAACCTGTAGTACTTGACACTAACGACCGCAGGGAGGTATGGCAGAGTAAGGAGCTTCACGGACGCTTTTTCCAGGCCCTACATGGGCCCGATGTAGACCTATCAGCGTCCGTAGCCTGGCTACGTTCCGGGGACCTCTTCGGAGAAACCGAAGGTTTTGTCTGTGCAATTATGGATGAAGTTATGATGACGAATAACTACCGGAGATTTATTGTGAAGGACGGCACGGTTGACATATGTCGGGCATGCCACCGTCCAGGCGAATCAATCCGTCACATTATCTCCGGGTGTTCTCGTTTGGCTAACGGAGAGTACTTGCATAGACACAACCTTGTAGCCAGGATTATCCATCAGCAACTCGCTCTTAAATACAGCCTTGTGGAATCGGAAGTGCCGTACTATAGGTATGTGCCCGACCCAGTTCTCGAAAAAGGCAGTATCACATTGTACTGGGATCGATCCATCATCACTGACAGGACTATTCTAGCCAATAAGCCTGATATAGTGGTGGTGGATCGATCAGAACGGCGCGCAATGATTGTTGACATAACGGTCCCGCATGATGGGAACCTCGTGAAAGCCGAGAAAGATAAGCAAATCAAGTATCTTGACTTGGCTCGCGAGGTTGTCGACATGTGGGATGTGGACTCAGCGATCATTGTGCCGATAGTCGTATCAGCCCATGGCTTAATTGCCAAGAGCCTCGATGAATACCTAAGGAGGCTCTCGTTAGGCAGCTGGATCAAGGGCTTGATTCAGAAAGCGGTACTCCTGGACACGGCTCGTATTGTTAGGAGGTTCCTCTCTCTGGAGCCCTGACCGCCGGTAGCTTGGACCCTGTTCCTGATACCGGTGGGCTACTATTTTCTATATTTTTAAATGTTTTTATAATATAATCTTTGATACTAAAAAATATTTAAAAATGTATATAATGTGTAAAGAAAATAAATAAAGGGAATAATACTTTATTAATACAAGTCCTTACAATATGCTTAATATCTAGCTAAAGTTCTCAATAAATAAAGGCGCTCAGAAGTTGAAACCCTGACTCCTAAACTAGGAATACCTGTGACTTAGGAGTCCGTGTTCTACTGTAGACTACAAAGCAAAGAGATTTAAAAGACTTATAGAGCGGACATGGGGAATATTTTCCGAGAGGGTGTAACAAGACCCTTCACGAAGCAGTCAACCAAGCATTCTGTACATCAAACTAAGTAACTTTACGCAAAAAACATTACTGGGAAATGACTTTTTTTTTTTGGGATGAAAAACACGTTTTACGTAGCACTCAATGTGACGCACTCAAAACATTTTGCTGATGGATGGATTGAATAGTACGAGGGCTGTGGAGGTGTTTAAAGTAAAAGTCTTACATTAAAAACATACATTAAAAAAAAAAAAACTTGTGAAAAAGTTGGAATTTTGACCCCCAATATATCCGTAACTAGAAGGTTTCCAGGCATGGTCTAGAACAAAACAATGCTCGCAATGACGAGGAGAACAAGTGCGTTTCGGCTTCGGTAAGGGTCTTGTTACACCCTATATAAAAAAGTTGATCCCGAACATTTTCTATTTTGATACACGAATGCTAACTGTCAAGCGGGCGTTCACACTAGACAAAACGACTTGTTACTAGTAGTAACAAGTATTGGATTACGAATTTTATCGTCTGTAACTCGTAAATATTTGAAGGTCTTTGTTAAAAACTAATTAAGATTATGCACAAAGGTGCCACAGCAAAATCAACCCTGAGAAGTAAAACAATATGGTACAATTTTTTTTCAACTTACATTACAATCGTGCGCCACGGCCGATGGTTAGGTCTGAAGTGTAAATCTTTTCGTAAACAATAGTGTTATCGCTTTCTTTTTTCTTCTCTTTGTCTCTCATTTTCGCGGGTTTTATTGAAAAAGGAAGAAATTTCCAAGCGATAACATTGTCGCTTCGATTTTGAAGCAGCCTCTTATTTGTAATTATGGTTCGAATGATTATTGTCGTAGATAGATATTTCTGTTGCCGAAGAAGAAGAAAATACAATAGTGTAACTGTAACGCAGATCTTTAACAAATATTACTTACTAGCTTGCAGGAAACACATTGCTCGCAGAACGGATGGCCGATGGGGCCGAAAAGTTCTGCAGTGGCGACCGCGAACCGGAAGACATTGGAAGGCCTCGCACTAGGTGGACCGATGACCTGGTGATGGTTGATCCGCTGGATGCGAGACGCACGGGACCGGTGGCGACAACTGGGCGTAGGCCTATGTTCAGTAGTGGAAGTCTTTAGGATGTAAATGATTATGATTTATTTCAATCAAGATATTTACATTATTTACAAACTAAATCTATAATCTATAATAGTAATAAAAATATATGTACAAGTATTAAAAGGGTTACAGGGCGTCAAGAAATTCGACCACATCGCTGTCAACAGGAAAAGTGCCGAGAAGGCTGGCAGCATTGCCACGTTGTATGGCAATGCTGATTCTTTGGCCAAAAAATAGGCTCGCCCTCTGGTCACGTGAAGAGTCGACCAACCGCTTGGCGATTTCCCGAAATACTAGGTGGGCAATCGGACCCCATGGCCCTAGTGTTTCAACCCCAAAAGGCTCAAACACGTAACTGATGATGATGATCAATTTTACAAGTAGAATGCTTAATCTAAACTTAAACTACCTACACAAAAGTATTAGCATAACATGTAACCCTCAACGCCGTATCTAGTAACAAATTAAGTATTTTTATCATTCTATTGCAATGATCCCATGAATTGTATACTTACGTATCTTATTCCGTTGTTTTTTTATGTTTACTTTTATTTAATTTTGTTGTACCTACTATTAATGTAGGTAGGTAACCATTCTTTTTTGTGCGTTTTGTCCTGTGCGGGCTAATAAATACTTTTTCTTTCTTTCTATAACTTAAAAAAGAAAATTTAGGAAAAATGATTACAATATTTAAAAAAGTAACTATAGGTGTGTAAATGTTAACAGTCCTCTCTTTGTGTATGATGGAGGTGTGCGTGAGTGAGTGTGAGCGGGTGTGTAAGATTGGAGAGCATGACTTTTTTGTTATTTTTGTAATTGATTTTGTTTGTTTATTGTTTTATGTGTTAAATTGTGTATCTGCTCGGCTCCATAACAACCTCGCCTGCGGTTCGGGTGTGAATTCCGCCTCGACTGCAATAACAGAGTTTCCTCACTTATATCAAAATGTACTATTATAGGTCGATGATCTGCTTTCGTAAGGGGGGGGGATACAATTGAAGAGGTCCTTGCTTACATACACAAGAGCTGGTGTCAGCTGAATACTGGAATGCTGGTTACGTGAATGGAAATCAAATTGTGCTAGGAATAACGCCTCCACACATTTGAGAGCAGACTAGGACATATATTCAAATAGGCTGCAACGATCAGAACGCTTGCAAGTTGAAAGGAAATTCTTTCCTCCAAGTTACTTGCGTCCTGTCCAGTCCAGCTTGTCCAATGGGCATATATTGTTACAACACACGCAAAATTAATAAACAGTTCCTTGATTTTAAATATAAACATGACCTTGGGTTCGGAGACGAGATTAGTTGGGAAAGACTATTTGAGATTTATGGCCTTAAGCCTTTTATAAACACTGAAACTTTCAACAAGTGTGTTGCCAAGTATTCATTTTTTTTTAGGAATATATGCAAGGTTGCTAAAGCCCTGCACATTAGCAACAAGATCAAAACAGCATAAAATAAAATAAAGACAGTTTGAAAAGTCAAAAATAACGAGACCAACAGGAAGAAAATACGTAACACTAGTTACACATTAGATACAGCATGTGGTCCTAACAGCTCGAATCAGGAAGTAGCTCAATCTTTATCGATATACTACCGTTAAAAACTACGGAGGCTCAAAATTCCACACCTGAAGTCTCAATGGGGGCTATCGCGTATGAATTCGCCGCTAGAGGCGCTAGTGTAGCGCGAGGCCTCCGAAATGTCAGATTTCATAGAAAGTTCACGCGTTGAGTGCTTTTTTATCACGTATTTTTACTAATATTCGCGATTGTGATTTAGATTAAGCTATTCCTGATTAATTACGACTTGAATATTTTATGTAACAACTTAGGATCTAATTTGTTTGCACTTGGAGGTAAAATGATTTTTAAATGTTTCATGCTTGCTAATTTCAGGAAGAATATTGTAAATAAATGTATCTGAAGTTTACACTATGTTGTTATTCGTAATAGAATATAAAATAGAATTATTGACTGTAAAGTATAAAATAGAATTATTGACATAAGCTTACGCGACAGTGGTGCCATCTGGTGAGCTCAAAAACGATAGCCTCATTGGTTTATTAAAGGCAAACGTATCTGAATGCCCGGCTGAATTTAAATTTAAACACATAAAGCCTATGATAGTTATTAAAGCTTTCCGCCAAATAATCAAACTGACCGAAGATTTCTTGGGAATGTCTATCAATGTTTGTACATCCATAATTGAGACTATAGCACCATACTTAGCGCTAATTTTTTGTGTGTAGACCAAGGAGTTTTCCCTGATTTAATTAAATACAGTAAATACCTCTTCTTAAAGGTTTTTGAAAAAGTAATTCTGAATCAAATGCTCAATCATTTTAACACCAACAGACCTCTCCAAAGCATTTGACTACGTAAATCACGACACATTACTTTTCAAATTTGAGCATTACGGTCTAGGTAAACTTGCACTTAGTTTGGTAAAATCTTATTTGAGTGATAGACAACAACATGTTCAAATAAATGTTGTCAATTCACAGGGTTTAAAAGTAAAAATGAGGGTTCCACAAGGCTCAATATTGGGTCCTTTTCTCTTTCTAGTAGTAGTATAAATGATCTACCCTATTAATTGAAAAACTAACCCCAAAATTGGTGTTATTTGCTGATGACTCTTCCCTAATTTTTAAGATAAATAGACGGGCTCAAAATCTAGATGACGTGAATAATGCCCTACTTAAGGTCCATATGGTTCACAGCAAACAATATAATATTAAACGAAAAAAAGACTAAATGCATAAGTTTCGCTTTACCGAATGTTACAAATAGTGATTGTGATATAATATTGATTAAAGAGAAACTTGAATTCGTAGATAAAACGGTTTTCTTGGGGATTACGCTTGATTCAAGGCTACAGTGGAGTTCTCATTCAACATCTTTTGCGGTACCGCTAAGTTCAGCAGCATATGCTTTTAGAAAAATCGGTCAATTTACTGATGTAGATACCGCTAGACTGGTCTATTTTAGTTACTTCCATAGTAAAATGTGTTATGGCATTTTGTTATGGGGACGGGGTGCAGACATTCAGTCTATATTTATTCTGCAAAAAGGAGCAATCAGAGCCATATTTAATCTTCGTAGGTGCAATTCTCTAAGGGAACTGTTTAAGGACATTAACATCATTTATTTATTCATTTAAAACACATACCACTATCATCACAGGCTTACCTAATACAATAGTGTAGTTATAGTTACATTTATCAAGCTAGCTTACAAAGATTAGTATTACATTTATATTATTTAACAACCAAGACTGATTTTACAAAATGCGGCCCGTGTGAATTCACTCAGAGTACAATTGAAGCAGTCAATCTGTTGTGACACCATATTGAGTGCACGCAGCGCGTGCGACAGCGGCGCGTGCTGCAGCAGGTTGGTGCGAGCGGGCGGCACCCACAGCAGTAGCGGCCGCCTCCGTCGCCCCACGTACCCATCAGGCACACACAACCCAACCGTACTTAGAACGCCTGGATTGTGTATTTTACCACGCATAATCTTGAATAAGTAAGTGGCGAGAGCTACTTCCCTTCTAACTACCAGTTTATAGTAGCCTACCATGCCCAGTACAAATAGAGTGAGATATAGCAGTGGATACCCTGGATACACACCATACAGCCTTAAGTACAGGAACCTCACAAACTTGTTCAGGATACGTTCTAGCATTTGTTTGTACTTGACTTCATGTGGCGACCAGACGACAGCATTGCATTCCAAATGACTTTTTACAAGCGCTTCGTACAACGATCTCAGAGCACTGATGTTCATGAACTGGTTTCCTAGCCGTAAGACCAACCCTAAATTGAAAGAAAAAGAAAGAAAGAAATTGTATTTATTAGCCCGCACAGGACGAAATAAAACAAAAATATGGTTACATTTACATTAAGTACCACAAAATTATGAAAGTAGTAATAAAACTATAATTAATAAAAAAAAAACAACTAAATTAGTCCTGTACGAAGCCAAAAGGCCCCTATCTCAGCATGGTGCTGTAACATTTACAAAACGTCACAGCGCTGGTATTCTGATAGGGCCCACAGTGATGCCACGGTCAGATACGAATACGAATTTAAAATATATAGATATATATAATGTGTACAACGAATAAACAAATATAAATATGTGAAGTATAATAAATGCGAATTTATGAAAATAATACATACATCTACACCCCACGTAACCACATTGTTTGTCAGTCTGTGCCATGAGTATCACTGGCAACACTGACGAAGAGGACGCGGGTGCAGACATATTTGTTTCTTTTTATCATTATGTCAGCAGTAAAATAAATAAATTGCGGTATGCTTTTTTACAAACAACCGTGATATGCTTACGGAAAGTTAGGTCCGCTGTAAAGCGCACGCCTAAGTCCTTAACCTCTGAGACACGTTGCAGTCGGATTCCATCCATGCAATATTGATAATGACTCGGGTCGCGGGCACGGGGAAATGATAACACCGAACATTTGGCCACATTGAAATACAACTTATTGCTACGGCTCCACTCTACCACCCTATTAATATCCTGCTGCAGTATGTCATGATCAGTTTCCTGCTTTATTTCAAGCACCAATTTCAAGTCATCCGCGAATAACAATGGTATGGATTTATTGACTACTCTCAACAGGTCTGGACGGTACATTGTCATCATCTACGAAAACATAACGTACGTAACGAAAAATTTGCATCTTTTTAGTAATAGATGTGACAGACACAATTACATAGTACTAGAAATAGGGACTAATTAGTTCAGCCAGGCTTCAGACTCGCTAAATGAATAAATCGATAAAGGAATTAATTGTATAAGTTAAGGTTTATCGCTATTATTTATTGTGTGTGTGAATTATATTATCATAGGTTAAGGAATACTAACAAAAATGTATGGGTAATCTACCTGATTTAAAGTAAAATAAATAAAAATAAATAAAGTAGACTCATCTTTCATGGGACACTGTTTGAGATGCTATAATAAAATTCCACAAAGTATTCTTGAACTTAATGAGACGAAATTTTAAACATGCATTAAACGCACACTATTTATGCAAGCATAATACAAGTTGGACGATTATATCGCTGATAAAAATGCTTGGCTCAAAGCCGGTCCTGCTCCATAAGGACAGGGACGCATAAATTGACAACATTAAATATAGTATTGTTGGAGCTGCTGAAGATTGTACTACTATCTTTGCATTGCATAGATTCAATCTCTTTTGTATTATAATTATAAAGCCCATATTGTGTACCATCTTGAAATGAATGATGTAACCAAGGTTTTGTAACAATATGCTGATTTAAAAGAGTGTCCATGGAGTTTCTCGCCCATTCTTCTCCAAAGTACTACTTACTTACTACTTACTTACTGGCTTACTTTCACAGTTTTTATGCCTTGTGACTGGGACTGTAGCTACATTTAATTGTTATCTTTGTTTCGACAATTCTCTGGCGTACTTGAAATTAAATAAAAAACTTTTTTTAATATTTTTTTGAATACAAGTTTTTAAGGTTATCATTTTACTTTATACAATCTCCATGCCCCTTTTACTATGCAATGCATCCATCAGCACAATGTTTTGAGTGCATTATATTGAGTTTTACCGTAAAACGTGACCGTAAATTTCACCCCAAAAATATGTCGTTACCCAGCAATAATTTTTGCACAGCAGATGTAATGACAAGACACTCGCCAAATTTCAAAATTGAATATAAATAGACTTGAAGAAGATTTACGCGTAATCGATTTCGATCCAGTCTATAATTCCGCTGACCCGCAGTTTTGCATGTTGTATGTAATTGAAAACTTCCGAAATGCAATTCAGAAAAACACAGTCGTATCACAGTTGAGCAACAAAAATCAAAACATAAAACCATGGATCACATCAGGTCTTATTCGTTGTATGAAACATAGGGATAAACTGCATATGAAAGCTAAATCGAATCCAGAAAATGCAGTATTGCAACTTTCATACAAAAGATATCGAAATTTCTGTAATGATCTCCTTAGAAAAGTTAAAAGCAAGTACGACAAAGTGGCATTGGAAAAGGCTGGAACAAATAGTAAAAAGATCTGGAAATATATTAAAGACGCAACGTATACCACAAAACCGTATGAGTCATCTTCAAGTTTATTACAAGCATACTCGTCACCGGTGGAATCCGCTAACATAGCAAATAATTTCTTTGTTAATGTGGGTAAGTGTCTGGCAGAAAAAAATCTAGGTCAATCCCAAAACCTAACACTAACCTAACCTAGCACTCCTATAACATCTAACACTGCTTTAACATCCTTCGCGCTGCTAGATACTGACGAAACTGAGGTAGACAGTTTAATCATGACTTTGAAAGAAGACTGTGCAGTTGGCTGGGACAACATATCGAATAAAATTATTAAAAAATTCAAGGACATTTTGGTACCACCACTAACTTATATTTTCCGCATTTGTTTATCTTCGGGTCTTTTTCCAGAGTGTCTCAAAAAAGCTGTAATTGTCCCTGTCTATAAATCAGGCAGCAAAGAGCAAGTGACAAATTATAGACCTATTTCTTTACTGCCTTCTATGTCAAAAATATTGGAGAAAATAATAAATAAAAGGTTGTTGAAATATTTGAAAGATAAATCTATTCTGTCTGAACGGCAGTTTGGTTTTAGGCCTAAAGTTTCAACTGCCGATGCGGTACATCATCTGACTGACTATCTAGCGCAAGAACTTGACAAGGGTAACCACACGATAGGAATTTTCCTGGACCTTGCCAAAGCTTTTGACACAGTTTCCATTCCAATTCTGTTGCGCAAACTTGAGATTATGGGTGTACGAGGCACCCAACTGAAATTATTCAAAAGTTATTTAGAAGATCGTTCCCAGTGCGTAAAGATTGGCGATGTTCTCAGTGCTGTTCAAATAGCACATATTTTGGTGTTCCTCAAGGAAGTATTCTGGGGCCCACTTTGTTTTTGATTTACATAAATGACCTTTGCAATCTAAAGCTAGAGCATGGCACTATCATAACTTACGCTGACGACACTGCTTTAATTTTTTTCGGCTGACTCAGAAAACGAAGTCTACAGTCTTGCGCAACATGGATTTAATATTGTAAATAAATGGCTTCAAAATAACTCACTAACTCTAAATGCAGAAAAGATAAATTACATTAAGTTTACGATGCGCAAGCATTTATCGAATATCCCCACAGCGTTGCATGCCCATTGTTGCCCAGACCCAGCAGATGGCCAGTGTAAGTGCCCCAATATTAAGAAGACTGACAAAATAAAATACCTGGGTATTATAATAGACGAAACACTTTCCTTCAAAGAACATATGGAAGCTCTAAATAATAGAATTCGTAAGCTGATATTCGTATTCAAAAAGCTACGATTTATTACAGATCCAAAAATACTGAGGCAAGTATATTTTGCTCTTTGTCAGTCAATTCTGACTTACTGTATCACTTCATGGGGTGGGACGAGTAAAAGTCTTTTATTGCCCATTGAAAGAGCTCAAAGAGCTATTCTCAAGGTGGCTACTTGCCGCCCTTTCCTTTTCCCCACTAACCTCCCGTATAAATCCTGTGAAGTACTAACAGTTCGACAGTTATTTATTATGAGCACTGTACTAAAACAACACGCAGCACTTCTATACAGCACTGAATTTACTAAAAAAAGACGGAAAGATATAGTTTGCCCTCAAAAAAGTACAAAACATGCTTTCACAGCCAAGTTTTATATGTACCTCGGACCGCTACTCTATAACAGTCTAAATGAAAAAGGAAACATCTACTCATTAAATCACAATAACTGCAAGAAAATCCTTAAGGAAGCTCTTCAAACTATGTCCTATGAAGATACAGAGAAGTTATTACTTGTGCTAAAGTAAATATTGTTCATATATTTTTTTTTTTGTTTTGTTTATATAATTAGTTAGCTAAGTAAGATACTATAATTGTTATATACCTTTTACATATTCGTACCAATTAGATTAATATGCTTTGTGATTTTTTTGTCAATTAAAGTTACCTTCAATCGCCTGAAACACAGGATTACCTAGTTCAGGCACAAACCATGGTGAACTTGACGTGATAGATTTAAGACAAACTGTAAACGTTGTTCCTTATATTTTTGAATAAATTTTATTATTTTATTTAATGCTTGGTTGCCGGATTCGTGAAGGCGTCTGTTTACACATTGTATAGTTTTTATTTTATTTTATCAGGCCGCATGAACGTTTGTTTGATGTCAACTGAACGTTCGAATTTCGATCGTTTCAGTAATGAAACACTAAAGTAAAGGAGGTTTTAATGAAAGACTAATAATTTTCAAGGTTGTATCTGATCATACAAATCATTCTGCAAACTCATGATGAGTCTACAGGAAGTTAATCAGACCATTCTTGGTCTAAGTAAATATTAATTATGTTTAAGTCAAATAAGCTGAAAGCTGAACTAACATTAGGATCATATAAAAGGCTGCGCTTTCTGACCGAAGTTACAATTCATCGTTAAGTTGCAAAGACGTGCTTCGACGAAAATTCTCTTCCAAAATGAAGACAGTTCTGTTACTAGTCGGCCTGGTCGTAAGTACATGTTGTTTTGTTACTAACTTGTAATAAAGGAGGAGGTTATGTTTTCCACCTAAATCTTTTTTTTGTTCATGTATGTATACCGATTTCTCTGTGGTTACTGGTACGATTTATGTTTCTTTTGTAAATTTAAAAATGTACGGCTCGTTACTTACTTTCTCTGAACATCGAGCTGCATTCGCAGATCGCAATCCGACTTCATTTTGCCAAGTATGGCTCGTATACGAAAATTAACGTTAATCGTAGTTATACAGAGTGTAAAAGGACTCTTCACGGACCCGTCAAACAAGCATCATGTGTATCAAACTAAGTAACTTTACGCAAGAATTATTTCTGGGACTGACTTTTTTTTTTGGGGTGAAAAATCACGTCTTACAGTAGGACTCAATGTAACGCCCTTTAGCATTGTGCTGGGGGATGAATTGGATAGTACCGGGGGTCGTAGAGGTGTTTGAAGTAAAAATCTTACATAAAAAAAAGTATTAAAAAAAACTTGTGAAAAAGTTGGAACTTTGACCCCCAATATTTCCGTAACTAGAGGGTTCCCAGGTATGGTGTAGAACAAAAAAAATGGCAATGACGAGTAGAACAAGTGCCTTTCGGCTTCGTTAAGGGTCTTGTTACACCCTTTAGTATTGACGTTTACATTCGTATGCGACGTAGCCATTCACGCTAGTAAGGTCAGCTTGAGCTGCCTCTTGAGGAAACTTGCACAGTTTTGCAACATACTTGCTCTGGTTTGCCTGTACAGTCCAACTGTACAGGCAAACCCGTCAGGTACACCATACCGTGTCTGGCTAGCTTTACACGAGTATGAACATCAACCACTTTAATAAAGTTCATATCTTACTTTACTTAAAGTAGCGTTAAACGCTATAGGGTGTATCAGACAGGTTTACCTGTACAGGTACACCAATCGGGTAAGCTGAAGCAGTGTAGAGGACTAACCTGCACAGTTTTGCAACATACACGCTCCGGTTCACCTGTACAGGGCAACTCTACAGGCATACCTGACTGGCTTTAGCTTTGCATTTGCTAAGTCATGTCAAAGTACGATCTGTGCTTTTAGTTACGGACATATACAAAGTTCCAACATTTTCACAAGTTTTTTTTTATTACTAGTTGATAAGGTAATAATTTTACTTTTTAATCCTCCATTATTACTACTCGTATTATACTATTCAATGCATCGAATGCACAATATTTTGAGTGCGATACGTTAAATTGATTTATTCCATTCTAATACCAAAAACTAATACCACTGGTATTTGTTTCAACTCATATTTTTTTTCTATTCCGAACCGATACCATTGTTTAAACTAATACCAAAACAAGTTCAAAGATATAAGGTACAGTCAGTAAAAATGCTTTGTATGTAAATATAAGACCTTTAATTGAAAAAAAAAACAGATAACTCCAAAAAAATCAAATTTTGTTAGCAAACGTCTTGTTCAATGATAAAATATCACTTAAATAATCAACTTTAATATAATTTTAGTTCCTCTCTATACCTGTATAATATTTTTTTTTTGCAAAAACATCAAACAGGAAGAATTTACTTACAATCTAAAAATTACAAAATATCTCAAAAAATTAACTCTTAATTTATATTGAAATTTATCTGACATAGTTATTATTAGACAGGTACGTAATTATTCACGTCTACCTATCTCATAACAACTATGTCAGGTAAATTTTTAACAAAAATAAATCACTTTTTATCTAACAATTGTAAAATATCACAGAAAATCAACTTTTTGTATAATCTAATCAGTCATTCATCACCTACATAGCAATGAATCAGCATTTTTTTTTGCAATAATATCTAATATGAAAAATTCACTTTAAATCTAACAATTATAAAATATCACAGAAAATCAACTTTTTGTATAATCAAATCAGTCATTCATCACTTACATAGCAATGAATCAGCAATTTTTTTTGCAATGAATTCTAACCTTACCTAACAATTGTAAAATTTCACAGAAAATCAACTTTTTGTTTAATCAAATCAGTCATTCTTCACCTATATAGCAATGAATCAGCTATTTTTTTTTGCAAAAACGTCATATATGAATAATTCACTTATAATCTAAGAATTATAAAATATCACAGAAAATCAACTATTAGTATAATCAGCTAAATGACGTGTAAATAATTTCTTATATTTCAACAATTAGTAGCTAAACCCTTAATTTTTCTAAGCAGTGACCTACGGAGATTTTGTTTTTGAGGAGTTGGTCAGTTACGTATGTGATCCACGAATTTTTCATAATAGTTGTCTGTGCACATCGTTTTGCGGGGGGTGCGTTTGATTTATATTGAGTAACAACCACTGTTTATATATCTGCGTCCTCTTTCAGCACGTTCAGAAGCTGATATAAATTAGCATTCTTTGGCACAGCCGAGTTTAATTTCTTATGCCAAGATTCTACGGCATTTGTGGTTCGATGGCGTTCACCATGAACGCACCAAATGTCTACAAAACTCTCGTTCTCTAGCCATTGTGACACCATGTAGTCATTAAATGTTTGAATGGCGTCAGTATCAGGACAGTCTTCCATTATGTAGCACCATCCTTCTGATATGAATTTACGAGGAAGTAAAGGCAGTAAAGCTGAAAGTCTTACATGTCTTTGGGTGATAGCATCTTTTGTCAGATCCAACTGTTTTGCTTTTTTCCATACATTTTTGGAATAATGAAAGTAGCATCCTTTAATCACAACTGACGGAAAAACAATTGTAATGGCGTTCATTGCGGCTAGTTCAAAATCTGTTAAAAATTTTACGGGTTAACCCAGGAATGTTTTGTTTCAAAATTTCAAATAATTTTTTGTATGTTTCTTCTGTTTTTTTGTTAAGTAAAACATAAATAAGAGGAACTATACGAGTGTGATCTTCGTCACTTCCCAGATCTCCGTGGATAGTATATAACTGCACAAAAGGCTCAGGGGTGCAATCGAATGTTCCGTCGCTTTCAAAAAATTTAATGCTCGGAATTTTCTCTAGTTGATTTGGACTGACCAAGATTATTATTCGGGTATTGGAAGACTCATCTTTATAATCGTAAAACAAAAAATCTCTAAATTGTAATGGAACTTCTACTTCATCAATTGATTTACATTTAATTTTTTTTACACCAGCTGCGTTGTTTCTTGCATAATACAATTTTGATTTGATGTTTGCAAACGATGGGATATTTCTCACCAAATCTGATTCAGTAGCGCAGAATTGTGATTTGAATTTGTTATATATGTTTGGTATTGGGGCGAAATCAGACTTCATCACTTTATCTCTTAAATCATCCAGCTTTTTTGCCATTACATTTTTGAATTCATCGGGCTCGCAGCTATGATTTTTCTCATTGGAAATATTGCCATCCTGTGAGGACAACAAAATAGCTTTAGCAAAATAGTTTTCGGATAAAAATACATATTGAAAGATGGAACACTAACTGTCTTATTCATAATATAACGCTTACCGAAGGTATAAACCTTCATTAGTTAAAACATGTTTTAAGGTGGATGCTCCAGGGTGGCCCGCAAAATTCAAATTATCGTAAGTTTTTTGCAATTTGCAGCTCAGTATGGGATAGTATGGTAAATAGAAACTAAATTCGCGGTACTGGCATGTATGTATTTATATCATTATATTAGTTAAATTTATCAATGTAACCCACTAAGTTAAAATTTATATTAAACGTAAAGTTATTATTAAAATGGCACATTTTCTCTTTTCTCTAAGTTAGACAATTATATTGAAGGTTTTAATAAGTATAATTGTGTAAATACATACATGCCAGTACCGCGAATTTAGTTTCTATTAATAAAATATCCGATACTCAGCTGCAAATTGCAAAAAACGTACGGAAATTTGAATTTCGCGGGCTACCCTGGAGCATTCACCTTAAGCCTACCGAACGTTCGATAAAAATTCTTATTCATAATCGTTTCTTAGAGCTCCCATAACTAAACGCCACTATCGTACACAATGTTGCCATTTTGTAGAAAAATATGCGATTTTAGTCGATTTTAACGTTGTTTGCCTCTGGTCACAGAAAATTTGTCTATGCATTTTTAAACACTGTCATAAAAAACGTACACCAAGGTAAAGGAGGGAATAGTTTGAACTACCTAGTCTTTTGAACAATTTGTTGAATTTGTTATCATGCAATCTGGGAAAAAGCGGCAAAGGCCGTTGCCGTTAATACTTGTAATTCTGGTGAAGTACCACACCACCGACTAAATTAATTATAAAAGCAGCCGTTTCTTTGGAAAAACTGTACCATTTACGAAATTCTTCGTCATCCAGATAAAATGCATCGAATCTCTGCTAATACAATTTTATACGCGAACAACCACAATGCTATGTAGGGATTTTAAAGTAGGTATTTTAATACTAACTGACTGACATTGTAAACCGAACGTCAAACACGAAACAACTGATCGATGTCGGCCATTTGTTTCCCTTTTTTTTTTGTTTATCTAGTGTTTTTTTTTTACTCTTGCTATTCCAATTTACTTTTGACAATGGCAGAATTGTCGACAACGGCATCGGTACTAATTGCCATTTAAAGAAATAGAATAGAATTGATGTCGGCCATTTTATTGTTAACGAACGTTTAAAGAAGGGTCATGGCTTCTTTAAATCAAATTAACTTTAATGGAGAAATAAAGAGTGTTTTTACCTCTAAAATACGATTATGAATACCATTTTTTTAACAAGCTTCCTACAAAGGCCTTATAAAGCTCCACTAATTCATTATAAATAAGCCAGTTAAACTCTATGTAAGAAGTTGGTAACATACCTTTATCTGTAAAGATCCACTGCACTCTTTAACATTCACACATCTCCAATGGGTCCATCCATTTTTATTTTCCCTTTTTTTTGTGTACTGGTAACCAGCTCTCATTAAAACCAAGCCACCATTTCTTGTTATGAAAGTCAAGCTTCCTGTTTTTCCCGAAGATGTTGAGGGCTGATTATCAGCTTCCTCAGACATATCTAAAAAAAATTATATATTGTATGTAACTTTTACATTTGATTGGATTATGATAAAAAAATCAAATAATAGGTATTTTAAATAACACTAATTTTAATAAAGAGAAGTAAATTATACAAAAGAACAAATTAATATACTCACTTAATAAATAAAAATCACTGTCACTCTGATACCAATACGCCACCGCCACCGCACGGAAATGTACTGAGGAATTTATGTAGATAAAATTTCTCTCCGAGTCAAAGCACAACATTCCAGTCACACTTGACTCTGATTGGTTGTTTCGAATTTTGGAACAATAGAGCAAACTCACCCTTTCTCGCAGGTAAAAAAAATAGCAAGATGATTCACTAAAACTACTCTTACCTATGCTAACCTTTGTAAAAATATTGGAGTGAAGTGAATTTGGAAAGTTTTAAGCATTATATTACGATTACATAAAAATATTGAAAAACAAATTTACTTTGATTAGGTTTGACTGCGCTGACTGTACCAAATTCAAGTTGTTGGTATTCGTTCGTACATTAAATTAAATTATTTAAAAAGTGGTATCCGTTCGGAATAGAAAAAAAATAAGAGTTGAATCAAATACCAGTGGTATTAGTTTTTGGTATTAGAATGGAATAAATCGTTAAATTTTATACCGTAAAACGTGACCTTAAACAACACCCCAAAAAAATTTCGTCTTTAAAAATATTTTATATTGCTGAGTGAAATCGTTCTTAAGTATATTCAGGGAAATGGTCATAATGGTTCAAAATTTGGAGGTGTTCAAATAAGATAATCAACCACATAATATAACACAATACCTATATGTACACAGGTGTTACTCGCTTGTAGCGAGCCGATTTGTTCTGTTGCGATTTAATTCAGTGAACGAACGGCTGTGTAAACACGCATACCTACGTAAGGCTTTAAGAATAATCTATAATGATCTTGAGGAAATGAGGAAGGTAAAAATTAGCGCCATCTACCGACCAACTATGCCAATAAATTATAATTACCGCTAACTAAATTATTAATGCAAGTAAATTATTCTTATTCAACGTCCGTACTTCTTGCGTATAACGCTAATATTTGCCAAAGAATAGTAAAATATTAGTAGAACAGTTAAAAACATAACAATATGGTTTATATTGTGGTTCGGCTAACTGGTTGCTTTCTTTTAGTGATATGATTTGTGTTTTTACATGATACATTAGAGTATTTACGTACCTGCTTCATTTTTTGTTTTTAGATTGATTCGTGTATGTAATTCATACGTGGATAAAAATCCACGAACTAAATCTGAGTGGCAATGAAGTTTTCTCCGTACGAATCAGCTGCCACAAAATTGAGTGGACAAATATCTATAAAGGGTGTAACAAGACACCTTAACGAAGCCGAGAGGCACTTGTTTTCCCCATCACTGCGATCATTTCTTTGTTCCGTACCATAACTGGGAAACTTCTAGTTACGAAGATATTGGGGGTCAAAGTTCCAACTTTTTCACAAGTTTTTTTTTTTTAAATACATGTTTTTAATACAAGATTTTTACTATCAACACCTCCACTACCCCTGTACTATTCAATCCATCCATCAGCACAATGTTTTGATTGCGTTACAATGGATCCTACCGTAAAACGTAATTTTTCACCAATAAAAAAGTCGTTTCCCAGCAATAATTTTTGCGTAAAGATGCTTAGTTTGATGTACATAATGCTTGGTTGACGGCTTCGTTAAGGGTCTTGTTACACCCTGTATAATGTTGTTCTCTCATGTTTTACTATTCATTGGCAAAAGTTAGTATTATGAGCAAGAAGTTCGTCCGTCAGTCGGCAGACGGCGCTATTCAACTTTTTTCATTTATTTCATTTGCTCAAGGTCATTTTGGCTTATCATAAAGCCATAATACGATTATTTATTTAACAGTGAATTCAATTGTTACAGGCGGCCTTAGCCTTCGCCGATGCAGGTCTGCTTGGAGTAATAGGAAATGGAGTACAGGGCTTGACAAACACAGCGGGAAAGACAGTAAACGGCGTGCTTCAAACCGTAGATGGAGTACTAACAGGAGGTACATCTTTTTAAATATTTTTTCAACGAACTATTTTTTTAATATTTTTTAAACTTATCTACTTTTACTGCGTGGAAGGGACATCGATGCATAGACGGTAACCACGTGTTCAGTTCATATTCCAGACCACCCATATTCTGTTCCCTTCGCGAGGGGAACATCCTCCCCCGCCCATGGCTCCGCCATTTGCGGTGCCGGAAGCGGACCACACTGAGGACGATGACGACATTCCAGAGGTGACTGGGGTAGACCTGAGAGTGGCGGTAGGCAGGCTTAAGGCCAAAACTGCCGCCCCAGGACCCGACGGCTTACCTGGCAAAGCCTGGGTCCTGGCCTTGCAGGTTCTCGGGCCCCGACTGGAGGGGCTCCTAAGCGCATGCTTGGAGAGAAGCCTCCTTGCCGGATTGCCGCCATGGGATCTGGAGGCGATAGTCCTCGCGCGCCTGCACGAGTGGCGCGTGGAGGCACTACGCCGGGGGGAAACTCCGCTGCCGCGGCAAATTGTCGCTCAGCGGACAGACTTCCGGCGTGATCTCATGGCGACATGGAGAGAGCGACTGTCGCAACCCCGTGCAGGGCACGCCACTATAGTGGCGGTAAGTCCCCTCTTTGAGGAGTGGCTAGAGAGGCGCCACGGCGCCCTCACCTTCCGCCTGACGCAGGTCCTCACCGGACATGGTTGTTTCGGGAGGTTCCTGCACCTAATCGGGCGGGAGGAAACGCCCGGGTGTCACCACTGCGAGGATCGACCGGAGGACATGGTGGAGCACACTGTGCAGGTCTGCTCCGCTTGGGCGGAGCAACGCCGTGTCGTCGTAGCGGCGATCGGCGGCGGCGACCTCTCGCGTCCGGCCCTGGTTCAATCCATGGTCCGGAGCGAGACGGAATGGGACGCCGTCACCTCGTCGTCCGTCTTATGACGACAGGCCGTGTCGACGGCGCGTTCGTGTTCCACGCGCGCCTCAAAGAGAGTCAGCAAACAGGAAGGGGTCCGTAAGGGCCGACGCCTGCCAGGGTTGCGGGACTGTTCGAAAGAGATACCGCGGCCCTGGAACACAAAGGGCAAAGGAAGGAACATGGATGGGTTTTAGTCAGTAGAAGTCTGACACTCCCTCCTGCTCAGCCCAGAGCGGGAGGGGTTATTTGATGATTTCCCATCGGTAAAAAAAAAAAAAAAAAAAGACCACCCATATAGAAATGTCTTCGTGCGCAAAGGACCCGAATCGTCAATGTAACCTTCAATGTCAATTATCAGTTTATTTTTCTTGTGTTAGCAGAACTTAGTACCTAAATTATTAACTTTGTGCAGCGTCTGGGTCACCAAGATACAGGCTGTGTCTAGTTTGGGATCCGCTGTGAAGCCTGTCAGCTTTCTGATAGTTCTAACTTAACACCATTTTTGAATGTTTAAGAACGATGAAGCTAGATAAATAAATTTGAATATTTTGAGTTTAATCTTGGCATTTTCCATCTCCATCCATTGATCACTCTATTAGTGTATTTCGTTTTTTATACAGGTACTAGCTACCCACCCCGGCCGGTAACGCATGGGCGCAATTTACGAATGAAAAGTGCACTTTACATTTTTTTTTGTTTTCTTCAGGACCCCGTGATACCGCCAAAGCTGAAGTCAGCTCCAGTAGTGACACCGACGACGCTAAAGTGAGTGCCCCCGAAAGTGAAGCCGACGCACCTGCAGACAACCACATTAGTGATGAGACTCCAAGATGCCGCTGGTCAACGCTATAACTGTCTCCGAAAGTGAAGACAGCTCCACTAGTGACACCGCCGCTAGTGAGTCAGTAAAGTACCTACCAACTAACTGATTATAAAATTACTGAAACGATATTAAACAACTGAATACATGTTTTTTAATTATATTTTTTATCTACTATATTTATGACAATTAACTTACAATATTAAAACAAGTTTCTTAGGGTTTTATACTAAAAAAAATATAACAATATTTTCTAAACCAACATGAATTTGTAATCGTGCCGCGCGCATTGTTCAAGTTTTACTTCTATTAAATTGTTTTATGTTAATAAACATTAATAATTATTAGAGCTGTGTTTATTATGAAGAGTTCCCAAATCCAACAAAACACACATTGACCAGCTACAGCGAGTTTCATATTACTAATTGTCCAGTTACCTCGAGTCCCCTTGCAATTATATCGCGGCATTGCCTAAAACAAAAACTAAAAACGGTTTGCAAAAAAAGAGTATTTATTTAATACAGTAGTGGTAATAATTGACTCTTTAACAACAAAATATGTACAAGTTATTTATTGGGATTCAATGAACTTAGAGGATTGTATTGATGATTTTAATGATTAACCCGATTACGGCCAAGCAAAATTAAAAATAAATAAATATATATTTATTAGTAATCAAGTACAATGAACAAAGCATTTTGAACAGTGATCCTCAAACTAGACGTTAGTCTGTATCTTGGGAATCAGAGTTGTACATTTTCGTTATTATCCAGAAAGGTCGTATACGGTGATTATTAACAAAATGAAACTAGAAGAAAAATTAATGAATTAAAGTAAAAACAAGGAAATTATAATTAAGACTGAATAAAAAACAAAACTTGGTAAAACTACTCAAACAAAATTCAACTTAAATGTGTGCGTGCACGTGCGTGCGCGCGTGATTGTGTATGTGTGGGTGGCTGAGTGAGATTAGGAGTGCTATTGGTTTGTATAGTCTTACTAATGGAGGGTTATTTTTTTGTTTTGGTAGTCTGTCTGTTATTTTGGTAAATACCAGCTAGCTAAGGAGCCATTTTTCTCGTTTATCCGTATCCAATTCTATGCCCACAACTGTTCGACACTATGTATGTCACTTAGTACGTACTGGGGGGTTACTATGACGTCTTAAAGCAGGAGTCATTCTAGTGTGGGAAAGAGACAGAGCTATACAGGTCGTCCAGCGCCATCTCTTTCCCACACTGGAATTACTCCTGCTTTAAGACTCCATGGTAGGCCATCAGACTAGGGTCAGACGCTAGCGCATCAAGGTACTCGAAACTGACAAATTCTCTCAATCAACCTTGAACCATTACGCTAGCGATAAAGTTGAAAATCTATTAAAGAAATTTGACAGATTGTAGTAGCTTGATGTGCTGGCTTCTTTATACCTACTGCAGCTGTAGACCGTAAATGATGCAGGACAAAGTTGTGATGTCGGATAACGTACACCGAAAGCACAGGGCCTTTATCCGGGTAGTATTTCTTCATCGATTATACTCAAATGGACTTAGACGGAACTTGATGCCCTGGATAGGAGGGTCCGTGCACTGCTGACGCTTTTACCGGGCCCTAGATGGGCCTGATGTGGACTTCTTAGCGTCCGTATCTTGGCTACGCTTCGGTGACCTCTTCGGGGAAACCGAAGGTTTTGTCTGTGCAATAATGGACGAAGTTATGATGACGAATAACTACCGAAAATACATTGTGAAGGATAGCACGGTTGACATATGTCGGGCATGCCACCGTCCGGGAGAATCAATCTGACACATTATTTCCTGGTGTTCTCGTCTGGCTAACGGAGAGTACTTGCATAGACACAACCTCGTCGCCAGGATTATCCATCAGCAACTTGCTTTGAAGTACAGCCTTGTGGAATCAGAAGTGCCATACTATAAGTATGCGACCGACCCAGTTCTCGATACTGGTAATATCACGTTGTATTGGGATCGATCTATCGTCACTGACAGGACTATTGTTGCCAATAAGCGTGATATTGTGGTGATAGATCGATTGGAGCGTCGAGCAATGATTGTTGACATAACGGTCCCGCATGACGAGAACCTCGTGAAAGCAGAGAAAGATAAGCAGTTCAAGTATCTAGATCTGGCTCGTGAGGTTGTTGACATGTGGGACGTGAGTACAGCAGTCATTGTGCCGATAGTCGTGTCGGCAAATGGCTTTATAGCCTAATAGCCTAGAACAACATCTGCGGAGGCTCTCGCTTGGCAGCTGGATCAAGGGCTTGATTCAGAAAGCAGTACTTCTGGACACGGCGCGTATTGCTAGGAGGTTCCTCTCTCAAGAGCCCTGACCTTCGGTAGTTCGGACCCTGTTCCCGATGCCGGTGGGCTCCTATTTTTTATATTTTTAAATGTTTTTTTTTTATATTAGAATATTTAAAAATGTAAATAATATGTAGTTTAATGAATAAAGAAAATAATATAATCTAAATAAAAAGAGAAGTCCTGACTGACTCATCAACGCCCAGCCCAAACCCTTGGACCTAGAAAGCTGAAATTTGCACAGAGGTTCCCTTTATAATGTAGACAAGCAATAAGGAAGTATTTTTCGAAATTCAACCCCTAAGAGGTTGAAATGGGGGTTTGAATTTTCTGTGAAACGTTTTATTCTCTAGGTTGATTGACTCAAAAATTGGTATGTACACACTCTTCAACTTAAATTATGAGACATGTATACGCGTATTACAGTTTTTCCAAAATCGTCACCAACGAGAGAGGAGAAGAGTCAAAAAGGGCTTCGAAACTGATGTAGACGGGCGCATTGCGCGCTGTGTGGCGCAGGGCGTGCGGGTTGGAGGGTGTATTCTTTGTGAAGAGTAGGTATCCACTAAGAAAGGGTTTTCGAAATTCCACCCCTAAGAGGGTGAAATGGGGGGTTGAATGTTCTGTAAAACTTTTTATCCTCGGGGTCGACTTACTTGAAAATGTTTGTACATACTCAGTTAAAATTATGAGAAACGTGTATCACAGTTTTCCCCCAATATAAAATTCAAAGTCCTGACTGACTGACTGATATATCAACGTACGGCCCAAACCGCTGGTTCTAGGGACATGAAATTTGGACTGTGAGTTCTTTGTGGAGAGTATGTATCAATGAAAGGGTTTTCCAAAATTCCACCTCGAAGAGGGTGAAATGAGAGGTTCAATTCTCTGTGAAACTTTTTATTCTCTTTGTCGATTAACTCCAAAATTGGTATACATACTCTTAAATTAAAATTATGAAAATCATCTACTACGGTTCGGGTTCCGTGCCCATAGGGACCTGTATACGACGGATATTACGAAGCCTGCGCTGTCCGTCCGTCTGTCTGTCAGCGGGCTGTATCTCATGATCATGTAATAGGTATAGACAGTTGAAATTTTCACAGATTGTGTATTTCTGTTCTCGCTTTAACAAGTACACGTACACGTCACTAAATAGTATAAAACTAAGTCGCTTCCCGCTGTCTGTCTGTCCCTATGTATGCTTAGATTTTTAAAACTACGAAACGGTTTTTTTTTTTTTTTCTTTTGCATCTGCAGTCAGTGCATTCACTTTAAGCAGATGTGTTGCTTGCTTCTCTCATTCAGAGTGTGTCCTCCAGCGAGAACATCTACTCGTAATTATTTACCCTACAGGATGTCTTTTCTTTTGAGACGTTTAGCATAGCTGAGAGATGTGAGCTGTCGTGCAAGGGTATTGGGGTGGGCTTCTAGCCGTTCCCTGTATCTAGTCTTGACGTTGGAAATTTCTTCTCTCACTGTGAGCATTTTCAGGTGTTCGTGGATCTCAGCATTAGTCACATACCAGGGAACATTACTGATTGTTCGGAGGATTATGTTCTGTATTCTTTGGATTCGTGTGATGGAGGAGTTACAAGCACTACCCCACAGCTGTAGGGCATACATCCACACTGGTTTCAGGATCGTCTTATACACTAGTAATTTATTGTCTACTGACAGTTTGCTGTTTCGACCTAGCAACCACAAGAAGCTTTTGTATTTAATATTCAGCTCATCTCGTTTCTTCTTGATGTGCTCATTCCATGTCATACGCCTATCAAGATGAAGACCAAGGTATCTGACAGAGTTCTCATGAGGAAGGGTGGCGTTTTCTAGTTTCACCGAGGGGCAATTGCCTTTGCGTAGGGTATAAGTAACCTGCACTGATTTCGAGGTACTAGCTTTAATCCGCCAGTTTCCGAGCCATTTGGTTGTCTCGTCTAGGCCTTTCTGTAGGATTTTTGAGGCTATTACTGGGTCCTTGTGACTCGCCAGGATAGCGGTATCATCGGCGAATGTAGCTGTTGTTATGGTATTCGAGCATGGGAGGTCAGCTGTGAATATAGTGTAGAGTATAGGGCCCAACACTGACCCCTGCGGTACACCAGCTTGTATTTCAAAAAAAATTGATGTAGTTTCACCTTCTTTGACCTGGAACACCTGAGAGACCTGAGAGACCTCCTGAGAGGTACGAACTGAATATTAAAAAGTAGCTGTGTGGAAGACAACTTTTAATTTTACATAGCAGGCCCTTGTGCCAGACTCTATCAAAAGCCTGTTGTATATCCAAGAAAACTGCAGAGCAGTATTCTTTTTCCTCCAGTTCCACTGTTCCACAGTGGAGTGTTGCTCTCTAAAGCCAAATTGATGGCTTGGTATCATACCATTTTCCGTTAGAGTAGGAAGGATTCGCCGAAGGAGGAGTTTTTCAAAAATTTTTGATAGTATCGGGAGCAAACTTATAGGTCTATAGGATGTGACCTCACTTGGTGGTTTTCCGTCTTTGTAGACCATAATTATTTGGGATACTTTCCATATTGCAGGGAAATGTTGGTCTCGTAATATCCCATTAAGTACTATTGTGATAAACGTTAAAGCTTTTCGGGGCAGTTGCCTAATAATTTCTTTGGTTATTAGGTCAAAACCCGGCGCTTTTTTATCCTTTAGCTCCTTTATTACTCTCCACACTTCCAAATCAAATCAAATCAATCAAATCAAAGCATTTATTTCAAGTAGGCCAGTTACAGGCACTTTTGAATTGTCGAAACAAAGATAACAATTAAATGTAGCTACAGTCCCAGTCACAAGGCATAAAAACTGTGAAAGTACTGTAGTTGCCCATTCCCTATCGTAGATCTCTATGGAGAAGAACGGGCAAGAAACTCCATGGACACTCTTTTAAATCAGCAAATTGTTACAAAATCTTGGTTACATCATTCATGTTGAGATGGTACACTATGTGAGAACGATGTAGCAAGATGTGCACATTAAAAGTGTCCACAGTAAAAACAAAAAAGACAATTAAAAAAATAAAAATAATTAATTCAAATAAGCCGTGGCAACTAAGAGATGACCAGTCACACTGACAGCGCCCGTTCACGAACATGACGATGATCAGCACCATTCAACTCAACCATTTTGAAGGGAACTAAATGATCCGACACACGCGCCACCATCAGCGAGACATTTGAGTGAGCATGACATACTCTCAACCGCCAGGGCACATTCAGGTCAAGAAAGGACGTAGGTTTCCAGTGAACGATAGCTTTTTAACACATAGTTCTCACACAATATGGGCTTTATATAATACTAAAGAGATTGATTCTATACAATGCAAAGATAGTTGTACAATCTTCAGCAGCTCCAACAATACTATTTAGTGTTATCAATTTGTGCGTCCCTGTCCTTGTGGAGCAGGACCGGCATTGAGCCAAGCATTTTTATCAACGATATAATCGTTCAACTTGTAATATGCTTGCTTGCAAAGTGTGCGTTTAATGCATGTTTTAAATTTCGTCTCATTGAGTTCAAGAATACTTTGTGGAATTTATTATAGCATCTCAAACAATACCCCATGAAAGATGAGTCTACTTTAGCGAGTCTGAAGCCTGGCTGAACTAATTGGTTCCTATTTCTAGTACTGTAACTGTGTCTGTCACCTCTTTTACTAAAAAGATGCAGATTTTTTCTTACGTACATTATGTTTTCATAGATGTATTGACAATGTACCGTCATGATGTTAATGTCCTTAAACAGTTCCCTTAGAGAGTCGCACCTACGAAGATTATATATGGCTCTGATGGCTCTTTTTTGCAGAATAAATATAGACTGAATGTCTGCAGCCCGTCCCCATAACAAAATGCCATAAGACATTATACTATGAAAATAACTAAAATAGACCAGTCTAGCGGTATCTACATCAGTAAATTGACGGATTTTTCTAATGGCATATGCTGCTGAACTTAGCCGCCCCGCAAGAGATGTTAAATGAGAACTCCATTGTAGCCTTGAATCAAGCGTAATCCCCAGGAAAACCGTTTTATCTACAAATTCTAGTTTCTCTTTATTCAATATTATATCACAATCACTACTTTTAACATTCGGTAAAGCAAATCTTATGCATTTAGTCTTTTTTTCGTTTAATACTAAATTGTTTGCTGTGAACCAATTATGGACCTGAATTAGCGCATTATTCACGTCATCTAGATTTTGGACCCGTCTATTTATCTTAAAAATTAGGGAAGTGTCATCAGCAAATAACACCATATTTTGAGGCTGGTTTTTCAATAAATAGGGTAGATCATTTATATATACTAGAAAGAGAAAAGGACCCAATATTGAGCCTTGTGGAACCCCCATTTTTACTTTTAAACCCTGTGAATTGACACCATTTATTTGAACATGTTGTTGTCTATCACTCAAATAAGATTTTACCAAACTAAGTGCAAGTTTACCTAGTCCGTAGTGCTCAAGTTTCAAGAGTAATGTCTCGTGATTTACGCAATCAAATGCTTTGGAGAGATCACAAAAAAATCCTATGGCGTCTTGGGACTCTTTCCACGCAGTAAATATGTGCTTTAATAAGGTTACACCGGCGTCAGTCGTACAACGTCCCCTGGTGAAACCATACTGCTGATCGTGTAGGATTTTGTTGGTGTTAAAATGATTGAGCATTTGATTCAGCATCACTTTTTCAAAAACTTTGCTAAAAACTGGCAACACGGATACAGGCCTATAATTATTAGTATCTTTACTGTCCCCGGATTTGAAAAGAGGTATGACTTTACTGTATTTCATTAAATCTGGGAAAACTCCTTGGTCTACACACAAATTAAAAATTAACGCCAAGTATGGTGCTATAGTCTCAACTATGGATGTACAAACTTTGATGGACATTCCCCAAAGATCTTCGGTCAGTTTGATTTTTATTTGCCGGAAAGCTTTAATAACTATCATAGGGTTTATGTGTTTAAATTTAAATTCAGCCGGGCATCCAGACACGTTTGCCTTTAATAAACCAATTGAGACTTCAGCTGAGGAATTTAGAGCCTCCGTAGTTTTTAACGGTATATCGGTAAAGAAATTTACAAATTCTTGAGCTACTTCCTGATTAGAGGTTTTAGGACCACATGCTGTATCTAATGTATAGCTAGTGTTACGTATTTTCTTCCTGTTGGTCTCATCATTTATGACTTTCCGAACTGTCTTTATTTTATTTTCAGCAGTTTTGATCTTGTTGCTAATGTGCAGGGCTTTAGCAACCTTGCATATATTTCTAAACATTTTTGAATACTTAGCAACATACTTGTTGAAAGTTTCAGTGTTTATATAAGGCTTAAGGCCATAAAGCTCAAACAGTCTTTCCCTACTTTTCCTGATACCTCTAGTTGCCCAATCACTAAATATAAATTTAGGGCAAATACTTTTTGTCTTCTTTTCAAATGTTTTGTTGAATTCAGTGTGAACTATTGAAAATAAATTATCATACAATTGATTTATATTATTTTCGTCTATATGATGACTCATGACACTTAATTTGTTCTGTAGGGAAGTATTATACCTATTTAATTTGCTAGTAGTTATAGGTCTAAATTTAATCTCAATTTTTTGCAATGGTGTGTTACACCTGAAAGTTACAGTTTGTCCGCTGTGGTCAGACGGCGGTCTTCCCGTACTGATACAGGTTTTGGCGGTAGGTCCATCTGGAAGTCTCGGTTTAGAGTTGTATTTACTTGGTCATCGAACTCTTCATCCACAGAATTATTTGGGCGGAATACTTTTGCAAGATGTTCAGCAAATAGGTCTGCTTTTTGCTGTGGCTTTCTCATCCATCCTTCATCGCAGTTCAATGGTGGTTTAGCGACTTGCGGTCTGTCAAAATCCTTTGTTATTTTCCAGAGCGAATAGTTTGTAGACTCTGTAGCAGTTAGGTTTTCTAGCTTTTCTTGGAATGAGTTATAATGCCAGTTTTGCAACAGTGACTTGAGATCTTCTACAGCTCTGTTAAGATTAGTTTTATCTTCAGTACGCCTACTTAAATGCCAAACTCTTCGAAGTCGTCTTTTTTCTAGAACAGCCTTTTTTATTTCTAGAGGATAGTTATTTGCTCCACTACTGTTGCAAGTTTGGATCTCAGGTGTACTCATCCAGCATGCTTCCTGTATGAGCGACGTTATATATTTAGCTGCCTCATCTATGTCTTCAGGAGTTTTAAGGGCCGTTTTCATGTTTATTGATTCCTCAATGTGCTCTCGAAATGTATTCCAGTCTGTAAGTTTATTACACAGCCTTATTGATCTTGACACCTCTATAAGGTTGGTACTGACTGTCAAGAGCACCGGAGTGTGATCTAACAAGAGTCAGGTTTCATATGTAACTTCATTAGACCTTTGGCTATGAAGAAATCTATAAGATCTGGCACCTTCTTGGTATCAGTTGGCCAATTAGTAGGTTCTCCTGTGGATATGGTGCTTAATTTGTTTTTATGTACGCTCAGTTTCAGCTGTTTGCCGCTTGTATTCGTTAATCTGGAGCCCCAGGAAATATGTTTAGCATTCCAATCTCCCCCTACAATATAGCGGTGTCCAGAGTGTCAAAGAAGTTGGAGTACATTAACTCAGTCATATTGTGTTTAGGTGGGCAGTACACTGCTGCCACATTGATGTCTCCTGATTTGTCAGGAACGGTTATTGTGGTTGCTTGGATGTGCTCAGTCTCATAGTTAGGCATTTGATGATGTTTGATAGTCTTTTTTATAATGATGGCCGATCCCGCATGGCTTGTACCGTCAGGGTGGTTGGTAATGTAGCAGTGATAGTCTGGAAACCTTACTATGGAATTAGCTTTACAGTGGGCCTCAGAGATAAGGAGAATGTCTAGTTTATGTTGAGTCACGGTATGGTACGGTAACGGATTTTGATGCGGTTTTTTTAATAGATAGAGTGATACAAGAGGAAGGTTTAAGGGTGGATGAACGATTTTTACTCTTTCACGCAAAAACTACTAAACGGAATTGGATGAAATTGAGCACACAGATAGATTATAACCTGGATTAACACATAGGATACTTTTTATCCCGGTAGTATGATCCCGTGGGACAATTATCGACATACACGCGGGCGAAGCCGCGGACAAAAGCTAGTCGCTAATAAAGCATTAGGTTCAAGGTTAATTTGGAAAGTTTGACAGTTTCGGGTAGTTTGATATGCTGGCCGTATGTACCATCTTCGAGTGTTGACCTTTTACAGCCAGTTTCTTCATCAGCAGCTAAAGTTATCAATCAAAGTATTAACTTTTACTTGAGCATTGCTAATACAAATAGCAAATGTGTTTCTTCATCCAAGTAACAGCTAAACTAAAAGGTCGCAATTTCCCTAAAAAAATGTAGGGAGGACTTTTTACACATGACACCACCGTAATATCATAGTCAAGTAGTGCCAAAGTGTGGACGGTGAGTAATGGGCTAGCTCGCCGTCCGCCCGTCTTGTGGCGACATCGACAGGCCGTGTCGACGGCGCGTTCATGTTCCACGCGCGCCTCAAAGAGATGTCAGCAAACGGGAAGAGGTCCGAAAGGACCGCTGCCTGCCAGGGCTGCGGGTCTGTTCGAAAGAGATACCGCGGCCCTGGAACACAAAGGGCAAAAGAAGGAACATGGATGGGTTTTAGTCAGCACAAGTCTGACATCTCCGCCCAGAATTGACCCTTCATTTGATGATTTCCTATCCGAAAAAAAATGTAGTGCCAAAGTCAAATGTCAGTTCTTTTAAAGCTATCTGGAGCTCATGTTCATTCGTAAAACAAAACTCTCAAAAGCTAGATCTCCATCAGACTAAGATAAAAGGTAATCACATCATGTTTTTTTAAGTTTGGGTTTGACTGGAATAACATGATTTATAACTATACATTTAGCGTGGGCAAAATCAGAACTAAAGCCGCCATTTAATATTTTTAATAGAATAGAATAGAATAGAATAGAATAAACATTTATTCGCTAATGGACAGCAGCAACACAATAGAGCAGCACATACATATACATATACTAACAAACAGCTTAACAATTAATTAAAACAGCTCAACTGCGCTGAGCATGCCCATAACGAAAGGGTCACCTACTCAGCATATGCTGGGTGTAAAACACTCAGCGCTGGTTTTCAGTAGGCCCCCCGCAGTGACACACGGATGAGGGTAGTAGGTAGTAAATAAATAACGTTATTCTATTAAATGGACATTTCTAAGTGTGTAATAAATAAATAACATAAAATAAAACATAATTATATATATATACACTATTAATAGAACACGAAAATACCTGCCAAATAAATAAGAACTTATCCGAAAACGAAACACAGTTGATTGACATGACGCACTTCGCGCGGCCGATGCCGCATCGACCTATGCATTTTTAAGTTGCAATACCGCCATATCATTTAGTGAGAGTGAGACTACTGCCTAGTTAATAGGTATTATTTTATTGAGCTAAATAAAACAAAAAATAATAATACTTCCGAGAAAGTGTACAGTGCCTGTAGACTAATAATACTGCGAGCATTGAGTTCAAAAACAAAAATTAGTTTTTACACTGGAATTTGGAATTACAATGGAAGTCGGAGCAAAAGGATGATTGTACAAATGTAACGGTGTGTATGTATGTGTGATTGTACACACACATGGATTTTGGCGATCGCAGACAACGGATTTACCCCCGCCGCGCATCTACCCACATTATCTTCCGGTGAGTTTCAATGAAATAAATTCGAAATACAAATAAAAAAAATCACATATACTTATTTAAAATTTTGGTGATTACTATGGTGATTAATGATTCAAAATAAAAAATATAAAATAGTAAATACTAGCTAGATAATAATTATATTATTAATTAGATAAACGATTTGTCAAAATTTATATCATTAAATTCAATTTGTGAATGAATTATAAATGTCTTAAGCCTTAACTTAAATGTATTTATATTGTTTAGGTCCCTAATTGGTGGAGGAATATTATTCCAACATTTCGAGGCTGCATACCGGAAGCTTCCTCGAAAGGCTGCAGTTCTGTGATGTGGTGTAGCCAGCTGCTGAGCACAACGCCTGGCCTTGTGCTGCCGGTGGTTATTTATCCACGTAAGCTTTGAGTACAGGTATGACGGACATTTATACTTGATAACTCCAAAAAGAAGACATGCTAAGTGCAGCTTACGACGGGACTTCATTTTTAAAATGTTGTGCTTGTTTAAAAATGGTGTCAAATGGCTCCTTGGTGGTACGTCAAAGCAAAAACGTGCACAGGCATTTTGAACCCGCTGAATAAGTCTTTCGGTGCGTGCTAGTAGTCGTGGACCTACGACGGTATCAACATAATTTAGTTTGGATAGAACTAGGCTTTCAACGAGCTGTACACGCAGGTCCTCGTTTACATATGGGCGCATTTTATACAGGACTTAATACATTTCATAAAATGTTTACCAACCGCGCTGTTCTGTCAACCTCTATCGAGCGTCAAAAGATCCATTCCATATAGCACTCAGACGATCGAATTTATCCTGGGAAATTATGTAGTTGCAGTGTAGTCGAGTTAGGTCGGCAATCAATATTACCTACGTAATATAATTACTACAAAATTATGGCTACTGTCAATAGCTCCACAGAAATCTGGGTAAGTAATATATTATATAATTACAAAATCTCTAATATATACAAGATATAACAACTGAATCTATAATTTGGTATCATTTTAAAATAACTAATTTTTATAAGCATAACATCAATGAATATAAAATCGTTTGATATACCACTCAAAAGACATAAAACCTATTTAGTCTAATATGATAAAACAATAACTTTTTGAATAATATTATTTTTTGTTTATTAATTCTCAGTCACAATCGTCTTTTGGCATACATTTCATATCGATAGTTATTAAAAGGAAGAAACATGCAAACAAGCATTCACCATGCATGCAAACAAGTATACACCATGCGTGCAGCATGCAAGCAAGCAGGCATGCAAGCAAGCATGCTGCAAGCAAGCTGTGCCCGTGGGATACTTCCCGACCAAAACGCGAGCAAAGCCGCGGGCAACAGCTAGTCATAAATAAATATGATGATTTAAAAAAATATCTTTTATGAACAAATGAACATTTGGTTGTGCTCTAATAATAATAATTATTCAAAAATAATTTTATTTGCTAGTTTTCATATTAGGCTGTTTATCGGCCTACCTTTGCTTCTCCGTCAACCTAGCGAAAGCAAACCGCGGAAAAAAAAAAGCAAATTAAATCTTAATTTCCTAATTATACATGACAAAATAATATTCGTTCTGTTATTTAATTTCTTCGAAAGTATATTGGCGTCGTTTGATACACGTGGGCTCCATAACAACCTCGCCCGGCGGCTCGGGTGTGTAATTTTCAAGGTTGTATTCTGCAAACTCATGATGAGTCTACAGGAAGTAAATCAGACCAGTCTTGGTCCAAGTAAATATTAATTATGTTTAAGTCAAATAAGCTGAAAGCTGAACTAACATTAGGATCATATAAAAGGCTGCGCTTTCTGACCGAAGTTACAATTCATCGTTAAGTTACAAAGACGTGCTTAGACGAAAATTCTCTTCCAAAATGAAGACAGTTCTGTTACTAGTCGGCCTGATCGTAAGTACATGTTGTTTTGTTACCAACTTCTAATAAAGGAGGAGGTTATGTACTCCACCTAAATCTTTTTTTTTCATGTTTGTATACTGATTTCTCTGTGTTTACTGGTACGATTTATGTTTCTTTTGTAAATTTTATAATGTACGGCTCGTTACTTACTTTCTCTGAACATCGAGCTGCATTCGCAGATCGCAATACGACTTCATTTTGCCAAGTATGGCTCGTTTACGAAAATTAACGTTATTCGTAGTTATACAGAGTGTAAAAGGACTCTTCACGGACCCGTCAAACAAGCATCATGTGTATCAAACTAAGTAACTTTACGCAAGAATTATTTCTGGGACTGACTTTTTTTTTGGGGTGAAAAATCACGTCTTACAGTAGGACTCAATGTAACGCCCTTAAGCATTGTGCTGGTGGATGAATTGGATAGTACCGGGGGTCGTAGAGGTGTTTGAAGTAAAAATCTTACATAAAAAAAAGTATTAAAAAAAACTTGTGAAAAAGTTGGAACTTTGACCCCCAATATCTCCGTAACTAGAGGGTTCCCAGGTATGGTGTAGAACAAAAAAAAATGGCAATGACGAGGAGAACAAGTGCCTTTCGGCTTCTTTAAGGGTCTTGTTACACCCTTTAGTATTGACGCTTACATTCGTATGCGACGTAGCCATTCACGCTAGTAAGGTCAGCTTGAGCTGCCTCTTGAGGAAACTTGCACAGTTTTGCAACATACTCGCTCTGGTTTGCCTGTACAGTCCAACTGTACAGGCAAACCCGTCAGGTACACCATACCGTGTCTGGCTAGCTTTACACGAGTATGAACATCAACCACTTTAATAAAGTTCATGTCTTACTTTACTTAAAGTAGCGTTAAACGCTAGGGTGTATCAGACAGGTTTACCTGTACAGGTACACCATCAGGTAAGCTGGAGCAGTGTAGAGGACTAACCTGCACAGTTTTGCAACATACACGCTCCGGTTTACCTGTACAGGGCAACTCTACAGGCATACCTGACTGGCTTTAGCTTTGCATTTGCTAAGTCATGTCAAAGTACGATCTGTGTGATATACAAAGTTCCAACATTTTCACAAGATTTTTTTTATTACTAGTTGATAAGGTAATAATTTTACTTTTTAATCCTCCATTATTACTATTATACTATTCAATGCATCGAATGCACAATATTTTGAGTGCGTTACGTTGAATTTTATACCGTAAAACGTGACCTTACACATCACCCCAAAAAAATGGCGTCTTTAAAAATATTTTATATTGCTGAGTGAAATCGTTCTTAAGTACATTCAGGGAAATGGTCATAATGGTTCAAAATTTGGAGGTGTTCAAATAAGATAATCAACCACATAATATAACACAATACCTATATGTACACAGGTGTTACTCGCTTGTAGCGAGCCGATTTGTTCTGTTGCGATTTAATTCAGTGAACGAACGGCTGTGTAAACACGCATACCTACGTAAGGCTTTAAGAATAATCTATAATGATCTTGAGGAAATGAGGAAGGTAAAAATTAGCGCCATCTACCGACCAACTATGCCAGTAAATTATAATTATCGCTAACTAAATTATTTATGCAAGTAAATTATTCTTATTCAACGTCCGTACTTCTTGCGTATAACGCTAATATTTGCCAAAGAATAGTAAAATATTAGTAGAACAGTTAAAAACATAACAATATGGTTTATATTGTGGTTCGGCTAACTGGTTGCTTTCTTTTAGTGATATGATTTGTGTTTTTACATGATACATTAGACTATTTACGTACCTGCTTCATTTTTTGTTTTTAGATTGATTCGTGTATGTAATTCATACGTGGATAAAAATCCACGCACTAAATCTGAGTGGCAATGAAGTTTTCTCCGTACGAATCAGCTGCCACAAAATTGAGTGGACAAATATCTATAAAGGGTGTAACAAGACACCTTAACGAAGCCGAGAGGCACTTGTTTTCCCCATCACTGCGATCATTTTTTTGTTCCGTCCCATAACTGGGAAACTTCTAGTTACGAAGATATTGGGGGTAATAGTTCAAACTTTTTCACAAGTTTTTTTTTTTAAATACATGTTTTTAATACAAGATTTTTACTATAAACACCTCCACTACCCCTGTACTATTCAATCCATCCATCAGCACAATGTTTTGAGTGCGTTACAATGGATCCTACCGTAAAACGTAATTTTTCACCAATAAAAAAGTCGTTTCCCAGCAATAATTTTTGCGTAAAGATGCTTAGTTTGATGTACATAATGCTTGGTTGACGGCTTCGTTAAGGGTCTTGTTACACCCTGTATAATGTTGTTCTCTCATGTTTTACTATTCATTGGCAAAAGTTAGTATTATGAGCAAAAAATTTTTCCGTCAGTCGGCAGACGGCGCTATTCAACTTTTTTCATTTATTTTATTTGCTCAAGGTCATTTTGGCTTATCATAAAGCCATAATACGATTATTTATTTAACAGTGAACTCAATTGTTACAGGCGGCCTTAGCCTTCGCCGATGCAGGTCTGCTTGGAGTAATAGGAAATGGAGTACAGGGCTTGACAAACACAGCGGGAAAGACAGTAAACGGCGTGCTTCAAACCGTAGAAGGAGTACTAACAGGAGGTACATCTTTTTAAATATTTTTTCAACAAACTATTTTTTTAATATTTTTAAACTTAGCTACTTTTACTGCGTGGAAGGGACATCGATGCATAAACGGTAACCACGTGTTCAGTTCATCATTCTAGACCACCCATATAGAAATGTTTTCGTGCGCAAAGTACCCGAATCGTCAATGTAACCTTCAGTTTGCTGTTATCCGGAAACGTGCCTAGACTGCCAGAATTGCCGTAAGTCCAAAGAAAGAGCCAGCCCTCTGGTCACTGGTAGTGTCGACTAGTTGGCGAAAAACTAGTGCGTACTCACATATAAATAAAGGGTCTTTTTTAAGAGCGGAGAACTTTAAATTGAACTAAAACAGAAAAATAGTTATAATGTGCATGAAATTGGATTTATTTGAGGTTTGTGGACTTAAAATTAAATCTATACATGCTATCATATTATTATACTCGCTGTGCCCGCGACTTCGTCCGGGTGGATTTAAATATTGCTCAGCCTGTTACATCCGCAGGCACTTTGTTACAGGTCTATTTAAATAAATGCTAAAAACTAAAACCATATCTAAGTTACGCACAATATTTGTGTGTTTTCCCAACAACATGACCACCAGCCTCGCAGCGCACGCGGGTCATCTAAATTGAATGGTGTAAAGGACAATTTTGGTCACAATCGAATGCTAAAGATGACTTACATATTTATTTTGATAAGGATAAATGCTATATCGGTAAAAACACCTTCGCAAAATGGTTATTGTAAGTCACCCTTACCAAAGTTACCGACGTAGCCCGAAGAATTGCCAAACTGAAGTGGCAGTGGGCAGGGCACATTGCTCGCAGAACGGATGGCCGATGGGGCCGAAAAGTTCTGGAGTGGCGACCGCGAACCGGAAGACGTTGCGTTGGAAGGCCTCCCACTAGGTGGACCGATGACCTGGTGAAGGTTGCGGGGATCCGCTGGATGAGTGTCGCACGGGACGGTCAGTGTGGCGACACTTGGGGGAGGCCTATGTCCAGCAGTGGACGTCTTTCGGCTGAAATGATGATGAAGCAGCGCACGCAACGGAAGCTCTCAAAAATAATAAATTTTCCCCGTTTTTGCAACTTTTTTCATTAATGCTGCGCTCCTATTAGCTGTAGCGTAATGATGTATAGCCTATAGCCTTCTTCGATAAATGAGCTATCCAACACTAATATATTTTTTCTATTCGAACTAGGAGTTCCTGAGATTAGTGCTTTCAACCAAACAAACAAACTCTTCAGCTTTATAATATATCAGATGGAAGAGACACCGACGCGAAGACGTGTACCCCGTATTCGGCACATCGTTCTGAGATGTTTTATCGGTAATTTAAAAAAAAATCTGCTGTTCCATACAATTTGACCGTGAAGGTAATAATAACCGATGAAAAATTTCTATGTGGGTGGGGGGGGGCTCAGAAAATGTACTGAATGTGGTAACCGCTTCCGTGTCGGTGTACCTTCCACCGTGTATACAGAACACCTTCGTCTGACGTAAATGCATTTTTTGATAACTTGAATATAACCGTGAGAAAACTTCAAATTAAGGATCAAAGGGTTTATGAAAGAAAAACTACTGATAAGTAGGTACTAGCAAACAACTGTTTGGTAGTCGAAGACAGTAGAGGTGGTAAAACCTTGACTGAACTGAAAAGCTTTTTGGATAGACGGAGAGATTACTGAAACAATATCGATAAGAAGATGGTTTAGGTAATGAAAACGATGGGATGACTACTTGGTAAAACAAAGCTGGCGGTCCTGATGCGAGATTACAATAAAATCATTGAATTTGTGACATTGTTAGACTTGTATTCAAACATCTAGGTTTTGAGTACAAGTCTGGAGGACAAGGTTAGTGGCACACAGCTGGATACAGCGGTTTACTGCGTACACTGACAAACAGCGTTTGATGTTCGGATTGAAATGGGCGTTCCTCCATATCTCACTTTTCTGATCAAGAATCTATAAGTAAATTGAAACGTGTAAACAAAAAAACGCAAGATTTCCTTAAGGAACGGAGCGTGCGTCAAGGCTGTAATTTGGTGCCGGAGGTTTTCAGGTTCTATGGAGAACACATAATGAAGAGAGAACATGATGGCTGGCACGGAATCTGTGTGGTCGGTAAAGACTTACTAACCTAAAGTTGAGTGAAGAAGATATGGCGGATCTGGTGAAGTAGATGGAATCAGAGAGCGCTGAACATGGTGTTTATATCAATCACGCAGAAACTAAAGTAATGGTGGTAGGCCGTGCTCCTTTTCTTCAACTCGCTTTTCACTACTTGTCGGACACGACACAGTCTGCTAATTCGTGTATCTTGTCTCTTTGATCATGAGTGGTACCTGTCTTCAGGAAATCCGCAGTCGTACTGGTATGGCTAAAAGTGCAATGACCAACCTGAAGATTTTGTTTTAAAACTGTGGCATCCGCCTGAATACCAAAGCGCGATTGGTGCACTGATTTTTTGATCTTTCTGTATGGCGCGGAAACTTAGTGCTTTAAGAGGGCCCTGCGCGTCTATCGTCAACTCGAGCATGGTCGAAAAGCTTGTTGTTTCATCCAGAGCCACAGCGGCGATTTTCTTTCAATTCACCCGTCTTACCCCGCCCCGATCCCGCACAACTCGTCTCCCGCGCACCTCATACCGCCTAACGCGATGACATTGAACGAAAAATAATGTTCGAAAATTTCTTAAGATAACTCTTATAAGTATGTGAAATAAATATTTGTCATTACGAATCTCCATTACATGTGCAAGGTCTCTATCACGATGTTTTCTTTACTTTTAGAGTTTATGAGTAAATTATGAACGGCCAAAGTTCAGGTAAAATTTGTGCAAAACAGCCATTTTTTGAGGCTTAAACTGAATTTGTTTCTAATTTTTTTTCATTTTTTGCTCCCATAGAAACTTAGATATAGTGCACAAAATACCTATTGTTAAAAAAAAAACAAATATTGATTTGTAACAACTGCATAATCACGTACGAGTGTTTGTATGAAAAGTATAACGGGTTGGCCGCTCTTAAGAGTTTAAGCTATTAAACCATGGACTGCGATGAAAACGAATAAGTCTGTAGGTACTGGAGAAGTATAATTTTTATAATAATTTCACGCGGATGAAGATCGCGGGGCACAGCTAGTTATGCAAATGATGAATGAAAGGCGTCGAACACCGGTATGTTTCTTGCATGAGGTCCCATCCATGCTTTTATCAATGTCAATGATTAGTTTATTTTTCTTGTGTTAGCAGAACTTAGTACCTAAATTATTAACTTTGTGCAGCGTCTGGGTCACCAAGATACAGGCTGTGCCTAGTTTGGGATCCGCTGTGAAGCCTGTCAGCTTTCTGATAGTTCTAACTCAACACCATGTTTGAATGTTAAAGAACGATGAAGCTAGATAAATAAATTATAATATTTTGAATTTAATCTAGGCATTTCCAATCTCCATCCATTGATCACTCCATATTTCGTTTTTTATACTGGTACTAGCGACCCACCCCGGCCGGCAACACATGGGTGCAATTTACGAATGAAAAGTGCACTTTACATTTTTTTTTGTTTTCTTCAGGATACCGTGAAGCTGAAGTCAGTAGTGCAACCGACGAGTCCGACGACGATATAATTGTCGCCGAAACTGAAGACAGCTCCACTAGTGACACCGCCGCTAGTGAGTCAGCAAAGTAATGCCACCTACTTACTGATTATAAAATTACTGAAACGATATTAAACAACAGAAAACGTGTTTTTTAATTATATTTTTTTTATCTGCTCTGATTGTGATGATATCCATCACAATCAGTAATATTTATGACAATTAACTTACAATATTAAAACAAGTTTCTTAAGGTTTTATACTAAAAAAATATAACAATATTTTCTAAACCTACATTAAATTGTAATCGCGCCGCGCGCATTGTTCAACTTTTACTTCTATTAAATTGTTTTATATTAATAAACATTAATAATTAATAGAGCTGTGTTTATTATGAAGAGTTCCCAAATCCACCAAAACACACAATAGACCAGCTACAGCGAGCTTCATATTACTAATTGTCCAGTTACCTCGAGTCCCCTTGCAATTATATCGCGGCATTGCCTAAAACAAAAACTAAAAACGGTTTGCAAAAAAAGAGTATTTAGATAATACTGTAGTAGTAATAATTGACTCTTTAACAACAAACTATGTACAAGTCATTCAATGGGATTCAATGAACTTAGAGGATTGTATTGATGATTTTAATGATAAACCCGATTACGGCAAAGAAAAATTAAAAAATAAATAAATATATACAGGATCAATTTTTATTCAGTGCGTAAACTGACAAATTAAACTTAAATGAGTTTTATTAAATATTTTTATTTTGATAAGTTTTAGTACAAAAAAATAAAGTTATTGTTAACGAAAAATGTTTACTTTGAAATTGATTGTATCGCCACCAACACGCGGGCGGCGGCGCTCCACGCTAGTTTGTTTCACAGGCGTCATTTACGTGGGTTACAATGTACTGATCGCCGATTTTATCTGGTTCCAACTAGATTTTTTTAAGATTTGGCCGTGATCTGAAGTTATTTGAAGAGTAATTCCAATTTTTCCTTCATACTTTCGTGGGCTTAGGACCATCAAAATGCAGAAAATAAAGCATAGGTACTGACCGTGATCAAGTAGCCTTTGAGTGGCTGCTAAAAATGGTAATTTCATTAGGGCCTGCGGGGCTAAGGATACCTTGGGCTCGCATTCGGGGTATGCTCTCCGTTGCATACATTCTGCGAGCTGCTCGTAAACTTTCACCACTTAATAAATACACCCGCACCATTTCATAAAACGTCCGACATCGTGATCTGTAGGTACGAGTACGACACACGTGTGGCGCAGGGACTGCGCGGGAAAGGTGGACGCAACGTCACGACAGCGCATGCGATGAGCGACTGTCGGGCCGCGATCGTCGGCCCCGTCCCTGCCACCCTGGAAGAGATTTCACCCCCGCTGCACAACATCGCCGCGTGCGCCGCATGGCGCGCGCCCCTTGATATTATTACGAATAGATAGTGTCCATATTTTGTTGATTTAAAGACAGAAAAAAAAATATAAAAACATTTTGACCAAATAATGGAAATGTGTTCTATTACTGATACTGAACAACCAAAACTTTTTTGCGCAATGCTTAAAAAATATTCCAGTATATATTAGTAATCAAGTACATTGAATAAAGCATTTTGAACAGTGATCTCAAAACTAGACGTTAGTCTGTATCTTGGGGATCAGAGTTGTACATTTTCGTTATTATCCATAAAGGTCGTATACGGTGATTATTAACAAAATGAAACTAGAAGAAAAAATAATGAATTAAAGTAAAAACAAGGAAATTATTATTTAGACTGAATAAAAAACAAAACTTGGTAAAAATACTCATACAAACAAGATTCAACTTAAATGTGTGCGTGCACGTGCGTGCGCGCGTGTTAGTGTATGTGTGTGTGTCTGCGTGAGATTAGAAGTAATAAATAATAAATTCTTTATTGCCATAAAAACAGGGTACAGAAAAATATGAGACCCTGGCTCCAGAGCTAGGTTAGAAGTGCTATTGGTTTGTATAGTCTTACTAATGGAGGGTTATGTTTTTGTTTTGGTAGTCTGTCTGTTATTTTGGTAAATACCAGCTAGCTAAGGAGCCATTTTTCTCGTTTATCCGTATCCAATTCTATGCCCACAACTGTTTGACACTATGTATGTTACTTAGTACGTCCTGGGGGGTTACTATGATGTTTTAAAGCAGGAGTCATTCTGGTGTGGGAAAGAGACAGAGCTATACAGGTCGTCCAGCGCCATCTCTTTCCCACACTGGAATTACTCCTGCTTTAAGACGTCATGGTAGGCCATCAGACTAGGGTCAGACGCCAGCACATCAAGGTACTCGAAACTGACAAATTCTCCCAATCAACCTTGAACCATTACGCTTTAGCGATAAAGTTGAAAATCTATTAAAGAAATTTGACAGATTGTAGTAGCTTGAATACCTACTACAGCTGTAGACCGTAAATGATGCAGGACAAAGTTGTGATGTCGGATAACGTACACCGAAAGCACAGGGCCTTTATCCGGGTAGTATTTCTTCATCGATTATACTCAAATGGACTCAGACGGAACTTGATGACCTGGATAGCAGGGTCCGCGCACTACTGACGGCAAATCGAATGCATCACCCACGGTCCTCGGTGATGAGACTGTATATCCCGCGGAAGTGCGGGCGTCGCGGTTTTTTAAATGCTAAGACCCTGCACAACCGTGAGGTATGCAGACTCAGGGAATACTTCCTAGAAGTTGACGTGGGGATGCACAGAGATGTGGTCTCAGTGGACAAGGGCCTCACCCCGCTTTCCCAGGCTAACGAGAACTGGCGCAAGCCTAGAGTAGAGTATTAGACACTAATGACCGCAAGGAGGTATGGCAGAGCAAGGAGCTTCACGGACGCTTTTACCGGGCCCTAGATGGGCCTGATGTGGACTTCTTAGCGTCCGTATCTTGGCTACGCTTCGGTGACCTCTTCGGGGAAACCGAAGGTTTTGTCTGTGCAATAATGGACGAAGTTATGATGACGAATAACTACCGAAAATACATTGTGAAGGATGGCACGGTTGACATATGTCGGGCATGCCACCATCCGGGAGAATCAATCCGACACATTATTTCCGGGTGTTCTCGTCTGGCTAACGGAGAGTACTTGCATAGACACAACCTCGTCGCCAGGATTATCCACCAGCAACATGCTTCGAAGTACAGCCTTGTGGAATCAGAAGTGCCATACTATAAGTATGCGACCGACCCAGTTCTCGATAGTGGTAATATCACGTTGTATTGGGATCGATCTATCGTCACTGACAGGACTATTGTTGCCAATAAGCCTGATATTGTGGTGATAGATCGATTGGAGCGTCGCGCAATGATTGTTGATATAACGGTCCCGCATGAAGAGAACCTCGTGAAAGCAGAGAAAGATAAGCAGTTCAAGTATCTAGATCTGGCTCGTGAGGTTGTTGACATGTGGGACGTGAGTACAGCAGCCATTGTGCCGATAGTCGTGTCGGCAAATGGCTTAATAGCCAATAGCCTAGAACAACATCTGCGGAGGCTCTCGCTTGGCAGCTCAGCTGCCTCAACAATCATTATCAACAATCATTGCGCGACGCTCCAATCGATCTATCACCACAATATCAGGCTTATTGGCAACAATAGTCCTGTCAGTGACGATAGATCGATCCCAATACAACGTGATATTACCATTATCGAGAACTGGGTCGGTCGCATACTTATAGTATGGCACTTCTGATTCCACAAGGCTGTACTTCGAAGCATGTTGCTGGTGGATAATCCTGGCGACGAGAATGTGCCTATGCAAGTACTCTCCGTTAGCCAGACGAGAACACCCGGAAATAATGTGTCGGATTGATTCTCCCGGACGGTGGCATGCCCGACATATGTCAACCGTGCCATCCTTCACAATGTATTTTCGGTAGTTATTCGTCATCATTACTTCGTTCATTATTGCACAGACAAAACCTTCGGTTTCCCCGAAGAGGTCACCGAAGCGTTGCCAAGATACGGACGCTAAGAAGTCCACATCAGGCCCATGTAGGGCCCGGTAAAAGCGTCCGTGAAGCTCCTTGCTCTGCCATACCTCCTTGCTGTCATTAGTGTCTAATACTCTACTCTAGGCTTGCGCCAGTTCTAGTTAGCCTGGGAAAGCGGGGTGAGGCCCTTGTCCACTGAGACCACATCTCTGTGCATCCTCACGTCGACTTCTAGGAAGTATTCCCTGAGACTGCATACCTCACGGTTGTGCAGGGTCTTAGCATTTAAGAAGCCGTGGCGCCCGCACTTCCGTGGGATATACAGTCTCATCACCGAGGACCGTGGGTGATGCATTCGATTTGCGGTCAGTAGTGCGCGGACCCTGCTATCCAGGTCATCAAGTTCCGTCTGAGTCCATTTGAGTATAATCGATGAAGAAATACTACCCGGATAAAGACCTTGTGCTTTCAGTGTACGTTATCCGACATCACAACTTTGTCCTGCATCATTTACGGTCTACAGCTGTAGTAGGTATTCAAGCTACTACAATCTGTCAAATTTCTTTAATAGATTTTCAACTTTATCGCTAAAGCGTAATGGTTCAAGGTTGATTGGGAGAATTTGTCAGTTTCGAGTACCTTGATGTGCTGGCGTCTGACCCTAGTCTGATGGCCTACCATGACGTCTTAAAGCAGGAGTAATTCCAGTGTGGGAAAGAGATGGCGCTGGACGACCTGTATAGCTCTGTCTCTTTCCCACACTAGAATGACTCCTGCTTTAAGACGTCATAGTAACCCCCCAGGACGTACTAAGTGGCATACATTGTGTCAAACAGTTGTGGGCATAGAATTGGATACGGATAAACGAGAAAAATGGCTCCTTAGCTAGCTGGTATTTACCAAAATAACAGACAGACTACCAAAACAAAAACATAATCCTCCATTAGTAAGACTATACAAACCAATAGCACTCCTCATCTCACTCAGACACACACACACACATACACTAACACGCGCGCACGCACGTGCACGCACACATTTAAGTTGAATCTTGTTTGTACGAGTATTTTTACCAAGTTTTTTTTAATTCAGTTTTAATTTTAATTTCCTTGATTTTACTTTAATTCATTAATTTTTCTTCTAGTTTCATTTTTGTTAATAATCACCGTATACGACCTTTCTGGATAATAACGAAAATATACAACTCTGATCCCCAAGATACAGACTAAAGTCTGGTTTGGGGATCACTGTTCAAAATGCTTTGTTCATTGTACTTGATTACTAATAAATATATATTTATTTATTTTTAATTTTGCTTTGCCGTAATCGGGTTAATTATTAAAATTATCAATACAATCCTCTAAGTTCATTTAATCCCAATGAATAACTTGTACATAGTTTGTTATTAAAGAGTCAATTATTACCACTACTGTATTAACTAAATACTCTTTTTTTGCAAACCGTTTTAGTTTTTGTTTGTGACAATGCCGCGATATAATTGCAAGGGGACTCGAGGTAACTGGACAGTTAGTAATATGAAGCTCGCTGTAGCTGGTCAATGTGCGTTTGGTGGATTTGGGAACTCTTCATAATAAACACAGCTCTAATAATTATTAAAGATTATTAACATAAAACAATTTAATAGAAGTAAAAGTTGAACAATGCCCGCGGCGCGATTACAAATTCATGTTGGTTTAGAAAATATTTTTATATTTTGTTAAGTATAAAACCCTAAGAAACTTGTTTTAATAATGTAAGTTAATTGTGAAGGATGGCACGGTTGACATATGTCGGGCATGCCACCGTCCGGGAGAATCAATCCGACACATTATTTCCTGGTGTTCTCGTCTGGCTAACGGAGAGTACTTGCATAGACACAACCTCGTCGCCAGGAATATCCACCAGCAACATGCTTCGAAGTACAGCCTTGTGGAATCAGAAGTGCCATACTATAAGTATGCGACCGACCCAGTTCTCGATAATGGTAATATCACGTTGTATTGGGATCGATCTATCGTCACTGACAGGACTATTGTTGCCAATAAGCCTGATATTGTGGTGATAGATCGATTGGAGCGTCGCGCATTGATTGTTGATATAGCGGTCCCGCATGAAGAGAACCTCGTGAAAGCAGAAAAAAATAAGCAGTTCAAGTATCTAGATCTGGCTCGTGAGGTTGTTGACATGTGGGACGAGAGTACAGCAGTCATTGTGCCGATAGTCGTGTCGGCAAATGGCTTAATAGCCAATAGCCTAGAACAACATCTGCGGAAGCTCTCGCATGGCAGCTGGATCTAGGGCTTGATTCAGAAAGCAGTACTTCTGGACACGGCACGTATTGTTAGAAGGTTCCTCTCTCAAGAGCCTTGACCATCGGTAGCTCGGACCCTGTACCCGATGCCGGTGAGCTCCTATTTTTTATATTTTAATTTTTTTTTTATATTGTTTTATATTAGAATATTTAAAAATGTAAATAATATGTAGTTTAATGAATAAAGGAAATAATATATTCTAAATAAAAAGAGAAGTCCTGACTAACTGACTCATCAACGCCCAGCCCAAACCCTTGGACCTAGAAAGCTGAAATTTTGCAGAGGTTCCCTTTATAATGTAGACAAGGAATAAGGAAGTATTTTTCGAAATTCAACCCCTAAGAGGGTGAAATGGGATTTGAATTTTCTGTGAAACTTATTATTCTCTAGGTTGATTGACTCGAAACTTGGTATACACACTCTTCAATTTAAATTATGAGACATGTATACGAGTATCACAGTTTTTCCAAAATCGTCCCCAACGAGAGAGGAGAAGAGTCAAAAAGGGTATCGAAACTGATGTAGGCGGGCGCATGGCGCGCTGTGTGGCGCAGGGCGTGCGGGTTGGAGGATGTATTCATTGTGAAGAGTATCCACTAAGAAAGGGTTTTCGAAATTCCACCCCTAAGAGGGTGAAATGGGGGGTTGAATGTTCTGTGAAACTTTTTATCCACGGGGTCGACTTACTTGAAAATGTTTGTACATACTCAGTTAAAATTATGAGAAACGTGTATCACAGTTTTCCCCCATTATAAAATTCAAAGTCCTGACTGACTGACTGATATATCAACGTACGGCCCAAACCGCTGGTTCTAGGGACATGAAATTTGGACGGTATGTTCTTTGTGGACAGTATGTATCAATGAAGAGTTTTCCAAAATTCCACCTCCAAGAAGGTGAAATGAGGGGTTGAATTCTCTGTGAAACTTTTTATTCTCTTTGTCGATTAACTCCAGAATTGTATACATACCCTTAAATTAAAATTATGAAAATCATCTACTACTGGTTAGGGTTCCGTGCCCGAAGGGTAACCAAGGGACCTTTTTTCGACGGATATTACGAAGCCTCCGCCGTCCGTCCGTCCGTCTGTCTGTCAGCGAGCTGTATCTCATGATCCGTAATAGGTATAGACAGTTGAAATTTTCACAGATTGTGTATTTCTGTTCCCGCTTTAACAAGTACACGTACACGTCACTACTTAGTATAAAACAAAGTCGCTTACCGCTGTCTGTCTGTCCCTATGTATGCTTAGATTTTTAAAACTACGCAACGGATTTTGATGCGGTTTTTTTAATAGATAGAGTGATTCAAGAGGAAGGTTTAAGGGTGGATGGACGATTGTTACTCTTTCACGCAAAAACTACAGAACGGATTTGGATGCAATTTAGCACACAGATAGATTATAACCTGGATTAACACATAGGATACTTTTTATCCCGGTAGCATGATTCCCTGGGACAATTATCGACATACACGCGGGCGAAGCCGCGGGCAAAAGCTAGTCGTTAATAGAGCGTTAGCATAAGCATAATCAGCCTTTAATGTTCCCACTGCTGGGACACACGGCCTCCTCCCTATGAGAGGGAATGGGCTATAATCCACCACGCGGGCCCAGTGCGGGTTGGTAGATGTCACATGTCTTCGAATTTTGGTTCTAGGACATGCTGATTTCCTCACGATGATTTCCTTCACCGTTTTGAGAGCAGTGGTGATGAAATAAAATTACACAAAGTAATGCGCTTTGCTTGGGTTCGAACCCACGACTTACTATTCGAAAGTCGGAGCCGCCACAACTAGGCCACCGCTGCTCCCGAGAGAGCATTAGAGCATTAGGTTCAAGGTTAATTGGGAAATTTAAATAGTTTGGGGTAGTTTGATATGCTGGCCGTCTATACCATCTTCGAGGTTGACCTTTTACAGCCAGTTTCTTCATCAACAACTAAAGTTATCAATAAAAGTATTAACTTTTACTTTTAGCATTGCTAATACAAATAGCAAATGTGTTTCTTCATCCATGTAACAGCTAAACTAAAAGATAATAGAGTTGCCACAACACAAATTCGCAATTTCCCTAACAAAATGTAGGGAGGACTTTTTACACATGACAACACCGAAATATCATTGTCAAGTATTGCCAAAGTGTGGACGGTGAGTAATGGGCTAGCTCGCCGTCCGTCCGTCTTATGGCGACATCGACAGGCCGTATCGACGGCGCGTTCGTGTTCCACGCGCGCCTCAAAGAGATGTCAGCAAACGGGAAGAGGTCCGAAAGGACCGCTGCCTGACAGGGTTGCGGGACTGTTCGAAAGAGATACCGCGGCTCTGGAACATAAAGGGCAAAAGAAGGAACATGGATGGGTTTTAGTCAGCACAAGTCTGACACTTCGGCCAGAGTGGGACCCTTCATTTGATGATTTCCTATCCGAAAAAATATGTAGTGCCAAAGTCAAATGTCAGTTCTTTTAAAGCTATCTGGAGCTCATGTTCATTCGTAAAACAAAACTCTCAAAAGCTAGATCTCCATCAGACTAAGATAAAAGGTAATCACAGCATGTTTTTTTAAGTTTGGGTTTGACTGGAATAACATGATTTATAACTATACATTTGCGTGGGCAAAATCAGAACTAAAGCCGCCATTTAACATTTAATACATTTCATAAAATGTTTACCAACCGCGCTGTCCTGTCAACCTCTATCGAGCGTCAAAAGATCCATTCCATATAGCACTCAGACGATCGAATTTATCCTGGGAAATTATGTAGTTGCAGTGTAGTTGAGTTAGGTCGGCGATCAATATTACCTACGTAATATAATTACTATAATATTATGGCTACAGTCAATAACTCCACAGAAACGTATACGTCGTCTACGTCGAAGACAAAGAAGTTTGGCTTTAGGTCCTTCTGCGCATGCGGCTTCCCTGGTAGCTCATAAACGGCACAAATATGTGGATGTCTCTAACTATTCTCAATCTCATTTTTCTCATCTATTTAACCAGATTCTTTACGATAGTTTTCAAATCATTATACATCTTTTGCTCAGAATAGTTACAGCACTGATGACAATATTTGTGTCACTTGTTTAATTTAGTATTTTAAAATATTTTCTTAACTTTGTATAGATTCTTTTCACCGATTGTTTGTGAATGTGTGAACATTATAGGCTTTGTAGATTCCCAGATGCTCGTTAACTTTTGTTAACTTTTCATCTTGTTTTAATTTTTTTTGTGTAGTAAGCAACGACCTATTGTCGGACCTATGCTGTACCCCCATACTTAAGTACTAATGCTGTAACATGATAATATTGTAACACCAAATGATTTGAAAAGAGTAACCATGGAGTTTCTTGCCGGTTCTTCTCCATAGGAATCGACCAACCCAAACCGTGCACCTTTTGGTCGACGTTTTATAAGTGCCCATATAGGCCTATGTGAAATAAAAATATTTTGATTTTGATTTTGAAATCTGGGTAAGTAATATATTATATAATAACAAAATCTCTAATATTTACAAGATATCACAACTGAATCTATAATTTTATTTGATTTTATTACAATAACTGATCATTAAGAGTTATTATAATAATAATAATAAGTTTATTTATTTTCTCTCACAATGGTTTTGTAGCACTTAACAGTTTTTAACTAAATAAATTCACATTGTGAGAGCTGGTGCCTGAAGTAGATCTTAAAAAATCCAGAATTACAGGTCACCAGGCCCCACTTAGCGGCATCATAAAAAAAAACCAGCAAGCAAGCAAGCATATATTTTATATTAATCGAATGATATCATTTTAAAATAACTATTTTTATAAGCATAATATCAATGAATATAAAATCGTTTGATATACCACTCAAAAGACATGTAGTGACATAGTACCGTCACACAATTACCACATACCTCTGAGCAAGTTACCACATACCTTCAAACCAAAATATTACCACTCAACACCGAACCAGTTACCTTACCACGTTAATGACGTTCCGCAAAGAAACAGAGAAGCAAGCATCTTGAAAAAGACGGGTTTATAAAGAAATAGGATGGAAGCACGGGCACAGTACGGCGTCATCACAACACCGCACACGCCGGCCATTTCGCTTCGAAAGAAGCGGTTTTGTAAGCAGAGGCAAGCAGGCAGAGCAAGCTTAACACCAGTTCCCTCGCCATCTTCATTTCACACTCCGGGACTACGCAGATGGACACGCGGCGCTGACGACACACGGCGGAGCAACAGCAGAGCAGACGGTCTTCACTCGACAGCGGCGCGCGATGGAAAGGACCGCGCTTCGCGCGCCACTCCTATTTATCCCTTCGCGGCGATTGAGTGCCGCGGCGAAACAGCGCCCCGCGCCCGGCTCGCCCTGCGGCGCGTCGCTATTGGTCGAGCGTTGGAGAACTGATCGGTTATGCCTAGATGCTATCAAGTTGATGTATATAAAAGTAGAGCTTTTGAAAATAAAATTATTCGTTATTCGTTGTTCATCCCAGTTGGAGTACTGAGTTTTATTATCTACGGTGAATCCCTGCATCTCCTAAATTGGTGACCCCGCGAACAATAAGTACAAGAACACGACCTGGAAGACTAAGCCTGAGCTCCTCGATCATCAAACTCCTGCAAGATCCACTAGAGAAATAGAAGAACACCATCATGTCGAAGACTCCCGACGATTTTTGCGATGCTGAGGGCGCCACAACAGTGAAGAGTGTCGTGGCCACAATCTCACTTCCTGCACGTCTACCACCATTTTGGCGCCAAAATCCTCGCCTGTGGTTCGCGCAATTTGAAGCCGCCGTTGCTGCCAGCAAGATAGGTGAAGAGCAGAAATTCAACCTCGTCGTCCCGCTACTCGGCAACAGCGACCTAGAACAAATCGGAGACATAATCTTACATCCACCGGCCACCGGCAAGTACAGCACGCTCAAGGACAGACTCATCTCGACGTACCAAGAGTCAGATCACCGGCAGTTACAGAAGCTACTCAGCGGTCTCGAACTCGGCGACAACAAGCCAAGCCAGCTGCTGCGTAAAATGCGAGATCTCAGTGGCAAGCTACTATCCGATGAGGCGCTGAAGGTCATGTGGCTCAACCAGCTGCCCCCACAAGTTCGCGCCGTGCTCTCCGTCAACACCGAGTCGTCGCTCGAAGTGCTCGCCGCGATGGCCGACAAAATGATGGAGCATTTCGAACCCACCACAGTCGCCGCAGTCTCCACAGCAAATCCTCCGTCAACAAGTTCAGCAGTCAATGAGGTGCAGTTAAACGCGATAACAAACCTACAAATCAATATGCTTACGAAACAAATAGAGAAGTTGTCGCTGGAAGTCGCCGAACTTCGAAAACATCAACATTCATCGTATCATCGTTCCCGCCAAAACTCAGCACATCGTAGCCGCTCACGCTCACATTCAAGACAGCGTAATGTTAACTCCCGCAAGCCCGGCGACCCCGACTGGCTGTGCCGTTTCCATTACCGATTCGGCAACGAGGCACGGAAATGTGAATCGCCGTGTTCCAGAGAAAAGCGGGAAAACTAGAACGTGCATCGATAGTGGCGGGTGTCGATGTAAACCAAATAAGCCACCGCCTATGTGTGATCGACATCAACAACCGAGAAAAATTTCTTGTCGACACGGGAGCAGACATATCGGTATTAGCCGCTCGAAACCAGAAATACTCAAGACCGGCGGACAATGCAGGCTACAAACTTTACGCAGCCAACGGAACAGAGATTCGTACCTACGGAGAGCGCACACTCGAGCTCAACCTAGGATTACGAAGAAGTTTCAAATGGACTTTCGTCGTCGCCAATGTGAAGACTTCGATACTGGGTGCCGATTTCCTGGTACAGCACAAACTGTTAGTCGACTTGCACCAAAGAAAACTTATCGACCGTGTGACTGAGCTTAGTGTGAACGCCATCAAAATAAACAACAAAGAAGAATCAATCCACATTATCAACCGCGACCACACTCATCACGACCTGCTGAAGAAATATCCAGACGTACTTCGACCAATGACACTAAAAACTCCAGCCAAGCATGACGTCACACACCACATCGAGACGACTGGGCCGCCGATCTACTCACGGCCGCGCCCTCTACCGCCCGACAAATATAAAGCGGCAAAACTCGAGTTCGAGCGCATGATTGAGATGGGAATATGCAAGCCGTCAAGCAGTCCGTGGGCGAGTCCACTTCACATTGTGAAAAAGAAAGACGGATCACTTCGAGTATGTGGCGATTACAGAAGACTCAATGCCGTCACCGTTCCCGACCGATACCCCATTCCACGAATTCAAGATTTCACATACCAACTTCATGGCAAGACAATATTCTCGAAACTCGATTTGAAAATGGCATATTTCTGGATACCAATCGCAAAACAAGATGCTCAAAAAACAGCAATAATAACTCCATTCGGCCTCTTCGAATTCAACTGCATGACGTTCGGCTTAAGAAACTCCGGTCAAACTTTTCAACGTTTCATGCATGAGGTTCTGCGAGGACTCGACGACAACGTATTCTGTTTCGTCGTCGATCTGCTCGTACACTCGAGAAACAAGGAAGAACACCGCCGCCACTTAGAACAAGTACTCGAACGCCTAAATACCTACGGCGTCAGTCTTAACATCGATAAATGCGAGTTTGACAAGAAAACCATCGAGTTCCTCGGATACGAAGTTTCATCAGAAGGAATCAAACCCACTCAAGAACGAATTCAAACCATAGTCGACTATCCCAAACCACAAACAGTGCAAGAACTAAGAAGATTTTTAGGAATGATAAATTTCTACCGTAGTTGTTTACCACATCAAGCCGAGTACCAACATGAATTGAACAAATACCTACACAACAGCAAGAAGAACGACAAAACTCCGATACAATGGTCTCAAGTAGCAGAACAAGCCTTTGAAAAATGCCGACAAAGCATACTCGAGGCTACAACTCTGACGCACCCCATTCCTAACGCGCCGCTATGTTTATTTACCGACGCATCGAACACTAGCATCGGCGCCGTTCTTCAACAAAAAGTGGACAACGCGTGGAGACCACTGGCATTCTACTCAAAAACTATGAGTGAGACGCAGCGACGCTACAGCGTGTACGATCGCGAATTATTAGCAATGTACACCGCAGTGCAACACCTACGACGACTGATTGAGGGCAGTGACCTAACAATATTCACCGATCACAAACCACTAACTTACGCCCTGACAAGAACGCCAAGTAGCAGCGACACACCACGACGAGAACGCCAGCTTCACTACATTAGTCAGTTCTGTGCGAAGATCAAATACATTCACGGTGATAAGAACGAAGCAGCTGACGCCTTATCACGCATCGAAGAAATCGACTTGTCGCACTCCACGATCGACTACAACCAACTCGCTCAAGACCAAGAAAACGATGAAGAACTGAAGATCTGCATGTCGAACCCAAATCTCAAGTTCGCGCCTATCACATTACCCGGAGGTCAACGACCCATCATATGCGAAACATCAACCGGCAACGTTCGTCCATACCTACCAGCGGCTTATCGTGTAGTAGCATTCAAAGCGCAACACGAACTAAGTCACCCGGGTGTGCGAACAACAAGAAGAGTAATGTCTACAAAGTTTTTCTGGCCGAATATGAATAAAGAAGTTGGTTTGTGGGCGAAATCATGCATCGGTTGCCAGCGCGGGAAAGTTCAACGACACGTTATCAGCCCACTCGGCGAGTTTCAAAAATCGTCGCGCTTCGAACACATTCACGTCGACATCGTTGGACCACTGCCGCCCTCTAACGACTACAGATACCTAGTAACAATAATCGACCGCTGTACTAAATGGCCGGAAGCAATTCCTGTGCGTGACGTCACCGCCGACACCGTCGCCAAAGCAATCTACGAGGGATGGATATCACGATTTGGTTGTCCTTTACGAATTACAACGGATCAAGGGCGACAGTTTGAATCGTCATTATTCAACTTACTTATGAAAAAATTCGGCATAACAAGAACTGCCTACCACCCTCAAGCAAATGGTCAAGTTGAACGCTGGCATCGCACATTGAAGTCCGCGCTTATGGCGCGAAGCGCCGGTGCGCACTGGAGCGAGGAACTACCGACTGTGTTACTTGGCCTTCGTACCGCCCTACGGGAAGATACTCAACTGAGCCCGGCCCTCATTACCTACGGATCGACACTTAGAATACCGTCAGATTTCTTCGTGCCTTCACAGCCGAAAAATGAAGACGCAGAATTCGTCCGGAAGCTCACAGAAACAATGTCGACGATGTCCCCGAGCAGCAAGTCTCACGCCAATAACAGAAGCACGTTCGTACACAAGGACCTAGCGACGTGTACCCATGTGTTCGTGCGCAATGATACTGTGCGAAGTCCATTGACCCCACCTTACGACGGCCCGTTCAAGGTAATTCAGCGTGACAGCAAGCATTTTACCATACAGATGCCACTTCGAACTACAGTCGTCTCAATAGACAGACTCAAGCCAGCGCACTTACTCAACGAAGGGTTTACATCTACTACAACAGGCGCGACACAGCAAGTACCGCGCACAGAAAACACATCACCGAGCGTCGAGTCGCGTTCGTCGACCCCAAGCGCACCGCACGACTCCTACGTCACTCGATCCGGCCGCGCAGTGAAACCCAACGTACGCTTTGCTTAGGGGGGAGTGATGTAGTGACATAGTACCGTCACACAATTACCACATACCTCTGAGCAAGTTACCACATACCTTCAAACCAAAATATTACCACTCAACACCGAACCAGTTACCTTACCACGTTAATGACGTTCCGCAAAGAAACAGAGAAGCAAGCATCTTGAAAAAGACGGGTTTATAAAGAAATAGGATGGAAGCACGGGCACAGTACGGCGTCATCACAACACCGCACACGCCGGCCATTTCGCTTCGAAAGAAGCGGTTTTGTAAGCAGAGGCAAGCAGGCAGAGCAAGCTTAACACCAGTTCCCTCGCCATCTTCATTTCACACTCCGGGACTACGCAGATGGACACGCGGCGCTGACGACACACGGCGGAGCAACAGCAGAGCAGACGGTCTTCACTCGACAGCGGCGCGCGATGGAAAGGACCGCGCTTCGCGCGCCACTCCTATTTATCCCTTCGCGGCGATTGAGTGCCGCGGCGAAACAGCGCCCCGCGCCCCGCGCGCGGCTCGCCCTGCGGCGCGTCGCTATTGGTCGAGCGTTGGAGAACTGTATCGGTTATGCCTAGATGCTATAAAGTTGATGTATATAAAAGTAGAGCTTTTGAAAATAAAATTATTCGTTATTCGTTGTTTTTCCCAGTTGGAGTACTGAGTTTTATTATCTACGGTGAATCCCTGCATCTCCTAAAGACATAAAACCTATTTAGTCTAATATGATAAAACGGTTGTTGTACACTGTTTTACAGGCAGAAGTTCAAAAGAATTTCGTTTCCTTTAAAATTATTCTCATATTATCATTTCACAGAATAATCAATACGCAGAAAGCTTGCTTAGAAAAAACTTAAATCACAGATTTTTGTTACAAATAAAATTTAATGTTTCGATAATTCATATCATAGAATAACAAATCAAATATTCTTTATACTCATATTGTTTAGTTAATATAAAACTTATTACCAAGAAAAACCTTTTATTGAGTGACTGTTTCTAAAATGTTTCAATTCATACCATTGACAAAATGCATACCCTCCAAAAAAACAAAACACCATGTTCACTTGGACTATGTTAATTTGATACCGTAGACCGGTTATACCATAGTATAGTTATATGAAAGCGTTACATAATTGTCCGAGTGAACTAATTTTGTTACTGCGACCAATTTCGACGAAGCCCTCGCCGGCCGCTACCGCAGCACCGCTCGCTTTGCTCGCTCGGCTCGCGCGTAGTAGGTCACCGTTCTGACCTAACCTAACCTATTTGGTAATAGTGAGCGGGACGTTTTAACGTCAATCTTCTCCGAACTTAACCTGTCCGGAGTCACTTCTCGCTCGCTCTTGCATCCTAAGTTTTCCTTGCCACAATGCCTTGTTTATGTTGATGTGGTGTATGTACGAAACAACAAAAAATTATGGATAGCATAACGTGTACTTTTACATTTTCGTTGAAATAAAATACCATGGAAAAAAACACCGAACAACAATATTCCTTAAAAATAATTCTACTGTCAAGACGTCTTGTAAATTTTATTCCATAATTTTCGTTGATAAATAATTATTTTAAACAGTCTGGAACCTAATCTACCTTTTATATATTATATTTTTTCCGTTTCTAAATAGTACACAGTGAAATGAAGCCTTTTTTTACCAATAAACACCATAGAAAAAAAACTGTGATCAACAATGACGTATGTCATACCTAAAATCGGACTAATAAAAAATGGGATGAGATGAAACAATAATGTTGACGAGATCAGCTGGTCGACGTGCACGCCTACCACCTCCGGACCCGTCGCTCAGCTCCGCCTCGCCGCCGCCGGAATCCAGCCCCGTCGTGAGTGCTGTGATACCGGCCGTGGCAGTCGCGTCGAGCTCGAGCGACGAGTATTTCTCTCCGCCGACGTCGCCTACACCTGTACGTCGGCAGGGGAGAGGCCGGCCACCGAGAAGCTTGGGACTTAGGGGCCATCCGGCCCCGAGCCGGGTCCCCGCTGCCGGTGGTTGTGTGCAGCGCATGAGATGGACTCAATCAATAAACGAGAACGTCATGCGCGCATACTACGGGTCTACAGAGGGGGGAACTAACCTCACTGCGTACCGTGTTAGGATGCTGTCTCTGTTCCAGGAACTGGAATCAACCGTCAACGTCTCGGCCCAACGACTGTCGGATCAGGTGCGGGTCATCCAACGCAATCACATGTTGGACGACGCCGCACTTGATAGGCTGCGCTCAGAGGTACTGAGCAACCGTATCGTCTTAACTCCGGCACAAACCGCGGTGCAAGCGTTAGCTATTGACGCAACCCCACCGCGGTCAAACCCTGCTGTTGTAGAGGAGGATGATAGGGTTGCCACGGTAAGTAGCCAGTGCAACGACCGATTGAGGAGCGCACTGGAGGATGCGCTTCGCGAATATCGATCCACTCCTACCGAACTTAGGCCCCGATTACCACGGTTACCCATGCATAAGAAAAATAGGGCGTTGGTGTGTGCCCTGGACTCGCAACTCAAGAATCTTTTCGAGAGTAGCGAGAATCTCGTTGATGCACACTCGATCCTATACTGTGGGGCTGTTGCGGCATGTCGTGCAGCTAATGTCAAGTTCCCAAATTGTGACGTAGCTACTCGACCAAAACCATCCGTACCGGCCTGGCAGCGCAGGATCGAGCGCCGTATCGACGGGGCCAGGGTACTCATTGGCAAACTATACTGCTTCAGGGAGGGTAATACACGACCACGTGTGATGCGCTTTGTGAGGCGCGCATTCTCGAGGACTGAAATCAGTCCTCAAGAATTCATGTCTCGTGTTACAGAGCGCATCGACTTCCTGAAGCAGAAAGTTTATGCATGGGCGAGCCGTATTCGGCGGTATAAGCGGCGGGTTGATCGGTACTCGCAGAATTGCATGTTCCAGAGCGATGAGAGGTGGGTGTACAGAGCTTGGGAGCGACCCGAGCAAAGTATGACGGACGTATGCCGCCCGGATGATGCCACCACGAGTTCTTTCTGGCACAGCATCTGGTCGGTGCCCGTCCGTCATACTGAGGCTGACTGGATGCGTGATGTCGAGCAAGTGTGTGAACCTATCCCAGAAATGGAACCAATATTAATAACACCTTTGGATGTAGCCAGAGCAGTTCGTCCGTTACCGAACTGGAAATCACCGGGACCGGACGGACTGCACAATTTCTGGCTCAAATGGTTTAGTAGTTCACACACTTGTCTGGCATCTCAATTTCAGTCATCCTTAGAGTCTGGGTCTCTACCGCAGTTTTTAACAACAGGCGTTACCCACCTGCTCCATAAGTCAGGTAGTCCCGCGGAACCCAAGAATTATAGACCGATCACGTGTTTGTCGACGGTCTACAAGCTTCTTACATCCATTTTGAGAGCGAAAATAAATACACACATTGGCAAAAACTCCATTATGTCTGCCTCTCAAAATGGATGTAGGAACGGGTCCCGCGGTACTAAGGAGCTACTCCTCATCGACATGGCCATTAGCCAACAGGTTCGTCGATCCCGCAAGGATCTGTCGACATGTTGGATAGATTATAAGAAGGCCTACGACTCGATTCCACATACATGGCTCATGAGGGTGCTGGAGTTGTACAAGATAGATGCAACTCTACGCGCCTTCCTTGATTCGTGTATGGGGCAATGGAGGACGGTCCTTCGATATCCAGGATGTCGACAGATTCAGGGGAACGATGAGCCTGTATGGATTAAACGGGGAATATTCCAGGGCGACAGTTTGAGTCCACTTTGGTTCTGTCTAGCCCTGAATCCTCTAAGTACATTGCTGGTCTAGGCTATCGGTTGAGGAGAGATGGTCAGGTCATATCTCACCTTCTTTACATGGATGATCTGAAACTCTTTGCCCCCAACAAATTGCAACTGATGAAGCTACTGAAAGTAACTGAAACTTTTAGAAGCGCCATCAGGATGGAATTTGGTGTGGACAAATGTGCAGTCATGTATGTAAAGCGAGGGGAGATTATGGAATCCCAAGGGATTCAGCTCTCGGATTCCATACACCTGACATCCCTCTCCTCATCCGAAAGCTATAAATATTTGGGTATGTCGGAAGCGTTAGGCATTAACGTAACTGACATGAAGCAATCGTTGAAGGAGCGCTTCTTCGGTCGCTTGAAGAAGGTATTAAATAGCCTTCTTTCGGGCGGGAACAAGGTGCGCGCCTTCAACGGTTGGGTCATGCCGGTTTTAATGTACTCTTTCGGCATACTCAAATGGACTCAGACCGAACTCGATACCCTGGATAGGCGAGTCCGTACACTGCTGACTGCAAACCGGATGCATTACCCACGATCATCGGTGATGAGACTGTATATCCCGCGGAAGTGCGGGGGTCGAGGCTTTTTAAACGCTAAGACGCTCCACAACCGCGAGGTATGCAGTCTCAGAGAATATTTTTTAAAAGCCGAGGTGGGTATGCACCGAGATGTGGTCGCAGTGGACAAGGGCCTCACCCCGCTGTCCATGGCTAAAGAGAACTGGCGCAAACCTGTAGTACTTACTACCGATGACCGCAAGGAAGTATGGCAAGGCAAGGAGCTTCACGGACGCTTCTACCGGGCTCTTCATGGGCCCGATGTAAATTTTCTAGCATCCGTGTCCTGGCTACGTTTCGGTGACCTCTTTGGGGAAACTGAAGGTTTTGTCTGTGCGATTATGGATGAAGTTATGTTGACGAACAACTACCGGAAATATATTATGAAGGACGGGACGGTTGATGTGTGTCGGGCATGCCACCGTCCGGGTGAGTCCATCAGACATATTATTTCTGGTTGTTCTCGTCTGGCTAACGGCGAGTACTTGCACAGGCATAACCAAGTAGCCAGGATTATTCACCAGCAACTTGCCTTGAAATATAAACTTGTGGAATCTGAGGTACCGTACTACAAGTATGTGCCCGACCCAGTTCTCGAGAAAGACCATGTCACGCTGTACTGGGATCGGTCTATCATCACTGACAGGACTATTGTCGCCAATAAACCTGACATAGTGGTGATAGACCGATCAGCGCGCCGCGTAATGATAATCGATGTTACCATCCCACATGACGAGAACCTCATGAAAGCTGAGAAAGAGAAACAAATGAAATATCTCGACTTGGCACACGAGGTTGTCGACATGTGGAATGTGAACTCGGCTATCATTGTACCGATTGTTGTGACGGCCAATGGCCTTATAGCCAAAAGCCTCGACGAACATCTCTCGAGGCTCTCCTTAGGCGGTTGGAGCAAGGGCCTGATTCAGAAGGCTGTACTCCTCGATACGGCTCGCATTGTGAGGAGGTTCCTGTCTCTGGAGCCCTAACCACCGGTAGCTTGGACCCTGCTCCCGATACCGGCGGACCACTATTTTTTATATTTTTAAATGTTTTTTTTAAATATTAATTTGTTTAGAAATATTTAAAAATGTAATTGATATGTATATAATTGAATAAAGGAGATAATAATTCTACTGTTTGATAAGTATGTTAAATAAAAAAATGTGATTATAAAATTCATTGAAATTATTTCCTTTATTTAACTTTTATACAAATTATTTACATTTTTAAATATTTCTTAAAAAAAACAATATAAAAACATTTAAAAATATAAAAAATTATTATTATTATATTTCAGTGAAATATGTTTCATTCATTCAAGTAAATAGTCGTTAAAACAATAATATTCGAAATAAAATTACAAGAACCAAATATTATAGGACTCATTTTCGGCGAAACGAAATTTTATAAAATTTCTGTCTGCGAAATAAGGGGACACCATGATAAAACAATAACTATTTGTAGAATATTTTTTTTTTGTTTTTTAATTCTCAGTCAGAATCGTCTTTTGGCATACATTTCATATGATAGTTATTAAAAGGAAGAAACATGCAAACAAGCATACACCATGCATGCAGCAAGCATGCAAACATGCAAACAAGCATACACCATGCATGCAGCATGCAAGCAAGCAGGCGTGCTACAAGCAAGCCGTGCCCGTGGGATAATTCCCGACCAAAACGCGAGCGAAGCCGCGGGCAACAACTAGTTATAAATAAATATGATGATTTAAAAAAAAAAACTATTATGAAAAAATGAACATTCGGTTGTGTTCTGTTAATTTTATTTTCTAGTTTTCATATTAGGCTTTTTATCGACTTCATACCTTTGCTTCTCCAACCTGGCGAAAGCAAACCGCGGAAAAAAAAAGCAAATTAAATCATAATTTCCTAATAATACATGACAAAATAATATTCGTTCCATTGTTTAATTTCTTCGAAAGTATATTGACGTCGTTTGATACACGTGGGCTCCATAACAACCTCGCCCGGCGGCTCGGGTGTGTAATTTTCAAGGTTGTATTCTGCAAACTCATCATGAGTCTACAGGAAGTAAATCAGACCAGTCTTGGTCCAAGTAAATATTAATTATGTTTAAGTCAAATAAGCTGAAAGCTGAACTAACATTAGGATCATATAAAAGGCTGCGCTTTCTGACCGAAGTTACAATTCATCGTTAAGTAACAAAGACGTGCTTGGACGAAAATTCTCTTCCAAAATGAAGACAGTTCTGTTACTAGTCGGCCTGATCGTAAGTACATGTTGTTTTGTTACCAACTTCTAATAAAGGAGGAGGTTATGTATTCCACCTAAATCTTTTTTTTTTCATGTATGTATACCGATTTCTCTGTGGTTACTGGTACGATTTATGTTTCATTTGTAAATTTAATAATGTACGGCTCGTTACTTACTTTCTCTGAACATCGAGCTGCATTCGCAGATCTATATCCGACTTCATTTTGCCAAGTATGGCTCGTTCACGAAAATTGACGTTATTCGTAGTTATACAGAGTGTAAAAGGACTCTTCACGAACCCGTCAAACAAGCATCATGTGTATCAAACTAAGTAACTTTACGCAAAAATTATTTCTGGGACTGACTTTTTTTTTTGGGGTGAAAAATCACGTCTTACAGTAGGACTCAATGTAACGCCCTTAAGCATTGTGCTGGTGGACGAATTGAATAGTACGGGCGTCGTGGAGGTGTTTGAAGTAAAAATCTTACATAAAAAAAAGTATTAAAAAAAACTTGTGAAAAAGTTGGAACTTTGACCCCCAATATCTCCGTAACTAGAGGGTTCCCAGGTATGGTCTAGAACAAAAAAAATGGCAATGACGAGGAGAACAAGTGCCTTTCGGCTTCGTTAAGGGTCTTGTTACACCCTTTAGTATTGACGCTTACATTCGTATGCGACGTAGCCATTCACGCTAGTAAGGTCAGCTTGAGCTGCCTCTTGAGGAAACTTGCACAGTTTTGCAACATACTCGCTCTGGTTTGCCTGTACAGGGCAACTCTACAGGCATACCTGTCTGGCTTTGGCTTTGCATTCACTAAGTCATGTCAAAGTACGATCTGTGCTTTAAGTTACGGACATATACAAAGTTCTAACATTTTCACAAGTTTTTTTTTATTACTAGTTGATAAGGTAATAATTTTACTTTTTAATCCTCCATTATTACTATTATACTATTCAATGCATCGAATGCACAATATTTTGAGTGCGTTACATTGAATTTTATACCGTAAAACGTGACCTTACACATCACCCCAAAAAAATGGCGTCTTTAAAAATATTTTATATTGCTGAGTGAAATTGTAATATAACACAATACCTACATGTACACAGGTGTTACTCGCTTGTAGCGAGTCGATTTGTTCTGTTGCGATTTAATTCAGTGAACGAACGGCTGTGTAAACACGCATACCTACGTAAGGCTTTAAGAATAATCTATAACGATCTTGAGGAAATGAGGAAAGGTAAAAATTAGCGCCATCTACCGACCAACTATGCCAATAAATTATAATTATCGCTAACTAAATTATTTATGCAAGTAAATTATTCTTATTCAACGTCCGTACTTCTTGCGTATAACGCTAATATTTGCCAAAGAATAGTAAAATATTAGTAGAACAGTTAAAAACATAACAATATGGTGATTCATTAATATATTGTGATTCGGCTAACTGGTTGCTTTCTTTTAGTGATATGATTTGTGTTTTTACGTGATACATTAGACTATCTACGTACCTGCTTCATTTTTTGTTTTTAGATTGATTCGTGTATGTAATTCATACGTGGATAAAAATCCACGAACTAAATCTGAGTGGCAATGAAGTTTTCTCCGTACGAATCAGCTGCCACAAAATTGAGTGGACAAATATCTATAAAGGGTGTATCTAGACACTTAACGCAGCCGAGAGGCACTTGTTTTCCCCATCACTGCGATAATTTTTTTGTTCCGTACCATAACTGGGAAACTTCTAGTTACGAAGATATTGGGGGTCAAAGTTCCAACTTTTTCACAAGTTTTTTTTTTTAAATACATGTTTTTAATACAAGATTTTTACTATCAACACCTCCACTACCCCTGTACTATTCAATCCATCCATCAGCACAATGTTTTGATTGCGTTACAATGGATCCTACCGTAAAACGTAATTTTTCACCAATAAAAAAGTCGTTTCCCAGCAATAATTTTTGCGTAAAGATGCTTAGTTTGATGTACATAATGCTTGGTTGACGGCTTCGTTAAGGGTCTTGTTACACCCTGTATAATGTTGTTCTCTCATGTTTTACTATTCATTGGCAAAAGTTAGTATTATGAGCAAAAAATTTTTCCGTCAGTCGGCAGACGGCGCTATTCAACTTTTTTCATTTATTTTATTTGCTCAAGGTCATTTTGGCTTATCATAAAGCCATAATACGATTATTTATTTAACAGTGAACTCAATTGTTACAGGCGGCCTTAGCCTTCGCCGATGCAGGTCTGCTTGGAGTAATAGGAAATGGAGTACAGGGCTTGACAAACACAGCGGGAAAGACAGTAAACGGCGTGCTTCAAACCGTAGATGGAGTACTAACAGGAGGTACATCTTTTTAAATATTTTTTCAACGAACTATTTTTTTAATATTTTTTAAACTTATCTACTTTTACTGCGTGGAAGGGACATCGATGCATAGACGGTAACCACGTGTTCAGCTCATATTCCAGACCACCCAAATAGAAATGTCTTCGTGCGCAAAGGACCCGAATCGTCAATGTAACCTTCAATGTCAATTATCAGTTTATTTTTCTTGTGTTAGCAGAACTTAGTACATAAATTATTAACTTTGTGCAGCGTCTGGGTCACCAAGATACAGGCTGTGTCTAGTTTGGGATCCGCTGTGAAGCCTGTCAGCTTTCTGATAGTTCTAACTCAACACCATGTTTGAATGTTTAAGAACGATGAAGCTAGATAAATAAATTTGAATATTTTGAGTTTAATCTTGGCATTTTCCATCTCCATCCATTGATCACTCTATTAGTGTATTTCGTTTTTTATACAGGTACTAGCGACCCACCCCGGCCGGTAACGCATGGGTGCAATTTACGAATGAAAAGTGCACTTTACATTTTTTTTTGTTTTCTTCAGGACCCCGTGATACCGCCAAAGCTGAAGTCAGCTCCGGTAGTGACACCGACGACGCTGAAGTGAGTGCCCCCGAAAGTGAAGCCGACGCACCTGCAGACAACCACATTAGTGATGAGACTCCAAGATGCCGCTGGTCAACGCTATAACTGTCTCCGAAAGTGAAGACAGCTCCACTAGTGACAACGCCGCTAGTGAGTCAGTAAAGTACCTAATGCCACCTACTAACTGATTATAAAATTACTGAAACGATATTAAACAACTGAATACATGTTTTTTAATTATATTTTTTATCTACTATATTTATGACAATTAACTTACAATATTTAAACAAGTTTCTTAGGGTTTTATACTAAAAAAAATATAACAATATTTTCTAAACCAACATGAATTTGTAATCGCGCCGCGCGCATTGTTCAACTTTTACTTCTATTAAATTGTTTTATGTTAATAAACTTTAATAATTATTAGAGCTGTGTTTATTATGAAGAATTCCCAAATCCACCAAAACACACATTGACCAGCTACAGCGAGCTTTATATTACTAATTGTCCAGTTACCTCGAGTCCCCTTGCAATTATATCGCGGCATTGCCTCAAACAAAAACTAAAAACAGTTTGCAAAAAAAGAGTATTTAGTTAATACAGTAGTGGTAATAATTGACTTTTAACAACAAACTATGTACAAGTTATTTATTGGGATTCAATGAACTTAGAGGATTTTATTGATGATTTTAATGATTAACCCGATTACGGCAAAGCAAAATTAAAAAATAATTAAATATTATATATTTATTAGTAATCAAGTACAATGAACAAAGCATTTTGAACAGTAATCACCAAACTAGACGTAAGTCTGTATCTTGGGGATCAGAGTTGTACATTTTCGTTATTATCCAGAAAGGTCGTATACGGTGATTATTAACAAAATGAAACTAGAAGAAAAATTAATGAATTAAAGTAAAATCAAGGAAATTATAATTAAGACTGAATAAAAAACAAAACTTGGTAAAAATACTCGTACAAACAAGATTCAACTTAAATGTGTGCGTGCACGTGCGTGCGCGCGTGTTAGTGTATGTGTGTGTGTCTGAGTGAGATTAGGAGTGCTATTGGTTTGTATAGTCTTACTAATGGAGGGTTATGTTTTTGTTGTGGTAGTCTGTCTGTTATTTTGGTAAATACCAGCTAGCTAAGGAGCCATTTTTCTCGTTTATCCGTATCCAATTCTATGCCCACAACTGTTTGACACTATGTATGTCACTTAGTACGTCCTGGGGGGTTACTATGACGTCTTAAAGCAGGAGTCATTCTAGTGTGGGAAAGAGACAGAGCTATTCAGGTCGTCCAGCGCCATTACTTTCCCACACTGGAATTACTCCTGCTTTAAGACTCCATGGTAGGCCATCAGACTAGGGTCAGACGCTAGCACATCAAGGTACTCGAAACTGACAAATTCTCTCAATCAACCTTGAACCATTACGCTTTAGCGATAAAGTTGAAAATCTATTAATGAAATTTGACAGATTGTAGTAGCTTGATGTGCTGGCTTCTTTATACCTACAACAGCTGTAGACCGTAAATGATGCAAGACAAAGTTGTGAAGTCGGATAACGTACACCGAAGCACAGGGCCTTTATCCGGGTAGTATTTCTTCATCGATTATACTCAAATGGACTTAGACGGATTTTGATGCCCTGGATAGGAGGGTCCGCGCACTGCTGACGCTTTTACCGGGCCCTAGATGGGCCTGATGTGGACTTCTTAGCGTCCGTATCTTGGCTACGCTTCGGTGACCTCTTCGGGGAAACCGAAGGTTTTGTCTGTGCAATAATGGACGAAGTTATGATGACGAATAACTACCGAAAATACATTGTGAAGGATGGCACGGTTGACATATGTCGGGCATGCCACCGTCCGGGAGAATCAATCTGACACATTATTTCCGGGTGTTCTCGTCTGGCTAACGGAGAGTACTAGCATAGACACAACCTCGTCGCCAGGATTATCTATCAGCAACTTGCTTTGAAGTACAGCCTTGTGGAATCAGAAGTGCCATACTATAAGTATGCGACCGACCCAGTTCTCGATATTGGTAATATCACGTTGTATTGGGATCGATTTATTGTCACTGACCGGACTATTGTTGCCTATAAGCCTGATATTGTGGTGATAGATCGATTGGAGCGTCGAGCAATGATTGTTGACATAACGGTCCCGCATGACGATAACCTCGTGAAAGCAGAGAAAGATAAGCAGTTCAAGTATCTAGATCTGGCTCGTGAGGTTGTTGACATGTGGGACGTGAGTACAGCAGTCATTGTGCCGATAGTCGTGTCGGCAAATGGCTTAATAGCCAATAGCCTAGAACAACATCTGCGGAGGCTCTCGCTTGGCAGCTGGATCAAGGGCTTGATTCAGAAAGCAGTACTTCTGGACACGGCGCGTATTGCTAGGAGGTTCCTCTCTCAAGAGCCCTGACCATCGGTAGTTCGGACCCTGTTCCCGATGCCGGTGGGCTCCTATTTTTTTATATTTTTAAATGTTTTTTTTTATATTGTTTTATATTAGAATATTTAAAAATGTAAATAATAAGTAGTTTAATGAATAAAGAAAATAATATAATCTAAGAAAAAGAGAAGTCCTGACTGACTGACTCATCAACGCCCAGCCCAAACCCTTGGACCTAGAAAGCTGAAATTTGCACAGAGGTTCCTTTTATAATGTAGACAAGCAATAAGGAAGTATTTTTCGAAATTCAACCCCTAAGAGGGTAAAATGGGGGTTTGAATTTTCTGTGAAACGTTTTATTCTCTAGGTTGATTGACTCAAAAATTGGTATACACACTCTTCAACTTAAATTATGAGACATGTATACGCGTATTACAGTTTTTCCAAAATCGTCCCCAACGAGAGAGGAGAAGAGTCAAAAAGGGCTTCGAAACTGATGTAGGCGGGCGCATGGCGCGCTGTGTGGCGCAGGGCGTGCGGGTTGGAGGATGTATTCTTTCAGAAGAGTAGGTATCCACTAAGAAAGGGTTTTCGAAATTCCACCCCTAAGAGGGTGAAATGGGGGGTTGAATGTTCTGTGAAACTTTTTATCCTCGTGGTCGACTTACTTGAAAATGTTTGTACATACTCAGTTAAAATTATGAGAAACGTGTATCACAGTTTTCCCCCAATATAAAATTCAAAGTCCTGACTGACTGACTGATATATCAACGTACGGCCCAAACCGCTGGTTCTAGGGACATGAAATTTGGACGGTATGTTCTTTGTGGACAGTATGTATCAATGAAAGGGTTTTCCAAAATTCCAACTCCAAGAGGATGAAATGAGGGGTTGAATTCTCTGTGAAACTTTTTATTCTCTTTGTCGATTAACTCCAAAATTGGTATACATACCCTTAAATTAAAATTATGAAAATCATCTACTACTGGTTGGGGTTCCGTGCCCGAATGGTAACCAAGGGACCTTTTTACGACGGATATTACGAAGCCTCCGCTGTCCGTCCGTCTGTCTGTCAGTGAGCTGTATCTCATGATCCGTAATAGGTATAGACAGTTGAAATTTTCACATATTGTGTATTTCTGTTCCCGCTTTAACAAGTACACGTACACGTCACTGCATATTATAGTATAAAACAAATGTGTCGCTTCCCGCTGTCTGTCTGTCCCTATGTATTCTTAGATTTTTAAAACTACGTAACGGTTTTTGATGCGGTTTTTTTAATAGATAGAGTAATTCAAGAGGAAGGTCTAAGGGTGGATGGACGATTGTTACTCTTTCACGCAAAAACTACAGAACAGATTTGGATGAAATTCAGCACACAGATAGATTATAACCTGGATTAACACATAGGATACTTTTTATCCCGGTAGTATGATCCCGTGGGACAATTATCAACATACACGCGGGCGAAGCCGCGGACAAAAGCTAGTCGCTAATAAAGCATTAGGTTCAAGGTTAATTTGGAAAGTTTGACAGTTTCGGGTAGTTTGATATGCTGGCCGTATGTACCATCTTCGAGTGTTGACCTTTTACAGCCAGTTTCTTCATCAGCAGCTAAAGTTATCAATCAAAGTATTAACTTTTACTTGAGCATTGCTAATACAAATAGCAAATGTGTTTCTTCATCCAAGTAACAGCTAAACTAAAAGGTCGCAATTTCCCTAAAAAAATGTAGGGAGGACTTTTTACACATGACACCACCGTAATATCATTGTCAAGTAGTGCCAAAGTGTGGACGGTGAGTAATGGGCTAGCTCGCCGTCCGCCCGTCTTGTGGCGACATCGACAGGCCGTATCGACGGCGCGTTCGTGTTCCACGCGCGCCTCAAAGAGATGTCAGCAAACGGGAAGAGGTCCGAAAGGACCGCTGCCTGCCAGGGCTGCGGGTCTGTTCGAAAGAGATACCGCGGCCCTGGAACACAAAGGGCAAAAGAAGGAACATGGATGGGTTTTAGTCAGCACAAGTCTGACATCTCCGCCCAGAATTGACCCTTCATTTGATGATTTCCTATCCGAAAAAAAATGTAGTGCCAAAGTCAAATGTCAGTTCTTTTAAAGCTATCTGGAGCTCATGTTCATTCGTAAAACAAAACTCTCAAAAGCTAGATCTCCATCAGACTAAGATAAAAGGTAATCACATCATGTTTTTTTAAGTTTGGGTTTTAATCATGTTATTCCAGTCAAAACTGGAATAACATGATTTATAACTATACATTTAGCGTGGGCAAAATCAGAACTAAAGCCGCCATTTAATATTTTTAATACATTTCATAAAATGTTTACCAACCGCGCTGTTCTGTCAACCTCTATCGAGCGTCAAAAGATCCATTCCATATAGCACTCAGACGATCGAATTTATCCTGGGAAATTATGTAGTTGCAGTGTAGTCGAGTTAGGTCGGCAATCAATATTACCTACGTAAAATAATTACTACAAAATTATGGCTACTGTCAATAGCTCCACAGAAATCTGGGTAAGTAATATATGATATAATTACAAAATCTCTAATATTTACAAGATATAACAACTGAATCTATAATTTGGTATCATTTTAAAATAACTAATTTTTATAAGCATAACATCAATGAATATAAAATCGTTTGATATACCACTCAAAAGACATAAAACCTATTTAGTCTAATATGATAAAACAATAACTTTTTGAATAATATTTTTTTTTTTATTAATTCTCAGTCACAATCGTCTTTTGGCATACATTTCATATCGATAGTTATTAAAAGGAAGAAACATGCAAACAAGCATACACCATGCATGCAAACATGCAAACAAGTATACACCATGCATGCAGCATGCAAGCAAGCAGGCATGCAAGCGAGCATGCTGCAAGCAAGCTGTGCCCGTGGGATACTTCCCGAACAAAACGCGAGCAAAGCCGCGGGCAACAGCTAGTCATAAATAAATATGATGATTTTAAAAAATATCTTTTATGAACAAATGAACATTTGGTTGTGTTCTAATAATAATAATTATTCAAAAATAATTTTATTTGCTAGTTTTCATATTAGGCTGTTTATCGGCTTACCTTTGCTTCTCCGTCAACCTGGCGAAAGCAAACCGCGGAAAAAAAAAGCAAATTAAATCATAATTTCCTAATTATACATGACACAATAATATTCGTTCTGTTATTTAATTTCTTCGAAAGTATATTGGCGTCGTTTGATACACGTGAGCTCCATAACAACCTCGCCCGGCGGCTCGGGTGTGTAATTTTCAAGGTTGTATTCTGCAAACTCATCATGAGTCTACAGGAAGTAAATCAGACCAGTCTTGGTCCAAGTAAATATTAATTATGTTTAAGTCAAATAAGCTGAAAGCTGAACTAACATTAGGATCATATAAAAGGCTGCGCTTTCTGACCGAAGTTACAATTCATCGTTAAGTAACAAAGACGTGCTTGGACGAAAATTCTCTTCCAAAATGAAGACAGTTCTGTTACTAGTCGGCCTGATCGTAAGTACATGTTGTTTTGTTACCAACTTCTAATAAAGGAGGAGGTTATGTATTCCACCTAAATCTTTTTTTTTTCATGTTTGTATACTGATTTCTCTGTGTTTACTGGTACGATTTATGTTTCTTTTGTAAATTTTATAATGTACGGCTCGTTACTTACTTTCTCTGAACATCGAGCTGCATTTGCAGATCGCAATACGACTTCATTTTGCCAAGTATGGCTCGTATACGAAAATTAACGTTATTCGTAGTTATACAGAGTGTAAAAGGACTCTTCACGAACCCGTCAAACAAGCATCATGTGTATCAAACCGAGTAACTTTACGCAAAAAATATTTCTGGGACTGACTTTTTTTTTGGGGTGTAAAATCACTTCGTACAGTAGGACTCAATGTAACGCCCTTAAGCATTGTGCTGGTGGATGAATTGAATAGTACCGGGGGTCGTAGATCGTAGAGGTGTTTGAAGTAAAAATCTTACATAAAAAAAGTATTCAAAAAAAAACTTGTGAAAAGTTGGAACTTTGACCCCCAATATCTCCGTAACCAGAAGGTTCCTAGGTATGGTGTAGAACAAAAAAAAATGGCAATGACGAGGAGAACAAGTGCCTTTCGGCTTCGTTAAGGGTCTTGTTACACCCTTTAGTATTTACGTTTACATTCGTATGCGACGTAGCCATTCACGCTAGTAAGGTCAGCTTGAGCTGCCTCTTGAGGAAACTTGCACAGTTTTGCAACATACTCGCTCTGGTTTGCCTGTACAGTCCAACTGTACAGGCAAACCCGTCAGGTACACCATACCGTGTCTGGCTAGCTTTACACGAGTCTGAACATCAACCACTTTAATAAAGTTCATATCTTACTTTACTTAAGGTAGCCTTAAACGCTAGGCTGTATCAGACAGGTTTACCTGTACAGGTACACCAATCAGGTAAGCTGGAGCAGTGTAGAGGACTAACCTGAACAGTTTTGCTACATACACGCTCCGGTTCACCTGTACAGGGCAACTCTACAGGCATAGCTGTCTGGCTTTGGCTTTGCATTCACTAAGTCATGTCAAAGTACGATCTGTGCTTTTAGTTACGGACATAATTATACAAAGTTCCAACATTTTCACAAGTTTTTTTTTATAACTAGTTGATAAGGTAATAATTTTACTTTTTAATCCTCCATTATTACTATTATACTATTCAATGTATCGAATGCACAATATTGATTTGAGTGCGTTACGTTGAATTTTATACCGTAAAACGTGACCTTACACATCACCCCAAAAAAATGGCGTCTTTAAAAATATTTTATATTGCTGAGTGAAATCGTTCTTAAGTATATTCAGAGAAATGGTCATAATGATTCAAAATTTGGAGGTGTTCAAATAAGATAATCAACCACATAATATAACACAATACCTATATGTACACAGGTGTTACTCGCTTATATCGAGCCGATTTGTTCTGTTGCGATTTAATTCAGTGAACGAACGGCTGTGTAAACACGCATACCTACGTAAGGCTTTAAGAATAATCTATAATGATGTTGAGGAAATGAGGAAAGGTAAAAATTAGCGCCATCTACCGACCAACTACGCAAATAAATTATAATAATCTATATCTAAATTATTCATGCAAGTAAATTATTCTTATTCAACGTCCGTACTTCTTGCGTCTAACGCTAATATTTGCCAAAGAATAGTAAAATATTAGTAGAACAGTTAAACATAACAATATGGTTTATATTGTGGTTCGGCTAACTGGTTGCTTTCTTTTAGTGATAACATTTGTGTTTTTACATGATACATTAGACTATTTACGTACCTGCTTCATTTTTGTTTTTAGATTGATTCGTGTATGTAATTCATACGTGGATAAAAATCCACGCACTAAATCTGAGTGGCACTGAAGTTTTTTCCGTACGAATCAGCTGCCACAAAGTTGAATGGACAAATATCTATAAAGGGTGTAACAAGACACCTTAACGAAGCCGAGAGGCACTTGTTTTCCCCATCACTGCGATCATTTTTTTGTTCCGTCCCATAACTGTGAAACTTCTAGTTACGAAGATATTGGGGGTAATAGTTCCAACTTTTTCACAAGTTTTTTTTAAAAATACATGTTTTTAGTACAAGATTTTTACTATAAACACCTCCACTACCCCTGTACTATTCAATCCATCCATCAGCACAATGTTTTGAGTGCGTTACAATGAGTCCTACCGTAAAACGTAATTTTTCACCAATAAAAAAGTCGTTTCCCAGCAATAATTTTTGCGTAAAGATGCTTAGTTTGATGTACATAATGCTTGGTTGACGGCTTCGCTAAGGGTCTTATTACAGCCTGTATAATGTTGTTCATGTTTTACTATTCATTGGCAAAGTTAGTATTATGAGCAAGAAGTGCGTCCGTCAGTCGGCAGATGGCGCTATTCAACTTTTTTCATTTATTTCATTTGCTCAAGGTCATTTTGGCTTATCATAAAGCCATAATACGATTATTTATTTAACAGTAAATTCAATTGTTACAGGCGGCCTTAGCCTTCACCGATGCAGGTCTGCTTAAATTAGTAGGAAATGGAGTACAGGGCTTGACAAACACAGCGGGAGAGACAGTAAATGGCCTGCTTCAAACCGTAGATGGAGTACTAACAGGAGGTACCTACATCTTTTTAAATATTTTTTCAACGAACTATTTTTTTTAATATTTTTTAAACTTAACTACTTTTACTGCGTGGAAGGGACATCGATGCATAGACGGTAACTACATGTTCAGTTCATATTCCAGACCACCCATATAGAAATGTCTTCGTGCGCAAAGGACCCGAATCGTCAATGTAACCTTCAGTTCGCTGTTATCCGGAAACGTGCCTAGACTGCCAGAATTGCCATAAGGCCAAAGAAAGAGCCAGCCCTCTGGTCACTGGTAGTGTCGACCTGTTGGCGAGGAACTAGTGCGTACTCACATATAAATAAAGGGTGTTTTTTTAAGAGCGGAGACCTTTAAATTGAACTAAAACAGAAAAACAGTTTTAATGTGCATGAAATTGGCTTTATTTGAGATTTGTGGGCTTAAAAGTAAATCTATACATGCTATCATATTATTATACTAGCTGTGCCCGCGACTTCGTCCGCGTGGATTTAAATATTTGTCAGCCTGTTACATCCACAATCACTTTGTTACGGGTCTATTAGAAAGAAATGCTAAAAACTAAAACCTTATCTAAGTTACGCATAATATTTGTGTGTTTTCCCAACAACATGACCACCAGCCTCGCAGCGCACGCGGGTCATCTAAATTGAATGGTGTAAAGGACAATTTTGGTCACAATCGCATGCTAAAGATGACATACATATTTATTTTGATAAGGATAAATGCTATATCGGTAAAAACACCTTCGCAAAATGGTTATTGTAAGTCAACCTTAAAAGATAGGCTCGTTTAGACTTTTATAAGAGGAATAATTCCCTTTTACATTATTTTTGTTTAACTTTAACCGTTTAAGCAGCGCACGCAACGGAAGCTCTCAAAAATAATAAATTTTCCCCGTTTTTGCAACTTTTTTCATTGATGTTCCGCTCCTATTAGCTGTAGCGTTATGATATATAGCCCTTCTTCGATAAATGAGCTATCCAACACTAATATATTTTTTCTATTCGAACTAGGAGTTCCTGAGATTAGTGCTTTCAACCAAACAAACAAACTCTTCAGCTTTATAATATTAAAGTATAGATATCAGATGGAAGAGACACCGACGCGAAGACGTGTACCCCGTATTCGGCACATCGTTCTGAGATGTTTTATCGGTAATTTAAAAAAAAATCTGCTGTTCCATACAATTTGACCGTGAAGGTAATAATAACCGATGAAAAATTTCTATGTGGGTGGGGGGGGGGGGCTCAGAAAATGTACTGAATGTGGTAACCGCTACCGTGTCGGTGTACCTTCCACCGTGTATACAGAACACCTTCGTCTGACGTAAATGCATTTTTTGATAACTTGAATATAACCGTGAGAAAACTTCAAATTAAGGATCAAAGGGTTTATGAAAGAAAAACTACTGATAAGTAGGTACTAGCAAACAACTGTTTGGTAGTCGAAGACAGTAGAGGTGGTAACACCTTGACTGAACTGAAAAGCTTTTTGGATAGACGGAGAGATTACTGAAACAATATGGATAAGAAGATGGTTTAGGTAATGAAAACGATGGGATGACTACTTGGTAAAACAAAGCTGGGGTCCTGATGCGAGATTACAATAAAATCATTGAATTTGTGACATTGTTAGACTTGTATTCAAACATCTAGGTTTTGAGTACAAGTCTGGAGGACAAGGTTAGTGGCACACAGCTGGATACAGCGGTTTACTGCGTACAATGACAAACAGCGTTTGATATTCGGATTGAAATGGGCGTTCCCCCATATCTCACTTTTCTGATCAAGAATCTATAAGTAAATTGAAACGTGTAAACAAAAAAACACAAGATTTCCATAAGGAACGGAGCGTGCGTCAAGGCTGTAATTTGGTGCCGGAGGTTTTCAGGTTCTATGGAGAACACATAATGAAGAGAGAACATGATGGCTGGCACGGAATCTGTGTGGTCGGTAAAGACTTACTAACCTAAAGTTGAGTGAAGAAGATATGGCGGATCTGGTGAAGTAGATGGAATCAGAGAGCGCTGAACATGGTGTTTATATCAATCACGCAGAGACTAAAGTAACGGTGGTAGGCCGTGCTCCTTTTCTTCAACTCGCTTTTCACTACTTGTCGGACACGACACAGTCTGCTAATTCGTGTATCTTGTTTCTTTGATCATGAGTGGTACCTGTCTTCAGGAAATCCGCAGTCGTACTGGTATGGCTAAAAGTGCAATGACCAACCTGAAGATTTTGTTTTAAAACTGTGGCATCCGCCTGAATACCAAAGCGCGATTGGTGCACTGATTTTTTGATCTTTCTGTATGGCGCGGAAACTTAGTGCTTTAAGAGGGCCCTGCGCGTCTATCGTCAACTCGAGCATGGTCGAAAAGCTTGTTGTTTCATCCAGAGCCACAGCGGCGATTTTCTTTCAATTCACCCGTCTTACCCCGCCCCGATCCCGCACAACTCGTCTCCCGCGCACCTCATACCGCCTAACGCGATGACATTGAACGAAAAATAATGTTCGAAAATTTCTTAAGATAACTCTTATAAGTATGTGAAATAAATATTTGTCATTACGAATCTCCATTACATGTGCAAGGTCTCTATCACGATGTTTTCTTTACTTTTAGAGTTTATTAGTAAATTATGAACGGCCAAAGTTCAGGTAAAATTTGTGCAAAACAGCCATTTTTTGAGGCTTAAACTGAATTTGTTTCTAATTTTTTTTCATTTTTTGCTCCCATAGAAACTTAGATATAGTGCACAAAATACCTATTGTTAAAAAAAAAACAAATATTGATTTGTAACAACTGCATAATCACGTACAAGTGTTTGTATGAAAAGTATAACGGGTTGGCCGCTCTTAAGAGTTTAAGCTATTAAACCATGGACTGCGATGAAAACGAATAAGTCTGTAGGTACTGGAGAAGTATAATTTTTATAATAATTTCACGCGGATGAAGATCGCGGGGCTCAGCTAGTTATGCAAATGATGAATGAAAGGCGTCGAACACCGGTATGTTTCTTGCATGCGGTCCCATCCATGCTTTTATCAATGTCAATGATTAGTTTATTTTTCTTGTGTTAGCAGAACTTAGTACCTAAATTATTAACTTTGTGCAGCGTCTGGGTCACCAAGATACAGGCTGTGCCTAGTTTGGGATCCGCTGTGAAGCCTGTCAGCTTTCTGATAGTTCTAACTCAACACCATGTTTGAATGTTAAAGAACGATGAAGCTAGATAAATAAATTTGAATATTTTGAATTTAATCTAGGCATTTTTAATCTCCATCCATTGATCACTCTATATTTCGTTTTTTATACTGGTACTAGCGACCCACCCCGGCCGGCAACGCATGGGTGCAATTTACGAATGAAAAGTGCACTTTACATTTTTTTTGTTTTCTTCAGGATACAGTGAAGCTGAAGTCAGTAGTGCAACCGACGAGTCCAACGACGATATAATTGTCGCCGAAACTGAAGACAGCTCCACTAGTGACACCGCCGCTAGTGAGTCAGCAAAGTAATGCCACCTACTTACTGATTATAAAATTACTGAAACGATATTAAACAACAGAAAACGTGTTTTTTAAATATATTTTTTTTCTACTCTGATAATGCTGATATCCATCACAATCAGTAATATTTATGAAAATTAACTTACTTACATTTTCTAAACCAACATGAATTTGTAATCGCGCCGCGGGCATTATTCAAGTTTTACTTCTATTAAATTGTTTTATGTTAATAAACATTTATTATTATTAGTGCTGTGTTTATTATGAAGAGTTCCCAAATCCACCAAAACACACATAGACCAGCTACAGCGAGCTTCATATTACTAATTGTCCAGTTACCTCGAGTCCCCTTGCAATTATATCGCGGCATTGCCTCAAACAAAAACTAAAAACGGTTTGCAAAAAAAGAGTATTTAGTTAATACAGTACGGGTAATAATTGACTCTATAACAACAAACTATGTACAAGTTATTCATTGGGATTCAATGAACTAAGAGGATTGTTTTGATGAATTTAATGATTAACCCGATTACGGCAAAGCAAAATTAAAAAATAAATAAATATATGTATATTTATTAGTAATCAAGTACATTGAACAAAGCATTTTGAACAGTGATCCCCAAACTAGACGTTAGTCTGTATCTTGGGGATCAGAGTTGTACATTTTCGTTATTATCCAGAAAGGTCGTATACGGTGATTATTAACAAAATGAAACTAGAAGAAAACTTAACGAATTAAAGTAAAATCAAGGAAATTATAATTAAGACTGAATAAAAAACAAAACTTGGTAAAAATAATCATACAAACAAGATTCAACTTAAATGTGTGCGTGCACGTGCGTGCGCGCGTGTTAGTGTATGTGTGTGTGTCTGAGTGAGATTAGGAGTGCTATTGGTTAGTATAGTCTTACTAATGGAGGGTTATGTTTTTGTTTTGGTAGTCTGTCTGTTATTTTGGTAAATACCAGCTAGCTAAGGAGCCATTTTTCTCGTTTATCCGTATCCAATTCTATGCCCACAACTGTTTGACACTATGTATGTCACTTAGTACGTCCTGGGGGGTTACTATGACGTCTTAAAGCAGGAGTCATTCTAGTGTGGGAAAGAGACCGAGCTATACAGGTCGTCCAGCGCCATCTCTTTCCCACACTGGAATTACTCCTGCTTTAAGACGTCATGGTAGGCCATCAGACTAGGGTCAGACGCCAGCACATCAAGGTACTTGAAACTGACAAATTCTCCCAATCAACCTTGAACCATTACGCTTTAGCGATAAAGTTGAAAATCTATTAAAGAAATTTGACAGATTGTAGTAGCTTGATGTGCTGGCTTCTTTATACCTACTACAGCTGTAGACCGTACTTGCATAGACACAACCTCGTCGCCAGGATTATTCACCAGCAACATGCTTCGAAGTACAGCCTTGTGGAATCAGAAGTGCCATACTATAAGTATGCGACCGACCCAGTTCTCGATAATGGTAATATCACGTTGTATTGGGATCGATCTATCGTCACTGACAGGACTATTGTTGCCAATAAGCCTGATATTGTGGCGATAGATCGATTGGAGCGTCGCGCAACGATTGTTGATATAACGGTCTCGCTTGGCAGCTCAGCTGCCAAGCGAGAGCCTCCGCAGATGTTGTTCTAGGCTATTGGCTATTAAGCCATTTGCCGACACGACTATCGGCACAATGGCCGCTGTACTCACGTCCCACATGTCAACAACCTCACGAGCCAGATCTAGATACTTGAACTGCTTATCTTTCTCTGCTTTCACGAGGTTCTCTTCATGCGGGACCGTTATATCAACAATCATTGCGCGACGCTCCAATCGATCTATCACCAGCTGAGCTGCCAAGCGAGAGCCTCCGCAGATGTTGTTCTAGGCTATTGGCTATTAAGCCATTTGCCGACACGACTATCGGCACAATGGCTGCTGTACTCACGTCCCACATCTCAACAACCTCACGAGCCAGATCTAGATACTTGAACTGCTTATCTTTCTCTGCTTTCACGAGGTTCTCGTCATGCGGGACCGTTATGTCAACAATCATTGCTCGACGCTCCAATCGATCTATCACCACAATATCAGGCTTATTGGCAACAATAGTCCTGTCAGTGACGATAGATCGATCCCAATACAACGTGATATTACCATTATCGAGAACTGGGTCGGTCGCATACTTATAGTATGGCACTTCTGATTCCACAAGGCTGTACTTCGAAGCATGTTGCTGGTGGATAATCCTGGCGACGAGGTTGTGTCTATGCAAGTACTCTCCGTTAGCCAGACGAGAACACCCGGAAATAATGTGTCGGATTGATTCTCCCGGACGGTGGCATGCCCGACATATCGACACCCGCTAAGTATACGTATGTATCTGCCAGATACACGAAACGGTTTTTATTGCATTTTTGGCATCTATATACCTATATTTACCACCTACATTTTTATTTTATTTTTTCAATTAACCCAACATACTTTTTTCCCAAACGTATAATTGTTTATCTGCATAAGCTGACAAATAAACACAGCGTACAACCATTTAAGTTCCAGTTACATACTTTGACGCGGGGGGAAAAGGGCGCGCGGTGCGGGTAACTGCCGGTCACTCAGTTCTCCGGCGGGCAGCGAGTTGTGCGCGCGAGTGTTGCGTTGTTTTTAACCATGTCGAGTGAACGTTATAAATTTTTAACTACATTAAGGGAAGATGCAATTAAAAGACCAAAAAATGCTGTGGTCCAAATAATAAGCGTAACATCAGACCAGATAGACTCGCCATCAAGGCAAGGTAAGTAATATTAACTAAATATTTTATAATTATTAAAGTATATATTTTAAGTGCACCCATAAATGGAGATTTCTACCTATACTATAAATATTTGAACACGTCTTAGAATGAAAATCTATCGTCATGACGACATTACTGCAATTTATACATTCCCGATGCATAGGTATGTAACTACGCAGTTACACATTTTTGCGTCGGAATTTAGTTTGATTGAAAAATGTATCTAGTCACTTACATACTTATTCTACGGAATGTGTTTAAAATAAAATCAGTTAACTGACACATATATTGTTTTACATCAAATTGGATTTAAACTTGATTATTAATTTCTATCTGTATACCTACTTACATAGTTTTACTTTTATGAAATGATGTTGATTATCGTAGAAAATCGAGTGTTTTATTGTAGTTTGATTGTTTCAGATACTCCAGTACACTTCTCAAAATATTTCACTGATGAAGACTTGCAACAAATGACGGAATTCATAGAAAACAGTGACGAAGAAACAAGTACTGTACAAAACCATCTTAAACCCTCAGAATGTTCCAGAACACATTCCCCAACCGTCACAAGTCATACAGCTCCAGTGATTTTGCCGAGTAACTTTCATGACCCCATATTGGCAACAATAACGCCACAATCACCCATGATGAGCAATGTCAGTTCAGGTATTCGAAATGATATTTCTATTGAGTCGCCAAATTTCTCTTCAGTCATAGCTCAAGCAATTGCTCAGTTAGATTGTGATATATCACCAGCTCCTACACCAAACGTAATGCCAGTTAGCTCACCTATACCAATACAAACCCCGATAGCAGAAAACACTCTTTCTGACACTGAACCATCGCCGAGGCGCAGGCTATCCACAAGAAAAAAAGATAAAGGTAGATTACGAATGGTCCATCAAGACCAATGGTTGGATGTTATGCGTAAGAAAAATAAAAATTTAGGAAATGCGTACAAAAGTAGGGATGGTAAAATGAGGAAAAAGAAAGAGATGGGGCCAAGTTGTGGAGAGAAATGTAAGTTAAATTGTTCACAAAAAATTACTAATATTGACAGAGATTTGCTTTTTGTGGCATTTTGGTCAATGGGAGATATAGTTCGTCATTGGGATTTTATCAATAAGTACTGTGATAAAATTCCAAAACGTAGGGTTACTACTGAAACTGCCTCTAGAAGAGAATTTACTTTGCGGTATTATTTACCAACAAAAATAGATCAAAAACAAGATGATAATGAGGTACATGAGACTGATTCAGTGTCTCGAAAGACACAGATAACGAAGATACAGGTATGTAAAACCATGTTTTTGAACACTTTTGGGATCAAACAAGGCCTGGTATATTCTGCTTTGAAAAAGCTTTCATTGCAAGGCACTGTGGTCCACGACAAAAGAGGCATTCATAGACATACTAAGAAAATTACTGAAGAGATGATTGCAAGTGTTTGTGATCATGTGAACAGCTTTGCACCTGTGGAATCGCATTATGTTCGAAAACGTACGAATAAAGTATACTTAGATGGATCTCTTACATTTGCTCGAATGTTTCTGCTGTATAAAGATTGGAATGATCCTCAAAATCAAAGTAAAGTTAAAACAGCAAGACAATACCGAGACATTGTCAATAAGAATATAAATTTGGGGTTCCACGTCCCCAAAAAAGATCAGTGTGATGTTTGTCAAGTGTATAAAAACTTACCACGTCCTGTGACTGAAGAGCAGCTTAACACATACAATACCCACATTAGAAACAAGACTATAGCGCGAGAGCTAAAGAACAAAGATAAAGAAAGCACTATGAAATCAAAAGAAGTAGTCACAGCGGTATATGATTTTCAAAAAGTGCATGGAATGCCCTGTGGAGAAACTAGTATTCTTTATTATAAAAGAAAGCTAACTGTGTTCAATTTTACAATATACGAAATGGGAAGCAGAGTTGCCAAGTGCTATGTTTGGGATGAAAGCACTGCTTGCCGAGGAGCAAACGAGGTGAGTAGCTGTTTATATGATTATATTAAAGAACATCACCAAAAAGGCATAAAAACATTCAACTTTTGGTCCGACAATTGCGGGGGACAAAATCGCAATCGTATCGTTTTTGCAGCCTATTTACGAGCTGCAAAAGATTTTGAAGTCACTATAACTCATAAATATTTTGAGAAAGGCCATACACAAAATGAGGGTGATAGTGTACACGCCCTTATCGAGAGAACTGCCAAGAATAAAATGGTGTACACCCCCGAACAATGGTATGCCCTCATAAGGTGGGCCAAACAAGATGGAAACCCTTACCTAGTCCAGGAAATGACTACTTTAAATTTTATGAATTTCAAAGCACTGCTCCCTGGATGCAACTGGACAATAAATACAAACAGAGAACGAGTTTTCTGGTCTCAACTAAGACAGTTAGAAATATGGCCGCAATTCTCTGACAGGATACAGTATAAAACAGATTTTTGTGACCATGAGTTCAAATGCATTATTGTAAATAATGTACTAGAGACTCCCAAAACCAGATCAAGGAACCGCATAAGATTAGACAACAGTCCACTTCCAGCCCCTCTGGCAAGAACATTGACCCAAGCTTACGAGGGGAAATTACCAATACCCGAGGCTAAACTTCAAGATTTGAAGTATTTATGCCGAAATAATGTTATACCATCTGTTTATCATGACTTTTACATGAGTTTGATAGAGGGCAGCAATGAGAACCAACATGACGATGAAGAAGACGAAGAAGATGAATGAAGAAGTATCATCATCATATCATCACCTTGATCATCTTGTGATCTCTGTACTGATTAGTTGATTACTGTTGTGGTCATAAGTCATTAATGTTAAATTAAAACGTTCAATTTTATTACTCATTAAGTAAAATATAGAATAAAACCTAGTTAAAATCATTATAAGTAAGTAAACAAGATAGTTCAGTAATATGATATTAAATTTGATCTCAGTGTAAGAATGTCCAAATAGCTTTATGAAACGACTGATTTATATAATTGATAAGTAATAATTTTATATACCTACTCATTCTAATTAGAATTAACATTACGTTATTTTGAGACAAACTGAAACGAAATGAACAAAAACTGCCTCTAAGGCAATTTTTTATAAAGTTTATGAATATTTTTATTATTGGATAGTTTTACATAAGTGATTTCCAGTTCAGTAAGAACTTATACCTAATAAAACAAAAGAGGAAAGTCTGATCACCAGTAGGTAGGTAGATGCCATTTTTAATTAATGTTACATTAGATATTCGGTGTTATAAACTTACAACTATAATAAATAATAATGTTACTTTTTGACACGTGAAATATTTGATTTTTATATGTTTGTGTTTTGAAAATAAACATTAGATAATACAAATATATCCACTGTTTTTATTTTAAAATACCAAAACACATGATGATTTTTACAAGTTTGGAATTCAGTTACACTTGTATGCACAATAATATAATTACGGTGGTAAATTATGTAAGTATCAGTTACACAGGATATTTCAATTGACTTTACCAATTATAAGTACGTATCTGGCAGTTAAAGCATTATGGTGCCTGAATATTCCGATGAAGAAATGTGTATATGCCAGTTAGCATATTTTGATTGTTTTTTACAACGCAGTAAAAGTATGCATGTGTGATAAAACAAAAACTTGAAGATTTAGAAACAAAATATACTCTTAATTATAAATTTCACTTAAATTTAAACGCGCTCACCAAATATTTAACTTTAATTCCATACAGGGGCTTAGATATGGCGATTTAAAAAAAATGAAATCTTCAATTCGCTCTCCTATAAAATTTGCATTTTTCAGTTACTTAGTTGTACTTAGGAGGTGTCGATATGTCAACCGTGCCATCCTTCACAATGTATTTTCTGTAGTTATTCGTCATCATAACTTCGTCCATTATTGCACAGACAAAACCTTCGGTTCCCCGAAGAGGTCACCGAAGCGTAGCCAAGATACGGACGCTAAGAAGTCCACATCAGGCCCATCTAGGGCCCGGTAAAAGCGTCCGTGAAGCTCTTTGCTCTGCCATACCTCCTTGCGGTCATTAGTGTCTAATACTCTACTCTAGGCTTGCGCCAGTTCTCGTTAGCCTGGGAAAGCGGGGTGAGGCCCTTGTCCACTGAGACCACATCTCTGTGCATCCCCACGTCAACTTCTAGGAAGTATTCCCTGAGACTGCATACCTCACGGTTGTGCAGGGTCTTAGCATTTAAGAAGCAGCGACGCCCGCACTTCCGCGGGATATACAGTCTCATCACCGAGTACCGTGGGTGATGCATTCGATTTGCGGTCAGTAGTGCGCGGACCCTGCTATCCAGGTCATCAAGTTCCGTCTGAGTCCATTTGAGTATAATCGATGAAGAAATACTACCCGGATAAAGGCCCTGTGCTTTCGGTGTACGTTATCCGACATCACAACTTTGTCCTGCATCATTTACGGTCTACAGCTGTAGTTGGTATTCAAGCTACTACAATCTATCGGCGGCGGCGACCTCTCGCGTCCGGCCCTGGTTCAATCCATGGTCCGGAGCGAGACGGAATGGGACGCCGTCACCTCCTTCTGCGAAGCAGTCATGCTAGCGAAGGAGGTGGCGGGACGTGAGAGGGAGAGAACCTCACGTCACAGCCGCCGCGGGAGACGCACCGGGCGTCGGGGGCCACGTGGTGGCCCCCGGCCACCGTAGACGCGGGCCTGTGGACGGTGAGCTATGGGCTAGCTCGCCGTCCGTCCGTCTTATAACGACAGGCCGTGTCGACGGCGCGTTCGTGTTCCACGCGCGCCTCAAAGAGAGTCAGCAAACAGGAAGGGGTCCGTAAGGGCCGACGCCTGCCAGGGTTGCGGGACTGTTCGAAAGAGATACCGCGGCCCTGGAACACAAAGGGCAAAGGAAGGAACATGGATGGGTTTTAGTCAGTACAAGTCTGACACTCCCTCCTGCTCAGCCCAGAGCGGGAGGGGTCATTTGATGATTTCCCATCGATAAAAAAAAAAAAAAAAAATTCTTTAATAGATTTTCAACTTTATCGCTAAAGCGTAATGGTTCAAGGTTGATTGGGAGAATTTGTCAGTTTCGAGTACCTTGATGTGCTGGCGTCTGACCCTAGTCTGATGGCCTACCATGACGTCTTAAAGCAGGAGTTATTCCAGTGTGGGAAAGAGATGGCGCTGGACGACCTGTATAGCTCTGTCTCTTTCCCACACTAGAATAACTCCTGCTTTAAGACGTCATAGTAACCCCCCAGGACGTACTAAGTGACATACATAGGGTCAAACAGTTGTGGGCATAGAATTGGATACGGATAAACGAGAAAAATGGCTCCTTAGCTAGCTGGTATTTACCAAAATAACAGACCGACTACCAAAACAAAAACATAACCCTCCATTAGTAAGACTATACAAACCAATAGCACTCCTCATCTCACTCAGACACACACAAGCACATACATTAACACGCGCGCACGCACGTGCACGCACACATTTAAGTTGAATCTTGTTTGTACGAGTATTTTTACCAAGTTTTTTTTTTTATTCAGTTTTAATTATAATTTCCTTGATTTTACTTTAATTCATTAATTTTTCTTCTAGTTTCATTTTTGTTAATAATCACCGTATACGACCTTTCTGGATAATAACGAAAATATACAACTCTGATCCCCAAGATACAGACTAACGTCTGGTTTGGGGATCACTGTTCAAAATGCTTTGTTCATTGTACTTGATTACTAATAAATATATATTTATTTATTTTTAATTTTGCTTTGCCGTAATCGGGTTAATCATTAAAATCATCAATACAATCCTCTAAGTTCATTTAATCCCAATGAATAACTTGTACATAGTTTGTTGTTAAAGAGTCAATTATTACCACTACTGTATTAACTAAATACTCTTTTTTTGCAAATCGTTTTAGTTTTTGTTTGAGACAATGCCGCGATATAATTGCAAGGGGACTCGAGGTAACTGGACAATTAGTAATATGAAGCTCGCTGTAGCTGGTCAATGTGCGTTTGGTGGATTTGGGAACTCTTCATAATAAACACAGCTCTAATAATTATTAAAGATTATATATAGAACATAAAACAATTTAATAGAAGTAAAAGTTGAACAATGCCCGCGGCGCGATTACAAATTCATGTTGGTTTAGAAAATATTTTTATATTTTTTTAAGTATAAAACCCTAAGAAACTTGTTTTAATATTGTAAGTTAATTGTGAAGGATGGCACGGTTGACATATGTCGGGCATGCCACCGTCCGGGAGAATCAATCCGACACATTATTTCCTGGTGTTCTCGTCTGGCTAACGGAGAGTACTTGCATAGACACAACCTCGTCGCGAGGAATATCCACCAGCAACATGCTTCGAAGTACAGCCTTGTGGAATCAGAAGTGCCATACTATAAGTATGCGACCGACCCAGTTCTCGATAATGGTAATATCACGTTGTATTGGGATCGATCTATCGTCACTGACAGGACTATTGTTGCCAATAAGCCTGATATTGTGGTGATAGATCGATTGGAGCGTAGCGCATTGATTGTTGATATAGCGGTCCCGCATGAAGAGAACCTCGTGAAAGCAGAGAAAAATAAGCAGTTCAAGTATCTAGATCTGGCTCGTGAGGTTGTTGACATGTGGGACAAGAGTACAGCAGTCATTGTGCCGATAGTCGTGTCGGCAAATGGCTTAATAGCCAATAGCCTAGAACAACATCTGCGGAGGCTCTCGCATGGCAGCTGGATCAAGGGCTTGATTCAGAAAGCAGTACTTCTGGACACGGCGCGTATTGTTAGAAGGTTCCTCTCTCAAGAGCCTTGACCATCGATAGCTCGGACCCTGTACCCGATACCGGTGAGCTCCTATTTTTTATATTTTTAATTTTTTTTTTTATATTGTTTTATATTAGAATATTTAAAAATGTAAATAATATGTAGTTTAATGAATAAAGGAAATAATATATTCTAAATAAAAAGAGAAGTCTTGACTGACTGACTCATCAACGCCCAGCCCAAACCCTTGGACCTAGAAAGCTGAAATTTTTCACAGAGGTTCCCTTTATAATGTAGACAAGGAATAAGGAAGTATTTTTCGAAATTCAACCCCTAAGAGGGTGAAATGGGGGTTTGAATTTCCTGTGAAACTTTTTATTCTCTAGGTTGATTGACTCGAAACTTGGTATACACACTCTTCAATTTAAATTATGAGACATGTATACGAGTATCACAGTTTTTCCAAAATCGTCCCCAACGAGAGAGGAGAAGAGTCAAAAAGGGTTTCGAAACTGATGTAGGCGGGCGCATGGCGCGCTGTGTGGCGCAGGGCGTGCGGGTTGGAGGATGTATTCATTGTGAAGAGTAGGTATCCACTAAGAAAGGGTTTTCGAAATTCCACCCCTAAGAGGGTGAAATGGGGGGTTGAATGTTCTGTGAAACTTTTTATCCACGGGGTCGACTTACTTGAAAATGTTTGTACATACTCAGTTAAAATTATGAGAAACGTGTATCACAGTTTTCCCCCAACATAAAATTCAAAGTCCTGACTGACTGACTGATATATCAACGTACGGCCCAAACCGCTGGTTCTAGGGACATGAAATTTGGACGGTATGTTCTTTGTGGACAGTATGTATCAATGAAAGGGTTTTCCAAAATTCCACCTCCAAGAAGGTGAAATGAGGGGTTGAATTCTCTGTGAAACTTTTTATTCTCTTTGTCGATTAACTTCAGAATTGTATACATACCCTTAAATTAAAATTATGAAAATCATCTACTACTGGTTAGGGTTCCGTGCCCGAAGGGTAACCAAGGGACCTTTTTTCGACGGATATTACGAAGCCTCCGCCGTCCGTCCGTCCGTCTGTCTGGCAGCGAGCTGTATCTCATGATCCGTAATAGGTATAGACAGTTGAAATTTTCACAGATTGTGTATTTCTGTTCCCGCTTTAACAAGTACACGTACACGTCACTACTTAGTATAAAACAAAGTCGCTTACCGTTGTCTGTCTGTCCCTATGTATGCTTAGATTTTTAAAACTACGCAACGGATTTTGATGCGGTTTTTTTAATAGATAGAGTGATTCAAGAGGAAGGTTTAAGGGTGGATGGACGATTGTTACTCTTTCACGCAAAAACTAATGAACGGATTTGGATGAAATTTAGCACACAGATAGATTATAACCTGGATTAACACATAGGATACTTTTTATCCCGGTAGTATGATCCCGTGGGACAATTATCGACATACACGCGGGCGAAGCCGCGGGCAAAAGCTAGTCGTTAATAGAGCATTAGCATAAGCATAATCAGCCTTTAATGTTCCCACTGCTGGGACACTCGGCCTCCTCTCTATGAGAGGGAATGGGCTATAATCCACCACGCGGGCCCAGTGCGGGTTGGTAGATGTCACATGTCTTCGAATTTTTGATTCTAGGACATGCTGGTTTCCTCACGATGATTTCCTTCACCGTTTTGAGAGCAGTGGTGATGAAATAAAATTACACAAAGTAATGCGCTTTGCTTGGGTTCGAACCCACGACTTACTATTCGTAAGTCGGAGCCGCCACCACTAGGCCACCGCTGCTCCCGAGAGAGCATTAGAGCATTAGGTTCAAGGTTAATTGGGAAATTTAAACAGTTTGGGGTAGTTTGATATGCTGGCCGTCTGTACCATCTTCGAGGTTGACCTTTTACAGCCAGTTTCTTCATCAACAACTAAAGTTATCAATAAAAGTATTAACTTTTACTTGAGCATTGCTAATACAAATAGCAAATGTGTTTCTTCATCCAAGTAACAGCTGAACTAAAAGGTAATAGAGTTGCCACAACACAAATTCGCAATTTCCCTAACAAAATGTAGGGAGGACTTTTTACACATGACAACACCGAAATATCATTGTCAAGTAGCGCCAAAGTGTGGACGGTGAGTAATGGGCTAGCTCGCCGTCCGTCCGTCTTATGGCGACATCGACAGGCCGTATCGACGGCGCGTTCGTGTTCCACGCGCGCCTCAAAGAGATGTCAGCAAACGGGAAGAGGTCCGAAAGGACCGCTGCCTGCCAGATCTGCGGGTCTGTTCGAAAGAGATACTGCGGCCCTGGAACACAAAGGGCAAAAGACGGAACATGGATGGGTTTTAGTCAGCACAAGTCTGACACTCCCTTCCACTCCGCCCAGAGTGGGACCCTTCATTTGATGATTTCCCATCCGAAAAAATATGTAGTGCCAAAGTCAAATGTCAGTTCTTTTAAAGTTATCTGGAGCTTATGTTCATTCGTAAAAAATACTCTCAAAAGCTAGATCTCCATCAAATTAAGATAAAAGGTAATCACAGCATGTTTTTTTAAGTTTGGGTTTGACTGGAATAACATGATTTATAACTATACATTTAGCGTGGGCAAAATCAGAACTAAAGCTGCCATTTTTTTTTTAATACATTTCACAAAATGTTTACCAACCGCGCTGTCCTGTCAACCTCTATCGAGCGTCAAAAGATCCATTCCATAAAGCACTCAGACGATCGAATTTATCCTGGGAAATTAAGTAGTTGCAGTGTAGTCGAGTTAGGTCGGTAATCAATATTACCTACGTTATAATTATAATTACTACAAAATTATGGCTACAGTCAATAGCTCCACAGAAATCTGGGTAAGTATAATATATGAAATAATTACAAAATCTCTAATATTTACAAGATATAACAACTGAATCTATAATTTGGTATCATTTTAAAATAACTAATTTTTATAAGCATAACATCAATGAATATAAAATCGTTTGATATACCACTCAAAAGACAAAAACCTATTTAGTCTATTATGATAAAACAATATTTTTTTGTATAATATTATTTTTTGTTTATTAATTCTCAGTCACAATCGTCTTTTGGCATACATTTCATATCGATAGTTATTAAAAGAAAGAAACATGCAAACAAGCATACACCATGCATGCAGCAAGCATGCAAACATGCAAACAAGTATACACCATGCATGCAGCATGCAAGCAAGCAGGCATGCAAGCGAGCATGCTGCAAGCAAGCCGTGCCCGTGGGATAATTCCCTAACAAAACGCGAGCAAAGCCGCGGGCAACAGCTAGTCATAAATAAATATGATGATTTAAAAAAAATATTTTATGAACAAATGAACATTTGGTTGTGTTCTAATAATAATAATTATTCAAAAATAATTTTATTTGCTAGTTTTCATATTAGGCTGTTTATCGGCTTCATACCTTTGCTTCTCCGTCAACCTGGCGAAAGCAAACCGCGGAAAAAAAAAGCAAATTGAATCGTAATTTCCTAATTATACATGACAAAATAATATTCGTTCTGTTATTTAATTTCTTCGAAAGTATATTGGCGTCGTTTGAAACACGTGGGCTCCATAACAACCTCGCCCGGCTCGGGTGTAATTTTCAAGGTTGTGTCTGATCATACAAATTATTCTGCAAACTCATGATGAGTCTACAGGAAGTAAATCAGACCAGTCTTGGTCCAAGTAAATATTAATTATGTTTAAGTCAAATAAGCTGAAAGCTGAACTAACATTTGGATCATATAAAAGGCTGCGCTTTCTGACCGAAGTTACAATTCATCGTTAAGTTACAAAGACGTGCTTCAACGAAAATTCTCTTCCAAAATGAAGACAGTTCTGTTACTAGTCGGCCTGATCGTAAGTACATGTTGTTACTAACTTCTGATAAAGGAGGAGGTTATGTATTCCACCTAAATCTTTTTTTCATGTACCTATGTATACCGATTTCTCTGTGGTTACTGGTACGATTTAAGTTTGTTTGTTTTGCTCGTTACTTACTTTCTCTGAACATCGAGCTGCATTCGCAGATCGCAATCCGACTTCATTTTGCCAAGTATGGCTCGTTTACGAAAATTAACGATATTCGTAGTTGTACAGAGTGTGAATGGACTCTTCACGAACCAGTTAAACAAGCATCATGTATATCAAACTAAGTAACTTTACGCAAAAATTATTTCTGGGACTGACTTTTTTTTTGGGGTGAAAAATCACGTCTTACAGTAGGACTCAATGTAACGCCCTTAAGCATTGTGCTGGTGGACGAATTGGATAGTACGGGGGTCGTGGAGGTGTTTGAAGTAAAAAACTTACATAAAAAAAAAGTATTAAAAAAAAACTTGTGAAAAAGTTGGAACTTTTACCCCCAATATCTCCATAACTAGAGGGTTCCCAGGTAGGGTCTAGAATTCGGCGGCGGCGACCTCTCGCGTCCGGCCCTGGTATAATCCATGGTCCGGAGCGAGACGGAATGGGACGCCGTCACCTCCTTCTGCGAATCAGTCATGCTAGCGAAGGAGGTGGCGGGACGTGAGAGGGAGAGAACCTCACGTCCCAGCCGCCGCGGGAGACGCACCGGGCGTCGGGGGCCACGTGGTGGCCCCCGGCCACCGTAGGCGGGGGCCTGTGGACGGTGAGCTATGGGCTAGCTCGCCGTCCGTCCGTCTTATGACGACAGGCCGTGTCGACGGCGCGTTCGTGTTCCGCACGCGCCTCAAAGAGATTCAGCAAACAGGAAGTGGTCCGTAAGGACCGACGCCTGCCAGGGTTGCGGGACTGTTCGAAAGAGATAACGCGGCCCTGGAACACAAAGGGCAAAGGAAGGAACATGGATGGGTTTTAGTCAGTAAAAGTCTGACACTCCCTCCTGCTCAGCCCAGAGCGGGAGGGGTTATTTGATGATTTCCCATCGGTAAAAAAAAAAAGGTATGGTCTAGAACAAAAAAAAATGGCAATGACGAGGAGAACAAGTGCCTTTCGGCTTCGTTAAGGGTCTTGTTACACCTTTTAGTATTGACGTTTACATTCGTATGCGACGTAGCCATTCACGCTAGTAAGGTCAGCTTGAGCTGCCTCTTGAGGAAACTTGCACAGTTTTGCAACATACTTGCTCTGGTTTGCCTGTACAGTCCAACTGAACAGGCAAACCCGTCAGGTACACCATATCTGGCCCATATATTCCGTGTCTGGTTAGCTTTACACGAGTATACACATCAACCACTTTAATAAAGTTCATATCTTACTTTACTTAAGGTAGCCTTAAACGCTAGGGTGTATCAGACAGGTTTACCTGTACAGGTACATCAATCAGGTAAGCTGGAGCAGTGTAGAGGACTAACCTGCACAGTTTTGCAACATACACGCTCCGGTTCACCTGTACAGGGCAACTCTACAGGCATAGCTGTCTGGCTTTGGCTTTGCATTCGCTAAGTCATGTCAAAGTACGATCTGTGCTTTTAGTTACGGTATACAAAGTTCCAACTTTTTCACAAGTTTTATTTTATTACTAGTTGATAAGGTTTTAATTTTACTTTTTAATCCTCCATTATTACTATTATACTATTCAATGCATCGAATATAACACAATACCTACATGTACACAGGTGTTACTCGCTTGAAGCGAGCCGATTTGTTCTGTTGCGATTAAATTCAGTGAACGAACGGCTGTGTAAACACGCATACCTACGTAAGGCTTTAAGAATAATCTATAACGATCTTGAGGAAATGAGGAAAGGTTAAAATTAGCGCCATCTACCGACCAACTACTTCGTCCGTACTTCTTGCGTATAACGCTAATATTTGCCAAAGAATAGTAAAATATTAGTAGAACAGTTAAAAACATAACAATATGGTTTATATTGTGGTTCGGCTAACTGGTTGCTTTGTTTTAGTGATATGATTTGTGTTTTTACATGATACATTAGACTATTTACGTACCTGCTTCATTTTTTGTTTTTAGATTGATTCGTGTATGTAATTCATACGTGGATAAAAATCCACGCACTAAATCTGAGTGGCAATGAAGTTTTCTCCGTACGAATCAGCTGCCACAAACTTGAGTGGTCAAATATCTATAAAGGGTGTAACTAGACACTTAACGAAGCCGAGAGGCACTTGTTTTCCCCATCACTGCGATCGTTTTTTTGTTCCGTCCCATAATTGGGAAACTTCTAGTTACGAAGATATTGGGGGTAATAGTTCCAACTTTTTCACAAGTTTTTTTTTAAAATACATGTTTTTAATACAAGATTTTTACTATAAACACCTCCACTACCCCTGTACTATTCAATCCATCCATCAGCACAATGTTTTGAGTGCGTTACAATGGATCCTACCGTAAAACGTAATTTTTCACCAATAAAAAAGTCGTTTCCCAGCAATAATTTTTGCGTAAAGATGCTTAGTTTGATGTACATAATGCTTGGTTGACGGCTTCGTTAAGGGTCTTGTTACACCCTGTATAACGTTGTTCTCTCATGTTTTACTATTCATTGGCAAAAGTTAGTATTATGAGCAAGAAGTGCGTCCGTCAGTCGGCAGATGGCGCTATTCAACTTTTTTCATTTATTTCATTTGCTCAAGGTCATTTTGGCTTATCATAAAGCCATAATACGATTATTTATTTAACAGTGAATTCAATTGTTACAGGCGGCCTTAGCCTTCGCCGATGCAGGTCTGCTTGGAGTAATAGGAAATGGAGTACAGGGCTTGACAAACACAGCGGGAAAGACAGTAAACGGCGTGCTTCAAACCGTAGATGGAGTACTAACAGGAGGTACATCTTTTTAAATATTTTTTCAACGAACTATTTTTTTTAATATTTTTTAAACTTAACTACTTTTACTGCGTGGAAGGGACATCGATGCATAGACGGTAACCACGTGTTCAGTTCATATTCCAGACCACCCATATAGAAATGTCTTCGTGCGCAAAGGACCCGAATCGTCAATGTAACCTTCAATGTCAATTATCAGTTTATTTTTCTTGTGTTAGCAGAACTTAGTACCTAAATTATTAACTTTGTGCAGCGTCTGGGTCACCAAGATACAGGCTGTGTCTAGTTTGGGATCCGCTGTGAAGCCTGTCAGCTTTCTGATAGTTCTAACTCAACACCATGTTTGAATGTTTAAGAACGATGAAGCTAGATAAATAAATTTGAATATTTTGAGTTTAATCTTGGCATTTTCCATCTCCATCCATTGATCACTCTATTAGTGTATTTCGTTTTTTATACAGGTACTAGCGACCCACCCCGGCCGGTAACGCATGGGTGCAATTTACGAATGAAAAGTGCACTTTACATTTTTTTTTGTTTTCTTCAGGACCCCGTGATACCGCCAAAGCTGAAGTCAGCTCCAGTAGTGACACCGACAACGCTAAAGTGAGTGCCCCCGAAAGTGAAGCCGACGCACCTGCAGACAACCACATTAGTAAAACGTGACCTTACACATCACCCCAAAAAAATGGCGTCTTTAAAAATATTTTATATTGCTGAGTGAAATCGTTCTTAAGTATATTCAGGGAAATGGTCATAATGGTTCAAAATTTGGAGGTGTTCAAATAAGATAATCAACCACATAATATAACACAATACCTATATGTACACAGGTGTTACTCGCACGCACTAAATCTGAGTGGCAATGAAGTTTTCTCCGTACGAATCAGCTGCCACAAACTTGAGTGGTCAAATATCTATAAAGGGTGTAACTAGACACTTAACGAAGCCGAGAGGCACTTGTTTTCCCCATCACTGCGATCATTTTTTTGTTCCGTCCCATAATTGGGAAACTTCTAGTTACGAAGATATTGGGGGTAATAGTTCCAACTTTTTCACAAGTTTTTTTTTAAAATACATGTTTTTAATACAAGATTTTTACTATAAACACCTCCACTACCCCTGTACTATTCAATCCATCCATCAGCACAATGTTTTGAGTGCGTTACAATGGATCCTACCGTAAAACGTAATTTTTCACCAATAAAAAAGTCGTTTCCCAGCAATAATTTTTGCGTAAAGATGCTTAGTTTGATGTACATAATGCTTGGTTGACGGCTTCGTTAAGGGTCTTGTTACACCCTGTATAACGTTGTTCTCTCATGTTTTACTATTCATTGGCAAAAGTTAGTATTATGAGCAAGAAGTGCGTCCGTCAGTCGGCAGATGGCGCTATTCAACTTTTTTCATTTATTTCATTTGCTCAAGGTCATTTTGGCTTATCATAAAGCCATAATACGATTATTTATTTAACAGTGAATTCAATTGTTACAGGCGGCCTTAGCCTTCGCCGATGCAGGTCTGCTTGGAGTAATAGGAAATGGAGTACAGGGCTTGACAAACACAGCGGGAAAGACAGTAAACGGCGTGCTTCAAACCGTAGATGGAGTACTAACAGGAGGTACATCTTTTTAAATATTTTTTCAACGAACTATTTTTTTTAATATTTTTTAAACTTAACTACTTTTACTGCGTGGAAGGGACATCGATGCATAGACGGTAACCACGTGTTCAGTTCATATTCCAGACCACCCATATAGAAATGTCTTCGTGCGCAAAGGACCCGAATCGTCAATGTAACCTTCAGTTCGCTGTTATCCGGAAACGTGCCTAGACTGCCAGAATTGCCATAAGGCCAAAGAAAGAGCCAGCCCTCTGGTCACTGGTAGTGTCGACCAGTTGGCGAGGAACTAGTGCGTACTTACATATAAATAAAGGGTGTTTTTTTAAGAGCGGAGACCTTTAAATAGAACTAAAACAGAAAAACAGTTTTAATGTGCATGAAATTGGCTTTATTTGAGATTTGTGGGCTTAAAAGTAAATCTATACATGCGATCATATTATTATACTAGCTGTGCCCGCGACTTGGTCCGTGTGGATTTAAATATTTCTTAGCCTGTTACATCCACAGGTGGTACGGGTCTATTTGAAATAAATGCTAAAAACTAAAACCTTCTCTAAGTTACGCACAATATTTGAGTGTCTTCCCAACAACATGACCACCAGCCTCGCAGCGCGCGCAGGTCATCAGTCATATCTCCTAAGATATTCATCTAAATTGAATGGTGTACAGGACAATTTTGGTCACAATCGATTGCTAAAGATGACTAACATATTTATTTTGATAAGGATTAATGCTATTTCGGTAAAAACACCTTCGCAAATAAAGCATTATTTTTGACCTTTTAAAATCATAAAAATGGTTATTGTTAGTCAACCTTAAAAGATAGACACGTGCTGTCACGGACATTTTTTAGACTTTTATAAGAGGAATAATTCCCTTGTACATTATTTTTGTGGAACTTTAACCATTTAAGCAGCGCGCGCAACGGAACTCTCAAAAATAATAAATTTTTCATGCAACATTTTTCCTTGATGCTCCGCTCCTATTAGCTGTAGCGTAATGATATATAGCTTATAGCCTTCTTCGGTAAATGAGCTATCCAACACTCAAATAATTTTTCAATTCGAACTAGGAGTTCCTGAGATTAGTGCGTTTAACCAAACAAACAAACTCTTCAGCTTTATAATATTAAAGTATAGATATCAGATGGAAGAGACATCGACGCGAAGACGTGTACCCCGTATTCGGCACATCGTTCTGAGATGTTTTATCGGTAATTTAAAAAAAATCTGCTGTTCCATACAATTTGACCGTGAAGGTAATAATAACCGATGAAAAATTTCTATGTGGGGGGGGGGGTCTCAGAAAATGTACTGAATGTGGTAACCACTTTCGCGTCGGTGTGCCTTGTACCTCTTATACAGAACACTTTCGTCTGACGTAAATGCATTTTTTGAAAACATGAATTCAGGGTGTGTCCGATGAAAACGAATAAGCCTGTAGGTACTGGAGAAGTATAATTTTTATAATAATTTCACGCGGATGAAGATCGCGGGGCACAGCTAGTTATGCAAATGATGAATGAAAGGCGTCGAACACCGGTATGTTTCTTGCATGCGGTCCCATCCATGCTTTTATCAATGTCAATTATCAGTTTATTTTTCTTGTGTTAGCAGAACTTAGTACCTAAATTATTAACTTTGTGTAGCGTCTTGGTCACCAAGATACAGGCTGTGCCTAGTTTGGGATCCGCTGTGAAGCCTGTCAGCTTTCTGACGTTCTAACTCAACACTATGTTTGAATGTTAAAGAACGATGAAGCTAGATAAATAAATTTGAATATTTTGAATTTAATCTAGGCATTTCCAATCTCCATCCATTGATCACTCTATTAGTTTATTTCGTTTTTTATACAGGTACTAGCGACCCACCCCGGCTGGCAACGCATGTGTGCAATTTACGAATGAAAAGTGCACTTTACATTTTTTTTTGTTTTCTTCAGGACCCCGTGATACCGCCAAAGCTGAAGTCAGCTCCAGTAGTGACACCGATGACGCTAAAACTGCCCCCGAAAATAAAGCCGACGAACCTGCAGACAACCACATTAGTGATGAGACTCCGAGATGCCGCTGGTCGACGCTATAACTGTCTCCGAAAGTGAAGACAGCTCCACTAGTGACACCGCCGCTAGTGAGTCAGTAAAGTACCTAATGCCACCTACTAACTGATTATAAAATTACTGAAACGATATTAAACAACTGAATACATGTTTTTTAATTATATTTTTTATCTCCTATATTTATGACAATTAACTTACAATATTAAAACAAGTTTCTTAGGGTTTTATACTAAAAAAAATATAACAATATTTTCTAAACCAACATGAATTTGTAATCGCGCCGCGCGCATTGTTCAACTTTTACTTCTATTAAATTGTTTTATGTTAATAAACTTTAATAATTATTAGAGCTGTGTTTATTATGAAGAATTCCCAAATCCACCAAAACACACATTGACCAGCTACAGCGAGCTTCATATTACTAATTGTCCAGTTACCTCGAGTCCCCTTGCAATTATATCGCGGCATTGCCTAAAACAAAAACTAAAAACGGTTTGCAAAAAAAGAGTATTTAGTTAATACTGTAGTGGTAATAATTGACTCTTTAACAACAAACTATGTACAAGTTATTTATTGGGATTCAATGAACTTAGAGGATTGTATTGATGATTTTAATGATTAACCCGATTACGGCAAAGCAAAATTAAAAATTAAATAAATTATATATTTATTTATTAGTAATCAAGTACATTCAACAAAGCATTTTGAACAGTGATCCCCAAACCAGACGTTAGTCTGTCTCTCGGGGATCAGAGTTGTACATTTTCGTTATTATCCAGAAAGGTCGTATACGGTGATTATTAACAAAATGAAACTAGAAGAAAAATTAATGAATTAAAGTAAAAACAAGGAAATTATAATGAAGACTGAATAAAAAACAAAACTTGGTAAAACTACTCATACAAACAAGATTCAACTTAAATGTGTGCGTGCACGTGCGTGCGCGCGTGATTGTGTATGTGTGGGTGGCTGAGTGAGATTAGGAGTGCTATTGGTTTGTATAGTCTTACTAATGGAGGGTTATGTTTTTGTTTTGGTAGTCTGTCTGTTATTTTGGTAAATACCAGCTAGCTAAGGAGCCATTTTTCTCGTTTATCCGTATCCAATTCTATGCCCACAACTGTTCGACACTATGTATGTCACTTAGTACGTAGTGGGGGGTTACTATGACGTCTTAAAGCAGGAGTCATTCTAGTGTGGGAAAGAGACAGAGCTATACAGGTCGTCCAGCGCCATCTCTTTCCCACACTGGAATTACTCCTGCTTTAAGACTCCATGGTAGGCCATCAGACTAGGGTCAGACGCTAGCACATCAAGGTACTCGAAACTGACAAATTCTCTCAATCAACCTTGAACCATTACGCTTTAACGATAAAGTTGAAAATCTATTAAATAAATTTGACAGATTGTAGTAGCTTGATGTGCTGGCTTCTTTATACCTACTGCAGCTGTAGACCGTAAATGATGCAGGACAAAGTTGTGAAGTCGGATAACGTACACCGAAAGCACAGGGCCTTTATCCGGGTAGTATTTCTTCATCGATTACCTATACTCAAATGGACTTAGACGGAACTTGATGCCCTGGATAGGAGGGTCCGCGCACTGCTGACGCTTTTACCGGGCCCTAGATGGGCCTGATGTGGACTTCTTAGCGTCCGTATCTTGGCTACGCTTCGGTGACCTCTTCGGGGAAACCGAAGGTTTTGTCTGTGCAATAATGGACGAAGTTATGATGACGAATAACTACCGAAAATACATTGTGAAGGATGGCACGGTTGACATTTGTCGGGCATGCCACCGTCCGGGAGAATCAATCCGACACATTATTTCCGGGTGTTCTCGTCTGGCTAACGGAGAGTACTTGCATAGACACAACCTCGTAGCCAGGATTATCCACCAGCAACTTGCTTTGAAGTACAGCCTTGTGGAATCAGAAGTGCCATACTATAAGTATGCGACCGACCCAGTTCTCGATAATGGTAATATCACGTTGTATTGGGATCGATCTATCGTCACTGACAGGACTATTGTTGCCAATAAGCCTGATATTATGGTGATAGATCGATTGGAGCGTCGCGCAATGATTGTTGATATAACGGTCCCGCATGACAAGAACCTCGTGAAAGCAGAGAAAGATAAGCAGTTCAAGAATCTAGATCTGGCTCGTGAGGTTGTTGACATGTGGGACGTGAGTACAGCAGTCATTGTGCCGATAGTCGTGTTGGCAAATGGCTTAATAGCCAATAGCCTAGAACAACATCTGCGGAGGCTCTCGCTTGGCAGCTGGATCAAGGGCTTGATTCAGAAAGCAGTACTTCTGGACACGGCGCGTATATTGTAAGGAGGTTCCTCTCTCAAGAGCCCTGACCATCGGTAGCTCGGACCCTGTTCCCGATGCCGGTGGGCTCCTATTTTTTACATTTTTAAATGTTTTTTTATATTGCTTTATATTAGAATATTTAAAAATGTAAATAATATGTAGTTTAATGAATAAAGGAAATAATATATTCTAAATAAAAAGAGAAGTCCTGACTGACTGACTCATCAACGCCCAGCCCAAACTCTTGGACCTAGAAAGCTGAAATTTTGCACCGAGGTTCCCTTTACAATGTAGACAAGGAATAAGGAAGTATTTTTCGAAATTCAACCCCTAAGAGGGTGAAATGGGGGTTTGAATTTTCTGTGAAACGTTTTATTCTCTAGGTTGATTGACTCAAAAATTGGTATACACACTCTTCAACTTAAATTATGAGACATGTATACGCATATTACAGTTTTTCCAAAATCGTCCCCAACGAGAGAGGAGAAGAGTCAAAAAGGGCTTCGAAACTGATGTAGACGGGCGCATGGCGCGCTGTGTGGCGCAGGGCGTGCGGGTTGGAGGATGTATTCTTTGTGAAGAGTAGGTATCCACTAAGAAAGGGTTTTCGAAATTCCACCCCTTTTTTTTTTTTTTTTTTTTACCGATGTGAAATCATCAAATAACCCCTCCCGCTCTGGGCTGAGCAGGAGGGAGTGTCAGACTTTTACTGACTAAAACCCATCCATGTTCCTTCCTTTGCCCTTTATGTTCCAGGGCTGCGGTATCTCTTTCGAACAGTCCCGCAACCCTGGCAGGCGTCGGCCCTTACGGACCCCTTCCTGTTTGCTGACTCTCTTTGAGGCGCGCGTGGAACACGAACGCGCCGTCGACACGGCCTGTCGTCATAAGACGGACGGACGGCGAGCTGACCGTCGCCAGGTCTGGAGGGTGCTCTGCGGAGCAGGTCAGGGCAGGCGCCCTTCGTCCGGACGCGTCGGGGATGCGAACCGCTATGGTAAGCTGCTCTGTGACGGCGGCAAAGACCATTGTGGAGGGCCGAAGGCTATTGGTAGGCTGGGTTTCAGCGCAGGTGAAGCTGCTGGAGCCCAGACCCCTGAGGTGCTATCGCTGCCACGTGGGGCACCACGTGTCAGTGCGATGCGCCTCGGAGGTTGATCGCAGCGGCCTCTGTTTCCGCTGCAGTCAGCCTGGTCACCTGTCCGCGACTTGCTGCGGGACGCCGCACTGCGCTGCATGTGCGGCGGCTGGCAAGCCGGCCGATCACCGGGCTGGGAGCAAGGCCTGCGTTCCACTCACCAAGGCCTCTAGAGGAAAGGGAAGGCCCCCCGCCGCCACCGCCACCGTCGCCACCGCCTCAGCCGCCGCCACTGTCGCTGCCGCTGCCGCCACCACCGCCGTCGCTGCTCCTTCCGCAGCGGGGCCCTCACAGGGGGCCCGAGAGGAGACCGTAATGGAGTGCCAATAACGGCCCCATTACGCCTTCTCCAGGCGAACATCAACCACTGCACCTGCGCTCAGGATCTGCTGCTCCAGAGCATGGCGCAGTGGTCGATTAATGTCGCCGTCGTCGCTGAGCCCTATTTTGTCCCGCCCAGGGACGACTGGGTGGAGGACCTTAGTGGCTCAGTGGCCATAATTTCGTCGGCCGCCGCCGGTACCCCGACCCATGAAAGTGTCAGGAAGGGTCAGGGGTGCGTAGCAGCACGGTTCGGGGAGATCGTTGTAGCGGGAGTCTACTTCTCCCCGAGCCAAACTCTCGCCGAGTTCCACAACTCCCTCAGGGAGTTGAGTGTCGTCATCGGAAGCCATTCCCTCCCCGTGCTTGTGCTCGGGGTCTTTAATGCCAAGAACTTGGCTTGGGGTTCTCGTTGCACAGACGTGCGGGGCAGGATGGTGGAAGACTGGGCTCTGGAGGCAGGCCTGGTCGTCCTAAATAGGGGTTCTGTCCCAACGTGTGTGCGGATGCGGGGCGAGTCGGTGGTGGACATCTCGTTCGCTAGCCCCGCTCTGTCACCGCGTGTCGTTGACTGGCGCGTCATGGAGGGGGTGGAGACCTATTCCGACCACCGGTATATCCGGTTCGACGTCTCCGCCCAGTCCCCAAGCGCGCCGGTCCTACAGACCCCGAGTGGTCCGCGATGGGCGCTAAAGCAGCTGGACCGGGAGCTCCTCCTGGAAGCCTCGATCGTGCAGGCCTGGGTGACATCACCGGTCAGGCCTGCCGACGTGAACAATGAGGCGGATTGGTTCCAGGAGGCCATGTCCGATATATGTGACGTGGCAATGCCCCGGGTTCGGTCTGAAAGCGCCCGGCGCCAGGTGTACTGGTGGTAGCGAGAGCTGACGTCTCTGCGCGAGGCGTGCGTCGCCGCGCGACACCTGTACGCCAGGCATCGCAGGCTCCGCATTCGCCCTCCGAATGCGGCAGCCATTGAGGCGGAGCTGTACGAGGGATACAGAGCGGCGAAGACCGCCCTCCAAGAGGCTGTCCTGCGGGCCAAGGATCTGGCCCGCGAGGAGATGCTGGAAATTCCACCCCTAAGAGGGTGAAATGGGGGGTTGAATGTTCTGTGAAGCTTTTTATCCTCGGGGTCGACTTACTTGAAAATGTTTGTACATACTTAGTTAAAATTATGAGAAACGTGTATCACAGTTTTCCCCCAACATAAAATTCAAAGTCCTGACTGACTGACTGATCAACGTACGGCCCAAACCGCTGGTTATAGGGACATGAAATTTGGACGGTGAGTTCTTTGTGGAGAGTCAATCAATGAAAGGGTTTTCCAAAATTCCACCTCGAAGAGGGTGAAATGAGAGGTTCAATTCTCTGTGAAACTTTTTATTCTCTTTGTCGATTAACTCCAAAATTGGTATACATACTCTTAAATTAAAATTATGAAAATCATCTACTACGGTTAGGGTTCCGTGCCCATAGGGACCTGTATACGACGGATATTACGAAGCCTGCGCTGTCCGTCCGTCTGTCTGTCAGCGGACTGTATCTCATGATTATGTAATAGGTATAGACAGTTGAAATTTTCACAGATTGTGTATTTCTGTTCCCGCTTTAACAAGTACACGTACACGTCACTAAATAGTATAAAACAAAGTCACTTCCCGCTGTCTGTCTGTCCCTATGTATGCTTAGAATTTAAAACTACGCAACGGATTTTGATGCGGTTTTTTTTAATAGATAGAGTGATACAAGAGGAAGGTTTAAGGGTGGTTGGACGATTGTTACTCTTTCACGCAAAAACTACTGAACGGAATTGGATGAAATTGAGCACACAGATAGATTATAACCTAGATTAACACATAGAATTCTTTTTATCCCGGTAGTATGATCCCGTGGGACAATTATCGACATACACGCGGGCGAAGCCGCGGGCAAAAGCTAGTCGCTAATAAAGCATTAGGTTCATGGTTAATTTGGAAAGTTTGACAGTTTCGGGTAGTTTGATATGCTGGCCGTATGTACCATCTTCGAGTGTTGACCTTTTACAGCCAGTTTCTTCATCAGCAACTAAAGTTATCAATCAAAGTATTAACTTTTACTTGAGCATTGCTAATACAAATAGCAAATGTGTTTCTTCATCCAAGTAACAGCTAAACTAAAAGGTCGCAATTTCCCTAAAAAAATGTAGGGAGGACTTTTTACACATGACACCACCGTAATATCATTGTCAAGTAGTGCCAAAGTGTGGACGGTGAGTAATGGGCTAGCTCGCCGTCCGCCCGTCTTGTGGCGACATCGACAGGCCGTGTCGACGGCGCGTTCATGTTCCACGCGCGCCTCAAAGAGATGTCAGCAAACGGGAAGAGGTCCGAAAGGACCGCTGCCTGCCAGGGCTGCGGGTCTGTTCGAAAGAGATACCGCGGCCCTGGAACACAAAGGGCAAAAGAAGGAACATGGATGGGTTTTAGTCAGCACAAGTCTGACATCTCCGCCCAGAATTGACCCTTCATTTGATGATTTCCTATCCGAAAAAAAATGTAGTGCCAAAGTCAAATGTCAGTTCTTTTAAAGCTATCTGGAGCTCATGTTCATTCGTAAAACAAAACTCTCAAAAGCTAGATCTCCATCAGACTAAGATAAAAGGTAATCACATCATGTTTTTTTAAGTTTGGGTTTGACTGGAATAACATGATTTATAACTATACATTTAGCGTGGGCAAAATCAGAAGTAAAGCCGCCATTTAATATTTTTAATACATTTCATAAAATGTTTACCAACCGCGCTGTTCTGTCAACCTCTATCGAGCGTCAAAAGATCCATTCCATATAGCACTCAGACGATCGAATTTATCCTGGGAAATTATGTAGTTGCAGTGTAGTCGAGTTAGGTCGGCAATCAATATTACCTACGTAATATAATTACTACAAAATTATGGCTACTGTCAATAGCTCCACAGAAATCTGGGTAAGTAATATATGATATAATTACAAAATCTCTAATATTTACAAGATATAACAACTGAATCTATAATTTGGTATCATTTTAAAATAACTAATTTTTATAAGCATAACATCAATGAATATAAAATCGTTTGATATACCACTCAAAAGACATAAAACCTATTTAGTCTAATATGATAAAACAATAACTTTTTGAATAATATTATTTTTTGTTTATTAATTCTCAGTCACAATCGTCTTTTGGCATACATTTCATATCAATAGTTATTAAAAGGAAGAAACATGCAAACAAGCATACACCATGCATGCAAACATGCAAACAAGTATACACCATGCGTGCAGCATGCAAGCAAGCAGGCATGCAAGCGAGCATGCTGCAAGCAAGCTGTGCCCGTGGGATACTTCCCGACCAAAACGCGAGCAAAGCCGCGGGCAACAGCTAGTCATAAATAAATATGATGATTTAAAAAAATATCTTTTATGAACAAATGAACATTTGGTTGTGTTCTAATAATAATAATTATTCAAAAATAATTTTATTTGCTAGTTTTCATATTAGGCTGTTTATCGGCTTACCTTTGCTTCTCCGTCAACCTGGCGAAAGCAAACCGCGGAAAAAAAAGCAAATTAAGTCATAATTTCCTAATTATACATGACAAAATAATATTCGTTCTGTTATTTAATTTCTTCGAAAGTATATTGGCGTCGTTTGATACACGTGGGCTCCATAACAACCTCGCCCGGCGGCTCGGGTGTGTAATTTTCAAGGTTGTATTCTGCAAACTCATGATGAGTCTACAGGAAGTAAATCAGACCAGTCTTGGTCCAAGTAAATATTAATTATGTTTAAGTCAAATAAGCTGAAAGCTGAACTAACATTAGGATCATATAAAAGGCTGCGCTTTCTGACCGAAGTTACAATTCATCGTTAAGTTACAAAGACGTGCTTCGACGAAAATTCTCTTCCAAAATGAAGACAGTTCTGTTACTAGTCGGCCTGATCGTAAGTACATGTTGTTTTGTTACCAACTTCTAATAAAGGAGGAGGTTATGTACTCCACCTAAATCTTTTTTTTTTCATGTTTGTATACTGATTTCTCTGTGTTTACTGGTACGATTTATGTTTCTTTTGTAAATTTTATAATGTACGGCTCGTTACTTACTTTCTCTGAACATCGAGCTGCATTCGCAGATCGCAATACGACTTCATTTTGCCAAGTATGGCTCGTTTACGAAAATTAACGTTATTCGTAGTTATACAGAGTGTAAAAGGACTCTTCACGGACCCGTCAAACAAGCATCATGTGTATCAAACTAAGTAACTTTACGCAAGAATTATTTCTGGGACAGACTTTTTTTTTGGGGTGAAAAATCACGTCTTACAGTAGGACTCAATGTAACGCCCTTAAGCATTGTGCTGGTGGATGAATTGGATAGTACCGGGGGTCGTAGAGGTGTTTGAAGTAAAAATCTTACATAAAAAAAAGTATTAAAAAAAAACTTGTGAAAAAGTTGGAACTTTGACCCCCAATATCACCGTAACTAGAGGGTTCCCAGGTATGGTGTAGAACAAAAAAAATGGCAATGACGAGGAGAATAAGTGCCTTTCGGCTTCGTTAAGGGTCTTGTTACACCCTTTAGTATTGACGCTTACATTCGTATGCGACGTAGCCATTCACGCTAGTAAGGTCAGCTTGAGCTGCCTCTTGAGGAAACTTGCACAGTTTTGCAACATACTCGCTCTGGTTTGCCTGTACAGTCCAACTGTACAGGCAAACCCGTCAGGTACACCATACCGTGTCTGGCTACTTTTACACGAGTCTGAACATCAACCACGTTAACAAAGTTCATGTCTTACTTTACTTAAGGTAGCCTTAAACGCTAGGGTGTATCAGACAGGTTTACCTGTACAGGTACACCAATCGGGTAAGCTGAAGCAGTGTAGAGGACTAACCTGCACAGTTTTGCAACATACACGCTCCGGTTCACCTGTACAGGGCAACTCTACAGGCATACCTGTCTGGCTTTGGCTTTGCATTCACTGCTATTAACATATACAAAGTTCTAACATTTTCACAAGTTTTTTTTTATTACTAGTTGATAAGGTAATAATTTTCCTTTTTTATCCTCCATTATTACTATTATACTATTCAATGCATCGAATATAACACAATACCTACATGTACACAGGTGTTACTCGCTTGAAGCGAGCCGATTTGTTCTGTTGCGATTAAATTCAGTGAACGAACGGCTGTGTAAACACGCATACCTACGTAAGGCTTTAAGAATAATCTATAACGATCTTGAGGAAATGAGGAAAGGTTAAAATTAGCGCCATCTACCGACCAACTACTTCGTCCGTACTTCTTGCGTATAACGCTAATATTTGCCAAAGAATAGTAAAATATTAGTAGAACAGTTAAAAACATAACAATATGGTTTATATTGTGGTTCGGCTAACTGGTTGCTTTGTTTTAGTGATATGATTTGTGTTTTTACATGATACATTAGACTATTTACGTACCTGCTTCATTTTTTGTTTTTAGATTGATTCGTGTATGTAATTCATACGTGGATAAAAATCCACGCACTAAATCTGAGTGGCAATGAAGTTTTCTCCGTACGAATCAGCTGCCACAAACTTGAGTGGTCAAATATCTATAAAGGGTGTAACTAGACACTTAACGAAGCCGAGAGGCACTTGTTTTCCCCATCACTGCGATCGTTTTTTTGTTCCGTCCCATAATTGGGAAACTTCTAGTTACGAAGATATTGGGGGTAATAGTTCCAACTTTTTCACAAGTTTTTTTTTAAAATACATGTTTTTAATACAAGATTTTTACTATAAACACCTCCACTACCCCTGTACTATTCAATCCATCCATCAGCACAATGTTTTGAGTGCGTTACAATGGATCCTACCGTAAAACGTAATTTTTCACCAATAAAAAAGTCGTTTCCCAGCAATAATTTTTGCGTAAAGATGCTTAGTTTGATGTACAAAATGCTTGGTTGACGGCTTCGTTAAGGGTCTTGTTACACCCTGTATAACGTTGTTCTCTCATGTTTTACTATTCATTGGCAAAAGTTAGTATTATGAGCAAGAAGTGCGTCCGTCAGTCGGCAGATGGCGCTATTCAACTTTTTTCATTTATTTCATTTGCTCAAGGTCATTTTGGCTTATCATAAAGCCATAATACGATTATTTATTTAACAGTGAATTCAATTGTTACAGGCGGCCTTAGCCTTCGCCGATGCAGGTCTGCTTGGAGTAATAGGAAATGGAGTACAGGGCTTGACAAACACAGCGGGAAAGACAGTAAACGGCGTGCTTCAAACCGTAGATGGAGTACTAACAGGAGGTACATCTTTTTAAATATTTTTTCAACGAACTATTTTTTTTAATATTTTTTAAACTTAACTACTTTTACTGCGTGGAAGGGACATCGATGCATAGACGGTAACCACGTGTTCAGTTCATATTCCAGACCACCCATATAGAAATGTCTTCGTGTGCAAAGGACCCGAATCGTCAATGTAACCTTCAATGTCAATTATCAGTTTATTTTTCTTGTGTTAGCAGAACTTAGTACCTAAATTATTAACTTTGTGCAGCGTCTGGGTCACCAAGATACAGGCTGTGTCTAGTTTGGGATCCGCTGTGAAGCCTGTCAGCTTTCTGATAGTTCTAACTCAACACCATGTTTGAATGTTTAAGAACGATGAAGCTAGATAAATAAATTTGAATATTTTGAGTGTAATCTTGGCATTTTCCATCTCCATCCATTGATCACTCTATTAGTGTATTTCGTTTTTTATACAGGTACTAGCGACCCACCCCGGCCGGTAACGCATGGGTGCAATTTACGAATGAAAAGTGCACTTTACATTTTTTTTTGTTTTCTTCAGGACCCCGTGATACCGCCAAAGCTGAAGTCAGCTCCAGTAGTGACACCGACGACGCTAAAGTGAGTGCCCCCGAAAGTGAAGCCGACGCACCTGCAGACAACCACATTAGTAAAACGTGACCTTACACATCACCCCAAAAAAATGGCGTCTTTAAAAATATTTTATATTGCTGAGTGAAATCGTTCTTAAGTATATTCAGGGAAATGGTCATAATGGTTCAAAATTTGGAGGTGTTCAAATAAGATAATCAACCACATAATATAACACAATACCTATATGTACACAGGTGTTACTCGCACGCACTAAATCTGAGTGGCAATGAAGTTTTCTCCGTACGAATCAGCTGCCACAAACTTGAGTGGTCAAATATCTATAAAGGGTGTAACTAGACACTTAACGAAGCCGAGAGGCACTTGTTTTCCCCATCACTGCGATCATTTTTTTGTTCCGTCCCATAACTGGGAAACTTCTAGTTACGAAGATATTGGGGGTAATAGTTCCAACTTTTTCACAAGTTTGTTTTTTAAATACATGTTTTTAATACAAGATTTTTACTATAAACACCTCCACTACCCCTGTACTATTCAATCCATCCATCAGCACAATGTTTTGAGTGCGTTACAATGGATCCTACCGTAAAACGTAATTTTTCACCAATAAAAAAGTCGTTTCCCAGCAATAATTTTTGCGTAAAGATGCTTAGTTTGATGTACATAATGCTTGGTTGACGGCTTCGTTAAGGGTCTTGTTACACCCTGTATAACGTTGTTCTCTCATGTTTTACTATTCATTGGCAAAAGTTAGTATTATGAGCAAGAAGTGCGTCCGTCAGTCGGCAGATGGCGCTATTCAACTTTTTTCATTTATTTCATTTGCTCAAGGTCATTTTGGCTTATCATAAAGCCATAATACGATTATTTATTTAACAGTGAATGCAATTGTTACAGGCGGCCTTAGCCTTCGCCGATGCAGGTCTGCTTGGAGTAATAGGAAATGGAGTACAGGGCTTGACAAACACAGCGGGAAAGACAGTAAACGGCGTGCTTCAAACCGTAGATGGAGTACTAACAGGAGGTACATCTTTTTAAATATTTTTTCAACAAACTAATTTTTTAATATTTTTAAACTTAGCTACTTTTACTGCGTGGAAGGGACATCGATGCATAAACGGTAACCACGTGTTCAGTTCATCATTCTAGACCACCCATATAGAAATGTTTTCGTGCGCAAAGTACCTGAATCGTCAATGTAACCTTCAGTTTGCTGTTATCCGGAAACGTGCCTAGACTGCCAGAATTGCCGTAAGGCCAAAGAAAGAGCCAGCCCTCTGGTCACTGGTAGTGTCGACTAGTTGGCGAAAAACTAGTGCGTACTCACATATAAATAAAGAGTCTTTTTTAAGAGCGGAGAACTTTAAATTGAACTAAAACAGAAAAATAGTTATAATGTGCATGAAATTGGATTTATTTGAGGTTTGTGGACTTAAAATTAAATCTATACATGCTATCATATTATTATACTCGCTGTGCCCGCGACTTCGTCCGGGTGGATTTAAATATTGCTCAGCCTGTTACATCCGCAGGCACTTTGTTACAGGTCTATTTAAATAAATGCTAAAAACTAAAACCATATCTAAGTTACGCACAATATTTGTGTGTTTTCCCAACAACATGACCACCAGCCTCGCAGCGCACGCGGGTCATCTAAATTGAATGGTGTAAAGGACAATTTTGGTCACAATCGCATGCTAAAGATGACTTACATATTTATTTTGATAACGATAAATGCTATATCGGTAAAAACACCTTCGCAAAATGGTTATTGTAAGTCAACCTTAAAAGATAGGCTCGTTTAGACTTTTATAAGAGGAATAATTCCCTTGTACATTATTTTTGTTTAACTTTAACCGTTTAAGCAGCGCACGTTTCCTTGCGTGATCGAATCAGAAATAAAGACATCCGCAAGAGAACCAAAGTTACCGACGTAGCCCGAAGAATTGCCAAACTGAAGTGGCAGTGGGCAGGGCACATTGCTCGCAGAACGGATGGCCGATGGGGCCGAAAAGTTCTGGAGTGGCGACCGCGAACCGGAAGACGTTGCGTTGGAAGGCCTCCCACTAGGTGGACCGATGACCTGGTGAAGGTTGCGGGGATCCGCTGGATGAGTGTCGCACGGGACCGGTCAGTGTGGCGACACTTGGGGGAGGCCTATGTCCAGCAGTGGACGTCTTTCGGCTGAAATGATGATGAAGCAGCGCACGCAACGGAAGCTCTCAAAAATAATAAATTTTCCCCGTTTTTGCAACTTTTTTCATGAATGCTGCGCTTCTATTAGCTGTAGCGTAATGATGTATAGCCTATAGCCTTCTTCGATAAATGAGCTATCCAACACTAATATATTTTTTCTATTCGAACTAGGAGTTCCTGAGATTAGTGCTTTCAACCAAACAAACAAACTCTTCAGCTTTATAATATATCAGATGGAAGAGACACCGACGCGAAGACGTGTACCCCGTATTCGGCACATCGTTCTGAGATGTTTTATCGGTAATTTAAAAAAAAATCTGCTGTTCCATACAATTTGACCGTGAAGGTAATAATAACCGATGAAAAATTTCTATGTGGGTGGGGGGGGGCTCAGAAAATGTACTGAATGTGGTAACCGCTTCCGTGTCGGTGTACCTTCCACCGTGTATACAGAACACCTTCGTCTGACGTAAATGCATTTTTTGATAACTTGAATATAACCGTGAGAAAACTTCAAATTAAGGATCAAAGGGTTTATGAAAGAAAAACTACTGATAAGTAGGTACTAGCAAACAACTGTTTGGTAGTCGAAGACAGTAGAGGTGGTAAAACCTTGACTGAACTGAAAAGCTTTTTGGATAGACGGAGAGATTACTGAAACAATATCGATAAGAAGATGGTTTAGGTAATGAAAACGATGGGATGACTACTTGGTAAAACAAAGCTGGCGGTCCTGATGCGAGATTACAATAAAATCATTGAATTTGTGACATTGTTAGACTTGTATTCAAACATCTAGGTTTTGAGTACAAGTCTGGAGGACAAGGTTAGTGGCACACAGCTGGATACAGCGGTTTACTGCGTACACTGACAAACAGCGTTTGATGTTCGGATTGAAATGGGCGTTCCTCCATATCTCACTTTTCTGATCAAGAATCTATAAGTAAATTGAAACGTGTAAACAAAAAAACGCAAGATTTCCTTAAGGAACGGAGCGTGCGTCAAGGCTGTAATTTGGTGCCGGAGGTTTTCAGGTTCTATGGAGAACACATAATGAAGAGAGAACATGATGGCTGGCACGGAATCTGTGTGGTCGGTAAAGACTTACTAACCTAAAGTTGAGTGAAGAAGATATGGCGGATCTGGTGAAGTAGGTGGAATCAGAGAGCGCTGAACATGGTGTTTATATCAATCACGCAGAGACTAAAGTAATGGTGGTAGGCCGTGCTCCTTTTCTTCAACTCGCTTTTCACTACTAGTCGGACACGACGCAGTCTGCTAATTCGTGTATCTTGTCTCTTTGATCCTGAGTGGTACCTGTCTTCAGGAAATCCGCCGTCGTACTGGTATGGCTAAAAGTGCAATGACCAACCTGAAGATTTTGTTTTAAAACTGTGGCATCCGCCTGAATACCAAAGCGCGATTGGTGCACTGATTTTTTGATCTTTCTGTATGGCGCGGAAACTTAGTGCTTTAAGAGGGCCCTGCGCGTCTGTCGTCAACTCGAGCATGGTCGACAAGCTTGTTGTTTCATCCAGAGCCACAGCGGCGACGGGTGAATTTTCTTTCAATTCACCCGTCTTACCCCGCCCCGATCCCGCACAACTCGTCTCCCGCGCACCTCATACCGCCTAACGCGATGCCATTGAACGAAAAATAATGTTCGAAACCAACAAGATATAACAAAACCCTTCCGATGAAAACGAATAAGCCTGTAGGTACTGGAGAAGTATAATTTTTATAATAATTTCACGCGGATGAAGATCGCGGGGCACAGCTAGTTATGCAAATGATGAATGAACGGCGTCGAACACCGGTATGTTTCTTGCATGCGGTCCCATCCATGCTTTTATCAATGTTAATTATCAGTTTATTTTTCTTGAGTTAGCAGAACTTAGTAGGTACCTAAATTATTAACTTTGTGCAGCGTCTGGGTCACCAAGATACAGGCTGTGCCTAGTTTGGGATCCGCTGTGAAGCCTGTCAGCTTTCTGATAGTTCTAACTCAACACCATGTTTGAATGTTAAAGAACGATGAAGCTAGATAAATAAATTATAATATTTTGAATTTAATCTAGGCATTTCCAATCTCCATCCATTGATCACTCCATATTTCGTTTTTTATACTGGTACTAGCGACCCACCCCGGCCGGCAACACATGGGTGCAATTTACGAATGAAAAGTGCACTTTACATTTTTTTTGTTTTCTTCAGGATACCGAGAAGCTGAAGTCAGTAGTGCAACCGACGAGTCCGACGACGATATAATTGTCGCCGAAACTGAAGACAGCTCCACTAGTGACACCGCCGCTAGTGAGTCAGCAAAGTAATGCCACCTACTTACTGATTATAAAATTACTGAAACGATATTAAACAACAGAAAACGTGTTTTTTAATTATATTTTTTTATCTACTCTGATAATGCTGATATCCATCACAATCAGTAATATTTATGACAATTAACTTACAATATTAAAACAAGTTTCTTAAGGTTTTATTCTAAAAAAATATAACAATATTTTCTAAACCTACATTAAATTGTAATCGCGCCGCGCGCATTGTTCAACTTTGACTTCTATTAAATTGTTTTATATTAATAAACATTAATAATTATTAGAGCTGTGTTTATTATGAAGAGTTCCCAAATCCACCAAAACACACAATAGACCAGCTACAGCGAGCTTCATATTACTAATTGTCCAGTTACCTCGAGTCCCCTTGCAATTATATCGCGGCATTGCCTCAAACAAAAACTAAAAACGGTTTGCAAAAAAAAGAGTATTTAGTTAATACTGTAGTGGTAATAATTGACTCTTTAACAACAAACTATGTACAAGTCATTCAATGGGATTAAATGAACTTAGAGGATTGTATTGATGATTTTAATGATTAACCCGATTACGGCAAAGCAAAATTAAAAATAAATAAATATATATTTATTAGTAATCAAGTACAATGAACAAAGCATTTTGAACAGTAATTATTATCCAGAAAGGTCGTATACGGTGATTATTAACAAAATGAAACTAGAAGAAAAATTAATGAATTAAAGTAAAAACAAGGAAATTATAATTAAGACTGAATAAAAAACAAAACTTGGTAAAACTACTCATACAAACAAGATTCAACTTAAATGTGTGCGTTCACGTGTGTGCGCGCGTGTTAGTGTATGTGTGTTTTTGTCTGAGTGAAGTGAGATTAGGAGTGTTATTGGTTTATAAAGTCTTACTTACTAATGGAGGTTTATGTTTTGGTAGTCTGTCTGTTATTTTGGTAAATACAAGCTAAAGGAGCTATTTTTCTCATTTATCCGTATCCAATTCTATGCCCACAACTGTTTAACACTATGTATGTCACTTAGTACGTCCTGGGGGGTTACTATGACGTCTTAAAGCAGGAGTCATTGCTGTTGGCAAACGCCAACAGCGCTGTCCTGTCAACCTCCATCGAGCGTCAAAAGATCCATTCCTTAAAGAACTCAGACCATCGAATTTATCCTGGGAAATTAAGTAGTTGCAGTGTAGGTCGATAATCAATATTACCTAAGTAATATAATTACTATACAAAGTCACAGCTTTAAGTTTCTATTTATTAAAATAATTTTTATTATATCATTATGTATGTTAGTCTGTAAGGTATATGTATATATATGGGCATAAGTAGAAAATAAATGGTTGTTGTTTTTTCATTTTTCACAACGAGTGCGGAAATGAAAAATTCCATAGATAATTCCTATAGTCGGCTATGCTTGTTTTTTTTTTTAACCTGGGCAATGTGATAAGCGTCTTAGTGGCGCAAATATGTTTTGAATATTTAAATTGTATTGTAAATAGAATATAAACAATATTATTAGAAAAAAACATTTACTTCTATGAACAAATTAACATTTATTTTTGTTCTAGATAAATTCAAAAATGTTTGAATTTTTATAGTTTTCATATTATTCTGTTTAGCGGCTTCTTACTTTTGCTTCTCATTCACGCTGGTGAAAAAAAAAATTAAGTCATAGTTTCCTAACAATTGACGACAAAAATACATTTCGTCCTATGATTTTATTTCTTCGAAAGAGTATTGAAAAACGTCGTTTGATATACGTGGGCATTTGTTACTGTAATTTTCGGCTCCATAACAACCTCGCCCGGCTGCTTGGGCGTGGATTCCGCCTCGAATGCAATGACAAAGTTTCCGCACTTGCAACTTATTGTACCATTTTTTTTGTCTATACAAACATACCAGCAGCAAAAAAACTCCAGAGATCTTCGCCATTGAGTACATAAATAGAATTTAAAAAGAAAAAGTACAAAAATATGTAGGTGTGCATGTTTAACATTATGTGAATAGCACACCACAGAAGCGGTGCGGTAGTATTGTTACACCCTATTTTTCTACTCCATCCAAAGGTTATCTTGAAAACATTGCTTTTAGCGATATGACCCCCACTGTATCACCCTATGTGAAATATTTTCTTATAAAGAAAAAAAACATTTCAGTCAATAAAGAATATTATCTAAAAAAAACACAAATAAAACACAAAATTATATTATGCATTACATTTATTTAAAACAAAATTTTTGATGTTGATAACTAACTTTATTTGAATTGCATTTTTTGTTCACTATTACTACACTATTAAATCTACAATAATCTTACTGCTTGCATTTTCTTTTCTGTACAAAAAACATAGTAATAACAATTTCTATTTCTATCATTTAATCAAAATCTCTGGTGTAGAAGCATGCCATTTTGCGCTAGAGTTCCTTATTTAACGGTTTGTTACCCTTAAGGTGGAAGGGTAGGTCGCGAAATTCAAATTTTGTTATGTTTTTTGCAATTTGCAGGTCAGTGTCAGATTGTATGTTAAACCAAATATAATTCGCGACCGTTACACGTATAGTTACAGAACTATAATCATTAAAATCATCTATAGTCACGACGTGCAAGCCACGAAAGTTTTTTTTTTAATTTTTGTGATGCATTGTATGTTTATTGTAATTTTTTTTTTTTTTTGTCACTTTGCACGTTATGATTCTGCGACAAATAAATATTTTTTCTTTTTTCTTTTCTATAGAACACGAATGGAACTAAAATATATACATATAATAATTAATAATTATATATATTACATAATAATACTACTATGTATTAAGTTAGAGGTTTGTATTGGTAATTTTAATGATTCTTTCTTTAATGATTAAAACTCTGACATATTTGTTACGATCGCGAATCATATTTTCATATCAACATAGAAATCGTCATGTCGTCGTTGTGTATGTCGTCGTCATTCGTCATGTCCCTGTGATAAATAAATATTTTTATTTCTTTTCTTCATTACAACCCGACTGAGTTTTAAATTGCAAAAAACGTAAGAAAATTTGAATTTCGCGGACTATCCTGTCACTTTCACCTTAACCTCTTATGGGTAATTGCGCCCATTAATATAAAAAACTTTAACTACGGGCCCAACCCCAAAATCGGGAAAAAAACCAGCTGCACCATACATTTGTGTTAGTTGTTGGATTGTCAAAATGAACAACTGATTTTTTTTTCATGATTTCAAGATTAGTTTCCAACCTAGTAAAAGTTGTTCTTAATTATACTGGGTGTAAAAACACCCTTACCGAAGCCGAAAGGCACTTGTTCTCCCCGTCATTGCGATCATTTTTTTGTTCTAGACCATACCTGGGAACCTTCTAGTTACGGAGATATTGGGGGTCAAAGTTCCAACTTTCACGTTTTTTTTAAATGTTTTTGATCTTATAACTTTACTTTAAATACCTCCACGACCCCCGTATTATTCACAATGTTTGAAAAACCAGCACAATGTTTTGAGTGTGATTTTTTATCCCATATAAGTCGTTTCCCAGCAATAATTTTTGCTTAGAGTTACTTAGTACTTAGTAGTTAGACGGCTTCGTCAAGGGTCCATTTACACTTTTAATGAGTTTATTGACCTTTAGAGGTTTAGGTCAAACAAATACTGAGGTTGTATATGGCTTATAATTAACGAACCACCAGAATCAGCTTCATGTAACGGCAAAAAATCACTTTTGATTGCCAAAATTAGTAAATGATCACCAAATTTAATCCCCATTTTATCGTGAAACTAGAACCCAAACTACAACCCCTAACCTAACCTAATCTATCCGTGTCGGGGTGCCCCAAGTCGGCCTAGGCAAAACTAGTTTGTTATCAACCACCTCATTCAAATTTGGTGCTCATTTACTATTTTAGGTGATAGATGTTAGTGGTCACAAAGTTATTTTTGGTGGTCATTATATTTTCCCCCGTTGTATATTATACTTGAGGAAGTTTTTTTTTTAAATACACTCAAAATAATAAACTGTTTAAAAGTTTTTTATGGAAGTACTTCTTTTAAACAAATTCATGCCACATCTTCGTCAACTGATCGTTTTTTTTTAATATTTTTTTTTTCCTGATAATTAAAAAAGACCAAGCAATTATTTATAAACATACCATCACGCCAGTAATTCCCGAAGGGCTAGGCAGAGGTGTACCTAATAGTACACCCACATTTCACCACATAAGTTTAAGTCCCATGTAATAATGGGCGAGCCTATTGCCAAACCGGGTGCAAATAAAAAATCCGTGGCTGCTACTGAGAGATTCCTGATGGAAAAACCCAATAACACTTTGCCCGACCTGGGAATCGAACCCAGGACCTCATGCTCAGCAGTCGCACTCGCGACCACGCGACCAGCTAGACAGTCTAATATTTACATAGATAACATTATAAATTAACCGTAATACATAAGCCAGGGTGTCATGTCTTGAGCTCAGATTACCAGCTCAGGACATAAGACCATTTTTTATAACATACATTTTTCGTATATACAGGCTGAATTTTCCAAATGGACGTGGATGGCCAAATCCGAAATTATGAGGAATAGGGAAAAATGCTCAAAGGAGTCTCGAGCTCGATTTTGAAAACTAAAACTGCATCATTGGATTCTTGAAAAAATTGTGTTTTTTTTTTTGTTTCGATTCCTGGGCAAGGAATCGAACCAAAAAAAAAAACACAAAAAGAACACACTGTATTTTTACACCATTCGATAGTGTCGCCAATAAGGATCCACGTCTACTTGAAAAATTCTCCTTGTATACTCATCCTTTTGTCGCGTTCAAATGTATCTGCTGTATACTCATTCTTTTTATCGCGCTCATATGCATCTGTTGAATGCTAAGGTCACGATCCAATTTCTCCTTTCTGGTTTTTTAAAGTGACAATCGTTCTTTTTAGATGGAACGGTATATTACTAGATACATTTGTGACTTTTCCTTTACCGTTAGGGGTCGTTCGTCAATTACGTGAGGTTTAAAGAGGGGGGGGGGGCAGGGTTACAAAAAAAAACCACGATTAATCTCGATGGGGAAGGTGGGATAGAGGGCTTGACAGACATGTATTTTTTCGTGCGACCAAAAATTAGAAATCCGTGACGGATTTTACCGATATTAGATTGAATTCAAATGTTGGCTGGCCACGAAGCGCGAATGCATCCGGAGAGTTGGGCAAAGATCGTCACTCACTGGACGCCTGACGGAGGCAATCGCCGTCGAGGTAGACCGCGGTGAAGGTAGTGTAACGATCAGATCTTGTTTGTGGGGCAAACATGGCCAGATATTGCACAAGATAGAGAGGTTTGGAAAGAGAATGAACAGGCCTTTTCTCAGCAGTGGGACACATGACAGGCTAAAAAAAAAGTTAGATTTTAAAACAATCTGATCTTTAAAAAATACACGTAGTGCTGGGAGGCCACCAAGGGGGCTATAAATGTGGCCCAAAAACCTCACGTGATTAAAGGATGATCCCTAATCATATCTTTTCTTAAGACTCATCTGAGTTTTTTTTCATTTACTTGTAACTTAAATATTAAGTACAAAAATTATAAATAATTTGTGATTTTCATTATTTTAAGTTGCATTACCTACAGTTTACATTATAATTAACAGATTATTTAACATTTTATGCTAGGCTTATTTTTTAACCCAGTGACATTTTTATTTTCTCGTTCAATCTGGAACAACGGACAAAAATACAAGTTAGGCAAGAAGAGTTAAGCAGTGGTAAGTAAACCCTTTAACCTTTTGAACGCCATTGTCACATATACGTGACAACGACACAAATGTGTGACAAAAATGTGCGACGCACTATAAAACGAAATAAACAATAAAATAGTTTTGGATTCCCTATTCTTTTGTAGGTATTTGTGGTGCAATTGTGGCTAGGCTTGGAGGGCACGCGCGTACGTTTATGCTCTGGCGTTTAAAACATTAACACTCCAGTTTCACAAGTCATGTTTAACACCGGTATTCTTAGTCGTGGATTGAAGTCGGACTTGACACGCCTACATTCTGCCCCATTAGACATATTGACAACTACAGTTTGTTTATAATTTGACATAAATGCCTTTGAAAAGCGGGATTATAAACAAATTGTAGCTGTCAATATGTCTAATGGGGCGGAATGTAGCCGTGTCAAGAATACTGGTGCTAGTCCCATGTAGTAAGAGATAGTCATATTGCCACCAACCTGGCACAAATCTAAACTCTGCGATGGATCTGAGAAATTCCTGAAAAACGCAATTACACTTTGTCAAACCTGGGAATCGAACTCAGGACCTCATGCTGAGGACTACATCAACGAATCTGCATTTAGAATTTAAAACAAATATTCTTGTATACTGGTTACAAAATCTGAATCTAGACAGCTCCTGAGAAATAAGTAATTAATAATCCAAAACATATTTAGACTATGGACATAACATAAAAACAAAAAAATATCTACTTAGGGTGAAAGCGCTAGCATAGCCCGCGAAATTCCGATTTTCTTACGTTTTTTGCAATTTGCAGGTCAGTGACGGGTTGTATGTTGATGTAAATATGATTGACGACTGTAACTCGTATATATTTACAGAATTATAATCATTAAAATCATCAACACAACCTTCGAAGTTCATTTAATCCCATTAAATGATTTTTACATTAAATAGTAATTCACAAATTGTAGTGAATTTGCAAAAAACGTAAGAAAATTATGATTTCGCTGGCTACCCTAGCTGGCGCGTCCCTCTTAACTACTATATTGATTATATTATTTACTTTACCTACCCACACTGTTTTTCAAAAACACATAAATGCAAAGTCACTTACGAAAATCTGACCACCAGTAGGTATCGTGGCACCTACCATCTCAGTTGTGGAGGTAAGATAACCAGTCGCTCCATGTAAAGTACTGGTATCTAGCTGCATCCGGTTAGACTGGAAGCCGACCCCAACCCAGTTGGGAAAAGGCTAGGCAGATGATGATTAAGACATACTTACTTCCTGACAATAGCTCGCCTTTGAGCCTGAATGTCATAAGCCATGGGATCCATTTCTATTCTGGAGTTACTTTCAATTCCTGGCATGATGTCATCTATACCCTGGCTATCGCTATCCACTGTGGAGAAGAATTATTGAGCTAGGTACATGCTACTAACAGGGTGGGTCCTCTACCCAGACCCCGTATCTAACGAGGCGTTGTTTGCTATTCTTCATAACATCACGCCTGTACTACCCGAAGGGCTAGGCAGAGGTGTACCTAATAGTACACCCACATTTCACCAGTTGTTTAAGTCCCATGTAATAGGGGGCGAGCCTATTGCCGTCAACCGGGCACAATTCCAGACTCCGTGGCTGATACTGAGAAACTCCTGATTGAAAAACCTAATATCACTTTGCCCGACTTGGGAATTGAACCCAGGACCTCATGCTCGACCACTAGACCAAGGAATTCTATTCCTATACAGGGTGTAAGGGACAGCCCTCCACAAACTGACAGGGTGCATTTAGCTCCTTAATTTGAATCATATTCCGCTGGATTTTTTCTCCGGAAAATTTACATTGTTTTATTAATTTTTTAGTTGCTATTCCTTTATTTCAATGTAAAATTACATTCCCTGTACGCAGCACTCGATTTATGTAAAGAATATGGTTAAAATCAAAAGTCCAACAATGAATGTCGAAATACTCTAGCGAACGACGCGTGAAATCAGTTGTTCACTTCCTGCCTAGCTACAGGCTTCATCGCACTCGTCGTCACGCTTAACGTTCGCTACGTGCTTTTTGCCACGGTAACGATACATAGGAAATAAAACAAATCAATTTTATTGGATTCCCATAACATTCCTGAAATAATTTCTTGTACCGGTCACCGGTTTTAGTATGATATACGGAATTCACCCCATCAGTCTGTGGAGGGCTGTCTCTTAGACCGTGAATTAAGAAACAAGCTATTTAACTCCGTACTAACTTTTGCTCACGGCTTCGATCCAATCATGGTCGGAAATTGACCCACGGGAACGCTTCCAATATTGCTTATGACACTCGGGGATAATGGAGCTCCCTATTTTTTTTGCTAGCCTTTTATGTCCACTCCTGGGCACTCACTCCTTCCTTCCGTTATTATTATTATTATTTTAAATTAATCTAATTATATTAATTTTATGAATTGGTTTGTAATTTTAATTATGTTATGTATTTAAATATAATTGCTAATTAATAAATGTGTACTGCATTTAATCATTATGCCAAAATGTAAAATCTCAATATTAGTATGGCCGAAATGCCGAATATAGTGAAACGAACAGATATTAAGAAGTTAACTATCTATATTCTTGCAAATAAATGTATCATTCATTCATTCCAGTTCTTCTGATGGAACCTATCCAGTTCGTCCCGCCATCTCCTCCGTCGGGTACTAGTTGCTCGGCAATTTGCTGAACTGGGCCTATTTGGCGCAGCCGTGAGACACACAATATTATCTCTTTTTTTTTTCTGTTTAGTTTTAGGTTTTTTTTTTTTTTTATTGTTTTGTTTTAAGTTTTTTTATTTCATTTTTATTATTTGTTCTTTTATTGTTGTGCGCACTTGTGGCGTGTGCCAAATAAATACGTTTTCTTTCTTTCTTTCCTTCGTGGCCTGCTTCCCATTAAATAAAGATTTTTCGTACCTAATCAGATCAGCAGATTATACCCTACATCTATACTATATTAATATTATTAATCTATATACTATCTATACTAATATTAAAAAGAGGTAAAATTTGTTTGTAAGCTTGTATGTAGGGGGTAATCTCTGGATCTACTGAACCGATTTTGAAAATTTTGTCACCAATAGGAAGCTACATTATCCCCAAGTGCTATATGTACAACGTGCCCGTGAAATAATTTCCGATCAAAACGCGAGCGAAGCCGCGGGCAGCTGCTAGTAATAATATTATAAAGAGGTAAAGTTTGTGAGGTTGTAGGAGGTAATCTCTGGATCTACTGAACCGATTTTGATAATTCTTTCACTAATATGAAGTTACATTATCCCCGGGTGCCATAGACTATATTTACAACGTGCCCGTGGGATAATTTCCGACGAAACGCGAGCGAAGCTGCGGGCAACAGCTAGTAACTATTTTATTTTAGTGTAGATTCCTTTAAACAACGAATTGAATGATTTTTGGTTTTCAAGACCAACAAAATGTTACTGTTAGCCTGCATCGTCCCACAGCTGGCCAGAAGACTCCCCATGACTTCCAGTCCATTAAATTCAGGGTCAATGTGGACCAGTCATTGGTTTTTCCAGTTCAATCCACCACCTTCTACGAAGTCTGCTGCGCGCCTTCTGGCTGTGTTAGCTCCACATTGTGGTTACGTCAAATCATAAGTTTTTAATTATTTCTACTTGCAACGAATCCTTTTTACGTTTTAGTTACAACATTTCGTTAGATACAGGAATGGATTATTTACGGGTGGTTAAAGTAATGCTAAAATGGTTACCATAAATATTAAGTACCTACATCATTCTGACAGACACCCCCTTAACAGTTTTTTTTGTGGGTTATTTTATAATTCAAAAAAAAAAGCAGCTGTTCCCTACATTTTGACCATGTCATCTAAATAAGAGCCCATTAAAATAGATGGATACATTTTAACACAGCGTTCAGTAAGTCTAACCAATGATATCCAAGCAAAAAAAAAAACACTGATTAAAGTGATTTCATTTTAATCTAAACAATAAATAGCCGGCGGCATTCTAAAATAAACAAATCCAATCCATTAATTAGGTCAAAATAAAATCACTTTTTTTTACGGATGGGTAATCATCAACTGACCCCTGGGAGTCTCTGGGCGGAGCGGCAGGGAGTGTCAGACTTGTACTGACTAAAACCCATCCATGTTCCTTCTTTTGCCCTTTGTGTTCCAGGGCCGCCGTATCTCTTTCGAACAGTCCCGCAGCCCTGAGCCCTGAGCCCTCCAGTCTCAGTCTCATCAGTCTGAGTCTACAGAGACTGGATCATGAAGGTCAAATAGGCAATCTCACCATGTAAAATACTGGTATTCAGCTGCATTCAGTAAGACTGGAAGCTACGGATGGGAAATCATCAAATGACCCTTCCCACTCTGGGCGGAGCGGAAGGGAGTGTCAGACTTGTACTGACTAAAACCCATCCATGTTCCTTCTTTTGCCCTTTGTGTTCCAGGGCCGCAGTATCTCTTTCGAACAGTCCCGCAACCCTGGCAGAAATCACTTTAATTAGTGTGTGTAGTGTTTTTTTTTGCTTGGATATCTTTGGCTAGACGTACTGAACGCTGTGTTAAAATTTGTCCATCTAATTTAATAGGACTTTGTATTGCAGTATTGTAGGAATCACCTGTTATTTTTTCTTTGAAAACCGACGAAAATTTTCTATATGTTTCAGAAAGATGTACTGAATGCGTGCGTGGTAACCATTTTATCGACAGTGTCCCATTCAACTTGTATTGACAAAATAATAATTTAAATCTTACGTATGTCACTGGCGTGGACACTTCCTTCGTAGTAAACATTTCCTTCCGTATCAGGCTTCATATCTGAAAAATGCACCATATCACAACATAACAGCACGCTTGCAATCCCCGAAGGGTTAGACAGAAGTGTACCTAATAAATTAAACAAATGGCTATCTGCTAATAGTTTTTACAGTGTTAAGGAGTTCCTGGAACGTAAAATCGCATGATGACTGATGTTTCGTTATGCATGTAGTTGCACGCTTATACCTATTAAGCAAAAAATGTTTATTCACATTAATTAGCACTACCATCATTTATACCATATTTTTAGCAAATAAGTGATATTCTATTCTAAAGTACACCCACATTTCGGCAGTTATGTTTTAGTACCATGTAATAAGTGGCGAGCCTAATCGGGCACACATCCAGACTCCGTGGCTGCTATTGAGAAATTCCTGATCTTTCTTTCTTTCTCGTGTGGTTAGTGCCTAACCTGGTGTCAGAGTTTTTACAACAACAATACGCTCATGAATCCGAAAAATTAGGCGTGTCTTGGGTTCGAACTTGAGACCTATGACTTAAAAGTCCGCCGGTCACACCACTAGGCTATCACTGCTGCTGATGGGAAAACTCATTAATTGCCCGGACATCGAACCCAGGACCTCATGCTCAGTATATTGCATTTTACTTTTATTATTTCAGTATCACAGCTCGCCAAACGGTTAGGATACATCATGAGGAAAACCGGTATATCCAAGAACCAAATAATCGCAGGCTTGCGACGTCTACCAATCCGCACTGGGCCTGCGTGGTGGAAACCCATTCCGCTTTATCAGAGGAGACCTGTGTCCTAGCAATAACCATATTTATGCACAATGTATGCCTGATAATCAGTGATCGGAATAGGTAGAGCTAACGTACCTAAAGTTCAAGCAAGGAACGAAAGTGACGAAAAGTGTTTCTTACGACTAAACAATTTTTTTGGTGATTTTATGGACTACGATTTACCGCAAGTTGTTTTGATTTCTGTTTATGTTTAGTTTCAATAATTGTACAAAATGAATAAATGGTATGAACACCTAAAAAATTATTTTTTACCTTGTTAGTTATAAATATTAAACCTAGTATGAAAATTAAATTAGCTTCCGCACTTCGTTCAAACGAAGATAAGAAAAATCGTGCACTTTTTTAACAGAAACAGAAGATGAGATAGTGGTTTTACTTTATTAATTTTAGTTGTACTTAAGTAATGTTCACATTCGGAACACTTATTCCGAAAAAAAAAATTGTCGTAAGGAAGTCTCCACTTTCGTTTCATTTCCTTGAACTTTAGGCACATTAGCTTTACCTATTCTGATCACTGCTTATAATCGCAAAGAATTTGAATAAAAAAAACTCACCACTAAATTGTAAATTTGATTCAAGCATTTCATTGTCTGAAAACAAAAAAAATATTAAAAATTATAAAAAAATAAAGCCGCGAAGCACGGAGGAGCCGAGGTAGAAATGGATGGTCATTTGAGGGTATGGAGAACAGGGTGCAAAGTTCTTCATCCCCCATAGAATAGGGAGGATCCTCCGACCAGACGGGTGTTATATCTAGTGGGGTACTGCCTGACAATAAATTGTTGTCGGGTTCTTCTAAACATGTTGTAACAAGACCCTTCACGAAGCCGTCAACCTAGCATTATGTACGTCAAACGGTCAAACTACGCAAAAATTATGGGTAAGGTATGGATTTAAGACGCCTGAATTGGGGAGTGGAGGGGCGTGTAGGGGAGGGAGGGGGAGTTGTAGAGTCGCCCCCCACTTCCCCCCCTTGCCTTGGATGTGCCTAGTGTTTTAAAAATAAATTTAAAAAAATCTCATTTTGAGGTTATGTTTTCGTAATGTTTTTGACAATAAAAACCTATTTATGGGGGCGATAGTTGCGGGAGGTAAACCCCAAGAACGTGGCGCAGTCGAGGGAAGCCGCTTCGCGGGGCTCCTACTTCTGGGTGGTTTATAATAAAAAATAACCACGAAGGGGATAACGGAGTCTATTCGCTCGCTTCGCTCGCTCACTTGACCCCGCCATCCCCTTCTAACCTAACCTGTCCGAGTGGGGGTGCCCCAAGTCCCGAGCTCGCTTTGCTCGCTCTTGCTCTCAATAAAACACCAAAATATTTACTTTTAAAATTACTTTATTGTAATTTGTTCATAATGATGAGTACAATGACCCCTTAGGAGATTTCGTGTATGAACAGATACACCTTATATAGCTTCCACCATTTGCAAAAAAGGATCTTTGTGAAATTTTGCAATGTTCCGCCGCCACAAATACTCTACTATGGCATCACCAAATCTTCCAGATAAAAAAACGTTTCACGGCTCGCCACTGTGACTCAATTCTTGACGTAAAATGCACCTGTCACAGTCTACAAAATGGCCGGCCATTTTTTTTAGACGACAGATGCAACGTCAAAAATGTTTGAATTTAGTTAAATGTACGTTCCATTTCAAGTTTAGTTAGTGTATTACCAATATTTAAAAAAAATACTTGGACGCTGCTCCGGCAGCAAAAATCGCATGGCGGTGCTTCAGATAAACCCCCTTGCCCCCCCCACAGTGACAGAATTCTGAAATTCAGGTGTCTGAAATCCATACCCAACCCAAAATTATTGCTGGGAAACAACTTTATTTTTTGGGGTGAAAAATTGAAAAATCACGTTCTATGGTAGGGTTAAATGTAACGCACTCAAAACATTGTGCTGATAGATGGATAGAATAGTACGGGGGTCTTGGAGGTTTTTAAAGTTAAAAATCTTACATTAAACACATGTAGGTAGGTATTTAAAAAAAAAGTTGGAACTTTGACCGAGGTATGGTCTAAAACAAAAAAGATGATCGCAATGATGGGGAGACCAAGACAAGTGCCTTTCGGCGTTAACGGTCTTGTTACACCCTATATAGTCTTAAGTCGCAGATAACTTTACTTGCGCGATGTAAGATTTAGACGTATTTCAGCTCATCATCTGTGTCATAGATGGCGCTGTAGTACTTTTTGTCATATGTTGCTGTAGTACTCTTTGTTGTACCGCTACAGTCATAAATCAGCGGATTCACTTCGGCAAGAGTTCCTTTATGCCCAGTGACGAAGCCAGTTTCCCAGAAATGGGCACTTTATACGCTGATTATTATCATCATCATCAACCACTGCCTGAAGTGACCCACTGCTGACTACTGTTGCCCATTGACCTGAATAGGCCTAGTTTTTGAGATATGGGACTGTGGACTATGAAAAACAAATTTAGTTTTGCTGTTGAATGTTACCTACAACATACGAATGAGCCTTCTAAAGATTTTAATTATATTGTTTGGTGCTACGGAACCCTGTTTGCGTGTGAGTACTACTCGCAATTGGCCGGTTTTTTTTGCGGTATGAAAGGTACCATAAGTCCGTTTCTCTAACAAATTTCAGGACGATCGGTTCAGTGGTTTAGGCGTGAAAAGGTAACAAATAAACTTACTTCCGCATTTGTAATATTAGATAAGAAGTTAGAATTAAGATTTTGGGAAAATTATAACCGTACCTGGAAAAAATACTGCGGCATCTGATATTGATGTTGCCATTTCGGGTTGCGTCACCGGAACCAAAGTTGTGTTTACTTGAGTCGGTGGTTGTGTTTGCGTACTTGGAGTATCTGTAAAGAAAGATTATCTTTTAGTTACCAGTGCTGGGCTCTAGTTGCCCGAAATTTTGCTGAAATGGGCCGTTTTGGCGCAGCTGTGAGGCACACAGTGTCTCATTATTTTATTTTTTGTCTAGATTAAGTTTTTTTTTGCTTTTCTTTTTTAGGGTGCCGTACCCAAAGGGGTAAAACCGAAACCCTATTACTAAGACTCAACTGTCCGTCCGTCTGTTTGTCTGGCTGTCTGTCATCAAGCTGTATCTCAGAAACCGTTATAGCTAGACAAATGAAGTTTTCACAGATGATGTATTCCTGTGGCCGCTATAACAACAAATACTAAAAACAGAATAAAATAAATATTTAAGGGGGGCTCCCATACAACAAACGTGTTTTTTTTAGATAATGACGGATTTCGCCCATGGCCGGTTTTTGTATACTTTGTGCACTTGTGGCATGTACCAAATAAATGTATTCTCTTTCTTTCTTCTTTAGCTCCATACATACCTAAAGATACACTGTGTTCTTTAGGGGCTAGGTAGAAACCTTAAAATGCCACCAAGGTACCTTTACCTATATACCTGGTTCAAACGTCCGGGCCACGACTGTTAAAGTTGTACAAATGACAGCCGGGGCCAACGGCTTAACGTGCTTTTCGAGGCTAGGACAAGCTTCGACATGAAAACCTATCCACGGGCTGACCTGGGCAAACGAGGCTTAAACTTCGATCGGGCCATGCGGCTGGTACCATACAACACATAGACATTATTTATAACTAGCGACCTGCCCCGGCTGGCTTCGTACGTGTGCAATGTTTCTCATATAAACTTTCCCCTTGAATAAATATATCTATTAAAAAAAACCGCATCAAAATCCGTTGCGTCGTTTTAGAGATCTAAGCATACATAGGGACAGACACCGGGAAGCGACTTTGTTTTATACTATGTAGTGATATTCTCCCTAAAATTAGCAAGCATGAAACATTTAAAAACATCATTTTACCTCCAAGTACTAACAAATAAGACCTTAAGTTGCTACTTAAAATCTTCAAGTCTTAATTAATCAGGAATAGCTCAATCTAGACCACAATATAGAAAATTAATAAAAATACGTGATCAAAAAGCACGCAACGCGCCAACACTGTATGACATCGGACATTTCAGTGACCTCGCGCTACATTAGCGCCTCTAGTGGCGAATTCACACACGATAGCCCCCATTAGTATCGGGTAATACGATACCCCTTGGTAAGACTGTTTATCTGACTTTCGGAAAACAAATCACAACCGGGACCAACGGCTTAAAGTGCTTTCCGAGACACAGAGGGAACTCAGTATGTACCTAATTAATGGTCACCCATCCACGGACCGACCCTGGTAAACGTGGTAAAGAATGAAAAGACTCACCAGTAATTGTAGCTTCAGTTAAGACTTCAGTGCTAATATTAGATGTTGGTGATTCTGTTTCAACAGTATTTCGCTTCGGTTTGGTAGTCGGCTCGGCAATGGGTTCGGTAGTCGGTTCGGCAATCGGTTCGGTGCTCGGCTCGTTGCTCATTTCAATAGATAAAGTTTTCAATCTAGTGTGCTCTCTTAATTTCTTTGGTTTCCATTGATGGACTGGTATTTGTGATTCTTCTGGTTTTTGTGTAATATGCTCTAAGTGATCCTTGTCTGAAATGAATGAAATTTTCGTTAGTGACGACGTTGGAATCAGAGTGATCTAGGGCACAACAGTAAGAAACTGCACCTCATTACTTAGATCAGTGTGGCATGGCCTTCAGTTGGCTGACAGCACCAATTCTATAGTGACATGTTGTGATCCGTCAAGGAAGAAAGCACTGAATAGAATCAGTGTATGTGTGTCGTGGAATGGACATGTGATGCGGAGGATTGAGGAGAATGTTTTGAGGAAAATGTTGAGTATGAATGTAGATGGCTATAAGAGTAGAGGAAGACCAAAGAAACGATGTATGGACTGTGTGAAGGATGATATGGCTAGAAAGGAAGTGACTGCTGAGACAACGAGTAATAGAGAAGCATGGAAGAAGAAGACATGCTGCGCCGACCACGAATCAGTTGGGATAAGGACAGGAGAATGGTGAGAATCAGTGTGACATGGAAGAATTTTGATTTTTCTATCATCATCATTCATTATTTCAGCCGAAAGACGTCCAGTGCTGGACATAAGCCTCCCCCAAGTGTCGCCACACTGACCGGTCCCGTGCGACTCGCATCCAGCGGATCCCCGCAACCTTCACCAGGTCATCGGTCCACCTAGTGGGAGGCCTTCCAACGCATCGTCTTCCGGTTCGCGGTCGCCACTCCAGAACTTTACGGCCCCATCGGCCATGCGTTCTGATTTTTCTATACTATTGTGTAATAAGATCAGTATTGGTAAAAATGTCATTAAGATCACACTCTGGTTCTAATGTCGTTAGTTTTAGTTCTTTATCTCCTAGCTTGTCGCACGCGGCGTTCAACACAGTGTTCAACGCGGCGGCGCTCAGCGATGCTTCTTTTTATGAAGGCCTCTCTCTGGTCAACCTATGAGGCTGGCTTCTGCTTAACCGGACTATCCAATGGGTGCCTTGAGTGTAAGGCCTGCAGCCAGAGGCAAAAAGCTTATAAACTAAGGGCATCCCCTTTGGGGTACGAGCCTTTGTCGCTGGGGAAGGCAGCAATAAGACAGGCTGGATCTGAGTGGGCTCATTATTTGACTGATTTAAATCTACTGGCTCAGCATCGCGGGCTGGCTCGAGGAAGGGTCGGAGGGGAGCAGCGTTGCAGTGAGCGATATCCACGACGGACAACGCGGCGTTGCACGCGAAACTACGCAACAACATCGTACATTAATTATTATATGTTTGTGTTTGCGCGGGGATCGGGGATGTTATGGTGTAACGTTTTATTTCTATGTCTAAAATCAAAATGTCAAATACTGTCTTAGTGGCTTAGTGGTCTCAAGCGCTGCTTCTGTGAATGACGTCTTAGTTTATGGAATGTGAAAAGTATTTTTCTATCGAAGACCTCTCAGTAGTATCACAACGGCAGGATTCGTGCCCGCAATGGGGCGCCTATTGTCTCGAATTACACGAGACTTAAACAAAAATGGCGAAATGTGGGTGTACTTTCTAAATACCTCTGCTTCTGCCCTTCGCGTTTTACACGCGTAATGTGAGGTACGTGAATAAACATATAACAAAACACTCACCAAGAAACCGTAGTCTCCTCAAAGCTTTTTCAACACACCATTGTAACATCTGCGCTGTTGCGTTTTGACGAATTTCATTGCAAAAATTCGTCGCCATAGCTAAAAAAGGGTCGTATTTTATCTTTATATCAACTTCGTCCTTTGATTTTGGAGTTTCATCGACTATTGCTATATTATTAATGACCTTCTTTCTGATAGCTTTAGCGTCTGTAGCATTGATTATTGTTGCCACACCTCCTTTGCCGCGTTCTCGTCTCTTACCCCTGTGTCTTGAATGATGATTAATCCACCTTCTCTCTCTATTTTTAGTTACGATCGCTTCTGAATCGTTATTCTCAAAAACGGGTAGTAAAATAGTAGTTTCTAGTTCGTTTCTCTTACTTTTCACATTCCGAGGAACACCGGGGTGGTTTGAAACTCCCATCAAACTTGTCAGGACGTTGTTCTTCATTATATTATCAATGAAAGTGTTATTAAAATAATATTTGTAAACTAAATCATCTATGGTTTGGTCGTCTTTTTCTTTGATGATCAATTCGTCTTGATTTTCAATTTTGTTTGATGTTGGTATTGAAAAGAGGTTTATTTTTACGGATTCTGTAGATGGAGTCGTCGTACTGATGCGTGCAATTTGTGTCACTGGTGTGGGATGTTGGAGTGTCTTTATCAAATTTGAACTCAGTTTTGATATCGGGTTCCTGGTTTCTAAGTATAGTTGTTTAGCCTTTTTCAGTATCCTGGCAAAGTTGTTCTGTCTGTGAGATATTTCGCTTTGAGTCTTTGCTATCGCGTTTTGTTTAAGGTTAACCTTCTCATTCTGTGCTAGCATTAACTTCTGTATATTATAGAATTGTCGCTGCTGCTGCAAGAATTTCTTCTGCTGACTTTCAAATTCTTTGAAATTATTAGACATTTCTCTTTCTTTATTTTGGAAATATTCATGCTTACTTGCCAATTTTAGTTCGATACCTTTTAACTTCTCATGTAATTTTAAAAGGTACAGATATTTAACATCGAAATCTTGGAATTTTTTGGTGATTGCACCGGAGTTTTTGATAAAACGATCGTTTACATCGGATATTCTTTCATGAATATTTTTGATTTCGTTGTGTTGTTTAATGATCTTCTTAAAAGTCTTTGTTAACATTGAGATCACCTTTATCAGACCTCTTTCAGTAACTGCTTTACTTTTATGAGGTTCTTTAGGTACGACTTTGTAGACATTTACATTTGGAATTGGTGCGTTCTGGTGCCAAACAGTGTTGTCTTTATCAAATATATTTCTATCGGTAATTTTGTTTCCATTTTCTTCACGAGTCCCATTCATATCTTCTGTCAATTCAAACTTTTTGATTATTTCACTTTCGAAATCATATTTTTTACTTCTTGGTGAGTTTAGATGTGTTGAAATTTTATGAAATAGTGTGTTATTTTTTCTGAATGTTGTTTCTCTAGAAAGTGTAGTGGTTTGAACGTTATTAATTTTGCTTAAATTATTATTGTTGATTTCGTTTTCAAAGGCGTTTGTATCATTATTAGGTATGTCTACATCTCTCTTCTTATTGTTAAGTAAGATAGCGACCTCATAAGGGTAGTCATTGACTAATGTGGTGTTCTTTTCATCACTATTATCTCGTTTTACAGCCCCTTTGCTTTGTTCTTCTTTTTCTTGTTCCAAGGTTTTGCATTCCTTGCCGATGCAGTTTTTTAGATTCTTTCCAAGTCTTTGTGCTCGTATGCCTGTGAAAATAATATCAATTTAGTTCTTACTAGTATAGTTCTTAGCTATTTATTTCTCCGCTTTTTACGCGTGGATGTCAAAAGTTATCCCATGGAAACGGGAGTCAGTCATCATCTGCTTACCCTTTTCCCAACTATGTTCGGTCCGGCTTCCAGTCTAACCAGATGCAGCTGAATAAAATACAGCCAGTATTTTACATGGAGCGACTGCCTGTCTTACCTACATAACCTAGTTAGTACTGGGTAATACGATATCTCTTGGTAAGACTGGATTTCGGGCCACAGACTACCTGTAATGACTGTCCAAGATCTACAAATGACAGCCCAGAGTAACGACTTAACGTGCTTTCCGATGCACGGAGGAAACTCGGTATTTAATGGGTGTTCACCCATCCACGGACCAACCTAGGCAACCACGACTTAACCTGAAAATCGACCCGAGTGGCTGTTATTTTTTAACCACGAGCTCCTCTCACATTCACTTTACATGGAGATAGTATCTTATGTTACTCCAGTGTGTCTAGCACTCTGGTGTCTACCCGTGAACCGAGTTCAATGCAAAAAAAGTGGTTTAGCCGTTTGAACGTGATTAATATACATGAAACGCTGGATGGACTGTTTATAGATGATATGGCTAGACAGAGGTAGGGGAGGGGGCGGAGGAGGGAGTCATAAGACAGCGAATAAAAGAGACGCATGAAAGACGATGACGTGCTGCGCTCACCTCAAATAAATTGGGATCAGGGCAGGGATAATATGATCTACTTTAGCGTATGGTTTATAGTAACTATTTTTTTTTTATTCGTATGGTAAATCATCCAATAACTCCTTCCGCTCTGGGCTGAGCAGGAGGGAGTATCAGACTTTTACTGACTACAATCCATCCATGTTCGAATCCTTCTTTTGCCCTTTGTGTTCCAGGGCCGCGATAACTCTTTCGAACAGTCCCGGCGTTGGTCCTTTCGGACCCCTTCCCGTTTGCTGACATCTCTCTGAGGCGCTGGAACACGAACGCGCCGTCGACACGGCCTGTCGTCATAAGACGGACGGACGGCGAGCTAGCCCATAGCTCACCGTCCACAGGCCCGCGGTTAATCCTAACTTGATGTCAGAGTTTTTATGCCACCCATGGGCCTCCGACTTGGCTTTACATGCCGTCGAGAAATATCTCTCAGGCATGCTGGTTTCCTCACGATGTTTTCCTTCACCGAAGCAAGACAGTGATAATTATACAATACGCAGATGACTTCGAAAAATCAGTGGTGCGTGTTTTGGGTTCGAATTTGAGACTTATGACTTGGAAGTCCGACTGTCACACCACTAGGCTACTTCTCACTTTTTTAAATGATGATTATGATCGGTAACAAGATAAGTAGGATCGTATGAAAGAGCAATTAATTTTAAAACAATTTTAGGACTGATACATGATCAAAATCAAAGCATTATTTCAAGTAGGCCAGTTACAGGCACTTTTGAATTGTCGAAACAAAGATAACAATTAAATGTAGCTACAGTACCAGTCACAAGGCATAAAAACTGTGAAAGTACTGTAGTTGCCCATTCCCTAGCGTAGATCTATATGGAGAAGAACGGGCAAGAAACTCCATGGACACTCTTTTAAATCAACATATTGTTACAAAACCTTGGTTACATCATTCATGTTGAGATGGTACACTGTGTGAGAACGATGTAGCAAGATGCGCACATTAAAAGTGTCCACAGTAAAAACAAAAAAGACAATTCAAAAACTAAAAATAATTAATTGTAATAAGCCGTGGCAACTAAGAGATGACCAGTCACACTGACAGCGCCCGTTCACGAACATGACGCATAGATCAGCACCATTCAACTAAACCATTTTGAAGGGAACTAAATGATCCGACACACGCGCCACCATCAGAGAGACATTTGAGTGAGCATGACATACTCTGAATCGCCAGGGCACATTCAAGTCAAGAAAGGACGTAGATTTCCAGTGAATGTTAGCTTTCTAGTACATAGTACTCACACAATATGGGCTTTATATAATACTAAAGAGATTGAATCTATACAATGCAAAGGTAGTTGTACAATCTTCAGCAGCTCCAACAATACTATTTAATGTTATCAATTTGTGCGTCCCTATCCTTGTGGAGCAGGACCGGCATTGAGCCAAGCATAATCAGCAGCATATCAGCGATATAATCGTCCAACTTGAATATGCTTGCTTACAAAGTGTGGGTTTAATGCATGTTTTAAATTTCGTCTCATTGAGTTCAAGAATACTTTGTGGAATTTTATTACAGCATCTCAAACAGTACCCCATGAAAGATGAGTCTACTTTAGCGAGTCTGAACCCTCAACCTCAAATGTCTAGAAAATATTTTTTCGAGTCATTTGAGATTGAAGCACTCTGGATGCCAGAGTACTCCCAGCGTTTTAAAATTAATATCGTAACTAAAGGGTGTTTTTTTAGCGGCGGAGAACTTTAAATTAAAAAACACATAAAGAAAAATGTTTTTCATATCCATGAAATTTACTTTATTTGACTGTTAACTTTTTGCCGTTTTTGTTTGACTTTAATTTCAGATTTAAGAGGAATGAAAAAATAAAATGAAGTACTTACGCCGTATCGCCCTCTTATCTCTATTAATGTAGTTCGGGACAGGAGCCTCCTCATCTCTATTATTCGCACCAAACGTATCAAAAGTATTCTGCAATAAATTATCAACATCCAAAGAATTCTCCCGAAAAATGAAGTTTCCAATCCTGGTCTTGTCGAACAAGTTTTGCGTCAATTTATTTCGGACCCAAATTCCTTTGTTTAAGATATTATTATGTCCCAACCTTGGTTTTTCATAGTTGTTCAATATGGTGCCTCGGATAGCCCTTGATAGCGCGATCAGTGTTATTATTTTGGTCAACATATTCAGGACATAGTTTGATTGCAACTGGGTGATGAATGGAAAGAATTTCACTTATGTGTGTTCACTGAAAATTGATCGCTTTTGTTTGTAAATTTTTGTCGGTTTAGTGTTGTGCTTTGTGTGTTATGTACTGTTTTATCGATTTTTCTGTATTTTTTTAGTTTTTGAGTTAGTGGACTACTTTTTCTTTCTCAGCTTTCCGGGCTTTCAGCTTTCATGTAATGGGTGGTCGCCCAAAGTTGAATTGAATGGGGGCTATCGCGTATCCATTCACCGCTAGAGGCGCTAGTGTAGCTCGAGGTCACCGAAATGTCAGATGCCATAGATTGTTCGCGCGTTGCGTGGTTTTATATCACGTTATTTTACAAATATTCACGATTGTGTTCTAGATTGAGCAATTCCTGACTAATTATGTCTTGAACATTTTAAGTAGCAACTTAGAATCTTATTTACGAGTACTTGGAGGTGAAATAATTTCTTAATGTTTCATGCTTGCTAACTTTAGGTATTGTAAATATATGTACCTGAAGTTTACACTATGTTGTTATACGTAATAAAATGAACTTTTTGTGAAGTTATTGGTACTTTAAAGTATAAAATAGAATTATTGACAGGACCTTGCTCTTACAGTGGCGCCATCTGGTGAGCTCAAAAACGACAGCCCTCATTGAACAGGCTCATATGCCGTGACGGGAAATGGCATGACGCTGTCACGGCGTGATACTTACCGGCTCCCTTGTAAAATCAATCTTTTCCCATTAAAATAATAAGATTGTTTTGGATCGATTGTTGATCTATTATCAACATGGGTATGTCTTTTTAATGCAAATGAGATCTTAATGAAAATTCAAAAAGGCGTCGACGAAAGATGTCGGTTTTAACGACCCTCTATTTTTTCTCTATTTTACTGCATATTTCGTTAAAGGTTTTCAATAATTATGAATTCTAATTTGAACATAGGTGTTTCACATCTGCCGGGCGTCCCGTGACAGCCAACTTTTTTTAATAAGTATTCTTTCTAGCCATTTCTTTAGCTAAGACACTTCAAGTCCTCAAATAACAAATTAAATATTTACGAAAGAAAAGAAACAAATGATTTTTTCACACTTCTCTTTTAGTATTAAATTATTACCGTTAGTCTAGTGGCCGCAATCGCAACTGCTAAGCATGAGGTCCTCGGTTCGATTCCCGTGTCGGGCAAATTGTTAGCGGGTTTTGCCATCAGGAATTTCTCAGTAACACCCACAGAGTCTGGATTGTGCCCGGTTGATGCCAATAGGCTCACCCCCTATTACGCAAGCAACGAACAAGCAAGCGAGTAACGTTCGTGCAAGCTACGAAGGTTTTTTTTTTGTTTTTTAATTTTTTTGTTATGCGTTGTATGTATATTGTTATTTTAATTTTGTTTTTGGTCCCTTTGTATGATGCACGTCATGTCCCTGCGATAAATAAATATATTTTCTTTCTTTTTTTTTCTTTTCTATTACATGGGATGTAAAAATCACTGGCGAAATGTGAGTGTACTGTTAGGTACACCTCAGCGTGATTTTGTGTTATGTTTATGTTCTCTATTAGTCGTCGCTATATAAAATAACCTCACTTCATGCTATATAATATGACTGGTAATTAGTGTCCTATACGTATACGCGTGATTGTACTCATGATAACAAACAACTTTCCCAAAGAAATATTTTTTTTTGTACCTACCATTCACTTTCACCGCAATAACACAACAGGCGTATGAAATTCGCGCGCGCGCGCGCCTATATAAACGAGCTGTTAGCTGCGCGACGCTGCGCCGCGCCGTTCTGTCTCATTACTATCGTACCGTGCAACAGTGGGTAAGCAGAGCACCCGCGCGGCGAACTTCATACGGCTTTTGTGTTATTGTGAAAGAGTGAATATGTATGAAAAAAAATGTTTCTTTCGAATCATGAGTATAATCACGTGTCTAAGTATCGGTCACTAATTACCAGTCACCCTATATAATCTTTCACAGAGTCCATCCATCGTTTCTTTTTTTCTAGCCATCCACATTTATACTCAAATCTATCCACACGACATTTCTCAAACTTTCGATAATCTTTTCCCCGCCCTACTTCTCGAAACCAAAATATTTACGTTTATCGTCGTATCGAGTTCGGATATTCGTTATAGTTCACATTTTTTGTTAATTTCTTTATAAACAATATCTACTGTTTACGGGTTTTTTTACAGTTTTAACCTTATTTGGTAAGATAAAGTTGATAAATATTGTGAACTGCTCTGTTTTCGATTGGTAGATGTAAAAATATGGTTTCAAGGTCGTGCTATTAATCGTTGAAGGTCTCGTTGATGATTGCGTTATTATTGTCATAATCATACGCAGCCAGAAGCAGCCACAGCTAGGTGTAGGCCTCTCTTGGCTTGTGCCAAGCCCCACTGTTCCTGTGAATCTTTATTATTATTGGCCTTATAGCCAAGAGCCTCAACGACCATCTTTCGAGGCTCTCTTTAGGCGGTTGGATCAAGGGCCTGATTCAGAAGGCTCATCGATACGGCTCGTATTGTGAGGAGGTTCCTGTCTCTGGAGCCCTAACCACCGGTAGCTTGGACCATGCTCCCGTCACCGGTGGACCACTATTTTTTATATTTTTATATATTAAAAAAAAAAAAAGTATGAAATAAGATGAAGAAATTAATGAAGGAGATAATAATAATATATCATTTATTTCAGGTAAAAAAGACCCATAACATATATACCTTAAAGACTATATATATACATATTTATAAAAACCAGAAAAATAACTATTGTACAGTATTGTATTGTGACGGCGTCGTGTTACGCTGCGTGGTGTCGCATTCTATGGTCAATGCATACTTGAGTACCTATTGAACGGGACGGGCATCAACTCGGCTCATATTCTCGAGGTCCACCCAACGTAACCGCTATGGAAATCTATTAATCAGTGACGTCATTATAGGACTGTTTATGTATTGCCTTTTGGGCCTGCGAGGAATTTGAAAAAACTATTGTCGTATTGTCGTTGCGCTGCGTCAAGTATAGTCCTGCGTCAGTAGAGTCACAAAATTTTTGACGCAACAAACGTTTCAACGTTTCGTATTCGCCTTTATCCTCCCCGAAAACTGAGCAAATTCAATTATTTTTGACAAAACAATTTTAAGAAAGAGTATGTCTTCCTATTATTTGTTATGTATGGTTCCTATTATTTTATTTTATGTGTAAATTGCACTATATGAGAACGATGTAGCAAACACAGAGCATCTAATACTACATATCGTTCTCACATAGTGTATACCATCTCAACATGAATGATGTAACCAAGGAATTTTAACAAAAATTGATGATTTAAAAGAGTGTCCATGGAGTTTCTTGCCCGTTCTTCTCCATAGAGATCTACGCTAGGGAATGGGCAACTACAGTACTTTCGTTTTTATGTCTTGTGACTGGGACTGTAGCTACATTTCAGTGTTTACTTTGTTTCGACAGTTCAAAAGGGCCTGTAACTGGCCTACTTGAAATAAATGCTTTGATTACGATTATGTTATAAACTTTCAGAATTTGTCTGGTAGTATTTAAATATGGCCGTAAAAATGGGGCATTTTTTGTAATGTCCGACCGAAACATGTTTTTTTGCCGAAACCGAAACCGAAGGTTCGGTTTTGATTTAGTTTCGGCCGAAACCGTACGCAAACCTTTTATAAACGTAATTAAAATGTTGAATAAAATTTAAGTGGGCCGTTCTTTCCAGATATATGAATAATGAAAAATCTCGCTAGCCTAATATTACAGGGTTCTACGGTTCACTTTTATCGAATTGAAATTTCAACATTGTCATAGTGACACTGGGTCTAAATTAAACTACTCTAAAAAGTGAAAATGTAACATTAGTAATACTGAGGCGGCCTGTTAATTGAAGATGGTATAAAATAAAACAAGTATATTATCAAAATTTTACGCCGACCAAAGTCATAAATAAAATGTCGAAAAGTATTTGTTTTTATGGCAGGTAGCAATCTCGTAATTTTTAGAAGATTACACAGCCACCACCACCCACGGCCACCACGTGGCGACACCCCTGACGCCCGGTGCGTCTCCCGCGGCGGCTGAGACGTGAGGCTCTCTCCCTCTCACGTCCCGCCACCTCCTTCGCTAGCATGACTGCTTCGCAGAAGGAGGTGACGGCATCCCATTCCCTCTCGCTCCGGACCATGGATTGAACCAGGGCCGGACGCGAGAGGTCGCCGCCGCCGATACAACCTTACCCTTCTTTTTTTTTTTTTTTTTTACCTATGGGCAATCATCAAATAACCCCTCCCGCTCTGGGCTGAGCAGGAGGGAGTGTCAGACTTTTACTGACTAAAACCCATCCATGTTCCTTCCTTTGCCCTTTGTGTTCCAGGGCCGCGGTATCTCTTTCGAACAGTCCCGCAACCCTGGACAACCTTACCCTGACCTGCAAATTTAAATTTCGCGGGCTACCTTAGTGCGTCTTCTTATGAGGATTTACTGAACAGGATCAGCATGATCTCGGCTCCTATTCTAGTTGTCAACCAGTCCCGGTCCACCCAACGTAAGAGCTATGGAATTCTTTTATTCAGTGACATCAATAAAGGACTTATAGCCTTCAAGTATCAAATTGAATTAAAGGCAATACTTTTTTCTTTATCGTGTCCTGTATTGTTAGTACCTTACCTGGTGACAGAGTTTTTAGGCTGCCCACGGGACTCTGACTTGGCTTTACATGCCGTCGAGAAATATCAAATCAAATACCTTAATTGGAACACAAACATATTTCAAAAATTGATTGATAGATGACAATACAGCTAAAAATAAAACACTAGTAAAAATTAAAATAGTACAAAAGAAAGTAAAAATCTTTGCATCCGTTTTGTGAAGTCTGAGGAAATATGATCATGTTTCTCAGTTCCGCAAGGAACTCAAATGGCTCCCTATTCATCTTCGCAGGAACACTCGGATATTATGTCTCCTCTACAACATCCTATATAACCCTTCATATCCTAGCTACCTGAGCGATCGTTTTTCGTTAACCCGCCCTTCTGATGCTCTGTGTAGATCCCACCTCAAGCATCATCTTAATTTCCCACTCCATAAAACCGAATTCTATTCTAATTCCATCTCTGTCGACGCAGTACGTTTGTGGAACTCTCTTCCGCCTAACATTAGAGATTCTAAAACTACACACATCAAAAGTGTCTAGGGATCAACATATATTTTTGCAATAACTTTTCTCCTGATTGATATTAATTAAAATTTTCTTTAAGGATTCATCAAATAAAGTGTTTTCGTTTGTCACAGTAACGATAAACCAAGTCACCTTTGCATTAATAAAGAAATTTGCCATTTTCCTAATAAAGGGATTTTTGACATTTGAACCACTAACACAAAAGTTCGAAAAAAAGACTGAAATAACAGTTTTCTTTAAAATTTTATTGGGAAACTTAAACAATTAATAATCCGTGTTTCTACCGCGAACACTAACAACACAAGAACATCGGTTTGGCATACTCAAAATGAGTTCATCCAAATCACGCTGTGGAATGGCCGCCCATGTTCGTTGCAACAACAAAAAAAGGTCTTCTTGCGACTGGATACCCTCCATATTCGGCAGAGCTCTTCTCTGTAGCATATCCCATGCATGCTCAATCGGATTCAAGTCTGGCGACTGAGCAGGCCAGGGCAGGACATTGATGTTAGCTGCGGCGAGAGTCTGTCTTACAACTCTTGCGGTGTGCGGTCGTGCATTATCATGCATTAACTGAAATAAGGGACCGATTTGCACTTGTAGAGGAACGATGACGTCTGATACAATCGTCTCAGCATAAATTTGAGCGTTGAGGTTGCCTCTGATCCAAATCAACTCAGTTCTTCCGCCGATCCAAATACCCGCCCATACCATGATGGTTCCACCACTATAAGGATGGACTTCCTGGCAGGATTTTAATCGCTGTTGGCGTCCAGGGGTTCTCCAGTGTCGTATACGTCTTGTATCCGGTCTCATACCAAAACGAGACTCATCAGAAAAGCACACGAAACGCCATTGTTCTTCTGCCCAATTTCTGTGTTCAAGAGCCCATTGATATCGTATCCTACGATTGTGCATTGCTATAGGTGGTACCCGTAGCGGTCTTCGGGAATGAAGGTTCACTTCATGCAAGCGGTTTCTGACTGTTTGGTCGCTAATTAAGTTCCCTGAAGAGTGATGAAGCCTCACGGCTAACATCATGGCGGTTATTGTTGGAGCTCTTCGAGTTAAGATTTGAATGTATCGGTCTTGTCTCCGTGTGGTGCAGCGATACCGTCCTCCATGGCGCTCAGCCACGGTACCAGTGCTTCGGTAACGTGTCCAAAGTCGACTGATAACACTCTGACTTGTATTCAGAGCTAAAGCCACAGTACGTTGCCGGGAACCAGCTTCTATCATTCCCACGGCTCTGAGCATTTCTTCCCTGCTTAAATGACGTCGCCGCTCCATAATAACGTTGGTTTTAATCAGTAGTAGGGAAACAGTAGCACTAATAATGTCTTCAATGCGTTGTATGTTTTTATAGGGAAAATATTGACAGCTGATTTTCATCTTTTACTCGAATTTGATTCACAGTTCCTGATTCAAATTATGAAATGCACCAAAAAGGATCCATATAAATTTATAAAATCATAAATTTATTACAAAGCCACATCTCAATCTCAAGAAATCCACATAAAAATGCTTGATCCCTAGACACTTTTGATGTGTGTATATTTGTCTTCAAAAAGCAAGTCAAAGAACACTATCTCTCCTCTATACTGTAAAATTCTGGATATTATTCATATTATAGGTATATATTTATTTTGTATATTATGTGTATATGTTTGTGTGTATGTTTATAATATTATTTATGTCGCCGCAAGAGTGTCTATCTGCTTAAAAAAATAGTTAATCTAATTAATAACCAATTTATAACGTCTCATCCACCATAATATTTACCTGCCATCTGTGTGTTGGCAGTACAGTTATTATTACAATGATCCGTATCGATTGACAAAGAGATAAGCGCCATCTATTGGCCTCTGTATTAACTAGTACTGAGATAGTTCGTGATTAGATTTTCCGAAGATTAATTTATTAAACGAAAGTATTTATCTAGAACTAGTTAAAATTAAGATAAGCAAATATTTAATGACAATTGTGTTAGAAATGTCATACTAAATATAATTTTATGTAGAAAGGAGAAGTAGTAATATTCCATTTTTAATATCACTAGGTAATTTTATAATAATATTTAATACTTGTATTGACACCGGATGTGTGCGCATCTAACATTTTTATATTTTATATCCGCGATAGCCGGGTGGTGGAAAATCAGAGCTGTCAAATAGGTTAGAGCGCACTCATTCGGGTCATTCGTGCACTAGTTGTCGGATAAGACACATCTATGCTGTCACTATGTTCGTGTAAAGTACTGTGTGTATCATTCGTGTGAATTATTGTGAAGTGAAGTGAACAATATACGGACTTGTGAAAATTATCGTGTTGTTGTTCCCTATCTGGTTGTTATTATCAGAAGTGGAACGTTAACCTACAAAAATGGAAAGTGACCTTGAAAACAATGAAGGACATCGTGCGAGATCTCTGCCTCGGGGACGTAATCGGAAAAACCGCCATCACCGAGACGATTCCTCTGATACGGTACGGCGATCCCGACGTAAGAAGAGATCCACCACACGAGAGAGTTCGTCTGAATCTGATCAGAGGTCTCATCGTAAGAAAAGGTCTCGTACTCGTCGTGAAAGTTCCACTGAGTCAGTCACAAGGTCTGCACGGGGAACAAAACGCCATAAGAAATCAAAAAAGGATCGGAGATCCAGAACAACAGCTACAGAACAACAGCTAACTAATGAACAAGAAGTGTACAATGCCTCCTCCACTGCGTTACTGCCTGAGCCAGCTGCCAGCGAGAGTGGCAGAGCCACCACTTCAGCGACAAGGGATGCTGAGCAGCCTCTCGGAGTTCGTGCATCGACCCCAACATCCTCGCAGTTGCAGATTGGTAAGGATGTGAATATGCATATTAATAGTAGTGATTTCGCTGTACTGTTGCAAAATATTTTAAAACCTGCTGCGTATGGCATCTCTTATGATAAAAATATTATACCTAATTTTGATCCTAATCAAAAAAATCAGAGAATTGAACATTGGATTGCTAAGGTTAATGAGTGCGCTAAAATTTATAACTGGAGTAATGACCAGACGACACATTTCGCGTTGCCTAAATTAACAGGTCATGCTAAAAAATGGTATGAGGGTCTTCAAACTATTCTTTTGACTTGGCCTGAGTGGCAAGAGCGTTTGATTAGAGCTTTTCCGTCGGAAAGCAATTATGGTGCCCTATTAACGGAAATGTTAGAAAGACGAATGAAAATGGGTGAAGAAGTAGATGATTATTATTTTGATAAAATTAATCTTTTAAATGCTTGTGAAATTAACGGGAAAAAGGCGGTTGATTGTCTAATATTTGGGATAGATGATAGAATGATTAGGGCTAGCGCTTCCTCAGCTAGGCTAACGGATCCAGAAGAATTGCTTAAGTTCTTGAAAGATTTTGGGTAAAGAATCTAACTTTCGTTTTAATAATAAATCAAAAAACAATGTTGGTACATCGTCTGATGTAATTTGTTCCAAATGTAACAAACAGGGACATCGTGGGGCACAGTGTCGTAGTTCTATATCTGAAGTTGTGTGTTATAATTGTAAGGAAAAAGGCCACAAAATACACGCTTGTACAAAACCTTTACTTAAATGTGACTCATGTAATCGAGTAGGACACAAGTCCACGGATTGTTATCTTAAAAAATCTTATAACAATCCCAAGTCTCAGTCCCAGGACAAAAAGACTATGTTAACTCGATCGAATAAAGCGGATGATAAATTTCGTAAACGAGTTAAAATTAACGATACTATTTCCTGCGAAAGTTATGTCGATTTTGGGAGCGATTGCACCCTCATAAGCCAAGAGATTGTTGATATAAATTCTTTACCCAAGTTTGAGAATGATTTGCCAGCTATTCGAGGATTTGGAAACGGTTCATATACACCATTAGGTAGAACTCGTATGAAATTGTCTCTTGGAGAAATAACTACGGAAATAGATGCATATATAGTAGAATCTTCTATGTTGATTGAACCGTTGCTCGTGGGACAGAACTTTACAGAACTTCCTGATGTGCTAGTTATTAAAACAAGTGAAAAACTAGACATCCTAAAACGTAAGGATCCATTAGAACTCACTTGTTTGCCATCTGAGGTATGTAGTCCGGATAGAGTAGTATTACGAATTTCTATTGATACGTCAATAGGGGATTTTGACTTTATAGATTGTATAAATGATAGTAAAGCCACATGTGATTTCCTTATCGAACATAGTATTAGAAACATCGGTCCTGTAAACTACTGGTTATTAGGAGGAGTCTACAATCTGTGCGACGGGAAATGTAGAATAGGAATCAAAAATTTATCAAAAGAATGCATTAATTTTTATGAAGGGACTGTGTTGACAAGAGCTCATGTTATAACATCTCACAATAAATTAAATGAACCTTATGCAAGTTGCAAACGAATTTTAGATACTAATAATTTAAATCCAATAAATCGAAAGGATATAAATATAAATACCGACCTTTCTGACCACCAAATGAATTTGGTAGTAGAGCTTATTAACAAATATAGATCTTGTTTTGCTCAAAATATGTCTGAGTTGGGTTGTACTAGTTTGTCCGAGATGTGTATTGAATTAAATGACGAAACCCCGGTTGTACATAGGCCTTATCGTCTGAGTTATGTAGAAAGAAACGTGGTACGCGATATGGTTAATGAACTTCTTGAGAACGATATTGTTGAAGATTCGAAATCCTCCTACGCAAGTCCTATTATATTAGTTACTAAAAAGACTGGAGGATATAGGCTATGCGTTGACTTTAGAGCATTGAACCGTAAAACAAAGAAGGATCATTTTCCTATGCCGCGTATCGATGATCAATTAGACATGCTCAATGGTAACAAATACTTTTCTAGTTTAGACTTAGCTAGCGGATACTATCAGATCCCAATACGCAACGATTGTAGACACCTCACAGCGTTTGTAACCCCTGACGGATTATATCAGTTCAAAAAGATGCCCTTTGGTTTAGTGAATTCTCCTGCAGTGTTTCAAAGGACGATAAATAGGGTCCTAGGAAACGCCAGGTTCAACTCCGCCCTCGCTTATATGGATGATATCTTAATACCAGGTAAAAATTTTAATGAAGAATTTGATCGATTAGAGGAAGTATTCAAACTTTTGAAAGATGCAGGTTTGACATTAAATTTACAAAAGTGTAATTTCTTTAAAACTGAGTTGGAGTATCTTGGTTATGAAATAAGCGAGAGCGGAATAAGACCCGGGCGTGCTAAAATTTTGGCGGTTGAGAAATTTCCTACACCGAAGAATGTTCATGAAGTAAGGCAGTTTGTAGGATTAGCGAGCTATTTTAGAAAGTTTATTCAGAATTTTGCCTCTATAGCACGCCCTTTGACGGACTTGACAAGGAAAAACCACCAGTGGCACTGGGGAATAGAGCAAGAAAAATCCTTTACCCACCTTAAAGATTCTCTTATTCAAAGACCTCTGTTAGGAATTTATGATCCCCAACATGACACCTTTCTGCATACTGATGCAAGTAAATACGGATTGGCCGGAATATTAATTCAAAAAAATGAAAGAGGGGATGTTAAACCTATAGCATACTTTAGCCGAAAAACTAGTTGTGATGAGCAAAAATATCATGCATACGAGTTAGAAACTCTGGCAGTCGTAACGTCGTTGCAAAGATTTCGTGTTTATCTTATTGGTCTTAAATTTACCCTAGTAACGGACTGTAACGCTATACGTGCAACTCTTATCAAACGAGATCTGGTACCTAGAGTGGCCCGCTGGTGGATAGCAATTCAAGAGTTTAATTTCGATATTCAATATAAACCGGGCCATACAATGTCACACGTTGATGCCCTGAGCAGAAACCCTCAGCCTTATGTATCGGATAATTGTCAGGATATTGTGCCCGCTATACTTAGAATTACACAGGAAGACTGGCTTTTGAGTTTGCAATTAAAAGATCCTAATACTCAGCGCATTCGTAAAATTTTAGAAGATGAAGAATACAATGACATAAAAAAAAATTATACGTTGAAAAATAATAAGCTATTTAGAGTTGTAAATAATGAATTGAAATGGGTTGTACCGAAATGCGCTCGATTTCAGCTATGTAAGCTGAATCATGACGATATAGGTCATTTTAGTATCGAAAAAACACTGAATAAGATAAGTAAAGACTTCTGGTTTCCGAAAATGAAACGTTTTGTCACTAAATATGTTAGATCTTGTCTGGAATGCGCATATAGTAAAGAACCAGCTGGTCCAAAAGAAGGATTTCTGCATCCGATACGTAAGGTTGACAAGCCATTTGATACAGTGCATATTGATCATTTAGGGCCTTTTGTAAAAAGTTCAAAAGGTAATTGCTATCTGCTGGTGTTGGTCGATGGATTTACAAAATTTTGTTTATTAAAGCCCTTGAGGAATTTAAAATCAGCACCAACGATTCATGCTATGGAGGATATATTATCAATTTTCGGATATCCTAATAGGATTATTTCGGATAGAGGATCTACATTCACATCTAAAGACTTCAAAAAATTCTGTGAAGAATCAAATATAAATCATGTTTTGAATGCTGTGTCTTCTCCTAGATCCAACGGACAGGTAGAACGGTATAATAGGACTGGTTTAGATGCCTTAACTGCGTATACAGATAGGTTAGGTGAAAGACTCTGGGACACAGTCTTAGGGAAATTGCAATGGGGGTTAAATAATACTCTAAACAAAGGGATAGGAAAAGCACCATCTGAAGCTCTATTTGGAATGCAATTGAATAGCAAGGGTGATAACATTTTTTCTGAAATATTAGGTGATATACGTCAACCTGGTTCTATACAAGATATTAGAGAGCAAATAAGTCAACATATTGATAAAGATCAAGAGAATCAGAAAATAAGGTTTGATAAAAAAAGAGTTAAAGCTAGGATATATAATGTAGGCGATTTAGTAAAAATATTAAAACCAGTCCCTAGTAATGATGGTAAAAGTAGAAAACTGCTCCCAAAATACACTGGACCCTTTAGGATAACTAAAGTCCTTGAGAATGACAGGTATGAGGTTTCAAGTATAGAAGGTTCCAATATTTCACAGAAAAAATATTGTAATGTCTGGGCGGCCGACCATATAAAACCATGGATTATCATGACCAGCCACAGTGATTCTGAGAGTAGCCTTAGCAATGAGTCTAGTAACGATTAAAAGCGATAGATGATGCCTTGTGTAGTTGGATAAAAATGTATAACTATGATAATTAAAAATTGATACCGTTGAATAAAAATGTTATGTTGATTATAATGCCGAGATACTGTAGATATGTGAGTGTTGACAGATCCACTTGCAAAATATGATGATACGTGAGTGTTGATAGATCCACTTGCAAAATGTTGTGATAAGTGAGTGTTGACAGATCCACTTGCAGATTTTGACGCGATTACGTAAGTGTTGATAGATCCACTTGCAGAGTATGATTGAGATGATCAAGTGTTGATAGATCCACTTGTGTTTGTAATAAGTTGAGTGTTGATAGATCCACTCGCATAGCATTTGGAGTGTTGATAGAACCACCCAAATAGTTCATTGTATTGATTACTGATTAGGATGATGAATTATTATATTATAGATGATTATTATTGTTAAATTATATACATTTGGTTTGTGATCAACTTGTTATTGTTTAACCATTTACATTAGTAGTATTAATAACTAATTACCGTTTATTTACTTTGTGAATTAAGTTTGTGGACAAACTTAGTGTCAGGAAAGGCCGAATGTTAGAAATGTCATACTAAATATAATTTTATGTAGAAAGGATAAGTAGTAATATTCCATTTTTAATATCACTAGGTAATTTTATAATAATATTTAATACTTGTATTGACACCGGATGTGTGCGCATCTAACATTTTTATATTTTATATCCGCGATAGCCGGGTGGTGGAAAATCAGAGCTGTCAAATAGGTTAGAGCGCACTCATTCGGGTCATTCGTGCACTAGTTGTCGGATAAGACACATCTATGCTGTCACTATGTTCGTGTAAAGTACTGTGTGTATCATTCGTGTGAATTATTGTGAAGTGAAGTGAACAATATACGGACTTGTGAAAATTATCGTGTTGTTGTTCCCTACCTGGTTGTTATTAATTGGGATTTTAACAATTCACAAACTTAGTGTCCACACTAAGATTTGTTTATGAGGCAACATTTCACAATGTTGTGAAAGATGGCGCCGAATACGATTTTAATGGTCAATAACTCAATTTACAATTTTAAACTACAACTAAAACAGTTTCTATAACTATTTACATATTAAAAAATAACAAGATTATTTTACAAAGCAATTGATTAGTGGAAGACCTGTTCTTTGTATTAAATTAGATCGGTCCTTTGATCTGCCAGAAATGGTTTTATGCAATTGTAAAAAGTAATTAGGCCACCAATTAAGTTTAACTTATTAACGTCTTTGCATTTGTGAATATTGGTATTGTTTAATTATTCGAGTAATTAATTGTGAAGTATTCTAGTATTGTTTGTAAGTTTTCTGAAACTTACTATGTAATGAATTACTGTACTGGGTGTGTGTGTTACTTCCGCCCACTTGGAATACGCGCCTAGGCAACGAGGAGACTCGTTAGTTCGCGTCAGCGAATAATTGAAGTATTATGTACCTAATTGAGAGTGGTTTTTGTAGTGAACACTATTAAGTTGTGCAAATGAGGACTGTAACACGATTTAAAAGAGTGTGTAAGGAGTTTCTTAGCCCGTTCTTCTCCTTATAAACAACCATGTTTGCGAACGGGTGGCTCTACTCTAGAAAGTTTACAAGTGCCTGTAAATGTTTTACTTAATGTAAATAAACGTTTGGAGTTTGAGTCAAGATTTGTGTGTGATTTAAACTACCCACCTCCCATCTACCAACAATGAATCATGACGCCACACGAACAATATGGCGAGTGGCGTCGATATTTGAAGAAAGTGTTCCTCTACGCTTTCCCTGTCTTAACACATACGTATATTTTTGTTTTAAGTTTTAATTGAAATTTTCCTGTTCTGTCTTTTCTACACACTGTGTCTATATTTCTAACCCAACTTTCCTCTCGCAGGTCTGCTGGAAGAGATTTCTTATGAAATAAGCAGTACCTTTGTGCTCTTCTGTCTTAATGTAATGTCCTGTTAAGTATTTTGTGTGTACATAAATAAATAAATATGTAAAAATAGAAATATTTTTATATCTCGAAATATTTTAATATCTCTCAAGCGTGCTGGTTTCCTGACAATGTTTTCCTTCACCGAAGCAAGAGATAATTAAACAATACAATGAGATAAGGCAATATTGAGATAGTCCTTTATTCAGTGACATCACAACGGTACGCGAGGATTGGTCCGCTTGGTGGAAGTTTTGATTGACTGCTGATGGTTGATTCTTTCAGCTAATTTGTTAATATTCATTTCATGGTTGAAAAACGGCAAAATAAATAAGAGAAACCATAATTTTCTTTATTCAAAATGTAACAGTTCAGATATAGGTAAAAAAAAAACAGATTTACACAGATTAATCAGGAAAAATAAACAACAGTATTTTCAGATCTTCTTCTTGATTATGATGATTTTCAGATGTTCAGAATCGGGTTTCTTTCTTGGCCACTTCACGCTTCTTCCTGTGAACAAAAGTATACAGTAATTAGAATTACAGAAAATCAAAGACATTCTAATACAGGTTGACAGCCCTCCGCAGACTGATGGGGTGAATTCAGTATATCATAATACATTATGATGACCGGTATAAGAAATTATTTCAGGAATGTAATGGGAATCCAATTTTGATTTTGATTTGTTTTATTTCCTCATACGGAATGTGTCGTTACCGTGGCAAAACGCACGTAGAGAAAGGCAAGCGCGACGACGAGTTCGATGAAGTCTGTAGCTAGGCAGGCAGTGAACAGCTGATATCACGTCATTCGTTAGAGTATTTCAACATCCATTGTTGGATTTTTTATTTTAGCCATATTATTTACATAAATGAATTGCTGCGTACAGGGAATGTAATTTTACATTGAAATAAAGGAACAGTAACTGAAAAAAAAAACCGGAGAAAAATTCCAATGAAATATGATTCAAAATAAGGAGCTGAATGCACCCTTTCAGTTTGTGTAGGGCTGTTCCTTAAACCCTGTATAGTACTTTCACAGTTATTATGCCTTGTGGTTGGACTATAGTTTCATGTTTTTGTTACTGACAGCTCAAAAGTGACTGTAGCCGCTTTTTCTATACATAGGCACAAATCAAATTGAAGTGTCTGTTAGCAATTTAAAAATAACAGCGTTAATATAGAGTTGTATTAATGAGCGACAAATGGGATAAGATGAAAAAATTTGTAATGCAATACTTGTTACTACTTAGTAACACATTGTTCTGTCTTGTCCTACGCCCGCTTGTCAGGTAGCATTCGTAGGTCAAAATCGAAAATGTTCGGAACAAAAATTGTTGTATGAAAATATTGCCTATCTCCGCTCTACAGCGTGTAACAGAAAGGGTATAATCATATGGAATACTGTGGTACGGATCATCAAACTGAACAACTTTCTCTATGGGACCACCATCGAAATCGTAAAAAAATAATCAGCTGTCCAATACATTTGGGTCGAGTAGGTATTGAAATTTTGTATAGGACAGCTGATTTTTTTTTTACGATTTCTATGGTGGTCCCATAGAGAAAGTTGTTCAATTTGATGGTCCCTACCACAGTATTCCATATGATTATACCCTTTCTGTTACACGCTGTATAAGTCTTTTAAATGAATGCAATACTTGTTACTGCTTAGTAACACATCGTTCTGTCTTGTCCTACGCCCGCTTGTCAGGTAGCATTCGTAGGTCAAAATCGAAAATATTCGGAACAAAAATTGTTGTATGAAAATATTGCCTATGTCCGCTCTACAACATGTAACAGAAAGGGTATAATCATATGTAATACTGTGGTACGGACCATCAAACTGAACAACTTTCTCTATGGGACCACCATCGAAATCGTAAAAAAATAATCAGCTGTCCTATACAAAATTTCAATACCTACTCGACCCAAATGTATGGGACAGCTGATTATTTTTTTACGATTTCGATGATGGTCCCATAGAGAAATTTGTTCAGTTTGATGGTCTGTACCACAGTATTCCATATGATTATACCCTTTCTGTTACACGCTGTATAAGTCTTTTAATTGAATGCAATACTTGTTACTACTTGGTAAAAAATCACTTTGTCTACTGTCACACGCCCGCTTGTCAGTTAGCATTCGTGGTTCGTATGTTCGGTATCAAAAAATTTTTACGAAAATATTCCCAATGTCCGCTCTATAAAAATTTAAATCTTTTTGCAGAAAACCAAATCTGCCTCTAAAATAAAATAATTCCCGAAGTGTAAGGCAAAGATGTATTTATAATACACCTTCATTTTATTTAGTCAGTTATGTTTTTGGGGGAAACGTCAGGGTAGCCCGCGAGATAATTATTTTTTTACGTTTTTTTTAAATTAGCAGGTCAGTGTCAGGTTGTATGTTGATGAAAAATAAGTCGCGCCTGTAACACGTATGTAGTTACAGAATTATAATCTTTAAAATCATTAATAAAACCCCCTAAGTTCATATAACCCTATTCTGTAACTATTTCATGAAAAAGTCACTCAATTGCAAAATTGCAATTGCAAAAAACTAAAGAAAATTTGAATTTCGCGGGCTACCCTTGTGCTTGGGCTGACCTTAGGTCCCATTTATTAGGGGCGAGTCTATTGCGATTATCTGGCCAAAAATCGTGATCCTCTGGGTTGCGAAATATCCGATGGAAAGTCACAATAACACTGCCAGACCAAGGAATCGAACCCAAGACGTCATGGCCAGCAGTAGCGCTCGTAACTACTCAACCAACGAGGACAACACAATTTTCTTTCTTCTTTATATTTTTATACATTTTAGTCTGTTACTGTCATTATCTGCCGAGCCTTTTCCAAAGTATGATGGGGTCGGCTTCCAGTCTAACCGGATGCAACTGAATACCAGTATTTTACATGGAGCAAACATCCGAAAAAATAACCCACGATGCATGGGAAAATAAATAATGCGGTATTGTTTACAAAACACGTTAAGTGAGAGTCGAATAGCACATAAATAAGTACCTAAACGATGTTAAATAAAGGGTGTAACAAGACCCTTAACGAAGCCGAAAGGCACATGTTCTCCTCGTCATTACGATCATTTTTTTGTTCTAGACCATTCCTGGGAACTTTCTAGTTGCTGAGATATTGGGGGTCAAAGTTTCAACTTTCTCACAAGTTGTTTTTTTAATACATGTTTTGAATGTAAGATTTTTACTTTAAACGCCTACACAACCGCCGTAATATTCAATCCATCCATGAGCACAATGTTTTGAGTGCGTTACATTGATTCCTATCGTAAAACGTGATTTTTCACCCCATAAAAAAAGTCGTTTCAAAGCATTAATTTTTGCGTTACTTAGTTTGATTTACATAATGCTTGGTTGACGCTTCGTGAAGGGTCCTGTTACACCCTGTATATAAATTCATTTGTTTTTTTTTTATGATGACTAACTGGGACATCTTCATCTTGTATGAAAAAGATGAGGGTTTGAATTTAATGGCCAGCTTAACTTCCAACATTTTAATTATTATGTTGCGCCCTCGCTTGAAACCTATATTAATCCGTTTGTTGCCCGTGGTACTACCAGTATTCTATAGCTGGTATCAATACAAACTAGATTTGTATGAGACAAAATGTTGTAAAATGTCACGTTTCCGAGTTATGAGCTATCAAAGTTAAAGTCTATTCATTGATGGCATCTTCAGCACACTTTACAAGATTTTGACCCACACAAAACTGGTTTGTATTGATACCAGTTATCGATTAATATTCGGTTTCAAGCGTGGCCGCAATTTTGAAAAAAAAAAAAAAATGGTTGACGTTAGGCTGGCCAGGCTTCATACAAAAATCTTCAAAGCCTTTTGGTGTCCAATCGGAACGGTGCACGGTGGGCTGAAAATCGCCTTTCATAGACATAGAGACTTGAATTTTCAAGGGTCCTTTTTTGGCTAGAAATGGATTCTGCTGATCATTATTATTCAAAAAAAATCGTTTGAGGCTTTTGCGTGTACAAATAAAGGAGTTATAATTTTTTTAAGAAAAAATTGTATTGCACTGGCGTGAAAAATGAGGATATCTCTGGAATCATAAGGTTAGCCATTATATCCTTACACACAGATATAGAATTATATATAAGTATTTTTTTGACATATTTGGTATTGCCGCATAATTTGTGCTATTTTTTTTTAATCCTCAAAATTATTAAATACTTTTGTATGTTGATGATTCATTTTAATGCTAAAATCCTTTTCATATGAGTATGCTAAGTCTGGCTTAAAATATTTTATTAAGACTACAAGCCAAAACAGTTTAAGAAATCACAAAAGTTTGTTTTATTAAATTGAAATGGCATGGTAATTATGAATTACCTTTTAAATGTAATCTCCTCTAATGGTGAAGTCCTCATCATCATCATTAACAACCTCATTGAGGTACTCACCACATTTGTCTAAATACTTATGTACCTAATTTTTGAATTTATTTATTAAAAGGATACACACAAAAAATAATTAGGTTTACGGCGTACGTTAATTTTGCAAGAGGTTCGTAACTTTAGTTAATTTTGATCATTTCTACTGCAACCTCTGATAGCGTCTCAGTGATTGTGATTAATGGAAAGCATCATTACAAACTTGGATTTTTTTGTTATTCTGAGGGACCAGGAACTTCCTTCGATCACGAAATATTGTTCAAGTCAGTTGTTATTCGACTGGGTTCTATATGACTAACAAAAAAATATATGTTACACCTTATAACAACAGCTATCTGCCAGTAAAAGCCCCGTTAAAATCGGTCCAGCTTCGGAGATTAGCCGGTAACAAACAGACAGACAGACAGCAAAAAAATAAAAAATAATGTTTTTTGTTGTATATATTCTCTTAGGCATTCGGTAAGAAGCTGTTATTTTGATAGTACAAACACACACTTCAATTTTATTTGTTTGTACAATAGATGATTCTGGCTACATCCTGATGTTAAACTGTTTAAAATTATTCAACTTACTTATGGCAACACGGGAAATCCCAGAACTTTTGATCCAGTCCATATTGTTCGCCATCTTGGATAGTTTGTGGCATTTCCTTGCCCATAGACTCAGGTAGGAATAAGCATAGACAACCTCCAAAGATGCCCAGAGTTCCGAGAATGAGTAGAGGGATCTCTCTTGCTATTGTTGCCTGGAAAAGATTCAAAAAAAGAATATTTTATTATTCTACTTCATTATGGAAGTCTCTTCTGTCAAAAACAAATGCAAGTTCGATTCGCGTACGTTTATAGATTTCTTAAAGGTGTTATCTATAGGCAAAGCACTATTTTTTGTATTTTTTCAAAATTTTCGGCCGTTTATTTTCGGAGTTAAAGGATGGTAAATTTTCTTAAATAACGTCAAAACAACTAGTTTTTTCCTAGCACCACCTACTATCACTCACCAAATAAACGATGTACGGCGTCATTATAGTAGCCACATAGCCACTGATATGTATCAGCGCTATGCCTTGAGCCCTGACCACTGTTGGCAGCAGTTCAGCCGCGTACTGCATGCCGATGTTGTATGATATGTTGACGGCGAAGCGGCCGACGATGGCTAAAGAGGCTGAGGCAATACCTGGAGGAGGAAAACAGGGTAAGATTAGGAAATGAGATTCGGTAAATGAACGATTGACGAAGCCGGTACAGCTGTGGGCCCGAATAACGCAAGACTGGAGCCCTGAGACAGCTAGACGGGGTTGAGGCAGACCGAGGAGAAGGTGGTGGGACGCCTTTTTTTTTCGGATTGGAAATCATCAAATGACTCCTCCCGCTCTGGGCTGAGCAGGAGGGAGTGTCAGACTTTTACTGACTAAAACCCATCCATGTTCCTTCATCGCCCTTTGTGTTCCGGGGCCATCGTATCTCTTTCGAACAGTCCCGCAGCCCCGGCAGGCATTGGCCCTGGCGGACCCCTTCCTGTTGCTGACATCTCTTTGAGGCGCGCGTGAAACACGAACGCGCCGTCGACACTGCCTGTCGTCATAAGACGGACGAACGGCGAGCTAGCCCAAAGCTCGCCGTCCACAGGCCCGCGATTACGGTGGCCGGCGCCCGGTGCGTCTCCCGCCGCGGCTGGGACGTGAGGTTCTCTCCCTCTCACGTTCCGCCGCCTCCTTCGCTAGCATGACTGCTTCGCAGAAGGAGGCGACGGCGTCCCATTCCGTCTCGCTCCGGACCATGGAATGAACCAAGGCCGGACGCGAGAGGTCGCCGCCGCCGATCGCCGATGGTGGAACGCCTTGGATTGCTTCCTTGCGAATTGACCAGAAGAAGCACATCATTGAAAAAAGTGACAGGAATGGGGGAAACCTTTGGCTAAGAGTGGGAAAATACGGGCTAGCTAAAAAAGAAACGAATGATATCACGTAGTTTTGATTCCCTGGTACATCATATTTTTCACCGTTATCAAAGCGAAGAATTACAGTACTGACTGGGTTGTGGAGGTCAGATAGGCAGTCGCTCCATGTAAAACACTGGTATTCAGCTGCATCCGGTTAGACTGGAAGCTGACCCTAACATAGTTGGGAAAAGGCTAAGCAGATGATGATGATCAATTTCTATGGAAGTCTTCATAACAGCCGTCTGCCCCTATGTATGCTTAGATCTTTAAAACTACGCAACGGATTTTGATGCGGTTTTTTATATGAATAGAGTGATTCAAGAGGAAGGTTTATATGTATGACATTGCACCCGTGCGAAGCCGGGGGGGTCGCTAAGTTTAGATTAAATTAAAAATGAAACAGGTTTCATATTATTGTCCAATTGATGATTAAAATTTTAAATTGCCCCATAGTGTGAACTTGCACATTCCAAAAAACACTAAACAAGTCTAAAATAACTTTATTTTCAAAAGACGGTAGCAAAAAAGTCTATGAAACAAACACCGTCACCGACTTCCGAAAATAAAGTAATTTGTAGACTTATTTTTTTATCGCGATCTGAGGTGTTCTCAGTTTGTTTGAGACAGACAAGACGTGTACCTACTTCCTACTAATATTATAAATTCAAAAATTTGTGAGAATGGACTGATGGATGGATGGATGAATGTTCGTTATTCTGTCATGCAAAAACTGCTGCTGCTGCTAAATTTTTTTTTTTAATTTTTTTTTTTATTTAATTTTTTTTTTGATATTTTATAATCTGGATTAACATATAGGATACTTTTTATCCCGATATTACGATCCTGTGGGACAGTACTGAACACCACGTGGGCGAAGCCGCGGGCATAAGCTACCAGTGGCGAAGGTTCCATACAACTCGATTCCTACCGGTTTCCCTTTGAAAAATGTCAGTCAGTAGACAAATAATAAAACCATATAAAGATGTGTACTCCGGCTTACCTCTTACAAAAATTTACCCTTCGCTACTGTAAGCTAGTAGAATATAATTCAGTACTTACCAATAGGTGCAGCGGTTGCTAGTAGACTGAACACACCACTGAGAACCATCGTCAAAAATGCAAGCCAGCGACGACCGAGGCTGTGGACAAAATACAAACAAAATAAATATTTTTAGTACGCAGGGTGTAAGGGACCTTCCTCCACAAACTGACAGGGTGCATTCAGCTCCTTATTTTGAATCGTATTTCATTGGAATTTTTCTCTGGATTTTTTAAATTATTTTTTCAGTAACTGTTCCTTTATTTCCCTGTACGCAGCACACGCTTTACCTAAATAATACGGCTAAAATAAAAAATCCAAAGATGGATATTGAAATACTTTAATGAACGACGCGTGAAACCAGCTGTCCACTTCCTGCCCAGCTACAGAGTTCATTTACTCGTCGTCGCGCTTGCCGTTCGTGCGTTTTGCCACGGTAACTACTACTACTATATTCCTAGTACCGGTCATCTTAGTATGATATACTGAATTCATCCCATCAGTCTGTGGAGGGCTGTCCCTTACACCCTGTATAAGAAAACTAAAACTCAAAAACTATTTCTCAGCTCTAGAGGTCAAAAGCACTACTGAGCATGAGGTCTTTTGGCGCCATTACACTTGGTCGATCTCCCGAATTCGATTGCCAACTAGGCAAACGACCAAGTGTAAATGTACGGGGTCAAGTACGACGATGTGAAGTGTGAAGCGATGACGCGGCCTAGTGTGGAGCACGCTTGCCTAGAAGAAACCGATTCACTCTAACGTTGAAGAGATCCAGATTTTAATGATCGGGAAATGTTATGAATTCCACAGTCATATAATTCCGTCTTTGGTCAATCTAGTCCAGCTTCATCGTTTCAGTTACCCGGATATATATCCGGATAACCGACTGCGCGAACGCGGGTGCGGGTACACGATCGCATTAAAACTACTCGTAGTCGTTAGCCCGTATTCCATTGCGATGGCCAGTGTAGTTAATGCATCGGGTGCCCGAATTCGAGTAAAGTCTATTAAGTACCCGAATACGGGCTAACGACCAAGTATAATTGCGCGTTCATTCCCGCGCATGTTCGATTCCCAGGTCGATCAAAGTGTTATTATGTTTATCCAGCAGGAATTTTTCAAAACCAGTCGTGGTGTGGTAATCGGTTGGCTTGGTATGGGCATGTGATGCGCAGGAGTGAGGAAAATGTCGTGAGGAAAGTTTTGAGTATGAATGTGGATGGGTATAAGAGTAGAGGAAGACCAAAGAAACGATGGATGGACTGTGTGAAGGATGATATGGCTAGAAAGGAGGTGGCTGCTGAGATGACGAGTAATAGAGAAGTATGGAAGAAGAAGACATACGGCGCCGACCACAAATAAGTTGGGATAAGGGGAGGAGAATGATGGTGATGATGACTCCGTGGAGTCCGAATTTGTATAGGCTCGCCCCCTATATCGAACTTAAACATATCTGGCGAATTGAAGGTGTACTATACACCACTACCGCGATATATAGACGTAACCTAAATTAAAAACTTCAACTCACACGTCCAAAATCAGAATCAGCAGAACATCAGCAGGGAATTCCGTAAAGGTCGCAACAGTGAAGGTCTTGAACATGTCCAGCCCCAAAGACCCCACGTTCCGGACATGTCCGTCGAAGACCATGGCTATGGACATCCAGATGACCACCAGCAGGATGCTGTGCCGGCGAAGTCGAGGAGTTCGGAGAAGATCTAGGACACTGTAGTTTTTGAATTCTTGTTCTTTTCGGTGAATTTCTTTTGCGGTTACCTGTGGGAGAATATTTGGGTATGAAAAAGCACAACTGCTGAACATGAAGTCCTGGGTTCGATTCTCAGGTCGGTCAAAGTGTTATTAGGTGTTTCCATCAGGAATTTCTCAGTAGCAGCCACGGAGGCTGGATTTGTCTGATTGATGTGAATGGGATTGCCCCTATTACATGATATACACAACAACGTTACAACTCGAGAACTGAATTCTAGACATGTAAAGAACAAAAACGTAGTCTATTTTGTACTATTCCTATTTATTAACAACTAGCTGTTGCCCGCGGCTTCGCTCGCGTTTTGGTCGGACAGTATCCCTCGGGCACGTGTAAATATACTACAGCTACTCGGGGATAATGCAGCTTCCTATTAGTGAAAGAATTTTCAAAATTGGTTCCGTAGATCCAGAGATTACCCCCTATAACCTCACAAACTTTACCTCTTTATCCTAAAGTTTGTGGTATATTAGTATAGATAATCACTTCTTTGTATAGTAACTTAATAGTGCGTTATCTATGTATATTCATATCCTAAGGAAGTCCTGCTAACACACATGACTGAAAGAAAGACGGCGTATAATAAAACTAGTTTATGTACCGCGGCTTCGCCCGCGTGGAGTTCGGCAATGTCTCACGGTATCGTACTACTGGGATAAAAAGTAGCCTATGTGTTAAACCAGGTTATAAACTGTGTGCCAAATTTCATCGAAATCCGATCAGGAGTTTTTTGCGTGAAAGAGTAACAAACATCCATCCATCCATCCATCCATCCATCCATCCATCCATCCATCCATCCATCCATCCATCCATCCATCCTCATTAATAATATTAGATGGATGTTCTTACCCTAAATTCCTCAATAACTTCATTAGGAATCTTTCTCTTGTTGATGCGTTCACATTTTTGCATTATCTTGATTGCTTCGTCTATTCGTCCTTGAGATATGAGCCATCTGAAAAAACATAGGGTTTGTTCATTCATCATCATAGAAAGAAAGAGATAGATACTTATTTGTTTTTCTGTCAGCCTGTCATGGGTACCACTGCTGCGCAAAGGCTACCAAACCTCTCTGTCTTGTGCGATATCTGACCATGTTCACCCCGCAAACAAGATCAGATCGTCACACCACCTTCGCCGCGGTCTACCTCGACGGCGATTTCCTCCGTCAGGCGTCCAGTGAGTGACGACCTTTGCCCACCTCTCCGGGTGCATTCGCGCCAGAACACTACCACTTTAGCTTGGCTGTTTTTTCTCCGACATCTGAAACCTGAGTTATGGAGCGCAGGGAGATGTTTCTAACGCGATGTGTTCGCTTTATGCAGCGATCCATTGCCCGCTGGAAAATCTTGAGTTTGTGACTAACTTTGAGCACCGTATAGACTAATAATTTATACATACAGGGTGTAAGGGAGAGCCCTCCACAAACTGACAGGGTGCTTTCAGCTCTTTATTTTCAATTAGGGATGCCCGATATGAATCGATCTTCCAGAAGATTGATTCATAGCCATACGATCTACCGATATTTTTAATCGATTCAACAGGATGCGATCTTCGCCCAGATCGAATCGTATTCGCCTATGCCCTATAAGATCGTATGAAAAAATCGTATCAACTAAAACCGAAACGTACCGTACGAACTACAACAAACTAAGATTACCTACATAAACATTGAATGAAATTAGTTTCGACTGTTTCGAGTTACATTAATCAAAAGCGGTATTGTATGAAATTTGAAGCAAGGTGATAATGTCATGATATTTTATTTATTTAATAAAATAAACAAAATCGGGTCAGTTAACATTCTCTGAATATGTTTTCTTTCATTGTTTGTATTACTGCAATAGGAATAGTTCTATCTGTTCTGTGAGCGAGACCTATTATTTTAAAATACTTTTTAATAAGCCCGCCAACAAAATATAACGTTTGGACATTTTTTTTATTAAATGTGACATGGGTGCACAATGTAGATTGTGTAAAGTGGTAGTAGATAGCAGACATAGTTAGTTTCACAATCAAAACAAAATATTCCATAAGAAAGTCTGGATGACTTTTTAAAACAGTACCTGAGGGAACCATTGCTTGCTAGACAAGCATATCCAATAGCTTATTGGACCACCAGAACTACTATCTGGGTGGATTTAAGCTGTTTGGCATTGAAGTATCTGGCAATTGAATGAATTCCTCCTGAATAAAACCTACGACGAGACCGAAAAGTACTTAGTAACACCTACCTGAAAGTAGCCCTATTTTCCTTCTTTCTACAAATTCACACACACACATTAACACACTCATACTCATACACAGGCACACAATCACTCACTCGTCTCACCATTTGCCGTCTTACTTTGTTTTATTTAATTTAAATTTGAAAACTAAGATTTTTGGTCTTGTGTTTTACTTTATATTAAATTTTAAGCGCCAAAAGTAATATACATGATTATTGTGATACTCAAATAGGGAGTCGAAACTGTCTCTCCTAAATACAGATTGCTCAGCAATCTAGCTAGGAGAGCAGCTATTCACCCAGCCATTGATTGTACCTCCAACATGTAATTATTTATGTATACTTTGTAAGTCCCTCATGTACCTACTACAAAACTGTTATGTACTTAATAAATTATTATTATAATGGTTTCAACACCGGTCCCTTCAGAAAGTTTGTTTTCTCTAGCTGGAAATACTTTCGTCAGATATCCGTACTTTGTAATAGAACTATTAATTAGATTAAGTTAAAATAAATAATTTTGCATGCATAATGAGCCCATCATTATTTTTATAAAATTACGATTCGATCTTTTGAGATCGAGAAAGATCAATTCAATACAATACGATTAAGATCGAGAATCGATTCACGAGGTTACGATCCATTACGATCCAGAAAATCGATTCAAAGCAAAAAATCGGGCATCCCTATTTTGAATCATATTCCACTGGAATATTTATCTGGTTTTTTTTCTTTTACTGACTATTCTTTTAATTCAATGTAAACTTATATTCCCTGTACACAGCACTCCATTTATGTAAATAATACGACTAAAAAAAACAAATCCAACAATGGCTGTTGAAATACTCTAAGGACGACGCGTGAAATTAGCTGGTAACAGAGTTCATCGAACTCGTCGTCGGACTTGCCGTTCACTACGTCAGTTTTGCCACGGTAACGATATATTGCGTATAACGAAATAAAACAAATCTAATTTATTGGATTCCCATAACATTAATGAAATAATTTCATGTACCGGTCATTTTAGTATGATAAAATACTGAATTCACCTTATCGATTTGCAGAGGGCTGTCCCTTAAACCCTGTGTAATATATTTAGTTTAGTATATTTGACTTAAAAGTTGATACATTCAAGTGCTCAACTTCATAATATCATCACTCCAAAACAAAAAGGAAGAGAGCAGGACACTACCACTCACCTTGCGCTTTCCGGAACCACACAAGGTGTCAGAACAGCTAAAGATAAAGGTACGCTGATGATTAACGTGTAGATCTTCCAGTCGGCCACCCATAGCGCTATCCACGGTAGGAGGCAAGCAGCGAAGGTGAAGTAGACCGCTATCGACATGTTCGCTACGAAGGTACGCCATTTTAGGCCGACGTATTCGAGAACTGGAAATAAAATAAAATAATTATTATATTGGAATAGGCCTTAGGCCTTTCTCATCTTATACAAGATGAAAATGCCAACGAACCCTTCGCGAAGCCGTCAACCAAGCTTTCTGTATATCAAACTTAAGTAACTGTACGCAAAAAATGTTGCTGGGAAAAGACTTTTTTTGGTGGGTGAAAAATCACGTTTTTCGGTAGGACTCAAAACATCGTTGAATGTAACGCAACACTTTGCGCTGATGGATGAATTGAATAGTACGGGGTCGTAGAGGTACTCGTATTTAAACATTAAAACTTTTTCACAAGTTTTATTAAAACTTTTGCACAAGTTTTTGTTTATAAACACAAGTGTTTATAAACAAAAACTTGGAACTTGAAAAAGTTCGAACTTTGACCTCCAATATCTTCGTAACTGCAAGGTTCCCAGGTACAGTCCAGAACAAAAAAATATCGCAATGACGGGGAGAACAAGTACCTTTCGGCTTCGTTCAGTGTATTTTTTTCACCCATAGGAGAAAGAATAAATATCGAGAAATATGAAAAAAAAAAAATAACCAACTTCTCGACCCAAATGTATGGGGCAGGTGATTTTTTTCGCGATGTCGATGATGCTCCCTTGAAAAAAGTTGTTCAGTTTGACAGTCTGAATCATAACCTGAAATGTGACCACACCTTTCTGGTCTATTCCTTCTTAATCGTGTGGTTAGTGCCTAACCTAATATCAGAGTTTTTGTGGCGTTCGTGTTGCGAGCACCAACATGTTATCTGCACCTCGTCTTATAGGAGGACTTTTGGGGGGAGTAGTGTTCCGTCGCTTCCACGGACAAGTGCCACATGAACGCACAGTGACATAGTGCACAAATGAAGTGTTACTAACATAGTTTTAAGGTTCTATTTACTAACACAATTTGTATTTTATCATTATGTATGTTAGTCTGTAAGGTATATATCTATGGGCCGAAGTAGCCTGAAAATAAATGGTTGTTGTTGTTGTTTATGCCATCCATGGACCTATACATGGCATGATTGGCATGGCTTGGCGTTTACATGCCGTCGAGAAATGTCTCTCAGGCATGCTGGTTTCCTCACGATGTTTTCCTTCACCGAAGCATGTGATAATTATACCATACGCACATGAATCCGAAAAATCAGAGGTGCGTGTGGTGCGTTTGGGTTCGAACTCGAAGACCTATGACTTGGCTTTCCGACGGTCACACCATATCATTGCTATGTGCCTTTCTGTAAGTGTATCTTTCTGGTACACGCTGTAGAATAAAATTAAGTAGAACTTACCAACAATATACATGATGATAAAACAGTTATCGTAGGCCAGTCCCACGATGAAACGGCACAGACAGAACGACCAGAATGCGTTGGTAAACACCGAGCCCAAACCGCCCACGAAGCCAGCTAGATTGGCTCCTGGAAGAAAATAAGAAAGTTAATGTTTAGGTCGTTACAGAGTCACTACATAGTTTAAAACAAAGTCGCTTCCCGCTGTCTGTCTGTCTCTATGTATGCTTAGATCTTTAAAACAACGCAACGGATTTTGATGCGGTTTTTTTTTAATAGATAGAGTGATTCAAGAAGAAGCTTTATATGTATAACATTGCACTCGTGCGAAGCCGGGGCGGGTCGCTAGTTTGATCTAAAAGAGAACTACGAATAACTATGGAGACTGCTTCTTTAGTCTAGTGATCGCAAACAACTGCTGGGCATGAGGTCCTGGGTTCGATTCCCATGTCGGGCAAAGTGTTATTGGGTTTTTCCGTCAGGAACTTCTCAGTAGCAGCCACGGAGTAAGCTCGGCAATAGGCTCTTCCCCATTGGGACTTGATTATTTGGAAATTTAGCTAGAAAATATTCTACAGACCGCACCGCGATCATCTAAAGAAAACTCCGTAAGAACATATATAAAAGAATATAAACTTACCGATCAAAGCTGGAATCCTTCCATATTTATCAGCCACCCATCCAAATATTAGGCCTCCAGCGATACCGCCGCAGAAGAATATGGCCTGAGCTGTCGCAGGGTAGTTGTCTCGTTCGCACACCCAACCTTGCTTTAAGGAGAGAAAGAGGTAAAATATAAAATTGGTACAGAATTCCGAGCTATAATACACATAGTTGTATATTTCTTGTAGTGTTTATTATATTTCTAGGTAGCTGTTTTATTATTATAACCCAAGTACTGTTTATTTTATTTTCTTATTCATGTAAAATTTATTTATGCTGTTTTGGCTTCCGTACGTTTTTTCACGGGTGACCACTGAAAACCAGCGCTGTGCTGTGGGTCCCCCATAGCACAGCATCATGCTGAGTGGTAACCTGCTTGTCGCAGTCACGACGTGCAAGCTACGAACGTCTTTTTTTTATGCTTTGTATGTTTATTGTTATTTTTTTTGTTTTTTATCATTTTGTACGATGCACGTCATGTCCCTGCGACAAATAAATATTTTTTTCTTTCTTTCTTCTTTCTTATAAAAATCTGGAATCGCTAAATCGAGAATATGAGTGTGTTCCATTTAATTTATCAAAGCAGAAAATACGCTGTTTAGCCCATTTACGGTGAGGCGAAACGTTGCGCAAACACGAACATACGACAAGACAATGAGTACAAGTGGTATCGGTCAGTGGATACGAAACGAAAAATCACCAAGATGCTTTTCGCCTTATTTTTAGGTGTTTTATACGACAGAATTACGAAACCAACGATTTGAAAAGACAAAAAAAAAGAAATCACAATTTTTTCTAAGTCCCTGATGCTTTTATAAAAGTATCCCTTTGACATCGTTTTTACGACAAACGGTTGGTCGGAGGCAAAAATCACCAAGAAGCTTTTCATTTTATTTTTAGGTGTTATATGAGATAGAATCGAGAAAATAAAAGATTTTCATAAAAAAAAATCCTAAAATTTTCTATTTTTTCCTCAGTGCTCCGTTACGTACACTCCAACCGTGGTATATTTAAGGGTACACTCGTCATTGATATATTTGTTTATTTTGAATGTACATCATCAAACAGTGGAGTAATCGCCATACTACGTTAATACGTTGTCAGAACACTAGCGCTGCGGTATTTGTTTTTCATTTAACGCAGCATCATGCTGAGATAGGAGCCTTTTTGGCCTCGCACAGGTCTTTTTTTTATTATTTAGATTCTTTTCTTTATTGTTATTTTTTTGTTCCTGTGCTTGTCCCAAATAAATATTTTTCTTTCTTTCTTTCTGTCTTATAGAAGTGTGACCGACTAGTGTACCACTTTTTTTGATTGAAAGTAATACTTTGTGTTCACAGATTAGTTGGGAGAGACGATATTGACTACTAAAGATATTGACTACTAGAGATAAGAAGTACAGAAATTTTTGCAATCGTATAATAAAGCAATGTAGAAGACAATATGAGAAACATGAACTTGAGCTCGCCAAAAATAATTGCAAAAAGCTATGGAGTAGTATTAAAAAAATAACAAACTTAAACAAAACAAAACATATATACCATGAATTACTTACGTTGGAACAAACGCCTACCGAATCTAGTAACGCAATAAATAGCTTCTTTGCAAATATAGGCGCCCAATTAGCGAATACCATACCGACGGTTCAACCGATTTCCGACACTAATTCTAACAGTGCTCATTGCTCGACCTTTGCTCTCTTGGACACCGACTGTGAGGAGGTTGCCCGTATAATTGAGAACATGAAATCGGACTGCAGCACAGGCTGGGATGGCATCTCGAATAGAGTTCTGAAACTAATTAAGGAATTCATAGCGCCCACTCTCACGGAGTTTTTTAATAACTGTTTTAGGCAGGGTGTGTTTCCCGATGCTCACAAGCAATCTATAGTTATTCCCATACACAAGAGTGGTAGAAGAGACTGTGTCAATAATTATCGTCCAATTTCACTTTTACCTTCGCTGTCTAAAATCTTGGAAAAGATTATTAATCGGAGGCTCATCAATTTTTTGGAAAATAAAAAGTTACTTGCGGATGCCCAGTATGGCTTTGGACCAGGAAAATCGACAGACGATGCGGTACACAACTTTACCGAATTCATTGCAAAGAAATTGGATGAGAAAAAGAAATGCCTGACAATTTTTCTAGACCTTGCAAAGGCCTTTGACACAGTCTCTTCTGAAAAACTTTTGGCAAAGCTAGAAAACATGGGTATAAGAGGGTCGGAACTACTCCTTCTTAAAGACTACCTTACAAATCGCACGCAAAAGGTAAGGATAGGCGATACTGAAGCGGGGAGAGCTCGGTGATCTACGGAGTCCCTCAAGGCAGTATATTGGGCCCATTGCTTTTCCTGTGCTATATAAATAACCTCTGCAAACTTAATCTCCAAAATTGCAAAATTACCTCATACGCTGATGACACAACCCTTACCTTCTATGGGGACACCTGGGACGAAGTCTTTAAATATACCCAGGAAGGCTTCGACACGGTCTGCCACTGGCTTGCCTCAAATCTTCTAACTCTTAATACCACTAAAACCTTTTATCTGACTTTCTCATTACGGAACACTCCCATCCCATCACACAGAATAATCGCACATTCTTGTCCTCAAAAAATAGCCTTAACTTGTAACTGTCCACATATTAATAAATCTAAATCCGTTAAGTACCTGGGTGTAATAATAGATGAGAACTTAAACTTCAAAGAACATATTAGTATTGTCTCCAAAAGAATCCGTAAGCTTACTTATGTCTTAAAAAATCTCCGGCACGTAGCAGACTCTAAAGTCATGCGAACTGTGTACCTTGCGCTATGTCAGTCTGTCCTCACCTACTGCATCTCTTCATGGGGCGGAGCAGCCAAAACACACCTCCTTGAAGTAGAAAGAGCTCAAAGACTCATCCTAAAAATCAGTCTATTCAAACCACGCCTTTTTCCTACGACAGACCTGTATCAACAAGCTGAAATGTTAACGGTTAGACAACTATACGTCCTAGCAACTATAATACGACAACATGCCTCACTAAACTATAGTAGTCTTAATCCAGTCTTAAAAAGAAGACGTTTTCATCAAGTCTGCCAAGCTGGGCCGGCTAGGACAAGTTTCAGTCGATATTTCTTCTTTTTCCAAGGGCCACGTCTGTATAATATTGCAAATAAGCTTCTTACAATTTATCCACTAACGAAAATTGAATGCAGGCGTAAGGTCTCAAAATGGCTCCTATCACTTACTTATGACGATACGGAGAAATTGTTAAACAGTTACAGAGAAGTATAACACAAACACATGCACTACACGCACACCCAAAGCATCACAAGCATAACTCGTACTTATATCACATCCACAAACCCACCACACCCACTCACGAACAAAATCACAAACTTATCGAAACACCATTTCCTATTATTTATTTCTTAATTTTCATTTTAATTTTAATGTTCATTAGCCGTAAACGTTCCCTGCTACTGTTACTGATGTCCTTAGATTAGTTCTCAATAATGTATTCGAGATATGGAGACCAGGAGACCCGTAGCACAGGTTTTTACTTAGTATGGGCTCCTGTCTCCCATCCTCAAACTGTTTGTGTCTTATACTGTGTACAAATTAATATTTGTGGGAGAAAATAAATAAATAAAAATAAATAAAAATAAATAAAGATTGATGTTTGTACAGGCAGAATATTGTCATAACATTTTGTGTAGCACTTGCAGATTCAAAATGAAACCAACCGTACTCGCAGTGGAATAGTGTCTTTTTTTTTTCGGATGAGAAATCATCAAATAACCCCTCCCGCTCTGGGCTGAGCAGGAGGGAGTGTCAGACTTTTACTGACTAAAACCCATCAATGTTCCTTCCTTTGCCCTTTGTGTTCCAGGGCCGCGGTATCTCTTTCGAACAGTCCCGCAACCCCGGCAGGCATCGGTCCTTTCGGACCCCTTTCTGTTTGCTGACTCTCTTTGAGGCGCGCGTGGAACACGAACACACGAACGCGCCGTCGACACGGCTTGTCCTCCTAAGACGGACGGACGGCGAGCTAGCCCATAGCCCACCCTCCACAGGCCCGCGACTAGTGTACCTCTAATGTTCATTTTTTTGCTCTTATTCCAATTTATTTGGGGTCGGCGTAGCATGTCTTCTTCTTCCATACTTCATCTCAGCAGTCACCTCCTTTCTAGCCATATCATCCCGCACACATTTCATCCATCGTATCTATGATCTTCTTCTAATAATTGATGGTTCCTCAATTAGGTAAATATTATATACATTTATAAATTAAAATAACCTAAAGTAACAAACTTAAAATAAACTAAAAAAATGGCGTCAAAAAACTCCTCCTCAACGCTGTCAACTAGTAATGTACCCGAGAGACTGGCGGCGTTGCCACGTTGTATGGCAATGCTAAGCCTTTGACCAAGGTAAAAGCCCAGCCCTTGGGTCACAGGAAGTGTCAACTAAAAGTTTTGAAATGTCCTTGAAAAGGCCGTGAGCACTTGGACACCACGGTCCAAATATATATATATTATAATTATATTTACCTGCGAAGCAATAGTCTCATACGGCACATCAGAGTAGTTGAACTCCCACCTCTCCACACACTTCTTGACGCTCCACTCAGGATTCGGCTCCAGGGTACCGTTCTGCAGTATCGATGTCCAGTTCACGTCGTAGACTGAGCATTTGTCGTATTTGTTGTTTATGAAGGGGATTGAAAGGTGGCGCCTGTGGGTGAGAAAAATGAAGAAATTTTAAGTATCCGTTTGATAATATTACTTTCGGCGCCTGCTTCGTACGGTTTTGCAAATTGATAAAATATCGAGAGACTAAAACCGGTATTCTTAGTCGTGGATTGAACTTAAGTCGGACTTGACACGCCTACATTCCAGCTAGTTTGTTTATAATTCAAATTTGTATAAGAACGGCACGGTTTGACGGCACGGTTGGCGCAGTGGCTGAGCGATTGACTGCTGCGTTGCGTGTCGCGGGTTCGATCCCCGCACGGAACAAATATTTGTATGATCGACAGATAGTTGTTCCGGGTCTGGCTGTTTGTGTATGTGAGTTTAAATGTTTGTAAACGCAACCACAATACAGGAGAAATTCCTAGTGTGAGGCATCGTTTTTTAAAGAACAAAAAAAAAGAATTTGACATAAACGCCCTTATAAACCCGACATAAACGGCGTTTATGTCCAATTATAAACAAACTGTAGCTGTCAATATGTCTAATGGGGTGGAATGTAGGCGTGTCAAGTCCGACTTAAGTTCAATCCACGACTAAGAATACCGGTGTAAGTATATCAAAATCCATCATGATAGGTAACACGGGTAACACTTAAGAGGGCCCTAACGGCCCGTCTATCGTCAACGCGAGCATGGTCGAAAAGCTTGTTGTTTCATCCAGAGCCACAGCGGCGGCTTACCCCGCCCCGACCCCGCACATCTCGTCTCCCGCGCACCTCATACCGCCTAATGCGATGACATTGAACGAAAAATTGTGTTCGAAAATTTCTTAAACTTGTTCCAGGAAATACGTGTTTTTGAATAAGTCTTACAAGTGTGTGAAATAAATATGTGTCATTAAGTTCAGTTAAAATTTGTGCAAAATAGCAATTTTTGGATGCTTATACTGAATTTGTTTCTACATTTTTTTATTTTTGCTACCATAAAAACCTAGATATAGTGCTCAAAATACCTATTAGCTCAAAAAAAACAAATATAGATGTGTAAGAACTGCTTCATCACGTACGAGCGTTTGTATGAAAAGTATGACGGGTTGGCCGCGCGATTTATCGACAACTATACAGGCTGTCGTATATACTAATGATTCTCAACCCGAATCTACATATAATAAAAAAGGTCCTTTTTTTTACGGGAATCGTTTAGTGTAAATCACTCGTATTAAAAGGCAGTCCGTCTGTTCCTAGCCCAATAAACGCGCCGTCACACACACACACAAACGCAACGTTTATTTTACAGTATAATTATGGACCGTATAGAAACTAGGGGGTGGTTTACGCATACCGATATCCGTAAAGAATTTAAAAAAAACCTACCTATTTTATTATAGATTTGGGTCGAGAATCATAAGTATGGATACCTCCTTGAATTTGACCAGGAAGCAAAGCGACAGCCTGTACATAAATAATCCTGTAGCCTATAACCCTTTGAAGCCGAGAGAAATCAGGAACGGTGGCTGAACCGCGAGGCACAGCTAGATAAGTAGAAATAAGAAGAAAAATCTTAAACCCTCACCTATCCTCGACACTCAAATTCCCTAGCTCCTCCACAAAACACCAATGCTCCTCAGGCACAATAGTCATGAAGATCTGGCCGAAGTAGACGAAGGCGAAGAAGAACGAGTACGGGATCATCAGCAGGAACAGGATCCGTTGGTACCAACCGAAGTCGCCGAGGTACGGGAGCAGGTCGTCGAGGTCTTTTATCTGGTGCTTCGGTTCCGGTGCGGCGGCTTCTATGCCGTTTGCTGTTGATGAATTGTGAGGTTAGAAGATATACAGGGTGTAACAAAACCCTTAACGAAGCCGATAACCAAGCAATGTACATCAAACTTTACGCAAAAAAAAAATCTGCGAAACAACTTTTTTTTTTGTGGTGAAAAATCACCTTTTACGGTAGGACTTAATGTAACGCACTCAAAACATTGTGCTGATGGATGCATTGTATAGTACGGGGGTTGTGGAGGTGTTTAAAGTAAAGTTATAACATTTAAAAAAAACGGTTGTGGAAAAGTTTGAACTAACTGAACTTGAAGTAACTAGAAGGTTCGGTCTAGTCATAATAGTAGGTATGGTCTACAGAACAAAAAAATATCGCAATGACGGGGAGAACAAGTACCTTTCGGCTTCATTAAGAGTTTTTGTTACATAAAGGGGTATGGAGAACAGTGTGTAAAGTTCTTCATCCCCCATAGAAAATGCAATGCATCCATCAGCACAATGTGATTTTTCACCCCAAGTGTTTGCCAACAATTATTTTTTGTAGAGTTACTTAGATTGACAGATAGCTTCGAGAAAGAAGCCGTCAACGAAGCTTTCCGGTCCGTTTACACCTTGTGGAGGGAGTGACATGATAAGGGTCTTACCTCCGGTCTTCATTTCCATGATATTAGTTCCAGTGGGGTCCAGGTCGGGGGCTCCCACCGTGAACACGTTCTTCTCATGTGATTCCATTCTCGAACAGCGTTTTAGCCTTATAAGACACTTTTCTCGACGTGATTTCTGAGTCCTAAGACTTCAAGTTGAGAGCGCTGGGCTGCGGACAAAGGGAGGTATTATAGTTTAAAAATAACATCATTAAAAAAACCGGTCAAGTGCGAGTCGATTCGCGCATGAAGGGTTCTTTACCGTCACCTTTTTTTTTTTTTTTTTTTTCGGATGGGAAATCATCAAATAACCCCTTCCGCTCTGGGCTGAGCAGGAGGGAGTGTCAGACTTTTACTAACTAAAACCCATCCATGTTCCTTCCTTTGGCCTTTTGTGTTCCAGGGCCGCGGTATCTCTTTCGAACAGTCCCGCAACCCTGGCAGGCATAGGTCCTTTCGGACCCCTTCCTGTTTGCTGACTCTCTTTGAGACGCGCGTGGAACACAAACGCGCCGTCGACACGGCCTGTTGTCAGAAGACGGACGGACGGCGAGCTAGCCCATAGCTCACCGTCCACATGCCCGCAATCCTTACCATTACCTAAAAATAACGAATTTGTTGTATGGGAGCCCCCTTTAAATATTTATTTTATTCTGTTTTTAGTATTTGTTGTTATAGCGGCAACAGAAATACATCATCTGTAAAAATTTCAACTGTCTAGCTAGCTATCACGGTTCATGAGATATATTATAGCTTGGTTACAGACAGCCAGACAGACAGACGGACAGTGGAGTCTTAGTAATAGGGTCTCGTTTTTAGCCCTTGGATACGGAACCCTAAAAAAACCAGCGAAATTTGATATACGCTCTGTCTTTTTTTTTTTCTTATGGGAAGTCATCAAATGACTCCTCCCGCTCTAGGCGGAGCAGAAGGGAGTGTCAGACTTTTACTGACTAAAACCCATCCATGCTCCTTCATAAAGAAAGAAAAAGAAAGAAAGAAAACGTATTTATTAGCCCGCACAGGACAAAATAAAACAAAAATATGGAATACATACATTTACATTAAGTACAACAAAATTATGAAAGTAGTAGGTAATAAAACTATAATTAATAAAAAAAAATAAAAAAAAACAACTAAATTAGTCCTGTACGAAGCCAAAGGGCCCTATCTCAGCATGGTGCTGTAACATTTACAAAACGTCACAGCGCTGGTATTCTGATAGGGCCCAAAGTGATGCCACGGTCAGATACGAATACGAATTGAAAATATATAGATATATATAATGCCCTCATCATCACCCTTCATCCCATCCCCCCCCCCCCCCTTCCCCTTCCCTTCCTTCATCGCCCTTTGTGTTCCGGGGCCACAGTATCTCTTTCGAACAGTCCCAGAGCCCCGGGGCCCCGCGCTCTACCTAGCCTTGGAAAAACAGATGTGAACTTCTTTATGTAAAGCAATTTCTCCTGTATTGTGGGTGCATTTACACTCACATACACTAACAGCCAGACCCGGAACAACTTCCTGGAATCCTTTTAAATTTTTGTTACGTGCGGGATTTGAACCCACAACATGCACCGCAGCAGCTAATCGCTCAGCCACTGCACCAACCGTGCCGTCAGTAAATTAGTTACGAGTATCCTATCTATCTTAAGAGGGCCCTTCCCGGTCCGTCTATCATCAACGCGAGCATGGTCGAAAAGCTTGTTGTTTCATCCAGAGCCTCAGCGACGATTTTCTTTCAATTCCCCGGTCTTACCCCGCCCCGACCCCGCACATCTCGTCTCCCGCGCACCTCATACCGCCTAACGCGATGACATTGAACGATAAATAGTGTCCGAAAATTTCTTAAACTTGTTCCAGGAAATACGTGTTTTTGAATAAGTCTTACAAGTGTGTGAAATAAATATTTGTCATTAAGAATCTCCATTACATGTGCAAGGTTTATATCGAGATGTTTTCTTTACTTTTACAGTTTATGAGTACATTATGAACGGCCAAAGTTCAGTTAAAATTTGTGCAAAACTGCAGTTTTTGGAGGCTTATACTGAATATGTTTCTACAATTTTTTAATTTTTGCTACCATAGAAACTTAGATATAGTGCACAAAATACCAATTAATTCAAAAAAATCAAAGATAGATGTGTAACAACTCCATAATCACGTACGAGCGTTTGTATGAAAAGTATGACGGGTTGGCCGCTCTTAATGCGAAAGTTTGGGAGGATGGATGGCTGGATGGAAGTTTATTACTCGTTTACGCAATAACTACTACACGGATTTAGATGGGCCGATTCGCTACACTCGGTCGATTAAAAATCGTTGTTGGTAGTCAAAATAAAACTGCCTAATACAAGATAATTATTATAAAAAAGAAAGAATAAACTACACTAATATTATATAGAAGTAAAGTTTATGAGGTTGTAGGGGTAATCTCTGGATCTACTGAACCGATTTTGAAAATTCTTTCACTAATAGGAAGCTACATTATCCCGGAGTTCCAAAGGCTATATTTACAACGTGCCCGTGGGATAGTTTCCGACCAAAACAGCTAGTAATATTATAAACTTACTTGATCTCTTATACAATTGCCAAAAAACAAACGTTTATTTACTAAAACGTAACTAATATAAACTACAAAAGGAACTTGTAACCGAACAAATCAAACTCTGAAATATAACTGAAATAGAAGAACAAAATGTATCGGTTTTTATTAAAAAACTGTTGTTCTTAAATTCTACATAGGATTAATTCAGTGATTATATGTGTCAAATGGATTATTTGCTTTACATTTAAACAGTATTTTCGACTTTTGTTGGGGAGCGGAATTTTTAAAGAATTTTAGGGTTCCGTAAGGAAAATTTGCATAATCATAAACCATTTTTTCGACGATAGTTGGAAGAACACTTAATACTTTGGGATACCTGGCCTATACAACGTGTAACAGACAGGGTATAATCATATCGTGCAAGCTACGAACGTCTTTTTTTTTTAATGCTTTGTATGTTTATTGTTATTTATTTTTTTGTGTTTTTATCATTTTGTATGATGCACGTCATGTCCCTGCGACAAATAAATATATTTTCTTTCTTTCTTTCTTTCTTTCATATGGAATACTGTGGTACGGACCATCAAACTGAACAACTTTCTCTATGGGACCACCATCGAAATCGTAAAAAAATAATCAGCTGTCCCATAGAAAATTTCAATACCTACTCGAACCAAATGTATGGGACAGCTGATTATTTTTTTACGATTTCGATGGTGGTCCCATAGAGAAAGTTGTTCAGTTTGATGGTCCGTACCACAGTATTCCATATGATTATACCCTTTCTGTTACACGTTGTATAGTGTAGAACGGAGCTTCAAACTTTTTTTTCGACATGGCATCTCGCAGGTCAACCTATGAGACTGGCTTCTACTTAACCGGACAAACCTGTGGGTGCCTTGAGTGTAAGGCCTGCAGCCAGGGGCATAGAACTTATAAACTAAGTGACAGCGCGCTAAGGGCAGCCCCTGTGGGGTACGAGCCTCGGCTTAGGACGTCGCTGGGGAGCTCTGGATCTGAGTGAGGACCTTCAATAAAATAAGAGGTCAGCTTATTTTGGTTTTGATACTATTTATAAATTTTCAGATGTATCAGATGTATGGCCGTCGACGAGACGTAAGGAGTATACAGTAAGGATCGTAGCAGGTGGTGTTTTGTTTTTTCTGCTATAGTCCAGTCATTACGTCGGAAAAAACATGTAGGTACGAGTATGTCAGAATCGCGGGTGTAATTTTCAGATTTGCTTAAATTTATTGCAGTTATTTGGTACTTTCTGTGCACCTTTACGTACCTCTCCTGAAAATCTGTGTACCTCAGTCTTTCAATGATATTGTGACGACCCGAATGGCGCAGCGGTAGTGAGGCTGCCTTACGTTCATAGGGTCCCGGGTTCGAGTCCCGGTAGGAGCAAATGTTAGTGTGATGAGCATGGACATTTGTTTCCGAGTCAATGGATGTTTATATCTATAATAAGTATGTATTTACAAACCAAAAAAGTATCTATGTAGTATTATCAACTATCTGGTGTCCACGACACCAGCCTCGTAGCTTAGTGTGGCACCTAGATGGCGCTGTGTGTAATGTCCAGCGATATTTATTTATTTTATATTTATTTTAAAAATTAGGTACTTATACCCGCCGTCCTGATGTGAGAATGGCGGGTGTACTGCTAACCAATATAATGTAGCTAAGTGCACTGTATAAGTAACTTTTATTTTAGACATATAAATATTATGTCCATTTATAAATTAAAATAACCTAAAGGAGTAATCCACTATATTTTGACAAATAATACCTAGGCTTAATATACTATACATTAAAATTTATAAAGTAAATAACTTAAAATAAACTTAAAAATGGCGTCAAAAAACTCCTCCTCAACGCTGTCAACTGGTAATGTACCCAAGAGACTGGCGGCGTTGCCACGTTGTATGGCAACGCTAAGCTTTTGCCCAAGGTAAAAGCCAGCCCTTGGGTCACGGGAAGTGTTTTAAAATGTCCTGTAACTGTATAAGTAGATTTGGTACCTCTTGTGTACCTGCAGAAACACATAAGTATTTAATAAACAACAAGCTAATTTTGGAAATTACTTGGGCCCCACTTAATATCCAAAATTTAGCCTTCTCGGTTTTTAAATTGGCTGGTTCATTTATTTATTTTGTATCGCAATAATTCCCTGAACCTTTCATTCGTTTTGACGTACCAAAAAACAAATTTCACTACACAACCTTTGGGTTTTTCGATCAATATCTCAATAACGATGAACGATAGGTGAAAAATGTAAAGGACCTTCATTTCAGATCGTAAAAAAATCAATTAAAAAGTGTTGTATCAAAATTTTCGTATCTCAACGGAAAACCGCGATAATGTAAAAAAACTGAATTTAATCCTTTTTTCAAGATAAAAAAATACACTTGTAATCCTTGGTCGACAATTTGAAGTTAAGCTTTTCTAGACCTCCCCCACGTAATACTATACATATACTTAAGTACTAATGCTGTAACATGATAATATTGTAACACCAAATGATTTGAAAAGAGTAACCATGGAGTTTCTTGCCGGTTCTTCTCCATATGAAACGACCAACCCGAACCATGTACCTTTTTGTCGACGTTTTATAAGTGCCCATCTAGGCCTATGTGAAATAAAAATATTTTGATTTTTGATTTTGAATAACCAAAGATTAGCATTTTCGGTTCACATGCATTTCCAAATGTATACTGGACTAACCCCCATTCGGAAAAGGCGTGCCTTTAGGTATGTACGGAACCCCGTATTTATCATAATAATATTTTTTGCCACTGCATCATAAAAAATGTACAAATAATACTCTCGACTTAAGATCTTAATACCAGTGAACATTCTTATCAGTATATAACCAGTTATCACTAGTTATGACGTACATAGTTCAGCAAATATCATAAATATTGTCTAGCTCCAGATTCATTAAATTGAACTCCTTAAGGAAGTTACACCGATGCGAAAATGGTTACTACGTATTTAGTACATCATTCTGAGCTCCCATACATAGAAATTATTCATAGGTTACCGCTGTTCCATAGGAAATAATGTGGTACTATTATTTCTCTTTTTAGTACCAAAAGGTACATATCCGTACAGTCTACTGCCATGACCATGACCTTGTTTGGCGTCGTGGCCAGGCCAGAACGGAACACACACATTTTGGATCGTGTAGGTATTGCACTGTTGCAGGAAACAGCTATCTATAGAATCTATAACGGTTCCGTAGCCGAATGGTACAAAACGGAACCGTTATAGATTCGCCAAGTCTGTCTGTCTGTCTGTCTGTCCGTGTATGTCACAGCCATTTTACTCCAAAACTATTAGAACTACACAGTTGAAACTTAGTAGGTAGATGTATTCTGTGAACCGCTATAAGGTTTTTTACAAAAATAAAAAATAAAAATAAGATTAAGGGGGTCTCCCCATACATGGAACTGAAACTAAAAAATATTTTTTTCATCAAACCTATACGTGCGGGGTGTTTATAGATCTATCTTTAAAAATGTCATTGAGGTTCCTAAAACGATTTTCTCTCAAAATCAATCGTTTGAAAGATAAACACTTTCAAAGTGGTAAAATGTGTGTCCCCCCCTCTAATTTATAAAGTAAGAGGTGAAAAATTCTGAAAAAAATATAGGATTATAGAACATAAAAAAAACTTTCAACCAAAATCGGTTTGAATAAGATTCGATGTTTATTTTTTGAGATACGGGACTTTTTCATCAAACTGCAGCAACAACTTTGTTTTTCATTAATGAAAAAAATTAAAAACAAATTTAGTCTTGCTGATGAATGTAAAACAGTACAACATATGAACGAATGCCTTCAAAATATTTTTATTATATTGTTTGGTGCTACGGAACCTTATGTGCGTGTGAGTACGACTCGCACTTAGTCGGTATTTTTTTAAATAACCGATAAAAAAATTCCATGTAGGGGGGCTCAGAATGATGCACTGAATACGTAAAAACAGTTCTAGCGCCGGTGCCTTTCCCACCTTGTATAATCAGCCTATGTATAATGTCCTCACGGCTGGAACACAGGCCTTCTCTTTGTTGGAGGGAATGGGCTGTAGTATATCACATGTGGCTACATACAGGGTGTAACAAGACCCTTCACGAAGCCGTCAACCAAGCATTCTGTACATCAAACTAAATAACTTTACGCAAAAATTATTGCTGGGAAACGACTTTTTTTTGGGTGAAAAATCACGTTTTACGGTAGGACTCAATGTAACAATCAATCAAATCAATGTAACGCACTCAAAACATTGTGCTGTTGGATGGATTGAATAGTACGGGGGTCGTGGAGGTATTTGAAGCGAATTTATAACATTCAAAATTAGTATTAAAAAAAAACTTGTGAAAAAGTTGGAACTTTGACCCCCAATATCTCCGTAACTAGAAGGTTCCCAGGTATGGTCTAGAACAAAAAAATGATCGCAATGACGGGGAGAACAAGTGCCTTTCAGCTTCGTTAAGGGTCTTGTTATACCCTTTATTATATTATCTGGCTTGTAAGCTTCGAAGGGTTTTGGGTCAGGCAGAGCTGTACCTAATCTCTCTTCTTCAATCGGTCCCTCATTACCGAGGATCATGGACACTGGACCTCTTTAAACGGACAATCTGCGTCCATCGACTCCGGTCCAAAGTTGCCATCACCACCTGCTGAAATTTGCTTGAGGACATCGTGTTGGCGTACATACCTAATAGTACACCCAAATTCCGCATCAACCGAGTACCGGGTACCGATTAACGGGATCTACCGAACTCCGTGGCTGAAAAACGGTCTAGGATAGCGAACCTAGGTTTTTCAGCAAGCAGGTGGCTTTCTGAAGGTTCTACCTACCTTCATTGGAAAAAAAAATACTATACACTGTGACTTCCTCGTTGGTCGACTGCGACTGCTGACCATGAGGTCTTAGGTTCGCTTCCCGAGTCGGGCAAAGTGTTATCGGGTTTTTCCAAGAGGAATTTGTCAGTAGCAGCCACGGAGTCTGGAATTGTTCTCAGTTGATGGCAATAGGTTCGCCCCCTTTTACATGGGACTTAAAACACAACTGGTGAAATGTGGGTGTACTATCAGGTACACCTCTGCCTAACCATTCGGGGATTCGAGGATCTGATGTAACCAAGGCTTTGTAACATTATTCTGATTTAAAAGAGTGTCCATGGAGTTTCTTGCCCGTTCCTCTCTATAGAGATCTACGCTAGGGAATGGGCAACTACAGTACTTTCACAGTTTCTGTCTTGTGACTGGGACTGTAGCTACATTTCAGTGTTATCTTTGTTTCGACAGTTCAAAAGTGCCTGTAACTGGCCTTCTTGAAATAAGTGCTGTGATTTTTATTTTTATTTTAAGCCTGATGTTATGTGTGTTGTGATGTATACAGCGTGTAACAGAAAGGGTATAATCATATGAAATACTGTGGTACGGACCATCATACTGAACAACTTTCTGTATGGGACCACCATCGAAATCGTAAAAAAATAATCAGCTGTCCCATACATTTGGGTCGAGTAGGTATTGACATTTTGTATGGGACAGCTGATTATTTTTTTACGATTTCGATTTCCCATAGAGAAAGTTGTTCAGTTTGATGGTCTGTACCACAGTATTCCATATGATTATACCCTTTCTGTTACAAGCTGTATAAGATCTTTGCTTAGACGTACTGAACGCTGTGTTAAAATTTGTCCATCTATTTTAATGGGACCTTATTTATGTGAAACTTCTGATGACGCAAAGACAAGTTCGAATGCCCGTGAATAGGTATTCAATTGTTTTCATTGATATTCAATTGACCACACTCGAAGTTCCGATTGTATTCATAACTCGTACATTGATATTAATGATTTTATCAATTTGTTTTTTTCTTAAACACCGACTGCCTCGTCGGTCTAGTGGACGTAAGCGCGACTGCTGAGCATGAGGTCCTGGGTTCGATTCACGGTTCAGTAATTTTTTATTGAATTTTTCCATTAGGAATTTCTCAGTAGCAGCCACGGTGGCGTCTGGATTTGTGTTGGGTTGAGGGCAATAGGCTCGCCCCCTGTTACATCGACTTAAAAGAATTAGTTGCGAAATGTGGGTGTACTAATAGGTACACCTCTACCTAACCCTTCGTGATTAATAATAAATAATAATAAATATCGCTGGACATTACACACAGCGCTGTGTGTAATGTCCAGCGATATTTATCTAGCATCTAGGTGCCACACTAAGCAACGAGGCTTGTGTCGTGGACACCAGATAGTTGATACTACTACATAGATACTTTTTTGTTTGTAAATGCATACTTATTATACATATAAACATCCATGACTCGGAAACAAATATCCATGCTCATCACACAAACATTTGCTCCTACCGGGATTCGAACCCGGGACCCTAAGAACGTAAGGCAGCCTCACATCCGCTGCGCCATTCGGGTCGTCTACACGCTTGATGCTATGTTATGTTATTGACACCCCTCTCTTTGAGAAAGAATAGGCGTTTACATCACGCGGGTCCAGTGCGGGTTGGTAGATGTCTCATGTCTTTGAATTTTCGGTTCTAGGACATGCCGGTTCCCGCACGATGTTTTTCAGTATTCCTTTAAAATCAGTGGTGATGAAATAGATACCTTGAAGGGGTCACAGGCGTTATGCTAACGCGTAGTCACAAAAACAAAAAAGTCAGGAATAACCTTGATTTTAAATACAAACCACGTGTCTCCTAGCTTGGTTGAAGTCCTCACGTTCAATTCCACACTAATTTAAAAGACAACGGCCGCTGTTAAGAGACGGTACTGTCACAACTTTTCACACAAACAAAGCTTGACAGGTAATGTCACCTTTTGCTAATAGAAACTGACAGCTGGTACTATAGACAAATTTTGCTTGCAACGGCGACGAGCGAAACACTCGAACGACACGCGTGATTTTGACAGCAGTGCCGGAAAAAACAGTTGAAAGTGGCTTCGAGATTGCCACCAGTCACCGTCACGCGATTGTATCCTCTCCAAGAAATCTGAAGGGACCCTGACCGAGGCGCAATGGCGTCTCCAATCACCCTGTGCGCTACACCCACTGAACAACCTGTGTATCACGATTTAAAACGTAGGTATCGCCGAATTGCGTACGCATGCGTTGAATGTTAAATTTAGAACACTATTTCTGATGGATTCGTTAGCAACAGACGGCCGTCCCTGACCTTGGTTACTTACGTCAAATTGGTTGGTCGGCGGCGTCGAAATGAGTTTTTTTTAAGGTGGGTCCCGTAACTTTTGGGTGCGTCTTTAGATTCGTAGAATTTTATCGATTACTTTAATTTTGGCGTGATCTTTTTAGGGTTCCGTAGCCGTATGGCAAAAAAGGAACCCTTATAGATTCGTCTTGTCTGTCTTGTCTGTCCATGTATGTCACAGCCACTTTATTCCGAAATTATTATCTGTAGACACCTTGCACGAATAGGTTTGATGAAAAAAATATTTTTTAGTTTCAGTTCCATGTACGTATGTTCCCATAATCTTTTATTTTTTATTTTTGTATAAAAATCGTATGGTAGGTAACATCTAGCTACTAAGTTTCAACTGTGTAGTCTTAATAGTTTCGAAATAAAGTTGATGTTACATACACGGACAGACAGACAGACAGATATGACGAATCTATAAGGGTTCCGTTTTTAGCCATTCGGCTACGAGACCCTAAAAATGGCCCATTTTTAAGGCCGTTATTAGAAGACTACCAGACTTTCAATTGTTTTTGGCGAGCTTGACGCAACGCGACGGCAATAGTTACTTCAAATTCTTCGCAGGCTCTGTTCCCTCTTAAGACTTACTAACTGTTATATTGATGTTATACAAGAAGCACAAACAAATTATCTCGCAATAATATGTCTATATTTGTCGCGACAATTGTAACGAGAATAGAAACCGCAAATAAAGATGTTTGTATATCTCGTAAAACACTATTTTATGTTTGTTCTGTCACCTCTTTGTGGTAAATAATATCAACCTGGTATTTTCCTGTCGAAAGACCAAGGCTCAGCTAGGCATATTAACACGGGTTGACCTTCAAGGTTAAGCGGCGCTAGCCGAGGTCGGCCCGTGGATTGGTTACCATCATTACATGATTCGTGTCTTGGAAAGTGGGTTAGTAAGTCGTTACAAGTAAGCAGAGGCCAGAAAGTCAATTTCAGGCCTCCTCACTACAAGGTGTAATATATTATACACAAGACCTCTCGTGTGGTCTCTCGGACCTCGAAACTGAAGGGTTCCGTACCATAATAGTTCGTACTACGATTAAGCCCCCTTTATTTTTTTATTATTATCTATATAATATATAATTTGTTGTTATAGCAGCAACAGAAATACACATTATGTGAAAATTTCAAATGTCTACCTATTATGGACCATGAGATACAGTTCGCTGACGGACAGACGGACGGACAGCGGAGGCATAGTAATAGTCCCGTTGGTTACCCTTTGGGTACATCAAGCTAGATACATTTCCAGTATAACGTGGCCTGCCATTTTATGGATTTCCCGTACAACAAGAGATCCGTATAAACTGGTTTTGTATAGCTTGACTGGCCGTCGTGCGTATAAAACTCTAAAAATGGTCTTTGTATATAGGAACTGACGCGATCAGCTGATCAACATGTCATGTATTCAAATTCATTCATCAAATTCATGTATGGAAATTCATTACTTTTTTTTTACTTTTACCTACAGGTAAAAGTAAAAAAAAAGTAATGAATTTCCGAAAGTCATAGTACAAAAGTTGTTCAGCTTCATGGTCTGAGACACCACACGAGATGTTTTGTGTTTATTAAGTTACACCCTGTATGTATAAGAGGGATGTCTTCCAATGGTCAAAATGTATGGAACAGCTGATTTTGAAGGATGTACTGATGACTGCCTCGTTGGTCTAGTGGTCGCAGGCACGACTGCTGAGCATGAGGCCCTGGGTTCTATTCCCAGGTCGGGCAGTGTCATTGGGTTTTTCTATCAGGAATTTCTCAGTAGCAGCCACGGAGTTTGGATTTGCACCCGATTGATGGCAATAGGCTCGGCCCCTATTACATAACTGGCGAAATGTGGGTGTACTATTAGATACAACTCTACCTAACCCTTCGGGGGTTACAAGCGCGATGCTATGCTATGTTATGTAATTAATACATGGTAACTGTTTTTGCGTCCGTGGTAGTAGGTATCCCCCTGCCTTCCTTTTAGCTATAAAACAAGCGTGATAGGTATCGATACGAATAATATTATAAAGAGGTAAAGTTTGTGAGGTTGTAGGGGGTTATCTCTGGACCTACTGAACCGATTTTGAAAATTATTTCACTAATAGGAAGCTACATTATCCCCGAGTGCCATAGGCTATATTTAAAACGTGCCCGTGGGATAATTTCCGACCAAAACGAGTCTCTCAGTAATAACCCCGTTGTAAAGATAAAACATGGAAGTCAACTGACAGACTTATTTACTTAAACGTAATAATCATAATAGCAGAAGAACATCTTACATCTTACCTTAATAAATAAATAGGTTTTATGACTGTGTTTTTGCGGTTATATAACGTGTAACAGAATAAACGCAAAACCTCTTAAGTATCTAGTGTCTACTGTGATAGCTAGACAGTTGAAATTTACACAGTTAATGTATTTCTGTTGCCGCTATAACAACAAATACTAAACACAGAATATAATCAATATTTAAGGGGGGCTCCCATACAAAAAACGTGTTTTTTTTAAAAGATACATGTACAGAATCCTTCGTGCGCGAGAACGACTCGAATTTAACCGGTCTTAGGGTTTCGTAACCAAAAGGTGCCAACGGCCTCGATTACTAAGGCTCCACTGCCGTCGTCTGCCACAGAGTTGAATCTTTTGAAAGGTAGACGCTTGAAATTTTCACAGTATACGTGTTACTATGGCCGTTATAACAACTAATAAGAATAAAATTAAAACAAAAGAGGTATTATACAAGAAATGTGTTATTTTGTAACAAAACTATTTTCTTAGTGTTCAATATTGTACGGTGTTATAACCCTTCGTGTACGAGTCCGACTAGCACTTGATCTGTTTATTTAATTACGATCAAAGTTAAACCTAGATATTTGCGAACTTAGATTACCTACCTAGGTATTGTTCAGCGACTTTATAATCGGTTCAATGTGTTATTTAGTCAGCAAAGAAATAATGTTTGCTTAGATCTATTTAATCATAATCATCATTTGTAGCATTCATGTGGTTTACAAGTTGTTACAAAGCATAATTATATAGGTTTCATACATGAACCCTGCTAGGGCACAGCAATATAAATAGTTTAAAGTGCTACAGTGTCACAACAATAACAAACCACTAAACAAAAACACTAATTTTAACATGTCTAACAGGTGCCAACATTTGTAATTTTAATAAGTATCTGTCATATTAATAAATAGGGTCACAACAATTTATTGTCATTATTTACATTCACAAATTAAAATAAAATAAAAAAATTAAACAAAGCAAATAGCGATAACAATAATAATGAAAAAATGAATTTGTATAGAAAGGAATAAAGGAAATAATCATAAAATAACATACGTAAGTCAAAATTTAGTTGAGTACTAGTACTGTTTAGTTTATTTACTTTAAGTATAGAGTCTAGACAATAGTTTAGATTACATATTAATTATAATTTTAATAAAACACAGCTAGGTACAGTCACGAGCCCTCAAATGTACGTAATTACTTAACTTTAATAAAAAGTGTTTTTTTTTTTGTGGACTTTCAGAAAATCTTTATATACCTATATCTATCGATACATGGCATTAAAAGAAATCCTAAAAGGGAACTACAGCCTGCACATGAAAAGGACAATATTTGATACATGCCTATTACCCTGTTTGTTGTATGGTTGCCAAACTTGGGTATTTACAAATAAAATACTTAAAACAAAAAATCAAATGCAGTCAAACAGCGATGGAAAGGAGCATGTTTAAAATTAAAAGAATACATAAAATTAAGAAAGAAAACATTCGTCAAAAAACTAAACTCACTGATGTTCTCAGACACGCACTCTTACTTAAGTGGAGATGGGCCGGACACATCTCACGATATTCAGACAGAAGATGGACCATTGAGGCCACACGATGAAAGGGCCAATAGGGAAAAGGAATGTCGGTCTACAATTAAGACGGTGGACTGATGACATAACACACGTAGCAGGAGACGATTGGATAAAGTCAGGCAAGGACAGGGAGTCATGGAAAAGGCCAAACATGGGTCCAAATCTCATAAATAATATTAACATTAATAAATTATAAGTAACCTTTTTAAATTCAAGCATATATAAAAAAAAAATGTGAGATTTGGAATAAATGGCTCTATTATTATTATTATCTATCGATACATACATAAATAAAATTGAAGTTTCTGTTTTTAATTTGAAAATTACAGCTTTTTATTGATTGCATATATACAATGTGTAACAGAATTAACGCACAAGCTCTTAAGGGGTCATTGTACTCATCATTATGAACAACTTTCACTATGGGACCAAAACTGAAATCGCAAAAAAAATCGACTGCCCCGTACATTTCTGTGCGCATAATTCGACAAAATGTACTGAACAGCTGTTTTTTTTTTTCGCGTTTCGGGGTTAGTCCCATAGTGAAAGTTGTTCATAATGATGAGTACAATGACCCCTTAAGAGGTTGTGCGTTTATTCTGTTACACATTGTATATGAAAATGTATTGGGCACTTTATAAACGCTTTTTTTTTCAATTTTTGTGTGTCTGTCTGTTTGTTCCAGCTAAACTCCGAAACGGCTCGACAGATTTTGACAGGACTTTTACTAGCAGATAGCTGATGTTATAAGGAGTAACTAAAGCTGCTTTTATTTTAAAATAATATGTTGAGTTCCGTGCAAAAAAATTAAAACCCGGATTCAAAAAGGGAAGTAATAATAATTTCACGCGAACGAAGGTCGCGAACAACAGCTAGTCTTTGCATAGTAGAAGGAAATCACTTATAAAAATGACCACGTGTATCTATATGCTCGTAACTGTACCTACATCGCAAAAAGTACACCGCACTAGTAAGTATGCAATTTAAGGCCTTTTAAAATTAACAATGATTTTCATGACGCATTCACTATTACAGAATGTTGTATTGTTTTACATAAAACAGCAAAACTAAATTAGTTTTTCGTAGGGAATTTCACTATTATAAGTAGAATAAAATACTATGTACATTATATACAGACTACAAATAGAACTAAAATAATGCTAAAAGGAAGACTAAAACTAAGTTCCTACATATATAGGGTGACTGGCAATTAGTGTACGATACTTAAACACGTAATTGTGCTCATGATAACAAACAATTTTTATTATGGGAGCAAAGCCGAAATCGCGAAAAAAATATCAGCTGTTCAGTACGTTAGGCAAACATAAATGTACTGAACAGCTGATTTTTTTTCCGCGATTTCAGGTTTGTTCCCATAGTAAAAGTTGTTGGTTATCATGAGCACAATCACGTGTTTAAGTATCGTTCACTAATTACCAGTCACCCTATATACAACGACGACAATAGGACACTTAGGCGTCAAAGTATTCTTCCCCATCGATGTCATCCGAAAACGTGCCCAGAAGACTGGCAGTATTGCCACGTTGAATGGCAATGCTAATTCTTTGACCAAAGAAAGAGCCAGCCCTCTGGTCACGCAAAGTGTCGACCAGTCGGCGAGATATTTCCTTAAAAAGGAGACATGCACTCGGGCCCCATGACCCGAGCGTTTCGACCCCAAACGGTTCAAAACTGTAGTTACCGATAAGGTTACAGTATTTGCGCCGCTTGAGGATTTCAGCAGCCGCAGCAGCAGCGCCCGCACAGCCCAGATATGTTGCCGTATTATTCCATAGCTCATAAACTTAAACTGCATGTCTGAGTTTATGAGCTTCAGTGAACGAATGCACAAACTGAGAATAATGTATTATCACGTCTGTAATCGTCGAAGGGTTAGACAGAGATAATAGTACACCGACATTTTGCCAGTTATGTTTATGTCCCATGTAATAGGGGGCGAGCCTATTGCCATCAACCGGGCACAAATCCAGATTCCATGGCTGCTACTGAGGAATTCCTGATGGAAAAGCCCAATAACACTTTTCCCGGCCTGCGAATCGAACTCAAGACCGCTTGCTCAGTAGTCCACTAGACCAACCTTTTACTGAGAATATCTACTAGAGTAAATCCGGCCCCGACTCGTCCGGTAGTCGGACTCACGCACGAAGGGTTCCGTACGATTATCCAAAAAAAAAACACGTTTTTTGTATGGGAGCCCCCCGTAAATATTTATTTTATTCTGTTTTTAGTATTTGTTTTTATAGCGGCAAGAGAAATACATCATCTGTGAAAATTTCAACTGTCTAGCTAGCTATCACGGTTCATGAGATGCAGCCTGGTGACAGACAGCCAGACAGACGGACAGTGGAATGTTAGTCATAGGCGTAGGTATAATTACCCCTTGGGTACGGAACTCTAAAAATCACGCTTTATCGTATGATGTAACTTATCAGCTATCGGAACCCTAAAGACAACTTCATGAACCGACGACCACGGCCTGATAATAAAAAGGTCACTATCATTAATGTTGATTTAGGTATACTATTCTTCAAATTATTGCCGGATATAAAAGACAAAACATTAGGTACTTTATCATGAAGTATGTAGATATGTTTTCATTTAAACAATACCTTGTAACTACACCTTTTATCATAACAACACGCCTGTAGTCCCCGAAGGGCTAGGCAGAGGTGTGCCTAATACTACACCCACATTTCGCCAGTTATGTTTTAGTCTCATGTAATATGGGGCGAGCCTATTGCCATCAATCGGGCACAAATCCAGACTCCGTGGCTGCTACTGAGAAATTAATAATGGAAAATTTCAATAACTCGCTTTACACAAAACCTATCAATCACAGTTTACACAAAATTCAAAATGAAATTACAAGAAATTCTATTTTTTACAATTTGTCTACCGGACCCTAAAAAGTAAAGCACAGCTGGAAAACAATAAATAATTTCCTATAATTATGACTCACCAACTTTTTTTCGTCGTTCCCGCCAAAGACGCAATGACACAGACTAAAATATTACACAGAAAAAGAAATGGCGTTTGGTAACGTGCAAAGGCGATCGCGCTGAATGCCAGAATGAAACTGTTTCGAACGTTTAGCGATATATTAATTGTTTCCTACTAGTCAGTTGGTTTGCTTGAGTAAATATAGGATTTTACTAGATTTGTATATGGAGGTTGCTAATTATTGCGTTTTTAGGGTTCCGTAGCCGAATGGCAAAAAACGGAACCCTTATAGATACGTCACGTCTGTTTGTCTTTCTGTCTGTCCGTGAATGTCACAGCCACTTTAATCAAAACTATTAAGACTACACAGTTGAAACTTGGTACGTAGATGTATTCTGTGAACCGCTTTAACAGAATTTTTCTCCTCTTAGAAATTAGAGGGTTTGATTCCCAGTTTGGACAAATTGTTAGTGGGTTTTTCATCACTAATATCTCTGTTGCAGCTACTGAGTCTGGATTTATGCCTAGTTATACATCCGACCCGAGGCATCTGGACACTTCGAAGTCGACACCTGGCAAGCAGAAGACTAATTGAGTAAGCAACGTTCACAGATTACGATGACGCCATAACCTCTCCCGCTCTGGGCTGAGCAGGAGGGAGTGTCAGACTTTTACTGACTAAAACCCATCCATGTTCCTTCCTTTGCCCTTTGTGTTCCAGGGCCGCGGTATCTCTTTCGAACAGTCCCGCAACCCTGGCAGGCGTCGGTCCTTACGGACCCCTCCCTAATTGCTGACTCTCCTTGAGGCGCGCGTGGAACACGAACGCGCCGTCGACACGGCCTGTCGTCATAAGACGGACGAACGGCGAGCTAGCCCATAGCTCACCGTCCACAGGCCCGCGCCTACGGTGGCCGAGGGCCACCACGTGGCCACCGACGCCCGGTGCGTCTCCCGCGGCGGCTGGGACGTGAGGTTCTCTCCCTCTCACGTTCCGCCACCTCCTTCGCTAGCATGACTGCTTCGCAGAAGGAGGTGACGGCGTCCCATTCCGTCTCGCTCCGGACCATGGATTGAACCAAGGCCGGAAGCGAGAGGTCGCCGCCGCCGATCGCCGCTACGAGGACACGGCGGTGCTCCGCCCACGCGGGGCAGATCTCCACCGTGTGCTCCACCATGTCCTCCGGTCGATCCTCACAATGGTAGCACCCGGGCGTTTCCTCCCGCCCGATTCGGTGCAGGAACCTCCCGAAACAACCGTGTCCGGTGAGGACCTGCGTCAGGCGGAAGGTGAGGGCGCCGTGGCGCCTCTCTAGCCACTCCTCAAAGAGGGGACTTATCGCCACTATTGTGGCGTGCCTTGCACGGGGTTGCGACAGTCGCTCTCTCCATGTCGCCATGAGATCGCGCTGGAGGTCTGTCCACTGAGCGACAATTTGCCGCGGCAGCGGAGTTACCCCCCGGCGTAGTGCCTCCTCGCGCCATTCGTGAAGGCGCGCGAGGACTATCGCCTCCAGATCCCATGGCGGCAATCCGGCAAGGAGGCTCGCCGCCTCGCCGGAGATCGTGCGGTACCCCCGGACCAGCCTTACGGCTACAACCTTTTGGGGCGCGTTCAGGTAGTGGGCGGCTCGCCGCCTCAAGGAACGCGCCCACACCGGGGCCCCGTAAAGGGCGATTGACCGCACGACCCCCGCGTAGAGCCTCCGGCAGGAGGCGTTTGGACCCCCCAGGTTGGGCAAGAGCCGCTTGAAGGCAGCCCCGGCCCGTTCCAGTTTGGGGGCCATTACGGTGACGCCTTGGTGGTAGCTACTAGAGGCAGCTTTGTCACTGCTTTCCTTAAAAACCAAGCGTTTTACCGTTGACTTCACTATGACACTAGTGACGTTTGGAAACTGGGGGAGTTGTCTGGCCACCTGTGACAAAAGTAATGCGCACAACGCAATTTTGGCACTAGGATTTTGTACGTAGGTATTTAGTACATCATTCAAACTCAAACTCAAAGCATTTCATTCAATTAGACCATAACAGGCACTTTTGAATGTCAGAAAAACAAAGGTGAAGCTACAGTCACAGACACAAGGCATAATACATAAACTTGTGAAGGTACTGTAGTTGCCCATTCCAAAGCGTAGATCTCTATGGAGAAGAATGGGCAAGAATCTCCATGGACATTCTTTTCAATCCAAATACTGTTACAAGATCTTGGTTACATCATACATGTTGAGATTATACATATATGTGAGAACGATGTGGAAAGACATGTACATTAGGAGCATCCAGAGTAAAAGATTATATTAACACATTAAAAACACAGTAGTTAAAATAAACCGTGGCAGCTAAGAGATGACCAGTCCCAACTGACAGCACCCGTTCACGAACATGACGCATAGATCAGCCCCATCCAGCTCAACCATATTGAAGGGAACTAAATGATCCGACACATCCGCCACTATCAGCGAGACATTTGAGTGAGCCTGACATTCTCTCAGCCACCAGGGCACATTCGAGTCAATGAAAGATAGCTAAATATAAATGGTAGCTGGTAGCATTCTGAGACTGATCCACATAGATTTTTCATTGGTAACTAAAAAAAAAAAATTTCCATACATTGTTGTGACGTTTAGGTATTATAACTAATTAAATGTTTAGCAATTATAAAATTTGGTGAGCCACAAAAAACAGCATTTAAATAATTTGGTCGGCATACAAAGATTTTGCAATCCTTGTTCCGCAAATAATTTTGATAATGGTCAAAAAAATAAATCATAAATAAGCAGCTTACAATAACATGAGTTTGCATAATAAACATTCAGTCCGCAAAATAACTACTGGATCAGCAAGATTTCATGATTGATCAGCAGAGAAAACATGTCTATAAGCAGTGTATTTGATTGATATGCATATTTAAAACATGGTGAGCAAAATAATTGATTGGTCCCAAAAGTCCGATTTTGGGACATGAGGAGCGTAGGCCTAAGGCCGGCGGAGCTCCGACGACATGGCTGACGGGAGATAGGGCGGCAGCTTTTTGTTTTATTTACGCCCGATCCGATCATCTGTTCAGCGTAAGTTCCAGATTTTAAAGTAAGTACAGTAATTTATTTGATGACAAGTGACCCAGCCGGTTCGCACGGGTGCAATGTTATAATAGAAACCTTCGTCTTACATCACTCTATCTATTGAAACAAACCGCATCAAAATCCGTTGCGTAGTTTTAAAGATAAGCATACATAGGGACAGACAGACAGCTGGAAGCGACTTTGTTTTATAATTAGTAGTGATGATTGATGAGGCCACAATATGATCATGTGACATCACCAAATTATAATTCAGTTAATGTTGCCATTGGTAGTAAGAACTGGTAAGTTCCTAATATTTCTTATAGAGACCGAGTTACGGTGCACATCAATTAGTTTGAGGGCCGTACTCCACCGAAGTGGAGACAATACGAGAGTACAGATGTGTTGTAAACCACCAATAGAATGGGAGCTATCGCGTATGAATTCGCTGCTAGAGGCGCTAGTGTAGCAAGGGGGCACCGAAATGTCAGATGTCATAGAAAGTGCACGCTTTGCGTGCTTTTTTAACACGTATTTTTTACAAATATTCACGATTGGTCTAGATTGGGCCATTCCTGATTAATTAAGACTTGAAGATTTTAAGTAGCAACTTAGAATCTTAATTTTCAGTACTTGGAGATAAAATGATTTTTAAATGTTTAATGCTTGCTAATTTTAGGGAGAATATTGTAAATATATGAACCTGAAGTTTACACTATGTTTTTATACGTAATAAAATAAACTTTTCATGAAGTTATTGGTACTTTAGAGTATAAAATAGAACTTTTGACAGGACCTTAATCGACAGTGGTGCCATCTGGTGAGCTCAAAAACGATAGCCCTCATTACGTTACTTACAGTTTTCGTCTCCGCGTAGCTTTAGTGGAAATGGTTGAGCAGAAAGAAGCTCGTGGCCAGATAATAACAGCCACTCGGATCAATCTTCAGGTTAAGCCGCGCTTGCTTAGGTTGGTCTGTGGATGGGTGACCATCCATCGCATACCGAGTTTCCTCAATGCCTCGGAAAGCACGTTAAGCCGTTGGTCCCGGCTGTCATTTGTAGATCTTTGACAGTCGTTACAGGTAGTCAGTGGGGCCGAAAGTCTGACACACGTCTTACCAAGAGGTATTGTATTACCAAATACTAACTGGGTTGTGGAGGTCAGATAGACAGTCGCTCTATTTAAAATACTGGTATTCAGCTGCATCCTCTTAGACTGGAAGCCGACCCCAAGATAGTTGAGAAAAGGTACAACAACCATGTCAATCTGAGGATACTCCTAATGATTTTGACCTCAATAATAGTTCTTCAGCGGTATCTAAAAATAAACATAATTATAAAAGTACTCCTTAAACCACGTTCATGCAACATCTAGCTGCACGCAAAGTCATGGTTACTAAGGGACCACAAGTGTCTTAATTAATAATGTTGTTTCATTGATTCGCGTGTTGCATAGACTAAGATTCGATTGTTTTGTAGACATTCCAATATAATTTATCAAAAAATATTTTCATAAAGGATGTAGGTAACAAGACCCTTAACAAAATCGAAAGGTACTTGTTGTTATTGCGATATTTTTTTTGTTCCAGACATACCTAAGTAAGTCTAAGTTTCAACCTTTTCAAAACTTGTTTTTTAAATACATTTTTCTGTAAGATTTTTACTTAAAAGACCTCCACGACCCCCGTACTATTCAATGCCTCTATCAGCACAATGTTTTAAGTGCGTTACATTGAGTTTTACGGCAGAAAGTGATTTTTCACCCCAAAAAAAAGTCTTTTCCCAGCAAACATTTTTGATAGATTAGTTATTAGATTTAATAGATTTTCAATTTTATCGTTAAAGCATTAGTTTCAAGGTCGATTGGGAAAATTTGACAATTTCGGGTAGCTTGAGGAACTGGCGTCTGAACCTACATTGTAGGAGTTGACGTTGAGTACTGACGGTGCTAAACTCGTCGCTAAATTTTGGGCTTACTCAATTTAGGTTGCCAACAACGCGCTAAGAAGAAGATGCAGTAAGAACTGTCTAAGCTTCCACCTTCAGGCATTTGTCACCGGAGAAACCTCGACCCCTATCATACAGGATGTCAGAGCTCAGGGATTGAGTCCACATTGATGTCATGTCTACTGAAGGTTTAGAAATAAATTTATTAGTCAATTAAACCATTTTGCTAGCTTGGTTAAAGACCCAAGAGCCAAGTTAACCCGACTCTATACCGAAGATATCCCGGACATCAGCCTGTACTAGATTAGGATGGCTCTGAAGCAACTGAAAAACCACAAGGCGCCGGGCGATGACGGAATTACCGCAGAGCTTCTGAAAGCGGCTGGAACACCGATGCTTATAATCCTTCACAAATTGTTTAATTCCGTCTTGCTTGTAGGTAAAACGCCTGAGGCGTGGGTGTGGTGATCCTGTTCTTCAAAAAGGGTGACAACATTTTATTGAAGAATTACGGGCACACTGCTGACCCATGTCTATAAGTAGTTCTCTAGAGTCATCACGAATCGTCTCGAACGCAGGTTTGATGACTTCCAGCCTCCCGAACAAGCCGGTTTCCGAAGAGGCTTTAGTACCATTGATCACATACATACGCTGCGGCAGATTACACAGAAGACGGAAGAGTATAATCGGCCTTTATGCTTGGCGTTTGTGGACTATGAGAAAGCCTTCGATTCAATTGAAACTTGGGCGGTTCCTAGGTCTCTCCAGAGGTGATATATTGACTATCGGTACGTGGAAATGTTGAAGCGTCTGTATAACAACGCCATAATGTCAGTCCAAGTACAGGAACAACGCACTAAAGCGATCTCGATTAAGAGAGGAGTAAGACAGGGAGACGTCATATCTCCGAAACTGTTTACGGCTATTCTGGAGGAATACCTCACACACCTTCGATTTGCCGACGATATTGTAGTCATGGCTGAGTCACTAGAAGACCTAGGAAAAATGCTCGGTGACCTCAATAGTATCTCCCAGCAAGTGGGTCTTAAAATGAACATGGACAAAACCAAACTTATGTTTAATGTCCATGTTGCACCCACCGTACTCGCAGTCGGGAACACTACTCTTGAAGCTGTCGACGAATATATCAACCTAGGACAGGCGGTCCGGATAGGTAGGTCCAACTTCGAGAGGGAGGTCAATCGTCGAATCCAACTCGGCTGGGCAGCGTTCGGGAAACTACGCGATGTCTTCTCGTCCAAAATACCTCATTGCCTCAAAAGTAGGGTTTATAAGCAATGTGAGTTACCAGTGATGACTTACGGATCTGAAACGTGGTCTCCCACAATAGGTCTTATACAGGAGCTCAAAGTCGCTCAGCGGGCTATGGAGAGGGCTATGCTCGGCGTTTCTCTACTTGATAGAATCAGAATGAGGAAATCCGTAGACGAACCAAGGTGGTCGACATAGCCCAGCTGATAAGCAAGCTGAAGTGGCAATGGGCAGGCCACGATCGCGAAGACCGGACAGCCGATGGGGCAAACGGATACTGGAGTGGAGACCACGCATTCTAAAGCGCAGCGTGGGACGGCCACCTGCCAGATGGACCGAAGACCTGGTTAAAGGTGCAGGGATTCGCTGGATGCAGGTGGCATTGGACCGGACACGTTGGAAATCGATTGGGGAGGCCTATGTTCAGCAGTGGACAACAACGGGCTGAAATGATGATGATGAAACTATTTACAGCTATACTTTTGAATAGTTAAGGAGTCGGACGGTCAGGTAGATGAAGCTTGCTTTAGCTTAGTAGGTTTCTATTTAAAAGATTGGGTAAGAAACTCCATGGACACTCTTGAAGTCCTAATTATTTATTTCTGTCTTTTTCGATTGAAATGCCTTTTTAAGACACTTTTCCACCGAGCCTGTGGATGGTGACTAATGGGCTAGCTCGCCTTTCGCCCGTCTTATGACGACAGGCCGTGTCGACGGCGCATTCGTGTTCCACGGGCACGTCAAAGAGATGTCAGCAAAGGACTGATGCCTGCCAGGGCTGCGAGACTGTTCGAAAGAGATACCGCGGCCCTGGAACACAAAGGGCATAAGAAGGAACAAGGATGGGTTTTAGTCAGCACAAGTCTGAAACTACCTTCCGCTCCACCCTAAGTGAGAGGGGTCATACAATGATTTCCCATCCGAAAAAAAAGACACTATTCCACTGCGAGTACGGTTGGTTTCATTTTGAATCTGCAAGTGCTACACGAAATGTTATGACAATATTCTGCCTATACAAACATCAATCTTTAGTTGTCAATAGCGTCTCTCCCAAATAATCTATGAACACGAAGTATTACTTTCAATCAGGCGTTATTAACGGGAATATAACAACGCTACACTTCAAAGGACTGCGTGAACAGAGAATAGTCAAATTAAATAAAGCAGTATACTCCTAACATGACATAATATCACGTCTGTTATCCGTGAAGGGTTAGCAGAGTACCTAATAATCAGTGATCGGAATAGGTAGAGCTAATGTACCTAAAGTTCAAGCAAGGAACAGAAACGAAAAGTGTTCCTTACGACTAAACATTTTTTTTCGAATATTTTTTTCTGAAACTCGGAAATGTCTGGGAATCAGTTAAGTACATGTAATAATAATGTTATTTATTAATCAGTACAGTAAACTAATCGAATTCATTATTTTTCCTTTATAACCAACTTCAACAACAAGGACAACGTTCTCAAAAAGTACGAAAAAACGTAAACAACTAATAACTAACGTAGTTAGTTGTTTACGTTTAGTTCCATAATAATTGCACAAAATGAATAAATGGTATGAAAACCTATAAATTGTTTCTTTTGCCTTGATAGTTCTAACTATTAAAGCTGGTATGAAAAATAAATTAGCTTCCGCACTTACCTACTTACGGAGTTCAAACGAAGAAAAGGAGATTACCTTTATTTTTAAACAATAAAAATCGTGCACTTTTTTTTTAAACAGATACAGTAAATGAATTCGATAGTTGTTTTACTTTATTAATTTTAGTTGTACTTAAGTAATGTTCCGACATTCGGAACAAATATTCCGAAAAAAAAAAATCGTAAGGAAGTCTCCACTTTCGTTTCTGTTCCTTGAACTTTAGGCACATTAGCTCTATCTACCTATTCCGATCACTGCCAATAATACACCCGCATTTCGAACTTAAGCATATATTTCAATTAGACCATAACAGGTGCCTACTTTTGAATGTCAGAAAAACAAAGATGGCGAAGCTACAGTCACAGACACAATGCATAATAACTTGTGAAAGTACTGTAGTTGCCCATTTCAAAGCGTAGATCTCTGGAGAAGAATGGGCAAGAAACCAGTTATGTTTAAGTTTTATGTCATTTGGATGAGTCTATTATAAATTAAACCCTTGTATTTATCTGCACCTGCTATCTTGTATGAATCAGAATGTTGGGCCACAAAAGGGATGAAAGAAAGGCATTTGCATGTGGCTGAAATGAGAATGCTAAGGGGAAGGTGTGAAGTCTTCACGCGAATGCATAAAATAAGAAACGAGTACCTATGTACTCGTTTCTTATTTTATCCATTCGCGTGAAGACTACCAGTGGCGCCGGTTATCCCTTAAAACGAAGCTGAAAGGAACTTGTTCTCTCTGTCATTGCGATCATGTTTTTGTTCTAGAGTCTAGAATCTAGACCATACCTGGCCCTGCAGTCTCGACATAGGCTAGCATAGCATATAAAATAACCGAATTCGGTCGCAAAGTCATAATGGGTTAAGGTGGAAGCCGACAACGGCAGGTCGCGTCCGGCTCGCGTCCACCTTAAATCCGCATCGTTATGGCTTTGCGACCGAATTCGGTTGTTTTGCGATCGTTATCTATGTCAAGACTGCAGGGCTGGGGAACCTTCTAGTTAATAATAATAATAAATAAATATCGCTGGACATTACACACAGCGCCATCTAGGTGCCACACTAAGCAACGAGGCTTGTGTCGTGGACACCAGATAGTTGATACTACTACATAGATACTTTTTGTTTGTAAATACATACTTATTATACATAATAAACATCCATGGCTCGGAAACAAATGTCCATGCTCATCACACAAACATTTGCTCCTACCGGGATTCGAACCCGGGACCCTAAGAACGTAAGGCAGCCTCACTACCGCTGCGCCATTCGGGTCGTCAAGTTGTAGTAGCAACGACGACTGTCCAATGATTAGACAGTCGTTGCATGTAATTGTATTCATTGGCATTCATATAAGCTGGAAGCCGCACGACTCTAACATGTTGGTAAAAGACTAGACAGATTTTGGCACTTCTATATTCTAATTGATCTTTGAATATGATGTTTTTGAGTCATTGTTTATTTTTAGGCGACCAGAGATATAAATCGGTGACGATTTGACGACCAATTATTGATGACTACTTTATTAGTTTAGTGGTCACAAGCGCGACTGCCGCGAGCATGAGGTCCAGGTTACAATTCCCAGGTCACGCAAAGTTTTTAGAAAAACACCAGCCAGGTGCGACTCGTACTCACACGCACATAGGGTTCCGTAGCACCAAACAATATAATAAAAATATTTTTAATGCTCATTCATATGTTGTAGGTATTGTACTGCACTCAAAAGCAAAACTAAAGAACAGTGGCGAACAAATTGCTGATTAAATTATTCAGCGTCTACGTATGTCACTGTGTTAAATACCGACGAAATAATTTACAAAGTTTTATCAAATCAAGCTTAAGGCCTATGAAAGTCTGGAAAAAAAGTCGTCATAATTGAGAGCTTTATTGACTAGATTATTGATGATAATACTGCCGTCATACGGTGAAAGGAGGTAACTAACATTTTTATCAAAAATGAGTTAAAATTGATTCGGATTCAGCAAGAAATTCTCTATCTTTCTGTCTAGCCAATAAAGCTCCAATTCGCTTGTAGCCACAGACAAATTATCATATAAAATAAGTCAAGTAAAGACTATCGACAGTGCTTTAAAACTTCACTTCAGACAATATTGTCATTTACTCAAAATATACTTTAAAGTAGTTACGGCCATTCACCGTTTGACGGCAGACTATATAATCATGGCTTAGTTTTTTTCTTTCTGGCTTGAATTCATGACTTTTGGCTCAGCTATACTTTTAATGTTGCCATGGAATATAAATCTTAGACAAGTTACATAAAATGCTTAGATTTACGTATTGCATTAATGTATACTTAGTAAATACATTTCTGCATCAGAATACAAATGTTATAATAAAAAATATTGATTGTGCTAAGAATATAGCGGTTATAATTTTTTAATTCATAAAAATGACACCGTTTCAAAATCCCCAACGAAAAAAACATGCTTAATGACATGTACTGTATTGTACTGACAACTGAACTTTTACAAAATCTTTTTTAATTTATTTAGTAATGAGAATTCTGCTCTAAGGCATTGCATTTGCATTTCACAAACAATGACTTTGGCTTTTATTTTAGGAGCATTGCTTTGTTGGAAGGAAGTGGCCAAAAACCATTCATACCAGAATCATTGTTAAAAGGCGAGCACCAGTTAACTACAGCTGAACCAAATATCTCAGCACCCGCAGGAATTCTTGTTGACACTGTGATTAGAGAAGATGAGGAATAAATATTTAAAAAAATACGTTTCTTTTTTCTATACCTGACCTACCCTTACCATGGTAATTAATCATATAAGTAACTAACTGCTCTTAAGATAGTTGACTAAGATTATTAAATAAATAGGTACCTACTTACGTCTCATGTGGCCATGTGGGCCATGTACCAGACCTGTCGGTTGGACTTAATATTCTGAATATGCATTGCGTAGTTTATTTTGTATAAATGCATTTCTATAATTCTTTTTCGATTAGACTGTTGTTGACAAAAATAAACATAACCTATAAAACTTCAAACTGGAATATCTTTAATTCCTGACTTCCTATAAAAGTATAACTGAAGACAAAATTGTTCAGGAATTCAAACTCAATATTTTAACATATTTTTCATAGGCAGACGCCAAAAAAAAATGTCAACAAAAATTTGTTTGAGAGTTCGCCACTGTTCTTTGTTTTTCATAGTATGTTAATGAAAAACAGCAGAAAAAGTTACTGCTGCAGTTTGATGAAAAAGTCCCATATCTCAAAAACGAATCACCAATTTGATTCAAATCAATTTTGGTTGAAGGGTTTTTTACGTTCTACAATCATACATGTTTTCAGAATGCCTCCTCTTACTTTAGTAATTAGATGGGGGGGACACACATTTTACCACTTTGGAAGTGTCTATCTTTCAAACGATTGACTTTGATAAAAAAAAAATTGTTTTGGAAACCTCAATTTCATTTTCAATTCAATTTTTTCAAATTCAAAATCATTTATTTCAATCCATTTAGGATCATAAAAGAACACATTTGAAATAAGTTTACAATTAAAAAGTTAAAAATTTCAATCCGTAACAAAATTAAAACAATTAAATAATATAAATTAAATCTAAAATTCTAAAATTATAATGTCAATGACTAAAACAAAGATGAACAATTACAAAAATTTAAATTTAAATACAAAAACAATTAATTAAATAATATAAATTAAAACTCAAATTTCCCAAAATTATAATCTCAGAACAAAAATTAACAATTACAAAAATTAAAATTTTGAAAGACCTATCTATAGACACCTCGCAAGTATAGGTTCGGTGTTTTTTTTTTACTTTCAGTTCCATGTATGGGGAGCGTAAAGCGGTTCATAGAATACATCTACCTACTAAGTTTCAACTGTGTAGTCCTAATAATTTCGGAATAAAGTGGCTGTGACATAAACGGACAGACAGACAGACGTCCGTCTGTCAGCAATTTCTCAGTAGCAGCTACGGAGTCGTTATTTGTGCACGGTTGACGGCAATAGGCTCGACCTCCATTACATGGGACTTAAACCCAACTGGTGAAATGTGGGTGAACTTTAAAGTACACCTCTGCATGACCCTTCGGGGACTACAGGCGTAGTGTTATGATGATGAATATCTTAATATCGTGATGTAAGTGTATGTTTAAGTCATTGTTTATTTTAAGGTGATGATCAGAGTCTTAGCTGTTGAATATTGTTTGTAATTGGTTGCCATGGTTACTATTCGTAGTTTCATGTCGTTGCTACCCAACCAGCAAAATTGTACTATAACTAAAGCTTATTTCGCAAAAAAGTTTTGTAAACGTGATATAACGGTGTTTATGGTGAGAGCATGTTGTATAAAGGTGTGTCACAAGACTTTTTTGCTCTATAAGCTTATACAGCCAAAATGTTCTATAAATTAGTGATGTAAACAATTACATTACCATTTTAAACAACCGTTATAGAAAAGTACTAAATAAGGCTTAATAAAAACATGTATACAACTACTTAGTTCTATAAACTTGCTGATCGTTGCCCTTTTGTATATAATTTAATCTATATAAGTTTACAATTTACCACTATAGGCCTGTCTCATTAATGGTTATTGAATCTCAAGAATACGACGTTTTTGTGATATTGTGTGTTTTGATGTATCTGCTATAGTACATAGTGTCATAATAGTCATGCCTCCTCAAAAATAGAGCGATTTGGTGATATAGCTGGGTTCGGTGTTACTCCTTATGTGTGAAATTTAAGCTATAAGAGTTTTTAAATCGCTGTTTATTAACATTCTTATACCGATCACGAAGACACTTATTTAGCGCAGAATTATTATGTAACAGGGTTTTAGATACCTTTAATACACTGTAATGAAACCACTGCTAGCAATCAAAGTCAAATCGAGAATGCAAGTGCGGAAAGTGGTTCCGTACAAAGTAATATTCTATTAAAAAAAATCGAAAAGCAGAAAAGAAGACAACAAAGAGATAGTAAATGATTTAAGTGCCGATATGGCGTTCAGCTGTACAGGTGAAAGAACTTCTGAACGCTCAAGTGAACACAAAACCGAGAACATAAAAACGAGCAATTATGCGATGAGCTGAAAAGTTGGGCTATTATAATTATGACACATCACGCTCTAAAAAGTACAACTGATTATTATCTGAGCTGCATGATGATATTTGTAATAACAGAAACATTTACAAATTAAAAAAAAGAACTTTATTTTAAAATAAAGAAAAACTGTTCACAATTCAATTCAACAGAATTTAAATCAAAAAGTGAATTGAATTTCTGTTCCTAGTCAGTTACATAAAATAATTATTAAAAATAATCAACAATACAGGGTGGAATGAACATCAGACATCACAAAATTATAATATGAATTCAGTCGGTACGTGATTCTAAACGTCACTCAATTTTAAAGGTACAGTTCCGAACAACGCGACCGCTACGCAGCCGCCGCAAATTCTTTTATTGTGAAGACACTGGAAAAGATAAAGAAAGAAGATGGGTTATTTTATCTACGAGAATTTTTTATATTATGATTTCAAAGGAACCCTAATTTATTTAATCACAATGGCGGTCACTACTTTCCCAATAGTACTATAGAAGGCCTGTAGTCGCTAACATTACACTTTTTATTCTATAGTGGAAAATTATGGAACTAGTCTTCGATTAAGTTAATTTATTTTAAACAAAACTCACTAATTTGAGAGGGGCATTAAAAATATCGTACTCAACTATGCCTACTTAGTCAGTAAAATTGTGATCGCAACTCTATTTCACTGCCTGGGTCGCTACTACTAGCGCATTTTACTACGGCATGGACGCCATAATAAAAATCTTAAAATCTTTGTAAAATTACTTACCACTGTTTGGTGAAATAAGGAATGTAACACAATCACTATATCAACACACGAACTAAATGAGAATGAACGATTGAACGAATTATTGTGATATAGTAATGTAAAAGCACCACAATCACTATTATATAACATAAAAGTACAATAACAGAGTTACGCGTTACAACTACATCACTGTTTGGTGATATATCGCAGAGTAACATCAATTTTACAGGTCAAAAATGGTACGCCGAAGCTGCTATACAACTAATATATCAGCGAATAACGCTATATCTGCGCCAAATCCGGGTTGTGTAAACGTTCTTTGGTCTTTTATAGAACCGTTCACTAACACTAATTAGTTCTTGAAAAACGTTCTATGGGCTGCTATACAATAAGGTTTTGCTGGTTGGGTATGCTGGTTTATAGCCATGTTTTAGGATGGGATTTCCCATCAGCCGAAACGACGTATAGCTTTGATTGAATGTAGGTGGCTATAAGAGTATAGGAAGACCAAAGAAACGATGAATGGACTGTGTGAAGGGTGATATGGCTAGAAAGGAGGTGACTGCTGAGATGACGAGTAATAGAGAAGTATGGTAGAAGAAGACATGCTGCACTGACCACAAATGAATGAGGGCTATCGTTTTTGAGCTCACCAGATGGCACCACTGTCGATTAAGGTCCTGTCAAAAATTCTATTTTATACTATAAGTACCAATAACTTCATGAAAAGTTTATTTTTTTGTTTATTACGTATAAAAACATGGTGTAAACTTCAGGTTCATATATTTACAATATTCTCCCTAAAATTAGCAAGCATGAAACATTTAAAAATCATTTTATCTCCATGTACTGAAAATTAAGATTCTAAGTTGCTACTTAAAATCTTCAAGTCTTAATTAATCAGGAATGGCCCAATCTAGACCACAATCGTGAAAATTTGTAAAAATACGTGTTAAAAAAGCACGCAAAGCGTGTACTTTCTATGACATCTGACATTTCGGTGCCCCCTTGCTACACTAGCGCCTCTAGCAGCGAATTCATACGCGACCCCCATTGGGGTAAGGCAAGAGAATGATGATGAATCTATCCCCTTATTCGAAAATATCTGACCTGACGTTATTACGTCACGATTCCCGAACTAGTCTCTTTCTTAATTAACCACGCAATGCTCAGTCAAAACAACATCTTCAATGTGTTACCATGCCGTTATCAGTTAAACTAATTACGATCTGTGTGGGTGATATCATGTGCATGAGATGCGCGAATGTTTTTATAACGTCTGTAAAGTTAATTGTGTGTTTGAAGATATTAGCTCAAACGCGTGTGACATTTGGCGTCGCAGTTTTGAGACAGTATGGGGTACTGCGTCATTGTCGTGTCACATACATACTTAGAGTAGCGGTGGCTCAACGATGGAGGCTCCGACTTACGTACAGTAAGTCGTGGGATCGAACCCAGGCAGGCGCATTACTTTGTGTAATTTATTTCATCACCATAGCTCTCAAAAACGGTAAAAGAAATCATCGTGACGAAATCGGCATGTCCTAGTACCCAAAAAGTCGAAGACATGGGCCCGCGTGATGAATTATAGCCCGTTCCCTCTCATAGAGAAGAGGCCGTGTATCCCAGCAGTGGGAACATTGTAGGCTGATTATGCTATGCTATGCCGTGTCACTCATCATCACTGTCTTGACCTTACGTCAATTTATTTGAGGACGGCGCAGCGTGTCTTCATCTTCAAAATCAAAGCATTTATTTCAAGTAGGCTAGTTACACGCACTTTGAATTGTCGAAACAAAGATAACACTAAATGAAGCTACAATTCTCAATAACTGTAAAATTACTGTAGTTGCCCAGTTCAGAGCGTAAATCTCTATGGAGAAGAACGGGCAAGAACGTAAAACCTTGGTTACATCTCAAGAGATTGTACACTATGGAGAACGATCGATGTAGCAAGACGTGCACGTTAAAAGTGTTAAGACAAAAAAGACAATTCAAAATAAAAATAAATAAATGCAATAAGCCGTGAGAACTAAGAGATGACCTTCCATTGAGTACTATAAGCGACCTACCCAAATGTCCTTTCTTTGGTATTGTTCGTCGTGTCGTTGAGCTCCTTGAGTTATAAGTCGAGCTACACGATAACTGACTAATGCTTGCACTGACAGGACAGGTCCACTCAAATCTGTGTGGTTCTTTCTTCAAGAGACCATCTCAGACACTAATCTGCATAGTCCTCATGTGAGTTAACCAAGATTATGTCTGGACTTTAAAAGAGACTATGACCTCTGAGTTTGTTTCGGCTGTTTCTTCTCAGATTAGTCAGGTACGAAACACCGGCCTCATCTAGTTTATGAGACGTTTAAAAGTGTTTGTAAAAACCTATTTGCAAAATAAACATCGTTTATCATGTATCTCATTCTCTTGTGTATTTATAAGCATATTATCATCTTTTACACAGGCCATCCATCGTTTCTTTGGTCTTCTCCATCTTTTTTAACCACATTCACACTCAAAACTTCCCTCACATTTCTTTTTATTCCCCGGCATCACATTCAAATCAAATCCGTAGCCTCCTACTTGAAAAGCAATTGATTCAGGGCCAACAGAACAACTTTTCGCTTTTGATTAAATAAAATAACATAAATAATAAGCTTGAATATTCTTTATTTTACGTATTGTCCGTTTTTATCACAGAATTTTCACTATTTTTACATTTTTATTGCACCGTACAATAATGGCAGCAACATTCAAAATGACAAAATACTGGTAATTGTCGCAAACAATATTTTAATTTATAATATTGCAAAATAATATGCTAATTAATTTTATGTCACTTGTGTAGATACTTTTTTTTTTTGTTTCTTTTTCACGGAACAATTATTTTTTTGTTTTTGTGTATGCGTATTTATTATTATTACTTATTATTTTAATGAAAAAATAATAAAAGTGGTTCTTAGAGAGATCCTTGATATTTATGTAAGTCCAAGTTTTCATAATTTACGATATTTATACTTTTTTTTTTAAATTGAGTGCAATAAATACTTCTTGAAAGTGACGTAAAAATCAATCAACATAAAAACAAAATAACTTAAAAAGAAAAATACATAATTTTACTTCAAATTAATAATATTTACACTTAATTTTATAGTAAAACTTAAGTTCAATAACTTACTTTTACTATATACGTTATAGGTTTACACTTACAGGGACGTCTTAGCTAAAAAATAGTCTGAATGATAAATAAATAGACACCACCACACCTGTAATCCCCAAAGGGCTAGGCAGAGGTGTACCTAATAGTAAACCCACATTTCGCTAGTTATGTTTAAGTCCCATGTAATAGGGGGCGAGCCTATTGCCATCAACTGAGCACAATTCCAGACTCCGTGGCTGTTACTGAGAAATTCCTGATGGAGAAACCTAATAACACTTTTGCCCGAGCTGGGAATTGAACCCAGGACCTCGTACCACTAGACTAACGAGGCAGTTATAAATAAATATAATTTTATGTTAAAAAAATATATATTAATCGTTGAATATTCAACGATTAATATATATTTTTTCGTTTAGCATTAAATTACTGACCGGGGAGAAAAAAGAAATGGCTGCCACAGTCTTTTCATAATTATTTTACCACTGACAACTGCAATCCAAAAGCAACCTTATTCTTACGATGATAAAAATCAATTTCTTTTGACAGCAATGCAAAGTCAAGAGGTACAATAACTGTGACGGAACAGCCGTTCTTAAAAAAAAAATATTTCCATCTGAATTCAATAATTAATTTTGATCTATAATGATTTCAGACCATTTATAAACTCTAAGACTTATCCCAAAACACGACAAATGTACTTAAAATAGATTAACATTGGTAATTATCACAATTTAAATTAATTAGGCAAGAATTTATGTACAAAAATAATTATAAATTAAATTAAATGTAAATCATTCCACTGGGTGACAGATGAAATACATACTTGGTATTATATGCCAGGAAAAATAATCACAAATTATTTTTATATAAAAAAGAGAGCGTTTTTATAATAGCCTACGAATTATAGATTTTTAATTAAAAATAAAAATATTATAATTTAGTTGTCTGACATGACAAAAAAAAACATTTAAAAAAAAACATAATTTAAAAAAATAATCCCAGTTTCTGTTGTAAAATCAAACAAAACAAAAATACTTTAGTTTTACATAGTAGCAAATGAAGAAATAAAATACATATTTTTTGTACTTCGCTTTAAAATAAAAATAAATAGCTTTTTAAATAATAATAAAAATATCTTGGATTGAGCAACAAAAAAGGGAAAAATCAGATCCAATATTCTTAAACAGTTTATTAAGACATGTCCTAATAAATGCCAATTTTTAGTACTTTCTCTAAGACAAAGTCTTTATACATAGTCGTGCAAGGATCTTTTGGCTTGCGGCCAAAATTGGAACTAACACCACCATTTTGTTTTGTTAGTCACAAATATTTGCCAACAGCTGTCAACGTCATTCGAGCGCCAAAATATCCTTGTAGCACTTGTACGATTCTTTTCACTCCTAGGGCAAATCACAAATGCTTTTGCATTTCTTTTCCTAGCAGTCCTATTTTTTTATCCTCCCCCGCTTTTCATAAAAGAGCCTTTACAGAACCATTTATATTTTTCAAGCCTGGCACTTATAGCTATGTATCTGATGATAAAACGAGACACGTTTATTTCTCTGCCTCTTTCTTTCATTTCTGTCTGTCGTGTGCCATCTCTAACCCTCAATTTCTAAAAGCCTATTCAATGAATCTGCTGTCAAACCTAAAGTACAATTCCCAAGGCGGCCGCAACTGCAAACCGCAGCCGCAAAAATAGCCAATCGCTGCGACAGACAGCAGTGGTACCACTAGTTTCTATGTAACTTTATGAAAATGGCAACAATCGCCAACTACGGAAGCATTTTCATAGAAACCAATCGTGTTGCTGAGATCTGTCGTTTACTCAAGTTACGTTTTAAAGTTGCAGTCGTTTTAGGAATCGTACCGTAACTTACATGAATTTGTTTCAATTTTAATCAACCAATCACAAAAACTACCACGAATTGGCAGCAGATAAACTGACGAAAACTCCCTTCGAAAAAATCTAGGACTCATCAATTATCAATTTGAGATCATACGAAATCTTTTCCAAAAACCATCCACAGCTGATCCAGTCTTAGCACAAGGTCTTTACAAACCCAAATTTTGTACAATTTTTTTGGCTAAAAGCTACGTCATTTTTTCAACGGCTCAAACAACATTCCTGTCCTTGCTGAGCTCGCGTCTCCTAGCTGAAGCCCTTGTAGAGGCTCTTATGGAAGCCCTGATGGAAGCTCTGGAGCCTATGGCGCTTGGAACTGCCCTTACGAACTCTTGAGGCTCGTTGGCGGTTGTTACTGATGCTCTTTTGGTGTATGTGCCGGGGTGTGTGGTGTCTTCTTCTTGTTCTGGTTTTTTTCTGTAATTAGCAGAGGGTTTGGTGAGACAGGGAGTTGTATAATATCCTGACTTTGAGGTTCAATTTAATGCAATATTTGGGAAGATAAATTCACAGCATTTATTCAAATTACGAATTGTCAAGGAGTAGGTCAGTCAGCCGGAACGTTGAAGCTAGTTGCAAATTTCAAAAATAGTACGAGCCTTTTCCGCGCAAGTTATTTATTTATTTAATTACAACGGTTGTGTTTACAACCAATTACAGTAACTAAAATTATAAAAATAAAAGAGACAATTATATATAACAAAGTAAAGCAAAATTTTAAGTGAAAACACAATGAAAATAAGGCTAGCAACACTTTCATAAATTCCTCTCGCAGTATTCCTGAAGTCCTGACGTAACTGTATCGAGCCCTTGTTTCTTCGACGTTTGTTTGTTCTATAAAACGTTACTTCGTTAGTTCATTTAACCCCATTGACTGAATTTTTCATGAAATAGTTATTGAATGGGGTTATATGAACTTGGAGGGCTGTATTGATGATTTGAATGATTATAATTCTGTAATTACATACGTGTTACTGGCGCGATTCATATTTTCATCAACATACAACCTGACACTGACCTACAAATCGCTAAAAAACGTAAAACAATTTAAATTTCGCGGGGTACCCTTGTGCTTCCACCTTAAGAGCGAACAAAAAAGGCGTAGTTAAATATAACGTCACATTATCAAGGCATCGATCTAAAGTCATCGATATAACATTAAGGTATATGCAAGAAATACAAAACATTTTTTATTTCTTATAAATGCCTTGTATTGGCCCATAAAAACATTGTGGTACACATGTTTAATTCTCAAATACAACACTTTTTTTACAATTTAATATTTAATGTAGCGTGTTTTTGGTGAAACGGAACGCAAACACAAAACGCATCGATTCCGGTAGTGACGTCAAATGCTATGTGCCAAAGAAACACTTTTAGTTGAAAAGTTTCACTAAGATTTTACTATAATATTGTTATTGTAATTTTTGCTTTAATAAAGCACTTACAATATAGTATAACTATTCTATTAAGGGCAAAAAATTTGATTTAAACAAGGCAGATACAGGGACGTCAAATGCTATGACATGAGTGGCCGCGACAGTCATGGACGTTTAAACTGTCGTAGAAAATTTTAGGAGTTTAATATGTTTTTTTGTGCGACAAGCAGTAGTTGAAATTAACTTTTAATTATTTTCTTGGGTTGATATTACTGCATTTTATTGAATTAAGTGAAAAAAAAAATTACATGCATATCCCCCGTTTTCGCAGAACAGCATTTCGAACTCGTATAAGGAACCCCTTCTGACGTATCATTAAATTATTTTCTAGATAGAAAAGAATCCTATAAATGTTTTATCTCCTTACCTGGGGAAACACGGATTGTCCCAGAACGTCTGGTCCATTCCGAAGTTCTCTCCATCCTGAAGGGTCTGAGGCATCTCAGTGTCCATCGTCTCTGGCAGGAAGAGGCACAGTAGACCTCCAGCGATTCCAAGCACGCCCAGGATTAGGAGCGGCAGGTCTTGGGATACATTAGCCTGGAAAGGATAGTCAGTTTTTTTATCAGACGTTGCTATCTTTTCTCTCGGAGCAGGTTGAAGTTTGGACTCGTGTCTGCTTGATGGCAATAGGCTGGTCCCTATTACAAGGGTCTTAAACAGACAGTTTAAAGAGCAGCAAAAAAATAATAGAGTCTGAGAATTCAGTATAAGTTGTCTCTATAATAATCATTTTAGAAGGACATTTTGTACCTAGATTTTGAGTAGATTTTTGTGATATAAGTAAGACATTAATACTACACTAAATAAGACAAATAGATATTAAAGAGAACTCACCAAATAAACAACAAAAGGTGCCAAAATAGAAGCGACATATCCCATGATGTGTATCAAGGCGACGCCCTGCGCCCTCACGACGGTAGGGAGCAGCTCAGCCGCGTACTGGAGCCCTATGTTGTATGATATGTTCACGGCGAAGCGGCCGAGGATGGCTAGGGAGGCTGATGGACCACCTGGAGGGAAAATTAAATTTTGATTAATACCCTATTGTTTGGCCAAAGAATTAGCATTGCCAGTTAACGTGGCATTGCTGCCAGTCGTCTGGGCACGTTTCCGTGACCGTGATGACCGTGACGCGGAGGAGTACTTTGACGCCTAAGTGAAGTGGCCTATTGTCGTCATTGTATACTTCTAGGCAGGAACTTAGTTTTAGTGTTAATTCATTCCTTTTTGTTTGTAAATATTTAATTTCTTTAACTGCATCGTTGTTCGAGTGGTGGCAAGCGCGACTGCTGAACATGGGGTTCAATTCCCGGGTCGGGTAAAGTGTTATTAGGTTTTTCTATCAGCAAAGTTTTGATTCCTGTTGTGACAGAATTTGTGAAGAATTTGTGAGAATTTGTGAGTCTGGATTCGTGCCCGGTTGATGGCATTAGGCTCACCCCCCATCACATGGGACTTAAACATAATTGGCGAAATGTGGGTGTACTATTAGCTACACCTCTGCCCTTACCCTACGATGATTACAGCTGTGATAATATGTTATTGAAGACTTACCAACAGGTACAGCCGTAGCTAATAGACTGAAGATACCGCTGATGACCATGGAACCGCAAGCCAGCCATCTACGACCCCACCTGAATAATACAAAGATATCTTATTTAATGATGTACTTACAAAAACGATGTTTTTAATTAAGTTTATTATATAAACTAGCGACCCGCCCCAGCTTCGCACGGATGCTAAAACTTCCTCTTGAATCGCTCTATCTATTAAAAAAAACCGCATCAAAATCCGTTGCGTGGTTTTAAGATCTAAGCTTACATAGGGACAGACAGCGGGAAGCGATTTTTTTTTAATACTATTTAGTGATATGAATTCAGTGGCGTAATAACATTATTTACAAACTAGAAATCTATAATCTATAATAGTAATAAAAATATATGTACAAGTATCAAAAAGGTTACAGGGCGTCAAAAAATTCGTCCACATCGCTGTCAACGGGAAAAATGCCCACCAGAAGAAGGCTGGCAGCATTGCCATGATAATACTTAAGTACATAGAGAGATCATAAATCTGTGTCTCTGCTTCCAATTAAAGCTGAGATCATCATCTGCCTAGCCTTTTCCCAACTATCTTGGGGTCAGCTTCCAGTCTAACTGGATGCAGCTGAGTACCAGTATTTTACATGGAGCGTCTGCCTATCTGACCTCCACAACCCAGTTAGCACTGGGTAATACAGTATCCCTTTGTAAGACCTCTGACTACGTGAAACGACAGTCAGAGAATTAACAAATGACAGCCGGGACCAAAAGCTTAACGTGGTTTGCGAGGCACGGAGGAAACTCAGTATGTAACGGGTGGTCAGCCATCCATGGAATGATCTTTAAAAGCGCTTAACTTTGAAGATCGACCCGTGCGGCTGTTATTGCTTAACCCCCTTTTTTTTTTACCGATGGGAAATCATCAAATAACCCCTCCCGCTCTGGGCTGAGCAAGAGGGAGTGTCAGACTTTTACTGACTAAAACCCATCCATGTTCCTTCCTTTGCCCTTTGTGTTCCAGGGCCGCGGTATCTCTTTCGAACAGTCCCGCAACCCTGGCAGGCGTCGGCCCTTACGAACCCCTTCCTGTTTGCTGACTCTCTTTGAGGCGCGCGTGGAACACTCTTGCGCCGTCGACACGGCCTGTCGTCATAAGACGGACGGACGGCGAGCTAGCCCATAGCTCACCGTCCACAGGCCCGCGCCTACGGTGGCCGGCGCCGACGCCCGGAGCGTCTCCCGCAGCGGCATTGTTTAACCCCTAGCTCCGTCTTATGAATTCTTGTACCCTACTTCCTACTTATACGAGTATTATAAATGCGAAATTTTGTGAGGATGGATGGATGGATGTTTGTTACTCTTTCACGCTAAAACTACTGAACAGATTTGGATGAAATTTAGCACATAGAAAGTGTTAATAACTTGGATTAAAACATAGGATATTTTTTATCCCGGTAGTGCGATCCTGTGGGACAGTTACCGGACTACACCTGCTAGTAAAGAAATAAATGAACTTACCGATCCAAAACTGCAGTCAAGAAGGTATCAGCAGGCAACTCCGTAGCCGAAGCGATGGTGAAGGTCAGGAATATATCCAGGCCCAAAGAGCCCACGTTCCTCACGTGGCCGTCGAATACCAGGGATATGGCCATCCAGATGACGATGAGGAGGATCGCGTTGCGTCTCAGCCTAGGGGTCTTGAACAGGTCTAGGACGGAGTAGGTTCTGCATTCAGCTTGGGATTCTTTGATGGTTTTTAGGGATGATTCCTGGAAAAATGTACTATGTAGTACACTGGTATAGTATATTTTGATACAAATGGGCAAACTTTGTCATTGCAACCGAAGCAGAACTCCCACCCGAGCTGCAGGCGAAGTTTTTATGGAGCCGAGAACTGCAGTACCAAATGCCCACGTGTTTTTCAATAGACTTCCGAAGAAATAAAATAATAGAACGAAAAGTATTTTTGTCATGAATTATTAGGAAATTATGATTTATTTTGTTTTTTACCGCGCTTTGCTTGATTTCGCTGGTTGAAGGAGATCGGGGTCTATTAAAGATTGATTGTGCCTAAGCTAGTAGCTACCTTAGGAATGTAAATTTTCTTTTGTACCACAACTGCAATGAAGAAAAGAAACTTACCGTGAAATCACTGAGTACTTTATCAGGAATTTTAGTCTTGTTGATCCTCTCAAACTTCTTCATGATCGTCAGAGCTTTGTCGATCTTGCCTTGAGACACCAACCACCTAAAAATGATAATAATTGCGTTAATTTACTTTGTATAGTTTATTTCATCACTGCTTTCAAAATGATGAAAGATTATAACATTATTAAGATTATTACACAACGCCACCTGGGGACAGGTAGCGTTGAAAAATTCTATCCTGTATTCCAAAATATGTAATTGAATAGACCTTTGAGTGAAAGTGCTTTACCTTATCCCATTGAATTTATTAGTTAAGATTTCATGGTTTCCTCTCATTTATTTTATAATGTTTTTTGGAGAGATTTGCTCCTTATGATTGACCCTATTTATTGATGCCTTAAAAGTACAGGATGTATTTTTTTTTGTAATTTAGCCGGTTCCATTCCCGAGCATGGCAAGAGAATTTTCGAAAATCTTTGAATGCAGACTTATTTCTTTTTAAAAATAAAGGAATGTTTCCTTTGTGTAATTTTTCTATCTCCAGTATTTAGAGTACTTTCCCTCCAGGTGGCGTTGAAAAATTCCACCCCATATATCATTGTGAGTAAACCTGGCCTCGAATTAAAAATTCCAAGACTTGTAACATCCCCCATTAAGGCGTCCACATGGTGGCTCCGCTCTCCCTCACTGGGAGGAGGTCCATGTCTCAGCAGTGGAAACATTGCAGACTGATAATGCATCAAATAGAGTCTTTCGAACATGCGGATAGTTCAGGTTATCGTTTATAATTTGCTCTTGAATTTTTTCGGCATCACATCCAGGGTCTTCTTACGATTTATTTCTGGATCAAATCATACCGGCTAAATCAAAATTATTTGCCAAAGTTATATAATTACCTTGCACTCTCAGGAACCAACCAAGGCGTCAGAATAGCAAGAGCAAAAGGCAGACTGGTGCCCATCGCAAACATACGCCAGTCATCAGCCCACAGTGCGATCCAGGGCAGCAGTGATGCAGCCAGAGTGAAGAACAACGCAATAGACATGTTGGCGACGAATGTTCGCCATTTTGGTCCAACGTATTCTAACACTGAAAAAAGAGAATGAACTGTAAGTAAAGTTTCTTGGCGCGTAATGGATGTAAAAATACCCTTAACGAAGCCGAAAGGCACGTCTTCTACCCGTCATAGCTATATTTTTTTTTGTAAAACACATATTATTTGTTGTTGCGTTAGTTGTCAAAGGCATTTTGTTAAGTAGGTAATTGTGGGTTACCCCTTCTTACAAAAAGTAAATGAAGATGCCGTTGCCATTGCCGAATTTGTAATGACAAAAACAGTTCCGACATTACTAGGCTTCTATATTGTCAACTTCTAGAAGTCAGTGTCCCAAAATATTACAACTTACCAAGGATATACATCATGGTGAAACAGTTATCGAAAGCCAGGCCAACGAAGAACCGGCAGAGAGCGAAGGTCAGGAAGCTGTCGCAGAATGATGTGCCCACACCGGCTATGAAGCCCAGGAGATTGGTGCCTGGAAATAGAATAATACAATACATATTAGTTCCACTGGAATGAGAAAAACGTCGAGAGGAAAGTGTTGAGTATGAATGTGGATGGGTATAAGAGCAGAGGAAGACCACAGAAACGATGGATAGACTGTGTGAAGGATGATTTGGCAAAATAGGAGGTGTCTGATGGGATGACGAGTGATAGCGAAGTATGGAAGGAGAAGACATGCTGCGCCGACCACAAATAAATTTGATTAAGTTTATGCATCTCTTTGTGCTTATTGACATTACTCTGTTCTGCCTCCTCTTTGATATGGAAGAAAATGGAAATATTAGTTTTTTTAAGTCATCCTTTGTTCTTTTCTGATAAATGTTCAGGATCCATCACAGTCGAATTGTTGAACTGCGTTGCTTCGGCGTTTTTCTGGCGGTTGCCACAATTGATTCTGGGTTTCAGGAGTTGCAGTGGTTCGAAATCAACCCAAAAAAAGGTGGCAGTGACAACTTATCATCGAGTAGCTTGCTAGTTGGCCACATCAAAGAATTACGAGGCTGTTTTAGAACAATATTAAACCTTATGACTTACCGACTAAAGCAGGTATTCTTCCGTACTTGTCAGCGATCCAGCCGAAGACCAGACCACCGACTATAGCTCCACAGAAGAAGATGGCTTGAGCAGTCGCTGCTAAGTTGTCTTTCTCGCATACCCAGTCCAACTGAAAGCATAAGGACATGACTTTAGAATTCTATGTCTTAGCGGATCGATGGCAATCTAAATTGTGTCGGCCCAGAACTGAGCCACTAGTTTGGCGCCTTCAGTAGCGTCCACTAGTTCCCGTAGTGAACAAACAACAGGACACGCAGGACACGATATTAAGTGCCCCATCGTTTGTAGAACAGCACCACATTTAGACTCCAGGGCAGAGTCATCTGCGAATCTCCAATTGAGTAGGTTTTACCCTTCGGTCAACCTCGGTGCGGAGTCTATTTAGAAACTTCCAAATAATGTGATAATTCAGCATATTAATTATCTGTGTGCCAAATTTTACCCAAATCCATTCTGAAGTGTTTGCGTGAAAGAGTAAGACGAACAGCCATCCATACAAACTTAGTAGTAAGATTTAAACATCGTGATATTACAGCTTGCTATTACAAAAATTTTAGGCGTAAGATAAGCCCAGTTGTTCAATCGCCAAAAATTAAAGCTGGCTAAGGGAGTCGACTGCTTTTTACTTTGCTTTGCCCCTTTTTTGTTCAGCCCCATGTAAAATTGGGCAGATTTTTTTGACGGCAGCTCTTTGCGTTTTGAAGCGCATTGTGTTTCAATGGTCCCAGTTGTCATTTGTGTCCCGAAAGTCTGACAACCAGTCTTACCAAGGGGTATCGTATTACCCAGGTACTAACTGGGTGGTGGAGGTCAGATAGGCAGTCGCTCCATGTAAAATACTTGTATTCAGCTGCATCCAGTTAGGCTGGAACGTAACCCCAACATAGTTGGGAAAAGGCTAGGCAGATGATGCCAGTTCATTATGGCTTATACAATAAATAATATATCTTGATCATCATCATCATTTCAGCCGAAAGACGTCCTTTGCTGGACATAGGCCTCCCCCAAGTGTCGCCACATTGACCGGTCCCGTGCGACTCGCATCCAGCGGATCGCCGCAACCTTCACCAGGTCATCGGTCCACCTAGTGGGAGGCCTCCCAACGCAACGTCTTCCGGTTCGCGGTCGCCACTCCAGAACTTTTTGGCCCTATCGGCTATCCGTTTTGCGAGCAATGTGCCCTGCCCACTGCCACTTATGTTCGGCAATTCTTCGGGCTACGTCGGTAACCTTGGTTCTCTTGCGGATGTCTTCATAACATATAACGTTAAATAATATAATAGAAGAAGTATCCACTCACCTCCGAAGCAATAGTATCATACGGCACGTCACTCTTATTGTACTCCCACCCATGTTGACAGGGCACCACGGCCCATTCATCATCAGGAGTGGTTCTACCTTCAGCCAGAGCCCTGCTGAAGTCTGCGGAGTACATCTTGCATCTGTCGTGGGAGAATGGGCCATTTGATGGTGGTATGGCTAACGCTCGTCTGGAAAGAAAGAAAACATGATTTAAAACATAAATTAACGTTTAACGTTTAGCATTATTTTGACAACCTTCTTCGAGATAAATCAAAATTGCTGTACTGGCCAGATACTTGCGACCAGCGGCCTGCAAAAGTTGTATGAAAATCCATATTCTGTCATGTTTAGCGGCAAAATAAATTACATAGTAAGCTCGTAATCTGTCGTGTTATTTAAAAATGGAACGATCTTCTACTCTGAAACATGGCAACCAAGGAGGTAACTTATCAAAGGTTTTATTAAATTTCGAATTGGCTTGCAAATAGAAAAAAGTTTCTTAAAAAAAAAAAAACAAATTAACTCTTCAACGCGAGCAAAATTATTGTTGTTTGAGTGCATCATTGATTTTGAAAAGTAGTTGTATTTCCTCGCATTATTTGAGAAAAGTACTCTGAAGCCTTGGCCACAACCAGGCATTGATGGACTTACGTATGTGTGCTTCGGCTTCGCCTCCGCCCACATTTACATGTTCGTCCATCAATGCCTCTGTTGCTGGCCGCTGCAGTAATGTACTATAAATTCAAATATTTAAAGGGGTTGATAATCAGCAATTCATGAACGTAAAAATTATATGACAGTTGCCAAAACGCTTGCCAGGCTTGTTATTACATTGGCAGTGAGAACTATGCCAACCGCTAAGCATAGAAAGTATATTTGATGTTCGATGATCTAGAGTTTTAAAGCACCTATTTAATTAATGCTATTTTTTATTTTTTTATTCTATTTATGTTATTTAAGTTGAAGCAATAAACGTTTTTTTTTTTTAAATTAATTTCTAAATTCAAATATATTTAAAAGAAGGCAAAAAAGGCTTTGCCATGATCCCTTTTTTAACCGACTTCAAAAAAGGAGGAGGTTATATGTTCGTATGTATGTTTTTTTTATTTTTTTATTTATGTTTATTTATGTGGCGGCTGCTGTAGGTACCTGGCCATAAATTATATTGACTCAATATTATAAAGTTGCTATGAAAACTGTAAAATTTTATGATAATGTTTATTTCATTTAATTTTCACACGATACTACTTTCCTAATGCACGTTTTACTTAGAAAAATAAAACATTTTAGTCTCGATCTTGAAGAAAAAAGATGATTTTTTAATTTTTTGTTGACTTCTGTTTTTTGTTTGATAGAATATCGTGTCTAGTTCCAAATTACTGATCGGCAGACTTCCTCAGTAAAAACATATTGTTAATAAACTGGTTTTCAATTGTTTTCCTTTACATGTGCTGTAAGACATTGCTTCTTGACACATTTCATGATTCTAGGTCAACGGGAAGTATCCTATAGGTTTGGATTCCCTTGAGAAATCTCAAAATATGCGACTTGAACTGGCATATCACATCTTTTGATCGCGTTGACTTACAAATTTAATTTTTTCACTGCTGTAAGGGGTAGCAGACTTGAGTATTTGATATTAATTACAGCTTCATACCTCCACGCGTTCCTGAGCAGAAGGGTCTTGACAGATGGACAACAAAATGATACTACAAGGGTTCCGTTTTTGCCGACTGAGATACGAGATCCTAAAAATGATTGGAACAATTAATTACGGAAACAAAATAGTTCCCAATAGTTTTGTCGGTTTCTTATTCGCTTCATCGGTTCTGACCGTGAAAGGAATACAATGACCTTTTACTATTGTTCTGACGACCTTTAGTTAAGGTTACTTGTGATTAGGAGCATTTAGGTTATATTTTGGCCGACTGGTTAGGTGTTAACTGATCGTTGTTTGTTACTAAACGCTTCAGTAGGTCATCATCATTATTTTGTCCTTATCCCAATACATTCGTGGTCGGCGCAGCATGTCTTCTTCTTCCATACTTCTCTATTACTCGTCATCTCAGCAGTCACCTCCTTTCTAGCCATATCATCCTTCACACAGTCCATCCATTGCTTCTTTGGTCTTTCTGTACTTGTAGACATATTCAATAATTTCCTCACGACATTTTAGTAGGTAACAGTCAAAATTAAAATACTTATTTTATTTCACATTCGCTCGACGTTCTTCAACGAGAAAAGGTGCAGTATAACAGAACCAATGTGTGTTACCAGATGAAACGTGGTCTCCCACAATAGGTCTTATACAGAAGCTCAAAGTTGCTCAGCGGGCTATGGAGAGGGCTATGCTCGGCGTTTCTCTACGTGAATCAGAATCAGAAATGAGGACATCCGTAGACGAACCAACGTCGTCGACACAGCCCAGCGGATAAGCAAGCTGAAGTGGCAATGGGCAGGCCACATAGCACGAAGATCGGACGGCCGATGGGGCAAACAGATACAAGAGTGGAGACCACGCATTGGAAAGCGCAGCGTGGGACTGCCACCTGCCAGATGGACCAACGACCTTCTTAAAGCTGCAGGGAGTCGCTGGAAGCAGGTTGCATAGGACCGGGCACGTTGGAAATCGATTGGGGAGGCCTATGTTCAGCAGTGGACAACAACGGGCTGAAATGATGATGGTGATGATGGTGATAACCGAACCCAAAATTAGATTAATACATAACATAATATCACTTCTGTAACCCAAAGGTACACACGGCTACACATCAAGCTATACATTTCAAGTTTATGCTGATCTTGCATTGTATAGGATTTCCGTACAATGCGAGGTTAGCTTATACTGGAAATTTATAGCTTGATCTGTAGCCATGTGTACCTAATAATACACCCACGTTTCAACAGTAATGTTTAAGTCCCATGTCATAGGGGGCGAGCCTATTGCCCTTAAGCGGACACACATATAAACTCCATGGGTGCCATTGAGAATTTCTAAAGGAAAAACCCAGTAACATTTTGCCAGACCTGGGAATCGAACCCAGGACCTCGTGCTCAGCAGTCGCGCTTGCGACCACTTATTTAACGCTTAAAATAATTACGATGCATTTCCGTGAATCTTGAGGCTAACACAGACTTATATTTTTACATAGGTACATTTCGAGCGAAACTTATTTAGAGGTTATTGCAAGAAGGCTCTAATCTTGATTCCCGAATGCCCTTAAATGGTAAGACAAACAATGACAAACGCTATCATCACGGAATGCGGGCTAACGCGGGTGAATTCGCCGCTAGAGGCGCTAGTGTAGCGCGAGGCCACCGAAATGTCAGATTCCATAGAAGTTCGCGCGTTGCGTGCTTTTTTTATCACGTATTTTACTAATAATCACAATTGTGGTCTACATTGAGCTATTCCTGATTAATTAGGACTTGAAGATCTTAAGTAGCACCCTAAGAGCTTATTTATTATTATATACTATGTACTTGGAGGTAAAATTATTTTTAAATGTTTCATTATTGTTATATTTATTGTTAGGGAGAATATCCCTAAAATTAGAAACCATGAAACATTTAAAAATATTTTTTTTTGTTAATAAATGTATCTGAAGTTTACACTATTTTGTTATACGTAATAAAATAAACTTTTATGAAGTTGTTGGTACTGTAAAGTATAAAATTAAATTATTGACATAACCTTACGCGACAGTGGCGCCATCTGATGAGCTCAAAAACGATTGCATTTTGCTGTCGCTCAGAACCGTCATGCTAGAGCGAGAGAGAAACAGAGCGCATCGCCAAAGCACTCACACACTGTTTCTCCGACTACCAAAAAGAGGAGGTTATCAATTCCTCTGGCATTTTTTTCGATTGGGCAACCCGATTGATTGGTTCCAAACCATTTTGGCGCCAATCCCAATAGCGCACATACTGGTCAGAAACCAGATCAGACTTTCATTAAATTAACGATTATTATAACTAACTATACAGGCTGTAACAAGACCCTTCACGAAGCCGTCAACCAAGCATTAAGTATATCAACTAAGAAACTTTACGCAAAAAAAATTGCTGGGAAACGACTTTTTTTTCAGCGTGAAAAATCACGTTTTACGGTAGGTCTCAGTGTAACGCACTCTAAACATTGTGCTGATGGATGGATTGAATAGTACGGGGGTCGTGGAGGAGTTTAAAGTTAAAAATCTTGCATTAAAAACATGAATTAAAAAAAAAAAAAAAAGTTGCATCTTTGACCCCCAATATCTCCGTAACTAGAAGGTTCCCAGGTATGGTCTAGAGAGAACAAAAAAATGATCGCAATGACGAGGAGAACAAGCGCCTTTCGGCTTCGTTAAGGGTTTTGTTACACTCTTTATTATCAAACCAAATATCTAAATTGTAGAGCACATAGCCTAAAGCAATTGAAAAAATATTACAACAGTGACTGATTCATATTCTTGAATCCTTCTATCAAAATTATTTGCACTCTCGCCCGTCGTACACAACTAATTGCACACTCCAGAACTTGAATGAGGGAAACGACTGAGTTGTCCAGGTTGCTGCGTACTGGTCAGACAAAACTTGAAGAAGATTTGCACTCATATCTTGAAGTTGGAGGAGGAGAAGAAGAAGGAGGAGCTCATGACTAAATAATAATTCCTCCGTGCCTCAGAAAGTACGTTAAGGCGTTGGTCCCGGCTGTCATTTGTAGATGATTGACAGTCGTTACAGTACAGGTAGTCAGTGGCCAAAAAGTCTGACTATCAGTCTTACCAAGGGGTATCGTATTACCCAGTACTAACTGGGTTGTGGAGGTCAGTTAGGCAGTCGCTCCATGTAAAATACTGGTATTCAGCTGCATCCGGTTAGACTGGCTCGGCAGATGATGATCTTGAAGTTGTGAAGGTTAGATAGACCGCCACAGTCCAGTTTTTGGGTTATACACCTTTGTAAGGTTCGATGCCAGATTTACTGATAAAGACTCATTAAGAAGGTGATTGAGGGTGAGGAGAGCAGCGGTGGCCCAGTGGTGGCGGCCCCGACTTACGAGCAGTAAGTCGTGGTTTCGAACCCAGGCAGACGCATTACTTTGTGCAATTTATTTCACGACTCTTCTCTCGAAAACGGTGAAGGAAAACATCGTGACGAAACCGGCATTTCCTAGAACCGAAAATTCGAAAGACATGTGACATCTACCAACCCGCACTGGGCCCGCGTGGTGGATTATGGCCCATTTCCTCTCATAGAGAGGAGGCCGCGTGTCCCAGCCGTGGGAACATTATAGGCTGATTATGTTAAGAATGTGATTGACTAGAAGTAGGATAATTAATCATCAATACCAATAATAATGTTTTGGCAACTGGCCTTAAGCGATAAGACAGCTATTAGAACTAGCAAATGATTAATATATTCGCAAATACATAACCTTCTATAAATAATAAACACCTGCGTAACTTTTTCCGTTTCAGAGGGTTCTGCCAATCTAACTGGATCGATTGAATACCAGTATATTACATAGAATGACTGCCAATCTGACCTCCACAACTCAGTAAGTAGGTACAAGAATAACCCTTGTTAAGACTGCTGGTCAGACTTTCATTGCATTTTGACTATACGTAACGACTGTCAAAGATAATACAAATGACAGCCGGGAGTATCTGATGCACGGCGATGATTCCCGATCTCCGCCACTGGTAGACAGATATACGATTTTTAAAAGAATTCTCATTGTCAAACCGGTGGTGGACTGAGACACAACTTTTCAAAATTCTGTCCGCCGGTGGTGGACATCGGGAATCATCGACGCTCGTAGGGGTGTCGAATAATATAATGAATGGGCACTCGTCCTTAAATCGATAGATATTTTAGCCATGAATTCTCCTGCGTATATTGACATTATGAGGTTATATTAATTAATTAATTATCAATACGAATAATCTAAATAACATTAACTAGCCTAAAGCGATTATACAACGATTACAACAACTAAATGATTGATATATTCGCAAACACGACAACCTTCAAAGCCACAACACACATTCTACTTCGTGATGAGATCGCCCTTGGTCTTGCTTCGTGCCCTTTAAAATTGGCAAAAACTTTATGATTTGTAGGATGTTTTTATTATCTGTGTTTATAAAAAAAGATATATTACTTTGTTTTGTAGCGAAACCGTGCCTATGAGACACGCCCATCATCATTCTCTTGGCCTTCTCCCAATTCATTTGGTCGACGCAGCATGTCTTCTTCTTCAATACTTCTCTATTACTCATCATCTTATCAGACACCTCCTTTCGTGCCTTATCATTCTTCACACAGTCCATCCATCGTTTCTTTGGTCTTCCTCAACTCTTATACCCATCCACAGTCAGTGGTAGGAACAAATGAACACAACTAATTTAATCGTGCATAAGCAATTATTGCTGAGTGGTACTATGGTAACCTGCTTGTCGCAGTCACGACGTGCAACATGTCAACTTTTTTTGTTCCGTCCTGTTGTATTTATAAATATTTTGTTTTTGTCATTTTACACGAGTAATCTATGGGTCAATTACACCAAAAGGTCGCTAGATGTCCTGCGCGTCCAGTATATTAATGCCTTCAGGATGTTGTTGAGATTGCTGCAGTAGGAGTACTGCAGTGCATTGTTGATGTTTGTGCAAGCTCGTACCGACGGGTTTCACGCGATTGTACGTAAAAAAGAGTGCCTCGCTACTCAGGAGAGAGAGATAGTTGCAACAGCATCCTGAGAACTGTAGCGGAGAACTATAGCTCTCCAATTGTAATTTTTCTTGTGCAGAGGGTAATTGGTACTAACACTAGATAATAGGTTATATATTATTATCTTACTAATACTCTTTGGATCTTTGTGTATCCGAAATAAAATAAACTCATTCATTCATTCATTTTGTATACACGTAATGTCTCTGCGAAAAATTAATATTTTTTCTTTCTTTCTTTCTTTCTTATTTAACAAAAACCATAGACACGAAAATAAGAAGAAGGACAAATAATTGCGGACCAGCTGCCGACGTCCGTGTTCGTAGATACTGTAAGTGTACAAGCTTCATCCATAGTGATCCATATAACACTGATGATCATGCCCTAGGCACGGGAGAAACACGTGGTTCTACAAGAGAGGTCTTACAGCTACTTCAGTTTTCTTTATTTTTCGTGTGGTTAGTGCCTAACCTGGTGTCTGAGTTTTAATGCCGCCTGACTTGGCTGTACATGCCGTCGAGAAATATCTCTCAGGCATGCTGGTTTTCCGGCCTTGGTTCAATCCATGGTCCGGAGCGAGACGGAATGGGACGCCGTCACCTCCTTCTGCGAAGCAGTCATGCTAGCGAAGGAGGTGGCGGAACGTGAGAGGGAGAGAACCTCACGTCCCAGCCGCCGCGGGAGACGCACCGGGCGTCGGGGGCCACGTGGTGGCCCCCGGCCACCGTAGGCGCGGGCCTGTGGACGGTGAGCTATGGGCTAGCTCGCCGTCCGTCCGCCTTATGACGACAGGCCGTGTCGACGGCGCGTTCGTGTTCCACGCGCGCCTCAAGGAGAGTCAGGAAACAGGGAGGGGTCCGTAAGGACCGACGCCTGCCAGGGTTGCGGGACTGTTCGAAAGAGATACCGCGGCCCTGGAACTCAAAGGGCAAAGGAAGGAACATGGATGGGTTTTAGTCAGTAAAAGTCTGACCCTCCCTCCTGCTCAGCCCAGAGCGGGAGGGGTTATTTGATGATTTCCCATCGGTAAAAAAAAAAAAAAGGCATGCTGGTTTCCCCGCGATATTTCCTTCACCGAAACTGAATATACAGGCACCCTGTCAGTTTGTGTAGGGCTGTTCCTTACACCCTGTATATGATAATTATTCAATAGACATGAAACCGAAAAATTAGAGGTGCGTGTCTTGGCTTTGAAACTTTGAACTCGAGACCTATGACTTGACAGTCCGACGGTCACACCAGCACCACTAGGCTATCACTGCTTAAGTATTTATAATATGGAGGCATCCGTGTCTGTTGCTACAGCAGCAAGCAGTGCTGCTGCCGTGTTGTTGCAGTCACAAGTATTATTATACACATATATTTCTGGTTTTAAGAACCGGAAACCAAACTCATTACCAATCATTGCACTATTATTCAATAACCATGCTATCAACCACTAGACCAGTTAGGTTAATTAGCCACTAATCCTGAGCGATTCTCATATTACCCGCGCCGACACGCCAAAACACAATTAAATTAACAAATTCCGCTCTTTTTGTCTCTCTCCGCGAATAGAGACGTAACTAACAAGCGTGTAATTGTTCCGGTGGTTGTGCCACTTAAATACATTTACAGCCTTCTGCGGGACGGACGTCCGCATGACTACGGATGTATTGTCTTTTTTATATAAAAGGGGGCATTGTGCTATTTTTACTCTTATTCGCCTATTAGTAGATAGATCAGGCTTCATTGTATACCAAAATAGTAGCTTTAAAAATATGATGTCTACTTTCATCAAACTCCTGCACTTATTGCAATTAATTTAGGGTCAGTGCAACATATCTTTTTCTACTATATATTGTCGTTATCCTTCAAATTTGATATAAAGGTCAATCTATAATTATGTTGGCAAATATTTTTTTTTCCTTTTTATATTATGGAAAACCAATCACCAGTAATTTTGTTCATGGACTTGACTAAAGCATTTGACTTTGTAGATATAAACATACTCTTCTACTCTTTAGGTATTAGAAACATATGGAGCAGGTGGCAACATCAACTGAAACTTGCAAGGAAGTAAGTACTAGGTACATAAGCTCCCCTGTTAACAAAAATGTAAATTCTTTACCGGAGCTAAGATCCGAAATCGGGGATGCCCCAGGGAAGTATAATAAACCCATTGTTATTTTACATCAATATCATGCTTGCAAGATGGTTAAAACTTTTTGCTCTGCATCTCATGGAACCGGATAAATAACAAACAATATTGTATTCACATACATACCTACATAAAAAATTACATTATCATTTAATCTTTATAAATGCATTCTTCTACGAAGTTCTAACTTCACCGATAGTTAAAAGGTACCTTTGTAAAAACTACAATAATAATTATGTACAATCAACGTCAATTATTTCTGTAAATAAGTATTTCATACTAACATAACATCGAAACGATTTCTTTTCAAATATTATAGTTATGTCAGAAATCCATACTAATACTGTTAATGCGAAATTAACTCACCTCTGTCTGGTATCTTTGCCTGCATAAACAGCTGAATAGATTTTGAAAATAATGTCAAACGTATAGACCATCACCTTAGGACATTAGATGCTTTTAGACCTGTAATGATGGGTGTAAAAGTACGTTTAACGAAGCCGAAAGGCTCTTGTTCTCCCCGTCATAGCTATCAGCTTTTTGTTCTAGAACATACCTGGGACCTTCTAATTACTGAGCTATAGGGGGTTAATCTATATTTAATGTTATTACTTTAGTTTAAAGACCTACTAATCCCGTACTATTCAATGCATCAATCAGTACAATGTTTTGAGTGCGTTACATTTGAATTCTGCCGTAAAACGTGATTTTTCACATTAAAAAAATCGTTTCCTAGCAATTATTTTTGCGGCGATTACTTAGTTTGATGTACAGAATGCTTGGTTGACGGCTTCGTGAAGGATACGTTTACACCTAGAATGTTCCCGCGGGATAATTTACAATGACCTCGCGAGCGAAGCCGGCAACAGCTAATTTGAAGAATTAATCATCGATTTTTGTTGCCGACTGTAGGGTATTTCTATTAAATTGCGGTTCAGAATGTCCATCATTTGACGTCATACTTTGATAGAGCTATTAAAGGAATCTTTATCAATAGCAATTGATCTGTATTCATGAAAAAAAAAAAACGTGTCACGATCATAGCTAATTTTGGTCACGACTAAAGTAATTTTGCAATATTTTTTGTTCGCCACCCTTTTTCATCTGAATTCTCTTGCAATTTAACCGGATGCGGCTGAATACCATAAATAAAATTTACATGGGACGACTGACTATCTGATCTGCATAACCCACCAAGAAATGAAACGGCATAGCTATTGAGAAGAGCTAACAAAGAAATGGAAACTTTATGGATCACTTAAAATTTAACAGACATAGTTGGTAAATATGAAAACAAAGGTGTTTCTCTCTGTATTCACTAGACTTTAGCTGCTTAATGTATTTTATGAGGATTTTATCACATATAAAAAAAAAAAAACGCTGAAAGAAAAATATTTATTTGTCGCAGGGACATGTCATGTCGTGCACTGTACAAAATGACAAAAAAAAATATATAAAACAATATTAACTAAATAATACTTAGTTACATTCTTAATTCATACTTACGAATTTTGAGGATGTTAGCTAGTTATTTTTATTAAGTATCGGAGACGCAACAAAAATAAATGATTTGATAAGTTATTTAAATAATAAATAAATAATAAATATCGCTGGACATTACACACAGCGCCATCTAGGTGCCACACTAAGCAACGAGGCTTGTGTCATGGACACCAGATAGTTGATAATACTACATAGATACTTTTTGTTTGTAAATACATACTTATTATACATATAAACATCCATGACTCGGAAACAAATGTCCATGCTCATCACACAAACATTTGCTCCTACCGGGATTCGAACCCGGGACCCTAAGAACGTAAGGCAGCCTCACTACCTCTGCGCCATTCAGGTCGTCATAATGATATTATTAAATGATATTAACAAGTAATAGGTACTAAAAACTCTATATTTTAATTAAACCTTTTGATTGACTATCTTAATATTTACTGTTTTATGTATTTTTTTGTTAAAAAGCAATCTTTATCACTAATTTGTTCGTCGAATTTTAAGTTTTTTATAACCTACAAATTATTTTTAGTCCTGTGCAAGTGGTCCTTGGAGCCGGATTAAAATTAACGAATGCGATGTTAAATATATTTTTAATGTATATATGTATGCAAGATGCATTGACATTTTCCTTTGAATTGACTTATCTAAGTATTTATGGCATTATCCTTTTATATTAATTAACTACCCAAGCTCCCATCAACCGTGTACCAAACAGAAAAAAAATAAATAATAGACAATTACATGCTAGAAAAACTCGATAATTGAAAAAACAAGATAAAAATGTACGGTCTATTCATAAATGTTTATAAAATTAGCTAATTATAAATAAACAAGCTTCTTGATGAATTATTGATTGCATTGATTATTGGCATAATGCGCAAATTGTGTCAATTATAGGTGGGCACTTAAAATAATGTTTTTCTTCGTCGAGATAGAATTGTTATAATAGAAAAAAAAACTTAATTACAGATTGATTCAAGTTCTGTGGATCTGTTGAAGTCAAACTGTCATCACATCATCTGCTTAGTATTGTCCGAACTATGTTGGCTTTTGGTCTGACTGCATGCAGCTAAATAAGTGGCGGAACTTTCATAGTAGCCTACAAGCATGGCTTGCGCTTATAACCTCTTCATGATGTTAGGGTTTCTGAAGTCTGCTTGTCTTATGGGCTTGTTGTTGCACGTCACACTGTCCCATACGGCAAGCCCTTAAGGCGAGCAGACTTAAGATTTCGTTAGGTACTACATTCGTGTATAGCCTATACAGGATGTAACAAGACCCTCAACCAAGCATTATGTACATCAAACTAAAAAACTTTACGTAAAAAATATTGCTGAGAAACGACCTTTTTTTTTTGGGGTGAAAAATCACGTTTTACGTTAAGACTTAGGTAATATATGTGAACGGACTCAACACATTGTGCTGATAGATGGATTGAATAGTACAGGGGTCGCGGAGTTTAAAGTAAAATATCTATGTTTAACCTTTCGTATGCCGATTATACAGCGTGTAACAGAAAGGGTATAATCATATGGAATACTGTGGTACTGACCATGAAACTGAACAACTTTCTCTATGGGACCACCATCGAAATCGTAAAAAAAATAATCAGCTGTCCTATACAAAATTTCAATACCCACTCGACCGAAATGTATGGGACAGCTGATTATTTTTTTACGATTTCGATGGTGGTCCCATAGAGAAAGTTGTTCAGTTTGATGGTCAGTACCCCAGTATTCCATATGATTATACCCTTTCTGTTACACGCTGTATAGACACAATTAAAAACCTATTGTGTCTCGTGTAGATCTACGTCCCGGCACACGAAGGGTTAAAGTAAAATATTAAAATAAATGTTTAAAGTAAGATATCAAAAACAACATCCATCATCATCCACACCAGCCATCCGTCCATCCATCGCCATCATCGTACATTAAAAACATGTATTAAAAAAAAGGTATGGTCTAAAACAAACAAAATATCGCAACGACGGGGAGAACAAGTGCCTTTTGCTTCGTTAAGGGTCTTGTTACATCCTTTATAATACTTTTGTTTCGCCTCACTCAAAACAGTAGTTCCTATATTTTAAGATCCGCAACACAAACAAATAAATTGATATGTCCCATTAACACCCAATTACGTCAACATTGTCGAAAGTAATCGACGTATCAAGGTGATTCCTAAAAATAATTGAACTACAATCATTTTCCTACATATCCGCATTGCAATGAACACTTAACACAACTGTAACAGATTTAACTTAAAAGCTTGTGGGTTTTAAAGTGATGTCATTTTTACTCGAAATTGACATTAGTGACGTTATGACATCATTTAGAAAAAAGAACAACCTGTATCTTTAGGACGAACAAAATTATTGCTGGAAAACGATTTTTTTTTTAATGAAAAATCACGTTTTACGCTAGGACTCGATGTAACGCACTAAAAACATTGTGCTGGTGAATGCATTAAATAGCAAGGGGATCATGGAGGTATTTAAAGTAAAGTACATACGAAACATACAAACAAACAACGAAGTTACATACATATAAATAAAAATATGTGTTTTAGAAAAACTTTTCAAATAGTTGGAACTTTGACCCAAATACCTCCGTAGGTTCTAGGTGCTAGGTTTCCAGGTATGGTTCAACAAACAAAGTTTCACAATGACGATGAAGGGGACCAGTGTCGCGGGCCTGTGGACGGCGCGGGCCTGTGGGCAGTGAGCTATGGGCTAGCTCGCCGTCCGTCCGTCTTATGATGACAGGCCGTGTCGACGGCGCGTTCGTGTTCCACGCGCGCCTCAAAGAGAGTCAGCAAACAGGAAGGGGTCCGTAAGGGCCGACGCCTGCCAGGGTTGCGGGACTGTTCGAAAGAGATACCGCGGCCCTGGAACACAAAGGGTAAAGGAAGGAACATGGATGGGTTTTAGTCAGTAGAAGTCTGACACTCCCTACTGCTCAGCCCAGAGCGGGAGGGGTTATTTGATGATTTCCCATCGGTAAAAAAAAAAAAAAAAAAGGGGACCAGTGTAAGTAACTTCACACCCATTATACGAATCCGCTTCCAGTCTAACCGGTTGCTGCTGACTACCTAAATTTTACTTTGAGCGACTGCCTGTCTGACCTTTCAATTTTGAACGGTCATAAATACTCATTTGAGTGCCGGCAATTTCATTTAACAACATTATTACATTTAAGTACCTATAGTTTTTCAAATTCAAATTCTTTATTGCGAACCAAGTGTACAGTCTTTTGTAGATGTTAACAATAGGTAGGTTCTTAGAACTTAGTTGCCTGTTAAGGTATTGCAATGAGGGCTATCGTTTTTGAGCTCACCAGATGGCGCCACTGTCACGTAAGGTTATGTCAATAATTCTATTTTATACTTTACAGTACCAATAACTTCATAAAAACTTTATTTTATTACGTACGACCCGCCCCGGCTTTGCACGGGTGCAATGTTATACATAGAAACCTTCCTCTTGAAACATTATAATATCTAATATAAAAAACCCCATCAAAATCCGTTGCGTAGTTTTAAAGATCTAAGCATACATAGGGACAGACAGACAGCGGGAAGCGACTTTGTTTTATACTATGTAGTGATAACAACATAGTGTAATTTTTAGATAGGTACATATTTACAATATTCTCCCTAAAATTAGCAAGCATGAAACATTTTAAAATCATTTTACCTCCAAGTACTAATAAATAAGATCCTAAGTTGCTACTTAAAATCTTCAAGTCATAATTAATCAGGAATGGCTCAATCTAGACTCCAATCGTGAGTATTTGTAAAAATACGTGTTAAAACAGCACAGAACGCGCGAACAATCTATGACATCTGACATTTCGGTGCCGCCACGCTACACTAACGCCTCTAGCGGCGAATTCATACGCGATAGCCCCCATTGTCTAATCTCTTATTATAATGAAAATAAAATAAAAAGCGTATAATCGTGGTGACATCGTAGGCAAAATATTAAAAAAAAACGGGCAAGTGCGAGTCGGAGTCGCGCACGAAGGGTTCCGTAATATTATCGAAAAAAACACGTTTGTTGTATGGGAGCCCCCTTAAATATTTATTTTATTCTGTTGTTATAGCGGCAACAGAAATACATCATGTGTGAAAATTTCAACTGTCTAGCTATTACGGTTGGCCTGGTGACAGACAGCCAGACAGACAGACGGACAGTTGAGTCTTAGTAATTAGGGACCCATTGGGTATGGAACACTAAAAACCACCTCCACACCCCAGTAACTGGGTTTTAACACGATACCCTTTGGTAAGACTGGTTGTCAGATTTCAGGCTTTCGCCTATTCGATACACCTGTCAAGCAATGCATGGCAGTCGAAATCGCCGAAGCATAGAGCGCTTTCAGTCAGTATATAATCTATGGAAAATCTTGATCAGCGTGGAGATAACTAAATACGCATAATGTACTGCGGAAATCCTTAATAATTTAATTAGGAATACAAAAAAAATATTTTTACTTGAGAATTAAGCCTGTTTTTGTTGGTCGCCCTTCGAGGCAATTATTAGCATTACCAAAACGTTTTTTGCAATCATTATTTAGATAAGGAGTTAATGTGCTTATTATTAAAATGGTCGTCTTACTCTACGGATCTACCTATTGTACATAATGTGTGTAAAAAACCACTTAACGAAGTCGAAAGGCACTTGTTCTCTTCGTCATTGCGATCATGTTGTTGTTTAGGACCATACCTGAGAACTTTATTGGAGGTCAAAGAACCAACTTCTATTTAAATACAAATTTTTAATGTTATAACTTTACTATAAAAACATCCATGACCACTGTGCTATTCAATGCATCCATCAGCACAGTGTTTTGAGTGCATTACATTGAGTCCTACCGTAATCCGTGATTTTTCACCCCAAAAATAAAAGTCGACTCCCAGCAATATTTTTTCTTAGTCTTCAGCTTCGTGAAGGTTCCAATTACACCTTGTATGTAATAAATAAAAATTGTTATGTAATTTAAATTTATTCAAAACTTGTTAAAATCAATGTAGTGTGGATTGCTTTTTAAGTAGGTGTTTGAATAATTACGAGTTTTTTCTTTTGCATTAAACACAGACGAAAAATACTTCCAACGAATCATGTCGGTCTTGCTTTGTTTATTTTAAAGATTTAAGACGCACTTGTAATGTCTTATATGACAGAAAACATGAACAAATTGCATAAATTAATAATGATTAATTAATTTTAATTAATTAGCATTGCCATTCAGCGTGGCAATGCTGAAGTCTTCTGGGCACGTTTCCGGATGACATCGATGGGGAGGAGTACTTTGACGCCTAAGTGTGCTATTGTCGTCGTTGTATATATGTAGGAACTTAGTTTTAGTCTTCTTTTTAGCATTATTTTAGTTCTATTTGTAGTCTGTATAATGTACTTAATAGATATACTTCCTAAATATGTTATGTCAGATATATTAAGAAATATATAATATCTGTATAAAAAATAAAGGAAATAATAAATTTTAAAATTATTTATTTGTTACTTATTGGCCAAAAAAGTAAATGGCTGAACTTGATTAAGGGTTTCACAGTTTCATAATACAATTATAATGTATCACAGTTTAAAAGATTTTTTTGAGCCATCCTTTTAATTTAGTTATTAATGGGACTTTAAGCAGATTTAACATGTATTTAATGGTTCATTAAAAGAGCGTTCAAGGAAGGAGTTTCTTTGCCCAGTCTTCTCCTTATAATCGGCCATGTTTGTGAATGGGTGGCTCAACTCATAGAAAGTTTATAAGTTTGTTCATTTGGAGTTCGAAGTTCGAGTCAAGTGTTGTGTGTGATTCCTATTTACTAACCATGAAGAATCATGTCACACGGTCTGAGACAATATGGCGTCGATTATTGGAGATGGTATTCCTCCTAATGTCCCTGTCTTGACATTTACCTACTTTTTCCTAAGAGTTAGTGTTCGTGACTGTACTTGAGTTCTCCAATAATCTAGTCCTAAATAGTTCGCCCCTAGCATTGTCATAAATTTGGTTTTGCCTGACAAGGTTAATTTGGGCATGTCAATGATTATATGTTGAAGTCGGCTATTGCATTGATCTTGTCATTTACATAACATTACAATAAATTACACAGCCTTGTACATTGAAATAGTTTAAATTATAACCTAAATAAAGCCAAACCGGATGGTACCGATTAGTTGTCAATTTTGGAATTGTTACAATCACAGTGTCTATGTTTGGGTATGAGATAAACACGGGTATAGTATGACCACGTTAAATGTGCAGTTCGTGGTGGCACTGCTTGTCAAGCAGAAATGCATCGATATGTCAAACTTGGTACATTTATTTAGTTTTTTGTTTTCCCGCCTACACAGATAATTGAAGTATACCTACTTTAGTTTTATATTTTTTTAATGTTTATGTTCCAATTTCGGACTTACATGGTCAAATTGATTTGATGTAATTGTTGACATTAAGTATTTTTAATGTCAAATCAATTTGATAAAATCATGAAACATTAAAATATGTTTGTCCTTTGGCCAAAATGAAAAATATAGGCCACGATTTTTATAGTTAACTGGCTTGCGCCCGTGGCTTTGCGAATTGATATTTTTATAAAGTATCTTAAATTATAGTCTATGTGTTATTCTGATGTTTGATCTATTTTACTGTAAAGTTTTTTTAAACCCGTTGAGTAGTTTTTTTTTAGTGTTGATCAATGCTCGTGCCTTCTCTGTTGAGAAGAGGCCTTTGCCCAGCAGTGGGACAGTAATAGGCTGGTATTATTATTATTATTTAAGGTATATCTGTTCATACACGAAATCTCTTAAGAGGTCATTGTACTCATCATTATGAACAACTTTCACTATGGGACCATCCGCGAAATCGCGAAAAAAAATCAGCTGTTCAGTACATTTTGACGAGTTAATGCGATCATATTGCAGGGAACAGTTGATTTTTTTTTCGCGATTTCGATGTTGGTCCCATAGTAAAAGTTGTTCATAATGATGAGTACAATGACCCCTTAAGAGATTTTGTGTATGAATAGATAGACCCTTTAAAGTAGTTTTTGCGGGAAAGGGTAACTAATATCCATCCATACTCACAAACTTTTGCGTTTAAAATAATATAGCAAGGTAAGAAGTAAGACAGAAGTTTATAAATTCTGTAAAATTTGTAATTACTTGCAAATTTTTTTTTTTTAAATACAGGGCGTCTCAAGACCTTTCACGAAGCCGTCAACCAAACGTTATGTATGTACATCAAATTATGTAACTTTACGCAACAATTATTGCTGGGAAACGATTTTTTTATGGGGTGAAAAATCACGTTTTACGGTAGGACTCAATGTTACGCACTCAAAATATTGTGCTGATGGATGGATTGAATAGCACGGGGGTCGTGGAGGTGTTTTTTTTTTCAGTACAAATATTACATTCAAAAAGAGTGCTAAAAAAAACTTGTGAAAAAGTTGGAACTTTGACCCTAAATATCTCCGTAACTTTCCCGGAAGGTTCCAGGTATGGTCTAGAACAAAAAAATGTTCGAAATGACGGAGAGAACAAGTGCCTTTCGGCTTCGTTAAGGGTCTTGTTACTCTTTTTAGGTAGATATTGCCACTAACAACAAAATCACACACCCAAGTATAGAAAAACAAAGCGTATGGCCAGTCAGAGAAGTTAATTGTACCCATTTGTACCTCAAATTAACACACTTCTACAGTACGACCACTTAAAGTGTGCAGTTCGAGGTGGGGATGCTTGTCAAGAAAAAATGCATCGACATGTCAAACTTGGTACATTTATTTTCGCTCTGTGTTTTTCCAACTGCCCAGATAAGTTAGTTGAAGTGTACACTAATTTGCCATTTCATACAACTGTCAAAGAAAGAATGACAGATAAAGTTTTATTTTATGGATAGTAGAGGTGGTTCGTTACGTCATTTTCAAGAAACGTAACGAAACCAGTTACTTGGTCGGCGTCACCTGTTTCAAAACTAGTGATTTTTGTAACTAGTTATTTTTATTCAGCTACTGTGATTGTTTGTATAAATATCTCCACCAACTATACAGTTACACATGAAACGAAAATAATTTAAATCACTATTTACTTAAGTGTATGTAGCTATACTGTTAAATCAATAAATTAACTTCCCTTCATACTTTACTCAGGCTTAGGGCTGACTGCATTAAATGTATTTATGACTAATTATTAGTGTTTACTATGAACCTATGATCAACCAGTCGACCAACTGACACTACCGACAGTCTACTCTATTCTCGATCGCTCGAATAACGTAACGACTACTCAGCTACTCACACCCAACAATCACAGATAACTGAAATAACGCAATTACAAAAATCACTACTTATAACTAGATTCGAAACTAGTGATTCGGTTACATGCCGCGTAACTAGTTATTGTATCTAGTGACGTGAAATAACGCACATGCCTAATGGATAGTTTAAGTTGGTAGTCAATTTGCTAAACAATACATAATCCTGTGTTTTACTTGTGATAATAGCATCACACCTGTAACCCCCGAAGGGTGAGGCAGAGGTGTACCTAATAGTACACCCACATTTCGCAGGTTATGTTTATGTTCCAAGTAATAGGGGCGAGCCTATTGCCATCAATTGGGCACAAATCCAGACTCCGTGGCTGCTACTGAGAAATTCCTGAAGGAAAAACCCAATAGCACTTTGCCCAACCCGGGAATCGAACCTGAGATCTCCAACAAGGCAGTTTCCTAATTGTTTTCCTGATATTAACCATAAAAACTTGAAAAAAATCGACTCACCTTTCTTCTATAGTCAAATTCGCCAACTCAGGTATCCAACACCAGTGCTGCTCAGGCACGAGTGTCATAAAAATTTGTGAAAAATAAACAAATGCCACAAAAAATGCAAAAGGAATCATCAATAAAAACAGTATCTTCTGGTAAAGTCCAAATTCTCCAACATATGGCAACAAATCGTCAAAATCTGTATTTTTTTTCTTTGCAACATTTGTCGTTGACACATTTTTTGGTGTGGCAACATCGGAACTGTCATTCTCGTAAGCTTTGTTGACGAAACCGCCGCTTAAATCTATGTTTGATAAGTTATTTGTCGTGTTTTGGGTGTTATCCTCAGAGGCGTACGAGTTTCTTTCTTGTGGCGCCATGTTTAAGATTTTTGCATAATCTTTTTTCTTTAGGTTGGCAATTTTGATCTGGAACAAAGAGAGAATGATGTTAGAAAACAATTTACACTAAACCCATTGTTTCGTCTTAATGTAAAGACGGCAGAGGAACCAACACAGAAAACACAGCAACTTCAGCTTCTGCAGCTAGTTTTAGATGGATCCATAAAATTCTGTTCAAACGTTAGGGCGGCTGGGAAGTTAGCTGCTAGTGACGGTTTGCGCAGGTATAACGGTTCAAATTTTATGTTGGCTGGAACATCTAACGTAAAGCTGCGCAGAACATAATTTTAGGTACCAGCAGGGCGCAGAGGACGCATCGTCTTGACTGTATGATGCGCAGACTGTCACTCGCAGCTAACTTCCAACTAACGCCATGAAGTTTGAACAGAACTAAATCTTCGTTGATGGACTTGGAGAGCAGACCCGTAGACCCCCTATATCAGAGCCTGATTTGAACCAGTATTTTTATTTTTATTGCAAGTACGCATTAAACTGAGGCGCTTTCAAAGATGCCAAGGGGCAAGGTCTTTGCTTATTACGCACCGCATTTTGAAAAAAGAAATCAATAAGGCTTTCGAATTTATTGACAGGAAATGACCTCCTTTCCCTTGTCTTTGCACATGAAACGGATGTTGAATGGGGGCTATCGCGTATGAATTCGCCGCTAGAGGCGCTAGTATAGCGCGAGGTCACCGATATGTCAGATGTCATAGTGTTCGCGCGTTGCGAGTTGTTTTATCATGTTTTTTTATTCATATTCACGATTGTGGTCTAGATTGACCATTCTTGATTAATTATGACTTGAAAATTTTAAGAAGCAACTTTGGATCTTATTTCTTAGTAGTTGGAGGTAAAATGATTTTTAAATGTTTCATGCTTGCTAATTTCAGGGAGAATATTGTAAATGAAGGGTGTAACAAGACCCTTAACGAAGCCGAAAAGCGCTTATTCTCCCCGTCATTGCGATCATTTTTTTTATTCTAGACCATACCTGGGAACCTTATAATTACGGAGATATTGGGGGTCAAAGTTCCAACTATTTAACAAGTTTTTTTTATATGTATGTTTTTAATGTAAGATTTTTACTTTAAACACCTCCACAACCTACGAGGGTAGGCTATTTAATCCATCCATGCCATCAGCACAATATTTTGAGTGCGTTACATTGAGTCCTACCATAAAACGTGATTTTTCATCCCAAAAAAAAGTCGTTTCCCAGCAATATTTCTTGCGGAAAGTTACTTACGAGATAGTTTGATGTACATGTAGAATACTTGGTTGACGGCTTCGTGAAGGGTCATGTTACACCCTGTATGTATCTGAAGTTTACATACACTATGTTATTATACGTAATAAAATAAACTATTTATGAAGTTATTGGTACTATAAAGTATAAAATAGAATTATTGACATGACCTTACTCGACAGTGGCGCCATCTGGTGAACTCAAAAACGATAGCCCTCATTGACCAGTGAGTTACCACACGAAAGCATTTTGTCGTAAAATATAGCACAGTATTACCCGCATGCAGCTGAAACCCAGTATTTTACGTGACTGTCTATCTGACCTCCACAACCCAATTAGTACTGGGTAATACGATACCTCTTGATAAGGCTGGTTGTCAGACTTTCAGGTCACTGACTACCTGTAACGACAGTCAAACATCTACAATTGACAGCCGATACCAACGTGCTTTCCGAGGCACGGATGAATTTCAGTATGTAATGGGTGGTCATCCATCCACGGACCAACCTAGGCAAGCGCGGCTTAACCTGAAGAACGACCTGAGCGGCTATTTAGCCACGCGAGCACGTCCCGCAGGTATGTCTTTCCTAATTTCCATTAACCACAGAACCACATCACAGACAGACATCAAATCACGGTCCAAAAGACCCATCTATTCTATACTAATACTACTACTAATAATATTATAATATAATAATAATATAATAATAATACTGTCCCACTGCTGGGCAAAGGCCTCTTCTCAACAGAGAAGGCACGAGCATTGATCAGCACGCTTGCTCAAGGCGGGTTGGCGGTTTCAGAATTTTATAAGTCCAGGTTTATAATATTATAAAGAGGTAAAATTTGTAAGTTTGTATATAGAGGGTAAGCTCTGGATCTAAGCACTGAACCGATTTTGAAAATTCTTTCACTAATAGGAAGCTACATTATCCCCGAGTGCCATAGGCTATATTTACAACGTGCCCGTGGGATAATTTCCGGCCAAAACGCTAGCGAAGCCGCGGGCAACAGCTAGTTTCCAATATCTCACGCAGTTCTCTCTGACGTCACGCGAGACGTCATTCACCATTCGCTCGACACTCGGCCTTGAATCATAAAAACTATTTGGTTACATAAGTTTGTATGAGGAGTTGTGAACCTTAGGTAAGGTCATGGTATGAGTGAATGACCAGAAGTTCGGAACTGTGAAAGTTAATGGGCTATGAATGGGCTTTATGAAGAAATGCTTTTCAGAATGACCGCTTTTTAACCGACTTCAAAAAAGGGGAGGTTCTCAATTCGGTCGTATTTTCTTTATGTTTGTTATCACCTAAGTCCGTCATTTTACAGCCGATTTTAAAAATCCTTTTTTTTATTTAGCACGGCATGTTAAAGCCAATTCAGAGGCCCATGGGTGGCTTATAAACTCTGACACCAGGCACACTACCATAAGAATTCAAAAATGCGAAAAAAAAACATAATGCAAAAAAAAACGACTTGCAAAAAAACACTAAAAAGTTTAAAATAACTTTAGTTTCGGAAGTCGGTGTTCTTTTATTTTTTCATTGACATTTTGCCACCGACTTGAGTTATTTTAGACTTTTTTGTGTTTTTTTGGAAGTCGTTTTTTTTTCGCATTATGTTTTTTTTTCGCTATTTTTAATTCTTGTGGTTAGTGTACTTGGCGTATGGCTGTTTTTTGGTAGTCGTTTTTTTCTTACAAGCAGGTTTTTTGGCATTACTTACATTACTCAATTAATTCGTGTGGTTAGCGTGCCCGGTGTCAGAGTTTTTATGCCACCCATGGGCCTCTGAATTGGCTTTAAAATGCCGTCGAGAAATATCTCTCAGGCATGCTGGTTTGGTTTACCCACGATTTTTTCCTTAACCGAAGCATGTGATAATTATACAATCCGCACATGAATCCGAAAAATCAGAGGTGCGTGTCTTGGGTTTGAACTCGAGACCTATGACTTGGCAGTCTGACGGTCACACCACAGGCTATCACTGCAAGTAATGCAAGGATTGACAGCCGTGACCAACGGCTTAATGTGCTGTCACGGAGGAAACTTGGTATGTAATGGGTGGTCACACATCCACGGACCAACCTAGGCAAGAGTGGCTTAACCTTAAGCTCGACCCGAGCAGCTAAAAGAAAACATTCAGATTTTTGTCGCGAGGAGTACCTAAACGCATTTAATTTGCTAAAAGACTGATTTAATTAATATCCATAATTTTGTGCTATTGTAGTCGCAAAAGAACCATTCGAATTTACGTAAAGTTTACTCTGCACGTTCGTGCTTTGGCCCTTGAACAAAAAAAATATGTTTTATGTCTAAGAATATATACTTAGCCCTGCCAACCAACTTAAACATAAAGAGTGTACGTGGTTGTACCAATCACGTAATCACAAGGTTTGCGTTTTGTAACCATTGGTCATTCACCGTGACCCTGGCGAAGCTAACTAGATTATACAATAGAATAACACCTCGTTGGTCCAGTGGTCGCAAGTGCTGCTGCTGAGCTTGAGGTCTTGCGTTCGATTCCCGGATCGTCATCATCATCTTTTCAGCCGAAAGACTTTCTGCTGGAAATATGCCTCCCCCAAGTGTCGCTACATTGACCGGTCCCGTGCGTCTCGCATCCAGCGGATCCGCGCAACTTTCACCAGGTCATCGGTCCACCTAGTGGGAGGCCTTCCAACGCAACGTCTTCCGGTTCGCGGTCGCCACTCCAGAACTTTTCGGTCCCATCGGCCGTCCGTTCTGCGAGCGATATGCCCCGCCTACCGAGCCTTTTGCCACCAACTGGAGACGAAGCGGGTTCAGTTGCACAAATTCCAAGTTGATTCTGATAAAATCTTACTCTTCATCATATCTGCCAAGCAATTTCCCAACTAGGTTGGGGTCGGCTTCCAGTCTAACAGGTGCAGCTGAGTACCAGTATTTTACATGGAGCGAGTAACTATTATGTCACATTTCAGAGCAGTATTATATTGAAGGTATGCTCCGTCGAAATAGAGATCCGCCGAACAAGTTCATATCGAAGAAGAGTTCTGTCGAAGTAGTGTTTCTCAAAAATGTGTGTTGTTGAAGTCGGACTAATGCTAGTCGAATATATGTTCTGTCGAAGCAATGAGTAGTCGAACTACTAGTATTGTTTTTCGAAATTGGGACTGTGTCGAAATATTTAAGTGTCGAAATTCAGGATGACACTCCTGATCTCCACAGCCCAGTTAGTACTGCGCAATACGATAACCCTTGGTAAGGCAGGTTGTCAGACTTTCGGGCCACTGACTACTTAGCGGCTGTCTAAGATCGATAATTGACAGCCGGGCCCAACGGCTTAACGTGCTTTCCGAGGCACAGAGGAAACTCGTATGTGATGGCTGGCCACCCATCCACGGATCAATCTAGGCAAGTGCAGCTAAATTTGAAGAACGACGCGAGCAGCTGTTATTAATTAACCACGACCTCCTTTATTTTTTCGGATGGGAAATCATCAAATGAACCCTCCCCCTCTGGGCGGAGCGGAAGGGAGTGTCAGACTTGTACTGACTAAAACCCATCCATGTTCCTTCTTAGCTCTTTGTGTTCCAGGGCCGCGGTATCTCTTTCGAACAGTCCCGCATCCCTGGCAGGCAACGGTCCTTGCCGACCCCTTCCGATTTGCTGACAACTCTTTGAGGCGAGCTACGAGCTCCTCAGGATGGATTCTTAGTCGAACCTCAAAAAATCACTCGATCATCAAACCAGTTATGAAGTATCTTATATAACAGTTATTTTTTAGAAGGTCACGGAGACTGACTGTGAATGACCACCGATTACAAAACTAAAACCTTGGTTAGTTACGTGTTTCAACTTCAACAATCGCTTACATTTAGTCATTTTTACTGACCTAGCCGTTAAGTTAACTATTGTTTACTAATCGGTAATTTTAGGACTCCGTAGCTCAAAAGGAAAAAACGGAAACCTTAAAGGATCACTTGCGTGTCTGTCTTTACGTCTGTCACAGCCAATTTACTCCGAAACTACTGGACCGCTTGAGTTGAAATTGGTACACGTAATTAATTATGTAAGCCAAAGACAGAGGTGTAACGTAAATTAATGAATTTTAAACATGGGGGCCAAATTTAGGGGGTAAATTAGAAAATGAAAAATAAACTTTTGCAAACTATATCGTGTTACATATCAAATAGAATAATAATAATATAATAATAATTGCATATCAAATGAAAGGGCTCATTGAGAGTATCTAAAATATTTTTTACCCTCCTCCCTTTTCACCCCCCTTTCGCCCCCCTTAACTTCGAAACTGTTAAAATAGTTTTTTGCCTAAAGAATAGATTACAGGAAAACTATAAGAAAGCTATAACAACAAAAATAAATTAGAAATTAAACGGGGCTCGCCCACTACAATGGTACGGCAACCCTTCATGCGCCAGTCTGGCTCACACTTGACCATCTTTTTAATGGTTTTTCGGGTAATTGTGAATCGGTCGTGCTAACCGATTGATTGGGACGGATGGGATGAACTTGACATAGTAAAGTTAATGTTGAAAACAAATACAACACACGTAGGGTTAGAGAGAACAGACTGGTTCAACCACAGATAAGAAATTATTACGGTAAGAGAACATCTAAGTATTTGGTACCTAAAGTGTTTAACAAAATAGATTTATTAAGAGAAAAAGTTAAAGTTAGTAAAGGATCACTTAAGACAAAATTAAAAAAACTTTATACAGGATAGCAAACAGAGCTAAATACCTACACCGTATAACATTGTATAAGATTCAAACATAACAGTATGATAGATATAAGTATTAGCTATGTAAGGAAGGTGGTAAATTGTGATGCAAAAGAGCGCCTCTCGCCATCAAACGTAAAAGTTTGGCGAGTTTAGAATTAAGGAACACCTCTGTACTATAATTTCTTTAAATAATAATAATAATAATAATCGATGTTACCATCCCACATGACGAGAACCTCATGAAAGCTGAGAAAGAGAAACAAATAAAATATCTCGACTTGGCACACGAGGTTGTCGACATGTGGAATGTGAACTCGGCTATCATTGTGCCGATTGTTGTGACGGCCAATGGCCTTATAGCCAAAAGCCTCGATGAACATCTCTCGAGGCTCTCCTTAGGCGGTTGGATCCAGTGGCGTGCAGTGCTTCCCGAAGGCGGGCAGGCCAAACAAAAAAAAAAAAACTCGCAACATCACAGCGTCGCTCTACTTAGGATGACCCTCAAAGTAGTCACATCTATTGATATATTCACTAACCCTCCCAGGCCCCCGCATCTGTCTTCTAGTCTTCTTCGTCGTCTTTTTAGTAAGCAACAACAACGCCAATGAGAAACAACGCCATCTAGCTTAAATATAAGGAATTTCAATGGTATTCTGTCAATACAAGAACGAAGGATGTCGCTTCGTTACAAAAAAACCTAAAAAATAAAACAGAGGGCGCTGTAAACAAAAAAAAATAGTTTAGTTTTCGTTCCGTACCCAATTTTGAGCGTCTGACCGGAATATTTGAAAAACAAACATTGAAAATAAGCCTGTAAAAACCAAAGTTATAAATACAAGAACTCACCACATTAATCAAGGTTCAAATCACGATTTTCTGACAATGCAAACAGAAGAAAGATTCATTTGAAATACCGAGTACGAGATGAATTTTGGGTTAATTCTCGTAATTCGGGTATCTACACATTTTCCTTTAGACACAACTTGAATCTTAACATCAAACAATCGTGAATACTTATTGTTTTTAACTTCTGACAAACACATTATCAGCGCAAACTTCACAACAGAACACCATTTTTAAGTAAATAAACAAATACAACAAATAATATTTACACTACTGTACGTTTCAAAACGAATTACAACCGTCAGATATTATAATAATCAAAACATTCAAGATCACGAAATAAATTTTGCTTGTCACATGAAACAAATATGGCTTCTAAGAAAAATACAATTGTTATTTTGTCAATGAAAAAAACACTACCAAATATAATTGCATCACCGCATACCGTTTTAGCCGGATAATACTTTGTGGGGCAGCCAATCAGTGGCCAGCTAGCCAGCTACACTCGCAGGAGTTTACGCCCCTATTTACTATGTGTGCCGTTCGTATTTCCGTGTATATACACGAAAATACTTATCAGTGTGCTTAAATTTATGAATGGAAATTAGGCCGGCTGGGGCCTTGCCTAGACTCGTAATATTATTACCAGTTACGTCACACGGCCGCGACAAGTTGCTTTAAGTATTATAACAGGCGTTTTATTTTTTTATTTTTGATTAATATAGTTATAATAAATGCATTTGTTGCGTTGTTGGTAGGAATGGTAGGGTAGGCTAGGCCTAATTGCCTCTATGGACGGCACGCCCCTGGTTGGATCAAGGGCCTGATTCAGAAGGCTGTACTCCTCGATACGGCTCGCATTGTGAGGAGGTTCCTGTCTCTGGAGCTCTAACCACCGGTAGCTTGGACCCTGCTCCCGATACCGGCGGACCACTATTTTTTATATTTTTAAATGTTTTTTTTTTTAATATTAATTTGTTTAGAAATATTTAAAAATGTAATAGATATGTATATAATTGAATAAAGGAGATAATAATAAAAAAAAGTAAGTAATAATCTAAGACCGACATTCGGTCTCGGCGGACAATCTCGACGGAGATTAGCCTACTCGCTAATCATCGTCTGCCTAGCCTTTTCCCAACTATGTTAGGGTCGGCTTCCAGTCTAACCGGATGCAGCTGAATACCTGTATTTTACATGGAGCGACTACCTACCTGACCTTCAGAACCCAGTTGGTACTGGGTAGTACGATACCTCTTGGTAAGACTGATTGTCAGACTTTTTGGGCCACTACACAGCCGGCACTAACGGCTTAACGTGCTTTCCAAGGCACGGAGGAAACTCGGTATGTAATGGGTGGTCACCCATCCACAGATCTACTTATTACAGGGTGTGAACGGACCCTCCCGAAGCCGCCAACCGAGCATTCTGTACACCAAACTAAATAATCACGATAAGAAAAATCGCGATTTACGGTATTTACTCTATTAGGTATTTGTTAAATTCTTAATGTCAGAAATAGATTTCAAGCGTAGGTACCAGGGGCCTTAGTCTGCTATTGCAATAGTGTCAGAATGGTCTATCATTGATTTAATAAGGCCACTAGCCCACGGCGTATTGAAGCGCGTTCGAAACTCGTTTGACGTGCGTACAAAGGGTAATTCGTCTGCGCGGGGCCTTATTAAATCAATGATAGACCATTCTGACACTATTGCAATAGCAGACTAAGGCCCCAGGTTGAAATTTTGCTGAACTGGGCCTATTTGGCGCAGCCATTAGTAGCCATCAGTAGCCACACAGTGTTACTTTAGTTTTAACTTTTTTGTGCATTCTGTACATCAATTTAAGTAACTCTACGCAAAAATTTCTGCATTCTACCTCCCCACCAATTTTCAGCCAATTCGGTTGAGCCGTTCTTGTGTTATAAATAGTGTAACTAACTCGACTTTCTTTTATATACAATGTGTAACAGAATAAACGCACAACCTCTTAAGGGGTAATTTTACTCATCATTATGAACAACTTTCACTATGGGACTAACCCCGAAACGCGAAAAAAAAAACATCTGTTCAGTACATTTTGTCGAATTATGCGCACAGAAATGTATGGGGCAGTTGATTTTTTTTTCGCGATTTCAGTTTTGGTCCCATAGTGAAAGTTGTTCATAATGATGAGTACAATGACCTCTTCAGAGGTTGTGCGTTAATTCTGTTACACATTGTAGATTTGTACTAGGTATACTAAAACTTTAAATGCGTCTTAGTCTTGTTCCTTCCTTGACTTTATTTTCTATATAGTAACTACGTTAGGTGTGTTTTGTAGTATATAATCAGATATATCTTCTTCAAACATTGTTTTGGCAATGTTATTTTTAAATTTTTCTGCTGCATCTATCGCAACGCAATGACGGAGAGAACAAGTGATTTTCGGCTTCGTTAAGTGTATTCTCATACAGGTGTAAGGGACAGCCCTCCACAAACTGACAGGTTGCATTCAGCTCCTTATTTTGAATCATATTTCACCTTATTCTTTCAATTTTTTTTCCCCGAAAATTTTTCATTTTTTAAATTGTTTTTTTTTCTATTACGTTTCCCTTATTTCAATGTAAAATTACATTCCCGGTACGCAACACTCCATTTATTTAAATAATACGACTAAAATCAAAATTACAACAATGGATATTGAAATAATCTAACGAACGACGCGTGAAATCAGCTTTCGCTACATGCGTTTTGCCACGGTAACGATATGTATCGGTACTGTGGCATATGATAAAATAAAACAAATCATTGGATTCCCATAACGTTCCTGAAATATTTTGTTGTACCGGTCATCTTAGTATGATATACTGAATTCACCCCATCAGTCAGCGGAGGACTGTCCATTACACCCTGTATAAAAAATCGAAATAGAAAAGGCAACATTTAACACTTTGCCCGACATAGGAATCGAACCCAAGACCCCATTGACCACGAAATCGAGGAGGCAGTGAAAGATAAACCAAAATACATAGAAAACGTAATATTAAATATTGCATTGACAGTAAAATATTATAGCTCATTTATTACTAAGATTACTAACAACGTGTTAGTAATCTTAGTAATCATAGATTTGATTACATACCAAAACATTTTAAAACATGAAATCGTGGCAAATTATTTTTAATCTATGTTTGTCGATACATATCTAGCGAAACGTATACTGCAATTAATTAATCAATTTGTAATTGGAGCAAGTAATACGAATATTAGGGTGACCAGTAATTTTGACTCGACTGTGCAGTCCGACGGTAACACCACTAGGCTATCACTGCAAATATGGGGTATTAAGTGGTTACTGTAACTAATCATAAGCTAATCTACATACAAGATGTAAACTGACAACTTCACGAAGCCGTCAACCAAGCATTATGTACATCAAACAAAGGGTGGAAGCGTCAAATTAATTTTTTTTTAAGTTTTTTACAATTTGCAGGTCTATGTCAGGTTGTATGTTGATGAAAAATGAGTCGCGCCAGTAACACGTATGTATAGTTACAGAATTATAATCATTAAAATAGCGCTATCATATTTTTTGCAGACAAAGTCGCGGGCGAAGTAGTATGACCCAATAACTTTAAAATGCCTCTGAATGCGGACATTGACACATCAAATTGTTCATTGACATATCAACTCTACTTACAGTAGAAAAACCAACCTTGAGCTGACACATCGACACGAGCTGTCATAAGTACAACCATGTTTTATGACATTTGTCAAGTTGACACAATAAATATGTATGTAAAACATAAATATGTACGAGCGATTGAATAGTACGGAGGTCACGGAGGTGTTTAAGTAAAAATCTTACATTAAAAAACGACTTTTTCTTGGGGGTTATAAAAATCATGTTTTCAGTAGGACTCAATGTAACGCACTCAGAAACATTGAGCTTTTTTTTTTTCGGATTGGATATCATCAAATAACCCCTCCCACTCTGGGCGGCGCAGTAGGGAGTGTCAGACTTTTACTGACTAAAACCCATCCACGTTCCTTCCTTTGCCCTTTGTGTTCCGGGGCCACGGTATCTCTTTCGAACAGTCCCGCAACCCTGGCAGGCATCGGCCCTTTCGGACCCCTTCCTGTTTGCTGACTCTCTTTGAGGCGCGCGTGGAACACGAACGCGCCTTCGACACGGCTTGTCGTCATAAGACGGACGGACGGCGAGCTAGCCCATAGCTCACCGTCCACAGGCCCGCGAAACATTGTGAAGGATGGATTGAATAGTACGGGGGTCGTGGAGGTGTAATAATGTACATAAAAATCTTAAATAAAAAAAATGTATTAAAAAAAAAAAACTAGTGAAAAATTGGAACTTTGACAATGACATGAACCCCAATGCTTTGCGAGGCACGGAGAAAACTCGATCTGGAATAGTTGGTCACCCATCCAACGAGCAACCCAGGCAAGCGCGACTTAACCGAAGGTCGACCTGAGCGGCTGTCATTAATATTAAACCACGAATTAAAACACCATCAATGAATTCAGTTTTTGTCATATTTCAAAGTTAATAATTCCATACCTAATAATTTAAATAAAATGATTGACAGTTGATTGACCTCATTTGTGATGTTCTTCAGAAAGATCAAATGCGTAGTACCTACTCACAACCGGTGTGCGTATATGATCAGCAGGGCTATTGCGTATTTCTGTTGACAGATCATAGTGATCATCACTTGGCGAGTTTTGATATACAATAACCATTCTTGTTGGTTTCAACTGACGCTACCCGTGCAGAACTGTCATTGTATATCAAAACTCGCCAAGTGATGATCACTATGAACTGTCAACAGAGATACGCAATAGCCCTGCAGATGTATGAACGGAGACGAGGCGGAAGGTACTCCTTAACTTGCTAAAAATCTCCCACCTGAACACGGCTGACCTGAAAATTTTTGAATCGACTCCAGACACATGTTTGCGAAGCATGGGAACCCTGTTCAGGTGGAGATTCATAGATGACTCTGCCCTGGAGTTTGAATGTGGTGCTGCCCCACAAACGATGGCACACTTGGTATCGCAGTAACGGGGAGAACAAGTGCCTTTCGGCTTCGTTAAGGGTCTTGTTACACCCTTTATAAAGTGAGTGAGTGTATTGTTTGTTTGATTTATTATGGCTTGCTGGTTTTGACCACTTACGAGTATATGTGTTTTGTAATGTTGCTTTACTTTATAGTTATTTTATTTTGAATGAAAACCTCTCGTTTAACAAAACGTGAAAATCATTCATGATAAGTGGAAGCCGGGTTATAATACAACATAAAATCAACAAAATATGCACGCAAATATGCATCATAAAATTTAAATAAGTACTTCCAAATATAAATATGTTTTTAATTTATTACATTTTTGACGGCGGTGGCGGGAAGTCTTAAATGGCCGCTTTAACAGTATCTTAGTAGGATAATAATATGAAATAGCTTACAATTCGTAAAATGGTCACAAATTGACAATTCATAATAATAACTGCGTCGGTGACCATTTTAAGAATTTTAGAGTAATTTATACTAATATTCTATAGAGGTAAACTCTGTGAGTGTGTGAGGTTGTAGGGGGAATCTCTGGATCTACTGAACCGATTTTGAAAATTCTTTCACTAATAGGAAGCTACATTATCCCCGAGTGTCATATGCTATATTTACAACGTGCCCGTGGGATAATTTCCGAACAAAATGCGAGCGAAGCCGCGGGCAACAGCTATTAATTTATAACCTGGATTAACACATCGGATTCTTTTTAACCCGGTGGTACGATCCCGCGGGGCAATAGGACATATGCAAGAAATACAAAACTTTTTTTATTTCTTAAAAATGCCTTTAATTGGCCCATAAAAACATTGTGGTACACTTGTTTAATTGTCTAATACAATACTTATTTTACAATTTAATACTCCATGTAGCGTGTTTTTGGTGAAACGGAACGCAAACACAAAACGCATCGATTCCGGTAGTGACGTCAAATGCTATGTGTCAAAGAAACACTTTTAGTTGAAAACTGCTTATAGTTTCACTAAGATTTTACTATGGTATTGTTATTGCAATTATTGCTTAAATAAAGCACTTACATAATAGTAGAACTATTCAAAAAAGGGCAAAAAATTAGATTTAAACAAGGCAGATAGAGGTAAGTGACATCAAATGCTATGACTTGAATGGCCGCGACAGTCATGGAAGTTTGAACTGTCGTAGAAAATTGTAGGAGTTTCATTTTTTTTTGTGCGACAAGCAGTAGTTGAAATTAATTTCTTTCTTGGGTTAATAGTACTGCATATTATTGATTTACATGAAAAAAAAATACATGTATTACCGAACTCCAAGCGGATGAAGCCGTGGGCTTAAGCTAGTAAATATATTTCTGACCTACATCCGCGCATCCGATGTATGCTTATGTAGTTTAATCATGTCTCAATCTGGCCGTGTTGCGACGCTCGGGTAAATTACATTATACATAGTCGATGAGCTCTTTAGATTCAACGTTTTTGCCCTTAAAAGGATTACGTAAATTAATTAAATGATTTGGTCTGTCAAGAATTTGAACTAAGTAAGACCCGTCGTTCCGTGGGTCGTCCGACGGCGAAATGGGCAGACGACATAGTTGCCATCTGGGGAAGAACCTGGATGAGGTTGGCACAGGAACGTGGAGATTGGCACAAGCAAAGGGAGGCCTATACCTAGCAGTGGGTGATTTCGGGCTGTGGATGATGATTCATGATGATGAAGACCCGTCAAACTCAAACTCAAAGAATTTATTTCAATTAGACCATTACAGATACTTTTGAATGTCAAACAAAAAACAAAGCTAAGCTACAGTCACAGTCACAAGGCAAAATAACTTAAGAAAGTACTGTAGTTGCACATTCCAAAGCGTAGATAGGACAAGATACTCCATGGACACTCTTTTTAATCAAAATGTAACTAAATATTGGTTACATCATTCACGTTGAGATTATACATACTTATATGTGAGAACGATGTAGAAAGACGTGCACATTAAGAGTGTCCAGAGTAAAATATTAAAATTTTATAAAAATAATCAGCAATTTCAAAGAAAGCAAAGCTAAGAATTCTAACTATTGACAGTTGTAACTTCAAGAAAAGAATAAACTACAGAATAAAGAGCGTATCTGTTAATTACTTTTACTTCATTAATAGCTTTGACTTGTTAGTGTTCCGTACCTCGAAAGGAAAAAAACGGAACCCCTTATAGGATCACTCGCGTGTCTGTCTGTCTGACCGTCTGTCATAGCCAATTTACTCCGAAACTACTGGATCGATTGTGTTTAAATTTGGTACACATATGTAAGTCGGTGACCCAAAGACGGGCGTGTAACGTAAATTAATGAATTTTAAACATGGGGTCTACTTTTTTTAAATAATTTTAAGACAAAAAAATTAGTTTTGGAGTTATTTATTAAAATAGGCGAAAATTTACCATTCCCCCCTTAACTCCGATACTACAGGGCCAATTTTAAAAAAAAAATACAAAGAATAGTTCTTTGTCTCTAAATTACAGAAAAAACTTATAAGAAATCTATAAATGTACGGAACCCTCTCCACGCGTCGAACACGCACTTGTCCGGTTCTTTTTGTTCTAAAGATACGCTTCCTCTACCAAATGAAAAAAAAATGCCGGTGGAATAAATAACCTCATACTTTCTTACAAATCGGTTAAAAAGCATAACCATTCGTTTTGGCTTTCCCTTAGTCGGGTAAAAAAGGCATTGTAAGCCAGTTACTCTTTACATTGCAAGTCGTGTAGTCAATTTTCGACCAGTGACTTAGTCACCCTACTAGAACGGTAGGGCATGGTACCTCAAGGATATGTTTCGCAACATCGTAGTCCTGACTCTGTAGAGATATATTTAACTAGTCTTGCACTCGACCGCGCCCGTCTATTGGCATCTATTGGTAAGCTATTATTACGAGTATACGCCTTCGTGTGGCGAAACTGTCTTTTAGTTATTTGTGATTTGTTTGTGTAAGGATTGTGCACACGATACGAGTACGAGCTTCGAGTGTTCCCACCGCTGGTATACAAGCCTCCTCTCTACTAGAACGTTGTGATCCACCACGTGGACCAAGTATGGGTTGGTGGATATCTCCCTGTCTTCGATTTTTTGGTAATCAAAATAATGTGCCTGTAACAGCTGCTCTGGTTGATCTTCAGGTTAAGGCGCTCTTACTTGGGTTGGTCCGTGGATCCATTACATACCGAGTTTGCTCTGTACCTCGAAAAGCACGTTAAGCCGTTGGTCCCTGGTGGTAGATATTTGACAGTCGTTACAGGTAGTCAGTGGCCCGAAAGTCTGACAACCAACAGCTGGGTTGTGGAGGTCAGATAGGCAGTCTCTCCATGTAAAATACTGGTATTCAGCTGCATCCGGTTAGACTGACTGGAAGCCAAATTAATTGGGAAACGGCTAGGCAGATGACGACTCAAAATAATGTAGCTGACCTACGACCCGCACGTCTTCAATATTTCAGATTTCCAGCAAACTTCATCTAATATTTTCTTCATTGACATTAAACCTTTATTTCTTGGGTCAGTTATTCCGTACTAGTTATGCTTCAGAAACAACTGGGTCTAGGTTATAATTATTGAGCTCATAAATATGGGTCGTTGTCAAGCGGTTGCGATGGTTTTTTGTTTTAGTTGGTGAAACTTCTAGAAGACGACTTGTTGGTTGTTTTTTATAGTCAACAACAATAACAAAATCAGTTTCAAACGGCTAAACTTCGAAACGGCTGGACCGATTTTGACGGGACTTTTACTGGCAGTTAGCTGCTGACTTAAGGAGTAACTAAAGCTTTTATTTTAGAACTAGCTGTTGCCTGCGGCTTCGCTCGCGTTTTGGTCGGAAATTATCCCATGGACACGTTGTAATATAGCCCATGGCACTCGGGGATAATGTAGCTTTCTATTAGTGAAAGAATTTTCAAAATCGGTTCAGTAGATCCAGAGATTACCCCCTACAAGCTCACAAACTTAAACAAACTTTACCTCTTTATAATATTAGTATACTATGGCAGTTACGGAAGTTTTTTTTTAACATTGTTATTCAAGTAAAAAACAAGCATTCTGAATCTTTCACAGGTCATTTACGGATAGGTATTATTTTGTACCCTATCACAATTTTGTCATATTAAACCCAATGGAAAGGAGCAGCGGTGGCCCAGTGATGGCGGCCCCGACTTACGAACTGTAAGTTGTGGGTTCGGACCCAGGCAAGCGCATTACTTTGTCTAATTTATTTCATCACCACTGCTCTCAAAAACGGTGAAGGAAAACATCGTGAGGAAACCGGCATGTCCTAGAGCCAAAAAAAATCGAAGACGTGTGACATCTACCAACCCGCACTGGGCCTGCGTGGTGGATTATAGTCCATTCCCTCTCATCGAGAGGAGGCTGTGTGTCCCAGCAGTGGGAACATAAAAGGCTGATTATGCTAAACCCAGTGTTTGACTGGTAGAGAATGCTACGTGGCATTAAGTCCGCATAATTATGTACCACATACATGAAGACAATGTACATGAAGTTTAAATGAATAAATATTTATGTAGGCTAATCTGGGGTCTAAACATATTTTTTTTTTTTTTTTTTACTTTTTTTTTAACTTATGGTTTGTGTTTTATGTTCTACAGGGGAATCCCTGTAAAAGGTTAGGTTACTATATAGCCAGCGGTAAATAAACTGTAAAATAAAAAGTAATTAAAAAAACTAGAAAACCCGACTGAACAACTGATTTTAAATTAATATAATAGTCATTTTTATTAAATAAAAGTTGGAATCAGTCGGGACCCATTTGAATAGAATGTAATGGGTCGGGGCTTGCTTCCAACTTTTATTTAATTTTCAGATAAAACAATTTTCTTTTTTTTTTTCAACGCTTCGGCCACTCAACAAAACTTTATGTTCTAAAGTGTCACGATTTCGAGAAATAGTCGAGTGCCTAATCCCGTTTTCACCAACAGTCACCTAACTGAGTGCCTAATGCCCAATTTCACCAACACTAAGTGATACCTAACCGAGTGCCTAGGGCCCAATTTCTCCAACACTAGGGGACACCTATTTGAATGCCTAATGCCCGTATTCACCAACACTAAGAGACACCTAACTGAGTGCCTAGTGCCCGTTTTCACCAACACTAAGTGACACCTAACCGAGTGAATAGGGCTCAATTTCACCAACACTAAGGAACACCTAACTGTGTGCGTAATACCGTTTTCACCAACACTAAGTGACACCTAACCGAGTGCCTAGTGCCCAATTTCTCCAACACTAAGAGACACCTAACTGAGTGCCTAATCCCGATTTCACCAACACTAAGAGACACCTAACTGAGTGCCTAACCCCGTTTTCACCAACAGTAAGGGTTACCTAACTGAGTGCCTAATGCCCAATTTCACCAACACTAAGTGACACCTAACCGAGTGCCTAGGGCCCAATTTCTCCAACACTAGGGGACACCTAACTGAGTGCCTAATGCCCGTATTCACCAACACTAAGGGACACCTAACTGACTGCCTAATCCCGATTTCACCAACACTAAGAGACACCTAACTGAGTGCCTAGTGCCCGTTTTCACCAACACTAAGTGACACCTAACCGAGTGCCTAGGGCTCAATTTCACCAACACTAAGGAACACCTAACTGTGTGCCTAATACCGTTTTCACCAACACTAAGTGACACCTAACCGAGTGCCTAGTGCCCAATTTCTTCAACACTAAGAGACACCTAACTGAGTGCCTAATCCCGATTTCACCAACACTAAGAGACACCTAACTGAGTGCCTAATCCCGATTTTACCAACACTAAGAGACACCTAACTGAGTGCCTAACCCCGTTTTCACCAACAGTAAGTGACACCTAACCGAGTGAATAGGGCCCAATTTCTCCAACACTAGGGGACACCTATTTGAATGCCTAATGCCCGTATTCACCAACACTAAGTGACACCTAACCGAGTGCCTAGTGCCCAATTTCTCCAACACTAGGGGACACCTAACTGAGTGCCTAATCCCGATTTCACCAACACTAAGAGACACCTAACTGAGTGCCTAACCCCGTTTTCACCAACAGTAAGGGTTACCTAACTGAGTGCCTAATGCCCAATTTCACCAACACTAAGTGACACCTAACCGAGTGCCTAGGGCCCAATTTCTTCAACACTAGGGGACACCTAACTGTGTGCCTAATACCGTTTTCACCAACACTAAGTGACACCTAACTGAGTGCGTAGTGCCGAATTTCACCAACACTAAGTGACACCTATTTGAATGCCTAATGCCCGTATTCACCAACACTAAGGAACACCTAACCGAGTGCCTAGTGCCCAATTTCTCCAGCACTAAGAGACACCTAACTGAGTGCCAAATCCCGATTTCACCAACACTAAGAGACACCTAACCGAGTGCCTAGGGCCCAATTTGTCCAACACTAGGGGACACCTATTTGAATGCCTAATACCGTTTTCACCAACACTAAGTGACACCTAACCGAGTGCCTCAAGTAGATGAAGTATAGTAGAACCCAAGTAGAATCCAACCTCAAGTAGATTTTAAGCCTTCTTCTTTTTTAAGACTTCTTTTAAGACTAAGTGAAAACAAAATTGTTCAGTAGGTAAGTAATTACTGAACAATTTTGGTTTGATTAGCCGGGCATATAACCTACTTAAATTAATTGATATATACAGTTTATCTATTCAATTTCGTCGCTGTGGTCGCTACCAGCACAACTTCATACAAAAAAAATCCAAGCCAGTACGCGCCAGTACGTCTAACCAATGATAACCAAGCAAAAAAACAAATTAAAGTGATTTTATTTTAAACTAAAATAATAAATTGCCGGCGGCACTCTAGAATAAACAGTTTTTTTTTAAACACCTCCATTAGGTCAAAATAAAATCACTTTGATCAGTGATTTTTTTGCTTGGATATCACTGGTTGGACGTACTGAACGCTGTGTTAAAATTTGACCATCTATTTTAATGGGACCATAGATACTACCTAAATATAGGTACTTTTAAAATTAACATTTAATACTTAATCGCTTTATAATCCGAGTTTAAATCGATTACTACTAGAAGTTTTTCAAATCGAAGTTAAAACGTTGGCAACTCTGAAAAAAAAATACCAAAAAGTTTTGAAGACCAAAGGATGATTTGAATTCAGTGCTCACTTAGTTTTTTAGGTTTCACCTAAATACCTAGATGTACCTTATATGACACCTAACTTTTTCTACATCAATTACTGTTGATTCATTTAAAAATCCTCGTAGAAATAAATTATTACCTGGACATTAGTACTAGCCAATTAACCGTTTAATAACCTTATTGAAACCAATAAAAATACAACCTTACCTTCCATGATTTACAGTCCATTATCAATTTCCTAGTTGCAGAAACTAATATTGTACGAACAACTTTAGTGGTGCGGTTTGAAAAATTAATTTATGAACTTTATTGAGTTATGCTAAGGTTGTGTTTTGATCGATAGAATGCATTGTTAGTGAGTTGGTTTTTGCCGGCAATGACCTCTTTTGGTACTCATGACCACGAAGGAGTAATTGTACTTTAATAATTATTTGTTTGTAAGAGAATAAGAAAAAATGGATAAGATTTAGTAGAAAAACTAGTTTTTTCTTTTTATATTTAATGGTTTAAGTCATTTATTTCTCAAAAAAGATACAATTAACTTATTGTGAGACATACAAGTTAAGGATGATTTCCACCAAACGGCTCGCATCACATCGGATCGGAAAGGAAACGAACGGATGCGGCGACAACCGATCGCGTCCGTGGTAATATAGACTTTAAATGCACGTAAAACGAATTCACGATTTAATAGCGTATAGAGATTGTAAAATCCGTTCCGATCCGATGTGATGCGCGGGCCGTTTGCTAGAAATAGTCCTTTTTAATCATATAATTCAATTTTTTAATTGTAGTTGTAAATTAATTGGTGCGGGAAATTACATGACAGAGATTATTAAAAACCTAGAGAAATCTGTTAAAATGCAAGGTCAGTGTCAGACTAATAGGTTATAATTATGTTGATTAAATTACGATTCGCGACCATAAAATATATGGCTGTACCTACTTACATAGGTACCTCTAGTTCATCCCATTGAATGAGTTTTTCGTGAAAAAGTCATTCAACTCTGTAAAACCATATTTTTATGGTCGCGAATCATAATTATAATCAACGTCTAGCCGGACACGGGCAAATTGAAAAAAAAAAACGTTACGAAGCGGCAGTAGCTCGCGAAATTCAAATTTTCTTAGGTTCGTTTTTTGCAATTTGCAGGTCAGTGTATGATAGACAAAATATGATTCGCGACCGTAACACGTTTATATTTACAGAATTATAATAATTAAAATCATAAATACAACTCTCTAAATTCATTTAATCCTATTCAATGTCTCTTTCATGAAAAACTGATGCGTTGCTTTAACTTTGAGTTAAACTGCCATATCCACCCAGCAACACAGATCCTTGTACTACCGACACTGAACAGTAAGGTTGGTTATAATTACACTATTCACTAAAAACACGCGTTTTTTGCTGTACGAAAATATCTATTATTTTAATATTTTTAGAGTTCCGTACCTCCAAAGGAAAAAACGGAACCCCTTATAGGATCACGCGCGTGTCTGTCTGTCCGTCTGTCACAGCCAATTTTGCTCCAAAACTACTGGACCGATGGTACACATTTATGGTAAGTCGGTGACCCAAAGACAGACAGACGTGTAACGTAAATTAATGAATTTTAAACACTTTTGAGTGGTAAATTAGAAAATAAAATAATAAAGTTATGCAACTAAACCGTGTTAATTATCAAATAAAAAAAAACAAAATGAATTGTGGGCTGGAAATGGGCTCACTGTTAGCAACTCAATTTTTTAATTTTAAATAATTTTTAACAAAAACTTAGTTGTGGAGTGTGCTACGCAACGCAATTACCTACTGATTTTGACTGATATAATAGGTAGGTTAGTTACCTACTCCGTTCTCCTCAGTCAGAAAGGTATCCTTGAAGATTTAACACACTAAAAGAAAAGAGTACCAACATAAATTATGCTTTTTACTATCAATAACTGCGCAGAAACTATTGTTTTCTACTGAAACTAGGTATTCGCAGTAAAAGAACACGTTTACCATAAATAAAATTAATATGTAATGTTTAGAGCACTGTAGAACGATATTATATTTTTTTTTTTTTTTTTTTTTTGGATCTCCAGCAAAGGATACATAGACACATTACTGGTCACAGTTATACAAAGGTTCTTTTCCGTGTGTTCCTTCAATTACAGGAGACCACAGCATGCACATAAAACTAGGTGACACAGAAATTAGAAAAAAAAAAAATTCAAAAAACAAAATAAAACCTAAATTCCATCTATACAAATAAATAGAATTGAAGAGTCTGTTATTTTCAAAATAACAGCTTTTCTTTACACTCGTTACAGTGCAACCAGTTTAAATTTGCAGTTCAAAATGGCGCTGCTTGTCAAGAAAAAATGCAACAGTATGTCAAGTTTCTTCCATTTATTTTAGTTCTCTGTTTTAACGCCTGCACAGATATATTGGTCGAAACATTGGCGAATTAAGTTGTTGGTGATATAAATAGTAAATGAAACGTTGGTTGCAAACAAAAAAAATGTCAAAGGAGTTCTGGTGAAATATTAGAGAACCTTAATTCATTGTCTTAAAACAACAAGAACAGGTGACCAGTGGCCTACCATGACGTCTTAAAGCTGGAGTAATTCCAGTGTGTGAAAGAGATGGCGATACACGACCTGTATAGCTCTATCTCTTTCCCACACTGAAATTACTCCTGCTTTGAGACGTCATAGCAACCCACCAAGTAGTTTACTTCAACCGAGTTATCTGTGGAGGCGGGAAAACACAGTAATTATGACGAATAAAGACTTGGCTAAAAGGTCTCTGAAACCAAGCTATAAAATTAATAAAAAAGAAAAAATAGGGAAATATGACGTATCGATGTATTTTTACTTGACAAGCAGTACCACCTTGAACTGCACACATAAAATGGTATAACTATTTATAGAAACGTTTATAAACGTCAAGTTTCGTAAAAAAAAAAATGAGAGAAAGTATATCAATCGTTAAATGTCATTGTAACCTAAAATTTCAATGGCAAACACTCCCAATAACGGTCAAAACAATTAAGAAAAAAAACAGTACATAATAAATTAAACCCAGGTTACATTTTGACAGGTCAAGATTATTCATTGTATTGAATAATAAGTATTTATTGTTGAGATAACAGTAACAAGAATGGCAATTACTTTTATTTTGACAACTAGCAATATTCATTGCATCATACAAGGTGTAAGCAGACCCTTCACGAAGCCTTAAACCAAGGATTCTGTACATCAAACTAACCAAGTCTACGCACAAATTTTATTTCTGGGAAACGATTTTTTTTTTGGGAGAAAAACCATGTTTTATGGTAGGACTCAATGCAACGCACTCAAAACACTGTGCTGGTGGAAGCATTGAATAGTACGGGGGTTATGAAGGTATATAAAGAAAGGTCAAACCATTAACACTTGTATTTCTAAAAAAACTTGCGCATGGTCATAGGCATTGTCAAAATTCTAGAACAATAATGATCGTAATGACGTGACGGGGTGAACAAGTGCCTTTTGGCTTCGTTTAGGGTCTTTTACACCCATTATGTTTTAAAAGCAATAGGAAATCAGTGCTAAAAAAAAAACAAAATTATTAAGAACTAGCTGTTGCCCGCGGCTTCGCTCGCGTTTTGGTTGGAAATTATCCCACGGGCACGTTGTAATTATAGCCTATGGCACTTTGTGATGATGTAGCTTCCTATTAGTGAAAGAATTTTCCAAATCGGTTTTGTAGATCCAGAGATTACCCCCTACAACCTCACAAACTTTACCTCTTTATAATATTAGTAAAGATTAGTAAGAATTTGCTCGTTTTTTGAAGTCTACCTTTTGCGTAGTGTGTTATAGTAATAATGTAAATAATTTCTTACCTAACAATTCTAATTTCATAATTTACGTCATGTGACCAAGACCTAACTTGAACAAATGTCAAAAGTTTGTTGACCTTTCCAATTTGTAATTTTGATGTCGTTAAAAACATCTGTGTTTTTCGGGTGCTTCGCGTTGAATTACTTGCAGAATAGGTGGCTATCTTGACCGGCAAGGGAATTAGTCTAGTTGTAGTTCAATCATTATCATCGGCCTAGCCTTTTCCCAACTATGTTAGGGTCGGCTTCCAGTCTAACCGGATGGAGCTGAATACCAATATTTTACATGGAACGACTGCCTATCTGACCTCCACAACCCAGTTAGTACTGGGTAATACAATACTCTGTAAGACTGGTTGTCAGACTTTCGGGCCACTGACTACCTTTAACGGCTGTCAAAGATCTACAAATGACAGCCGGGACCAACGGTGTAAAGTGCTTTCCGATGTACGGAAGATTCTCGATATGCAATGGGTCACTCATCCGCAGACTAACCTAGGCAAGCGTGGCTTAACCTGAAGATTGATCCGAGCGGCAGTTATTATTAAGCCCCGATTGAACTGTAACTATTTTCAACCAATCTAAGATCTTGATCGTAGGGTCGAACAGGCTATTTGGAATACACGCGGAAATTTTCCGCTCCTGTTTTCCGTATACTTTCCAATTTTTATTGAATAAAGCTTTTTTCTTTAAGAGACTGACTCTTAATGACATGTTAATGTCATGTCATGTCATGTGTGTCTTAGTGACATGTCTTGATAGCTTTCTTTTTCTGATTAATAATTAATTCTATCCTCCGACAAAATATAAAGAAATCATCCAAGCATATAGGTTCTTTCTCAATATTCTATTGTATGCAGTTTACTAATTATAATTAGTGTTTATTATGAAATATGTGCATTTCTACTAATAAGATAAATCGTCACGCCTTTTTGGTTCGCTTTTTATACAATAGGGTTTTAGGGAAGGGATATGGTTTTAGCAGTCTATGTATGTAATTATGTTTGTTTGTATTTAAGTATGTACCTAAGTAGCGCCTAAACTATTTTTCCGATTTTGATGAATAAGGTGTCCATCGATCCTTTATTATGGCCCGTGTAACTTAGGCTAAATTTTAACCGACTTCAACGATAGAAGGATTCGATTTTACCTTGTATATCCCAAATTTATTAGCTATAGTATACCACATAAATTCTTGTTGGTTTTTTACTTTTTACAATTTCCACAGACAATGTTCAAGGTTAAGTTACCCTCATTTGTATGTTATGTCATTTCAGTGCAAAAAGATCCAAGCACTAGGTACTAAACTTATCTATGCGGGCGGGAAACACAGCTAAAATAATTGTACCAAGTTTGACATAACGATGCAAATCTTGACAAGCAACGTCACTCGAACTGCGTACTTTAAGTGGTCATACTTTATCTTATCTTGACTTACTAGTTTGTGTGGATGGATAAATGGATGTTCGTAACTCCTTCACGCAAAAAACACAGATAGATAGATAAACCATTTATTTAGTGCACACAAAAGACACAACACACAGAAGCACATGAACGCATTTGGATGTAATTTAGCACGCAGAGTAGTTCAAAACACAAAGGATTTGTTAATCCAGTTTTTTTTTGTTTTTTAACCCATTACTTTGATCGAGTGGACACAATGGGAATATATACTGTGAAACTATAATGGCACTAGCATAGCTGATTATAAAAACTGGTAATGTCAGGGTGTAACAAGACCCTTAATAAAGCTGTCAACCATGCATTCTGTACATCAAACTAAGTAACTTTACGAAAAAATTATTGCTGGGAAACGACTTTTTTTTTGGGGTTGAAAAATCACGTTTTACGGTAGGACTCTATGTAACGCAATCAAAACATTGTGCTGATGGAAGGATTGAATAGTACGGGGGTTGGGGAGGTGTTTACGGTAAAAGTGTTACATTTAAAATAAATGTATTTAAAAAAAAAACTGAAAATGTTGGAACTTTGACCCCAAATATCTCCGTAACTAGAAGGTTCCCAGGTATGGTCTAGAACAAAGAAATTATCGCAATGACGTGGAGAACAAGTACCTTTCGGCTTCTTTATGAGTCTTGTTACCCCTTAATTTGAGCTTTACCTCATGGGCCCAATTGGGGCCTAGCTATAGGCGCGCCATCTACAATTAGGTTTTAACGATCTTCGCCATTACCAAACTCTACGCTACGTTGCGTTGCTACGACTGCGATAGATAATACGGAACGTATGATACAGAAAGAGATAGCTATCTGTATTGAAGTACTTAGATGACGACAATTTGTTGACTTTGTCTGCAACAATTAGCGCGCGCTAGTACGATATCTACCTCTTTTTATTTATAACTAGCTGTTACCTGCGGCTTCGTCGCGTTTTGGTCGGAAATTATCCCACGGGCACGTTATAAATATAGCCTATGGCACTCGGGGATAATGTAGCTTCCTTTTAGTGAAAGAATTTTTGAAATCGGATCAGTAGATCCAGAGATTACCGCCTACATACAAACATACAAACAAATTTTACCTCTTTATAATATTTGTTTAGATATCATTGTATTCTAACATAAAACAAAATAATGAACTCTTTTCTCAATTGCGGTAGGCTGACACCACAGAAAGTCACATCCTATGATCCTTACGAACTTCGCTTCATCCACCTTCATAGATCTGGTCACGCACACCGGTTACAAGTTAATCGTATTGTAATACCCCAAAATAATTATAATACATAAACGAACAAGGAAATAAGCTCCATCATTAAATAGTTTTATTTTCCGCATTGTGTTACGCTCAAGTTTGAATTTGCATAACAAATAGTAATACTTGCCCCCGGCTTTGACTGAGGTTATCTGCCAAATTGCATAGCGTTTGCCAATTAGAAATAATTATTTTGCGCGTTTTATTTTTAGCGAAAAATCTGACGGAAATTGGCTCTTGCTATTCTTGTTTTTAGGGTCCGTACCACAATCGGCAAAACGGAAACCTTATAGGATCACTTTGTTATCCGTCTGTCTGTCTGTCTGTCAAGGCCCTTTTTCTCAGGAATGCGTGGCGGTATCAAATTGAAATTAATACCAAATACTCAAGTCTGCTACCCCTTGGAGCAATGAAAAAATCAAACTTGTAAGTCAACGCGATCAAAAGATTTGACTGTTTATGTCGCATATTATACGATTTCACAAGGCAATCAAAACCTAGAGGGTACTTCCCTTTGAGTTTTGACCTAGAACCATTAAATTTGGCAAAAAGCAAGGCCTTACAGCACAAATATCGGGAAAAATTCCAAAAAATAAAAAAGTTGAAAATTAAAGGGTGTCCCCATACAGTATTATAATATTTGTGCCCAGAAGTACCCTCGTACTTCCCTTTGAGTTTTGACCTAGAACCATTAAATTTGGCAAAAAGCAAGGTCTTACAGCACAAATATGGGGAAAAATTCCAAAATATAAAAAAGTTGAAAATTAAAGGGTGTCCCCATAGAGTATTATAATATTTGTGCCCATACATACATAATTGACGCCAACTAAGACTTTTTTTTTTTAGATTGCGGTACGCAATCCTTCGTGCGCGACTCCAACTCGCAATTGGCCGGTTTTTTTTAAATATTAGTGATACTATCAAGCCTATTAACTCCGAAAGATTAGTCAAAGATGTACTTAAGAGTAGACCCTCATTTCGCCAGTTATGTGAAATTCCCATGTAATAGAAGGCGAGCCTATTGCCAACAACCGGACATAAATCCAGATTCCGTGACAGCAGCTGAGAAATTCCAGATGGAAAAACCTAATATGTGTTTATCAGGTTTTTCCATATTAAGATATATATCTTAATTGGGTTTTTCTTTGCCGACATGGGAATGGAACCCATGACCTATTGAACTATTAGTTAATCTGTGGAACTATTAGTTGATCTGTGCTATTGCCCTGCAGTCGCGCTTGATGAGATGAGATTTCTCTAGTTAAATTATTGAGCCTTATTGAGTTTTCAATGTTATTGATTTGTGCTTTCAACGTGACCCAGAACTGTTACAATTAGTATTAATCAGTATATTTTATAACCAGTGGTGGTTTGACACCCGAGCGTGCGAGGGAGTCAATGAAACCGAGGGTATATTAAGTTGGCGTTTAGTCTCGAGGTGCTAACTGTACTTTTCACTTTGAGTGCGAGAAAAATAGTCAATTTAGTACAAACACATTTAATAAATATTCTTATTCCTCCAGTTCATAAAACTTTCGTAAGTTTTTAGGTAAATCTTCCCTGATTTTGGCGGAAAAAGATTATCTATTATGTCTTTTGCTCTTTGCTCGACGTCAAACTCTTCACTGTCACTGGACATTCTTAATTTTATTTTATTTAAAAAAAAAAAACTGAAATTTTCGCGGTCAGTTTTTTCTTCTAAACCAGTCACAGATTAACAATTTAAAACACATGGCGCCACCTTCCTTGCGGAAAAACCATGGAACTAAAACTCTCAATATTTACGCAATGAAGATGGTCCACACTCAATAGTATATTTACTGGCTGTTTGAGTTTGTCTATGCCACATGAAGGAAAATAAAAAACTAATTACTTTTTACTACCTGGAGACTAAAGTGGTCACTTTAGTCCCGCTTCGTAGGGCTATAATGGCGTACTTTTAGAGCATGAGAAGTGAAAAAGTAATTAATGATAGCAAGGCACGGGGATGGCAGGTGGAGTAAAACTGAGACCGAGTGGCGTCCAAGAACTAGAAAGAGAAGTGCTGGTCTTCCGACGGCGAGATGGGCAGACGACATTGTTGCTATTGCAGGAATAACCTGGATGAGGCTGACAGGAACGTGGAGCTTGGCACTAGCAAAGAGAGACCTATACCCAGCAGTGAGTGAAGTCGGGCTGTGGGTGATGATAATGAAATTATAACATAACACAGCCTTATCAAGGGTATTTCAAAACGCGTTGGCACTTCCCGTGACCCAACGGCTGGCTTTTACCTTGGCCAAATGCTTAGCGTTGCCATACAACGTGGCAACGCCGCCAGTCTCTTGGGTACATTAGCAGTTGACTGCGTTGAGGAGGAGTTTTTTGACGCCATATTTTACGTTTGATGTTAAGTTATTTACTTTAGGTTATTTTAATTTATAAATGTCTAATTTAATAATAACATAGCTATAACATTGCCAAATAATACTCCACTTATTTGACCAAAGTTGTTATTTGGAATACATTTTAAGTAAGTATTTACTGCCCGTTGGTGTAGTAGTTGAAAGCAGCTGCTGAGCTAGAGGTCCTGGGTTCGATTATCGGGTCGGCCCAAGTGTAATTAGGTTTTTCGATCAAGAATTTCTCAGTAGCTGACACGGAGTGTGGATCTATGCCTGGTTAATGGCAATAGGCTCACCCCCTATTACAAAGGACTTTAACATTACTAGCGAACTGTGCGTGTACTATTAGGTACACTTCTGTTCAACCCTTCGGGGTTTACAGGCGTTATGTTATGTTTTCTTGACTATAACCGAATGCCTGCCAACCAATCTTGCACGGGCGTATCGTTTTACCCAGACACTGGATCATGGAGGTCAGATAGGCAATCTCCCATGTAAAATACTAGTATTCAGCTGCATCCAGTAAGACTGGAAGCTACGAATGGGAAATCATCAAAATATGACCCCTCCCACTCTGGGCGGAGCGACAGGGAGTGTCAAACTTGTACTGACTAAAACCCATCCATGTTCCTTCATCGCCCTTTTTGTTTCGGGGATCTCTTTCAAATAGTCCCGCAACCCTGGCGGGAAGACTGGAAGCTGACCCCAAGATAGTTGGGAAAAGGCTAAGCAGATGATGGCATTATTTTTCAAAAACTACTTAAAAACAAATTCCGTAGTGCATGCATTTTTTAAAGTATTTTCACAGAATGCATAGCGATAAATTTCGCGTGTTAAAAATGTTATTGAGAGTATAAAACGAAAGCTGTTAACCTAGGTATAAAAATACCTACTTTTTTGATACATAATAATAATTCACAATCACATGATTGTAAAATATAAAAAAATCAGAAGCAGTTAGGCTATCTTATAAGTTTTTTTAGGGTTCCGTAGCCGAATGGCAAAAAACGGAACCCTTATATATTCGCCATGTCAATCTGTCCATCCGAATGTCACAGCCACTTTATTCCGAAACTATTAGGACAACACAGTTGAAACATAGTAGGTAGATGTATTCTGTGAACCGCTTTACGGTTTTTATACAAAAAAAAAAAAAAAAAAAAATACATAATAAAATATAGAAAATAAAAACAGTTTAGAGGGGTTCCCCATTCATGGAACTGAAACTAAAAAATATATTTTTTTCATCAAACCTATACGTGCGGGGTTTTTATAGATAGTTCTTCAAAAATGACAATGAGGTTCCTAAAACCATTTTCTCTCAATAATCGTTTGAATTTTTTGATTTCTAATCGTTTGAAAGATAGATATTTCGAAAGTGGTAAAATGTGTCCCCCCCCTCTAATTTCTAAAGAGGAGGAAAATTCTAAAAAAATATAGGATTAAAGAACGTAAAAAAAACTCAACCAAAATTGGTTTGAATAAGATTTGATGTTTATTTTTTGAGATATGGGACTTTATCATCAAACTGTAGCAACAACTTTGTTTTTCATTAACATACTATGAAAAACAAATTTAGTTTTGTTGGTTAATGTAAAACAATACAACTTAAATGAATGAGCCTTCAAAATATTTTTAACTGACTGGATTGATGCCCGGTTGATAGTCCACCCCTCTTACCGTACACTATGTTGGTATACGGTGATCCAGTCTAACTAATGAGTATCGTATTACCAAGTACTAACTGGGTTGTGGAGGTCAGTTACGCAGTCGCTCCATGTAAAATACTGGTATTCAGCTGCATCCGGTTAGACTGGCAGCCGACCCCTACATAGTTGGGAAAAGGCTAGGCAGATTATGATAATGAACATAAAGCGACTGTCTATCTGACACCCACCACTCATGGCGTTAAGATAAATAGTATTTTTCGGAATCTCCCCCAGAGTGAAAGGATTGTGTGTGAATTACACAATCTTCCTTTTTTATCGTGTGGTTAGTGCCTAACCTGGTGTCAGAGTTTTTATGCCGCCCATGGGCCTCTGGACTTGGCTTTACATACCGTCGAGAAATATCTCTCAGGCATGCTGGTGTCCTCACGATGTTTTTCCTTCACAAATTGTACAATAATGTAGAGATTTATTTAAGATTTATTGAAGATCTGGTTATTTACATTATTTAGAAACTACAAATCTATAATATTCATAAAAATATGTACAAGTATCAAAAGAGTTACAGGGCGTCAAAAAATTCGTCCATATCCCCGTCATATGCCCAGAAGGCTGGCAGCATTCCCACGTTGTATGGCAATGCTGATTCTTTGGGCGAAAAAATAGGCCCGCCCTCTGGTCACGTGAAGAGTCGACCAACCGCTTGGCGATTTCCCGAAACACTAGGTGGGCACTCGGACCCCATAGCCCTAGTGTTTCAACCCCAAACGGCTCAAACACAACTACCAATTAAATTATTGTATTTGCGCCGTTTGAGGTTTTCAGCACCTGCAGCAGCAGCCCCAGCGCAGCCCACTGTGCTAGGAAGATGGGATGGCGCATGGGTGTCGACGCAAGTTGCAACCCACACCAAAGGTCTACCCAACTTCCATGGCATTATGGTCATACCATCTGGTCTCTTCCCATCGACGCGTGCCAAGCCAGTCACTTTTTTGTGTTACACAGTTGAACAGGTTTTCTGTGACGTATTTTACTTCCTAATAATACCAAACTACTTAATAATTTGCTCATTTATAATCAATATAGACGTGATTTGATACTATTTTTGGCACACAGAGGTGTCATCTGCACAATTCAACGCTTAATTGATCATTTCAAGTACGTTTATAGATCGTAAAGTAGCGAGTTCAATGCTTAGGTGATGTTTATTTATCTAACGGATGATTTTTTTTATGTTTTCCATTGAACACCTCAATTTTAAACGCAATCAGGGTATGGCATTGCACCTAAGGTTGCAGTGGAAAGTAGAGAGGTAGCTAGATTCACAAGTTTATTACAAACATAATCTTTTAGTTATTTAAAGTTACTAGCGACCCGCCCCGGCTTCGCACGGGTGCAATGTTTTACATATAAACCTTCCTCTTGAATCACTCTATCTATTAAAAGAAACCGCAACAAAATCTGTTGTGTAGTTTTAAGGATCTAAGCATACATAGGGACAGACAGACAGCGGGACGCGACTTTGTTTTTTACTATGTAGAGATAGCGGTTTTTTTAATAGATAGAGTGATTTAAGAGGAAGGTTTATATGTATAACATTGCACCCGTGCGAAGCCGGGGCGGGTCGCTAGACTCGCTAGTTAGTGATAAAATTTAAAATATATAAAAGAGATTTGACAGATTGATAGGATCCGCTAGCGTCTGTACATACTTACGGGTAAGCATTTAAGATATTATAAGAACCAAACATTAGGGGATGGCGTCACATCGTCGAGGTCGTAAGTTCGAACCCCACTCTTTGTGAATATAAAGTAAACTTATGAAAGCATTAAGACATTTAGGTTCTGTAGATATTTCATAAGAATATCATAAAAAGGCATAAGAAAAATATTTTTTCTACTTATAAATTAAGAAACTATTTTTTTATTATTATTATATATTATATTTTTTGAAAGATTAACATCACCCTTTATACGACTATCACAACCCTATACCCAAAAATATCCCAAAAAGTTAGCTTAAAACAAGCTACAGTTAAACTTCCCTTAAAAAAAAAGTACTCACCAATGCTCCCTATTCTCGGAAACTCGAAAGTCGGAACTTGTAAAGTCGGAAAACTGGAGCACAAACACTACACTGCACTAGGTACTATTGTGTTACAACATTACCTATCGTGGCAAACGCGGTACGCGCCTACTCGGACTGACGAGAAATATCTAGCCTTGTCGCTTAAATAGCGGGCTTGAGGTAGTGCTGTAGTGGGAGATAGGCTATAAAATATAGCTTGGTATATAGTGTTAATTTTGCAAATAGGTTTTTACAAACACGTCATTTTGTTTCGTACAGGACTACAAGTGGCGAGAAGAAACAGCCGAATCAAACTCAGAGGTCATAGTCTCTTTAAGGTCCAGACATAATCTTGGTCAATCCACATGAAGACTATGCAAATTAGTGTCTGAATTTAGCGTTGACCGTGAACTCATTAAACTTATTTAAAACATCACTCTGTATACAGATATACAGAGTGATGTTTTAAATAAGTTTAATGAGTTGTTTTTTAATGAGATTGTTATCTTCAAATGATTTGAAATACAAAACTTGCCTTTATGTCCAAATTCATCGTCATTGGTTTTTTCGAACTACGAAAATATTGTAGGGAGTCCAAAATTTTACCAATTTGGCAATTTCTGCAAAAAAAATCTGGTCACCCCATATTTTGACATAATGCGGCCCCCGCCCTTTTTCACATGTTTAGTTAGGTTCCGTTACCAAAGGGCAAAAACGGAGGGCTTATAATTTTTATTTGAATCAACAATCAAATACTGTAACAAGACCCTTCAAGAAGCCGTCAAACAAGTATTAAGTACCTACATAAAACTTAAGTAACTTTATGCAAAAATTATAGCTGGGAAACAACTTTTTTTTTGGGGTAAAAAATCACGGTAGGTCTCAATGTAACGCACTCAAAACATTGTGCTCAAGGATGGATTGAATAGTGCGAGGATCGTAGAGGTGCTTAAAGTAAAAATCTTACATAAAAAACAAGTATTAAAAAAAATGGGAAATTGTTCGAATTTCGACCCCCAATATCCCCGTATCTAGAAGGTTCCCAGGTATGGTCTACAAGAAAAAAACGATCGCAATGACGGGTAGAACAAGTGCCTTTCGGCTTCGTTAAGGGTCTTGTTACACCCTTTATAATTGTCAAAGTCAAAAATTAATTTCGATCTTGTTTGTAATAGACAAGATATCAGTCTTTCTTCAAGATCAAAAAGAGAAATATATCCATTTTGAACACCCACAAAATCACGCAAAGCGATACCACACTTTAATTCATCGCTTTCATTACAACACAACCTTTACAAACCATTGAAGGCTTTACGCACTCAAGCCGACCATCTCAGCACGACCTCCGTTCTCTATTATATTATACACAATTAGAGGTCATATTAAACTAGTTTTTGTTTTGATACAGTTCCTATACTTAAGTTAGTTGTGACGTCAGTTTTGACGTGAATTAAAACAAAGAAAACTTGTATTTTTTACGTTTTTTTTAAAAGGGTATCGCTTTCTAATTTACCATATTATTAATAACCAATCCTGGACAAATTTAAACTCTCTGAACTATACTTTTCCGTCTTTTAAATGTAGTTTTGTACTGTCGGATTATTTAGTGATACTTATAACAAAACTTCTAGAAAATGTTCAAGAAGTTATGGTTTGATTTTATGTTATTCTCTCATATCTATTTGTACATAATATATATAGGGTCTATCTATTCATACACGAAATCTCTTAAGGGGTCATTGTAATCATCATTATGAACAACTTTTACTATGGGACCAACCTCGAAATCGCGAAAAAAAAAATCTGCTGTTCCCTACAATATGATCGCATTAACTCGTTAAAATGTGCTGAACAGCAGATTTTTTTTCGCGATTTCGGTGTTGGTCCACTAGTGAAAGTTATTCATAATGATGAGTACAATGACTTCTTAAAAGATTTCCGGTATGAATAGATACACTATATATATTTAAGCTAGTTTTAGTGGTTCTTTTTGTACCAATTTGATTATACATATTTGTTTTTTTGTTGTTAATAGATTAATTTTATTTTATAAATTTTATTATCCTGTTTAAATTCTGCAATGCAAAGTGATGGCCTAAAATACAGGTTTAAATAAACCTAGATCGGGCAGGTCGCTACTAACATCTGAATTGAACTATCATTACTTGAAACTTTGAATATATTTTAGTTATAATTTATTTTTAAGTACTAATTTAACCATTGTATGAAAAGTAATACTACTGCGCCTTAATGTATACTTTTTGTATACTTAAAAAAACAAAAAACTTATTCTTTTTAAGTGACCTTTTACGCGACTGCAGTGAGGTTCAAAAGAAGGGTTATGTTTTCTCGGCATCATAGTCATTTTAACATCTTCCTGTCCTTGTTCCATACTTGGGGTCGACGCAATACGTTTTTAGGGCGCCGAACCCGAGGGGTAAAAACGAGACCACTATTACTAAGAATCCACTGGACGTCTGTCTGTCTGTCACCAGGCTGTATCTCATGAACCGTGATAGCTAGACAGTTGAAATTTTCACAGATGATGTATTTCTGTTGCCGCTATAACAACAAATAAAACAGATTAAAATAAATGTTTAGGGGGGCTCCCATCGCGGCGACCTCTCGCGTCCGGCCTTGGTTCAATCCATGGTCCGGAGCGAGACGGAATGGGACGCCGTCACCTCCTTCTGTGAAGCAGTCATGCTAGCGAAGGAGGTGGCGGAACGAGAGAGAACCTCACGTCCCAGCCGCCGCGGGAGACGCACCGGGCGCCGGCCACCGTAAGCGCGGGCCTGTGGACGGTGAGCTATGGGCTAGCTCGCCGTCCGTCCGTCTTATGACGACAGGCCGTGACGACGGCGCGTTCGTGTTCCACGCGTGCCTCAAAGAGATGTCAGCAAACGGGAAGGGGTCCGAAAGGACCGATGCCTGCCAGGGTAGCAGGACTGTTCGAAAGAGATACCGTGGCCACGGAATACAAAGGGCAAAAGAAGGAACATGGATGGGTTTTAGTCAGTAAAAGTCTAACACTCCCTCCTGCTCCGTCCAGAGTGGAAGGAGTTATTTGATGACTTCCCATCCGAAAAAAAAGGGGGCTCCCATACAACAAACATGTTTTTTAACCGACTTTATTCAAAAAGGTGGAGGTTCTCAATTCGGTTGTATATTTTTTTTGTTGTTGCCTCAGAACTCCGTCATTTTTAGACCGATCTGAAAAATTCTTTTTTCGTCTGAAAGGATACGCTTCCCGATTGGTCCCATAGAAATTTCATCAAAATCGGTTTAGGGATTTGGTTGTTTTCCTCACGTTGATTGTCACATCACGCGACGTCGCGTGCTGGCGCTCTGATGTACATCACGCGACGTCGCATGATACTTGCTAGTTAAATTTGATACACTTCCCGATTTCTGATTGAGCTGAAATTTTGCACGCATGTGTATATCGCAAGACAATGCAATATTATGATGACATGGAGCTGATCTGATCATGGAGCTGGAAGGTGGCCATGGCTCTGTAATAAAACGACGCAACGCCGTCGACTTTGGACTCGTTTGATTTGTCTTGACAAGTACTATAGTCCTAAATGGTAACCAGAGTCTGATGATGGAGCTGGAAGGTGGCTATAGGAACTCAGGAAGTTAGTTAAAGTACTCGTGAAGACGAATCATACGAGCCCAAACTCGATGAGGTTTTGTCGTTTTATAACGGTGTTATATTGGCAAAAAACATACAAACAACACCGACTTCCGAAAGTAAAGTTATTTTAGACTTTTTTAGTGTTTTTTTAGAAGTCAGTTTTGTTTTCGCAGAAAGTTTTTTTTTTTAGATAATGGCACGGAACCCTTCGTGGCTGTTTTTTTCTTCAGTTCTCCCCTGCCTTTTTCATTTATTCATTCCTCACATGATATTTTCTCAATAATACCTCATCATCTGCTTTTCCCAAGTATGTTGGAGTCAGCTTCCAGCCTAACCAAAAGCAGCTGAACACCAGTATTTTTACTACTTAACTGACCTCCACAACCCAGTTAGTCCTGGGTAATACGATACAGATAAGACTGGTTGTCAGACTTCCGGGCCACTGACTACCTGAAACGATGGTCAAAGATCTACAAATGACAGCCGGGTCCAACGGCTTAACGTGATTTCCGAGGCACGGAAGAAACACGGTATGTAATGGGCGGTCACCCATCCACCAATTCGAACTGCTGCTTCTTTAGCCACGAGGCTAAAAAGTAGGCATCATGCGATCTAATCTATGGTTTTAAAATGTTGTGACTGTGCTACCGATTACTTGAATGTACAAAAAAGTGGTCACAGTGCGAAAGTAGGCATGGTGCTATGAAATCCCCCATCCACGGACCAACCTAGGCAAGCGCGGCTTAACCTGAAGATCGACCGGAGCGGCTGTTATTGTTTACTCCCGAGTACACAACAATTCAAAATTAGAGTCTTACTAATATTATAGATGCGAAAGTTTATGAGAATGGATGTATGTTAGTTGTTACTCTTTCAAGTAAAAACTACTGAACAGATTTGTATGAAATTTGGCACATACAGGGTGACAGGGTGTAACAAGACCCTTCACGAAGCCGTCAACCAAGCATTATGTACATCAAACTAAGTAACTTTACGTAAAAATTATTGCTGGGAAACTACTTTATTTTTTAAGATGAAAAATCACGTTTTACAGTAGGACACAATGTAACATACTCGAAACATTGTGCTAATGGATGGATTGAATAGTACGGGGGTCGTGGAGGTGTTTAAATTAAAAATCTAACATTAAAAACATGTATTTAAAAAAATATATAACTTGTGAAAAGTTGGAACTTTGACCCCCACATATGGTCTAGAACAAAAAAAAACTCGCAATGACGGGGAGAACATGTGCCTTTCGGCTTCGTTAAGGTTCTGGTTACACCCTTTAGTTAGTTTATAACCTGGAATAACACATTAAAAAGTTTTTATACCGATAGATGATCCCGTGGGACAGTTACCGAAATTCACGCGGGCGAAGCCGCGGGCACAAGCTAGTAATGTTATAAAAATACACACTTAGGTACAACATAAAGGGCAAAGGAAGGAACATGGATGGGTTTTAGTCAGTACAAGTCTGACACTCCCTCCTGCTCAGCCCAGAGCGGGAGGGGTCATTTGATGATTTCCCAACGATAAAAAAAAAAAAAAAAAGGTACTTGATAACGTGACGTCATACACTCCTCTTTAAGTATTTTTTTGTGAGGTACCCATTCAATTACCATCCCACACCCTCATCTCTTACGGCCTCAGTGATTCCTGGCACGTAGGTATTACCTTCATAACTCATGGCCACATAAGTTAGTTACGACTACCAACCCGTATTACCAGGAGTGCACTACGTAAGGTCTACAATCGGATATGCGATTAAGAGCGGCCACCCCGTCATACTTTTCACACAAACGCTCGTACGTGTTTATGCAGTTGTTACTCATCTATCTTTGAATTTTTTGAACTTATAGGTATCTTGTGCACTATATCTAGGTTTCAATGGGAACAAAAATTAAAAAAATTGTAGAAACAAATTCAGTATAAGCCTCCAAAAAACTCTAAAGGGAACAAGTTTAAGAAATTTTAGAACACTATTTTTCGTTCAATGTCATCGCGTTAGGCAGTATGAGGTTCGCGGGAGACGAATTGTGCGGGGTCGGGGCAGGGTGAGACCCGAGTTGAATGAAAATCGCCGCTGTGGCTCTGGATGAAACAACAAGCTTTTCGACCATGCCCGCGTTGACGATAGACGGGCCATGAAAGGCCCTTCTTGTGCGACAGCAGTTTGACATTACCCAAATCCAACTGACGCTTATGCGACACTGACAGGGTGTAAAAGTACCCCTAATGAAGCCGAAAGGCACTTGTTCTCCCCATCATTGTGAGATTTATGTAAACACCTATGTTTCAGAAATAAACTGATTGATTGGTTTTTTTTTTGTTGTAGACCATACCTTCTAGTAACGTCGATATTAGGGGTCAAAGTTCCAACTTTTTCAAAAACTTTTTTTTAATGCATGTTTTGAGTCAGAAATCGCCAACTCGTCTTGAGCAAGCGTGGTGACCAATGCTCTTGCTTTCTCTGTTGAGAAGAGGCCTTTGCCCATCTGTGGGACATTACTACGTTGGTATTGTTTTTGTTTGTTTTCTTTTGAATGTTATTAATTCACTTTAAATGAGTCCACGACTCCGTACAATTCAATGCATCTTTATGTTTATCAATGGTCTTTATGTTTATGACCACAAAGTCCATTTTAAGAGTTTCAAAATTTTTAACGTGATTCGTATTATGATTCTGATAAAGCGGCGATTTTAGACCCCCAGCACAATGTTTTGAGTGCGTTACATTGAGTATTACCGTAAAACGTGAATTATAAACCGGAAAAAAAATATCAGCAAAATTTTTTGCGTACAGTTATTTAGTTTGATGTACAGAATTTTTGGTTAAAAGGTTCTATTACAACCTGTTTACAAGGTGATCCTTCACGAAGCCGTCAATTAAGGGCATTACATTGCCCAATGACCTTGAGCATGCTGCCCCGTACTAACTTACGACGAAACGGCGAGAGAGAGAGGGACGAGTGCGGCAGTGACATAGTGCTTTTCGCGAAATTTCCGATTTTTATAATATATTTTAAAATATTAAAAGAAATATGAGAAAAAAATCAATACACATTGTTAAATACGTCATTACGTATTTTTTGGTATAAAATTCATGCCGAGTTATTGAGCCGTTATAGAGAAAATTATCAATTTAGGTTGAAAAAGGACCTATTTGTTACGATTTTTCGATAAAATTTGAGTTAGTTTATTAAAATTTTAAACAATACAATGTATTTGTGATGACCTTTACTTTAACATATATTTTTTATATTGAAAACGCACAAAAGGATTCATCTACAAACTTCTTTAAACACATCATGCTCAAGGTCATTGGGCAATGTAATGCCCTTAAGCATTCTGAACCCACGTGTACAGAATGCTTCATTGACAGCTTTAGTGTATCGCACTTGCGTACATTCGAACTATGGTGAATCGCAGTACAGTTTTGTCGCACAATTGTTAATCGCACAGCCGTTGGTGGACCTCGCGTAGTGCAGTCTACTACCAGGACTCGTGCGACCTAAGATATAACGGGTGAAATATGGAAGTCGGCTCCCCCTGGCAGTCTCGTTTTACTCCTGAGCATGAGGTCCTGGGTTCGATTCCGGGGTCGAACAATGTGTTATTGGGGTTTTTATCAGGAATTTCTCAGTAGCAGCCACGGAGCCTGGATTTGTGCCCGGTTGATGGCAATAGACTCGGCCTTATTAGGGTTGAACCACATCTATTAGCACGGAGTCGCATTGTACCGTGCACCTATCTTTTTATGTCGCTCAGAACCGCCATTTGATAGAGCGATCCTGCGCTGTTTCTACGTACGTAGCAGCATCGACGCGAGGATCCGATCTGCAGCACGCTCTGATCATTATTTAGATATTTTCAGGAAGATTATTATTATTGTTTTTTTTTAAACATTGCCCCACGCTACGAATTTCTCCTGTATCGTGGGTGCGTTTACAAACATATAATCTCACATACACAAACAGCCAGACCCGGAACAACTACCTGTAGGCCATACAAATATTTGTTCCGTGCGGGGATCAAACCCGCGACACGCAACGCAGCAGTCAATCGCTCAGCCACTGCGCCAACCGCGCAGTCAACATTTTTATATACAGGATGTAACACTAACAAGCCGTCAACCAAGCATGTATTTACATCAAACTAAGTATCTGTAAGCAAAAATTTGGGTTGAAAAATCAAGTTTTACGTTAATAAAGTTTGTGTGTTTATCGAATCACTTGACTTAAAGAGTGATGAATATAAATGTTAATGGATGGAGAGGGAGAGGAAGACCAAGGAAACGATGGGTGACCGTGTGGAATGACAAGAATAGATAAAGTACGAAATGAGTATAATAAAGGTAGGTGGAAATTTGCGCCAGTAACAGAAAAGTTGAAAGGTAATCGACTGTCTTGGTATGGGACGAATCGCATGTGACTGAACGAGTGATAATTAGAAATGTTGATGAATGGAGAGGGAGAGGAAGCCCAAGGAAACGATGGATGGATTGTGTGAGGAATGATATGAAAGAGAAAGGAGTAACTGATAGCGTGACGGTTGACAGCGGAGAATGGAAGAACAAAACGTGTTGCGCCCACCTTAAGTGACATGGGACGAGGCCTGGAAGATGATGTAGAATTGTGTATACTTTAAAAAAAACTTAGATTATAATAAAGAAAATTTGATGATTCGTCATTTCTTATTATTCTTCTTTTTCTTAGCGTGAAGGAGGCAATCTAAATGGTGTCGGCCCAGAATTGAGTTACTAGTTTGGCGCTTTCGGTAGCGTCCATCAGTTCCTGTTGTGAACAAACAACAGGACACGCAGGACACGATATTAAGTGCACCATCGTTTGTAGAACAGCACTACATTTACGCTCCAAGGCAGAGTCATTAATGAAACTCCACCTGAGCAGGTTTTCCTTGCTGCGGCCAACCTGGATCCGGAGTCTATTTAAAGACTTCCAGGTCAACCATGGCAACTCATGTCCAGGTGGGAGATTATTATTAATACGTGCAAAATAGGGGCTGATCGTTACAAATAGATAATTTTAAAAAGTCACAATGCTATTTGGCAGGTTTTGAATCTACAAGTCGATCTCCTTGAACTAAACACAGATTGAAAATAAATTTGCAACGACACAAATTACTAGTTACGATAGTACACTGCCTTAGGGCTCTCGCCCACCGTGACATTTTCGCATTTGCAACACGCGACAGAAACGCGCGTCAGTATCGCTACAGTATTGATAAACACGCGCGATTGTTTCTAACAACATCGCGATTGCCTCATTGGTCGAGTGGTCGCAAGAGCGACTGCTGAGCATGAGGTCCTGGGTTGGATTCCCAGATCGGACAAAGTGTTATTGGGATTTTCCATCAGGAACTTTTCAATAGCAGCCATGGAGTCCGGAGTTGTGCGCGGTTGATGGCAAAAGGCTTGCCCCTATTACATGGGACTTAAACATAACGGGTCAAAATGTGTGTGTACTTGTTAGCTACACCTCTGCCTAACCCCTTCGGGGGTTACAAGGCGTTATATTTATGTTATGTCTATCGCGCGTTCGTCGCATTTGCAACACGTGACAGAAACGACTCAAACGCGCGTTAGTATACCAACTGTTTTGATACACACGCGCGATTGTTTCCGGCAACATCACGACTGTGTGTTTGCGAAAGAACAAGCAAGCAAGAACCGCTGCAGTAAGGCTCCTGGGGACCGCAAAGTGAGTCTGCGTGCCGCGGCGACAACTTCAAGACGTTTCTGGTGAGAGTACTGATTCGTTTTCTGCCCCTCGTGATGGATAAAGACTTTTGGCCTCAAGACGTGGTTATCTGTCACTTCCCCGGTCAAGTTCCACTGGTCAGCACAAATAAAATGTGAACAACATAGTAGTGCTACTAACCTAGTCTTAAGCCCTATTCATTATTAACATACACATTAAACAGGGTGTTACAGAATAAACGCGAGACTCTGGTGTGGTGATTCAGACCATGAAACTGTACAACTATTGTACTCGAGTTCTTGAAATTCACAAAAAAAATTGAACTTTCGGTAAGAATTGACGCAATCAGTTGCGAAGTTAGAAGTTATGTATATGTTACTTGATAATTTACATATTACTATGTATGACCTAAGAGCCTTTGTAGCCTGAAATAAATGAAAAAGTAAAAAAAAAACGCGATCGCGACTTGTTTGCATCACTGCAGAAAGCTACGGTGAACGAAGGGCTTTATACAAATTGTACTAATATGTCCATTTTCAAGGACATAAAAAAAACTTATGTCCGTTACGCATGTCCTGTTTCGCCCACACCTACCTGACATCCGTGCAATAAATATTATTAGTTAATTGGCCGTTACACATAATGGCTTTGTTTAATTGGACCACAAAGAACTGCTTAATTTTGCCGTTTAACTGGTCCATTGTCAAGGTTATAACTTACAACTAAGCAAGGATTTATCTATACTAATATTATAAAGAGGTAATCTACACTTATATTATAAAAAGGAAATCTATACCAATATTATAAAGAGGTAAATAAAGTTTGTGAGGTTGTAGGGGGTAATCTCTGGATCTACTGAACCGATTTTGAAATTTTTTCACTATTAGGTAGTTACATTATCCCCGAGTCATGCCCTATATTTACAACGTGCCCGTGGGATAGTTTCCGCACAAAACGCGAGCGAAGCTGCGGGCTACAGCTAGTTTTAAAACAAAAGGAGCCTCCAATGTAAAAAAAAAATATTTTAATAAAAAGTGGTTTATGTGACTAGAAAAATACCAAACCAAAATGATTCAATTATGTTTTTTTATCCCATTTTTTTTTCATCCCATTCTGGGCCGGGGTTTATACACAGGTAGTGTCAGACTTATACTGACTAAAACCCATTCATGTTTCTTCTTTTGCCCTTTGTGTTCCAGGGCCGCGGTATCTCTTTCGAACAGTCCCGCAACCCTGGCAGGCATCGGTCCTTTCGGACCTCTTCCCGTTTGCTGACATCTCTTTGAGGCGCGTGGAACACTCGCGCGCCGTCGACACGGCCTGTCGTCATAAGACGGATGGACGGCGACACACAGGCAGGCACAGGCCCGCGTGATTCAATTATCTTGGATCCAGCAACAAGATTAACTAGAAAGTATAATTGAAGGAATAGAAAATAATAAAAAACCATACGGAGTTTTTTGTTGTCTGTTTTAAGTTAACATTTCAATTATTTACAATCGTAAAATAATAAAATAATGTACTTACATACAAAAAAGAACAAAACATTAAAAGGCGTCAAAAAATTCGTCCGCGTCGCTGTCAACAAGACCAGTGCCCAGAAGGCTGTCACCATTGCCACTTGGATGGCAATGCTGATTCTTTGGGTAAGTCGTCTCAACGGGTCTCCTGAAGTTGATTTGTTACTTCAACTGTCGTGAGGTATCGATTTCGAAGCATGGACGTAACAATAAATCGATCCTCTCGAGTCGTAGTACAGACAGTGCTGGCGCACATCAAGCTATTATAATCTGTCAAATTTCATTAATAGATTTTCAACTTTGTGTCTAAAGCTTTAGGTTCCAGTTTGATTGGGCAAATTAGACAGTTTCGGGGAGCTTGATGTGCTGGCATCTGTCATCTCAGTCTATCGGTTCCTGGGGCTTTACTTAGACGTCTTAAAGCAGGAGTAATTCCAGTCTGGGAAAGGGACAGGAAAGGAAGCTATACAGGTCGTCCAGCGCCATCTCTTTGCCACACTGGAATGACTCCTGCCTTAAGTACTGCCCAGTATCTTGTACACTTACTAGACGACTCGCTGCACAGTAAAACAGGGCTCGAAACCGGTTTAAAAAGAGGGGTTTATTTCGATTAAATACCGGTTAATATATTGTTCCTTCATTTACCTGTTTTTATGTAACTCAAATTATAAAGGTTACCGGTTCCGTATGCGCAAACGGTTTTGACACCCAAATAAATCGGTTAATTGCGTAATTCGTTTTTTTTTTGGGTAAAGGAAGGCGGGCGGCGCGGCGGCAACGTTGCGAATTTGCATGCGACTAAAATTTTGTAACTAAATGACATCCCAACATCCAGACCGTGCGAGCGAGGGTAGCAACGGCCAGACGGCCTATCAAACTTAGATTTAACCGGTTAATTGTCACTAATAAAACCAAAATTCATGAGAAACAGTTTTTCTTATAAACCGGTAAAGTGCAACCTTTAACCTAAATCGATTTCGGTTTGAGGTCAATGACCGTAACCGGTTAAGAATTTCAACCGGTTTCCGAGCCTTGGAGAAAGTGACACGCCTATTGTCCTTGCTATACTTTGTTGACTTCTTCTTAGCTTCTTCGTATTAGCGCCATACAGGGTATAACAGGAGATAGGACCCTTCAAGAAGCCGTCAACCAAGCATTCTGTACATCAAACTAAGTAACGCTACGCAAAAATTATTGCTGGGAAACGACTTTTATTTTGGGGTGTAAAATCACGCTTAAAAATCTTACATTAAAAACGTGTATTTAAAAAAAACTTGTGAAGAAGTTAGAAATTTGTCCCCAATATCTCCGTAACTAGAATGTTCCCAGGTATGGTCTAGAACAAAAAAAAAATGATCGCAATGACGGGGAAAATAAATGCCTTTTGGCTTCATTAAGGGTCTTATTACATCTTTTATAGTAATGACGGTGAAAGACGACAATGACCGTCTTTTATCATTTTGATTTGATAGGTTGAAAACAAAAGTAAGAAAATAAGCAAAAAAAAAAAATACAACAACCGCGAGTTGCATTGAGTTTATTTCCAAGTTATTTCATGCATGTACTAGTATTATGTGTATTACACAACAAAAAAGATACATTTTTTATTCATTTGCACAAACACAAACTCAAAGCATTTATTTCAATTAGACCATTACACGCACTTTTGAAAGTTAAACAAAAAAAAAAGCTAAGCTACAGTCACAGTCACAAGGCATAATAACTTAAGAAAGTACTGTAGTTGCACATTCTATGGAGAAGAATGGGCAAGAAACTGCATGGACACTCTTTTTAATCAATATATTGTTACAAAATCTTGGTTACATCATTCACGTTGAGATTATACATATATGTGAGAACGATGTAGAAAGACGTGCACATTAAGAGCGTCCAGAGTAAAAGATTAAAATAATCAACACTTTCAAAATAAAGTAATTAAAATAAACCGTGGCAGCTAAGAGATGACCACTCCCAACTGACAGCGCCCGTTCACGAACATGACGCATGGCTCACCGCCATTCAACTCAACCATATTGAAAGGAACCAAATGACCCGACACACGCGCCACCATCAGCGAGAAATCTGAGTGAGCATGACATTCTCTCAGCCACCAGGCTACATTCAAGTCAATGAAAGATAAATAAATGTAAATGGTTGCTTTACAGTACATAGTACTCACACATGTGCTATGCAATTATATAATACTAAGAGATGGAATCTATACAAAGCAAGGATATTATTACAATCTTCTGCAGCTTCCACAATAACTTAACCTGGTAATCAATTAGTTTGCTCCTATGGTTGTGGAGCAGGACCAGCATTGAGCCAAGAATTTTTATCATCAATATAGTCCCCCAACTTATAATATGCTTGCCTACATAGTGTGCGTTTTATACAAGATTTAAATTTCGTCTCATTCAGTTGTAGAATGTGGGGAGGTATTTTATTGTAGCATTTTAAACAGTACCCCATGAAAGATGAGTCTACTTTAGTTAGCCTGAAACCTGGCTGAACTAGTTGGTCCCTATTTGTAGTATTATAGTGGTGTCTGTCACCTCTCTTACTAAATAAATGCAGATTTTTCCTAACGTACATGATGTTTTCATAGATGCATTGACAAGGTACTGTCATGATGTTAATTTCTTTAAACAGTTCTCTTAGAGAATCGCGCCTACGTAGATCATATATGGCTCTGATGGCTCTTTTCTGCAGAATAAATATAGACTCAATGTCTGCAGCCCATCCCCATAGTAAAATACCGTATGACATAATACTATGAAAATAACTAAAATAGACTAGCCTTGCGGTATCTACATCAGTAAACTGACGGATTTTTCTAACAGCATATGCTGCTGAAAACCGTTTTATCGACAAATTCTAGTTTCTCTTGATTCAATATTATGTCACAATCACTACTTTTGACATTTGGCAGAGAAAATTTTATGCACTTAGTTTTTTTCCCATTTAGTACTAAGTTATTAGCGGTAAACCAATTATGGACCTGCAGTAGGGCGTTATTGACGTCGTCAAGATTAGTGGCACGTCTGTTTATCCTAAATATTAAAGAAGTATCGTCAGCAAACAATACCATTTGCGGTTGGTTGTTAAATAAGTGGGGCAGGTCATTAATGTACACTAAAAAGAGAAAAGGACCCAATATCGAACCTTGTGGTACACCCATTTTTACTTTTAAACCCATTGACTTGACACCATTTACCTGTACTTGCTACTTACTGTCTATCATTCAAATACGATTTTACTAAACTGAGCGCAAGTTTACCTAAACCGTAATGCTCAAGTTTCAAGAGCAGGGTTTCGTGATTTACGCAATGAAATACCTTCGAAAGGTCACAGAAGATTCCTATTGCACCTTGTGCCTCTTCTTACGCAGTCAATTATGCGTTTTAATAAAGTAACACCGGCGTCAGTTGTACAACGTCCCTTGGTGAAACCATACTGTTGCTCGTGTAAGATTTTATTGGCGTTAAAATGATTTAGCATTTGATTGAGCATTATCTTTTCAAACACCTTGCTGAAAACCGGCAACACAGATACGGGCCTATAGTTATTGGTGTCTTTACTATCCCCGGATTTAAAAAGCGGTATTACCTTACTGTATTTCATTAGATCCGGGAAGACCCCTTGATCCACGCACAAATTAAATATTGAGGCTAAATAGGGTGCTATAGTCTCAATATTGAAGTACACGCATGCAAATGAGTGATACATTTTACAATATTACTGTCAGTTTTTGTACATGAACCCTGTCAGGACACAGCAAAGTACAATGCTGGTTTGCTGTTGAGTTAATTAACATTAAATCTTATACAGGGTTAGTTTCCAAAGACTATCCAAATTCTCAGATATGATGCAGCACGATATTCTGAGCCCCCCCGCATAGAAATTTTTCTTCGGTTATTAAAAAAAAAATCAGCTGTTTCCTACAAAAGTGCAATACCTACATGGTCAAAATGTATGGAACAGCTGTTTATTTTTTTAATAACCGATGAAAAATTTCTATGTGGGGGGGGCTCAGAATGTCGTACTGCATCATATCTGAGAATTTGGATAGTCTTTGGAAACTAACCCTATATATAAAATTCTCGTGTCGCAATGTTAGTTACCATACTCCTCCGAAACGGCTTTACTGATTTTTATGAAGTTTTATATGCATATTCAGTAGGTCTGAAAATCGGCCACTATCTATTTTTCATACCCCTGGGATAATTTTCGACCAAAACGCGAGCGAAACCGCGGGCAACTACTAGTTAACATTATAAATTGGGTCAAAGCTTATCAAAACACAATAATTACAATACATTTCAGAAAAAGAAAATATGTCTAGAAGTCGTTATGATGTCCAGTTAACAGTAATAAACACTACACGACACAATACAATACAATAACAAACATTATGGTACAGTCAGCATCAAAATAATCTTCTGAAACATTCTAAATAATAGCTGGAGTCCTGTACACCAAAGAAAGAAAAACAACAAAAAAAAAGAATGAAAAAAATGTTAAGCCCCAAGCAGCACACATACCTGTATAGTCACACAGTGTGTGTGTGTGTCTGTGGCTGTGTAGCTGCAGTACAGTTGTTATGCTGTCTGTGCAAGGGCTTTATATCCGGCTACACAGCTCTTATAATTCTAAATATGGCTCCAAATTAACAAACCTTTGGCAATACAGTACAGAGAGCATTGTAAGAACTGTACTTGGGCTGTACAATGGCTTCGACAGCTGTCATTAAGCCACTATCCAGCTCCTATAATTCTCTTAGACAGCCAAAAGATGCTTCATGGCTTAGTAACGGCTATTGTTAATTCTACAAAGAAATAGCAACAAAAAACTATCTGTGCAGTGCAAGTGTTACGTTACTAAACTATAATCTATGGACAAATATAATTATTTTTAATTTAAGGTAAGTCATTTTTCACGTTTGTTTTATATCCCTATTGGTAAATTGTACTGCGGGTGCCACTTTATTGTTAATACAATAGGTGATATTATCAAATATTACACGCGCCTTCGAAATAACATAGTTTTACTAAAAATATTATACAAAAAAATACGGTGTACGACTTATTCATGAATTTACCTATTTTTTTTTTTTTCATTTAATAAATAAATAAATATCGCTGGACATTACACACAGCGCCATCTAGGTGCCACAACGAGGCTTGTGTCGTGGACACCAGATAGTTGATAATACTACATAGATACTTTTTGTTTGTAAATACATACTTAATATACATATAAACATCCATGACTCGGAAACAAATGTCCATGCTCATCACACAAAAATTGGCTCCTACCGGGATTCGAACCCGGGACCCTAAGAACGTAAGGCAGCCTCACTACCGTTGCGCCATTCGGGTCGTCATTTAATAAGCATTAATATCTGTTTGCAACAATGTAATAATGTGTTTTTACTTTAATAGCAATTTGTTATCCATCAAAGATTCTAACTAAATTCCCTTGACCCTCTCTTCTCTGTTCAATGGCCATATTTAATTCTATTAATCAGCGAAAACTGTACGCTAGCTGTGCAATGGTTTTCAGTTATTCTCACGACTGGTAAAATGAAGATTATTAAGGGGATTAGGAATCTTATTATAATCTCCTTTATTTATTTTCTTTACACATTATATACATTTTTAAATATTTTTAGTAACAAAGATTATATTATAAAAAACATTTAAAAATATAGAAAAAAATAGTAGCCCACCGGTATCAGGAACAGGGTCCAAGCTACCGGCGGTCAGGGCTCCAGAGAGACGAACCTCCTAACAATACGAGCCGTGTCCAGGAGTACCGCTTTCTGAATCAAGCCCTTGATCCAGCGACCGGCCCTGGTTCAATCCATGGTCCGGAGCGAGACGGAATGGGACGCCGTCACCTCCTTCTGCGAAGCAGTCATGCTAGCGAAGGAGGTGGCGGGACGTGAGAGGGAGAGAACCTCGCGTCCCAGCCGCCGCGGGAGACGCACCGGGCGTCGGGGGCCACGTGGTGGCCCCCGGCCACCGTAAGCGCAGGCCTGTGGACGGTGAGCTATGGGCTAGCTCGCCGTCCGTCCGTCTTATGACGACAGGCCGTGTCGACGGCGCGTTCGTGTTCCACGCGCGCCTCAAAGAGAGTCAGAAAACAGGAAGGGGTCCGTAAGGACCGACGCCTGCCAGGGTTGCGGGACTGTTCGAAAGAGATACCGCGGCCCTGGAACACAAAGGGCAAAGGAAGGAACATGGATGGGTTTTAGTCAGTAAAAGTCTGACACTCCCTCCTGCTCAGCCCAGAGCGGGAGGGGTTATTTGATGATTTCCCATCGGTAAAAAAAAAAAAAAAAAAAAGCCCTTGATCCAGCTGCCTACCGAGAGCCTCCTTAGGCATTCATCGAGGCTTATCTTAGGGATCTCTAATCTTGATAGAAAACCATTTCGAGCATTTTTCGTCCTCAAGTAGCTTAGGTACTTCACTTGATTTTGTGATCCTACTTATTCTCGATGCTAATGTTATTGCTAAGTCATTATTCCCTTTATTTAACTTTTGTACAAATTATTTACATTTTTAAATATTTCTTATAAAAACAATATAAAAACATTTAAAAATATAAAAAATTGTTGCCCACCGGTATCGGGAACAGGGTCCAAGCTACCGGCGGTCAGGGCTCCAGAGAGAGGAACCTCCTAACAATACGAGCCGTGTCCAGGAGTACCGCTTTCTGAATCAAGCCCTTGATCCAGCTGCCTAACGAGAGCCTCCTCAGGTATTCATCGAGGCTCTTGGCAATTAAGCCATGGGCTGATACGACTATCGGTACAATGATCGCTGAGTCCACATCCCACATGTCGACAACCTCGCGAGCCAAGTCAAGATACTTGATTTGCTTATCTTTCTCGGCTTTCACGAGGTTCCCATCATGCGGGACCGTTATGTCAACAATCATTGCGCGCCGCTCTGATCGATCCACCACCACTATATCGGGCTTATTGGCTACAATAGTCCTGTCAGTGATGATGGGTCGATCCCAGTACAATGTGATATTGCCATTTTCGAGAACTGGGTCGGGCACATACCTATAATACGGCACTTCCGATTCCACAAGGCTGTATTTTAGAGCAAGTTGCTGATGGATAATCCTGGCTACAAGGTTGTGTCTATGCAAGTACTCTCCGTTAGCTAGACGAGAACACCCGGAGATAATGTGACGGATTGATTCGCCTGGACGGTGGCATGCCCGACATATGTCAACCGTGCCGTCCTTCACAATAAATCTCCGGTAGTTATTCGTCATCATAACTTCATCCATAATTGCACAGACAAAACCTTCGGTTTCTCCGAAGAGGTCCCCGGAACGTAGCCAGGCTACGGACGCGGATAGGTCTACATCGGGCCCATGTAGAGCCCGGAAAAAGCGTCCGTGGAGCTCCTTACTCTGCCATACCTCCCTGCGGTCGTTAGTGTCAAGCACTACAGGTTTGCGCCAGTTCTCTTTAGCCAAGGAGAGCGGGGTGAGGCCTTTGTCCACTGCGACCACATCTCGATGCATCCCCACGTCGGTTTCTAAGAAATATTCCCTGAGACTGCATATCTCGCGATTGTGGAGAGTCTTAGCGTTTAAAAAGCCTCGACCCCCACACCTCCGCGGGATATACAATCTCATAACCGAAGAACGTGGGTGATGCATTCGATATGTCGTCAACAATGTACGGACCTTCCTATCCAGGGCGTCTAGTTCTGTTTGAGACCATTTGAGTATACCGAAAGAGTACATCAAAACCGGCATGACCCAACCGTTGAAGGCACGCACCTTATTTCCGCCCGATAAAAGACTATTAAATACTTTTTTCAGGCGGCCAAAGAAACGCTCCTTCAACGATTGCTTCATGTCAGCATCATTGATGCCCAGCGCTTCCGACATACCCAAATACTTATAGGTTTCGGTTGCTGAGAGGGATCTAAGATTTATGGAATCCGAGAGCTGGGTTCCCACAGATTCCACAATCTCCCCTCGCTTTACATGCATGACCGCACATTTGTCCACACCAAATTCCATCCTGATGGCGCTACTGAAAGTTTCAGTTACCTTCAGTAGCTCCATCAGTTGCAAATCGTTGGGGGCAAAGAGTTTCAGATCATCCATGTAAAGGAGGTGAGATATAACTTTACCACCTCTCTTCAACCGATAGCCTAGACCTGAATCCTCCAGCAGCGTGCTAAGAGGATTCAAGGCTAAGCAGAACCAAAGTGGACTCAAACTATCACCCTGAAATATTCCTCGCTCTATCCTTATTGGCTCGCTATTCCTCTGGATTTGCTGACATCCTGGATAGCGAAGGACTGTCCTCCATTGGCCCATACATGAAATCAGGAAGGTGCGCAGAGTTGCATCAACTTTATACAACTCTAGCACCCTCATGAGCCATGTATGTGGCACAGAGTCATAGGCCTTCTTATAGTCTATCCAAGATGTCGACAGATCCCTTCGGGAACGGCGAACCTGTTGGCTAATGGCCATATCAATGAGGAGTAGCTCCTTAGTACCACGGGACCCGTTCCTACATCCATTCTGAGAAGCAGACATAACAGAATTTTCGTCAATATGTTTAGTGATTTTAGTTCTCAAAATGGAGGTAAGAACTTTATAGACCGTCGGGAGACACGTAATAGGTCTATAATTTTTGGGTTCCGCAGTACTACCCGATTTATGGAGCAGGTGGGTTATTCCAGTTGTCAGGAACTCGGGGAGCGATCCCGACTCTAACGCTGACTGGAAAAGGGCTGCCAAGCGAGCGTGTGATCTTTGGATCCACTTAATCCAAAAGTTATGCAGCCCGTCCGGTCCTGGAGATTTCCAATTAGGTAAAGGACGGACCGCACGAGCTACATCTTGGGGGCTGATTGTGATCGCCCCCATTTCTGGTATTGGATCGCACGCTCGCTCGACCTCCCCTGTCCATTCGCCCTCGGTATGACTGACAGGCACCGACCAGATGCTGCGCCAGAAAGAACACATGGCGTCATCATCCGGTAAGCACGTGTCAGACACACCTTGGTCCGGTCGCTCCCATGCTCTATAAACCCACCTTTCATCGCTTTGGAATGTGCGATTCTGAGTGTATCGTTCCACCCGCCGCTTATACCTACGAATACGGTTTGCCCATGCATACACTTTCTGCTTCAGGAAGTCGATGCGCTCTGTGATACGGGACATGTAATCTCGAGGACTGATATCAGTCCCCGCAAATGCCCGCCTCACAAAGCGCATCACTCGAGGGCGAGTGTTGCCCTCCCTGAAGCAGATTAGTCTGCCGATGAGTGCTCTGGCCCCACCAATACGTTGTTCAATCCTGTACTGCCAAGCTGGTACGGCTGGTTTTGGTCGTTTAGCTTTGTTATCCGGAAATTTGACGTAAGCTAAACGACATGCCGCAACAGCCGCACAATACAAGATTGAATGAGCATCGGTGAGGTTTTCGCAGTTATCAAAATAGTTTGACAACTGCGAATCCAGAACAGCCACCAGCACCTTATTTTTGTTATGCATGGGCAAACGAGGTAAGCGTGGTCTAAGTTCGGGAGTCATGAACCGATATTCTCGAATCGCACACTCCAAAGCACTCCTCATATCCTCACTGCACTGGGTACTTACATTAGTAACCATGTCACTACTCACGTCGTTATCGCGATCTGTCACTACTCACGTCGTTATCGCGATCTAAGTCATTATTATTGTTTACAGAAATTAAAAATGCCGTTCAAAATACCGAAGACAATAAAAAGAGGGCGAGAATTTTTTTTTAGCATACCATGTGCTTGGGAAAAGGATGGATGAATAAACTACAATATTCAATGTACTTGGGTAAAAGATGGATGAATGAACTAGACATTTAAAGCCTCATACAGATTGGACAAAAATGCAATGTATAGTGAAACGGTCATCCATTGCAACATATAATAATGCAAAAAAAGAATAAAGGGGCATGTTGAACCATAATGACACGTCAGATTACCCAGATGTTGGAGAAATAAATATATTTTTTTATTCAAACTTGTTTGATTCAAAACATTCACTATTTTTGTTTTCAATCATTTTATTTATAAAAGTCACTGACCGAATCCATTAATTGTACGGAACTATGATCATTGGTAAAAAAAATCGAATAATCTAATCAAAATCTATGTGTCCGGAACCATAATTTTTAATCGACACTGGCACTTGACTGCAACTAGATACATGAAGGAGATTTTAACTGTCCTTACTCCTTTGCTTATTGTATTCTTTGAAAGTTTATTTTTAACTGCGCCAGTTCTTTTCCTATTTTTTTTCCATGATGAATTGTATTAATTTTTAATGATATTTCATACTCGCATGATAATTAAGTGGCGTTGCGAGGTTATGATAAAATTGACGTTATCATAGCACTACTAACCTATGTTTACTCTAAAATAATTCTAGAGGCTGTGAAATGGCTTATATTTACACTATGAGCTTTGGATGTAAAGTGGATTAAGGCTACACTAATTTATTGCTCATGCACTCTTAAATGCTTGTAACCAGCTACTATTAAGCTCATTGAGGTAGCATTATAATAGAATTAGTGTACACCATAAAAAGCCAATGGCAAAATTTGATTTTCTAATACAGCTCGCATCGTGGACGAGGTGTAAATAAATCGCGCTGAGCAATCGTTTACAAGCTTTCGTCTTCTTAACCAGCTAGTGGCATTATACGTAGCTTAAGGCTGGACAATAGTTTTATCAAATTCTACTAAAATGCATTTTGTTGTTTTTTCTCCACTATAGAGATCACCCCTTAAACGGTCTCAAGAATCGTTTTATCCATTAGTACAGCTACATAAGAGCCTTTGACTGTAATATAGCTTGTTTATGGATTGTAATTCTCGCTAATGTGCTGCTTGAGCTACTTCTGTTGCTGACCGTACATTTGTTTCAATACAAGAGCATTGCAATTAATAGATCCAAGGCGCACGTGATTCAGGTAGATAACTACAGACTATTGTCTTGACAAGAATCATTAACTATTCGTACAACTGACTGCATAAATATCTTACTAAAAAATTACTTCCTACATTTTTTATATGGTTTGCATAAAATCTAGGTGGCAAACCATTTGTTCATTTTAATCTTACAATGTCATCAGGCTTTTCTTGTTAATATACATAGATGAATCTGAATGAGGAGCCCGTGGCTAAAAAAAAGGCGCTCGTGTCGATCTTCAGGTTAAGCTGCACTTGCCTAGGTTGGTCCGTGGATGGGTGACTACCCATTACATACTGAGTTTCCCCCGTGCATCGGAAAGCATGTTAAGCCTTTGGTCCCGACTGTCAATTGTTGATCTTTGACAGTCAGTGGCCCGAAAGTCTGATAACCAGTTTTACCAAGGGGTGCCGTATACCTGTACTAGCTGGGTTGTGGAAGTCAGATAGGCGGTCGTTCAGCTGCATCCGGTTAGTCTGGAAGCCGATCCCAACATAGTTGGGAATAGGCTCGGCAGTTGATGATGACGCGGGCAAATAGAGAGCAGGTGGCCCACCATGACGTCTTTAAGCAGGAGTCATTCCAGTTTGGGAAAGAGATAGTGCTAGACGACCTGTATAGCTATGTCTCTTTACCACACTGGAACTGGAATTACTCCTGCTTTAAGACGTCATAGTTACCAGAATAATTTTATCCCGGTATCATGTTCCCCTAGAATAATTTCAGACCTCCACGCGTGCAAATCCGTAGGCAAAACCTAGTGAATTCGTTGTACAGCACCCACTGCCCGCTTCATCACTCACGGTGACCTATAACTTCAAAAAAAGTTTATAAGTAATTAAAACCTAATTAAAAGGCCGCACTTTTAAGACTATATTTTAAAACTAGCTGTTGCCCGCGACCTTCGTTCGCGAGAAATTATTATAAAAATATATTACTTCCCCTTCCCCTTTTGAATCGAATTTTGTTACCAAGGGTTTCTTTTTTTGCACGGAACCCTAAATCTTATCTACACTAATCTATACCTATACTTATCTATACTTATATTATAAAGAGGTAAAATTTGTTTGTATGTTTGTAAGTTTGTATGTAGGGGGTAATCTCTAAATCTACTGAAGCGATTTCGAAAATTCTTTCACTAATAGGAAGTTTCATTATCCCCGAGTGCCATAGGCATTTACAACATGCCCGTGGGATAATTTCCGACCAAAACGCGGGCAAAACCGCGGGCAACAGCTAGTTCTAAAATAAAAGCTTTAGTTACTCCTTAAGTCATCAGCTATCTGCCAGTAAAAGTCCCGTCAAAATCGGTCCAGCCATTTCGGAGTTTAGCCGTTTGAAACTGATTTTGTTAAAATTTCAAGAGTTTTAATTTTTTTACGCGGACCCCTAATGTTTTTTCTAAAATAAAAGTAACCTATGTTAGACCTTATAATCATCAGCTAACTGCTAGTAAAAGAAGTCCCGTCAAAATTGATCCAGCCGTTACGGAGACTAGCCGGAACAAACAGGCAGACAAAATTAAAAAATATATATCGTCGTTGCGACTTTAAGACCTCCTATGTGACACTTCTGTTCAGAACACTTTTTCACTCCAGTCAATTGTACATTTTAAAGCCCTATCGAATGCAAAAACTCTCATGTGGCTATGACGTTTTATTCGTAATTTATTTACCCATTACAAGATCTTCAATGTGCTTGCTCATCATAATTTGGTACTTAAAATGTCTTATGTGTCGCATGTACACATACGAGTTTTTAAGTGTATCATGCTCGTGGACTATAGGCAATTTTTGGAATAAAATATCCTATGTGCAATTTACGCGGGTATCAGACGGCAATGTTACTGCTAATGAATTCACATCTTGTTTAATAGTATTATATATTATAATTTCTGATGGATGCGGACATCAAAACAGGAACCGAATTTTATCGAGTGCCCTAAGCGATTTGGCACAAAGGAAAACAATTTGTATAGGACAACTTTACCTGGAAAAAGGACATACAATGATGGAGGTGGACAGTGTTCATTCCACTATTGAACAATACATAAAACCACCCAAATTTGCTCCCAGTGATTATATTACCCGGATAAGACAAGCTCGACCTCAAAAATCCTTTTTTTTTTTTTTTTTTTTTACCGATGGGAAATCATCATATAACCCCTCCCGCTCTGGGCTGAGCAGGAGGGAGTGTCAGACTTTTACTGACTAAAACCCATCCATGTTCCTTCCTTTGCCCTTTATGTTCCAGGGCCGCGGTATCTCTTTCGAACAGTCCCGCAACCCTGGCAGGCGTCGGTCCTTACGGACCCCTCCCTGTTTGCTGACTCTCCTTGCGGCGCGCGTGGAACACGAACACGCCGTCGACACGGCCTGTCGTCATAAGACGGACGGACGGCGAGCTAGCCCATAGCTCACCGTCCACAGGCCCGCGCCTACGGTGGCCCCCGACGCCCGGTGCGTCTCCCGCGGCGGCTGGGACGTGAGGTTCTCTCCCTCTCACGTTCCGCCACCTCCTTCGCTAGCATGACTGCTTCGCAGAAGGAGGTGACGGCGTCCCATTCCGTCTCGCTCCGGACCATGGATTGAACCAAGGCCGGAAGCGAGAGGTCGCCGCCGCCGATCGCCGCTACGAGGACACGGCGTTGCTCCGCCCACGCGGGGCAGATCTCCACCGTGTGCTCCACCGTGTCCTCCGGTCGATCCTCACAATGGTAGCACCCGGGCGTTTCCTCCCGCCCGATTCGGTGCAGGAACCTCCCGAAACAACCGTGTCCGGTGAGGACCTGCGTCAGGCGGAAGGTGAGGGCGCCGTGGCGCTTCTCTAGCCACTCCTCAAAGAGGGGACTTATTGCCACTATTGTGGCGTGCCCTGCACGGGGTTGCGATAGTCGCTCTCTCCATGTCGCCATGAGATCGCGCCGGAGGTCTGTCCGCTGAGCGACAATTTGCCGCGGCAGCGGAGTTACCCCCCGGCGTAGTGCCTCCACGCGCCATTCGTGTAGGCGCGCGAGGACCATCGCCTCCAGATCCCATGGCGGCAATCCGGCAAGGAGGCTCGCCGCCTCGCCGGAGATCGTGCGGTATCCCCGGACCAGCCTTACGGCTACCACCTTTTGGGGCGCGTTCAGGTAGTGGGCGGCTCGCCGCCTCAAGGAACGCGCCCACACCGGGGCCCCGTAAAGGGCCATGGACCGCACGACCCCCGCGTAGAGCCTCCGGCACCCTCAAAAACCCTACGATGTCAAATCCATACACTATGATTTCTTCTTAAATTTCGAAGAGATGGAATCGAACCTGAAATCCATACGGCCTGGCAAAAAAAAAAGGAGATCCTGTCGTAGTCGACATTAGGGGTCTTATGTATTCATCCGATGGATCCATATTTTATAGGTTGAGACATGTCGATGAGTGGTCCGTACTTCCACAGCGAAGAAATAACCAAAGAAACGGAATAGTATCACCAAATCGATTGTATAGAACTCAACTAAAAATTACTGAGAGTAAGTTTAAGCATTTAGAGGAACTTAAAATGGTAATAGACCGAGATTATCATCCTTTTTATGACGCGTTGCAATTTAATCCGGGTACTTAATGCCTGAGGAAATTAATGGTACTTTGATCCGTATTTTTGTTTTTAAGTCTTACTTGTAATTCGACTATTATCATGATTACTCGTATAGTGTAATTAATAGAAATAAACGTTTATTTTCAAATTTATATAATCAATGGTGTTTTATTTAAAGGTATTTTAGTTTAAAAGCACTGATGTGTAACTGACAGCGCAACCAAAACCTCTTATGTGTCAAATAAAATTGTTTTTTTTTTTTTTACTATATTGTACTTTCTTTTTTCAACTTAAAATATCATATTAAAAAGCAGGCAGTCATGTGGCTGTCACCTGTATTTTTTGTTGTAGTTGGTTTCATTATATTTTTTCAGTGGATGGGTTTTATAGACTCGTAAAAGTAAATTTTACACATAAGAGGTCTTGAAATCGCAACGACGATATGTTTTTGTTATAAATACCGTATTACTTTATTATGCGTTCAGTAAAAAGCTGTTATTTTGGTATTACAAACAAACACTTCAATTTTATTTACTTATATGGATAAAAACGTCTAGAAATAGGTCGTAGTTAGCGTGAAGTATTGGGTCAGTGCCTAGGGTCACTATAGTACGCAAAAACTGATGAATCAGAATTGTTTGGCTATCGAAGTTTGACTGTTCGTCTGACTGTTTTTCAGTCACGTTTAAATGCCCCATTGGTCTCGAGGTTACAGAGCACCCACAATGTGGATTTTAGAGTTCCGTATCCAAGGGATAAAAACGAGATCCTATTATTAAGACTCTACTGCCCGTCTGTCTGGCTGTCTGTCACCAGACTGTATCTCATGAACCGTGATAGCTAGACAGTTGAAATTTACACAGATGATGTATTTCTGTTGCCGCTTTAACAACAAATACTAAAAACAGGTTAAAATAAATATTTAAGGGGCTTCCATACAACAAACGTGTTTTTTTTTTTAGGTAACTGTACGGAACACTTCGTGCGCGAGTCCGACGGGCACTTGACATTTTTCATGAAATAGTTACAGAATAGGGTTAAATGAACTTGGAGGGTTGTATTGATGATTTTAATTATTATAATTCTTCGACTCCATACGCGTTACTGGCGCGATTCATATTTTCATCAACATACAACCTGACACTGACCTGCAAATTGCAATAAACGTAAGAAAATTTGAATTTTAAACGGGCTACCCGTGCGCTTCCACCTTAAGTCACAAATTACTCATCGGAAATTCGAGGCATTGCATCCGGAAAATCAGCCTAAAACGTTCCTACTGAAACATGCCTCCTCTCTATGAGAGGGACTGGAGCTAAGTCATACTAATTTCTAAAGAATATCACGCTATACAGTTTCGTTGAAACCGCTATACCAATGAAGCAGTCAAACTATTAATTATCATATTATAGTAATTACTTACATAATTAAAGCTCATTAGTAAATAAACTAATATAAATAATAATAGGGCCCCTAAAATCGTATCTACGATAGCTACTACATACAGGGTGTAACAAGACCCGTCACGAAGCCGTCAACGAAGCATTATGTACATCAAACTAAGTAATTTTTACGCTAAAGTTATTGCTGGGAAACGACTTTTTTATTGGGGTGAACAATCACGTTTTACGGTAGGACTCAATGTAACGCACTCAAAACATTGTGCTGATGGATGAATTGATTAATACGGGGGTCGTGGAGGTGTTTAAAGCAAATATCTTACACTAAAAATATGTTTACAAAAAAAACATGTGTATAAGTTGGAACTTTGACCCCCAATATCTCCGTAGCTAGAAGGTTCCCAGGTATGGTCTAGAACAAAAAAATGACCGCAATGACGATGAGAACAAGTGCCTTTCGGCTTCGTTAAGGGTCTTGTTACACCCTTTATAGGTATGTGCAGATTACCAACTAATCAATGCCCATTAGTAAATAAACTAATATAAATAATAACAGGGCCATTAAAATCGTGACTAACGATAGCTACTACATATTACTTACTCGTATTCATTTGATTGATCAGTTAATCCGACTTGCTGTCAAAGAGCTGTCAAAATTAATTATAACTACCAATCGTGACAAATGCGATATGTGCTGCTATAAAAATCAAGGTGAATCAGTAGGCCTTTGGAAAAATAAAGCATTACGTATAACATCAAGTCTGTAATTCCAAAAGAGTTAGGCAGAGGTGTACCTAATAGTACATCCACATTCCACCAGTAATGTTTAAGTACCATGTAAAAGTTGGCGAGCCTATTGCCATCAATCGGGCACAAATCCAAACTCCGTTGGTGCTACTGAGAAATTCCTGATGGCAAAACCCAATAACATTTTGCCCGACCCGGGAATCGAACCCAGGATCTCATGCTCAGCTGTCGCGCTTGCGACTTGACCAATGAGGCCGTCACTCTAAAAACAAAGTTGATATTGTCTTGACACGAAATTGACGGAACGAAATTGATTGACACGAAATTGACGGTTGATAGTAATAGGTTCGCCCCGTATTACATGTACTTAAAACATAACTATGTGGGTGTACTATTAGGAGATTATGATATTGGGATTATGGAGGAGCTCGTGGCAAAATATTAACAGCCGCTCGTTTCGATCTTTAGGTTAAGCCGTGGTTGCCTAGGTTGGTCTCAGGATGGGTGACCAAAAAAAAAATTAACGCAATTTTAATTTATTTATAATTACCAATGAAAATAACAATATATGTATAATTTAAATAAATATTAATGTATAAATCCAATATATGAGTAGTAAAAATTATATGTACACAATTAGTTATCAGCCTACCTACCTACACAAAACGAAAGAGTAGATTAATATTAAAATTGTTAATAAATATCTATAATAGCCCTCCTCCTAATTTTTATGTTGTTATGCCCGACAGGGCCCACAATGCTCTAAAACGAATGTATGTCTTTATGTACCTACCACCTTTTTTTTTCGGATTGGAAATCATCAAACAACCCCTCCCGCTCGTGGCTGAGCAGGAGGGAGTGTCAGACTTTTACTGACTAAAACCCATCCATGTTCCTTCCTTTGCCCTTTGTGTTCCAGGGCCGCGGTATCTCTTTCGAACAGTCCCGCAACCCTGGCAGGCATCGGACCTTATGGACCCCTTCCTGTTTGCTGACTCTCTTTGAGGCGCGCGTGGAACACGAACGCCTACCACCTACCACCTAAGTTCATATTGTGGAATGCAATAAACGTATTGAGTATTGACCATCCTTTATATACCAAGTTTCCTCCGTGCCTCGAAAAGCACGTTAAGCAGTTGGTCCCGGCTGTCATCTGTAAATCTTTGACAGGTCAGTAGCCTAAAAAGTCTGACAACCAGTCTTACCAAGGGGGGGTGATAATATTATCTAGTACTAACTGGGTTTTGGAGGTCAGATAGGCCGTCGCTCCCTGTAAAATACTGGTATTCAGCTGCATCCGGTTAGACTGGAAGCCGACCCCAAAATAGTTGGGAATAGGCTAGGCAGGTCATGTTGATGTGGGTACACCTCTGTCTAATCCTTTGGCGATTGACATATTTGCTTTAGACCGCCAAAAATTTAAGAAACTTTTAGTCAGTAGTTTGCAATTGTATAATTAGTCATGTGTGTGATGCCCTTTCTTTATTTAAGTATTATTTTACCTTAGGTTTAGGTTTATCTTTAGTCATAATATAAGTTAAGTAATGTACATTTGCTTCTGATATCTTCCTGTCGTTAGTTTATTATGACTTTTTTCATTTTTTGTCTCGTTTTTTACGTATCGTAATTAAAAATACGGTGTCTACGCTGTATCTCCTACTTATGTAATATGTGGCAACGTCATGGATTGTACATTAGCCTACCTTTATGTCATAGTATGTACTGTAACATATATTGTACAATTGTTTGTTTTCCTAAATAAACGTTCACGGATAGAGAATTGCGCATTTTTTTAAAGTTATTTGCAATATTATTGTTAATTCAGTGTACCCTTGGGATCCGCTGCAGAATAACGGGAAGAAAAGGTATTTGTTGTGTAGGTATTAAGTCTGGGCAACATATAGGCTATAATTTATTTTGGAAATTGGAAAACCTGATGCAGAACCGCAACAGAACAGCTAAAGTATAAGAGATATAAAAATGGTGTCATAGCAAAACATATTCCACGTGAAGAGCATTTTCTGCTGTGAGAATAAATTTGGAGATCTGGAACCCTGTTGTGGAACTCCAAAGCCCAGCGACACTATAACATATTAAGGAATGACGTCTTAGCAAAAGTTGTTTAGTCTGATGGGCATTTCCTGTGGACTTACGAAAATGAAAGATCTGGAACGTCTTCAATCGTCCCGTTCATCCCGTTGTTTTCTCATCCCCGGGCCTCAGAATTCTACGCAAATTCGCGAATTCTATTCAGACGTTTCAGATCTTCGATTTTCTTGACGACCCCGTTGTCGCTGGCAAAAGCAACAGGATCCGCGTACGAAGTCGCGGGCAGAAGCTAGTCCTAAATAAATAAATAAATTACAGGTGTGATGTTATGTGGGATGTCTGATGTAGGTGGTCAATATTCTTATTAATTATTTTCAATGATATTCTAGAACCAAATATTTGCAAACATGTGACATCCACCCACAATGTAGGTACTCGCGTCCGGATTATGGCCCACGCTTTCACAGAGAGGAAGCCCGAGTTCTATTTGAAAGCGCGTGGGCCGTAATCACATATACAGGGTGTAACAAAATCCTTAACGAAGCCGAAAGGCACTTGTTCTCCCCGTCATTGCGATCATTTTTTTGTTCTCTAGACCATACCTGGGAACCTTCTAGTTACGGAGATATTGGGGGTCAAAGTTCTAACTTTGTCACAAGTTTTTTTTTTAAATACATGTTTTTAAAGTAAAACTTTTAACACCTTCAAGGCCCCGTACTTTTCAATCCATCCATCAGCACAATGTTTTGAGTACGTTATATTGAACCTTACCGTAAAACAAACAAAAAAAGTCGTATCCGCGCAATTTTTTTTTCGTAAAGTTACTTTTTTTTAATCTACATAATGCTTGGTTGACGGCTTCGTGAAGGATCCTGTTACACACTGTATATCTGTGGCCGTAATCCTACTAAAGAAAGAAAGAAAACATATTTATTTGCCCAAGAAAAAGTACTAATGCACAAGAGAAATAAGTTTATTTATATTATGGATGCTTTCAAGAAGTGTCCTCAAGTGTCCATGATGACCCTTTCTACAAACTACTGAAGGATATCGATTGGGTATCAAATTACCATACCTAGTAAGTTACAAGACCATTTTCAGTAGGTGATACCAAAAGTGCGATGTTGGAATTTTAACTTTCAGCGTTTAGCTGAGAGTTTAAAATCCAAAAACGAATTTTTAATCAGGCTTTCGATTACGTGTAGGGTTTGAGAAAAAGAATTGAGCGTGTTATTTAAGTCGGACTCGAGCATGAAGGGTCCCGTACCATCGTAGTAGGGCAGCCCCCTTTAATTTTCAATTTATTTTTGTTATAAGTTTCTCCAGCGGCAACGGAAATACACAATTTCAATTGCCTACCTATTACGGATCATCGTATTAAAAAAAGAACAAATTAGTTCAAATACTCTTTTATAACTATTACTTATATTTCAAAACGCTTAGTTGACACTTCCTGTGACCCAAGGGCTGGCTTTTACCTTGGCCAAGGCTTAGCGTTGCCATACAACGTGGCAACGCTGCCAGTCTCTTGGGTACATTACCAGTTGACAACGTTGAAGAGGAGCTTTTTGATGCCATTTTTTAAGTTAGTTACTTTAGGTTATTTTAATTTATAAATGTATATAATATTTAGGTAATAATAAATATGTATACTTACTATATAATATACTATTACTATGCTAGACATGAGCAAGCAGTACGCCTGCAATTTCATCTTCAAGAAACATACACTGGCAAAATACCTCTACCAGTCACTATCTACCACAAAGTGGGCATCTTTCTGCAGCTTCCAACTCTCAGAGGTCCACCTGAAACTTCTTGAACTGTCTGCAGACTCAAGTGGGAAGATCTAAATCCAACATGCACTCAAACTGTGCTCCACCTCCTATGCAAAACATGCAGCCAAACGACCTCTGCGCTGCCACCGACGAGGCCGTAGAAGTGGCGAAGTTTTGGGTTAGTCAAATAATGTGTGTAACAAGACCCTTAATGAAGCCGAAAGGCACTTGTTCTCCCCGTCATTGCGATAATATTTTGGTCTAGACCATACCTGGGAACCTTCTACCTACGGAGAAATTGGGGGTCAAAGTTCCAACTTTTTCACAAGCTTTTTCTAAATACAAGTAGGTATTTAATGTTGTAACTCTACTTTAAATAGTTCCACGAACCCCGTACTATTCAATCCATCCATCAGCACAATGTTTTGAGTGCGTTACATGGAGTCCTACTGTAAAACGTGATTTTCCAACCCAAAAAGAAAAGTCGTGGCCCAATAATTTTTGCGTAAAGTTACTTAGTTTGATGTACAGAATGCTTGGTTGACGGCTTCATGAGGATTCCTTTAAATGTTATAATGTCGTGCCAGCGACACGAAGAAGACCTGCAAGAAATAAAAATAATTATTCAAAAAAAAATGAACCCGTAGAGTCAAACAATCAAACCTTATTCAGCACCAAACAAAAATCAAACGGTCCTGATTTGACTCTCATTTCGTACAAAATAAGTTTATTAACGACTGCGATCACGTCATTTCCTAAATTAAACACTAGAACCAAAATTACTCCAATTAACACTAATCAAATAAATTATAACCATTAGAGAATTAACTGTATTTAAAGAGCCAGTTAAAATGTTTTTGCTACTAAATATAAGTTTTTTTTTAACGGAAGCGAGCCAAGGCCTTGGTTCATTCGTCCATACAGTGATCGATTCCGTCTGGCAAGTCGTGTTTTATAAAAAAATGTGTAACAATAGCTTATCCCTTAAAAATCACGTTGTGAAAAAGAGATGGAACTATTATGCTATCCCTTTTTCGCACCATGACTTTGACGACGACGACGCCAGGAGTAAAAATCCGCTTTTACTCGTAGATTTCATGTTTAAAATCTTTAATGCAATAGTTTTTTCAATATTCAATTTAAGATAATACAAATAAAGGGTGTTAAACTACCCGTAACGAAGCCGAAGGCACTGGTTATCTCCGTCATTGTGTGTGTTTTTTTTTATTTGGACTTTACCTAGGAATTTATTGGGGGTCCAAAGTTCCAACGTTTTCACAAGTGTTTTTTTTTTAATGTTATAACTTTACTTAAAATACCTCTAACTATTGTATGATCCATTAGCACAATGTTTTGAGTGCGTCACATTAAGTCCTACCGTAAAACGTGATTTTTCACTTTCCCTGGGTCGGGCAACATAATTATTAGGTTTTCCATCAGAATTTTACCGTAGAATCCATGAAACAAGATAATGTGCCTTATGATGTTGGCAATAGGCTCGCCCTCTTTTCTCCGAAATCTAGATGATACATACATACAGGTACACCTCTGCCTTATAGGTACAACAGAACTTTTTTTTTTTACCGATGGGAAATCATCAAATAACCCCGCTCTTGGCTGAGCAGGAGGAAGTGTCAGACTTTTACTGATAAAACCCATCCATGTTCCTTTCTTTGCCCTTTGTGTTCCAGGTCCGCGGTATTTCTTTCGAACAGTCCCGCAACCCTGGCAGGCATCGGTCCTTATGGACCCCTTCCTGTTTGCTGACTCTTTGAGGCGCGCGTGGAACACGAACGCGCCGTCGACACGGCCTGTCGTCATAAGACGGACGGACGGCGAGCTAGCCCATAGCTCACCGTCCACAGGCCCGCGAGGTATAACAGACCTGGCGTTATGTTATGTCATCTAAAAATTCGGATAAAAAAAAAAAAATGTATGTGCTCAACCAAAGCAATAGAAGCAAGGATCTATGGATCGTAAAACGAGACGTTCTATACTTCTATAGTCTCTGCTACACCCTTGGGAGAAGGAATGTACGACGTCATTCGCCTTTCCCCTTCGTTTGGCGGCCATCTTTCATTGTCAATGTCAATCTATTCATGAAAATCCTCTAGAACAGGGGTTGCAAACATTTTTTCATTTAACACGAACACGAGATATTATAAACTTAAAAAAAAAACAGTGGTTAGATAGTAAAACACTAACTGAATAAAATCATTTATATGGAGGTTACCGCGAAATAAAATTTTCTTACTCTTTTGCAATTTGTAGGTCAGTGTCACGTTGTTTCTGGATGTTGATTAAAATATAATAGGGAATATGCAAGAAATAAAAAACATTTTTTATTTCTTAAAAATGCCTTGATTGGCCCATAAAAACATTGTAGTACACTTGTTTAATTCTCTAATACAACACTTATTTTACAATTTAATATTTTGTGTAGCGTGTTTTGGTGAAACGGAACGCAAACAGAAAACGCATCGATTTCGGTAATGACGTCAAATGATATGTGTCAAAGAAATACTTTAATTTGAAAAGTACTTAAAGTTTCACTAAGATTTTACTATAATATTGTTATTGCAATTTTTGCTCTTACAATATAGTAAAACTATTCTACTAAGGGCAAAAAAAATGATTTAAACAAGGCAGATAGAGGGAAGTGACATCAAATGCTATAAACTTGAATGGCCGCTACAGTCATGGACGTTTGAACTGTCGTAGAAAATTGTAGGAGTTTTTTTTTTTTTTGTGCGGCAAGCAGTACTTGAAATTAACTTTTAATTATTTTCTTGGGTTGATAGTACTGCATTTTAATGATTGAAGTAAAATATTATTAGTAGTATACCTATTTATTTGCATTAGTTAATCTTGTCTATTTCAATTTAATTTATTCTCAATCAATATATTTTAATTCGAATTCATCTGACTAGACTACATAAATGCTACTAACTTAGTCTTAAGATAATTAAATTGTTACTAACAAACTATGGACATTATCTCGTCTGAAATATATATTTTTTTTATTTAAAAAAAAATTACATGCATATTCCCTATGCACGAAATGTGACATAATATACCAACCAGCACTGGGCCCGTGTGGTTAATTATCCCTCAGTCCCTCTCATAGAGGGAAGGCCTGTGTCGCAGCAGTCGAAACATTCAATTCAATTTATTTATTTCATAACAAACATACATTTGTGTCGAAACATGAGTAGTACCTATACATTTTACACCAAAATAAACCAAAAGATTGCATACAAAACAAAAACAGGTGGGTATTTGCTTTTTGCGATTATTACATCATCATCTGTTAGCCTTTTCCCAACTATGTAGGGGTCGGCTGCCAGTCTAACCGAATGCAGCTTCAATACCAGTATTTTACATGGAGCGACTGCCAATCTGACCACCACAACCCAGTCAGTACTGGGTAATACGATATCCCTTGCTAAGACTGGTTGTCAGACTTTCGGGCCACTGACTACCTGTAACGACTGTCAAAGATCTACAAATGACAGCCGGGACCAACGGCTTAACGTGCTTTCCGAGGCACGGAGGAAACTCGGTATGTAATGGATAGTCACCCATCCACAGATCAATCAAGGCAAGCGTGGTTTAACCTGAAGATCGACCCGAGTGTCTGTTATTATTAATAGCCTCGAGCTCCTACGCTATAGGCTGATTTTCCTGATCCAATACCCAGGATTTAAAGAAAGAAAGAAGAAACATAGAAAATACATAATATTTGGCACATGCCACAATTGCACACAATATAAAACAAAAATGATTTAAGAAAAAAAAAAACTAAACAAAAATAATAACACTGTGTGCCTCACGGTTGCGCCAAATAGACCCAGTTCAGCATTTTTTTTATTTTTTATTTATTCTGAACAATAATACATTTGTGTCGAATACAGGATTAATACAATAATAATAATTAATAAGTTATCAATAGTATAGATAAAATGTCAAAAACAAAATAAATAATATCAAGAACTTAGTTAAAATAATAATAATAATAAAAAATAACCTGTCAAGAATTAGACTTAAACAAATCAAGTTACACTGCGGCATTATTTTTTGTCCCTAAAAAACTCTTCAAGTAGCACTTCGTCAATAGGAATGAGTTTAATTTGAGTTTAAATATTCATGGACTAGTAGTCATTTTTAGTTCTAATGGCAATTTATTGAAAATTTGTACAGACTGCACTTTAGAGCTATGTTTGACTGCATTTAATTTTGGCTGCAAATAATTAGGGAAATGCTAGGCAACTAGTGCCTGACGCTGGTTTTCAACTAGACCTGGATTAGAGAGGTTACGGATGTAAAACGGTTTTATATGTTGTGTCAACGGTGGTGATTTCCCACAGGTTTACCACCCCTACCTCAGACACCACGCTATGGTGCAATATAGCTTTAGACAAAGGGTCCTCTAGCTAGAATTCATCATAAAACCAGAACATAACCTCTTCTGATCTTAATGAGATTATATTATATTTTCACAGACTATATTAACTACTATATTAAGGTCAGTGTAAGGCTCTAGTCACAGTGTCAAAAATAGCTGTATTTTTTTTAAGTTGCACTAAAGATATTTTCGGTAAAGTTTTTTTTTGCTTTTTTGCAAGTGATTTTTTTAGGAATGAAATCAATCAATCAATCAAATCTTTATTTGCTTTGAATGTAGGTACAGGTATAAGATGTTGTACATAAATTAATGAGATCGGCTACAGTCACACCATGAAAACACCATGAAAACACCATGTCTTGTTGCTTCTTCGTCAACCTTGAAATGATGTATGTAAATACATACAAATCTAAAGATTTATTAGAAGTCTAAGACCTTGCATCGGACTAACTTAGTTTTAAGATAATTTTACTAACAACTTATTGACATTTTATTAGTCTGAATTAAACGTAAGCTTAATCAGCTTGGTAGATGTCACATGTCTTCGAATTTTTGGTTCTAAGACATGCCGAATTCCTCACGATGATTTCCTGACTTTTTTATTAAAAGGTTGATTATGCTTATTCAGCTTAGTGTTCCAACTGCTGGGACACACGGCCTCCTCTCTATGAGAGGGAATGGGCTATAATCCACCACGCGGGCCCAGTGCGGGTTGGTAGATGTCACACGTCTTCGAATTTTTTTGGTTCTAGGGCACTACGGTTTCCGCACGATGTTTTCCTTCACCGTTTTTGAGAGCAGTGGTGATGAAATAAATTACACAAAGTAATGCGCCTGCCTGGGTTCGAACCCACGACTTACTGCTCGTAAGCCGAGGCCTCCACCACTGGGCCACCGTGGCTCTCCGAATTAAACGATTTTATTTTATAAATAAACCTATACCCTCTTTCCCTGTTTTTGCCTCGTCCACTTCATACATCTGGTCATACACGAACGCTAGTTGCTAGTACTATACATCTAACCTTTCTGAAGAACATCGTCAATAAGGTCTAGGATCTAAGGCCAAGTATGTATGTCACGAGCGTTCCTTACCGTACTTTATTTATTTAAAATTCATGTACAAGTGGTACATAAGTGGACTTAATGCCACAAGGCATTCTCTACCAGTCCACATAGGGAAAATAATGTTCAAAAAAATTACCTCTTGTTTTCGGAAAGTTATATAGTTAGTACTATATAACTTTCCGAAAACAAGAGGTAATTTTTTACTACTATACTTTCATATATTTCTTGTTTTATTCACAAACTAGCGACCCGCCCCGGCTTCGCACGGGTGCAATGTCATACATAGAAACCTTCCTCTTGAATCACTCTATCTATTTAAAAAAACCGCATCAAAATCCGTTGCGTAGTTTTAAAGATCTAAGCATACATAGGGACAGACAGCGGGAATCAATTTTGTTTTATACTATGTAGTGATAGTGATTATTTAGAGGAAATCAGTTTTAGTTATTTTAGGTTTAATTCGCACCAGTGTGCACTCAGCCTTACTCAGGCCACGTATTTAGAGCACAGATAATCAGGCACGTACGTCGTCACCCGAGCGAGACGAGATATTATAAACATCTTATAACATTTAATTTTATATTTAACTAGCTGTTGCCCGCGACTTCTCTCGCGTTTTTGTCGGAAATTATCCCCCAATATAGCCTATGGCACTCGGGGATAATGTAGCTTCCTATTAGTGAAAGCATTTTCAAAATCGGTTCAGTAGATCCAGTGACTACCCCCTACACCCTTCCAAATTCACAAAAATTACCTCTTTATAATATTAGTTTACAAGTATAGATTACATTTAACTTAATATTCTACTTAGTCTACGTATGGGTGTATTCCATAATATCATTATCTCCTCGATAGCTTCCTCGTTGGTGTAGTGGTTGCAAGTGCGACTACTGAGCATGAGGTCCTGGGTTCGATTCCCAGGTCGGGCAAAGTGTTATTGTGTTTTCCATCAGGAATTTCTGAGTAGCAGCCACGCGGTCTGGATTTGTGCCCGGTTGATGGTAATAGGCTCGCGTATTACATGGGACTTAAACATAAGTGGCTAAAAGTGGGTGTAGTTTGGGTACACCTCTGCCAAATCCTTTGGGGATGTTCATGGACATTTGCTGGCACCAATTACCGTTAACAATTATACAATATCACTTTGTCTAAATCCACAGCCATCTTTACTTTTAGTCATCATCTCGGTCTTTTCCCAACTATGCTGAGGTCGCCTTCCAGTCTAACCGGATACATCTGAATACCAGTATTTTACATGGAGAGACGGCCAATCTGACCACCACAACCCAGTTAGTACTGGGTAATACGATACTCTGTAAGACTGTTTGTCAGACTTTCGGGCTACTGACTACCTGTAACGACTGTCAAAGATCTACAAATGACAGCCGGGACCAACGGCTTAACGTGCTTTTTGAGGCACGGAGGAAACTCGGTATATAATGGATGGTCACCCATCCACGGAGTAACTAGGCAAGCGCGGCGTATGTATCACCACTTGTGGAGGTTATTTTATTATACCTAGACTAGACGCTATGTCTAGCGTGTCTACTTTTTGTCTACCTGACCTCTCTGTTCAAATCAGTCTCTAGAACAATGACTAATAATTAATAAATTAAGCCGAATTCCGCGCACCCACCCATCCTTTTCCATGCCTCGGTAAGCGCCACCTAACCGCAACGATACACAGACTTTGACAAAAGAAAAACAATTATAAGTAATTCTTCCATGATTGTTGGTTGTATCATTGTATGTACCTAAGTGGAGCAAGGTCACAACTTTATATTGTCAAAATTGTTATTAATTTTATAGTGGTAACAAAAAATCTGTATTTTTTTGTCTCACAATATAATAATATCTGACTTCGTAAGTTATGGAATCAAGCGTTACTTTGCGGAAATCCATGACTACGTAAATTGCTGACGTCGTTAAAGTTCGAACACAGTAAGTCAATTTTTGACGGTTTTGACATTTTGATTTTTGATGCCGCTTGCTAATTAGTCCAGTCATTGTATACATTTGGAAATGCATGTGAACCGAGAAGGCTAAATTTTAGATATTACGTGGGAAAAGCTTAACTTCAAATTATCAACCAAGATTTCCAATGTGCATTTTCCGCCATCTTGAAAAAAGGGTTAAATTCAGTTTTATTACAATAACTAGGTTCTCTGTTGAGATACGAAAATTTTGATGCAATACTTTACTTATTTTACGATCTACAATTAAAATCCTTTACATTTTTTACCTATCGTTCATTGTTATTGTGATATCGATCGAAAAAGCCAAAAATGTCATAAGTCAAATTAGTTTTCTTGCGATTTTCTTTCTTCTCCTGATAGATATCAAAAAAATGCCTAAAATTAAACTTGTAGAGCGTTTTCAGACCTACAATTTAGTTTTTTTATTTTCGACAAAAATTAAGCGCGCCGCAAAGTTGCAGCGCAGTCGCAGCGCGTCGATTTAGCATTTCTAACCCGTGTTTTCCGACGTAATGACTGGACTAAATTAATTGTTTTTTATAAGGACCGTCTCTATCTCTATTTGAAGTGAACACAAAGGGCTTGGAAGATTTTTGTATGAAGCCTGCCGCTAATTTCCGCAAAAAGTAAAAGGTTATTCACTGATGGCATCTTCAGTACAACTTTGACAGCTTATATCTCGGAAACGTTACATTTTAGAACATTTTCTTTCATACAAAATTTGTTTGTATTGATGCCAGCTATCGATTAATTTAAGTGATATGCGTGGCCACAACTTTGAAAAAAAAAACAAAATGGCGGATGATAGGTTGGCCATTAAATTCAAAACCCCTTTAAAATGGTGTTGTACCATTACCTAGATATGATTATGCAGTTTTTTACACTTTTTGACTTACGAGTGTTAGAACTTCAACGACGTGATGTAGCTTATAAATCTGCAAGACTAAAATGGGACCAGAACTGGGCAGGCCATGTCTGCCGGATGCCAACACAGCTGTAAGCCCGAATATCGCAAGCCTGGAGCCCTGAGACAACTAGACGGGGTCGCGGCAGACCGAAGAGAAGATGGCGCCTTGTATGGCTTCCTCGGGAATTTGTGAAAAGTAGTCGCGGCATACCGAAGAGAAGATGGCGCCTTGTATGGCTCCCTCGGGAATTTGTGAAAAGTAGTCGCGGCAGACCGAAGAGAAGATGGCGCCTTGTATGGCTTCCTCGGGAATTTGTGAAAAGTAGTCGCGGCACGGCAATTAGACGACGAAAGATTTTTCACCCCAAAAAAAAAAGTATTTTCCCAGCAATAATCTTTGCGCAAAATTACTTAGTTTGATGCTTGGTTGACGGCTTCGTGAAGGGTCCTGTTACACCCTGTATAACATCATTGCCTTTCAAACCATTTCATATTTCTCACAGTCCATTCGTTAATTCTTTGTTATACAGTTATTTTTTTATACAGGGTACATCATTCCAACTCAACGAGAGAGATGTAAATTAATAAATGATTTGACTTTGACATTGCATTTCGACGTGTCTTTTTGTAAAGTCATTTGAATGAACTCAATCATAAACGTGTTTTTAAAAACCTATTCTATAATCATTGGCCTATATTTTACTAGCATTAAGTACTTTATTTTTAATATACATTAATTTTACGACTTACTTATGGCTTATTAAAAACCGTAATCAGGTCACGGTGATCTTATATTTACGGTCTTAATCGATAAATTAACGGATTTACGATAAAAACGTCAGTTTATTTTTTTATATATTTTTGTTTAACTTTGATTTCGATCAAAGATGGCGACTGCTTTTGGTGATCATTAAGTCAATGATCTAAATGCACTTCCTGACTAACTAAACATTATAATTAGGTTATATAACTCATATAATAAGTATATTATTATCTTCCATGAATATTAAACAGTTACATAACATAAATTCATATGAGCTGACTAGTCTTTTGCCGATTTAATTAGAGTCTTTCGGCCCACTGACTACCTGTAACGACTGTCAAAGATCTATAAATGACAGGCGGGACCAACGGCTTAACAGGCTTTTCGAGGCACGAAGGAAACTCGGTACCTACTTTTTTTTTAATGGCATCTCGCTGGTCAACCAATGAGTCTGGCTTCTACATTACCGGACTATCCTGTGGGTGCTTTGAGTGTAAGGCCTCCGCCAGGTCCATAAAATTTATTAGCAAAGCGACAGCGCGCTAAGGGCACCCCCTGTGGGGTATGAGCGTCGGCTTGGGGCGTCGCTGGGGAGGACAGCAAATGGACAGGCTGGATCTGAGTGATATCATTATTAAGCTGATTTAAAAGTATTGGCTCAGCATCGCGGGCTGGCTCGAGCAAGGGTCGGGAGCGGCGTGAAGTGTGGTCGGAATGAACTCGGTACCTATATGTATAATGTACGACCTTACATACCCATTATTCACCCGTGTGGTTGTTATTATTTATTCACGAACTCCCAATAGTCTGTTAATTTTATTGTAACTGCAATCATCATTCATCAGACCATTAGTTACATGTTACAGTCTTTCTTTTATCGTGTAGTTAGTGAATAACCTGGTGTCAGAGTTTTTATGACGCTCACGAGCCTCTGACTTGGCTTTACATGTCGTCGAGAAATATCTCTCAGGCATGCTTTCCTCACGATGTTTTTTTTTCACCAAAGCAAGTGATAATTATACAATACGCACATGAATCCGAAAAATCAGAGATGCGTGCCTTTTTTTGGACTATTTTCGGATGGGAAATCATCAAATGACTTCTCCCGCTCTGGGCGGAGCAGGAGGGAGTGTCAGACTTTACTGACTAAAACCCATCCGTGGTCCTTCATCGCCCTTTGTGTTCCGAGGCCACGGTATCTCTTTCGAACAGTCCCGCAGCCCCGGCAGGTATCGGCCCTTGCGGACCCCGCCCATTGCTGACCACCCTTTGAGGCGCACGTGGAACACGAACGCGCCGTCGACACGGCCTGTCGTCATAAGACGGACGGACGGCGAGCTAGCAAATAGCTCACCGTCCACAGGCCCGCGAGAGGTGCGTGCCTTGGGTTCGAACTCGAGACTTATGACTTTGCAGTCCGACGACGGTCACACCACTAGGCCATCATTGCTAAAAAACTGAACGAAACGGAACTGGAAGAAGACCATTAGTATCTCTAACGGTAACGATACAGGAACTGAGAAATAAAGGGTTTCCTATTTGCCAAATACTCGGAACTACTCGGAACTACTCGGAAGTGACCTTGTGTAAAATTAGAATTTCACTTACAATAGCACAGAGGAAGGTTAAGGTCAAATGCTTCTAAAAAGGCCTGAGAAGCATTTTCAGTTATTTAAAAAGACACTGATTATTTTTGTTGGAAGTACTAATTCATTCTGACCGGCATGGAGTCTAGATTCTGGTCCAGATGATGATCATAGGTTCGCATCCTATTACACATGTTAATCGTAATTGAAGAGTAGGGTATAATAAAATGCAAGAAATACAAAACCTTTTTATTTCTTAAAAATGCCTTGTATTGGACCATAAAAACATTGTGGTACACTTGTTTAATTCTTTAATACAACACTTATTTTACAATTTAATACTGTAGCGTGTTTTTGGTGAAACGGAAAGCAAACACAAAACGCATCGATTCTGATAGTGACGTCAAATGCTATGTGTCAAAGAAACACTTTTATTTAAAAAATACTTACAGTTACACCAAGATTTTACTATAATGTTAATGCAATTTTTGCTTAAATAAAGCACTTACACTATGGTAAAACTATACTATTAAGAGCAAAAAATTAGGTTTTAACAAGGCAGATAGAGGTAAGTGACATCAAATGCTATGACATGAATGGCCGCGATAGTCATGGACGTTTGAACTGTCGTAGAAAATTGTAGGAGTTTAATATTTTTTTTTGTGTGACAAGCAGTAGTTGAAATTAACTTTTAATTATTTTCTTGGGTTGATAGTACTGCATATTATTGATTTAAAAAGTAAAAAAAAAATTACATGCATATTCCCTATTGTGGGTGTACATTATGGGTACGCCTAGCCCTTCGGTGATTACAGGATCGTCGCTGGGTACTACCCTAAAAATGAATGATGTCAAATGGAGTTAGGTAGAACACCTAGCAAGAAGCGGTGATGGCTGGTGGAGTAAAGCTGTCACCGAGTGGCGTCCAACGACTGGAAAGACCAGTGTTGCTCGTCCGGCGGCGAGATGGGCAGACGACATTGTTGCCATCGCGGGAATATCCTGCATGAGCTTAGCACAAGCAAAGATAAGCCGCAGCTGTGGGTAAAGTCGGGCTGTCATGACTGTGTGTGACCTGTAATGTCTTTCAAAGATCGACAAATAACAGCTGGAACCAAAGGATTGACGTGGTTTCTGAGGAACAGAGGGATTCCGTATGTCATAGATCGTCACCCAGCTGGAGATGTTCCTCGGCAAACGCTGCTTTTATAATAAAGATTGTCCCATATTGTTGTTATTTACATGAAAATAATTATCATCATTCTCAACTTATTTGTGGTCGGCGCAGCATGTCTTCTTCTTCCATACTTCTCTATTACTCGTCATCTCAGCAGTCACCTCCTTTCTAGCCAGATCATCCTTCACACAGTCCATCCATTGTTTCAAATATTATTGAGAAAAATATTCAGTCGAAAACGAACGCAGAGCCCGGAAATACCTTACCCGGAAATGAACCATAGACCATTATAGAATCACACCGGTATTGTTTTTATAAATCCAACTGTCACGCTAAACAAACAGGACTGAACAAAAAACGAAACAAAATAACACCTTATTAATTATGAATCATAACCCGAACAAAAAATACGAATCTCATCATAACTGGTTCAGAAGTTTTGGAGTTATGAATGCACGAACATTTTTTTGTGTGTTACTAATTAGATTACGAGAAAAAGTAGTTTATAGGGCGTAACAAGACCCTTAACGAAGCCGTCAACCAAGCATTCTGTACATCAAACTAAGTAACTTTACGCAAAAATCATTGCTGGCAAACGCCTTTTTTTTTGGGGTGAAAAATCACGTTTTGCGGTAGGACTCAATGTAACGCACTCAAATCATTGTGCTGATGGATGCATTGAATAGTACGGGGGTCGTGGAGGTGTTTAAAATAAAGACCTTACAATAAAAACATGTATTTAAAAAAAACCTGTAAAAAAGTTGTAACTTTGACCCCCGATATCTCCGCAACTGGAAGGTTCCCAGGTATGTTTTGAACAAAAAAAATATCGCAATGACGGGGAGAACAAGTGCTTTTCGGCTTCGTTAAGGGTCTTGTTACACCCTTTAGACGGTTCCCAGGTATGGCCTAGAACAAAAAAATGACCGCAATGATGGGAAGAACAACTATATTTCGGCTTCGTTAAGGATCTTGTTACACCCTATGTTGTGAAGGACATGCTTTAAAAAATTTTACAAATGACACTTCTCAGGGGAGAAGTTTCTATACCACATTTCTTGGAGAAGAATCGTCCGCAGTTCTCATAAGTAGAGGTAGAAAATGAAAAATAAAAACATTCTAAGTAACTTTTTTGAAGGTACTAATATACTCAGATCTGTTAATATATTACATGGGACTTCAACATAACCGGCAACAAAACACACACACACACAGGTACACCTCTGACTAACCCTTCGGGAATTATAGGCGTGGTGTTACGTTATGTTATCTTTAACTTTCAACAGGACATATTTGACTTTTCCATCATAGCTTGCGCTGCAAATGTCACTTAGTCTAAGCCCGCAGAACCTGCAGATAATCAACAAGCTAACAACTTTATCTTCCGTTCAGCTCAATCAGATAATAAAACATTTCGTAAGTGTTTACTCGAAAATGATTCAAAAAGTAACAATTAAAAATCTAGATTGTCTCTGCGTCATATTGTCTCATTTGCCAAGGCTTGACCATACAACAGAATAACTACAGAAGGTCTAGTTGAAACGTCAAGCGAAAACGCACGCCCGAAGGTACACTTCAGCGAATTAATCTGTGCTATACTGCGAAAACACCAGAACTAAAATAATTGTAAGACCATATTTATGTGTATGATAAATTAATAACTTTAATTACATTGGGACTGCCAAGTAATAGGTCTCAAGTTCGAACCCACGACATGCACCTGTAATTTTTTGCATTCAAGTGCGTATTGGATAATTATCACTTACTTCGGTGAAGGAAAATTTCTTGAGAAAACCAGCATACCTGAAGCCTCCTACACGTCTGCAGATGCGTCCGCGGACGTCATCTGCGGATGCGTCCGCAGACGTATAGAGGGGGTAATTTGTGCATCTGTTGTAGGTATTTAACGTCCGCAGACGCACGCAGGCGCGTCCGCCTCGAATCCCATTGTTATCGGTTTTTGTGGCACATATCAAAGGTTTTCGGCGCGGACGTCCGGCGTCTGTCCACACGTCTGGCGACGCATCAGTTTAACCTTTCGTATGCCGAGTATACAGACACAATTAAAAATCTATTGTGTCTCGCGTAGATCTACGTTCCGGCACACGAAGATTTAATCGGAGTTGCGATTGAGAGTGCACGCGTGCTCCTTGCGGTTTAATTCTTGTTGAAATGGCTAATAATATGAGCACCGAGGAAACTTTTAGGTTTATTGACCTATATCAAGCTGAAAACTGTTTGTGGAACCCCAAAAATAAATACCACAAAAATATAAATGTTGTAAGTGTACGTACTATTTTAATACTTATAACTAATTCAATTGTTTACTTATTTCAATTAATTCATTCTATTGAGGGTAAATGGATACTGTAAAAGTAATTGGACATTTAAAAAGAGTCTAGGTAAGTAGGTAAATTGAAATAACCATGATGATGATTATAGTACTTATTGTTTTAGATAAATGATTCGTGGAAACGTATAGCTGACACGATGGGTCTAAAAAAGAAAATCTACTAAGTACATTACGAACAAATTTAAAAAAAAAAACAAATTAGTCTTCCATTAAGGCGGGGGCTGGAGCTGACGATGTTTACCGTCCCGTCTGGATTTATTACGACGTAATGGCGAGATTTTTGACGGATATGTACGAATCGACAAGCGTCATGAATTTAGAGGATACAGTAAGTAAAAAGAAAACGAAATTTCTATATATCTTATTTATTTCACAATACTTAACAATTTATTTAACTACTTAATTATTTAATTACTTACTAACTAACTTTTGTAAGTACTAATTGTTATTCTCGTGAATATAATTAATAAAATTTAACCATTTTCAACTGCACATAAATGAGCTCTTCGAGCTACAGTTTGCAATGGATCAAACGCTCCCGTGTAGTTTTGTCTTCAAGATCCTGGTTGGGTTAATTCTCCATTGATATACATATCTACTGAATTTGGGGGAGTGTACACATGTCGAGATGTTTTACTATTTCTTAAGAAATTGTGCAACAAGACACATGTCATTGTAATTAAAGAGGCTTTGGCGATATTCAGTTATTCCAAAAGTATTTTCAACTGCTACACGTGAACTAGATAGTTTTTGATTGAATAGTCTCTCCGGAGTACCTATAGCATGATGCCCAGGAAATGGCTTCATAATATGTGTATTTAGCGCAAATGCAGCATCAGCTAAAAACACATACGGTAAGTCAGTGTTACTGTTGGGAAAGCGACTAGGAGGTGGCAAATTGATTGCATTTGTGCCAATTTTTTGCTTTAAAACACTTTGATTACGTGGTCGCTTACGGGCCTCATTCGAAGGCTTAAAGTCACCTAAAGGGCAATGGAGAGGGCTACGCTCGGAGTTTCCTTGCGTGATCGAATCAGAAATGAAGACATCCGCAAGGGAACCAAGGTTACCGACGTAGCCCGAAGAATTGCCAAACTGAAGTGGCAGTGGGCAGGGTACATTACTCGCAGAACGGATGGCCGATGGGGCTGAAAAGTTCTGGAGTGGCGACCGCGAACCGGAAGACGTTGCGTTGAAAGGCCTCCCACTAGGTGGACCGATGACCTGGTAAAGGTTGCGGGGATCCGCTGGATGCGAGTCGCACGGGACCGGTCAGTGTGGCGACACTTGGGGGAGGCCTGTCCAGCAGTGGACGTCTTTCGGCTGAAATGATGACTTTGATTATAGACTCCACCGTCGCTAATCCGTCCTAAGCAACCTATATCGGCAAACATAAAACAGTAGTCACTACCAACTAGCGCTAAGAGTACAAAGCTTTTTTTTTTTTTACCGATGGGAAATCATCAAATAACCCCTCCCGCTCTGGGCTGAGCAGGAGGGAGTGTCAGAATTTTACTGACTAAAACCCATCCATGTTCCTTCCTTTGCTCTTTGTGTTCCTGGGCCGCGGTATCTCTTTCGAACAGTCCCGCAACCCTGGCAGGCGTCGGTCCTTACGGACCCCTTCCTGTTTGCTGACTCTCTTCGAGGCGCGCGTGGAACACGAACGCGCCGTCGACACGGCCTGTCGTCATAAGACAGACGGACGGCGAGCTAACCCATAGCTCACCGTCCACAGGCCCGCGCCTACGGTGGCCCCCGACGCCCGGTGCGTCTCCCACGGCGGCTGGGACGTGAGATTCTCTCCCTCACACGTTCCGCCACCTCCTTCGCTAGCATGACTGCTTCGCAGAAGGAGGTGACGGCGTCCCTTTCGTCCGTTCCGTCTCGCTCCGGACCATGGATTGAACCAAGGCCGGACGCGAGAGGTCGCCGCCGCCGATCGCCGCTACGAGGACACGGCGGTGCTCCGCCCACGCGGGGCAGATCTCCACCGTGTCCTCCGGTCGATCCTTACAATGGTAGCACCCGGGCGTTTCCTCCCGCCCGATTCGATGCAAGCGCCAAACATACTCCAGGGACAATAATAGATATAATTTGGCTTGAAATTTTGAACAGGTAATGCAAGCTTCTGTAGCTATCTCCAGTAGCGAAGTATCTTAAGGTTACTGCCAGGCGCACTTTCACTGGTATTGCATCCCTCCAATCGGTATCTTTTTTAGCAACCATTGGAGATATCTTTTGTAGAAGGTATTCAAAATCGCTGCAAGACATTCGAACAAAATTACTAAATTCTCCAGATGGCTCCAAGTAAAGTTCTTCAAGCTGGTTTTCCATGTTATTCCTGTAAAAAAAAATCTTGTTGTATACAAGTGGATATCTAACGTTTGTTGGTTTTTTGATTTGATTTTGATTTGAAAGTCTTAAATCAAAACTCCAGTTACTTTGTTCTGTTTCTATGTTTAACTAGCATCACCTTCACCTTTCCTTCACCTTCTTTCTATTTATTTTTAATAACTCTACTGCGATGCACACTCACGTAGTAGTTAAAAGTACTAAATAAGTAAATAGCTTTGGCAGCTACGGTCTCAATATCCATTTTTAAACGTGCGTGTTGCGTCTGTCGAGAATGAACCTAGACTAATCGACAGCTCGAGAAAACATTATCGTTGTGATGAAACTGCCAGCTTCTTCCGAATGCAAAATGAAAAATAAACCGATTTTCCGAATGAAATATTTGCTTTGAGTTTTAGTTTATGTGTACGTTAGTTTCAGATAACGATACATTTCGTCTTGACAAGCAGCGTCACCTAGAACAGCAAACTGATTATACTGTACAGCGAGTTCAAATGTCCTCGCGACTGACATTGTATTGAGGAGCCTATCAAGCTGGCAGTGAAAATTCAACAGGAATCATCGGATGATTTCTGGTGGTGGGTTTGTCAATGCCAGCTTGATAGACCTCTATTGAGGCCCCACAATATCTGACCGCCACAATTTAGTTAGTACTGGGTAATTCGATTCTTCTTTCTTGATTCTTGGTAAGACTGGTTGTTAGACTTTGTCGGCCACTGTAACAACTGTCAAAGATTTACAAATCACAATCGGGACCATCGGCTTAATGTGCTTTCCGTGGCACGGAGGAGAGTCGATATGTAATGGGTGGTCACCCGCCACGGACCAAACTAGGCAAACGCTGCTTAACCTGAAGTTAGTATTTAGACACAATCTCCTCATTAGCCACGAGCTTATATTTTTATTTTTTTATTTTATTGTGTTTGGGTGGCTTACAGCTAACAATACAAAAATGTATAGTGAGGCATTCAACGACAAGCCATTTACAAGCCTCCGCAGTTAGCAATAAACTATTGTTGCACAAACTAATAACTAAGAACATAATCAATATCTAAGCATAATAGGAATAACTAAGCATAATGTAATAACAAAGAATATGACTAAATATAATACTAAATTAAATTAAATACCTGCACAAGCAGGCAAGCATGCGTAACCACTATTAAAGATCATAAGAAGCAACACAGCTTTTAGACAAGGCAGAACTAATTACCGCTAGGCTGCTTGCAAACAAATCAATTATATCATATAAATCATAATATTAATTACATTACAATTCGTAAAATGGTCTCAGACGACATACGCAAAATTGTAACTTTGTGAAAATTTTAATGTATGTTACATTCATACACCCGACACTTTCGTTTTTTTCGACTACACTTTCGTAATTGAACCATTATTTCTCTATTTTTAATTTTGCTTTTTTTATTTATTTTTTAACTCTAATCTGATTGTCTCTTTGTGGTCTTCTTGGTATCAAGAATGATGTTCACACAAGACGACTTTAAACCTTTTACAGTATTGTTTTGCTGTGGGGACCCTGGTGACCTGTACCACAGGCTTCTTCGGAAATCTACTTCAGGCACCAGTCTCTTCCAATGGTGGAATATACTAGTAGTACTAGTCAAAAACTTTGTTTATTGTGAATGAAACCTACATTGTGAAGAGAGAATAAATTAAATTAAATTAAATGAATTTTACGAATATTGATTCTGTTAAAGCGGCCATTTTAAGCCCCCTGATCTTCTGTAAATATTTGTATTGTGGCTACTCTCGTCATGACTCAGAAACATTAAAACAATATTTTCATACATTGTTTACATGTTTACAAAACGAGTTTATTTCTTCCTATATTGTTTATTATATTACTTTTTAATGATTTTGAATGCAGAACTCTTTCGCGCGGCAAAACCAAAAAGGTTTAACTGTATTTTTATGCCAAATTGTTTAGTGTAATATTTATTTTTAAATGTTTTTTTTTCCTTTTTAGGTAAGCGAAGATAAAGTTACAATTCGGTGGTCTAAAATGGTATTATTTTCATTTCGTCTTTCCTTTCAATGAATTGAAAAGCAATGCCATGGCTAGAAGTGATTGCATTGACATTGACTGTTGGAGCCCTTTTAAAGAGCCAAGCCAATTTATTTTAGGCAGAAATGTACCTAATTGAATAGTTTAAGTCCCTTGTAATAGGCGGCAAGCCTATTGCCATCAACTAGACATAAATTCAGACTCCGTGGCGGCTATTTAAAAATTGCTAATGGAAAAATCCAGTGACAGTTTGATCGACCTGGCGAATCGAACCCAGAATCTCATGCTCAGCGGACGCACTTGCGACTGCAAGACCAATAAGGCAACGGTGGAGTAGAGAATCGATACAGTGCGGCTGCCTTTGTGCTTAATGGCATTCTTGTTCTGTCTCCCGCTGACATGGAGCGAAGCAGTAGCGAAGGGTCAATTTTTGTGAGAGGTATGAGTGCAGTATCTTTAATAATATGATTTTATTTTCAGTAATATAAATAATAATAATTCCAGCCTATTACTGTCCCACTGCTGGGCAAAGGCCTCTTCTCAACACAGAAGGCACGAGCATTGATCACCACGCTTGCCCAAGACGGGTTGGCGATTTCAGACTTTTTTTTTAAATATAATTCCAGGTTTCCTCACGATGTTTTCCTTCACCGAAGATAAGCTCAGAAAGTACATATGAATTGAAAAAGTCACATTGGTACTTGCTCGGATTTGAACCCACAACCTCATGCATGAGAGGTGAGGCCTTAAACTCTGGGCCATCATGACATTATCACGCCATATTTTCACTACATAGTATAAAACAAAGTCACTTCCCGCTGTCTGTCCCTATGTATGCTTAGATCTTTAAAACTACGCAACGGATTTTGATTCGGTTTTTTTAAATAAATAAGAGTGGTTCAAGGAGAAGGTTTATATGAATAACATTGCACTCACGCAAATCCGGGGCAGGTCTCTAGTTGTCTATAAAATACCGACTGCGCCATTTTTCAAAGGGAACCCGGTAGGAATCGACTTGTGTGAAATCTTCGCCACTGGAGGGAAGCGATAATTATGTTTTTCCTACCCTCCGCTTTTGATTCTGGCTTCCATGAGTTGCAGTGTTTTGGGAATTGTGTGGCGAGCTTGAGGCTGGCTCCCTATTACAAGGCACTTTAACATAACTGTCGAATGTGGGTACTATTAGGTTCAACTCTGTCTATCACTTCGCAAATTACAGGCGTGATGTTATATGATGTGTTCCTTGTTCTTCCCTTACAGGGGGCAATTATTTCCACCTAGCTACTACAAGTCACCCTGCAGAAATCGTCGCTCCACCTAACCTGAGGGCGACCTACTTTGCGTTTGCTGATTCGCGGTCTCTTCAATTTGACCTCGAAAATCTTCCAAATCAACAAGGTCATCTTGATAATAAGAAATTATATATAATACACCGTATTATTATCACATTATTAATAGTCACGGTGACAGCAGTGAGGTAGGTTGCGACCGTGAATTCGTGACGTACATACAAACACATGTTTTTATGAATATTGATCTTATGTATGCGTTATTTATTTCGCAACGTTATGTTGGCATTTCCGTATGATATGTTAGTTGATAAAATATGTAATGAATGATACACATATACAAGGATCCTTTTGACACTCGAATGACGTTGACAGAACGGCGCTGTTCTTGAACAGTTGTGAAATTAAAAAACTAATCGTAAAACCCAACTGAAAAGTAAAAAAAAAACAAGCGCATTTAGAAGCAGGTGGGACCCATTGAAATATAATAGTACATTGTGATACAAGGGTGGAAAGTAGCAATAACCTACACACCCGTGTATCACACGACGTTTTTCAATATAGTTGTGGGAAATAAAGAATTATATATGTTTATTTCAACAGGTAAATAGAAAAATAACAAATAATCAATTTATTACACAAAAAATTAAAATTTTCAGAAAATGACGCGTTTTTGCAACAGGACATTTACAACGAAAACAGCTTAAACAGCCTATTCGATTTTCGACAAATGTTGATGTGAAAATAATTAAATTAAAACTGGTAAGTAAATATATTAAACAACCATTTAAAAGACTTTTAAGAATTTAATGCTAAGTCGTCGAAAAATGAATGAGTCCCATTCATTTTTCCTCATATAAAATCTATGGAATTTTCACATATGATGGATATGTCAAAATCACCATCTGCCTAGCCTATTCCCAATTAAGTTGGGGTCTGCTTCCAGTCTAACCAGATGCAGCTGAACTCCACAATCCAGTTAGTACTGGGTACTCCTTGGTAAGACTTATTGTCAGACTTTTTGGGCCACTGAAAACCTGTAACGACGGCCAAAGATCTACAGATGACAGCCGGGACCAACGGCTTACCGTGCTTTCCGAGGCACAGACGAAACTCGGTATATAATCGGCGGTCACCTATCCACAGACCAACCTAGGCAAGCACGGCTTAACCTAAAGATCGACCAGAGCGACTGTTATTATTTTGCCACGAGCTATGGATATGTCACGTGTCTTTTAAAATATCACTTTGCCAATGCCATTCCTGGTCACGCGAAATACCAATATACAGGGTGTGACAGGACCCTTCACGAAGCCGTCAACCAAGCATTATGTACATCAAACTAAGTAACTTTACGCAAAAATCATTGCTGGGAAACGACTTTTTTTTGGGGCAAAAAGTCACGTTTTACGGTAGGACTCAATGTAACGCACTCAAAACATTGTGCCGATGGAGGAAGATGGAGTGAATGGTACGGGGTTCGTGGAGGTGTTTAAAGTAAAAATCTTACATTAGAAACATGTATTTAAAAAAAATGTGAAAATGTTGGAACTTTGACCCCCAAAATGTCCGTAACTAGAAGGTACCCAGACGAGGTCTAGAAAAAAAAAAATCGCAATGACGGGGAGAATAAGTGCCTTTCGGCTTCGTTAAGGGTCTTGTTGGACCCTTTAAATATGATGCTCTGTGACGCCAAGTTTCTGTACCTATAATAGCCTTAACATACCACAATTCCTCTCTAAGGCATCAAAAACCTCACATTGTAAACAATTTACGCTAAATCAACGCTCAGGCATATAATTTAAATCATTAACTTTAGCAATAACAAGCTCTTACGTTAACGAGATCGATTTTAAAAGAAGTATTTCGATGACGATTTAGCACGAGTAAAGGTTGGCGCACACCACACTAACTCGACTCGTAGTTAATCAGCATCTACATATATCCTTTACTGAAATATGTTAGCGTCGGCTTTCAGTTCTAACTGAATGCACAAATACACACAAAATATGCACAATTTTCCAAATTAAAAGTAATTTATTCAAATTAGTCAGAATTTGAAATCAGCACTTTTGTACGTCAAAATTAAACGTGTTTAATTATTTCAACAGTAACAAAATTATTTGTTTTTATGGGTCCATCCCGCCACACTATTCCCGAACCACTGCAACTCCTGCGCGCCAGAAACAACAATGGCGACCACCAGAAGAGCGTCGAGACAGTGAAGCTCGACGAAGTCCCAGAGAAACAATTTAACTGTCTTGGATCTAACAAAAGGTTAGACTGTCGTTAGGGTTAGTGCTGAGAATGAGGTCCTGGGTTGCCCTCCCAGGTTGAGTAGTGAAAAAAATCAAACAAAACTCGGTGTCTGGATTTATGCTACGGTTGATGGCAAAAGGCTTGTTTTCTTTTTACGGATGGGAAGTCATCAAATGACCCCTCCCGTCCCGAGACTTGTACTGACTAAAACCCATCCATGTTCCTTCTTTTGCCCTTTGTGTTCCAGGGCCGCGGTATCTCTTTCGAACAGTCCCGCAACCCTGGAAGGCGTCAGTCCCTTCGGACCCCTTCCCGTTTGCTGACATCTCTTTGAGGCGCGCGTGGACACGAACGCGCCGTCGCGTCGACACGGCTTGTCGTCATAAGATGGACGGACGGCGAGCTATCCCATAGCTCACCGTCCACAAGCTCGCTTCAACTTATGACTGGCGAAATATGGGTGTATTAACTATACCCCTATATAACTGTTCAGGTTTATAGTCGTCATCATCATCTGCCTAGCCTTTTCCCAATTATTTTGGGGTCGGCTTCCAGTCTTACCAGATATAAAGATATAAATGCCAGTATTTTACATGAAGCGACTGCCTATCTGAACTCCGTCAACCCAGGTTCAGGTTTCTCAGACGTGTTGTGATGATATTTTGTAATATTTCACTTTAATACGCATTATATAATAATGTAAAATCATATTTCCATGCCCTAAAAAGGCAAAATACCGTTTGTGCCTAAACCGCCAATTTTAACAACTGGTGGTACCAGTGTTGAAAGAACAGTGGCGAACAAATTGCTGATTAAATTATTAAGCGTCTACGTGGTAAATACCGACGAAATAATTTACAAAGTTTTATCAAATCAAGCTTAAGGCCTATGAAAGTCTGGAAAAAAAGTCGTCATAATTGAGAGCTTTATTGACTAGATTATTGATGATAATACTGCCGTCATACGGTGAAAGGAGGCAACTAACATTTTTATCAAAAATGAGTTAAAATTGATTCGGATTCAGCAAAAAATTCTCTATCTTTCTGTCTAGCTAATAAAGCTCCAATTAGCCACAGATAAATTATCATAAAAAATAATTCAAGTAAAGACTATCGACAGTGCTTTAAAACTTCACTTCAGACAAAATTGTCATTTACTCAAAATATACTTTAAAGTAGTTACGGCCATTCACCGTTTGACGGCAGACTATATAATCATGGCTTAGTTTTTTTCTTTCTTGCTTGAATTCATGACTTTTGGCTCAGCTATACTTTTAATGTTGCGATGGAATATAAATCTTAGACAACTTACATAAAATGCTTGGATTTACGTATTACATTAATTTATACTTAGTAAATACATTTCTGCATCAGAATACAAATGTTATAATAAAAAATATTGTTTGTGCTAAGAATATAGCGGTTATAATTTTTTAATTCATAAAAATGACACCGTATCAAAATCCCCAACGAAAAAAAAATGCTTAATGACATGTACTGTACTGAACTGACAACTGAACTTTTACAAAATCTTTTTTAATTTATTTAGTAATGAGAATTCTGCTCTGAGGCTGCATTTCAAAAACAATGACTATGGCTTTTATTTTAGGAGGTTTTAGAGATAGCATTGCTTTGTTGGCAGGATGTGGCCAAAAACCATTCATACCAGAATCATTGTTAAAAGGCGAGCACCAGTTAACTACAGCTGAACCAAATATCTCAGCACCCGCAGGTTTTCTTGTTGACACTGTGATTAGAGAAGATGAGGAAAAAATATTTAAAAAAATACGTTTATTTTTTCTATCCCTGACCTACCCTTACCATGGTAATTAATCATATAAGTAACTAACTGCTCTTAAGATAGTTGACTAAGATTATTAAATAAATAAGTACCTACTTACGTCTCATGTGGCCATGTGGGCCATGTGCCAGACCTGTCGGTTGGACTTAATATTCTGAATACGCATTGCGTAGTTTATTTTGTATAAATGCATTTCTATATAGTACATTTTGATATAAGTGGGGAAACTTTGGTATTGCATTCGAGCGCGGAATTAACACCCCGAGCTGCAGGCGAGGGTGTTATGGAGCCGAGAAGTGCAATAACAAATCCCCACGCGTATCAAACGACGTTTTTCAATACACTTTCGAAGAAATAAAATATTAAAACAGAAAGTATTTTTGTCAGGAATTATTATGAAAGTATGATTTAATTTGCTTTTTTTCCTAGCTTTGCTTTCGCCAGGCTGAAGAAGAAGCAAAGGTATGATCCCGCTATACAGCCTAATATGAAAAAAAGAAAATTCAAATATTTTTGCATTTAGAACACAAATCAATGTTAATTTGTTCATAAAAGTAAATATTTGTTTTAAATAACCATGTAATATATGATAAGTATTTTATTTATAAACATAATTTAAATACTTAAAAAATATTTACGCCCTATAGACGCATACGAGTATCTCTGTGCTGAGATTAAAAAAAACAATCACCACCGATTAAAGCTATAGTCATTGAACCCTTTAGACTTATTTGTGCAAATTTTTATTTCCGCACGTGTGCGGAAAAATATTAAAAATCGCACGCGTGTGAAATACATTGCATGTTGAACCTAATCGTAGTGCGATTAGAACCAGTTTTCGAGAAAGTGTATTGAAAAAGTTTTTTTTTAGACTAAGAATATTTTATTCGAATGCAAATTCATTATTATTATTCTTAAAAAAACTGGCATGTTTGGCATGTTTTGTTTTGTTGCCGGTTTCTTAACAATATTTTCATTCACTTTATATTACGGAGAGTAACATATCATGGTGTGCAAACTCCTTTAAACGAAGTAACCAGTTGCGGAGGCTAACAACTTCTTTAGTGAGTAATAAGTATATTTGCGATTACGTATAGAAAGGCAACGACCTTAAGTACTGATTGTGGATGCCGAACTCTTCAATAAATAATTGTATTTCTTGATTTATTGACAATAATAGTTTACTGAATAGTAAAGAGCTCTTCTTGATTTAATGAAAGTATAATGGATAGGAATATTGGAAGAAAAAATATTGTAGAATAAAAATAAGAATATTGGATAGGTCAGCTATGGCTAAAAACTGGGGTAGATAGATACTCGTAATTTGTGTACGCGAAGGAGATATAGAAAATTAGACCCATAACAAGGCCGAAAGGATCAATGTTCTCCCCGTCATTACGATATTTTTTTTGTTCTAGACCATACCTGGGAACCTTCTAGTTACGGAGATATTGGGGGTCAAAGTTCCAACGTTTTCACAAGCTTTTTTTTTAATACATGTTTTTAATTTTAAATTTTTACTTTAAACACCACCACGAACCCCGTACTATTCACTCCATCCATCGGCACAATATTTTGAGTGCGTTACATTGAGTCCTACCGTAAAATGTGACTTTTTGCCCCAAAAAAAAGTTTACCGGCAATATTTTTTGCGTAAAGTTACTTAGTTTGATGTACATAATGCTTGGTTGACGGCTTCGTGATCGGTCCTGTCACACCCTGTATTCCTACAAGTGTTTTTTTTTTGTATATTTTTGACATCGCATCGTTGAAATCTTTCTTTTGTCATTTGTTCTTCGTTTCTTTTTGTAAAAAGAATATTGGATAAGTCAGCTATTAGCCTATTATAGCTAAAAACTGGGATAGGTAGACGATTTGCATACGCAAAGGATATAGAGAAAATGCTTATATTTATTTTATGTTGTTTCTTGTTTGCTCTTACTATTTAAGTGTAATATTATTATCATTATTTAATCACTTTTTACTACTCCAGGCTGGCAACACACCTGATCTACGAAGGTTCTGAAAATCAGAAATTCGTAATTCGGTCGGTGTAGTATGTCATTATTTGTCCCCATCTCCAGTGTTGTCCATTAGGAAACTGCTTCCTTAATCTCAGGGCTATCACGTTTCATACTTTTATGAGATGAAATACTAAAATTAAGCCTGCCATTACTTTTAATGACTATAAAAATTATAAAGATAAGAATAATTTTAATGACTGTACAATTTAATTACGATTTTGCAACGAGAGTATGATATGTCGTCATTTTGTTTGTGACGATCTTTTTGTTTTGATTATGAGTGTTAGCGTCTTACGGCATTTCATACAAACTTTGAACTCATTTGTTTTCGAAATGACTGAACCGATTTTAATGAAACTTCATACGCATAAGCAGAATACATACGTCTAAAAAGTTCTCAAAGAACATTTTCGAAAAATAGTGTTACAGCTAAATTAGACCGATTTAAGATTTTCCATAGAAACAGAAATTTCCAATTATGCTTTATTTTTAAAGACAAAATGTTCTCTGTTAACTCTTTAGCCATTTTTATCCTGCTCATGCCCAAGAAGTTTCATTAAAATCGGTTCAATCATTTCGAAAACAAATGAGTTCAAAGTTTGTATGAAATGCCGTAAGACGTTAACGCTCTTAAATGTGGGTAGGCAGAAACGTTCCTGATAAATCTATTAATATAAAAGAAAGTCGAGTTAGTTACACTATTTATAACTCAAGAACAGTTAAACCGATTTGGCTGAAAATTGGTAGGGAGGTAGCTTAGAACCAGGAGACAGACATAGGATTTTCACACTTTTTATCTTTATTTTTTATTTTATTTAGATCTAAGTCCTCGCGCTAGTAAATAAATAAACGATAGAATGCCAACAGCCCCTTTGCTTCAAAAGAAATTGTTCCAATATAAGAGCTGTTGCCAGCGACCTTCGTCCGCGTGAAATTATAATAAAAATATTAATTGCCGGTTTTAATATTTTTGCACGGAACCCAAATCCATTTTCTAAAATAAAAGTAAGCTACTCCTTAAATTATAACATCAGTTATCGGCCAGGAAAAATCCCGTCAAAATCAGTCCAGCCATTTCGGACATTAGCCGGAACAGACAGACAGACAAATACACCGACAGACAGACAAAAATTAACAAAAAAGTTTTTTTTAATAAGTAGGTACTAATAGATAGTTTATTTCATATTATGCATTCAGTAAAAAACTGTTACTTTGAAATTACAAAAGACTTTCGTTTGTTTTTTTTTAATAACAAAATTTTCTGTACCATGGTTACTGATCCGCAAACTGATCGCAGCATATAACATCTCGCGGGCCTGTGGACGGTGAGCTATGGGCTAGCTCACCGTCCGTCCGTCTTATGGCCGTGTCGACGGCGCGTTCGTGTTCCACGCGCGCCTCAAAGAGAGTCAGCAAACAGGAAGGGGTCCGTAAGGACCGACGCCTGCCAGGGTTGCGGGACTGTTCGAAAGAGATACCGCGGCCCTGGAACACAAAGGGCAAAGGAAGGAACTTGGATGGGTTTTAGTCAGTAAAAGTCTGACACTCCCTCCTGCTCAGCCCAGAGCGGGAGGGGTTATATGATGATTTCCCATCGGTAAAAAAAAAAAAGCATATAACATCTAACATATTGGAACACCTGTGGATTCCAATCGGGCACTATCGTATGACATGTTATGTAAATACTTCTATGTTATTAAATTATCCGAATCTGTTAAACCAGGGTCTGTGTTTATCAATCCCGGATCAGCTGGTTTCACTTATATTAAATTGTAGAAAGTCTGCTACTTCTATGGCTAGTCATAATCATCCATTATTGCACCTGATCTTGATGAGTCTGCGCAGTTATAGGATTACTGCTACTATTCAACTCAAATCATCATCTGCCTAGCCTCTGCTTAGCCGTACTTGCCTAGGTTGGTCTGTGGATGGTTGACCGCCCATTACATTCCGAGTTTCCTCGGTGCCTTGGAGAGCACGTTAAGCTGTTGGTCCCGGCTGTCATTTGTAGTTCTTTAACAGTCATTACAGGTAGTCAGTGGCCCGAAAAGTCTGACAACCAGTCTTACCAAGGGGTATCGTATTACCCAGTACTAACTGGGTTGTGGAAGGCAGATAGGCAGTTGCTCCATGTAAAATACAGCTGCATCTGGTTAGACTGGAAGCCGACCCCCCAACATAGTTGGGAATAGGCTAGGCAGATGATGGTGTCTTTTTCCATACTTCTCTATTACTCGTCATCTCAGCAGGCACCTCCTTTCTAGCCATATCATCCTTCACACAGTCCATCCATCGTTTCTTTGGTCTTCCTCTACTCTTATAGCCAGCTAGATAAGAAAATCAAACCTTGTGGAACGCCAAATACTGCATACATAATGTAATTACCACTAAATCAATAATGCCCACGCTTAGGGTACACCAAGGTTCTATTTGACGTCATACGAAGTTAAAATCAAAACTATTTCCGTTTAAATATTTTGCGACACAATCACACATGTCAGAACACGGTCAAATAGTAACGGAAACGGAAATACAAGTTTATGGCTCAAACATTAAAAGCGTATCGCAATTAATTGTTTGTAGTTAATAAAATATATTGTACAGACGCGGTTCTGTTGAAGGTTAGGGCTGGTACACACGCGGTCTTTTGACGTCACCATCACGCTTGATTTATAAAATGTAAGGTCTTGAAATTGTAATCTATCTTTGATCTATAACGTAACATCACAGCTGTGAAGAATCTGCCAGATGTGTACTTAAAGTGCACCTGCATTTCGCCAGATATGAACTGAATTGAATTAAACTGAACTGAATTGAATTATCTCGATTTGAAATATATTAGACTCAATTTTATGGAACTGAATTGCATTGAATCAATAATTTAATGGAATTAAAATAATTAGTAATTTGTTTTTAACCCAAAAAGTAGGATAACTTTAATTAAATTAAATGGGAATAAATTAATTTGTAATATATTATATATAGCTGTCACAGAAGGCTCAGATATTCTGTGAAATCTACCATAGTCTGTTATTCTTTTGTTAAGACGAGGATATTGGTGGGGGTTACATGTTTGTGATCTTTAGCTTTTAAGGATTTTTTGTAGCATGTAACTGTTTTTATGTCCCTAATAAATAAAATAAAATAAAAATATGATTAATCTATATCTATACTCGACAATTCAAAAGTGCCTGTAACTGGCCTACTTGAAATAAATGCTTTGATTTTGATTGATACTTCTATTGTAATGGTATAAAGAGGTAAAGTTTGTGAGGTTGTAGGCGGTAATCTCTGGATCTACTGAACCGATTTTGAAAATTCTTTCACTAATAGGAAGCTACATTATCCCCGAGTGCCATAGGCTATATTTACCAAGTGCCCGTGGGATAACTTTCGACCAAAACGCGAGCGAAGCCGCGAGCAACAATTAGAGGTGGAGGTAGAGTTGGGGGGGGGAATCCAAGTAATAAGTACGTTAAGCCCTTGGTCCCGGTTGTCATTTATAGATCTTTGACAGTCGTTACATGTAGTCAGTGGCCCGACAGTCTGACAACCAGTCTTACCAAGAGGTATCGTATTACCCAGTACTAACTGGGTTATGGAGGTCAATCGCATCCGATTAGGATGGAAGCTGACTCCTACATAGTTGACAAAAGGCTACGCAGATGATGGTATAGAAAGTACTCCTGCTTACCCCATATTACATAAAGTTTTCATGTGAAAATCCCATGTTTGATATACGTTGTTAGCATTAAACTGAGCTTGTTATGTTAACTTGACACTAATCGTTGGAAAGGAGTAAGGTGCGTCCATACTGTGACAGGTCAAGTGAGGTTTCCAAGTGGAACAAGTTCTGAACCCTCTATAATCTATAACTCATAATAGGGTATGACCAAAAAAATCTTATTAGTCCGTCAGATAGATTTCCAAAAAATATTGTATACGTATTTTTCAATAAAAATTTCTCGAAATCTGATTCTTATCGCACTTAGATTAGGTTCAACATGCAATGTATTTCACACGTGTGGATTTTTAATATTTTTCCGCACGTGTGCGGAAAACTTTTTTTTTATTATATATTTATTTTATAAATTCCGGCGCAATGAATACCCTCGCCTGCAGCTCGGGTGTTAATTCCGCCTCGAATACAATAACAAAGTTTCCCCAATAAATTTCTTTTTTCACGAAAACAAAAAATTAAGACGATACAGTGCATCGAAAACTCGCGTGACGTCACTTGTATGTACACTTTTTACCGACAAGTGACGTCACAAGCCCCCACTTCGATTGTTTGATGCGTTTCATCTTCGTAATTTTTTAACCCCCGACACAAAATGTGTATCCGCTATGTGTACGTGTTCTGGCACCGTAGCTCTTAAACGAGTGAACCGATTTGGATGTAGTTTTTTTGTTGATTTAATAAAAACAATAAATTGGTATCCAATATTTTTAATATTCTAACTGACGGACTAAATCGAATCACATTTTTTTACTCAGAAATCATCCCTTTTAACATAAGTCTTTGACTAACATCCAGAAGTCCAAACTCAAGGTTTGTGTTCGAAACACAATACCGTGCTCCAAATATAGCTGACGTGGTTCGAAAGGCTGCCCAACTCAAATGAGACTGGGCAGGACATGTCTGCCGCATGCCAGACAAACTGGGGGCCAAAATAACAGGAAACTGGTGTACAGTGAGGCGGGGTCGTGGCAGGCCACGAAGGAGATAGCGGGACGAACTGGATAAGTTCCGTCAGAGCTAGAAGGACGCGCGAGTTCGCTAGGGGGCATCCATTAATTACGTGCGCCAATTGTGGCGATTTCCCAAACCCCCTCTACCCCCTTGGCGAGATGTTGTACTTTAACCCTCCCCCCCTAATCTCACATGAGAAGTCCAAGTCGTCCAAGTTATAGATAGAACTGTATTGTCCCACACACGAAAACATCGTTAGGAAACCGGCCTAGAAAAAAATTCGAAGGCATGTGACATCTACCAACCCGCACTGCCCCGCGTGGTGGATTATAGCCCATTCCCTCTCATAGAGATCAGGTCATGTGTGCTAGTAGTGGGAATATTATAGGCAGATTATGCTATGCATAATTAACCAGATTACCTAATAATGAAAACTACTTCAGTATGAACAAAACTTAACAGTAAACATGCTCCAATTTCAACAACTACAGGTGCAGTAGCTTTTACCCACAGTTTCACTTCAGTATTTCAGGAAACACCACTATTTTACATCAAAACCAAGATTTCCACGGCTACTAAAAATAGCTGGAAAATTTACATCAGCAAATTTTACAACTAAAATTCATTAATTTACATCTTAAAACTAATTTTACAACTAAAAATGATTTTGAAAGTCATAGTTAAATAAAATTTTCGAATGTAGAATTCGCTTTTTAATAGCTAAATAATAGGTTTTAATGAAATAATGAATAATAATATTTTTTCTGTGCTTATATTTTTACTATTGAAGTTAAATAATATTTTGAGTGTGAAAAGTAAAATTGAATGTGGTTATAAGGTATGTATATATTTGTACAAACACACACTCGCACACAATTCGCAGACACACACAGCACAAACCTTTAATGCTTAAAAAAATAGCAGTTACTCAACCCATTGGTTGCACAAACTAAATGCTTAGGTATGTTTCGACAAAACGCAATTTCATACGAAAATCAGCTACAAGATAAGGTTAAAGTCGATTTTCCTGAAAGTAGGAAGAATTTATGGCCAAATTCCCCGTGGTCCGTTAATGGTTATACAGGGTGTAAGGGTCAGCAAACAGGAAGGGGTCCGTAAGGGCCGACGCCTGCCAGGGTTGCGGGACTGTTCGAAAGAGATACCGCGGCCCTGGAACACAAAGGGCAAAGGAAGGAACATGGATGGGTTTTAGTCAGTAGAAGTCTGACACTCCCTTATGCTCAGCCCAGAGCAGGCAAATAACCCCTTATTTGATGATTTCCCATCGGTAAAAAAAAAAAAAAAAAAAAAGGGTCAGCCCTCCGCAGACTGATGGGGTGAATTCAGTATAACATACTAAGATGACCGGTGCAAGAAAATATTTCAGGAACGTTATGGGAATCCTGATTTGTTTTATTTCCTCATACGCAATGTATCGTACCATACAGCAATTACTGTGAAGCAAAATATTACCTTCATAATCTCTGCTAATTTCCATCGGACTAATGGTTGAGAATCGAACGGGCCTCAGTCAAACATTTAAATATTTGATTATGAAAAATGATCTTGCTCAGTTTCTACCAGTCTTACCAAGGGGTATCGTGTGGAGGTCAGATAGGCAGACGCTCCATGAAAAAAAAAACAGACTTCCAAAAAGAAATCGGTCTTTTTCTGCAGTTTTTTTTCCGTTTTTAGTTGTAATATACTCAAATTCTTGTCATGAATTAATTTTTAAATTGTAACTAGAAGTTATTCTAAGATCATCAGGTCATCAATATAGCCCAAGAAGAAAAAATACTTATTAACACGTTCATTGCCAAGCCAAAATGCTGAACTTACCTAGATGGCCAAAATTCGTTGAATGTCTTCCCTAGTGGCATAAACCATATACCAGAACCCAATTCGCTGCGGCCGCTATTTTATGGCTCGTACGTGATAATTCAGGCACCATCACGCGACGTCGCGTGAACATCAAAGAGCCTTCACGCGATGTCACGTGATGTGACAATTAAAGTGAAGAAAACAACCAAATTACTAAACCGATTTTGATGAAATTTCTATGGGACCAATCGGGAAGTCACACAGCCTTTCACATCAAATCGGTTTACAGATGACGGAGTTACGAGGTAACAAACATAAAAAAACAGCTGAATTGAGAACCTTTTTAAAGAAAGTTGGTTAAAAATACTGGTATTCAGCAGCTGCATCTGGTTAGACTGGAAAAGGCTAGGCGGATAATGATCTTGCACAGTTTCTGAAACAACATTAATTATAACACCCTAAACCAACATGAGAATCGAAAAAAAAGAACAAAAATTAAATATTTATCCAAAAACAAAAACTAAATATATAGGTACCCTTTGTTACAGCAATGTCCCCAAACAAGAGATGGAGCGCTAAACGTGCATCTAATACCTCACTCTCACATGGACGCTGGCTGGGTGAAGACGTTCGATGAATACTATTATGGAAGTAAGTGGAACCATTATTTCTGTGAGTCTTCTAGTCTCCTTCAGGCGACGGTCTATCATAGAGCAAGATCCCAGAGCCACCAGCATAAGCATTAGCCTTTAATGTTCCCACTGCTGGGACACATGGCCGCCTCTATATGAGAGGGAATTGGCGATAATCCACCACGCGGGCCCAGTGCGGGTTGGTAGATGTCACATGTCTTCGAATTTTTAGTTCTAGGACATGCCGGTTTCCTCACGATCATTTCCTTCACCGTTTTTGAGAGCAGTGGTGATGAAATAAATTACACAAAGTAATGCGCCTGCCTGGATTCGAACCCACGACTTACTGTTCGTAAGTCGGGGCCGCCACCAATGGGCCACCGCTGCTCTCTCGCCGGAGAGCGACCAGACATTACTTATTTTCTGATTAACAAAATCTATGGCATCGAGTATTGTTATTAAGTACTGTGAACGTATGCATACCTGCTAACTTGAGCCGACGACGGCCAATTTTTTAATATCATTTGCTAAAACTGTCTAAAATATCTATCTATATAAAAATCGGTCAAGTGCGAGTCGGACTCGTGCATGAAGGGTTCCATACCATCGTAGTAGGCGCGCCCCATTTAATTTTTATTTTTCTTTTTATTATTTGTTGTTATAGCTTTCTTATAGGTTTTCCTGTAATCTATAGCCAAAGAACTATTTTTTATATATTTTTTTTCAAAGTTTTCAACCCAGTAGTTTCGGAGTTAAGGAATGGAATGGAGGAGGGAATGGTTAATTTTCGACTATTTTATTAAAAAAACTTCAAAAGTATTTGTCTTAAAATTATAAAAAAAAAAAATTGATATGCTCACAATGAGCCCTTGAATTTTATACGTAACACAAATAGTTTGCAAAACTTTTTTTTTTTCGTTTTCTAATTTACCCCTCAAAAGTGGCCCCCATGTTTAAAATGCATTAATTACGTTACACGTCCGTCTTTTGGTCACCAATTTCCATATGTGTACCAAATTTCAACTCAATCGGTCCAGTAGTTTCGGAGTGAATTGACTGTCCGACACAGACAAAGAAAAACACGCGAGTGATCCTGGTGTTTCGATTATTCTTTTTTTAGTACGGAACCTTAAAAATTATTTTTAAACACTGCCAAATACTTCCCGTCGAAGGAAATCTCTGTTGACAGTTCAATAGTGTTTTTTTTTTCGGGTTGGAATGCATCAAATAACTCCTCCCGCTCTGGACGGAGCAGGAGGGAGTGTCAGACTTTTACTGATTAAAACCCATCAATGCTCCTTCATCGCCCTTTGTGTTCCGGGAGCACGGTATCTCTTTCGAACAGTCCCGCAGCCCCGGCAGGCATCGGACCTTGCGAACCCCTTCCCGTTTCTGACATATCTTTGAGGCGCGCGTGGAACACGAACGCGCCGTCGACACGGCCTGTCGTCATAAGACGGACGTTCGGCGAGCTAGCCCATAACTCACTGTCCACAGGCCCGCGCCTACGGTGGCCCCCGACGTCATAGTGATCATCGCTTGGCGAGTTTTGATACACAATGACTGTTCTTGTTGGTTTCAACTGACGCAACCCGTGCAGAACTGTCATTGATGATCAAAACTCGCCAAGTGATGATCACTATGAACTGTCAACAGAGATAAGTAATAGCCCTGCTGGGATCTTAGTCCATTACAAAAGTGTTCGTAAACGCGGTACTACTGAGCGTGAGGTTTTGGGTTCGATTCCCAGCGTTAATGGGATTTTTCTTCAGGAGTTTGGATTTATGGACGATTTGAAGGCAATATGACTTGCTCTCCAAAAACATGGGACTCAACGTGGAATCGCTAGTGCAGCCCGCGAAATTCAATTTTAATTACAATTTTTGCAATTTGCCGGTCAGCTTTCAGGCTCTATGTTGAACAAAATGTGATTTGCGACCGCAACGCATATAAAGGGTGTAACAAGACCCTTAACGAAGCCGAAAGGCACTTGTTCTCCCCGTCATTGTGATGTTTATTTTGTTCTAGACCATACCTGGGAACCTTCTAGTTACGGAGATATTGGGGGTGAAAGTTACAACTTTTTCACCAGTTTTTTTTTTTTTAATAGGTACATATTTTTAATGTAAGATTTTTACTTTAAACACCTCCACGACCTCCATACTATTCAATGTTTTGAGTGCGTTACATTGAGTCCTACCGCAAAACGTGACAGACGTTAGCAAAGGAGATCACCCCAGCCTCCATCCATCCCCAACGAACATAAACTTATTATTTAGGTAGAGCATAACATAATAAAAAAAAAAAATTACTACATCGAAGTCGTAAGTCAATTCACCTGGAAGGTATTCAACCACAAAATATCTAAGATCACCCAGATTGAGGTTATCTTTTTTTGCCGGCTAACAAAATTAATCGCAATAATTAAATAGAGCGTATGCGTATAAACATTTTTATTATGCCACCCAAGTTCTATACCCAAGAAGAAGCTCCCTCACCAATGAGGTCAGTGTACGTCCTTTTAGGGCGCCCTCCCGGCGTTGCCACTCACATAATTATGCCTTGTAAAAAGCTTTTGTTAGTCGCCTAGAATGAGTGACAGGCGACTAACAAAAGGTTAAAGGGTACGCTCCACATGTCCAAACCATCTAAGCATACTCTTTTCAATGTTTGTCACTACATCTCCTTTTAGGCCGCAACGTACTCGTAAAACCTCATTCCTTAATTTATGATATAATCATTCAGAGTCAGATCTTCTTAAAAATAATACCAAATTCTGTATTTACTGTTTGTTACAGCTAAAACAACGGTGAGCACTGCCAATGTACAGCTGATCTACCACTCCGTGCTTTCGGAGCTGCTCCACGACAAGAGACGAAAGTGAGTTTTTTTAAATCATTAAGGCGGAACATACGGTCTGCTCGTAGCTATTTTCCCGCTAGATGGCGCTGAAGCCAAAATTTTTAGTTTTATTTGTAATCGCAGTCAGGATTTGAACGCATTTGGTTTTGGAGTGTGCCCGGTTGGTGGCAATAGGCTCGCATTCTATCACATGAGACTAGGTGCACCTTTGTCTGACCTTTCGGGGATTACAGATATGTTGTTGTATTGTTATTTCATCATCAGCTGCGAGTCTTTTCCCAACTATATTGAAGTAAATAAGGTGGAAGCGTCACGGTAGCCCGCAAAATTCAACTTTTCTTACTATTTTTACAAATTGCATTTCACTGTTAGGTTGTATGTTAATTAAAATATGATTCGCATCCTATTGCCATCAGTCATGTCACTGCGGAAGAGCTTCTTAAAATTCTGCTCTACTTCAAATTATATTTAGGGACTTTTCAGCAATTATCACCATCTTATCTGACACCTATTTCCCCCCAAAAGGTTCACTTTCTCCGAAACTGCCTACTTCTGGCGCTGGTGGAAGGAGCAGCGCCCCACCACCAGGGCTACCTTCAGGACCCTGGTGCAGGAAGGTCGCGTGGAGTTCGCTGGCGGGGGCTGGGTGCACAACGATGAGGCTACACCAGATTATCTGCATATTATTGACCAATTCACTTGGGGATTGAGGTATGTTATAATGAAGCTAGTGTTATAATATTATGTTTTTAATTATACAGTTAGCGCGTTATTGTTGAGGCATTTATTTTACCCTGACGTATCTAATTTTACTCGAACTAAAGGACGATGACCAAATTTGTAGGTGACCCCTCCCCCCCCCCCGTCCAACAGATCTTCCGTATATGTTAGTAGGTTCATAAGGATCTATAAAAAGACTAGCAACCAGTTTTAACTTCAAAATTCATGGGGTTTAAAAATAAAAGAAAATAATCGTTTATTTATCTTTTCATATTCGATACAAAAATGTTTAAAACCATTAAAGCAACAATATTATAGGCTGATATGTGATGCTTTTATAATGTTATATTAATTATCATCAATTATACTCATAATAATATTGAGCAGTTGAGCCGGTGGATTAAAATGTAAGTAACTCCCTTGCCACATAGCCTGATAGCCTGTATCAGAAAATTAAAATGATATTGTGCGCGGCTTCCTACAGTTCGATCTACTGTAATAATTTTAATTATAATTTAGTTTATTTTAAAATATTATTTAAATCAAAAATGATAAACATCTTTACAAAAGTAGTTAATGTGCACTGAAATAAATATAGAAAATAATTAAAATACTTTGAAAATCAAAAAATATGGTTGTTTATTTTGTGCCAAAATGTTAGGATTAAAACATATTTATTCTTAGAAATCCCACACTTTTGAGAGATGTCGCCATAATAAAAAATGATCGCCTAACTGAGATGTTTTGACTGAGATACATTTTAAATCTGTTGGTCGGTGTAAGGGTTGGGGGGACGTTTTGACGCATTGTCCTTTAAAGTTAGGCTACAAGTTCTTCCATGAAGGAGATGTCCTGCCAGGGTTGCGGGACTGTTCGAAAGAGATACCGCGGCACTGGAACACAAAGGACAAAGGAAGGAACATGGATGGGTTTTAGTCAGTACAAGTCTGACACTCCCTCCTGCTCAGCTCAGAGCGGGAGGGATTATTTTCAAATAACCCCTCCCACAACTCGACTCACACCCGTCACTCGACTTCACATCTGAAAAAAAAAAAAAAAAATAAGATTTGTTTTTAAAATGATTACATATCAACCTAATCATGTACATAATATAAAAACTACAAATAGAACTAAATAATAATAAAAAACAAGACTAAAGTAAAAGAAACTAAGTACCTACATACAGGGTGTAAGGGACAGCCCTCCATAGGCTGATGGGATGAATTCAGTATTCTAAGATGACCGGTACAAGAAATTATTTCAGGAATTTTGCGGGAATCCAATAATGATTTGTTTTATTTCCTCATACGCTATATGTATCGTTACCGTGGCAAAACGCACGTAGCAAACGGCAAGCGCGACGACGAGTTTGATGAACTCTGTAGCTAGGCAAGAAGTGAACAGCTGATTTGACGCATCGTTCGTTAGACTATTTCAACATCCATTGTTGGATTTTTTATTTTTGCCGTATTCATTACATAAATGGAGTACTGCGTACAGGAAATGTAATTTTACATTGAAATAAAGGAATAGTAAAAGAAAAAACGATTTAAAAAAATCGGAGAAATGTTCCGGTGGAATATGATTCAAAATAAGAAGCTGAATGCACCCTGTCAGTTTATGGAGCGCTGTCCCTTACACCCAGTATATTTTCAACGACGACAAAGGCGTCAAAGTAATCCTCCCCATGGCTGTCATCCGGAAACGTGCCCAGAAGACTGGCAACAGTACCACGTTGAATTACTGCATCCTAATTATTGTTTAAACATGTTTTATCCAAATACAACGAGCGTAGGAAAACCGATAGAACAATAGCAATATTAAACGACATCATAATTCTTAAATTATGATGTCGATTAATGATAAGCTCGTCAAAAATCCTCCACATAATGCCCTTTACGTTATTTTGCGCCATTTGTCATTACCATCTGAGCTCAATCATTACAATGCAAGTTTTCCTTCAAACAATGACGACATCGTGAATGATACTTGCCTTAAGAGCGTTAACGACTTAAGGCATTTCATATAAACTTGCAAGTTTTTTTTTTTTTCGAAATTACTGAACCCATTTCAATGAAACTTCATACGCATAAGCAGGATACATATGTATAAAAATTTGACAGAGAACTTTTAGAAATCTCTTTAAAAATGGAAAATCTAAAATCGGTCTAATGCTCACTATTTTACGAAAATATTCTTTGTCAATTTCTTAGAGCTATGCTGTACCCTGCTTATTCGTATGAAGTTTCATTAAAACCGATTCAGCCACTTCGAAAAAAAAAAATTACTTAAAAGTTTATATGCTCTTAATACAACAAAATTCACCTTATGGGCCTACCACACGCACAAGCTTTACCACGGTTTTGCCTGCGCAAGCCGGTTTAGGTATAGTATTGATGTAGGTATGTGTAATGTGTTGAGCTGAATTATGTGTTTATTTAATTGATTGCGTGAGTAGATTGTAATATTCAGACACAATGTAAAAATTGTTATTGAATAAATGAAATGAAATGTTTGTACACGGAACACCGTGCGTGCGGTTGGTAACGCACGCACGGTGTTCCGTGTTCAAAACCGTGGTAAAGCTTGTGCGTGTGGTAGGCCTATTATGGAACATAGTGCAATGAACTAAATATTTTTTTTACAAACCTATGGGCGTTTTCACAAACAATGCGTGTCACCGAGCTAAATGAAAAGGGAAATGTTAGCAAAAATGCAAAAAATTCTAGCTTACGTATCGAAGCTTCTACTTGTGCAGGTGCTTATAGAAGCTTTATTTACAGAAAACTAAACGACACTCTAGGACCATGCGGCAAACCGAAGGCCGCGTGGCAGATCGACACATACGGGCACACGAGAGAACAAGTCTCCTTGCTAGCTCAGATGGGGTACGATGGACTGTTCATTGGTAAGTTAAAACATAAACATAACATAACATCACGACTGTAATTCCCAAAGGGTTTGGCAGAGCTGAACCTAATAGTACATCCACATTTCGCTAGTTATGTTTAAGTCCCATGTAATAGGGGGCGAGCCTATTGCCATCAACCGGGCACAAAACCAGGCTCCATGGCTGCTACTGAGAAATTCTTGATGGAAAACCCAATAGCATTTTGCCCGACCCCGGAATCGAACCCAGAATCCTATGTTCAACATCACGCTTGCGACGAAAATACAAAGCACATATTGCTATGAAGTTTGTAATGACATTCAAATTAATTGAATTAAATAAGATTATAACAGCCGCTCGGATCAATCTTCAGGTTAAGCCACGCTTGCCTAGGTTGGTCCGTGAATGGGTGACCACTCATTACATACCGAATTTCCTCCATGCCCCGGAAAGCATGTTAAGAGCGGCCAACCCGTCATACTTTTCATACAAACGCTCGTACGTGATTATGCAGTTGTTACACATCTATCTTTGATTTTTTTGAACTAATAGGTATTTTGTGCACTATATCTAGGTTCTATGGAAGCAAAAAATAAAAAAATTGTAGAAACAAATTCAGTATAAGACTCCAAAAATTGCTGTTTTGCACAAATTTTAACTGAACTTTGGCCGTTCATAATGTACTCATAAACTATAAAAGTAAAGAAAACATCTCGATAGAAACCTTGCACATGTAATGGAGATTCTTAATGACATACATAATATTTATTTCACACACTTGTAACTTATTCAAAAACTCGTATTTTATTTTTCGTTCAATGTCATCGCGTTAGGCGGTATGAGGTGCACGGGAGACGAGATGTGCGGGGTCGAGGCGGGGGAATTGAAAGAAAATCGCCGCTGTGGCTCTGGATGAAACAACAAGCTTTTGGACCATGCTCACGTTGACGATAGACGGACCGGGAAGGGCCCTCTTAAGCCACTGGTTTCCTAACTGTTGGGGTCGTCTTCCAGTCGAACGACTGCCTATCTGGCCTCCACAAGGCACTTACTACTGGGAAATACGATACCCCTTGGTAAGACGGGTTGTCAGACTGTCGGGCCGCTGACTACCTGTAACAACTGTCAAAGATCTACAAATGACAGCCGGGACCACCGGCTTAACGTGCTTTCAAGGCACGGAGGGAACTCCAAAATAGATGGTCACCCATTCATAGCCCAACCTAGGCAAGGGCGGCTTAACCTGAAGATTGTTCCGAGCGGCTGACTAAAAATGTAATTGAAATGAAATAATTTTTATTTCTTTAAATAGCTCTTTTAAGACAATTTCACACTTCAATGCAGTAGTTTGAGCTACTGAAACAGGATAGGCCAATACCTATCATATTTCAGTAGCAGAAATTAGTCAAACGTAAAACAAAGCATTTATACAAAAAAAAATAACTAGGCTCAATTTCCTTTGACCTTTTTGTCATTTGAACTGTCAAAGAATAAAAAAATAACCCCTGCTTGACACAAGGCTTGACACTTGTACCATAAATGAAATTATATGCGTGGGAAAAAATATAACGGCAGAATGGTATTGCCCTTGGCGTTATGTCAGCTGTCAAATCTTTTTGACTGAGTAGGCTGTTTGATTTAAAGACTTTTAATCTTTGCTTTAAGCGAGTTAAATGTTATGACAATGAGGGCTATCGTTTTTGAGCACACCAGATGGCGCTACTGTCGAGTAAGGGCATGTCAATGATTCTATTTTATACTTTAGTTAGAAGGTCCAATAACTTCATAAAAACTTTATTTTAATACGTATAACAACATAGTGTAAACTCCAGATACATTTATTTACAACATTCTGCCTAAAATTAGCAAGCATGAAACATTTAAAAATCATTTTACCTCCAAGTACTAACAAATAAGATCCTAAGTTGCTACTTAAAATCTTCAAGTCATAATTAATCAGGAATGACTCAATCTAGACCACAATCGTGAATATTAGCAAAAATACGTGACAAAAAAGCACGCAACGCGTGAACACTCTATGACATCTGACATTTCGGTGACCTCGCGCTACACTAGCGCCTCTAGCGGCGAATTCATACGAGATAGCTCCCATCGTTTTAAGGTGCGAAAAAAATTCAGACTAACACTAAAAAAAAGCGACTGCTGAGCATGAGGTCCTGGGTTCTATTCCCGGGTCGGGCAAAGTGTTATTGGATTTTTCCATCTGGAAATTCTCAGCAGCAGCCACGGTGTCTAGATCCACGCCCGTTTGATGGCAATAGGCTCGCCCCCTATTACATGGGACGTAAACATAACTGGTGAAATGTGTGTGTACTATTAGGTACACCTCTGCCTATCCTTCGGGGAACACAGGCGTGATGCTGTTGTGTGTTTCCAAATCAAATTGAGCTCTATTTTCGTTACTATTAAGTTGCTGTTAGGTTGTTGAAATAATAACTATGGAAGGACTGAATTTGTGTTACTCCATCATTATATCCATCAGTGTGAGTAAGCTTTTGCCTAAATAAAAACATACGCTCGAGTTGCTTTTCAGGTTAAGCCGCGCTTGCCTAGGTAGATCCGTGGATGGGTGACCATCCATTTCATACGGAGTTTCCTCCGTGCCTCGGAAAGCAAGCCATTAGTCCTGGCTGTCAGTTGAAAGTCTTTGACAGTCGTTAAGTTGTCGATAACAAACTTTAGTAGCTTTTAAATAACTCAAATAATTAAAATATTTTTGTAAAATGCAACAAAAGCAGTTGATCAATAGGTAAATGAAATTCGTTTATTAGTTAACAAGGTTTGGCTATCTGTCAGTTAACTCAACTAGTTCTGTAAAATACTTTTTTGAGTATGGCCTGAAAGTCTGACAACCAGTCTTACCAAGGGGTATCGTACAACCCAGTACTAACTGGGTTGGTCAGAGCAGCAGGCAGGCTCTCCATGTAAAATACTGATATTCAGCTGAATCCGGTTAGACTGGAAACCGACATACACACCCAGCATAGTTAGGAAAAGGCTAGGCAGATGATGATGTAAGTGACCACTTCAAATCTACAATTCCACAGGCCGACGGAATGCAATATCATAAAAAGCGTTTCGTCATAGATTTAACTAGCTGTTGCCTGCGGCTTCGCTCGCGTTTTGGTCGGAAATTATCTCCGGGGACGTTGTAAATATAGCCTATGTCACTCAGGGATAATGTAGCTTCCTATTAGTGAAAGAATTTTCAAAATCGGTTCAGTAGATCCAGAGATTACCCCCTACAACCTCACAAACTCACAAACTGTACCTCTTGATAATAAAATCTATCGACTTATTTTAAACTTACTTTTTTTAATTTATGAATTGTGTCATAGTAACTTATGGTTTTAATTATTTTGACATTAGTAAGTAGTTAGGTATGCATAATAAATTAATAATTCACAAGGGTTTTATGAATGTTGATTTCGTACGTCATTCAACAACATTCATAATACCCTTCGCTCGCGTTTTAGTTGGAAATTATTCCACGGGCACCTTAAGGATGACCTCACCCTTAACACTGTCAAGGTAAGTGGAAAGTGCGTGTACCACAGCCTCACAGGCCCCTTTGAATAAAATAAATAAAATTTTATTTAACATATCATCTGCTGGCTGTACATTTAAGCTAAACTGACTTATAATTGAGTTTATCAAGAAAAAAAAATCGGGGTCCTCCGGGACGGGGGCCTCGGGGATCGGGGTACTCTGGGAGTAACCCGTAAATGTAGCCTATGGCACTCGGGGATAATGTAGCTTCCTATTAGTAACAGAATTTTCAAAATCGGTTCAGTAGATCCAGCGATTACCCACTACATACAAACTTACAAACAAATTTTACCTCTTAAGTATTAGCATAGATTTCATTCGTAAATATCTCATTTTATTTCAATGAATATTTGGAATGTCACTAAAAACGTCATAGCAATATGAACTTTGTTTATAAATAAGTTATGGTATCAAAATGGAAAAGAATTAAAGCTGCGCTTGTCTAGATTGGTCTGTGGATGGGTGACCACCCATTACATTCCGAGTTTCCTCCATGCCTCTGAAAGCACGTTAAGCCATTAGTTCCGACTGTCATTAGTAGATCTTTGACAGTCGTTACAGGTAGTCAGTGGCCCGAAAGTCTGACAACCAGTTTACCAAGGCGTATATCTATTACCCAGTACTAACTGGGTTGTGGAGGTCAGATAGGGAGCCGCGCCATGTAAAATACTGGTATTCAGCTGCATCCGGTTAGACTGGAAGCCGACCCCAACACAGTTGGGTCAAGGCGAGGCAGATGATGAAGGTGATGCTGATGAGCTCGAAGTCCACGGCTTCCGCAGGTTTAACGGCTCCTATAAACAGTGTTTAAGAGCTAAACATCTTACAGCATTTCATACAAACTTTGACCTCATTTGTTTTGAAAATGACTGGACCGATTTTAACGAAACTTCATACGCTGATACATATGTCTAAAAAGTCGACAGGGAACATTTTCGAAATGTCTTAAAAAAAAAGATAGTTCGATATTTCTGTTTCTATGGAATATCTAAAATCGGTCTAATTTAGACCTATAAAGGGCGTAACAAGACCCTTAACAAGGCGAAAGGCACTTGTTCTCCCCGTCATTGCGATCATTTTTTTTGTTCTAGACCATACCTGGGAACCTTCTAGTTACGGAGATATCGGGGGTCAAAGTTCCAATTTTTTTACAGGTTTTTTTTTTTTTAAATACATGTTTTTAATGTAAGATTTCTACTTTAAACACCTCCACAACCCCCGTACTATTCAATCCACCCATCAGCACAAGGTTTTGAGTGCGTTACATTGAGTCCTACCGTAAAACCTGAGTTTTCCCTCCAAAAAAAAATTGGTATTTCCCAGCAATAATTTTTGCGTAAAGTTACTTAGTTTGATTTACATAATGCTGGGTTGACGTCTTCGTGAAGGGTCCTGTTACACCCTGTATGTATTCTGCTTATGGGTATGAAGTTTCATTAAAATCGGTTCAGTCATTTCGAAAACAAATGAGTTCAACGTTTGTATGAAATGCCGTAAGACATTAAGAGCGGCCAACCCGTCATACTTTTCATACAAACGCTCGTACGTGATTATGCCGTTGTTACAAATCTACCTTTGATTTTTTTGCACTAATAGGTATTTTGTGCACTATATCTAGGTTTCTATGGATGTAAAAAAAATAAAAACAAATTCAGTATATGCCTCCAAAAATTGCTGTTTTGCACAAATTTTACCTGAACTTAGGCCGTTCATAATGTACTCATAAACTGTAAAAAAAAGAAAACATCTCGATAGAAACCTTGCACATGTCATGGAAATTCTTAATGATAAATATTTATTTCACACACTTGTAAGACTTATTCAAAAACACGTATTTCCTGGGACAAGTTTAAGAAATTTTCGAACAATCTTTTTCGTTCAATATCATAGCGTTAGGCGGTATGAGGTGCGTGGGAGACGAGTTGTGCGGGGTTGGGGCGGGGTAAGACGGGGGAGTTGAAATAAAAATACGCCGCTGTGGGTCTGGATGAAACAACAAGCTTTTTGACCATGCTCGCCTTGACGATAGACGGGTCGGGAAGGGCCCTCTTAAAGCTCTTAAGAGTTTTTTTCATGATTGGATTCGTGATTGTTTGTCAAGGTTTTAAGGTCGCCCCCTATTAGTTTTACTTAAATAAGTAACTGTTTTATAGGTCGAGTAGACCACAAGGAAAGAGAAGCCATGATTGAAGAAGACAGGATGGAGTTCATGTGGCGAGGATCTGATGTTCTAGGTAAGTACGTAGTTACATACCTACCTGTTATATCTGTTACCAGCCAAACCCGATTTCAGGCCAAACTAGTTCCGGGGTTGCGGGACTGTTCGAAAGAGATACCGCGGCCCTGGAACACAAAGGGCAAAGGAAGGAACATAGATGGGTTTTCGTCAGTAAAAGTCTGACACTCCCTCCTGCTCAGCCCAGAGCGGGAGGGGTTATTTGATGATTTCCCATCAGAAAAAAAAAAGGCCAAACTAGTTTGTCCTAGGGCAAACCAGTTTACTGGTCTATCTTATCAGGATACACTAACCCAAACAAAGCAATTAAATTGCGCCCAACTTGGATGTAGCGCTCGCTCTGCTCGCACGTGGTTGGTCACCAATCGTCAAGTCGGGGTGCTCTATGATTGTCCTTTTGTGATGATCCCTAGTTTGGCCTGAAATTCGGTTTGGCCTGTAACATACCTACTTATACAATAGCTGTTGCCCGCAACTTCGCTCGAGTTTTGGTCGGAATTTTCAAAATCGGTTCAGTAGATCCAGAGATTACCCCCTACTACCTCACAAACTTTACGTCTTTATAATATTAGTGTAGTAGGCAGTTATAATAAAATTGTAACAGGCCGATGTCTGTTTAATGAAGATATCGAAAAAAAAGACATCTGCAGGGTCTTTATTAGACCAACAGAAGCCAAAACCAAAATGTATGTCTGTCTGTCGGTCTTAGACAATTAACAGACAATAATAGAGAAATATAGGAGACGAAGACATCTGCGCCGACCCCAAATGAATCAGGATAAATGCAGGAGAATGATGAATAATGACCGTGAAACTAAAATAATCTTAAATTCCAGGTAAAATGTCTGATATTATGACTCACACGCTGTTCAACCTGTACAACGCGCCTGAAGGGTTCTGCTTCGACTTCCTATGTAACGACGAGCCCATTATTGATGATCCTGAGAATAGGGTCTATAATGCTGATAAAAGGGTAAGTTTTAGATTTTAAAACACCTAAGTCTAAGAATTCGTATCTAGTGATTATTTGAGTAAAAAAGATACGATTTTTATTCTGTAGTTTATTATTTGCTTAGAGTTAGAACTGTCAAAAGTTATAAATCTTAACTCTGCTTTCTTTGACGGTTCTTACTTCGTTTAAAACTTGTCTATTGCTTAAAAATGTTTGCATAAGTAATTACTTAAGCTCAAGTAATTACAGATTGCGGCCCGTAAGTTGAACCAAAATGGCGGTCAGCCGCGCAGGTACAATTATGGATTGAGACCGATTGAGACCCGAAAATGTGTTACTGCGCATTCAAGGACATAGTCCACCTTACGTGCCGCAAGCTGTAACACATTTTCGGGTCTCAATCGGTCTCAATCCATAATTGTACCTGCGCGGACGACCGCCAGTTTGGATCGGGTTCCCTATATGAGTTCGAAATACTATACTGCGAAAATTGTTACATCGATGACTATACATCGATGCCTTGATAATGCGACGTTATGTTTTAACTACGCCTCTTTTGTTCGCAGTTTCATAATATCGATAACCTGACATCGAAGTCTTGTTTCTTCGACGATTGTTTGTTCTATGTAACGTTACTTCGAAAATATTTAGTCAACGAGGTATTGATTTTTAAAGTATATTTGTTGCAGTTTGGAATTATTTGTTTTAATAAAAATGTGTGATAATTGGGTATATAGAAAAACTCATATTATGGATCTGTTAACACAAGTAAAGCCTTATCAACCTCAAGTTAGACAAGTTAGCCCGCTAAAATAATTTAATTTAGGAAAATATAGCATACTTAGTTCCATTTGTTTTGGCTTTGAGGATTTCAAAAAAAAGAATAGACTTTTTGGTAGGTATGGTGGTGAATCCACAGCACATATTAACAGATTTTGAAATTGCAATGATTAATGTAATCCGTATTCAGTTTCCAAATGCGAATCATCATGCATACTTTTTCCATTTGGCACAAAACTTGTGGCGCCATATTCAAAAAAGTGGCTTGGCAGTAAAATATAGAACAGACAGCGAGTTTTCTCTTAAAATACGCCAATTAATTGCTTTAGCGTATCTGCCGCCCGAGCAAATTCCAGCAGCATTTAACTTGTTGAAGCTACAATTACTACCAGAAGAAGCAGAGCCTATAACGAATTGGTTTGAAATGTATTATGTCCTCGGAAAACCTCAATCGCGCGTTGACGGGACAAAAGTGGTAATTACAAGAAGTCCACCTTTATTTCCACTACAGCTTTGGTCAATTCATAGACAGAACGAAATGAGGCTGCCTAGAACACAAAATAGTATCGAAGCATGGCACCGTCGGTGGAACGATATATTGAATAACAACCGCTACGGGGTTTATGGAACGATTAGAAAATTGATGAAAGAACAAGCTAGCACTAATCATGCTATAGAAAGGTCACAAGCGGAAATTGAAAAGACCCGCCGAAAAAAAACCGCAAGACGCGATCCGATACGATTCAGAAAATTTGTGAAAAAAGAGAAAACATGGAGACCATGGACTTTTTACGTGCTATAGCCCATATCACAGAATTGTAAACAATCTTTTAGTAAATATTGATTTTTAAAACTCTGATTAGCTTATAATTATTTTGTTACCAGAAGGTTATAAATACTACCTAGTACCTAGGATTAGCATTTAATTGACGTTTTGTATACCTGATAAGAACAACATTTTTTGGTACCGAAAAGTTATTTTTTTATGTTATACGAGTATTAGGATTTGTTTGACTTTTTGTTTTTGTCTCAAAATGTATCTTGCATTTTTTAAATAATCTTCACTAGAACTTACCTATGAGTTGTAGTGAAAATTAGATTACCATAATTCAGCATATTATAATGTAAGCAGACATTTTTTGATTATTAAATACTTATTTTACGAAAACAGTTTTCATAGTTCCCATTGATTCCTGGATGTACAATTATTTCAAAGAAAAATGTGTTGACTAAATATTTTCGAAGTAACGTTACATAGAACAAACAATCGTCGAAGAAACAAGACTTCGATGTAAGGTTATCGATATTATGAAACTGCGAACAAAAGAGGCGTAGTTAAAACATAACGTCGCATTATCAAGGCATCGATGTATAGTCATCGATGTAACAATTTTCGCAGTATAGTATTTCGAAGTCATATAGGGAACCCGTTTGGATCTGTTCTTTTACTTAACTATCCTGGTTTTAGACATCTGACTGCTGGACATAAGCCTGAGCAAGCGTTACCACATCGACTGGTCTCCTCGTAATTGAATAGGCAATAATCATTATCATTTGAAGTCAAGACTTATCTAAAATACAAGCCTATACCAGGCTATCTGTCCACCTTAGTGAGAGGCCTCCTGTACATTTCCAGCCTATCCGTATGAACCGTTTGGCGTCCATTGTCGTTTAATTTTTCGGGTCTATAAGAGGTTACCCTGGTTCTCTTGTAAACCTCATCATTTCTGATAATGCAGGCGAACTCCGAGCTTTCTTATTGAGGCACATTGGTATGCTACTGTCCCGTTCGCTGCGTAGTCGTAAGTGTGACCGCTAAGCATCTATGCTTAGCTTAGCTAACTCAAGACCTCCAGGTCTTGAGTTCGCTCCCCGTTAGGTCTAACAAAGCGCTATTTAGCATTTCCTGTAAGAATATTTCAGCAGTTTCTTATGATCTACCATGAATGGTTGGAATGTGGAACTGACTTAACAAAAGATCAATCTCGATTTAGTTTTCCCCTCTGCTGGTAATATCCCTTTGAGTAATACAAATGTGATGTTACGTTACGTAATCATATTTTTATTCTCAGGTAAACGACTTCATATCCCAGATTGAGCGACAGGCGAAGTACTATGACCACGACAATATCATGGTAACCATGGGCGGAGACTTCACCTACCAGAGCGCGGCTAACTGGTTCATGAATATGGATAAACTTATCAAGTAAGTTATTGCCTTGGACCTCGTGAAATACGCAATCACTTGTTCGGAGTCATGGAAGCAAACTTGGTCGTTCCTGCGACCACGACCGAGCCCCAACTCTAACCAAGATGTGAGCATTCGTATAAGGTAAGCAGACCCTTCACGAAGCCGTCAACGAAGCATTCTGTACATGAAACTAAGTAAGTCTACGCAAAAAACATTTTTGGGAAACGACTTCCATTTTTGGGGTGAAAGATCACGACCTACGGCAGAACTTAATGTATCGCACTAAAATCAATGTGCTGGGGATGCATTGAATAGGACATTGGCCATAAAGGTACTTAAAGTAAAGTTATAATATTGTGACCTTGTAAAAAAGTTCGAAGACCTCCAATATCTCCGTCACTAGAAGGTTCCCAGGTATTGTCAAGGACAAAAAAAAATGACGGAGAGAACAAGTGCCTTTCGGCTTTGTCAAGGGTGTTTTTACAACTCTAGTTAACAAAGACAGCTAACCCGTTGATCACGAGGTACACTTTCAAGCGACTGGCGTCTTTGTGGAGAAAAAAAATGAAAGATGAGAGCGTGCCGCGAGTAACGCGACGGTTCTCCCGTGCAAGCAACAATAAGTGGCGAGCATGGTAGTGCTTCCCCGGACGACAACCTTCAGAAAGATCTCTTTTAATACTTGTGCAGTGGTCAAATTGCTTAGCATTGGCGCTGGGCGCTGTCAGTTGGGACTGGTCATCTCTTAGCTGCCACGGTTTATTTTAACTACTTTGTTTTTAAATTGTTGATAGTTATAATCTTTTACTCTGGACGCTCTTAATGTGCACGTATTTCTACATCGTTCTCACATATATGTATAATCTCAACATGAATGATGTAACCAAGATCTCGTAACAATATTTTGATTGAAAAGAGTGTCCATGGAGTTTCTTGCCCATTCTTCTCCATAGAGATCTACGCTTTGGAATGGGCAACTACAGTACTTTCACAAGTTATTATGCCTTGTGTCTGTGACTGTAGCTTCGCCTTTGTTTTTCTGACTTTCAAAAGTGCCTGCTAAGGTCTAATTGAAATAAACGCTTTGAGTTTGAGTTTGAGATTGAATTGTATTTTTTTTTTATTACCAATATATTTATGCTGTCTTGGCTTCCGTACTTTTTTTTCTCGGGCGCCCGTTTCTGAAAACTGATAAGTCCCAGCCTAATCCAGGTGATCTAGGCTACTTATGGATATCTAGCAGGAGCACAATTAAACACGTCCGTACAGTACAAGGTATTTATTACGGCGACAAAATGGCGGTAGGGTGGTAAAACTCTTATAATGAAATATGTGCACCTACCGCCTTATACCCATACACCACACCCTCTCACTTAAATTATACTTATGTCTTACAAATTAACTAAGTATACCAATAAACACTTCCAATAGGTAGGCACTTATATCAAAGCTAACATGTACCTATAACACATTTAATCTATGTCTATACCATAACGCTTAACTGGTCTACGGACTCGCCTGGAACGGCCTTCCGGGGAGGCAGAATCGTTATTTAAACTCATAATACTCGTGCCATGCGCGCCCGACACATCCGCCGTCTCCGCTTGGACGACACGCCTGTCGGACTCCGGATCCGGGCCTGGCCACTCAAACATTGCCATTGATCTACTTTTTAACTGATTTACATGTCTCTTAAAGTGTGAACCGTCCTCCCCTACTACCACGTAATTACGAGTTCCCAGTTTCTCCTTAATTTTTCCACTGCACCAATTCCTTCCCCCGGTATAATTACGCATCCATATCCTATCTCCCTTCCTAAATTCCCGTGCGATACCTCCTGTGTTCTCCACTTGTCGTTTTTGCCTACTATGTACCCGGTCTTCCACTGTCCTATCACCCTTGATCACATCCAATCTGGATCTAAGATTTCTTTTTTGTAATAATGTCGCTGGTGATGCCCCCGTAGTACTATGCTCAACATTTCTGTATGCTAACAAATACGTTTGCAGCGCCACTTCCATGTCTTGCCCATCGCGGAGGGATTTTTTTACCGCACGCTTGCAAAGCTTAACTGCCCCTTGCGCCGCTCCATTAGAAGAAGGATGATAGATCGCTGAGAAGGTTAATTGAATACCGTTATTTTGCATAAATTCTGCATACTCTTTACTAGAAAATGGGGGACCGTTGTCAGAAACCACTTCCCGGGGCAACCCAAAACGGGCAAACGTTTATCTTAAAACTTTAATTACCGCCGTTGCTGTTGTCCGGGCCATGAGAAATGCTTCTATCCATTTTGTGGAGGAGTCTATGATAACGAAAAATGTTTTATTATGAAATGGTCCAAGAAAATCAACATGTAATCTACTCCAGGGTTCCGTTAGATATGGCCAAGGCATGACGGGTGCCTTGGGTGGGGCTGTACTTTCTTCTATGCATGTGGTACATTCTTTGCAAACTCGCTCTATATCAGCATCGATACCCGGCCACCATACATAACTACGCGCTACGGCTTTCATTTTAACAATACCTAAATGGCCCAGATGTAGCTCCTTTAGTATTAATTCCCTTAATTTTGTTGGAACTACTAACCTGTACCCCCACATAACACATCCCATATCTAAGTATAGTTCCGCGCGCCTAGTCCAATACGGTCGTATTTCCTCTTCGCTGCATTTGGCCGGCCAACCTGACTCTAAATACAAAACTATGAGTCTCAATATGCTATCCGATCCTGTTGCTTCTTTCAAAGCCAACCTAGTAATCGGCACAAAATTCTGGACAAAGTTCAAGTAAGTGCTATCTTCCGTTTTCGTACATATACTTTTGTCTAAAGGTAACCTAGACAATGCGTCAGCCCCATTCTTGTCGGTCGGTACATATTCAATCTCATAATCATACCCCGCAAGAAGCACGGCCCACCTCTGCATTCTACTCGCGGCCATCACGGGTATACCTGTTTTTTCTCCAAAAATACAAACGAGCGGTTTATGGTCCGTCCTTAAAATAAACTTCCTGCCATACAGATACTGGTGGAATTTACTTACACCATATACTATGGCCAGTGCCTCCTTCTCAATTTGAGCATACCCCCGCTCTGCTGCGTTAAGAGAGCGGGATGCATAAGCAACAGGTCTTTCCTTAGTGGTGTTGCCTGTCGTCGCGTCTCCCGGCATTAAGTGGGAAATCACCGCGCCTATACCCACGGAACTTGCGTCTGTGGTCAGAACTAACGGTAAATCCGGTGAGTAGTGTGCCAGCACCTCACTGGATACTAGCAATAATTTGACTTTATTAATCGCTTCGTCACACTCGCAGCTCCACTGAAACTTCGCATTTTTTTTTAAAAGCTTGTACAAGGGTTCAAGTAAAGTACTGATATTAGGTACAAATTTTGCGTAATACATAACTAGTCCTAAAAATGATCTCAGTTCTGTAACCGTTTTAGGTACCGGTGCACTTTTAATAGCTTCGATCTTATCTGGACACGTATGTACCCCCTCTTGACTGATTACGTAACCTAAATATGTAACGGACTTCGCAAAGAAAGTACATTTTTCTTTCTTGATTTTTAACCCATATTTTCGTAGTCGATTAAAAACCATATTCAAATACAACAGATGTTGCTTGTCATTTTCCCCTGTTATTATTACGTCATCAAGAAAAACACCAACGCGAGGAATATCCGCAAATAATTGTTCTAACTTTCGCTGAAAAATACCCGGACTAGAGGATAACCCATATATTAAACGGTTATACCTAAAAAGGCCTTTGTGAGTGTTTATTACAGTAAACTTACGCGTTTCATCCAATTCAAATTGTGCATAAGCTTGCGACAGATCTATTTTTGTAAAACGCTTACCCCCGTGCAGCTTTGCAAGAAGATCTTCTACCTTGGGTAGAGGAAAACGGTCCACTTCTAGACATTTATTCAAGGTGAGTTTAAAATCGCCACATACCCGAATTGTGCCGTCTTTCTTTACCACTGGCACTATAGGCGTAGCCCAATCCGAAGTCTCAACAGGCGTCATAACTCCCTCCTGCACGAGCTGGTTCAGCGCGCGCTCGACGGGCTCGCGCAGCGCGTAGGCTATGGGTCGCGCACGCATGAACACCGGTCTTGCGTCAGCGCGCACGCGCAAGCTCACCGGTCCACCAGTAAACCGTCCCAAGCCGTCCGCAAACACTTCACAAAATCTGGAACTGAAATTCTCTAAGTTAAAACCATCATTTATACTTTCTAATGCTAAACAATCTGTAAGCGGCGACGTAACACCTAATTCGTACAACCATTGTCGTCCAAATAATGTAGTTTTACCCTTATCTATGACAAACAAATCTAAACTTTTACAATTATTCTTAAATTGCACACATACCTTGATTTTTCCCATTGGCCTCACTAGCTCCCTGGTGTAATATCTTAACAACAAATTACACTTCACAATAGGACAGTTTGCAAACTGTTTTAAATAATTATCGTAACTAATACACGATATCGTACTTCCTGTATCTAACTCCATTTTAATGTTCTTACCATTAATACAAACAGGGACATAATATGGACTATATTGTTTAAAATTTTCACAACTCTGAGAAATAGAATGAATAACTACCTCTTCACTTTCGTCCGAGCTCGGATAACTATCTACCTCATTCTCCAAATAGTTTTGACGTGCATAATTCGCAGAATCCTCTTTCCTCACTCTTGGGCACATCTTTTTCAGATGCCCTTCTACATTGCAAATTCGACAAACATAATTGATGAATTTACAGGCTTTGGCAAGATGATTGCCGCCACACCGCTCACATTTTTCCCCACTGGAAAAAAACTTCGGACTTGAACTCGTATTGTTGACGTTTACGCCGCAGCCGCCAGCACGGAGCGCGCGCGTGGTGTCGCGTGGCCGGTGCGCGCCGCTGCGAGCCTGCGCTCGCGTCCCGCCTGTCCCCGCCGACGCCGACGCCGACGCCGCCGCCTCTGACGCCCGTCCGCTGCTCTTTTGTTTACGTTCCCCTGTTCGTTTTGTTCCTACTGTATTTTGATAAACCGATGTAGGCTGACCCGATTCTAGTCCATTTCCTTCTACGAATGCTGCATCCGTTCTAGCTGCCTCCATCGTGACAGCTATCTTGCAAGCTTTTTCAAAAGAAAGCGTCGATTCTTCCTCTGCAAATAACCGCTGCCTAGTGTCGTCATCGTACAAGCCACACACCAGTTGATCTCTTAGGTTGTTTATTAAATCCCCAAAATTACACGTTCTCGATAGTCTTTTTAGGTCGGCCACGTAATCCGCTATAGTTTCATCCTTGCACTGTTTACGCTGCCGAAATTTATACCGCTCGGCTAGAACACTCGCTTGTGGTTGCAAATGATTTTGCATTATTGCCACCAGTTCGTTAAAAGTCTTGTTCGCCGGCCGGGCTGGCGTACACAGGTTAACCATTAACTCATAAGCATCACTTCCTATAACTGTAATCAATGTTGCCACTTTTATTGATTCTTTTATATCGTTCGCCACAAAATATTGCTCCAACCGTTCTACGTATGACTTCCAACTGCCCTTGGTGACGTCAAACGGCTAGATCTTGCCCACTGACATTTTCTTTTTTTTTTTCCGCACTATTTATCCGCGAAATACAAGTGCACTACGCGAAACGATGCACCACCTCGTCGCCACTGATAAGTCCCAGCCTAATCCAGGTGATCTAGGCTACTTATGGATATCTAGCAGGAGCACAATTAAACACGTCCGTACAGTACAAGGTATTTATTACGGCGACAAAATGGCGGTAGGGTGGTAAAACTCTTATAATGAAATATGTGCACCTACCGCCTTATACCCATACACCACAAAAACCAGCGCTGTGCTGTGGGCCCCTCATAACACAGCATCCTGCTGAGTGGTAACATGCTTGTCTCAGTTACGACGTGCAAGCAGTCAACTTTGTTGTCCTGTTGTATTTATACAATACTAGCGGCCCGTCCCGGCTTCGCACGGGTGCCTATGTTACTCAGGGTGAATGTAGCTTTTTAATGGTGAAAGAATTTTTGAAATCGGCGCAGTAGTTTTTGAGTTTATTCAGTAGAAACATACACACAAAAATACTAATCTTTCCTCTTTATAATGTTAGTGTAGATTTATGATGGTTTGTATGTCTATTGTTTTTGATGTTATTTGTAATGCACGTCATGCCCCTGCGAGTAATTTTTTATTTCTTTCATTCTTTGTCTTCAAGGTACTTGAACCTTTTTTTTACATTTCCTTTTTACGCATGCGCTTATAACGGCGTGTTCGCGTGGGATGAGCGGGCGCGCACAGAGGCGCTTATAAGCGCGTCAACGCTCGCACGAGTCACTCTTGAAATAAAATACTCGCGTATGCGTATACGCGCTTCCAAAAAACGAGCTTACACTGGCGAAAATACGCTAATCTAAAACCGGGCGGTTTTAGATTAGCGTATTTTTTTTTTTTAATACTGAATTATTTCTTTTACAGCCACGTGAACACACATCCAGCGAATTTGTCGGATATCAACATATTTTATTCGACGCCATCTTGTTATATGAAAGCTATTTATTTGTATGGAAGAAGAGATAAAGCGGTTTATACTGAAAAGGTAATTAACATAAACGTGGTTTTAATAAAGGTTCGCTGATACTTGTATTTTTTTTAATACTAAATAAGCTTGTGTTTTGCCGCAACTTTCCTAGAGGCCTAGTAAGTGTAGTAGAGATGGCGCTAGACGACCTGTACAGCTCTGTCTCTTTCCCACACTGGAATTACTCCTGCTTTACGACGTCATGGTAACCCCCTGATGTGAAGCGATGATGAGACCTGGGGTGGAGCACGCTTGCATAGAAGAAACCGATTCACTCGAACTTTGAATAGATCTGAATATTTCAACATTTCTCTATATTTTGTTCGGGCTTTCAATGATAAGATAAGGCTAATCATGTTTAGTGATAGTAACCTAGTATATTACTAGCTGCTGCCCGCGGCTTGGCTCGTGTTTTGGTCGGAAATTATCCCACGGGTACGTTGTAAATATAGCTTACGGCACTCGGGGATAATATAGCTTCCTATTAGAGAAAGAATTTTCAAAATCGGTTCAGTAGATCCAGAGATTACACCCTACAACCTCACAAACTTTACCTCTTTATAATATTTGTACAGTAATGTACCTATAGATTTCAGAAATAATGTTCTAAAACATAAAATACTACGAATACGAAATGCTTCAGTAACCCCGAGCTACGCCATAGCATTTAATAAATATTGTACAGGGTGTAACAGGACCCTTCACGAAGCCGTCAACCAAGCATTATGTACATCAAACTAAGTAACTTTACGCAAAAATGATTGCTGGGAAACGACTTTGTTTTTGGGATGAAAAAACCACGTTTTACGGTAGGACTCAATGTAACGCACTCAAAACATTGTGCTGGTGGATGGATTGAATAGTACGGGGGTCGTAGAGGTGTTTCAAAGTAAAAATCTTGCATTAAAAACATGTTTTTAGAAAAAAACTTGTGAAAAAGTTGGATCTTTGACCCCCAATATCTCTAGGTCTAGAACAAAAAGATGATCGCAATGACGGCGAGAACAAGTGCCTTTTGGCTTCGTTAAGGGTGTTGTTACACCCTTCAGTAAAGGAGCTTGCTTTCTAAACATTCTAGTTCTAATAAACCTTTTTAAATATTTTCAGGGAGACCAGCTTCCTTACGGCAGTGATTCGATGACATATTGGACAGGATACTATACTTCTAGACCGAGTCTTAAATATTTCGCTAGGAGAGCTCATGTTTTTTTGCAAGTAAGTGGCATAAATACACACATCAAAAGTGTCTAGGGATCAAGCATTTTTATGTGGATTTCTTGAGATTGAGATGTGGCTTTGTAATAAATTTATGATTTTATAAATTTATATGGATCCTTTTTGGTGCATTTCATAATTTGAATCAGGAACTGTGAATCAAATTCGAGTAAAAGATGAAAATCAGCTGTCAATATTTTCCCTATAAAAACATACAACGCATTGAAGACATTATTAGTGCTACTGTTTCCCTACTACTGATTAAAACCAACGTTATTATGGAGCGGCGACGTCATTTAAGCAGGGAAGAAATGCTCAGAGCCGTGGGAATGATAGAAGCTGGTTCCCGGCAACGTACTGTGGCTTTAGCTCTGAATACAAGTCAGAGTGTTATCAGTCGACTTTGGACACGTTACCGAAGCACTGGTACCGTGGCTGAGCGCCATGGAGGACGGTATCGCTGCACCACACGGAGACAAGACCGATACATTCAAATCTTAACTCGAAGAGCTCCAACAATAACCGCCATGATGTTAGCCGTGAGGCTTCATCACTCTTCAGGGAACTTAATTAGCGACCAAACAGTCAGAAACCGCTTGCATGAAGTGAACCTTCATTCCCGAAGACCGCTACGGGTACCACCTATAGCAATGCACAATCGTAGGATACGATATCAATGGGCTCTTGAACACTGAAATTGGGCAGAAGAACAATGGCGTTTCGTGTGCTTTTCTGATGAGTCTCGTTTTGGTATGAGACCGGATACAAGACGTATACGACACTGGAGAACCCCTGGACGCCAACAGCGATTAAAATCCTGCCAGGAAGTCCATCCTTATAGTGGTGGAACCATCATGGTATGGGCGGGTATTTGGATCGGCGGAAGAACTGAGTTGATTTGGATCAGAGGCAACCTCAACGCTCAAATTTATGCTGAGACGATTGTATCAGACGTCATCGTTCCTCTACAAGTGCAAATCGGTCCCTTATTTCAGTTAATGCATGATAATGCACGACCGCACACCGCAAGAGTTGTAAGACAGACTCTCGCCGCAGCTAACATCAATGTCCTGCCCTGGCCTGCTCAGTCGCCAGACTTGAATCCGATTGAGCATGCATGGGATATGCTACAGAGAAGAGCTCTGCCGAATATGGAGGGTATCCAGTCGCAAGAAGACCTTTTTTTGTTGTTGCAACGAACATGGGCGGCCATTCCACAGCGTGATTTGGATGAACTCATTTTGAGTATGCCAAACCGATGTTCTTGTGTTGTTAGTGTTCGCGGTAGAAACACGGATTATTAATTGTCTAAGTTACCCAATAAAATTTTAAAGAAAACTGTTATTTCAGTCTTTTTTTCGAACTTTTGTGTTAGTGGTTCAAATGTCAAAAATCCCTTTATTAGGAAAATGGCAAATTTCTTTATTAATGCAAAGGTGACTTGGTTTATCGTTACTGTGACAAACGAAAACACTTTATTTGATGAATCCTTAAAGAAAATTTTAATTAATATCAATCAGGAGAAAAGTTATTGCAAAAATATATGTTGATCCCTAGACACTTTTGATGTGTGTATCACTGCAACAAAATTTGAGAGATGTCAGTAAAATATAATAGAACAAAAAAATTGTTCTATTTCTCCTAAATTTATTGTATTTTGCGGATGCTTTTACGTGCACAAAATAATTATGTTAGTTTGCCTTTGGTTGCAATATGTAACAGACTTTTTAACAATGTTAAGATTAAAAAGCAATAAAAAAAATACTTAATTTATATCTTCTTTACTAAGCAATTTGAATCTGTTTTTTTTTTAATATTATTTATATACTTACCATTGCACATACCTACAATTTTTGATTTTGTATACCGATTCAGTATCGTATCGTCAGTATCATCGTCTCGTTGAGCTTCTTGAGTTATAAGTCGAGCTACACGATAACTGACAAATGCTTGCACTGACTGGACAGGTCCACTCAAATCTGTGTGGTTCTTTCTTCAAGAGACCATCTCAGACACTAATCTGCATAGTCCTCATGCGAGTTAACCAAGATTATGTCTGGACTTTAGAAGAGACTATGACCTCTGAGTTGGTTCGGCTGTTTCTTCTCAGAGTAGTCAGGTACGAAACCCCGGCCTCATCTAGTTTAAAAAAAGAGACGTGTAAAAGTGTTTGTAAAAACTTATTTGCAAAATAAACATCATTTATCACCACCTGCTGTATTTCAAGCTTTATAGTGAAAGGTATAACAATATTTTCAGGTGGTAAAGCAGTTGACAGTGTTAGCACGTCTCGGAGACTCCTATGAGCTACATCTTCTAAGGCATGCTGTGAGCTTGGTACTACATCACGACGCTATTACAGGTACATATTTATGATATTAGGTACCTGCCTAGCCCGAAATGCGTACCGAGTTTGATCATAATATATTTGTAGGACAGTCATGTAGAAAAAGTATGACGAATTTAGAGCTACAGAAAGCAATAAAAAAATTTAAAAGTAATACATAGGAAATCCTGTTTCAGTTCGGTTTTTCGGTTCTAAAATCAAAATGCTGGTACGTACGGACACATGTTTCAACCTATTGGCATGCATCTCCTTAAAAACTCATTGACTGTCGTTCGACTGAATACCGATTATTCTTCCGTATTTAATTATACATACACCGTGTAACAAACCCATAACGAAGCCGACAACCAAGCATTATGAATAAGGACATAATGTAACGGACTCAAAACATTGTGCTGATGGATGCACTGAATAGTACGGAGGTCGAGGAGGTGTTTACAGTAAAAATCTAAAAGATGTCATAAAAAAAAACTTGTGAAAAAGTTTGTTTGTCCCCCAATATCTCCGTAACTAGAAGGTTCTCAGGTATGGTCTAGAACAAAAAAATGATCGCAATGACGGGGAGAACAAGTACCTTTCGAATGGGGTCTTGTTACACCCTTTATATTAATTTACCTCAAAAAATAATTTATTGAAAAAAAGATCTTTGCTATATGATCAAAATTTTCTTCTTTCTGTTTTTTTTTAATCCTTGTAGCAACATTCGAGTGACCTCATGTTTCTTATAACAGGAACCAGCCAGCAGCACGTGACATTTGATTTCATCAGAATCTTGAGTGAAGCCATCGATGCGTGCACCAAGAAGGTCTCTAGTTTGCTGAGGTATGTTATATAATTTAAAAGAGCCTTTCATAGGTCTAGTCATCCTCTACCGTACAGAGGAAGGTGGCGAGCCTATAGGCCAACAATACGGCAAGCCCATAAGGCAAGCAGAGATAGGTACCCTAATATATTTTTTTTTTTTGTGAATGTCGTCTCTCCGGTCAACCTATGAGGCTGGCTTCTGCTTAACCGGACTATCCTGTGGGTGTCTTGAGTGTAAGGCCTCCAGCCAGGGGCATAAAACTTATAAACTAATCGACAGCGCGCTAAGGGCACCCCCTGTGCGGTACGAGCCTCGGCATAGGGCGTCGCTGGGGAGGGCAGCAAGGGGACGGGCTGGATCTGAATGAGATTACTTAGGAGCTGATTTAAAAGTACTGGCTCAGCATCGCGGGCTGGCTCGTGAAATAGTCGGGGGAGGCGTGAACTGAGACGTCGCGACGGACATCGGCGGCGAGATCGGAATGACGGAGGTTTGTTTATATTTTAACCCGAACATCATGAACAGTTAGTCCTAACTAATATTACAAATGCGAAAGTAAGTTTGTTCTTTTTGTTAACTTTTCACGCCTAAACGACAGAACCGATCATCTTGAAATTTTGCATATACGTTGTCAGTCCTTTCATCCCGAAAATAAGTACTTTTAGGTATATCTCTGCTTGTATCTTCGGAAATACAAGCTTCCTATTGTTTTATGTATTTTCTGTACAGTTATCTAACTCCTACATGGGGAGGAAGTCGTCGAACGAAGAACAACCAGCAGTTTGTGATTTGTCATCAGCTAAACATGAGCCAATGTAGGGTAAGTAATTTTAACATGTTTTTTTTTATTAGCTTCACATAAATATGTTAATTTAAGTTAACCGACTTTGCGGTTTCTGATTGAGCTGAAATTTTGTATACATGTTTAGTTTGAATGACAATGCATGGTTATCTAAGTGACGTCATTCTAAATCCAATATGGTGGATTCCCAAATATGGCGGACTAGATATTCTATATATGTATTCCCATGATATGAGTATCAAAACTATCAAATGAAAGGGTTTGTTGTAAAAATACGTTTTTTTAACTAATATTATTCAATATCAATAAAAAATGCCAGCTGTGCTATTGTTCCACTGCCATTTCAGCAGGGTACACGACTTATTGATAAGTAAATGTTATTACTCTGTAAGAGATTTTTTAGATGACAATTCATTGAAGCGAATCCATTGAATTAATAATTTGTAATTTGACATAAATATACTTCACTAATTTAATCATAATGTATTGCACGACAATTGGATGTATTATATTATTGTAACTGCATATTTACCGAACGTGTGACATGAATTTTGTATGCCTCAATGGCGGGACGTAGCAGACTTACCTGTATTTAACACGACATCTTATGAACCTATGATCCACAATCAATTATTTGAATTTGAATTTAGGGTCTTTTTTAATACAGAAAAAAACCAGCAATCATCAGGATGTGTATTGGTGATTTCAATCCAGTACCCCAACTATGTGACACACTTTCAATCATATAAGGATTTTATTATAAAAGTAGTTATTAATCCCTTGCTACATATACTTTTTACTATGTTGTAGAGTGCCTTTCGAATTGACAATTATTCACTAAAATAATTGCCAAAATAATTCCATTCTTCTTCTTCTTTATCGTGTGGTTAGTGCTTCACCTGGTGCCAGAGTTTTTATGCCGCCCATGGGCCTCTGACTTGGCTTTACATGCCGTCGAGATATATCTCCCAGTCATGCTTGTCTCCTCACGATGTATTCCTTCACCGAAGCAAGTGATAATTATACAATACGCACATGAATCTGCAAAATCAGAGGTGCGTGCCTTGGGTTCAAACTCGAGACCTATGACTTGGTAGTCCGACAGTCACACCGCTAGGCTATTATAGGAATAATTCCATTGTTACACAAATACCCAAGATTCCTTATATATACAGGGTGTAACAGGACCCTTCACGAAGCCGTCAACCAAGCATTATGTACATCAAACTAAGTAACTTTATGCAAAAATTATTGCCGGGAATCGACTTTTTTTTTGGGATGAAAAAGTACATTTTACGGTAGGACTCAATGTAACGCACTGAAAACATTGTGCTGATGAATGAATTGAATAGTACGGGGGTCGTGGAAGTGTTTGAAGTAAAAGTCTTACATTAAAAACACGTATTTCAAAAAACACCTGTGAAAAAGTTGGAACTTTGACCCCCAATATCTCCGTAACTAGAAGGTTCCCAGGTATGGTCTAGAGCAAAAAAAAATATCGCAATGATAGGAAGAGCAAGTGCCTTTCGGCTTCGTGAAGGGTCTTGTCCCTTTATACAATGAGGTCCATAAGCAATCCGGTTACTACAATTTGCTTTTTTTACAGTTTACAGAGAATCAAGAGTCCATGTTGCTGGTCGTCTACAACCCCCTAAGCGTGAAGACATACCACTACGTGAAGCTACCAGCCATAGCTCTGCATTACTCCATCAGGGATTTTAATGGTATATAAGATTTAGGCCCGGATCTAGCTTACCAAGTATTTTGAAGCTGTCCAAAAATTGTCCGCAACTATTTAGTCCTGATCCAACGAAATTAAATGTGTATTAAGGTGGAAGCGCAAGGGTAGCCCGCGAAATATAAATTTTCTTACATTTATTGCAATAACTCTCCCTAGGTCATTTAACCCCATTGAGTGACTTTTTCATGAAATAGTTACTGAATGGGGTTAAATGAACTTGGAGGCTTGTATTGATGATTAGAATGATTATAATTTTGTAACTTCATACGTGTTACTGGCGCCATTCATATTTTCATCAACATACAACCTGACACTTACCTGCTAATTGCAATAAACGTTAGAAAATTTAAATTTCGCGGGCTACCCTTGCGGTTCCATCTTAACATAACATCCACGTATTTTCAGGCAACTTTGGCCTATAGTTATATGTATACCTTATAGACTAACATACATACGATAAAATACAAATTATGTTAGTAAATAGAACCTTAAAGCTACGTGAGCAACTCTTCACTTGTGCACTGTGTCACTGTGCGTTCATGTGGCACTTGTCCGTGGAAGCGACGGAACACCACTCCCTGCGGTCAAAAGACGAGGTGCAGATAACACTTTGGTATTCGCACCACGAACGCATTAGACTTGACGTTGTGTTGACGTACTTGATCTTCTGACACACGTACTCCACGATGTCCTCCGCTGTAGTGGTGTAGTGTAGGCGGGAGATGTACACCGGAGCGTTCGGCTTCGCAGCATGAATAGGCACGTTGGGCTCTGAAGGAGCCGTACCGCATCGGCTCTTATTGGTAGGTCGACGGCGCTTCCCCCTCAACACCAAAACCATTATTGAAAACATACCATGGCTTCGAATGTCAGTGATGCGAAATGACAAATCTCTTTGATTGGAATGCACAGTTTAATTAGACTTCGTCAGGCCAAAAACACTCTTGTCATCAATGCAGTATCCATAAAAATCTCCTTCTAAACCTTCAGATGAGGAGGTAGAATACCAACTCCTGCCTCTACCAGCAGCTATCATCAACCTCCCAGGGAGATCCTCTACAGCAATCCAAGAGTTGTGCTTCGAAGCGGAGAACATACCGCCTCTTGGCTTCATAGCATACTATATCGCTCCTGTTAGAGATCAATTGGTAAGTTTCTCATGATGCTTAGATTCGACTGCTGCATAAGGTCCTGGGTTAGATTCCCAAGTTGGGCAGTGTTATAGGGTTTTCCATCAGGATTTTCTCAGTCCTATCTCAGCCACATAGTCTGGATTTGGGCCCAGTTGATGGAAATAGGCTCCATAACGTGGGACTTAGACATAACTGGCGAAATGTGGGTGAACTATTAGGTACACCTCTGCCTTACCCTTCGGGGATTAAAAGAAAGAAGAAAGAAAGAAAGAAAATTGTGTTTATTCGGCATTATTGCAAAGCAAAGCATGATGTGTAGACACCAACTATCGTGTCTTAGGCCATAGGTTCATACCCAAGCATGTATTTTACTTTCTGTTTATCACCACTGTTGGAGACAAAACGTAGCAGCGTGAGCCACTGCGACCGGAGGGCGACAGCGGTGAGCGGGGAGCGGGGGACGAGGTGACGAGAGCCGCCGCCGCCGCCGTGCGCCGCCGCACCATCATTCACATATACGACGAATCACCAACATATGATGCTCGAAGGACCATATGTTGGTGATTCTCAGAGGTCTTCGAAATAAAATAGCGGACTGTAAATATATAGGTAGGTTCGTATATTGATACTAAGAACGCGCGCCTCTGGTCCGTGTCGTATATGTGAATGATGGTGCGGGGGCGCGCGGCGGCGGCGCACGGCGGCGACCGGCACTGGGCCCGCGTGGTGGATTACAGCTCGAATAGAGAGGAGGCCCGTGTCCCAGCTGTAGGAACGTTACAAGCTGATAATGCTTTTACATTTCAAATTGTAATAAGGAGGTTGCTTATAACAATATCCCACTCCCGCATTCCTCTTAAACTAAAGGGGAATATTTATAAAACAATGGATAGACCTGCTATCTTGTAAGGATCAGAATGTTGGGTCACAAAAGGGATGAATGAAAGGCATTTGCATGTGGCTGAGATGAGAATGCTAAGGGGGATGTGTGGTTACGCGAATGGATAATATAAGAATTGAGTACATAAGAGGAAGTCTGAAAGTGGCGCCGGTGACTGAAAAGTTGTGTGGTAATCGGTTGTCGTGGTATGGACATGTGATGAGGAGGAATGAGGAAAATGTTGAGTATGACTGTAGATGGCTCTAAGAGTAGAGGAAGACCATAGATACGATGGATGGACTGTGTGAAGGATGATGTGGCAAGAAAGGAGGTGTCTGATGAGATGACGAGTAACAGAGAAGTATGGAAGAAGAAGACATGCGGCGCCGACCACGAATAAGTTGGGATAAGGGCAGGGGAATGATGAGGTTTCTTCAAATAATAAGTGTTTCAAATAGTTTTTTTTTTCAGGAGGAGAATGAGTTCGCAAAAAAGCTGTCAAAGCCGATTCCTGATAAATCTGAAGCTGAACAAGAGCTTATTCCTTTTATTTCTAATGAGGTAAGTTTTTTATAATTAATTACTGCTTACCCAATACATAATGGGTGCAAAAGCACTCTTAACGAGGCCGCAAGGCACTTCTCCCCGTCATAGCGATCAGTTTTCTGTACTATGTAGATCTAGACCATACCTGGAAACCTTCTAGTTACGTTTTTTTTTTTTTTTTTTTTGTTATATTGGGGACCAAAGTTTTTTTTCTTAAATACAAGTTTTTATTGTTTCCACTTTACTTTAAATACCTCCACGATCCCCTTACTATTCCTTCCATCCACCAGCACAATGTTTTGAGTGCGTTACATTGAATCGTACCGGAAAACGTGAATTTTCATCCCAAAAAAAAAGTGGTTTCCCAGCAATAATTTTTCCGTAAAGTTCCTTAGTTTCATGTACAGAATGCTTGGTTAGCGGCTTCGTGAAGGGTACCTTTACATCCTGTATAAATAGTAAAAGGTCTTAGAGCCGATCTTAGAAGTCATGGTCATATGACCATACCTTACCTGCTGTAGACGAGCAAAAACTAACCAAATTCTTCTTTCCTCCAGTATCTCAAAGTGTCAGTGAACAAAGCGACCGGTCTCCTGGACTCCATTACGCATGTAGACGGGATCAAGGTCAATGTGGCGCAGAACTTCTTTTTCTACGCCCAGGGTCAGCAGACCCTGCAGTCGGGGGCTTACAGCTTCAGGCCTGATCGGCCGCGGCCTGTTCCTGTAAGTGATTTTGGCGTTATTCTCAATCACTAGTCGACGACTTAATAATAACGTGCTTCCATACTATAAGATGTAGCCGTCTATTCCCGCAAACAGAAATGATCGCGAAAAAACGGAACCCCATAAAGGATCACTAGCGTGTCTGTCAGTCTGTCTGTCTGTCCGGCTGTCACAGCCAATTTACTCCGAAACTGATGTGGTACACATATGTAAGTCGGTAACACAAAGACGGACGTGTAACGTTAATTAATTAATTTTAAACATGGGGACCAAGTTTGGGGGGTACATAAGAAAAACAAAAAAAAAACATTTTGCAAACTATATCGTGCTACAAATACAAAAGGCTTGTATTAGCATTTCAAATATGTTTCTTTTATAATTTAAAAATACTCGTAAATAGTTTTGAAGTTATTTAAGAAAATAGGCGAAAATTGACCATTCCCCCCTCCCTGAGCTCCGAAACTACAGGGCCGAAAATGTTGAAAAAAATACAACAATTAGTTCTTTGATCACAGGATAACCTAAAGCTAAAAGCTATATCAACAAATAATAAAAATAAATTGAAAATTAAAGGGGTCTCGCCTACTACGATGGTACGGAACTCTTCATGCGCTAGTCCGACTACCTTCAGGCTGGTTTTTTTTTTAATAACCGACGAATAATTAGAAAATCTCTGTTATTTTGACACACCTTGTGGCTACAACTCAACAACAACCTTATTACAATTGAAATAAAGATCACTGTGATATGACAGTGATACAAATCTGATAATAATAATAAATAATAAGTGACGCAATCTTTTTTCTGCAATTCAATAATTTTATATATTTTTCGACAAATTTAATTGTTTTATATATGTTTTGGACAATCAAAATACAAGAAAAAAAAAAAACTAAAATGGAATTAAATAATTTGGAACGAGTACCTACGAAATTCGAACATAAATAATAATGCAGGAATATTGAAGCGTCAAATACCCAGGAATGCTGACTAGAAGCCGGGCAAAGCAACAGGCACACCCACCATCTCCGGGCTCGTCGCTCAGCTCCGCCTCGCAGCCGCCGGGACGCGCCACATCCGTGAGCATCGTGTCACCGGTCGCTGCAGTTGCGTCGAGCTCGAGCGACGAGTTTTTCTCCCCGCCGTCGACACCACCACCTCCACCACGACGACAAGGAAGAGGACGGCCACCAGCGGGCTTGGGACCTCGAGGCCAACCGGCCCCGAACAGGGTCCCCGCTGCCGGTGGAAATGTGTCGCGCATGCGATGGACTCTGTCCATTAATGAGAACGTCATGCGCGCATATTATGGGGCTACTGAGGGGGGAAGCAACTTGACTGCATACCGTGGTCGGATGCTCTCTCTGTTTCAGGTGCTTGAGCCAGCTATCAGCGTGTCAGCACAACGACTGTCGGATCAGGTGCGGGTCATCCAGCGTAACCATATGTTAGATGACACCGTACTTGATCGACTACGCCTCGATTCACGGAGTGACCCAGTTCCGCCTGCTTCGCCAATGATCGCGGTACAGCAGCAAAATGTACCCAGTGCTTTGCCGCGATCCGACCGCGGTGGTGAAGAGGATGACGAAGTTATATCCGTGAGTAGCCAATGCAACGTACAATTGAGGAGCGCTTTGGAGGGTGCGTTCCGGGAGTACCGTTCCACACCACCTGAACTTAGACCACGTCTACCTCGTTTGCCAATGCACAAGAAAAATAAGGCGCTGGTGTGTGCTCTAGATTCGCAGCTGTCAACCTGCTTTGACAGCAGCAAAGACCTCGCCGATACCCACTCAATATTGTACTGTGGAGCTGTAGCGGCATGTCGTGTAGCTCACGTTAAATTTCCCAACAACGACAGAGCTGCACGACCAAAATTAGCTGTTCCAGCTTGGCAGTGCAGGATTGAGAGGCGTATCGGTGGGGCTAGAGCACTCATCGGCAAGTTAATCTGCTTCAGGGAGGGCAATACTCGTCCTAGAGTGATGCGCTTTGTGAGGCGGGCATTCTCGGGAACCGATATTAGTTCTCGAGATTACTTAGCCCGCGTCACAGAGCGTATCGACTTCCTGAAGCAGAAGATCTGTGCATGGGCAAGCCGTATTCGTCGGTACAAACGGCGAGTGGAGCGATACACTCAGAATCGCACATTCCAAAGCGATGAAAGGTGGGTATATCGGGCTTGGGAGCGACCAGACCAAGGTGTGACTGACACGGGTCTGCCGGATGATGACGCCATGTGTTCATTCTGGCGCAGCATCTGGTCGGTGCCTGTCAGTCACACTGAGGGCGATTGGACCCGGGAGGTTGAACAAGCGTGTGATCCAATACCAGAAATGGGGGCAATCATCATCAGCCCCCAAGACGTAGCTCGTGCAGTTCGTCCGTTACCTAACTGGAAGTCTCCAGGGCCGGACGGACTGCACAACTTCTGGATTAAGTGGTTCCAAAGATCGCACACTTGCTTGGCGTCCCAGTTTCAATCAGCCTTAGAGTCAGGGTCGCTGCCCCAGTTCTTGACGACAGGAATTACCCACCTGCTCCATAAATCAGGTAGTACTGCGGAGCCCAAAAATTATAGACCAATCACTTGTCTTCCAACGGTCTATAAAGTTCTTACATCCATTTTGAGAGCTAAAATCAATCAACATATTGAGACTAATTCTATCATGTCTGCCTCTCAGAATGGATGTAGGAATGGGTCCCGCGGTACTAAGGAGCTGCTCCTCATTGATATGGCCATTAGCCAACAGGTTCGCCGCTCCCGAAAGGATCTGTCTACATGTTGGATAGATTACAAGAAAGCCTATGATTCTGTGCCTCATACATGGCTCATGAGGGTGCTGGAGTTGTATAAAGTAGATGCAACTCTGCGTACCTTCCTGGTGTCATGTATTGGGCACTGGAGAACGGTTCTTCGCTATCCAGGATGTCGACAGATCCAGGGGAACAGCGAACCGATAAGGATCGAACGCGGTATATTCCAGGGTGATAGTCTGAGTCCATTGTGGTTTTGTCTAGCCTTGAACCCTCTCAGCACACTGCTGGAGGGTTCAAGTCTAGGCTATAGGTTGAGGAGAGGTGGTCAGGTCATATCTCACCTTCTTTACATGGATGATCTGAAACTCTTTGCCCCCAACAATTTGCAACTGATGGATCTACTGAAGGTAACAGAAACCTTCAGTAGCGCCATCAGGATGGAATTTGGTGTGGACAAATGTGCAGTCATGCATGTAAAGCGAGGGGAGATTATGGAATCCGTGGGAACTCAACTCTCGGATTCCATACACCTTAGATCCCTCTCCTTAACAGAATCCTACAAGTATTTGGGTATGTCGGAAGCATTAGGTATCAATACCGCCGACATGAAGCAATCGTTGAGGGAACGCTTTTTTGGCCGCCTGAATAAGGTGCTAAACAGTCTTTTGTCAGGCGGAAACAAGGTGCGCGCCTTCAACGGTTGGGTCATGCCGGTTTTGATGTATTCTTTCGGCATACTCAAATGGACTCAGACGGAACTTGATGCCCTGGATAGGAGGGTCCGCGCGCTGCTGACCGCAAATCGAATGCATCACCCACGGTCGTCGGTGATGAGACTGTATATCCCGCGGAAGTGTGGGGGTCGTGGCTTCTTAAATGCTAAGACCCTGCACAACCGTGAGGTATGCAGTCTCAGGGAATATTTCCTAGAAGCCGACGTGGGGATGCACCGAGATGTGGTCTCAGTGGACAAGGGCCTCACCCCGCTCTCCCTGGCTAATGAGAACTGGCGCAAGCCTAGAGTATTAGACACTAATGACCGCAAGGAGGTATGGCAGGGCAAGGAACTTCACGGACGCTTTTACCGGGCCCTACATGGGCCCGATGTAGACTTCTTAGCGTCCGTATCTTGGCTGCGCTTCGGTGACCTATTTGGGGAAACCGAAGGTTTTGTCTGTGCAATAATGGACGAAGTTATGATGACGAATAACTACCGGAAATACATTGTGAAGGATGGCACGGTTGACATATGTCGGGCATGCCACCGTCCGGGAGAATCGATCCGACATATTATTTCTGGGTGTTCTCGTCTGGCTAACGGAGAGTACTTGCATAGACACAACCTCGTTGCCAGGATTATCCACCAGCAACTTGCTTTGAAGTACAACCTTGTGGAATCAGAAGTGCCATACTATAAGTATGCGCCCGACCCAGTTCTCGATAATGGTAATATCACGTTGTATTGGGATCGACCTATCATCACTGACAGGACTATTGTTGCCAATAAACCTGACATTGTGGTGATAGATCGATTGGTGCGTCGCGCAATGATTGTTGATATAACGGTTCCGCATGACGAGAACCTCGTGAAAGCAGAGAAAGATAAACAATTCAAATATCTAGATTTGGCTCGCGAGGTTGTCGACATGTGGGACGTGAGTACAGCAGTCATTGTGCCGATAGTCGTGTCGGCCAATGGCTTAATAGCCAATAGCCTCGACGAACATCTGAGGAAGCTCTCGCTAGGCAGCTGGATCAAGGGCTTGATTCAGAAAGCAGTACTTCTGGACACGGCGCGTATTGTTAGGAGGTTCCTCACTCAAGAGCCCTGACCATCGGTATCTCGGACCCTGTTCCCGATGCCGGTGGGCTACTATTTTCTATATTTTTAAATGTTTTTTATATAATCTTTGTTACTAAAAATATTTAAAAATGTATATAATATGTAAAGAAAATAAATGAAGGAAATAAATAATAATATTTTTAAATGTTTTTTTTATATTGTTTTAAAATGAATATTTAAAAATGTAAATTATATGTAGTTAAATGAATAAAGAAAATAATAATAAATATCGCTGGACATTACACACAGCGCCATCTAGGTGCCACACTAAGCAACGAGGCTTGTGTCGTGGACACCAGATAGTTGATAATACTACATAGATACTTTTTGTTTGTAAATACATACTTATTATACATATAAACATCCATGGCTCGGAAACAAATGTCCATGCTCATCACACAAACATTTGCTCCTACCGGGATTCGAACCCGGGACCCTATGAACGTAAGGCAGCCTCACTACCGCTGCGCCATTCGGGTCGTCAAAAGCAGAGGTCTCTTCACCATAATCTAGCATCCTTCTATTCCAGGTTTCAGACAAGGTATTCTACAACACGATCCGGGGCTCCCTAGTGAAGGAGATCCGCCAGAGATTCAGCGACTGGATCACTCAGACCATCCGGCTGTACCGCGGCGAGGAGTTTTTGGAGCTCGAGTGGATCATTGGACCTGTTCCTATTGGGTAAGCACTGTGAGGATATGCCTGAAGACCTGGTCTTGTTCTTCCGTGGTGATACTGATCAAGTTGTTTTTTTGGTTGGTGGTCTATTCTTCATTATCTTGTAGTTAGTGCCTAACCTGGTGTCAGAGGTTTTATACCGCCCATGGCCCTCTGACTTGGCTTTACATGCCGTCGAGAAATATAGTTCAGGAATGCTGGTTTCCTCACGATGTTTTCCTTCACCGAAGCAAGTGATAATTATAAAATACTAGCGACCCGCCCCGGCTTCGCACGGGTGCAATGCTATACATATAAAGCTTCCTCTTGAATCACTCTATCTACTTAAAAATCCGCATCAAAATCCGTTGCGTAGTTTTAAAGATCTAAGCATACATAGGGACAGACAGCGGGAAGCGACTTTGTTTTATACTATGTAGTGACGTACATAAATCCGAAAAATCAGTGGTGCGTGCCTTGGGTTCGAACTCGAGACCTAGACTTGGCAGTCAGACGGTCACAGTACTAGGCTATCACTGCTATACGAGTAGGTGGTCTATTAACCTGGAGGGTACCCAAAGGCATTTGTACAAATTGGCTGGGGGCCTGGGATGAAGAAGTAGTGGATCAAACTCCCCAGCAACACATCTGACTGCTAAGTTCGAAATAACAACTTAATCCCATTTTCTTAAGCATACAAAAATAAAGGAAGTGTTAATATTGCAAAAGGACCTGAAAAGACAGAAATATACCTATAATTGATGTTAAAAGAAACCCTGTCTGATCCGAAAGGGGCATATAGGTATACCAATGACATTACCAAATAAAATACGAAACATGAAGTTAACATATTATTAATGATGTATGATTTTTGTGCCCAAATTACCAACATTTCCCTAAATTCTAACAAACTTTTTAAACGGTGCAACACTATCTTTGGTATTACTATTTTCGATATTCAATTGTTCGTGTATGACGTCACTACCCGAGAAGCGACCGGACTGTCCCCGCCCGAGCCCCTGTGAGCCATGTAAGTTTCCTCATTTTATCTCATTTTTAAGAGAAAATGCGGTAGGTGTTTGAAGAAACTATCGCTGTCCCTGTACGAGCGCGATTTCGACATTGGTGCGATAAGGACAACTACAGATCCGACAAGTAAAAAGTCATAATTCGAGGTTTGGCTCTCGACTATTTCCTCCTCCAATATTCGGCCAATTTAAAAGATATTTCATAAACTGAATAAGAAGGATATATACTGTGTCCCTATGTTTTTCTTTTCCATGAATAGTTGTCAAATTTGTACACTAGGCCTCTGTTGACAGCGGTCCAAATTGGCCTTTTTTTATCATTTTGTAAAGGTTCTAGTGCTGATAGAAATTATGTATCATCAAAAAGGAAAACATAGGGACATAGAAAAGGTTGATATTTATTTAAATATAAAAAATCATAGCTCTAAAATCATAAACCAGAAAGAAAACAGGCGAGAGCGTTTGTATGGAGAAAAGACCATCCGCATTTCCTCTTAACGGAGTATTTTTTTACTTGATATCCCAAAAGGATTACACCACTGTTACGGGCGGCGAGCGACGCCTGTCAAAGTAGTTCCAAAAAAATGCATCCTAAAACACCGTACAATAGTTTCGGTGGCTATGATAGAATCAAATCTCGATACCCAATAATATCCTCACGGATCGGACAGCGTTTTTTAACTTATTGTAGCTGTATACTTGAAATGAAGCCATATTTTCTGCATGAACTACCTATAATTCGTGCCAAATTATAGGATCCTTACAAACTTTGTAAAGTTTCATAGTAACTGTAAGCGTTCCTTCACCAGGACGGACCTCGGCAAGGAGGTGGTGAGCCTGTTCTCTACAAACGTCACCAGCAACGGGGAGTTCTTCACCGACTCCAACTCCAGGCAAATGATGAGGAGGACGTGCTGGAATGAGTCTGCAAGTAAGTCATCATTATAATCACATTTTGGTGTATCTGAAAAATACTGAATAGCCAAGTCACGGCGCACAACTTGAATGTAACTAGCTGTTATCCGCGACCTTCGTTCGCGTTCGTTTTTTAATCGGATTTTCTTAACAATTCCAAGGGTTTTATTTTTTTGCACGGAACCCTAGTATGTTTAAAAACTAAATTAGCTTTAGTTAGACCTTATAACATCAGATATCTACCCGTGAAAGTGCCGTCCAAACCGGTCCAGCCGTTTCGGAGTAGCCGGAACAAACAGACAGACAAAAAATTCAATAAATGTTTTTTTTTTTTGTTTTATAAGTGCCGCATTTTTGTTTTGTTTGTGTTTTGCATTCAGTAAAAGACTGTTATTTTGATATTACAAACAAAAACTTCAATTTTATTTATTTGTATAGATTATATTTTCAGCGCTTTTTTATTCACCTCTGCCTTACCATTCGAGGACAACTGTTTATGTTATGTTCAATGATCGGAATAGGTAGAGCTAATGTGCCTAAAGTTCAAGAAACAGAAACGAAAGTGGAGACTTCCAAAAGGCATTTTTTTTTCGGAATGTTTTTTCCGAATGTCGGAACATTACTTAAGTACACACGGCTACACATCAAGCTATACATTTCCAGTTTATGCTGATCTCGCATTGTATAGGATTTTCGTACAATGCGAGGTCAGCTTATACTGGAAATGTATAGCTTGATGTGTAGCCGTGTGTACAACTAAAATTAATAAAGTAAAACAACTATCGAATTCATTATCTGTTTCTGTTTATAAAAAAAAAGTGCACGATTTTTATTGTTTAAAAAATAAAGGTAATCTCCCTAGCTTCATTTGAACGCCCTAAGTAAGTGCGGAAGCTAATTTAATTTTCATACCAACTTTAATAGTTAAAGTCAGTTAAACTAGCAAGGTAAAAAAAACAATTTATAGGTTTTCATACCATTTATTCATTTTGTACAATTATTCGAACTAAACGTAAACAGAAATCAAAACAACTTGCGGTAAAACGTAGTCCATAAAATCAAGCCAAGGTGGTCAAGTGGAGCCGTCCGTCCGTCTTATGACGACAGGCCGTGTCGACGGCGCGTTCGTGTTCCACGCGCGCCTCAAAGAGAGTCAGCAAACAGGAAGGCGTCCGAAAGGACCGATGCCTACCAGGGTTGCGGGACTGTTCGAAAGAGATACCGCGGCCCTGGAACACAAAGGGCAAAGGAAGGAACATGGATGGGTTTTAGTCAGTAAAAGTCTGACACTCCCTCCTGCTCAGCCCAGAGCGGGAGGGGTTATTTGATGATTTCCGATAAAAAAAAAAACAGAGTTAATAAACGATAAAACAAGTATAGGTAAAAAAAACAATTCACGAGTCAAATACTCGTACACAACTTGAGAAAGTACAGGAGTGAATGATGCGCGCACGACGAGGAGGAAAAAATTTTTTGTCGTATGAAACACTTTTCGTTTCTGTTCCTTGCTTGAACTTTAGGTACATTAGCTCTACCTATTCCGATCACTGGTTATGTTAAATTCTTTTTGCCCCAGGTCAACAACAAAAGAAGCCAGTAGCAGCTTGCTACTACCCCGTCACCTCTCGCATCTGCATCCACTCCGCGAACACCAGCGTGGAGATGTGTGTCCTCGTCGACAGGACGCAAGGAGGCACCTCTTATAATGATGGCGAGATCGAACTTATGGTAAGAGACATTTCAAGTCCTGTTCTTCAGAATGATCAGGTGCATAATAATCGCAAATGGCGTGCGTGTATGACCAGATGAATGAACGTGGACGAAGCAAAAGTCACCATCAGCCGCCCGTTTTAGTGTTTTGTACCCAAGGGGTTTGTCTGTCTGTCTGTCACCAGGCTGTATCGCATGAAACGTGATAGCTAGACAGTTGAAATTTTCACAGATGATGTACTTCTGTTGCCGCTATAACAACAAATACTAAAAACAGAATAAAATAAATATTTAAGGGGGGCTCCCATACCACAAACGTGTTTTTTTTTAGATAATGGTACGGAACCGTTCGTGCGCGAGTCTTTTCAACTATGTTAGTTCAAAATTCAAATTCATTTATTTGTTAGAATATGAATTGTACATTTTATTTTTTCCTCTCATAAAGAGGAGGCTGTGTTTCCCAGCAGTGGGAACATTATAGGCTGATTATGTTAATATGCTGGGTTAGAATATGGTACATTATATGGTCTTAAGTTTAATTAGTGGTCTCATCACATTGTACCACGTGTGGTGTCAAAATATTAGGTACATAAATATAATTATTACAAGTTAACAACATTAGGTTAGTACGAATTAAAATAACAATTTGTTGTATGTCAGTTGCAAAATATAAGCTGGATTACATTTAATGTGAAACTATTAAAGAGATTATGTCAAAGCTAATAAGATTACAAATTAATAAGCATGCCCGTGTCATTCAAATAGTTGTAAATTATAATTACATTTTTTACATATTAGGTCTTTGAATTCTTTTTTAAACGCATTTAAATTTAACTCTTTGATTTGTCTCGGGATTTTGTCAAAGACCCCGCAAGGCTAGGCAGAATATGCTTTTCCACATTAGATCTGTTAGAGGCGACATCGGCGCGATTGGCCACGATCGTACGATGGCACGATGCGTTCTCATCGTGCAATGAAAATGATCGTACGATGATTGAACAGGGTTGTCCTAATAGACAAGAGAGAGATCGCGCGATGCCCATCGCACGATGGCGTCGAGCCGCCATCAACTCACCTGCGTCATTTTAACTATGGCTCTGTAGAGAGATGCTCAGTTTTTACTGTCGGACAATATTGCTTCGACAATAATTATTCTAAATGACATTGAAAAAAAGGAAACGTAGACCACATAATATACTTTATAGATCCAGAAATCAGCGCAGTGAATTTTGCCCCCGCATTGCTGTGCTCGCGCAATGACGCTTGACCAATTACGACACTCGGAAGGGATCGGTGTATTTGATTATATGATCGTACAATCGTTATTATAAACATTGCCTGTGCTCGTGCGATGGCTTGCGAGCTACAATCTGTCTGTTTGAATTCATCGCACGACGAGAACGCATTGTGCCATCGTACGATCGTGGCCAACTAGTAAGACGCCTTCCAGTCTAAGCGGGTACAGAAGAAGAACACAGGGACATGACGTGCATCATACAAAGTGACAAAAAAATAACAATAAACACACAAGGCATAACATTATTATTTTTTTTTAAGAAATTTCGTAGCTTGCACGTCGTGACTGCGACAAGCACGTTACCACTCAGTACCACAGTATTTTACATGGAATGACTGCCTATTTGACCTCCACAACACAGTTACACCAAGTAATACGATACCTCTTGGTAAGACTGGTTGTCACACTCTCGGCTTCTAATTACCCGTTGATGAAGATTTTTTTATGTTCTCAGGTACATAGACGCCTTCTAACTGATGATGGCTTTGGACTTGAAGAGACGTTAAATGAAGAGGCTTATGGAGTGGGCTTGGTTGTCAAGGGCAAACATAGGATCATGTTTGGAAATTATAGGCAAGAAGGTAAGTCGGTCGGAGTGGTTAAACTGGTTAAGTCTCAGACTCAAAGCGGAACCGAGCGGAGCAGAGAGGATATCTGCGGAAACCGACCAATGACATTAGTTGATATCTAAATGTGTGCTGCCTGCTGTCTTATATGGATCAGAACGTTGGGCCACAAAAGGGATGAATGAAAAACAATTGCTGTAGCGAAGGGTCAATTTTTGTAAGAGGTAAGCCGGAGTACATATCTTTAATATGATTTTATTATTTGTCTATAAAATACTGATTGTGCCATTTTCAAAGGGAAGCCGGTAGGCATCGAGTTATGTGGAACCTTCGCCAATGGACAATTGCATGTGGCTGAGACGAGAATGTTAAGGGGAATCTGTGGTGTTACGCGAATGGATAAAATAAGAATTGAGTACATAAAAGGAAGTCTGAAAGTGGCTCCGGTGACTGAAAAGTTGTGTGGTAATCGGTTATCGTGGTATGGACATGTGATGCGGAGAAATGAGGAACATTTTGAGCATGAATGTGGTTGGGTATAAGAGTAGAGGAAGACCAAGGAAACGATGGACGGACTGTGTGAAGGGTGATATGACTAGAAAGGAGGTGCTGAGATGACGAGTAATAGAGAAGTATGGAAGAAGAAGACATGCTGCGCCAACCCGAAATGATTTGGGGTAAGGGGAGGAAAATGGTGATGTCTCTCATCGCTCCTGTGATTGGTTGAATCTTGCACACCTCTCTGCTCCGCTTGTCTATGCTTTCATCAGTAGTTGACGAAAATACAAATGTGAAAGACGAAAGTTATTGTTGAACCTCATCTAGCAGCACTGAGTAACACTTTTCGAAGCTCTCCTTTTCCGTCAATCAGAAGCGTCATTTGCTAGAATGAGAAATGGAGCGCGGAGTGCTATCGCATGCGGCAGCATCGATGATGCGTATAGGTTTGGGTGCATGGCATGCTAATTATTATTGCTTTTTTTGCATGTGCATAGTTTTTCGGGAAGAAGGGCGGTGCTACATCCTGCATCCAGGGGGGTTACCATCCCTATATGCAGATGGGGTTACCATCTGCCAGGGATGCGGGACTGTTCGAAAGAGATACCGCGGCCCTGGAACACAAAGGGCAAAGGAAGGAACATGGATGGGTTTTAGTCAGTAAAAGTCTGACACTCCCTCCTGCTCAGCCCAGAGCGGGAGGGGTTATTTGATGACTTCCCATCGTTAAAAAAAAAAAAGGGTGTTACCATGACTTCTTAAAGCAGGAGTAATTCCAGTGTGGGAAAGAGATGGTGCTAGACGACCTGTATAGCTCTGTCCCTTTCCCACACTCTTGGTAGGCCACCATGTCTGGATCTTTTTCACGGAATGAGGGCTATCGTTTTTGAGCTCACCAGATGGTACCACTGTCGATTAAGGTCCTGTCAAAAATTATATTTTATACTATAAGTACCAATAACTTCATGAAAAGTTTATTTTATTACGTATAAAAACATAGTGTAAACTTCAGGTTCATATATTTACAATATTCTCCATAAAATTAGCAAGCATGAATCATTTAAAAATCATTTTATCTCCAAGTACTGAAAATTAAGATTCTAAGTTGCTACTTAAAATCTTCAAGTCTTAATTAATCAGGAATGGCCTAATCTAGACCACAATCGTGAATATTTGTAAAAATACGTGTTAAAAAAGCACGCAAAGCGTGAACTTCCTATGACATCTGACATTTCGGTGCCCCCGCGCTACACTAGCGCCTCTAGTGGTGAATTTATACGCGATAGCCCCCATTAAAACGAAATATTTAATGAGTGTAGCGGTGGCCCAGTGGTGGCGGCCCCGACTTACGAACAGTGAGTCGTGGGTTAGAACCCAGCCAGGCGCATTACTTTGTGTAATTTATTTCATCACCACTGCTCTCAAAAACGGTGAAGGAAAACATTGTGAGGAAACCGTAGTGTCCTAGAACCAAAAAAATTCGAAGACATGTGACATCTACCAACCCGCACTGGGCCCTCTCATAGAGAGCAGACCGTGAGTCCCAGCTGTGGGAACATTATAGGCTGATTACGCTTATGCTAATGTCATGGATTTCTGCAAAGTAACACCTGATTCTTTAGCTGATCAGAAGATAAATACTTACAGGTTAAAATTGTAATCACTATTACTGATTCATCATTGTAATTGTGCTTCCAGTGGATGAGCTAACCTTATCAGAGAGGATGACAATATCGGCAAGAAGATGGCAGTACGAACCGTGGCTTTTCTTGACTTCAGGCGAGAAGCTGAACAGGAGAAAGTGGCAAAACGTCAGGAATAAGAGGGTAAGTTACCGTCTACTGTAATCTCCATGTGCTGGGAGGAAAAATAGGTCTCATTTAAAGTATATCGGGAAATCGCCAAGCGGTTGGTCGACTCTTCACGTGACCAGAGGGCGGGCCTATTTTTTGGCAAATGAGTCGGCATTGCCATACAACGTGGCAATGCTACCAGCCTTCTGGGCACTTTTCCTGTTGACAGCGATGTGGACGAATTTTTATCTATATTTTTATAACTATTATAGATTTGTAGTTTGTAAATAAGTATGTGTTCACTTATTCTATTACATTAAATTAATTAATTATAAGAAGTTGAATGATAAAAAAATATTTATTTTTCAATTGAAATGACCACTTCATAATGCTCCAAGATTTTTACCCAATCAAATGTCAAGAAATCGGGAAATCGCACATAGACCGAAGTTTAGAACACTTTTGTACGAGGAACTAATAAGATATATTATAAAAGAATCGTTAAAAGCTGACTAACAAGTGCCTGTCAACCAGTACCATAAACTCGCAATAATTGTAAACGATTTTCATCGCTACCTGTACAAACTGTCGCTAATTTAATACCTTCACTGCGGATCACACAAAATCGGCCCGATATGGTGCTTACCACTGCTGCGCACGGTGAAAACTAAATCCCACCAAAAATATTCCGTAAAAAAACTAGCCAAGTCTCGATGGAGCTGCTTGTTTATCTCTAAAAAGTAATGAAATCTAGACAAAGTCGTGCCAAGTCTAAGGTTCCTTACTGCGATTTCTTTATTATTATAGTTAATGTTGTGTGATCATCGATATTTGTAGAAGTTCGACAGAAACAAATTTAATATACAAAAAAATATATTAGGCAAAGTTATATCGCTGTATCCTAGTGGTGTCAGGTCAAAAAGCACTGATACGCACTGTCGAAAAGGGCCGCATTTCGAATTACAAAATAATCACATTAAAAGCGCTCACATCTATATTTTGCTTTCCGTTTTAGATATCACGAATATGACAGCTGAGAGCTGTTATCAATTCGGAACGCTCGTGAGCGCGGTCACAGTGAACATAGCCCCAAACCGAAACCTTTCACAAGACCTATTTTTGAAAATGGACGATATGTTGGTTGACTCTGCTGCACATACAACCCTCCAAGTTCAATTAACCTCATTCAATATCTATTTCATGAAAAAGTCACTCAATGGGGTTAAATGAACTAATTAAAATTCTGTAACTTCATACGTGTTACTGGCGCGATTGTTATTTTCATCAACATACAACTTGACACTTATCTGCAAATCGTAGGAAAATTTAAATTTCGCGGGCTACCCTTGCGCTTCCACCACAACAAAATAACACAACCTGTGAACACAACTATCATTTTTGACAGCGCTCACGGTAATATTTATTTGGGCATGGTCGGTGTAATCGCAAGATGGCGCATGTCATGACGTCATCTATGACGATTCAAGGGACATCAATATCGCGCTCACGGTATTTCGGAACGGGTTTATGGACGCTCAAATTGATTACAGCGTAATTCGGAATGCGGCCAAGGTCGATGGATGTGCATTCCGACCGCCCGCGCATCAAAGAAATGAAAGATGAAAGTTTATGATTTTTTTTGCCGCAGCTAGCGTTTTAAATCGCACCGTTTCTTGTCAGTTCTCAGTTCTAAAGCTGCACGGTCTACCTCGCCACATCAACGTGTTGACACTGGAACCTTGGAAGGCTGGCACGGTCCTGCTACGACTTGAGAACACGCTGGAAAGTCCGATTAGAGGTAAATACTAAAAAAAAGGTAGGATTTATTGAATAGTAATTCTTTCGCCCTGATAATTATAATGATCGATGACCAATCGGTGATGGAAGAGGTCTATTTCCACTACTGTTGATGTGATTATGGAGATTGCAAATGTGTCTCAGTTTTCCAGCCAGAAGTGACGAGGACGAACACTGTTAGGTTACCTGTTACCTGTTAGAGAACCATAAAGTTGTTCTCATTTTTTGTCACTTTGTATCGCTTCTCTTCTGGTACATTCGAAACAACTGCATTATGACAGTTTACGTTATTAAATAAAATTACACGATTGAATATTTCGATGCCTTAGTTCACAATTGCACTAACTACAAAATTATCAATTTTCACTTTTTTTGTGCCAAACAAACACATTTCATGCTCTTTCACTTGCGCGTATCGTAATACCGTTATTTCGTCTCTTTCTACAAAAACACAGTTGTATTAAATAAGTTCCTTTATTAATGGAACTTATTCAATACAACTGTGTTCCATGAATGTTGAACTAAACTAATGACCTTTATTTTTGTAAATCCAATCCAGATACACTTTAACTGATTTTAAGTTCCTCAACTGCAGAACATTTCAAAAGACAAACGTATATACATTTACAATATCTGCTCACGCATCGCGGTTTTCAATCGATCGGTATTGGATTTCCTGTAACAAGTATATTAAGTACGTTTATTTGAACTTGAACGGGTTTGGCAATTTTTGAAGTGCACAAATGTATTAAATGGGGGGTTGTATGTTTATTTAGACATTTTGAAAAGGTTACGTATATACTAATATTACAACATAGAGATATGATGGAGTTAAAGGACTAGTCTTATGAATGGATGCATATTTGTTTTGTTATTTTGCTTTGTTTTTCTACTGTTCTTGTCTAAACTTTAAAAAACTTTAAAGCTCTCTCCTGAAAATTGACAATTTTATAGTTAGCGCAATATTGTGAACTAAGGCATCGATTTAATACTTGACCCTAGCCCTATAAACGCGCCGAACACACTCAAACGCAAACGTTTATTCCTTGCCAATATTCCTACAAACGCCGTGTGTTTGTAGGAAGTTATGGTCAGTATGAGTCTGACAGACCCCTCCCCCCATGGCGGTCCATAAGAATTTCCAAACGTAAAATAATTACTCATGACCAGCAATGGGACGTCTTTTGGGTAATATTAGGATGATGTTTTTTTATTGTCACTACGACAAATGACTATCGCGACATTCGCGACGTTATAGAAGAGAATTAATGTCGCTCTTGTCGAAATATAGTAACACCTCCGTTCGGAATTAAAACTTCAGCGGCGTTCTTATTTGCGGTTTTCAGCGCATGGTAGGTACTCTTGCGGTCTACTTTCGGTTTCGGAAGTGTAACTTAATTCTTCCGGGGAAACCGTGCACCAGTTTGAAGGCTATAAGTACAGGTGGCCTACCATGACGTTTTTAAGCAGGAGTAATTCCAGCGCGGCAGCGTGGGAAAGAGATGGCACTAGACGACCTGTATAACTCTGTCTCATTCCTACACTGGAATTACTTACTCCTGCTTTAAGACGTCATAGTAAACCCCAGGTCATGCAGACGAGAACATCAACTCATCGAAAAAATAAAAATAAATATACCATTTTTTTTTTTCAGAACGCTTCAGAACAGACAAAGCAGATACCACAGACGACTACATCACTAAACCGACACACATCACAGTCGAATTGCGAAAGATATTCCTGCAAATGACCATCAAGATGGTGAGAGAGACCACGCTGGCTGCTAACCAGTGGTTAGACGACGCTAGGCAGATGGATTGGAGCACACGGTAAGATTACTATAATAGAGAATTAAGAGGGCCCTTCCCGGTCCGTCTATCGTCAATGCGAGCATGGTCGAAAAGCTTGTTGTTTCATCCAGGGCGATTTTCTTTCAATTCCCCGGTCTAACCCCGCCCCGACCCCGCATATCTTGTCTCCCGCGCACCTCATACCGCCTAACGCGATGACATTGAACGAAAAATAGTGTTCGAAAATTTTAAACTTGTTCCAGGAAATGCGTGTTTTTGATTATGTCTTACAACCGTGTGAAATAAAATGTTGACATTAAGGTGGATGCGCAAGGGTAGCCCGTGAAATTTAAATTTTCTTACGTTTATTGCAATTTGCAGGTCAGTGTCAGCTTGTATGTTGATGAAAATATGAATCGCGTCAGTAACACGTATGGAGTTATGGAATTATAATCATTCAAATCTTCAATATAACCCTCCAAGTTCATATAATCTCAAAGAGTGACTTTTTCATGAAATAGCTATTGAATGTGATTACATGAACTTGGTGAGCTGTATTGATGATTTGAATTATTATAATTCTGTAACTCCATACGTGTTAATGGCGCGATTCATATTTTCATCAACATACAACCTGACACTGACCTGCAAATTGCAATAAACGTAAGAAAAATTAAATTTCGCGGGCTACCCTTGCGCATCCACCTTAAGCCTCTCCATTACATGTGCAAGGTTTCTATCGAGATGTTTTCTTTACTTTTACAGTTTATGAGTACATTATGAACGGCCAAAGTTCAGTTAAAATTTGTGCAAAACAGCAATTTTTGGAGGCTTACACTGAATTTGTTTCTACAATTTTTTATTTGTTATACCTTAGAAACCTAGATATAGTGCACAAAATACCTATTAGTTCAAAAAAATCAAAGATAGATGTGTAACAACTGCATAATCACGTACGAACGTTTGTATGAAAAGTATGACGGGTTGGCCGCTCTTAAGAGTAATTTTTATAACCATAATCTTAGCACTCAAGCCTAAAATTGGCCGTTTAATATTATTTTACCAGTCGAAGGTAAAACTGCCACATTTTTATAACAGTCTGTGCCACCACCACAGCATCACCCGACATCACGAAAAAGTTCTATATCGCGCAAGTTAGTCTCCCGTGACACAGATAGTATAATACTTCGTCCCGTGAGATTAGCACCTATATTATACACAATACAACAACTGTACAAGTCACGGCATGGTTGGCGCAGTGGCTGAGCGAGTGACTGCTACGCTGCGTGTCTCGGGTTCGATGCCTGCACGGAAAAAATATTTTTACGATCTACAGATAGCTGTTCCGGGTCTGGCTGTTGGAGTATGTGAGTTTCACGTGTCACTATGTATGTTCGTACACGCTGCTAATCTCCGAAACCACCTAAACGATTTCAATGAAATATTGTGAATGTGTCTTCTTGGTTCCAGTTTCAAAAATAGTTTTGGACAGTAAAGATTCATAAACTAAATATTAAATATTACACAATATGTTCACAGATACGTGTACAGCGGGGCTGATGATGGTATGCTTCCGGAAGACGCCGCGGAAACTGAAGACAAACCTGTCAAGTCGCCTCCTGAGAACCAAGATTCAGGTGAGTAACATAATATTGTCATGGACCCTTTGGCTTTTATCGGTGAGCAGGTCTCTCTATGTAAAGAACTGGTATTCAGCTGCATCAGGTTGGACTGGACTGGAAGCTGACCCCAACATAGTAGCGAAAGGTCAGACAAGACAATACAGAATGAAGGTTTCACACGAGTCATCTACTTTTGAGGTGTATTATGTATCGACTATCGGAGGAGCTCGTGGCAAAATAATAACAGCTGGTCGGGTCAATCTTTAGGTTAAGCCGCTCTTGCCTAGGTTGGTCTGTGGATGGGTGACCGCCCATTACATACCGAGTTTCCTCCGTGCCTCGGAAAGCACGTTAAGCCGTTGCTCCCGGCTGTCATTTGTAGATCTTTGACAGTCACTACAGGTAGTGGCCCAAAAAGTCTGACAACCAGTCTTACCAAGGGGTACCGTATTACCCAGTACTAACTGGGTTGTGGCGGTTAGATAGGCAGTCGCTCCATGTAAAATACTGGTATTCAGCTGCAGCCGGTTAGACTGGAAGTGGCTCCAACATAGTTGGGAATAAGCTAGGCAAATGATATGTATCGACTATCGCGTTTCCTGATAGAAACATCACACATTATACCCGCCTATAAACGAGCCCAAAATAAGGATCTATTTCTAAAAGACTTGAATAGTATCTATTTTTTTATTCCCACAGGCCATCTTTCAGACGAAGACCCCGAATATTCCAGAAAGAAATACATCCGTCCCAGATTCACGGAGAAAAGCCGCTCGAAAATCAAAAGGCCCATCTACGCAGACTACGAAAGAAGAAAACGATCTGTCAACATGACAGAAAACGTCATGGAGAACATCATAAACGACACTTCGGTCGATGACGTCAGAATCAACGAAACAACCGAACTACCGTCGATTCAAACAACTTTAGGTTTTACAACCCGCCCAGGGGTGAATGAAACTACAACGCGCGCGGTTTATCCTGAGGCATTTAAATTTTTTGTTACGCAAAAGACCCCTAGATTGAGCTTTTTGAGTCGTATGAAGCCGAGCAAGTTGACCCCCGATTGGGGCGGTGAAACTGAAGAAGTGGTCTCTTCTGAGGAAGATTTTTCATCCAATTTAAAGAAGAGGACGCCTAGAAAACGGGGCGCGAAGAGTATTAAAAGAAATAAGCCTGATGGTAAGTTTGATAGTATTTTATTTCTAGGTAACTGCCCGTTGGTCTCGTGGTCTCAAAAGCGGCTGCGGATCGTAGGGTTGTGGGTTTGATTCCCAGGTTGGGCAGTGTTATTGGGTTTTTCTATTAGCAATACCTCAGTATAGAATAGAATAGAATAGAATAGAATAGAATAGAATAAACATTTATTCGCTAATGGACAGCAGCAACACAATAGAGCAGCACATACATATACATATACTAACAAACAGCTTAACAATTAATTAAAACAGCTCAACTGCGCTGAGCACGCCCATAACGAAAGGGTCACCTACTCAGCATATGCTGGGTGTAAAACACTCAGCGCTGGTTTTCAGTAGGCCCCCCGCAGTGACACACGGAGTATCAACATGGAGTTTTAAAGTTGACGCTTCCCGTGACCCAAGGGCTGGCTTTTACCTTGGCCAGAGGCTAAGACGTTGGCATACAACGTGGCAACGCCGCCAGTCTCTTGGGCACATTACCGGCTGACAGCGTTGAGGAGGCCCTTTTACAGTTTGTTGTTAGTTTATTTATTTTATAGTTTTAATAATGTATTGAATTAGTTTACCAAGAATTAAATAAATAGCTATATGTATAACTTTTTCTTTTTTTTGACGACCCGAATGGCGCAGCGGTAGTGAGGCTGCCTTACGTCCTTGGGGTCCCGGGTTCGAATCCCGGTAGGAGCAAATGTTTGTGTGATGAGCATGGACATTTGTTTCCGAGTCATGGATGTTTATATGTATAATAAGTATGTATTTACAAACAAAAAGTATCTATGTAGTAGTATCAGCTATCTGGTGTCCACAACACAAGCCTCGTTGCATAGTGTGGCACCTAGATGGCGCTGTGTGTAATGTCCAGCGATATTTTAGTGGTGGAACGTTTTTGAGGCCGAATATTCAATATTCCTATGAGTATTTATTTTTTAGTTTCCGGGGAACTTAGCTCTAATACTTATTCAAAACGTTAACTTTTATCTTTGTTAAGTAATAGAATCAGGCATTACTTTGCGGAAATCCATGACATTAAATGTTATACAAAATATTTAGTTTTAAAACCTACGGTGCATATTGTTGGTCACTTACTGAACAACAAAAGTCCAAGCTTAAGATTTGCCAGCGAACTATGGAACCCAGCTTAATAGGTGTTAAGCGAACAGGGAAACAACGAAAAGAGAGCTATACAGGTCGTCTAGCGCCATTTCTTTTCCACACTGGAATTACTCCTGCATTAAGACGTCATGGTAGGCCACCAGATCGCGTTAGAAACACCACCATGCGCTCCATAACTCAAGTAGCTGATGTTGGAGTTAAAACAGCCACGCTAAAGTGGGATTGGGCTGGCCATGTCGCACGGATGCACCCGGAGAGGCGGGCAAAGGTCGTCACTCTTTGGACGCCTGAGGGTGGACAACGCTGTCGAGGTAGACCGCGGCGAAGGTGGTGTGACGATTTGATCATGTTCGCGGAGCAAACGTGGCCAGAAATTGGACATAACAGAGACGTTTGGAGGAGAAAGGGGAGGCCCAGTTGCCCAGTGGTGGGACAAAATATAGGCTATAAAATAAACGCGATAAAGATCGAACATGTAGCACCCGGCCTGCATGCAGGATGCAGCACCGTCTTACCCGCCGCAAAAATATGCATTTTAAGCACATGCAGGAAAAGTAATAATAATTACCATATAATGCACCCCTATGGAAGCCCTCAACCAAGCATTATGTACATCAAACTAAGTAATTTTACGCAAAAATTATTGCTGGGAAACGACTTTTTTTTTGGGTCAAAAATCACGTTTTTATGGTAGGACTCAATGTAACGCTCTCAAAACATTGTGCTGATGGATGGATTGAATATTACGGGGTCGTGAAGGTGTTTACAATTAAAATCGTAAGTTAAAAATATGTATTTAAAAAAAATGGAACTTTTACCCCCAATATCTCCGCAACTAGAAGGTTCCCAGGTATGGTCTAGGTCAAAAAAAAACGATGAGAATGACATGACGGGGAGAACGAGTACCTTTCGGCTTCGTTAAGGGTCTTGTTACACCCTTTATAATCAATAGCTATTAAATATTTTTACTACTTCTAAGTGTAATAATAATAAATGAATGAATGAGTGTACTTTCTAAGTTTATCTTGGACATCACAGACATCGGTGAAGGAAAACATAGTGAGGAAACCTGGACTTATAAAAGTCTGAAATCGCCAACCCGTCTTGAGCAAGCGTGGTGATCAATGCTCGTGCCTTCTCTGTTGAGAAGAGGCCTTTGCCCACCAGTGGGACAGAAATAGGCTGGTGTTATTATTTATTTATTTATGTACACACAAAATACTTAATAGGACATTACATTAAGATAGAAGAGCACAAAGGTACTGCCTATCTTTGTTTAAAAAACATAATATATCTCCAAATTCACAGAAATATTAATCGACGACTCAGACGATGGTATAACAAAATCAATCTACGAGATGTATTACAAACATCGCCCAAGAAACCGTTACCGTCCGAACCCTAAGAGTTCAGAAGAAAAGAAGATAAAGAAGAGAAAAAAAGTCAGAAGAATGCGGGAGAAGAATGATTACGATTACGAAGTTGAACAGACTACGCTGAGGTATTTGAGGAGCAAGAATAAAAGAGGAAGGTGGGGTACACGTTTTTTTTCTTTTTAATCGACTTGATTCAAAAAGGAGGTGGTTCTCAATTCAGCTGTATTTTTTTCTGTGTTTGTCACCTCATTACTCCGTCATTTATGAACCGATTTGAAAAATTCTTTTTTTATGTGAAAGGATATACTTCCCGATTGGCTCCATAGAAATTTCATCAAAATCGGTTCAGTAATTTGTTTTTTTTTTTCGTTGAATATGCATTTTTTTTATTTTTGGGCTATGTCGATGACATGGTGGTTCCTTAATAAGTGCTAGTTACAATGTAAAAAAATTGTTTGGTGGCAAGAATTTGTGTGGTATAATAAAACTAAAAAGGATAAAATAAAAAACTATCTGCGAAAAAAACCGACTAGTGTCTTTTTGGAAGTCGGTTTTTTTTTCTCAGAAACTTTTTTTAGTATACAACGTGTTTTTTTTTATATCCCATAACTCTAGGGTATGATTGAGGCCATATCAAAGAATCAACTGGCATATGAGTTATGTTCCAATCCTTCGTTATTTTTTTTTTTTTCATTTTTCATACAAAATAATTCGGCAAAGTCACGATTATTAATGTAAAACACCCTTACGTGAAATATGACAACGTCGCATTTTCTTAGCTTTAAATATGAATGATTGGTTTGAATTAAAATGAATTACTTACCTACATATTTTATTTTACTATTTATTTTACTACACTACTGCGAAGTTTGGCAACCTCGCAAAAGTAAAGATTCGTCATACTGGTGACAATTTTTGACCCAATTTAATTATGATTGATGATATCTCCGAAACGATGCATTTTTGGACCACCTATTCTAGGAGTTTTAGTATTATTTTTACCTACAGAATATAACCCTAGAGTTATGGGATATCAAAAAAAACAGGTTGTATAATAATAATAATATAATTTATTTGCTCAGACAACAATGATCTACGGATTAGTGAAATGTTTTAATAGAAGGTCAAATTACATTAGCAAGCGAAACTGCACAGGTGTGATGACTATCGATATACAGGGTGGATACTTTCAGCGGGGCAGTAAGGGAAACTACCTTAGCTGGTCCAGCTACACGAGAATGAGGACTTGGGAGACTATCCATAATTTTACGTGAAATTTTAATCCCCATTCGCAGATTTTCAAAAAATGTACAGTTAGCAAGAAAATGGCCATTTTAGACCAAACATTTTATTGATGCCAATCGATCGTGTTTCTAATTCTGATCAAAAATTTCTATGGGACCAACCATATACCATATAGGTAGGAATACTGCAAAATTCAGAAATCGCAAAAATTCGATGCTCCTTCGTCCAGGCACGCCGAAACGCCGCACGTTGAAATAATACATTTTGATTTTTCAAGACGAAGGGGTATGGCGGCTGATATGCCGTTCTTCATAACTGATGGAAGAAGGCAGGTTAAAGGAGACAGAGAGAGACACTACTTGGAACCTACGGAGGGTGGTAGACGAGGCCGGGAGAAGATTGTGGCTGAAGATGGACAGAAAGGTAGAGATCTCTTAGAAAAATTATAGTTCATAACATCACAGCTGATCCCCGAAGGGTTAGACAGAGGTGTACCTAATAGTACATCCAAATTTCATTGGTTATGTTTAAGTCCCATGTAATAGGGGGCGAGCCTATTGCCATCAACCGGTCACAAATCCAAACTCCGTGGCTGCGACTGAGAAATTATGGATGGAAAAACTCAGTAACACTTTGCCCGACCCGGGGATCGAACCTTGGGCCTCATGCTCAGCAGTTGTGATTACGACCACTAATTCACAAATTCGAAAACACAAAGATTACTGAAGCACATAACTATTCTGGTTTAACTGTAGGTATGTTACTATGTACTACTTTTAAGACTAACTTCAAATAAAAGCGCATCAATTTTTTCGTTAAGTAACTATTCTTACCAAAAGATATCCTGTTACCCCTAATAACTGGGCTATCTAACTAACTGTAGTTGCCCATTCCCTAGCGTAGATCTCTATGGAGAAGAACGGGCAAGAAACTCCATGGACACTCTTTTAAATCAGTATCTTGTTACAAAACCTTGGTTACATCATTCATGTTGAGATGGTACGTATGTGAGAACGATGTAGCAAAATGTGCACATTAAAAGTGTACACAGTAAAAACAAAAAAGACAATTCAAAAACTAAAAATAATTAATTTAAATAAGCCGCGGCAACTCAACCAGTCACACTGACAGCGCCCGTTCACGAACATGACGCAGTCCCAGTCACAAGGCATAAAAACTGTGAAAGTACTGACTTTCACAGTTTTGTTTTGATTGTTATCTTTGTTTCGACAATTCATAAGAGCCTGTAACTGACCTACTTGAAATAAATGCTTTGATTTTGATTTTATTTTTACACCCGTTATAATTGCTTCCGGTACCACTAGAAGCCACCACCAACATATATAGTTAGAAATAAGCTAGACAGATCATGCAGATGATGTTTATTTACAGAAATTCCAGAACAGTCTTCGATGCCACATTCGAGGAAGAGGAAAGACAGTGGTATGGAATTTCCAGATTATTCTGAAGAAGAGGATATTGACAATTTGGAGAAGGAGGCTGATGTAAGACAGGAGAATAATAGGAGGAAGAGGTGAGGTTTAAATAATATAACATCATGAAATAATAACAGCAGCTCGGGCCGATCTTCAGGTTAAGCCGTGCTTGCCTAGATTGGTCCGTGGATGGGTGACCAGCCATTACATACCGAGTTTCCTCCGTGCCTCGGAAAGCACGTGAAGCCGTTGGTCACAGCTGCCATATATAGATCTTTGAAAGTCGTAACAGGGTAGTCAGTGGCCTGAAAGTCTGACCACCAGTCTTAGCAAGGGTTATCGTAATACCCAGTACTAACTGGGTTGTGGAGGTAAGATAGGCAGTCGCTCCATGTAAACTACTGGAGTTCAGCTGCATCCGGTTAGACTGGAAGCCGACCCCAACATACTTGGGGAAAAGCTTTCATAACTAATCTGAGTTTGACTTACCAGCAGTGATAGCCTGGTGTGACCGTCGGACTGTCAAGTCATAGGTCTCGAGTTCGAACCCAAGACGCGCACCTCCTGCCAGGGTTGTGGGACTGTTCGAAAGAGATACCGCGGCCCTGGAACACAAAGGGCAAAAGAAGGAACATGGATGGGTTTTAGTCAGTACAAATCTGACACTCCCTTCCGCTCCGCCCAGAGTGGGAGGGGTCATTTGATGATTTGCCATCCGAAAAAAAAGACGCGCATCTCTGATTTTTCGGATATAAGTGCGTATTGTATAATTATTATCACTTACTTCGGTGAAGGAAAATACATCGTGAGGAAACCAAACTAGCATGCCTGAGAGATATTTCTCGACGGAATGTAACGCCAGGTCAGACCCATAGGTGGCATAAAAACTCTGACATCAGCCCGCGTAGCATGACAATACTATCTCTATTCTACCAAGAATCGACAAAGCTCTTTCTATACAACTTGACATGTCTGTCATACATTTTTAACATCGCCATATTGCGACGATAGAAATCTTTCCACAATCTGTAATTTTTTTCGATTCTTCGTCGACTATACCCGTTTCTATGGTGGTCATGCTACGTGGGCTGGTTAAGCTAACTAACCACACGAAAAAAAAGTGATAAAAACTATAATAATTAACTATCTATTTTATGTTTAGAATGCTACCAAAAGAAGATGAGACGCCGTTACCAAATGGATCATCTGAACCGGTAGAAGACATGGATTTCGTCGTCACACTCCGACCGACGCAGATTCGGACATTTGTTATCTGGTTCGATAACAGTAGAAAGAATTATAATACATGAAATGTAGGGTTAATCTTAGCCTTTGAAATTGTTGGTAGATTAGGTGGAGTGGGAGCGAGACAAAAACACGCTGTCTTCATTCTATTTATATTTATTTTGTTTAGCCTACAAACATACCTTATTTTTTTGTCATGTTTATTTTATTTCTTATAGTTGGACTTGGACACAACGTATGTTTTATATTATAATCCAAGTACTGTTTGTTTTATTACCCAACTGAGGCAAAGCACAAAAGGAGGGTTATGTGTTTGACGTATGTAAGTATGTATGTAAGTCCGTTTCTTTATTCCCTCGTAGCTCCTAATCGGATGAAGGGATTTGGATAAATTATACGTCGTTAGATTCCTCTTGGTGGCGAGTGTCCCTGGCTATATTAAAATTAAAAAAAAAAAAAACAAATAATATGGTGGATTTGGGGTGCCATATTGTGGAGTTCGAATTTTTATTTTCTTCTAATACTATCGAGTAGAGTATCAAAATAAAGAGTTTTAAAAGGTGATTACAAAAATATATTTAAAATAAATGTTTAAAAGTATTTCGAAGTCGTATAAAAATGGAAAAAAACCCGTACGTAATAAAGAAGTAGTTAACGTCTGCGAAATATTTCACGTTACCTAACTAAAAAGCTGGAAATTAAAAAAAAAATCGTTGAAAAATAAAAAACAGAAAATAAAAAAAAACAAGCACATTTTAAATGAAACAAAAGTTGGAAGCAGGTGGGGCCAATTTCATTTTCATAATTCTAGATTTAGATGGGCCCCGTCTGCTTCCAACTTTTGTTTAATTAAAAATGTGCTTGTTTTTTGCTTTTCAGTTTTTTAAGTTAATTTTAAGTAGATATAAGCCAATTTCTATTTTTTTTCTTTGTTATTAAGGCTGATTTCATTGTTAAAAACTAATAATGTTCTAGTTTAAGTAATATCCTAATCATATTTTGATACCCAGAGTAATTTTCAATACAGTTAAAATTATTTTAAAAGTAAGTTACCTACTGAGAAATCAAAGATTGTTTAAAAGATTTTATTAATTTTTAATAATAAAAGTTATTTATTTGTATGAGCATGTTATCTACACTAATATTATAAAGAGGAAAGATTTGTATTTTTGTGTGTATGTTTGTAATGAATAAACTCAAAAACTACTGCGCCGATTTCCAAAATTCATTCACCGTTAGAAAGCTACATTCACACTGAGTAACATAGGCACCCGCGCGAAGCCGGGACGGGCTGCTAGTTGTAAATAAAGTTAGTCATGTGTTTCGTTTTTATTTTATTTTGAAAACCAATAGGCAGCGAGTAAGAGACCAATAATAGGTAGAAGACAAAAAAAAAATTAATTAGTCTGTCAGATAGATTTCCAAAAAATTTAGGATACGTACTTTTTCTTTGTCATGTAATCATCATCATTCCTATTATGACAAACTGAGCTAAGCTGAGATCCACCGCAGCCTCAACAAGATGTGTATAACATAGCATCATAATATCACGCCTATATTCCCCGGCGGGTTAGGCAGAGGTGTACCTAATAGTACACCCACATCTCGCCAGAGTCCCATTTATAATTGGGGGTGAGCCATCAACCGAGCACCAATCCAGACTCCGTGGCTGCTACTGAAAAATAACTGATAGAAAAATCCAATAACACTTTACCCTACCCGAGAATCGAACCCAGGACCTCGTCCTCAGCAGTCACGCTTGCGACCACTCTACCAACGAGCCAGCCGAAGAGCTGTATACATCGGCGACAATTCGTTTCACTGTCTATTTTATACCACAAAAGATATTATATTTTACATTGGGTACTTCGTCATGTCCCTGAGACAAATAGGTACCTTTATAATACAACACAATACAATAGGTAGATTTTGATATAAATGGGCAGACTTGTTTATTGCATCCGAGACGGAATTTACACCACCCAACCGCAGGCGAGGTTGTTATGGAGCCGAGAACTGCAGTAACAAAATATGGCCACGTGTATCAACGATGTTTTTCAATACACTTTCGAAGAAATAAAATAATAGAACGAAAAATTTTTTGTCATGAATTATTAAGAAATTGATTTAATTTACTTTTGTTTCTGAGCTTTGCTTTCGCCAGGTTAAAGAAGAGGCAAAAGGTATGAAGCCGCTAAACAGCCTAATATGAAACATAGAAAATTCAAAAATTGTTGAATTTCGAACACACACACATAAATAAATAAATATCGCTGGACATTACACACAGCGCCATCTAGGTGCCCCACTAAGCAACGAGGCTTGTGTCGTGGACACCAGATAGTTGATAGTACTACATAGATACTTTTTTGTTTGTAAATACATACTTATTATACATATAAACATCCATGACTCGGAAACAAATGTCCATGCTCATCACACAAACATTTGCTCCTACCGGGATTCGAACCCGGGACCCTAAGAACGTAAGGCAGCCTCACAACCGCTGCGCCATTCGGGTCGTCAAAATGGGTCAATGGGTCAAATGTTAATTAGTTCATAAAAGTAAAAAAAAAACAAAGATATCTAGCTAAAAAAGCTTTCTCGTATTTTTCTTAGCAAACACTTTGATATAACATATCATGGGAATGCATCAAAATAACTAGTCTGCCATCTTTGAAAGTTCGCCATATTGGATTTAGAATGGCACCACTTAGCTAACCATGCAAACTAAACATGTATGCAAAACTGCTCAATAGGAAACCGGGAAGCGGTCAAGTGCGAGTCGGACTAGCGCACGAAGGGTTTCGTACAATTAACTAAAAAAAAAACTCTTGTTGTAAATTGGAGCCCCCTTTAAATATTTGTTTTATTGGTTTTAGTACACACATCAAAAGTGTCTAGGGATCAACATATATTTTTGCAATAACTTTTCTCCTGATTGATATTAATTAAAATTTTCTTTAAGGATTCATCAAATAAAGTGTTTTCGTTTGTCACAGTAACGATAAACCAAGTCACCTTTGCATTAATAAAGAAATTTGCCATTTTCCTAATAAAGGGATTTTTGACATTTGAACCACTAACACAAAAGTTCGAAAAAAAGACTGAAATAACAGTTTTCTTTAAAATTTTATTGGGTAACTTAAACAATTAATAATCCGTGTTTCTACCGCGAACACTAACAACACAAGAACATCGGTTTGGCATACTCAAAATGAGTTCATCCAAATCACGCTGTGGAATGGCCGCCCATGTTCGTTGCAACAACAAAAAAAGGTCTTCTTGCGACTGGATACCCTCCATATTCGGCAGAGCTCTTCTCTGTAGCATATCCCATGCATGCTCAATCGGATTCAAGTCTGGCGACTGAGCAGGCCAGGGCAGGACATTGATGTTAGCTGCGGCGAGAGTCTGTCTTACAACTCTTGCGGTGTGCGGTCGTGCATTATCATGCATTAACTGAAATAAGGGACCGATTTGCACTTGTAGAGGAACGATGACGTCTGATACAATCGTCTCAGCATAAATTTGAGCGTTGAGGTTGCCTCTGATCCAAATCAACTCAGTTCTTCCGCCGATCCAAATACCCGCCCATACCATGATGGTTCCACCACTATAACGATGGACTTCCTGGCAGGATTTTAATCGCTGTTGGCGTCCAGGGGTTCTCCAGTGTCGTATACGTCTTGTATCCGGTCTCATACCAAAACGAGACTCATCAGAAAAGCACACGAAACGCCATTGTTCTTCTGCCCAATTTCTGTGTTCAAGAGCCCATTGATATCGTATCCTACGATTGTGCATTGCTATAGGTGGTACCCGTAGCGGTCTTCGGGAATGAAGGTTCACTTCATGCAAGCGGTTTCCGACTGTTTGGTCGCTAATTAAGTTCCCTGAAGAGTGATGAAGCCTCACGGCTAACATCATGGCGGTTATTGTTGGAGCTCTTCGAGTTAAGATTTGAATGTATCGGTCTTGTCTCCGTGTGGTGCAGCGATACCGTCCTCCATGGCGCTCAGCCACGGTACCAGTGCTTCGGTAACGTGTCCAAAGTCGACTGATAACACTCTGACTTGTATTCAGAGCTAAAGCCACAGTACGTTGCCGGGAACCAGCTTCTATCATTCCCACGGCTCTGAGCATTTCTTCCCTGCTTAAATGACGTCGCCGCTCCATAATAACGTTGGTTTTAATCAGTAGTAGGGAAACAGTAGCACTAATAATGTCTTCAATGCGTTGTATGTTTTTATAGGGAAAATATTGACAGCTGATTTTCATCTTTTACTCGAATTTGATTCACAGTTCCTGATTCAAATTATGAAATGCACCAAAAAGGATCCATATAAATTTATAAAATCATAAATTTATTACAAAGCCACATCTCAATCTCAAGAAATCCACATAAAAATGCTTGATCCCTAGACACTTTTGATGTGTGTATTTGTTATTAAAGCGGCAACACCATCATCATCAGCATACATCATCCATCATCTGTGAAAATGTCAACTGTCTAGCTGTCACAGTTCATGAGATACAGCCTGGTGACAGAAGAATCTCAGGGTAAGTCAAGTTGACTAGGGAAGTCCGTCAGGGTAATTTTGGTTGAGTATGGAAGTCTATCAGGTAGTTGGAATCCATATAAGTTCAGCGCTGCGCTGAACTTGATCTGGGGCCTTAGTCTGCTATTGCAATAGTGTCAGAATGGTCTATCATTGATTTAATAAGGCCCCGCGCAGACGAATTACCCTTTGTACGCACGTCAAACGAGTTTCGAACGCGCTTCAATACGCCGTGGGCTAGGGGCCTTATTAAATCAATTATAGACCATTCTGACACTATTGCAATAGCAGACTAAGGCCCCAGGGCGTTTGTGCACAAAGGAATTTTACTGGCCGGCAATCCAATTTTTCACGGTCCGATGTGGCATAAAGAAAGCGGATGATAGGCTTGTACCCTTGTCCGTCTTTACTCGGATCGGTGCGGCGTAGTTCAGGGTAGCTCTCTTCTGCCAGGGTTGCGGGACTGTTCGAAAGAGATACCGCGGCCCTGGAACACTGGTTTTAGTCAGTAAAAGTCTGACACTCCCTCCTGCTCAGCCCAGAGCGGGAGGGGTTATTTGATGATTACCCAGCCGAAAAAAAAAAAAAGGGAAAGGTACCTGACAGGATCACATAAACCATAATAAATTGAGGGAACACGAAAGATTTTTTTGAACTACTATCGGCCAACTAAAAAAACGGCCCGGAATGGGAAAAGTAAAATGTCGAACGGTAAAATTACGTAGTGCACAAACTAATACATTTATGGCGTGCCATATCGGACCGTAAAAATAGGTACAAACGCCTCATAAATAACATAACCTCACGCCTCAGGTCAGGGTACGTCTGATTGAGAGGTAAAACCGGTCAGGGTACGTCTGATTGAGAGGTAAAACACGTCAGGGTACGTCTGATTGAGAGGTAAAACAGGTCAGCGTACGTCTGATTGAGAGGTAAAACAGGTCAGGGTACGTCTGATTGAGAGGTAAAACAGGTCAGGGTACGTCTGATTGAGAGGTAAAACAGGTCAGGGTACGTCTGATTGAGAGGTAAAACCGGTCAGGGTACGTCTGATTGAGAGGTAAAACAGATCAGGGTACGTCTGATTGAGTGGTAAAACAGGTCAGCGTACGTCTGATTGAGAAGTAAAACAGGTCAGGGTACGTCTGATTGAGAGGTAAAACAGGTCAGGGTACGTCTGATTTTAGGTAAAACCGGTCAAGGTACGTCTGATTGAGAGGTAAAACAGGTCAGGGTACGTCTGATTGAGAGGTAAAACAGGTCAGCGTACGTCTGATTGAGAAGTAAAATAGGTCGGGGTATGTCTGATTGAGAGGTAAAACAACGTCTGGTGGGATAGGAAATGAAATACAATTTTGTTTTTATTTGGGCAAATCTTCTTCGTTCTTGAAATCTTGAATCTTCAAACCAGTAGTATTCTGTGGTCGTTTGTATCTTCAATGGTTTAGTTAGACTGCGCCTTGTCTGTTTGTCACGGTAATTTTATAAGAATAGAGCCTTTCATGGCCTCTCAAGGCTCAATTTACATTGTCGCGGAATTGAATGGAAGCGAATGTTTGTAAAGAAGTTCACTTATTTTTTGTTAAGAAATATATGACTAGTTACGAGCTGTCAACTGCAAAAATTACTGAGAACGCGTGAGATTCTTCCGGAAGATCCCCGGCTTGTATTTTGGCTCGTACCTAGTCTGAATGCCTACCATTTAATAAAGTTTAATATATGCTTTGTAGGTACTTATGCTTTGGAGGAGCTCGTAGCTAAATAAAAACAGCCACCCGGGTCTTTCTTCAGGTTAAGCTGCGCTTGCCTAGGTTGGTCTGTGGATGGGTGACCATCCATTACATACTGAGTTTGCTCCGTATCTCGGAAAGCACGTTAAGCCATTGGCTCCGGCTGTCAATTGTAAATATTTGACAGACGTTACAAGTAATCAGTGGCCCGAAAGTCTGACAACTAATCTTACTAAGGGATATCGTATTACCCAGTACTAACTGGGTTGTGGAGGTCAGATAGGCAGTCGCTCCTTGTAAAATGCTGGTATTCAGCTGCATCCTGTTAGACTGGAAGTTGACCCTAGTTGTTAAAAGGCTAGGCAGATGTAGATGAGATGCTTTGTACAATTTGTTTACAAATTCACTTCCCTTTTAGTTTCGCGGCAATCCAAATTGAACCTTACATGCCCAAATAAGACCCTATGTTCATAATAAGTTCCGTGGCAAGTTGATGGTTTTCGTTGTCCATTTCTGTTCTTCTCTTCGAATCTTCTAAGCTAATTCTTCAAAATTTTTTTTTTTTCGCTGAAAAAAGACCGATCTTTCGATCGCTTACGTTTTTGACGTCCGTAAAGAAATATGGAACCATTTTTATTTTTTGGCGGCCGTATCTTTTCTCTTTTTTACAAAAACAAACTGAAAACATGAATCACAAGTCTCTTTTTTTCATGTGTTACAATCTAGCCGCTGTCATTGTAACTTAGAAAATATATTTTTTAACCGCCATTATAAATTTTTTCAACGGCGCGACTCATTTATTTTTTTCATGTAAATTTTTCTTTTTTACAAGTCTGTGTTAAATATAAACTAGTATGTACATTATTAGCTACGCTCGTCCCCTCGATTGTTTTTATTGCTTTGAAAGTACTATTTGGAAGTATTTCGACATAAAAAAAAAAGTATTTGACAATAAGTACCTAAACACATTAAAAATTAAAACTAAAATCAAATATAGCCACTTAGAATTTAGACAATAATCACTTATAAACAATGTATTACACTAAAACCCAAATCTTAGTTTCATCAAAAAATCAGACAAATCTCACCCGATTTCTTTATCAGTATATCAAACAAAATTATACCCTAATTTACTCTACATAAGACTCAAAATCCCATTCACATATCCTGGTTCCCAAATACCATAATTTATCTCCTGTAACACACCGAGAGAACGAGCGAACACGCCTTAGGACTAAGAACAAACATTATTTTATTTACAAAAGAATAAAATAGAATAAATCATCTAGCGATTAACAGCTATGATTAAATCTGTCAAGCGATCGCTTTTTAGATGAGCCATGGACTGAGAAATTTGGCCTTATATTTGTATCATATTCTGTAGTAATATCAATTCTAGAAAAAGTCGAGTCCGCAAAGGCATATTTTAACGTGTTTGAGCCATCAATCGAGACAAGACGAAGATATCTTTAAAATATTAGAAAGAAAAAATCATAAAGCTAGTTTATGTTTACCTCTAAAGGTAAGCAGGAAGACGAGCTAAATGGATAGCGCGATTTTGAACTTTATTCTATGGAAGCTGGCATAGTTACCGACGCCATTTTGTCTTTTTATTTTATTGCGGCGCACATTTGCACTGAATTATGTGGGTAGAGTAACCTTAAACAAACATGTTCAAGGATATGGTTGCCTAACGTGCTATGTAGGTGAAATATTGTTGTTACATCAGTCTTCGGAATAGAAGCACGCTGACATATATCACAGTTGTAAGGTTTTTCGCCAGCGTGTATTCGAGTGCCCATGAAATTTTTTGCCCATTCTTCTCCATAAAGATCTCCGCTTTGGAATGGGCAACTACAGTACGTTCACAAGTTATTATGCCTTGTGACTGGCACTGTAACTTCGTCTTTTTGTTTTTGACATTCAAAAGTTCCTGCAATGGTCTTATTGAAATAAATGCTTTGAAAAGACATTCAAACTCAAACCGAGTTTGAATGTCTTTTTAAAGAATTATTTTGACTAAAGCAACTATAACATACATCACACTTGTACGGTTTTGCACCAGTGTCTATTTGAATATGTTTTGTTAAAGAATTCTTTCGAGTTTAACTACGGTGACATACATCACACTTGTATGGTTTTGCACCAGTTTGAATATGTTCTGATAGAGGTTTTTCTATGACATACATCACACTAGTAAGGTTTTTCATCTAGTAATCGAATACATTTTGTATTTTCACTGTGCGCCACACCTTAGAATAAAAAAAAAGTTGAGTTAAAAATTTTTTTTGACTAAAGCTACGATGATATACATCACACTTGTAAGGTTTTGCACCAGTTTGAATATGTTCTGTTAAAGATTTTTCTATGACATACTTGTAAGGTTTTTCATCTGTGTGTAATCGAATCAAAATTCTACTACCCATACTTTAACATTGTGCGCCAACAACTTAGAATAAAAATCAAAATAGCGCTGAACTGACTATGCTTCTTCAGTTCTAAGACATGACTTTCCAATCCACATAAATAGTCGGATTTCTATTCAATTGTTTTTTCTTTGCCTGGCTTATTTTTCAAGTGTTTACCAAAGAACCCAAAAATAAATCAAAAGGCGTACTCCCCAGTCCATGGCTCACCCTAACATCCATGCCTAACCGCAGAGCAAAAACATTATATTAGTAAAACGAGACAAACACAATTAAAAACGAACCTAAACTAGATAAAACATGTTTTGAAAAACATTGAAGACTTTTTTATAGACTTGTAAATATACATACGCGTTTTTAGTATCAAGTAGAGACTTAATTCTGGTTTTAACTAAATAGATATACAAGGTGTAACATAATAAACGCAAGACATCACGTGTGGTCTCTCGGACCATAAAACTGAACAACTTCAGCAGGGCGTTGCGTATCTCTGTCACATAGTGATCATCACTTGACGAGTTTTTCAATGACCGTTCTTGTTGGTTTCAACTGACGCTACCCTTGCAGAACTGTCATCGTATATCAAAACTCGTAACTACGAACGATCAACGGAGATACGCAATAGCCCTGCTGTTCTAAGAGTTATTGAAATTCGCAAAAAAAAAAGAACTTGATCAGCTGACCAACATGTATGGTAAACAGCGCCGAAATATCGGGAACTCAAAATTAACAGTGAACATGGTAAAAATCCCGTTTGTAGTGTTAATAATAATGTTATTGACCACATACATGTATGGTAAAATTACAAAAACAGTTTTAAATTTCCAAAAGCCATTATAAGTTTCCATGATTCTAGCAACACTATTTTTAGTAACCTAATACTAAAACGTGTTAACGATTTTCAATACGTATTTATTTCAAAGTGATTATTGCTTTTACGCGCGTAAATTTTTCAATGTTTTCCAAATCATGTTAGACTTAAAACTAATATAATAATAATAAAAATTTAAAACTATATAATTTATTAATAAAAAATAAGAATTATGTAACATTATTGAAGCTTCAATTTCCATCGAATATTAAGGACCTTGCACACTGTATCGTAAGAATCCGGTTCTTGTATATTGAACTATCTAGGTATTTATAAAGATGCACCGTGCATTTAGCTTATGACAGACTCTCCAGTGAAGAAATTTCGTCAAAAGCAGTTGGTTCATACAAAAGTGGTCAAAATATATGGAATAGCTGAAAAATATAACATCACACAGTTCGAACTTTAGGTTAAGCCGTGCTTGCCATCCATTACATACAGTTTCCTCCGTGCCTCGGAAAGCACGTAAAGCCGTTGGTCCCGGCAGTCATTTGTAGATCTTTGACAGTCGTTACAGGTAGTCAGTGACCCAAAAAGTCTGACAACCAGTCTTACCAAAGGGTATCGTATTACCCAGGACTAACTGGATTGTAGAGGTCAGATAGGCAGTCGCTCCATGTAAAATACTGGTATTCAGCTGCATCCGGTTAGACTGGAAGCCGACCCTAACATAGTTGGGAAAAGGCTAGGCAGATGATGACTTGTAATCCAAGTTGCAGGGATCCGCTGGATGAGAGTCGCACGGGACTGGTCAGTGTGGCGACACTTGGGGGAGGCCTATGTCCAGCAGTGGACGTCTTTCGGCTGAAATGATGATGATGACTTGTAATCCTCGAAGGGTATAGCAGAGACGTACCCCACATTCCGCCAGTTTATATGTATTGTTCTTTGTTTTGAAGCGTGTCCATGGAGGTTCTCGCCCGTTCATTCCCATAGAATCGTCTCTTTGGAATATACAACGAACAAACGAACTTTCAGTTTTATGGCTTGTGACTGGAAATGTAGTTTCATCTTTTTGTATTTGACTGAAATTTACTTTGGCAACTCAGAAGTGCATGTCAATGTTTTTCTTTTTTTTTGTGTTTTGTTACTTTTAGGTCTCATATAATAGGGGCAAGCCTATTACAAATCTAGAATTAAATGCTGGACTTCACATAACAGTTTGCGCTTCGATGTTCTTTACACCGTGTATATTTTTCAAACATATTCAAACGATAATAGTAGGAATATAATCCGATTATGTTTTCTGTCAACTATGTATATTTAGATCCAATTCACGCGTATTTTAAACTAATATAACAGTAATCCTATATTACAAAAACTACGCCAATACCTTTTATAATAACGCAACGATTTCATCTGATACAGTGTGTGTCCTTAAAAAAGAGACTACATTAAAGGGTCCATAAAGACGTTATAGATAACGAAAGAAAAATCTTTGAAATAATATGATATATACAAAGAAAGAAAAACTTCGATACCGCTCTGCGGACTTATAGTTCAGGAGCTAGAAACCATTTTATAATTGTTAAGTAAATAATTTTATATTGAGTGTTTTCTTAAAGCAAAAATATAGGAAAATTTAACGTTCCCAACGCTGGGATTCAGGCCTCCTTTCTGTCAAAGGCAGAAAAAAAATACAAAAGGTATTTTTAATTCCAATTAAACTATTCGACAACCATTTTTGTGAAAGCGTGTTGTGTTACCCAGTTACTAGCTATTGGGGGTCTGTCTATATATAACAACCCTTTTTTTGGTCGGGGCTAAAATACTGGTATTCAGCTGTATATTTGGCGTTGGGAAAATGTTAGGTAAAAGATGACGACGTAAGAACTAATAGACCAGTATAAAAACCGGATCGGTCTACTAAAAAGCTATGACAAGTCTCGTTATTGTACGAGAATCTAACCTGCACCAATAGCCAGTTCTACTTTGCTGGAAAACCATTTTTTTTAAATCAGCCTTTACTGTCTCACTGCTGGGCAAATAATCCTTATTCAATGTAAAAAAAAAACACTCAATATAAAAATGATTACTATTACAAAAATGAAACGATCACTAGCTCTTCGCCTACACGCCTTGTTTCTATCCGTTCCAATATGACTAATTTCTGAAGTACACGTTAAAGGCTTTGGTCAATATTCGTGTGATCACTATAACTTTGATCATAACTTAAAATCTCGCCTGTAATTTCCGAAGGGATAGGCAGAGGTGTACTTAATATACCTCCATTTCGATAGACATGAAGTGGTCTTGGAAAAACAGTAGTTATTTTCCCCAGACCGATTCTTCTACGAGTTTGAATTCCAAATCATATTTATTTTGTTGGGAATTTGAATTCGGAACCCAATTATTTTTTGCGTACTAAAGTTCCGCATTAAATCGATTTTTCGGCGATCTTAAATTCTGAATTAAAAATCTGTACTTCTGCGAATTTAATATGTCATATTGAATGTTCCAATTTTGATTATCTGCGCACAGAGCGTAGACAACTCGTCGAATGACACGCACTGAGTTCCTCGTAAAATATTGGTACGGTCAGCAACAGAAGTAGCTTAACATTTCGGAATTTTAATTATTTGATGTACAGGACTCCAGCTATTATTGTTAATGTTTTAGAAGATTATTCTTTAAAATATTCCTTCCTCTTCAATACCTTGTTAATAAAAAGTAATATCTAACAAGTTTTTATTCAAAAACCTGCTTTGAAACTTTGGGTAGTGTTAATCTACTTCTGACGCTGACTGTACTCAGCTGCATCCGGTTAGTCTGGGAGCCGACCCTAACATAGTTGGGAGGGGAGTATGCAGATAAGTTAATATTGCAATTACTCGAATATTTCGACCTATGCTATAAAGAAAGCGGAACGTGGCAAGAGAATTAATTCTCCGCTAACGCTTCGTCTTCCTACATAGCGCCGCCTTATAGTAACTTCAGATAAAGCGATTTTCTTTACTAATATTGTATCTAATTCACGACTAAGTCTGGCTAAATTTGAACTTCATATCTCCGAGCCGCTAGGCAGGAAGACTTTTATTTCATATTTATATAAGCGCTTCAGAAAGCCTATGTCTAATTTATTTATCGTTTTTGGAGTACAATTTGTTTAGCGTTTTTTACTGATTTTTCTTTTATTTTCAGTAATATAAATAACGACAGTTTTCATGATCAGTTAGAGGAACAAGGTGATGCTACATGGGTCGATCTACAAGGTTAAGCAACGACGGCCGAGGTCGCTTCGTGGATGGGAGTGTGTGACCATGCGTTGCACACAGATGCTTCCGTGCTTAGGAAAGCACGACAAGCCGTTACTTCCGGCTGTTATTTAAATATCTTTGGCAGTTGTTACAAGTAGATAGTGGCCCGAAGGTCTGACAAGTAAGCCTAAGGATATCGTGGCCTTGTTAACCATGAAAACGACACCCATGACAAAAAACTTGACATTTTTTGCAGCCGCCATCTTGGATTGACATTTTGACAGCACTATCGGCTTCAACACTCGAAAACCATGAAAACGACAGCCATGAAAAAAAACTTGAAATTAGAGCAGATGACAGTCGCTCCATTTAAAATACTGGTATTCAGTTGCATCCAGTCAACACTGGAAACAACTTGGGCCATGCCATTTTCCTTATCTCCTTATTTAGGGTTCCAATACCCAAGGGGTAAAAACGGGACCCTCAATACATCTGTCTGTCACCAGGCTGTATCTCATGAACCGTGACAGCTAGACAGTTGAAATTTTCACAGATGATGTTCTTCTGTTGCCGCTACAACAACAAATACTAAAAACAGAATTAAATAAATATTTAAGGGGGGCTACCATGCAACAAACGGGTTTTTTTTAGATATGATAGACTCGCATTTGGCCTGTTTTCAATGGTCGCTGTAGTTCGAATTCTCGACTACTCAACGTTAGTAGGGACTTTACAGTTAGTCACTATCTGTCATAATTTACATTATTGAAAAATTCATCAAAAAAAATCAGTAAAAAAAGAAACTATTATTTATCGCTTGTTTTTAAGTCTATTTGGTGTATGACGTTTTAAAGCAGATTTTATTATTACTATTTACGTAATTTAAGTCCTATATGCCGTATTTTATGTTTTTATTTAATATAGAGGACTTATGGACGCATCATACGTATTGCTGTAGGCATATTTTCGGTTTGTTGTCACCCCAATAAACGCAATTGGATATTAAACCCTCGACTTAGCGCAAAAGTTTTTAATTCCAATAATGCAGTTTTATGTAGGCTTTCGTTTTAATGTCACCTACATTGGGACATTAGTGTTAAAATAAGAATAGGAATGGCCTTACAAGAACTTAGATAGAAGTTTTTCTAGAAAAAAACTAGAATGATTTCATTTACCAACGTATTTCGGATATACCCCAATTGTTTTGGAGACGCCTGAAACATAACATCATGATATCATGCCTGTAATGCCAAAGGGCTAGGCAGAGGTGTACCAAATAGTACGCCCACATTTCGCGAGTTATGTTTAAGGCGCTGTACCCCATGAAACACCTTCTCGCTCACACATTTTGACCTTTTGAAAGATATAAAATTACTGAACTTATTTATGAAAAATCGCCGACAACCAAATTATGTGCAATCCGATTGCGCACAGTAAAGCAAAAAAATAATTTGGATTTTTTAAAAGATTCTACCAAATTACTTGCTCAACTCGAGCAAGTAATTTGGTAAAATCTTTTAGTAATTTTATATCTTTCAAAAGGTCAAAATGTGTGAGCGAGAAGGTGTTTCATGGAGTACAGCGCCTTAAGTCCCATGTAAATGGGGGGCGAGCCTATTGCCATCAACCGGGCACATATCCAGACTCGTGACCACTACGGGAAGACCCAATAACAATTTGCTCGACCCGTAAATCGAACCCAGAAGTTCATGCTCAAGTGCAGCCGCGATTACGACCACTAGACCAGCGAGGCAGTATATCCGAAACAACTAACGTAAATGAAACCTACACATGCTGATAACAAATCGAGACCTTCCGTGCCTTGAGAAGCACGTTAAACCGTTGGTCCCGGCTGTCATTAGTAGAACTTTGACAGTCGTTACAGGTAGTCAGTGGCCCGAAAGTCTGACAACCAGTCTTACCAAGAGGTATCGTATTACCCAGTGCTAACTGGGTTTTTGGAGGTCAGATAGGCAGTCGCTCCATGTGGAATACTGGTATTCAGCTGCAGCCGGTTAGACTGGAAGTGGCTCCAACATAGTAAGGGAAATGCTAGGTATTTAGTTACTTTGTATATTGCTACGCACCCATGATTTTCACTGACCAACTGAGAATCAAAATGGCGTCCATTCCTTTTCTTATTCCAACCTATCCCAAGATTCAGAACCTTACAATAACTACTAGTAAAATTATTTTAATTTTCAATAATCAGAATCGATCTGAATTTTGTCGAATCGATAATGTACGTCCTTAAAATATTGCTAATTTTCTTTCACTATTGTTCAGTTCTGTATAAGAGGGTAGTATAGGGGTTATGTCATTGGATCTGGAGTGGGGTCTATTGTAAGTATATTTTGTCACAAAATCGTGACTTATAAAGATAAATTCTTAGTTCGTTGATAGCTGAAGATAATAAGATAAAAGATAGAAAAAGAATATCAAATAATACTTCGTTTAGAAGCGATAGTACAGAATTTTTTGCTTCACTACAAAGTATAGTTTCCATTCTGTGTTAAAAAGGGTATAAAGGGAGTAACAAGACCCTTAACGAAGCCGAAAGGCACTTGTTCTCCCCGTCATTGCGATCATTGTTTTGTTCTAGACCATACCTGGAAACCTTCTAGTTACGGAGATATTAGAGATTAAAGTTACAACATTTTCTTTTAAATACATCTTTTTAATGTAAGATTTTTATCTTAAACACCTCCACGACCCCCGTATTAATTAAACCATCCATCATCACAATGTTTTGAGTGCATTACATTGAGTCCTAACGTAAAACGTGTTTTTTTACCCCAAAAAAAGTCTTTTCCCAGCAACAATTTTTGCGTAACGTTACTTGGGTTTGATGTACAGATTGCTTGGTTGACGGCTTCGTTAAGGGTCTTGTTACACCCTGTAGATACCATAAATAGGAAAACGTTCAGATAGTTTCAATAGCTTCGCGTTTATACAAAGTATAATTTCTTCGTTTATAGTTAGAAGGATATAGAAGTGAAACAAAGCGCCTCAACTAAAGGAAACTTCCACGGCGTCAAAGCACCTTGTACACACGGCGACACATCAACCTGTACATATCCAGTATAACTTGACCCGGCTTTGTATGAGCTTCCCGTACAATGAGAGATCAACATATACTGGTTGATTACAAATCGAAGTTTCGCACAGTGAAGGAATACGATTTCGGAGCGACAATTTCAATAGTTTCACTTCTAAACGAAGTTTAATTCGTATTTCCTAGGCATAGAAGCGAAACCAACTAGAAAATACACCCCACACTTGTATTGTTTTTGATGTGAAACATCTATTAGGGTGCCTTGGCAATAAAACCGAATTGGCATGACGCTGTCATCGCTCTTCGCCACCGCTATCGACTCCCCTGTGTGCGCACGCGCATGCTATAGTTTTTTCGTTATATTACTCCATATTTCGTTGTTATAAGTTTAGATTAATTATGAATTCTGATATGAACATAGATGTTTCACATGGGCGTCCCGTGACGGCCATCTTTTAACTAGTTTCGCTTCCACACAAACAATGCTCTAAGAAGTAGGGTAATAAAGACTAATCCTAAAATCCTGTGCAACAAATTGCACAGAGCGTAGAAACGAAACTGGGCGACACATACGCCGACCCTTTTTATGTGACAGGAATTTCACCAGTTTCGCTTCTACGTAAACTAAGAATTAAGCCTAAAGTCCTGTGTTACAACAGAGTGCACAGCGTGTGAGGCTCACGCTAAGCAGACGATCGTCAACGTCTCCAGGAGCGGTCCTCGTCTGCGTCTTCCTCTTCTTCCTCGTCGAAACGGAGGAGCGTGTCCTCTGGGAGGTCTGCTGGTGTCTGTTGAGAGAATAGACGAGGAAATGAGTACTAGGTTTAGTTCTGTGGCTGGACTTGCGTGGAGGTCGGAAGTTATATCAAGGGAACGTTTCATCATCATTTCAGCCGAAAGACGTCCTCTGCTGGACTTAGGCCTCCCCCAAGTGTCGCCACACTGACCGGTCCCGTGCGTCTCATCCAGCGGATCCCCGCAACCTTCACCAGGTCATCGCTCCACCTAGTGGGAGGCCTGCCAACGCAACGTCTTCCGGTTCGCGGTCACCACTCCAGAACTCCAGAAGGGAACATTTACCGAAATAAAAAGTATCCTTATTCTAACGCAATCAATAATATAGCACAACACGTTTTATTTCAATTGAGTATTTTTCAATTCATTTGTATTTTCTAATGCCTCATTGGTCTTGTGTTAGCCACCGTGACTGGAGTGCATGAGGGTTTGATTCCCAGGTCGGGCAAAAGTGTTATTGGTGTTTCCATTAGGAATTTAACTGATTGATTTTACATGGAACTTCCATTTATCTGGCGATATGTGGTGACGCACACTTCTGCATAATTTTTGAGGATTGCAAGTGTGATGTCATGTTAAAAGGAATACATACTTGAAATGACACCCTGCTGAATTACTATTTCATGAAATCATAACATTTGAGGTCAAGTCTAGTTTTTTATTATATTACATATAATAAAATGCTAATAAGCTTAAGCTTATGCTAATAAGGCTAATAATCTGAATTTGCTAAAAGTAAAATTATATTTAAGAGCACGTTCTTTGCGTTTACTTAGCGTCTGTTAAGGCGAAGTCACTTTGTTCTTGTGTCCATATAAATAGCTAGGTACTATATTACACACACTACACCAACTCAAAAGTCTAATTAAGTAAGATGATTGTTAAGATTCATTTTCCCTTTTCGGCTACTGAGAAGCAGTGATAGTCTAGCGGTGTGACCGGCGGACTACCAAGTCATAGGTCTTGGGTTCGAACTCGAGACCTATGACGAACGTCTGATTTTACGGATTCATGTGCGTATTGTATATCACTTGCTTCGGTGAAGGAAAACATCTTGAGGAAACCAGCATGCCTGAGAGATATATCTCGACGGCATGTAAAGCCAAGTCAGAGGCCCATTATGGGCGGCATAAAAACTCTGACAACAGGTTAGGCACTAACCACACGATAAAAGAAGAATTCGACTTGAAAATTGTAGTCTTGATTAAGGAAATCTACCGTAAGTAACAAGAGCTCACCTCGTCCTTTTCGTCCCGTGCGTCACCGTTGCGCGCGGGGCGGGGCTCGGGCGCGGGGCGGGGCGTGCTGTTCGTGCTCGCGTTCGTGTTCGCCGTCCACGTTATCTGTTAAACAAGTAGATAGCATTTGTTACTACCTAAAGTCATAAAGGTATTATGTTGTGATAAAACTAAATAATAACCGTCGATCTTTAGGTTAAGCCGCGCTTGCCTAGGTTGATCCGTGGATGGGTGACAACCCATTACATACCGAGTTTCCTCCGTGCCTCAGAGAGCACGTTAAACCGTTGGTCCCGGCTGTCAATTTTAGATCTTTGATAGTCGTTAAGTATTATAGTCAGTAGCCCCAAAGTCTGACAACCAGTCTTACTCGTGTGTATCGTATTACCCAGTACTAACTGGGTTGTGGAGGTCAGATAGGCAGTCGCTCAATGTAAAATTCTGGTATTCAATTATGCTTTTGTCGACATGTTAGGTCAGCTAGTGATATTACATGTTACAAGGGCAGTAAGATGTTGATAACTCACGGATAGCGTCCTGTCGTTGTAATGCTTGCCGTTGGCGGCCGCATGTTCGGCGTGCAGCCTACACTTGTACTGTAAAACTAGTTGTGGTACGGACAGTTCCACTTCTTTGCTTATCACTTCGCCGTATTGCTGCAATAAAGAAAAAACGTTAGTCAATACAAAATTCAGGTAAATATGAAGCCATTCTTTTTTTTTTTCAAATAGGCCCTTGACAGACACCTGTCAAAAATAAGCTACTTACAGTCCAGCCACAGGCATAATAACTGTGAATGGACTGTAGTTGCCCATTTCAAAATCGTAGATCTCATAGAGAATGGGCAAGAAATCCATGGACACGCTTTTTTTCAAATCAAGTTAGATATTACAAGGTCCTGGGTACAATATTGTTGCTTATACAGCACAATGTAGAAATAGAAAAAAAAGACAATTAAATCTGAAAAATCATGGTACTCGTATTTACAAAAAACAAAAAAAATGCTAATTTATATAAAAACAATTTAGATATCAAGGTTTCAAGCACTCTTTGGAACCAGGACCAAGGAATCCCGTAGTTAGATTCCCTTGTCCTGAGACCCCTCTTAAAAGGGTGCTGGACGTGGAGAACAAGCACCTTTGTGCTTCGTTAAGGATACTTTTACAGCCATTATTTATCATCACTACGTAGTATAAAACAAAGTCGCTTCCCGCTGTCTGCTTAAAAACGACGCAACGGATTTTGATGCGGTTTTTTTTTTAATAGATAAAGTTATTCAAGAGGAAGGTTTATATGTGTAACATTGCACCCGTGCGAAGCCGGGGCGGGTCGCTAGTGACTAATATAACTCACCGAGAAGTGCGCGACCAGAGCGTCGAGCTCGTCGGCCTCGAAGCCGGAGATAAGCAGCGCGCGCGGGCGGTGGTCCACCGACTGGTTGACGCTGAACGTCTTGTGCGTCAGCCCGCCGCGCGTGAAGCGGGTGGCCGTGTTGAATCTGCCTCCTCTGTGGATGCGAGACAGTTGGGTGAGATGGTAGCTTCACCAGTTTTGACCGGACAAAAATGGCACAAAAACAAGCAGTTTTCGAAAGTCATATTCATATACAACATGTAACAGAATAAACGCAAAACCTCTTAAGGGGTCATTGTACTCATCATTATGAACAACTTTCACTATGGGACCAACCCCGAAATCGCTAAATCAGCTGTTCAGTACATTTTGTCGAGTTATGCGCACAGAAATGTATGGGGCAGTCGAATTGTTTTTCGCGATTTCAGTGTTGGTCCCATAGTGAAAGTTGTTCATAATGATGAGTACAATGACCCCTTAACAGGTTTAGCGTTTACTCTGTTACACGTTGTATAAGTTGTATTATTGAGAGGGTAAGAGCCAGTTTCCAGTAAGCGGAAAAATCGTCGCGTACTTTTTTGATGCCAGTGTATAAAGGACTGTACTAGCATTGAAGTGCAAGCGCCAGGTTAGCCTGCGAAATTTAAATTTTCTTACGTTTTTTTGCAATTTGCAGGTCAATGTCAGGCTGTTTTTATTGTGGTTGTTTAATAATTAAGATTCGCAACATTTTATTTTAGTTTTTGTGCAAAATATTTAAGTCTTATAATATTATTGTTTGTTCATGTTTTCGAGCGTATGGCACTCATGGGCTGCAGCTGAAAATCAGCGTCAGTTGGTACACCTTATGTGGCCATCTGGCACTATGCTGAACTGAGGCTGGCTTTTGGAATTATTAATTCTGTTTGTTTATTTATTTTGTATAATTTTTAAGGTGTTTTTATTTTTAATAATGCAAATAAACACAATTTTCTTTCTGTCAAAATGTGATCCGCGACCGTAACACGTATGTAGTTACAGAATTATAATTAATCATTATAAAATCCCTACTAGCCCATTGAATGAATATTTCATGAAAAAGACTCTCTGGAGCCATATTTATTTAGGTCGCAAATCATGTTTTAATCAACATACAACCTGACACTGACCTGCAAATTGCAAAAAAAAACGTAAGAAAATTTAACTTTCGGTGGCTACCCTGGTGCTTTCACTTAAAGTATAAAATTGGGCACTCGCGCATCCTCTAGCACACACAAGGAGACGAAGCGAAGGTCTGACACTTATTTCACTGCTGAAAATTATTTCTTGTTCCAGTTAGAAGTTTATTACAACTTTTTTTTTCTGGCTTCGCACGGTTTGTGCATTTAGCCAATGTCAGGTTTTTTTATCCCAAATTCAGTCACCGGCGCCACTTTCAGACTCCCTCTTATGTACTCATTTTTTATATAGTATCCATTCGCGTTACACCACACATCCCCCTTAGCATTCTCATCTCAGCCACATGCAAATGCCTGACTGTCGGAGTACCTCTTGAATTTCGTCACTTAGCTAAAATAAAAACAGCAGAGGAACAAAACATAGAGTATACCTCACCTCATTTTCCTCTTCACAATACGATAGCTTGAAAATTGTACAATAACATATTAATAAAGAGTTTGCAGTGTCACAGGTGTCAACCCGGGTAAAACGGGGTGAATAGGGAAAGCTAGGAAAGATTTAAAAGAGATTTTAACGTTGAATTAATGTTATATTGCCAATAAGGTCTATAAATAATTAAATATAACTAAGTAAATAAAATAGAGTACTTTTTGGTAACATATCATATCAATGCAACATTAAAATCTCTTTCAACATTTTTATTTATATTTGACATTCTATTTTTATTATTAATTTTATTATTCTTAGAAAATAAGATGTCATAACATAACTCATAAATCATTAATCTTGATATTTTTATACTAATTTGATTTTCGTTTTTCCTTTTTGTTTGACGATTGAATGTGGATTATTCCCGTTTAGAATTTGTTATTTTTATTATCTTTGTCATGATTTTTTTCGATTGTTATGTTTGAATGGTACTGAATTATTTTAAAAAAATCTACACAATGTATATTGTTCCGAAATAAGTGACTTACGACTTATTTCTCGATTCAACCCTAAGTTCCTATTCACCCCGTTTGATGGTACATCGTTTTATAGTGATTTCTGAAATGTTGAACAAATAAAACTGAAAAAGCCATTGCAGCCAAGTATGTGATGACACTCAAATCCCCAAAGGTTCCATAACAAATCATTAATTTACCTTGCATGTGGCCTTCTCATCATACTATGCGAGGGGAATTGTATGGACATCTGTCGCCGAAGCTCTGCAATCTTCTTCGTCAGCTCCGTCACGTCTTGGCCTTCCTGTTAGAGACAAATTGATGTTTTTTAGCTCGTTTATATCAGCATGAATTATACGGACAGATCATGCCGTGATGTAAATACATGGTGTAAGGGAAAGCCCTCCGCAACTGACTGACTATCCTGTGGGTGCCTTGAGTGTAAGGCCTCCAGCCAGGACAAAAAACTTATAGACTAAGCGACAGCGCGCTAAGGGCACCCCCTGTGATGCCTTGGCTTATGGCGTCGCTGGAGAGGGCAGCAAAGGGACAGGCTAAATCTGAGTGAGATTCCCCCCGACGCATTTTCCTACACCGTATTAAGAGGTGTGGTGCCAGTGACAAAAGATGAAAGCACGGATTAAGATTCGTCTAGGATTTTTCTTTATTTTTTTCTATTTTATTTTTCTTCTTCGTGACACTGGCACACAGGTGATTCTTTTTCATTTAGTCTGAAAGTCTGACAACCAGTTAAACTAAATATCTTAAGGCAGTGATAGTCTAGTGGTGTGACTGTCGGACTGCCAAGTCATAGGTTTCGAACAGAAGACACGCACCTCTGATTTTTCGGATTCATGTGCGTATTGAACAATTATTACTTGCTTCGGTGAAGGAAAACATCGTGAGGAAACCAACATGCCTGTGCGATTCTCGACGGCATGTAAAGCCAAGTTAGAGGCCCATGGGCGGCATAAAAACTCTGACGCCAAGTTAAGCACCAACCGCACTATAAAGACTAACCTCTGACTTCCAAACCCCAGTAACTGTATGATACGATACCCCGTAGACTGGTTGTCAGAGTTTCAGAATAAAATTCTCCACATACCTGCTGCTTATTGAACAGGTCCAGTTCAGCATCCAAGATCTCTTTTTGCGCCTCCTCCTTAGTCTTCGGTTTTTTGGCCTGCTAACAAACGTAATGGAAGCCCAGTTAAAGCTATGTACAAGGCTTTGAGTATATGAAACATTTATATGTGGTCATGAGTTTTTGTAGCGTTTCGCCCAACCACTTTGGGAATGGTGCAGGTCGAAAGAAGTGCAAAGTTAAGTTGGATAATGAACTTTATTATAATTGTCTTACAGTGCATAACCGTCGTGGTGTTGATAGATAATTCTACAACTTTGCACTTTATGACATTGTTAGTAAAGTGTATTTTTCAATGTAATTGTAAAAACTTTTGCTCAGCGCTTCTTTCAGAAATTCTCCCAAGTAGCGTCTAGCTCTATTATAGTGGATGAAACACTAAATGTAACCCTTCCAAGTGAGATAATAATGCTGATGTGATAACGTTTACACAACGAATGCACCCAGAATCCTATATGAAGGTAAATATGCGATGAGATGAGACACCTTTGGGATACAGAGACAATCACGTGTATTTTTTCGTGCGACAAAAAAGAAGGAAATGGATGACGTATAAAACTATTTTTCTTGAATATCGGATTGAATTACTTCACTGCAGTAACTCTGTGTAAACTTGGAGACGTTATCCTTCCGTTCATAAATGAAGGAGACGCAGATAAATACAATAACGAATCTCAAGTTTGAAGTAAAATCTCTGATTAATTAATTAACCAGGGAACTTAGCCGGCAGTGGTAAAATAAGCCATTTCGAAGATGAACCATTAAATGCAGGGGGTAACTGCGGCGATGAAGCCGTTATTCCTCTAAGTTTAGTTAAAAACGCTCGTTTTAATCAATTTTACTAATAGCTAAGATGTAAGCTAAATACATTTTAACAAAGCCATGATTAGTCTTCACAAAAATACACACTTTCAACACTATATTATATTAGATACACTAATTTACACAACGTTTTTTACCATGTACACAAACGGACAAAACCATGTAAGTGTGAGTAGAGACAGACTGCAATAATAGGGCGATATCAAACTGCATGGCAATGAGGGCTATCGTTTTTGAGCTCACCAGATGGCGCCACTGTCGAGTAAGGTCATGTCAATAATTCTATTTAATACTTTATAGTGCCAATAACTACATAAAAAGTTTTTTTTAATGATTTATAACATAGAGTAAACTTCAGATACATATTTACAATATTCTCCCTAAAATTAGCAAGCATGAAACATTTAAAAATGATTTTACCTCCAAGTACTAACATATAAGATCCTAAGTTGCTACTTAAAATCTTCAAGTCATAATTAATCAGGAATGGCTCAATCTAGACACACTTGCGCCTCTAGCGGCGAATTCATACGCGATAGTCCCCATTGCGACAGTCGTATCACGGAGCAGGGGGCCTAAAATGGCCACTTTATCAGAATCATAATACGAATCACGTTAAAAATTTAAAACTCTTAAAATGGACTTTGTGTCCATAACCTTAAGGACCATTTTAAGAATTTTTAACGTGATTCATATTATGATTCTGATAAAGCTTCCAGTTTAGGCCCCCAGCTCGCTCTTTATAATTCTGCCAGCTGGCAATTCGGGTCGTAGAGTCAACTAAACACAAATCTGCCAATACAGGGTGGAATCCCCACACCGCAGATAAACTAGGACCAGTAAGTTACTGAAATGAGCGTATTGTAGTTTTACTACAATCCATCCATATCCACACTTCATATTAATTACACATAAAACTATGATATAATGGCATTATTATACAACACTGGCGTTATCACACTATTAGTAGTAACTAACCAAGATACATACTAATGTTTTACATACAATGACCAATGAGGAACTAATGACAGAAGAGTCCAGAAGCGACATTTCGGCAAGAATTTTCAGCATGAAAACTTGATAGCCGAATAAGACGTGATGAGAGAACGCTAATTCTGACAACCAATCTTACCACGAGGTATTCTATCCGTACCTAATACTAACTAGGTTGTGGAGGTCAGATAGGCAGTCGCTCCATGTAAAATCCAGGTATTCAGCTGCATCTGTTTGACCCCAACATACTTGGGAAAATGCCAAGGATGATGGTGGAAGAACGCTAGAATTATACTATGAAAATTTTAAATTGATTTAAAGGATCGCGTGGGATGGGGTCGTGGCAGGTCACGGAGATGGCAGGACGAACTGTACAGGTTTCGTCAGAACTGAAAATAGGACGCACGGGTTTGCCAGAAATGGAAGGATTCGAGCGAGGTCTTTGCCTAGGAGTCAGACAGAGAAGGAGGATGTTCGAGAGGTTTAGCCGGTTTTAGTAGTTTTGGTTCAGGGCCAGTACTATGAGATCAAAATCAACGTTACTAAACAGTCCATCGTTAATTTGTGGCCCTTCTTGAAAAGTGAAAGTGGGCCCCTGGCCGAAACTTTTCATAGTATAATTTTAGCGTTCTCTCTTCTTGTCAGCAGTGATAGCCTAGTGGTGTGACTGTCGGACTGCCAAGTCATAGGTCTCGAGTTCGAACCCAACGCACGCACCGCTGATTTTTCGGATTCATGTGCGTTGTGTATAATTATCACCTGCTCCGGTGAAGGGAAACATCGTAAGGAAACCAGCATGCCCGAGAGATATTTCTTGACGGAATGTAAAGACAAGACAGAGGCCCATGGGCGGCATCAAAACTCTCGACACCAGGTTAGCCACTAACCACACGATAAAGAAAGAAACGTTCTCTCATCACGCCCTGCCTATTCGTTATCAAGTCTTCATGCTGAATATGGTTGCTGAAAAAGGCTATAGGCTCCCCTTCCAAAACACAATTAATTTTGTACAATACTTCGTGAATAATGACAATAAATTGAACGAGTTGCGATACGCATGCGTGATACTAATTTTACTTTTGATGTATAACGCTATATTACGAATATGGGGTAAGGCTCCAAGTTCACGGCAGTTGAACTACGGAACTCACGACCTTCGATAGCATGACCGACCCTTTAGTTATTGGACTTTGTTCTTTGAATTTGAATACAGAGTGGTTTTTGGCTTTTTATTAATAAAATAAACGTAACTTCATTTCGAACAAATGAAAACCGTTCTTGTGTACTTAAACTTATTGCCATTCTATACGGTACCAAAAGTGCTGTGTGATTTTTATTTAAATGAATGTGTGAAACTAATTCAAACCAAAAAAACATGCATTCTCGGTGATTATAGAAACATTCCAGTATCAAAAAATAGTGAGTCTCTTTTGCCTTCTCTCTGCGAAAGGAGTGGGCCGTCATCCATCACGTGGGCCCAGGCGGCTGGTGGAATGTCTCATGTCTTCGAATGTTTGGTTCTAGGACATGACGGTATAGTCCAGTGCAATTAAACAAAAGGTTTATATGTATTGGTCGGATTTTAGTGGGACTTGAGTTTCTACATATGTAGAGAAAAATGTTTAAAAAAAATCGCGTAAGACTTCCGTGAAAAAGTATCAGTTACCAACTTTCAAAAGAAAGTGATTACTTGAGTAAAGGTCATTACTTATTATACGATTTTTATTATGTAGGTTATTCTTTAGGCTTGCAATTACAATTGTTTGAAATTAGAACTGTCTATGTTCTATGTTCTATACTAGAACTGTCAAAAGTTAGATTTCTTAGAATTGCTTTCTTTGTCTCTTCTTACTTTGTTCAAATTCTTCTCTGTTACATAAAAATTGTTGCATGAATAATTACTTAAACTACTTTAATTTGACAATTGACTATGGATACAAGCGTAAGTCTTAAAATTGTAGAAATAATTGAAGAAAACAGGAATTTTCACAAAAACAATTGTAATATGCATTTCATCTAAAACAATGAACAAATAAACACCAAATTGGCGTTTAATGGATGCCCACAAATCACACTATGACGCCACAATATAAATTCGTCGAATTGAAAGTTATTCATAAACGAAAAAACCATCGAGCGGCGAAATTTTTGTTTTAACTTCTGCTCCACTCCTCTAGGAACACAATCAAAAAAAGTCCCATGAAAATCCAAACACTATACATTTCGTTATCTTTTTGAGTATTTTTTGGCTAATTGCACTCGGAGTATCCTCACGATGTTTACCATCGCCACAATATTTACTTGATTGGATTCCATCGTATCGTATGGACGTTTAAAAACATAAAATATCGCTACGTATCACTTGCAGAGACAAAAGTAGAAATATATGAAAGAAATGAGTTTGCAAACGAAACAAACCATCATCATGAAGTTTATGTATGAAGATATGTAAGTCAAGACTCAAGATGCATCCCATACACAAATGCAGACTGTTTTGTCATAGTAATGTTTAACGCGTTTAAAATAAGAGCCATTTTACATTGCAGATTGTTTATCTGTTGCGAATTGACCGATAAAATATCCGCAAAGTGCGATGGTTCTTTTAAATATTTCAGCTAAAATCCTAAAAGCCCTAAAAATAATCATTTTACCGAATAGGTACGAAATAGAAAACGAATAGGTAGGTTCGCGCGGTCAACTGATAAAATATAATAATAAATATAATTTTAACAAGCACAAATGATAAAATAAATTGTCTGTAAGTACCAAGTCAGCATAAAGCTGTAAGATCGAGTTCGTAACATCGAAATCCGAAGACGTACAAAAGTTTTTGATACTGGAAATCGCGTTATGGAACTGAAATGCAGTCGGGCAGGACACCTAGCAAGCCGTAGTGATGACAGGTGGAGAACAGCTGTCACCGAATGGCGTCCAAGAACTGTGAAAAGAAATATGGGTCGTCCGACGGCGAGATGGGCAGACGATATGGTTGCCATCTGGGGAAAAAGCTGGATGAGGCTAGCACAGGAACTTGGAGCTTGGTACAAGCAAAAAGAGGCCAATACCCAGCAGTGGGTGAATTCAAGCTGTGGATGTTTTTTTTAATGAAATCCCGTGGCATCGGGAAATAAATATATTATAAGAAACCGCTTCCACACTTTTGTACCCTTTTCCGGGAAAAAAATGCATTTTAGGTAAATATGCATCCGAATATCCGAACCATGAGCCTACAGCGACGCTCTATCGCCACAGGGGGTGCCCTAAGCGTGCCGTCGGTTAGTTTATAAGTTATTTACCCCTGGCTGGAGGCCTTACACTCAAGGCACCCACAGGATAGACCGATTTAGCAGAAATCAACCTCATAGGTTGACCTGTGAGAACCAAAAAACCGACCCCAGTTATAATTTATCAGTATCTGTCAGTGCGACTACGTCGAAAAGGGGGGTAATGTTGACCAAGTGCAGTATACAAATTTTTTAGCTGAATATTAATCATAAACGCGTTACTGATAGTGCACGCCATGCGAAACGCAACTGCTCGGTACCTGTAGCTGTAGACGGGACATATTCCTGGCGACCGACTCGTCCTGCCGTGTTACAATCATTTTATTGGTATTTTTTGACAATTTAAAATAGATTCAATGGAAATTGCGACCTATTTATATAGTAAATAGATACAGGCTAGAAGGACACCGACGCAGGAACGGTTACAACGTATTCAGTACATTATTAGAATAGAATAAACATTTATTCGCTAATGGACAGCAGCAACACAATAGAGCAGCACATACATATACATATACTAACAAACAGCTTAACAATTAATTAAAACAGCTCAACTGCGCTGAGCACGCCCATAACGAAAGGGTCACCTACTCAGTATATGCTGGGTGTAAAACACTCAGCGCTGATTTTCAGTAGGCCCCCCGCAGTGACACACGGATGAGGGTAGTAGGTAGTAAATAAATAACGTTATTCTATTAAATAGGCATTTCTATGTGTGTAATAAATAAATAATATAAAATAAATATTTTTGTCACAGAGTCTAACATAATTATATCAATATTATCACTATTAATAGAACACGAAAATACCTGCCAAATAAATAAGAACTTATCCGAAAATTATCGAATTATTCTGACCCCCCCACATAGCAATATTCATCGGTAATTTAAAAAAATCAGCGGTTCCATACATTGTGACCGTGTAGGTATTACGTATTCTAACCCACCATCTACATACGAGTACCTTTTTCAAAGAGGACTTTGGGCCGAAAGGTGTAGTTTACCGACGTTTCCGAGGACGATTACGCGACACCACGCAGCGAAACACGACGCCCATAAAGAAATTTTTCATCCATACTAATATTATAAAGAGGTAAAGTTTGTGAGTTTGTAGGGGGTAATCTCTGGATCTACTGAACCGATTTTGAAAATTCTTTCACTAATAGGAAGCTACATTATTTCCGAGTGCCATAGTCCATATTTACAGCGTGCCCGTGGGATTATTTACGAACAAAACTTGAGCTAAGCCGCTGGCAACAGCTTGTTAATATTATAAAGAGGTAAAGTTTGTGAGTTTGTAGGGGTAATCTCTGGATCTACTGAACAGATTTTGAAAATTCTTTCACTAATAGGAAGCTGCATTATCCCCGAGTGCCATAGGCTATATTTACAACGTGCCCAGGGATAATTTTCGACCAAAACGCGAACGAAGCCGCGGGCAACAGCTAGTCGGTTATAAGAAAAAACAACAAAACGGACAAAATATATGGAACAGCAGTTTTTTTTTGTTTTACATACCTATGAAAAATATCATTGTGGGGTGCGTTCAGAATTATGTACTGAATACTCGGTAACCGGTGATCGTCGGTGTCCCGTCCAACCTGTATATCGACGCGGAATCGTCATCAACCGGTCACGTATAACCATATTCAGTTAGGTGTGCTATCAAGTCGCGTCTCTTGAACCGCTAGGAGGCGAATGTAGTCTTTTTCGGTTGTATTGTATGGGCGTAAGGCTCTTTCTGACCGGCTCACGACTACTCCACGCCGATAACTGCGATTACCACTTATATGAAGGTCACTTCGGATTTTTTTCAATTTATACGACATTTTTACGAACATGTTTTAAAGGTTTTAATTTCTATATTTCTTAAAGTCGATTTTTATGTTTCCTTAATATACGTTTCCACTGGCGAAATATTCACAAAAACCACGTTGTCTAAAGAAATAAAAGATTTCAACTAGGTCACTCATGAGATGATGGGTAATAGTTCGTTTGCGACAAGAATGACATAACTCTTAAATTTTGATTTTTCGATGTTGTTTGTAGTTGAATTAAAAATTAACGAAAGTAAGTATTAAATTCAGTAACGAAATACATATTAAGAACCTTTCATCTTTTGATGAAAAAAATGTTAGCAATCATAATAGGTATTTCATAATGTATGACTTAAAGGTGCACTAGCAAGTCATACTTCCACAACAAAAAGTAAAAAAAAAAATACCTATATATTTTTACAACTTTCAATTATTTTTTTTTACTTTTTTGTTTCCTTAAACGTGAATGATGAGACAAATTTACATCTTATTTTTATTTTGAGCACTAGCGTCTCGCACCAGCACGGGTGCAATGTTACACATATAAACCTTCCTCTTGAATCACTCTAGCTATTAAAAAAAACCGCATCAAAATCCGTTGCGACAGGGGAGCGGCTTTGTTTTATACTATGTAGTGATATCATTATTGTCGCAAACAAGCGGACACGCTGCGATCCCAAATAAATAGAAATAAGGCCAGGAGAATGATGGTTATGATAAGAAAAGAGAGAGAGAAGACATTTCAAGATGTTCTACGTGAATATTTCGCCAGTGGGCACTCAGTTATTTCAATAACATACACACATACGTAAAGCAGACATACCTGCATCTGTTTCAGAGTTCCATTGTAGGCGACGAGCTCTTTACGGAGCTTCTCAATGCCTTCCTGGGCGGAGTTGATAGCTTCTAGTAAGGCTGCGCGCTGGGGGCCGGTGACGTTGCCTGGGGGAATAATATGTTGTAATTAATACTGGCACAGGAGTTGCAGTGGTTTGGGAAAAAATATATCAAAATAATGACGACCCGAATGGCGCAGCGGTAGTGAGGCTGCCTTACGTTCTTAGGGTCCCGGGTTCGAATCCCGGTAGGTGCAGATGTTTGTGTGATGAGCATGGACATTTGTGTCAGAGTCATGGATGTTTATATACAGCGTGTAACAGAAGGGGTATAGTCATATGGAAGAGTGTGGTACGGACCATCAAACTGAACAACTTTCTCTATGGGACCACCATCGTAATCGTAAAAAAATAATCAGCTGTCCCATACATTGGGTCGAGTAGGTATTGAAATTTTGTATGGGGCCGTTGATTATTTTTTTGCGATTACGATAGTGGTCCCATTGAGAAAGTTGTTCAGTTTGATGGTCCGTCCCACACTCTTCCATATGACTATACCCTTTCTGTTACATGCTGTATATAATAAGACAAGTATGTATTTACAAACAAAAAGTATCTATGTAGTATTATCAACTATCTGGTGTCCACGACACAAGCCTCGTTGCTTAGTGTGGCACCTAGATGACACTGTGTGTAATGTTCAGCGATGTTTATTTGATATTTATTTAATAAAATGCGTGATGGACCAGCGTCGGGCACTGGTTGCTGAAATGGGCCATTTTGCGCAGCCGTGAGACACAATGTAACCTTTTTTTAGGGTTCCGTAGCCGAATGGCAAAAAGCGGGAGCCTTATAGATTCGAAATGTCTGTCTGTCTGTCCGTGTATGTCACAGCCAATTTATAATTTAAATTATTAGTACTAAACAGTTGAAACTTGGTATGTACATGTATTCTGTGAACCGCTTTACGATTTTTTATAAAAAAATAAAAGATTAAGGGGGACTCCCCCCCCATTCATGGAACTGAAACGAAAAAATATTTTTTTCATCGCACCTATACGTGCGGGGTGTCTGTAGATAGGTCTTTCAAAATGACATTGAGGTCCTACAACTATTTTTTCTCAAAGTCAATCGTTTGAATGGTAGACACTTCCAAAGTGGTAAAATGTGTGTCCCCCCCTCTAATTTCTAAAGTAAGAGGAGGAAAATTCTGAAAAAATGTAGGATTATAGAATTATTTCTTTCAACCAAAATTGGTTTGAATAAGATTTGATGTTTCGTTTTTGAGTTATGGGACTTTTTCATCAAACTGCAGCAGTAACTTTGTTTTTTCATTAACATACTATGAAAAACAAATTTAGCTTTGCTGTTGAACGTAAAATAATACAACATACAAATGAGCCTTCAAAATATTTTATATAATGTTTGGTGCTACGGAACCCTGTGTGCGTGTGAGTACGACTCGCACTTGTACACTCGCGTTGTTTAGTTACTTACCCACACATGTATTTGTACTATACTATTTGACTACAATTACACTATAATAGGAAACAGGATCTTAGGTACCTTCGGGCCAGGTGTGTACATCAAGCTATACATTTCCAGTTTATGCTGATCTCGCATTGTATAGGATTTCCGTACAATGCGAGGTCAGCTTATACTGGAATTGTATAGCTTGATGTGTAGCCGTGTGTACTTGTGGCAAGTGTCAATTAAAACATTATTTTGATGTTCTGTTTACTTACCAGACTCCAGCCGCTGTATCAACAGCATCTGTTGTTGCAGCTGGGTCTCCAGCAACGCTTGCGCTCTCTTGTGCATCTCCATAACCTGTTTGCTCTTAGTGATCGATTGTTTGACGATCTCTTTTTTCGGTTCTTGTCCGTTCATTAGTTCCTTCTCTTTTTCTTGCTGTAAAGATAGATAAAGATTGGAGTTAGTGAATGGATTGAATTTGCGAAGTAAATAGGATTGGTTTCTGAAGAATAGAATCAGTAAAAAATCAAGCTGAAATGAAAATCATGATAAATTGCTGTGATTGACTGACATAACTGCAACCAAATAAATCAATTTACAAAAAATAAAAAATTATATCAGATAACTTGATCCATTCAGTCCGATTTAAAAGTTTCAAAAGTTTGATAGTTCATTTAAGGGCGTCCATCTTTGTGCAACATGTTGTAGCAACATGTTGTTGTGTTTCAACAACATGTTGTAGCAACATGTTGTTGTGTTTAAACAACATGTTTTATCAAAATGTTGCAGTGTTTCAGAAATATGTTTTAGTATTTCAGAAACATTTTTTAGTGTTTAACCAACATGTTTAATGAACATGTTTTAATTTTTCATCAACATGTTTGAATGTTTTTGCAACCTGTTTATTGATAAAGGAGTATATTCTCACCTTCTCCTGCAGCTGTTTCGCGTTGTTGTCGGCGGTGGCCTTAATGTTGTCTCTGTTGATGAGCACCTTGTTGTGCGACATGGGATGCTGCGAGTTCTGTCTGTCCGTCTGCTTGTTCGCGAGCTGACCGCCCGGCGCCATGTTCTCTTGCTTGTTCTGTTGGTGGAAGTTCTAGAATTGAATTTATGTCAGAATTGTTGTAAGGAATGTTTTTAAGGTTTCTCGCTACGAGGTGTCTATATCTTATCATAAAAAGGACAATAACAAATATTAAATTTAAAATTATAAAAACCCCCAACTAGTAATGGCTGCACCGATTTTGATAAAACATGTCTAATTGTAATATACACATCTTGCGCTTTCATTTGATATCCCACTTGGGTATATTTGAAAATATTCGATTTTTCATACCCACTTTCATCCCCCATATCTAGTAAATGGCTGCACCGATTTTGATAAAACATACCCAAGAACACACCAACCATAACCATCGCCAAGAAACCAGCTTTCAAATAAAACTGCTTCCAAATCTGCTTACTGGTTTAAGAGCCACGGTGCCAGAGACAGACACACACACACAGAGCGGTCAAACTAATAACACCCCTCTCTTTTTTCGTCAGGGGTAAAAAAAATATTATTTTTTTGAGGTCTGTTCGTTTTTCTTTTGTATTAATTTTCGTGATCGATAAAATAATAAATTGAGAGAAGAGGTCTTTGTCTTAAAGTGGGACATTAATAGGTATTAAAAAAATATAGTGCTCACCTCAGGGTTATGCCAGAAGACCTTGATAAATCTGTTGTTGAGTACCGCCTCCGTGCTCTTGTAAGCTACATTCGCTTCGGTGGGGTTACTGAATGTGATGAGGGCGGCTTCTGGGTCGCCGTCGTAGGACACCTGATGGAAAAACGATACATGTTTTTTATTAATGTAAATAACGATAAATTAAGTAGGAGCGCTGACACAGCATTTTGTATTCGTCGTACGCGCAGCGCTCGGCGACACCACTTCACCTGTAACCTCAATTAGCTATAGACGCTCTTTCAACCTAAATAACTACTCCATTGTAATACGTTTTGTGAGTAAAAAAATATGTTTTAGCGTATTTAATTTCTCTCAGTACACACATCTAAACGACATTATACAGCGTGTAACAGAAAGGGTATAATCATATGGAATACTGTGGTACGGACCATCAAACTGAACAACTTTCTCTATGGACCCCCATCGAAATCGTAAAAAAATTATCAGCTGTCCCATACAAAATTTCAATACCTACTCGACCCAAATGTATGGGACAGCTGATTATTTTTTTACGATTTCGATGGTGGTCCCATAGAGAAAGTTGTTCAGACGCTGTATACACGCACGCACAAAATTAGTGATCCCGACGTGGTATAAAATGTGCCAAACGTGATTTTAACAAAAAAAAGAATAAAAACAAGAAAATTTCGCAAGTAGACCGGTATGTCCTAGAACAAAAAATTACAATTTAACCTTTAACGTTTAAGAGGGCCCTTCCCGGCGCGTCTATCGTCAATGCGAGCATGGTCGAAAAGCTTGTTCTTTCATCCAGAGCCACAGCGGCGATTTTCTTTCAACTCCCCTGTCTTACCCCGCCCCGACCCCGCATAACTCGTCTCCCGCGCACCTCATACTGCCTAACGCGATGACATTGAACGAAAAATAGTGTTCGAAAATTTCTTAAACTTGTTCCAGGAAATACGTGTTTTTGAAAAAGTCTTAAAAGTGTGTGAAATAAAAATTTGTCATTAAGACTTTCCATTACATGTGCAAGGTTTCTATCGTGATGATTTCTTTACTTTTAGAGTTTATGAGTACATTATGAACGGCCAAAGTTCAGTCAAAATTTGTGCAAAACAGCCATTTTTGGAGGCTTATACTGAATTTGTTTCTACAATTTTTTATTTTTTGCTCCCATAGAAACCTAGATATAGTGCATAAAATACCTATTAGTTCAAAAAAATCAAAGATAGATGTGTTAAAACTGCATAATCACGTACGAGCGTTTGTATGAAAAGTATGACGGGTTGGCCGCTCTTAACGTTTTACAGTCGATCTGCACACCGAAACACAACAAAGTTGCATGGCGTCTGAAATACCTATCGTGGGAGTACTTCCCTCCTAGCTGTTCTTCCTTCTAGCCCGCTTGCAAAGCTTGGTCCGTGGATGGGTGACCACAAATTACATACCGAGATCCCTCCGTCCTTCAGAAAGCACGTTAAGCCGTTGGTCCCGGCTATTATTTCTAGATCTTTGACAGCCGTTTCAGATATTCAGTGGCCTGAAAGTCTTAGTCATATAACCCAGTACTAACTAACGTAAAATACTGGTATTCAGCTGCATCCGGTTACACTGGAAGCCGATCCTTACATAGTTGTAAAAAAAGGCTAGGTAGATGATGGTAGTACTTCCCCGGACGATCGCCTTCACAGAGAGCTAGTAGTATTACTACTAAATGTTAAATGATAAATTTTATAATGCATACTTTAAACAACTGAGGTTGTGTTGTCTCTGCTTGGTATTTAAATAGAGAATAACTCTACCTTTTGTTACTTGGTGCATTGTTTAATCTATGCCTCACAGAAAATTGTCATGTCATAGCGTGTAAGTTTTAAAGCAATAAAACAAAGTTTAATTAGAAATCTTACTGAATCTTCTTATATTTGGACCCAATAACAATACTAAAACCGTTTTTTTTTTTTTTTAACTCGAAGTATTTATTTCAATTAGACCTTAGCAGGCACTTTTGAAAGTCAGAAAAACAAAGGCGAAGCTACAGTCACAGACATAAGGCATAATAACCTGTGAAAGTACTGTAGTTGCCCATTCCAAAGCGTAGATCTCTATGGAGAAGAATGGGCAAGAAACTCCATGGACACTCTTCTCAATCAAAATATTGTTACAAGATCTTGGTTACATCATTCATGTTTGAGATTATACATATATGTGAGAACGATGTAGAAAGACGTGCACATTAAGAGCGTCCAGAGTAAAAGATTATAACTATCAACAATTTAAAAACAAAGTAGTTAAAATAAACCGTGGCAGCTAAGAGATGACCAGTCCCAACTGACAGCGCCCGTTCACGAACATGACGCATGGATCAGCCCCATTCAGCTCAACCATATTGAAGGGAACTAAACGACCCGACACACCCGTCACTATCAGCGAGACATTTGAGTGAGCATAAAAAATTTAAATAAAATTACCTGTATATTAACAATCTTGCCAAACTTGCAGAAGTGGTTGTTCAGATGTGTTATATCGTTGAGTCCTCGCGGCACTTTCTTTACTTCCAAAGAACAGTTGGCTGAGTTCGCTGGTAGAGGGGGACGGGGTGGGCCTGCAAATAAATGTAATATGTAACTATACCCTTCACGAAGCCGTCAACCAAGCATTATGTACATCAAACTAAGTTACTTTACGCAAAAAATATTGCTGGGAAATGACTTTTTTGGGGTCAAAAATCACGTTTTACGGTAGGACTCAATGTAACGCACTCAAAACATTGTGCTGATGGATGGATTGAATAGTACGGGGGTCGTGGAGGTGTTTAAAGAAAAAATCGTAAGTAAGTAAGTCGTAAGTTTACAGTCAAAATCTTACGATAAAAACATGTATTTAAAATAAAAATTAATTGAAAAAGTTGTAACTTTGACCCCAAAATCTCCGTAACTATAATAAGGTATGGTCTAGAACAAAAAAATGATCGCAATGACGGGGAGAACAAGTTTCTTTCGGCTTCGTTAAGGGTCTTGTTACACCCTTTATGTTTTCTTTTAATATGACAAATGCTATCTGCACAGTGGGTATCTGAAGACGGACGGCGTAAATGAAGCAAGCCCAAGAAACGCTGCCGTCAGCTGAGGGCAGTAGGTGGGCGGACAGAGTCCCCAGTCTGAACGCCCGTGACCCCCCAGCCTCACACGGTTTAAGGTGGAAGTGCAAGGGTAGCCCGCGAAATTTAAATTTTCTTACGTTTATTGCAATTTGCAGGTCAGTGTCAGGTTGTATGTTGATGAAAATATGAATCGCGCCAGTAACACGTATGGAGTTACAGAATTATAATCATTGAAATCACCAACACAACCCTCCAAGTACATTTAACCCCATAGAGCGACTTTTTTTATGAAATAGTTATTGAATGGGGTTAAATAAACTTGGAGGGTAAGTGCAGCAGGCGAGGGCGAGGCGCGGTAAGCGTGGAGGCCCCAAGTCTGCCCGCTCGGCAGCCCTCTGCGGGACCACTACGGTCTCACATAACGAGCCCACCTCTCTCTAATAGGGTGTATGCAAGAAATAACACTTGTTTAATTCTCTAATACAACACTTATTTCACAATTGAATACTTTATGTAGCGTGTTTTCGGTGAAACGGAACGCAAACACGAAACGCATCGATTCCGGTAGTGACGTCAAAAGTTACGTGTCAAAGAATCACTTTTAGGTGAAAAATACTTAAACTTTCACTAAGATTTTACTATAATATTGCTATTGCAATTTTTGATTAAATAAAGCACATACATTATAGTAAAACTATTATATTAAGGCCAAAAAATTAGATTTAAACAAGGCAGATAGAGGGAAGTGACATCAAATACTATGACATGAATGGCCGCGATAGTCATGGACGTTTGAACTGTCGTAGAAAATTGTAGGAGTTTAATTTTTTTTTTGTGCCACAAGCAGTAGTTGAAATGAACTTTTAATTGTTTTCTTGGGTTGATAGTACTGCATATTATTGATTTAGGTGAAAAAAAAATTACATGCATATTCACTATTGGAAGACTCCGATAGCATAACCCCAACTATGGCTGGCCGAGACAGGTTTAACCCGACCCTACGTACTGAACGGTCCTAGAAGTATTTAAGAGCAGTTTTGGAACTCACCAAACCGGTTGTAGTCGAAGTTCTTCTTGTGCGGCGGCGGGTGGCGGGGGGGGGGCGCGCCCGGCCCGCGCACTGCCGGCGCCGCGTGACGGATCCTGCAACAACACGGGGAGGTTGCAGTAACAAGCTGTGCCTATCCGACCAATGGTGAGCTTGTCGTAACGAACCGGATTTGTACCGGAGGCGATTACTTCAGCACGATAAAAAAGATAAAAACTGAAATCCGTTACTGAAAAATCACGCTCTTAAAAGTGTGAAACAACTCTCGTCAAAATATTCATTATTTGAAAATAATGAAAATATTCTCGCCGGTAATTGTTATGTACAATCGACCCAAGATGAATCTGATCACCTTACGGACTATTTTTGCTTGCAGCATCCGGCCGCTATAGAAGCGCTTAGTTGAAAAGTTTCTCTTTCTTGGTCCATTTTTGTGTTATTTCTATTAGTCAAAAAAGGGTGGTCAAATGTCTGTGATCATTAACAGAGCCTGAGATTTTTTGTAAAAGATAATGTAAAAAGGTCGCATTTTTTTTTGTTTTACTGCTATAGGTCCGCACTCTCTTTGTGCTGACCAATAGTAGTAAGGGTGGTGAACAGATTTGGATGTCGTGTGCACGGGTTTTTTTTTTAAAAGTGAGCAGATTGATCTTGGTGTAATGGTACCTACAAACCGATGAAAAAGGAAATAACCCAGATTAGGCTATTTTCAAAAGTCAACAAAAATAAACGTATTATTTAGATAGAGCATAACAAAATAAACATTTTTTTATTATTACATCGAAGTCGTTCATCTAGAAGTTATTCAAACACAAAATATCTGGGATCACCCAGTTTGAGGTATTTTTTTTGCCCGCTAACTAAAATAAACGCAATAATTAAATAGAGCCTATGGATATAAACATTTTCTTTATGCCACCCAAGTTCTATACCCAAGTTTTAAATAAACAACAATGATTACAATAGTATAAAATCTAAATAAAATATGAATAGAAATAGTATCAAAGCTACTGGTCCATGAAAACGCTAATGAAGGGACCAGTAGCTTTTATACTATTTCTATTCATATTTTATTTACTAAAACTTGAATATAGAACTTGGACGATGCATCAGGGGCCTTAGTCTGCTATTGCAATATTCTCTATATATATTGGAAACGGCCATGTTTGTGAAATCAGAAATGTAACCCACATCTATTCCAAAAATTATCAGAGGTCAGAAAAAATCCAATACGGACACAATACGTTAACAAATTATGTCATGTGAAATGTAAAACTGCACTAATGCAAAAAAGTTATTTTGGTATTGCCCCTCGCATTTATAATAAATTACCGAATAATATAAAAAATTTGACTGTAGTACAATTTAAAAGGGCGCTAAATGAAATTTTACTTATTAAATGCTATTACACTGTTGACAGCTTTCTTAATGATGTATCCCTTGCTGATTGACATATGTATCATTGTTCTGATTGACATATTATTATTGTGGTTTGACATACTTTTACTCCATTTGACTTTATTTTTATTTTTATTTGTTTCACATTTTTTTAACTATTCTTTTTATTGTATTATGTTTTAATTAAGTATGTTAAACCTTTAAATACTATTTGCATGCCTATTGGACGGTAAAATGTGGAGAACTATTTAATAAATACGAAACATCTATGTATCTTTTACCCATGTTTGCAAAGAAATAAATGATTTGATTTGATGACATATTATATCCTTAATTTAATTATTGCGTTTATTTTAGATAGGCGGCAAAAAAAAATACCCCAATCTGGGTGATCTCGAGATATTTTGTGGTTGAATAACTTCTAGGTGAGTTGACTTACGACTTCGGTATGGTAGTAAAAAATGTTTACTATGATATGGTCTACCTATACTATGGTTGATTATTATGTATTAAAATGAACTCACATATTTTTATCGGACATTCTACAATTCATATTTATTTGACGAAGAATTTTTGTATTAATTTAATTTAAATTTAATTTTGTGTACAATTTAGTTGTATGGTATTGTGTGGTGTGTATTTGTCTCTGATTATTTAATTTCGTATTAACGTTATTTTTAAGTGTGCTTACTAACTAAATTATGAATCTTTGTGTCTGATGCAAATAAATTATTACACAATAAGTCTATTTTCGTTGAAAATAGCCCAAAAATGTATGGAGGCTGGGTGATCTCTTTCACCTTGTATTTATTACTAGAAAACAAATGGGGCGGGGGGGGAATTAGGGGAAAATTAATGTCCACCCGTGCGAAGCCGGGTCAGGCCGCTAGTTAAAATTTATAACGTTAAAAGTTATTTATTTAATAGACTTTCTTTCTTTATCGCGTGGTTACGCCGCCCATGGGCCTCTGACTTGGCTTTACATGCCGTCGAGATATATCTCTCAGACATGCTGATTTCCTCACGATGTTTCCCTTCACCGGAGCAAGTGATAATTATACAATACGCACATGAATCCGAAAAGTCAGAGGTGCGTGTTTTGGGTTCGAACTCGAGACCTATGACTTGGCAGTGCGACGGTCACACCACTAGGCTATCACTGCTACGTACATTTAATAGACGATAAATATCGAATGGTTTGTAAGTACACAACAATAATTACTATAAATTTATCACAAACGCTACTGACCTAGGTATAGGTATAAGTTCTCTGGGCGGATGCGGATGCATTGCATGCGGCGGAGGGTAGGCAGGGAATCCGCCGCACCAGATGTCCGGCGTCAGAGGATTGTACTCTGGGGAATAAAGAAAAAAATATTGTTGTTTATATCATAATAAAAATAAATGCCTTATGGCATTAAGTACGCCTATGTACCACTATTGTACATGAAGTTTAAATAAATAATAAATAAAATAAAACATTTTAATATTCGTATTCTTATTCTTTATTGCACACAAAATATAAAAGTAGGACACACAAAATTACAATATATAACAACGGCGAGCTTAACCCAGAATTGGGTTTTCTTACAGCAAACCTTACGTTTGATTGTGAGATACATAAAAAAGCTAAAGTTTCCTAAGAACGTATTCCGATATCTCTAATGGATTCGGATTCTATTGCAAAACTTAGAAGAATTATCCTGTATAGTACTGACCGGGTACGCTGGGCGCGGGCGGCAGCGACAGCACAGTGGAGAGCGCGGCCGACGCGTCCTCCAGCACCACGGGGTCGCTGCCGTGGTCCCACTGACATAGGTCGCCGCGCATGCAGTAGCCTTTCTCTGTAAACAATAAATAAAAAGTATTTATATTAAGTTTTTTAACCGCAGCAGCAGGAATGGTCTATTTTTTGGGACCTATTATACAGCGTGTAACAGAAAGGGTATAATCATATGGAATACTGTGGTACGGACCATCAAACTGAACAACTTTCTCTACGGGACCACCATCGAAATCGTAAAAAATAATCAGCTGTCCCATACATTTGGGTCGAGTAGGTATTGAAATTTTGTATAGGACAGCTGATTATTTATTATATTTCATTTTACATGTCGGGGTGCCAGGATTTACTCCGCTAGGCTTCTACATCATGTGGGCAGACGATGGGTTTCGTGCTATGAAAAGTCACAGAGCGATACACTGTTCTAGCAAAAGTAACGAATTACTTGAGATTACAACTTAGCACAATAACACGGGGCACAATGAATAGGGTACAGTTCCAAGAGGTCTTAACTCCGCCGCGATCAGACACTGAATGACTGTCGTCCTGGCTCAGAGTTTACCATCAAGACTCTGTAACAAGCACACTGTGGTGTGGGTAGATTTGCAAGTAGGTCGCGTGATGTCACCACCGCGTACTTGTGATTCATTTTAAGCCCGTACCAATGACCTTCTCCAATGACCTTCTTCTTCTTCTTTCTCCTTCTTCTTTATATATATATTTCTTGGTTATTTGTAGATTTATGGCATAAAGATATACGTTTTCGTGTCTTGATTAGTCAGGGTACCTGTTTATTAGGTGTAAAAAACCCTCAACGAAGCCGAAAGGCACTTGTTCTCCCCGTCATAGCGTATTTTTTTCTAGATCTAGCTAGACCATACCTAACCTTCTAGTTACGGAGATATGTTGTCGGCAATATCCCCACTTACCGGGACCAACTATAGCTAACAACCATTCAGACGCCCCCATATGTACAAAGAAGAAATCATCAAAATTGGTCAAGCAGTTTAGGTGGGAATTACGAACACACGCACTAGGGAATTTTATAATACTTTAAAGTGTAATTAAAGATGAAAAAAAGAATGTATGCAAAGATAAGGTAATGTACTCACCGTCAAAGTCTCGACAACGTCGCTTGTAAGCGTCGTTGTGTTCCAGCCTAGTCTCAGGATGAGGGGACGTAGAGCCTCGGGAGCGATCACGAGATCTTTCTCGGGACCTATGAATAAAACGAGAAATAGCGTAAAACAAAAATATTTTCATTTCCTATAAATAAGTGTCACTGTCCACGGAGGCGTAGCTTCAAAGACGTTTCAAAATACGCCCAACAGCTTGAGCAGCCCAGCGTACGGAACCCTGTCCACAAGGCGTATTACACGAGTACTGAACCCTGAATCATAGTGAAGATGAGATGCCATGTAAACTGCAAAGCGGGCTCCGATACCGCTCGCATAGTTTATTCGCGCGATAATCGCGTATTCGCTTTCTATTATGACGACGATTTTTTGCCATCGCGCAGGCACGCGATTGTTGCATCGCTAACTCGCGCGATTATCGCGCAGGCACGCGATTGTCGCATCGCTAACTCGCGCGATGATCGCGCGTTCGCGTTCTATTAGGACGACGCCTCATGATATTGAAATGCTCACCGTTCCCTATCTCTAGACCGAGACACTCTGTCCCTATGTTCTCTGTCGCGGGACATTCTGTCTCGCTCCAACTCGCGGGGCACTCGCAGTCTTTCCCTTTCACGCTCATGCTCGCGGTCTCGGATGGTCGGCGATCTTGACCTGTGAAAGAAGTAATATTCGATTATAACTAAAGAGAATTAAAACAAGATCATTAAGACTTGCTTGTGGAAAATCAGCCTAAATGTAGTGCTACATTTAGGCTGATTTTCCACCAGAAATGTGTAAGGAGCGTAGCGAGGATTGTATGTGAAAACTAACCAATTACATAGCTCGAATAACTCAAGCTGTGAAAAAGAAGCGATATTATTCGTTAGTTTCACACACATCCCTCGCAACGCGTCCTCGCTCGTCTCAGGTGGAAACGCAGCCTTAAGGTGAAAGCATCAGGATATCCCGCAAAATTCAAATTTTCTTACGTTTTTTGCAATTTGCCGGTCAGTGTCAGGTTGTATGTTATACCGAAATATGGTTCGCGGAAAATATTGATCCCATTGAACGACTTTTTCATGAAATAGACATTCAATGGGATTAATTGAACTAAGGGTTGTGTTGATTATTAATCATTAATTGATTCATTCTGGTGTCAGAGTTTTTATGGGCCTCTGACTTGGCTTTACATGCCGTCGAGAAATATCTCTCAGGCATGCTGGTTTCTTTCACCGAAGCAAGTCATAATTATATAATACGCACATGAATCCGAAAAATCAGAGGTGCGTGCCTTGGGTTCGAACTCGAGACTTATGACTTGGCAGTCCGACGGTCACACCACTAGGCTATTACTGCTAACAGTGACATTATTTTAAGGATTATAACTCTGTAAAGCCATATTTGTTACGTCCGCGAATAATATTTTAATCAACATACAACCTGACACGGATCTGCAAATTGCAAAAAAAAAAATGCCTTCAAGCTGGAAAAACAAGTGAACGCATATCATAATACACAGGTCTGAAAATCATGTTAAGTTGGCCCCGACAGTCATTTGTAGATCTTAGACAGTCATTACAGGTTATGGCCTGAAAGTCTGACAACCAGTCTTATCAAGGGGTATCGTATTACCCAGTACTAACTGGGTTGTGGCGGTCAGATAGGCAATCGCTCCATGTTAAATACTGGTATTCAGCTGCATCCGGTTAGAACGGAAGCCGACCCCAATATTGTTGGGAAAAGGGGACGCAGATGATGAGTACGATGAACATCAAACACTGTAATAAGGTTTCACGGTTTACAAATAAACTTATACTCACTTACGGGACATATTCCGTGATTGTTAGCTATTTTAAGCTCCCGATATTTCGACGGTGTTACAAGCGCCATGATCGCGGGTTAACTAGTGAATGCGGGTGGATGGAAATATTTTTTTTAAGAGCAGACAATTCTCTGTTTTTTTGCCTTTTTTTTGAAGACACTAAAATTTCAGTCGAGATTCAAATTTTCAAGTAGTTTTGAGACTATTCTCAAAAGTAGCAGCTGGCATCGTAATAAAGACTCCACAAAACCTAGTGATACTGTGAGTCTTTTGCCGTGACTTAGTGTCGAGTTCCAGTAGTGCGCGTAGCAAAAGACAAAGAAAGAGCGTAGGCAGATTTGTCTGCTCTTAACAATTTATTTTCTATCCACCCGCATTCTCCAGTCAACCCGCGACCATGGCGCTTGCAACACCGTCGAAATATCGGGAGCTCAAAATAGCTAACAATCACGGAAGATATCCCTTATGTGACAGTATAACTTTAGCGATGAATATCGTTTACAATTGCGAGTTTTTGGTACAAGTTGACATTCATTCGTTTTCGCCAGCATCAAAATGTGTTAAAAAATTAAATTCCTGTAAATATTTTCAAGCTGATATGAAAAATGAAGGTGAGGCATACCTAGACCTGCTATTCTGTCTGTCGATGGTTGGTGGTGGTGGACTACGGTTTCTGTAGCGACCGCGCGGCGATGGGGACCGAGACAGCGGTCGTCTGTCGGGCAAACAAATTAATATTATACTACAAGATCAAATTAAGAGCGTTATCGTCTTACGGCATTTCAAACAAACTCTTTTGTTTTCGAAATCACTGAACCGATTTAAATGAAACTTCATACGCATAAGCAGGGTACATAATAATATGTCTAAAAAGTTGACTGAGAACATTTTCTAAATTCGAAAAAAAAAAATTGAGGTGATGATCATCTCATTTTTTTAGATAGTTTAGTTTTAAAGTTATTTAAGAAAAGAAAATAGGCGAAAATTTACAACTGCTCCCCCTTCCCCTTAACACCGAAACTAAAGGACGGAATTTAAAAAAAAAAAATACAAAAAATATTTCTTTGCTTATAGATGACAGGAAAACCCATAAATCTATAAACGTACGGAACCCTCTCCACGCGAGTCGAACTCGCAATTATCCGTTTTTTTTTTCTAAACCATACCATTTAATACAAGTTTTTCATGCTATATGTCCATTTACACCTTGTTTATGTAAACATGAGTTTATTTGGCAAGCCCTAATAGCTGAAGGCGGTTATGACTTTTTATGTTGACTGGTTATGGCGATCCCTTAAGATAATTTCCATCGATTGGGGTACTATCGATTCCTTAACCCGTCGATGGAACGTTTTCGATAGAGCGACCGTCGATGTAGTGACTGTCGATATTATGAACTAGACCCTGCCGCGAGTGGTGCGAACAGCAGTATTACAAATAAAAATTCCGATGTTTATTTCATTAGCAAATTTTTTTCCGCCACTTCTCAGATTATTTGTTTAAGAGCGGCCAACCCGTCATACTTTTCATAAAAACGCTCGTACGTGATTATGCAGTTGTTACACATCTTTGATTTTTTTGAACTAATAGGTATTTTGTGCACTATATCTAGGTTTCTATGGAAGCAAAAAATAAAAAATTGTAGAAACAAATTCAGTGTAGGCCTGCAAAAATTGCTGTTTTTCACAAATTTTACATCTCGATAGAAACCTTGCACATGTAATGGAGATTCATAATGACAAATATTTATTTCACACACTTGTAAGACTTATTCAAAAACACGCATTTCCTGGAACAAGTTTAAGAAATTTTCGAACACTATTTTTCGTTCTATGTCATCGCGTTATGCAGTATATGAAATGTCCGGGAGACGAATTGTGCGGGGTCGGGGCGGGGTAAGACAGGGGAGTTGAAAGAAAATCGCCACTGTGGCTCTGGATGAAACAACAAGCTTTTCGACCATGCTCGCGTTGACGGTAGACGCGCCGGGAAGGGCCCTCTTAACGATTTTTTTTTAGTTTCTATGCCGCCCATGGGCTTGACTGACTTGGTTGGCTGATGACTTGGCTTTACTTGCCGTCAAGAAATATCTCTCAGACATGCTGGTTTCCTCACGGTGTTTTCCTTCACCGAAGCAAGTGATAATTATACAATACGCACATGAATCCGAAAAATCAGAGGTGCGTGCCTTGGGTTCAAACTCGAGACTTATGACTTGGCAGTGCGTAGGTGATGCCTAGGAAGTGGAGAAGGGTGTTGTAGACTATCAAGCCAAGTTTGACGTTCAAAGATTCATAATTAAATTTGAATAAATGGTATTTGATTTCACCCGCGGCTTCGCCCGCTTGGAGGTCCAAAAGGTTGGTGTAGCCAGACAGAAACAGTTACTCTAGCATTAATGATATTAGTATGAATGTTGGTTAGTTTCTGCGACGTATCCTAAGATACTGAGTATAGTTCAGTTCAAACTTTGTGGCAGCTCGGAAGTTAGCTGCGAGTGACGGTCTGTGCAGGTGTGACAGTTAAAACTTTATGTGAGATCGGAACATCTAACGTAAAGCTGCGCAGAACACAATTCTAGGTATCAGCGGGTGACTTGACTGTATAATATGCAGACCGTCACTCGCAGCTAACTTCCGAGCCGCCATGAAGTTTGAACTGGGGGCCTAAAATGGCTGCTTTATCAGAATTATAATACGAATCACGTTAAAAAATTAAAACTCTTAAAATAGACTTTGTGGTCATAACCATAAAGACCATTTTAAGAATTTAAAATTTTTAACGTGATTCATATAAAGCTTCCATTTTAGGCCCCCTGAACTATACATCTAACATATTAAAAGTTGCGTATGTTTGCCAAGCCAAATATTACCTTCTGACTTCGTTGGTGTGTTCATTATCGCGCGCATGTCTTCTTGCGCGTGCGCGTCTCTCCCACGAACGAGAGCGGCGTCGCCTTCTGTCTGTATCGCGAGCCTGTTGGTAAACAAGTTATTTTCATTAATTATTTCGTAGTTATAGAACTTTTTTAGACCGACTACGGCAAAGCCAAAGAAGGGTTATGTTTTTGGGATTGGCTGTACAGCCGCGATTACTGAACTTGGCTCGAAGTCTAGACAAGTTCATAGGCAGAGTAAGATCTTTTCCTGCCCCATAAACTGAGCAGGTATTAACCTTGACATGCATGGGTTGAATAACAGCCGCACGGGTCGATCTTCCGAGTAAGCCGTGCTTTCCGAGGATGGTCCGTGGCTCTGTGTCTCGGAAAGCACCTTACGTTGATCCCGGCTGTCATTTATAATTATAAATGATGTTTATTATGCAAATAGGTTTTCACAAACACTTTTACACGTCATTTTTTTTAAATTAGATGGTGCCGGTGTTTCGTACCTGACTACTCTGAGAAGAAACATCCGAAACAAACTCAGAGGTCATAGTCTCTTTTAAAGTCCAGACATAATCTTGGTTAACTCACATGAGGACTATGCAGATTAGTGTCTGAGATGGTCTCTTGCAGAAAGAACCACACAGTTGTGAGTGGACCTGTCCAGTCAGTGCAAGCATTTGTCAGTTATCGTGTAGCTCGACTTATAACTTAAGGAGCTCAACGACACGACCAACAATACAAAGAAAGGTATGAGTCTATCTGGCAGGCCCCAACGAGATTTATCAACAAGTGATAGGTTTACATAAACACATTATTTTGTACCTATAGAAAATAAATAAGATATATTTAGTACCTCCACAGTTTTTGATTAAATGACGTTTCTATGAAGTGTCTAGCTAGCGGGCCCCCTACTATTATTTTTATTGTTATTATACTTTCAGGTCGCTCAATAGTGCTCGGAGTTAGAAACTATTATGTACCTTACAAATCCAAAATGTCGACTTTCTGTGAGCTATACTTTGGAAGATATTCGTTATTTAGACAAACGTCCAGCCAGCAGGCCCCTTTTTTAAATACTACTCTTTTTACCCGACTGCGCGACGCAAAGGAAGGAATTTTACCAATCAAATCTTCCCAAGTGGAATAAGGAAGTAATATTTTGATAATAATTTCACGCAGATGAAGGTTGCGGGGAATAGCTACTAAGTCTTACATAAAAGATCCTTCAAAAGTCATATTAAAAAATAATAAAAATACTTAATTATCCTGCTCGGAAAATGCGCTCGCAACATTGATTGGTAAAATTTGAATGGGCCCCGACTGTGAGTCGTTCTGTTTTGCATTAGAATTTATGATTTGTTTTTTGTGTGTATCGATTATAAAACTATTTCAATTGTGTAGTTATTTAGTATTACTTAACAGAATAGGGTATATGCAAGAAATACAAAACTTTTTTTATTTCTTAAAAATGTCTTGTATTGGACCATAAAAACATAGTGGTACACTTGTTTCATTCTCTAATACAACACTTATTTTACAATTTAATATTTTAAGTAGCGTGTTTTTGGTGAAACGAAACGCAAACACAAAACGCATCGATTCCGGTAGTGACGTCATAATCCATGTGTCAAAGAAACACTTTTAATTGAAAAGTACTTAAAGTTTCACTAAGATTTTACTATAATATTGTTATTGCAATTTTTGCTTCAATAAAGCACTTACATTTTAGTAAAACTTTTCTACTAAGGGCAAAAAATTAGATTTAAACAAGGCAGATAGAGGTAAGTGACATCAAAGTCCTGACATGAATGGCCGCGACAGTCATGGACGTTTGAACTGTCGTAGAAAATTGCAGGAGTTTAATTTTTTTTGTGCGACAAGCAGCAGTTGAAATTAACTTTTAATTATTTTCTTGGGTTGATAGTACTGCAAATTAATGATTTAGGTGAAAAAAAATTACATGCATATTCCCTATTCTAAACTACTGGGCTTGTTTCTTTCTTTTTAGTTTTATTTAAGTTAATTTTTTCACGTATCTTTTAATATATCATACAATAGCATTAGGAGCTTGATACTATTATGTACCTCACAAAACCAAAATCTCGTATTTCTGTGAGCTATACCTCAGAAGATGAGCTACGTGCCCGAACGAGCTCCTTTACTACTACTTCACATATTACTAGTAACTAGAGGGACCAAAAAAATCTAATTAGTCCGTCAAATAGATTTCCAAAAAATATTTGATACCTACGTATTTTTTCACGTAAACAAAAAATGAAGACGATACAGTGCGTCGAACTCGCGTGACGTCACTAATATGTACAGTGGGCTGCATCAATTGGGCACCCCAGTTGAATTAAAGCTTTCATACAACTGTGGTACCGAATTGATGCAGCCCACCGTACACTTTTTACTGACAAGTGACGTCACAAGCCCCCACTTCGATCATTAGTTGCGTTTCATCTTCGTAATTTTTTATTGATTTGATTAAAACAAAAAATACGTATCCAATATTTTTAGATAATCTAACTGACGGACTAAATAGAATCATTTTTTTTACTCAGGAATCAACCCTATTCCGCAGATATGGTGATGGGTGTCAATTTTTTAAATACAATAAAACACAGAAAAAACCAATTCTTGTTGACTAGTTGTTGAAATATTCTTTTTTATCATGTGCAGATATCACCCATCACATCTTAAGTTTCGCTAGCGTAATTCATTTGACCTTGTTTAGGATACACTGGACATGTATTATAGTTTCGTCCGTCATTGAGGTACCTACTCAATATTCATCATCGGCCTAGCCTTTTCCCAACTATGTAGGGGTCGGCTGCCAGTCTAACCGGATGCAGCTGAATACCAGTATTTAACATGGAGCGACTGCCTATCTGTCCTCCACAACCCAGTTAGTACCTGGGTAATACGATACACACGGGTAAGACTGGTTGTCAGACTTTCGGGCCACTGACTCTCAACGACTGTCAAAGATCTACAAATGACAGCCGGGGCCAACGGCTTAACGTGCTTTCCGAGGCACGGAGGAAACTCGGTGTGTAATGGGCGGTCACCCATCCACGGACCAACCTAGGTCAGCGCGGCTTAACCTAGAGATCGACCCAAGAGGCTGTTATTATTTTGCGACGAGGTACTCAATATTATTAAGTAACAATTCTTGGAGGACTCATCCGGTGTTCAATGTCGAAGTTTAAAAGTAAATATAAATAAATACTAACCGAGTCTTGTCTTCTGTCGCGTCTTCTAGGTGGTTGGTCAACAGGTTCTTCTAGCAGTTCAGTCAACGGCATTACCTGTACAACAAAATAAATATTATATTACTAGCTGTTGCCCGCGGCTTCGCTCGCGTTTTGGCCGGAATTTATCCCATGGGCACGCTGTAAATATGAGGCCATAAGAACCATAGTGGCCTAACTAATTTGGCTTGTCCATTGAATTAGGCCACTATGGTTCTCATGGCCTCATATAGCCTATGGCACTCGGGGATAATGTAGCTTCCTATTAGTGAAAGAATTTTCAAAATCGGTTCAATAGATCCAGAGATTACCCCCTACAACCTCACAAACTTTACCTCTTTATAATATTAGTATAGATATATAGGGTCTATCTATTCATACGTAATCTCTTAAGGGGTCATTGTACTCATCATTATGACCAATTTTTACTATAGGACCAACCTCGAAATCGCGAAAAAAAAAACAGCTGTTCCCAACAATATGATCGCATTAACTCGTCAAAATGTACTGAACAGCAGATTTTTTTTGTAGTTTAGTTAGTTAATTTAGTTGTATATCTACAACTAGCATTTGATTCACCCGCGAAGCTTGTGATAGCTCGGCTAATATGCATGATATAAATATAATTTATAGCCTATAGCATTCATGAATAATGTAGCTTTCTGCCAGTTAAAGATTTTTTATAATTGGATAATTAGTTCCGGAGATTACCCCCTACATACAAACTAAAACAAATTGTACCTCTTTATAATATGTATAGATGCATACCTTAACAAGAGTATGCTCGTTGTGCGGATGTCCTCTCGGCGCATTGGGCGCGTTGGGCGCGGGCGCAGCCAGCTTCGCGCCGCGCGACACCACGAGCCGCGCCCGCGCCGCGCCCGCCGCGCCGCCCGCGCCCCCCGCGCCGCCCGCGCCGCCCGCCAGCGTGCCGGCGCACGGCGAGCGGCCGCGCGTCTCGCCGCCCGATACGGGGGACGGTATTAGTGGGGCGCCTACTGTGGAATAAACAATAGGGATTTTAATGCTTTGTAACATAGATAAACAAAACACTATACGGGGTGAATTTTCAGGAATCGAACATGTTGGTTTTGAAAAAAAAAAAACACTGTATTTTTACACCATTCGATAGTGTCGCCATTACGAATAAAATTCTTGGAAGTAATGACCACTGACAACAATGCCACTTCGGTGTGAATTGAACCGTAAGGCGCAAACCCACCCCGGCGCATTTCAGCTGCGTGGATTCATTTGTTTAACAACGTGGGTCTACGTTTCCACTGCAGTACACACTACACACCACAACTTTGTACAACTGTAGCGTGCGTGACCCATCGCGGCATAGTCGTGGGATGATATTCGTGTATAGTGTGTACCCTATACACAGCGTGCATGGCGTTAACAGCGTTGAGATATGTGAGCGCCTTAGTCGAGCAAGCCACGCATGTACTAAAAATGACGTCAATTGATGCATAGCGTGTCCGTAGTTTGCGGTGGACACAATTACATACATTTTCTTGCAAAGCGAAGCTTAACATACGTGCGTGGCCTATCCGTGCGCCGCTGTGGGTATGCGCCTTTATTTATGCCCTAAGTAAGTAAAGATTGAAAAGTGGTCGATAGTTAGTCAGCGCGGTAGTATATAGTACAAAACGGAAGACGTAATGCAGCTGTGTAGTAACTTTGATTTTATCTGTAATTTTGTGCATGTTTTGTCAAATAAAAAACGAACATTCTTCTGAGACACAAATCTATTCTAAATATGTTTAAAATGTTATGTTTAAAATACAACTAATTTATATGATTTGGTATAACATAATTATACCAAAGCATATAAATATTGTAACCAAAATAAATATTACCACCTGCCACCAAATGAGAATAGATATCTCCCAAAGTCATTTATAATTAAATTCCTATAGAGAGGTCACAGTTCTAAAAATATTCTTAGTTAAATACTTAAATTAGATTACAACAGTGGTAAAGCTGTGATATGATGTGAATTGCTTCATTTAAATTGTTTTGAGATCAAATCGATTTAGGTAGAGCAGCGTTGGGCCAGAAGTACCCGCCTGGTCTGGAATACCGGTCTATGCGGAGCTGGGTTTTGGTCCCATAGTGAAACCGGTTTGCAAACCAGTCTTTCCAAGGGGTATCGTATTACCCAGTACTAACTGTGTTGTGGAGGTCAGATAGGCAGTCGCTCCATGTAAAATACTGGTATTCAGCTGCATCCGGTTAGGCTGGAAGCCGACCCTAACATAGTTGGGAAAAGGCTAGCCAGATGATGTTGAGTAAAACCGGTTTTTGCCGGGTTTTACTATGGGACCACAACCGGGTTTCGCATGCCCCAGTCCGAAACCATGCAAACATTTAATTTTCGAGTAATTTATTTCATCACCTCTCAAACAAAACAGTGAGGAAACTGTTTCACCCAAAAAAAGAATTGTTCCTCAGCAATATTTTTTGCGTAGAGTTACTTAATTTGATGTACAGAATGCTTGGTTGATGGCTTCGTGAAGGGTCTCTTTACACCTTGTATAACAAGGGTGTAACAAGATCCTTAACGAAGCCGAAAGGTACTTCTCTCCATTATTGCGATCATTGTTTTGTTCTAGCTAGACCATACCTGGGAACCTTCTAGTTACGGAGATATTGGGGGTCAAAGTTCCAACTTTTTCTTAAATATTTTTTTTTGAATGTAAAATGTTTACTGTTAACACCTCCAAGACGCCCGTAATATTCAATCTAACACAATGTTCACAATGTTTTGAGTACCTTTCATTGAGTCCTACCGTAAAACGTGATTTTTCACACCAAAAAAAAGTCGTTTCCCAGCAATCATTTTTGCGTAAAGTTACTTAATTTGATGTACATAATACTTGGTTGACAGCTTCGTTAAGGGTCTTGTTAAACCCTGTATGTGGTTCATTGGACAAGGAGAATGTTAATTCTTGCTTACCATGGTTCTCAATCTCAGGTTCCTTCGACGGCTCGGCGTCTCCCGGGGGCGGGGATGGCAGCGCCATCTCCTCTCTGCCCGGCTTCAAGTAATCACTGCTCTCCAGCGCTTTGAAGAGCATCTCCACAAATGGTTTTGTTTCTGTTGAGAAGGAAATATTGAATTAAAAAAACTATTAGGTTTTTATATGAAAATTGTTTATTTCGTGGCGTTCCGTAGGTTTTGCCCGCGGCTCCGCTCCCGTTATGGACTCTTTATCCCGTATTAAATTTCGTTTGTAATAAAAATTTGTATTCGGATGATTTTCGCTAATATCCCACGGGTTTTTTTATAGCCTATGACACTCTGGGATAATGTAGCTTCTAATTTGTGAAAGAATTTTCGAATTCGGATCAGTAGTTCAGAAGATTACCCTATAAATCCAAACTTACAAACTTTTAAATATTATAAAATTTGCCGAAGTTACTCCTAATAACATCAACATAAGCTATCTGCCAGTGAAATTGTTAAAATCGGTCCGGCCTTTCCGGAGATTAACCGGAACAAACAGACAGACGAAATATTAAAAAAAAAAAAAAGTACCGTATTATACAGTCTATCGCTTTGCATCCTGATCAAATTCAAGGAGGTATCTATACTAATGATTCTCGTCCCGAATCGATAATAAAAAGGGTAGGTTTTTTTATTTATTTATTACCGAAACGGTAAGTGTAAACCACCATACTGTCCATATTTATACTGTGGAATATTACCGTACCGTTACCGTATTAAAACGCAGCCCGTCTGTTCCTAGCCCTATGGCTACGTTTTGCGCCGTCACACACAAAACGCAAACGTTTATTCCACAGTATTCCACAGTATAAATATGGACAGTATGGAAACTAGGGGGTGGTTTACACTTACCGATTTCCGTAAAAATAAAAAACCTACTCTTTATCCTATCGATTCGGGTCGAGAATCATTAGTATAGATACCTCCTTGAATTTGACCAGGCTGCAAAGCGACAGCCTGTATACTTTAATATGCATTCAGTAAAAAGCTGTTATTTTGATATTAAAAACACACTTCATTCGTATTTATTATTATAATTAGATTTAGTATACAAGGTGTAACATAAAAACGCACAACCTCTCGTACCACACAGACCACGATATTGATTCGTTTTTCGCGAAGTTTCGGTGGGACAGATACCTGTGTTTAATTTTTTATTTTTTATCATATTACTAAGACTCCACTGTCCGTCCTTCTATCTGTCTGGCTGTCTGTTACCAGGCTGTACCTCATGAACCGTGATAGCTAGACATTTGATATTTTCACAGATGATGAAAATTTCTGTTGCCGCTGTAACAACAAATACTAAAAACAGAATAAAAGAAATATATTTAAGGGGGGCTCCCATACAACAAACGTGTTTTTTTTAGATAATGCTACGGAACACTTCGTGCGCGAGGCTGACTGCCACTTGGCAGGCTTTATTTCTTTATCGTGTCTAACCTGGTGTCAGAGTTTTTATGCCACCCATTGATAGGGCCTCTGACTTGGCTTACCAGTGGGCCCTTTAGATACATACCCTGCTGCAGGAACACGTCCAGTTGATCCACCATCACCTCCCGGAGCTCATCCAGGGGTTTGTCCTTCTTGACGAGGGCGTAGACATACTTGGCGAGGGCTGCAGGGTCGGCATCGCAGCTGGAAACAAATGGAAAGCATTTTATTAGCATATATTGCACAATCCATGTGGGATTTCTTATCAGCAAAACTGATGGGACATCCATAGTAACTTAAATCCCCTAACACCTTTAGGGGATGAATGTCGGTCTGCTCTGGTCGATGGACTAAATGAGTCCATCGACACGTAAAAAAGAAGAAGATTGTTTGAGTTCAGCGCGTCTCTCCGCCCAGCCCCCGTAGCATAACCTGTATAAATCTGTCATTTTGTCGATTGTTCCGTCGACAAAACTCGTTTCTACGGTAGTCATGCTACGGGGGCACTTGTCTCCACTTTGGTATAGACCGGAAATAAGCTGAGTTTTATCAGACAGTATGATGTATAATGACACTTCAGGCTAGCGCATTTGGGAGCTTACAGGGTACCCCGCGAAATTCAAACTTTCTTACGATTTTTTTTTACAATTCGCTGGTTAGTGTCAGGTTGTATGTTGATTAAAATATGATACGCGAAAGGAACACGTATGTAGTTACAGAACTATAATCATTAAAATCATCAATACAACCCTGTTCATTTAACCCCATTGAACGACTTTTTCATGAAATAGTTATCGTGGCAGGCTACCCTGGAGCTCTGCCAGGGTTGTGGGACTGTTCGAAAGAGATACCGCGGCCCTGGAACACAAAGGGCAAAGGAAGGAACATGGATGGGTTTTAGTCAGTAAAAGTCTGACACTTCCTCCTGCTCAGCCCAGAGCGGGAGGGGTTATTTGATGATTTCCCACCCGAAAAAAAAGGCTACCCTGGAGATTCCACCTTAAATGCTATGATGCATGCCCTGCATGATTCCTCATTCCAAATGTTAGTAGGAGTAGTTTTTTTGTTTTGGCAATATTACTGGTGAAATGAAGTGGTGAACCATTTCAATAAACCGACTTTCTTTTACTGCTTCGCTTGTTTTAAATTCGCTGACCCTACGACAAAAAGTTGCGCAAGGCTGGGCAGTGTTTTCTGCTTTCTTAATTAGGAATTTCTCCAAACCACATCAGAAAATAACTCTGCGTATACCTTCGAGGTACAGGGGGCCTAAAATGGAACCTTTATCAGAATCATAATACGAATCACGTTCAAAATTTAAAATTCTTAAAATGGTCTTTATGGTTATGACCACAAAGTCCATTTTAAGAGTTTTAAATTTTTAACGTGATTCATATTTTGATTCTGATAAAGCAGCCATTTGAGGCCCCCAGTAACGAGCATCAATATGTATACACTTTCCTAAATTTAAAAAAAACCGCGGAAATAACGATTTTAACTTTGAGATAGGATCTATTTCATAAAAATATGGGTCCCAAAATATTATGTTTGTAACAACAGTTTTAAGCAGAACTTAAAAAGTTGACACTTAAAGTTGTTAAGTGGTTACATATTGGTGCTTGTGACTGTACAGTCAGTCGCCTGTCTGTCACCTTACACAGGTGATATACTAAAATACAGAGATTACGTATTTATTATTAAAACATCTATCAGTCAAACATTATGTCAGCGTATATATATTTTACGTAACAATGAGGGAACTCTTATCTACCACTGCTTTCTGATAAGGCCAAGCATATTACTTAAATTGGAGGCTATCTATGAACCACTATCTATTTTTATTACGCAAAACTGTAGAAACAGATTAAAGTTAGATACTATATAAAGGGGAAACCCGCAATGGCATGATCACCATTATTCTCCTACCCTTATCCCAATTTATTTGTGGGCGGCGCAGCATGTCTTCTTCTTCTTCCATACTTCTCTATTACTCGTCATCTCGGCAGACACCTCCTTTCTAGCCATATCGTCCTTCACACAGTCCATCCATCGTTTCTTTGGTCTTTCTCTACTATTAAACAGTAACACGCTTATGTCAGACATTAAAAATAAATGCCACGAGATGTTTAAATTCTATTTTGGTTAGACCAACTCACAGGGTTATAATTAACCAGTACTTGTTTATTTTCGTACAATGCAACATCAGTTAGATGTACATGTATTTAGAATAACCACACAGGTGTTAACAAAATAGAATATGTACAAACTATGCATGTGGCTGTATCTGTGAAAATAGACAAGCTGTTTATTAGTGGAGTATATTTTTCTTTTCGTGTTGTTGAAGGATGGAGAAGGGACAGGAAAATCAAAGAAAAGATGGATGGATTGTGTGAGGGATGATTACACAACATCGCGCCTGTATTTCCCGACGGGTTAGGTAGAGGTGTACCTAATAGTACACCCACTTTTCGCTAGTTATATTTTAGTCCCGTGTTATAGGTGCGAGCAATCAACAGGCTACAAACTCAGGCCGCAGGCTACTACAGGGACTGCCAGGGTTGCGGGACTGTTCGAAAGAGATACCGCAGCCCTGGAACACAAAGGGCAAAGGAAGGAACATGGATGGGTTTTAGTCAGTAAAAGTCTGACACTCCCTCCTGCCCAGCCCAGAGCGGGAGGGGTTATTTGATGATTTCCAATGTATAAAAAAAAAAGGCTACTACAGGGACAAAACGTCTGTGAACATAAGTTTTTTATATGAAAAAGCTGTTCCATATTATTTCTTGGATAAAGATTTTCGGTTAAGACTTCCCTTAACATGTCAAGCGATCGCCTACAATCTGTCATCTCCTAGGGTATTAACAGTTACATTTATTATTTCAAGTACTTTTTCTTGCATACTATTTTTAGTTCATACAAAAAAATTCAAGTTTATGTACAAAATATGGCAAATGTTCTCTCTCTGTTATCTGTGAGGCTGTTTCTAAAACTGAATGTAGCATAGTAATTCCTGGATTTGTTACTTTGCTAGGCAGATATTAGTGTACCCCACAGCATGAACATTATTCTTGTCTCATCACACACACAGTAAGTGAGTAGCTAACATAATCAAGTTGGCAAAAAGAACGATAGGAGATGTCTATGGCTCAATTAAATAACTAGAATCCTGCATCGCACAGAGTTATCTTTTAGGTTAAGGATATATTCAGAAACCCAACTACAACCGTTGGGCAGTAGCCCAGTCAGACAAAACCAACCATCCGGGGCTTTAGTCTGCTATTGCAATAGTGTCAGAATGGTCTATCATTGATTTAATAAGGCCCCGCGCAGACGAATTACCCTTTGTACGCACGTGAAACGAGTTTCGAACGCGCTTCAATACGCCGTGGGCTAGGGGCCTTATTAAATCAATTATAGACCATTCTGACACTATTGCAATAGCAGACTAAGGCCCCTGGTGAGATGATCCTCCCTTTTCAATGGGTGATATGTAACTTTACTCTCATTTCCTTATACCACTTTTCTTTTCTTTTTTTTTCAGATGGGAAATTGTCAAACTCAAGACTTTTACTGACTAAAACCCATCCATGTTCCTTCTTTTGCCCTTTGTGTTCCAGGGCCGCGGTATCTCTTTCGAACAACAACCCCGGCAGGTTCCTTATACCCCTAGGAGCAACTAATTTTACCACTTTTTAACACTAGAATGAGTTGTAGGCTGGGTTTTTTGAAACTTTTAACTCCAAAGAGCTGATTCTTTGGTAAAAACCTACACAACGAACTTACACTTATGCCAATCTTAGCTGACTTGCACTTCATTTGAAAATTAACCATTTTTGCATGAGTTTAGTGTTCTCATTCATATGATATGTTTGATCACAGTGGCTTGTAGGAATATGCTTGTATTTATAGTGTATATAGATACAGGATGCTTAACAAAGTATGTGCTAAGTCATTTTAAGAAATCTCCGGTTTTAGATATCATTTTTTTACTACATTAGCTCTAGAATGGTGGTAATAATCTCGGTAAAAATACACAGGTTGGGTATTGAGTCTGCTATCCACTTCATCAGGTTTTTTCAAAGTTTAAGATGTTTTCACTACAATTCACCTGGAAGTGACAATACAGTTTCAATTTAAGTGCAAAAATAAATAAATTGTACTGTGGTTCAAGAATTTGGTATTATAGATGTGATGAATAAAAATCGAATAATTGCTGAGTTTTAATTTAAGTGCAAAAATAAATAAATTGAACTGTGGTTGAAGAATATGGTATTTTAGGTAGATGTGATAATTAAAAATTTAATAACTGCATAGATAATGTTAGCCATAGATAAAAGTAAGTAAGGAGGTTGGTAATCACATTTCTAACCTATTTTTAATGTAATTATTTATTTATAACGCCAACAATAAGGTAGTGCTGTTACAACTTTTTAAACAACAATATTTTTATTGATAGTATTTTTCATTTATTGATTTTCTATTGATTACAAATAGAAGAAACAGAAACATAAAATTAACAAATTGGCTATTTTACATACAGGTTGACTCATTGCCCTAATTAGACTTTATCTACCAAGTGATAATAATGTTTTTTTTTTCCAAAATGAACATTTGAGGTTATAATACTGGTTGTCAAATTGCCAAAATAAGTTACGAAACGTGATTTTGTATCTAATCTATTCAATAAAATGAAGATATTAAATAAAAATCAACAAGATAAAAAGTTAACGACAGTGCAAACTGTAAAACTGAATTTCACCAAACATATTTGATTGGAATGTCATTAGAAACAGATATTTTCTTCGTTTCTTCAATAACAACGAGTTATTTGTAGAGATTCAAAGAAATGCTATGAAAACTAAGCAAGGTTTTTCATTTACAACCTTTGCAAAGACGAAAATAAAACGCCATGTGTCATGTCAAATCAAATAAAAAAATAAAGCTAAATGAAACTTGATACTTTTACTCATTAATTATTCATGTTGCGTGAAAATATCTCCGCAAAATAAAATCAATGAAATGATTCGATGAATAACTCGCAAATTGCGAATTTCTAGTAAATTATCACACTAATGTAAATAGTAAAAATATGGCAGCGGGTGTATTGTACTCACAGGGGCTCCAATATGGAGGTCAACCACGACTTGAAAGCGTCAGGATTTTCAATAATCATCTCGTTGCAACAATTATATCGTCCACAGATGACAATTCATCCACAACACACTTATTAAAATAGAGAAATTGCAATTATATCTACAGTAAAAGACTACAATCACTTGAAAATAATCGTCCTTCACGTTTCACTGTACACTTCACTTTTATGTAACTTTTTTATTAAATGAAGAAATTTGTACAACGGTGTCAAGTTATTCTGCCTGACAAGTGTTGCTATTAGTAAAAAAAAAAAACTACTACTTGGTACAGTGTGTTCAGTACATAATTAACGGTGACGAAATAGTGAACTAAATGAAAATGTGTTTATAAAACAATATCTTTTCTGCTCTTAAAACTGGAATCACAGTAACTTCAGTTTAATAGATTATGATTTCAGTTGCGACGGCTGTATCATAAAACAAGATCGTAAAAACTAATCGCTTTTAGATGCGAGTTTCTATCACAATCACTATAAAACAAAGTCGCTTCCCGCTGTCTGACCCTATATGCTTAAATCTTTAAAACGACGCAACGGATTTTGATGCGGTTTTTTTTAATAGATAGAGTGTTTCAAGATAAAGGTTTATATCCATGACATTACACCCGTGCGAAGCCGGGGAGGGTCGCTAATTTTCAATATTTTTTTCTAGTCTTGAATTCATCACTGTTCTGCCCCTAACTCAATTTATATAGTCTTCTTCTTGTATACTTCTCTGTTAGTCGTCAAGTCATGATTCGACCCCTTTCGAACCATAAAATATATCCTATTCAAACTCAAACTCAAAGCGTTTATTTCAATTAGACCTTCGCAGGCACTTTTGAAAGTCAGAAAAACAAAGGCGAAGCTACAGTCACAGACACAAGGCATAATAACTTGTGAAAGTACTGTAGTTGCCCATTCCAAAGCGTAGATCTCTATGGAGAAGAATGGGCAAGAAACTCCATGGACACTCTTTTCAATCAAAATATTGTTACAAGATCTTGGTTACATCATTCATGTTGAGATTATACATATATGTGAGAACGATGTAGAAAGACGTGCACATTAAGAGCATCCAGAGTAAAAGATTATAACTATCAACAATTTAAAAACAAAGTAGTTAAAATAAACCGTGGCAGCTAAGAGATGACCAGTCCCAACTGACAGCGCCCGTTCACGAACATGACGCATGCATCAGCTCCATTCAGCTCAACCATATTGATATTTTATTCTAGTCTGCTAGTCTTAAATGTATTTGGCAAATTAATAAAATTAGGTATCTACCAATGCAGCCAGTACGGTAAACCCCATTTCTCTACTGAAATACGGCAGACAAATAGTCAGATCGTCAGATTCAAAAGCTACCGAATAAATCAGCGGCCAGCAAAATATTAGACTCCCGAATTCGCAACACCTTATTACGGTCTAAAACAGGCAGCACTGGCGATGAGTCTGCGAAGTTAAAATTTAAAATGGGGCTGGGCGGGTCATGCTGCCAGTATGAAGCCGGACCGATGGATGAAGATAGTCACAGTACACTGGGTGCCAGAAGACAGGCATCGTAACCGAGGCAGGTTATGAAACGCTGGTGTGTCAATCTGGACTCATTCCTAACGGATTGGTCCGAGAAAAAAAAAACCAGCCGGCTTAGATACTGATCTAAGCTTTTTTTTTGTTTTCTTGTTAGCGGATCTTTTGAAAAAAATGGTGTTAAATATTGTACGGTGTTAACGAACATTTCGTGTGCGAGTCCGACTCACACTTGGCTGACTTTTGTTAATTTGAAGATACGTCGCGTTGAGACGATCATAATACGCTCGGATCGAGTGGACTCGACGCGTTAACGAGATGCGTCTGAGTAGGTATCCGAGACCACTCGGTCCGACCGTCTGAACATACTCTGATCGTGTCAACACGGCTTTACCTTCCTGCACGCGCACACTAAGTGGGAGGGAGGGGTATAAAAGTGGCCTAAAAAAACCCTCACGTTATTAAAGGATGGCCCCTATTGTGAGAATAATCTACACATATTATAATAAAATCGTAAAATCTAAATCGATGTTCCGACATGGCGCAAAACCTACTGCATAGATCCTGTTCAAATTTTGAGGCGGCTTCAACGTGGCTTTACCTTCCTGCACGCGTAGAATGACCACCGTAGAAACTTATCAAATTATCAATATCCATACGGAGTTTGGATTTAAATATGTCACGGAGAGTTCCCTAATTTATTTTGGAATTTTATTGATTTTTTTTTGCTATCAATTATAAGCATTTTGAATGTAAATCGTGTGCTACAAAGCAGTAAGAAGTATCTTAAAAAAAGAAGCCGCTACGAAGCCAGAACTTGTGCTCGGTTGATGGCAATAGGTTGGCCTCCAATTTCATTCGGCTTAAAAATAACTGGCAAAATAAAGGTGTACTATTAGGTGGGTCGTTTTTCTTTTTAACCTACAAAAAGGTGTTTCCACCAGTCAGTGAAAAAAAAAACAAGGAAATTACCATAATTTTTTCTTAATAGTATTTCAACATGCACTGTACTATACTATACACATAATGGCTGTGCACGATTAAATAACATATATATATATTGAATAATTTCATTAAAAAAGTACGTTACAGACGTAGAAAGAGAACTGTCTACGGTTACAGAGTTGTAAATCCGCGTGACAGAAGTGTATTTCATACAAATCGCAGTGTCTCCCGCTACCTCGGCTTGCGTATAATCCATAATATTACGAAAAAATTATACGATGACACAAAACGTAAAAATATCTTATAATTCCTAAATATACCTATCATGTAATAACAACCATTATTTTTTATCACTTTTAATAAAATATTCAAAAAAATCTCAAATACTTGTCTCCTTTTAACTGAAGTTTTATTCTGTAAATTCTGTCACGTGTTAAAACGCGTTTGTGCCGCTCATCTTTGTGGCCTGCGATTGGAGGTTTAGACCCCCTTCCCCCCTTGGTACGATTTTCACTCTGAGATCAAGAGACAGTGCGTCAATCGCCTGAAAGCTATGATATGAGGTGCTTGTGTTTATTCGGCAACCGCTTCGTCACGTAAGTAATTGATTCAAAATATAATTATTATTGTTACTTTTCGTTGTCTACTCTTACGTAATAAGAAATATTTTATTGCCAACGTGTAAATTATATATGTCGGGGTATCAGGATTTACTCCGCTAGGCTTCTACATAATGTGCGCAGACGATGGGTTTCGTGCTATGAAAAGATACGGAGCGATACACTGTTTCTAGCAAAACTAACGAATTACTTGAGATTACAACTTAGCAAAATAACACGGGGCACAATGAATCAGGTACAGTTCCAAGAGGTCTTAACTCGGCCTCGATCAGACACTGAATGTCGTCCTAGCTCAGAGTTTGTGACCATCTGGGCTCTGTAACAAATACGCTGTGGTGTGGGTAGACTTGTAAGTAGGTCGCTTGACCACCGTGCACTTGTGATTCATTTTAAGCCCGTACCAATGACCGTCTCCGACATATATTCTATGTTAACTTTGAAATATTATCGACTTTGCAACAAATTTTTACGCCTCCGTCACAATGCAACATGTTTATTGTAACGGAGAAGTAAAGTACGTGACGGGGGGTAAAATAAACGATATTCTTATTCTTTATTACACACAAAATATAGAAGTAGGACACACAAAATTACAATATATAACTTATGTACAACGGCGAGCTTAACCCAGGATTGGGTTTTATTACAGCAAACCTTACGTTTGATTGTGAGATTTGCGAATGAGGATAAACCTATTTGCAAAAACGAACATTTTAAAACTTAAATTTACTTATTTTTACTAAACTAATACATCAAATATAATAAACGTAATACATATATATTGTATATACCAGGCCACTCAGAAAGTATTGCGATAAATAGTTTTAATATATGGGAGACTGGCCAGTTAGAATCTTTTTCAAAAATATGATTACTTGTAAGTAAAAATATGTGTGTTCCATTTTCAAAATTTCCCTCCACATTTTTTGCGAGCCAATTCAAAGTATCGTGTCTTACTGAAAAATGGATCTGCGCCGGGAACATTTTAGAGCTATGATTTTTTACGATTTCAAGTGTCGCCTGAAACCGGAAGAATCGTTCGATAGACTTCAAATGGTATTTATGGATGAAGGCCCCTCCAAGGCAACCGTGTATCGTTGGTATAACGAATTTAGGCGCGGTCGACCAACCTTGGGGGATGAAGAAAGAAGCGGTCGCCCTTTGACGCCTATTACGGAAGAAAACGTGCTAGCAGTGAAAAATTTAATCCAAGATAATAGGCGAATTACATATCAGGAGATTCAGCACATATTAAAGATTGGATCGGGAAGCGTTCACGAGATTCTACACGGGCATCTTCGCGTGAGGAGGATAGTATACGCTGGGTGCCGCACTACCTCACCGACGCTCAGAAGCAGGCCCGGGTGGAATGGTGCCGTGATATGCTGAACAAATTTGAAGCAGGCTCGTCTCGGCGTGTTTACGACATCGTAACAGGTGATGAGTCCTGGATTTATCATTACGATCCAGAAACCAAGCGCCAGTCGACAGTTTGGGTGTTTCAAAATGAACCAACGCCTACCAAAGTGAAGCGATCTCGAAGCGGGGGGAAGATTTTGATCGCCAGCTTTTTTAATTTGACTGGCCACTTGGCGTCAATTCCCTTACGAGATCAAAGAAGCATCAACGCCGAATGGTATACTACTAAATGTTTACCAGAAGTTTTTTCTGTTGTGAGCAACAAGCGACCAAACACAGGGCTCCGCGGACTACTGCTCCACCACGACAATGCGCCTGCACACACCGCGCTCAAAACGAGGGACTTCCTGGACAGTACACCAGTCAAACTCCTGGGTCACCCTCCTTACAGCCCTGATCTAGCACCGTGTGACTTCTTTTTATTTCTAAAAATCAAAAATCAGCTCAAGGGGATACAATTTTCGTCGCCGGAAGATGCGCTGGCTGCGTTCGAGCAGGCTGTAAACGAGGTGTCCGCGGCGGACTGGAAAAAGTGTTTTGAAAACTGGTTCAGACGCATGAATCTTTGTATAGAGGCTGGTGGAGAGTACTTTGAAAAGATTTAATAAAAATATATGTACCTGTAGAACAATTTTTTTTAGTGTCGCAAAACTTTCTGAGTGTCCCACGTATAGATAGATACACAAAATACTATATATATGTATACTATAATCCTGTTGACAGGAAATGTTCTCTTATTCCTTTCTTGAACACATCTAACGAAGGGCAATCCCGCAAGGAGTATGGAAGCGAATTCCAAAGGCGCACAGCCCGAACAGTAAAGGAACCATCATACCGACTTGAGGAGTGAGGAGGGAAACGAAGGAGAAGAGACGATGATGAGCGACAGGGTTTCCCACTAGGAACCAGATACTCGAAGCGATCCCGAAGATACGAAGGAGCTTTAGGATTATGGAGAACAGAAAAGAAAAAAGAGAGAGTGTGTGAGTCTCGACGCTGCCGAATAGGTAGCCACCGCCTCCGAAATTCCGACACATGATCGTATTTTTACAAAGCTCGAAAATGAAGCGGATACACAAATTCTGCAGATGTTCGAGCTTATAAAGAAGATCTTCAGTCGCATCATGAAAACAAACATCAGCATAGTCTAGAAGAGGAAGAAGAAGAGACTAAGCAAGAGTAATTTTAGTCTGAAAAGGCAGGAACTTCTGAAGACGCTTAAGTGACCGATACGAGCAAAATACCCTCCTGCTTACTTCAGCAATGTGAACATGCCAAGACAGGTTGCAGTCCAAGAATACACCTAAGTCTCTTACTTTTTTATAGCGACTCCATCGTACAAAACAGGCGGGAGGGATTGATGACTCAATAAATTGACAAAGTATCTGCCACCAATAATGAGAGCTTGTGACTTAGTTGGGTTAACCAATAGTCCAAAATTTTTAGCCCACAGACTGATGTTTTGAAGATCATTATTGATGGCGTCGATGGCTCCTGGAAGCTCTTCGAGTTTAAAATGGCGATAAAGCTGCAAGTCGTCTGCATAGAGATGATAATGAGAAGTTAATATCTTAGTGATAGCGTTAATAAAAACGGAGAAAAGAAGAGGAGAAAGAACGCCACCCTGAGGAACACCCGCAGAAAGATCGCACCAATCAGAGCAAGCCTCATTCAAGTATACCGACTGCGAGCGACCCCGAAGATACGAATCAAACTAAGCAGTCACAGAAGGAGATATGTTTAGAGAGGAAAGGATACCTAAGAGGATGTCAAAATCAACTGAATTAAAAGCACTGCTAAAGTCCAGTAAAACCAATACCGTAAGGAGCCGGTTAGTTAGTGAAATTCACAAAAATCTTGATGTATCAATTTCAAGGGTAAAGTCTGCCAAATATATAGAAAACGATCAAATCAAAAGAAAGCGATTGTGGTTGAATACAAGATGACGCAGTTCCGGACCAATGTGATAAAAGCTCTTCGTATTTACAACAAAAATCACAAAGATGACAAATTCAACACCAAACTGGTCAAGCTGCGCGAAACAACCAATGCGCTGGTGAGAAACAACCAATTTACATCTCAGAATCGCTAACTCCCGCCACGCGTCATCTTTTGTATCATGCTAAACAAGCTCAGAAGAAAAATTGTTTTAAGTATTGTTGGATTTCCTACGGTAAAGTTTTTATAAAAGAAGATGATGGATGGCCAAGAATACACATCAAATCACTGCAACAAATTGAAGACCATAGAGCCGATTCTGATCCTAATATCCACAATCTTAGCAAGTGACTATTCCTGAATACTTTTAGTTATAGTTCTATTACTTAACCCTGCCAGACATACACGCAATACACAAGGAAATACGCACGCAATACAAAAACAATATATTTCTTAAAAATCAGCTACACATTATCAAATATCTCAAAAACCCAAAAAAAAACTCTGTGTTCCGATGAATTTAGCGAGTCATTTTGTTGCCAATACCCTAATACCAACAACATGCAGTAAAGACTATGGTTGACTTGCAAGTAATTTCCTCGGACATTGATGAACAAATCAATATCGGCAACTCATTGGTCGCCGAATTTCCGGAATACTGTAAATCAGCTCTTCATATGACTCATCAAAATGTTACTGTATTAACGCAGAATATTAGAAGCTTGCATAAAAATGGTAATGAGTGTCTTGTAGTTCTTCTTAAGCGTCTGGATATTGCCTATGATTTTCTGATTATATTGACAGAATGCTGGCTTTCTGATACTACCGTCATACCGACGATCGACAATTCGTCTCTTATTCTACAAAAACATATCTAAATAAAAATAGCGGCATCGTTATCCATGTTAAGAACAGTATAAGCTGCTCTATCACAGAACCAAATTACTATCTGGAAGCAAACTGTTTAATTATCACTTGCGATATCGATTTAGCCATAGTTCCGATTTATAGACCACCTTCTTTCAAGAATTAAAATTCATTTCTAGGATCTTTGGATGTAGTGCTAAAAGGTTTATAACAATATAAAAATATTGTGTTGATGGGGGATATTAATATAAATATCAATGATAACCTGCATGGACAATCTTTGGAATATATTAACTTATAGGCTTCACATGGTCTCTTAGCATCACACACCTTTCCTACTAGAGAAGCAAACTGTCTTGATCACTGTTTTATCAAAACAAAATACAAAACTACAACTATAGTTTGTAACAGTACATTGACGGACCATAATTGTGTAATGACTACAATACCTCGCAGGGCAACGGTTATGAAGAAACCTAATAAAAGATTGTACACAAAATGTGACTATGATGCCGCTGTTGCAGATTTGGAGCAGCTTGATTGGAAAGACATACTATCTCTGCTGGATCCAAATGAAATTACTAATCAATTCCTTAATATCATAAGAGACACCTTAAAACGACACACTTATACCTATAAATTTTCCACACGTAAAACAAATATCAAGCCCTAGATACACCAGGTTTATGTCGTTGTATGAGAAACCGTGATAAACTTCACCAGAAACTTAGATTAAATCCAGATAATGAGGTGTTAAAAATTACATATAAACGTTATCGTAACACCTTTTTTTTCGGATGGGAAATCGTCAAATAACTCCTCGCGCTCTGGGCTGAGCAGGAGGGAGTGTCAGACTTTTACTGACTAAAACCCATCCATGTTCCTTTACCCTTTGTGTTCCAGGGCCGCAGTATCTCTTTCGAAGAGTCCCGCAACCCTGGCGGGCATCGGTCCTTCCAGACCCCTCCTGTTTGCTGACATCTCTTTGAGGCGCGCGTGGAACACGAACGCGCTGTCGACAAGACCTGTCGTCATAAGAAGGACGGACGGCGAGCTAGCCCATAGCTCGCCGTCCACAGGCCCGCGCCTACGGTGGCCGGGGGCCACCACGTGGCCCCCGACGCCCAGTGTGTCTCCCGCAGCGGCTGGGACGTGAGGTTCTCTCCCTCTCACGTTCCGCCACCTCCTTCGCTAGCATGACTGCTTCGCAGAAGGAGATGACGGCGTCCCATTCCGTCTCGCTCCGGACCATGGATTGAACCAAGGCCGGACGCGAGAGGTCGCCACCGTTATCGTAACACCTGTAATAACCTATTGAAAACTTTAAAAAATAATTATTTTAAAACTGAATTGGACAATAGTGAAAATAACTTGAAAAACAATGGGGCTTCATAAAAGATATGTGCAACTTGGACAAAATAGATACGTCAGCAGCGGACCTTTTAAGTAAAGAGCAAGACAGCCAGAGCTCACTGCATGTTGTTGTTGGTGCCAATAATATAAGCCAATAATATACTATCTAGAACTAAAACAAATGAAAAGGATCTTATCAAAAATTTGAATTTTAATAATCAACCCCTGCATTCGATTATGCTCTTTCCAACAGATGAGAACGAAGTTAAACGCATTATATCCAATCTTAAAAATACTGGTCCGTCGGGGTGGGATGGTATTACAACAAAGTTTCTAAAAAAAGCGGTGAACGCCATTATAAAACCAGTTACTAGTATTTGTAACACCTGTTTCACCACAGGGACTTTCCCACTGGCTCTAAAAAAATCGGTCACTGTTCCAATTGTTAAGTCTGTTGACAGAAATAACTTGTCGAATTATAGACCTATTTCCTTGCTGCTTAGTTTATCGAAAATCTTAAAAAAACTAATCAACTGTAGACTAAAGAAATATTTGGAGTCAAATGGAGTTTTGTCGTGCAATCAATTTGGATTTAGGGAAGGCAGATCTACCAGTGATGCCCTACATAAGTTAACTTCTTTTATTGTCGATGGCTTGGATGGTGGAGATAGAGTCTTGGGTATATTTTTAGATCTCGCTAAGGCGTTCGACACAGTCTCCGTTCCTATTCTCCTTGCTAAGTTGGAACACATGGGAATGCGAGGTATACCGCTGACTTTATTTAGGGATTATTTAAGTAACCGCAACCAGATTGTCAAGATCAAAGATGAATATAGCCAAGAGGTCGATATGATATACGGAGTCCCACAGGGGAGTGTGCTAGGCCCAACGCTGTTTTTGGTCTACATCAATGATATGTGTGGCCTTTTCATCAACAAGGGACAAATTGTCACCTTTGCCGATGACACAGTTTTATTATTTAGAGCAAAAACATGGTTGGATATAAATAGCATAGCAAATAAAGGAATGCGCTCAGTGGCAACATGGCTTGATAACAATTTGCTAACCTTGAATGCCCAAAAAACCATGTACATCTCCTTCAGCACATCAATTAAAACTCAGCGTCCATCAAACACTATGGATATAAAAGTACATAAATGTCAGAACGTACTTACATGTAACTGTTACGGTATTAACAATACCACCTCCAATAAATATCTCGGTGTTGTTGTAAATCAGTATCTGAATTGGAAAGAGCAAGCCAAAAAACTAAGTGCCCGTATACGAAAACTGAAATGCATCTTTAAAATACTCAGAAGTGCTTGTACAATGCAATTACGCACTACTGTGTATTACTCACTTTGTCAGTCTATTGTAAGCTACCGTCTAACTATCGGGGGTGGTACATCAAAAACTACATTACTGGTGGTAGAAAGAGCTCAACGTGCCCTACTCAAAGTAATGTGTTTCAAAAACTACAGGTATCCCACTGATCCATTATATATATTATATAAGGAAAATAATGTACTTTCTGTGCGGAAACTGTTTATCCGGCTTTTAGTTATTTCACAGCACAAGATGAAACTGACTTCGGGCCGGGCTTAGGCGAAGGTTGGATATAGTTTATAATACTTACTCCCAAATGTAAGACTAAGTTTGCTCAAAACTTTCAAAATTATCTTGGCCCCAGCCTATTATAATAAAAAAAGCAAAAGATTAAAAACAAGAGATCTAAACTGTCGCGAATGTAAAAAGTCTATTGATGAATTTCTTAAAAAGCTAGTTTACTATGAAGTGGAAAATATTTTGGGATATAACGTGACACACACACACGTACGCACGTACACACACAAACACACATTTTGTACAAGAAAACACAAAGTATGGCATGCTAAAGAAAAAACAAAGAAAAAGTTTAATTTTAACTCATTTTACCTTTTTTTAAATTTTTGCTTTACTTAATATTATAATTGTATTTTTATTATTTTTTAAATCAGTTTTTTTGCCTTGAATAAAGTAACACGAAAGCAATGCAAATATTTGTGAACAAACTTAACATCTAAAAATTTTCCATATACTATGTGAATTTACGCTACTACCTACAAATTAAAAAAACTAAGTGAACAACAATTTGAATGTTTGACACATTTTACCCTCAGTTTTGCTTTGTATTGTTAAAAAAGTGAGATTATCTAATTATTTTCTCTCAAATCGGCTTATTATAATATTGTTAAATGAGAACGAGGAAACCTGTCCTGGTAAACTGTATTACGGTGATACAGTTTATAACTAGTACGGGGGTCAGTGTGAATCGGTTTCGTAACAACCAGAATTTATTATTGTGTACTGACTTACTGAGTTATTATTTGGGAATCTAATCTTTTAGCTTCATACAAAATAAGTATTGGTGTTCATTTTTTATAATTCTTTTGGCAAAATAAAGATTATGATTAGTTATTATGGTAATTATTCCTGCGGGTAGTGTTACAAATATGTTTCTATCTTCGTGTATAGCTATTTATTACTTATTTCCTATTTCCAGATACCATCATGGCGAAAAAGAAGACATTAACACCCAGAAAGACAGCGGCGTTGTTGCTGAAATAAAGCGCAAATAATTTCATTGATTATCTAAGTTCGATCTCATGTTATTTTTTATGACAATGTTGAAGACGGATAAAGATTTATAACAAAATAAATGATTCTAGAAAAATAAACCTGTTTTATTCCAAAAGGCAGCCTGGTCCTGGTATCCCCTAGAATAATAATTCTGTCACGTAAGTTACTACTCTGTCACGATGTTGTCTCCTGGTAGGAAAATTGTTTTAGTCGATTATATATTTTGTTATGAATAATGCAACATTGGAAAATTTATATTTATAATAGTTGATGATATTGCCGTCCGTGATATTCGTATTTATTTGTAAATGATAGTAAAAATTGATTTAAAGCAAAAACATAATTTATTTTAGCAGAAAATGTGACAGAGTGGTATAAGATCATGAATAAAACATATTTTATAAATAAAAAATGTTTTATTTTAATATGTTTTCTAAAAGTTCCTTCAGTTAATTAATGTATTACAAAAGTACAAGTTATTTGACAAAGAGTGTTCTCTAGAATAGAATAAAATAAAAGATTTCGTGACGGAGGTGTAATTTTTTTTGTGTAATCCATCTTTCAGGTCTTGAAAATCGTACAAAAATCTGTAAACTTCTCGGCCAACAACAACAACTTTTTTTCGTAATCGAACCATGTTTTAACAAATTGTAGGTTAAAAAGAAGAACGACTCAGGTACACCTCTGCCTCACCCTTCGGGAATTACGCCTAAGATCGGGCTTCACTCATGCGGTTACCGAATAAAAACAATATTTTTTAGTAATCTTAAGATTTCTTTTTTTTTTTTTGTTTTTTTTTTTTTTTTTATTACAATCTAGCCTAATAGGGCTACTAAGCAATTTTAATGTAACTTAAAAAAGTAAAATTATATAGAAGAGCACGTCCATTTAGTTTACTTAGCGAAGTCACTTTGTTCTAGTGTCTATATAAATAGCTAGGTACTATATTACACTCGCGGTAAACTCACAAATAGATTACACTACACTAACTCAAAAGGCTTAGTCCTTTTGAGCCTTCTTGCTATGTCCGTGTTATCGAGGAGCTGGATGGCCTCGACATTAACATGATGATGAAGCCAATGTTCATGAGCTTTTGCATATTTTTGGATTATGCCGTTTACGAACTCTATATTCAGCTCCCGATGGATGTCGTCAATTCTTATGTACCAAGGCGCGTTCACGATGTTCTTGAGTACTTTTTTCTGGAATTTTTGTATAATTTCTACATTGCTTTCTTTGGCGCAACCTCATAGTTGTATACCATAGGTCCATGCTGGCCTAAGGACTGATTTGAAGAGCAGGATTTTGTTAGGAACTGACAACGCGGAATGTCTTCCTAGTAGTATTTCAAATGTCTCGCTGATAGTGGCTGATGTGTCGGGTCGTTTAGTTCCCTTCAATATGGTTGAGCTGAATGGGGCTGATCCATGCGTCATGTTCGTGGACGGGCGCTGTCAGTTGGGACTGGTTATCTCTTGCCACGGTTTATTTTAACTACTTTGTTTTTAAATTGTTGATAATTATAATTTTTTACTCTGGACGCTCTTAATGTGCACGTCTTTCTAAATCGTTCTCACGTATATTATGTATAATCTCAACATGAATGATGTAACCAAGGTTTTGTAACAATATGCTGATTTAAAAGAGTGTCCATGGAGTTTCTTGCCCATTCTTCTCCATAGAGATCTACGCTTTGGAATGGGCAACTACAGTATACTTTCACAGTTTTTATGCCTTGTGACTGGGACTGTAGCTTCATTTCATTGTTATCTTTGTTTCGACAGTTCAAAAGTGCCTGTAACTGGCCTACTTGAAATAAATGCTTTGATTTTGATTTTGACCAGTTCATGCTTCTGTAACGAATTTCTAATTCTTCTCGTTTCTTTTTGACATGTGCTTTCCAGCGAAGCTTTGCGTCTAAGGTCATACCAAGATATTTGGCAGTGTTTTCGTACGATACACTTTTGTTGTTTATGTACAGTGGGTTGTATTCCGATTTCTTATTAGTGAAGTCAATGTGAATGGATTTTGTTTCATTCAACATGATCCTCCACTTTTTGGTCCAATCATAGAATTGATTTATTGCTTTTTGTACTTTTATCACAGCTTCGTTGTGACTGGAACCTGTGGTCATTATTGCGGTATCATCAGCAAAATAGTTGCATTTCCTAGTTCTGGTATATCACATGTGTACAATAGGTACAGGACCGGGCCTAGAACACTTCCTTGTGGCACACTGGCGGCTTTTATTTCTTTTAGTTCAGAATAGGCATTTTCTTGTCTTACTCTGAAGGCTCTACCAGTTTTATATCACTCTAATATATCTGCGAACTGTTTTGGCAACATAGATCTTAGTTTGTAAATCAATCCCTTGTGCCAAACTTTGTGGCACATCTAAAAATAGAGTGGTACATACTTTTCTATCTTCAAGAGCTTTTTCAATTACTTGAGACTTCATGAACAAATTGCAAATGGGTTGTCTGATAAAATTAAGTCAAGGCTACCTTTTATTAAAATTAACGGAACTAATGTGTTTTCCAAACCAAACGAAATCAAAATTAAATGAAACTACAAAGCCTATGGGCCAAAAATCTGTTGGGTTGTCTATCTTTTTGTCCCTACCACAGGGTTGTAAGGTAGACGAGATGATACTATAATTTTAAACACTTCTGTTTTCTTATTCAAATATGTATTTAAAAAAGTAAACGATGATTTACTTCTACTTAATAAAATATTATAACAAACACGACGGTAACGTTGTAAGTAAAATCAGTGAAGCCTTACTCACGGTTATCGCAATTTTAAATAATCTCGACTTAATGCAACAGGCAACCCATTCGTTATAATTATGTTTTTTATGTATTTAAGGTAATTGTACATTTTGTACATATTAATATTTGTGGGAGAAAATAAATAAATAAAAATAAATAAATAAATTGTACTCATCATTATAAACAACTTTCACTATGGGACCAACCCCTAAATCGCGAAAAAAAAGCAGTTGCTCAGTACATTTTGTCGAATTATGCGCAGAGAAATATAAGAAGTAGATTTTTTTCGCGAAATCAGTATTACTCCCATAGTAAAAGTTGTTCATAATGACCAACTTTTACTATGGGACTACAATGACCCCTTAAGAGATTTCGTGTATGAACAAATAGACCTTAGATTAAAAATATTTTTCACTCAGTAAACAGATGGGCTGGATTGGGCATTTATTCAGTAGATAGGCTGTATTTACAATTGTGGATATATCACAGAGTGAAGAGGAATTGTATCCGTAAAAGTAACTGTTTCACTCGCGGGACTGCACTTGCATGTGGACTTCGGAGCAAAATATTAATATTAATCAACATAAATCTGGTGTATAGAGAAGGGCTTGCTTCGACAGTATTTGTTACATCGAGCTGCGTCTACTCATCAATTTTTTTTGCCCGTTTTCAGAGTCGTTAGAAAAGTATACGCTTCGGCAATCGTGGTCTACCTTCGTAAATACGAGATCTAATATTATTAGCCTGTTCTTCTTCTTCTTTCGTATCGATGATACGTTTTATCAAATTATTAACTCCCAGGTGGATAAGTTAATCGCGCCGTCGGCGCTGCGATTTTGACAGTACCTAAGTCCTCTAAAACGCAGGTGTAGGGATACTATTTGGACACTCCAGCAAGTCGGCCATGTTCAGGTCGGGAGCCGCGTATGCATATTGAGCTGCTGCAACCATGGAAGTACATTTTTTCTATTATTTATCACCATGGTTAGAAAATTACAGATTTACGAGTAAAGTCTTTTCAAAACTTTTGAGTAACACAAATAAGATGAAGTGTGACCAAAGTGAAGACTACTTATGTGCGCAATGAAGATTACGTTACGTTACGTTATTAAATATATTAACTTTAATCGTTTACAGTATTTTTCAGTAACACAGGGTTTTTGCAGGGTTTTTTACTTTTGATTTCCATCGGCTGATTAAGCTCTGAGACTTGAACGTGGTTTTTTTAAGCGTTGAGTCCTATGATAGATCTTGAATTGCATCTATTTGCTTTGTTCATGAACTTCTTCTTAGCATGTCGATGGCAATCTAAATTAACTGATTTCCTGTTAATTTAAACTAAAAACCAGTCAGTTTATTAGTATATTATTGTGTATTGTATATTGTGTATTGCGTACTGTGAAGTCGTGGTAGGTATATTCCTAATCTCCTCATTAGGAATATACCTCTACCACGACTTCGCGATCCCATGTAAATGTGTTCCCTGAAAATGCCAAACGAATACGCGCTCACGAATGAGCGAAGCCATAAATGCGAAAGTAACTCTGTTTGTTTGTAACCCTTTCACGATAAAACGGCTGATTGGATCGTAATTAAATTTTGCAAGGAGGTAGATTAAGTAGCGGCACTACAAGGAGTACCTACTACAACAATATAGAACAGCGCCATCTATGACACAGATGATAAACTAATCATCGAAATACGTCTAAAACCCTAAATTGCGCAAGTAAAGTTATCCGCGACTTAAGGCGGTACCCTGACTAAATAACCTTGAGCATTCGTCCCTTTTCACCGCACGCTACCCAGCATAAGATCGTGAGATAGAAAATAGCAATATACGTAGCGAGTACGCTCAGATTTTGGAATAAAATCTTTATTCAATCAAATTTAGGTCTTTTGAAAAAAATAAAACTAGCATAATGTTTATTATTAAATTGCCTACCATCTAGTGTAAAAAGAAAATCAAAATGATGGTTACTTTACGAGGAGATGGAAGCCATCAATAATCCTGCTCATTTCTATGGTTTCGTTGTGAGGAGATTAATTTTACATTTTACTACTAAAAAAAAATCCAAAACTACAATTTTGGAGTCAAGAAATATGCAGAAATTTCCTGTCTATTTTATAAGTTGGTATTTATTTTGGGTAAAGAGTAGATAGCTCCCAAAAACTGCACAAAATACGGCTACCGCTGCGAATTGCTCGGGGAGGCGCCTTAAGAGTGACGACAACTGTCGGGTAGTAGCCCACCAGACAATACTCGTCTGGTCGGAAGATCCTATCTTTTCTATGGGAGATGAAGAACTTTACACCCTGTACTCCATACCCTCAAAATTATATAAGGACCTAAGGGCCTTTTGTATACAATAGAATTAATCAGTCCGTATCTATATCAAAATTGCAGCAACTTTGTGTGCAAAAATATTGTACATAAATATCTCAATAATATGGACTACGAATCAACAGAGAAATTATTAATAAGTGTTGTTTGACGGGACTCAAGGAATGTATTTTAAAATGATTGTTATTTTTGCTTTCTCTTCTTTTTTTTTTACAATATTAATAACACGTGTAAATTGCTAACAGACGTTGAGTAATGTTGTATGACACCTTAAAATTTTGCTTTCATTTTTGCGTTAAAGCTACAAATAATGTCAAGACTATTTGGGTGAATTGCCCAAAAAAAATACACGGCAAACCTGAGAACGGTAGTGCAATGTGCTGATTTTTAATTTTATATATATTTTTTTCTCAACAACGTAAGTACTTCTCTACCTTGACAAAAAAAAACATTGATTTCTAACCCTCTAATATACCAAAAAAAAAAAAAACAAAGTGTTATTTTATCATCACGGTGGCATCAAATATATTCGTAATATGGATTTAAATAGATTTTGTTATCATTAAATTATAATAGGCAGTCAACTTTTGTCTGGAAAAAAGTTATCATTTCAGAGGACAGTAAGTTTTAGTAGAATAGCCATGTCAACATTGCATTGTTTCGCACCTCTCACCTTTCCTCACTTTGGATCAGTCCGGCTCAAGCTCTCGGCGCGAAAGCACCGGTCCCAACGCCTTGCGGTTTCCCGCCAAAAAAGTAAGTTTATCATTTCAGTAATATGGGGACAAAAATGGTTTCATTTCGGTGGCTGTTATAACTCGTGCTAGATTCGTTTAATTTGTTTCAAAATTGTGTATTAAATTCGCCGTAAGTACTGTTTTGTTTGAGTAGTGTTCATATTTTTTTAATAATTTTATTTCAGAGTTAAATGTAGAACTAACCTCTATTTTATCATCTCAGTGTTATCATTTCAGTGGATTCGGTGGACTGTTATACCTATTACAGTCCACCGGAATGAAATGTATCTCCGAAATGATAAAACCATAAAGTTTTAGAGATCCTTGTGTCAAATACAAAATCATAGTTTTGTAATGTACTTTTACCTAGAGTGTAGATTAAATTATTCGGGTGTATTTGTTGTGTCATATTTGTGTTTAAGATATATAATATATGTTACTGGCCAAAACCGATTTCAGGCCAAACTAGTTTGTCCTAGGCCAAACTAGGGATCATCACAAACGGACAATCATAGAGCACCCCGACTAAATGGGTTAGATTAGATTAGATTGGTGATTGGTGACGCGCGATCACAGCGAGCGTAGCGAGCGGTGCCGCGGCAGCGGCCTGCGAGCGCTACATCCAAGTTGGGCGCAGTTTAATTGCTTTGTTTGGGTTAGTGTCTCCTGATAAGATAGACCAGTAAACCGGTTTGGCCTGAAATCTGGTTTGGCCGGTAACATATACATATATCTATGTAGTTAGTACATGTATATACTTTAGATACTCAATTGTTTGGCTCAAAGATAATGTGATGAGTGTGTGAGTCACCACAGTGTAGATTATTGTACCTACTAATTGTCAACAGAATAATTATTTCGTGGGTTTACCTTCATTATAAGTCACTTACCTTTATTTTTGTATCATTTATTATGAGTAAATAATATTTGATATAATTACAAAATTTCAAAATTTTACAAGATATAACAAATAAATCTATAATTTAATTAGATATAATGATCAGTTAATCTATTAAACAGTTGATGTAATTTTATATTAACTAATTTTTAAAAGCATAACATCAAATTTAATCATTTTATTTGTAGATCCTAAGTGAAAAAAATATAAAAGCACAGATGTCAATGATGATATTAAAATAACTGCGTACTGTTCTGTCTCAGTGTTTATCTAAAATTTGCGGAAATCAAACCTAACAAAGTACGGAAACCTGGCTGGTTGTTCTAAGCTGTATCATTTCGGTGGATTTATTTCATTCCGGTGGTAATTTTTATCATTTCCAGAGTCCACTGAAATGAAAAGTGTCTACCACACTTTTCATTTCAGTGGACTCTTAAAAATTCATCCTTTAATATTTATGTAAGTTTTGATGAAATTTAATGTACACTCACGCACAATGTTATAAAATAGGCTAAAGTTTTATTTGTCACTAAAAATATGTAGATAGCATTGAAATAAAAAAATCCCACCGAAATGACACCTAAAAATCTCTTGTTGAAATTCACCCAATTATCACTTATTTGTATTTTTGATTGAATAAAATTGTAACAATGCAACATTGTTGTAATGTTGAGGAATTATGAGTATAACTGTGTTAGTTAAGTAAGTCTAGTAAACTTGTTGCACTATCTGAGTTAAGTAATATTATTCCAAACATAACATGCAGTTTATCTGTTTAGTTTGCTTATACTATGTACATCGGAGACAGCAAACTGGCCGCACTACTCTGCCGTCGTACAGTTTATAACTAGTACGGAGGGTAGTTATCTAATTTGTTTGTCACAAAACTAGCCAATAAGTTTCAAATACCTACCATCATCAATTTATTGCAAAATTGTTTTTTTAGACGCGATATACATGTTGTTATATAATTGTAAACATAGGCTAAGTTTAACGGAAATAAAGTTTTTATTTATTTATATCCTGGGGAAACGTGTATTCCCGTTCGTCCCACTGACTTCGTCCCCGTAGTGGGACGAACGGGAAGACAAGGCTATCTTTTTTTTTTTTGCTCACAACCACATCAGAATTTCCATGCGAACGAAGTCGCGGGCAACAGCTAGTAATGAATAAATACCTACTGAATCAATTAAAAACAATTTCATTTTTTTTAATGGATCGGTTTGCGAGGACAAGAGAACCAAGGTTACCGACGTAGCCCGAAGAATTGCCAAACTGAAGTGGCAGAGGGCAGGGCACATTGCTCGCAGAACGGATGACCAATGGGGCTGAAAAGTTCTGGAGTGGCGACCGCGAACCGGAAGACGTGGCGTTGGAAGGCCTCCCACGAGGTGGACCGATGACCTGGTGAAGGTTGCGGGGATCCGCTGGATGCGAGTCGCACGGGACCGGTCAGTGTGGCGACACTTGGGGGAGGCCTATGTCCAGCTGTGGACGTCTTTCGGCTGAAATGATGATGATGATGATAAAACAACAAAACTAAAGTGACTTGTTAAAATACGAATTTATGATTGCGTGCATGTTGTTCTTATTACTTCTTTTTAATTCTTTCTTCTTTAATAATTACTTCTTTTTAATTTCTTATTAATTCTTTTGAACTGCAAGAAATAAAAGGCCATTTTTTTTTTACTGGGTCTTTGTGCATCTTAGTTCATATATGTATAAGAAACAGACAAGGTGGGTTGATCTAGTCACAAGCGCGACTGCTGAGTAAGAGGTCCTGAGTTCTGACTCTCGGGTCGGGCAAAGTGTTTTTACATCAGGAATATCTCAGTACTAGCCACGGAGTCTAGATTCGTGGCCGGTTGATGGCAATAGGCTCGCCCCGTATTGCATTGCTAATTATCGGTGTAGTATTAGGTACCTACACCTCTGCCAAACCCTTGGGGGACAGGCGTGAAATTATGTTAATTAGGAACAAATTGTGTTAAAACATGTAACAGGAACTTACAATGTAAACTTGATTTCAATTTTTCAGGACCTCCAAAACATTTGTAAGTTATACTAATATAATCGGAGGATATGTTGGGCCTAAGTAGTGTCATTTAAAGGAGTTTTTTTATCGGAGCGAAGACTTTGGACTTGTGCTCGGTTGATAGAAAAAGGCTCGTCCCATATCGAGTAGGAGCCATTCATAAATTACGTCACACGATAAGGGGAAGCGTGACACATTTCAAACTCTGATTTTATGTAAGGATTAAAACACGAGAACTAATAACGAAAAACTTTAAAAAATATTTCCAACTTTATCTGCATGAACTTGTAAAATATGTGACGTCACACTAGGGAGGTGGAGTCTTACAAATGTTACCACAAGGATAGGGTATTCATGGAGGGCCCCGTGGTAGTTGTTAGGCTTGTAAAACTGCCGAAATATACTACTTATTTCAAAAGACAGATTGATTGGTTGGTGTAACTGTATATTCTACACTGTAAACCGTTTTCGCTTCGGTGTCCCTGCCACTACAGGGATTCCCGGCGTGGTGTTTTATCATCATTATCTTCTTCCAGGGGCCTTAGTCTGCTATTGCAATAGTGTCAGAATGGTCTATAATTGATTTAATAAGGCCCCTAGCCCACGGCCGCGGCGTATTGAAGCGCGTTCGAAACTCGTTTGACGTGCGTACAAAGGGTAATTCGTCTGCGTGGGGCCTTATTAAATCAATGATTGACCATTCTGACACTATTGCAATAGCAGACTAAGGCCCCTGGTGGCCTACCATGTAGTCATAAAGCAGGAGTAATTCCAGTGAGAAAGAGATGGCGCTAGACGACCTGTATAGCTCTGTCTCTTTCCCACACTGGAGTTACTCCTGATATAGGATGTTATAGTAACCGCCTGTTCTTGTGTCCAAGTGACTTGAGTTCGGTTTAACACGTTTTTTTCATCCATTTCCGCCTGATAACCGTCGCGTTATCATTTATACATATATGTACCTACTTAAGTAATCTTTTTTTTTTCATATCATACCTCACATATTTTTAGGGTTCCGTTGCCAACTAGCAAAACAGGAACCCCGGGGTGTAACAAGAGGGCACGCCACAATAGTGGCGGTAAGTCTCCTCCTTGAGGAGTGGCTAGAGAGGCGCCACGGCGCCCTCACCTTCCGCCTGACGCAGGTCCTCACCGGACATGGTTGTTTCGGGAGGTTCCTGCAAATAATCGGGCGGGACGAAACGCCCGGGTGTCGCCACTGCGAGGATCGACCGGAGGACACGGTGGAGCACACTGTGCAGGTCTGCTCCGCTTGGGCGGAGCACCGCCATGTCCTCGTAGCGGCAATCCGGCCGGAAGTCCGGCCCTGGTTTAATCCATGGTCCGGAGCGAGAGGGAATGGGACGCCGTCACCTCCTTCTGCGAAGCAGTCATGCTAGCGAAGGAGGTGGCGGGACGTGAGAGGGAGAGAGCGTCACGTCTCAGCCGCCGCGGGAGACGCACCGGGCGTCGGGGGCCACGTGGTGGCCGCCGGCCACCGTAGGCGCGGGTCTGTGGACGGTGAGCTATGGGCAAGCTCGCCGTCCGTCCGTCTTATGACGACAGGCCGTGTCGTGTTCCACGCGCGCCTCAAAGAGAGTCAGCAAACAGGAAGGGGTCCGTAAGGACCGTTGTCTGCCAGGGTTGTGGGACTGTTCGAAAGAGATACGGCGGCCCTGGAACACAAAGGGCAAAGGAAAGAACATGGATGGGTTTTAGTCAGTAAAAGTCTGACACTCCCTCCTGCTCAGCCCACAGCGGGAGGAGTTATTTGATGATTTCCAATAAGTAAAAAAAAAAAAAAAATAGTGTGTAACAAGACCCTTCACGAACCCGTCAACCAAGCATTATATAATATACATCAAAATATGTAACTTTACGCAAAAATTATTGCTGGGCAACGACTTTCTTTTTTGGGGTGAAAGATCTTGTTTTACGGTAAGACTCAATGTAACGGACTCAAAGCATTGTGCTGATGGATGGATTGAATAGTACGAGGGTCGTGGAGGTGTTTAAAGTAAAAATGTTACACTAAAAATATGTATTTAAAAAAAAAAACTTGGAACGTTGACCTCCAATAGCTCCGTAACTAGAAGGTTCCCAGGTATGGTCTAGAACAGAAAAATGATCGCATTGACGGGTATCTAGAACAAGTGTCCTTCGGCTTGTTGAGGGTCTTTTTACACCCTTTAGATTCGTCCTATCTGTCTGTTTGCCTCCGTACATGAAACCGAAGGTTGAAAAAAATATCTACGTGTGTAACTGTGTGGGGAGTGTCCATAGAGAACTCTTTTAAAATTATATCGAGATTCTTCAATCATTCTTTTTCTAAATAGTTATGGATATTTTTATTAACTTCGAACGGCGTAAAAATGGTGTCCCCCCTCTCTAATTTCTAAATTAAGAGGAGGAAAATTGATTGGAGTGTAAATGAGCGTGAATATGAGTGAGCGAAAAATCTTTATGATTGTATTGTTTGATGTTACGGAACCATTTGTGCGCGAGTCTGGGTCGCACTACGCCGGTTTTCTTTGTTATCATTCCTCATTACTCCTACTCCTTCCTACTTACATACTTTTTATTTTTAAAGGAGCAGCGGTGGCCCAGTGGTGGTGGCCCAGACGTGCGAGCAGTAAGTGGTGGGTTCGAACCCACACTCATTATTACTTTATCACCTTTGCTCACAAAACGGTGAAGGAAAACATCGTGAGGAAACCGGCATGTCCTAGAACAAAAAATTCGAAGACATAGGTATAACATCTACCAACCCGCACTGGGCCCGCGTGGTGGATTATAGCCTATTCCCTCTAGAGAGGAGGCCGGTGTCCCAGCCGTAGGAACTGGGAACATTATAGGCTGATTATGCTATGTAGGTACCAGAAAAGATTCTGATACAAACCAGCGAAATATCGATGAAACAAATCAATTCTATGGCGCCACAGCCCTATTCTAAAAGTAGAACAAAGATAACCATCTAAGTTCAGGGATCATCCGATAAAATGTACGCAAAGCAACGAAAAAGCGCTTTCCATCGCTTCACACCCACGCACACGCAAGACGCACAATAATACTACAAGGTCATACATCGCTAGATTTCAGTGTCACGCGTATCGCGCTATGACAGAAACGCTGTCGCACATTTTATGTGTGAACAAATAAAATAACAGCCAATTAAACGTTTCTTATTTAAAGTTAAGTGTTTGTTGATAATGTCACGTAATTATAATACGATAAATAATTAATAGTGCTATTCGAAGTGTTAGTTCGGCTTTTGAAGTGAGTGAGCGGTTGGCAGCTGTCAAAAGTTTGGCGGGAAATTCGATCAGTCGGCAATATGCAGTGACAGTGTAGTGATGTGATTATTTTTCGTATATTTGATTTTATGTTGACTGTTATATTTTGTATCGGATTTGTTTTAGTTTTTATTGTTATTAAGTTATTGGAGTGGGCTGAGAATTTAAGTGAGTATTTTATTTCTTTATTTTTGTTTTTAATCTCGAAAAAAAAAACAATTACGCAGTTAACCTTTTTGTCGCTTTATTGTTTTCTATATTATGAATGGATACTAATTTTTATTTTAGTAATTAGTCCTCCGATAATGACGCCAAAATTATTTTCTCGTCGTAATTAATAGTCAAGCGATCGCGTAATAAATTATAACGTGAATAACAAAATCTTAGGAACTGACGACAGCGTCAACTAATTTGCATATAATAGCACATATTGTTCTTGCTCTTTAACATTTAACAGTGTATTCGAAATTCGAATATATTTACTTTTCCTGAGGCCCAGGAATTCATGCATCGTAATTATTGTAAATACGTTTTTAACAACCCGCGTGGGGTAGATAATGTGTGACACATTACCTCTAAACTTAATTGTAATGAATAAAAGTAACATTCATTACCTAAGCATGATTAAACGCAATGAAAGAGACGAGAACTCATATCAGCAGGGCAAGGTATCCTAGTGTGGGATTCAGTGAAAATTTTGTATCTTTGTAAAAAAAAAACAAATACTCTCGTAATATAATGTAGTTGAATGGATTGTGTGAGGAATAAATTATTGAAGGAAAAAGGAGTAAATGATCGGGTGATAGCTAGTGGGGATGCAGCCGAAGCAGGACGAAAATATCGTGATGCGCCGACCCCAAGCAACATGGGACAAGGCTAGAAAGATGATGATGATGAAATGTCATAGAGAAGGCCAGCAGTGGCTATGTATTACGCTCATTATGCTTATAATTTGTAAATAAGGAAAAGATTTTAATTAAACATTGTTGGTGCAGTAGCGATATTTTAGCACACGTAGGAGACATTTTTTTTCCTCGTTTCTTGCGAAGGATACTTTATGTAGGTGTATTTTTTAACAAAGCGTGAACCCCGATAATATATGCCATTGGAAAAAAACGACGGACTTACATACAAACTTTCATCGAATATCTTTATACTGCAGGGAGTAAATTTTTACTTTTATTTTAAAAATATTTTTTTTTTGTAATAACACAGGGAATCTGTCAGTGATTTTAAGATTTTATTTTATACATAGAATGTTTGCAAAATACCGTTTCAAATTGCCGAATATGTCCTTAAATTAAAATGTGCATGATTTCAAAATAAGAATACGGAACTGACTACGTAGGTATTCAAACTTGTAAAGAAGTTTTTTATTTTTTTATTTAGTACCTACAGCTGGCAGTTGTACTGGACCGCAAAACTTAATGTTTTATTCCTTGGTAATTTGAATACAGAAGTTTCAATATGATTCCCACTGCTGGGGCTGGAACTCAGAGTCATCTCTGTTTACAGGTCGTGCACAAACGAGCCCGTGGGCCCAGAGTCGGATGTCACATGTGCTCGATTTTTATATATAGTATACGACATACCTTGACCTTATTAGTAATTTATTGTCTTCAGAACGTATCACGCACGTGCGTAGTAGGTACTCGCAACCTGCGAGCGTGTACCAACGTGGACGAGGCGAAAGGAGTATGTAAGGATCGTAGCAGGTGGCGTACTGTGGTTTCTGCCTACCCCCATGGGAAAAAGGCGTGAGTCTATGTAATATGTGTTTATGAAGTAAATAATTACCGGCTGGTTCAGTCCTTTAAACAATTTACCGGTTAATCCGGTTTAAACCTCAACGTCATAAATCGAAAAACCAATCAGTTATTTATTTTTAAATTGTAAAAAATTACAATAAACACTATAATAAATTTATGTAAATATTATAATGAAACAGTAGTACTTATTTTTTTGAATTCATTGTTCTTTAATAAAAACCAAGATATTAAGACGACTTCCTCTTCTTTTCGAGGCTTCTCTTTGTAGGGTTCCGTACACGAAGGGTAACCAACGGAACCCTATAACTAAGCCTCCGCTGCCCATCCGCCCTTCTGTCAGAGGGCTCATCATCTCATCTCATGATCCGTAATAGGTAGACAATTGAAATTCACAGAATGTGTATTTCTGGTAACATAATATATAACAACAAATAATAAAAATAAATTACTTTAAGCTCCTACTACGATGGTACGGAACCCTCCATGCGCGAGTCCGACTCGCAGTTGGGCGGTTTTTAGGGTTTCCTACCGAAAGGGCTCTATTACTAAGGTTCCGCTGTGTATCCGTCCGTTCGTCACAAGGCTGTGTTTTTGAACCGAAATCGAAATGTAGTAGTTGAATAACATTATAATTAATTCGGTGTTCTTGTGACGTCCATAAATATGTTCGCGCGTTATAAAAGCCCATCTATGTAGTAGGTTTTGAATAATTTATCTGTTTACTTAATCATAATGTGAGTTGTGAGGTTTCTTTCGTACTATTGTGATTAGTTTTAGTTGTTCATTGGATGTTTTCAAGGCGTAACGTGAGAAACATCATGTACTGATACCTAGATTAATTGTTAACCTCTATGGTCTCTCTGCTGGGCAAAGGTCTCATCTTCAAGGTGTAAATGGACTCTTCACGAAGCCGTTAACCGAGCATTCTGTACCTCAAACTAAGTAACACTGCGCAAAATCCACTGCTGGACAACGACTTTCTTTTTTGGGGTGAAAAATCAATGTTTACGGTAGCGCTCAATTCTATTCTATTCTATTTTTTCTTATGGCAAATAAAGCCGATGTCGACCTTTTTGCTACTGTCAAAAGTGAATTGGAAAAGCAAGTGTGTAATTAAAAATAATATTAAAAAAGGAAATTATAAAAATCTTCGACGATACATTGAACTTAATGTAGATCTTATGGAGGTAGCGCTCAATGTAACGCGCTCAATACAGCTGGAGGGATCCTTTGAATAGTACAGGGGTCATGGAGGGTATTTAAAGTAAAGTTATACAGTGTGGCGCCGACAATACGAAAATAAATTAAACTGCGTATACCTCATGACGTTCCGAGTCTGCTTACAAAAATTCATTCGAATACATGCAATAGTTTAGTCACTGGACATTATTTTACGTTTTCAGCATTTTCTAAATGATAGGCTACGGCTAGCACCGACAGATGAATAACTACCGCATCAGTTTAAACACTAAATATATTTTACCAAATCACAACTTCAAAAACCTTCGTCAAATTTGTTCCTTAAATTTATTAGTGCAGTATTTATAAATGGTGTTGTATTATATTTATGCTTTTTGGTTTGTTTGATTTTTTATTTCGATGTTATGAATCAGTTGTTTCATTTATTGTCTTGTCGTATTGACGGCGCCACCCTGTATATAATATTTAAAACGTGTATTTTTTTACCGCGTGGAAAAGTTGGAACGTTGACCTTCAATGTCGTCGTAACTGCTATTGTTTTGGATCGTTGGAAACTTCGATGAGACAATTCAGAATCAAACGAACCTGCTAAAAGTGATTAGTGATTTTCAAGAATTAATTCCTAAATGTCAGTTGTTTTGTTTGACCTAGAGACGCTCAAACAGAGTTTCTGTGATCCTGACTGAAGGTTGCCAAGGGTCGTTATTTTTGTTTTTTGATTGGCAACTATCTTTCATTGCTTTTCTTTAGTATTTTCGATGTCTATTTCGAGAGAGAGAGGGGTCCCGTGCTTGTTTACGGTTCAAAACTTAAAGTTTATTAACATAATTAGACTCATTCATTCGCTTCAATAGGTTAGCTTGTTTTTCTGTTAAAGCCATCGATCACTAATAAAGGACTAGATACACAATAAGCGACAAAAAATGTCCTCACCGAATGAGCGCCCACTTGAACATTTGGGTGCTCTTTTAATTAATTGCTTTTTGTACTTGGCTTTGTGAACAGAACTTTAAGCGTTGCAGTTAAAGTTGAAATTACATTAATGTATATTTATTTTAACTAGAGATAGGTAAACAAAATTGATGTCATTTTTTTGAGAACTTTTGAATTAGATTGTGTTTAGTTATTTATTAGTGATCGATGGGTAACGCATCTTTTATATTTTCTCAAATAACATTCAAAATTAATGTTGCATTCTTACGGTATTCGTAATGTATTAGCGATCAATCATGAATGCGTTTTGTTTAAAACTATCAGCTTATGTTTTTATTATGCGGGTGTTCTTTAAAATATGAAAATTACGGCTTTAGGCAAAACTATTAAGTAACGTCAGTTTAAAATAAACTTGCGTTAGGAATTTGGGATAGTTCCCAATGTATGGAATGTGTGTTCCCAGTGTTTGTGTGTGTGCAGAAGTCTGATATGTACTTAATAACTGTTAGTCAGAAATAACTACAATCTTGTAGTAGTAACTTTTTTTTAACATTTTGGATACTCTGGAATTGTTTGAAATTTTGGAATTGGAAGAATTTTTAAAGAATGTGTTTTTGGTGAAAAAAACAATACTAGGAGGGCTGGGAGGGTTGGGTTCTCTTTAATTTGTAAGCATACAGGGTGGAATGGGAAACTAAGTAACTTTACGCAAAAATTATTGCTGGGACGCGACTTTTTTTTGGAGTGAAAAATCACGTTTTACGGTAAGACTCAATGTGACGGCCTCAAAACATTGTGCGATGGATGAATTGAACAATACGGGGTCGTGGAGCAAGTAAAAATCTTACATTAAAACAGGTTCATAAAAAAAAGTTGGAACTTTGACCCCCAATATATCCGTATAACTAGAAGGTTCCCAAGTATGTAGAACAAAAAAATTCTCGCAATGACGGGGAAAATAAGTGACTTTCGGCGTCGTTAAGGGTCTTGTTACACCCTTTATTATATTTACATTATACGTTTTTAAAACTATATTCACGATCACGTCGTAACGTCGTTGTAAATATAACTATTACCCCACAATTTTTCGTTTTCAACAAGATATTTTTAACGAACCGCTGCCCTACATTGACGCCATTGCCTTTAGAACATCAAATCATTTGACATACATACGTAAGTCGATCCATTGTTGGTCAATTGACATTTTCCTTGAACATTTTCGGCACAATAGCATGTTGATAAGATTATTTATATCTAATCTAGTGTTTAGCGAGAGGTTTTACGTTTATTTACACGTGGGATACTGGGATCTAATCTTTTAAATAGGCCGAGAATATTTAATCGTTGAAATTATAAAATTAAAGGAAGAGATTTGTTGCTGGGGTGTTTGTTCCGCCACTTCTTAATCCAGCTCTATACAAAGGCGTGGGGCGCAGGTTTTTGTGGTTGTCTTTTTGAATAATAAGTAATTTTCAAATTTTGACGTTCAAGTCAAAACGTATTGCTACACAACATATTTTTATTTGAATACAGCGCCATCTATGCCACAAATGAAGAACTCAACATCAAAAATTCCTAAATCGCGATATTATAGTTCTCCGCGACTTAAGAACTTATAGAAAAAGCTGACAACAACTGTCGGGTAGTAGCCCACCAGACACAACACCTGTCTAGTCGGAGGATCCTTCCTTTTCTATGGGGTGTTGTATAGTCTATATGTTTTATTGTCTATGGTCTCAAGTGGCAACACTGTTTCCTTGTCGTTGTCTAGATAACTTACTTACTCTAGTAACTCTGTGGTCTAGATGTCGATCGTAGATTCGTAGCATAAGTCTCTGTCTATATTAATAAAAATATGGAATCCAATCTGTCATCCTAAGACGAATGGTTTTAATTATTGCAAGCCCTAGCCGCCGCCTTCCACCAAGACTTATAAATAAACATGGTGTCAGAAGAAAAGAAGATAAAAATGGAAGATCCGAGGTTCAGCGTGGTTATGACTGCCACGATCAAACCGCTGAACGTCGATTCAGATCTCACAGCAATGTCAACGGCATGGAGATTATGGAAGCAAAAGTTTCTCATCTATCTCGAGGCAAATACAATCGATAAAGAACCGGTAAGTCGACAAATAGCCATTTTTCTAAGCCTAATAGGAGATGATTGTCTAGAAATTTTCAATTCATTTGGTCTAGATAGAAAAGATGCATCACTAACACTCGAGACAGTCATTCAAAGATTTGATAATAAATTCCTTCCACACAAAAATATCACTGTCGAAAGATATAATTTCTTCACGAGGAAACAAATGATTGAAGAGTCAATTGAAGAATATGTCACAAAATTAACAAATATGGCAATCAGATGCGATTTCGAAAATCTGAAGGAACAACTCATTTGCGACATGTTCGTAATTGGAATAAATAACAGGAAAACCCAAGAAAAATTACTGCAACAAGAGGCTCTAACAATAGAGAAAGCCATAAAAATTGCTAAAAGCATCGAAATTTCGCAGAGAGAAACTGAAAAACTGCAAATGTCAAATACAAAAGTAGATCAAGAAAATTCTGTCCAAGCCGTCAAGTCATATCATCGAAAAGAAGCAACCAATTCAAGTCAAAGAAATCAGTCAAAATCTCCGACAAGAAATAATAACCATTCTAGATCCCAAGTCTCAACACAGTCACAGTCACCTAACCGAAAGTTGTGTAACAGGTGCGGTCAAGTTCACAGGTTCAAGTGCCCTGCTAAAGGAAAAACCTGTTCAAAATGCAAGAAATATAACCATTTTGCCCAATATTGCTTCTCTAATAAAGATACCAACACTAAAAATGTAAGTATGTTAAGTCAGTCATTTCAATCACAAAATAATGAAGAAATAAATCAGTCAAGTCATTACATCATAAATGCTATAAATAAAGAGACAAATGAATGGAACATTACTGTCAAATGTCATGATCATGAATTATTATGTAGAATTGATACAGGTGCCGACACAAATGTCATTTCGAAATATACATTGGATAAAACAATGTATGCAAAAGGTCAAGAAATCCACATTTTCAGAACCAATAATAAAGTATTCTCATTTTCAGGACAATTAATTCCAAATTTAGGTTCATGTATACTGAAATGCAACTTTGAAAATGGACTTACAGCAAATATATGCTTTGTTGTTGTAAAAGCCCAATGTCAAACAATCCTAGGTTGGAAAATATGTGAAAAACTGGGCATAGTAAAAAGAATATTTGCATTGTCTGAAGAAACATGTCATGTAAACCAAAGGTCTGTAAATAATATTGTAAATAAATATTCATCAACATTTGAAGGTTTAGGATGTCTCCCTACTCAGGCACACATAGATGTTGATTCCGATGTCACACCAAAGGTATGTCCGGTCAGAAAAATTCCATTTGCACTTCATGATAGGCTAAAAGAAGAATTATCTAACATGGAAAAATTAGGAGTCATTGAGAAAATAGTAAAGCCAACCAAATGGGTAAATTCAATTGTCCTTGTTGAAAAACCCAATGGGAAATTGCGTTTGTGTCTTGATCCGAGAAATCTAAATGTAGCAGTCAAAAGACCTCACTATCCATATCCTACATTTGATGATTTACGCTCTAAAATTGCAGGTGCCACAATTTTCTCAAAATTAGATGCCAATTCAGGTTATTGGATGATACCACTAGATTCAGAGAGTAGTGACCTCTGCACATTTAACACACCATTTGGTAGGTATAAATTTCTAAGGTTACCATATGGAGTCAATTCAAGTGGAGAAATATTTCATAGAACAATGTCAGAGCTTTTTGAAGGGCTCCCAGGGGTAATTGTGTATGTTGATGATATCTTGGTATACGGGACAAATGAAAACGAACACAAAAAACGTCTAGAAAATGTATTTAAACGTGCACAAGAAATTAATTTAAAGTTTAACAAGTCTAAATGTCAATTTGGTGTAAAGGAAGTCAAATATGTAGGCCATATTTTCAATGAAAAAGGTATTTCACCTGACATGTCAAAAATAGAAGTCATAATCAAAATGTCTAGTCCGAAAAACGTCAAAGAATTACAACGATTTCTGGGAATGGTCAATTATTTAGGTGGTTTTATTCCTAATTTGTCAACTGAAACAAAAATACTTAGAGATCTACTTAAAAAACAAAACGCTTGGCAATGGTCACCTATGCACGAACAACAATTTACTAAGTTAAAGTCAATAATTTGTCATACACCAGTATTAGTTCACTATGATGTTAAGAAGCAAATTAGAATGTCTGTAGATGCGTCAAAAGACACAGTAGGTGCTGTAATTTTTCATGACAAAAATCCAATCGCTTATGCGTCAAAGTCATTAACGCAATGTCAAGAAAATTATGCTCAAATAGAAAAAGAATTATACGCTATTGTATTTGGTTGTAAGAAGTTCCATCAATATGTTTATGGAAAACCAGTCTATGTAGAAACAGACCATCAACCACTAGTAACCTTGTTCAAAAAACCATTGTCTGATGTCCCAACAAGACTGCAAAGAATGATGATCACCTTACAAGCATATCATTTAATTGTAACCTATACAAAAGGTACAGAAATGTATATTTCAGATACATTGTCACGGTCAAAAGTCAATAATATAGAGGTCAATGAAATTCTAGAAGAAATAGAAGATAATATAGAAAGTCATGTCAATTTACTAACATCAAATTTGGCTATCACACAAGAAAAGTTGAACAAAATTTTGATGAATACAAACTCAGATTATACATTGCAAAAGTTAAAAGAATTTTACAAATCAGGATGGCCAACTTGTAAGCAGAATTGTGATCCCAAAACATTACCTTATTGGAATATTAGACATGAAATACATGTAATTAACGATTTGATATTCAAAAGTAACGCCATTATTATTCCTACTATAATGAGATCAGAAATTCTGTCAATTCTACATGCAAGTCATATGGGTATTGAAAAAACCAAAACGTTAGCCCGAGGAGTAGTCTATTGGCCTAATATGAATCATGAAATTGAGGTTCTCATAAAACAATGTGAGTCTTGTCTAACATTTAGTCCAAATAAAACAAAGGAGCCTTTATTGCCACATGATCAGCCCACACTCCCATGGCTAAAACTAGCCACAGATTTATTTGAATACAATCAAAAGAAATATTTAATTGTTGTAGATTTTTACTCAAATTATTTTGAAGTAGCACATTTAAATCAAAATACCACTCATTCCACTGTCATACCACAATTAAAGTCAATTTTTTCTCGTCACGGAATCCCCTTGCAATTAGTCAGTGATGGAGGTCCACCGTTCAATTCAATAAATTTCAAAGAATTTTTAAGTGAATGGGACATTGAACATATTATAACAAGCCCACACTTATCCAGGTCAAATGGTCTTGCAGAAGCAACTGTGAAAATAGTCAAAAACATTTTTAGAAAATGTGATGATTCCAATACAGATCCTTATCTAGGTCTATTACAGTACAGAACCACCCCTAGAGGTAATTTAAAGTCACCTTCACAGCTACTAATGTCTCGTCAATTAAGAACTAAATTACCAACTCAATTGTCTAATCTAAAACCTAAAGTTGTTGAAATTTCAGAACATAATCAACAGAAACAAACAAACATACAGAACACAAAAAAGTATTATGACAAGAGTTCCAAAACTTATCCAGAGCTTAAGATAAATGATAAGATCTATTTCAAAAAAGATCCAAAAGGAATCATATGGTCAAAAGGTAGCGTCATTTCTAAAACTAAATTTCCTCGTTCATACATAGTCAAAGACGAAGTAGGAAATAGTTATAGACGGAGCTCTCAGCATATTCAATTGACACATAAAAATATATCAAACTCTCAGTCGATTCCAAGTCAGTCACACTCAGACAGTCCTAATCACATAGATAACTCATTTCAGTCAAATAATACTTTTCACTCCCAGTCAGATCAAAACTCAAGTCTACAAACAAAGCCAAAAAGTCAGTCTAAGGAAAAGGAAAAAGATGATGAGATAATTACATATTTAATTTATAAAGCACCTCAACCCAGATCAAGGTCAGACAGTCATTCTTCAATTTCAAGTTTGTCAAATCAGTCTATGAACTCATTTTATGAATCTATACAGTCTGATGATATGGAAGTAGAGTCTCCAAACCTTGTAGATGTGGATGCTGCAAGACAAGAAATAGATAGTCATGATGATACACTAATAGCAGAAACTAGTTCAAGTAGTGATTCAAAAAACAGTGTAATCTCAGTTCATTCTTCAGAAAGCCCATCACCATCAACTTCTTATTCAAATGTCCAATCTGAGACCAGTTCTCAAGAGTTAACTGAGAATAGTCCAGTTCAGAATGTACCTATAGCCGATGCGCCAGTGTATAGCAGTCGAGGAAGGTTAATTAAGAAAAAACAACCGTTTGATATATAAATGTTTAATGTAAATGTTGAAGATGGAAACATAAAATGTAGTAAGTAATTCACTTAGCTTAATAAGAAATAACAATGTATCACAGTGTCTTATATATAGGTTAGTCGATAATTAGTTTATGCATAGTTTCTAGTTAAACAAATGTCCTCTTTTAAGTTCAAATAATAATACATGTTTTAGCTATATAAACATGTCTTAATTGTAATGTGTAAACAAGTTTGAAGTATGAAACCATAATGTCAATGTCATTACTGTCAAAGTAACTTCAATTTTGTCAAAGTCTCAAAAAGGGGCATGTTGTATAGTCTATATGTTTTATTGTCTATGGTCTCAAGTGGCAACACTGTTTCCTTGTCGTTGTCTAGATAACTTACTTACTCTAGTAACTCTGTGGTCTAGATGTCGATCGTAGATTCGTAGCATAAGTCTCTGTCTATATTAATAAAAATATGGAATCCAATCTGTCATCCTAAGACGAATGGTTTTAATTATTGCAAGCCCTAGCCGCCGCCTTCCACCAAGACTTATAAATAAACATGGGGGATAAAGAATTGCCTGCATTGGATAAAGAAAAGATCAGTATCAAGTTGTATGTTAATGAAAAATGAGTCGCGCCAGTAACACAATCATAATGTAGTTACAGAATTATAATCATTAAAATCATCAATACAACCCTCTAAGTTCATTTACCAATGTTGTTCACTATAACAATAGCGATGGTAACTGAGATACTAATGGTGCTAGCATAGCTGGGTCCAAGTGTTGTGATTGGTTGAAAATCGGGTAATGTCATTTTATACTTCAAAATAGCTTTACTTCAATGGTCAGATTGGGGCCTAGTTATGGTCGCACCATCTACAAATTCTAACGGTCTTCGCCATTACGTAGATTCTTAGTTCAAACTTCAGTGCTAAATCACATAAGTATTATTTGTTACTGAAAAGCACTTATTGACTAATCAAGCACCATGCAATTCAAACACCCGTACTGTAAATATTAAAAAAAATCAGTAAACATTATATCCAACTATTCATATGGTTTTTTTCCGTCGTCAATCAAATCTTAACTGATTAAAGAAAAACAAAACGATTCTTTTAAATTATACAAACCAATTAATAAGTGACAATTAACTACAAAAAATCAAACACACATGCAAGAACTCAGCGTGGTCACTGCATGTTTGGAACGGGCAATCGCTTATTTTAAGAACACATATTTAATTACAGTTGGTGATAATATTGGAGCTAAATATTGTTATTATCTCTGTTTACTCATAATGTCTATAAAATACAAGAGTTGCTATCATAGAAGAGCTAATACGAAGAGATAATAAGAGCTTAGGTGGTAAACTTATAATTAGACCATAATATGGACCTTGTCGGGCACAGCAAAATAAGTATGTTTTTGTATATACCCTCTCCACCTGTCTTCCAGCATCAGTGTTTAGTAATCTCCTGTAGGACAAGTGGACATATTGTGATTTTTATAACTCTTTAATGCCCAATGCAGGGCAAAGGACTCACTGCTCTCTTTCCAGTTCCACGTCTCACTATTAAGCAAAAAGATGAAACCACCAAGGACCATTTCTTCTTAAAGGACTCCATGTCATCCCGCCATAGGTCAATTGAGGCCAATTTACCCCGACTTTGGGCTATTCTCGTCCAGCTTATACCCAGACATCCTGCGAAAGTTATCAGTCCACCAAGCCTGTACTTTTAAAGGTTTAAGTCATAATCAAGATCAGTGTTGGGTAATTTTTCTGGAACGTGGCTACAGTGGGAACCATTTACCGGCCATTTTTTTTTTCAGAACTATTTCTACATATAATTTCACAAATAGTAGGTACTCTTTTAAATATGTCATTCATGTGCCAAGACAGCCATGCTGCAATAGATCTAACTAGTAAATAAGTCGATTAAATGGAAAATGACAGAGCAGATGTCATCCAAAGTCAATCTAACTCATACGTTTGCCCTTTATTTCACTTCCGAAGATATCATTCGTCCGATTTCACCTTCACAACGCGCATGCGTTCCCCGAACGAGAAATGTCAGTATCAGACATCGTGTCGACATTTGAACTGCGATAACCGTTAATTTAGATAACGAACTGTGAAATATCCGATATCGGACACTACTCTTCCTCATCACTAGTGTTTTTCTGGTTTTTTTTTTAATTTTGCACGACTCATGGGTGTGTTTTTAAGTGTTGCCAGGTGCTTATCGCGTTTTGTTTTTCGTTGCAATGATGAAAAAGGTAGAATGTGTTTATTTGTCTTTAGTGATAATTACGATTTGATAAACTGCAAGAGAAATTATTTTACTCCGTAAAAGCAGATGATAATGTTGTAAAAGATGACCTTTCTGTTCAAAGATAACCCTTGGATGTCGTGAGTAGAGCAAGGAGTAACTACATAGTTAATACTTATCAGGGGAAAGTGCCAGGGGATGGACAAAGGCGGATCCCTATCACCGTATCACCCTATCATTCTGGGCATGAAGTCCTGCACGGCAATTGGGTAACAGGCCCTACAGTTGCATTCCGAAGGATTAAATAAAACATATTTGAAATGAATGTTGTTGATTAAATAGTACTGGGAATGCGTTTGTCCTACGGAATTACCCTGTTGGACTAGATTCCTAGGTGGGGCAGTGTTATTGTAAGTATACAGGCAGTCGCTCAAGGAGGTATCTAATTTTATGTTTTGTCCTGATTTATTTTCTATTATAAAATCGATTTAAAATATATCGATAAAATCGAATCGATAATAAAAATTGTAGGTTCTTTTTATGGTTATCACTAAGCGTAAACCACCCACTAGTTTCCATACTGTCCATAATTATGCTGTGGAATAAACGTCTGCGTTTGTGTGTGTGACGGCAGGTTTAGAGGGCTAGGAACAGACGGGCTGCGTTTTAATACGGGTGGTTTAGGGTCCGTTCACACAGACCGGCTCGGAGAGCATCAGCGCGCATTTCTCTTTTCACACAGACCGGATCGTATACGCTTGGAGTTAGTCGGAGCGGAGCCGCCAACTATTTCACATAGACCGGCTGGAAGCTATCTGAAAGCGGATGCGCTCGAAGCCGGTCGGATGCGCTCGCAGCCGGTCGGATGCACTCGCAGCCGATCGGTTTTAAATTGTGCTATCAAAATGACGGTCGGCGTGGGGTGGCGCGCACGCAATCGGAGCCGGTTGGCTGCGCGAGCGAGAAAGAGCACGGAATCGGAGCCGATCGGCTACGCGAGCGAGAAAAAGCACGCAATCGGAGCCGATCGGCTGCGCGAGCGAGAAAGAGCATGCAATCGGAGCCGAACGGCAGCGCGAACGAGAAAAAGTACGCGATCGGAGCCGGTCAGCTCCTCTTATTATTTCACACCAAGCGCGTTCAAGCATTCTTAATGTTAAAGCAGTGCACACGCAAAAATAAACCTTACTACAAATACTAAAAACTCTGTTTTCAACGTGATAAGAATCTGCTCTCCTCTCCGAGCCGGTCTGTGTGAACGGACACTTACGCTTACCGACATGCGAAAAAAAAAAAAAACCTACACTTTTAGTATCGATTCGGGTCGAGAATCATTAGCCTAAATACCTCCTTGAATTTGACCAGGATGCAAAGCAACAGCCTGTAGAACTTTTAACGTTAAAAACATAATATTAAAAAAAAAAAACTTATGAAAACGTTGGAACATAAAAAATACAATGACGGGGAGAACAAGTGCCTTTATCATTAGGTAAATTCGAACACAAAATACAGGGTATAAACAGCCTTCAGCATTACCTATGTGTATGAAATTTTACGCAAGAATTATTGTTGGAAAACGACTTTTTTTGGGGTGAAAGATCAAGTTTTACGGTAGGACTCAATGTAACGCACCCAAAATATAGTGCTGATGGATGAATTGAATAGAACGGGGGTCTTAGAGTGGAGACGTTTAAAGTAAAAATCTTACATTAAAAACATGCCTTCAAACGAACAAGCTGGAACTTCGTCCTCCAATATCTCCGTAACTAGAAGGTTCCCATGTATGGTCTAGCTAGAACAAAAAAAACCGGCAAACAGTGCGAGTCGGACGGGTTCCGTAACTTCCGTAACATTAACTAACAAAAAAAAACACACATTCGTTGTATGGGAGCCCCACTTTTTTTTATTTTTTTTTTCGGATGGGATATCATCAAATAACCCCTCCCGCTCTGGGCTGAGCAGGAGGGAGTGTCAGACTTTTACTGACTAAAACCCATCCATGTTCCTTCCTTTGCCCTTTGTGTTCCAGGGCCGCGGTATCTCTTTCGAACAGTCCTGCAACCCTGGCATGGGGGGTGGGACCCCTTAAATATTTATTTTATTCTGTGTTTAGTATTTGTTGTTATAGCGGCAACAGAAATACATCATCTGTGAAAATTTCATCTGTCTAGCTATCACGGTTCATTAGATACAGCCTTGTGACAGACAGCCAGACAAACAGACGGACAGTGGAGTAATTGGGTTCCGATTGGAATCATAAAAATGATCGCTACGACGGCGACGGGGAGAACAGGTGCCTTTCGGCTTCGTTAAGGGTCTTGTTACATCCTTTATACAGATTGTAACAAAAAGGGTATAGTCATATGGAAGACTGTGGTACGGATCAGCAAACTGAACAACTTTCTCTATGGGACCACTATCGAAATCGTAAAAGAAATAATCAGCTGTCCCATACAAAATTTCAATACCTACTCGACCCAAATGTATGGGACAGTTGATTATTTTTTTACGATTATGTTGGTGGTCCCATAGAGAAAGTTGTTCAGTTTGATGGTCCGTACCACTGTCTTCTATATGACTATACCCTTTCTGTTACACGCTGTATATTATTACGTTGACGGGGAAACGTTCTCTTATTCCTTTCTTGAATACATCTAAAGAAGAGCTATCACGCAAGGAGGATTTTACAGGACAGTGAAAAAACTTCATAATTATACCTAGGTATTGGTACAATACTATTTTGTATAATAGTGTTCACTTCAAATTAAATAGAGACGTTGCTAGTTTCTGATTGGCTGAAAATAAAGAAAAATAGCAATAGGTATATCAAAATATCATAACTGCCAAAAAATGACTTACGTGGTGTTGTAACTTACAGGTAGTCAGTGACCCAAACAATCAGTCTTACCAAGGGGTGTCGTATTACCCAGTACTAACTGGGTTGTGGAGGTCAGATGGGCAGTCGCTCCATGTAAAATACTGATATTCAGCCGCATCCGATAGGACTGGAAGCCGACCGCAACATAGTTGGCAAAAGGGTCTCATGTGCCTGATGATGTGATGTTGGATCTTAAACGACAAGGACTGCTAAAGTTACAGACTGATTATAATTTATATTGATATCCGTAAGCAATAGGTAGGTACGCTTAATAAGACTGCCGGGGTCCTCAATAATAGCATCTACCCGCGTAATGGAATCTCATCGATTTTCATCAAGGAATTCCATCTGGCACTCAATAAGCTACGGAATAAAGCACAGAAGGTCCATTTTAATTATTCTCTCAGAACGCAGCTGCCGCAACTATTTATTTATTTAGTTTACAGTAGCCTCAATAGAATGAATTAATTGAAATAGGTGAATATAGGTGAAATTACGTGCACTTACAACATTTTTATTTTTGTGGTATTTATTTTTAGGTTCCACAAACAGTTTTCAGCTTGGTATAGCTCAAGAAACTTAAAAGTTTTCACGGTGCTCTTAATGTTAGCCATTTCAAGCGATTTTACGAATGCTGCGCAAATTAGGTATTAAGAATTAAACCGCAAGAAGCACGCGTGCACTCTCAATTGCAACTCCGATCAAACTGATGCGTCGTCAGACGGACGCCGCCGGACGGTCGCGCCGAAACCCTTTGATCCCTGCCCAGAAACCGACAACATTCGAGGCGGTTTTTTTTTTTTGGATATGGCATCTCGCAGTTCAACCTCTGAGGCTGGCTACTGCTTAACCGGGCAAATCCCTGTGGATGCCTTAAAAATGAATCTAAGGCCTCCAGCCAGGGGCTTAAAACTATACTTAAAAACTAAGCGACCACTCGCTAAGGGCACCTCATGTGGGGTACGGGCCTCGGCTTAGGGCGTCGCTGGGGAGGACAGCAAAGGGACAGGCTGGATCTGAGTGAGATTCGAGGCGGACGCATCTACAGACGTTATATACCTACAACAGACGCGCAAATTACCCCCTCTATACCGTCTATACGTCGGCGGACGCAACTGAAGATGACGTCTGCAGATGCATCTTTAGACGTGTAGAGGTGGCATAAATTAAGCTTGTCTTGCCCATACAACCTTCTACTATTTAAGATGTTAGGGTTTCTGAACAGTCTGCTCGTCTTATAGGCTTGCCGTGCCCGTATTGTTGGACCCAAGGCACGCCACGGGTTTATGCAGAATCACCCTAACCCTGACTGAAAGAGCGTTAAACAACGTGTAACAGAAAGGGTATAGTCTTATGGAAGACTGTGGTACGGACCATCAAACTGAACAACTTTCTTTATGGGACCACCATCGTATTCACAAAAAAATAATCAACTGCCCCATACAAAATTTCAATACCTACTCGACCCAAATGTATGGGGCAGTTGATTATTATTTTACGCTTACGATGCTGGTCCCATAGAGAAAGTTGTTCAGTTTGATGGTCCGTACCACTCTCTTTCATATGATTATATACCCTTTCTGTTTCACACTGCATATACGAGTATCTCTACGTTAGTAATACATTTAACTGCTTAGAACTACTTGGAACCAAAATTACACTCTCTAGTTCTACTATTCTGAACAACAGCAGCGTTGGAACATATATAAACGTGAGAACAAAAATTCCCTTTAGTTCTACCGTAAATTGTGTGATAGAATAGAACAGGTAAAACTAATGGGAAATTTTGGTCCCACTAGTTCTACGTTTTTGTAATACCTTATAGCGAAGGACTAGTGTGAACAAAAATTCCCATTAGTTCTACCGTAAATTGTGTAATAAAATAGTAGAACTAATGGGACTTTTTGTTCCAACTAGTTCTTCGATTTTGTTAAGACTAATGGGAAAAAAGTCCCATTAATTCTACCGTAGACCTAGTGGGAATGATCCAAAAAGTACGTCATTCTCGTCTTTTTGATTCGGACTATCTTCCGTGTTTTTGTATTATCACCGTGGATACACAAACCTGATGGTGGGCCCAGTGATATGGACCTTCTGCGCTGTGTATTCTACCTTATAGTATGAGATAGGTATCTCAAAAGAATGTAGGTCGGAATCGTCGGCAGCTCCGTACCAATTCCGAATGCAATGTCAAAGAGTTCTTTCATTCTGTGATGTTATAATTTTGTACTGGAAATACCTATATTTCTGTTTTGAGTTTGTGGCAAATGATAACAGCCGCATGGGTTGATCTTCAAGGTTAAGCAGTGTTTGCCAAGGTCGGTCCGTGGATGGGTGACCATCTATTATCTATCTATCTTGTAACAATATTTTGATTGAAAAGAGTGTCCATGGAGTTTCTTGCTCATTCTTCTCCATAGAGATATACGCTTTGGAATGGGCAACTACAGTACTTTCACAAGTTATTATGCCTTGTGTCTGTGACTGTAGCTTCGGATTTGTTTTTCTGACTTTGAAAAGTGCCTGTTAAGGTCTAATTGAAATAAATGCTTTGAGTTTGAGTTTATATTATACCGAGTTTCCTCCGTGCTTCGGAAAAGACGTTAAGTAGGGTCCTGGCTGTCATTTGGAGATCATTGACAATCGTTACAATTAGTCAGTGGTCTAGTCGGACAACTATGTCTAGCAAGGGGTAACGTATCACCCAATACAAACTGGGTTGTGGAGGTCAGATAGGCAGTTACTTCATGTAAAATGGTTTTCAGTATATTTAAACTCACATGTACACATACAGCCAAACCTGGAACAATTACCTGTAGGCCATACAAATATTTGTTCCGTGCGGGGGTCGAACTCGCGACACGCAGCGCAGCAACCAATCGCTCGGCCACTGCGCAAACCGTGCAGTATAATGATCTATACAGGGTGTAAAAAATCCTTTAACGAAGCCGTCGACCAAGCATTATGTACATCAAACTAAGTAACCTTACGCATAAATTATTGCTGGGAAACGACTTTTTTTTTGGGGTGAAAAATCACATTTTACCGCTGTAGGACTCAATGTAACGCACTCAAAAAAATGTGCTAGATGGATGGCTTGAATAGTACGGGGGTCGTGAAAGTGTTTAAAGATATCACATTAAAACAGGAATTAAAAAAAAAGCTTGTGAAAAAGTTGGAACTTTGACCCCCCAATATGTCCGTAACTAGAAGGTTCCCAGGTATGGTCTAGAACAAAAATATAACAAGTGCTTTTCGGCTTCGTTACGGGTCTTGCTACACCCTTTATAATATTGTAATAGTCTTTTGTGTTGTGAGTTTGTGACTGTTGCGAGGGTCAAGAATGAGCTAGATATGAGCCAGTTTTGCGCCGATATCAGTCGCATTTGATCTGATTACATAGAGATATTGTCGTTGTCGAGGTGTCAGCTTATCTCAGTATTAGGTCACCCTACTATAAAATGGCCTTGAGGAGCTCGTCGCTAAATATTAACAGCCGCTCGGATCAATCTTCAGGTTAAGCCGCGCTTGACTAGGTTGGGCTGTGGATAGGTGACCACCCATTACATACCGAGTTTCGTCCGTGCCTCGAAAAGCACGTTAAGCCGTTGGGCCCGGCTGTCATTTGTAATTGGGATGGACGGAGTAAACAATGAAATCGAAAACTAGGATAGTCTAGATACTGCAAGCTGCTATATTCTTTCTATGTTGCAAACTTGCAAGGTTTCCTCGTTGAAATTCTATGTTTTTCGTTCGTTGCTTGAACTAACAATTACTTGTTAAAAATAAATATAGTTTATTTATTTATTTAACACTTCAAGCACAAAGTACAGAGGCGGACTTAATGCCATAGGCATTTTCTACCAGTCAACCATAGTTCGTTTTCTCTACTACAATAATATAATAACAGAATCTTCTTCGTAGTCGTTCACTCTTGACAGAGTGGTCGAGGTCATGGGGGTTCGCCCACAACTGCGGTCGCTGCCTTCCCGATCCTTTTCCACCGCACCGGTCTCTGTTGGCCGTATGGCGAGCACATTCTGCGAGGGATCCTGGTGAAATTTTAGATGGAATCTATTCATCGTGTTGTTGATCGACTACGTGGTCTCGTGCCTTCGACTCTACCCTGAATCACCAAACGCTTCATGGAATTATAGTTGCGGGTAACGTGTCCAAAGAATCTGAGGATTCGTAATTGCACAAGCGACGACAGTATTTGTTTAATATTGAGTTCTTTGAGTATTGACACGTTAGGCCGATGAGCGGTCCAGCATATCCTGAGCATGCGTCTCCAACACCACATGGCGTCGATCTTGCGTCGGTCCTGCATTTTCAATGTCCTGTAATAATAGAAAACATTTTCATAATAAGCATGCCTATTAGGTAAATTGTAAAATTATCGTAACGAAATGTAAGAGGCATAATGTAAAAGATACAGAAAGTTAAGTGCACAAAAGATGCTTCGAGAAAAAAATAAACTGATTAAGATAAAGTGATCATGACTTTTGACTGAACTACAGATTAGCTCAAGTTAAATAAAGTGACTTCATTATGACTATACTTCGAAGTAATTGAACCAAATTGTGTAGAATGAAACTTGCATAATCAGCCTATAATGTTCCCACTGGTGGGACACACGGACTCCTCTCTATGAGAGGGCATCGGCTATGATCCATCACGCGGGCCCAGTGCGAGTTAGTAGATGGCACATGTCTTCGAATTTTTGGTTCTAGGACATGCCGGTTTCCTCACGAAGTTTTCCTTCACCGTTTGGAGAGCAGTGGTGATGTAATAAATTACACAAAGTAATGCGCCTGCTTGGGTTCGAACCCACGACTTACTGTTCGTTAGTCGGGGCCGCCACCACCGGGCCGCCGCCGCCGCTGCACTCACTGCTCGCACTGAATGCAACTTGATTGAGGATGTCTACCATAATTATCATGGAGTGTGACCTCGTTCAGTGGCGCAATGAAACAGCAGCGGGGTGTGGTTCTGGAGCTGTGTCACAAACTATGCTGCATCTCCTGTCCTGCTTAGCCCAAAAACATGTAGCCCAAGCACAATATAAATATTTATACATATGGCCCAAGTGATCTCTGCGCTGCCACCGACGACGCGGTGGCGAATTTCTGGGCTGGCAAAATATAAAAAATGTTCAAATGCGTTCCGTCCGTAAGGCGTAACAAAAAAACAAATATAATATAATAAAAATAAAATAAGTTTATTCAATTTCACGTTTATATTATTGGTTTGGATATTATCGATGAAAATGAAAAAGAGTATAACCTATGTATAGTTAAGTACCTATTTCGTTTATTTGGTCATATAAGTTTTTATTTTAGGTTTCGTATACCAGAAATGGTTAATATGAGGATCTTTATTGTTACGAGTATATCATGTAATGCATATCAAATTGTGTGTTAGTATGTAAGTAATTAGTTATTTAATTGTAAATGTGTGATTTCGATACGACGAATTTTATTATTATTTGTATGCTCTCGAGTAAAATGTAGCGAACTGAACATCTATAACATCCTATTGTAATAAAACCTACATTTAGGAATTAATTTATTTGATTTGATTTGATGTAACATTTATGTACATACCATCTATCTAACCATATTATGCGAATAAAATACTTGATTTGATATAAAACTCACTCTGCTAGATGATTCGATAAAAAACACTAAGTAACTTTGCTAGTTGCGCCTGTACAAATTACGTAAAAGTTATAATTCGCAACTTGTTGCTATTCACATTCGAGTAGGCGGGTTTGTAAAGGTATGTAACAGGCGTTCGCGAAATGTTTCGTATCAACCATAAAATCATCAGCTGCGTGATGCGTCCAGTAAGACAGGTTGAAGACCCCAACTTAGTTGGGAATAGGCTAGGTAGGAGATGATGGTCGTGACTTCTCCGAGTCACTTATCGGTTATGAGTATCGTAAGAGCACTCTACATGGCAGAGATCACCTCTCAATAATTTATACCCTTCAAAGACTAAATTATTAATCATCACTTATAATTTTTTCCTTTATTTATTTTTGTACACTTTAATTACATTTTTAAATATTTCAATCTAAAATATATTTAAAAAAAAACATTTCAAAATATAACAATTGTAGGCCACCGGTATCGGGAATAGGGTCCAAGCTACCAGCGGTCAGGGCTCCAGAGAGAGGAACCTCCTAACAATACGAGCCGTGTCCAGGAGTATCGCTTTCTCTTTTCTTCTTCTCCCTTGATCCAAGAGCCTCCTCAGGTATTGGTCGAGGCTCTTAGTTGAAACGACATTATTATTGTGTACAGACACAGCACATCAACCTACTACAATCTGTCAGATTTCTTTAATAGATTTTCAATCTAATTTCAGCATAAGGTTCAAAGTTGATTGGGAAAATCTGACAGTTTGGGTTAGCTTGATGTGCTTGGCGTCTGTACTATCTGTTGCCCGCGGCTTCGTTCGCGCTTTTGGTCGGAAATTATCCCACGGGCACGTTGTAAACATAGCCTATGGCACTCGGGAATAATGTAGCTTCCTATTAGTGAAAGAATTTATAAAATCGGTTCAGTAGATCCAGAGATTACCCCTTACATACAAACATACCTACAAACTAATTTTACCTCTTTATAATATTAGTATAGCTACACAGCGTGTAACAGAAAGGGTATAATCATATGGAAGACTGTGGTACGGACCATCAAACTGAACAACTTTCTCTATGGGACCACCATCTTAATCACAAAAAAATAATCAATTGCCCCATTCAAAATTTCAATGCCTACTCGACCCAAATGTATGGGACAGCTGATAACTTTTTTACGATTACGATGGTGGTTCCATAGTGAAAGTTGTTCAGTTTGATGGTCCGTACCACAGTCTTCCATAATTATGACTATACCCTTTCTGTTACGCGTTGTATAGATTAGCCATTTTTGTTGCACAACAGGGCAAAATACTCTTTCTTTGTCTTTAACCATTGCTGTTAAACAATGTAAAAAGTCGGATTTAAATTTTTATCTGGGCTTGCCGCGTTGCCGATTAGGTACTGCTATTTGGGAACCCACGTGTAGTCATATTAGCCCATAGCTACTCCGACAGATGGGGCCAGCGCAATCCCATTTAGGCTTGTTAAGGTGGATGCGCAAGGGTAGCCCGCGAAATTTAAATTTTCTTACGTGTATTGCAATTTCTAGGTCAGTGTCATGTTTTACATTGATGAAAATATGAATCGCGCTAGTAACACGTATGGAGTTACAGAATTATAATCATTCAAATCATCAATACAGCTCTCCAAGTTCATATAATCACATTCAATAGCTATTTCATGAAAAAGTCACTCTTTGAGATTATATGAACTTGGAGGGTTGTATTAATTATTCGAATGATTATAATTCTGTAACTCCATAGGTGTTACTGGCGCGATTTATATTTTCATCAACATACAACCTGACACTGACCTGCAAATTGCAATAAACGTAAGAAAATTTAAATTTCGCGCGCTACCCTTGCGCTTCCACCTTAAATGATTGTTTTTTTTTGTTAATAGACTATATTTATTTACTTCCAGAGGATAAAATGGCTGAGCAACAGGACCAGGCCCGTTGTTCATCTAGCGAAAGCGATAACTTTGAGAAAATCGACTCTGAAGAGGCTAAAGAAAATGTAAGTAACTACTACCTGTTTCAAATTAACATTATACACAGATTATACTACTACAGACTATATTATATCCCCCTCCTTCTATTTCCAGGGCACCGCAGCAAACTTCGTGATTGGCGAAGAAGTGGAACCGGAGCATGTAGACGATGGGCCAGCTCATGAGGGACGGGATTTCTTCCCCGGCGCCCCAGTACCGAGGCCAAACAGGCCACGACCGATGACAGTGGCGCAGCAGCTCGCTCTGGCGGAAAAAAGGAGCACTTTAAGGTAAGGTTTTAATGTTTTGGGCAATAGATGGCGCTTTTGTAAAGTTGCAGCTGCTCTAAGTTCGATTGAGTTATTGAGTCTATCGGGTTTCTGCGATAGGTGGCGCTATTTTAAAGTTTGAGGCGGTTTGATTGCAGATAGTTTTCAAGTGTAGATAATGTTTTTTTGCTAAGATTTTAGGAAATGTTTCTAATGAGTAATGACAGCAGATTTTATTTCGTATTTAATTTATATTTTTATTCTAATCAGTGAATTTCTAAGGAAATTATGCAATGTGTTGTTAGATTGGAATTATAGTAAGCCCTTTGACTGCATATATAACAACATGCGCTTATATGTCAACTCTTATCAACTGGAATATACGGCTCTATCTCTCATCTAAATCGAACGATTTTCCCTAAATGTCAAACAGATCTAAACAATTTTCGTTTTACTTGCGGATAAAACCTTATCCAATCCAAGGAGTTCCACAGGGATCTATTTTAGATTCACTTCTGTTGAGTACTTTATTTACTATAAGAGATTTACATTTAGAATTAGCCCTCCATGCTGCCAGTAGTTTTAAACCAGTCCCTAAATAATCTCACTCAAATCCAGCCTGTCCCCTTGTTGCCCTCCCCAGCGACGCCCTAAGTCGAGGCTCGAGCCCTTAGCGCGCGCCCTTAGCCTTACTCTCAAGGCATCGACAGCATAGTGCGACGGCTAAGCATAAGCCAGCCTCATAGGTTGACTTGCAACAAGCCAAGCCGAAAAAAAAAAAAGTACTTTTGATAAACACAAATAAAGCTAAGAGTCAGATTGTGTTTTAAAATAATTATCGTCAATCAAGTTATGATTTAATGACTAAGTGAAAGTGTTCTTTCATAAATACTCGGATCTCCTTTAATCTGTAATGCTACTGGTTAGCCTAGAAATATAAATTACACCTACATTCAACGTGTAAACAGAGCCCTCACGAACTCGTCAACCAAGTATTCTGTATATCAAATTAAAGTAACTCTACGCAAAAAAATATTCCTGGCAAACGACTTTTTTTTTCGTTTTTTTTTATAGTAACGTTATAACATTAGAAACTTGTATTTTTAATTATTGATGTGATATAGTTGAAACTTTGACCTCCAATATTTCCGTAACTCGAAGGTTCTCAGGTATAGTCTAGAACAAAAAAATTACGAGGAGAACAAGTGCCTTTTGGCTTCGTTAAGGGTCTTGTTACACCCTTTAGATATTTCACCGCAGTTATTTAAAAAAAAACAGCTGTTTCATACAAAACTGTAATACCTACACGGTCAAAATTTATTAGACTATGGGCTGGCAGAAATTTGCGTGCACATATTCATGTAGGTAGCCAATTATTTACTAACATAGGATAAGTTCATACTAACCCTCTAATTAAGGATCCATTGGTCTTTAATAAAAAAAAAAAATTAGATTTTGAAAAATTTATGGAACAGCTGTTTTTTTTTAAATTACTGATGGAAAGATTCGTTATGGGGAGGTAGTAGCATATCGTAGCGTAGTATCAGCTAAAAGATAATGTGAAAATCGGTTTTCCTAAAAGTAGGATGAATTTATGGCCAAATTCCCCGTGATCCGTTATTTGTGTATACAGGGTGTAAGGGAGAGCCCTCCGCCCAGGGTTGCGGGACTTTTCGAAAGAGATACCCGCGGCCCTGGAACACAAAGGGCAAAGGAAGGAACATGGATGGGTATTAGTCAGTAAAAGTCTGACACTCCCTCCTGCTCAGCCCAAAGCGGGAGGAGTTATTTGATGATATCCCATGCGAAAAAAGTGTGTTGGAAGTTGGCGGTATGATATCCCCGTACCTCGGTGCGCACGTTAAGTAAGTTGGTCCTGCGCCTGATCTCTCTCCGGTCGCGTCAGATTGCCGTCCGATCGGGCTGTACACCTGTGTCTGCGCACACAATTGTGCACTATACCGATGGCTATTAGCCGCTTAGATTGGCAGCCGTGACCGAAACGGTCAGGAGGAATATATTTTTAACGTCAGTGTCCCTGCCACTTTGTATATCAGCTAAACCAGCCAGCCAGCAGTTATACCTGCTATAGCATCAACAAGAATTTGCGTGGTATACTACCATTAGAAACCCGACTACTGAAAAATAAAGCTTTATTTAAAATCAGGGTTTTTTTTCGGTTTGAGCCTATGTTACCCGGGCCATAATAACGAATCGATTGACACTTTATTCATCAAAGTCGGATGAATAGTTTAGGCGCTACGGAGGAACATACGTAAATACAAACAAACATACATACATAGACTGCTAAAATAACCTATAATCATAACCTTTCCTTTTGGCTTCGCCGTAAAAAGAAATAAATTTTGAAAACGAAAAACTCACTTTCCAGTTTCTACGGCCTACTGAATGAAACATCGATAGAACGAACAAACATTAATTTATAACCAGATATCAAAATGCAATTAGTGTCAAATGACGTAATCGGTCAGGGTGGCCATTTTCTGAAGTCGGTGTTTTTCCTCTTTTTTTGGAGAAAAAAGAACAAAAAGAGGAAAATTCAAGGATGGGAAATCCTTGGAGCTATTTTGGAGAAATTTTTCCCCAAGGTTCGATGAAACAACACTAAACATTTTGATTATATTAAGAAAATCAAGAGACATTTTACAGCAAAAATAGTAATTTCTAGTAATTACTTTCATTTAAGAAAACAAAGTTTTAATACAGCCAAATTAGAATGTGTAATAATAACTTGCTTAGACGAGCCGATTGCATATAGTCGTGCGTAAACGGTGACGGAAAATACAAACACAAAAAAACATTACCTTTTTTGAAAGAAAATAGTTTTATATCTCGCAAAAATTGATTAGAGATAAAAGTTGCAAAAAGGATTATTTTGTGAAAAAAAGCATTGAATGTGGGGAAAATTGAGAACCTTAATCTTGCAACACTGAGTGACGTAAATGATTTTCGCGGCAAAGCCTCCTCAGTACTACTCGGCTGTCGCGCGAGACATTACGTCTTAATTCATTCCAATTGACAACATCGTGTGACTTTTTACGTAGTGTTTTCCGACACTGTGTTCACTCTGAGTTTTTGTGTGTATGTGTTATGTTAAGTGAATTTACGCGGGAGATTTATCTTTTTTAATCGTTTGACGTTTGTTTTTTTTCTGGAGTTTTTGGTTTGTGGATGTTTCATTGTTTTACCTATTTATTACTAAACTTATTTAAATAACTCGTTTAGTAAATTCTTCTTTTAATTAACTAGTTTTGTTGTGTACCGGTAGTTATTATTACATAAATGACAAAACTTATATTTGGACAATTTATTGTATAACTGGGCTGGTGTCCGTAGCTCCACATCCAAAGCGCGACTTTTGCGTACGGAAAACTTAAGTCTTTAACCATAGCTTTAGCTATTTTTAAAATAAACACTATGTTTAAGATTGATTAGGGCACAATTAGACATGCAGTAAATTAAATCCATACCTACTAAAATAATACCCATTTCTTCTATCACTAAGTCTCATCGAAATGAGGAGCTCGTGAATAAATGATAATAGCCGCTCAGATCGATGTTTAGGTTAAGCCGTGCTTGCTTAGGTTGGTCCGTGGATTGGTGACCACACCACCCATTACATAGATAAGTACCGAGATTCCTCCGTGCCTCGGAAAGCACGTACGCCGTTGGTCGCGGCTGTCTTTTGTAGATCTTTGACAGTCGTTACAGGTAGTCAGTGGCCCAAAAAGTCCGACAACCAGTCTTGTCAAGGGGTATCGTATTACCTAGCACGCCAGTACTAACTGGGCTGAGGAGGTAGATAGGCAGTCGCTCCATGTAAAATACTGGTATTCAGCTGCATCCGGTTAGACTGGAAGCTGACCCTAACATAGTTGGGAAAAGGCTAGGCAGATGATAGCTGTCATCAAACGAGGGCCTAAATAAAAGTTTGCTTAGGTACCTTGCTTTTTGCCCAACTACGTTTGGTTCGGCTAATGGCGGATGGTGTGGACTGATAAAAATAAATAACAGCTAAGGATAAGTAGTAGTATATGAAGATAGCATGGGTACTATCTAATCTAATACCAAACCTGCTTAACTAACATAACTGCAAAAACAATATAATGATTAATATCAGAAATAGATAAACGATACAATGTAGGCTGAAGAGTTTGTTTGTTTGGTTGAACGCGCTTATCTCAGGAACCTTTGGTTCGAATTAAAAAAAAAAAATAGTGTTGGATAGCCCATTTATCGAGGAAGGTTATATGCTTTATAACATCACGCTACGACCAATAGGAGCGGAGCATCAATGATAAATGTCACTATCTTAAGTGACGTTGACAAAAAATAGCCGACATAGCGGGAATCTACATAAATAGAGGGATGATTCGGGAAAAATCAGGCCATATCATCATATGAGAACTTAAAATTCGAAAAAAAAAATTGCTGTTCCAAATAAAACAATATTTATTAAAATGTCTAAAACATATTTTTTAATCCTGACATTTCGGTTTCATGATTACTTCAATTAAAATCATCCTGTATAGTGGATTTTTTGTAAACGAATTGCAAGATTCAGCATTTTTATTGAACAGTTGCAAATAAATCTATAATTTGTCACGTCTTATTATTAATTTTGTTTTGAATAAGCAAATTCCGAATCCGGAATGGCAACTTTAGGTATTTTGTTTAAATAACTTCATCAGTAGCTTATGCCCTCGGCTTCGCCCGCGTGGAGTTCGGTATATGTCCCACGGGATCGTAATGCCGGGATAAAAAGTATCCTATGTGTTAATCCAGGTTATAAACTATCTGTGTGGCAAATTTCATCCAAATCCGGTCAGTAGTTTTTACGTGAAAGCGTAACAAACATCCATCTATCCTCAAAAACTTTCGCATCTATACAAATAAATAAAATTGAAGTGTATGTTTGTAATACCAAAATAATAGCTTTTTACTGAATGCATATACAATACATATAAGAACAGGTATACGGTACTTATAAAAAAAAACACATTTTTTTAGTTTTTGTCTCTCTGTCTGTCTATTTGTTCCCGCTAATCTCCGAAACGGCTGAATCGATTTTGACGGGACTTTTACTGGCAGATAGCTGATGTCATACGGAAAAACTAAAGCTATTATGGCTTTAGTTACTCCGTAGCTTTTATATTTAAGAATAAGAATTGGGGTTCTATGCAAAACAATGAAAACCCTTGAAATTGATAACAAAATCCGAATCAAAAAGACACAGCAACAGTTATTAATTATAATAAAGTAGCACTGCAGCTGCTCTCTGGAAACATCGAGAGGAAACCGGCATGTCGTAGAGATCCTAGAACCAATAATTCGAAGACATGTGACATCTACAAACCCGCACTGGGCCCGCGTGGTGAATTATAGCCCAGTCCATAGGGATGAGGTCGTGTGTCCCAGAATTTGAAAAGACTCTAGTTACCTATTTGTTTTTCTATGGCAAGTTCAAGGAAGGTAAAATTCAACAGATCAATGCCCACATAACAATATTATCCTTATTGAGTTTAGGTACTTCCTGTGATTGGCAGTTGGCACATAAAAAACTAACTAGAATTACCTATACACGGAGGAAGGGACACCGAAGCGAAAACGGCTATTACGTATTCAGTGCGATACTATTTCGATTTTATTTACTATTCAGTAAGATACTATAATTGTCATAATATACCTTTTACATATTCGTAAGTACTTACCAATTAGATTAATATGCTATGTGTCAATTAAAGTTACCTTCAATCGCCTGAAACACAGGATTACCTAGTTCAGGCACAAATCATGGTGAACTTGACGTGTTAGATTTAAGAAAAACTGTAAACGTTGTTCCTTATATTTTTGAATAAATTTTATTTTTATTTATATAGTAGGTAAGTACATCATTCTAAGTCCCCCAAATAGTAATTTTTCATCTGTTATTTAAGATAAACAGCAGTTTTCTACAAAAGTGCAATACCTACACGGTCAAAATATATGAAACAGCTGTTTTTTTTTTAATTACCGGCAAAAAAAATCTATGTGGGAGGCTCAGAACGATGTACGGAATACATGGTAACCGCTTTCGCGTCCACCGTGTATAGGTACCTACGCATATTTCAAATATGCATCATCACATGATGCTAGTCAGCAGTGGCGTGCAGTGCTTCCCGAAGGCGGGCAGGCCAAGCAAAAAAAAAAAATCGCAACATCACAGCGTCGCTCTACTTAGGATGACCCTCAAAGTTGTCACATCTATTGATATATTCACTAACCCTCCCAGGCCCCCGCATCTGTCTTCTAGTCTTCTTCATCGTCTTTTAAGGTGGATGCGCAAGGGTAGCCCGCGAAATTTAAATTTTCTTACGTTTATTGCAATTTGCAGGTTAGTGTCAGGTTGTATGTTGATGAAAATATGAATCGCGCCAGTAACGCGTATGGAGTTATAGAATTATAATCATTCCAATCATCAATACAACCCTCCAAGTTCATATAATCTCAAAAAGTGACTTTTTCATGAAATAGCTATTGAATGTGATTATATGAACTTGGAGAGCTGTATTGATGATTTGAATGATTATAATTCTGTAACGCCATACGTGTTACTGGCGCGATTCATATTTTCATCAACATACAACTTGACACTGACCTGCAAATTGCAATAAACTTGAGAAAATTTAAATTTCGCGGGCTACCAGTGGCGTGCAGTGCTTCCCGAAGGCGGGCAGGCCAAGCAAAAAAAAAAAATCGCAACATCACAGCGTCGCTCTACTTAGGATGACCCTCAAAGTTGTCACATCTATTGATATATTCACTAACCCTCCCAGGCCCCCGCATCTGTCTTCTAGTCTTCTTCATCGTCTTTTAAGGTGGATGCGCAAGGGTAGCCCGCGAAATTTAAATTTTCTTACGTTTATTGCAATTTGCAGGTTAGTGTCAGGTTGTATGTTGATGAAAATATGAATCGCGCCAGTAACGCGTATGGAGTTATAGAATTATAATCATTCCAATCATCAATACAACCCTCCAAGTTCATATAATCTCAAAAAGTGACTTTTTCATGAAATAGCTATTGAATGTGATTATATGAACTTGGAGAGCTGTATTGATGATTTGAATGATTATAATTCTGTAACGCCATACGTGTTACTGGCGCGATTCATATTTTCATCAACATACAACTTGACACTGACCTGCAAATTGCAATAAACTTGAGAAAATTTAAATTTCGCGGGCTACCCTTGCGCTTTCACCTTAAGGTGGATGCGCAAGGGTAGCCCGCGAAATTTAAATTTTCTTACGTTTACTGCAATTTGCAAGTCAGTTTCAGGTTGTATGTTGATGAAAATATGAATCGCACCAGTAAAACTTATGGAGTTACAGAATTATAATCATTCAAATCATCAGTACAACCCTCCAAGTTCATATAATCTCAAAGAGTGACTTTTTCATGAAATAGCTATTGAATGTGATTATATGAACTTGTAGAGCTATATTGATGATTTGAATGATTATAATTCTGTAACTCCATACGTGTTACTGGCGCGATTCATATTTTCATCAACATACAACCTGACACTGACCTGCAAATTGCAATAAACGTAAGAAAATTTAAATTTCGCGGGCTACCCTTGCGCATCCACCTTAAGTAAGCGTATGAGAAACAACGCCATCTAGCTTAAATATAAGGAATTTCAATGGTATTCTGTCAATACAAGAACGAAGGATGTCGCTTCGTTACAAAAAAACCTAAAAAGTAAAACAGAGATATTTATTATACTTGAGAATATTTGAAAAACAAACATTGAAAATAAGCCTGTAAAAACCAAAGTTATAAATACAAGAACTCACCACATTAATCAAGGTTCAAATCACGATTTTCTGACAATGCAAACAGAAGAAAGATTCATTTGAAATACCGAGTACGAGATGAATTTTGGGTTAATTCTCGTAATTCGGGTATCTACACATTTTCCTTTAGACACAACTTGAATCTTAACATCAAACAATCGTGAATACTTATTGTTTTTAACTTCTGACAAACACATTATCAGCGCAAACTTCACAACAGAACACCATTTTTAAGTAAATAAACAAATACAACAAATAATATTTACACTACTGTACGTTTCAAAACGAATTACAACCGTCAGATATTATAATAATCAAAACATTCAAGATCACGAAATAAATTTTGCTTGTCACATGAAACAAATATGGCTTCTAAGAAAAATACAATTGTTATTTTGTCAATGAAAAAAACACTACCAAATATAATTGCATCACCGCATACCGTTTTAGCCGGATAATACTTTGTGGGGCAGCCAATCAGTGGCCAGCTAGCCAGCTACACTCGCAGGAGTTTACGCCCCTATTTACTATGTGTGCCGTTCGTATTTCCGTGTATATACACGAAAATACTTATCAGTGTGCTTAAATTTATCAATGGAAATTAGGCCGGCTGGGGCCTTGCCTAGACGGCCGGGAGCGAGCCAGTTACGTCATACGGCCGCGACAAGTTGCTTTAAGTATTATAACAGGCGTTTTATTTTTTTATTTTTGATTAATATAGTTATAATAAATGCATTTGTTGCGTTGTTGGTAGGAATGGTAGGGTAGGCTAGGCCTAATTGCCTCTATGGACGGCACGCCCCTGCGGGCTACCCTTGCGCTTTCACCTTAAGGTGGATGCGCAAGGGTAGCCCGCGAAATTTAAATTTTCTTACGTTTACTGCAATTTGCAAGTCAGTTTCAGGTTGTATGTTGATGAAAATATGAATCGCACCAGTAAAACTTATGGAGTTACAGAATTATAATCATTCAAATCATCAGTACAACCCTCCAAGTTCATATAATCTCAAAGAGTGACTTTTTCATGAAATAGCTATTGAATGTGATTATATGAACTTGTAGAGCTATATTGATGATTTGAATGATTATAATTCTGTAACTCCATACGTGTTACTGGCGCGATTCATATTTTCATCAACATACAACCTGACACTGACCTGCAAATTGCAATAAACGTAAGAAAATTTAAATTTCGCGGGCTACCCTTGCGCATCCACCTTAAGTAAGCGTATGAGAAACAACGCCATCTAGCTTAAATATAAGGAATTTCAATGGTATTCTGTCAATACAAGAACGAAGGATGTCGCTTCGTTACAAAAAAACCTAAAAAGTAAAACAGAGATATTTATTATACTTGAGAATATTTGAAAAACAAACATTGAAAATAAGCCTGTAAAAACCAAAGTTATAAATACAAGAACTCACCACATTAATCAAGGTTCAAATCACGATTTTCTGACAATGCAAACAGAAGAAAGATTCATTTGAAATACCGAGTACGAGATGAATTTTGGGTTAATTCTCGTAATTCGGGTATCTACACATTTTCCTTTAGACACAACTTGAATCTTAACATCAAACAATCGTGAATACTTATTGTTTTTAACTTCTGACAAACACATTATCAGCGCAAACTTCACAACAGAACACCATTTTTAAGTAAATAAACAAATACAACAAATAATATTTACACTACTGTACGTTTCAAAACGAATTACAACCGTCAGATATTATAATAATCAAAACATTCAAGATCACGAAATAAATTTTGCTTGTCACATGAAACAAATATGGCTTCTAAGAAAAATACAATTGTTATTTTGTCAATGAAAAAAACACTACCAAATATAATTGCATCACCGCATACCGTTTTAGCCGGATAATACTTTGTGGGGCAGCCAATCAGTGGCCAGCTAGCCAGCTACACTCGCAGGAGTTTACGCCCCTATTTACTATGTGTGCCGTTCGTATTTCCGTGTATATACACGAAAATACTTATCAGTGTGCTTAAATTTATCAATGGAAATTAGGCCGGCTGGGGCCTTGCCTAGACGGCCGGGAGCGAGCCAGTTACGTCATACGGCCGCGACAAGTTGCTTTAAGTATTATAACAGGCGTTTTATTTTTTTATTTTTGATTAATATAGTTATAATAAATGCATTTGTTGCGTTGTTGGTAGGAATGGTAGGGTAGGCTAGGCCTAATTGCCTCTATGGACGGCACGCCCCTGCTAGTCAGATAGGCAGCCGCTCCATGTAAAATACTGGTGTTCAGCTGCATCTGGTTAGACTGGAAGCCGACCCCACCATAGTTGGAAAAAGGCTAGGCAGATGATGATGTTAGTACTATATACTTATTTAAACGTACTCAAGTACGTCTATTCTAGCTGAGTAATGATCTAATGAATTAAGTAAAGTGTAAAGTTTACAGCTGTGAAGGTCGATCAATACTGTTTGCTTCCTTATCTAATACAGTGTTGTACAATATACTGTGTGTAAAAATACCCATAACGAAGCCGTAAGGCACTTGTTCTCCCCGTCATTGCGATCATTTTTTTGTTAAGGACCATACCTGGGAACGTTCTAGTAACGGAAATATTGGGGGTCAAAGTTCCAACTTTTTCACATGTTTCTATTTAAATACAAGTTTTTAATGTTATATCTATCGATCAGCACAATTCTTTCAGTGCGTTTCATTGACTCCTACCATAAACCGTTATTTTGCACCCCAATAAAAAAGTCGTTTCCCAGCAATATTTTTTGCGTAAAGTCACTTAGTTTGATGTACTTACAGAATGCTTGGTTGGCGGCTTCGTGAAGGTTTCGTTTACAACTTGTATGGCTCATAAGTGATATAAAGCGGATGCATATGAATACCAGTATTTTACACGGAGCGACTGTCTATACACCCAAAATGTAGTTTCTGGGTAATACCTCTTGGTGAAACTGGTTGTCAGACCTTCGAGCATTTGAGTGATCGTAACGACTGTCAAAGAACTACAGCCGGAACCACGGAGGCGCGGAGGAAACTCGGTACGTAGCTAATAGATGGACGAACTGAACTCGACCTCGACAAGCACTGAATCACCTTAAAGATCCATGAAGTGCGGCTGGTATGAGCTCAGGTACACGAGCCCAGTTACATACCGCGGTAACCATATTAAGTAGGCACTAGTCAGCAAGGTTTATCAGAGTGCGCCTGTGACAGACGTATTGCCATGCCAGCTTGCCTACCGTAGAAGCTATGTAACTAAGACGTGAGAAGGCTGGGATTTTTTTCCGCGGGAACGTTCTACCGGGATCCTCTGCCTAGGTTGCCAAGTCTAAGGAATCCATCGAAGCGGAGACGAGACGAGTAGAAAGGTGATGTGTTCTAAACCACCAAGAACTTTGTAGCGGCCTGTTCGCTTCCAGACACGAAAAAGTGCACTAGTCTCGTAAGTTTTAACGGCGTTTAGATAGAATTGTTAAACTGTAGCCATCCTTGCCCTAAATCAGTATGTATTCGTTTTAAAACCTGTGGATACCGACAATAAATCTTGTAGTAGGGCCTTTGCCTTTCATTGCTGCAGGATTAGTTCTCTGTGCTCAACAAATTTCGTTATTTACACTTCTTGTTTAGTCCGGTTAAGCAGCTTCAACCTCAGTAGAGTTGTTGCGCTGCGAGTGGTCATACCTAAAAAAAACTTCTTGTCTTCCTTCTGTTCTTCTTCTTCTTCTTGAGCTGAGAGAGAGGAAATGTCTCGCATTTGTGTAGGCTGGCGGAGGCCGGAGACGATAAGAAACGTGAGCGGCGTGCGGTGAGCCGTATGCGGCATTCCGCTTCGCACAGCTCCACTAGTCTCCGCTTTGGAAAAAATCCATTCAACCGCAAGACAGAATAACATACGAGTTACTTTACCTACTTTTGCATTTATAATATTGGTACGGATAAGGTAGTAGCCGGACTAAAAAGAGAGATTATAATGTTCCGATTTTCCTTTTTCGATTCGGAAACGTATAAATAAAAGTTACAACGAAAATAAATATATATTTTTTTCGTTTCGGGTATCTTAAAAAATACCTAATGATTAGTTTCGCAAAATTCTTAAAAAAGTCCGTACGTCAGCGGTCTAAAACTTGAATACAGAGCCCCAAAAAGGTGACGATATTTCTCGTGATGATGTTTTTTTGTAAAGTTTTTTTTTCTGAAATAATCGTTCATCCACCAGTAACCACTTAACTTTGTTATTTAAAATTTTTAATTAACTGAATTAAATATGTAGTATGTGCTACATACACACACATTTACCAAAAATTGAATGCTAAGAATTTTGGTTTTATTTCAAAAAAGGTACACTTTAATAGTGTTTTTTTTTATGTAGTTTATCTGAAATAATATACAAAGATCTTTATCAGAAACTGCATACTTATTATTTAAATTATTTCCAGAACAAAATTATTAGTAGGTATTTCGTCATGAGATAAAGCGAAAATGTCTTTTAAATTGTTTTTAACGACATTTTAAAACGATTTTGATTGCTCAGATCATCTTTATCATTTCTTGAAAATTGGGTAAAATTGTTAAGTGATGTTTAGTCAAATATTGCGTGCTTGTGCATATCTTGAAGAGTTATCACTTGATGATGGACAGGCTATATCATTTTCGAAGTGGCTAGATTTCTTTCTATAGTTCTTATAATTGAATTTTATCAAAATTACAGCTGCCAAGATGTACATACATAATTAACAACAGCAACATCAATTTATTTTCAGGCTACTTTGGCCCATAGATATACCTTACAGACTAACATACATATGATAAATAAAATTCAAAAAGCTGCTAATAGTTTCATCGAGACTATATTTTTAATAGTTTAATTTAATTAGCCGTAATTTATAGCCATATTACTATAGCGTAAAGTAATGACTGCATATGTATTTGTAATTATTTATTTCGAAATTACCAAAGCTACCAGTCCCTTTATTTTGTCAGCTATCATTTCAATCAAGTTAGATTTTATGGGCTATACCATCATCATGATCTCCAAAATCCTTACTAACTAATATTACAAATGCGAAAGTAAGTTTTTTTGTTATCTTTTCACGCCTAAACCACTGAACCGATCATCCTGAAATATTGCATATACGTTGTCAGGTGTACAGAAACGGACATAGGGTACCTTTCATCCCGAAAAAAAGTTCTATTCCCGAGGAGAACCACAATAACGTTCTAAAGATAATAGATGGCGCCACGTATCTGTCGAATCATAATCTATACTAATATTCTATAAAGGTAAAGTTTGTGATTGGATATACTGAACCGATTTTGAAAATTCTTTCACTAATAGGAAGCTACATTATCCTCGAGTGCCATATGCTATATTTACAACATACCCCTGGCATAATTTCCGACCAAATGCGAGCGAAGCCGCGGGCAATAGCTAGTTGAATTATATAACAACAAGCAGAGTACACTCCGAATTGATTCTTAAATTCTAAATTAACGCGAGCGAATCCGCGGGCAAAAACTAGTGTGCAATATTTATTGTCAAAACCAGGTCACCAGGTATAGACAGAGCTAGTGGGCGGAAACCTTAAATGGCACTCATTTAAATAGAACGATTTCTCAATTTTTTATTTTTTTGGTAACGTTATGAACACAAGAAAGTTGCTTAAATAAAATAAAGACACTCTACTAGTCCTTTTTTGGCACAAGGATTTTATATTTATAAAAACCGATAATTTCACATAACATAACTTCACGCCTGTAATGCACGGAGGGTTTGGCAGAGCTGTATCTCATAGTAAACCCAAATTTCACAAGTTATGTTAAGTCCAGTGGCGGGGGGGCGATTCTATTGCCATCAACCGGGCGCAAATCCAGACTCCGTGACTGCTACTGAGAAATTCCTGATTGAAAAACCTAATAACACTGCCCGACCAGAGAATCGAACCCAGGACCTCATGCTCATGTGTTTAAGAGATACCGCGGCCCTGGAACACAAAGGGCAAAGGAAGGAACATGGAGGACCTCATGCTCAGGAGTCGTGCTTGCGACCACAAGACCAACGAAGCCAGTCTGTTATTTATTAGACTACAGTATTTTACATTGGTAGGTTAGATATGGAGCTCTGGCTTATAATGGTTAGGACCAAATTATGCAATTTTCCTAGTTTCAAAAATCGTTTACTATCGGATTTTCCAAAATAGTCTTTATAAATCAGCATGTAATGATTAATTAATCAAAATATAGAAGCTGTAGTAGTACACACGGCGACTTATCAAGCTGTATATATGTATACTAATTATAAAGAGGTAAAGTAATAAACATAACTATCAAGATTGTGTAACATAAACAAATTAAACTTCGTGTTCAGTCAAAGAAGAGTTTAAATAAATCTAGCCTACAATCCCAAACGATTAGGCAGAGGTGTACCTATGTCTCTAACACCCAAATTTTGCCAGTTTATGTTGAATTTCCATTCGTCTTAGGGCAACGTATTAGGTAGGTACATGTATTACCCAATACTAACTGAGTAGTTGACGTCAGATAGGCTGTCGCTCCATGTAAAATACTTAGGTTTAATTGATTATAAATATCCACTGGTGACGCAAATAGGACTCCAAAAAAACGCATATATTTTATTTAAAAAATCTTTTAAATTAATGATAACACATGTTTCTTAAAAAAAATGGGTCAACGTGAAACAGGTTTCTAGCTTATTTCTGATGTTAATTTATTCAAAACGTGGTTGTCTTTCGCGCCTTACGTACCTATACCATCAGATTTTATTGAGAACAAGCTGTTGCCCGCGACCTTCGTTCGCGTGAAATTATTATTTAAAATATTATTTCGAATTTTGTTACCAATTTCAAGGGTTTTCTTTAAAATCGGTCCAGCCGTTTCGGAGATTAGCCGGAACAAACAGACAGACAAAAATTGAAAAAAAAAAAGTGCCTTATATTGTCCTATACATTCAGTAAAAAGCTGTGATTTTAATATTACAAACAGAGACTTCAATTTTATTTATTTGTACTAAAGCGGCCTTGTCAATGTGGCGACATTTGGGGGAGGTCTATGTCCAGCAGTGGACGTCTTCCGGCTGAAATGATGATGGTGATGAAAGCGGCCTATAAGGCCACCAAAATCAAATCATTCTTTGTAAAATTTGACGTTCTAAATTGACTTTTAATGGTGTAATTGAAATAAATGATTAGACTTTTGTATTAGATTAAGCTTTTTTGAATCAGCCTGTATATCTAACAGAGTGCAGGGCAAAGGCGTCTCATTAAGATAAAGTTCGTGCGTTGATCAACACGTTGCATACTGCGTCTATTTAGAATATTATCAATAATACAGTATTAGGTTCATTAATATTTCTAATTATCTCTAATCATAGAGGCTAATTATCTCTAATCTATAAATATACTGAGTTAACGATGGAAGAGACAAAGCAAACAAAATCATAATCTATTTGCACTAACCAACTTGTGTATAGTGTTTTCGCGTCAAACTTTCCATACTGTCATTTTTGACCACACATTTTTTCTATGACGTTTCTTCTGATAGCGTCTAGGCGTCTTTACAATATTAACTTAAACCTCTTTTCATGCAGCATCCATAAGCCAATCTACCTCAAATAAGACATTAAATAACATTGAATAAGACTAAACGGAACTAAAAACAAAGCCAAGAAAAAAAAACGACCGTAAAAAAACAAGTGACAATTAAAAAAAAAGTGACGAATTAAAAAAAAACAACTTGTGACAGAGTGTTTTAGAAACGAAAAAAAAAAATGAATTAACAGTGAGGTTTTATGAACACTTTCGCCGAATTCGTGAGCAAATACTTCACAATGATGAAACGCAGAACTTCTAAACGTTTTGTGCTGGGAGACAGTAATGAACAGCCATCTTTTGATGATGGGGATCCAACTGAGGTTATTCCAAACCTCACCCACAAATTCCAGATGACGTTAAGCATGGAAGATGAAGAGAGACAGCATGTAGCAGAAAAGAGGCAGCAGGATGGAAGGTTGCTGAGGACGCCGAACTCTGGGACTTTGCAGTAAGTTTTTTGGTGGTGCCCACGGGCCTAACGTAATGATTAACTGACTCTAGTCAGAAAAGATTGGTTGATGTCTAACTACCTAAAATTTGTCAGTCGTCACATATCTAACATCACACTTGTATTCTTTAGAAGGGTAAGTAGGGGTGGTGCAGATACAGCCGTATTTCGCAAGTTATGTTTATTAAAATTTCTGAATGTCCGCATCGTGGAAAGAGCTTTTATTATTACAGCGATATTTCTTAAACCTACCTACCGAAGTATCATTTAAGGGGGAATCGCCAGGGTAGCCCGCGAAATTCAAATTTTTGACATTTTTTTTAAATATTAAATGGGCCCACTCTTTACCTCAATCTAGTCCTGAGGACATTCATGAGGTTAAAATCCATTAAAATACTCGTAGTCATTCAATGGGATTAAATTAACTTAGAGGATTCTGTTGAACATTTTAATGTATATGTCGGAGACGGTCATTGGTACGGGCTTAAAATGAATCACAAGTACGCGGTGGTGACATCATGCGATCTACTTACAAATTTACCCACACCACAGCTTGCTTGTTACAGAGTAAAGATGGTAGGCTCTGAGCCAGGACGACAGTCAGTCAGTGTCTGATCGCGGCCGAGTTAAGACCTCTTGGAACTGTACCCGATTCATTGTGCCCCGTGCTATTTTGCTAAGTTGTAATCTCAAGTAATTCGTTAGTTTTGCTAGAAACAATGTATCGCTCAATGTCTTTTCATAGCACGAACCCCATCGTATGCCCACATGACGTAGAAGCCTAGCGGAATAAATCCTGCCACTCCGACATATAAAACTTTAGCGATATTTATTACGGTCGCGAATCATAATTATTTTAATCAACTTACAAAAAAAACAAACATTAAAAAAAAAAGAATTTCGCGGGCTCAGCGCAGGAAGGGCTTATAGTCTTAGCCATAGCTTACTTAGTCGTAGCTTACTGACATTGATCAAAACAAAAAAATAAATTGGCAGCTATTTGCCAACTTCAAAATGCACAGAAACAACAAGTTACTAAACACCACATCAAGCATTTTATCCTCGAAGGATTAGGGTAGAGGTGTCCCTAATAGATCTACATCGCTCACCAGTTATGTTAAAATGAAAAGTTATCCGCAGAATTTTAATAAAATCGCCTCTTTTACTTAGTAAGCGGCGCCATGCTCATGTAAATTAATTAATGATTGGACCACAGGAATCCAAAGATCTCAGCACATTAGGGAATCATTAGAAAACAGCTCATTAACACCTATAACAAATTTACTTATAAGGTCATACGAACTAAATACAGTGACACAAAGAACTCCTCCGAAGCTCGGAAACCACGTTCAACCTCCGGTTGACTGCCATTTGTAGATTTCCGAAGGTGTGGCACACAGTCTTATGGAGGCGATAGTCTCTTCTTCTTTTCTCTTCTTCAATCTTTGGTCAACCAAGGCTGAGTGTAGGTCTCTTCCAAATCTACTCCACTTTTGGCGGTTTCTTTCTTCTGGCCATTTTAATAAGATCATCTGAAACTCTATCGGTAATAAAAAAAAAAACAGCTGTTCCCTACAAACGTGCAATACCTTCATGATCAAAATGTATGGAACAACTGTGTTTTTCTTTTCATTACCGACGGAAAATTTATATGCCCCTTCGTTGTTGCTGTTCTTGTTTGAAAAAGGGTCAACATTATCTTCCAAAAACAAACTAATTTCTTGATAGATCAAAATTAAACAGTGTACTCCACCCACCTGCGTTTGCCCTCAGTCATGACAAAAACGATGGAAACTAGTTTTAAGCTATAAATAAACATCACTAAGCATTTTTTTAACTATTTTTAAGACATTGTTTTAACCTCAGACGAACTAAACCGGAGACGTTGTTGTGTTTACCCACGCCACGGATTGTCTCAACGTAAACTTATTGATGAGACTAGGAAACTAAAGAATCTACTATTGACAATACTTGAGCACGTACGATGCACCCTTTGCAGTAAGTATATTCAATCCTGTGGAATCCGGTGGAAGTGCTAGGGTAGCCCGCGAAATTCAAATTTTCTTGCGTTTTTTGCAACTTGCAGGCCAGTGTCACTGTCAGGTTGACTTTTTCATGAAACCGGTTTTTTTTTTTTAAATCTTTATTTAAGGGGACTCGGTCAACAATTACGATGTCGCCCCGTAATTCTACTATAACTACTATGGCTAAATACATCTTAACTCTTCAAAATGTTATCCAAATCTTATCTTAACTATGGAGTATTATACCTGTGCCTTAAATGGCACGTGTACAATTCACACAACTTCCTGGCCCCTTCCGAAAAAGAGAAGACCAATAAGCTGCTGCATAACCGTATATTGTACTGCGAATCCACAAGTGCCTGTCGCCGCTGGGCTTCATTCCGGACACATTCGAACAAAATATGGTGAACATCCTTGATCGCGTTACACTCCGTGCAATTAGGTGAGTCCGTTTTACCCATTAAATGTGAAACAGGTTATGGAATGATGTTAAATGAACTTGGAGGGTTGTATTGATGATTTCAATTATTATAATTCTGTAACTCCATACGTGTTACTGGCGCGATTCATATTTTCAGCAACATACAACCTGACACTGACCCGCAAATTGCAATAAACGTAAGAAAATTTGAATTTCGCGGACTACCCTTGCGCTTCCACCTTAAACGATTAACTAGTGTTATGGAAAACTAGCATTAGTGTCTGCCTAGATAGATTTCAATCTAGTCAAAGCGCTAGCCCTAAACGAACACTTTCTAGATATAACTTTGGTTGACGAGGTCAGGCAAGTTAATTGAGTAATCTGTCGACAGTTTGTCGAGATTTAGCTAGTTTAACTGTTAGACGTACCTATGCTAGCTTGTAAAAGATTTTACCCGGATTTGTACCTAACGCTTATGAAAAAAGTTCAGACGGTTAAAAGAAAAGGATCCACATACATCCACACACTTTTTTCCTGATACACAATGGGATAAGACTTAACCCATTGTGTATCAGTGAAGCTCTATTAAAAGCAAGTTCCAAAACATTTATTTACATAAATATAAATCATCGATGGAATTCCATTTATTTTTAAAAGTAAAAATTCATAGATATTACGAAATATCTACGGATAGAAAAGTAACTTCGATTGGTAGAGTGTTACAATGATCTTTTATGGTACAAAGTGACGTTGATAAGGGGACGCTGTAAACATTAAAGTTGTGAAAAATTAAGATGGCGGCGCGGCGGTGTGAGTTCCGATATTGGCCACGGGCCAAAAGATTCTTGTACAACAGGACCGTAGTGAATCATTCAATAATACCCCACGATCCTGGTTATTAATGTTGTGGATTTTAAAACAGTTACTTTGACTTCAAGTATTAAAATTACCTGAGGAAATAACACTTCAGATCATTGAGCTTTTTTTTTAATTATCTGTCATTATTTTATAGCGTAAATAATTAAATAGGTAATTGTAGTTTTCCTTGTTGTTATTTTATAACTTCCATTCGATTATTTGTAACTCTATCGATTTACATATTCATGTAAAAACAATAATTAAAATAATAAATTTATGCCACAAATTATAACACAAAAAACGGGACACGTTTCTTTTGAGTTCCCGAAATCCCAATACTACTCGGATTTTAAACTAAGATAAAGTTGATCCGTGATAAGATCATGGGTGCTTGGGTGCTTGCAACAGAGCCCAAATATCGGGAACTCAGAACAAATAGTAAACATGGTCTATTCTATTTTTTCTTATGGCAAACAAAGCCGATGTCGACCATTCTGCCAATGTCAAAAGTGAATTGGAAAAGCAAGTGTGTATCCAAAGTAAACATGGTCAATATCCCTTTTATGTGTTATCCCGTGTTAGTGACCATGATTTAAATTATCAGTTTAAAAACTAATAATTGTATACTCATGAAAAATGACGAAGCATTGTCTCACAAAATCAAAACACTTTTAATCGGCAACCAAAGACATTCTCGATTATCGTCAACCTCTGTCTACGCGCCCTTACCCTACCAAAATAAAACATATTTTATTATAATGACAACATTTTTATTTCGACTTTTTTATTTTAGGGATGGGAGTGTAGTGTTTAATATTTTTATCGATATCTCATTTACTATGGTACTTACTACCTAACTTATGTTTTTTTTGTTAAGATTTTTTTATTATTATTTATTCTTTCTAACTTTTATTTTTATTCAAAAATTTTGAAAATAAAACAAACCTTCCGAGCTATAATAAAGGCAGAGAAAGGAGCTTCAGAGATATAAGAAAGTATGTAAGAAAACGTCCTTGCAAAATTAGATTTAATAATTTAAATATCTCTTGAATCTATCACGATCTATGCCCTTTCATTGATCTAGATACAAACGGTCTACGTAAACACAATTCTGGTGCATTTAATCTGAGTTTGCTTGCACTATCAACCTTTTAATGCGTTATCAATAGAGTCGGATTAAATGATGTGTCTAAAGTCTCAGATAGCAAATAACGTCACGCCTGTAATCCCTGAAGGGATAGGCAGAGATGTACCTAATAGTACACCCACATTTCACCAGTTATGTTCAAGTCCCATGTAATAGAAGGCGAGCCTAGTGCCATGAACCACAATGGCAAAGGCTCCTACAATGGAAAATACTGGAAAAACCCAATAACACTTTTGCCCCAACTAAGAATCAAATCCAGGACCTCATACTGTCATACATGTACTCTTGCAACCACTAGACTAACGAGGCAGTCAGCCTTGAATTTGATAGCGTAAACAGTGTGTATTTGCTTTACGATTTGCAAGTGCGATTATAGGTATCCGCGTCAGTTATATATTCGGAAAAAAAAACATTTATTTACACCTACTTATTTAGATTTGGTTGAAGAGTTTTACATCCGTGATCCGTGCCGTGAATGACCGATATTTTGTTTATAATAAGAATAATGGTAAATAGATGAGCTCAGATCTCAAGTATGTATGCAGCCTGTCTCTACAGACAATGGCCATCCTTCCATCTTGCGCTGCATGACCTAACACCTGCGTACTTTTTTTCGACGATCTTTTTTTTGCTGCTGGGAAGTCATCAAATAACTCTTCCCGCTCTGGGCGGAGCAGAAGGGAGTGTCAGACTTTTACTGACTAAAACCTGGATGGGTTTTAGTCAGTAAAAGTCAGTTTCTTCTTTTGCCCTTTGTGTTCCAGGGCCGCGGTATCTCTTTCGAACAGTCTCGCAACCCTGGCAGGTCTCGGTTCTTTCGGACCCCTTCTCGTTTGCTGACATCTCTCTGAGGCGCGCGTGGAACACAAACGCGCCGTGCGACACGGCCTGGCGTCATAAGACGGATGGACGGCGAGCTAGCCCATAGCTCACCGTCCACAGGCCCGCGCCTACGGTGGCCGGGGTGGTGCCCACCACGTGGCCCCCGACGCCCGTTGCGTCTCCCGCGGTGGCTGGGACGTGAGGTTCTCTCCCTCTCACGTTCCGCCGCCTCCTTCGCGCACTTGACGATCTTATGACTGCATCAGCGAGCGAATTTCACATTTAATAGCTGAATTTTGGGCCAAATATATCATGAAAAGCCATCGCCACGCTAAGAAGAATAAATGAGCTGGCCCTGCAGTCTCGAATAGATAGCGATCGCAAAACAACCGAATTCAGTCGCAAAGTCATAACGATGTGGATTTAGAGGTGGAAGCCGACACCGGTGGGTAAATATAGGTAGATACTGAGACTGTTAGCCTGTGTTATCCCACTGCTGGGTAAAAGCAACGCCCCATGACTTCCGTTTTTTTCGACCCAAGGTAATACGTGGACAGACGTCCACGTATTACCTGGGCTCTAAGTTATTTTGGAGCCCATTGGGTATGCGACAGATGGGGCCAGGCCAGTCCCAATAAAACTTTTGAGCAACATCAGTAATTTATGTAGTAGTAGCGCAGTCTGGTGTTGCGTATAATTATGGTAACATAGATAGACCAATTCTAGGTTTCTTGTAGGCAAGCGTGCTCCACCCTAGGTCGCCTCATCGCTCCACATCAGGCGAGTTGCGGCCTAATGCAATCATAGTTAGTAGGTATTTAAAAAAAAGTGACATGTTTGCTCTATTTAAACACATAAATTGAGTCATCATCATTAACATATTCCTGCCCTTGTCCTAGTCTATAAGTGTTCGGTGCAACACGTTGTGTTTTTCCATTTTACCCTGTCAGACGTCATGGCATCATTTACTCCTTTCTCTTTCATATCAGTCCCCACACAATCCATCCATCTTTTCTTTGACCTTCCTCTCCCTCTCCATCAATATTCATGTCCATCACTCTTTTGGTCACATGCGTTACATCCCTCTTAACTACATGTCCATATCCGATGCCACCTTTAAATTGAGTACCTACTTACCTAATATTACGCAGGATTTATTTACTTGTCGACACCTCAGGAGGATTTTCAGTTCGTTATCAGTTTAAGGTAAATTATGTCATATGGGCTTCAAAGTGACATCATAATAATATTTGTAGATGTAATAATTACGTTTTAGCAAATAAAACTGGAGTCATCAATAAAGGTGTGTGAATTTTGGTGAAATACTTACACGATACCCATTCTTATTTGTTTAGTTTATCTACCACTTCTCATCGTAATACCTAATTTTAGTATTACACAATCCAACACTTAGTTTAGGTATATTAATTTGCTGTCAGATATTGAGAATGATGATTAAATATTATGGATTGATAATTACTATGAATGGAAGTTTCCGAAAATAACATAAACGTTTTAATAAAATCAATATCTTCTTCAGGCACGTCCCTGTCATTTCCTTTTTTTCAGCAACTAATATCTAAAGAAAATAATATGACCCATTTTTGAGACCGTGACTATCAGACATATTCAAAAAGAGTTTTAACCAAAAAGAAATTCATAGGAATCTAGACATACTGTTTCTTAAAAATTTTATGTCAAAAATAATTGAATCGGCTCAGTTTTCGAGGAAGAAAAAAGGGGAATACGAAACGTCGATCTCGTCAAAGTTTTTGTGATATAATCGGTAGCTGTCCCTATCGAACTCTACGGGGGCAGACTAGACGCTGCGCGACGGCAATAGTTTATTCAAATACCTACCTCACAGGCCCTGTTTCCTCTTAACACTCCTTAATAATAACTAAATACGGGGTGCAAGGGGGTATCCCTTACGACGCAAAAACATTATATCCATCCATTTATTCCATTCATTCCATTTACATTATTCTGAGCCCACCTAGAAATAATTTCATTGATTTTTTAATTTAAATAAAAATCTGCTGTTCCATACATTTTGACCGTGTAGGTACCTATTGCATTTTTGTAGGAAACAGCTGTTTTTTTTTTTTTAAACCTATGAAAAATTTCTATGTGGAGGGGCTCAGAATGATGTACTGAATACGTGGCTTTTTGACGTCGGGGTCCCTTCCACCGTGTATATCTTTTGGCTTGGGCTTGCTTTGTGGTTGGAAAATACCTCATGGGAACGTCCTGTTTCTTTTAAATAAAGGCTGTAACAAGACCCTTAACTAAGCTGAAAGGTACTTGTTCTCCCCGTCATTGCAATAATTTTTTTGTTCTAGACCAAACCTGGGAACCTTCTAGTTACGGAGTTATTGGGGGTCAAAGTTCCAACTTTTTCACAATTTTTTTTCTAAATACCTACATGTTTTTAACTTAAGATTTTTCCTGTAAATCATCTCCACGACCCCCGTACTATTCAATCCATCCATCACTACAATGTTTTGAGTACGTTATTTTGAGTCTTACCGTAAAACGTCATTTTTCAACCCAAAACAAAAAGTCGTTTCCCAGCAATAATTTTTTCGTAAAGTTACTCAGTTGGATGTACATAATGCATGGTTGACGGCTTCTTTAAGGGTCTTGTTACATCCTGTATAGCGGCCACTCAGGGACATTTCTGAAAGAATTTTCGGAATCCGATCAGTAGCCCCGAAAATTACCTACCCCACAAACTTTACGTCTTGATAATATTAGTGTAGATTTGAATCGAAAATGTCGATTAGGCAGTAACAGTGTTTTTGTTATTCGATGATTAACCCACACTAATTGATGATTCAATAAAAACAGCAAAGAGATAAGATAATACCTTAGTTGTGAAATATGGCGTGACTTTACGAGTAAAATAGTTGATTATTAACTTGAATTTTTTGGCTTAGAGGAGCTCGTGGTTAAATATTAACAGCTGCTCGGGTCGATTTTAAGGTTAAGCCGCGCTTGCCTAGGTTGGTCCGTGGATGGGTCACCACCCATTATATACCGAGTGTTCTCCGTGCCTCGGAAAGCACGTTAAGCCGTTGGTCCCGACTGTCAGACTGTCATTTGTAGATCTTTGACAGTCGTTACTGCAGGTAGTCGGTGGCCCGAAAGTCTGACAACCAGTCTTACCAAGGGGTATCGTATTACCCAGTACTAACTGGGTTGTGGAGGTCAAGTAGGAAGTCGCTCCATGTAAAATACTGGTATTCAGCTGCATCCGGTTAGACTGGAAGCTGACCCCAACATAGTTGGGAAAAGGCTAGGCATAACATAATGATGATGAATATCTTGAAATTGTTGTTAAAGTGTGATTACAATGTCGGCGGTTTGCGTGTTTCCTTACTCAATCGACAAGTTGACATTGATAGCGTCGATGTAAAGTGCTGGTAATTACTATTATTTTTTATTACTAGCGCGGTCTTGGATTTTCAATCAAGACTTTCTCAGTATCGGCCCAGTCGATGCCAATATGCTCGCCCTACTAATTAAAAAGCCTACTGGTGAAATGTATGATGTAAACTTACACTGTAACTTAGGGACATCTTGATTGATTTTCAATTATTGTGAGCTCTCGATAATTCGACGCTGTTGCAAGCGCCATGATCGCGGGATCACCTACGGAAGATATCCCGTAAGTGAAAAACCGTGAAAGCTTAAAACAATATATTAAGTAGTTCTACTATAGGCTATAGGGTACACCGTTCAATCATAGTTGCAATCGCGACAGCTAAGCGTGACTCATGAAGTCCTGGGTCCGATTACAGTGTCGGCAAAATTGTTATTAGATTTTTCCATCAGGAATTTCTCAGTAGCAGCCACGGAGTCTGGAGCTATGCCCGGCAATAGGCTCGTACCTTATTACATGGGATTTAAACATAACAGGCGAAATGTTATGTACTCCTCTGCCTAAATCATCGGGGATTACAAGTGTGGTGTTATAGGTATTATGTTAACCTCTTATGACTGCTATCCTACACGTTGTTTTAAGAAAATTGATCGAGTAAATCACTAATTAATATTCTATATAACTTTCACATAAACTGTCACTTACGGGATATCTTCCGTGATTGTCTGTACTTTTGAGCTCCCGATATTTCGACGCTGTTGCAAGCGCCATGATCGCGGGTTGACTGGAGAAAGCGGGTGGATGGAAAATAGATTGTTAAGAGCAGACAAATCTGTCTACTCTCTTTCTTTGTCTTTTGCTACGCGCACTACTGGAACTCATCACTAAGTCACGGCAAAACACACTCACAGTATCACAAGGCTTTTTGGAGTCTTTATTACGATGCCGGCTGCTACTTTTGAGCATACTCAGAACTGGATTCCACGTACTGGACAATTTAAAGCCATCCTCTCGATTGAAATTTTTTTTCCCGTATATATCCCGTAAGTGACAGTTTATGTGTAAACCGTGAAAGTTTAAAACACTATATAACTTTGTTGTGTATTTCCATACCAAAATTGACATTGAAACAAGAAAAAAAAACACGTGTGGATGTAAATAGACTTCATTTTATGTTTGTTTTATTGTTTTTTTTACTGCACAGGTCTGACAAAAATGATGAGCCTTGGTAATTATACAGAATCTACGATTAGTAGAAGGAAGTTTTGTATGCATGTAAAAACCATATGATGAGTGTATTTAGTTTTTTATATCCGTTGCTTGGTCCTAGCTTTGTTTAGGTTTTCCTGGGTATTCTATAAATAGATTCGATGTAAAAACATAGCTTGTATCATCCGCTTCAGTTTGGCTGTAGTTTTAATATTTGTATTCTGTAGAACTAGCTAATCGCGCTTATCCCTAAAATTGCACCGTTGTTGTTGACATTGCATTACAAAAATTGTTTTGTAGTCTTACGAATAATTGTAACTTTTATGATACCGAATATAAATGGCTTGGCCTTGGACAGACAGGACGCCATTTGAAGTGCTTGTGTTCAGCCTGAGTCAGTCAAGTTTATAGTTATACCAGCGAAAAAAAAAATTTTCGTCGGAAAAAAAGCAACGATTTCCTACAAAATTAAATTGCCTACGCGGTCAAAATGTATGGAACAGTTGTTTTTTCTTTTTATTACCGACTAGCTGTTGCCCGCGGCTTCGCTCGCGTTTTGGTCGGAAATTATCCCACGGGCACGTTGTAAATATAGGCTATGACACTCGGGGACAATGTAGCTTTCTATTAGTGAAAGAATTTTCAAAATCGTTTCAGTAGATCCAGAGATTACCCCCTACATACAAACTTACAAACAAATTTTACCTCTTTATAATATTAGTAGGTAAAAAGTTGTATGTACTGAATACGTGGTAACCATTTTAGCGTCGTCCCTTCCACCATGTATAAATTAATGTTGCGCATGTAATTTATAAAATTATAAAGCATCTTTGTTTAACTTGCGTTATGCTATGCTAACTCAAGAGAGTAAATATTAACTTGTTACAAGATGGTCTCTTCTATTAGAACGACAAGGCCGTATTGCAATACGTACCTAACCTACACTTGAAAATAAAAACTATGTAATAACTATGTACTATATGTAGTTTTATTTTTTAAAGCCGTACATATATGCAATTACTGAACAGCAATTTTTTGCAGACCCCTAATGCACAAATATGTATCTTTGTGCTTGCAAAAAAATTTATTGTAATAATTTTGAAAAAAAAAATGAGTGGTTGGGTTTAATTAGTCATATCCAAGCAAATCTAGACTTCTAGTAGAGGTAAAATTAGTTTGTATGTAGGTGGCATTCTTCGGAACTACTGCTCCAATTCCGAAAATTCTTTCACTGACGGGCAAATAAATTATACCCGAGTGTCAAAGCCTACATTTAAATCGTTCCCGTGGGTTAATTTCCGTACATTACGGGAGTGAAGCCGCGAGCCAAAGCTAGTTGAAAATAATCTACCTTATTTAAAAGTAGGTACGTAGACTCTGATATTTATAAGCAAAATCAATTTAATGTTTGATCATTTAAAACCCATCCTTATTGACGAAATCATTTAAATGTTAATTTGTTGTTTAAGAATTTTCTTGAAGGTCGCCTTGGTTTTAATGAAACTGCCTACTTTTTTTATTAGTGTGTAGAAAAAAAATATCTAATAGTTATAGGTAATATTATGTAGTAAGTGTCTATTGATAAGAAGGTATTTTTTTTATTTTGTATGTAGGTGTTTGCAAAAATACCTAAAAATAAGTAAGTAGAGGGGTTTTACTTTACTTAAGTATTATTATGTATTTTTGAAAAAACTTTTGATTCAATTTTTAATTACCTAGCACTTCGTCCGCAAAAATTGTAATAGCTCGGCTAATAACTACTCATGTAATACCAAATATATAATTTATAATAATTGTAAATGTTGTTTGTGTGTGTGTGTGTGTGTGTTATTGCTTATCGAAATAAGCAGTACCTTTGTGCTCTTTTATCTTAATGTAATGTCCTATTAAGTATTTTGTGTGTACATAAATAAATAAATAAATAATAACTTATAGTATCCACGAATAATGTATGTTTCACCTAGCTTTCTGCCAGTGAAAGGATGTTTAGAATTAGATCATTAGTTCCGGAGATTATTATAGGTAGGTATAGGTGTGTTGGTTACAAAAAATGGTTTGATGTTGTCATAAAAATTAAGAATGCAATGGGGGTTATTACGTGTGAATTCACCGCTAGAGGTGCTAGTGTAGTGCGAGCGCGCCGAAATGTCAGATTTCATAGAAAGTTCACGCGTTTCGTGCTTTTTTATCGCGTATTTTTACTAATATTTACGATTGTGGTCTAGATTGAGCTATTCTTAATTAATTTAGATTTGAAGATTGTAAGCAGCAACTTAGGATCTTATTTGTTAATACTTGGAGGTAAAATGATTTTTAAATGTATCATGTTTGCTAATTTTAGGGATAATATTGTAAATAAATTATCTGAAGTTTACACTATGTTGTTATACGTAATAAAATAAACTTTTTATGAAGATATTGTACTGTAAAGTATAAAATAGAATTACTGACATAACCTTACGCGGCAGTGGCGCCATCTGGTGAGCTCAAAAACAATAGCCCTCATTACAGTCCTATAATCATAGTTAGTTAGGTATGTCACCTCTGACGTTGCGTCGTCACATTACGTCACTGTCAGAATCACATCGATCCTTATTTTTGTGACTCTAAGCTTGATTTTATGTTGATGTCACAAATATCTGCGAAAAGACTGTACAGACGCCAGCACATCAAGCCACTACAATCTTTCAAATTTCTTTAATAGATTTGCAATTTTATTTCTAAAGTATTAGATTCAAGGTTGATTGGGAAAATTTGACAGATTCGGGTAGCATGACTTACCATCTAACAATCGCAGGCAAGATTAAAATCCTCTGTAAACAGTGCTAAAAACTTTCATAGACACACTTGTTTTTCAAGCGTGTCTTCTAAAAATCATAGTGTACCTAAGATTTATTTTTAACATGTCTGTTTACTAGCGGTCAGTGAATCATAAAAACTAAAGCGTTGTTGCGCGTCGCGTCCGCGTCGTTTGAAAACAATACGTTCGCGAACACGTGGAGTGATCATACAATTTAGTGTTGATACTTTATCGAAACATAAACATTAGTGCAGTGCCATTTTTTTTTTATTAACTTGTCTTTTCATGGCGATAAACGTTAATTTCACAAAACCTCGGATACGTACAAAAAATGTTTAGCTTAGACATTAGGGTAAATTTAATTTAAAAAAATAGAGGTTGTTACCTCTATTTCTAAAAATATTACCTAAAAATATTAAATTCCTGAAAATATTAAATGGCTTAAATAGTAGGGTAAACTTAATGGGGGTTGTCGCGTGTGAATTCACCACTAGAGGTGCTAGTGTAGCGCGAGAGCATCGAACGCGTTGCGTGCTTTTTTACCACGTATTTTTACTAATATTCACAATTGTGGTCTAGATTGAGCTATTCCTGATTAATTATGACTTGAAGATTTTGAATACCTAGCAACTTATGATCTTATTTGTTAGTACTTGGGAGTAAAATGATTTTTAAATGTTTCATGCTTGCTAATTTTAGGGAAAATATTGTAAATAAATGATCTGAAGTTTACACTAGGTTGTTATACGTATTAAAATAAACTTTTTATGAAGTTATTAGTACTTTAAAGTATAAAATAGAATTATTGACATGACCATAAGTGACAGTGGCGCCATCTGGTGAGCTTAAAAACGATAGCCCTCATTAATATAAATTTAAAAAAATGGTTTAGGCAATAGGGTAAACTTAATTACAAAAATAGAGGTTCTTACGTAAAAATATTCAATTTACAAGAAATGTGATCTAATTGAATTGCGGATGCATTTTGGGATGGTTAGACTTTGTTGTGGAGTTCCACTCTTTTTTTCTTCGGTCCCTGCCTTTTTTGTGATCTTAACACTCCGTCACAGTTATCTTATAGACCTCACAAATGGAATTTCGTACCTGTTCTTCCAAGACTCAAGAGCCAGCGAAAGATACTAATTCCATTAACATTTTCGTTTTATGATCATTGCACCAACTCAACATTCCCAAGGAAACGATGTAGTTTTTATATGTAGTTTATTTTTATTTTTATACGCAGTTTATTGTTTATTTTTTAGAGTTTTCAGTTAGTTTTTTTCGTTAACATGTGCTGTAAGACATTGCTTCTTGCCAAATTTCATGATTCTAGGTCAACAGGAAGTACCCTATAGAAAAGTATTTGATATTAGTTTCAGCTTGATACTTCCATGCCTTCCTCCTGCCTTCTGAGAAAATGAGTCTTTACAGGCGGACAGACGGATAATAAAGCGATCCTATTTGGATTCCTTTTTCCTTTTAAGGTACGAAACCCAAAAAATGAGATTAGGTGATTCAAATCCAGTGCTGATCTTATAAATGTGCTTCTAACTCTAATAAAGACTGATATGCAGACTGTACAGTAGCCAAAATCATTGTGAATGTGAACTACTTTGATGAAACTCGTGGATCGCGTTGTGATTTACCTATAAGAATAGAGCAATTGATGTTGATGTGCGGCTGAATTGAATTTGCTATTGTGTTTGAGATATTATGCCAAAACTGGCTTACAACATAGGTATTTATGACTAGCTTTTGCTCGCAGCTTCGCTGGCGCTACGATTGGAAATGATCCCATGGAAGCGTTTTTAATATATGTAGCTTTGGGGATAATGTAGAGATGTCAGCACATCAAGCTACCCGAAACTGTCAAATTTTCCCAGTCAACTTTGAAGGAATGCTTTAGCGATAAATTTGAAAATCTTTTAAAGAATTTTGACAGATTGTAGTAGCTTGATGTGCTGGCGTCTGTACCTTTCTATTAGTGAAATATTTTTTGGAATCGTATCGGATTTAACACTACATCCAGACTTACAAACAAACTTTGACCCTTTAGAATAGCATAATCAGCCTATAATGTTCCCACTGCTGGGACACACGGCCTCCTCTCTATGAGAGGGAATGGCATACAATCCACCACGCGGGCACAGTGCGGGTTGGTAGATGTCACAAGTCTTCACATGCCGGTTTCCTCACGATGTTTTCCTTCACCGTTTTGAGAGCAGTGGTGATGAAATAAATTACACAAAGTAATGCGCCTGTCTGGGTTCGAACCCACGTCTTACTGTTCGTAAGTCGGGGCCGCCATCACTGGGCCACCGCTGCCCTTTAGAATATTAATTGGCATAGATTTATTATAGTTAGTTTTATCAATCCAATTAATGATCATCAGACTATAAACACTGTGGGACATAACCCTCACTAAATATCTTTAAACTATAAGGTACGTATACAAGAACCGAGTTACATGGTCAGTGGTCATCCGATACGATATGTTGATTGTTGAACTTTCCAAAAAAAGTGCAAACCCCTTTCCAGTGGAACCTTTATTTTGTTAGAATGTATTTCATTAGTAAACTTTGATTTTTACACCTCGGTACTGACCCACTGACGCATAAGTTAAATTATTCTGATGTCATTGAATCTCAAACTTCACAGTACAAGTAAACTGTGAAGAATGTGAACCCTGATTAAACAAGAATTTCAGGTTCAACTCGTTATTACATAATAATGAAGTTGTTTTTGTTTAATAACTTGAAAGATAAAGTAAAAGAACATGTTTCATCAAAATTTTATAGTAGGTTCTGGTTAAAAACACCTTTTTTTCGTCTAACTATGTTGCCTTTTGCACCACAGGATTTGAGTGAAAAGTTATGAGAAACAGGGAGGACAGTTGCTCATCCTTCATTGAAAAGACGGATCCTCATACCAAATAGTTGTTGTGTCCATTCGGCTACCGCTCAACGGTTGTTTCTAATCTCACGAATTTTTCGTGACGTCAGTTATGAATTCATGATACATAGTTCGTAATGTAGCATGTAGATAGTATACATCAATGAATCTGTGTGTTATAAATTGGATACGACAATTTAGAGGACTTGAAATTACCTGGTGAATTTATCTAGATATTATTCTGTATTACTCGTACATATATTTTTTTGAGGAAAATCGGAATCAGGAAACCTTGTGGTTGTGGTCAGTAAAACGTTAGGGATATTTTTATCTGAAGGATAAACGTTTATAAAAAGAACCTTGAAGGTTCAATTTATCAATTTATTCTCACTTTGGACTTTGTACTTAATGGCTGCTTGATATAGGAATCAAATATGAATTAAATAAGTACGTAATAAGAATTCACATTATTTCCACTGCTACGTCAATCGTCAATTATAATTTAACCAATTCATGAATATTTTAATTAGCAAGATAACCACTGTTCTATACCTAAGCAACAAACACAACAATTAAATAATGCACGCAAATTGTTTTTATCTTATCGAATCGAGTTGACCCTTTCCCAACCCTAACTTAGTGATAAACAAGTTTTCTTATGCAACCTCCTTGCAATTTCCTTATTATGGCAACTTTGACCGATTAATCTGCTCTCTCTTTCATACACGCGTCAATAAATAAGCGCAAGCGAGGGAGCACGATCGTATGATCCGTCATGCGAGTTCATCGCGAATCCTGTACGTCAAAATAGGAAAACAAAACTGAATCGTTTCTTACAAGAAATGTTCAACTAAATTACTGTTTTTAATGAATAAATTAATACTGTTATCAGTTCTATTGTGTGAATTAGTGTTTACAGTGATTTTTCATTGATAAAAATGTATCAAGGGCTGAATGGATTGTACTCGGATGCGCCTTACAGGTTAGAAAAAAATAGTTTTAAGCTACTTTGGTTTTTACGTAAATTAAAGATAATACGCTTCGCAAAAACATTGCAATTGTTGTTTTGATTAGTTAAGATGCCGATTTTGGTGTTGGCGGGTCCAAAAAGTAGGAATTACGTGACGAAATGCTAAAAGTATGCCACGGACCGTGATTTCTCTTTAGTTTCGTAGTTTCACTACATACTTAGTAAATAACTGTATATTAAGTAAATAAAAATATATATCGTCATTAATTTCACACTTAACCGTCGTGAAATAATGTTTAGTTCAAGTTTTTGTAATAAACCCATTTCAAGAGTTAATAAAAATAATTCTGATTTATTACGAACTATAAATAATCAATTATTCCTGGTGATAATAACGCAATGAATGAATGGTGCTAATTTCATAAGATTCAAGTTTTATTTTAAGAGAATGTTTTGTCTAAACAACTTTACAGTATATATTAACCAATTACTACTATCTTGGTATTATAAGTAAGTGATATTTATTTTTTGCTTTGGATGACGGATAAAGAGGAAGAGAAATGCCGAAGAAACAATGATTATATTGTGTGAGAAATTATATGAAAGAAAAAGGAGCAAATGGTAGCGTTACCACTGTCAGGGGAGTTCTTTTAACGTTATAAACTAAATAAATAAAAATGCCAAATAATTAAAATAAAATACAATTTACTTAATAATTTATTTATTTATTCAGTAGTAGGTACATACATTTTATACATTTAAGTTGGTGCCAACATAAACTCGTTAGAGTTTTACCGTGCACCAAGATCATCGACTACATAATTTAGAATTATATCCACATAAGTAGGTACTTAGTTAGAAATAAAAAAAAAAACAAGAATAAAACTTACAACGGGTATTTGGCAAAATAATATTGAATACCAACAAGCGAACTTCGGTGACCATTCCGATCGTCCGTGCATAAAAAACAGAAGTAGTGGAGGAAGTTTTAAATGATACAGGTTGCTCCTAAAAGTATATTACTTAGTAATATATTTTATGCTATGTATTACTTTTGCTTTATAGTGTAATTATGCTTTAAACTGTTTACCTATGATGAATTAAATTAATATCTTTAATTCAATATTATTAACATATTGATACGAATACGAACACTAATGAACAGGTATACATAAAATATTTGTTTACACTTATATCTAAGTAGTAGTCGCCTCCTTGGTGTAGGCCTCCTCCATTATTCATTCATCCAGTTTGGTGTAACTTTCTCTTTGAATACGTCTTCCCACCTTTTCTTTAGCTGACCTTTACTGGTTTTGTCTCCACGGTGGAGCACACGGTGGAGATCTGCCCCGCGTGGGCGGAGCACCGCCGTGTCCTCGTAGCGGCGATCGGCGGCGGCGACCTCTCGCTTCCGGCCTTGGTTCAATCCATGGTCCGGAGCGAGACGGAATGGGACGCCGTCACCTCCTTCTGCGAAGCAGTCATGCTAGCGAAGGAGGTGGCGGAACGTGAGAGGGAGAGAACCTCACGTACCAGCCGCCACAAGAGACGCACCGGGCGTCGGGGGCCACGTGGTGGCCCCCTGCCACCGTAGGCGCGGGCCTGTGGACGGTGAGCTATGGGCTAGCTCGCCGTCCGTCCGTCTTATGACGACAGGCCGTGTCGACGGCGCGTTCGTGTTCCACGCGCGCCTCAAGGAGAGTCAGCAAACAGGGAGGGGTCCGTAAGGACCGACGCCTGCCAGGGTTGCGGGACTGTTCGAAAGAGATACCGCGGCCCTGGAACACAAAGGGCAAAGGAAGGAACATGGATGGGTTTTAGTCAGTAAAAGTCTGACACTCCCTCCTGCTCAGCCCAGAGCGGGAGGGGTTATTTGATGATTTCCCATCGGTAAAAAAAAAAAAAAAAGGTATCCATTGAGTAGCTTTCTTTTTCCAGCGGTTGTTTTCCATTCTGCAGATTATTTTTAAAGTTACTTTTTTCAAAAGACCAGTCTGGGTGCTATATTTTGTTACACAGTATATTTTCCGAAATTTAAAAGAGACCCTGAGTGTTTCCGCTGTTCTTATGGTGGTCATGGCCAGTTAAGAAATATCTCCAGGCTTAACTCAAAGCATTTATTTCAAATAGACCCTTTGAAAGGCACTTTTTCATAGTCAAAAATAAGTTTGTTTAAAATATGACAAACAAAAATGGCATCTAGCATATGTTTAAAATCTGACAAGTAAAAGTGATTTTGTATGTCCTATTCGCAAAATAAAAAAAATCATTTCAATGGGAGCTATCACGTATGAGTTCGCCGCTAGAGGCGCTAGTGTAGTGTGGGGGCACCTTAATGTCAGATGTCATAGATTGTTTGCGCATTCTGTTGTGTTGTTGTGCACAAATGATTGTGGTCTAGATTGAGCCTTTCCTGATTAATTATGACTTGAAGATTGTAAGTAGCAACTTAGAATCTTAATTGTCAGTACTTGGAGTTAAAATGATTTTAAAATTTTTCATGCTTGCTAATTTTAGGGAGAATATTGTAAATATATGAACCTGAAGTTTACACTATGTTGTTATACGTAATAAAATAAACTTTTTATGAAGTTATTGGCACTTTAAAGTATAAAAAAGAATTATTGACAGTACCTTAATCGACAGTGGCGCTATCTGGTGAGCTCAAAAACGATAGCCCTCATTGGGATAAAGGCAATCACTAGGTACTAAACAACATAAAAAAAACTTTGTTTTTTCATATTTTTATCATAATTTATAAGTCATGATCAGTTTTATCACTAATCAAAAATATTAAAAATAAATCTTAGGTAATTATTATCAATATAATTATTTAATCATCATTATTTCAATAGTCTGATATGATTCTTATACTAGATCACTTGTTTATTTAGTATTAACGTAACTTCAACAAGTATTGCTTCCTGTTCACAAGTAATTTAAAATAATTTAGTATTAAAAGTGTAATATTTTACGGGCTACATGTCTACATTGCACTTGTAAAGAGACAAAGATTGTATGATACTTAATAGTAACTTAAAATTAAACATTGGAGATTTCCATCACAAAAGTACTGTATTCTAATCTTCATAGTTTTTGATTTAGTATTGCTAAAATGTGGACCACATGATATGTATAATTTAATATTTAATGTTTCTAATGTTTTTTTATAAGCCATATTATAATTTGGTTATTCATATAGCTTAAATACGAGATACTTCTTTCGTTTTTGTTTTTTTAAGGATTCCGTACCTCAAAACTAAAAAACGGAACCCTTAATAGGATCACTCGCGTGTCTATCTGTCCGTTTGTCACAGCCAATTTACTCCGAAACTTAATGGATTTTTGACATGGGGGCCACTTTTGGAGGGTACCTATATAAGAAAATGAAAAAAATAAGTTTAGCAAACTGTATCTTGTTACATATCAAATAAAAGGGCTCATTGTGAGCAACTCAATTTTTTTTTTTTTTATAATTTCAAGATAAACAGTTTTGAAGTTATTTAAGAAAATAGGCGAAAATTGACCATTCCTCCCTTAACTCCGAAATTAAAGGGCAGAAAATTAAAAAAAAAAAATATAGTTCTTTGCCTATACATAACAGAAAAACCTATAAGAAATCTATAAACGTACGGTACCCTCTCCACCAAAAAACCTATAAGAAATCTATAAACGTACGGTACCCTCTCCACGCGTCTCGAACTAGCACATGTCCGTTTTTTTTTTCATTAAAATCGAATTATGAAGTGTTCTCTATTTTTTCTAGTTTTATGCTTTGTTATTAATAGTGAATTTAAACTGAGATCTGCTTCATAACTATAGTAGTTTTGTACCCCTTTTTGGCAAAGTTAAAGTTCTTATTAGAGAAGTGCAGAAAGTTTTATTTTATTTAGCGTTTTCTGTACCACTGTTGACCGCGTAGCATAGCAATACTATGTCTATTCTACTAAGAATCGACAAAGTTCTTTCAATACATCTTGACATGTTTGTCATACATTTTTAACATCGCCATGCTTGCGACGATAGAAATCTTTCCACAATCTGTCTTTTTTTTTCGATTCTTCGTCGACAAAACTCGTTTCTACGGTGGTCATGCTACGCGGGCTGGTCAAAGGCTTCTCCTTATTCTGCCAATCTTCTCTGTGTTTTGTTTTTTTGGCCAATAAGTCAGGAACGAATCTAATTCAACACGCCAGCAATAAAATTAATTAATTCAGTATAATTTCGAACATAGAGCGACCATTATAAGATACAATTTGTACTTTAGATTAAAATCTAGTGTTGTGTATGATTCGTTAATAAACTATGTTCTTCACATCGTTTTGTAGTTAATAGTTGTACTAAAAGTAATATTTACTTGTTATAGTAACATAAAATTATCATAAATTTATTTGTTTTATGTTTGTAACATCTTATTTTATTATACTTTGCCATACAAACAAGTAACAAAAATAAATTAAAGACAGTCTTCAATTGACATTCAAAATAATGTGTTCTTTTACCACCATTATGTTTTATTTGAAATTTTGAAATATACATATTTTTAGCATTCAGTACTGCAAAAAGAAAAATGGAACCCTTATTATTTTAACGATATATTGGCCAATTTGCTCTGATGTTACTTTCCTTTTTAAATCGAATTTTGTGAAAATTTCAAGGGTTTTATTTTTTTGCACGGAACCCTAATATTTTTCTAAAATAGAAGTAGCCTATTTTAGACCTTATAACATGAGCTATCTGCGAGTAAAAGTCCCGGCAAAATCGGTTCAGCCGCTTCGGTGATTAGCCGGAACAAACAGACAGACAGAAAAAATTGAAAAACACATGTTTTTGCTATAAGTATTTACCTGAAATACTTTTATATGCAAACAGTTAAATGTTGTTATTTTGATATTACAAACAGAAACTTCAATTTTATTTATTTGTCTGTATTCACATTAATAGGAAGAGATTCTTCTTGGTAGTATTTATTTAATATATTCTTTCTGTTTTTATTCTAGGCCGTCCATGTCCCAGGGTACAGTGATCCACAGCCAGCGGTTCCAAGAGAAAGACTTCACGGTAGCTACTCCTGAGGAATTCGTCAGGAGGTTCCAGGGTACCAAGCCCATTAATAAGGTCAGTGTTGCCATGCTTATTAGAACTTTGATAGTTTTGTTCAATGCTATCGCGTGTGAATTCACCGCTAGAGGCGTTAGTGTAGCGCAGGGGCACCGTAATGTCAGATGTCATAGAAAGTTCACGCGTTGCGTACTATTTTAGCACGCATTTTTACTAATATTCACAATTGTGGTCTAGATTGCGGACGGAGGACATCTGTCATACATCTATTGAGGACTTACAAATCGAGAGAAAAAAAAATTAGCTCCTAGTCCAACATGTTTGCCGACTTTTATTTAATCTTACGTTTGTTACTCTTTCCCGCCGATCGTTTTTGGATGAAATTTAGTACACAGATAGTTTACATATAGGTTACTTTTTATCCCGATAGTATGATCCTGTGGGAAAACTATCGAACTCCACGCGAGCGAAGCCGCGGGCTTAAGCTAGTAAATAATAATATGTTATTTTTGCCAACAGGTCCTGATCGCGAACAACGGTATCGGCGCAGTAAAATGCATGCGTTCAGTGAGACGATGGTCGTACGAGATGTTCAAGAACGAACGGGCTGTGCGCTTCGTTGTTATGGTGAGTCTACCCATGTGTCAGCACAAGCTATTTTTGCGTCTACCCATGTGTCAGCACAAGCTATTTTTGCGTCTACCCATGTGTCAGCACAAACTATTTTTGCGTCTACCCATGTGTCAGCACAAACTATTTTTGCGTCTACCCATGTGTCAGCACAAACTATTTTTGCGTCTACCCATGTGTCAGCACAAACTATTTTTGCGTCTACCCATGTGTCAGCACAAACTATTTTTGCGTCTACCCATGTGTCAGCACAAGCTATTTTTGCGTCGAAAAATTATCTAAACAGCAAAAAGGGATTAAGGAAAATAATATAACATTTAAATTTGCATAGCTTTTTTAGGGTTCCGTAGCCGAATGGCAAAAAACGGAACCCTTATACAACGTGTAACAGAATAAAAGCAAAACCTCTTAGGGGGTCATTGTACTCATCATTATCAACAACTTTCACAATGGGACCAACAATGAAATCGCGAAAAAAAAACGACTGCCCCATAAATTTCTGAGCGCCTGACTCGACAAATTGTAGGTACTGAACAGCTGTTTTATTTTCCGCGATTTCGGGGTACCCATCCAGGGACCGACCTCGGCAACCGTTGCTTAACCTAGAATTCCGCCCTGTACAGACTCGTTAAAGACATATTGTACTATTCCAATTTGGGCGACCCGCTGTACGACACATCCAACTGTGTTTGCTGGGTATGATATCAATATTTCCTTCCACAGGTGACTCCAGAGGATCTGAAAGCGAACGCAGAGTACATCAAAATGGCTGACCACTACGTCCCGGTGCCCGGAGGCTCCAACAACAATAACTATGCTAACGTTGAGCTCATTGTGGATATCGCTGTCAGGACGCAAGTGCAGGTAAAAACCATTACCACACATTACGAATTTATTAAAACCTATTATATTATACTAGCGACCCGCCCCGGCTTCGCATGCATGTTATACATATAAACCTTCCTCTTGAATCACTCTATCTATTAAACAAAACCGCATCAAAATCCGTTGCGTAGTTTTAAAGATCTAAGTATACAAAGGGACAGACAGCGGGAAGCGACTTTGTTTAATACTATGTAGTGATTGTTTTTTTGGTTAAAACAAGAAAACGGTCCACATAATAATAAATATCTTTATTTCCCAAAAAATATTTATTATTATGTGGACCGTTTTCTTGTCATCACATTGACAGTTTCTTCACTAACCGACTCCTAAAAAAGAAGGAGTTTATGTATTTGTTCGGTATCTTTTTATGTATAGTATATAATTAAATTATATCATCATTTTCCTGCCCATATCTTAATTTAATTGGGGTCGGCTTTTTATGTACACTCACGAGTACTAATATAAGTTCACTTAGCAAAAAGTAAAAGCGATTTACTCGTCGACGTTCTTGCCATATCATCGTACCCATACCCATCCACATTTATGCTCCAAAGCTTTACTCACTAAATTTTCCTCATTCCTCCGCATCACATGCCCATACCAAGCCAACCGATTACCACACAACATTTCAGTCACCGGCGCCACTGTCAGACTGCCTCTTAAGTACTCATTTCTTATTTTATCCATTCGCGTTACACCACACATCCCCCTTAGCATTCTCATCTCAGCCACATGTAACTACCTTTCATTCAACCCAGAGTTTAAAAAACATTGTCACTTCAGAGTCACCTCTCTTCCCCAGGCTGTATGGGCTGGTTGGGGTCACGCATCCGAGAACCCCAAGCTCCCCGAGCTGCTGCACCGCGCGGGGGTCGTGTTCATCGGACCCCCCGAGAAGGCTATGTGGGCTCTCGGAGACAAGATTGCTTCCTCTATCGTGGCGCAGACCGCTCAGATACCGACTTTGCCTTGGAGTGGCAGTGGTGAGTTTATTTTGCATAATCTACAATGTTCTAAGGTAATCTTAAAGCCTCTTATGAAATCTAAGGAGCTCTAAGATGATCTGAAAAGATCTAGGGTCTTGAATCGTAAGTTAATCTAGGGGTCTCCAAAAATCCGGGGCTGCGGGACTGTTCGAAAGAGATACCGTGGCCCCGGAACACAAAGGGTGATGAAGGGACATGGATGGGTTTTAGTCAGTAAAAGTCTGACACTCCCTCCTGCTACGCCCCAAGCGGGAAGAGTTATTTGACGAATACCCAGCCGAAAAAAAAAAAAAATGTCTCCAAAAATATTTAGGGTACTCGAAAGGAGCGCTAAAAGACCAAAGCGAGGTCGAAAACCTATAGGGTTCTAAAAGATCTAGGGGTCAAGAAGTCTCAAGATATTTCTAATCCAAAAGGTTCTTAGAAAATCTACTCGGCTCTAAACTAAAGGAATCTATGAGGCTCTACAAAGATCTAGGGGGCTCTAAGATTATTTTTATTTTACTTTATTGGGACATTTAACAGTTACACATTACAAAAAGTATGACATAATAAGTTATAAACGAAATAAACGTGTAACCCACACCAATGTCCGCGAAATAATGATTAACAAATAGTTAAATGCGTGCATTAATATTACAAAAAATTAAAGTAAGTACTCAATGTGATTTAGGGATGGGTGTTAAATAGCTAGGAGGAGCACTTAGGTTAAGCTGCGCTCGCCTAGGCTGGTCTATGGATGGGTGACCGCCCATTACATACCGAGGTTTCTCCGTGTCTCGGAAAGCACGTTAAGCCGTTGGTCCCGGCTGTCATCTGTAGATCTTTGACAGGCGTTACAGGTAGTCAGTGGCCCCAAAAGTCTTGACAAACAGTCTTACCAAGGAGGTATCGTATTACCCAGTACTAACTGGGTTGTGGAGGCCAGATAGGCAGCCGTTCCATGTAAAATACTGGTGTTCAGCTGCATCCGGTTAGACTGGAAGCTGACCCCAACATGTTGGGAAAAGGCTAGGCAGATGATGTTGAGGTGTTTGATAACTACTTTAAAGATTCAATAGCCATCCTTTTAAACTGAAAGTTTATGTGTGTGTCTGTCTGTGTAGTGTGATCTATGGGTCTCTAGAAAGATCTAGGGGGCTTTTGCCTATGGGGAGTAGAAATAAACTATAAAAAGGATCGCTTCTTACATAGCTCCTTTTGCTTCGTCCAACTCTGGTCTATCATTTAAACTAAAATACTAATAGGGTATATGTAAGAAATACAAAATATTTTTTTATTTCTTAAAAATGCCTTGTATTGGCCCATAAAAAATATTGTGGTATACTGGTTTAATTCTCTAATACAACACTTTTTTACAATTTAATATTTAATGTAGCGTGTTTGAAACGGAACGCAAGCATAAAACGTATCGATTCCGGTAGTGACGTCAAATGCTATGTGTCAAAGAAACACTTTTAGTTGAAAAGTACTTAAAGTGTCACTAAGATTTTACTATAATATTGTTATTGCAATTTTTGCTTTAATAAAGCACTTACAATATAGTAAAACTATTCTTTTAAGGGCAAAAAAATAGTTTTAAACAAGGCAGATAGAGGGAAGTGACATCAAATACTATGATTTGAATGGCCGCGAGTCGTAGAAAATTGTAGGAGTTTAATATTTTTTTGTGCAACAAGCAGTAGTTCAAATTAACTTAGAATTTTTTTTTTGGTTTATAGTACTGCATTTTATTGATATAAGTGAAAAAAAATTACATGCATATTCCCTATTCCTTCCCTGTACTAACCTTACCTCATTTCTGTTATTCCAGAACTGAAAGCCGAGTACAACAGCAAGAAGATCAAGATATCGTCGGAGCTGTTTGCTAAAGGGTGCGTCACTTCGCCCGAGCAGGGACTGCAAGCGGCACAGAAAATTGGTGAGTTTACCCCAATGTTGATTTATGATTTGGATTCGTTTGACCAAAGGCAAAACCCAAAGAAAAAATTCGTAGGAGTAAAAAAAAATATTTAACCTCTTTTTAAAAAAGGAGGAGTTATGTATTCCAACAGCAACTTTTTTTTTGTATTAACTTTTTTCCGAAACTATGAGGGGTCAGTCTTCTCAAGGGTAGCCAGTACCCGCCAAGCTGGTCTAAATTGGGGGTCATTCAGATGTACCTTACCCGAAAGGGGGCGGTAAACAATGGGAAGCGAAACATGCTCAAAGGAGGCTCGAACCCAATTTTGATGAAAACTAAAACCGCATCATTGGATTTTCGCTATTCCTCATAGTTTCGGATTTGGCGATCCACGTCCACTTGAAAAATTGGCCCTGTATATGGATGGTATGCAGGGGCGTGCCGTCCATAGAGGCAATTAGGCCTAGCCTACCCTACCATTCCTACCAACAACGCAACAAATGCATTTATTATAACTATATTAATAAAAAATAAAAAACTCCTGTTATAATACTTATAGCAACTTGTCGCAGCCGTGTGACGTAACTGATAAATACTACGACGTTCGCTCCCGGCCGTTTAGGCAAGGCCGCAGCCGGCCTAATTTCCATTGATAAATTTACGCACACTGATCGTTATTTTCGTGTATATGAACGGCACACATAGTAAATAGGGGCGTAAACTCCTGCGAGTGTAGCTGGCTAGCTGGCCACTGATTGGCTGCCCCACAAAGTATTATCCGGCTAAAACGGTATGCAGTGATGCAATTATATTTGGTAGTGTTTTTTTATCGACAAAATAACAATTGTATTTTTCTTAGAAGCCATATTTGTTTCATGTGACTAGCAAAATTTATTTCGCGATCTTCAGTGTTTTGATTTTTATAATATCTGACGTTTGTAATTCGTTTTGAAACGTATAGTAGTGTAAATATTATTTGTTGTATTTGTTTATTAACTTAGAAATGGTGTTCTGTTGTGAAGTTTGCGCTTTTAGTGTGTATGTTAAAAGTTAAAAACAGTAAGTATTCACAATCGTTTAATGATAAGATTCAAGTTGTGTCCAAAGAAAGATGTGTAGGTACCCGAATTACGAGAATTAACCTAAAATTCATCGTCATTTCAAATTAATCTTTCTTCTGTTTGCATTGTCAGTAAATCGTGATTTGAACCTTGATTAATGCAGAGTTCTTGTATTTATAACTTTGGTTTTAATAGGCTTATTTTAAAGGTTTGTTTTTCAAATATTCCGGTCAGAAAACTCTACCTTTTTTTTGTTTACAGCGCTCTCTGTTTTATTTTTTAGAATTTTTTGTAGCGGAGCGACATCCTTCGTTCTTGTATTGACAGAATTCCATTGAAATTCCTGATATTTAAGCTAGATGGCGTTGTTTCTCATAAGTGAATATATCAATAGATGTGAGTACTTTGAGGGTCATCTTAGCGTGGCTGGCCTGCCTTCCGCGGAGAACCACTGCACGCCACTGATGGTATGCTAATAACTTCAAGTTACAATGTAAAATTGATAAGTAGTTGACAAAGATTTGTTTGAGATACCTACCACAACTAAAAAGTGAAACATAACGTTACTTTCGGAAATCGGTGACTTTGTTTGTTTCATTGACTTTTTTGCCACCGACTTCCGAAAGTAAAGTTATTTTCCACTTTTTAGAGATTTTTTACCCGACTGCGCCAGAAGGAGGGTTATGTTATTCGAGAGTATGTATGTATAATTGTTTGGCACGCTCTGTGGCCTGAACGGCTCGATGGATTTTAGCTTGAGAGGTGTCGTTAGATTTGTATTTACTGTGAGAATGACACTGGGTATATCAAAATAAAATAAAATAAAAAACGGTAATTTAAAAAAATTAAAAATCCCGACTGCGTAACAGTCGGGACCCATTAACATATATAGACTGGCTTAAATTGTCCCAATAATGGGTCCCGACTGTTTAAGTCGCTATGTTCTATGCTTTTTTTTTACGCAGTCGTTTTTGTTATTTTTTTTTCATTGAAGTTGTTTACTTGTTTGTTAAAAGTTTTTTGGTAACTGTGTACATCTCACTGTTCGTGATTGTACCACATAACTCTAGCTACCCTTCCCAGACAAGTTTCAAATTAAAATTAAAAGTTTCAAAGTAAAATTAGTAATCTTCCTTTCTTTACCCAGGTTTTCCCGTGATGATCAAGGCTTCAGAAGGTGGTGGTGGCAAGGGTATCAGGAAAGTGGATAGCCCTGACGACTTCAACAGCTCGTTTAGACAGGTTTGTAACACTATTTTGTTTCACCATTACACTTATAACAACATCCATTTATTTTCAGTCTACTTTGGCCCATAGGTATACAGGCTGTCGCATTGCATCCAGGTCAAATTCAAGGAGATATCTATACTAATGATTCTCGACCCGAATCCATAATAAAATATTGTACTTAACAGAATTCGGTAAGTGTAAACCACCCGTATTAAAACGCAGCCCTATAAACGCGCCGGCACACACACAAACGCAAACGTTTATACCACAGTATAAATATGGACAGTATGGAAACTAGGAGGTGGTTTACGCTTACTGATTTCCGTAAAAAATTGATTATAGATTCGGGTCGAGAATCATTAGTATAGATACGTCCTTGAATTAGACCAGAGACAAAGCGACAGTCTGTATACCTTATAGACTAACATACATATGATAAAAACGGTGACTTTTGCTTGTTTGATTTTGTTTTTTTGTCACCGACTTCTGAAGCTACAGTTATTTTTTACTTTTTTGTGATTTTGAAGTCGGTTTAATTTTTTGCAAAAAAGTTTTTTATATTTCACTTTTTAGTGGTTCACATGTGCTTACCCCTTCACAGCGTACCGGCGTGATGTTATGTTATGAACTGGTGTACACAATAGACAAACATGAGATTTCTGCAATCCCAGTCCATTTGCTATCATTTATTGAGGAGTTCCGTTGCCTATCTCCGAAGTTCTTCATCAGATTTTCACCAAATTGAAATGGGACCACTCCGAGAAAGTACTTTTCCATAAACTACCCAAATCGATTCAAGTGTGCCTATAAAATTTGAAGAGTCCTCTCTATTTCTCCAAGATCCCATCATCAGATCCTGAATTGATGATCATGGGACCACCTGGGAAGTATACCATTTCAAACTAAAAAAAAAAAAAAACCAAATCGGTCCAGCCATCTTCGAGTAATCGGGGAACATACATAAAAAATAAAAAAATAGAAGATTCCGACGAATTGAGAACCTCCTCCTTTTTGAAGTTGGTTAAAAATACAAATTATGTTAGTAAATAGAACCTTAAAACTATGTTAGTAACGCTTCACTTGTGCACTATGTCACTGTGCGTTCATGTCCGTGGAAGCGACGGAACACCACTCCCTGCGGCCAAATGTCGTGCGTTCATGTCCGTGGAAGCGACGGAACACCACTCCCTGCGGCCAAATGTCCTCCCCCAAGACGAGGTGCAGATAACATGTTGGTATTCGCACCACGAACGCCTAAAGTTGACGTACAACGCGGCACACGCGCGCTTAACGCTTTCGCCTAAGCTTAAGGCTTACTAGTTCTGGGCTAACAAAATAAAAAAATTGTGGTGCCAGTGACACGAAGAAGACGAACGCTTACTTTTAAGCAGCCCAAATTTAATTAACTAGCGAAACTTCACTGACATGATGGTGTTCAATGTCTTAACACGGTGAAGAGCGGTAACGGCCACCTAACGAGGTCACGAGGTCATCGTAGCCAGGCATACCTACAACATCAATATTGCATAGTATCAATTTGTCATTGTTACCTTTAATTAGAGCACCGGTGGCCCAGTGGTGGTGGCCCCGACTTACGAGCAGTAAGTCGTTGTTTTGAACCCAGGCAGGCGCATTACTTTGTGTAATTCATCACCACAGCTCTCAAAACGGTGAAGGAAAACATCGTGAGGAAACCGAACCAAACCAACCTAGACCCAAAGCGCGACGCTAAGGAGGGTAATGTGTTGTTTTCTAATTGTTAATGTTGAACCTACCATGTTAATTTTTCTAGGTGCAAGCTGAAGTACCCGGCTCTCCTATATTCGTGATGAAGCTCGCCAAGTCTGCCCGGCATTTGGAGGTGCAACTCTTGGCTGATCAGTACGGTAAGTTAATAGAGAATTCCCAATATGTAAGACCAACGGAGACGAGAAGAGAAGTGAGCGGCGTGCGGTGAGTGGTGTGCGGTGAGTGGTGTGCCGCTCTGCACATCTCTCCGCTTTGTACATGTTTGCGCTTTGCACATCTTCTCTCCGCGTGGCACATGTCCTCTCCGCTTTGAACATCTCTCCACTTTGTACATTCCTCTCCGCTTTGCACATCTCCTCTCTGCTTTGAACATCTCCTCACCATTTTGACATCTTCTCTCCGCTTTGCCCACCACCTCCGCTTTAAACATCTCCTTTCCGCTTTGTACATCTCTCTGCTTTGTACATCTCTCCGCTTTGCACATCTCTCAGCTTTGCACATCTCTCCGTTTTCAACATCTTTCCGCTTTGAACATCTCTCCGCTTTGCACATCTCTCCGCTTTGCACATCTCTCCGCTTTGCACATCTCCTCTTCGCTTTGTGCATCTCCTCTCCACTTCACACATCTCCACTCGTCTCCTTTTTGGTGGACTTCGAGCCTTGAACTAATCAACACTAAAAAGAAGATTTTATTTCTCTAAACTTGTTCTTTTATCTTATTACAGGTAACGCGATCTCGCTGTTCGGTCGTGACTGTTCCATTCAGCGTCGTCATCAAAAGATCATTGAGGAGGCCCCCGCGGCTATCGCCAAGCCAGAAGTGTTCATTGAGATGGAGAAGGTATGTCATCCATCGTCATATGCTCTGCGCCGCTATTGAACCCAATCCATTCCATAATCATAATGTCACGGTTGGCGCCAGTGATGATTTGTTTAGCTTTTGCCTAACGATGTTGGTGCCGGCTTCCAGTCTAACCGGATGCAGCTGAATACCAGTATTTTACATGGAGCGACTGCCTATCTGACCTCCACAACCCAGTTAGTACTGGGTAATGCGATACCCCTTGGTAAGACTGGTTGCCAGACTACCTGTAATGACTGTCAAAGATCTACAAATGACATACCAACCAGACCAACGGCTTTACCTGCTTTCCGAGGCAAGGAGGAAACTCGGTATGTAATAGGTCACCCATTCACGGACCAACCTAGGCAAGCGCGGCTTAACCTGAAGATCAAATAATAATAATATCAGCCCATTACTGTCCCACTGCTGGGCAAAGGCCTCTTCTCAACAGAGAAGGCACGAGCATTGATCACCACGCTTGCTTAAGACGGGTTGGCGATTTCACTTTTATAAGTCCAGGTTTCCTCACGATGTTTTCCTTCACCGATGTCTGTGATGTCCAAGATAAACTTAGAAAGTACATATGAATTGAAAAAGTCACATTGGTACAAGACGATCAAATAAAATACTAATAATTGACAAGTGTGACATTCCGTTCTCCGCAATTCACATTTACACAATATTATTTTCTTGCAGTCCGCAGTACGTCTAGCAAAAATGGTGGGCTACGTGAGCGCGGGCACAGTGGAGTACCTATACGAGCCGGCGACAGGCGCTTACTACTTCCTGGAGCTCAACCCTCGGCTGCAAGTGGAACATCCTTGTACTGAGATGGTGGCCGACGTCAACCTACCCGCCGCGCAGCTGCAGGTTAGTAGAGATGTTATGGATATGATATTTCGGATCTAGATACGGATACGGATATAGGAATAAAGTTATATCGGTTTCGGATACGGTTACGGATATGTAATTATTTCGGATAATCCGTTAGTTTCGGATAGTTTCGGTTACGGATATTAGATTGAAGTAAAATAGAAACACAAATAGTATGTAATAATTTGGTTTTATTTATGGGCTTTATCTAGTCTAGGTTATCATTTGGTATTAAAATCAGTCATATAGGTACAAGTAATTATTTAGAGATGTCATGACGAGAAACATGTAATTTTATTTAAACTCCGCCCATAAACGAAACTATCCGAAACTTGTGAAACGGATACGATTACGGGTATATTTTTATTTGGGATATGTTTCGGTTACGGTTACGGAGCTCCATAACATCACTGCAGATTAGTAGACCAACAGACCAAGAAGACCAGTAGACTGAGTATTTATACAACAACATACTCGAGTACACATGAAACTATAGTTATACAACAACATACTCGCTGCGCAGCAAAAATTCGAACACGTATGGCAAACCGTGCTGTGTTCGCGTGATTGAACGTTACATAAAGGAGTGCTGACTAGTGTGTAGCGCGACATCGAGTCTTATAGTAATCATTGTTGTAAACCCAGTCATATTTTATTTTTTTGAATATTTAGCAGCAAATTGAGGTTTTTTTTACATGTTCCCACAAATTTCTTGACTAGTTTTAAACAGAACAGAAATATTAATTACTAGCTGACCCGCGCAACTTCGTCTGCGTGCGTGCGTACATAAAAGAAAGAGAGGTTAGAGAGAGTGTGCGTCAACCTTAAAAGTTAGACATATGGCCATTGTGGATATTTTTTTGGAGCTTTTTAAGAGGGACAATTCCGACATACATGATAATTGCGTAACTTTAACCGTTCACGCACAACGGAAGCTCTCAAAAGGAGTAAATCCCTATTATATACTATTACCGATGGATAATCATCAAATGACCCCTCCCACTCTGGACGGAGCGGAAGGGATTGTCAGACTTGTACTGACTAAAATCCACCCACATTTCTTCTGTTGCCCTTTGCGTTCCAGGGCCGTGGTATCTCTTTCGAACAGTCCCGCAACCCTGGCAGGCCTCGTTCCTCTCGGATCCCTTCCCGTTTGCTGACATCTCTTTGAGGCGCGTGTGGAACACGAACACGCCGTCACCACGGCCTGTCGTCATAAGACGGACGGATGTCGAGCTAGCCCATTACTCACTGTCCACAGGCCCGCGACCCTCGACAGCCTTACGTCTTCATCTTTAGACACTCGATGACAATCATACACCAGCTAGAACGAAAGTTCTCATCAAAGTTCTTGAAATGGGCCGAGACACGATAAAACTGCTGTTAACTGTTGCGGACCTCTTGCAACTGCCTTCCGTCTCCATCGTCAGACCTTTGATGATAGACATACTCCAGGCAGGTCTAAAGTTCTCATCAAGGTGCATGAAATCAGCCGAAACACGATATAGATGCTGTAAACTCTTGAGGACCCCTTGCAACTACCTTCCGTCTCCATCGTCAGACCTTCGACGACAGTCATACTCCAGCTAGGTCTAAAGTTCTCATTAAGGTGCATGAAATGAGCCCAGACACGATATAGATGCTGTAAACTCTTGAGGACCACTTGCAACTGCTTTCCTTCTCCATCGTCAGACATTCGATGAAAGTCATACTGACAACTCAGTATGGTTTAAAGTTTTCATCAAAGTGAATGAAATGAGCCCAATAACATTATACCTGCTGCAAACTGTTTAGGATTGCTTGCAACTGCCATTTGTCTCTATCGTTTGACCGTCGATGACAGTCATACTTCAGCAAGGCCTAAAGTTCTCATCAAGGTGCATGAATTGAGCCCAAACACGTTATTGTTGCTGCAAACTCTTGAGGACCTCTTGCAAGTGCCTTCCGTCTCCATCGTCAGACCTTCGATGACGTCATACTCCAGCTAGATCTAAAGTTCTCATCAAGGTGCAGGAAATGAGCCCAAACATGATTTCTCAATTTAAAAAACAAAAGATCATGTATATCGGACTTCTCTGTAAAAAGTTATGCGTGGTCAGGTCATACATAAAATAAAAAAATATAGACGCGTCGAATTGAGAACCTCCTCTTTTTGTTTCGTTGGTTAATAAACCAAGCTTCAGACATTTGACACGGGCGAGGGTCATTCTTTCACGGAAAACTTAACACCGCGACTCAGAAAATGGAGTGAAATTAATAGCGCCATCTATCGAGCACGAAATTTAACCGTTAAAATATAATGCATGTAAAGCGATCGAACACACACTCTACAGGGTTATAGCGTCATGTAGACTAATCTAGAGTACTTTTTGCTCTCAGACCCGATTTAAAAGTTATCTTGTGAGCACATTTTTATTAATTAGTACCATTTTGGTGCAATAGATGTCGTTGCATGTATCTTACACAATGATGGTAAGTTCTTGAACACTTTAAATTTATAAATCTTTTGATAGAGAGCACTGATTACAGCATGAAACAAAAACTAAAACCTTCTCTAAGTTCCCCACAATATTTGTGCATTGAATCTAATCACATTGGTTTTCCCAACAACATGAACACCCGCCTCGCAGCGCGCGCGGGTCATTATTTTGATGCGGAGTTATTTTAAAACTGTGATATCTCCTAAGATATTCATCTAAATTGAATAGTGTAAAGGGCAATTTTGGTCACAATTTAATGCTAAAGATGACTAACATATTTATTTTGATAAGGATTAATACTATGTCGGTAAAAACACCTTCGCAAATAAAACATTAATTTTGACCAAATTTTAAAATCATAAAAATGGTTATTGTGAGTCAACCTTAAAAGATAGGCATGTGCCGTCGCGGACTTTTTTTGAGACCTTTTTATGAGGAATAATTCCCTGCTACATTATATTTGTGCAACTTTAACCGTTTACGCAGCGCACGCAACGGAAGCTAACAAACAGAATAATTTTTCCCCGTTTTTGCAACATTTGTCATTGATGCTCCGCTCCTATTGGTTGTAGCGTGATGATATATAGCCTCTAGCCTTCCTCGATAAATAGGCTAACCAACACAAAAAGAATTTTTCAATTCGAACCGGTAGTTCCTGAGATTACCGCGTTCAAACAAACAAACAAACAAACACACAAACAAACTCTTCAGCTTTATAATATTAGTATAGATTCTTCGGAATACATGTTATAAACCCACGGAATCGGGAAAAAAATATAAGAAGGCTTTTCCACACTTACCCTTTGTTGGGAAAAAAATTTACTTTAGGTAAATATGCATCCGAATATCTGATCCCTAATTAACACCTTTTTCAGATCGCAATGGGTCTGCCCCTCTACCACATTAAAGACATCCGTCTCCTGTACGGCGAGTCGCCGTGGGGTCTCTCTCAGATAGAGTTCGACGAGCCCAAGCAGCGCCCCTCACCCTGGGGTCACGTCATCGCTGCTAGGATCACTTCCGAGAACCCTGATGAAGGTAAGAAGGCAAAAATAAATTCTTTGCAAGTCCTGATAATATCCTGGATGTAGCTTAATGGACTTGGGTATATTCAGATCTATGAGTTGCCATTGTAACACAATAAAATGATGACCATTCATAAGAAATTTTTATTTGACATCGTAATGTCTTTTTAATACTGGTGACGGTTAGAGGAGAATCGAAGGCACGATAATTAAGAACTAAAGAGGTTAGAGGCTATGAATATGTAGATGATGTTTTAATAGCGGTATTTTGGCTCGTTATACTAAGATGGATATAGATAATGGAATATAATTTATTAAACAGTTGGCTGCTTGTACAACGTGTAACAGAAAGGGTATAACCATATGGAATACTGTGGTACGGACCATCAAACTGAACAACTTTCTCTATGGGACCACCATCGAAATCGTAAAAAAATAATCAGCTGTCCTATACAAAATTTCAATACCTACTCGGCCCAAATGTATAGGACAGCTGATTATTTTTTTACGATTTCGATGGTGGTCCCATATAGAAAGTTGTTCAGTTTGATGGTCCGTACCACTGTATTCCATATGATTATACCCTTTCTGTTACATGTTGTATATGTGAGTTTAAATGTTTTTAAACGCACCCACAATATAGGAGGAACTACAAGAGTGGGAAAACGATTAAAAAAAATACAATTTTGGTTTTGTTTGCTGTACACATATTATTTTTTAATTTTGCCGTTGCCGAGGTTAAATAACTGGAATAACTGTAGACGATGTTATAAAGGGTGTAACAAGACCCTTAACGAAGCCGAAAGGCACTTGTTCTTCCCATCATTGCGATCATTTTTTTGTTCTAGACCATACCTGGGAACCTTCTGGTTACGGAGATATTGGGGGTCAAAGTTCCAACTTATTCACTTTTTTTTTTAATACTTGTTTTTAACGTAAGATTTTTAATTTAAATACCTCTACGACCCCGTACTATTCAATCCATCAATCAGCACAATGTTTTGAGTGCGTTACATTGAGTCCTACCGTAAAACGTTCACCCCAAAGAAAAATCGTACCCAGCAATATTTTTTACGTCAAGTTACTTAATTTGATGTACAGAATGCTTGGTTGACAGCTTCGTGAAGGGTCTTGTTATACTCTTCTCGTATGGTGTCTATAACCATGGAACTGAACAACTCATGTTCTACGTCTGTTTTAAATTCGCAAGCAAAATAATTGAACTTTCCATAGGAATTTACGCGATCAGCTGATAAACATGGAGGGTAAATAAAATAGACATGAATTTCAAACAGTCAAAGAACATAAGTCGTTCAGTTATATTGTCCGAGTCCAACACGAGAGGTATCGCGTTTATTATGTTACACCTTGTATAGTTAACCTTTTGACTGGCCATGTCACATATACTTGACAAGCAAGCGCGTGCCTTGTATGCCAAACAACACAAATATGCGACAAAATTGTGGCTTGGCGTGGAGGGGACGCGCGTGCACTTATGTTCTGGCGTTCAATAAGTATATTTTTATTTTCCTACCGTCTCATAATCACTTTTCTGCCATTCCTTGTCACCAGGTTTCAAGCCATCCTCTGGGACAGTCCAGGAGCTGAACTTCCGCTCCTCAAAGAACGTGTGGGGTTACTTCAGCGTGGCAGCTTCCGGCGGTCTGCACGAGTTCGCTGACTCGCAGTTCGGGCATTGTTTCTCTTGGGGCGAGACCAGGGAGCAGGCTAGAGAGTGAGACACATTTTAGCATAGTTACAGCCCTGTTGATAACATGAAACAAGATCCTAGATTCAAAATAAAACAAGTCACTTATCAGCACATTTTGGCGTCAAAATTTCGGAAAGCAGTGCCCCAATACGGCCTTTAAAATAATATAGTGTTCTAGCTGAAGCGAAAAAATGGCGGGTCAAAGTCCCCAGCACGCACCTGTCAGATTGTTCGGCATTCGATCCCCAAGTTGCGATAGGTGCTAAAAGGTTTTCCATGGTATTCCTTAAATGCAGAACGGATACCTTATTATTTTTGAGGTAGAAGCGCCAGGATAGCCCGCGGAATTCAAATTTTCTTAGGTTTTTTTGCAATTTCAAAGAATCAAATCAGATCATCAATACAACCCTCTTAGTGCCTACAATGAACTGACTGATGATTATAATGAGGGCTATCGTTTTTGAGCTCACTGGATGGCGCCACTGTCGAGTAAGATCCTGTCAATAATTCTATTTTATACTTTATAGTACCAATAACTTAATAAAAAGTTCATATTATTACGTATAACAACATAGTGTAAACTTCAGATACATATTTATAATATTTTCCCTGAAATTAGTAAGCATAAAATATTTAAAGATAATTTTACCTCCAAGTACTAACAAATAAGATCTTATGTTGCTACGAGTCATAATTAATCACGAATGGCTCAATCTAGATCACAATCCTGAATATTAGTAAAAATTCGTGATAAAAAAACAAGCAAAGCGCGAACACTATGACATCTGACATTTCAGTGCCCCCGCGCTACACTAGCGCCTCTAGCGGTGAATTCATACGCGATAGCCCCCATTCTGGAAATACATGCGAGTTACGGTCGCGAATCATATTTTGTTCAACATACAACCTGACACTGACCTGCAAATTTGCAAAACACGTACGAAAATTTGAATTTGGGGGGTACCCGGACGCTTCCTTCTTAGGATTTCTTATTTATAAAAATCCAATGTGATTGTTTTTTTGTCCCTGATAAATAAAATCAAATAAACCTGCTGATGTATTTTCAACACACGGCTAAATACCGTTAAAAAATCCAACAGTGGAAATTTGGCGACCCGAATGGCGCAGCGGTAATGAGGCTGCCTTACGTTCATAGGGTCCCGGGTTCGAATCTCGGTAGGAGCAAAATGTTTGTGTGATGAGCATGGACATTTGTTTCCGAGTCATGGATGTTTATGTGTATAATAAGTATGTATTTACAAACAAAAACTGGTGTCCACGACACAAGCCACGTTGCTTAGTGTGGCACCTAGATGGCGCTGTGTGTAATGTCCAGCGATATTTATTTATTTATTATTTATTTACCTATGTCTGTACTATTTACGTCTGCCTACCGCTTCTATGAATACAGGCGTGAAGATTTAAATGTGTATATTATACTAACTTCTCTATTTCTCCCACAGAAACTTAGTCATAGCTCTCAAAGAGCTCAGCATCCGCGGTGACTTCCGTACCACAGTGGAGTATCTCATCACGTTGCTGGAGACTGCCGCCTTCCAGAACAATGACATCGACACCGCCTGGCTGGACGCGCTTATTGCTGAGAGGGTAAGTTAATAATAGTATGATTCTTCATAATGTGCACATTTCAAATGAGGGAGACTATGCTTAATTTTATCGACGGAAAAAAAAAAAAAAAAATTGTTTTGCTTTTTTTTTGTAATATTGTACGTAGCCGTGCGCAATGCCTTTCTTTAACACTTGATACGAAATGTTGTGATTGAGTTATAAACATGCAATTTTTACTATTAAGTACCTAGCTAATACAATGAGGAATAACATAAAATAATAAAAAAGTAGGTAATGGTAAAAATAAAAAGTAGATGAAAAAAAATAACAGTTTTTCCTAAAAAAACATAGTTATTTTCAATCGAGAGTAGTTTTTTTACACAATTTTATGAGGACGCCTAATTATTTCCATCATTATGGAGTTTGTTTTATCGCGATAGATCATTCAGTTTAAAAGTTACACCGTTTTGTTACACTGGGTACACAAAAGTGATTTTTTTTTTAATCCTTAAAATATACATTTAAAAAAAAACAATTTAAATTTTTTAAATATTTTTTTCGTCGATAAAATGAAGCATAGATTCCATCATTTCGATATGTGCACATTATGAAGAATCACACTGTATGTTAAAAGAAAACCCTGTCCGATCTTAAAGGGGCAAATAGGTGTAGCGGCACTACAAAAAATACTACAACAACATAGTGCAAAAAGTACTACAGCGCCATCTATGACACAAATGAAGAACTAACATCAAAATCCTAATGCGCAGTTAGATGGACAAATTTAAACACAGCGTTCAGTACGTCTAACCAAAGATATCCAAGCAAAAAAAAAACACTGATTAAGGTGATTTTATTTTGACCTAAATAATATATAAATTGCCGGCAGCACTCTAGAATAAACACATTTATTAGGTGAAAATAAAATCAGTTACTCAGTGTTTTTTTTTGCTTGGATAGCTTTGGTTAGACGTACTGAACGCTGTGTTAAAATTTGTCCATTTATTTTAATGGGACCTTATACAACCTGTTTTTTTTTATATCCCATAACTCTAGGCTTATATTCTGTAGGTAAAAATAATACTAAAACTCCTAGAATAGGTGGTCCAAAAATGCATCGTTTCGGCGATATCATCAATCATAATTAAATTAGGTCAAAAATTGTCACCAGTATGACGAATCTTTACTTTTGCGAGGTTGCCAAACTTCGCAGTAGTGTAGTAAAATAAAATATGTAGGTAAGTAATTCATTTTTATTCAAACCAATCATTCATATTTAAAGCTAAGAAAATGCGACGTTGTCATATTTCACGTAAGGGTGTTTTACATTAATAATCGTGACTTTGTCGAATTATTTTGTATGAAAAATGAAAAAAAAAAAATAACGAAGGATTGGAACATAACTCATATGCCAGTTGATTCTTTGATATGGCCTCAATCATACCCTAGAGTTATGGGATATAAAAAAAAACACGTTGTATATAGAAAATTCCGACAACGACTGCCCGGCAGTAGCCCACCAGACACGACACTGTTTTCGAGAACGTGATTAAAATAATATACTATACTAGCGACCCGCCCCGGCTTCACACGGGTGCATTGTTGCACAGATAAACCTTCCACTTGAATCACTCTTATCTATAAAAAAAACCGCATCAAAATCCGTTGCGTAGTTTTAAAGATCTAAGCATACATAGGGACAGACAGCGGGAAGCGACTTTGTTTTATACTATATAGTGATCTACACAAATAATGCTCATTTAATAGTACAGGATAATCAATTTCTTTCCCGTCCGCGCGCCTCCATCTTATTCTAAATACTTGCAGCTTTATTTCACTGAAAACTTATCATTCTACTTGTAGATGCAATCGGAGAAGCCAGACATCATGTTAGGTGTGATCTGCGGGTCCATCCTCATAGCTGATGCGCACATCACCGCCAACTTCCAGGAGTTTAAAAGCGCGCTGGAGAAGTAAGTCCCTTCCTTTAAATTTTACTCATTTTCAAATGTTTATTGCATTATTTTTGCTATCGAACAGACGAATCAATCAATGTTGCGGTACTGTTAAAATGACTTGGCGCGATAAAACATACAGTTAGAAGCACTGAATCAGCTAGTAAAAAAAACATTAGTATTAGCTTATAGTTAAAAAAATAAATAGTAAAAAAATAATCTTTTAAATATAGGTATGACGTCAAAGTCATTCGTAGTCTACTCATCAAACCCGTTAAATTGATATCATGGCGGTGCAAAAAAAATACTAGTCCGCCATTTTTAGAAGTCTGCAACATTGGATTTAGAATGAAATCACTTAGCTAACTATGCATTGACATCCAAACTAAACGTGTATGCAAAATTCAGCTCAATCGGTTGGGGATAACAGTTTTGAAATTCAGTTGCAAGATTTGACCTAAAAAAAACAAACAAACATTGTATTGTGCCCGCGGCTTCCCTCGCGTTTTGGTCTAAAATTATCCCACGGGCACGTTGTAAATATAGCCTATGGCACTCGGGGATAATGTAGCTTCCTATTAGTGAAAGAATTTTCAAAATCGGGTCAGTAGATCCAGAGATTACCCCCTACTTACAAACTCACAAACTTTACCTCTTTATAATATTAGTATAGATTAAAACCATGATTTTTATTCCAGGGGTCAAATCCAAGGATCCAGCGCCCTCTCGAACTGGGTAGAAGTGGAACTGATCCACACCGGCTCTAAATACAAGGTGTCTGCTACCAAGTCGGGCCCCACCTCGTACTTCCTCGCTATGAACGGCAGCTTCAAGGAGATGGAGGTGCACAAGCTTACTGATAGCGGTGAGTAGACAAATAGACAGTGGAAAATTATGGATCACCAAGGCCTGTCATGGGTCACCATGGCTTGTCATAGGTCACCATGGCTTGTCATAGGTCACCATGGCCTGTCATAGGTCACCATGGCCTGTCATAGGTCACCATGGCCTGTCATGGGTTACCATGGCTTGTCATAGGTCACCATGGCTTGTCATAGGTCACCATGGCCTGTCATGGGTCACCATGGCCTGTCATGGGTCACCATGGCTTGTCATAGGTCACCATGGCCTGTCATGGGTTACCATGGCTTGTCATAGGTCACCATGGCCTGTCATGGGTCACCATGTCCTGTCATGGGTCACCATGGCTTGTCATAGGTCACCATGGCCTGTCATGGGCCACCATGGCCTGTCATGGGTCACCATGGCCTGTCATGGGTTACCATGGCTTGTCATAGGTCACCATGGCCTGTCATGGGTCACCATGGCCTGTCATGGGTCACCATGGCTTGTCATAGGTCACCATGGCCTGTCATGGGCCACCATGGCCTGTCATGGGTCACCATGGCCTGTCATGGGTTACCATGGCTTGTCATAGGTCACCATGGCCTGTCATGGGTCACCATGGCTTGTCATAGTTCACCATGGCCTGTTATGGGTCACCATGGCTTGTCATAGGTCACCATGGTCTGTCATGGGTCACCATGGTTTAGCATGGCTGAGCATCTCCCATCATGATCCACCATAGTCCATCACAGGGCAATCTACGAACATGCACTATCACTATCACTATCATGGTCATTCGAAGTAAACGACAGTTGGTGAACATGGAATACCATGGCCCATTATGGAAAGAGCGAAACTGCTATCATATACCAATGTATGAATTGAAAATAGGCATCATAAACCTCCCTGACCCACTGTGAAAAGAGAAAATAGAAATATTCAAACACTTATTTTTTCTCCCCAGGTATGCTCCTCTCAATAGACGGTGCCTCCTTCACTACGTACTTGCGAGACGAAGTGGACAAATACAGGATAGTGATAGGCAACCAGACTGTCGTGTTCGAGAAGGAGAAGGACCCGTCCAAGTTGCGCGCGCCCTCTGCCGGCAAGCTCATCAACACTCTCGTGGACGACGGCGGACATGTGGATAAGGGGCAGCCCTATGCCGAGATTGAGGTTTGTAATTCAAACCCTACCATGTCCCATAATGGCCATCGTGGCCCATCAAGGCCTATCGTTGTTCACCGTGACCCATCATGGCCCACCGTGAGCCATTATGGCCCACCGTGACCCATCATGGCCCACTGGCGCATTATGATCATAGAATATTATGGCCTTAGGTTCATCGTAATCCATAAGGGGCAGCCCTAGGAAAACAGTATGAAGAAACTGGCTTGCCCTAAAACCAAAAATTCGAAGACATGTGACATCTATCATCCAACCCGCACTGGGCCCGTGTGGTGGATTATAGCCCACTCCCTCTCATAGAGAGGAGGCCTGTTTCTCAGCAATGGGAACATTCTAAGCTGATTATTCTGGGTTACGTTAGCCACACTTATTCCTTTGTAGTGTTTAATCTTTCTAATACTTTTTTTCTTTTTAACAACAGGTAATGAAGATGGTGATGACGCTAGCAGCGCCTGAATCCGGCAAAGTGACCTGGATCTTACGTTCCGGTGCCGTACTAGACATGGGCGCTATGATTGGCACGCTAGGTAGGTTTAAATACTAGGCTTTTTAACTTTTTACGTTTGTGAAATACGCCGAGCCAAAAATAAAGGGACGAACAGACTTACATAATTATTATCTAAGTCTTGCAGCAAAAAAAAACTAGCTAGTTTAAAGTAGAGATTTTTTCTTCTCTTACTTTAGAAATAAGATGGGGGGGGGGGACACACATTTTACCACTTTGGAAGTGTCTATATTTCAAACGATTGACTTTGAGAAAATGGTTTTAGAAACCTCAATGTAATTTTTAAAGACCTATCTATAGACACCCGCACGTATAGGTTTGATGAAAAAAATATTTTTTAGTTTCAGTTCCATGTATGGGGAATTTTTTTTTAAAATTTCCCTCTTAATTTTTTTTATTTTTCGGCATACAGTGGCTGTGAAATACACGGACAGACAGACATGACGAATCTATAAGGGTTCCTTTTTTTTGCCATTCGGCCACGGAACCCTGAAAATCTCACCCAAAAGTATTTAGATTGTTTTTATTAGTCTTTTCAACCTGATATTAATAACACTGGTAAACCTCTGATTTACTGTTCTGGGATTACTGCGTTTATCCTGAAACTACACATGTGTGTTCCCAAAGATAAACTAAAAAAAGTATTTTCATTTTTAATCAATTCCTCAGAACTATAACATTATCACCTTTTTCTTCTAGAACTGGACGACCCATCTCTCGTCACAACGGCAATTCCATACAAGGGACAGTTCCCCATTGAGGAGAACCCGAATCTGTCGGAAAAATTGAATCATTCCCACCTGAAGCTGAGGGCCATGCTAGAAAATACTCTGCAAGGTAAGGATATCTTAATTTAATGGTCAAACAAGGGTCACTGTGCCTGTGAATGGCCATCGTGGAGTACCATTACCGCTCGTGTGGACTGTAAAATAGACCATCATTGGCTATCATGAGCCATTGCGTGAAGAGCCAGTGGACCATCATTGACCACCATGGGCCATTGTGTAACGTGCCAGTAGGCCATCATTGGCCAACATGGGCCATTGTGTGAAGAGCCAGTGGACCATCATTGACCACCATGGGCCATTGTGTAACGTGCCAGTAGGCCATCATTGGCCAACATGGGCCATCTTTGGCCACCATGAGCCATCGTATAACGTGCCAGTCGGCCATTATTGGCCAACATGGGCCATTGTGTTAAGAGCCGGTGGGCCACCATGGACCACTGCCTACTGTATGAGGAGACTGATGTCCTTTTCCTTGTCCTTTTCTTTATTTATTTATCTAACACTTCAAGCACAAAGTACAGAGGCGGACTTAATGCCATAGGCATTTTCTACCAGTCAACCTTTGGGTAATGCAGAGACAAACATTGGTAGGTGTATCTATATTTATACTACAGGGATATATAAAATACTATAAAAATATATCAAAATACTATAAATATATATCAAAATATAAATGTGTAAATAGATATTTACACAAATATACTAAAATAAAAAGACAAACAATGGAGAAAACATTAACGTTGTGACGAAACTGCCAGCTTCTTCCGATTGTTCTCACGTACTTTAATTTTAAAAGATAGAGATTGGTTGCCATCCTGATTTCCTGGGGAAGCGCATATAGATTGAACGAAGAATGAAGTCAGTGCGGTGAGAGGGACATTGCAGAACTCGGTTATGCAATGAGCGCAGACTCCTGTTATGGGATGTTCTTTCTTTCTTAGTTGTGTAGGTAAAGTTATCGTGACCCGCCGCCGGTGATTAGCGAAGACAAGCAACTAGAACCAAGTTGCAGTCAGCGATCAATATTAATATTTATGTATCACTTTTACTTTCACTGCCTCATTAGTCGAGCGGCCTCAAGAGCGACTGCTGAACATGAGGCCCTGGGTTCGATTCCCGGGTCGGGCGTCAAGTGTCATTGGGTTTTTGCCATCAGAAACTTCCAGTAGCAGCCACGCAATAGGCTCGCCCCTATTACATGGGACTTAGATACAACTGGCGAAATGTGGGTCTACTATTAGGTACACCACTGCCTAACCCGCCGGGGGTACAGGCGTCATGTTATGTTATGAATATACAGTGTGTAACAGGACCCTTCACGAAGCTGTCAACCAAGCATTATATACATCAAACTAAGTAACTTTACGTAAACATTATTTTATTTTATTTTATTCTATTCGGGAAACTTACAGCTAATATAAACAATATTCATAAACAATACAAATTTGAAGGCCATTTACAAGTTTCCACAGATAAACACTTGAAACAAAAAAGAAAACAAAAAAAAAGGTAGGTAAGAAATACTATAACATAAAAATACTATAACATAAATTGGAAACAAAACAAATCGAATAATACAAATTACAACCTAAAAAAATAAACATAACTAAAATCTAAATTCAGACGTAAACGATTACTTGTCTGTAAAAAAGCTTTTCACTAATAAATGCTTAAGCCGAGAAACACTGGTATTGAAAATGCTGGGAAACGAGTATTTTTTTGGGGTGAAAAATCGCGTTTTGCGGTAAGACTCAATGTAAAGCACTCAAAACATTGTGCTGATGGATGAATTGAATAATACGGGGGTCGTGGAGATGTTTAAAGTAAAAATCTTACATTAAAAACATTTATTTAAAAACAAAACTTGTGAAAAAGTTGGAACTTTGACCCCCAATATCTCCGTAACTAGAAGGTTCCCAGGTATGGTCTAGAACAAAAAAATGATCACAATGGCGGGGAGAACAAGTGCCTTTCGGCTTCGTAAAGGATATTGTTACACCCTTTAGAATATAACAAAACTATATTATCACCAGGTTACTGCCTCCCGGAGCCATACAACACTCCTCGTCTCCGCGAGGTGGTTGAAAAGTTCATGCAGAGTCTGCGGGATCCCTCGTTACCGCTCTTGGAGTTGCAGGAGGTAAAGATTTTTATAACACATTTGCTCATAAAGGGTCTTTTATTTCACCAATTTCAATATTGTATTGTATCTCATTAAGGACTTGTGCGTTATTGTAATGTAAAACGCACGGTTTATCAAGATGCTCCGTCTAAAACGAACGATATTTTTTTAAATCTTAGTAATGAGTTTTTATGTCAGAAAATTTTGGGAGATAAAATAAATAAACATTTAATTCTTTAATTTAATAGGGCTAGCAATATCGCCTCGGCTGTAATTTTCAACTTACCGCACTTATATCATAATGTACTATAACACATTGTATTGTGACTATGATGAGGTTGTGGTTAAATATTAAGAGCCGCTTGGGTCGCTTTAGCTTAAGCCGCGCTTGCCTAAGTTGGTCCGTAGGTGGATGACCACCCATCACATACCGAGTTTCCTTCCTGCACCGGAAAGCACGTTAAGCCGTTGGTCCCGGCTGTCAATAAGCTTTTTCCAGGCCAGCTTCCACAAAAAAACGATAGATGGCACTGAACATGACTCAGTGTAAAAAAAAATATTTGGCTGTATGGAGCTGGCGATTACTGCCTTTTAAAAATATAAAATATAGTATATACTAGCCACCATTTTAGCATTTTTCAAAGCACCCACCACAGGCATATGCTTGTGGTGGGTGCTTTGAAAAATGCAAAATTGTATTTTTTTTCTAAATGAAGTTGCAATGCAACAAAAACGCAAATCGTACACAGAAAGACAAACGCACAAAAACTAGGAAGGAACTCTTCCTGTTACTGTATTCTGATATCGCAAAGTCCCTTTTAAACAAGAATATTCAAATCTGATAACTCTTTCCCCCACCAGGTCCTATCATCAACCTCCGGCCGCATCCCCATCGCAGTTGAGAAGAAGGTCCGCAAGCTCATGGCGCTCTACGAAAGAAACATCACCAGTGTGCTGGCACAGTTCCCTAGCCAACAGATCGCCAGCGTTATAGATCAGTAAGTATACAGGGTGTAACAAGACCCTTCACGAAGCCGTCAACCAAGCATTCTAAGTAAATTTACGCAAAAATTATGGCAGGGAAACGACTTTTTTTTTGGGGTGAAAATCACGTTTTACGGTAGGACTGTAACGCACTCAAAACATTGTGCTGATGGATGGATTGAATAGTACGGGGGTCGTGGAAGTAAAAATGGCCACAGTGGGCTTTGGCCAGGCTACATACCAGTAAAAGATTAAACCACAACCAGAAGCAATGACAAAAGCTCAAAATCGTTTTCACCTTTAACAGCCAACTACGAACATTAGCGTAAATAAAAGCTTCTACAAAATATATGTCTATAATCTTCATTTTTCTTTCAGCCATGCAGCTTCATTAGCAAAGAGGGCAGACAGAGATGTGTTCTTCATGAGCACGCAGGCTCTCGTCGTTCTGGTGCAAAGATATAGGTAAGTAATCAATGTATTATTTAATTTGTTTAAATCTGACCATGTGAATGAATAATAACTTATGCATGATGATTGAGAGATATTGAATTAGGATGAATAGTTTTTAATGTTAAATAAATATTGAACCTGCACTAAATATTGTACACCTTATAGGTATACACCTTATATATATATATAATACTATTTCTTGAATTCTGAAGGTATTCAAATAAAATAAACTTGTGTTGCTCTGTAAACAAAGATTTTATTGTTAAAACAACGAAACTAAACTAACTAACTATACACACATACATTATATTAACGAATTAGGTACCAAAACACATACCTGTAAACAAAGAAACGACATTTAAAGTTTATTATTCTGTCCTTCACAATTCTTTACCTCTTTTAAATATTAATTCATTTTGAAAACATAAATATATTTTTTACTTAATACTCTGTGACTAAAGACACATTTTTTTAACGTCAAACATCTCACTTTTTAATAACCATAAAGTAAACATAAAAATAGCATACGAACTCAATATTAAAGCAATACAAAGTATTGTCTTTACATATATTATAAATGTTATAGCGAGCCTATATGTAATAATCGTAAGAACTTATATTTCACCTGTGACAAACAATAAATGAATTTGAAGTAACTTCTTTAACGTGTGGTTAGTGCCTAACCTGGTGTTAGAGTTTTTATGCCGCCCATGGGCCTCTGACTTGGCTTTACTTGCCGTCAAGAAATATCTCTCAGGCATGCTGGTTTCCCCACGATATTTCCCTTCACCGGAGCAAGTGATAAATATACAAGCAACTTATTCTTTTGTATAGGTACGTACAGTTTCACTGCCTGACTGCCTCATTGGTTTAGTGGTCGCAAGAGCGACTTGCTGAGCATGAGTTCCTGGGTTCGATTCCCGGGTCGGGCAAAGATGTTATTGGGTATTTCCATGATGAATTTCTAAATAGCAGCCTCAAAGTCTGAGATTTGTGCCCGGTTGATGGCAATAGGCTCGCCACCTTTCCGGATTTTGAACATAACTGGCGAAATGTGGGTGTACTATTAGGTACACCTCTGCCTATGCCTTCGGGGAGTACAGGCGTGAGGTTATGTCGTTCCATGCATCGTACAAGGATACATTGTCTAGACGTTGAATGTTTACGTCTTAGCATGCCGCGATGCGGAGCTCGAGGCTAATAAATACTAGCCGTTCAGGTCGATCGTTAGGTTAACCCGCACTTTCCTGGGTTGGTCCGTAGATGGGTGACCACCCGTTACATTCCTACCGAGTTTCCTCCGTGCCTCGGAAAGCACGTTTAGTCGTTGGTCCCGGCTGTCATTTGTAGATCTTTGACAGTCGTTACAGGTAGTCAGTGGCTCGAAAATCTGACAACCATTTTTATCAAGAAGTATCGTATTACCCAGGTACTAACTGGGTTGTGGAGGTCAGATAGGCAGTCGCTCCATATAAAATACTGGTATTCAGCTGCATCCGGTTAGACTGTATACAACATGTAACAGAAAGGGTATAATCATATGGAATACTGTGGTACGGACCATCAAACTGAACAACTTTCTCTATGGGACCACCATCGAAATCGTAAAAAAATAATCAGCTGTCCTATACAAAATTTCAATACCTACTCGGCCCAAATGTATGGGACAGCTGATTATTTTTTTACGATTTCGATGGTGGTCCCATAGAGAAAGTTGTTCAGTTTGATGGTCCGTACCACAGTATTCCATATGATTATACCCTTTCTGTTACACGCTGTATATGTACCCCAACAAAGTCGGGAAAAGGCTAGGCAGATGATGCCGCGATGCGGCGACGTATCCTGATTTTGTGTTTATAACAGTCAGTAACAATTTTAGCTGCCAAACGATAATATACTTTATCTATTACACACATCAACTTATTTTGTTTCTTGTTCAGGAATGGTATTCGAGGCAGAATGAAGGCAGCTGTCCACGATTTATTGAAGCAGTACTATCAAGTAGAAAGTCATTTCCAACTGGGTGAGTTAGAACACTTTAGATATTACAAATTATGTTGCTTACGTAGAAATCTGCGATATCAGTGTCTACGGTGGCGCCATTTACATTTTTTTTGCTGTCTCGCAAGTAAAAAGAGGGTCCATTAATAGGGAATATGCATGTAATTTTTTCTTCACTTAAGGTTCATTTAACCCCATTGAGTGACTTTCATGAAATAGTTATTGAATGGGGTTATATGAACTTGGAGGGTTGTATTGATGATTTGAATGATTATAATCCTGAAACTCCATACGTGTTGCTGGCGCGATTCATATTTTCATCAACATACAACCTTACACTGACCTGCAAATTGCAATAAACGTAAGAAAATTTAAATTTCGTGGGCTGCCCTTGCGCTTCCACCTTAAATCAATAAAATCCAGTATCACCAACCCAAGAAAATAATGAAAAGTCAAGTTCAACTACTGCTTGTCACTTAAAAAAAATATTAAACTCCTACAATTTTCTATGACAGTTCAAACGTCCATGACTATCGCGGCCATTCATGTCAGGACTTTGATGTCACTTACCTCTATCTGCCTTGTTTACATCTAATTTTTTGACCTTATTAAAATTTACTAATTGTATGTGCAAGCAAAAATTGCAATAACAATATTATAGTAAAATCTCGTGAAACAAGTATTTTTCAACTAAAAGTGTTTCTTTGACACATGGATTGTGACATCACTACCGGAATCGATGCGTTTTGTGTTTGCGTTCCGTTTCACCAAAAACACGCTACATAAAATATTAAATTGTAAAATAAGTGTTGTATTAGAGAATAGGGAATATGCATGTATTTTTTTTTACTTCAATCATTAATATGCAGTACTATCAACCCAAGAAAATAATTAAAAGTTAATTTCAACTACTGCTTGTCGCACAAAAAAAAAAATTAAACTCCTACAATTTTCTACAACAGTTCAAACGTCCATGACTATCGCGGCCATTCATGTCAGTACTTTGATGTCACTTACCTCTATCTGCCTTGTTTAAATCTAATTTTTTGCCCTTAGTAGATTAGTTTTACTAAAATGTAAGTACTTTATTTAAGCAAAAATTGCAATAACAATATTATAGTAAAATCTTAGTGAAACTTTAAGTACTTTTCAATTAAAAGTGTTTCTTTGACACATGGATTTTGACGTCACTACCGGAATCGATGCGTTTTGTGTTTGCGTTCCGTTTCACCAAAAACACGCTACATAAAATATTAAATTGTAAAATAAGTGTTGTATTAGAGAATTAAACAAGTACACCACAATGTTTTTATGGGCCAATACATGGCATTTATATGAAATAAAAAAGTTTTGTATTTCTTGCATAAACCCTATTACGTTCCCCTCCTTCCTTGGTGACATGTACTGACATTTGGCTTGACCCCCATCAACCCCCCTCTAATCTCACGTGAGATTTTTCAAAATGCGTATTTTAGTGTTACGTACATATTTTAATCAACATACAACCTGATACTGACCTGTAAAGGTCGCAGCACACATCCACTCGGAAAGGGATCGGCACCGTATCGCCTTTCGCCTCGCCGTCAACCTAACGTAAGCAAGCGGATCAGCAGCTCCGATATGTCGATTCGGCTACGGCTAGGCGACGCCGCGCTTTTGGCTCGCCGATGACCTAACAGTAGTGTGCATAAGGGTGGACGAAGAGACGTAAGCTCAGGTACGGAGAGACGTAAGCGCGGGGACGACGAGCCGTAAGCGAGTTGACCACGCACCGCACCGCGGTTCGTGGGCTTATCCCGAGGTGAGGCGATTACGTTATGATTCCGATTAGTGTGCGTTGCAGAAGGGAGTTTCATACAAAGAATACTGGACGGCTCGAGTTGATACGATGCCGCTCCCTTTCCGAGTTGATATGTGTGCTGTGACCATAAATCGCAAAATACGTAACAAAATTTTAATTTCGCGGGCTACCCTGGCTCCTCCACCGTAAGGTCTCCTTCAGAATTTTGTATCTAAGTAAATATTCGAAGTGTTTTTTCTGACGTGTTTTTGTCCGCACATATTGGTCCACAATTCAACACTCTTTTATGACCTCTCTAAACAAATATTGTGTTATTGTTATACAGGTTCTTACGACAAATGCGTGGTGGCTCTCCGCGATCGTTACAAGGACGACATGCAGATGGTGTCCAACATAATATTCTCACATAACCAAGTGGCTAAGAAGAATTTGTTGGTGAGTCTTATTATCCTTATAATATTTTAAGTGCGGTTTTCAAGCTAGCAATTTGGTGGTTTAAAAAAAAAACCATGTCTTTGCTGTCGTGCTGTTGGTCCTTAAAACGGCAAGTAATACTAAGATTAAATTGAATTATTGAATGGAACTTACTTTTAAAGAACAACTGACTGACTGACTCAACTTACTTTTTCAATTTTGGCTGCCTCCTTGGTCTAGTGGTCACAAGCGTTACTGTTGAGCATGGAGTCCTAGGCTCGATTCTCGGGTCGGGCAACGTATTACTGGGTTTAACATCAGGAATTTCTCAGCCACGGAGTCTGAATGTGTGCCGGTTGATAGCAATGGGCTCGCCCCCTAGTACATGGGATTTAAACTGTTATAACTGGTGAAACGTGGGTGTACTTATTAGCTACATCTTTGGTGTAGCTTTATTTTAAATACTTAGACTTTGATTTACAAAAAAATACAACAACAATTAATCAAAGTATAAGTATTTATTCGTAATCAAATAACAGTTTAGTTGAATTGTGAATTAAGACAAGTACAAGATCATTTTTTTATTTAATCTATACTAACTATACTAATATAATAAAGAGGTAAAATGTGTTTGTATGTAGGGAGTAATCTCTGATTCTACTGAACATATTTTGAAAATTCTTTCACTAATAGGAAGCTAAATTATCCCCGAGTGCCCTAAACTAATTTCCGACCAAAACGTGAGCGTAGTCGCGGGCAACGCTAGCTATACACAAGAACAATCATCGAACTTGACAGATGTATCCTTCCCTTCTAGTAACACTAGCATTACACATTCGTATTCTACTAAGTGTATTTCTTTGCTCACAGGTAACCCTCCTCATCGACCACCTATGGTCGAACGAGCCTGGCCTGACAGACGAATTGGCGACCACACTCAACGAGCTCACTTCGTTGCATAGAGCCGAACATAGCCGAGTGGCTTTGAGAGCGAGACAGGTAACTAACATACTGTATATCTCAGGGGTATTTATTTATTTATTTAAGGATCTCCAACAAAAGATATACACAAAGCATTATTAGTTAATGGAAAACACAAGGTATTTGGTAGGTGTACTCCTTTCCTTCACTTATAGGAGACCACAACATTCACAATAAAGTTATAAATTAAGCCCCTAATAATTAAAATAAAGATATTTTTATAATAGAAACATAGAAGAATAAATGAAATAATTGAAATTAGGGTATCGCTCGCTAACTACTCCATTCTTATCGGCTTCCCATCTGAGGTCCAGAGGAATTACTCTTTACTACTGCCATTGAAAAATAACAGTCAGTAGTGCCTACCATTACCAGATAATTATTTAATCTATACAAATACATAAAATTGAAGTGTCTTTAATATCAAAATAACAGCTTTCACTGAATACATATAATAATATATACGGCACTTATAACAAAAACACTTTTTTTCTGTTTGTTTGTTCCGCCTAATCTCCGAAACGGCTGGACCGATTTTATCGGGATTTTACTGGCAGATAGCTGATGTTATAAAGCCTAATATATGCTACTTTTATTTTAGAAAAATTATTAGGGTTTCGCGCTAAAAAATTAAAACCCTTGAAATTTTAACAAAGTTTGATTCAAAAAGGAAAGTAATATTTTTTATAATAATTTCACGCGTATGAAGGTCGCGGGCAGCAGCAACACTAAACTATTTGAAAAAAAAAAAAAAAAACCATCAATAAAACAAATTGGTTTGAATGAGTCGGCGTCGCGAAGTGATTCATAATTGCAATCCCTTCATCAATTACAAAACTGCGTCCAGAAGCTGTCACTATTAATATTCCTTAACATTGATAACATTGACATCTCTTGAACGCGGTTTGTGTGTGCGAATCGCGTTTAATTATAATGTCCTTCTTCTTAGCGTGTCGATGGCAATCTATTTCGCGCTTTTAGTAGCGTCCATCAGTTCCCGTAGTGAACAAACAACAGGACACGCAGGACACGAATATTAAGTGTCCCATCGTTTGTAGAATAGCACCACATTTACACTGCAGGGCAGAGTCGTTAATGAATCTCCACCTGAACAGGTTTTCCTTGCTGCGGCCAACCTGGGACCGGAGACTATTCCAAAAATTCCAGGTCAGCCATGGCAACTCATGTCCAGGTGGGATGATGAAATCTATCCTAAATACACGATTAGTTCTGAACTAGATTCCATAATTAAAATGAATTCAACAGCAGATCTAAATCTACCATTTCCTCTCTAGGTCCTCATCGCAGCCCACCAACCAGCCTACGAGCTCCGCCACAACCAAATGGAGTCCATATTCCTGTCCGCAGTGGACATGTACGGCCACGACTTCCATCCAGAGAACTTGCAGAAGCTGATCCTGTCGGAGACCTCCATCTTTGATATATTGCACGACTTCTTCTATCATAGTAATGCTGCGGTAAGTTATATTTTTAAGTAGCTTAATCATTATAGAATTTCCCTACCTCTAGTCCGGGGCTCCTGTGGTGGATAGCACAGGAGCCCCGGACTTGTCGTATTTAGGGTACCGTACCCAAAGATAACATAAAGATTTATTTTCTAACCACAATACATAGGTACATTATTAGGTTTAGCGAACAATACATAGCATAGAACAATACATACATATACCAAAGGGTAAAAACGAGACCCTATTACGAAGACTCCGCTATCCATCTATCTGGCGTTCTGTCACCAGGCTGTATCTCATGAATCGTGATAGCTAGACAGTTGAAATTTTCACAGATGATGTATTTCTGTTGCCGCTATAACAATAAATACTAAAAACAGAATAAAATAAGTAATTAAGGGGGGCTCCCATACAACAAACGTGTTTTTTTTTTTAGATAATTGTACGGAACCCTGACCTGCAGTACCCGACCCGCGAGTCCGACTCGCACTTGGCTGGTTTTTTTTTTATTATCAAGATACTCGTTGGTCGAGTGGTCGCAAGCGTGACAGCTGAGCATGAGGTCCTGGGTTCAATTCCTGGGTCGGGCAAAGTGTTGTTGGGTTGTTCCATCAGAATTTTTGCAGTAACAGCCACGGAGTCTGGATTTGTGCCCGGATGATGGCAATAGGCTCGCCCCCTATTACATGGGACTTAAAAAACAACTGGTGAAATGTGGGTGTACTATTAGGTACACCTCTGCCTAACGTTATGCCATGTGTGCAAACTGTGTACACAATGTTATCACGTAAAACTTGCACAGCCGAGTCTTGCAGGCAAGATAATAGGGTATATATGCAAGAAATACAAAACTTTTTTTATTTCTTATAAATGCCTTGTATTGGCCCATAAAACATTGTGGTACACTTGTTTAATTCTCTAATACAACACTTATTTTACAATTTAATATTTTATGTAGCGTGTTTTCGGTGAAACGGAACGCAAACACAAAACGCATCGATTCCGGTAGCGACGTCAAATGCTATGTGTCAAAGGAAAAAGTTTCACTAAGATGTTAGTATAATATTTTTATTGCAATTTTTGCTTTAATAAAGCTTTTACAATATATTAAAACCATTCTATTAAGAGCAAAAAATTAGATTTAATCAAGGCAGATAGAGGGACGTGACATCACAAACTATGACATGAATGTCCGCGACAGTCACGGACGTTTGAACTGTCGTAGAAAATTGTAATAGTTTAATTTTTTTTTTTGTGACAAGCACTCGTTGAATTTAACTTTTCATTATTTTCTTTGGTTGGTGATACTGTATTTTATTGATTTAGGTGAAAAAAAAATACATGCATATTCCCTATTGCAGGCGGGCTATTTGCAAGCGAGTTACAAACTCGTAAGATACATGCCAGCAAAATACTTGTATGTAAGATGCTTGCAAACATGGAAATTGCTCGCAAAATACTTACCCTCCTATTAATAAACACAGAATAAAGTTATTCCAAGTTTAAACCTTTGAAAATGTATGGTTAATCCTTTGTTATTCCTGGTGTAATTTTATTCCGTGTTTATTAATAAGAGGGTGAGTTTAACTGTTACCTGCAAGACACTTGCTTGTGGAAATTAAACAACTTTTTTGCGTAGGAACTACTTTTATTGCGTTAAGTGATACAACGTTATGTTATTTAAAGTGTTACATTTGGTTATTTTTATCGAAATTGTGTTGAACTGTGTAAATAATACAGGGTGTAACAAGTCCCTTCTCAAAGCCGTCAACTAAGCATATGTACATCAAACTAAGTCACTTTACGCGAAAATTATTGCTGGGAAACGCCTTTTTTTTGATGATATATCACCTTTTACGGTAGGACTAAATTTAACGCACTTAAAACATTGTGCTTAGAATGGATTGAATAGTACGGGCGTCGTGGAGGTGCTTAAAGTAAAAATCTTCCATTAAAAACAGATATTTAAAAAAAAAACTTGTGAAAAAGTTGGAACTTTGACCCCCGATATCTCAGTAACTAGAAGGTTCCCAGGTATGGTCTAGAACAAAAAAATGATCGCAATGACGGGGAGAACAAGTGCATTTCGGCTTCGTCGAGGGTCTTGTTCACCCTTTATAATGAGTATAATAGTATTCTAATGTGGTTGCAAAAGACGTGCCATATAGCAATTTTTTACGGATAAACATTATGATCTCAAAAGCGTAAACATTGAATACGATGATTGTAGGATCTGTAACAAACAATATTACATTTATTTTAAGATACGTTTGTTTTACCTTTAGTATTGTGGCCGTAAGCGCGTCCGCTGAGCGTTTAGACTTCAGTTCGATGAGTTCGATCCCAGATCCCATATGGTATGGCAGTATTAGGTTTTTGTTTTTTTTTAGGAACAGTTCATTAACAGACGGGTGCTTGTATTTGTGCTAGGTTAAAACCGTTCACCAAATTCATTAATAATTAAGTAAATATAGGGCTACGTTCGGAAACGTTCCCGCTCGGATTTAGATGCGGTTTTTTTAATAGTTAAAGTGATTCAAGAGGAAGGTTTATATTTATAACATTGCACGTGCGAAGCCGGGGCAGGTCGCTGGTATATTATATTCAGTAAAAAAAGACATGATAAATGTGCCACTCAATATAAACTTACCGAAGTAAACAGCTCCATGTCAAACGCCAACATATTGAAGGCTGTAATAATAATGGGCGCCTGTGCTCGCGCCACCATGAAGACCATCATCCTCCTGACTCTCTGCTCATCCACCTGCTCCCAGCCGCTGCTATACAAACGCACCGCAGTCTCCACCGACTGACAACCCAGAGATATACCGTCATTTAGACACACATTTATACCCCCACATTGAGACATACAACATTAAGACAACAACATTTAGACCCCCACATTGCGACATACCACATTTAGACCCCCACATTGTGACATACCACATTGTGACATACCACATTGTGACATACCACATTGAGACATCAACGTTTAGACCCCCACATTAAGACATACAACATTTAAACCCCCCACATCGAGACGTACCTACCACGTTTTGACCCCCACATTGAGACTCCACATTTAAACCTCCAGAGCAAGACCCCCAGATCACAGAAAAACCCCTCATAGTAAGTACATCCATAGAAACTTCTCTCATCTCGTCTTTATCGATTAACGGCCGTTTTCTATAATTTACTTACGTATAACGGTTAGTTTAATATGCCTTACTCTAGTAGCTATCGGTGTTTCTATAAACAAAATTAGCAATTAATTGACAGGAATATCCTATCCACGTCACTTATGTGTCTCTCGGAAGGTTGACCGTTGATGTTTCTTTAATTAATTATCTGAGATAGCAACGTTTCGTTAACTGTTAGTAAGTTATTGAAAACGGCCGTAACACAATTTCAGTCTAGAGGATTTTCAAACGCATACTTCTAGTATCTATCCTAGCTAAAGTCTTTGAGCGAAATTTATGTTTTTAAATTATTTTTTATATTCTCGCGTTTATCTTTCGATACCCATTCGGAGCTCATGAGGAGCTCTGGTTAAGCCGCGCTTGCCTAGGTTGGTCCGTGAATGGATGACCGCTCATTACATACCGAGATTCCTCCGTGCCTCAGAAAGCACGCTGAGCCGTTGGTCCCGGCTGTCATTTGTAGATCTTTGACAGTCGTTATAGGTAGTCAGTGGCCCGAAAGTCTGACAACCAGTCTTACCAAAGGGTATCGTATTAGCCAGTACAAACTGGGTTGTGGAGGTCAGATAGGCATTCGCTCTATGTATAATACTGGTATTCAGCTGCATCCGGTAAGACTGGAAGCCGACCCCAACATATTTGGGAAAATGCTAGGCAGCTGATGACTTCTAGTATCTATTTTACCTAAAATCGTTGACCGAAAACTATATTTTAAACTCAAACTCAAACTCAAAGCATTTATTTCAATTAGACCATTACAGGCACATGAACGTCAAACAAAAAAAAAAGCTAAGCTACAGTCACAGTCACAAGGCATAATAACTTGAGCAAGTACTGTAGTTGCACATTCCAAAGCGTAGATCTCTATGGAGAAGAATGGGCAAGAAACTCCATGGACCTCTTTTTAATCAAAATATTGTTACAAAATCTTCGTTACATCATTGACGTTGAGATTATCATATTTGTGAGAACGATGTAAAAAGACTTGCAGATTAAGAACGTCAAGAGTAAAAGATTAAAATAATCAACAATTTAAAAATAAAGTAATTAAAATAAACCGTAGCAGCTAAGAGAGGACCAGTCCCAACTGACAGCGCCCGTTCACGAACATGACGCATGGCTCAGCGCCAGTCAACTCAACCATATTGAAGGGAGCCAAATTAAATCTTTCGATACCCATACTATCTGCGAAGTTTCGCTAGCTTATTTACTTAGAGCTGTATTAAGACGGTTCGTGAGCTCAGTATTACTTACCATAGCTTTCAGTTTGGCTGCGTAACGGCATGGTAGATAGATATGGATGACGGCCCCCGTTACGAATATCATGTAGCGTAGATCAAAACCGTAGCCCTGAAATAAAATGAATGATATAGTGGAAGCTAGAAAAAAAAAATGTATACATGGTGGATGGGACATGAACGGACGAACGGTTAGCGCGTATTCAGTACATCATTCTGAACCCCCCCAAGAACTATTACTCCAATAGCCCCCCTGTTAAGAGGGCCCTTCCCGGCGCGTCTATCGTCAACGCGAGCATGGTCGAAAAGCTTGTTGTTTCATCCAGAGCCACAGCGGCATTTTCTTTCAACTCGCCCGCCCCGATCCTGCACAACTCCTCTCACGCGCATCTCATACCGCCTAACGCGATGTCATTGAACGAAAAATAGTGTTCGAAAATTTCTTAAACTTGTTCTAGGAAATACGTGTTTTTGAATAAGTCTTACAAGTGTGTGAAATAAATATTTGTCATTAAGAATCTCCATTACATGTGCAAGGTTTCTATCATAATGTTTTCTTTACTTTTAGAGTTTATGAGTACATTATGAACAGCCAAAGTTCAGGTAAAATTTGTGCAAAACAGCCATTTTTGGAGGTTTATACTGAATTTGTTTCTACAAACTTTTATTTTTCGCTCCCTTAGAAACCTAGATATAGTGTACAAAATACCTATTAGTTCAAAAAAAAATATCAAAGATAGATGTGTAACAACTGCATAATCACGTACGAGCGTTTGTATGAAAAGTATGACGGGTTGGCCGCTCTTAAAGCTCATGGTCTATAATCTACTAGATGAAATGGGTGAAAATTTGTTTTCATTAATTAACTTCTCTAGAGTATAATGTACTTAACATTGCAATAACATAAGATTAAATGATTGCGACTGCTGATTCTAAAATTAATAGAAAAAATAATAAAATCATAGAAATTTTTCATAGGGTAATTTAAAAAAAAAGCTATTCCGTACATTTCGACCCTTGAGCACATTTGTAGGAAACGGCAGTTTTTAATGTATTTAACAGAATGGTTAGGCAGTGGTTTACCTAACAGTACTCACCTCTACAAAATGTAATAGGGATCGAGCCTATTGACTGCTACTGAGTAATTCTTGATGGGAAAAGCCAATAACACTTTTCCCGACCTGGGAATTGAACCCAGGACCTCATACTCAGCAGTTGCGCTTGCGACTTCTAGACTATCGAATAAACACGGTAAAAAAAAAAGTGGTAAAAGTGCTGGTGATAGTGTTGGTGATTTTTTTTTTTTTTTTGGTGATGGCATCTCGCAGTTCAGCCTCTGAGGCTGGCTACTGCTTAACCGGACTATTCCCTGTGGATGCCTTAAAAATGAATCTAAGGCCTCCAGCCAGGGGCTTAAAACTATACTTAAAAACTAAGCGACCACTCGCTAAGGGCACCCCCTGTGGGGTACGGGCCTCGGCTTAGGGCGTCGCTGGGGGGGGGCAGCAAAGGGACAAGCTGGATCTGAGTGATAATGTTGGTGACCAGACAAGTCAATTTAAATACTTATACTCCTACCTCAGTGGTCCCGGCTGTCATATGTAGATCTTTAACAGTCGTTACAGGTAGTCAGTGGCCCGGAAGTCTGACAACCAGTCTTACCAAGGGGTATCGTATTACCCAGTACTAACTGGGTTGTGGAGGTCAGATAGGCAGTCGCTCCATGTAAAATACTGGTGTTTAGCTGCATCCGGTTAGACTGGAAGCCGACCACAACACAGCTGGGAAAAGACTAGGCAGATAATTATGACTCTTACCTCAGTAATATGATACAAGCACGTACATATCTGTATCATGGTTGCAATGAATATTAAACCCAACCATATATTGAAAGTATCTTGAATTAAATCAACATATCTGTAAAAAAAAAAGGGAAACATTCGTTTTAACTGCAGTCTTTCTACATTTATTTTCTGGTTTTCGGATTGATGTGATCCATATGGCAAAATCGGTTTATTCATTTAGGATCTACGATACCACAGATAGGAAATGAGCTGATGATCTTCAAACACCTCAATAGATCTTTATAAATTGTAGCCAATAACCATCTCGGCCATGTCAGCTTTCAAACAAAAGACCGCATCAAAATCCATTAGTTTGGGAGCTACGATGTCATAGACAGACACACAGAAACTCAAGTCAAACTTATAACCCGCCTCTTTTTTTCGGGGGTTAAAAAGGACTAAATATACATAACATGACGCCTATTATCCCCGAAGTGTTAAACAGAGGTGTACTTAATAGTACACTTACATTTCGCCAATTACATTTTAAGTCCCATGTAATAAGGGGCGAGCCTATTGCCATCAACCGGGCGCCAATCCACACTCCGTGGCTGCTACTGAGTAATTCCTTATAGAAAAACCCAGTAACATTTTGCCCGACCCGGGAATTGAACCCAGGACCTCATGCTCCGCGACCACTCGACCAACGAGGCGGTTTAAAAAGGACTTACCTAAAGAGCCGACACTGCTCCTTAATAACTGCAATGACCCTCCCACAAACCTCTTCCGGAGGAGCTTGCATAGACTCCTCCAAAGCTTTGCAGTACAGGTCCATCTTCAGACAAGCGTGGTTGATCGCCAACCCAAAGAATCCGTCGTAACCGATGAAGTTGACCACGTAGAGAATCGCGCAGTAGAATTGGTAGAGGAAGATGAACTGGAATGGTGATACGAGTGTTTGATTGGAGCCATTTGAGGGGCCAGTGGCTAAGATTAAACTCAATAATTTTATACTTATTGTTGGACTTCAATATTTAAAAATCTTCACAATTGAGTAACCTGTAGATTATGACCCTAACTAACCAGCTTGTATAAGCATGTGCTCGTCAAAACACATCGAATGACCCCAAACACATAGTAGATGCTGTACACCGTTGAGGAGTTCTTATGGTGGGTTGGGTATCCAGCTTGATCCTGGTGATGCCTGCTCATCAGGTCAAGGTACAAATGACAGGATTTCAAATCGATCAGACCTGTGTCCGGTTGGCTTCCAGTCTTACTGGATACCACAACTACTGAGTTGGTAAGACTGAAGTCATACAAACGGAGTATTCAAAAAGTACCTCAAAATACGGCGTAGCAAATCTCGCTTCTGGCTCCGAAAAAGGCTTCAACAAATCATGTATCATAAACTTCTCAGGCTCCGACAAAAACAAGAAATTATAAACATTCAATACTATAGCCATTACTGGAAATGTCATCACACAAACGGAGACGGTCATCACCCAGCATCTTTCGCTGTAAATCTGGCTGTTCTTGATCGAAGCGCGCGCTATGTCTTTGTAAATTTCCGAGAAGTCGTTGAGAAGGAAATGGTCGCGGTCGATTTCGTCTAGGATCTGTTTCGCTTGGATTCGCTTGTGGAACATTAAGATCATCTGGAATAGAACGATGGTATAAAATAGGTAGGTACAGTTGAACCAGATAAAGTATGCGCTTCGTTTATATTCGTATTTAGAACGTAGCGCTACAATCAACCAAGCATTATGTACAGTCGGCCAAGCTAGCATTTGTTAAGCCTTCTTTACGGAAGTTAGAAACCCGAAGGCCTGATAGCCAGTTTTAGCAACTACATACAGGATGTAACAGTACCCTTCACGAAGCCGTCAGCCAAGCATTATGTACATCGAACTATGTAACTTTACGCAAAAATTATTACTGGAAAAAAATTTGTTTTGGGGTGAAAAATCACGTTTTACTGTAGGACTCAATGTAACGCACTCAAAACATTGTGCTGATGGATGGATTGAATAGTACGGGGGTCGTGGAAGTGTTTAAAGTAAAAATGGGGAGAACGAGTGCCTTTCGGCTTCGTTAAGGGTCTTGTTGAACCCTTTATAAGTCGTCTTACAGATGCAAGATATTTTGCCATCGGTCCTTCGACAAACTTGCCTTTCTGTATTTAATGAGTGCAATTTCGAAAATTGTGCGTATAAAATAGTGCAGTTGAACGTGTACCGTGTAACGCGCGAACGGTGTAGTTTTAATAGTGATGGCGCAAAGAAGACTAACCTGTATACGAAGTGTAAAAGAACCCTTCGCGAAGCCGTCAACCAAAAATGTTGTACATCAAATTAAGTAACCCTACGCAAATAATATTGCTGGGAAGCGATTTTTTTTTTGGGGTGAAAGATCACGTTTTGCGGTAAAACTCAATGTAACGCACTCGAAACATTACGCTGGTGGATGCATTGAATAGTAAACGAGTCATGCAGGTATTTCAAGTAAAGTTATAACCATAAAACAAGTATTAAATAAAAACTTGTTAATAAGTTGGAACTTTGACCTCCAAAATCTCCGGAACTAGATGGTTGTATATGTATGGTCCAGAACAAAAAAATATCACAATGACGAACAAGTTGCCTTTCGGCTTCGTTAAAAGGTATAATATGGCAGCGGCGGCGGCCAATCTCAACGCAGATTAGCCATCGGTGCGGGAGATATTATAGTGCTCAAGTGTGTGCGCTTACACAGGTGCACTCTCTGTTCCTTTACTCTCATAGTCCGATGGGACGGCAATCCGACACGACCGGAGAGAGATCAGGCGCAGGACCAACGGCTTAACGTGCTTACCGAGGCACGGGCGTATCATACCGCCAACTTCCAAACTCCGGGTTACTACTGAGAAATTTCGAATGAAAAATCCAATAGCACTTTATACCCTACCCGGGAATCGCATCCAGGACCCCACGCTCAGCAGTCGCGCATGCGACCACGAGACCAACGGGGCAGTCAAAAAAAAAAGTAAAAGGTATAATATATACACCCTATAAACCATGCTCATTGCCGGAATACAAGCCTCCTGATCACACCAGAGCGTGTACATGAAGTCGTCGTAGTCGTGTCCTAAAATTTTGGCTTCTTGGACATGGGCGTTTGCTCACAATACCTTAAAAAATCCACCTAGGAACGGCCCCACCACGGTGCTATGTCTGATGATGTTCACAATGTCTTTGTTCGTCCAGGATTTATACATGTCAAATAATATCATACCGGCAATTGGTGCTATTGATGTCACTAGCAACGCTGAAAAAAGAAGATAATTTTATCTGATCTATAGAGGTGAAGTTGAGGACTTGATTAAAAAATAATAATTAAGCATTGTTTGTAATTTCAAAATAACATCTTTTCACTGAATGCATATGAAAGTATATTATACGGTACTTATAACAAAAAAACATTTTTGTCTGTCTGTCTATTTGTCCGGAACAATAATCTCCAAAACGGCTGGACCGATTTTGACGGGACTTTTACTGGCAGATAGTAATGTTATAAGGTTTAATACTGCAGTGAGCTGTCTGGTTATGTGTACTGCTCGGGATCCACCTCCACGTTTGAACAATCCTTTAAAAATTTCTAGGACTCTCTAGAAAATACTTACGTATACTTGCCAGCCTGTATTTATCTGTCCTCCTATTCGGGTATATCATGCCGACGCTCAAGGCAAACGTTATCATCCTGTACGTGTCGCTGAAAGGCTTGAATTCTAGCTCTTGTTCCATTATACTGGATTCTATAAAAATATAAAGATTTCTTCAAACTCAAAACATATTTCAATTAGACCATTACAAGCTCTTTTGAATGTCAAAAAAATGAAACTACAGTCTCAGTCACAAGGCATAATAAAGGGTGTAACAAGACCCTTAACGAAGCCGAAAGGCAGTTGTTCTCCTCGTCATTGTGATCATTTTTTTGTTCTAGACCATACCTGGGAACCTTCTAGTTGCGGAGATAACGGGGGTCAAAGTTCCAACTTTTTCGCAAGCTTTTTTTTTTTTTTAAATACTAGTTTTGAATGTAAGACGACCACGACCTCCGTACTCTTCAATCCACCCACCATCACAATGTTTTGAGTGCATTACATTGAGTCGTACCGTAAAACGTGATTTTTCATCCCAAAAAAAAAGTAGTTTCCCAGCAATATTTTTTGCGCTAAGTTACTTAGTTTGATATACAAAATGCTTTGTTGACGACTTCGTTAAGGGTCTTGTTACACCCGGTATATAATAACTTGTGAAAGTACTGTAGTTGCCCAGTCCAAAGCGTAGATCTCTATCAATTCTGTATATCGATTCTGTAGAAGAATGGACAAGAAACTCCGTGGAGAGTCTTTTAAATCAAAACATTGTAAAAATTCTTGGTTACATCATTCATGTTGAGATTAAACATCTTCAGGGCCATCTAGCATCTAGTTGGTTTAATATATAACGAATTAAACCTCGGTTTCTAAAAACCTATTCAATTTAATTGTTATGAAGTCTTTCGTCATCAGAGTAGTAGAGTAGTTGTTGATATTATTTTTTATTTTAACGTGAGATTTGACAGCAGAATTACTGATCACTGGCGTAAGCAGAAAAGATTTATATTCGCCTATTACGAGTATGACATTTTTCATAGGTTGATATTCGTATAATGGGTCTAACACTACCTTTAACGAAGCCGAAAGGCACTTGTTCTCCCCGTGATTGCGATGTATATTTTTTTGATTTTGAGGCTGAGAATACAAGTTTTTAATGTTATAACTTTACTACAAATACCTCCACGACCCCCGTATTAATAAATTCATCCATCAGCACAATGTGTTGAGTGCGTTACATTGAGTCCTACCGTTATGATTATCACCCCAAAAAAATAGACGTTTCCCAGAAATAATTTTTGCGTAGGGTTACTTAGTTTGATGTACTGAATGCTTTGCACACCAACGTTAAATTAAAGTGTGATCTGTGAATCCCGCCTGTAACATTGTCATTAAAATTACAGTAATATTAAATAAATTAATCGAACCTTTAAAATTTTTCCCAGCGAAATATTGTACTCGGTACTGCTTTCAGTAACTGCAATATATTGAATGCTTTATCATAGTTCCTCATGCATAGAAATTAAGAAATTACTAGTCGTAGTAATTCATCGCATCAAAAGGGATGCCTGGGGCGTAATGCTTTGATTCTAGCAGTAATTGATTAATTTAAGTCGATGATTCACTTATTATTTTACCTCTGTAATAGGTCGCTGTGATATGCCTAATTGGAGGCTATCTCTTTGTGAATTAATTGTTTTCTTTGATAGGTTAAATACTTATGATTGTCAAGTAAGTAATAGTTTGAAACCGGGACTTTGCTCGGAAGCTAAACTCTTTTCAATATTTTTTGGAAATCTATCTGACGGACTAATTAGATTTTTTTAGTCATATACCCTACTGTAACGACAGAAGGAGGAGGAGGAACCTGTGAACATTCAGGGAATATTTTATCTGTTATTACTTTTTTGCAGCTAAGTTACATTTTATCTGTTTGTACAAGTTTAGTACATTTGCTATAGATTGGCACTTTCTTTATCGTGTGGTTAGTGCCTAAACTGGTGTCAGAGTTTCTATGCCGCCCATGGGCCTCTGACTTGGCTTTACAGGCCGTCAAGAAATATCTCTCAGGCATGCTGGTTTCCTCACGATACGTACGGCATACGAAGGGTTAAGGCAGTTTTTCTCACAATTATCTTTCTTTCCGCAGGTGTGCAACGCCGCTCTAGAAGTATACGTCCGACGGGCGTACACGTCTTACGACATCACGTGTCTGCAGCACCTGGCGCTGTCTGGCGAGCTGGGCGTCGTTCACTTCCAGTTCATATTGCCCACTGGTCATCCTAACAGGTATGAGTCCTTGCATAAAGGTACAAGTTTCCAGTATGCACAAATGGACCGGTCCGAAAAACCGAGGAACGGGTGCATATTTTACCCGCACCGATCGGTACACATTTGTACGAACTGGGAGCTTGAAGCTCCCTATGTTTTGGGTGTAGATTGCATACAACATCATCAAAGTTAAGCTCAAAAAGTAAATTCATTGGGCATTGGGGTACACGGTGGAAGGGATACCCACGCGAAGACGATTACCACCTATTCAGTACATCGTTCTGAGCACACAGAAATTTCATCGGTTATTAAAAAAAAAACAGCTGTTTACTAAAGTGCATTATGTAACTATATTATGTAATGTAACACTTATGTACGCCCTGATTGCTCAGGACCCGGATTTAGATATGTTTATAAGTAGTTGTAAAGCTGTGCTTAATTATTGCATAAAGTTTAGTAGTTAGTTTAGTTATATGTTATTAGTAATAGTTATAGCAGTAGCAGTGATAGCCTAGTGGTGTGACCGTCGGACTACCAAGTCATAGGTCTCGAGTTCGAATCCAATGCACGCGCCACTGATTCTTCGGATTCATGTGCGTATTGTATAATTATCACTTGCTTCGGTGAAGGGAAACATCGTGAGGAAACCAGCTTGCCTGAGAGATATTTCTCGACGGCATGTAAAGCCAAGTCAGAGGCCAATGGGCGGCATAGGAACTCTGACACCAGGTTAGCCACTAACCATACGTTATAGAAGAAGAAGAAGTAATAGTTATTATTTTGTGCTGTTGGCTTCTGCACGCTTTGGTGTAAACTGTAATTGCAGCAAGTATCTATATAAATAAATAAATGTACATACCATCTATCTACCCATATTATGCGAATAATTATTTGATTTTGATTTGAATACCTACGCGGTCAAAATGTAAGGAACAGCTGTTCTTTTTTTAAATAACCGATGAAAATTTTTTATTTGTGGGGGGGGGGGGCTCAGGATGATCTACTGAATACGTGGTCATCCAAGACGTCTCAGATCTTGGTTAAATATAAATATCCGTTTGGATCGCTCATCAAGGTTAAGCAGGTCTTGCCTGATCAAGTTAGTTGAATCGAGAGCGCGTTAGGCTGTTATACCAGAAAACCTCAACTGACTACCAGTCGTACTCGTCGACCATCTATATCTATAAAAATAAATAAAAAGTATACAGCTTTTTATTGAATGCATATGAAAGCATATACGGTACTTAAAACAAAAAAACCTTTTTTTTCTTCAATTTTTGTCTGTCTGTTGGTCTGTTTGTCAGTCTGCCTGTTTGTTCCGGCTAATCTCCGAAACAACTGAATCGATTTTGACGGGACGTTTACAGGCAGATAGCTGTTGTCTTAGGGAGTTATATCTAAAGCTACTTTTATTTAAGAATAAGAATAGGGTATATGCAAGAAATACAAAACTTTCTTTATTTCTTAAAAATGCCTTGTATTGGACCATAAAAACATTGTGGTACACTTATTTAATTAGAGAATTTAATTCTCTAATACAACACTTATTTTACAATTTAATATTTTATTTTGTGTGTTTTTGGTGAAACGGAACGCAAACACAAAACGCATCGATTCCGGTAGTGACGTTGAAATCCATGTGTCAAATAAACACTTTTAATTGAAAAGTACTTAAAGTTTCACTGAGATTTTACTATAATATTGTTATTGCAATTTTTCCTTAAATAAAGCACTTACATTTTAGTAAAACTAATCTACTAAGGGCAAAAAATCAGATTTAAACAAGGCAGATAGAGGTAAGTGACATCAAAGTCCTGACATGAATGGCCGCGATAGTCATGGACGTTTGAACTGTCGAAGAAAATTGTAGGAGTTTAATATTTTTTTTGTGCGACGAGCAGTAGTTGAAATTAACTTTTAATTATTTTCTTGGGTTGATAGTACTGCATATTATTGAATTAAGTGAAAAAAAATTACATGCATATTCCCTATTAGGGTTCCGTGCAAAAAAATTAAAACCCCTGAAATTGGTAAGAAAATACGATTAAAAAAAGAAAATGATATTTTTATAATAATTTCTCGGCTAGTATATCAATAAAATTACTCACTGATCAAAACATAACCAACCTTTTCTAAAATCTCCCATTTTCTTTCCACAGAATCCCAATCAGCCAATCAGAAATCGAGATGGCATCCGGCACAGACGCTGAGGGCATTCCCGCCGAGCTAAGCACAGCGGCCATGAGGAAGTGCCACCACCGCACAGGCGCGCTCGCCTCGTTTGAGTCCTTCGACCAGTTCGTGCAGTACTCTGATGAGCTGCTCGACCTGGTGCATGACTTCGCCAGTTCAGCTACTGTTAGGAAAGAGGTGAGTGAAGTGAAAGTTTAAAATTTACCCCAAAAGCGGGGTAAAGCATGACCCCACGGTGGGACTTGGGGCACCCCGACTCGGACAGGTTAGGTTCGAAGAGGATGGCGGGGTCTAACTAAGAACACGCCATCCCCTTCTTACTTTAAACGCTGCAAACAGATATGGAGCCCTGCGCAGTGGGGCCTCGTCGGCAACGCCTTCTTACAAACCAGATATGAGTCCAATTCCCCGTGAAAATGGGCTGAATAGACTCGACATGGCCCCAAAATTGGGATAAAATTACTTGAAAAGGAAAACCAAAATTATCCCGAGCTTTAAAAGTGGGCCAAAACGACCCTGGCTATGAATCAAAATGTCAAGATCACTGGCAAATTGAGCCCTACATTAAGTAAAAAAACACCCATGGAGGGTTTACAATGACTCCACATACCCGCTGAGCTATGCACAGCGGCCATGAGGAAGTGCCAAGTGCCGTAGCACATGGTCAAAATATCTCAATCACCAGGTCAATACGACCGCAACTGGTAACAACAGGCCGTAAACCGAATGTTTTGTTGCAGGACCTAGCAGCGTTGCAGGACGGCAGCGAGAGTCGTGACAGTACTAGCATTAATGTCGGCATGGACTTCAAGCCTTCGGATACTGCTATTGAGGTAAATTAATGTTCTGTTCTAAGATTCATACATAGTAAAACAAGACCCTTAACGAAGCCGTCAACCAAGCATTATGTACATCAAACTAAGTAACTTTACGCAAACGTTATTGCTGGGAAACTCCTTTTATTTTGGGGTTTTCACGCCAAAAAAAAGGAGTTCACGTTTTACGGTAGGACATTGTGCTCAGTGGCGTGCAGTGGTTCCCCACGGAGGGTAGGCCAGGCATACTGTCTGTCTGCCTGTCGGCTTCGTTAAGGGTCTTGTTACACCCTTTATATTGAAGTCATATCATCATTCTGGCAGCCCTTATCTCAATTTGCTTTCCTTTATTTCCAGTTCTTGTAATATTAAATTTGTATGCTTTTCCCACAGGCCCCACTAGAACCCATCCACATCCTAATGATCGGAGTGCGAGACTCCGGCGAGAATGACGACAGCACTATCTCGCGTCGCTTTGGCAACTTCTGTCGTGTTCACAGACACGAGTTGCACCAGAAGAGAATCAGAAGGATCACCTTTATGCTGCTTATCAAGTGAGTAAAGTCTTCCAGGAGAAGGCCTATAGTGTAGAAAAAAAGAGTTTTTTAAATCCGGCAGTTTTTAGGACCAAAATCATTCACCATCCCGCACTGGACCCAGGTCGTGGTTTACGGTCTTCTCTGATCGTAGTGGCTTTAGCCCCAGCAGTGGGAACGGTGTAGACCGATCATAATGTATCTCAAATAATTGTCAAAGAATATAAAATCGACGTTACACAAAACATGACCTTTCGTATGCCTAGTATATAGACACGATTAAAAAGCTATTGAGTCTCGCGTATATCTACGTTCCGACACTCGAAGGGTTAATATCAATTTCATGGCTTTAATCAGGATTATTATTTCGTTTTTAAATCAAATCGGGTTCAATTCGTGGTTCAATGAAAAGCTCAGAAAATCTGATTTTGATATCGTAAAAATTTGGTGAAACTTATGGTCTCTACTATCTATGTTTCTAATTATTAAAATTCGTTTTGGTTATTCAAATCGCAAACTACGCTCTGGTTTGTTTTTTGTCTTGTTTTTTCAACCTTACTCAATAATCTAAAACTAAACCAACTTTCTCTTAACAGGCGCCAATTCCCCAAATTCTTCACATTCCGTGCCCGCAACGACTTCACAGAAGACACTATCTACCGGCATCTGGAGCCAGCGTCGGCCTTCCAGCTGGAGCTGTACCGTATGAGGAGCTACGAGCTCGAGGCGCTGCCCACTAGCAACCAGAAGATGCATCTGTATCTGGGCAAGGCTAAGGTGAGAGGGAGACTAGAGATATAGGACACTGTATGACACCCCACAGGTGACGACCTTGTAAAGGTCTCGGAAATCTGTGGGATAGAAACGAAAGATAAGCACGGTTCAAGTTGCGCAGGCGCAGTAGTAGAAAAGCTCGTCACAGTAAGAGATAGACAAGGAATAGGCAACTTTCGTATACGTGATGGTAATGCAATATACAACGTGTTTTTTTTGATATCCCATAACTCTAGGGTATGATTGAGGCCATATCAAAGAATCAACTGGCATATGAGTTATGTTCCAATCCTTCGTTATTTTTTTTTTTCATTTTTCATACAAAATAATTCGGCAAAGTCGCGATTATTAATGTAAAACACCCTTACGTGAAATATGACAACGTCGCATTTTCTTAGCTTTAAATATGAATGATTGGTTTGAATAAAAATGAATTACCTACCTACATATTTTATTTTACTATTTATTTTACTACACTACTGCGAAGTTTGGCAACCTCGCAAAAGTAAAGATTCGTCATACTGGTGACAATTTTTGACCTAATTTAATTATGATTGATGATATCTCCGAAACGATGCATTTTTGGACCACCTATTCTAGGAGTTTTAGTATTATTTTTACCTACAGAATATAAGCCTAGAGTTATGGGATATCAAAAAAACAGGTTGTACAGGGTGCATTAACAACAACATCAACATCCATTTATTTTCAGGCTTCTTTGGCCCATAGATATATACCTTACATACTAACATACCTATGATAAAATACAAATTATGTTGGTAAATATATAGAACCTTAAACTATGTTAGTAGTGACACTTCACTTGCGCACTATGTCACTTGCGTTCATGTGGCACTTGTCCGTGGAAGCGATGGAACACCACTCCCTGCGGCCAAAAGTCCTCCTCCAAGACGGTGCGGTGACGGTGCAGATAACACGTTGGTATTCGCACAAAGAACGCCTTAAAGTTGACGTTGCGGCGTGACTCAAGCAGCTGCACTCTCGCCACGTACTTGGTCTTCCGACGCACGTACTCCATGGTCCTCCGCCGTAGTGGTGTAGTGCAGGCGGGAGAAGTACACCGGAGTGTTCAGCTTCGCGGCACAAATAGTCACGTTGGGCTCTGACGGAGCAGTACCGCAGCGGTTCTTATAGGTATGTTGACGGCGCTTCCTCCTCAACACCGTCACGAAACCATCATCAGCCCGAAACGATGCATTTTCAGGCACGGGCTTCCCAGCGGGAGTAGTTATGCCTGCGGCTACGCTAGTGAAATCTCCAGGTCGAGATTTTGCAGGCGCTGCAGAAACAGGCAGCCCAACAGCAGCAGGCTTGCATTTCCAAGTGGGCGTGGATAGCCAAATCCGAAACTGAGGAATATCGAAAAATGCTCAAAAGAGTCTAGAGCTAGATTTTGATGAAAACTAAAACTGCTTCATTAGATTTTTATAAAATCAATATTCCTGGCCAGAAATCGAGCCTGTTGGTTTTGAAATAAAAACACACTGTCTTTTTACACCATTCGATAATATCGCTAATAAGGATCAAATTCTGGAAAAAAAAAACAGCTGTCTCATATATTCGGGTCGAGAAGGTATTGAAGTTTCGGAGGAGACTGCTGATTTTTCTTCGCGATTTCGATGGTGGTCCAATAGTGAATGTTGTTCAGTTTGATGATCTGAATAATATGACCACAGCTTTATGGTGCACACTATTTATGAAGTATTGTTCATCTGTGTGTAAGGTAAGGGAGACTAACAGATTTAACCCGCGACGCGCAGCGCAGAGGACAATCGCTCAGCCACTGCGCCAACCGTGCCGTCGAATTGACTTTGACTTTCCAAGTTTAAGTCTTACCAGAGGAATAATAATTGGATCAATTGATTAATCACCGTGTTTTTCTATTAACAGGTGAAGAAGGGACAAGAAGTAACAGACTACAGGTTCTTTATCCGTTCCATCATCAGACACCAGGATCTCATCACCAAGGAGGCCAGTTTCGAGTACCTACAGAACGAGGGAGAGAGGTAATTTATCCATCCTCTTATAAGCTAGTATTTAACTTGCCTTCTTAGTTAGTTCGTACATATTGGTCTTATTGCAACTGAATTTCAAACCAGTTCCCCCAACAGATGGAGCTGAAATTTTGCTCATATAATATTTTACTCCTCGACGGTTAATGGCATGGACACGAAACTTTATACACGCGTTGAATTTTGATTTTCTTTTCATTTTGATAAAAATCGTTTTTTTTTTGTTAGATTTTTGGTTCAGTAAATTGTTTTTTTATCTTATAATACGTATTTTTTATTCTTGGGCTATGTTGATGACATGATGATCTCTTGTTAACTTCTAGTTACAATGTATGTAGTATTCAACTAAATAATAAACCGGGCAAGTGCGTGTCGTACTCACACGCACATAGGGTTCCGTAGCAGCAAACAATATAACAAAATTTTTTGAAGGCTTATTCATATGTTTATTTTATTTATTTATTTATTCATCTTACAACTATCATTTCATAGAAATAATAAACTGGAAATACAAAAAGAAAAATCATTACTCTTTTAATTGTAGGCATGGCCACCTTATTGACCTACTTTTAAAGTGATACCTATATATAAGAAACTACGTTTAACAAAACGTTTGCGAATTCACTCAAAGTGCACGAAAAAATGTCGATTCGCTCGTGAACCTCGTTCACTACGCGGATCGTTCGGGTGAGTGGGGTCTTAGCCAGGAGATTGGTTCTGGCTGTAGGTATTGTATTACATTCAACAGCAAAACTAAGTTTGTTTTTCATAGTATGTTAATGTAAAACAAAGTTACTGCTGCAGTTTAATGAAAAACTCCCATATCTCGAAAACTATTCATCAAATTTTATTCAAACCAATTTTGGTTGAAAGTTTTTTTACGTTCTACAATTCTATTTTTTTTAGAATTTTCCTCCTCTTTAGAAATTAGTAATTTTGGAACAGTCTATCTTTCAAACAATTGACTTTGACAAAAAAATGGTTTTAGGAACCTCAATGTCATTTTTAAAGACCTATCTATAGATACCCCGCACATATAGGTTTGATGAAAAAAATATTTTTTAGTTTCAGTTGCATGTATGGGGAGCAGGGACGGTTACCGTTACCAAACAAATACCGGTAAAATTACCCAAACATTAACGTTATGCTACGTTAAATATTAACGTTAAACATAACGTTAATTTATAGAATTTACCGGTATTTAAGTAACGTTACTAATAACGTTAATTCACTAAAACTAACATTATCTGGCGCGACGTTGCCAAACCGAACGCGCGCCGCGCGTCTTTTCGTTCGGCTCTGCTAATCAGAGCGGCAACCGCTAGAATTTTACAACGATCGGACAGATATTTACGAAAACGCGTCAAATTGCTCGCGCTTACGCCGTTACGCGTGTTTCATTTTATAGTCCAGTACCAGTACGTCATAAAACATTGCGTACGCCAAATTAGATTTGTTTTGTTGTTCTGTTATTATAATTAGTTGTTTGTTTAAAAAATATTATTATGGGCGAAAGAAGTGCAACAGAGTTTATCAGTATTTCAAAAGTTTGAAAGATAACATCTACTTGCACATTGTGCAATAAAACATTAAACGTAAGTACACACGGCTACACATCAAGTTACTACATTTCCAGTATAAGCTGACCTCGCATTGTACGGAAATCCTATACAATGCGAGATCAGCATAAACTGGAAATGTATAGCTTGATTTGTAGCCGTGTGTACCTACTCACCTTTCTACTTAAACTATATCATTCTAATTATGTATATTAAACTTTAATTGAAATATGTATTTCGACCATAAAAGTCCCATTGAGTGCTTTTGAGTACTGTATAGTTCTGTTCAAGCTTTATGGAGGTTCGGAAAATCGGAACACAGATTAGGTTCGGAAGTGCGCTGCGACTGCGAGTGAGCGAATGACTGTCAAGCAAGCAAGATGAATAAGAGGATGCGTCCGCTGCGCCCGCGCCCCGCTCATACCTAAAAGTGTGTTCTGTGCAGCTTTACGTTCGATGTTGATGATGGGACTTTTATGTTTTTTTTTGAATCATTATTATAGTCGACCACATGTCCCTGGATACTCTTTCATTACGAAAATATTTAAAAGACAAATTGTAGAGGTCAAATTATATGCAGCTACGTGTTGTCGACTGTAATAATGATAGGTACCTAACAGTAATATGAGTAGGTTTTTTATTAGTTATTATCTTCGTAAAATAGGTACCAATACCCATATTTTATATTTTGTCAGGTTTTTTAACCAGTCATTAAACTTATTAAAGAAATTATAGTTTTTTTAGTTACTTAATTCTACTACCAAAATTTTTGATTGTATTGTATTGTATAGCGGGCTAGTGTCCGAAACTCCACGTCCAAGCGTGTATTTTGCGTATGGGTGGGAAATCTATTCGATCCACCCTAACTCCTCGAGAAAGGCCAGCAGCGCCTTGATGTTGCTGGCAATCTCGCGGAGAAAAAGTTTTTGATTACTGGGAAACCAAAAAACACAAGTTTCCTTATTTATATGGGTTAAGTCAGGTTGTGTTGGTTGCCCCGGCCTCACAAGTCAGTGTAGAGAGGCTATTTTCATCTTTAAAATTTGTAGTATCTAGGTACAGATACAATTTAAAATAAGATTTAATTGAAAATATTGTATTAAATCAAACAATGCGTTATACAGTAAGAACAAATTGTGATCCTTCACTATTTTTTTACTATATTACGCATTGTGTAAACTGAAATCGAGAAAAAAATATCAGGTTTTTTTCTTTGTCTAGATTTAGTGCTGATTAATGCCAAAGTTGTTCTGTTATAAAACTTATAAACAAATGTTATTTTTCTGTAATTATAGTCTGCGCACGAGCTGCGAGGAATCGGTGGCTGGCTTACTTAAATCATCGGTGATTTTACCCTTACATAATGATTTCATAATTTTGCACTCTGCGCGAACTAAATTATGAAATCATTCTATGAGGGTATTATGTACTTGAAATAAAACCACTGATCATTTAAGTACTTAAGCCACCTATTCCTCTGAGCTTGCGCACGGACTCTAAGGTCCGTAATACAAGGACAAATAAAAAAAAACTATAATTTCTTTAATAAGTTTTAAGTAAAAAGTAAAGTTAATAGTAGATAGTAACAGTTACTACATAATATTAACTTTTACTTTTTTTTTACTTTTTTTTTTTGGTGTTTTACAAAATTAGAAAGAAAATTAAACTTATTATAGAAATTATAGTTTTTTTTATTTGTCCTTGTATTAGGTATAAAGAGAGGGAAAACCAAAATGTGCCCAGCTCACAGCGACTGGGTTATTTATTAGTTATTGCGTTAGGAAATAAAACTAAATTATATACATGGCAATTATTTATTATTATTATTATAAACGTGTCTAGAAAAAAAAAATCCTTTGGTAATTATTTAGTTTGAGTGTCAAATTGTATTTCCTTCTCATGGCTGCCAAAATGTGATGATTTTTGCATAAACATTAGGCAGAACGCAGGGCCTTATGTCTTCTAAACTTGACTCCGCTAATTTAGCAAAATGGTAGTTCATATTTTTGGGGTCGACTTTCGTTTGGGTACATGATTTGCGGTTTTCGTATGTGTTCCCTGTCATTTCCAGGAATTACCGCTGCTGTTTGGCTGGATTTTTCAGCACGTCCTCCGAGATTTTGATTCTTCGTTGGCCTTGCTAAAATTGATTGGGACATAACATCCCAATCATCGTCGAGAAGGCTCGGGCAGACAGTGCGTCTGCGTAACCGTTTACCATCTGCAAAGAAAAAATACCAAACTTATTTTATTACTTTTATTAGTACCTACACATTTGTAGCTGCTACCGCCTCGAGGAATGAGCCATTCGGGGCCATTCCGAATGGCTGCGAATGGCCCATTCCTCGAGTAGCGGTAGCTACTAGCTACCTATTAACTACATATTAAATTTAAAAACATAGATAATAATGTGTTTTTACTCGTGTCTTCTCGAGTGATAAAAAAACGGAATTTGTTTAAATTAGATTAAAACCCTGTAGGTACCTACTTATTTAAAATTTTACAATCATGTAAATACCAAAATACTTACCGTTTCCTGCCATTTCACAATTTGTTGATACACCCACCAATCACTAATTCACGAGGTAATTCATACACGCGCGACTAGAGTTAGTGCGACTGTGCGAGCGCGAGCGCGACCCACATCGTTAGAAAGAGATTGGCGTATAAATTATCGGTATAAGTATCGTTACTTTTACCGATACTACTTTTAGTTATTAGGTAACGTTAACGGAGTTACGGGTATCGTTAATCATATCGTTACTTTTTTATCGTTATCATAACGGTATTTGGTAACGTTATAAAAAAAGTAACGGTAATTCGGTCCCTGATGGGGAGTTCCCTTAATCTTTTTTTTTTTATATTTGTATAAAAGTCGTAAAGCGGTTTACAGAATGCATCTACCTACTAAATTTCAACTGTGTAGTCCTAATAGTTTTGGAATAATGTGGCTGTGACATACATGGACAGACAGACAGACATGGCGAATCTATAAGGGTTCCGTTTTTTGCCATTCGGCTACGAAACACCAAAAAGGGGTAAAAAAAGTCGAAAATTAACTTTACTTTCGGAAGTCAGTGGCAAAAAAGTCAATGAAACAAACAAAGTCACCGACTTCCGTTTCCTTTCCGTTTTTTTTAATGGCGAAGTCGGTTTTTTATCACCCATAAGGACTGTCACAGATCTATAAATGATAGCAGGGCTTAACGTGCTTTCCAAAGCTCGGAGGACTCTCCATCTCTTTCTGTATGGGCCCTAAAATATATAACAAACTGCCCAAGGATATAAAAGAATCCAAGAATTTAAATGTATTTAAAAACCAGTTAAAAAAATTCCTTATTAATTAATGTTATTATTCTGTTCTTGATTATTTAAATGATAAATGTAAATGACTAGTTAATAATATTGAATTAATTGATAATGTAATGGAATTTGTATTGAAATTTGAGAATGTAATAGGTATTTTGTTTGTATTGATATTTGAGAATGTAATATTTTGTTTGTATTGAAATTTATAACTAATATTTTAAAATTGGTAAGATTGGTAAGAGAAGAATTTACTATTTAATTTGTATTTATACCTAATGTTTGCACACCTGTCATGGTAGGATATGGTCTAAAGCTCTTATATAAAAATGTCACCTCTTGAACTACCCATATTTCGCAAATAAATGATTCTGATTCTGATTCCATATGGAATGGACGGTCTCCCATCCAAGCATACGCAGTAGACAGCTGCAGTTAGCAGACGTTACTTAGCTTTGAAAATAAGCCTTTGCAGCTCACAGCACATACAACAACTTACACAACAACAACAACAACTTACACAACAACAACAACAACAACTTACACAACAACAACAACATATACAACTTGTTATTTTTATATCCCTTATCTCTAGGGTTATATTCTATAAGTAAAAATAGTACAAAAATCCTAGAAAATGTGGTCTAAAAATGCATAGTTTCGAAGATATCATCAATCATAATTAATTTGAGTTTTATTGATAAACACGAGTAATTCATTTACATTCAAACCAATCGTTCGTATTTAAAGCTAATAAAATGCGACGTTTTCACATTTCACGTAAGAGTGTTTTACATAAAAATCGTGACTATGTCGACTTATTTTGTACTAGCTGTTGCCCGCGGCTTCGCTCGCGTTTTGGTCGTAAATTATTTCACGGGTACGTTCTAAATAAAAATTGGTTCAGTCGATCCAGAGATTACCCCCTACATACAAACTTACAAACAAATTTTACGTCTTTATAATATTAGTAAAGACGAAAACCAAAAAAAAATGTAATTGAAAAATAATTCATGTGCGAGTTGATTCTTTGATATAGTCTCATTCATACATTAGAGTTATGGGATATAAAAAAAATCATCTTGTCTTGCAACTCATGGATCATGGATGTTTGTGTTTAATAAGTATGTATTTACAAACAAAAAGTATCTATGTAGTATTATCAACTATCTGGTGTCCACGACACAAGCCTCGTTGCTTAGTGTGGCACCTAGATGGCGCTGTGTGTAATGTCCAGCGATATTTATTCTTATTATTAAAAACTGTTTACTAAAATCTAAACAAACTTAATCAAAATTTTTCGTTTCTCAGAGTACTACTAGAAGCCATGGATGAGTTGGAGGTGGCATTCTCGCACCCGCTAGCTAAGAGGACGGATTGCAACCACATATTCTTGAACTTCGGGCCCACTGTCATCATGGATCCCGCTAAGGTAATATCAAGAGTTATTTCTTATAATTATAAAGCATCTTTTTGCATAACACGCTCATATTGACTTAAGCACAGGTTTGAATAAACCTAGGACAGGTCACTACCAAACATTTGAATTCCTCATTTTCATTAATTGCAATTATTGTTAAATATATTTTATTTCTAATTCACATAAAAGCACTAATAGGGAATATGCATGTAATTTTTTTTTCACTTAAATCAATAATATGCAGTACTATCAACCCAAGAAAATAATTAAAAGTTAATTTCAACTACTGCTTGTCGCACAAAAAAAAACTCCTACAATTTTCTACGACAGTACAAACGTCCATGACTATCGCGGCCATTCAAGTCATAGCATTTGATTTCACTTATCTCTATCTGCCTTGTTTAAATCTGTTTTTTTGCCCTTAGTAGATTAGTTTTACTAAAATGTAAGTTCTTTATTTAAGCAAAAATTGCATTAACAAAATTATAGTAAAATCTTAGTGAAACTTTAAGTACTTTTCAATTAAAAGTGTTTCTTTGACACATGGATTTTGACGTCACTACCGGAATCGATGCGTTTTGTGTTTGCGTTCCGTTTCACCAAAAACACGCTAAATAAAATATTAAATTGTAAAATAAGTGTTGTATTAGAGAATTAAACAAGTGTACCACAATGTTTTTATGGTCCAATACAAGGCATTTTTAGGAAATAAAAAAAGTTTTGTATTTCTTGCATATACCCTATTATACATTGTAACAGAAATAATACTGATGCGCCTAAATGTACACTTTTTGTAATACTTTTTAGGGTTCCTTAACCGAATGGTAACCAACGGGACCCTGATACCCCTATTGTAACGCGGGTTGTCCGTCCGTCTGTCTGTCAGCGGGCTGTATCTCATGATCCGTAATAGGTAGAGAGTTGAAATTTTCACAGAATGTGTTTTTCTGTTAATATAGTCATAAAAAAGTAGGGGGCTCCCCTTATACAAAAGTACTGAACCCTTTATGCGCGAATCCGACTCGCTCTTGGCCGATGTTTTTTTTATTGCTATATCTATCGAGCAGCTTCGTAATCTAGATTTGTGCCCGGATGATGGCAATAGGCTCGCCCCCTATTACAAGTGATTAAAAAACAAAACTGGCGAAATGTGGGTGTACTAATAGGCACACCCCTGCCTAACCTTTCGGGATTACATGCGTAATGTTATGTTATTGTTAGATATATACCAAAAGAAACTACCACAGTAGTATTACGTACTGGCCATCCTGAATCCTAATGATGTAACTTTGATGACATTACTAGAACATTCGAAATATATTTATGTCAGTCAGTAAAATGTTATGTTATTTTTTTTTGTGTTAATTTATTGTGTGTCCGTAGTTGTGACCGTGACGTCACAGTGGGCCCTATCAGAATACCAGCGCTGCGGTATTTGTTTTTCATATATCGCAGCATCATGCTGAGATACGAGCCTTTTTGGCCTCGCACAGGTCTTTTTTTATTATTTAGTTTTAGATTATTTTTTTTATTGTTATTTTTGTTGTTCCTGTGCTTGTACCAAATAAATATTTTTCTTTCTTTCTTTCTAAAAAACCACATTGAAGTTTTATTAGTTATACGTTCTTAGAAGAAACCTTCTTTTGTTTGCAGATTGAAGAATCAGTCTTGGGCATGGTGATGCGTTACGGCCCTCGTCTTTGGAAACTCAGAGTATTACAGGCTGAAATTAGATTCACACTGCGAATTGGTAAGTCTCAAATAACCTACGTAGCCGATCAATACAGGGTGTAACAGGACCCTTAACGAAGCCGTCAACCAAGCATTATGTACATCGAACTAAGTAACTTAACACAAAAATTATTGCTGGGAAAGGATTTTTTTTTTGGCGTGAAAAATCATATTTTAAGGTAGGACTCAATGTAACTTTACGCAAAAACATATTGCTGGGAAACGTGTTGTTTTGGGGTGAACGTTTTACGGTGGGACTCAATGTAACGCAGACAAAAAAATGTGCTGATGGATGGATTGAATAGTACGGGGGTCGTGGAGGCGTTTAAAGTAAAAATCTTCCATAAAAAAAAAAATATTTGAAAAAGTTGTAACTTTGACCCCCAATATCTCCGTAACTAGAAGGTTCCCAGGTATGGTCTAGAACAAAAAAATTATCGCAATGACGGGGAGAACAAGTTCCTTTCGGCTTCGTTAGGGGTCTTGTTACACCCTCTCTTCGATACTAGCACCCATAGACGAAGGAACAGCCTGTTTTCACTGAAAATGTTATGTTACTGGCCCAGGACCCGGCGCGCCCACAAAGAACGTGCGGCTCTGCCTGTCCAACGGCTCCGGTTACTCGTTAGATGTCTACACTTACGAAGAGATCTCGGACCCCAAGATTGGAGTGGTGAGTTATTAGATTAGATTTATTAAATTCTGAGTACATGGTACATACATTAAGATCATAATATTAAAAAGTTTCACATACCGTTGCCGATGTAGAAATATTAAAATTAACTTACAAATTCAAAGTGGCCGAGTTCTAAGCCGCAACAATATAATTATAAATTATTTGAGAATTAAGACATTTTTATGCAATGATATTATTTATTTGTTATATTATTTATTGATTTTATTTACTGTTATTTTATTCAGTAAAAACTAAATTAGTGAGACGTACTCTAAAAGATTGAGACACGGCTGTTGCCCGCGACCTTCATTCGCGTGAAATTATTTTATTAAAAATATATTAGTTTTCATTTTGAATTGGATTTATTTACCGATTTCAAGGGTTTTAATTATTTTGCACGGAACCCTAATTATTTTTCAAAACTAAAAGTAGTCTATGTTAGACCTTATAACTTCAGCTATCTGCCAGTAAAAGTCCCGTCAAAACGGTCCAGCCGTTTCGGAGATTAGCCAGAACAAACAGAGAGACCGACAGAAAGTGACAGACAAAAATTGGAAAAAATGTTTTTTTGTTATTAGTATATATTTTCATTTGCATTCAGTAAAAAGCTGTTATTTTGATACTAAAAACAGACACTTGCAATTTTATATATTTGTAGAGATGTATTAAACATCAAGATATTCCAAATTTATTAACTCTTGTGTTAGTTTTATAAATGATTTAAAAAAGAAATAAACATCAACTAAAACATCGGCAAGAACATGCATATTTCAACTGGTTATTTCCGGGTAGTTAGAAGTTTATTATTGAAGACGATAGTACCCTATTTATTAGGATTATTGGCAATTTATCAATGTAAAATTGATCAGAATCAGATCTTTATTTGCTTTGAATGTAGGTACAGGTATAAGATGTTGTACATAAATTAAGAGATCGGCTACAGTCTACCTTACGGCGTGCAAATTGTTACATTATTAAAATATTAATAAAATCAAAGTAATGTCAACAAAACAAAACAGAAATCGAGTACAAATGCGAATGCAACAGCAAACCAGCCATGTCGATGAGATCTGATAACCTCAAACAACCGTAGCAAGGATGGTGGCTTCACTACAGGACTGGTCATCCGTTGCAACTCTATGAAAGCTGTTCCGTAGACGAAACTGCCGCGTTTTTGCCGGCGCAGCATCCCTTCTTTTTCATTAAATACTTCTCTATTACTCGTCATCTCATCAGACACCTCCTTCCTAGCCATATCATCCTTCACACAGTCCATCCATCGTTTCTTTGATCTTCCTCTACTATTTTTCGTCGTATCTATCTTTTGATTTAATAGGGAATATGCATGTAATTTTTTTTTCACTTAAATCAATAAAATGCAGTACTATCAACCCAAGAAAATAATTAAAAGTTAATTTAAACTTCTGCTTGTCGCACAAAACAAATATTAATCTCCTACCATAACCATGGAGTTTCTTGCCGGTTCTTCTCCATAGGAAACGACCAACCCGAACCGTGCACCTTTTTGTCGACGTTTTATAAGTGCCCATCTAGGCCTATGTGAAATAAAAATATTTTGATTTTGATTTCTACAATTTTCTACGACAGTTCAAACGTCCATAACTGTCGCGGCCATTCAAGCCATAGTATTTGATGTCACTTCCCTCTATCTGCCTATTTTAAATCTAATTTTTTGCCCTTATTAGAATAGTTTTACTAAATTGTAAGTGCTATATTAAAGCAAAAATTGCAATAACAATATTATAGTAAAATCTTAGTGAAACTTTAAGTACTTACTTTTCAACTAAAAGTGTTTCTTTGACACATAGCATTTTGTCGTCACTACCGGAATCGATGCGTTTTGTGTTTGCGTTCCGTTTCACCAAAAACACGCTACTTACATAAAATATTAAATTGTAAAAAAAGTGTTGTATTAGAGAATTAAAAAAGTGTACCACAATGTTTTTATGGTCCAATACAAGGCATTTTTAAGAAATAAAATAAGTATTGTATTTCTTGCATAAATACCCTATTAACAAATCAGATTTATTTAAATAACATTTTTTTTTTACAGATAATGTTCCAATCGTTCGGGCCGCGACAAGGTCCGATGCATGGTCTACCGATCTCCACTCCATACGTTACCAAAGATTACTTGCAGCAGAAGAGGTTCTTGGTGAGTTTTGTATTATGCTTTACGTCAGTTGATATTGAGGTCACATTCGTGTGGCAATTAAAATGAGTGACACTATAAACTCACTTTGAAGTCTCGAGTTAGGTCTAGTAGAAATTTGTGTGCCAACAATGAAATAACATTATCAACCATAAATTATAAATGCTCTTTTTCGTGGTCAAGATCTAATTCGCGTAGCTATAAAAAATGTGGCACGTAGGGGGCTATTGCGCTTGAACTCGCCGCTTGTAACGTGGACTTACGTTACAGGCGAAATGTACTCTTACTATAAATCTCGGCGTGATGTTTAGACACTATGTCACCTTACTTATTCACTTTCTTTATTTATAGGCCACATCACAAGGCACGACCTACGTTTACGATATCCCCGACATGTTCCGTCAAATGATTGAGAGGAAATGGCGGGAATGTATCGAAGATGGCAGCGTTGAAGGTAAATCAAACCATTTTTAACCCCCGACGCAAAAAGAGGGATGTTATAAGTTTGACCGCTGTGTGTGTGTGTGTGTGTCTGTCTCTGGCACCGTAGCTCTTAAACGAGTGAACCGATTTTGATGCAGTTTTTTTTTATATGAAAGCTAGTTTCTTGGCAATGGTTCTTAGATATGTTTGATCAAAATCGGTGTAGCCATTTACTAATATGGGGGATGAAAGTGGGTATGAAAATGCGAATATTTTCAAATATACCCAAGTGGGGTATCAAATGAAAGCGCATGATGTGTATATTACAATTAGACATGTATTATCAAAATCGGTGCATCCATTGACTAGTTGGGCTTTTTTGAAATTTTAAATTGAATGATTATATTTGTTCTTCGTTCATTATTTTATTTTATACAAGAGGAACAGCAAACAGCCACAATATATAGTATAAAAAAGAACATACACATACAATTTTAACAATTTTGTAGCCCACAACGCTGGTCACAGAATAACTGTGGAATATAATATAAAATTAATTAAACGCTAGAGTAATAATACATAATAATATTAAAAATGTAACTTACTTAGCTAACATGCTCATCTGTACTTTTACATCAATCAAAAGAGCTCTTATTGAGCTATTATTGATGCCAAATCATGCTAAGAGACTCCAAGAAAGCTGATATTGTGCTGCCTGACTAAGTAAAATTAGGATACTGGTCCTGATTCTGTAAAATGTGATTCATCTTTCCACACATCAGGGGCCTTAGTCTGCTATTGCAATAGTGTCAGAATGGTCTATCATTGATTTAATAAGGCCCCTAGCCCACGGCGTATTGAAGCGCGTTCGAAACTCTTTTGACGTGCGTACAAAGGGTAATTCGTCTGCGCGGGGCCTTATTAAATCAATGATAGACCATTCTGACACTATTGCAATAGCAGACTAAGGCCCCAGATCATAGGATGACTGATAGCAGATGAAAAGGTAAAAAGAAAATGTTCTTATAAATATGCGTCATCGTCGTCATCGTCTGCCTAGCTTTTTTCCAATTATGTGGGGTCGGCTTTCAGTCTAACCAGATGCAGATGAATACCAGTATTTTACACAAGCGGCCCGTCTCGGGTTCGCACGGGTTTTAAACTAGTTGTTGTTCGTTCGCGTGAAATTATTACTTTTCATTTTGAATCTGATTTTGTCAACGTTTTTTTTGCACGGATCCCTAATTAGTTTTCTAAAATTAAAGTAGCCTGTGTTAGACTTTATAACATCAGCTATCTGCCAGTAAAAGTCACGTCAAAATCGGCCCAACCGTTTCGGAGATTAGCCGGAACAAATATACAAAAAGACAGACAGACAGACAAAAATTGAAATAAATGTGTTTTTGTTATACGTGCCGTATACATTTTTTGTTATAAATAAGTGCCACTTCGATCCTTATTAGCGACACTATCGAATGCTGTAATAACACAGTTAGTTTGTTTTTCCAAAATCAATGGGTTCGATTCCTGGCTAGGAATATTGATTTTTCAAAAATCTAATGATGCCGTTTTAGTTTTCATCAAAATCGGATTCGAGACTCCTTTGAGCATTTTTCGATATTCCTCATAGTTTCGGATTTGGCCATCCACGCCCACTTGGAAAATTCACCCTGTATGTAAGCATATTTAGTATTTATTTTAAATCATAAATGTTGTTGCTCCAGGTCCAATGCCAGACAACGTGATGACTGTAGTGGAGTTGGTGGTGGAGCCTGACGGTGAGAGACGAATCGTCGAAGTTACCAGGCTGCACGGACAGAATAATGTAAGTTTATATACATACAAGGTGTAAAAGTACCCTTCACGAAGCCGTCAACCAAGCATTCTGTACATCAAACTAAGTAACTCTACGCAAAAATGATTGCTGGGAAACGAGTTTTTTTTTGGGGTGAAAAATCATGTTTTACAGCAGGATTCGATGTAACGCACTCAAAACATTGTGCTGAAGGCTGGATTGAATACTACTGGGGTGGGAGGTGTTTAAAGTAAAAATCTTCGTTAAAAACGTGGATATTTAAAAACAAAAGTTGTAACTTTGACCCCCAATATCTCCGTAACTAGAAGGTTCCCAGGTAAGGTATAGAACAAAAAAATGATCGCAGTGACGGGAAGAACATGTGCCTTTTGCCTTTGTTATGGGTCTTGTTACACCCTTCACATACATACAAAAACACACGCCATTTCCCATAGGGGTAGGCATAAACTCCAGAACGCCATCTGCTACGATCCTTATACAGGGTGGAAGGCACACCGGCGCCAAAACCGTTATCACGTATAGTACATCATTCTGAACCCGCCCATAAAAATTATTAAAAAAAAACAACTGTTTCCCAGGGAACTGCAATACGTATATGGTCAAAATGTTTGGAACAACTGGCTGAATCTTTCTTTGTGGGGGTTCAGAATGATGTAGTATGTTGTAACTGTTTTGGTGTCGCTGTGTGTTTGCACAGGGACATTCTATGTAGAATGCCCCTGTGCATGAGACACCCCGCCCCGCCAATATAGCCAATATTATGTTTGATTGATAGTAACAACAAAAAACAACAAAATATGTTGACTTAAGATTAAACAGATTAAAATTTTCTTAAAACTTTCACAATCCAACATTTCAGTTTCAAAGTCAACTTGGGTATAACAGACCACTGCCTGTCGATTCGACCTCATCATTTTCCTGACTTTGTCCCGTTTTATTTGGGCTCGGCGCAACACTACCTCATAATATGAACCTTTAAATCTTTGCCAGGTCGGTATGGTGGCATGGCGCCTAACCATGTTCACGCCAGAATGCCCCGACGGCCGCGACATCATACTGATCGCTAACGACCTAACATACTACATGGGGTCTTTCGGGCCCAGTGAAGACTTGGTGTACTTCAAGGCGTCGTTGTACGCTAGAGAGCGGAAGATACCTAGAGTAAGTAATACATTATATAACAAAACATTACGCCTGTAATTTTCGAAGAGTTAGGTAGAGATGTACCTAATAGTACACCCACATTTCTCCAGTCATGTTGATGTCCCATGTAATAGGGGGCGAGCCTATTGCCATCAATGCCGTTGCTGCTATTGAGAAATTTCTGATGGAAAAATCCAATAACAATTTCCCCGACTCGGAATCGAACCCAGGACCACATGCTCAGCAGTCGCGATTGCGACCATTAGTCAAACGAGTGAAGCGTTTGATATCGATTTTACCCAAGATTTATTTATTTATTTATTACTATAATGCACAATGTACACAGCTAATTTTACATGCAAAAGCTTAAAAATAGTGAGTACATTACTCTGTTAGGGCGCAGCAAGATAACTTACACTAATATTGCAGTAAATATAATAGATCATTGGGAACTTTCACATTTAAATATTATATTAATTAAACATATATCTATTATCATTTCATTTCATTTCGTTTAGACAGTTACAATATTATGTCTGAAAGTATTATATAAAACAAAAGTTTAACAACTTGATTAATAATAAATTAGAAAAATATAACATCACTGAGTCAAATTTAATTAATAAAAATCACGATAAACAATGTCAACACAATAAGACATAAAACCATTAAAGTATTAAAAACGTAAAAGTATTTACGTTCTGATACCAAATTGGGTATCATAACATGCCATCAAATATTCGTGGAGCTCGTGGCAAAACAATAACAGCCGCTCGGGTCGATCTTTAGGTTAAGCCGTGCTTGCCTAGGTTGGTCCGTGGATGGGTGACCGCCCATTACATACCGAGTTTCCTCCGTGCCTCGGAAAGTCTGTCAAGCCGTTGGTCCCGGCTGTCATTTGTAGATCTTTGACAGTCGTTACAGGTAGTCAAGCCTAACAACTAGCCTTACCAAGGGGATTCGTATTACCTAGTACAACCTGGGTTGTGGAGGTCAGATAGACAGTCGCTCCATGATGTCATCAAATATTATCATTTTTTTAATATTCCATGTTCTCCCGCAGGTATACATCAGCGTGAACTCCGGCGCCCGTATAGGCGTCGCCGAGGAGGTGAAGTCGGAGTTCAACGTCGCCTGGCTCGACTCCGAGAGACCCGACCGCGGGTTCAAGTATCTGTATCTGACGCCAGAATCTTACTCTAAGCTAGGTATGTGTTATTGCTATATCGTACTCTGGCCGCGCTTAATGATCTCTTGGGTTCTAATCCAACAGACGATCTGTTTGCAGATGGATGGACGAAGATTTTATTGGCATGTCAGAAGTATTGTGAAAGGAATTTATGAAAGTGTGAACCTTTACTTTGTTATTTTGTTTATTTTAATTGTATGTATAACTCTTTTAGTTCTTTTATAGTTACTATAATTGGTTTAACAGCCGTTGTAATTAAATAAAAATAAAAAAATCAGGTACTAACTTTCTTTATCGTGTGGTTAGTGCCTAACCTGGTATCAGAGTTTTTATGCCGCCCATGGGCCTCTGACTTGGCTTTACATGGCGTCAAGAAATATCACTCAGGCATGCTGGTTTCCTCACGATGTTTTCCTTCACCGAAGCAAATGATAATTATACAATACGCACATGAATCCGAAAAATCAGAGGTGCTTGTCTTGGGTTCGAACTAGAGACCTATGGCTTGGCAGCCCGACGGTCACACCACTAGGCTATCAATTCTAACTGACTCAACAGTAGTCCTGTCCTCTTTGGATATCGACAACAGCGCCACCTACCGAGACCAACTATAGCTAAGATTCATGCAGGTGACCCCAAGTACGTCATGCCGTCATACTGTCTGCGTTTTTCCAACTATGTATTGTTTATTTTATTTATCTATAGGTACTAATATAATAAAGAGGTAAAGTTTGTGAGGTTGTAGGGGTAATCTCTGGATCTACTGAACCGATTTTGAACATTCTTTCACTAATAGGAAGCTACATTATCCCCGATCCATTAACTGGATGCAGCTGAATACCATGGAGAGACAGCCTCTCTGATCTCCGCATCCCAGTCACTGGGGTAATACGATACCACGCAGTAAGACTGGCTGGCAGACTTTCAGGTTAAAACCACTCATAACGACTTTTAGAGATTTACGAACGACAACTATATTCATTGTTTTTGGGTATTTATAAGTAGGGTACAGAAAAACTTACGACCAGTAAGTCGTGGGTTTGAACCCAGGCAGGCGCATTACTTTGTGTAACTTATTTCATCACTTCTGCTCTCAAAACGGTGAAGGAAAACATCGTAAGGAAACCGGCATGTCCTAGAACCAAAACTTCGAAGACATGTGACATGTACCAAACCGCACTGGGCCCGCGTGGTAGATTATATCCCACTCCCTCTCATAGAGAGGAGGCCGAGTGTCCCAGCAGTGGGAACATTATAGGCTGATTATCAGTGAGTACGATGCTGTACGTTACTGGAATGTCCTAAGTGGCTGTATAACAGCACTTTGGAGGGCCTTATTATGAACGCCTCTGATGCTGCCATTAGCGTGGCCGCCTACTGGGCCCAAAATCTTACTATTTTATGAAATTTTGGCAATAATTTCTTCATTTATTTATTTTTCTAGGCCCAATGGGATCCGTGAAGACAACGCTCATTGAAGACGAAGGAGAGTCGCGGTATAAGATCACTGATATCATTGGTAAGTAACACAAACTATTGATAAATTAATTACACAGATTTTTATAGGTTGAATCTACACCAGCCCCCCTAGCATGGCAATACTATCTCTAGTCTACCAAGACTCGACAAAGCTCTTTCTATACAACTTGACATGTCTTGTCATTCATTTCTAACATCGCCATGCTTGCGACGATAGAAATCTTTCCACAATCTGTCATAAAATGACAATTCAATTCGACTCTTCGTCGACAAAACCCGTTTCTACGGTGGTCATGCTACGCGGGCTGGAGCTTTCTATGCAGGGGGAAGGGGTTCAGAATGATATACTTGTTACGGAGTAACCGCTTGGACAACGGTGCCCTTCCACCTTGCATGCTGCAACACACACTTCGAGCATCACGACTGCGTCACCTCGAATCGGATCAGCTAACACAAATGAGCCGTTGCGATGCTGATCATGTAAAGTATCTTAAGATCGTTAACGTCGTACGGCATTTATACAAACTTTCAAGTAATTTTTTTACGAAATGACTGAACCGATTTTAATGAAACTTCATATGCATAAGCAAGTTTACATGTTTAAAAATTTGAGAGAGAACTTTTTGAAATGTCTTTTAAAAAAAAGATAATTGGAAATTTCTGTTTCTATGGATAATCTAAAATCCAATTATCTTTTATGCGTATTAAGTTTCATTAAAATCGGTTCAGTCATTTCATACAAACTTTCGCTATTAAAGCGCGCGATACCACATCTTAAGAGTGGCCAACCCGTAATACTTTTCAAACAAACGCTCGTACGTGATTATGCAGTTGTTACACATGTATCTTTGAATTTTTTGAACTAATAGGTATTTTGTGCACTATATCTAGGTTTCTATGGGAGCAAAAAATAAAAAAGTAGATAAAATGTCAGTATAAACCTCAAAAAATTGCTGTTTTGCACAAATTTTACTTGAACTTTGGCCGTTCATAATGTAATATAAACTAATGTAAACAAAACATCTCGATAGAAACCTTGTACATGTAATGGAAATTCTTATTGACAAATATTTATTTCACACACTTGTAAGACTTATTCAAAAACACGTAATTCCTGGAACAAGTTTAAGAAATTTTCGTACACTTTCGTTCAATGTCATCGCGTTAAGCGATATGAGGTGCGCGGAAAACGAGTTGTGCGGGGTCGGGGCGGGGTAGGACGGGGGAGTAGAAAGAAAATTGCCGCTGTGTCTCTGGATGAAACAACAAGCTTTTCGACCATGCTCGCGTTGACGATAGACGGACCGGGAAAGGCCCTCTTAAGATCATTTTAGTGCTATAATATTATTTACTAAAAATGTTTTCCCTTAAAGGCAAAGAAGACGGTCTGGGCGTGGAGTGCCTCCGCGACGCGGGTCTGATCGCCGGCGAGACTGCGCAGGCGTACGAGGACATCGTCACCATCTCCATCGTCACTTGCCGCGCCATCGGTATTGGCTCATACGTCGTCAGGTATGTGTATCATCGTGTGCGTAACATGTTGGGGTCGGCTTCCTGTCTAACGGAATGCAGTTGTTTTGTCTAATGGGTGTAAAAGTACATTTAACGAAGCCGAAAGGCACTTGTTCTCCCCGTTATTGCGATCATTTTTTTGTTCTAGACCATACCTGGGAACCTTCTAGTTACGGAGATATTGGGGGTCAAAGTTACAACTTTTTCACAATTTTTAGGGTTCCATATCTCACAATTTCATACCTCACTCGCGTGTCTGTCTGTTTGTCACACCTAATTCACTTCGAAACTTCTGGACCGATTGAGTTGAAATATGTAAGTCGGTGACCCAAAGATGGCCGTGTAACGTAAATTAATGAATTTTAAACATGAGGTCACTTTGGGGGCTGGGGTAAAAATTTCAAAATTAAATAAAAGTGTTGCAAACTACATTGTGTTACATATCAAATGCAAGGGCTGATTGTGAACATTTCAAATATTTTTATATAATTTAAAGATACAGATACAGATTTAGTTTACAAGTTATTTATGAAAATAGACGAAAATTGACCATTCGGTGTCAAGGGGAGGGAGGGCCTTAACACCGAAACTAAAGGGCCGAAAATTTTGAAAAGAATACAAAATGTAGTTTTTTGCTTAGATTACAGGAAAACCTATAAGAATCTATAAACGTACGGAACCCTATCCACGCGAGTCGAACTAGCACTTGTACAGTTTTTTTTAATACAAGTTTTTAATGTTACAACTTTAGTTTAAATACTTCCATAACTCGTTTACTATTTAATGCATCCATCAGCACAATGTTTTGAGTGTGTTTCCTTGAGTCTTGGTGTGCAAATAACAACAAAGTTAAGACGCTAATACTTACCACTTGTCCACAGATTAGGCCACAGAGTAATCCAAGTGGAATCGTCGTACATCATCCTGACCGGCTACGCGGCCCTCAACAAGGTGCTGGGTCGCGCGGTGTACGCCAGCAACAACCAGCTGGGCGGCCAGCAGGTCATGCACCACAACGGTGTGTCGCACGCCGTGGCGCCCACGGACCTGGAGGCCGTGCGGACTGCGCTCCGGTGGCTCGCGTTTGTGCCTAAGGTAAGCCAACCTCAAAACAGGAATTATTTTCGGGGTCTAAAATCGGGGTTACTTTTTATATGGTGTCAAAACTGGGGTCACTGTTGATAGTGGGTAATGATAGGATCACTTTTGGTTGAGGGGTCAAAATTGGGGTCACTTGGTAAGAGTCAAAATTGGGTTCACTTTTGATAGGGGTTCAAAATCGGGGTCACTCTTGGCAAGGGGTCCAAACTGGGATAATTTTTATATGGGGGTCAAACTTGAGGTCACTCTTGTTTAGTGCTTCTAACAGGGGTCTTTTTTGGTAGGGTATCAAAATTGGAGCCATATTTGGAAGGCTTGAAAATTTGAAGTCATTGTTTATATGGGGTCATTTTGTTACTCAATTTTATTGGTGTCGAAACTGGGATAACTTCGTGTCGAAGTCGATATTAGGGTTATTCCATGTCTTCGGATCTTAGTAGTTCCGTAGTTATTTTTTCTTAGGGTCTAAATTTTATTCATGGCAAAAATGGCAATTTTGTTGTAGGCTATTATTCCAATGACAAATACACATAAAGGTAAACCAATCCATTTTATTCCCAGGACAAAATGAGCATGGTCCCCATAATGCGAATATCGGACCCCATCGACCGGCCGGTGGAGTGGACCCCGCCGCGCACGGCTCACGACCCGCGCCTCATGCTGGCGGGCGACGCGGCGAGGGCGGGCTTCTTCGACGTGGGCACCTGGGACGAGATCATGCAGCCGTGGGCGCAGACTGTTATTACTGGTGAGTTTTTTTTATAGCAAACTCGCCGTTTAGTTTTACCGAATACGTCTGAGGAGTTTCTCTAACTTAATAAGCTAGAGAAACTCTTCAGACCCGTTGAATATCGATTGATACCTGAACACAAAATATAAAAATCAATTCGATTTATTTATGATTTCATGTTTTTTTTTCGGGTATTGATCTGTGATGTTTTGCTTTCTAATCTAATTCTCTTCGTATAAGACTTGATAAAATTGTAGCATAATCAGCCTATAATGTTCCCACCGCTGGGACACACTGCCTCCTCTGTATGAGACGGAATGGGCTATAATCCACCACGCGGGCCCGGTGCGGGTTGGTATTTATCACATGTCTACGTATTTTGGTTCTAGGGCATGCCGGTTTCCTCACGATGTTTCCTTCCCGCAGCCATTAGAACTATTTCACGTTGCCTTCGACTGGCTGCTTAAACTAGTAGCTCAATCTGCGTTGGTGCTCTAAGATACGACAATCCAACGCTCCTGCAATGCGTGAAGAAGGACCAACCAACACAAACAGCTAGAGAAACAAATGAAATGCTTAGCTTAGATGTCACTGCCAATCTAAACCCAACCTTAGACTCAAAATAATGTTGAAAATCAGTTAGACCAACCTTAACCTATAAACTGATCTCATTCGTTCCCAGGTCGCGCCCGCCTCGGTGGTATCCCAGTCGGAGTGGTAGCAGTAGAGACTAGAACAGTCGAGCTCACTTTACCCGCTGATCCGGCTAACTTGGACTCCGAAGCCAAGACCTTGCAACAGGCTGGACAGGTCAGTAATATGTGCTTCGACAATCCTCGGAAATACGAACGAAAGATATTAGATTTAAGGGTACAATAGTAGGTCATACTTCCGTACAAACGTATTATGGCGATTAATCCACTGTATGATGGTGTATATGTCATTTTTTATTTTGAACGTACACCAACAAACAGTGGAGTAATCGCCATATTACGTTTGTTTGTTTTGTATGGTAGTACGACCGACTAGTGTACCCATAATATAATGTTAATATAAAAATGTGACAGACATATTATAAACATCATCTGCCTAGCCTTTTCCCAACTATGTAGAGGTGGGCTTCCAGTCTAACTAAATGTAGCTGAATACCAGTATTTTACATGGAGCGACTGCCTATCTGACCTCCACAACATAGTTAGTACTGGGTAATACGATACCCCTTGGTAAGACTGGTTATTGGTCTGTCGTGCTTCTGAATATTTGAGAACAATGTCGAAGATTGACCGACGGTTTAACGGGCTTTCCGAGGTCCCAATCCATGGATCGACCTCGGCAAGCATAGCTTACCCGCACTTGACCGATCCGTGCGGATTTTGCATCCGGATAGTTTAAGAGCGGCCAACCCGTCATACTTTTCATACAAACGCTCGTACGTGATTATACAGTTGTTACACATCTATCTTTGAATTTTTTGAGCTAATAGGTATTTCATGCACTATATCTAGGTTTCTATGGAAGCAAACAATAAAAAAATGTAGAAACAAATTCAGTATAAGCCTCCAAATATTGCTGTTTTGCACAAATTTTTACTAAACTTTGGCCGTTCATAATATACTCATAAACTGTAAAAGTAAAGAAAACATCTCGATAGAAACCTTGCAAATGTAATGGAGATTCTTAATGACATATATTTATTTCACAAACTTGTAAGACTTATTCAAAACCATGTATTTCCTGGAACAAGTTTAAAAAATTTTCGAACGCTTTTTTCGTTCAATGTCATCGCGTTAGGCAGTATGAGGTGCGCGGGAGACGAGATGTGCGGGGTCGGGGCGGGGTAAGACGGGGGAATTGAAAGAAAATCGCCGCTGTAGCTCTGGATGAAACAACTAGCTTTTCGACCATGCTCGCGTTGACGATGGACGGATCGGGAAGGGCCCTCTTAAGCTAAAATAGTGGGTAATTTCAGGTTTGGTTCCCCGACTCAGCGTACAAAACAGCCCAAGCAATCAACGACTTCTCCCGTGAAAATCTACCCATCATAATCTTCGCCAACTGGAGAGGTTTCAGCGGTGGACAGAAAGGTAAGCACCTGAAATCTTAATAATGTGGATAAGAATTCGCAAAATTCAAAAGAAAACGATTAGGCTAAGAATCGGTATTTTTTTTAAGTCACAGAAAACAATTCAGCCATTCCAATTCAGCATGGCAATGCTATCTCTAGTCTAACAAGACTCGACAAAGCTCTTTCTATACAACTTGACATGTCTTGTCATTCATTTCATACATTTCTAACATCGCCATGCTTGCGACGATAGAAATCTTTCCACAATCTGTCATGAAATGACAATGCAATTCGACTCTTCGTCGACAAATCCCGTTTCTACGGTGGTCATGCTACGCGGGCAGGAATAGTATATTTTCTCCTAGTGTTCTAGGTTGAAAGAAGTGCCGCAACAAAAACGATTAATTTCGGTTTTGGACACCAAAAAATGGTGCTATGTAAAACATTAAAACCCCATTTTGCACTAAATGTCTAAAAAATCAAGAAAATCTAAGATTTATTGAGGACAGTCTCGGCAGGCAAACAATAATATATGTTAGACAATATTTTGTGGAAACATCATAATCTCATCGTACTCCAAAAATAAAAACTATTTTGCTACTAATAGGGAATATGCATGTAATTTTTTTTCGCTTAAATCAATAATATGCAGTACTATCAACCCAAGAAAATAATTAAAAGTTAATTTCAACTACTGCTTGTCGCACAAAAAAACATATTAAACTCCTACAATTTTCTATGACAGTTCAAACGTCCATGACTATCGCGGCCATTCATGTCAGGACTTTGATGTCACTTACCTCTATCTGCCTGGTTTAAATCTAATTTTTTGCCCTTAGTTTATTAGTTTTACTAAAATGTAAGTGCTTTATTTAAGCAAAAATTGCAATAACAATATTATAGTAAAATCTTAGTGAAACTAAGTACTTTTCAATTAAAAGTGTTTCTTTGACACATGGATTTTGACGTCACTACCGGAATCAATGCGTTTTGTGTTTGCGTTCCGTTTCACCAAAAACACGCTAAATAAAATATTAAATTGCAAAATAAGTGTTGTATTAGAGAATTAAACAAGTGTACCGCAATGTTTTTATGATCCAATACAAGGCATTTTTAAGAAATAAAAAAAGTTTTGTATTTCTTGCATATACCCTATTGTTACACTACATTTGTTCAGAGTAGCATAATCATCCTGGTTTGTTATAGATAATCGTACGTATGTCCATTTTCTCTCGACATATCCTCCAAAATCTAAATAGACCTGACTAATAAAAATAATTTCCCGACAGACATGTACGAACAAATCCTGAAGTTCGGCGCTGAAATCGTCCGCGCCCTGCGGGGGGCCACAGCGCCCGTCATAGTGTACATCCCGCCCGGCGGCGAGCTGCGCGGCGGGGCCTGGGCCGTCGTGGACCCCTCCGTCAACAGTCAGCGCATGGAGATGTACGCCGACCCTGAGGCCAGGTGAGGACCCTGATCATCATCAGGGGGCCTAAAATGGAAGCTTTATCAGAATTATACGAATCACGTTAAAAATTTAAAACTCTGAAAATGGACTTTGGGGTCATAACCGTAAAGACCATTTTAAGAATTTTAAATTTTTAGCGTGATGTAGCCATTTTAGGCCCCCAGGTCTACAGCAGTCCACTACTGGACTTAGGCCTCTTCTAATTTAACCTCACATGCTAACACTCGCATTGGACATGACATGCCACTTATTTTAAATTTATAATTGTAAACCTACTATTTGCATGCCCATGTGACCGCATGGGTAGATATTCTTTTGTAGAATACTAGCGACCCGCCCCGGCTTCGCACGGGTACAATGTTATACATAATGTTATACGTAGAGAACTTCTCGAAAGGTGTTAAAAAAAAAAAAAAAATGGAAATTTCTGTTTCTTTGGAAAATCTAAAATCCGACATTTCGAAAAGTTCTCTATGTATAACTCAAAGTTCTCTCTCAAATTTTTAGACGTATGTATACTGCTTATGCGTATAAAGTTTCATTAAAATCGGTTCAGTAATTTCGAAAGAAAATTACTTGAAATTTGTATGAAATGCCGTACGACGTTAACGCTCATAAAATCCATTTAGTATTATCGAACTCCACTTGTCAATGCAGGCTCGTACATGAGCGTGTAGCTCGTGTCATACGAGCAGCCCTGGTGTTCCAGAGACTCGGTTTTAACTAACGCGTTTTTTTTAGCGTCAACTGTAACTGTAAAAAATCATACAAGTTAAATTTAACCCACTTCCCGGTTTCCGATTAAGCTGAAATTTTGCACACATGTTTAGTTTGCATGACACTGCATTGTTATCTAAATAACGTTATTCTAAATCCAATATGGCGGACTCCCAAAGATATCTGGTAGTATCTGGAGGTGTCAAATGAAAGTGTTTGCTACGAAGAATCGGAGAAATACAATGACGTTACTATAATTCGTGCTTTTTTAAACTAGAATGTTATTTTAATAAGCGTGTGAGGGCACAGGCCAATGCAGTACAGACGCCAGCACTTCAAGCTACTACAATCTGTCAAATTTGTTTTACGCGTTAAGCGCCACGTGTATAAGTCAATATACACTCTAGTGCAACTCTCACAGGGTGGTGTATATCTAGTTATACACCTCGAGTACTCAACTTCAGAGGCCAGTGTGTTGGTGAATATACACGCGCTGAACATTTTCTTTGGCAATAGGGAATATGCATGTAATTTTTTTTTCACTTATATCATTAATATGCAGTACTATCAACCCAAGAAAATAATTAAAAGTTAATTTCAACTGCTGCTTGTCGCACAAAAAAAATATTAAACTCCTGCAATTTTTTACGACAGTTCAAACGTCCATGACTATCGCGGCCATTCATGTCAGGACTTTGATGTCACTTACCTCTATCTGCCTTGTTTAATTCTAATTTTTAGCCCTTAGCAGATTAGTTTTACTCAAATGTAAGTGCTTTATTTAAGCAAAAATTGCAATAACAAATTTATATTAAACTCTAGTGAAACTTTAAGTACTTTTCAATTAAAAGTGTTTCTTTGACACATGGATTGTGACGTCACTACCGGAATCGATGCGTTTTGTGTTTGCGTTCCGTTTCACCAAAAACACGCTAAATAAAATATTAAATTGTAAAATAAGTGTTGTATTAGAGAATTAAACAAGTGAACCACAATGTTTTTATGGTCCAATACAAGGCATATTAAAGAAATAAAAAAAGTTTTGTATTTCTTGCATATACCCTATTTTGTAGGTCTGGCCCTGACAAATCGTTTGGTGTATCTGGGGTATAGAAATGTTGTATAGTTTAGGAGTTATAGTTTTTTTAATAGATTCTCAAGTTCATCGCTAAAGCATTAGGTTCAATGTTGACTGGGAAAGCTTGATGTGCAGCCAGTACATGTGACGAGAAACCGTAACGTTGTTTCTCAAAAACATGTTGACCTATCTTATAACGATTCATTTTGTTCTCAGGGGTGGTGTCTTAGAAGCGGAAGCTATCGTTGAAGTGAAGTTCAAGCAGCGAGATATCCTCAAGACCATGCACCGTCTGGACCCAGAGCTGCAACGGGTTGGAGCTAGGATCGCAGGTATGTGAACTTAACCGACTTCAGACAGTAAAAGGGTATCTACAGGCTGTCGTTTTGCATACTGTTCAAATTCAAGGAGATATCTATACTAATGATTCTCGACCCGAATCGATGGTAAAAATCTTGGACATCACAGACATCGGTGAAGGAAAACATCGTGAGGAAACCTGGACTTATAAAAGTCTGAAATCGCCAACCCGTCTTGAGCAAGCGTGGTGATCAATGCTCGTGCCTTCTCTGTTGAGAAGAGGCTTTTGCCCAGCAGTGGGACAGAAATAGGCTGGTACTATTATATATATTTTTTTAATGGAAATAAGTGTAAACCACCCGTATTAAAACGCAGGCCGTCTGTTCCTAGCCCTATAAACACGCCGTCAGTCACACAAACGCAAACGTTTATTCCGCAGTATAACTATGAATGTAAACTAGAGGGTGGGTTTGCGCTCACCGATTTCCGTAAAAAAAAAAAAAAAAACATTCACTTTTTATTATAGATTCGGAATAAAGTGGTTGTGACATACACGGACAGACAGACACGGCGAATCTATAAGGGTTCTGTTTTTTGCCATTCGGCTACGGAACCCTAAAAATGAAACATGGGCAGGAAGGTGAAGATGAACTCTTAAATTGGAATTAAATCAATTTGCATTGTTACAGAACTGAAGGAACAAATCAAGGAGATCTCAAAGGGCTTGGATCGCAGAGGGTCCGTCGACGAGAGCCTCATCAGGACTGATGCAGGCCGAGCAGGTAAAATATCTCAATTAACTGACTATGGAGCCCTATCTTTCAGTGGGGAAGGTTCCATACAACCCGATTCCTACCGGCTTCCCTTTGAAAAATGGCGCAGTCAGTATTCTATAGACAAACTAGCTGTTGCTCTGGACTTCGTTCGCGTGGTAATTTTGTTGTGTATGTGGGGTATGAATAATAGGTAGCTGATATATAGATAGATAGCCGATTCTCAGACCTACTGAATATGCATATGAAATTTCATAAAAATCGGTCAAGCCATTTCGGAGGAGTATGGTAACTAACATTGTGACACGAGAATTTTATATATAAGATAATAAAATCACATTAAACATAAAGGGTGTAACAAGACCTTTAACGAAGCCGAAAGGCACTTGTTCTCCTCGTCATTGCGATATGGTTACCTTCTAGTTACGGAGATATTAGGGGTCAAAGTTCCAACTTTTTAAATTTTGGTTTTCAATATGAGATTTTTACTTTAAACACTTCCACGACTTTCGTACTATCCAATCCATCCATCAACACAGTGTTTTGAGTGCGTCACATTGAGTCCTACACTCCAAAAAAAAAAAGTCGTTTCCCAGCAATGATTTTTGCGTATAGTTACGTAGTTTGATGTACATAATGCTTGGTTGACGGCTTCGTTATGGGTCTTGTTACACCCTGTATGTACTCCGGCTTACCTCTTCAAAAATTGACCCTTCGCTACTGCTATCTTTACCATTCCTTACTTATTTGGAAGCGTGATTAACTATACTTCCCTGCCCATGCCTTGAAAAAGAAGCATAATGGTGCGCTTACTAAGTCCATCGCAAACCACAGCGACACACGGCTGGATTTGATGTAACGTTTAGGGGTATGGAGAAAGGTGTTCTTCATGCCCCATAGAAAAGGGGGGAACCTCTGACCAGACGGGTGTTGTGTCTGGTGAGCTACTGCCCGACAGTTGTTGTCGGGTTCTGCTATACAGCATGTAACAGGACCCTTCACGAAGCCGTCAACCAAGCATTATGTACCATCAAACTAAGTAACTTTACGCAAAAATTATTGCTGGGAAACGAGTTTTTGAGGTCAATATCACGTTTTACGGTAGGACTCAATGTAACAGTGTAACGGTAGGTTGACTGGTAGAAAATGCCTAAGGCATTAAGTCCGCCTCTGTACTATGTGCTTGAAGTGTTAAATAAGTAAATAGATAAATAACGCACTCAAAACATTGTGCTGATGGACGGATTGAATTGTACGGGGGTCGTGAAGGTGTTTACAGTAAAAATCTTACATTAAAAACATGTATTTAAAAAAAAGGTTGTGAAAAAGTTTAACTTTGACCCCCAATATCTCCGTAACTAGAAGGTTCCCAGGTATGGTCTAGAACAAAAAAATGATCGCAATAACGGGGAGAACAAGTACCTTTATGCTTCGTTAAGGGTCTTGTTACACCCTCTAAAGTCTTAAGTCGCGGATAACTTTAATAACGGGATTTAGAATTATTTATTCAAGTAACATAGTATAAATATGAGCACTATGTCATTGTTCCCCGAACACACAACCACCAATGTACCTCAATACATTTTTATTATAAATTTTTCAGCTGAATCCCGAGTCCGGGAGCTAGAAACAGAATTATTAGCCGCCGAGAAGACGGCTAAAGCTCGCGAAAAGGAACTCAGCCCTATTTATCACCAGGTATTTATTTTTCAATACACTTTCTCGAAAACTGTTACTATTTCACACGCGTGGATTTTTAATATTTTAACGCACACGTGCGGAAATAAAAATTTTCACAGATAATTGTACTTACTGCAGTTCTCGGCTCCATAACAACCTCGCCTGCGGCTGGGGTGTTCATTCGGCCTCGAATGCAATAACAAAGTTTCCCCACTTACATCAAAATATACTCTTTCAATACACTTCCTCGAAAACTGGTTCTTAACGCACTACTATTGGGTTCAGAATGCAGTGTATTTCCCACTCGTGTTTTTTTTTTTCATTTGTTCCCTATGCATTGATCACCCCACTTGCTCAATGTTGTTCTATTTTTCACTTCTAAAACTGATTTGTTTTGGTCTAGATCGCGGTTCAATTTGCGGAATTACACGACACAGCCGAGAGGATGTTAGAAAAAGGATGCATATTTGTAAGTACATAAAGCTTATTTCTTTTAATTTCACCAGCAGCGGATTTAATTTTGTAAAAGCACCCTTGATATTGGAAAACAACACATTTTCGAAAATTCTAAGACGTGTTACATCTACCAACCCGCACTGGGCCCGCGTGGTGGATTATAGCCCATTCCCTCTCACAGAGAGGAGGCCGAGTGTCCCAGCAGTGGGAACATTATAGGCTGATTATGCTTATGATACTCACGTTTTAGAAGGCTGTTACCTTTATCGTTACCTTTGAAGATATCCTTATTACTCGACCCGGCGGAGGCCAGAAGTAGAGTAACGGACTGGTGGCCTACCATGGCGTCTTAAAGCAAGAGTAATTCCAGTGTGGGAAAGAGATGGCGATACACGACCTGTATAGCTCTGTCTCTTTCCCACACTGGAATTCCTGCTTTAAGACGTCATGGTAACCCCCCTGTTGTAACAATAAGCCGCAGCATCTAACAGCTAGGTGACGGCGGCGGTAATTAAAAAATAAACGTTATTACAATGTTCAAATAAATAAATCTATATAATTTTATAAAACAAAACTAAATGCATTAATAAAACAGTATCTATATAAATATATCAGTACTAACTGCAATAAACAGCCAGTAGTCTTCCTCCTCTCTCCTACTTAATCTATGCTGTGCCCGACAGGGTCCATATTTGTGACTTAATTTATGTTCCTTTCACCTTTATACATTATGGTACGCAATAAAGAATTGAGAATTGAATTGAGAATTGGCCCATGACTTCAGGTTCTTTCGATCCAAGGTAATGTGAAACAACTGGCAGGGTTGCATGATTTAAATAAAGTTGATTTAAATCATGTTTTTTATCGCATGATTTTTTAAAATAAAAATCACTGATTTAAATCATGATTTTTAATGCATGATTTTTGTAATAAAAATCACTGATTTATCACGATTTTGATTGCATTTAAAAAAAAAAAACACTTATTTTAATTTAAATCCGAAAAAGGAATTAATTAAACGCTAGGAGTGCATATTAATCAACTGTAATGTTCGTAAACAATGTTAATACAAAGTACGATAGGTGCAAGCACAATAAAAATCAACAATCAAATATAATAGATATTTTTTGTGATATTAAAAATATAATATAAATGATCACTATCATTTATTACAAGTAATTCAAGTAATGAATGAAAGTAATAATCATAATAATGTTTTCAGAAATATAATCTGCTTCACTACATAGTATAAAACAAAGTCGCTTCCCGCTGTCTGTCCCTATGTATGCTTAGATCTTTAAAACCACGCAACGGGTTTTGATGCGGTTTTTTTTAGAGTGATTCAAGAGGAAGGTTTATATGTACTACATTGCATCCGTGCGAAGCCGGGGCTACTTACTAATAAAAGCAGAAGGATAAATATATTACAACACTATACTGGCAACTGCTCCGCCATCTTCTACGGGATTAAAATTAACCTTATTTACATTTCCAGGACATAATTCCGTGGCGCGACTCCCGCCGCCAGTTCTACTGGCGCCTCAAGCGCTTACTGCATCAAAACGAACAGGAACGAAGAGTCCAAGAAGCGGTGAAGCCTGCGGACAAGATGGAGCAAGGACCTGCCGCCGCTACGCTGAGGAGGTGGTTCACTGAAGATAGGGGGGAAACGCAGGTAAGAAAACAAGAAAAAAATTATTTGGGCCCTCCCTTGGTGGTTGAAGATTTATTATTTACTAGCTGTTGCCCGCGGCTTCGCTCGCGTTTTTGTCGAAAATAATCCCACGGGCACGTTGTAAATATAGCCTATGCCACTAAGGGATAATGTAGCTCGCTATTAGTGAAAGAATTTTCAAAATTGGTTCAGTAGATCCAGAGATTACCCCTACATACAAAGTTACAAACAAATTTTATCTATTTTACTAATTTTACTTTATAATATTAGTATAGATTTAATTACGGTTATTAAAATAAAAAAAATTACCCCACACTAAGAATTTCTCCTGTATCATGGGTCCGTTTACAAACATTTAAACTCACATACACAAACAGCCAGACCCGGAACAACTATCTCTAGGCCATACAAATATTTGTTCCGTGCGGGGAGCGAACCCGCGACACGCAAGGCAGCAGTCAATCGCTCAACCACTGCACCAACCGTGCCCACAGTCCACAGTAACGCATGCTGGCTCACGGTGGTCGATGATAGACTTTGATCGTCCATTGTCCCTTCACACAATAGGCCACATTAGTCCGTGTTGGCCCATTAACTCTTCTCCCAATGAACCATAGGTTTCTCGCGCTATGGACTCTGGTCCCTTCGCAACTTGTACGGCAGAACGTGAGGGAGGCAGTCGTGCTAACAGATGAGATAGAGTAGTGCAACTGATGGAACTTAGTACTTAAACCCTTGAAAGAAAGAAAAATTGAACAACCGTGGAATAATATTCTTTTATACTACACCTACTTGGAAAGTACCTTGATACTTTATCAAATTTACGGTAGAAAGTACGTCATTGCATATCGAACAAATATGCGGGGAGAAAACGCATCTGAGCGGGAGAGAAAAGTGTATGAAAATCCATTTCTTACGTGGTTTTTCTTTTTTAATTTTGGGTAAGACTATGCGCCGGTAACCTAAATATCAAGAGCCAAAAAGTTTTTACAGTGAGTTTTTATCTCCAAGTTCGCAAAATGACACTGGCCACTAGCTGTGTGTTGGATGGTGTCGGGCTGGCAGTGCGACCCTGCGGCGGCAGGATAAACAATTTGAAAAAAGAACATGTGAAAATTGCAGACGCCATTGGCGCCATTTTCAATTTGTGTGTTGTTTGAGGATTCAGTTTTCGTTTTTTACTTTCCTTGTAGGTGTAGTATAAAGCACTATGTATCACTCGAGAGAAAGTGCGATTCCCGATCTCGGGTGTTTTAAAGCCCTCGCCTACGGCTCGGGCTTCAAACGACACCCTCGACGGTAATCGGTCACTTTCTCCTCTCGGTGAACAATGTACTATTAAACAAAAAAGGGTAATTGAAATTGGTTTACAGTTAGCAAAGATATCGCTGAACATACATACACACAATATAAAAGCATTCAGACGAATTGATAATCTCCGCCTTTTGGAAGTCTGTTAAAAAGGACTCGTAATGAAACATAGTATTATATTTACATTTTTGGTCATAGAGCGCCAAAAGGCTCGAGAACACACAGTGGACTATGGGATCCCGTACTTACGGTCTATTTTTGCCCATTTCACACATGGGCCACGATGGCACATTATGACCCATTTTCTGTAAAGTTAGCCCTAGCTGCCGGCCGGTCCCGACTTCGCACGGGTGGACATTTTTTTTGTTTTGTAAATATAACTTTAAGTTACTTAATAGTAGTAATAAATTAAAAAATAAAAAAAATAAAAACAGAAAAAACTAACAATTTATAAATTATTTCGGTGGTATTTTAGTAGTCTTGTAAAAGTTGGACGTGATTTCGATTCGTTGATTACTTTAAGCTTTAGGTAAAGAGTTACTAGAGTTCAGCCCCCTCGTATACGATAGTCTTTCTGCCGGAGTTTGTCCTCGGTGCTCTTAAAATTATATGGTTAGTATGCCTCGTAACGCGCTTTTTGTAAATGTTATTTGTTAATTAATTAATTTTGAAATCGGTCCAGTCGTTTTTGAGTTTATTCGTTACAAACATACAAATCTTTCCTCTTTATAATATTAAGTGTAGATTTACATTTTTAGTCATATAGTGCCAAATGGACCTCACATTGTGGACTATGTCAACCCGTTGTTGTTCACACATGGACCACGAGGGTCCAGATGGCCCATTTTCTTTATCACACATTGACCCATAAAACTATTTAATCCACATTTTATCACATACTAGCTGGTGCCCGCGACCTTCGTTCGCGTGAAATTACTGTAAAAAAATTAGCCAGGTTGGCCATTTATTAACAATTTCAAGGGTTTCATTTTTTGCACGGTACTATAATTATTTTTCTGAAGGAAAAGTAGCCTAAGTTAGAACTTATAACATCAGCTATCTGCCTGTAAAAGACCCATCAAAATAAGTCCAGTCGTTTTGGAGATTAGCCGGAGCAAACAGGCAGATAGAGCGACACACAGAAAGACAAAATTTGAAAAAAAAAAAAAACTTGTTATATGTGCCGTATATCTTTCATATGCATTCAGTAAAAATCTGTTATTTTGCTAGATATATATAGGTACAAACATACACTTCAATTTTATTTGTTTGTACATTGTAGATATAGATTGACCCATAAATCTATTTAATCCACATAATTAACCAATCCATCTCATCCCACAGTCCCACCAATGGGAGCACGACAACGAGGCCGTCTGCAAATGGCTGGAAGCTCAAGCAGGCGACGACAACTCCGTACTGGAGAGGAACCTGCGCTCCATACACCAGGACGCGCTCTTACAGGCTGTTAATAATCTTGTCGTGGTGAGTGTGAATTTAAAAAGTTACCTACAAGGCATATAACGAAAATGTATTCTATTATTATAAAAGTACTAGGTGACCCGCGCAACTTCATCTGCGCCACATAAGAGGGAGAGCGAGAATGCGCGCGTGGTACGGGATCATGGTTATTATACAGCGTGTAACAGAAAGGGTATAATCATAAGGAATACTGTGGTACGGACCACTAAACTGAACAACTTTCTCTATGGGACCACCATCGAAATCGTAAAAAAATAATCAGCTATCCCATACAAAATTGCGCTTGCAAAATCTTTGCATCCGTTTTGTGTTTGGTCTGAGGAAATATGATCATGTTTCTCAGTTCCGCAAGGAACTCAAATGGCTCCCTATTCGTCTTCGCAGGAACACTCGGATATTATGTCTCCTATACAACATCCTTTATAACCCTTCATATCCTAGCTACCTGCGCGATCGTTTTTCGTTTACCCGCCCTTCTGATGCTCTGTGTAGATCCCACCTCAGGCATCATCTTAATTTCCCATCCCATAAAACCGAATTCTATTCTAATTCCTTCTCTGTCCACGCAGTACGTTTGTGGAACTCTCTTCCGCCTAACATTAGAGATTCTAAAACTATATTTGTCTTCAAAAAGCAAGTCAAAGAACACTATCTCTCCTCTATACTGTAATATTCTGGATATTATTCATATTATAGGTATATATTTATTTTGTATATTATGTGTATATATTTGTGTGTATGTTTATATTATATAGGTATATTTTTGTTTTAAGTTTTAATTGAAATTTTCCTGTTCTGTCTTTTCTACACACTGTGTCTACATTTCTAATCCAACTTTCCTCTCGCAGGTCTGCTGGAAGAAATTTCTTATGAAATAAGCAGTACCTTTGTGCTCTTTTATCTGAATGTAATGTCCTATTAAGTATTTTGTGTGTACATAAATAAATAAATAAATAAATAAATAAATAAAATTTCAATACCTACTCGATCCAAATGTATGGGACAGCTGATTATTTTTTTACGATTTCGATGGTGGTCCCATAGAGAAAGTTGTTCAGTTTGATGGTCCGTGCCACAATATTCCATATAATTATACCCTTTCTGTTACACGTTGTATAAATGCCGAAATAATATTAAAAGCCGCACCTCTGTCTAAGGCGTACCCAGCCGATACACGCGTTTTTTTGAATGGCATCTCGCAAGCCAACCTATGAAGCTGGCTTCTGCTTAATCGGAGTATCCTGTGGATGCCTTGAGTGTAAGGCCTCCAGACAGGGCCAAAAATCTTATAAACTAAGCGACAGCGCGCTTAGGGCACCCCCTGTGGGGTACGAGCCTCGGCTTAGGGCGTCGCTGGGGAGGGCAGCAAGGGGACAGGCTGGATCTGAGTGAGATTATTTAGGAGCTGATTTAAAACTACTGGCTTTGCATCGCGGGCTGGCTCGAGCAAGGGTCGGGGGGGAGGGGGGGCGATACACGTGATGTTAACTTTTATAAACCTCTTTTCCAGGAACTCACACCATCACAACGGGCAGAGTTTATCAGAAACCTGACCGCGTTAGAGATGGAGCACTAATAGTATAGTTAAGCTCTGCTCAGACTGCGGCGAATCCCGCGCCGCGGACGCGGGACGAAACTGCCTCTCATGGGCTTGGACAAAAGTTACTTTGACTTCTTGATCATTAAGGTGATTGCAGGGTAGCAAGCAAAATTCAAATTTACGTTCGTTCTTTCGAATTTGTAGGTCAGTGTCCGGTTATGTTGATGAAAATATGATTCGCGAAAGTAACACGTATGCAATTACAGAATTAGAATCAATAAAATCATCAAGACTATTAATTCATGACAAAGTCAGAATATTTGAAGTTCGCTACCCTGCTACCCTGGTGCTACCACCTTAAGAATATGTGAGTGGTCGCGTCCCGCATCCCGCAGCGGGATTCGCCTCGGTGAGGTCAGAGTTTTATTTTTAATAACCTAGGACGAACAAATTATGTAGGGTACATATATTTATTGTTGGGGCTTTCTAGATACGATTCAAGTCTGTGTTATTTGTTTGAGTGGTTCTTCGGGAAATCTCAAGTCTAAAAACATAGTCATGAAAGTTTAAAAGAACAAACGGGATTTCCCACAGAATCACTCGGCTGCAAGATTATGTTATAAACAGGCCTAAAAGTAAGGTTATTTAATCTTTTGCAGTTACAAATATAACAGATTTATGCGTTGTAAGTTCAGAATTTATTAAAATTAAGTTTCACAGCCGTGCGAAAAAGTATTTAAATAAAAAACGGCCAAGTTCAAGTAGGTCTCGCTCACGAAGGGCTCCGTAACATTACCTAAAATAAAAAACACGTTTGTTGTATTAAGGGGGGCTCCCCGGCAACAGAAATACATAATCTGTGAAAATTTCAAGTGTCTACCTATCACGGTTCTTGGGATACAGCCAGGTGACAGACAGACGGACAGTGGAGTCTTAGTTAGTTCATAGGGTATGGATCCCTAAAAATGTTTGTAACACATCACAGCAAAAATACGTTTTCGCTATACGTAATCCACCATACAGTTAATTTAAATATCCTAATGTTTGCTTCTAGATTTTTATCGAATCTTTTTCTTCCATATTCTAGTCTTCCATTGAACTAGCCTCAACTCGTACTGCCATTGGCTAGACTTGTTGTCAAAGTCTAATATATCGATGGTCTAAAAGACAAACATGCTAATTACAGACCTACCAATTTTTTAGGAGGACTTTTTTATTGATTCAAAACTTCTAGATACCATAACTAAAAACTGTACATAGAAATATAATTTAGACAGAAAGAGACGGCATTATGTAATTTGGAGTTTTGGATAAGTTTGATCGGTAGAGCATGCTCATTTATACATTTGGAATTAAAATATTACATTATCAAAATGTTGTAATTAGTACATTTGTCTTCTAGACCGTCGATATGAGAGGTATATAATATATCTTCCATACTACCTCTTTTTTACCCATTTCGTTGGTAATAAGTTCTCCTCAGGAGTCATAAAGGCACTCAAGGACAGAATGATGGTAATACGCTCGCCCCCTTTTACATGTGACTTTACTACAGGTACCTCTGCGTAACATATTTGAGTTATTACTTTCAGAAGTAGGTATCCTAGTACTGTAGTGACTCCCGCATTGGTCTAGTGGTCGCAAGCGCGATTGCTGAGCACGAGGTCCTGGGTTCAATTCCCGGGTCGGGCATTGTGTTATTGGGTTTTTCTATTAGGAATTTCTCGGTAACAGCCACGAAGTCTGGATTTGTGCCCGGTTGATGGCTATAGGCTCGTCCCCTTTTATATGGGTCTTAGGTAAACCTCTGCCTAACTTAATTGATATTATCATACTTTATTACTTTCCAAAGTAGTAATCCTAGTATGCGAGTGAAACCGCGTGCTAAAACTAGCGTAAAAAAAAAACATAATATTCTTTCGTTCGGCTGTGAAACTCAGAGACATGACATTTTTTTGTATAGTAGTATCTTTTTTATTTATTTAGATACACCTAGTTACCTCTTGATACGTAAATAATGGACGTTGGTCCTAATTTGTTAGCCTTTTGACCGCTTGTCTGTTAGCCAACTGGCTTTGTGACCAAACAGGCCAAATGGCTAAATAGCTCTGAACTAACTAAATGGCCAACCTGGCTAAATAGTGAAACTGGCTGAATGGCCAACCTGACTAAACGACCAAACTGGCTAAAACAGACCGTTTTGTAGGGTAACGTCAATTCTAAAAGAAAATAAAATGTTTAAAATATATTTTTGCTTCTTAGATGCTGAAAGCGCAAATTGTGAATAAATTATAATAAAGTAGATAGTTCTATATGGTTATAAGAATTGACATAACCCTGCTAAGCACTATATATCGTGTTAGCATGAGAATTTCTTGCGTCTATTTGAAATTATCTCGTGTTTGCATAAGAATATACTTATGTCTTGCCCAGAGTATGCCAGGTATGTACACCCGTATCTATAGTCAAGTTAAAGTAATTACTTGAGTTGAAATAATTACTTTTGCAAACATTTTTATGCACCAGACAAGAATTAAAACAAAGTAAGAACCGTCAAAGAAAACAAAACTAAGAATTCTTACTTTTGATAGTTCTAACTTCGAGTAATTACTTAACTACAGAATAAAAATCGTATCAGTTATTACTTGTACTCAAGTAATCATTTTGACTTGTTTATAGATACGGGCATTAGTATCGTCTTACCTCACTGATAAGAGGCTCATTCCTAAGTCCAGCGGTCAAAAAGAAAAAAAAAAGAAAATTGTTTGAATTCCCAAAATTGTATGAATTACAGATGAAATATTGTATACATGGTGTCATATTCTTGTTGCGAATGTATAAGTAAATGTGTAAATTATACATTTTATTTTACAGCTAATTGGAGGCAATTTATAATGTTTAATTTCAATTTTTTGTATGCGGCTTGGAAAATATTTTTGAATTTCAGTGAAAACTGAAAAATCAGGAATGTCAAAGAAAAGATCTACTATTTTGATGAAAATTGTAGACATTTTAAGTTGATTCTAAATAAAAGTTTTTATATTTCTGTTTACCATCCAAGGGCGGCAAATCATAGATTTATACCTATTGTAATTGAAAGAATCTCAATTAAAAAATGTATTAATTGAATTAATAACTATTCTTCATTAGATGACTAAAAGCAAGAATTGGTCTTTTAAACCACTTTATACAAGCAATTACTTCTAATGAAAATTCCCCGCGTTACGGAGTAACTAGGTTGTGGAGGTCAGACAGGCAGTCGCTCCATGTAAAATACTGGTATTCAGCTGCATCCGGTTAGACTGGAAGCTGACCCCAACATATTTAATTCTAAAATTAATATATTTTCCAAGCCTCATAAAATCATGTAATAATAGCAATATTGTGTTCATTTATCATTGAAAATGTGTGAAAACTTGCAATTTGTACAAAATGTACTAAAAAAACATTCCCGTGATTATTTTTGTTAAATAATTTTATATTGTTGAAAAAACTTATTTTGAAACTCCCTATAGCTCTCAAACTATACCACTTGGATAAAAGCGTTTAGCGAGTGACCATACTAACTGAAGCGGAATCGGCTTCAGTCGATCAGAGAAAGCTGCAATGCTGCAATTAAAGCGAATAGTCGTCTGTCTTCGTATGAGACACTGTGGAATTAAACCATTTGACCAGGCGCAGAAACGGATACGTTCGCAAGCGACGCTACGGAGCCGATCGTATGCGTTGACATCCTGCCGGACACGTCGGCTGTCGCCGCATCCGTTCATATCTTTTCCGATCCGATGCGATACGAGCCGTTTGGTGGAAATCATATTTTACTAAAAATAATAGAAAATGTAGCTTATTGGAGTTTCAAAACAGGTTTTTTTGAGTGTAGCAACACTTGAAACGCTAAAAGCCGCTATTTGAATATGTAGTGATATTAATATTATTATCCGCGCGTCCACGAAACACGTTATTTATTATTTAATGTTATTTATGTTTAAAATGGGACCAAATAAATAAATGGTGTATATTATGATTTTGTTTTTTTTTTTGTTTTTTATCCTATGCTTCTGTGGGCACTGCTTTGAAAAGATCGAATTTGCACAGAAATTCCCAAAAGATTCTGACCCTTCAAGTTAAGGTGGATGCGCAAGGGTAGCACGCGAAATTTAAATTTTCTTACGTTTATTGCAATTTGCAGGTCAGTGTCAGGTTGTATGTTGATGAAAAATATGAATCGCGCCAGTAACACGTATGGAGTTACAGAATTATAATCATTCAAATCATCATTACAACCCTCCAAGTTCATAATCTCAAAGAGTGACTTTTTCATGAAATAGCTATTGAATGTGATTATATGAACTTGGAGGGCTGTATTGATGATTTGAATGATTATAATTCTGTAACTCCATATGTGTTACTGGCGCGATTCATATTTCCATCAACATACAACTTGACACTGACCTGCAAATTGCAATAAACCTAAGAAAATTTAAATTTCGCGGGCTACCCTTGCGCTTCCACCTTAAATGAAAGCTAGTTACTGGTCTGCAACTTTCACCCTTAAGCCCATAAGGTTGAAAAGTTGTCGACCGTCAGTGAACTTGGTAGTACGAATTAGGCTCAACGTCAACGCAGTTTTCACTCATAAGCCCTAAATTATAAGGTTGAAAAGTGGTCGATTAAAGCTGTGGCGAGGTAGTGCATCCTTACCAAACGCATTCGTTCGACCTGCTGAAAAGCTCCCACCTGGACATGAATTGCCATTACTGACCTGCCCGCGTAGCATGAGCACCGTAGAAACGGGTTTTGTCCACGAAGAATCGAAAAAAATGACGGATTGTGGAAAGATTTCTATCGTCGCAAGCATGGCGATGTTAAAAAATGTATGACAGACATGTCAAGTTGAATGTATAGAAAGAGTTTTGTCGATTCTTGGTAGAATACAGATAGTATTGCCATGCTACACGGGGGAAGTCTTTATATAGACTCCGGGCCCAGGTTGGTCGCAGCCAGGAAAACCTGCTCAGGTGGAGATTCATTATTGACTCTGCCCTGGAGGGTAAATGTGGTGGTGTTCCACAAACGATGGGGCACTTAATTTCGTATCCTGTGTGTCCTGTTGTTTGTTCATTACAAGAACTGATGGCCGCTACTGAAGGCGCCAAACTAATGGCTTAGTTCTGGGCCGACACAATTTAGATTGCCATCGACACACTAAAAAGAAGAAAAAAAAAACTAAAGTCTTATTAGTCCGCAATATCGCGATAACAAAAAATGCGTCCTGATCGATTCTTACACTCAAAGATAGGAAATTTAAAAACATAATTATTATTGTTATTCAGAAGAATTCTCAACTTTGAGCTGCTTACACACTCAACTGATCTAGGTCTGAGGTTTGTCAAAACCCGAGTGATATATTTTCGTTGTTTTCCTAATGTCGGAGATAAAATAGAAAATGACTGTTAGCTCTAGTTAAAAAGGTTTATGTAAAACGGCCCCCTAATCACTAAAATTATCACGCATAGCAAAATAATTGGTGATTGTAAAATATTGCATTGCTAGTGAAAATGTTTTCGTGGCTTAAAAAGTAAAACTTACTACCGAATACACGAAGTAATTACTCAATTTTAAGTAAATAATAATAAATAAATATCGCTGGACATTACACAGCGCCATCTAGGTGCCACACTAAGCAACGAGGCTTGTGTCGTGGACACCAGATAGTTGTTACTACTACATAGATACTTTTTGTTTGTAAATACATACTTATTATACATATAAACATCCATGACTCGGAAACAAATGTCCATGCTCATCACACAAACATTTGCTCCTACAATATCGATATTACAAAATCATTATCATTCATTCTCCTGCCCTGATCCCTATTTATTTGGAGTCGCTGCAGCATGTCTTCTTCCATACTTATCGATTACTCGGCATCTCACCAGACACCTCCGTTACTTGTAAGAAATATATCAAAGTATAATAGGTACAGTCGCCATCAGATATAACGTAGCGGGCGAGGTACTCAAATATTTCGGAGCAGCATTACTTTTCAACAAATTCGTTACACTAGATGTGGTCAATAACATCAGCACATGCAATTTGTCATAAATATAAGGCCAGCGACTTTTCAATAAATTCGGAACACATAGGTAGAGCTATATATTACCTATAATCGACAGTATTTGTCAAAATCATTTTTGCAGCAACAATATTTTGCAGCTCAAGTATGTTCTTTGCTTTCAAGTTTTGCATGACAATATGGCCACAGAATTATTTCTTGCAAGCTATTTTGAACTTCATTTTAGATGGGATTTCATTGTATTATCGTCTCAATTTAACAATAAAAAAACGAGCGTTTTTGTTGGTCTGTTGCACTGATTCTGGATTATTGTACCGACAGAAAGACTTCTATTAAACATCATAAAATTGAGTGATGGTGGAGGCTTCTAATGTATGATTTTAATTTATTTACTGACGGGCGTAGATTAAGCTCGTCACTTAAGTGCGCTATGTGCTTACCCAGATTATTGGGTTGGGTTGATTGGTTGTAGTGCAGGTCGGATAGCACGGTACGCCAGCATGAATGTCATCATGCGTCGTGCTCTTGCCACTTGAGTGCCAGCCGTTTTAGAACACGACGGCTTAGCACGCGACGATGGGAAGAGACCACACGATATGACCATAATGCCTTGGAAGTGGGGTTGGCCTGTGGTGTGGGATGCACGTGTCGATATCCTTGCGCCACCCCATCTTCCTAGCCCGGCGGGCTGTGCTGGGGCGGCTGCTGCAGGTGCTGAAAACCTCAAACGGCGCAAATACAATAACCTTATTTGTAGCTATGTGTTTGAGTCGTTTAGGGTTGAAACACTAGGGCCATGTGGTCTGACCTAGTCTTTCGGGCCACCGCCAAGTGGTTGGTCTGGCGCTGGTGTTTTTCTTCTTTTCTTTAAGTACATACTTTTATTATTATTTTAGTTTCGTTACAGATAATAATGTTAGTTGGGTTGATTGTATAGAATATTTTTTTATGAAATAAATTCTTTTCTGGAATCTAGTGAGTTTTTATTTAGTCGTGGTACTTAATAACCGCGAAGCCCTTCGAGTGTTAGATGGTCACTAATTCGATTATTCTGAACTATTAGTTAGTATCGTACCTATCGTAGAGAAATAAGTGACGTATTTTTTCCTATTCGAGTGAAAAACATATTTAACAAGCTTATAGTAAAAAAAACATTTTTTAAAACAATGTATTAAATATAGGTGTGACGTCATTTTTTTTCGTTTTATTCTCATCAAATCCTTTTAATTGATACCCATAGCATGGGGGTGCATAAAACATAACTAGTGCGTCTACTTTGGAAGTCCGCCATATTGGATGTAGAATGACGTCACTTAGCTAACCATGCGTTGGCATCCAAGTTGGATTTTCTGCAACATTTCAGCTCAGGGCTAAAGGAAGGCTTTGGTAGCATGCGCAGGCACATAAATAAACCCGAGTCTACACCAGGTTAGGGTTTTTATTGGTTATGAAAACATTGAAACATGGCTCTTACAGTCAGTTGATACCAGACACATCATCAAATGCCCAGCCTTTTCCCAAGGTTGAGGACGGCTTCCAGTTTAACTAGATATAGCTAAATACTAGTATTTCACACGGAGCGACTGCTTATCTGACCTCCACAGCACCGTTACTGTGTCATACACCAGTCGATAAATGAAAACAAAACGAATTACCACTAATCACAAACCGTTTGAATCTTTGTAAAAAGTTGGAATGTAACCCGCGACGAAAAATTACATGAACACTTTTCCAGAATTTTTCAAGATATATTAATATTACGTGAATGTAACATTTTTGGCTTACACGGGGTTCATCCGATTGTTTTAAAAATAATATTGGGCTGTAGCTTATCAATTGGGAGACCACCAAACGTCTTTGGTACCACCGATTGTATTTACTCTATTTATACGTGAATAAAATTATACGTGAATAGAATTTGAATTTGAAATAACTTCTAATTTTTTGATTAGTCTTTAATGTCCCACTGCTGGGCAAATGCCCCCCCTGTAGTATTATGTAAAAGGATAAGTGAAAGACCTTGTTCAAGTAGTAAGAAACAACTAGTCTTCTTAGGCATACCCACACTTTGGATAATCTTAATACGTAAGTGTCTACCTACACATAGGCTATTATAACACCCCCCCCATCCTAGGTACTCTTTTCGTGCGCCACTTTTAACCACCCATCATCTGCCTCTAGAGTCTTTTCCCAAATAAGTCGGGATCGGCTTCCAGTCTAAACATAAGGAGATGTATGAGAGCATTTACGGAGAAGCGAATTTACGCGCGTTTGCTTGAAATGCAGTGTTTCCCGCAGATGCCACCGCCGTTCAACGCGGCGGTGCACGCGCAAATACATTTATGGTAGATGACATACCGCCGCGTCGGACGCGGCGTTCAACGTGGCGATGCACGCAGCGTTCAACGCGACGGTGCACACGGCGGTGCACGCGGCGGTGCCCGCGGCGTTGCCATGTTTGTGTTTGGGCGTGCGGTAACGCGGGCCGCTGCACGCGCCGCCTCTCCGTAAACGGAAAAAAACGCTCAACGCGCTGCGCGACGCACCGTCCGACGCGACGCGTCTCCGTAAATGAGCACTTAGTTATAAATTGATTGCATCATGGCTGCTGTCACAGATAATATAGCGCAAATGAAACAGCAAATAGGTAAAAATATATTTATTTACTATAATATTTATATATCACAATAAGTACCTCTGGTACGCTATAGTGGCGCTTTTGTACAATAACAGGACCAGTAACAAAACAGCAAGAAAACTAAACGAAATTGTATTAAAAGATTTTCATCAAACGCAAAAAAAAAAATGTTGTCGCAGTTCTTCCAAAATACAAGGTGTAACTAGACCCTTCACGAAGCCGTCAACCAAGCATTCTGTACATCAAACTAAGTCAATCATCTGCCTTTTCCCAACTATGTTAGCGTCAGCTTCCAGTCTAACTAGAATACCAGTATTTTACATGGAGCGACTGCCTATCTGACCTCCACAACCCAGTTAGTACTAAGTAATACGATACCGTTTGGTAAGACTGGTTGTCAGACTTTCGGGCCACTGACTACCTGTAACGACTGTCAAAGATCTACAGATGACAGCCGGGACAAACAAACATCAAACAAAGTAACCCCACGCAAAATCACGATTTTTTGTTTTTATTTATAATGGAACAACATACAACATTTTTTTTTGCGTTTTATTATGCAAATATTTTTCAAACAATTTAATTTACTTTTATTGGCAAACATTGATAAGACTATAATACATAATATTTTACACAATTACCTACCTATATAACCATTAAATTAAAAAAAAAAATACATAATAATTAAAAAAAATCAAGAAAATTGGCTAATTATATAATATTACAATTCTCCTAAGTACAGCAGTATTCCGAGATACTTTTTTATGTACAAAGGCCGAAAAGATATGCACTACTTTGCTAACACATTTCTTAAATGGCGTACCTGGTCGTTAGCCCGTATTCGGGTACTCTAGACTTGTCTCGAATTCGAACACTGGGTGCATTTATTTAACAAAAAGAGTAATTTGTCCAGTCGAACCATGAAACCGAATACGATGACGACCGAAGACGGGCGTACTCGACCGCGTTCTTTTCACTTGGTCGTTTAGCCGAATTCCTGATGCAAACGACTAAGTGTTATTGCGCTATAATCAGGATAAGGGCCTTAGCTTAATGGCATTATTAGGCAAATGGTAATAAAGAGGTTCTTCATTATAACTTGGATACGGAACCCTAAAAAGAACATCTCGCCTGTGCTGTAGCGGTGTACGTAATAGTGCGCCCACATTTTGCTAGTTACGTTGAAATCGCATGTAATAGGGGGCGAGCCTATTGCCATAAATCGGGCATAAATCTAGACTCCGTGGCTGCTACCGAGAAATTCCTGATGGAAAACCCCAATAACACTTGCCTGACCTAGGAATGAAACCTAAGGACCTAATGCTCAGCTGTTGTGCTTGCCACCACAAGTCAAACGAGGCAGTTCATTGGTTGCGTCTAACAAAATTTTTAATCAAAACAAAGTGCACATGGCTACATATCAAGCTATACATTTCCGGTGTAAGCTGACCTCGTATTGTACGAAAATCCTATACAATGCGAGATCAGCAAACTGGAAATGTTAGCTTGATGTGTAGCCGTGTGTACAATTCAGAACGACCGCAGACCGCAATCGTTCACCGCAGAACGCCGCCAAATCGAACAATGACAGAACACAGCAACAAGACTGATTTCTATATAACTCTATGATATTCTTTGATATTTTCTGACAATTAAGATGTTCTTTCTCTTTCTAGTATTAGCCAAATATGATAAATATATCTCCCTCTGTCATTTTGACTATCGCAGTTATCTAATAAATAAGAATCAACAAGATATTCGAGTAAAAATAAACTTTCAATGTATAATAATTTACGTAGATTTTAATTTTAAGTGCAATAAAAGAATACTGGTAATAATTGATTTCTATCACATTTTTATGAAATACCTAGTAAAATAATTTTAAAAAAACTTTTATATTTATAAGTTTTTTTTTTTTTTTTAATATTTAGTTTTTAAGCACCGTTTTTAACAATTGCGTTAATTTTAAGTTTTTTGTAAGTACAAAATGCAGACTTAAAAGCTCAAATTGACATTAGCTCTAATTTACATATTTTGCTCCGATATTTTAATTCTGTATGATTTCTATTAGTACTAGGTTTATCCGTAATTAATTATTATTCGAGAGTGTTGGATGGTTACTCATTCGATTATTCTGAACTATTAGTTAGTATCAGTAGTACAGTCAGCATCAGAAGCAGATTAACACTAAGTACTCAAAGTTTCAAAGCAGGTTTTTTAATAAAAACTTGTTAGATATTACTCGTTACTAACAAGGTATTGAAGATTATGGAATATTTTAAAGAATAATCTTCTGAAACTTTAAAAATAATAGCTGGAGTCCTGTACATCAAATAATTAAAATTCAGAAATGTCAAGCTACTTCTGTGGCTGACCGTACCTACCTATCGTAGAGAAATAAGTAACGTATTTTTTCCTATTCGAGTGAAAAACATATTTAACAAGCTTAAAGTAAAAAAAAAACATTTTTTAAAACAATGTATTAAATATAGGTGTGACGTCATTTTTTTCGTTTTATTCTCATCAAATCCTTTTAATTGATACCCATAGCATGGGGGTGCATAAAAAATAACTAGTCGTTCAACTTTGGCAGTCCGCCATATTGGATGTAGAATGACATCACTTAGCTGACCATGCATTGTCAGTGTGTATGCAAAATTTTAGCTCAATCGGAAACCGGGAAGTGGGTCAAATTTAACTCCTAAGATTTTTTTACATACTCACTTATGAACTTAATAAAAGCGTGTTAAAAAACGAACGGTTTCTGATAATTAACTATCAGAAATCGTTTAAGATTTTCATATTGAATTTAGATTACAAATAGACTATTTATAAAGTTTAAATTGACAAGCATTTGTTTATCACTAAATATAATCCAATATAATATAGTAGTAGCTGTTCTTCGTACAAATTGACATAATTATCATTCTAATATTTGACAAATGTATACAAAATGTCATATCATTCTAATATTCGAAAAATGTTTACAATCATGGATTTATTGTAAACTTGTATGATTGATTGTTATTATTTTTTTTTAGTAAATTTAATCACAGTATGAAATTTAAAAGCAGTTTTGATCGTTTAAATGATACATATTCGTACACCCGTATCTATAGTCAAGATAAAGTAATTACTTGAGTTGAAATAATTACTTTTGCAAACATTTTTATGCAACAGACAAGAATTTAAACGAAGTAAAGAATCGTCAAAGGAAGCAAAGAATTCTTACTTTTGACAGTTCTAACTTCAATCAATACTATAGAATAAAAATCGTATCTTGAGTAATGACTTTTATTCAAGAAATCACTTTGACTTGTTTAAAGATAGGGGTGTGCTTTCGCAGTTTCCATGAAAACGTCATCTAATGACACAAAGGCATAGTAAGGCATTTTGAAATTGACGCTAATAAGTACTAATTACATTTTAATATTTAATTTGTATATTAATTACAATATTATTTCAAATACTGACGGTATAAAGATTACCGAAAATGGCAGCTTTCTGTGCCTTTTCGATGATTGGCCAATGATAGTTTACGTCAATACATGGTCAAGTTAAATTAGCTAACAAAACTCTGAATTCGCATATCTAAGTAAGGTAAAACAAAATAATATAATAGTTTAAAAAAAAAACGAATAGACACTCTATAGAGTGACTTCATTTTATTTCTCGTATTCTTCTCAGCAAACCCTTTCATTTGATACCCTTATCATGGGAATGCATAAAAAATAGCTAGTCCGCTATATTGGATTTTTATAATGACGTCACTTCGCTTACCATTGCGTTGTCATCCAAACTAAAAATGTATGCGAAATTTCATCGGAAACCGGGAAGTGGGTCAAATTTAACTTCTAAGATTTTTTTACATAGTTTCAGGTGAAGCTAATAAAACACTCATAATTTCAAGTAACTGCGCTACCAGCGGTCGATAGCATCACAGCTTCGTCGTTATAGGAAGACCAAAAATCGATGGATGGACTGTGTGAAGGATGATATGGCTAGAAAGGAGGTGTCTGCCGAGATGACGAGTAATAGATAATCATGGAAGACATGCTGCGCCGACCAAGGCAGGAGAATTATGATATCGTCAATATATATCGATAGCCATCGCGTTATCAGAATTTCGCTATCTAATTTGAATTGACCGTATATCTTGAGGTGAAAACATTAACATTAAACAATCTTAAAGACGTGCAGTTATTTCTAGACATTGGCTTACATTGGCCGACCATTATGTGAAGGCACATAGGAAGGAATGTAGTAAGTTAAAAAGAAGTCACTATTTTGTGCGATTTCACGAAGTTTTCTTTGTCTCCATCATTCTGTGATAACTCTGAAAGGAAAAAAAAAACAGATTAAATTCATTCACATTTCGTCAGTTTGTTTAAGTCCCATGTAGTAAGGGGCGAGCCTATTGCCATCAATCGGGCACAATCCCGTCAGTACTACTGAGAATTTTCTGATGGCAAAACCCAATGGCACTAAGCATATTTATTTCATCACCACTGCTCCTAAAATAACGAAAGAAAAAATTCATGTAAAAGCCAACTCTTTCTTATAGAGAAGAGGACCGTGTCCCAGCCGTGGGAACGTTATTATGGGCTGATGATTCTACGCTATTTTTTTTTTTATTCAGGGACAATAAACAACTACAATACGTAGTTGGAACATAGGAAAGATAATACAAAACATTAACAAGATTGCAGCCCACTACATCATCAGCATATTAACAAAAGAAAATATGATAATGATTGCCACTAGATAAGTAATAAATTAGAAATAACAATTAGCAATAATTAAATAAACGAAATAGTAACTAAATCATGCAAAATAGAAATTCCAATTAATTTTGATTGCTAGGCAACAGAGTAATAATTAACACTAAAACAAATAAATACTAAAATCTAGACTAGCTTACATTCCTAGTAACATTATTGATTTATAATAATTTTCATAACATTATATTTAAATTTGGATTTTGAGCATACAAAAATATCAATATTAACAAAATTACAATGCTATGAGTAGATTCTCACCTCCTCAGCCATTTGGTACAGCAGCCGCGCTGTCTCCGGCCCCGTCTGCTCCACTAACGTCTTGAATATGCCACCGCTGTCTGGCTCTGATGCTTCAGATCTGCAAAAAGTAATAGATATAACATGTTTTCATGGGATGCACCCTTGGACATCAGCCGTTGAATGGCTTATATTTTTACGATTTCGTAGCACGATGCCTACTTTCGCACTATGACTACTTTTTTGGACTTTCAAGTAATGGGTAGCACAATGCCAACATTTTGAAACCACCATACATTTGATCGCGTACATGCCAACAATCGCATTATGACAAAAAAAATCTTAATACATTGTTCAAATCCAGCATGCCTACTTTGGATATCGTCAGTACTTTTTGTATGTAAGAGGCCTACAGTATGTAAAGTCAAACACAAAATTTGTTTAACATTGGGTGTTTCGTAGACATAATTACGTGTGATGATAAAATTAAATGGGTGGGTAAAAACAAATTGAATATAAAATCCGTCGGTAATTTTATTAGTACTAAATAAATAAATAAAATTGAAATAAAATAAAAAAAGCCTTTTATTTCTTGCCAGTTAAATTAAGTACTTGCATAAATTAAAATTATAAAAAGATTACATTGTTAGATTTTATTATAAATTTACAACATTATATTATTAGATTTTATTGTTACATTATATTATTAGGCTATAGATTAACACGACTTTTATTGAATTAAGCTACATTACATAAAAATATCATTTTTTTTTAATATTATTTACAGGCTGTCGTTCTGCATTTTGAATTTCAGGAGGATTGAAGTCTTTATTATTTTATTTAAAAATCATTGTCCATGCCAGTAGGTAAAGTTATCTAAATTTACTACTTACTTACATCACTTTAGGTGGAAAAACTAATTGGTAAGAAATATTTTTTGTTTGACTGTACTAAAACAGACATAATGCTATATTCAGATAAGATTTTTCATAAAGTTGGCAAACTGCGATGTAACTGGGACAAAAATTAAAAAGTAGGCATCGTGCGATCTAATGTATGGTGGTTTCAAAATGTTGGCATCGTGCTATCGATTACTTAAAAGTACAATAAAGTAGTCATAGTGCGAAAGTAGGCATCGTGCTAATAAATCATTTTTACGACATGTCTTTTAATAAATAATTAATGATAATTAAATAAAAAAATATCTGGAAAACTTGGTATGGGCTAAAAAAATATTAAAGTTACTACGTCATTCGTGTGACGTCATTTTTTTCTTATTTTTCTATCAGAACCAATTTCCCAAACCATTTCATTTTAATACCCATATCATGGGAATGCTTAAAAAATAACTAGTCAGACATATTGACTTTAGAATGACGTCACTTAGCTAAAATATCTGGAAAACTTGGTATAGGCTAAAAAAATATTAAAGTTACTACGTCATTCGTGTGACGTCATTTTTTTCTTATTTTTCTATCAGAACCAACTTCTCAAACCATTTCATTTTAATACCCATATCATGGGAATGCTTAAAAAATAACTAGTCAGCCATATTGACTTTAGAATGACGTCACTTAGCTAACCATACATTGTCATCCAAACTAAACGTGTGTGCAAAATTTCAGTTCAATCGGTTGGGATAACTGCTTTAAAATTTGGTTGCAAGATTTGATGTAAACAAACATACAAACATTGCAAGTTAAATAACAGCCTGTAATAAGTATATAGGGTGTAACAAGGCCCTTAACGAAGCCGAGCGGTACTTGTGCTCCCCATCATTGCGATCATTTTTTTGTTCTAGACCATACCTGGGAACCTTCTAGTAACGGAGATATTGGGGGTCAAAGTTCCAACTTTTTCATAAGTTTTTTTTTAAATATTTGTTTTGAACGTAAAATTTTACTGTTAACACCTTCACGATCCCCGTACTATTCAATCCATCCATCACCACAATGCTTTGAGTACGTTACATTGAGTCCTACCGTAAAACGCTAATAATGCTGTCCTATTTGACCCAAAGGTTTCCTGGTAGAGAATGCCTTGTGGCATTAAGTCCGCCTATGTACCACTATTGTACATGAAGTTAAAAAAAAGTCGTTTCCCAGCAATAATTTTTGCGCAAACTTACTTATTTTGATGTACATAATGCTTGGTTGACGGCTTCGTTAAGGGTCTTATTACACCCTGTAGTTTTTAGATGTTAAACTAAAAATCTTACCTCTCAGAGTAGGTTCTTATTCTGTCTCTATTCAGAATTAGTTTTTCATTCTGATCACTTGGCGCTGTGCTCGGCTCGAATGTGAAGTTCTCTGGTATGGCTAGCGGTGCCTGCAATAATCATACATTTAACCTTTTGAACGCCTTTGTCACATACGTGACAAGCAATTTAAACGCGTGCCCCGCACGCCAACGACACAAGTATGTGACAAAAAATGCAATGCACTATAACACGAAATAAATAATTCGAAAATTACAGAAAAACATTTTTTATAATAATAATATAAACAATATTATTATTATTAATATTAGTAGATCCAGAGATTACCCCCTACAACCTAAGAAACTTAAGTATAGATAATTGAATATTCTTACCTGACTTTTACTCAATACCCGGCTCCTGGGTACATTGTCGTCTTTCCTCTGGACAGCGGCCTGAGTTAACAGCTCATACGGATGTCCTGACTCAGCTACACGACCCCTGGTGACAGAATGTAACTTGTGTATTTTTATAGTTTACGACCCGCCCCGGCTTCGCACGGGTCGATGTTATACATACAAACCATTCTCTTGAATAATAATAACTCTATCTATTAAAAAAACCCGCATCAAAATCCGTTGCGTAGTTTTAAAGATCTACGCATACATAGGGACAGACAGCGGGAAGCGACTTTGTTTTATACTATGTAGTGATACAATACTAATTTTTGACCGCGGCTTCGCTCGCGTTAATTTAGAATTTGACAATCAATTCGGGTTGTGCTCTGCTTGTAATAATATAATTCAATCATGATTCGAAAGACACGTGGCGCCATCTACTATCATAAGAACGTTAATGTTGTTTTCCACGGGAACAGTACTTTTTCCGGGATGAAAGGTACCCTCGAGTCGATCTTTAGGTTAAGCCGTACTGCCTAGGTTGGTCCGTAGATGGGTGACCACCCATTACATACCGAGTTTCCTCCATGCCTCAGAAAGCACGTTAAGCCGTTGACCCCGGCTGTCATTTGTAGATCTCTGACACTCGTTACAGGTAGTCAGTGGCCCGAAAGTCTGACAACCAGACTTACCAAGGGGTGTCATATTACCCAGTACTAACTGGATTGTGGAGGTCAGATAGGCAGTCGCTCCATTTTAAACACTGGTATTCAGCTGCATCCGGTTATACTAGATGCCGACCCCAACATAGTTGAGTTATTAGTAAGACTAAGGTAAGACTGGTTATCAAACTTTCGGGCCACCGACTACCTGATTTGTTGACGAGCCTATTGCCATCAACCAGGCACAAATCCCGACTCCGTGGCTGATAACACTTTGTCCGACCCGGGAATTCAACCCAGGACGTCATGCTCAGCAGGCGTACTTCCGACCACGAGGCTGTGATCTCTATAAGGTAAGCACAAAATGACAGATGTACACTCACTTGTCCATGACGATGACTCTGTGGTAGTCCATCACGGTGTTGAGTCGATGTGCGATGGTCAGTACGGTCGAGTGCGCGAACTTTGTGCGTATCGTTCGCTGGATGTGCTTGTCGGTGCTGTGGACAAAACAGCGTAATTAATGCCCATTTTCACTACGGCAAGAATGCCTAAATAAAAGCATATTGTTCAGGGTTCGAAAATATCCGATATTTATCATAAATATCAAAATATTGGATATATGATATATATCCGATATATATCAAGTTTGATATATATCCATTTTGTATGAAAGCCACATTATTATTTTATTGTATTATTTATGTATACTACTTGCATATGTGTTACATAGACATAATAAATAAATAAATTCATCATCTATTAAACAGTTATATTCTATAAATACAAAAGTTATTTAATGCTTCATAAATACTCAACTTTCTGAAGTAAAATCGTTTCTGTACTTGTCAATTACATTCTTTGTAAAAAAATAATAGAGTAAACACAAAAAAAAACTTAATCTTTCGTAACGAAATTTTTCTGACACGACTTACGCCACTAATGCCGGCAGAAGTGTTGCCATTTATGGATTAGAGGTTACTATTAGGGAGTATGTTTTAACTCTACTCCAACGTCATATACATTTGGGAAGTAGAAATACAGTAACAAACGCAAAAGTTACTTAATAATATAAAATGCTTAAACCATTTTTGTATTGATATATATCATGTTATACAATCCATTGATATACATCCTCGAACCCTGATATTGTTGAAGTCTCAACGCTCGAAACCAGGCAGTAAATTTACTTGGTTTAATTTACTTGGTTGTCTCTGTCACACTAAGAGGTTCCCCAGTCAAGTGGGGAACGTGTTAGTATGACAACCGCGAGTGAGAGATTACTGCACAGATGATCAAGTAGTTTACTGACATGGCTGGCATGTTGCTTTCAATTTCATTATTTTATCATATCAAGACATCGATACCTATCTGTGAAATTCCGCTTACTAACCCTTCACGTGTGTGGAGTTTTACTAACTGACTCAGTCAGTGTAGTTTCACAAGCTAATTTATCTTCACCCTGAAGTTTCACTAACTTAATTTGGCAAGAGTTTCTCTAGCTAATTTAACATGACGTTTCTCTAGCTAATTTTACGTGACATTTCTCTAGCTTATTAGTATGACGTTTCTCTAGCTAATTTATGATGACGTTTCCCTTCATGTTTAGAGTTTCTCAAACTAACCTATAATTAGAGTGGAGGAGCTAGATAATTTATTTTGACCTTATTTCTATACTCACTCGGTGTCAACGTTAGCGGTGGCTTCGTCCAGTATGAGCACCTTACACCCCGCTAGCGCCGCGCGGGCTAGGCAGATGAGTTGTCTCTGTCCCGCCGACAGATTCCCGCCGCCGTCGCCAACCTTCGTGTTCAACCCCGCCGGCATATTGCTCACCATCTCTCGTAATTCAACCTGGGAAAGATGACGGAAAAAAACATTACCTACTGCAGCAGTTCATTCAAAGTTATGTTATCTCTAGAATAAACCTTAAGGCAACGAGAATAGAGGTCACTATACACCATTAAAAGGACAGTACAGTACTACCAGTAAAAGTATGCGCTTCGGTAATTATCGCCTTTTCTCGGAATTCTGATAAGTGACCGGAGTACACTGACCTGACACTTCGAAAACTTCAAACAAACTATAATAAGTATGTTCACTGCTACAAACAACAGCAACACAAAACTTTGGAAGCTTTGGAGCTTCGGGGTAAAGCTGCGTTTCCACCAGAGATGAGCGAGGATGCGTAGCTGGGGATGTGTGTGGAACTAACCAATCACACAGTCAAGCAAGTGAAAAAGAAGCGATATTAGTGGTTAGTTTCACACACTCAACGCAGTCTTACACTTTAGCGCGACGATCGTGCTTATTCGCAAATACGAAGACTACCGAAGCACAAACGTTTTCTGGTTTAACTGTACTTACAACTAAAAAGTAGAAGTAATGCAATATTCAACAACTGTTAGAGCTACTGACCTGATCCAAAGCCTTATAAATATCAGCGTCTGAATACAGCCCCTCGGGGTCCAAGTTATCCCTCAGAGTGGCCGCAAACAGCGCGGGACGCTGCGGCAGTGCACACAGGCGGGAACGCCACGCTCGCAGGCCTGCGGTCTGGGCTGGTACCCCGTCGACCAGGACTGAGCCGGATACGCGGCCTAACCTGTAGAGAAACAGTCATCGAGATTACATTAAATGCAACTAGATCGACCGCAGTAAATCGATGTCGAAACATCCGAAAATAATCTTTCTTTAACGTGTGGTTAGTGTCTAACCTGGTGTCAGAGTTTTTACGCCGCCCATGGGCCTCTGACTTGGCTTTACATGCCGTCGAGAAATATCTCTCAAGCATGCTGGTTTCTTCACGACGTTTTCGTTCACCGAAGCAAATGATAATTATACAATACGCAAATAAATCCGAAAAATCAGAGGTGCGTGTTTTGGGTTCGAACTCGAGATCTATGACTTGGCAGTGCGACTATCACTATACCGGAAATAATGTTATGATATTTTCGATCGACCAGTCTAGTTGCCTGTCTCCTGCTCCTTTAAATATCTGAGATCAGTCTTTAAATTCTTTAATCGTTATAAAATGACCAAAAGACGATACGACGTCGCATTGGACACGTTCGCATGTCGTATCGCGATGCGATGTCGTATCGCGATGCGATGTCGTATCCCGGAAATATAAACGTACTACGTAAAAAATCACAACATGTTGGCGTGTTGTTGTTTGGGTTTGGTGTTGGTGTTGGATTATAAACAAAAGTTGTTTTATTTTAGACTATTTCAACTATCACAAAGGAGATGTTTCATTTTTGTATGGGACCATAACCTGTACTTTTTAAAAAATCTGGGAAACAAACCCCTGAATAGAATAAAGTGTCATTTTTTACATAATAATACATGGTTTTTATGCACACAATAAAAATTAACAATGTATGACGTTTGTCGTGAGTGTTATGACAGATTGTAGAGATGACGTTTACATAACCTAGAAATTGTTATTTGATAATAATTGTATGTACAAAGCAAAAGTCGTAGGAACAAAACACAAATGAGAGAACGTAACATCACACCGAAAGCCACGAAAGTCGAAACCAAGTCGAGACGAACAAGACTCGCCTGACAGACACACAGGATTTGTCAAAACAAAATGTCATTTTGAATTTTTCGTTCAGAAGTGCACTACAGAAAAGTAGTACCTCTACCTATTATATTTTTTTAACAATGAAATCATCGTTCTTGCTTATAATTAGTCGAAAATTATGTTAGAGAGTAAAATATTTATTATTTATTACAAGAACACATACTTTTCATATTTATCATCGAAGTGTTATTATGATTTTATGTGACATGATTTCAGAACGAAAGCAGAATACGCAAACAGTAAGACGCCATGTTGAATAGAATATGGCAATAATTGAAAAACTATTACTTTTCATGCACAACAAATCAGGCTTAAATTCTCGAAAGAATATTTTTCCTAAATTCGTGGTATTTTTTCCACTTTTTCGATAAATGTACACACGGCTACACATCAAGCTGTACATTTCCAGTATAAGCTGACCTCGCACTGTACAGAAATCTTATACAATGCGAGATCAGCATAACCTGGAAATGTATAGCTTGATGTGTAGCCGTGTGTACATCTTATGGCCGAAAATGAAACATCTCCTTTGTTATATTTAGGTAATGAAAACGCTCTACGCTACGCCTTGTATCGTTTATTTTTTTAATTACAGTGCAAATATGGTGATGTTCCACTAAGAATAGGACACATGATCTCGTGTCCTGCGTGTACTGATGCCTGCACACTACAGAAATTGATGGACGCCAGTGATAGCGCCAAACTCAAAATTATGTTCTGAGCCGACTCTTTGTAGATTGCCCATGACATGCCAAAAAGTTCAGGAAGTGTAATCTTACCTAAACAGCGCACTAAGTAGTGAACTCTTGCCAGCGCCTGTTCTGCCAACCACGGCAACTTTCTCAGCCGCTTTGATAGAGAAGTTAACTCCTTTGATAGCGTACGTTGGCTCACCACCAGCGCCAACAGCGCCTGGGGGCTTCTCGTACTCGAGGGATACATCTTCGAAGACAATTTCGCCTAGAATAAACGTATTCTTATAGTCAGATTCAGAATCTATTTTCAATAGCACCAAGGGGCAGCTAAATAGACACTTCAGGAGTCTTTCATACATACTCGTACAATATGTTAATAAATCCTGTCCGATCCGAAAGGGACATATGCTGGGCGTAAACAGAACCTACACGAAGACGTCAACCAAGCATTCTGTACATCAATCTAAGTAACTATACACAAAAAATATTGCTGGGCAACGACTTTTTGGGGTAAAAAAATCACGTCTTCCGGTAGGACTCAATGTAATTGCAGGGGCTGCGGGACTGTTCGAAAGAGATACCGCGGCCCTGGAACAAAAGGGCAAAGGAAGGAACATGGATGGGTTTTAGTCAGTAAAAGTCTGACACTCCCTCCTGCTCTGACACTCCCTCACGATTTCCCATCCGGAAAAAAAAGGACTCAATGTAACGCACTTAAAACATTGTGCTGATGGATGGATTGAATATTACGGGGGTCGTGGAGGTGTTTTTCTTTTAAAAGTCTTACATTAAAAACATGTATTAAAAAAAAACTTGTCAAAATGTTGGAACTTTGACCACCAATATCTCCGTAACTAGAAGGTTCCCAGGTATGGTCTAGAACAAAAAAATGATCGCAATGACGGAGAGAACAAGTGCCTTTCGGCTTCGTTAAGGGCCTTGTTACACACTTTAGGTATACCAATGACATTGCTAAATATAATAAGAAACGTAAAATATTCATGAAAGTAAAAATATGAATGAATTTTAAAATTCATGATTTTTGTCTCAAATTACCACCATTTCCCTAAATTCAAACCAACTTTAAAACGTGACAACACCATCTTCGACATATGTATGTTCGATCATCAATTGTTTGTTTATGACGTCACTACCCGAGAAGCGACCGCCGCTCGCGTCCGTGTGTTGCCATAGAAGTTTCCTCATTTTAGTACATTTTATTTAATTTTCATCGGGGTATTTTTTTAAACTTTTTTCTCCAAAAAGAATTACTTAAATATAATCTAATCTCGATACCTAATAACACCCTCACGGATCGGACGAGGTTTTTTTTATCATATTGTATAGGTGTTATAGTGAAAATGGGCATTAGATAATATTATTATGATAAATGTTTTGGAACCACAAACTCATTGTCTTACACGACAAAGTTAAGATTCTATTACAACCAAAAACATAGGACTGATAAGTTGCTTTTAAAATTCAATTTCCTTAGCAAACAATAAAATTATTTTGTGAACAGTTTTGATAAACACCTTTTTAAGGTACTGTATACAACAAGCTCACGGCTCATTAGGTAACCAATGGTCATTTGAAATTCCAGAGACTATCTTTAAGACAATGTCGAATGTCCACCTAAAATACAAGTGCTTAGTTCCCGAAGGCAAGCCGACCGGAATCGGCTTCTTAGGTACCTTCGAGCCTGCCACCTACCTTTAATAGGCCATTTTTCAAAGTCCAAGTCAGGGTGATTTTGTTTCAACGCATCCTTGTCCACATCTAAAGGTTTTTCTGGGGGAAGATTCGTATATTCGAGGATTCGTTCAACCTGAAAGATAAAAAAAAACTTATAATATTTCTCTTTTCCGACAACCGAGGGGCCGTAAAGATGTTATGAGGTGCTTGTGGTTAAGTAACAGATCGAGAGTCGATTGATCAAGGTTAGGACTACGCTTGCTTGCCGCTTATGGTCCGTGGATGGATGACCATCAAACTCTTATTGTGCCGTCAAAGCAAGCTAAGCCATTAGTCCCAATGGGGGCTATCGCGTGTGAATTCTCCGCTAGAGGCGCTAGTGTAGCGCGAGGCCACCGAAATGTCAGATGTCATAGAAAGTTCACGCGTAGCGTGATTTTTTATCCCGTATTTTCACTAATATTCACAATCGTGGTCTAGATTGAGCTATTCCTGATTAATTATAACTTGAAGATTTTAAGTAGCAACTTAGGATCTTATTTGTTAGTACTTGGAGGTAAAATTATTTTTAAATGTCTCATGCTTGCTAATTTTAGGGAGAATGTTGTAAATAAATGATCTGAAGTTTACACTATGTTGTTATACGTATTAAAATAAACTTTTTATGAAGTTATTGGTACTATAGAGTATAAAATAGAATTATTGTCATGACCATAAGCGACAGTGGCGTCATATGGTGAGCTCAAAAACGATAGCCCTCATTGCATTCGTAGATCTTAGACAGACCTTTCGGGGAGTCAGTAAATCTGACAACCAGTCCAATACCATGCCAATAAGTTCATACCAAGAGGTACCATGTAATAATCCAGTAACTGACAGTCGCTCCATGTAAAATACTGGTATTCAGCTGCACCTGGTTAGACTGGAAGCCGACCCCAACATAACTAATTCTAAAGTTATTTGGATATTTTCCAAGCTTCATAAAATCATGTAATGTTCATTTATGCTCAATTGAAACAACTTAGCGCTTTTTGCTTTGTTAACTAATATTAATTACTTGAAAAAAACTAATTTAATACAGGGTGGGGACAGATCTCCACCAACAGACAGGGTGCGTACTGAAAAAAATCATCAAATTCCACCGGAATTTTTCTCCAGTTTTTTTTTTCATTCCTTGTACGCAGCACTTCATTTTTGTAAATAATACGGAAAAATCAAAAATCCAACAATGGATGTTGAAATACTCTAACGAACGACGCGTGAAATCAGCTGTTCACTTCCTGCCTAGCTACAGAGTTCATCGAACTCGTCGTCGCGCTTGCCGTTCGCTATCTACGTTTTGCCACGGTAACGATACATTGCGTATGAGGAAATAAAACAAATCAAATGTATTATTGGATTACCCTAACATTCCTGAAATAATTTCTTGCATCGGTCATTTTAGTATGATAAAAAGAATTCACCCCATTAGTTTGTGGAGGGCTTTCCCTTACAACCTTTAAACAGATAATAATATGCTGCTGGGCAATTTGTGCTACAAAGAGGAGAACCCCTGAGAATACTAGGAAGTGATGAAGGTTGGGGGTTTTGGGAGACTGTCTTAAACGATTTTGAAGTCCAAAAAGTATTAAGTCTCTGCTTCATTTATTTTTCGACGACCCGAATGACGCAGCGGTAATGAGGCTGCCTTACGTTCTTAGGGTCCCGGGTTCGAATCTCGGTAGGAGCAAATGTTTGTGTGATGAGCATGGACATTAAATTTGTTTCCGAATCATGGATGTTTATATGTTTATTAAGTATGTATTTACAAACAAAAAGTATCTATGTAGTATTATCAACTATCTGGTGTCCACGACACAAGCCTCGTTGATTAGTGTGGCACCTAGATGGCGCTGTGTGATATTTATTAAAAAAAAAAAAAATGATAACATGACTTTCGATATGATTTTGATTGACCTCAACACAGATGGAAGGCTGCATACTTACGGAAGTCATTTGGTTCTCTACTTCAGCTGTTTGCCTCATCCCGTACTGGCACATGCCTACTAGACCTATCACTTGAGTTATAGCCAAGCCGACGTTGCCTCCTAGCGTATCTGTTAGAGAAAAATATGATTAGAAACATATGATGAAAAAAAGCGGTAACCATATCGCAAGGTCTGAAAAATATGTGGAAAATTTGGTGGCAGTATATCGCTTGTTTGCGACAATAATGACGTAACTCGAAAAAAGCGAAATACAGGACAGCATTTTTTAAGTTAGTCTAAAAATATTTTCATTATATAGCCGATGTTTTTTTTGCATTGAAACCTTTTATCAAAATATGAAAGATTTATTTTACATATCTCATAGCTTAATTTAATACTTACTTTCGATTTATAAACAACTATCGGCTTCGCACGGGTGCCTATGTTAATCAGGGTGAATGCAGCTTTCTAATGGTGAAAGAATTTTTGAAATCGGCGCAGTAGTTTTTGAGTTTATTCATTACAAACATACACACAAAAATACAATTCTTTCCTCTTTATAATATTAGTGTAGGCTACAAAAAACATCGAAACATCAAATTTTTGAATTATGTCATGCTTGTCGCAAACAAGCGATATGTGCCACTGCCACTGCATATACTAAAGTGGTGATATTTCTGTATAAATAACCGGCCAACTGCGAGTCGGACTCGCGCACGAAGGGTGCCGTACCATTGTCTAAAAAAAATAAATGAAAATGAAATGAAAAAGCGTTTATTCGTGGTTCTAGGCATTACAAAAAAAAAATGTTACTTCTGCCAAACTGTAACGCAGTTTGTTGGCAGATGTATAAAATAAAAATATATAAAAATTACTTAATTGGAGTTAACTATGTATGTATGAGGACACCCTTTAATTTTCAATTTTTTTAATTTTTTGGAATTTTTCCTTTATTTGTGCTGTAAGGCCTTGCTTTTTGTCAAATTTCATGATTCTAGGTCAAAGGGAAGTACCCTATAGGTTTTGAATCCCTTGTGAAATCGCATTATATGCGACATAAACAGTCATATCTTTTGATCGCGTTGACTTACAAGTTTGATTTTTTCATTGCTCCAAGCAGTAGCAAACCTGAGTATTTGGTATTAATCAGCTTGATACCGCGAAAAAGGGTCTTGACAGACAGACAGACAACAAAGTGATCCTATAAGGGTTCCGTTTTGCCGATTGAGGTACGGACCTCTAAAAATGTTGGTGGCATGAATACTGGTTACTGCTTTCTTCCTTAAAAAGAGTATGGTGTTGTAAATGCAGGCCATAATGTTCAAGAGCCCAGCTCCTTACCCTCAGAAGTGAACAAGAAGAAGCTAAACGTCACAAACGCCAGATAGAGACAGCAGATCATATCCATCCAGAAGCCGAAAGCCCTGGTAGTGCTCAGCACCAGGACCCAGCACGAAGAATGCAGGTCTTGCTGCTTGTCGAATTCTCTGACGAGGGTTCGTTGGTGCTGGCGCGCTGATCTGATGGTTGTCAGGCCGGAGACTGTCGCTGAGAGGTGGTTGAGGGACTGGCTTCGAGCTGGAGAGAGAACTTGATTTTAGTATGACGTCTTGTAATAATGGAGAGGAAAAGTGACAATTTATCCCGATAGACGGCGTTTTGTCGTTGGTACCCATCTCTCACTCAACAACTGTCAAAACCTATACGTATGCAAACAGTTGATACGGTTTGTCTAGGAAATTACGAATTTAAATAATAAGATTTCGATTGAAAGCAAGTATAACACTAATCCAAACGTGTCTTAGAATACGTACCGCGCCAATAGATCAGCTTTCTTTCCCGTAGTTTTAGCATTTATTTTACGTAACGCTTCTTTTAGCTGTGCTGCAGTAAACATAGAATACATGTTTACGACTTTTCTTGACTTTAAAATTATACAATCCTCTGAATGATCATAACAATCACAAACGTTTCACTCACAACTCCAATAACCTCAAAACGTCAAGGAAGGGTACCAACGATTGAGGCGCCATCTGAGATTTACTTTGCCTTCGCCACCCCATTATACCCGTGTTTCTTTGCAACGGGCGATATCTGGGCTTGGGGCGCCCATGACATGGTGAACAAGTATTTTTCCCGTCCCTGTTGAGACGTTAGGCTTGGTAAACCGTAAGCCCGGACTTCCGTCCTTCAAATTATCGTCAAGAAAACATTAAGAAGGCTGATCCCAATAAAATGGAACACGGTCAAAATAATGATGATTTTGAAATATAATTTGTAAAATAAAATGGCAAATAACCAGGAATTAAAGACGTCAATTTCATATTTTGTTTCAACTGTTTAAATGCCAAATTTTAACTAATTCATTTTAAAGGAACTTGTTTACCTACTCACAATTTTAACTTTAGTATCTTGAATAATGATAATAATAAATTTTATTTCATAAAAAAGGGAGATTGTAGTACATGACTTACATGAGGCATACACTATGAACACACACACACACACACACACTACACACACACACACACACACTATGTACATGAGGCATACACTATGAACACACACACACACACACACACACTACACACACACACACTATGTACTACTACATATAAGTTTGTACCATGTCAATCACAATCTGGTGTGTGAAGTTCTGCTTTCCTAGCTAGGTTATAGAATAACTTGTGTTATGGAATAACAGTCCCAGTCCCTTACAAAAAGTTACAATAAACTAGTTTTAACTAGTTTTTATAATTGAAAACTTGCAAGTGTGGGTGTGGGGTGAGTGATTGTTTGTGTGTAAGTGGTATGTGCGTGTATACGAGTGTGTATGTGATGGAGTTAAAGAGAGAGTTGAATGAAATTTTTGCTATAAATAAAATGTCATATCTAAGCCGGAGGTGATCTGTACCTCGGGACCATCATACTTCAGACACCTTTCTCTATACATATAAGATTGTGTGATTTATGATTTATTTGATTACCATTTACATTAGGTATATCATAATATATATTAACCCATATTAACTTATTTCACTATTATGCTTTTTCACTATAATGTTAAATATTGTTAAGAAATCCATTGTCCAAATAGTATTTATTAGAAACATGTCGCCTGTGATGCAGGTTTAACCTAGTACAGGCATCGAACTTTGTTATACCAACATTATCTCTAAGATTTAAATCGTATTTATTGTGCCAATTCTAATTTTTGAATAAATATATTATTATTATTTAAGAAATGTGTGGGGCAGGGCCGCACATGTGTGTTCCCATTCAAGTCAAGCCGCCCCTCCCCCTCTGACTTCCGCTAAGACAAAACCATTTTTTCAAGATATTCGCAGACACTAGGTTCAAATAACTTACCGATAGCCTCAATCCTCTTCAGCTCCCGACTGGTATGGAGGAACAGGTCCCTCAGCAGGAACAGCAGTACCGCCACGATGCCGGTGGGTATGAGGAGCCACCAGTTCACGAGGCACACCACTACTAGGATAGCCATTACTTCTAAGAAGAACTGTGGACAAATATAAAGAGTAAGCAAGCTGGAGTGGGCTGGCCACGTTTTTCGAAAGGCCGATGGAACAGACAAGTTCTAGGGGTCAAGGCTGCCAAAGAAATCGTGCCAAAGCGGTTGATCACCGCCACCGTGATTGTTGAATTCGACAGTTTTAGTAATATCCTGTTTGACAGGTGTCATTACAGTTTTCTGATGGTGTGCTTTTGGTTTAAGGTATCCGGTATGGTTGTTCGATAATCTACTTTTATTTTTACTTTTTTTTTATTTTTGTCTTTGAACATTTTTGGCGTAATTACATTATTATTTTAATAGAAATAATAGGGTAGATGTATATGACCACAAAAACCTAATTAGGCCGTCAGATAAATTAAAAAAAATATATATTGGATACGTGTTTTTTCACGTGAACATAAAATGAAGACGACACAGTGCGCCGAAAACTCGCGTGACGTCACATTTCGGTACACTTATACCGACAAATAACGTCACAAGCCCCCACTTCGATTTATTTGATGCGTTTTATCTTCGTAAATTTTTATTAATTTGATAAAACAAAAAATACGTATCCATTATTTTTCGATAATCTAACTGACGGACTAAATAGAATCATATTTTTTTTTACTTAGGAATCATCCCTATTGTATTGGATACAAAACGATTAAATAGCCATTGTGAATTTAGGAGGTGTTCTCCCAAAACAAAGACAAAATACAATCATAACGACAAATCAAGATTCCAATGCTACCTGTAAACATTAAACTAAACAAGATTGATGTTTAATAAATAGACTTACTCCTAGACAGTCGACCAAAGCGACGGGTAGCAAGGTGTCCACCTGCCCCATATCCTTGGAGAAGCGGTTGAGGATCCGACCTGATGGGTTGTGGTGGAAGAACCACATGGGAGCGCTGGTCACACCTCTGTAATAGAAAATAGCCTTTAGCATTTACGTTGGGGTCGGCCGCCCACCTAACTGTATGAGCCTGAATACTAGTATTAACCTTTTGAACGCCATAGCATAAATGCATGCGCGTGCCCTCCACGACAAGCCAAAATTTCACCCCAAATCCCTACAAAAAGAATAGTGATTCTAATACTAATTAATAGTTTATTTCGTGTCACATAGTGCACGGCATTTTTGGTCACATATTTGTGTCGTTGGCGTGCAGGACATGCGCTTGCTTGTCTCGTATATGTGACAATGGCGTTCAAAAGGCATAGTTAGCAACTTGCTTATGACTGTTATTAGACATTAATAAGTAAATTTTGCTCTTTTAACCGACTTCAAAAAAGGAGGAGCTTATATGTTCGTATATGTTTCTTTTTTTTAGGTACCTATATAAAATATATAAAAAAATATAATATATTTAAAAATCTTCATTGCTAGTAAAATGGGTATAGTAAATCTCCTTAAATATTAATTTGGTCGAATGTAATGTGAATCTTTTTAGAAATAAACGATTATTATTATTTCATATTAGTTTACATGGTGTCCACGACACAAGCTTTGTAGCTTAGTGTGGCATCTAGATGGCGCTGTGTGTAATGTGCAGCGATATTAATTTAAAAAAAAAAAAAAATAGTTTACATTAAATGACTGCCTATCTGACCTCAAAATAGTCATTAAAAGAAACTTTTGAATGTCAAAATATACAAAGAAATAAAATTGATTTTAGTTACACATTCTACAAGGTAGATTTGTATGGCGAAGAATCGATTAGAAACTCCATATCCACGTACCCGTTACTGGGGACAATCAGTCTTATCAAGGAGTACCTTGGGAGAGCAGCGGTGGCCCAGTGGTGGCGGCCCCGACTTACCAGGCAGGCGCATTACTTTGTGTAATTTATTTCATCACCACTGCTCTCAAAACGGTGAAGTAAAACATCGTGAGGAAACCGGCATGTCCTAGAACCAAAAAATTCGACGACATGTGACATCTACCAACCCGCACTGGGCCCACGTGATTATAGCCCATTCCCTCTCATAGAGAGGAGGTCGTGTGTCCCAGCAGTGGGAACATTAAAGGATGATTATGCTAAGGAGTACCTTGATAAACCTGATTGTCAGACTTTAGGCCTTCAAAGATATAAGAGGACTTACTTGAACATATTATCATGCAGATTGGTGGAAGCACGAATGCAAGTATTGTAGAATATGACGAGTTTGTTCCAAGTGAAGACTATGCAGATTCCGATGAGGCCACCGTAGATGTATAGGCACTGTTCCCTGGTCAAGCTGAAGCGGTTGCTCGGTATGTCTTCGAAGGCTGAAAGTTTTTTTTTATTGCTGCTGTATTTCGCTGGTTACATTGTGGAACATTAGATGTACAGTCAGCATCAGAAGTAGATTAACACTACTCAAAGTTCCAAAGCAGGATTTTTAATAAAAACTTGTTAGATATTACTCGTTACTAACAAGGTATTGAAGAGTAAGGAATATTTTAAAGAATACTCTTCTGAAACTTTAAAAATAATAACTGGAGTCCTGTACATCAAATAATTAAAATTCCGAATTTTTAAGCTACTTCTGTTGCTGACCGTACCTAACCAGTACACCCACATTACGCCAGTTATGTTTGAGCCCCATGTAATAGGGGGTGAGCCTATTGGCAACATAGACACAACCTGCTGAGCATAATGTCTTGGGTTCGATTCCCAGTTCGGGCAAAGTGTTATTTAGTTTTTCAATCAGGAATTTCTCAGTAGCAGCCACGGAGTCTGGATTTGCGCTCGGTTGATGGCAATAGGCTCACTCCCTATTACATGGGACTTAACATAAGTGGCGAAATGTGGGTGTACTATTAGGTACACCTCTGCCTAACACTTCGGGGTTACAGGCGACATATTATGTATAAGCATAGGATGTACCTGGTGGCGGAGCGGCTGTCTCATTAGTTGTACCCGTCGACTGGTGGGCGATCTTTATGGCACTGTTCGCTTCTTCTAAGTTAACCCTAGAAAATAAAGATATTTTTTGTAAAATATATAAGGAATATCATCAAATAACTCCTCCCACTCTGGGCTGAGCAGGAGGGAGTGTCAGACTTGTACTGACTAAAACCCATCCATGTTCCTTCTTTTGCCCTTTGTGTTCCAGGGCCGCGGTATCTCTTTCGAACAGTCCCGCAGCCCTGGCAGGATATAAATTAATTATTATTAATATATTTTTTATATTTTTTTTTTTTTTTTGTAATATTAATTTATTTAGGAACATTTAAAAATGTATTTAATATGTAGATAAGTGAATAAAGAGAATTAATATTAAATGAGACTTAAATCATAACTGGTAAAATGTGGGTGTACTGTGTAGGGTGTGTGGGTGAAGTACACCTATACCTAACCCTTCGGGGATTAAAGGCATTATGTTATAAAATTTGCTAGCGAAACTCTACAGACCCTAGGTATCGATCTAAGATAGCAATGAAACAAAAAAAGCTGATTTCATAAACTTTTACTTCAAGTAACTAAACTAAAATTACATTAATTGTTTTATCTTGCTTAGATATCGTCATTTCAACAGAGTCCTGCTAACTAATGTTATAAACATTTTACCTTTTAATTTATCTTATCAAAAATGGCGAAAAGCTATCGACAAACTTTAGTTTTAATGATAAAATTTGGGATACTCACCATTCTTTCAACCACACATCAGTTGAAGAGTAGAAGAACTGCGCGAGTAGGAAGAGCAGGATGAGTAAGGCCATGGACAGCGTGCTGCCGCCGCTGCGTATGTAAGACACGTACACGCTGTTGTCCACTGAGCCCTTCTTTTGGTTCTCACCTTTAAGAAAATGGTTGCAATTTAGAAGTAAACAAATATCGCCAGAGCACGTACAATGGTCCACTTTAGAGACTAAGTGCGGAAACCAAACCCTTAACATAGAATATCGCCGGAGAAGCCAAAAAGTTTGGCAAGTTAATTTATCGGCAACACCCCAAATAGTTTGGCTAGTTAATTTATCGGCAACACCCCATTAAGTTTGGCTAGTTAATTTATCCGCAAAGACCCCAAAAAGTTTGGCTAGATAATTTATCGTCAAAGACCCCATTAAGTTTGGTTAGTTAATTTATTGTCAAAGACCCCCAAAAAGTTGCCTAGATTATTTATCGGCAAAGACCCCAGAAAGGTTGCCTACGTTATTTATCATCAAAGACCCCAAAAAGGTTGCCTAGGTTATTTATGGACAAAAACCCCAAAAAGTTTGCCTAGGTTATTTATCGTCTAAGTTTAACAAAAAATGTAAACTTTTGTTTTAGAAAAAGGTTTGGGGTTACATGCAAAAAAAACCTTGAAATTTTTAACAATATTCGATTAAAATAGAGGAAGTAATCTTTTTTTAATAATTTCACGCAGACGAAGGTCGCAGGCTACCAATAGTTTGAAATATAATATAATATTTCTAAGGTTTCTGAAGATTGTTGCCTTACCTCACCTTATGTTGACTTCTTTGTAGTGCAGAAATTTTACGCCAAACACTGAATGAGCTAGAGAAAACAAAAAGATTTCGTAAAGTCTTACCTTCATATTTAGGGTCTAAATTGTTGTCTAGATCCAGGTTGAAGGACAACTGCGAAGCTTCGGACATAGACCGCTGCGACCGGAGCTTGTAGCTGTGTTCCTAGAATAATTATTTCAGATTCATCATCACCACCATTCAAAATCAAAATCAAAGCATTTATATCAAGTAGGCCAGTTACAGGCACTTTTGAATTGTCGAAACTAAGATAACAATAAAATGTAGCTACAGTCCCAGTCACAAGGCATAAAAACTGTGAAAGTACTGTAGTTGCCCCTTCTCTAGCGTAGATCTCTATCGAGAGGAACGGGCAAGAAACTCCATGTACATTCTTTTAAATCAGCATATTGTTACAAAACCTTGGTTACATCATTCATGTTGAGATGGTACATTTCAGACGAAAGACGTCCACTGCTGGACATAATACAATACTAGGCTAACATAATTTATTTATCTAATTATTTGTATTTACTTATAGGATATCTATTACATTACGACTTAATATTTTGATTTACAAATTTATTATACATACAGGGTGTAAAAGAACCGTTCGCGAGGCCGTCAACCAAGCATTCTGTACGTCAAACTAAGTAACTCTAAGCAAAAATGATTGCTGGGAAACGTCTTTTTTTCGTGTGAAATATTGCGTTTTACGGCTGAGGGATGCATTGAGTAGAACACAGGGGCGTATTTTGAAATTTGGCGCCCCGGGCCAATAAGTTTTGCCGCCCCAGAAGTCAAGGGAGAAAATCGATTTAAATAAAAAAATACAACACTTTTAATTATTATTTAATAACGCCTACATTTTTTTTGCTGTGTACACTTGTATTTACAAAGTCATTAATGATGATTTCATTACTTTGTGTTTGTTGTTTAGTTAACTCGGCTTCAATATTGAGAATCGCTAATCAAATCCGTGAGCGAAGATAATTCTTAACTCTTTTCAGAACCGAAAATGATCTTGCCGTGCAATTTCCCTGTATGGAAATGATCTTTAAGTCTCTTTTTAGGGTTCCGTAGCCGAATGCCAAAAACGGAACCCTTACAGATTCGTCATGTCTGTCTGTTCGTGTATCTCATTGTTCATTCGATTTCAAAAAATGTTTTAAGAGAACACAAATTCCTCTTGTAAATCTTCCGCAAGATCTTTCGGGTACAATTGCTGAAGACTTTTGGCGTGAAGTCGAACATGCGCTTCAGACTATATATTTTTGCTTTAGACGAAATTGCAAAATGTTCGGTTACTGCGCCATATGAAGTCTTGCGCCGCTAACAATTGGTCGCATACGGGAAAGAAGGTATTAATCCTGAAATTGTCACGGCCTTGTAACAACGCTTCTCCCTCGCTCGACTAGTCTCTTTTCTTCCCCTTAATAATATTTTTTTAGTGCTTCTATTTTTTTCTGAGGTTCACTGCCTGTTCAAAATCAAGTCAGGATTCAAGAGCGAGCGCAGCGAGCCCGTAAAATTTAGCACCCAGTTCGAATTTAATAGGCTTTCAGAAATTGTGTCAATTTATAAAGAAAAACTGAAAAGAACGCAGAATGAGATGTTATCCAGGCACTTAGACGCAAGAGCGAGCGAAGCGAGCTCGAAAATTTTTGCACTAAATTAAGTTCTTGTTCATTCATAGGTACAGGAATGAGAATAGGAGGAACTCTTTCAAGTTATGGAAAATTGAAAAATTACAGTATATATTAGCGAGTGAAGCGAAAATTTGAAAATTTTAGTATGCTGCCTCGGGAATTTAGTTTCTTTGTTGAACGATTAAGCAGGAAGTTAAAAATTTATATCCGAAAAAAGATATTATAAGGTGTGTGTATGTATTAGTATTTCTGAAGAAAAAAAAATTGCGATTATTCAGCGGCGGCTTGTTTTCTTTCTATTGCTTTTTTCTGTAAGCTTGACCGCTTGGTTTTTTTCTAATTTAATCCATATGAACTTTAGGGAAGCGTGAACTGCTTATGTACCTAGCGTACTGAATGCGAAGTACGATCAATATTCAATTTACGCTGCCGTAGCCGCTGGTCGCCGAAGCAATGCAATTTATTGTATCGCACATCAGTGCGTCTTTATATTTTAAAGTACAATAGGGCCCGCTCGCCACGCCGCACACTGGTCCCAAATTAAAAAAAAGTGGACATTGATAGTAGACCGCTGATATTTTTTTTTATTGTTGATACAATGATAACAGATAAGGCAAAAAAATATTATTGTCCTACTTCAAATACTTTTCTGTAAATAAAATATTTCTTTTTTTTTTGTATGGGAGCGATTACATTTTACTCAATTTCTCAAAAACTTTAAGCGATGTCGAGATGGCAATCACATATGTTAGAAAACTAATAATTCTGAGTATTTGGCTCGAAGAAACTTATTGCTTATCTCTGCGTACTTTCGAGATAATAGTGACAGAAAATAACATTTTTTTTTAATGTTAATTGTTAATTAAAAAAAAGTGGACATTGATAGTAGACCGCTGATATTTTTTTTTATTGTTGATACAATGATAACAGATAAGGCAAAAAAATATTATTGTCCTACTTCAAATACTTTTCTGTAAAAAAAATATTTCTTTTTTTTTTGTATGGGAGCGATTACATTTTACTCAATTTCTCAAAAACTTTAAGCGATGTCGAGATGGCAATCACATATGTTAGAAAACTAATAATTCTGAGTATTTGGCTCGAAGAAACTTATTGCTTATCTCTGCGTACTTTCGAGATAATAGCGACAGAAAATAACATTTTTTTTTTAATGTTTATTTTAGACGAATTTAGACATTATCCACAGCTTTCTAATTAGCTCAGATCCTTACATCAGCCATATCAAACCAAAGTTTGCTCGTTTACATAAACAGTTGTTTCCAGAGGCTAGTGCTTTGATCTTGAACAATGAATTGCTTTCGTTGGAAAACGAGGAAATAGAGATTTAACATGAGAATATAGACCCAAATATTAATCTTTCACCATAATATTTTTTCAGAATCGTTTGTGAACATATTCAACTTTATGTTTGCAGCTTTATTTGTCTTCATTTTGATTGTTTTTTAGAACTGATGAAAGTACTCCTTCAGAAAGGTCATAGCTTTTCAGTCATTAGTGAGCCCCCATAACCTCTTTTACAGAGAAGTCTCTTTTTACTTATTTGACATTACGCATACATTATAATTATGTGCTAAAGTAAGGCTATGATTAAAAAAAAGCGAAAAATTAACATTAAAAAAAAATGTTATTTTCTGTCACTATTATCTCGAAAGTACGCAGAGATAAGCAATAAGTTTCTTCGAGCCAAATACTCAGAATTATTAGTTTTCTAACATATGTGAATGCCATCTCGACATCGCATAAGGTTTTTGAGAAATTGAGTAAAATGTAATCACTCCCATACAAAAAAAAAAAGAAATATTTTTTATAGAGAAAAGTATTTGAAGTAGGACAATAATATTTTTTTGCCTTATCTGTTATCATTATATCAACAATAAAAAAAAACATCAGCGGTCTACTATCAATGTCCACTTTTTTTTAATTTGGGACCAGTGTGCGCCGCCCCCACCTCGCTCGGCGCCCGGGCCCTTTATTCGGAGCAAGTACTTATTGTACTTTATAAAATAAAGACGCGCTCCATAGGTATTGACGAAACTTAACTTACAATGTTCTACTTACTAGTTCTTGTTTTTATGTTAATTTTAAATTGAGGTTGCCAAAAAAGAAATACAAAGGTGAGAAGTACAAGTTGGTTGAAGGGCGCCTTAAATAAAACAAAATGAAATCGCCCAAGGGCGGCTGGCGGATTGGCGCCCCGGGCCATGGCCCGGATGGCTCTAGGGTAAATACGCCCCTGGCAGTACAGGAGTTATGGAGGTATATAAAGTAATAACATTAAAAACTTGTGTTTATTTTTAAATTGTGAAAGAATCTAAACTCCAGTCCAGAATAAAAAAATATCGCAATGGTTGGTAGAACAAATGCCTTGCGGATTCGTGAAGCAGTATTTTTAAACCCATTATAAATACCAAATACAAAAGATAATATTAAACTTGTAAGGTAATAAGTAAATACAAAGCTACAACTACAATGGTGCCGATTCCCTTGGTCACAAACTAAACTAAATTTAAGTTGAGTGCATCTTTTTCTTTCTATTTCATTATGAAAAGGACCGAAGATAAATATTAGTTTAGTCCTGTCAAATTAGTCGGTACCTGACGTAATTTGATGTAATTTTAGTGGTAAACTATTTAATCGCGTCTAAACTTGTAATAAGCGCTGATTAAATTGACAGGACTAAACTAAAATGTATCTTCTGTCCTTTTCTTAATGAAATAGAAAGAAAAAGATGCACTGAACTTAAATTTGGTTTAGTTTGTAACCAAGGGAATCGGCACCAATATCAAACGTTCAACGCATTAAAATAAAATAAAAACTAACGCTTCGTTTTTTTTCTGCTTTCTCTGATTTTGCCATTATTACGTTATAAACCTAGTGAGAAAAAATAAAGGTAATTATTTTTAAGGGAAACAAATAAAACACACACAAATTTCACAAATTTGAGTGTGAGTGATCTGCTTAAACATAACGAGTAAAAAAGGCATCGATCTATAACCCTCTAGATTCCCGATCGGCGCTTCAAAAACGGCCACAAAAATTAGACCACGAAAAATTGCGTGGTCTTATTTCAAATTAGTACGGTCCAACCATAACCAAAATTAAGACGTCAAAATGCCGCAGGGCGAGTTCTAAAATTTTGAAAATAACCACCGTAATATCAAGATTTGTGATGATAGTCACGGACGTTTGAACTGTCGTAGAAAATTGTAGGAGTTTAATATTTTTTTAAGTGACAAGCAGTAGTTGAACTTAACTTTTCATTATTTTCTTGGGTTGGCGATACTGTATTTTCTATGTCTATATTAATATTATAAAGAGATAAAATTTGTTTGTGAGTTTGTATGTTTGTATTTAGGGGGTAATCTCTGGATCTACTGAACCGATTTTGAATATTATTTCACTAATAGAAAGCTACATTATCCCCGAATGCCATAGGCTATATATACAACGAGCCCGTGGGATAATTTCTGACAAAAACGCGAGCGAAGCCGCGGGCAACAGCCAGTATTGATATAAGTGAAGAAAAAATTACATGACATACATAATATCAGTGAAGAAAAAATTACATGACATATCCTCCACCACAACATATACAATTATTCCCTGGTATGAAACTTACCACGTTTTCAGTAACATTTTCATAAGTTGTAGCTTTCTGTTGCTCTTCTTTAACTTTCTCTCCCATCTCGATCAGTTTCTCGAACTCGGCCACTCCGTTCTTTAACTCATGGTAGGTGCCTTGGGCTACGATCTGGAGAAAAAATAATATAATACTTAGATAACATAACAAGTATGTTTAGAGAGTAAATCACTACATAGTATAAAAAGAAAGTCGCTTCCCGCTGTCTGTCCCTATGTATACTTAGATCTTTAAAACTGCGCAACGGATTTTGATGCGGTTTTTTTTAATAGATAGAGTGATTCAAGAGGAAGGTTTATATGTATAACATTGCACCCGTGCGAAGCCGGGGCGGGTAGCTAGTAAATAAATATACAATAACAATACGCGTGTAATGCCCAAAGGATTAAGCAGAGGTGTACGTAATAGTACACCATGGCCGTGGTCGCAATCGCGGCTGCAGAGCATGAGGTCCCGGTTTCTATTCCCGGGTTGGACTAATTGTTATTGCTTTTTTCCATCAGGAATTTCTTAGTAGCAGACTGGACTTGTGCCCGGTTGATGGCAATAGGCTCGCCCCTATTACACGGGTCTTAAACATAACAGGCGAACTGTGGGTGTACTATTAGGTACACCTCTACCTAACCCTTCGGCTAGAACAGGCGTGATGTTATGTTCTCTCTCTCTCCTGCTCGCCGTGCACAACTAACTGCAACCTCCAGGACTTGAATGACGCAAACAGAGCTGAAAGCTGTCCAGAAGAGCTACTATGACGTCTTGAGGAGTAACTCCAGTGTGGAACGAGATGGGGCTAGACGACCTGTATAGCTCTCCCTTTCCCACACGTGAATTACTCCTGCTTTAAGACGGCATAGTAAGCCCCCAGGTCTGACTAGTCAGACTCAAACTCAAACTCAAAGCATTTATTTCAATTAGACCTTAGCAGGCACTTTTGAAAGTCAGAAAAACAAAGGCGAAGCTACAGTCTCACACACACAAGGCATAATAACTTGTGAAAGTACTGTAGTTGCACATTCCAAAGCGTAGATCTCTATGGAGAAGAATGGGCAAGAAACTCCATGGACACTCTTTTCAATCAAAATATTGTTACAAGATCTTGGTTACATCATTCATGTTGAGATTATACATATATGTGAGAACGATGTAGAAAGACGTGCACATTAAGAGCGTCCAGAGTAAAAGATTATAACTATCAACAATTTAAAAACAAAGTAGTTAAAATAAACCGTGGCAGCTAAGAGATGACCAGTCCCAACTGACAGCGCCCGTTCACGAACACGACGCAGGCATCAGCCCCATTCAGCTCAACCATATGTCAGTTAGTCAGTCTCAGTCTGAGTCATCGATTCGAGAAGAAGAAGAATGATTTAAAAGAACTTACTTTTCCTGATCTCATGACGCACACATTGTGCGCATGCTTCGCGTACTGCACATGATGCGTCACTAGTACTGTCGCCTTGTCTCGTAGGAAGTTCTTGATGCAGTCCTCGTATATCGCGTGGGCCACCTGAAATAGTTTGACTATGGTTAATTTGGAGTAACCGTCAGAGGTAACTGTTCGGGCGCTTCCGACCACTCGGCAATCTTCGGCTCCTGTCGGTCGTCAGCGGGCGCCGGCGGGCGGTGGCGAGAGGTGCGGGACGCGGGCCACCGCGCACCCGTTAACTTCGCTGAAAACGACGCGCGCGCACATTCCTTACGTTTACCAACAGTATTATTGTACCTATTTTAGAATTTGGATTATACTATTTAAAATTACAGTCCACTGCTTTTTGAGTTCAGTCCTTAGTTACGTACCTAACAGTAACAGTTCTAGCCCCGACTAACGAGTAGCTTTTTGGATTCCATCTCAAGCAAGAAAACATACATCTCTAGTGCCATTTAAGAAAATATCGTGAGGAAACCAGCATGTCTGAGAGATATATCTCGACGGCATGTAAATAATAATAACAATTCTTTATTTTCGGACAACAATGATCCAGCGTGTTAGTAAACAATAATACAACTTATTACTAATGTTAATAGTTAAAATACAATAGAAAAGAAGACAGAAATAGTATTGTGAAAAGGACATCCCCAAATTAATGGTTAGTGATTGTCCTTCTCACAAAACTTTTAATAATCGGAGACTCGATACTCTCCGCCACAGTTCTTAGAATGCTGTTGCCACTCGCCAGCAACCTTGACAACGAAACGCGGTTCTCGGCGACGGCGTGGAAACCGTCAGTTCAGTTTTGCGCAAACATAGCAAAGCGCTGCACCATCGTGGCAGTCCCAACAGCATCCTAAAAATATTATTATACTGAACGCGTAGGTCATTCAGCGTTCTTTTGGTATCGTTGACCCAAAGATGCCTCGTGATAAAGCACTGACAATATGCCTTAAATAGTGTTACTTTTACTAGACTGCTATACCGAGCGAATCTTCGGGCCAATATGTTATCTCGAACCGCCAATGCCCTACGCTCCCTTTCAATATCAACATTGTCCTTAAGGTCGGCAGCGAGAAGATGCCATAGATATTTGAATTTCGTCACTCTTTTGACGTTCAAGCCGTTAAGGGTAATGTCACGTATAGTATCTGGTGTTTCGGGAGGTTCCTGCACCGAATCGGGCGGGAGAAAACGCCCGGGTGCTATCATTGTGACGATCGACCGGAGGACCCGGTGGAGCACACGGTGCAGATCTCACCGCCGTGTCCTCGTAGCGGCGATTGGCGGCGGCGACCTCTCGCGTCCGGCCTTGGTTCAATCCATGGTCCGGAGCGAGAGGGAATGGGACGCCGTCACCTCCTTCTGCGAAGCAGTCATGCTAGCGAAGGAGGTGGCGGAACGTGAGAGGGAGAGAACCTCACGTCCGAGCCTCCGCGGGAGACGCATCGGGCGACACCGTAGGCGCGGGCCTGTGGACGGTGAGCTATGGGCTAGCTCGCCGTCCGTCCGTCTTATGACGACAGGCCGTGTCGACGGCGCAAGAGTGTTCCACGCGCGCCTCAAAGAGAGTCAGCAAACAGGAAGGGGTCCGAAAGGACCGATGCCTGCCAGGGTTGCGGGACTGTTCGAAAGAGATACCGCGGCCCTGGAACACAAAGGGCAAAGGAAGGAACATGGATGGGTTTTAGTACTGACTAAAACGTCAACGTAAAAGTCTGACACTCCCTCCTGCTCAGCCCAGAGCGGGAGGAGTTATATGATGATTTCCCATCCGAAAAAAAAAGAGGTAGTATCTGGGCATTCACCGCCGGCCTTAAAAACAATGTAGTCGCACTTCTTAACATTATAAACAAGTCCGTGCGAGGTAGCATACGCCTGACAGACACGCAGCATTTCATTTACAGCACCTGCCGTCGCCGCCAGCAACGCCATGTCATCAGCGTAGCTGATACTATTTAAAGCCCAAGAGACACATGGACGGCATAAAAACTGTGACACCAGGTTAGGCACTAACCACACGATAAAAGAAGAAATGCCATTTATGCATCGACGGTGCTTTCAAAATGTGGAAGAAAAACAACGCGAGGAAGCTGGTATATGTTTGGTGATTTGCTGGGGAATTTCGTCTCAGCTAAACACTAATGGACCAAGATACTTCATGGCCAGACCTACTTCACTACATAGTATAGAACAAAGTCTCTTCCCGCTGTCTGTCCCTATGTATGCTTAGATCTTTAAAACTACGCAACGGATTTTGATGCGTTTTTTTAAATAGATAGAATGATTCAAGAGGAAGGTTTCTATGTATAATATTGAACCCGTGCGAAGCGACCGGGTTGGGTCGCTAGTCATTTTATAAAAGTTGATACTTTCTCTGGGAGTACATACATTACTATAGGTTAGAATTATTATTGTACGAGTATATTATGTAAAGTCGGTCGTGGTGGCTTTGGCAGATATCAGGTAACAAAGGTGTGCAAAATAGCCGCTAAGTTACGTCATACTATAAAGCGTGATTTTTTGCCAATGCCAGACACTTTGTGCGGTGGGAAACCCCCGCCAGAAACCTTTAAAGTATGATAAATTATAATTGAACTACATCATTTTATCTTCCTTCTCTATGAAATGGTGATGAGCGTCCATTTTGCGGACTGTCTTATGTGCGTTTTGAGGTTCATAAAGTGCTGATTCTTTGTGATTTTTAATTCAAGTCATAATCATAACTGTATTTTTAAGACAAACAATGTTTGTCTATGATATGTGTTAGTGGGCACCCGAAGAGGTGGACAAAGATCGTCACTCACTGGACGCCTGACGGAGGAAATCGCCGTCGAGGTAGACCGCGACGAAGGTGGTGTGACGATGTGTTCTTGTTTATGGGACGAACATGGCCAGATGTCGCACTAGATATATAGGTTTGGAAGGAGAATGATGACGCCTTTGCCCAGCAGTGGGACACACAAGAGGCTAAGAAAAAAAAATGTTTGTCTTACCTTCGCATCCACAGCAGCTAAGGGGTCATCCAGTAGATACACATCAGCATTCTGGTACACACAACGCGCCAAAGATATCCTGGCACGTTGACCACCGGATAGAGAGGCACCTAGAAATAATTTCATATCAATATGGTATCAGAGTAGAGGACGACCAAAGAAACGATGGATGGACTGTGTGAAGGATGATGTGGCTAGAAAGGAGGTGCCTGCTGAGATGACGAGCATTCAGATGGTTGACAGTAATAGGGTATATGCAAGAAATACAAAAAAAAAAATATTTCTTAAAAATGCCTTGTATTGGACCATAAAAACATTGTGGTACACTTGTTTAATTCTCTAATACAACACTTATTTTACAATTTAATACTTTATGTAGCGTGTTTTTGGTGAAACGGAACGCAAACACAAAACGCATCGATTCCGGTTGTGATGTCAAAAGCTGTGTCAAAGAAACACTTTTAGTTGAAAAGTACTTAAATTTTCACTAAGATTTTACTATACTATTGTTATTGCAATTTTTGCTTTATTAGAGCACTTACACTATAGTAAAACTTTTCTAATAAGGGCAAAAAATTAGATTTAAACAAGGCAGATAGAGGTAAGTGAATGGCCGCGATAGTCATGGACGTTTGAACTGTCGAAAAACATTCTAGGAGTTTAATATTTTTTTGTGCGACAAGCAGTAGTTGAAATTATCTTTTAATTATTTTCTTGGGTTGATAGTACTGCATATTATTGATTTAAGTGAAAAAAAAAATTACATGCATATTCCCTATTGCCTGTGTCTGAACGATACAGGGTGTCTCTAGATCTCTAGACTAATACATTACTTTAGTAACTCACCTCGTTCCCCCACCACAGTTTTGTCTCCATGCGGCAGAATCTCAAGGTCAGTCTTCAGTTGGCAGCATTTGATCACCTGTTTGTATCTCCGAAGATCCATGTCTTGGCCGAAGAGTATGTTTTGCCTGACCTGGACGAAGGAGAAATACTTATAAGATTAAAATTTTACTTAGTATTTTACATGGAGTAACTGCCTATCTGACCTCCACAACCCAGTTAGTACTGGGTAATACGATACCCCTTGGTAAGACTGGTTGTCAGACTATCGGGCCACTGACTACCTGTAACGACTGTCAAAGATCTCCAAACGACAGCCGGGACCAACTAAAATTCAAACACAAAGCATTTATTTCAATTAGACCATTACAGGCACTTTTGAATGTCAAACAAAAAAAAAAAGCTAAACTACAGTCACAGTCACAAGGCATAATAACTTGAGAAAGTACGGGTTAGCGTGCTTGCCGAGGCACGGAGGAATGGGTGGTTCCCCATCCACGGACCAACCTAGGCAAGCACGACTTAACCTAAAGGTCGACCCGAGCCTCATCAGTCTCCTGCCCTTATCCCAATTTATTTGGAGTCTCTGCAACATGTCTTATTCTTCCATACTTCTCTATTACTCGTCATCTCAGCAGTCACCTCCTTTCTAGCCATATCAAGCCAACAAATTGATCCTGACCCCTGAATCGTTCAGAATTTCAACTTTCAGCGTCAAACCGAGCATTGAAAATCTAACAAGTAAGACTCACAGAGGCCTCAAACAGCCAGGGCTCCTGCGCCCCGTACGCCAGCACCGCGTGCACATGCAGGTGCCCACTGGTGGGCGTGAGCTCCCTCAGCATCGCCTGCAGTAGCGTGGACTTGCCCGACCCCACAGTGCCCACTATTGTTGTTAGGGTTTCAGGTTTTATCTGTGGTCAAAACATAGTGGATTAGAAGCAAAATAATTGGCGAAAGCGTCACATCAAAACAACATCCAACAAAGGCTATGCTTGGAAGCATTTATTGTGCGAACCGCCAGTCTGTGGAATTCACTGACGGCTTCTCTGTTCCCTGATCATTATAATCTGGATCTATTCAAAGTTCGAGTGAATCGGCTTCTTCTGGGCAAGCGAGCTCCTCCCTAGGACGCGTCATCGCGCGCACTTCAGGCGAGTTGCGGCCAAACGGAAGCCATTTAGTGAGGGTGAAAAGAAATATCTTTTGATCCACCCCAGCTCCCCGAGAAAGGTCAATAACGCATTGGTGTTACTGACGATCTCGCAAAGATAACCTGGTATACCGAGGTACTATGTTAAAATTTAATAAACTACAAATACTCACAGTAAGATTAATATCCACTAGCGCCGGTATCTTCCCATCAGCGGTGTCATCGTCCACGTTCTTCCAATGCGCCGTGTAGTCTTTCATAGCGACCAATACTTGAGGTTTTAGATGTTCCAGGTTGCTTTCCGATTTTATGTACGCTTGCTGGCTGTGGGGAGAAGCGACAGGAGTTGTGATAGAGGCCTTACTTTTAGGGATCAACAACTGTTTAATTAGAAAAGGGACGGATATTCAGCAACTATCCGGTATCCGGCTTATCTAACTTAATGTTACTTTACGGGCGGATACTAAATACTAATCCAGTTCAGTATTAGGAGGAAAAGTTTTCGTTCTTGATTAATTATTTGGATTATAAAAGAGTTTTATTGTCTGTGACCCAATTATCCTTTCTTTAAAGATGGCTATTTTTCATAGTTTATTTAAATTTCTGCCATCGATAAAGACGAAACAAAGGACAAAGTGTAGCGTAGTGGAAGAAAACGGTGTGCCAAACCAAATTAGATTATTACTATTTCGACCATTCGTTACATTGAACAGCGCGAACCTATGCGATTATTGTCTATGGCCATATTATATTGGATATCTGACTTTCCGGTTAATAAATGGTCGGATATTCAGTAAGTATCCGACCAATCAACTATCCGTTTCATCTCTACTATTCAGTAGTATTTTTTTATAGTATTTACGATCACTGTTTAGTAGAGATGAAATAGAATAAATAGTTGAATGGTCGGATACTTACTGAATATCCGGTAATACAAAATAGAAATATGAATAAAACTTACCCATTCCCAATCTTTTCAAAAACACCATTACTAGCAACAACCTTCTCATCAATAGTCAACAAATCGACCCCATCCTGATTATCCACCTCGGGCAACATCAAAAACTCTTGCATCCTTTTCACACTCACGTACGCTTCCAAAGTAAACGTAATTGCCAGAGGGAGAAAGTCGACAAGCGTGTATTTCAGTATTTCGTAATACGAGAAAATGACAAACACTTTGGCAGCTGTCAAATCGTTGCCGAATGAGATGTATGACATTATGCTGAGCAAGATGGCGACTTTCGTGTTCAGTTTTACGCAAGATATCATTACTGCGCGCAGCCAGGACATTTTTTTTATTACGTTCATTTCTTTCCTGTAAACAAATAATTTAAAGATTACTTTTTGAAAGCCGATATATAATTAGTAACAAATTCCGGGAGTGCAGTCGGGAACATGATTTCTACACAAATTGACCACCAACCTAGATAGTCCGATATTTCAAAAAAACTCTGACACCAGGTTAGGTACTAACCGGCCGTACACTCTCGCCAAGACACTCCGAGGCAAGGCGAATTCATCAATGTCCTACCTGTGTCGGTTTTTGCGAGACGTCTCGAGAGAGACTTAGAGAGAGATCTCGGTCGAGAGACAGTCACTTTTACATTTTTTTACTAATAAAAGTTTTTAAATACTTACTTCCGTGCTTTCCCAATAATCTTAACGAACGCATTCTCCCAAGCATACATCTTGATTGCCTCAATGCTCTGTATTACTTCGTTCATCAACCTAATTCTGTTGTCAGTCCGTATGGCTGTCTGGCGGCGAAGCTTACTTGAAATTTTGCCGAGGTAACCTGGAGTAAGGAATTAGGATTAAGAGGAAATGCTCTCGCTTGTTTTCTTTCTGGTTTATGACTTTAGAGCTATGTTTTTTTACAGTAAAATAAATATAAACCTCTTCTATGTCTTTATGTTTTCTTTTTTGATGATACATATTCTGTATCAGCACTAGAACCTGTTGACGACCCGAATGACGCAGCGGTAGTGAGGCTGCCTTACGTTCTTAGGGTCCCGGGTTCGAATCCCGGTAGAAGCAAATGTTTGTGTGATGAGCATGGACATTTGTTTCCGAGTCATGGATGTTTATATGTATAATAAGTATGTATTTACAAACAAAAAGTATCTATGTAGTATTATCAACTATCTGGTGTCCACGACACAAGCCTCGTTGCTTAGTGTGGCACCTAGATGGCGCTGTGTGTAATGTCCAGCGATATTTATTTATTTATTTCATACCTTTACAAATGCTCAAAATAGCCTATTTGGACCGCTGTCAACAGAAGCCTAGTGTACAAATTTGACAATTATTACTGAAAAATAAAAAAAATAGAGACACAGTCTATATCCTTCTTATTCCGTTTATGAAATATCTTTTAAATTGGTCGAATATTGGAGGAGGAAATAGTCGAGAGCCAAACCTCGAATACTTGTCGGATCTGTAGTTGTCCTTATCGCACCAATGTCGAAATCGCACTCGTAATAGAGGTACAGCGATAGTTTCTTCAAATACCTACACAATTTCCTCTTAATATTGTTGAAGGCCTCGTGGTCGTAAGCGCGACTGCTGAGCATGAGGTCCTGGGTTCGACTCCCAGGTCAGGCAGTGTTATTGAGTTTTTCTATCGCCCCTTATTACGTGGGATGTCAACATGTGGAATATGTGACTATTGGGTACACCTCTGCCTAAGCCTTGACCGATTACAGGCGTGATGCTATATTACTAACCTTGCAATGGAATAAACATGATTAGAAACGCGACCCCAATCAGCGTAGCGACTCCAATCTGTCTGTACATCAGGTAGACTATCAGGGTACTCTCTATAGGGGTCCTGACGAGGTCTACCATGAAGAGAGAGGCCATGTCAAACCGTTGGGCGTCCGTGGTTAGAAGGTTCACCACGTGACCTGCTAAGCCTTCAGATGCCTTGCCACCTTTTGTTAGATCTAGGCGGAGGAGCTGAAAAATAAAAATGTGTGAAATTATTTAAACACTAGCTATTGCCCGCGGCTTTGCTCGCGTTTTTGTCGGAAATTATCGCACGGGCACGTTGTAAATATGGTGTAAGTGATTCACGAGGAAGGTTTATATGTATAACATTGCACACGTGCGAAGCCGGGGCGCGTCGCTGGTTATACATATAAACCTTCCTCTTGAATCATTATATCTATTTAAAAAAACCGCATCAAAATTCGTTGCGTAGTTTTAAAGATCTAAGCATACATAGGGACAGCGGGAAGCGACTTTGTTTTATACTATGTAGTGATTCCAAATTCCATCAAAAACTATAGCGTAAAATGAGAAGCATCATTCTTCATCACACATTTTGAAACTAGTTGAAAATAATTACCTTTCTGTATATAAGTGATCCACAAGCGACTCGCACTTTCATCGCCATATTCAGCAACCACAGCAACATTGGATGGACTAAACTTGCACTCAGCGCCATGAAACTGAAATAGAAACCCCATAAAAAAATATCTCCACTTTAGGCACATGTTCCCTCTGCCCCATGGTTAGGGACACTTCCTACCGAGAAGAAAATCGAATGCGAAATTTTACGGGCTAATCGAGTCGACATGTCGAAAAAGACAGGGTGAAGTAACTGGAAAGTATTCCGAAGTTAATGGAACATTAACAGGGTGTTTGGGGGTATACTAGGAAGACTATCCTAAGTTTTCAACCTCGAGGACCCCGCGCTAACCAGAGGGAGGGAGGACAAAATACCTAATTTTTTCACCAACATTCATAAACTTAGTATTAAGTTTCCTTTCAACACGTCTAAATTTAACAAAAAGCCGACCAAGTGTGAGTCGGACTCTTGCACAAAGGGTACCGTAACATTATCTAAAATTTTGAATTAAGTGAGGAAACTTTGTTATTGCATTCGAGCGCGGAATTAACACCCGAGCTACAGGCGAGGGTGTTATGGAGCCGAGAACTGCAGTAACAAATCCCCACGCGTATTAAACGACGTTTTTCAATACACTTTCGAAGAAATAAAATATTAGAACTGAAAGTATCTTTGTCAGGAATTAATATGAAACTATGATTTAATTTAGTTTTTTCCGCGCTTTGCTTTCGCCAGGTTGAAGAAGAAGCAAAGCTATGATGCCGCTATACAGCCTAATATGAAAAAAAGAAAATTCAAATATTTTTAAATATAGAACACAAATAAATGTTAATTTGTTAATAAAAGTACATATTTGTTTTAAATAATCATGTTTATCTATGATATTCTATTTAAAAACACAATTTAAATACTCAAAAAATATTTACGCCGTAAAGACGCATTTCTCTTTGCCGAGATTAAAAAAAAACAATCACCGACGACTATAGCTATAGTCATTGAACCCATTTGGACTTATCTGTGGATTTTTTTTTCCGCACGTGTGCGGAAAAATATTAGAATTCCACGCGTGTGAAGTACATTGCATGTTGAACCTAATCGTAGTGCGATAAGAACCAGTTTTTGAGAAAATGTATTTAAAAAATGAAAGAAAGAAAAGAAAGAAAATATATTTATTTGTCGCAGGGACAAGACGTGCATCATACAAAATGATAAAATCACAAAAAAAAAATAACAATAAACATACAAAGCATTAAAAAAAAAGACGTTCGTAGCTTGCACGTCGTGACTGCGACAAGCAGGTTACCACTCAGCATGATGCTGTGCTATGGGGGGCCCACAGCACAGCGCTGGTTTTCAGTGGTCACCCGTGAAAAAACGTACGGAAGCCAAAACAGCATAAATAAATAAATTTTACATGAATAACAAAATAAAATAAACAGTACTTGGGTTATAATAATAAAACAGCTACCTAGAAATATAATAAACACTACAAAAAATATACATGTGTGCAGGCTAAACAATAAATACAGAATGAAGGCGCGTTTTTTTGTCTCGCTCCCACCACGCGCGCGCGCTGCCGATGCCGACTTCCTCATACTACGCGTACGCATTTCTCCTCTGTGCCTGTTAGCGTGATGACGTGAAAAAAGTCAGTGCAGGCGCCGCGCGCCACGCCAACCGCCAGCGGCGGCGGCGACGCAGTGTCGCACCAGACTTGTGTGCTCACGGGACGCGACTCGCGTGGTTAGTAACTAGGGCGTTTCCGATGGCTACCTTGCTTTGTGCCTACTTGTATCTAGTCGAAGCTTAATAACAAGTAACGTGTTTTCTTGGCCGTTAAATAAACGTTATGCCGTCTCGAGTCGCTTGGATAGATATGCCTTGCCGATAGATGATAAACCTTATGTGAGTATTTATTTATAATATATTTGCTGTTCATACTTTTGTTTTTCTAAAAGGAGTTTTTTCAAGTGTAATTTAAAATTTTCTTTTGTTTTCAGGGATCTTATGGGAGGTGGCAGATCATTCCAGCAACGAGTGGCGGCATGCTTGAAACATCCCCTGAAGGCTGTGGTCTTATGACGAGGCATCGAGAGTGGATTGGCCGTGGAACGAGCAGAGTAGCTGTAGTGTTCGTGCCTCCAGCTAATTTTTCTGAAAAGATATTCTGGTTTGTGTGTTTTTATGATACCGAACATCAAAACTGCTAAGTGCAGTTTCCGCCGTGCAGCCATTTTTAAGATGTTGTGCTCGTTTAGGTACGGTGTGATGTGATGCCTCCGGGGTATACTGAAGCAGTAACGAGCACAAGCATTTTGTACTCTCTGTATTAAACGTTCAGTACGTGAAAGAAGACATGGCCCGTAAACAGTGTCGCAATAATTTAGTTTGGATAGTACTAAGCTATCCATCAATCTCTTCCTCATTGCGACACTAAGGAAGTCCCTCACTCTGTACAGAACCTTTAGTCTATAAAAACAGTTTTTCACTACGCCATTTATATGCTCTTCAAAACGTAGTTCTGGATCAGTAATTAGCCCCAGGTTACAAACGATTTCTACCTTTTGTATACTTTCGCCCATAATTTTAACATCAGGTTTAGCAGAAAGAATTGTTTTAATTTGATTTCTGCTCCCCATAACCATGAACTTAGATTTTTGAGGGTTCAGTACAAGAGAATTGTCCTTAGACCACATAGCAATTCTATCAAGCTCCTCATTGAGGGTACGTACGGCGGCTGCAGTGTTAAGGGCGTTAAATGAAACATACAGCTGGGTGTCATCCGCGTATACATGATACTTGCAGTTCTTTATGCATGTCGTTATGTCAGCACTATAAAGTATATAGAGAAGCGGACCAAGCAGGGATCCCTGAGGAACTCCCCTTGTTATTGTTTGTGGGTAGGAAGATAACGTGGAACCGTCTTTCTTACGCAATTCAACCCGTTGTGACCTGCCGGTCAGGTAGCTTCCAAACCAATCCGTCGCCCGCCTATCAAAACCGTAATACGATAGTTTTGACAGTAATAGAGGAATATTTATTGAGTCGAACGCACGCGAGTAGTCTAGCAGTACCAGGATAGATCCCTCACCACGGTCCCGAGCTTCCAAGATGTTACCTAACACATCTGCCAAGGCAGTTGCGGTTCCGCGCCCCTTTCTAAAACCCGACTGCAGTTCAGGCAGCATACCATGCGCTTCCAGAAAATCGGTGACCTGTAAATACACCACCCTCTCCAACACCTTGGATAAACATGGCAATATGCTTATGGGGCGAAGATCTTTGTAGCTTTGCGGGTTATTATTTTTTGGAAGAGGCCGAACAATTGCATTTCGCCACAAAACAGGAAATACATTTGAGGTTATGGATCTGTTTATAATCTCTGTGATTGTAGTTAATGATTGCGGAAGTGTGAGAGTTAACATGTCTCTCGATATACCGTCAATCCCTTGCGCGTTTGTGGATATATAACTTAATTGGCAAATATATATCTTAATTGGCGTCAACTATGTATGTATTGGGACACTCTATATTTTCCAATTTTATTTATTTTTTGGATTTTTTCCTTTATTTGTGCTGTAAAGCCTTGCTTTTTGCCAAATTTCATGATTCTAGGTCAAAGGGAAGTACTCGATAAGCTTTGATTCCCTTGTGAAATCGCATAAAATGCGACATAAACAGTCATATCTTTTGATCGCAGTGACTTAAGTTTGATTTTTTTTATTGCTCCAAGGGATAGCAGACCTGAGTATTTGTATTAATTTCAGCTTGATACCGCCACGCATTCTTGAGAAAAAGGGTCTTGACAGACAGACGGACAACAAAGTGATCCTATAAGGGTTCCATTTTGTCGTACTCACTTTTTAAACTGATAAAAACGCGGGTGATAAATGAAATGTCAAGAGATTTTGGTTCATGGATGGTAGAATAGAATAGAATAGAATACTCTTTATTATGTACACCATAAAAATACAACAACACACAACAACAACAACAACACAACAACAACACACAACAACAACAAGAACGACGACAACAAGGTGTTGTTGGTACAACTATTAGCACAACTGATGGCCTACCATGACGCCTTAAAGTAGGAGTTATTCCAGTGTGGGAAAGAGAACCCCCCTGGACCTGTCTGTGTTGCCTTAAACTGCACTGTCTTGGAACTGTCCTAAGATCTAAAATATGGTGGTAATATAGTAAACTTACCCCACAACCCCAAGCGCGTAGAGATACGCTTCGTGCGCCTTCACTCCGGAATGAGATGGTGAGAAGTAGTGGATCAGACCCTCCAAGCATAGCGGTATTGACAGTCTGTGGACAAACATACAATTCAACTCTCACTCAACTCAAAGCATTTATTTCAATTAGACCATTACAGGCACTTTTGAATGTCAAAAATAAAAAATGCGCCAGTCACAAGGCACAATAAATTAAGAATGTACTGAAGTGGAATGTACTGAAGACACTCACCTAATGGCAGCGTCTACGAAGGCGTATATAATATTTCCTATGATGAATTTCATGCCATATGCCCGGATTATAGCTCGAAGTAGGGATGGCTTCTTGCCTTTTTCTGAAAATTAAAATAAAAACATGTTGTATTTTGATATACAGTTAAATGTCACCGGAGTGCGTGTTTGACAAAATGTATGAACGAGGAACACAAAAGGAGTATGCGAGGAACTTAGCAGGTGACGTTCTGTGGTGTCTGCCTAGTCCCATGTGAAAAAAGCGTGAGTTTATGTAGCATAATTAGCGTATTTGGTTCCCACTGCTGGTACCCAAGCCTCATATCTGTGAGAGTGAGCCATAATCCAGCAAGCGGGCCCAGTGCGGGTAAGTTGATGTCAAATTTATTTAAATCATAATAAACTGACCTTTTTTCTGCAGCTGTTTCTTCCATTGGACCCCTAATGCATCGCCCCGTGGGGTCGCTTTGTGTCCCGGTGTACACCTGGAAATGTAGATTAAAACTTTAACGCGTGCGTACGCATTATAAACAAAATCGTTCTTTTCTATGCGCAAAAATCGTTGTTTTCATGTCGCGAAATTTACACCGCATTCGGTGTGGTACAAATGTGTGTACACATGTGTGGTACAAATAGAACTTCACTTTAGTATAAAAACCGAATGCAGCGTACATTCCGCGACTCATTTTAAGCGACTCACTGTTCGAAAAATTACGCTTGTTTAACCTCACCCTAAGTATAAGCGGACTGGGAACATTTTGTCTGAGCCGTATATTACTATTACAAAAAATAACAATCGAGAATTTGACCTTGCACTATAATACATAAACACAAGTATACTGACCTATATACATCTGATATACTGAGCTGACCTTTTCTGCCTTTTGCGAACACGGAACGTGTGTACCTGAAACAAAAACTTAATCAGTAGGCATCGAATAGGCAGTCCGTCCATGTAAAAGACTGGATTTCCGGTGAGACTGGATGTAGACCCTATCATGACAAGGCTAGACAAGTTATGATTTGTTCATGATTATGTGCAGGGTGTAACAAGACCCTTCAGGAAGCCGTCAACGAAGCATTATGTACTTACATCAAACTAAGTAACTTTACGCAAAAATTATTGCTGCGGGAAACGACTTTTTTGGGGTGAAAAATCATGTCTTACGGTAGGACTCGATGTAACGCACTCAAAACATTGTGCTGATGGATGAATTGAATAGTACGGGGGTCGTGGAGGTGTTTACAGTTTAAAATTCTTACGTTAAAAACATGTATTTAAAAAAAAAACTTGTGAATAAGTTGGAACTTTGACCCCCAATATCTCCGTAACTAGAAGTTTCCCAGGTATGATCTAGAACAAAAAAATAATATCGCAATGACGGGGAGAACCTTTCGGCTGCACCCTTTATAGTCCTCCAAACCCCATATTCTGATATGGGACGACAATCCGACCAGACCTGACAATTTGGTCAAAATACAATTCTAGTACACGTGTTGGGTTCGATTCCCGGGTCGGGCGGTCAGTACAGTCACGGAGTCTTGATTTGCGGCCGGTTGATAGCAATAGGCCCACTTCCTATTACATGAGACTTAAACATACTCGTAACTGGCGGAATGTGGGTGTACTATTAGGTACACCTCTACCTCTCCCTTCGGGGTATACAGGCGTGATGTTATATCATATAATTTTAAAAGAAAAAAAGTAGTTATACTTACCAGTAACAAAATTTCGATAAAAAATTCGCGGTTTCTCTTGGATTCTGTTTCCGCTCAATGTCAAAGTATCCGGGATCCATATTTGTTCACTTATGTTACTATTAAATTTAACTATTATTTGGCACTTAAGGTGACTTCGTAAATCTTCGTAATTCTCCGTAACATTAAGTACTTAGATCATTTAAGTATTAATGCCATTTTTGGATACCTGTAACAAAAGAAACATGTTGTTAGAAAATGCAATCCAAACTTCACTACATAGTATAAAACAAAGTCGCTTCCTGCTGTCTGTCCCTATGTATGCTTAGATCTTTAAAACTACGCAACGGATTTTGGTGAGGTTTTTTTAGTAGATAGAATGATTCAAGAGGAAGGTTTATAAGTATATACATTGCACCCGTGCGAAGCCGGGGGGGGGGTCGCTAGTAATATTATTAACTTTAGATTCTGGGAGTACATCCTATGGGATGCAACTTGCGTGGACACCCTTGCGCCATCCCATCTTCCTAGCACAGTGAGCTGCGCTGGGGCGGCTGCTGCACAGGGGCGTGCCGTCCATAGAGGCAATTAGGCCTAGCCTACCCTACCATTCCTACCAACAACGCAACAAATGCATTTATTATAACTATATTAATCAAAAATAAAAAAATAAAACGCCTGTTATAATACTTAAAGCAACTTGTCGCGACCGTATGACGTAACTGGCTCGCTCCCGGCCGTCTAGGCAAGGCCCCAGCCGGCCTAATTTCCATTGATACATTTAAGCACACTGATAAGTATTTTCGTGTATATACACGGAAATACGAACGGCACGCATAGTAAATAGGGGCGTAAACTCCTGCGAGTGTAGCTGGCTAGCTGGCCACTGATTGGCTGCCCCACAAAGTATTATCCGGCTAAAACGGTATGCGGTGATGCAATTATATTTGGTAGTGTTTTTTTCATTGACAAAATAACAATTGTATTTTTCTTAGAAGCCATATTTGTTTCATGTGACAAGCAAAATTTATTTCGTGATCTTGAATGTTTTGATTATTATAATATCTGACGGTTGTAATTCGTTTTGAAACGTACAGTAGTGTAAATATTATTTGTTGTATTTGTTTATTTACTTAAAAATGGTGTTCTGTTGTGAAGTTTGCGCTGATAATGTGTTTGTCAGAAGTTAAAAACAATAAGTATTCACGATTGTTTGATGTTAAGATTCAAGTTGTGTCTAAAGGAAAATGTAGATACCCGAATTACGAGAATTAACCCAAAATTCATCTCGTACTCGGTATTTCAAATGAATCTTTCTTCTGTTTGCATTGTCAGAAAATCGTGATTTGAACCTTGATTAATGTGGTGAGTTCTTGTATTTATAACTTTGGTTTTTACAGGCTTATTTTCAATGTTTTTTTTTCAAATATTCCGGTCAGACGCTCAAAATTGGGTACGGAACGAAAACTAAACTATTTTTTTTTTGTTTACAGCGCCCTCTGTTTTACTTTTTAGGTTTTTTTGTAACGAAGCGACATCCTTCGTTCTTGTATTGACAGAATACCATTGAAATTCCTTATATTTAAGCTAGATGGCGTTGTCTCTCATTTGAGGGTCATCCTAAGTAGAGCGACGCTGTGATGTTGCGAGTTTTTTTTTTTTTGCTTGGCCTGCCCGCCTTCGGGAGCACTGCACGCCACTGCTGCTGCAGGTGCTGAAAACCTCAAACGGCGCAAATACAATAATTTAATTGGTAGTTACGTGTTTGAGCCGTTTGGGGTTGAAACACTAGGCCCATGGGATCCGAGTGCCCACCTAGTATTTCGGGAAATCGCCAAGCGGTTGGTCGACTCTTCACGTGACCAGAGGGCGGGCCTATTTTTTGGCCAAAGAATCAGCATTGCCATACAACGTGGCAATGCTGCCAGCCTTCTGGGCACTTTTCCTGTTGACAGCGATGTGGACGAATTTTTTGACGCCCTGTAACCCTTTTGATACTTGTACATATTTTTATTACTATTATAGATTTGTAGTTTGTAAATAATGTAAATATCTTGATTGAAATAGAAGTTATTTATTACTAGAAGACCGTTCGCATATCCAGTCATATTATCTGTCTCACTGGCAACAAACGGGAACTTTTTTCCCGTTTATTGCCAGGGAAAATATATAAGACCGTGATTAGAGCTGACTTTCTGTATGGATCGGAATGTCTATTAATTCCCAATGATATCATTAAAATTTGTTTCATTCCTTAATTTTTCTGATTTCAGGTAGTGGGGCCATGGCAGTGGGGTCAACGGGAATACACCGGTAAAAGTTAGTAATTTTATAAACTGACCTGTTGCTCGCGACCTTTCTTTGCGTGAAATTATTATAAAAATATGACTAGTAGAATTGGATTTTGTTATCAATTTGACGGGTTTTAATTTTTGCTCACGGAACTCAAATCCTTTTTCTAAATAAAAGCAACATAAATTACTTCCTTTCATCAGCTATCTGCCAGTAAAACTCGCGTTAAAATCGGTCCAGCCGTTTCGGAGATTAGCCGGAACAAACAAACAGACAAAAATTTTAAAAATGTGATTTTAGTAATACAAAAGAAAGCTGTATTTTGAAATTACAAACAGACACTACTACAATTTTAGATATAATAACTCTGTCTAACCGTCTGCCTGTCTGTAACCACTGAGCTGATCATTATCAAAGTCATAAATTGCCTGGAACCTGGAGAAAGACATGTCAAAAACGGGTTTCTTTCATCCTGGGCATAGGTGAGCGTACTGTAGGTACAGTCACGAGCATCAATATGTATACACTTTCCTTTTAAAAGCAATTTTCGCGAGAAATAACGATTGCATCTTGGAGATAGGAACTTTTTCTTAAAAATATGAGTTCTAGAATACTATGTTCGTAAAAACATGACATTTTAATCAGAACAGTAGGTGAAAAACACGTTTAAAAGTTGTTAAGTGTTTACATATTGGCGCTCGTGAGTGGACACCTCTAACTAACCCTATAGGGCGTGATGATGATTTATGATATTATTCCAATTAGAAAGTTAAATGAACCTTCAAGTCGGTTCAACATGCAAAACAAGATGTTTGCATGTATTTACATAAATTCAGGTACAGTGACGACGGCTCGGAAAAATGTATGTCATTTCTTATTTTGCCAAGTACAATATAACCAAAACCTAGCATGGAACGATTTTTTTCATCCAAATTTATAGTTCGCGAAAATTTATCCAGAGGCTAGTATGATTTAAAAAAGGCGCCTACAACAACTTGAGTAGTGTTTAAAGCGTTTCTTAAATGTATAGTGTTTCTTAAGTGTATAGTTTCAGTGTATAGTGTTTCTTAAGTGTATAGTGTTTCTTAAGTGTATAGTGTTTCTTAAGTGTATAGTGTTTCCACCGCTGTGCCTCCTCTCTAAGAAACAAAGTGGGCCCTTCATAACTCACCACATGGAGTCATGGACCCAGTGCAGGTTGGTGGATCTCATAGATCTTTGAATTTTTCAGTTTCAAGTCGGTATGGCCGGATCTCACACAAAGCATTGTACCAATAGAATTAGCAAATTTTAGTGGGCAATTTAGTATATTCCATGTGATGTTCTACAACAGTCAGGGTGCGTAGTACCCGCTAACGACGTGCATGTATGACCAGATGTATGAACGTGGACGAGGCGAAAGGAGTATGTAAGGATCTTAGCAGGTGGCGTTCTATGGTTTCTGCCTACCGCCACGAGAAAGAGGTGAGTTTATCTAACTATCCATCTATCAACTCAACATATCACTCCCCTCAATCAACTTAAACACTAATAAATCAACCATTTTTTCACACAAAACATTTCATACAAAAGGTCAACCAATGGGCCGAGGTGGCAGACTATGCCTACCGGTCGACAAGTAGGTCAAATTTTGCACGCAACGGCGTATGCCAGACTGGCGACGAGGGGACATGGAGTAGATATGTGACAGAGGCTAAGTTCAAGCTTCAAGCGGTTAGAATAAGTACCTGGGCGACCGAGCTCTTCTCGGGTGAAAATAGAGAAAACGAATGAGACGTAGATAGGTTGATTTTCCGGTCCTGTACCCCCGCCTCGCTGGGCGCCGCCCCTATATTGATGACTAGCTGTTGCCCGCGGCTTCACTGGCGTTTTAGTCGGAAATTATCCCGCAGGCACGTTGTAAATATAACCTATGGCACTCGGGGATAATATAGCTTCCTATTAGTGAAATAATTTTCAAAAGCGGTTCAGAAGATCCAGAGATTTTCCCCTACAACCTCACAAACTTACGAACTTTACCTACCTCTTTATAATACATATTATAGTAAACTAGCTGTTGCCCGCGGCTTCGTTCGCGTTTTTTTTGGAAATTATCCCACGGCACGTTGTATATATAGGGGCTATCTACTCATATACGAAATCTCTTAAGGGGTCATTGTACTTATCATTATGAACAACTTTTACTATGGGACCAACCTCGAAATAGAGAAAAAAAAAAACAGCTGTTCCCTACAATATGATCGCATTAACTCGTCAAAAAGTACTGAACAGCTGATTTTTTTTTCGCGAATAGATACACCTTATATGTATAGCTTAAGGCACTCGGGGATAATGTAGCTTCCTATTAGTGAAAGAACTTTCAAAATCAGTTCAGTAGATCCAGAAATTACTCCCTACATACACACTTTACCTCTTTATAATATTAGTATAGATATAGTAATAATATTACAGATATTAAAGATGATCTAAGTTCTAAGAATAGTTTTAATTTAATTTTTTTTAAGCGTCTACTAATTGGGTTCAATGGATGCAAGTTACTATGTAACTTTATCATGGATCATCACGAATAGGAAACATCGAAGGTTTTTCAAAATAAATAAGTTGATTGGACTTGTCCAGGAGACAGAGAAATTTTTTTGACTGTGATCATAGAAGCGTAGTCTCTGAGTACTATCTACTCCAGTTCCCCGGCGCCTTGGTTCTCGATTTTATTGGGGCAATCACATTTACAGAGGGTGTAATGACCCGAAGGCAGGAGGGCTATATCATATATCTAGGGCAGGATGCTAAAATTCTCAAAAGAGAAGAAACAGCCTACTGAGATAGACTTAAACGTAAGATACTTGGAGAACCTTGACTGTGAAAGAGTGTGAAAGAAATATCTAGCTTTTAATTATTAGACCGTTGTTTGAACAATTCTTATTTTATGTTAATTCCTAATCTTCTTTACCGTGTGGTAACCTGGAGTCAGCTTTTTTGGGCCTCTGACAGTCTGACTTAGCTTTAAATGCGGTCGAGAAATATCTCTCAGCCGTGCTGGATGTTTTCCTTCTCCGAAGCAAGTGATAATTATACAATACGCACATGAATACGAAAAATCAGAGATGCGTGTCTTGGGTTCGAACTCGAGACCTATGACTTGGCAGTGCGACAGTCACACCACTAGGCCATCACATTTTTTTTTAAATGTCTGGTACTAGGTATTAAAATTGCACAGCCAAAACGCTTTGCTATGTGTTTGCCGATATCGACCATTTGTCGAAATACTGCAAGTTAATACTAATATGTCTACTGAGCCCAAGGTTTGTTCCCATAGTTCGGTTTTGCCAATTACGTGCTATTCATGGTAAATCACCGTGTTGAACAAACGTGACCTTTATTGGATATACCTGGCCATTGTGTTTTGAAAAATTATGGGGCAAGCATTATGAAGTCTACGAAGACTAACAAAAATACATAGAAATGTTTAAATTTTGTTTTTGATAAAATTGTACAATGTTTCTTGCGGGAATAAAAAAATACGTCATATTTGCCAAGACCCCCCCCCCCCCGCGTGAGATTGGGTGAGATTCAGATCGACCCCCTCACCCCCTTAAACACCTCACGTATTAAGGTATATGCAAGAAATACAAAACTTTTTGTATTTCTTAAAAATGCCTTGTATTGGACCATAAAAACATTGTGGTACACTTGTTTAATTCTCTAATACAACACTTATTTTACAATTTAATACTTTATGTAGCGTGTTTTTGGTGAAACGGAACGCAAACACAAAACGCATCGATTCCGGTAGTGACAACAAAAGATATGTGTCAAAGAAACACTTTTAGTTGAACACACACTTTTAGTTACTATAATATTATTATTGCAATTGTTGCTTAAATAAAGCACTTACACTATAGTAAAACTATTCTACTAAGGGCAAAAAATTTGATTTAAACAAGGCAGATAGAGATAAGTGACATCAAATGCTATGACATGAATGGCCGCGATAGTAATGGACGTTTGAACTGACGTAGAAAATTGTAGGAGTTAATTTTTTTTTTTGTGCGACAAGCAGTAGTTGAAATTAACTTTTAATTATTTTCTTGGGTTGATAGTACTGCATATTATTGATTTAAGTGAAAAAAATATTACATGCATATTCCCTATTGATGGACACTCCCCAGCTCCCACAATTGATTTGATTTCACGAAAAGGGCCTCGTTGATTTACTGAATGTATACTGGCCTTGAACAGACCATATGATAAAAGAATGGACAATGAACTAAATATGTATCACTCATGGTTACCTAGAACTAACCGATTGTGCCTAAACACAAAGTTGTTTTCGTATAGGCTCCACGAAACGGTTATATGTGATTGTCATTGTTTACGTGGATGGCAACGGTTATATATATATAACGGTATGATTGTCATTGTTTACGTGGATGGCATTTATTTATGCCACACAGCACAGCACAGAGCCACAGAATAAATACTCGTATTAGTACTACAGCCTAAAATGGCCGCTTTAGGAGAATCATAATAGGATAATAAATAATTTGAATTACTTTGAAAAATTTAAACGTCTCACAGGCGCAGTTCATATTATGAATTTTACGAATTGTAACGTAGGTAATTCATGCTATTTTCCTATTACGATTTTGCAAAAGCTGCCAGAGCGTCTAAACTAAAGATGGCAGTATAAACAAAATTGACAACTGCAATAAACGAACTGTCAAGAAAAAAAAGTTTTTGCAAAAAATAAAACCAACTTAAAAAACAGCAAAAAGTGAAAAAAAAAACTTTAGATTCAGAAGTCGGTGACTTGTTTGTTTGATTCAGTTTCTTTGATACCGAATTTTTATTCACTTTTTAGTGTGTTTTTGAATTCAGTTTTATTTTATACTAGCTGTTGCCCGCGACCTTCGTTCGCGTGAAATTATTATAAAAAATATTACTTCCGTTTTTGAATCGAATTTTGTTAACATTTGTTTGGGAAGTATTTTTTTTTCTGCACGGTACACACGGCTACACATCAAGCTATACATTTCCAGCTTATGCTTATCTCGCATTTATAGGATTTCCGTACAATGCGAGGTCAGCATATACTGGAAATATATAGCTTGATGTGTAGCCGTGTGTACCCTTATTAATTTTCTAGGGTAAAAGTAGCCTAAGTTAGACTTTATAAAATCAGCTATCTGCCAAGTACCAGTAAAAAACCCGTCAAAATCGGTCCAGCCGTTTCGGAGATTAGCCGAAACAAACAGACAGGCAGACCGGCAGACAGACAGACAAAATTGAAAAAAAATGTGTTTTTGTTAGTGCCGTATATATTGTCATATGCATTCAGTAAAAATCTGTTATTTTGCTATTACAATTATTTATTTGTTTAAATGTATGACTTTGTCAGTCACAAGTTAACAATGAACTGTAATAAATGGTAAACTGTAAACCCAGCAAATTGAGCGTGCGCCGCACCCCTCTCCTCGGGGCATAGAAAAACAAAACGATGGCTCACCATTAACTTGAAAGAAAGGTCAATGGCTATATTTGGCCATTGATTTTCGACGAGCCTAGCCCATGGCTTCATGGGTATAAATAATGGGGCTGTTCCCGTAAACGGAGATTAACTTATATTATATTTTGACTTACATATGTGTGTATTACTTTAAGTTCTATAAAGGGTGTAACACGAAGCCGAAAGGCACTTGTTTTCCCCGTCCGTCATTGCGATTCATAGTTCATACCTGGGAACCTTCGAGTTACGGAGATATTGGGGGTCAAAGTTCCAACTTTTTCAAAAGTTTTTTTTTTCTTAAATACATGGTCTTAATGTAAGATTTTTACAATAAAAACATGTATACTCCTCCACCCCGGCAACATTATAGGCTGATTGATTATGCTCCTACTACTATTGCTGCAGAACATAAATAAAATATGCTGCAAGTTGTTCGTTAGCGTTACACGGGGATAGAGTTTCAAAAAATCGTTACTAAAAGCATTTCTACGACATCTTAGAAACATGATACAGGCTGGAAAGGACAAAAAGGGTGCGGGTAAAATGCCGGCCAAGTGACAGTCGAACTCGCGCACGAAGGGATCCGTACCATTACCTAAAAAAAACGAATTTTTCAATACACTTTCTCGAAAACTGGTTCTTATCGCACTACGATTAGGTTCAACATAATAATAATAATAATAAATAATAAAATTTTATTCAAAAATATAAGATACAACGTTTACAGTTTTTCTTAAATCTACGGCAAGTTCACGATTATTTGTGCCTGAACTAGGTAATCCTGTGTTTCAGGCGATTGGAGGTAACTTTAATTGACATAATAATCTCATAGCTTAATAATCTTATTGGTAAAGAAGGTATATAAAAATTATAGTAGCTTAACCTAGCTAACTAATTAAATAAAAAATAACAATAATACGAACAATATTTACTTTAGCACAAGTAATAACTTCTCTGTATCTTCATAAGACATAGCTTGAAGAGCTTCCTTAAGGATTTTCTTGCAGTTACTGTGGTTTAAGGAGTAGATGTTTCCTTTTTCATGTAGTCTGTTATAGAGTAACGGTCCGAGGTACATATAAAACTTGGCTGTGAAAGCATGTTTTGTACTTTTTTGAGGGCAAACTATATCTTTTCGTCTTTTTTTAGTAAATTCAGTGCTGTATGGGAGTGCTGCGTGTTGTTTTAGTACAGTGCTCATAATAAATAACTGTCGAACTGTTAGTACTTCACAAGATTTATACAGAAGGTTAGTGGGGAAAAGGAAAGGGCGGCAAGTAGCCACCTTGAGAATAGCTCTTTGAGCTCTTTCAATGGGCAATAACAGACTTTTACTCGCCCCACCCCATGAGGTAATACAGTAAGTCAGAATTGACTGACAAAGAGCAAAATATACTTGCCTCAGTATTTTTGGATCTGTAATAAATCGTAGCTTTTTGAATACGAATATCAGCTTACGAATTCTATTATTTAGAGCTTCCATATGTTGTTTAAAGGAAAGGGTTTCATCTATTATAATACCCAGATACTTTATTTTATCAGTCTTTTTAATATTAGGACACATACACTGGCCATCTGCTGGTTCTGGGCAACAATGAGCATGCAACGCTTTGGGGATATTTGATATATGCTTGCGCATCGAAAACTTAATGTAATTTGTCTTATCTGCATTTAGAGTTAGTGAGTTATTTAGAAGCCATTTATTTACAATATTAAATCCGTGTTGCGCAAGATTGTAGACTTCATTTTCTGAGTCAGCTGAAAAAAGTAATGCAGTGTCGTCTGCGTAAGTTATGATAGTGCCATGCTCTAGCTTTAGATTGCAAAGGTCATTTATGTAGATCAAAAACAAAGTGGGTCCTAGAATACTTCCTTGGGGAACACCAAAAAAAGTATTTTTTTGAACAGCACTGAGAACATCGCCAATCTTTACGCACTGAGAACGACCTTCTAAATAACTTTTGAAAATTTTCAGCTGGGTGCCTCTTACACCCATGATCTCAAGCTTGCGCAACAGAATTGGAATGGAAACTGTGTCAAAAGCTTTGGCAAGGTCCAGAAAAATTCCTACTGTGTGGTTACCTTTGTCAAGTTCTTGTGCTACATAGTCAGTTAGATGATGTACCGCATCGGCAGTTGAAACTTTCGGCCTAAATCCATACTGCCGTTCAGACAGAATAGATTTATCTTCCAAATATTTCAACAACCTTTTGTTGATTATTTTCTCCAATATTTTTGACATAGAAGGCAGTAAGGAAATAGGTCTATAATTTGTCACTTGCTCTTTGCTGCCTGATTTATAGACAGGGACAATTACAGCTCTTTTGAGACACTCTGGAAAATGACCTGAAGATAAACAAATGCGAAAAATATAAGTCAGTGGTGGTACCAAAATGTCCTTGAATTTTTTAATAATTTTATTCGATATGTTGTCCCAGCCAACTGCACAGTCTTCTTTCAAGGTCATGATTATATTTTCTACCTCAGTCTCGTCAGGATCTAGCAGCGCAAAGGATGTTAAAGCATTGTTAGATGTTAAAGGAGTGCTCGTTAGGTTTTGGGATTGACCCAGATTTTTTTCTGCCAAACACTTACCCACATTAACAAAGAAATTATTTGCTATGTTAGCGGATTCCACTGGTGACGAGTGTGCTTGTAATAAACTTGAAGATGACTCATATTGTTTCGTGGTATACGTTGTGTCTTTAATATATTTCCAGATCTTTTTACTATTTGTTCCAGCCTTTTCCAATGCCAGTTTGTCATAGTTGCTTTTAACTTTTTTAAGGAGATCATTACAGAAATTTCGGTATCTTTTGTACGAAAGTTGCAATACTACATTTTCTGGATTTGATTTAGCTTTCATATGCAGTTTATCCCTATGTTTCATACAACGAATAAGACCTGATGTTATCCATGGTTTTATGTTGTGATTTTTGTTGCTCAACTGCGATACGACTGTGTTTTTCTGAATTGCATTTCGTAAATTTTCAATTACAAACAACATGCAAAACTGCGGGTCAGCGGAATTATAGACTGGATCGAAATCGATGACGCGTAAATCTTCTTCAAGTTTATTTATATTCAGTTTTGAAATTTTGCGAGTGTCTTGTTTAGGTAATTTACAATTTAGGGTTAGTAGGGCAGCATTGTGATCGGTAATTGTTGAGTTAACCACAAATGCAAGTGAAGGGAAATTAGATCTAAGCATAATATGATCCAAACAGGAACCACTGTGATGTGTAGGAAAGCTGTGTGCTGGGAGCAGGCCATGAAAGGCGCATAGGTTCAGGTAGTCCTGAGCAGTAGCATCAGCACTTCCAGGAAGAATATTGATATTAATATCTCCAATTACAATCGTGTTTTTGATGGATGACAGGTTCTGCAAGATTTCATTCAGAGAGTCAATAAAATTGCTAGTATTTTTAAAAGACGGAGGTCGATATAATGCTAATATCGCAAATTCTGAGCCAATTTTAACTAACAATCTGTTACAGTCGTGCATATAAGGTTCCTCAACAGAGACGTTCAGATGATTTCTTGCATAAACTATCACACCATCATTTTGGTTGTAATTTATGGTGCTTCGATACATATTATATCCCGGGATTAGTGGTATGTTATATTGTTTGGCAAGCCAGCATTCGGTTAAAACAATAACGTCACAATTTATGCTTAGCCGATTCTGAAATGTACTAAAGCTATCAAAATTCTTAAAGACACTGCGAATATTTTGTGTTAGTATGGTTAGTGGAGATTTATAGCCGGATAGATATTGTTTGCAGTTTTCAGCTTCACAAACTTTGGACTCGGATACAGAGAAATTATCTAAATCATTAATTAAATTATTAATCATAATGGTAGTTTAAATAATAATATAAAATAAAAATATAAAATAGAAAAAAAAAAAAAGGACAGAAAAAAAACTAATTAACGGCGCTCTTAGGCGCCTCCATAATCTACAGAATTTATGTACCTTTTTTCAGCCATTATTTTCGCCGGGCAGTCAGCAGCACCTGTGTTATGCTTGTCGGGCTTTTTGAAATGCAAGCAAGTAGCGCATTTTGGTTCGTCAGCCTTTTTTGGACATTCTTTTACTGAGTGACCTTGATCACCACAGTGGCCGCAGGTATGCGATGTCTGCCGACATGACTTGGCCGCATGTCCATACTGCTGACACTTATAGCATCGTGTGACCAAAGTGAAGTCTCTCACAGGGCATGATGACCAATTTACAAAAACTCGGTCTTGTGATATCAGGGCTTTGCGTATGGCTGCAGATACTTCAACAATGTAATTACATGTCTCAGAGTCTTTCTTACCTGATTTATGACTTAATTTAATTAAGCTCAAAAACGTCTCAAGGCTGCAATCCTGAAGTTTTTCGGCTAGGTTCTGGTTGTATACACAGGTAAAAACCTCATTTTCCTGCATGGATGTGGGCACTCCTATAATTACAACCCTAGGCTTCCTTTTATGGGGCTCGTCGACTGTTAGACCTGATTTGGTGAGCTGCACCGATTGTCTCAGCTTCTCGATGTCGTCCTTCGTCTCGGTGCTGATGATCACACCGCCGTTCTTCGTCTTGCGCAGGCCTCTCACGTGGAGCTTCATTTGTTCGGGGCTGATAATTTTTTGGACAAGAGTTTTAGTCTCATCGCTGGTCTTCAATTTGTCACTCGGATATATGGCCACAGAACTTACAGAACTTGGCTGGATAAAATTGTTGGCACCTTTCTTTACCATGTCAGCAAAGGAAGATCCCTGGGCAGGTTTCGTCGAATCTTCGATACTCAGCTTAAGGTTCTGTAGCTGCTGCGATAGGTCGAGTTGGTTTTCCAGAGTTCTGACGGCGTAGTGCGATTGAAGGGCTTTAGCTTTGACAGACTGGTACATGACGGCCATCTGCGAGGTTCCATGACTAATCTTCCGGCATAGGTTAGTGATGCGCGTTTTCTGCTCAACATTCAGCTTTCCCTCAGCTGCAATAGCGCACACCTCCTTCAGGCTCTGTTCGATAGTCGCCATCCAGCTCTGAAGTTCTGACGTCGATACAACTTCAGGGGCATCGTTCCTTTGGATAGGTACTTGAGGGGCAGGGGCGGGTACGGCCACGGGCACAGGCGTAGAAGGCGGGGAGCGAACACATTTACTACTCCGGTTGAATGGACTATCCTCCATCATGAAGCAGGTTATATTGTTCTTGTTAGACACCGGTCATTTCTACTAATAATCAAACATACAATGTATTTCACACGCGTGGATTTTTAATATTTTTCCGCACACGTGCGGAAATAAAACATTCCACAGATAAGTCCAAATGGGTTTAATGACTATAGCTTTAATCGGTGGTGATTGTTTTTTTAATCTCGGCAAAGAGATATGCGTATAAACGGACTAAATATTTTTTAGTATTTAAATTGTGTTTATAAATAGAATATCATAGATATACATGATTATTTTAAACAAATATTTACTTTTATGAATAAATTAACATTTCTTTGTGTTCTAAATGCAAAAATATTTGTTTTTTTTCCTATATATAGCGGCATCATACCTTTGCATCTTTTTCAGCCTGGCGAAAGCAAAGCGCGGAAAAAAAGCAAATTAAATCATAGTTTCATAATAATTTCCGCCAAAAATAGTTTCTGTTTTAATATTTTATTTCTTCGAAAGTGTATTGAAAAACGTCGTTTGATTCGAGGGGGAATTTGTTATTGCATTTCTCGGCTCTATAACACCCTCGCCTGTAGCTCGGGTGTTAATTCCGCGCTCGAATGCAATAAACAAAGTTTCCCCACTTATATCAAAATGTATTATGTTGCATGGGAGCCCCCTTAAATATTTATTTTATTCTGTTTTTACTATTTGTTGTTACAGCGGCAACAGAAATCATCTGTGAAAATTTCATATTTCAACCTGGTGACATACAGCCAGACAGACAGACAGAGAGTAGAGTGGAGTGGAGTGATAGGGTTCCGTTTTTACCCCTTGGGTACAGTTCTTGGGGACGTGTTACCTGCACCTCGTCTTGGAGGAGGACTTTTGGCCACAGGGAGTGGTGTTCCGTCGCTTCCACGGACAAGTGCCACATGAACGCACAGTGACATAGTGTACAAGTGAAGCGTTACTAACAAAAAAGTAGTAGTAGTATGTATTTACAAACAAAAAAGTATCTATGTAGTATTATTAACTATCTGGTGTCCACGACACAAGCCTCGTTGCTTAGTGTGGCACCTAGATGGCGCTGTGTGTAATGTCCAGCGATATTTATTTTTTTATTTTTTTATTTACTAACATAGTTTTAAGGTTCTATTTACACCCAGGGTTGCGGGACTGTTCGAAAGAGATACCGCGGCCCTGGAACACAAAGGGCAAAAGAAGGAAAATGGATGGGTTTTAGTCAGTAAATGTCTGACACTCCCTCCTGCTCAGAGCGGGAGGAGTTATTTCATTTGTATTTTATCATATGCACATATGTTAGTATGTAAGGTATATATTATCTATGGGCCAAAGAAGCCTGAAAATAAATGGATGTTGTTGTTATTGTACGGAACCCTAAAAACAGCTGGTTCTTACAAAAGTGCAATATACACGGTCAAAATATATGGAAAATGTTCCAGACATTTTGATCGTGTACATTACACTTACCATTGGCTGTTTTTTTTTAATATATCGCTGAAAAATTCCTATGTGTTCAGAATGATGTACCTACTCAATGAATAAGTATGTGGTAACCGTTTCCGCGTCAGTGTACATTCCACCTCGTGTAATGTTGAAACGGAAAGGAGATAATTGAGAAACCTTTACCATCAATGACCGTACACTCACTTGGACTTTGTATTATAAGGAAAATCAGCATAAATATCCAATCAAGCAAGTAAAACAGGTATTTATGACAAACAACGGAAAACTCTCAATGGAGGCAATCATTTAACAATAAAAAGAATTATTATTCTTTACCTACACGGTAAAAGTACCGTTAGTCATCAATTAATGTAAAGCTGATATCAGACGTGTCAGTAGAGTGAATGGTTGACTTGAGTGAATTTTCACTTTTGTTTTATTTAACTTCACACGAGACCGACAGTCTTACCACGGGGTATCGTGTTACACAGTACTTAGTGGGTTGTGGAGATCAGATAGGCAGTAGCTCCATATGAAATACTGGTATTCAGCTGCTAGACTGGAAGCCGACCCCAAAATAGTTGGGAAAAGGCTAAACAGATGATGATGACACGAGACCAACAAAATAACTTAAAAACGTTCATCTGCGCGTTTTATTTAATTTTCCGATTATTCGGTGCCCAAAACCAGCATCGTTGGATCGGTTCACTAAATTCAATTTGAGTGAGAGATGCCGAATCTAAGTCAAAAAAAACAAAACCGACTTCTATAAAAACACTAAAAAAGTCTAAAATAACTTTACTTTCGAAGTCGGTGTCTTTGTTTGTATCTTTTTTGCCACCGACTTCCGAAAGTAAAGTTATTTTAGACTTTTTTAGTGTTTTTTTAGAAGTCGGTTTTGTTTTCGCAGAAAGTTTTTTTAGTTTACCCTTTTTAGTTGTAGTAGGTATACCACACAAATTCTTGTCATTAATTGGTTTTTACATGGCCACCGTCCAGCTCCATCATCAGACACTGGATACCATTTAGGACCAAAGTATTAGTCAAGACGAATCATACGAGCCCAAACTCGATTGGATTGTGTTATTTTGTTACGGACTACCCGTGACCACCTTCCAGCTCCATCACCAGACCCTGGGTACCATGTAGAGATAAAGTACTCTACAAGATGAATTATACGAACCCAAAATCGATGGGGTTATGTCGTTTTAATGGGTTCCTATGGCCACCTTCCAGCTCCATCATCAGACCCTGGTTACCATTTAGGACTACAGTACTTGTCAAGACAAATCAAACGAGTCCAAACTCGACGGCGGCGTTGCGTCGTTTTATTACAGAGTTCGTATGGCCATCTTCCAGCTCCATCATCAGATCAGCTCCATGTCATCATAATATTGCATTGTCTTGCGATATACACATGCGTGCAAAATTTCAGCTCAATCAGAAATCGGGAAGTGTGTCAAATTTAACTAGCAAGTATCACGCGACGTCGCGTGATGTACATCAGAGCGCCAACACGCGACACCGCGTGATGTGACAATTAACGTGAGGAAAACAACTAAATTCCTGCACCGATTTTGATGAAATTTCTACGGGACCAATCGGGAATCATATCCTTTCAGATGAAAAAAGATTTTTTCAAATCGGTTTACAAATGACGGAGTTCTGAGGTAACAAACATTAAAAAAAAATACAACCGTATTGAGAACCTCCTCCTTTTTGAAGAAACTCGGTTAATGAAATGAATAAGACTAAATTGAACAAAAAGTGAAACGTCTGTATGTATTAGCTTTACAACATAGCTACCTAAAGTCCTGTTTAAATTGCTATTCAATTAGTCATCTACAATTTTATTCTCCATCTCGTGTGAATGTGAATCGATTGAGGTAAATAGGTAAACAAATATAACACGTATTTCAATTAGATCATGTTAAAGAGGAAAGTACACATAATGTTGTCATTTTATGCAATATTTTTATAAACAGCACCAGCTTTTTCCATGATTCTAATTTCTAACGAGATTAATTCTAAAACATGATTGGAACTTTGATCCCCAATATCTCTGTAACTAGAAGGTTCCCAGGTATGGTCTAGGACACAAATATGATCGCAATGACGACGGGGAGAACAAGTGCCTTACGGCTTCGTTACGTCTTGTACACCCTGTATAGTAAGGTTTTTTTTTTTCTAAGAAAACGTTTTAACTTTTATAAAATGATGTCGGTCCAGTTCATGCAATCTTGGTCCATCAATGAGGATTTTTCCTCGAGAAAAAGTAACAGACAATACCCACGGTAACATCTAAAGTACTAACGTTATCTTTAGATCTAATTTGCTTTGCATACTCCAGTTTAAATTAAGTTTCACTAACTGGTTTACCTTACTTTCAAGTCTTTTTAAATGACTGCTTCATTGACTTAAGAGTGCCCTTCCTGGTCCGTCTATTAATTATTAAAAGCTTATCGTTTCATCCAGAGCCACAGCGGACATTTTCTTTCAACTCCCCCGTCTTACCCCGCCCCAACCCCACACAATTCGTCTCCCGCGCACCTCATACCGCCTAACGCGATGACATTGAACGAAAAATAGTGTTCGAAAATTTCTTAAACTTGTTCCAGGAAATACGTGTTTTTGAATAAATCTTACAAGTGTGTGAAATAAATATTTGTCATTAAGAATTTCCATTACATGTGCAAGGTTTCTATCAAGATGTTTTCCTTACTTTTACAGTTTATGAGTACATTGTGAACGGCCAAAGTTCAGGTAAAATTTGTGCAAAACAGCAATTTTTGGAGACTCCTACTGAATTTGTTTCTACATTTTTTTATTGTTTGCTTCCATAGAAACTTAGTTATAGTGCACAAAATAACTATTCGTTCAAAAAAATCAAAGATAGATGTGTAACAACTGCATAATCACGTACGAGCGTTTGTATGAAAAGTATGACGGGTTGGCCGCTCTTAAGGACAGTTACCATGGCCGCATAAGCCATGGGTTCGAAGGCCTACGAGTGTTCCAGAACGATGGTCAATCAATCAATTTAACTTCATAGATATAAAATCAGAGAGAAGTGGCGGCCACGACTTACGAACAGTAAGTCGTGGGTTCGACCCCAGGCAGGCGCATTACTTTGTGTAATTTATTTCCCCACCGAGACCGTCCGAGACTTAATTTTTATATTTGATACTCAGGAAATCATTTCAGTACTTATTTTGAGCCAGATCAATCGTAGTTGGGCCAAACATCCCCCAGACACAATTAAAATGTCGCTGTATAAGCGCATTGGTGTATTGAATTCATACAAAAATGATGAATTGCGACTCTACACTTGTTCTGACTGCTTAAAATCACTATTAAAAACCCCTCTGAGTATCAAATATTTAAAAAAAAATAGACTCTGACGTGATATTTCACGTTATTTTTTTACGCTTTAAAGCGTCTGGCAGAAATTTCCGTCAACGGGCGTTGTCAGGCAGTGTTGATTATTCGTTTTTAACAATATTCTCTGTAACATATAGTATAAAAATCAGCTCTCGGGCTTTAAGAAAAAAATCGTGTTATTTTTCGCAACTTTAGCACCTAATATCTAAAAATTGGCCGTCGGCACAATTCAGCAGGTATGCACACGTTCATAGTACATACTAATACTACTTGATGCCACATATTTTGCTCATGAGAAAATAAGTGAGGTCTGGCGGCCCTGGGATCTTGGACTATCTATAACGCACATAAAAAGTATTGATCATGAAATCTTTCACTTTTATCAGTTACTGACATTTTATATTGACATTATCTCTGGCGCCCGATCGTTGTGTAAAAAAGTTGAATAATGCATGAACACTTAGTGAATCATAGTTCCTGAAATACTGACACCGTTATCGGGTATTTCGTTCAATAGACAAACAAACGCCTACTCACCATACAGACGTCACAAAAAATCCTACATCATCCAATCAAAGTTATCCGCGAGAATACGATTTTATACAAGGTGTAAACAGTTCATCAAACTAAGTAACTCTACGCAAAGATTATTGCTGAGAAACGACTTTTTTCTGGAGTGAAAAATCACCTTTTACGGTAGGACTGTATGAGTACGCAATCAAAACATTGTGCTGATGGATGCATTGAATAGTACGGGGGTCATTCATGGAGGTATTTAAAGTCAAGTTATAACATTTAAAGCTTGTATTTAAAAACAACCCGTATTGTTTGTGTACCCACACGAAAGAACGAGATTCGCCTTTCAGGCCCTGCAGTCTCGACTTAGACGATAGCGATCGCAAAACAATCGAATTCGGTCGCTAAGTCATAACGATGCGGAACAGCCCGCGTAGCATGACCACCGTCGAAACGGGTTTTGTCGACTAAGAGTCGAATTGAATTGTCATTTTATGACAGATTGTGGAAAGATTTCTATCGTCGCAAGCATGGCGATGTTAGAAATGTATGAAATGAATGACAAGACATGTCAAGTTGTATAGAAAGAACTTTGTCGAGTCTTGGTAGACTAGAGATAGTATTGCCATGCTAGGGGGGCAGGATGAATCTTAAATAGATTCATCCTGCTTCATCCTTAAATAGATATATATATAGCTCGTGGTTTATCGAAAAGATAGTAAATGTCACGGAAGTCTGAATAAAGATGAGATTAGATTACTTCTTTACTATCATATTTTGCACGCATAACGTCACAAGTAGCGCCGGTGACTAAAAAGTTGTGTGGTCATCGGTTATCGTGGTATGGACATGTGATACGGAGGAATGAGAAAAATGTTGAGTATGAATGTAAATGGCTATATGAGTAGAGGAAGACAAGAGAAACAATGGATGGACTGTGTGAAGGATGATAATATGGCTAGAAAGGAGGTGACTGCTGAGATGACGAGTAATAGAGAAGTATGGAAGAAGATATGCTGCGCCGACCACGAATAAATTGGGATAAGTGCAGGAGAATGATGACGATGAACGTCACGAGAACAGTCATCTTCCGCGAAAAGTAAACAGTACTTAATTGCTTTATCAATATTTTTACAGTAGTTTTTGAGATAAAATATATTATACAGATAAAGATTGCGTAAAGATAGCGGGATGCTGATTGCGACATAGTTGCTCATTTGATTGTTTTTTACGACGCAACAAATAGTTCTGAAGTTATTAAACAGTCTACACATTGCGACACTTAAATGTACAGTCGCGGAAAGCAAAGGCACTTTAATGTTCTGCCAGGTTTGCGGGACTGTTCGAAAGAGATACCGCGGCCCTGGAACACAAAGGGCAAAGGAAGGAACATGGATGGGTTTTAGTCAGTACAAGTCTGACACTCCCTTCCGCTCCGCCCAGAGTGGGAGGGGCTATTTGATTATTTCCCGACCGTAAAAAAAGGCACTTTTATGTTGATCTTATTACAACGAGTCTTCAGACTTGGGAAAAGACTCATTATAAAAGTGTAAAAAAAAGATTACGAAAAAAACACAAAAACTTTCGGAAGTCGGTGGCAATAAAGTCAATGAAACAAACAAAGTCACCGACTTCCGAAAGTAAAGTTATTTAGACTTTTTATTGTTTTTTTTTTTTTACAAATGTATTTGCGCGTGCAGCGTCTTTAGTTTATTTGACCCTGTATATGAGGTTTAAGAAGGGCCTTAGAATTCTAGGAAATTAGCAAGAACAATAGCGTAACTAACATTCTAGATTCTTATCAAACAAACAGGGATTCACAAAGTAATTATTTATTAGTTACTATGTTTGTTAATTAAATAAAATTATTATTGTCTGTGTAAAGTGTATATTTGTGTTGCCAACGACAAATATTAGTTATGTGTATTTTATCAATGATGAATGTTGCGAGATATTTCATAATATTTATACTAAATGTTGTAAATAAATAGAGCTGAGGAGCTCGTGGCAAATAAATAACAGCCGCTCGAGGCTCGAGGGTAAGCTGCGCCTGCCTAGGTTGGTTCGTGGATGGGTGACCACCCATTACATACCGAGTTTCCTCCATGCCTCGGAAAGTACGTTAAGCTGTTAGTCCTGGGTGTCATTTGTAGATCTTTGAGTCGTTACAGGTAGTCAGTGGCCCAATTTGACAACCAATCTTACCAAGGGATATAGTAATTCCCAGTACTAACTGGGTTGTGGAGGTCAGAAAATGTCGCTAGACGCTAAACAACTGGTATTATTTTTACAATTGCATCTGGTTAGACTGGAAGCCGACCCCAACATGGGAAAAGGCTGGGCAGATGATGATTCAAAATACTTTCAGATGAATAAGCAGTAAGATTATAGCTAAGTATATCAGCTACTAGCGACCCGCCCCGGCTTCGCACGGGTGCAATGTTATACTATAAACCAGGGACTGAAAGCGGTTACGGTTAGAGGTTAAGATACCTAAAAAAAAAATCGGTACCGCTTTTAAAATAAAGGTTGAGCTATACCGATACCTTTATAAATAAAGGTTGGGCTGTACCGTTAACTAACCCTTAGGGCGTTCGTTACGGTCCGATGGGGCATGAAAAAAACGGATGATTGGCATGTGCAATTGTCCGTCTTTTAAAACAAACATTTATAAAGGTAATAGTGTCTCTACCGAAACATACCGTTAAGCATTCTCAAACGCAAAATTCCGCTACTGAAAAAAAAAACGCTACCGAAATATTTCGGTAACCCTTATTTAACGGTATGACGTCATACTGAAATTTAATGGTACCTTAATTTTTGGGTAATTCAGTCCCTGCTATAAACCTTCCTCTTGAATCACTATCTATTAAAAAAACCGCATCAAAATCAGTTGCGTAGTTTTAAAAGATCTAAGCATACATAGGGACAGACAGAGGGAAGCGACTTTGTTTTATACATACTATGTAGTGATGATTGTTCAAACATTTGGATCCATATTTGCTTTTCAGGCCCACCATAAAAGCCAAACTGGGTTATTGGATTAAGTACAACGTGTGAACGTGTCTACATCGCCTCATCAGAAGGCGCCTAGGATAATAACGTTTTATTGGGCGAAAAGCATTTAACGTGATGGTCGCAATCGCATTATTACAGCTATGATTAACTACAGCTGCCCGCAACCTTCGTCTGCGTGAAATGATTATAAAAATATTACCTCCATAATTAAATCGGATTTTGATGAAAATTTCATGGTTTTTTTTTTGTGCACGGAACCCTAATTCCTTTTCTATAATAAAAGTAGCCAAGCTACTCCTCCCGTCAAAATCGGTCCAGCCGTTTCGGAGATTAGCCGGAACAAACAAGCAGACAGACAAAATATGATTGTTTTGTTTTAGTAAAAAGTTGTTATTTTGAAATTACAAAGAAACGCTTAAAGAAGAAAGAAAAGAAAGAAAGAAAATATATTTATTTGTCGCAGGGACATGACGTGCATCATACAAAATGATAAAAACACAAAAAAAAATAACAATAAACATACAAAGCATAAATTTATAAAAAAGACGCACATTACATTACATACACACATACATACATACACACATACACACACATACATTACACATACATACATACACATATATTTTACACACACACACACATTCACATTCACATTTTACATTTTACTTATTTGTATGTAAGTGTAGATGAATTGATTATTGTAGTTCAATATTAGCCCGGACTCCAGGTCCAAGTTGGGCGAAGCCAGGAGAACCTGCTCAAGCAGGAGCAAGGAGCAGGCAATTTATACACGGCTGTTTGTCTATTCCTTTCATTCAAATTCGACATGCGGAAAATGAAGAAAGCCAATGTACTGACATTTCAAGTTTATTCGGCAGTCTCAGTCTCAAGAAATTAAAGAAAAACGATCGGATGGCTAACCCAATTTCACTTTGCCCGACCCGGAAATCAAACCTCGTGCTCAGCAGTAGCGATTGCGACCACTAGACCAACGACGCAATATCTGCTATCGCCTTAATGAAATACAAAAATTGTAAAGTTCAAGTGGAAATTAAAAAACATGCAATAACTAACAATAAACAACAAATGTACACCGCAGTAGGTACTTCAAGAGCTTTTTTAAATATTTGTTCAGTATTATCAGAACGCCCTCTACCGTATGGAGAAAACACTATTATTTGTACTAGCGATAAATGTGAGCATGTTTGAACATGTAGAAGGTACTTGCACGATAAAATATTAATAGCGGGGTTTTCTCAACAATTATTTGTAAAAGTATTATTTTTTTAAACATGGTTTTAAATGAAAAGAAAAAAAAATAGGTTTATTTATCAACATTGAACGCGTAAAAAAGGTTTTTTGTCCATGCTATTAAAAGTTGAGGCCTGCGCAGACGAGGGACTATTTGTGCGCGAACAATTTGCAACAACCAATGAACAGGAACGGTCATTTCTATCCAACGGACAATATATCCTGGCTGCGGGATCAAGTTATGTCTGCCACAAAAATGTATTGTCATCAGTACCAAAGGCGTGTGCATAATTTCAGCTAAATCGGTTGGGGGGAACTGGTTTGGAATTCAATTGCAAGATTTGACAACATACATAGTAATTAACTAACATGGCAAGTTAAATAAAATCTTAAAAATAAAACAAACCATAATTATCTAGCCAGTCTAACTGGTTCCGTACCCAAGGGGTATAAACGGTACCCTGTGCGGCTGTCTGTCTGGCTGTCTGTCACCAGGCTGTATCACATGAACCGTGATAGCTAGACAGTTGAAATTTACACAGATGGTATATTTCAGTTGCCGCTATAGCAACAAATACTAAAAACAGAATAAAATAAATATTTAAGGGGTACCCATACAACAAACGTGTTTTTTTAGATAATGGTACGGAACCCTTCGTGCGCGAGTAGGTACACCTCGCACTTGGCCTGGTTTTGTAAGTCATCATCTGCCTAGCCTTTTTCCTAATATGCTGCTAGGGTCGGCTTCCAGTCTAACCGGATGCAGCTGAATACCAGTATTTTACATGGAGCGACCGTCTATCTGACCTCCACAACCCAGCTAGTACTGGGTAATACGATACCCCCTCTTCTTTTTAGCGTGTCGATGGCAATCTAAATTGTGTCGGCCCTGCAAGGCTATTGCGTATATCAAAAACTCGCCAAATGATGATCACTATGAACTGTCAGCAGAGTACGCAATAGCCCAGCACAACTGAGCCATTCGTTTGGCTCCTTCAGTAGCGTTCATCAGTTCCTGTAAAGAACAAACAACAGGACACGCAGGACACGATATTAACACACACGATATTATTACATCGTTTGTGGAACAGCACCACATTTACACTCCAGAGCAGAGTCATTAATGAAACTCCACCTGAGCAGGTTTTCCTGGCTGCGGCCAACCTGGGCCCGGAGTCTTATTTAAAGACTTCCCCCGTGTAGCATGGCAATACTATCTGTATTCTACCAAGAATCCACAAAGCTCTTTCTATACATACAACTTGACATGTCTGTCATACATTTTTAACATCGCCATGCTTCCGACGATAGAAATCTTTCCACGATTTATCATTTTTTTTCGATTCTTCGTCGACACGGCCCGTTTCTACGGTGCTCATGCTACGCGGGCAGGTCAGCCATGGCAACTCATGTCAACAGCACCACATTTACACTCCAGGGCAGAGTCATTCATGAATCTCCTGAGCAGGTTTTCTTTGCTACGACCAACTTGGTTCCGGTGTCTATTTAAAGACTTCCAGGTCAGCAAAGGCAACTCATGTCCAGGTGGGAGATTTCCAGCAGGTGGAACGAATGGGTTTGGTAAGGATGCACTACCTAGCCACAGCTTTAGTTTTTCCGTAGACCGTTCGCCAGTGAATGGGGTGACACTCTTTAGAAAGCTGTTTCGGCTTTTGCGACACGATGGTATTTATGGATGTAAAGGGTGTTGTGTGTCTGAAACCATTTTAGCTCTTTCGCTAGAGCTTATTGCCACTGTCTTGCGAGCTTCTGGTGGCGCTATACGATACCCCTTGGTAAGACTAGTTGACAGACTTACCTACGAGCTGCTGAATACCGTAACGCCTGTCAAAGATCTATAAATAACAGCAAATGACACAAATCTATACAAATAAATAAAATTGAACTATCTGTTTGTGATATCAAAATAACAGCTTTTTACTGAATTCAAATGAAAATAATTACGGCACTTTAAACAATTTTTTTTTTTTTATTTTTGTCTGTCTTTCTTTCTGTCTGTTTGTTCAGGCTAATCTCCGAAACGGATGAACCGATTTTGACGAGACTTTTACTGGCAGATAGCTGATGTTATAAGGTCTAACATATGCTACTTTTATTTTAGAAAAATAATTAGGGTTCCGTGTAAAATAAATAAAACCCTCAAAATTGTTTTTTTTTTTAATAATAATTTCACGCGATCGAAGGTCGCGGGCAACAGCTACTTTGTAACAATTAAAATACAATGCAATATTAAATAACCACCAGTGACAATATTAACCACAATTTTATTGTACCTTAAGAGGTAAATAATATGTTTTCCATATTTACTTATTATATTTTGCGGTTTTAAAGTAAAAATAAGTGTAACGAAAAAACTCCCTGGCGTTTTACCTAACCGCGATTCCGAGTACCTTGTTACCTATTCGAAAAACAATTATACAACATATATTTGCAACAAAAAAAATCGACTTCCAAAAAAAAATCTTTCGGAAGTCGGTGACTTTTGTTTGTTTCGTTGGCTTTTTGCTACCGAGTTCCGAAAATAAAGATATTTTTCACTGTGTTGTTTTTTTTTTCAAAAGAGGTTTTATTTTACCCTTTTTAGTTGTGGTATCTCACACAAATCCTTGTCAAGTATCAATTTTGCATTGCAACTATAAAATATTAGCCCATTATCCACTTATACGAAGCAGAAAAAAACATATTATACGTAGAGGATAACTCATAAAGCACCTCAGCAAAGTTTAAAGGTTAATAAAAGAAGCATTACAATCAGACCAGAAATCACAGAGAAAACGGTGAAAAAAAAATATGATGCTGGCTGGTGGAAGTCGGTTATAAAATGGGTAAATCACACTCACAATCGACCAATAAAATCAAGTGTCACACAACTTGTTCCGACAAGACAATTATTACAAGTAGTCATTAATGTCATCTGCCTCATTGGTCTAGTAGTCGCAAGCGCGACTGCTGAGCATGAGGTCCTGGGTTTGAATCCCAGGTCGGGCAAAGTGTTTTTGGGTTTTTCTATTAGGATATTCTCAGCAGCAGCCACAGATGTGTCTGCTTCTGGATTTGTGGCCGGTTGACGGCAATGGACTTGACCTCCTATTACATGAGACTCAAACAAAACTGACGAATCGTGGAGGCACTTTAACTACACCTATCCCTTCCTTGATTGCAGGCGTGATGATATCTTATATCATTAACACTAGAAACATATTTACCATGTTTACTGTTCATTATGAGTTCTCGATATTTCGACGCTGTTGCAAGCACCATGATCACGGATAAACTGAAGTTATTGCGGGTAGGTGTTCATGAGCAAACAAATCGGTCTACCCTCTTTCTTGTTCGTTTTTTGCATCACTCAGTACCGCTACCACTGTCACTCGCAACTCGATTTTCCCGACACACGAAACTCACTATGTCCGCTCGCGAACTTTTTTCGGCACTTTTTCGGTTTTTACAAAGCTGAACCACTGGATTCCAGGCTCTCGACAGTTGAAACGCATCCTCCCGGTTGAAGTTCCTATGTTGGGTAATTTCAATAGCTTCTCTCACCTGTCTAGGAATACTCGTATAGTGGCGTTCTGTCGAGATGACCTGAGGGTTATGTAACTCCCAGCCACAGAATATAACCAGCCGGGATATTTACCAGTAAACATAGTAAATATCGTGTATATCGTTTGTAGTTTTAATGTTAGTGACGACCATGACAGTTCAAAAACTGATATTTTATATAATGTTACCTTTTCTACAAACACTTAAACACTTCAGTAAATCCGCAGACACTTGACCAATAAAATCAAGTGTCACATAATTCGCAACGACAAGACAATTACAATTTGTAATAATAATTAGCAATTAATATTTATTGCAGCAGTAAATAATTACAGTCGGTAACTATACTATCACGTTGTGGTTGGTGGAACATTGTGTTGACACAAGACAGATAGGTTTAGAAGGCTAGCGGCTACAGATCTTCTAGCCCGCGTAGCAAGACCCCCGTAGAAATGGGTTTTGTCGACGAAGGATCGAAAAAAAAGACAGATTGTGGAAAGATTTCTATAGTCGCAAGCATAGCGATGTTAGAAATGAATGACAAGACACCTCAAGTTGTATAGAAAGAGCTTTGTCGATTCTTGGTAGAATAGAGATAGTATTATCATGCTACGCGGGCAGAAAACTATACGCTTCATCGTGTATCTTCGGAAATACGAACACTCGATACTGAGATCTTGTCTAAGGTGTAAATGGATCAGCCGGCATCCAAGCACTCTGTACATCAAACTAAGTAACTCTACGCGAAAATCATTGCTGGCAAACGACTTCTTTTCATGGGGTGAAAAATCTCATCTCACAACTTGTATTTCTGAAAAAACTTGTGAATAATTTAGAACTTTGACCCCCCCCCCACTTTTCTTTTTTTTCCTTTGGCTTTGTTTTTGACTTTGTTATCTCCGAAACTAGAAGGCATGGTTCAGATAAAAAAAAATGATCGCAATGACGATGACGGGGAGAACAAGGGACTTTTGACTTCGTTAATGGTCTTTTTACACACATTATTATATAGATGGCCTTCTGCACTTATCTATTCTGTGCTATGGACATGCAAATAAATAATCTTTGGCTTCATTACATAACTAAATGTTGCCGCTGATAACAGAGAAGTGGGTTATAAGCACGAATTGTGATTAACTCTGACAGTTACCGGTTAGGAAACTAAGTCAAACTGTAATATTTAGATGACCGTATGACCGGTTTCTCAGATAATTTCTGTGTGTCTGATTTACAGTTTAGCATTGTACTGTAGCTGTGCGAGGCCTAGACCCTCTCCATCGCATGCCATCTATGTTGATCGTTAGCTATTCACATTCAGCTGCTACCAATACCACTTTCGAATATCTTAGTTCCACTAAGCCTGGTGGTGACCGGCACCGCGATTGCGTAACACTCCCGATTTTCTATTATAATCAGACTGATTCTGGTGTATAAAAAAAACCTTCCCCCACACACTAGGAATTTCTCCTGTATCGTGCATGCGTTTACAAACATTTAAATTCACATGCACAAACAGCCAGACCCCGACCAACTACCTGTAAGGCATACAAATATTTGTTCAGTGCAGGGATCGACCCCGCGACACGCAGCGCAGCAGCCATTGAGCCAACCGTGTCATCACTAATTGACTATCCCTATTCTTAATCTATTGCTTCAAATATTCGGACAATTCATCTGCTCAACAAAGTGATGAAGTTTTTTATTTGTAAAATGAATAGTATTGTATTGTATAGCAGGCTTGTGTCCGCAACTCCACGTATTGGGATTGAGAGCGAGTTACTCTGCGATTACCCTGCAGGACTTAATACGACATAATTATGGGTTTGCTACATCCATATGTACACATCTGGCGTCAACACTAGCGTAATCATAAACTCAAATGATGATGTCAATCCAAGGCTTTTTTGGGAGAAGCCCGCCACACTATTCCCGAACCACTGCAACTCCTGTGCGCCAGAATCAACAGTGGCGACCACCAAAAAGCGCCGAGACAATGAAGCTCGACGAAGTCCCAGAGAAAAAATTTAACTGTCTTGGATCCCACAACGAAATTAATCAGAAAAGAAGAGCACTTTCCACTTCCCATAACAAACTAAACAAGGCCAGTAGGCACAAAGAGACGTTTACAACTCGGATAAGCCCAGTTGCCTAGCACCAATGATAAATATGTATTATCATTAATATTAATGGGTCCTTGTGAGCTGTCAATCCAACTAAAGCCGCGTTGACACGTAATTTCATGTCAATAATATACATACATCACAATGACATATTCTTATGAATATGTCATTGCGAAACTGCGACATAATAGTGTGCTCGTAGGATACCCGTGCACAAAGCTTATCTAAGTGACGACATAATTACAAGTGGAGTTCAACGTTCAACTGAGGACGCACGTGCGGTGGTTATTATGAAATACAGTGTTTATTGTGTTATGTAGGTGAAAAGTGTTCCAACAGTGGAAGAAAATACAAAAGATTTGGGGCATTTTTTGGTGTTGCACCTTCAGGCGCCCAACATTTTCATTCCCTGGAAATACAGTCACCAGCTAATCAAGTTACTTTGTAGTAACTTGACTGTTTGTACAGTCAAATTTCTCCAAATGATTTTCGGCTCGCTACTGTACATTCTCAATTTCCCCAACCGACACAACTACCTACGGCCGCCAACCGTTCGAGGATGCAGTCTCATGTTATATCAACAGACAGACTTGCAGATACAAACACAAGAATACAGACAGTGTTTACAAGTAACTTGAGATTTTTCGCCATTATCTGTCTTTTTTTTCCATAAACACCGCGTTTGCAGCGTGTGTTGTTTGTTATGAGTTTGTGGGACGTGAGGTCTGTCGGTACACTTCCAGGGGGTACCGCTAAAGAATGGAACTTCAAGGCTGAATTCGCTTCCTGATCAGCAGCGATATTCTAGGTAAGCGAGAACCATCGTCGACCAGTTGGACAAGGGGAGGTATCGTTCAAACGAGAGCCTACAATAGAATGAATCTTTAGTCCTTTCACAGGGTATTGAGCGATAGTCATTATGTTGGCTAATCTAAGGGATATAGGAAAATATAGCAGTTAGTAAAATGTGAAAACTTTTTTGCAAAAAATAAAACCGACTTCAAAAACACAAAAAAGTAAAAAATAACTTTAGCTTCAGAAGTCGGTGACTTTTGTTAGTTTGATTATGTTCTTTTTTTTGTCAGCGACTTCTGAAGCTAAAGTAATTTTTTTCTTTTTTGTGTTTTTGAAGTCAGCTTTATTTTTAAAAAAATATCTTTTTTTCCTTTTTTATTTGTATATCCTGTACAAATATTTGTTATGCATTTACTTTTCATTGTTAATAATACATGTCATGGTAATAAGCTTATCCCCAATAAATGGAACTTAACATACACACCAAATTTAAATGGGACCAAATGGCAACTATTCCGCATCAAACTAAAGAAGAATCACGTAAATCGGATCATCGGTAGACATACATAAAAAAACAGTCGATTTGAGAACCTCCTCCTTTTTGAAGTCGGTTCAATATAATTCTCACCAGCAGTATTGCACTCATTCAGAATCATTTGTGCAAGAACACCCTGCATTGTGTGCACGAGACCAAAGCAGAAATCATTAATGTTTTATCTAAAGAATCTATTAAGTAGGTACGCGGAAGCTTTGATAATGTTGAGTAATTACTTTTCAAACTAATTAACAATTAATAAAATACGTGACAAATGCATTTCATGACTGGTTTCCGGGGTTAAAACAGATCTGCTTGTAACTCAGTCTGAAAGCGTGATCAATTGTTTAATCATGATTTTAAACCGTACTGTATTCTACATAGCCTTTTATGTTGGGGTCAGCTTCCAGTCTAACGGGATGCAGCTGAATACCAGTATTTTACATGGAGCGACTGCCTATCTGACCTCAACAACCCAGTTAGTACTGGGTAATACGATACCCCTTGGTAAGATTGGTTGTCAGACTTTTTGGGCCACTGTAACGACGACGGGACCAACGGCTTAACGTGCTTTCCGGGGCACTGCACAATTTAGAATCGGCTCAGAATTTGACTACAAGCTTGGTGTCTTCAGTAGCGTCCATCAGTTCTTGTAAAGTGCAGACAACAGGACAGGGGGCCTAAAATGGCCGCTTTAGAAGAATCATAATAGGATACTAATATGAATTACGTTTCCATTCGTAAAAATATTAATTTCGTCTGTGACCATTTTAAGAATTTTAACGCGATGCGAAAACACCACGCGCACAGGTTAAACGGCATCTGAATCTGATTAATAGCTAGAACAACTCCTAAGGCAGACGAGTCTTCAGACCGACCGCCGGCCGGAAGGGAAGATGACATTCAGAGGATCGTTAGTAAAACCTGGGTGAAACTCACGCAGACCAGTAGAAACAGTTTTTGTCGACGAAAAAATCGACAAAACGACAGATCAACAAAAGAAATCTGTCATTTTGTCCTGCTACGGGTGCAGGAAAGCTTGGCACGAGAGGGAGGCCTATACTGTTCACGTCCCATGTAATAGGAGGCGAGCCTATTGCCATCAATCGGGCACAAATCCAGACTCCGTGGCTGCCACTGAGAAATTCCTGATGGAAAAACCCAATAATAATTTGCGTGACCCGAATCGAACCCAACACCTCCTGCTCAGCAGTCGCAATTGCAACCACTAGACTAACGAGATACTCAAGAACAAGGATACAAATGGTAAAGATGATGAGAGCCAGTTTAACTGGGATACTTTTACGAAAACACACATTTTAGGCTGCGCTTCTACCTGAGATGAGCAAGGATGCGTAGCGAAGGATGTGTGTGAAACTAACCAATAATATCGCTTCTTATGCACAGTTTGAGTTTGAAGTATTCTAGCTATATGATTGGTTAGTTCCACACACATCCTAGCTCATCTCTGATGGTAACGCAGCCTTACACAAGAAGTAGAAGTAAAAAGCTAGATATAATAATAGTCAACGGCACTGGAATCACGGAAGACCTATGCAGTTGCTATGTAGGAAATAAAAGTGACGGGGAACCTTGTGATGTTACAGCCATTTGAGTCGTGTAGTGACGCTTAGATATAGATTTACTTATAGCGAAGAACCATGGAAGACTATTGCAATTTATATTGTCAACAAAAAATATTGGCCGTCGGCAGTTCGGCACAAGTTAGCAGGTATGCATACGTTCACAGGATATACTAACACTACTTGATGCCACACATTTTGTTGATGAGACAATAACTAAGGTCTGGTGGCCTTAAGATCTTGGACTATTATGCCATAACCAGTGAAGCAAATTATTTTTTTGTTAATTAAACCTAATTTGCCATCAAATTGTGTTCAATGGCTTTCTCTTTTTAAACAAATGGTATAAAGTATGCAATGCACATTTAGATCGCGAGTTATCGCAAAAGAACCTGCAAATTGGACTCGGTATTTTATTAACAAAATAAAAATAATATCTTTTTCTAGGTTGACGGTGTCAACGACATTTTAATTTATTCTTGTGTAATTAATTAAGTGTTGTTTTGTAGGGGACACCTTGAACATGAATGAGTACAAGGTGTAACATAAATGTTCTCGGATCATAAAACTGAACAAATTTTTTTTTACGAGTTCTGAAATTCGCAAAAAAAGGACTTTCTATAGGAACTGGCGAGATGAGCTGATCAACATGTATGGTAAAAAAAAGTTATGAATTTCCAAAATTCTTAGAACAAAAGTGAAGGATCTTGCATTTATTATGTTACAACCTGTATAATTTATTTATTTAATTTGAATATTTCGGACAAAAAAACACGTGTCGATGAGAATGAGGTTGAAATCTACAGCGTGTATCACGCTGTACAAACGTGGTTTAGCTTAAAGCTCACCCACGGGGACTTTTTGTAGCGATGCTGTCGCGTGTTTCATAACTGTACTTCTACACTGTTGCTATCGCGCGTTAGTAGTATTCGCAACCCGCGACAAAAGCGATATTGACGCGCATTTGCACCGCTACTTTATCGAAGCAACGCGACTGTTTCTGACGAAAGAGGAAGGATGCCGCGCGATGTCGTAGCAACAGCATCGCTATAATAGCAATACAGAGTCGTGGTTCCGTGAGCGAAGGCACATAGGCAATGACAGTGTCGCGATTGTATCGTGGGGTTCTCAAGGATGCGACACTGATCTTCGGATTAACAGATTCGATTAAGGTGGATGCGCAAGGGTAGCCCGCGAAATTTAAATTTTCTTACGTTTATTGCAATTTGCAGGTCTGTGTCAGGTTGTATGTTGATGAAAATATAAATCGCACCAGTAACACGTATGGAGTTACAGAATTATAGTCATTTAAATCATCAATACAACCCTCCAGTTTCATATAATCTCAAAGAGTGACTTTTTCATGAAATAGCTATTGAATGTGATTATATGAACTTGGAGGGTTGTATTGATGATTTGAATGATTATAATTCTGTAACTCCATACGTGTTACTGGCGCGATTTATATTTTCATCAACATACAACCTGACACAGACCTGCAAATTGCAATAAACGTAAGAAAATTTAAATTTCGCGGGCTACCCTTGCGCATCCACCTTAAGCAGCATTTGTTGAACTACAAGTGTAGACCACGGACAGGACGGAGGAATGTGGGAGAACAACCGGCTGGGTGGGCAGACGATCTAATTCAAATGGCCGGAAGAAACGGGAAAATCATGACACAAACCCTAAAAGTGGAGAGATCTGGAAGAGACCCACTCAATACTGAGTGCATTGGGTGGCCAAAGGTTGAAGAAGAAGAAGGCGAAAACCGACGAAACAAGTACCATCTTCGGGTTGTGCCAGTCGGCAAACTCAGGATCTACCCTGGGATGTCCTCACTGAGACTGAATCATGTTTGGCAAAATTCGAGCTAAGCCGAGCGGTTTTTCGAGACCATATATCCTCATAAATTAGATTCGACTACGCTACCCGTAAGACTATCAATCTTCTCTTGATGACAGCAGGGTCTAACTGCTTAACGTGCGTCAAGACGTGAGAAACGTGGCTTTATTTGCTTACATACCAGTGGCGAAGATTCCATACAACCCGATTCCTACCGGCTTCCCTTTGAAAAATGGCACAGTCAGTATTCTATGGACAAATAATTAACTCAATTTAAGAAGATGTATTCCAGCTTACCTCTGAGAAAAATTGACTTTTTTTTTTTCGGATGGGAAATCATCTAATGACTCCTCCCGCTCTAGGCGGAGTAGGAGGGAGTGACAGACTTTTACTGACTAAAACCCATCCATGTTCCTTCATCGCCCTTTGTGTTCCGAGGCCACGGTATCTCTTTCGAACAGTCCCGCAGCCCCGGCACAAAAATTGACCCTTTGCTACTGTTCATACACACATAAACTCAAATCTTCACTGGGAAGCCCAATCAAAATCCCATTGGGATTAACAGAAATATCAGAACGCCACTTACTATAATCCTTACATAATTTTTTACTTCGTCAAAGTCTAAACATCAGCTTCATTTCATTATCTGCCTAGCCTGTTCCCAACTCTGTTGGGGCCGGTTTCCAGATTAACCGATAGCAACTAAAAACCAATATTTTACATGGAACGACTGCCTATCTGACCTCCACAACCCAGTTAGTACTGGGTAATACGACAACCCTTGGTAAGACTGGTTGGCAGACTTTCGGGCCACTGGCTACCAGTAACGACTGTTAAAGATACACATCTGACTTAAAATATGTAAGTATGTATACCTACTTATTTACTTATAAGTAGATGTACAGTCACCAAAGGAGATAGGTAACCAGGGTCGTCAGATATAGTTGAAGTTTAATCAGAAATCGATGGAAGTTTTCGAATGAAATTTAATTTGATAAATGAACTGTTTGTGTTCTATTAACTAAATTAAATTTTATTCGAAAACATCCATCGGTTTCTTACTAAACTTCAACTATATCCGACGACCCTGGTTACTTCTTTCTTTTGGTGACCGGTGACCGTACCTAGTATACCTACGAAGATCGAAAACGTAATACATACATAAACGAACCGAACATAACATAATGGGCGCTCGTCATTCGGCCTTCAAGGCTTCAATTCTTAGTAATTGAAAGTTAAGAAAATAACTGTTGTTTAGTAAGAGGTACTTTTAGAAGTAAGTACTTGAAACTAAGGACCTAGGCTAGACTTAAAGATAATTTATTATGATGAAAATTGAAGTCTCCTTCTTCTTCTTTGAGTGTCGATGGACCCAAATAATACCCGACCAGTCTTTCATTGGCTTCGTTTAAATCCTGTGCAGCTGTGCAGGATGGGCAAGAAAGGTGGTGGGGCATATCCTGCAGAGGAGCTCCACACTGGCATTGAATTGAAGTACCATTACTTGTGAATGCACGTCCCGACCAGAACATGGTGCACTTGCCGGAGTGTTCCTACACTTCAGAAGACATAAAAATGCCACTGAAGCCGCGATGAACGTGGCCACCTACAGGGCTCGAAGACTGGATGTACGTACCAGCAATACGAAAGAAGAATTGCCATTGTACGAAAAGAAGAAGCCTAAGGAATAGGACCTTCATCATATCAGCCCCGAATCACCCACAGCTGGGTACATGTCTCGCAAGGGTAGCCCGCGAAATTTAAATTTTCTTAAGTTTATTGCAATTTGCAGGTCAGTGTCAGGTTGTATGTTGATGAAAATATGAATCGCGCGAGTAACATATACAGGGTTAAAGAATTATAATCACTCAAATCATCAATCAGCTCTCCAAGGTTATAGAACCCCATTCAATAGCTATTTAATGAAATAGTCACTCTTCGGGATTATATGAACTTGGAGGGTTGTATTGATGATTTGAATGATTATAATTCTATAGCTCCATACGTGTTACTGGCGCGATTCATATTTTCATCAACATACAACCTGACACTGACCTGCAAATTGCAATAAACCTAAGAAAATTTAAATTTCGCGGGCTTATTAACCGGATGCCGCTAAATACCAGTATTTTACTTAGAGCGACTACCTGTCTATGTATCTAAGTATAAATAACATATTATGCAAACAATACATTATTTACTTAGGTATAGCTCCTCCTGCCACGTGTTTTATATTGTTATTCCTAAGAGCATGTACCTGCCTACATACTACTTATGTAAATGTTTCAAGTTCAAAGTTAAAATGCCATGAGTCATGATGGCATGATAACCTTTGGGCTGGCACGGCAATAATTTAACTGAAGTAGCTAGTTTATTTTTTTCGTTATACTATGCGTCTGGGTTTTCTAATTTAAATATTGCTTACTATACATACATAAACTCTGGAGCTCTTCGCTCGGATCGATCTTCTAGGTTGGTCTGTGGATGGGTGACCACCCATTACATACCGATGTTCCTCCGTGCCTCAGAAAGGACGTTAAGCCGTTGGTCCCGGCTTTCATTTGTAGATCTTTGACAGTCGTTACAGGTAGTCAGTGGTCCGAAAGTCTGACAACCAGTCTTATCAAGGGGTATCGTATTACCCGGTACTAACTGGGTTGTGGTAGTCGATCCATGTAAAATACTGGTACTCAGCTGCATCCGGTTAGACTGGAAGCCGACCCAAACATAGTTTAGAAAAGGCTACGCAGATGACGCCCTACCACAGCGTTTTCGTATTGAACCCAAAGGTTGACTGGTAGAGAATGCCTAATGGCATTAAGTCCGCCTATGTACCACTATTGTACATGAAGTTTAAATAAATAAATAAATAAATAAATGATGATGATATATAAGTAGAAAACAAAAGAATCCCTCAGGCCCCTATGTATCTCGACTGAAAGGTCAATCTTAAATGAATAAGTTCAAATGAAAGCGATGACCAATGAGTGAACAGCTGAACAATTAAGGCAAATGATCTTAAATTGAATGTGTACTACAAATGAATGAATATGACGAGACAGACCAGATTATTCCCCATATTTTAATAAACAATCAAACCATGAGTATATTTAGTAAGTTTTTATAGGTTTTTTAACGACCTTACTTAACAGATTATGGTAAAAACGAAGATGGCCTTCGTTTTTGAAAGTGCGTGGTTTTGAAAGTTGTTTTTTTTTTGTATTTTTATTTTTGTTATTTCACCCTTTTTAGTTGTAGTAATTTTACAATGTAACTAGATGTTATTATGGGACCATCATGTCATCAACTTATGCAAGGAAGAAAACATACGTATTAAAGAGACCTATCTTTTAAAATACTCGAGCAAAGTAAATAATTTATATGGTAGTGGGATCACCGCGAGCCTTCCTCTACCAAATGAAAGAATCACGTAAATCAGCCTAGTAATCACGGAGTAAAATTGGCGTAAATAAAAAAACAAAAAAACATTGCTGCCATTTTGGAACACATAACCTCATCCTTTTTTAAAAGTCGGTTAAAAAATGAAATGTGTCTGTAATTACATCGGTAAGTAGGGCATCGGAAAAGAAAGAAATAAGTAATGGTGGTAGTAGGTACTTTCCAGGTCACTAAAAGTAGGTTTTCAGTTTTAAATCTTGGGTTGCGCAGATTGAACTATTTAAGGTGGATGCGCAAGGGTAGCCCGCGAAATTTAAATTTTCTTAAGTTTATTGCAATTTGCAGGTCAGTGTCAGGTTGTATGTTGATGAAAATGTGAATCGCGCCAGTTACACAAATGAAGTTACAGAATTATAATCATTCAAATCATCAATACAGATCTCCAAGTTCATATAACCCCATTCAATAGCTATTTCATGAAAAAGTCACTTAATGGGATTATATGAACTTGAAGGGTTGTATTGATGATTTGAATGATTATAATTCTTTAATTCCATACGTGTTACTGGCGCGATTCATATTTTCATCAACATACAACCTGACACTGACCTGCAAATTGCAATAAACGTAAGAAAATTTAAATTTCGCGGGCTTATTAACCGGATGCCGCTAAATACCAGTATTTTACATAGAGCGACTGCCTGTCTATGTTATTTTGTTATTGCATCTACTGTATGTTGTCTCTGCATCACTCTAAGGTAGACTGGTAGAAAATGCCCAAGGCATTAAGCCCGCCTTTGTACAGCTTTTTTTACTTGTGCATAAAGTTTTAATAAATAAATAAATACCTACATCATCTGAGAAAATTTCAACTGTGTAGCTATCAAAGTTCATGAGAAACAGCCTGGTGACAGACAGACAGAAAGTGGAGTCTTAGTAATAGGGTACCGTTTTTACCCCTTGGATACGGAACCATAAAAGGTTAATTAAGTGAAGTAGGTACACACGGCTACACATCAAGCTATACATTTCCAATATAAGCTGACCTCGCATTGTACGGAAATCCAATGCGAGATCAGCATAAACTGGAAATGTATAGCTTGATGTATAGCCGTGTGTACCTACACGGTTCTTTTTGCGAATTTGCGACTTACAACACTTTTTGTGACACACAAAAAAACACAATACTGCACTTTTCTCAAAGAATTGTCAAGATTTGCATGGGTCCACAGATTTACAATAAACTACCAAAAACTTTTCAAAGTATGACCAACATAAACTACTGATTGAAAAGGCTTACTACTCCATCAATGAGTTTTTAGATGATAAAAGCATAAAATAAAAAAATGTCCGATCCACTTGTTATTCTCTGTCATCATCATCATCTTGTTTACGACGTTACTTGTTTGAAACAGTTTTATTTAGTTTGTAGTTTTTTTTTTACGCCTAATTTGTACGCTTTGCAAGGCAAAACATAGTGATACAACACAAATTATGTACCGTATTACCTATGTTCAACAAATAAAATACTTTGACTTTGTTTTGGGTACGGGTAAGTACCTACCGCACAACTTACGTCTTTTGTAGGTATACAAGAACGTAGCTTACATAGCGTTCTTAAATTAGCATATGTAGTTAACAGTCAAGGAAGAGGATACGATACACCAGTACTCGATTCCAATGACCGCGTTTCGTATGAATTTCATTTATATTTTGCGAAGAATTTTCCTCAATGTCCGCGGGAAACCCCGACGTGTAAACTACAGACCTACACTTCGGTTGCTATTTAATTATGTGTATGTGGTGTGAGGGCCACTTTGAAACTCTTTAAAAATGTGCTTAGTGTTTAGTGAACATTCCCAAAGAATTGTGAAAGTTGGAATCAGATTTTGTGAAAGTCAATTAAGCGAGTTATGGACTGTAAAGTTGGGCCCTCAGTTCTCACATAGAGGATTGAGGACCCACCTGTACCTGATAAACTATGGGCACTACAGAAAAAGTCTTTATGCCAAAATCTAAGCTAATGCCAAACAAAATTTGTGAAAACAAGATTTTAACGCAAAACAGTATCCTACTTTGTATCATCATAATTTCAGCCTGTTGTTGTCCACCGCTGAACATAGGCCTCCCCAATCGATTTCCAACGTGTCTGGTCCAATGCCACCTGCATCCAGCGACTCCCTGCAGCTGGCCGTCCCACGCTGCGCTTTCCAATGCTTGTCTCCACTCCAGTATCCGTTTGATCCATCGGCCGTCCGATCTACGCGCTATGTGGCCTTCCCATTGCCATTTCAGCTTGCTTATCTGCTGGGTTATCGGGCGTCGACGACCTTGGTTCGTCTACAGATTTCCTAATTTCTGATTTTATCACGTAGAGAAACGCCGAGCATAGCCCTCTCCATAGCCCGCTGAGCGACTTTGAGCTTCTGTATAAGACCTATTGTGAGAGACCACGTTTCAGATCTGTAAGTCATTACTGGTAACACACATTGGTTATAAACCCTACTTTTGAGGCACTGAAGTATTTTGGGCGAGAAGACATCGCGTAATTTCCCGAACGCTGCCCGGCCGAGTTGGATTCGACGATTGACCTCTCTCTCGAAGTTGGACCTACCGAACCGGACCGCCTGTCTTAGGTAGGTAGCTTCGTCGACAGCTTCAAGAGTAGTGTTCCCGACTGCGAGTACGGTGGGTGCAACATGGACATTAAACATGAGTTTCGTTTTGTCCATGTTCAATTTAAGACAGACTGGGAGACACTATTGAAGTCACCGAGCATTTGTCCTATGTCTTCCAGTGACTCAGCCATGACTACAATATCGTCCGCAAATCGAAGGTGAGTCAGGTATTCGCCGTTGATATTGATGCCAAGTCCTTTCCATTCGAGGAGTTTGAAGGCGTCCTCCACTGTAGCTGTAAATAGTTTTGGAGATATGATGTCTCCCTGTCCCTCCCTACTTTGTATCAAAATGGGCCCTCAATTCTCTTAAACGTAAAAGTTTATTACGCAAATTTAATGAAACCATTATCTTACAGCTACTGTTTGAAATCTTCTACGCTACTAAATAAATTGTGAAAATTTGTGAAAGCACGAACAGGTCAGCATTTCTTGTTGTTTGAAAGTTATGGCCTTGATAAAAATTCGGGCCCTCAGTCTTCCATATTCTTTTTTGTTTTCGTTATATTTCGATGAACGTATGGAAGATAAGACAAGTACAAAATTGTGTCTTTTTGTGAAAAAAATTGTGCAACAAATTCGATATCAGAAAGAAAATAAAAGACTGTATTGTTTAAGAAAATCGAGTTTTATTTTATTCTCTGAATTAAGTAATTGCGTGATCACAATTTTTTGATTTGAATAAATAAATATAAATAAATAAATATCGCTGGACATTACACACAGCGCCATCTAGGTGCCACACTAAGCAACGAGGCTTGTGTCGTGGACACCAGATAGTTCTAATCCATTCTTCGAGTCTATCCAGCAAAAACGGCACTCATGCGCAAAAGTGTCGTCTGTATGGCGCCTACTATATTTAACAAATTGCCTAAATGTTGGAAGGAGCTGAATGGTAAGGCATTCAAACGCCAATTAAAAATGTTTCTTTCGCAAAAGGCATATTATAGTATCTCCGAATTTCTTGCCGAAACTGATTTTTCTGTTTGACTGAATAATTTTATCTTTTCTTGACATTGTAATTTATATGAATTGAATGATATACTTGACTTACTTGAATTGAATGAATTTTGACTATTATGTAATGTAACTATTTTTAATTTCTAATAAAGTATTGTAAACTATTTTGTACGCCGAATATGGCAAAACATGTTGAACCAACAATTTCTCGATCTCCATCCCTATGTGCATATTCATGTATCATGTCACACATGTTTTAACAAATAAATGCATCTATCTATCTATCTAATCTTTGACTTCAGATCAAGTTTTTCATACTTATGTTAGAAATTATTCAAAAATATTCAAAAGTGTCTGCGCTCAAGCAAAGTCACAAATAGTAATTAACAAAATTGGTATTTCTAATAATAAAATAAAAACTGTGTGGCTGGTAATTAACAGAGAAACTGGAAAGGCACAACAACGAGATCAGAATAAATTGTCTTTGAAAATAGATAATCAGACCATTTCTGATAAGCTAGAAGTCGCCGAGACACTAGAAAATTTCTTTACCAACATTCCGTTAGAGGTTACGAAATCTCTCCCCTCTTCATCTAAACTAGCTGAACCTCTTCTTAAAGAGAACTTTACTCGGGACATACCAAACTTTAAATTTAAACCAATATGTATTGCTACAATTATAAACGCATTCAAAAGTCTTATGGGGGATATCCGTCAAGGTTCTTGGAGATATTATTGACTCAATCGCTCCTGTCCTAGCAGGCATATTCAATCAATGTTTGGACAGCGGCAAGTTTCCTGATCTAATGAAACATAGTAAAGTAGTACGAATTTTTAAATCAGGTTGTAAGAGTGATCCTTCCAATTATAGACCTATATCTGTGCTTCCAGCACTGAGTAAAATCTATGAAAAAATCATGCTGGACCAGATGCTATCGCACTTCAACTCTAATGGGATTCTGCATAGTCAGCAGTTTGGTTTCACGAAGGGTAGGTCGACAACGGACGCGGGAGTAAAACTCATCAGTCACATTTTGGAATCTTGGGAGAAGTCCCAGGATGCCATTGGCATCTTCTGTGATCTCTCAAAAGCATTCGACTGCGTCGACCACAACACACTGATCTGTAAATTACACCACTACGGAATTCGTGGACAAGCTGCTGATCTTGTTCTTTCTTATCTATCAAACAGGCAGCAAAAAGTAAATGTAAATGGGGCGACGTCCTCCGGGTCTCTAGTCAAGATGGGCGTGCCCCAAGGTTCGATTCTCGGTCCTTTCCTATTTCTTGTTTACATTAATGATCTCCCTTATTTGATGGCCAAATTATCGGATATAATTCTATTTGCTGATGACACTTCGCTAATTTTTAAAATAAATAGAAAAGATACGGATGTCTTACATGTCAACGAAAGTCTAACTGTTCTCTCAAAATGGTTCGCAGCTAACAATCTTTTACTGAATGCGAACAAAACAAAATGTCTAAAGTTCTCTTTACCGAATGTACCACAACGGGATCTAAATTTAAATCTTGACGGCAAAAAACTTGATGTCATAGCGGAAACTGTATTCTTAGGGATTACTATCGACTCAAAATTGCAGTGGGGCGCGCACATTAGAACTCTTTCGGGTAGGTTAAGCTCAGCTGCATATGCAGTAAGGAAAATTAGGCAGTTAACTGATGTAGCCACAGCTAGGTTAGTATACTATGCTTATTTCCACAGTATTATGTCTTATGGCGTTCTGCTGTGGGGATCAGCAGCAGACGTTGACTCAATTTTTATTCTACAAAAGAGGGCAGTCCGCGCAATCTATAAAATGGGTCCTCGCGAGTCCCTAAGAGAAAAATTTAAAGAGATCGATATACTGACTTTGCCTTCGCTCTATATCTTAGAATGTATTTTATATGTCCGCAAAAATCGAGGGCTTTTCAAAATTAGAAGCGACTTCCATAATATAAATACACGCAGTAAACACGAAATTGTAATACCTAAATTCAGATTAACTAAAACTAGCAAGTCTTTTCTTATAAACAGTATACGCTTTTATAACAAGTTGCCAAAGTCAGTTATAGAACTGACCGATGGAAAGTTCAAAAATTACATCAAACGTGTCCTTATTAAAAAAGCATATTACAAAATCAAGGACTACGTCGAAGACAAAGAAGTTTGGCTTTAATTCCTTCTGCGCATGCGGCTTCCCTGGTAGCTCATAAACGGCACAAATATGTGGATGTCTCTAACTATTCTCAAGCTCATTTTTTTCTCATCTATCTAACCAGATTCTTAACGATAGTTTTCAAATCATTTATACATCTTTTGCTCAGAATAGTTACAGCACTGATGACAATATTTGTGTCACTTGTTTAATTTACTATTTTACAATATTTTCTTACCTTTGTATAGATTCTTTTTTACCGATTGTTTGTGAATGTTTGAACATTATAGGCTTTGTAGATTCCCAGATGCTCGTTAACTTTTGTTAACTTTTCATCTTGTTTTAATTTTTTTTTGTGTAGTAAGCAATTACCTATTGTCGGGCCTATGCTGTTCCCCCATACTTAAGTACTAATGCTGTAACATGATAATATTGTAACACCAAATGATTTGAAAAGAGTAACCATGGAGTTTCTTGCCGGTTCTTCTCCATAGGAAACGACCAACCCGAACCGTGCACCTTTTTGTCGACGTTTTATAAGTGCCCATCTAGGCCTATGTGAAATAAAAATATTTTGATTTGATTTGATTTGATACTATTACATAGATACTTTTTGTTTGTAAATACATACTTATTATACATATAAACATCCATGACTCTGAAACAAATGTCCATGCTCATCACACAAACACTTGCTCCTACCGGGATTCGAACCCGGGACCCTAAGAACGTAAGGCAGCCTCACTACCGCTGCGCCATTCGGGTCGTCAATAAAATTTCATGTTTAGTTTTTGAGTTATGGGACTTTTTCATCAAACTTCATCAGTAACATTGTTGTTCATTAAAACTCTATGAAAAACATAATGAGCTTTCAAAATATTTGAGTACGACTTCGCCGGTTATTTTTTTTTTTTTTTTAATATTTTTCTGATATTGTAGAAGTAAATCAGTTTTAAAAGTTGCTACGCGTTTATCTACATTAGCACTCGTGACTGTATGTATGTTCATACTCGTAAAAAATATAAGTTGCAAGTACAAAAAAAAAACTTTAAAATAAGATAAACCTTTTATTTTCTTGACTGTACATTGAAGTATGTATATACTACACGTGTAAGCTAAGTATAGCCAGAAAAAGATCTGTTACTTAGCAACAGTTAACTCAAACAAATAAAAAGAATATAGGAATAATGGGAATATACATATATACAGGGTGTAACAAGACCCTTCACGAAGCCAACAACCAAGCATTATGTATCAAACTAAGTAACGACTTTTTTTTTTGGGGTGAAAAATCACTTTTTACGGTAAGACTCAATGTAACGGACTCATAACATTGTGCTGATGGATGGATTGAATAGTACGGGGGTCGTGGAGGTGTCTAACGTAAAAATGTTACATAAAACATATTAAAAAAAGAAAAACTTGTGAGGAAGTTGGAACTTTGACCCCCAATATCTCCGTAACTAAAAGGTTCCCAGGTATGGTCTAGAACAAAAAAAAATATCGCATTGACGGGGAGAACAAGTGCCTTTGGGTCTTGTTACGTAGTAAGGTCAAAAAACATAACCTTGAAAAGTCAGACAAGGAAAAATATATTGAATAGCGTGTTGTAGTCGGAAATTACGCCAATTTTTTTTTACGGCGTCTCGCTGGTCCCACTATGAAGCTGGTTTCTGCTTAACCGGACTATCCTGTGGGTGTCTTGAGTGTTAGGCCTCCAGCCAGGGGCATAAAACTTATAAACTAAGTGACAGCGCGCTATGGGCACCCCCTGTGGGTACGAGCGTCGGCTTATGGCGCCGCTGGGGAGGGCAGCAAAGGGGCAGGCTGGTTCTGAGTGGGAATTTACCCCACGGAACAGTGGCGTGCAGTGGTTCTCCACGGATGGTAGACCACGCATGATACCGAAAACAAAAATAAAAATCGGGTAACATCACAGTGACATCCTCACCCTAAAAGGAGGGTGATCATATGTAGAGCGACACAGTGATGTTACGCGATTTTTATTTTTTCGGTATCAGTGTGCGTGGCCTACCCTCTCGTTGGTCGCAAGCGCGACTGCTGAGCATGAAGACCTGGGTTCGATTCCCAGATCGGGCAAAGCTTTATCGGGTTTTTCCATCAGGAATTTCTCACGGAGCTCGGAGTCTGGATGTGTGCCCGGTTGATGGCAATATTCTCCCCTCCTTTGGAACTTTTAACTGGCGAAAAGCGGGTGTACCGTGATGTTATGTCATGAAAAAAAAAACGTACCCAACCTTGAAACGTCAGTCAAGGGAAAAGTTTATTTGAATAATATCTTGTTTACGGAAAATTCTTATCACGAAATTGGAATGATGCCCAATAACTGTCAATGGCTGGCCACATTTCAGATGGCACTTTACAATGTCATTAGTAGACCGCGGATTTACGGTCCTTTCATCTTTGTGATTGGTTTTTAGCAGATTTCTAAAAGAGGAGGATGTTATGTATTCCACCAGCATCTTTTTTAGGGTTCCGTAACCAATGGGTAAAAATGGAACCCTATTAACTAACACTCCACTGTCCGTCCATCTGTCTGTCTATCACCAGGCTGTATCTCATGAAACGTGATAGCTAGACAGTTGAAATTTTCACAGATGATGTATTTTTGTTGCCGCCATAACAAAATATACTAAAAACAGAATAAAATAAATATTTAAGGGGGGTTCCCGTACAACAAACGTGTTTCTTTTTTAGATAATGTTACTGAAACCCTTCGTGCGCGAGTCCGACTTGTTTTTCAGGTATCTACACCGATTTCTCTGTGATTACTGGTCCGATTATCGTGACTCTTTTTGTAGAGAAAGCTCTACAAAAAGAGTTTTTAATATCAAAGTAACAGTTTTTTACTGAAAGCATATGAAAGTATATATGGCACAAAACAAAAACACATTTTTTTTTTCAATTTTTGTTTTGTCTGTCTATCTCTCTGTGTCAGTTTGTTCCGGCTAATCTCCGAAACAGCTAGACCGATTTTGCCGAGACTTATACTGGCAGATAGCTGATGGTATAAGGTCTAAAATAGGCTTTTATTTTAAAATAATAATTAGGGTTCCGTGCAAAAAAATAAAACCCTTGAAATTTATAAGAAAATCCGATTCAAACGGCTAATCTCCGAAACCGGTGGACCGATTTTGACGGGACTTTTACTAGCAGATAGCCGATGTTATAAGGAGTAACAAAAAATAGTCCTCGAAATTGATATCTAAATCTGATTCAAAAAGGGAAGTTATATATTTTTTTATAATAATTTCACGCTAACCAAGGTCGCGGGCGACAGCTTGTCAATCCCGGATCTCTTGCTCAGCAGTCGTGCTTGCAACCACGAGACCAATGAGGCAGTCAAAGACACTGGACACCATTTCTGTTGGATACTCGACACTCCAACATAAATAACTCGGTCAAGACTTGACAAGACACTGGGAAACGGTAGGGGTATAATCCCGCTTCAATTTGGTACAGTAGGGCAATGCCATTGTCTGCCCCCGTAGCATGACCACCGTAGAAACGGGTTTTGTCGATGGAGGAATAGACAAAATGACAGATTCCTTTTGTTGATCTGTCATTTTGTCGATTCTACCGTCGACAAAATCCGTTTCTATGGTGGTCATGCTACGGGGGCTGGTATTCAAATCAGGAACTGAAACATATCAGTTAAGTAAGAAGTCAAAATCTCAGAGAGTCGATCGAATACACGAACCATTCCCACGTTTTTGATCCTCGTGTATGTTCGGAATCCTTCGAAAAAATCCAGTGTGTGTACGCCTCGCACTTGGCTAGTGTTTTCTATCGTCGCATTTAATAAGTCTATAACATAATCAGCCTATAATGTTCCCACTGCTGGGAGTGCTGAGACACACGGCCTCCTCTCTATGAATGTGTTATAATCCACCCGCGGGCCCAGTGTTGGTTGGTAGAAAATGTCATATATCTTCGAGTTTTTGGTTCTAGAACATGCCGGTTTCCTCAAGATGTTTTCCTTCACCGTTTTGAGAGCAGTGGTGATGAATTAGACACAAAGTAATGCGCCTGCCGGGGTTTGAACCCACGACTTACTGTTCGTTAGTCGGGGCCGCCACCACTGGGCCACCGCTGCTCTCAAAAGACGATTATTTACGAAGGAGCAAGATTTCTTTGTCAAAATATATTGCTCTTATGCTTGTTTGGATCAAGGCCATTGTGTAGGTGTAACACTTCAATATTGTTTTCGCCATTTACAGATACATGGAAAATACACATGGACAATAACAATAGATACATTAGTTAATAGGTATTACTTGAAATAATGAGTCACGATCACGCGGATTCACGACCGAATTATTTAAAATGTTATAATTTACATTGTATTTTATGTCTGAATTATGGTTTGCAATTATTATTTGTAATGTAACCAACATAAAATAATCCTATTAGAATTTTCCCGTTGGTGGAGCTCAAATAGTGAAATAATCTTTATTATGTACACCGTACGATAGCAACAGATACAATAACAGCTGCTCGGGTCGTTCTTCAGGTTAAGCCGCGCTCGCCTAGGTTGGTCCGTGGATGGGTGACCACCCAGTACATACCGAGTTTCCTCTGTGCCTCGGAAAGCACGTTACGCCGTTGGTCCCGGCTGTCATTTGTAGATCTTTGACAGGTTTTCGTTACAAATAGTCAAGCAGTGGCCCGAAATTCTGACAACCAGTCTTACCAAAGGGTATCGTATTACCCAGTACTAACTGGGTTGTGGAGGTCAGATAGGCAGTCTCTCCATGTAAAATACTGGTAATCAGCTGCGTTGGGAAAAGGCTAGGCAGATGATGATGTCATTCCTCATAGACTACCTCGTTAGTCTACTCGTCTGCCGAGCACGAGGACCTGGGTCCGATTCTTAGGTCGCGCGGGGTGTTATTGCGTTTTTAACAATAATTTTTCAGTAGCAGGCACAGCTAACTGCAATGATATTCTATAGAAAGATACGCTACTTTCATACTGAGCGGCGTTCAATTTTTTTTTTTTTAAATTAATGTCACGTTTACAAAAAAAAAAACTTTAACTTAGAAACTATGCCCCACAAAACCGTTTTCACGGTTTGTCTGTGGGAACGGAACAAACAGTACAAAAAAATTAGGTTTACTAGTGCGGACAATTTGCACTTATTGGGCTTATAAAGCAAACCAATAGTAAAAGACAGTTCACAGTCTTGAGATAGTACAGCTTAAGTAATTTGGCAAATTTACCTTTTATTTTCAAAAAAACCCTCTTTTTCCTTTTAAATATCGTTGTATTGTTAAGACTGCGATAGATAATACGGAACGCATGATACAGAAAGAGATAGCTATCGCGCTTGAAGTACTTAAATTACGACAATGAGCTTCCTTTGTCTGCAACAATTTGCGCGCGCTAGTGCCATATCTACTTATTTTTACATAAAATATCATTGCATAGGTAACTGGCGAAGGATGAACAATTAGACACCAGCCCAACCAGCCAACAAACCACCCAATAATACCAATACCAGCACCAATATGGAATACCAGCGCTGCGGTATTTGTTTTTCATACATCGCAGCATCATGCTGAGATAGGAGCCTTTTTGGCCTCGCATAGGTCTTTTTTATTATTTAGTTTTAGATTCTTTTTTTTATTGTTATTTTTTGTTGTTCCTGTGCTTGTCCCAAATAAATATTTTTCTTTCTTTTCTTTCTTTCTTTAGATACACCTTTGCCTAAAGCGGGGAATTCACTTCTCGGACATGCTCTCGGGCAAGTCTGCAGACATGCCCGCCGGGCGTCGTCGCCGCTATAGGTCTGTACAATGTTTACTAGTCAGACCCTCGCAGTCAGTCTGGCAGACTTACCCGTTGCTTGTCCGCGCGATCTCATTTTGTGTGTCACCCAACCAGAGACCAACCTAGGCAAGCGCGGCTTAACTCGAAGATTGATCCGAGCGGTGTTATTATTTAGCCATGAACTGCTCAGTCTTAGGTAGGTACGGACTTCTTGCATAGTTATGCCTTGAATGTTTTTGGCAATTGGGTCACATGCGAATTAGGATATTACATATACAAATATAAAAAAAATCCCTTTGGCAAGCCGCAGGAGGAGGTAGATTTCGAAGAAGGTTCCACCCTTATTTTTATCAGCAAATTGGCTCAAAAAAAAAAAACTTGCCATAAGAGTTTAGCATGGAAACGCCCTCAATATAATTCTTAGTTATAATTTTTCAGTTATAATTTTCTATTTCGAAAACTATAGGTTTTATCGCTAAACTTAAAAAAAAATGCGACGCTAAAAATGTTTACCGTTTCGGAGATTTTTTTTTTTCCAAAAATTTTGAAAACTTCTACCCCCTCCCAAAGTTAGGACGGGTTGCATCAAAAAAGTTTAAATTGAAAAGTTGTCCGTATTCTTACTAGAAATGATAAAAATGTTAAACGGTTCAAAAATTTTTCATAAGAAAAAAAGTTATGGCCACAAAACTGTTTTTCGACAAACCGCCCCCCATGGACGAATTCCGCCCATTCACGAACTTAACCTAAGTTTTGACCCTTTCGATTTTAAGGCCAAGTTTGAAAGCAATCGGTGCGTAATTGCGACCTGAGTGTGGCTAAATTTTGCTTGTCGCCCCTTAAAGGTACGTACCAACATACTATGTATACATATCGGCGGTTGATTTGGGCTCTAGGGGTCTTAATCATAACTAAACCCCCTATAGTGAAATTTTCGGAAAATTCGACTTTCGGTGCAAGACCAATAGGTAGATTTTTTTCTGACGAAATCTACCAAAAACCACCATGGAAAACTACCTACGTAGACTAAGTAGGTAGCTAAGAACCTGAACAGATGGTCAAAAAACCAATTTTTCTACCTCGTAAGACCTACTTTAAAAAAAAATGTCGGAAAGTATCTACAAGTAAAATAAACATCGACGTAAGTACATAATGAAATAGACGACACTCATCGCTAGATTATTCCTGTGCGTTTCCCAGAAATCTTTCAATATGTTGTGCAATAAGAAGTGCCGATTGGTATCCCCGTAAACCCCATGAATGAAACTGTTTACTGTGTTAACTTACATACGGCGAGAGAAAGCATGGCACTGTATTAAAATGAAGTGGGATCAATCGAGTTTATTGGCAAAGTTTACGTAATAATTAATTATACCCGATTGAGCAGATAATTGCAACTGAGTTCGTAAGCGGAAAACAGTACCTAAATTAATTTACTATTCAGAATCACCAAGAACTAACGACCGGCGACCTTTAAAAAAACATAGCCCGCAACGCAAGTATAAACACGTTTGAAAAACTTTTGTATGAAAACTTGCAAAAAGCTAAACAAAAAATCCATAGAGTTATGCTCGTGGCTATTCAAACCCTTTTTTTACGCGCACAGTCCATAGCAACAACCTTTGTGAACTTTTCATTGATGATAGAACTTGAAATCGAAGCCACCTTTTTTGCAAAAACTTGTGCAATAAAAAAATGTAGCGTTACCATAAATATAATTGAAAATAAAGATACTTTTTATTAAAAAAGATGAAACTTTTCATTGTATTGTGTTGATAATTCTATAATTATAAGAAGAATAAATGACTTACCAATATAGGAAATTCACAACAGAATCAGCTGTTCCACAGCTGAGTTCTTTTAAATCCTACAGCACAAACACATCACCAAAATTATAACTAGAATAACAATGTAGGCTTTTAACTATTATTTCATATACAAACACAACGAACTGAGAACGAAATTGGCCCGCACAAAGGCAAAGAAATTCGAAAAAATTGTTTTGTGTCTGTCACTCAAGCTGTCACCTACACGACGGCTCGGAGAACGAAAATGAATGAAACACGATGCACGAGAGCGACACGACGAATCAAAAACATGTTTTGTTACGTGGTGCTGCCAATTTAAAATACATGACCGGCTTTTTTGCAAGCTTTGAATTTTATTATCGACTTAATGTACCATTTTCCTATATTACAATTATTAGTGTGGTACATTTTTTTGTTTGAGAATGTGTGACTAATAAAAAGTATTTTTTGGTTACACCATTGATGATCACTGACATTAGTTTACTTAAGTAATAACGACGCTTTTTACTAGATGGCGCTGTCACTAATATTGAATAGTTTCGCAGGTTTAGTATTCTTTTACGGGATAGGCAGTGACTGCCGTTGGTAGATGTAATCTACTCTTTGGATATAATATTATAGTAGCCTTAGCTCTTTGGATACCTACCTACTGCTTAGACGCGGCGTCTTCCTGCTGTGTTGCACAATGAAGTTTACTAGCTAATCCAAGTTCTTTAATCAATCTTATATTGTGATCGATAGAGAACATCTCAACATTAAATGGCTCAATAGTGCCAACAGTTTAAACAGGCAATATATTTAAGCATCTATTCGGGTGTTGCACGTTGCTGAAAACGGACATATTACTTCACACCATCCATCCAGCGGTTCTTTGGTCTTCCACTACTCTTATAGCCATCCATCCATATTCATACTCAAAACTTTTTCTCGTTGTCATTGTCCAAACTAGGCCATGCGGAACCCGGTTTCGGTCCCATAGAAATAGAAACCCGGCCTTTCCTATAGGACCGAAACCAGGTCCGATGGATTATCACACAACTTTTCACGTTTACTGTGGCGCAGCTTTTTTCGATCCACAAATAGGTGCCTCTTTTAAATTCAAAATTTTATCCAAAGTTTCAATAATGCACTTAGAGCTAATTGCTATAGCTGAAGCTTTGGCTTATATCGAATCTTTGGACGGTGATCGATTTGTTATTTTCACTGACTCAAAAAGTGCTCTTCTCCATCTGATGAGATGCACAAGTACTTCACCTTTTAGGGGCATTCCACTGGCGTACAATATATTAAGAATAATTACTGATTTTGTTACCAAACGCAGAAGAATTGTATTGCAGTGGATTCCATCCCACGTTGGACTGGAGGGAAATGAGATGGTTGACCGTTTGGCAAATGAAGCGGGGTCTGATGGAGAAATTTATCATTGTTCTCCCTGGCATACTGAGCTTTTACCCTTAGTTAGAGACAGATGTATTCAGTCATGGTCAGAATACTTTGATGAAAGGTCTTTGACTAAGGGTATCTGGTACAGAACTATCCAGCCATCTCTTCCACGAGTGCTTTGGTTCAGCGAGAGCAAGATGAGTAGACAAGAAGTTGTGGCGGCTTTGAGACTCCGTTCCGGTCATGTACCACTCAATAGCTTCGCTTTTATGATGCGCAAAGTCGATTCACCAAATTGTGATGTTTGTGGAGTTATTGAAGATGTGCATCATGTCCTGACGGAGTGTGATCGTGTGGGGGTCCAAAGGCGCCAAGCTTTTGACAATACTTTTAATGTAGGCTTCTATAATAGCGTACTGGCCTCACCATTGTCCGATGAGGCTAGAACACTTTATTATATTATCATTAAGGTTATAAGGTTGCGGGTAGGCTAGTTTAGTATAGGTACATATTTGTAATTTAATTGTATGCAATCATCGGGGTGACATATTCTTCATAGAAAAAACCCCGTAAATAAATAAAGATTTAAAAAAAAAAAAACTTTTCACGTTATAGGCGCCACTTATTTTATCCATTCGCGTAACGCCACACATCATAGCATTCCCATCTTAGCCACATGCAAATTACCTTCATTGGACCCTGTTAGCCCAACATTCTGATCCATACAAGAGAGTAGGTCGAACCATGGTTTTGTCTTCCCCTGCCCGCGTAGAGGCAATACTATCTCTATTCTACCAAGAATCGACAAAGCACTTTCTATACATCTAGACATGTCTTGTTGCTAATTTCCGTTTAGTCGACATTTGACAGATTCTACTTTTGACATCATAGTCTACTATTGACAGATTCTACATATGACAGATTCTACATATGACAGATTCTACATATGACAGATTCTATGTATGACAGATTCTACATATGACAGATTCTACATATGACAGATTCTACATATGACAGATTCTACGTATGACAGATTCTGTATTTGACAGATTTTGAAAAAGTGAGACAAGTAACGGACACCTTGTGGAATCAAAAATAATACTGCTAAATAGTAATCACTATATTTATTGATAAGCATAATTTGTTTTTATAACTAGTATTAAATGTTTGTATTATAGTACTAATATTTTTAGAAACAGTCACAATTACCAAATTAACGTTAAAATTATTTTTTTGTTAACATAATTACGGATAAACAATCACAGTGAAAACAGTGGACACGTTATTAATTAACAAGCAACAATCATTTTTATCACATTAATTATAATTAGTATTCTCTTTATTCATTCTAAAAAAATACAAATTAGTAACATAGTTACATCGGTATTTAAACAATCACATTAAAAAAAAATGATTTTTATTTGTAAGTAAATAAAGATTAAAAATAAAAATTACAGGAGCAGTTGTATATAAATTATTTTCTTAAAAAAATATTCAACCGATATTTCATCGCTTTGAAGTTTCTTGACAATTTTGCTGTATTTTTTATCAAAGTTAATGTCGCGGTACCGACGATTTTTTCGCACAGATTGGAAGAGGCTATTACGAAGCCTAATATTGCAGTGGTGGGCTTCTTTACGCAACTTTTGGATAAAACTGAACAGGCTTGGTCGCTTTGGGATTAGGACGTTAAGTCTGTGATGCCATCCTTCTAATGCATTGTTCGTTCGATGACGTTGGTTGGCACAACTTAAAATTGAAGAACTCAAACTGGACCATTGCCTCTTGTAATAATTACTGAACTCTTGCATTTTATCGGTATGAACAGATTCCATTTTGTCCAAAATCAATTGACGCCCCTCTGAAATGTACTGGGCTGGTAGTAAAGGTAGGATGGCAGCCATTCTTACAATTCGTCTTTCTTCACTAGTCCTATTTACTTTTATTTCTTTGGCTTTCTTCCACACAGCTTTTTGATAGTGATAGTAGCATCCACTTACATTTGATTCCGGGAAAACTGATCTTACAGCATTCATAATGCCTACTTCGTAGTCGCATTTGAAATAACGGATACTAAAACCCAAATTTTTAATTATTTCAAAAAGTCGAATGTATGTAGCTTGGGATTTATTCGGCAGTAACGCGTATAGCACAGGGACTATATTTGTTGAGTTTGTATCAGAATTTAGGTCTATGTGCAGAGTAAAAAGTTGGTAGAATGGCTTGGGAACACTTTTAAATGTACCATCACCGAAGCACAACCTTGCCCGGCGCAAAAATTTTTTTGGCTAATTTAGTTATGAAGACCAGTATTTTCTCTTCTGTACCTTCTTCAGCAACTAGGAAATTCTCACCTAGGGCTTTGGGAATAAACACATCTTCAATTTTATTAAATGACAATCGTTCTGCGCTCAAATACTTTTTTCTTGCATTATAAAAGCTATCTTTTTTGTCGTGAAAGGTCGGGATTCTACTCGGTCCGTCGGTACTGTCAAAAATATGTTCAAAAATCATTTTAATCGGACCCAAGTTTTTACACACTTCCCTCTTCACCATGTTAGTTTTTATAAATAACTCGTTTCCGAGATGATCAGCCTGACACGTATGTGGAGATTTACGAAGAATTTTCATTAAATTAACATCCACTGTTATAGATGCACTGCACTCATTTCTCTTCACACAGCGCCAACACGTACTTTGATCTTTATTGACTCGTTTGATTTTGTTAAAACGGTATCCTTCGTACAAGATTGTGTTAAAACCTTTTTTATTTTTTTCTACAACAAATTCCCTTTCTTCCGCCATATTATGAAAAAAACATACATAAAGGTAACAACACGTAACTTTGAGAATTATCACAAAAACACCAAACTGAACTAAGTAGATTAGCCGTCATAGAAAGAGATCGAATAAAGTTACGAAAAGTTTAAAAAGTACCCACCATTTTTTTATAATCTTTTTTCTCTATTTGTTCTAGTAACACGGCAAAGGAAACTGCCTAAACAGCCCATTATGGGACTTTTAAAAATTGATTGTAAACATGTTAATGTACTGTATGTTATACTGGATATAAATTATACATTTGCATTAGAAGTGAACACGGAACGATTTAGCGGATGTTATTGATTAGCTATCTGGTTTTGTTTAGGAGTGTTATAGGTTGATAATGCCGATTATGTAGTTTCCGTTTTTCTATGTGTAGTGAATACTTTATAAATTACCAATACAAATAATTATTTCCAATTATTGTTTATACGTAATTATGTTAACAAAAAAATAATTTTAACGTTAATTTGGTAATTGTGACTGTTTCTAAAAATATTAGTACTATAATACAAACATTTAATACTAGTTATAAAAACAAATTATGCTTATCAATAAATATAGTGATTACTATTTAGCAGTATTATTTTTGATTCCACAAGGTGTCCGTTACTTGTCTCACTTTTTCAAAATCTGTCAAATACAGAATCTGTCATACGTAGAATCTGTCATATGTAGAATCTGTCATATGTAGAATCTGTCATACGTAGAATCTGTCATATGTAGAATCTGTCATATGTAGAATCTGTCAATAGTAGACTATGATGTCAAAAGTAGAATCTGTCAAATGTCGACTAAACGCTAATTTCTAACATCGCCATGCTTGCGACGATAGAAATCTTTCCACAGTCTGTCACTTTTTCGATTGTTCGTCGACAAAACCCGTTTCTACGGTGGTCATGCTATGCGAGCTGGAGTCGCATATTGTTCCCGTGACCTGCCGCTATTTCATCCATCCAGTGTTCATTCATAGAAATAAATCAATTCAAATGTATTAAAATATAAGTCTTTTATTCACTAGAACATAAAATAGCAAGAGAAAAGAAAGATTAACATAACGTTTTAAGCGTACATTTTTGGTGACAAGAAAATAAAATTGTATACAATCTGCTTATCCAGAAGCGAAAATATATTTACACACTTAACATAATTAAAAACAAAGAATTATTATATCTGTTACTGGTCAAACCCAATTTTAAGTCAAACTATTCTACCCTTGGTCAAACCAGTTTCCCGGTTTCTCGTGTCAGGATAAACTAACACAAAGCAATGAGGGCTACCGTTTTTGAGATCACCAGATGGCGCCACAGGCGAGTAAGGTCCCGTCATTAATTGTATTTTGCTACTTAAAATCTTCAAGTCAATTAATCAGGAATGGCTCAATCTTGACCGCGTGGTTATTAGTAAAAATACGTGATAAAAAAGAACAGTCTTAAGACATCTGACATTTCTGAAGACCTTAATCTACACGAACGCCTCTAGCGGCGAATTCATGCGCGATAGTAGCCCCCATTAAACTGCAACCAACTGGGATGTAAATCGCACGCTCGGCTCGTGCGTATTGGCTTCAGTCATAATCCATTTGTCGTAGTGCACTAAGATTGTACAGGGGCCTTAGTCTGCTATTGCAATAGTGTCAGAATGGTCTATCAGTGATTTAATAAGGCCCCGCGCAGACGAATTACCCCTTGTACGCACGTCAAACGAGTTTCGAACGCGCTTCAATACGCCGTGGGCTAGGGGCCTTATTAAATCAATGATAGACCATTCTGACACTATTGCAATAGCAGACTAAGGCCCCTGTTGTGATGAGCCCTAGCTTAACGTTGGCCTAGAACAAACTAGTCTGGCCTAAAACCTGGTTTGGCCGGCACCATTTCATTTAAACTAATAAGAACATGATTGGTATAATTTATTGTCGGATACATGCATGATATTCTACGAATAAAATTATATAACTGGAATAACTTCAAAAAGAGAGAGAAAGAGATACAGAGGAAAAAACGCGCACCGCGTATTCAGTACATCATTCTAAAGAAATTTAAAAAGAATCAGCCGTTCCATACATTTTGACCATGTAGGTATTGCACATTTGTAGGAAACAGCTGATTTAAAAAAAAAATGGATGAATAATGTAATGAACATGTGGTACCCATTTTTACGCCTGTGTACCCTCAACCCTGTATACATGAGCAATGAAATGTAAACACTAAGCAAAATTCAACAGCGGTGTTCTCGTGAAATAACGGTGTCTGCTATGTGACTACTATTTCGTAAAGCTTCCAAAATACTATACTCGTGAAAATGTTTAAGAGAAAATCGCTATTGATACAGGTATGCGGACACCGACGGACAAACTAACACAGTATTCTGTACAACATTCTGCTTGGGGACACATAAATCTGCTGTTCCCTACAAATGTGAAAAACCTACAGTCAAAATTTATGGAACGCCTGGTTTTTATACAACTACCAATGGAAAAATTCTATGTGGGGGTGAAATGCTGATGCCGTCATATTTGGGACTGCGACTTCAGAAATAAAACCACAACGGAATTATCACTTGCAGTCTATTTATGGGCGGCTTTCCGTAAAAAATAATGACAATTAAGGCTAGTGCAGACCGAGGACGACGCAGAGCATTTTATCTTCACCCAACGTAAATTCATATCATCATATGTAGCTAGTGGTACCAAGGTACAGATTAGTTTAACGACTTGAAGGGAAATCTCCTTTGATGCCTTGGAGTCGATTTCTAAACATTGGAGTGTAAAAGAGTGTACATGGAGTTTCTTGCCCGTTCTTCTCCATAGAGATCTACGCTAGAAATGGGCAACTACAGTACTTTCACAGTTTTTATGCCTTGTAACTTTGACTGTAGCTATATTTCGTTGCTGTCTTTGTTTCTACAGTTCAAAAGTGCCTGTAACTTGCCTACTTGAAATAAATGCTTTGGTTTTGAATTTTGGAATAAGTATCTTGTTGCCAGTAGCTACGTAAGAATTTAAGTTGGGTGAAGATAAACTGCTCTGCCCTCCACCTGTCAAGACACCGACTTCGGAATGTATGTATTGGAAGCTACAGTCAGAACCACCGTACTACCATTGTTCTACCTCATGATATATTTACTTACTAAATGATTATCATAATTATATTAAATTACGGCAGCCCCGGCCAATAGATTCACAAACTTTATAATTTTAAACTTAGAGCCATAGAGAAACCACAGAATAATCAACAAATGGAATACTGAAAAGCATATTTGTTATAGATCAGAGAAAACCAGCTGTTTGCAGAACCGAAAGTCTCTAGCAACTAATTTAATTTCTTTTACAAGTAAGAATATAGATAACCCCATTACTAGGCTGTAGCATCAGAGAAATTTGTTGTTTTAGTTAAGATAAGGCTACACAGATGATGTTAGCTTGCAGTATGTTGTTTGTCTTTTACATTACTTATTAGCACATTAGTACTCCATTTGCTAACTGATCTATGCTCGGCCAGCAAGAATACCTGTACTCTAGATAATTCAACAATAATAAACTGTTCCTGAGGCGAGTGCAACCACCAACCGCAGCTCATGATCAGCATTCGCGCTTGCGACTACGAAAGAGTGTCCATGGAGTTTCTTGTTCGTTCTTCTCCATAGAGATTAAAGCTTTGGAATTGGCAACTACAGTCCTTTTGGCTGGACCGTAGCCGTAGGTAGCTATGCATCGTCTTGTTTATGGCAAATTAAAACTATCTTTAATGTATCTATCTAAACTAATATCATACAGGTTTTTTTTTTTTTTGATGTAGCGATAATCACCGGAACTAATGATCCAATTCAAAACAAAATTTCACTGGCAGAACGATACATTATTCGTGTGGCTATAGATTCTATTCATATCATGCATATTAGCCGAGCCATCACAATTTTTGCGGACGAAGTCACGGGCGAAGTGCTGGTTTGAAATAAATGTAATAATTTGAATTTATGAGACCAATCGCGTCCCTGACGTCTGTTATAGTTGGTCCATATTGCCACCGCGGTTTGAGATTGAAATCGTCCATAGAAGAGGTCTTTCAGGCCCTTTCCAACTTAAGGAGTCCCATACAAACTGACATTTGGTACAAACACAGGTTTTTCTCCAAGCACCAGCTCGTCGGCTTGACTGACGGACGTACAAAGTTGCAAGGGTGTGCGTTTGCTAGCGCTGTGGTGCATGCTCAACCTTCCGCTGCGTCGGACCGGGGTGATCGTGTACTTCGGTGCTGATATTGTGTCGAACTGGTTTGATTGGCGTCTGTAAAGGAAAATAATTCTGTTGTTAGGACTTATTGTTTTTTTTTTTGTTAATGGCATCTCGCAGTTTAGCCTACGTGGCTGGCTACTGCTTAACCGGTCTAATCCTGTGGATGCCTTGAATTAAAGGCCTCCAGCAGCCAGGGGAAAATAAAAACTTAAATACTAAGCGACCACTCGCTAAGGGCACCCCCTGTGCGGTTCGAGCCTCGGCTTAGAGCGTCGCTGGGGAGGGCAGCAAGAGGACAGGCTGGATCTGGTTTAGGGACTGGTTTATTGCTAAAGGCTCAGCATCGCGGGCTGGCTCTTGCAAGGGACGAAGGTTTGAAAGGGGACGTCGTCGCGGCGGACCACGGCTACGTCGGAACGACGGCGGTCTGATTTTGTATTTAATTTTGTACTTTTTAAGAGTGCTGGTTTCCCTATTGCTTTCCTGGAGGAGGGGTCCCTAGTCATCGGGAATTAAGAGAGCGTGCCGTGGACAGCAAACGATACTGATCCGCGATGGGTCTTATCGGGCGGCCTTTGCGATGAGGGGGTTCTTCTATATGACAGCTTATTGCTAAGAAAAAGTTTGGTTATATACGTATAGCTATTTCAAGTAGTGACTGCCTCGTTGGTCTAGTGCTCGCAATCGCGACTGCTGAGCATGAGTTCCTAGGTTCGGCTCCCGGGTCGGACTTTTTCTTCTTCTTCGTGTTGATGATTCCTAGGGTTCTTTCATTATAATTGTGTCGACCAGAACTCAGCCACATCGATGGCGTCGGTGGTGGCTTCGGACAGGTCCCTTAAAGTGCAGGTGGTGGAGCAGGAGCAGGTTTGGGATGAGACTCCAGAGTCGCACTCAGCTTTATCGGAATACTTCCACCGGACCAAGTTGTATCTGCAGCGGCCCACCTGGCTTCGAAGTCGGTTTAGAGTCTTCCAGGTGGGCCATGGCAGTTGGTGACCCGCTTGTAGCTTTTCTGCAGGCTCAACATAGTGAGCCGGAGAGGGATGCCTGAGGAGCCACAACTTTTTTTTCTCAGTAGCATCCACGGAGTTTGGATTTGTGCCCGGTTAGTGACAATAGGCTCGCTCCTTATTACATGGGAATTAGACATAACTGGCGAGATGTGTGTGTACTATTAGGTACACCTCTGCCTGACCATACGGGTATTGCAGGCGTGACGTTATGTTTAAGGGCATTACATTGCCCAATGACCTTGAGCATGATGTGTTTAAAAAAGTTTGTAGATGAATCCTTTTGTGCGTTTTCAATATAAAAAATATATGTTAAAGTAAAGTTCATCACAAATACATTGTATTGTTTAAAATTTTAATAAACTAACTCAAATTTTATCGAAAAATCGTAACAAATAGGTCCTTTTTCAACCTAAATTGAAAATTTTCTCTATAACGGCTCAATAACTCGGCATGAATTTTATACCAAAAAATACGTAATGACGTATTTAACAATGTGTATTGATTTTTTTCTCATATTTCTTTTAATATTTTAAAATATATTATAAAAATCGGAAATTTCGCGAAAAGCACTATGTCACTGCCGCACTCGTCCCTCTCTCTCTCGCCGTTTCGTCGTAAGTTAGTACGGGGCAGCATGCTCAAGGTCATTGGGCAATGTAATGCCCTTAAGCAGTTTCTGGGGTCATATCTTCGAGATTTCCGAGTCAATGAGCCTTGAATGTTAACAAATGAGCGCGACAATCTTTTCGAAATCGCGAAATCTATGGGTGAGAAATTGTATCCTTATAAATAAGCTTTGGGCGCGAAAGTATGGGTGTAACTTAAGGTGGATGCGCAAGGGTAGCCCGCGAAATTTAATTTTTCTTACGTTTTTTTTTACATGAAAATGTTTCATGTAAAATTCACTCAATGGGGTTAAATGAACTTAGAGGGTTGCATTGATGATTTGAATGATTAATATAATTCTCCATACGTGTTACCAGCGCGATTCATATCTACCGCGATTTTTTTTGAGTTGTTTTTTTGGTGATACCTCAAAAAAGTACCAAAAGTAAAGTAAGTAAAGTTCATAACCACTATCTAAGTCAGAATAAATAACTCTCAATTTGAAGTCGAGTCACGGTAATAGGGTATATGCAAGATATACAAAACTTTTTTTATTTCTTAAAAATGCCTTGTATTGGACCATAAAAACATTGTGGTACACTTGTTTAATTCTCTAATACAACACTTATTTTACAATTTAATATTTTATTTAGCGTGTTTTTGGTAAAACGGAACGCAAACACAAAACGCATCGATTCCGGTAGTGACGTCAAAATCCAAGTGTCAAAGAAACACTTTTAATTGAAAAGTACTTAAAGTTTCACTAAGATTTTACTATAATATTGTTATTGCAATTTTTGCTTAAATAAAGCACTTACATTTTAGTAAAACTAATCTACCTAGGGCAAAAAATTAGATTTAAACAAGGCAGATAGAGGTAAGTGACATCAAAGTCCTGACTTGAAGGGCCGCGATAGTCATGGACGTTTGAACTGTCGTAGAAAATTGTAGGAGTTTAATATTTTTTTTTGCGACAAGCAGTAGTTGAAATTAACTTTTAATTATTTTCTTGGGTTGATAGTACTGCATATTATTGATATAAGTGAAAAAAAAAATACATGCATATTCCCTATTTCCTTTATTTATTTTTTTTAATTAGGTTTTTCGTTTTATATTTTGGTATTTGTTATAATATTTATTAGTTTATCTTGTATGTATTATGTGTATTAGTATCACTTTAGGTACTTATATAATTATTTTTTTAGATAGTTATTTCGTACCCTACCACAGCGTTTTCTTATTGAACCCAAAGGTTGACTGGTAGAGAATGCCTAATGGCATTAAGTCCGCCTATGTACATGAAGTTTAAATAAATAAATAAATACCTAAATATTAAAAAAAAAAATTGGTTTCTTAGATAGTCGAACGTGACGTAATGCAATGAAAATATCGAACACAAAAAATACAGTGGAAAGAGATGAAGAAAAATTTTAACCGAACAGAACAATAAATAATAGTTTGATATTCCCAATAAACATTTGGGAAGTTGCGCCACAAAAATAAACTTTGGCGACAAAGATCTCTGTATTTCCAGCGATAACAACAGTTTTTATAAGAATTATACAGCGTGTAACAGAAAGGGTATAATCATATGGAATACTGTGGTACGGACCATCAAACTGAACCACTTTCTCTATGGGACCATCATCGAAATCGTAAAAAAATAATCAGCTGTCCCATACATTTGGGTCGAGTAGGTATTGAAATTTTGTATAGGACAGCTGATTATTTTTTTACGATTTCGATGGTGGTCCCATAGAGAAAGTTGTTCAGTTTGATGGTTCGTACCACAGTATTCCATATGATTATATCCTTTCTGTTACATGTTGTATAGTTTTTTTTTTTTTATGTTTTCCCAAACAAACAATCATTTAATTTAATGTTTATATTTTGAATAATCTAAAGAAAACCTGTAAAATAAAATGCCATTCGCAGCTTAGTCCCATATCATCATCACAAATACATTTTATTTTCAATTTACAACCTTGGGGTTGTTCAAGTATTACGTAAGGAAGATAATGTGGGTAGATGCGCGGCGGGGGTAAATCCGTTGTCTGCGATCGCCAAAATCCATGTGTGTGTACAATCATACATACACACCGTTACATTTGTACAATCATCCTTTTGCTCCGACTTCCATTGTAATTCCAAATTCCAGTGTAAAAACAAATTTTTGTTTTTGAACTCAATGCTCGCAGTATTATTAGTCTACAGGCACTGTACACTTTCTCGGAAGTATTATTATTTTTTGTTTTATTTAGCTCAATAAAATACAATAAATAAAACCTATTAACTAGGCAGTAGTCTCACTCTCACTAAATGATATGGCGGTATTGCAACTTAAAAATGCATAGGTCGATGCGGCATCGGCCGCGCGAAGTGCGTCATGTCAATCAACTGTGTTTCGTTTTCGGATAAGTTCTTATTGTGTCCTTCGGCCTCATTCGGGGTCATATAAACATTATTTGAGTCAAGCATCTTCCGTTTCCGTGTCACATCTATTCAGGTATATGCAACTATCGCCTTTTTGACAACACGATGATGACGTATTTCCGCCTTCGTTCACCAGGTGGCTGCAGCGCGCCAAGACATTCATTGGCGTCCTGTTTTTCGGACGGTTCACATCTTTAAAAGTTAACGTTGTTAGCGTTCGATATTTGAATATTTTATAATTTCAAAAGTTATTTTAATTTTGGTTACGCTGTAGGCGTTCGGTATATGCACAGTTTTATAACAAAATAGTGTTAAATTTAGTTTTTCTTAAAATGGCGGATAGAATACAGACGCGTAGTCGTAAAGATTCTTCTTCGTCATCGGGTTCTTCGAGTTCCTCAAGTTCCTCTGAATCATCACCGTCGGCTTCAGAATTCGAACAGGTTGATAAATCCCGTAAGAGGAAGAAGGCGGGTAAGAAGAAGAGAAGTAAGCGTCGCCGAGGGCAAAGCAAGGTAATCAAAAAGCTTGCAAAAAAGGTCAGTGATTTGAAAAAATTATATTGCTACCCTCATAATGTTATGTATTCGGAAAATGGAAATTATGATTGTGATAACCCGATATATTATGGTGATAACTTCGATATGGCTCAGGAGCAACCAGATACGGAAAGGTTGTCAGAACCCGTCGCAGATCCTGTACCGGTTCAATCATTTGATTTTGATTTGGCAACGCAATTAAAGGAGCCAGCTGTCACTGCAACCCCTTCTAATCAGTTAGAATTGTTAAATTCCATTCAATATTTCAAAAATGACAACTGGAATAGTGTTAGATATGTGGAAACACAAAAAGTATATAATGCTCGTCCAGGATATGTTGACCTTGAAGTTAATGATGAAATCAAGTCGCTAGAAAAAGTTAGCCATCTACCCACTTCGGATAAATTTCTTGGCTCTGTAACTCGGGCATTGATAATGCAAAGCGAGGCTATGCAACAGGGTTTCCGACAGATAGTAGACTGGGCACGGGATACTAATAGTATGGATCCAGAGCAGTTGGCATTAAAATTAAAAGAGATTTTTTCTGCTGATTATCAAAAAGTTTCACGGGATTGTTTACAACTAGTTTGTGGTCGTAGGGCAGATATAATTGAACAAAGACGCGAAGTGTTCATTAAGCAATTAAGGGATAAATCATTTAAGCCATGTTTAAAGAAAATACCGCCATCTAGTGAATGTTTGTTTGATAAAGTACCTTTTAGTGAATTTATTAAGAATAATGGCGGTGTTAACAAATTTTTTTTATCCAAATAAAAATATGTTTTCTGGGCAAGAAAAGAAAAACCCTGGACCCCAGGCGGCGTACCCTGGGCCTAGTGGGTATCAATCGTCCAGTCGCGCTCCTGCACTGGCGATGAACCAAAGATTTCTTCCTCCTCAGAGTGTAGAAACTTTTTATAACTATCAGGCAATGCACCCGTTTAATAATAATAGATTTTTTCGTCCTCAATCAAGAGGACAGCACGCTGGACAACGCTTTAACCAGCCCTATAGTTTTCGGAGAAATGAACCGCAAAACAATGTACCACGAGGCAAAGGCTCTGGTAAATTCAATAAAAAGTTCTGACTCGAATCGGGAATTTTGGGGGGGTTGCCTACAAAATTATGTTACGGAGTGGAGGAGATTGGGGGCACCGGAACCATTAATAAAAATAGTGAAGGGTTATCGTATTCCATTTCAAAAGAAACCGCCTCTGGTCCCGCCAAGGCAGTTGAAACGTTGCAATCTCACTCTACCATCTCCGGAGATGGACAGGGTTATTCACAATTTGTTGAAACAAGGAATTTTAGAGTATGCCCCCCTGACTCCCGAGTTTCGTATCAAATTTATTTCTGATTCTCAAAGGCGACGGAACCTACCGTCCCATTTTCAATTTAAAAAGTTTAAACAATTATTTAATCATAAGCAAGTTTCGTTTGATTTCGGTAAATCGGGTTCCCGATTTTATTCAGGACAAGGATTGGATGGTCAAAATAGACCTCAGGCAAGCCTACAACCACGTAAATGTTGCTCCAGTACATCGGTGTATTCTCCGCCTATTGTATCGAAATCGGTTACTGCAAATGACTTGTTTGCCGTTTGGCCTGGCGACAGCGCCCAAAGTGTTTGCATCGTTGACCAACTGGACCGCCGAGATTTTCAGGAATCTAGGCATACGAGTAGTGGTTTTTCTCGACGATTATCTCTTAGTAGCACAGGACAGAACGACACTTATAAAACACGTGGACATTGTTCTTCGAACTCTCAACCAGTTGGGTTGGCAGGTAAACAGGGAGAAGTCGATTCTTGTCCCTCAGAAAATAATAGAATATTTAGGTTTGATGTGGGATCCGTGGCAAAATCAAAAATTTTTACCAGAAAACAAAATTCAGAGCATGCAAATAGTTTTGTCGAAGTTGCTCCGCCGGCGGAAGGCGTCTCTTCGAGAAATACAGAGTATCATAGGGGTTCTGAATTTTGCCCGTCTGGTAGTTCCAATGGGTCGTTTGAATTTTCGCCATCTACTGGCTTATTGCAACGTGGTCCTGAAAATTCCGTGTCAGTCGACTTACCTCTTGCCTGCGGAAGTGCTGGAAGAATTGAATTGGTGGAAAATTCACTGTCTAGAAAAGTCCAGGCTTCATCCACCACCAGTAAAAAACTTTTTGACCACGGATGCGGCCGATTCAGGTTGGGGGGCGGAATTGAATGGTCTTCATTTATCGGGCAAGTGGACAAAAGAAGAAGAGCGGCTTCATTCGAATCACAAGGAAATGCTAACTATCCTAAAATGTTTGTTAGAGTTCGGTCCGTCTCTGAGTCATACATCTCTTCTACTGCAGTGCGACAACAAGGCGGTGGTGGCGTACTTGAGGAAGGAAGGGGGAAACAAGTCGAGAATCCTGATGGAGTTAATATATCGGATATTTCATTTACTTCAGAAGTACGACATTCATGTAATTCCCCATCACATACCAGGCAGGTACAACAATGTCGCAGACGGTCTATCGCGTCATTCAACGTTACAGGAATGGCATCTGCTCCCCGAATTCACCAACATTGTCTTTGCAAAGTGGGGTGTTCCCCAGACAGATCTTTTTGCCTCCAGCACAGCTCACGTAGTGCCTTGCTATGTCACTCTAGATCAACGAGACCAGCAAGCATGGAGACACAACGCGTTCGCATTCGAATGGGATTTTCGTCTGGCTTGGGTCTTTCCTCCTCCGAGTTTGTTACCCCGAGTCCTGATGCATCTCAATCAGGCGCGGGGTGTATTCCTGATAGTTGCACCGAGGTGGTCCCGAGCATTCTGGAGAGCAGACTTGAAGACCAGAGCGACCGCGCCTCCGTTCACGATTCACCGATTATCGAAGGTGTTAGTGGACACGAGGACCGGGCAGCCACCGCCTCGAGTGAAGGAGCTGGTCTTAGAAGTATGGAAATGTGGGGGTGGTCTGAATCCTTAGGTGACTGGTCTGCAGAACAAAAGTGTCTGCTCAAACAAGGTTGGAGGTCGTCAACTTTGAATACCTATAGGCCAGCATGGCAGAGATGGTTGAATTGGTGTTCCAAGTTTGGTGTAAATTTTTCAGACCCTTCAGGTAGTGAATTGGCTCGATATTTAGCAGATTTACACCTAAAAGAAAAATTATCGTATCGTACAATTTTACTTCATAAATCGGTTGTGTCTACTTTATGCAATACGAAGATTGAGGCCCGTTTAAGTTCAAACATTTTAGTTAAGCAAATGATTAAAGCTATAGCGTTGCAGCAGCCTAAGAAGTGTCCACCCACTGTCTGGGATCCTCAGTCTCTGGTAGGTTGGTTGGGCAGTACACCTCTTCAAAATCAAAGCCTATTCGATATTTCAAGAGTTAGTGCAGTTCTTTTGTTGTTGTGTTCAGGGCGTAGGATACACGATTTAACATTGCTAAGTGTATCTCCAGACAGATGTATAATAGGTGAGAATAGCATAATGTTTTGGCCGCTTTTTGGGTCCAAAACTGATTCGGAAACTTACGTACAGTCAGGTTGGAGATTATTAAGTAATGTTGAAAATGAGGCGCTTGACCCGGTGGTTTGGCTAAAAAAGCTCATAGAAATCGGAAAACCACGTCGTTTGCTTTGTTCTAGTGATAGATTATTTATTACAGTTTGTGGAAAAGCTAAGCCCGCTACTAAAACTATATTAGCTGGTTGGGTTAAGTCAATTTTGAAGGAGGCAGGAATTCAGGCTACTCCGGGTAGTTTTCGTTCTGCGGTAGCTTCTCGAAGCTGGTTGGATAACGAACCTCTTGACGAGATAATGGCACGTGCGAATTGGAGATCCGGTAATACTTTTAAAAAACATTACAGGAGGGAAGTGGTTCCAGCACAGGGAAGCTCTTTGATTCATCTTTTTCAGCCAATTAATTAATTATCTCTCATTCAATTATATAAATTATTATTATTTATATTAAATGAAGTAAGTATTGATGAATGATGTTACATGATTATGGTAAAGTTTACAAAAAGATGATTTCTGGTACGTATAATGTTCAGTTTATTCTGTTGGTGTTTATCAAAGTTATTTTAAAACGTTATTATTATTATTTTTCTTTTTTATTGTAATATATTTGATAAATATAAAAATTGGTTTTATTTTTAAACTTATTAGTTCCTTCATCTAATTTAGTTAATTTCATGTATAACACATTGGCGTCCCTTTCACCAGGCGATAACAAACAAAGCCTCAAATAATGTTTATATGACCCCGAATGAGGCCGAAGGACACAATAGTAGCGTTTTACCTTCAAATAAAACGCTTGTTGTGTCCGGAGACTCATTCGGGGTCATAATTTAAAAGTCTGACTGGTTTAATTGGTTCTCAAGTTTTTAGGTTTTTGAGGCCACAATGAATGTCTTGGCGCGCTGCAGCCACCTGGTGAACGAAGGCGGAAATACGTCATCATCGTGTTGTCAAAAAGGCGATAGTTGCATATACCTGAATAGATGTGACACGGAAACGGAAGATGCTTGACTCAAATAATGTTTATATGACCCCGAATGAGGCCGAAGGACACAACAAGCGTTTTATTTGAAGGTAAAACGCTACTATTTATTTGGCAGGTATTTTCGTGTTCTATTAATAGTGTATATATATATAATTATGTTTTATTTTATGTTATTTATTTATTACACACTTAGAAATGTCCATTTAATAGAATAACGTTATTTATTTACTACCTACTACCCTCATCCGTGTGTCACTGCGGGGGGCCTACTGAAAACCAGCGCTGAGTGTTTTACACCCAGCATATGCTGAGTAGGTGACCCTTTCGTTATGGGCATGCTCAGCGCAGTTGAGCTGTTTTAATTAATTGTTAAGCTGTTTGTTAGTATATGTATATGTATGTGCTGCTCTATTGTGTTGCTGCTGTCCATTAGCGAATAAATGTTTATTCTATTCTATTCTATTCTAAGCAGTTTTTTTTGCAATTTTTAACCCACCCCTCCCCCTCGTCAGCAAAAGTAAGCAAAGCTAGCAAAAGAGGGGTAAGCCCCTCCCCCCACGCTTACGTAAACATTGGTACAATTGATGGATTCATGAGCAGCAGATATAAATCTAGAAATAAGGAATAGGTTTGGATTCGTTAACTAACTTCTGTACTTTTTGTACTTTTCGAACAATTTTTGGTATAACTTGGATTTGTCTATTTGATACGACATCTTGAACAATTCAACATTGGTGAAAGTGGATCATCGGTAACACAAACATTAACTTGCTTTGCTTACAACACGTCAAATCGTCAATCGTATCGAAATAAAACAATAAATTGACGGACAAAAATTAGACAAGTGAATTGCGCGCGGTAATTCCCCTACTCAGTTCTAAGTGAGTACCTAAACGTATTCATTACTTGTAGGAGTCCCCGAAAACCCGCATTTCGTTTTCAGCACAGACAATGTGTGGGTTGCCATATGTGTAAAAAGTAAATAATTACTGCTGACGTAATCACCATCTAGATCCCCCCACGCCCCATGTCATAAAAAATAAGCAAAGCAAAGCAAAGACCCCCCGCCCCCCTATAGTGCTTACGTAATACTTGAACGGCCCCTTATTCACGCTCCATAGTGGTAACAATAGTTTACGAGGTCTAGTATCGATTAAAATCGTAGTCAGTCCGCGCGTTAAGTTAGACTAGAATACTAATATGGAGTAAATAAGTTTAACAGTGGACATTTTATCTATACTAATATTTTAAAGAGATAAAATTTGATTGCTAGTTTTTTATGTAGGGGTAATCTCTGGATCTACTGAAGCGATTTTTTAAATTCTTTCACTAATATGAAGCTACATTATCCCCGAGTGCTATAGGCTATATTTACAACGTGCCCGTGGGATAATTTCCGACCAAAACGCGAGCGAAGCCGCGGGCAACAGCTAGTTGGCTGTAGGTAATGATGATATGATGATGATTAGATATTTAAATTGTACTAACAGCAGTCCAAAACGTTTGTATATAGACCTGAAAATTGAAAAAATATTTTAAAGAAATATTTCACACCATCCAGGTAAATAGTTACTAACTACCAGATATGTTGTCTATACTGAACTAGTGGAACTGCAAATTTCTAGTCTACCAACTCATGGTATTGACTAGAAAAACTGCTTCAGAGAGGCAGCTTGGAGTCTGAATTTTTGTGCCCAGTTGATGCCAACAGCTTTGCCCTCTGTTACACGGGGCTTAAACAAAACTAGCGAAATGCGGGTGTAAAATACAGGCTGTAAATAGACCCTTGATGAAGCCGAAAGGCACTTGTTCTTCCCATCATTGCGATCATTTTATTGTTCTAGACCATACCTGGGAACCTTCTAGGAACGGAGATATTGGAGGTCAAAGTATCCAACTTTTTCACAAGTTTTTATTTTTAAATACATGTTTTTAATGTTAGGTATAACTTAAAATACCACCATGAGTCGTTTACTCTTCAATGCATATACCAGCACAATAATTCGAGTGCGTTCACCCAAAAAAAATCATTGTCAAAAAGAATTGTTGCATAGAGTTACTTAGTTTGATATAATTATAGAATGCTTGGTTGCTGGCTCCGTTTAAACCATATATATATGTACCATTACCCCAAAATGAATCTACTCACTTTTAAAACCAAATCCCGTGCACACGATATCTACATCTGTTCACCACCCTTACTACTATTGGCCAGCACAAAGAGAGTAGTAGATCAATAGTAGAAAAACAAAAAAAAATATGCGACCTTTTTACATTATCTTTTGTTTTACAAAAATTCTCAGGATCTGTTAATGATCACAGATGTTTGACCACCCTTTTTTGACCAATAGGAATAACACAAACAAGGACCAAGGAGGAGAAAGTTTTTCACTAAGCGCTTCTATAGCGACCGGATGCTGCAAGCAAAAATAGTCCGTAAGGTGATCAGATTCATCTTGGGTCGATTGTACATCTCTGGCTAACCCTATGGCGGTTCCAGGCGTCATGATGTGTAAAAAAAACATTGGTTCGCCCACCTTCATATATCTCCATGAGCCAACGGACAGATAAAGTCAAGGTTTTCTTTATTATAGGACCTCCAAATCATTTCCTTGAAAGTCTGCCAGTATTCTGAGACATCTTGGTACCTGAAGATGATTGATTCTTGAAACCAGTTTTACTTCACTTACTCCACCCGGTCATTTGGTGGATTTTTAGGGTAACTCAGGTAAATTCATCGGTATGGTATATTTATCATGAAAATATCAACCCGAAGATGTCCACTGTTGAACATATCCTACCCAAAGTACAGATAAACGAGTTTAATTTTTTTTTTTGCGAAATCTGTACTTCTATACTAATACTAGCTGTTGCCCGCGGCTTCAGTCGCGTTTGGGACGGAAATTATTCCACGGACACGTTGTAAATATAGCCTATGGCACTCAGGAATAATGTAGCTTCCTATTAGTGAAAGAATTTTCAAAATCGGTTCAGTAGATCCAGAGATTGCCCCCTACAACCTCACAAACTCACAAACTTTACCTCTTTATAATATTAGTATAGATTATATTATTATTTACAAAGTGCCCGTGGGATAATTTCCAAACAATACGCGGGCGAAGCCGCGGGCAACAGTTATTATAAGATAAATGAAAACGGCGGCGCTAATCATGGCCTTCCAATTGCACATTCAAGACAGGAATACTGTGTTAGTGAAAAGGCGTGTGTCTCAGAAACAAAAAAATCGAAGATATGTGAGATCCAACAAATCGCATTGGACTCGCGTGGTCGTTTATGGCCAACTCCCTCTCACAGAGAGCCCATCAGCGAAAATGTTATAGGAGCATTATGGAATCATATTTGGCTTTATTCTTGCATTCAAGTCCTAAACCAATGAAGCAGATACAAAATCAAAATACTCACAATTTAGCCTGTTGCACAGCAAATCTGATGATAGTGCTTTTAAACACATTCTTGACATCAACTAGCTTGGGGTCGGCCTGACGTTGCTTGCCGCTGGGACTGATCTTTAGCTGCATGAATTTGTCCAGCAGCTGGTCCAAGTTAGCTTCTACTACTGATTGCTGGAAAGATATAGAAATTGTTATTAAGGGAGGTGAGATAGGCAGTATTCTGCTGCAATTGCTTAGACTGGAAGTCACCCTCAACTTTGTTAATAAAAGGCCAGACATATAATCACTGACTCTAGGCATCTGCAATATTGGAGGCATTGCAGGTGCTTTTCCATGTCAGAGAAAACTGCCATTCCAAAGTGTAGATCTCTACGGAGAAGCATATAGATCTACACTTTGGAATGGGCAACTACAGTGCTTTCAATTATTATGCCTTGTGGCTGAGACTGTAGCTTCAGTTTTATTTATTGTTGTCTTTGTTTCGACGTTTCAAAAGTTTGATTTGAATATAATAGGTGCCTGTCACCCTGGTAGCCATATTGAATATGGAACATAGTACTAAAATTGTTTTAACTTTCACAAACACAGTTGAAGTACTAAAACACTGAGAGAAGATTGCAAAATTTGTGCATGTTATGTTTGTGACGAAACTCCTTATTTTTTGTTTAGAACAGGTTTGTGATTACTTACTTCAGTTCCCTTAGCGATAGCCTCCTCCCAGCATTGTACGGAAGCTGGCAAGTCTCCCCTCCGGTCCTCCAGGGCAGCGCGGCATTCCCAGTACGCTGCCGAGTTGGGCACGGATGGGTATCGCTCCCGAATAGCGCGCAGCCAACGAGCACATTGTTCCCAGTCGAAACCCTAAAAGCAGATTGGATTTTATGTAATGTTTTTCCTCCAAGGGTTAAATCAACATAGATCATGGGTAAAATTACAAAGCCAGAGTTTTTTTTTTATTGACCTTTTAAACGCCATTGTCACATATGCGTGACAAGCAAGCGCGTGCCCTGTACGTCAACGACACAATATGTGACAAAATTTTAGGTGAAATTGTGGCTTCGCATGGAGGTCACGCGCGTGCGATTATGCTCTGGCGTTCAAAAGGCTAACAAGGCATAGATTCTGGGATATCAGTGAGAATTTCTAATGGAAAAGCCAAACAATACTTTGCTCCTATCTAATAATCTGGGCTGACATGCTACCGAGCATTTTAATTCCAGAGGAAGGTCTTTCCAATTTTTCTCAGAAACTTCCAGAACTTACATTATTCAAACTGGTAGAAAAATCTTAAATTGATAACAAGATTCTTACCTCTCTCAACAACTCTGTAAGATCTTTCAAAGCCCCCACAACCACATCATCAACATTAACAACATCGCTAGAAGTCATTGTAGTGTCATTGTCATGAGATTCATTTAAATCAACGCTGTCACTAACACAACTAGCGGTTCTCCACTTCTCTGTAGTACCTTTAACTTCATCGTTCATATTCTCCGTGTAAGAATCATCATCACTATCGGATTCTAGGGCAATATTTTCTTTGTTTTCTTCGTCAAAATCTTTCTGATCGAACTTAATGGTGTGCGGTAGATGATGAATGCCGAAACACTGTAAATGGTGGTATGAGTCTAGAGATTTGCCATGTTTTTGGAGCCAAGACTTCAATCTCGCTTGCAGTTCTTCCGGTCTTGGAGTATTAAAGTTGCCCATCGGAGTCATGAATGTGACTTTCTTCCTCTCGCTTTTTACTGCAGAGACCACTTTATCTACTTGGATGTTCTCATCTTCATTCACGTGTTTAAGATGTACGTTGTTAAGCTTGTCACCGATGGATGACCATTTATGAATACAATTGCCGAGTTCCTGCTTGCCAATCCGCTTGAAGTGTACAGCGGATATAGAACGACGGACTGGCACTGCTATTTTTGGTTTCGTGTGCTCAAATACAGTGTGACGCTTGTTCAAAATAATTCCCGAATTGCGAATAACTTTCTTCAAATAGTTTGGATCGTTATGAAGTTTCTCTACATCATTAATATGGGTGTTTGTAACTGTTTTCGGTTTGTATAGACGTTCGAAGACAGAGCATTGAGATGTAGGTTTAGAGGCACTTTGCGGGATCATAGATTTTCTACCTATTTTTGGTTTGGGCTTATTATTAGTTACCGCAAGACTTTGACGCAATTTTAAATTGGTTGTGACACCCTCAGTCTTTCTTATAGCAAAGTTTTGTTTCTTCTCACCATTTAACGCGGTGTTTTTAACTTTATTCTCAGATTTAGGTAAATGACTGACATGTGTAACCTTTTGTTCATTATTTTGGACTTTCTTATCCATTGTCACTGTAGCGTAAAGCTTTCTGTCCGTGTTAGTAGCATTTGCAGGCTTGGTAGCAAGTTTCTTTGTAACATTGAAAGCAGAAGATTTAGGAATGTTAGATTTGATACTTTTTCCATCAGTTTTAGTTACATTTGTGCCCGTTTTAGGCTTCGTCAAGTCTTTATTCAATGGCTTAAGTGTTGGTATTGAAATTGCTCTCTTCGTAGTCCCATTGACATGGAAATTGTTTTTAACAGCTCCGGTAGTGTTAGTTTTTAAGTTAACTTCTGATTTGACAGATTTGTTGATAGTTGAAAGATTTGTTGTAGAGTTTTTAATTGGCTCCTCCTTACTGTATTTCTTGAGATTCAATTCTCTAAGCTGAAATAGTACAAAACTTGGTTAAAATTTTTGTAACAGGCTTTTCAAACCTGAAGTATAGAAGCTCGTCTTCTATACTTCAGGTTTGAAATGCCTGTTTCACAAACATGCTGTGCTGACCCCAAATAAATTGGGATATGATGAAGATAATATTCAAATAAGAATACTAGACACTTTATATTAGGTATCTGCAACAAGAACTAGTGATGCTGCAGGTCCAGAAGAAGATGGCCCCAATAAAACATGAGAAGATATAAGATTGACCTGCAGTGCATCATAACAGGCTCACAACAATCAGTTCACAAAATGAACAAGTGGATGAAAAAAAGAAGGCAAGATAACAGACCTACTTTATTTATTTTTATTCCTAGTGTGTGACATAATCGTCTTTTAGAACTTTTTTTTCGTTAGAGGAGAAAAGCAAAAACAATGCATGAACATCTGAGCATAATACCATGTTCCGAATAGTTGAGTAAAACGGTGAAAAAATCAATGAATTAGCAAGAATTAATGAAAATTAAGTTATGAGGCGATTTACCTTTTCTATTCGCGCCCTTTCCCTCGCCATCCTTTCTTCCCTCAGTTTATTCAAGCGGTCAGAAACGGAATCCATCTTTTCAGTTAAATAGATAGATAAAGTAGAAGTAGCTAATAATATGATGTATCTCGCAACTAAAAAGCTGCGCTATCGTTAAAACAAACTACAGTTTAGTGAGAATATGTTATTAGAAAAACTACACTAAAAACCAACCACTAGCAAAATGTACGATTATTTATTTGAAGCAATAAAAATTGAATCTACACACGACACAAAACTGTTTTATTTTAAATTATCATAACGCGTTCCTTTAAAATTTTCAACAGGAAAAATGGCGGTTGGAAACCGCTAGCGTTCAAAAATCAAAACAAAAATGCTGATTCGTTCCAGCTCTTTTGCTGGATTCGTCAATATTTGAAGCATTGTTTTCATAATGTCGGGTACACACATCGGCACTATTCAACAATCCAGAACACATAAATCAACAAGATTCAATTTTGCAAAATTAAGCGACGTTAAAAAGTATTAGTGTATTTTTAATTTATTTTACTTAATGTTTGAGAATAATTTTGTACAAGGTTGCATTAATTAAGAAAACCTCTGTAGACTATATGTTTAAATTGTGCTTTTGTTATGAGTCTGTTTGTTTACGTAAAAAACATGGTAAAATACCAAAAAATAACTAGAACATACGTCATAATTCTGGCAGATAGCTGATTTTATAAGGACCAAACGGTGCGTCGTAGGGCCATACTTCTCAGAATGTAAATAGTTTCTATGGTTAAGGTTAACCAGAATCTGGAAAAAAATCAGATATTCGTAAAAAATAATAATTGGAAAATTGACTGTCCCAAAAAATTGTTTTAATCAAAATTTTTTTGTTTTGTTTTCTTTGCTATTCATAGTGCCCCTAAGCGTATACTCCAACTCCTAAAACTCCACCCCTAAGATGACCCACTCACCGGAGTAACTATTATTTAGATGTTGAACCTACATAATCTAATTAAACTTTATCTGTACTTGTAAATATGTTTTAACATTTCTACATAATTTCCCTCTATTGATTTCGTAGAGCTGAGAATATAGCGCTGTGTTTTATACATCCAAAGCCTTTAAGACCCACTCACTCCTAAACTATTCACCAGCACCCTCGAAGAGGTATTCAAAAACCTTGCTGACACATGGACAACGCAAGGCATTACGATCGGTGATAAAATGCTATCAAATCTTCGTTTTGCAGACAATATTGTTTTTTGCTTCAGAAGCAAATTAACTGCAACAAATGCTCCAAGACATGAGCACTGCAAGCCTTGAGGTTGGACTGACGATGAATCAGTCAACAACTAGTCAAGACCAATGCCGCTAAAAAATAGGGTCGAGATCGATGGGCAGGAAATATACTGTCTACGAATATATCTACCTGGGCCAGCTAGTTTCTTTCAACAATAGACAGGACAACGAGATCGACCGTCACGTCAAAAATGCCTGGAGAAACTACTGGTCCATGACCATGAACTCGCTTATGAAGAGCGACCTTCCTATCCAGGGCAGGCCAGAGCATTCATAGCGCCGCTCTAGGCAAAAAACTGAAACGGCGCCCTCTTTATATTCGTGATGAAATAAAAATTTAATGTAAACAGACTAATTGTTAATAGAAAATTTAGAGTACTTCTTCGTAAAAGACATCTTTTTAGGGTTCCGTAGCCAAATAGCAAAAAACGGAACCCTTATAGCCTATCTCACTTAAGCGAAAGCTCGTCGACATGTGTATCCTGCATCCTAACGAGCGCCTAGACTTTGTTTTTGATGGAAGCTCAGAAGTCCAAACTCAAGGTTTGGAAAAAAGAGCGATAGAGCGTAGCATTTTAAACATCAAAGTCACCGATCGAATACGAAACACCGCAACGAAGCACCGCTCCAACAAGACTGGCATTGCCGATGTTGGCGATAAGTCTGCGAGGTTAAAACGCGACTGGGTGTATCACATTTCCAGGATGGGTCAGCACAAAGAACACCTGTAAAAAGGGGTTAATTAGGTTCTATTATGTTTAAAATACTCCATAACTCAAAAAAAAAAACTGGTATATTACAGGATTGTCTAGGGTTGCTAGATCCTAGACGAGATTGCATATCTATACAGATTCGTATGCTTGAAAAAATTCAATAGACAGACTGCCTGACTCTACCCATGTTGTTATTCATTTAGATTCCACATGTGAGTAACTGCCATTACTCCACCTGCAGAACCGAATGTGCAAGATATCGTTTTAGCTGTCGTTGGTCTGGAACGCATTTAGTTTTATGGCTGCGTTCATTTCACGAGTTCATTGAACTCAGAATACATTAGGAATTTAATCTGAAATTATTTTTTGCTATAACCACCAACTAATTGTTTTTCCTTAAAAGAATAACAGTATTTTATTATGCGTAATAATCATGATACATAGAAAAAAAAAACATGACATAGTTTTGGAAGAAATACAGCCTTCACGTCGCCGAACCTCGCCGTGCTACCAACATAATAACTAAAACGCCGTCTGCCTTCATCTGTCACGTTGGTACTGCCGTCAGTGCTAATGTCCGCTGGGGTCACGAGTGTGCGCTGGTGAATTGCAATTTTAGCGAATTATTGAATTAAAATACGGATTAGTTTCGTGCCAGTTAAAATTACAGGTGAGTGTTAAAATAATAATTAAAATTTCAGCGTATTTTGTGTTTTCCAAGTGCTTTATCTAGCAATGTGTGTGTAAAAAAAGAAATAAAAAAAAACTTAGCCGACGCACCGGGTCGGCCGCGCGAAATCGTGAGATTTTTGCAAACAGGTTTTCTCAGTCGCTTTTGTTTTACAAACTTTATTTTTCTGCATAGCGAATCGGGTTATATCGGTTAATGCGCCTTGTTAAACTTAAAACGCTTGTGAATACAATTGTTTTAGCGAGATATTAAGTGGACTGTAAATGTTCAAAAACGGCAACGATAGCGCCCGAACGAGAATTCGACAAAATGATATGTTACGACAAATGGTGTGCTTTGAATAGGCACTCACCTGATTGCTCCCTGGGTGATGTCTCCGAAACCAGGACCCTCACGAAGGAACCCTTCCAGCTACCCAGTACTGACGCCAGACTTACCCAGTCGCTGTACAGGTTACCTTCCTTAATTATCGGCCCGGCTGAATCCAGGTATCATGCAAGCTTGAGCACCGATTCAATAGCACACTCACGATTAGACGAGAAACTGATGTTATTGGCACAACTTTTGAGGATTTTGAAATATCATGACGGTTTAAATAACGGGGAAAATTATGCGCGCCCACGCGCTCCTAATCGAAAAAAAGTAAGAAGTGAACGAGAAAAAAATGTTGCTAAACCCAAAAATTGATCTCAGGGTTGCCATTACAAATTACTTAATAAATTTAATTACTAAAGTGAACATTCCGCCCACCTAAATACAAAGTATTTATGAAATTTAAACAACGAAATTAAACTAGTCTTAAGTACTAACGACAGCGAAAGGTTATTTAATCGATAAACGGTTATTTAATTAAGGATGGGTAGTGGACACAATTTTACGACTGGCCTTTTGAGTTGACCAGCAGCAGTCTTCACAGTCACCACTCTACAGACCCCATCAGCACCGGGATGTAGGGCTGTGATACGACCCATGTTCCACTTCAACGGACCGATTTGCTCATTTATGATCAGAACCAACATACCTACAGTCACGTTTGTGTTATTTTTATTCCACTTAGCTCTCTGTTGTAATGTGTGAAGATATTCATTTTGCCACCTACGCCAAAAATCTTGGTGAATCTTTTGAATCAACTTCCAACGGTGGAGGACGCTTATGTTCTGATCCACGAAATTCTCTTCAGCAACAATAGACAACGGTTCCAGAGTTAGAAAATGACCTGGAGTTAGGACAGACAGGTCATTAGCGTCTGAGCTGAGAGGGGTGAGGGGACGAGAGTTCAACATAGATTCTACTTGTGTCAGGACAGTATAAAATTCTTCATACGTCAATCGCTGCGTACCAACAACACGAGAAGGGTGCGTTTTAACCGACTTAATACCAGCTTCGGCAAGTCCGTTGAAATGAGGACTTCCAGGAGGATTGAACGAGAACTCTATTTCTTGGGACTCGGCAGCATTCTGCATGAGCTTGTCAAGGTAGTTACTGGCACCAACGAAGTTTCGCCCTTGATCGCAGACAACGCGATTACATCGACCACGGCGTGCCATAAACCGCTTCAACGCAGCCAAGAAAGCCTCCGTCGACAGTTCCGAAGCAACTTCTATGTGGATCGCCTTAGTAGAGGTACAAACGAAGACACAGATATAACCTTTATAGGTTTTTAATCCACGACCACGACCAAGAGAGATATCAAAAGGTCCACCATAATCGACAGCGACAACCGAGAAAGGCTTTATTTGGTTTATTCTATATGACGGCAGGTTTCCCATCATAGGAGCTGAAGCTTGTGTTGGGTTTACACGAAAACATTTTAAGCAACCCAAAATCACAGGACGAATAGCTCGTTTCGGTGACAAGATCCAAAAGGATTGCGCAAGCAAATTTTGTAATGTTTGCGCGCCAGGATGCATGAATTTTTGATGATATTCATCGATAATGAGAACGGTTAGGCGGTGACTGCGCGGCAATAATAGAGGATACTTGACGTTGAACTCTACGTCAGCATGAGCCAAGCGACCGCCCACCCTCAAGAGACCCGCATCATCGAGAAAAGGCGACAATTTGCGCAAGCCCTTTGGAAGAGAGTTGAGGGAACTCCTTTGAAGGTTTTCAATCTCATGTGAGAATGCACCTTGCTGCACATATTTTATTAAGAACAGGAAAGCTCTATTAATTTCATAGACTTGCAAAGGCCCGACAAGTTTATTTTTAGAAACAGAACTCTTCGAATTCTGTACAAAACGAAAGCAATACGATAGGACGTGTTTAAGCTTAGATAGCGACGAGAATTTGTTTATCAATTTGTCAACGCAATTGACATCAATATCAGTCAGAAGGCTGAAAATCTTTTGTTCGTCTTGCAAGGTGTCCTCTTTGTCAAACGATAACGACGACTCAGGCCAGTTTTCCTCGGGGTCTGCAAGAAATGAGGGACCATTCCACCACACTTCGTTTGCGGCAAGATCCGCAGGAAGCATTCCACGAGAACCACTGTCAGCAGGATTGATAGAGGTACTCACATGACGCCAACAATCAGGCGCGATAATTTCCTGGATGTGGCTGACCCTATTGGCCACGAAAGTTTTCCATTTGGAAGGACACGACTTAATCCAAGTCAGGGCGACGCTGGAGTCAGACCAGGCGAAGATTTCAGTGACAGTGTGAAATGGCTTGAGAGCCTCCACTACAGACTGTAACAAGTCTGAAAGCAACACTGCAGCCTGGAGCTCTAGTCTAGGGATAGACAGCTTGCGAAGAGGTGCAACTCTAGACTTTGCACAACAAAGACGAACTGAGACGAAGCCTTCCGCGTCAACGACACGACAATACAACACGGCACAGTAACCACGTTCGGAAGCATCACCGAAACCGTGGAGTTGCATTGTGATGAAGGACTGAACCATGCGACGAGGAATCGCAACTGATGCCAATAAAGGCAGCTGAGATTTGAAACGCGACCACTCAGACTGAATAGCTTCCGGCAAATCATCATCCCAGGAGACACCAGAAGTCCAAAGAAGCTGCATAAGATATTTAGCATGAAACGTAACAGGGCCGAGGAATCCTAAAGGATCGTATATACGAGCTATACAGGATAGGATCGTTCGTTTCGTACATCTTTGGTCTCTATTGTTGGTAACCTTGAACTGAAAGCTATCAGACTGAGGCATCCATAAAAGCCCCAAGATTTTGAGAGAAACATCAGAGATGTCCTCAAAGCATCTGAAACTCTCCGAATAGAGTTCTGAAGAAGCAAGATCAGCAAAGAAATCTTTATGATTGGAGGTCCATTTCCTCAAATGGAAACCACCCGACGACAATATTTTTGTAAGTTCGGATCTCACAAGTAGAGCCGATTCGATAGAGTCTGCGCCCGAAACCACGTCATCAACGTAGATGTCACGGCTGAGCACCGAAGACCCACGAGAATAATCAGCAGCAGAGTCCTTGGCCAGTTGGGCAATAGTGCGTAGAGCTTGAAATGGAGCCGACGAAACTCCATACGTGACTGTACGAAGCCTGTAATCACGGACAGGGTCTTCAGGAGTGGAGCGCCACAAAATGCGCTGGTACTCCATGTCCTCGTCAGGCTCTAAAATATTCCTATACATCTGCTTTACATCACCAGTGAACACAACTTCATGCCAACGAAAGCGAATTAACAAATTAAAAATATTTGTCTGCAGCTTTGGCCCAGACAACAAAGTGTCATTTAAAGATACTCCACGTGCGTCCTTGGCGCCAGCGTCAAATACAACGCGAAGTGGAGTGGTCACAGACCCAGGCCGCAAAATACCATGGTGAGGCATGTAATAAAATTTACCATCTTTACATGTCGGGGGCTCTACCTCTTCCATGTGGCCACTAGTTTCATAATCTTCCATGAAAGAGGCATAGGCCTTTCGAAAATTAGGGTTACAGTTTAATTTCTTTTCTAACGAGAATAATCTTTTGAGAGCAATCTCACGAGAATTCGAAAAGGTAGGCTTATTCGTAGGATCGACGAAAGGTAAGGGCACTACGAATCGACCTTTACTATCACGAGAATAGTTTTTGACAAAATAGTCTTCGCATAGTTGATCCTCCCTCGACAAGAAATAACTAGTAGGAGAATTAACATTTTCTAATTCCCAAAATTTTTTAATGGAATTATCTAACGAAAAATTTGACAAAGATTGCGACACGATAAGGCAATCATTGCTACGACAGCGAGAACGAGAAATTTTATTGTGAGTGGGGATCGCAGGAACATCACAACAACCACCCATCACAATCCAACCAAAGACGGTATTCAATGCCCTTGGTTGACCAGGCTTACCCCGCCTAAGACCAGGCAAGAGCGACGATGCGAAAACGTCTGCACTAAGCAGCATATCTATAGGTCCTGGATTTGCAAACCCAGGATCAGCGAGATCCAATTTATTTATGTGAGACCAACCCGATAAATCGACAGGCTGAGAGGGTTGATCAGCACAAATCGAAGGAAGAACAAGTGCTTCTAATTTGAAATTTGATATCTGACTTGGATTAAGAGTCTTGACCTCACATGATAACAATCCAAGAGGTGAGGCAACCAAGTGACCGATTCCACTGACCGACTGCTGACTGCAGGTTATATTTAATCCTAGTCTGTTTGCACAAGGCTCTGAGATAAAATTGCATGCACTGGCACAATCCAATAAGGCCCTAATCGGTTGGAATTGACCAGTGTTATCCTTTATCAGAACTTTAGCAGTTGAAAATAAAACAGTAGAATTTTCAGCCCCAGCAATGGAAGTTAAAACTGTGTTATTACCTTTATTATCAGTTTCTGTCACCACAGGGGGAGGCACAGGCTCTTTACTAAAATGTAGTAATGTGTTATGAGAGTTGTTACACTCTTTACAACGAGAAGTTACACTACATTTTTTCACTCCGTGACTACTCGAGAAACACAAAATACAAAGTTTCTTTTCTTTCACAGCATTAAAACGAGAACGAGTATCCAATTTTAAAAAACCTTCACATGTGGTGAGACCGTGCTGGCCAGAACAAAAGGCACAAGTCGAGTTTGATACTACAAGAACAGCCTTGGATTTGGTTTTATTATTATTTTGACTTGCAGGTTTGGAAGTAACAGAATTACTACTGGTCAAAGTTCTAACATTGGCAATTTCCAATGCCTTGAAATGTTTTTCAATAAATGATCCAAGATCCTCATACTTAGGAATATCAGATGAATTATGTTCCAGCTGAAACAATTCTCGGGTAGACTTATCCAACTTTGACCACAGTAAATAGAACAACATAAAGTTTTTGTCTGGCAAATTATACTTTTCCAAAACTGCCAAGTTCTCCGAAAATGTCCGATAAACCCGTTCCAATTCAGGACCAGATTTAGTTTTAACTGGCTCACAAAACATTAATTTGTCATAATACATCATTGCAACTTGGCATTTCTTATTGTAATGCTTCAACAAAATATTATAGGAGTCAACATAACTGTCATCTGTGAGAGGGAAATTCTTTATCAAATCATATGCTGTTCCTTGGACACTTGACAACAAATAATGTAACTTTTCAACATTTGATATGTTTGTACGCTTATGAATGAGTGAGTCATACAACTGTATAAACGATATCCAATTTTCAAACTTGCCATCAAAGGGTTTTATGTTAATTTTAGGCAATTTAGCAGACATTGGTTCACTACTTACAGTCACAGAAGGCTTCAAGTCAACTTGCGATAACTTCGCTCGAACGCGAGTTTTGACTGCTTTTAATTTATTTTCAAACGTTGCCATAGCTTGCAATTCAGTATTCCGTAACGACGGACTTAACGATGAAAGAAGCTTTCGCTGTGCACTATGGAAATCGTTTGCTAGGTCGCTTAAATCCTGATCTATATAACCTACTAAATCAGTACTATCCATAAACTCTAATCGCATCATCGCGTAATCCCGCGCGACCCTGTTGGCATCTGCACCTTCATTGCCCCCTTCCGACATATCGTGATCACTATTCTGAGTGTCACTCGGCATTGTTGTAAACAACAACGAAAACAATAGAATAAAACACGAGAATTAATACTATAAACAAAGTTTTCCACAATGACAAATGACAGCCAGCTACGAATCTGTCACTTTTGACAGTCTTGTAAAGCTGCCAACATAAAGTACAGAAAAAGGCAATGTCTATGGCCGACGCGACGCAACCAAAGCTACCAACTTAAACCCTACGATAAAATTCCCACCAAACCGTCATGGCACCTCAATAATTATTTTAGATGTACCTTCGAAAGTAAATAAAATTAGATTATGATTTAACAAAATACGAAAATACGATAACTACTTCGATAAAGGATGCTTTTCACACAGATCCGGCTCGAAGGACCAATGTTTTAGCGAGATATTAAGTGGACTGTAAATGTTCAAAAACGGCAACGATAGCGCCCGAACGAGAATTCGACAAAATGATATGTTACGACAAATGGTGTGCTTTGAATAGGCACTCACCTGATTGCTCCCTGGGTGATGTCTCCGAAACCAGGACCCTCACGAAGGAACCCTTCCAGCTACCCAGTACTGACGCCAGACTTACCCAGTCGCTGTACAGGTTACCTTCCTTAATTATCGGCCCGGCTGAATCCAGGTATCATGCAAGCTTGAGCACCGATTCAATAGCACACTCACGATTAGACGAGAAACTGATGTTATTGGCACAACTTTTGAGGATTTTGAAATATCATGACGGTTTAAATAACGGGGAAAATTATGCGCGCCCACGCGCTCCTAATCGAAAAAAAGTAAGAAGTGAACGAGAAAAAAATGTTGCTAAACCCAAAAATTGATCTCAGGGTTGCCATTACAAATTACTTAATAAATTTAATTACTAAAGTGAACAACAATCATTGTAATATTATACCAACACGATTCTTCTATGTATGAATCTAATTAGTGAGTAAGTACCTACAAATTATTTTGGATCTATAAAAAATCGAAAGGGATAATTATTATTTTTTCATCACATCTAAAATACCTATGTAGAAACTAGCTGGTATATTTTTACACATAAATACTATTCATTTAAAAAGAGGGTAGAATTAAAATAAGTTAGAAATCACACCAAAAATTCGAAATTTCTGGGTCTGTGTACGGGTTAATAAGCTTTTTTTTAATCAAATCCAAAAATATTTTGTTTGTAAGTCAAAAATAAAAATGAGATCAGAATTTAGAATTTATGGTACCTACAATCAATGTGTAAATCAGACATTTATTATAGATAGCGTAATTATTTAAACCTTTTGATATTTTATAACATTCCACGATCGCGTTTAATACCTGACCACAATTAATATATTTTTCCTTCCGATATCTGTACATCAACCGTAAATGTATTTGTAGCAAAACTGTTATTATAAAAACTCGCAACTAAAACGATATTACCCAAATCATCATCATTAGCTATCATGCCTGGCCCTCTGCTGGACATGGGCCTCTCCTACTGCTAGCCTCTAAACCAAATCTTCGACTATCCATCATCATATGTCCAGCCTTTTCCCCACTATGTTGGGGTCGGCTTCCAGTGTCATCGTACCTGTGCAGCTGAATACCAGTATTTTACATGGACCGACTGCCTACCGGACCTCGGTAACCCTGACGACTTGTCAGACTTTTGGAACCTCTATTACTCGTCAAATTTCATTACTACCAAAATTCAAATCGAAAAAGAAAAAAAAAACATGAAGAACATCGATCACCAAAAAGTATGTAAACTCCTTTAAAATGCATCTGTCTCGCCCAGCCAATGAGAAATCAGATGCCGTCATCAAACTGGATTCTTATTGGATAGTTTATTGTTTTTTTTTTTATCTAAACGAAGAGCATAATGGTTGCGATCGTTTATACCAGTGTGTTTGAGATTTCTAAATGGGTTTTTTATTGAAAGTCACATTTAGGAATGGAATTATTAAGTACTATTTGAGCTCCTTGCATTAACGTTTTTAACGATAAGAATATGGACAAAAGAATACTAATTCGTTCGTCACTCAGCCTATCGTAGTCCACTGCTGGGCAAAGAAGTTTTATCGAAAAAGTATTCGAGATTGAGATATCTGCTCATAAAATCAGAAATAATTGTCGCGTTAAATACGGCAGTCCATTCACTTCTTTGTAAGCAGGTTTATTCAATGCTGGATTTCTCTGCTACCAAGATACTTTACATCTTCTTTAAGCTTTCACGGTTTACCGTAAATACAGTTCCTAAATGCCAAAATAATTTCCCTATTTTAAAGCTATGAAATGAAAACTGCACGTAGATATTTGAAAGAAACGGGTCTAAAAGATTTAGCACTAGAATTTTAAAACTAAGGCTCTTATGCATTTTGGTACTCGTGAAACAGGAGTATTTTACACACCGCGTCATATACCATTTCAATTCAGCCGAAAAACGCTCATTGCTGGGCAATAAGCCTCCCTAAAGCATAGCTATAATTACCGGTTCTGGGCTGACCGTACTCAGTGGATTCCCCCAGCCATATTCAAATACCATTACTATACATACGCTATAAAAACAAATATTGATAAAACGAGGATAGCAGGAGCAGCAACACCACCGTAAAACGTACCCGTTACATGAAGGATATACACGTTATTTTTCCTCGTGTTTATTTAATAGAATAGGTATGTACTCGTATATTTCAGGACTGTGAAAGTATCTATAACTAAAAATAGATGACAGGTTTTTTCAATTTTATGGCGTTAGGGATAGCTTCATCGTCTACAGCCAGAATTCACCCACTGTTGGCTATATGTCACCTTCGTCGAGGAGCTCGAGGCTAAATAATAACAGCGGCTCGGTTTTATCTTCAGGTTAAGCCGCGCTTGCCTAGGTTAGTCTGTGGATGGACCCATTACATACCGAGTTTCCTCCGTGGCTCGGAAAGCACGTCCCGACCGTCATTTGTAGATCTTTGACAGTCGTTACAGGTAGTCAGTGGCTCGAAAGTCTTACAACCAGTCTTACCAAAGGGTATCGTATTACTTAGTACAAACTGGGTTGTGGAGGTCAGATAGGCAGTCGCTCCATGTAAAATACTGGTATTCTAGTTAGACTGGAAGCCGACCCCAACGAAGCTGGGAAAAGGCTGGCCGATGTTGATATTTAGTGCTATGTTTCCCTGATCTGCGCGAGTCTCAACCAGGTCTTATTCGCGATCTTCGGAATGCCATGCCACCCAACTGGCAATATAATAAATGCATTACATTCAGCCAGAAATAGTTGATGACGTCATGTTCAAAACACGCATGTGACAACCGTTTTAGTTGGTTTTTTCAATTTTTCTGTCTGTCATAGCCTGTCTGAGATACGCTACCATATGTTCTGAGTGTATGATGCGGCCTCTTAGGAATTTTAAGTATTGGATGGCCGAAATAAAAAAAGGATTTTCGCCATGAATAACTTCGTTGGCATGCAGCTAAATTACTTTATTGAATTGGGAATTTGAAAGGGCGAATCATGCTGAAGCGTCCTGTCTACCAAATATAATAAACTAATCGATCATACATACACAAACCCACTCCTTTTTGTTTCCCATGGGGGTAGGTAGAACCACAAAACGCCACCTCTAACGATCCATAAAAACTCCTTTTTAGATCGTCCATGTTCTCCACGCGCGCCGGTTGCGACTATTACGCACCTGACCATGATATGAACATTTTATTAAACATTCCATTACTTAAAACATGAAACATCACGCACGCCAACCCCAAGAGATAAGCAGAGTACCAACATAACGCCATAAATCCGTATTGATCGTTACATTATTACGTAGGTACTAGGTACTCCTTTGTTTTTCCACATTAATGCATCTTTTAGCACGTGCGCCGTGTATATGCGCACCTAACCTTTGTAGGACGTTTTAAATAAGGTCAATGTCTGTCTGGGTCACAGGGCGTCTCCTGGCGTAGTATTGAAGTTTCAGATATGAATAACTTGTGGAATATATCGATTATTCAGTTTCCTTTTCGTTTTTAGAGCTCCGTACGGCAAAACCTCGTATAAGGTTTTTCTTTCTTCACCATTTCTGTCTATCAACACCCTTTTACTTAGGAATGAGTGGAGATTACAATTAATACTAAAATCTGAGATCTGTGGTTCCTAAGAAGGGTGAAACCAATCTAGCTTCTACATCAACTCAATGCTTGCTGTTGCTCGCGGTTTCGATCGTGTTTTGGTCTGAAATTATCCCACGGGCACGTTGTAAATATAGCCTATGGCACTCCGGGATAATGTAGCTTCCTATTAGTGAAAGAATTTTCAAAATCGGTTCAGGAGATCCAGAGATTACCCCCTACAAACTCACAAACTTTCTCTCTATGTATAATAATATTAGTATATATGAATGATTGGCCAACTCTTCAATACCTATGGGCACCTCCCGTTGACCTAGCTGCATGAAATTTGGCAGGTCAGCAAGGTCTTACAGGACAAAGAAAGGACAATATCCGAAAACTAGGACGTTCTAAACAAGGTCAGTGTCTGTGTAGGTAACAGGGCGTCTGGGGCTTATTATTCATACTTGAGAAAGAAACATCTTGCAGACGGCAAAATTCTTGGTTATCGTTTCCAGTTCGTGATATTGTGTTTGTTTAGTTTGAAAATTTTGTAGTATTCATGTCAGCTACATGATCGAAATTTTGCACTTCTGTTTCTAGGATAGCAAGTATTGTAACGTATTTTCAAACCCTCTGATATTGTCTATGTTCATAACCATTCAGAATCAAGTTAACAACGAAATTGTTGCCAGACAATTTTCTCAAAAAAGAAAAATCCTTTTGTAGTAACGTAGTAACGGAACGTGACTAATCTGTCATGAGTGACAGCTGGCTGTCACTATCATCTAGACAGAACCAGCTTTTCTACTTTTTGTTGATCTGTATTAGCAGCTAGAGAGATTTATTAAAAATAAAACAGTTTAAATATAAAATACATTTTTTTAATACAAAAAAATAACAATATATGGCGCAGTCGGTTTAAGAACACCAAAAGGAAAGATTAAGAAGATTAGAGTTAATTATTTGCAAAACCCACGCCGGCAACGACAACGAATGGAAGAAATGGCTACCATAGAATATAAGATGCCACAGCCGTTATTGCTCGATACAATCGAAGATTTGTTGCCCAGATGGAAGAAATTCAGGCAACAATTCCAAATTTTCCTCACGGCGGCTGGTTTCGAGAGATTGTCGGAGACGAGAAAGGCGGCCATCTTATTAAACTGCGTGGGAGCAGAAGCACAGGAATTGTAATTCAAAAAAAAAAAAAAAAAAATACCTACATTTAAATATAAAATACATTTTTTTAATACAAAACCAATAACAATACACCTTTAGATAGATAAAGCCATTTATAAAGGGTGTACCATTTGTCCTCCCCGTCATTGCGATATTTTTTTTGTTCTAGACTATACCTGGGAACCTTCTAGTTACGGAGATATTGGTGGTCAAAGTTCCAACCTTTTCACAAGTTTTCTTTTAAATACATGTTTTTAATGTAAGATTTTTGCTTTAAACACCTCCACGACCACCGTACTATTCAATCTATCAGCACAATGTTATGAGTGCGTCACTTCAAGTCCTACCGTAAAACGTGATGTTTCACCCCAAAAAAAAAGTCGTCTCCCAGCAATATTTTTTTATCAATTATGTCAAAAAATCATTTTACGGCTTCGTCAAGGGTCATGGTACACCCTGTATAGTGCATACAAAACACACAGAAGCACAATTTGATTATATGATACAATTTACATGAATATTGTTTAAATAACTAGAAAAAAAAAAAACTTAACTTATTCAATACTTACGTTATTGTAAGTACAAGATAACAAAAGCAGTGTTTAAAACAAAATCAACTAGCTACTTAATGCGGCTGACACTTACAAGGACTTTGACCGTAACATTGATAAGAAACGAGAAATTCTTATTCAATGCATCACTCGGGTGTTTTTCAACGAGAAACAATGCACAGATTTATAAATAACGTTTTTTATTTGTCTGTGGTTGTCTTGGAACCAGAAATTCAAATACATGAGCCTCACTGGAACCGCATGTTGAATTATAGTACTGGGCCCCTTCCCCCTTCTAGCTAGAGGGAAGGCTTGTGTAGTTATAATAATAATATAAGTTTATTCAATTAATTTCACAGAATTATACAAATATCTTTGAGGCTATAATTTTTTCTATGCAAAACTTATGTCTCAGAAGTGGGAAACATTATAAGTTGTAGTAAATGTTGAATGTTGCGCCCCTAGCTGGAGGCCTTACACTCAAGGCATCTAAAGGATAGTCTGATTTAGCAGAAGCCAGCCTCATAGGTTAACCTGCGAAATGCAAACAAGAAGAAAAAAAAATTTGCTCTCTTTGAGGTATCGTGTCATTGAGCAACTAGGTTGCAGAGGCCAAATAGACAGTCGCTTTAAGCACGTTAAGCCGTTGGTCCCGGCAGTCAATCGTAGATCCGTGAGAGTCGTTACAGGTAGTCAGTGGCCCGAAAGTCTGACAACCAGTCTTACCAAGGGATATTGTATTACCCAGTACTAACTGGGTTGAGGAGGCCAAATAGACAGTCGATTTATGAAAAACAGGTATTCAGCTGCACTTGATGAGAAGCCGACCGCAACATAGTTGGGTAAAGGCTACATTTTAAAGGTTTACCGGTCAGGAAAACGTTTCTTCTTGACTAAAAAGCGAGTTTAATTGAAATGAGAGCATATAAAATGTAAGTCCTTGACAATCGGGCACAGTTAGTCACCGTGTACCGTACATTCGCTTATCGTGGTTATACTAATTTTAAAAGCGTTTCTTTTTATTTGCACAGAAACTATGTATATTAGGTGTAATTTTGTTTTTATAGAAGCCTTAGGTGTGTATGTCTTCATTGACGTAACGCGAGTTGTACTTTAAATTATTCTTCACGGGTGGGTTCTTGGCGGTTAAAAGTACTACGTAAGTCCGGCGCATAGCACAGTCAGTCCCGCTGCTACCCTAGGCAAAGTGACATGCTATAAGCGGTAATGCTGATGTAGTGGATGGATGGACAAGAAACTGACCAAACGCCTTCTGCGCCTGGACAGAGATAGCCTGCTACTGGCTGCGGGGACCATCACTGGTACACAGGTTCCACACCCTGGGTATCACTGACAGCCCCCTGTGCCGAGCGTGCTTGGAAGCGGGGGAAACGGTAGCGCATGTACTCCTCGAATGCACCGGCGTCACCCAGATCCGCGAGAAGAGTCTTGGAAAACCGAGATCCCTTGCGGATGTCCTGAGAAGACCGATAAGTTTGATCTGCTTCTGAAGGGAGGTGGGCTGCTTGGAGTAATGGCCACCATGGCTCACGTACAATGGTCCACTGAAAGGGGACTAAGTGCGGAAACCAAACCCTTAACATAGAACATGATGAAGTGGATTGACAAAAGTAACGGAAACCTTAGTCAATCCTGTCGAAAGTCGTTGCAGAAATGCGAAATAATTTGAATACGATTGTCAATTTGGTTGGTCCGTGGATGGGTCTCGGAAAGCACGTTAAGCCGTTTGTCCCGGATGTCATTTGTAGATCTTTGACAGTCGTTACAGGTAGTCAGTGACCCAAAAAGTCTGAGAACCAGTCTTACTAAGGGGTATCGCATTACCTAGTACTAAAAGGGTTGTGGAGGTCAGATAGGCAGTAGCTCCATGTAAAACACTGATATTCAGCTCCGGTTAAACTGGAAGCTGACCTCAACATAGTTTGGAAAAGGCTAGGCAGATGATGACGCTTGTCAATTGTTTAAAGAACCCTGTGAACCAAAAGATGCAGGATTCAACGAACTTCTTTGGTATATTTTTTTTGTTCCAGCAATGGTATGCAATCCTCCTCGGATTGTAGTGTTTCTTCATGAGGTTTTTAGCGGTCAAAATTGATCGAACCCACTCCTAATTACGGCTTAAATCGGGGCTTAAGGCCATGTTACTTAGAGGCATTGATGCTTGAGGCTTTGCCAAGACCTCAGAAGTTTTTATAACACCATTAATAATTTAGTTAAATAAATTTAAAAACGAATATGTCGCCAGGGCTTCTACTTGCATGAGATCTTTGGTTCTATTCCCAAGAGGCAAAGTGTTCATCAGGAATTCCGGGGTCCCGATTTTTGTCCGAATGATGGCTATAGGCTCGCCCCTATTACATGGGACTTGAACATCACTATCACAGTATAAAAAAAGTCGCTTCCCGCTGTCTGTCACTATGTATGCTTAGATATTTAAAACTACGCAACGGATTTTGATGCGGTTTTTTTTTAATAGATAGAGTGATTCAAGAGGAAGGTTTATACGTATAACATTGCACCCGTGCGAAGCCGGGGCGGGTCGCTAGTAACTGCATAAAAGCGAAATGTAGACCAGTACTACAGGTACACTGCTGCCTTAGCTTTCGGGAGTTACTAACTTGATGTTATGTTACTTTCTTTTAGAAAAGACATTGCAAAATGTGCTCTCTTTCGCCAAATTCCCTGCTTAATACATTAAGGTAGCTCCAAGGTTTTGTGGCGGCGCGTAGGTGGCGGTATCGAGTGCAAGTATCGGGTGACGCTGTAGTAGTCTTGTTTGTTGTATTAATAGTATTTACTTCGCCCGTGTTATTGCGAATACGACCCTTGTATCGAAGTATTGGATTTTTTAAGAGACTTCGCCCGTAGCTCGGATTTTTTCCCCGGGAACGTACTGTCATCTTAGATTGCTTAGCCTTTTCCCAGCTATGTTCGAGTTGGCTTCCAGCTTAACCAGTACTTTACATGGAGATTCGCTAGCAGGTTCCAAAGTACCCTTTGTAACTAACCTATCTATCTATGGTCATGGTGTATCCTTGTATCCACCCAAAGGTGTAAAAAGGTAGCGTACAGGCATTACAGACGGATTTGCTTTCGCATTTATTAAATTAAAGTATGAATGTGTCCCTATAGCTACTAGATATGTAAACATACTTACATAAACTCACGCATTTTACCCGTGGGCATAGGCAGAAACCACAGAACGCCACCTGCTACGATCCTTACATCCTCCTTTTGCCTCGTCCAAGTTCATTGTATTGTACCTATTGTCGGCCTGCAAAGCGCGTATTTTGCGTATGGGTTCACGTTCATACATCTGGTCATATACGCACGCCGGTAGCGAGTACTACGCCCCTGACCTTTCTGAAGAACCTCACCAATAAGGTCAGTGTATATCCTTCTAGGACGTACACTGGTGTTGCCACTCACAAATGTAAACAAAATGCGACACTCGGTTGTGTAGTTCAACTGAACAAAAAAACCGGTATGTTCACAGACAGATAAACCCACTTTCGCTTGAAGATAATAATTTGTGTGAAAGAACGTAAAGTTTCCAAAAGTACATAAGTATTTTAGGTTTAGTTTATCATAGTCAGTTGTACGTGTCACGGCCTTGCGAAGTATTTTTCACATTCTATAACACTACGTAGTATAAAACAAAGTCGCTTCCCGCTGTCAGCCCCTATGTATGCGTAGATCTTTAAAACTACGCAACGGACTTTGATGCGGTTTCTTTTAATAAATAGAGTGATTCAAGAGGAAGGTTTATATGTATAACATTGCACCCGTGCGAAGCCGGGGCGGGTCGCTAGTAAATAATAAAACGTGGAAGGTTAACTCAACGTTTGTCGACTTTACTTACTCAAACATACGTAATCAGCCTATTCCCACAGCTGGGACACATGCTGCAGAGACTTGTAAGAGTATGTGTCTGGTGCAATCTACCACGCGGACCCAGTGAGGTTCCAGGTTCGTTGATATCGCATTCATCATCAGATCTGCCTAGCCTTTTCCCAACTATGTAGGGGTCGGCTTCCAGTCTAACCGGATGCAGTTGAATACCAGTATTTTACATGGAGCGGCTGCCTATCTGACCTCCACAACCCAGTTAGTTCTCGGTAATACGAAACCCCTTGGTAAAAGATGGTAGATGCCACTGGTCTAAATTATTGGCTGACTAAGATACTAAAGTCTAAACTGAATGATAAAATGGCTAAGAATGTGGAAAATCTGTTTCTTCCATTTATCTATATTAGATGTGATCTCAGCATCTAATAGAGATAAATGGTAGAAACAGATTTACTGCGGCGAACCCAAATAAATTGTGATTTGGGGTGATAAAGAAACTGTACTTAGTAGCGTAAGTAAGTTCCTTTTTTACTTAGGATTGCCCGCGACCTTCGTTCGCGTGAAATTATTAAAAAAAAACATTACTTCCGTTTTTAAATGGAATTTTGTCACCAATTTCAAAGGCTTTTTTTACACGGAACCCTAATTCTTGTTCTAAAATAAAAGTAGCCTTAGTTACTCCTTATGACATCAGCTATCTACCAGTAAAAGTCCCGTCAAAATCGATCCAGCCGTTTCGGAGATTAGCCGTTTGAATCGAATTTTTCACCTTTTATAAGAACTCTTTAAAAATTACAGGGTGTACGGACCCTCTACAAAGCCGTCAATCAAGCAAAAATTATTGCTGAGAAACGACTTTTTTTGGGGTGAAAAATCATGTTATACGCAAAACATTGTGCTGATGGATGCTTCGAATAGTAAACGGGTCATGGAGGTAATTAAAGTGAAGTTATTACCTTAAAAACCAATAAAAAAAATGAAAAATTTGGAACTTTGACCTCCAATATCTCCGTAACTAGAAGGTTCCCTGGTATGGTCTAGTACAAAAAAATTATCGCGATGACGAGAAGAACAATTGACTTACGGCTTCGTTAAGATTATTTTACACCCCTACAAGACCAAACAGTGCCCCGGGGAACCCTCAACTCAAACTAAACTAACTCCTTACGAAATTTCTTGCAAAATGAATACTTTCATAACAAAATTATATGACCTCGCTCGCCCTAAACACCCACATGAAATTTTAAAGGTCAGACCATTATTGTGTGAAGTCTACTCCGGTAAAATATTACTAAAGGAGCGTGGCTACTCGTAGCTAAAGCCACCTAGAATAGTTGGACTTCATTATGCGTAGTTAGTTGTTAAATAGGATTTTTTATTAGTCTGAATAGACTAGGCGTGTTGAATTTTACGTACCTAGGTAAATTCTAATTAAGTATTCTCCGACTGTCTGTTTATAGAAGACTAGCTGTGCTCCGCGACCTTCGTCCGCGTGAAATTATTACTTTATACTTTACTACGTTGAATCGGATTTTATTAACAATTTTAAGGGTTTTAATTTTTTGCACGGAACTCTAATCCTTTTTTCAAAAATAAAGTAGCCTACGTTACTCCTACTCTGCCTGTCTCAAAATCGGTCCAGTTGTTCGGAGATTAGCCGGAACAAACAGACAGACAGATGGAAAGATAGACAGACAGAAAAAATAATGTTTTTTTTGTTAGGGTGTTACCACACCAATCGATCGATCTTCGATCGATGGTAGAATGGATTAGTTCAAAGAGAGAAACTGTCGACCGACGTCGACTACGCACTTCTACCATCGATCGACGATTGATCGATTGGTGTGGTATCACCCATAAAAGTACCGTATACATTCAGTAAAAAGGTTGCCTATTGCCAATTGAACAATTAAAATAAGAAACCTCTAACACCAAAAAGTCATATAGATTCTGACTAAACAAGTCAGAGTCACAATCAAAACACTAACGTTTTTTATATCTATTACAGTAATATCATTCACGCTTCATCGTATACCACACTTGACTGCTTACATACATACGTTTATGTCCGTGGTATCTATCAGTACGGCAATATACTTCCACGGTGATGTGGTATTGAGTACTCGGTATAATAGAATACCTATAAAATCTCTCTTTGTGTTCCCATCCAGAAATATACCTACATACACATCCGTACTAGGTGGCCATTTAATCTTCTATTTCTATTCTAGTGTGGAAAAGCGATGACGCTAGATATCCTGAAGAGCTTTGTCTCTTTCCCACACTGAATCTTCTTACTTTCTTTGTCGTGTGGTTAGTGGGTAACCTGGAGTCAGAGCTTTTATGCCGCCCATGGGCCTCTGCCGTGGCTTTACATGCCGTCAAGAAATATCTCTCAGGCATGCTGGGTTCCTCACGATTTTTTCCTTCACCGATATTACGTATGCACCATGTTATTAGTTCTTAATTTTAACCATTTTAGATAATATTAAATGATGTTTATTTTGCAAATAGATTTTTACAAACACTTACACGTCTCTTTTTTTAAAACCTTGATGGGGCCGGTGATTCGTACCTGACTACTCTGAGCAGAAACAGCCGAAACAAACTCAGAGGTCATAGTCTCTTTTATCCAGATATCTTGGTTAACTCACATGAGGGCTATGCAGATTAGTGTCTGAGATCTGAGATATTGGTGATGATTTTTCTTCTCATTTGCCTGATGAATGACTTCGTTATGGTTCTCCGTCAAAGCCTGAGTGTATACATATAACGGGTAACAGGACCTACTCTTTATAAATGGGTGTTGATTATGAAGAATTGAAGACTGTACCTGGGTATCGTATTACCCAGTAACTGCATGTTGTGGATGTCATATAAGCAATTGCTCAATGTTAAAAAATACTGATATTCAGCTCCAAATAGTTGGGAAAAGGCTCTGCAGACGATGATGAATTTTAACAACTGCATAATCTGATCACCAATCTTGGAACAGTCTAGAATTAGTCTGTTTAAAAAGTTCCACTGACTTGATATCGAAGCCATTTTACATTCAATTATGTCTTGCCCAATACCTAGTGTCCATTGGCTACCTGTGACCTTCGCTGGCCTTCACGGGGTCGTCTGCCTATTAAAGGATGCCGTACGTAGTAAGCGAATGAGTCATGGATGTATGACTAAATCAAAAATGCATACGAGTCCGTTTTTGAATCGGCAGTAGACCTTGCCTTGATACTGACCGATGTGGTTTGGTCTGGTGTTACAGTTATGGAAGAAGAATCTTCGAACTTTGGTTGTACTTCTGTCTGGCCAACTCAGCAGTTTTTGATTGCTGACTGTGCCAAAGGGTAATTCCTAACAACAACAATAATAAAAACATTGAATGTATGGTGGTTTCAAAATGTTGGCATTGTGCACCCATTACTTGAAAGTCCAAAATAGTGGTCATAGTGCGAAAGTAGGCATAGTGCTACGAAATCGTTGAAAGAGCTGTGTAACAATTTTGGTCTACAGTAATCTACAGGGTGTAACAAGACCCTTACCGAAGCCGTCAACCAAGCATTTTGTACATCAAACTAAGTAACTTTACGCAAAAATTAGTGCTGGGAAACGACTTTTTTTGGGGTGACTCAATGTAAAGGCCTCAAAACATTCTGCTGATGGATAGATTGAATAGCATGGGGGTCGTGGAGGTGTTTAAAGTAAAAATCTTACTTAACAAACATGAAAAAAAAAAAAAAAAACTTGTGTTAAAGTTGTAACTTTGACCCCCAATCTGTCCGTAACTAGAAGGTTACCAGGTCTAGAACAAAAAAATGATCGCAATGACGCATGACGGGAAGAACAAGTGCCTTTTGGCTTCGTTCTTACACCTTTTAGACTCGATCTGTAGTCCAGCTATTGGCCTCGTTTATAAATGCTATCCCTTGGACGCTTCCACGTGCAATCTGAATAATTTCAAAGATATTGATGAAACGATTAGTCAATCACCAAGGTCATTGCGGGTATCTATTTGTTTGTTCCATACTCTTGGAGGCTTTTTTAAAGAATGGCATTTCCTCACTCATGCATACCCCCAAATGAGTAGCCAGAAGAAGGGTCTTAAGATTCTTATTTTCTCTCTGTCTGAAACTCTGGATATTAATGTTGATGGATGGAGAGGAATGGATGGAGGAGGTTGTTGTTGATGGAAGGCCAAAAACAAGATGGATGGATTGTGTGAGGAATAATTTGAAAGAGAAAGTAGTAAATGATGCCGTGACATCTGACAGGGGAGAATGGAAGAAGAAAAAAGCCGGCCAAGTGTGAGTTGGACTCGTGCACGAAGGGTTCCGTAACATAATCTAAAAAAAAAAAAAAGAAAACACGTTTATTGTTTGGGAGTAGTTGGAAGTATTTGTTGTTATAGCGGCAACAGAAAGACATCATCTGTGAAAATTTCAACTATCTAGCTATCACGGTTCATGAGATACAGCCTGGTGACAGACAGACAGACAGATGGAAAGTGGATAAATGATGTTTATTTTGCAAATACACACATCAAAAGTGTCTAGGGATCAACATATATTTTTGCAATAACTTTTCTCCTGATTGATATTAATTAAAATTTTCTTTAAGGATTCATCAAATAAAGTGTTTTCGTTTGTCACAGTAACGATAAACCAAGTCACCTTTGCATTAATAAAGAAATTTGCCATTTTCCTAATAAAGGGATTTTTGACATTTGAACCACTAACACAAAAGTTCGAAAAAAAGACTGAAATAACAGTTTTCTTTAAAATTTTATTGGGTAACTTAAACAATTAATAATCCGTGTTTCTACCGCGAACACTAACAACACAAGAACATCGGTTTGGCATACTCAAAATGAGTTCATCCAAATCACGCTGTGGAATGGCCGCCCATGTTCGTTGCAACAACAAAAAAAGGTCTTCTTGCGACTGGATACCCTCCATATTCGGCAGAGCTCTTCTCTGTAGCATATCCCATGCATGCTCAATCGGATTCAAGTCTGGCGACTGAGCAGGCCAGGGCAGGACATTGATGTTAGCTGCGGCGAGAGTCTGTCTTACAACTCTTGCGGTGTGCGGTCGTGCATTATCATGCATTAACTGAAATAAGGGACCGATTTGCACTTGTAGAGGAACGATGACGTCTGATACAATCGTCTCAGCATAAATTTGAGCGTTGAGGTTGCCTCTGATCCAAATCAACTCAGTTCTTCCGCCGATCCAAATACCCGCCCATACCATGATGGTTCCACCACTATAAGGATGGACTTCCTGGCAGGATTTTAATCGCTGTTGGCGTCCAGGGGTTCTCCAGTGTCGTATACGTCTTGTATCCGGTCTCATACCAAAACGAGACTCATCAGAAAAGCACACGAAACGCCATTGTTCTTCTGCCCAATTTCTGTGTTCAAGAGCCCATTGATATCGTATCCTACGATTGTGCATTGCTATAGGTGGTACCCGTAGCGGTCTTCGGGAATGAAGGTTCACTTCATGCAAGCGGTTTCTGACTGTTTGGTCGCTAATTAAGTTCCCTGAAGAGTGATGAAGCCTCACGGCTAACATCATGGCGGTTATTGTTGGAGCTCTTCGAGTTAAGATTTGAATGTATCGGTCTTGTCTCCGTGTGGTGCAGCGATACCGTCCTCCATGGCGCTCAGCCACGGTACCAGTGCTTCGGTAACGTGTCCAAAGTCGACTGATAACACTCTGACTTGTATTCAGAGCTAAAGCCACAGTACGTTGCCGGGAACCAGCTTCTATCATTCCCACGGCTCTGAGCATTTCTTCCCTGCTTAAATGACGTCGCCGCTCCATAATAACGTTGGTTTTAATCAGTAGTAGGGAAACAGTAGCACTAATAATGTCTTCAATGCGTTGTATGTTTTTATAGGGAAAATATTGACAGCTGATTTTCATCTTTTACTCGAATTTGATTCACAGTTCCTGATTCAAATTATGAAATGCACCAAAAAGGATCCATATAAATTTATAAAATCATAAATTTATTACAAAGCCACATCTCAATCTCAAGAAATCCACATAAAAATGCTTGATCCCTAGACACTTTTGATGTGTGTAGGTTTTTAAAGACACTTTTACACGTCTCTTTTTTAAACTAGATGGGGCCGGTGTTTCGTACCTGACTACTCTGAGAAGAAACAGCCGAAACAAACTCAGAGGTCATAGTCTCTTTTAAAGTCCAGACATAATCTTGGTTAACTCACATGAGGACTATGCAGATTAGTGTCTGAGATGGTCTCTTGAAGAAAGAACCACACAGATTTGAGTGGACCTGTCCAGTCAGTGCAAGCATTTGTCAGTTATCGTGTAGCTCGATTTATAACTCAAGGAGCTCAACGACACGACGAACAATACCAAAGAAAGGACATTTGGGTAGGTCGCTTATAGTACTCAAATTGCCAGACAATCGTGGAAAAAGATACACATGGTCCTCACATTCACAATAATCAAATAAAATTAATACAAAATACTCTACAAAATAAATGTCATTAAATGTGACCATTAACTATAAAAAATAAAAGTAAAATACTTAGCAAAGTAAGTATTCATGTCAAATCATTAAATATAACAATAAGAATTAGAATAAGAAACAGTCAGACAGACAGACAGATGGAAAGTGGAGTCTTAGCAATTCGGTTCCGATTTGGGTAAGAAACCTTAAGGTGGAAGCGCAAGGGAAGCCCGCGAAATTTATATTGTCTCAAGAATATTGCAATTTGCAGGTCCGTGTCAGGTTGTATGTTGATGAAAATATGATGTTTAGTACTTACTAATAATGTCAGTTGTCAAACTATTAAGAACCGGGCAACACTGGCTCCGCCCTTCTATTCTCACGACCAAACAGAGCGCACGCGTCTCTTTTGAGTTCTCATTTATTATTGAAATTAAACGTTATAAAAGTGTCTAAAAGCTACTTCCAATGTACATCCGTGTCCGTCAATAAACTTTAAGTAAAGTGCATAGTGGTTTTCATCAAGATCCCAAACATTTGGTCCTTCGAGCCTGCCGACGACGTTATAAGGATCGCCATCTTTTTTTCTTCGCGTCGTTTGGTGTGGAGGCGGAGAAAACGTACATACATACAGCGAGCAAATATCACTCAGTACGCTCCACGCAAACGCAGGAGTTTTGGCGGCGAACTAGCAACGGGCAACGACAACAGTCGAAAATTAATAATTAATTCAAGATTTCAAGAAATAAAATCAAATCAATCGGACACTGCTTTATCGACAGCGAGAGAATATCCAATCCACACAGCGACATCTACATTCGCACATAGGCAACAGCCACATACTTCGTACATCGGCATCTATAATCGGCCAATCAGCGAACACGCAAAAGTCATCTACAGGACGCCCGCCAATCAACAGTGACAACTGATATATCGATCAAACAGAACAATCCAGAAAAAATCCGAACTTCCGTCGGCTCCACGCCACGCGGTCAGCAAGACAACACGCGGTTTTTTCTACGGCTACGACGCACCGCACCTACTGTATTCAATTCAATACGAATACACGCAACAGCGAAACAACAAACGAAAATACACTACAATGTCTCGTAATGAAGAAGAAAATTTCGAGATCAATCTACAAACCCTCAAACAGAAGAGAAGCGCAATCAAAGGCAAGCTTACTAGGATAGAAAGATACTTGCAAAATTTCGAAGCAGATCGACACTCCGTGAACGAAATCAAAGTTCGACAAGGCGATTTAGAACAATTGATTCAGCGGTTCGAGGAACTGCAGCTACAAATCGAATCAATCGACGACGCCGCGGACAGACAAGATACTCACGAAGAGGAGCGGGGCGCCTTCGAGGACAGATTCTATGCACTGAAGGCATGTATGATGGACGCCTTGACGGCAAGATCGCCTATACTCGCGGTGACGGCATCACCTTCACGCCACACTGAACAATTGAACTGTACGCACTACGACCACACCAAGCCACGTGTCAAGTTGCCTCAACTAGAACTCCCTAAGTTCGATGGGGACATCCGGCAATGGCCAGCGTTTAAGAACATCTTCTTCGCCTCCGTGGACAGCACCGACCTGCCCGTGGTGAACAAGCTGCAGTACCTGAAGACGGCGCTGACGGGGGAGGCCGCGGGCCTCATAGCCTCACTGCTCATCATAGAAGAGAACTATTCCAGAGCACTCGAAATCCTAGCAAAGAGGTATGAAAACCAAACCATAATTGTAAACTTCCACTTAAAAAGTATCACTAGCTTTAGTTCTATCACTCGAAATAACCTCAAAGAGTACTTGGTTCTGCTACAACAAAGTTTAGATTCCTTAAGAGCCATCCAGCTCCCTGTGGAGCACTGGGATGCATTGTTGGTTTTTCTAATAACACAAAAATTAGACAATTCACTCCGAGCCGCTTGGGAAATCAACCGCAAAGAAAATTCTATTGCTTCCCTGAGCGAGCTGCTTGATTTCCTGAACCAACGCAGAACAGCCTTCGAGTTAATGTATGATGCTAAATCGAATAATGATAAAAATCAAAATGTTAAAGTCTCTCATGTAGCATCCGCAACAAGCAGTGAAACCTGTATTCTATGCAATAGCGGTCATGCTTTGCATAAATGCCCTACATATCTTGAGCTTACAACTCAGAAACGTATTGAACTGATCAAAGCTAAATCTCTGTGTTATAACTGTTTACAGCCCTACAAATTCAGGCATAAGTGCTCCAAATTCCACTGTCTAAAATGCAAAGGTAAACATCACACATCTATACACGAAGACAGGCCTCAACCACAGGTTAATCTCATAACAACTACTCACAGCCAACAGGCAAACAATCCAACTCAAAGTCAAGAGACAAACAATCCTACACAAGGCCAACAGGCGGTAGATTCTACACAAGTACACATACAACAAGGTTCCTTACAGCCAACTAACACTCAATCTTCAAACACATCAGTCACTACACCTTCTACAGTGCTAGTAACAAACACTAACAGATATCAAATGTTGCTATCCACAGCTCTGGTACGGGTTCAACATGCTTCAGGCCGGTGGATCACTGCCCGAGCACTTCTGGACACAGGAAGTGAAGTCAACGTTGTTGCCCACAGACTTGCAACTCAACTGGAACTACAGGTCAAGCCGCAATCATGCCTTATAATTGGTGTAGGCAATAGCCAAGAGCGTACTCAAGTAAGTGTAAACATGAATGTTGCATCTCGGTACAATACCTATCAAAGCAATCAAACTTTCTTAGTTATGGACAGTATTTCAGTGTCACTACCTCACACGCATGTACATACACAAGCATGGCATATTCCAGACAAACAAGCTCAATCACTCGCTGACCCCACATTCTTCATGCCGGGTTCTATTGACTTACTGCTAAATGCTGAAGTGTTCTATGCTACACTGCTAACTGGGCGCATACTGCTTGGTTCGCGCCTACCATTCCTAATTGAAACACAATTTGGATGGGTTGTTTCTGGTTCCTATCTACCTGATACTCACCTAAATACACCAAAATGCGCCATGCATGCTAGCATGATTTCTACACTTACATCAACAGATGACATACTACAATCCTTTTGGGAGCAAGAAGAGTTGCTTCCTAAAAAGCTGCTCTCACCTGAAGACAAACACTGCGAAGAGTTATACATGTCTACAACTACACAGGACAGCTCAGGCAGATACACAGTGGACCTACCACTACAGGTTGATAGAATAGAGGATCTAGGGAATTCTTTCAACATAGCTTATAGATGCTTATTAAAACTTGAATCTAAAATGCAAAGAGATACAAATCTCTACACACAGTATAAAGCATTCATACATGAGTTCATACAGTTAGGACATGCTCACTACATTGAGGACTTCTCACCCACAGACACACATGCTTACTACATGCCACATCTAGCGGTCATAAAGCCTGACAGTGTCACAACAAAATTACGTACAGTCTTCAATGCTAGTGCCAAGACATCCACTGGTATATCACTCAATGACATAATGTATGAAGGTCCAAACATATACAATGATCTTTTAGAAATTATTCTCAGATTTAGACTTTACAAATATGCTTTCTCTTGCGACATAGTCAAGATGTTTAGAGCTATAAAAATAAATTCACAACAGACATCTTTACAAAGAGTACTATGGAGAGACTCCGGATCTGAACCGCTCATGTGTTTAGAGATCAACAGGGTCTGCTATGGTACAAAGTGTGCACCATACTTAGCTTGTCGCACAATGATACATTTAGCTGACACACACTCAGATACTCACCCACAGGCAGCTGACTGTATTAAAAGCTCTGGGTACATGGATGACTATTTGTATGGCTGTCAATCTCTAGATCAATGTAAACAAGTATGCTCTGAGCTTATAGACTTATTAAGCAAAGCAGGTTTTCAACTACACAAGTGGTCATCTAACCACATTGACATTTTATCACATGTAGGCACAAGTTCTTCAGAAAACACAGAACACATACAATCTGTACATAACAATGTAGACTCAAATAATACATACAATTTTACATCAACTTCTGTCAAAACCCTTGGCTTACAATGGCTACCTAAACAAGACACAATTCGGGTTAGCATACCTGATAACAGTGCCGCTCCTTGCACTAAAAGGAACATACTCTCACAGATAGCTCAATTATTTGATCCTATAGGTATCCTAGCACCTACAACTATTCTAGCTAAGATATTAATGCAAGACATATGGAAACAAAATATTGATTGGGACTCTTTGATCTCAAAGGACTCTCTAGTCACCTGGCAGAAATATGTTCAGCAACTACACTGCTTGAAAGCTATACACATACCTAGATATTATTTTACAGATATACCTACAGAAATAATATTATTAGGGTTCTGTGATGCTTCTCACAAAGCTTATGGTGCTTGCCTTTACCTAAGAGCAACCTACCTTAACAAATCTTCAAATTGCACACTAGTCACAGCTAAATCTAAGGTTGCACCCATCAAAAAACAACAATCTATACCACGCTTAGAACTATGTGGATCACTCTTGCTAGCCCAATTAGCAAAAAGGTTCATAAACACTACATATAACAAAATTAACATTGAGAAAACTTATTTATTCACAGACTCATCTATTGTACTACACTGGATCAAAGCTCCATACAAGCACAAACACGACACATATGTCATACACCGCCTCATGCAGGTCATTGACATCACCAGTGGTGATGACTGGTACTACATAAACACTAAACAAAATCCAGCTGATCTGATCACCCGGGGAGTCATGCCTAAAGATCTTCAATCTTGTACACTATAGTGGCAGGGCCCTTCATGGTTGACTCAAGATCAATCACAATGGCCATCTTCAATGACACAGACAACTAATGTAGACACACTTAATACATCACACAATCAAACCCCACAAGTCAAAGTAGTCAATTTAAGCACAGACTCACTCATTAATCATTCATTCTTCTTTGATAAATTCACAAAACACTCCAGTTTCACTAAGCTTATCAGAATTGTGGCATACATACTTAGATTTGTATATAATATAAAAAACAAACATAACAAACATACATCACATTTAACAGTGACAGAACTAAAACTTGCTCATAATTTTATAGTTTACACAACACAAAGTCATTCTTTCTCAAAGGAAATGCATGAACTACAATCTATAAAAAATAACACTAACTTGCAGACTTCACATAAACAAAAGTCTTACACATTCACCTCCAGCCCACTAAGGAAACTGAATCCATTATTAGATGGAGACAAAATACTAAGAGTTGGTGGTCGCATAAAACACTCGGACATCCCATACAATCAAGCACATCCTATCATACTTCCTGCCAAAAACCACATCACACAGATTTTGGTACAGCATTATCACCTCAAACTACTACACTCAGGTGTTCAGAACACACTCTGTAACATAAGACTGAAATACTGGCCTATCAATGGTAGAGGTGAAGTAAAGAAATGCATATATTCCTGTGTTAGATGCACTAGGTATAGAGGCAAGGTTTGTGGGCAGCAGATGTCAGATCTTCCTGCTCCCAGAGTCACGTTGACCCGTGCATTTACTCATGCAGGGATTGATTTTAGTGGTGCTATTGCTATAAGAAGTTCAATGACCCGAAACTGCAGATACTCTAAGGGTTATATATGCCTATTTGTTTGCCTAGCTACTCGAGCTATTCATTTGGAATTAGTGTCTGATCTATCCACACAAGCGTTTATTTGTGCTCTTAAAAGATTTATTTCTAGGAGAGGAATACCTACTTGCTTATATACAGATAACGCAACTAATTTTAAAGGTTCCAAAACTGAGTTACATGAACTCTATAAAATGTTCAAAAATAATACTAGCTACAGTGAAATCATTGACTTATGTACCACAAATGGCATAGAATACAAGTTTACCTGTCCTCTTGCAAGCCACATGGGAGGGATATATGAAGCAGGGATTAAAGCTGTGAAATCTCTCCTCAAGAGACACCTATTTAACACTAAATTAACTTATGAGTTGTTGTATACTATTCTGGTTCAAATTGAGGGAATACTTAATTCCAGACCATTGTATCCTATTACTGATTTACCTAATGACTTAACTTGCTTAACACCTGCTCATTTTATAATAGGTACTGCTATGACGGACCTACCTGAAACTAATGTACTAGATGTTAGCGAGTCTCGACTGAATGTATACCAAAAAATAATACAATTTAAACAAAGATTTTGGAAACAATTCTATTTTAGCTATTTATCTGAATTACAAACTAGAAATAAGTGGCTACAAGTGCAAAATAACTTAAGTATAGGAGACTTAGTTTTAATTAAAGATGAAGTTTGTCCACCCACTTCATGGGCATTAGGTCGAGTTACCTCTGTATACACTAACAAGACAGATGGCCTATGTAGATCTGTAAAGATTCGAACTAGTAAAGGAGAATTTACTAGACCTGTAAATAAAGTAATATTGCTACCATGCAAAGAAATATCTTAATATTGTGTATCTTTTACTTGTATTAACATATATCTCTAAGTTTACCTTACTATACTTTAGTCATAGATGTGTGTGTATCTAATTATTGCTAAGACCTAGATTTACTTTAGATTAAGATTTACCTAGCTATGTTTGCTTATATAACTTCTATGTTCTCAGGAATGCTAGACTCATTAGATTTACTTTCCCTACTTATATAACTAAACTAATAAATTTCCTAAACTTTTATAGTACTTACCTAATTTATAATACTTAAACAGTAACTTATCTGATAAGTAAATACTTATGTACTTAATGTAAGAAATAAGACTGCTACCTAGCTAATGCTATACTATAATATATCTAAGAATCTGTTCCTTATCCTTACCCATGCTTATTATTATATAACTGTTCTCTCAACGTAAGTGAAACTCAATGTTCTATTTCATTTCAATAATTTTATTTATTATTGTGTAAACTTAGATGTACATAAGTACAGAGGTTTTCCTTTCTTTGGGGGCCCGAGAATGTTTAGTACTTACTAATAATGTCAGTTGTCAAACTATTAAGAACCGGGCAACACTGGCTCCGCCCTTCTATTCTCACGACCAAACAGAGCGCACGCGTCTCTTTTGAGTTCTCATTTATTATTGAAATTAAACGTTATAAAAGTGTCTAAAAGCTACTTCCAATGTACATCCGTGTCCGTCAATAAACTTTAAGTAAAGTGCATAGTGGTTTTCATCAAGATCCCAAACATATGAATCGCGCCAGTAACACGTATGTAGTTACAGAATTATAATCATTCAAATTATCAATACAGCCCTCCCAAGTTCATATAACCCCATTTAATAGCTATTTCATGAAAAAGTCACTCAATGGGATTAAATGAACTTGGAGGGTTGTATTGATGATTCAAATGATTATAATTCTGTAACTCCATACGTGTTACTGGCGCGATCCATATTTTCATCAACATACAACCTGACACTGACCTGCAAATTGCTATAAACTTAAGAAAATTTAAATTTCGCGGGCTACCCTTGCGCATCCACCTTAAAAAACGTGTTGCGCCGACCCCAAGTAGAAATGGGACAAGGCCAGGAAGATGATGAATTTCTGTCTGTAAAGGGTATTCAATGATAAATGCTATTTATTAATTTTTCTTGGCAATGATTTGGAACGAATAGATGATATTGCAAATATGACTCACAAAACTTAACCTCAAGTAAAACCATTGTGTACACACGGCTACACACATCAGACATTTCCAGTATAAGCTGACCTCGCATTGTACGTAAATCCTATACAATGCGAGATCAGCATAAACTGGACATGTATAGCTTGATCTGTAGCCGTGTGTACACAAAACATCGCTTTTTGAATGAATACCTTCGATGATTCAGAATTTTATCGATATCGTAAAATTATTCATCGAACGTAATTCAAAGATTTGTCGGTGACTGTGCCATACACTCATAGGTGATAAAATACTCATTCGTGATGTGATGTTTGATGGGTAGCTTCCTTTGAAGCTATTCTGTCATCGTCAATTCGCTACGTCATTGGGATAGCGTTAGAACACTCCGAACTTATTCACTCAATCGTGAATACTCGTGATCTCACAGAATTCGAAACCGAACTCATTTGTTTTTAAATCATCGCGGATTCACAACAAGATCGTTCGAAATTCAAAGTGTTTTTTTTTTAATATAAGAACATGGGACTTATAAGACCATTTGATATAAAATGCTAGCAATCTGCATTTAAACTTGCCCTGTGGCAAAATATATTGACTTTGGATAGACTGAATTTAACATTTTAAATGTCCTGTGTAAGGACCGCGCCACTGTGGGTGGCAAAGATATAATTGAAATTCGATCGCGTAACTTGCTAAGTGAGTAAGGACAACGAATTAAAGCCCAGGTGTACTGCATTTAAGTAGCCTCAACTACTAGAAATTAAAATATGTACGTCCGGCGCACCCTGCTACCATCATACTGACTGTCCGAATGCTTTTATTTATATCACGGCATGAGCTATGCTCATGGTCACCTACAAGCATGTAGAAAAAAAAAAACATTTTTTAAATCATTCTTAAAAGTATATGTGTCTCGTATTTTTTTTTTTATTCTCAGTCAACCCTTTTAATTGATACACTTATCGTGGTGTGAATAAAAAATACCTAGCCAGCCATCTTTATGAGTCCTCCATATTGCTTTTAGAATTACGTCACGTAGCACCATGGATTGTCATCCAAACTAACGTTCATATCTGGGAATAACTTTTAAAATTCAGTTGCAAGATTTGATAAACAAACAAACTAAACATTGCCAGTTAAAAAAAAAACCTTGTAAGAATGTATTGGATTGACATTAGCTACCGAAAAGTTAATGTCAATCCTGTATAAGTCGGTGTAGAAATGCGAAACGCTCCAAAAACGAAACCAGTTGTCTATGCTCTCAGATCAAGGATTGACTTATGAGATGACGAATTATTAGAAAAGTATGAAAAAGAAGACATACTGCGCCAAACCCAAAGTAAATCGGATTAGGGCAGAACAATGAAGATGTTAGACTCAGCCATTCAACCTGAAAACCAAAAGCGAATCCAGGCAAATACTGTAGTACAAAAATAAACAATGATTTAACAGATCCTTTTGAAACACAATCAGAGGAAGACCGTAGTGATGATTGTATGATAAACAATATGTTAAATAATGACGCTATTCTATGTGATTGTGCAGCCTATTCAATATTAGTTTTATGAACCTCATTGTGTGGGGTTCAACGATGGAGGGAGAGTCGTTTGAAAAGACAATGATGGAAAGACCGTAGAAAATTCGAGTCTTCAAAATGAGGTTGATAGAAACGGTGATCCAGAAAGCCTAATCAAGTCTTTTAACAGTATATCTGCCATGATAACTGTTGCGATTGGTTAGGAGACGTTTTGAATATAACAACAGAAGCGGCAGATTTTTCATCCTCCGCCCGACCCTTGCTCGACGAGCTAGCCCTCACTCCCCAAATAATAATTCGAACTTAGCTGCCCTCCCCTCAATGACGCACTAAGCCAGGCCGGAACCTCACAGGGGGTGCCCTTAGTGATCGTTCATTTAATGAATGTCCTTAGTTTGTGAGCCCTGGCTATTTTTGAGCACCACAGAACAGTCCGGGTTGTACAGCGAGTGGGCATTTAAAAAAAAGGTGAGACTTTTATACAAGCCTACAACCTTGGATTACCTTGCTTACATCTACCTTAACCTTCCCCATAATCCACTACGAGTATGTTTATGATAGGCTGATGCTGATTTCGTTACCCAATCACGAGGACTTAACCAAGAGTCGAGATAGGAAGCATATCTCGACTCTTGGTTAAGTCTTCAGCAACCGGGGGAATATTACTGCTCGATAAATAAACGTAGGCCGTCGTTATATTTATACACAATTATATTATATGTTTATTGATAAATAACAGGATAAGTCTAAAAATATGTCATATTATCCCTCTCCGTCTTTTTCCTCTCGGCATTGGATATTAATAGTAGCAGATATATTTAGTACTCGTATAGCAGACTGATATTATATACCTGAATATACTTAGTAGTCTATGGGTTTGACGCAGAATGTGCACTTGACGCAATGGGTGTACTTCGCAAAATGCGAACCTCGCAAAATGAGAAACTTCTCAAAATGAGCACAACTAAACTACCTGCGGTCGTTGATCAACAAAACGTTTTTTGTTTATCTATTTTACATATCGGTAACCATTGCAACTGTGAAGTTGCGCTAGCTAATTTTTATTTCAACCTGTATGACTGGTAATTAGTGACCGATTCTTAGACACGTGATTGTACTCAGGATAACAAACAACTTTCCCAAAGAAACTTTTTTTTATACTCATTCACTGTCACAATAACACAACAGCCAAATACGCGGACGTGGAGTTGCGGACACCAGCCCGTTATACAAAACAATACAACACAACAGCCGTATGAAATTCGCGAGCCGGCCGGGTGCCCTGCCTACCCACTGTTGCACGAGACAGAACGGTGTCACGCGGCTAACAGCTGATAGGTCACAGGCGCGCACGCTCGAATTTCATACCAGTCACCCTATATTTATTTGCCATTGCAAACTCAAAGATTCTTTTCTCATGCTGAAAAGGATCGAGTATTACTCACACTCAGTCTCAATTTTGCGATTTCAGTCTAACAGGTGGCGGTGGTCACAGAAAAGAAATCTTAGACCCTTTTGACGTTCTGGGGTGGTCAATGAAAATCATGCACCGTCACTTGGTATGCAGTGCAGTGTTGTCCTAGTAATGGGCATTTCCTCAAAACTCACATTTTCTCTAGTGCCAAAGCTTGAGACCATGATGCAATTAAGTTCAATATTGCATTTATAGCAACTGTGTTGCAACTGCCTCTTACTTTAAAAACAAATTTTAATGACTTCACTTTCGAATTGTGTGAACAATTCCATGACATGCATTGACACTGATAGGCATATAAAAAACCCAGAAACACACCCAGCGTCTCAAAACATCCTCAGAAAAGCGCGCACAATTTCGAATTTAGAGCACTTTTCACTGCTTGTGACAGCCATTGTTTTTCGGGAATTGAATTAAAAACATTACATAACGTGCATTCATAAAAACAACTTTATGTGGATTTTTAGGTAGATTTTTTGTTATATTTAACTAGCACATAGTCCGCGACTTGTGGCAACAATAATAACAACGGCTCGGGTCGTTCTTTTGGTTAAGCCGTGCTGGCCTAGGTTGGTCTGTGGATGGATGACCAACTGACCACCCATAACATATCGAGTTTCCTCCGTGCCTCGGAAAGCACGTTTAGCCGTTGGTCCCGGCTGTCATCTATAGTTCTTTGACAGTCGTTACAGGTAGTCAGCGGCCCTAAAAGTCTTGACAACCAGTCTAAGGGGTATCGTATTTATTACCCAGTATTAACTGGGTTGTGGAGGTCAGATAGGCGGTCGCTCCATGTAAAATACTGGTCGGTTAGGTAGTTAGGAAAAGGCTAGGCAAATGAAAGACAAATACCGCGACTTCGTCCGCAAAAAATGTGATAGCTCGGCTAATATGCGTGTTATAATTATAATTTATAGCTTCAAGCACCCACGAATAATGTACCTTTCTGCCAGTGAAAGAATTTTTAGAATTGGATTATTAGTTCCAGAGATACAATAATACATACAATACCTCTTTATAATATTAGTATAGACTAGCTGTTGCCCGAGGCTTCGCTCGCGTTTTAGTCGGAAATTATCCCACGGGCACGTTGTAAATATAGCCTATGGCACTCGAGGATAATGTAGCTTCCTATTAGTGAAAGAATTTTCAAAATCGGTTGAGGAGATTCAGAGATTAACCCCTTTTTTTTCGGATGGGTAATCATCAAATAGCCCCTCCGCTCTGGGCTGAGCAGGAGGGAGTGTCAGACTTTTACTGACTAAAACCCATCCATGTTCCTTCCTTTGCCCTTTGTGTTCCAGGGCTGCGGTATCTCTTTCGAACAGTCCCGCAACCCTAGAGATTACCCCCTACAACCTCACAAACTTTACCTCTTTATAATATTAGTATAGATGTATCAATGAGATATAACAGATGTCCACCAACCTACACTGGGCTTTTGTGGCCCAGCAGTGGGAATCTCTGTGTGAGTGAGATGAACTTCATTAATAAGTAAGAATCTCTTTAAAACAAAAGAGTTGTAATAGTTATAACATCCGCTGGTCTTATTGTACTCCAGCAAGTTGACATGATAGAGACGGTCATTGCTATGTAATAAATTCTATCAGTAGGTACATTCATTAAGTATAAACATTGCTTGTACAGGATGTTTTAACGACTTGTGGGATATATGCTGCTGTTCAAGAAACAACTGCTGCATTTTTTAAGGTTTCGTACCTCAATCGACAAAACGCAACCCTTATAAGATCACTTTGTTGTCCGTCTGTCTGTCTGTCAAGACCCTTTTTCTCAGGAATGCGTGGCGGTATCAAGCTGAAATTGATACCAAATACTCAGGTCTGCTACCCCTTGGAGCAATAAAAAAATCAAACTTGTAAGTCAACGCGATCAAAAGATTTGACTGTTTATGTCGCATATTATGCGATTTCACAAGGGAATCAAAAGCTATAGGGTACTTCCCTTTGACCTAGAATCATGAAATTTGGCAAAAAGGAAGGCCTTACAGCACAAATAAAGGAAAAAATGCCAAAAAATAAAAAAAGTTGAAAATTAAAGGGTGTCCCCATACCAATATTAAGGGGTGTGTGATTTATTAATTTAATGTATGGAATAATTTAATGTTATTTAATTATTATTGTCATACCTAATGTTCCTATTCTCTCAATTTTTTTCTACGATTATTATCGAAATTCTATTTATTAGATTTAATTAATTTTTTTTGTTATGAATGGACTATGCCGACTATTGTTTTAATTCTAAACCATAATTTGATTGTATTTTTATTCCATTAAATGTTTGCATGCCTAATATAAGGTAGATTGTACAAGGCTCACCCATTTTATTGTAACATCTTATTTATGTACCTGCAATCTATGCAAATAAATTTTACTTTACTTTACCCATACATACATAATTGACGCCAAGTAAGATATACATTTTTTACATAATGGTACGGAACTTTTCGTGCGTGAGTGCGACTCGCCTTGGTCGGTTTTTTTTTCAAAGGTCAGAAAATGGGCCAGTTCGTCGTGACATACATAGCATCACGCCTGTAATCCCCAAAGGGGTTGGCAGAGGTGTACCTAATAGTACACCCACAATTCCCCAGTTACATTTAAGTCCCATTTAATAGGGGAGCGTATTGCAATCAACCGGGTACAAATTCAGACTCCGTGGCTGCTACTGATTCCCGATAGAAAATTCAAATAAGACTTTGCCCGACCTGTGAATCGAACCCAGGACCTCATGCTCAGCAGTCGCGCTTGCGACCACTAGACCATAGAGGCAGTCGAGGGAGTTTGTCTGTCATCTGCTTGGTAAATACGATTCTATTAATACAAACGCTGCAAGGATATCGTCGAAACATTTTATGTTCACTGGCCTCCATTCAGGTGGCCTACCATGACGTCATAAAGCAGGAATAATTCCAGTGTGGGAAAGGGATGGCGCTAGACGACCTGTATAGCTCTGTCTGTTTCTCACACTGGAATTACTCCTGCTCGACAATAATGATGGACCATATTGTATTTCTATTAGTAGTAACTAAACTGTTGCCCGCGACCGTGTAGGCGCGCAATTATTTAAAAAAAAAGTCTTCCCTTTTTGGGATTCTTCAAGGGTTTTGTTTTTTTTACACGGAACCCTAATTCTTATTCTAAAATAAAAGTAGCCTAAGTTACTTCTTATAACATCAGCTATCTGCCAGTAAAACTCCCGTCAAAATCGGTCCAAACTTTTCCGAGATTAGGATTTTTCAGACCAAACAGACAGACAAACAAAAATTGAATTGTTTTAAGTACCGTTCTACCAGATAACCGGATAAATTTGCAGAATGGCATTTTACTTGTGTAATTTATTTCATCACCACTGCTCTCAAAACGGTGAAGGAAAACATCGTGAGGAAACCAGCAGCAACCAGTATGTTCTAGAACCAACATTTTTAAGATACTGTGCAACAAATGAAACAATTTGAAGACACTAGTGATATCCACCGAACCTCAAAGGCCCACAGATAGAATGCGTGTCCCAGCAGTGGGAACATTAAAAGCTGATTAAGACTAAAGTCATAAGGGTGCGAAGTTGTCTACCGCCATCATTGTCGAGTGCACATAGATCAAAAGTCAGTCAAAAGGTTAGTCGGGTGTGAATCCGCAAAATTGAGCCGTAATAAAAAATAATTTATTGGTGCTTTGCTTTGAGAATGTGGAAAATGGGGTACTAAACTTGGCAAATGCTTTTCGATCGATAGCTAGACACTAGCACTTTATAATAGTAATGGCATTTATTTCGGGCTACGCCCATAGTGTTAGTAACAATGGTCATAAATACTAGTGTTAGTAGACATAGGTACATGTATTATTCTGTGTGGAGTTTCATCCATGCAATGTCGCAGCATTGGAGATTCCCATCTATCTGCGAATAAACTCAAGATAATATTGGTACTGCCACGAAGACGAGCAAGCAGGGAAGCGCTTCTCTTCCGTATGGTGATGCCTTTCCGCAAACATCTTTGACGCACTACATCGCCATGGCAGCCTCAACAGTATCCTGAGTGCGTTATTATACTGGACTCGTAGACCGCTATATGCACGCAAACTATAACTAGTCCAACTTTAAGATATTTTAGAGCGATAGTCCAGTTTATACAATGTGTAACAGAATAAACGCAAAACCTCTTAAGGGGTCATTGTAATCATCATTATGAACAACTTTCACTATGGGACCAACACTGAAATCGCGAACAAAAATTCGACAGCCCCATACATTTCTGTGCGCATAACTTTGACAAAATGTACTGAAAAGCTGTTTTTTTTTCGCAATTTCGGGGTTGGTCCCGTAGTGAAAGTTGATCCCAGGAGGTTTTGCGTTTATTCTGTTACACGTTGTATAAGCACCTACTTAGTAACATTCTACTCCACGAAGCGGACACAATAGCTAAATAGTTCATGGGTCAAGTAAAGGGTTTAATCGGCCTCCACGGGTGGTTTATTCCCGTCTGCCCCCACCGGTCTGTCCCCACTGGTGGTGGTTGCAACTATTAGTCGCATCTACCACTACTGGTGGTGGTGCGTCTGTTCAGTCGCATTTGCTCCTACCTCTGTCCCCACTGGTGGTGGTTGCAACTATTAGTCGCATCTACCACTACTGGTGGTGGTGCGTCTGTTCAGTCGCATTTGCTCCTACCTCTGTCCCCACTGGTGGCTGATGACACTTAATTTAGTGGAATCCTCCACCAGTGTTGGCAGACTCGACGGTTAAGTAGCCTTCTAATACCACCAAGTATTTCAATGAACTAAATTAGCTATGGCTAATATTTTAACTCTGCATGAGTTTTTACATGATCAAGTTCTTATTATTTTCATTCAAAAGCGAAACATCCTGTATAACAATTAACTGTCTCTCGGTCGGAAACAATTAAGCTGTGCGATAATGAGAAACGCTAGTGCACATTTACACATTGCTTAAGTATACGTAGTGCTAGTCAGTAAGAGTTTATTACGCATTGCAAATGAACTGTATGCTAAGAAGTTGAAACCACCATTATTGTATTATTCTATTCTTGTCGATGTCAAAGTGTAATGACCTGAAAAGGAGAGATAGAGAGACCTAACTTAACCCGACAATGATGAACCGACGATCCATACAAAAAGTTGTCGAAACGGCAATAAATAAAGGGTGTAACAAGACCCTTAACGAAGCCGAAAGGCATTTGTTCTCCTCGTCATTGGGATATTTTTTTGTTCTAGACCATACCTGGGAACCTTCTAGTTACAGTGATATTAGGGGTCAAAGTTCCAACTTGTTCACAAGTTTTTTAAATACATGTTTTTTAATGTAAGATTTCTACTTTAAACGCCTCCACGACCCCCGTACTATTCAATCTATACATCAGCACAATGTTTTGAGTGCGTTACATTGAGTCCTACTGTAAAAAGTGTTTTTTTACCCCAAAAAAAGTCGATTCCCAGCAATATTTTATGCGTAAACTTACTTAGTTTGATGTACATAATGCTTGGTTGACGGCTTCGTGAAGGGTCCTGTTAAGCCCTGTTTAATCGTTACTTTGGAGGTCTTAGAGGCAATATCTGTGACAGGTAATACGACAGTTCTTCGGGGAAGTACTACCAGCAACCAGTAAAACTATTTCCGCCAAGCAACGTTGCTGGATTTTGGTCTGAAAGACGGGCAGATGAAGCTTTCCAATTTTGTCTCTATGATAGCAACACAGCAGAGCCACCATTTTAGTACCGAACAATTATATCTTAAACTGATGTACGTGTAACAAATGTTCGTATACCGTTATCGCTTTACGTGCATTAGGTAATGATAAAATAGAAATTCTGCTCTGCCGGAGAGCCATACTCTCTAGCAGAGCCACAATCAATTGAATAAAAGAAAACAAAGAATAGTAGTCAGTACACGTACAATGGTCCACTTTAAGGACTAAATGCGGAAACCAAACCCTTAACATAGGAGTCAGTATCAGCTAGCGGAGTTCGTATAGCTGAATTTTGGGCCAAATATATTTAATGAACATTTGCCATCGACACGCTAAGCAGAAGAAGTATACAAAAGATTACCAATTAATTCGCCATCCCAAATATTCCAACTCCACCATTATCTTTACCGTTCTTAGCCAGACACATCCATTCAGGTTTGACCCGGTCCCGGTTGCAAAGAAACCTGTCCAGTGTCCATGCGCCCACGCCGCTTCAGTTATTTATATCCTATCCTTTACCGGTAATGTTACTGGCCTTGAGAACCTGGCTAGTATTTAGCGCTGCTAGACAGCCTGTTATCTAGCCACACGGGTCGATTTTCAAGGTTAAGCATAGCTTTTCGTTTTTGGGGCAAACCCCACTCTATTTTCAACCACTGAGATGCCTTAAAGCTAGAATTACCAGTAACGAATACAAGCCGCCGAGGCATTGAAAGAAATGATCTAACTCTTCTGGGAATTGATATTTCACTAAAAGAACGACAGTTTTATATATTAATTAGTTTATTTTAAATAAACACTGGTTTTATAACATTTTAATTTGCACACGAATTATTACTTCTTCATGGAAGCTTCAGACTAACATTGACACATGTTTTTTTTTTTAATACCATAGATGTCAAAAACATTTTTTCCTCTAACACCTTCTCCTATTTTTAAAAAATTTCAATAACATGAAAAAAATTTAAAAATATTAACTTATACACTTTTACTTCAGAGCCACCATCAAAATTTTAAAATATTAACTTATACATTTTTACTTCTTTGTAACAGACCTCAACAATTTTACTTTATTACAATTTTTTCACAATGAAACTTAAACTTTTCTTTATATAATGGTTTTGTAAACATATCAGCAATTTGTAAATTAGTAGGACAATACTTTATATCTAAGTAACCTTTCTTATAATTTTCATGAATGAAATAGAACCTCACATCTATATGTTTTGACCTTTTACTAAATGAACCTGTTTTTATCAACTGGATAGCACTCTGGTTATCAATATTTAAATTTATTTTAACACTTTTTCCAATTAACTCACTTATAAAAGTCTTTAAATATAAACACTCTTTAACACAATCTGCAGCTGCTATATATTCAGCTTCAGTTGAAGATAGACTCACTATCGGCTGTCTCTTAGAGCTCCATGATATGGGTCCACCTGATAACATTATTACAAACCCAGTTGTGCTGCGTCTGGTCTCAGTACATCCTGCATAGTCTGAGTCACAATATGCATCTAATCTTGTTATCTCTTGTCCTGTGTTGTACATAATTCCTTTATCTCTTGTCCCATTCAAATATTTCAATATCTTCTTTACTGCTAATATGTCTTGTCTCGATGGATTTTCTACCTTTTTACTTGCTTCATTCACAGCTTGGCTGATATCTGGTCTTGATCTTGTTGATAAGTACAATAATCCTCCTACTAGTTCTCTGTAGGGAAAGTTTGATGTAGCCGTCTCAGGTTCAGTTACCTTATCCATATTGCACGGTGTATCTGCTGGTTTTGAATCATACATATTGTACTTTCTCAGTAACTTTTCTGTTGATGTAATAAAATTCCTTTTTCTGATCTTCTGATTTCAAACCCAATATAATTTTGTGGTTGTTTGAAAATCTTTATCATAAATTCCTTTTCTAAATGATATAGGATCTGTAATATTTTCTCCTTGTCTTTCGATATCGCCCGACCATCGTCAACGTATATCGCTATTAATAAGGTCTTGTCTTCATTATAAAAAACACATTGATCTGATTTTGTAGCTCTTAGTCCAAGTTTTCTCATAGTTTCTGTAAATTTTTTATTCCAGGTCATTGGTGCCTGTTTTAACCCATATAATGCTTTCTTTAAATGACAAACTTTATTGTGCTGTTTTTCATATCCTTCTGGGATGTTCATAAAGACGTCTTCTATTAGTTCACCATATAAAAATGCGGTTTTTACATCAAATGTAATCATTTCATATTCCTTTGAAGCTGCAATAGCTATCAATGATTTTAATGCTGATTGACTTACTACTGGACTGTATATTTCTTGATAGTCAATGCCTTGTTGCTCGAAACCTCTCGCTACAAGTCTTGCTTTGTATGTACCATTTTCTTTTATACAAAATACCCATTTATTTGACAGTATCTTGTGTCCCTTTGCTTTTTCTAAATCAACTATTTCCCATGTATTGTTACTTTCCAATGATTCCTTCTCCGAATTTATAGCCTTCTCCCAATTCTTCTTCTCAGCAGACTTCATGACTTCATCATAGGTAAGTAATACATAATCTTGCAGGTAAACTGGTTTTCTCCGTTGTCTTCTAGTAATTGTAGTTTCTATCTCTTCAGTGTTATTTTCTACATTTTCATTAATTTCAACTTCTTCTATTATTTCTGGGTCAAGGTCCCAGACCTCATCTTCTTCTACATTACTTTGTAGTTCCGACTCCTCTATCTCATAATAGATGTCATCGCTTTCTTCTTCTTGATTTATTTCTTCTTCATTATTACCTGATATTATTTCTGTTATCACCAATCTTCTTGTTTCTTCTTCTTTTCCCTCATTATTCTTATTATCATTAAGTATGACAATATCCCTTGCTATTTCAATTTTTCCTTTTTCTTCATTCCATAGTCTATATCCATTATTAGTATATCCAATCATTATTAACTTTTTACTTCTTGGATCTAGTTTCTTTATATTTGTATGTAGTTGTTTAGCATATACTTTTGAACCAAACTTGTGTATATTAGATATATTAGGTCTTTTACCATGCCACATTTCATAAGGTGTTTTATTTTCCAAAGATTCACTTGGTAGTCTATTTATAATATAAGTAGCACAGAATATAGCTTCACCCCACATTTCTTTATCTAATTCTGAATCAAATAGTAATGCTCTGGTTTTATCTAATAATGTCCGATTTAATCTTTCTGCCTTACCATTTAGCTGAGGTGTATATGGTACTGTATAATCTAGTTTTATTCCCTTTTCTGTGCACCATTTTCTAAAGTCATTACTTGTGTATTCACCCCCATTGTCACATCTTATCGTAGACACCTTTTCTGTTCTCTCTCTTTCTGTTTCTTCTATGTAATGTCTTAAATTGTCTTTCACTTCATTTTTATGCTTCAGCAGGTATATTTTTGTAAAATGAGTGTAGTCATCCATGACTGTTAAGACATAACTATAACCATCATATGTTTTATTTTCAAATGGCCCACATACATCTGTATGTATTAATTGTAATGGTCTACTGGCTCTGTTTCTTACTGTTTTAAATGGAAGTCTTGTTTGTTTTGCTTGTGTACAGATTTCACATGTATCTAATTGTTTTAAACCTTGTATTTTTATTCCATCTGCCACATCTGGTAATATTTCTAGTATTTTCTTCCCTGGATGTCCTAGTCTTTGATGCCATTCTAAGGCAGTGCCAGTTTCTTTCATTAACATTGTCTTTTCTTCTGTATTTTTCCCATCTAAATTAATTTTATATAAGCCATTTTCCTTTTTTCTTGTCAATAGTAACTCTGACTCCTTATATATTTTTACAGTATCTTTAGTAAACACAACAGTTCCTTGATTATTAGTGACTGCATTCACAGACAACAAGTTTTGTGATAAGTCCGGAACTAACAGGGTATTATTTAAATTACATTTTTCACCTTTGACTTTACCAATTCCCTTTACTTCTATTGTTTCTTCATTGGCAGTCAAGACCGATGATTGCTTATTTTCATAATTTGACAATATGTCTATACTGTTTGTCATATGTGCAGTGCACCCAGAGTCTACTATGAATTCTTTATTTTGTGTACCCTGTTTTTCAAACATTGTAAAAAATGCTTTTACTGTTTTTTCCATAACTGTTTCTTCTTTGTCTTTCTTGTTCTTATTTTTGAAAAAACAATTTTCTTCTTTATGGTTTGTTTTCTTACAAAATGAACATTATTTATTCTTTAACTTACAGTCTTTTTCTTCATGGTTATTCCTTTTGCAAATACTACAAGCTTTACAGTCTTTCTTCATGTGCCCTGTTTTGTTGCATCTAAAGCATTTTATTGCACTTGAAGCCTTTTTCTTTGTAGCCTGAAATGCCAATTGTTTTTCTGTTTCACTGGTTTTTAAAAGTCGGTTTTCCTCACTTAATATTCTGTTTGTTAAGTTAGTCAGGGTTTTCTTATCATCTGCCATTGATTCCCAAGCAGTGATGAAATAGTTTAGGTTACTCGGCAAACAGGATAATATTTTTGACATAACCATTTCTTCATTAATGTTTTCACCCAACTGATTTAGTCTAAACTGTAGATTTTCTATGTCAGTTATTAATTCTGTAAGTGATCGACCTTCTTGTAACTTATATGTGAAGAACTCTTGTAATAGTGATGTCTTGTTTCTTTGTTCTGAGCCTTCAAATATTTCACATAACTTATTGTACATTTCTAGCGCATTTTTACATTTTAAAATGTGTCCTTTTAATTTTCTGTCTATGCTGTTTATTATAATTCGTTGCACCTGGGCATCTTTTGTTACGAATGCATCAGATTTCATATCTTCTTTTTTTACATCTGACGAAATTGCTGCAGTCAGATTTGCTGCCTTTATGTGGATGTTAAACTCGAATTTCCATAACAGAAATGTCTCCCCATCCTTTAGTTTTTCAATCTGAGCATCTTTGTCCATTTTTCTTGATTTTCCTTTGTTTTAGTATTGACTTGACCAAGCCACCGGTTTTTATTTGTTCTTTTAGGACGTCCCTGGGCCCATAACCTCTTCTGGGAATTGATATTTCACTAAAAGAACGATAGTTTTATATATTAATTAGTTTATTTTAAATAAACACTGGTTTTATAACATTTTAATTTGCACACGAATTATTACTTCTTCATGGAAGCTTCAGACTAACATTGACACATGTTTTTTTTTTTTAATACCATAGATGTCAAAAACATTTTTTCCTCTAACACTAACTGTCTTGGATCTTGCATTAAAATAAAGAAAAGAACAGCGGAGGATCGTTCTGGGTATAGTGTGTCCATCCATTACATACTGAGACTTCGCCGGGCATCAAAAAACACGACACCAACAGCAGATAATGAAACTGCCTGTTTTCTGGTCCTGTCTTGCTGTGTGCATTATGGAGCTTTCTATCGTGTCCCCACAATTTTCTTTTAAGGCTTGCGTTTGACTCGACGGCGCGGTCGTGTTCCACGCGCGCCTCAAAGAGATGTCAGCAAACAGGAAGGGGTCCGAAAGGACCGATGCCTGCCAGGGTTGGGGACTGTTCGAAAGCGATACCGCGGCTCTGGAACACAAAGGGCAAAAGAAGGAACATGGATGGGTTTTAGTCAGTAAAAGTCTGACACTGCCTCCTGGTCAGCCGAGAGCGGGAGGAGTTATTTGATGATTACCCATCCGAAAAAAAAAACGCTTGCGTTTGGCCACAGTACTTTTCATTTTAATTGTACAGTCAGCAGTATTGTCGGTAGGCTGTCGAGGGTGCAATGTGTTTCGTCGTGAATATCGTCAGTCGTGGAGGCTCTTTGAATAGTGTCTTCGTTTATTTTAGAAGAACTACCAAGCTATAAAACTGTAGATACATTATCTACAAAATTAATGAATAAAATCAATAAAATGAGCCAAGTAGCCGTCCGTGAGATATAATTGCAAATCAACAAAAACTTTTTACTTAATAATTACGTTCAATAATTAAAATTAATGACGTTGTTGTCGCTACTTGTGCGAAGATTTAACACGCAACCACGCTCTTTTGCAGTGTTAAATAATCGTCAGTTCTCACTGAATATAAAATAGTAATATTACTACTGTATAGTAAACTCGATTCGTGAATAAGGTTATCAAAATTGCCTTTGATGAGACTAGTACCAACGCTTATAATCTCCGAAGCGTTAGCTGCCCCCGTAACATGACCTCTGTAGAAACGGGTCTTGTCTACAGAAGAATCGACAAAATGACAGATTTCTTTTGTTGATCTGTCGTTATGGGAGGTGTAGTGTAGTACACCCCCCATTTCGCCATTTATATTCAAGTCTTTTTTTTTCATATCATTCCTCAGACAATCCATCCATCGTTTCCTTGGTCTTCCTCTCCCTCTGCATCCATCAACATTTAAATTTCATCCACCTTTTAAATAATTATAACGACAACAGTCAATGGAAGACGCCATTTTAGAATATTAGTTACAAGAACCACACCATATGGTATTGATTCCCATAACCTTAGGACGCTTAGGAGGAATGACTCACAGGACGCCACGGCTGACAAAATGTCGTTGACAGAGTGTATGCGAATTTTAATGAATCTTTATTAGCATTCCGATTCCGTCTGGTCGTGTATGTTCAAGTCCTGTCCTTCGTGGGTAGGCAGTTAAGTGGCGCCTAATAAAGGCTAATAATCCCACGGCTATATTTTCAACACGAAAAATACGATGTGGACTGTGTGAAGGATGATATGGCTAGAAAGGAGTCGTCTGAAGACCTGACGAGTAATAGAGAAGTATGGATATACATACATACACATGATGCGCCGATCCTAAATAAACTGGGACAGGTGCTGGCGAATGATGATATGTATTTATAAGAAGAACGAATCTCCGAAGTCAAATCATGTCTGACTCCGTTACTTCTAAGACGTGTTTTAGCGACAGAAACTTTTTTGTGAAATTAGTCATTTAGGAAATTATCATATAAATGCAGCCCAAATTCTTGGATGATATGAGGCAATTACTTTTAAACAAGCGTCGACGTGAATTTTAATTTTACGAGTAGGGACGGAAGGGCCAGATGGTGTTAGCCGTTAACATCTGCTTTTACAACTGCAAATGTTTAGGGTCTTTAAAAGTAATTCCAAGAACCAGAAATTCGAAGACGTCATAACCAACACTTCGCTTTGGATGGTGGATCTCAGCAATAGAAATGTTATGGACTGATTATGCTAATCCTGAAGAATATACTAAATCATCATCAGCCCAGTCTTCCCCAACTATGTTTTGGCTGCCAGTCTTCCAATATTGTAGCTTTTCCGTGTCTGTTCCAAGTCAGAGAACCATCTTTTTTATTCTTGTTTGTGAATGTGTGAACATTGTAGGCTTTGTAGATTCCCAGATGCTTTTTAACTTTTTATATTGTTTTATATTTTTGTGTAGTAAGCAACTAACTAGACTTATTGTCGGGCCTATGCTGTCCCCCATTATTATTTATTATTATTATTTAAGCCTTTTATTTCCCAAAAAAAAATATAACATTTCAAATTCATATAATATCATATCATAATTAAAATATTCGTTTGGTTCTTAAAACTAATAAATTCATTCGTAAAAATTGAACATGCATTTTAACAATATTTAAATAAACAAAAATACATTTTTAAATAATCGATTGACTTCAGATAAAAATAAAATAAATAATGTGCTGCATAATCATGCGTTCAATTACTCTAATTGGGTGCCCATTTAAGGGCGAAGGCCTCCTCCATCCTATGCCATTCCTCTCTGTCTTGGGCTATTCTCGTCCAGGTAGGGCCGGCCACGGCCATAATATCATCGCACCACCGACGCCTAGGTCTACCTCGGGTGCATCGGCCATCTGTCCCCCATACTTAAGTACTAATGCTGTAACATGATAATATTGTAACACCAAATGATTTGAAAAGATTAACCATGGAGTTTCTTGCCGGTTCTTCTCCATAGGAAACGACCACCCCGAACCGTACACCTTTTTGTCGACGTTTTATAAGCGCCCATCTAGGCCTATGTGAAAAACTGTGACACCAGGTTAGGCACTAACCACACGATAAATACGAAGAGTAACGTTTATAAATCTCGACCGTATTTTCGCCAGTCGTGGAGGTCATTCAATCCTCTAATCTTACTACGTCCATTGACCTCCCCAAAGATCAATATAAAAAATATGTACAGCAAAACATGAATAGCTATAATCCGGTATGCTCTCAACGCATGCATACCAATGACGATGCATCTACAAGACAAGAAAATAAATAAATATTAACGATAGAACTTTTACTTCGAACCGCGACTGACGGCGGTACAACTTTTACCGAGACCTGACTGCGTCGTTTAATTTAGAAGTGATGTCATGGTGAAGTCTTTTTGATAATAAATTACGTGTTTTATTTGATTTCTACAATTTCTAAAACTACTGTCTAAATTCATGTTTAGAGTGTCCATGGATTTCCATGTCCGTTCTTCTCCATATCACTTTGGAATGGGCAATTATTAGTCCTTCGCAGTTATTATGCCTTGTGACATCAAGATGTAAACGGGCCCTCTACGAAAACGTGCAACCAAGCATTCTGTACATCAAATTAAGTAACTCTACGAAAAAAATATTGCTGGGAAACTTTTTTTGGGGTGTAAAATCAGGTTTTACAGTAAAACTCAATGTAACGAGTAAAACATGTGCTGATAGATGCATTGAATAGTAAGGTAGTCATGGAGATATTTAAAGTACCCTTAAAAACTAGTATTAAAAAAAAAACTTGTGAAAAGTTGGAACTTTGACCCTCAATATCTCCGTAACTAGAAGGTTCCCATTGTTCCCAGGTCCACAACAAAAAAAAATGATCGCAATGACGGGACAAGTGCCTTTCGGCTTCGTTAATTGTATTACTACACCCATTAGATTTTTGATTTTAAGATTTGGTTATGTTATACGTTCAGGTTTTCTCCAGGAGATCCGAGCTTTGCTCTTAGATTTATTTGACCGCCTCGCTGGTCTCTTCATCTCTTACTAATGAGCTCAGGGTTTTGCCAGGTTCTTACGTCAGCCATCAGGATCTGATTTAATTGGAGCGTTCACAACAGATCTTTCAACGAGATTTGAAAGATAAGAAAAAATAACTGTTTATTCTGCACTTACTACGCCGTCTTTTGATTTAGAAGTGATGTCATGGTAAAGTCTTTTTGATAATAAATTACGTGTTCTGTTGAGTTTATAAATTGTTTTGTGTCGAGGTTTTCTCCAGGTGGTCTAATATGCCTTCTATCTATATATCCATGACATTCAGAAAATCGTGGGTAAGACCTGGTTAAGACTCATCTAGACCTGGGACGAATGTCACAAGAGGAAGGAGCCCTATGTACATAGCAGTCGTCGGAACAGGGCTGCAAATGATGAATGATGTGGACCTATGCTTTGGTCTTAGATTTTTATTCAACTGCCTCGTTTATACGTCTCTTTCTTGCAATTGTTGACCGAGCTCGAGGTTTTGTTAGGTTCTTAGGTCAGGATCTGATTGGCTTCGAGAATTGACGACAGAAAAGAAACACTGTTTATTCTGCGCTTGACTGAGCCTGAGCTTGCTTTTATCCAGGTGATCTATGCTTTGTACCTTGTTATTGGACAGCCTGGTATGTAGTGACACGCGCGTCTGATGAGCGTGATCCTCGGATTTCTGGGAATCTCTGCATCGTTGGTTTATGCTCGAGTGAGCATTTGGGCACGATTTTTGTCTGGCCTTTAAGTATCTTTAGGTTTTTGTAATTATGAATTTCTTAGTACTTAGCTATGTCTAGGAATTCGGTCTGTGTCATTGAGTGTTTCCAAAAGGTTCTTCTCGGTAGCACCCAGGAGGTGTCGGAATTTGTGTCCAGTTTAGGCAATATTAGGTTTGCTCGTTGTCCTATATTTCCAACTAACTGTTGCCCGCGGCTTCGCTCGCGTTTTGGTCGAAAATTATCCCAGGGCACGTTGTAAATATAGCCTATGGCACTCGGGGATAATGTAGCTTCCAATTAGTGAAAGAATTTTCAAAATCGGTTCAGTAGATCCAGAGATTACCCGCTACAACCTCACAAACTTTACCTCTTTATAATATTAGTATAGATAACTGGGTCTTGAATGTACTACCGCTTTTCCACCTTATTAATTAGGGCATAAGAGTGAAAAGTTATCGACCGTTAGTGAGCGCGGCAGTAACTGTCGTTTGCTTGTGGTAATCTTCTCCCTTTGTCAAATCCTTATATGATATGTTAGATCCTTATTGTTGGTGTCGTAAAAAAACAAATTAGAGACGCCATAAGGAATAATAACCTATCGTTAGTCCGTTACCTTGTTCCTTATTCGAAGATGGACGGTGATTGACGACTGCTTACTGACGTGGGATACTAAAGCCCCCTTTGACCTAAAGGAAATTCTCCTAAAAAGGGAACTCACCAAAGAGTGTCTCTTCAAAAGAGAGTATAGCTATATATAAGGTGTATCTACTCATACACGAAATCTTTTAAGGGGTCATTGTACTCATCATTATGAACAACTTTCACTATGGGACCAAAAAAAAATAATCAGCAGTTCAGTACATTTTGACGAGTTAATGCGATCATATTGTAGGGAACAGCTGATTTTTATTTACCCCTTAAGAGATTTCGTGTATGAATAGATAGACCCTATATACTAATGCAAACTTACTTGAGGGAAATATACGCACATAAATGATTTGTAAGAGAAACTTCAAGTAGAAAGTACTTCATAAATTTTCAATGACACGAAATATTTCTAAAGAATCTTGGAAGTTCAAACCCATAAAATACACAACCAACAAGGACACCGACAAACAAACGCTTACCATGTATTTAGTATATATTTTTCATCGGTAATTTAAAAAAAACCAGCTGTTCCATATATTTTCACCGTCATCAGTATTAGCTGATTTTATTTTTATTCTTTCACCCTATTTAGCCACTCATAAGACCGTCAGCCAGACAAATCGTTCACCGTTTTATACGAATCTAGATGAATTGTCAACATTTCTACAAATGAAAAAAAAAAAATGAAAAAAATGTAAATGTTACAGCACCATGCTGAGATAGGAGCCTTTTGGCTTCGTACAGGACTAATTTCGTTGTTTTTTTTTTTGTAATTTTGGTTTTTTTATCAATACTTCTACATTTTTTTTGTACCTACTGTAAATGTAACCGTTTTTTTGTTTGATATTTTGTCCAGCGCGGGCTAATAAATACTTTTTCTTTCTTTCTTTTATTTCTAGATTCTTAGTTTTTCCACCAGGTATTTCTGAGCAGCAGGCATAGCCAAATTTGTGGCTTTATCGCATTAAAGTATTGTTACATGAGACAAAACATAATTGGTGAAATGTGGGTGTACTATTAGGTACACCTCTGTATAACCCGTTAGGAATACAGCTATGGAGTTATGTTATGAAGATTATATTAATATAGACAGTCGTAATAGCGATAGCCAGACAGATCGTTAACCGTTTTATTTTAATGTAGATAATTTGTCAATACGTAACGTTTATTTTATATGTTGAACGGTATCTCGTATAATATCGGAGTTAGGGCTGTCACTAAACACTATCACACAAGCAACTTGTTTTAATATTGCTGTTTCATTTTTGTGAGGTACCTAAGTACCTTATTACCTAGTACACAAATATTCTATTCTTTAAGAAAGTACTTAACTTTTTCAAAAAATTAGCTAATAAATATTCTATTCTATTCTTTAATTGCTAACTGGGTTGTGGAGGTCAGATAGGCAGTTGCTCCATGTAAAATGCTGGTATTCAGCTACATCCGGTTAGACTGGAAGATTGCCATGTTTCATTTCCTGTGCCCTTTCAGGATTTGCCTATACTTTTGTACTGCAAAACACAAGTGTGCACTATTCAAATTGATCTATTTTTCTTTTTCTCTCTAAAGAACTATTTATAAAGAAAACATTATCCTCTTTCTGACGCAGTCGGGTAAAAATAGCATGGCTTTTCGCCACTTATCAAGGCTTTTACATCAACGCTTATACTACAGTAACCTGAGTATTCTTAGTGAAAACGCCAATATTAGCCTTTTTTGAGGAGGCAATGCATCAAATGATCAATTTACCACCCAGTACGCAAACTACACGCCTTAGACGTGGAGTTGTGGACAGCAGCCCGATATTCAATACATCTCCTAATGCTTGTAAACAGATGATGCCATTGTTACTGGCACACAAAAAGCGATTACTTATTGTTATTACTCAATTGGAAGACATTCTCTTTGAGAATATAGTCGCCAAGAAAACAATCTTGGCACCGCGACAACCCTACGCCATTCAGCAAATGTAACATGTTTTTAACTTTGGCACTTGTCGCAGAACTTTCACTTGCAACGACTATAATGCAAGGTCAGTGAATTCGGTGCCGTACGCTTAAAAAGTAAAAGTCTCACTTATGTAAGTTGTACAGGATTCGATGGTCGAGTCGGGGATTTTTTGTTTTTATGATAAGCTCCTGTTTGACTAGTATCTCGTGATGATGAGGTCGACGGTTACTTGCTACACTTAACATTACCAATTAATCATCTGCCTAGCTTTTTCCCAACTATTTTGTATACGGTTGTGTACGGATGCAGCTGAATATGTACTAGTATTTTACATTGAGCGGCTTTGCAAGTCATGTCTGGCATGACAGTTTTATACAGGCCGTCAACCAAGCATTCTGTACATCAAACTAAGTAACTTTACGCAAAAATTATTGCTGGGCAACGACTTTTATTTTTGGGGTGAAGAATCACGTTTTACGGTAGGACTCAATGTAACGTATTCAAAACATTGTGCTGGTTGATGGATTTAATAGTACAGGGGTCGTTGAGGTGTTTAAATTAACAATCTTACATTAAAAACTTGTGAAATAGTTGGAACTTTGACCCCCAATATCTCCGTAACTAGAAGTTTCCCAGGTATGGTCTAGAACAAAGTCCGATAGTGTATAACCAGCATTGGGTAGTTAGGTCGATGATCTTCAAGATTTTGAAGACGGTTCATAACAAAAACCTTTTCAGACTTGCAGTTAAAAGATCGATGGCAATCTTATCTCACTAAGAACGATAACTGAAGTACATTGAAGAACATCTTTTGCCCATAATTTCTTCAATTTCAGAGCAAGCAGACTGTATAATAAAATTAACAAAATTCTTGCAATTGTTGATTTGCCTAGGGTAGAATGTAAAAAGAAGCTTATATAGTGGCTTTTAGAACTAGATTATGAAGAAACGGAAAAATTGCTTACTATCTTATCTTAGTCTAGCGTTTTTAATAAATACATACTCCCTCCCCTCACGCACACATTCGTATACCCATCTATCTTTACACATACACACACACACTACACTATCTAACACTCTCTCACACAACACCACAAAACATACACAACACCTTCCACTTCACACTCACACTTTCAAACACACACACACACGTACTTTTATCTCTATTTTTATTTTTATTTAGTACCTTTTCTTGTTATTCTTACAATAGTCATTCATACATGTCTTACGTTCAACAATTGTCATATAATCCAAATCTCGGCGAGGGGGGCCAGGAGTCCATAGCACAGGGTATCCTAGTTTGGATTCCTGACTCCCACAAACCTTTGTACCTACAATTTTTGAAAGACCTCTATACTGTAATTGTACTTTGTGGGAGAAAATAAATCTTTATTATTATTATTATTGACTTTCTTATCACACTTTGCGAATAAAAGAAATTTGCATAACATTTTTCTTTTGGCTATATTTACAACTAGCGACCCGCCCGGCTTCGCACGGGTGCAATGTTTTACATATAAACCTTTATCTTGAATCACTCTATCTATTTAAAAAAACCACATCAAAATCCGTTGCGTGGTTTTAAAGATCTAAGCATATAGGGAAAGACAGCGGGAAGCGACTTTGTTTTATACTATGTAGTGATACATAATCAAACTTTTGAGTCTCACATTCCTGTTTATACGATAATATTACTATTTGTTATACATACATTAGTAACAGACACCATATCGTGCGCTGGATGTACTACCGATTTCACTGATGGTCAACGGCTTTTCAACCTTATTGCTTAGGGCATAAAGGTCCAAGTGTCAGTCCCTCAGTGGACTTGGTAGTACCTAGGATTCACCACTTTTGAAAACAATTTCAAGTAAAACTTCAGTGAAGTTGAACTAAAAGGTGTAAAAAGACCCTTAACGAAGCTGAAACGCACTTGTTCTCCCCGTCTATTTTTTTGTTCTAGACCATACCTGGGAACCTTCTAGTTACGGAGATATTGGGGGTCAAACTTACAACTTTTTCACAAGTTTTTTTTTTTAAATACTTATTTTTAATTAAAGAGTTTTACTTTAAACTCCTCCACGACCGTCGTATTATTAAATCCATCCATCAGCACAATGTTTTGAGTGCGTTACATTGAGTGTTACCGTAAAAAGTGATTTATACCCCCAAAAAAAAAGTCGTTTCACAGTAATATTTTTTCGTAAAGTTACTTAGTTTGATGTACATAATGCTTGATTGACGGCTTCTGTTTACAACCTGTATTTATTAATGAAAAAATAAATGTCCACCCGTGCGAAGCCGGGACGGGCCGCTAGTCTATACTAATATTATAAAGAGGTAAAGTTTGTGAGTTTGTGAGGTTGTAGGGGGTAATCTCTGGATCTCCTGAACCGATTTTGAAAAAAATCTTTCACTAATAGGAAGCTACATTATCCCTGAATGGCATAGGCTATATTTACAACGTGCCCGTGGGATAATTTCTGACCAAAACGTGAGCGAAGCCGCGGGCAACAGCTACTTTCATATAAAACTGAATTGTTTGAAGCTGAAACGTTTCTCGTACTCTTTCCTAGAATTGCAGGTCTTAAGTCTTCTGTTGCCAGGATCAATATGAGGACGTTATCCACAGACTAGAAAGTTGACGTAACCCTAGTTATCTCGCCAACTTTCTGAAGTGGGCCTGTAAGAACTGCTCAATTCTCACGATTCACTCAGATGCTAATCTCTTGACGTTATCTACTACTCCACTATCTTATTGAGTGTTTATCTTAGATAGTTATATGGGATTTTTGCCGGTTATTTTATGTACTGCAGTATTACCGTGTTTTTTTAGTTCGTGGCTTCATTATAGTTTAATTTGATGATTCATTCGCCATTGTAAATTGGCGAAAGAGCAAAATATTCCACAGTTTCTCTGATCGAGCGCTCAGTCTGCTCATCATGATAACTGAAGTTGGCTATTGTTTGATTGCAATTTGAGTTTATCAGCGTTGCACTTGGAAAATTATTTTTATTACTACGTACTATACTAGGTGTAAGTAATCCTTCAGTACTAAGCGACCCTTCACAAAGCTGTCAACCATGCATTCTGTTCAAGTGTTCATCATCATGCATTTTGTAACTCTACACAAAAATTATTGTAGGGAAACGACTAAAAAAGACTCGTTTTACAATACGACAATCTAATGCACTCAAAACAGTGTGGTGATGGATGCATTGAGTACGGGGTCGTGGACGTATTTAAAGTAAATTTACAACATTAAAAACTTGTATTCAAAAAAATACTTGTGAAAATGTTGGCACTTTGACCCCCAATATCTCCGTACTTAACTAGAAGGTTCCCAGGTCTGGTCTAGCTTTTAGCAAAAATATCGCAATGACCTTTCGGCTTCGTTATGGGTAATTTTACACCCATTAGAAGTATGGATGGTTATTGCATGCATGATTATTAGTGCATAGCCTTTTAAACGAACAGGTCTACCCGTAAGACTTGAAATTTTTCATCTTTGAAAGGCACATTCCCGGCAGTGAAAACGTTATAGGCATACTATAACGTTTTCACTGCCGGGAATGTGCCTCAACCATGTAAAATGGAGCGGCCCATAATGACATTGACGAATGCCTCTTCCACAATTTGAATGGCTTTCTTGAACCCCATTTTCAATGCCCTTTCATTAACCAAAAAGGACATAACCGTCGTTACACGCCAAACCGTTTATACGATCAAAAATAAAACAAAATTCAAACTAAAAACATGTGTCTCCAATGACGAAGGCTCAAAAACCGCGATGCACTGAAATGAGTCATTAAATTAATTAGAAGAGAGCCCAGACAATAGTATGACAGTATTGTATTATTAGATATACGTCAGCTGTGAACGAAAGTTGGAGGAACAATGGTCTGTTATGGCTAACGGCTAAGAAAATAATATTATATTCTGAAAACAGGTGTGAGTTGTGCATTATATTTCAAGGATGGTAGGGACATTCGATAGGCTCGCTAAATGATGAAAGAATCGCCAGGAAACCGGTATGATCTAGAACCAAAACTTCGAAGACTCGACTTTCACCAATTCGTACACTCAGTTCCAAAAGTTACGTGGAAACTTCTTGCAGATGTTTCTATTTTTTGTCTCTGGCATGCTAAGGTACGAGAGAACTCAACGAATTTGAACAGAAAGTACTAGGAGAACAAAATCAGGGAGATGTTGGTGCCGATAAAATAGTCTTTTTTGTGAATACCAAATAAAAAGTACTAGGCTTGCATAAATTCAAGGTGGTATTTATTCGAATGCCTGTGTAACAGCACTGGGAACATTATAGGTTGATATGCGACATCCACCATCCCGTATAACTGGGCTCGCATTACAGCCCATTCCCTCTCATAAAGAGGATTCCTATGTCCCAGCATTGGGAACGTTAAATAGGTAATTATATTATTTACTAGCCGTTGGTTTGAGTTTTTTAAAATCCTTCGCAATAATAGCTATCTGTATGCCAAATAGCCAGATCCATCCAGCGGTTCGAGCTGTGCGCCAGTCAGTCATGACTTTTCTTGAAGACTAGCTGTTGCCCGCGGCTTCGCTCGCGTTTTTGCCGAAAATTATCGCACGGGCACGTTGTAAATATATCCCATGGCACTCGGGGATAATGTAGCTTCCTATTAGTGAAAGAATTTTCAAAATCGGTTCAGTAGATCCAGAGATTACCCCTACAATCTCACAAACTTTACCTCTTTATAATATTGTTATTATATTAGTATAGAAGGAGGATCTATTATAATGGTTCTTCAGTACATAAGTAGACAGTTAAGTACGCAATAGTCTAAGCAGATTATTGGGTGGTATATGGCTTCAAGTTGTCAAGGGGATGTCTGTTCACCTCACGTGATTAGATCGTGATGTTTGTTGTGAAAATTCGCACTAAACCAATTGGATGGATTTAAGTCTGATCGCTTTTCCAGGCAGTTTAAATCATCATTATCATTCTCCTGCACTTATCCCAATTTATTCGTGGTCGGCGCAGCATGTCTTCTTCTTCCATACTTCTCTATTACTCGTCATCTCAGCAGTCACCTCCTTTCTAGCCAGATCATCCTTCACACAGTCCATCCATCGTTTAAATAAAGGGGGGTTTAAACAAGACCCTTAACGAAGCCGAAAGGCACTTGTTCTCCCCGTCATTGCGATCATTTGTTTGTTCTAGACCATACCTGGGAACCTTATAGTTACGGAGATATTGGGGGTCAAAGTTCTAACGTTTTCGCAAGTTTTTTTTTTTAAATACGTTTTTTTAATGTAAGATTTTTACTTTACACACCTCCACAACCCCCGCACACAGCACCAACAAACACAACAATTCACCTATCAGCACAATGTTTTGAGTGCGTTACATTGAGTCCTACCGTTAAACGTGATTTTTCACCCCAAAAAGAAAAGTCGTTTCCCAGCAATAATTTTTGCGTAAAGTTACTTAGTTTGATGTACATAATGCTAGGTTGACGGATTCCTGAAGGGTCCTTTTACATCCTGTATACTTTTGTAAATAGTTTATTCGACGACTCACCAGTTATTTCTTCTTTAAGAAGGAGGATTAGGCGCATCGTGTGTTAGGTTAGCTTAAGGTGGAAGCGCAAGGGTATTCCGCGAAATTTAAATTTTCTCAAGTTTATTGCAATTTGCAGGTCAGTGTCAAGTTGTATGTTGATAAAAATATGAATCGCGCCAGTAACACGTTTGGAGTTACAGAATTATAATCATTCAAATCATCAATACAGCTCCCAAGTTCATATAATCACATTCAATAGCTATTTCATGAAAAAGTCACTCTTTGGGATTATATGAATTTAGAGGGTTGTATTGACGATTTGAATGATTATAATTCTGTAACTCCATACGTGTTACTGGCGCGAATCATATTTTTATCAACATACAACCTGACACTGACCTGTAAATTGCAATAAACGTAAGAAAATTTAAATTTTGCGGGCTCACCTTGCGCATCCACCTTAATATCAGATCATTCTTACGATTAACTCTTAAACGATATAACCAATAGAGCCCCAGACAAAACTTTCCCCTCCTACATTGACTTGGTGAATTTACTCGTATAATATATACCGTTAATTATAAATACGTGGTAGTTATGTGTTTTCATGAATAACTAGCTGTATTGCCCGCGACGTTCGTCCGTGTGAAATGTTTATAAAAGTATTTGAATCAGATTTTGTCAACTATTTCAAGGGTTTTAACCTCTTTGCACGGAATCCTTTAATTATCCTTTTTCTTAATTAAAAGTAGCTTAAGTTATTATTCCTTAGAACATCAGCTATCTGCCAGTAATAATCCCGTTAAAAGCGGTCCAACCGTTTCGTAGATTAGCCGGAAGAAACAGACAGACAGACCGGCAGACACGATAAACAAAATTGTTATAACTACCGTGTGTAGGTACTTCCACATGCATTCAGTAAAAAACTGTTATTTTGAAATTACATGACATACACTTAAATTTTATTTATTTGTATGCACGCGGACGCAGGTCGCTAAATAAATACTAATTGATTAAAAATTCTACACCTGCCTTGATCAAGGCGCCAGAAGTCTAGCCTCTGTTAGCAGAACTAGGTCCACATTTATCTAGGTTAGTTGCAGTGTGATGTCATCCTACTTTTATTACGTCACTAAGTGCAAGTCTAGACATAGTGGACACCTCCTTACAGATCCGCTACCTTCGAATTGTAGGGGCAGTCTTTTAATACGTTCTAAGTAGGGACGAATATTTTTGGCCCGAATTCTAGAAGTATGTCGCATTTTTAAATTAATTGGCGTCGGACTGAAAACTTATTTACAAAGGAAGTAGGTACGACGTTCATACGGAACTTACGGTAAAACTATGGATGCAGGGTCCAATCCAATCTGACGTAAACTTTAAACGTTAGGATTTTAGTTTGCATGCAAGGAGGATTCTATTTTTTTTTTGATATGGTAATCTGCTCCGAGTGGGGACAGAATTTCAACGTGAGGAATGGGGAGTCCCGATTCACACTTATTATTTAAGAAGCTGGTGCAATTATATAAATTTTTAATCGGTTATTTAAAAAAAAAACAGCTGTTCCATTTTGTTGTGCTGTTGTTACATTTTTACCGTGTAGGTATTGCACTTTTGTAGAAAACAGCTGTTTTTTTTAACCGATGAAAAATTTCTATGTGGGGTGGGCTCAGAATGATGTACCTACTGAATACGTGGTAACCGTCTTCGCGTTGGTGTCCCTCCCACCGTGTATTTTGTCATAAATGTAGTGTACAAGGTCAAATTGACATTGCTAGCGAAACTTCGCACACGTATGGGATATCGATGTCTAAACATGAAATAAAATTAAAAGCTTTTTTTCAGGGTCGATAACCGGCTCATTAACTCCTCGGTTTCGCTAGCTAATTTTTGACCTCGTATTGTAGAATGTAGAGTGGTAGTTGCCTAGCTGTAGAAATGAATGTGTAGAAGTAGAAAGTAGTTAAAATGTGTCTGTCTCTCTCTTTCCAGCTTCGTCAACAATGATAACAGCAGTCAACGACTTTTTAGATGACCTCCGGTGAGTTACGTTTAGTTACACACTAAACTAACCATAGTGACTAAAACTGATTGGTGTACTAACTAAAACTGATTTGTGTATACTTACTAAAACTGACTAATTTAATACTGTTTTGTGTACTAACTAAAACTGAAAAATGACTAAAACTAACACATGAGTAACGCACTAATAACCAATTGACGAGGGTAGTTACACAAGTGCGTTCTAAATGGCGTTTAGCGCATGCGTCACCGACGCGCTTTGCCTCGAATGCCTCAAACGCAAGGTGACAGTTAAAGGGCATGGACGTAATAACAGCTATTCATCATCTGCCTAGCCTTTTCCCAAATATGTTGGCGTTGGTTTCTAGTATAACCAGTGCAGATGAATACCAATATTTTAGATGGAGCGACTGCCTATCTGGCTTCCACAATTAGTGTTCAGTAATACGATACCCCTTGGTAAGACTGGTTGTCAGACTCTCTGGCCACTGACTACCTGTAAAGACTGTCGAAGGTCTACAATCGATAGATCGACAGCCAGGACCAACGGCTTAGCGTGCTCTCCGAGGCACGAAGTTCGACCCGAGCGGCTTATTATTTAACTACGAGCTTCTCTGTAACACCAGCTGCTATGTTTACAAATTGTTGACAATTATGTTCTGTCCCATTGCTGGGCATTTAGGCTTCCCCCAATATTCTTAGTCTTTTGCTTTCTCCTTTCAATTCAGGAACTCACGACTTACTAATTGAATTTTTTGCTGCTTGTATTAAAGTTTTTCCACTAAGTTTTTGAATAATTGCATTGGCGCTAATAACATGCTAGACGATGATGCTCTATTCGTTTGTGCTTATATTCTAGCTTTTGCTTCTGATTCTTAAGTACCTAAGTAAGCAGGAAGTACAAAATAAATGGATTCAAAATTTTCGACTCCAACAAAAGGCGATCGAACTCATCAAACATTCAATTTGCGTACCGTAAACCCACATTGCATAATACACATGATTTGTATTTTTAAACGGTGCTAAATGGGCAGTCAGGATCTGTTCACACGAAAACATATAAACATTTCCTTCCAGTATAAACTGATCTGTGAAGCAGAGTTTGCATTGAATAGGCTTTTCGTATGAGGTTAGGTACATTTAGGGGTATAATTGTTGAACCAGAACTCCGTCCCGAAGTAATAACAAAGCATATTCGGCTCACTGTGCTCGGCATAAATCGTTTGGTATCTATCGCTCAAACCTATTTCATTTCACATAAACCTGCATGAGTAATTTATTCCATCACCATTGCTCCCAAAACGGTGAAGGAAAACATCGTGAGGAAACCGGCATGTCCGAACCATAAATTCGATGACATGTGACATCTACCAACCCTCCCTGGGCCCGCGTGGTGGATTATAGCCCGTTCCTTCTGATAGAGAGGAGGCCGTGTGTTCCAACAGTGGGAACATTATATAGGCTGATTATGCTGCATGGGGTACTTTTGAATTAAGGATGATTCATGCTGCGCCGTGTTGCGACCGTGTCGCCACCCGGGGCACTTCCACCGTGCGCCAGCCGGATCAGTCACGGTCACGACAAGGTGTAGCTGAACCATCCTCTATACCCACCGAAATTTCGACGACGTGCCCCAGCCGAGTCCCGGGCGCACTGCCGGGCCCCGGTCAAGCATGAATCACTTCATACAAAAAGTATACCTACAGATGTTTGACCGTGTCCCGGCTGGGGCTCGGTAGGGCCTGGCCCGGTCCGGTTACGAGACGGACCCATGCTTTAAACGTCAAAAAACGCACGGTGCACGTCTGCAAGGTTGGTTGTTTCCTTTGAGGAAGGACCGACAAAAAACTCCATGGTTACTCTTTTAATTCTAAGATACAGATTCCAATACTCATAAAGATCTGTGGTATACGCCCTTATAACATCTTTCGGAGCCCCATCAGAACGAGATACCATTTTTCTGAGAACTCAGCTTATACTGGACATTTAACCCTTTGTTGTCGTTCTTACATAGGCTATACTATTCGACCTTGAAGTATACAGCTGGTTTAATATCATTGTAGCGAGTTCAGATAAGCCAATTAATAGCGCTATGCGATTTAAGAGCATTACGAATTGGATTGTGTCATTGAAAATTCATTATGCATTTTCTTTGCAAATGACGTCATAAGACTCATTTTTGCTTGTCAGTCCAGACCTAAATAAAATACAAGTTTAATGCGGGCGACACAGCTTCAGGTTAGCCTGATTCGGCACGGCCACGTGGCAAAATATATATGCATTCGATTTTGAGACCAAGCCGTATATGAATTGTAATACGCCTAATTTTACCGGTAGCGTCTGTTAGTTCCTATAACCTGTGGGTGTCAACTTCATAATTCTCTTGCTCCAATTTATTCAGGATCGGCGCGGCATGTCTTCTTCTCCCATACTTCTCTATTACTCGTCATCTCAGCAGTCATCCCCTTTCAAGCCATATCATCTTTCAGACAGCCTATCCATTAAATCTAGATTGAATTACTTAATCACAATGAAAAACACTTGATCGCAGCGAAAAATCAATACTAACCTTGAAAAACATTCCCATCACCACTACCAAAGTTTACATAACGCTATGTACTACGTCCACGTATATAACAGCTAGCTATTTATCTATTATGTAAAACCATTCAGTGGGAGCCTCAAACTAATTTGCACTATCCATCACGTCATGACACTGATAATTATTGGTCTTGAAATTTCCACGCAGTTCTCTCGCTGGCTGTTTGTCGTGTGTCCTTTGTTTAGCAGCGGTATCGTTTAAGAAAATGTGATTTTATTGTCTTTGGAAAAGTGTTCCCGTGATTTTTTGAGTTTGGAAGTTCTTATGACGTGATTTGAATTGCGAAAAAGATGGTGGTGTTTTTACGGCATTGAATATTTTGTTTATTTTTGAAAAAGTGTTCCAATTATATGGCAAAAACTCTAGAAGAACTGATAATACTAAAAAGGACAGCCTTGCGCTACCTTCTAGCAAGAGAATCGAGACTTCTAGCCCTCGGACAAAAACCGGTAAACAAGAAAATCGCAAATTTCGTTCGGAAATACGAAAACAACGATAGTTGGTCCGGGTTTTTGGACTCTTTCAATGAAGATGTTACAAGAAATGTGAATATTTATGACTGGAGGTTCAAGGAAGAGGGTACGAATAACTTGCCTAGAAGGTACAGGCTGGATTCTACGTCTAGAGACCTATTGAGCAGTTTCCGAATGCGTGTAAGGTGAGATTTGAAGTCTTTTTCCCAAAACACACCCTACTGACCTAGCACAGTTTATTCAACGCTAAATTATGGAATCATTCAAAGGAGTGGATCTCTCTATCTATGTTTTCTGATAGATATACCTGACCTTGGAGTTTCGTACCAGTCCAGAAAGTGCGACCTCGCTCGTCGCAAAGTAAACACATTTTCGCGCAACCCAAGTGCGGGTGAAAACTAACGATTTTAATTTTTGGAGTGAAAGGTTACTTCTAAGCGAGCGTGCACCATTGTCGGCTGAATCTTCACTTATCCTTGGATTAGATAGTGGTCTAACAGTAGTCTAATCCCTGCACTGAAATATGTGGCAAACACGATTAAGACGAGGTTGTAAAAGAAAAGTTCCTGTCCTCGAAACGTTAGTCATGTCCTCTTGGCATGCCCCGATGACTGGGTCAACTAACTTGAAGTGAGCTTATCGGAATTTATCGGATAGATTACTCGTAAGATCTTTTTCTTATGAGTCCCAACGATCGAAGTGTTTACGAGCTCGGACAGTATGAGTAATTTACCTAATATTTAAAACGAAAACTCTAATTTTGGGACGGCTTATAAGCTAGATAACTTTCTAACTTGTGCTGAAATAACTGCATACATGGTAGACTAAGCCGTATCCAGAGTTAAAGCCTCCCCTCCTTTTCAATCCGTATCCACCCAATGCTGAGTGTAGGTCTTATCCAATGCATGCCACATCCAGTCCTGAGCCCCCCACATCCAACGCTTCCTTGCCACTCTGACCAGGTCGGTCACCTTGCTCGATACCCGCCTTTGCTGCTAATGCTAAGACCAGTTCTGGGCCGCCACTCCAACATCTTCTTACCCCGTCTACCGCGTAAGAATCTAAGCATCGCGCGTCATGACTAGGGATCACTTTTGTCGCTATCCTTTCGGATGCTAATGGATGTGTCATATGCTCGTTTGTTTTAAGACGAGGCAGACAGATGGATGCATCATCATTCTCAGGCCCTTATCCCGATTTACTTGTGGTCGGCGCACCATGTCTTCTTCCATACTTCTGTATTACTCGTCATCTCAGCAGTCACCACCTTCCTTGCCGTATCATCCTTTACTCAGTCCATCCATCGTTTCTTTGGTTTTTCTCTACTGTTTTACCCATCCTCATTCATACTCAAAACTTTCCTCAGGACATTTTCCTCCGCATCACATGCCCATACCAAGCCATTCGATTACCATACAACTTTCACTTTCAGTCACCGGCACCACATTCAGACTTCCTCTTGACAGATGGATGCATTTTGTCTTCAGTAGGACATTTGACTAAAATATCAATGCCACCTAAAATAATTCCTTTGTTTTACTGTGCAGAACAGAATGGGTTGTTTTTAATTTTTTTTATATTATCTTTGTTCTGCAACCAGCTCATTTCAGAGTTTATTGCATCATTGGACTATGACTTCATTCAACCCAAATCTGATCGATCATTCTTCATTATCCTTTACAAAACTACAATGCTATTACGAAATACTATTCTATTCGATATCACTATCTAAGCGATAAAACCTTAGTATATCAACTACATTTGACTGAAGTGGTACTGTGGGAATACTCTTAAAATTATCTGTGAAATTCGGTGAGTGTGACACTTGTGTTAAAATATTCGTGTGTGATAAGTAAGTATACCTATACTTATCATAGAAAAGTGATGGGACTGATATGGTGTAACATGTGACCAAGCCGATGGCATTGTGTTAAATCGACGTACTTAATAATAAATGAATAATACACGGCTTAAGAGGGATATCCTCACGATGTTTTCCTTCACCGAAGCAATACAATATGCCAGCATGCCTGAGAGATATTTAAAGCCAAGTCAGAGGGCCATGGGCGGCATAAAAACTCCGACACCGGGTTTGGCACTAACCACACGATAAAGAAGAAGTGGGATATCGAGATACTTTTTCCAAGAATTCTTCAGTACATGATTACTAGACCCCAAAGCGCAGATTTTTTCTCCAGTTACAAAAGAAATCAGTTGTTCCATACTAACGCAGTCAAAAATCGAATAGTTGTTTTTTTTTTTTGACTTACGTTTATTTTCAATGTAGGTCTATCATGTTCAAAAAATTTTGTTCCTTACACCGTTTTTGCTGACTGTGTTGGCGAGCAGAGCACGATCAAGATCTGAAGGCGAAAACTCCCAAGTTTCAAGTACCCACTTTAAGAAAAACGTTAGGTAGATTACGCGCCTTAGAGCTTTCCTATCGATACGATAATCAGCGGGGGGCTGAATGGGACGCGAATTTTCCTTATGGGGACCATACCGCCTATAAGGCTGCTTAATGAAGTTTGGGGGACGTTAAGAGAACCGGTGCGTTACAATACTACGAGTATACTATTTAACTATATGAAAACACTTCTGTAGAAACGCTACAAATGAGCAGCAATGTCGCCAAAATTGATACTAATGGCCGTTTTCATAGTTGTGTCATTGCGATTTTGCAGCTTTTCCGCTTGAGTTTGGGATAGCGAATTGCATCCTTCAAGCTTTTGCCAATGTGCCTCTTAAACGGTTTTCATAATTTTATCGCTGATTTGTACGACATTTGTGGAGTTAATGGCAAACTATGACAGCAACATCTCTTCTTCTATCCAATATTGGATGAGTCTGCGTTTAAACAATTAGCCCTTTTGCTACCCCGGCATCGTCGGTGGCAACGCATATGAAGTGTGTAACAAGACCCTTAACGAAGCCGAAAAGCACTTTCTCCACGTCATTGCGATCATTGTTTTTTCTAGACCATACCTTCTAGTTACGGAGATATTGGGGGTCAAAGTTCCAGCTATTCTTTGAAATACATGTTTTTAATGTTAGATTTTTACTTTATACACCTTCACGATCCCCGTATTATTATAATTCATCCATCAGCACAATGTTTTGATTGCAGTTACATTGAGTCCTATTGTAAAACGTGATTTTTCTCCCCAAAAAGAAAAGTCATTTCCCAGCAATAATTTTTGCGTAAAGTTACTTAGTTTGATGTACACAATGCTTGGTTGACGGCTTCGCAAAATGGTTCTGTTACACCCTGTATAGTTATTTTAACTGCAGATTTTGTTTATTTGCTTATCAGCCCTTCAATGATTTTAATATGTCATGTCCGATACTACGCTATCTTAATGAACTGTGTGTACTGTTTTTGTTTATCTATTAGATATTAAATAAATAACGTTAAATATGTTTTTAGCCGATGATTAACGACGGACGGACATATTCTAGTTAAAAGATGTTGATACGTGTTTTTTTAATCTCACATATCGCTTCAAGTTGGCGATGAAAATATGTAGTTTAAAATCTTAAGGTGGAAGCGCAAGGGTAGCCCGCGAAATTTAAATTTTCTCAAGTTTATTGCAATTTGCAGGTCAGTGTCAAGTTGTATGTTGATGAAAATATGAATCGCGCCAGTAACACGTATGGCGTTACAGAATTATAATCATTCAAATCATCAATACAGCTCTCCAAGTTCATATAATCACATTCAATAGCTATTTCATGAAAAAGTCACTTTTTGAGATTATATGAACTTGGAGGGTTGTATTGATGATTGGAATGATTATAATTCTGTAACGCCATACGTGTTACTGGCGCGATTCATATTTTCATCAACATACAACCTGACACTGACCTGCAAATTGCAATAAACGTAAGAAAATTTAAATTTCGCGGGCTACCCTTGCGCATCCACCTTAAATGAACTGACAGACAAAGCTGGGTCTAGGAGCAGGAAATGCATACCCAAAATCTCTTCATCATCATCATTCTCCTGTCTTTTCCCCTATGTATTCGTGGTCAGCGCAGCATGTCTTCTTCGATACTTCTCTATTACTCGTCATCTCAGTAGTCACTTCCTTTCTAGCCATGTTATCCTTCGCAGATTTTTTTTATGTTTAATATATGAATTCTTCAACCCCGAAAGTTGAAGAGTATGTTAGTTTCTCAGGGCTTTCGTCAGATTTGCCGATGGGTAAACCCATGCATCGCACACAAGACTGACAAGGCTTGTTTTAATAATTCCATGTTTGATGTATGATTACTGTACTCATTTTATCATAAAGTATTGGCGATTTCTATCTTTTAATTTCGTTATCAGTCTATCTGTTTGTTTGGTGCGATTATCACCAGAACGGCTTCATTGATTTCGGTATGCATTTATTAATTAATAATAATCAGACTTTCTTCAGATAAGATCTTTTTATCTACACTAATATTATAAAGAGGAAAGATTTGTATTTTTGTGTGTATGTTTCTAATGAATAAACTCAAAAACTACTGCGCCGATTTCAAAAATTCTTTCACCGTTAAAAAGCTACATTCACCCTGAGTAACATAGGCACCCGTGCGAAGCCGGGACGGGCCGCTAGTGCTTGATAAAGGTAGAGATGCTGATTGTCTAGGGCTTAGACATTCAGCATTTCTACATTGCAAATAGACATCTCCTCCAGTCAAGACAATTTCAACTATTTTTAACCATACCTCATTTTGTTCACAGAGGGGGCAGGATGACAGAAGCACCAGTAGTGAGTGTGGAGCAAGGCCAGCTGCAAGGCAAGGTGGTCAATAGTCCTTCCGGGAAGGCCTTCTACAGCTTCCAGGGCATCCCTTATGCTAAACCGCCCCTAGGATCCCTGAGGTTTAAGGTAAAGATTGCATTACTGTGTATTTTAACCCGACTTCTAAAAAGGAGGAGGTTTTCAATTCGGCTGTTTTTTAGGTTTGTTACCTCATAACTCCGTGATTCTTTTTTCATTTGGAAAAGGAACCTCGCGCGGTTGTCACATATACATTTGTGAAATTGTCTTGAAAAACAAGATAGTGTCCGTGGTTGAGTTTATGACATGCTGCACTATAACTATAATTTGTTCGATGAGGTTACGTCTGACCGAACTTTTTACATTGGTCATCGTACCAAAAAGAATCTGCGCCCAACGTGGGGCTCGAATCCACGACCCTGAGATTAAGAGTCCCATGTATGTCCATGTGGATGATCCGCTTATAACAAAAAAAAGTCAATGTAACAATCTTTTTTTTTTGCAAAAATGTATTTTATTATTTACTCCCGATTCTCGCGTCTTCTCTTACAATGCCAACTCTTCAAGTTGTCCCAGTGAGGTTGAATCTGAAAATACTTTTGGTGGTGTAATTAGACCTTTTTAAATAATCTGGGATTGAAGACTCTGCGATGGAAGGAAGAAAACTGATTACTGAAGTGATGAGTTTTCTTCTTAGGAGACCCAATATGATTAATCTGGCTAGGGAAATAGGGTCTGCTAGAATACACACAGAGTTTAAGCAGTTATAACAAGTAATCTTGGAAGCAATTTCCAACAAGTTAACACAAAGATTCGAGCTCAACTTACTGCTGGAAAGAATTTGTTCCGCATCATCTGCTCTCCAGCTAAAATGCTAGGACATATTGAAGATAGACAGTGTAATAAATTATTTGGGTACACCCCAATAATAGCTTTCATTTCTCATGTTGTTTTGCGTTCAAAAAGTACTCATTCTCGCCTAAACTGGACAAATGAATTTTGATTTAGAGGCGAAAAAATAAAATACTGCTAAGCTAAATATTGGTCGACTCTTCACGTGACCAGAGGGCAGGCCTATTTTTTGGCCAAAGAATCAGCATTGCCATACAACGTGGCAATGCTGCCTTCTGGGCACTTTTCCTGTTGACAGCGATGTGGACGAATTTTTGACGCCCTGTAACCCTTTTGATACTTGTACATATTTTTATTACTATTATAAATTTGTAGTTTGTAAATAATGTAATTATCTTGATTGAAATAAAAATTATTTTAACTATTCAAGCTAAATATAAGATCGAATTCTAAAATCGAAATAAAAAAAATACGACAATAAACAGTATTTTCGTAAAACCAATACAAAAAATATTCTCTCAGACGCTGAAAAAGAATGTATTTTTCATTCCACATTGCAGGTGAACAAATATTATTCAGTTGCTACACAGTGATAACTAGTATCTGTATCCCACCTATCTGTGTGTAAACACGATAACAGAAACAGCATCTTACATACACGTCATAAAGTAGATTATATAACTGAGAGAGAAAAATATGAGAATTTTTTGGTCCTTCACTCGAGTTGAGAACCACCTTTTTGTAGTCGGGTAAGAATGCTGTAAATAGATGAAGTCAGTCTTTTCGTACGTTTTGTATCGGTGATTTAAAAGTAATATAACAGTTTTTAATGATTATCTATTAAATAAAAAAGAAAATAATTATTATAATGGGTGTAAAAAAATACCGTTAACGAAGCCGAAAGGCACTTGTTCTTCCCGTCAATTGCGTTTTTTTTTTCTGGCCTAATTTTTTTCTTTCATTAATTGGCGTATTGTAATGGGGACAACGGGAATACAATTACAGACTTCTCGTTGTCTCCACCAGTGGGCCAGGGTAGTAGGGATAACGAGACGACGGTTTTGATTTTCCCCGTGGTCCCCATTTCCCCGTTGTCCCCACCAGTGGGGCAGGGTAGTAGGGATAACGAGACGACGGTTTTGATTTTTCTCGTTGTCTCCACTGATGGGGTACAACGGGAATACACCATCATCTTTAACGAAATAAATATCTCAATACACCACGTTTCCATCACAAACGCTTATAATACAACAATTAACTCCCTTCTTTTTCTAATTCCAGGCACCCCAGCCCCCAGAACCATGGAACGGTGTCCGCGACGCGACCGCCGAAGGCAGCGTTTGCGCTCAATTGGACATGTTCAACAACAAACAGTACACCGGCGATGAGAACTGCCTCTTCCTCAATGTTTACACTCCTAACCTAGACGGAGAATTCCTCCCAGTCATGGTCTACATCCATGGAGGAGCCTTTAAGTTCGGTTCGGGTAACTCTAACTATTATGGACCAGATTATTTGGTAGAAAAAGATGTAGTAGTAGTTACGTTGAACTATAGGTGCGGTGTGCTTGGCTTCCTGAGCTTGAACACCCCTGAGGTCCCTGGTAACGCTGGTTTGAAAGACATGGTCCAGGCTATCAGGTGGATTAAGAATAATATCCATAACTTTGGTGGCAACAGCGGGAGTATTACTATCTTTGGGGAGTCTGCCGGTGGAGCATCAGTTTCTATCCTCACAGCTAGTCCGTTAACCAAGAATTTGATCAGCAGAGCTATAATCCAGTCTGGTACTGCGTTAGCCCACTGGTCTGTCCAGAAAAATCCGATAGAATCTGCTAGAAGTCTCGCTAAGGTCTTAGGATGCGAGTCAGATGATCCTGAAGAGATCCTGGATTTCCTAAACTCTACTTCTGCAAGAGACATTGTGGATGCCCATGAAAAGCTAAGCCCGATGGAATCGTTTCCTAATGTGCTTAACGCTTTTGGTGTAGTCGTTGAAAAGGAGTTCCCAGGAGTTGAAGCCGTTATTACAGAATCTTTCATTGACTTGCTAACTTCCGGAAGAGTTGCTGATACTCCAATCTTGATTGGTTCAACCTCTTTAGAATTCGCGTTAGAAAGAAAGACAGACGACTTACAAGAATTCATCCCAGAAGAGTTAAACATTGAGAGAAATTCTGAAGAAGCTATAGCTATAGCTGAGCAGATCAAAAAGCTATACTTCAAAGGCAATCATACAGGAGTAGAAAGCCTCCAAGAATATTTCGAACTACTCTCAGATCGTTTGATCAACATAGACACACACAGATACGTCCAATACTTAGTCAACGTATCCAAGAAACCCATTTACTACTACAAGTTCGACTATGTTGGGGAGTTGAACGTGTCTAGCAAACTGCTGAACAGTTTTGGATTGAAAAAGGCGATGCATATGGATGATTTGGGGTATTTGTTCAAGAATGACTTGCAGAAGGATGTGGAGCCTACGACTTTAGATGTTAAGATGAGGGAGAGAATGTTGAGGCTGTGGACTAACTTCGCTAAGAGTGGGTGAGTAATCTTTCTAGAAATTTTTTGCTCCACATCTTGTTTTTTGCAGGCGAATTTTAATGGATTTCTTCAAAAGAATGACTAGCATAAGTAGTCCTAATATGTGTAAGTATAATTTGCAAATATAGGAACAAAATTATTAACTTATGAAACTCTATTAGAGGTGTTTATGAGAAGACCTGTCAAGTTTGGACAATTGTGAACTTTGTCGATCTGAAAAAAATCAAGTAGTCCAGAGTTTTTAGCTGGAATTAAATTGAGAGATGTTGTAGTTCAAGGTCACAAATTATTTCGGACAAACGTCCGAAATAATTTGGACAAATGTCCGAAATAATTTGTTTGTTTGTTTTAATTGTTGGTTAGTTTATTAAATATTTATTTACAATATATTTTTTAACAATTAAAAACGTTTATACTTAGACTTAGCCTCTGGCCAAGGTAAAAGCCAGCCCTTGGGTCAAGGGAAGTGTCAACTAGACGATTCGAAATTTCTATGAAAAGGCTGTGAGCACTCGGGACCCATGGTTGACCTAGAGTTTCAAGCCCAAACGGCTCGAAAATATAGTTTCCACATTATCATTTCAACCGACAGACGTCTAGGCCTAGTAGTAGCCTTGGCCTAGGCCTTGGCCAAGTGTCGCCAAATTGACCGGTCCGGTACGACTGGCATCCAGCGGACCCCCGCAACCTTCACCAGGTCATCGGTCCACCTAGTGGGAGGCCTTCCAACGCAACGTCATCCGGTTCGCGGTCGCCACTCCACAACTTTTCGGCCCCATCGGCCATCTGTTCTGCGAGCAATGTGCCCTATCCACTGCCACTTAAGTTTGGCAATTCTTCGGGCTACGTCGGTAACCTTGGTTCTCTTGCGGATGTCTTCATTTCTGATCCGACCACGCAAGGAAACTCCGAGCATAGCCCTCTCCATTGCTCTTTGGGTGCCTTCTGATGAGGCCCGTTGTAAGCGTCTATGATTCGGTCTCGTATGTAATCACTGGTCATAGACTTTCGTCTTGAGACACTGCGGTAAGTTGGACGAGAAGATACCACGCAAGTTCCCGAACGCTGCCCAGTCGAGCCGGATTCGATGATTTTAGTTTCCATATATGTTATACAGTTTAGTTTTTAATTCTGACAATAACCTTAGCAGTCCGTCATATCCATAATTTGTTTCCTAGTTTTTTATCTCAAAAAATGTGTATTTTGTTTTGCACATTTCTCAACCAACCCTTTTCTCAATTACAGAAACCCAACGCCCGACGAGAACCACTACATAACAGTGACCTGGTTGCCAGTAACCAAAGACAACCTCTATTACCTGAACATAGGCCAAGAGCTGTCCATAGGAACCAACCCAGACAAAGAAAAGATGGAATTCTGGGACGACCTTTACAGTAAATACTACCGTATTTGGGAGCACCCTAGGATTAGTATCGTAGAAACTACAATCAAATCTTCGGAACCGAAAATCGTGGAATCTTTTACAGAAAACGTCACCGTGTACTCTTCTAGCCATGTATCAGAATCCCATACTTTCATTTCGGAGTCCAGCGAAATCATCACGGAGAATAACGAAGTCATTTCCGAATCCCACGAAATCATAACAGGGAACAACGACTTCGAACCCGAAAACCACGAAGTGATAACAGAAAACAATGTTATCATCATGGACACTGCCGAATCTGAGGCGGAGAGCCCCGAACTCATCTCGGAGAACCAAATCGTTGCGGAAGCTCCCGAAGTCATCCCGGAAAGACACGAAGTCGATAACGTAAAATTTAGCGAAGTTTTACCTGAACCCGCGAAAATTGAAGAGTTAGTTCCGGTGAAGGCTTTCAATGGTGATCGGAAACTGGTGTCTCCCCAAGCTCCAAGGCCATCAAATGAAATTAAGATGGTTGCTCGTTCAAATGGGGCTCCTAAGGACGTTATTAGGGCGAATGACCCACCAGAAGATGATCTTCCTAAGAATATTGGAGTCAATAAGTTTGTGAATTTCTTTGAGTCGCTAGGAGGTAAGAAGTAAGGTAGTCATGATTGTGATGGGCTCCTGATGCCAGGTCAGTTCATTGAGTCAGTTTAATAAATATTTGATGTCGATTTTTCATTATCTAGTTGGGCCGTGATATCGATACCCAACACGAATAAGACGTTTCGCTAACTAATTTAACTTGATCCTGTATAGAGCTAACTTGGACTTACTCAAGCCAAGTAAAGTAAACCTTATTTTTATCAGGATAATGTTCAGATTCCTATGAAACGCTTGATCACAGTCGCTTATAGGTAAATAGCATAATTAACTTTATACAAATACGGTCCATTTTCGTATGAAACTGTAATGGCAGTGAGTGACTGACTCTCGAACTGACTTCGTTTACGGAGCCCATGAAGCTTTGATATTTTTAAATTTTGGAGTGGATGAGAAAAAAGCGCTGTTCTTAGTTTGAAAAGCTAGTTAAAACGAGTTAAAACCTTATTTAACTACACAGTATTACAAACATTCCATTTTGATTATTATTAGCACATTCACTAAAAATATACAAGTTTTTTTTTATGATTTACCACATAATATATGATTTCTATCGAAAGAAATACTTATAATATCTGCATTTTTGAAGACTGAAAAACCTATTAATCTTATTAAAAAATACTACAGAAAGATGAGTTTGTAACAACTTCAGGCCAAGGCCACAATCGAGGCCTAGATCAAAATCCCTCAGTCCAAAATTAAAAAAAAAAGCTAAAAAAAAATTAGTCTGTAGATATTAGTCACTAAACTAGTTTCTAATTTTACAGTATTTATTAACATTCCATCTTTAATTTTTAAGAATATTGCAGTAAAATTTCGATTTGTATAAAAAATCACTGTTTTTTAAATCATTCGTAATTCATGTTAAAATTATTAAACATTTTTTTTCATACTTATTTATACGTATTGTATAGCATTCGTGTTTAATATGATCCTTTTTGGTATAGGCAGCGATTAATAACAGTCTTGACTGATCTAAATGGATGCCTAAATAAAGCTCACAGATTTTCAAAGCTCGACTCATCGCTGAGAGCTGAAATTTCTACAGCCTAAATTTAGGATTCTAGTAGCTACGGATTCTTGTTCTGTACCCGGTTATCCGGTCCCTGTGTATGGGGCTTAACATTATTGGCGAAAAGAGGGCGTGCTATTAGGTACACCACTTCCTAAACCCTCGGGGCTTACAGTCACGACGCCATTTCGGTGTCGCTGGTGAAACGATAATTTATCATTTAAATCAATTATTAGAATCTTACTATCGTAGTCCACAGCTGGACATAATATAATCGAGGCGATAAGTCAAGTTTATTTAACTTAATTATTATCCTATGCTGAAAAGGATCTATAAGTCTACTCTCTTCTTACAAACTCGTTTAGTTGATCCTGAAGAAGGAAGAGGTACCGTATTAGCCAGTACTAACTGGGTTGTGGAGGTCAGATAGGCAGTCGCTCCATGTAAAATACTGGTACACAGCTGTAACTGGTTAAGACTGGAAGCCGACCCCAACGTAGTTGAAAAGGCTAGGCATACGATATAAAAAATCGGGTTTGTAAAATGAGAGAGTTATCAAAATATTCCTCTTTCGAATATCATTGTCTTCCTTGATGGTTGTATAATATCTTGTATTTATCATATAATATTGTATTGTTGATATTCCCAAAAAAACTTTATTTTTTTCGTGGCTTTTCGAAAACGTATGCCATAATAATTTATTTTATTTATGTTGAAATATTTTGCTAAATCATTTTTATTTTCAAGGGTGTCGCAGGCTTAATTTTCGAACTATGAGGCCTTAGGGCGGACGATTTAATATTTTCATCATTTTGTAAGGTGTTTTGGTTCGATACATATTCGACTTTTTTAATAGGAATTACTCTTAGCACCCCATATTTTATTGGGTCATGCCCGCCACACTATACCCAAACCACTGCAACTCCAGAAAGCACCCCGGCTACTGGGTTTTGTAAAATAAGCATAGTGATCCTATAATGTTTCCATTGCTGAATAAGAGGCCTATGCGTGGTCCGTAATTCAACACGTGGACCCAGTGCGGGTTGATGGATTTTGTAGGCTCCCCCCTTGGGCAAGAAACTCCTTGGACAAGGGGCACTGCTTCGGGCGTAGTGTTCTATCGGATTAATTAATAAACGTTTAAAAAGATTTTAATTAAATTGTGTTCGTAAGTCCTCAATATTGCGGTTTATATGTACTTAGGTATGGGAAATTATTTCTAAAATTAATTAATACCTATTTACTAATTTAGTCAGATTTTATAGTCTTATTATTATGTTGAGTTTGATGATTAAGTCGACGATATATTTCCAGCATTGTTTTTTTTTTTTTTTTCAAATTGGCCTTTAATTTCTACAGACTTCGTCCTGTTAGGCCACTTTCAAAATCCAGGCCCTGCAATTATATGCACGTGCTTAATCTGCCGTTATAGAATTCCCACTGCTGGGACACAGGGCCCCTGGAGCCGAAATCTAGCATGCGGGTTAGTGGGTGGTACATGTCTTCGAAATTTTGGTTTCAAACATTTTCATCTAAAATCCAGCCTTGAAATAATATTTATGATTTTATTTCTTTTCAAATTGTATTCTATATCTATATTGTAGATATTATGTGCCAATATAATTGTTAGTTTTATCATTTCCATTTTAATTATAATGAATAGATTAGAATTATATTTTTGTATAATTATTATGCGTAAATAAACTATGTTATATAATTTTTTATAGTTTTATTTTTTTCGTCTATTTTAACATATAGGGCTACATTAGATATAGATTTGCACCCGATGGTGGCGCCGTGCAAAGCAAGGGCGGGTCGCTAATCTATACTAATGTTATAAAGCGGTAAAATTTGTTTGTAAGTTTGTATGTAGGGGGTAATCTCTGGATCTACTGAACCGATTTTGAAAAGTCTTTCACCAATAGGAAGCTACATACATATTTACAACGTGCCCGTGGAATAATTTCCGATCAAAACGCGAGCGAAGCCGCGGGCAACACCTAGTATGAAATAAAACAAAACAATATCTGTTTTAACATTTAATTATAAAAAATCCAAACCTTTCTACCATAAAAATGTTGGTAATAAATTAACTATTTGTGTATTATTACAAAAATAACATGATCATAACTTGTTAAAAATAATAAAAAATATTTTCCATTGTTGTAACTTCTTTTCAAAATAAGTAGTAGTACTTACGCTGTATACAGGATAAGTTTTTCAAGTGGGCCTGGATGGCCAAATCCGAAACTATGAGGAATGCGAAAAATACTCAAATGGAGTCTCGAGCCCGATTTTGATGAAGACTAACACTGCATCATTGGATTATTCAAAAATCAATATTCCTAGCCAGGAATCAAACCTGTCGATTATGTAAAAAAAACACACTTTATTATTATACATTCGATCGATATCGTCGCTATTAAGGATCAAATTCTAGGAAGTCATGACATACGCTAATCCTCGTAGTTTCGAATTTGGCCATCCACACCCACTCCAAAAAAAAACACCCTGTATAACATTAAGTTAAGCTGTTATGCAGTAGGCCTATATAAAACGAATATTAAAAAGTATTGTTATTTTTTCTTTAAATAAGTAACAAGAACATACAACTTTGCATTGGTAAATTATGCGTGATTATAAAACATAGCGCTGTCATTTTACCTCCGCAGCAAACCAACATGAACCATAATGAAACGAGGGGATCACTGTGAAGTTGAAAGTAACGCGAAGAGGTAATTCATTAATTTCAAAGCTTAAATAACTACAAAGACTGCAGATATTATTTAGTTACTTGTACTATCACAGATAAAATATGAAAATATAGTGAATAGAATCTGGTACAGACGCCAGCCAACAAGCTACAATAATCTGTCAAATTTCGTCATTCGATTTTAAACTTTATTGCAGAAGCATTATGTTCAAGGTTGATTGGGAAAAATTGACAGTTTCGGGGAGCTTGATGTAAGTACTGGTGTCTGTGCAAAGATATTGAATGAAACAAAAAAAATGTGTAGGGTTATTCCTATTAATGCATAGTATCGCTAGCTAATTTAATTTAACCTTGTTCTATCCCACCTTAGTTTATGGTCACTTTTCGCTGAGACATAGGAATGGCTCTTATCAAGACATTGTCTCTGTCCATATAGGCTTTTGGGAAAATGTTAAGCATCTCTAGCACCCAAACTTAGATTAGATTCAACTTTATACAGAAGGAAATGTTTTTCGAGCGTGTGTATGAATGTCCATTTTTTATTTTTAAGTAATTTATGCCACACTTGTATATTTCATGGTTCCAATTGCTCTTTATACTTTTTATGATGAACATTTGTGACAAAATGACCGACACACGTACAATTAAACCAGAAAATGTATGCACTTCGCGTATTCTCCGTGTTCCTATTAGCATGAACGCAGTGTCACAGAGAAAGCTCCACACAAGAACTTTCTACAGACCATTTACCACTGACAGCTGCAACCTTACTGTAACAAGAATAAGACAAATTTTTATCCGTTTTTAACCACGATGTGGAGTCCTGACACAGCCAGAAGGCGACGCGGTAGACCTCGCAGGAGATGGGACGAGCTGTACAGGACCAACGACCAGGCCCTAGATCGAATGACTTGGAAGTCATGGAAATCTTTGCCCAGCAGTGGGCTGAAACAGGCCAACAGTAACTTTTGCTCCTGTCTTTTTTAGTATTCCACTATCATTGGGCGTTTCTATGAAATTTACTCTCGTTCAGGTTATCTACTCCGGCCACAGATTGCCATCTGTGACTCAAAAGTTTTTTTGGGATTGCATAGTGTATAATATTGTAATCATGGTATAACAAAACATACAGGTTTTAACAGCTTTATAATACAATCCTTTCACGGCTTTCACAGATATTTTATCTCTGGGAGCGGCAAGTCACTAGCGACTTTAGTGTAACCAGAATAAAATCGCTGTGTGAGTGACACTCAAGATCAAAGTAATAACTGTTAAAATACTAACACTGCACTATGACCGAATATTGACATCTCCCAATGTGATCATGCTCATACAAAAAAGGCAAGTATTCCATGGTTGTAACAGCTATTAAAACATCAAGCCCTGGTTTTTCCGAAGATTCCCGAAGCGCATACTTTTCCTAGCACATCAGTAATTTAAATATTTTTTTTATTATTATAATTTAGAAGTTTCCCCAGTAATGCTTAACCAGAACTTGAGTCTGTCTAAATCTGGGTTTCTGACACACTGTATATTTTCATCTATGATCAAGACATGTTTTCCCGCCTTTGTGTATGGCAGCCATTCCGTTTCCTGGTCTTGCCACGTTGGTTGTCTGAAAAAAGGAAGAATTAGAGTAAATAGGTCACACTACACACTTACTCACAGTCAGGAAAGGGCTTCTCGAGACTCGGAGAAACAACAACATCTGCCTGTATGGGCGCTGGCATGATTATTTTCAGAGGATGCTTCATAAGGTGGATGCGCAAGGGTAACCTGCGAAATTTAAATTTTCTTACGTTTATTGCAATTTGCAGGTCAGTGTCAGGTTATATGTTGATGAAAATATGAATCGCGCCAGTAACACCTATGGAGTTACAGAATTATAATCATTCAAATCATTAATACAACCCTCCAAGTTCATATAATCCCAAAGAGTGACTTTTTCGTGAAATAGCTATTGAATGGGGTTATATGAACTTGGAGGACTGTATTGATGATTTGAATGATTATAATTCTGTAACTCCATACGTGTTACTGGCGCGATTTATATTTTCATCAACATACAACCTAACACTGACCTGCATATTGCAATAAACTTAAGAAGATTAAAATTTCGCGGGCTACCCTTGCGCTTCCACCTTAATTAGAATATCATCAATAATCTACGAGCTGTGACATTTTTAAATGTTACAGCACGATGCTGAGATATGGGCCTTTTGGCCTCTTACAGGACCAATTTAGTTTATTGTATATCTTAAATACGTATACGGGGTAAAAGGGACACCGACGCGAAAACGCTTACCACGTATTTAGTACATCATTCTGAGCCCTCCCACATAGAGATTAGGTAGATTTCGTCAGAAAAAAATACCTATTGGTCTAGTACCTAGTCGAATTTTCCGAAAATTTCATCATATCTTGTCTAGTTATGACGCCAGCCCACATAGCATGACCACCGTAGAAACGGGTTTTGTCAACGAAGAGTCGAATTGAATTGTCATTTTATGACAGATTGTGGAAAGATTTCTATCGTCGCAACCACGGCGAAGTTAGAACAGTATGAAACAAATGACAATACATGTCAAGTTGTATAGAAAGAGCTTTGTCAAGTCTTGGTAGACTAGAAATAGTATTGCCATGCTAGGGGGGCTAGAGACCAAATAACAACAAAAAAATTGAGGGCGTTTCCATGCTTTACTCTTATGGGAGGTTTAATCCAAGGGCTTGAATAGGCCTCTTCTCTCTTGAGAAGAGGCCTATGCCCAGCAGTGGGACAGTAATAGGCTGGTATTATAAACTATATATTATATAAATGGTTTGAAAAAATAAGAGTAGAACCTTCTTCGAAATCCTGCGGCTTGCCGAAGGGATTCTTTTTCATTGGTTATTAAAAAAAAAACCAGCAATTTCCTACAAAAGTGCAATACCTACACAGTCAAAATGTAAATAGCATTTTTTTTTTTTCATAACCTATGAAAAATGTCTATTTAAGGGGGCTCATAATGATGTACTGAATACGTGGTAACAGCTTTCGCGTCGGTGTGCCTTGCACCGTGTATTTTTTATTTTCAATTGTTATCTTTTTACTATTGAATACTTTTTCTATCTTTCATTAATATCCGGGGGAGGGAAGGCATGTTGAGGGAGGTGCTGACACGGTACACGATCGTCGCGTTTTTATTTCAGTCGTCTGTTCGGAAAACTGGAAGGCACCTTCTGACGGCGCCACACGATAAAATGAACGCAACAGTAGCGTATTCTCGCGACCAACGCTTTGGTTAAGACACTGATTTAAGGTGGAAGCGCCAGTGAACCGGGATATTCAAATTTTGTTGTTTTTTGCAATTTGCAGGTCAGTGTCAGGTTGTATGTTGATTAAAATATGATTCGTGACTGTAACAAATATGGTTTTAAGTAGTCATTCAATGAACTTAGAGGGTTGTATTGATACGTATTAAGGCCGCGAATCATAATTTGTTCAAAATCAAGATACAGTCTGGGGCTGACCGATAAATCGCAAAAACGTAAGAAAATTTGAATTTCGCGGGCTACCTTGGCGCTTCCCCGTTAAAATAGAAAAGTTAAAAAAAACGCTTTTTAAACTCACCCAGTTGCAGCAAAAGTGCACCAAGCTTCAGCCAACATCTTAACAATTTTCATGTCAGTTGGGTTACATTTTTCGTGCTTATTTTCCCTAAAGAACTGGTACTGTATCATATCACCGTGACTTGCCCCCCTTAACCCCAAATTCTTCATTGTCCTAGTATGCAGATTCCCACAATACTGGAACTTATACACGAAGATGTTGTTACTGAATTTAGACAACATTTCAGGTAACAGCATCAATGGAAACTGGAAGAATGTATCAGACACCATGTTCACGTATTCTAACTTTGTAGTTTGATCAACTTTCCTATTGTCGAAATAAAACTTCATGATCTTTGCCTCAATTTCAGGCACTAGAACAGAATCTCGGCAAATTTTTAGATATTGCGGGATAAAATAAGAAAAATCTTCTTCGAATTCTAAGTTTCCTTGACCGTCTTTGTGCAAGAAAAGAGCTCCTTCATGAGAATTCATGCCAGTCAGAACGGGTACAATGTTAAATTGATTGCGGGCTATATCTATTCTGGGGTATTGGTCTAAAAATCTTTGAACACCGGGGAATTCTCTTTCAACTACAGGTAGAAAGAAAGCTTGGATCACAGATGGTGGGCGGGCTATTTCTGCCAAGCTAAATGCTACTATAAGTTCTTGAACGGGGACTTCGAGAAAGAACTCGTAAATCTCTCTTTGCCCGACCACATCATCTCGGTCTAAACGCGAAACTACTTCCCTAGCTTTCGCCAAAGGATCATCTTCAACCATGTAAATGTCTGCTATAGAATTTCCTGATTGTGCTATCACTTTGTGGAACAGGCCTGTCGCCATAGTAGAAGTCATATAGGAGGCAACGGCGCCCGCTCCCGCGCTTTCTCCAAAAACAGTGACATTGTTACAGTTCCCATTAAAATTAGCAATGTTATTTCTGACCCATCGCAAGGCAAACACTGTGTCCTTCAATCCTGCATTTCCAGGGACTTCTGGTATATGTAAGCACAGGAACCCTAATATATTTAATCTGTAATTTATTGTCACCACTATAACGTCATGTTTTAAGTAATAATCAGGTTTGTAATAGTCTCCGAAGCCATAAATGAAACGTCCTCCATGAACGAAGAATAGTACAGGTAAGTTTTGTAAGCCATTGCTGGGCAAACTTGGAGTGTACACGTTTAGATAAAGGCAATCTTCTGAGCCTTCCATAGTGGTTGAAGCGTATGGGTTAAGCTGGCAACATTTATTGCCAGGCTGGGTAGCATCACGGACCCCTGCCCAGCATTCTGGCTCTTGTGGGTCCTGAAATTAAAGTTTATATTTGTTTAAAGTTCTGTCTACATCATCTGCCTAGCTTTGTCCCAACTATGTTGGAGTCGGCCTAGGTCTGGCCGGATGCAGCTGAATATCAATTTTACATGGAGTGACTACCTATCTGGACCCTACTTTTTGGATTTATCAACATCAAGTATCATTGTCCTTGTTACCTATACGATAGGCTGTCATGGACTAATAAACACAGAATCGGTGAGGAAAGGCAATGTTCCCAACAGCTTTCCATTCCCTAGCATTAAGTCGGCGGCTGTTAGAGGCAGTTTTCGCTACGCAGCTACCAAATGTTGCAACAATATCCCACCTCCCATAAACTATAATAAACGTTGCTCGACATTAAAATTAAAGTTGTTTTTATTAAATCATCAAAATGCATTTTAAGTTGTTCGACCTGACATGTCAGGTCGATTTTGATGATTTAAGGTGGATGCGCAAGGGTAGCCCGCGAAATTTAAATTTTCTTACGTTTATTGCAATTTGCAGGTCAGTGTCAGATTGTACGTTGATGAAAATATGAATCGCGCCAGTAACACGTATGGAGTTACAGAATTATAATCATTCACATCATCAATACAGCTCTCCAAGTTCATATAATCACATTCAATAGCTATTTCATGCAAAAGTCACTTTTTGAGATTATATGAACTTGGAGGGTTGTATTGATGATTTGAATGATTATAATTCTGTAACTCCATACGTGTTATTGGCGCGATTGATATTTTCATCAACGTACAATCTGACACTGACCTGCAAATTGCAATAAACGTAAGAAAATTTAAATTTCGCGGGCTACCCTTGCGCATCCACCTTAATAAAAACAACTTTAATTGTAATGTCGAGCAACCTTTACTATACTTTGAAAAACATTTTTTATTTTATTTTTATCAATTAGGTATATTCAGAATAATTTTAGCAATCTTTCACGTTGTTCGATTCTAACATTGTTTTCAATTTTATACATTTTTAAATTATTTCAATTTTACACATTTTTAAATTACTTCAATTTTATACACTTTTAAATTATTTCTATTTTATTTTTAATTTATTTAAATTCTATACATACCTATTCAATTTTACCATTGCTATTAATTTTATACATTCTAATTTTTTTACCTTTTATTTCCTTTATTCATATTTTTACAAACTAATTACATTTTTAAATATTCCTTAGAAAAAACAATATAAAAAACATTTAAAAATATAAAAAAATGTTGCCCGCCGGTATCGGGAACAGGGTCCAAGCTACCGGTGGTCAGGGCTCCAGAGAGAGAAACCTCCTAACAATACGAGCCGTGTCCAGGAGTACTGCTTTCTGAATCAAGCCCTTGATCCAGCTGCCTAACGAGAGCCTCCTCAGGTATTCATCGAGTCTCTTAGCAATTAAGCCATGGGCTGATACGACTATCGGCACAATGATCGCTGAGTCCACATCCCACATGTCGACAACCTCGCGAGCCAAGTCAAGATATTTTATTTGCTTATCTTTCTCGGCTTTAACGAGGTTCTCATCATGCGGGACCGTTATGTCAACAATCATTGCGCGCCGCTCTGATCGATCCACCACCACTATATCAAGCTTATTGGCTAAAATAGTCCTGTCAGTGATGATGGATTGATCCCAGTACAATGTGATATTGCCATTTTCGAGAACTGGGTCGGGCACATACCTATAGTACGGCACTTCCGATTCCACAAGTCTGTATTTTAGAGCAAGTTGCTGATGGATAATCCTGGCTACAAGGTTGTGTCTATGCAAGTACTCTCCGTTAGCCAAACGAGAACACCCAGAGATAATGTGACGGATTGATTCACCTGGACGGTGGCATGCCCGACATATATGTCAACCGTGCCGTCCTTCACAATAAATCTCCGGCAGTTATTCGTCATCATAACTCAGGGGCGTGCCGTCCATAGAGGCAATTAGGCCTAGCCTACCCTACCATTCCTACCAACAACGCAACAAATGCATTTATTATAACTATATTAATCAAAAATAAAAAAAATAAAACGCCTGTTATAATACTTAAAGCAACTTGTCGCGGCCGTGTGACGTAACTGGTAATAATACTACGACGCTCGCTCCCAGCCGTCTAGGCAAGGCCGCAGCCGGCCTAATTTCCATTGATAAATTTAAGCACACTGATGCGTATTTTCGTGTATATAAACGGCACACATGCTAGAGTAGGGGCGTAAACTCCTGCGAGTGTAGCTGGCCACGATTGGCTGCCCCGCAAAGTATTATCCGGCTAAGACGGTATGCGGTGATGCAATTATATTTGGTAGTGTTTTTTTCATTGACAAAATAACAATTGTATTTTTCTTAGAAGCCATATTTGTTTCATGTGACAAGCAAAATTTATTTCGTGATCTTGAATGTTTTGATTATTATAATATCTGACGGTTGTAATTCGTTTTGAAACGTACAGTAGTGTAAATATTATTTGTTGTATTTGTTTATTTACTTAAAAATGGTGTTCTGTTGTGAAGTTTGCGCTGATAATGTGTTTGTCAGAAGTTAAAAACAATAAGTATTTACGATTGTTTGATGTTAAGATTCAAGTTGTGTCTAAAGGAAAACCTGTAGGTACCCGAATTACGAGAATTAACCCAAAATTCATCTCGTACTCGGTATTTCAAATGAATCTTTCTTCTGTTTGCATTGTCAGAAAATCGTGATTTGAACCTTGATTAATGTGGTGAGTTCTTGTATTTATAACTTTGGTTTTTACAGGCTTATTTTCAATGTTTGTTTTTCAAATATTCCGGTCAGACGCTCAAAATTGGGTACGGAACGAAAACTAAACTATTTTTTTTTGTTTACAGTGCCCTCTGTTTTATTTTTTAGAATTTTTTGTAACGAAGCGACATCCTTCGTTCTTGTATTGACAGAATACCATTGAAATTCCTTATATTTAAGCTAGATGGCGTTGGCGTCATACTCTTACTAAAAACACCAGGGGCAGATGCGGGGGCCTGGAATGGTGAGTGAATATATCAATAGATGTGACTACTTTGAGGGTCATCCTAAGTAGAGCGACGCTGTGATGTTGCAATTTTTTTTTTTTGCGTGGCCTGCCCGCCGTCGGGAAGCACTGCACGCCACTGTCATAACTTCATCCATAATTGCACAGACAAAACCTTCGGTTTCTCCGAAGAGGTCCCCGGAACGTAGCCAGGCTACGGACGCTGACAGGTCTACATCGGGCCCGTGCAGGGCCCGGAAAAAGCGTCCGTGAAGCTCCTTACTCTGCCATACCTCCCTGCAGTCGTTAGTGTCAAGCACTACATTACCTTTTATTATTGTTAACAATTTTATACATTTTTTGATTTCGTTATTTTTGCTTTATATTATTGGCTTTTTGTTCTTTTTATTAACCTTTCGTATGCCGAGTATATAGAATCTACGTTTCGGCACACGAAGGGTTAATGGGCACGTAAATCTTTGTTGTTGTTTTTTTAATTAAGATTCGCAACATTTTATTTTAGTTGGTTTTTGTGCAAAATATTTTAGTCTTTTAAGATTATATGTGTTTGTTCATGTTTGTCGAGCGTATGGCACTCATGGGCTGCAGCTGAAAATCAGCGTCAGGTGGTACCCCTTGTGTGGCCATCTGGCATTATGCTGAGCTGAGCCCTTTTGGCATTATTATTATTTTTGTTTATGTAATTTGTAAAATTTTCAAGGTGTTTTTTTTTTTAATATTGCCGATTAAACACAATTTTCTTACATTCTTTCTCTTTCGTCTGGCCTACATCACCTAGTTTCTGCGTAAAGCGATGCCATGGTAATACTGGAGCTGAGCCCTTTTGGCATTATTATTATTTTTGTTTATGTAATTTGTAAAATTTTCAAGGTGTTTTTTTTTTTAATATTGCCGATTAAACACAATTTTCTTACATTCTTTCTCTTTCGTCTGGCCTACATCACCTAGTTTCTGCGTAAAGCGATGTTCCATGGTAATACTGGTTGAGAGATCTGCGGGCTTCAGACTACACGGAACGACTGACAAATATGTATGTTCCGGCTACACCTAGTTCTAGTCGGTATACCTAAATGCGGCTGGTAGCAGTTAGTTAAACTTAAAAAGTTCACAAGATGAGTAAAAAAGTCGCCTTTGTACACCTGGGTGAATCTATTCCAAGGTTGACAAACCGCTTATGTCTTGTCTTATGTATCACCTAGGTGAAATTCTTTCAAGATGAAATGAGGACACCAAAAATTGAAGAACATGTTTCATTTTCGGCCATGTACAGTTATCGAAAAAGAGGAAAAAATACCACGAATACAGGAAAAATATTCTCTCGAGAATTTAAGCCTGATTTGTTGTGCATGGAAAGTAACAGTTTTTCAATTATTGCCATATTATATTCAACATGGCGTCTTACTGGTTTGCATAGTCTGCTTTCGTTCTGAAATCATGTCACATAAAAACATAATATCACGTCGATGTTATATATGAAAGTATGAGTTCTTGTAATAATTTGTTATTATTATATTCATTACATCATTTTCGACTAATTATAAGCAACAGTGATGATTTCATTGTAAACAAATATAATAGGTACTACTTTTCTGTAGTGTATTTCTGAACGAAAAATTCGAAATGACATTTTGTTTTGAGAAAACCCATCAGTGTCTGTCAGTCGAGTCTCGTTCATCTCGTCTTAGTTTCGACTTTCGTGGCTTTCAGTGTTATTTTACGTTCCTTCATTTATGTTTTGTTCCTACGACTTTTGCAAACGTTATGCAAACGTCATCTCTACAACCTGTCATAGCTGTCATAACACTCACGACAAACGTCAAACATTTTTATTTTTTATTGCGTGCATAAAAACCATTTAATATTATGTAAAAAATGTTACTTTATTCTATTCAGAGGTTTGTTTCCCAGCTTTTATAAAAAGTACGTGTTATGGCCGGAGTCCATACAAAAATGAAACATCTTTCTTTACCCAGGTGATCTATCACCCAGGTGACAAAGTGGAATAACCAAACTTAGGTGTATCCTTTTTATTGCTAGGGCACACCGACCAAATGGGTGGTTGGTTCCCACTAGTTCAACTAAACAGTTCTTCGGTAGAACTAGAGTTTTAAAGTAGAATTGTGTAAAAGAAAAGTAGAACAAATGGGAGTTTACGGTCCCACTAGTTCTACGATTTTCTACCACCTGAAATCGTAGGACTAGTGGGAATAAATATTCCCATTAGTTCTATCGTAGAACTGTTTAGTAAAATAATGGGAACAAACCAAATGGGTAAGGTTAGGTGAGAACTATGACCTAAGGCGCGAGAACGGTGCCGCGGCAGCGTCCGGCGAGCGCTACAGCAACATAGTACAAAAAGTAATACAGCGCCATCTATGACACAAACGATGTACTAACATCAAAATTTAGTGAAGGGTGGGGTGATTTGGCCATCCAGTTATGTTAAGTTCCATGTAATAGGGGGCGAGCCTATTGCCATCAACGGGGCACAAATCTGGACTCCGTGGCTGCTACAGAGAAATTCCTAATAGAAAAACACTTTGCACGACCCGGGAATCGAACCCAGGACCTCTTGCTCAGCAGTCGCTTGCCGCTATCTGTCCCTATGTATGTTTAGATTTTTAAAACTACGCAACGGATTTTGATGCGGTAGTGAGGCTGCCTTACGTTCTTAGGGTCCCGGGTTCGAATCCCGGAATGTCCATGCTCATCACACAAACATTTGCTCCTAGCAAATGTTTGTGTGATGAGCATGGACATTTGTTTCCGAGTCATGGATGTTTATATGTATAATAAGTATGTATTTACAAACAAAAAGTATCTATGTAGTAGTATCAACTTTCTGGTGTCCACGACACAAGCCTCGTTGCTTAGTGTGGCACCTAGATGGCGCTGTGTGTAATGTCCAGCGATATATTTACTGCAACCGTGCGAAGCTGGGGCGGGTGGCTAGTATATGACAATATAATTACTTACACTAAATCTTAATCTGCCGACTGGAGGTTTAGCGTAGGGTATTCCTTCAAAACTATAATATTTCTTGCCGTAGAATGTCTCGCATTGTCTTCCTTTTAAAGTGCCTTGCAATACTTGGGCTAAACAAGACATTTCTCCTGAAAATAAATGACATAGTACAGTTACTGAAATTGGTTATTCATTTGTTCTATCATGCATAATCAATCAGGATATTATGTTACCACAGTTGGGACACACGGCCTCCTCTCTATGAGAGGGAATGGGCTATAATCCACCACGCGGGTGATGTAACACGTCTTCGATTTTTTTGGTTCTAGGACATGCCGGTTTCCTCAAGACCTTCCCGGTCCGTCTATCGTCTACGCGAGCATGGTCGAAAAGCTTGTTGTTTCATCCAGAGCCTCAGCGGCGATTTTCTTTCGGTTTCCCGTCTTACCCCGCCCCGACCCCGTAGATCTCGTCTCCCGCGCACCTCATACGCCTAACGCGATGACATTGAACGAAAAATAGTGTTCGAAAATTTCTTAAACTTGTTACAGGAAATACGTGTATATGAATAAGTCTTACAAGTGTGTGAAATAAATATTTATTATTAAGAATCTCCATTACATGTGCAAGGTTTCTATCGAGATGTTTTCTTTACTTTTACAGTTTATGAGTATATTAGGAACGGCCAAAGTTCAGTTAAAATTTGTGCAAAACACCAATTTTAGGAGGCTTATACTGAATTTGTTTCTTCAATTTTTATTTTTTTGCTACCATAGAAACCTAGTTAAAGTGCACAAAATACCTATTAGTTAAAAAAAAACAAATATAGATGTGTAACAACTGCATAATCACGTACGAGCGTTTGTATGAAAAGTATGGCGGGTTGGCCGCTCTTAACCGTTTTGAGAGGAGTGGTCGTGAAATAAATTACAAAAAGTAATGCGCCTGCCTGGTTTCGAATTCGAACCCATGACTTACTGTTCGACATATTATGTTCTAGCATAACAGCATATGATGTTCCCACAGCTGGGACACCGGCCGCCTCTCTGTGAAAGGGTCATCTGCGTAGCCTTTTCCCAACTATGTAGGGGTCGGCTTCCAGTGTAACCGGATGCAGCTGAATACCAGTAATTTCCATGGAGCGACTGCCTATCTGACCTCTACAACCCAGTTAGTACTGGGTAACACGATACCCCTCCGTAAGACTGGTTGTCAGACTTTTGGGCCACTGACTACCTGTAACGACATTCAAAAGATCTACAGATGACAGCCGGGACCAACAGCTGAACGTGCTTTCAGAGGCACGGAGGAAACTCGTATGTAATGATAAATTATGTTTATTTTGCAAATAGGTTTTTAAAAACACTTTTACACGTCTCTTTTTTAAACTAGATGGGGCCGGTGTTTCGTACCTGACTACTCTGAGAAGAAACAGCCGAAACAAACTCAGAGGTCATAGTCTCTTTTAAAGTCCAGACATAATCTTGGTTAACTCACATGAGGACTATGCAGATTAGTGTCTGAGATGGTCTCTTAATGGGCGGTCACCCAACCACAGACCAACCTAGGCAAGCAGGGCTTAATCTAAAGATCGAGCCGAGCGGCTGTTATTTTTTTGCCACAAGGTCCTCGTCTCTGTGAAAGGGGGTAATGGGTCTATGGGTCGTAATGAACCACGCGGGCTCAGTGCGAGTTGGTGGATGTCAACATGTCTTCGATTTTCAGTTCTGACATGCCTGTTTCCTCACCATGTTATCCTTCACCGATTTGAGAGCAGTGGTCATGAAATAATTTACACAAAGTTAAAGAGCTTGTTTGGCTAACCTAACACTGGGCTGGGCCAACACTGCAATGAAATGTCGTTTTTTTTTTGCAGATTAGTGTCGACTGTCGAGTTGTGTTGATTATAATATGAATTACTATTTCACGATATTGTTACTGTATACGGTGGCCCTGGAACACAAAGGGCAAAAGAAGGAACATGGATGGGTTTTAGTCAGTGGAAGTCTGACACTCCCTTACGCTCCACCCAGAGTGCGAGGGTATTTGATGATTTCCAATACGAAAAATATAGAATAATTGGGTTAAATGAACTTAGAGTTTTATTGATGATTTTAATGATTAATTTTGTAACACATACGTGTACTGGCGCGAATCATATTTTCATCAACATACAACCTGACACTGACCTGCAAATTGCAAAAAACGTAAGAAAATTTAAAGGAGATGTTTCATTTTTGTATGGGACTGCGGCCATAACCTGTACTTTTTAAAAAAGCTGGGAAATAAACCCCTGACTAGAATAAAGTGACATTTTTTTACATAACACACAACACACATAACATACATGGTTTTTATGCACACAATAAAAAATAAAAATGTTTGACGTTTGTCGTTAGTGTTATGACAGCTATGACAGGCTGTAGAGATGACGTTTATATAACCTATAAATTATTATTTGATAATAATAGTACAAAGCAAAAGTCGTAGGAACAAAACACAAATGAGAGAACGTAACATCACACCGAAAGCCACGAAATTCGAAACCAAGTCGAGACGAACGAGACTCGACGGACAGACACTGATGGATTTGTCAAAACAAAATGTCATTTGGAATTTTTCGTTTAGAAGTACACTATAGAAAAGTAGTACCTATTATATTTTTTTAACAATTAAATCATCATTCTTGCTTATAATTAGTCGAAAAGTATGTATAAGAGTATAATAACTATTTATTACAAGAACACATACTTTTCATATTTATCATCGACGTGATATTATGTTTTTATGTGACATGATTTCAGAACGAAAGCAGAATATGCAAACAGTAAGACGCCATGTTGAATAGAATATGGCAATAATTGAAAAACTATTACTTTTCATGCACAACAGATCAGGCTTAAATTCTCGAAAGAATATTTTTCCTAAATTCGTGGTATTTTCTCCACTTTTTCGATAAATGTACATCTTATGGCCGAAAATGAAACATCTCCTTTCGCGGGCTACCCTTGCGCTTCCACCTTAAGCCGGGTCTGCTGCGCCCATTTCCTAACAAAACATGTTATCCGTTCATCGCGGCAAACATTTTATGTTAGGCCAGGCCCCACACCCTCGCTGATACCTAAAATTGTGGTCTGCGCAGCTTTACTGTAAATTTTCGAAGCCGCCATAAAGTTTGAACCGTTATACCGGCGCAGACTGTCACCCGTAAGTTTAAACAGAACTATACTTCGATAGAATATCTCCATACTAATGTATTTTATGTGAAAGTAACTGTTACCTTTTACACCTTAACGGCTAGGCGGCTGAACGAATTTCAATAAAATATGTGGTAAAAGCAGCCGCAGCAGATAGTCATGAAATGATATGAATTGAGTTCGAAATTAACTGGCCTTCTAAAGGTCAGTTCACATTTATATTCATAGAAGACAATTTGCTTTGTTTTTTAGGTGTGTTAAACACTTTTTATGGGTCTAAAATCGAATAGGTACCTACTTACAATTATGTAGTGTAGATATCCAATACAAGATCAAAATATTACAAGTTAAAATATCTGATCTGACAATTGCGGGTAACTCAAACTCGAAACTCAAAGCATTATTTCAATTAGACCATAACAGGCACTGTTTAATGTCAGAAAAACAAAGGCGAAACTACATTCACAGACACAAGGCATAATAACTTGTGAAAGTACTGTAGTTGCATCTCTACGGAGAAGAATGGGCAAGAAACTCCATGGACACTCTTTTCAATCAAAATATTGTTACAAGATCTTGGTTAAATCATTCATGTTACGATTATACATATATGTGAGAACGATGTAGAAAGACGTGCACATTAAGAGCGTCCAGAGCTTACTCAGCTTGGCTAGCTAGCTTAGATTAGTAACTTCGTTAGCAGTTCCGCTAGATATTTTAATCTGACCCTATAATTTCGGGAAGAAGGCCGCTTGCTATGTAAATATGAATGGCTAAGTCGAGAAGGGACGTAAAGATCAATGGACGCTATCGCGCACGAATTCGCCGCTAGAGTCGTTCGTGTAGGGTAACGTCTTTAGAAATGTCATAGGTGTTCGCACGTGTTTGTGCGCTTTTTATCACGTACACAGACCAGATAGCTTATCACGTACTAGCACTTCGCCCGTGACTTCGTCCGCAAAAATTGTGATAGCTCGGCTAATTTGCATTATATAAATATAATTTATAGCCTATGTTACTTCCTGATAAGTTAGCTTTCTATTGATGAAAAATTAGTTAAAATCGGTCCAGTAGTTTCGGAGCGTATTCGGTACAAACAAACAAACGAAAAAATCTTTCCTCTTTATGATATTAGTATAGAAGTATGGATTTTTACACGGCTGCCCAAAAAAGTGTTATGTTTTCAGGGTTTATATATATTTCAGTTCAAAACCGTAAATAAGTACCTAGTAATATTTGCTTTGGGTAAGTTTTGTAGTTCACTGAATTAATGAATCAAACTAATGTTCCTGGTTGGTCAAGTAGTTGCAAGCCCTAATGCCGAGCATGAGCTCCTGGGTACGATTCCCAGATCGGGCGAAATGGTATTTGGTTTTCCATCAGGAATTTTTTAGTAGCTTAATAGCCAAGGTGTCTTGATTTATGCCCGGTTGATGGCAATAGGCTTGCCTCCTATTACATAACTGGCGAAATGTGGGTGTACAATTAGGTACACCTCTACCTAAACCAACCAGATGTGCCAACTCGAATATGTGTGTAGTACGCCTAAGATACCATTTGAGTCAGTGTTAATATAAGTCGACCCAACAAAATAGTTCAAATTGTGTGATTATTTATTATGTACATAAATTATAATTAATATGCAAAGACCTTGTGCTGTAATAGAATAAACTACCTATTGCTCGCTGCTTCGCCTGTGTTCATTTGTATGTATGGATTTAAGTTAAATGCACAGTCATTTTAGTATTCGAATTTTTAAAACCACATTCTAGATATCAGAGTTTCATCTATAATAATAATAATAATATTGCTATAAAAAAAGGTATTTATCAGGGAGACTCCCTGAGTCCTTTATGGTTCTGCCTCGCTCTAAACCCACTATCTCACCTACTACAGCGTTGTCAGGCTGGATATTGCCTTAAACAAATAACAGAAGAAACCATTATCTCTCATCTTATTTATATGGACGACATTAAATTATACGCAAAAACAGAAAAAGAGATGAAAAAACTAATAGATATCACGACAGAATTTAGTAGAGACATAAATATGCAGTTTGGACTAGACAAATGTAAAACAGTACATATAATAAGAGGCAAAATTAAACCTGGTGACTATGCAATTAACACTACTGACACAATTACAGCTATGGAACCCACCGATTTATATAAATATTTAGGATACAAGCAGCTCAAAGGGTTAGATCACACAACAATTAAACAAACATTGAATACAGAATACAAGAGAAGAGTGATCGCAGTTTGTAAAACTCAACTCTCCGGAAAACATTTTATAAAGGCATTGAACACATACGCGATCCCCATACTAACATACTCCTTTGGAGTGATCAAATGGTCAAAAACTGACATCCAGCAAATCGAGAGGACAACACGCACCACACTTACTAAATACAATAACCTACACCCTAAGTCTGCAATAGAAAGGCTAACTATCAAACGGCAAAACGGAGGGAGAGGCATAATTGATATCCATAATCTTTGGCAGAAACAAATAACTAGGTTAAAAACATTCTTTTACAGTAAATCTCACACAAGTAACTTACATAAAGCTATAGTAATGAACGACACGAGTTACACACCACTTAACCTAAACGAACAGACAGATACACAAAACACCAACAATGAAGACCCACACAAGCAAAAGTTAGAAGATTGGAAGAAGAAAGTGTTGCACGGACGGCATCCCCATGATCTTGAACAACCTCATATAGACACACTAGCATCAAACAAATGGCTTAAAATAGGTTCTTTATTTCCAGAAACCGAGGGCTTTATTATTGCGATACAAGATCAGATAATAAATACTAAAAATTACAGGAAATTCATCATAAAAGACCCCACGATAACTAACGATAAATGCCGCAAATGTCACAGCCAACCAGAGACCATCCAACACATCACAGGAGCTTGCACAACACTCACACAAACAGATTATACTCACAGACACAATCAGGTAGCAAATATCATCCATCAAAACCTAGCACTCAAACATAAACTAATTCAAGACTCAAAAACTCCTTACTATAAATATATACCACAACCAGTTCTAGAAAATACTACTCACAAACTCTTTTACGATCGCGGCATATTAACCGACAGGACCATTCACTACAATAGACCAGATATAACCCTTCAAGATAAAGTAAATAAAGTCACATACCTCATAGATATAGCAGTCCCTAACACACATAATTTACAAAAAACAATAGGTGAGAAAATTAGTAAATATGCAGAATTGAAAGAGGAGGTGACCAGAATCTGGAGGCAAGAAAAGGTGTACGTAGTACCCATAGTACTCTCCACCACAGGTGTTATACCCAACCACCTCCACCATAGCCTCAAATTAATAGACCTCAAAGACTCAATTTATATTACACTCCAAAAAGCCGCGATTTTAAATACCTGTAGAATAGTAAGGAAGTTCATGCAGATCGACGAAAATGACATATTTCACCACTCACACACACACACGCTACGTTGACTTGGTTAAGGCCCGTTAACGTAGCTTAAACTAGCCAAAGAGCTAAGAAACAGAAAATGTTTTCCAAAATAATAATAATATTTTATTGTCACAAAGAAACATACATTAGTATACACTGATTAACAGGTTCTAACTACGCTGCAGAAGTCTGTATACAGATATCGTGAGCCCTGCCTCTTAAACTAGGATAACCTGTATCTTAAGAGACAGTGTTCAGCTGTGAGGTTACTTAAAAATAGGATTATGCAACTGCGGACTGCGCCAACTTATAATTGTTCGTGTTAACAATTAGATTTACTTTTAAACATATTATGTTTGAGGAAAAAGAGGAAAACAAAAAAAATAAAAATAATGAAACGAAAAATTGTATAAAGCAGCAGTATGTGTATACCTGTGTAGTATGAGTGGGTGAAATGTGTGTTTATGTTGTATGTATGTGTGTTGAGTTATGAGAGTAGTGAGTGTGAGGTGTTCTAAGTGAAGCACTAAAGGCAAAAAAAAGCACTATTAGACAATGTATTTTAGTAGTGATTCAGTTTGTGTATAGTCCTGTTGAAGTAGCCATTCCATCACCTTAGCTTTTAATTTAAACTTATTGCAATCAAGTATATCTAGCTCTTTATGAATTTTCTTGTAGATTAGTGCACTTAATGTGAAGTATTGGTGTTTGGCAAAAGCGGTTTTGTGTCGTGTACCTGGGGGAATATTGGTTCGTTTTTTGGGATCAGACGGTGGGACACTGGAGTGTCTTCTGAGAACGGATTGCAACACGAAGAGCTGACGAACTGTTAGTACCTTAGAGTCTGAGTAGAGTTGAGTTGTTGGATAGCGATAGGGTTTTCGTAGCATCACTTTTAGTATTGCTCTCTGGGCTCTCTCCACTTTAAGAAAACTAGTTTTAGCTGCACCGCCCCATACATTGATGCAGTACCCAAGAACGGACTGACACAGAGCATAGAACACCATTTTCAGAGTATCAAGGTTTGCAGAGGCTCTAAGTGACTTGAAGATATGTATCAGTCTCAGCGTTCTCGAGGTTAGAGCATCAATGTGTTTATTCCAGCGTAACCCAGCATCTATTTGAACACCAAGGTACTTCACATGATCGGTACGTGTGAGTGTTTGACACTGGCATGAAGATGTCCGTTGTTGTTGACAAGTGTGCGCTGTTATCGAAAGAGTGTGGTCCGGTGCGGTGCTCTGACGGATGGCGAATGGAATATATAATGTCTTGTTACAGTTGAGGGTCAGCAGGTTTAAGTTTAACCATTTTAATATTTTACGTAGTGCCAATTCTGCGCTACTTTTAACACTATCCCATGTTGGCCCGTTAACTATAACCACGGTGTCATCGGCATATGCAAATATCGTCGAGTTGGGGAGGGACATTCTGCATAGGTCATTTACATATATTTGAAACAAAATAGGGCCCAAGATGCTACCTTGGGGCACTCCGTAGGACAAGGTTTCTTCATCACTGAAGTGATTATCAATTTTGGTTCTTTGGGTACGGTTGCTCAGATAATCTTTGAAGATTTGGAGTGCTATACCCCTAACACCAAGTAGCTCCAATTTGGCAATAAGTATGGGAACAGAAACTGTGTCGAATGCCTTCGAAAGATCTAGAAATATGCCAAGACATTTGGTTTTGTTATCGAGATTCTCAGCAACCAACTGCGTCAAATCAAGTACTGCGTCCTCAGTCGAGACACCGGAACGGAAACCATACTGATTATCTGCTATGATTTCGTATCTATCCAAGAAGTTCTTAAGCCGGTTACTAAGAATCCTTTCCAAAACCTTGGAAAGAGCAGTCAGTACCGAGATGGGTCTGTAATTGTTGACACAGCTTCTGCTCCCACCTTTGTGAATTGGGTGCACAATTGCTCTTTTAAGTGCGTCCGGAAACACCCTCTCGGAGACAGCTATTAAAGATGTACGTCAAAGGTTTTATTATTGTTTGACTGCTCATTTTTAGCATTATAGGCGATATGCCATCCCAACCCAATGCACAGTCGTTACGTAGTTGCGAAACAAGAGACTCAACTTCAGATTCGTCTATATCTAGCAGCAGGAGGAGTTCGCGGGAGATAGTGGGGTTTTATCACCGATATGCAGAAACTGACTGCTCATATTTGTGGGACACTGACCCTGTGATAGAATTTTATCCGCTAAGTTTTTCCCTACACTACTGAAAAATTTACCAACTTCATTTATGGACGCTTTAGGACTGTCACATATTTTCAGTAATTCCACAGGACTGGTTTTTATTGTAGCTGTGTTTGTAACAGTTTTAATAGTGTTCCAAAGGGCTTTGGGGTTATTTTTTGCTTTCTCAAATTCGTTCCTTTCGTGGGCAATTCTTAGTTTTCTAAGCAACTCATTGCAAAAATTGCGATAACGTGTATAAGTTTTTTTAATCTATTCAAATAAATGAAATTGAATTGTCTGTTAGTAATTCCAAAATAACAGCTTTTTACTGAATGCATATTATTATCCTGAAAGTATAACTCTAAGGTACATAGAACAAGAAAACTTTTTTTTAATTTTGTCTGTCTGTTTGTTCCGGCTAATCTCCGAAATGGTTAGTGAGTGATATTGAAGGGACTTTTACTGGCTTAAAGCTGATGTTATAAGGAGTAACTAAGGCTATTTTTATTTTAAGAAACGGATTAGGTTTCCATGCAGAAAAAATAAATCCCATGACATTGTTAACAAAATCCGCTTCAGATAGGAAATATTCCTTTGTAATAATTTCACACGGACGAAGGTCGCGGGCAACCATTTTAAATAAAAACAAGGTAGTTTTTAATAAAAAAACTATTTTGAATACCTTGTTGAGGTTCACGTGACTGGCCTCTTTGTTGACGAGAAGTATGACTGCTAGCATGGAGCCCTAGGTTTGTGTCCTTGGTGAAGTAAATGTATAAACATACTTCACCGAGGACTTTCCTCTTGCCTATCCGTTCAAGAAAATAGTTGTATTTGAACAATATTCTAGTAAGACTTAGACCATTATAATTGATGTAAATAACAAGATTAAGTTGTAGTATTCTATGCACATGATAAAAATGTATGATATTATTATTTATACATTTTTTCTCCAAATGGCAAGATGAATTTTATCTCCCAGCACTTGTACAAATAATTAATGATTAAAAAGACAAATAGAAAAGAGAATAATCTATACTAATATTATAAAGAGGTAAAATTTGTTTGTAAGTTTGTATGTAGGGGGTAATCTCTGGATCACCTGGACCGATTTTGAAAATTCTTTCTCTAATAGGAAGCTTTTTTAAAAATAGGCAGGACAAAGAAATCTAAAGGCGAGTCCAAAATGCTTGCGAGTTCTTCTGGGCCCTAAAAGAACACATGAAGGGAAGCCTTCTAATAACGCTGAAAAGAAAACTCATTGAAATGTGTATTCTGCCCGTTCTAACCTACGGTACACAAAGTTGGTCACTTACTGAACAACAGAACTCCAAACTTGCCAGCAGTCAATGGAGCGCCGTATAATAGTTGTTAAGCAGACAGATGGCGTAAGAAACACTACCCTGCGCTTCATTAATCAAGTTGCGGGAGCGGGCTGGCCACGTAGCACGAATGCGCCCGGAGAGATGGGCAACAATCGTTACTCACTGGATGCCTATCGGAGGAAATCGCCGCCGAGGCAGACCGCGAAGGTGGTGTGACGATCTGATATCGTTTGCGGGGCGAACATGGCCAGATATTGCACAGGACAGACAGGTTTGGAAGGAGAAAGCGGAGGCCTATGCCCAACAGTGGGACACAAAAAAAAATCCCTATAACTATTAATCACTGAGCATCATTTGACTTATCATTTTCATTTTAAAATTTAATAAGATGGGTACTCTAACCCAGATGTCCCTCTCGTATTAGGAAATCTATTATTATCAAAGGTTCAATAATTTAGTTCTTACAAGGCTACGAAAATAAATGAACGAACTATTTAGCACGTTCACCAGTATTTTATTGATGTTGAAATGCGATAATACCGTTCCAAAGTACATTAAATTATACTTACTTGAAAATACTTGCAAGATTTCCTGAAATTTTGTTTATCAAAACGAAATTTGTGTTACAAATTTTACTTCTTTTTTAACAAATTCTGTACAAATAAGCGCATATAATTTAATACATAACTTTTATGTTTTTATGACTCGTCTTGATAATTTTTTAACTACAATGAATGATCACATCTGCATCACAACAAATTTTAAACAAAATCTGACATATGACTTTGACAAATTACAGTTTATTTATGACATTGACATATTTTTATGACAGTGTTCCCAACATAAAAAAATAATACAAGGCACAGACTACACAGAGGTTTTGTTACAAAGTCAAGTTTGAATATGAAATCTAAGTTTTTTTAGAACTGTTTGGAACAGTCCACAGAGTATTATATAATTATCTGTATATTAGAGCAAAGTAGTCCTGCCGACCGCAGCAGTGCTTAGAAGTTTTGTTCGATTTATCATATTTGGTTGCTGAAGTGATGAATGATCCGTCATCCAAAGTGGGATAAAGTTTTGTTAAGCAAAGCGATTATTTCATTTTTTATATTGAACTAAAACTAATCCACTAGAGAAAAATCTAGCCAAAAACGATGTAACAAACGAGAATGCTAGTTTCAGTTAATTGTAAAATAAGTAAATTATCACGTCACTACTTTTTAGTAAGTGTAAGCACAGCACTGGCCCAAAATGTCATGGCCGCCTTCGCCATTGCGACATATGTACCGTGACAAGTCATGTCATTTGTGTCCATGATATATGAAAAATTCCAATGGCAGATTCTTTCTTCGGGATCGATACTTCGTTATCGGTGAGTCTGAACGTTATTCTACCGAAAAAGACAATTTATTTGATATATAATAACCCTAAAACTGTGAAGTTTGGGACTGCCAGCACGCCACTTAGAATGCTGCTTTTCTCTGTTCAATCAAGTATTACCACTTTCTACCCTCTATTTTCGTGTTATATATCAATTTAGGACGACTAACACCAATAAAGCAGTTCAATAAAAAAAAAAAAAGAAAAGCGTCGTATTGTGGACTATACATTTTATAAGTATGTATTTTCAAATTTCTACTTGTCACTATTTGTTTCCGCTCACAATTTCGAGAAAAACACGTAATAGTCTAGATTATAGCCATAAAACACGCCTTTGCTCATCTGTCCATGTAAAGCGCGCCAAAATTTGTGCATAAAACGTGTTATAACGTTATGAAATAGTGTTTTCTTGACTTGTATATTTTAGTGGTTTCTGCGTCACCCTTGTTTAGAAATACGCAATGGTGTTTGTGTACCGTATTAAATACATGTACTTAGGTTCTCATGCATATCTACCTGTCCAGATACATTTCAAATAATGGGCAGAGGTATATTTCATTCTCCCAATAACTTTTTTAATGCCCAAATGTAATGGTAGTTACACACTACATACAACTATGCATTGCACAGTAATGACATGATAAGACACGGTTTACTTTAAACAAGAGCTTGTTATCTAAGAAAGAAACTATTTGTTTAGTTAATACAATTGTTGTGGTTGTTATTCTGTATAGCAACATTTTAAGTACAGATTAACTTCTACTTGTTTATGAGTTAATTACTATTACAGCCTACCCACTGCTACACAGAGGCCTCTCCTTAGTAAGGTCTCAACAAAATAATAGCATGGACTTAATAAGTTTTAGTTTAAGTTGGAACAACTTTCATCTCCTGTGTTAAAACATTTAAAACACTTTCCTAGACAGATCTCATTCACCTTTTGCCTTCTATAATAAAAACCTTTCGTCTTCTGTGAATGCATATATCATAAACTTGGGCAGGAGTCACTCCCTTTAGTGACTGAAAGAAATAGGTACTAGTAGTTTCCTTATAAATAGATAAAATTAATAAATTATTGTGAACCCTGAAATATTGAATTTGAATCCTATTAGAATCATTTAAAACCACATTTAATTTTATGAATAGGTAGAGTCAACTAACTATAAATTCATACAATTTAAAAACTATTAAATAAACTAACAACAAATTATGAATCAAAAATGCATCAAAAAAGTTTTCCTAAACGCTGTCAATGGCCCTGGTAATGTGCCCAAGAGACTGGCAGTGAATAAATAATGTTAATAATTTACAAAGGATTATATTTTTTTTGAAAACATGTTCTTAACAATTAAAAAGTTTTAACTCAACCATCTTTAAGTGCTACAATTCTAGCAAATAAAATTCTATTTCATTTTAAAGTTACTTAATTTCATAGCCATTATTTTGCTTCTAACTTGACCATTTGTAAAACAGTGCTGAAACAATTTTGTATTGTATACAATAAACTGTCATAAGCATGTGTTACTCATAATAGTTGATAACCACACTATAAAATTTGGTTATGATATGTAACAGTAGCTGTACATTGAAAATAAATAAATATTGCAACTTTCAGATTGTGAAAATATCTTTTTTCATTTGAAAAGTATCATCTGGATTGGCAGAAAATATAATAGACTGAAGGTTTATGATTCATCAATTGCTTACCCTCTTCCAAAGTTAGGGTCAGCTTCCTATCTCATTGAATGCAGCTGAACCAGTGTTTTACATAAAGTAACTGCATGATTAACCTCTCGGTATTTGTAACTGGGTATCACACCACCTTTGGTAAAACTTCCAGACTTCTGACTATTTTTAACAACTGTCAAAGGTCTACAAATGTAAATTGGGACCAAAGTTAAGGTGATAGCTTCAGTGCAGCCCGCAAAATTCAATTTTTGTTACTTTTTTTTGCAATTGACAGGCCATTGTTAGGTTGTTTATTGATTAAAATATGATTAGAGACAGTAAAAAATATTTCTTTATTGAGTTATACTCATTAAAATCATCAATACAAACCTCTAAGGTAAATTAATCCCAATGAATGAAGTTTTCATGAAATAGTCATTCAATGGGATTAAATCAACCTAAATGGGTTGGGATGATGATTTGAATGACTATAATTATGTAAATACATTTGTGTTACGGTCGTGAATCATATTTTGATCATCATACAGCCATACAGTTGCAAATAAGAAAAAAATAATTTAGAGGGCTACCCTGGCGATTACACCCTAAACATGCTTTTTTAGAGGTTGGCAATATTGTGGCAGTGTTGTTCCATTAAAAAAAATGCTCCCTGACTCATTGAGAGGAGATAAAATCACCAGCATACAAAGTTAAACAAGCACAAACATTGTATAAAGTGTGACACAAATGCAGTTTTAGTGATATCTGGGTCACTTTGACATTGTTATTCAACGCGCATGTTGTGACAACACTGGCCCCATTTTGTTCATCTCCATATTATTACCGTGAAACATAACTATTTGTGTATGTTCTGATTTGTGGGTTTTTCTTGTTGCAAACTGTGGGAAGAGAAGTGAAATCGTACATTAAATGTTATGCAAAATTTATGTAGTTTTAAAAGAAATAATAATTAGCATGGCCTCAGGAGGCGTGTTGACTCGACGACGGTTATTTGCGCTTGAGGCGGTCGTCGAGTCAACACACCTGAGGATGCCCCTTGGAGAAACCCTGACATCCAGTCTTTACCGAGGGGTATCGTATTACCCAGCTCCTGGGTTGTGGAGGTCAGATAGGCAGTCGCTACATGTAAAATACTGGTACTCAGCTGCATCTGGTTAGACTGGAAGCTGACCCCATCATAGTTGGGAAGACCTACTCTGGGCTACACCGTGTAGCCCAGAGTAGGTCTGCCATCAAAAGCGTTACGTGAAGCCTACACGTAACGCTTTCGGCCAGTCCAGACAGGCTGTAGTTACTCCATGTAAAACTGGCATTCAGCTGCATCTGGTTAGACAGGAAGGCAACCCCCACATAGAAAAAAGCTAGGCAGATGACGGTCTCGCGTAAAACAGTCGTCAAGACCGCCATTTTAACTGCCCCATACTTTCAATACCTACTCGACCCAAATGTATGGGGCAGCTGATTATTTTTTTTACGATTACGATGGTGGTCCCATAGAGAAAGTTGTTCAGTTTGATGGTCCGTGCCACACTCTTCCATGTGGCTATACCCTTTCTGTTACACGCTGTATAAGGATAATACTACTAAATAAAATGCTGTAGGTTTTAATAGTCTGATTGCACCAATTATTAATTTCCTTATAAGACACCAATTTCCTTTTAATATGACTCAATCGATTGACTCGGCCCTAATTAGACAGAAAACGGTATTGCAAGACATAAAATCGTTCAGAAATCAAATAAATTGTTGCCTAAATCACTCAAATTGAAGAAAAATATTCACTTTCTTGTCTTGACATTGTCATAAATACCTGGACGAATGAGGTCTACTCTGGTGAAAATAGAGAAAACGAATTTTCCCAGCTAGATCTCTTCGCCTCTGTAAAACGGACCTAATAATTATATTGCAACTTTCATCGAAATCGTTCGTGATTACAATTATATAATATACTAGTTGCTGCCCGCGACCTTCGTTCGCGTGAAAGTATTACATCTCTTTGAATCAAATTTCGTTAACAATTTCAAGGTTTTTTAACCTTTTTTCACAGAACCCTACTAATTTTTCTAATATAAAAGTAGCATGTTAGACCTTATAACATCAGCTATCTGCCAGTCCAATTGCCGTCAAATCATCATTCTCCTACTGAACAACCGTTCACTCTCCAGCACTGCTTCTGTTGCACTCGCGATCGTAACAGGGATGATGATGGTATATTAGTTAAACAACTATCCGCCATCCGGTGTTTTAAACTGTGTATTGGTACTTCTATAAATTTACCATCATAGCCGACCAGTCGACTTACGGAGAATCTTGACACCGCGATTCAGAAATCGCCGCTCACCTAACAACGCCATCTATCGGTTAAAAACTGAACAATATTTGCAACACCTACTCTAATCTCTATTTACTTGGGGTCGGCGCAACATTACTTCTCCCACACATCTATATTAGTTGTCATCTCATGACGTCATATCTATCTCGTACATATCGTCACCATTCTCCTGCCAAATTAGGATAAGCCTAATTTATTTGGGGTCTGCGCAGCATGTCTTCTTCTTCCATACTCCTCTGTTACTCGTCTTAGCAGACACATCTTTGCTAGTCAAATCCTCCTTCACACAGTCCATCCATCGTTTCTTTGGTCTTTCTATAATCTTATAGCCATCCACATTCTTAAATCATATCTCGTACTCATCATCTTCTCTTTATTTGGTTCCAGAACTTAAATGACGACGAAGGAGGCATCGAGCCATCGGAGGACGAATATGATGCTCTCAACGACGAGACTTTCGGTCAAGGTTGTGAGTATTGTATCTTTGTCATCGCTGGAGGCATTCGGGAGGCTTGATCATACGGCAAATGCGCTTATCAATTACTTTTTCATTACGAAACATTAACTTAATGTGGAAGTTTACGCTAAGATTTTTTGTTTAGGGGCCATCCTTTAATCACACGGGGTATTTAAGGCACTTTATACCCCTCCTTTTCTCGGTGACACGTGATGGTTTAAGAATCAGATTCAGATCTTTATTTGCTTAGAATGTAGGTACAGGTATAAGATGTTGTACATAAATTAAGAGATCGGCTACAGTCTACCTTACGGCGTGCAAATTGTTACATAACTAAAATATTAATAAAATCAAATAATGTCAACAAAACAAAACAGAAATTGTACATAAATTTATGAGCTCGGCTACAGTCTACCTTACGGCGTAAGGCCTCGCTCGCCACTCCCAGCATCACATGTACTTTTATTTTTGACACAAAGTCGCTTGCTCGGGTTTTGACGTGATTACACAATTAAATTCAACTCGATTTTAGTAAAAAAAAAAACATGTTTCACACATTTCCTTTTTTATTGTCACACGAAAAAATACACATGATTGTCACTCTATCGTCGTGATTAATCGTAATTTTTTCTGACCAAAGGACTGATTAAAGGACGACCCCTATGAAAATCGGCCGGTTGCGTGTTAAACGACGATGAAGGGTTTCCAAGCCTGCACAATATTGATTTCATCCATCAAAAATTCGTATTTCATAATATTTCCCGAAATTACTATGAAAAACGATTTGAAACAAGTTAGTGATGAAAATCATTATTTTTTCATTGTTATCTGTTATAAGAAATTGTAATAATAGAAATTACTTCCAATAAACTTATTTTCATTTACAAACTTGTGTTGAAAAGCGTGTTTTCTACAAAAAAAAAACCATTAAAAAGGTGAATGGGACATATAAACTTATTTTCATTTACAAACTTGTGTTGAAAAGCGTGTTTTCTACAAAAAAAAAAACCATTAAAAAGGTGAATGGGACATACTAATAATTATTACTAACGTTTTCTACCATCATGCTTCAAATACTAATTCTGGACTCTGCTTTATAATAATTACTAGCGACCCGCCCCGGCTTCGCACGGGAGCAATGTTATACATATAAACCTTCCTCGTGAATCACTCTATCTATTAAAAAAACCGCATCAAAATCCGTTGCGTGGTTTTAAAGATCTAAGCATACATAGGGACAGACAGCGGGAAGTGACTTTGTTTTATACTACTCGTATGTAGTGATGAACCCTGTACTAGCCACGCTGAGACAAATCTCGGCGCTTGACTAGAAACTAGAGACATTTTTTAATCGCATTTGCATCAAGAGTAAAAGCTCTGTAAAAATAAAGATCGTTTTTTTAAAATCGGTTCCCAAGCAATTTTCAAGTAGTTCTAACTCGAAAACTACAAAGAATCGCCGAAGATACATGGGCTATTTTCGGATACCCCTGCCCGCGTAGCATGACCACCGTAGAAACCGGTTTTGTCGACGAAGAATCGAAAAAATTACAGATTGTGGAAAGATTTCTATCGTTGCAAGCATGGCGATGTTAGAAATGAATGACAAGATGGACAAGACACCGGGGGCCACGTGGTGGCCCCCGGCCACCGTAGGCGCGGGCCTGTGGACGGTGAGCTATGGGCTAGCTCGCCGTCCGTCCGTCTTATGACGACAGGCCGTGTCGACGGCGCGTTCGTGTTCCACGCGCGCCTCAAAGAGAGTCAGCAAACAGGAAGGGGTCCGAAAGGACCGATGCCTGCCAGGGTTGCGGGACTATTCGAAAGAGATACCGCGGCCCTGGAACACAAAGGGCAAAGGAAGGAACATGGATGGGTTTTAGTCAGTAAAAGTCTGACACTCTCTCCTGCTCAGCCCAGAGCGGGAGGAGTTATTTGATGATTTCCCATCCGAAAAAAAAAAAAAAAAGATTGACAAGACATATCGAGTTGTATAGAAAGAGCTTTGTCGATTTTTGGTAGAATAGAGATAGTATTGCCATGCTACGCGGGCTGGGCGTGAACTAATCTCATTTACTCTTATGACGTCACTATTTGGATCACCCAGTATTTTTATAACAATGTGTTAATGCTTGATCAACATAATTTGTTAAGTATTTTGTCTGTTGTAATATGATATCAGCATTATATGTGCATTGAGTAAGTAGTCTTTCAAAAATCGGGGCTTACCCTGATTGTATTCAAAGCGCTAGAACGATAATTGATTAGTCATTACTGTGACTAAACAGCGATTTTTAATCTCAAGTCCTTTCTCAGCAATAATAATGTAACTTAGTTTGATTTACAAAACGCTATAGTACCTATTTAACGCAAAGTATGACTGGTAGAGAATGTCTTGTGGCATTAATCCGCGTATGTACGGTCAGCAACAGAAGTAGTTTAACATTTCGGAATTTTAATTATTTAATGTACAGGACTCCAGCTATTGTTTAGAATGTTTCAGAAGATTATTTTTGAAAATATTCCGTACTCTTCAATACCTTGTTGATACCGAGTAATATCAAACAAGTTTTTTCTTAAAAAGCCTGCTTTGAAACTTTGAGTAGTGTTAATCTACTTTTGATGCTGGCTGTACCACTATTGTACAGACGCTGGCACATAAAGCTACTAAAATCTGTCAAATTTCTTTAATAGATTTTCGACTTTATTGCTACAGCTTAAGGTTCAAGGTTGATTGGGAAAATTTGACAGTTTCGGATAGCTAGATATGTTGGCGTCTGTACATGAAGTTTAAATAAGTAAGTGACACCTATGTGATATGACTTTTTAAACCTGCATGAATAACTTCGTATTACATTCCAGCTGACGAGTTCGACTGGGAGGTGGAACATGAGCAGCTGGCCGAACAGCTGGAGAGCAGTCGCAGACACAACAGCAGCGGCATCGATGACCTCGCCAACACGCAGCTCGGTAAGACCCTCCTGTATGTGTAGCGTCTCGTGACAGGAGGAGCTGGCCAAACAGCTGGAGAGCGCGCAGCTCCGTATGACTTTTCTTATGCTAGCACTTCACATCGCTATTCGGTGTTCGCGTTTTTTTTTCGGCTTTGTTCGCTATATTCGTGTATAAGTCCGATTAACAGGAATACACCGTCTACATCAATCATGAACATGAATCATGAACAGCGAATATGCCGAACATTCACGAATATTTTTGCTATAGTATCGAACGCAAAGATGGACGTTTTGACTGCAGCAGCTGCTTCTGTTTTATGAGATGCATGTCGCGTCCCATACGCAGGGATGCATTTGATAGTATTCCAAAAATCGCATGACGAGATAATTTCTCCAATCCATTTTCGCGAATTCGAGCTGTATACAAACTAAGTAAACACATCCGCCGCTGTCGCCCACCGCACACTACTGAGCGAGCGATTTGTGGACGGTAAACGAACATATTCGGCATATTCGCAATCCGTTGTTGCAAAAAACCGACAAGCAGGCGGATACGGGTGTTCGTGTATTCGTCTTGTTCGTGAAAACAGGCAAATATAGACGAATAGAGCCACTTCACATCGTCTTATTTGGGCGAATAAGACAAATGCGCGAACACGAATAGCGATGTGAAGTGCCAGCATTATAGCAGCATACGCCGCTTATAGGTGGTCGACTGGTCGCCTTGCCTTATCCCATGGAAGATGCGTCGCGTATCGTCGGTCGCGCAACGCCAGAACATCCAACGTTCCTGCCTGACGTATCTTCTGTCAGATGTGCGACCACCCTACTGTATCTTTACGTTTCACACGCCGTTTCTCCGTGAACAAAGAGTTAAAAGAACTGACTGGCCGCAAAGCTGCGTGCGTCGCGACGATGTCAAGCAAACGCGCCTAAAATCACTTCTCCGTAAATGCTCTGATTCATCGCCATATGTTTGAATTTATTGCAGACCGCACTGCACAACGCGCAACCGTAAATGAGCCCTTAGTCTTCGTCATCTGTGGTTTCCTCGCGATGTTTTCCTTCTCCGTTATGACTTATGAGAGTTGAGTTTGAACCAAACACAATTCAATTTCAAATATCGCAATTGACTATTAAACTGTAAGGGGATCAAGTGTTGCATTTATGTTGAAAGTAAAATTTCCAGAACAACCAGGCACATGTTTCTCAGTTATGGAACAGCTTATAATCAGCCTATAATGTTCCCACTGCTGAGACACTCGGCCTCCTCTCTATGAGAGGGAATGGGCTATAATCCACCACGCGGGCCGAGTGCGGGTTGGTGTCTTCGAATTTTGGTTCTAGGATGACTTCCTTCACGATGTTTTCCTTCACCGTTTTTGAGAGCGGTGGCGATGAAATAAATTACACAAAGTAATGCACCTGCCTGGGTTTGAACCCACAACTTACAGTTCGGAAGTCGGGGCCGCTACCAATGGGCCACCGCTGCTCTCATGGAATGCAACAGGAATAAGGCCAATGTTGATGAAGGATCAACAGGAATGAATAGCTTGAACATCCTAATTCAACAGGCCCCAAAAGTTATTACGAAAATAACCTACAATAATAAATAGAGAAGTATGGAAGAAGATATGCTGCGCCGACCCCAAATGAATAGGGATTCTGGCAGGAGAAAGAACCAAATCTATCAGTGACTCGGCCACAATATGATTAAATACTTTACCTAAAGGTTATAATAACAATAAACTCTAAATGGTGTAACAAGACCCTTAACGAAGCCGAAAAGCACTTGTTCTCCCCGTTTTTGCGATCATTTTTTTGTTCTAGACCATACCTGGGAACCTTCTAGTTAGAACTTGGACCCCCAATACCTCCGGGTATTGGGGGTCAAAGTTCTAAGTTTTTCACAAGTTTTTTTTTTAAATACATGGTTTTAATGTAAGATTTTTACTTTAAATACCTCCATGGCCCCCGTATTAATCAAACCATCCATCAGCACAATGTTATGAGTGCGTTACATTGAGTCCTACCGTAAAAAGTGATATTTCACCCCAAAAAAGAGGTCGTTTCCCAGCAATAATTTTTGCGTAAAATTAATTTGATGTATATAATGCTTGGTTGATGGCTTCGTGAAGGTCTGTTTACACCCTGTATATAAACTGCCTCGTTGGTGTACTGGTAGCAAGCGCGACTGCTAAGCATTAGGTCCTGGGTTCGATTGCCAGGTCGGTCAAATTATTAGTGGGTTTTTCCGAGAAATTTCTCAGTAGCAGCCACGGAGTCTGGATTGGTGTCCGGTTGATGGCAATAGGCTGGGTTGCTAGTACATGGGATTTTAACATAACTGGTGAAATGTAGGTGTACTATTAGATACACCTCTGCATTACCCTAAGAGGATTACAGGCTAGGTAGAGATGCTTATCTACACTAATGTTCTAAAGAGGAAAGATTTGTATTTTTGTGTGTATGTTTGTAATGAATAAACTCAAAAACTACTGCGCCGATTTCAAAAATTCTTCCACCATTAGAAAGCTACATACAAATACAAATAATTTTATTTTTCTTTTACAAGGTATGTACTACATCTAGTGGTTGAAGAGACCTTTTAGACAAAAAATGCCTGTGTTAGGTCACTTCGCTCTTCCGAAGCTTAAATTTACTTGGTGTACAAACAATTATAAATCTGTGTGTGTGATGTATGTGTGTGAGTGATTGAGGAGTGTATGTGTTTTTGTGAGTGGGTGTTTGTGTGGATGATAATTACGATGCATGTTTCAAGAGGGCCTCGGTTTCCTCATATGTAAGTAGTTTAATCCATTTAGTTATAAGTTTCTTGCATTCATAATGTTTTTTGGTGTATAAATGTAGTTCTTTGTTTAATTTGTTGTACAGGTGGGATGCACGTCTGTCATATTGCATACTACAAAAACTGGTTTTAGATTGTGGAACATGCGCCACAAGATCTTCCCTTCTTCTTGTTAGAATGTCAGCATCAACATTCAACCTGAGTAACATAAGCACGCGTGCGAAGCCGGAACGGGCCGCTAGTGTAATATTAAATTCATCCCAGCCAGACGCCGTTTGTTGTAGGCACAGTTACTTTATTTATGCTAACACACAATATTTTGTTTTATGTTACAGAGGCATCGCTCTCCCAGCTAGTATTGGACGAGACAGACGCACCGCACTCCAGAGCTTTCGGCTCTAGCGTGTGGAGGCATGACCCTATCTTCCCTACCGCACCCACTGTGAGTATCACTCCTTGCATGTGTTTTATAAGAGGCCACTGGAGGCTACCGGCCAAGTGCTAGTCCGACTCGCGCATGAAGGGTTCCGTATAATTATTAAAAAAAAAATATATATATCTTAATTGGCGTTCAACTAGATATGCATGGCGGCACCCTTTAATTTTCCACTTTTTTTAGTTTTTGGAATTTTTCCTTTATTTGTGCTGTAAGGCCTTGCTTTTTGCCAAATTTCATGATTCTAGGTCAAAGGGAAGTACCCCATAGGTTTTGATTCCCTTGTGAAATCGCATAAAATGCGACATAAACAGTAATATCTTTTGATCGCGTTGACTTACAAGTTTGATTTTTCATTGCTTGATTTTTGACGACCCGAATGAGAGTGAGTGAGAGTTCTTAGAGTCCCGGGTTCGAATCCCGGTAGGAGCAAATGTTTGTGTGATGAGCATGGACATTTGTTTCCGAGTCATGGATGTTTATATGTATAATAAGTATGTATTTACAAACAAAAAGTATCTATGTAGTATTATCAACTATCTGGTGTCCACGACACAAGCCTCGTAGCTTAGTGTGGCACCTAGATGGCCTGTGTGTAATGTCCAGCGATATTTATTTATTTATTTTTTATTTTTATTTATTGCTCCAAGGGGTAGCAGACCAGGGGCCTTAGTCTGCTATTGCAATAGTGTCAGAATGGTCTATCATTGATTTAATAAGGCCCCTAGCCCACGGCGTATTGAAGCGCGTTCGAAACTCGTTTGACGTGCGTACAAAGGGTAATTCGTCTGCGCGGGGCCTTATTAAATCAATGATAGACCATTCTGACACTATTGCAATAGCAGACTAAGGCCCCTGAGTATTTGGTATCAAGTACAGCTTGATACCGCCACACATTCCTGAGAAAAAGGGTCTTGACAGACAGACAGACGGACAAAAAGTGATCCTATAAGGGATCCGCTTTGCCGATTGAGATATGGAACCTTAAAAACCATCATACAGTTGCCGTAACATTATGGCGGGTGTCTTGAAAATAACTAAGAGATTTTGAGATTACGATGCCAAAAATGCCTTCATTAATATAGGGGGTGTTCTTGTGAGTATCGACCGGAGGACACGGTGGAGCACACGGTGGAAATCTGCCCCACGTGGGCGGAGCACCGCCGTGTCCTCGTAGCGGCGATCGGCGGCAGCGACCTGAGCGTCCGGCCTTGGTTCAATCCATGGTCCGGAGCGAGACGGAATGGGACGCCGTCACCTCCTTCTGCGAAGCTGTCATGCTAGCGAAGGAGGCGGCGGAACGTGAGAGGGAGAGAACCTCACGTCCCAGCCGCCGCGGGAGACGCACCGGGCGTCGGCGCCGGCCACCGTAGGCGCGGGCCTGTGGACGGTGAGCTATGGGCTAGCTCGCCGTCCGTCCGTCTTATGACGACAGGCCGTGTCGACGGCGCAAGACTGTTCCACGCGCGCCTCAAAGAGATGTCAGCAAACAGGAAGGGGTCCGCAAGGACCGATGCCTGCCAGGGTTGCGAGACTGTTCGAAAGAGATACCGCGGCCCTGGAACACAAAGGGCAAAGGAAGGAACATGGATGGGTTTTAGCCAGTAGAAGACTTGGGTCATTGGGAGGGGTCATTTGATGATTTCCCATATGAAAGAAAAAAAAGGGGGTAATCCTTGGAACTACTGATCCGCTTCCGAAAATTCTTTTAATAATAGAAAGCAATAAATATTCCCGAGTGTCATAGGCAATGTTATATTTAAAACGTTTCCGTAGGATAATTTACGTCATAAGGCGGGCAAATCCGTGAGCAAAAGCTCGTGTTTATACTGCCAACTACTACTGTTGGTCTAGTAGTCGCAAGCGCTAGTCCTGATCAAGAGGTCTTGGGTTCTATTCCCGAGTCGGGACGTTTTCCATTTTTGTAGAAGTTCATGGACGGCTCAGACCTCAAGTGCGTATGCAGCGTCTCCCCACAGACAATGGCCTACCTTCCATCTTGCACCGCATGCCCTATCTCCTGCGCACCTGATGACCTATTCATCGCACCAGTGAGCGGGGTCCGCGTGCCTGAGTTTTGGGCTAAAAAAAATTGATATTTTTGCCATCGATACGCTAAGATGATCAGGATTTTTTCAGAAAAAGCTCTCCGAGGAACCGAAGCCGTGATGTTATATTGCATAAAATAACCCATAATAATTCTTCTCTTCAGGTGAATAACAGTTCTTTTCCCTCGCAGCCGGTACCGGGGCTCAAGAATGTGTGCACGGTCGAGGAGCTGGAGCGGCAGCTGCGCCAAAAACAGGTGCAGCAGCCCTCCTTCAATCAGAACTACTTCCAGGTTAGTTGAAAAATCAAACCCTTATAATTTCAAGTCACCAGTCTTTGTTAAATTTATACTAAATTTTGTGTACTTTGTGCTAGTCTACCTCAACCCTGAGGTAGACTAGCTATTTTGCATGACAAAATTTATACAATCAGGATGTAACAAGACCCTTAACGAAGGCATCAATCAAGCATTATGTACATGAAACTAACTAACTTAAAATTATTGCTGGGGATGCATTTTTTTTGGGGTGAAAGATCACGTTTTACGGTAGGACTCAATGTAACGCACTCAAAACATTGTGCTGATGGGTGGATTGAATAGTACAGGGGTCGCAACGGTGAATAAAGTAAAAATCTTACATTAAAAACTTGTATTTAAGAAAAAAAAACTTGTGAAAAAGTTGGAACTTTGACCCCCAAAATCTCCGCAACTAGAAGGCTCCCAGGTATGATCTAGAACAATAAAATGATCGCAATGACGGGGAGAACAAGTGCCTTTTGGCATCGTTAAGGGTCTTGTTACACATCCTTTAGGTTATAGATAGATTTTTGCCAAATATAAGTGCAAAAAGTTCCAAATACTGCTTGGTTAGGTGTGTTGAGTGCTTGAGAGCGTATTATATTGTAGCCGTTAATAGTCCCATAATAAATAAAATAAACCAGCAGTTTTATTGATGACTGTGAATCCTCATGTCATTTCTTACAATAATTCTAACTATGGATCCTTTATTTTCCAGCCAAGATTTCCCCCGGTAATACTCCAAAGACCGCCGGGCCTACAAGCACCGGTACCTCTTCCATTTGCACCGCAACAGTCCATGTCCCACGGCATGAATCAAATGAACCAACCACTCAGCAAACTCATGAACCAAATGAGTCAGAACAACCAACTACACAACCATGTCAACCCTTTGGGGCAAGGTACCTTTATGAACAATCAAATTGGTAACCAGTTCCCCAATAACCCAATAGGGCCTGGGAGTAACTTGATGAGTCAGTTGACCCAAAATATGAGTATTCACCAAATGGGTCAAAATAACCAGATGGGTCAAAATCAAATGGGACAGAATTTAAATATGTCGCAAAGTATGGGGCAGTTGGGGCAGGGTATGAATCAAATGGGTCAGAATGTGAATCAGATGGGTCAGAATGTGAATCAGATGGGTCAAAGCGTGAATCAGATGAGTCAAAATATGTCGCAAATGGGACAAAATGTCAACCAGATGGGTAATCCCAATCAGATGGGACAAAACATGGGTCAGAGTATGAACCAAATGAGTAATCATCTTCCTAACAATCAGATGGGTCAGAGTCATAATCAGATGGGTCAGAATTTAAACCAGATGGGTCAGAATCATAACCAGATGGGTCAGAACCAGATGATACCGAATGGCAACCAGTTTCCTGGGATGAATCAGTTTCCGCATATGATGGGTCAACCTCCTAGGATGATCGCTCCGCCCCCTGGCATAAATATGCAGAGGCAGAATTTCAACTCCAATATGCCTCAGTACAACCCTAATTTTCGTGTAAGTATTTTACTTATTTTTATTTGTTTTGATACTATGTTATTTTCTTTCTTACTTCTATTCAAGGTTACTAAGCTGACAAATAGTTTAGTCACAGCTCTTAAGCTGTGACTAAACGCCTAGCTCCTGTGCTGGATGTTGCGGGTTCGATTGCAGGATGAAAAAAATTTTCATCATCATCATCATTTCAGCCGAAAGACGTCCACTGCTGGACATAGGCCTCCCCCAAGTGTCGCCACACTGACCGGTCCCGTGCGACTCGCATCCAGCGGATCCCCGCAACCTTCACCAGGTCATCGGTCCAACTAGTGGGAGGCCTTCCAACGCAATATGATGAAAAAATTATCCCTCGCTTAATAAAGACAGGAGTAGCAATAACTAGTTTAACCCTTCGTGTGGCCGGAACGTAGATCCACGCGAGACACAATATGTTTTTAATTGTGTCTATATACTCGGCATACGAAAGGTTAAATATTTCCTTTTTCTCAAACTGAAATGCTGAGGGTAGGTTCCTGGTTTAATCTCTGGGTCGGTCAGTTTTATTCAGATTTTCTATTAGCCAATTCTTTGAAGCATTCTTCTGGATTTGTGCTTGCTGTTGAAACAACATAAAATATTTATAATATAAAAATTAATTTGCAACATTAAAATACCATTGTGTTAGCTAAAATGGCAACATTGTTTTATATATCCGTTTTTTCTCTTTGCTAGTGTTCCTTGTACGCGGCGGTAACGAAGTTTGAGAATATTTATTAAATTAACAGTAATTGTCAGTAATCAACTCAAATAATTGCGAAAGTGTGAAGTGGAAACCGAATTTTAATCACGAGTAATCGATCCACCCAAAAAAATGGTGGTGCGGAGCTGGCAGTCTACACGCGGTCCCGCCACTTGCCCCATAATTTATGATATTTATACTTAACTGGCTTAACATAGGTGTGCTCTGCCTACCCTATTTTAACAATGCAAAATTTTCACAAACGTATTTTCTTTTTCCAGCCCTCAATGCCAACAAAACCCGACCAGCCACCAATAACCCAACCAAACATGATGATGAACCAACCAATGTTAATAAAGAACCCAACACAACCAATCAACAACATAAAACAGTCGCCCAGCAACCAGCTCAGCAACCATATGAACCAAAACCAGCTCAACATCTCGCCACAAAACAAAACTGGGCAGAAAACAACGCAGCAGAAAGATCAGAAAGTGCAGAAAAGTCGTGTTTATAACAACTCGAAGCAAAATCAAAATCAGGGGTTGACTTCGCAGAATTTGGTTCAGTTAATACAGAATACGCATCCGATGCTGCAGTTCAACAATAGTTTTCATAACGCGAACCATCATCCTATGCTGAATAATAGGAGTAATGTCTTTACTAATAGTCAGTTTAGTCATCCGATGTTCAGTAATCAGAGAGTGAATGGGACTTATAATAATAGGTGAGTCTTATTTCATTATAAACACGGTGTATAGGAACCCTTCACGAAGCTGTCAACCAAGCATTATGTACATCAAACTAAATAACTTTACGCAAAAGATATTGCTGGGAAACGACTTTTTGGGGTGAAAAATCACGTTTTACGGTAGGACTCAATGTAACGCACTCAAAACATTGTGCTGATGGATGGATTGAATAGTACGGGGGCCGTGGAGGTGTTTAAAGTAAAAATCTTACATTAAAAAAAAACATGAATTAAAAAAAAAGCGAAAAATTAAAAAGTTGGATCTTTGACTTTGAGGTATGGTCTAGAACAAAAAAAATATCGCAATGACAGGGAAAACAAGTTCCTTTCGGCTTCTTTAAGGGTCTTGTTACACCCTATTGTATACAAACACACAAAATAAAATTTAAGTGTAATTTCAAAATAACAGCTTTTTGCTGAATGCATATGAAAGTACATACGTTGCTTATAACAAAAAAAAAACAGTTGTTTTAATTTTTGTCTGTCTGTCTGTGTGTTTGTTCCGGCTAATCTCCGAAACGGCTGGACCGATTTAGACGGGACTTTTACTGGCAGATAGCTGATATTATAAAGAGTAACTTAGGGTCCTTTTAATTTAGAAAAAATAATTAGGGTTCCAAGCAAAAAAAACCCTTGAATAGGCAAGCGTGGCTTAACCTAAAAATTGATCCGAGCGCCTGTTAATATTTAGCTACGAGCTCTCATCAGCATAAACATAATCAGCCTATAATGTTCCCACTGCTGAGACACACGGCCTGCTCTCTATGAGAGGGAATGGGCTATAATCCACCACGCGGGCCCAGTGCGGGTTGGTAGATGTCACATATGTCTTCGAATTTTTTGGTTCTAGGACATGCCGGTTACCTCACGATGTTTTCCTTCACCGTTTTGAGAGCAGTGGTGATGAAATAAACTACACAAAGTAATGCGCCTGCCTGGGCTCGAAACCGCGGTAAATGTAGCGTTTTTGTTAGACGAAACTACAATTTATTTGAACCAGCACTGACAGACCAAATTGGCTGCCACCAATAAAACTAAAATTATTTAAGAAAAATGTATACTGCATGTCGATTATTATTTTCAATCATTTACCAAATAGTTATTTAAAAAAATACTTTTCAAACTCTTAATAATTAAAAGATATTATACCGTTATGGACTATCTAGAAGACAAGTCAATAGAATCTGAAATTTGAAAGTTAGACTAATTGACACGGCTTAATGTGAATACATTTGACGACCCGAATGGCGCAGTGGTTGCGAGGCTGCTTTACGTTCTTAGGGTCCCGGGTTCGAATCCCGGTAGGAGCAAATGTTTGTGTGATGACCATGGACATTTGTTTCCGAGTCATGGATGTTTATATGTATAATAAGTATGTATTTACAAACAAAAAAGTATCTATGTAGTAGTATCAACTATCTGGTGTCCACGACACAAGCCTCGTTGCTTAGTGTGGCACCTAGATGGCGCTGTGTGTAATGTCCAGCGATATTTATTTATTATTATTTTATTTTATTTGCACGCCTTGTTGTGGCAGGATATGTCGAGACAAATTTACTGTAAATAAATAATTTGATTTGATTGATTGATAAATCGGGGCCGCCATCACTGGGCCACCGCTGCGCACATCTGTCTATTTTCTAATAAAACCACGATTATTCCTCTTACAGGCACTCAATAAACGGCGATGACGCAAGCGGAAGTGATAATGACGACTACGCGGGCCTCATGACGCTCAGAGAAAAGCAATGGCTCATCAACATCCAGATGCTTCAACTCAACACCGGCACGCCGTACATACACGACTTCTATTACACGGTGAGCTACGAGTCTACCTATACAACGTCTAACAGAAAGGGTATAATCATATGGAATACTGTGGTACAGACCATCAAACTGAACAACTTTCTCTATGGGACCACCATAGAAATCGTAAAAAAAAAATCAGCTGTCCTATACATTTGGGTCGAGTAGGTATTGAAATTTTCTATGGGACAGCTGATTATTTTTTTACGATTTCGATGGTGGTCCCATAGAGAAAGTTGTTCAGTTTGATGGTCCGTACCACCGTATTCCATATGATTATACCCTTTCTGTTACACGCTGTATAGAATGCCCCTGTGCATGAGACACCCCGCCCCGCCAATATAGCCAATATTATGTTTGATTAATAGTAACAACAAAAAATAACCAAATAAGTTGACTTAAGATTAAACAGATTAAAATCTGCCTAAAACTTTTACAATCCAACATTTCAGTTTCAAAGTCAACTTGGGTATAACAGACCACTGCCTGTCGATTCGACCTCATTATTTTCACAGTATTCCATATGATTACACCCTTTCTGTTACATGTTGTATAGGGTCCCATTAAAATATATGGACAAATTTTAACACAGCGTTCAGTACGTCTAACCAATGATACCCAAGCAAAAAAAACACTGATTAAAGTGATTTTATTTTGACCTAAAATAATAAATTGCCGGCGGCACTCTAGAATAAACATCCATTAGGTCATTTGATAACCAAATGAAAATTATATTCTAACTAATAAAATATGTTTGTGAACGTGTACCAATAGGGTTGCCGCAAAAAAAAATGTTAATGGCTATGATTAATTAAAATTAAAAAAGAAAGATATTTTTTCAAATTTGACCTACTTGGTTGCCAAACGATTCATAGTCTAATCGAAAGTATACAACATTCGCTCTATGCTGTTGATCGGTTGCGTAAATTTATATGAATAATTGCGCTCATCTGCTTACCACGATGAAAATATATTAAAATGTAGGTAATTTTATTGCGAGTAGAGTAGTATAGAGTTGCTCGTGAAAATCTGTTCATAGATAACGGTTCACAGTGGGGGCTTGCTTGTCTTCGTAATTTTTTATTGATTTGATAAAACAAAAAATACTCCAATATTTTTCGATAATCTAACTGACGGACTAAATAGAATCATATTTTGTTTACTCAGGAGTCAGCCTTATTCTGTAACATGATAATATTGTAAAAACAAATCATATTAAAAGAGTAACCATGGAGTTTCTTGCCGGTTCTTCTCCATAGGAAACGACCAACCTGAACCGTGCACCTTTTTGTCGACGTTTTATAAGTGCCCATGTAGGCCTATTTGAAATAAAATACAGGGTTAGTTTCCAAAGACCAGCCAAATTCTCAGATATAATGCAGTACATCATTCTGAGTCCCCCCACATAGAATTTTTTCTTCGGTTATTAAAAAAAAAATCAACTGTTTCCTACAAAAGTGCAATACCTACACGGTCAAAATGTATGGAACAGCTGTTTTTTTTTTTTTAATAACCTATGAAAAATTTCTATGTGGGGGGGCTCAGAATGTCGTGCTGCATCATATCTGAGAATTTGGCTGGTCTTTGGAAATTAACCCGGTATTTTTACTTACATCCAACGAAATATCCTAGAACTGTTCTTGTAAGAGTTTTGATCATCATCGTCTGCCTAGCCTTTTCCCAAATATGTTGGGGTCAGCTTCCAGTGTAACCGGGTGCAGCTGAATACCAGTATTTTACATGGAGCGACTGCCTATCTGACCTCCACAACCCAGTTAGTACTGGGTAATACCATACCCCTTGGCATGGGGTCTCAACTCGAACAAGTTATAATTAGTCCATGAAAAAAAATCATAGATGGCAGCATAGGTAACAGTAAAGAAATTAACAACCACTAAAATGCGTTAAACGGCAGGTTTTGGCTGAAGTAAGATTAGTAAAAATCAGAACTTCTTTGTTTAATGCTTATTTATCTATTTACAATCAAAAATCACGTAATTTCGACAAAAAAGATAACTGAAGACTTTTACTTCCATGCGAACCCATAGAATGATAAAGTAGTTATCTGTTTTCCATTTTGCTTAGAGCTTTTTGCAATAGATGGCGTTTAACTCAATTTGTCACATACACTGTAACCAGAATCGTTACATAATTACGTTTAGTTGTTTCATTATTAGTAAATTCAAATATTTTTTAAATCTATTACTGTTCATAGAATAGACATATAAGAAATGTTTTAACATGTTTATGGTACATAATTATATTTCTTTTTCATTTTACTGAACCCGGAATTTTAAATTACACGAAACGTTTTAAAAGTAGGTAGTTACTCTGTCTGTCAATTTTGTTCCGTCATGTCTGACATATTGGCAGTAAAGTTGTTGACTATTTTCTTCTACTTCGAATGTGTTTTTGTTTTCTTATAACCGACCTGGCTTCGAATTACGGATTATGGGAAAGACACCCCCCGTATGAATAGACCTGGACCCTGGATACTGGACAACGACGAATCTTGCACATACGACGACTTAAGCTAGTTAAAACTTCAGATTTTGATTTAAAAAGTATACACTCAATATGCCTCCTGTCAAGTGCTCATATTTAAAGTGTAATAATACATCGAAAGATTTCTTATTGTTTCGGTTTCCAACTGGACATGCAAGTCGTTTGGTTGAGCAATTGTGGTAAGTGTATAAATATTATGTAGTCACTTGTGAGATACTTTAAATGAAAAACACATTCAATTTTATAACCACTGGTGTTAAGTCTCCAGAACTCAAACAGATCCTCAATTTACTACTAATTGCGCTAACTAATTAACTTAGGAGTGCATAGTATGATCAAATATAGTGTAACATTATTAAGTATTGTGTGTTATAGGCTCTAGAAAATAAAATATGTTTATGATAGCCACAGATATAACACAGAGAATATAATACTAACGTCTATAGCCAATGGGTACTCCAAATTGTTTTTATAATATTCATCTAAAATGTGGCCGTATATTAGTCAATAACATATTGTTTTTGATTTTAGGAAACATGACGATAGCTCACCTTAATCATCAGGAACTGCGGAACAGATACCTGTGTATTACACATTTCGATGATAAATTTATTCAGAATAAAACTGGCAAAAGGCAAAGATTATCTAAAACAGCAGTGCCTCAAAACTACAACGATGAGCAATTCTTGGTCATGACGCCACATTCACCATGTCCATCAATTGTACCTACCTTAAGTTTTAGGGAATTCTGTTTGTAAGTTTTAAGAATGACAAGAACTGTTCTTACAGGTCATCAATAGTTTGTAACATAAGTTTAGCTTCCCTTTATACCTGTTTTTTAGCTCAAGAAACTTCACCTGTACTGAAAGTTTTGACCCCAACCAAAGTGTACAAGTCACAATGGACTAGTAACAGTTCGAACGTTGAAGAACCTACTGAACCTAGCGCACCTTTATGTTTTGACACACCAAAGAAAAGGAAATCAACTGACACCCCAAAGTGCAAGAGATTAAAAATGAGCCTTCAAATGTCCTCCAAGTTGATCAAAAGAGAAAAAACCAAATATTACAGACTGAAAAAAAAAAATGCAGTTAAACTAATAACATAATAAATTTAGAAAAACATCAGTTTAAAAGTGATGCTTCAAAAATTTTGACAATTATGCAATTAAAAAAAACTAAAAGGCAGTGGAGTGAGGCAGATTTTTTTTTTTGTATGTAATTATATTATTTTGTATGTCATTATATTGTTATGTGTATTTTGCTGGCTGGTTAGGCAAGGTGTGTATAGAACATTTTGATTGTATTGCCTGCAAAAGTGTTTTGACTAATAATGAAGTTGTTGATTAACAAAACTTATTCTAATTTGACCACACCAAGTCTTAAAACTCCAAGTGATTTTTTTATGATTTAGTAAAAAAATACTTGATTTATTTAATGATAGCATTACCGTAGTTCACAAAATCAATTTGCTGTCTGATTTAGTGAAAAAACATTCAAATATACCTTCCCAATGATTACCATGATTTTAATCACATTGATTTTTTAATTAGAAAATTCTTTGAAGTGAAACTAAATGATTACTGTAAATCAAGAAAGAAATCGAATAAATCAAAATCCAAATAAGAATTCTGCAAAATAAATAACTATTTAATGGCCTGATAAGCTTAAAAGCTACTCTAAACCATTTATTTGGCTAATCAACTAGTGCGATTTCTAGAATTGGATTTTTTCAAAATTCTAATGATGCAGCTTTAAATAGTGTTTGTCAAAATCAAGGGTTGAACTCCTTCGACAACTTTTCTTTAATTCATAAAGATGGCTATCTCAAAAACTCATTCTGTATACGTATACGGGGTCAAATTAAATTACCTAGCGAATCTTTACCACATGTTACGAACCAATATCGAAAACATATTAATGAAACAAGAACAAAACATTTTTTTTTTTGATATGGTCACGTCTAAACGACTGTTATGATTTTATGAATGTTATGATATGGTTATAAAAAATCCAACTACAAGGCCGCTAATACAAACACGGGCGCAAGGCCGTGCGACGATCGCTGACAGAATGCGGGCATTGACCTCAACGCTCGTGGTGCGTTAGATGCATTTACATCAGCTGTCTTTGGACTGATCACTATAATAATAGTTTAGATAAGTTAGGTACTTGATTGAAGTATTAAAATTAAAATATTTTATAAAATTATTCCGTTCGGTTTTTTTATTTATGTAGATATGTACTTAGTAAGTACCTATTTCCAGCTTTCATCCTCCTACTCCTAGTATCCACCTATTTCATTTCATTTCCTTGCCGTAGTAACTACATTAAATAAAAAGCAAATTAATAGATTTGATTGATTTGAGTAATATGAGGTACTATTTGGGTAGTATGAGCTGCAACTGCTGCAAGTGACGATCTGCAAACTTTATGGTGGCTCGGAACATCTAACATAAAGCTGCACAAATAGCGCACTATTTTTTCTTACGTTTTTTATCAATTTGCAGGTCGGTGTCAGGTTGTGTGTTGATTAAAATATGACTCGCGGCCGTAACATGTACCTACATACGGCTACACATCAAGCTATAAATTTCCAGTTTACGCTGATCTCTCATTGTATAGGATTTTCGTACATTGCGAGGTCAGCTTACACTGGAAATGTATAGCTTGATGTGTAGCCGTGTGTACGTACTTAATTACAGAATTGTAATCATTAAAATTATCAATACAATTTAAGCTCATATAATCCCTTTGAATGACTTTTTCATGAAATAGTTATTCAATGGGATTGTATTGACGATTTAAAATTATTAATAATTCTGTAAACACACATATACACACGGCTACACATCAAGCTATACATTTCCAGTTTACGCTGATCTCGCATTGTATATGATTTCCGTACAATGCGATGTCAGCTTATACTGGAAATGTATAGCTTCATGTGTAGCCGTGTGTACGTGTTACGGTCGCGAATCATATTTTGTTCAACATATGGGCTGACACTGATCTGCCCATTGCAAAAATGTAAAAAATAATAATTCTTATTGAAACACCTATCAAATGCTTAAGAACACAATCATGAAGTCGTATTTGCAGCGAGATGTTTGTTAGCTCAGTCACACAAATGAAACCGTTCCGCCAACTAGAGATATTTTTTGTTGTTTTATTATTACCTACTTGCCCTTGAACGCCCGGTGCGATCACGATGTAGAGAATCTATATAAAAGCAGCGCCACCTAGTAGTATCGATGGCACTTAGTATCGATGCCACCTAGTATCTAGGCTGACTCCTAGATGGCGTTGTAAAACTACTGCCTCTGGTAATTAGTGAGACGCTGGTGCTGCCATCTGTTGAAAAAATGGAGGAAAGAAAATAGCCCGAGCAATAGCCAGACTTAGGGAGGTATCATTTCTTTGTATGGGATTGGGTATCTGTACGAAGTATTATAATATCTGTGCCCTTGGTAATGTAATAGTGGTTGTCAGACTTTTTGGGTCACTGTCTACCTGTAGCGACTGTCATAGATCAACAGACGACAGCTGGGACCAACGGGTTAGCGTGCTTTCCGAGGCACGGAGGAAACTCGGTATGTAATGGGCGGTCACCCATCCACAGACCAACCTGGGCAAGAACGGCTTAACCTAAAGATCGACCCGAGCGGCTGTTATAATGTTTTATATGTTAGAGTTTTGATATTAATTGAATTTTTTTTCTCGGTTTTCCAGGTGTTCTTAGAGCGTCAAGCAAGTAAAGAGAAGGAAGGCGTCAAAGAGGCTCACAAGGCGAATCAACAGAACCATCCGTTTTATAGTGGAGGTACGTCGTTACTACTTAATAAATAAATAAAATAAATATCGCTGGACATTACACACAGCGCCATCTAGGTGCCACACTAAGCAACGAGGCTTGTGTCGTGGACACCAGATAGGTGATACTACTACATAGATATTTTTTGTTTGTAAATACGTACTTATCATACATATAAACATCCATGACTCGGACACAAATGTCCATGCTCATCACACAAACATTTGCTCCTACCGGGATTCGAATCCGGGACCCGAAGAACGTAAGGCAGCCTCACTACCGCTGCTCCATTCGGGTCGTCAGCATAACATCGCGCTTGTATGCCCCATAGAAGCAGGCAGAGCTCTATTGAAATACAGTCACAAAGGGTGTAACAAGACCCTTAACGAAGCCGAAAGGCACTTGGTCCCCTTGGTCCCTGTCATTGCGATATTTTTTTTGTTCTAGACCATACCTGGGATATTGGGGGCCAAAGTTCCAACTTTCTCACAAGTTTTTTTTTAAACATTTTTGAAATACGTGTTTGTAATGTAAGATTTTTACTTTAAACAGGTGTTTAAAGTAAATGCTGACGGACGCTAAAAATGCTGACGGATGTATTGACTAGTACGCGGGTCGTGGAGGTCCACGACCCGCGTACTAGTCAATCCATCCGTCAGCACAATGTTTTGAGTGCGATACATTATGTCCTACCGTAAAACGTGATTTATCGCCCCAAAAAAAAGTCGTTTCCTAGAAATATTTTTGCGTTTGATGTACATAATGCTTGGTTGAGGGCTTCGTGAAGGGTCCTGTCACACCGTGCATTTCTCAAGTTCCATCATCACTGAGACGCGAAGGAAAACATTCGTGAGAAAAGATGAAATTTTAATATGATATAAAATCGCCATTAAAATAGATGGACAAATTTTAACAAAAAAAACACTGATTAAAGTGATATTTTTTTGACCTAAAATAATAAAATTGCCGTGGGTGTGCGTGTATGTGTGTGTGGGTGTGTGTATGCGTGTGTGTGTACGTGCGTGTGTCAGTTTGAAATACATTACTACATTATACCTGTATATTTGTAAATGTTATCTAAATCAATATAAATGTTTGTTTGTATGTGTGCAAAAAAACTAAGTTTATTCTTGCATTCAGTTTTGCGGCAGTCAGATATATCAATTTCTTTATTGATTTTATTAAACAATACTCCTCCACGGATCTATTTAAATGGGACCTTATACAGCGTGTAACAGAAAGGGTATAATCATATGGAATACTCTGGTTCGGACCATCAAACTGAACAACTTTCTCTATGGGACCACCATCGAAATCGTAAAAAAATAATCAACTGTCCCAAACACTTGGGTCGAGCAAGTATTGAAATTTTGTATAGAACAGCTGATTATTTTTTTACGATTTCGATGGTGGTCCCATAGAGAAAGTTGTTCAGTTTGATAGTCTGTACCACAGCATTCCATATGATTATACCCTTTCTGTTACACGCTGTATAAAAAGTAAACATTGGTAAAAGAAAAAACAACTGAACTACGTCGTGTGCGAGGCCAAAAGGCCTCTATCTCAGCATAGAGACGTTACTTAAAAAATAAAAAAAATTACAACGCTGGTATTCTGTTTCTAGGTGTAAAACAAGAGACGCACACACACCGGGAGCGACACAACTCCAACCGACACAACTCGACGAGTGAAGACAGCGGCACCCCTCGCACTTATGTACCGACGCAGTTTGAGAACTCTCTGGGCAAGTTACAGGTAATTTATCTTGCCCAGCTTTCGACAACAACAACGTTCATTTATTCTCAGGCAATTTTGGCCCATAGATAATACGATATGTTAATCACTACATAGTATAAAACAAAGTCGCTTCCCGCTGTCTGTCCTTATGAATGCTTAGATCTTTAAAACTACGCAACGGATTTTGATGCGGTTTTTTTTCGAGTGCTTCAAGAGAAAGGTTTATATGTATAACATTGCACACGTGCGAAGCCGGGGCGGGTCGCTAGTTAAGATATACTAGCTTTTGCCCGCGGCTTCACTCGCGTTTTGGAAGGAAATTGTCCTACGGGCAAGTTGTAAATATAGCCTATGGCACTCTGAGATAATGTAGCTTTCTATTAGTGAAAAAATTTTCAAAATCGGTTCTGTAGATCCAGAGATTACCCCCTACAACCTCACAAACTTTACCTTTTTACCTGACTGCGCCAGAAGGAGGGTTATGTTTTTCGAGAGTATGTATGTATAATTGTTTGGCACGCTGTGTCCTGAACGGCTCGATAGATTTTAGCTTGAGAGGTGTCGTTAGATTCGTATTTACTGTGAGAGTGACACTGGGTATATCAAAATAAAAATTATTGAATAAAAAAACAAAAAATAAATAAAATCAAAACTTTTTTTAATTATATAGACAGGCTTAAACCGTCCCAATAATGGGTCCCGACTGTTAAGTCGCTATGTTCTATGTTTTTTTTTTTTTTACCCAGTAGGGTTTTTAATTTTTTTAAATTACCGTTTTTATAATATTAGTATAGATTGTACAATAAAATATAACCAAGAAGTTTCTGGTCGGTTCTTATGTAAGATTAGATATTTAGAATAGTTATAGGAAGTGAAGTAAATATTGTATGATTGTGTTGGTCCCCAGTGCGGCAGCGTCACGGCCCCGCGCAAGATCATCGACGTGGAGCTGGTGGCCGACAGCGCGCCCTCGCGCATGTCGCGCGCCTCCAGCGTCGCCAGCACTACGCACCCCACTGAGGTACCCAACTACTTATTTTGTTCATAGCCTATATTGTGTCCCACTGACTATACTGACTTAGTAAGAGGAAATGCGGTAGGTATTTGAAGACACTCGCTTTCGCTCAACGAGCGCTATTTCGACATTGGTGTGATAACCTCCTCACCTTTTTGTCGACGTTTTTTAAGTGCCCATCTAGGCCTATGTGAAATAAAAATATATATATATATTTTTTTTGATTAAGGCAATACAGATCCGGCAAGTAAAAAGTCATAATTCGAGGTTTGGCTCTCAACTATTTCCTCCTCCAATATTCGACCAATTTAAAAATATTTCATAAACTGAATAAGGAGGATAATTACTGTGTCCCTATGTTTTTCTTTTTTATTTATTTATTTAATTAACACTTCAAGCACAAAGTAAAGAGACGGACTTAATGCCATAGGCATTTTCTACCAGTCAACCTTTGGGTGATGCAGAGACAAACATTAGTAGGTGTACCTATATATAAACTACAAGGATATATAAAATACTAAAAAAATATATCAAAATACTATACATATATATCAAAATGAGAATAGTTTAATGTGTGTGTTAGTGTTTTTTCAGTAATAGTTGTCAAATTTAGCTAGGACTCTATTGACAGCGGTCGAAATAGGCAATTTTGAGCATTTTGTAAAGGTTTCTAGTGCTGATACAGGTTATGTATCGTCAAAAAGGAAAACAAAGGGACATTGAAGAGGTTGATATTTATTTAACTGTAAAAATCATAGCTTTAAAGACATAAATCAGAAAGAAAACAGGCGAGAGCGTTTGCATGGAGAATAGACCACCCTCATTTCCTGTTAACAATTTTAAATTGAGAACCTAAATCGACATTGAAAAAGTCATCTCCTAAGAGATTAAGATTGCATTCTGAAAGTTAGCAACATCGCACATACCTTTCAAATATTTCACTGTTTTAATAAATAAATCAGTATTACGTAAAATCACAACTGTAATCCCGTAGACAGAGGTGTACCTAATAGTATAACCACGCGAGCCTATTGCCAGCAATCGCGCACAAATCCAGACTCTGTGGCGGCTACTGAGAAATACCTAATGGAAAACCCGACAACACTTTGCCCGACCCGCGAATCGAACCCAGGACCTCATACTCAGCAGTCGCGCGTGCGACCACTCGACCAGCGAGGCAGTAAATCAATAATACTGAATTCAATTATGAAATGTCTCCCTGTATTGCACTAGAGAGGAGATCACCCAGATTGGGCTATTTCCAAAAGTGCCAGCCAACAAAAATAAACTTATTTTTTAGATAGAGCATAACATAATAAACACTTTTTATTATTACACCTAAGTCGTAAGTCCATTCACCGAGAAGTTATTCAACCTCAAAATATCTGAGATCACCCAGATTGGGCTATTTCCAAAAGTGCCAGCCAACAAAAATAAACCTATTATTTAGATAGAGCTTAACATAATAAACACTTTTTATTAGCACACCTAAGTCGTAAGTCCATTCACCGAGAAGTTATTCAACCTCAAAATATCTGAGATCGCCCAGGTTGAGCAATTTTTTTTTTCGTCTTTCTTCACGATTTGTGCATTTAGCCAATGTCATGTCCGGCAATTATGTAATGTTCAACTCATTGCGTTTAAAAATAGGGTTAATAAATAAAAATAAATATGATATAAATAGTTCATTGATTAATAAATTGTAACGAATTAAATTCATTTGGGGTAAGAAAATTATTAAAATCGTAGTGATTTTGGCTTCATGCGGCAGGATCGTTGCCTGCACTATTTAAAAAAAACGGCGTCCTCTATGGGCTCGTACATTGTTGCGAGAAATAAAATCATGGCAATTAGGTACCAAGTTCTGTAGGTTCTATTCCGCAAACAAAATGGATCTTTTGCATTTATTATATTACTATTTATACTTTTTTTTCGGTTTGGAAATCCTCAAATGACCCCTCCCACTTGGGGCGGAGCGGAAGGTGTCTGACTAAAACCCTTCCATATTGCCTGTCGTCATAAGATGGACGGACGGCGAGCTAGTCCATAATTCACCGTCCAAATACTATTTATTATATATGTAGGTTTTTAACATTGTAATCTTTATTATTTACTTATAACTTGGGTATAGAACTTGGGTGGTGTAATAAAAAATGTTTATATCCAGAAGCTCCATTTAATTATTGCGTTTAATATAAAGAACCGGCAAAAAAAATTTGCTCAACCTGGGTGATCTCAGATATTTTGAGGTTGAATTACTTCTCGGTAAATTGACTTACGACTTAGGTGTAATAATAAAACAAGTTTATTATGTTATGTTATATCTAAATAATATGTTTATTTTCGTTGGCCGTTACTTTTGAAAATAGCCCAAAAATGTATGGAGGCTGGGTGATCTCCTTTTATTTTAATGCACGACTAATCACATACATTCAGAATGAGCTTACAAATTACAGCCACAATGTTCGATGTTCAGCGTGTTATCGGCAGTTTATTAGTACCCCCACCATAGGTACCAGTAGCGAAGGTTCCATACAACCCGATTCCTACCGGCTTCCCTTTGAAAAATGGCACAGTCAGTAGTATATGGACAAATAATAAAATCACATCACTACATACTATAAAACAAAGATGTCTGCTGTCTGTCCCTATGTATACTTAGATCTTTAGAACTACGCAACGGATTTTGATGCGGTTTTTTTTAATAGATAGAGTGATTCAAGAGGAAGGTTTATATGTATAACATTGCACCCGTGCGAAGCCGGGGCGGGTCGCTAGTTAAAGACACTTTAATCCGGCTTACCTTTTACAAAAATTGACCCTTCGCTACTGATAGGTCCTCTTCAACCCTTAAGGGAACACAGGCGTCATATGTTAAGGCAACTGGCGATTTGTGTGTACTGCCTGTGATTCTTTCGGTCAAAACGGATGCCATGTTTGTTTTAAACGTTTTTATTTACGTTGTTCCAGGTACCAAGAGAAATGAAACGGACAAAGCAGTTGCTACTTGACATAGAGGCGCTGTACCTGATACTGTTGAGGCTAGAGGAGCTCAATGACCCGCTGGCGATATCCAACGCGCTTATATTGAAGGTAACTTTATAGAGTGGAAGGTACACTAATGATTACCACGTTATCAGCATCATATATATCATCATTCTATAGACCAGCTGTTGCCCAGTGGTTGCGGCCCCGACTTACGAACAGTAACTCGTGGTCTCAAGTCTGTTGCTTTTTACTTTGTGTAATTTATTTCATCACCGCTGCTCTCAAAACGGTGAAGGAAAACATCGTGATAAACCGACATGTCCTAGAACTAAAAATTCGAAGACATGTGACGTCTACCAACTCGAACTGGGCCTGCGTGGTGGATTATAGCCTATTCCCTCTCATAGAGAGGAGGCCGTGTGTCCCAGCAGTTGGAGCATTATAGGCTGATTATGCATGACTCTGAACCTCTCTAAATCAAAAATTTAAACTGCTAATTAAAAAAAAACTGCTGTTCCATGCATTTAGACCATGTAGACAAACTAGGTGGACCGATGACCTGGTGAAGGTTGCGGGGATCCGCTGGATGCGAGTTGCACGGGACCGGTCAGTGTGGCGACACTTGGGGAGGCCTATGTCGTGTGTTTGTGGGCGTCTGAAATGATGATGATGAGACAAACAGTTGTTCTTAAAGTTCTGTACCCAAGGGGTAAAAATGGACGGGCCTGTGGACGGTGAGCTATGGGCTAGCTCGCCGTCCGTCCGTCTTATGACGACAGGCCGTGTCGACGGCGCAAGACTGTTGCACGCGCACCTCAAAGAGAGTCAGCAAACAGGAAGGTGTCCGAAAGGACCGATGCCTGCCAGGGTAGTGGGACTGTTCGAAAGAGATACCGCGGCCCTGGAACACAAAGGGCGATGAAGGAACATGGATGTGTTTTAGTTAGTAAAAGTCTGACACTCCCTCCTGCCCAGAGCGGGAGGAGTTATTTGATGGTTCCCCATACAAAAAAAAAGGTAAAAATGGAACCTTATTACTAAGACTCCACTGTCCGTCTGTCTGTCTGTCTGTCACCAGGCTGTATCTATGATAGCTAGACAGTTGAAATTTTCACAGATGATGTAGGTATTTCTGTTGCCGCTATGACAACAAATACTAAAAACAGATTAAATAAATATTTAAGGGGGTGGAGCCCCCATACAACATGTTTTTGTTTTTGATAATGGTACGGAACCCGGTTTTTTTTTGCTAACAAGGTATTTAATCTCTGACAGGAAAGAGAAGAGAAACAGAAGCAGCTAGAAGCTGCCCAGAAAGAAGCGGAGAATGAACAGCAAGATGTGTCCAATCTGTTCCTGAAGAACATCGAATCGGTGCAGCGGAGGCCCAAACAGGACAGCCCTAAGTCCGAGAGCATTGATAAGAGACAGGTGAGCAATAAATATAATTTATTGCAATCGTTTCGAGGTTTTTTGATGTGAAACATCTACAGGGTGTAACAAGACCCTTCACGAAGCCGTCGAACAAGAATTATGTACATCAAACTAAGAAACGCAAAAATTATTGCTGGGAAACGACTTTTTTTTTGGGGTGATAAATCACGTCTTACGGTAGGACTCAATGTAACGCACTCAAAACATTCTGCTGATGCATGGATTGAATAGTACGGGGGTCGTGGAGGTGATTTTAGTAAAAATCTTACATTAAAAACATGTATTGAAAAAAACTTTTGAAAAAGTTGGAACTTTGACCCCCAATATCTCCGTAACTAGAAGGTTCCCAGGTATGGTATAGAACAAAAAAATGATCGCAATGACGGGGAGAACAAGTGACTTTCGGCTTCCTTAAGGGTCTTGTTATACACTTTATAGCACGCCTAGACAGTAAAACCGACTGGTATGCCGTGACGGAAGGTGGCATGACGCTATCATGGCGTGATGCCTCCTATATGCCACGTAAAATCGACCTTTTTCCCCATTAGATTAAAGTTTGTTCTGGAACGATTGTTGTGAGTAAATAAAAGTCAAAATAACGTCTTTTTTGCTATAGTTATTAAAATAATTAGAAAAATAAATTGATTTTATTAACATCACTATTTTTTCTTTATTCTTTATTTTACATTTCGTTAAAGGTTTCAACCCGTGACGGCCATTTTTTCTTTTATTTGTCATTCTGCTCCCACTGGCGGGCCAAGTCCTTTCGGTGCGTGTGGGAGGGTCACCACCTCCTCTGGGTTGAACTCCACCAAGTTCAGCCCTGAGGAGGTGGTGACCCTCCCACCATCTTCTCCCTACCGACTTCAAATTCGGGCAACCAAAAAAGTTGCAAAGCAATAGTGCATTATTGCAAAGGCCGTGAAATAGGCAATTGCAGGTCGAGTATGAGACTTCACTAATACCAGGCCGGCAATTGCCATTTCCGCCGAGGCATCTAAAGTGCTTTTCTCAAAAGAATGCAGGGAAATATAACATACTTTTTTCACATTTTCCCAAATCATAAAATTTTCATATACTTTCATGTATTTTTCTTTTGCTAATTTGGCTTCTGATCCTAAATCTGGTGGAGTACAATCAATCTCCATTTCACTCTCTGAACCGTTGGAACTCATTTTAATTATTAAATTTATATTTATTAATTATGTGAATAACAAATCAAGACGAATTCAGCTTTGCACCAATTTTCTATTTATAATGTGTGCCGAAAGGCAAACGCATTCATGGCTATACAGCCACATGAACGCAATTTGTACTAAGCAAAGAGACTCACTTTGGTATGGCAAGAACGAACCAAACAAAGAGTATTCAGTAACCCCAGCACGCCGTTTCATGCAACATTGCTGGAGCCTTGTAATGTTCCAAATTCAAAAAACGCTTCTGCAATGGATTTGATTTTCTATGTCCGTAAATTCGATACTTCGCTTGTTCTTTTTTCGAAAATAATGACAATATTTCCATGCATGTTTGAGAAAAAGTTTTTAATTACCAGAGTTGGGCTTAGTGTCACTAATAGTCAGTAGTAGTGTTAGTCACTAATATTTTCAATCAATTGACAAATCAAACTAAAAATGTAGTGATTATTTTAGTTATAACTAAATCAGTCACGATTGATATTTTAGTTTTAGTCACTACTAAAATCGAGTAATTATTAGTTATTAGTTTTAGTTTCAATTATTTTTTTTAACTAAAGAGATTTTCATTTTTGAAAACGAGGCAATTAAATATTATCCAGAAAATGGACCAACTTTGTATGTACTACCTTCTAGTAACTACAGACACAAACCAATAAAATTTTAAACTCTTAAAAATTACTTTCTTTCAATTCAAAATAAGCCTTATCAGGTAATTACCTGATACTTTTCTGTTTATACCACATTCTATCGCTGTTTGTGTCACTACCTGGAAGGAGTCTACAGACATCACACAAACTATCTGATGATATGTTTTAGAAAAGAGTCGTCATGAAAAGCAATTTAATTTTTTCGTCATGGGTGTCATTATCATGGTTTTCGGGGTCGCTGATAACGAAAATTAGGTCAAAATGAAAATCAGCGACCCTGAAAACCATGAAAATGACTCCCATGACGAAACGATCGAAAATTTTCACCAGCACTATCTTGAATTTTAATTTTGAACTCATTTTCGTTATCAGCGTCCCCGAAAACCACGAAAATGACACCCATGACGAAAAAACCGAAAATTTTCGTCGGCGCAATCTTGGATTTTCATTTTAACCTTTCAAGGCTTTAATAGCCTAGCCTGGGTTAGGTATTACTCGTTATCCACATCGAGGGATTTTTGCAAACAAATTCGTTGTCATATTGCTTAGTCTTAAATCTTATTCTCTCTCTACTCTATTTTGGACTCTTCTTTGAATACTAGGGTTAGTTTATTGAAACCACTTACTGGCGGTTATCCTTTCTTTGTCATTTTTTTAGTGAATCGAAAACATTGACGTACAAAACCAATATTTACAACAGAAAGTCATCTGTTTGATAATATTATGTGTTGTACTAGTAAAAATGTGAAAACATTATTACATACTAAGTATGAATGACTAATAAAAGAATAAACCATTTGTCTAATTTAATGATTCGTTTACTATACAATTTTCTCGACATTAGTATTTCAATCAAATTATATTAATCAAAATTGATTCAATCACTATTTCAATTTTTTTAACAACTAATTCAATCGTCAATTGTCAGTTAAACTAATAACGTTAGTTTTAGTTTTTAATCGTCAATCAAACTAAATTTTTGCCAACACTGTTAATTACTATATTTTCTCCGCCAGGTGGTAAACCTAGCAGTGAACCAGAAGCCGGCGCCCACAAAGAACCTCCTAGACGAGGATAAAGAGGACCTCGTGAACAAGATGTTCGCCGGTGTGCTTCACAGCGACCGAGTGCAACAGATGCTCTCTGTTAGGAAAGGCCGGGTGAGTAACTCTTGTTCAACCTCCTGAACAGTTTTGTATCTACACGGTCAGAATGTATTCCCATATTTTCTTGATTTGTTTGGTCATAATATTGACTGCCTCATTGCTCAGTGGTTGCAAGCGCGATTACTGAGCATGAGGTTCGGGGCTCGATTCCCGTGTCGGGCTAAGTGTTATTGGTTTTTTCCATCACGAATTTCTCAGTAGCAGCCACGGAGTCTGGATTTGTGCCCGGTGATGGACCTAAACATAAGTGGCGAAATGTGGGTGCACTATTAGGTACATCTCTGCCTAACACTTCGGGGTGATGTTATGTATGTAATTACCCGACTGCGCCAGAAGGAGGGTTAAGTTTTTCGAGAGTATGTATGTATGTATAATTGTTTGGCACGCTCTGTGGCCTGAACGGCTCGATGGATTTTAGCTTGAGAGGTGTCGTTAGATTCGTATTTACTGTGAGAGTGACAATGGGTATATCAAAAAAAAAAACGGTAGGTAATTCAAAAAATTAAAAACCCGACTGCGTAAAAAAAAGCATAGAACATAGCGACTTAACAGTCGGGACCCATTAACATTATAGACCGGCTTAAATCGTCCCAATAATGGGTCCCGACTGTTAAATCGCTGTGTTCTATGCTTTTTTTTTTGTACGCAGTCAGGTTTCATTAAGGAGTCATTTTTTTATTAAGTACCTTTTTTTTTTTATAATTTTCATTTTTCTCCCACAGACGCTGATATCGCGGTTCATAAGCCGCGTGTGTGCTTCCCACTGCCGCTTGCGAACATTCTGGGCGAAAGTACTGCGCGCCTTGCCTTCCGCGTCCAGGAGAGACGACGGGAGCCTAGCCACCTTAGCGCCGCATTATAGGAAGTAAGTTATATCACCATCCTATAATGTTCCCAACTTTGGAAGCTGGTGAGGGAGTGGGCCATAATCCACCACACCGACCCAGTGTGGGTTCTTTCGAAGTATATTGGTAATTGGAGCCAGTAATGCTTTTTTTCAAATATGTCGGGGTCGGATTCCAGTCTCATCATTCTCTTGCCCGTATCCCAATGAGGGCTTCGTTTTTTAGCTCACCAGATGGCGCCACTGTCGAGTAAGGTCATGTTAATAATTCTATTTAATACTTTAGAGTACCAATGACTTCATAAAAAGTTTATTTTATTAACGACTGAATGCATTTTGATGAAATTTAGCGCGGAGGTATACCATGACTAGGGTTAGAAAAAGGATTAATAATATAGAGGGATGCAACCCTGTAGCACGTTTCCGTGCGATAATTTCCTATCTCGACACGAACCTAAGGTACTTTTTTTTATTAATTCACACAATATGTTTTATTTTGCAGTTATATACAAACCACATCGGGCTGGTCGCCTATTCTGGAGTCGTGCAGTCTGCTGGCGGAAGCGTTCGACCCGGCGAGGACGCCCTACGCTCTTACTACATCTGTAAGTATTTCACTTATTACATCTACATTAACAGCGTGTCTGTAAAACATAGCTACTGCATCATTGGTCTACTGGTGTCCTGGTATCAATTCTCGGGTCGCGCAAATTGTTATTTAGTATTTCCATCAGGTATTTCTCAGTAGCAGCCACGGAGTCTGGATTTGTGCCCGGTTGATGGCAATAGGCTCGCCCCCTATTATTATATGAGACTTAGGTCCGTATTACAGAAGGAAACTCAAGTATTGATCTCTGTTTAAAACTAGTTTTAAGTCTCGTTTTAATTTCAGAATGTTCCTCAAGCATAGATTCATTGATCATAGTTATATATACTAAATTTTTTCTTTTGTCCTGCCATTTATAAAATTATAAGAGTAAATAAATCAGCAAAACAACGAATACAACAGACTGATGTCGATGTTTGCACATAATTGACATGCCATGACTTTTTAAATAGCATACCTATTTACGGCCATAGATACAAGTCTTTTTAGCTTGACAATTTGCTTACAAAATTACTTTATTGTACTTCAAAGAGCTTTACTTCAATAAATGGGGGATTGTACTATCCGGGACCGAAATAATTACACTGATTTCCTAAATAATTGAGCTCATAAGGTGTATTTTAATACTTATAATCCAGTGGCGATCAAATTATAAATTGGTAAATAGAATAAATCGTAAACGGAAACATGCTGATGCATAGACAATACACATCTCTGCTTGAGGCTTGATTTGAGTCTCGATTCAGCTGAGTTCAAATTGATTACCTTTCTGGAATAAGACCAATGCTCAAGAACTGATTCTATACTTAAACAGTGATCAACTGATTGAAGATCAAACTGGACTTGAGGAACGTTCTGTAATAACCTTAGACATAACTACGAAATGTGGGCGTACTATTAGGTACACCTCTGCCTAACTGTCTAAATTCTAAAACATTTTAGTGACGGAACTATTTTCATTTGCGCGCCATTTCTGGTTTCCATACTTAGAAGATATAAAAGTATAAAAGTACCAGCCTTTTCCCAACTATGTTAGGGTCAGCTTCCAGTCTAACTGGATGCAGCTGAATACCAGTATTTTACATGGAGCGACTGCCTATCTCACCTCCACAACCCTGTTAGTACCTGGGTAATACGATACACACGGGTAAGGCTGGTCAGACTTTCACACTAATTTAACATCAAAATTACCAGAATCCGTTAACTGAACGGATTTACTTAAACAAGGTGTAAATGGACCCCTCACGAAGTAGTCAACGAAGCATGGGACGACGGTGGGAGTAAAAATCTTACATTAAAATAATAGATTAAAAAAAAAGTTGATATGTTGACCCCAATAAATATCTCCGTAACTAGAAGGTTCCCAGGTATAGTCTAGAACAAAAAAAATATCGCAATAACGGGGAGAACAAGTGCGTTTCGGCTTCGTTAAGGGTCTTGTTACACCCTTTATTAGTATGTAATATCGTAGCAGGTGGCGTTCCGTAGTTACTAACTACCCCATGGGATATAGGGATGAATCTTACCAACCAATTTTATTTCTTCCAGTTCACCCTAAGCTGCGTCTGCGCCCTCCTAGAAAAGGCATCAATACTAGTAAACACCCCAGAAGCGACATCCAACGAAAGACAATGGTCGAAGTTCCTCAAAACCCTCGCGAGAGCGCTGAAAAACACCAGCTTGAACGTCGCCAGGCCACTGCAACCGATATCAGCGAACAAGCTCTTATATCATATGAAACAACTTGATTCCAGAAGCACGATAGAGATCTTACAAAGAGGGAAGTCCGCACCGGAGTTTGCGGATCTGTCAAAAGCTGATGTTACGGAACAACTCGTCAAACATTTGTGTTGATATTGGCTTTGGCTTCCAATGTTTGGTCAAAGGTTGGTGCCGCCAGGGTGACTTCGGGTCACTCTAGAAATTGCTTTAAAAAATGCAAAAACTGCAAAAGTGTTCTCAATTATATATTTTAACGGATTAGCTTAGATTTTTGCTAAAGACACGGAAATACTGACGAAATAAAGAAACAGTCGTTGTTTTGACTAACAGGATATGACGTGAATGAAAATGCGTTCGATGTATGAAATGGCATATTTTATTCTAAGCCTCGAGTGCAAAGGCACTGCTCCAAATAGGCTGAAAATTGAAGTAGAAACTTCTTAAATGGTTTTTTTTAAAGACTTGATTATAAATAAAATCAAAATGTCGCCAATATCTTCAGTGTAAATATATCAATATAACACAAATATTATTTAAAAGCAGTTTTTTTTTTATGTAACATTAGTTGACGTAATATTTTCTTATATTATGAAAATAACGAAGCAATATGAGAACGAATTCTTATTTTTATCTTGTTTTCGTTAAAACCGAATAATATTTTTTTTTTTGCTTAGAGTAACTGATTATTTACAAACCTATTGACGTATGGATCTCAACTGCTGCAAATAGATCATTTATTTACAGAAAATGTTCATTGCTGGACATAAACCGCCTAACATTTATAAAGCAGTAATACACAAATGCCAGTACCTTACGCCATAAAGGGTGCTACCCATGTTTATAATAGGCAAGTTTCGGCAAAATTGGGCGGTAAAATGACCAAGCTCTAATTATGCCGAGCCAAACATGATTTGGCGACGTTATACGCAGAACAGATTTCGCCACAAGCTGAAATGCGGGACGGTTTCTTTGTTCAACAAATACAAGGTGTAACATATAATAAACGCACAGCCTTGTGTGGTAACTCAGACCATGATCCCGATCAACTTTTGTTCTATGACTTGGAAATTCATAAATATATTTTTTAGTCTTACCAAACATGTTTATTTTATACTATTCGGGAAACTTAGAACTAATATAAATAATGTTCTTAAAGAATACAAATTTAAAGGCCATTTACAAGTTTCCACAGATAAAAACTTGAAACACTCGAAACAAAAAAGACAACAAAAAAAGAATGTTGACCACCTGATTGCGTTAATTGGGTACATGCAAGAACAACAATGTTTTTGTATTTCTTGAAAATGCCTTTTATTGGCCCTTAAAAACATTGTGGTAAACATATTTAATTCTCGAATACAACACTTATTTTAGAATTTCATATTTTATGTAGCGTGTTTTTGGTGAAACGGAACGCAAACACAAAACGCATTGATTCCGGTAGTGACGTCAAATACTATGCGTCAAAGAAACACTTTTAGTGGAAAAGTACTTAAAGTTTCACTAAGATTTTACTACTATAATATTGTTAATGCAATTTTTTCTTAAATAAAGCATAAACAATATAGTAAAACTATTCTAATAAGGGCAAAAAATTGATTTAAACAAGGCAGATAGAGGTAAGTGACATCACATACTATGACATGAATGGCCGCGACAGTCATGGACGTTTGAACTGTCGTAGAAAATTGTTCGAGTTAAATTTTTTTTTGTGCGACAAGCAGTAGTTGAAATTAATTTTTAATTATTTTCTTGGGTTGATAGTACTGCATATTAATGATTTAAGTGAAGAAAAAATTACATGCATATTCCCTATTCCTATAGATTGTCGTTCTTTTTGCGTATTTTTAGAACTATACACCACACGAGAGTTAGTGCGTTTATAATGTTGCACCTTGTAGAATCGAATTTGTGTAGCACCTCTTTCAATTTCTGATTGCTGCAGTACCATTGGGTACCATTGGCATACCTGCATAATTATACAGGGTAGTGAGGTCACTGATGCACATACGGTTACAATGTATTTGGTACATCATTCTGAACAGTTCTTACCCATCGTCCACCTCCTGAGATCACTTGGGTGAACCGTGGAAACCTTTTTTTACAACGGCTCACCTTTGTCCACCTGGGTGATCCTTGGGAAATATTTAGTTTCCACCGTCCACCTTGTTATCAAAACTCTTCAGATTTGAAGATTATGATTACTAATGGCCTATTTTAACTTAATTAGCTGTTCCATACACTGACCGTGAAGGTCTTTTGTAGGAAACAGCTCTTTTTAAACGACTTTCTTCAAAAAGGAGGTTCTCTATTCATATGTTTTTTTTTTTTGTTCCCTCATAACTCCGTCATATATCAACCGATTTGAAAAGTTCTTTTTTTATGTGAAAGGATAGGTATACTTCCCGATTGGTCCTATAGAAATTTCATCATCCAGTAATTTAGTTTTTTTTCTCTTGAATATGTAGATGACATGATGGTTCCTTAATAACTGCCAATTACAATTAAAAAAACTGTTTCGTGACAGGAATTTGTGTGGACAAACAACAATTAAAGAGAGTAAAATAAAAAACTTTCTGCGAAATAAAACACACTTCCAAAAAGACACTAAAAAGTCTAAACTCTAAACTTTACTTTCGGAAGTCGGTGGCAAAAAGTCAATGAAACAAAAAAAAAACACCGACTTCCGAAAGTAAAGTAATTTTAGACTTTTTAGTGTCAAATTCAAATTCAAATTCATTTATTTTGTGTGATTTTTGGTGCATTTTACATGAGATGTCAATAATAAATAATAAGTTCCTCAAAAATCTACCTTAACGGTGTACACTTTTTCACTTATTTAGTAATTATTATATAAAAAAAAAGAATAATCAACATATTAAAATAAAATAATTACAACAAAAACACGAAATAACTTATAAAGATAGGTCACAAAAAAACAAGCAAAACATTTACAATTGAGTACAAAAAATAATAATAATAATTTAAAAAACAAGGGATGGAAATAAAGATAATAATTCAATGTCAAAAATTTTATAAATTTAAATGTCAAATATCTTACAATTTATCATTAAGGAATTCGTCAATAGAATAATAACATTTTTCCAATAATACATGTCTTAATTTGTTTTCTCTCTCTTCTCTGTCTTTTTGGAAGTCGGTTTTTCTTCGCAGAAAGTTTATTTATTTTACTATTTATGTACACACAGTAGATAACACAGGATAAAATTATAAAATATGAGTGCAAAGGTGCCGTGTAAAGTTTTTTATTTTCGAAAATTTCGATGTGCATATGATGTACTGAATACGTGGTAAACGTCTTCGCGGCGGTGTTCCTGCCACACTGCATGCAATTTACTCGTATATGTACTTCTGGTTTAATTTATTGTATTTTCTTAGCTGGATAACGGCTCCGCGACTAAATTTCATGGGCTTAAGATTATTATATTTTGCTTTATTAAATAATATACATGCAAGAATAAATATGCGTTGTGTTGTCGCTAAGAATTGATTGGTCCTAAAGAAATATCAACAAAAAATCTTTAACCACCGTCGCAAAAGAGGGGTGTTATTAAGTTTGACCGCTATGTGTGTCACCGTAGCTCTTAAACGGATGATCCGATTTGTATGCGGTGTTTTTTTAATTTGAAAGCAGGTTTTCTAGCGGTCTTTCTTAGACACTTTTATTTTTCTGATCACTGCTTGTGTCACTTGAAAATTAAGATAAAAAATGGAACTCATTTTTAACTCTGTATTAAATTCTATCAAATCACAAGCTAGTATCGTCTTTAGTAATAAAAATATAATCTTTATTTAGACTATTATCCTAAATTCGCTTTTAGTTTCTATCTGTGCGACCTCGTTAATTTATTCCAAAAGATTTATGTGTATACTACGTTTATACACGGTTATTTGTAAAACACCAACGACCTCGCAGGAGTAGATTATATATCTTAAACAAAAACATTTGTTCTACGACTTTTTCGAAAACAGACAAAAATAAACGACTTTTCACACAAAACTCGATCAGCTGTTTGGACATAAGTATGGTGAGTCGAACCTTTTTTTGTCTGTTTTTACCCATCCTTTTGGGCTTTGCCGCGGTAGGGTAAAAATAAACTCAATTTTATTTTAGGTGCAATTCTTAGCGGCACGCAAAACTAAATCGTACTAAACGTACGTATTGTTTATTAGTTCATCTAGTATGCTACCAAGTTGTGAAATTGATATATTTCCCTTGATTATTAAATTAGAAACAAAAATCTTACCTAAACGCGTGATTTAAAAAAATATATGTATAATTATTATCTTAAGATATTTATGTATGTGTATAAAAAACACTTCTTCACTTTTAAATTCCTTACTTTTTTGCTTTAATATTTTGTACTTTGCACATTAAAAATAATAACTTTCTGTTTGATTAAAAAAATACTTGTCTTAAAGCCTTTTTACGACAAACTTAAAAAAGAACTTGTTGCACTCCCTCACGTGAGCATTCCTTCATTCATTGTAAGGTAACTATTTGGAATAAAAAATACAGCAGTGAGTGAAGAGTACCAAGTACCTGTAACGATAAATTTGTTATAATCACTTGTTTCGACTCGACGAAAACTTGAAAGTGTAAAAAGGCATAAAATCGTGTTCAAACTGTACTAGTAATTTAGTCGAGTGGTTTAGTTTAGTGACAAACGTGTGTTTATACATATTTAGTTGTTAGTCGAGCTGGTTAGAATTCATTTATTAACAAGACCACTGATTTTAATAATGAGTACAGTTTGAACAGAACTGTAGGAAAGTAACAGTGGAAATTTCACATATTGTAAGGAACATTGACCGTGCTGTCGGATTTTCAACCTTCAGTACTGAGCCGAGCGGTGGAATTCCACCGTCGATATTTTTATGAAAGATATTTTGGAAATCTAACACATTTCTTCGGAATGGGAGTATTTAATGTTGAAAGCACTTGGTGTACTGCTTATCTTCTCGTGGTATTATTATTCCACCCCATTGGGGCTATAATCATTTAAATAATTTACCCCATTTAGGGTAATTTGGGGTAAATATACCTCGGGGTATTTCTCAAACTTTGTGAAATTAAAAAAAAAAAGAGATATATTCATGAATTACGACTTACGGTATTCCCAACTTAAAATTTCGCAATTTTTTAACAAAAAAATACATAAATGTAAAAAAAAAATGAGCACTTGCGTACGCAATAATTGTGTAGATAATATTATTTTTTGTAAAAAGTGGAAATCACCTCGTAAACCGAACGTAAACACATCCTATCATTTAAATCATTTACTCTTGTAAATATTAAGTAAAAAAATTAAAAAAACTTTATTGATTGTAGATTTAGTAGCTTTTAATTTAAAGAAAAAAGAAACAACAATTAATAATCTTGCTTTTTATTTAATATATTGGGGCTTATCATCCATTGAATTGAGCAACTATGGAACTCATATGTTTTAGAATCCATAAAAATTCTTGGAGTATAGTAATATTGTTATAAATTATTAATAATAGAGAAAAAGGGTAATTCCAATAAACTTTAAACTTCTCTAGAATTAAATTACGGTTTAAATATGAGAGTAATTAGGTGTCAAAGAGTTTAATTTCGAGGGGTATTTAAATTAACAAAAGGGACATAAAAGATATTTAAAGGTGGGGGGTAAATTATTAATTTATTGAATTGACCCTAATTTCTTTCATATCTAATTTTATTTTAAACGTCAAGCATTTATTACAACTTGACAACACTTTAGAAACCTTAAATCATACCCTATAAACTTAAAATAATATAATGTGTGTAAAAAATATCCTAATTTTTTTATATAGAAGTTGTTTGAGGCAATGGGATGTACCCTTTTTCTATTTTTTGGCCTGACGGTAAGCGGTAGGCGCGTCTAACTTCACACATTCTTATTTTAAAATCGCGTTTTCCGCTGCCATGAGGCCTAAACTAAGGCCTGACTTTTAATTCGAATTCCTAATTTAAAACGATCGTGTGACATTGAACCTATTTCTTCTTCTCGAAGCGGTCTTTTATTATATTTTTTTTTGTGATTACGCTTGTGATAAAAAAGTCAGGCCTTAGATGTTAAATTCAAAATCACATTTGAACATTTGTTTTAATTTAATGTGACTTTGGAATTAGGTTATGTATGTTTAAAGGTATTTTTTTGTAGTTTTGACCTGGGGACAGTTTTCAGGCCTCGTAATATCCCATCACATGAAATATGTTAAAAAATGTATTGAAAATGTTATTTTGCAGTTACAATTCGTGGCCTCACAGCTGTATCCCAGGTCGCGTAGTGGGGTAAAGTATTTTTTTGGCCCAATAGACTCAATAAATATTTTTTATCAAAAAACTGAGTCTTTAATTACATAAATGCAATCAGTAAACGCTTTGTACTTTTGTGTGCGATCTTTAATAAACTTAAAGTGATATATATTGGCTACATTATGTCGATAGCTATATTTTTTAAATCAAAATCGACGGCTGACCTATTTTAATCAAATACGTACGAATACTAGAATGTCGACACATTTATGGACGCATTTTTAATTTGGCGAAAAGCAATGGTCCTGACTATTAATAAAAAAATCGATATTGACAAACACGCACGCAAAAGAGAGGCGCAATAATATAAAGATATAGATTATTATATAAACTTGTATATACCATACTGCCAATAAATAAAATAAAAAAAATGAAAAAGTAAAAAAATCGAAATGAAAGTTGTTAAAAAAAGGAAATTCATGTATTTTTTCTTGTAAAAATAAAATTTAAAGTTTTTCATGATTTGGTAGGCAAAGGTCGCGTTGTATTCTTTTTTACTATTAGTAGTTTTTAGTTATTTTTTATCCGATACAATAAAATTAGTATAAATTGTTTATAGAAATAATTTGTGTTTTATTTCCCTGGTGCTATATACAGTGTGATTCTTCATAATGTGCACATATCGAAATTAGAGAAACTATGCTTAATTTTATCGACGTAAAAAATATTTAAAAAAATCTAAATATATTTATATTTTTTATAGAACATAAAAAAAAATTATTCGCTACTGTGACCACAGTGCAAACAAACATTATGAAGAATCACATTATATATGAAATAAAGAAAAGAGAAATAATATGAAAGAGAGAGAGAACTGACTTCTTTCAGCGTAATTTTAACTCCATATTGACAAACGGTGTGTAAGACTGCGTTTCCACCAGAGATGTGCGAGGGATGTGTTTGTAAGGACCAATATAATCACTACATTTACGTAGACTAGCGACTATTAAGCGAGACTGTTGGTTATTCTCAAAAGAAAGCGTTGACTGAGAAAATTTCAGTCGGAAAATGAGTTCAATCAGGACGCTACTAGTATTGCTGCTCGAGATAGTATGATTCTAGGCAATTTGATGTGTTTACCGCATTTCTTTATGGAAGTTTAAATGAAGAAATTTACTTCAAATAGACAGAAGGATATAACGATGGAACTAGCAAATTATGCAAATTGAAACACAGTTTCTATGGACTAAGTACCGTTGTTTTGAAACAATTGCTTATGAAGCGTTCTTTTAGAATATGGGTTCAGACAAGGAGGACTTGTATATTCTCTATGAAACAAAAAAAAAACAAAAACAAAAACCGACTTAAAAAAAAAACAAAAATAACAAACCAAAACACAAAAAAAGTGAAAAATAACTTTAGCTTCAGAAGCCGGTGACAAAAACACCAAATCAATCGAACTAAGGTCATAGATATATGACCTTAGTTCGATTCAGATCATATCTCCGAAGATCAGCATTGGATCTTTACCATATTTAAATGGAACCACCTTAGAAGTATAATCTTTCAAATAAAAAAGAATTTTGAGAATCGGTCCACAAATGGGGGAGAAATCAGGTAACATATAAAAAATAAAAATACATACACACGAACATATAACCTCCTTTTTGAAGTCGGTTAAAAAGGAGAAAGCAGGCAACTTGTAGCCCCATGTTGAGGGTGGCATAATTGCTGGTACGTCACAGGTACTAATCGATGTTTTTCTCGAAAATAAAAATTAAAAAAAAAGGCCCAAATTAACAAAAAATCCTGTTACTTCCTAGGACTTGAAATAAAGCCACCACACCAAGGTGTGGTGGCTTTATTTATGACTACATGAAAAATTGTGTACAGAGACTGAAAGCTGTTACGGTTAGAGGTACCTCAAAAATATATCGGTACCGCTTTAAAATAAAGGTTGAACTATACCGATACCTTTTTTTTTTAAATAAAGGTTGGGCTTTACCCTTTACTATCTATACTAATATTATAAAGCTGAAGAGTTTGTTTGTTTGTTTGTTTGAACGCGGTAATCTCAGGAACTACTGGTTCGAATTGAAAAATTCTTTTTGTGTTGGTTAGCCTATTTATCGAGGAAGGCTATAGGCTATATATATATATCATCACGCTACAACCAATAGAAACGGAGCATCAATGACAAATGTTGCAAAAACGGGGAAAAATTATTCTCTTTGATAGCTTCCGTTGCGTGCGCTGCGTAAACGGTTAAAGTTGCACAAATATAATGTAGTAGGGAATTATTCCTCTTAAAAAGGTCTCAAAAAAAGTCCGCGACGGCACATGCCTATCTTTTAAGGTTGACTCACAATAACCATTTTTATGATTTTAAAATTTGGTCAAAATTAATGTTTTATTTGCGAAGGTGTTTTTACCGACATAGTATTAATCCTTATCAAAATAAATATGTTAGTCATCTTTAGCATTCAATTGTGACCAAAATTGCCCTTTACACTATTCAATTTAGACGAGATATCACAGTTTTAAAATAACTGCGCATCAAAATAATGACCCGCGCGCGCTGCGAGGCGGGTGTTCATGTTGTTGGGAAAACCAATGTGATTAGATTCAATGCACAAATATTAGGGGGAACTTAGAGAAGGTTTTAGTTTTTGTTTCATGCTGTAATCAGTGCTCTCTATCAAAAGATTTATAAATTTAAAGTGTTCAAGAAGAACTTACCATCATTGTGTAAGATACAAGCAACGACATCTATTGCACCAAAATGGTACTAATTAATAAAAATGTGCTCACAAGATAACTTTTAAATCGGGTCTGAGAGCAAAAAGTACTCTAGATTAGTCTACATGACGCTATAACCCTGTAGAGTGTGTGTTCGATCGCTTTACATGCATTATATTTTAACGGTTAAATTTCGTGCTCGATAGATGGCGCTATTAATTTCACTCCCTTTTCTGAGTCGCGGTGTTAAGTTTTCCGTGAAAGAATGACCCTCGCCCGTGTCAAATGTCTGAAGCTTGGTTTATTAACCAACGAAACAAAAAGAGGAGGTTCTCAATTCGACGCGTCTATATTTTTTTATTTTATGTATGACCTGACCACGCATAACTTTTTACAGAGAAGTCCGATATACATGATCTTTTGTTTTTTAAATTGAGAAATCATGTTTGGGCTCATTTCCTGCACCTTGATGAGAACTTTAGATCTAGCTGGAGTATGACGTCATCGAAGGTCTGACGATGGAGACGGAAGGCACTTGCAAGAGGTCCTCAAGAGTTTGCAGCAACAATAACGTGTTTGGGCTCAATTCATGCACCTTGATGAGAACTTTAGGCCTTGCTGAAGTATGACTGTCATCGACGGTCAAACGATAGAGACAAATGGCAGTTGCAAGCGGTCCTAAACAGTTTGCAGCAGGTATAATGTTATTGGGCTCATTTCATTCACTTTGATGAAAACTTCAAACCAGGGATTCCCAAAGTGGTCGATATCGACCCCTTGGGGTCGATATCGGTTTCCTAGGGGTCGACATAAACGAAAACTGATTATGGGGGTCGACGAGGTCTAAAAATCGACCCCTATTAAATTAACACAAGTTCTTATTTAAAACTTTCAAGATAGGTAGGTAGGTACTGTATTGTTTATGTTGTGTTACGTGTACTAAGAATAATTAATATTTATGTAGGAAATAGCATTGTTGTAGTAATATAAAGCCTCAAGTTCGTACAAGATGAAAAACTCGGCAAGTCAGTGTGGACAAGTTTGTGCAAGATAATGAGTTCGAGCGTACGTCTTTCAGGCGCGTTTTGACTTGCTCTCTATTTGACGCTTGCGCGATTTAACACGAACGAATTCATGATCAAGTTGCAAGTCCAAACATGTTCCTGATATTTTACTATTTAACGAGGTTGCACTTAGGTTGAAAGTTCATTTGCGTTTTGAAATTCGTTGGAGCTTGAACGATAATAACTCATATAAGTACTCATTTATTTCAAGAGATTACAAAGTTATTACATAGCTAAATTAAGTGAAGTAAAGTGACTGAAAAAGAATTTACAAAATGCTGAGCTCCCTACGCGAGTTAATAGCGTAACCACACAATATCTGCAGTTTATGAAAAATTAACAGGGTAAGTACCAAACAGTTTTTATCCGGCACAGCGCATCAGCATTGCCCCACTGCACACTGTGTGATAGTGATCAGTTGAGCTATCTGTAGATTGTTTGCAACAGTTTGCAGTTGCCTCAGTTGTTTCAATTGTAAAAAATTACCAGTAAATTTAACAGTTTATTAGGTATTGTTTTTAATTTAGGTACTTAGTTTCTTATTTTTTTATTTGCAGGATTACTGAGAGTTTTATGATGGCGGACACGAAAAAAAAAATGCAGACAATACAGTTTGGACTACTTGAAGTTCGGATTTATTGCATCTCCATCAAATCAACACTTGCCGATGTGTCTCATATGTGAAAAAGTATTCAGTAACGATGCCATGAAGCCTTCAAAAATGGATGACCACTTATCGAGAGTACATGCTGACAAAAAAAGTAAGCCCTTGACATTTTTTCAAGCACTTAAAGAAAAACTAGACAAAAGGCCATCCATAAGATCGATGTTTGCGTCATCATCTATTAAAGACGATGATGGTTTACGAGCGTCCTATAATATATCTTTACTAATAGCGAAGTCGGGGAAACCCCACACAATTGGAGAGCAGCTTATCTTACCAGCCATTGCGGAGGTCCTTAACAATGTATTGCACAAACCCGCACATGATATTTTAAAGAGAATACCTTTGAGCAATAACACCGTTCAGAGACGCATAGACGAGATGGGACGCGATGTGGAAAACATTTTATGCAAGTTCTTACAGACCAACAGACTCTCTCTCCAGTTGGACGAGTCTACATTACCCGGCAATGAAGCTCTGTTGTTAGGATATGTTCGATATATCAAAGATGAAAATATGTGCCAAGAACTGCTTTTTGCTACATATTTAGAGACTGATACCAGAGGAGAATCAATTTTTCAGGCCGTGGAACATTTTTTTACTGACAAAGTTATTCCATGGAAGAACATTGTTTCTGTTGCGACTGATGGTGCACCGTCTATGGTTGGTCGTCATCGTGGTTTTATAGCTCACTTAAAGCGACAACTGCCTGATGTACTGGTCATTCACTGCGTGATTCACAGGCAGCATTTAGTAGCAAAAAAGCTGAGTCCTAGATTGCATAAGTCTTTACAATATGTATTAAATGCTATCAACAAGATTCGAAGCAATTCTTTGAACTCTCGGTTATTTGCTCAGCTATGTGAGGAAAACGACGAAGTCTTTACTCGATTACTTCTTCACACTGAAGTTCGCTGGCTATCAAGAGGCTCTTGCTTAGAAAGATTTTCAGCCGTTTTTGAATCTGTGTTGGAGTTTTTACAAGAAAAAGATCCGAATTTGAAAGAAAATCTGAACAATTGTAAAATAGATATTTATTACTTGACTGATATCTTTGGAATGTTCAACAAAGTTAATTTGCAGCTGCAGGGTGACGATCTTAACTTGATTAAAACAAAATCAATAATATCGGCCTTCGTGGGTAAACTAATCCTTTATAAACAAAATTTAGGCAGAAAAGAATATTCGCAGTTTCTGCATTTGTCAAAATTACCAGAAACGCTTCAAGATGATGACATTTTATTATATGTCACTCACTTGGACGCATTACACAAGGATTTTACGGAGAGGTTTGAGGATCTTTTAAATTTACAAATTCCTCAATGGATAATAAATCCGTACAATACCACAGCCATAGAAGAAGCCAATGTGATAATGCAAGAAGAGTTGATTACCATCAGCACAGACGAAGAGCTTAAGCAGAAGTTCAACCAAGGCTATCAGAAGTTCTCGTTGCAACGCAACATTGAAACACAGTATCCTACATTGTGGAACATTGCTGAAAAATACCTTATCGCTTTTCCATCATCATACCTAGTTGAAAAAAGCTTCAGTGTGGTAACAAACATTTTGACGAAACAAAGAAACCGTTTGAAAATCAACGAACGTGGAGATTTAAGGCTGCAACTCACCAATATTGAACCGGATGTAGCTAGATTGGTAGATAGTCACCAGGTTCATCCATCACACTGAATGTTTTATTTTCTCTTTGCGAATTAATACTTTTTTAAATATAATTTCCTACCTACTTAAAATTCTTTAAGTACCTAATTTGTAATAATCGTTATAAATTAAACTTGATATTTACTGAATTGTATGTCTTTTTATTTTGTTAAATTTTGATACGAAAATGAAGTCAATTTTACTCACTTAACCAAGTGCAAAGTTTTCCAATTGGTACCTTAGTACCTAGGTATTTTGTGTCAATAGGAAAAAACTAAAGATAGGCCCCCTTATTCATAATAGTCTGCTAACTTAAAGCATTGCTAATTCTCACTCTGTCTTCTTCTATTGACCTAAGTCAGAATGAAAAATAACACACTGTAGCAGCTGTTTTAAGTTAGCGGACCATTATGAATAAGGGGGTTGATCTTAAAAGTAGGTAATTTGGCCATGGGGGTCTGAGGTAACAGTTCATTTTGGAAAAGGGGTCACTTGTCCAAAATAGTTTGGGGATCCCTGCTTTAAACCATACTGAGTTGTCAGTATGACTTTCATCGAATGTCTGACGATGGAGAAGGAAAGCAGTTGCAAGTGGTCCTCAAGAGTTTACAGCATCTATATCGTGTCTGGGCTCATTTCATGCACCTTGATGAGAACTTTAGACATAGCTGGAGTATGACTGTCATCGAAGGTCTGACGATGGAGACGGAAGGTAGTTGCAAGAGGTCCTCAAGAGTTTACAGCATCTATATCGTGTTTCGGCTGATTTCATGCACCTTGATGAGAACTTTAGACCTGCCTGGAGTATGTCTATCATCAAAGGTCTGACGATGGAGACGGAAGGCAGTTGCAAGAGGTCCGCAACAGTTTACAGCAGTTTTATCGTGTCTCGGCCCATTTCAAGAACTTTGATGAGAACTTTCGTTCTAGCTGGTGTATGATTGTCATCGAGTGTCTAAAGATGAAGACGTAAGGCTGTCGAGGGTCGCGGGCCTGTGGACAGTGAGTAATGGGCTAGCTCGCCATCCGTCCGTCTTATGACGACAGGCCGTGGTGACGGCGTGTTCGTGTTCCACACGCGCCTCAAAGAGATGTCAGCAAACGGGAAGGGATCCGAGAGGAGCGAGGCCTGCCAGGGTTGCGGGACTGTTCGAAAGAGATACCGCGGCCCTGGAACGCAAAGGGCAACAGAAGAAACGTGGGTGGATTTTAGTCAGTACAAGTCTGACAATCCCTTCCGCTCCGTCCAGAGTGGGAGGGGTCATTTGATGATTATCCATCGGTAATAGTATATAATAGGGATTTACTCCTTTTGAGAGCTTCCGTTGTGCGTGAACGGTTAAAGTATAACGCAATTATCATGTATGTCGGAATTGTCCGTCTTAAAAAGCTCTAAAAAAATATCCACAATGGCCATATGTCTAACTTTTAAGGTTGACGCACACTCTCTCTAACCTCTCTTTCTTTTATGTATGCACGCACGCAGACGAAGTTGCGCGGGTCAGCTAGTTATTAATAAAGGAGATAATAATAATACATATCGCTGGACATTACACACAGCGCCATCTAGGTGCCACACTAAGCAACGAGGCTTGTGTCGTGGACACCAGATAGTTGATATTACTACCAGGGACTGAAAGCTGTTACGGTTAGAGGTTAAAATACCTCAAAAATATATCGGCACCGCTTTAAAATAAAGGTTGAGCTATACCGATACCTTTATAAATAAAGGTTGGGCTATACCGTTATTTAACCCATAAACGATTTCGGTACCGAAAAACATGCGAGGCGGCGCGGCGTGGGCTAGAACACGTTAGAACTTGTGTACTTGTTTACCTATTTTGTACATTTTGTTTGTTGTACTCTTTACTTCTCTTTGTTCCGTGCCGACTAGCGACAGCGCAATACGTTTTTATTTTGTCGACCACTGATCGTTCATATAAATATTATAGTTATTAATATTAAAATGGGAAGAAAGCGTAGAAACGCATAACGAATAATGCCTCTACTTGTCTAGTGATTGGATGTTCAGATGTTATCAAACTTCACAGACTTTTAGGTACTTACGTTTACGAGGAAACATTTTTCTATAACACCAGACCGATAAGAAGAACGTTAGAGAACCATAAAGAAGAATGATAAGAAAAGCTTAGGTAGGCACTCGGCTTAGTCCGGCTTTTATCGTCGTGTCCTTCCGATAGGAAATAATAACCAAAACTGTGTCATAATAATGTGCTAACAGGGCCTCCAGTGAACGACAGTGGCGAGGCGGTGGGTCAAAGAAAACCCCTATTTATTAAAGTTTAGGTTCTGCGACCGATATTTAGAGGTTAAGGTACTGCTACCGAAAAATACCGTTAAGAGCCCCTATCAATTTCTTCGCAGTACTAGTTTAGGTAATTTCGGAGAAATGTGCGCGTGTGAGCGTTCGAAATATCGCCAACGATCGTAGTGTGCGTAGCCTCATGCAGTGCAGCGGGAGCAAACAATCTTGGTCCGTAACAGTATTAGATATAGGTACATATATTTTAAGCAAATCAATTTGCATTTAAGCTGCAATTTTTTTAATGTTTCATACATTATCAAAACCAATTAAAAAAGAAAAGTTAAGACTATACAAAAGCAAATAATATTATAGGAAAAGGTTGAGTGAAAAAAATATATTAACAACTAAATATATTTTATCTATTTAGTGTTGTTTATTTTTATCGCTTGCGTATGTCTGTGTGTGTGACATCTTATTGCTGTTTTATTTAATTTTTAACTAAGGAAGTGTTTTTTCATTTCAAGTGAAAGAAAAACGAGATACCTACTTATTAATTTCTTTATTATAAGAAGTGTCGGCGACAAGGCCATATCCAGGGAGCAGGGTGCAAGTAGTGGCGGTACCTAGGTGTGTGCACTTTCTATTGCAAGTCGATTTAAGTTGATTAGTTTCAATTAGATCAACGTAAGGTTCTAACAAGAGTAAATAACTTATGATAATTACATTCTAGTTAGATTTATAGTTTGGTTTTTCTTATAAAAATAGCGGTAAGACGACAGTAGGCGCGTATAATTTCTATAAACGTTTTGTTGTTGAAATGTAAGTTTCCTGATTATGCTGAATATTTGCAATATTTACCTATGTTAGGATTAGCTTAATAAAGGATTTTCACAGTTAGTTTTCCTATTTGAATAATCGTATGACTGAATAAATAAAGTTTTAAGCGAATTAATTAGGTTGAAAATTCATTCTCATAGAAATTACGTAAGTTGAAAATGAGGTTTTTTATTATTAGAGATATCTTATCGAAATTAGTGTCAAATGAAAGAATTATGTGTAAAACTAAATGTGTTAAAGGATTCATGTCGATAACTCTATTAGTATAAGAAATATAAGGCAATTTGTATAATGAAAATTTGTTCAGCTTAATTTTTGCAGTATAAGTTCTAGGACTTTTTTATTTAATTAAGATTTGTTAAATGTTATTGTTTTATATGATAGAGCAAGTTAGACCTGTAAAATAATATATAATACATAAGTGTTTTTTGAAGAAATAAATAAAATATGGGGTTCCAACGTTTCGGCTTTAGTAAATGACGCGTAAAATCGATCCAAATTACGCGGTTCTCGCGATCGTAAGCACGGCCCGTTTAAAAGATCGTCCTGTCCGCTCAGTAGTCAGTCGCAGTACGGCCACCGAAGAGGCAACAAGAAAAGGAACAAGGAAAAGCCGAAGCCTAGGGAACAGAGGAAAAACTATATCAAGAAATAGTTTTTTATTCCTGCCTACCCCTCCGCTCAACGTTCCAGCGTTCTCCTCCGAGGTCTTAGTGGGTTGTGCCCAGTACCCATACTCTACGCATTCAGGGTGCGTGGCGACGTGCGCCACTAGCAAAGTATTGTCAGCGTACGTCAAACGTAGTGGGAGATTGTCCCAGGAGTCTGGTCTCCGAAACAAGAAGTATAAAAATTGATAAATTTTAACCTTCCTTTCGACGTTAATTTAATACGAAGTGCTCCGAATGTCCGAGCTTTCCTGGAATCAACGATTTTAAAATGTTTTAAATTTTGGTTCCGTTTTGTTTGCCAGAAGTCGTCGTCTTTTGCAATTCTTTCGACTTTTACAGGCTTATCCGATCCAGTCCACACAGCAAACAAACATAGTAGAACAAAAAAAAAACATTATCACAGTATCAAAACTAGTCAGACGTTATACAAAATCACGCGCGATTCGCAAGTACTTTACGTCGGGAGCGGCAGTCGCAGCGACACAGGTCCGTCGTCGAGTAGCCCTCGGGCGCGACTGAATGGAACGAGCAAGCGCATCCGCTTTTATGGCATTATTTAAATATTTTATTACAATTAAATAAGTAGTCAAAAAATTATTTAAAAAATTGAATTGGATAGATAAATACCTTAAGTTTTATAATATTTCATATTTATTGATATTTTCAACATATTCTTACGAGTAGACGACGGTTTTGCGCATTATTTTATCGGGTTTTTTCGGTGTGAATCACATTTTTTTTAAAGCACTAGTTAAGTTTATTTTAAAATAAAAAATCGTAGACTTACTAATTTACTATATGCCCAGTAAGTACGATTTAAAAAAAAATATAATTCATTACCAGTTAGCCGAAAAAGCTATTGAAAAACCTGGTGTTTCGTGCTTTCGTAAAATTGTATGTTTGATTTTTATTTTTCCTAATTTATGTTGAGTGGTTATCAAAATTATAATTCGTACACTTACTATATATATAGGTGATATATAACTTTGCATTAAAAAAATTACCAGATACCTTATCGTTATTGAGAAATTTGCACTGAAAAAAGTGGTATTTTCTGTTTTTAGACCGCGAATTTGATAGGGGCTCTTAAGTATTCTCAACCTCAAAAATTCCGCTACTGAAAAAAAAAACGATACCGAAATATTTCGGTAACCCTTATTTAACGGTATGACGTCATACTGAAATTTAATGGTACCTTAATTTTTGGGTAATTCAGTCCCTGATTACTACACATATACTTTTTGTTTGTAAATACATACCTACTTATTATACATATAAACATCCATGACTCGGAAACAAATGTCCATGCTCCTCACACAAACATTTCATTATTTAACCCATAAAGCGTTTGCGCACTACAAGGAATTTTACTGTCCGGCAGTCCGAATTTTTCGGTCCGAAGTGGCGTGAAAAAAAACGGAAGATTGGCTTTTGCACTTGTCCGTCTTTTAACACGTTCGCTGCTCAGCACCCAGCGTATGAGTCGAAAAATAATTCGTTCGTGTGCCCACAACCCGTATCCGAGTCGTCGTTATAATTAGCTATAGATGACTTGTATTCATGCCCAGAACCCGACTAGCGAGTCCATATCTAAGTAAGCTACTGTCGAAAATAAATTTTATTATGAAGTCTTTTTTTCTTAATGTTATTAGAAACATCCTCTTTCGTTTATAAAAGATCGTGGTGGGACATTCCAGTATTATTTGGTATTGGTAAGTATGTATACGGAAATCGTGTGATAAATGTTAGTTGTTACGCACGCCATCTATTGAGGTTTATTCAAACCAAGTTTAAGTAATAATTGTACTCGGGATTGGGGTGCTGCAGCATAGGGGTACAGTTACGTAACCAACGCGCCGACGGACTCGACTCACGGGTTGTTATAGAATTGCGAAACACTTTTTATGGCATGCCAATTTTTATGCATTTTAGGAACTTAGCTGTGAAAGTGTTAAAACAAACATTTATAAATGTTATAGTATTTCTACCGAAAAATTCCGTTAAGCATTCTCAAACTAAAAATTTCGCTACTGAAAACAAATACGGTACCGAAATATTTCGTTAACCCTTAGTTAACGTCATACTGAAATTTAATGGTACCTACCTTAATTTTTGGGTAATTCAGTCCCTGATTTTGTATGCAGAATAGTACATGGTGGTGGTGCTGCTGCACCTGTAATCAATGAATTGAGAGAAGCTGCTAGAGGAGACCATTCGTTCCCTTATAGAAAAGTGGTTGGAGTCCTTGCATTTTTAATGGTGGGCACAAGGCCCGATATAGCTTACGCTCTTAGTGTTGCACATTTAGAAGCTCCTAAAAAAGAGATACATATCACAAAATGAAAAGAATATTTCAGTATTTGAATGCTAAGATACTTGAGATTATTGCATTACCTACGTATAGAAAAGGCAAGCAGAAAGAACTGGTCTGTTACTACAGCGGTGCGGATCGTGGTGTCAGGATCGATACTGGAAGGTCAACTTCGGGACTTGTATGTGTTTACGGAGATCCAATATCATGGATAAGTTAAATTACAGACATCAGTCGCGATCTCTAGCGCAGAAACCGAAATTGTAGCTGCTAGTGAAGCTGCAAGAGAAATATGATTTAAGCGATTGATTGAAAATATACAGGGTGTAACAGGACCCTTTACGAAGCCGTCAACTAAGCATTATGTACATCAAACTAAGTAACTTTACGCAAAAATTATTGCTGGTAAACTATTTTTTGGGGTGGAAAATCACGTTTTACGGTAGACCTCAATGTAACGCACTCAAAACATTGTGCTGATGGATGGATTGAATAGTACGGGGGTCGTGATGTTTAAAGTAAAAATCTTACATTAAAAAACATGTATTTAATTTAAAAAAAAAGAACTTGTGAAAAAGTTGGAACTTTGACCCCCAATATCTCCGTAACTAGACGGTTCCCAGGTATGGTCTAGAACAAAATAATGATCGCAATGACGGGGAGAGCAAGTGCCTTTCGGCTTCGTGTAAAACCCTATAAAGCAATCAACGTTGACTCCTGTTCTCAATGTGGATAACGAGCCTGCCATCAAGCTTGCGCTTGCGACATATTAGTTCCACAATGGAACCAAGCATATCAATCAAGCTACGACATTTCTTACGTGAAGCCATTGCTGATGGAACTATGATGATTGCAAAGATTGGCACAGAAAATCAAATTGTTTACGAAAGCACTGCATAAACCAAGACTGGCTATGCTTTGTCGTGAGATTGGCATGCATGTTTAAAGACTCTGCATTAATTCCCTAGCTTCAAGAGAAGATGCTAGAGTTTGTAAGTAGGTATATCAAAACTCTTTTGAAACTGAATCTATGAAACCTTCTTAGAACAAAAAAGCTAAAATTGAAAAAAAAAGCCTAAAATGTACCTATAGGTAGGTACTTAAATTATATTATTAAAGCCTTATTTATTTTACTTCTAATCAGGCGTTCTTTGCGGAAATCAATTACATATTATGCAAAATATTTAGCGTTATCACCGCAAATAGATCTAGGTTTGGATACAAGATGCAGCACCGCCCTTCTTTCCCGCCAAGCGGTCGTCGGCATCGAGTCTATATCTCTTGAGAATGCTCTTGATGGATGAGGACAAGGAGGTTGTGATGAGGATGTTCAGTGGGTCTATGTGGCATGATTATAGATGCAACACGAATTTTAAACGTTTTAAACCAATTGGTTTTAAACCGTCTTTTTGGTATAAAACGATTTAAAACCACACTTACTGGTTTAATATGGTTTAAAATGTTATGTTAATATTTTCCGGAATATCGGGCGGGGAGGGCGGTGCTGCATCCTGCATCTAAGCCTGGATCTATTTGTGTAATGAACACTGGTGGGCTTTATTCTTCACGTATCGCTGATACTTCCAACTCGTCTACGCAGTGTGGTGGTCGCAAGCGCGACTGCTGAGCATAAGGTCCTGGGTTCGATTCCCGGATCGGGCAGTGTTACTGGATTTTTCAATTAGGGGCATCAGGAATTTCTCAGTAGCAGCCATGGGGTCTAGATTTGTGCCCGGTTGATGGCAATTAGGCTCGCCCCCTGGGTCTTAAACATAACTAGCGAAATGTGGGAGTACAAGCGATGTTATGTTATGATACTCAAAAAAACTCAAAACTCAAAGCGTTTATTTCAATTAGACCTTCGCAGGCACTTTTGAAAGTCAGAAAAACAAAGACGAAGCTACAGTTACAGACACAAGGCATAATAACTTGTGAAAGTACTGTAGTACTTAAATACTTCCAAATTATATAGTTGGGCCCAGTACGTGGTCACGTTTATTGAAGCGTCAGAGACGTTATATTCAGATCGTCGGAAGGTGCAGGTAAACGGACACCTGGGGCACTCCAGCAGGTGGGCATGGTCAGAGCCGGAGCGCTGCACTCGCTCTCTGTGTTGGAGGAATCTGTATTAAGTACCCCATTTTGCCAGGGTAGTTATTGGCGTGTTGGGAATAGGCCGAAAAGGAAGGTAATAAATAAAACACAATTCCACACTTACTTCTATCTTCTTTAGTTATGTATTTTTATTTATTTATTTTATTTACATGATAATAGGCAGATATACATTCCCCACCCTGTTAATTTTCTTCTGATTTCGCCAGCTGCCACAAAATGATCAGGGAGTCCAAAATGGCCGCTTCCGCAGAATCATAATAGGACTAAAGTATATTATTATAAACCACGTTTAAATTCTTTGGCGACAGACGCAGTTAATGTTATGAATTATCACTTTGTGACCATTTTAGGAATTGTAACGTAAATTCATATTTATATTTTACTAGCGGCCCGTCCCGGCTTCGCACGGGTGCCTATGTGACAGGGTGAATGTAGCTTTAACGACGAAAGAATTTCTGAAATCGGCGCAGTAGTTTTTGAGTTTATTCATTACAAACATACACACACAAATCTTTCCTCTCTAAAATATTAGTGTAGATTTATGATTCTGCTAAAGCGGTCATTTTAAGGCCAGGCCAGGTCAGTTAAAATTATAATGCTACATGAATCCTTTGGCGTGTGTATGATATTAAAATAACATTATGGTATTTCGGACATAGTCCAAAGCGTACAACCCAGCAAAAGTCCTACTAGGCTAGCATAAGTTCAATTCATGTACCTAAGCCTAGTAACTACTTTCCGTGAAGTTACTGCCTAGATGGTATATCAATCATAGTAACTAGGTAGTTCTTACCTACCCAAACCACACCTTCCCAGAATGATTTGAAGATACGCCGTGGAAGGATACCGACGCGAAAACGGTCACCACCACAGAAATCTTAATTCTTCTTCTAATCTTAATTTAATAAAGCAAAATAAAATGCAGAAAGGAATGAAGAATTACACAAACATCAAATAGTATTGCAATAGCAACATTGCTGACTAGAAGCCGGGCAAAATTACTACAAGCACACCCACCATCTCCGGACTTGTCGCTCAGCTCCGCCTCGCAGCCGCAAGGACGCGCCTCAACCGTGAGTAGTGTCCAGAGTCGCTGCAGTTGCGTCGAGCTCCAGCGACGAGTTTTTCTCCCCGCCGTCGACACCACCACCTCCACCACGACGACGAGGAAGAGGACGGCCACCAGCGGGCTTGGGACCTCGAGGCCAACCGGCCCCGAACAACCCCGCTGCCGGTGGAAATGTGTCGGGCATGCGATAGACTCGGCCCAATAATGAAAATGTCATGCGCGCGTATTATGACTGAGGCTGGGGTATTACTGAGGCTATTAATAAAAACACCTTTTTCCTACAAAAGAGCAATACCTAACGGTCAAAATGTATTGAACAACTGTTTTTTTTAATAACCGTTTTCGTTTCGGTGTCCCTTCCGTCTATCGTCTATACAATACAATACCTCTTTGAACTTATGCTAGCCTAATACTTTTTGCTGAATTATACTTATCAAGATAATTTAAGTTAGCTTGGAGAAAGAAAAAATTACATTGAAAAATTTTGCTACCTTAGCTTCGCATTTGGCTTTTTCGCTTTCGCTCCAAATGCGCTTGTTTATTGCTTTAAACTCGGTTTTTTGTATTTATAATTACTTTTTTTGTTTCCAGCTTTTCAGTTTAAAAATGTGAAAGATTTCACAGACGATTTAAACATCTTGAATTTTTCACTTTGATACCCCACCATAGTTCGTCGATTTTTTTTTCACAATACAGCGTCTGTTTGTCGCCATATTGGATTTTCATTACTACCATGTCTTAATGACACCTAACAAGATTAAGAAAAATCGATTGACGACGTAAGAATCATCCAAATCGGCCCACGCGTTTGGTTCTCTAGAATACTACAAGAAACAAATATTCATATTTAAGCTGATAAATACATTACCCTCCCCCTCCCTCAGTCGGGTAAAAACAAGATGGCGGCGTTTGTTGCGAAGTGACTACGGTTACGCGGCAAAGAACCACGTAGCACTACAAAGTGATCTTTATTCTCATTACTACAAGGTTGCTGTTGAGTTCAAAATACGGTGAAAAGACTGTATAAATTAATAACAACGTTTTAAGAATAACTACAAGGTTTAATTTCCAGTAACAACTCAAAAACAGTCTCCACGAGCTTGTATTTCATATTGAAGGTGGTTCTTCTTGCGTCCACGGAGCCGTACATCATGTTAAATGTGAAGAGACAGGGGAAGTACTAGAAAGAGAATAATATGAATTTAATAGCACGCCTATAATTAGCCCAGTTATGTCGCAACTATGGGGGTGAGCCACGGAGTCTGGATTTGTGCCCTGTTGATGGCAATAGGGTCGCCTTCTATTACATGGAACTTGAAACATAACTGATTGGCGAAATGTGGGTGTGTGTGGGTACACCTCTACCTAACCCTTCGGGAATTACAGCTTTGATGTTATGTTATGTTAGGTTAGTCGCGCGTTTCCAACGTGGGCGAAGTCACGAGCACTAGTTTTTCTCTCTTACCATAATCGGTCCGCCATTTCCCAACCATTTTGGGGACGGCTTCTAATTTTACTCGGATGCAGGAAAATACCAGTATTTTTAACCGACTTTCTTCAAAAAGGAGGAGGTTTGCAATTCGGCTGTATCTTTTATTTATTTATTTAAACTTCATGTACAATAGTGGTACATAGGCGGACTTAATGCCATTAGGCATTCTCTATCAGTCAACCGTTTGGGTTTGGGTTCAATAAGAAAACGCTGTGGTAGGGTACAAAATAAATATTAAAAAAAATAATAATAATAAGAACTTATAGTGATACTAATACACATAATACTTAGAAGATAAACTAATAAATATTATAACAAATACCTAATAATAATTACCGTGACTCGACTTCAAATTGAGAGTCATTTATTCTGACTTAGATAGTGGTTACGAACTTTGCTTTTAAAAGTGAATTTGCTTTCAGCTTTCTTAATGCCAAAAGGTAGCGCGTTCCAAAGCTTTATAGTGGAGATAGCGTAAGAATTTGACTTAAAACCGGTGCGGTGTGAAGGAATTTGGAGAAGTAGATTCTTGGAAGCTCGAAGGTTACGACTGTGAGAGCTGCCCAACACTTTGAAGTATTTTTTTAGATAATCGGGAGCACATCGATCGTTCATAATCGTGAAGAGCATGCAGAGAGATCTGAGGGACCTCCTGAGTCGGATAGGATTTAAGCTGAGAACGGAAGGAAGAAATGTGATCATATTTACGAAGGCCAAAAACAAAGCGAATACAATTATTGAGAAGTCGATCCAATTTATTTTAGAAGTTCTTGGGAAAGATCAGAATAACAAACATCAGCATAGTCGATAATGGGAAATACAAGTGACTGGACCAAAGTAAGTTTGGTGATAGATGGCAGGAAATGCTTGAATCTATAGAGAGACCGCAGTGAGAACGTGACTTTCTGGCTCACCTGAGCCACGTGTTTATTCCAACTTAAACTGCCGTCAATGTACAGACCTAAGTCTTTTACGTGCGGTGAAAGAGATATGACGGAGTTTTCGTACAGCAGTGGCATAAGTTGGCTAGTGTTCACATTTCTCAAATAGTACGAACTACCAAAGAGGATGGCCTGACATTTCCCGACGTTAATAGAAACCCCAAATTTGCCAGACCATTCTTCGATAGTTCGAAGATCAATTTTAATGTTTGTTACCTCTTAACTCCGTCATTTATTAACCGATTTGAAAAAATCTTTTTTTATGTGAAAGGATTAGTCCCAAAGAAATTTCATCAAATCGGTTCAGTATTTTTTTTCCCTTGGTCTATGTATGACATGATGGTTCCTTAATAACCGCTTGTTACAATGTAAAAACTTGTTTCATTCACAAGAATTTGTGTGGCATAATATAACTAAAAAGGGTAAAATTCTCTGCGAAACTTTCTGCGAAAAAAAACCGACTTCCAAAGAGACACTAAAAAAGTCTAAAATAACTTTACTTGCCGAAGTCGGTGGCAAAAACTCAATAAAACAAACAAAGTCACCGACTTCCGACTTGATGTTATTTTAGACTTTTTTAGTGTCTTTTTGGAACTTTTTTTCGCAAAAAGTTTTTTATATGGAGCGATTGCCAACAGGTCGAAACTTACCGGCAGCCCTTGTTGTGACTCATAGGTAATTTCAGGAGTAGACTCTGCACATTTGAGCATGGTCAGTCTGTCAGGACTGATGGATAGCAACTGCAGCTTAGCCTGCAAACGAAGAACCATAGAGGGTTTCAGCATCATCATCGTGACCTTGTCCCATTCTGCTTGAGGTCGGCGCATCACGTTTTCATCTTCCATTCCCCCCTGTCAGACGTCACGGCATCATTTTCTCCTTTCTCTTTCGTATCATTCCTCACACAATCCACTCCCATCCACCTTTTCTTTGGCTTTATTTTTCACAATTTTCAGCAGTACTGGTACCCCAGTGGTAATGACCCTTTTTTTTCGGATGGGATATCATCAAATAACTCCTCCCGCTCTAGGCTGAGCAGGAGGGAGTGTCAGACTTGTACTGACTAAAACCCATCCATGTTCCTTCTTTTGCCCTTTGTGTTCCAGGGCCGCGGTATCTCTTTCGAACAGTCCCGCAACCCTGGCAGGAGTGGTAATGACCCTGACTTATCAACGTGTTGTCGTGGATTCGAATCTTTTGGACTTTTGTGTGTTACTTAGTAACTTATTTCATCACTACTGCTCACAAAACGGTGAAGAAAAACATCGTGAGCATGTCCTAAGACTAAAAAATTGTGTACACGTGACACTCTCACACAGCTCACTCTCTCTAACAGAGGGAGGCCTCTGTGCCAACAATGGGAAAATTATGGGATGATTATCATTCTGTTGCTGTTATCCCATTCATTTGTGGTCGGCGCAGCTTGTCTTCTTCTTCCATACTTCTCTATTACTCGTCATCTCATCAGACACCTCCTTTCTAGCCATATCATCCTTCACACAGTCCATCCATCGTATCTTTGGTCTTCCTCTACTCTTATACCCATTCACATTCATACTCAAAACTATCCTCACGAGATTTTCCTCATTCCTAGCATTTCCTCAACTATATTGTGGTCGGTACCAGTCTAACTGAATGCTCCTGAATACCAGTATTTTACATGGAGCGACTGCCTATCTGCCCGCCATACCACTGAACAACATGATAACCCAATATTCATTCATTGGAAGACCAGCGTCAGACAGCATCACCTGTCTGGCATGAATGCTAAAATGGTATATTTTTGGCGCAGCCGTGAGGCACACACTACAGTCATAGGTACTACTCGTATTTATTTTCCCTTTTTTGTGACTTTTGTTAATATTGTGTGCTTAATGTACTGACGCCAAATAAACAATTTTCATTCTTTCTTTCTAGATGATATTAAGGTGGAAAAAGCGGGCAAAGGGGCAAAGATAGCCCGCGAAATTTAAATTTTCTCAAGTTTATTGCAATTAGCAGGTCAGTGTCGTTAACCTGACACTGACCTGCTCACGATAAAAAAGAAAGAAGGTCACGATGCGCCAGTAACAGGTATGGAGTTACAGAATTATAATCATTCAAATCATCAATACAGCTCTCCAAGTTCATATAATGTCATTCAATAGCTATTTTATGAAAAAGTCACTCTTTGGGATTATATGAACTTGAAGAGTTGTATTGATGATTTGAATGATTATAATTCTATAACTCCATACGTGTTACTGGCGCGATTCATATTTTCATCAACATACAACCAGACACTGACCTGCAAATTGCAGTAAACCTAAGAAAATTTAAATTTCGCGGGCTACCCTTGCGCATCCACCTTAACCAATAATAGCATGAAAATATACAATTCTCTTTGTGTCGACCGCTTCTCTTGCTTGCATGATGATAGTGCGATATCCTGCTCCTTGGTTCCATCTGGAACAAGCATCATTGATCATTGGTCTAGTAGTCGGAAGCGCGACTGTTGAGCATGAGGTCCTGGGTTCGATTGCCGGCTCGGGCAAAGTGTTATTGGGTTTTTTAATCAGGAATTTCGCAGTAGCCGCCACGGAGTCTGGATTTAAGCCGCCATTAGGCTCAGCCCAGTACATGGGACTTAACATAACTGGCGAAATGTGGGTGTTCTAATAGGGTATACCCTACAAACAAAACATTTTTTATTTCTTAAAAATGCCTTGTATTCGACCATAAAAACATTGTGGTACACTTGTTTAATTCTCTAATACAACACTTATTTTACAATTTAATATTTTATTTAGCGTGTTTTTGGTGAAACGGAACGCAAACACAAAACGCATTGATTCCGGTAGTGACGTCAAAATCCATGTGTCAAAGAAACACTTTTAATTGAAAAGTACTTAAAGTTTCACTAAGATTTTACTGTAATATTGTTATTGCAATTTTTGCTTAAATAAAGCACTTACATTTTAGTAAAACTAATCTACTAAGGGCTAAAAATTAGATTTAAACAAGGCAGATAGAGGTAAGTGACATCAAAGTCCTGACATGAATGGCCGCGACAGTCATGGACATTTGAACTGTCGTAGAAAATTGTAGGAGTTTAATATTTTTTTTATGCGTTAAGCAGTAGTTGAAATTAACTTTTAATTATTTTCTTGGGTTGATAGTACTGCATATTATTGATTTAAGTGAAAAAAAAATTACATGCATATTCCCTATTAGGTACACCTTTGCCTAACCCTTCTGGTATTATAGCCGTGATGTTATGCTGTCCTGGATATAAAGTTTCTTACCGGCTCGATTGAAAGTTATAAGCCCTGGACATGAAAGCCATGGCGTGGTACGTGTGCCTCTCCATCACCCACTCCTTGCGAGAAGACAACTCAACATGGGTGTGGCCATCGAAGTCTGGGAAGAAGTCGCAAGCTGCTTCGCGCATGAGCTGTAAGACAATGATCATCGTCATCTACCAGGCTTATCACAGTTGGACGTAGTTTAAGAGCGTTAAAGTCTTACGGCATTTCATACAAACTTAGATCTCATTTGTTTTCGATATGACTGAACCGATTTTAATGAAACTTCATACGCATAAGCAGGATACATACGTCTAAAAAGTTGACACAGAACATTTTCGAAATGTCTTTAAAAAAGAAAATTCTGTTTCTATGAAAAATCTAAAATCGGTCTAATTTAGCTGTAACACTATTTTTCGAAAATGTTCGCTGTTAACTTTTTAGAAATATGTATCCTGCTTATGCGTATAAAGTTTCATTAAAATCGGTTCAGTCATTTCGAAAACAAATGAGATCAAAGTTCGTATGAATAAGAATAAGAAACTTTTATTTAAAAACATAGGTAAATTACACGGTGTGTGAGATGTTTAGATTCTCTATGTTTTGCCGTGAAGCGTACAAATATATTATGTAATAATTTAAAAACAATTTATCAGGAAGTGTTCCTTGCAATCATTATCTTATGAACGTATTATAATTATAAGAACTGGAATTTTATTATTATATATTTAGATAACTATAACATATTCAATACAGTTTAAAGTAACAATAAATGTAAACATAAAATGACAATTAATTAAAATATTAAAATTTAGAAACCTACAATAAATTTATCAATTAATTAGCAAGAGTTATTATAATTCAAGATTAGATGTCATGTATTATAGAAAAAACAATAAAATAGAGGTCAATATAAAATATCATTACTCGTAAGTAATAGATGTCAAGTACTAGTTTAACACAACAGACGTCAGTAAAAAAATGTCAATCAAATTTCGTCATAAAATTATCAAAATACACAATTGGATGTGAAAACAACTAAACAGACCTTTCAATCTTTAAAAAGTATAGTAATATTTTTTCCTTCAGAAACTCATTTACATTACACTAGGATCTACTGACCAGAAAGTTCTCCAAATGTCTTGTATATAGGTGGATATTTAATATTCTAATTGATTCTGGTATATGGTCATAAATAGTTGCTGCCAAATGAAATGCCGTAAGACGTTAACGCTCAGTGAAAAGGATGCAATCCACAACATGTCCAAAAAAGTACTTAAGGGCCCTCTTAAGTACTTTTTTGGACATGTTGTTCCCGGTCCGTCTATCGTCAACGCGAGCATGGTCGAAAAGCTTGTTGTTTCATCCAGAGTCACAGCGGCGATTTTCTTTCGATTCCCCCGTATTACCCCGTCCCGACCCCGCACATCTCGTCTCCCGCGCACCTCATACCGACTAACGCGATGACATTGAACGAAAAATAGTGCCCCAAAATTTCTTAAACTTGTTCCAGGAAATACGTGTTTTTGAATAAGTCTGTGAGTATGTGAAATAAATATTTGTCATTAAGAATCTCCATTACATGTGCAAGGTTTCTATCGTGATGTTTTATTTACTTTTAGAGTTTACGAGTACGTTATGAACGGCCAAAGTTCAGGTAAAATTTGTGCAAAACAGCCATTTTTGGAGGCTTATACTGAATTTGTTTCTACAATTTTTAATTTTTTGCTACCATAGAAACCTAGATATAGTGCACAAAACACCTATTAGTTAAAAAAAATCAAAGATAGATGTGTAACAACTGCATAATCACGTACGAGCGTTTGTATGAAAAGTATGTCGGGTTGGCCGCTCTTAAGCGCACCAAACTGATGATAAATATCTACTACTACCTACATCTATACAAATAAATAAAATCGAAGAGTCCGTTTGTAATGTCAAAATAACAGATTTTTAATTAATGCATGTGAAAGTATACACGGTGGAAGGGCACCTACGCGAAAATGGTTGCCACGTATTCCGTACATCGTTCATAGCACACAGAAATTTTACATCGGATTTAAAAAAAAACACCTGTTGTGTTTGTAAGAAAAGCAAATTTCTTTTTTAATAACCAATGAAAAATGTCTATGTGGGGGGGCTCAGAATGATGTACTGAATATGTGGTAAGCGTTCTCGCGTGTACCTTCCACCCTTATACGGTACTTATAACAAAAAAAAAACGTTATTTTAAATTTTTGTCTGTGTGTCTGTCTGCCAGTTTGATCCGGCTAATTTCCGATACGACTGGACCGATTTTGACGGGATAGCTGATGTTATAAGGTCTAACATAGGCACTCCTCAAAGAGGGGACTTACCGCCAGCGTCACTATTGTTGCGTGCCTTAATCTAAGAACGCTTGGGTTACCAAGACAAATCTAACGATATGTTAATTAAAAAAATCCGTGCAGCGGTTTGGAAGATATGAGGTAGGTAGTACCTACTAAAGAATATTACATGCATATTACATATTATACATACAAGATACGCGCGAAAAAAACAACCCTTCCGTGGCAGTCGGGTAATTTACTAAATAAATAAATACCTACGTGTTACTATCACGAATCATATTTTATTAACGCAAGTAAAATGAATATGAATACGACCCGTGCGTACGTGTGCAGTGCTCGTCACACATTTATTGCATTGTTGCTTCAACTTTGAACGAAATTTTGTACAAAACTATCACTCCGAGTCTAATTACTCCATCACGAACCTGCACAAGCTTCTTCACAGTATATTTCTTATTGAAATGTTCAGTCAGTGCCTCGGTGGACGCATTGGCGATCGACTTCAGCTTCACGTAGTTACTAATGCAAAGAAATGTGACTGTCACACACAGGCCTGTTACTGTCACCAGAACGCCTTTCCTGTTGAATGATGGGGGTTAGACTGGCTTATCTAACCATCAGTAGCGAAGGGTCAATTTTTGTAAGAGGAGAGCCGGAGTACATATACAGCGTGTAATAGATAGGGTATAGTCATATGGAAGACTGTGGTACGGACCATCAAACTGATCAACTTTCTCTATGGGACCACAATCGTAATCGTAAAAAAATAATCAGCTGTCCCATATATTTGGTTCGAGTAGGTATTGAAATTTTGTATGGGGCAGTTGATTATTTTTTTGTGATTTTAGAGAAAGTTGTCCAGTACCACAGTCTTCCATATGACTGTACCCTTTCTGTTACACGCTGTATTTAATGTGATCTTATTATTTGTCTATAAAATACTGACTGCGCCATTTTTCAAAGGGAAGCCGGTAGGAATCGGGTTGTATGGAACCTTCGCCACTGCTTTACATACTAATAGATAAAATTGAAGTGTCTGTTTGTAATATCAAAATAACAGCTTTTTGTTAAATGCATATGAAAGTATATCCCGTACTTATAACAATAATTTTTATTTTTGTCTGTCTGTTTGTTTGTTGCGGCTAATCTCGGAAAAGGCTGGATCGATTTTGATGGGAGTTTTACTGGCAGATAGCTGATGTTATAAGGAGTAACTTAGGCCTTGCTTTAGAAAAGGGATTAGGGTTCCGAGCAAAAAGATTGAATTTGTTAAAAAATCTAACTCAAATAGGCAAGTCATTTTTGTAGAGAAACCCGAACAAAGCGCTTTGCTTCCACATTTATTGTGCGAAACCATTCTGTGGGATTCACTGCCGGCTTCTCTGTTCCCTGATCATTATAATCTGGATATCTTCAAAGTTCAAGTGAATCGGTTTCTTCTAGGCAAGCGTGCTCCACCCTAGGCCGTGTCATTGCTTCACATCACCGAAATTGCGGCAAAACGCAAGCCTATTTAGTGTAAAAATAAAGATAGAAATCTAATGCAGCCTTGGACTAACGATTCGTACCTACTCAATGTGACCAAAAGCACCTAGCTAAATGTGAATTGATACTCTCAAATGTGATTTCACCATAAGACGTTAGTCGGGTCTTGTCGGATTACAATCATAAAGGGTGTAACAAGACCCTTAACGAAGCCGAAAGGCACTTGTTCTCCCCATCATTGCGATAATTTTTTTCTTTAAGACCATACCTGGGAACCTTCTAGTTACGGAAATATTGGGGGTCAAAGTTCCAACTTTTCCACAAGTTTTTTAAAAAATAAGTTCTTGTTTTGAACGTAAGATTTTTACTGTAAACACCTCCACGATCCCCGTACTATTCAATCCATCCATCAGCACAATGTTTTGAGTGCGTTACATTGAGTCCTACCGTAAAACGTGATATATAAACCAAAAAAAAAAAAAAAATCCCAGCAATAATTTTTGCCTAAAGTTATTTAGTTTCATGTACTGACATATAGCTTGGTTAACAGCTTCGTTAAGGGCGTTGTTACACCCTGTATGCATAATTCTGGGGAGGTGTGGTTTGGGTAGGTTAGAACTACCTAATTACTATGATTGATATGCGGCCGGTGGCGTCAACGGCGTCGTCGGTGTAATAGACGCAACTGACTGTATGTCTCGACACTGGCTCTACCGTGTGGGAGATGCTGTCTTGGATTTGGAGTCTTCTGGACTTGGTGTTGATGATAAATAGTAGATATGTAAAAAAATAGTTACCCCCAGGGGTCTGGTTTAATATCAAATGCTTGATAAGGCATGTTGCTGTATTTCAATGTTGCAATGCCTATTGGCCCTGTAACAAATGTAATTATTACACTTAGAATATTCATCAGCATCATTCTCTTGTCCATAACCTAATTTATTTGGGGTTGATGCAGCACGTCTTCTCTATTACTCGTCATCTCAGCAGTCACCTTTTTTATAACCATAACAAATAATCTTATCACAGACATAGATATACTATAACTGGCTACCTACCAGCAAGCTAATTTGTTTAAAACAAATAAGTTACAATTCTTTTTAGACCTTTAATGGTACACTAGTCGGTCGTACTTCTATAAAAACAAACAAACGTATTATGGCGATTACTCCACTGTTTGATGGTGTACGTTCAAAATAAAAAAAAATATATCGATTTGTCTCATCATTATCTAGCCCTTTATGGAAACAAAAAAGTAAAAAAAAAACATATTTTTTTTCTATTTGCATTTTTTTTTTTACTTTTTATTTTGAACGTACACCATCAAACAGTGGAGTAATCGCCATACTACGTTTGTATGGAAGTATGACCGGCTAGTTGTACCCATAGAGAACAAAAACTTTGTCTATTTTGGATTAACTTGTTGGTATACAGCATGTAACTGAAATGGTATAATCATATGGAATACTGTGGTACGGACCATCAAACTGAACCACTTTCTCTATGTGACCACCATCGAAATCGTAAAAAAATAATCAGCTGTCCCATACATTTGGGTCTAGTAGGTATTGAAATTTTGTATAGGACAGCTGCTTATTTTTTCTGTTACACGCTGTATACAACGTGTTTTTTTTTGATATCCCATAACTCTAGGGTATGATTGAGGCCATATCAAAGAATCAACTGGCATATGAGTTATGTTCCAATCCTTCGTTTTTTTTTTTTCATTTTTCATTCAAAATAATTCGGCAAAGTCACGATTATTAATGTAAAACACCCTTACGTGAAATATGACAACATCGCATTTTCTTAGCTTTAAATATGAATGATTGGTTTGAATAAAAATGAATTACTTGTATTTATCAATGAGACTTAGATACCATTACTACACTATTGCGAAGTCTGGCAACCTCGCAAAAGAAAAGATTCGTCATACTGGTGACAATTTTTGACCTAATTTAATTATGATTGATGATATCTCCGAAACAATGCATTTTTGGACCACCTATTCTAGGAGTTTTAGTATTATTTTTACCTACAGAATATAACCCTAGAGTTATGGGATATCAAAAAAAACAGGTTGTATAGTAAACTAAATAGTGCTTATGACGTCATAGTAGGTAGTAAAAAAATGGCACGGTTGGTTTCCATAAGGATCGTGGTGCTTGCGTTATCTAGGATCTTTCACACAGTCCATCCATCGTCTCTTTGGTCTTCCATTACTCTAATAGCCATTCACATTCATACTCCCTCACGACATTTTTGTCGTTCCCTTGATCATCAACTGCTTATAGCCAGTATTTTACACGGAGACACTGATAATTATGATGAAGCGAGGTGGATGTTAAGTGTGACCAGACTGGATAAAATAAGGAATGAGTGTATTAGAGGATGTTTGAAAGTGGCGCCAGTCACAGAAAAGTTGAAAGTGAATCGACTGTCTTGGTATGGGCGTGTGATGAGGGGCGAATCGCATGTGACGTGATCGTGTGTGTGTGTTTGTGCACATAGGTTTATCCTCATCCCCAAAACTCACAATCAAACTAAGGTTTGCTGTAAGAAAACCCAATTCTGGGTTAAGCTCGCCGTTGTACGCATAATTTATATATTGTAATTTTGTGTGTCCTACTTTAATATTTTGTGTGCAATAAAGAATAAGAATATAAGAATGTGACTAGAAGAGTGATGAATATAAATGTTGATGGATGGAGAGGAAGACCATGCAAATCGGAGTTGAAGATCCAACGGTGCAATATTTAGGAAAAACATTTTGATATCACCCATCGTATTACCCAGTACTGGGTTCTGTGATCAGATAGGCAGTCGCTCCATGTAAAATACTGGTATTCAGCTGCATCTGGTTAGGCTGGAAGCCGACCCTTGGAAAAAAACTAGGTACGTGATGATGACATTTAGATGTCACCCAGTATTCCTAGTGCAGTGGTGTGGTAGCTTAGTTCCAGGCAAGGATTCACTTATTTCATCACCACTGCTCTCAAAACGGTGAAGGAAAACATCGTAAAGAAACCGGCATGTCTTATAATCAAAAATTCGAAGACATACTATCAACCCGCACTGGGCCCGCGTGAAGAATTACCAATTATTATTATAGAGAGAACGCCTGTGTTTTAGCAGTGGGAACTTTACAGGCTGTATACTAGTGATCGTGAAGAAGGACACAAGTATACTCACAAACACATTAAAAGTCACTTACGGGATATCTTGACTCTCTACGGGTTGAGTCAACCCGCGATCATGGCGCTTGCAACAGCATCGAAATATCGGGAGCTCAAAATTACAGACAATCACGGATGATATCAGTAAGTGACAGTTTATCACCGGTATTCTTAGTCGTGGATTGAACTTAAGTCAGACTTGACACGCCTACATTCCACCCCATTAGACATATTGACAGCTACAGTTTGTTTATAACTGGACATAAACGCCGTTTATGTCGGGTTTATACGGGCGTTTATGTCAAATAATTATAAACAAACTGTAGCTGGAATGTAGGCGTGTCAAGTCCGACTTAAGTTCAATCCACGACTAAGAATACCGGTGTTATGCGTAGGTGTTAACCGTGAAAGTTTAAAATAGTGTTATACTCACAAAGAACTCCAGTCCGAAACTGTATAGTAAGCTTGTCCTCATTGAATTTATAATCATTGACAAAGTTCGTGGTCCAGATATTGCGGCTTTCTTGCCACTGGACAATTACTGGTGGTTCGTTCCACATCACATCGTGGGGGAGACTGCAACAAGATATCGGTTATAACGATCCAGAGTAACTTCACAGTCGTATTGTAGGAAGAGGGCAGAAAGTCTAGACCAGTGATTCCCAAAGTGGTCCAGGTGGACCTCCAGGGGTGCAGGGGAGACTCAACGGGGGTCTAGGTTGGTGTGAAAAAAAATGGGGTTCACAAGTTGTAAGGGGGCTCCACGAAAATATATCTAAAAACAGGAAAAAACAAAAAACAGGATGACAACCAATCGTTTATCTTTTACTAGCGACCCGCCCCGGCTTCGCACGGGTGCAATGTTGTGCATATAAACCTTCTTCTTGAATCACTCTATCTATTAAAAAAACCCGCATCAAAATCCGTTACGTAGTTTCAAAGATTTAAGCATACAAAGGGACATAGGGACATAGGGACAGAGAAAGCGATTTTGTTTTATACTATGTAGTGATAATTAAAATTCGCAAATACATTCGGAAGAAGCTGGCAGTTTCGTCACAACGGTAATGTTTTCTTCATTGTTTGTCTTTTTATTTTAGTATATTCGTGTAAATGTCTATTTACACTATATATATTTTGATATATATATATATATATGGTATTTGATATATATTTTAAAGTATTTTATATATCGTTGTAGTTTATCTTAGTATTCATTAAGTTTATTTTCAGATAGACACCTACCAATGTTTGTCTCTGCTTCACCCAAAGGTTGACTGGTAGAAAATGCCTATGGCATTAACTCCGCCTCTGTAAATTGTGCTTAAATATATCTGTTTTCATAGTAAAGAACAAAATGCCGGTTGCTATGTTGTTATGCTTTACCTATCAATGTAGGATTGTAGCCAGCTAACAACTCAAGCAAATACAAAATTTTCAGTGAATTTTGAGAGGTTGTATTTCGTTGAAAAATAGTCGTATTGAGGCTTAAAAATCGGCCAAGTGCGAGTCGTACTCACACGCACACAGGGTTCCGTAGCACCAAACAATATAATAAAAATATTTTGAAGGCTAGGTATTGTAATTGTATTACATTAAACAGCAAAACTAAATTTGTTTTTCATAGTATGCTAATGAAAAACAAAGTTACTGCTGCAGTTTGATGAAAAGTCCCATATCTCAAAAAGTTATCATCAAATTTTATTCAAACCAATTTTGGTTGAAAGTTTTTTTTTTCGCTCTACAATCTACAATCCTAAATTTTTTCAGAATGTTCCTCCTCTTACTTTAGAAATTAGAGGGGGACACACATTTTACCACTTTGGAAGTATCTATATCTTTCAAACGGTTGACTTTGAGAAAAAATGGTTTTAGGATCTACTAGACTAAAATCATTTTATCCAATATGGGTAATAATTATGTTCCATATTAGAATTTATTATTTGTTTTATTTTATTGTTTTCTACACTTCTGGACTGAACTTGTTTTATTCTTTTCAGTTTTTATTTAAAGTTATGTTATTTTTTACGCAGTTCGGTTTTTAGGGTTCCGTAGCCGAATGGCAAAAAATGGAACCCTTATAGATTCGCCAAGTCTGTCTGTCTGTCCGTGTATGTCACAGCCACTTTACTCCAAAACTATTAGGACTACACAGTTGAAACTTGGTAGGTAGATGTATTCTGTGAACCGCTTTACGATTTTTATACAAAAATTTAAAAAAATATAAAATTAAGGAGGATCTCCCCTTAAATGGAACTGAAACTAAAAAATATTTTTTTCATCAAACCTATATGTGTGAGGTGTCTATATACAGCGTGTAACAGAAAGGGTATAATCATATGGAATACTGTGGTACGGACCATCAAACTGAACAATTTTCTCTATGGGACCACCATCGAAATCGTAAAAAAATAATCAGCTGTCCCATACATTATGGTCGAGTAGGTATTGAAATTTTGTATAGGACAGCTGATTATTTTTTTACGATTGCGATGGTAGTCCCATAGAGAAAGTTATTCAGTTTGATGGTCCGTACCACAGTATTCCATATGATTATACCCTTTCTGTTACACGCTGTATAGGTCACTAGAAATGACATTGAAGTTCATAAAACCATTTTCTCTCAAACTTAATCGTTTGAAAGATAGATACTTCCAAAGTGGTAAAATGCGTGTCCCTCTAATTTCTAAACTAAGAGGAGGAAAATTCTGAAAAAAATATAGGATTATAGAACGTAAAAAAACTTACAACCAAAATTGGTTTGAATAAGATTTGATGTTTATTTTTTGAGATATGGGACTTTTTCATCAAACTGCAGCAACAACATAGTATGTGAATGAAAAACAAATTTAGTTTTGTTATTGAATGTGAAACAATACAACATATGAATGAGCCTTCAAAATATTTTTATTATATTGTTTAGTGCTACGGAACCCTATGATCTGAGCGAAGAAGAAAACTAACTCAATAAACACCATGGCCAGCCTTTCATACTGGGCCTCCTGCGTCTTGATCTCTTGCTCGATCTCCTCGGGGGTCCGGTGAACCCCAGGCGCCGGGGGCTGCGGGGCGCGGTACTGGACCTGATACAGCTGCGGTTTTAAACTTTTTGGAAGTTGCACTGAGAACAAAAAATATTTTATGTATCTCTATAGCGTAACGTAACGCGTAGCGTAACGCGGTTTAGAAGCGACGATCGCGTTTACCTATAGGTGAAATTCGGCCGTACGTATGAAATAAAGTCACCTTCCGTGTGATCTGTTTGGCCGCTTAAGGCGCGGACTGACTACGATTTTAATCGCTACTAGACCGCGTAAACTATTGTCACCACTATGGAGCGTGAATAAGTTTGAAAATTGAAAATAATATGTATTTCAGTTGACATGTGACTAAGCTGCGAATTGCATTTATTTTATAGGTTTTCTTTAGATTATTCAAAATATAGACATTAAATTAAATAATTGTTTGGTTAAAGTAAAGAAAAAAAAATGTTAAGCTATTAAGTTCTTTAAAAAAAACTTTTGTATTCGCTGGATATACAGAGATTTTTTTTTTACATAGGTACACGATCTATACAAAATACAAATTAACAAAAATTTCAATGTCACATCATCATCAAATTTCAATATCATGTATTGTTTGACGCCAAAGTTTATTATTGTGCCGCAACTTCCCAATTTTTTATTGGGAATATTAAACTATTATTTATTATTCTGTTCGGTTAAAGTTTTTCTTTAAACCCTTCTCTGTCCACTGTATTTTTTGCGTTCGATATTTTCATTGCATTACGTCACACTCGACTATCTAAGAAACCAATTTTTTTTAGGAATATGAGGTAACAGCGCACCGTAAATAAATAAATCCATTTATTTCAGTTATCACAATATCCATGTCGGTACATTCATAATTATTCACATTCACAAAAATAAATCAAAATGTTAGTAAAAATATAGAACTTATATTTCTACGTTAGTATTTAAACTTAACTGTAACTTACATTTAAGCTCCAAAGCTTATGTAATCGACTGTCTTGTCTGTTACAAAACATCGCCAGAATGCTGTTAGGGCTGGCGCGGACTCTGCAGCGCAAGGCGGCGCACCGCTTACGCGAGATGGCATGAAAGCCATGGAGCCAACTTCAACTTCAGCATGGATTTTGATGAGGTTTTTACCAAGATTTAGAATTTAAATATTATAATTGCTAGCGGATTATCATCACCTGACTAGCCTTTTCCAGGCTTCCAATCTAACCGGATGCAACTGAATACCAGTATTTTACATGGATCGACTGCCTATCTGACCTCCACAAACCGAGTTAGTACCTACTGTGTAATGCGATTTCCCTTGGTAAGACTGGTTGTGAGACTTTCAGGCCACGCTGGCTTACCTATTACTTTAGGAATGAATGTGATCTAAAATTGAAATCTTAGACCGTTATCCGAAAGTAATAAGTAAGAGACGACCAAAGAAACGATGGATGGAATGGACTGTGTGAAGGATGATATGGCTAGAAAGGAGGTGACTGCTGAGATGACGAGTAATAGAGAAGTATGGAAGAAGATGACATGCTGAGCTGACCACAAATAAATAGGGATAAGAGCAGGCGAATGTTGATATTCCGAAAGTAATATTTAACTTATATACATACATAATTATATCACAGAAATCTCGATATTTTGATGGCGCCATTTGACCGGTGCGAAGCAGGGGCGGGCCGATATCTCTCTAAAGGCTGTAACAAGACCCTTAACGAAGCCGAAAGCCACTTGTTCTCTCCGTCATTGCGATCATTTTTTTGTTCTAGACCATACCTGGGAACCTTCTAGTTACGGAGATATTGGGGGTTAAAGTTCCAACTTTTTCACAAGTTCTTTTTTCTTAACGAAGCCGAAAGGCACTTCTTTTCCCCGTCATAGTGATTTTTTTTTTGCTGTAGACCATACCTGGAAACCTTCTAGTTACGGAGATATTGGGGGTCAAAGTTCTAACTTTTTCACAAGTTTTTTTTTTCTCAACGAAGCCGAAAGGCACTTCTTTTCCCCGTCATTGCGATCATTTATTTTTTGTTGTAGACCATACCTGGTAACCATCCAGTTACGGAGATATTGGGGGTCAAAGTTCCAACTTTTTCACAAGTTTTCTTTTTTCTTATCGAAGCCGAAAGGCACTTCTTTTCCCCGTCATTGCGATCATTTTTTTATTAAATTCAATTCAATTCAATATATTTATTTGTGAACATAGGTATATAATAGATGTTACAGTCCATGCAGTTGATCACTATGCCTACCATTTAGTGGTGTACAAATGTTAATTAATTCTATTCAAATAATACATCAAAGAATATAATAAATCAATAACAGGGAAAGAGTCAATATGAATGTCAAGAACAATATGAAATATAAATGAAATATTGTGGTTAAATGTCAATTTTAAAACTTGAAAACATATCATTATTCGTAATGTCATAAAATGAAAACAATGAGAAAACTTTACGTCAATGTCAATTATAAAATTCGTCAACCCACAACATCACAACATAATATTATCATTCAAAAATTCCTCAATAGAATAATATGCCTTAACAATTAATAATTTAAATAGCATTTTTTTAAATAAATATATAGTCGCTGCTGCCTTTATACATTTCGGAAGTTTGTTGTACAGTTTAGGACCCATAGTGAAAATGCTTTTCTGAAACATTGCAGTTTTACTTGGAATTAAGTTTAACTTATCAGCTCTACGAAGGCTGCTGACCCGGGAATATTTTGACAGGTTGCGTCGAACGAAAAGAACACTTTCATAAATGTACATACATGGTAGGGTCAATATCTTTAAGTCTTTAAAATGAGGAGCACAGCTGTCAGTTTTTTGAAGATTGCATATAGCACGAACACACCGTTTCTGTGCAATGAATGCAGTTTATTTTCCAGTCGCATTACCCCAAAACATGATTCCGTACCTTAAGCATGATGCGACTAGACCGTAATATGCAGTAAGTAGTGTCGATTTATTAACAGTATTTCGTAACTTTTTCAAAACATAAGAATATTGGTTCAGCTTATTACACACATTTTCAATTTGTATACCCCAAGCCAATGTATCTTCTATATGTAGCCCAAGAAATTTCGTTGATTTTGTTTCCTTAATAGGCACATTATTATAATTGATATTTAAATTTAATTTGTCATTTGTCCTTTGTCTAAATTTCATTATTAAGGTTTTATTTAAATTAATTTGCAAATTATTACATTTTAGCCAATTGATTACTGATTGTATATTCATATTAATGTCAAATTCAAGCGTATTTACATTATCACTGTTGAAAATAATTGTACTGTCATCCGCAAACATTGTCATGGGGTAAGACGTAGCTGTCGGCAAATCGTTTATGTATATAAGAAACAGCAGAGGCCCAAGTACACTCCCTTGGGGAACTCCACATGTTAAAATTCTAATGTCAGATTCATATTTCATGTCAATTTTTGTTTTAGGGCATATTCTATTAATGACTGTATACTGTCGTCTGTTCTGAAGATACGATTCAATTAAGTTATAAATGTTACCCCTTATACTATAAGAGTATAGCTTTCGTAGTAAAATTTTATGATCCACGTGATCAAAAGCCTTTGTCATGTCCATGAATAAAGCTAGTGTTGGCAGTCTTTTATCAACCCTAGATGTAATAATTTCGAGTAAATCATAGATGGCCATGTCAATGGTCTTGTTTTTTCTAATTTGTTTTTCAGTGAAAATCTCATTTTTCTCGAAGTATTCATTAAGACCATTGTACAACACTTTCTCAAAGATTTTAGAGATTACTGGCACCAATGCTATAGGTCTATAACAAGACATGTTATCAGTATCCCCTTTTATAAAAAGTGGTTTGATGACAGTTGTTTTTAGTTCATCAGGAAATATACCACTTGTAATACACATATTTATTAAATGGCTCAGGATAGGTGCGATATGAGGAGAAACATTTGTTAATACTTTTGTGCAGATGTCGTCGTACCCAGTACTAGTAGTATTTTTTAAATTTAATATGATATTATGGATTTGCTGGGGGGTTACTGGGGCCATAAACATAGAGGAACATCTGCTAGGTACGCTAGGTATGGTTGAATTGAGACCATGGTTTTTTGTACCATCATTCTGAACCTGATCTATGAAAAAATCATTAAAGGCTTTAGAAATTTGGGCAGGATCTGTTATTACCCTATTGCCTACCTTAAGTTGCTTCAGTTTTTCATTTGGTATCTTGACTTGACCCTTGTTTATTACTTTCCAGGTAGCTTTGGATTTATTTCTTGCCTGGGATATAAAATGGTTGTTTTGTGATTTTTGAGTAAGTCGAGTAACCATTTTAAATCGATCAGAGAACCTTTTGAAATTTTCTTTATTCTGTCTAGATGGTGCTAACCTATATTTCCACAAAAGATCACGTTTTCTTTTGCTGCACAACCTTAAGCCGCGACTTATCCACTTGGGTCGTTGCTTGATAGAAATTTTTACTTTTACTACTGGGAAACATAGGTCATAAAATAATTTGAATAATTTATAAAACGTACTGAAGGCAATCTTTGGATCGTCTTCTTCGTATACTTCAGAGAAACTAAGATTTTTAAGACAGTCAACAAATTTGTTTACGTTTTCTTTCGAATAATCTCGTCTTAAACAGAACCAATAGTCAAATGTGCATGTTTTTTTTAACGGGGCATTTTAACATTTGTGCTGTATGGTCTGATACGGCGAATTCTAATATCTCACCGTGACATCCTCTTACGTTATGTACAATATTGTCTATGCACGTACCACTACTCAAGCGAGTGGGTTCTTTGAATTGACATCTAAGATTAAATCCCGTTAGTAGCTGTATAAATTGTTCGGAGTATTTAGTGTTTTTCGTAAGGTCTATGTTAAAATCTCCGCATATAATCAATTTTCTATTTGAGTTAAATGAATAAAGTTGAAGTAGATTATTCAAATAGTCAAAAAATATTTCAATTTTGCTTTTAGCCTCGGTACTATTTGGGATTCTATAGACGCATATGATGACTATTTTATGTTCAATGAGTTCAACAGCACAGCATTCCACTATATTTGATATGCTGTTTCTGGCAACGTCAGGAATAGTCCTAATTTTTATTCCATTTCTTATTAGAATGCACGTACCACCATGTCTAGTATTACGGGTAAAATAAGCAGCCAAAGTATAGTTGGACATATGGAGTAGATTAAGGTCTGAATTTATCATATTATGTTCAGAAAAGCACAACACGTCAGCATCTTTTCCCTCACAAGCTAAATCGTACAATGAAACCATAAAAATGTCCTGTTTATTTAAAAGCCCATTAATGTTTTGATGTAAAATATAGATGCTATTATACACGAAAAAACAAAGGTGGTGAAGAAATTTCGGGCTGACTTTCGACGACTTCCTCATTTAAACCTATAAAATTATTTTCACAGTTAGTTTGGGTACTTTTGTTATGCATAGTAAGATGATTCTTCTTATTGCAGCTTATTTCTGTATTGTATTTCTTAAATTTCAATGCATAGTCAACTCTTAAAATTTCCTTTAGCAGAAGGCGACATTTATATAAAGAACGGTTGTGTTTGTAAGGCCGAAATGCGCTATAGTTCATATCCACAAAAGTAACATTATCAAATTTACTACAAATAAATCGAGTTTCGTAATTTAGTTTTAGTTCGTTAAGTGATTTATTAAAAGGAATTTCGCCCACTAACACATTTGTACATCTATTTGAAGCCAGAAAATTATATAAACAGTTTTGTAATTCAAAAGGGCTTGTGTCATTGATTCCTCCAAGTATAATTACATAATCATTATCAGTAAGGTTAGCGCAGGTTGAAATATCGATTGAGGTCAATACCTCTAACATACGGGCGTGAGGTTTGAAAATACAAGTAACACTAAATTCAGAACCAATCAACTTTTGAAGTGTTTCCTGAAGTCCTTTTCCCTGTTGGTCAGCAATGATTATCACTTTCCTTTTTCTTTTTACTTCCTCTTTCACCAATATTTGTTTGGTACTGTCATAAGATATGTTTTTTTGCTCTTTGCTTGTAACTTTTACGTCTCTGATAGTCTCTATTGAATTACCGTCATGGATATTTGTTGTGGCCGTGAGACACTCGTTTTCTTTCAAGTCATGGAATGATGATTCCCTCAGTTTTTTGGATTTAGGGGTACTAACTGGAGTTGAGATATTCCTTAATAATCGTTTAGGTGTACTTTTATTTTTTCTACCAGAAGAACACGGCGTATGACATTTTTGTGAGTCATATGGTCCTACTTTTTTATATAAATCTATCACCTTATTGGACTTTTCTAAGTCAGCTTTTAGTCTATTGTTTTCGCAGAGTAAAGTATCAATTTCCTGATTTGCACTTTGAAGGTCGGCAGTCAATTTATTAATTCGTTCGTTAAGAAGGTTTAATGTATCCTTGCACGGTAGAGAAGTATCTATATTATTCTAGACCATACCTGATAACCTTCTAGTTACGGAGATATTGGGGGTCAAAGTTCCAACTTTTTCACAATTTTTTTTTCTTAACGGAGCCTAAATGCACTTCTTTTCCCCGTTATTGCGATCATTTGTTTTGTGTAGACCATACCTGGGAACCTTCTAGTGACGGAGATATTGGGGGTCAAAGTTCCAACTTTTTCACAAGTTTTTTTTTTCTTAATGAAGCCGAAGGGCACTTCTTTTCCCCGTCTTTGCGATATTTTTTTTGTTCTAGACCATACCAGGAGACCTTCTAGTTACGGAGATATTGGGGGTCAAAGTTCCAACTTTTTCACAAGTTTTTTTTTTTCTTAACGATGCCGAAAGGCCCTTCTTTTACCCGTCATTGCGATCATTTTTTTGTTCTAGACCATACCTGATAACCTTCTAGTTACGGAGATATTGGGGGTCAAAGTTCCAACTTTTTCAAAAGTTTCTTTTTTCTTAACGAAGCCAAAAGGCACTTCTTTTCCCCGTCATTGCGATCATTTTTTTGTTCTAGACCATACTAATCCGAATTTACCTCAGTTCGATGTCGGGGCTCGGAATAGTCTGTAGACGACTTCCGTTCCTGGCGGGGTGTTGTGCTCGGTAGAGCAGCGTCGTGCTGCGATCTGTTGAGACTCAGCCCTACGCCAGGTGATTCGTACCTTCTAGTTACGGAGATATTGGGGGTCAAAGTTCCAACTTTTTCAGAAGTTTTATTTTAATTTTAAATAACTGTTTTTAATCCAATAAAATCAAATATCTTTATAGGAACAAAAACACATTTAACAAATTGATTGAGTACGTAAATAACTACATTAGTTAAAACTGTGTAGCAGCTATTAACGCCCACCTCCAAGAGGGAGACAACAGCGATCCAAAAATGAAAATATAGTTTAAAAAAAGAACAATAACACAAATTAAAATAGTACAATATAAAATAGTAAAAAATCTAAAGAGTAAAAAATATTAATAGCAAAAAATTAAATTAGCTAAGTATTGAATGTTGTAAGCGTGGGAGTGTTGTATGTGAGTGTAGTGCGTGTCTGTGGGGTTAATACAAGATTACACTGTATACCTACTGTAAACGTTTATGCTGTAAACGCCTCCACGACCCCCGTACTATTCAATCCATCTATCTGCACAATGTTTTGAGCGCGTTACATTGAGTCCTACCGTAAAACATGATTTAGCACCCCAAAAAAAAAATTCGTTTCTCAGCAATAATAATTTTTGCGTAAAGTTAGTTTGATGCTCATAATGTTTGGTTGACGGCTTCGTGAGGGTCTTGTTACAACGTGTATATCTATTCAAATAAATATAATGAAGTGTCTGTTTGTATGTACTAGCAAATTAACAGCTTTTACTGAATGCATATGAAAAAATATACGGCACTTATAACAAAAACACACTAAATAAATTTTTGTCTGTCTGTCTGTTTGTTCCGGCTAATCTCCGAAACGGCTGGACCGATTTTGACGGGATTTTTACTGGCAGATAGCTAATGTTATAAGGTCTACAACAGCTACAGCAACAGCTAGTTTGTATAATAAACTCAATTAATATTTCTATTTCTCTCCCGAGAGAGATGAATTTTACGGGTAGTTTTCCAAGTACCTATCAAGAGTCTGGCTGTGTGTCTGATTGATGGCAATAGCAGCAATAGGCATAACAGCCTTAAATGTTCCCACTGCTGGGACACTCGGCCTCCTCTCTATGAGAGGGAAAGGGCTATAATCCACCACGTGGGCCGAATGCGGGTTGGCAGCAAATGTGGGTGTGTAATTAAGTACTGTATTTTGTTTCTAAGCTCCTGGTAGCTAATAAGAAGCGCTGCACAGAAAAAATACAAACACCACTTTTGCAAAATGGCGTCGAATCCTTGTCTTTGACCGAACTTGATAAGATAGAATATTATCGTATTTTGTTAGATTACGGTACATTATCGGTCCTAAAACTCGTGCAAATATATATTCTGACACAATAATAATTTATTAATACGTAAATATTATAACAAGGTGTATAATTTTGTTAAAGTGTGTGTTATTGTACACAGATACTCTAAAAGTTTGTTTTTTGGTGTCGTGAAATTGTGTAGTGTTTTTTAAGACAATGAGTGTGTAAAAGTGAGTTTTGAGGATGACGAAGTGATAGATCTTTTTGGACATTGATGAGACAACATGATTTTGAGGGCAATAATGTAAGTATTGACAACATGGGTATGAAAAAATATTACCCTCCTCCTGGGCTCTGTCGCAGTAGCGTAAATTGGCTTTTAATACTTTTAATGGCGCGTAGGAAGAGCGTTTGCTCTGATCGTGGGATCGATTCCCGCGCTGTGTTATTAATTTTGAATGTATGCTTTTCCTGTCTTGTCCCACGTCACTTGTGGTCGGCGCTTTCGACGTTGCGACGTTTTCTTGTTCCATTCTCCCCTATCAGACGTCACGGCATCATTTACTCCTTTCTCTTTCATATCATTCCTCACACAATCCATCCATCGTTTCCTTGGTCTTGCCTACATGCCCTAAAGCAAATGACCTAGATCATTGTAAATTTGTAATACCTTTTTCTTGCTGTAGCTGTCACCGTTAGCCTGTGGCATCCCACTGCTGGGCAAAGGTTCTCCTTTGCTTCGAAATCTTTCGATCTAGGCCTAATGTGCCACTGGTCGTTGGTTCTAACCTTTATCTTAATTTAATTAGGGTCGGCGCAGTATGTTTTCATTTTCCGTACTTTCTGTTAGTCTTCATCTCACGGGTCGCTTCAGAATCAGAATCAGAATGTTTATTTGTTAACAGAGTGTGTAAGATGTTACATTTTCATATGTGCTTTATGTTTTTCCATTTGGCGTACAAATATTATCATCAATTTAAAATAAAATCAGTTGTTTACATGCAACGAATACCACTATCAATTCAAATTATAAAAACAAGAATTTCAAAGCAATGCGATCAATAAATATTCTCGGAATTTCAACAATGAAATTTAAGAAATAACAAAAATGATAAATGTCCGAGAACAAAAATAATAATATTATTAAAGAAGATAATGTCAATTACATTTTTTTTTAAATTAATACAGGAATGTTATCGCAATTAATAAATCAATAAACTATTTCTAAAATGTCAACAATAAAATCTAAGGAAGTACGAGTACATGAGTGTTAAATGTGAATGCTTCCTCTCTCATTCAGTCCTACGACTCTGATAGCCATCCGCATTCATACTCAAAACTTTCTTCAGGAAGTTTCCCTCATTCCATCCCTGCACATACCTATTTATATTTGTTTATAAGTTGTAAACTTTTTTTTTTAAATTCTTATTCGTATCTGACCGTGGCATCACTTTGGGCCCTATCAGAATATCAGCGCTGTGACGTTGTTTCTTAAATGTTATAGCACCATGCTGAGATATGCCTTTTGGCTTCGTACAGGACTAATTTCGTTGTTTTTTTATATTTACCTTCATTATCATTTTGTTGTACGGGGCCATCCATAAATTATGTCACACGTTCAGGGAGGGGGAGGGGTTCGACGAAGTGTGACATTGTGTGACAAGGGGTGGGAGAGGTCTTAAATTTCGTGACGTCACGTTTTTAAAATCTAATATCTCTAAGTATTAACGAAAAGTTTAAAAATATTTTCAAATCTTATCTGTATGAACATATAAAATTGAAAATATGTGACCTCACACTAGGGCGGGGGGAGCCTCACAAATGTGACCAGCTGTGACAAAGAGGGGGAGGTAAAAAAGTCATAGAATTCGTGTGACGTAATTTATGGATGGCCCCTACCTACTTCCTGTTAATGTAACCATTATTTTTGTGTCTTTTGTCCTGAGGCTGGCTAATAAATACTTAGTATTCTTTCTTTCTTTCTATATGTATTGACCATACTATGAAAACCGCAACGTTTCAGACTTCTTCATATACCCTTTTCTTAATCTGTCAATTAAAGTTACACCATACGTCTCCCTTAGCATTCTGATCATCGGAGGCTCATACATTTGTCTTTCATTCATCCCTTTTTAACTGATTTAAAATGGGAGGTTCTATGTTCGGCTGTACATCCAGGGTTAGTTTCCAAAAAATCAGCTGTTCCATACGTTTTGACCATGTACTTGTGTACTTTAGGCACTTCTGGAACAAGAAACAACTGAAACAGTGTGGGGGGGCTCAGAATGATGTACTGCATCATATCTGAGAATTTGGCTGGTGTTTGGAAACTAACTATATATATTTTTTATATTATACAGGGTGTAACAAGACTTTAACGAAGCCGTCAACCAAGCATTATGTACATCAAACTAAGTAACTTTACGCAAAAATTATTGCTGGGAAACGACTTTTTTTTTGGGTTGAAAAATCGTGTTTTACGGTAGGACTCAATGTAACGCACTCAAAACATTGTGCAGATGGATGGATTGAATAGTACGGGGGTCGTGGAGGTGTTTACAGTAAAAATCTTACGTTCAAAACATGCACTTATTTTAAAAATAAGTTGGAACTTTGACCCCCAATATCTCTGTAACCAGAAGGTTCCCAGGTATGTATGGTCTAGAACAAAAAAAATATCGCATTGATGGGGGAAACAAGTACCTTTCGGCTTCGTTAAGGGTCTTGTTACACCCTATATAATCATTGATATTTCCGACAATTTTGGACCGATTTATGTTTTTTAATTTGGTACAGGAAGCGTACGCGGTCGTTATGATAAATATTATTAACTTTGCTTGGGTAGTATAAGAGTTATCTTCTTTATTATGTATTTTTTCTTCTTCGTCTATGTTGATGATCTCCTAATATTTTCAAGATACAATGTAAAATGAACACATGACAAGAATTTGTGTGGAACACTTCAACTAAAAATGTTATAATAAAAAACTTTTTTGCTAAAAAAAAACCATGAAACAAGTCACCGACTTCAGGAAGTAAAGTTATTTTCCGTTTTTTTATTTGTGTTTGTTTTTGGAAATCGGTTGTTTTTTTTTTGGAAGCCAGTTGTTTTTTTTGGAAGTCGGTTGTTTTTTTTTAGCAAAAATGTTTTTGTGGCTCTACATTCTCCTCTTATCATAAGTGCAATCATTTCTTAACGAACTGGTTAGGCGTATGTATCTATGTACCGAATAAAATTGAGTGCAACACGATAAGACGATGACTCATACCGTTTATTCGATACTATAAATGATACTTTTGAAAACAAAAATTTCATTCAAATCACTTGATTTATCTGAAAAATAATAACTATTTTGATTTATTAGGTTCTTTTATGAGTTGTGATTGGAATCGAGATAAAATCGTGCGATATTGCTTTAAAGGGTGACTGGTAATTTATTAGTGACCGATACTTAAACACGTAATTGTACTCATGGTAACACACAACTTTCCCAAAGAAACATTTTTTTATACTACTATTCACTATCACAATTACACAACTGCTGTATGAAATTTGCGCGCGCGCAACTGTGACCTATCAGCTGTTAGTCACGTGACGCAGTTCTGTCTCATTACTATCGTACCGTGCAACAGTGGGTATGAGCACTCGCGTGGCGCGCGTGTTTCATACGGCTGTTGTATTATTGTAATAGTGAATGAGTATTAAAAAAAAATGTTTCTTTGGGAAAGTTGTTTGTTATCATGAGTACAATTATTACGTGTTTAAGTATCGGTCACTAATTACCAGCCATCTCATATGCAGTGATCATGCAATGATTTAAAAGTTTTTTTTTGTGAAACAGCAATTAGTTTATTTAATAAGTTACGACTGCCTCGTCGGTCTTGTGGTCGTAAGAGCGACTGCTGAGCATGAGGTCCTGGGTTCGATTCCCGTGTCAGGCGATGTTATTGAGTTGTTCCATCAGGAATTTCTCAGTAGCAGCCACGGAGTCTGAATTTGTGCCCGGTTAATGATAAAAAGCTCACCCCTTATTACACGAGACTTAAAAATAACCGCAAAATGTGGGTGTACTATTAGGTACACCTCTGTCTAACCCTGCTGGGATTACAGGCGTGATGTAATGTTATAAGATACAAGTTTTATGAAACCATTAAGAAACAAAAGAGTGCAGAAAACTGATGTTCGTTGTCACTAACACAAACCATCTTCCTGTCCTTGTCCCATTCAACTTGGGGTCTTGAGGTCGGCGCAATACGTCTTTTTCTTCCATTCACCCCTGTCAATCGTCACGCTATCATTTACTCCTTTTTCCTTCATATCGTTCCTCACACAATCCATCCTTCGTTTCCTTGGTCTCCCTCTCCCTCTCCATCCATCAACATTAATATGAAGTCATCACTCTTTGAGTCACATACGATTCGTCCGTATTCATCACATGATATAATACCAAGACAGTCAACTCCCTTTCAACTTTATTGTGACTGGCGCCACTTTCAAACATCCTCTAATACACTCATTCCTCACTTTATCCATCCATGTCACACCACAATCCACCTCAACATTCAAATCTAAATCACCATCTTCCAGCCCTTGTCCCACGTCACTTGAGGTTGGCGCAACACTGTTTCTTCTTCCATTCTACCCTGTCAATCGTCACGCTATTATTTACTCCTTTTCAGAGTTCCGTATCTCAAAAGGAAAAAAATGGGACCCCTTATAGGATCACTCGCGTGTCTCTATGTCTGTCTGTCCGTTTGCCACAGCGAATTTATTCCGAAACTACAGGACCGATTGAGTTGTTTGCTACGTATATGTAAGTCGATAACCCAAAAAGGGACGTGTAACGTAAATTAATGAATTTTAAACATGGGGTTACTTTTGCGGGGTAGTAAAAAAGTTTTGCAAAATATTGTGTTACCTACATATCAAATGAAAGGAGTTATTGTGAGCATCTCAAGTATTATTTTAATATTTTTAAGATAAATAGTTTTGAAGTTATTAGTTAGTTTAAGAAAATATGCGAAAATTGACCATTCCCCCCGCTTCCCTTAACTCCGAAGCAAAAGGGCCGAAAATTTTGAAAAAAAAAATACAAAAAATTGTTGTTTGCCTGTAAATTACAGGAAAACTTATAAGTAATCTATGGTAACGGGTCAGATTTAAAGCAACTTACGGAATTTAGATAATTGACGTACGGAACCCTCTCCAGGCGAGTCGAACTCGCACTTGTCCGGTTTATTCTTTCATATAATCCTCGCACAACCACCCATCATTTCTTTAGTCTTTCTTCGGTGTTCACTAACTCTAAGCGACACTTCAAATAATGCCTAAACAAATGCGAGCTATTTGATTTCGAACAAAAAATGTTATAATCTACCCAAGAGCTCCTAACCTATGATCGTTATCTTGTTCTTAATCGTGTGTTTAGTGCCTAAACTGGTGTCAGAGTTTCTATGCCACCCATGGGCCTCAAAACATCGTGAGGATATCCCTCTTATACCTCTGACTTGGTTTTACATGCCGTCGAGAAATATCTGTCAGGCATGCCGGTTTCCTCACGATGATTTCCTTCACCAAAGCAAGTGATAATTGTACAATACGCACATGAATCCGAAGAATCAGAGGTGCGTGTCTTGGGTTCGAACTCGAGACCTATGACTTGGCAGTCCGACGGTCACACCACTAGGCTATCACTGCTCTCGTACAGTCATTATGTTACCCCTACCTTATGCCCACGGCTTCGCCCGCTTTGAGGTCGATAATTGTCCTATGGAATCATACCACGGAGGTAAAAAGTATCCTGTGTTAATTCAGGTTATAAGCTATCTGTATGCTAAGTTTTATCCAAATCCGTTCAGTCAATTTTGCGTGAAAGATTAACAAACATCGATCCTCACAAACTTTAGCGTTATAATATTAAGTGGGACTTTACCAATACCTACGTTTATCTATGTTCCAGCCTAAGCTGCTGCCTCGCCTATTCATCAGCTCATCCACCGCCGAAGGGTCCAAAATGTCTGACCGGCTACATGACCGATGTACAGAACTGGGTCGACGAAAATGGGAGGCTGAGCCCCGCCCCAGGTAAGAATTATGACTATTAGGGTTCCGTCATACACGATGTACTGACGCAGTAACTAATGATCGACGACTTTTGAACCTTATTACTTAGGGCATAAGGGTGCAAGCCAAGGTCCTTGGCATAGAGGCCTACTTGATGAGACGACAGCTAAGGTGGAGCGGGCATGTCTCTAGACGGCACGAAGAGAAACTGGAGAAGCAAATCTTCAATTCTGAAGGACCACGGAATCGTGGTGGTCAATTTTTACGATGTTCAAAATAAATAGTTCACTTCAAAAGATGCGAAATTAACCCCTTAGTGTGGGTAAAGCAGGCACAAAATCGGCCTGAGTGGAGATGCCGAGTGCATCGGCAGGTCAACGCCTTTGAAGAGTGAAGAAGATCGCAGCTAGAGTTGAAGCGAGATGACCTTAAAGCTAGGCCACCTGCAGCTATACCCTACAATTTCGTCAATGGTGTTCTGACATGTCCGATTTGCGCTTGGAGTTTTTCGGCTAAAGTTGGATATGCTAGCCTCTTAGAGCACATGATAGAGCAGCACACCAAAGCTCTTGACAGCCTCCCTAGAAAGCCATCGAATGCAGTCGATGTGGCCGAAATCGGCTAAATGGCATCATCATCAAGGGTGAAATGTGTCAGACCGTCAGTGAACTCGGTAATACGAGAGGTCGACGCACAAACTTTACTATACAAACTCAGCATATGACCGCCCTTCATACAAATTTTTCATCGAAATAATCTGCTGTTTAATACAAACGTACTCACGGGCAAAATTAATGAAGCTGTTTTTTTTTAATGTCGATAAAGTACAGAAAAATCCAACGATAGGTAAAAGTCAATGATGCAGGTAAAAGTCAATGATGCAGGTAAAAGTCAATGACGCAGGTAAAAGTCAATGACGCAGGTAAAAGTCAATGATGCAGGTAAAAGTCAATGACGCAGGTAAAGTCAATGACGCAGGTAAAAGTCAATAACGCAGGTAAAAGTCAGTGGCGTAGGCAATAGCTAATGACGTAGGACCTACGTCGTAAGTAAAAGCTAATGACGTAGGTAAAAGTCAATGTTTTACCATGGGCAAAGAGTATTTTTACTAAATCGGTTAGCAAACGAACGTCATAAATCGCCAATGGATCTTATAAAATGAACGAAATGAACGAACCACGTGTAATTCAAAACGTGGCCACAATTTATAATCTATACTAATATTATAAAGCTGCAGAGTTTGTTTGTTTGTTTGAACGCGCTAATCTCAGGAACTACTGGTTCGAATGGAAAAAAATATTTTAATGTTCGATAGTTCATTTATCGAGGAAGGCTATAGGCTATATCATCACGCTACAACCAATAGGAGCGGAGCATCAATGAAAAATGTTGCAAAAACGGGGAAAATTATTTATTTTTGAGAGCTACCGTTGCGTGCGCTGCTTAAACGGTTAAAGTTGAACAAAAATAATGTATGAGGGAATTATTCCTCTTAAAAAGGTCTAAAAAAAGTGCGTAACAGTACATGCCTATCTTTTAAGGCTGACATACAATAACCATTTTTATGATTTTAAAATTTGGTAAAAAATAATGTTCTATTTGCGAAGATGTTTTTACCGACATAATTATTAATCCTTATCAAAATAAATATGTTAGTCATCTTTAGCGTTCAATTTTGACCAAAATTGCCCTTTGCACCATTCAATTTAGATGAATATCTTAGGAGATGTCACAGTTTTAAAATAACTCCGCTTCAAAATAATGACCCGCGCGCGCTGCGAGGCACCTTGGTGATGTTGGGAAAACCAATGTGATTAGATTTAATGCACAAATATTGTGCGTAACTTAGAGAAGATTTTAGTTTTTGTTTCATTGTAATCGGTGCTCTCTATCAAAAAATATATGAATTTAAAGTATTAAAGAAGAACATAACATTATTACTAACGATACATGCAACGACATCTATTGAGCCAAAGTGGTACTAATGAATAAATGTGCTCACAAGACAACTTCTATATCGGCTGACCTGGTTTTTCAAAAAGTTATAAAAGCAAAAAGTACTCTAGATTAGTCATTTTCTGAATCGCGGTGTTAAGGTTTTCCGATTCAAACTCAAAGCATTTATTTCAAATAGCCCCGTTACAAAGTACCTGTGCAAGTAACAGAATGAAAAAGATGTAAGTCCACGCGAACGAAGTCGCGGGCACAGCTAATAATTATGTGGCATATTTACGCTCAGATTTGTCCAATCTGTTGAATTTCTATGTTACAGACGATAAGGGGAACTCAATAGATCTGTCGATGGTGGTCAACCCGGTGCAGACTCTTCACCAGAAGTTGAACCTGCAGCGGTCACCGAGCCAGTTCGTCAAGTACCTCAGCTTGGCCAGGTGTCAGCTTACCAGAGTACCACCGGTAAGTGTTAGCGCCTTGCAGTTTAATCCGCTGGAGATTTTTCGACGATTTTTTATATACAACCTGTTTTTTTTATATCCCATAACTCTAGGGTTATATTCTGTAGGTAAAAATAATACTAAAACTCCTAGAATAGGTGGTCCAAAAATGCATCGTTTCGGAGATATCATCAATCATAATTAAATTAGGTCAAAAATTGTCACCAGTATGACGAATCTTAACTTTTGCGAGGTTGCCAAACTTCGCAGTAGTGTAGTAAAATAAATAGTAAAATAAAATATGTAGGTAAGTAATTCATTTTTATTCAAACCAATCATTCATATTTAAAGCTAAGAAAATGCGACGTTGTCATATTTCACGTAAGGGTGTTTTACATTAATAATCGTGACTTTGCCGAATTATTTTGTATGAAAAATGAAAAAAAAAAAATAATGAAGGATTGGAACATAACTCATATGCCAGTTGATTCTTTGATATGGCCTCAATCATACCCTAGAGTTATGGGATATCAAAAAAAACACGTTGTATACCTACTGCCAAATCGAATTCACCCGAAAAAGTGTGTGGCAACCCATACAAGGACAGAAACATAATGGGTGTAAATGTAGGGTACATTTACACCCATTATGTTTCTGTCCTTAAGAGCGGCCAACCCGTCATACTTTTCATACAAACGCTCGTACGTGATTATGCCGATGTTACACATCTATCTTTGTTTTTTTTTAACTAATATGTATGTTGTGCACTATATCTAGGTTTCTATGGTTGCAAAATAAAAATAAAAGTATAAACAAATTCAGTATAAGCCTCCAAAAATTGCGGTTTTGCACAAATTTTACCTGAACTTTGGCCGTTCATAATGTACTCATAAACTGTAAAAATAAAGAAAACATCTCGATAGAAACCTTGCAAATATAATGGAGATTCATAATGACAAATGTTTATTTCACACACTTGTAAGATTTATTCAAAAACACGTATTTCCTGGAACAAGTTTAAGAAATTTTCGAACACCATTTTTCGTTCAATGTCATCGCGTTAGGCGGTATGAGGTGCGCGGGAGACGAGTTGTGCGGGGTCGGGGCGGGGTAAGACGGGGGAGTCGAAAGAAAATGTCCGTTGTGGCTCTGGATGAAACACAAGGTTTTCGACCATGCTCGCGTTGACGATAGACGCGTCGGGAAGGGCCCTCTTAACGAAGCCGAAAGGCGATTCACTTACCCTCGTTCTCCCCCTCATTGTGATCTTGTTTTTGTTCTAGACCATACCTGGGAACCTTCTAGTTACGGAGATGGTCAAAGTTCCAAATTCTTCACTTTCTTTAAATACAAGTTTTTAATGTTATAACTTTACTTTAAGCACCTCCACGACCCTCGTACCTACTATACAATGCATCCATCAGCACAATGTTTTGAGTGCGATACATTGAGTCCTACCGTAGCAGCAATAATTTTTGCGTCGAGTTACTTAGTTTGATGGACGGCTTCGCAAAGGGGCTTCCGTTTACAATATCACATTTTGCCAGTTTAATGTTATATTGCTGCATAATGCTGCATTACAATATGTAACTTCGGTGCGGATGCAATGTTACTGCTCTTATGACCAGCGAGTCATGACTTACATCCCATACCCTCCTATTAATAAACACAGAATAAAGTTATTCCAAGTTTAAACCTTTGAAAATGTTTGATTATTCCTTTCTTATTCCTGGTATAATTTTATTTCGTGTTTATTAATAAGAGGGGTACAAGTCCAGACTAACTATCTGCTTTTTGCAGTCACATGTCCTTGCGAAGCAATTTCGATTCTCATTTGCATGCGCCTCATCGAATCATTTTCAGGGCTCAATAGAGACAATATTAATCTTGTCAATCCGAGAGGCGAGATCTATAATAGTATCATCTGTAACTGTTATCAATTTTGTCAGTAACCGAAATACGTATTATCTTTTTATCTCAAGTGTGTGTTATCATTATATCAGTATATGAATGACTGGAACGATTTGAAAAGACATATTTACATCCCATTTTGATAGCCTTTGGTATCAAGTTGCTCTGTTTGGTTATGCATACCCCAAGGCCCTAGGGCGTCGTCCTTTAACCACGTGACGGGACCTCCTAACGGGAGGGAGGTGGTCAGCGAAAGATCACAAATTTCTAAGCATTAGGTCATCATTATCAGCCTAGGATTTTCTGAAGGGGAGGGTTGATATGGGCTGAATGCATCTAAATACCAGTATTTTGTATAGAGCACTTGGTAACACAGTCAGATTTTTGGCTTCTTCTCCTTTGGGGCCGTCCTTTAATATACCTGACGTTTTAAGGTCACTTATAGCCCCTCTCCCCTTGGTAATACGTCTTGAGGTTTTTTATGCTACCCCTCAACCCCCCTGCCAGCACCACGTGTATTTTTTATTATTAGGAGGTAGATTTAGAATTTTTAAAAACAAACTGTTTTAGACACAAATACGCTAGGTCGGCTTTTTAATTTATTATTGATAAATAAGCACAAAATTTATTTTATTGTTTGAATAATTAAATTAGTTCGTCCCACAAAAAACACGTGATTGGGACATTATCCCCCTCTCCCTTCAACATCGGGATATTTTTCCTCTCCCCTCATGTTTCACCCCTGTGATTAAAGGCGACCCCTAACGAATTATAAGACAATAAATGCTAATTAATTTTTGGTTAAAAAAACTTTTTTGCAAAAAAGAAAACCGACTTCAAAAACAAAAAAACGTGGAAAAATAACTTTAGCTTCAGAAGTCGGTGACTTTTGTTTGTTCGATTGAATATTTTTGCTCCTCATTTTGTTTGAAGCCGGTTAAAATATTGTCAAAAGAGTTTTGGTGAAACATTAGTGAACCGCTAACAATACATTTCATGGTATAATAGGCTTATCCCCAATAAAATAGAACTTAACAAACCTAAATGTCGAAAAGATGTACAGTACACATCCCCGTACATATCTGCGTACCCCCTAGAGCATACAAGCGTGATATTATGTTATGATGTTGTATAAACAATGAACATCCAAGCGATTGCAGCAATCACGACAGATTTGCCGTCTATTTTTGAAGAGTTCCGTGTATATCTCCGGAAGATCAGCATCAGATCTTCACCAAATTTAAAATGGGACCACCGCGAAACAATATTCTACCAAACAAAAAAAGAATCATCGAAATCGGTTCACAATTGGCGAAGATATCGCTGAACACAAAAAAAAAAAACAGACGACTTGATAACCTCCTCGTTTTGGAAGTCGGTTAAAAATTGCACACTTCATTTAGATTTAAATTAATAAACAAATAAAGATAGTTTTTGGGCTGGCAACCCCGCCCAGGGAAGACCCAAAACAAAGAGCTCGACAAAATTTTATCAGAAATTACAGATAAAACTGCCTAAAATTGCATAAGTGCGAGTGCCGACGGCGACCAACAACATAACCTCTGCGATGCAGGTATTTACTTACTTTTGGAAGGCGATTTTACAACTTGATCCCATTATCTATCGGCATAATTGGTGGTTAAATTTTTCAAAAACCACGCACACACGCACATCGGACATTTATTTGGAGCTAAACAATTTTATTCCACCAACATTTTACGGAAAAATTACACTACTGCGCCAGCGCCGAACGAACTGTCTGTCACTTCGTTGTTTATTTGGATTTAAACGTCATCTGTCATCTGTCATCCACTCGACGTTCCAGTCAACGCATGATTTGAACAGATGAATTGAACACCTGCCTGCTGTCGTCGGGTACGTTCGAAAAGTGTAAAAACTTAGTTTTAGGGGTTGACTTTTAATATCATTGACATTATTTAATTCTTAGTACATGACATTGTTAAATTTTTATATTATTGCATTTTAGAATTTCGACTTTTAGGTATTTATTAATATACCTATTTACTTTTTGTTTTGTCCGTTGGAATTAATTATTTATTAACTTAATTTTGAATTTAATTGATATATGAAATAACTATTTGGTAAATACTTATTTAATGAATGTTGTAATTTTTATTTACTTTATAAAAAAAATAATTGTGAAGAGATTAATTTTTTTGGTGATGTAGTTTTTATGTTCCATTTATAGTATATTTATAGTCTAGTCTAGTTAATGTTTTTTTTATATTTATTGTTGTTTTTAACAGTCAGTCATTAATTTGGTTTGTGTGTCAATTATTTTTAGAATTTATACAGATTGTGGTAGAATGAGTTCCTCCTCTTTGTCGCCGTGCCCTCACTGCCCCGATTCATCGCGTCATTTTAGTTCTCGGGGCCTCAAAATACACATAGGGCGCATGCATAAAGATGTGACGTCTGCTATAGAATCGGGTGGCCAGGTGACTTTTTCAGCGAGTTCAACGCAGCCGTCTCAGGGGCCTTTGCGGCCCGCCGCAACGCCCCCCGGGGTGTTGTTTCAAAATCTGGCTAAACTCAAAAGAGATACGCCCGTTTTGCGACACATCCCTCGGGGCGCGCGTAGTTTGGCGGCGGGAAAACTTTCCCAAATTATTAACAGCTGTGTGGATAACAATGGCGTTGAGGATTGGTACTCTCTCCTTACCTTCTCTTTTAAAGCCTTAAAGACTCCAAGCAGATCGGATAAGGGTAACATGGTGCAGAAAGTTAAAAATAATGTCGGTTCCTTTGGCCATTGCTGCTTGGACTCGCCGGATACTGATGAAGGAAAGTCTTTTGGATCGCACTCTATTTTGAGGGCAATTGAGACCAAGGTGCATGAGGGGGACCTTAGAGGAGCAGTTCGTCTGTTAATGTCCGACGATATCATGGCTCAATCTGCTCCTGAGACTCTTGATGCTTTGAAGTCAAAGCACCCCTCGCCGTCTCGTCCTCTGGTTTTTCCAGATCCCCCAGATCATTCTTGTTTACCACTGACTGTCACTGTCGAAGATGTGTCCCTGGCTCTTGGCTCCTTCTATAGTGGTTCGGCTGCAGGCCTGGACGGAATCAGACCGGGACACCTAAAAGAACTGACGTCCAGGACGGCGGGCGACAATGGCCAACGCCTTCTGGAGTCATTGTGCAGGCTGTGCAATTTCTTACTTAGTGGTCAATTGAATCGAGAGGTATGTCCATACTTGTACGGGGCGTCCCTTTGTGCTATCACTAAGAAGGATGGGGGTTTGAGGCCAATTGCCATCGGTAGCACCTTTCGGCGCCTGACAGCTAAGCTGGCATGCCGATCCGTTAAGGAAGAGATGGCAGCTTATTTGCAGCCCCATCAATTAGGCTTCGGTACGCGCCTCGGGTGCGAGGCTGCCATACATGCCACTCGTGCTTTTGCGACGGGGGCCGAAAACGCGAGCTGCGTTATTGTGAAGCTTGATCTCAACAATGCGTTTAACACCCTGGAAAGGGATGTTCTCTTAAGAGAGGTGAAGGGGAGGACCCCTTCCTTATACCCGTTCCTCCATCAAGTTTACGAGGCACCTTCCAATCTTTATTTTGGGGATTCATTGATCAAGTCTCAGGTTGGAGCTCAGCAGGGAGACCCTCTTGGGCCGCTCACTTTTAGCCTGGCCATCCAAGCCTCAATTCACGATCTAAAATCACCCTTGAACGTGTGGTACTTGGATGACGGTACCATGGGTGGCAGGCCTGAGGTCGTGGAACAAGACATCCGCACATTAATTCCACGTCTCAGGGAGTTGGGCCTCGAGGTAAACTCTGCTAAATGTGAGTTCTTCCCCTGTGGTCCTGAAGCTGAGCCAACATTCTCGCACTTTTCGTCTTTTCTTCCGGGTCTCACCATGCTGTCACCTGACTCCTTCAGTCTCTTGGGTGCCCCGATCTTCCCTGTTGCGGTCCCTGAGGCCCTAGAGGATCGCAAGCGTAATTTACTCGTCGCCCACAAAAGGCTCAAGGATCTTTCTGCCCACGTCGCTTTAGTACTTTTGCGCATGTGTTTCGCGGTACCAAAGTTAACATACTTTTTGCGGACTGCCCCGACGTGGTGGTTTCCACAGTCTCTTTCATCCTTTGATGAAGCTCTTAAGGAGTCGGTAGAGAGTATTTTGAATGTTTCGCTGAACGAAGCTCAGTGGGCGCAAGCGGCTTTGCCGATCCGGCATGGAGGTCTGGGGGTTCGTCGCGCACGGGATGTCGGCTTGCCGGCCTTCTTAGCGTCTGCACATGGGGTTACTGACCTGCAGGATTATTCACAACCATTCGACTCGATTCCGTACCGAATCGAACGTCTATGATATCGAAGATGTCCTCCAAACGCTATTCACAGATCCGATACCGAATAATTTTGACAGTTCAAATTCGATATGAGACTCGAATCTTTCCGACAGCTGTTTGCTATCGGGAGTCATACCGAACAAAATTTAAACGAAAAAATAATTGTAAGTCCAGCCTATTTCAGTGGAATTAAAAGACTGTAAACTTTTTAACACTGCCTGAAGTAAGTAAATGAAGTTTTATTATTGTATTGACCGTATTTCATTGATGATTTGATATCCGCATCTACATTTTTTACTTAGGTTCAAAGTGTTTACGAAATGTGATATTCGTTCTAGATTTTAGTTAACATTATTTGGTATTTTGGTAGATGGAGTATTCGATTGTGCAAGCCAGAGACCGCCAGCGTGCAGCAGGACAACAGAGGCAGGAGACGTTGTCTCTTCATAGAGCCATAAAGGATGTGACGAATCCTTTTGTCGACCCGCGGTTTCAGTCGGTGTATAGATTAACTCCCGACATGGCCCTTAACGTTTTTGAAGAGCTAAGGCCCTATTACCCAAACTCGCACTCATCTGCCGCAATCCCCATAGAAATTAAAGTAAGTAAAAGGACTTTATAACTAATACTGTCATCTCCATTATGCACCGCGAACAACACGACTGTATCCAATTTCTATTTTATTGGCCAAAGAGAAGATTGCCATCAACTCTGACACAAATTCAAACGCGAACCTTTCATAGTAAAATGAACCTATCTATGAGATCCCATGTACTGACACCCAAGTCAAATCCAATTGTTTTCTAATAAGATATGTTACCTACCAACATTTAGCGACTGTATCTATAATCTTTATTTCTATCTATACTATTGTTCCTTTCTTTTGCGCACAAAACTTTTTGTTTGTGTGTCCGAACTATAGATTTTTGACAATCAGTGAGTAAGCTAAAATAAAGGTAGAAATAGAAGGTAATTTGGGGGTATAGCTAGTTGATGAAAAATCAGGCTTCTAGTTTTCACAGAAATTTACAGGCATGACAGAAACCTCTAGTGACTTAGAGCAATTATGGTACGGCTGTGCCTTTTGTTTGCTCGACTGTGTGTAGCTATTGCCGTGCCCCATATGCATTGCATTTCAGTTTTATTCATCTAATATGCTTTCTTACACTGTTGTTTTAGATGTTAGCAGCCCTACACTTCTATGCCCAAGGAAGTTACCAAAAAGCAGACGGGAGGGATGCCTGCATTAGTTTAAGTCAGCCATCAATTTCCAGGGCTATTGCGGAGACCACTATGGTACTAAACATGCCTCAAGTACTTTGCAAGTGGATTCAATTCCCTTGTGAAGTAAATAAAAGGCAACAAGTTATACAAAAGTAAAAAGTCATTTTTATTTGCATGTAACATAACCACATATTATTTTTGGCAAACTATTATTATTGCATACCCATGGGTAAACACAGCCTAGCGGGCTGCGTCAGGGCCTGAGATACGGCCCCGGGCAAGGTCTTCACGGCCTTTCATGAACTCGAATAATTTCTGCCGCTGCTCGAGAGACACTCTTTTCTGAAATTATGCATTTGCACGTGTTATTGTTTGACAATGAGCAAATAGCAAGAATTGTATAATACTGATATCAAATACTTACAGTCATTTTTCCTTATAGTTTAGTTCCCTTTTTAAATTGAAAAATAAAACTAAATACCTGCAGCTATATTTAAAAGAACACTTTTTCCGCTAACCGCTACGCCAGTTTGACAGACGGCTGTTTACAAAGCATGTTTATTCGAAATAAAGTTAATTTTGGTTAATAATAAAATCATTTTGTATCGTTTGCTGTCTATTAAATTACTAGCTTTATATTCCTTAGTTAAACGGAACGAAATATTCAAATAAACCAATTTTATTTACTACTTTAAATTTTCTACCACGATTGTCTATTTACTACCATTTTGTAGCGTTCCCCATAAACACAATGGTCAATCGGATAGAAAAAAACGCATCCGTTCGGATCTGTGAATAGCGTTTTGACAGTTCTTCGGCTCGGAAATGAGATTGTCGAATACGGTTCCTTACCGACACGGAAACGTATCGAATGGTTGTGAATAAGCCTGCTGGTCGCTCGCATTCTATCTCTTGATGGCGAACAAGTCAGTATCCCTTTCGCAGCGGACGCTCTGGCGGCCTGGTCAGGTCATTGCCCTGGCGGTATCATCCCGGAAGAGCCTCAAGTGCAGCGCTCCTGGGATGATATAGGAGCGAAGGCGGTTCTAGCCGGACTTATAGACCGAGCGGAGGGGGTGGATATGGCGCGCCTAAAGGCAGTGTCGCGGTCAGAATCAGGAGCGTGGTTGCAAGCGCTTCCTTCACCTCACCTGGGAACTTTACTTGACGGTGACTCTTTGCGGGTGGCGGTGGCTCTCCGCCTGGGCTGCGATGTCTGTGAACCACATTTATGCATCTGCGGGTCCAGAGTGGAGGCCAACGGCCACCACGCGTTGAGTTGCTGCCGGTGCTCAGGGAGGTTTCCGCGGCACCATGCTCTCAACGACATTGTCCGGAGAGCGCTGGTTGCCGCCAATATCCCTTGTGTCCTGGAGCCGCCGGGTCTCTGTCGGTTAGATGGCAAAAGACCGGATGGCCTGACTTTAGTACCCTGGCAAAAGGGTAAGTGCCTACTTTGGGACGCAACGTGTGTTAGCACGTTTGCCGCCAGCCATCTCCCTCGCACGGTCAGGTCACCCGGTGCCGCGGCTGAATCAGCCGCTCTCAAAAAGCGGGCCAAATATGCTGCCTTAGAGCCAAAATACTTTTTTGTCCCACTGGCAGTGGAAACCACTGGTTGCTGGGGGTCCGACGCTATTAAATTTGTCGCGGAGATCGGCCGGCGACTTAGAGAAAGGGGCGGTGACCCACGCTCTGGTTCGTTCCTGGTGCAAAGGCTAGCCCTGGCAATTCAGCGCGGAAACGCTGCAAGTGTCATGGGCTCCTTTGCGCCAGGAACAACTATGAGCGTCTAGTGACGTAAGGTTTTTTTTTTTTATTTTTGAATTTTGTTATTTGACATGCCTATGTAATTATATTGTGTTATGATATATTATATTATTTTTAAGAAATGGATTTACAACATTATTATATTCAAAGAAATAAAATTAAAAAATAATAAAGATAAAATTAGATTAAGTAGATACTCGTTTTTATACTTAAAATGTCACTATTTTGTCGGACAAAATTGATGGATGAGTGTATTGTGTGTGATTTAATCAACTATAGACTTCCTCATTAAAAGCAAAGATTAGAATCGTTCGATGTGCCACCGTACTTAAGAGGGGCTATGATTCTCCATACAAATTTTGACAAAATCAACGATTCGTATTCCCTTTTTTTCTTCCTGAATAATGCCTCTAGAGCTATATATTTTTTGCATAAAATCAAGGTGTGCTGTAGACATGTTCCTGTCATTTCTGTTTTTCAGCAAGAAATAAGTAAAGAAAATATGTCCATGCAAAATTGACGAAAAATTACGTGTTTTTAGGGCCGTGATTAGACTACCAGACAAATATGAAAAGTTTTCAACATGGAATAAATTGATAGCAATCTAGACATACTCTTTCTAAAATTTCAAAAATAAAATCGAATCGGCTCAGTTTTCGTGGAGAAAAAAGAGTAATACGAAACGTGGCCGCGTCGATCTCGACAAATTTTTTGTGATATAGTCGGTCTGAGCTGCGGCTATCCCTATCGAACTCTACGGGGGCAGGCTTGACGCAGCGCGACGGCAATAGTTTCTTCAAATATATATTTTTCAAATTACTCGAAGGCCCTGTCCCCTCTTAAGTCGGGCGAAAAAGTATTTACATTTAGAAGAGTGAGCTGGTACATCCTGTCACGTCCCGTCCATCCTGTAACAGTCAGCAACGAATATAGCTTATGTATTTTTTCCAGATATTCCAACTGCGTGACAACCAGCTGCGCCCCTTAGCTTCAACATTAGAGTACATGACTCTTTATGGCAACGTATTTCTTGGGATGAGCACCGCTGGTGAACATTACACTTTGACATTCAACGCTAGCGGAACTACCGTCATGAATCTAAGTAATTCACCGCAGACACAAAGTAATTCCACTTTAATTTATAACTTAACATCTATTTTATTCCTTAAATTGTCCGCCTCATTGGTCTTGTCGTCGCAAGTGAGTATGAGGTCCTGGGTTCGATTCCCATGTCGGAAAAAGTGTTATTAGGTTTTTCCATCAGGAATTGCTCAGTAGGAGCCGTGGATTTGTGCCCGGTTCATGGCAATAGGCTTGCCCCCTATTACATGGAACTTAAAAATTACTGGCGAAATGTGGGGGACTATTACTATTAAGTATACCTCTGTCTAACCCTTTAGGGATAGCAGGCGTGTTTTGGTTCAATTCCATGCGGGAAAATATATGGGAATCTTCATTGACAGTGAAGGAAAACTTCGTGAGAAAGACGGCCCGTCCTTATGTCACTGCTGTCCAGGAATTTTTCATCCGAGACAGCGAAAATGATTTAATAATAAAAAGATTTAAATTATTCTTTTTCTGTTTTTTTTTTAAACAGCCGGGGCCGTACAAAAAAAAGTGTAAATTATATTCATTTTTATGGACAACTCATACTTGATTTAAAATTAAGTACGGCAAATTATTTTATCATAAAAAAAAACCAAGAAAGATGTGTCCTTAGACAGATGTGTCTCATGTAGATTCGGATGTCTATATTTAATGCTTTTGTTTCTCTACTTCCAGCTGCAAGCGTCTGGTCTTCCGGTTTCAGTGCAGTCACATTCCCTAAGCTCAGAGAATTGGATCTTCGAGCATGTTCCATACAAGTCCTCGGGCCAAACTTGTTCCGCGGGATGAACCAGCTAACTGCACTCTACATTGGCGAGAATGAAATTCATTACATAGACTCAACTGCCTTCGTCGGCCTAGACAGATTAGTTCACTTAGATTTCAGCAGGAACCAAGCATTTGATGAGAATGGAAACCCGAAGAATCTGGCCTCAGATAACTACTTCGCATTTCAGCATTTGGATAATTTAGTCTCTTTGGATATGTCTTATACAAAATTGACTCAAAGGAACCTTGGAATGATTAAGAGCCTTGGAAATAATCTGAGAAGTCTGTCGTTATGTGATACTGGGTTAAATAATCTTACTCAAGATATTTTTAAGAACACATCAATACAGATTCTAGATGTATCCGGAAATAATGGGATTTTAAATCTCAGCACAGCATTGAGGGGGCTTGAAGAAAGTTTGATCTTTCTATATGCACAAGAAGTTGGTTTACAAACAATGGACATATTCGAGAACTTCATCAATTTAATGATACTACAACTTTCCAACAACGAAATCACCAATGTACGCGATACAACGGTAAAAACATTAAGAAGTCTAAAAATCCTAGACTTAAATAAAAACAGGATAAACTCGTGGTTTGACAGAACATACTCTTTAATGCCCGAACTGCAATTTCTATCACTCAGTAACAACAATATAAACATAATCACTGAAGAAATGATCGTAGACCTTATGCACGTAGATTATGTAGCCATAGCAGGGAACTTCTTGGTCTGTAATTGTCATGCTAAAGATTTGTATAAGATGGCGGCTAAGAATGAACTGATGCACAATGATAGTCTTATAAGCATGCCTGGAGGCCAACTACACCATATCGGGTACAAAATATTCAACAGTTTTGTAATTAACAGAACTAAAGTCGATTTGCAAGACTGCGATGAGCAATGTTTTGAAGATATTGGTCCATCTGGAACATTTCGTTTTGTGGATTTTACGCCAGATACTTACCTATGTCTGATGATACCTGAGAGTAAGACGGTACCAATTGCTGATGTATTCAGCTGTGGTCGGGTAGCAAGAGATGCAAATTACGAGCAACAGTTACAACAAGGAAGGAACAAACTTCTAGCGCTGCTGACAATACCTGGTGTCTTGCTGCCTCTAGCTATGGTATTCGTTTTCAGAAGACATATTAGATACTTCTTCATAACTATGAGGAACTCTGCGATGTTGAGTTTGATCAATAAGAAGGACGCTGTAGATGGTAAGCGTAAGTTTCGCTCGATATTTTATTTATAGATACTTGCATGCTCTCACCATTTTCTGTCTAACCGACTATTTTGGGGTCGGGTTCCAGTGTAACCAGATGAAGCTGAATAAATGTCTTTACATGGAGCAACTCCCTTTCTGAGCTCCAAAACTCAGTTACTGGAAAACACGATACCCCTTGCCAAGACTGATTGTTAGATTTTCAGGCGTCTGACTCCCTGTAGCAACTGTCAGAGATCTACGAAAGATAGCCAGGACCAAAGGTTTAACGTGTTCGAGGCACAGAATTTTTGCCCCGCAGTAGGCCCACTTTTTCAGTTGACGCTGATATTATTACTTTATGCTGTGGACTCTGATTGATAAATTGAGGAATGAGGTTATACGAGAACGTTGCGATTTAATAGGAGATGTAGTGGCAAAAATTGAAAAGAGTTTGCTTAGATGGTTGGGTCATGTGGAACATGTGGGCTGTTGAGTTTTCACTCAACCTCTCCACATGACCCAACCGGACACCCTTTACTTTTTGTTAGTTACCGAAAGGTGTCCGGTGGCAGAGTTAAGATTTAAATTTAGAATTGTGCTTATACTATAGAGCGAGTGCAGGGTCGTGTTGGATTTGCTATTCGTGAGGTTTTTTTAATCACAATGTCACAGTGGATTGGTGAACAACGTACTTTCGCAATTGAAGCCTTTCTCAAGGCAAATGGTTCTTGTGTTGTTGCTCGTCTTAGATTTTGTTCACGGTACAATATACTTCGGTTACGTGACGCGCCCGGTTCTCTGCCTTTTCGCCGAAAATTGTTTGGCAGGTTTTCATTTGCCAACGAATGTTTCGCAGAATTTTATTTCGCCGAATAATCATTTGCCAACTTATCATATAATATTGTTTTATTTCCCAACCTCACAGTTACCAACTGTACGTTTGGTCTGCATTTCATAATGACACTTTTTAAAATGCCAACTTTTAAGTAGCAGAATGTTTTAGTTTGTGTAATATTCATTTAGTTGTTTATTATTTACCAAATCTAGTTGACAGACAAATTATATACTGGTAAAAAATAAGAATAACTTCTTATTTTTTACTTTATCTTTAATGTGACCTGACCTAACTTAACTGTTTCCTTTTACAAAAGCGATTCGCTTCTGGCACATCGCCGGCCGCTGCCGCGGCACGCTCGCTACGCTCGCTCGGCTTGTGCGTTGTTTGTCATACTCTAACCTAACCTAACCTAACATAACTGTTTCCTTTTACAAAAGCGATTCGCTTTTGGCACATCGCCGGCCGCTGCCGCGGCACGCTCGCTTCGCTTGCTCGGCTCGTGCGTTGTTTGTCATACTCTAACCTAACCTAACCTAACTATTTCCTTTTACCAAAGCGATTCGCTTTTGGCACATCGCCGGCCGCTGCCGCGGCACGCTCGCTTCGCTTGCTCGGCTCGTGCGTTGTTTGTCATACTCTAACCTAACCTAACCTAACTGAACTGTTTCATTTTACAAAAGCGATTCGCTTTTGGCACATCGCCGGCCGCTGCCGCAGCACAAAAAAGTACTTGGACAAAGAAGAAAGAATCAACAGAATTCTTGATTCTTGAACACAAAGCTACATACTCAGAGGAAAAATTATTGCTCTGCATTGCTGCCAATTTAAAGATTTAATGTTATTTTTGAGATTGTTAAATAAAAAATGTATGTAAAAATTAGTTTATTTTTTATCATTATATCAATATATGAAAAGGGAACTGTTACACTGACAAAACGTCATTCGTCTAATAGTTGTGTGGCCTAGTGAAATGGTTGACAAATGATAAATGTCCCAAACGTTTTGTGTCATTATAATAATCAGCTTAACAATAATTCTACCAAATAAAACGTTGTCATACAAAAATTTGCCAATCGTTAGTTGTCAAAGTGAAACATCGGCGAAACGTTGGTTGGCCATTGATAATCTGGCAAACAATTTTCTGCGTAAAGGCAGGACACCGACGCGCCCACTAAAAATTTTATTCGGTTGTGGGTGCGAAAGTTCCGAGCAATAGTTCAGCAGCAAATAATCCGCGGCCAGGGCCAAGCCGAACGTCAAGAAGAAATGACAACATTGAACTCGTCGCGAACAGTTTGCGCTATAATCCGCGCCAGTCAGTGTGAAAAGGGGGCGGAAAATCGGTGCATGATCAATGATTATTTTCATCCAATAATGAGAGAACATCAATCCTTCAGTTCACACACAAGGTTTCATCAATATAGCACCACGCCACATACTGCTAGAGACGCCAAAGCTTTGTTGCGAGATTTTTTCCCAAACAAACTGATAAGCTGTTTAGGAGACATCTCTCTCTTGCCCACCAAGATCGCCAGATCTCACCCCCATGGCTTTTTTTCTATGGGGATAACTCAAAAGTTAAGTTTATTCAACAAATCCAGCAAACATTTCTGAACTGAATGAAAATTCATGTTCTATATGGAGCAGGTTTAATTAACTTAATGTAATTTGCAGTTTTTTTATATTTAATTTTGAAATCCTAGTTCCTTCGGCCACCGGACACCCTGTTTTTATTTACAAGGCAGATGTGAGTGGCAACGCCGGGAGTGTGGGGAGTGGAACGCCCTAGAAGGGCATACATGACCTTATTGGTGAGGTTCTTCAGAAAGGTCAGGTGCGTAGTACGCGCTACTGGCGTGCGTGTGTGACCAGATGTATGAACGTGGACGACGCAAAAGGAGTATGTAAGGATCGTAGCAGGTGGCGTTCTGTGGTTTCTGTCTCCCCCCATAGGCGTGAGTTTATGTATGTATTATCACTTTACTATTGTCGTTCCAGACAATACGATCTTCAACTACGACGTGTTCGTATCTTACTGCAATGAGGACCGAGGCTGGGTGCTGGATCACTTGCTGCCTCACATGGAGAGCGAGTGCAGCATCAGCGCTTGTCTTCATGAGAGGGACTTTCTTGTGAGTAGCACAGTTTTGAAGATTACCAGAAATGTGTGACTGTTAGGAGCTGGTTAGTGTAAGCCAGAAAACAATGACTAAAAAAAAAGGTTTGAAGACTCCAGTGCGGGATGCGAGTGCGCGTCTCGATATTTTTAATGATTAGGATGTTAATCAAATACTTGCCTCCATTTGAGCACTATATTTATAATATCAGATAGTAGATAAAATGGGCGTGAGTGAAAATCGCAAGGAATTCGCTTTAGTTTCACTAGACTCCCTAGTAAGAGCGCGCGGTGTACACGCAATGTAAATACGTCGGTTTTAGAATCAAAAATATATTAAGGTAGATGACTAAAAAAATATAATTAATCCGTCAGATAGATTACCAAAAAATTTGGATACGTATTTTTTCTTTTTTCATCTAAATTAAAAATGAAGACGATACAGTGCGTCGAAAACTCGCGTGACGTCACTGGTACATACACTTTTTACGTACAAGTGACGTCACAAGCCCCCACTTCGATTATTTGATGCGTTATAACTTCGTCATTTTTTATTGATTTGATAAAACAAAAAATACGTGTAATACGTCCAATATTTTTCGATAATCTAACTGACAGACTAAATATAATCATATTTTTTTTCAGGAATCATTACTATTATGCATTAGCATTTTAAATGTTAAATTCTTTGCAACAAGCACAATCAGTGTTATCCATAGATATGAATAAATTCTTAAAATTATGAAAATACTAAACGAGAAACGACTATATTAATTTTAAAAACGACGAAAAACGTCAATTCTCTTGCTAGGGCCACAGAACTGATTGACTTTAACATCAGTAATGAACTGCTGTAGGTGGATAATGATGTTGGAATATGGGTTGCAGTTAACCCTTTTTCACTACTAATCACTACTTTTTTTCTCAGCGGAAGACAGGTAGAATCATATAATGTTCCCATGTTGCTGGGAAACTGGTCTCCTCCTTGAGGGAGGAATTGGGTCATAATCCAACACGCGGACCCAGTACGGGTTGGCGGACGTCTAGGATATACCGATTCACTTAGATGTATCCCATAAGAGCGAGCGTTATCGTCTTACGACTTTTCATACAAACTTTGAACTCATTTGTTTTCGAAATGACTGAACCGATTTTAATGAAACTTCATACGCATAAGCAGGATATATAAGTCTAAAAAGTTGACAGAATCGTTTTTGAAAAATAGTGTGACAGCTAAATTAGACCGATTTTAGATTTTCCATAGTGTTGTGACATCACTATTTAGTATGTAATTAGTATGTACACCACTAGTAATTGTCTATACTTCCGGTAGGCTACTCCGGTCACTGTCCTAACAGATCCCGTCCGTGACACTGCTGTGTCCGTCTATATTTATTATAATGTGTCTGCTGTAAATAAATCAAGTGTACCTAACGGTATCTTTTATTCAAACATCCAACATAACACATAGAACCAGGAATTTCCAATTATCCTTTTTTTAAAGACATTTCGAAAATGTTTTCTGTCAACTTTTTAGATAATTATATCTAACAATGTTGTTGTTGCTGTTGTTGTTGTTGACGTTGTTCTAGTTGTCGATGTTGTTGTTGTTATCGTCGACGTTATTGTAGTGGTCGATGTTGTTTTTGTTGTTGTTGTTGATGTTGCTGATGTGTTGCGTGTGAACCAATGTTCAGTCATTTCGAAAACAAATGAGTTCAAAATTTGTATGAAATGCCGTATCACGTTAACGCTCTTAACCGTTTTGAGAGCTATGGTGATGAAACAAGACTACTCAAAGAAAATGCCATCCGAAGTACGATGTGTACTCTCTACTGGGCCATCTTTGCTCGTGATTGAGCCCCTGCTTCCTGAAATGGATACATGTAGGTCATTAACACAAAAAACTGCTTTATTTAGACTCTTGTCTTGCCATTTCAGGTGGGTCTTTCAATTCTGGAGAACATAGTATCCTGCATGGATCGCTCCAGGTCCATAATGCTGATCCTTTCGCAGCGGTTCCTACTCAGTCAATGGTGCCAGTTTGAGATGCATCTGGCACAACATAGGTAAGCTTTTAAACACCATTTATACCAACCAATTTTAGAGTTCTGTAAGCAAACCGAAAAAAGAGAACACTTATAATTTCGTCCTGTCCGTTTGTCATGTCGTATTTTACGTCTGTGTTACGAGCATATGCGAGCGTCTGTGTTACATATTTTAGTTTACATTAATGACCTACCCCACTTATTTGACAACCAACCGCAAATGCATGTTGTTTGCTGACGATACTTCTTTAATATTTAGGATAAACAGACGTGCCACTAATCTTGACGACGTCAATAACGCCCTACTGCAGGTCCATAATTGGTTTACCGCTAATAACTTAGTACTAAATGGGAAAAAAACTAAGTGCATAAAATTTTCTCTGCCAAATGTCAAAAGTAGTGATTGTGACATAATATTGAATCAAGAGAAACTAGAATTTGTCGATAAAACTGTTTTCTTGGGAATTACGCTCGACACAAGGCTACAATGGGGTCCTCATTTAACATCTCTTGCAGGACGGCTGAGTTCAGCAGCATATGCTGTTAGAAAAATCCGTCAGTTTACTGATGTAGATACCGCGAGGCTAGTCTATTTTAGTTATTTTCATTGTATTATGTCATACGGTATTAAAATACCGTAAACTATGGGGACGGGGGGGGGGGTAATAGTAAACTATGGGGACGGGCTACAGACATTGAGTCTATATTTATTCTGCAGAAAAGAGCCATCAGAGCCATATATGATCTACGTAGGCGCGATTCTCTGAGAGAACTGTTTAAAGAAATTAACATCATGACAGTACCTTGTCAATACATCTATGAAAACATCATGTACGTTAGGAAAAATCTGCATTTATTTAGTAAGAGAGGTGACAGACACCACTATAATACTAGAAATAGGGACCAACTAGTTCAGCCAGGTTTCAGGCTAGCTAAAGTAGACTCATCTTTCATGGGGTACTGTTTAAAATGCTACAATAAAATACCTCCTCACATTCTACAACTGAATGAGACGAAATTTAAATCTTGTATAAAACGCACACTATGTAGGCAAGCATATTATAAGTTGGGGGACTATATTGATGATAAAAATGCTTGGCTCAATGCTGGTCCTGCTCCACAACCATAGGAGCAAACTAATTGATTACCATGTTAAGTTATTGTGGAAGCTGCAGAAGATTGTAATAATATCCTTGCTTTGTATAGATTCCATCTCTTAATAATATTATATAATTGCATAGCACATGTGTGAGTACTATGTACTGTAAAGCAACCATTTACATTTATTTATCTTTCAATGACTTGAATGTAGCCTGGTGGCTGAGAGAATGTCATGCTCACTCAAATTTCTCGCTGATGGTGGCGCGTGTGTCGGGTCATTTGGTTCCCTTCAATATGGTTGAGTTGAATGGCGCCGAGCCATGCGTCATGTTCGTGAACGGGCGCTGTCAGTTGGGAGTGGTCATCTCTTAGCTGCCACGGTTTATTTTAATTACTTTATTTTGAAAGTGTTGATTATTTTAATCTTTTACTCTGGGCGCTCTTAATGTGCACGTCTTTCTACATCGTTCTCACATATATGTATAATCTCAACGTGAATGATGTAACCAAGATTTTGTAACAATATTTTGATTAAAAAGAGTGTCCATGGAGTTTCTTGCACATTCTTCTCCATAGAGATCTACGCTTTGGAATGTGCAACTACAGTACTTTCTCAAGTTATTATGCCTTGTGACTGTGACTGTAGCTTAGCTTTTTTTTTTTTTGTTTGACTTTCAAAAGTGCCTGTAATGGTCTAATTGAAATAAATGCTTTGAGTTTGAGTTGAGTTTGAGTTTGCATACTGAAACAAATCAGGCACAAATCCAAACATCTGGCTACTACTATGAAGGCAATAATTGCACTTATGCTAGCGACCACCAAAACGGCAACAGGTGGTAATGTCGAAGCGTTTCCATAAACTATGATACTAGGTGTAAACAGACCTTTCATGAAGCAGCCAACTAAGCGTTCTGTACATCAAACTAAGTAACTTTACGCAAAAACATTGCTGGGAAACCATTTTATATGGGTTAAAAAATTACTACATATTTACTGTAGGAATGCAACGCACTCAAAACATTGTGCTGATGGTTGCATTGAATAGTACAGGAGTCATGGAGGTATTTTTTGTAATTAAAAAAAGCTAGGAATATTGACATCCAATATCTCTGTATCTAGAAGGTTCCCAGGTATGCTCCAGAAGTCCAGAACAATAAAATGATTGCAATGAAAAGAAGAACAAGTGTCTTTCGGCTTCGTTATGGGTATTTTACAACCATTAAGCCGCGTTGACACGATCAGAGTATGCTCGGACTGAGTGGAGTCTGATACCTACTCGGGCGCAACTCGTATTGTGGCAACCTATAATCCGAGCGGAGTCTGATGGGTTGGTATGGGTTGCGAGTCCACTCGGTTCGAGCATACTCTGATCGTGTCAATGCGGCTTTAGAGGCAAACTTAGCGCTGATGAGATGTGACATACCGGTGTCCCCTTATTTCGCAGACAGAAATTTCATAGAATTTCGTTTAAAGAATATTTGATTTGTTATTCTATGTTATGAATATCGAAACATTACATTTTATTTGTAACAAAAATCTATGATTTTAATTTTTTCTAAGTAAGTTTTCTGCGTATTGAATATTCTATAAATGAAATAAACAAATAGCGCTCGACATTATACACAGCGCCTACTATTTATTTATTTACCAACAAATATAACATCATCTAGGTGCCACACTAAGCAACGAGGCTTGTGTCGTGGACACCAGATAGTTGATAATACTACATAGATACTTTTTGTTTGTAAATACATAATTATTATACATATAAACATCCATGACTCGGTAACAAATGTCCATGCTCATCACACAAACATTTGCTTCTACCGGGATTCGAACCCGGGACCCTAAGAACGTAAGGCAGCCTCACTACCGCTGCGCCATTCGGCTCGTCAAATAAAATCATCTATAAACTGATAATATGAGAAAAAATTTACAAGAAACGAAATTCTATAAAACTTTTGTCTGTCTAACAGTGTACAACCGTGACATACTGATTGGGCGACCTTGCCGCTGAATTTTACCCTTAACTAACAAATCTATATTTCTACTATTTCTAAACCCTTTTTTTCTAATTCCAGGCTTCTAGAAACTCGCAGAGAAGACTTAACCTTAATTCTTCTAGAAGACATCCCCCGCCGACTACGACCAAATACACTCCACTACCTGATGTTAACCAAAACGTACATAGTATGGCCAAAAGACGAATCGGAAAGACCGATCTTCTGGAAAAGACTAAAGAAGACGCTTATAGCCCAAAAGACCAAACCACAAGAGAATGTGTCTTTAGCTTAGGAACGTTACCATTGATCTAACATAACGTCAAGCCTATTATCCTCAAAAGACTAGGCAGAGGGATACCTAATAGTACGCCCACATTTCGCCAGCTATGTTTAAGTCCCATGTAATAGGGAAGAGCCTATTGCCATCAACTGGGCACAAATCCAGACTCCGTGGCTGCTACTGAGATATTCCTGATGGAACAACCCAATTGATCTGCATGGGAAGTTCAAAAAAACAATAGAATTATACAGGGTGTTTTACAAAACTGTTTTGTGGGAAAGAGAGCATCCTCTAACTTCATGTAGGAGTCGTAAAATATGTTTGAATTTTTGTTAGCAAACAATAAAAGATGTTTTGTAACATGTTTTTGAAACGTTTTTGGTTTACTGGCATCTTTTCTTTGCCTTGTTTCAGACGTGATTTAGTTTGAAGAAGATTTAAAATAAGCGATGACAATTGCGTAGTTAGTTTATAGGAAGACATTTATGTATTATACATTTTCACGAAGCCGTCAACCAAGCAATCTGTACATCTACCATATAAATAAAATGTATGTGTCTGTTTGTAATACCAGAATAACAGCTTTTTATTGAATGCATATGAAAGCATATAAATTACGGTACGTAAAAGAAAAACACATTTTTTTTTAAATTTTTGTCTTTTTGTCTGTTTGTTCCGGTTAATCTCCGAAACGGCTGGACCGATTTTGACAGGACTTTTACTAGCAGATAGCTGATGTTATAAGGTCTCACATAGGTTACTTTTATTTTAGAAAAATTGTTAGGGTTCCGCGCAAAAAAATAAAACCCTTGAAATTGGTAACAAAATTCAATTCAACAAGGAAAATAATATATAATAAATATTTTTTTATAATAATTTCACGCGAACGAAGGTCGCGGGCAACAGTTAGAATAAACTAACATTACATTGAGCAGTTAACGGGTCATGGAGGTATTTAAAGTACAGTTGTAACGTTCAAAACTAGTATTTCAAAATAAATGTGAACATGTTGGAACTTTGACTTTGAATATCTCCGTAGCTAGAAGAGTCCCAGGTACAGTCAAGAACAAAAAAAAACCGCAGTGACGGGAAGACCAAGTACCTCTTGGCTTCGTAAAGGGTCTTTATGTAAAATGGTTAAGGTTGAAAACTTGGCATAATTATAAGTTCTTGTAAATAAAATCTTTGATTAATTTTAAAAACGTTTTTTTTACTTTCTGGCTATCTTTTTAATCCCAGACGAAAACAGATGTGTTACGCCCAGGCACTGAAAGCGAAAAATATATCGGTAACGTTTTAAAATATATCGGTACCGCTTTAAAATATATCGGTACAACTTTAAAATATATCGGTACCGCTTTAAGATATATAGATACCGCTTTAAAATTTATCAGTACCGCTTTAAAATATATCGGTACCACTTTAAAATGTATCGGTACCGCTTTAAAATAAAGGTTGAGCTATACCGATACCTTTATAAATAAAGGTTGGGCTATCTATACCGTAATATAACCCTTAGGGCGTTTGTGCACTACAAAGAATTTTACTGTCCGGCATTCCGATTTTTTACAGTCCGATGTGGCATGAAAAAAGCGGATGATTGGCTTGTGCACTTGTCGTTCTTTTAAAACAAACATTTTTAATAGGTTTATAGTATTTCTACCGAAAAATACCTCTAAGCATTGTCAAACTCAAAATTCCACTACCGATAAAAAAACGGTAACGAAATATTTCGGTGACCTTTATTTAACGGTATGAAGTCATACTGAAATTTAATGGTACCTTAATTTTTGGGTAATTCAGTCCCTGGTTATGTCTACTCAAGAAACGGGATGTTTATAAGAACTAGGCAATACAACATAACGGGTTAGGCAGAGCTGATGTATAAGCTACACTCGCATTTCCTAGTTATGTATAAGTCCCATGTAACAGAGTGTGAGTCTATCAATCAGGGTAAAATCCAGACTCTGTAGCTTCTCCTGAGTAATTCCTGATAGAAAAACCCAATATCACTTAACCCGACCCTGGAATCGAACCCAGGACCAGGAATAGTATTAGTGTGGCCGCAAGCGCCCCAAGACCAATGATAAACTAAAATATTGCATGGATATTATACAGGGTGACTTGTAATTAATGACCGATACATGAACACGTGATTATACTCATGAGAACAAACAACTTTCCCAAAGAAACTTTTTTTTATACCTACTCGTTCACTTTTATCCCGATAACACACAGCCGTATGAAATTCGCGCGCGCGCGCTTGTGACCTAGGTGACCTATCAGCTGTTAGCCACGTGACGCCGTTCGGTCTCATTATCGTACTGTGCAACAGTGGGTAGGCAGAGCACTGTGGGAGACGAAACGGCGCCAGGCGGCTAACAGCGAACTTCATACGGCTGTTGTGTTTTTGGGATTAATGTGACCGAGTAAAAAAAGTTTTTTTGGGGAAGTCGTTTGTTAACATGGGTACAATCACGTGTTTAAGTATCGGTCACTAATCACCAGTCACCCTATATACTCGTATGTAAGAGGGAGGCCTAGAAAATGCTGGTGTAGCGAACTTTGTGAGAGATTGGCCGCAGAAAACCGCATAAAGAGAAGATTGGAAGGTCATGGGGAGGCATTTGGCCAGCAGAGGGACAAGAAGGTTTAAATAAAATTGTGAGTGTCAGCTCCGACGCGTACCAACTTAAAATCATTCCACGCCACTAATTGACGTTTGATATCATTCATTATTCATGTTTACTGAATCATCATCGCCATTTTAGCCCATTGTTGTTCACTGCTGAACATAGGCCTCCCCAATCGATTTCCAACGTGTCCGGTCTAATAACACCTGCATCCAGCGACTCCCTGCAGCTTTATCAAGGTTGTCGGTCCATCTGGCAGGTGGCTGTCCCACGCTGCGCTTTCCAATGCGTGGTCTCAACTCCAGTATCTGTTTGCCCCATCGGCCGTCCGATCTTCGCGCTATGTGGCCCTTCAGCTTACTTATCCGCTAGGCTATATCGACGACCGTAGTTCGTCTACGGATTTCCTCATGTCATGATTCTATCACGTAAAGAAACGCCGAGCATAGCCCTCTCCATAGCCCGCTGAGCGACTTTGAGCTTCTGTATAAGACCTATTGTGAGAGACCACGTATCAGATCCGTAAGTCATCACTGGTAACACACATACTGAATACTATAGTCAAATTATAAAAACTGTGGCCACGCTGTTATACTGGTGCCATGCTGCTATGCTTTAGCTCCACCACGCTTTCCACATAATTTAGAAAGAGAGAGAGAGAGTGATGACAGTGAGAGGGTAAATGTGTACTAGATAGGCGCTGAGGAGCGGGGAGCGCTATGAGATGCGCGAGTATGTTGCGCAGAGGAAGGCATAACGGCTTCACTTTTTGTTATTTTTCATACCGTGCGCTATACAATATGAAATGATTATTATGGAATAAACTCCAAAAACGTAAGTGACGAAGATGAGATTGAATATCTATACTAATATTTTAGAGAGCTAAAATTTGTTTTAAGTTTGTATGTAGCGGGTAATCTCTGGAACTAATGATCCAATTCTAAAAATTCGTTCACTGGCAAAAAGCTACATTATTCGTGGGTGCCATAGGCTATGAAATTTATTTATATTATGCTTATTAGCCGAGCTATCACAATTTTTGCGGACGAAGTTGCGAGCGAAGTGCTATTACTTAAGAGCGGCCAACCCGTCATACTTTTCATACAAACGTTCCTACGTGAATATGCAGTTGTTACACATCTATCTTTAAAGTTTTTGAACTAATAGGTATTTTGTGCACTATATCTAGGTTTATATGGAAGCAAAAAATAAAAAAATTGTGGAAACAAATTCAGTTTAGACCTCCTAAAATTGCTGTTTTGCACAAATTTTACCTGAACTTTGGCCGTTCATAATGTACTCATAAACTGTAAAAGTAAAGAAAACATCTTGATAGAAACCTTGCACATGTAATGGAGATTCTTAATAATAAATATTTATTTCACACACTTGTAAGACTTATTCAAAAACACGTTTTTCCTGGAACAAGTTTAAGAAATTTTCGAACTCTATTTTTCGTTCAATGTCATCGCGTTAGGCGGTATGAGGTGCGCGGGAGAGTAGTCGAGCGGGATCGGGGCGAGGTGAGACGGGGGAGTTGAAAGAAAATCGCCGCTGTGGCTCTGGATGAAACAACAAGCTTTTCGACCATGCTCGCGTTGACTATAGACGGACCGGGAAGGGCCCTCTTAAGGTGGAAACGTCAAGGTAGCCCGCGAAATTCAAATTTACTCACTTGATGATTTTAATGATTGTGATTCTGTAACTAAATACGTGTTACTTGCGCGACTAATTTTTCATTAACAACAACCTGACACTGACCTGCAAATTGCAAAAAACGTAAGAAAAATTGAATTTCGCGGGCTACACTGATGCTTCCACCTTAAAGTTGTAACGTACCTAGTTGTTTTAAACACATTATCTTGCTGCGACAGTAGCCACGTTAAGCATTTAATGCTTTAGCTAGGCACGCGAAATGCTCTTGTGTTATCTAGGTATATCTATCACTGTGTTCACAACCCAGTTACTGAGAACACGATACTTCTGGGAATCTAAGTAAAACATTTGTCAAAACTTACATGTGGCAAGTGTAACGTCGTATCGCATGCGTTTCGGTTGTGGCGGGGTTATAATCAGATCCAAATTCAGGACACCTCCGCAAATTCTGAAACAACGAAGTGCACATTAACTGTCACTTACGGAATATCTTCGGTGATTGTCTTTTATTTTGAGCTCCCAACAAAACACAAACAAACACAACACACACACACCAAAAACAGTGAAAACAGTGTAAAACAGTGTTTGAACAACGAAGTCTTTAATGAAACCACGGGTTTTAAAATACGACAGTGCAGATGTATGATAATATCTTTGCTTATAAAATGTCTAGTTGGAGCGTCGCCCTAGAATCACAAATTCACAACAAAGAAAACGACCTAACAAATCCAAACATGTGTGCGTGCGGCAGTGTGCTCGCGGTGTACAGAAACAATAGACGTTCTGTGTAAACACCGAGCGTCTATGGCTGCATTCCGAATTACAAAATAATCCCTCACAGCGCTCACATCTATATTTTGCGTTCCGTTTTAGATATCACGAGTAAGAAAAAATGAAAAATGTTTTATTAATTATACAAGTAAAAGGAGGTGTTTTTTTTTCGGCCCAAACATGTACCGAGGTACAAATTACTATTTAAATTCTTTCCAATACATTGTGTTATTAGCAGTATTTTAAATCCTTCAATATTCGATAGATTAAAAAATAAAAGAATATGAAAAAACACTACCTCGAATCATAACTGCGTTCAAAGAAACGTTCTTAACAGCGCTGGCGGCTGTCAAACTATTCCATCTGTCAAAATATTAAACTCTTTCGAGATCGGTCGATCGATCGCTCGTCTGACAAGGGCTAAAATAATCTGAATGACAATATTGTCACCAACAACAACAAAAGGAATAAGATAGTAAATTATCGGCCCTGGAGCACCATCTTTTGGCCAGTAGCTAACCAAACGCAAAAAATAATCTGAAATGTGAAATAAATGTATTTTTTAAATTCTTGATCCCATAATGTTTCACAAGAAAGTGTGCCGGGAAAATTAACCTATCTTTAATACAAAACTAAATTCAAAATAGTATATTTTTAGTTTTTCTTACGTGTTTAAATGAAGTAACGAAACGCATCATCGGAGAAATGAATTACGAGATTGCCAGATTAAAATTCTTGGGTTGCAAGTTTTAGCATCTTTGATCGACAATTTCAGGTGGTACAAATGCATTAATAAATACAATATATTTTTTTTCAGAATCTGCGATTTTTTTCCTATAACTTCGTACCTTTATTGTTAAGGTACATTGTTTGGCCACAATTGTATGGGGGAAAAAACACCTCCTTTAACAACTAAAAGCCTGTGTTAGGAGACTCCGCTCTTCCAAAACTTAAAATATTAACATAAAGTTACTTGTTTTAAGTGTTTTAAAAACAGGTGATTTAAAATAAAAAGAGAAAATTAAAACTAGACAAGAAGCATGCAGATGTATGAGTGAGAGTAGGGGTGTGTGAATGTGAGTATGAGGGTGTGTGAATGTGACTATGACTATGAAGGTGTGTAAATGTGAAAATGGGGGTGTGTGAGTGTGAATACTAAGGAGTCAGGGGCGTGCCGTCCATAGAGGCAATTAGGCCTAGCCTACCCTACCATTCCTACCAACAACGCAACAAATGCATTTATTATAACTATATTAATAAAAAATAAAAAACTCCTGTTATAATACTTATAGCAACTTGTCGCAGCCGTGTGACGTAACTGATAAATACTACGACGTTCGCTCCCGGCCGTTTAGGCAAGGCCGCAGCCGGCCTAATTTCCATTGATAAATTTACGCACACTGATCGTTATTTTCGTGTATATGAACGGCACACATAGTAAATAGGGGCGTAAACTCCTGCGAGTGTAGCTGGCTAGCTGGCCACTGATTGGCTGCCCCACAAAGTATTATCCGGCTAAAACGGTATGCAGTGATGCAATTATATTTGGTAGTGTTTTTTTATCGACAAAATAACAATTGTATTTTTCTTAGAAGCCATATTTGTTTCATGTGACTAGCAAAATTTATTTCGCGATCTTCAGTGTTTTGATTTTTATAATATCTGACGTTTGTAATTCGTTTTGAAACGTATAGTAGTGTAAATATTATTTGTTGTATTTGTTTATTAACTTAGAAATGGTGTTCTGTTGTGAAGTTTGCGCTTTTAGTGTGTATGTTAAAAGTTAAAAACAGTAAGTATTCACAATCGTTTAATGATAAGATTCAAGTTGTGTCCAAAGAAAGATGTGTAGGTACCCGAATTACGAGAATTAACCTAAAATTCATCGTCATTTCAAATTAATCTTTCTTCTGTTTGCATTGTCAGTAAATCGTGATTTGAACCTTGATTAATGCAGAGTTCTTGTATTTATAACTTTGGTTTTAATAGGCTTATTTTAAAGGTTTGTTTTTCAAATATTCCGGTCAGAAAACTCTACCTTTTTTTTGTTTACAGCGCTCTCTGTTTTATTTTTTAGAATTTTTTGTAGCGGAGCGACATCCTTCGTTCTTGTATTGACAGAATTCCATTGAAATTCCTGATATTTAAGCTAGATGGCGTTGTTTCTCATAAGTGAATATATCAATAGATGTGAGTACTTTGAGGGTCATCTTAGCGTGGCTGGCCTGCCTTCCGCGGAGAACCACTGCACGCCACTGTAAGGAGTGTTACTGTGTGTATAAAGGTGTGTAAATGTGAATTTGAATGTTGAATGTGAGCATCGGTGTGTATGAAAGTTAAGTGATAGTGTGAGGGTTTGTTAAATTTAATGTAAAATACAGAGTGAGTGTAAGTGGCAATGAATGAATCAGACTGTATACGACAAGTACGAAAGATGAGAGCCTTAAGTGTAAGGTTTTGGCCTGTGGACGGTGAGCTATGGGCTAGCTCGCCGTCCGTCCGTCTTATGACGACAGGCCGTGTCGACGGCGCGTTCGTGTTCCACGCGCGCCTCAAAGAGAGTCAGCAAACAGGAAGGGGTCCGTAAGGGCCGACGCCTGCCAGAGTTGCGGGACTGTTCGAAAGAGATACCGCGGCCCTGGAACACAAAGGGCAAAGGAAGGAACATGGATGGGTTTTAGTCAGTAGAAGTCTGACACTCCCTCCTGCTCAGCCCAGAGCGGGAGGGGTTATTTGATGATTTCCAATCGGTAAAAAAAAAAAAAAAAAAAAAGTTTATTGTATATGTAGATCTCTTTGTTAACTCGATCGTAAAGCTGAGCTGATCGTTTGTCGTATTGAATACGGGCGAGCTTGGTTTTAGTTTTAGGAACTTCAACTATTATATCCTTTCTTCTTTTCAAGGTTAAGTTGGGATCAAATTTAAGAGTTTTATGTTTCCTGAGAATAGTTTTAATTATATATAGTTTGCGAACAGAGTGTAAATTACTTATTTGATAAAGACTTTGTGTAGGGTACCTTAGGTTTTTGAAGTACATTAATTTTATTAGAGCCCGTTGTCCCCGCTCCAGGTCTATGAATTTAGTCTTAGCCGCCCCACCCCAAATGGGGATGCAATATACTAAGACAGACTGGACTATAGCTATGTATATTTCATTGAGTAGATTTCTGGGTTTATTTGTGTTAGTGGTTAATTTATTTGGCACAATATGCCTTAAATTTTTGAAAATCCAACTCATTTTTCTAATTCTGTTGGTAAGTTACCAACAGAATTAGTTCCAGATGGGAGTACCAAGATAATCTTTGGTCAACAACAATACCAAGATATTTGGTTTGAGAAACTTTGACTAATGTTGGACATAGGCAGTTAATTGGATTTTCACACTCGTGTACCTTTATAATAAAGTCGGGGTTTGGTTGTGTCCTGTGTGATATGCTAAAACATATGTAATTTGTTTTAGCTGTGTTAAGTGTAAGTAAGTTATTTGAGAGCCATTTAGCAATTTGAGTCATACCAGCTTCAGCACTTCTAGCAACATCGTCCCAAGACTTCCCAGAAAACACTACTGCAGTATCGTCAGCGTAGGAAAAAACTCTAGCGTTATTTATTTTAAGGTTGCAGAGGTCATTAATATAAAGGAGGAATAATGTAGGGCCAAGCACACTTCCCTGAGGCACACCGAAAGTGACTTTTGCATCGTTACTAACGTATTCTCCTACCTTAACTCTTTGTTTCCGGTTCGAGAGGTAGTCGGTAAACATTTTTAGTGGAATTCCTCTTATACCTGACGCTTCTAATTTGTTCAAGAGGACAGGAACAGAGACGGTGTCAAACGCTTTTTTTAGGTCCAGAAAAACCGTCAGACATTTGTTACCACTATCCAGATTACCAGTCACTAGGGAGCTAAGAGCAGTAACTGCATCCTCGGTTGATAATCCCGGCCTGAATCCAAATTGCGAGCTGCTTAAGATGTTAAATTTGTGTAGAAATTTTAAGAGCCTCTTGTTTATAAGCTTTTCAATAATTTTCGATATGGCTGGCAAGATGGATTTAGGTCTGTAATTGTTGACATCGTCTCTGTCCCCACCCTTGTGAACAGGAGTGATTATAGATTGCTTAAGTGGTGCAGGGAAGCTGCCCTTTGCAAAGCAAAGATTGGCCAAGTGGGTTATTATGGGAACAATATCTTGTCTAATATGTTTTAAAAATCTTTTGGACACGTTGTCCCAGCCGGGTGCACTGTCAGAATTTAGGCTCATCAAGACCCCATCGACTTCTTCGGTATCCGTATCCAAAAGAACAAACGAGTTTATCTGTGTAGACAGTGTTTCAGAATTAAAAGAATTTATGTTGTGTGCTGAAGGTTGAACTTTTTGGGCTAGCGTATGACAGCTGAGAGCTGTCATCAATTTGGAACGCTCGTGAACGCGTTCACAGTGAACATAACCCCAAACCGAAACCTTTGACAAGACCTATTTTTGAAAATGGACGATATGTTGGTTGACTCTGCTGCACATACAACCCTCCAAGTTCAATTAACCCCATTCAATAACTATTTCATGAAAAAGTCACTCAATGGGGTTAAATGAACTTGGAGGGTTGTAATGATGATTTGAATGATTATAATTCTGTAATTTCATACGTGTTCCTGATGCGATTGTTATTTTCAGCAACATACAACTTTACACTGATCTGCAAATCGTAAGAAAATTTAAATTTCGCGGGCAACTCTTGCGCTTCCACCTTAGCAAAACAACACAACCTGTGAACAGAACTGTCATTTTTGACAGCGCTCACGGTGATATTTATTTAGGGCATGGTCGGTGTAATCGCAAGATGGCGCATGTCATGACGTCATCTATGACGATTCAAGGGACATCAATATCGCGCTCACGGTAATACGGAACGGGTTTATGGACGCTCAAAGCGATTACAGCGTAATTCGGAATGCGGCCTATGTCTCTGTGTGCGAACTTATAAGCCAACAGTTGGCTGATATTTTTGACACGTTTGCGCACATTTGATGCTCTATCTAGACATTATATAATCAAAGGATAATAAGTACGATGTAGCTCTTATCCCAATTTATTCGTGGTCGGCGCAGCATGTTTTCTTCTTCCATACTTCTCTATTACTCGTCATCTCATCAGAAATTGCTTTCTTGCCATATCTTCCTCCCGAAGTACGATATACATAATGGGTTAATGGGTGTAAAAAGATCCCTAACGAAGCTGAACAGTACTGGTTCTCCCCGTCATTGCCATTTTTTTTTGTTCTTGACCTTACACAAAGGTACGGTAAAAGGTGGTAATAAATAAATAAATAATAAATATCGCTGGACATTACACACAGCGCCATCTAGGTGCCACACTAAGCAACGAGGCTTGTGTCGTGGACACCAGATAGTTGATACTACTACATAGATACTTTTTGTTTGTAAATACATACTTATTATACATATAAACATCCATGACTCGGAAACAAATGTCCATGCTCATCACACAAACATTTGCTACGGGACCCTAAGAACGTAAGGCAGCCTCACAACCGCTGCGCCCTTCCGGTCGTCATAAAGTCTTCGTGTAAAGTTCTATATTTTTCACAAGTTTAAAAATAAATATCAGTTTTAAGAGTTCCGTACCCAAGGGGTAAAAACAGAACCCTATTACCAAGACTCCACTGTCCGTCTGCCTGTCTGTCTGGCTGTCTGTCACCAGGCTGTATCGCATGAACCGTGATAGCTAGACAGTTGAAATTTTCACAGATGATGTATTTCTGTTGCCGCTAAAACAACAAATACAATAAACGTTTTTTTTTTCATTTCTTAGGTTATGGTATGGAGGAAAATTCTGAAAAAAATTAGGATTGTAGAACGTAAATAAAACTTTCAACCAAAATTGATTTGAATAAAATTTGATGGTTAGTTTTCGAGATATGGGACTTTTTCATCAAACTGCAGCAGTAACTTTGTTTTTCATTAACATACCAAGAAAAACAAATTTAGTTTTGCTGTCCAATGTAAACAATAGCTACAACATATGAATGAGCATTCAAAATATTTTTATTATATTGTTTGCTGCTACGGAACCCTATGTGCGTGTGAGTACGACTCGAACTTGACCGGTTTTTTATTGTTTTAACTTTATTTTAAGTACCTCCATGACCCCTGTCTGTACTATTCAATGCATCCATTAGCACAATGTTTTGAACGCGTTACATAAAGTCCTATTGTAAACCAAAAAAGTCGTTACCCAGCAATAATCTTTGCGAAGAGTTACATAGTTTGATGTACAGAATCCTTCGGTGACGGCTTCGTGAAGGATCGGTTTATACCCTGTATTATCTTTATCTTCCTGGCCTAGTTCATGTTACTAGGGGTCAGTGCATCACGTTTGATGTTATAATAATAAAATAATAATAATAAAAAACGTTTATTCATCTCCACAAATTACATCGTTGTTAGATACAGGGTTAGTTTCCAAAGACCAGCCAAATTCTCAGATATGATGCAGTACGATATTCTGAGCCGGGGGGCTCAGACCTCCACATAGAAATTTTTCATCGGTTATTAAAAAAAAAAAACAGCTGTTCCATACATTTTGACCATGTAGGTATTGCACTTTTGTAGGAAACAGCAGATTTTTTTTTTAATAACCGAAGAAAAAATTCTATGTGCCGGCTCAGAATGATGTACTGCATTATATCTGAGAATTTGGCTGGTCTTTGGAAACCAACCCTGTATTGTATAGGTTGACAGGTAGGCAGAAAACTGTAATTTGTGGGAGATCTGGAGTGTGAACTAAGCCTAGGCCTGTATTATAGAACTGTGTTGAAATGAAATGTTGTGATTTGAATGTACGGATAATTAAAAAAACCGGCCAAGTGGGATTCGTACTCACACGCACGTAGAGTTCCGTAGCACCAAACAATATAATAAAAATATTTTGAAGGCTCATTTATATGTAGTATTGTTTTACATTCAACAGCAAAACTAAATTTGTTTTTCATAGTATGTTAATGAAAAACAAAGTTACTGCTGCAGTTTGATGAAGAAATCTCATATCTCAAAAACTAAACACCAAATCTTGTTGAAACCAGTTTTTGGTTGAAAGTTTTATTTACGTTCTAAAATCCTATATTTTTATCAGAATTTTCCTCCTCTTACTTTAGAAATTAGAAGGGGGGACACATTTTACCACTTTGGAAGTGTCTATCTTTCAAACGATTGTCTTTGAGACAAAATGGTTTAAGAAACCTCAATCTCAGTGTCATTTTAAAGACATAGGTCTCTGAGGTTTCTTAAACCATCGCCAACCCGACACCCTGCACGTATAGGTTTTTTCAGTTCCATGTACGGGGAGCCCCTTAATTTTTTCTTTTTTTTTTATAAAAATCATAAGGCGTTTCACAGAATACATCTACCTACTAAGTTTAACTGTGTAGCCCTAATAGTTTCGGAATAAAGTGGCTGTGATATACACGGACATACAGACAGACAGACAGACATGGCAGCAAAGGTTCCGTTTTTTGCCATTGAGCTACGGAACCCTAAAAAGTCCAATGTAACGATGGATGGACTGTGTGAATAATGCCATAGCTAGAAAGAGGGAGGAGGGGTTGATAAGAATTAACGAGTAATAGAGAATTATGGACATTTATGGAAGAAGGAAGCATGCTGCGCCGACCACAAATGAATTAAGCTAAGGGACGGAAATGAATGATGAAGTCAAGTTGCTAAACAAATAACTTACCTATCTCAGACTTAACTCACTTACTGCGTCTTTGGTCTAGTGGTCACAAGCGCGACTGCTGTACATGAGATCCCGGGTTCGATTCCCGAGTCGGGCAAAGTATTATTGGCTTTTTCCATCAGAAATTTGAGTAGCAGTTCAGAGCCCGTATTTGTGCCCGTAGCATAGCATAATCAGCCTATAATGTTCTCACAATTGGGACACACGGCCTCCTCTCTATGAGAAGGAATGCAATGGGCTCGGTGCTCTCTTACCCATAAAACAGTTTTGTTAAACACCCTGTTTCATTCAATATTTTTTTTAAACTTCTCATGCAAGATCAATTGGGTTCTTCAATTACGAATTACTCAGTAGCAGCCATGGATTCTGGATTTGTGCCCAGTTGGCAGCAAAAGGCTCGCCTCTTATTACACGGGACTTAAATATAACTGAGGAAATGTGGGTGTACTATTAGGTACACCTCTGCCTCTCTCACCTCTATTCACTCACCTATATTTCCTCAAATTTAGCTCACCCGTCCTGGATTTACATACACACGATTTGAGATATTTTTGAAACTCATGCTCTGAGGACAAAAGAATATTGCGTTCAAGTTTTCTTTGAATGGGGTACACGACAAAAAAAATCTAATTAGTCCGTCAGATAGATTTCCAAAATATATTGGATACGTATTTTTTATTTTTCATGTAAACAAAAAATGAAGACGTAAAAGTGCATCAAAAACTCGCATGAAGTCACTTGTTATTGTAAAATTTTTACGTGCAAGTGACGTCACAAGCCCCCATTTCGATTATTTTATGCGTTATAAAGGTGTATTCCCGCTGCCCCCACTGCCATGGGCCAATACAAAACCGTCGTTTCGTTGGCCCCACTACCTTCAGATGAGAAAAAACTTTCTGCGAAAACAAAACCGACTTCCGAAAGTCAAGTTATTTTAGACTTTTTTAGTGTTTTTCTAGAAGTCGGTTTTGTTTTCGCAGGAAGTTTTTTTTATTTTACCCTTTTTAGTTGTAGTATACCACACAAATTCTTGTAATGAATTATTTTTTACATTGTAACTAAAGTTAGTTATACTTAGTATTCGTCAAGACGAATCATACGAGCCCAAACTCGATGAGGTTTTGCCGTTTTATAACGGAGTTCCTATGGCCACCGTCCAGCTCCATCATCAGACACTGGATACCATTTAGGACCAAAGTACACGTCAAGACGAATCATACAAGCCCAAACTCGATGGGATTGTGTCATTTTATTACGGACTACCTGTGACCATCTTCCAGCTCAATCACCAGACCCTGGGTACCATACCCAGGGTCTGGTGATTGAGCTGGAAGGAGAGACAAAGTACTCGACAAGATGAATTATACGAACCCAAACTCGACGGCGTTGCGTCGTTTTATTACAGAGTTCCTATGGCCACCTTCCAGCTCCATCATCAGAACAGCTCCATGTCATCATAATATTGCATTGTCTCGCAATATGCACATGCGTGCAAAATTTCAGCTCAATCAGAAATCGGGAAGTGTGTCAAATTTAACTAGCAAGTATCGCGCGACGTCGCGTGATGCATCAAAGCGCCTTCACGCGACGTCGCGTGATGTGACAATTAACGTGAGGAAAACAACCAAATTCCTAAACCAATTTTGATGAAATTTCTATGGGACTAATCGGGAAGCATATCCTTTCAGATGAAAAAAGAATTTTTCAAATAAAAAAAAAATCTTTTTGGAGGAGGGATTATGAGGTACCAAAAATAAAAAGAAAAAAAAAATACAACCGAATTGAGAACCTCCTTTTTGGGTTAAAAATAACGAATTAAATAAACTTCAATGGTGTCAGCGGGAATTAATAGACATTCCGATCCATACAGTACGACAGCTCTGATCACGGTCTTGTATATTTTCCCTGGCGACAAACGGGAAAAAGCCCCGTTTGTTGCCAGTGAGACATATAATATGACACACAATGTTTCCCAAAAAGTACCAGGCTGGCATGAGCACAAGGTGGCATTTTTATAATTATGGGTATAGGTAAGGTCTTCTAGTAATAAATACCTTCTTGGATTTATGCCCGCCTAGTACTGTTCATAAGGTTACAGCCCATAACTAGCACAATTAAATTGTACTTACACTACTCGATCCCATGCTTTGCATTCTTTTGAGTAATATTTAATTACTCAAAAATACGGTGGGGTCAGCGGGAATTTTTTAAAATTATTTTAATCAATTCCCGCTGACACCAGTCAACGAGAATACACCATCTACAGTAGAAGTGCTTGATTGTTTTTTTTTATTGATTTGATACAACAAAAAATACGTACTTAATATTTTTCGAAAATCTGACGGACTAAATAGAATCATATTTTTGTTTACTCAAGGATCATCCCTATTATTACAAGGTCGTACTTAATTAGTTAGCACTTAGGAGTTCGTGGCTTATTAGTTATCTTCAGGTTAAGTCGCGCTTGCCTAGGTTGGTTGTAGTTAGTTGTGTGCTGGTGTCAGACTTTTTATGCCGCTCATGGGCCTCTGACTTGGCTTTACATGCGGTCGAGAAATATCTCTAAGGCATGCTGGTTTCCTCCTTTGATTATATAATGTTTAGATGGAGCGTCGCCCTACAGTCAAAACAAAGAAAACGAGGCAACAATTTCAAACATTTGTGTGCGTGCGGCAGCGTGCTCGCGGGGCACAGAGACAATAGACGTCTATGTCTCTGTTTGCGAACTTATAAGCCAACAGTTGGCTGATATTTTTTGACACGTTTTCGCACATTTGATGCTCCATCTAGACATTATATTTATAATCAAAGGTTGCCTTACAATGTTTTCCTTAACCGAAGCAAGTGATAATTATATAACACGTAAAAAATCAGAGGTAATTAAATCGCTTGAATCTTGTATGCTTGGGTATTGAGTCATCGTTTTTCAACCTATGTTGGGGTCAGCTTCCAGTCAGTTCCAGCTTAATACGAATATTTTACATGAAGCGACTGCTGTTTTCTTACTTTCTACCACTTACCATTTTCGTAAGCGATCTGGTCCCTCGGGGGAGGCATATAAGGGGGTTCTGCCATATTCAAGTTATCCAGTTCATCTTTCTGTTTATCAGTATTTAAGAATCTGTATAGGAAATTATACATGTTTAAAGCAGGGATGTTATGGGGCTCCGTAACCGTATCCGAAACTATCGGCTAACCGAAATAAAAATATATCCGTAACCGTAACCATATCCGTTTCACAAGTTTCGGATAGTTTCGTATAAGGGCGGAGTCTAAATAAAACGAAATGTTTTTCATCATGACCAAATGATAACCTAGACTAGATAAAACCAAATTATTGTATGCTATTTGTGTTTATATTTTACTTCAATCTAATTAATATCCATAACCGAAACTATCCGAAACCAACGGATAATCTGAAATAATTACAAATCCGTAATCGTATCCGGAACCGATATAATTTTATTCCTGTATCCATATCCGTATCCAGATCCGAAATATTATATTCACAACATCTCTAGTTTAAAGTAAGCTGCCAAAAATGCCTTGCTCGGCATGTGATGAGGAGGGATGAATCGCATTTGAATAAAATAGTAATGAATATATATTAATGTTGAGGGATCCAGAGGGAGCAAGGGCAGCGGTGGCCCAGTGGTGGCGGCCCCGACTTACGAACAGTAAGTCGTGGGTTCGAACCTAGGCAGGCGCATTACTTTGTGTAATTTATTTCATCACCACTTCTCAAAAACGGTGAAGGAAAACATCGTGAGGAAACAGGCATGTCCTAGAATAAAAAAATCGAAGATATGTGACATCTACCAACCCGCACTGGGCCCGCGTGGTGGACAGGAGGCAGAGTGTCCCAGCTGTGGGAACATTTAGGCTTCGTTCCGTTTTTATAAATTATTGAAATTAAAATTTTACATACAATGAATAAGTAATTAAAAACAACAATAAAGAAAAATTGTTGTTTTTAATTACTTATTCATTGTATGTCTCTTGAAAAAAGAACCACACAGATTTGAGTGGACCTGTCCAGTCAGTGCAAGTATTTGTCAGTGATCGTGTAATAATCTTCTGAAACTTTAAAAATAATAGCTGGAGTCATGTACATCAAATAATTAAAATTCCGAAATGTTTCTGTTGCTGACCGTACAACTCAACTCAAAGCATTTACTTCAATTGGACCATTACAGGCACTTTTGAATGTCAGAAAAACAAAGAATACAGACTATATTTAAAATATTCCCGTGGTATATAATTATCTTAACGTGAGCCGCGGCAATGAACAGCTAATAGGTAAGAGGTAATGCGGGTGATCTTTTCCATATAAACGCTCTCGCCTGTTTTCTTTGTGGTTTATGACTTTAGAGTTATGATTTTTTACAGTTAAATAAATATCAACTTTTTCTGTCCCTATTTTTTCCTCTTTGATGATAAATTAATCTGTATCAGTACAAGAACCTTTACAAAATGCTCAAAATTGCCTATTTGTACCACTATCAACAGAGGCCTAGTGTACAAATTTGACAACTATTAATGAAAAAAGAAAAACATAGAGACGCAGTTTAGATCCTTCTTATTCAGTTAGTTAAATGTCTTTTAATTGGTCGAATATTGGAGGAGGAAATAGTCGAGAGCCAAACCTCGAATTATGACTTTTACTTGTCGGATCGGCAGTGCAAGTACGTACTTTGCATCGATAAGACATCGAGATCGCTAAGGTTTGCATTTTTATCGATCTTGTTAACGAATTTGGAAGTACGTAATACGCGACGATAAGATTTATCGTGGGCCGAATCGAGTCGCTAAGGATCGCTTGTCAAATGGCAACACTGAAGACGTCCAAAGACAAAACATATTTCTGTGGCACGACTAAATCGACTAATGTCCAAGATATTTAGAAAATCCTTGCTTTTCATAGATGTTTGGCATTGTAAACAATGTTTAAGGGTTTATTTTAGAGAATCTATCAGTATTTATCTAAATATCCGTTTATTTTGGTAAAAATACAGAAAATATTCCATTTTCTTAGCGTCGTCGTGTTTACCTTTGCCAAATTAAAAAGTTTGTAGTTGACAGTTGACATTACTTTCTTGAGAATGATAAAAATACGGTCAGTGGGTCGTGTTTACAATAACAATATTTCAATTTCAATTGAAACATGGATGCAATCGACACAACCAAGGCAATCTGGCATTGTCAAATTTGTGCTAGAATTCTTCTACGATGGCTCTTTTTTCAGCTGCACCTGGGAACTTCACGTAGGTGTGGAAGAGGTGGCGTACTATTGCCCTCGACACTTTTCGCACAACCTTGCTCACAATTACTTGGCCAAGGGCAAGATTGTACTCCTGCCCAATGCAACTTTGGTAGCTCTCAACTGCATAAAACCGTACGGCTGTCAAAACCTAAGTCATGAAGTTCTAGTATGTAATAAATGTGTATTTGGACTATAAACTCTAGGTATTAGAAAGGGCGAGTTATTTTCAATAGGTTCCTAAGAATTTTAATAGGTAAAAATTGCAGTGCGTGATAAAAAAATATCATAATTTTAGGTTAGGTATGTTTTGTCTAGATCTCGAATGAAGTAGGCACCTATAGTAAAACCACGATACCACATTATGGACAGGGCGTCCAATGGATCGTGTCCTATGTACATCTCTATCCCTTCTACTAAAATTACTGCCACTTCTCGAGTCACCCGAAAAAGACGAACAAAATCTTCTTCTGGAAGTTCCAGAGGATTGTTCGTGTCTCTGAGACGTCGCCTCCGAATACGCATTACATTGTGATGGTGTTGCCGTTCCTCCTCATCACCCAGCAATAAAACCAAAAGTCCTGAATCCATTATAATTATGATCGATAAGCCTAACGCACTTTTACAAGGTGTCGATAAATTACCGAGCTCGACAGCGTAAATAGGCGATCTCAACTGTCAAAATGTCGTTTCGTACTTGCATTTTCGATAAAATCGTTAAAATTTTAGAGTTTGGTTATCGATCGTTCAGATAGTAGTTACGTACTTGCGACATCGATTCGAGTCGATAAAAACTCATTTTATCGAGAATAAAAATGTCAGATTTATCGAATCGAGTCCTACGTACTTGCACTGCTGTAGTTGTCCTTATCGCACCAATGTCGAAATAGCGCTCGTTGAGCGACAGCGATAGTTTCTTCAAATACCTACCGAATTTCCTCATAGCTATACAGCGTGTAACAGAAAGGGTATAATCATATGGAAGCCTGTGGTACGGACCATCAAATTGAACAACTTTCTCTATGGGACCACCAATCGAAATCGTAAAAAAATTATCAGCTGTCCCATACATTTGGGTTGAGTAGGTATTGAAATTATGTATAGGACAGCTGATTATTTTTATACGATTTCGATGGTGGTCCCATAGAGAAAGTTGTTCAGTTTGATGGTCCGTACCACAGTATTCCATATGATTATACCCTTTCTGTTACACGCTGTATATAATCTTAACCATCTAAATCTAAAATCTTAACCGTGTATAACTCACACGTTAGCTTTGATAAAGGCCTCTGTTTCTTTAATTTTCTGCGCAAGGTCTTTATAGAACTTGATCCTCGCAGCATCTTGTGCCTTCGCCAGTCTCTGACTCTCCATCAACTCCTTGACGTTAAATATGAACATATCTGAAACGTTGAAACATAACATTGCATCACTCCTCTAGTCCCCGAAGAGTTCGACCTAAATGTGGGACCTATAATAGAGACTAGTACTTCACCCGCGAATTTGTCAGCAAAAATTGTGATATCTCGGCTAAATATCCATGATATCTACCATAACTTCACTACATAGTATAAAACAAAGCCGCTTCCCGCTGTCTGTCTGTCCCTATGTATGCTTAGATCTTTAAAACTACGCAACGGGTTTGATACGGTTATTTTAATAGATAGAGTGATTCAAGAGGAAGGTTTATATGTATAACATTACACCCGTGCGAAGCCGGGGCGGGTCGTTAGTATATGATAAATGCGAAAGTATTTGATACCTTTTCACGCCTAAACTACGGAACCGATCATCCTCAAATTTTGCATATACGTTATCAGAGTTACAGAAACGGACATAGGGTACCTTTCATTCCGAAAATAAGTACTGTTCCCGAGGAAAACAACAATAACGTTCTTATGATCATAGATGGCGCCACGTGTCTTTCGAAACATGGTTGAATTATATTATTATAGAAACTTTAGTAGTGTGATAAGCAGTGATCGGATCGGATTTTTTTTTTGAAGTGTATCATTAGTTCCGGAGATTACCCGCTACATACAACTGACAAACAAATTTTACCTCTTTAAATTTAACCTCTTTATAATATTAGTATAGATAAAGGGTGAAAAATACCTTCAACGAAGCCAAAAATTACCTGTTCTTCCCGTGATTGCGATCATTTTATTGTTCTAGACCAGAGGTTCCTAAAATTATTTTTCTCGTAGACCACTTTCAAAATTTTCTGGTTTTGGTGGACCCCCTGCTGCTACATTTTTACCATATTTCCAAAACTTGTCAAAAAATGTGAAGATTAGATCTAACGTTGGAAATTTGAGTCCCAATCCTAAATTCGGCGTGGATTTGCAGTATTATTTTTTCGCGCCATCTTACATTAGGATTGAATGAGAACAGCAGCTCCTAAAAATGTTTCCCAAAAAATCTGAAAATTAGGATCCTAAAGTTTCGTGTGTTTGCCATTTTTCACCGAAAAACAAACTCAAAAATCACTGAAAAATTTGTATTTGCTTGAGTATGTAGTTAATTAGGTGCCTCAATCCTACATTGATAGGTAAAGCATTTTTGTTGTTTACTATGGAAACAGATATATTTTCGTGGACCACTTACAACTTGTGAACCCCCATTTTTATTCACGCCAACCTAGACCCCCGTCGAGTCTCCCCTGCACCCCTGGGGGTCCACCTGGACCACTTTGGGAATCACTGTTCTAGACCATACTTGGGAACCTTCTAGTTACGGAGATAGTAAAGTTAAGTTGTTAAAGTTTCAACTTTTTCACACTCCTTTTATAAAGCAAGTTTTTAATGTTATAACTCTACTTTAAATACCTCCACGACCCCCGTACTATTTAATGCATCTATCAGCACAATGTTTTGAGTGCGTTACATTGAGTCCTACCGTAAAACGTGATTGTTCACCAAAAAAAAGTCGTTTCCCAGCAATAATTTTTACGCAGGTACCGTACAGTTACTTAATCTGATGTACAGAATGCTTGGTTGACGGCTTCGTGAAGGGTCTTATTACACCCTGTATAGAAAATAAACACAGATCTTGTCAGTTATGCTTAACCCCCGTTTAACAGGACCTGGTTGATAGCTACTGGAAAATTTAGACTCCGTGGCTGATTCTGATGGAGAAACCCAATACACCTTTGCCCGACCTTGGAATCGAACCCAGGACCTCATGCTTAACAGTAGCGCTTACAACCACTACATCAACGATGCAGTTAATTAGAACAGACTTATGGGTGTCGTCATACCCGTGCCTTGGAGAGCACGTTAAGCCGTTGGTCCCGGCTGTCATTTGTATATCTTTCTTTGACAGTCAGAATTTCCTTTGACAGTCGTTACAGGGAGTCAGTGGCCCGAAAGTCTGACAACTAGTCTTACCAAAGGGGAATCGTATTACCCAGCACTAACTGGGTTGTGGAGGTCAGATAGGCAGTCGCTGCATGCAGTAAAATAGTGAAACTATCCGGTAAGACTGGAAGCCGACCCCAATATATTTTGTAGGAATAAGGCAAAGCAGATGAAGACGATCTTACTTAGTAGCATAAACGTGAGGATGGATAGATGTTTTTACTCTTTCAAGCAAAAACGGATTCTGATGAAATTTAGCACATAGGTAGCTTATAATCTGGATTAACACAAAGTATACCGTTTCCCGGGTTCCCTTAGGATAATTTACGACTGCCCCACGGGCGAGGCCGCGGGCAAAACTAGTTAAAAATACGTACCTTCGTATCGGTTAGGCATATCAAACAGCAACGCGAAGGATCTAGAACTTTCGCTAAGCAAATCGATCATGGACCGCGCTGCGCGCACGCACACACACGATCCGTCTATTGTTTTGGGCAGTTTCACTGTCACCTTCATTGAGGGGAACGATAGCTCGACCGGTTCTCTGAAAGAATGGGAGAAGAGTTTGAGGCAGAGTTCGAAACACCACGCTGCGTTCTAAAACAGGAATAGAGGAGGAGGAGAGGAGGTTTACAGGAAGGCTGCTACGCTAACATGGGATTGGTCGGGTCACGTCAGCCGCATGTATACGATTACCGCTGGGCAAGTCTCTACGCGAGAGAGAGCAGCGGTGGCGGTGGCCCAGTGGTGGGGGCCCGACTTACGAACAGTAAGTCGTGGGTTTGAACTCAGGCAGGCACATAAATTTGTGTAATTTATTTCATCACCACTGCTCTCAATACGGTGAAGGAAAACATCGTGAGGAAACCGGCATGTCCTAGAACAAAAACACTCGAAGACATGTGACATCTACTAACCTGCACTGGGCCCACGTGGTGGATTATAGTCCATTATCTCTCATAAAGGCCGTGTGTCCCAGCAGTGGGAACATAAAGGGATGATTATGTTAAGTCTCTACGCAATGGGTGCCGGGAGATAGGGCGCTGCCCAGCCCAGGAAGAGGTGGCGAGACGACCAGTACACGAACTGCGAAGGCTGGTTTGAGGAGGCATAGGAAGAGCTCCTGGATTGGGGGTGGCTTTTGCCCAGCAGTGGGACAGTAAACAATGACAAAAAAAGGAGATAACAGAGATGGATTTGAAGCCGAGCAGGCACTGCTCTCAAAACGTGAGGATACAGGCTGGTCTTGGAACCAAAAAAAATTCAACGTGCGACATCCACGAACCCGCACCAGGCCCGCGTGGTGGTTATGATTCACTTCCATTCACAGAGAGAGGAAGCCTATGTCCCAGCGCTCCCGGAGTCGAATCCTGGCACGTCATCATTTCAGTAGACTTAAGAAGTCCACTGCTGGTCTTAGAGCCATGGGAATACTCTGGCTGCGAGAAGTACAGGCCCGGTTGACGTGGCGACGCTTGGCCCCTCTAATCGTCGCCACGTAAACCGGGCCTGTACTTCTCGCAGCCAGAGTATTGGCTCTAATCATGTCATAGGTCCACTTTTTGGTGGACGACGTTGCAACTTCCAGTACGCGGACACCACTAAAGAACTTTTTGCCAACATCGGCTATTCGTAAAGCAAGCAGTGCTGCTTTTGCTCATTGCCAACCTGTTTGCCTGAAGGTGGAAGCGCCAGGGTAGCCCGCGAAATAGAAAATTTCCTTACGTTTTTTGCAATTTGACGGTCAGTGTCAGGTTATATGCCAGAATATTTCATGAAAAAGTCATTCAATGGGGTTAAATAAACTTAGAAATTTGTATTGATGATTTTAATGATCATAAGTCATAACTCAGTGAATCTCCCATACATCCTGTATGGTGTTGTAGATGCCACAACAAATTATTCTTTAATGGAACCCACCCCCCCCCCTCTTTCTTTGGATGGTTTCTTTTTTTTTGTGGTGAAGTGTTACTAACATAGTTTTAAGGTTCTATTTACTAACACAATTTATATTTTATCATATGTATGTTAGTATGTAAGGTATCTATGGGCCAAAGAACCTGAAAATAAATGGATGTTGTTGGTGTTTAATCCATGCTACTTACCGCTCAGGTTCGTTTGGTCGAATTTTCCTGGTAGGCCACTTGATCGCAACCCAGATGTTCAGTCTTAGACCCTTGAAATCTCTCTGGTATGTCGCTAGCTTGGTAGACTCGATGGTCAGATTCCTCTCAATATCTCGGAGAAGAGTGTAGGAAGCCATTTGAATGGCGTGTGCAAGTTGGGCCCTTAAGCCTAAACGGGCCTGGAAAAAACGTTTAGATTAACTGAAGACGAAGGCTAGGCAGTTAATGAATAGTATACAGGGTGTACTTGGCGACCGCGAACCGAAAGACGTTGTGTTGGAAGGCCTCCCACTAAGTGGACCGAAGACCTCGTGAAGGTTGCGGAGATCCGCTGGATGCGAGTAGCACGGGACTGGTCAGTGTGGCGACACTTGGGGGAGGCCTATATCCAGCAGTGGACGTCTTTCGGCTGAAATGACGATGATGATGATACAGCGTGTACCTTTCACGAAGCCGTCAATCAAGCATTCTGTACATCAAACTATGTAACTCTACGCAAAAAATATTGCTGGGAAACGACTTTTTTATGATCGCAATTACGGGTAAACAAGTACCTTTGAGCTCCGTTAACTGCCTATCTCTGTTGATCACATCATCATTACCTAGCCTTTCCCCAAATTTATTGGGGTCGGCTTCCAGTCTTACTGGATGCAGCCGAATACCAGTACTTTACTTGGAGTGACTGCATATCTGGCCTCCAAAATCCAAATAGTACTTAGTAATACCCCTTGGTAAGACTGGTTGTCAGACTTTCGGGCCACGGACTATCTGTAATTTGCATTTACGCATGCATGCATAAATTAATGCATGCATTAAATTTATGCATGCATAAATTTGCATTTTGCCTATTAATTTAAGTTATTTTCAATGTTATTAATTATTAGTTTTCTTTTCGTTTTATTTCTGTCATTACATTTTGCTTATTTTTCTTGCGCTAGCAGAACATTGTGATTGTTTAACTTTGTGTGGTGTCTGGGTCACCAAGATACAGGCTATGCCTAGTTTGGGACCCGCTGTTAAACCTGTCAGTATTCCAGTGGCGTGCAGTGGTTCCCCACGGAGGGTAGGCCACGCATACGGATTCCCAAAAAAAAACTCGCAATGTCACAGCGTCGCTGTACTTAAGGTGGATGCGCAAGGGTAACCCGCGAAATTTAAATTTTCTTAAGTTTATTGCAGTTTGCAGGTCAGTGTCTGGTTGTATGTTGATGAAAATATGAATCGCGCCAGTAACATGTATGAGGTTACAGAATTATAATCATTCAAATCATCAATACAACCCTCCAAGTTCATATAACCCCAAAGAGTGACTTTTTCATGAAATAGCTATTGAATGAGGTTATATTAACTTGGAGGGCTATATTGATGATTTGAATGATTATAATTCTGTAACTCAATACGTGTATCAATGATCAGCCGGGACCAACGGCTTACCGTGCTTTCCGAGGCACGGAGGAAACTCGGTCACCCATCCACAGATAGTTTACACATAACCAATCATTTCAGGACACAACTTTTCTCAACGAAACCACTTTATAGGCTTCTAGGCCTGAAACCCCGATAAATTTTCAAACAACTGTGAATTTAATTTTAAATTCACAGTTGTTTGAAAATTTGTTGCTTAAAATCATGATCATGTTAGAATTAAATAGCAATGATAGCCCAGTGGTGCGACTGTCGGACTGCCAAGTCATAGGTCTCGAGTTCGAACCCAAGACACGCACCTCTGATTTTTCGGATTCATGTGCGTATTGTAAATTATCACTTGCTCCGGTGAAGGAAAACATCGTGATCAACCAGCATGCCTGAGAGATATTTCTCGACGGCCATGTAAAGCCATCTACCAACCTGCATTGGGCTCGCGTGGTGGACTATAAGCCCACTCCCTCATATAGAGGGGCGGCTTGTGTACCAGCAGTGGGAACACTATAGGCTGATTATACTTATGCATCATAGTGTCCTTAAATATTAGTGAAAGTCGGTATCAATATATGGTTACCTCATTATAATTGTCAGCTTGTCTTTTAGTAAACTGTCTGCTATTCAGTCTAATTATTTCCAACATTTCTAGTATCTGAAAGAACAAAATTAAGATTACTTAATCTGAACTAATATTATAAAGAAGTAAATGAAATTAAAATAAATCTTTATTTTCCAGACATAAATCCACATACAACATTCAAAAACATACACTACCTTATAAAAAACATTGAAAAATAAATTATATAAATCATTGACATTACACACACACACGCGCCCCAAATACAGCGAATTCGGGAATCGGTGTGTGGTAGGACTGCGAAAAATAGTGTTACAGCTAAATTCGACCGATTTTAGATTTTCCATAGAAAACAGAAACATAAATTTCTAATTATCTTTTTTTTACACTATTTTTCGAAAATTTTCTCTGTCAAATTTTTAGATATATGTATCCGGCATATGCGTATGAAGTTTCATTAAAATCGGTTCAGCCATTTCGAAAACAAATGAGTTCAAATTTTGTATGAAATGACGTAAGACGTTAAACGCTCCTAACAAAATTATACAAACCGGCAGAACTTCAATAAACTTCTTGTCAAGCTCATTGTCATCTACATTTGGATTCAGTTGCCATACATGGAGGTAAGTGTTCAGTTCCGTCACAATTCGAGGATCTGGCAGACCGTCACAGCGAAGATATTGTTGCCACTGTGGAAATGAACACAGACACTTGTTTTACCTACTCATATTATAACTGTCAAAGTTTGTGACGATAGATGGACGTTTGTTACTCTTTTACGCAAAAACTGCAGACCAGATTTGGATGAAATTTGGTATACAGATAGGTTGTAATCTGGATTAACACATGGGATACTTTTTATCCCAGTATACGATCCCGTGGGACAATTACCGAAATACACGCGGGCGAAGCCGATGGCATAAGCTAGTATATATTCCCTGGTGGTTCCGTGGGGGAACATGGAAACTTCAGCTACTCGGCAGTTTGCTGAACTGGGCCTATTTGGAGCAGCCGTGAGACACACAATATTATCTTCGTTTTTCTGTTTAGTTTTTTTTTTTAAATTTTATTTCAGCAGTGGGACAATACAGGCAAAAAAAAAATGTTTTGTGCACTTGTGGCGTAATAATGCCAAATTAATTTGTTTTCTTTCTGTCAACCGGGCATAAACCCAGACTCATCATCTTCATGCTTATCCTTAGCCCATGTTAGTTGGGGTCGGCGCAACGTGTTTTTTTTCTTCCGGTTTGTCGATTCTTCCGTCGACAAAACCCGTTTCTATGGTGGTCATGCTACGTGTGCCCCTAGCATGAACAACCTAGAAACTGATTTTGTCGACGGAAGAACAGACAATTTCGGATTTATTTTGTTGATCTGTCATTTTGTCGATCCTACCGTCGACAAAACCCGTTTCCACGGGGGTCATGCTACGCATGCTGGTAATCGAATCCAAGACGACTTTACTAGACCAACGAGGTACTCGAAAACTCTCTTTATTCCAGTGAAAATTTAGCCATCAATACAATTCAGTGCTGAAATTCGGAGTTTTTTAGGAAAAAATAAAAACATTGCATAGGTACCTCTGCCATCTGAGTCTTTTTATGTTCCAATCGCATCTTTTGCTTTTCGTAACCTAAAACAAATAAAATAACTAAACTCATGGTATTGTTATCTCTTTCTAGCAGGTTCAACCAAAAAGAGAGAAAACATGATATAGACAAAGCAACAGACAAAAGCTTTTCATTTCACGATTGTTCCACTTTAAACAGAATGAGCCGTGGTGGCCTAGTGAGATCAGTCCTAACGAGTTTTTCCAGGGTGTAAATGGACCCTCCCCGATGCCGTAAACCAAGCATTCTGTACATACGGCTACACATCAAGCTATACATTTCCTGTTTATGCTGATCTCGCATTGTATAGGATTTCCGTAGAATGCGAGGTCAGCTTTTACTGGAAATGTATAGCTTGATCTATTTGGTATACACGCGGAAATTTTCACAATCAAATGCCGAAGCGTATACTTTTCCAAATTTTATTTAATAAAGCTTTTTGCAATAAGAGACTGACTCTTAATGACATACGCTTTATAAAATAAAATTGTAAACAATATTGTCAGTGAACTAGGATTGTTCGAGATCAGCTCACAATGGCCTGTAAGACGCTCCGGGGCTCTATTGACGCTCCTGATCTTTTTAATTTGCTGGCGCGCTTCTTTGTTCCGGACAATTACTGCCGGGGCAGAAAGCACAGGCTGTTTGCAGTGCCTCCATGTCACACTGTTGCACGTGCTAAGTCGCCAATTCCTCGCACTCTGGCCGCGCTTAATGATATCTTGGATTCTAATCCAACAGACGATCTGTTTGCGGATGGATGGACGAAGATTTTATTGGCATGTCAGAAGTATTGTGAAAGGAATTTATGAAAGTGTGAACCTTTACTTTGTTATTTTGTTTATTTTAATTGTATGTAGAGCTCTTTTAGTTCTTTTTTAGTTACTATAATTGGTTTAACTGCCGTTGTAATAAAATAAATAAATATTTCTGCGTGTATACCAAATAGCTTGTTCGACCGTACATCAAAAAAGTCACTAAACTTTAGAAAAAGGATTAGAGTTCCGTGAAAAAAACCCATAAAATTGTTAACAAAATCCGAATGAAATAAGTAAGAGATATTTTTATAATAATTTCACTCGAACGAAGTCGTGCTCAGCTAGTTTTACATTTATTGCATTTGTTTGCGATTTTGTTGCATATTTCGATTATTTTAAGTTGCATATAATCCGGTCTCTGATGATATATTATATATTATACTATACAGGGTGACTGGTAATGAGAAAAAGAAAAATTTATTTTAGAGAAAGATACATTTTTTATACTCCTTCAATATCACAATAACACAACATCCGTATGTAATTCGAGCGCACGCGCCTGTGACCTATCAGCCGCGTGAAGCCGCCGTACTATACTATTACTATCGTACCGTGCAACAGTGGGTAGGCAGGACACCCAACAAAGTTATAAAATAATCACAATTAATAAATATATTCTGAAATATTGGTTAAAATATTGATTAAAAAAAATATAAATTAGTTATCATTTTCATGCATTATTCCAATTATTATATATGTATTTGATTTGTGGAAGTCGCCTCTTTGGTGTAGGCCTCCCCCAGCTTCCTCCAGTTCCTCTGCCCCTAGTCTGTCTTCTCCAGTCTGGTCCACATCTTTCCTTAAATATGTCCTCCCATCGTTTTTTCGGTCTACATCTACTTCTTTGTCCTTCTATTGGCACCCATGCTGTCAGTTTCTTGGTCCATCTGTCATTGGTCATCCTGCACACATGACCTGCCCCTCCATTTTAAATTTCTTATTTTTTCGAGTAAGTCAGTTACTTTGGTTTTCCTTCTTATTGATTCGTTTTTTATCTTAAATCTGATAATTTTACTCCTAACATGCTTCTTTCCATTTTCCGTTGGTGTATGGCTAATTTGTATTCGTCTATCTTCCTCAACGACCATGTTTGGCAACCATATGTTAGGCATGGTAGGATTACTGTGTCGTACAGTTTCCTTTTTATTTCGATTCTTATGTCTCTATTCTTCATAATTTCTTTCAAGTTCCAATACTTTTTCCAAGCAATTGCAATTCGTCTGTTTATTTATTTTTCTGTAAGATCTTGGAATGAAATTGACTGACCTAGGTAAATATATTCTGTAACATACTCGATGTTTTCTCCATTCACTCTGATGGTTTGAACACTACCATTCGTGATAGTTTTTGTTTTTGAGGCGTTTAGCGATAAGCCAACCTTGCTGCTCCCTCTCACTAAATCGTTTATCATGCTGTCTAACCGAGTACTCTTCTCAGCAAATATAGCGATATCGTCCGCGAACCGTAGATTCCCAGTTGATATTTCTAAAAACCATCTCCAGAACTGCTGAGAATATTTTGGGTGAGAGGGGGTCGCCCTGTCTTACGCCTTTTTCAATGCGGAATTCCGGTCCCTCTCTCCAGCCGTATTTTAGATAAACTTTTAGAATATATGCTGTGTAGGAGCTCAATGTACTCTATGTCTAAGCTTTGTTGTATTAGTGCTTTCCAGATAGCAGTGTATTATAAAGAGTCGAAAGCTTTGGAGAAATCTATAATAATATTAATGAGTGGGTTTTTTTATTTTTTACCGAGGTCGGTAAACGTAAACCACCCCCTAGTTTCCATAACGGCCATAATTATACTTGTGGAATAAACGTTTGCGTTTGTTTATGTGACGGTGCGTTTATAGGGCTACGAACAGACGAGCTGCGTTTTAATATGGGTGGTTTATACTTACCGATTAGTAAAAAAAACCTACCGTATTTAATATCGATTCGGGTCGAGAATCATTAGTATAGATATCTCCTTGAACTTGACCAGGATTCAAATCGACAGCCTGTATACAAGCTCTTCGCCCACGACTTCGGCCGCAAAAATTGTGATAGCTAATATGCATGATATAAATATAATTTATAGCCTATAGCACCCACAAATCATTTACCTTTTTGCTCGTGAAAGATTTTTTAGAACTGGATTATTAGTTGCGGAGATTACCCCTACATACAAACATGGAAAATTTTACCTATTATCTATTAACCCCCCATTCATACGCTTCTTTTGGGTTAACTCGTTCCATCGTCGACCTCATCTCTGTCCTCAGGACTAGATTGAGGTCAAGAGTAGGCTCATTTATTATAAAAAAAAACCTATTTATAATATTATTATGATTTCACGTACTTTGAAACAGGTTAACAGCCTTTTCTAGGATATCTCTTCGTACTTCATGTTCGGCGACCTCTTTGGCCATCGTTTCGACTCTCTCCCGTGCCAACTGGGCACGTTTCTCCTTTGCACCCGCCAGCTTGGCTTGTCTGCAGACAGAATTAAACATAAAACATCACGACTCTAATACCACGAAGGGTTGAGGTGTGTCAAAGTAGTAGTACAGCTACGTTATCGCAGTTATGTTTAAGTCCCATGTTATAATGTTATGTTAGTATTTGTCATCAATTCAGGAAACCTAGAACCAAAAATTTAAAGACATGTGACATCTACCAGCCCGCACTGGGCCCGCGTGGTGGATTATAGCCCATTCCCTCTCATAGAGAGGAGGTCGTGTGTCTCAGCAGTGGGAACATTATAGGCTGATAATGCTATGCTATGGGCACAAATACGGACTCTGGACTGCTACTTAGAAATTCTTGATGGAAAAATCCAATAACACTTTGTCCGACCTAGGAATCGAACCCAAGATCGCATAGTCAGCAGTGGCTCTTGCGACCACTACACCAACAAGACAGAATTATCATTAAAATATGATCATCTGCCTCGCCTTTTCCCAACTGTGTTTGGGTCGGCTTCCAGTCTAACCGGATGCAGCTGAATACCAGTATTTTACATGGAGCGACTGCCTATCTGACCTCCACAACCCAGTTAGTACTGGTTTTCAACTATCGAGATACCCATTGGTTAGATTGATTTATCAGTCTTCGTGGTTCTGACTACTCGTAACGACTGCCAAAGATCTAGGAGCGACAGCCGGGATCTACAGTTCACCGTGATTTCTAAGGCACGAAAGGCTATGTCACCCATCCACGGACCAACCTCGGCAAGTGTTGTTTAACCTTGAAGATGAACCTGTGTTGGCTCTGCAGTTTCGACATAGATAGCGATCGAAAAATAACCGAATTCGGTTGCAAAGTCATAACGATGCGGATTTAAGGTGGATGCATGCCGGACACGACCCGCCGGTGTCGGCTTCCACCTTAAATCCTCATCGTTATTGCGACCGAATGCCTATCGCGTATGAATTCGCCGCTAGAGGCGCTAGTGTAGCATGAGGTCACCGAAATGTCAGATGTCATAGTGTTCGCGTGTTGCATGCTTTTTATCACGTATTTTTACTTCACAATTGTGGTCTAGATTGAGCTATTCCTGATTAATTATGACTTGAAGATTTTAAGTAGCAACTTAGGATCTTATTTGTCAGTACTTAGAGGTAAAATAATTTTTAAATGTTTCATGCTTGCTAATTACTAGAATATTGTAAATATGTACCTGAAGTTTACAGTATGTTGTTATAGGTAATAAAATAAACTTTTTATGAATTTATTGGTACTTTAAATTATAAAATAGAATTATTAACATGACCTTACTCGACAGTGGCGCCATCTGGTGAACCTGGTGGTGAGGGCTATCGTTTTTGAGTCCACAAAAACGATAGCCCTCATTCGGTTGTTTTGCGATCGCTATCTATGTCTAGACAGCAGGGACTGCTCACTGGTCTCTTTGGAAAACATACATTAAGCATTACCTAACTACGCTTTGCTAAACATGACTTTAGTGAAAGCGGGCTTTCAAGTGCAGCTACTAGGATAGGATAGGCCAATAGGAGGGGATTTAAACTAACTTTTCGGCTTCTTTCTCCGCCCTCCACTCTTCTATCTTCTGTGCAAGCCACGCATCTCGTTCCTTCTTGGCCATCTTCTTCCATTGTTTTGGCTATGACAATATTTGAGGGTCAAAGAAGAGACTAAAATATGTAGTTTATTTCATAATATTGCAATGGTGGTTTGACTATGTTACTGTTTCTATTGTAACGGTGAAATCCCATTAGCACTTCAGAAAATTTTAGAACTTTTTTGAGTGTAAATTTGTTCAGTTTTAAATAAAATTAAGAATGTCCAGTGACAGTGAAGAGTTTGACGTCGAGCAAAGAGCAAAAGACTTAATAGATAATCTTTTTCCGCCAAAATCGGGGAAGATTTACCTAAAAACTTACGAAAGTTTTATGGACTGGAGGAATGAGAATATTTATTAAATGTTTTTGTACTAAATTGACTTTTTTCTCGCACTCAAAGTGAAAAGTACAGTTTAAACCTCGAGACTAAACGCCAACTTAATATACCCTCAGTTTCATTGACTCCCTCGCACGCTCGGGAGTCAAACCACCTCTGGTATATTATGACTTCGTTTAGTCCCTCGTTATAAAATATACTATAAAACAAAACAAAAAAAAAACATTGATTTAATTCAAAAGACTTACAAAGTCAGTCATTTCCCAAACTCAAAACACAATTTTCAAGATCACTTCACAATTGTTGCCCCTTAAAACCTTATTTGTATCACCAAACTCACTTGATTTTACCTTTCAAACGAAACTTCGCTATTAATTCTAGATTTATTTTATTACGACAACTAAACAACTTTATCAAGTAAAAATATCCAACTGACTGAAAAAAATGCCGGCCGTTTTTTAGACAGAACACGAAATCTGCGTGCGTTTCAGCTATAATGTTGTATTAAAATGCTCGGAATTGTAAAAGGGGTAGATTTTATTGCACTTTTTAGCATTATTGTCATTGTAAAAAGTAATAAAACAACATGTTTATGGCTGGTAAGGGGAACGAGGGAAAACAAAAATAAAATCGGGTATGTTGTGGTTACAACGATTTCAAGCGCTCCACTTTTTGTTTCTTCGCCATTCATTCGGCATCCTCCACTCGAAGTGAAACGTCTGCACATAAAATGAAACAAAAATGGAAACGGAAAACACTAATGGACCGATCCAAGGATGTTACTTTTTTGTACTCGCTTAAGCAATGATCGAGAAGCAAAATAAAAGAAGCTGCTTGCTTGAACGTTAATATTGCAACGTATTTTTTTCGGTTTTGAAACAAAAATGAACAGTCTCCTAAGTTCGTTCACTCGGGTGAAGCGTCTGATATTGGCTTTAGGTAGGTATGGATGGTTTTTCGATTTGTATGTTAAGAAACTCGATTGAAATTGAGCAAAAAACCTAGCAAGGCGCGGTGATGAACGGTGGACTAAAGTGGTGACCCGACCTAAGGACGTGGAAATAAATGATGATGAATCAGCAAGATTGATGGTGATATGAGCAGACGACATTATTGCCGTCGCAAAAAAAAACCTGGATGATGGAGCGTGGAAATTAACACAAAAAGAAGAATATCTCCGGCGGTGGTGAGTGAATTCAGGATGATGATGAAGATGATTTAATCGATATTATGCGTTTCACTTTTCGTTTAGTTTTGTTTTGCTGTCGGTATCTTTCACTTGAAGTGAAACGGTTGAACACAAAATGAATCAAAAGTGAATTTCAAGTGAACCGAACCAATGACGTTGGATTTTTGTTGGAGATTCGGAATCTTTTACTCGCCTAACAAAATGAAAGGAGCAGATGAACGTCTATTCCTATCAACATTCTCTTACCCTTATCCCAATTCATTTGGGTTCGGCGCAGCATGACTTCTTCTTCCTTAATTCTCTATTACTCGTCTTGCATCTCATCAGACACCTCTTTCCTTGCCATAGAATCCATAACACAGTCCATCCATCTTTTCTTTGGTCTTCCTCTACTCTTATACCCATCCACATTCAAACTCAAAGCTCCAGAGTCCATTGCTATATATAACTAAAATGAGCTGTCTCTTGAGTGAGTCATTAACACGGATGTAGTGTCTGATATCGGCTTTACGTGGTTATAGATCGATTTTCTTTGATGTATGTTGGTGCTAGTTGGCAATGCGTGCGGTTTTGATGAGGCTTCGTGAGTTTAGCTTTTGTATTTCCTTGTGCTGGTGCTGGGCAGGTGCTGAGAGTCCTGCGACGTACACAAGGTCCAATTTAATTAGCTAGTGGAACTCTACGAACGTTATGGGTTTCGACATTTAGAAGACTATAGAAAAAATGAGCTCAAGTTTTTTTTAGTTTTTTTTTTTTTTAAGAAATATAAAGGGTGTAACAAGACCCTTAGCGAAGCTGAAAGGCACTTGTTCTCCCCATCAGTGCGATCATTTTTTTGTTCTAGACCATACCTGGGAACCTTCTACTTACGGAGATATTTGGGGTCAAAGATTCAACTTTTTCATAAGTTTTTTTTGAATACATATTTTTAACTTAAGATTTTTACTTTAAACACCTCCACGACTCCCGTACTATTAAATGCAGCCATCAGCACAATATTTTGAGTGCCTTACATTGAGTCCTACCGTAAAACGTGATTTTTCACCCCAAACAAAAAGTCGTTTCCCACCAATAATTTTTGCGTTAAGTTACTTAGTTTGATGTACAGAATGCTTGGTTGGCGGCTTTGGTAAGGGACTTGTTACACCCTGTATACATTAAAAATGTAGATAATAAGATGCAAGGTGTAAACTGACTCTTCATGAAACCTTAGTATATACGCTGGGCTCTGATACACTCATTCCTTATTTTGTTGTACCTTATTGTTTCGGAAGTTTTTCTTGTTGTTTTCTTATGTTGTTTCTCTAAAAACACCTTGACATTGACAGCCAGTTGCCAAAATGTATCCCCCCTCTGCGCTGCGCTCGCGTCCCTTCGCTTGTCATGGACCATAGACAATAGTCTGTAGCGTTGACAAGCGAAGTCGGAACGTTCGGTGCGGCCGAGCCGATTATTATTAATATTTTCATTTAATCATTTTTGTTTGTATACTTACAGTGTTTATTTTATATATGTGAATATTATGTTATTTTATTTTTTGTGTGAATGTATTGTGTGTCCGTAGTTGTGACCGTGACGTCACAGTGGGCCCTATCAGAATACCAGCGCTGCGGTATTTGTTTTTCATATATCGCAGCATCATGCTGAGATAGGAGCCTTTTTGGCCTCGCACAGGTCTTTTTTTATTACTTAGTTTTGGATTCTTTTTTTTTTTGTTATTTTTGTTGTTCCTGTGCTTGTCCCAAATTAATATTTTTCTTTATTCTTTCTTTCTTCATTTTGATCAAACTAAATAACTGTAGGCAAAAATGATTGCCGCAAAACGACTTTTTTTTGGGGTGACCAAATCACAGGGAGTCAATGAAACGCAGCCAATTAATTATGCTGATGGATGCATTGAATAGTACCGGGGTCATGGAGATATTTAAAGTGGATGGATTCAATTTAATTAATTAGGATTATTTAAAGTTTTGTAAAAATATATAAAGTTACGTATAACATTTAAAACATTTTTTTTTAACTTCAGAAAAAGTTGAAACTTTGACCTCCAATATTTCCTTTCATAACTAGAAGGAGTTGTCCAGAAAAAAAAAAATCGCAATGACGGGTAGTACAAGTGTCTTTCGTCTTCGTGAAGGGTTTTTTTTTACATCCATTATAATATAACCGAAAAAAATATGGGAACAGAGTTTCTTTTTGGGTCAACGACCGCAATTAGAACCTAGAACGTAGTGTTGGGATAACAAAACTTTTAGACGTCTGAAAACAATACAGCAAAAACTGATTCTTAACTGATGTTTCATATAAGCTGACGTCATTGACCCCCAAAAGAGTATCACATCCTTGTTTTGATTTTATCATGTTTACAATTGTAGATATTGATACCCAATACCCATCATATCTGAGTTCAGCTAGTTAATCTAATTTCACTCTGTATACGACGGTCATTATCGTGTTAACTTCGTCACTATGTTGGAGTCTGCTTCCAGTCTAACCGGATGCAGCTGAATACCAGTAATTTACATGGAACGACTGCCTGTCTGACCCCCACAACCCAGTTAGTTAATACCTACTCGACCCAAATGTATGGGACAGCTGATTATTTTTCGATCGAAAACCGCGATGCGTGAGCAGATATTGTAAATGTATAAAATACGTTTGTGTTTTGAAATTTGTGCAGTTGAGGAACTTAAAATCAGTTACAGTATATCTTTTGTATATTACAGTATATCTACAGGAACTTTTTTAATACAACTGTGACCTACGTTTTTGGTAGAAAGAGACGGAATAACGGTATTACGATACGCGCAAATGAAAGAGCAAGAGATTTAGTGTATTTGGCATTAAAAAAAGTGAAAACTGAAAATTTTGTAGTTAGTGCAACTGTGAACTAAGGCATCGTATTATTTCTGCCAGGGTTGCGGGACTGTTCGAAAGAGATACCGCGGCCCTGGAACACAAAGGGCAAAGGAAGGAACATGGATGGGTTTTAGTCAGTAAAAGTCTGACACTCCCTCCTGCTCAGCCCAGAGCGGGAGAGGTTATTTGATGACTCCCCACCCGAAAAAAAAAAAAAGACATCGTATTATTTAGTCAGTAGCTCCTCGTATCATATCGTGCTAATGTGGTGGCCAATGTACTCAAAACGTTTAAAACGAATTGTGGTGTAGCAGGTTCACCAAATGGATTACTTCCTTGGCTTACCTTTTCAAACTCGGGGATCTCTTCTTCTACTTTCTTCTTTCCCTTCTTGCCTTTCTTCTTTCTCTCGGGTTCTGGTTCTTTTGGTTTTTCAAGTAAGTGATCTAGTGATTAACAGATTTTTAATTAAAACATAGGTCAAGTATTAAATATTTATTGACAAAAAAATGGGTTTCATTTGTGATATAAAAATACATTTTACACTGTTTAATTCTAATTTTAAAAACACAAAAAACATATTAAAGTAACAACAAACTAAAGTAATTACTTATGCAAACATTTTCATGCAATAGACAAGAATTTAAATCAAGTAAGAACCGTCAAAGAAAGCAATGGTAATAAATTTAACTTTTGACGTTCTGACTTCAAGTGATTACAGATTAAAAATCGTAATTTAAGGTGGAAGCGCAAGGGTAGTCCGCGAAATTAAAATGTTCTTACTTTTATTGCAATTTGCTGGTCAGTGTCAGGTTGTATGTTCATGAAAATATGAATCGCGCCAGTAACGCGTATGGAGTTACAGAATTATAATCATTCAAATCATCAATACAACCCTCTAAGTTCATTTAACCCCATTGAGTGACTTTTTCATGAAATAGTTATTGAATGGGGTGTTACTGGCGTTCATACGCTGCGATTCATATTTTCACCAACATACAACCTGACACTGACCTGCAAATTGCAATAAACGTAAGAAAATTTAAATTTCGCGGGCTACCCTTGGGCTTCCACCATAGCTTAGTAATTACTTATAATCAAGTAATCACTTTGTCTTGTTTATATATACGGGTGTTGTTAGTATACAAACCGTAAGGTGGCTTCAGAGATTCTTCAGACCAGCGGAGAATTTCGCTACTAAGTCGTTTGGAGATCACTGAAGAATCTACCTCCTGTAAACAGATATAAAATTTGAGTTTTTTGTGGTTGAACGGTACCACGACCATTGTATGGGCACCCATAAGAGCGTTAGCGTCTTACGCCATTTCATACAAACTTTGAACTCATTTGTTTTCGAAATGACTGAGCCAATTTTAATGAAACTTCATACTCATAAGCAGGATACATGGATCTAAAAAGTTGACAGAGAAGATTTTCGAAAAATAGTGTTACAGCTAAATTAAACTGATTTTAGATTTTCCACAGACACAGAAATTTCCAATTATCTTTTTTTTTAAGAAATTTCGAAAATCTGTCACATTTAAGACATAAATTATGTATCCTGCTAATGCATATTAACTGATATTAATGATTTATTTTAAAATAAGATCTAATAAATTATTGATTAATGTTTAGTATAAAATTAATGTTATACATTTTAATAATTAGAATCAATATTATATGTATTACTAGTGACCCGCCCCGGTTTCGCACGAGTGCAATGTCATACATATAAACCTTCCTCTTGAATCACTCTATCTATTAAAAAAACCGCATCAAAATCCGTTGCGTAGTTTTAAAGATCTAAGCATACATAGGGACAGATAGCAGGAAGCGACTTTGTTTTATACTATGTAGTGATGTAATTGAGTCTGAACTGAGTCAAGAAATTTTAATGCATGCCACTAACCAATGTTTTACGTATAAGCAAATAAATAAATAAAGTACAAGCCACGGAGTCTGGATTTGTTTTCACTTGGTGGCTATTCGCTTGGTGGCTGGCCTGGGGGCCTAAAATGGAAGCTTTATCTGAATCATAATATGAATCACGTTAAAAATTTAAAATTCCAAAAATGGTCTTTATGGTTATGAACACAAAGTCCATTTTAAGAGTTTTAAATTTTTATCGTGATTCGTATTATGATTCTGATAAAGCAACCATTTCAGGCCCCCTTATAATTTATGAAATTCGAACTTATACGAGCGTAATGAGGGTGTATAATTAGGTACACCTATGCCTATCCTGCGCTGAATACAGGCGTCAGTGTGAGGTTATGTATAAACAGGTTTTTTTTTTAAATACTGGTCTACAGTCACGAGCACCAATATGTGCACCCTTAACAACTTTTTAAGTCTTTTTCTCCTAGTGTTCTGATTAAAATTCATGTTGTTACGAACATAGTATTCTGGAAATCATATTTTTATGAAAAAGTCCTATCTCCGAGTTACAATCGTTATTTCTCGCGAAAATTGCTTTTAAATTCAGTCAAAGATCTACAAATAACAGCGCGGACCATTAAAACGTACTTTGCGACCCACGGAGGAACTTGAACTTTCACACATCTACAAAATGACAATTTTTGCTTACCCCAAGTTTCTTCTTTTTTGGCTTCTTCTTGATTTTGGTATCTGTAAAAAAAAGGGTGAATAAGTTTTGGTTACATAGATGGTGATGGTGATGGTGGTGGTGGTGGTGGTGGTGGTGGTGATTCTGGGTTAAGCTCGCCGTTGTACATAAGTTATATATTGTAATTTTGTGTGTCCTACTTATATATTTTGTGTGCAATAAAGAATAAGAAAGAATAAGAAAGGATAAGAAAGGATGGTGAAAACCGCATCAAAATACAGGGTGGAAGGATACTGACGCGAAACCGATTACCACGTATTCAGTCCAGCATATGAAGAGACGGAAGAAATTTTAAGTTAATTAAACTATAAAACATAAAATAACTGCAAATAACCCACATATCTGCACACACATACACACACGCACACACACATTCACACAATATTAAAACATTGGAATAATTTTTACTTTTTTATTATTGTAAAACAATTATTATTTTTTTTTTTTTGTAAAAAAACTTATTACTCCTTTACCTACTTACCTTGTTATCAATCACTTCAACGAATTATGTGTTTTAATTTTAAGTAAACGCAACTCCGGCCCCCAAGATACAGGCGCAGCCTAGTTTGGGGACCTCCATTTTCAATTAGTTAAAATTTTACTTGTTACGTTGATTCATAGTGCTAAGTTAGGTTAAGTAATTTTTTTGTGACAATGGTATAAAAAAATTATTCTTATTCTTATTCTGAGCCCCGCATATAAATTTTTCATCGGTTATTAAAAAAAAAAACAGCTGTTTCCTAGAAAAGTGCAATATAATAATATGGTCTAAATGTATGGAACAGCAATTTTTTTTTTAAATTATCGATGTAAAATGTCTATGTGGGGCTCAAAATGATGTACTGAATATATGTGGTAACCGTTTTGGCGTCGGTGTCCGTTCCACCCCGTACAGGTTGAAAGAACTCATCGATCACAACAATTAAAAAAATATATTTAGCTGTTTCCTACAAAAGAGCATAGATGTATATGTATAGCATAGATACCGATGGAAAAAATGCTATGTGTTGTGAAGACCAGATAGGCAGTCGCGCCATGAAAAATACTGGTATCCAGTTGCATCCGGTTAGACAGGAAGTCAACCCCAACATTGGGACAAGGCTAGGCGGATGAGCTCTAATCCCGCCGACAAACTGTTACGCAGTTTGGTGGGTGCATAAAATGTTAGGCCCTGATTTAATTATTTATTTATTATTTTTATTTATGATCATGATTATCTTTTTTTTTCATCAGAAAACATGTATAATCAAGGCCCTGAAGTTTCGACATAGATAGCGATCGCAAAACAACCAAATTCGGTCGCAAAGTCGTAACGATGCGGATTTAAGGTAGATCGCGTCCGGCTCGCGTCCTTAAATCCGCATCGTTTTGGCTTTGCTAAAGAATTCGTTTGTATTGCGATTGCTATCTATGTTGTGACTGCAGGGCCAGGGTTGGTCTTCACGAGCGTGTTGAGGATCGTGTGATGTTACCTATGTTATGTTATTCTATCCACATGCCACAAGTGCACACAACAAAAAATTACATAAAAAGAGCTTCAATCTAAACAAGAAAAAACAAGAGATAATTGTGTGTCTCACGGCAGCGCCAAATAGGCCCAGTTCAGCAAACTGCCGAGCAGCTAGTTGGTTAGCCGACGCTGGTTTTCAACTGGACCTGAGATGGTGATGTCACGTATATAAATCAGTTTTGAAGTTCGTGTTACTATTATGGTATGTGTCTGAATAGGCAATAAATGTGTGTGTAATGATAAGAAATAAAACTACATATTAATAATAAAACATAAAATAGACATAATATAAAAATCGAGCTAAGTGTGAGTAATTATTGTATACATCAATTTACTTTACTTTTGTGCAGCATTAGTCGACCAAGTTATTTGTTCCGTGATCAAGCTAATTAGAAAGTGGGTAGAATAGTTTGTAAATTATATAATTGAGATATTTAGTGTGACCATATCCAGCTTTCGTTGCGATTCCATTAGATATAGGTAAAAGTCAAGTAATTTTTTCTCACTTTAATTTGCAATAATAATGCACAAAGGGCCATGGAGCGAGCCATGCTCAGCATAACAATCCTAGATCGAGTGCATAACACCGAAATCCGCCGTCGGACGAAAGTTTTCGATGTCGGGGGGCGGGCGGTGCACCTCAAGCGGACCTGAGCAGGACATCTGATCAGACACGGAGATGGCCGATGTAGCAAGGCTTTGACCGAGTGACTGCCAAATTAAGGCCAAAGAAACCAGGGTCGTCCTAAAGCTTGTTGGGTTGGCGATATCATTAAAATCGCGGGAAACACCTGGATTATGGACGCTCAGAACCGGGAAGTGTGCCAAAAAAAAGGGTATATATACAGTAGTGGGTGATTCCGGACTGATATGATGATGATTTCGCAGTAGTTCCGTCTTTTCTAGCCATATCAACTCTCACACAGTCCCAGCCCTTATTATCCACCAAAATATCGTCCCAATTTTCCATAATGACCTACAAACGACCTTGTATCAAGAACAATTCAATGTATTTTTTAAACCATCAGAGTCTTGTATAATAAAAACATAAAATGGTAATAAGCAAGCTTTACTTACCCCGCTTTCAATTGAAAAGCAATTTGTTGTGAAATACTGTTCAATACTTTTTCATTTGATTATAGCTACACTCACATTGCACGACTTAAGTCTGTCGGTTGCCATGGCAACGTGGTATTGATGTAACTGACGTCACAGGACAGTATTTTGTTGACACAGATGGTTGTGTTAGGTTTGGGTGTAGGTACAATGGGTGAAGCCGAAAGGCACTTGTTCTCCCCGTCATTGCGATCATTTTTTTGTTCTGGACTATACCTGGAAACCTTCTAGTTACGAAGATATTTGGGGTCAAGTTCCAACTTATTTACATATTTATTTTTTTGAGAAATACTCGCATACAAATTTTTAATGTTATAACTTTATTTTAAATACCTCCACCCCATGACTCCTGTACTATTCAATGCATCTATCGACATAATGCTTTGAGTGCGTTACATTGAGTCCTACCGTAAAACGTGATTTTGAACCCCAAAAAAACAATTTTCCCAGCAATATTTTTTTCGTAAAGTTACTTAGTTTGATGTACAGAATGCTTGGTTGACGGCATCGTGAAGGGTACGTTTACACCGTGTACGTGTATGCTAGATTTTTATGTAGTTTTATTAATTATGACCAAAGACACGATAGTTGCTGTGCTGAAGGATGATATGGCTAGAAAGGAAGTGGCTGCTAAGAATACGAATTACAGAGAAGTATGGACTAAGACACGCTGCGCCGACCCTAAATGAATTGCGATAGGGGCAGAAGAATAAACATGATGTACTTGTACTACAGTAGAACAAATAGTAAAAGAGGAGGAACATGTATCTTACTTAAAAAAGAACATAAATTCAGGGAAATTCCAGAAATCCGCAAATTTTGTCTTGACTGTATATTAGAAGGTTGTGCAGTTGAACTACTTGACTATAAAATTATCATTGTTTGTATATATAGGGTACCTAAACAAAACAACTTGTATACGTTCTTTAATAAACTGGAAAAACTTCTGACTTATATAGCCAATTTGAATTGTAAAAATATTATAATTACTGGTGATTTTAATATAGATGTTTTAAAACGCAATAATGTAACATTAGATTTTGAATGTTTACTGTTAAACTATAATTTAAAACTAGCTTTACATGAACCAACTAGATTCGCCAGTGGAACTTGCATTGATAATTTTGCACATAACTTTAAAAAGGGATGTAAATCTGAAATTTTGGAATTGGGCCTGTCGGACCATACAGCCCAATTAATCAAAGTTCCGGTTAAAAAAAGTCTGACATTGCATTATTGGCGTACAATGAAACGCGACTACAGCAAGGAAAATATTGATAAATTTAAAATGTGTATTAAGAGCTTATCTTTCTCGGATGTTTACCTCACTGATGACCCAAACACAGCTTATCAAACCTTTATAACAGATTTTAAACTTTTTTACGAACTTTGTTTTCCACAAACCCAATTGCTAATAAAAGTAAATCACAAACCAAAGTGGGTATCACGTGGTGTAAAAATTTGCAGTCGAAAGAAAAAGGATTTGCTATGGAAATTCAGATTAAACTCAACAAAAGACAATCAATTAAAATACTTAAATTATAGTCAGTTATTCAAAAAAATTATAAAACTAACAAAACGGGCGCAAAATAACTATAACATATTAACGTCGCAAAATAAAACTAGAACAGCGTGGCGGATTATAAACAAAACGAGACTTAACAACCCAAAAGAATCCATAGATAAAATAAAAATTGATGAAAACAACGTCCTTCACATTCCAACAGAAATAGCGAATGCATTTAACAATTATTTTATTGAAAAAGTCAAACCCCTTCCGGGTGCTGGGAAAAAAGTAACGTCTTTAATTAATCACCGATTAAATTCAATGTTTCTTGCACCAAGTTCACCCTACCAGATTAATCAAATTATAAAAAACCTTAAAAATACCAACAGTGTAGGATATGATGGTATATCTACTAAAATAATTAAAGCAGTAAATGAGGATATATGTCATCACTTGAGTCATATTCTGAACTTGTCGATATCAACTGGAATATTTCCACAAGATCTTAAACTGTCAGTAATAAAACCTTTATTCAAAAAAGAATGCAAACAGTTAATGGTGAATTATAGGCCTGTTGCACTATTACCAATATTTTCAAAAATTTTCGAAAAGTATCTTTACGGCGAACTCAATTCATATCTAGAAAAAAATAAAATTTTGTGCAACGAACAAAAGGGCTTTCGACAAAACAAAACGACGAATATGGCCATTTATGAATTCATCCAAAATGTTATAGGCCACGTTGACAAAACAGTTCCAGCTTGTGCAATTTATTGCGATATGTCACAGGCTTTTGATTATGTAGATCATAATATACTTATCAGTAAACTTGAAGCATACGGCATAAGAGGCAATATTTTAGATTTAATTAGATCCTATTTAACGAACCGACAACAGATAACAGTAGTAACTAAAGTCAATCCTAAAACAAAAAAAGAGGAAACGTACAGCTCCGTAAGGAGAAATGTCACATACGGTGTTCCTCAAGGCAGTGTCCTAGGGCCGCCGTTGTTTATTATTTATATTAACGACTTGCCAAAGGCAACGACTCAACCTATGACATTATTTGCTGATGACAGTACAGTTTCAATTGCATGTAAGGACATAAATAATTACAAATCTGACATTAATAATTCTTTGACATCTATAATTTCTTGGCTTGATAATAATAATTTAAAAATAAATTTATCTAAAACAAATATAATGCACTTTGGACAAAGATTGCATAATCCATTAAATGTAAATTTGATTCATGATAATTACACTATAAATGAAGTATCTAATGTTCGATTTCTCGGCTTAATTATAGACAGCAAACTAAACTGGAAAGAACACATTGACGCAGTATGTAAAAAAATCAGTAGTCAAGCTTATGCTTTGTACCAGCTTGCTCCATCTATCAACACTAATGTGTTACTATCGGCTTATTATGGACTTGTAGAATCTGTCCTAAGATATGGCATAATCTTCTGGGGCAACTCGTCAAATAAAGATATGGCATTTAAAATGCAAAAGCGATGCATACGTGCAATGTTCGGTATCCAAAGTACTGAGAGCTGTAAGCCACTTTTTACAAAGCATAAAATCCTCACACTGCCCTCACTTTATATTTTAGAAATTGCCTTATTTGTAAAAAATAACCCCCATTTGTTTCCTCGAATATCGGACCTTGTAATACGAAATCGCCGGGATAATAGTAAACTTCGTGTTCAGCCAGCTAAGACAGCACTACTGTATAAAAGCGTTGTATGCAGAGCACCGATAATTTATAATAATATCCCTATATGTGTAAAAAAACTAAATACAGACCAGTTTAAGAAAATATTAAAAAAAATACTGACAGAAAAAGCCTACTATAATGTCAATGAATTTTTAAATGACAAATCGCTCTGATGTACTGACTGAATCTATTAATTTATTTTGTATCGCATGAATATTTACCTATTGTTTTTTATTTTATATTAATGTTAATTGTTATTATGTTTTTTTTTTTTTTTGATTATTTAACTTTGTATAATTTATATTTTTTATTTTTTTGAAACCTAATGGTCTTTCGATCTAATTTGTACACCAGCTATTGGTCAAACATGTTGGGCCAAAGAATATCCTGTAACACCTATAGTAAACACCATGTATATTATCTACACATGTTTTTGCAAATAAATGAATCTTTATCTTATCTTTATCTTTATCTTTATCTTGGAGTAACAGAAAACTAAAATAGAGTTAAAAAGAGGTTATATTTCACGGTGTCTAATCGGACGCAGCTAAATACCCGTATTTTGATTGGAACGACTGCCGATCTGACATTCATAATACTCATTATAATTATGGGTTAACTATTTAATGCTGATTAACCAGAATGAAAGAGACAAAGCACCGAACTCTCCGTCACTTTCTTGCATATTTTTTTACTAGCTTCTGCCCGCGACTTCGTACGCGGATCCTGTTGCTTTTGCCAGCGACAACGGGGTCGTCAAGAAAATCGAAGATCTGAAACGTTTGATGTAGAATTCTGAGGCCCGGGGACGGGAAAACAACTGGATGAGCGAGACGATTGAAGACGTTCCAGATCTTTCATTTTCGTAAGTCCACAGGAAATGCCCATCAGACTAAACAACTTTTGCTATGACGTCATTCCTTAATATGTTATAGTGTCGCTGGGCTTTGGAGATCCACAACAGGGTTCCAGATCTCCAAATTTATTCTCACAGCAGAAAATGCTCTTCACGTGGAATAATTTTTGCTATGACACCATTTTTATATCTCTTATACTTTAGCTTTTCTGTTGCGGTTCTGCATCAGGTGTTCCAATTTCCAAAATAAATTATAGCCTATATGTTGCCCAGACTTAATACCTACACAACAAATACCTTTTCTTTCCGTTATTCTGTCAGATAAATATGCCTTCGGGCTTATGTTATTTGAGTGTTTAATTTCCTTTTCCATTTATCTTCGTGACACGGTAGCCTACCCGGTAACGCAGGGGAGCAGTCACTTAGATTTTAATTGATCAGGTATCTTCAAATTTAAACTATAACTATGCCTAGAAAGAGGTCAAATCTTTCCCAACGTTCCAAAGGAGCTAAAAGATTGAGGATCATAAGATCCCAAGAATCTACCGAAGAGCGTCAGGAGAGACTTGATGCTGTTCGAGAACATCAGGCTGCAACTCGCTCCGTAGAAACCTCTTCGAATCGCGAAGCACACCTGCGTTCTCAGCGTATTTACGCATTTACATCCAGGTCTCTAGAGACCAGTGAAGAAATCATGCATTGTCTCGTGAGTCGCAGACGTTCACGGATAGATAATTGCGCATTAGTTCTCAGCGTATCGACGCATCTGCTTCTAGGTCTCTAGAGATAAGTGCGGAACATGATGCGCGACTGTCTGCTATGTTAAGCGTTTGCCTAGGTTGGCCCGTGGATGGGTTACCTCCCATTACATACCGAGTTTCCTCACTTCCTCGCTGAACATCTGATGCAGCACCGCAACAGACCAGCTAAACTATAAGAGATACAAACATGGTACCATAGCAAAAATTGTTCCACGTGATGAGCATTTTCTGCTAAGAGAATAAATTTGAAGATCTGGAACACCTGAAGTGGATCTCCAAGAGCCCAGCTACACTATAACATATATAGGAATGACGTTTTAGCAAGAGTTGTTCAGCCTGATGAGTACTCTCTGCGTAAAGACTTAGTTTGATGTACAGAATGCTTGGTTGACCGCTTCGTGAAGGGTCTTTTTGTTGTAAAGGTATTAAATCTGGGCAACATATAGGCTATAATTTATCTTGGAAACTTGAACATCTGATGCAGTGATAGCTTTGATTTCCATATCAGGTGTTCCAGTGTTCTTCGCGATCCGAAGAGGTTTCTACGGAGCGAGTTGCAGCCTGGTGTTCTCGAACAGCATCAAGTCTCTCCTGACGCTCTTCGGTAGATTCTTGGGATCTTATGATCCTCAATCTTTTAGCTCCTTTGGAACGTTGGGAAAGATTTGACCTCTTTCTAGACATAGTTATAGTTTAATTCTGAAGATACCTGATCAATTAAAATCTAAGTGACTGCTCCCCTGCGTTACCGGGTAGGCTACCGTGTCACGAAAATAAATGAAAAAGAAAATTAAACACTCAAATAACATAAGCCCGAAGGCTTATTTATTTGATAAAATAAAATAATAAATGGGAGTTTTGGCCAGTAGGGTCAAATTTTCAATGATTCGTCGAATTTTCATAGAAAATCAGTCCTAAACTGTTACCGCCTTCACCGCGTGGAGGTACTCCCAGCTTATGATATTTTATAATTATACAGTGAAATTAGTGATAGCTTTGATTTCCATATCAGGTGTTCCAGATCTTCAATTTTTTTTTTTTTTTTTTTTTAATTTATATTCCACAACGCGTGTGCCAGATCTTCAATTTTTATACGTCAACAGAGAGTGCTCATCAGGCTGAACAACTCTTGCTAAGACGTCATTCCTATATATGTTATAGTGTAGCTGGGCTCTTGGAGTTCCACATCAGCTGTTCCAGGTCTTCAGATTTTATACGACAACAGAGAGTGCTCATCAGGTTGAACAACTCTTGCTAAGACGTCATTCCTATATATGTTATAGTGTAGCTGGGCTCCTGGAGTTCCACTTCAGGTGTTCCAGATCTTCAAATTTATTCTCTTAGCAGAAAATGCTCATCACGTGGAACAATTTTTGCTATGGTACCATTTTTGTATCTCTTATAGTTTAGCTGGTCTGTTGCGGTGCTGCATCAGATGTTCAAGTTTCCAAGATAAATTATAGCCTATATGTTGCCCAGATTTAATACCCTTACAACAAAAAAAAAATCATTTAAATCCGTTGAGTAGTTCCGAAGATTAGCGTGTACAAACAAACAGACATACAGACAAACAGACAGAATTTTTTTTTTGGATTCGTGCTCTATTACCGTTTCCAAACCCCCCTCAATAATTATTTTTTTAATATATTCAATGTACAGACACAGTTTTTTTACTGTTTTATTATATGTATAGATGTACAAAAATGAATTTTGTGCGTGGAGCGGTTATTATTGGCTGATTAAACCCATAATGTGGGTTAACACTTACTCTGTTTTTCACCTAATCTTAAAAAATAACGCTAATAAAACTCCTAAACGGGTAGCCTTTTTTTTTTCGGATTGGAAATCATCAAATAACCTCTCCCGCTCTGGGCTGAGCAGGAGGGAGTGTCAGACTTTTAGAGACTAAAACCCATCCATGTTCCTTCTTTTGCCCTTTGTGTTCCAGGGCCGCGGTATCTCTTTCGAACAGTCCCGCAGCCCGCCAGGCATCGGCCCTTGCGGACCCCTTCCTGAGCCTTTTCGGTCCCTTACACATTTTTAGTTGCCGTTTATGTCTTAATTAGGTTTTAATTTTCAACTTTTTTGGTTTATATTCCGGAATCCCTGTAGATTTTGGGAAGCACGTAGGGCTATATCCGACTCCCATAAAGAAGTTCAAAGGAGGTTTACCTTCAGGCATCGGAGGTAAGGATTCAAAGGAGGCGCTGGTGTAAGACGTGTCAGTGAACTGGACCTCTTCTGGCTCCGGTTCCAGGTCTGTGGTGGCTAGCAGAACCTCCTCCATTACAGACTCTGAAACAGTTAGGCAGGATAAACACTTCTTCATGAGGAGCTCGTGGTTAAATATCAAAACCCGGTATGTCCAAGTTAAATGAAAAGTGGGAAATGAAAGAAATATGTTTCTTTGAAACCACCAATACAATTTTGTTATTTACACTTAATTTTAAAGACTCCATTCATAGTTCAGTTTCGAATAGGGGTGTGACTTACTGGATTTTGATACTTAACAACACAAATAATAGCCGGTAGATCTTCAAATCAACGCATGTCAATCGGAGGTCCGTCGTGTCGTAGGTGATCATCGAGTTAATCCTGTTTTCCTTTTTGTGTATTTTTTTAGGTATTTAAACAATATTCGTGTAAATTGTATAATTTTATTGTGCTTCTGTGTGTTGTGTCTTTTGTGTGCACTAAATAAATGGTTTATCTATCTATCTTAATTTATGTCGAGTTTTCACCGTGCATCAGAAAGCACGTTAAAGATCTATCCACACATATCAGGGCAGTGCCCGGAACGTGACAGGGCCGTGGCCGAATGTATGTAGGCACTGAAGCTTCGTCGCCGGCCCGGGCACGAGTTCATATAAAAAGTACGTGACCGATATTTTTTTGAAGGTTGAGGGCACGGTCCGCACGCCCTGATATGTGGTAGACCTTAAGCCGTTGGTCCCGGCTGTCATTTCTAGATCTTTGTCAGTCTTTACGGGTAATCAGAATACCAGAAGTTTTACCAAGCAGTCTGACCAAGGGGTATCGTTTTACCCAGTAAGTTGTGGAGGTCAGATAAGCAGTTAATAACTAATCATTTCATTGTCGTATCTGTCAAAACGTTGTACCGTCGTACACTCCACGGAAAAATGAAGCAATTATGTTCTTCTAGCTGCTGGTACGCGGTCTCCACTGCAAGACTCGTTTGGTCCAGTCCACCGTGGATGCTTTAAGGCCATTCCTAGAGATGAATACTTACTAAATTGTTTTATTGTATTATATTGTACCTGTAAGCTCCTCCTGAAAAGAAAAAAAAAAAAGAGAAATATGTTATTTAAAACCATCTTTGTTAACTTTTGGGGAGATCTTTTTTAGACTTCCGTACCCAGGGCGAACGGGACCCTCTCACTAAGACTCCACTGTCCGTCTGTCTGTCACCAGGCTGTATCTCATGAACGGTGATAGCTAGACAGTTGAAATCACAGATGATGTATTTCTATTGCCGCTATTACAACAAATACTAAAAACAGAATAAAATAAATATTTAAGGGGGGCTCTCATACAACAAACGTGTTTTTTTTTTGGTAATGGTACGGAACCCTTTGTATTAAATGGGCTTGCGTTTGACCGCAACTCGCCTGTTGTGAAGCGATGATGCGGCCTGGATGGAGCACGGATTTCCGGTGGAGAACTTTTACTGGCTAGAATGTTAGGCGTTTCAATCTTATCTCAAAGTTAGTTAGTCAATATCCTCCGGATCGAATTTTGGCCACGGCGGCTAATTTCAATGGTGATTAGCTAATAAGCAGGAGATATTATAGTGCACGAGTGTGTGTGGGATGTGTGCTGCAACGCGAATGGATAAAATAAAGAATGAGTACATAAGAGGAAGTCTGAAAGTGGCGCCGGTGACTGAAAAGTTGTGCGGTAATCGGTTATCGTGGTATGAACATGTGATGCGGAGGAATGAGGAAAATGCTGAGTATGAATGTAGATGGCTTTAAGAGTAGAGGAAGACTAAAGAAACGATGGATGGTCTGTGTGAAGGATGATATGAATAGAAAGGAGGTGTCTGCTGAGATGACTAGTAATAGAGAAGTATGCAAGAAGAAGACATGCTGCGCCGATCACGAATAAATTGGGGTGAATGATGAAGATGATGAAGTGTTTGCGCAAACGCACGACTCTGTAATCTTTTACTCGCACAGTCCTTGACGATAATCAGACACGACCGGAGAGACATCAGGCGCAGGACCAAAGGCTTGACGAGCTTTTCGAGGCATGGAGCACGGGGTTCACGACTCGGGATTCCAACCCAAGACCCCACGCCCAGCAGTCGAGATCAACGGGAAGTCAAGAGTTATAGAGAGCAAATTTTCAAATGAAGCGCGACTAAATCCTAATTTTCAATAGATATCTGTCTTGGACTAGATTGTGTTGTTCCTTGGTCATCTTGAGCAGATAGGTCAAGACAGATGTGAGTCGCAACGCCGGCAGAGGACTCCCTAGCAGGACATACTGCTGGTGCTGACCTTATGGTGATGTTCTGTAGAAAGGTCAGGTGCGTCATATTCGCAACCGGCGTGCGTATTAACCAGCAGGGCTATTGCATAACTCAGTTGAGAGTTCATAGTGATCATCACTTGCGAGTTTTGATATACAATGGCAGTACTTACTGCATGGGTAGTGTCAGTTAAAACCAACAAGAACGGTCATTGTTTATCAAAACTCGGCAAGTGAACTGTCAACAGAGATACGCAATAGCCCTGCTGATGTATGAACGTGGGTGAAGTGACAAGAGTATGTAAGAATTGTAGCAGGTCGCGTTCTGTAGTTTATGCCAACCCCCATGAGGAGAAGTCGTGACTTTATGTATGCTGACCGCTACTAGGTATAGTTGCAAAGATCACTCTATTCAAGTCAGTCGTGGTGCAGATTGTATTATATCTTCTACTAGCGACCCGCCCCGGCTTCGCACGGGTGCAATGTTATAAACTATCCTCTTGAATCACTCTATCTATTGAAAAAAACCGCATCAAAATCCGTTGCGTAGTTTTAAAGATCTAAGCATACATATGGACAGACAGACAGCGGGATGCGACTTTGTTTTATACTATGTAGTTACTAGCGACCCGCCCCGGCTTCGCACGGGTGCAATGTTATACATATAAACTATCCTCTTGAATCACTCTATCTATTAAAAAAACCGCATTAAAATTCGTTGCGTAGTTTTAAAGATCTAAGCATACATAGGGACAGACAGCGGGAAGCGACTTTGTTTTATACTATGTAGTGATACTTACTTTTTTTCCTTTCTTATCTTTTTTAGGATCTTTCTTTTTATCATCTTTCTTTTTGTCATCCTTCTTAGCCATTTTTGTTTAATTAATTATAAATCGACGCACGATTATAATTTTACAATAGTAAATCACGAAAAAAATCTCAAAAAAATTATATTTGTTTATAAAATCGAGTACTGTCGTAATTTTGACATTGACAATTTGTGTGTTTTTTTTGTTTCTTTTCTTAAATGTTTGTACGAAGCCTTTTAAAGGTCGGTTTAAATCATCATTAGCTACAGCCTAGCCTAGAGCCAATCTGAAACAGATTAGCGAAATTTTTGAGGGTATACGCTCGTATCGGCTTACGCGCGCCACATTTTGCGGTTCAAAAAACTGGACGCACATACCCGCGCTTATTCAGCGTGTTTGCATGAACCGCTGGGTTCTAACAGAACGAGGCGTGTCCAGGAATATCGCTTTTTTAATCAAGACCTTCGTCCTTGAGCCGCCCAACGAGACCTTCCTCAGGTATTGGTCGAGGCACTTGGCAATGAAGCCATAGGCTGAAGCGACTATCGGCAATGATCGCCGAGTTCATATACCACATGTCGACAACCTCGCGAGCCAAGTCAAGATACTTTCATTTACTTATCTTTCTTGGATTTCACGTGGTTCTCGTCAAGTCTTCATGCGGGAACGCATTCAGGAATTCTAATCTATCCACCAACACTATATTAGGATTATTAGCTACAATAATCTGTAATTGCCATTTTCAAGAACTGGGTCGAGCACATACCACATACCACATAGTAGGGCACTTCCGATTCCACAAGACTGTATTTTAGAGCAAATTGCTGATGGATAATCCTTGCTTCAAGCTTGTTTCTATGCAAGTCTCTCGTTAGGTCTACCTAGAACACCAGGAAATAATGTGACGGCTTGATTCACCTGGACGGTGGCATGCCACACATACACAGTGCCGTCCTTCATAATAGACTGACAGCCTTTGGAGCAACCGAGTCCTGGAGTGGATACTGCGTATCGAGAAACGCAGCTTTAGACGGCCCCACGCCAGATGTTGACCTCAAAAAGGTAGCAGACTGGATGCATTAGGCAGAAGACTTGGTGTTCTGGCGTAGCTTGGGACAGATCTATTTCCAGATATGCACTGTGACTAAGTTGATTGATGCCCTCGGTCTTTGAAACAAGAATGATCAAAACGGCGAGCAGTGCTTGTCCAAACGGTTGCTTATCACCATGTTGGAACATGTTCTTTGTAAAACCCTTCAGTGCTCACTAAGTCCCGCCTTTAGCCATGGTTGCTATAGATTAGATGCGAAGATAGTACAGAAGATAAGATAAACGTCTTACGACGTTTATCTGATATGAGTATAATATACAACCTGTTTTTTTTGATATCCCATAACTCTAGGGTTATATTCTGTAGGTAAAAATAATACTAAAACTCCTAGAATAGGTGGTCCAAAAATGCATCGTTTCGGAGATATCATCAATGATAATTAAATTAGGTCAAAAATTGTCACCAGTATGTAACACCAGGAAATAATGTGACGGCTTGATTCACCTGGACGGTGGCATGCCACACATACACAGTGCTGTCCTTCATAATAGACTGACACCCTTTGGAGCAACCGAGTCCTGGAGTGGATACTGCGTATCGAGAAACGCAGCTTTAGACGGCCCCACGCCAGATGTTGACCTCAAAAAGGTAGCAGACTGGATGCATTAGGCAGAAGACTTGGTGTTCTGGCGTAGCTTGGGACAGATCTATTTCCAGATATGCACTGTGACTAAGTTGATTGATGCCCTCGGTCTTTGAAACAAGAATGATCAAAACGGCGAGCAGTGCTTGTCCAAAAGGTTGCTTATCACCATGTTGGAACATGTTCTTTGTAAAACCCTTCAGTGCTCACTAAGTCCCGCCTTTAGCCATGGTTGCTATAGATTAGATGCGAAGATAGTACAGAAGATAAGATAAACGTCTTACGACGTTTATCTGATATGAGTATAATATACAACCTGTTTTTTTTGATATCCCATAACTCTAGGGTTATATTCTGTAGGTAAAAATAATACTAAAACTCCTAGAATAGGTGGTCCAAAAATGCATCGTTTCGGAGATATCATCAATCATAATTAAATTAGGTCAAAAATTGTCACCAGTATGACGAATCTTTACTTTTGCGAGGTTGCCAAACTTCGCAGTAGTGTAGTAAAATAAATAGTAAAATAAAATATGTAGGTAAGTAATTCATTTTTATTCAAACCAATCATTCATATTTAAAGCTAAAAAAATGCGACGTTATCATATTTCACGTAAGGGTGTTTTACATTAATAATCGTGACTTTGCCGAATTATTTTGTATGAAAAATGAAAAAAAAAAATAACGAAGGATTGGAACATAACTCATATGCCAGTTGATTCTTTGATATGGCCTCAATCATACCCTAGAGTTATGGGAAATAAAAAAAAACACGTTGTATATAATGCGTGTAAATATACCCTTGTCGATGCCGAAACGCACTATTCCTCTCTAAACAAAGTATAACCACATCTGTTTCATCACGCCAAAAATTTCATCTATTTGTTGTAACTTTACTTGACCTCTGTATGTATATCCAATGCATTGAGCTCTATCGCAACCATGATTTCTCACACCAAAAAGAAGAATCGTTTCCCAGCAATATACAATGCCTGGTTGACGGCTTCATGATTCCTGTGATAAATAAGTCCTTTTACACCATTTATCTTTTTTTCTTTTTCGTGTGGTTAGTGCCTAACCTGGCGTCAGAGTTTTTATGCCGCCCACGGGCCACTGACTTGACTTTAGGTACATGTCGTCGAGAAATATTTCAGGCGTGCTGGTTTCCTCACGACGTTTTCCTTCACCGGAGCAAATCATAATTATACGATACGCAATTACGCACATGAAAAAGTCCCTTATCTCAAAAACTAAACATCCAATCTTATTCAAACCAATTTTTATTGAAAGTTTTTTTTACGTTCTACAATCCTAAATTTTTTCAGGCTTATCCGCCTCTTACTTTAGAAATTCGAAGGGGAAAACAAATTTTACCACTATGGAAGTGTGTATCTTTCAAACGATTGACTTCGAGAAAAATGATGAAATGTCATTTTTACAGACCTGTCTCTATCACGCACGTATAGGTTTGATGATTTTTTTTTATAGTTTCAGTTCCATTTACGGGGAATTAATTAATCTTTATTTTTTTTTATTTTTGTATAAAAATCGTAAAGCGGTTCACAGAATACGTCTGCCTACCAAGTTTAAACTGTGTAGTCCTAATAGTTTCGGAATAAAGTGGCTGTGACATACACGGACAGACAGACATGAGAAATCTATAAGGGTTCCGTTTTTGCCATTCGGCTACGGAACCCCAAAACGGAAGAAGTCACCATAAATGACAGGCAGCGACCAAGTGATTAATGCTCGATCCTTCTCTGCATCAGCATTTACACTGCACATCAAGCATTCATAGGCTGATGTCATTCAGCCTTGCAGTAACCCTGACCTTCCCACAGCTCAACAATAACAATGCAATTCCTGACCTTTGTTATAATTACTGCAATAATTAAAGATGCAGCCACTAATTCGCGATTTAGAAGTATGATTTGTGGTGTAGTGGGGGGGGAGGAACTCTGGGGTCGATCAACAAAGTAAAGCCGCGCTTGCGTAGTTCGTGGATGAGTCCACGAGCCATGAGCGTGATCCATTAGCTACCGAATTTCCGCTGTGGCTCGAAAAGCTCGGTAAGCCGTTGGTCCCGGCTGTCATTTGTAGATCTTTGATAGTCGTTACTGGTAGTCTTTTGCCCGAGAGTCTGATAACCAGTCTTACCGGGGGTATCGTATTACCCAGTACTAACAACTAGGTTGTGCAAGTTAAATAGACAGTTGCTCGATGTAAAGTACTGGTATTCAGCTGCGCCCGGTTAGACTGGACACGACCCCAACATGGTTGGGTAAAGGCTAGGCAGCAGTAGCGAAGGGTTAATTTGTGTAAGAAAGAGGTAAATCGGTTAAGTATCTTTAATGTGATTGTCTATAGAATACTGACTGTGCCATTTTTTAAAGGGAATCCGGTAGGAATCGAGTTGTATGAAACCTTCGCCACTGCTAGGCAGACGATTGTGGTTTAGTGGGACTGTATGGCCAATACAAAGTAGTATTGCTTCGTCGTCAGGTTGAGACGCCTTAGAAGGACATACACTGACATAATTGGTGATGTTCTTCAAAATGGTCAAGTGAGTAGTACTCGCAACCGGTGTGCGAATATGGTTTGCGTGTCAATATAACAACACTAGCTTGCCTGCGGCTTCGCCCGCGAGGAGTTCGATAAATAATTGTCCAACGGGAACATACTACCCTATCGTGTTAATCCTGGTTATAAACTATCTGTGTGCTAAATTTCATTCAAATCCTTTTAGTAGTTTTTGCATAAAATAGTAACAAACATCCATCCATCCATTCATCCTCACATACTTTCGCACTTGTAATAATAACTAAGATTTGCGGCTGCCTATACGATAAGCGTAAATATTTCTCGCATTATGAAGCAACACATATTCTATTACAATTCGAAGATAATACATAAACCCTCGTAAATACAAGAATCCTGAATGCAGCGAGGGATTCAAGCTAGCCCAAGGCAAAGACACCTTTAGCCCAGAGGAGGATAGTCTACTTTTTACACCTACTGTGAGAAAATTATAGCCATAGTACGAAAAACAAAGTATTTATTAAATAAACAAACAGTAAGAATAACATATTTAGAACTAGTTAGTTATATGCACTTACATATTAATTGAAGTTAATGGTAACATTTGAGACATTAGTCCAGTTGTGCAAAGATAAATTTAAGTTTTTATTTGGTACATTTATAGATGTTGATGTGGAATTTATTTGAGTATTGCTCGTCAATGCTTCAGAATCTTGTATTTGCAGAGGAGCATTTTTGGTGGTGAAAGTTGGTGAAGGTGGTGCATGAGGCTCAGGGAAAGATGGAATGTGATGGTGTAATGTTGAAGGTTGTGGTGAAAAAGAATCAGATGACGTTTTTAAAGTGATGCTGTTACCAATTTGACAGCTTATTTTACTTTTGTTTTGTACAGAATTTTCAATGTAGCCCTCCGCTACTGTTTCCGATTTCCTGCCACCATGGCGTTTTATTTGGGTTATATCTGCTCCCGCATCCGCCAACAGTGTAGCCGACGTTCGACGAAAACAATGACCCGTATAGAGCTCGATATTTGGTAATCCTAAGTATTTGGCAACTTCCTTCGGCATGGCACTTATTTTGTTCTTCTCAATCACTTGACGGGTGCATTTTCCACTACTGAACGCTACAAAAAATCGGTTAGTGTTTATGTTAGGAGGCCGCAGAGCTTGATACTTTTCCACAACCTTTACATATGCTCCGCGGATGACAAATGACCTTTCCCTTTTGGTTTTAGTGTCTGGCAACTTAATCAATAACAACTCTTCCGAGTGTTTTCTATATCCTTGGACCTTCATGTTTAACATTTCTTGACAACGACAAGCCCCATTCACTCCAATAATTAAAGCCACCTATAACAAAAATAAAAATAAATTTTACTAACAACATACGTAAATTCAGTAAGTATACATAAGCGTTCTTGTTGCTATTTGCTACCATGTTGTATTTTATTTAGTTATAAATAAAATGATGATACTTTTACGGCAAGATAACTATGATCAGGAGCTTCATTTAAAAAAGTTTCAACATTCATAGGTGTATAAACTTTCGATTTCTTTGATTGGTGACCTTCCGATTTCCTCTTTAGAAATGCTAATAGCTTAGCGTATGTCTTGATATCTATATTGTGTTTCATGCTTATTGTTGACCTAAGCATTGAATAAGTACACCATAGGCTACTTGACTTCTGAGTACAAGATAAATGCTGAAAATACACTAATAGAACTGGTTCCGAAATGGACTTGACGCCTTTCAGACTTTTCCATTTTTGGAAATTGTCGTAGGGAAATATTATTAGCTTCGGTTGTAATTAATTCAGGAGTACAATCACTTTTATCACTCGACATTTTATAATACGTAATACATTTCATGTTTAAATGCCAAAAGTTTGCGCCTTTATTGCGTCTACCATTATGTAGCCAAGACACGATCAATTCGATTTTCAAAAAAAAAGTCTCTTCTACGGTTTTGTCGTGTGTGTCTATTGATATCACTCTCATGGAAGTGGCGTAGAATGGTTTTGGATGATTGGCTGTATGCATTTTGAATTTAGAACGTCATTGGAGACGCTATAGAGTATTTTTGATAAAATGTGATAAATCGACTGTAGTATAGATAGGTTTTATTATTTATTTATTTATTCACAAAATCCACAGCAATCTTAGCGCAGTTTACTTAAAATAAATTAACTAATGTTACAGCCAATTACTATTACGGTATTACGGCGCGGTACGGTATTTGTTATTATTAATGCCAGTTTTAATGTTATTCCATTCTTTTTAAAAAATGGTTCGTAGTTATATAATTATTCTTACAATATTATGTCTTCGAAAACATGGCAACGATATGAAGCAGCAGTCGTTATGATTTTGTAGGAAATCGAGAATATCATCCACGCGTAGTAAGGATATCGAGAATAGCTTTCCTCTTTCTGGCACCAAAGGGTGTTTGTTAGTACTATACTGCAAATTTAGCTGAGCATGTCAGATTCCAAATTCAAATCACATTATTGACCAGCGGGTCATAATGAAATCCAGTACAACATTATTGACCGGCTGTGCCCCCGGCCACTAATGACTCACTTTAGGTTAAGGTTGCTTGACATATAATTTGACATTTTCGAGCAGGTGGTGTGAAAAATTAATTAAAGTGCTATTAAATTGTAAATTCGTAATTGACTGTAGGATTAGTTTATATAGTTTAAGATAAAGTTTTAAAGAGCTGTGGATTTTGTGAATAATAAATAAATGGATGCGCATTGTTTATATCCAATACTAACACAATAAATGTTGATTGTATTGTATAAATTTGAAGGGGCAGGAGGGCCTTCATCAGAACTCATCTTGTGTGATGTATGTGGGTAGGTAGGTAGGCAGGTGGGCGTGAGCAGAAAAATCACAAGTCCTTGTTACAATTACAGTTGTTTAATCAGCACAGGGTTTAATAATCGAAATACACAGTCAAATGATCGATGTACAGTCTAAGCAACACGACACCAACTTAATTATAACACCAGATTAAACTTTCACTCGGATGCAAAGCGATTCGTCACAAGCGTGGTGTGCGGGCGCCGTCTCGAACAACAGTGGCAAGATGGCCGCCCTCACAACCATCGACAATGACGCTTCGCTAGGCTGACTTTGACAGCTAAAAGTCAACCTGAGGTCTGACGTTGACGGATGCGCCGTCACGGCCGGACTGACACTCGACCGTCCTCGGGCGATTTTCTGAAACAATGAGATGCAATCGTACATAGTCCGTTCGGCATCCTGACGGACGACTTATTACAATTATCACAATGCGCTATGATACTTAAGACTTAAGGCGAGTGTCTCGCTACAATTAAGCCGGATGACACCGCCTCGTCACTAAACAGCATGTAGGTTAACTGTTCACAATTGGTACTATTAGACAAGTCAATCCTTTGGTGGATGTGACTCGGACGACAATATTCGTCTTGCCATAATCTGCAAAACATCCAGAACAAGTCAGTCAACTTAAAGGACTCTGACTCGGACGACATATTTCGTCTCATAGAACAAAAGCACAGAGACAAGTCAATCTGATACTGACTCGGACGACATATTTCGTCTGACTATTTGGCAGGAAAGAGATTCTTACAGGTCGCTCCACTTACCTACGACTATGAATCATCTCGTTCTGTATGAATTTCAGTTTCGTGCAACACTTCCCAGGTCTCAGGATCTGAGCACGTACTGAGAGTGTCTGAGCCTGCTGTGAGCGTCCTCGAATCGGCGGAAACAGTGTTTGAGCATACGGTCAAGGTGTCAGAGTTATCATTGTCATGATTTGAATTAGTTATACTTTCTTCATCTTCCGACGCCGTCTCGGCCTCTTCACAATTTAAAAGACTAGTAGCTATTTCGATCAAACCGATATGTCCCTGGGGTACTGCGCGCAAATTCTCGTGCGAGTATTTATAAGTTCTCTGAGGACCACCTAGAGTTTTAAGTTCGTAGCGATCGTTTTCAAGTACTTCTACTATAATATATGGACCTCGAAACTTCCTATCCAATTTTGTTTTATTCCGTTCACAATTTTTAATAAATACGAAGTCTCCTTTAGAGAAAGGTCTTATTGTGGCCCGACCACGATTAAACCGAAGGGTATCAGATTCAGCAGCTTTGCAAATGTTAGCTGATGCATCAGTTCTTATCGAATCTAAATCTAAGCGAACCTCATGATCTATATTATCGGCGTTCAACTTAGACATTCCTAGAGAATTAGAACGAATTCCAAACATTAGTTCTGACGGTGAGTATTTGGTAACGGAAGATTTAGAACTATTGAGAGCAAGTTGGATGTTACTTAATTCGTCACGCCACGCTTTGTTAGGGTCGTTTTCAATGATAGTAAGGAGGCTCTTTAGAGTACGCATCACTCGTTCAACTTGGCCGTTTGCCCTACTCGTACCAGTCGCGATGAAATGGAGGTCTATTTTATGCTCTTGACAAAAGCTCTTAAAATCTGAGCTAATGTAGCAACGGCCCTGATCTGCGATGATTCTTTTCGGGGCTCCAAAAAGACACACCGCTTTTTGTACGGCATATATTGCACTCTTGGAATCGATTGACAAAGTATGTTCGAGTAAAACGTATTTGGTAAAGGCATCGATTATTACCGAGCAATACTCCTTTCGGTCACTCTTCCCGCTCAGCTTCCCCGAAAAATCTATGTGAATCGTGTGCCACGGCACGGATACTTTTGGAATCGAATGAAGCTGAACAGGCTGAGCACCCGATGGACCTTTCGATGCCTTACAAATGATACACGAATCTATAAATTTTCGTACACATTTGGACATATCGGGAAACCAATACTTTTCATAAAGCTTGTCTAGAGTTTTGTCCCTGCCTAAATGTTGCAGTTCGTTGTGGACATGATTAATTAGTGTCCAAATAAGAGACCGTGGAACTACGGGTAGCCATGAAGTCGCTTTGTTGCGAGTAATCTTCCTGTAGAGTATGCCATCTCTAACGTCATATGTTTGACCTACTGTCTCTGGAAAGCTATTATTATTATGTTTTGCGATAAGATCCTGAATTTCTGCGTCACGTTTCTGTTCCACTGACAGCCAGCCCTGATGTAGTTCAACATAATTGACAGTTTCAGGCTTAGGCTTAGTGATAGGAACAGCAGAATTTGACAGTGGATTTCGGGAAAGGTAGTCAGCATGCTCCATTTTACTTCCTTCGCGGTATATAATATCGAAATCGTAAGCTTGTAAATAAGCCCACCATCGGTAAACGCGGGGTGTTAGGTCTTTCTTCGATTTCGACGCCTTGAGCGAATTGCAGTCGGTAACTACAACAAATCGCCTGCCATATAAATAATGGCGAAAATGCTCTACAGCTCTGACGACCGCTAAAGTTTCTAACTCGTATGAATGATAACGAGATTCCGCGTCTGCTGTACGGCGGCTATAATACTCTATAACGTGCGGAAGATTATTTTTCTTTTGCAGTAGGATTGCTCCATATCCTTCTGAGCTAGCATCGGTATGTAGCTCCACCGGAAGTTCTGGGTCGAATATAGTTAGCACCGGTTCGGACGTGAGAATGCCTATGATTTTGCGCCGTATCTTTTCATGTTCGTTAGTCCAAGTAATTCGACCTTTAAGTTTTGTAAGAGGGTATAGGGGACCAACTATTCGTGTGAACTCAGGAATAAATTTCCGAAAGTAGGAGGCTAGACCGAGAAATTGGCGAACATTAGTAGCCGATTTAGGTTCTGGGGCATCTGCCAATGCCTGAATCTTCCGTGAATTGGGCCTAATCTCACCGGATTGTACAGAATATCCTAGGTAGTCAATTCGTTGTTTCATAAATTTGCATTTCTTTGTATTGAATGTAAACCCGGCTTCTGTTAACGCACCTAAAACAAAGTCAAGGCGCTTCAATCCTTCGGAGATATTAGCAGAATGACATAACACGTCATCCATATAGATAAGTGGTTTATCTTGTAAATGACTAAGAGCCTTTGTGATGCATCTCTGAAAGACTGAAGGAGCATTTCGCAAACCAAACGGCATGGCGAGATACACGTATTGCCCTTCGTTTGTCACGAAAGCTGTCTTCTCCACTGACTCAGGGTGGATAGGGATCTGGTGAAAGCCAGAAGCCATATCCAATGAAGAGAAGAAATTAGCACCCGTAAGCTGGTCGATTTGATCCTCGATTCGAGGTAAGGGATAATGTTCAGGTATGGTATTCGAATTTAACTCCCTAAAATCTACACAAAGTCTATCGGAATTATCCTTCTTTTTCACAAGAACGATAGGACTAGCAAATGGGGACGTACTCTCTCGAATCACCCCTGCGTCTAATAGTTTTTGAACCTGTTCCCTAATTATTTGTTTCTCTATAGGTGCTCTTTTATGGGGACATCGCTGCACAACTTTATTTGGATCTACTAATTTAATTTCACATACTCCCGTCTTCACACGCTTGGTAGGTATACTCTCGATAAAGTTATTCGCATATTTGCTCAATATGGAAATCAACATGGCTTTATCCCGTTCCTGCAAATCCGTGTCAATTTTTGAAAAATCTGGGAGATCTGATGTCGCGACACAAAGATTAGATTGTTGTTTAGAGTATATAACAAGATTATCATTATCAATTTCTACGCTTAACCCCTGATCAAAGATATCTCTACCAATAATTATAGGCTCAGATATATTATTGTCGGAAACCACGTGAAAGAGTAAACTAACTAAGTGATCACCAATTTTAACATCGGCCTGAATTTGAGTCGTACACTGTATATCATCGCCTCCAATGCCGCTCAGATAGACGATACTTTTACACACAGTACCCAAGAGTTTACCACGATAACTTTCTTTCACAAGAGAACAAGACGATCCGCTGTCAAATAGAAAAGGTACAGACTCACCGGAAGATGTTGTCAAGAAGCCCCTTGAAGGACGGTGTTCACAATGGTGGACTTCCTTGGCCGCAGCTTTACCACCGTTCCTTTTATCGGGACAGTTAGTTGTCACGTGACCTTTTTGGCCACAAGTGTAGCACGTTACATCGGTCGTCTTCTCCAACGGACGGGAAGCACTCGGAGTGTCTCGAAGCTCGGCTGATCCCAACGCGTCACGACGTTTTCGGCATTCCGCAAAACGATGTCCCGATATTCCGCAAAAGTTGCATCTGCCAGTGAACCTTTCGGTAGCACGAAAACGCTTCGCCTCAGGTTCGTTAGCTTCGACACCGTCTGAACGCCGCTTAAGAGATACGCCTCCCAAGATTCGGAACAATTGAGTGCGAGTTGTGATATTGTGCGCAATCAATTCGCGTCTTATCAGGCTGTCCTTCTGACAAAGCACAGAAATAACGAATCCAGTCACCACTTCTTCAGGCATCACAGTCTTAGGTATTCGTTCAATTAAGTTCCATAAACGAAGAGCAGCTTCTGAAGCTGTCTCCTTAGCTACTATTTGGAATCGCAATATTTCGTCAAAATAGTCCTGAAGGAGCTTTGGTTTTGAAAATTTAGCTAACAGGGTCTGTTTGACAACGCTCCAGGACATTTCATGTAAGTTTAGCTTAGTGATACAGGCAGCCGCTCGTCCTTTTAAAGAGGTAGTAAGAGCCATGAGCAAGTCTATTCCTTCTAAGCGCTTATTATGAACGATCGCTTCGGTGATATGGCACCACCCATCTATGTCACAGTCTGGTTCGTCTGGATTAAACGGTAACAAATGTGTTGCATGGTTAGTACTCACAGTTGGCGTTGGCTGGGCTGCGAGAACACGAGATAAAAGCATTTCCATGTTATTCAGCAATTTTTCTGCATCCGATTTTGGTGTTTCTTGCTCAATTCTAGCCCCATCCAATCCCACTTCTGATGAAGGGGCAGGAGGGCCTTCATCAGAACTCATCTTGTGTGATGTATGTGGGTAGGTAGGTAGGCAGGTGGGCGTGAGCAGAAAAATCACAAGTCCTTGTTACAATTACAGTTGTTTAATCAGCACAGGGTTTAATAATCGAAATACACAGTCAAATGATCGATGTACAGTCTAAGCAACACGACACCAACTTAATTATAACACCAGATTAAACTTTCACTCGGATGCAAAGCGATTCGTCACAAGCGTGGTGTGCGGGCGCCGTCTCGAACAACAGTGGCAAGATGGCCGCCCTCACAACCATCGACAATGACGCTTCGCTAGGCTGACTTTGACAGCTAAAAGTCAACCTGAGGTCTGACGTTGACGGATGCGCCGTCAAATTAAAGTATTTTATTTTATTTTTATTTTATTTTATTCTATTCGGGAAACTTACAGCTAATATAAACAATATTCATAAACAATACAAATTTGAAGGCCATTTACAAGTTTCCACAGATAAACACTTGAAACAAAAAAGAAAACAAAAAAAAAGGTAGTTAAGAAATACTATAACATAAAAATACTGTAACATAAATTGGAAACAAAACAAAATACCGCGATCGAATAATACAAATTACAACCTAAAAATAATTAAAAAAAAAACATAACTAAAATCTAAATTCAGACGTAAACGATTACTTGTCTGTAAAAAAGCTTTTCACTAATAAATGCTTAAGCCGAGAAACACTGGTATTGAAAATGTCCAAATCGTGTTCAGTCGTGTTAAGTTTATTAAAACTTCTACTCGCACGGATCAGAAACGAATTCTGCCTGTACGCGGACTTTGAATGAGGGACATGCAACAAACTAGGTTTGCGAAACATTTTGCAGTGTGTAACTAAACCTAAACTACTTAACAGCTCAGGGCAATCGATAGTACCATTTGCTATTTTAAATAAGTATGCCATATCAGCAATGCGTCTGCGCTCATACAGCGGTAATATATGAAATCTTTTGCATCGCGCTACATAATTGGGAGTATATTTCCTGGTTTTGTACTGCAAGAAACGTAGGAACCGCTTCTGAATACCCTCAATTCGGTCTATATAAATATTGTAACTAGGGTTCCACACTTGCGAGGCGTACTCTAAATGGCTGCGGACAAAAGCACAATAAAGGATTTTATACGTTTTAACGTTTTTAAAATCAGCTGATAACCTTAGTATAAATCCAAGTGCTTTAGAAGCTTTACTGACAACGTTTTCAACATGTGCATCAAAAAGCAACTTAGAATCAAAAGTGACACCCAGGTCCCTAATAACGCTTATTCTATTTATATTAGTATCATGCAACTTATACTGAAACATGATTGCGTGTGGTTTACGTGTGTAGGTACTAACAAAACATTTAGAAACATTGAGTTCGAGTTTATTAAGGAGGCAATAACTTTGAAGTCCATCTAAATCCCGCTGTAAACTAAAACAGTCGGAAAGTTCTGATATAGGGCATAGAATTTTCATATCATCAGCGTAAAGAATTATTTTGGAACGGGTAAAGCACGAACCAATGTCATTTATGAAAATAATAAAAAGTAAAGGACCCAAAAGGGATCCTTGTGGTATTCCCGAGGGTATTTTAACAGTTACGGAACTGTATCCATTCAGTACAACTGTCTGACAGCGATTCTCAATATAAGACTTAAACCATCTGAATAAATCACCTCTGATGCCCACTGCAAGCAGCTTACGCAAAAGGACACCGTGGTCTATACGGTCAAATGCCTTACTGTAATCAGTATAGACAACATCCACTTGAGAGGGTTCAGACATGGTGGAGGACAAATAGTCGGAACAGATAAGCAAATTGGACACAATAGAACGGTTTTTTAGGAAGCCATGCTGACAGTCATTAAGTGATTGTTTAATAGCACCATGAACTGAAGCGTAAACTATTTTTTCTAAAACCTTTGCAAACAAACAAAGCTTAGATATTGGCCTATAGTTTTCAACATTATCCTTAGGGCCTTTTTTATGGACGGGCGTAATAAAAGCTGTTTTCCAAACATGCGGCACCATTCCCTCATTAAGAGAACGACGAAATATTAGGGTAAGTGGTAAAGTTAAGCTTCTTGCGCACTTAATTATAAGTATAGCAGGAATACCATCAGGCCCTGCTGACTTATTCACGTCAATAGCCCTCAATAGCTTCAGTACTTCAGTTTCGCAGACTTCAATACAGCTTATATCAGAGGCAGACGTTTGATAAAGACAGTGCATGTCGCTATCCAATTGTGTTCCATCGGGGATAGTGCTCTGGAGAAAGTTAAACTTAAAAACTTCACTAAACATGTTACATATTTCATCACCCTGTCCCGACGACTTCTGTCCATACTTCATCACCGATGGATAAGTACACGAAGATTTTTGCTTGCTCTTAACGAAAGACCAAAAAGCTTTAGGCGATTTATTAATACTATTTTCTATAGCCGCAATGTAACTATCGAACATTTCTTTTTCTAATTGTTTAGCACGATTTCGCAAAGTTAAAAATGAATCAAAGTCTGATAAGTTTCCATATTTCTTAAACTTGGAGTGATATTTAAATTTTTCTTTAAGAATTTTGATTAGAGGGGTTTTATACCAAGGGGGGTAATTAGACATAGATTTGATGATTTTAGTTGGTATGAAAGTTTCACAGATTTTATTTAGTCTGACGTACAACAATGACAAGGCATCTTCCACTGACCCTTTGGCGATATCACAGCGCCAGTCGAACTCATCAAGTTCTTTCATTATAGAAGGAAAATCAGCTGATTGATAGATAAACTTTTTTCTTTGCTCCGATGGGAGCGAATGATACTCAACAAAATCTACAAAAATACTAAGAGCTGTATGGTGAGGGTCTTCAGGAACAAGAGGGTCAGAGCATTTATCCACAGTAAGGTGATTGTTACAAAAAACTAGGTCCAACACCCTTTCATTAAGATTCCTATGACCATTGTACTGGACCAGATCAAATGTGTTCAAGATATCAAAAAAATCTGTCTGAAAAGAACCGTGAATATTTTCCGGGCGAAAAGAGCATCCATCGTCAGTCAGTTGCCAAGTTAAGTTTGGCAAGTTAAAATCTCCTAATATAATAAAAGTGTCGGTTAAGTTATTCAATAAAATATCATTCAACTTTGTATAAAAATATGTAAGCTGTGCAGTCAGTGAATACCCTCTGTTTTGCTTGCAAAGATAAATTGTACAAATATGCAATTTATATGATACTATGGGTCTGGAACGCTTCAGAGTAAGAGTAACCCATAGGTCCTCCGCGGACGAGCGCCAATCAGAGCGTTCCTCCGCAATGAGCTCGCGTCGAACAGCAATAAGAACGCCACCACCAAGTGTTTGATTTCTATCTAAGTAATCTCTGTCACGTCTCCAAACCATATAGCGGTCATCAAATAATTCGCTATTGTTAAAGCCCTCTTTTAGCCACGTCTCTGTTAAACATATAACATCGTAGTTACTTGAGCACACATTCCTAAGGAAACTTGACGTTTTAGCCCGCAAGCCACGTACATTTTGGTGATAAATATTAATTGGCATATTTAAAAGGGAAAATAGTTAGAATTGAGAGTAACACAAATAATGCTGGTACCAAGATAAACGTATAATAAATACCTGCAGTGTACAGAACCAGAAAAAGTATGCAGTAAACAAAGTGCGGAGTTATGATTTGGTATAAACCAATGTGGAATGTTATGCAGACTTCCCTACGTACCACGGAAATTAAACTAGACTGACTCGCTAATGAGATAAACAAGGTAAGATTATAGTGATCAATTAAATAAATAGTGTAAAAAAGGCAAATATTGCAACAATCCGCGCAGTAACTATTTTTTACAAGGTACGATAACTTCAATATAAAAATTGTTGTACAGAATGAGCGAAAAGCGACTTTAAAATGAAATGGATAAGATACACAATGCAAACGATCGGCAAAGAAAAGTAAACGATTAGCGCAGGTAAACAAACCCGATGTAACAAAAGCAAGGCGCATTAAAGCCGCTAATGAGGTGATTACGACATACACACCAGTGCCTCTCAAACTTGACCTACAAACTAATATAAAATAATGAAAGAACGACAATATTAGAAAAATTAACATATTTTTTTCAGATCCAGTTCTGACGTAATAGCGTATGTAGGCGAGGTAGGATTTTTTTTCACCAGGATTTTGCAACCCTTTACCCAAACAAAAGAAAAATCCTTCTCCTTGCACAAAATCTTCGCCCTATTAAGAAGCTGTTTATTTTCAAAAGTCAGATGATCATTAACAAAAATCTTGCTAACACCGTTAATACCCAAGTCAGATGCTGTTAATGACTTGTGTTTCTTAGCCGCCGCTATGAAATCGTCCCTCAAGTATCGATTGTGCATGCATATAATAATGTTTTTAGCATCCTTATTATTACGTTGGGGAACTCTGGCAACATAATTTATTTGATCCTTCGAGACTTCGCACTTGATTATGCCGCCAATTTTAACAACAATAGCCACGAGGTTCTCCGACTTCGTGACCGGGACTCCCTTAATTTCTATATTGTTTAGCCGCGATCTCTGCTCACTCTCGCGCATGCTTAATTCCAAACGGCCAAGTCGCATTTCGAATCGTGAGACGTCCTCCTTAGTTTTTTGTAGGGACTCGATTTGTCTGTCAACGTCCACCAACTTGACCGAGAGCTCATCAACCGTACCATGGACATAGTCTAGAGATTTCTGAACTCCAACAATCTCATCTTTTATGCTCCTAAGGTCAGAAATATCAGCTTGAATCGTCTTTACTTTCTTCATTAAAATAGGTAACGTTGCCAACTGTTCCGTGAGTTTGCGGAGCTCCAGATGGATGCTTTCCAAATCACCTTGTGCAGCCTTCCCAGGGGGTGGGTTAGAAGGACTCGCCAACCCAGCTTTGCAGTTACAGCACTTCCAAGTAGCTTTCCTGTCTCCAAGCTTGCGATACCCCGCCTCAGTAATACCGGCACAAGGGAAGTCGAAGCTTTTGTATCAAGTGTACAATTCCGCAATTGAATTATGCCGATCTGTCACACACATTATAAAGCGCAGGTGACACCGCCAGCTAGCGAGCGAGCTGGCGAAGCGAGGCGACGGAAACTACATAAACTAAGCGAAGATATGGCGAGCAAAACTATGTTTGGGTTCACACCAAAAACTACTAACAGACGGACGGGCGAGTGAGGGGACAGGCGGGAGAGCGAGGGGAGTGTTCCGTCCGTTATTCCGTCTCGTACCGGGCGAAACAGGCGGAAGGGCGAGGCGGGCGAGGTGAACGAATAGCATCGCTGGCATCGGATATTTCATTCGCATAGGTTGTATTGCTGCCGCAGCTTAGCTCGGTAGTTCGCGGTGTCACCAAACTATGAAAAGAGGTGAAACGATGCTCGCCCGGGTCGCTCGCTCGCTCGCTAGCTGGCGGTGTGACCTGCGATTTAAACAGTTTTCATTGATAGAGTCGATAGTAGCGTGTCCACCAGTAACATAATATAAATAAAACACAACTAAAAATGTAAAGAAACCCCCCGACACAAAAAACGTATAGAAAGTAAAAAAAAACAAGCGTCGTTAGATCGGAGAACCACTAACTTCATAAAATTTTATTATTTTAAGTCGCGGATAGCTTTACTTGCGCGATGTAGGATTTCAATGTATTTCGATATTTAGTTCATCGTCTGTGTCATAGATGGCGCTGTAGTACTTTTGTTCTATGTTGCTGCAGTATTCTTGTAGTGCCGCTACAACAGTTTACGGCATTGTGCTGATGGATGCATTGGATGCATTGCAGTACAGGGGTCGTGGAGGTATTTAGAGTATAGTTATAACACGAAAACTCGTATTTAAAAAAAAAATTGGAACTTTGACCTCCAATATCTCCGTAACTAGAAGGTTCCTGGTATGGTCTATAACAAAAAAAGGCTTCGTTAAGGGTATAAGTACCCATTATTTGCAAATATTAATTCTCATCTAATGGGAAAGTCCCAAAAAAAATGCCCGACGTCGGCGAACCGCTAAGGTTTCACTATTTTATATTTTCTACTATTTTATTTATGTATGAAGCAGTGGAGGGAGGCCTTTACTCAGCAGTGGGACAATGTGGGCTAGCGATAATTAATATACAGCGTGTAACAGAAAGGTTATAATCATATGGAATACTTTGGTACGGACCATCAAACTGAACAACTTTCTCTATGGGAGCACCATCGAAATCGTAAAAAAATAATCAGCTGTCCTATACAAAATTTCAATACCTACTCGACCCAAATGTAAAAAAAAATAAAATAACACAGTATCCCATATGATTATACCGTTTCTGTTACACGTTGTATAAATAGCAGAACCCGACAACAACTGTCAGGCAGTAGCCCACCAGACGCAACACCCGTCTGGTCAGAGGTTCCCCCCTTTTATATGGCGGATGAAGAACTTTACACCACCCCAAAAAAAAAGTACCTAATTTTTACTTTCCAATTGGTCCCATGGAAACTAGAGACATTTTTGCCACCAAGTCAACATAGGCCAAAAAGAAAAAAAAGACAAACTACTGAACCGATTTAAATGAAATTATGAGACCAATTGGAAAGTACGGACTTTCAGAAAAAAAAAAATGTTCAAATCGGTTCATAAAAGAATTGAGAACTTCCTCCTTTTTTTGAAGTCGGTTAAAAACGCTTTCGAATTTAGGCTAGTGTTGATTTATTCATGGCAAGAGTTTGTGTATACCCAGTATAATAATTAAGGTGGTTATTTTGACCTTACATTGTCACAAGCAATATTTAGAATTACACCTTTGTAAATTGTATACTTGTCGTAATGAATTACGTAGACAGCACTTTGACAAACTGCTGACTAACAGTTAAAGGGAAGCGCTCATTGAATTTCAAATAGGTATGGTTTAGTTTTAAATGTGATGTTTTCGGCCATAATGAGCCGTGGTTTTGGCCGAAGTCAAAGTAGGTTATTAGCAAGCGCCGAAATTGAACGAACAATTACGAATGAGGAAAGCACTGCAATATTCCCTTATTGCAGTGTTACTGTTTTTCGATAATTTGCAAGGTAATTTTGATCACCTCGTTTAGTGGTTTTTGTACAGTCAACATCAACTTTTAAATTAAAAGTTTTTTACTTTTAATTTAAAAAAAAGTTTCATATTCCGCTTCTGATGTGAACGAAGCTTACACCCGAAAAAAAAAAATGAGTTTCTTAATCTTTTGATAGTTCCTCAACTAACATAAGTATATAAAATTCAGGTTTTGTACTATAACTTAAGTTTAATTATAATTTAAGGTTGTCGCCACTGTTTGGTTGCGGGACTGCCAGGGTTGCGGGACTGTTCGAAAGAGATACCGCGGCCCTGGAACACAAAGGGCAAAGGAAGGAACATGGATGGGTTTTAGTCAGTAAAAGTCTGACACTCCCTCCTGCTCAGCCCAGAGCGGGAGGGGTTATTTGACGATTACGAGGCCGAAAAAAAAAAAAATAGTGTTTGGGGGAGTTGCAACTTTACCAAATGTCTGGCAATGGACGAGATGGCATATAATATTGTTCCAAATGTATACTAATATTATAAAGAGGTAAAATTTGTTTGTAAGTTTTTATATAGGGGGTAATCTCTGGATCTACTGAACCGATTTTGAAAATTCTTTCACTAATATAGGAAGCTACATTATCACCAAGCAAGCTATCTATATGCTATATTTACAACGTGTCTGTGGAATAATTTCCGGCCATAACGCGAGCGAAGCCGCGGGCAACAGCTAGTAAAATATATAAACCAAGCTTTATACTTTAACGAATTTGAGGAGCAATTTTACACACCTTTGCTACCTGGTGGCCATGTTTACTATGACGTCTTAAAGCCGCAGTAAGTCCAGTGTAGGAAAAAGATGGCGCTAGACGAACTGTATAGCTCTGTCTCTTTCCCACACTGGAATTACACCTGCTTTAAAATGTCATAATAACCCCCCTGATCGTCGCTGGCTCTTGGACTAAATCTCTTTGTTGTATATCCCGTGAGATTTTGGTCTTTTTAGAAATATGAACGTGGGCCTCTGCCCACAGGCCTCCAATCTAAATCTTTTTAAAATTTAGTTTTAGCCTTCTCGCATCACGCCCTACCTACTCTGTTATCAAATTTTCTCGCTGAATATGCTTGCTGAAAAATCCCCCGGCTTCATCATTTCTTCTAGTATTTCAATTTTAAAGTTATTCGCCTTAATGAACAACACTAGTCATCACGGTATTGTTTTACTGGCAATTCAACCCAGGCGCACAATATGGAAGCCAGTCTTTCTACTGATTGGTTGAACATAAAACTTAACCATTAATTTAAATTTTAAATAAATAATTTAATCGTTTTCGAATTTGGAACAGTTCGGGATTAGCCGTTGAGAATAGAAGTGTTTAAAATTGGAATGAAATACGTTTTTTTTCAACAAAATTTTATAAGTGTTTTCTTAGTTTTAGTTAATTAAATATACCTAGTGCTAAAATGGGGTTCTTAGAGGATCGAGATATGAGTGGTGTGCCAAATATCCCTGAGTTTTATAAAGGAAAAACAATTTTTATTACTGGAGGTTCTGGTAAGTTCTATTAATCCAATATCTTTATGACGTCATAGGCAACGTCATCTGTGTCTGTAAAAAACTAAGTAGGTAATCAAAGCCTAGTCAAGAAGTACTGATTAAAAGATTATTCGGTTATACCCGTGTTTGATTAACCATTACTCTAAACTTTTCGGTCCCTGCTAGTCATTATATAACTATGTTGGGGTCGGCTGCTTATTCTAGTCTGACCTGATGCAGCTAAATACCAGTATTTTGATGAGCGAATTCCTATCTGACCTCCACAATCCAGTTAGGTACTCGGTAATACGATACCCCTAAGTGAGACTGGTTCATTGGCAAATGAATTAGGTACGTAGTCGGCAGTTTTTGACATGTATGACGTGTTGTAATGGGGGCTATCGCGTATGAATTCGCCGCTAGAGGCGCTAGTGTAGCGCGAGGTCACCGAAATGTCAGATGTCTTAGAATATTCACGATTGTGGTCTAGATTGAGCTATTCCTGATTAATTATGACTTGAAGATTTTAAGTAGCTACTTATTATCTTATTTGTTAGTACTTGGAGGTAAAATGAATTCTAAAAATGTTTCATGCTTGCTAATTTTAGGGAGAATATTATAAATTAATGTAATCTGAAGTTTACACTGTTGTTATAAGTAGTAAAACTAACTTTTTATGAAGTTATTGGTTCTCTAAGGTATAAAATAGAATTATTGACAGGACCTTAATCGACATTGGCGCCTTCTGGTGAGCTCAAAAACGATAACACTCATTGCAGTTTCGCTTTGTTGTTCAACACGGTCTTGTCGAATGTGCTGACGCTAACATGAAGTAACCCTTTGGACGACCTCGTTAACAACTGTCTATACAAACATAAATAAAATTGGAGTGTCTGTTTGTAATTTCAAAATGCCAGCTTTTTACTGATTGCCTAAGAGAGTATACATATACGGGGTGAATTTTTCAAGTGGCGTGGATGGCCAAATCCGAAACTATGAGGAATAGCGAAAAATGCTCAAAAGAGTCTCGAGTCCGATTTTGATGAAAACTAGAATCAATCTGCATCATTGAATTTTTGAAAAATCAATTTTCCTAGCCAAAATTCACCCTGTAGGTATACGGTACGGTACTTTTAACAAAAACACTTTTTTTAATTTTGTCTGTCCGTCTATTTGTTCCGGTTAATATCCGAAACGGCTGGACCGATTTTGACGGGACTTTTCTACTGGCATTTAGCAGATTTTATAAGGAGTAACTTAGGCTACGTTTAATAAAAAAAAAATTAAGGTTCCGTGCAAAAAACAGAACAAAATCCTTGAAATTTTTAACAAAATCCGGTTCACAGAGGTGTCTACAATAAAGTGACTTTCCGAATTGGATCTTAGATAGATAGATAAGCCATTTATTTAGTGCACACAAAAGACAGCACAATTAAAAAGCACATGTTTTTTAAATTATTTTTATTGATCTTCAAGCATTATTCTCTACTTTTCTCAGGGTTTATGGGCAAAGTCCTGATAGAGAAGCTGCTCTACTCATGCCCAGACCTAGACAGAATCTACCTTCTCCTGAGGAACAAGAAAGGAGTGAAGTCGGAAGACAGACTTAAAGATCTTTTCTCTTCTATTGTAAGTATCTTTTTGTTCTCTAATATCGGAATCAAAGCGTTACTGTGACCACCACTTCATAAAGCAGTACTTAGAACACTTTAGCTTGAGAAAGAGATGGACCTATACAGATCATCTAGCTCCATCTCTTTCACACACAACGTTTTTCTGAAAGGTTGAATGACTGACCCCATTGAATGACTTTTCATGAAATAGTTACAGAATAGGGTTAAGTTAACTTTGAGGGTTGTATTGATGATTTTAATGATTATAATTCTGTAACTCCATACGTGTTACTGGCGCGATTCATATTCGATTGCACCCAGGGTTGCGGGACTGTTCGAAAAAGATACCGTGGCCCTGGAACACAAAGGACAAAAGAAGGAACATGGATGGGTTTTAGTCAGTAAAAGTCTGACACTCCCTCCTGCTCATCCAAGAGCGAGAGGAGTGATTTGATGAATTCCAATCCGAAAAAAAAAAAAAACGGTTGTTTTGATAATTTTAATGATTATAACTCTGTTGCTACACACGTGTTACTGGCGCGACTAATTTTTCATCAACATTCAACCTGAAACAGATCTGCAAATTGCAAAAACGTAAGAAAATTTGAATTTCGCGAGCTACCCTTGCGCTTCCACCTTAAGATTAAAATAATACTGGTAAGACGCGATGATAACCCTCTAGAATATACTAAAAAGGGCGTAAGGGACAAACACACGAAGATTTTTCAATAACTGTCGAAAAAGTTCTTCGCTGGGGGGCCATACGGGGTGGGTATGTTACCGGCCAAACCCGATTTCAGGCCAAACTAGTTTGACCTAGGCCAAAACGGTTTACTGCAAAGCAATTAAACTGCGCCTAACTTGGATGTAGCTGCGCCCAACATTGTTGGTCACCAATCTAACCTAACCTAACCCATTTAGTCGGGGTGCTCTATGATTGTCCTTTTGTGATGATCCTTAATTTGGCCTAGGACAAACTAGTTTGGCCTGAAATCAGGTTTGGCCGGTAACAGGTACACCGATGCAAAAACGGTTGAATCGTTTTCTATTGCGTACATTTTGACCGAGTAGCGTTGTAGGTCATTGCACTTTTGTAGGAAGCAGCCTTTTTTTTAATAACCGATGAAAAAGTTCTATGTGGCCGGCTCAGAATGATGTACCTACTGAATACGTGGCAACCATTTTCGCGTTGGTGTCCCTCCCACCACATAATAGAATCATGCTCTGTATTTAAAAATCAAAATCAAAGCATTTATTTCAAGTAGGCCAGTTACAGGCACTTTTGAACTGTCGGATCAAAGATAGCAATGAAATGTAGCTACAGCCCTGGGGCTGTAGCTACAGTACTTTCACAATTTTTAAAAATTGTGAAAGTACTGTAGTTGCCCATTCCCTAGCGTAGATCTCTATGGAGAAGAACGGGCAGGAAACTCCATGGACACTCTTTTAAATCAGCTTATTGTTACAATTTATGGTAACTGTTTACGCGTCCATGTTTCATGTCACTGTGTGTGAGAGCGATTGCCTATCTGACCTCCACAACCCTGCGTTTAGTATTGGGTAATACCGTATCCCATGGTAAGACTGGTTGTCTTGATTTTCGGACCACTGACTACCTGTAACGACTGTCAAAGATCTACAAATGACAGCCGGGACCGACGGCTTAACGTGCTTTCCGAGTCACGGAGTTTTGATAAGATGATCACCCAGTAAGAGATGTATGGAAGAAAAAGACATGCTGCGCCAACACCAAATAAATTGGGATAAGTGCCGGAGAATGGTGCTGGTGTAAAGCTACTCCAATGTCTGCGGTTACTTGACCGAGAAATTAAATAAATTTCGTAGAGGAACGTTGACCCACACATTGTACATTTGTTTGGAGCAAGCGCAGCGAGTTTAGTTGCCCCGTACCTCGCAATACTCACGCGCACCTTTCCATCTTTGTAAAGTATTTCAATTGTAGTACATACCGTGTGTAAATTAAACAAATAACAGAACTTTGAACTTTTTAATTCTCTCAGTACAAAGTCCGAAAAACATTACACGCATCCACAAAATTGGTGACGCCAACGAAGAGTTCACAAAAAATTCATTGAACTGTATTCTGAAAACCAAGTTGTTTTAACCTTGTACCTTGTATGTTTCTTTGTTTGTAAATTTTTATTTAGATTCGTCTTATAAATCTCAAGTGTCTTTAGAGTGGTTAAAAAAATAATGTCGGATTTTTGGCGCTAAATAATTTTAAGTCGTTAATTTTTTTGTTCAACCATGCCTTTCGAGTACGGTAACAAAATGAAGGAAATTTAAAGGAGATTACAAATATAAATATATAGGTACAATTAACAATTTGTAGTTGGGTTTTTTGATACTTTTAATTAAATAATACTTGTTTTTCTAATCTAAAATTAAAAGAAGGCGAATGACTTCGTTTCTAAATAAAGTACATGAATTGTTTAAATTGATATACATATTTATATATTCTTTCGCAGTTAATGTCAAATGTCAAAGACGCTCTATTGTATGCTTTTCCATTATGTTCGAACAGATTAGTTTCAGTTTCGAAAGTTATGCTGAAAGATTATGCCGGTAAAATATATACTGACCTTATTGGTGAGGTTGTTCAGATAGGTCAGGTGCGTAGTTCTCGCAACCGGCGTGCGTGTGTGACCCTATATACATATAATGGTAGACAAGACAAGAGGAGTACCTACTTATTGATTTATCATTTATTAGGTTTACCAACTATTGTTTACACTAAATACAGTAAATAGTACATTGTGATACAAGGGTGGAAAGTAGGCTATTGCAAACGATGTGTCATTAACAAGTCCGAGCCGAAGGCGAGGGTTTTTAGTGACACGAGTTTTCAATAACCTACACACCCGTGTATCACACGAAGTTATTCAATACAGTTGTAGAAATAGTAAAGAACCAATCAAAGAATGAAATATGTTTTTGAGAGTAGTTTTTAACATGGAATAAATTGGCCACAATTTATGTGGTTTATATTTGCCACTCAATTCATGAATTATGCTAACAAACCATGTTCTGAAAATTACTTAGTTTTCTTTTGTTTTTTCCATAAAATAAAATATTTCCCGAGGTTTTGGGGGCAAAATTTCATCTTGTGCAATTTTTGCCTCAAATAAAATATCGGGTGGAGTTAATTCCATTTCATCACTTGTACTTGAACTCATAATAACAAAAAAAAAAAGCAATTTATCACACAAAAAATTAACATTTTCAGAAAATGGCGCGTTTTTGCAACAGTTTTTTTTAACAACGAAAACAGCCTATACTGCCTGTTCAATTTTTGACAAATGTTGATGTGAAAATAATTAAATTAAAGCTGGTAATTAAATGTATTAAACAACCATTAAAATGACTTTTGAGAATTCAATGCTAAGACGTACGGACTCATTCATTTTTCTATGTATGAAAACTCCTTGCTACTAAACTTTTTAAATTCAGTTATATTATAAACTTATCTCCAAAAGTAATGATCGAGTTCGTAAAAAAAGTCTGGACCGCTTAACAGAAAGTTGCCTATGCAAAATATATAATTTTCGAATTATAATTATAGCCTCTGAAAGTACGCCATGTTTAAGGTGGATGCGCAAGGGTAGCCCGTAAATCATTCAAATGATCAATACAACCCTCCAAGTTCATTTAACCCCATTGAGTGACTTTTTCATGAAATAGCTATTGAATGGGGTTATATGAACTTGGAGAGCTGTATTGATGATTTAAATGATTATAATTCTGTAACTCCATACGTGTTACTGGCGCGATTCATATTTTCATCAACATACAACCTGACACTGAACTGCAAATTGCAATTAACGTAAGAAAATTTAAATTTCGCGGGCTACCCTTGCGCTTCCACCTTAACAACTGTATTGAAAATTAAATTACAGCGCACTAATTACCTACTTATAGGTAAACATCACATCTATACGTCTAAACAAATAAGTAAAATTAAAGTATCTTTATTATTTTGATATCAAAATAACAGCTTTTTACTGAATGCACATGAAAGTATACAGGGTGAATTTTTCAAGTGGGCGTGGATGGCTAAATCCGAAACTGTGAGGAATATCGAAAAATGCTCAAAGGAGTCTCGAGCCCGATTTTGATGAAAACTAAAACTGCATCATTGGATTTTTGAAAAATCTATATTCCTGGCCAGGAATCGAACCTGTTGGTTTTGAAAAAAAAAACGCACTGTATTATTACACCTTTCAATAGCGTCGCCACTAAGAATTAAATTCTGGGAAGGGACTTTACATGCCGTCGAGAAATATCTCTCATGCTGGTTTCCTCACGACGTTTTCCTTCACTGAAGCAAGTGATAATTATAAAATACGCAAATGAATCCGAAAAATCAGACGTGCGTGTCTTGGGTTCGAACTCGAGACCTATGACTTGGCAATCCGACGGTCACACCACTAGACTATCACTGCTATGCTGATTTCAATTACAGTATACTTCAAAATTATTACTTCATCATCATTGTTCTATCACCATAACCATAAGCATCATCAGTCCACAATATTCCCACTGCTGGAACACACGGCCTCCTCTCTATGAGAGGGAATGGGCATAATTCTCCACGCGGGCCCAGTGCGGGTTGGTAGATGTCACATGTCTTCGAATTTTTGGTTCTAGGACATGCCGGTTTCCTCACGATGTTTTCCTTCACCGTTTTGACAGCAGTGGTGATGAAATAAATTACACAAAGTATTGTGTCTGCTTGGGTTCGATTCCACGACTTACTGTTCGTAAGTCGGGGTCGCCACCACTGGGCCACCGCTGCGCTGCTACGTTATGCCTAGCCTCAATTGCTGCAATCGTTTTGCGCCATAATTGGCGCGGGTTTGAAAATGAGTTGCTTCATAATACGAAAAATATTTAGGCATAGCATAAATAACGCAACAAAAGTTTTTAACTATCAAAATAGTACATTGTAATACAAGGGTGGAAAGTAAGGTTTTTAATGACACGAGTTTGCAATAACCTATACACACGTGTATCACACGACGTTTTTCAATACAGTTGTGGGATATAGTAACAAACAAATCAAAGAATCAAATATGTTTGAGAGTAGTTTTTAACATGGAATATTAAATTGACCACAATGTAGATGGTTTATATTTGCCACTCATTTCATGAAAATAAGCTAACAAAACATGTTCTGAAAATTATTTAGTGTTCTTTTGTTTTTGCCATAAAATAAAATTATCGTAAGTCGCCATATATCTTTCTCGAGATTTTGGGGGAAAAATTTCATCTTGCGCAATTTTCGCTTCAGTTAAAATATCGGGTGGAGTTAATTCCATTCCATCATTTGTACTTGAACTCATATTAACAAAAAAATAATCAATTTACCACACAAAAAATTATAATTTTCAGAAAATGGCGCGTTTATGCAACTGGACATTTTTTTTTATAACGAAAACAGCCTGTTCGATTTATGACAAATGTTGATATGAAAATCATTAAATTTAAACTGGTAATTAAATGTATTATACAACCATTTAAAAGACTTTTGGGAATTCAATGCTAAAACGTACGGACTCATTCATTTTTCCTCGTACAAAATATATCCCATTTTATTATATTATGCATGAAAGCTCCTTGCTACTAAACTTTTTAAATTCACTTATAAATTTAAAACTTAACTGCAAAACTAATGATCGAGCTTGTAAAAAATAGTCACGACCGCGTAACAGAAAGATGCCTATGCAAAAGATTTAATTTTCGAATCATAATTATAGGCCCTGAATGTACGTCATGTTTAAAAACTGTATTGAAAAAGCTATTTTCTCTAATAGATGGTGTAAAACTTGATTTAATTAAATGATTTGGGCCCAGTGGGAAGCCACTGATTTATTTATTTAAACTTCATATACGAGAGGTACATAGGCTGACTTAATGCCAATAGGCATTCTCTACCAGTCAACCTTGTAACAGCATCATTGTTACCAGTGACGTCCTCAGAAGTGCGTGTGATCGGGCTCTTTGGACACTCCAATATAGTATGTAATCTCTTTGATTCCTTGTAAGATAGGTAGGCCTTTAGTGTGGGACGCAATATGTGTCGATACTCTTATGCCATCACATCTTCCAAGCTCACCAGGCTGTGCTGGCGCTGCCGCTGCGGCTGCGGAGATCCTATAGCCTAGTAACCTTAATGGAAACTATATTTTTGAGCCGTTTGAGGTTGAAACTCTTGGGTCATTAGGTCCAAGTGCTCAGTTGCTAACGGCTTTTTTATGGAAATTTCTAAACGCCTAGTTGACGCTTCCCGTGACCCAAGGGCTGGCTTTTACCTTGGCCAGAAACTTAGCGTTGCCATACAACGTGGCAACGCCGCCAGTCTCTTGGGTACATTACTAGCTGCCAGCGATGAGGAGGAGACTTTTTAATCCCCTTATAAAGTTTGTAGTTTATGCCGCATTCCGAATTACAAAATAATCACTCACAGCGCTCACATCTATATTTTGCGTTCCGTTTTAGATATCACGATTACGACAACTGAGAGCTGTTTTCAATTCAGAACGCTCGTGAGCGCGTTCACAGTGAACATAACCCCAAACCGAAACCTTTCACAAGACCTATTTTTGGAAATGGACGATATGTTGGTTGACTCTGCTGCACATACAACCCTCCAAGTTCAATTAACCTCATTCAATAACTATTTCATGAAAAAGTCACTCAATGGAGTTAAATGAACTTGGAGGGTTGTACTGATGATTTGAATGATTATAATTCTGTAACTTCATACGTGTTACTGGCGCGATTGTTATTTTCATCAACATACAACTTGACACTGATCTGCAAATCGTAGGAAAATTTAAATTTCGCGGGCTACCCTTGCGCTTACACCATAACAAAACAACACAACCTGTGAACACAACTGTCATTTTTGACAGCGCTCACGGTAATATTTATTTGGGGCATGGTCGGTGTAATCGCAAGATGGCGCATGTCATGACGTCAACTATGACGATTCAAGGGACATCAATATCGCGCTCACGGTGTTTCGGAACGGGTTTATGGACGCTCAAATTGATTACAGCGTAATTCGGAATGCGGCCTTAGTTAATTTAATCCCATTATGCAGTTTTAGTTTTCATCAAAATCGGGCCTGAGACTCCTTTGAACATTTTTCCCTATCGTAACTAAAATAAATAAATGCGAAAGTAAGTTTGTTACCTTTTCACGACTAAACCCTGAACCGATCATCCTGATATGTTGTATATACGTTGTCAGGTGTACAGGAAACGGACATAGGGTACCTTTTGTCCTGAACAAAAATACTGTTCCCGATGAAAACAATAACGTTCTCATGATAATAGATGGCGCCACGTGTCTTTCGAATCATGATTGAATAATATTATTACAAGCAGAGTACAACCCAAATTCATTGTCAAATTCTAAATAATATAAAAGCTAGTTCCTCGTAGTTTCGAATTTGGCCATCAACGCCCACTTGAAAAATTCACCTGTATACCTATAACGTATATAAGCTTCTTCGATGCAAAATTGATTGTCCCCCATTACTATCCAAGTTCCACTTTCGGGCTCCTGCTAGACTCCCTCGTGCTCCTATAATCCTTTACACCCTCGACTCCGCAGAACAGTACTTGGTGCAAACTCTGCCGTTTCTCGCCTTTGCAAATTGTTAAATATCTGCAGCGATCTTGCTGACGTGCATTTTGACTCATATGCCAAGTTTCATAGAACTATTTGTAATGTTTAATTTTATTGTTTAATTTTAATTTCAATCTTGTGTTTTTATTTTATTTTAATTTAGATATTAATTTTAATTTTGATTGTGATTTAAATTTAGATTTTATTTCGATTTTAGTTTTATTCTTTTTCTATTTTTTTGTGTCAAGGTTTGTTTTGTTCTACTGAATTTTACTTTTACTGTTAATTTTATATTCCATTACGTAATGTTAAATTACACTTATTAATTTTAGTTAATTAGACATAAATTTTATAGCACAGTGCTTGTGGCACATCTAATATGTTTATGGGGCAGGCGGGGCTAACCTAACCTAACCTAACCTGACGACGGGCACCTTCAGAGATGATTGTTTTGGTTAATTTCCTGTATTTTTTTGGTTTCAGTGCTTTGACAGACTCCGCAAGGAAAGACCTGACTTCCAATCAAAAGTGTTTGTCATCGCCGGTGATGTTTTAGACATTGGCCTAGGTAAGTTCAATGAAAAATCGAATTGTACTGAAATACAGGACTTTTGAAAACATCATCTGCGTAGCCTTCTCCCAAATGCAATGGGCCCTATCGCGTGTGAATTCACCGCTAGGGGCGCTAGTGTAGCGCGATGTCAGCGAAATTTCAGATGTCATAGAAAGTTTACGCGTTACGTGCTTTTTTATCACGTATTTTTGCTAATATTGGCGATTGTGGTCTAGATTGAGCTATTTCTGATTAATTAAGACTTAAAGATTTTAAGTAGCAACTTAGGATCTTAGAACCTACCATGGCAACCATTTCTCTACCCTAAAGATCAAATCTCACAGTTGTTATATCGAGATAAAAAAAAATGCATTCATTAATTTATTTAGTTTTTCGCTTCATCTCTTTCACTCTATTCTATTTTTGTATGTTTCCAGGTTTGTCTGAAGAAGACCGTGCCTTGATTGTGAACCGCGTGAACATCGTATTCCATGTAGCTGCTAGTGTGAGGTACCTATTCTTTTCCATGCTGTCTTACTTTCTGTGACCATGTCTTTATGTATTTTTTATAATAATTCTATTCGATTGCTCTGGCGCTTTGGGTTTGATTCCCAGGCCCGATGAAGTGTTATTTAATTTTTGAACCCCCTCGTTATGTTATATTTAATTATTTTGTAGTCAATAAAAATCTCATTCATTACGATAACAAGTAAAAAAATTATACGCCATGACATGTCTACGAAAGGGCGTGGGTGGCAACACTCCGGTCGCTTCTCGGCGGCATAATTATACAAACAATTGACGATCGAACATACTAATGCTGAAGATGATGGCACGTTTTAAAAGTTGGTTAGATTTTAGGGAAATGGTGGGAATTTGGCCGCAAAAATCATGCATCATGCTCAAAATAATAAACAATCTCGGATTGACAGTATAAGTTCATTCATGTTTATTCATGTTTACTCCGAGATTGTTTATTATTTTGAGCTCCCGATATTTCGACGCTGTTGCCAGCGCTATGATCTCGGGTTGACGGTTGGCGGGTTACGGGTTGGCTTATAACAGTATTTTCATGAATATTTTAAGTTTCGCATTTTATTTGGTAATGCCATTGGTTTACATAGATATATAATATATGCCCCTTTCGGATTGGACAGGCTTTTTTTAATGTATTGTTTACAAGGTGTAAACGAAGCCTTCACGAAGCCGTCAACCAAGCATTTTGTACATCAATCGAAGTAACTACGCATTTTTTTTGCTGGGAATCGACTTTTTTACTGGCGTGAAAAATCACGTTTTACAATAGGACTCAATGTAACGCACTCGAAACACTGTAATGACGGATGCTTTAAATACGGAGGTCGTGGAAGTATTTAAAGTAATTTTTATTTTTAACATTAAAAACTGGTACTAAAAAAACACTTGTGAAAAACACTTCTTGTGAAAAACACTTGTGAAAAAGTTGTAACTTTCATCCCCAATATCTCCGTAACTAGAAGGTTCCCAGGTAACAAAAAAATATCGCAATTACGGGAAGAACAAGTGCCTTTATACGAATATTTTACCATTCCAAGATTGTTAGGTACAGATCGCGGCACGTAAGTTGACCCAAAATGGCGGTCGTCCGCTCAGGTACAATTATGGATTGAGACCGATTGAGACATGAAAATGTGTTACTGCGCATTTTAGGTCATAGTTCAACTGACGTGCCGCGACCTGTAACACATTTTCGGGTCTCAATCGGTCTCAATCCATAATTGTAGCAGCGCGGACGACCGCCATTTTGGTTCAACTAACGTGCCGCGATCTTTACGCAATTGTCCTGCATGTGTTCACGACGAAATGGAAAATGAATGAACCTATTCTTTCAGATTTGACGATCCCTTGGAATATGCTGTGCGGATGAATCTCCGAGGAACCAAGGAGATGGTGGAACTCGCTACCGACATCAGGAATTTAAATGTAAGTAACGATCCTCAATCAATTTCACATTAAAGCCGAGATCTTTAGACGTTACTTAACTCGTACTTTGAACTTGTGCGACGCTGACAGAAGTAACGTTTATCCAAGTAAGCGTTATTTCTGTCACTGTCGCACAGTCGTCAATGAGTTCAGGATAGAGACGGAAACATGTCTGAGTCAAAGTACTTGCGAACGTATTCCCCATTCCCCATTCTATGATCAGACGAGTAGAGATACACCTTTGTAATGGTTGAATCTCCACGGACGCGAACAAAGCAAAAATACGCTTCCACATTAATTATGCGAACCGCCAGTCTGTTTAATTCACTACCAGTTTCCCTGTTCCCTGATCAATATAATCTAGATCTCTTCACAGTTCGAGTGAATCGGTTTCTTATAGGCAAGTGTACTCCAGCCAAGACCGCGTCATCGCTTCACATCAGGCGAATTGCGGCTAAACGCAAGACTATTTAGTGTAGAAAAAAGTGCTTTGTGATTTTCATAAATCTTGACCTGAGATTTTAATTGTGAGGTCTAAGTTGTGATTTTTGGAGAGCAGCGGTGGCCCAGTGGTGGCGGCCCTGACTTACAAATAGTGGACCGTGGGTTCGAACCTCGGCAGGCGCATTACTTTGTGTAATTTATTTCATCACCACTGCTCTCAAAAACGGTGAAGGAAAACATCGTGAGGAAACCGGCATGTATTTATTTGAATTTAATCTTGACATTTTAATCATTTATAACGACGAGTTTAGTAAAGATAAAAATAATGAATTAATTATTTATTTGAATTTCATAACTTGACATTTAATCATTGGTAATTATAAATTTAATAATCGCAAAAAGCAAATACCCACCTGTTTTTGTTTTGTATGCAATCTTTTGGTTTATTTTGGTGTAAAATGTATACTACTCATGTTTCGACACAAATGTATGTTTGTTATGAAATAAATAAATTGAATTGAATTGAATTGTCCCAGAACCAAAAATTCGAAGACATGTGACATCTACCAACCAGCACTGGGCCCGCGTGGTGGATTATAGCCCATTCCCTCTCATAGAGATGAGCCCGTGTGTCCCAGCAGTGGGAACATTATAGGCTGATTATGCTAAATTGTGATTTTCACTATTATTTGTTTGCACATCTTCTCAGGAAATAATTTTCAACCTTTCTATCGGAACCTGATGTTTCTTATGAGTCCTTGCAGAAAGGGTTCGTTATTAACACTAATCTAAATTCCTATAATACCTACAATAATAATTTAAAAAATTAAAAAACCCGACTATATATAGAACATAGCGACTTCACAGTCGGGACCCATTAAAATATATAGACCGGCTTAAATCGTCCCAATAATGGGTCCCGACTGTTAAGTCGCTGTGTTCTATGCTTTTTATTTTTATTTTCTTTACGCAGCCGGGTTTTTTAATTTTTAAAATTACAGTTTTTCTTTTTTTTTGAATATTTTTTTTTTGATATACCCAGTGTCACTCTCACAGTAAATACGAATCTAACGACACCTCTCAAGCTAAAATCCATCGAGCCGTTCACGCCACAGAGCGTGCCAAACAATTATACATACATACATACATACATACAAACATACATACATACATACTCTCGAAAAACATAACCCTCCTTCTGGCGCAGTCGGGTAATAAAAAAACCCAATCCGGTCCGTGAAGGTATTATTATAGGCATCGATATGAGATTCAATTTACGTAATCCGTTTTGGTCATCAAGTAAAAAAATTTTGTGCCGATAATTTTTTTATAAAATTGTACTGAAATTAGGAAACTGACATGGGCAAGTGCGCGGGTGGCGACACTCTGGTCGCTTCTCGACGTCATAAATAAACAAACAATTGACGATCGAACATAATAATGCTGAAGATGATGTCACGTTTTAAAATTTTGTTAGACTTTAGGGAAATGGAATTTGTATGCCCCTTTCGGATTGGACAAGGTTTTTCCTAATGTATTGTATACAGGGTGTAACCCGACCATTCACGAAGCCGCTAACCTACATCAAGATACGTACCTATTGCTAACTCTATGCAAAAAATATTGTACGTAAAAGACTTTTTTTTGGGGTGAAAAATCTCGTTTTACGGTAGAACTCAATGTAACACACTAAACACATTGTACTGATGAATGCATTAAATAGTACAGGAGTCGTGGTGGTGTATAAAGTAAATTTATGACATTAAAAACTTGTATTATAAATAAAACTTTTGTAAAAGTTGGAACTTTGACCCCCAATATCTCCGTAACTAGAAGGTTCCCAGGTATGGTCTAGAACAATAAAAAAATCGCAATGACGGTGAGAACAAGTGCCTTTTGGCTTCGTTATGGGTACTTTTACATCCATTAAACAATATATGATTGTTTGTTTTCATAAATTAATGAACCCTTTCCATATTGACGACCCGGATGGCGCAGCGGTAGTGAGGCTGCCTTACGTTCTTAGGCTCCCGGGTTCGAATCCCGGTAGGAGCAAATGTTTGTGTGATGAGCATGGACATTTGTTTCCGAGTCATGGATGTTAATATGTATAATAAGTAGGTATTTACAAACAAAAAGTATCTATGTAGTATTATCAACTATCTGGTGTCCACGACACAAGCCTCGTTGCTTAGTGTGGCACCTAGATGGCGCTCTGTGTAATGTCCAGCGATATTTATTAATTTATTATTTATTGTAATTCAGCGAAAATTCCTATCTGTCATTCTTAAACTCACAATTCTTCTAATTCTCAGGTCTTTATCCACGTCTCCACATCATACTCCAACACGAACAGGGAAACTATAGAGGAGGTGCTGTACCCTCCTCACGCTGATTGGAGGGACACCTTGGAGGTCTGCGAGAGCATCGACTCTCATGCTTTGAGGGTTCTGACTCCTAAGTAAGTTATATTAGTTTTTTTTTTGCGTAGGAGCTCATCCGTGGAAGAATTGCCACCAAACTTCATTAATCATCTGCCTAGCCTTTTTCCAACCTCGATTGGGGTCAGCTTTCAGTCTAGCTGGATGCAGATGACTACCAGTTCGAACCCAAGACACGCACCTCTGATTTTTCGAATTCATGTGCGTATTGTATAATTATCACTTGCTTCGGTGAAGGTAAACATGGTGAGGAAACCAGCATGCCTGCCAATACTTAATCATTTCTATCCCTGCCTCCTAGATTACAGGCGTGATGTTATACAGAATGTAAGGGACCCAGACAGCCCTTCGAAAACAGGCAGGGTGCATTCACCTCTTTATTTTGAATCATACTCCAATTTTTTTAAATCGTTTTTTCGGTTACTTTTCCTTTATTTCAATGTAGAATTACATTCTCTATACGTCGCAGTCCATATGTACATAATACGGCAAAAATAATAAAAACTAACGATGGATGAATGGATGTTAAAATACTGTAACGAACATCATCTTAATATGATATACTGAATTCATCCCATCAGTTTGCGGAGGGCTGTTCCGTACACCTTTTTTAACTGATGTTCTTTATCATTTTCCAGGTATCTAGGAGAACTGCCGAATACATACACATTTTCAAAGCAGCTGGCTGAGAACGTGGTGGCCGAGTATAAAGGAATTCTGCCCATAGTCATCATCAGGCCTTCTATTGGTAAGATTGATTCAGTAGCTGATACAAAACTTATTATACAATGTGTTTAAAAAACCTTGTCCGATTCGAAAGGGTCATAGGAATACCAATGCAATTACCAAATAAAATAAGAAACAGGAATTATTCATGAAAGTAAACTAAACATGTTAATGACTTTTAAAATGCATAATTTCTGTGCCCAACTGTACCACAATTTCTCTAAAATTTAGCACACTTTTTAAACGTGACAACACCATCTTCGGCATCGGTAAGTTCGATCGTCAATTGTTTCTTTATGACGTCACTACCCGAAAAGCGACCGAAATGACCTGTGTTGCCATGTAAGCTTCCTCATTTCAGTACATTATACATACGAGTAATAGGGATGATTTCTGAGTAAAAAAGGTATGATATTGAAAAAATTGGATACGTATTTTTTGTTTTATCAAATCAATAAAAAAATTACGAAGATAAAACGCATCAAATAATCGAAGTGGGGGCTTTTGACGTCACTTGTCGGTAAAAAGTGTTGGTACTCATACAAGTGACGTCACGCGTTTTTTCGACGCACTGTATTGTCTTCATTTTTTGTTTACGTGAAAATAGAAAAAATACTTATACAATATTTTTTGGAAAACTATATGACGTACTAATTAGATTTATTTGATCATCGAACCTATTATTAAATTTTTCTTGAGGTATTTTTTTTAATAGTAATCCAAAAATGATTACATACATAGAATCTAATCTCGATATCTAATAATCTCTCACAGATCGGACAGGGTTTTTTGTTAAACATATTGTATACACGGCTTATGCCCGCGGTTTCGCTCGCTTGGACTGGGATCGTACTACCCGTATAAAATTATCTTACGTGTATCTATGTTTCAATTTTTGCATTATTTGAGGAAACCTATTCATATCGCAATTCATATCATCCGCCTAGCCATTCTCTTACTACGTTGGGGTCAGCTTACATTCTAACCGGATGCAAATGAATACCAGTATTTTACATGGAGCGACTGCCTATCTGACCTCCACAATCCAGTTAGTACTGGGTAATACGATACCCTTTGGTAAGACTGGTTGTAAGACTTTCGAGCCACTGACTACCTGTAACGACTGCCAAAGATCTACAATTGACAGCTAGGACCAACGGTTTAGTGAGCTTTTCAAGGCACGTCGGGAACTCGGTATGTAATGGATCGGCACCCTTCCACGGACCGGTCTTGGCTGAAGATCGACCAGTGCGGCTGTTCTTTTAAGTCTTTTTTTTTCAATTGGGAATCATCTAATGACCCCTCCCACTCTGGGCTGAGCAGGAGGGAGTGTCAGACTTTTACTGACTAAAACCCATCCATGTTCCTTCCTTTGCCCTTTGTGTTCAAGGGCCGCGGTATCTCTTTCGAACAGTCCCGCAGCCCTGGCAGGTATCGGTCCTTTCGGACCCCTTCCCGTTTGTTGACATCTCTTTGAGGCGCACGTGGAACTCGCGTGCCATCGACACGGCCTGTCGTCATAAGACGGACGGACGGCGAGCTAGCCCATAGCTCACCGTCCACAGGCCCGCTAGTACTTAAGTTTTGTTAATATTTTTCTATTAATTTCAGTAATATCGAGTGTAGAAGAGCCAATCCCCGGATGGATAGAGAACTTTAATGGTCCAGCTGCCTTGCTGGTGGCTACTGGGAAAGGTTCGTTTCTGAAAATTTATATTTTTCGCTACCTGTTGCCCGCGACCTTCGTTCGCGTGATTATTATAAAAAAATATTACCTTTTTTGAATCCGATTTTGTAGACAATTTTAAGGGTTTTAATTTTTTTGCACGGAACCCTAATTATTTTTCTTAAATGAACGTAGCCTGCGTTAGAATTATAACATCAGCTATCTGCCAGTAAAAGTCTCGTTAAAATCGGTGTAGCTGTTTCGGAGATTAGCCGGAATAAACAGACAGACAAAAATGGAAAAAATGTGTTTTTGTTAAAAGTGCCGTATGTATTTCCATATGCATTCAGTAAAAAGCTGTTAATTTGATATTACAAAACAGACACTTCGATTTTTTTTTTTTTGTGTAGATTACATGCGGCTATTTCTCAAATGCCCCTTCATTGCCAAAGAGTGTTTTGGTGGAGATCAATTCAACAGGGATGATTCCTGAGTAAAATAGTAATTCTATTTAGTCCGTCAGTTAGATTATCGAAAAATATTGGAAACGTATTTTTTGTTTTATCAAATCAATAAAAATGTCGAAGTTAAACTGCATCAATTAATCGAAGTGGGGGCTTGGTACGTCACTTGTACGTAAAAATTGTACATACTCGTACAAGTGACGTGCATGCTTTAAAATGCGTCACCATGGCAACTGCTGCCATGGAATTCAACTGCAGATTTGTTTATAGGAGACTTGATCAGGCTAACAGTTTCTCTGTCATTATTAATTTGTTGGTTTCCAGTCTGACTGGATGCAGCTGAATACGAGTAGGTTAAATGGAGAGTTAGCCTATCTGACCTCATGAACCCAATTAGTACTGGGAAATACGATACCCCTTGGTATGACTGGTTGTTAGACTTTCTGTCCACTGACTGCCTGAAAAGACTTTCAAAGATCTACAAATGACAGCCGGGACCAACGGCTTAACGTACTTTCCGAAGCACGGAGGAAACTCAGTATGTAATAGATGGTCACCCATCCACAGACCGACGTCGGCAAGAGCTGCTTAACCTTCAGCATCGACCTGTGCAACTGTTATTAATGAGACATGTTAATTCCAGGTATCATGCGCAGTCTATACACGGACCCGGATCTGATCGCAGACTACATGCCGGTGGACATTTCTATCAAGAGCTTCGTGGTAGCCTCCTGGTTGCGAGGGACGAAAGAGTAAGTGGTTTTCTTGAAGGTTTTTCGTAAGGCCCGATTTACATTGGTCAAATACACACCGCGACACATCAAGTTATGCATTTCAAGTATAACATAGCCTTACTTTGTATAGATTTTCCGTACAATGATAGATCCGCATAAACTGCAGGCAGGGTTACCAGATGCAGTTTTACGATTTCCCCCAAACTGATTTTTATGTTTCCCCAAATAGACAAGTTTAAAAAAAAAACCCCAAATCGCTAAGTTACAGAAAAAAGCCGAATATAAAATAAAATAACTTTTATTCGTTTATTTACAGACGAAATTACAAAATAAAATGTGATTGGAGAAGTAATTAATGTTTTTACTTAATATTTTTTACTAAAGTTTCAATAAAAATATTAAGTACTTTTTCCGTCTCATTTTCTTCTGTTTGTTGATATTTTCGGAATTAAATAAATTTAGCATTTTTTCGGTTGGTTCAAACTTTATGCACACGCCGCGGTTTCCTAAGACACTTCTCAAGTGGATACACAACATAGGTCGCTCGCTCGACCAAACAAACATACCGACAACATAGAAACAGACTGTCACAGACAAGACAGAATAGACGCTCTGTCTATTCTGTCTTGTCTGTGACAGTCTGTTTCAGTCATAGACTAGCTGGACATTTTTTTAAATGGCTCTGGATTCTTGCATACCTATTTGCCAGGATGTTAGTCGAATGAAAAGGACGTTCGTTTCATTTCATTGTTGTGTTTTTTAGATGTGAAAATCCCCATAGTGTATTTATTTTCCCCAAAGATTCTACTTCCCGAAATTTTCACTTAGAGCCAATCTGGTAACGCTGACTGCAGGAATGCAGGTGTATCACTCATAACTTGTTAATGTCCCGCACATTCGCACGAAGGGCTTTGCTGCATCTTATAATATAGCCAAGGAGGGGAATTCCCTGCCTGGGCCGGTATTCCCGAGGTCATATGACCCCAATCTATGTAAGTTGCGAGTTAATAGGCTTCTTTTAGGTTGGCTCGTTCAAGAGTATGCCCATTTAATATACAGAGTGTAACAAGACCGTTAACGAAGTTGTCAACCAAGCATTCTGTACATCAAAAAGTAACTTTACTCAAAAAATATTGCTGGGAAACGGCGTTTTACGGTTAGGACTCAATGTAACGGACTCAAAACATTGTACTAATGGATGGATTGAATAGTATGGGGGCCGTGGAGGTGTTTACAGTAAAAATCTTACGTCAAAAACAGTATTAAAAAAAAAAACTTGTGAAAAAGTTGGAACTTCGACCCCCAATATCTCCGTAACTAGAAAGTTTACAGGTATGGTCTAGAACAAAAAAATGATCGCAATGACGGGGAAAAAAAGGATCTTTCGGCTTCGTTAAGGCTCTTGTTTCGCCCTTTATGTAAATGGGTGAATATCCGCAGCAAATTTTACGTGTCCACGTTGAGAATCGAGGTGTAAAATGATAGGATGTTTCTGAATTATTTATATAGTAAACTAGGTACGTAACTTAGTTCAATTAGGGCCACATATATTTTTTTGTGTATATAAATCATCAGGAAAAAAAACTGCTTCAAATTCAAGTTTGGTGGCTTGTCCCAGCTCCATTTTTTGATGCAATTGCATTCAGCAAAGTAACAATTTGAGGTACAATAAAAAATAATCATTTTTTTTTAGTAAATGCACAAGGCACTTTATCCAAAAACAATTAATAATGGATAATGGATGGATCCATTGGTCTGAAATAATTTTTTTGAATTTGAATTAGTGAGATTGAGGTTTGTGAAATTGTGACAGAGAAATCCAATTTTGGTGCCACTGATTTTCAATTTTGGTGGCCACACTAGACTTTGAACTAAAATATCTCAAAAAGTTATAAAGATATTCTGAGACCTCTTGAAGATTCTTCTAGCTTGGACTTTCTATTCTTAAACCAGGTCCTTATTTCTCACGAAAACTGAAGAAAAAAATTTAGTCACCAAAATTGACAAAAAAAGAACTTTGTTGATATTGACCCAAATATGAAAAAAAAACTGGATTTGTATCTCTTGAATGGCCGCCGTGCGTACAGTGGTGAGCGGCAAAAGCCTAGACAGTGACTGTGACTCGCTACTGTCCGATCAGTTTATACCACTGTCCTTACTGTACTTATCTACGTCACTAAACAGTTGACCAATGTAAACTTGGCCGAAGAGAGAAAAAAGATGTGGCCAGAAAGAGGACGACTTCTGAGATAAGCAGTAACAAATCCTCTAATATTAGACCCTCAGATAGTGGTTCGAAACGCGTCTGTTCAGCGTGAGGTACTGAGTTCGATTCCCAGGTCTGGCAAAATTAAGCTCCTTTGTTAATACCTAATGAAAGTAAAAATACCCTTAAGAGGAGGCCCTCTTCCCGGCCCGTCTATCGTCAACGCGAGCATGGTCAAAAAGTTATTTGTTTCATCCAGAGCCACAGCGGCGATTTTCTTTCAACTCACCCCGCCCCGACCCACACTGGTCCCAAATTAAAAAAAAGTGGACATTGATAGTAGACCGCTGATATTTTTTTTTATTGTTGATATAATGATAACAGATAAGGCAAAAAAATATTATTGTCCTACTTCAAATACTTTTCTCTATAGAATAGAATAGAATAGAATAGGTCTTTATTTGCTTAGAATGTAGGTACATAAAAATAAGTTCTTAATAATATCATAGGATCCATGTACATTCTGCCATAATATAGCATGCAAATGTTTATTACAAAAAATTATCATTTAAGAAATCCTGCACAGAATAATAACATTTCTCTACAAGTAATTTTGTGAAACGTTGTTTAAATTTTTGCAGTGGTAAATTTTTAATTTGGTCTGGAATTTTATTAAAGATTACAGGAGCCATACAAATCACATTTTTCTTTACTAAGCTAGTTTTAAATACGCCCGTGCATAATAGATTCCGGTATTGAGATCTCATAGCTGTACTTCGTTTTCTAGTTTCTATTAAAGTTGCAAATAGACATCGATTTGTTATTACAAATATTGCTACTTCAAGGATATAAAGGCATGGGAAGGTTAATAATTTATGAGACTTAAATATAGGTACGCAACTGTCTGTTGCTTTAAGACCAAATATAGCTCTCAGACAGCGCTTCTGAGCTTTGAAGATGCTTTCTCGTTCACTACAGTGACCCCAAAATATTATACCAAATCTTAAAATGGAAATCACTAGACCATGGTAAGCCACTAGTATTGTCGGTAAATTTACTTTTTTCGATAGATTGTGCAACATAAACGCGGCTGTGCTTAGACGTTTACATATATCTTCTGCCTGCGGTTTCCAAGTTATCTGGCTGTCAATTATGATTCCTAAAAATTTTGTACTGTTTACATTTTCTATAGCTTGACCATTGTAGTTTATATCCATATCTCCCGTAGATATTCGTTGGTAAAATTGCATAATTTTGGTTTTTTGGAGATTAATAACTAAATTATTATTGTTAAGCCACTTTATTAGACTACTAATTGTATTGTTAATGTCATTTACATATGATTCTTTATTGATACATGAAACAATTGATGTGCTATCATCTGCAAATAATACCATTGGATGAAGTATATGACGTGGCAGGTCATTTATATATAATAAGAATAATAAAGGTCCGAGCACGCTGCCCTGCGGGACACCATATTTTATTTCTCTAAAAGACGATAAAGATTTTAGTTCCTTTCTAGATTCCAGACACAGGCTCGATATCTCCGTACATTGTCTACGACCTTTTAGGTACGTTTTTATTAAAGTAAGGGCATTGCCACGAATACCGTATGCGTGAAGTTTGGTTAGAAGGATTTCGTGATCTACACAGTCAAAAGCCTTCGACATATCTGCATATATTGCACATACAGGTATTTTAGAGTCAACTTTTGGCATTATTCTATGGAGAAAGTCGAAAATAGCCATGTTGATGTTTTTATTTTTTCTAAAACCCTTTTGTTCATCACACAGTATGTGGTATTTTGTTAGAAAATTGTAGAGAGATTCATAGATAATTTTTTCTATGATCTTTGAGAAGATGGGAATTAGAGCAATTGGTCTATAGTTTTCCATATTGTCTTTATCATTCTTTTTATATATTGGTTTAACTATTACACTTTTTAGACTTTCTGGAAATACTCCAGAGTGTATGCTTACGTTAATGATATGAGCAAGGGGGGCAGCTATAGAGTTAGAAACAAATTTTACTACTGTGGTTGAAATGCCATCATAGCCAAAGCACTTTTTATTTTTTAAGTTTTTTATTACACGCGTGACGTCTTGAGGAATAACTGGGGTCATAAATATTGAGTGTGGGTTGATATTTATGTTAATTGTGTCACCTGACGTATGTTTTGGTATATCCGGAACCTGGTCAATGAAGAAATTGTTGAAAGATTCGGCTATTACATTAGGGTTTGATATTATTTCATTTTCTTTTTTTATTTGAGAAATGGGCTCCCTTACAATTTTATTATTATTAATAATTTGCCAGGCCGTTTTGGATTTATTTTTGGAGTTATTTATTAAGCAGTTATTCTGAGCTTTCTGGGTTAGTTTAATAATTTTCTTAAATCTCCTTGAGTAATTATGAAATGTCCTTTTATTTTCACAAGTTGGTTTTAGTCTCTGTTGCCACAGTAATTGTCGTTGTCTTTTGCTACATATTCGTATCCCCCGAGAAACCCATTTTATTTTTTTCTCTGATCTAATAGTCACTAATTTGAGAGGGAAACAGAGATCATGTAAAATTAGGAACATTTCTAGAAAGTTATCATAGGCTTTGTTAGAATCTTCCGTGCTATATACATCAGAAAACGATAGGCTTTGGAGATGTGTTCTAAATTTAATAAGATTTTCCTCAGTCATATCTCGTCTTAGTGCTCTCCACGACTTTATTTGTCTGGTTTTATTGGCTTTTACCTTCATTATTTGGGCTGTGTGGTCAGATAATCCGAAATCGATTACTTCATGTTGGCAGTTTTGCTTAAAATTATGTGCAAAATTGTCTAAACAAGTATTACTGATAAATCGAGTCGGTTGGTTAATTCCTAATTTTAGGTTGTAGCTCCTAAGAAAGCATTCAAATTCTACTGTCATTCTATTCCTGTTTAAAACATCTATATTAAAGTCTCCACATAAAATTACTTTTTTGAAAGGCTTGATACACGATTTTTTTAAAATGAGATCTAAGTTTTCATAAAACTGACTTAGGTTACACAATTTAGGAGGTCTATATACACATATACATATAATTTTTTGTAAAGGTAATTCAATGGCACAACACTCTATAATTCCTGATCTCGAGCACTTCATTATGTCAGGTAGTTCTTTATACTCATGCCCAGTTCTTATTAGGATACAGGCACCACCACGTTTACTATTCTGCCTAGCATAGCATGCCGCTAACTTGTAATTAGGTATATATAATAATTGTTCTTGGCCTGACATTATAAAATGCTCGGTTATACATATTACGTCCACAACTTTCTGTTTACTTGACAATTCTTGGATGTAGATATTCAATAGGTCTGATTTGTTTATAAGTCCGGCAATGTTTTGGTGTAGAATATACATGCAATCAGAGAAAAAACTCACGACTTGGGGACAAGGTGTTGACATTTTCACTAACTACAGCTTCACATTCTGTCGATAAGCTCTCAGATATAGTTAGCAGTAAGTTGTGAAATATATTGCGCATTCCATGGTCGTTTAATTTTCTATTGACTTTTGAAAACATAGTATAATCATAAAGCAAATCCAAATTAGTGTCAAATGGAGTTGCATAGCCATAAGTCTGTAAATCAAGTTGTAATAAATTGTTAAAAGTCTCTATACGCCAATTAAACATATTCGAATAATTACCCAATTTAAAGGTGGGAACACATAAAATAACATTCGTATGCTTAATCTCTTCTAATATCTTCCTTACTTCTATGATTATTTCTACATAGTTATTGGTTTTTTTGAAGTCTTCCTCTCCAACTAAAATGACACAGTAATCATTCATTGTGTAGTCCATAACTTTTTGGTGTAGGTTACTAACAAGTTGTATTAATCCACAATTTGGTGAGATGTAGTGACATATCTGACAGTTTTGAAATGTGTCCTCTGCGATGGATAGAATATTATTCGTTTTATTGGCGCTTATAATGCATAGTTTATTCCTAGTGGATTCTGATTTGGTAACCTCTGTGAACACAAGAGAACAGTCCTTAGGTGTGTTTGGTTTGTCTGTTGTGCACTGTTTATTGTTTTGATTCTTCTGAGATTTTATTTGAGAATATCTCTGCGAAGTTATAGTTTGTGAGGTTTTACTAGGAGAACCTGTCTTTGTTTCTGTTTGTGTCTCCTTTGTGTTTGAACACATTTTTATGGATTTTTTTGTTGTTGCTCTTAGTTTGGCTGGGCTGTTGATCTTTTTGAGAAGCTCGTTTCTTTTACGTAATTCATCATTTTTTTGCTTTAAGTTGTTATTTTCTAATGACAATAGTTCAATCTCTTTGTGCGCACCATTTAGTTGAGATGTCAGTTTTTCGATTTCGTTTGTTAATGATTTGATTTTTGAGTCATCTTCGTCCTCGGACAAATCAGGCATGCTATTAACGGTTTCGTTTATTGTTTGTGAAATAATACTGACATCTTCTGGTTCCGAGCGTGCGCGTGTGCGACGGAACGTAATATTTTCTAAGAAATTCATGCCTTAATTTAATTCAGATAATTTTGTATTCCAAAAATATTTCTCCTTGTGATGAGTTTCGAACCCACGTCTCTTTACGCCGAAGTCTGGCGAGTTGGCCAACTGGCTATCTGTTAGTTGACTTCAAAGGTGAAATAGCAGATCGTAATGATATAATATACTTATTCCCTGGGCAACAGATGTCGCTACTTACAATCTGAGTGTGTGTAATATAATTATTATTTTGGAAATTGCAACACTTGCTGTCATTTGTCATCGATTAGTCATGTCAGTTCACGACTTAGCTACGAGATGGCGTGGTTGTCGATGTATTTCAAATAAAAAACGAATCTGTAGTGTTACAATTTTAGATTTTGTAGTTTATTTACGATTGTTCTTGTACTCTTTAGATTTTCCTTTACTATACAGGATTTAGAGTCCTCACACACTTCTTTCTTTTAATTTATTGGTAGTTTACACTTATTGTTTAGTCCTTTGTGCATATAATTTAGATGTCACTTTTTATAGTTATTACACTAAAAATGTCACTGATAACACTACAATAGTTGCTTTTGGTGTCCTTTTTCACTTTTATACACTATTCACTGCCTATTGAGCACATTTATATATTTTTAGAAATTTAATTTACGGGAGCACTATCAAAGTCTTTGTTTACAACAAATAATATTTCTTTTTTTTTTGTATGGGAGTGATTACATTTTACTCAATTTCTCAAAAACCTTAAGCGATGTCGAGATGGCATTCACATATGTTAGAAAACTAATAATTCTGAGTATTTGGCTCGAAGAAACTTATTGCTTATCTCTGCGTACTTTCGAGATAATAGTGACAGAAAATAACAATTTTTTTTAATGTTAATTGTTCGCTTTTTTTTTAATCATAGCCTTACTCATATCGCAATAGGTCCGCTGGCCAGCAAAATGGAGCTTCGACGCGAGTTTGCCGGGATAACAAGATGGCCGCCTCTCATGACGTAACGTAATACGGTCACGAATCGCGCGCGTACACCTCACTCAGTGTACAACTAAATGTGGTTGCGATAAGACGTGTCCTTATTTTTTCTGTGCGCTTGAAGAAATGCTTGTTGTTTGTTTGTTTTGTTATTGTTGTATTTTGAATCTTTGGATTTTAAAATCAAATAATTTTTGTTTGTCTTTCTTTCGTCGAATTTGTTTTCGTAATTTTTTTTGTTAAAATCAAAGTCACTTTGTCTTTGATATCTTTGATTCTAATTTGTTTTCAATTTTCCTTAAAATTATAATATGTCCGCATTTGTCACCAACTTAGACTTATACGTTGTTCTTAAATCAGGAGGTGGTTTTAAAAATGTCGAATTTTTATTTAATGCCCTTATTGAACGTATTGGTGTTGAATTGTCTTCCGAAGATTTGAGTAATATTAAATTATTTTGTCGTAATTTTTCAAGTAATATCTCAAAAAGATGGTCTGCTTCCAGTAGAGCTCAAAAGACCTTTCTTAACAAAAATTCAGACTGGTTACAATCCCAAATAGTTTGGCCAAAATGTCAAAATATCGATTTAAGCAGCATTTTTAAAGTTGCCGAGGAAGTAATTCCAAATTTCGAAACGCAAGTGGATACTCATCAATTAAGTTATGGTACAAGTAAAAAACCATTTGTTGATATATCTGATAAATAGAAGAAAAGGCGTTCTCTAACACTTCTAGATCACACAGAGGAGGAATTAGTTTATGCTTTATGTGCCAAATTAAAAGAGTCTAAAAAAACAAAATAAGCAGCTATATTAAACGAACTCAGCCAAAACAAGGAAAAATGTGAGATGGTACATGATGTACTATTCGCTAAAAAGACTGACAAACCGTGTTTACCAGATGATAAAACGTTAGCGCTTTACACCTCAACAAATTTGTCAAAATGGCAATATCGAAATTTAAGAACTATTCTTGCTTCAGAGAAAATGTATGGTCTTCCATCCTATCAAAAGCTCCTGGAAGCTAAAAAAACTTGTTATCCTCCAGAGTCAGACATAACTGTAACTGAATGTAATGCTAAGATAAGACTTCAATCGCTTCTAGATTTGACAACTAATAGGATATTAAAAACAATTCAGCACAACTCTGCCGACAAAAAATCGCTAAAACTAATAAGCAAATGGGGTTTTGACGGGTCATCTTCTCAAAGTAATTATAAACAAAAGTCACACTCCGACACTAAAATTGACGATTCTTCAGTTTTCATGATTAGTTTGGTTCCGCTTCGTTTGGAAGAAGAGAGTGGTACTATCTTGTGGCAAAATCCTGCTCCCTCTTCAACAAACTATTGTCGTCCAATTGGCTTTATATTTGCAAAAGAAACAAATGAATTGATAAAGAAGGAAAGTGCATCCTTAGAGGAAAAAATTCGTAATCTTGTTCCCACAATTGTAGATAATTTTGATATTAAACATGATTTGTACATGACTATGATTGATGGGAAAATTTCTACTGTGATTTCCAATACTTCTTCTGCAGCTGTTTGTAATATTTGCAATACCCCACCTAGCAAAATGAATGACTTGGACTTTGTATCCAAAAGACTCATCAGAGAAGATATGTATAAATATGGTCTGTCTTCGCTTCGTATGTGGATAAGATGTATGGAATGTATTTTACACATTTCGTACAACTTAGACTTCAAAAAGTGGGCTGCACGAAAAGAAGATAAATTGTTAAAAGAAATTAAAAAGAATTTGACACAAGAAGAATTCCGGGAAAGAACTGGTTTGTTAATTGACATAGTAAAACAGGGATTTGGTACAACCAATGACGGTAACACGGCAAGAAGGTTTTTTGAAAATTATGAAGTATCTGCTGAAATAACGGGTATCCACCCTGATTTAATCAAGAGATTTGCAGTCATTTTACAAACAATTTCATCTGGTCAACTTATTAATACCAACTTGTTTAGGGAATATTGTAAAGAAACAGCAATGCTATATGTAAACTTATATCCATGGTATTACATGCCTTCAAGTGTCCATAAATTGTTGATACACGGTGCTGATATTTGTGAAAATTTCTCCTTTATTCCGATAGGCATGCTTTCCGAAGAAGCTTCCGAAGCGAGGAATAAAGATTTCCGGAATGTTAGAATGGCACATACAAGAAAAATCGGTAGAGTTCAGACTAATTTAGACATTATCCACAGCTTTCTAATTAGCTCGGATCCTTACATCATATCAAACCAAAGTTTGCTCGTTTACATAAACAGTTGTTTCCAGAGGCTAGTGCTTTGATCTTGAACAATGAATTGCTTTCGTTGGAAAACGAGGAAATAGAGATTTCTCAAGAGAATATAGACCCAAATATTAATCTTTCACCATAATATTTTTTCAGAATCGTTTGTGAACATATTCAACTTTATGTTTGCAGCTTTATTTGTCTTCATTTTGATTGTTTTTTAGAACTGATGAAAGTACTCCTTCAGAAAGGTCATAGCTTTTCAGTCATTAGTGAGCCCCCATAACCTCTTTTACAGAGAAGTCTCTTTTTACTTATTTGACATTACGCATACATTATAATTATGTGCTAAAGTAAGGCTATGATTAAAAAAAAGCAAAAAATTAACATTAAAAAAAAATGTTATTTTCTGTCACTATTATCTCGAAAGTACGCAGAGATAAGCAATAAGTTTCTTCGAGCCAAATACTCAGAATTATTAGTTTTCTAACATATGTGATTGCCATCTCGACATCGCTTAAAGTTTTTGAGAAATTGAGTAAAATGTAATCGCTCCCATACAAAAAAAAAAGAAATATTTTTTTTACAGAAAAGTATTTGAAGTAGGACAATAATATTTTTTTGCCTTATCTGTTATCATTGTATCAACAATAAAAAAAAATATCAGCGGTCTACTATCAATGTCCACTTTTTTTTAATTTGGGACCAGTGTGCGACCCCACACAACTCGTCTCCCACGCACGTCATACCGCCTAACGCAATGACATTGAACGAAAAAAAGTGTTTGAAAATTTCTTGTTCCAGGAAATACGTTTTTTTGAATATGTCCTACAAGTGTGTGAATTATATTTGTCATTAAGAATCTCCATTACATGTGCAAGGTTTCTATCGGAATGTTTTCTTTATTTTTGCAGTTTATGAGTAAATTATGAACGGCTAAAATTCAGGTAAAAATTGTGCAAAACAGCAATTTTTGGAGGCTTATGCTGAATTTGTTTCTACTTTTATTTTATTTTTTGCATTCATAGAAGCCTAGATATAGTGCACAAAATACCTGTTAATTCAAAAAATTCAAAGATAGATGAGTAACAACGGTATAATCACGTACGAGCGTTTGTATGAAAAGTATGACGGGTTGGCCGCTCTTAACGAAGCCGAAAGGCACTTGTTATATCCGTTCCCGTTCTGGACCAAAACTGAGCAACTTCAAGTTACGGAGATATTGGGGGTCAAAGTTCCAATTCACTTCTTTTAAAACTCACCTTCTCTTTAACAGACTAGCCCCAACAGACGACGTACCGATCTACAACTGCTGCGCCGGCAAACTGAACAACATAACCATGGGAGAGATGGTCTCCATAGGCAGACAGATCTATCCTTCCGTCCCTCTCAATGACAGCTTGTGGCATATCGGGGGAGAACTTACGACTTCAAAGACTATGCACTATATGAAGGTAAGAGAAAGTGGCGTCGGTGACTGATCCCGCCATCTCCTTCTGGGCCAATCGCGTTGTCGTTTCCTGCTATTTGGTATCCACTGAGTGGTATTTTTTGCCCATTGCTCCTCCGACATGCGGATGTGACAAATATGCGTAACTCCAACAGAATTGCACTATATCTCAACTTCACCGATTTCAAATTATTGCGACAAGTACCTAAGTCGCTGAAGACCATGTGGCCTACCACGATGTCTTTAAGCAGGAGTAATTCCAGTGTGGGAAAGAGATGGCATCGCTTGACGACCTGTATAGCTCTGTCTCTTTCCCACACTGGAATTACTCTTTCTTTAAGACGTCATATTAAGTTCCAAAGCTACGGCCAATTGAAAACGTTCTTATTTTCTGTATTAGGGGAATATTTTTTTCGAAAACTGGGAAGGAGGAGTTTATCGAACTTTAAACTTTAGTACTAATATTACTATTACTATTTAAGTACTAATTTTAAAGCTATAACTGCTTTGTAGCAAATAGAAGGATTGATTCAAAACTTTGTTTTCAGGTCATATTGCTGCATTTACTACCTGCAATCTTAGTGGACACGATTCTTTGGTTGGCGGGCAGAAAACCTATGTAAGAAAATTTTGTTTAAAAAATTTAAAACAGATTCGTATGGATGTATCGATTCAGTTCGACAACAGCACCATCTATCAGCTCCAACGCTACTTTTTGTACCTATGGAATAGGTACAAAAAAAACATCAGAATCGGTGAAGCTGTTTAGGACGTGAAGAGTTACGAACACACTCACTCCGGAATATTAAGATAGGGATCCTGAAGTCGGGAGGGCTCCTCGCCTCATTTTAGGGTTCCGTAGCCGAATGTCAAAAAACGGAACCTTTATAGATTCGCCATGCCTGACTGTCTGTCACAGCTATTTATTCCGAAGCTATTAGGACTACAAAGTTGAGACTTAGTAGGTAGATGTATTCTGTGAAGGCTTTACTTTAAAAAATTAAATTAAGCGGAGGGGCTCCCCATACATGGAACTGAAACTAAAAAATATTGTTTTTATCAAACTGATACGTGCGGGGGGTAGATAAATAAGTCTTTAAAAGTGTAATTTTTTCTCAAAGTTAATCGTTTGAAAGATAAACACTTCCAAAGTGGTACAGGTCATTGTTTGGTAACTGCTTGTGAAGATGAAATTCAACTATGGGGAGTATACAAGTTACGGAGGAATAATGTTTTTCAAGGCAATGAGAGGTTTCGTTATGCATTGAATGGTCATCCATCCATGGACCCACCTCAGCAGCTTATTCTTGGGATCCTTGGGGGATCCTTGGCGTCGCTTCTACCGGTCTGTTATAGCGAATCCCCGAGCTCCTTACGCATTAAATTGCGTCTGTATTTTTTGAAAAGGTCTGAGCAGCGATTTTCGTCAGTTTTGTTTAAGACCCGTGCAAAAAGGGGCGAGCCTATTGCCATGAACCTGGTCCAAATCCAAACTCCAGGCTACTTACAGTACTTACTGAGCATTTTAAGCCCAATGACACTTTACTCGAACTGGAAATTGAACCAAGGACTTCTTGCTCAGCAGTAGTGCTTACAACCACCAGACCAACGAAGAACTTCTTTAAAATAAATGATTCTTTTCTTATTTTCAGGCTAGTGAAAATCCAACGCCGTATCTACATAGCCAATCTAGCCCTTATGTACTACATAACAAAGCAGTGGACGTTTGACAATAAGAACTTTGTGGAACTTCGCTCTAAAATCTTTGACGCGGACAAGAAACATTTCTACTATGAGATGGAAAATGTTGACAAATATGAATATTTCTACAATTCTGCCGCTGGCGGAAGAAAGTTTTTGCTTAAAGAAAAGGATGAGGATCTTCCGAAGGCTAAGATACATTATAAAAGGTGAGAATATTAGTATTATTAAATTTGGTTTGTTTTATTTCCTCATACGCAATGTATCGTTACCGTGGCAAAACGCTCGTAGCGAACGGCAAGCGCGACGACGAGTTCGATTAACTCTATAGCTAGGCAGGAAGTGAACAGCTGATTTCACGCGTCATTCGTTAGAATTATTTATTTAAATCCAGTGCATCGTACAGGGAATGTAATTTTACATTGAAATAAATGAATAGTAACTAAAAAAAAACGAAAAATTTCCGGAGAAAAATTACGGTGGAATATGATTTAATATAAGGAGCTGAATGCACCCTGTCAGTTTGTGGAGGGCTATCCCTTACACCCTGTGTATTCATTGTAAGTGTATCACACCTCTATTGTTCGAAGGGAAGGTGAACGGTAGCTAATTAATAAAGGGTGTACAAGACACCCTTAGGAAAGCCGACAGGCTCTTGTTCTTCATTCGCTCGTCATTGAGGTTATTTTTTTTTTACCTGGACCATACTTGGCAACCTTCTAGTTACGGTGATAATGAAGGTCATAGTTCCAACTTTTTTACACTTGGAAAATATGTAAGTTTTAAATGTTAAATAACTGAGGCCCTACTACGAGCATACGGTGAAAACGTAACGTAAATTTGTCGCTTTTTGAATCGAAAATACAATTATCGTAAAGCTTTTTTTTAGTTAGTTACACTGTTTGCAATAAGCACAATCCGTATCATCCATAGAAATGAATAAATTCTTAAAATTATAAAAAAATAAGTACTAGCGGCCCGTGCCGGCATCGCGCATCGGGAAAATAAATGTCCACCCGACATTTATTTTCCCCAAATTCCCTCCCCCCTCCTATTTTTTCTAGTAATAAATATAGCCCATGTTATTCAGTGATAATGAAGCATAATAAGGGTGAAAGAATTTTTGAAATCGATCCAGTAGTTTTTGAGTTAATTCATTACAAAAATACAAATCTTTCCTCTTTATAATCTCTTTTTTTTTTTGGTCTTTAACTATGAAATTGCCGTTTTTTTCTCACATTTTGTTTTGTTTGTAACTTTCACGATTTAACATTATTGCGTATAGTTATATTTTTTCCAAATGTCGACGTAAAGTTATATTTATTGGATTAATTATTAAATTACGTACGGTTAAGAGTTTAAAAACCGTACTAGTAGTTGCATATTACCTCGTGGGGTAGTGTGTCAAAACACCTGTTTTAATGATTCTTTTGTTTTTATTTCTAGAATGTTAATCATCGACACAGTGGTGCAAATCATCTTCCACGGCTACGTGTTCTGGTGGTTCCTAAACCTGGGTTTCATGCAGAACATAATTTCTTCTGTGGCCAGCATCTTCTAGAATATTTCAGATCTATTGAGTGTTGAGTATCGGTTAAACTGGTTCGGACAAATCACGGTCGGCTGCGGACACCCATTGCGAGATAATCAATTAATCATCACCAGCCTATTAGTGTCCCAGAGCTGGGCAAAGGCCTCTAATCTTACAGAGAAGGCACGAGTATTGATCACCATGCTTGCTCAAGACGGGTTGGCGATTTAATTTTAAAGTCCAGATTTCCTCACGATGTTTTCCTTCACCGATGTCCAAGATAAACTTAGAAAGAATTGGAAAAATCACATAGGTTCTTGCTCCGGATTTGAACCCACAACTTCGTGCATAAGAGGCAAGGCCTTAACCTCTGGGCGATCGCGACGGTCATCACTGCCTTCTCTGCTTCTAAATAGTATATTGAAGTCTCCGTGTCAGTAATTTGGTGTCATTTAATTTCATTATAACTGCCAAAAGGGTCGGTCTTCAAGGGTAAGCAGTGCTTAACGAGGTTGGTCCGTGGATGGGTGACCATCCTTTACAAACCAAGGTCCCTCCGTGCCTCGGAAAGCACGTCAACTGGCTGTCATTGGTAGAGGTGTATAGAGTCTGACTACCAGTCTTACCAAGGGGTATCGGGTTAACAACTTAGGATGCATCGATACGCACTGCAGCCGATACGATACCGATGCAGTTATCTATAAAAAAGTATCGCCGATACCGATACTGATACGGACAATTAAGATTTGAAAAAGCTATAAAAACCTTTAGCTGCAGAAACGGACAAAATTACTCATACTTATAATCATATTTATTTAGAAATGATAATTGATAATAGACCAGAACACAAAACGTAATTATTCAAGTTTACAGTTAATAGACTTTTATTCAGAAAACACAAGATTCTTTAATCTTTTTTTTGATGCCGTTTTATAGTCTGTTGATACTTTATTTATTTTATTTAAAAGTTTTTAATTAATAATTTACTTATATAGGTGATTTACCAAGAATTAAACACACTCACATTCTTAAATTATTATTATTCGGTAAACGCCGATTTCCCCAAGCATAGACAAATTAGACCACGTTTACATGAAGCGCGGTGACAAAGCGTTCACATGGGTTGTCTATAGCGCGATATTCAAATAGTATCGGAGTATCAGCAAATTTAATATCGCCGATTCCGATATATCGGAAAACTTGCGATGTCGTCGATATATCGGTATCGGATCCATCCCTAGGTAATAGTAACCCCGTAACTGAGTTCAGATAGACGGTCCGTGTAAAATATGGTTTGAGAAAAGGCTTAGCAGATGATGTCCATGTCCACAATTTGTCCTATCCAGTTTGACCATACCTTTGTTAGAATATAAAATCTGTTCGTGTGTGTGTGGTTTAGATAATTAATAATAAATAAGGTTTAGTAAGTTTGCTGTTTTATTTTATGCTCTATACTATTACAAATATACAATGTGTGAATGGACCCTTCCCGAAGTCGTCAACCAAGCATTCTGTACTTCAAACTGAGTAATACTGCTCAAAAATAATTAAAGGAGTTAAAAGAGAACATAATAATGTTTATTTCAAATAAACAGATTGTAGATTTACAACTTTGCAATTGCAAAAATGATGGCTGGGAAAAGATTTTTTTGGGTCGTTAGAAGGTAGGAGAGAAACACAGCTCCTGACACTCCCATTTCCTTGCGGAATTCGTCAAAAACGTTAAACTAGTTCTTTTCAGAACTGTGTGCTTCCATATTTCTTATAGAACTTAATGTAACACACTCAAAACATTGTGCTGATGGATGCAATGAAAAAAAAAAGACGTTTCCCAGCAATCATTTTTGTACTGTGTTAGTTTGATGTCCAGAATTCTTGGTTGACGGCTTCGTTATGGGTTTTTGTCACGCTGACCCGAAGAGTAAAGCAGAGGCGATGTATTGTATACATTGTATTATACATATTTCACCAGTAATGTTTAAGTCTCATCTAATTGGGGGTGAGTAGCCTACCGACCTATTGTTTTGCCGTTTGGGGGTGTGCAAACGGCCGCAAATACAGACTTCGGGCTGCAACTGAAAAATGCCTGATAGAATGAAAGGCGTGTCGAGTTGTAGAGGCAGTGAGGCGGTGTGGTGCAGTGTAAACGTAACAGAAATACGCCGATTTTTTAATCTAAAACCCAATTATCGTATAGCATTTTAGTTAAATTGTTTGCAAGAAGCACAATCCGTATCATCCATAAATATGAATAATTTTAAGAAATAAAAAAAACGTAAAAATACTCATTTCACAATTTTTTACCGCGCGCTCGAGCAACGGCTTCTGGGGGGTTACTACGAGTGACTATTATGACGACTTAAAGCAGGAGTAATTCCAGTGTGGGAAAGAGACAGAGCTATTCAGGTCGTCTAGTGCCATCTCTTTCCCACACTGGAATTACTCCGGCTTTAAGACGTCATAGTAAGGTGATCTCCTGGATGGCCCTCTGGTCGTGAGTTCGAGCCCAAGCAGGCGCATTACTCTGTGTACCTAAGTTTTTCAGCACCGCTGGTCTAAAAATCGTGAAGGAAAACGTCATGAGAAAACCGGTGTGACTTAGAAAAAAAATCGAAAACATGAAACTCCTACCGTGGATTTCTGAGCCCGCTCCCACTCATAGAGAAGAGGCCGGTATGAGGAGATTATGCTGAATGAATGACATGAAATAGCTCAGCTACTCCGATCACTCGACCGACCGCTAGGCGATGTCAATGCCCACCCAGGTCACCACGGTCAATCCACGGACCAACCTAGGCAAGCACGGCTTAACCAGAAGATCGACCCGTGTGGCTGTTATTATAGCCAAGAATTATTCGACCCAACTAAGTGGTATGATATTTTTTCGCGTTTACGGTATTGGAAGCTTTGTTCAGTTTGTTGGTCTGTATCCATCCTTACATATGACTACATATTTTTGATACAATTTAACATTGTAACTAGAAGTTATTAAGGGACCATTATGTGGTCAACATAGGCTAAGAAGAAAAAATACGTACTATAGAAAGTATGAAAGAAAAAGTATTTATTAGCCCGCACAGGACAAACCACAAAAAACAAAGGTTACGTTTACAGTAGGTACAACAAAACTATAAAAGTAAAAATAAAACAAAAAAAAAATTGTCCTGTACGAAGCCAAAAGGCCCTATCTCAGCATGGTGCTGTAGCATTTAAGAAACAACGTCACAGCGCCGGTATTCTGATAGGGCCCAAAGTGATGCCACTGTCAGATACGAATAGGAAATTAAAAAAATAAAATGTTACGAATAAATAGATATAAATTTAAAGGAGCTAATTCTCTCTCTAAAATTAATAAAATTAATTCAAATTAATTAATTAATTTCTTATGAAATAAGCAGTACCTTGTGCTCTTTTATCTTAATGTAATGTCCTATTAAGTATTTTGTGTGTACATAAATAAATAAATAAATAAATAAAATTCATAAATTCACTTCGCGGGCATCCTCTATCAAATAAAAAAAGAATTTCGTAAATCACATACAAAAAAAATCCAGCCAACTTGCCAGTCGAACTCACACGCACACAGGGCTCCGTAGCACCAAACAATGATAATGATGATTGATGATTGAGCACCACACCCAACCAGGAGCAAGCCTGACCCGGACAAGCCGGAAAAGCCAAAAAGTTTTTACAGTGAGTTTTTATCTCCAAGTTCGCAAAATGACACTGGCCACTAGCTGTGTGTTGGATGGTGTCGGGCTGGCAGTGCGACCCTGCGGCGGCAGGATAAACAATTTGAAAAAAGAACATGTGAAAATTGCAGACTGGAATTTGATTTGAAAAAGTGTTACATTAAGCTTCACTAACTGCAACAATTTCAATATAAATTTCAATTAGTAAAATTTAGTTTTTTATTTTCCTCGTAGGTGTAGTATAAAGCACTATGTATCACTCGAGAGAAAGTGCGATTCCCGATCTCGGGTGTTTAACGACACCCTCGACGGTAATCGGTCACTTTCTCCTCTCGGTGAACAATGTACTATTGTTATTAAAATATTTAATTATTGAAATGTTACTGTATTATTAAAGGAGCAATTATGAAAATGATACACAGCAGATTTAGTTGTCATTTTTACGGTTTGTGAAATGTTATTGTTAACAATTTCATTGATTTGACTGGCTCTAAATTGATTGCTTGGGTTATTTTGGCACCAATGTTTGCCTTGTTGTGTATCGAGTCTTCGATATAAGGTTCTGCAACTGTGCTAGACCGCTATCCGCCATGACGCTTTAAGTCAATATGTCGGCTCCAGCATCAGCCAACAATGTAGCTGAAGTTCTTCGAAAGCTATAATAATAATAATAATATTTATTTAATTCAGACTTGGTCCATAAATTTGTTAGTAACAATGTTCTTAACCTAGTGTTAGTAAAAATACAAATCCAAAGTAGTTAGTAACAATGTTCTTAGCCTAGTGTTAGTACAGGTACAATGGTCAGACACTTGCTCTTGCGTGTAGGCCTATCCAGTGCGCCATCAGTACAGAGTCCCAGCGGCCGGCACACGCGGCCAGAATGGCGCTGGGGCTGCCGCGCACCCGTGCCAACATCGATGCACAGCGCTTACGCATGATGGCATGGAAGCCGTCCACCTGCGCCTCTGCGAACATGCCACTCGCGCTACAGTATCGCGGCAGCCCCATCAGCACCCTGAACGCGTTATTATACTGTACACGTAGGGCGTTGTACGTCCCCTGCGTGTATTTAGCCCACAAACTGCACGTGTAGAAGGTCTGACAAAATGCCCTAAATAGTGTGACCTTCACGTGTTCAGTGCAACGAGCGAATCTGCGAGCCAACATATTACAGCGGATACACAACGCCCTACGTTCTCTCTCCACATCCATGTTGTCTTTGAGGTCTTCAGTGACCCAGTGGCCCAGATACTTGAAATGAGAGACTCTGTTCAAAGGTGTACCACAGAGTGAGATGGGTGGTACGTCTGAGAAATGTTTTTTGGGTGCTCTAAAAACCATAACCTCACTCTTCTTCACATTGTATCTGAGCCCATGGGCCTCCGCATACCTTTCACATATACGAAGCAGCTTACGCAACGCGCTGACTGAAGGGCTGAGCAGCACCATGTCATCCGCGTAGCTAATATTATTAACGCAGATTCCATCTATATGACATCCGATTCCTGTGCTGCTCAGCTCTCCAATCAGGCGGTCCATATACAAGTTAAAGAGTTTCGGTGAGGTCAACCCCCCCTGCCTTACCCCGCACTCTAACCTGTACTCATCCGATCTACTTTCTGCCCACCTAACAGCATTTTTCTGATTATCGTACCAGTACTCAAATATCGCTACAATCTCAGTGGGCAGACTAGTGTCTTGACGCATTTTTGTCCACATTTGGTCGTATGAGACCATATCAAATGCCCGGGACAGGTCTAGGAAACACGCGTATATTGGCGTCTTACGCGCGGTGTAGTAGTGCACGGTCTGCTTGAGGCACAGAATCGCACTTTCCGTGGATAGACCAGTCCGAAAACCGAACTGACCGTCGTGCAGTTTTATATGTTTAGTTAAATGGCCGTCAAGCAGACCGTCCATCACCTTCGCTATAACCGCAGCTAACGCGATAGGCCTATAATTTAATCTATCCGAGACATCACCGGTCTTATTTTTTATAATAGGAACAACAACAGTAAACATGAGATCGTCAGGTAGGTAGGAGTGGCTAACACACAGATTAAATAACAAAGCTAGAACCCTAGGCAAGTGTACCCCAGCATGCCGCAGGTGCTCAATGCTGAGGCTGTCATGTCCTGGAGACTTTCCTTTTTTCATAGATTTTATGACCAAAGCAACATCCTTTGCAGTGAACCTCACATTGATATCTCCAGATGTAACCACAGCACCGGACACCGACAACAGGTCAGACTGTGCAGGCTTCAAAAACGGTTCAACCCTGAAATGCTGCTGAAACAATCTAGCGATGTCATCCGGCTCGTGTACACCTTCGACGCTCACGGGCCGGCTCGGACTCAGATTCAACTTATTCGTTGATTTCCAAAATTTCGAAAAGTTTTTATTGGCATGGTGTCGTGCTATTATATCCATTTTAATCTGTTGTTGGTTATTCTGACACCATTTCAATTTTACCTTAAATAATCGCCTAGACTCTGCCATTTCATTGTATAACCGTCCAGACCTAGGTTTCCCATACAATAGCCAATTCAGATAAAATTGCCGAGCCTTACCGTGAGCCTCTCTCACGTGTCTGTTCCAGCCTATTATGTATTTACCCCTACCGGGAGTTGAAGCCGCACTATATGAACATTCCGCGCCCTCAACCAGTATACGCACTATACTTTTATACATATCATTAATTAATGACTTATGACTTGTACAGTTACACATTTTATCAGCACAAGTAACAAACTCCGCTGGAAAGTCAATATCCCTTAACTTAGTATGACAAAAATTATGATAAGTTTCAATTTGACAAGCCTGCCTCTCTCCCCAAACTACTTTATTTTTACAAACATTTTTCACTATAACTTTAGGTTTTATTATATTTAAATTACAAGTTAACTGCATGGGATAGTGATCAGACCAGTATGTATCGTACGCTATAGTCACGTGTTCGATAGTAGCGCGCGCTGCGCTCGAGACCACACAGTGATCGAGCCACCGACGACATCCGTGTGCCTCACTAACAAAAGTGTGTGAATCGTTAGGTAACATATCGAGATCAACGCATGCCCATGACTGTTCCGCACAAAAGTCTAAAAGTTGATTAGCGAATAACTCACCTGGGTGCGCGTTGAAATCTCCCAACACATATACAGATTCTACATCACTATTTTCAATTATAGAATTTATTTCGCTTAGACACTCCGTAAACTCAATCAAGTTGTCTTTCGAGTCCGTAGGCATGTACACAGATATAACTAGCATAGAACGCTCACGCACCTCAACCTTAATAGCTGCTAAGCGATCACTACTACACTGTAACACTGACACTGAGGGAAACACAGACTTCCTCCACAGCACTGCCACACCTCCATACGGTCGGCCGCGGAGCACACCGGCCGAAGTGTCCACGGCAGACTTGCCAGTGAACGCGAAATGATCGCTGATGCTGCCCAGGAACGGAATATCATGCGGCAACAGCCACGTTTCCTGAAGTGCTATTATGTCAGCTGTTTCACATATTTTTCTTACACATTCCACTGATCTTACAATATTTTTACAGTTAAATGTTACAAGTTTGGCGTAATTATTCATAAAGAAGGTTGCACAGATACAGTTTTTTCCCCACTCTTTATACCATTACTTCTAATCTTGAAGTCAACAAATCGCCGGTATGCGACACCTCCGGGCCAGAAATCATCATTCAGAAAAGTTTCTAATTTATGCTTCGGTACTAATACTTTATACGCATCATACGATTTTGGCGTCTTCATATGCATTTTTTCTAGATAAACAGTAACATCAGTTTTACTCGCAATATAACTCAGAATGTCACACACGGGCACGCCCTTCGCTACATTGTATATGTAAATAGGGATACTTATGTCCGCAGCTTTAAAACTCGCTTCTGGGCTCAAAATTGCCCTTCCTCTATTTGCAACAAAGCGGTTCCGTAGACGTCTCCTCTGTACTATAGTCCATTCTTTGTCTTCTTCGGGCTTTTTCCAGTCACCATCGCGTACAACATCGGCTAAAGATTTCTTCTTACCGTTTACGTTACTGTTTACGTTCGAAATGGCCGTGTGACCCAACTCGCTAGTTACGACGATCGCAGCTGATTGCGCGTGAGTCATCGACTCGAGCGCGTCACAGGCCGTCGACATAAGCTGACTACCGCTCTCACTCAATAAGTTAGTCTCACCGCAAATTTTCTTAACACCCTCACTTTTAGAAAAAGTTTGAGCATTATTCCCATAGTTGGTTTCTGATCGCACTTCGCTAGGCTCCTTGCAAGAAGTGTCATGTTCTGCTCCCACGTATGTAAGTCCCCTAGGACCACTGCAGTAGTCATCGTGACTATCCATTAAAAAGCCACCTCTCTTCATATTAATATTACGGGGGGTACTTCCAAAGTTGTTCACTAAAGATGCTTTTTTTAGGTTTTCAAGCTCAAACTTAACAGTATCTAGGCTTTCCTTAGTGACGTACTGTTCTTTGATATGATTCATCTCTTGCTGCATACGCATCAAATCTTTTAAAATCCGAGTAACGTCGACATGATCAAAAAGTACCGGCGGGAGCTTGTGTAGATCGCGGGCCACAAAAACCAGTAAGACCTCAGGATCGGACTCCTTCAGCATGCAGATGATGTCGTCTATTTCACGGATCTTCTTTCCATCTCTCTTCCTTATCTTCTTACGCTTCTCTGTAGGTAGGGATTCGCACAGAAGATTTTTAGCACTGTGAATGTCCTCGTCAGAAAATGCCCTCACACAAATTTGACTAATGCTTTCCTCGTTCATCACATCGATTTTATTACAAATAAAGGCTAGAACCTCGTTGATAACTATATTACAACTCGAACATTTTAACAATTTGGAGGCCATGGTTGGTCTCGCGCGTCCGTGCGACAGCGCGTTCGCGTCCCGATTGAGCTATGTCCGGTGCAAGAATCAGCATCTGGTAATCGTAAAAACTTAGCGATTTCCTTTGGCATAGCACCAAATTTGTTCACACCAATAGGTTGAGCCATACATTTACCCTTTTGATAATTTTGAAAAAAGCGATCGTTTGTTGTTTTTGAGGAACGTAGAGCTTCGTATTTCTTTACTATGTCATAAAATGGACCGTGAATTGTAAATGATCGTGGAATATTGTTTTTAGTATGGGCGATTTTGACTAGAAGCAATTTGCCATGATTCTCGATATCTTTTGTTGTTATATTATAAAGTTCCTGACGTCTACATGCACCATTTATCCCGAATATTGAAGCAACCTGGAAAGAGATAAAACACTGCTTAGATCGTTTAGCGTACGGACGTAGGTGAGGTATTATTGATATTAGTTCAATTACTGACCTTTGTTGCCAAATACTGACTATCCGGAGCATCTTTCAAAAACGTTTCAACGTCATTTGGTGACGATTGATTTTTGTCCAATATAACCGATTGAGCGTCTTTTCAGAAACGCAGTCAGGTTGGAATATGCTTTTATGTCAACACCGTGTTTTTTCAGAACTGTGCTTTTTAACATGCAATGGATACTCCATAGCGTTTTAGGCTTATATTTAATGGCCAGTTCATTGAAGTATGCTAAAAATACTTGCTATTAAAATGATGACGCATTTTTATTGATTTTCCACTGAAGAAAATTTGGCAAAGTTGCCATATATTTTAACTTGGACTTAGATGGCAACAGGCTCTCGCAAGCATTTTGTGCCTCAATCACAATATGTGGCGGCGTAGCATCTAATGAATTCTCTTCAAAACTTAGATTCGACATTTTTTCGCAAAAACACAAATTAATAAAACTCAACTTTCTTTTTTCCCCACTTTTTACCTTCGCAGGTTTAAAGAAAAGCAAAGGTATAAAGCCGCTAAACAGCCTAATATGAAAACAGAAAATTCAAATATTTTTGAGTTTAGAACACAAATAGATGTTAATTTGTCCATAAAAATATATTTTTTTAAATGATTATATTTGTTACTGTTATTCTATTTATAAAACATAATTTAAATATTCATAAAATATAAAAGCCGCAAAGACGGTTAATTCTTTGTCGAGATTTAAAAAAAAGATCACCACCGACTGTAGTCATTGAACCCATTTGGACTTAGTTTATGTATAGTTATCATCTGTGGAAATTTTTATTTCCGCACGTGTGCGAAAAATATTTAAAAAAAACACGCGTGTGAAATACATTGCATGTTGAACCTAATCGTAGTGCGATAAGAACCAGTTTTCGAGAAAGTGTACTGAAAAATAGTCACTGACAGGACTATTGTTGCCAATAGGCCTGACATTGTGGTGACAGATCGATTGGAGCGTTGCGCAATGATTGTTGATATAACAGTCCCACATAACGAGAACCTCGTGAAAGCAGAAAAAGATAAACAATTTAAATATCTCGATCTGGCTCGCGAGGTTGTCGACATGTGGGACGTGAGTACGGCAGTCATTGTGCCGATAGTCGTGTCGGCCAGAGGCTTAATAGCCAATAGTCTCAACCAACATCTGAGGAGGCACTCGCTTGGCAGCTGGATCAACGGCTTGATTCAGAAAGCAGTACTTCTGGACACGGCGCGTATTGCTAAGAAGTTCCTTTCTCAAGAGCCCTGACCACCGGTAGCTCGGACCCTGTTCCAGATGCCGCCGGTGTGCTACTTTTTATATTTTTAAATGTTTTTTTTTAATATATTTTTTGTTACCAGAATAATTGTAAAGAATATATCTCAAGAATAAAAAAAAAATGTGCCACTGTGTGCCTCACGGCCGCGCCAAATAGGCTCAGTTCAGCAAAATGCCAAGACAACTAGTGCCCGACGCTGGTTTTCAGCTGGACCTGGATTAGTGAGGTTATGATGATAATGATAGTTTATACAGGGTTTAACAGAACCCTTCACGAAGCCGTCAACCAAGCATGATGTACATCAAACCAAGTAACTTAACGCAAAAATGTTTGCTGGGAAATGACTTTATTTTTTGGGGTGAAAAATCACGTTTTACGATAGAACTCAATGTAACGCACTAAAAACATTGTGCTGATGGATGGATTGATTAGTACGAGGATGGTGGAGGTGTTTAAAGTAAAAAAAATATACAAAAAAGCTTGTGAAAGTAGAAACATTTATTTAAAAAAAAACTGCCTTTCAGCTTCGTTAGTGGTCTTGTTACACCCTTTAGGGTGGAAACATTCAACAGGGCAGTAAGGAGAACTACCTTAAACGCTACACGAAAATGGGCTTAGAAGACTATCCATACGTTTTCATGAAATTTTGATCCTCATTCACAGATTAAAAAAAAAAAATACAGTTAGCAAGAAAATGGACATTTTACGCAATTTTTTTTTTTATGCCAGTTGATCCTGTTTCTAATACTGATCAAAAACTTCTGAAGGACCAACCCAGATTGGAGTCCTAAAATAGTTAGAAATTGGAAAAAAACGATTCCCATACATTTTGTTCGAAAATTTTAACCAAAAAATTTCTATCCTGTATTATACGTACTTACATAGTTTTTGAGAAAAACATGTGTGTTTGCGCGGTTTATGGGTTGTTGAGGTCAAATAGGCAGTCGCTCTATGTAAAATACTGGTATTCAGCTGCATCCGGTTAGATTGGAAGTAGACCCCAACATACACTGGAAAATACTACTTATAGGCAGGTGAATCACCAGTGTTCATCAAAAATAGGCAGAAAATTGGGTCTAGTCTAGGTATCACAGTAGGTTTAGTTTTGGTTATTTTAGTATGGAAACGACTTGTTTCGACCTCTATCAGTTCCTCGACTGACCCTTATGAATAATCAGCACGCACATTGTACTATTTACCGTTGATTGAAACGTTAATTAAAAGGTTAATTTAATTTAAGGCGAAGTCTGTATGCTTTACTTGCTGACTTGATCTTTCTTTTTTCTGTGGGTAGGACCTCACCTGGAGTTTTTATGCCGCGCGTGGGCCTCTGACTTGGCTTTACATGCCGTCGAGAAATATCACTCAGGCATGATGGTTTTCTCACGATGTTTACCTTCACCGAAGCAAGTGATAATTATACAACGTGTAACAGAAAGGGTATAGTCATATGGAAGCTGTGTATGGAAGAGTGTGGTACGGACCATCAAACTGAACCACTTTCTCTATGGGACCACCATCGTAATCGTCAAAAAATTATAAGCTGTCCCATACATTTGGGTCGAGTAGGTATTGAAATTTTGTATGGGGCAGTTGTTTTTTTTTTTTTGACTATACCCTTTTTGTTACAAGCTGTACAATACGCACATGAATCCGACAAACCAGAGGTCTTGGGTTCAACCCCGTGTCTCTGTGTCTTGATTTTTTACTGTCTTGACACCCAGTGCCAGGTACTCCTGACCACCTGTCGTGATGTTCCATATTTTTATTTATTTATTTATAATCAAACAATGGTATGTAAACTTATAAACTAAGCCCCACAAAACCGTAGTAATGTGTTAGTTTGACTGTGGGGTCGGTGAGCCTCTCTCTATACGCTTATTCTTAGTTTAATAATAAATAGGTTTTATTGATACAAACTACAAAATTATTGGTAAAAACTTAGCTAAAACAAATCTTTTACTGATATTCAACCCATATTCTCAAGTTTACATTTATTTTTTACGTACTTTAAACTAGTTGTCGTAATTTAATTTTCACATTCTGTACAGTTTCAGCTATACACACGTATTTTTTTATTTGGATGTAGCTGCAGTAGTTTACGAGATATTAGTTCATGCCAATTTATCGGCGTGCACAATAGGTTTATGGCTACGGCAAGACGCGCGCGGGACGCGGGAGTTGCGTTGGGGACGCGCGTTTTGGGCATTTGAACGGTCAAGTGGTTATGTTGGGATGTTCAAAGTGACCAAACACCTGCATCTTTTATCATCTTCCAAATTACTTGGCGTCGATACAACACGTTTTCTTTTTCCGTTCTCCCCTGCTAACTGTCACACTATCAACGCGTAATTTTCAGTTACATTTTTTTTATTGAGGACAATAAAACATATCTACATGTCGAGGTTTAAAATTAGAAGTCGTTGTTTTATTGTTTTTCGTTTCTCATTTGAGAAACGGAATTGTAATGATAATTTTGTCTTAAATCGTTTGAGTTAATTATTAAATTTTAGACTAAGATTAAAGTAAAATAATGTTTTAAGCTTTCACGGTTTGCTAGTAAACTTATATACTGTCACTTACGGTATATCTTCCGTGATTGTCCATTATTTTGAGCTCCCGATATTTCGACGCTGTTGCAAGCACCATGATGTTGACGACCCGAATGGCGCAGCGGTTGGGAGGCTGCCTTACGTTCTTAGGGTCCCGGGTTCGAATCCCGGTAGGAGCAAATATTTGTGTGATGAGCATGGACATTTGTTTCCGAGTCATGGATGTTTATATGTATATTAAGTATGTATTTACAAACAAAAAAGTATCTATGTAGTAGTATCAACTATCTGGTGTCCACGACACAAGCCTCGTTGCTTAGTGTGGCACCTAGATGGCGCTGTGTGTAATGTCCAGCGATATTTATTTATTTTATTCATGATCGCGGGTTGACTGATCAGACTTGACTGTTGACTGACTTGACTGTTGACTGACCAGTCAACCGGCGATCATGGCGCTTGCAACAGCGACGAGCTCAAAATAATGGACTATCACGGAAGTTTAAAGTAAAAGAATATTTACAGCCAGGGTTCTAATTTTTGTACGAGAGAGAAGAAGAGAGAATTTGTGTATAGACCAGATTGCTTCTTTCATGAAGTGTGTGTTATAGTTTTCCACAAATTGACGAAGAGATACCCTTGCTGCGGCGTCTTTAAATCCAATACTTTCTTTTAAGATACGATAAGCTTTATTTATTTTAATTATAAAAAAGGTTTACCAAAAGCTTCTGTGTGCAAAATATCCTAAGTAAAGGTTCCACAGTCTTGGCCTTACACAGTCGCCAATTACTGGTCAACCAGCAGTCACAAAAACAAGTGATAAAACGAATATAAAATTAAAACGATGGCTCTAGAAATGAAATACAACTATACATTAAACTAAACAACTACACAATTAAACAAAGATATAAATTCGAGCTTCACGTTAACATACACACCACAACATTAACAGTAATATATTGTTAATTTAAATCACAACCTTTGAGCCCAAGTGAAAAGCATCGCAAACACATTATTTTCTTTTTCATCATTTACAATTCGAAATAGCGATGTACCTAGGTTATGTGCATCGATACTTTTGGTCGATCGCAACTTAGCGATACGATTCTAGGGTCGTAATTAATGTCTTTGTATCGATTTTCCAAATATTGAATCGTATCGTATCGACAAAAGTTCTAACTAAGTTGCCGCATTTGTGAACACACACCGACGTAATATTAAAAAGATTAATATTCTTTTTGTTTTTCCTAACCTGCTCTGTCCCACTGCTGGGCTAAGTCCTCCCTACACTCCTTCAATTTCTCGCGAACCCCCTCCACCTCCTGCTCCGCCGTCCTCTAGTTCTGATGGAACCAGTCTAGTCCGTCCCGCCATCTCCTTCGTGGCCCTCTGCGACCCCGCCTCACTGTGTCAGTGTACCAGTTTCCTGCTATTTCGGCTCACTGTTTGTCCGACACGTCCATTCAAATTCAAAATCAAAATATTTTTATTTCACATAGGCCTAGATGGGCACTTATAAAACGTCGACAAAAAGGTGCACGGTTCGGGTTGGTCGTTTCCTATGGAGTAGAACCGGCAAGAAACTCCATGGTTACTCTTTTCAAATCATTTGGTGTTACAATATTATCATGTTACAGCATTAGTACTTAAGTATGGGGGGACAGCATAGGCCCGACAATAGGTCGTTGCTTACTACACAAAACGTAAAAAAAGATAAAAAACGTTAACAAAAGTTAACGAGCATCTGGGAATCTACAGAGCCTATAATGTTCACACATTCACAAACAATCGGTAAAAAAGAATCTATACAAAGGTAAGAAAATATTGTAAAATAGTAAATTAAACAAGTGACACAAATATTGTCATCAGTGCTGTAACTATTCTGAGCAAAAGATGTATAAATGATTTGAAAACTATCGTAAAGAATCTGGTTAGAAAAGCATTAGCATTGTCTTGCCCAGTTTGATGCGGCAGACTTGTCCTGCCCAGTCCCATTTGAGATGGGCAGCCTTTTGAGCCTAGCCTACCTGAGATAACACCTAGTATACTGCGCTCCAGTGCTCGCTGGCAAGCCTTGAGTTTGGACTTCTGGATGTTATTCAAAGACGAAATCTGTGCACCATAGGTTAAGACAACATTCCGACATTCAGTTAACACTCTAGATAGAGACTTAAATAAGTAAACATCTATCATAGCATAATCAGCCTTTAATGTTCCCACTGCTGGGTCACAACACGGCCTCCTCTCTATGAGAGGGAATGGGCTATAATCCACTACGCAGGCCCAGTGCGGGTTGGTAGATGTCACATGTCTTCGAATTATTATTTTATGGTTCTAGGACATGTATGCATGTATGTGTGCATGTGTGTTTACATGTATCTTTTTTTTTTTAAGTTGATTGATCATGGAATTTATAAAAATGTGGTACGAAACAGTCCATATATTCACTTTTTTATCGATCCAAGTGTTGTAAATATAGGAGTATCGCATCATGTATCGATACTGTAAAGTATCGGATCGGCCGTGCATCAATCATTCAAGCGAGTCGGACACGCGGTAAAAGGTTCCGTAGCACCAAACAATAGAATAATTAAAAATATTAAACCTAGCTCATAATTATGTCAATTTATACTCAGCAGCAAAACTAAATTAATTTTTCATTATGTTAATGAAAAACAAAGTTATAATTTTTCATTCATCAGTTATCATTTTTGTGTAACGGTTCATAGAAGACACCTCTCTAAACAACGGTGTGGTGCCAACAGTATCGGAGTAAATTGCCTGTGACATACGGACAGACTTCTGTCTGTCCGTATATCAATAGGACGAATCTATGAGATAAGACTGATTTATTTCCTTCTGAGTAATCTTAATGATAAACAGTTTCACTTACACTATTACCGTTGCCGGTGTAGAAATATTAAAATTAATTTACTAATTCAAAGTGGCCAAGTTCTAGGCCGCAACGATATAATAATAGTTAGTTTGTAATCGAAACGCTGAGGGTTCTGTTTCTGTGCCATTTGACTACGGAATCCTAAAACTGAAGAATAACGTAATGAACCGATTTTGTATAGAAAACGTAAATTAGGTTCATTTAAGAGCGAAACTCGATCAGTGAAAGTTTTCCAATTTGGATTTCAGAGTTAAATTATTTTAAGTGCACTTTGGATTTGAACTGTTTTTACCCAACTTCTAAAAAAGGAGGACGATAATAATATTATCGTTTTTTGTTTATGTGAGTTTGTTTTTTTTATTATGATTATAAATAGTAATAAAATTGAAGTATAAGACACGTAGTTTTTAAACAAAAAAAAATTGAATATTTCAAACAATGGAAGATTTGGCATCCAATTATTTTTTGCATTCCTATTTAAGAGCGTTTACGTATTACGGCAATTCATACAAACTTTGAACTCATTTGTTTTCGAAATGACTGAACCGATTTAATGAAACTTTATACGCCAAAGCAGGATACATAGGTTTACAAAGTTGACAGAGAACATTTTTGAAAAATAGTGTAACAGCTAAATTAGACCGACTTTAGATTTTCCATGCAAACAGAAATTTCCAAATATCTTTTTTTTTAAAGACATTGCTAAAATGTTCTCTGTCAACTTTTGAGAAATATGTATTCTGCTTATGCGTATGAAGTTTCATTAAAATCGGTTCAGTCATTTCGAAAAAAATGAGTTCGAAGTTTGTATGAAATGCCTTAGGGACGTCAACGCTATTAATATATTTTCAAAATTATTAATTATTGGTAATTTAAAAACTCACTAAAAAAATACTCACTATGTCGCACAAGTATCGCCCTGTGTCCTTCATTTTCAAATTAGTATGGGCATTTTTCTATGAAATCAAGGCTTAATACCAATAGAATTATTATTAAAATAAATAGTAACTTATAATATTAGGACTTCACTTCATTCTTAAACAACAAAATCTTAAGACACCGGAGAATAGAAATAGAACCACTTGGAATATACCTTTTCATGTATTTTGTCAAAGAATTGACCTAATGTTCAGACTAAAAATAATTTCAGAATAACCAGAGGGTTCCGTAACACATACTTATCAGGTGACTAACCATGACGTCTTAAAGCGGGAGTAATTCCAGTGTGAGAAAGAGAGCTAGAAGACATGTATAGCTCTGTCTCTTTCCCACACTGGAATTACACCTGCTATAAGACGTCATAAAAACCGCCCAGTCCTTTAAGTTGTTTGAGGACTTTGCCAGCCTAAATCGTAATTACTGTGTGCCTAGCTCTAGCACAATGTTTTCAACATGATCTACTTTTGAATGCCTGTTGTAGTCAAATCTTCAACAAAATACAGGAAATTTCAACATTTTCATCTTTCACTACTCTGTTCAGCTCTGACTTTGGCACTTGTCATAATAGTATGAACATTTTTATAACATCCTCGTATACTTTATAAATCAATATCCCGTTGACTAATAATTCAGAATTAATGTTACATAGAACAAACAAACGTCGAAGAAACAAGGGTTTGATGTAAGGTATCGATATTAAAAAACAGCAAACAAAAAAGCGTAGTTAAAACATAACGTCGCATTATCAAGGTATTGATGTACAGTCATCGATGTAACAATTTTCGCAAGATAGTATTTCGAACTCATATAAGGAACCCCCTTTTTTTTTTTTTCACCTATGGGAAATCATCAAATAACCCCCCTCCCGCTCTGGGCGGAGCAGGAGGGAGTGTCATACTTTTACTGACTAAAACCCATCCATGTTCCTTCCTTTGCCCTTTGTGTTCCAGGGCCGCGGTATCTCTTTCGAACAGTCCCGCAACCCTGGCAGTAAGGAACCCCTTTAAACAGGGTGTAACAAGACCCTTAACGAAGCCATCAACCAAGCATTAAACTAAGTAACTTTACGCAAACAAATTTGCTGGAAAATATCTTTTATCTTTTTTGGACTCAAAACATTGTGCTGATGGATGGATTGAATAGTACGGGGGTCGTGGAGGTGTTTAAAATAAAATCTTACATTAAAAATATGTATTAAAAAATAAAAAACTTGTGAAAAAGTTGGAACTTTGACCCCCAATATCTCCGTAACTAGAAGGTTCCCAGTATAGTCTAGATCAAGAAAATGATCGCAATGATAGGGAGAACAAGTGCCTTTCGGCTTCGCTAAGAGTCTTGTTACACCCTTCTTACTATGAATTAAAAAATGTAAAGTTATATTATGATGCAAAAAACGTAAGAAAATTTGAATTTCCCGGACTTCCCTCACGCTTTCACCACGTGCTTTCCGAGGTACGGAGGAGTCTCGATATATGTATTGGGTGGTCACCCATCCCTGGATCAACCTAGACAAGCGTAGCTTAACCTGAACATGAATGCGAGCGGTTGTTATTATTTAGCCACGGGCACGTCCTACATAGAAATTGCCTATTCATTGTTGCATATTATCCGGGCCTCCTAAACATGCGTCGTGCAGTTTATGTTTTACATTAAAATAAATAAATCTATTATGAGGCAAATTAATTAATTCTAAAAGTTTCATTTTATGAGTACCTACTTAACTGGTTTTTGCCCGGAGCTTCGCTCGCGTGAAGGCCGGAAATTATCCTACAAACTCAAACTCAAAGCATTTATTTCATATAGGCCCTTGACAGGCACTTTTGCATTGTCAAAAAAAAAAAACCAAAAAAACAAAAGTCAAGCTACAGAAGTCGGTGACAAAAACACAAAATCAATCAAACAAAGGTCACCGACTTCGAAGTTTGACCTTTGTTTGATTGATTTGGTGTTTTTGTCACCGGCTTCTGAAGCTAAAGTTATTTTTCACTTTTTTGTGTTTTGGTTTGTTATTTTTGTTTTTTTTTAGGTCACTTTTATTTTTTGCAAAAGAGTTCATATTTTTCCATTTTTAGTTGTTCCCATGTCGCCCTGAATTTATTTTACATGATTAAATACGCGTCTAAGTGATAACAACAGTTCTTTTCTTAAAGTCGGTTAAAATGATTAATACTTCTAGTTTCTAGCACTCACTCTGTTGTCTCTAGAGAAATTGACTATCGATATCGACAAGTCGCATTATCTATTCATTATTCTAGAACAAGAAATCACCTAACTCCTATCCGTTAAAGAGTTGTACCTTCCTTCATCAGCTTAGCGTCATGAGATAATGATGACCATACGCGAGTATCTCAATAGCTTTAGAAATTTTTTTTTACTAACATTTATGTCGTGGCTATTGTGTGTCTAGAATACAGCTGCATCCGGTAAGACTGGAAGCCGACCACAAAATATTTGGGAAAATAATGAACAATACATGTCATGGTAATGTGCTTTTCCCCAATAAATGGAAATCTGGGTGTATCGTACACATCTGCGTACCCCCTCACAGCATACAGGCGTGATGTTACGTAATGATGTTGTATAAACAATAAACATCCAAGCGATTGCAGCAGTCACGACAGTTTTGCCGTCTATTTTTGAAGAGTTCCATAGTATATCTCCGAAGATCAGCATCAGATCTTCACCAAATTTAAATGGGACCACCTCAGAAGTATAATCTTTCAAACAAAAGAAAAGAATTTTGAAAATCGGTCCACAAATGGGGGAGAAATCAGGTAACATAAATAAAAAATAAAAAAATACATTCACACGGACATATAACGTCCTCCATTTTGAAGTCGGTTAAAAATAAGTCCAGCCACAGGCATAATAACTATGAATGGACTGTAGTTGCCCATTCGAAAATAGTGGATCTCATGGAGAAAAATGGTAAATGGAAAGAAAGAAAAATTGTAGCGGGTATTTTCTTGGACTTAAGCGCGGCTTTTGACACTATTGACCACAAATTACTTATCACAAAAATGGAGCACTATGGCGTAAGAGGTAAAAAAGCCTTACAGCTCTTTTCCTCATACCTTAATAATAGAAAAATGATTGTCGAACTAGATTCTACAAAGCCAAACGGGTATAAAAACAACTACAGGTCATCTATGATAAACATTACAGCCGGAGTGCCTCAAGGATCAATTTTAGGTCCTTTATTATACATATTATTCACTAATGATCTAATCAATTTCATACGTAAACTTTTGCTGAACTTACAACTTGTAGTGTTTGCGGATGACACAAATGCTATAGTTTCAGCTAATGATATCCATGACCTCTCAGTTAAGGTGAATGCAGCTCTGGAGACTTTTCATTCTTGGTTTAATGCAAATATGCTTATAATAAACACGTCTAAAACCGATATTATGTTATTTAAAACTACTGCACGTAGCAAAGATATTATCGACATTGAGCTAGATAAAGTTAAAATTGAGCTTGTCAGGGAAGTTAAGTTTTTGGGAATTTATATTGACGATTTGTTAAATTGGAAGAAAGAATTAGCAGCATTGGACTCATCAATATCATCTGCTTGCTATGCCTTAAGAACTCTTAAGGATGAAGTGGGCATAAATCATTTAAAAATGGTATACTATGCTCTGATTGAGTCCAAACTGAGGTATAGCATACAGTTTTGGGGAAATAGCTACCATTACAACTGGCATAGGGCATTCATTCTCCAAAAAAGAGCGATCCGAACCATTGTCCGCATCGCTCAACAAGACACCTGTCGACCATATTTTAAAGAACTTGCCATACTCACAGTGCCTAGCCTCTATGTAGTGGTACTGTTAAAAACCTTTAAAAAGTATATTTATGACTACGAAACAGACGAGGGCAGACGGTTAAGAGAAAAAACGCGTAGGAAAGACCTTGCAAATATAATCACCCCGGATCTTGGAATGTCAAGCATAGTCCACAGTATTAGGCAGTTAAAATATTTAATAAATTACCGCTAGAGCTAAAAACATTACTGTACACAAGCTCACTCAAGGGAAGGCTCAAGGAATTTATATTAGAAAAATGCCTTTATTCAATTGATGAAATGTAAATGATTTTTGACAACGAATGAATTTAAATTTAATTAAAACTGTGGTTATGATTTTTATTGATTATTTTGTTTATTTTAAATGGATTTTGTGTGTTGTTTAATTGTTGACATAAAGGACTTTGAATGTAATTTGTAGTTATGATCTTTTAAATGAATTAGTATTGAACATTGTTGATTATTTATTATTTTTTAAGACATGTTTTGTTTATGGATTTTAATATGATTTTAATTTTTGACGTTTTGATGAAGTTTTAGTATGAGTTGTTTAAATATTTTTATGGGTTATAAGTAAATGTTTTGAATTTTTGACGATGGATGAATTGAAATTGTAGTTAAGTTACTCTTTTTCAAATTAATTTTCATTGAGGATTGTTTTAAGTTATTGTTGCTTTTAAATAATTAGTTAATGGATATGTTCCCCATTATGTTGACATTGGTTTATTATTGTGATTTTTATTAATTTAATTTGTGATAGTGATGGTGTATTTTTCTATTTATTTTTACTCGAGTTGTTTTTCTTTTTTTGTTTAACTTTTTTTTTGTAACACATTCAGACACAATGTAATTGTTATTGAATAAATGAAATGAAAAAAAAATGAGCAGGTAGCTCAATGGGCACTCTTTTCAAATCAAGTTAGATATTACAATAGTCTTGGGTATTTTTGCTTCTATGTATAAGGTCCCATTAAAATAGGTGGACAAATTTTAACACAGCGTTCAGTACATCTAACCAAAGATATCAAAGCAAAGAAAACACTGATTAAAGTGATTTTATTTTGACCTAAAATAATAAACTGCCGGCGGCACTATAGAATAAACACATCCATTAGGTCAAAATAAAATCTTGATATGAATGATATCTTTGGGTAGACGTACTGAACGCTGTGTTAAAATTTGTCCACCTATTTTAATGGGACCTTATATTTGCGAGACGTTTCAGGCGAGACATAGAGAGAGCTCTCAGTCGAGAGTGTACAACCTTTATAGTTACTACTGAAACGATAAAAATTTCTTTTAAACAATTTTCTTATTATTTCTTTACAGATAAATACCTTTTGAAAAAGAGAGAACAAAGGCAGCATCATGGGATTTCTCGAAGAAAGAGATTTGTCGGATGTGCCAACAATACCGGAGTTTTATAAAGGGAAGACTGTTTTTGTCACAGGAGGGTCAGGTAAGACTAATCTCAACTAAAGGGTTTAAGGGGCATCCCCCACAAACTGACAGGGTGCATTTAGCTCCTTATTTTGAATCATATTCCACCGGAATTTTTCTCCAGTTTTTTTTTTTCAGTTAATATTCCTTTATTTTTATTTCAATGTAAAATTACATTCCCTGTACGCAACACTTCATTTATGTAAATATTACGGATAAATCAAAAATCCTACAATGGATGTTTAAATACTTTAATAAACAACGCGTGAAATCAGCTGTTCACTTCCTGACTAGTTACAGAGTTCATCGAACTCGTCTTCGCGTTTGCTACGATAACGATACATTGCGTATGAAGAAATAAAACAAATCAAATTTATTGGAATAATTTCTTGTGTATGTCATCTTAGTATGATATACTGAATTCACCCCATCAGTCTGTGGAGGGCTGTCCCTTACATCCTGCATAAAACGGTATAAGGGACGATATTCCTTACCGCTGGGCGACCACCACGAGCTATACGCGCAAGGAGGGCTATCGTTTTTGAGTTCTCCAGGTGGCGCCAGCGAGTAAGGTCCTGTCATTAATTCCATTTTATACTTTAGGCCCAATGACTTTAGAAAAAGTTTATTTTATTACTTACAACATAGTGTAAACTTCAGATACATATATTTACAATATTGTCCCTAAAATTAGCAAGCATGAAACATTAAAAAAACATTCCTCCTTCAAGTACTAACAAATTAGATCCTAACTTGCGACTTAAAATCTTCAAGTCATAATTAATCAGGTATGGCTCAATCTATAAAAGAATATGTTTTCATAGTAGACTGTTTATAACCTAACTTGTGTTTGCATGTTCGTCGCTATAAACGAAGTCGTAATAGGCGGACATCATCCCAAAAAAAAAAAAACAAACGTACGTTACGTTTTCATTGTAAATATTACTGCTCCTGAACGAATTTTCATAGCATTTTTTTAATATGTTAGACTGTAAGGATGGAGTTTGGAAGTATGCCATCTTTTTAAACCCATTTTTATCTTTTTTTGAGATACTTCTTTTTGCTTTAGGGTGCGGGTTAATTTTCTATGGACCGTGCTCCTTTTTCTTTTGCATAGCTTGATTGGCGGCCGTGCGTACGCGCGTCTCGCTTGACGTAAGTTCCGTCGCGTGTAACATCGTCACAGATTGTGAACGGGGTATAAACACTATGTATTTACTTTTACTGCTACCGCGATGATTTCACAGCAAATGAGTTTGAAAACGAGAAAAATCATCATTTTTCCTGATATTATCATCAGTGCAATTTTAAAACCATTTACTGTGTATGTTTAAAGTTGACTGTACTCACTTTTGGCATTGATAGATGTTTTGTCTCATGGTCCTTCGGTTGGACGTCACTGTGTGCATCAAATCCATGTAGGTTAAATGTAATTAGTTAGTGATGTTTTAAAGTCAAAGTAAAAACAGGGGTGTCATAATTTTGACGTGGGTGTGTGTGTTTATCTGTGGCATCAAAACTCCTAAACGGATGAACCGATTTGATTTAGTTTTTCTTTTGATTGAAAGGTTATCTACTTGATCGAGAGTGTTTTATTTTATTTTGCTCACCAACAATTGAATACACTGATACAAATTTACGAGATACATCCAATAGACTTAAAGACTAGTGTACCAATTTCTGACCTGTTTAGCTATGATTCAACAAAACCTGTTCAGCCGTTTTCATGTTTAGATTTCGTTGCTCATCACGTCTGCAGAGTCCCTCTAGATAATTTAAAATAACCCTGTATACGATGCGACTGTCATTTGTCAGCTTCAAAAATCTTTAATCCTAAAAATTAATACAGTCAATAATTTTCAGGCTTCATAGGCAAAGTTCTGATAGAGAAGCTTCTATATTCCTGCAGTGGTCTGGACAGGATATACTTGCTGATGAGGAATAAGAAGGGAGTCAAGTCTGAAGACAGACTAGCTGAACTTTATGCTACACCTGTAAGTACTGCAGGCATCAGCTGTGTGATGTGATGTGTGTGATTTTATAAATAAGTATATGTTGAGTGTTATAAGTAAAAGTCGTTTTCACTTCTCATGCTCTAAAAGTACGCCATTATATCCCTACGAAGCGGGACTAAAGTGACCACGTACTAATTACTTTTTACTCCCTAGAGACTACTCTATGGAGTAAAACTTAATTAGTTTTTTAATTTCTTTCATGTGACATAGACAAACTCAAACAGCCAGTAAATATACTATTGAGTGTGGACCATCTTCATTGCGAAAATGTTGAGAGTTTTAGTTCCATGGTTTTTCCGCAAGGAAGTTGGCGCCATGTGTTTTAGATTGTTAATCTGTGGCTGGTTTAGAAGAAAAAACTGACCGCGAAAATTTCAGATTTTTTTTAGTGTTTTGTTCGTTTTTAAATAAAATTAAGAATGTCCAGTGACAGTGAAGAGTTTGACGTCGAGCAAAGAGCAAAAGATTTATTAGATAAGCTTTTTCCGCCAAAATCGGCGAAGATTTACCTAAAAACTTACGAAAGTTTTATGGACTGGAGGAATAAGAATATTTATTAAATGTTTTTGGACTCAGCTGACTATTTTTCTCACACTCAAAGTGAAAAGTACAGGTTGCACCTCGAGATTAAACGCCAACTTAATATACCCTCGGTTTTATTGACTCCCTCGCACCTCTGGCATATTATGGCTTCGTTTAATCCCTCGATATAAAATATACTATTAGATGTTGACTTCACATAATGATTGGAAACAAATTCGCCTTTGCCCAGCACTTTGACAGTAAAGGAAAAATTAAAACAATTTCTCAACGTACGCCTAAGCTGTCTATTCTTTTCATAATCTAATGTCGATCTTCGTTTTTAGGGTTCCGTAGCCAAAAGGTAACCAACGGGGCTCTATTACCAAGCCGCCGCTGTCCGTCCGTCTGTCTGTCAGCGGGTTGTATCTCGTGATCCGTTATTGGGACTGTTGAAATTTTCACAGAATGTGTATTTCTGTGGTCGCTATATAACAACAAATACCAAAAATCAAAATTAAAAATTAATGGGGGCTCATCGTGCGGAACCCTTCATGCGTGCGCACTTGGCTGGATTTTTCTTTAAAACCTGCCAAGGCTGCAAGGTCAAGGTTTCTACAATACTAACTTAAAACCTAATGTTTTCACTGCTCGAACACAAAAGCTTAGTCTGTTGGCTGCAATTCAAAACGCGGGTCTTGTGCTCTTCTGCGGCGTGCTGTCACAATCCTCCTTTGCGCTTTGCCGTACTAGGATAAAACAACGCAAACGAAAGAGCTGTCCAGGCCCCAAAGTCTCGACATAAGCGATCGCAAAACAACCGAATTTGTTCGCAAAGTCATAACGATGCGGATTTAAGGTGGTAGCTGACAACGGAAATTCGCATCGTTATGGCTTTGCGACCGAATTCAGTGGTTTTGTGATGGCTATCTATGACGAAACTGCAGGGCCATCACACTACGTACTGGTCTACTAAATCTGAGTCATCTATTCGTGCTGATGAAGAAGCCCAGACTAACGACTTGTAGGCCAGACAAGTAAACTGTAAATTATTTTGATACCATTACTTTTCTTCTTCTTTATCGTGTGGATAGTGCCTAACCTGGTGACAGAGTTTTTATGCCGCCCATGGCCCTCTGTCTTGGCTTTACATGCCGTCGAGAAATATCTCTCAGGCATGCTGGTTTCTTCACGATCTTTTCCTCCCCCGAAGCAAGTGATTATTAAACATGAATCCGAAAAATCAGAGGTGCGTGTCTTGGGTTCGAACTCGAGACCTATGACTTGGCAGTCCGAAGATCACACCTCTATTCTATCTATCATACCACTAGACTATGCTATCATTACTCATAAAATGGGCAAGGAAAACACCGTGAGGAAACTGGCATATTGTACCAGAACCAAAAAATTAAATACATGTGCCATCTACCTCGGGGCTCATGTGCTTTAGAGGAATTTTTGTATTCCGCCTAGATTGGGTTGGTTTCTCTATAGTTGATCGAGATTTCGGGGCGGTTGAACCTCCAAAACCCGCTGCCTACGGCCTTGCTTGTGTCCGAGTAGTGAGAACATTATGAGCTAGGGCTGATCGCTTCAAACCTTGAATTGAATGCAATACTAATTGAAAGCATTTTATTCCAGTGTTTCGATAGACTTAAAACGCAGAGACCTGGTGTCTACGAGTCGAAGGTGTTCGTCGTATCAGGAGATGTAATGGAACCTGGTCTAGGTAAGTAACTTCCATATTATATGTACTTTTTACCCGACTACGGTAAAGTTAAAGCACAGGCCACACCGCCAGCTAGCGAGTGAGTGAGCGAGCCGGGCGAGCCTCTTTTCATACTTCGTTTAGGCTCTTTCAGTAGTTCGCGGTGTGAACCAAAGTATGAAAAGACGTGAAACGATCATTCCCACTATTATAGTTCTTCTACACAGTTCTACGGTAGAACTAATGTTTTTTTTTTTCACTAGTCCTACGATTTAAGGTGGTACAAAATTGTAGAACTAGTGGGAAAAAAAGTTCCATTAGTTTTACGGTAGAACTAATGGGAATTTCTGTTCCTGCTAGTCCTACGATGTAAGGTGTCTATTATTAGTATAGATTAATCAATAAACAGAGTTTTTAGTACATTTGTGTTAAAACTAAAGAATAAAACAAATGTAATTATAAATGTTTTTCTTTACATCATATTTCAGAAAAGATATTGTAAGTCACAAGAAAAAAGAGATGAAGTCCTATTAAGACATCTTAAAGCAGGAATAAATCCAGTGTGGGAAAGAGATGGCCGCTAGACGACCTGTATAGCTCTGTCTCTTTCCCACACTGGAATTACTCCAGCCCCCAGGCGACATACTATGACATCATAAAGCAGTTTTGTTTTTAATCCTGTTCCAGAGTCGGAAAGCGATGGAGCTAGCCGTCCTGTATACTTCTATCTCTTTCTTACTCTGGAATCTCGATAACCATGATTTTTATGAAGTCATCATTGTCTTCTGTCTTCTGTCTTTGTCCCACGTCACTTGAGGTCGGCGGAACGCGTTTCTTCCATATTCCCCTGTCAACCGCCACGCTATCATTTACTACTTTTTCTTTCATATGATTCCTCAATCTATCCATTGTTTCATTGGTCTTCCTCTCCCTCAGCTCTCATCAACATGTATTTTCACTACTCTCTCAGTAACATGCGATTCGTCCCTCTTCATCACATGCTCATACCGGCTAGACACTTATATCGATACTTTAACCTAGGATGTTGTAATTTTTATTGTAGGTTCCTACTAATTTAAGAAAACCATTTGTGAAATTTCAACCATCGGAGATGAATAGTTTCGGAGATATTAATTGCAGAATTATTGATATTATTGTATAGAAAAAGGTGACATTTTACACCATGACACATGATAATGAGTATTTTGAACCACACCACAGACTATTTTAGCATAGAGTATAACGTACGTGTGGAATGTTCAGCGAGCAAAGCACACTTACTACTGGTAACACCCAAAAATTCCAAAAAAACTTTATTCAGAATTTTTATATTCCAATACTTCAAATGGATAAAATATCCATTAGTGGACAAGAATTTCGAAGTTCAAATTTTTATTGTAGATAGTACATACAAATAGAAAGCTTTTTTCAAATTTTCAATAAGCGGACGCCCACCCCGACCGTCTCGCGGCAGTATCGTTTAAGGGCGGCATGGGCACCAGGCCGTAGGCCGACGAAGGAGGCCGGCGGAAGCCCGGCACTTCGGGGACAGAAGTCAAAGAGTGTTATTTAATATGCGAGCGAAGCGAGCGCGCTTCATGGAGTCGTAGCATGGTAAAATACCCCCTTTCCACGTAAAAAAAAAGCGGGAAAGCATATATTTTGGGCTAAGTAACAATGTTCTTAAATACTAGTGTTTGTAGACCTTTTAGGCTTTTTAGGTGAATAAAAAGTGTTTTGAGGTTAGATTACATTAATCGGTTTTGGTGCATTACCTTTTCATGAGAGTGATACCAGGAGGCAAGGGGGACCCCCCTGTCCTCCCCCTCCAAGCTCCCCCCCCCGCCTGCGGCACGATACTAAATTTTTACTAAAAAATATGTCACTTTTAAAAAGCTCATAAAAAAAAAACTATGTATCTCCGACGACTTTCGCTCCCCTCGGAGGGTTCCTATGACCTCCCCCCTCCCCCCCACCAAACCCCAACCTCCTACCTAAAAGTAACGATATAAGTGTCCTTCCCTCATACCAAGACAGTCAATTCCCTTTCAACTTTTCTGTAACAGGCGCAACTTTCAAACATCCTCTAATATACTCATTCCATAATTTATCTATTCGTGTCACACCACAAATCCACCTCAACATCCCTTGTCAATACCATGTGACCCTGCACCTATATGTTTGTTTATTTTTCAAGGATTATCGCAAGAAGACAGAGCTCTTCTCGTCAATCGAGTGAACATTATTTTCCATGTAGCAGCTAGCGTCAGGTAAGAGTTACAATTTAAAAGAATAAGTATTATGAAAAAGTTGAGGGGCTCTTGAAAACCGAAAGTCTGAAACCAGTCTTACCATTCTAAGGAGTATCGTATTACCTAATAACTGGATTGTGGTGGTCAGATAGGCAGTCGCTCCATGTAAAATACTGGTATTCAGCTGCATCCAGTTAGACTGGAAGCCGATTGATTGGGAATAGGTTAGGCATATTATGACGATGAGTTGACACCGGCTCTTGGTTAAATAAATACCAGTCACACAGGTCGTTTTCCTATGCATACTCGTACCGAGTCTCCCCGTACCTCAGAAAGCACGTTAAGCCGTTCGTCCCGGCTATCAATTGCAGGAATTAGTGTGACGTCAGGTATGACACGTAGTACCATGTGATGTTGTACAACATGGTGAAGGCCACGGTGATCTGCTGAATGTGAGAGACACGGGACCAGTCGATGTGGCGACGCTTGGGGAGACCTATGTTCAGCAGTGGACTCTAAACGGCTGAAGTAATGCGAGGACCTCACGCTTAGCAATGGTGTTTTGGATCATTAGAACAGCGAGGAAGTCCTTAAGCATTTATGTATTTATTTATTAAACGTCGTGGTAAAACCTATACAAGATTACATGGGCAACGAAGTGATACATCTCTGGTGCTTTCCATATGATGTATGGAAAGCACTTCATCATCATCAGCTTACAAGTCTACTGCTGGACATAGGCATCGCACGTCACTTAACTCGATTCTCAGCCACTCTCATTCAGTTGCCACCAGCCACCTAGTTAAGATATTTGCCTCACCGAGCCTGAGGGCAATCCACCTTACGCTTGCCGATTTGCGGGCTCCACTCACTAACGGTCATCGGATCTACGGCTAATATGGCCGGCCCATTCCCACTTCAGCTTACTTATTCTGTGAGCTATGTCGACAAGACTGATTCTCTGTCGGAAGCACTTTCTGCATTGTAATTACTCTCCCTCTGTGAGCCATACAGGACAATTAGGTGGATTATTTCATCTCTGCTGCTTCCCATCGATCCTGAATTAGGTAGACATGAGAATCGCGTTGGAGGACCTTAATTAATTTACTTCTATCATTAAAACAGATGAATGCTTTCAGGTTTGATGACTCGCTAAAATTTTCCGCACAGATGAACTTAAGAGGAACCATGGAAGTCATGGAGCTGGCTAAAGATGTTCGGGAATTATCTGTGAGTTCATCCAAAAGTAAAAAACCGTAACCCTCGGCTAGTTCTTCGATGAGCTTCCGGGGAAGTACCAGTAGTCTTTGTATTTCTGCCCTCGAATAGAACGGATACAATTCAGAATCTGGACTGTGACTAAGAATTTACACGCACTTTCCTCTGGGGCAGGAACTGCAGTGCCCAATCTGGATATCTCTTTACCATTTGCGGGACCAGGTTGGCCACTGTAGAAATAATCTGGCCAAATGGAGCCCCTCTGCACCTGTCTCTCATACTCTGAGCTATTCGCTTAAAGCATGAGCAGATACGAGAGAAGAAAAAAGTGTTAATTATGCTGTTCTTCTTCACAGTCCCTGGTCCACGTCTCCACATCATACGCCAACACCAACAGGGATCCTATAGAGGAGGTCCTGTACCCTCCGCTGGCTGACTGGAGGGAGACCCTGGAAGTCTGCGAGAAGGCTGATGAGCATACCTTGAGGGTGCTTACGCCCAAGTAAGTTAATATGGTTCGATTTTATAATTAATATAATAATAAATAATAGATCTAGAAAGTATGAACTAGAATATTTGTATAGCTTTACTGAGGACTGACTTTGGCTTTATTGAGCGTTCGTTGTGTTTTATTTTTAACCGACTTCCAAAAGGAGGAGGTTATCAAGTCGTCTGTTTTTTTTTTGTGTTTGTTCAGCGATATCTTCGCCAACTGTGAACCGATTTCGATGATTCTTTTTGTTAAATAAAAACAAAGGTACTGCTGCAGTTTGATGAAAAAGTCCCTTAACTCAAAAACTGAACATCAAATGTTATTCAAACCAATTTTGGTTGAAAGTTTTGTTTACGATCTACCATAGATATCTGTTTTTAACCGACTTCCAAAAGGAGGAGGTTATCAAGTCGTCTGATTTTTTTTTTTTTGTGTGTGTATGTTCAGCGATATCTTCGCCAATTGTGAACTGATTTCGATGATTATTTTTTTGTTTGGTAGAATATTGTTTCGCGGTGGTCCCATTTTAAATTTGGTGAAGATCTGATGCTGATCTACGGAGATATAAGATGGAACTCTTCAAAAATAGACGGCAAATCTGTCGTGATTGCTGCAATCGCATGGATGTTTATTTTTTACACAATATTAGAACATAATATAACGCCTGTATGCTCTGAGGAAGTACGCAGATGTGTACAGTACACCCAGATTTCGACAGTTAGGTATGCCTAACGCCTAACCTGCCTGTATGTTAGGTGCGTTATCATAATAACGATATAAGTTACATTTTATTGGGGATAAGCCTATTACCATGAAATGTGTTTTTAACAATGTAAAATAAATGTATAGCAAATATTTGTGTAGAATATTGCAACTAAAAAAAGGAAAAATAAAAACCTTTTTTGCCAAAAATAAAACCGACTTCAAAAACAAAAAAAAACGTGGAATAAATAAGTTTAGCTTCAGAAGTCGGTGGCAAAAATATTCAATCGAACAAACAAAAGTCACCGACTTCTGAAGCTTAAGTTATTTTCCACGTTTTTTTGTTTTTTAAGTCGGTTTCTTTGGAAAAAAGTTTTGTGATACCACATTTATTTCGATTCCTTACTTTTAAGATTCTCTTATAAAGGGTGTAACAAGACCCTTCACCCAAGCGTAAGGCCCGCTTTCTTCAACACAAAGTGAGACCTAAATTTATGCCTAAGACCCGCTTTCACCAACACAAAGTGATAACTAAAGTAATGCATAAGGCCCATTTTCACCAACACAAAGTAATACCTAAATTAATGCATAAGGCCCGCTTTCACCAACGCAAAGTGATACCTAAATTTATGTCAAAGGCCCATTGTCACCAACACTAAGTGATACCTAAATTATTGCCTAAGGTCTGCTTTCACCAACACACAGTGATACCTAAATTTATGTCAAAGACCCATTTTCACCAACAGTAAGTGGTACCTAAATTTATGCCTAAGGCCCATTTTCACCAACACTAAGTGATACCTAAATTTATGCCTCAGACCCTCTTTCACCAACACAAAGTGATACCTAAATTTATGTCAAAGGCCCATTGTCACCAACACTAAGTGATACCTAAATTAATGCATAAGGCCCGCTTTCACCAACGCAAAGTGTTAGCTAGTTATATATAAATAAAGTTGAAATGTCTGTTGGTAATTTCAAAATAACAGTTTTTTACTGAATGCATAAAAAGTATACAGTGTGTAAACAGATCCTTCAGGAAGCCGTCAACAACTCATTATGTACATCAAACTAAGTCATTTGACGTAAAAATGATTGCTGGGAATAATCAGTACTTATAAAGAAAAGAAAGAAATAAAAAGTATTAATTAGACTCGCACAGGACAATACAAAAAAAATACAAAAAATGGTTGAAATAACATTAAAACAAAATTATAAAAAAAAAAACATTGATAAAAGGAAAAACAAGTGAAATAGGTCCTGTGCGAGGCCAAAAGGCCCCTATCTCAGCATGGTGCTGTAACATCATTTTGAGCGCATTCAATAGAGGGTTATCAAATAAAAAATCAGTGTGTTACACTAAGTTGGTAGGTATTGCACTTTTGTAGGAAAACAGGAAACAGCTGTTTTTTTTTTTAACAACCGATGAAAAATTTCTATGTCGAGGGGCTTAGGATGAAGTATTGAATAACCATTTTCGCATCAGTGTACCATCAACCCTGTGTAATAAAAAACTGAACCAACGATGTATCTTCAGATTTTGTGACCTAGTACTTTTCGTCAGGTACCTCGGAGAGCTTCCCAACACATACACCTTCACGAAGCAACTAGCAGAGCACGTGGTGTTTGAGTACAAAGGACAGCTACCTGTCATTATCGTCAGACCATCGATAGGTAAGCGGGGGGGGGGGTTACTTTGACGTGTTAAGGTGGATGCGCATGGGTAGCCCGTGAAATTTAAATTTTCTTACGTTTATTGCCATTTGCAGGTCAGTGTCAGGTTGTATGTTGATTAAAATATAAATCGCGCCAGTAACACGTATGGAGTTACAGAATTATAATCATTCAAATCATCAATACAACCCTCTAAGTTCATATAATCCCAAAGAGTGACTTTTTCATGAAATGGCTATTGAATGGGGTTATATGAACTTGGAAGGTTGTATTGATGATTTAAATAATTATAATACTGTAACACCATACGTGTTACTGGCGCGATTTACATTTTCATCAACGTACAACCTGACACTGACCTGCAAATTGCAATAAACATAAGAAATTTTAAATTTCGCGGGCTACCCTTGCGCATCCACCTTAAGCAGGAGTAATTCCAGTGTGGGAAAGAGACGGAGATATACAGGTCGTTTAGCGTCATCTCTTTCCTACACTGGAATTACTCCTGCTTTAAGGTGGAAGCGTCCGGGTAGCCCGCGAAATTCAAATTTTCATACTTTTTTGCAATTTGTAGGTCAGTGTCCGGTTAATGTTGATGAAAAATGAGTCACGCCAGTAACACATAATGAAGTTATAGAATTATAATGATTAAAATCATCAATACAACCCTCTATGTTCATTTAACCCCATTGAATGACTTTTTCATGACATACATAGTCACAAAATAGGGTTTACTACATTATAAGGGGCACGCGAGAAAAAAAATCCCCACTTTAGGTGTAGGTTGTCCCCAAAAGGTGGTAGCCGTAAGGCTGGTCCGGAGATACCGCACGATTTCCGGCGAGGCGGCGAGCCTCCTTGCCGGATTGCCGCCATGGGATTTGGAGGCGATAGTCCTCGCGCGCCTACACGAATGGCGCGTGGAGGCACTACGCCGGGGGGTAACTCCGCTGCCGCGGCAAATTGTCGCTCAGCGGACAGACCCCCGGCGCGATCTCATGGCGGCATGGAGAGAGCGACTGTCGCAACCCCGTGCAGGGCACGCCACAATAGTGGCAATAAGTCCCCTCTTTGAGGAGTGGCTAGAGAGGCGCCATCCACGGCGCCCTCACCTTCCGCCTGACGCAGGTCCCCGAATCGGGCGGGAGGAAACGCCCGGGTGCTACCATTGTGAGGATCGACCGGAGGACACGGTGGAGCACACGGTGGAGATCTGCCCCGCGTGGGCGGAGCACCGCCGTGTCCTCGTAGCGGCGATCGGCGGCGGCGACCTCTCGCTTCCGGCCTTGGTTCAATCCATGGTCCGGAGCGAGACGGGATGGGACGCCGTCACCTTCTTCTGCGAAGCAGTCATGCTAGCGAAGGAGGTGGCGGAACGTGAGAGGGAGAGAACCTCACGTCCCAGCCGCCGCGGGAGACGCACCGGGCGTCGGGGGCCACGTGGTGGCCCCCGGCCACCGTAGGCGCGGGCCTGTGGACGGTGAGCTATGGGCTAGCTCGCCGTCCGTCCGTCTTACGACGACAGGCCGTGTCGACGGCGCGTTCGTGTTCCACGCGCGCCTCAAGGAGAGTCAGCAAACAGGGAAGGGTCCGTAAGGACCGACGCCTGCCAGGGTTGCGGGACTGTTCGAAAGAGATACCGCGGCCCTGGAACACAAAGGGCAAAGGAAGGAACATGGATGGGTTTTAGTCAGTAAAAGTCTGACACTCCCTCCTGCTCAGCCCAGAGCGGGAGGGGTTATTTGATGATTTCCCATCGGCAAAAAAAAAAAAAAAAAGGTGTAGGTGGTACCTACTTCGTTACCCTAAAAAACAAAACTCGAGATTTTATTTTACAACGTTTTCGGCCAATTTACGGCTTTCTAGTACTAAGATTGTTTGAGTTAAGCTGCGAGACAGATGGACATGGCAACACTATATGGGTTCCTTGTTGACTACGGAACCCTAAAAACGATTTACTTTGTAACTAATGAATGTCATTTATAATTTTTGATGACTTCCTGTCAAATGGTTTCTCCTGCTATACCTATGGGTTAATATTTATGGCTCCATTTAAAAACAGACATGTGTTACTAAATTATTTATTTCATCTTCATCATTCTTCATAGGTTCTTCATAGCGATCCTGACATCCAAATTAGATCGTAATATATTGTACTTATGTTTCACAAATAAATAATTTGAATTTATTCAATTTATACCCGGATAATAACACCTTTCAGACCTTAAAGTTACAACAAACTGTCAAAGTTAAACATGATAAAACCATAAATTTTCTGAGTTATGTTCAAAATCGAATGAGAAAATTTGACAGTTTGTGGTCACTTGATGGCGGCTGTACATACATAAAAAAATGTTCGCTTAGTATCATAAAATGTATAATTTCTGAAGAAAAATACACTGAACTAATCTTTATTTTTCAGTGATATCCAGTGTGGATGAACCAATACCAGGATGGATTGAGAATTTCAACGGTCCTGTAGGAATATTTGTGGCTTGTGGCAAAGGTAAGTTCTCATAGAACAAAACCACATCGGAATTTCAGGTAACCTTATTTTTAACATCACTTTGTTAACTCTAGTGTGCGATAGATGGCGCTGTTCACAAAATATTTATACTTTTTGTGTGAAAAGTTTTAAGAAGATTCAATCTTCTTACAAACAATCATAGCTTGGTTTTTTATCGTTAGTATCGCAACTCAGGTTAAAAAAGTTTTTATTGTGAAAATACTTCTTAGTAAAAATAAAAATAAAATCTTACTGACGCGTTCAGTTACTGCAAAACAAGGCTAGATGGCGTTGTTTTCAAATATTGGTTTGTAGTAACCGTAGTAACTGTGTTGATTACGTTTGTGAGTCTTAATTATTGTTAAGTTTATCTTATTTCTTTTTAAGTTACTAATAAAATCACAAATAAAAATGTTGTTATTCTTTGGCATAAATGTACACTTAATTCAACTTGCTCTAGCAAGTCTTCGGTAGTATAGTGGTAAGTATCCCCGCCTGTCACGCGGGAGACCGGGGTTCGATTCCCCGCCGGAGAGAGTCTTTTTGCATTTTTATTTTGATTTTACCATTTTTTCTTAGTACCATAAACTTTTCACGGATTTTTTTTTGTAGTTATTCCACTTTAATCTTGTGTTGCTGCCTGATTTAACTTACTTTTCATAGCAGTCTCAGGCATATACAATGTTTCCAACTATAACATCATTAAGGTTGAAACCATCGACGGTCGTGTCGAGGTGAACAGCAGCTATAGGTACCTACAGTTAGGTTAGCATGGTTCTTCAGGAACGACCGCCGCCGTATTATGGCTTTTACTACAATTCCTATACAGAAAATACACAAATTGAAAGTCCTCAAAAAAAATTCGTCACAAAAAAATTGTAGTTTTGAGATACGACCCTATTAAATTTGTTTTGTGTGCTTACTGATTCTTTCCGTAATATAACTGTACGTAGCCTAGCTTGTTCCATTTTTGCAGTACTTTTTAGGGTTCCGTAGCCGAATGGCAAAAAACGGAACCCTTATAGATTCGCCATGTCTGTCTGTCTGTCTGTGTATGTCACAGCCACTTTATTCCGAAACTATTGGGACTACACAGTTGAAACTTAGTAGGTAGATGTATTCTGTGAACCGCTTTACGATTTTTGTACAAAAATAATAAAAAAAAAGATTAAGGGGGGCTTCCCATACATGGAACTGAAAGTAAAAAAAAAAATTCATCAAACCTACCTATACGTGCTCGGTGTCTTTAGTCTATAAAACCATTTTTTCTCAAAGCTATTTGTTTGAAAGCTATACACTTCCAAAGTGGTAAAATGTGTGGAAAATTCTGGAAAAATGTAGTATTGTAGAACGTAAATAAAATTTTCAACCAAAATTGATTTGAATAAGATTTGATGGTTAGTTTTGAGATATGGGTCTTTTTGCATTGCACCAGTAACTTTGTTTTTCATTAACATACTATGAAAAACAAATTTAGTTTTGCTGTTGAATGAATATAAATACGAATATAAATATAACCTTATCTTATCTTAATGTAAAACAATACAACAGATTATGAATGAGCCTTAAAAATATTTTTATTACATTGTTTGGTGCAATGGTACTACGGAACCCTATGTGCGAGTGAGTACGACTCGCACTTGGCCGCTTTTTTATTTTCAATTAGAGAACAAAGTAGTTGAAGTTGAGTAGGGTATTAATAAAAACCTATTATTTTTATTTATTTATTTATTAAACTTTATGCACATAATGTAAAAAACACTGTACAAAGGCGGACTTAATATTTTTGCTTTATGACAGTTTTTTTGAGGACATACGTAACGTTTGCGCCTTACAAGCGCCTTAGGATCGATTTATACGCAAACGCCATAAGGTGAAGGCGCGGCGCAGGCATGATACCGCTGCAAAACGTTTTCCTACAAAACGTATGTAGGCGTCGTGTCGCGTGAATGACACTCAAGCGGCGCGTCGCAGGCACGCCGTTTTTTTTTCGTTATAAATTACACGCCTGCGCTGTGCCTGCGCTGCGCCCTCACCTTACGCCGTTTCTGTATAATTCGCGCCTTATGAATAATAGATATGACCGAGTTCACTGACGGACGACAAGTCTTCAACCTTACGGCAAGGGTCAAAAGTAGTCGACCGTCAGTTTTAAAATTAAAACGTGGTACTTTTTCTCCTAGGTATAATGAGGACATTTCACACTAAGCCAGACATCATTTGTGACTTCATTCCTGTGGACCTGTGCACTAAGAACATTATTGCTGGTTCTTGGATCAGAGGCACTAAGAAGTGAGTATTTATTATCTACACATACATACAATACAAATTAAAATTTCTGTTTCTAATATCAAAATTCGACAAAAAAAAAAAAAAAAATCGACTGCCCCATACATTTCTGTCCGCATAACTCTACAAAATGTACTGAACAGCTGATTTTTTTTCGCGATTTCAGTGTTGGTCCCATATTGAAAGTTGTTCTTATTGATGAGTACAATGAACCCTTAAGAGGTTTTGCGTTTATTCTGTTACACGTTGTATAAGGTAATTATAATAACAAACACATTCTTTTCAATTTTTATCTGTCTGTCTGTTTGTACCGACTAATCTCCGAAACGGCTGAACCGTTAACTTTAACTTTACGCAAAAATTATTGCTGGGAAACGACTTTTTTTTTTGGGTGGCTAATCACGTTTTACGGTAGGACTCAAAACTCAATGTAACGCACTCAAAACATTGTGCTGATGGATGCATTGAATAGTACGACGGTCGTGGAGGTGTTTAAAAATCTTACATTAAATAAAAACAAGTATTTCAAAAACAAACTTGTGAAAAAGTTGGAACTTTGATCCCCAATATCTCCGTAAATAGAAGGTTCCCAGATATGGTCTAGAACAAAAAAATGATCGCAATGACGGGGAGAGCAAGTGCCTTTCGGCTTCGTTAAGGGTCTTGTTACACCCTTTATAGTCAGTAAACTATAAGTAATTCAATTTCGAAGTTAAGGCTACGAGAATGGATTCGGAAATGATGATAAAGACAAGAAGTGCCTGATGGGCAAATTATAGCAATATCTTTTCAAGTCGTGTTCGAAACATAAAATAGCTTGTAGGTGCGGAAAAATAAGTTTCTATAACTTTAACATTTTAGCCTTCACAATCGATTTCGAAGGGAATTCCTAAGACATACAGGGTGTAACAGAACCCTCCGCGAAGCCGTCAACCAAGCAAAATGTACATCAAAGTAGGTAACTTTACGCAAAAAGTATTGCCGGGAAACGACTTTTTTTTTGGGGTGATAAATCACGTTTTACGGTAGCACTCAATGTAACGCACTCAAAACATTGTGCTGATGTATGGATTGAATAGTACGGGGGTCGTGGAGGTGTTTAAAGAAAAAAACATTACATTAAAAACATGTGTGTGGGAAAAAACTTGTGAAAAAGTTGGAACTTTGCCCCCAATATCTCCGTAACTAGAAGGTTCCCCAAATTTTTTGGTTCTAGACTATAGACAGACATTTGGGTCGAGTGGTATTGAAATTTTGTATAGGACAGCTGATTATTTTGTTTACGATCTCGATGGTGATCCCATAGAGAAAGTTGTTCAGTTTGATGGTCCGTACCACAGTATTCCATATGATTATGCCCTTTCTGTTACACGCTGTATACTATGGTAAAATAACGCAATCAAACTGCTAATTTTTAAAATGGTTGTTGATGCGATTAGCCTGCTGCAGAACTCTGCCTGTCGCTTTTATAACATCAGCAGTCTTTTTCTATGTTGGGGTCAGCTTTGAGTCTAACCAGATGCAGCTAAATACCAGGGGCGCAAGAAGCGCAGACGAATTACCCTTTGTACGCACGTCAAACGAGTTTCGAACGCGCTTCAATACGCCGTGAGCTAGGGGCCTTATTAAATCAATGATAGACCATTCTGACACTATTGCAATAGCAGACTAAGGCCCCTGTATTTTACAAGGACCGACTTAATAATTTTATTGAGTAAATAATATTATTGTTAACACTACAAACGAGAGATTTACCATGTTTACCGTTTCTTTTGAGTTCCGGATATTTCGGCACTGTTGCAAGCACCATGATCACGGATAAACTGAAATTATTGCGGGTGGGTGTTTATGAGCAGACAATTCGGTCTAATCTCGTTCTTGTTCGTTATTTTTGAATAAATAATGTTTATTTCGTAAGTAAACTTTTACAAACACTTTTACGCAAATCCAGACTTCGTGGCTGATACACTTTGCCCGACCCGGGAATCGAACCCAGGACCTCATGTCTTCACAACACAAGTAGTAGCTATTTAACCAAAAGCCTTGTTTTACTTCCAGAATAGAACCTTCAGATGACATCCCAATTTACAACTGTTGTGCAGGCAATCTTAACAACATGCTGATGGGAGATCTGGTGGATATGTCCAAACACGTCTCCAAGGAGATCCCTCTCAACGGCATGCTGTGGTACACCGGAGGGACCATCACGTCTAACGCCAAGTACCATTATGTTAAGGTACGTGATCCTTACAGCGTTGTGTGTGCTTTTTAGAGTTCCGTACGCAAAGGGTAAAAACGGGAACCTATTACTAAGCCTGCGCTGTCTGTTTGTCACCAGGCTGTACCACATGAACCGTGATATAGTCGTCGGGCACTAGCTGCTCGGCAGTTTGCTGAACTGGGCCTATTTGGCGCAGCCGTGAGACACACAATTACCTCTTGCCTTGTCTTGTTTTTTTAGTCTATTTTCTTGTGTTTAGCCTTAAGTTTATAATTTTATTTTTTGTTGTGTGCACTTGTGGCTTGTGCCAAATAAATATGTTTTCTTTCTTTTCTTTCTTATATAGCTAGACAGTTGAAATTTTCACAGATGATGTATTTCTGTTGCCGCTATAACAACAAATACTAAAAACAGAATAAAATAAATATTTAAAGGGGGCTCCCATACAACAACCGTGATTTTTTGCTCGATATTAATAATGGTACGGAACCCTTCGTGCTCGAGTCCGACTCGCACTTTGCCAGTTTTCAACAACCGTACTGAGATCACCAACCCGCCTGCCAAGCGTGGCGATTATGGCAAACCCTGGTCTATGTCCAGCAGTGGACGTCTTTCGGCTGAAATGATGATGGTGATGATGATCCTTACTGCTTGGCTTGATGGCTTCTATGATCATCTGCTGAGCCTTTTCCCAAATACGATGGGGTCGGCTTCCTGTCTAAACCGGATGCATCTGAATACCAGTATTTTACATGGAGCGACTGCCTACCTGACTACCACAACCCAGTTAGTACTGGGAACTCTGATACCCCTAGGTAAGACTGGTTGTTAGACTTTCGGGTCACTGATTACCGTCAATGGTGTAAAAATGACAGCCAGGACTGGAATGGCTTAGCGTTCTTTCGAGACATGGAGGAAACTCGGTAAGTAAGGATCGTTGACCATCCACGGACTGTCGTTAGCAAGCATAATCAGCCTATAATATCACACTGCTGGGACCCACGGTGTCATCTCTATGAGAGGGAATGGGCTGTAATCCACCACACGGGCCCAGTGCGGGTTGGTAGATGTCACATGTCTTCGAATTTTTGGTTCTAGGACATGCCGGTTTCCTCACGATGTTTTCCTTCACCGTTTTTGAGAGCAGTGGTGATGAAATAAATTACACAAAGTAATGCGCCTGCCTGGGTACAGTGCGCCACCTCTGCACTTGGCAAGCGCTGAGCTTAAAATTTATGGGACCTACTGAAATATCATCAGGAGTCAGGACGTCTTAATTTTTGTAGTCAGCGTTTAGAACCTGTTTTTATCATACTGATGCTTATTTTAACAAAATAATAGAAAAAGACCGCCTCGCTGGTCTAGTGGTCGCAAGCACGACTGCTCAGCATGAGGTCCTGGGTTCGATTCCCGGGTCGGGCAAAGTGTTATTGGTTTTTTCATCAGCAATTTCTCAGCCACGGAGTCTGGGTTTGCGGATGGCAATGGCTTGCCCCCTGACAACCTACATGGGACTTAAACATAGCTGGTGAAATATGGGTTTGCTATAGATACACCACTGCCTAACCTTTCGGAGATTAGAGGCGTGAGGTTATGTTATGTAATAGAAAAGATTGCAGTGACCGTGTCACATGTGCATTTAGCTTGACCTTGGTTTTGTCCATGTTCATTTTAAGGCCCACTTTTTCGGAAGCTCTACTGAGGTCATCGACCATATTTATTTATTTAAACTTCATGTACAATAGTGGTACATAGGCGGACTTAATGCCATTAGGCATTCTCTACCAGTCAACCTTTGGGTTCAATGAGAAAACGCTGTGGTAGGGTTCAAAATAACTATCTAAAAAGAAAAAAATATATATAAGTACTTATAGTGATACTAATACACATCATACATACAAGATAAACTAATAAATATTATAACAAATACCAAAATATAAAACGAAAAAAAAACCTAATAATAATTACCGTGACTCGACTTCAAATTGATTATTTCTTCTGACTTAGATAGTGGTTACGAACTTTTCTCTTAAGGGGATTACCTCGCTCAAATCCTGAAAATACCGTGTGTTTAAAGAAGTTTGTAGATGAATCCTTTTGTGCGTTTTCAATATAAAAAATATATGTTAAAGTAAAGGTCATCACAAATACATTGTATTGTTTAAAATTTTAATAAACTAACTCAAATTTTATCGAAAAATCGTAACAAATAGGTCCTTTTTCAACCTAAATTGAAAATTTTCTCTATAACGGCTCAATAACTCGGCATGAATTTTATACCAAAAAATACGTAATGACGTATTTAACAATGTGTATTGATTTTTTTCTCATATTTCTTTTAATATTTTAAAATATATTATAAAAATCGGAAATTTCGCGAAAAGCACTATGTCACTGCCGCACTCGTCCCTCTCTCTCTCGCCGTTTCGTCGTAAGTTAGTACGGGGCAGCATGCTCAAGGTCATTGGGCAATGTAATGCCCTTAAAAGTGAATTTGCTTTCAGCTTTCTTATATTCATTTAACACGAGCTTTTGCGGTCCATTGATGGCTCAGTGAACGTTCTATGGTGGGGCCCTGGGGGCGTCCCAGTCTCCGCTGATACGCGGTCTATACTCCCGGATTGCGGATCTTTAGACATGGCTAGTTCATTCCTACTTTAGCTTGCTTACTCTGCAATAAGTCGAGAAATGTAAAAAAACCGGCTGAGTACGAGTCGGCCTCGCGCACGAAGGGTTCCGTACCATTATCTTAATATTAAAGGGGGCCCCCCTTAAATATTTACTTTATTCTGTTTTTAGTATTTGTTGTTATAGCGGCAACAGAGATACATCATCTGTGAAAATTTCAACTGTCTAGCTATCACGGTTCATGAGATACAGCCTGGTGACAGACAGCCAGACAGATGGACAGCGGAGGCTTAGTTATAGTTTTCCGTTTTTACTCCTTGGGTAAGGAACCCTCAAAATTTAAATCAATATCCAAAATAAGAATTTAGTTAGGCACGTAATAAATTATTTGCTATTTCAGGTTCTGATCCAACACTTGCTGCCGGCCATGTTAGTGGACACACTTCTCTGGTTGTTTGGCAAGAAACCAATGTGAGTACATTTATAATTTAGCTTTCTTTACAGCATATAACCCGGCAAAGTCTGTGTGTGCAAATCATGATTTTGTAAGAACGTTTTGATTTAAAAGAATGTCCATGGAGTTTCTTGCCCTTTTTTCTCTATAGAGATCTACGCTTTGTTATGAGAAATAACAATCCTATCACAGATATTATAGGGTTTCGTACCTCAGTCTGCAAAAACGCGTATACCCATCACTTTATTGTCCTTATGTCTGTGGGACGTGTGGAGGTATTAAGCTGAAATTAATATAAATTACTAGGTTTGATTTCTTCACTACTCTTGGAGTAGCGAAAAAATCAAACTTGTAAGTCAACGCGATCAAAAGATAGACCGTTTATGTCACATATTTTGCGATTTGACAAGGCGATCAAAACCGATACTTACCGTTGACCTAGAATCATGTAAGTAATGGAAAAAAACTGAAAATCGTAAAATATTTATTATAATAACAAAATACCTACAAGTTTGAACGGAACCCTCGTTGCGCTAGCAGGCTAGCTCTTGTCGCTTTTTTGTTACCTAATTCTCCTGTACCACTTTAAACGACATATTCACCTTCACAGGCTAGTCAAAATCCAACGCCGCATATACATCGCGGACATGGCCCTCCGTTACTACACGACCCAGCAATGGACCTTCGACAACACGAACTTCGCTGCTGTACGCTCAGTCTTGAAGAGTTCTGACAAGAAACAGTTTTACTATGACCTGGAGACGCTGGACCTGGTTGGGTACTTCAAGAACAGCTGTTTGGGAGGAAGGAAGTTCTTGTTGAAGGAAAAGGATGAAGATATTCCGAAGGCTAGGGCGCATTGTAGAAGGTATGTTCTGAGGCTTTTTCAATTTTTTATTACCTACAGAGTGTAAACATACCCCTCACGAAGCCATCAACCAAGAATTATGTACATCAAACTAAGTAACTCTACGTTAAAAATTAAAGCCAAATGTCCTTTCTTTGGTATTGTTCGTCGTGTCGTCGAGCTCCTTGAGTTATAAGTCGAGCTACACGATAACTGACAAATGCTTGCACTGACTGGACAGGTCCACTCAAATCTGTGTGGTTCTTTCTTCAAGAGACCATCCCAGACACTATTCTGCATAGTCCTCATGTGAGTTGAACAAGATTATGTCTGGACTTTAAAAGAGACTATGACCTCTGAGTTTGTTTCGGCTGTCTCTTCTCAGAGTAGTCAGGTACGAAACACCGGCCCCATCTAGTTTAAAAAAAGAGACGTGTCAAAGTGTTTTTAAAAACCTATTTGCAAAATAAACATCATTTATCATTTATCAAAGGGGGTCCCTTAATATGATAGTACGGAACCCTTCATGCATGAGTCCAAATCGCTTTTGGCCGGATTTTTGGTTTATTTCACCGTCACTTATAAAAAGAATGACCCTGTTCGCGCATAGCGAAATATTTTTATAATAATGAAATACGGGGTGGTGATAATTTTTTTTTTTGTTAGCCTATTTTTGTGTCCCACTGCTGAGCAAAGGCCTCCCCTTTCTCCCTCCAAACCTCTCTGTCCTGTGCAATATCTGGCCATGTTCGGCCCGCAAACGAGATCAGATCGTCACACCACCTTCGCCGCGGTCTACCTCGACGGCTATTTCTTCCGACAGGCATCCAGTGAGTGACGATCGTTGCCCATCTCTCGTGGTGGTCATGTCAAATAAAAATCATCCGCATTGCTGTCAACGGCGCATGTGCCCAGAAGGTTGGCAGCATTGCCACGTCAGCTGACAATGCTAATAAAATAAAAAATCATAACATCACACACACACACACAATGTGTGTAAGTGTAACAAATGAGTGTAAATTTCGACAGTTATGCTTAAGTCCCTACATGGGACATAGGGGGCGAGCTTATTGCCATCACCCGTTCACAAATCCGAACTCCATGGCTGCTACTGAGAAAATTCCTAATGGAAAACCCGATAACACTTTCTCCGACCCGGGAATCGAACCCAGGACCACTGCGCTCAGCAGTCGCGCTTGCGACCACTCGACCAACAAAGCAGTCGTTTCGTTATTTTATATGGCTTTGTCTTACTATCCACTTAATCTTGCTAGATAACTACACACATCCTTTCCGCTGATCAAAATATTTGGTAGACTTTTTTTTTCGACATTAGGTCCCGCAGGTCAATCTATGAATCTGGATTATGCTTAACCGGTCTATCCTGTAGTGTAATCCTGTAAGGCCTCCAGCCAGGGGCATTAAACTTATAAACTAAGCGCCCGCACTTAGGGCACCCCCTGTGGGGTACGAGCCTCGGCTTAGGGCGTCACTGGGGAGGACAGCAAGGGGACAGGCTGGATCTGAGCGAGTTTGGCTAGACTATTTTAGCCAAGATTTTGATCAGTGGCATTTTGATTTTGATCAGAGGCGTGTGCCAATTTTAAATGCTTCAAAATTTAAATTGCTTTTTCTATTTCCAGAATGTTTATCTTAGACCAGTCAGTACAGATAATCTTCCACGCCTTCGTCTTGTGGTGGATCTGCATCAAGCTGGTTCAGTACTTCGGCTTACAAAGTAATTTCTTCTAAGTTATAGTACATTTTGTTATTTTATGAAATAGATTAGTATCGATTTTATTTGTTTTACAAAACCTAGTGATATTTTCTGATTGATTGAAAAGAGATTTCTTAATGGAATTATAAGCGGTACTTTTTTTCTCTTTTGTCTGTATTTTATTTCTTGTATATATATTTTTGTGTGTACTTATGTAAATAAATTGACTTCTCCCGACTTTTTTAAGTGATTGAAATTTTTTTTTTCGTACGGTGTATATTATATAGATACATTTGTTTTTTTTTTTTTCACGGTTAAAAAACAATCAGCCCTTGATTAATTTAGAAGAGGTATTTTTTTCCAACTGTGAATAATGCAAGTTTTGTACGTAACCAAATAAATTATGTATTTTAAGGTTTCAATCGAGTTTTTTTTTGGTTAACTATGAGTCCCTTATCACTATTAACTCTATCTAGGAGTTTTAACGAAATAATACAAATCATTTTTCAAAAAATAATTTCATTTATTTTCAATAATTCTTAGTATAACTATGTATTTACAAAACAGTAGACGAAGTACTAAACGTAAGAGAATACTTTTTCTGCTTATAATTATTGAAAATAATAATTATTTATAATTATTCAAAATATTTTTTTGCCGATTATCAAATTGGCTATTAAATTACTCTTTATAAAAGTTGTTATAATTCAGTAAAAATAAATGTAACATAACAAGAAATTCGATTATATAGGGTCTATCTATTCATACACGAAATCTCTTAAGGGGTCATTGTACTCATCATTATGAACAACTTTTACTATGGGATCAAACCCGAAATCGCGAAAAAAAATCAGATGTTCCCTACAATATGCTCGCATTAACTCGTCAAAATGTTCTGAACAGCTGATTTTTTTTTCGCGATTTCGGTGTTGGTCCTATAGTGAAAGTTGTTCATAATGATGAGTACAATGACCCCTTAAAAGATTTCGTGTATGAATAGATACACCTTATATTTATAAATAAAATAATTATTTTTTAAATATCACAACATGGGTTGGTAATTTAGGCTTCGGCTTAGAAACCGATGCAGCATTTGCTCTTAATTATCAGCCTATCATTTTCCCACCTGCTGGGACGCAAGCCTCCGCTCTATGAGAGTGGGCTGTAATCCACCACGCGGACATAGTGCGTGATGGTGGATTGTCCTAAATTACCTAATAATTCTTACCAATACATGACCAATGGCCTAATTATACTTAAATTACTTACACACTTTAATTTAATGGCCATATTATTAAGCCTGGCTTAGCGTAGGCAATTTCTGGTCCCATCGTTACTAAAAATAATATTATATTGTCGGAGAAATAAAATGAAGAGAGAATGTATGCCAGTTTCCATTAGCACTAAACTCATTGTTGAAATTTCAACTCTCGGAGGGAAGCCAAGCGTAGAAAATTCAACGGTACACTTTTATTGATGCACACAATTTTGGTGCGCGACGTAGTGTTAGTGAACATGGACAAGGTCAGGACAGATCTTTGACTTTGGGCCGTTAAAACTCCACATTAAAAAAATGATGAAACGGCACACAGAAACATGACTCATATTTCTTATTTCTACCCTACATTAGCTTTCTATAAGAAATAACAGGTAGATATGGTTAGTTATATAGGTATAAAGGGCCAAATTGAATAAACTGGAATAAAGAAGTCGACGGCGTCTGAAAGTGTAGTAAATAAAAATTTAAATTTTAGAAAATCTTTGTTTTTAGTCATTACGTCTGTGAAGTTCCACTAATTAATTTAATGTGACCCTGTATAGAGGAATATACTTGAGCAATACGTTACTTTTTGTACAGGAATTGAACTTGGCATTAGCAAGGCCTCAAATTAGAGACTATTTACAAAAAAAAGAAATGCTGATAGATACTGCGAATTCCGAAAATGTGGACTCAGATCGGAAACCTTGTAGTTGTTAAACTTTAGGAGGTCCAAGTTTCCAAAATGGAGGCCTTTTTGCGTTGTGCATGCTCGTTAGTCTTGTCATATTCGGATTTAACACTATGACTTGACCAAGACATTGCTTTATAAAGGCTTCTAAAAATATTTGTTTATAAATTAAGTAAAAAACATTTTTTTACATAGAGAGCGTGTCAAAATACCTACAGGATTAAAACGCTGTAGGTATTTTCTTAGCCTAGAATGTAATGTCATGTTAAATTCTTAAACAACCAGAATTTTTTTACAAATAATTTTATAAAATAATATTTAATTTTATAAAATAATGGAATGTTTAATAAAGTCTTTAAAAGAGCTGAAATAAATTTCGAATTTAATATCACTGGCTTTAAAAAAGAAGCATTTTCCGAAATGTAAAAAGAATGAGAAAAATTAACGAAGAAAGTGAGCAAGGTGGCAAAAGTTTCTAAAATTTCTTTTTACAAATTTAGTTGCTTTTTGGCAATTACAATGGCAAGATATTTTAGACGGAATATTTTAAGTAGACGTTATATTATTTAGGAGATTATCTCACATTTAAATCGAATAATAAAATAAAGTAATATTTAAATAAAAACATAAAATTAAAAATAAATTCAGAAATGCATTACATTTTAAAATAATTATTATTGAGCAAAGTACACTCTTTTGTGGAATCAAAAGTTAAAAACTGTTTCGTATTTCAATTTGCCAAAAATAATAACAGCTTCAGGTAAATACATTTTTACTTGACATTTTTGACAAAGCAATTTAACAAAATGAAAAATAAAAACCGTTTTTTTTACAAGATCCCACAACAATGTTTATTTAGTCTTATGTTAAAAGTTAAAATGTGGACCTCATAGTTACTAGTTAAATAATTTTATTAAGCTTGCTCATAGATACAGGTTTTTCGGTTAATTCTTTTCGGAAATGGAAAACTTGTATCTATTCTACGGTTTTTTAATACTTTTTTTTCGAGTGAGATACAGAAACTATGGAACTTATTTTTCGCACAGGTCGATATCGATTCGTTCCAATTCGTACGTACAGACGCCAAGCACATAAAGCTACTACAATCTGTCAAATTTCTTTAAAATATTTTCAACTTTATCGTTGAAGCATTAGGTATAAGGTTGATTGGGAAAATTTCAATACTCAATACTTTATTTAGCAGTTTAATTTGGTAGTTTCGGGTAGCTTCATTTGCTAGCGTTTGTACTAGAGACCTATATCGTTATGCAAGCTATACTTATCACTATAATAAATCCAACAATATATAAAAGTCCAGTCCCTTAAATAAAACTATTACGAAAGCATTATTTGGTAAACTATGAGTTCTAACTCGACCCTACCCATTTAAAATTCATTATTCATTACAGGAAAAGAAAATCTGGCATAATTACTCCCTGAAGGGTTAGGTAGAGGTGTACCTATAATTACACAAAAATTTCGCCGGTTATTTTGCATTATTTTGACGTAAAAACTACTTAATTCGGAAATTCTGAGCAAAGTTCAAAAAAAGTTGAGCACAAAGGAAAATAAACTAAAAAATGCTCCGATTATTTGCAGCTAAAATTATCAGTCGATTCATGGCAAGATTAGATCCCCAAGATTAGATCTTTACACCCTATCTTAGTCGGTATAAAGATCTTTTGAACTTCAAACGAAGTTTCAAAACTCAGTATTAAAACTCCTAAGTAAACTTATATACTTTTATCTCCTATCATTCGAATCTAGATTACTTAATTTCTCAGACCTTTTAGTTTCATATTTTCCAGTAACCAAATCCGAGCCATCATCTAGAATTTCTAAATACTTGTATTCATCTTCGGAATCACTCTGTTTAATAACTGAATATTCGTTATCATTTTTTAAATCATTATTTAAAGCGTGTGCGACATTTTTCGAACCTCTTCTTTCAAAAACGGTTTTAACATGATTTAGTTCCTCTACAACTTTGTCTTTTACACTACCAACGGTATCATACATTTTATCACTCAATTTATTGCTCAAATCTTTTAGTTTTTCACTGTGAATTCTTAGTACTGAATGCTTGTTGTCTGATTCAGTATCCGTATCATTAAGAGGGATCTCGCAAGGAGCATAGATCGTTTCATTTTCCTTCCATGTGTCGAAAGTCTTCTGTTTTATGAACATGACTTTGAATGTGAGTATGTAGACGGTAGATAAGATGAAGATAGCGCCGGTGATGAAGAGCAGGTACATCGCTCCTTGTTCAACGATTGGGAGGACGTTTAAGTAAAGGTTGAACCGTTGTCTTAGAGAGGGCGGGAGGGTGTACATTGTCTGTGGACAAAGAAATAGCTAGATTAGTATTCGAGTCTTAGTTATTGAAGTATTAGTATTCTTCGTGTTTACGGGAATGGGCTTTTGAAGTATGGCAACAGCTAAACGAGTTAGTGACAATAAGATCACGCTAGTAACCCAAACAGTACATCCACATGTACACATATGTGTTTTTTCACGGGTGACCATTGAAAACCAGCGCTGTGCTGTGGGTCCCCCATAGCACAGCATCATGCTGAGTGGTAACCTGCTTGTCGAGTCACGACGTGCAAGCTGTTAACTTTTTGTTTCTTTGTTTCTGTCCTGTGTTTTTATAATATTTGTTATACGTTGTATAAGCATAATCAGCCTTTAATGTTCCCACTGCTGGGACACTCGGCCTCCTCTCCATGAGAGGGAATGGGCTATAATCCATCACGCGGGCCCAGTGCGGGTTAGTAGATGTCACATGTCTTCGAATTTTTGGTTCTAGGATATGCCGGTTTCCTCACGATGTTTTCCTTCACCGTTCTTGAGAGCAGTGGTGATGAAATAAATTACACAAAGTAATGCGCCTGCCTGGGTTCGAACCCACGACTTACTGTTCGTAAGTCGGGGCCGCCACCATTGGGCCACCGCTGCTCTATACGTTGTATGATTATCGTTAATTTATTTTTTGTATGCACGTCGTGTCCCTGCGACAAATTCATTTTTTTCTTTGTTTCTTTCTTTCACATTCCGCCAGTTATTGTAATAAGCAGCGAGCTTATTGCCATTTTTCCAGGCACAAACCCAGAGCCAAGCTGTTACTGACCTGTGAATCGAACACAGGATGATACGCCCAGCAGTAGAGCTTGCGTCCACAAGACTAACGAAGCAGCCATCTTAAATTTAAAATGACGCCACTTCACTAACCATGCATTGTCATTAAAACTAAACGTGTATGCAAAATTTCAGCTCAATCGATTGGGAATAACTCTTTTAAAATTCAGTTGCAAGATTTGACATACACAAAACAAACAAACATTGCAAGTAAAAGCTTGTAAAACAAACCTAATGAATAATAATGATACTTACAATATCGAACCACAACAGCGGGAGGTACATGTCGGAGAATCGTTCAGCGTTCTTGATGGAGGAGAGGTCTCCCAAAGCCATGTTGATCTGGAACTTGGAGCTCACGTCCAGAGGTAGACCTGATACCGGGTCGATCCAGAATCTGTAAGAAAGAATGTTTGGTTGAGTACAAGGTCAAATCAAATTAGTTAGCGAAACTTCACTGACGTGATAGGTATTGATATTATATGAAGATTATACCTGTAAAAAATACATGATATCATCATAAACATAACGTCACGCCTGTAATTTCCAAAGGGTTAGGCAGAGATGTACCTAATAGACACATATATTTCGCCAGTTATATTAAAGTGACATATAATAGGGGGCGAGCCTAGATTCCGTAGATGCTACTTAGAAATTCCTGATTGAAAAACCCAATAGCACTTTGCCCGACCGGGGAATCAAACCCAGGACCTTGATACTTAGCAGTCACGTTTGCGACCACTAGACCATCGAGGTAGTAAAAAAATATTGGACGATATTTTTTTGGGGTCAACAATCGTATTCCATATTAAAGGCTATTAATTCCTGCTACAGACGAAACAAAATGTTTCACGTTATGGAAGCGCGGAGTCTCCTAATACAGGCACTGTTTTGTTTAAAAGGAGGCTCCAAATACGTTTAAATGTACTTATTATGCTAATTGTGACAGTAAACTATTTTGTATATAATTTTTATTTTTTAAAGCGAAATATTAAGAAAATACATGTCACTTTGAATAGAGAGATAGAGATAATCGTGTCTATTCGCTGTCGAAGTAGTCATGCTACGTTGAATGATCTTCTAACTTGGACCAACGGCAAAAGTAAGTTTGAATGTGTCATTGACAGTTGGTGAAATTAAGTTTTTTTTTTTTTTTTTGCAAATTGCGGTGTTGTTTAAAGTTGCACGCTGACTCAAATGTCGATATAGCTTCCGAAAACGTATTTGACAGTAAATTAGACGATTTCGTTAAAATATGTCTTTTTCCAGCAAACATAGTTCAGTCTTGCAGTCTACATTGAAGAAACTACTTTAAAGTAGATACTCACGCAGTCTCATGTTTTTCCTGGTTTGGCGAAAGACCCTCGACCTTGCTGGAGAGCACATCATCCCCCTTCCAGAAGTGAGGGTATGAGAGAGCGATGGGGAAACCGTAGTAGCAGTCAGTGACGTCTATCAGGCCTGATGGGAGACATTTACCTGAAACCAAAAAAGGTTGGATTTAGTTTGAGGACTTCTTGGTAGTGTATCTTTGGCCCAAATTTGAAAACTGACGCAGACATAAGGTCATCAAGTGTGTAAGTGGCCAGGCATGCGGTGGAAGGAGGGTCGTGTCATTTTAATGATTAACTGGTGTTTGATATTTTTTGCTTTCTTTTTCGTGTGGTTAGTACCTAACCTGGTGTAAAAATTTTATGCCTCTGAATTAGCTTTACATGCCGTCGAGAAATATCTCTCAGGCATGCTGGTTTCCTCACGATGTTTTTCTTCACCGAAGCCAGTGATAATTATAATGTGGTCTTTAGCGTAAGCTAGGATTATGAATGCTTACCTTGTCGACAGAAGCACTTATTCTCCTTGACATATTTGCCGTTGTCGAGCATGTTCTCAGGGAAGGTATACTTGTAGCCCTTCAGGCCGCTCTTCACGCCTTCGTCAACGGGAATCTGTTGGGCAAAGAAAGCAATTTTAGTTAGAACTGTAAAAGGTACTTTTAGATTTTAGGAGGTAGTTCCTTTGTCTGGGAATATTACTGTGCAATATTACAGTGCGAAGCTTTAAAGACTCTCAAAGACCACAGCGACACCAGTCGGATCGTTGCGGTCAGCCATTTTGGAGTTACAATCGGCTTCGGAATTGTATCTTCATTTTCATCGCGCTTAACATTGTGCGACTTCATTATATTCTTGACAATAACGTCATTGGGGTACTAAAATATGCTTCATTCATAAGGCTATGACGATGCGATTGTCAGAGAGAGAAGAAGGGAGAGACAAAAGGCGATCTAGATTTTAAAGTACTTATCAAAGGCGCAACTTCGTTGGCTAGGCCCTCACAGTCTCAATATGAGAGAGGGGGAGAGAGAGAGGGAAAAGCAAAGACGACTCAGATATCAAGTACTTTCTTCACACTGTCTCAATACAAGCAAAAGCGAGAACGAAAGAGAAAAACAAAAGATGATCTAGTTATTCTTATACTTATAAAAGGCGCAGTCCTACAGCTGGTGGACCCGCTGATGGGTGTCTATCGTTTAGGCCTTCATTGTCTTAATATGACAGAGGAGATAACAAAAAGAGATCTAGATATTTTCATAGTTACTTACCAAAGGCGCAACCCTACACAAGCTCTTCCTATAGAACTGAATGGTCTCGTTCTTCCCGACCCCGCCTCTGAACTTGGTGCCGTCAGACGCATACTGCACGTTGGAGCAGTGCTTGCCGTCCCATTGGGGGAGGTCGGTGGACCCACGGTAGGTATCGATGAGGCCGGAGTTGCGGACGTCGTCGGTACCGGTGAAGACGGTCTCGAAATCGCCATCGAAGTCGTACATCTGGGGGAGGAGAGTGTGGTTAATTTTTGGTATAAAGGTCTCTTTTTCTTAGCGTGTCGATAGCAATCTAAATTATGTTGGCCCAGAACTGAGCGTCTAGTTTGGCGCCTTCAGTAACGTCCATCAGTTCTTGTAATTAACAATAAACGGGCCACGCAGTACACGATATTAAGTGTAATCGTTTGTGGAACACCACCACATTTAAACTCCAGGGAAGAGTCATTAATGAATCTCCACCCGAGCAGGTTTTCCTTGCTGCGGCCAACCTAGGTCTTCCGTGGGAAGCAATTACCAATCAACTTATTAATTAATCTGATAAAGTATCTTTGTAGAAGACACACCGAGATATTATCAAAAGAGTTTTTTAGCCGGCCAAAAAAGGTTCTGAAGTCTGGAGTGGTGATTGCGTTTATTCTTTCTTGTAGAATATTGCGTTGACGACGTTTAGCGTTTATGAATAAAATCAAATTAGCTACTGTTTAATATTTTTTTACGTTTGAAGGTCGCGTCGCTTAAGTTCAAACAGCGCGTTTACAAAAAATTCAGACAAGTCTGCTTGCTATTAACTACCCTGTAATTATCGACATTTTATGGAAGTCATATCCCACTAACCCATTTAATTGGCCAGTGCCCTTTAGCTCTCAAATCACAACAGAGGTAAGACGAGACCCAACAATGATCTCAAACTTTCAAAAAAAAAAAACAGCTCAATAAAAAATCACTTACCCGATCAATCAAGCCCAGTTTGTCGAAGTAGATCCAGCCTGGCAAGAAGGTGTTCCCCAAGGTCATCAGCTCGGATTTGTAGCCCATCATAAACTCTTTGGCAGTCATCTTGGCTAGCGGCTTGGAATTCGTCAGAGTGATCAGATTGTTGAGTCCGAAGCGAGTGAACATGTCCTTCCGGGCGGCGACGTTGGCTATGCTCTGTGGAAGAATTGAGGGTGTTTAGATCAGGTAGAAAGGGTCTACTGGGGTGTTTGTGGTTCTGCTGGGGTGATTGTGGAGAATGCAATTTATTATGTCCCCACACCCCAGCGAGTAGTGACGAGGAGGAACACCGTGTGGTTTTAGTCAGTAGGAGTCTGATAGACCCTTCTGGAAATGGAGGACATCCATTGAGCATTATCACACGTAAAAAAACTGGTAGAAAGGGTTATACAGTGGTGTATCCACGCCGTGGGTTCCAGCTGTAATTTCTAGATCTTGGACAGTCATTACTGGTTGAAAAGCGGTTAGTTTAGGGAAAATGTCAGCTCAATCGATTGGCCATAACATTTTTAAAATTCAGTTGCAGTCTTTGACAAACAAACATGACAAACAAACAAACATTGCAAGTTAAATATAAGCTTGTCAAAGTACGACATGCTTTTAAAATGATTGTCTATTGTTTAGGCTTAACTAAAGTCTATTTAATTTAGCTTATGTCTTTACTAAGTAAGTATGTTAATACTTCACATTTATACAGTGTTGCCTGCTCACGCAAATATTGCTATATGCAATTGGTGTACCTACAAGTAAATATTGGGGAGCTCTTGACATGAATATTGAATTTGCATTGTGTGTAAGCGCCCTTTTTGTAAGTATGTTAGGGTCGACTCTTGGTAAAACAAGATACATAAGCTCACGCCTGTTTCCCAAAAGAGCTAAGCAGAGATGTGTTTATACTACAGCCACATTTCGCCAATTATGTTCAAGTCCCATGTAATAGTAGGCAACCCTATTGCCAACAACCGGACAGCTTCAGAAAATCAAATAAATATCTTTGTAATGCAAACATGGTTAAAGAGGTAGGTATTAAACCCCAAAAGTCTGATCACAAGCCTTGCCAGCGGGTATTGCGTTGGCCGTTGCCAAAATATCAGTATTCAGCTGCATTAAGTTAGACTGGACGGGCAGATGGTGATGAAATCCCTTCGCTTACTACAAGTTAGAAGGATATATTCTTAAAAGGACTCATGCTTGGGAAAATACTTGAAGAATGAAAGTAAATACTTCCACACTTAGTCAAGTTGCTTAATGTAAAGGATGGGCCATGTGGCAACATTCAAGGATGGCGCGAATGCACGATGGCCGGCATTTGCGAAATGTTTACACCAGAAACTTGTTGCAAGTGTGCATACATAAATAAACGCTGATTATCGTAGATCGGAGATTGGTTCCTTCTGGAAGTTTCTACTTCCGTTTGAATAGTTAGATTCGTTTGGTTTTTGTACAAATAATATTTTAAAAAGGTAAACTTTGTTTGAAACTTTATAAATAAACGGTAATCTTCGGAACTAATTATCCAATTCTAAAATTTTTTTCACTGATAGATCATCTGCCTAGCCTTTTCCCAACAATATTGGGGTCAGCTTCCAGTCTAACCGGATGCAGCTGAATACCAGTATTCTACATGGAGCGACTGCCTATTTATTTATTTATTTAACTATTTATGTACACACTAAATACAGAAAAGAAAAAAGGAACAGAAAATAGTACAAAGGTGATGCTTATTTCTAAAGAAATCTCTTCCAGCATACCTGCGAAAGGAGAATTTAAAAAAGAGATGTAGACACAGTGTGTAAAAGAAGAAAAGACAATGGAATACAAAACATAAAGCAGACCTATTTAAATATAATACCTCCTCATACCATATAAGAATATACTCATACTTATAAATACAAACATATAAAAATACTATAAATACTATAAAATAACTAATAATACATACTAATTTATGCAACTATGACGAAATGGAAAGATAATGTTCTTTCACTCTTCTCTTGAAAACTGTAACAGTTTGGCAGTCCCTAATATCAGGCGGAAGTGAATTCCACAACCGCACGGCATGCACGGTGAAGGAATAAGAGTAGAAGTCGGTAGAGTGTGGAGGGGATTTAAGGAGGTTCTTAAGATGCGACCTGCAAGGTGCATCAGAAGGACGGGAGTAGGAAAAGCGTTCCCGCAGATATGATGGGGTTTTAGGGTTATGAAGGATGTTAAATAGCAAACACAATATCCGAGAGTTCCTGCGAAGTCGAATTGGGAGCCACTTGAGTATTTTGCGAAAGTTAGAAACATGATCATACTTTTTAAGGTTAAATACAAAACGAATACAGATGTTTTGCAAGCGCTCAAGTTTATTTAAGAGCTCCTCAGTGGCATCCAAATAACAGGCATCGGCGTAGTCTATGATGGGTTGAATGAGCCTATCTGGCCTCCACAACCCAGTTAGTACTGGATAATAAGATACCCCTTGGTAAGACTGGTTGTCAGACTTTTTGGGCCACTGACTACCTGTAACGACTGTCAAAGATCTAAAACTGACAGTCGGGACCAACGGCTTAACTTGCTTTCCGAGGCACGGAGGAAACTCGGTATTTAATGGGCGGTCACCCACCCACAGACCAACCTAGGCAAGCACTGCTTAACCTAAAGATCGACCCTAGCGGGTGTTATTATTTTGCCACGAGCTTCTTCTATTTTTTTCAGTGTTAGAAAGATATATTATTCGTGGGTGCTATAGGCTATAAATTATATTTATATAATGCAGATTAGCCCGGCTGTCACAATTCAGCAAGTGGCAGGTCAGGTAAGTGGTGTTTTTGTGTTAGAATTTCTTAGAATCAGTTTTAAGTCTGGATCGTTGCCCAGTTGTCCAGGTGGTAATAAATTAGGACAAGACACGTTTGCGTTACTTAAAATGACGATTTTCATTGGGTACAACTCTGCCAGACCCATCAGGAAAGACAGGCACCGATACAGACCATCCTTCTTTTTTTAAGCTGATATTTAAGCTTTTGAACGCCATTGTCACATAGACGTGTCAAGCAAGCGCGTGCCCTGTACGCCAACGACACAAAAATGTGACAAAATGGTAGGTGAAATTTTGGCTTGGCGTGGAGGTCACGCCTGTGCGTTCATGCTCTGGCGTTCAAAGGTTAAGTAATCAGGATTCGAGGATTATATTGTCTACCTTGTTTGCATGAAGCCTTTAGTTGATTGACGGAAAATGAGCAGTATAATATTACGATAGCGACAAGTAACCTTTCCCGCCGGCAGCTGGATGAAGCAATCATCGAAAAGTAGGTATGGAATCAATCAAGACTGCTTCGCCTCACATGCATGGTATTATAGGTAGGTAGGTACTCCGTGATTTAGAAAGGATTTTAGGTATAAAGGGTGTAACAAGACCCTTAAGAGGGCCCTTCCCGGTCCGTCTTTCGTCAACGCGAGCATGGTCGAAAAGCTTGTTGTTTCATCCAGAGCCTCAGCGACGATTTTCTTCCAATTCCACGGTCTTGCCCCGCCCCGACCCCGCTCATCTCGTCTCCCGCGCACCTCATACCGCCTAACGCGATGACATTGAACGAAAAATAGTGTTCGAAAATTTCTTAAACTTGTTCCAGGAAATACGTGTTTTTGAATAAGTCTTACAAGTGTGTGAAATAAATATTTGTCATTAAGAATCTCAATTTAAAAAAAAACTTGTGAAAAAGTTGGAACTTTGACCCCCAATATCTCCGTAACTAGAAAGTTCCCAGGTATGGTCTATGGTCTATGGAGAACAAGTGCCTTTCGGCTTCGTTAAGGGTCTTGTTACACCCTGTTCCTATAGGTAGGATAAGGGTGGTTTTCAGATAAATACGCTTTTTCTCATGGGGAAACTATACAAGGTGAAAAACTACTAAACGGTCACCATGTATACAGTACACCAGTCTGAACCCCCCATATAGAAATTTTTCGTCGGTTATAAAAAAAAAAACAGCAGTTTTTTTTCAAAACTGCAATACCTATACGGTCAAAATGTATGAAACAGCTGATTAAAAAAAATACTGATGAAAAATTTCTAGGTGGAGGGGTTCTTCGGAATGATGTACTGTTTATATATATTTTTTTTAATATTGTATGTCTTATAGCATCGTATTGGACAAGTCTGTAAAGATGTTATAATTGTTGGTAAATAAATAATAAATAAATAAATGTACTGGTTGGGTGGTATGCGCTACCTGTGACGATAATTTTAGCCAAAACTTAAAATAACACAAATCTGCAGCCGTAATCACTACATAGTATAAAACAAAGTCGCTTCCCGCTGTCTATCTGTCCCCATATATGCTTAGATCTTTAAAAGTACGCAACGGATTTTGATGCGGTTTTTTCTAATAAATAGAGTGATTCAAGAGGAAGGTTTACATGTATCACATTGCACCCGTGCGAAGCCGGGGCGGGACACTAATATTTAAATTAAACTAAAATTTAATTCTTTTTTTTTTCGGATGGGAAATCATCAATGACTCCTCCCGCTCTGGGCGGAGCAGGAGGAAGTGTCAGACTTTTACTGACAAAAACCCATCCATGTTCCTTCATCGCCCTTTGTGTTCTGGGGCCACGGTATCTCTTCCGAACAGTCCCGCAGCCCCGGCAAAAGTTAATTCCCTGACTCATAAATTCTGTCTGATTAAGGCTACGTTACTTTGCCAATTAGACTCAGTAACAGTCGAAATCAATTCTAATTATTTGTTATTGAGACTTTTCAAGTACATTTTTAACACGTTTTATGAGCTTCATCTGTAACTAATTAAAAAAAATCTTAGAAACTTCTCGGTTTCCGACTGAGCTGAAATGTTTCAAACATGTTCAGTTTGAATGACAATACATGGTGAGTTACGTAGGTTCATTCAAAATCCAATATAGCGGACTCCCAAAGATTACGGACTATTTATTTTATGCATTCCCATGATATGGGTATCAAATGAAAAGGTTTCCTGAGAGAAGTACGAGAAATAAAATGGCGTCACTCTTAAGCAAGGCCCAGCTACGGGCACGTGTGACAAGGAGGGCTTCGCGAAGGTAGAGAGGAAGAAGAGGAAGAAGCCCCCTAGTCGGAACCAGTGCGGGACCGCACTGGCAGGACCCAATGGGCTGCGTCCGGCAATACCAACGACGCAGCTTTATGTATCCCGGCTACATCACACCACGAAGGTTGAGGAGATCGTGGAGTATGTCCGATCGAAGACCAGCTGGACCTTGAGGGTTGAGAAGTTGGAGTCGCGCCATAACACGAATTTCAAGTCGTTCGTGGTGCGAGTTCCGACTCGTCATATTGAGACCTTCCTCAAGGAAGAGTTTTGGCCGAAGGGTGTCATGTATCGACGTTTCCGCGGAACTCTACGTGACACCACGCAGCGCAACAGGACGCCGTCACTTCGTGTACAATAGTTATATTTTCTGGTTTTTATATATATGTATGATAGTCTTTAAGGTATTTATGTTATGGGTCTTTGTAACCTGAAATAAATGATATATTATTTATTATTATTCTCCTTTATTCAATTATATACATATAAATTACATTTTTAAATATTTCTAAACAAATGAATATTAAAAAAACATTTAAAAATATAAAAAATAGTGGTCCGCCGGTATCGGGAGCAGGGTCCAAGCTACCGATGGTTAGGGCTCCAGAGACAGGAACCTCCTCACAATGCGAGCCGTATCGAGGCGTACTGCCTTCTGAATCAGGCCCTTGATCAAACCGCCTAAGGAGAGCCTCGAGAGATGTTTATTATTATTAAGCGGTTTTTTTAAACTATAACATTGTTTTTCGTGCGTGTATGACCAGATATAAAAACGAGAAAGGAGTATGTAAGGATCGTAGCAGGTGGCGTTCGGTGGTTTCTGCCTACCTCCATGAATAAAGGTGTGAGACTATGAAAGTCAATGAAGTATTTGCAAGATCTATTAATAGATCAATTACCTATTGATTCATCAACCTTAAGTTATGATTGCGTAGGTATTTATAGTACTATCAATCACTTCATGAATAGATACGTAATTTGTACAATATTATTGCTCTAATGTCAAAGAGCAATTGGCGTTATTGGTGCTATCATTAATATTCTATATTTATCTTAATTTCTATGGCAAGTAATGGCAGAGCATAAAATCTAAAATTAGTATTGACAACATCACGCATGTAATCCTCAGGGATAGGCAGAGGTGTTATATCAAGTCCCATAATGTAACAAGAGGCGTGCCTGCTGCCATGAACCGGGCACAAATACACTCCGTGGTTCATCATATGCCTTGCCTTTTACCGACTACGTTGCGGTCGGCTTCCAGTCTAACCGAATGCAGCTGAATACCAGTATTGTATACGCGACTGCCTATCTGACCTCCACAATCAAGTTAGTACTGGGTGATATCAAATCAAATCAAATCAAAGCATTTATTTCAAGTAGGCCAGTTACAGGCACTTTTGAATTGTCGAAACAAAGATAACAATTAAATGTAACTACAGTCCCAGTCACAAGGCATAAAAACTGGAAAGTACTGTAGTTGCCCATTCCCTATCGTAGATCTCTATGGAGAAGAACGGGCAAGAAACTCCATGGACACTCTTTTAAATCAGCAAATTGTTACAAAATCTTGGTTACATCATTCATGTTGAGATGGTACACTATGTGAGAACGATGTAGCAAGATGTGCACATTAAAAGTGTCCACAGTAAAAACAAAAAAGACAATTAAAAAAATAAAAATAATTAATTCAAATAAGCCGTGGCAACTAAGAGATGACCAGTCACACTGACAGCGCCCGTTCACGAACATGACGCATAGATCAGCACCATTCAACTCAACCATTTTGAAGGGAACTAAATGATCCGACACACGCGCCACCATCAGCGAGACATTTGATAGTACGTACACTATCCTATAGCAAGACTGGTTATCAGACTCTCGGACCACTAACTACCTGTAACGACTGTCAAAGATCTACAGATGACAGCCGGGAACAACGGCTTAACGTGCTTTCCGAGGCACGGAGGAAACTCGGTATGTAATGGGTGGTCACCCATCTACAGGCCAACCTAAGCATGCGCGGCTTAACCTGAAGATCGACTAGAGCGGCTGTTATTATTTATTTGAGTGTACTCATTACAAACATACAAAAATACAAATCTTCTTCTACAATATTACTAGCTATTGTCCGCGGCTTTGCTCGCGTTTTGGTCGGAAATAATTCCACGGGCACGTTGTAAATATAGCCTATAGCACTCGGGGATAATGTAGCTTCCTATTAGTGAAATTTTTTTCAAAATCGGTTCAGTAGATCCAGAGATTAACCCCTACATCCTTACAAACTTTACCTCTTTATAATATTAGTATAGATTAGAGTAGATTTCCACTTTTTTTTTTTAAATATTAAATGGGCCTTCTCTTGACCTCAATCTATTTCGGATTTCCTGGGGAGATGAGGTTTAATAGTTGCATATACGAAGGAGTTAGTAATGAAGTCTAAATAGCAAGTTAAGTTTGTAGCACAGAGGATATTACTAAACTCAGTTTAAAGGTGCAATAGTTCCACTTCCAAAGTATTCCACTGATAATCAAGCTTCATGGAATATAACTACATAATTCTGCCTGCGTCTTTGCCCGCGTGGCGTTTGACAATTGTCCCACGGGATCGTAGGTGCTACCGGGAAAAAAAATATTCTAGGTGTTAATCCACTTTAAAAACTAAAGTAATGTGTGCCATATATCACATTAGTTTTTTAGTGAAAAGAGTAACATGACTTGACTTGACTTGACTCGACTTGACTCGACTTGAATCGACTTGACTCGGCTTGACTCGACTTGACTCAACTTGACTCGACTTGACTCGACTTGACTCGACTTGACTCGACTTGACGACTCGACTTGACTCGACTTGACTCGACTTGACTCGACTTGACTCGACTTGACTCGACTTGACTCGACTTGACTCGACTTGACTCGACTTGACTCGACTTGACTCGACTTGACTCGACTTGACTCGACTTGACTCGACTCGACATGACTCGACTTGACTCAATCTCGCCTGATGGAATAAAATGGATAAGCCCTACGATAATAATGGCGCGCCCAGAAGATGCCTAATCACTAGAAAAAGGTGTTGTGGATAACCATAATAGGAAACAATGGCCATCATTAGATGGGTCGCTTGCTTGTTCAAATGGTAATCTCATCATTTACCTCTACTGTGAAATACGATAACCCTTGGCAAGACTTAGACTTTCAGAGTCTTGGCTAGTATAGGCCGCAAGCTTGTTTACCATAGATAAAATAATTATCATAGATTTTAAAGACTTACCAGTAAAGCAATGTGTGGTAGGTAGAGTGTGTCATTCTCCTGGTTTCCTTCTGACAACTCCTCGACCCAAGTCAGTGGATGTAGAGGAATTGCAGACAGAGTAGCATTGTCGTTGAATTTCGTTACTTTATGTTCCAGGAATTCTCTGTGAAAGAAAATAATATTATGTAGAATTACACTAGTATTACACAAGTACCACAAGTAAGCTGTTTACTGAGCACTATATAGACTCCACCCGGATTCCGAACACAAAGATATTGTGCTCAGTACCGTTACCGTTTGTTGATATTTAGTCGATTTTAATCATGCAAAAAATAATCGTTAATTTTCTTAATACTGGCAACTCAGTCAATAAATGAATGTAATAAAAGCAACAGTTGCCTCTCTTGTTTTTTATCTACACTGTGCTAAGATTCAGATATTTTATCCTAGCTTCCTTGTGAGTATATTTAAATTGAATAATAAACGAGCTAACGTATGCATATAAAATCAAATCTCTGCAGTTTTTTTTACGTCCATATTCTATAACGGTATTTTTTTTTACCGAGGAAAACCTTACAGGTAGAAATACCTACCCGACCTGGGGATTGAACCCAGGATGGTCAGAATACTAGACCAAAAAAGCGGTCTAGAAAAGTCTGTTTTAATGAAGCATCATCATCGAAAAAGCAGCAATACAGGAAAAAATGCAGCAAAGTAGTGTTGCAGGACTGACTACACAGGTTGCTCGAACATACCAACTTGTCTACAGGACGTAAATAGACCCTTCACGAAGCCGTCAACCAAGCATTATGTACATCAAACTAAGTAACTGTACGCAAGAATTATTGCTGGGAAACGACTTTTTTTGTTGGTGTCAAAAATCACGGCTTACGGTAGGGCTCAATGAAACACAATGAAAACATTGTGCTGATGGATGAATTGAATAGTACGGGGGTCGTGGAGGTGATTAAAGTAAAGTTCTTTCATTAAAAACATGCATTTAAAAATACTTCTGAAAAAGTTGGAACTTTGACCCCAATATCTCCGTAACTAGAAGGTTCCCAGGTTCCAGAAAAAAATATATCGCAATGACGGGAAGTACAAGTGCCTCTCGGCTTCGTTCAAAGTGCCTCTCGGCTTCGTTCAGGGTGCTTTTACATCCTTTAGTGCAATAACCTAATTGTTTTAGTGACACACCTGGAGATTTTTTAATTTATTATAACAAGACAATAATTAAATACCTAGGCTACGGTATTTATTTAGTTACTAAAGTAATTAGTGCTTTGAAGAATAAGAAATAATAAAAATGTGGGAATTTTAATGTTTATAATTAAGGATAATCTTTTAAATTGCTACTGGAAATGTTTTATTGTTTTTAATTCTTTAGCTTGTTAAGAAAATAATAGAAAAAACAATGGGGTAATAATACATTTTTGTTGCTTTGCTTATTATTATCATCTACCAATTCATGTGGGGTCGACTTGTTCAGTCTAATTGAATACAGCTGGATATTAGCATGGAGGAACAATCCAGTTGGGTACTACGATACCCCTTGGTTGTTTGACATTAATGTAACGGCTGTCGCGACATCGTTCGAATTTTGAAGTGATGATTAGAGGATATTACTTGTATCACTGTACATCTGGCTGGACGTGCTGATGGCCGAAGGAGCAAGGCTTTGACCGAGTGGTGGCCAAGGTTAGGCCAAAGACAGCTCGCGGTTCGTCCGTCTCATGACGACAGGCCGTGTCGACGGCGCGTTCGTGTTCCACGCGCACCTCAAAGAGTTGTCAGCAAACGGAAAGGGGTCCGAAAGGACCGATGCCTGCCAAGGCTGCGGTGAAAGAGATACCGCAGCGGTGGAACGCAAGGGGCAAAAGAAGGAACATGGATGGGTTTTAGTCAGTACAAATCTGACACTGCTTTCCGCTCCACCAGAGTAGGAGGGGTCATTTGAGGACACCGCACCCGAAAAAAAAAGGTTTGGCCAAAGAAACTAGGACCGTCCTAAAGCTCGTTGGTATGACGATATCGTCAAAACCGTGGGAAACACCTGGATAAGGGACGCACAGAACCGGGAAGTGTGACAGAAAAAAGGGGAGGCCCATACCCAGCAGTGGTAGCAGTGGGTGATTCCGGGCTGATTTGATGATGACGATGACTAGTATTACTGCTAGTCTCTTTTGATGGCATACCTAACTTTATTTAATACTAGTCCGTGGCCTCACTCGCTTTAATTTAGAATTTGACAGTCAATTCGGGTTGTACTCTGCTTGTAATAATATAATTCAATCATGATTCGAAAGACACGTGGCGCCATCTATTACCACAATAAAGTTATTGTTGTTTTCCTCGGGAACAGTACTTTTTTCAGGGATGAAAGGTACTTTATTTCCGTTTCTGTACACCTGACAACGTCTAGGCAAAATTTCAGGATGATTCGCTCAGTGTTTTAGGCGTAAAAAGGTAACAAACCAGCAAACAAATTTATTCTCGCATTTATAATTAAAAATTATAATTAAATCATGATTCGAAAGACACGTGGCGCCATCTATTACCATAAGAACGTTATTGTTGTTTTCCTCGGTAAAAGTACATTTTTAAAGAATAACACACTTTACGTCCTTTTCTATACACCTGACAACGTATATGCAAAATTTCAGGAAGATCAATTGAGTGGTTTAGGAGTGAAAAGGAAACAAACAAACTTATTCCCCATTTAGAATAAAAAAATAAATAAAAATAAAATATAAGTAAAGATAGGATTAGGATATAAAATGTTTTAGAGTATTTAGGTTTACCTGTAAACATAAGGTCCAACCTCTTTGACCTTGATCTTGGCATCAATGCCAGCCATGTACTCCTCAGCATTGGTGATGTTAAACAGATATACTTTGGTATATAGCTCCACTTCCGGTTTTCTCCACATTTCGAAGATTTCGCCACCATCGGATAAAATGGCTTTCTGAAAATTAAAATTAAAATGTAAGGATTAATCCTGGAGCCCAGTACATGTACGCACGATGACCAATTAAGCTATACAAAACCAGTTTATCCGGATCTCTCATTGTTGGGGAAATCTATAGAAAGCGAGGCCAAGTTATACTGCAACTATATAGTGTATAATGTAAAATGTTAATTAATTTCGCATCTTCAGTAGTTCAAAGAAAACTTAGAGGATTTGAAAGACAAAAAATGTCAGACATATAAAAAAAATTAGACAAATAATGACAATATGTTTTAAATCAGATAATCTGGAAACTTAATGAAATGGACCCACGACAAGTCAATGAGTTTATAAGTTATCGGTAACTTTGTAATCTTACTTTGTCTCATTAAAAAACTCACTGGTCGCATCGAAACATTGAAATGCAATCACTAGCACTACATAGTATAAAACAAAGTCGCGTCCCGCTGTCTTTCCCTATGTATGAATAGATTTTTAAAACTACGCCACGGATTTTGATGCAGTTTTTACTAATAGATAGTGTGATTCAAGAGAAAGGTTTATATGCAAAACATTGCACCCGTGCGAAGCCGGGGCGGGTCGCTAGTTAAAATAAAATGAAAAAGAACAAACCTGCTTGAAAAAGAAGTCGTATGGCTTCATGAACATAATGAAACATCCTGCTGACAGCGCGAAGAATCCCAGCATCAACAGAATAAAAAGACCTGGAACAAAGATAAATATTGTTAGAAAAGTCAAAGATGGCGCTGTAGTACATTTTGGTAATGCTGCTAAGTATTTTCGTTATTGCTGATAGAATTTGCTTCGTTTGAGATCAGCGGTGGCGGCCCCGGCTTACGAACAGTAAGTCATGGGTTCAAACCCGAGCAGGCGCATTACTTTGAGTCATTTATTTCATCACCACTACTCTCAAAACGGTGAAGGAAAACATCGTGAGGAAACCGGCATGTCAAACAAATGTTTTTGTGAACCAAAAATTCAAAGACATGTGACATCTACCAACCAGCACTGGGCCCGCGTGGTGGATTATAGCCCATCCCTCTCATATAGAGGAGGCCGTGTGTCCCAGCAGTGAGAATATTATAGGCTGATTATGATGATACTTTCGATAAAAAAAACAAGCTTTTGGGTTACATCATTCTCCTGCCCTTATTACAATTTATTTGTGCTCGGCGCAGCATGTCTTCTTCTTCCACACTTCTCTATTACTCGTCATCTCAGCAGTCACCTCCTTTCTAGCCGTTCAATCTTTTACACAGTCCATCCAATCCCTGCTGTTATACAGGTTGTAACAAGACCCTTCACGAAGCCGTCAACCAAGCATTCTGTACATCAAAATAAGTAACTTTACGCAACAATTATTGCAGGGAAACGACTTTTTTTTTGGGGTGAAAAATCACGTTTTATGGTAGGACTCAATATTACGCACTCAAAACATTGTGGTGATGGATGGATTGAAAAGTACGGGGATCATGGAGGTGTTTACATTAACAAAAACTTACGTTAAAAACATGGTATTTAGAAAAAAATTGTGAAAGAGTTGGAATTTTGACCCCCAATATCTCTGTAACTAGAAGGTTCCCAGGTATGGACTAGAACAAAAAAAGAATGAAATGACGGAGAGAACAAGTACCTTTCGGCTTCGTTAAGGGTCTTGTTAAACCCTTTAGATTCCGTTATAATTTATATTCGTACTCAAAATTTTAAGCCGGTGAATAGACGTAAAACTTGAGGATGATTGCTCAAAAAGAATACCTATTCGAAAAATTCAGATAAACATACCCAGAATGTTAGGTATTTGCTCAATGTCAGGTAATGTTGTAATGTCAGGTATTTGATTTAATATTCTGTGATTATTAATATCTTTAAAACACAAAAAAATCGCATGATCTGAAATATTAGAGTTAAAGATTAACTTATTTATGTGTCTCCAATAAGTTTAAACTATTTTTATTTCAAGTTCTAAAAACCTGAATTTTTGGGTCAATGGTTTATTAAAAACGTCTGGAGGACAAATAAAGTTAACCTACAGATACGTTTAAAAAGAGTTTCTAAAGTATCAAATAACATCATCTGCCTCTGCCATGCCATCATGCCATCTGCCGGTTAGTTCCAGTCTAACCGAATGCAGCTGAATACCAGTATTTTACATGGAGTGACTCCTTATCTGACCTCTACAACCCAGTTAGTACTGGGTAATACGATTCCCATTGGTAAGACTGGTTGTCAGATTTTCGGGTCACTCACACACACAATGACAGTCGAGACCAACAGCTTAAGCGGGAATAGCTAGGGCCTGTGAAGAATTTGAAAAATAGGTATTTAAAGAAACTATTTTTTTCGTGTGGAAATCATTAATTGATGTCCTCCGCCGTGGGGCCGGTGGAAGGGTCTATCCGACTCCTGTTGACTAAAACCACACGATGTTCCTCGTCACTTCTGGCTGGTATACGGGTACACACTTGTATTCTGCGTCAAGACTGCCCCCATGGAGTGCGATAGAGACAGCTGAAGCTCAGACCGATTATATCACAAAAATGTTGACGAGATTAACGTTTGGTATTCACCTTTTTTCTCCTTGAACACTGAGTCAATCGATAATAGTCAATTTAGTATTTGTATGATCTACAGGTAGGTTTTTGTTCCGGGTCTGGTAGTTTGTGTATGTGAGGCTAAATGTTTGTAAACGCACCCACAATACAGCAGAAATTCCTAGGGAGGGGCCAAGTTTAAAAAAAAAAAACAGTAAAACAATATACCTCTACTCAACTCTCTAAGAAAATGGACGAGAAGTTAAACTATGCTATCATAAAGACACGTTCCATAGATCTTACACGTACTAAAATTACATATAATACAACTATTACAAGGCACTATTATATGTAATATCATTATATCACGTTGCTTTAATGTTTCTTTATGTGAGGTCAGCAATTTGTTTGCTTTGACAGCGATGCTATTAAAATATTATTATTTTCTTTAATATTCAAAGAAAATAAATAATTAAATCTTCTTGCCTTGTTTTATGTTATCTAAGGTCGGCGCAACACGTTTTTTTATTACATTCTCCTCTGTCAACTTTACAGCCGACTAGTTTTTGCCCGGGGCTTCGCTCGCGTTAATTTCGAATTTGACAATCAATTAGGGTTGTACTCTGCTTGTAACAATAAAAAGGGTGTAACAAGACTTTTAACGAAGCCGAAAGACACTTGTTCTCCCCGTCATTGCAATCATTATTTTGTCCAAACCTGGGAATCTTTGAATTACGGAGATATTGGGGGTCAAACTTTTTCCGAAGTTTTATTTTAATACTAGTTTTTAATGTAGGATTTTTACATTTAACACCTTCACGACCCCCGTCCTATGCAATGCATCCATCAGCACAATGTTTTGAGTGCGTGACATTGAGTCCTACCGTAAAACGTGATTTTTCACCCCAAAAAAAAAGTCGTTTTCCAGCAATAATTTTTGCGTAAAGTTACTTAGTTTGATGTACAGAATGCTTGGTTGATGCTTCGTTTTCGTTAAGGGTCTTGCTACAACCTGTATAACATCACGCTACGACCAAGACGAGCGGAACATTAATGAAAAATGTTGCAAAAACAGGGAAAGTAGATTTTTTCTAATAATTTCACGCGGAACAAAGTCGCAGGCAACAGCTAGTATTCAAATAATTTATGTATAGGTAGGTATTTATTTCATAACTAGATTTGACACGACAAGGCAAAAAACTTGGATTATTATTAAAGGCTAATCCAGAACCACATTGCTTAAATATTCTCGAGAGTCTGTATCGTATTCAAGTAACGTTTTTAGACATTTGCATATCTTGTTATTAAAATGCGTCACTTATTCATTATTGATTATAATAACTGTTTTTTTTTTAAATCTTTTGATCAGTTCAACTCCAACACAGGATACGCCACACCTCTTCTGCCCGTCGTGCACAACTAATGAGGGCTATCGTTTTTGAGTTCACTAGATGGCGTCAGTGTCGAGTAAGGTCATGTCAATAATTATTGTATACTTTAAAGTACGAAAACATTCATAAAAAGTTTAACCAATACGAACATGGTGTAAACTTCAGGTGCATACATATATTTACAATATTCTCCCTAAAATTAGCAAGCATGAAACATTTAAAAATAATTTCACCTCTAAGTACTGACAAATAAGATCTTGTGTTGCTACTTAAAATCTTCAAGTCATGATTAATTAGGAATGGCTCAATCTAGACCACAATCGTGAATATTAGTAAAAATATGTGATACAAAAGCACGCAACACGCGAACACTCTATGACATCTGACATTTCGGTGACCTCTGCGCTACACTAGCGCCTATAGCGGCGATTTATAGCCCCCATTGCACCGTCCAGGACTTGAAGAGGCAACGACAAAGCTGTCCAGGTTGCTCACACTGGTCGGAGAAAATCTGAGTCATTGATTCGAGAAGAAGAAGAAGGCCAAAATATATTCCCCGAAAAGAAACATTTCATCATCTGCCTAGCCTTGTCCCAACTATTTTGGGGTCAGCTTCCAGTCTAACCAGATGCAGCTGAATACCTGAATTTACATGTAGCGACTGGCTACCTGTCCTCCAAAGCTTAGTACTGGGTTATGCGATACCCCTTAGTAAGACTGGTTGTCAGACTTTCGGGCCACTGACTACCTGTAACGATCGCGTCAAAAGTGTACAAACGACAGCCGGGACCAACGGTTTAACGTGCGTTCCAAGACACGGAGGAAACTCTGTATGTAGTGTATGTTACCTGGTTTCCAACTACCAGTATCGACTGTCGTATCGACTGACTTTGATTTGTATGCTGCAACGCAAGACATGGATGTACTCGCTATATTGTATTTATTTAACACCCCTGTACAACCCATGTCCACAAATAAAGATTTTCATTTTCAAAGATGTACGATTGACAGCCGGGAAGGAACGGCTTATGGACGAAATGGTCTCCGTAAAATACGGAGAGCATATAAGAAGAAGTCTGAAAGTGGCGCTGGTGACTGTAAAGTTGTGTGGTGTGAGGGAATGAGGAAAATGTCGTGAGGAAAGTTTTGAGCATGAATGTGGATGGGTATAAGAGTAGAGGAAGACCGAAGATACGATGGATGGACTGTGTGACGGATGATACGGCTAGAAAGGAGGTGACTGCTGAGATGACGAGTAATAGAGAAGTATGGACCCCAAATAAATTGGGTTAATCGCAGTAAGAAGAATGAAGATGATGATGGTCACCTATCCATGTACATCCCTCGGCCTGAGATTTAGAATAAACGAATATAATAATATTATACAGGTTGTAAAAAGACACTTAACGCAGCCGTCTTAACAATTATGGCTGGTAAACGACCTTTTGTTTTGGGATGAAAAATCACGTTTTATGGTAGGACTCAATATAACGCACACAAAACTTTGTGTTGATGGGTGGATTGAATAGTACGGAGATTGGAGGTGGTGTTTACAGTAAAAAAACTTACGTTAAAAACATGTATTTTTAAAGAACTTGTGAAAAAGTTGGAAATTTGGCCCCCTATATCTCCGTAACTAGAAGGTTCCCAGGTATGGTCTAGAACAAAAAAATGATCGCAATGACGGGGAGAACAAGTGCCTTTTGGCTTCGTTAAGGGACTTGTTACACCCTATATATGGTTGGAAGACTAAGTAGATCAATGTGAAAAGCAAATAGTCAAGTTCAAATCTATTACCCACCTACCTTATATTACGTGAAGGGTGAAGAGATCACAATTATGCATTACGGCACTAGTATATAATTAGTAGTTTCTTATTGTCTCAGTGCGGGGCAAAGGCCTCTTCTTGTAAAGAATTAAGTAATCAGGCTTATTACTAGCTTAGTTATGTATGCATATGGTGTATTTTTAATTGTGAGAATTATATGTTATGCAGTAGATTAGCTCGTCCGGGGATGTACTAACAGTTTAATGTACAAAGGTATACCTACGCGGGGTTGTGTAGGTTATACAGACCCTTCACGAAGTCGTCAACCAAGCGTTCTGTACATCAAATTAAGTAACTCCACGCAAAAATTATTGCTCGGAAACTACTTTTTTTAATTGAAATACAGTTTTTGATAGAACTCAATGTGTGCACTCAAAACAATGTGCTGATGGATTGAATAGTACAGGGGTCATAGAGGTAATTGAAATACTTGTATTTGAAATAAAATTTTGTGAAATTTCGGAGTTTTGACCCCCAATATCTCCGTAACTAGAAGGTTCCAAGGTATAGTCCACAACCAAAAAATATCACAATGACGGGAAGAACAAGTGCCTTTCGGCTTCGTTATGGGTACTCATTATAATGCTGCAAGAGTTGGTTAAGACACTATTGGAAAACATTTGTATTTTTTCTTCAAAACTGTGATAAGCCGGATAAGGAACCTTGGTCAAGGCTGTCGAATCGGAGAATCTGTGATGAGTCAATGAATCCAATAATTTATTCATGAGACCATTTAGGAGCATCAAGCTTCCTGCTTTAATGCTACAAAAATAGTATCCTCACCATTAAATTGAGAGCAGCGGTGGCCCAGTGGTGACGGCCCCGACTTACGAACAGTAAGTCGTGGCTTCGAACCCAGGCAGGCGCATTACTTTGTGTAATTTATTTCATCACCACTGCTCTCAAACCGGTGAAGGAAAACATCGTGAGCATTCGAAGACATGTAACATCTACCAACCCGCACTGGGCCCGCGTGGGGGCTTATAGCCCATTCCCTCTCATAGAGAGGAGGCCGTGTGTCCCAGCAGTGGGAACATTATAGGCTGACTATGTACCATTAAATTGGGGCCCCAGGATAAGCCGCGTAATATGGGTAACCCTCTTAAGTTCCATTAATCACATTTTATTTAACCCCATTGAAAAAGTCATTGAGTGACATTTTCAATGGGGTCCCATAAAATTAGAGTGTTGTCTTAATGATTGTAATGATTATAAGTCAGTAAAGCCATATTTTTTACGGTCGCGTCAACGTACAACCTGACACTGTCCTGCAAATTGCAAAAAAAAACGTATAATAAGAAAATTTTATTTACAAAAAGAAATGCAAATTCTGTATCTACTTGATTTTAATTCTCACCTAAACTCACCCCCGCTTTTTGAAAAGATTGACTACTAATGAGAGCTAGATGCTAATCTCAAGTCTTGATTATTAGCTATCTAAAATATCAATTTATAATCATGTACATATTATTTGTAAAATAGTTATACAGGCTGTCGCATAGCATCCTGGTCAAATTCAAGGAGGTATCTATACTAATGATTCTCGACCCAGCTTCGAAAGAGTAGGATTTATTTTTATTTTTTACGGATATAGGTAAGCGTATTTAACCACCCCCTAGTTTCCATACTGTCCATATTTATACTGTGGTATAAACGTTTGCGTTTGTGTGTGTGACGGCGCGTTTATTGGGCTGGGAACATACGGGCTACGTTTTAAGATGGGTGGTTAACACTTACCGATTTCCGTGAAAACAAAAACCAACCCTTTTTATGATCGATTCGGTTCGAGAATCATTAGTATAGATACCTACTTGAATTTGACCAGGATACAAAGCGACAGCCTGCTGTATATCCAATAACAGATTAAAAATTAATAGGCCTTTGAAGATTGAGGGCCATAGAGCATCTTTATTTATCGATTCGTCTTAATGATTCAATATATCAACGCATATGATGTACCTTTTCACGAACGCTAAACAACACCCAAATAAATGTGTACATTTATTACGCTCTGTTGGAATTTGTACGCTCGTCTCAAAACCTGAGAGTTGTAATTCCAAGACACATTATTTGGATATAACTATCGTAGGCCGGTCAAAGTCAATGACCTTCGCCACACATAATTATGTATGCAGTTATTGATCGATTATATATTAATTTAAAGACTTCCATTGAATCGAAGCAAAAAAGAATCGTTAATGTGCGAATTCGTTGAAATTTAACGTAAAATAAAAAATTAAGGTCACTTCTTTTAATCTTTGGCCATAAAGAAGTTGGTCAAGTGGTCAAAAGCGCGATTGTTGAGCATAAGGTCCTGGGTTCGATTCCCGATTCGTTTAAAGTGTTATTTCGTTTTTCCATCAGGAATTTCTAAGTTGCAGCCACGAAGTCTGGATTTGTGCCCGGTTGATGGCTATAGGCTTGGCTCCTATTACATGGCACTTAAACGTAACGGGTGAAATGTGGGTGTGCTATAAGGTGCCTAACCCTTCGGGGATTATAGTCGTGATGTTATTTATACTAATATTTTGTAGAGGTAAAAGTTTGTGAGTTTGTATGTTTGTATGTAGGGGGTAATCTCTGGATCTACTGAACCGATTTTGAAAATTCTTTCACTAATAGGAAGCTACATTATCCCCGAGTGCCATATGCATATGTACAAAGTGCCCGTGGAATAATTTCCGACAAAAACGCGAGCGAAGCCGCGGGCAACAGCTAGTGTTATAATTTGTATAAAACATTTCAGTTCGCCTCGTCGTAAATCAGTAAATAATAAATCAGCTGACTTGCAACTCTACTAATACCCGGAAAGTAAATAAGTCGACATGTTAATATAACAAATTACTTATTTTTATCTTCCTCAGTAGATATTTAAATGATTTCCTATGTATTTAAAACTAGACCAGTTACCCCTGAACTTGAAAATGAAGCTGCATGTAACATTCACACTAATCATTACGTCTTAAGATGTAAATTTCATTGCACGGTTTGTCTTTGAACTACTTGAGATAATATTTAAAGAAAATGAACTTTTTTTCTTAAAAATAATACCAAAGTAGCATTTAGCAATTCTCATTGATTTGTTGACATAAGTTGTTGGTAGATCAGATATACAGACCAATAAACAAAATTATGTTTTGTTGCTTAAATACCATGATGAGTCTTTAATTTCTATATAATATATTTAATTCTTCCCCCAGGAAATTCACAGTAGCAACCACGGAGTAAGGATTTGTGCCCGATTGATGATAATAGGCTCGCCCCCTATTCCATTCGAGTTAAATATAATATAACTGGCAATCACTACATAGTATAAAACAAAGTCGCTCCCGGATGTCTGTCCCTATGTATGCTTAGATCTTTAAAACTACGCAACGGATTTTGATGCGGTTTTTTTAATAGATAGAATGATTCAAGAGGAAGGTTTATATGTATCACATTGCACCCGTGCGAAGCCGGGGCGGGTCGCTAGTACTATTTAATTTGACGCCACGGTTGGCACAGTGACTGAGCGATTGGCTGCTGCGCTGCGTGTCGCGGGTTCGATCCCCGCACGGAACAAATATTTGTATGATGTTCCGGGTCTGGCTGTTTGTGTATGTGAGTTTAAATGTTTGTAAACGCACCCACGATACAGGAGAAATTCCTAGTGTGCGGCAAAGTATTAAAAAAAATAATGGGTTGTACTATTAGGAACACCACTAACAGGCGCCCCATTACACACCGAGATTCCTCCGTGTCTCGATAAGCACGTTAACCCGGTAGATCTTTGACAGTCGTTACCTAAAAAGTCTGACAACCAGTCTTACCAAGGGGTATCGTATTACCCAGTACTAACTGGGTTGTGGAGATCAGATAGGCAGTCGCTCCATGTAAAATACTGGTATTCAGATGCATCCAGTTAGACTGGAAGCCGACCCCAACATAGTTTGGAAAAGGCTAGGCAGATGATAACTATTAGGAACACCATTGCTTATCCCTTCTGAGATTATAGTCACATATAATATGTATAATCGTAACATGAATGATGTAACCAAGATCTTGAAACAGTATTTTGATTGAAAAGAGTGTCCATGGAGTTTCTTGCCCGTTCTTCTCCATAGAGATCTACGCTTTGGAATGGGCAACTACAGTACTTTCACAAGTTATTATGCCTTGTGTCTGTGATTGTAGCTTCGCCTTTGTTTTTCTGACATTCAAAAGTGCCTGTTATGGTCTAATTGAAATAAATGCTTTGAATTTGAGTTTGATTTTGAGTTGTTATGTTACGTATGTTCTTTTAAAAGTTAGAGTTATTTCTAATTGACCAAGAACTTGTGAGCAAGGTCTCACCTTCACGGTGCAGTTGTAAAGGGACTGACAGAGATTATAATTTATTGTCATTGTTGAAACCTGTTATTTTATGTAAATACCTGTAAAACAATTCCGTGACTGACTTACAGACAAACACAGTTCAAAGATCATATAAGGTCTCATTAAAATAGGTGGACAAATTTTAACACAGCGTGCAGTACGTCTAACCAAAGATATCCAAGCAAAAAAAACACCGATTAAAGTGATTTAATTTTGACATAATGGATGTGTTTATTCTAGAGTGCCGCCGGCAATTTATTGTTTTAGGTCAAAATATAATCACTTTAATCAGTGTTTTTTTTTGCTTGGATATCTTTGGTTAGACGTACTGAACGCTGTATTAAAATTTGTCCACCTATTTTAATGGAACCTTATACTTACATATAATGGGTGTATGGAACCCTTATGGAAGCCGAAAGGCACTTGTTCTTCCCGTCATTGCGATATTTTTTTTTGTTCTAGACCATACCTGGGATCCTTCTAGTTACGGAGATATTGGGGGTCAAAGTTCCAACTTTTTCACAAGTTTTTTTTAGTACAAGTTTTTAATGTTATAACTTTACTTTATATACCTTTACAAAACAACCTTTAGGGTGAGGCTAAGCGAGCGTAATTTTTTGAGCTGCGTGTCGTGTAAAATGAGTCGTGGAATTTACGCTGCTCAAAAAAATACGCAAGTTTGGCTTCACCCATAATTATGGTCCTAAAAATTAACAAAGTTCTTTAAATCCTGTCGAAAGGCGTCGTATCTCTAAACTGGTGCAATAATTATATCGCGTTCTCGCACGACATTATTAAATGAGGCTAATGCATATACCTATAAAGGAAACATACATAATAATATCACAGATTGATTTATACAATAATAATACAGTATAAGAATCAATTTCTGTGTAATCAGAGGTAATATAACTTAATAATGTAATGACAGTTTGTAGGAATTGTGTAGAAATCGCTGGTTTTGAGTTGATTTTGTTATTAACTCTTGGTCGGTGAATGATTAAATTTGATTGTGAAACTTTGCTTATACAGGTTGGAATTTTTCAACGCCACCTGGAGGGAAAGTACTCTAAATACTGGAGATAGAAAATTTTACTCAAAAGAAACAGTACTTTATTCTTAAAAAGAAATAAATCTGCTTTCAAATAATTTCGAAAATTCGCTTGCTACACTCGGAAATCAAACCGGCTAAATTCCAAAAAGTAACCCCTGTACTTTTATTACATCAATCGATAGGGTAAATCATATGGATCAAATCTCTTTAACAAACATGTTAAATTAAATAAAATGAAAACAATGATATCTAAACTTATAAATTCAATGGGATAAGAAAAAGCACTTTTCCTCAAACCCCCATCTGATTACTAATTGTGTTAGTACCTAATTAATAAATTGAAGAAAGAAGATTACAATTTGCACGTGTTTGTTTGTGCAAATTGCAATCTTCTAATCTAAATAATTCTTCGATATTTTAATAAATAAATGACGCCAAAGATAATTTAATTGTTAATTGGGTGACCTTTTTTTCTTGGAATTTAACCGGTTCGATTCCCGAGCGTGGCAAGCGAATTTAAAAAAATATTTGAATGCAGATTCATTTCTTTTTAAAAATAAAGGATTGTTTCCTTTGAGTAAAATTTTCTATCTCCAGTATTTAAAGTACTTTCCCTCCAGTTGTAAAATTACACCCTGTATAATACCTGAAGATTATAGTTACTAGATGATTCGTCTTTGGTCTTTGCGTAATCAGGAGTGTGGTTTAATTTTTGGCAAAATAAAAAGCATTCACTATCTTGGACGTTTTGTTGTCCTGTCATTCGTATATCTTTTCATTCGTTACAAGTAGTTAGAAGTCAGACAACCAGTCTTACCAAGGGTAGGTATCGTGTTTCCCAGTTACGCGGCTGTGGCGGTCAGATAGGCAGCCACTTCATACAAAATACTGGTATTCAACAGTATCGAGTTCGAAAATTCGGAATTGCGGTTCTAGGGCATGCCGGTTTCCTGAAGTTCCAATGTCAGCACATAATCTAAACAACTGGACCAACCAGTCTTATCCAACAAAGTTGGGTAAGGTTTCCAGTTTAACCAGAAGCAGCCAAGTATCATTGAGAACAGCTGAGTACTCAAACCGGTCAAGTATTATAAGAGTTGCAACATCAGGTATGGAAATGATTCCGTTTTAAACAGGAAATTGATTTAATCTTTCGCGAGTACGATTATTACAATCACGTAACATAACATTACGCCTCTAATCACTAAAGGGTTAGGCAGAGATGTACCTAATAGAGTAATAGTACACCCACATTTCGCAGGGGGCGAGCCTACAGAGTGTAACAAGACTCTTAACGAAGCCGTCAACCAAGCATTATGTACATCAAACTAAGTAATTTTACGCAAAAAATATTGCTGGGAAACGAATTTTTTTTTGGGTGAAAAATCACTTTTACGGTAGGACTCAATGTAACGCACTCAAAACATTGTGCTGATGGATGGATTGAATAGTACGGGGGTCGTGGAGGTGTATATAGTAAAAATCATACGTAAAAACTTGTGAAAAAGTTGGAACTTTGACCCCGAATATCTCCGTAACTAGAAGGTACCCAGGTATGGTCTTGAAGAAAAAAATTATCGCAATGATGGGGAGAACAAGTACCTTTCGGCTTCGTTAAGGGTCTTGTTACACCCTTTAGGCTCGCCCCCTGCGAAATGTTTTTTATAGCCGTTACCCAGGCAGAAATCCAGACTCCGCTGCTACAGAGAAATTCGTAATGGATATACCCAATTAAAAATTAATATACTTACAGACGAAAACACTTTCATATCTATTGACGACCCGAATGGCGCAGCGGTAGTGAGGCTGCCTTACGTTCTTAGGGTCCTGTATGCTCCTACCGGGTTCGAGTCCCAGTAGGAGCAAATGTTTGTGTGATGAGCATGGACATTTGTTTCCGAGTCATGGTTGTTTATATGTATAATAAGTATGTATTTACAAACAAAAAAGTATCTATGTAGTATTATCAACTATCTGGTGTCCACGACACAAGCCTCGTTGCTTAGTGTGGCACCTAGATGGCGCTGTGTGTGTAATGTCCAGCGATATTTATCTATTTAAATTATAAATAGCTTAATCGAACATTATTCGTTGGCACATCTACTGACATCTAGAATTTTTAAACCTGTTATTTGTGATCAATTGTGATCTTTGACTCGTAATTTTTCCCTGCCATTCTCCTTTGACAAATAATACAAACTTAAGTCAATGACTCACATCTTCAGTTTGATTAATAGGTATAATCGATTAGTTATACATATCTCGAATCAGCACTCGCTGTCTTCTCATCCCTGACAGCCAAAGGACTACATCTTAACAAGAGATAAATGTTTTCAAGGCGTTTCATTTATATATTAGGTCCCATTAAAATAGATAGACAAATTTTAACACAGCGTTCAGTACGTCTAACCAATGACATCCAATAAAAAAAAAACACTGATTAAAGTGTTTTTTTTTTTACCTAAAATAATAAATTGCCGGCGGCACTCTAGAATAAACACATCCATTAGGTCAAAATAAAATCACTTTAATCAGTGTTTTTTTTTTTGCTTGGATATCTTTGGGTTAGACGTACTGAACGCTGTGTTAAAATTTGTCCATCTATTTTAATGGGACCTTATACATATAAGCTTTTAAATAACTTGCCTTGCTAGTTGCTTAATATGTATTGGTCAAATCTTGCAACTGAATTTCATACCAGTTCTCCTCAACCGATTGAGTTGAAAACAGAACTGGCGTAATGTGGGTGTACTATTAGGTACACCTCTGCCACCACCCTTCGGGGAATACAGCGTGATGTTATGTCATGTATATTTAACTGTAAGAATAATAGCTTGTTATAAATTACATGACAAGACACCATAGCCTAGAGCTCCAATTTTTTTTTTACACTTTTGACCAAAAGTCAAAGGTGTAAAATGGGCAGTAATCAATAAATTGATTTACAGTTAATGTTTTGATGGGGCAATCAAATGTTAGTTATTTTTTTAATTTGACTGACGTTGTGGTTTTAAAACTTTCTTTTTAAAACGGAATTCTAAAAAAGGTGGAGATTATGTATTCCACCAGCATCTTTTTTGTTTTTTTTTTTCATGTGTGTACACCGATTACTTCGTGATTACTGGGCTGATTTAAGTGATTCTTTTTTTTGACAGTTCATTCTTTTTTTTGACAGTTAATTTTCTAGGTAGGTTGACATTAATATTTAAAGCTAAAACAAAGATTATATTCCATACGAACTCACATGAGCTCACATTACTTATTTGTGACTAATGCAACATCATTAGGCTGCCCTTATCACAATTTCTTTGGGGTTAGGGCAGTCTGTCTTCTTTATTTATATTATATTATATAAAGCTCGATTTTATACTAAATAAAGCTCGATTACCACTCACTGACTCACTGACATAATTGTTCTCCCTGATGGTGGAGGGGTAGGTGGGTATATTTTGACGGATTCGTAAACGAGTAACTCTCTTGAGTACGGAAAAAGTCCCAAACCCCCCCTTTTCGCCCCTCTTCCCCCCCCCCTCCCTATCGTATCTCGGAAACTAAGAGACTGATGGTGTTTTGTTTTTTTACGGATTCGTATAGAAGAGGGTCGGAAAAGTAAAAACCAATTCTAACAATTGCCCCTCTTGCCCCCCTCCCACCCCCTCCCTATGAATTTGAACATTTTTTTTTCAGTTTCATGAAAAGGGGCCCAGAGATGGCCAAAATAATTTTCAAAAACTCCCCCCTCTCGCCCCATTTCTTTTTTCGCCAATCACGCGAGGTGCAATCACCTCGCGCAACACGCAAATACTAGTTTTCTTCTATTACTAGTCGTCTCAGCAGTCACCTCCTTTCTAGCCATTTCCTGCACACAGTGCATCCATCGTGTCTTTGGTCTTCCTCTACTTTTCTACCCTACCACATTCATACTCAGAACATTCCACGACATTTTTATTCCTCCGCATCACATACTTAAACGATGACAACGGTGACTAATTAATATGCAAAATTAAATATTATGAGACTTAGATACCCATAATTGCTAAAATTATTAATGGTCGTCATCACTAAATGAATTAAGTTTCAAAATATGTCAGATCATAAACACAATTAGCATTAAAAAAAAAAACTTGGAAAAATCAAAACGTAAAATAAAATTGACAGCTCGATGACATTCTGCGTCAATAGATTTTTTTTGAAAAAAAGAAGCCAAAAATCTATGTTGCCGGATTATCTCGAGTTCTAGACACGTAACGAAATAGGAAATTCATTCTTATGTATTAATTTTGACAACTGTTTGACATTTTGACGTTTGTTATAGCTCAAACTGCCATGAACTGAAATATACGTTGTCATTTTTTTTTTTCGAAAAAAAAAGCCTAAATACTATGCTACCTTATTGATGATTATCTATGCAGGTAACGAAATAGCCAATTCATTATAATAAACTCTTATTTGACAGCCCATTGAAATTTTGACATTTTGTATAACTCCAACATGAATTACAATATATTGTATCCGGTGTCAAATACCACATGTCTAAATCATATTTCCTGTCATTACTCATAAATTTGACATTGACATTGTCATAACTAAATAAAATCATTTTTTTCGTGTCTATGCTTTAAAACTAATTAGGCTTCCTAGTTCATAACACTTTCAAGTTTTTTATGTATATTTAGTGATTAATGGGGCTATAAACGAGGTAATTAATCACTAAATTCGAATGGTATCTCGTGAATCCGCGATGATTTACTTTAAAAACAAATTACTTCGCTTCCGAATTGTGTGCGCTCACTTGAGTGAGGTTCTAAAAGTGAACTTTTCGATGGAATTAGGTGGTTTATGCAATATTAAAGACCGTCAAAAGATTTACTAAGGCAATAGGCTCCCTATTACATCCATTATCAGATGTCATGTTGAAAAATATATACAGGCTGTCCCTTTGCATCCTGGTTAAATTCAAGGAGGTATTTCGACTAGTGATTCTCGACCTGAATCGATATTATGAAGGGTAAGTTTTTTTATATTTTTTACGGAAATCGGTAAGCGTAAACCATCCCCTAGTTTCCATACCCAAGTAGCACAAAAATGCTTTATAACAGCATTTTCATAGAGCACCGTGGAAACATTAGCTGCATAAACTTGCTGTTTAACAGCGTAGACAGCGCATCCTCTGCTGATATAACTCTAATTTGGGCACAAATTATGCAGCACATAGCTGTATAAGAATTCCAATTAACAAATAATTGAATTATATCAACATCAAATTAGCATTTATGTGTGTAACAGTCGCCCCAATAGCTGAAAATTGCCTGAATAACAAGACACGTGTTACCTATAATACAGCAAAAAAGACAAATGTGTACATTTTATATGCTTTTACACAGTTGAAAGTACACTGAGTGAAATTGTGGAATGCAATAACTTTATTATTTATTTTTCTTTAATATGAACTGTCAATTTGTTAAACATGAAGTATACGTCTTGTGTTGTGTGCAAGATCTCAAGCGCCATTTGTGAGAAAATAAATATAATTTACGGTAAGTAAAAATTTCGATTTCTACCTATTATGTCAGAAATCTTATTGGGGAGGTAACTTTACTGTGAAATACTATATATATTTAGTTCAAAATTTTCACGCGCTCTTAAAATACCACTAAATACAAAAAAAAAAACAAAAAGAAATGGACAGTAAACAAAATAAATGTTATTGTTTTTTAGAAAGAAATTGATCATAAGCTGGTAACGTGTAAATTATTTGTGGACCAAATTAATTCCAATCGATATCTTCTAAAATGAACCAAAATAAAAAGATAAAATTTTAAAATAATTCACAGTCACGCAGCGAAAATGGCGGATAGCAAGTGAACTGTTTTAATATTAATTTAATGTTACGGTCTGTACGGGTGTTCTCATGTGGCCTGTAATTCAGAAAATAGTAAATTAGTTAAGCACTTGTGAGAAACAAATCAGCCATGGATCGATGTGAAGAGTAGTAGTGGTTCACATTTTGCGCTAGTTAACCAAAATTTTGGATCCATAAAACACCTTTATGGATCCAAGCTTTTAGGGTACCGCTGTGGTTCTGCTAAAACCATTTTGTTCTCTTTTTAGTAGTAGTAGACGACAAGTACTTAATTTAAATTGTAGTTTAAATAGGTAGCTGCTATTCTAATTTAATTAAAAAGATAATATATTAACTATTTATTTATTAGATCCGTCTAGTTTTTTTGGCATCAATTTCGACAAAAACTAGATAGGTAGTTTAAGTGGTGATTATATTTCGTTTCTTGAATAATACTTAATTACTAATGATTTTCTTGTTTTTTTTTTTTACAGAACATGCCTTCGTTCAGACTAAGCGACTTCTACAGTGGCTACCGAGAAGTACTAAATACCCCATGAAACTATGAAAATTCAACGCCTGGATCAGGGTGGGATACCCTAAAAAGTACTTTCAAAAGAAACAACATTCCGACTTATGAAGATGCTAACAGCGAACTAACTTTTGTGGAACACAGATACAGATAATCAGGAAAACGGATGTATGAACTTTCCGGTTACATACTCACATATAAAACATCTAATCTTTATTGTAAATTTCCTTCCACAACTTTGAACATAAATAAACACCGTCTTTTCAAGTAATGGTTTCATTTCATTAATAAAATCTGCCAATTACTCAGTTACAGTTTTCGGTTTTCTTTGTCCAAAATAAATGCCAATCACAAAAGGCCTGAAGCATGGATTTTCGAAAATTTTGACAGATGTATGGGCCAAAACTCATTCTTGGAACTTTTAAAAATTGGCAAACTGTCGAAGTTTATATTCAATGTAATATTTTCTGGAGCCTCATCCCAATGAAGCAATTTTTTTAAATGAATCTATATTCTGTTGTGCGAGTATTTAGCTCATTTCGCTTTTTTTTAGAATGATGATTCAGGTTGACCCTAAAATAGTTCTGGCGTCATTTGGTAATGTATTTCACCAAAACAACAAAAATAAAATAACAAGAACAAAATCATTTATTATTTTTGCTAGGTCGTTCAAGGCTGTTTGTTCAATATGTTTCATATGGCCCATTTTTTTTCGACATTCCTGTCTTTAATCATGTATATCACAATCACTCGTGTCTGAACTATCTGAATCGTTGGAACAATCTCTTTCGCATATCATAAATATTACATACGGAACCCGTATATAACTAATTTCAAATACATTTATTTTGGGTCGAGTAGGTATTGAAATTTTGTATAGGACAGCTGATTATTTTTTTACGATTTCGATGGTGGTCCCATAGAGAAAGTTGTTCAGTTTGATGGTCCGTACCACAGTATTCCATATGATTATACCCTTTCTGTTACACGCTGTATATGTATAATATTTGGAACATAACATTTTGGTAATAATTTAGGTAGGTATTAATAATGTCAAAATAATAATAGTGTCAAAATCATTAAAAATATGTCAAAATCACCATTAATCATGTCAAAATCATTAATAATTAATCATTAATTCTTTGTATTTCCTAAATAATACTATATTTAGGAAATACAAAGAAATAAATAAAGGGCAATTATGATCAAATATCCAAGAATTCAAAGAAACACGGCAAGGCACGATTTGACGGTAGTACCAGTGTTGTGGTCCAGTGCCTGAAAATGGGACCTTTTGCCCTAAATAAAGATAAAGATGCATTTATTTGTATATAAACATGTGTCACATGAAATCTGGCTTTGGTTTTACAGTCGGTCGTCTGCCTGACTCTAACCCTCCTTGGGAATGCTGTTATTGGTGATTTACCCATTACCATTCCAAAACCCAAGGTGCTTAATCTGGCTGACTGGGTCTGAAGCTCCCTTAGTTGCCTCTTACGACACCCATGGGATGAGATGTGGTGGTCATATTCTTAGTCCGGGACCACACCCCTTGTTTTAAGGGACATAAAAAACATGTCAGGCGAAATGTGGGTGTACTATTAGGTACCTACACCGCTGACTAACCCTTCGGGGGATACAGGCGTGATGTTATAAAAGTTGTAGTTTATACCATACATGTTGTTTTGACAGACGGATTGCTTAGGTGCGAAATTGATTTGAAGACCGCCTCTTTTATATTATAAATCGTCTTAAGCACCTCTAACGGACCTATTTCAGGGTTCCGTAGCAGAATGGCAAAAAACGGAACCCTTGTAGATTCGCCAAGTCTGTCTGTCTGTCCGTGTATGTCACTGCCACTTTATTCCGAAACTATTAGAACTACATAGTTGAAACTTAGTAGGTAGATGTATTCTGTAAGCCGCTTTAAGATTGTTAAACAAAAAAAAAAAAAGATTAAGAGGAGCTCCCCATACATGGAAATTCTGAAAAAAATAGTGTTGTAGAATGTAAATAAAACTTTCAACCAAAATTAGTTTCAATAAGATTTGATGTTTAGTTTTTGAGTTATGGGACTTTTTCATCAAACAGCAGCAGTAACTTTGTTTTTCATTATCATACTATAAAAAACAAATTTAGTTTTGTTGTTGTATATACAACCATACAACATATGAATGAGCCTTCAAAATAGTTTTATTATATTGTTTGGTGCTACAGAACCCTGTGTGCGTGTGAGTAGGACTCGCGCTTGGCCAGTTTTTTAATTTAAATCTTGACCTCGGTCTCAAAACACGACGAAAGAACTTGTAAATAAATCGATTTCGGCGGTGTCGACTAATAGTCTATAATTATGGACGAAACTCGTGCCAATTTTTTTTCTGGTATGACTCGGCCTATCTGTTTGACGTCAGTAAGGTTTTTCTAGGACCCGGTTTCTAAACCACACAATTAATTACATGCCATAACTAACATTATAAAAGGCGGTGACGACAATGAATGAAAACATTGGTATGTACTACTATACAGCTTATTCATAGCAATATTTGTAAACTATCAAATAAATCCTTATATCTAAATTAAAAACATCGGTGGAGACGACGATACGACAGTAATGAAAACACTGTTAATACTAGTTCATAGGAATATTTTTAATCCTATTATAGAAAAAAAAAATAGCATAAAACTGGTAACGAAATAGAACACCGTTTATAAATACAGGTTCACTCTTCGCATATGGAAATAAAATTTAAGAAACGAATTTGGCAAAGGTTTTTGAAGTAGCGAGTGGGACACATGTGTTTAGCATTAATACCGATGCGGGGACCTTAACCATGTCGGTGCTAGCCTATTAATCTACATCATGTAGAAAATGCTAAAGAGAAAGGAGTAAATGATGCCGTGGCGTCTGACAGGGGGAGAATGGAAGAAGAAACCGTGTTGCGCCGACCACAAGTAGAATGGAATCTTTTACTCTGGACGCTCTTAATGTGCACGTCTTTCTACATCGTTCTCACATATATGTATAATCTCAACGTGAATGATGTAACCAAGATCTTGTAATAATATTTTGATTGAAAAGAGTGTCCATGGAGTTTCTTGCCCATTCTTCTCCATAGAGATCTACGCTTTGGAATGGGCAACTACAGTACTTTCACAAGTTATCATGCCTTGTGTCTGTGACTGTAGCTTCGCCTTTGTTTTTCTGACTTTCAAAAGTGCCTGCTAAGGTCTAATTGAAATAAATGCTTTGAGTTTGAATGCTAAAAATGAGAAACACTACTCGGATAAAAAGCGTGTTATGATTTGTCTAATTCCTAGAATTCATGACGAAACAAGAGAGGAAGGACGCGTTAAACGCTTTTTCCCAACACTATCCTGCAATCGATAGCCACCCGGGCAGATAGCCTGCTAGTGGGGGCGCTAACTAATCGTACTCGATAAGTCATATTGTTACTAACACTGTGGAACTTTCTGTAGTCTGATTAATAAATAAATAATTATAAACGACACACATCAGATCTTCTCCTTTATCGTGTGGTAGTGTCTAACCTGGTGTCAGAGTTTTTACGCCGCCCATGGGCCTGTGACTTGACTTTACATGCCGTCGAGAAATATCTCTCAGACATGCTGGTTTTTTCGAGATGTTTTCCTTCACCGTAACAAGTGAGAAAAATCAGAGGTGCGTGTCTGGAGTTCGAACTTGAGACCTATGATTTGGCAGTCCGACAAGCTATCACACATCAGATGCAACAATTTGACACTGAAAGCGCCTTAAACTCATAGCAGAAAGACCGGTTTTCAAAGTGCAAGTATTACTGATGGTCGATTATCCGCTCATGATGAATCACCCCAACGGATAATCAAAAATAACCTTTAAAGTCTAAACCACAAAATACTAGAAAATACTTCCGACTAATCTGGGATTACCCAAGGTCTAATAGCTGCCTTATTTGAAATAAACGATTTCGCGAATTGAATATGCCTACCTACTAATAAGGTGACCAGGAAACATAAGACGTATCGCGAAGGCTCAGTAGTCATCATCCGCCTAGCGTTTTTCCAACTATGTTAGGGTCGGCTTCCAGTCTAACCGGATACAGCTGAATACCAGTATTTTACATGGAAGGACTGCCTATCTGACCTCCACAACCCAGCAGTAGCGAAGGGTCAATTCTTGTAACAGCGTACTCCGATTGTAGCTTATAAAAATGGCCCTTTTCTTTAAATACTGACTGTGCTATTTTTCAAATGGAAGCTGGTGGGAATCGAATTGTATGGAACCTTCGCCACGGCAACCCAGTTAGTAATACGACACCACTTGGTTGTCAGACTTTCGGGCAACTGACTACACGTAACGACTGTCAAAGATCTACAAATGACAGCCGGGACCAACGGCTTGACGTGCTTTCCGAGGCACGGAGGAAACTCGGTACCTATGTAATGTTTCAGTAGTCACAAGCAGAATTAGTGCCTATGGAGTGTTTGTGAAGAATCATCATCTTCAAGCCCTTGTCCCATATTATGCCGACGCAACACCGTTTTTACCCGACTGCTAGGGAAGGGTTGTTTTTCGCGCGTACCTTATATGTTTTTTTGTAAATTTCTTTATTACCTAGTATGTTCCAAATGGCTGGATGGATTTCAACGATAACGGTATCATTAGATTTCTCTCAAAAACTCAAGAGACCTTAGACAGGTGTTTTAAAAAAAAACATATTGAGGATTTTTGGCGCTAAATAATGTAAGTCGTAATTTTTTTTGTTCAACCGTACTTTTCGAATAGGGTATCAAAAAGAAGGTAATTAATAGGAGATTACAAATATATAAAATACTAGTATTTTGGGCGTTGCGCGAGGTGCAAGCACCTGGCGTGCTTTAACTTAATAAAAAAAAGAAGGGGGGAGTTCTTGAAAATGATTTTGACCATCTCCATGAATCTTAAAAAAAAATGTTCAAAGGGGGGGGGGGTGAAGGGGGGGGGGAGAGGGGGAGTAATGAGGAATATTTTTTATTTTTCCGAGCCTCGTCTATACGAATCCGTAAAAAAACAGAACACCGGTTTCTTAGTTTCCGAGATACGATGGGGGAGGGGTGAAGGGGGAGAGAGGGGGGAGTTTTGAAAAATGGTTTTTACTTCTCCAAGCCTCCCTTATACGAATCCGTAAAAAAAAAGAACACGGGTCTCTTAGTTTCCGTGATACGATAGGGAGAGGGGGGGAAGGGGGGAGAAAAGGGGGGGTTTGGGACTTTTTCCGTACTCGAGAGAGTTACTCGTTTACGAATCTGTCAAAATATACCCACCTACCCCTCCACCATCAGGGAGAACAATTATGTCAGTGAGTCAGTGAGTGGTAATCGAGCTTTTTTTAAAAAAATTACTTTACGGCCCCCAGCTAGGGCTTACAAACTAAGGATACACATTAAATGAACAGACACTTAGGGCACCCCCTGCGGGGTTCGGGCCTAGGCTTAGTGCGTCATTGAGGGGAGGGCAACTAGAGTTTGGCTGGGTCGGATTATTTAATGGGGAATTTAACGTTACATGCTCAGCGGCGCGGGCTGGCTCGTCGAGCAAGGGTCGGTCAGGGTAATCGAGCTATAAATAGTATAATATAAGTAGGTACGAAATACTCGTACAATTTTTTGTCTGGTTTTTTTCTACCATTCAGCCGTCTCGCTATCATTTAGTCCTTTCTCTTTCATATCATTCCTCACACTGTGTGAGGACAGGAAAGATGATTGGATTGTGTGAGTTACACAATCCATCCATCTTTCCTTTGGTCTCTCTCTCTCTCTACGTTCGGGCCATCCATGGGCTCACAGAGTTGGGCCCGTGTCCCAGCACTAGGAACTACACACATCAAAAGTGTCTAGGGATCAACATATATTTTTGCAATAACTTTTCTCCTGATTGATATTAATTAAAATTTTCTTTAAGGATTCATCAAATAAAGTGTTTTCGTTTGTCACAGTAACGATAAACCAAGTCACCTTTGCATTAATAAAGAAATTTGCCATTTTCCTAATAAAGGGATTTTTGACATTTGAACCACTAACACAAAAGTTCGAAAAAAAGACTGAAATTACAGTTTTCTTTAAAATTTTATTGGGTAACTTAAACAATTAATAATCCGTGTTTCTACCGCGAACACTAACAACACAAGAACATCGGTTTGGCATACTCAAAATGAGTTCATCCAAATCACGCTGTGGAATGGCCGCCCATGTTCGTTGCAACAACAAAAAAAGGTCTTCTTGCGACTGGATACCCTCCATATTCGGCAGAGCTCTTCTCTGTAGCATATCCCATGCATGCTCAATCGGATTCAAGTCTGGCGACTGAGCAGGCCAGGGCAGGACATTGATGTTAGCTGCGGCGAGAGTCTGTCTTACAACTCTTGCAGTGTGCGGTCGTGCATTATCATGCATTAACTGAAATAAGGGACCGATTTGCACTTGTAGAGGAACGATGACGTCTGATACAATCGTCTCAGCATAAATTTGAGCGTTGAGGTTGCCTCTGATCCAAATCAACTCAGTTCTTCCGCCGATCCAAATACCCGCCCATACCATGATGGTTCCACCACTATAAGGATGGACTTCCTGGCAGGATTTTAATCGCTGTTGGCGTCCAGGGGTTCTCCAGTGTCGTATACGTCTTGTATCCGGTCTCATACCAAAACGAGACTCATCAGAAAAGCACACGAAACGCCATTGTTCTTCTGCCCAATTTCTGTGTTCAAGAGCCCATTGATATCGTATCCTACGATTGTGCATTGCTATAGGTGGTACCCGTAGCGGTCTTCGGGAATGAAGGTTCACTTCATGCAAGCGGTTTCTGACTGTTTGGTCGCTAATTAAGTTCCCTGAAGAGTGATGAAGCCTCACGGCTAACATCATGGCGGTTATTGTTGGAGCTCTTCGAGTTAAGATTTGAATGTATCGGTCTTGTCTCCGTGTGGTGCAGCGATACCGTCCTCCATGGCGCTCAGCCACGGTACCAGTGCTTCGGTAACGTGTCCAAAGTCGACTGATAACACTCTGACTTGTATTCAGAGCTAAAGCCACAGTACGTTGCCGGGAACCAGCTTCTATCATTCCCACGGCTCTGAGCATTTCTTCCCTGCTTAATTGACGTCGCCGCTCCATAATAACGTTGGTTTTAATCAGTAGTAGGGAAACAGTAGCACTAATAATGTCTTCAATGCGTTGTATGTTTTTATAGGGAAAATATTGACAGCTGATTTTCATCTTTTACTCGAATTTGATTCACAGTTCCTGATTCAAATTATGAAATGCACCAAAAAGGATCCATATAAATTTATAAAATCATAAATTTATTACAAAGCCACATCTCAATCTCAAGAAATCCACATAAAAATGCTTGATCCCTAGACACTTTTGATGTGTGTATATAAGCTGACGGTGCTACAACTGTGTCTACTTCTGATTACAACCTTTTTGGTGAAAAAACCTTGGTGATACCATTTTAGTCAATTATTTATTTTGGTCTGGTATATGATGGTAAATGCGGATATACCATCTTCAAATGCATATTAGGGCAACAATGAATTGATTTTGGTAAACGGAAGTAAGGATTTCTTTTTATTGTTCGAGTTTGAATTTATTACTAACTGATACACCCACGGTTTTCTTAAAATAACTTCAAACCAATCGCAATGAGGGCTATCGTTTTTGAGCTTACCAGATGGCGCCACTGTCGAGTAAGGTCCTGTCAATTATTTTATTTCCTGCTACAACTAGAGACCCGCCCCGGCTTTGCACGGGTGAAATGTCATTGAATGACTCTATCTATTAAAAAAACCGCATCAAAATCCGTTGCGTAGTTTTATAGATAAGCGAAAGAAGGAAGCATAAGCATACATAGGGACAGACAGCGGGAAGCGACTTTGTTTTATGCTATGTCGTGATAGTGATAATTGTTTTATTACGTATAACAACATAGTGTTAACTTCAGATACATATTTACAATATTCTCCCTAAAATTAATAAGCATGGAACATTAAAAAATCATTCTACCTCCAAGAACTAACAAATAAGATGCTATGTTGCTACTTAAAATCTTCAAGTTATAATCAGGAATGGCTCATCTGACGAAAATTTTGAATATGAGCAATAATACGTGATAAAAACCACGCAACGCGCGAATACTCTATGACATCTGACATTTCGGTGCCCTCGCGCTTCACAGCGCCTCTAGCGGCGAATTCATATGCGATAGACCCCATTCCTTAAAAAAAAACAAGAACACTGCTAAATATACTACATTATCATCATCTGTGTAGTCTTTTCCCTACTATGTTGGAGAGCAATTCATGTAGGTAATAATAAAGATTTACTTAAGAGCGGCCAACCCGTCATACTTTTCATACAAACGCTCGTACATGATTATGCAGTTGTTACACATCTATCTTTGATTTTTTTGAACTAATAGGTATTTTGTGCACTATATGTAGGTTTCTATGGGAGCAAAAAATAAAAAATTGTAGAAAAAAATTCAGTATAAGCCTCCGAAAATTGCTGCTTTGCACAAATTTTAACTGAACTTTGGCCGTTCATAATGTACTCATAAACTGTAAAAGTAAAGAAAACATCTCGATAGAAACCTTGCACATGTAATGGAGATTCTTAATGACAAATATTTATTTCACGCACTTGTAAGACTTATTCAAAAACACGTATTTCCTGGGACAAGTTTAATAAATTTTTAAACACTATTTTTCGTTCAATGTCATCGCGTTAGGCGGTACGAGGTGCGCGGGAGACGAGATGTGCGGGGTCGGGGCGGGGTAAGACGGGGGAATTCAAAAAAAATCTCCGCTGTGGCTCTGGATGAAACAACAAGCTTTTCGACCATGCTCGCGTTGACGATAGACGGACCGGGAAGGGCCCTCTTAATTAAGAAGTACCTATAAATCAAAACAAGAAAACGAGTACATAGTTGTGATTATCGTGTATTTCTACTATACAAACGTTTGACGGAATATTCTGCGATACATGTACGTTGGTAATGTTATCGAGCATTTATTAATATGCGTCAGTTCTACAATAATTAGGTAGGACAGAGAGAAAAAGTGCCTTTCGGCTTCGTTAAGGGTCTTGTTACACCCTTTATAGGACTTATAAAATGGTTGTCAAAACGGTCTAACGTACTACCGAATTCACTAAGCGTCGATCATTTTCAACTTTATTACCTAGGGCTTAGGGGTGAAATGTGGTAGACCGTCGTCAGTGAACTCGGTAGTACATCTCTGCCTGCTCCATTTGAAGATACAAGCGTGATGTTTTGAACGAGGTTGAGTGAATTAGAAACTGCAGTAAGTCGTTTAATAATAGTTTCCCTATCTTTACAAATTGCTTGTTTTCTATGTAATTTAAATGCATCATGATAGCTGCAATATATAGATAATAATATCGCTAGTTGCACAAAATTGCAGATTCATTGCATGCAACTTATCTAGAGATAGTAGCTTGTAGCTAAATAATAACAGCTGCTCGGGTCAATCTTTAAGTTAAGTCGCCCTTGCCTAGGTTGGGCCGTGGATGGGTGACCGCCAATTACATACCGAGTTTGCGCCCGTTTAGCCGTTGGTCCTGGCTGTTAATTGTAGATCTTTGACAGTCGTTACAGGCAGTCAGTGGCCCGAAAGTCTGACAACCAGTCTTACCAAGGGGTTTCGTATTACCCAGTGCTAACTGGGTTGTGGAGGTCAGATAGGCAGTCGCTCCATGTAAAATACTGGTATTCAGCTGCATCCGGTTAGACTGGAAGCCGACCCTAACATAGTTGGGAAAAATCTAGGCAGACGGTGATTGATGCAATACTAGTATTCTTTTTATGGTATTTTTTTGGCCCAATACGATGTTAATGCTGTGTTTTATATTTATATTGTAGAGTTTGCACATTTTAGTTTGGTTTTGTTTTATTAGAGTGTAAACAGGGACTGAAACTCTTGTACACTTTAAATATCAGTATAACGTCATACCGATAAATATGGGATAGGTACCGAAATATTTTGGTAGCACTTTTTTTTCAGTAGCGGTATTCTGAGGTTGAGAATGCATACCAGTATTTTTCGGTAGAAAAACATGTCAAGTGCGAAGCCAATCATCCGTTTTCTTCATGCCACATGCCACATGCCATGTGACTGCCGGACTGTGAAATTCCTAGTAGTGCACAAACGCCATAAGGGTTGAATATAAAAATATAAGATTAGGATTTAGGTACCTATAATTATGTGAATAAAAATAAAATTAAGATATTAGAAGCCATGATGTGATGTTGTACTAAAAAGTGCCAAGTCATGGCCGATTTTTAACACACGTGTGATTTAGATCTGCTGTTTGCAAACATTATTAAAAAAAAAAAAACTGTTTTTTTTTATTTTGACTATAGTTAGGTAATTTATTACCAATATATTTGTTTCTGGTACAAAAATCATATCGCACATGTCCTTGACATTAGATCTTTAATAAATAAATCAATGATAATTTTTACTGTAAAAACCGGTTTTCGATCCAATTTTAACTAAACATTTTGAACTCACTCATAAACGGTTAGAAAAAAAAATGAAATATTAGATACATTAATACTTGTCGGTTTTTTTTTGTATAAAAGAAGTACACAGACACCTACGCATCACATATTATGATAGATGATCCTATTGATTAAAATATTTGTAAAAAATGAAATGTAATCACCTTTTTTGCAAAACACTGTTTTGTTTTTCGTGATAATCAAAACTAGAGATCACATAAAATCGACAAAACCATAAAAAAAATCTTCGATTATTAAAAACAAACAGCAGTTTCAACGGTGAAAATGTACGGAACAGCAGTTTTTTTTTATTACCTTTGAAAAATCTCTAGGTTCTCGGGGTTCATAATATATATAATGATGTACTGAATACTTGTTAACCATTTTAGCATCGATGTCCCTACCGCCTTAGTATTGTATCCCGCCCCGGCTTCGCAAGAAGGCAATGTAATACATAAAAATCTTCCTCTTGAATCAGCCTATCTATTAAAAAAAACCGCATCATAATCCGTTGCGTAGTTTTAAAGATCTAAGCATACATAGGTACAGGCAGCGGGGAGCGACTTTGTTTTATACTTACTATGTAGTGATTGACAGTTTAGCATGCGCACAATACTACAAGAGTTCATTGATACAATAAATAATAATCAAATGGAGGACATTACGCGTCCATTGGAGAGATAAACATTATTAACATAAACGTATGCAAATATTAGCTAAGTTCATTACTTACTAACTTGATAACTTTCAAGGATAATCTAAATACCAAATAGACTTAGTATTTAGTATAAAAAATCTGGAATTCACGAAGAAAATTTGATTGTTTTTATCATCTTCATACCTTGTCCTATTTAGGGTTCTATACTCCATAATGCGAAGCTCGTGACAAAATGATAACAGCCGCTTCTGTGGATGGGTGACCGCCCATTACATACCGAGTTTCCTCCGTGCCTCGGAAAGCACGTTAAGCTGTTGGTCCCGGCTGTCATTTGTATATCTATGACAGTCGTTACAGGTAGTCAGTGGCCCGAAAAGTCTGACAACCAGTCTTACCAACGGGTATCGTAATTACCCAGTACTAACTGGATTGTGATACGCAGTCACTCTATATAAAATACTGGTATTCAGCTGCAAGCCAAGATTCACTGGAAGCCGACCCCAACATAGTTGCCTAGGCAGATGATGGTGACTTGGAGAGTGAAAACGAGGCCTTACGACATCTGTCTGTCTGTGCGTCTATCACAGGTTCGTTTCATAAGAACTGTTGAAACCTTTGTAATTAATTACAGAACATTGTGCAATCATGGTAGTTATCCTACTGTCTATGTTCTATCTTAGGGTTTTTGTTTCCATACTAAGCCCTTAAAGTGGACCATTGTACGGTCGAACAAGCTATTTGGTATACACGCGGAAATTTTCACAATCTAGTGCCGAAGCGTATGCTTTTCCAAATTTTATTGAATAAAGCTTTTTTCGTTAAGAGACTGACTCTTAATGACATAAACTGAAAATGACATTTTGATCCTACTATAATTGATTGTAATTTTAATTTTTTAAATGATTTAATTTTGATTTAACTATGTATTTCAAAAACCATAGCTGAGTGTGGTGAGTACTTAAATACTCATCTGATTTGAAGCAGACACTCAACGACAAATAAGTAGTGCATGATGTGCTTACCTGTAAGAGGTTGATACACATGTCTGTGACTCTATTGAATGTATCTTGTATCTTTGAAGCAGTGTATTCAATTGTTGGTGAGCCAAATAAATAAAATAAAATAAACTTTATAAAATTAAATTGCAAACAATATTGTCAGTGTATTAAGATTGTGAATATTTCTGCGTTTATACCAAATAGCTTGTTCGACCGTACGTGAGCCATGGTGGCCGTTACTCCAGCCAGCCCACCTCTCTCCAGAAGCAGAACAATCTTCCCAGTCTTCACAGGACAACCGCCAGAGATCTTGGTGTTCCAAGAGACTTCCTTGCGGAGTTTAGTTATCCTGTCTAATTAAAAAAAAGATTCACACTTGGCCTAATAATTTATAGTGTTTTCCCAACTGGCAGTTGTTTTTAGGGTCCCGTACCCAAGGCGTAAAAACAGAACCCCCAAGACTCCACTGTCCTTTTTCTGTTTGTCTGGCTCTCTGTCACCAGGCGGTATCTCCCGTGACAGCTAGACAGTTGAAATTTTTACAGATGATGTATTTCTGTTGCCGCTATAACAACAAATACTAAAAACAGAATAGAATAAATATTTAAGGGGGGCTCCCATACAACAAACGTGTTTTTTTTTTTGATAATGGTATCCTTCGTGCGCGAGTTCAACTTGCAAATGGCCGGTTTTTTTTTTAATTTTATTTAAATTCTATCATTTAAAATGTTATTCATTTTTGTTTTTCAAGGAATAAAAAAAGACTTCGACTGACACTGGATTTCTACGAAACGGCTGCGGTAACGGGTGCGGTTTTCCGCAAATACCTAAGTGTTGCATTCTAAACTTTAATTGACCTCCACAAAGCGTATTGTGGTTACGAAACTATTATCACTACATAGTATAAACCAAAGTCGCTTCCCGCTGTCTGTCTGTCCCTATGTGTGCTTAGGTCTTTAAAACTAAGCAACGGATTTTGATGCGGTTTTTTTTAATAGATAGAGTGATTCAAGAGGAAGGTTTATATGTAAAACATTGCACCCGTGCGAAGCCGGGGCGGGTCGCTAGTCTAAATATGAAACAACATCACGGCTGCTAACTCCGAAAGGTTTATCAGAAGTGTACCTAATTATTGTTCACTCCAAGCCTATTGCTATAACGGGGCACAAATGGCTCCATGGCGGCTACTGAGAAATTCCTCATGAAAAACCCAAAAACACTGCCCGACCCGAGAATCGAACTCACAAAAACCAGATCCTCAACAGTCGCACTTGCGTCAACTAGACTAATCAAGTAATGATTAGCCAAATAGAATAATTAATATACACATAACTAGTTGCCCGCGTCTTCGCTCACGTTTTGGTCGGAAATAATCCCACGGGCACGTTGTAAATATAGCCTATGTCACTCGGGAATAATGTAGCCTCCTGTTAGTGCAAGAATTTTCAAAATCGGTTCAGTAGATCCAGAGATTACCTCCAAAAACCTCACAAACTTTATCTCTTTATAATATTATTAATATTGATAGGTACAATGAAATGGTTCTTAATACGTCGTCATTAAATAATTAAGTCAGACTAGCAAAAAATTGGCTAAAAACGAATCTGGTAGATCTAGATAAATAAAGATAATCATGTAACTGGTTTTCAACATTATTTGGATACGCTTTTGACCTTATGTCAAATCAGTATTTAATAAATCTATATTTCCTGCCAAGCAGCCTCGGAATCTGAATCTGTGCCCGGTTGATGGCAATAGGCTCGCTCCCTATTAATGGGACTTTAATCATTAACACTAAAAACGGGATATTTAAGGCGAGGACTGACTACGATTTTAATCGCTACTAGACCTCGTAAACTATTGTCACCATTAAGGAGCGTGAATAAGGTTGAAAATTTATTTGTGATGACATGTGACTAAGATGCGAATGGCATTTTATTTTACAGGTTTTCTTTAGATTATTCAAAATATAGACATTAAATTAAATATTTGTTTGGTTAAAGTTTAAAAAAAAATGCTAATCCTACTTAATTCTGAAAAAAAACTGTCTTAAAAAAAACTTATGAAATACAGAGATCTTCGACGCCAAAGTTTATTTTTCAACTTCCAAATTTTGTTGGGAATATCAAACTATTATTTATTATTATGTTTGATTAAAAAAAAATCTTTAAACCCTTCTCTGTCCACTGTATTTTTTGCGTTAGTTATTTTCATTGCATTACATCATACTCGACTATCTAAGAAACCAATTTTTGGGAATATTGAGGTAACACCGCGCCGTAAAGTGATGTCTATTTTAGTTTCCAATATTTCGGCGCTGTTGCAAGCACAATCACGTATTATATCCATGTCTAACTCCTAACCTCATTTATCCAAAGATGGTTAAACATATCTATTACGACCGTTCAACATTGGGTCGCGGTCAGTAATGTTTACAAAACAAATACTTTGATAATTATTATGTGTCACGTATTATTTACAAACAATATTACGAAATTAGGTTAAAAGTTAATTGGATTACCTCCGAATTTGTCAATGATATGTAAACTTTTAATATTAATCAATTGGAGAGAACTTTTATATAAGGTCCCATTAAAATAGATAGACAAATTTTAATACAGCGTTCAGTACGTCTAACCAAAGCTAACCAAGCAAAAAAAACACTGATTAAAGTGATTTTATATTGACCTAAAACAATAAATTGACGGCGGCACTCTAGAATAAACACACCCATTAGGTCAAAATAAAATCACTTTAATCAGTGCTTTTTTTGCTTGGATATCTTTGGTTAGACGTACTGAACGCTGTGTTAAAATTTGTCCACCTATTTTAATGGGGCCTGGTATAGGTTTAGTAAATAAAAATATGTGCAATAATTGTACAAGCATGTATACATAAAGGGTGTAACAAGACTCATAGCGAAGTCGTCAACCAAGCATTCTGTACATCAAACTAAGTAACTTAAGGTACGCAAAAATTATTGCTGGGAAACGACTTTTTTTGGGGTAAAACGTCACGTTTTGCGGTAGGACTCAATGTAACGCACTCAAAACATTGTGCTGATAGATGCATTGAATAGTACGGGGGTCGTAGAGGTGTTTAAGGTCTTACATTAAAAAAATGTATTAAAAAAAACTTGTGAAAATGTTGGAACTTTGACCCCCAATATCTCCGTAACTAGAAGGTTCCCTGGTATGGTCTAGAACAAAAAAAATGATCGCAAAAAACAAGTGCCTTTGGCTTCGTTATGGGTCTTGTTACACCCTTTATACATATGTATCATTACGACTGTAATTGCCGAAGGGTTTAGCAGAAGTATAGCTACAGTGCACCCACATGTTGGCAGCCCCTTTTAATAGGAAGGGCGCCAATAGCTATCAACAGAGCACATATTTTGATTCAGAGTTTTCAGGAAAAACCCACTTTTTTCGACCTGAAAATCGACCTTAAATACAAAAAAGGCAGGCTAAATTTTACAAGAAATCTTTTAACAATTCTAGTCATAAGGAAGCCAGAAATATTTAAACGAAAAATGTCACGATTTGTAAATGTAACACGTTTTATCTTATCTAACAATATATTTAAATAATAAATAGTTTGAATACCACTAACGATTGCGTAATATTTATTAAGTTTAATAATACCGCCAGTGTAACCATAAAATTAACAATATTGTAGTGTTTCAACTTTCGTGTACATATATTAAAGTATATTCTATTTTTTAAGTAGATATCTATTGATGGATGAAGAGGAAAAAGCTATGCCAAAGAAAAAATGCATTTATTGTATGAGGAATGATATACAGCGTGTAACAAAAAGGGTATAATCATATGGAATACTGTGGTACGGACCATCATACTGAACAACTTTCTCTATGGGACCACCATCGAAATCGTAAAAAAATAATCAGCTGTCCTATACAAAATTTCAATACCTACTCGACCAAAATGTATGGGACAGCTGATTATTTTTTTACGATTTCGATGGTGGTCCCATAGAGAAAGTTGTTCAGTTTGATGGTCCGTACCACAGTATTCCATATGATTATGCCCTTTCTGTTACACGCTGTATATACAAACATAATAAAAAAAATATAGAGTGATAGCTCCAACGTCATCTGCCTAGCTTTTTACCAATTATGTTGTGGTCGGCTTCCAGTCTAACCGTATGCAGCTGAATACTAGTATCTTACATGGAGCGACTGCCTATCTGACCTCCACAACCCAGTTAGTACTGGGTAATACGATACCCCTTGGTAAGACTGTTTGTCAGACTTTCGGGCCACTGACTACCTGTAACGACTGTCAAAGATCTACAAATTACAGCCGACAGGCTTAACGTGCTTTCCGAGGCACGGAGGAAACTCGGTATGTAATGAGCGGTCACCCATCCACGGATCAGTGACGGAAAAGCCTTACAATCATACCCAACAAATAAAAAAAAAAAAAAAACATTATTTAGGTTTCTTTAGGGGTTCCGGTGGTAACGCTTTCTCTTTCACACCCGCTGGCTTGCATCTGGGTTCTGACCTCACACTTTCTGCTAGCAAATTTTTAATACATCTGTAGGTACTAATTTGGAGATATTGTACTGAATTTATTGTGGTAATTGGGCTTTGCCTCTCTTTCAAAGAAAGGGAGCGAGCACGCCACTGCCACGGACCAACCTAGGCAAGCGAAGCTTAACTCTAAGACCGACCCGAGTGACTGTATATTTTTTTACTGTGTATTTTTTAAACACGAGCTCCTCCGCCATCTTGCGAACAGTCTCAATATTTTACTACGTCAGGAGATATTACTAGCACGGTTATGTTAAAAGACCAAAAATATTTAAATTTAATGACTTTTATTTGCAAATTAGTCTCGTAAAGCTAAAATGCTGATGCTAGAACAAAGGTATCACAGTCTGAGATACATAAAACCGATGAATTTTAGATTATTTCAAGGCAATATAAAATGCTTCCTAAATAGTAAAAACAAAACTAGTTATTTTAAGAGGACTTGTTATTATATAATACGGGTTAAAGTTTGAAATTGCCGATTTGTATGGACGATGCCGTGAAAAGTGATATTTCTATACTAATATTTTTATTTTTCTTGGAAAGGTCTGAACCATGTATGGTGAAATTGGAAACTATAGGTAGTTAGAGTGAAAAAAGCTGCGTAACTTAAATTCTCAAAGCACAGTCTATGACAAAAATATACCTACTTGAAGTAGTCCCCATGAGGTAATATGCAACTACTAGTATGATTTTTAAACTCTAAGACGTACGTAATTTAAAAAAAAATATAAATTTACGTTAAAGAATAAAATATGAGAAAAACACGGCATTTCATACATAAAGACCTATTATAATTCTTCTTAAATTTGAAGTCACGTGGCACCCACCAAACCGGGCTTTGTAAAACTAACCGTCGTCCTATAAATACAAGCCTAAAATTAAATAATACATAATACATAAAAAGTTAAATTCAAAAACCAAAATCTATTAAAATATCAAACCAATCTATTTAAAAACTAACGGAAATGACTTTAGCCAGACTTAAAATAACTAAAATTCTAGACAATTCTTGTAGCACGTACTAAATAAAATATTGTAAACATAAATCAAACAGTTTTTTATAGATTCCGCGTTGGTCCTATGCGTTTTTTGTTGCACCGCTATTTTGTGAACCATTAATAAACTAGTCTAGACATCTATACAAATAAATTAAATTAATGTGTCTGTTTGTAATGTCAAATAACAGGTTTTTACTGCATAGAGCAAAAAGACATTAATTTTAATTTTTTGTTTGTCTGTCTGCCTGTCTGTCTGTCGGTTTGTTTCAGCTAATCTCCGAAACAGCTTGACCGATTTTGAAGGGACTTTTACTGGCAGATAGCTGATGTTATTAGGACTAACTTTTATGTCAGAAAAAGAATTAGGGTTTCGTGCAAAAAAATACCTTGAAAAAGTAATAATTCCACGTTAACAAAATCGGGAAGTCATATTTTAATAATAATTACTTGCGGACAAAGGTCGCGAGCAACAACTAGTCTATAATATAACTAGAAGATAAATAAAGTTTTGGACTTTAACATAATCTGGTACAAAAAAAAATGGACTTTGATCCTATAGATTATCTCATTATCTTTGATGACGTGCATAAATGATTCGGCAGTATTTAATTGTTCTTTGTTAGAAATAGACTAAAATACTAGTTTTTGATTGTAACTAAAATTCTTTAATTTTTTTCCTTAATCTGGGATGATTGTTAATGTTTGTTACTCTATACCAGTGGTCTCCAATTAGTTTCGCTCGGGGTCCGTTTTAAGAAATGAAATAACCATCGTGGTCCGCACATTTTATTTATAAGAAAAAAAAATTATTAAACAAATGTAATTAAGGAAATAACAAAGGTATTTTGTTACATAGGTATCAATGCGAAAAACTACATTTTTTGTTGCGAATTATCTGTCTGAAGTTTGGAGTAAAATTGGTGCAAGCTATTGACATTAAATCCTGGAGATGTTCAGTAGTAAGTCGAGATCGAAATTTATTGTTAATGAACTTCATCTTCGAAAATGCTGCTTCACAAATATATGTCGATCCAAACAAAGTAAGAAGTTTCAAAGCTAATTTTTGTAATTCTGGATATTTATTACCACACACAAATTTTATCCAGAACTCTGCACTGGTAACTTCCGAATGTTTGTGTTTTAAAACTGTGTTTTCTTGGAAATCGATCATTTCCATCTGCAGAGTAGCTTTATCACTTCCGAAAACAATTGCAGCTTCATTGCTCCATTCACCATCAGGATGCAGAGAGTAAATGCTGCTTAGGATTTCTACAACATTCTCAATTTTCTTAAAATCTGCGAACCTTTTTTGAAACACTAAAGTTTAGGACCCGTGAGAACACAGTAACTTACAGTTACTGTGTTCTCGCGGGTCCGCACAAAATGAGTCGGCGGTCCGGATGCGGACCGCGGTCCGCCATTTGGCGACCCCTGCTCTATACTATTCATGTTTGTTACTCTTTTATACTACCGTAAAACCTACTGAACAAATTTTGATGAAACTGTACAATTATTGAGTTTAAACATCAAAACAATTTTGTACCACTGACAGTGCACCCGCTGGCGGAAGCTAGTAGATAGATAGGTAGATCGATAAAACATTTATTTAGTGCACACAAAGACACACAGAAGCACAATTAAATGATACATTTTACAATAATATTGTTTAAATACCTATATAAAAAAAAAAACAAGGTGCCAAGGGCCTAGGACAAACTAGTTTGGCCTGAAATCGTGTTTGGCCGGTAACACATACAATGATAATGATAAAATTAACAATGTACGATCTACTAGTTACTATCGATGATTTCAATACTAAGTGCCTCATCATGATGACTACAAAAAATGTTTTGTTATTATATTTTTAAATGGCCTTTTCTATATCCGTACTGTAACTTTGAATATTTTAATGCAGCGGCCAATGAACTGTATTTTGTTTTTTGTGTCGACTCTGTCAATTACAAAATGGGGTGTGTTATGTTTTTCTTTGATTGTTTTACGGGATTAGTCCCGGCTGTCATTTGTAGATTTTGGACAGTCGTTACAGGTAGTCAGTGGCCTGAAAGTTTGACGACTAGTCTTAGCAAGGGATATCGTATTACCCAGTACTAGCTGGGTTGTGAAGGTTAGATAATATGGAGAAGAGAGGAAAATACTGGTATTCGGCTGCATCCAGTTAGACTGGAAGCCGACAGCAGCGACGGCAGGCGGATGATGACCTGAGCAGAATTATTTAAAAACTAGCTGTTGCCCGCGTCTTTGCTCGCGTTTTGGTCGGAAATTATCCTACGGGCACGTTGTAAATATAGCCTATGGCACTCGGGGATAATTTAGCTTCCTATTAGTGAAAGGATTTCCAAAATCGGTTCAGTAGATCCAGAGATTACCCCCAACAACCTCATAAACTTTACCTCTTCATATTATAAGTATAGAGATAAATAAACTATTTTTGACTGACCCATTCCCTCTTACAGAGAGGAGGTCAGTGCTCCAGTTGTGGAACGTTATATATATTTCGCTGTTTTAATGGTTCCGTGCCATTATTTAAAAAAAAAACACGTTTGTTGCATGGGAGTCCCCTTAAATATTTATTTTATTCTGTTTTTAGTATTTTTTGTTATAGCGGTAACAGAAATACATCATCTGTGAAAATTTTAACTGTCTAGCTAACACGGATCATGAGATACAGCCTGATGACAGACAGCCAGACAGCCAGACGGACAGTGGAGTCTTAGTAAGAGGGACCCGTTTTTACCCCTTAAAGTAATAAATTGCAATTCCTAGGACTAAGCTTGGACTAAGCTTTATTGTTTACTCTACCAGGAATTTTTCAATAGCAGCAGCGAAGTCTACTCCTAAAGATTCCGTGGCTGCGACTAACAACACGGACAGCTCTGCCTACCTCTTCGAAGATTACAGGCAAGTTAAGTGGTAAATAGTAATCTTGCAATCACAAAACGTAGTCAAACTTCTTCTCCAAGGTGATCAAAGTTGTTTAATTAGACGCTAATCATCATATTGATTAGCATATTACAAATAAAATGATCAGGAAACGAAGTAACATATGTATCAGGTGCTGATTCCGAGGTTATTGGCAAAAATTCTTGCGGAATTTCTTGTAAGTACGAAGTGTATGAAGGTTCTAGGTATCTTTATGGTTGGTCCGATTTTGATGCGGTCTTCTTTATCGTGTGGTTAGTGCCTAACCTGGTGTCAGAGTTTTTACGCCGCCCATGGGCCTCTGACTTGGCTTTACATGCCGTCGAGAAATATCTCTCAGACATGTTTGGTTTCCTCACGATGCGATGTCTGTCCTGTTCTTAACAAATGACAAACGCTTTCAAAGCAGATTTATGCAAAGACTAAAGAATATGCTTTTGTCACTCCCATACTTATTTTAAATTACCGCCATCGTTATTGCCCTTTGAATGTCACACTTAAAGCGCAGGCCTCACCGCCAGATAGCGAGCGAGTGAGCGACGCGGACTAGGCATCGGTTGACCTCTTTTCATACTTTGTTTGACACGGCGAACTATCGAAAGAGCCGAAAGAAGTATGAAAAGGGCCTAGTCCGTCTCGCTCACTCGCCTGCTTGTTTGAAAAATGAGATTTATTTTTTTGGTGATTATGATAAAGTATCATACCAAGTTACCAGCAATAATAAGATTATAAAGCATGCAAGTTAAGGACATGCATCAAATATGTACATCTTCAAATATGTGTCTAATCTTTCTAATAACTGGACTAAGAAAAAATATCAAATACTTCTCGTCTTGAAAAATCTTTCCGGAAATATTAAATACAGCAAAAACTAAAGCACTAATGACCTCATTAAGTACAATTATAAATTAAAATTAAACAAATAACGGGTATTGAAATTAAAACAAAAATTAGACTCTTACTAAAATGGTTAATGAATTTACTAAACTGTTAGTAATCTACTAACAAATATATGGACATGTTTTGTACTCATCAACACTAATATTATAAAGAGGAAAGATTAGTATTTTTGTGTGTATGTTTGTAATGAATAAACTCAAAAACTACTGCGCCGATTTCAAAAATTCTTTCACCATTAGAAAGCTACATTTACCCTGAGTAACATAGGCACCCGTGCGAAGCCGGGACGGGCCGCTAGTATTAGATATTATGATAATAATAGGCTCTCCCCGTATTACATGGAACTTCAACTTAACTAGTGAAAGGTAGGTGAAGTATTAATAGGTATTACACCTCCTAATTCCCTTCGGGATTAGTCTTAATCTATATTTATTTATTATTTATTTATTTAAACTTCATGTACAATAGTGGTAAATAGGCGGACTTAATGCCATTAGGCATTCTCTACCAGTCAACCTTTGGGTTCAATACGAAAATTTTACGTTACGTGTGGTTGGGTACAAAATAACTATATAAAAAAAAATTATATATAATATATATAAGTACTTATAGTTATACTAATACACATAATACGTACAAGATAAACTTATTAATTATTATAACAAATACCAAAATAGAAAACGAAAAAAACCTAATAATAATTACCGTGACTCGACTTCAAATTGAGAGTTATTTATTCTGACTTAGATAGTGGTTACGAACTTTTCTCTTAAAAGTGAATTTGCTTTCAGGTAGCGCGTTCCAGAGCTTAATGCGCTGCGTGCTATATCTGCTTCCAACTATATTGGGAACGGCTTGCAGTCTAACCGGATGCAGCTTAATACCTTAGTATGTTACATGGAGCGACTGCCTATCTGATCTCCACAACCCAGTTAATACGACACCCCCTGGCGCCTTAACGTGCTTTCTAAACAATGTAGGAAGCCGGCCTTCGAACTGTTACTGAAAAACCCTAACAGAAAAAATCCAACTGCACTCTACTCTGAGGTCAACGGTCGCTTTTCAGAACACTACACAAAAAGTAATAAACATAATATTAATAAAAAGTATTCATCATAAAGTACCATACTTCCTTGTCTAATTATATCTTAATTCATATAATGATGTTATTGACTGAAAGATCTAAAAATAGCACTGCTATGATCGATACAAAAAGTTCAGTAAAAACCTTATGGATGGCGAAGCTTGCTGGTAAAATTCCACAGGGCAACGGCTTCGTCCAAAACAATTGCGTATAGATGTATCGAGCAGTCAATTAGGATCGCTGAATTGTGGTTCTCGGTAAACGTTAAGATTCATATTCATATTCAAATTCATTTATTTTGCATTCCATATTGTATAAAAGATGTTACAGAGGGCTTAAAGCTAGGTACATAAATATGGAACCTGTAAGGGCACAGGAAAGTAAGAGAGAGGAAGAGGGCTTTAATTTTAATAATTAGTTGTTAAAAAAAGTAACAATACTCAAAAAACTATTTTGTGAATCATATTAATTTTAAAATTTGTCAGTATGATATTCATTAATTGTATAATAATAGAAATTGTTGTAATTTGCTTATGAATGAATGAGATGTAATGGATGTATGGAGTGACTAAATTGGATAAAGTAAGATGTGAGGACACAGGGTGTAAACAGACTCTTCAAGAAGCTGATCGTCATCAATCAAACTAAGTAACTCTACGCAAAAATGATTGCTGGGAAATGAATTTTTGGTGTGAAACATCAACTTTTCACGGTAGGATTCAATGTAACGCACTTAAAACAGTGTGCTGATCGATGGATTGAATAGTACGGTGGTCGTGTAGGTCTTTAAAGTAAACATATACAATTAAAAACAACAGCTGTACTAAAAAGAAAAAACTTTGACAAAGTTGGAACTTTGATCACCAATATCTCCGAGTCATTGAGTGACTTTTTCATGAAATGTAGTTATTTAATGGGGTTAAATGAACTTGGAGGGTTGTATTGATGATTCGAATGATTATAATTCTGTAACTCCATACGTGGTACTGGCGCGATTCATATTTTCATCAACATACACCCCTGACACTGACCTGAAAATTGCAATAAACGTAAGAAAATTTTAATTTCGCGGGCTATTCTTGCGCTTCCTCTTTAAATACTTCTCTATTACTCATCATCTCAGCAGTTACCTCCTCTCTAGCCACATCATCCTTCACACAATCCATCCATCGTTTCTTTGGTCTTCCTCTACTCTTATAGCCATCCACAATAATCATCACCTCCCAAGCACTTTTCCCAATTAAGTTGGGTTCGGCTTCCAGTCTAACCAAATGCAGCTGAATACCAGTATTTTACATGGAGTGACTGCCTGTCTGACCTCCGCAACTTAGTATTGGGTAGTACTATACCCCTTTGGTAAGACTGGTTGTCCGACTTTCGGGTCACTGACTACCTGTCAAAGCCTACTTCAACTATCACTATATTCATTATAAACACATCTAAATCTAATAACGAACTCAACAAAAACATGACTGTTCTGCCAGTCATTGTATTAAATACGGATGAAACGAGGCCAGATTAAAGTATCTTTGTTATGGTGGTGTGGGGAATATCCCACGCCAAAAAAACTTAGTGGTTTTTTAGTCTAGATGTTTTTTTTAGTTTATAACGAATGTTTGCAATGGAAAAATTCCGTAGTTTTAGAAAAAACTGTTTTGGTTAACAGATTATGTGAATATCTATGATGCAGTTACAAATGATTCAGATTTAAACTTTCGAAGGCCAGTTGCACCAAGGTTTAGAAAAGCGAGTTTTTCAACTTAATTGATGGCGTATTTTGAGAGCTGGTATGAGGAGGCACGGGAAAAGAGCTCTTGGAAGGAGTTGGGGGAGGCCTTTGCCCAACAGTGGGCTACAGGCTAAAAGAAAGAAAAGATGACGTCTTCAATTTGTTCTGTAAAACAGTATCAATGCGGCCAATGGCTTGTTTGTTTATTTCAAATTAGAAACGCTAAAGGTTTGCCAGGGAGGTTACTATGGCGTCTTAAAGCAGGAGTAATTCCTGTGTGGGAAAGAGACAGAGCTACACAGGTCGTCTAGCGCCATCTCTTTCCCACACTGGAATTACTCATGCTAGGCCACCTGGAATGGTTTGTTCCAGCCAGTCTATGCGTAGACCATGGGAGGTGCGGACGACTGCGCGTTTGTCGAATGAGCGTCTTCCAGTGATAGAAATGTGAAACGCAATTCAAATTTCAAATTCAAATTTCAAATTTTTTATTACACCAAAAAATTTTGAACAAAAACATATTTCAATACTTAAAAGGCTTATTGTATAAGTTTTTAATATGGAATCCTCTGTTGCCGAACTAGGACGGATCCTGTATCTCGGCAAACAGTGCCATCCCCTAACAAATTACACTACAATGATTAAGCCAAAGTAGACATTCAAGTTGCATCGATATAAGATAATTATTTCAAAAGTTAACTTCTATTATAGTTCACATGACTAAAGCCAATAATAACTAATAAAAGTTACAAGAATAACCATAAGGTAAAAAGAAAAAAAAAAAAAAAAAGATAAAACGCAATAAGATAAGACAGTAACCTAATGAAAGATTTACGTACCGCTTTTGTGATATGGGTGTGTATCTGTGTGTGTATCTGTGCGTGTGTGTATTTGTGTGTTTGTGTATCTGCGCATGTGTGTATCTCTGTGTGTGTTTTGTAGTGTTTATTTGTGCGTGTAGTACCGAAAAACTAAAAAAACAATGGGTGTTTGTAAGGCGTCTACTAATTTTGAATTTTTAAAAGGTCTTCAGTTTCCTCATAAGAAAGTCCAAGGAGATAGTGATGAATTTTCTTCTTACAATGGACCTTATTCAGTGGATATATGTTTAAAATTTTGTTTATTTTATTATACATGAGGGGGGCAATAAACGTAAAAAAATTTTTGATAAACGCTGTTTTGGGTTTGTACGACCGGGAGCAAACTTCATGTTTCCTACGCTTATTTATTTTACTAGGGTCGTACACTAGTGAGCAGTGTTGCCTAAGGAGAATTGTTTCTACGAACATTTGTCTTACAGTTGTCACTTGACAGTACTGGTATAGTTCTCTTGTTGGAAACAGTATAGGCTTAAAAGTAGAGATTTTTAGAATGGCACGTTGTGCGATTTCTAGACTCTTTAAAGTAGTTTTTGGGGCGCCTCCCCATGAGGAGATACAGTAAGAGATGATAGACTGACACATTGCGTAGTAAATTTGTTTTAAGAGACTCGCATCTGTTATGTGTCTTAAGTTTTTAAACATATAAATGAGTTTGCGAACCCTGGATGATAACAATTTTATGTGATTCTTAAAACTGAGATGACTGTCTACTGTAATACCGAGGTATTTTATAGTCTTCACGCATTCCAGCGGTTCACAACTGCAGTTGTTTCTACTGATACACTTATGAGGAATGATTTGAAGTGTATCCTCAATGTCCGGGTTTTTTCGAATAGAAAAAGTTAGGTATTTGGTCTTCTCAGTGTTTAAAGTCAAAACATTTTCATACAGCCAATTTTGTACCACATCAAAACCATTTTGTGCAGCATCAAAAACCTCATTCCAGGTATTAGCTGAGAATAGCAGAGCGGTGTCATCAGCATAGGAGATTACTTCACAATTTGGTATACTTAAGTTTGTGAGGTCATTGATGTATACGAGAAACAATGTAGGTCCTAAAATACTGCCCTGTGGAATTCCAAACGACACAGGCAGTTCATTGCTGCAGTAGTTATCGACTCGTACACACTGGTAACGCTCGGACAAGTAACTTTCAAAAAGCTTAAGCTGTGTACCACGTACACCAAGGTTTTCTAGCTTCTGTATTATAATTGGAACAGAAATAGTGTCGAAGGCTTTTGCGAGGTCCAAAAAGACCGAAAGACACTTCTGTCCCTTATCCAATTTTGTGCTAAGATGAGTAGTTAGTTTAAGTACAGCCTGATCAGTTGATTTACCCGCGCGAAAACCAAATTGATTTTCTGAGAGAAGTTTGTTCCTCTCGAGATAGTTGACAAGTCTCGTGTTAATAATCTTTTCTAGAATTTTCGACAAAGATGGTAGGATCGATATGGGTCTATAATTGTTGAACCTTTTCTTATCACCACCTTTGTCTATCGGTCGGACAACAGATTTTTTAAGAGCTTGAGGAAAGGTGCCCGTCTCAAGACATAGGTTGAAAATAAATGTCAGTGGCGGAACAATGAAGTCCTTAAATTGTTTTAATAGTTTGTTAGAGATGTTGTCCCAGCCAACCGAACATTCAGTCTTAAGGTTATTTACGTGACGAGCTACCTCTTCCTCTGTAGTTTTTCTCAAATAGAAAGAGTGTAAGGGGGATTTACTTTCTGGATTACCAAATATGTGCTTGTCATCTTCGCAACCGTGTAAATTAATAATATTTTGAGCCAGTGACCGTCCTACGCTTATAAAGTATCCATTCATTTCATTTACTGTCAACTGGGGAGAGGGACAGACACTTAGTAACTCGGTTGGAGAACTAATTTCTTTTTTAGTATTAGTGACGCTCTTTATCACATTCCATAATTTCTTAGGGTCGTTTCTAGCCATTTCAACTTGAGATTTATCGTAAGCTCTTTTTAATTTTTTTAGGATTCGGTTACAAAAATTTCTGTAACGTGTATATGTAACTTTTAAGGTCTCGTTACTCGGCGACTTTTTGCATTTTTGATGTAACCGATCCCGATTTTTTATGCATCTTAGTAAGCCCGGCGTGATCCATGGTTTTATAATTTTTTTACGTCTTGGTTGAGTTATTGAGTTCGTGTTTTTTTGTAACGCTGATTGTATGTTAGTTATAAGGTAGTTTAAGGCAATTTCTGGGTCTTGTGTTTGAAATATTGGATCTAGATCAATACTAAGGATGTCTCTATTTAGGTTGTCTGCATTTATTTTTTTTATAGTTGAAGGGGCGCAACAACGTGGTTGCTTTAGATCCATGTGTATAAGTACTGGTTGGTGATCTGTTAGATTAGTTCGTGGTACAAGAGTTGTACATGAATTTTTGGTTTTAAGTAAAATATGATCAATACATGTACCACTTGCATCACGAGTGACCTCCGTGTGTGCCGGCAAGAGACCCTGAGAAGCAGCCAAAGTGAGATATTTCTCTCCAAGAAGCTCAATTTTGCTAGGGTTGATTGCAATATTCATGTCACCAATTACAATTATATTATTAAATGATTTTATCTCTGTCAAAATATTATTCAGTGAGTCCAGGAAAGTGTCTATATTTTTATATGAAGGTGATCGATACAGAGAAACAATGGCTAAGTTATCGTCTTTTTTGAGCACAACACAGTTACCCTCTTCGAAGCTGGGCTCTTCAACAACAAACGTTAGTTGTTCTCTGTAATATACGACAACACCATCGTTCTGTTTCAGGTTTCTCATAGTAGCAACTGATCGGTAACCTGTTAATACAGGCACAGAGCTACTATTTTTTAGCCAGCACTCTGTAAGCACAAGCACGTCACACTGAACCTTTATACTTTGTAACATCGCCTCCAAACCCAAAAAATTGCAATTTATGCTGCGGATGTTCTGTGTCAAGACGGTGAACCCATTCTTTGTTGCTGTTAATAGTTCATAACAATGGTCGGGATCACAAGATAGGGCCTTAGAGACAGCCAAATTATCAATATTTTTTGCTAAGTCAATTAAATTATCGAATTTTTAATAATAGTATATATAAGTCACAGAAACTAGATCTCATTTGTTTAAAGTTTAAATTATATATACTATGTATGTTTATATGTATAATAAGTATGTATTTACAAACAAAAATTATCTATGTAGTATTATCAACTATCTGGTGTCCACGACACAAGCCTCGTTGCTTAGTGTTGCACCTAGATGGCGCTGTGTGTAATGTCCAGCGATATTTATTTATTTATAATATCTCCCCTGTAATCCCCGAAGGGTGAGGCAGAGTTGTGTGTAATAGTACATGTACATTTTGTCAGTTATGTTGAAGTCCCATGTATTAGAGCGCGGGTAAATAGCCATGAACTGTTTTTAACCCTTTTGATACTTGTACATAAGGGTGTAACAAGACCCTTAACGAAGCTGAAAGGTACATGTTTTCCCCGTCATTGCGATCATTTTTTTGTTCTAGACTATACCTGGGAACCTTCTAGTTACGGAGTTATTGGGGGTCAAAGTTCCAACTTTTTTTTAAATACATGTTTTTTATGTAAGATTTTTACTTTAAACACCTCCACGACCCCCGTACTATTCAATCCATCCATCAGCACAATGTTCTGAGTGCGTTACATTGAGTACTACCGTAAAACGTGATTTTTCACCCCAAAAAAAAGTCGTTTCCCAGCAATAATTTTTGCGTAAAGTTACTTAGTTTGATGTACATAACGCTTGGTTGACGGCTTCGTGAAGGGTCTTGTTACACCCTGTATTTTTATTACTATTATAGATTATAGATTTGTAGTTTATAAATAATGTAAACAACCAGATCTTAAATAAAACACAACTGATTGTAGACATTACAGTTTAACAAAAAAAAACTTTATTGATAACAAATATTATTGACGCTTGTACTTATAAAGTTAAAACCAACTTACGTAATTTATTAATTGGTTAAAGATTATAAAAAAAACCTGTTTAATGGATTCTAAGTAGGTAATTCATTGAATAGTATCACAAATAAATCCATTACGACTAAATATAGAACAGAATGGCTTTATTTCGAGCAAAAAACGCGGTTCCAAAAAACTCTGTTTTATAAATAACTCATAGGAAGTATAATTTGGACAGAAGAACCAGTAAGGACCAGTTAAGTAATATCTGGTATTAGACGCTTAAAAACAAACTACATATAATGCTTAAAGCTCTAAGACCAAGTTACTTTGATTAAGCGTTCCTGTCACGACACGACGGAAGCATGGCGAATTGTGTGTGTACTATTAGAGTACACCTCTGCCTAACCCGTCTGGGATTACAGCTAGGCGTGATGATATGTGCTATTAAACATCTTTAAACACCTCCACGGGCCCCGTACTATTCATTCCATCCATCAGCACAATGTTTTGAGTCAATTACATAGAGTCCTACCGTATAACGTGATTTTTGACCACAAAAAAAAAAGTCGTTTCCCAGCCATAATTTTTACTTACCTACATAATGCTTGGCTGACGGCTTCGTGAAGGGTCTTGTTACACCCTGTATGATACTTTGACCCCGGTAAATGTGCCGAAAGACGAAGCTATTATGCAATAATTAGCAAAGTAACATGCGACATATTAGTAGGCATTGTGTGTTATTATAATAGTAAAGACATTGTTACCATGAGGTCAAGAGCAAGATACTCTCTTATCTTAACATCGAGATAATGAGAAGACTTATTATATCAGAATATAAACAAAGAGGTTATTGACTGCTTATATAACTATGACAAATGCGTGGGTAACACGTTAAGGGGGCAGCGCCTGGATAGCCCGCGAAATTAAAATTTTCTTACGTTTTTGCAATTTGCAGGTCAGTGTCAATTTGTATGTTGGTCAAAATATGATTCGCGAACGTAACAACTATGGTTTTACAGAGTAACAATCATTAAAATCATCAATCCAACCCTCTATGTTCATTTAATCCCATATAAGAGGAAATGCGGTAGGTATTTGAAGAAACTATCGCTGTCGCTCAACGAGCGCAATTTCGACATTGATGCGATAAAGACAACTACAGATCCGACAAGTAAAAAGTCTTAATTCGAGGTTTGGCTCTCGACTATTTCCTCCTCCAATATTCGACCAATTTAAAAGATATTTCATAAACTGAATGAGAAGTATGTATACTGTGTCCCTATGTTTTTCTTTTTTCATTAGTGTTGTCAAATTTGTACATTAGGCCTTTGTTGACAGCGGTCCAAATAGGCCATTTTGACCATTTTGTAAAGGTTCTAGTGCTGATACAGTTTATGTAGGTATCATCAAAAAGGAAAACTGTTGAAAAGATCTGAGGTTATTTATTTCATTGTAAAAAATCATAGCTTTAAAGTCATAAACCAGAAAGAAAACAGACGAGAGCGTTTGTATGGAGAGAAGACCACCCGCATTTCCGCTTAATGGCCTTTTTATGAAAGAGCACACTTTGAGCCGTTGGTCCCGACATCCCGGCTGTCATTTGTTATCTTTCTCAGTTGTCAAAAGCCTAAAAGTCTGATAACTAGTCTTATCAAAGTGTTTCGTATCCTCAGATTATGACGGAAAGATAGGCAGTTGCTCCATGTAAAATACAGGCACTAAGCTGCACCGGTTAGACTGGAAGCCAACCCCAACTTAGTTGGCGAAAGGGCAGGCAAATCATGATCAATGATGTTCTTTATACCCCTTGGTAAGACTGATCGTCAGAATTTCGGGCCACTGACTACCTGTAACGACTGTCAAAGATCTACAAATGACAGTAAATACCAAAGACTTGCCGGGGCTGCGGGACTGTTCGAAAGAGATACCGTGGCTCCGGAACACAAAGGGCGATGAAGGAACATGGATGAGTTTTAGTCAGTAAAAGTCTGACACTCCCTTCTGCTCCGCCCAGAGCGGGAGGAGTCATTTGATGATTTTACATCCGAAAAAAAAAAACAAAAAAAAATGGGACCTAAGACTTTCCATGATAATATAGTCTATTTGTCAATAGCGGAACTATTTTATATATGTATCAATATTGATAGATTTACGTGTTATGTCTAACGAGGTTTTATTAAAAGTAATAAACCATGAGTATCAACAGGTGTTATTTATAAATCATTTAATGAATACTTTAGCAGTGGACATATTTTATGAGCAATAGCTAAGATTGATAAACACATAATTTATTCACTGATTCAATTTTCAAGCAAGACAGGAAGGCCGGCTTAGTTGAATAATATCAACTATTAATCAAATGATTTAAATATTGATTTATCTAATATATCTTTAGGTTTTACAAGGAGAGCTCGCCGTTATACATTAGCTATACAGGGTGTAACAAGACCCTTAACGAAGCCGTCAACTAAGCCTTCTGTACGCAAAAATTATGGCTGAGAAACGACTTTTTTTTGGGGTGAAAGATCACGTTTTACGGTAGGACTCAATGTAACGCACTCAAAACATTGTGCTGATGGATGGATTGAATAGTACGACGGTCGTGGAGGAGTTTAAAGTAAAAATATTGCATTGCATATGCAAACATGTTTTCAAAAAAAACTTGTGATAAAGTTGGAACTTTGACCCCAATATCTCCTTAACTAGAAGGTTCCCAGGTATGGTCTAGAACAAAAAATGATCACAATGACGGGGAGAACAAGTGCCTTTCGGCTTCGTTAATGGTCTTGTTACACCCACGCCTATAAATAGTAATTTTGAGTGTATACTGTATATCTTATAATTTTGTGTGCAATAAAGAATAAGAGTTCAAAGACTTTTAATAATAATCCCGAAAGCATCCCATGACTAGACTTGTCCAGCTAAGTTAGTCTAAAAATATCTAGCTTAGCCTTATTGATCAGTACCCTGATCAATAAGCAGGATTAAGGCTAAGGGTAAGACATCGTACTTATTATTCCGGTAGTACATCCGCCTTGGGATAATTCATAACCTCAACGCTGGCGAAGCAGTGAAAGTAAGACACTCAGTCTTACCAAGCGACAAAGGATATCGTGTTACGGAAGTCAGATTGCCAGGGGCTCCATTAAAAAAAAAATTGAACCAGAACGGCTGAACGGATTCGGATAAAATTTGGCACAGATATAGATTAAAGTCTGGAATAGCACATTGGCTACTTTTTATCCCGGAATTACGATTTCATGGGCACTCCAAAATATTAATAATAAAAAGTATAATATATTATACATATTTTATACAATATATATATATTTTATTTTTGAAGAATGACGTGGGATGTGGAGGTCAGATAGGCAGTCGCTCCATGTAAAATATTGATATTCATCTGCATCTGGTTAGACTGGAAGCCAACCCTAATTTGGTAGGCTATTTCGGTTTGTCCGATGATGGATCAGGATGACGCAGGCATAGCCGCGGAAAAAACCTAGCAATCTTCCTATAAAACGAACTGTGACAAATACGATTCTCTACACATCATTAATATTTTATATTTACAATAACAATAATATTATTTTTGCGTCTTCAGCTAGCACTTAAAATACAACATTTATACGGTTGGTTTTGGCGCGAAATATTTGAATGGTGGCTGAGTCAGAGTGTATGGAAGGTAGAATGATAGATGGGAGGTGGAGGCCAGGGTGGTGGTTCAGCTTAGGGAGGCCTATGTCCACTGTCCAGCAGTGGGCTGTGAACTGTGATGTGCAGAGTTTCTAGTGTTAATGATAATAACATTATTATTAACACTACAAACGGGATTTTTGCCAAGTTTACTGTTTGTTCTGAGTTCCCGATATTTCGGCACTGTTGCAAGGCCGGATAATTGACCATGACAGTTTAATAACATTTCCTTTAAGATTTGAACTTTATCAACCGTTAAGGGGAATAAATATACTAGGTAAGTATGAAAAATGTAAAAAGAACAGTAAGATGCCTTTTATTAATCATAAATCGAAATAAAAAGTTTATAAGCGCAAATAAAAAAAAAAACAAAGTGTTTTTTATTTATTTTTTATTTCATAAAGAACTTTTAAAAACTACAAAAAAATAAAGAGCTTCTGTAGGTACTATTTGGCAGCGAGATGGGCAGACGAGTTGCCATTGGTGTAAAAACCTAAATGAGGTTGGCACAGGAACGTGGAGATACAAGAAAAGAGAGGCCTATATACCCAGCAGTCGCTGAATTTAGGATGTGGATGATAATGATGATGATTTTTAATTTTAATATTGTAAAAAATGAGTTATTGTTATTTTTTTTTTATTAAAATTGTAGAGTAAACAATTTCCTTAAAAAAAAAGATTTGCGACACTAAAAATGTTTACCGTTTCGGATATATATTTTTTTTATTCCAAATTTTTTGTAATTTCAACCACCAAGTTAGGGATTGTATCAAAAAAGTTTAAATTTAAAAATTGTCCGTATTCTTACTCGGAATAATAAAAATGTTAAACGGTTCAAAAATTTTCCATAGGAAAAAAGTTATGGCCAAAAAACTGATTTTCGACCATTCACGAACTTAACCTAAGTTTTGACCCTTTAGATTTTTTGGCCAAGTTTGAAAGCAATCGGTGCATAATTGCGACCTGAGTGTGGCTAAATTTTGTTTGTCGCCCCACATACTTATACACATACATTTATACCTATATTTAAACAATAAACTTTTTAACCGGCGGTTGATTTGGGCTCTAGGGGTCTTAACTAGACCCCCAATGGTGAAATTTACGGAAAACTTGACTTTAGGTGCAACACCAATAAGTAGATTTTTTCTGACGAAATCTACTACCTAAAAATAAATATGGCGTAATGTAAAAGTTCATTAAGACGTCATTCAGCACATTTTATAAACACTAGATGACTAGACATATTTAAAACAGCGGTTTTTATTATATCCGGGTTCATAATAACAGTCTTTAAAAAAAAATACCTAATTAAAATGGCACCTATAGTTAGCTTCTATACAATTGGCGAATGATCATGGTATCTTTTCGTTTTAGGGGTCCGTACTCAGCAGAAATAAACGGTAAAAAATTGGTCCTCCATCTTCCTGCCCGTGCTCCATATTATTTGGGGTCGCCGCAACACGTTTTTTTTCTAATAATTGTCTAAAAATGCCAATTATTACTTGAAGAACAGCGTAATCTCTATGTTCTTAGGCCAACTTCTATTAAAGTTACGCTCTTCGTACTTTGTCTAACCCCCTGACTTCACACGACGTTCATCTGACCGTTATTATGCAGTATAATGTTGGGATCACATGGCAGATCCATGCTGCATTTGTTTTTAACCGTATTTACATAGTGTTATTGACGTGTGATCCTAACTTTTTACAGTAAAATGTCGTGCAAGACAGCACTGTGTGAGCGGCCGCTTAAGGTGCAACGATAGATGGTAGAATTGAATCTAAAGAGAGAAACTATCGATCGATATCGACTAATCCCTCTTACCATCGATCATCGACCATCGATCGATGGCATCGGTCCACGATCGATCGATTGGTGTGGTACCCTTTAAGGCATGTTTCCACCTCTATCTTGTATGTACTTGTATCTTGTATTTCGTCTGACAGTTATACGACAGTAGCATGAAGTAAGTTTAAATAAGCATTTTGAAGATTTCCAAGTGCTTTTTTTGCATATAAAACTAAATATTCAGTGTCCGTCATTTCAGTGCAACACAGAGCGATATTCCATTATCATTTTGTAATTTCTGAGAAATTCATCAGCGATATATTTGACAGCCATTTGCGACGTTGTCATTATAAAATGCAACACTCATAAATATTGCCAAATGGTAATTACTTAAAAGTCATGCACTTCACAAGCTACGGGACCCAAAGTAAGCGAACGCAACTCACACTTCACCAGGTTTTTTATTGAATAGGCTTTAAAAATTACTGGTTCAGAATACAAGAATGTTTTTGTTTAACATTACGAATTGTTGTTAACAACTGAGCAAAAAGCTTAGTAATCGTAATCTTATCCATGATTATACCTATGTTTATGTGAAAAAAACCTTCAAAGGTTTTTGTATGCCTATTTATGCTAATGTCAGTAACTTCAAGATTGTTATTGATGCGATTTTTTAGCAATGATGAAACTATAATTAGTGCAAATAAAATAAAAAATCAATGAAGCAACTTTTTACTTTTTTTCATGCAATATGGTACAGACGCCAGCCAGCACATCAGGCTACTACAATCTGTCAAATTTCTTTATTATAATTATCTTCAACTTTATCGCTAAAACATTAGATTCAAGTTTGATTGAGAAATTTGACAGTTTCAGATAGCTCGATATGCTTCAGTCTGTACATTAAGGTCTTATAAATTTTAATAATACATTTAATTACTTACTACATACATATACATACAAATAAATAAATTTGAAATGTCTGTTTCTAATATCAAAACAACAGCTTTTTACTGAATGCATATGAAAATAATTACGGCACTTATATGAAGAATATTTTTTTTCTCTGTCTATCTGTCTTTCTGTCTGTTTATTCTGGCTAATCTCCGAAACGGCTGGACCGATTTTGACGAAACTTTTACTGGCAGATAGCTGATGTTATAAGGTCTAACAAAGGTACAATTTTATTTTAGAATAATAATAAGGGTTCAGTGCAAAAAAAATAAAACCCTTGAAACTGGTAGGTAAAAAAATTCGATAAAAAAGGGAAGAAATATTTTTTTTAAAATAATAACTCACGGGATCGAAGGTCACGGGCAACAGTTAAAATAATAAACAGGTTTTACATCCCTTTGCAACCCTCCCCCAGCGACGCCTAAAGCCGAGGCTCAGCACCTCAGCTGGCGGTCACTTCGTTAATCAGTTTTCACCACTGGTTGGGACCTTACACTCAAAGCACCCACAGGATTTTCTGATTAAGCAGACGACAGCCTCATAGGTTGACCTGCGAGTTGTCACTTATGTATTTCATCACCATCATCGTCATTTCGGTTGAAAGACGTCCACTGCTGAACATAGGCCTCCCCCAAGTGTCGCCACATTGACCGGTCCCGTGCGACTCGCATCTAGCGGATCCCCGCAACCTTCACCAGGTCATCGGTCCACCTAGTGGGACCGATGACCGATGAGTACTTATGTACTTACTGAAGTTAATCAAATTAGTTCTACGTATCCCTGATCATCTATACTAATATTATAAAGAGGTAAAGTTTGTGAGTTTGTGAGGTTGTAGGGGGTAATCTCTGGATCTACTGAACCGATTTTGAAAATTCTTTCACTAATAGGAAGCTACATTATCCCCGAGTGCCATAGGTTTTATTTACAACGTGCCCGTGGGATAATTTCCGACCAAAACGCAAGCGAAGCCATGGGCAACAGCTAGTAACATTAAAAAAAAACTATAATCTACCGATCTTCGTGCGTCATACCAATTTTTAAACGCCAAATCATGATGATTGGGAAAACACATTATTATGGCGTTTCGCTAAGACTTCTGGCTATACCATTACTAATAATAATTAGGGATAATAGTACCTACAAAGTTGAAATTGTTGGTCTTGTGGTCGCATGCGCGGTTAATGAGCATGAGGTCCTGGTATCGACTCTCAGAACGGGTAGTATTTTGTTTGTTCAATTATTTTTTACTCCACTTAAAAAGGTTATTGCGATTCCAATTATTATTCGAATGTGGTTATTGCGGTTAATTATTATTCGAATGTGGTTAATGCGGTTAATTATTATTCGAATGTGGTAATTTATACGCGAATTTATGTTTATTTCTGTACAACATTAAAATACCATTTCAATATTCTTAATCTTACAAGACTAGTTTGGAAAAGGGATTAAAAATAATGTTGTACACACATCACACTAGTAATCTCCGAAGGTTTAGGCACAGGTGTACCTAATAGTACACCCACATTTCAACAGTTATGTTTAAGTCCCATGGAATAAGGGGCCTATTGCCATAAACCGTGCTCAAATTCACGCTCCAGGCTGTCATTGTATCCTGCCAGGGTTGCGGGACTGTTCGAAAGAGATACCGCGGCCCTGGAACACAAAGGGCAAAAGATGGAACATGGATGGGTTTTAGTCAGTAAAAGTCTGACACTCCCTCCTGCTCAGCCCAGAGCGGGAGAGGTTATTTGATGATTTACCATCCGAAAAAAAAGGCTGCCATTGTAAAGCTCCTAGAAGACCTACCTTGGAATCTAACTCAGGACTTCATACTCAACAGTAGCACTTACGACCGCTGGACCAAAAAGAGTAGTGTAATATATTATATATTTTAATTATTGTTTATTTCATACCGGATCTACAGTTAAGGCGTCATTTGAAATTAATTACTACAACCTACGTCATAAGATTGAAAATATAATAAGAACACATATAAAAACTTATTGATTTGGAAATCCCTTGGTATTAGATGACATTTTGTCGTAAAGCTATATGAATTACGACTACATGAAGAAACTTGATCAGGTTTTTAATTTTACAAAGGTCTTTGTCCTATGGAGAAAGAAAGAATCACGTGGGTAAATATTAACAGTCACTCAGGTCGATCTTAAGCCGCGCTTGCCTAGGTTCGTCCAAGAATGGGTGACCGCCCATGTTCTATGTTAAGGGTTTGGTTTCCGCACTTAGTCCCTAAATTGGACCATTGTACGTGAGCCATGGTGGCCGTTACTCCAACCAGCCCACCTCCCTCCAGAAGCAGATCAAACTTCCCGGTCTTCTCAGGACATCCGCAAGGGATCTCGGTGCTCCAAGAGTCTCTTCGCGGATCTGGGTTACGCCGGTGCACTCGAGGAGTACATGCGCTACCGTTTCCTCCGCCTCCATGCACGCTATGCACAGGGGGCTGTCAGTGATGCCTAGGGTGTGGACCGCCCATTACATACCGAGTTTCCTCCGTGCCTCGGGAAGCACGTTAAGCCGTTGGTCCCGGCTGTCATTTGTCACTAAGACAGTCGTTACAGGTAGTCAGTGGCCTTAAAGTCTGACAACCAGTCTTACCAAGGGGTATCGTATTGCCCAGTACTAACTGGGTTGGGGGGTCAGATAGGCAGTCGCTCCATGTTAAATAAATAAATAAAATAAATATCGCTGAACATTACACACAGCGCCATCTAGGTGCCACACTAAGCAACGAGGCTTGTGTCGTGGACACCAGATAGTTGATAATACTACATAGATACTTTTTGTTTGTAAATACATACTTATTATACATATAAACATCCATGACTCGGAAACAAATGTCCATGCTCATCACGCAAACATTTGCTCCTACCGGGATTCGAACCCGGGACCCTAAGAACGTAAGGCAGCCTCAATACCGCTGCGCCATTCGGGTCGTCAAAAAAAATAAAAAAAAATATTAGTAAATATTAGTATTCTTTGTACTACACGAATCTCGTTGGTGTAGAGGTTGTAAGCCCTGCTGCCGAGTATGAAGTCCTTGCTTCGATTCTCGGTTCAGGTTTACTGTTGTAATTAGGGCGTGCAGTAACAGCCTGGATTCTGGATGTGTGCTCGGTTTATTGCAATAGGCCTCGTTGTCCTAGTGTTCGCAAACGCGAGTGCTGAGCTTAAGGTCGTGGGTACGATTCCCGGGTCGGGCAAAGTGTTATTATGTTTTTCCATCACGAATTTCTCAGTAGCAGCCACGGAGTCTGGATTTGTGCCCGGTTGATGGCAATAGGCTCGCCCTATATTACATGAGACTTCAAACATAACTGGTAAAATGTGAGTGTACTATAAGGTACATCTCTGCCTAACCCCCGGAGATTACAGGCGTGAGGATACGTGAGGAGGCGTGAGTGTATGCAATAGGCACGCCGCCTTTTTCGTGGGTGTCAATAATGACTACCAAACAGCACATGATGATTGATGATGCACCATCATCATCTGCTGTTTTGTAGTCATTTTACACCTCTGCCTAACGCTTCGAGTATAACAGGCGCGATGTTTTGTCATGTTTATGTTGGTTTCTTTACCTGTTAAAGATTTTAAACACTGACCGTGACTCAATGTCACAGTAACTTTTTTTTTTTGGAAATGTCAACTCGCTGTTCAGCCTCTGAGGCTGTATGATTAACCGAGCAAATCCTGTGGATGCCTTAAAAGTGATTCTAAGGCCTCCAGCCAGGGGCTTAAATTAGACTTAAAAACTAAGCAGCCACTCGCTAAGCGCACCCCCTGTGGGGTACGGGCCTCGGCTTAGGGCGTCGCTGGGGAGGACAGCAAAAGGACAGGCTGGATCTGAGTGATATTATTTAGGGGCTGGTTTAAAACTACCGGCTTAGCATCGCGGGCTGGCTCTGGCAAGGGTCGGGGGGGTTAACAGTCACGGTCAACTCCTGCACTTTATATTAGACCGATCGTGTCGAAACTTCAATCTGAAAAAAATTGGGTTTCAACCAAAGCTAGTTATTATTTCCGTTGCAAACCATTACCTAGGACAACACTTAATTTAAGCCTAAGTTTGACTTTTTCGAAACGTAAAAACTTATGAACCGTTTGATGCAACAAAAAAAGAACATCAACAATAGCAAAGATTTGCATCGTTAGATTTCCTATACCGTATCAAATCAAAATTTAAGTTGACTTAACATACGATTATGGGGATATAAACGTAATGTTCAGATATATTATTCTCATCATTATTCTCCTGCCCTTATGCCAACTTACTTGGGGTCGGCGCAGCATGTCTTCTTCTTCCATACTTCTCTATTACTCGTCATATCAGCAGCCGAGGTGTCTTTTTTGCGATAATTATAATCCTTTACACAGTCCATCCATCGTTTCTTTAGATAGTTTCTTTGGTCTAGTAGAAGTAAAAATGTTCAGATAAAGGTATGTTTCTAAAAACAAAACGATAAGGACTAAAGACATTGTTAGATTCTTCTTTTTAGTGTTTCGATGATAATTTAAATCGATTCAGCCTTTTTGACGACGAGTTTGACAGTTTCAGTAGCGTCCATCTGGTCCTGTGACGTGCAAGCAGGATAGCCATGACACGATTTCAAATACGTTGTTAGATACGCTGTACTGCGTCAATAAATGTAGACACAATGTTGTCTCTGTGACAATAAGATTATTATTGCCTCTTTCACTCATATTGATAATCGTATCTTGCGTTCCATATAATTATGGGATGTGTGAGCCCACTTTTCTGAATGTTAACAATTTTTCGCGCGGAAAAAGTAAATTGAAGGACATCGAACGATTTAAATCTTTCAGTATTACTTAAAAGTTGTTGTTTAGAAAAAGAGACTAAATTCACGCAAAAAATAAACGGTTCTGTATATTTAAAAGCACTAATTACACAAACTAGTGAACGGATTTTGATCAAGTTTTTTTCAGCAACAAGATAGCATGTTTTTCGGTTGATATATGTTTTTAATTAAATAAATAATAAATAAAATAAAATCATTTAATTCAGGTCCGAGACCCATATAAAACAAAAAATAGACACAAACACAACACATAAATAATTGAAAAGTCAGAATTACATTAAAATTATTGAATTACAATTGTTTCATAATAAATAAATAAATGTCAAAATAATTTATCATAATATTAATAAAAGATTACTTAAAAATTTTTAATTTACAAGAAGGAAATTGTCAACTCAACTGCAATATTATGTGTTTAGAACATGCCGGTTACAGCAGTGCCTCATATAGGGACAATCAAGTCTCCCCGCAATCATCGCCAGGACAGCGTTGGAGCTGGCTCGCACCCTGCGCACCAAGGACGCGCACCGCTTGCGCATGGTGGCGTGGAAACAGTCGGTGCGCGCTTCCGCAAACATGCCCGATGCACTGCAGAATCGAGGCAGCCCCAACACTGCCCTGAACGCATTGTTATACTGGACGCGGAGGGCGCTGTAGCTAGCTTGTGTGTAGCGAGCCCACAGGCTGCACGTGTATAAAGAGGTGCAGTAGGCCTTAAATAGGGTGATTTTAACTTGATTAGAGCAACGTGCAAACCTGCGGGCGAGCATGTTTGCTCTTCTCGACAACGCCCTCCGCTCCCGTTCGATGTCTGCATGGTCCCGGAGATCAGACGTGACCAGATGCCCAAGGTACTTAAATTGATCCACTCTGTCCAGAGGTAAACCATTCAGATAGAGCGGAGGTACCGTTTCAGGGCACTTAGCACCACCTGCCGCAAAGACCATGCATTGGCTTTTCGAGACATTATATTTTAGACCATGCTCACCTGCGTAATCCTCACATATTCGTAGTAACCTCCTCAGACCACAGACCGATGCGCTCAACAGGACCATGTCGTCAGCATAGCTTAAATTGTTGACGCATACACCGTCAACATGACAACCGACATGCTCACTGCTGAGCGCGACGATGAGTGCATCCATGTAGAGGTTAAAAAGGGTTGGCGAGGTCAGGCCGCCCTGCCTCACCCCACACTCCAACCGATACGGCTCCGACACTGCCTCCGCCCATCTGACACTGTTGATCTGATGCGTATACCAATACCTGAAGATAGCCACAAGTTCACGCGGCATATTAATGCTCGCGAGCTTATCCCACAGGATATCATACGCGACCAGGTCGAAAGCTTTGGATAAGTCGAGGAAACACGCGTATACGGGGGTCCTACGGTCCGTATAGTATCTGACGGTGTGCTTAAGACACAGTATGGCACTCTCTGTAGACAGGTGTGGTCTGAAACCAAATTGGTTATCATGCAGGTTTACGTACTTACCCAGCTGTGTATTAAGCAAACCGTCAAACACTTTGGCTATGATGGTGGCCAGCGAAATAGGCCTATAGTTCGCTTTATCAGCAAGGTCACCGGTTTTATTTTTCACAACAGGCACCACCACAGACCTCATAAGATCCGAAGGCAGGTAAGAGTGGCTCACGCACAGTGAGAAAAACATCGCGAGGACTCTATTGATATGAGGTCCAGCATGTTGCAGGTGTTCAATGCTGAGACCGTCATGCCCAGGGGATTTGCCTCTCGTCATATTCTTGATAATTGAGTCCACATCTTTGGCCAAGTATCGAGTCCCAACAACCTCATTAGGCAACCCAGCATTGAACACTCCACTTGCCGACCCCAGGGGGGACTGTACAGAAAAATGCTCCCTAAAAACATTCGCAATGCCCTTATGGTCACTAACTCCATCGACGCTCACAGGAAGACTCGGCCTACCGTTTGCTTTGCTTGTGTGTTTCCAAAACCCACGGAAGTCACCACTGGCATGCTTCTCCGCAAGAGTGTCCATCCTCACCTGTACTTCACGATCTTGACATGCCTTCAATCGTGATTTAAACACCCTTCTGGTCTCACACATTTCTGTGTACATGATGCCAGACCTGGGCCTACCACAAGCTACCCACTCAGAAAACTTCAACCGAGCCCTTCTGTGAGCCTCTCTGACAAGCTCGTTCCATCCCACTACACGCGGACCACTCCCACCGGCCCCGGTGTCACCTCGACCCACCAAAGACGCACCACGAAGGGCAGACACAATGTCAGAGTACAAACTGTCCAGGGCACGAGTATGAACAAACTCATTACAATATTTATCAGCACAATTCATACACTCAACAGGAAAATCAATTAACTTCAGACGCTTATGACACTCATCGGTATATGTAACAATCTGTTTATCATTTCTAACACCCCACACAATGTTATTATAAGTACTTGTAGTATTGGGTAAGTTTGGTGTCAATAAATTTAAGTCGCATTCAAGAACTAGGGGGAAATGGTCGGACCAACTAGTGTCATAAACAATAAAAACATTCACAACAGCTCGCTTTGCCGCCTGAGTCACAATACAGTGATCTAGCCAGCTACATGACCCGTGCGCCTCACTAATAAATGTGTAAGCCCCTGAATCAGTACCCAGAAAATCAACATCAACACACGACCAGCACTGCTCACCACAGAAATGTCCAAGTTCATTAAAAAATAATTCGTGTATATCAGCATTGAAGTCGCCTAATACAAACACAGACTCAACACCGTACTCATCTATAATTGCAGACACTGTACTTAGACAGTCAGTAAACTCAGGCAAGTTTTCCACTGAATTCGTGGGCATGTATATACTAATTACCACAATCGCTGGTCGAACACTAGTTATTTTAATAGCACATATACGCGCACTGTCACACTGCAACACTGTTACTTGCTGGAAGACACTGTTTCTCCACAACAGAGCGACACCGCCATACGGTCTGCCGCGCAGTATGCCAGCGGACGTGTCGATCGCAGACGTTCCCGTGCACCCGAAGCCACTGTTGATCGTGTTTAAATATGGTATATCATCTGGTAGCAACCATGTCTCTTGCAAGGCAATCAGATCACAGGTGTCACATAACTCCCTTATGCTATCAATGGAGCGTTTCACATTTTTACAGTTAAAGCTGGCGAACCGACAAGTAGAATCCATAAAACTAAAAGTCACCCGTATAAGGACTAGGCAAGCTTTTTAATCTGATAAGTAACAATGTAAATGGATCGTTTTTTTTATCAATCCATTATTTTGTCGAACTTTACCACATCTTCGAGTAAATTGGTGGCGGTTGACCGTAACCCACTTACTTTCGCCAACCTTGTGTCAAGTTGTCTTATGAAACGTTATAAAATGGTAGAAAGTGCCATTCGTTTTTTTTAAGTGGTTTTTTCCAATTTTTATCGGACCGTGAACTATACAGTGAGCGATTAGTTGGTTGATAAACATTATTATATGTTTTTTAAAATTAAATGGTGATTGCTGTTTTTAGGGTTCCGTATCCAAGGGGTGAAACAGAATAAAATAAATCTTTAAGGGTTCCCATACAACAAACGTAAACCCCTCGGAACCCTCCGAATCCCACGTGGACGGTTTTTTTTTATTAACTGACGGGAAAATTGGGTGTTTGTCTTCTCGACATATTAATTCTTAATCTAAGAGAGAGCATTTCAAAAGGTCAATATCGCAAGTATCATCATTTACATAGCCATTAGCCATTTCCCTTGCCAGCTATGTTGGGGTGGGGTCGGCTTCACGTCTAACAGGATGCAGCTGAATACCAGTATTTTACATGGAGCGATTGCCTATCTGACCTCCACAACCCAGTTAATACTGGGTAATAAGATAACCCTTGCTTCTTCTGGATTATTTTAGGTACTTAATTAAAAAAATGTCATAAAACCTTCACACACAAGACAATTTTATAATTACCTATTATATAACTGACGTAATAATAAATGGTTGTTTACATTTCTTAACGTGCATATGTTGCAGAATATTCCGTCAAACGTCTGTGTAGTGGAAATACACGGTAATCACAATTATGTCTTAATGGCTCGACAATTATACTTCTTCGCAGTTAGTACTGGGTAATAAGATACTCCTTGGTAAGACTGGTTGTCAGACTTTCGGACCACTGACTACCTGTAACGACTGTCAAAGATTTACAATTGACAGCCAGGACCATTGGCTTAATGACCACGGAGGCAACTCGGTATGTAATGGGTGGTCACCCCTCCACGGACCAACCTAGACAAGCATGGCTTAACCTGAAGATCGACCAGAGCGGCTGAGCTTCACGGTCAACTACACGGTCACGATCACAATATACACTGTCAATTTTTATTGAACAGCCGTCTATACTTTCTAAAACATGATATGGCGGGATTGCCATTCAATTATATATTAACAAAAAAAAAATGACCCACAAAGAACTTGGAAAATCCATATCTTTTACTGTTCTGTCTAGACTTAAAAAAATCCACAATGAAGACCTCTAAGCAATTAAATCATCGTTACACACAAAAAAACTACTTTCAGAATGTGCAAGCCGTTACTCGTTATCTATAAAATAACAGCTACTTTTTCCGTAACTGATACAAATACCAGTTACAAAGCAAAAACTCTCTGATCGACAGATTGAACACTATGACCTTAGGGCACATTAGTGGAATTATCCAATAGAGTTCACGACTTGCACGATTGTTTTTAGGGTTCTGTAGCCTAATGGCAAAAAACGGAACCCTTATAGATTCGTTACGTCATGTATAAAAGATTAAGGGGGGCCGCTCCCCATCTGAAACTAAAAAAAAAATTTTTCTTCAAGCCTATACGTGCGGGTCTATAGGTAAGTCTTTAAAAATGGCATTGAGGTTCCTAAAACGGTTTTTTCTCAGTCAATCGTTTGAATACGGGTCAATGACCTGAAATAAATGTTTTTTTTTATACCTAGACACTTCCAAAGTGGTAAAATGTGCCCCCCCACCTCTAATTTCTAAAGTAAGAGGAGAAAAATTCTGAAAAAATCTAGGATTGTAGAACGTAAATAAAACATTTAACCAAAATTGGTTTGAACAAGATTTGATGTTCAGTTTTCGAGATATGGGACTTTTTCGTCAAACTACAGCACATTTGGTTTTCAGTAACATACTATGAAAAATGAATTTAGTTTTGCTGTTGAATGTAAAACAATACATCAAAATTATGAATGAATTTTCAGAATATTTTTATTATATTGTTTGGTGCTACGGAACCCTGTGAGCGTGTCGCACTTGGCCGATTTTTGTTTCTTGTTATTGACAGCAAAAGAACAGTTGCCCCAGTTAAAATTCTGGTATTCATCTGCATCCAGTTAGACTGGAACCCGTCTCTAATAAATTTGGGAAAAGGCAAGCAGATGATAAACTAAGCAGGCGGCTTCTGGAGGCCTAAAATGGATGCTTTATCAGAATCATAATACGAATCACGTTAAAAATTTAAAACTCTTAAAATGGACTTTGTGGTCACAATCATTAAGACCATTTTAAGAATTTTAATTTTTAACGTGGTTCATATTATGATTCTGATACAGCTTCCATTTTTAGACCCCCTGATCTCTTTCATAGTTTAATATAACATAACATCACGCCTGTGATACTCGAAGGGCTAGGCAGAGAAAGAAAGAAAGAAAATATATTTATTTGTCGCAGGGACATGACGTGCATCATACAAAATGATAAAAACACAAAAAAAAAAAATAACAATAAACATACAAAGCATTAAAAAAAAAAGACGTTCGTAGCTTGCACGTCGTGACTGCGACAAGCAGGTTACCACTCAGCATGATGCTGTGCTATGGAAGACCCACAGCACAGCGCTGGTTTTCAGTGGCCACCCGTGAAAAAACGTACGGAAGCCAAAACAGCATAAATAAATAAATTTTACATGAATAACAAAATAAAATAAACAGTACTTGGGTTATAATAATAAAACAGCTACCTAGAAATATAACACCCGCCTTTCGCCAGTTATTTTTAAGTCCCATGTAATAGGGGCGAGCCTATTGCCATCAACCGCTACTGAGAATTTTTTGATAAAAAAACTCATTATCAATTTTGCCGACCCGGGAATCAAACACGGGACCTCATGCTCGGTTGTCGCGATCTAGACCAAAGAGGCAGTGTTTTGTTTTTCTTCAAGTATTTCCAACAGGTTTGATCGAACACGCTTAGCCTGTTGGTTATGCAAGTCTAATACGCGTTAGACTTTTTCATCATTGTATTTTTCCGATAGACTGTTGACAGTGCGACTTAATATACCTATAGTTTTCGTAGCCGCCATCTTTGATTCTGATTTTGAAATGTCAAAAAATGACAGCCTTGACATATTTCCCGACAAGTACTGTGTTACCAATTAAAAAGTATAAAAGTACTTAAAGACCGAGATAGTCTATACTAATATTATAAAGAGGTAAAATTTGTTTGAAAGTTTGTATGTAGGGGGTAATCTCTGGATCTACTGAACCGCTTTTGAAAATTCTTGCACTAATAGGAAGCTATATTATCCCCGAGTGCCATAGGCTATATTTACAACGTGCCCGTGGGATAATTTCCGACCAAACGCGAGCCAAGCCCCGGGCAACAGCTAGTAAGTTATATTGATGGTTTGTTGCTTGTCACTTGTCTACTATTATGGGCTGTTTGTGGGCAAAATTCAACAAAATCCGTTGACAATCGGGGAGACGGACCAAGTCACTTTCGCGTTAATAATTTTATAAATAGACTAATGATGACATTTAGATATAATTTAGTAGGACCCGTTTAACATTGGTGGTACCTATTCAACGGTAGCAACCAAAAACCTTAAAACTCGTTAGAAAATTATCGTCACTATTATTTTATTACATTCCTTTAATGAACCTCTAAATATTTATTCGATTTTTTATTACTTATTAGCTTTTGCCAGAGGTTTCGCTCGCGTTATGGTCGAAAATTATCCTATTAGAACGTTTTAAATACAGGGTGTAAACAAACCCTTCACGAAGCCATCAACCTAGACAAACAACTGGACATCAAACTACATAAGTAACTCTAAGCATAAAATAATTCTGCGAAACGATTAAAAAAAAAAACCGTGGTCGCCAATAATCATAACCAATCATAATAGATAGGGAAATAAATCAAATACATTGTGATACGGGCAAGAGAATAATTATATTATGATTTGAACTGTTTTATAACTTCGTTAAGTCTATGATCATTAGGTAATTCAGCACAATAACAAGTTTGTGTTCAATAATTCAATAGATTTTTTTATCAATGTTTTGAAATTGTCAGAAATCAATCAAATTCTTGTAGGACTATGATTTAAAATAATAAAAATCATACATGTTCTATTACAAATGGTACTATCTAAATAACTTAGTATCAATACATAATTATCGTTCAATTTTACGATACACTTAGTTAGAAGCCAACAATTCTTACAAACCAGTTTTATAAAAAAAAAATCGAACTTGATATTTCCCCAACTGATCCATAGTCACACCAACTTTCCACACCAGTGTGAGTATGGTTAATTTTATAAATCCGTAGTCACACCACCAGAAGCCCAACTCACTTTTGACGATCAAAAAAAATGCCGATCAAAAAAAAACATTTAATTTAAAAAAAAAAAAAAAAAATTATAGTAATTTATTTTACCCTTACTTTCAGTTTAAAAGGATGACTATTGAATCCTTAAAGTAACTGTCTAATACCTATCATCCCTTAATCACATTGAGTGCTACTTAATTTTCTATATTAAGAATGCACGCATTTAACTATATGTTAATCATTGTTTCGCGGACATTGGTGTGGGTTACACGTTTATTTAGTTTAATACTTATTCTGTCATATTTTTGTTGTGTGTAACTGTTAAATGTCCCAACAAAGTCAAATAAAAATATAAAGGGGTATTTTAATACAATGAAACTGGACTGTGGAGGTGAGACAGGTAGTCACTCAAACCCTCATATTCAGCAGTGACTTGGAACTAACTTCAACATAGTTGGGAAAAAGCTACGCTGACGACGATGATACTAATTATACAAGTCTTATTAACACGCGTTTATTAGCTTTACATGTGACTAACAATGTAACCAAATCTTAGAAATTAAATTAGACCCACTTCCCGGTTTCCGATTGAGCTGAAATTTTGCATACATGTTTAGTTTGGATGACAATGCATGGTTAGCTAAGTGATGTCATTCAAAATCCAATATGGCGGACTCCTAACGATGGCGGACTAGTTATTTTTTGTCCATTCCCATGATATGGGTATCAAATGAAAGGGTTTGCTGAAAAAAATATGAGAAAACGTGCTTTTTTTAGTTTTTTTAAAACTAAAATATTATTTATTACCTTTAACAACAGTAACCTAATAGTGACCTTATTTTGACGAGGATAAAGATCACTGTGATATTGACAGAGATTCAAAATAACTGTGAATTAATTTACAGTTTTAGTTTTTTTCGGAAAAAGCCATTCCATTCGAGTGTAAGCTTGACATTCGACATAAAATGTCACCAGACAAGTTAAGACTAACATGTAAGGCCAATTAAATGTTAATAGCATGATAAAATTAATTAAAATTTATTTTATACTCTCTCAATTTTATAACTATTCAAATTATATCGACTAGGTGTCAAACTTAAATGGCGATATAAATATATGTGTTACTGCGTTCTATAGATGGAACACCTCTGTCTTCTAACTACTCGTAAACGACTGTCACAGATCTACCAATGACAGCCGGTACAGACGCCAGCACATCAAGCTATCCGAAACTTTTCCAATCAACCTAAAGATTATTTTCAGTGGGCACTTGCAAGTCCAACTCTGGCTTGCGTTCGCCTGTTCGCTGAATGGTCGATTCATACAATAGGACTTTTAAACACATTAAAAGGTGTTAAAAAGGTGTAAAAAGGTGTAAAAAGGTGTGTTTAAAAGGTGTATAAATAATCAAGAATATTTATACACCATTTTTCAGTTTTTCTTTTAATTTTTGTATTACATTTTTTTTTTTCCTATTTTGTATTTGTAACCCTAGCGATTATTTTCCCTGTTACGTATCGTATAGTTAATTTGTGAACAGCGTTGTGGGCTGTAATATTGTCAATAAATTTTGTGTATTTCCTATTTTTAGGTTTTATATTGCAGCTGTTTGTTGTTCATTTTCAATCGATAAAAAAACCTTGAACCGAATGCCTTAGCGATAAAGTATCGAAAATCTATTAAATAAATTTGACAGATTCTAGTTGCTTGTTATGCAGTCTGTACCAACAACGTATTCTTGTTGTGATTTCCATAGATTGAAATCAACCAGGATGTCAAAATAACTAAGATGATTATAGACATTAAAATAAAATAACTATGGTTAAGTTAGGTATAATAATCATTGTGTGAAGCTTGAAGATTTTTAAAATAAGATGGTAATTGCTATGTTTTCTTAGAATCCTAAGTATGTAACTACATTGTTTTGAGTTTTTCTGGTTTTTAAACTACCTAATCGTAGTTTTCCATGTTGTACTAACAGATTAAAAGTAACAATGATTAGAATGTGTGAACTATATTTACTTTATCTTTGAGTCGCTGTTGCCCGCGGCTTCACTCGCGTTTTGGTCGGAAATTATCCTACGGGCACGTCGTTGTAAATGGGGATAATGTAGGTTCCTATTAGTGAAAGAATTTTCAAAATCGATTCAATAGATCCAGAGATTACAAACTTTACCTCTTTATAATATTAGTATACAGAATTGAATTTTTCAAACGGGCGTGGATGGCTAAATCCGAAACTATGAAGAATATCGAAAAATGCTCAGAGGAGTCTCGAGCTCGATTTTGATGAAAACTAAAACTGCATCATTAGATTTTTGAAAAATCAATATTGATAGCCAGGAATCGAACATGTCGGTTTTGAAAAAAAAAAACAAAGTATTGTATTATTACACCATTCCAAAGTGTCTCTAATAAGAATCAAAATCTGGGAAATATACAAAATTGAACTCTTTCAATTCAATTAAATATTCAGTTCAATTTTGATAAAATAAATAGAAAGAAAGAAAAATATTTTTTTGGGACAAGCACAGGAACAACAAAAAATAACAATAAAAAAAAGAATCTAAAACTAAATAATAAAAAAGACCTGTGCGAGGCCAAAAAAAAAGGCCTCCTTCCTATCTCAGCATGATGCTGCGATATATGGAAAACAAATACCGCAGCGCTGGTATTCTGATAGGGCCCACTGTGACGTCACGGTCACAACTACGGACACACAATACATTAACACAAAAAATAAAATAACATAATAGCAGTTAGTAGTAATCAACGAAATGTCGATCAAAATCACTACTGGTCGGAATCACTTGTAAGTTCTAATTTCAATTGTTTTCTTTTATTTTATTTTACTGTGGCCATTAGCCACGAACAGTCAACAAAATTGAAATTAGAACATAATGTTGTGAAAATTGACTGCGCTTCGGGTGTCTTCAATTAAGGAAGTACATTTAAAATATGAAAAAAACATAAAATGTAACACATTTTTTAAGGTTGATGTATGTCATTACTTCCCAGAATTTGATCCTTATTAGCGACACTATCGAATGATGTAATAATACAGTGTGTGTTTTTTTTTTTCAAAACCGACAGATTCGATTCCTGGCTAGGGATATTGATTTTTCAAAAATCTAGTGATGCAGTTTTAGGTTTCATCAAAATCGAGCTCGAGACTCCTTTGAGCATTTTTCGATATTCCTCAGTTTCGGATTTAGCCATCCACGCCCACTTGAAAAATTCACACTGTAGATTTGCTTACCTATTGTAGTTTTTAAAATGCAAGTCTTTTATTAATAAAGGTATTGTCCAAGCTAAGCCAGATCACCCTAACAAACTCTGAGCAATTCCCTTTCGAAAAGAGTATGTATACTCGTGACAGTACATTTATTTCCAAAATTTCGACAATAACAAAAACAGATCGAACAGACACAGTTTTGTTTCACATTTTGTGAGAGGAAAACTTTAAGGATAAATAAAAGAATTTGCTAAAAAAAAAACATTTTTTTTACCGTACCTAAAGTGTACATATTTCCAAAATGTGGGTATTCGAAAAAAAATAAAACACATCGAGGAAAAAGTAAGTAAACTACGCAGTCAAAATATTGAAAAACATCCGGCTTCTGGGTTTTTATTTTAGCAAAAATGTCACAAAACGCTCTTGACATTAGATAATTATATAAATTTTATGCTAATTTCAGATTTTTTAATTTAATTCAAATGCATTCTTAATACGGACAAAAATACACATAATTAAATAACCTTAAAATCGTGTCACATTCTCTACTGCCTAATGAATGACATTAGTGACCAAACGGTCCCGATATGTAACGGGTGGTCACCCATCCGCGGATCGACCTTGACAAACGTTGCTTATCCTTGAAGATCAAACTGTGTAGTTTTTACTATCTAGCCACAAGCCCAAAGTTGATATTCGTTTATAGAAATAACATCAATTGGTATCTGAGATTCATCAAAAGATCTCGCACCAGCGTCCCCCTGTCTGGTAAAAGACAATAGAATACTCGTAACACTTATCCGTCTGACAAGATGTCTTTGTCGTGATTAATTATGGTAATGTTTCCATTCATCATTCATTGTTGCAGTCAATAAGTCTATACGTTTTGTATTGGCCTAGAATTACAATTGAATTGTATGCCATGACTGGTGTAGTGTTTAACCGGCGTTAAATCGGCGACATAAAGTTTTCTGAAAAAATCGCGTGAGGTCGTTTCATCGTATAACCGTGTTCCGTCAGTATAACGGCATTGCGCAGATCCACATTTTTTAAATTAAAATTAAAATAAATGTGATAGCCCAATTCTTGTAAAGCTTTACTTTATTTAATACAACCCTTGGGAGCAGTGTAAAATTAGAAATGCGATGAAACAGCGGGCCCATAGTTAGTTCGGAATAATTGTACAGTCACCAGTGCATTAAGGTACCACAAATTGTCACATCTCTCCAAATGTTTGAAACCTTATATTGTTGACGGTTACGTTCAAAATCGATGAAAAAATTTTACAGGTGACTGTACCATATCGTTGTTATTCAATGGAATACGAGTACTAGAATTCATAGAAACAAACAATGACTGGTTTAGATTTTTCCTAACAATTGATTCAATGGAAGAGACATCTTAATCATCAATGACACATTATATTTCAAACTTACTCCCGATTTCACTGACGGTCGACCGATTTTCAACCTTGTGACATAGTACATAAGACCGAAAGTGGCAGACTCTCAGTGGACTCTGTAGTACCAAGTTGCTTGATAAAACCTCTTTTCAATGACTAAACCTAACCAGTTCCACAAGAAAAACATTTTCCACGTGGAATACTTGGCAGTATTGACCACAAGGTACTTGAATATACAGTGTATCCTATTTCGTATGTAAATTAATAAGTATGGGCGTATATGGGTGAAGTGGATTACCACTTCTAGTTTACTGAGTAATGTGACATCTTTTCTTCTAAACTAATATTATGATGACGTAAAATTTAAAATTTGTGTGTTTGGATGTACGAGGTAAGCTCTAAAACTACTGATCCGATTTCAAAAATACTTTCACTGATTGAAAGCTGCACCATTGAGTGCCATAGAATGAGTTTTTCGCACGGGCGAAGTCACGGGTAGAAGCTAGTCTGGAAAATTAGCAGCTGTACGCGTTGGAGGTTGTTTTGGCTAGACGAGGAGACGGCCAATGGAGCAAGGCTTTGACCGAGTGGTGGCTAAAGTTAGGCCAAAGAAACTAGGGCCGTCCTAAAGCTCATTGGGTCGACGATATCGTCAAAATCGTAGGAAGCATCTGGAGAAGTGGATAAGGGACATATAAATAAATAAATAAAATCATTTTATTTCAGGCATTGTATGCAATCACAAACAGTTCACCCATAGCATCTACGTATTGTTATTATATATAAGTTGAAGATTGTATTAAATTAAATTATTATATTAGCTTATTATTATTAAATTTAATTTAATTATTTTCGGTCATAGATTTACGGATAATTAATAATGAAGTTAAGCATATTACTTACATAATCTTACAGTATTATCATTAATTAAATTAATTCGTCATTATTATTCGTAATTATCATTATTTCCTGACTACATGATAGTCAGTGCTGAGATTAAACAATTCGGTTCTAGTCACAAAAATTGTGTGGAATACAGTAGTTATAATAATATTTTTACATTTTAACAATCGTGTTCGAAATGAAGCTCTCGCCCTGCTTAGAACGGAAAAGAAGTCACCCACTCGGTTTTCAAAGAACATACCAGACGCACTACACCACCAGCGCAGGTTAAACATGGCACGAAATGCGTTGTTGTACTGTACACGAAGCGAGTTGTAAGCTCTTTTAGTGTACTGGTACCAAAGTTGGCTGGTGTAGAACGCCCGGCAGTAGGCCTCGAAAAGTGCTGCTTTCACTTGCTTGGAACAATAGACCAGGGAAGTGTAGCAGAAGAAAGGGTCGCTCTATACCAAGCAGTGGGTGATTCTGGGCTAATGGTCATGATGTTTTGCATCCTAGAAACGTGATTGCCGAACTAGAGGATGCCAGAGCCTAGCCAACTTTACCGTTAAGAGGTTCTTCTATTCGTTTTTAGAGTTTCGTACCTAATTCGGCAAAATGGAACCCTTATAGGATCACTTTGTTGTCCGTCTGTCTGTCTGTCAAGACTCTTTTTCTCAGAAATGCGTGGCGGTATCAAACTGAAATTAATACGAAATACTCAAGTCTGCTACTCCTTGGAGCAATAAAAAAAATTAAACTTGTAAGTCAACGCAATCAAAAGATATGACTATTTATGTTGCATATTATGCGATTTCACAAGGGAATCAAAGCCTATAGGGTACTTCACTTTGACCTAGAATCAAGAAATTTGGCAAAAAGCCAAGCCAAGCCAATCCCAAGCCAATGCCAAGCCTTACAGCACAAATAAAGGAAAAGTTCCAAAAAATATAAAAAGTTGAAAATGAAAGGGTGTCCCCATACATACCTACATAGTTGACGCCAGTTAAGATATATATTTTTTTAGATAATGGTACGTTTTTATTAGCATTCTATTTCACCTCTATATAAGGCTTTAATATTTGTCAAACACAACCAGATGTATGAACATGCAAAAGGAGATGTAAGATTCGTAGCAGGAGGCGTTCTGTAGTTTTCTAACTACCCTCATGGTAAAAAAGCGTGAGTTTATGTATGTATGTAGCTTCACATAGTTTCTTACTCCCCCTTCCCCTACCCTTAAAGTCATACAAAACAATGTAAAGTCATCATTATCTTCCTCCCCTTGTCCCATTCTACTTGGGGTCGGCGCATCACGTTTTCTTCTTCCATTCTTCCCTGTCAGACGTCACGGCATCATTTACTCCTCTCTCTTTGATACCATTCCTCACACAGTCCGTCCATCTTTGCTGTGGCTTTCGTCTCCTTTTCCACCCATCAACATTAATATCAATCACTTTTTTAGTAGCATGCGTTTCATCCCTCCTCATTAAATGTTCATACCATGTCAAGACAGACGGCTGCCTTTCAATTTTTCTGTAACAGGCGCCACATTCAAACTTCCGAACTTCTTTCCATACAAAACAAAGTAAAGTATCATCAATTAAATGTAATACCAAGGTATAAAACAAGGAAATTTTCCAGCAGCTGTCCTATATGATTTCCACGCGGAAAGCAAAAACGTCATCTAGAAATAATTATATGCATGTCACTGTCACTACAAAACGTTTGACAGTTTGTGAATTGTCTAGATTTATAAGTAGAAAGAAATGAAAAAGAAACAAAAGATTTTTTTTTGCGTAAAATGTTTGTATTTGTATGTCAAATACAAGAAACAAAAGTATTTTTTGCGTAAAATGTTTGTTTTTGTATGTCAAATACACTCATTTGCGTGGTTTTTATGTATGAGTTGACCAGGATTATGTCTTGACTTAAATAGAAATAAAAAAAAACGTTCACTCAACGTAAACTCAGTTAAGGAAATCATCATTTTCATTCACATTTTTTTGAATTTTTTACAGGTTTTAGGTACGGTATATGTCAGTTAGTCACATAACTACTCCTAGAACTGTTTAATTATGCAATTATTATTATATCAGTTCGGGAAATTACGATCATTTGATTCAGTAATAACACCTATTGTGCCCATCCGATTATAGTCAGGTATTCCCTGGTTTTTCTGCGGAAATGACGCATCGGTAATAGGCTTACTTTGACTGTTCATTTTGAATAATTTATAACGATATCTTAAAGAATGGACAGGACTGCTTTAGTTTTTTGGGTACCTATCATTTAAAAGTAATAAAATAAAAATATTTTGTCACGTGGTTTCTCGGCGACATAAGCAGTAACATCAGCTCAACTGCCTAGCCTTTTCCCAAATATGTTGGGGTCGGCTCCCGGTTCAGCCGGATTCAGCTGAATACCAGTATTTCACATGGAGCGACTGCCTATCTAACCTCCACAACCCAGTTAGTACTGGGTAATACGATACCCCTTGCTAAGACTGGTTGTCAGACTTTCGGGTCACTGACTCACACTGACCTGTAACGACTGTCAAAGACCTATAAATGACAACCGGGACCAACGGCTTAAAGTGATTTAAAGCTCGACGGAAACTCGGTATGCAATGGGTGATCACCCATCCACGGACCAACCTAGGCAAGCGCGGCTTAACATAAAGATCGACCCGAGCGGCTGTTTTTATTTAACCACGAGTTTCTCTCTGGTAGGCAGTGACAAAAAGTATAAATATTTTAATTGTGAAAACAAGTCATAATATATATTTAAATGACACATCATTTGAGTTGAATGTCAATGACAGTTGGGTACGATTTCAAATGATTAGCACATGGCAATGAGACACTTATGTCATCAGTATCAAGAAGAATAGCAATAAAAGTGTTATTTTTTTACAGTATCCTTGACTCGACTAATATTGTAAAGAGGTATTATTTGTAAGTTTCGATACTTTCAAGGTCGAGTTTATCACCTTACCGTGAACGAAATCGTGGGTAAACTGGTAAGGTTTTTTCTATTGTAAAAACCATGTGTTGTTACTAAAAAAGCCCACGCTCTGTCACCAGCAAAATTAGAAACTTTTTAATTTACCGATATTTAATTCTTCCTGCGACTCAGTGACAAAGAGAGTGAACTACACAAGTTAACATACCGCTCATACCACTTAGAGGTCGGGGTTCGTTTCCATTGTGTTATTTATTTTAAATACGTTAAAAACACTTTAAATAAAAGAATAATAATAGATAACCTTTAATATCAAACCTTGGCGATTTTAAATAAATATTTTGGATATTAACAGAAACGATTCAGTACATCGAGAAGTTACGTTATGACTTAAGATCTTATAAAGTTGAAAAAAAAAAAATTTTCTTTAGTCCACATACTTTTTAAAGAGGCATTTTAATTTAAAAAATAATGGTATCTCTGGTCAACAAATCGCACTATGTCTGATAGTGGACATCCTGAACTTAAATTCAGAATTTTATTTCAGTAAAACCATTTACAGGTTTTTTTATTGTCAAAGAGTCAATCATTCTGTTGTAAAGTCAAAGTTGTTGCAAAAACCAGTTTGAAAAACGAACCTCTATAGAGAAAAAGTTATGCATGGCCATAAATAAAAAAATACCAACGTGTCGAATTGAGAACCACCTCCATTTTTTTTTCGTAGGTTAAAAAGCAGGCAAGAAGTCTGAAGCCATATATATTTTCCCATTTTTACCGTATCGTATTTCTAAAAACAATGAAAACAGTCTCAATAAAACCGCAGAACAGTAATTATCCGATGACGCTCGATATCACACAACTGAATCTTGCTGACCGTGTCATTATATAGTTACAGTGCAAGACATTACGTCACAATTGTTGACATTGTTAGAAATCGGTGGTTAATTATTGTATTTCATTAAACTTTATAAATTTAATAGTTTTTCTTATAGCTTGTTTATCTTATACAGGGTGGTAACGGTTACCATGTATTCTGTACAGACGCCAGTGCATCAAGCTCCCTGAAACTGTCAAAATTTCCCAATTAACCTTGAACCCTTGAACCTAATGTTTTAGCGATAAAGTTGAAAATCTATTGAAGAAATTTGATAGATTGTAGTAGCTTGATGTGCTGTCTTTACATCATTCTGAACCCCACATCGAAATGTTTAATCGGGAATTTAAAAAAAAATCTGCTGTTCCGTACATTTTGTCCGTGACTTCGTGTAGATATTGCACTTGTGTAGGAAACAGCTGTTTTTTGTTTAAAGTACCTATGATTTTTTTTTATGTAACGAAAGAAAGAATAAATATTTGTTTGTCGCATGCAAATGACGTGCATGCAAAAAATAAATTAACAATCATGTTACAACGCCAAATATTGTAAATACGGGTTATTGTAGATTCGCCACAAAGTAAATTCGCCACGAAAAAAAGTATGTGTAAACTCGCCACAGTTCTATTTTCATGAATAAAAATCCGCCATTTTGTTTATTCTCGTACAGACAGCAGAAAAATTAAACGATCAGTAGAATAAAACTATTTCTTTATTTTTCACTAGCAATTCGCCCGCGACTTCGATCGCGAAAATTGTGATAGCTCGGCTAATTTGCTTGATATAAGTATAATTTATTTGACTATTTGACCCGCGTGACAGGACAGAAACAAAAAAAAGTTAACAGCTTGCACCTCGTCACTCGACAAGCAGGTTACCACTCAGCATGATGCTGTGCAATGGGGAGGCCACAGCACAGCGCTGGTTTTCAATGGTCACCCGTGAAAAAAAGTGATACGTCGGTGTCTTGTTATTATTTTACCATGATAATCTAAGCCAGTTAAGTAGGTAGTCGGCCATTTGAAATGACGCATTTTAACCTAGCATTAATCATTTGCTAATTATATAAGTATTAAATAAATCAAAATAAAACTAAGACAGCAATCAAAGTCTTGACTAATTAATTCAACAAAAACTATAGTCTGTCAGTTTAATTAGTTAATTATCCTATTACCAGTCAATGAAAAAACTATCTAATGCTGCTATCAAAAAATTAGATCCAATTCTCATGTTTTTTCTGCTTTAACAATTAAACTTATATCAACTGAGTTATCACTACGTATTATAAAACAACGTCGCTTCCCACCGTCTATCCGTATGTATGCTTAGATCTTTAAAACTACGCAACGGATCTTGATGCGGTTTTTTTAATAGATAGATTGATATTATTCAAGAGGCAGATTATATGTAAAATATTGCACCCGTGCGGAGCCGGGGCAGGTCGCTAGTCTATAATATATAATATTATAAAGAGGTAAAGTTTGTTACTTTGTGAGGTTGTAGGGGGTAATATCTGGATCTACTGAACCGATTTTGAAAATTCTTTCACTAATAGGAAGCTTATTATATATTTACAACGTGCCTGTGGGATAATTTCCGGCCGCGAAGCCGCGGGCAACAGCTAGTAATGTTATAAACTTAAGAATCTTTAGAGAATTTTCTCAGTAGCAGCCACAAGCCTGGAATCGTGCTCGTTTGATGGCAATAGGCTCGCCCCCTATACATGAAACTTGAACATAACTGGAAAAATGTTTAAAACTAAACTTATACCTACTGTCACTTGTGGGATATCTTCTGTGATTGTTCATTATTTTGAGCTCCTGATATTTCGACGCTGTTGCAAGCGCCATGATCAATCAATAAACAATCACGGAAGATATCTCGTCAGTGACAATATAAGTTTACAATGGGACGCTTCTGCCTTACATTTCGGGTATAACAGGCGTGATATTAGGCGTAGTACAGGTCATTACCTACAACGTAGCAACCGTCAAAGGTTGCCACAATAATCTATTTTAGTGTATCCCTATGTATTTAAACTGGTTTCTAGCGATTAATATCTAATAATTTACATAATAAGCTTTACCTAAATGATATTGCTAATTAGTTTAAATGACGTTAATATCGAACTTGTGGGGTAATTCCAATGAATATTAGCTATAAATTAGAGCAATCAAGTAATATTTGGAAGTTATTTTGCGAAACCAGTTTGATCATCCATACCTTATGCTATGGCTATGGATGATGAGGGGATCCATTTTTACTATGGTGTAAGAGGTTTTTTGTTTTTGTATGTTTAACAGTAATAAAAAAATATTCGGAACAGTTTTACGGAATTGATCAGTATCTCAAAAAACATTGCAAAACACACCTTTGTACAGGGTGTAATTTTTCAACCTCACCTGAAGGGAAAATACTCTTTAATACTGGAGATAGAAAATTTTACTTCAACACACACAAACTACCAAACAAAACAAACACATCCTCAAACAACAACAACAATACAAACAAAAAAACACATAAACATTCCTTTATTTTTTAAAAGAAACAAATCTGCTTTCAAAGATTTTCGAGAAAATTCGCTTGTTGCACAAGTCGGATGGACGTTTGACTAAAAGTGCTTTCTCTTATCGCATTGAAGTTTAGTTTAGTTTTCATGGTTTTTCTTTAATTTAATTTATTTTGTATAAACTAAACAATAATAAATAATAATATAGATTTGATTCTTATTGTTGACCCTATCGTTTGATGCCATAAAAGTACAGGTGTTATTTTTTCGGATTTTAGCCGGTTCAATTCCCGAGTGTAGCAAGCGAATTCTGGGATTTGTTTTCAGGTAGATTTGTTTCTTTTTATAAATTAAGGAATGTTTCTTTTGAGCTATCTCCAGTATTTAGAGTACATCCTGTATTACATTCGATTTTGAATTAAACTCGAAATTCAAATTTTATTACGTTTTTTGCAATTTACAGATCAGTGTCAGGTTGTATTATGTTGATCAAAATATATCACGTTACACGTTTAATGGCGACCAAATTGTATAAAATGTGAACAACAACAACATTTGAATATTTATTTACGTGTTTTTATACAACATAGATTTTATTTCCTGTTCCTTGTCCCTTTGATGTGCGTGTGTACAAATAATAAATACTGGTTTTAACATAACATAATATAGCATCACGTCTGTTATCCGGTAAGGGTTATTTTTATAGTTATACTAGCTGTGCCCGCGACTTCGTCCGCGAGGACTTAGATCTAAATAAAAATTTAAAAAAAAAGACAAAAAAAAAAGATAAAAAGTATCCTATGTCTGTCTCCTGGTTCTAAGCTACCTGCCCACTACTTTTCAGCCAAATCGGTTCAGCCGTTCTTGAGTTATAAATAGTGTAACTAACTCGACTTTCTTATAATTAAATAGATTATTAGTTCACCCACATTTAACCGGTACTGTTTAAGTGCCATGTAATAGGAGACGAGCCTATTGCCATCAACCGGGCACAAATACAGAATCTGTAGCTGCTGCTGAAAATTCCCGATAAAAACATTTTGCCAGACCAAAAAAAAAAAGACTATTATAAAATTCTCTATTTCCACAAATTTATTTTAATCAAAACGCAAAATACCCAGTGTTTGATAGGATCGGTTTAAACTTTCTCAAAACTTAAGTTAATTTATATCCATACTTACATCCATACATACAAACATTAATAAAAAATAAAATAAAATATAAAATTCATATACATATAATATTTATTTTGTACCCTACCACAGCGTTTTCTTATTTAACCCAAAGGTTTACTGGTAGAGAATGCCTTATGCCATTAAGTCCGCCTATGTACCACTATTGTACATGAAGTTTAAATAAATAAATAAATACCTATGTACACAACGTGTAACAGATTTAACGCAAAATCTCTTAAAGGGTCATTGTACTCATCATTATAAACCTTTCACTATGGGACCAACATTGAAATCGCGAAAAAAAAATCGACTGCCCCATACATTTCTGTGCGCATAACTCGACAAAATGTACAAAATGTAATTTCGGGGTTCGTCCCATAGTGAAAGTGGTTCATAATTATGAGTACAATGACCCCTTAAAAGGTTTTTTGTTTATTCTGTTACACGTTGTATACTACTAATAATAAAAATGCGGAAGTAACTCTGTTTGTTTGTTAACCTTTCACGCCTAAACGGCTGATTGGATCGTTATGAAAATTGGCAAGAAGATAGATTATATCCTGGTGAAGGATATGCGCTACATTTTATTCGTGAAAATACATCACATTGGCACACGAACGAAATTGCTGTCAGCAGTTAGTTATGAATAAAAACAAATAAATTCAAAAGAAAGTGGGTATTTCCCAGACAATCAATATTTCTGCATTTTATATTATATTTAAATCAAAATGTGTTTGGTTGCATGTTTTATGTGAAATAAAAATATTTTGATTTAAATATATTAAAAATTATAATACGAATGATGTCATTTCTCTTACCAAAATGGAGAGCTAATTGACTAACCAGTATGGTTTGGATGTAATCAATTTTTATGTAAAACGAGTTGTCACTTAATCATTAGGTACTATTTCTTCTGAACTATTTTCTTATGCAAGAACTGATCGTTTATATTTTACTAGCTTATGCCCGCGGTTTCGCCCGCGACGAGTTCGGTAATCACCCCACAGGATCGTACTACCGAAAAGACCTAGGTGAATGAATTAGTATTTAATGATTATGAGTTTTATTATTAAATAATCTATTTATTTTATTTCCTCATGCCGTTTACAAACAAAGACACAAATGTCAGAATTTTGAACTACATGGTGTATTTCTTGGGCTGTAGGTTAAAACATCTTCAAACTCATGATTTTATTTTGTAAATTATTTTAAAGTCATTTTTTTTACACATCACTACATAGTTTAAACTATAAAACAACCAAAACCCGCTGTCTGTCTGTCCCTGTGTATGCTTCGATCTTTAAAAATACGCAACGGATTTTGATGCGGTTTTTTTAATAGATAAAGTGTATCGAATCAAGACGAAGTTTTATATGTATAACAAATTGTACCCGTGCGAAGCCGGGGCGGGTCGCTAGTCAGGTATATTTCGATCAAGCTAAATGACGTTGATGTTTCATAGCTATGACCTATTCTGACAGAGGAATTTAAAACCGATTTAGTTATTTTTTTCTTTATTTTGAAACTCAACAGATTCAGAACTACATCATCTACCTAGCCTTTTCCCAACTAAGTCTGGGTCAGCTTCCAGTCTAAACGGATGCAGCTACTAGTATTCAGTATTTTACATGGAACGACTGCCTATCTGACCTCCACAACACAACCCAGTTGAAAGTTCAGTCAACATACCCAGAACGGAGCTTGCGATGGGTTTATGCCCAAACATTTCGGGCATAACTGTCAATATTGCCCATCTACAGCATGTGGTAGAAAAGTGTGGTCATATCTAAGGCTGCGATGTGGTCGTAATATAACATAACACCACGCCTGTAATACTCGAAGGGCTAGGCAGAGGTGTACCTAATAGTACACCCACATTTCGCAAGTTATGTTTAAGTCACATGTAATAGGGGCGAGCCAATCGACCCATCAACCGGGCACAAATCCAGACTCCGTGGCTAATACTGAGACTTTCCTGATCGATTATAATAACACTTTGCCCGACTTGGGAATCGAACCCAGGACCTCATGCTCAGCAGTGACGCTTGCGACCACTAGACCAACGAATCAGTTTAATAAAAATCAGATAGGTACAATATTTATTTTTATATTTTTAAATGTTTTTAAATTGTTTCTTATAAGGAAATAGCGACCCGCCCCGGCTTCGAACGGGTGCAATGTTAAACATTTAACCCTCCTCTTGAATCACTGTATCTATAAAAAACCGCATCAAAATCCGTTGCGTAGTTTTAAAGATCTAAGCATACATAGGGACAGACAGCGGGAAGCGACTTTGTTTTATACTATGTAGTAATGTTTTTATGAGGAATATTTAAAAATGTAATTAATTTGTTTAAAAGATAAATAAAGGAATAATTTCATACAAAATTTCAATACAAATATTCTAATTTTCAAATTGATATCGCTGCACTCCACCTCCCACGAAGAAGTGCTGTGACCTCAGTTCACATTTCTTCACGTACTTAGTTCGTCGCTACACATTGTTTAATATGCATCTCTTCAAATCTTTGTAAGAATGCACGTATGCTTTTAATTCGTAGAACCTCGAGGAAGATATTGGAATCCTATACAAGCCAGCTCTTTTGTTATTACAATCAGATTGATTCATCACTACATAGTATAATACAAAGTCGGTTCCCGCTGTCTGTCCCTATGTATGCTTAGATCTTTAAAACTACGCAACGGATTTTGATGCAATTTTTTTTAATAGATAGAGTGATGCAAGAGAAAGGTTTACATGTACAACATTGCATCCGTGCGAAGCCGGGGCGGATCGCTAGTTTAATATTTTTCTTTATCGTGTGCCTTGCTTGGTGTCAGAGTTTTTATGCCGCCCATGGGCCTCTGACTTGGCTTGATTTTATATTGAAGTCTGCTAAGTTCTGATATTTAGTTTTCAGTTAAATATATAATATATATTTATCGGTATGAGAGTAGAGGAAGAACAAAGAAACGATGGATGGACTGCGTGAAAAATGTTATTATGGCAAGAAATGAGGTAACTGATGCCATGACGAGGATTAGAGATGATTTCTCCTTCACTCAAACTCAAAGCATTTAATTCAAATAATACAAGGCACTTGACGTGATAGGCACTTTTGTATAGTCAAAAATAAGCTACCTACAGTCCAGATACCTGTGAATGGACTGTACTTGCCCATTCGTAAATAGTAGATCTCGTGGAGAAGAATGGGCAAGAAACTCCATGGACACTCTTTTCAAATCAAGTTAGATATTACACAGTTCTGGGTACATTTGTTAATGATTAAAGATTCTGTGATTTTAATAAATGACTGACTAATTTTACTATCAAGTATTTATTAACTCATAAACAACCCTGACTGACTTCAAACATCTACACGTTAATCTGTCTGGGAGAAGGAGTAAGTATAATTATGTGATTAAACGAACTTACCTTAAGTGAAGTTCTATCATAATTATACGAAGCTCCTTCTCCGAGACAGAGTCTCCCAATCCGTCCTTACTGTAGTTTTTTTTGCCTAAATAGGGTTGTTTAGGATTACTAGCTTTAAACGAAATGACATATACACACAGTGTTGCCCGACGAGAGAACGGTTTTTTTTTTTTTTTCTAGCTTTGAAATAATTGTGATGGCGCTGGTACAATTACCCGCTACAACAACAACGCTATTGTTCTCGTATCATCCAACTTTACGGTACACTTAGAAAGCACCTACTCTTTTTTAACCGACTTCAAAAAAGGAGGAGGTTATTATGTTTGTGTGTATGTATTTTTTTTTTCTTTTTTTTTTGTATTATTAATATTGTTTATCTCACAGAGTGATCAGTTAATACTTACGAGTAAGTAACAGTTACTCGATGTTACTAAACGCAAACCAATTCTTTTGAAACGTCTTTGTATGACCGTATGGAAAACCCCTATTAATCTACCAAACAAATAGTTTTAGTTTGTTTTTCTTCGCCTTAAAATAACTTTATCTTAATCAAGAGTATTTTTAGATTTATTATACGTACGGAAGTTACCAGATTGGTAGGTTTATCTACTTATGAATTTAATAACATCAATATCCACTTATTCTCAGGCCACTGTGGCCCATAGATATACAGGGTGTAACAGGACCCTTCACGAAGCCGTCAACCAAGCATTCTGTACATCAAACTAAGTAACTTTACGCAAAAATTATTGCTGGGAAACGAAAATGTTTTTTGGGGTGAGAAATCACGTTTTACGGTAGGACTCAATGTAACGCGCTCAAATCATTGTTTTGATGAATGCATTGAATAGTGCGAGGGTCTAAAATCTTACGTTAAAAACATGTATTTAAGAAAAAACTTGTGAAAAAGTTGGAACTTTGAACCGCAATATCTCCGTAACTAGAAGGTTCCCAGGTATAGTCTAGAACAAAAAAAATATAGCAATGACGGGGAGAACAAGTGGCTTTCGGCTTCGTTAAGGGTCTTGTTACACCCTTTATACCTTACAGACTAACATACATAATGATAATTATTAGTGTTAATGCAAAAAATGAATAACGGCCGAGTATAGGTACGAATCAGGCCGTTATGGTAGATATTGTATAGATGTTTAAATTGTCATTAATCAGTTTTTTGAAAGGTTTTATAACATAGCGTTATAAACGGAATATTTTGATAAAAAAAGTGTTAATTCTATCTCCAAATTTTAAGCAGTTTTATTATGTCAGTAAATGGGTTATTATTTTTAAAGTATCTTGACTTATAAATCCTACTTTAAAAAATAACTTGATCTCGAGTAACAGATTACGTATGAGGTTAATATTCTATCAATCAACACTTAATAATTAATGCGAAATATTTTAATAGAGACGTACTTAATTTTTTTTTCTGGAAATTCCACTACTTATTTTTTTTAACGTTTTTGTGACGTACGCGCCTAAACTCGTCTTACGGTAAACCTCTTAGATAATTATACAGTTTTGTTACATTTCCATGTACAGTCACCAGCTGACATTAAGTTACCACAAACTGTCAAATTTCTCCAAATGATTTAAACCATAAAACGGTATTTGTTAAGTTCAAAATCGAATGACAAAATTTGACAGTTTTTTCAAACTGTCCAATTGATGCGATGGCGACTGTACAAAAACATTTTTAGATTTACGTATGAAATCTTACAAAAATGTGATATGAAGGAAGTAGTAAGAGTAGGTCTGTATATTATTCAAGGAACGTAGCAGGTCTATATGTCCTGTCTACCCTCATAGGTAAAAGACGGACGTTTATGTTTGTACGGTCACCAAAGGAGATAAGTAACCAGGGTCGTCGGATATAGTTGAAGTTTAATCAGAAATCGATGGAAGTTTTCGAATGAAATTTAATTTGATAAATTAACTGTTTATGTTCTATTAACTAAATTAAATTTTATTCGAAAACATCCATCGGTTTCTTACTAAACTTCAACTATATCCGACGACCCTGGTTACTTATCTCCTTTGGTGACCGTACATAATGTCTTCCAAAAATTAAAAGAAAAAACTGGCCAAGGGTGAGTCGGACTCGCTCATGAAGGGTTCCATACCATTGTAGTAGAGAACCTCCTTTATTTTTATTTTATTTTTATTTTTTTGGTGAAAATTTCAACTTTCTACCTATTACGGATCATGAGATACAGCCCGCTGACAGACAGATGGACGGACGGACAGCGGAGGCTTAGTATTAGGGTCCCGTTGGTTACCCTTCGGATACGTAACCCTTAAAAATAACTCAGGGGAACTATACTGTTGTTTTAAATCACTTATATCAAACAGTACAAAACTTAAACTATGAAGACAGGTTTTTGTTCTAAAAGCCTTGAAAAACACAAGGTCCCATTATCCCAACTACTATATTTCGAAATATTTTTATGCTAATTTGATTTTTCACCCAGGTCAAGGCAAATAAATTGACTGTCAAATAAATAAATTAACAAATAATTAAGTGCGTATTGAATTAGTTTAATAATTATTAGCAAAATTATTTATACAAACACTAACTAAAGGTCAGTTTGAACGTCGCCATTAACGCGTTTTTAAATTTTGTCATTTTGTAATGACAAAAAGAAAGAAAAAAAGAGAAAAAGAAAGAAAGAAGAAAAGATTCAAAAATAGAATGGAGCTGAATGAAAAAAAAATGAAGTTGAGACCAAAAATTCATTAGAAATCTTGTCTAGTTATCTAGGTAAGTACTAGTTAGGGAAAAATAAAACAAAATATTTAAATCAATAAAAAACGGTGAATCTTTTGTATGTAAAAATTGTTGTGCTAAATATAATATTTTTATTTTTTCCCACGATAAGAATTTATTTTAATGAGACATGAACCGTTTAAATAATTGTAAGAATTATGTACCTCTTATTAAAAGTAATTATAATTTTGCACAAAATTTAAAAGAGTAATACTTGCAATATTTTTTTTTAAATTGCAATTAGTACTTTGCAATTTTTTCGTCTATTTACTTGGTTTTTCCTACATGTCTGAGGCAAGTATTTTTTTTTAATACCTAAGGAAAATATTTATTTATTTATCTAACATTGCAAGTACACACAAAAATTTAATAAGGACAAATCCATGCAAGCAAAAGAGCACAACGGTGCTGCTTATTACATCCGACATTTCTAGCAGTAGCCCTGCCTTATGTATAAAATAGTGGGTAGCATTTAGAAGAAAAAAAAAGACTTACATTTCGGTTGTCTGATGTGTCCCTGCCTTCTCCTTTCGAACAATCGGTTAATAATAGCATTCTTTCTGTTATTAAATTCCAAATCATCGTTAAACTTATTGTTCAAGACTTCACACTCGGCAAAATTTGCCTCAAAATGTTCAATATCCGATCGCCTGTGTTTATTCGAGAAATCTTTTAATTCACTTGTGTTCACCGAGGAATACCTCCTGTTAACATTGTTCCATATTTGCACAAGATCCTTCATTTTTAAAACAAAAAACACGTCTTTTTACAACAAGTTTGACAAACGAACGATGTTGCTGGCAACTAATAGAATTATAATATGTTTTTAATAGCACTAGTGTTTAATTCCGTAAATAATGTCACTCAATAAACAAACAAGTTCAGTTTTTAAAAACAAAGCTATGTTTTTTTAAATCAAAACAATCACAAAAGTACAATGTGCAATTTATTTCGCAATAAAAGTCACATCTCTAGCCTTTCGTCGAACACTATTTTTCTATTTCGCAAATTCGAAAAATGCAATTCGATATTTGAATCGCGCGCGCTTTGAACATAAAGGTCGTTATGCACGATGCAGTGTTGACTGCAGTGAACTTGTATCTAACAAGATCTCCGGTGAGACACACGCTTATATAAATTTCGCAAGCTTGCCGCTGCGAGGCGATGACGTATGTTAACCAGTTTTTTTTAATATGTTAAGCAGTAAGTCTTTTGTGTTATTATGCTTCTAGTGCAAAGTGGGTGCAAAACAAATGAATGAGAGGTCAGAGGCCATGTATTAATTGCACTTCTTGAGGTCAAAAGTGCATCATTATAGCGTTAGAGATCTTTAAGATTTTTTACAGCCTTGCAGTTTTTTTGCCAAACAAAAAAATAATAGTATTATGTTGACATTTTGGATCATGCAATATTTTAAATGCATTCTTTATGCAAATAAATATCAGGTTTTAAAATGTATTAAAATTTTATTAGACATTAATTATTATCGTTATGAATCATAGATAATTGATTTGAAACACAAAAATAAATAAATGAAAACAGTTAAAAACAGTAATCTAGTAAAACAGTTCCATTTTATTTTTCTTGAAACTAAACAAACAAGGAAAAACGAGAAAAAATACCAACGTTTTCAAAATTAAGAAAAAAAATATAGGTATTAAAAAATAAAACGGAAAATTTTATTTAAAAAGAAATAAATTTAAAAAATTGCGAGCACTTGCAAAAACATCTTTCCTTTTTCAAGATCATGACACGATTTTTTCAAATCTCGACAGTTCACCACTAGAAGTGATCTTTCTACAGAATGTCAATGTCACGCATTCTTGACACTACACATTTCTTTACGTCAGTGGTCAAGCATTGAGACCGTATAGTGACTCATTGATGACTTGACGTATTATAAGTATGTAGGTATATAATTGAGTGATAGCCTAATGATGTTATCAATAATTGGTTTTGGAAAATGTTTACAAAATACATAAATAAACAATAAACCAGTTTGCCGTAAAAAAAGTTATTTTACTCCTGGTGGCCTACCATGACGTCATAAAGCAGGAGTAATTCCAGTGTGTGAAAGAGATGGCGCTAGACTGTATAGCTCTATCTCTTTCCACACTGGAATTACTCCTGCTTAAAGACGTCATAGTAACCCCCCTGTTATACATAAATGCGACAGTATGTGAGTTGGATTGAGGGATGTTTGTAGCTCTTTTCCGCTACAAGTTTTGAGCACATTTTAATGAAACTTTAAAGTAATATAGCTTATAAAGTGTAGTCTTTTTTTTTTTGCGGAAATCGTTAAGTGTAAAACATCTCCATAAAATCATCGGAGCTCCCCCGTACGTCCGTAATGACAGTCTTCATTTATACCTCAAATAGTCAAATTGCCTACCATTCAACAATTCATCAAACGCCTTTCCAAGCGTTTCTTTGACACAGCTGTCAAACATAAGAACCCCTTAATCGCATCGGCCGCCCGATACGACCCATCGCGTATCAGTAGCGTTCGCCGTCCACGGCACGTTCTCTTAACTCCCGATGTCACCCTCCTCCAGGAAAGCAATAGGGAAACCAGCACTCTTAAAAAGTACAAATACAAAATCAGACCGCCGTAATTCCGACGTAGCCGTGGTCCGCCGCGACGTCCCCTTTCAAACCTTCGTTCCTTGCAAGAGCCAGCCAGCGATGCTGAGCCATTAGCAATAAACCAGCCCCTAAACCAGACCCAGCCTGTCCTCTTGCTGCCCTCCCCAGCGACGCCCTAAGCCGAGGCTCGTACCCCACAGGGGGTGCCCTTAGCGAGTGGTCGCTTTGTGTTTAAGTTTTTATGCGCCTGGCTGGAGGCCTTCATTTCAAGGCATCCACAGGACTAGACCGGTCAAGCAGTAGCCAGCCTCTTAAGCTGAACTACGAGATGCCATTATCAAAGAAAAAAAGAAAAATCGAAATCGATTCCTTCATAAATAATTTTTGAAAATCAATCTGCGCCATAACGGGAATATCTCAATGAATGTTGTCGAACTGTCAAAAATAGGTAAGCAAGTAATAGGATTGTGAGTACTTCACAGTTACCCTTTAGAGTACCAAGATTCACTTTTTGTAATTACATTATTTGCAAACTGCAAATCTATTATCTATAACAGTAATAAAAATATGTACAAGTATCAAAAGGGTTACAGGGCGTCAAAAAATTCGTCCACATCGCTGTCAACAGGAAAAGTGCCCAGAAGGCTGGCAGCATTGCCACGTTGTATGGCAATGCTGATTCTTTGGCCAAAAATAGGCCTGCCCTCTGGTCACGTGAAGAGTCGACCAACCGCTTAGCGATTTCCCGAAACACTGTGGTGGGCACTCGGACCCCATGGCCCTAGTGTTTCAACCCCAAACTGCTCAAACACATAACTATCAATTAAATTATTGTATTTGCGCCGTTTGAGGTTTTCAGAACCCGCAGCAGACGCCCCAGCGCAGCCCACTGAGCTAGGAAGATGGGATGGTGCAAGGGTGTCGACGCAAGTTGCATCCCACACCAAAGGCCTACCTAACTTCAATGGCATTATGGTCTTTTTTTTTTTTTACCGATGGGAAATCATCAAATAACCCTTCCCGCTCTGGGCTGAGCAGGAGGGAGTGTCAGACTTTTACTGACTAAAACCCATCCATGTTCCTTCCTTTGCCCTTTGTGTTCCAGGGCCGCGGTATCTCTTTCGAACAGTCCCGCAACCCTGGCAGAGGCATTATGGTCTTACTTATTACATAACTTGCGAAATGTGGGTGTAGATGATGTATTCAGGTACATCTCTGCCAAACCCTTCAGGAGTAATCCTGGGTGTAAACCCGTGATGTAATGTAAATATCGCAGTCCACTACAGAACAATAAGCCTCTTCACGCGACTGCGCCACTACCTGTGTACCAGTCTGACCCAGTCTTTTGGGCGGTACGACACTTATTTTTCGAGAATAATTGCTAATTGTTAGGTTCTAAGTTCAATGCCCAGGCTGGGTTAGGACATTTGGTTTATCCTTTACGAAATAACCAGCCTGGTGTCTGGATTTATGCTTGGTAGATTTGGCCATCCACGCCCAATTGAAAAATTCACATTGTGTGACATAACTGACAAAACGTGGGTGCACTCTGCCTAGCCCTTCGGGGATTACATGCGCTATGTTGTGACCTGGAGATTACCATGACGACTTAAAGCAAGAGTAATTCCAGTATGGGAAAGAGACAGAGCTACACAGGTCGTCTAGCGCCATCTCTTTCCCACACTGGAATTACTCTTGCTTTGAGAGGAAATGCGGTAGGTATTTGAAGAAACTATCGCGGTCGCTCAAAGAGCGCTATTTCGACATTGGAGCGATAAGGAGAACTGCAGATCCGACTAGTAAAAAGTCATTATTCGAGGTTTGGCTCTCGACTATTTCCTACTCCAATAAATATTCGACCAATTTACAAGATATTTCATAAAATAAAGAATAAGAAAGATATATACTGTCCCTATATTTTTCTTTTTTCATTAATAGTTGTCTTTGTACACTAGGCCTCTGTTGACAGCGGTCCAAATAGGCAATTTTGATCATTTTGTAAAGGTACTAGTGCTGATACAGAGTAAGTATCATCAAAAAGGAAAATATAGGGACATAGAAGAGGTTGATATTTATTGAACTGTAAAAAAGTCATAAACCAGAAAGAAAACAGGCGAGAGCGGTTTTATGGAGAAAAGACCACCCGCATTTCCTCATAAGACGTCATGGTAGGCCACCTGTGACCTTGCCAAAGACAATATGTTACACAAAATCCCGTCCTGCTTCATTTGTCTAGTGGTCTCAAGCGCGACTGCTGAGCATGATGTTCTGGGTTCGATTCCCGGGTCGGGTAAAGTGTTATAGGGTTTTTCCATCAGGAATTCCTCATTAGCAGCCATGGACGGAGTCTGGATCTGTGCCGGCGCAACATGATTTTTCTTCCATCCCGTCACCCGTCAATCAACACCAATTTTTGACAAAACAAAAGAATAGGTAACGTAAGTACTAAAAAGTCTAAAGCGTCCTGTTATTTGTGTAGTTAGTTTATTTTATACTAGCTGTTGCCCGCGGCTTCGCTCGCGTTTTGGTCGGAAATTATTCCACGGGTACGTTGTAAATATAGCCTGTAGCACTCGGGGATAATGTAGCTTCCTATTAGTAATTTTCGAATAGGAAGTTCAATCGGTTGAGTAGATCCAGAGATTGCGTCCTACATACAGACTTACAAACAAATTTTACCTCTATATAATATTAGTTTTATATAAATTAGGCCTTTGTCGGGTTCAGTACCCGAAGGGTAACCAACATAATCATATTACTAGGCCTCCGCTGTACGTCCGTACATCCGTCCGTCCGTCTGTCAGCGGGCTGTATCTATATACATATCCACAATAGGTAGACGCCGCATTACCAACAAAAAAAAAAATAAGGGGGCTCCCCTTCTACGATGGCTACACGGAACCCTTCCTTCGCGAGTCCGACACACACTTGGCTTGTTTTTTATCATTATCCTATAAGTAGCTTAAGGTGGATGCGCAAGGGTAGCCCACGAAATTTAAATATTCTTACGTTTATTGGAATTTGCAGGTTAGTGTGAGGTTGTATGTTGATGAAAATATAAATCGCGCCAGTAACACGTATGGAGTTACTGAATTATAATCATTCAAATCATCAATACTAGCCCCCAAGTTCATTTGATCCCATTGAGTGACTTTTTCATGAAATAGTTATTGAATGGGGTTTTATGAACTTGAAGGGCTCGATTATAATTCTATAACACTATACGTGTTACTGGCGCGATTTATAATTTCATCAACATACAACCTGACACTGACCTACAAATTGCAATAAACTTAAGAAAACTTAAATTTCGCGGGCTACCCTTGCGCTTCCACCTTAAATTCATTGATGTATTTATTTATAAAAAGTCAGATTTTAAATACTTACGTAAAAAAGGTAATTTCAAAAAACCGTTTTAGAAAGTTGTAATGTTTACCAAGTGGGTATTTCAAAACTTGCACAAAACTGAAGGTCGATACAGCTCCGGTCTCGATACGACATTTACAGAACCGGAGGCATATTGTTCCGGATCCGAACCTTGAGCCAAATACTTTAACTTCCCCGCAAGTTCAAGTAACCACCAGAAAACTCCGAAATTAAAATAGCAGCTTTCCCCACGGCTTCGCCCACGATATATTCGGAATCATCAACATCATCAACATTTTAGCTGAAAGACGTCCACTGCTGGACGAAGGCCTCCCCCAAGTGTCGCCACATTGACCAGTCCCGTGCGACGCGCATCCAGCTGATCCCCGCAACCTTCACCAGGTCATCGGTCCACCTAGTGGGAGGCCTTCCAACGCAACATCTTCCGGTTCACGGTCGCCATTCCAGTACTTTTCGGAACTTTATGGTTGAAATATCCCACGGCAATGTCCTAAATTATAGCCTTTGACGCTTGAGGATAATGTAGCTTCCGATTAGTGATAGAATTTTTGGAATCGGATCAGCAGTTTCGAAGATTTCCCCTTACAACCAAACATAATTGAAAACATTTCCTCCTTATAATATTTATTTAAAATAACACACGAGTTAAGCAGCATGGTCGCAAGCGCGGCTGCTGAGCTTGAGGTCTTGGGTATTCCCGGGTTGGGCAAAGTGTTTTTGGGATTTTCCATCAGAAATTTCGCAGTAGCAGCCACAGAGTCTGGATTAGTGCACGGTTGATGTCATTAGGCTCGCCCCCAATTACATGGGAACTTAAAAACATAACTGGCGAAATGTACAGTGTACAGTGTACACATGCCCGTAACGCGTTGTAGCTTGGTTTGTATGCCTCTGGCTGGACGCCTCACACTCTCGCCACACACAGGATAGTCCGGTTAAGCAGACAACAGACCTTCTTTATGTGGACCTGTGAGAAGCCATTCATAAAAAAAGAAAAGATGACGGACTTTGGTGTCAGCTTAAACAGTACAAAAAGGTAGTGATGAAATTTTGTAACTATATGTAACCTTTAAAAGACGCTGGATTTATATTTATTAAAAAAAAAAAATGATTTGGATTTTGTTGAATTTTGGCAATTTTAGATCTTCTACAAATTCTGAATGTCATTACAAACATCTTGTTTTTTTTTTTCAGTTTTAGATCTTTCTACAAACTTGGTCATCTCGATGTGTAAAAACTGCACCCCAATGTCATAAGTAAGTCATTTATTTCATAACAATATGGAAACATTGTGTTGAAAATAATATAAAAATAACAAATTGCAATGAAATTAAATTAAAAATAACAATTAATACGGATCAAAATTCATTAAAATACATCAAAAACATGATGCTGATGATGACAAAATGGAGGCTATCGCGTGTGAATTCGCCGCTAGAGGCGCTAGTGTAGCGCAAGGGCACCGAAATGTCAGATGTCATAGAAAGTTCACCCGTCTCGTGCTTTTTTATCAGGTATTTTTACTAATATTCACGATTGTGGTCTTGATTGAGCAATTCCTGATTGATTAAGATTTGAAGATTATACGAGTATGTAGCAACTTAGGATCTTATTTGTTAGTACATGCTTGCTAACTTTTGGGAAAATATTGTAAATAAATATATCTGAAGTTTACACTATGTTGTTATACGTAATAAAATAAACTTTTATGAAGTTATTCTTACTATAAAGTTTATAATAGAATTATTGACATAACCTGACGCGACAGTGGCGCCATCTGTTGAGCTCAAAAGCGATAGCCCTCATTACGTAACAAACAATCACAATTCGGAAATCGATACCCGAGACAGTAGTTACTTTTGAATAGTCAAAGACAAGCTGCCAACAGTCCAGCCATAGGCATCTACACAAATAGATCAAACTGAAGTGTCTGTTTGTAAATTTCAAAATAGCAGCGATGAAAGTATTTTGTTTGTTCCGGCTAATCTCCGAAAGGGCTTATCCGATTTTGACGGGACGATTACTGGCGGATAGCTGATGTTATACAGTTAGTAGTAGTTACAGGGAGTAGCTTAAGTTACTTCCTGTAACTTAAGCTACTTTTATTTTGGAAAAAGATAAGGGTTTCGTGCAAAAAAAATCCTTTGAAATTGTTAAGAAAAAACTGGCCATGTGCGAGTCGTACTCCCACGCACACAGGGCTCCGTAGCACCAAACAATATAATAAAAATCTTTTGAAGGCTCATTCATTTTATGTTGTTTGTTTTACATTCATATTTATGGTATATGTATACATTGTTTTACATTCAACAGCAAAACTAAATTTGGTTTTCAAGTATGTTAATGAAAATCAAAGATACTGCTGCAGTTTGATGAAAAAGTCACATATCTCAAAAACTAACCATCAAATCTTACTCAAACGAATTTTGGTTGAAAGTCTGATTTACGTTCTACAATCCTAAATTTTTTCTGAATTTTCGTCCTCTTACGTTAGAAAATAGAGGGAATTGTTTATCTTTCAAACGATTGACTTTGAGAAAAAATGGTTTTAGGAACCTCAACCATCCCACCCATCCCGGTATAGGTTTGATGAGAAAAATATTTTTTAGTTTCAGTTCCATGTATGGGGAGACCCAATAATATCATTCATTTTTGTGTAAAAATCGCAAAGCGGTTCACAGAATACATCTACCTACAAAGTTTCAAGTTTTCAACTGTGTAGTCCTAATAGTTTCGGAATAAAGTGGTTGTGACATACACAGACAGACAGTCATGACGATTGTATAAGGGTTCCGTTTTTTGCCATTCGTCTAAGGAACCCTAAAAAATCCATTGCTGCTATAAGTGTTTCGCAATAAACCCGCTGGTTACCCATTCATTGACTGACCAAAAAATTGCGCAACCCGCGCGATTGTTAAACTATCTATCATAGTAAAGTTTGCAACCGTTTACCAAACTATATGACCTTAATATGGTCACGGTCAATGACAAAGTCAAAGTCAATGGTAACCGAAAAATGCTGCAGTCATTGTTCGTCTAATGTAATAAATTGTGTTTATTTATAGTTTAATTTAGCTATGTTGAGGTATATTAATAACATAACATTACGTTTGTAGTCTCAGAAGGAGCTTGTAGCTAAATAATAACAGCGGCTCGGGTCGATCTTTATGTTAAGCCGCGCTTGCCTAGGTTGGTCTGTGGATGGGTGGCCATTACATGTTACATGTTGAAAGCACGTTAAGCAGTTGGTCCCGGCTGTTATTTATAGATCTTTGACAGTCGACTGGCAAGTAGTCAGTGGCCGGAAAGTCTGATTACCAGTACTGCCTGGGTTGTGGAGGTCAGATAGGCAGTCGCTCCATGTAAAATACTGGTATTCAGCTGCAACTGGTTAGACTGGAAGCCGACCCTTAAATAGTTGGGAAAAGGCAGGCGGAGGATGATCACGCTTGTAACCTCCGGAAGGTAAGGCAGAGCTGTACCTACCTATACTTTAACATAACTAAGGGGGGGGGGGGGGTAGGGGAGCTGCAGCAGTAACTTAAGCAGTGATAGCCTAGTGGTGTGACCGGACTGCCAAGTCATAGGTCTCGAGTTCGAACCCATGACACGCTCCTCTGATTTTTCCGATTCATATGCGTACTGTATAAGTAACTAGCTGTTGCCCGCGGCTTCGCTCGTGTTTTGGTCGGAAATTATCCCACGGGAACGTTGTAAATAAAGCCTTTAGCTCTCGGGGATAATGTAGCTTCGTATTAATGAAAGAATTTTCAAAATCGGTTCAGTAGATCCAGAGATTACCCCCTACATACAAACCTACAAACAAATTTTACCTCTTTACAATATATTAGTACAGATTATCACTCGCTCCGGTGAAGGAAATACCGTGAGGAAACCAGCATGCCTGAGAGATATTTCTCGAAGGCATGTAAAGCCAAGTCAGAGGCTCATGGGCGGCATAAAAACTCTGACACCAGGTTAGGAGTCCCTGATGTATATGTACTGAATAAGTTGTAACCGTTTTCGCGTTGGTGTCCTTTCCACTAAGTATACTCGTATTTCATGGGATTAAGAATAATTAATTATAATAATTTTATTTGAAAGCAGCGGTGGCCCAGTGGTGGCGGCCCTTACGAACAATAAGTCGTGGATTCGAACCCAGGCAGGCGCATTACTTTGTGTAATTTATTTCATCACCACTGCTTTCCAAACGGTGAAGAAAAACATCGTGAGGAAACCAGCATGTCCTAGAACTAAACATTCGAAGACATGTGACATCTACCAACCCGCACTGGGCCCGCGTGGTGGATTATAGCCCATTCCCTCTCATAGAGAGGAGGCCGTGCGTCCCAGCTGTGGGAACATTATAGGCTGATTATGTTATGCTTTTGCTAATTTTATTTAATTTGTTAATTATATTTGTATAATTAAAAAATATTGTTGCGTTTTTTTTAAACCCTGGAAGCAATCAATTGTTATTTTGACATTCCTCATTTGAACTACTATAATTATGTTAAGCCAAAAGTTAAAGTACAAAAAAATCTGCATTGTTTGTGAACTGGTGGGAAATATGTTTTTCTTTTTATCTTGATTTTTTAGAATAACTGGGTTTTACCCGAAATAGAGCCTTATAACTAGTTACATTTTAAATTAAATGTTATGCATTTTTTTTTATTTTAAATTCTGCGAAAAAGATCGAGACCTGGATGCAGGATGCAGCACCGCCCTCCCCGCCCGCAAAAATAAGCACATGCAGGAAAAGCTATAATAATTTTATTTTAATGTCATGAATTGCCGCAATGTGACGTCTGATTCTATAACTTAACCGTTACATTCTTAAAACTTTAAATAAATAAACGACTGATTACGTTTTTGAAAAGTTATACAGGATGTAACAGAACCCTTCACGAAGCCGTCAACCGAGCATTATGTACATCAAACTAGTAACTATACGCAAAAATTATTGCTAGGAAACGACTTCTTTTTTGGAGTGAAAAATCACGTTTTATGGTAGGACTCAATGTCACTCAACACATTGTGCTAATGGATGAATTGAATAGTAAGGGTCTGGAAGGTGTTTAAAGTAAAAATCTCACATTAAAAACAAGTAAGTATTTAAAAAAAAAACGTGTGAAAAAGTTGGAATTTAAGGTATGGTCTAGAACAAAAAAATGATCGCAATGACGAGGAGAACAAGTGCCTTTCGGCTTCGTTAAGGATCTTGTTTTACCTTTTATAATGTGCACTTAATAATTACCTATTATTAGCTAGAGATATCATGAATTTCAAGAAAGAATCTAACCCGCTCAATAAAAAAAAATCGCATTGTAACTTTGATGGCTTATATTTAGGAATCATAACGCTTTAGAAGATATGGTGACCTAGCAAGACGTTTTGAAGCAGGAGTAATTCCAGTTAGTGAAAGAGATTGCGCTAGACGACCTGTATAGCCCTGTCTCTTTCCCACACTGGAATTACTCTTGCTTTAAGACGTTTAATTGCGGTCGGCGCAGCATGTCTTCTTCTTCCATACTTCTCTATTACTCGTCATCTCAGCAGTCACCTCCTTTCTAGCCATATCATCCTTCACACAGTCCATCCATCGTTTTTGTAGTCTTCCTCTGCTCATAATCCACATTCATACAATAAAATAAAATGGCGGAACTTAGCAGGCCACGCTTCATAATAAATGTTCTAACTTCTTTGTATGGAATTGCGTAATTTAAACCGATAGAAAATCCTACCTGTCACAAGATTGGTAGGGACCTTATTTATGCATAATTTAGGTGAATCTGAATTACCCAAATAGGACTTGTTTACTACACACATCAACACGGTCTAGGGATATTTTTAAAAAAGCGAATTACTATCAATGTGTTAATTATTTATATGACATGTATATATTTAAAAGATACGTTATTTAATATTCTACCATTTTTTAATAATGGTTAAGGTATGGATTAAAATTTCAGGATTTTATGGAAAAAAAGTGAAGCATAGACGGAAACCGTATATGAATGAACTTTTAATTTGTGAGTAAAAACTGAAAAAAATAGAAAAATCATTTAATTTGTGTTTATAAACTTGAAGTTAGTAGACTGAGAAAGCGCCCATGATGTTCATAACACATCGGCAACGATTCGGCATGCTCAGAACAAGGTTGTCAATGTCTTGCTGCGGAATATTGTCCCATGTCCTTCTGAGGTGCGCAAAAAGTTGATCTTCTGTAGCCAGATTTTCAGGAACTTCCTTCAGAGCTCTTCTTTGCAGCATATCCCACGCATGCTCAATGGGATTTAGATCTGGCGATTGAGCAGGCCAGTCTAAGGCCCTAACATTATGTGTATGTAACCAAGCTGCTACCGTTCTCGCCGTGTGTGCCCGGGCATTGTCGTGCATGAGCAGGAAATCTTGCCCCATTTGTGTTCTGTGGGGCAAGATTACGGGCCCCAGCACCTGTTGGACGTATCGTTCTGCCGTCATATTGCCCCGCACCCAAACGAGATCCGTCCGTCCTCCAAGACGAATTCCTGCCCAAACCATAATTGTTCCTCCTTGGTATGGGTGAACTTCCTGAGGGTTCTGGAGACGGCTCCATCGTCCAGGAACTCGCCAAACACGCGTCCTTCGTGAATCTGGATGGAAGCCGAACCTGGATTCATCCGTGAACAGCACATTGGACCATTGGTCACGGCCCCAGTCCACGTGGTTCCGAACCCATTCTAATCGTGGTCCACGATTGCCTCTCCGTAAAGGTGGGACCCGGAGTGGTCTACGAGAGCGTAGATTGCTTTCATGCAGTCGCCTTCTTACAGTTTGGTCACTCACAAGCACTTGGTGTTCCACTCGCAGCCTTTGGATCAATTGAGTCGCCGTTGCATTTGGTTGTGCTCGCGCAGTAATTTGCAAAAATCGGTCTTGTCTGGGGGTAGTGATGCGACTTGGCCCCCGGTGCCTCTCCGCTACTTCACCTGTGGCACGATAGCGTGTCCACAATCTTGAAATTACATTTTGATGGGTCCCTATGGCCTCAGCAACATTACGCTGAACAGATCCAGCTTCCAGCATTCCCACAGCTCGTAACATCTCCGCCCTCGTCAAATGTCGGCGTTGCATGGCTACAATACCTCAATTTTAACTTTATCTTTCGTTTAAAAATGAAAAAAAAACTGTAACTAAACGTAATTCGTATTGTTTTCTAAATTTCGCACAAATGAAAATTCCCTCTCCTATACATCAAGACATTTTTATGCCACCGAAACAAAAGAATTTTCAAAAATTTGAATTTGGAATTAGTCTGAGATAAATTACAAACAAATCGGTGTATAAAAGATTCCAATGCGGCCAGTACTTTTCGAGTTATTTAATTGAGTATGAAATATCCCTAGACCGTGTTGATGTGTGTATCTTGATGTCATTTGTGTCTTTACTGTTGCATTTTGTTATTTTTGATCCAGATTTAGATGAAACTAGCTGCCCGGGACCTTCGTTCGCGTGAAATAATAAAAAAAAAATAGTTCTCTTATTGAATCGAATTTTGTTACCATCTTAAGCGTTTTAATTTTTTTGCACAGAACCCTAATTATAAAAAAAAATCGCTCCAGCCGTTTCAGAGAATAGCCGGAAACATAAACAGACAGACATACCGATAGACAGACACAAATTAAAAAAAAAATGATTTTTTTTTTTATAAGAGCCGTGTATATTTTCATTTGCATTCAGTAAAAAGCTGCTATTTTGATATTACAAGCATAACTTTAATTTTATTTATTTTTATTATACTTGTATAGATGTACCTATAGATTATGGCGGTTTTACGTAAATACCCATTTGGCAGGTAACCTAAACATTTGTTTTTTGTAAACTAAGTTAGGTGCTTCTAATTTATTTTTCCTTCGTGTTTTTTTATTTGCGGTGATACCTACGGCAGTTAGATAAGGTAAACTTATATAATTAAGTACGATTCTCGTTGGTAGAGTGGTCGTAAGTATAGGTGGGTACAAATATGCATAACCCTCCGGAGCTAAAATGTTATGTTAATAATAAGTACCTCAATGTAATTATACTAGCTTTTGCCCGCGGCTTTGCTCGCGTTTTTGTCGAACATTATCCCACGGGCACGTTGTAAATATAGCTTAAGGCACTCGGGGATAATGTAGCTTCTTATTAGTGAAAGAATTTTCAAAATCGGTTCAGTAGATCAAGAGATTACCCCTACCTCACAAACTCACATACCTTTTTACCTCTTTATAATATTAGTATAGATACTATTAGTACTTATAGATGACTGCCTCGTTGATCGAATGGTCGCAAGCTCGACTGAGCTGAGCATGAGGTTCTGGGTTCGATTCCCAGGTCGGTCAAAGTATTATTGGGTTTTTCCATCAGGAATTTCTCAGTAGAGTCTAGATTTGTGCCCGGTTAATGGCAATAGGCTCGACCCTTACTAAATGGGACTTAAAAATGTGGGTGTACTATTAGGTGCATCTTTGTCATATTTTCGGGGATTACAGGTATGCTGGTGTTACGTTGTATTAAACTATCTGCGTGCCAAATTTCATCCAAATCCGTTCAATAGTTTTTGCGTGAAAGACATATAAACATCCTCACAATCACAAACTTTCGTATTTATAATACTAGTTTATCTCCGCTGCTTCACCCGCGTGGAGTTCTGTAATTCTCCCACGAAGTCATAGCACCTGGGTAAGAAGTATTCTGTGTTAATCCAGGTTCTACAAACTGTCGCTTTGCATCTTAGTCAAATTCAAGGAGGTATCTACTAATGATTCTCGACCCGAATCGATACTAAAAAGGGTAGGCTTTTCGGAAATCGGTTAGCGTAAACCATCCGCTAGTTTCCATACTGTCCATAATTATACTGTAGAATAAACGTCTGCGTTTGTGTGTGTGACGGCGCGTTTATAGGGCTAGGAACAGACGGGCTGCGTTTTAATACGGGTGGTTTACACTTACCGATTTCCGTAAAAAAGATAAAAAATCCTATCCTTTTTGGTATCGATTCGGATCGAGAATCATTAGTATAGATACCTCCTTGAATTTGACCGGGATGCAAAACGGCAGCCTGGATACTGTCTCTGTTCCAATTTCATCCAAATCCGTTCAGTAGTTTTTGCATGACAGATAAACAAACATCCAAACATCCTCACAAAGTTTCGCATTTATAATAGTAATATGGTCAGAAGCAAGGCCAAGATAGGCCTAGGTAACTCTGGATTTTGACACAAAAAAAAAGTATTTAATCATCAAAATACCACACCTTTTTTTTTTCTTGTGGGCAATCATCAAATAACCCCTCCCGCACTGGGCTGAGCAGAAGGGAGTGTCAGACTTTTACTGACTAAAACCCATCCATGTTCCTTCCTTTGCCCTTTGTGTTCCAGGGCCGCGGTATCTCTTTCAAACAGTCCCGCAACCCTGGCAGGCATCGGTCCTTTCGGACCCCTTCCTGTTTGCTGACTCTCTTTGAGGCGCGCGTGGAACATCGACGACACGGCCTGTCGTCATAAGACGGACGGACGGCGAGCTAGCCCATAGCTCGCCGTCCACAGGCCCGCGAAAATACCACACCATATTTTTGATGAAAGTGTCAATTTTTACTACAAACACTGGGGAATCCTTACGCCATAATTCATTTACACATTCTTGGCGTCATATAAAAAAAACTGTCTATTCATACTTACTCCCGATTTTGGTTATAAATTGATTTAGCATGTAAAGTATGAATTTGGAAAATCCGTAAAATGGTTATAAACAGATGTTATACCCTTTTTAGGAGTGTGTACAATGCCCTTTGCCTAAATTGGTTAATAATTTTGTTTGTTTACCAACTTGATTTATAGTATTTTGTTGTAAAAAAAACTTTGAGGTTGCAATTTTTTTTGCAAAAAAAGTTTTTTTATTTCAATTGTGTTATGGTGGTATCTCACAATTCTTGTCGAGGAATCATTTTCCATTGTTACTTGCTATAAGTTATTAGCAGATCATACATAGTCTTTTTATTTAAGGTTATGTGTCGCTGGCATGGGAGAGTACCTCTTCCAAGCAATTCATTCAAGCAACACACATACACACACACACACACACACTTGCACTAATACAAACATACATACTCACACACATAAATACACTATACTCATGCACACACACGTAAACAAACACTTGCGCTTTAGTTAAATATTTTCTCTCATGTGGTTCATTTAGTTTTTTATATATTACTAGCGACCCGCCCCGGCTTCGCACGGGTCAATGTTATACATATAAACCTTCCTCTTGAATCACTCTATCTATTAAAAAAACCGCATCAAAATCCGTTGCGCAGTTTCAAAGATTTAAGCATACAAAGGGACATAGGGACAGAGAAAGCGACTTTGTTTTATACTATGTAGTGATTATTTTGTATTTTTTTTTTTCAAAGTAGAATTCTTCGTTTGTTAGCTTTTTGTCATAAAACAAATTCATCATTTTATTAGGGGAGGACACTGGCTCCTGCAACACAGTACTTTCAACTGTCGCAGGAGTCAGAGAATCCAATAAACCGTATACAACCGCCCGCGCACCAAGGGTTCCGTATAATCTTGTAGGTATTTTATTATTAAACTACATAGGTATATTTACGGTTTTGTGATGTTTTCCTTTACATGTGCTGTAAGAAATTAGCATATTCTGCCTCTAAAGTTCCAACTGCTGGGACGCACGGCCTCCTCTCTATGAGAAGGAATGGGCTATAATCCACCACGCGGGCCTAGTGCCCGCACTAGGCCCGCGTGGTGGGTTCGTAGATGTCTCATGACTTCGAATAAGAAGTCTAATAAGCAATAATACCTCTGTCTAGTCTGTACCTAATACATTGCTTCTTGACAAATTTCATGATTTTAGGTCAACGGGAAGTACCCTTTTGATTCCCTGTAGAAAAAACGGGCAACTGGAATTTGTTAGCAAAAAAAACATACAAATTGTATGTACGAACATTTTTTGTTTGATCCTGATCGACTCAGTTTCATGTAAAAATCATTACATGTATTGGAATGGGAACAAAACAATCTTGATAGCAAAAGTGAGCCAAATTTTATCAAATATTTATTACTTTTACAATGTGTACGAAAAATCCGGTTAGACTGGAAACCGACACGGCCCATTATAGTTGGAAAAATGCTGGGCAACAGATGAAGGTGTACGAAAAAACATTTGATTAATTCTGGCCCACTTCTGTCGTCCGAATTATCACCCAAGAAAGTTTCCAAAAGGAATCACCCTGTTAAAGTACAGGACAATTGTTTTTTTACCCAAGTTCAGAGTTCAAGTTGTACATATTGATGAGTACAACGACCCCTAATGAGGTTAAGACCAAACAAACGAGGATTTGATAGCGTGTCCACCTTTTTACACGTTGCAATAAGATCGGTTTTTGTACACCACATAAATTACGTACGACGGCATAACTGTTCTATTCACGCGAACATTGGACGCCCCTATGGTTATAGGTATACATTTTTTCAGGCTACAAACTAGGTCACGTGTATTGCCAGTGTCTATTATAGCCTGAAACATACGGACCGTGTGGCCTAATGGATAAGGCGTCGGACTTCGAATCCGAAGATTGCAGGTTCGAGTCCTGTCACGGTCGAAAATTATTATTTTAAAAGTGGTTTTAGATAAAATGTTTTGCTTTTTTTGAGCGTACCTTTGACTCAAGACTCAATACACAATGTGAACTTAGGTGGTAGCGGTACATAAAGACATACATTCGTTTTGGAGCATTGTGGGCCCTGTCGGGCATAACAACATAAAGATTAGGAGGGCTATTATAGATATTTGTTAACAATTTTAATATATTAATCTACTCTTTCGTTTTGTGTAGGTAGGTAGGCTGATAACAAATTGTGTACATATAATGTTTACTACTCATATATTGGATTTATACATTAATATTTATTTAAATTATACATATATTATTATTATTATCATTGGTAATTATAAATAAATTATTATTGCGTTTTTTTTTTGTTGGTATTATTGTTTATTTATTAAATTTATCATTTAAATATTCATGTACGTTATAATAACATTTACAGATTAGAAATTGTTTTAATTTATTTATAAAGATATTAAATATTTTTTCATTTTTAATTTAATCAGGTAGTTTATTATATATTTTAACTGACATTACTACTGAAAGTGCTTGTGGAGTGTATTTTTAGCTTAGAACCTGGTTGGTTTAGTCTATTTTTTTGTCGTAGTGTGTAGTGAGTCTGTATGTTTTCGCGTGTAGTAAAGAGTTTTTGATTATTCCTAACAAATTTACACATTTCCAAGATATATGCAAGGTAGGGTTAGAAGTTTATGTTCTTGGAAACGGGGTTTGCCGCTGTCCGTGTTATATATGTTAACTAGTATTCTAATCAGTCGTTTTTGTTGTATGAATAGTGTTGATGCGTGAAATAGGGAAATAGTACAGCTATTTCCCTATTTCCTTTTGTTGGTAGGAAAAGAGGTTCTATTGGAAAGTTTGAATGTGGAATAAAATATGGAGAAATGATGTCTTCTTACGGAACCGTGTTTTTGATCGCTTTCTTTTCCATGGGGATAAGTAAAAACTATAAATAACGATAATCATCTAAATATTCTATACAAATAAATAAAATTGAGTGTCTGTTATTTAAAAAAACAGCTTTTCACTGAATACATATGAAAGTAAATACGGTAAGTACATATGACGTTGTTTTTTGTTTTTTTTTTCTCTCTTTCGGTTTGTTTCGACATAATCTCCGAAACGGCTGAGCCGATTTAGAAATTGAATTACCGGGTACCGTGCAAAAAAATTTAAACCCACGAAATTGTTAAAAAAATCCGATTCAAATATGGAAGTAATAAATTTTATAATAATTTCACGAGGACAAGAATCAGGAACAGCTACTTTAAAAAAAATATTGGTTTGACATAAGCCACTTAAAAGTGTAAGTTAATCCTGCCCGCGTAGCATGAGCACCGTAGAAACGGGTTTTGTCGACGAAGAATAGAAAAAAGTGACAGATTGTGGAAAGATGTCTATCGTCGCAAGCATGGCGATGTAAAAAATGTATGACAAGACATGTCAAGTTGTATAGAAAAAGCTTTGTCGATTCTTGGTAGAATAGAGATAGTATTGCCATGCTACGCGGGCTGTCAAAAGTTGTAGTAGAAATTCGAAACATTATGAAACAGATGGCCACTTGTCTAAGGTTTCTGCTTGGATTTTCTACACTTGTCTTTGATTCCGGAGTCAACGACCGTGTTTAGTTAGGTACATTTAAGGTTACCTACTTGAATTTAGAGGTTTAGGAATTATTTTAGGCATTAAGATAGATAGAATAGTTACTCTTTATGGTTTTGAGTCATTATCATCTATCCTTGTGCTGATGGATGCATTGAATAGTACAGGTGTCATGGAGGTATTTAGAGAAAAATTATAAAATTAAAACTTGTATTCAAAAACATGTGAATAAGTGAATAAGTTGGAAATTTGACCTCCAAAATCTTTGTAATGTAGAAGTTTCCTAGTATGTTATGGAACAAAAAACAATAACCAGCCAAGTGCGAGTCGGACTGGCGCACTAAGGGTTCAGAAAAAAAAAAAAACAAAAAAAAAAATATATATCTTAATTGGCGTCAACTCGTATATGTATGGGGACACCGTCTAATTTCAAACTTTTTTTTATTTTTCCGTTATTTGTGATGCCTTGCTTTTTGCCAAACGTGATTCTAGGTCAACGGGAACTACCATATAGGCTTTCGACCCAAAACTATAGGATACCTCCGGTTGACCTAGAATGGTTAATTTTGGTTAAAAGCAAGGTACAGCACAAGTAAAGGGAAATTAAAAAAAAAGTTTTAAATGAAGGTAAATTCTTGTATAAGTTAAAAGTTTTCGCGAAAATCTTAATTTACCTATATCTTTTTATCGTTTTGACTCAAGACCTTGATTGTTATACACTAGACCTCAGTATCTGGTATAAATTTCAACTTGCTAGGTTCACCCGTTCCTGAGCAAATCGGTAGAGACACACGGACAGACGATCTTTATAATTTGATGCTACATACGATCGTTTGATTTCACGCAAACGCAACGGGAGGCTCCAATAAGTTTGAAAAGTTATTATATAATAATAAATATCGCTGGACATTACACACAGCGCCATCTAGGTGCCACACTAAGCAACGAGGCTTGTGTCGTGGACACCAGATAGTTAATAATACTACATAGATACTTTTTGTTTGTAAATACATACTTATTATACATATATGTATGGATTCATAATAAAAATGACTTGCGATCTTATAAGTGCTAATTTTATTTACTTGCTATATGTAAGTGTGATATCGACTTTTTTTTTATACCCGAGTAAACTCACACCTGATCCTCGATGAGGTAAGCAGAGGTGTAAGAGCACACCCACATTTCATCAGAAATTATTATGTTTAGCGCCATGTGTCGTGTTACTCATTGACTGGTTTGTGGAGGTCAGATAGGCAGTGACTCCATATAAAATACTGGTATTCAGCTGCATCCTGTTTGACTGGAAGCCGACAATAACATAGGTACTTAGGTTGCGGGACTGCCAGGGTTGCGGGACTGTTCGAAAGAGATACCGCGGCCCTGGAACACCAAGGGCAAAGGAAGGAACATGGATGGGTTTTAGTCAGTAAAAGTCTGACACTCCCTCCTGCTCAGCCCAGAGCGGGAGGGGTTATTTGAAGATTCCCAATCGGTAAAAAAACACGGTACTTGGGAAATGGCTAGGCAGATGCTGACAATATCCTAACTATGTCGGGGTCAGTTCCAGTCTAACCGTATGCAGCTGAATACCAGTATTTTACATGGAGCGACTGCCTATCTGACCCCCACAACCCAGTTAATAAGTAACACGTCCCTTGATAATTCCGGAGGAGTAGGTAGTACTCATGCTAAAAGAGTTGACAATCAAAAGCAGCACTTTTATTTATAGCATTAATTTTGGCTTTTGCGCGACTCGTCACCAAACTTTTTTCATACAAGAAGTCCCGATTCGTCATCAAAAGAAAACAAATGAATTTTTATTTAATTTTGATGTTCCCGATTATTCACTTAGTGTTCGTTAAAACGGTCCTTCGTATTTGTTCTTTTTTTGGCGTATGTCAGTCCCATCGTGCCCTAAATACACATTGTTCATAATATCTGGGCCATGAACCTGAACAGACTCTTCGCAGTTTTTTTTCTTAATTTAGTTTAAAGCACGGGGTTCAAGTTCAAGCTTAAGCCGCGCTTGCCTAGGTTTCTCCGTATATGGGTAACCACCCATTACAATTCATTACATACCGAGTATCCTCCGTGCCTTGGAAAGCACATTAATTTCTTGGTCCCAGCAGTCATTTGCAGATCTTTGACAGTCGTTACAAGTAGTCAGTGGCCCGAAAGTCTGACAACCAGTCTTACTAAGGGGTATCGTATTACACAGTACTAACTGGGTTGTGGAGGTCAGATAGGCGGTCGCTCCATGTAAAATATTGGTATTCAGCTGCATCCGGTTGGACTGGAAGCTGACCCCAATAGGTATAGTTTGGAAAAGGCTGGGCAGATGGTGTTTATTCGTGAAAACGGTCATTCGTATTTGTTCATAATCGTTCAAAGTACAAGGTACTGTAATCCGTGTAGTTTATGATTCATACAATGACTAGCATCTTACTGTTTACCTATTTTATTAGAGTTAGAGGACAAAATATAGACCAATCCTTCAACCTAAGAAATATGATGATATTACGACGTAATGGCCCAAAGGTTAAGGCCTCGCCTCTCATGCATGAGGTTGTGGGTTCAAATCCGGGCTAGTACCAATGTGACTTTTTCAATTCATATGTACTTTCTAAGTTTATCTTGGACATCACAGACATCGGTGAAGGAAAACATCGTGAGGAAACCTGGACTTATAAAAGTCTGAAATCGCCAACCCGTCTTGAGCAAGCGTGGTGATCAATGCTCGTGCCTTCTCTGTTGAGAAGAGGCCTTTGCCCAGCCGTGGGACAGTAACAGGCTGGTATTATTATGACGGCGTAAAAATCTTGCGATGTTTTGCACAATATTAAGTAATATTTATTGCTGTACTAACATCACCATCGTACTCCAAAAACCACGGTCATTAGTACTTATTAGAATTTTGAATTTGTTTTGGGTTCCAGTAACGATTATTATCATGCTTGGAACATTAAGGAGTTCTCTAACTTTAAGTTATACCCTAAGATTTGACATAAAACCACATTTAAAGGGTGTTACAAGATCTTTACAAAACCGAAAATTCTCCCCGTCATTGCGATATTTTTTTTTTGTTCTAGACCATACCTGGGAACATTCTAGTTACGGAAATATTGGGGGTCAAAGTTCCAATTTACAACAAGTTTTTTTTTTAATTTTTGCTTTTACCACCTCCACGACCCCCGTATTATTCTATCCATCCACCTGCACAATGTATTGAGTGCGTTACATTGAGTCCTACTTACCATATAACGTAATTTTTCACGCAAAAAAACAAAAACGTTTCCCAGCAATATTTTTTTTGTAAAGTTAGGTAATATGATAAACAGAATGCTTGGTTGAAGGCTTCGCGAAGGGTCTGTTTATACCCTGTATATTAAAATATTTTTTTAATATTTTAAAAATTATAATACATTATTACTTCCTTTATTTATCGTTTTAACAAATTTAAATACATTTTTAAATATTCTTTATAAAAAAAAAAAACAATTTAAAAACATAAAAAAAACTGTTATTATTCTTTTATAATAGTTTTTTTTTGTATGACCTGTTAATAAATGATTTATTATTATTATTTACGCTAGCGAAGGTCGTACCTTTAGATTAAGATTATCAATAACTGTATCATTATACGTTATTGCAGATATTAACTGTGTGATTGATGTGTTTTCTCCTTAAATCATTAATACATAAATATATAGTTTCGTAGCTGGCGTATTTTCGTTGATTTCGCACACGGCATTTTTGTTCCAGAACCTGAGGATGAGGATGGCTCTGAGGATGAGGTCTTGGGTTCCATTCCCGGGTCGGGCAGTGGATTTGTGCCCGGTTGATGGCAATAGGCTCGCCCTCTATTACATGGGACTTGAACATAACTGGCGAAATAGGAATATAGGAATTTCGATAACTGTTAACGATTTCTATAAATCTTTAACAGTTATCGAAATTCCTATATTCCGATAACGAAATTATTATAAAATAATATGTTCTAGTTTGTTTTTGTATTTGTGTATTGTTGTAATATTTTAGCGTGTTTTTGTTTTCTTTTTTTTTCTCCTTATGTTATTTTAATTTTCTATGTAATTTCAGATACAATTGATTGTTTATGAATAAACTAGCTGTTGCTGGCTTCGCTTGCGTTTTGGTCGGAAATTATCTCACGGGCACGTTGTAAATATAGCCCAAGGCACTCGGGGATAATGTAGCTTACTATTAGTGAAAGGATTTTCAAAATCGGTCCCGTAGATCCAGAGATTACCCGTACATACAAACTTACAAACAAATTTTACCTCTTTATAATAATAATAAGTATAAATAAAAATGAGGAATGACTAATGAAATGCGGGTGCACTATTAGGTACACCATCTGCCCCTTCGGAGATTACATGCTTGATGTCATATGACTCACAATGATACCATCGTGTCCTTAGGTACTAACATTAGATATTTCATTGCGGTATTAACATTGTAAGTAAATAAGTTTTTATTATGCTACTAACTGTTTCCCGCGACCTTCGCTAGCATTAAATTATTATAAAAAAATTTTACTTTTCATTTTATTTTTCCCTTCTTGAATAGGATTTTGTTAACAATTTCAAGAAATTTAATTATTTTGCAGGTAACTCTTATTATTTTTCTAAAATAAAAATAGGGCCTTATAACATCACCTATCTGCCAGTAAAAATCCTGTCAAAATCGGTCAAGCCGTTTCGGAGATTAGCTGGAACAAACAGACAGACATACAGACAGCAAAAATAAAAATAAATGTGTTTTTGTTATAAGCTTGGAAAAAGCTGTTATTTTGACATTTAAAACAAACACTACAATTTTATTTATTTGTATGTATAGTTTTATGTATATATGATGTATAAATTTATTAGAACAACAACTTTATTCAATTTTATTTTATTACAAGTTGTTCTAACCTAAAAAGATTTGTAACCTTTGTTTTATCCTTCATATAACAATAAAATCTAAGCAAAACTGATCTAATAGTGTCATGACTCACATAATTATACCCAACTCTTTCTTATATAGGACATTACCAAAGTGCGAGAGAAACGACAATAGTTTGGGAATTCAGAAGGTTGTTGCGGTTTTTGCTATATTTGAAATGATATAATGGAAAACTACAAGTTTGTTTATTGATTGCAGTTTATTTAATACCGTATGACGTCAAGAGTCGTTCAAAGAAAAACCAGGATAGTTGTGGGTCTGGCTGTTTGTGTATTTTAGTTTAAATGTTTGCAAGTGGAGGAGCTCGTGGCAAAATAATAACAGCCACTCGGGTCGATCTTCAGGTTAAGCCGCGCTTGCCTAGGTTGGTCTGTGGATGGGTGACCGCCCATTACATACCGAGTTTCCTCCGTGCCTCGGAAAGCACGTAAGCCGTTGGTCCCGACTGTCATTTGTAGATCTTTGACAGTCGTTACAGGTAGTCAGTACCCAAAAAGTCTGACAGACAGTCGTACCAAGGGGTATCGTATTACCCAGTACGTAACTGGGTTGTGGAGGTGATAGGCAGTCGCTCCATGTAAAATACTGGTATTCAGCTTCATCCGGTTAGACTGGAAGCCGACCCTAACATAGTTGGGAAAAGGCTAGGCAGATGGTGAAATTCCTAATGTGCGGCAACGTTTTAAAAAAAAAAAAAATCTTGTTTTTAAATCAACTTCTTCCGATATTCTAATGATGATCACTTAAGAATCAGAGCTCCGTACTCGTTAATAGAGGATATACTACATCTGATGACCTGATCACGTTTGGACTAATTAGACTTTTATCATTAATTGGGTACATTAGCAGCGTCCGCAAGTGACGATACATAAGTACCTGCACTTTGACCAAGTTATCTGTGCAGGCGAGAAAACTATAATAACTAAAATAAACTAAAATAAATGTCTTGACAAGCAGTGCCACATTTAATTTCACACTTAAAGTGGTCATATTATACGCCTGTACCACTAGAGGGGTAAAACGACCAATTCCAGAACGGCTTACGGCCGTTTTCAATAGCTTACTAACAGTTAACGGAACGTTGCTATCTCAGATAAACAGTTAAAGAAACATCAACTGTCAACCCTCTGAGAAACAGACTAGGATATTCCTGTCAATTCATCGCTAAATTTGTCTAAAGAAACACCGATAGCTACTAGAGTAAGGCATTATTAACTAGCCGTTATACGTAAGTTATAGTAAACGGCCGTTAGTCGCAAAGGTCTTTCGCAAAATGATGGTCGTAAAAATGTCTCTTTCTCAAAATGTCACTTTCGCAGAATGTATTTTATTCAACTAGATTGACATAAGCTGTTTAGCTATGTCAGTCCTATAATCCTATAATTTAGGACCCATACATACATAAACTATCACGCTTTTTCTCCATGGGGGTAGGCAGAACACAGAACGCCACCTGCTATGTACGATCATTACAAATTCCTTTTGCCTCGTTCATATCTAGGTACAATCGACCCAAAATGAATCTGATCACCTTACGGACTATTTTTGCTTGCAGCATCCGGCCGCTATAGAAGCGCTTAGTTAAAAACTTTCTCTTCATTGGCCCTTTTTTGTGTTATTCCTATTAGTCAAAAAAGGGTGGTCAAACATCTGTGATCATTAACAGAGGCTGAGAATTTTTGTAAAACAAAAGATAATGTAAAAAGGTCGCATATTTTTAATCGTTTTTATACTATTGGTCCGCACTCTCCTTGTGCTGACCAATAGTAGTAAGGGTGGTGAACAGATGTGGATATCGTATGCACAGGATTTTGTTTTAAAAGTGAGCAGATTCATTTTGGTGCGATGGTACATCTAGTCATATACGCACGCCGGTTGCGAGTACTACGCAACTGACCTTTGTGAAGAACCTCACCAATAAGGTCAGTGACTCAGTGTATGTCCTTCTAGGGCGTCCCCTCCCGGCGTACCCACTCATATCTGCCTTGTAGCCTAAATACCTTTTGTTAGTCGCCTTTCACTCATCCTCTCCACATGACCAAACCATAGTATATGCATAGGTACTGTAATAATATTATCATTAATATTAATCTAGTACCCATTATATGAATGATAATATTTTTCCGTGGTGCTAGGCACCAACGCTTATCCCAATAATGTAAACGTCCCTTTGTGCCGGTTGGCTTTGTTTTGTTGTCTCCTGCTGATATATTATGGAGGGAAGTGGAAATTATGTTTTACCTCCTCCTCCACTATTCTTTACAGATAATTTCGTTGCGGGATCCAAGACAGTTAAATTTTTTCTCTGGGACTCCGTCGAGCTTCATTGTCTCGGCGCTTTTCTGGTGGTCGCCACTGTTGATTCTAGTTTTAGGAGTTGCAGTGGTTTGAGAATAGTTTGGCGTGCTTGTCTCTAAATATATATGTCAGTCCTATATATTTTTTATTTATTTTATTTAAGTATATATTCTTTACTGTATCTAGTACAGTCAGCTTTCGCTACCAACTTACCGATTCGTCACCTGCTTAGTCTTGTCCCAACTATACCAGAGTCGACTTTCAGTCCATCCATAAGCAGAGCATTTACTTGGAGCGATTGCCTAACTGAATTCCAAAAATTAAATATACTGCACATTATAAGCGTATATTGTGGAGTATATTTAATTTTTGGGCTTTTAACTGGGCTGGCCACGACTAGAAAGAAAATGTATATATAAGGCTGCACAGGACAAAACACACAAAAATAATGGTTAAATTGTCAGTTCAACCGAATTATTTATAAAACAAACATAAAAACAACGAAATTAGTCCTGTGCGAGGCCAAAAGGCCTATTTCAGCATGGTGCAACAATTTTTTTTTTTTTTTTTTAACATAACCGTGGTTTCGTATAAAGAAAAATAATTTCCTCCATCGAAACTAGTTACGTACAAGGAAAAATAATTCCTTCTTCGAAATCAGTTACGAATCTACAGTTTCATAGACGGCCGAAGGGGCTGTAACAGTTTAATAAAAAGACAGCGCTGGTATTCTGATAGGGCCCAGAGTGATCAGATACGAAAAAGAATAAAAAAATAAAGTGTACAACAAATCAAAAGTAAATAAATAATAGTAATACGTTTTTATATTGTTCTTATAAGAAATATTTAAAAAGTAAATAATTTGTATAAAAGTTAAATAAAGGAAATAATAATACGAATTACTACCTACTACAACCATGCCAGATGAGGTGTGGACCAAAATAGCCACTTTATAGAGCCTTGACACAGCTAGATGGCATCGCGGCAGACCTCATAGAAAATGGCGGGACGAGCTAGACCAAACGATCAGTCCACAATATCCCTGGATCGAAAACACTGGAAGTTATAGGGAAAGGCCTTTGCCCAACAGTGGGATCACGCAGGCTAACAGTATCGGTACACACGGCGGCACATGAAGCTGTACATTTCCAGTATAACTTGACCTCGCTTTCTATAGATTTCCTACACAATGCGAACCGCATAAACTGGTTTTGTATAGCAATGAAGCTTAAGAAGAGTATTGAAGAGAGATCCCATTCTTTTCTTTCAAAAGGGTGTCGTACTAGTAGGAGTTGTGGAGGTGATATTCACTCCTTAGAAAATTCAGCACCTTCTGGTTAGACTGGAAGCCGACCCCAACTTAGTTGGCAAAAAGCTAGGCAGATGATCCTATCTATACTAATATTATGAAGAGGTAATGTTTGTGAGTTTGTGAGGTTGTAGGGGGTAATCTCTAGATCTACTGAACCGATTTTGAAAATCCTTTCACTATTAGGAAGCTACATTATCCTCGAGTGCCATAGGCTATATTTACAACGTGCCCGTTGGATCATTTCCGACCAAAACACGAGCGAAGCCGCGGGCAACAGCTAGTAATATTATCAATGCGAAATTTTGTGACGATGGATGGATGTTGAACGGATTTGGATGAAATTTAGCATACAGATAGCTTATAATCTGGATTAACACTACTTACGATACTTTTATCTCTGTAGTATTTCCCGTGGGACAATTATTGAACTCCACGCGGGCAAAGCCACGGGGAGTTCGATAAGCATGATTTACTAGTCAAATAACGAGTTAGGTGCCCACAACTTAACCCGGTGTGAAAATGATGGAAATATTCATAAACAACATGTAAACAATGTGCACAGCAATCTTAGTATAATTACTGGGATTTCCGAATCAGATTTATACGTTGTTAAAGTAATGATGTGTCCATATTACAAAAACCCACGACGCTTAAAAAGTAATTGAAAAAGAATAAAATAATTTAAAAACACCCGACTTAAAAAAAATAAAAAAAAACCCAAGAATATCCGTCGGGGGCTGCCATGAAATGAACTAGTTTTGCAATGTTCAGCCCCCGAAGACTATTCTTGGGTTTTTTTTATTTTTTGTAAGTCGGGTGTTTTTAAATTATTTTATTTTTTTCAATTACCTACTTTATAAGCGTCGTGGGTTATTTCAAAATTTTTAATTTTTTTTTTTTTTTTTTAACTTTTTATAGTGCATTCAGAGCATAGATATTATGTTCTTTTGCTCCACATAAATCTCTTTACTATGTAGTAACTAATATAAAATATACTACTGCAGCGCCCTCTAGTGACTTACTACCGTAACATCTATTTAAGAACCCTCCCTAATCAACCACAAACTGCATCAAAAACGGACTAGCAGTTTTGGTTTTGCACAAACAAATGTTTACTGCAGCGCCCCCTGGTCAGTAGTCACCGTAACACCTATCTAAGAACATGCACCAATCAAACCCAAACCCATAACTGAAAACTGCATCAAAATCGGACCAGTAGTTTTGGAGAAAAATGGCAACTTTGATTTGCACAATAAATGTTTGCTGCAGTGCCCTCTGGTGAGTTGTCACCGTAACACCTATCTAAGAACATACACCAATCAAATCCGGACCCATAACTGAAAACTGCATCAAAATCGGACTAGTCGTTTTGGAGAAAAAGGGCAACATGTATTTGCACAAACAAACAAACATCCTCTCACCCCAAACGCATATACCGTCTCCGTTCCGTCGTGGGTAAAAAAATGACATTTGACATTTCCAAACAGCGAGATTAACTGAAAATGTCTATCAAGTATGTATTAAATAAAAGGAACGTAGTTGAGAAATCTAAGTAATAAGTAACTTTTTTTTTTTAACCGATTTATAGAAAACAAGGAGGTTATGTAATCCACCAGCATATTTTTTTTTCTTGTATGTGCACCGATTTCTCCGTGATTACTTGTTCGATTAAGTGATTTTTTTTTTCATTTGGTAGAGGAACCTTGCGTGGTGGTTCCATATTAATTTATTAGGAACTTTATGAGTTATCACTACATTGTATAAATCAAAGTCGATTCCCGCTGTCTGTCCCTATGTATGCTTAGATCTTTAAAACAACGCAACGGATTTTGATGCGGTTTTTTTTAATAGATAGAGTGATTCAAGAGGAAGGTTTATATGTGTGACATTTTACCCGTGCGAAGCCGGGGCGGGTCGCTAGTCATCTATAGTAACTTGCAATTTATCTTCTTCGTCTATGCGGATGATGTGCTAAATTGCTAATAACTTCTAGTTACAATGTAAAATTGACACTTGACAAGGATTTGTGCGAGTTAAAACTAAAAAGTAAAAGGGCAAAAAAATAATATTTTTTGCAAAAAAAAAAACCGGCGTCCAAAAAAAAAGTTTTTATTTTATTTTAAGGGCAGAGAAATTATACCTTTTTTTTGTTTTCTGGGGGAAACCTTCAAAAGGCGGCCGGTCTTTGAGGATAAGACCGGGGAGTGTGGGGGAATGTTGGATTTTTACCGCACTAAAACCACACCCCGGTGGTCACCATCCGCACATGGGAGGGCCTACCGATTTCGTAAAAGACCTGGTCCGGAGCCCCCTCGGTGCAATACCTGTTATGGCACATCCCTGGGGCGACTATTACAGAGGTCTTCCCAGAGCCTCGCGGAGAATTGATGAGATTGAGATACCTACGAATTGTTACTAAGGGGTGCATTAAATCAGACTTCCCAAGTGTGGTTCACTGCAGTCTGGTACAAGTCTTGGATTGTGAAACTCAGAAAAATATGTCAATAATTCAGCTGCATTTGGATAAACTACGAGACACACTTCAGACTACTGTGACCAAACCTTTACGTTTAATTTCATATTTACCTCGAGAAGCCGGTGGAAATTTACTTAGAACCCGACACCGTGACGAAATGTACTAATACATGTAATAAATATGTTCGTGTGGTATTTTCTATATTGTGATGGTCCAATTATTTCGAAGGAACTGTTTCTTAGCCAATGTGCTCTTGGAAAAGTTGGTGGAATATGAGAATTACTAGCTAATGCCCGTGGCTTCGCCTAACGTCGCTGGAGTTTGGTAATTGTCCCACGGGATCGTGCTACCGAGATAAAAAGTATCCTATGTGTTAATCCAGGTTATAAACTCTCTGTGTGTCAAATTTCATCCAAATCCGTTCAGTAGTTTTTGCGTGAACGAGTAAAAACATTCATACATACTCACAAACTTCCGCATTTAGAATATTACTAGCGACCCGCCCCGGCTTCGCACGGGTGCAATGTTTTATATATAAACCTTCCTCTTGAATCACTCTATCTATTAAAAAAAACCGCATCAAAGTCCGTTGCGTAGTTTTAAAGATCTAAGCATACATAGGGACAGACAGCGGGAATCGACTTTGTTTTATACTATGTAGTGATAGTGGATTGTGTACCACATGCCCTTTCTCCTGAGCACTTGATGACCTAACAACTACAAATTGCATCAGAGAGTTCGCATATGAATTTTGGGCTAAGCATATTATGGAGATTTTTGCCATCGACACGCTGAGAACCGATGACTTGGTGAAGGTTGCGGGGATCTGCTGGATGCGAGACACACGGGACCGGTCAATGTGGCGACACTTGATGACATCCGCAAGAGAACCAAGGTTACCGACGTAGCCCGAAGAATTGCCAAACTTAAGTGGCAGTTGGCAGGGCACTTTGCTCGCAGAACGAATGGCCGATGGGGCTGAAAAGTTGTGGAGTGGCGACCGTGAAGACGTTGCGTTGGAAGGTCTCCCACTAAGTAGACTGATCACCTGGTGAAGATTGCGGGGATCCGCTGGATGCGAGTCGCCGGGGATCGGTCAGTGTGGTGACACTTGGGGAAGGCCTATGTCCAGCAGTGGACGTCTGTCGGCTGATTTCAGCCGCTGATAATGATGATGACGCTGAGAAGACGGAGGAATTATGTTTTTGATTGTCGAAGATGATGAAAAGCATAAGCATAGAGTATTCAGCCTAAAGAGCTCATGGCTAAATAATAACCTTCACTCGGGTCAATCTTCAGATGTGTGATGATCTTCGATCAACAATTGATCGAAGGTGATGATGATGGGTGACCCAGACATTAGATATCGAATTTCCTCCATGCCTCGGAAAGCACATTAAGCCGTTGGTTTCGGCTGTCATTTGTAGATTAACAGTCGTTACAGGTAGTCAGTGGCCCGAAAGTCTGACAACCAGTCTTATCAAGGGATATCGTATTAACCAGTACTTACTGGGTTGTGGAGGTGAGTTATGCAGTGGTTCCATCTAAAATAATGGTTCATGGTATAATGGTAAAATTCAGCTGCATCCGGTTAGACTGGAAGCCGAGCCTGTACAGCCGAGTTTGACCCTTTGCAATCATTTACACATCTATAATCTATAAAAATACCTAAATAAAATTCATGATTGAATTGTTTTTGTATTTTCCTACGCATTCAATACATTACGGCACTTATAAAAAAAAACACAGTTTTTTCAATTGTTGTCTGTCTTTCTGTCTGTTTGTTCCGGCTAATCTCCGAAACGGCTGGACCGATTTTGACGGGACTTTTACTGGCAGGTAGCTGATGTTATAAGGTCTAAGAGATTACTTATTTTAGAAAAATAGCTAGGGTTCCGTGCAAAAAAAAAAAGACCATTGAAATTGGTAACAAAATCTGATTCAAAAACGGACGAAGGTCGCGGGCAACAGCTATTACAAAATAAAAGATTCGACTAACTTATTTTGAGAAAGAAATGACGGATTTTTTGGTACATATTTCAACTATGTAGATATTAGCTGGGCCCAGTAAGGTCATCCTTTTTTATAATTTGATAATTGAAATACTTGGTGGTGTCACACGGCTACTTAATCGTCGAGTCTGCCACCACTGGTGGAGGATTCCACTAAATTAAGTGTCATCTGCCACCAGTTCCACAGAGGTAGGAGCAAATGCGACTGAACAGACGCAACCACCACCAGTGGTGGTGGATGCAACAAATAGTTGCAACTGCCACCAGTGGGGACAGACCGGTGGGGGTAGACGGGAATAAACCTTATTTTCAGTTTACCTACTTTACTACTACTCCTACCTTTTTTATCATCTCAGTTACAATAATTATGTTCGTACAAGGAGTAGATTCACATAGATAGGGCACCGGATGAGAGTTGAACCTACGACCTCTTGCTCGCCAATACTTGCCAGTCACTTCAAGTTGGACTTCATATTGTATTTAATAACACAATAATACTCACGCACTAACAATGCTTACCTAATTACTTTAGAAACATCGTTACTAACACTAAAATACTATATTTCTATACATCGTGTAACAGAAAGGGTATAATCATAAGGAATACTGTGGTACGGACCATCAAACTGAACAACTTTCTCTATGGGACCACCATCGAAATCGTAAAAAAATAATCAGCTGTCCCATACATTTGGATTGAGTAGGTATTGAAATTTTGTATAGGACAGCTGATTATTTTTTTACGATTTCGATGATGGTCCCATAGAGAAAGTTGTTCAGTTTGATGGTCCGTACCACAGTATTCCTTATGATTATACCCTATCTGTTACACGCTGTGTACAAATCTATACAAATAAATAAAATTGAAGTTTCTGTTTGTAATATCAATTTAACAGCTTTTTACTGAATGCTTATGAGAATATAATGCGGCACTAATAAGCACGGCATTTTTAAAAAAATTAGTCTATCTGTCTGTTCTGGCTAATCTCCGAAACGGCTGGACCGATTTTGACTGGCAGATAGCTGAAAGTCTAACATATGCTACTATTATTTTAGAAAAATAATTAGATTTCCGTGCAAAAAAAAAAGAACCGTGATATTGGTAACCAAATCTGATTCAAAGCTTAGTCATATTTTTTATAATAATTTCACGTGGACGAAGGTCGCGGGCAACAGCTAGTTTATTTATAACACACCTGATGACCCGCCGCGCCGTGTCGCGGCTTTGCACGGGTGCATTTTAGTAATGAAGAAAATTTGATTCAGATTTTCATTTAAAAATACCTTTTATAAAACATTGTCCTGACAATTAAAAACACAACAAAAAATAATCTGCTAAATCGATCGAGCCGTTCTCTAGTGTTCAATCATTCAATAAATTCGTTCAATCGTTCTCAATCATTGTAAAATTTATGCGGCAATAGATTTTTATTTAAATCAGGGATTCTCAAACTATTTTCGACAAGAGACCCAAAATGAAATGATACCTCAGACACCCATATCTCCTGCCAGGGTTACGGGACTGTTCGAAAGAGATACCGCGGCCCTGGAACACAAAGGGCAAAGGAAGGAACATGGATGGGTTTTAGTCAGTAAAAGTCTGACACTCCCTCCTGCTCAGCCCAGAGCGGGAGGGGTTATTTGATGATTTCCCATCCGAAAAAAAAAAAGACACCCATATCCAGATTACTTTAAAAATCCTACTCTAGTTTTTTCCTATCGATACAAAATACCTACTTACCAATTTTAAAACTTTGCGGTTGGATGAACGAGTAAACTTGACATCATTTTCTCATCAAAATTTACCAAATAAATAGACATAAAATTCAGTAATCATCAAGTGTAATTATTAATCTATACTATGGATCTACTGAACCGATATTGAAAATTCTTTCACTAATAGGAAGCTACATTATCCCCGAGTGCTAGCTATATTTACAACGTGCCTGTGGAATAATTTCGCTAGTTATTAATACAAAATATGTAAAAATGCTAAGTTAGGTACTTAATAATTTTTTGAAAAATACATTAAAATCACAACTTGTACAGTTTCTTGAAAGTTTCAAATAAGAACTTGTGTTAAATAGGGGCCGATTTTTAGACCGCGTCGACCCCAAAATCAATTTTCGTTAATGTTGACACCGGATATCGACCCCGACCACTTTGGGAATCCCTGATTTAAATAGGTTTATTTCAATCGCGATAGAAAGGGGTAACAAAATCTATTTCATATCGTTCCTCCCACAATTCATGAATCGTTACCTTAGTCTTCCTCTCCCCCTCCATTCATCAACACGTACAACGTGTAACAGAATAAACGCAAAACCCCTTAAGGGGTCATTTTACTCATCATTATTAACAACTTTCAGTATGGGACCAACACTGAAATCGCGAAAAAAGAATTCGACTGCCCCATACATTTCTATGCGCGTACTTCGCAAAATGTACTGAACAGCTGATTCTTTTTTCTCGATTTCGCGTTTTGTTCCATAGTATAAGTTGTTCATAATGATGAGTACAATGATCCCATAAGAGGTATTGCGTTTATTCTGTTACACGTTGTATATGAAATTATGAATTCATCACTCTTTGAGTCATATACGATTCGTCACATGTCTATACCAAGACAGTCAATTCACTTTCAACTTTTCTGTAACTGGCGCAACTTTTAAACTTCCTATACTACACTCATTCCTTACTTTCAAACTCAAACTCAAAGCATTTATTTCAATTACACCTTAGCAGGCACTTTTGAAAGTCAGAAAAACAAAGGCGAAGCTACAGTCACAGACACAAGGCATAATAACTTGTGAAAAAAAAGCGTGGATCTCTATGGAGAAGAATGAGCAAGAAACCCCATGGACACTCTTTTCAATCAAATATTGTTACAAGATCTTGGTTACATCATTCATGTTGAGTACTATTAGTACTATAGTGACAATATTTATCTAACACTTCAAGCGCAAAGTACTGAGGTGGACTTAATGCCATAGGCATTTTCTACCAGTCAACCTTTGGGTAATGCAGAGACAAGCAGTGGTAGGTGTCTATCTGATAATAATAATAATGGATACTAAGATATACTACAAGGGTATATTAAATACTATAATATAACAACAAACTATAATATAACAACAATAATACTGGTAAACTACCTACAAAAAGGAAGAGGCGCAATTTATCGACCAAGAAAGCTATATATTGATTGAGAGTTATATATTGATTGAATTTTATTTACTTTGTACAATTAAAATCTAAATCTGGACTTAAAAATTAACAAAACAATTTTACGCATTAAAACCCAATATGGTTGGTAAAAAGCATAATAAGATGCCATATTTTCTATTCTCTTAGATCATTCTAGCATAACGTAACATTCCGGACCCTGTACCTAAAGCGTAAATTAATGTAAATAAGGTAATTATTTTGTTAACTGTTCTTACATACCTACCATGTTTAACTATGTATAAGAGCTACCTGCTAATTAAAAAAGTAATCTTCACATGTTTACAACTTAAGTAATGGAAGAAAAACATTGTTGTGACTTCAGTTACTTTGTATTAAGAAAAATATACTGTTACCGGCCAATTCCGATTTCAGGCCAAACTAGTTTGTCCTAGGCCAAACCGGTTCGCTGGTCTATCTTATCAGGATACACTAACCCAAATAAAGCAATTAAACTGCGCCCAACTTGGATGTAGCAACGTGGTAGGTCCCCAATCTAACCTAACCTAATCCATTTAGTCGGGGTGCTCTATGATTGTCCTTTTGTGATGATCCCTAGTTTGGCCTGTAATCGGGTTTGGCATAACATAACATTTAAAACTGTGCATTCTGAAAATTGGCAACGTCGCAAATTCCTGTAAAGTTGTTACGTACTTGAAAAAAATACAATAAAATCTCTTATTTAAATTTACAACATAGCATCAAAAAACTCCTCCTCGATGCTGTCAACCGGTAATGTGCCCAAGAAACTGGCCAGCATAGTTGGATATATGTAACTGTACGTGCATTTTCAACGGGATGTTTTCATCTTTGTTCTTTAAAACGTTCATAATTGTTTATGATTAATATGACACATGAATTTGAATAGTACGTTTGTTAGAAGTGGACAAACTTTGTCATTGCAGCCCAGGCGAAATTCACACCCGAGCCGAAGGTGAGGATATGGATCTGAAAATTGAAATGACAAATGTAAACGTGTATCAAACGACGTTTTCAATACACATAAGAAGAAATAAAATAATAGAACGAAAGTATTTTTGCTATTAACTATTACGAAACTGTGGAAATAAAACACTTGTAGAAATAAATTTAAAAAACCGGTCAAGTGCGAGTCGGACTTACGCACGGACGGATCCGTAAAAAAATCTAAAAAAAAAATGTATCTTAATTGGCGTCAACTCCTGTATACTTTGGACATCTTTAATTTTTCAACTTTTATTATTTTTTGGAATTTTTCCTTTATTTATTTGTGCTTAAGGCCTTGCTTTTTGCCAAATGTCATGATTCTAGGTTAAAGGGAAGTACCTTATAGGTTTTGATTCCCTTGTGAAATCGCATAATATGCGACATAATATACAGTCATATCTTTTGATCGCGTTGACTTAAAGTTCGATTTTTTCATTGCTCCAAGGGGTAGCAGACTTGAGTATTTGATATTAATTTCAGCTTGATATCGCCACGCATTCCTGAGAAAGAGGATCTTGATAAGGGTTCCGTTTTGCCGATTAAAGTACTTCCGTACCTCAAAAAAAAAACACGAGTGTGTAAAACACTGTCATACTGAACCTAATAGTAGTGTAGTTATGAGCCTGTTTTTGAGGAATTGTATTGATACATCAATAACCTTCAAACACGGTACGATTCCACACAATTGTCTGGGAATTTCTTAACCACAGCAAAAAACCAGACACGGCTTAGAATAGAGATAATTATTCATATTAGTCAAACAGTTTATTTATAGTACAAGTACAATAGTGCTTATTTATGTTCAAAACAAGACCTAACCAGTTTTCAAAGACCTAGGAAACACCACAAAATGGTCCTTGAGATGGTCCTTTTTACACTGGAAGTCGAGAAATAAATAACCAGTGTAACTTAAGATGCAATGTTTTATACGTTCAATGGAGAGATAGGTCATGTTATGCTGGTTATAAGTTATGACGTGCTTTGAACGTAAAATACACCAATTATCTCTGAGTTCCGGATTTTTGTTGTTATTAAGTATATTGATTTAATAACTTTCAGTAGCTTTCCGTATTTAGTGCTTTCCAACTTTCTCTTTTTTACATTTAAATTGACAAAAAAACCTTGGTTGTCAGGAAGTTCCTGTTTTAAAAATGACTTTGTGGAATTCGTTAAGAATGTAGATTTAAGGCCTGCGCACACGAAAGTCAAATTTTCGCGAACAATGTGCAACAACCAATGGACGTCAACCAATAGACGAAAAAACAACACAACAACCAACGGTAATTTAACGGAACAGGAACGGTAATTTCTATCCGGCGACAAAAGTCCCTCGTGAGCGCAGGCCCTTAAGGCGCCTCCCCGTGCAAAACGCAGCGGTAGCCGTGTTTTGTGCAGTTTTTGGGAGCTATCTACTCTTTACCCAAAATAAATACCAACTTATAAAATAGACATGAAATTTCTGCATATTCTTGACTCCAAAATTGTAGTTTTGGATTTTTTTTTAAGTAGTAAAATGTAAAATTAATCTCCTCACAACGAAACCACAGAAATGAGGCAGGATTATTGATGGCTTGCATCTCCTCGTAAAGTAACCATCATTTTGATTTTCTTTTTACACTAGATGGTAGGCAATTTAATAATAACCATTATGCTAGTTTTATTTTTTTCAAAAGACCTAAATTTGATTTTATAAAGATTTTATTCCAAAATCTGAGCGTATTCGCTACGTATATTGCTATTTTCTAACTCACGATCTTATGCTGCGTGGCGTGCGGTGAAAAGGGACGAATGCTCAAGGTTATTTGGTCAGGGTACCGCCTTAATAAAATTACTAGCTGACCCGACAGAGGTGGATAACGTCTGTCGGGTCAGCTAGTAATTTCTGTATGTCAAAAAACGGGACGGCAGAGAAGCCAAACCAAAAAGACACTAAAAAAGTCTAAAATAACTTTACTTTCAGAAGTCGGTGACTTAGTTTGTTTCATTAACTTTTTGCCACCGACTTCCGAAAGTATTTTAAAGTTATTTTAGATTTTTTTAGTGTCTTTTTGGTTGTTTTTTCGTTGAAAGTTTTTATTTTACACCTTTTAACCGACTTTCTTCAAGAAGGAGGAGGTTCTCAATTCGGTTGTAATTTTTTTTTATTTTTGTTACCTTATAACTCCGTCGTTTGTAAACCGATTTGAAAAAATATTTTTTCATGTGAATGGATATATTTCCGATTGATCCCATAGACATTTCATCAAAATCGGTTTAGTAATTTGGTTTCTTTATTCTTGGGCTATGTAGCTGACATGATGGTTCGTTAATACTCGTAACTGCTAGTTACAATGTAATAAAATTGTTTTGGACAAGAATTTGTGTGGTATAACTTGACCATCATACATTCTATATTATTATATATTGTTTATTCTTTGACTCAAAACGGGACATTGGTTTATTTAGGTCAAATAATAGGTAGTCAATGAGAAAAAAAAAACACTTTTAAAGTTATTTATTCAGAAAAAGTTAGTTGGCTTAAAAGTTACGAATCACAAAATATAGGTACTCAAAATGTTTAGTTATATTTATATTTATCAGAAGAACAAATTTGTTTTAATAGAATAGAATAGAAAGTTTTTGTTTCAGACCGGAGTCCATAGGGTTAGTGACAATTTTACTTAAGTTCTAGTGTTAGTAGGTTACAGACACAGATTAAAATACACAATCACAATACAGCATGGAGCCGCATCCACCTCCGCACCATCGGGGGATTCCACCGATCTGCGAATACACTGAGAATACTGTTGGTGCTGCCGCGAACACGAGTCATCAGGGATGCACATCTATTTATAATAAATATAGCTGGTGACGTTTTCAAAAAAAATGAAACTATTGGCACGTTATTTTTTTATATTCACCTTAATTATCAACTTCGCCTTTAAAACTATTTGTAACTGGGTTTTCTCAGATATCCACAATTTGTTCATAAAAGAAAATACTCTTTCTACTGGAGCTTTTGTAGCAGGCAAACGTAAAATATATTCAATTACAATAGAAAAGTTTTCATGCTGAAGATAGCTACTCAAATTTTCGCGCGGTTTCTGAAAACGGGACGATTTTGCGTCCCACAGTTCATTTCGGGGACACGGGAATTGTAAAAAGGGCCAGTCCCGTACCAATACTACAACTAAAAAACTTTCTGAAACAAAAGAAAAATAAAAAAACAGCCGAATTGAGAACCTCCTCCTTTTTGAAGAAATTCGGTGAAAAAGAAATAAATATACTTTCTATCGAATGAATCGTGAGTAGGTAATGGCCTTGAAAAACAATACAAAAACCACATGGAAATCCTCTTCCAATTATTATTGGTTTTCAAGGTTCCGTACCAGAAGTGTAACCATTACTCTGTCCGTCTGACAGCGGGTTGTATCTCATAATCGTGAACGGGTGCTGTCAGTGTGACTGGTCATCTCTTAGTTGCCACGGCTTATTTGTTTTGTTTTTTTTTTTAATTTTTTGAATTGTCTTTTTTGTTTTTACTATGGATACTTTTAATGTGCACATCTTGCTACATCGTTCTCACATAGTCTACCATCTCAACATGAATGATGTAACCAAGGTTTTGTAACAATTTGCTGATTTAAAAGAGTGTCCATGGAGTTCCTTGCCCGTTCTTCTCCATAGAGATCTACGATAGGGAATGGGCAACTACAGTACTTTCACAGTTTGTATGCCTTGTGACTGGGACTGTAGCTTCATTTAATTGTTATCTTTGTTTCGACAATTCAAAAGTGCCTGTAACTGTCCTACTTGAAATAAATGCTTTGATTTGATTTGATAAGCCGTAATAGGTAGACAGTTTACACAGAATGTGTAAGTATTTCTGTTGCCGCTTTATCAACAAATAATAAAAATAAATTAAAAAATTAAAGGGGTCTCTCCTATTGCGATGGTAAGGAACCCTTCATGCGTGAGTCCGACTCGACTTCGCCGGTATTTTTTCCCTAATGCATGTTTTGCGGTGTGGCAATTTTTTTTTTTTGTGAGCTTTATATAGGTTTTTAAATGAATGTTTGTTTTCTTAGCCGGATTGGTTCGGCACAAAATAAATCGATTTTATCCATATTCTATTGAGTAATGGTTATGGCCCAGTGGAAACAGCCGCAACTTACGAGTTGAAGGTTGAATGTTCGGGCTTGCGCCCACTCGACCCGTTTAGACTCGACCCGAAGAATAATACCTCGATATTTCTGTTTTGATAGGCGTAAAAAGGTAGATGTATAGTCAGACAGAAAAGTGACGATTTAACGCTTGCACTACAGAGATTCATCCTCTGTTGGGGTCGGCTTCCAGTCTAACCGGATGCAGCTGAATACCAGAATTTAATATGGAGCGACTGCCTATCTGGCCTCCACAACCCAGTTACTACTGGGTAATACGATACCCCCTTGGTAAGACTGGTTGTCAGACTTTTTGGGCCACTGACTACCTGTAACGACTGTCAAAGATCTATAAATGACAGCCGGGACCAACGGCTTAACGTGCTTTCCGAGGCACGGAGGAAACTCGGTATGTAATGGGCGATCACCCATCCACAGACCAACCTAGGCAAGCGCGGCTTAACCTAAAGATCTACCCGACCGGCTGTTATTATTTTGCCACGAGCTCCTCTGATTTGCACTACAGAGAGTTTATTTATATAAATAATGTTTGGATAAATTAATCAATAATGATTAATAAAACATAAGTAAGTACTCATCCTTTTTATGGTTCTGTAGCCGAATGCCAAAAAACGGAACCCTTATAGATTCGCCATGTCTGTATATCGGTGTAGGATTGTAGAACGCATACAAATGCTTACGATCGTTTACCAAACTGCAATGTACTGATAGTTGTAAACCACTGTTTAAGGAACTTTGTTTGCTTACACTACCGTCTATGTACATATATGAAATGGGAGTATTTGTTCACTGTAACTTGCATTTATTTGAGAAACTGCGCTCTCGCCGTTATCAAAATACCATTCATGTTACCTCTCATGAAACCGCATTTTTCGGCAAAATTGTGCTAGGCATGGCCCCAAAAATATAAAATAGTATACCAGCAGCTATTAGAAATAAAGAGTGTCTGGGATCCTTTAAGAGGTCTTTGTTTAAATACCTTTTAGATAGATGTTACTACTCCATCACTGAATTTACCACTGATAAACAGAGGTATATGACGATTCCGACTTGCCTATTAAACACTTATGATTTTATTTTTTGACTAATGATTGTATCTATTTATATAAAATTGTAATGACTTGTTTACTTATCAGACATGTGTATTTTATATTGATTTTTATTTTATTTTTTTAATGTTATCTATTGACATGCCACCTTAATTGTAATTGCTTGTTTATGTTAATTTTGTCCTCCATTTTGTACGCCATATACTGGCAAAACATAGTGCACATATTTTAAGACAATATACAATCTGTAACCATACCTATGTTTAAGAAAATAAATGATAGAAAAGAAATAATTGAAATATAAAAAAACCAGATATCTATGGTAAGCCGTAAAAAAAACAATTGGTAATTATAAAATTAAAGTCGTACAATAAAACAATATAGAGATTATCTTCTAAATCAGCATTGAGAAACAATTACCCATCCAGATAATTTTGCTTTATCGTATGTTGTCTCAAAATGTTGGCATTGAGCTACCCATTACTTGAAAGTCCAAAAAAGTTATCATAGTGTGAAAGTAGGCATCGTGCTACGAAATCATAAAAATCTAAGTCTAACTGATAAAAAACTTCAAGCTCAAGATTTTCTAACGTGCGATGGAGCGCAGCATTTTAGGCATCAAGCTAACTGACCATATTATTATACGCAACACCACACTGCGTTCCAAAACACAAATCACTGACGTTGTTCAAAAAGCTGCTAAGCTGAAGTCTGACGTGCACAATAATATTTAATTATAAATTTTCAATGAATTTAAGATTTTTAAGTAAACCAACGCAATCAAGCATAGATTAACACATTAACACTAAAATAGGTACGCATTTTGAAAAGTCCTGTGAGATAATGGGGGTGTGAAGGGGTCAAGTCAAATCTCACGACATCTCATCTGACGTAATTAATCGACGCCCCTTAGGGGGCGTAATGTGGGAAACGCATAACTTTATACTTATAAAAATGTATTACTAATACTAGACTAGACTGTTCACAAATCTGGACTCTAGGTGCTAAGCCGAGAGTTGAAAATTAAAATCCAAGAGTTCTCTTTTATTCAGGCATTCATGTACGTGTAAATAATTGAAATATAAAAGTACTTACGATTAAATGTGTACATCATGATGACGCTCTTCTTTTCTTCTTATTTTAAAATAAAAATATATATATAAAAACTAAAACAATTGAAGCAAAATTATTATCTTAATTAAAAAGAATATTATTTATTTAAAAGATCTCTCAAGTTGGTACTGGTATTATCATAATTTTTATATTCGTTTTCATGTCATGCTGTTGCAGTTAAATGTCTTGAGAATTTCTCAGCACTCTGCGTGGGTATCCTGTAACAAAGTAAAATAAAAAGTTACAATACAGTAAATAGACGCCTTTTTCACAATGGGTTCGGCAAAAACTATAGGATGCCACTGTTACGATCCTTACATATATATACTCTTTACGCCTCGTTCATAAAAAAAAAAACACACACACACACAAACAAACGTCACAAACGACAACACAAACACACAAACGTCGGTTGCTACGCAAAAAACCCTAAAAATTATTGTATTTATACAAAAGTGCAATACCTACACGGTCTAAATGTATGGAACAGGTGATTTTTAATTATCTGTGAATCAGTTCTATGTGGGCTTGAGAATGATGTACTGAATACGTGGGAACCGTTTAAGCGTCGGTGTCCCCCTTCCACACCTTAATTGCGTTTCGAGCCCCCTCCCCCCTCGGTGAGCTGTTGTGAGATTTGACTTGTCCTCACCCCCCTAATCTCACGTGATATTTTTCAATTTGCGTACTTAAACGATAAAATCTGTGGTTGATTGCGTTTCGTTTTATTTAAAAAATATCACTTCATTAATAAATTTATTTGAATATTTATTATTAAATATTATTAGAATAGAATAGAATACTCTTTATTATGTACACCATAAAAATTACAGATACAAATGTAAACATTATAAAAGGGGTGACACAATGGGCGGTCTTATCGCTAAAAGCGATCTTTTAAAGACAACCTTTGGATGGATTTAAGGGGGAAGGAGAGACAATACTGCAGGTAGCCTGTGGTGTACCATTTACATATATGCAATAAATACATACATATACAACGTGTAACAGAATACACGCAAGACCTCTTAAGGGGTCATTGTACTCATCATTATGAACAACTTTCACTATGGGACCAACACTGAAATTGTGAAAAAAAAATCGACTGCCCCATACATTTCTATGCGCATAACTCGACAAAATGTACTGAACAGCTGATTTTTTTTTTCGCGATTTCGGGTTTGTTCCCATAGTGAAAGTTGCTCATAATGATGAGTACAATGACCCCTTAAGAGGTCTTGCGTTTATTCTGTTACACGTTGTATATACATAAAACATATAATGCACATATAAATACCTAAATACATTTCCATTTTTTTTTTTATGATCAAGAAACAAGTGCGAAGAACTAAATTATAATACCTAATAAAAATGAAAATTAAGCTTAAGGAGAGAGATACAGTTTTTATTGTGCAGTTTTTATTGTTTTTTTTGTGCAAGATTTTGCCATATTTTAGTGAAGAAACATGTTTTCTTAAATAAATCCATTTTTTTTTTGCAATACACACAATACTAAGTACTATACTAATACATACTCTGTTTCTTGTAGGACAAACAAAAATACGTTATATTTGCCGAGACCCATCCTGTCTCCCTTGTGAGGTTGGGTGAGATTCGGCTCGAACCCCTCCGTAAACGCCTTACGTAATTAATGGACCCTAAGGTACCGAAAAACTAGTCAATACTGTTGACAGTCATTAAAGAAATTAAAAGCATTTCCCAATTGTCTTAGACCTCACAACCAGTATTGATATAAATAGTTGCCATAACTCGAATTTGTTAATAATTTTATCTCATTATGTAGGTATCTTGAATACTAATTTTTTAATCATTAGAATTTGTGAGAATGTTTAGAATTCATGCAAATTTTATGCACAAAACTTAATAATTGTATTAAGTACTAGCTGTCCGTCCCGGCTTCGCACGGGTGCCTAAATTATTCAGGGATAATGTAGCAATCTATTGGTGAAAGAATTTTTGAAATCGGTTTAGTAATTTTGAGTTTATTCGTTACAAACATACAAATATTTCCTCTTTATAATATTACTAGCCGCCCGTCCCGGCTTCGCACGGGTGGCCATAAAGAAAGAAAGAAAGAAGAAGAAAGAAAAATATTTATTTGGGACAAGCACAGGAACAACAAAAATAATAAAAAAAATAATCTAAAACTTAATAATAAAAAAAGACCTGTGCGAGGCCAAAAAGTCTCCTATCTCAGCATGAAGCTGCGATATATGAAAACAAATACCGCAGCGCTGGTATTCTGATAGGGCCCACTGTGACGTCACGGTCACAACTACGGACACACAAAACATAAGATTTTTTTTATATTTTTAAAGCCTATGTTACTCCGGGTGTATGTAGCTTTCTAATGGTGAAAGAATTTTTGAAATCGGCGCAGTAGTTTTTGAGTTTATTCATTACAAACATACACAAAAATACAAATCTTTCCTGTTTATAATATTGTCGTATGAATTACCTAAAACCTGATGTGTTCTGGTTTCTTTTAATTAAATGTGAAGAGAGGCTTTGTAAAGATGGTCATACTTGAGGCGTTTAGACCATATAAACTTTTCTTCTTGGAAAATAAAACTATTAAAATATTAATAAAAATATTTTTTTACTAATTATGGTGTAACGAACCCTTCATATAAGTACATCAAACCAAGTATTACGCAGAAATTATTTCCGGGAATCGACTTTTTTTGTTTAGGGTGAAAAATTACGTTTCACGGTAAAACTCGATGTAAACAAAATCATTATAAACATTGTGCTGATAGACGCATTGAATAGTACGGGGGTCGTGGAGGGATTTAAAGTTCTTACATTAAAAACATGTATTTGATTTTTTTTTTTAAACAAGGTGGAACTTACTTAATTAAGGTATAAAATAAAAAATATATCGAAATGACGTGACGGGGAGACGCACCATGTCCCAATGTTTCGATTTTTTCCATACCCGGTAACTCTGAAAAAGTTCAAGTCATTGACTAATATTTGACAGATTAGATTCAGAGAAACATCGGGTAAGATACCAAAATAACTATATTTTGGTGTCTTACCCGACCAGCAGGGCTATTGCGTATCTCTGTTGACCGTTCATAGTGATCATCACTTGGCGAGTTTTGCTATACAATGACAGTTCTGCACGGGTCGCGTCAGTTGAAACCAACAAGAACGGTCATTGTATATCAAAACTCGCCAAGTGATGATCACTATGAACTGTCAACAGAGATACGCAATAGCCCTGCTGGTGTCGGATGAAACAGTGATTTATGCAATCTATCAGTGGCGAAGATTCCATATAACTCGATTCCTACCGACTTCCCTTTGAAACGGCGCAGTCAGTATTTGAAAGAAAAATAATTTACTCACATTATGCATGCATTTTTGTATCCCAGCAGTGAGAACATTATAGGTTGATTATGATATAGGCTTAAAACCCCATTTAATAGCTATTTCATGAATAAGTCACTCTTTGGAATTATATGAACTTGGAGAGTTGTATTGATGATTTAAATGATTATAATCCTGTAACTCCATACGTGTTACTGGCGCGATTCATATTTTCATCAACATACAACCTGACACTGTCCTGCAAATTGCAATAAACGTAAGAAAATTTAAATTTCGCAGGCTACCCTTGCGCATCCACCTTAAGCCATTGGTCTCAGTCGTCATTTGTAGATCTTTGACAGCCGTGACAGGTAGTCAGTGGCTCGAAAGTCTGACAACCAGTCTTACCAAGGGGTATCGTATTACCCAGTGCTAACTGGGTTGTGGACGTCAGATAGGCAGTGACTTCATCTATTATATACTAATATTACAAAGAGGTATTTGTTTGTAAGTTTGTATGTTTGTAAATTTGTATGTAGGGGGTAATCTCTGGATCTACGGAACCGATTTTGAAAATTCTTTCACTAATTAGAAGCTACATTATCCCCGAGTGCTATAGGCTATACTTATAACATGCCCGTGGAATAATTTCCGAACAAAACACGAGCGAAGCCGCGGGCTCGGCTCGGTCGGGTCGGCTTCCAGTCTAACCGGAAAGGAAGCCGACCCCACATAGTTGCTAATTATGTTGGCTTGGCAGGTGATGACATTAAGTATTTCTGAATCAATTAAACAATAATTTAGCTTTCCCACATACCGACGAAATTTATGCAAAAAAAAAAAGGTTTCAAAAAGGTCAACCACATTAGTTAATTTGAGTAGAGGCGTTATGCTAAAAATATGTGAGTCTCTTTGATTATTTATTATTTAGTGTCTAGATGGAGCAACAAATGTGCGAAAACGTATAAAAAAATATCAGCCAACTGTTGGCTTATAAGTTCGCACACAGAGACTTACACCGGTATTCTTAGTCGTGGATTGAACTTAAGTCGGACTTGATACGCCTACATTCCGCCCCATTAGACATTTTGACAGCAACAGTTTGAATGAATGAATGAATGAATTTGTTTATAATTTGACATAAACGCCTTTGAAAAGCGGGATTATAAACAAATTGTAGCTGTCAATATGTCTAATGGGGCGGAATATAGGCGTATCAAGTCCGACTTAAGTTCAATCCACGACTAAGAATACCGGTGATAGACGTCTATTGTCTCTGTGCCCCGCGAGCACGCTGCCGCACGCACACATGTTTTAAATTGTTGCCTCGTTTTCTTTGTTTTGATTGTAGGGCGACGCTCCATCTAGACATTATATTATCAAAGGTTATTATTAGCTTGGCAATCCAAAATTAAACACATGTTTTGAAAAAACGTGTCCAATCTCCAAAAAAGAAGGAACTTTAAAAATAACCCTTTTTAGCGTTCCGTACCCAAGGGGCCCAACAACACCTAATTATTAACCTCCGCTGTGGCCGTCTGTCAATCCGTCGGTCACAGGGTTATATCTTTTGAATCGTAAAAGGTAGACACTTAAAATTATCACAAAACAATTATTTATGGCCACAAATCTTTACATAGTATAAAACAAAGTCGATCCCACTGTCTGTACGCTTAAATCTTTTAAACTACGCACGCAACGGATTTTAATGCAGTTTTCAGCAATAGATAGAATGATTCAAAAGGAAGGTTTAGAGCTAGTAATAACAATAAAATAAAGTTAAAATTAAAGGTCGAGATCCATACCATATCTAAACGATAATTTGTCTACACTATTTTTACAAATATGAAGGTAGTGTCAAATTTTCCATGTTGGTACAGAACCCTTCGTGTGGCAAGTTCGAATTTCTTCTTTTTGGTATTTGTTAGTCTGACGTCAATGCTTTGGTTTTGCGTCATGATGACGTCAGAACCCTAAAACCTTTGCCGGGGTACAACAGGACTAAACAGTAAATTACATCACCTAGCCTTTTCCCAACTCTGTTTGGATCAGCTCCTCCAGTCTAGCCGGATGCAGCAGAAGACAATAGTGTCAGAATGGTCTATAATTGATTTAATAAGGCCCCTAGCCCACGGCGTATTGAAGCGCGTTCGAAACTCGTTTGACGTGCGTACAAGGGGTAATTCGTCTGCGCGGGGCCTTATTAAATCAATGATAGACCATTCTGACACTATTGCAATAGCAGACTAAGGCCCCTGTACTTTTGCATGGAGTGACTGCTTATCTGACCTCTATAACCCAGTTTTTGGGTAATACGATGCCCCTAGGTAAGAGTGGTTGTCAGAATTTCCTGTAAAGACGGTGGGTGATGCTTTTGAATTAAGTATAGTTTTTTTTTTCAATCGTAGTTATATTTACATACATAAATCATCACGGCAGCTGCGAGCTCGCCGTTGTACACAAGCTAAATATTGTAATTTTGTGTGTAGGCTGTTAAATTTTGTGTGCATTAGAGAATAAGAATAAAATCTGCGATTACCTTTATAAAATCAAATTGATATTTTGTCAATAAAAATAAATGAGTATAATTATTGTAACATTATAGTGTTACCATTTTGCTAATGTCGCAGCTTAGGGTTAGGGCAATGACCTGCAATCTTTGATTTTTAACATAAATGCAATATTAGTGTTAAGTTATCTTGCTGCGCCCTAACAGGGTAATGTACTCACTAGTTTTAAGCTTTTGCATGTAAAATTAGCTGTGTACATTGTGCATTATAGTAATAAATAAATAAAATTAATTTCATATTTTTATGTCACTATCAATATGCAGATTGGCGAATAAAAAAAATGGTTTATAGGTAAGAGCGAGGAATTTAAGCCAAAATCCACACCATTATAATTAAATCACGTAAAAAAAATATGTAAATCAAATATTATTGCACAAAAACTATAATATTGATTTAACAAAATACCTGCGTCAGCTTTTGAGTTGCTCCTAGATATAATTTAAGCAAATAATTCTGCTTAAATGGAGCTGAATATTGACCGACATATTAGAAGAACATGCGATGAGAACTTTAAAAAAAATCAAACTAGTTTAAGCTCTAAGTAGGTACCTATTAATGTTTTTACGGTTCCGTAGCCGAATGGCAAAAAACGGAACTCTTTTTTTTTATTTTTTTATTTCATCAAAAGTTACACAAGAGTATTTTACAAATCTTCTGCCAAACTGCAGGACAGTTTGTCGGCAGTGTTCTCGTGGCCCAGTGTTTTAGATTCGTCATACCTGTCTGTCTGTCCGTGTATGTCAGAGCCACTTTATTCCGAAACTATTAGGACTACACAGTTGAGACTTGGAAGGTAGATGTATTCTGTGGAAAATTCTGAAAAAATGTATGATTGTAGAATGTAAATAAAACTTTCAGCCAAAATTAGTTTGAATAAGATTTGATGTTTAGTTTTTGACATTTGGGACTTGGGAGTAACTTTGTTTTTCATTAATATACTAGTACTATGAAAAACAAATTTAATTTTGTTAACTTGCTTCGATACACGCGCCGGCCCATCTTCCAAGCTCATCGTGCTGTGCTGGCGCCGCCGCTGCGGCTGCAGAGAACCTCAAGCGGCGTAAATATAGTAACCTTATTGGTAACTATATTTTCGAGCCGTTTGGGGTTGAAACTCTAGGTCCGTGGGGTCCAAGTGCTCACAGCCTTTTCAAGGACATTTCCAAACGGTTAGTTGACACTTCCCGTGACCCAAGGGCTGGCTTTTACCTTGGCCAAAGGCTTAGCATTGCCATACAACGTGGCAACGCCGCCAGTCTCTTGGGTACATTACCAGTTGACTGCGTTGAAGAGGAGTTTTTTGACGCCATTTTTTAATTTTATTAATACTTATTAATAAAATTAAGTAGTTAGGTACTTTATGTTATTTTAATTTATAAATTTTAATGTATAATAAGAAGAATAAGAAATAAATAATGTTATTGGTGGACAAAAAAAAAAAAAATTGTTGTAGAATGTAAAATAATACAACATAAGAATGAGCCTTCAAAATATTTTTATTATATTGTTTGGTGCTACGGAACCCTATGTGCGTGTGAGTACGACTCGCGCTTGGCCTGTTTTTTTTCAACTTGGAGCATTAATTCAAATCCAATTAATTTATTGTGGATCGTTAAGATGTTGTGTTTGATTCAGATAAGTCTCGTATGTCCCGCCATTGAGGCATACAAAATTCTTAGTATAAGTTCGGTATATACTTAAAATAAAATACATCAAATTGTCATGCAAAACATTAAGATTAAATTAGTATAATATATAATGTCAAATTACAAATTGCGGTTAGTCGACTCTTCACGTGACCAGAGGGCGGGCCTATTTTTTGGCCAAAGAATCAGCATTGCCATACAACGTGGCAATGCTGCCAGCCTTCTGGGCACTTTTCCTGTTGACAGCGATGTGGACGAATTTTTTGACGCCCTGTAACCCTTTTGCTACTTGTACATATTTTTATTACTATTATAGATTATAGATTTGTAGTTCGTAAATAATGTAAATATCTTGATTGAAATAAACCAATTACAAATTAGTCATGTTACTAAATAGTATGATTCAATGTATTGTCCTAAGAATAATAATACTTAATAATGCAATTTTATTGTCATTTAGAAATTCTCTTATATTTAAGAATAAGCATAATCAGACTATTATGTTCCCACTGCTGGGACACGCGGCTTCCTCTCTATGAGAGGGAATGGACTATAATTAGCATTCGGAACCGGGTTTTTCCCGAGTTTTACTAGGGGTCGTGTCCCGGTTCCGCATGCCCTAAGCTTTAATCCACCACGCTGGCCCAGTGCGAGGTGGTAGATGTCACATGTCTACAAATGTTGGTAATAATAATATTATTTACTTATCAATCATTCGTGTAGTTTTTTTTAAAAGTATTTATACCGCTCATAGTTCTGAGAAAAGATGGGAGATTAAAGATAGGTACGTGAGCCCACACTAAAGACGCTTTTATAAAAGATGATTAAGGATTCATATAAATGCAATCACAATTACTTCCGCATCAAAATCCGTTGCGTAGTTTATAAGATATATGAGGTCACACAGACACAAGAAAACATGTCTTTAATTTTTATTACAACATCGTAACACCTGTAAAACGCAAGGTGGTCCCGGCTGTCATTTGTAAATCTTTGACAGTCGTTACAGGTAGTCAGTGGCCCGAGAGTCTGACAACCAGGCTTACCAAGAGGGACCGTAATACCTACCCAGTACAGCAGTACTAACTGGATTGTGGAGGTCAGATAGTCAGTCGCTTCGTATAAAGTTTTGGTATTCAGATGCATCTATTCTGGTTAGACTGGAAACCCACACAAACACAGTTTGGTGAAAGGCTAGACATGATGCTGACTTTCTTCGTTCATTCAAACTTGTTGAATGAACGTCATTCAACAAGATATATATTATATTTTATCATTAAATTATATTCGATGTTCCTATTACCACAGCGTCATAGAATGACACTGGTAATAGGAACATCGAATATCTATAAAAATAATCACCATCTGCGTAGCCTATTCCCAACTAAGTTGGGGTCGGCTTCCAGTCTTGGACCCTATCAGAATACCAGCGCTGTGACGTTATCTAAATGTTACAGCACCATGCTGAGATAGGGGCCTTTTGGCTTCGTACAGGACTTATTTACTTTTATAATTTTGTTGTACTTCATGTAAATGTAACCATATTTTTGTTTTATTTCGTCCTGTGCGGGCTAATAATTACTTTTTTTTTCTTTCTTTCTTTGTTTCAGTCTAACTGGATGCAGCTGAATACCAGTATTTTACAAGGAGCTACTGCCTATCTGACCTCCACAACCCAGTTAGTACTAGGTAATACGATATCACTTGGTAAGACTGGTTGTCAGACTTTTGGACCACTGACTGTCAAAGATCTACAAATGAAAGCCGGGACCAACGGCTTAGCGGGCTTTCAGAGGCACGGAGGAAACTCGGTATGTAATGAGTGGTCACACATCCACAGACCAACCTAAGCAAGCGTGGCTTAACCTGAAGATTGATCCGAGCGGCTGATAATATTTAGCGAATATCTATGACAATAATACCTAGTAAAACAAAAGAAGATCTGAAAACTAGGTATAACTCACTTGTCTATCTACTTTAGAACAGGTATTTTTAAAGTTCATTATCGCACTGCACTATAAACACTTTTATAAAAACAAAATCACTTCACTATTTTATTTTTTCGATTCGATTGTTTTTCTACTTTATGTTATAGGCTCATGAAATGACTACCTTCTATTGTTTTTTAAACACTACAGTTTTGACATAAGAATTGGTTTTATATTGAAAAATATTGTAAGTGTACCCAGCAATTATTTATTTTTGCGAACTATTTTAGGTCGGAGGTAGGTAGTCTGAAAACAGATACCTAAGATCTATCTACTTACCCTGTTACACGAAACTAAAAGTTTGTTTAAAATAATACAAAATAATACCCGGGTAGCCCGCGAAAATCAAATTTTCTTATTTTTCCACAATTTACCGGACAGTGTTCTGTTATATGTTGATTCAAATATGATTCGTGACCGCGACTATGACATACAATCATTATAATAAATAAATAAATAAATAAATATCGCTGGACATTACACACAGCGCCATCTAGGCGCCACACTAAGCTACGAGGCTTGTGTCGTGGACACCAGATAGTTGATAATACTACATAGATACTTTTTTGTTTGTAAATACATACTTATTATACATATAAACATCCATGACTCGGAAACAAATGTCCATGCTCATCACACAAACATTTGCTCCTACCGGGACTCGAACCCGGGACCCTAAGAACGAAAGGCAGCCTCACTACCGCTGCGCCATTCGGGTCGTCATAAACTGGATAAGTACAAGTTATAAAGTAAGTACCTACAAATGCATTTTATTGCGACTACAGCTGATATCGACACGCAAGTAAGATTATTGTAGCGATGTTGTGTCCGCTACAATATCGCTATATTAAAACGCGACATCTGTGACGAAAATTAAGAACTAAAATGTTGCATTGTGCTTTCAGAGTTGTCCGCGAGTTAGACAACATACAATGCCCCGTTAACTTTTTTATTTCTTTAAAATGCCTTGTATTAGACCATAAAAACATTTTGGTACACTTTTTTAACTCTCTAATACAACACTTATTTTACAATTTAATATTTTATTTAGCGTTTTTGGTGAAACGGAACGCAAACACAAAACACATCGATTCCGGTAGTGACGTCAAAATCCATGTGTCAAAGAAACACTTTTAATTGAAAAGTACTTAAAGTTTCACTAAGATTTTACTATAATATTGTTATTGCAATTTTTGCTTAAATAAAGCACTTACATTTTAGTAAAACTAATCTACTAAGGGCAAAAAATTAGATTTAAACAAGGCAGATAGAGGTAAGTGACATCAAAGTCCTGACATGAATGGCCGCGATAGTCAAGGACGTTTGAACTGTCGTAGAAAATTGCAGGAGTTTAATATTTTTTTTGTGCGACAAGCAGTAGTTGAAATTAATTTTTTAATTATTTTCTTGGGTTGATAGTACTGCATATTAATGACTTAAGTGAAAAAAAATTACATGCATATTCCCTATTCAATAGTTCCTGTTATATACTTTGTAAACATTGATACATGTTATTCGGTATTTTGAGTAATTCATCTGCCTTGTGATCGCAGCGTTCCTGTTGGGAGCGAGGTCCAGGGTTCAATTCCCAGGTCAGATAAGCTGTTATTTGGTTTTTCAAGCCGGAATTTATTAGAACCTGAAATGGTGATTTGTTTGCTCTTAACGGATATAATGAGACTAACCCCGATATAGTCAAGTTAAAGTAATGACTTGTGCAATCATTTTTATGCAGGGGTGCATTTAAGTAAGCCGGCGAAATTTTCGCCGATAAAAATTAAACTAGCGAGGGCTTGCTGAACGGAGTCATCGGTCTAGATCATTGTTGACTGTCAAATTCAATTGACAGCTCAGCTTGTATACCATTCTGCCCCTTTCGTCTACAACAATTTGCATATTATGTAATCATAACTTCGTCCATAATCCACAAATAAAATTCACGGAGATGATGATTAAGTACTCGTTAGAAATATTCGTTTCTAGGGCGCGAATCTAGCAAATAAAACAACAGACAGCTCAATGTCAATGTCAATCTGACAGCAGAATAAAATTTAGCGAGGTAAAAAGGTCGCTAAAATTTATCCTAGTCAGGCGAAAACTTATACCAGCGGACGAACGTGAACGGGGCAGAATAAATTTTAGTCAGTTTAATTTTTCACCTCGCGGTGTGCTTGAACGGGGTGTTTGGCGTTTAGTCAGTTTAAATTTTAAACTGGATAATTGACTTAAACGCACCCCAATACTACAAGAATTTGAACGAAGTAAGAACCGTCATAGAAAGCAAAGCTAAGAACTATAACTTTTGACAGTCCTAACTTCTAGCAATTACTAAATTACAGAATAAAAATCGCATCAGTTATTACTTATATTCAAGTAATCACTTTGGCTGGTTTATAGATACGGGCGTTAGACATGGCTGGGGAAATGTGGGCCTAGTACAGGTGCTCTTTGCCTAACCCTTCGAAGGAAAACGGCGTGATGCCGTGATACGTTATTTTGAACTCGCGGTTGTCGCTCGCCTTTTGGTCGGAAATTATCCCACGGGCACGTTGTAAATATAGCCTGGCACTCGGGGATAATGTAGCTTCCTATTAGTGAAAGAATTTTCAAAATCGGTTCAGTAGATCCAGAGATTACCCCCTACAACCTCACAAACTTTACCTCTTTATAAAATTAGTACAGATAGATATATTCGTGAACAACACAGACAATTTTATCGACCTGGTTTGAACAACGTCATCAATAATTCCTAGTCCTCTATGAGCGTATTCACACGGAGTATTTTATATGGCACCCGAAAAGCAGATTGTTGCGTAAGTATCGATTCAAATGCGCGTACGAAGCGATAGAGGTGTGCGAGGAGCGCGTTCGAAGCTTAAAACAAGATTCGAAGCTCGACGCTTTTCTTGATGGCGTGTAAAGCCAAGTCAGAGGCCGATGGGCGGCCTAAAAACTCTGACACCAGGTTAGGCACTAACCACACGTTATAGAAGAAGCTGGATCGTATCACTGCGCGTTATAAGCGCGTTTGAATCGATTCAAGCGCGCGCAAGCATCGCGTTGTAATGTCAGGACCAATTTTAGACCAGCTTTAACCTTTTCTTTTAAATAGCTTGTTGTCTCCGTCGACGCCGTTGAAGAGCCTCTGATAATACTAAAGAGTGATTACAACGCGTCTGCATCGCCGTATCTGCGCATACATACGGCGTATTATTTGACGCGCGTTTCAAGAACGCGCGTTTACGGCACCAGTTTTCTGAACGTGTGCTAAAGTTTAGTGGTGTGCCGAGAACGTAGATCCACGCGAGACACAATAGGTTTTTAATTGTGTCTATATACTCGGCATACGAAAGGTTAAATGTCGTTTAAAGCGCGTCATTCGCGCCTTTTATAGGTATTCTAAGAAATAAATCTAGCATATTAGATATTAGAATAATTAGCAAAAGAAAAGAGTATAAACCATTTTTATTGAAGTGGGTTTACCGCATTCGGAGGTCAAATTTAAGTCAGTAGTGGGCAATGATGACGCAGAACTAAAAAGCAGTTTTTGCCAATTAACGAATTCATAAAGTTTTTATTCTGTAAATGATTTAAGACACAATCATGAACAATATGCAATTACCTACTCTAAAAACAGAACAACAACTAAACCTAAAATTTGCTTTTTATCGACCAAACCATTACAACAACAAGAAATAAAAAACCTCTCTTTTAAATAGCACATATGACCCTAACATCTTATTTGACTTGAATGACAGGACTAATTACGTAATAATTATTATAAGTCAGCAGGTGGTGAAACTGTTATAATAATAGTATAGTAAAGGAATTATTCCATCACCACTGCTCTCGCAACGACGGAGAAAACATCGTAAAGAAACAGGCATGTCCTAGACCCAAGAGCAGTCGGTACCGTTTCAAACTTGACAGTTATCGCAGCTGACTATAACGTTATGTGGGGCGACTGTCTATCTGACTTCTCATTTAATAATAATAATAATAATAAAGAAGGCAGTACTCCTCGATACGGCTCGCATTGTGAGGAGGTTCCTGTCTCTGGAGCCCTAACCACCGGTAGCTTGGACCCTGCTCCCGATACCGGCGGACCACTATTTTTTATATTTTTAAATGTTTTTTTAATATTAATTTGTTTAGAAATATTTAAAAATGTAATTTATATGTATATAATTGAATAAAGGAAATAATAATAATATATCATTTATTTCAGGTTACAAAGACCCATAACATAAATACCTTAAAGACTATCATTCATATATATAAAAACCAGAAAATATAACTATTATACACGAAGTGACGGGTGATACAAAGCCCCTTAGTAAAGGCGCAACCCCACCGCGGCGCACGGATAGGCTGAGAAGTAGGTACATGTGCTAATGCTAGAAAATGTATGTGATTGTGTCACATTAGTACATGCGTCGCTTGCTCGAATAAGGTGCTCACATAGCTCAACGCTTTCAACGCAAATGCACGCTGTGCATGCGGTATACTCTATACACGAATATTAGGTAACCCACGACTATGCTGCGGTGGGCCACGCACCTACAGTTGTACATAGTTGTGGGTGTGTAGTGTATACTGCCCGAAGAATTGCCAAACTGAAGTGGCAGTGGGCAAGGCACATTGCTCGCAGAACGGATGGCCGATGGGGCCAAACAGTTCTGGAGTGGCGACCGCGAACCGGAAGACGTTGCGTTGGAAGGCCTCCCACTAGGTGGACCGATGACCTGGTGAAGGTTGCGGGGATCCGCTGGATGCGAGTCGCACGGGACCGGTCAGTGTTGCGACACTTGATGGAGGCCTATGTCCAGCAGTGGACGTCTTTCGGCTGAAATGATGATGATGATGATGAGTGTCTACTGCAGTGGAAATGTAGACTCACGTTGTCAAACAATGGAATCCACGCAGCTAAAATGCGCCGCGTGCCCGTGCACAGCGTGCGCCGCGGTGGGTTTGCGCCTTAAGACTGGTTGTCAGACTTTCGGGTAAGTCGATAATTATAACTTTAAGTAGTAATGTCACCCAGTTATAAAATATACACCTGAATAGATAACAATTGAGAATCGAATGTTGTTTCATTTTAATTTTAAAACAGCAATTAACATAGATAACGCTGGGTTCAAGTTCAAGAAATCGTACTAATATTTTGCTAATTTGTTGTAGATTACAGCTAGTTTATTTACAACATAACATTACGGCTGTTATCCCCGACGAGATAGGCAGAGATGTACCTAATAGTACTTAAACACCCACATTTCGCTAGTTATGTTTTCTAAGACCCATCCCAAGTAACACAGAAAGCATTCTAACAAACGAATACCAAACTGGTGTAGAACTTAAGGTCCTTATAAACTCATAAATAAGTTCACCGAGTATCTTGACGCTTTATATTGGTATTTCAAAACCATTATGATGCTTTACACTGTACAACGGTTGGATAATAGCATATCAAAATGCTTTTGTAAACCCTTTAGTTTTAGTGCAGCAAACCACAACGCAGCTGAACGGCTTTCAGCAGTTTTTAGTGCATTTGGAATTACAATAGCATTTTAAGTAGTAAATAAATGCTTAATGCCGTTTAACAGCACAAATATGAACCATTATAATGCCACGTAAATCCGCTATACAACTTTCAGCTGTTTTTAGTGCCTTAGGTTCTACAATAGCATTTTTAAGTAGTAAGATAATGCCTAATGCTGTTTAAAAGCTTAAACTTTTACCGTTATAATGCTCCGTAAAACCGTTATACAGCTTTGAGCTGTCTTAAGTGCCCTTTGTTGTTTAATAGCACTTTTGAGTGGTAAGTAAAAGCCTAGTATTGTTGAACAGCATAAACGTGAATCAATGTAATGCTTGCGTTTTTTAAGATCAACTTAGCTGTGTGGTACAGCTAGCAGCTCTTTAATCAAATATACGTGAGTTATTGTAATGCGTAAAACTGTTTATACATTCATTTTACTGTAATCGTAGAACCTTTTGTCGGACATATTGGGGAAAAGCACATATTAAATGATCAATAAAACAACAGCAATTTTTATGGTTGATTTTTATTTTCATTACTTCTTGATTTTGAACTATTGTCGTCCAGGGTGCAAACGTGCCTGTGTCATTCGCGTCTGTGTCTGAATGTTCTTCCATGATTGATAATTCAGCTTCGGCAAGCTCATATGTTCAAATATTGTTCATTTTAAAATAGCACTCCTATAGTGTCCATTCTTTTTATCGGGCTTGGATTGCTCATCTTTCATTAATTTGTACTGTGTCTTTTTAGGCGGCCACCACAATTTACCATTTTCTTCCCACAAAGACTACCTCGTATTGTTTTTCCTTTCTCTCTATCGTCTGTTCCATTTTGTACGGCATTGTATGGTTGGTATAAAAATCACTGAAAATAAGAAAACAATATTTTTTAAAAGCATCACCCATAAAAAATATATTATTGCGTTTTCTGAAAAGTTTGGCCATTTTAAAGTGTACAGGTATATTTAATGGCTACTGTACCTGACTACGTACTACACTACACCGGGTATGAAATAAATAACGGTCCTTTCTATAAAATAGTTACGGAAAAATATCTTAATGACGCCTTTTTATCAAGTTGGCAAACGAATCAAATTGTATAAATTCTGAAATGGGTTTTATTGTTTTGCTCAAGGATCCCCAAAATTGCGTTCAAGTAATGGCACTACTTCAGTCTACATCAAAACTACTGGTATACCGGTGAACCCATATAGACCTACTTTATAGACAATGCCACTACAGTGGTTCATCAAAAGCCTTCTCTCTTGCCTCTGGCTTAATAATGGTTCACGTGTGAGTATTTATACAGCTGGCAGCATTAATTAGCCTTGTTAAAGGCTCACCGGCTTGCTATACCCCGACACCATTTTGTAAATATTTTATAACCAAAAAAATTTTCATTCGGACCTATTTATGAAAGCAAAAGATCTTTAACATCATGATATAACTTGATTTAATACTGCCCAACCAATACTATTATTTTAATTAAGCAAAATTCGTTCTATACTAGGAATACACAATTGTTTTGATGATTTCACACATATTTTAATATGACATTTTCTATCAAAACCACAAAATATCGAAGGCGCGTGAAAATTTTCAATGAAACTTATATAGACATTTACAGTAAACTACATTGCGAATAATATTTGAAGGCATGAAGTAACAAAAGAGTCAAAAACTTACCCAGTAAATTTGTTTTGATGCAAACAAATATGGTGGCACTCAGTCAGTTTTGACAGTGTTCGTCCATATTATATTCCACGTTAATTGTATTATGACATTTGTGCCGTGGTATTAGAGATGTTTTTGCAATGATGTAGGGTTTATTTAAGTTCTAACTGTGAACACTTAAAAAGCTCCAATCATTCTTTTACTACATTCAAATGCTAGTCTAATGCTTTTGTAATGCAAACAACATCTTCATTATCAATAATATTGCTAGTATAATGCTTCTGTAATGCCATTGGTACGTTCTTTGGCCACAATAATGCTAATATAATGCGCCTGTAATGCAACTAAACAACTATTGTGAACATATTTAGGATCTAAAGCCGTATAATTTGTGCCCAAATAAGCATTACAGTAGCCGTATAAACGTTTGTAATGCTACTATAGAACTAACTCAAAATGCGAAAACGATACAGAAATGCTGTAAGTCGGCCGTTATACTGCTTTGATGTGTTACTTGGGATGTAATAGGGGGCGAGCCTATTGCCATGCACAAATCCTAACTCCGTGGCTGCTACTGAGAAATTCCTAATGGAAAAACCAAATAACACTTTGCCTGACCCAGGAATCGAACCCAGGGCTTATCTCATGTTGTAAGTATACCACACAAATTCTTGTCATGAATCAATTTTACATTGCAACTAGATATTATTTATAAGGGACCATCATGTCGACAATATAGGAATAGAAGAAAAAAATCATATTAGAGGTGCTAACTCTTAGACTCCTCAAGTAAATTTAAATTACAATTTTTATGGGACCGCCTCGCGAGGTTTTCCTTCCAAATGTAAAAAGAATCGGACTAGTAATCACGGAGTAATCGGTGAAAATAGATGAAAAAAAAGCCGATGGAATACATTTAATAACCTCGTCATTTTTTTAAAGTCGCTTAAAAACACACAAGCCAACGCACTGGATCTAAAAGTATGAAAAAGAAAAAGTGTATCGAAAATTCATAGGTGGAAACGTCAGGGTAGCCCGCGAAATTCAAATATTCTCACGTTTTTTGCAATTTGCAGGTCAGTTTATTAATAAAAAGTGAGTCGCGCCAGTAACACGTATGTAGTGACAGAATTATATAATCATTAAAATCATCAATATAACCCTCTAAGTTCATTTAACCCCATTGAATGACTTTTTCATGAAATAGTTACAGAATAGGGTTAAATGAATGATTTTAATGATTATATAATTCTGTAGCTCGTTAGTGTAGGAAACCGTGCCTGGCTTCTTCCGATCCCAAGACATTGTCGTAGGGCTAACCTAACCTAAACTTAAACCTAAAAACTAAACGTACATAACTCATAATACAACGCAATTGCACTCACATACACACACACACACATACACAAACCCACTCGCATACATCACTCAACAGCGCTCCTGTTTAATTTTTAATTTTTATAACTTTAGTCTTTGGAGTTTTATATTTCATTTCTTTTTATTTGTGTTCAATTGCATACACTATAATGTTAAGTGGAAGAGCGGAGTCACCTAACACAAGCATCTTCTTGCTTAAAAGGTGATCTCCAAATCATGTTTGTTAAGCCTTATGTAGGTAATTGAAATAAACATTTTTATTTTTATTTATTTATTTAGCTACATACGTGTTACAGGTGCGACTCATTTTTTATCAACATAGAACCTGACACTGACCTGCAAATTGCAAAAAAATTAAGAAAATTTTAATTTCGCGGGCAACCCTGAAGCTTCCACCATATGCTTTTTATGCTTGCACCTGCTTTGGGAAAAAAACTGAATATGGTTATTTAGATAGATCATTGTCATATTAATTTATTGTCGCTAACCAGCTAAATCTGTACCGTTGGGGCGCGGTCCCACTATGTCGTGAACTCGTGATGACGGATTATGCTGTCGTTCAAAGCTTCATTGCTTGTGTATTTAAATGGAGGTGTTCACATAAGGACGACACGATTATTAACTGTTGTCCACGACTTTTCCAAATACTCATCCACAGCCCGACTTCACCCACAGCTGGGTATAGGCTTCTCTTTGCTTGTGCCGAGCTCCACGCTCCTGTGCCAGCCTCATCCAGGCTAAAGACTACCAATACTGCTCATAAAAATATGCAATATGACATGACAATAACTACTCCTCAAAATCCTAAAAGCATGTTCCTTACACCAGTAGATGAATCTGACATTTATAAAATAATTTTCAGTCTAAGAAACACCAACTCGACTGGATATGACGACCTGAGCACTGAAGTGTTAAAAGTATGCGCAAGGAGTTTAGTGTCTCCCTTAACCTACATAATAAACCTGTCTCTAACAGAAGGAGTATTCCCAACACGTTTGAAAAAGTAAATTGTCAAACCTCTTTATAAGATAGGTGTAAAAACGGACATGAGCAATTATCCCCCAATAACCTTAATCCCAATCCTATCCAAAATATTTGAGAAAGTTATGTGCATTAAAATACAGAACTTTTTAACAACTTGTGATATTCTTAAAAAAGAACAATTCGGATTTAGAAAGGGCAGTTCCACTACTTTAGCTTGTTTCACGCTAATAAAATACATAACTGAAAGTCTGAATCAAAAATCTAAGATAAGCTGTGTGTTCCTAGACATGACAAAAGCCTTTGATTTTGTTTGCCATAAAACACTACTCTCAAAGCTTGAGCATTATGGAATCCGGGGAAAGGCCAACGACTGGATCAAAAGTTACCTTTCCGAAAGAGTACAATGTGTGGAAATAACAAAAACTTATCAAAGGGAAAAAAAAATCTATAGGTCGGATTATAAACTAAATAACCATGGCACGCCACAGGGAGGTATCGTATCCCCACTACTCTTTCTAGTTTACATCAATGACATTTCTGAGGCCATAGGCAAAGATTGCATACTATTCGCTGATGACACTACAATAATGATTAAGAGTGAAAATAACAAAAACTTAGAAAAGGAAACCGTCCAAGCTCTGGATAATGCAATCGTTTGGCTAGAAAAAAATAACTTAAAAATAAATATGACTAAAACAAACATAATACAATTTCAAACATACAACGCAAACATAAATAAACTAGACATTCACTATAAAGATTCTCACTTGACCACTGTCGATAATTGAGTATTCTTGGGTATAACGGTCGATAAAAATTGTAATTGGAAAACACATATAGATAAGATTCTTGTAAAAATAGATCGTTTTATATATGTCCTGAAAAGAATTAGGCAAACAGTAAACTGTGACACTGCAATGCTGGCCTACCATGGTTATGTATCATCCGCACTTAGATACGGCATTGTAATATGGGGTAACTCAGTAGATTTTGTAAGAGTTTTTAAAGCTCAAAAAAAATGTATCCGAGCAATTTGTGGAGCTCACGTTTTAGACAGCTGTAAGCCACTATTTCAAAATCGTTAATTCCTTTGCCATATTTATATATTTTTGAAATATGTGTTTTTGTTAGGCGAAACTACAATTTATTTGAAACCAGCACTGACAGACCAAATAGCCGAACACGGCATAAAGACCGGCTTCGGCTGCCACCAATAAAACTAAAATTATTTAAGAAAAATGTATACTGCATGTCGATTATTATTTTCAATCATTTACCAAATAGTGTTCAAGAGTTACCGCTGACAATATTTAAAAAAATACTTTTCAAGTTCTTATTAATTAAAATATATTATACTGTTAAGGACTATCTAGAAGACAAGTCAATAGAATCTGTAATTTGTAAGTTAGACTAATTGAGATCGCTTAATGTGAATACATTTGCACGCCATGTTGTGGCAGGATATGCTGAGACAAATTTACTGTAACACCTTATGTACCATATTTTAGCAAATAAATAATTTGATTTGATTTGATTTGATTTTATAACGCAATTTCCAATATCGAAGACCTTCGTACGTCTCCAGATTTCGACGTTTGGAACCCGGTCTATTAGTTTTACGCCGAGCATGGAACGCTCCATGGCTCTTTGTGCTACTCTGAGTCTGTACATCGCCTCCGGTGAGAGCGTTAAAAACGTCCAAACGTCAAAATACTATCCAACGGTGAATTCATCGTCACGACATAGTGAGAACGCGCTCTTAAACTATCAATTTAACGATAATTTTGCAGGGATAATGTATGATAGATATTTTCAGTCAATGAATTGTGCTTCTAGGGTTCAAATTCGCCAGGCTAACTCCGTAACCTTTGGTCTAAAAATCGATGGACATTTATATGTAGTCCTTTCTCTCTATATTTCCGGCCACTGTCAAAGTAAACTAATCTTTATTCCTATAGTGATAAGGTTGTGGTTGTTGCAGCTACTGACAAATATTTCAAAATCACAGTGATCCATTTTCTGTTACTTTTAGGTGATTTTTGGGTTGCTCAGAGTTGAACATATGCGAAAAATTGTATCGAAGATTACTAACTTAATATACAAATGTCATCATAATATAGATAAAAATGCAATGAACATTAGTAACGAATGCAAATAAAAATCGAACGTTATCGAACTTGTTAGTTTCGCGCTTACACACTTTCAGTTTAAAAGGATGGCTATTGAATCTTTAAATTAACTATCAAAGAACTATCGCCCCTAAATCACATTGAGTATTTACTTAATTTTCTGTAATATTAATGCACGCATTTAACTATTTGTTAATCATTGTTTCGCAGACATTGGTGTGGGTTACACTTTTATTTAGTTTATAACTTATTATAGTGTAACTGTTAAATGTCCCAATAAAGTAAAAAAATATAAAAAAAGGACTCACACTTTTCCAAAAGAAATGAAATCCAAATGCACACAAATAACGCTCACTATCCACAAGAACCACCACTGAAACCTCACACGAATAATTGACCCGAACAGTATTCTAAATAATTATTTCATAATTATAATTATTTTGACCACCATTTTAGTTTTTGCAGATACTAAACGCGGCACGTTCTGACTCGAGCGATCCGAGTTGTATAATACGTTATCAAAAGTCGGGAACATAATGCAATGTATTGATAATACTTAATAATATCATTATTGTAATAATGTACCTACGTTTGTATGAGACTTAGGCCAGTGTCCCCAGTAGGCAAACTGTTAGCAACCGACTGAGTTTGCGGCGTATCGGTTTAGTACGCCCTTAAATTCCATATATGTATTTGAAATGGAGTGTCCACAGTTTGCTAGTTTTGCGCTCACTTTACGCAGTTTGCAGCGTTACGTGCGCCGACTATCTCAAAACCGGTTCCAGTCGGCGGCGGCGATATGGTTGTTCGCCGGGCGTAGTGAGTCCGTTAGCCGCAATCTGTTCATGCGAACAGTTGGAAAGAAACTATCGACGTGGTCGTCGACCTAAATAAGCGGCTAACTCATAACAGTTTGCTTGCGACGCACGAAAATTGATCTGTGTTTGCAGCTAACTCATATTTCAGTTCGCCACAAATTTGCGGCTCAGTCAGTCGGCCGCTAACAGTTTGCCTATTGGGGACACAGCCTAAAAGAGTGATGAATATAAATGTTGATGGATGGAGAGGGAGAGGAAGACCAAAGAAAAGATGGATGGATTGTGTGAGGAATGATATGAAAGAGAAAGCAGTAAATGATGCCGTGACGTCTGACAGGGGAGAATGGAAGAAGAAAACTTGTTGCGCCGACCTCAAATCATCATCATCATCATTTCAGCCGAGGAACGTCCACTGCTGGACATAGGCCTCCCCCAAGTGTCGCCACACTGACCGGTCCCGTGCGAGTCGCATCCAGCGGATCCCCGCAACCTTCACCAGGTCATCGGTCCACCTAGTGGGAGGCCTTCCAACGCAACGTCTTCCGGTTCGCGGTCGCCACTCCAGAACTTTTCGGCCCCATCGGCCATCCGTTCTGCGAGCAATGTGCCCTGCCCACTGCCACTTCAGTTTGGCAATTCTTCGGGCTACGTCAGTAACTTTGGTTCTCTTGCGGATGTCCTCATTTCTGATTCGATCACGCAAGGAAACTCCGAGCATAGCCCTCTCCATTGCCCTTTGGGTGACTTTAAGCCTTCGAATGAGGCCCATGGAAAAACATGATGAGTATACGTTTGTATGTATATCTGTTGACTATGTAAGACAGCAGCGGTAGCCCATTGGTGGCAGCCCCGACTTACGAACAGTAAGTCGTGGCTTCGAACCCAGGCAGGCGCATTAGTTTGTGTCATTTATATCATCACCACTGCTCTCAAAAACGGTGAAGGAAAACATCGTGAGGAAACCTGCATGTCCTAGAACCCAATATTCGACGACATGTGACGTCTACCAACCCGTACTGGGCCCGAGGGGTAGATTATAGCCCATTCCCTCTCATAGAGGCCGTGTGTCCCAGCAGTGGGTGCCATGGTAGCCAAGGTATGGAGGTATACGTGACTATTTTAGTCCTAACATAGTTCAAGAACGTGCTTATCAATGTAAATGCCTAAATATGCGAAAGAATTTGAATTAGACCATTAAACACTTGTTCCGCACATAATGTTAATTTAATCGAAGGCTATAAATTAAGATATATGGAGATATATTGAATATGTGGTATACTAGCTGTTGCCCGCGACCTTCGTTCGCGTGAAATGATTATTAAAAAAAATATGATGTCCCTTTTCTAACCGAATTTTGTTACCATTGGTTTTAATTTTTTTTGCACGTAACTCTAATTATTTTTCTAAAATAAGATTGGAATAAATAAGACCCTATAACGTCAGCTATCTGCCAGTAAAAGTCCCGTCATTATCGATTCAGCCGTTTCGGAGATTAGCCGAAGCGCCAGAACAAACAATAAAATAATAAATAAATATCGCTTGACATTACACACAGCGCCATCTAGGTGCCACACTAAGCAACAAGGCTTGTGTCGTGGACACCAGATAGTTGATAATAATACATAGATACTTTTTATTTGTAAATACATACTTTAGTATACATATAAACATCCATGATTCGGAAACAAATGTCCATGCTCATCACACAAACATTTAATCCTACCGAGATTCGAACCCGGGACCCTAAGAACGTAAGGCAGCCCCACTACCGCTGCGCCATTCGGGTCGTCAGAAACAGACAAATAGGCAAATTTTGAAAGAAAAAAAATATTGTTATAAGTGCCGTAAAGCCAGGGTGTAACAAGAACCTTCACGAAGCCGTCAACCAAGCAATAGGTACATAAACTAAATAACTTTACGCAAAAATTATTGCTGGGAAACGACATTTTTTTTTGAGGTGAAAAATCACGTTTTTTGGTAGGACTCAATGTAACGCACTCAAATCATTATGCTGATATGGATTGAATAGTACGGGGGTCGTGGAGGTGAATACAGTAAATAATTTACGTTAAAAACATGTATTAAAAAAAAAATACTTGTAAAATACTTTTATCTTTGATCCTCAATATCTACGGAGATATGTTGTGATGTGTGTTGTCATGTTTTTAACTAGAAGGTTCCCAGGTATGGTCTAGAATAAAAAAATGATCGCGTGACGGGGAGAACATGTGGCTTTCGGCTGCGTTAAGGGTCTTGTTACACCCTTTATTTTCATAACAATTAAACATAACAATTTTATTTATTTGTACAGATGGAGAACTAGATTTTGTCCGCGGCTTTGCCCGTGTCTGATGTCCACTTAGTATCCCGGGAACACACTCCCGGGATATAAAGTATTCCATGTCCTAACCTAGAATATGTTCTGCCTGTGTGCCAAATTTCAGATAAATTTATTCCGCCGTTGAGGCGTGGATCATGTAACAGAGGAACTCAAAGACGAACATGTTTTCTTTTGCATTTGTGATATTACTATGGATGCAACAATTCTGCCAGTCTATTTTGGACCAAAATGCTAAGGATAGAACTTGTATTTCCGATTCAAAACTCGCTCATTATAACGTGAACATGTCCAAGGATATTGTGTCAGTCAGAGTTTTTATGCCGGCCTCTGACTTCTCCGTGCCTCGGAAAGCACGTTAAGCTGTTGGTCCCGGCTGTCATTTGTAGATCTTTGACAGTCGTTACAGGTAGTCAGTTACCCGAAAAGTCTGACAACCAGTCTTACCAAGGGGTATCGTATTACCCAGTACTAACTGGGTTGTGGAGGTCAGATAGGCAGTCGCTCCATGTAAAATACTGGTATTCAGCTGCATCCGGTTAGACTGGAAGCCGACCGCAACATAGTTGGGAAAAGGCTTGGCAGATGGATGGATGGGCCTCTGACTTGGCTTTACATGCCGTCGAGAAATATCTCTCAGGCATGCTGGTTTCCTTCACCGAAGCGATAATTGTACAATACGCACATGAATCCGAAAAATCAGAGGTGCGTGTCTTGGGTTCGAACTTGTGACCTACGACTTGGCAGTCAGACTCTCACTCACACCACTATAAGCTATCACGGCTCATAATACTATTGACTTTGTTATAATAATAGTTCTCCTAACCGTTTTCTGTTACAGCGGCCAATTTTAGCGGAGATTAGCCACCGAGATATTATAGTGCTCAAGTGTGTGCGCAGACACAGGTGCACTCTCTGTTCCTTTACTCTCATAGTCCGATGGGACGGCAATCCGACACGACCGGAGAGAGATCAGGCGCAGGACCAACGGCTTAACGTGCTTTCCGAGGCACGGGAGATACATACTGAAAAATGGGAAACCCAATAGCACTTTTTGCCCGTCCCGGGAATCGAATTCAGGACCCCACGCTCAGCAGTCGCGCTTTCGACCGCGAGACCAACAGGGCAATGCACCAATGGGACTTGTAATATCACGCCCGTAATCCCCACAGGGGAAGGCAGAGGTGTACTGAGGTGTATCCACAAGGTGAAAATGTTACCACATTTCGGCAGTTATGTTTAAGTCTCATTTATAATTGGGACAAGCTCATTGACATGCTGCCAAACAAAAAAAAGTATCACTAAAATCGGACTAGTCATACCTCCACGGTGTGCTCCATACGTCGTATGGAGCACACCGTGGAGGTATGAGGATCGTATTACGAGGATCGTATGGCATACGATCCTCGCAATGGTCGGGCGGGTATCCTTTAAAGGAACTTTGTAGTGTGTTGCTGTAAAGGGTGTAACAAGACCCTTAACGAAGCTGAAAGGTACTTGTTCTCCCCGTCATTGCGATATTTTTTTTGTTCTAGACCATACTTGGGAACCTTCTAGTTACAGAGATATTGGGGGTCAAAGTTCCGATTTTTAATAAGTTTTTTTTTTGAAATACATGTTTATAATGTAAGATTCTTACTTTAAACACCTCCACGACCTCCGTACTATTCAATCCATCCATCAGCACAATGTGTTGAGTGCGTTACATTGAGTCCTACCTTAAAACGTGTTTTTCCACCCAAAAAAAAAGTCGTTTCCCAGCAATAATTTTTGCGTAAAATTACTTCGTTTGATGTACATAATGCTTGGTTGACAGCTTCGTGAAAGGTCCAGTTACAACCGGTATATTTAGATTAGGTATGTATTTTTACAGGTCTACCGCTTAACTCATGCGTATATTATACACATTTTTTCCCAGCACGTGCGTCAGCTCGTACTCGAGTAGCTATAGAGAACGTGTGAGCAGATACCAAGATACCAGGAGTCATAGGTGGCTTGACGTAGCGCTGTATCGAGGGCGGATAGCAGCTGATAATATAGCATAGCATGTGGTATTGTTTGTGCAAAGTATTATTGGATATCGGAATTCCTTAATAGCAAAGGATATCGGCCCAGTTAATGGCAATAGGCTCGCCCCCTTTTTTGTAACACTAGCTGTTGCCCGCGGCTTCGCTCGCGTTTTGTCGGAAATTATACCACGGGCACGTTGTAAATATAGCTTAGAGCACTCGGGGATAATGTAGCTTCATATTAGTGAAAGAATTTTCAAAATCGGTTCAGTAGATCCAGAGATTACCCCCTACATACAAACTAACAAACATACAAACAAACAAATTTTACCTCTTTATAATATTAGTATAGATAACATCACGCCTGAATCCCCGAGGGGTAAGGCAGAAGTGTAGGTACCTAATAGTACACCCACATTTCGCCAGCTATGTATAGGTTCCATATAATAGAGGGCGAGCCTATTGCGCAAATAAGGACTCCGTGGCTGCTCCTGAGAAATTCCTGATGGAAAAACTAAATAAAAATAGCAATTTTTGCCCGACCCGGGAATCGAACCCAGGACCTCATGCTCAGCAGTCGCCCCCTTTTTCATTTAACATACCTAACTGGCGTGAAGTATTAATAATAACATACTAGCTGTTGCCCGCGGCTTGGCTCGCGTTTTGGTCGGAAATTATGCCACGGGCACGTTGCAAATATAGCCTATAGCACTCGGGGATAATGTAGCTTCCTATTAGTGAAAGAATTGTCAAAATCGGTTCAGTAGATCCAGAGATTATACCCCCTACAACCTCACAAACTTTACCTCTTACGAGTATAATAGTACTAACAGTAGTACAGATTAAACATAGGAGCGTTTATCAGAAACTAGCGACCCGCCCCGGCTTCGCACGGGTGCAATGTTGCACATATAAACCTTCCTCTTGAATCACTCTATCTATTTAAAAAACCGCATCAAAATCCGTTGCGTAGTTTTAAAGAACTAAGCGTACATAGGGACAGACAGTGGGAAGCGACTTGGTTTTATATTATGTAGTAATAGTGAAGTGTGGTTTTATTAAGGGTGTGGTACAGGGTACAGTACAGGCCATAAAACTGCACAACCGTCTCCACGGGACCGACAGACTTTTCTGATACACTCTGTAGATACGCCACTGATATTTACGGCACGATTGGTGCAGTGGCTGAGCCATTGATTGCTGCGCTACGTGTTGTTCCGTGCGGGAATCGAACTGTACGGAACAAACATTTATATGGCCTAGTCCATTTGTCCCTCGGCCATTACTGCTGCAGCTGAGAGGGCAGCCTTCCTCCGAAGACTGAAGCCTGACGTTCCTCGGCCACTGCTACAGCCGAGAGGGCCGCTTTTCTCCACTTCATCATATTTTCTTATTAATTTCCATTTCCCAGCTTCTCTGGTCTAGTGGTAGGTATATAGCTAGCTCCAGCTCCATTTAATTCCATCTTTTAAGATAAGTCTGTGTATTATTTATTAAATTCTGTTATGGTTTCCCATCTTTTCTTTTAACCCGCTCCTCCAGAATAGGTAGGTGAGTACCTTAACTGTGACCTCACAGTTTCCCTGCTCTAGGAAACAGTAATGTTACATTCTGGCGCCCAATTTACTAACCCACCCCTTACCAGCCAGACCCAAAACTGATAGTTGTTCTGGGTCTGGCTGTTTGTGTATGTGAGTTTAATTGTTTGTAAACGCACCCACGATACGCAGGAGAAATGCTTATTGTGGGACAACGTTTTTCAAAGAGAAGAAAAAGATCTATAAGCGCGATATTATTGTTCATATAAATATTTGCGTTTTATTGACCGCAAAACCAGTGCAATCAGTTTAATTTACAAGTAAATTATATTAAATATCAATCAATTATACAAATCGAACAATAATGAATTAGTATTATCGATTAATAACGTAAACATATTATTTGAATGTTAAGTATTGATACTAATAACGTATACTTATCTTAATTGTAGTAGTATTATTGATTGACATAAATTCATTATACAGTGTGAGCTGCCAGGGACAGCCCTCCACAAACTGACAGGGTGCATTCAGCTCCTTATTTTGAATCATATTCCACCGGTTCTTTTTTCAGTTGTTATTCCTTTATTTCAATGTAAAATTACATTTCCTGTACGCAGCACTTCATTTATGTAAATGATACGGCTAAAATAAAAAATCAACAACAATTGATGATGAAATACTCTACCGAAACGACGTGTGAAATCAGCTGTTCACTTCCTGCCCAGCTACAGAGTTCATCGAACTCGTCGTCGCGCTTGCCGTTCGCTACGTGCCTTTTGCCACGGTAACGATACATTGCGTATGAGGAAATAAAACAAATCAAATTTATTGGATTCCCATAACATTCCTGAAATAATTTCTTGCACCGGTCATCTTAGTATGATATACAGAATCCACCCCATCAGTTTGTGGAGGGCTGTCCCTTAATACGCCTGTATAGCATAACCTTAATCAGTGTCACATCAGTCAATAATCAGTGTCAGTCTCATGTGTTCCCACTGCTGGAACCAGGTGCCTCTCAAGGCGCTCTCCTGCCCTTATACCAAATTATTTGTGGTCGGTGCAGCATGTCTTCTTCTTCCATACTTCTCTATTACTCGTCACCTCAGCAGTCACCTCCTTTCTAGTCTTATCATCCTTCACACAGTCCATCCATCGGTTCTTTGGTCTTCCTCTACTCTTATAGCCATCTACATTCATACTCAATATTTCCCTCACGACATTTTCCTCATTCCTCCGCATCACTTGTCCATACCACGCAAACCGAATACCACACAACTTTTCAGATACTACTTAACTTTTTAGGTACGTATAATAAGAAATAAGTGCATATAAGAATGCAAATAAGTGCAAGTGTAAAACCAATGCATCGGCAATTAAATTAAGTACGAAATTTCTTGTAAATTTAATATTTTTAGATAACAACTTCTATTTTTTTTACTTCAGTTAACCATATTTCTGCCATTTTAAAAATGTTATATTGTCTAAGCCATTTTTATTTCCTCCTTTTTTAATTTTATATTAACTAAGTTTACCCAATTTTCTAAGTTAAGCCAAACACATTTTTGTACGCCATTCCTATGTGGCAAAACATGTAGCTACTTTCTTTTATTTGTAAGACCTGTATATTGTATACGTCATTACTCATGTTTTACAAAATAAATATATCTCATCTTTTGTTTTTTTTTTTTTTCGGATGTGTATTCATCAAATAGTAACCCTTCCCGCTCTGGGCTGAGCAGGAGGGAGTGACAGACTTTTACTGACTAAAACCCATCCATGTTCCTTCCTTTGCCCTTTGTGTTCCAGGGCCGCGGTATCTCTTTCGAACAGTCCCGCAACCCTGGCAGGCGTCGGCCCTTACGGACCCCTTCCTGTTTGCTGACTCGTCCCGCAACCCTGGCATAAATATATCTTTTCTTAAGTGATCTTTACTCCAGTGTAGAGCTGCCATTCGTCCTGGTACTCCAAGACATATCCAGGTTTGAAGCTTTTTGTCCTGATCTTGGTTTTCTCATTATTGATCGAAGGTTTTCTCATTATATTTTCTGCACCGCTATCAGTGACGATGATATAGCAGTGATAGCCTAGTGGTGTGACCCAGACTGCCAAGTCATAGGTCTCGAGTTCGAACCCAAGGCACGCAGCTCACGCGGGCCTGTGGACGGTGAGCTATGGGTTAGCTCGCCGTCCGTCCGTCTTACGATGACAGGCCGTGTCTACGGCGCGTTCGTGTTCCACGCGCGCCTCAAAGAGAGTCAGCAAACAGGAAGGGGGTCCGAAAGGACCGATAGCCAGGGTTGCGGGACTGTTCGAAAGAGATACCGCGGCCCTGGAACACAAAGGGCAAAAGAAGGAACAAGGATGGGTTTTAGTCAGTAAAAGTCTGACACTCCCTCCTGCTCAGCCCAGATATGGGAGGAGTTATTTGATGATTTCCCATCCGAAAAAAAAAAAAGGCACGCTCTTCTGGCTTTTCGGATTCATGTGCGTATTGTATAATTACCATTGCTCCGGTGAAAAAAAAAGCCGCATAGTACTAAGTAGCGGTTTTTTTTGCGGATTTAATAACACAAGAAGAATAAGAATGGTTTTAGGTAATTAAAAATAAATAAATATAAATACACCATTTATACGGGGTGGAAGCACCACCTATGCGAAAACGGCTACCACGTATTCAGAACATCATTCTAAGCGTGCGCACATAGAAAATTTTCATATGTTATGTTAGATAAACATAACCCTGTCAGGTACCTTTTACTTATAAGGGGATGAACCCATTTTTTAATGTCTTCTACGTCTTCGCACGTAGAGTAATAAAGCAAGCTACTGCCGACGTTCCAAGATAGTCATCGTTCCTAGCCGTAATAGGATATGTGCAAGAAATACAAAACTTTTTTATTTCTTAAAAATGCCTTGTATTGGATCGTAAAAACATTGCGGTACACTTGTTTAATTCTCTAATACAACACTTATTTTACAATTTAATGCTTTATGTAGCGTGTTTTTGGTGAATCGGAACACAAACACAAAACGCATCGATTCCGGTAGCGACGTCAAATGCTGTGTCAAAGAAACACTTTTACTTGAATAGTACTTAAAGTTTCACTAAGATTTTTGCTTAAATAAAGCACTTACATTATATAAAACTATTCTACTAAGGGCAACAAATTAGATTTAAACAAGGCAGATACAGGTAAATGACATCAAATGCTATGACATAAATGGCCGCGATAGTCATGGACGTTTGAACTGTCGTAGAAAATTGTAGGAATTTAATTTTTCAGTAGTTGAAATTAACTTTTAATTATTTTCTTGGGTTGGTAGTACTGCATATTGTTGAATTAAGTGAAAAAAAAATTATATGCATATTCCCTTGGCGTGAGTTTCCAAGAGAGCTACCCTACGCCGCATCACAGATCCAAGTAAAGACGGACAAACCAACCATCCGCTTTTTTCATGTCAAATCGGACTGTAAAAAATCGGACTGCCGAACAGTAAAATTCCTTGTAGTGCACAAACGCCCTTAGGCGTCAAAAGTACTCCTCCCCATCGCTGTCATCGGCAAAAGTGCCCAGGGGGTCTAAAATGGCCGCTTTAGCAGAATCACAATAGGACAATAATATGAATTACGTTACAATTCGTAAAATGATTACAAAGTGACAATTCATAATATTAACTGCGTCTGCGACCATTTTAAGAATTTTAACGTAATTCATATTAATATAATTCCTAATAAGATTCTGTTAAAGCGGCCATTTTAGACCCCAGAAGACTGGCAGCATTGTCACGTTGAATGGCAATGCTAATTCTTTGACCAAAGAAAGAGCCAGCCCTGTATTACGATATTCCATTAAACAATTCAGTTGTAAACACAACACAAATAAAAATAATAATATAATGAAAGATAATACAAATGCAATTACACTCGGTGCCTTAAGGACAGTCAACTCTAGATTGTTGCAATAAATCACCAACGAAGCCGATTATTTACAAGTAATTATAATGTGTTCAGCAAATACCCTCATTTCATTTGATGTTGTAGTTTTTACGATGCGACTAATATAGATTTTTCTACATATATGTGCGGTTGGTGCGGAGTGTGGTATCGAACCTACGACCAAACAAATGGGCAGTCGAAGCAGCTCCCACTGGGTCACTGACACTCCTCCGAGTTCTTCGACTTTGTTAGTATGTTGGGAAATATTATATACCTATGTAATTGCCTAAATAGTCCTATTTAATTATTTAAGTAAAATTAATACATCTTATCATTATAATACATATATTGCTGCAACAGTGGGTCAAATATGTTAGTAGGACGATCATCATTAAGTACAATCACTAAGATAAAAAATATTTCGGGAGCAAAGGATTTCGCAATATGCATAATGTTAGATAAAACAAGATATTATGTTGGCTGGTAGAATATAACATAACATCACGCTTGTAATGCACGAAGGGTTAGTCAGAGGTGTATCTAATAGTACACCCACATTTCACCACTTATATTGGGTCCCCACCTATGAAATTGGCGTTTTTTTCTCACAAATAGAGAACCTCGTCACTTCTATGAATTAGAATATTCATCAATTGCTTGATATTATATCGAATACTGACCATCATAGACAACTACCAAAAGTAAAAAAACTTTATTACTTATAGTTCTCTAAACAAAAAAAAATATACCTTAACAATGACTCCTGTTTTTTTTAGCAAAAAGAGGACCACTATTTGTTTTAACTTAGCCAAAACTTATTTTTGTCGCTTTATCTAAGTGGCATACGTTATCTTACTTTTTAAACATTATTGCATAAAAGTTATAAAACATTAGTGTTCCCAATTGTTAAATAAATTAAGAATTTGTTAGAATGAAAAATGTACTTAACTGCTTTAAAATCCTCCACACAAAACGCTGATTTCATAGGTGGGGGACCTAATATTTAAGTCTCAGGTAATGAGAGGCGAGACTATTGCCATCAACCGGACACTAATCCGGATTCCGTGGCTGCTACTGAGAAACTCCTGATGGAAAAACTAAATAACACTTTACCCGACATGGGAATCGAACCCAGGACCTCATACTCAGTAGTCGCGCTTGCGACCACTAGACCAATGAGGATATCTGGTAGAATATGTTGACATAATATCATCCTCCGGACCGGATTTAGGTCATGGTGGCCAATCTCACAACGGGAGACCAGCCAAGTACCAAGGAGATCAGTGAACACTAGTTTTTGGGGGAGCTCATGGCTAAATAATGAATGAATAAATGAATGAATTTATTTTATTTCGGACACAAAAAGATCCATAGTAACCTAAAATTAAATAACTTATTATCTGTTACTAGTGTTAGTACCGAACCAAAACTTTTTGGCTTTTTGCCTTTAATGATTCCAGGTCAAAGGGAAGTACCCAATTAGGTTTTGATTCCTCAATTTCCTCCTTTTAGTGTTGGTGGAAATCGACGATTAGGCATTGATTTAGGAGTCATCTAGTGTTGGTGAAAACCGACAATTAGGCATTGAGTTAGGAGTCATCTAGTGTTGGTGAAAACCGACACTTAGGCATTGAGTTAGGTGGCACTTAGGGTTGGTGAAAACCGACACTTAGGCATTGAGTTAGGTGGCACTTAGGGTTGCTGAAAGCCGACAATTAGGTATTGAGTTAGGTGGCACTTAGGGTTGGTGAAAACCGACAATTAGGCATTGAGTTAGGAGTCATCTAGTGTTGGTGAAAATCGACAATTGGGCTTTGAGTTAGGTGGCACTTAGGGTTGGTGAAAACCGACACTTAGGCATTGAGTTAGGTGGCACTTAGGGTTGCTGAAAGCCGACAATTAGGTATTGAGTTAGGTGGCACTTAGGGTTGGTGAAAACCGACAATTAGGCATTGAGTTAGGAGTCATCTAGTGTTGGTGAAAACCGACAATTAGGCATTGAGTTAGGTGGCACTTAGGGTTGGTGAAAACCGACAATTGGGCTTTGAGTTAGGTGGCACTTAGGGTTGGTGAAAACCGACACTTAGGCATTGAGTTACGTGGCACTTAGGGTTGGTGTAAACCGACAATTAGGCATTGATTTAGGAGTCATCTAGTGTTGGTGAAAACCGACAATTAGGCATTGAGTTAGGAGTCATCTAGTGTTGGTGAAAACCGACACCTAGGCATTGAGTTAGGTGGCACTTAGGGTTGGTGAAACCGACACTTAGGCATTGAGTTAGGTGGCACTTAGGGTTGGTGAAAGCCGACACTTAGGCATTGAGTTAGGTGGCACTTAGGGTTGGTGAAACCGACACTTAGGCATTGAGTTAGGTGGCACTTAGGGTTGGTGAAAACCGTCAATTAGGCATTGAGTTAGGAGTCATCTAGTGTTGGTGAAAACCGACAATTGGGCTTTGAGTTAGGTGGCACTTAGGGTTGGTGAAAACCGACACTTAGGCATTGAGTTACGTGGCACTTAGGGTTGGTGTAAACCGACAATTAGGCATTGATTTAGGAGTCATCTAGTGTTGGTGAAAACCGACAATTAGGCATTGAGTTAGGAGTCATCTAGGGTTGGTGAAAGCCGACAATTAGGCATTGAGTTAGGTGGCACTTAGGGTTGGTGAAAACCTACAATTAGGCATTGATTTAGGTGGCACTTAGGGTTGGTGAAAGCCGACAATTAGGCATTGAGTTAGGTGGCACATAGGGTTGGTGAAAACCGACACTTAGGCATTGAGTTAGGTGGCACTTAGGGTTGGTGAAAGCCGACAATTAGGCATTGAGTTAGGTGGCACTTAGGGTTGGTGAAAACCGACAATTAGGCATTGAGTTAGGTGGCACTTAGGGTTGGTGAAAGCCGACAATTAGGCATTGAGTTACGTCTCACTAAGTGTGTGCAATGCTCTCTCTCAGTATGAGATGAGGCCTTTGCCCTGCCGACCACAACCGTAAAATATCAGTTTAACGTTATTTGTTTCATTATTCCAAATTGACCTCTCACTGAACCTGAAAACGAACTTACAATGATATCGACACCTATTGCGTTACACAAAGAGTAACAACACCCGTTTTCACCAACAACTAAACTAGAAATTCAACATTCTACTCTCAGCGTATGGTTGAAAATCCAACAGTATGGTTTTTTTTATAGGCAAACAAAACACAGACTTGTATTTCGAATGACACAATGTCATTACGTCATGTTATCACTATGTCATTGTCCTGTATTTGCACGGAAGTATAAAGTACTAACGTGGCCGAAACTTTCATTAGGTTAGTTTTGTTTAATTGTGAGTCATGAAGGTTTACTTGCTATAAAACGATTTCACGTACATTTTACGAAATAAATAAAATTGAAGAGACTTTAGTTTCAAAATACACACACACACACTGTATACACTTTTTACTGAATGCATATGAAATTATATACAGCGTGTAACAGAAAGGGTATAATCATATGGAATACTGTGGTACTGACCAGGGTTATTGCTGATGCAAATTTTTTTCACATCAGCGGATGCTGATGCTGATTTTAATTATTTTCTTTAAAAAAACACAGGAGAAATGTCTAAAAGTATTTAATTTAAAATACGTCCATATTCCTCGTTTCAACGGGGGCGGTATTATATTATCACAGTAAAACTCAACAGTTTACAAAAAAATCAAAAACGTTCACGCGCAATGACGAATTATAACGTAATGAGACAAGTTTGTGTTTGTTTGCAATCGCAATCCCCGCGGTCGACCCTTTGATTGGTCAAAACTCGCAAGCAAAAACTATACGTGACATAAGCCCCGCCTCCTCTGCGGTCATGTCACGACTCGAACTTCAGGATTAATAATCAGCATCGATCATCGCGGATGCTGATGCTGATGTAGAAAATGATGCTGAAGTTCAGCGGATGCTGATGCTGATACTGATGTTCGCAACAACCCTGGTACGGACCATCAAACTGAACAACTTTCTCTATGGGACCACCATTGAAATCGTAAAAAAATAATCAGCTGTCCTATACAAAATTTCAATACCTACTCGACCCAAATGTAAATAAAGGGTGTAACAAGACCCTTAACGAAGCCGAAAGGCACTTGTTCTACTAGTCATTGCGATAATTTTTTTGGTCCACACCATACCTTTTAGTTACGAAGATGTTTTGAGTGCGTTTCATTAAGTCCTACCGTAAAACATGATTTTTCACCCCAAAAAAAAGTAGTTTCCCAGCAACAATTTTTTTGTAAAGTTACTTAGTTTGATGTACAGAATGCTTGGTAGTCGGCTTCATGTACGATACCTATTGAAAAAAAACACTGTTTTAATTTTTTATCGGTCTTTCTGTTTGTTGCGGGTAATCTCCGAAACCCATTTTGATGAGACTTTTACTGGCAGATAGCTGATGATAGTGATATAAGGAGTAATTTTATTTTAGAAAAAAAGTCGAGTAAGTGAACAATTTTTTTTATGAAATTCCACCACGCGGGCTTTTTCTACCGAATTAATAAATAATCTTTTATGTAAAAGGATTTACTTTGCGGTTGGTCCCATAGAAATTTCATCAAAAACGATTCAGTAGTCTAGTCTGTTTCTTTTCCTTGAATACATTTTTTTCTTCTTGGGCTAAGTTCATGACATGATGATCCCTTATTAACTTCTAGTTACAAAGTAAAATTTAATTCATGATAAGAATTTGTGTGGCTAAAGGTACTACTAATCAAAAGAGTAAAAAACAAAACTTTCTGCAACAAAAAAAAACTGACTTCCACTAAAAAAGCCTAAAATAACTTTACCGTCGGAAGTCGGTGGCAAAAACGACAATGAAACAAACAAAGTCACCGACTTCCAAAAGTAGTTATTAGAGACTTTTTTAGTTTTTTTGGAAGTCGGTGTTTTTGGCAGATTTTTTATTATTATTTTTAAAATTGACGTATTTAAGTTACGTTTACACCGCGTTCGTGCTAGGGCTTCGGTACTACTTGCTAACCATCTGTAGGGACGGTAAGTATTTTCCACTAGTAAGTTTCCAAGTTACGTCAGCAGTAAGCCTGGGGCCTTAGTCTGCTATTGCAATAGTGTCAGAATGGTCTATAATTGATTTAATAAGGCCCCTAACCCACGGCGTATTGAAGCGCGTTCGAAACTCGTTTGACGTGCGTACAAAGGGTAATTCGTCTGCGCGGGGCCTTATTAAATCAATAATAGACCATTCTGACACTATTGCAATAGCAGACTAAAGCCCCAGTTCGGCTGGTTTGGGCGTTACCGGCGAGACAGTAGAAATTAGTGTCACCAATGAGCCAGCGAGTAATAGTATTACGACTTGTTGAGTGTTGGTAGGTGAGTAGATATAAAAAGTGTATGTTTTTGTGATAATTCAACGAAACATTTACATGTCAGATCCGGTCATTGGTACAGACATAAAATGAATCGCAAGTACGCCGGTGGTGACATCACGCGATCTACTTATAAGTCTACCCACTCCACAGCGTGCTTCTACAGAGCCGTGTAGTTACTGCAAGAAATGGGGACACGAAAAATCGCAGTGCAAAAAGTTATTAAACCGCGATAAAAGTGATATCGTAAAAAGTGATAACGGGAATAGTGATGAAAACATAAACAAAAGTAAAGCTATTCAATGTTATGGATGCGGAACCCCTAACGTTATAAAATCTAAGTGCGAAAAGTGTAAATCTAGTTCTCAAAATGCATTCTGTTCGGTTACAACTAGTGATAGCGTAAATTCAAAAGTGTGCGGTTCCTGTCATCGCGTTATCATGCGAGATGAATGCGCGTCGCCGTCGGGCGAGCCGAGATCGACAGCCGAAAGCGTTCCGCTCGCACCGGCCTCGCGGAGTCCGTGCGGCCGCGCCGGGAGCGCCGCCGCCGTGGCTGCTCGTTGCCTAGCGACCAAACGCAACCGCATCTGCATGGGCTGGTCCAGCCTTGCTAGTACCTAAACGTGACGGCAGTTTTCGTTTCTGCGTTGACTATCGAAAGTTAAATTAAATTACGAAAACGGACGTCTATCCAATGCCTCGCATTGATGAACTGCTGCAATCTACTAAACGTGGACGTTGTCACATGAGTACAATAGATTTGCGATCTGGGTACTGGCAACTGTCAGTTAAGGAGGAGGACAGGGATAAGACGACTTTCGTGACCCCTTTCGAAACCTTCCGTTTTAAAAGGATGCCATTCGGCCTAAAGAATGGACCGGCCACTTTTCAGCGTCTGATAGACAGAATGCGATACGGTTCAGCATTAAAGGATGTTACAATACTAGGGTATTTAGACGATTTGTTAATTATAACGCAGGCGGATTTTTCCAGGCACCTGGAAGACCAGTGAATCGTTTTTGAACAGCTGATGAAGTTCAAATTGCGTGCGAACCGAGAAAAATGTGTATTTGCAAGAGAATCTGTTAAATATTTGGGTCATGTGATCTCACTGATGAAGAGAAGATTAAAGCCATCTTAGACATGAAAGAGCCGTCTTCACTGGGACACCTCAGAACATTCATACAAACATGTTCCTGGTTTAGGAAATTTATTCCCAAGTTTTCGGAGGTAGCAGAGCCACTGACAAGGCTGACGAGGAAAAATCAACCTTGGATATGGGGACCAGAACAAGCTGAAGCTTTCAGTCATCTAAAAAGGCTTCTGACGTCAGCGCCAATCCTCATACAGGCAGACTACTCTAAACCATTCATCCTGCGCACAGATGCGAGCAACTACGCGACAGGCGCAGTGTTGCTTCAAGGAGAAAAAAATGAAGAACGACCTATTGAATTTGCTAGTCGTTTGTTGTCAGCAGCAGAGCGAAATTATTCAACCACGGAGCGGGAGGCTCTGGCGGTCGTTTGGGCAGTCGACCGTATGCGGGGTTACATTGATGGCCATCCAGTTATCATAACCAGTGATCACCAGCCCTTGAAATGGCTGCTGTCATTAAAATCGCCTGCGGGTCGTTTAGTGCGTTGGGCACTAAAACTGCAGGCCTATGATATCCGGTTTGAGTACACTCCCGGAAAGGTAAATGTGGTGGCTGACGCACTCAGCCGCCCTGTCTGTACAGATGAGTCTCGCGAAGCCTGTGGAATATGTTCCGTTCTTATTGATTTGCCTACGCGAGATCTTACGGAGCTACGTACAGCACAAGAATATGACCCAGTTTTCAATAAACTTATAAAGGAATTAGAAGGTACAGAAGAAGTCTCCTCCCGGCGTTGGACTGAACGCGGCTATCTTATGGAACGTAGTATGCTTTACCGCTATAACCCAGATACAGACAACGAGTCACCGCAATTGGTGATACCTGTAAGCATACGTGAGGAGATTCTGAGAGAATGTCATGATGCTTCAATTGCAGGTCATCCTGGTATAGAGAGAACGTACCAAAAGATAACTCAAAACTATTATTTCCCTGGTATGAGAAGAGTAGTAACAGATTATGTAAAATCATGTTCCTCATGTCAACGCTATAAAGCGACAAATGAAAAGCCACCTGGTCTGATTCAAACACCGATTTTAAACCAGCGCAATGAAGTCTTGGCTATCAACTTATTCGGACCACTGCCAGAGGGCGAAAACGGGGAGAAGTGGATCCTGTTAGTGGAAGATACCGCGACAAGATGGGTAGAATTGTATGCGCTCAAAGAAGCAACCTCTATCGCCTGCGCAAGAGTAATCATAGAAGAGTATTTCCTTCGGTTTGGCTTACCACGTCGCATTATTTCGGACAATGGTGTCCAATTTGTTTCAGCGGTCATGCAGAAGTGCATGTTTATTCTTGGCATTACACAAGACTTGATACCCTACTACCACCCAGAAGCCAACCCAGCGGAATGAAAAAACCGGGATATGAAAACACAATTGGCTCTGTTGGTTGGTATGGATCACCCCTCATGGCCTAAGCAGCTACCGATAGTACGGTTTAGTATGAATAGCGCGGTTTGTGAAACGACAGGGGTTACTCCTGCATATTTGACGTTCGCACGTGAGCTGAGGTCACCAAGAGACCAAGAGCGGTCTTACAGAAGTATAATTTTGTACCACAGATAACTCCTTACCTATCAAGATTTTTAAACTCCTTAAGTGAAGTTCGTGACAGAGTAGAAAAACTGCAGGATAGAAGGAAGATTTATGCTGATCGTTCAAGAAGAGTAGGACCAGAATTCAAAGTAGATGACAAAGTTTTGTTGACTACCCATCAGCTGAGCGACGCCAACAAGTCAAAAACGGCTAAGTTTTTCCCAAAGAGATGGGCCGCATGTTGTGAAGAAGAAATTGAGTCCAACAACATACCTAATCGCATCTCATGGAAATCCTGGTGAAGTATTGGGCAAATTCCACGCTAATCAGCTCACCCCTTTTCGAGGACGAGTAGATGAGTCCACTCAACCACTGGAGCCTAAGAAAAAGCGAGGCCGACCTCGTTTGCAACCCACTCCTAATAACATTAATGTAGGGCTAGACCACGATCGAGGACGTAATCGTGATCTAGAGGGGGAGTATGTAACGCGGCAACACCATGACCATAGGGTTGATAATAATGTTGGCCGCACTGTCAGCCACATCCAATCAGATGATTGCGGGAAGAGTAGAGAGGTTGGCGACACTGTTATGCGCAGTGAATTAGGCGCCGCAATTCTTACAGCGCAACCCGCTAAGCAGGCGCCAATCGGCGTATCGGGGTAGGGCAGTTTACTGGTGACACTGACACCGTGTATGACGCGGCGTGTTCCGAACCGCACTCGTAGAACGCCGGCCATCTTAGACCTCTAACTCTAACATTCTGTCTACCTAATAAGTGATTTTCTGTAATTCTGTTTGTTCTTCTTGCTTTTGTGGTACTTACATTAAAGTAGTGTGAAATTTAGCAAGGACTTCCACTCAGAGGCCCGAACCCTATGCCCGTCGGCTACAGCCATCAATTTCTCTATCATAACATTCTGGTGGAATAGAATGATTTTTTTGTTCTTAAGTAATTATATAAATACACACTTGCTAAGACAACCTTTGTAGCTTTTTCTGGCTCTAACAGAATAGGTTTCCTAAGAACTCTGTTTAATGAACTTAAAATACCAAAGGCATTTTCAACGACTCTTCGTGCTCTACTAAGTCGATAATTAAACACTCTTTCCTTGGAACCTGCTTCTGGATTACCTTCAAATGGTTTCATAGTATATTTGTTAAGCATAAAAGCTTTGTCACCCAATATGAAATATGGTATTTTCATTATGTACGGTATTTGTAGTATTTGTGCTTTTGGAATGTTCGGTTGACAGTTTTCTAATTTTCGATATAAACTCGTATTTTTAAAAACTCCGCCATCGGAAATACGCACTTTACTTCCGACATTAACAAACAAGAATTTGTAATTAGCATCGACCACGGCAAAGAGCACTATACTAGCAAAATTCTTATAATTATCGAAATCCGTACTTATATTGATGGGTCTTTGAAGGGCAACGTGTTTTCCGTCCATAGCACCTATAACATGCGGGAAGTTCCATTTCATCTCAAATTCATTTGATACCGCAAGCCATTCTTCTTCTGTAGACGGTGTCTGCAAATAACATAAAATACATTATTTTTACAGAGCGAACCTTTCACTCCGGCAGAGAATACGGCTTTTTATCAGACAACATCAATTTCTCACAATCAAGAAGCCATTCCCAATAAGCAAGAAATAGAGCAAGTCTCACAGTTGACAACAACCAGGACCATCACAAAAACCCGCGCAATCGCCACAACCACCAGGATCATCACAATAACCCGCGCAATCGCCACAACCACCAGGATCATCACAACAATCCGCGCCATCGCCATCACAACCACGGCGAAAGAAAAAACGTTCGGTGAATACGAACGTACAAAATAATTCTCTTGACAGTATGTTGAAGGCAACATTTGAAATTGTTGCGAAAACTTCAAATACTATGAATGATTCATGTACAGTATTTGGCAATCATATCGCACATGAACTTAGAAAATACGATTCTTACACCCAATCATGTGTTAAAAATGCGATTAATACAATTATTCACGAAGCTAGGATAGGATAGGATAGCAGGATATTATACACAACAACAGTATGAGCAACCCGGATCTAACGCTAGTACTACATCAACCACAACCTCTGGTAGTGTAAATCTGCAGAACACACAATCATGTACTCAAATACCTGACTTTAATTTTGAAGACAGCTCTATTATATAAAAATGAGGCACTTAAATAAATAATTTGATTAATTAACATTATTTTTATTTACCTTAATGTAATCATTTAGGACTTCTATAATTGCATCGCACGATTCTGGGACTATAGTAGATATAGATTGTTTTGACACTTTAAAAAGATATTGAAGACTGGTAAAGGAGTCTCCTGTTGCCAAATATCTCAATGTTATCAGCACTCTTTCTGATACTGTTATTGCCCCTCTGTAGTTAGTATCACGTTTTTGTATTTTAACAGCCACTAAGGAGCACAGATATTCAATGTCTTCTGTAGATATGCGTGTAAAATTTGAGACTGAATGGTCGACTGCCAATTGCTTTAATAAGTTGTTACCGTATTGATTACGATTTTGGTATAATTTCTTGATCCAGAGTTTTGGTTATTGTCTTCTTTTTTTTATTAAATAACTAGACAATGCAGCGTGTAACAGAAAGGGTATAATCATATGGAATACTGTGGTACGGACCATCAAACTGAACAACTTTCTCTATGGGAGCACCATCGAAATCGTAAAAAAATAATCAGCTGTCCTATACAAAATTTCAATACCTACTCGACCCAAATGTATGGGACAGCTGATTATTTTTTTACGATTTCGATGGTGGTCCCATAGAGAAAGTTGTTCAGTTTGATGGTCAGTACCACAGTATTCCATATGATTATACCCTTTCTGTTACACGCTGTATAAAGGCCGCAGCGGCTAAAAACCGTCATTCTCCATCGTGCAAGGAGAGAAACTATGCTCAAACTGGCTCACCTTGGCTCGTGAGGCCCGCTCGCAGCTTTTCAAAGTCTCTGGTATTACGGCTCGCGAGCAGGAAGCCCGAGCGTGGCTCGCGAGCCGAGCTCGGTCGGTCTGGACGCGGCTATTGACGCGCCGGGCGCCCTCTTAACTGCGCGATTTAGAATTTAGAGGTCAGTTCTTCATTTGTGTCATAGATGGCGCTGCAGTACTTTTTGTACTATGTTGCAGTAGTAATTTTTGTACTATGTTGTAGTGTCGCTACAACACCGAGGTAAATTCAAGGATGGGTGATTGCCACAAGAGCAGCAAATAACGGTCGCCCATTTGATTAATTCTCCGGATAACCCTGTGTAGATCATAAAATCCACGTGGATAGCCTAGGTACTTTGACCTGCTTTTATAATTAATGGTACCCTCCGATATTATTATAAATGCAGGTATATCTTCGTCAAGTTTTGTCTGTTTAAGTCGTTTTGGCTCAGGTCCTGTACGATGAGATGAAAATCAACATCAATAATGATTACTAGATAATGATAAGCTGACTAGCTGACATTGCTCGCAGAACAAATGGCCGATGAAGCCGAAAAGTTCTGGAGTGGCTACCGCGAACTGGAAGACGTTGCGTTGGGAGGCCTCCCACTAGGTGGACCGATGACCTGGTGAAGGTTGCGGGGTCCCGCTTGATGAGAGACGCACGGGACCGGTCAGTGTGGCGACACTTGGGGGAGGCCTATGTCCAGCATAGGACGTCTTTCGCCTGAAATGATGATGATGATAAATGATAAGCGTTCTCTCATCACCTACTCAGCTATCAAGTTTTCTCGCCAAATATAACATATCCCAGAAGGATTAAGCAGAAGTATACTAATAGTACCTACACCCACATTTCCTCAAGTTAAGTCCCATGTAATAGGGAGCGAGCCTATTGCCATCAACAGGGCAAAAATCCAGACTCCGTGGCTGCCAATGAGAAATTCCTGATGGAAAAATCCAATAACACTGCCCGACCTGGGAATCGAACCCAGGACCTCATGCTCAGCAGTCGTGCTTGCGACCACTAGACGAACGAGGCAGTCGCCGAAAATGCTAGCTCAAAAACCCCCTGGGCTACCTACATGTAAACAAAGGGTAATTAAAAACCATTTCTTGCAATAATTTAGTTTTAATAGGTTAACCTAACCATTTCCTAAGAACTAAAGTAAATTATTACATAATTACAAGATAATTCACTAACCTTTGGCGTTAATCTTAATTTACGGTAACATTAAAATTAGGTACAGTTTAACCAGGATAGATATGCGCTCCGATAATCTTCGTTTTTTCCGTATTAGTACGTGCACGCGGCGATATATCAATATTTACTTAAGGTAGAAGCGCAAGTGTAGCCCGCGAGATTTAAATTTTCTCAAGTTTATTGCAATTTGCAGGTCAGTGTCAAGTTGTATGTTGATGAAAATATGAATCGCGCCAGTAAAACGTATGGAGTTACAGAATTATAATCATTCAAATCATCAATACAGCTCTCCAAATTCATATAACCCCATTCAATAGCTATTTCATGAAAAAGTCACTCTTTGAGATTATATGAACTTCGAGGACAATACAGAATGGGCAAGTACAGCTCTATACTAGATCTAATCATCGATTTCTCGCGTGTTCGTATTAGCGAGATACACAATGATTGCCGAAGCGCAAACATTTTCTGGGAGAACTGTATGATTAGTATAATTACAATAGGTTGATCAGGAAAATGTTGGCGAGAAAATATATGGTTTTGCAAGTCATAACCTTACATATGTGACGTAAAAACAATGGAATCTTTATAATTATTAAGTCATCAAACGTCATTAAAATAGCCTCTACAGACGGCGAAACTTACCATGTTCGAGTTTGGGTCTACAAGTGACAATCGCTGTTATAGTATAGCCACTATATAGGGTGTAACGAGACCCATCACGAAGCCGTCAACCATGCATTATGTACATACGGCTACACATCAAGCTATACATTTCCAGTTTGTGCTGATCAGGATTTCCGTACAATGCGAGGTCAGCTTATACTCGAAATGCATAGCTTGATGTGTAGCCGTGTGTACATCAAACTAAGTAACTTTACGCAAAAATTATTGCTGTTAAACGACTTTTTTTTGGGGTAAAAAATCACATTTTACGGTAGGACTCAATGTAACGCACTCAAAACATTGTGCTGATGGATGGATTGAATAGTATGGGGGTCGTGGAGGTGTTTAAAGTAATAATCTTACATTAAAAACGTGTAAGTACTTATTTTAAAAAAAAAGTGAAAAAGTTGGAACAATGACCCCCAATTTCTCCGTAACTAGAAGGTTCCCAGTTATGGTCTAGAACAAAAAAATGATCGAAACGACGGGGAGAACAAGTATCTTTCGGCTTCGTTAATGGTCTTGTTACACCCTTTATGCGTGCAGTTCAAAGCGGCGTTGAGTGTTATGAAAACTTGCATCGATACGTCAAACTTGGCACATTTATTTTAGTTCGGTGTTTTTCCGCCTCTACAGATAAGTTAGTTGTAGATTTTTGGAAGCTTCTCTTTACAGAGCTGCATGGTTATATTGGCGCTTGAATGACATTTTAATGGCGCTGTTATTGATTGTAAACATTTGAGGAAATGAATTGAAAAAAAAACAAAATGGCGGCATTTTGTTAGAATTAGGGCCACTCGCCAATGTTAACTATATCTTCGCAACATCGTGAGGAAACCAGCATGCCTGAGAGGTAATTATTGACGGCATGTAAAGCCAAGTTAAAGGCCCATGGGTGGCATAAAAACTCTGACACCAGGTTAGGCACAAACCATACGATAAAGAAAGACTAGGTATAATCTAATGGACATTTTTGAATTTTCTATCATTGTTTTCAATGGTATGATGTCACTTTGTGTAAGCCTTAGGATCCCGAACTATTCAAATGCGGAGACGATACGAGATAAGAGGAGATATAAGTGTTGTGAACCACCAATAGAATTTCGTTATTTACACTTCTCATCGCTTCTTAACTTTAATAGAAACGGTAGAACAGAGAAGAGAGATGTCACATAAAAGGTGTAACAAGACCCTTAACGAAGCCGAAAGGCACTTGTTCTCCCCGACATTGCGATCATTTTTTTGTTCTAGACCATACCTGGGAACCTTCTAGTTACGGAGATATTGGAGATCAAAGTTACAACATTTTCTTTTAAATACATCTGTTTAATGTAAGATTTTTACTTTAAACACCTCCACGCTCCCTGTACTATTCAATGCATCCATCAGCACAATATTTGAGCGCGTTACATTGAGTCCTACCGTAAAACATGATTTTTCACCCCAAAAAAAAAAATCGTTTCCCAGCAACAATTTTTGCATAAAGTTACTTATTTGATGTACAGAATGCTTGTTTCACGGCTTCGTTATGGCTCTTGTTTGTTACATCCTGTATTTGTTTAGGCCCAGCAGGCAGCGCACAGTGGAGATGAAAAGAGACATCAGTGGCGTGCGGTGGTCGCTAAACTCGGCTGGTAACTGGGCCAGTTTAATGCGCACTTGCTAGACCCGAGCAGAGGATGGTCTGCTCTGGTCTAGCCAGTACGCATCTCCGGTGGATACACCATAATGAAAAAATCAAACTTGTGAGTCAACGCGATCAAAAGATATGACTGTTTATGTCGCATATTATGCGATTTCACAAGGGAATCAAAACCTATAGGGTACTCCCCTTTGACCTAGAATCATGAAATTTGGCAAAAAGCAAGGCCTTAAAGCACAAATAAAGGAAAACATCAAAAAATAAAATAAAAATTGAAAATTAAAGGGAAATGGTCCATACATCCACAGTTGACCCCCAATTAAGTTTTTTTTTTAGATAATCGCACGGAACCCTTCGCGCGCGAATTTGACTCACACTTGGCCGGTTTTTTGTATGTATTGCCACTAAACTACTTAAATATTGTCATAATTACTGGAAAAATAATGCTTTTCTCTGTGTTTTCAATATTTTCAGGACTGACAGCCATCCACTTTTCATTACAAAACTCATCATAAAAATCTCAGTTCTACTTAGATCTAATACCCAATCTTATGTCCTAAACTAGCAGCAGTTCTTCTAATCCAGTCCAGGTACGAAGCAACCCTGGTATAGACCCCAGGTCGGGCTCTCCTGGCACACCCTGACCCCCACGAGACCACGCCGTGAAGTTGCCATCGGCTGGAGCTCATGCAGGCTAGGGGACCTCCTGAGTCTCCTCGGCAGGCGTCGACGCCGCCGGATAGGATGCCTGTGGAAATATAAATATTTTTACATTTAATATAAAGTGACACGTCGATGAAGGAGGTAACCATACTTATCGACGCAGAATCAACTTAAATGACAGAAGTAGGTATACCAGAGTACGCCCAGTTTTCGACAGTTACGTTAAAGTCCGATATAACAGGGGCGTATCTTAAATGACTATCAACTTAGCTCGGATTTAGGCTGCTGACTGCTATTGAGAAATTCCAAATAGAAAAACCTAATTAAGGACATTTTGTCAGACATGGGAACAATAGCCAGGACCTCAGCTAAGTCGGGCTTGCTACCTCTATACCAATTAGGCATTCAATTACAAAGGTAAATTTCAAACACTGTTTTAAACTGTCACGGTTTACACTTACGCATAAACTGTCACTTACGGTATCTTCCGTGAGTGTCTTTAATTTTGAGCTCCCGATATTTCGACGCTGTTGCAAGCGCCATCCCATTAGTCAACCCGCGATCATGGCGCTTGCAACAGCGTCGAAATATCGGGAGCTCAAAATTACGAGTACAGACAATCACGTGTGACAGTTTATGTGTAAGGTCAATTTCCTCTAGACGCCACTTTTCGGTAAGGAAAAATCTTTCAGTAATGTCTGCAACTGTGAGCAATGCTCGTACAGTAATAGAAAAGGCCTTTGCCCCTTCAAAGAGGCAATTCAAGTTCATTTTGGTATTCATAATTATACCAACCCTGTTATTATCATAGATATTAATCTGTAATAGTCATAATAATACGATGGATTTACTGATCAGTGGTGTTCTCTATATGGCCGCTTTGTGCTCGCAGTTTTTTGGCCAAAGTTGGATATGCTAGCCACTTGAGAGCACATGACAGAGCAGCACACCAAAACTCTCGACAACCTCCCTAGAAAGCCATCGAATGTAGTCGCTGTGACAGAAATCGGCTAGATGGCATCATCATCGGATCAGTGGAAGCGGTATGGAGACTTAAGTATCTAATAGTGACCGCAATTGTTCTTTAGCAGTTCAACTGTTATAGGCTAGCGGCGGTTTTATTATTAAAAAAATGTAACTATACAGCCATGGTTGGATTTAGATTTTATATAGTAGAAAAATATTTGCTTTAGTTTAATTGTTCAGGGAGAAAACTCAAACTCAAAGCGTTTATTTATTTTTATTTCAGGCATTTTGCATAGTAAAAAATAAACTACCAATGGTCTATAGTTGCCCATTCAAAAATAGTTGATCTCATGGAGAAGAATGGGCAAGAAACTCCATGGACACTCTTTTCAAATCAAGTTAGATATTACATAGTCCTGGGTACAATATTGTTGCTTCTATTTAAGAGCACAATATAGAGATAGAAAAGAAAAAAATAAACAATTAAAACCTTAAAGATTAGAATAAGAAGTTCTAAAACAGGAGAATACGTTTGTATGGGTAAGCACCGCTCGCGCTAGTCAATAGTGATAGCACGTTCGTCTGTCTAAGCGGGCTATGTCCGCAGTCGACTGATGTTTCGGCCCTTATGTCCTAGTACTCGTATCGGTGGGCTTATCGGAGGTGGTGGGTGCTTTAACCTTTCGTATGCCGAGTATATTACCGATATTGCCGACACAATTAAAAACCTATTGTGTCTCGCGTAGATCTACGTTCCAGCACACGAAGGGTTAAGGTACTATCAAACTGGTACAAACAGATTGCGGCCATTATACGCTGTCAGATAACATATCACCGATAGGATAGGCAGAGGTGTACTTAATAGTACCTACACCCACATATTATTGCCTTTTATGTGTAAGTCCCATGTAGTAGTGAGCGAGCCTTCAAATTGGGCACAAATCCAGATTCTGTGGCTCAGAGAAATTTCTGATGGATGAACCCATGATACTTTACCCCACCAGGTAATCGAACCCAGGACCTCATACTCAGCAGTCGCGGTTGCACTTGACTAACGAGGCAGACCCGGTGTACCCGGTTGTTGTAGCCATTACGTAATTTATCTGCTCCAATCTGATTTGGTTGGCGCCTGTCGTTTTTTTAAAAGCAATCATTTGCGTTACTACAATACTTAAGAAAACTCCAAAATTGGACCAAAACAAAATGCAATAACATTCTAAATCTTCCATTTTAAAACAAATCTCTTGTTTTACACCCACCTGCGCAGATCATAGAGTCCAGTATCGCCTGTTGTCTTCCACCCAGGATCTGGCTTTTCCTACAAGTAGTGAGATCTAACACTGGTACTGCAGCCGCCCTCAGGGTCGGTGCGAAGTTCTCCGTGTTCTCTGGAAAGAAGAGAGGAGACTGGATATTGATGATTGAAAGCAAGATTAAGGTAACCTACATTAAGGGAGGGCCGAAAGACTTGTTCTCCCCGTCATTGCGACAATTTTTTGTTCTAGACCATACCTGGGTACCTTCTAGTTACGAAGATAGTGGTGGTCAAAGTTACAACTTTTTCAAAAGTTTGTTTTTTAAATACATGTTTGTGATGTAAGATTTATACTTTAAGAATCTCCTTGACCCCCGTACTATTCATTCCATCCATCAGCACAATGTTTTGAGTGCGTTTCATTGTACTTTATTTTGTTTTAATTTTATTGTAGTCCTACCGTAAAACGTGATTTTTCACCCCAAAAAAAAGTGGTTTCCCAGCTTTAATTTTTGCGTAAAGTTACTTAGTTTGATGTACGTATAATGCTGGTTGACGGCTTCGTTAAGGGTCCTATCTTGTCTCTCTTCTTGGCAGCGCCTTTTTTATTTTACAAGTGGCCAGCATTCAAAACAAAAATGAATAACAGCTTCTTAGTAACGATTGCTATTCAACAGACGAGATGTGGTCTAATTCCAAAGGTACTGCGACCTTGGAAAATATGCCTTAAAATTAATATTAACAACTCCATTTTCCATCGTAGCTCACACTTGTCCGATGCCATTCTGCTCCACCTGTACTTGCGCCCACATAGAAAAAGCCGTTAATGTAAAATATCTGGGCATTATCATTGACTGTGCACTAAATTTTCACGAGCACATTACCGTTTTGAGTGGCAGGCTGCGGAAGTTAATGTACGTCTTTAAGACCATTAGACGGGTGGCTGAGGAAAAGGTGAAGAAGTTGGTTTATTTGGCCCTCGCTCAATCCTTGTTGACTTACTGCATCACCTCCTGGGGTGGTGCCCCAAAATACACTATTCTTGAATTAGAAAGAGCGCAGAGAGCCATCTTAAAAGTATCACTGTGCCTTCCTTTTAGATACCCTACCGTTCTCCTATATACAGAAGCGAAAGTCTTGACAGTGCGCCAACTATTCATTCAACAAACAATTTTGAAGCAGCACGGCCTCTTAACATATTCCCCCTCCCTATCGCGTGGTAAAAGACGATACAACCCCGTAGTCAACCACACCAGGCTTTCGACTAAATTTTCTCAGCGATTCTTCTGCCACCTCGGTCATTACCTGTACAATAAAATTAACAGAATTCTGCCTATTTATGACCTAAATAAAATTAAATGCAAAATGAAACTTACTAGTTGGATTCAGGAACTAAACTACCTGGAAACTGAAAATATCCTAGCTGTCTCGGTGTAGTTCATTATTTGAGTAAATTATTTACGAAAATTATTCATTAAATTATTGTATATTATCATCCACATTAGCCATCAATATTATATAAAATTCTACATCCTCACTCACTACATATACACAATCCACCCTACACTTTCCTTCATCCTCACACAATACTAACCATACTAACACTATATAGATTCAGAAATTGCATCTTAAATTGTTAAATATTTCGCGACCACTGTTTGATAAAGCACTAGAATGTTATATAACCCAAGCGTGGAGACCTGGTGTCCTGAAATACAGGCCCCAAGCCTAGTTTAGGCACCAGTCTCCGACAATATACTTACTGTATCCACTTGTTCCCTTAGAAATAATGTTTTTAATGTGTATTGTGGCGAGAAAATAAAGATTATTATTATTATTATTATATAATATCTGCTTATAAGAAAGCGACACAATAACTGTGTATTGCCGTTTTTAAAAATGGAATTTTCAGCGCCTGTGGGTAAAATGTTGGCCACCTTCATGATGTGGTAAGCTGTATATCATATTTCAAAAGGCTTATAAAAAACTGTTACTTAGTTTGAAATTATTCGTCACAAAGTACCTGGTTTTATTAAGTACTAGCGACCCGCCCCGGTTTCGCACGAGTGCAATGTCATACATACCTTCCTCTTGAATCACACTATCTATTAAAAAAACCGCATCAAAATCCGTTGCGCTGTTTTAAAGATCTAAGCATACAAAAAGACAGCGGAAGTGACTTTGTTTTATACTATGTAGTGATGTATATTATAATTACTATTTACGAGGAGCTCGTAGCTTGACAATAAAAACCGCTCGGATCAACCTTCAGGTTAAACCACACTTGCCTAGGTTGGTCTGTGGACGGGTGACCAACCATTACATACCGAGTTTCCTCCGCACCTCGGAAAGCACGTTAAACCGTGGGTCCCGGCTGTCATCTGTAGATCTTTGACAGTCGTTACAGGGAGTCAGTGGCCCGAAAGTCATGACAACCAGATTTATCAAGGGGTATCGTATTACCCAGTACTAGCTAGGTTGTGGAGGTCAGATAGGCAGTCGCTCCAAGTAAAATACTGGTATTCAGCTGCATCTAGTTAGACTGGAAGCTGACCCCAACGAGTTGGGAAAAGGCTAGGCAGATGTTGATGATAGTATAACTATGTATGGTGTGGTGGAATGATGGTAATGGTAACATTTTAACATACTAAGGTCACGAAATACCCACCCACTCCCGTCCCGGGAACATAATTCCCAGTAATTTCATAAATAAGTAGCTATTGGCTTCACTCGTATTTTGGTTGGAAATTATCCCACCGGCACGTTGTAAATATAGCTTAGGGCACTCGGGAATAATGTAGCTTCCTATTAGTGAACGAATTTTCAAAATCGGTTCAGTAGATCCAGAGATTACCCCTACAACCTCCCAAACTCACAAACTTTACCTCTTTTTAATATTAGTATAGAAGTATAGATCAATTCGGAACGTTGTCTACCTGCCTGGAACCCCCAACCGCTGACGGCGCACCACTTGCCAGCGGTGACTCCATCATCAGGCAAGCATATAGGGCGCACGTGTGAGTTGAACTGTACGCCGTTGCCAGAGCGGGAGACCAGGATTACTGCTATGTCGTTGCTGTGAGGGCCGTCTGGAATTGAAATGGAAGAATATTGTATAATTTATTTTGTTGTTTTTTTTACTGCTTCGTTAGTGTAGTGATCACAAGCTGTATGGCGATCAGCTGCCGCGGATGCTCATCAGTAGGCAATGAGTATGAGGTCCAAGGTGCGATTTTCAGGTCGGGCTTAGAGGGAGTTACTAGTTTTTAGGGTTCCGTAGTCAACAAGGAAAGGAACCCTTATAGTTTCGCCATGTCCGTCTGTCTGTCTGCAACTCAGTTCAAAGAATCTTTGTACTAGAAAGCTGTAATTTGGCAAAAATATACAGATTATATAATTACGCCGACAAAGATGTAAAATAAAATTTTGAAAAGTATTTTTTTAGGGTACCAGTGCCTACATGTAAAGTGCAGTTTTTTTTTCTCGCGTAATTTGGGTTTTCATAATGTGGGATGTCGTTGGATAGGTCTTTTAAAAATATTGCGAGTTTGTTTAAATAATTCTTCGATTTTGGAATTCGTTTGTGAAATATTACGCTTTAAAGTGCTAATTTTTGTTAGACTCAAGTGTCCCCCCCCTGTAACATCTAAATGGTTGTGTTTGGTATGTGAAAAAAATCACGGATGTAGTTTATATAAGGAAATTAAAAGAAAAACTATCACAGCTAAGTAGGCTTTACAAGTTTACGAGTAATAGTCGACCAACTTGTAAAATGTACTTGGATAACATATTTTCCTAAACATAATGTATGGGAGCACAGGTTTTTCAACTGCAAATGTAAGTTTGTTTTTTTATTACCACAATAAAAATCATCGTTCGGAGGAAAATCCGCATATTTAGAAGGGCAACTACGGAACCCTACATTGTGCGTGGCCAGACACGCACATGGCCGGTTTTTTTAAATTAGGAATTTATTTCTCAAAAAAACGGATTATAGATTATTTATGACCGGTTGATAGCAACTGGCACCCTCTCTATCTTAGTGTATACTAATCAAAGGTACACCTCTACCTAAGCTTTTGAGGAAAACTGCCGTGATGTTATGTTATTAATTTCATAAATAATAACTAGTGACCGGAATAGGTAGAGCTAATGTGCCTAAAGTTCAAGGAACAGAAACGAAAGTGGAGACTTCCTTACGACGATTTTTTTTTTTTTCGGAATATTTGTTCCGTATGTCGGAACACTACTTAAGTACAACTAAAATTATTAAAGTAAAATAACTATCGAATTCATTTACTGTTTCTGTTTAAAAAATAAAAGGTAATTTCCTTATCTTCGTTTGAACGCCGGCGCCGAACGGCGGCGGTAAGTAAGTGCGGAAGCTAATTTAATGTTCATACCATTTAATAGCTAGAACTAACAAGGTAAAAAAAAAACAATTTAAAGGTTTTCATGCCATTTATTCATTCTGTACAATTATTGGAAGTAAACGTAAACAACTAACTAACGTAACTTTTGAGAACGTTCTCCTTGTTGTCGAAGTGGGTTAAAACAAGATAAAATAATGAGTTCAATTAGTTTACTGTACTGATTAATAAATACAATTATTATTATTATATGTACTTAACTGATTCCGAGACATTTCCGAGTTTCAGAAAAAAATATTCGGAAAAGAAAAATGTAGTCGTAAGGAACACTTTTCGTTTCAGTTCCTTGCTTGAACTTAGGTACATTAGCTCTACCTATTCCGATCACTGACATAACGTAGTGTTAGCTTTCTTTACTAAAGAATGACTTACTTTTCCTAAAATCCGGATGACGTACCACCTTCTCAGCCAAGAACCGATGCTCATGCTTGTCTTGCACCTTCAGACGATGCTCTCCAACCACCAGTCGAATGTGCTCCAGATTCAAGGGTTGCTGGAACATTGAAACTACATTAATTTCAAATTATATTAGTTCTTTTTTTTTCGGGACTTCGTTATAAGTACTACGTATTGTTTTCAAACATTTTTTTTTAAATAAAAAACAATTGGTTTAAATCCAAATTGAATCTATTGTGGTGGGGACAATTTCAAAACTGATATATTTTTTTCTTAGGGTATATACACCTGGGCTGAAACATGGAGGTAGGTTCTCCTACAAATTCATAATTCCTTATTTATAATTCATAAGATGAATAGGTCTTGGCGCTAAAGCTATTTATGTAAGCTTATCTATCTTGGAATAGTTCGCTTTTCATGCTTCCGTACCCGAAGGGTAACCAACGGGACTCTATTACAAGGCCTCCGCTGTCCGTCCGTCCGTCTGTCTGTCAGCGGGCTGTATCAAGATCCGTAATAGATAAACAGTTTAAATTTTCACAGAATGTTTATCTTTGTTGCCGCTACAACAACAAATGATAAAAATAAATTAGTAATTAAAAGGTGCTCCTCTACTACGATGGTACGAAAGAAACCCTTCATGAACGAGTCCAACCCGCACTTGGCACTTTTACTTATGAAATAGTAGGTAATCATAAAGGCAACAAACTTTGTCAAAACAATGCGCGGCTGACAGGACCAGTCTCTCAGCGATGACAGCGCCCCCACAGTGATGTTCAAACGTCAGTTTGTCCACGTCCAGCATCTGGATCTCCACCTGAAATATAAGGTTATTTTATGAAGTTTCCCTGTTACGTTCGAATGGTTAGCCAGAGGTGTACGACCAACATCGAGTTCAAGCGTAAACTTTTTAAAACAGATGTCGTTTGTTTCGCGAATTGAAATAGCGGGAATCGACATTTTCTCAAACATGCTTGGTTTGAGCATTATTTTGACAACCTTCTTCGAGATAAATCGAATTTGCTGTAGGTACTGGCCAGATACATGCGACCAGCGGCCGGCAAAAGTTGTATGAAAATACATATCTGTCGTGTTTAGCGGCCAATTAAATTACGTATAGTAAACTCATATCTGACGTTTTATTTAAAAATGGAACGATCTTTTACTCTGAAACATGGCAACCAAGGAGGCAACTTTTCAAAGGTTTTATTTCGAATTGGCTTGCAAATAGAAAGCGGTTTATTGAAAAAAAAAATCATTGAACTCTTCAACGCGAGAAAAAATATTGTTGTTTGTGTGCATCATTGATTTTGAAAAGTAATTGTATTTCCTCGCATTATTTGGGAAAAGTACTATACAAGCCTTGGCCACAACTAGGCATTGATGGACTTACGTATGTGTGGGCTTCGCCTGAGCCCATATTTACACGTTCGTCCATCAATGCCTCTGTTGCTGGCCGTTGCAGTAACGTACTTATAGAGAATGATTCGTATATTTAAAGTATAAATTACGCATCAAGTTACTACAAACTGTCAAATTTTCTTATTCGATTTTGAACTTAACCAACAACACTCTGTGGTTTAAAATCATTTGGAGAAATGACGATAGGAGAATGGCGACTGTACCTAGATTTTCGTTTGCCAACTTAACATACATGTTCCTGATCATCATTATGATTTGTCAGTTTCTATTAGTTTAAAACACAGGTCTGTGAAGTTGTGTCATTTGTAAACCGATTTGAAAAATTCTTTTTTCATCTAAAACGATATGGTTCCCGATTGGTCCCATAGAAATTTCATCAAAATCGGTTTAGGAATTTGGTTGTTTTCCTCACGTTAATTGTCACATCACGCGACGTCGCGTGCTGCAGGCGCTTTGATGTAGGTACATCACGCGACGTCGCGTAATACTTGCTAGTTAAATTTGACACACAATTGTGAAATTTTGCACGCATGTGTATATCGCGACACAATACAATATTATGATGACATGGAGCTGATCTGATGATGGAGCTGGAGGGTGGCCATAGGAACTCTGTAATAAAACAACGCAACGCCATCGAATTTGGACTCGTTTGATACGTCTTGACAAGTACTTTAGTCCTAAATGGTAACCAGGGTCTGATGATGGAGCTGGAAGGTGGCCATAGGAACTCCGTTATAAAACGACATAACCCCATCGAGTTTGGGTTCGTATAATTCATCTTGTCGAGTACTTTGTCTCTAGATGGCACCCAGAGTCTGGTGATGGAGCTGGAAGGTAGTCACAGGTAGTCCGTAATAAAATGACACAATCCCATCGAGTTTGTGCTCGTATGATTCGTCTTGACGAGTACCTACTTTAACTAACTTATAGTTACAATGTAAAAATTAATTCATGACAAGAATTTGTGTGGTAAACTACAACTAAAAAGGGTAAAATAAAAAAACTTTCTTGCGAAAACAAAACAGACTTCCAAAAAACACTAAAAAGTCTAAAATAACTTGACTTTCGGAAGTCGGTGGCAAAAATGATACAAATAAAGACACCGACTTCCGAAAGTCAAGTGTTTTTTTGAAACTCGGTTTTGTTTGCTCAAGAAAGCTTTTTTTTAATATCCAATATTAAAACCGGAAACTTACATATATTACTGAAATACTGATATCTCATTCGTCTACGCCTATTTAGACCAAACACCAGTGAAAGCCGACCTTAACACCAATTAGGACCATCATCCTCAAATCGTCACTCTCAATTTCTTTCAAAACTTAAAAAGCCCACGTCTTACAAATTGCTCATTCATTCATTCAAACATAAACACACCATGAAAACCTCATTACAGAAAGTGAAAGTTGCGATAATTGTGTTCATTCATTGTTAATTTGTCTCTGATCTTGCACCACAGTGACTTTTATTCTCATCGCCATATGGTTTATGTCAGAGGTAGAAAAAAAAAATTGAAAAGACTCGTGCCATTCGTTTTCGAAACTAACACAGTCTGTGACATTTGGCGGGCTATTTTGCGCGGGAACTAAGGATGCACGATTTTTGCATTCGTATATCGATATTTTAAATCGATCTCGATCGCTTATTTGCGATACAGTTATAGGATCGCCTCGAATGGCTTCGATCCGATTCTTCAATTATTATCGCATCGTATCGTCCTCTGAGTTTCACGATACCTGCTTTTGTATCCATACTTATTATTGATTGTACCTACTTATGACCCATCATGTGTGTAAACAACAACAGGGATATTGCGTATCTTTGTTGACAGTTCATAGTGATCATCACTTGTCGAGTTTTGAAATACCATGACCGTTCTTGTTGGTTTCAACTGAATTTAACCGTGCAGAACGGTCATTGTATATCACAACTCACCAAGTGATGAGCACTATGAACTCTCAACAGAACAACGCAATAGCCCTGGTGGACAGACAGGACATAATTTTGCACACTAAAGGAGCTAATGGACGTTACAGAAAGTGCCAAACCCGCCGCCATATTTTGGGCTGAATCAATTTAGATTGCCATCGACTTGTTATTTAAAGAAGAACGAATGTTCTTAGTAGTCTCTAGATATAAAGGGTGTAACAAGACCCTTAACGAAGCCGAAAGGTACTTTTTCTCCCCGTCATTGCGATAATTTTTTTCTTTTAGACCTGGGAACCTTCTAGTTACGGAGATATTGGGGGTCAAAGTTCCAACTTTTTCACAAGTTTTTTTTTTAATACAAGCTTTTAATGTAAGATTTTTACTTAAAACACCTCCACGACCCCCGTACTATTCAATGTATCCATCAGCACAGTGATTTAAGTGCATTACATAGAGATTTACGGAAAAACGTGATTTTTGACCCCAAAATAAAAAGTCAGCCCAGGAATAATTTTGGCGTAAAGTTACTTAGTTTGATGTACATAATACTTGGTTGACGGCTTCGTGAAGGGTCCTGTTACACCCTGTATAGATTAAATAGTCTAAAGGGAAAAATTCCAGACATTCTTTTGAACTCCTTTTCAATTCTTTTAAATTGACTGATCATGCAATTTATGACGATAATATAATTATAATCCATTCATCCCGATACCAGTAGGTACTTTTGTATCTATGTAAACTATCGGAGTATCGCAGTATGTTGTATCGATACTTTAAATCATCCGATCGGATCTTACAACACTAGCGGGAGCAAAAACAAAAATGGCGAGTTATGTAATATCTTTGTCATCTTTGTAAACTTTTCGGCTTAGCAATTTTAAGTACCTACCTATATTTTTGTCTCGTTGTGTGTTTCGTTTTTTTATTTGAATGTTTTTGTGCTTTAGTATGGATGTAATTAGCAACTTTTCCACCATGCAGGCCCAGTGCGAGTTGGTAGATGTCACATGTCTTCGAATATTTGGTTCTAGGACACTCTGGTTTCCTCACGATGTTTTCCTTCACCGTTTTTGAGAGCAGTGCTAATGAAATAAATTAAACCAAGTAATGTGCCTGCCTGGGTTCGAACCCACGACTTACTGTTCGTAAGTCGGAGTCGCCACCGCTGTGCCACCGCTTCTCTCATTGACCCGCGCAACTTCGTCTGCGTCACATAAGAGAGAGACATTTTTCATTAATGCTCCATTCCTATTGGTCGTAGCGTAATGTTATATAACCTTCCTCGATAATTGGGCTATCCAATACGTAATGATTTTTTTATGTTCGAACCAGAAGTTCCTGAGATTAGCGCGTTCAACCAAAAAAATAAACAAACTCTTTAGCTATGTAATATTATAGTCTAGATTGTTGCTGTCACAAGACATTTTCGAATATTATGCTTTTGCAAAAAAATACGATAAAAAACAAAGGGACATAACATGCAATTGCAACTCTTAAAATTACACGATTTTGGTAGTACGAGTACTTAAGGAAAAAGGTAAAGTACTTAAAATGGGCGTTATATAGATGTCAAATCAATCAATATTTTGGCAGTTTCGAATAATAATTTCATATCCACATAACATTTGACCTTATTTTTTTAAATAAGTTATTGGTAACCAGCACTGTACCCGCAGATGAGCAGACGACTTTGTCACCATCGCGGGAATATCCTGGATGAGGCTGAGGCGATGAGGCACAAGAACATGGAGCTTGGCACCGGTAAAGAGAGCCTAAACCCAGCAGTGGGTAAAGTCGGTCTGTGGATAATGATGACGATGGTAACTACTAGTTCTAACTAACTGGACCCACGTGGTGAATTATGGTGGTTGGATTCGGTTGGCCGCTCTTAAAGCACGTTAAGTCTTTGGTCCCATCTGTCATCTGTAGATCTTTGACAGTCAACGAACCTGTAACGACAGGGAGTGGCCCAAAAAGTCTGACAACCAGTCTTACCAAGGACTATCGTATTACCCAGTGCCAACTGGGTTGTGGAGGTCAGATAGGCAGTCGCTCCATGTAAAATACTGATATTCAGCTGCATCCGGTTAGACTGGAAGCCGACCCCAACATATTTGGGGAAAGGCTAGACAGATGATGGATTCGGGCTATAGAAATAATCTGGCCAAATGGGGGTCGATGATTCCATCGACCCGCCTCAAATACACTGTCAGTGTTTTGTTCGCGCTCCTTTGCAGGATATGCCCCACCTCCTTTCTTGCCCATCCTGCCCAGCCACCTGCAGCTTCCAAGATTTAAACGAAGCCAACGACAGAGCTGTGCAGGTGGCTATATACTGGTCGGTTACTATTTGAGTCCATCGACACGCAAAGAAGAAAAAGAAGAAGGTGGATTATGGCCGAAATCCACGTGCAAAGATGAGGCTTGTTTTCCAGAAGTGGAAACAATTGTTCCGAGCTGCTCAATCTTCGGCTCGTGGGTCACTCTTTGACCCGCCAACGCATTTGAAATGGTCCGAAACGAGCGGTCATCAGACGACAGCATTGCCGGGGAGTTTAGTTTTGCTCAGGAGTTTGTTCCGCCACTTCGTCTTCCCAGCTACAACACTAGGAAGTGGCGAAGGGGGGTTGGTGAAGGGGGGGGCGTTTTGGGGGACTGTCTCTTGTAAACTTTAACGTTCAATAAAACCGGCCAAATGCAGTATACTACAGTACTAATCTGTATAAACAGGAGCATGTAGGGCCATGTGTGAGTAGGAAGATGTAACTCCACCTTGTTAAGTGGGGCTACCGCAATGAAATAGCAGCGAGGTGTGGTTGTGGAGCTGTGTCACAAACTATGCTCCACCTCCTATCCTGCCCTCTTAGCTCAAAAACATGTAGCCCAAGCGACCTCTGCGCTGCCACCGACGAAGCGGTGGAAATGGCGAAGTTCTGGGCTAATAAAATATAAAAATTGTCGTGCCAGCGACACGAAGAAGAAGTTGAAGAGAAGAATCTGTATATTCATGCCAAATTACAGCTTTCTAGTACTAAGCGTTTTTGAAAAGCTACGGATAGACAGACGGACATGATGAAACTGTAAGGGTTCTTGTTGACTACGGAACCCTAAAAAGAGCTCATTATCGGCCTAATTTGAATAAATGACTTTTGAATTTGATTTTTGACATTGACAGTTTTTTGACAATAGATTTTAGAATTTCAAACCCGATCGAAGCAATATTTGGTTTGTTATGAGCATTCTAAAGAAGCCATTATCCAGATCGAAGTTAAAGAAATCCAAAAACTAGGTACACTGCATGTAAAGGCTGTAACAAGACCCATAACGAAGCCGAAAGGCTCTTCCTCTCCCCGTCATTGCGATAATATTTTTGTTCTAAACCATACCGAAGGTCCCAACTTTTCCACAAGTTTTTTTTTTTAAATACCTGTTTTTAATGTAAGATTTTTACTTTAAAAACCTCGGCCCCCTCGTACTATTCAATCCATCCATCAGCACAATGTTTTGAATCCGTTACATTGAGTCCTACCGTAAAACATGATTTTACACCCCAAAAAAAAAGTCGTTTCCCAGCAATAATACTTGCGTAAAGTTACTTAGTAGTTTGATGTACATAATGCTTGGTGGACGGCTTTGTTAAGGTCTTGTTACACCCTGTCTACATTTTTTTCTGGAAACATTTTCACAATAAATGTGACAGTGGCGTATTTTTACCCTTAGACGGGGTCATGGCCCCGGGCCATAAACTGAGAGGGTTACACACCGCTTCTTGATACAAGAAGAAGGGGAATGGTCAATTTTCGTTCGACACTCTCAAACAATAATTGACTATTCCCAAAAATACAAAATATAGTTCATTGCTTGTAGATTACAGGAAAACCTAAGAATTCTATCAATTAAAAATAAAGGGGACAAATTAGGAAATTAAAAAAAAGTTTTGCAAACCTTTCTGAGTCATATGCAGCGTGTAACAGAAAGGGTATAATCATATGGAATACTGTGGTACGGACCATGAAACTGAACAACTTTCTCTATGGGACCACTATGGAAATCGTAAAAAAATAATCAGCTGTCCTATACAAAAATTTCAATACCTACTCGATCTAAATGTATGGGACAGCTGATTATTTTTTTACGATTTCGATGGTGGTCCCATAGAGAAAGTTGTTCAGTTTGATGGTCCGTACCACAGTATTTCATATGATTATACCCTTTCTGTTACACGCTGTATATAAAATGATAGGGCTCATTTTGAGGATCTCAATTTTTTTTTTTATTATTGTAAAATATAATAGTTTTGATTTTATTCATGAAAGAAACATTTGACTTTGGTACTGTACGGAACCCTCTCCACACGAGTTCAACTCGCACTTGACCGGTTTTTCTAGGATACATATTAAGTAAGTAACTGGTGTTTTCGACTTTGAAATCCAAACCCCCAAAAATTTAACTATTTATATAACATAACATCACGCTGTAATCCCCGGCGGGTTAGGCAGAGCTGTACCTAATAGTACACCCACATTTTGCCAGTCACGTTAAAGTCCCATGTAATAGGAGGCGAGCCTATTGCCATCAACCGGGCACAGATCTAGACTCTGTGGCTGTTACTGAGAAATTCCTGATGAAAAACCCAATAAAGCCCTGCCCGACCCGGGAATCGAAACCAGGACTTCTTGCTCAGCAGTCGCGCTTGTGGCCACTAGACCAAAGAGGCCGGTAGTGAAACCATCTATGTATTAACTATTTAACTCAACGAATATTGTTACTAATAGTAACCTTATTGGTAACTATATTTTCGAGCCGTTTGGGGTTGAAACTCTAGGTCCGTGGGGTCCAAGTGCTCACAGCCTTTTCAAGGATATTTCAAAACGCTTAGTTGACACTTCCTGTGACCCAAGGGCTGGCTTTTACCTTGGCCAGACTTAGCGTTCCCAAACACGTGGCAACGCCGCTAGTCTTTTGAAGACATTACCAGTTGACAACGTTGAGGAGGAGTTTTTTGACGCCATTTTTAGGCTTCCGTAACCGAAGGGTAAAAACGGGACCCAATCTACTAATAATCCACTGTCCGTCTGTTTGGCTGTCTGTCACCAGGGGCCTTAGTCTGTTATTGCAATAGTGTCAGAATGGTCTATCATTGATTTAATAAGGCCCCGCGCAGACGAATTACCCTATGTACGCACGTCAAACGAGTTTCGAACGCGCTTCAATACGCCGTGGGCTAGGGGCCTTATTAAATCAATTATAGACCATTCTGACACTATTGCAATAGCAGACTAAGGCCCCAGGCTGTATCTCATGAACCGTGACAGCTAGACAGTTGACATTTTCACAGATGATATATTTCTGTTGCCGCAATAACAATAAATACTAAAAACAGAATAAAATAAATATTTAAGGGGGGCTCCGATACAACAAACGTGTTTTTTTTTTTTAGATAAGGTACGGAACACTGCGTGCGCGAGTACGACTCGTACTTGGCCGATTTTTTTGTTTATTTTAAGTTTATATGTTTATATAATATTTTTAAACACGTCACACACATTATTTTACGTCTGAAAAAGATCGTTCAATCTGAGAAACGTCTGAAAGACATTGTTTTCTTTAACTCGACAAATACACTTACTTGCCAAGGAAAAGCCCCATACGGAGTTTCAGTCCCTCCGACGATCTTCCCAGTCCTCCTCGGGTTAAAATCCACTGTCCGTGTACCACACTGCACTTTTTCCGATTTTCCTGACGTAGACACTAGGTTCTGATTGAAATAATTCGAAGAAAAACTAGAAAAAGCTTTCGAAGGTCTCGTCCTATTTTTATAATACTCCAAGTGATTGACTTTGTTTAAAAAATAATCGCAACTAACTGTGCTAAGGAAAAACAAAGAAAAGATGTATTTCAACATTTTTGTTTTCAATATTTTTTTGTAACTTTCAAAGAGTAAACTTTTTCATAAAGTTACTGAAGTCTGTTTTAAAGTTAATTTGAAATCTTAAAGTTTTTTTTTAATGTCGAAATTTTAAAATCAGACGCGTCCACACATAATGGCGACCGAAAACGAAATGAGACATTACTGGTCCGTTTTTATTTTTTTTAAAACATGCATTGGCTTCGATCACAATGCCATGTGTGATATACACGGTAATGTGGGTCACTAGATCCATCTGCGGATGCATCTTTTGTTTTTTTTTTATGTGTTTTTTTTATTTGGCGTGACAATGAATATAAATTTAGACATATAATAGACAGAATCATTGCACTAAATTGCATGACTGTTCATGCAATTTAGTGCAATGATTCTGTCTATTGAATTTTCAAGGCGTCTACGAAGAGCTTTGTCATTGTTACTCGTAGACTTTTTCGTTGTACTCCACTTTCGTAATTATAGTTGTTAGGCGTAATCAACCCCGTAATAATACCTTTACTACTTTCGTCAAAAACTCGCAGTTACTTGAAATAGAACAGAGCAGCCTATATCTTTCTATTATATTCTATTACATATAAGATCCCATTAAAATAGATGGACTTTTAACACAGCGTTCAGTACGTCCTGCCAAAGAATCCAAGCAAAAAAAACACTGATTAAAGTGATTTTATTTTGACCTAATGGATGTGTTTATTCTAGAGTGCCGCCGGCAATTTATTATGTTAGTTCAAAATAAAATCACTTTAATCCGTGTTTTTTTTGCTTGGATATCATTGGTTAAACGTACTGCACGCCGTGTTAAAATGTGTCCATCTATATTAATGGAACCTTATATAACTACATATCTGAAGCAAAGGTCCTGGACATGGGGGTTCGAGTTTGTGTAATTTTAAATAACCTCGCTCCTATTACATGAAGCAAACATAACAAATGTGGGTCTCATCCATTAGAGCTTACAGGCGTTATGTTATTTTATATGTCTATATTATTACGTCGCGCGTCGCGATATCTCAAGATCGATCAGCTACAAACAAATCTCGTATGACCGCTACTGTTCAATGTCGTCCTCAGCAAGTACTATAGTAATCACAGAAGTCGCATTCTCTGCGCTCGCATAACTGAATAGACTGAAAATTAGATTTTACACAGCATTTTTTATACTAGTGATGCGGCCTTACTTTCTCTTAAAATTAAAATTTAATTCAGGAAAATCACCGTTTCGCTGTCACATTTTGGTTAGGTATTAACTGTAACTTGGAGATAGGATTTTTTTCATAATAATATGCGATCCAAAATATATGTTCGTAACAACATAAAATTTTAAAATTAACACGAGAAAACACTTTTTAAAGTTGCTATGTGTTTACATATTGGTGCTCGTGAGTGTACGTAGTACATCCAAACGTTTTTACATTAAGAATAAAAAGCAGTAAGCTTCCATGGAAAAATCAAGTCACAAATCTTCACTATCTACAAAGTTATTTAGGATAACATTCAACTACTAATTAACTAGTAATTTTCCTGATTATTATCGATACTAATATTCCATTATTTAAGTGTACATTCTAGTGACTTATGTGCGTACTCATCGGAGAATGAACGGAAAAGTTTTTACATAGGTTTTTGTCGGTGTAGTTTCAGGCACATTTCAGTTTTGTCTCTGAGATGAGTGGTGTCTCAGGAGTAGTGGTCCAGACTTACGAGTGTCAAGTGTTGGGTTCGAACTCACGCAGACGTAATTTTATTTTAGTTATTAGATCATCACTGCTCTCAAAACGGCGAAGGAAAACACTTGAAGAAACCGACATGCCCTAGACCGGAAAATTTGAAGACAGACGGTGTGGTGACATCCACCAACTCACACTGGGCCCGCGTGGTAGATTATAGCTAGCTCCTTCTCATATAGCGGAGGCCTGTCATGTCCCAACAGTGTGACCTGCTCCGGCCGGCTATGGCAAATGTCCACAGAAGGCGGTGACACGTAAGTGTCACGTAAATCAATTGAACCATACTTATGGCTTGTTTGCCACCCTTCCAAATGTGACAAAAAACGTTGGTCCTTCGAGCCGGATCCAAGCACGATTAAGATCTATCAACAAGTTCCGGGTTGCCAACATTTTTCTACCACTTCACTGTCACTGGCAAAGTCCAGTGACAGCTGTCATAAAATAAATATCCCCATGACAAGACAGACAGTACAAAGTGGTTCAGAAAGAACATTGTCATCAAAAATTTCAGTGCATATCATAACTAGTTCAAACCAGACTGAATACCGCCATATATTTGACCCAGATAAGTTATTTATTGTATATTAGCATATTATCTTTTGCACGTAACTTTGACCTATAATAATTTTGCAAAGGACATATGCGCTTGTACAGATGCGTGGTGTACGGTTAGGAAGACAATTGGTTATACATATTTATTAGTTTTTTGTTTTTAATACATAGATACTGTCGGTATGCTGGTTGAGAGACGTTAGAGAAGATTATTACGGTCAGAAGTGTGTAGGCCTATAGTATAAAACCTGCCACCGACCGAAAACTAAAATTTAAAATACTTTAGCATCGAAAAAAGTCTTGCGAAGACGGTGGATGTCAACAGAGTAGGATCACATTATCGAACTACATGTTTAATGCATTATTTGAAGTAGAATCAGTTTATGCAATAAAATGAATACCAGTATCGTCTTCACTTTATTTCGGGATGGATTTTCCGATGGAATGAATGAACAGCACGTCACTTGCAGGCCTAGGCTCAAGGTCAAAAATGTAAAAATTAAACTTCCAAGTTTCTTTTTTCATTTGGTAGAGGATGCTTGTGTTTTGGTCCGATATACATTTTACCAACTTTGCTTCGCTACTTTATGAGATACAGACGAATAAATTTGAAGAATGAAATGATGTTGAAGTTGAGAGTGCTCGAAGTTGTGCGAGTCTCTAATAAAAAATTAGGTTACAGTGTAAAATTGTTATTTGACAAGAATTTGTGTGATATATCACAACTAAAAAGCATAAAATAAAACATGTTTTTGCAAAACAAAAAGAAATCGTAATCTTTTCTGCTATCTATACTAAACACACACTTGTATATCTTTACTTTACACTCAGTAATTCGAGGCCATAATTGTATAAGGTGATTTGTACAATACTCATTAATAACTTCGAGCTAACTAGGACAGGGGGCTCGGCTAATGCACTGAATTAGACAGATTTTTTGAGTTATAATTTTTATTTATGCATTTATTAAACGTGGCATACTTTCAGAGGCTATAATTATGATTCAAAAATTAAATGTTTTGCATAGGCATCTTTCTGACGCGGTCGTGACTTTTTTTACGAGCTCGATCATTACTTTTGCTGTTAAGTTTTGATTTGTTTTTTACTATTTCCCACAACTGTATTGAAAAACGTCGTGTGATACACGGGTGTGTAGGTTATTGCAAACGAGGCGTAGCTTACTTTCTTATACTTTCCACCCTTGTTAATGTACTATTTTGCACTGGTATCCAATAACTGTAATTGTGGAGGATACGTGCTGTTAGCTAAATAACAACGCAGCATATTTCGATCTTCAAAGTTAAGCAACACTTGGCAATCGATGGGTGACCATTCATTAAATACCTAGTTTCCTCCCTGCTTCGGAAAGCTGTTGTTCCCGGATGTTTGAGGACCTTTAGTTACCGGTGGTCGGAAGCTCGGAAATCTGACAACCAATCTTACCAGGGCGTATTGTTAATACAATAGGTACCCCTTTTAGACTAAAACCCATCCATGTTCCTTCCTTTGCCCTTTGTGTTCCAGGGCCGCGGTATCTCTTTCGAACAGTCCCGCAATCCTGGCAGAAATAATACGATGCCTTAGTTCACAATTGCACTAACTACAAAATTATCAATTTTCACTTTTTTAATGCCAAATATACCAAATCTCTTGCTCTTTCATTTGCGCGTATCGTAATACCGTTATTCCGTCTCTTTCTACCAAAAACGTATGTCACAGTTGATTAAAAAAAGTTCATGTAGATATACTGTAATATACAAAAGATATACTGTAACTGATTTTGAGTTCCTCAACTGCAGAACATTTCAAAACACAAACGTATTTTATACATTTACAATATCTGCTCACGCATCGCGGTTTTCGATCGATCGGGATTGGATTCTTTATTAGAAGTACCTATATTTGAAGGGGTTTGGCAATTTTTGAAGTACACAAATGTATTAAATGAGGGGTTGTATATTTATTTAGCCATTTTGAAAAGCTTACTTATACAGCGTGTAACAGAAAGGGTATAATCATATGGAATACTGTGGTACGGACCATCAAACTGAACAACTTTCTCTATGGGACCACCATCGTAATCGTAAAAAAATAATCAGCTGTCCCATACATTTGGGTCGAGTAGGTATTGAAATTTTGTATAGGACAGCTGATTATTTTTTTACGATTTCCATGGTGGTCCCATAGAGAAAGTTGTTCAGTTTGATGGTCCGTACCACAGTATTCCATATGATTATACCCTTTCTGTTACACGCTGTATACTAATATTAAAATATTGAGATATGATGCAGTTGAAGGACTAGTTTTATGAATTGATGCATATTTGTTTGGTTCTTTTGCTTTGTTTTTCTACTGTCTAAACTTTAAAAAACTTTAAGGCTATCTCCTGATATTTTCAATTTTGTAGTTAGTGCATTTGTGAACTAAGCCATCGTAACAGTCGCACAGGTCGATTTTCAATGTGAAGCCGCGCTTCCATTGGTACTTTTAGAAGTAAATACAAACGATACTTACTCCAACAGCAAAAAGATACAACCGAATAACTTACATAATGTTCTGCATGCAGCTTGCAATGGTGGCCGGAGCGTCTGGCCGCCCTTATTTTATAAGTTAGTAAGATGATACTTAATATTCTAGCGGCTGGTAAGGAATCCTCGACACCAAGATGCACTTGTTTTGCCGTTGTCTTGGGTCGCGTTTTTTTTTCCTTCGGTAACTTACGTACAATACCCCTGAGATTACAAAGTAACTGGGTTGTGAATGTCAGATAGGCAGTCGCTCCATGTAAAATACTGGTATTTAGCTGCATCCGGTTAGACTGGAAGCCGACCCCAACATATTTGGAAACAGACGAGATGTTTTCATAAGTATTTCAGCTCGTAAAGAAACGGGAGGTTTTATTTTGATGATGTAATGGCATTTGGAGAGGACGACAAGAGGAGGACCAGAAGGAGGACCACAAGGCAAAAGAGACCGAGGGAGACCGTTGAGTTTGACACAATGGGAAGATGAGATCATTAGGACAGCTGGCCCAAACTGGAGACAACTTGCACAGGACAGAGACAAGTGGGGCATCTCTGGAGGAGGCCTCCACCCTATCTATATTTAGATAGAAACTAATAAAACTAAAAATTAATCTAAGTTAATTATCCAATTAATATACCTACTAGAAATAAGAAAAACAAGTAAAATGCAAGAATTAAAAGACTTTTTTATTTTTATTTACTTTGTATGTATTTACGAACTACCTCACAATTTGTTATAAAGTAGGTGTTAACCATCAATTAAGAATAATTTTGCTACGTTAGTATGTTTCAACATCTGGACAAAACCATTGAGGTTTTTGTGATGTTTCTGTTTATATTTTGTTTTGTTCTTTAATTAATAAACAATAAAAAAAAGTATTTTGGGTGTACCTATAAAGAGTGTAACAAGACTCTTAACGAAGCCGATATTTTTTGTGTTCTAGACCATACCTGGGAATCTTCTAGTTACGGAGATATTGGGGGTCAAAGTTCCAACTATTTCACAACATTTTTTTTTAATACATGTTTTTAATGTAAGATTTGTACTTCAAACACCTCCACGATCACCATGCTATTCAATCCATCCATCAGCACAATGTTTTGAGTGCGTTAGAACGAGTCCTACCGTAAAACGTGATTTTTCAACCCAAAATAAAAAGTCTCCCAGCAATAATATTTGTGATTAGTTACTTAATTTGATGTACAGAATGCTTGGTTGACGGCTTCGTGAAGGGTCCTGTTACACCCTGTATAATCAACTTTGTTTTTCATTAATAAACTATGCAAAACCTTTAGTTTGGCTGTTGAGTGTAAATTGACATATGAAAGACCATTATAAATATTGTCATTACAACTAGTATTTGCGTGTTGCGCGAGCTGCAAGCACCTCGCGTCCTCCTTTTAAAACCCCTAAATGTAGTAGAAATGTCAAACATAACCCTATAGTCTTTCACTTTTCAAACTCTAGTGAAATACCAACTATAGCCCAACAGGACCCGAAATGTTCCACTTGATTAAGAGGGCCCTTCCCGGTCCGTCTATTGTCAACGCGAGCATGGTCGAAAAGCTTGTAGTTTCATCCAGAGCCACAGCGACGATTTTCTTTCAATTCCCCCATTTTACCCCGCCCCGAACCCGCACATCTCGTCTCCCGCGCACCTCATACCGCCTAACGCGATGACATTGAACGAAAAATAGTGTTCGAAAATTTCTTAAATTTGTTCCAGGAAATACGTGTTTTTGAATAAGTCTTACAAGTGTGTGAAATGAATATTTGCCATTTAGAATCTCCATTACATGTGCAAGGTTTCTATCGAGATGTTTTCTTTATTTTTACAGTTTATGAGTACATTATGAACGGCCAAAGTTCAGTTAAAATTTGTGCAAAACAGCAATTTTTGGATTCTTATACTTAATTCGATTTTACAATTTTTTATTTTTTGCTACCATAGAAACTTAGATATAGTGCACAAAATACTTATTAGTTCAAAAAAATTAAAGATAAATGTGTAACAACTGCATAATCACGTACAAGCGTTTGTATGAAAAGTATGACGGGTTGGCCGCTCTTAAGATGGTGCTGTGGAACCGTTTGTGTTCGAGTCTGACTCGCACTAGTTTGGTTTTTTTAGTCGCGATAACACCTCAACTTCAGCGTACCTACCTCTTAAAGAGCCTGATAGTTACAATTACATGCTAATTAGTAATTATATATGTCATTGTAAATACTTTAAGTAGTGCAAGGTGAAGCTCATAGAAACCGTAATATCAGGGCAACACCTAGATTTTGTGACCTAGCCTAGATAATTTAACCTTTTGCACGAAACAACCAGGAAAAAAAACATGTATTTCTGATTTCCCAATTATTCGCCAAGTCAAAGGTTCACGATCGTGTCAAAAGTCATGAATTCATGATGCACAGGATTCATATGAATTTTATTTGTTATAACATTAGGTACGTCACGCCTATTAGCTCCGAAGGTTAAGGTAGACGTGTCTTTTCGACAGTTATGTTTAAGTCCCATGCTATAGGGTATCGTATTACCTAGTACTAACTGGGTAGTGGAGGCCAGATAGGCAGTCGCTCCATGTAAAATACTGGTATTCAGCTGCATCCGGTTAGACTGGAAGCCGCCCCCAACATAGTTGGGTTGTTGGCAAGGCAGATGATGGTATAGGCTGTAAGCCTATTTACCTTTTTATATACTTTTTGCCAACTACACAATTCCTGACACTTCATGCCATAACTAATAGCTACTCCTTAATTGGATAAAAATCTTTTATTTAGATTATTTAAAAGCTACAAATCTGTAATATTATTAAAAATATATTTAATTATTTATTTATTTACTCTCTAAACATACAAATATCCTTACAGGCCTTAAAATGGCCTTAAAATTTAATTAGTTCAACTATTTTTAACATAGCAAATTCTCTATGTAGCTATTCTTGTAAATTCACCCAAAGCGCAACAGGATACAAGTATCAAAAGGGTTACAGGGCGTCAAAAAATTCGTCCACATCGCAGTCAACAGGAAAAGTGCCCAGAAGGCTGGCAGCATTGCCACGTTGTATGGCAATGCCGATTCTTTGGCCAAAAAATATGCCTGTCCTCTGGTTACGTGAAGAGTCGACCAACAGCTTGGCGATTTCCAGTAATACAAGGTCTACTCGGACCCCATAGCCCTAGTGTTTCAACCTCAAACGGCTCAATCACATTACAACAACTACCAATTAAATTATTGTATTTGCGACGTAAAGTACTGTACTCCTGCAGCAGCGCAGCCCACTGTGCTAGGAAGATGGGATAGCGCAAGGGTGTCGACGCAAGTTGCGTCCCACACCAAAGGCCTACCCAACTTCCATGCCATTATGGTCATAATATGTGGGAGGCGCAGTAGGTATGTCTTCTTATACATAAAAATTAGAAGCATTTTTTTTTTTTAATTTGAGCACCGTAATGACATTTTATAACACATTTGATCGTAAAGGGTCTCTTATTTCACCAATTTCAATATCGTATTGTATCTCATTACGGACTTGTGCGGTAATGAAAACGCACGGTTTATCAAGATGCTCCGTCTACAACGAAAGGTTTTTTTTTTAAATCTTAGCAAAGAGTTTTTATGTCAGAAAAGTGGTCAACTTTTTATGAATAAAATTAACTTTGGGAGATAAAATAAAATAAATAAACATTTAATTCTTTAATTTAATTAAATTTGACAATATAGTATATGCTATACTTACACTTGTCATACCATATACCATTTATCATCCTTTTTATTGATTTGTTTATTTATACTTCGGCGAATCGATTTAAATACGATTCGTTTTCATTGTATTTGCTGAAATAAAATATAAATTTTCATAATTTTCAATGTTTTCACGTGTATGTCAGATTTGCCAAACTGTCAGTTCTTACTAGCTTATTCTATGATGAATACTTTTTGTTTTTTCTAATTTAAATTATATTTTTCAATGTTTGGCTTAAATATTGTATTTTATAGATATACCTATCTATAAAATACAATATTTCAGCTAAACATGATGCTTATTTACCAATAACTTAATTTTAAATTATATTTATAAATTCTTTTCGCAGTCATGGTTTTATGAATAGAATAGAATAGAATAAACATTTATTCGCTAATGGACAGCAGCAACACAAGTAATGATGACGTAAGTCTGTTATGTCCTGGCCGACTACACTTGTCAGATGAGATGATTTTATGGCCGCAAAAAGAAAACTGAGGTTCAAAAAATTGGAAAGTAGTCTCTTTCCAATTTTTTGAATCTCATTTTGTGGAAACGAGCTGACGAACCGGTCAGACTAGACGAGAGAGCGTTTCTTGAATGTGAAACTGAAGGAATTCTTCAAATTGGAGACAAGACAGATTCTTCAAGGTTATCCATCTAAAGATACACCTGGGACTACTACTCCCAATCTTATTATTAAAAACTGTCTTTGTGCCTTCCCTAGTGTCAGTCTCGCGGAGCTGCCCTGGGTCTAAAGGCTGGTGATCCAACTAAAAGATCTACCGGGACCTCTACTCCCGTTCTTCGAAACGCCGCCTTCCTGTGTAGCAGACCTGAAGGAACTACATGCAACGTCCTAAATCAATCTCCACCTCAACGTTTGATCGTACTTCATTAACAGTGCTACTTATCGTGTGTATATACTCTAAAACTACTTCCAGAGTGCGCCATTTGCCATTTTTTATTTCACTTGTAAAACCATCCATTTACCTCTATTAAATTTTTAATTGTACAAGTCTACTTTTATCCTTTATCCTTTGTCGTTTTATAGAGCTTTCATGTCATATAGTTATTGTAATTTTTCTTGTGACATAAATTCATTCCATAATTTAATTAATTGTCCTATTTAATTTTTATTTATTTTATTTTGCTTTGTGCCTTTGACATTTGAAATTTTGATTTGATCTGACATTTATTTGTTTTCACATTTTTACATCATTTAATCAACTTTATATATTTGTTAATAAATCTGTTAGTGACGTCTGTGAAATTGATAAAAGTGTATTGTTCTTTAGCTAATATGGGTCAAAGACCTGAAATAAATGAATTTTATTTTTATTTTTAATTTTTTTTTAATTTTTAATAGGATCAAGTAGATTTGTTACAACAATAAATTACAACCATTTATCTGTAACAAAAACACAAAAATATTAATTTACTTCATTAGTAATACTGGCTGTTTTCTGTGACTTTGCCATAGAAAGAAGAGCTGTTGCGCGCGCATTGCTAATTTGTGAACAAGTAAAAATTATTCCGCGCGCTTTTTCTTTTAACTGTAGGTATTGTTGTTATTTGAAAATTTCGTCAAGACATGATGAATGTATTAATTCGACACCGCCAGAAGTCTCAGAGGCAGTTTTATTTATTTCCTCGCAAATATGTTATAAAACGTCGTATCAGTATGACATACGTGCGCTTTGATAATACTTATATCTTAATGTACTATTATTGTGGTGTGTTTTTTGTTTACTATGTTTTATTTTTCTCTTTCTACAATATACTCTACTCTCTACTTATTAGAAGGAACAATATTGTACCCAGGACTGTATAATATCTATTTTGATTTGAAAAGAGGGTCCGTGGAGTTTCTTGCCCATATTCTTCTCCATGAGATCACTTACGCTTTGGAATAGGCAACTACAGTCCATTACAGTCCGACAATTATTATGCCTGTGGCTAATAGACTGTTTTCATCATCATCATCATTTCAGCCGAAATACGTCCACTGCTGGACATAGGCTTCCCTCAAGTGTCGCCTCAAGTCTCGCATCCAGCGGATCCCTGCGACCTTCACCAGGTCATGGGTCCACCTAGTGGGAGGCCTTCCAACGTAACGTCTTCCGGTTCGCGGTCACCACTCCAGAACTTTTCGGCCCGATCGGCCATTCGTTTTGCGAGCAATGTGCCCTGCTCACTGCCACTTAAGTTTGGAAATACTTCGTGCTACGTCGGTAAACCTGGTTCTCTTGCAAATGTCTTCATTTCTGATTCGATCACGCAAGGAAACTCCGAGCATAGCCCTCTCCATCGCCCTTTGGGTGACTTTAAGCCTTCTGATGAGGCCCATTGTGCTTTGCTTTCGCCAGGTTGAAGAAGAAGCAAAGGTCTGATGCCGCTATACAGCCTAATATGAAAAAATAAACAATAGATTATGAAAGAAAGAATTCAAATATTTTTGAATTTAGAACACAAGTAAATATTAATTTGTTCATAAAAGTAAATATTTGTTATAAATAATCATGTTTAAATAAAATAAATAAAATTCATTTTATTCAGATAACAATATGATCCATACAGAAAAATTAAAGTCAGTATTAAAAATAAAATAAAACCAAAAGATTAATAAGTAAATGACCACTAACACAAAAATTTACATTAAAATCAGAATCAAAATAAGATAACATTTAAAATTCATTAAAAATAAAATAAATAAAACATTCAAATTTTAAATACAAAAAATAAAAATTAAAACATTCAAAATACAAGATAAAAATAAAAATATAAAATTAAAACACTCAAATTACCCGCTTAATAAAAGATACCCACATCGGAGAAGAGATCCTATCTGCTACAGTCTTCAGAATTCCGTTGCAGCTGCCACGCATTCTGCAGATCAGGGAAACAGTTTTCATCAGTTTCCAGTTTTTTTTTTTTTTTTCAGTTTTCAGTTTATCTATGATATTCTATTTATAAACAACATAAATACTCAAAAAATATTTACGCCGTAAAGACGCATATCTCCTTGGCGAGATTAAAAAAAAAAACCATCACCGCCGATTATAGCTATAGTCGTTGAACTTATCTGTGAATTTTTTTATTTCCGCACGTGTGCGGAAATAAAAAATTTCACAGATAAGTTAAAAATGCTTTGCGCTTGAGATCCATACTTCAATATTAGTCGTTGTATGAGTCATACCATCCTTCACATAGGCCATCCATCTTTTCATGCTTAACAAAATCAATAATAATAATTCCTCACGTCAACAAACGTCTTGCAATTTCATTCCATAATTTCAATTAATAAATAACTATTTTTAAACAGTCTGGAACCCAATCTCCCTTTTATATATTATCATTTTTCCATTTCCTAATTGTACACAATAATATGAAGCCATTTTATAACAAAAAACACCAAAGAAAAAAACTGTGATCAAGAATGACGTCTGTCATACATAAAATCGGACTACAATCTACAATATGAGATCTAGATAATGTTGACGAGATCAGCTGCTCTACGCGCACGCCTATCGCCTCCGGACCCGTCGCTCAGCTCCGCCTCGCCGCCGCCGGAACCCAGCCCCATCGTGAGCGCTGTGACACCGGCCGTGGCAGTTGCGTCGAGCTCGAGCGACGAGTATTTCTCTCCGCCTACGACGCCACCACCAGTTCGTCGACGGGGAGGACGCCGGCCGCCGGACGGCTTAGGACCTCGAGGCCCACCGGCCTCTGATAGGGTCCCAGCTCCCGGCGGGAGTGTGCAGCGCATGCGATGGACGCAATCCATCAATGAAAACGTCATGCGCTCATACTATGGGGCTACAGAGGGAGGAAACAACCTGACTGCGTACCGTGTTCGGATGCTCTCTCTGTTTCAGGTGCTTGAGCCAGCTGTCAACGTGTCGGCGCAACGACTGTCGGATCAGGTGCGAGTCATCCAGCGTAATCGTATGTTGGGTGACACCGTACTTGATCGCTTGCGGACTGAAATGCAGAGTAGCCATGTCATTACCACGCCGTCGCAGGCTGTGGTTCCACCACAGTTTACCACACTACCAGATCGCGATAACGACGTGAGTAATGACATGGTTACTAATGTAAGTACCCAGTGCAGTGAGGATATGAGGAGTGCTTTGGAGTGTGCGATTCGAGAATATCGGTTCATGACTCCCGAACTTAGACCACGCTTACCTCGTTTGCCCATGCATAACAAAAATAAGGTGCTGGTGGCTGTTCTGGATTCGCAGTTGTCAAACTATTTTGATAACTGCGAAAACCTCACCGATGCTCATTCAATCTTGTATTGTGCGGCTGTTGCGGCATGTCGTTTAGCTTACGTCAAATTTCCGGATAACAAAGCTAAACGACCAAAACCAGCCGTACCAGCTTGGCAGTACAGGATTGAACAACGTATTGGTGGGGCCAGAGCACTCATCGGCAGACTAATCTGCTTCAGGGAGGGCAACACTCGCCCTCGAGTGATGCGCTTTGTGAGGCGGGCATTTGCGGGGACTGATATCAGTCCTCGAGATTACATGTCCCGTATCACAGAGCGCATCGACTTCCTGAAGCAGAAAGTGTATGCATGGGCAAACCGTATTCGTAGGTATAAGCGGCGGGTGGAACGATACACTCAGAATCGCACATTCCAAAGCGATGAAAGGTGGATTTATAGAGCATGGGAGCGACCGGACCAAGGTGTGTCTGACACGTGCTTACCGGATGATGACGCCATGTGTTCTTTCTGGCGCAGCATCTGGTCGGTGCCTGTCAGTCATACCGAGGGCGAATGGACAGGGGAGGTCAAGCGAGCGTGCGATCCAATACCAGAAATGGGGGCGATCACAATCAGCCCTCAAGATGTAGCTCGTGCGGTCCGTCCTTTACCTAATTGGAAATCTCCAGGACCGGACGGGCTGCATAACTTTTGGATTAAGTGGATCCAAAGATCACACGCTCGCTTGGCAGCCCTTTTCCAGTCAGCGTTAGAGTCGGGATCGCTCCCCGAGTTCCTGACAACTGGAATAACCCACCTGCTCCATAAATCGGGTAGTACTGCGGAACCCAAAAATTATAGACCTATTACGTGTCTCCCGACGGTCTATAAAGTTCTTACCTCCATTTTGAGAACTAAAATCACTAAACATATTGACGAAAATTCTGTTATGTCTGCTTCTCAGAATGGATGTAGGAACGGGTCCCGTGGTACTAAGGAGCTACTCCTCATTGATATGGCCATTAGCCAACAGGTTCGCCGTTCCCGAAGGGATCTGTCGACATGTTGGATAGACTATAAGAAGGCCTATGACTCTGTGCCACATACATGGCTCATGAGGGTGCTAGAGTTGTATAAAGTTGATGCAACTCTGCGCACCTTCCTGATTTCATGTATGGGCCAATGGAGGACAGTCCTTCGCTATCCAGGATGTCAGCAAATCCAGAGGAATAGCGAGCCAATAAGGATAGAGCGAGGAATATTTCAGGGTGATAGTTTGAGTCCACTTTGGTTCTGCTTAGCCTTGAATCCTCTTAGCACGCTGCTGGAGGATTCAGGTCTAGGCTATCGGTTGAAGAGAGGTGGTAAAGTTATATCTCACCTCCTTTACATGGATGATCTGAAACTCTTTGCCCCCAACGATTTGCAACTGATGGAGCTACTGAAGGTAACTGAAACTTTCAGTAGCGCCATCAGGATGGAATTTGGTGTGGACAAATGTGCGGTCATGCATGTAAAGCGAGGGGAGATTGTGGAATCTGTGGGAACCCAGCTCTCGGATTCCATAAATCTTAGATCCCTCTCAGCAACCGAAACCTATAAGTATTTGGGTATGTCGGAAGCGCTGGGCATCAATGATGCTGACATGAAGCAATCGTTGAAGGAGCGTTTCTTTGGCCGCCTGAAAAAAGTATTTAATAGTCTTTTATCGGGCGGAAATAAGGTGCGTGCCTTCAACGGTTGGGTCATGCCGGTTTTGATGTACTCTTTCGGTATACTCAAATGGTCTCAAACAGAACTAGACGCCCTGGATAGGAAGGTCCGTACATTGTTGACGACATATCGAATGCATCACCCACGTTCTTCGGTTATGAGATTGTATATCCCGCGGAGGTGTGGGGGTCGAGGCTTTTTAAACGCTAAGACTCTCCACAATCGCGAGATATGCAGTCTCAGGGAATATTTCTTAGAAACCGACGTGGGGATGCATCGAGATGTGGTCGCAGTGGACAAAGGCCTCACCCCGCTCTCCTTGGCTAAAGAGAACTGGCGCAAACCTGTAGTGCTTGACACTAACGACCGCAGGGAGGTATGGCAGAGTAAGGAGCTCCACGGACGCTTTTTCCGGGCTCTACATGGGCCCGATGTAGACCTATCCGCGTCCGTAGCCTGGCTACGTTCCGGGGACCTCTTCGGAGAAACCGAAGGTTTTGTCTGTGCAATTATGGATGAAGTTATGATGACGAATAACTACCGGAGATTTATTGTGAAGGACGGCACGGTTTACATATGTCGGGCATGCCACCGTCCAGGCGAATCAATCCGTCACATTATCTCCGGGTGTTCTCGTCTAGCTAACGGAGAGTACTTGCATAGACACAACCTTGTAGCCAGGTTTATCCATCAGCAACTTGCTCTAAAATACAGCCTTGTGGAATCGGAAGTGCCGTATTATAGGTATGTGCCCGACCCAGTTCTCGAAAATGGCAATATCACATTGTACTGGGATCGATCCATCATCACTGACAGGACTATTGTTGCCAATAAGCCCGATATAGTGGTGGTGGATCGATCAGAGCGGCGCGCAATGATTGTTGACATAACGGTCCCGCATGATGGGAACCTCGTGAAAGCCGAGAAAGATAAGCAAATCAAGTATCTTGACTTGGCTCGCGAGGTTGTCGACATGTGGGATGTGGACTCAGCGATCATTGTACCGATAGTCGTATCAGCCCATGGCTTAATTGCCAAGAGCCTCGATGAATACCTGAGGAGGCTCTCGTTAGGCAGCTGGATCAAGGGCTTGATTCAGAAAGCAGTACTCCTGGACACGGCTCGTATTGTTAGGAGGTTCCTCTCTCTGGAGCCCTGACCGCCGGTAGCTTGGACCCTGTTCCCGATACCGGTGGGCAACAATTTTTTATATTTTTAAATGTTTTTATATTGTTTTTATAAGAAATATTTAAAAATGTAAATAATTTGTACAAAAGTTAAATAAAGGGAATAATAATTCCTCACACTATTAACATACATACTTTACAAACACAGTTACGATATATTACGGTTATCACGTCACCATCGCCAAATGTCACCGGGTCAGAGATGGTAATCGGACCATTGTTGTGAAACCTCCTATAGGTCCCTATTGTAACGTCTTTTTAAGTAACGGTCGGGATGTTTCCGAGTAAAGTGATATTAGTAATCCATGTTTTTTTATCATCACGCTTGTAAGGAGCTCGTAGCTAAATGACAGCCTCTCGCATCGATTTTTAGGTTAAGCCACGCTTGGATAAAATGCAAGCTTAAATGTTGGTCTGTCGATGGGTGGTCACCCATTACATACCGAGTTTCCTTGGTGCCTCGGAAAGCACGGTAAGCAGTTGGTCCCGGCTGTCATTTGTAGATCTTTAACAGTTTTAACAAGAAGTCAGTGGCCCGAAAGTCTGACAACCAGTCTTACCAAGAAATATCGTAGTACCCAGTACTAACTAGGTTGTGGAGGTCGTTTCATGTCATAATCAGCCTTTAATGTTCCCACTGCTGGCACACTCGGCCTCCTCTCCATGAGAGGGAATGGGCTATAGTCCACCACGCGGGCCCAGTGCGGGTTGGTAGATGTCACTTATCTTCGAATTTTTGGTTCTAGGACATGCCGGTTTCCTCACGATGTTTTTCTTCACCGTTTTTGAGAGCTGATGAAATAAATTACACAAAGTAATGCGCCTGCCTGGGTTCGAACCAACGACTTACTGTTCGTAAGTCGGGGCCGCCACCAGTGGGCCACCGCTGCTCTCACTTCATGCTCTGCTCGCTTCATGTTCTGCTCTTCATTTTCTGCTCGCTTCATGTAAACTACTGGTATTCAGCTGCATCCGGTTAGACTGGAAACCGAACCCAACATAGTAGGAAAAAGGCAGGAAGTTGGTGTTACGAGTATCGGAGATAAAATTTCATGTTATCCGACGCGTATATGACGTGTATGTGGATAGATAGATAAACCGTTTGTTTAGAGGACACAAAAGATATAGCACAACACACAGAAGCACAATTAAATGATATAATTTACATGAATATATGTATTATATACAGCGTGTAACAGAAGGGTATAATCATATGGAAAACTGTGGTACGGACCATCAAACTGAACAACTTTCTCTATGGGACCACCATCGAAATCGTAAAAAAATAATCAGCTGTCCCATACATTTGGGTCGAGTAGGTATTGAAATTTTGTGCAGCTGCTACGATCCTGACATACTTATTTGACTACTGAAACCGGTATTTATTATATAAATCTGTTCAGGACAGAGGCCAAAAACTTCGACACGAAAGAGTGCACTAGTCTCGTAATTTTTATTTATTTATTTGTCGGAGACGGTCATTGGTACGGGCTTAAAATGAATCACAAGTACACGGTGGTGACATCACGCCATCTACTTACAAGGCTACCCACACCACAGTGTCACTTGTTACAGAGTCAAGATGGTAAACTCTGAGCCAGGACGACAGTCAGTCAGTGTCTGATCGCGGCCGAGTTAAGACCTCTTGAAACTGTACCCGATTCATTGTACCCTGTCTTATTTTGCTAAGTTGTAATCTCAAGTAATTCGTTAGTTATGCTAGAAACAATGTATCGCTCAGTGTCTTTTCATAGCACGAAACCCATCGTCTACCCACATGATGTAGAAGCCTAGCGGAATAAATCCTGCCACTCCGACATATTTATTAATAAAGGTCTACCAACAGCTTCAATGTACATCATATCCTAAGAAAAGGTTCCGCAGTCTTGGCTTTACACAGTCGCCAATTACTGGTCAACCAGCAGTCACAAAAACAAGTGATACATAAAAAGAATATAAAACTAAAAAGAGTTGCTCTAGAAATGAAATACAACTAAACTAAACAACTACACAATTATGCAAAAAAGTTTTAACTGCGTTTAGATAGAATTGTTAAACTGTAGCCATCCCTGCCCTAAATCAGTTTGTATTAGTTTTAAAACCTGTGGATACCGAAAATAAATCTAGGAGTAGTAAGTGCCTTTCTTAGCTGCCGGGTTAGTCCTCTGTTCTCAATAAAATCCATGCAGATCAGTCTTTTTAATACCGTAACAGGAAAAAAAACACCAATATAAGTGCTTATTAATTTAATTTATGTATTTGTGAACTGCATTGATATAATATCATGATTGTATTACATTTTGTCATGCAAAGAATTTAAATGATTCATTGGCAGAGGTCGGAAACGTTTGGCATGAGTGTAAATATTGTGTTTCGTTAAATATAAATTATATATTTTGTTATTTTAGCAAGGGGTTACGCAATAAGCAACCACATGAAAAAAAGTTATGGATTTTTCGAAAATATTGCATTGTAAATCAATGGGGGATATCGCGGTATGAATTCGCCGCTAGAGGCGCTAGTGTAGCGCGAGGTCACCGAAATGTCAGCGTTGCGTATTTTTGATCACGTATTTTTACTAATATTCACGATTGTGGTCAAGATTGAGTCATTCCTGATTAACTATGACTTGAAGATTCAACTTAGGATCGTATTTGTTAGTACATACTTGAAGGTAAAATAATTTTTAAATGTTTCATGCTTGCTAATTTTAGGGAGAATATTGTAAATAGGTATCTGAAGTTTACACTATATTGTTCTACGTAATAAAATAAACTTTTTATGAAGTTATTGGTACTCTAATGTACAAAATAGAATTACTGACATAACCTTACTAGACAGTGGCGCCATCTGGTAAGCTCAAAACGATAGCCCTTTTTGATTAGATGGCGCGAAGCCTTGGATGCCTTCCTCATAATAATATATTAGCGAGAAGAAACATAACATCCAGAGAAGTCAAAGGAAGTGGGACAGTTCTGGGCTTGAACTGAGTTTATGTCTGCCAAAACAGACCTACATCAATTTTTTTCCCTAATTTCCAAGTCATTATTTCTAAACCTGTTCGAAGAATTAGGTTTGCGGCTCTTTTTGAGAGAACTAATTAGCTACAGGCCTACATTCAAAATCAACCACAATGAAATGAAAATATGGAAGTCGATCCAAAGGTCCTGATAGTGTCTAACCAGATCGGCAAACTCTTAGATAGTTATAGTCTCGCTAACATCATATAGACTACTGTTTTTTACCATAATGCTTAAGTTCTTAGATCGAGCTTTAATAAGAGGGGTGAAGTCTTCATCAGCTGGTGTCTTATTAAATCAGTGATCAGATTCGGGCGCTAATATACCCAAACTTCACTTTTATTGCCACGGAAGAATAATACGGACATGCCTCTTCTTGGGTAGTCATCTAATAAATACAAGTATTTTTTTTAGTCTTCTGTTTGTATAAAATACAATAAATTATTGCGACATTCACCTCTCTTGTTACATCCGTTGGCGGAGTCTTCGCTCCACAAATATCTACTTTCGTAAAACATCTTGGTGCTGCAATCGCTGACCGCTGGAACAGATCCTTTAGCGTAGTGATGGGTTGGTTAAGATCAAGAATCATCATCTCAATAATCCATGCCACTAGCATGTGTATTCGCGGCACAAGACATAAGTTTAAACCATTAGCCAAGTTATTTGGCTTTGGCGGTGGAGCAGCCCTACCTAGACAAGACTAATGTGGACGCGGCCGACGAACCAAGAAGACGTCGATTGCAAAATATTGCGATGGATAAATGAGCTTGTTTTATAAGATAATTACTCAATAATTTGACTGTACTGTGTTTACAATTATTAATAATAAACGAATTTAATAGTGCAATAAATTAGTCGATTCGATCTCTAATCTGTTAGTAAGTCAATTTACACTCCTTGACCACATTGTGCACATTATCATTTTTTTAATGTAAATTCCATTTATTTTGAAAAAAATAAAGATACTAAATCAAAATAACCACTGCTATAATTTCATTAAGTTTGTTAAAGTTGTTTTTACAAAATTGTTCAATCCCGGGAACCCGGGATTATTTATTTATTCAGAAAGTAATGTCCATAATTTTTATTTCGTGGGAAGAGGTTTAGGTATACAAGCGTCCGAATATCCGATCACTGCGTTATTATGTACCGTATGTAGCTTTCACCCAAATGTTGGACACCCCTGCCTTTCCACCGGCATTGTATTGTCAAACATGAGATGCGGTATCTTCACAACAGTTATCTGAATATAGGTAGGTAGGTAGGTACTGATAAATGTCACTGGGGTGTTGTGTGTGAATCATTTTTCACACGTATTGTTGAAGCAGACTGTGTTATTCTTTGTGGATAGTATTTCATATTGTCTGCTCCGTCTTGAGGGCTTGAATAAGTTGTAATCGCTTCCAAAGTGTTTCGTATTCAACGCTGTGGACTTAGAAGAGTACGAAGATCAGGGGGTAAAGATCTTCATCCCTCATAAAAAAAATGCAGGATCCTCAGAGACGGGTGTTATGTCTTGTGGACTACGGCCCGACAGATTTAAGTCGTTTTTTTTTCTAAATAGTCTTTAGTTGCGGATAATTTGATGTTAGTTTTTCATTTGTGTCCTAGATGGCGCTGTAGTACTTTTTGTACAATGTTGCTGAAGTACTTTTTGTACACAACATTTTTTTATTTTAGGATAAGATGGCGCCAGGGTGTCGACACAGGTTGCGTCCCACACCAAAGGCCCACCAACCTTCCAAGGCACCAACGTCATGCCGTCTGGTCTCTTCCCATCGTCACGTACCAAGCCGTTTGGTTTTTGTACTATGTTGCTGTAGTACTTTTTGTACTATGTTGCTGACGTACTTTTTGTACTATGTTGGTGCCGCTATAGGCTTTTCCATTATTGCTGATAGATTGTCACTTTGCCTAGGCCATCTAGCCACAGAGCACGGAATCGCCGCACGGAACCACCGCGTCTAGAGACTGCAGTACCAAAGAAGGCGCGTTATTATTTAACACTTCAAGCACATAGTACAGAGGCGGACTTAATGCCATAGGCATTTTCTGCCAGTCAACCTTAATTTATTTTTTATTTAATTACAACGGCTGTTAAACCAATTATAGTATCTAAAAAAGAACTAAAAGAGTTATACATACAATTAAAATAAACAAAATAACAAAGTAAAGGTTCCCACTTTCATAAATTCCTTTCACAATACTTCTGACATGCCAATAAAATCTTCGTCCATCCATCCGCAAACAGATCGTCTGTTGGATTAGAATCTAATCTAATTTTAATCTAAGCGTTGAACGTACAATATCTGTCCAAATCACTATTCAAAAGACATGTTTCTAGCTACTTAGCCCTCGGGGGTAATGTAGCTTGCTATTAGTGAAAGAATTTTCAAAATCGGTTCAGTAGATCCAGAGATTACCCCCTACAACCTCACAAACTTAACCTCTTTATAATATTAGTATAGAAGTATATTAGTATAGATTGCACACAAAATTAAAAGATCATCAAGAGATCATTCGATCCGTCATTAAGAGATCATTTTTACGCTAACACTTGGTTTATTTGTAGGTTAAAGTGTTCAGTGCTCTAGTAGCGGCTGCCGAGACATCTTCGTGCTCTATGGATTTTTTTAATGCAGACAGCTTCAGTATTTTACTCTTGCTTTGATGGCTTATCTAGTTCTCCATTTATATATTCTCGCAGAGGGATTCATAATATGACAGACTGTACTGTTCTTCTAACCTATAAGTCAGATGTGTTGCTGGGGAGTTTGTTCCGCAACTTCTTCATCCCAGCTGAAACACTAGGAAGTGTCGAACTTTGACGATGAATAAGTGCTGATTATAAAGGGTGTAACAAGACCTTTAACGAAGCCGAAAGGCACTTGTTCTTCCCGTCATTGGGATAATTTTTTTGTTCTAGACCATACCTGGGAACCTTCTAGTTACGGATATATTGAGGGTCAAAGTTCCACATTTTTCACAATTTTTTTTCTATACACTTGTTTTTAGCGTAAGATTTTTAAACTGTAAACATCTCCACGACCCTTGTACTATTCAATCCATCCATCACCATAATGTTTTGAGTGCGTTACATTGATTCCTACCATAAAACGTGATTTTTTAGCCCAAAAAAAAGTTACTTACTTTGATGTAGGTACTTACATAATGCCTGGTTGACGGCTTCGTTAAGGGTCTTGTTACACCCTGTATATCAGCCTAATTTGAATAAGTGACTTTTGATTTAATTTTGATTTTAGACTCCAAAACTACCAGAGGCTTGGCAAAAACTCAAACACTACTTGCGAAATATTGTTTTCAACGTCTCTCGATTGCAAAACAATCGATCTTCGCTACAGCCAACTCGATACAAAATGTCACTTGTCGTATGATTCATCCTGATTCGAAAGTAGGACACCTTAAAACCAAACCATATATACATACATATTATTATTATTATTGACACTCTTTTATTGAGACGTCATTCATTAGTATTATGTCTACCGTATACATGTAACTGCACGTATCTATACTAATATTGTAGAGAGGTAAAATTGGTAAGTTTGTATGTAGCGCGTAATCTACTGAACCGATTTTGAAAATTCTTTCACTAATAGGAAGCTACATTATCCCCGAGTACCTTATGCTATATTTACAACGTGCCCGTGGGATAATTTCCGACCAAAACGCGAGTGAAACCGCGGGCAATAGCTAGTTACAGATACTCGTAGCTTGCACCGATGAACCGTTTTAGCGTAATCTCAGGGTTGCTAACTTAGGTAACCACGATAAACCTAGTATTGCAGATATTAATTGGTAGGAATTAGTACCCGTACCATTTTTTTTGTATTTCAATGATATAATTCTCATCGATTGCCTCCTTGCGAGCAAGAGGTCCTGTGTCTGATTCCTGGGTCGGGCAAAATGTTATTTGAATTTTCTATCAGGAATTTCTCAGTAGCAGCCACGGAGTCTGGATTTGTGCCCGGTTGATGGCAATAGGCTCGCCCTCTATTACATTGTACTTTTAAAAACATAACTGGTGAAGTGTGTGTGTACTATTAGGTACAGCTCTGCCTAACCCCTCGGAGATTACAAGCAAAGTGTATATTAAGTTTAAAAGAGGCGTGATAATGCATAGTATAAAATAATCTTTTCAGTTCTCGTGCTCTAAAAGTACGCCATTATAGCCCTTCGAGGCGAGACTAAAGTGACCACTGTAGTCTCTAGGGAGTAAAAAGTAATTCTTTTTTTAATTTCCTTCATGTGATATAGACAAACTTAACAGCCAGTAAATATACTATTGAAAGTGGACCATCTTTATTGCGAAAATGTTGAGAGTTTTAGTTCCATGGTTTTTCGCAAGGAAGGTGGCGCCATGTGTTTTAAATTGTTAATCTGTGACTGGTGTTAGGTTTCGGAATTTTACTAGTCAATTTCCTATGTTTTCAGAAATAATTTTATTTAAATATATTAATTTATTAGATTTATTCGCGTGAACACATCTTAAATGCTTTATATTTTATTATGTAAACTGGTAACATTAATTCTGTAAGAATAGCAATACTTCTACCATTTGATTGTAAAATTTATGGCGATGTAATAGTGTGTACCTACTTACTGTGTAATGTAACACAATTGTTAATAAACCTATTTAAAGTCGTTGGAGTTTTCCTTCAAGTGCTGCAACCTTTTGGACTACTATACTGGTTTAGAAGAAAAAAATGACCGAAAATTTCAGAATGTTTTTGAGTGTAAATTTGTTCGGTTTAAAATAAAATTAAGAATGTCCAGTGACAGTGAAGAGTTTGACGTCGAGCAAAAAGCAAACGACATAATAATAATCTTTTTCCGCCAAAATCGGGGAAGATTTACCTAAAAACTTACGAAGGTTTTATGGACTGGAGGAATAAGAATATTTATTAAATGTTTTTGTACTAAATTGATTACCTCGAGACTAAACGCCAACTTAATATACCCTCGCCCTCGGTTTCATTGACTCCCTCGCACGCTCGGGAGTCAAACCACCTCTGGTATATTATGGCTTCGTTTAGTCCCTCGTTATAAAATATACTATTACATAGTAAAGTGCATATTTATTTTCAAAAAGCTGAGGCACTCCGCGGACTGCCTTACGATGAAAACTGTTTATTATGCTGTGTACATAATAAACTACTGCATCACAGTGTGGGGTGGGACTCCCAAGACAATCCTCCTGCCTCTGGAACGGGCACAGAGAGCTGTTCTCAAGGTTATGACCTCGAAGCCTTTTAGGTATCCCACCCCGGCTCTCTACACCGAGTGTCAGACTGTGAGACAGCTCTTTGTCCTTGGTACTATTCTGCGCAAGCATCCCTTTGTGGTGTACGATCCAAATGCTACCAAAACGCGTAGACACTTCGATGTATGCTCAACTCACGGATGTAGAACGGCCCTTGCTCAGCGTCATTTTGGTATACTGTCAAACTATTTATACAATAAAATAAATAAACTCTGCTCCATTGCTCGCGTGTGTCTAAATGGATGCAAAATCAAGGTCACGAAGTGGCTCTTGACTCTGAATTATACCAAAACTGAAGATTTACTACAGATAACGATCGCTTAACCTAATGTAGTGAATAAAGTAATATGTTTAAACAGAGTTACATAAACACAAGTTTTCACCATATTTCTCACCCCCTCGCACATTTATACACACATTACACACCCATACATAGGTACATAAATATGCCACATCTTAGTTGCATTAGATAATAAATATAATATTGTAATTCAATGTTGATATACTGTACTCGTCTTACAACTATTGTTACATGTTCAAAGTATCGGCGAGGACGCTGGCACCCTAAACACAAGTTAAATCTTACATTGGGTGCCAGAGCTCATCGAAAACACTCTTTTCCCTAGTTGTAACGCTGCATAGGACTTAGATAAGTGTTTCTTGTACAATTATTGAAGTTAATAACAATATTATTTTTATTTTTATAAAGTTTAAAACAAAGTTGCTAGCGCTGTTTGTACGCTTTTTTTTCCGATGGGAAATCATCAAATGACCCCTCCCACTCTGGGCGGAGCGGAAGGGAGTGTCATATCCATGTTCCTTCTTTTGCCCTTTGTGTTCCAGGGCCACGGTATCTCTTTCGAACAGTCCCGCAGCCCTGGCGGGCAATGTTTGTAAGGCTTAGGTCTTTTAAACGGAGTTTTCAGCAATAGAGTGCTTCAAGAGGAAAGTTTATATGTATAACTAGCGACCCGGCCGGCTTCGCATGGGTGCAATGTTGTACTTATAAACCTTCCTCTTGAATCAAACTATCTATTAAAAAAAACCTCATCAAAATCCGTTGCGGAGTTTTAAAGATCTAAGCATACATAAGAACAGACAGCGGGAAGCGACTTTGTTTTATAGTATGTAGTGACATTGCACCGGTACGAAGCCGGGGCGGGTCTCTAGTAAAAATACTATTTATTAAATAACCAACACATCGCACGTTGAACTCAGAAAGCGAAAAACAAAATGACGCATATCAACATTCAAGGAACACTATCGAAATCTGTTGAGCAATCTCGGAGATGAAGGACAGAAACTTTCTCTCAAGTTTTATTGATTAAATTGTATTGTTTAATCTCGAGCCGACGACCGGGAAGAATGTTGGTTAGTAGGCCATTAGGGGCACACAATGATCTGCGTAGCCCATTGTGTGAACGACGTGGGAGGATGGGTCATTAGCTTTTTAAAATGGTTGGCATTGTGATATCAGACACAACATGAGTCTGGCTTTATTGATGTAATTTGTTTTTCTTCGAATTGGAGACTGTTTTTTACGGGAAAAGAGTCCGAAAAGAGTACAATATGTGGAGTTCTTTAAGGTGGAAGCGCAAGGGTAGCCCGCGAAATTCAAATTGTCTCAAGTTTATTGCAATTTGCAGGTCAGTGTCAAGTTGTATGTTGATGAAAATATGAATCGCGCCAGTAACACGTATGGAGTTACAGAATTATAATCATTAAAATCATCAATACAGCTCTCCAAGTTCATATAATCACATTCAATAGCTATTTCATAAAAAGTCACTCTTTGAGATTATATGAACTTGGAGGGTTGTATTGATGATTTGAATGATTCTGTAACTCCATAACTCTGTAACTCCATACGTGTTACTGGCGCGATTCATATTTTTATCAACATACAACCTGACATTTCAACTGAAATTTCGCGGGCTACTCTTGCGCATCCACCTTAAGGAGATAAGAAAATGGAAAGGAACAACTAAAAGAAATAACACTTACCTGATGGCTTCAAAACCCTCAGCATCAGAACATTTTAATGTAAATTGTTTAACTTTCTTTTAAGCAAATTTTATTACTCGACTGTAGATTTTATGACTGAAAAAAATACCTAAATATTTGAGATTATTGCCTAATCATGTTTTATCTCCTCGACATTTTTGACTTGTATATTTTATCTCTTTTATTTATTTTTCAACTTATTTAAATTATTTGTAATTCCAATTCTAATGATTCATAATTTAATTTTAATGTAATGATGACCCATAATATAAAAACCATATTTGTACGCTGGAAACAGCATAACAGCTTTGTAAAATATTCTGACAAATAAATAAATGCATTCATTCATTCACTGTGCAAAAAATGTTGCCGGGAAACGACTTTTATTTTTGGTGTGAAGAATCACATCGCACTTGAAACATAATTATGTGCTATTATATGAATTTTGCAATATTGATCCTTTTTACTAAGAAAATGTTGCAATTTTGCTTTATTTTTATTAGGTAGGTACCCCGGTATTCCTCTGGAAAAATGGGAGCCATGACATGAAATAATATATCTTAGGTTCCTTTAAAACGGCCATAGGAACGTACGACAAATATGATTATATTTTGATCCTATAAATATAGGAGTAAAGAGGCGGAAAAATTATCTGGGGATCCCATGGGAGCCTCGTCATGGGATCCAAGTGGACGGAGGGCTATTAAAGTACAGGGGTCATGAAGGTGTATAAGTTAGAACTTTGACACCAATATCTAGAAGGACCCAGGTATGCTCCAGAACAAAAATAATATTACAATGACGAGAAGAACACGTGCCTCTCGGCTTCGTAAGAATTTTTTTACACCCATTCGACCACGAATTCACGATAGATGTCACATGTCTTCAATTTTTTTGGGTCTTGTTTTCCTTCTCTCGAGATCCTCGGAAATCAAGGCATCATCAAGTGTTAGAGATAAGACACCAGCGGGCCTAGAAACTTACATTCGATCAGCGAAAACAACTGCGTAGCCTTTTCCAAATATGTTAGAGTAGATAGATTCAATTATTTATTTAGTGCACACAAAAGACACAACACACCGAAGCACAATTAAATTATACAATTTATATGAATATTCTTTAAATACCTATAAAAAAAACAAGGTGCGAATATACAAAAAGGAAAACATAATTTATTTATTATTTATTAAAACTTTATGCACAAGTAAAAAAAACTATACAAAGGCGGACTTAATGCCTTGGGCATTTTCTACCTACATAATTTATGAAATAAGTATACTAACAACATGACAAACTTCAAATCAAATAACGAGTATTTACACATGATGCGGTGTGCGCCACAAGGTTGCACCAAATGGGAGTCCAGCTCAACATGTGTCAGGCATGCACCTGACGCTGATATTCTGCTGGATCCCTGAAGTGACATACAGACGTCGAGCAGACGAGATAAATTGGTGTTGTGATATAGGGTCAGCTTCTAGTCTACCCGCACACAGCTGAATACCAGTATTTTATATGAAGCGACTGCCTATCTGACCTCCAAAACCCAGAAAGTACTGGGTAATATCTTCTCTGAATGATCAGAACATTAATTTATTGGACAAGACTGCTTTGTTAGCCTATGACGCAAGCCCGAGACTAAAGTATATCTAAATAAGTTTTGAGATAGAGATCATCAATCAGAGCTCATATACTTAAATAAAAGAACGTCTGTCTGTTATGTACACTGAGGGCGAAGAAAAGACGATATAAAAAATAAAAATTAGCAGACCTACAGCCAGTTGGCTTGATGAGATTCAGAAGGTCATGGATAAGACTTGGGTGGTTACTATGACGTCTTAAAGCAGGAGTAATTCCGGTGTGGGAAAGAGACAGAGCTGTACAGGTCGTCTAGCGCAATCTCTTTCCAATACTGCAATTGCTCTTGCTCTAAGACGTCGTGGTAGGCCACCTGGTTGAAACTTGCAAAGAACTGAGAAGAATGGCACAACAGGGCATCCTGTGACGATGATGAGGCGAAGACAAACCGCAAACAAAATGGCCGCCGCAGCATGAGCGAATTCAAAATAATTATACTAAAAATGTATAATACCTTTACTTACGAAAGCTGGTGGCAAAAAATCAACGAAACAAACAAGTCACCAACCAGTCAGTCAGAAAGTTGTTTAATAATAATATGACGGGTAGATTCTCCTCCTTGAAGGATGTATAGTCACCAGCACATCAAGTTGCTACAAATTGTCAAATTTCTCCAAATGATTTAAAACCATAAAATGTTGATGGCTAAGTTCTTTTAAAAATAAATATATAATAATAAATAAATATCGCTGGACATTACACACAGCGCCATCTAGGTGCCACACTAAGCAACGAGGCTTGTGTCGTGGACACCAGATAGTTGATACTACTACATAGATACATATAGTAAATACATACTTATTATACATATAAACATCCATGACTCGGAAACAAATGTCCATGCTCATCACACAAACATTTGCTCCTACCGGGATTCGGACCCGGGACCCTAAGAACTTAAAGCAGCGTCACAATCGCTGCGCCATTCGGGTCGTCAATTTTAATAAGAAATTTTATTTATACCTGTAACTAAATCGCCAGTCTCTAAGCCGAAAGTCAGCGCTAAGTAAGAATTTACGAAAAATCAACAACTTGGGTTTAAAGTTTGTATGGAAGTCTGTATCCAAAAATATTATGACGAGCTACACCGCGGTATATAACTAACTTCAAAAATGATAAATCGATCAAAACATGGAACGTAACTGCAACGGTCTATCAATGTAATATTATTCTAACAATATTATTTTAATGATTGATGATTTTATGTCACAGCACTTAAGAGCGGCCAACCCGTTATACTTTTCATACAAACGCTCGTACGTGATTATGCCAATGTTACACATCTATCTTTGATTTTTTTGAACTAAAAGGTATTTTGTGCACTATATCTAGGTTTCTATGGTAGCAACAAATAAAAAAAAAGTAGAAACAAATTCAGTATAAGCCTCCAAAAATTGCTTTGCACAAATTTTACGTGAACTTTGGCCGTTCATAATGTACTCATAAACTGAAAAATAAAGAAAACGTCTCGATAGAAACCTTGCACATGTAATGCAGATTCTTAATGACAAATATTTATTTCACACACTTTTAAGACTTTTTCAAAAACAAACAAGTTTAAGAAAGGAGAATGGCGAGATTGCATGTAATTCGGGACCCAGTGATAGGGGTAGCGTACTTTGTGGAAAGTTATGAATAGTTACAGAACGACATAATAAGACTAACAAAGCAAATGGAAAGTAGGTTATAGAAGTTGGGAGAAAAAAGATATGAAAGGTAGAAGATTATAACCTAACTTAAGGCACGTACTTATTGGTTATTATTTAGTAGTAGAATGAAACAAACAATGGAATGATCCACAGACTATGTCTACAGATGAATTTGACACTGACGTTCCATTTCTCAGTAGTAAGAAGGTAAATGTCAAACGTTGCGTTCGGAAACTGCAGGATGACTTATTATATTTATATAAAACTACAAGACCACTCACTGACTGACTCACTGACTGATTGACATGTCGTTTCTCGGAATGGGTGGGAGATGGGTCAGGGGTATGTTTTGCGATTATGTGTAGCAACACCAAGTGAGTAGAGGAAAATTATAGAGGAGATTCAAATCCAAGATGGCGGCCGGGTCCACTTCCGGTTTCGGTGGGGAAAAGACTTGGACGGGTTTTGACTCACAGGCCCTATAGTAGATTTGGAATGATTTGAAAAAAAAGTAAAAAAAAAAAAAAAACAAGATGGCGGCTGCGCTGGTACGTTTTGAAGTTTTCGACTTTTCTCACTCGACTTTGACGAGTTGTTTCGTTCTATCGATTTCCAAAGTTGCCAATTTTGACGTTGATGAATTGTAGGTAATATCCATGGCAATCTAGAAAAATTATGACATTTTGAAAATCCAAGATGGCGGACGATGTAGCGGCCATTTTGTGAACCGTTGGAATTTTCGACTTTTTTCAAAACGATTTTTCGGGTAGTCGGCAACATCCGACGGGTTAAAACTACAAAGCCACTGACTGACTGACTGATTGACATGTCGTTTCTCGGAATGGGTGAGAGATGGGTCAGGGGTATGTTTTGCAATTATGTGTAGCAACACCAAGTGAGTAGAGGAAAATTATAGAGGAGATTCAAATCCAAGATGGCGGCCGGGTCCACTTCCGGTTTCGGTGAGGAAAAGACTTGGACGGGTTTCGACTCGCAGGTCCTATAGTAGATGTAGAATGATATAGGAAAAAAGGAAAAAAAAAAAAAAAAACAAGATGGCGGCTGCGCCAAGACGTTTTGAAATTTTCGACTTTTCTCACTCGACTTTGACGAATTGGTTCGTTCTACCGAATTCCAAAGTCGCCAATTTCGACGTTGACGAATTGTAGATACTATCCATGGCAATCTAGAAAAATTATGACATTTTGAAAATCCAAGATGGCGGACGATGTAGCGGCCATTTTGTGAACCGTTGGAATTTTCGACTTTTTTCAAAACGATTTTTCGGGTAGTCGGCAACATCCGACGGGTTCGAGTTGTACCGAGCGGTCGTGTGTTTCGTCGAGGAGTGTTGCCTGGTGCAAAAAAAAAACCCATTTATAGGGTATTTTTCCCGATTTTACCCAAAAACATGAAAAGTAGAAATAACGACATTTTGAATAGAGACTTTGACTAGCCGGTAACATTTAGGTCCCCCAAATGACATTTGACCATTTTGGTTCGTTTTAATTGGCAACCCCGAGAGCCATTGAATATTTTAATTTTTGGGACTTTTTGACTTTGGCGAGTTCTTTTGTTCTACCAAACTCAACAGTTGGCAACACCGAGTTCACCGGTTGGTGGCCTATATCCTTGAGATTTCAGGAAAATTATGACTTTTCAAAAAAACAAGATGGCGGACTGTGTGGCGGCCATCTTGTAAAAACGACGAAAAATCCCAATTTTCGACGCGATAAATGGGACAGCTGGCATCCCCCGACTGGATTGTGTTGTATGTACCGGTCGTGTGTTTCGTCGAGGAGTGTTGCCTGTTGCAAAAAAATTTCCCATTTCTAGGGTATTTTTCCCGATTTTCCCCAAAAACATGAAAAGTAGAAATAACGACAATTCAATAGGAAATTTTGACTAGCCGGCAACATTGGGGTCCCCCGAATGACATTTGACCATTTTCATCACTTTCAGCTGGCAACCCCGAAAGCTATTGGGGCTTGAATTTTCGGGTCAGACCCGACTTTGGCGAGTTCTTTTGTTCTACCAAACTCAAAAGTTGGCAACACCGAGTTCACCGGTCGGTGGCCTATATCCTTGAGATTTCAGGAAAATTATGACTTTTCAAAAAAACAAGATGGCGGACAGTGTGGCGGCCATCTTGTAAAAACGACGAAAAATCCCAATTTTCGACGCGATAAATGGGACAGCTGGCATCCCCCGACTGGATTGTGTTGTATGAACCGGTTTTGTGTTTCGTTAAGGAGTGTTGCCTGGTGCAAAAAAAATCCCCATTTCTAGGGTATTTTCCCAGATTTTCCCCAAAAACATGAAAAAAAGAAATAACGACAATTCGAAAGGAGACTTTGACTAGCCGGCAACATTGGGGTCCCCCAAATGACATTTGACCATTTTCATCACTTTCACCTGGCAACACCGACAGCCATTGGGGCTTGAATTTTCGGGTAAGACCTGACTTTGGCGAGTTCTTTTGTTCTACGAAAGTCAACGTACAGCCACCGTTTTTTTACTGACAGGTAGCTTGTATCCTGGTTACTTTAGAAAAATTATGACATTTCAGAAAATCAAGATGGCGGCCGTGCCATTTCCGGTTTCTCGATTACCACTGACTGACATAATTGTTCTCCCAGATGGTGGAGGGAGAGGTGTGTATATTTTGATAGATTCGTAAACAAATAACTCTCACGAGTAGGGGAAAAGTGACAAACCCCTCCTTTTTGCACCCCTCTCCCCCCCTTCCCTATCGTATCTCGGAAACTAAGAGACCAGTGTTCTGTTTTAATATGGATTCGTATAGAGGACGCTTGGAAAAGCAAAAACCGTTTTTCAAAATTGCCCCCCTTGCCCCATACTCCACCCCCTTCAGGCGGATCTCGGAAGTTAAGAGACTTTGAACATTTTTTTTTCAGATTCGTAAAAAGGGGCCCAGAGTTGGTCAAAATCATTTTTCAGAACTCCCCCCTCTCCCCCCCTCAAACCTCCCCCCACCGTATCTCGGAAACTAGAACACGTAGCAGCTTTTTGATTTTTTAAATACTTATTATTTTTGTGGGGCGTTGAAATTTGTATACCCTCCCCTCCCCAACCTCCCCTAAAATTGAAAGGGCTGTAACTTCGTAACGGTTAAAGACAGCCATAATGTGATTGGACAAATATTATAGTAGGCGTCGAAACCTGTCCGGTGGTGGTAGGGATATGGCTGAGCGGAGCGAAACTACGACACCGAGTGGGGCGAAGGGGGGAGGTGGCGAGCGAAGCGAGCCGGCGACCTCCGTAGCGTAACGAAGGTTGAGTGGGTGAAGCGTAACTCAGGGGCGACGAAAAGTAAACTTTAGGGTAACGTTTTTATAGTGGGTAAAGGGCTAAGTTTTTAAAAAAGGTTTTAGATTAAATTAGGGGTTCTTAAGGGGTTTCAAAATCTTAAAAGTCCATTGAGCTTGAATTTTCGGGTCAGACCCGACTTTGGCGAGTTCTTTCTGTCTACCGAACTCAACGTCCAGCCACCGTTTCTATACTGACAAGTAGCTTGTATCCTGTTTACTTTAGAAAAATTGTGACATTTCAGAAATTCAAGATGGCGGCCGTGCCATTTCCGGTTTCCGAAACCTTGTCCTGGGGTCGTTCAAGCGGTGCATCCCACTGCGGCGGGATATGAGTTTGTGTCGAATTTATATTATATAAAACTACAAGACCACTCACTGACTGACTCACTGACTGATTGACATGTCGTTTCTCGGAATGGGTGGGAGATGGGTCAGGGGTATGTTTTGCGATTATGTGTAGCAACACCAAGTGAGTAGAGGAAAATTATAGAGGAGATTCAAATCCAAGATGGCGGCCGGGTCCACTTCCGGTTTCGGTGGGGAAAAGACTTGGACGGGTTTTGACTCACAGGCCCTATAGTAGATTTGGAATGATTTGAAAAAAAAGTAAAAAAAAAAAAAAAACAAGATGGCGGCTGCGCTGGTACGTTTTGAAGTTTTCGACTTTTCTCACTCGACTTTGACGAGTTGTTTCGTTCTATCGATTTCCAAAGTTGCCAATTTTGACGTTGATGAATTGTAGGTAATATCCATGGCAATCTAGAAAAATTATGACATTTTGAAAATCCAAGATGGCGGACGATGTAGCGGCCATTTTGTGAACCGTTGGAATTTTCGACTTTTTTCAAAACGATTTTTCGGGTAGTCGGCAACATCCGACGGGTTAAAACTACAAAGCCACTGACTGACTGACTGATTGACATGTCGTTTCTCGGAATGGGTGAGAGATGGGTCAGGGGTATGTTTTGCAATTATGTGTAGCAACACCAAGTGAGTAGAGGAAAATTATAGAGGAGATTCAAATCCAAGATGGCGGCCGGGTCCACTTCCGGTTTCGGTGAGGAAAAGACTTGGACGGGTTTCGACTCGCAGGTCCTATAGTAGATGTAGAATGATATAGGAAAAAAGGAAAAAAAAAAAAAAAAACAAGATGGCGGCTGCGCCAAGACGTTTTGAAATTTTCGACTTTTCTCACTCGACTTTGACGAATTGGTTCGTTCTACCGAATTCCAAAGTCGCCAATTTCGACGTTGACGAATTGTAGATACTATCCATGGCAATCTAGAAAAATTATGACATTTTGAAAATCCAAGATGGCGGACGATGTAGCGGCCATTTTGTGAACCGTTGGAATTTTCGACTTTTTTCAAAACGATTTTTCGGGTAGTCGGCAACATCCGACGGGTTCGAGTTGTACCGAGCGGTCGTGTGTTTCGTCGAGGAGTGTTGCCTGGTGCAAAAAAAAAACCCATTTATAGGGTATTTTTCCCGATTTTACCCAAAAACATGAAAAGTAGAAATAACGACATTTTGAATAGAGACTTTGACTAGCCGGTAACATTTAGGTCCCCCAAATGACATTTGACCATTTTGGTTCGTTTTAATTGGCAACCCCGAGAGCCATTGAATATTTTAATTTTTGGGACTTTTTGACTTTGGCGAGTTCTTTTGTTCTACCAAACTCAACAGTTGGCAACACCGAGTTCACCGGTTGGTGGCCTATATCCTTGAGATTTCAGGAAAATTATGACTTTTCAAAAAAACAAGATGGCGGACTGTGTGGCGGCCATCTTGTAAAAACGACGAAAAATCCCAATTTTCGACGCGATAAATGGGACAGCTGGCATCCCCCGACTGGATTGTGTTGTATGTACCGGTCGTGTGTTTCGTCGAGGAGTGTTGCCTGTTGCAAAAAAATTTCCCATTTCTAGGGTATTTTTCCCGATTTTCCCCAAAAACATGAAAAGTAGAAATAACGACAATTCAATAGGAAATTTTGACTAGCCGGCAACATTGGGGTCCCCCGAATGACATTTGACCATTTTCATCACTTTCAGCTGGCAACCCCGAAAGCTATTGGGGCTTGAATTTTCGGGTCAGACCCGACTTTGGCGAGTTCTTTTGTTCTACCAAACTCAAAAGTTGGCAACACCGAGTTCACCGGTCGGTGGCCTATATCCTTGAGATTTCAGGAAAATTATGACTTTTCAAAAAAACAAGATGGCGGACAGTGTGGCGGCCATCTTGTAAAAACGACGAAAAATCCCAATTTTCGACGCGATAAATGGGACAGCTGGCATCCCCCGACTGGATTGTGTTGTATGAACCGGTTTTGTGTTTCGTTAAGGAGTGTTGCCTGGTGCAAAAAAAATCCCCATTTCTAGGGTATTTTCCCAGATTTTCCCCAAAAACATGAAAAAAAGAAATAACGACAATTCGAAAGGAGACTTTGACTAGCCGGCAACATTGGGGTCCCCCAAATGACATTTGACCATTTTCATCACTTTCACCTGGCAACACCGACAGCCATTGGGGCTTGAATTTTCGGGTAAGACCTGACTTTGGCGAGTTCTTTTGTTCTACGAAAGTCAACGTACAGCCACGGTTTTTTTACTGACAGGTAGCTTGTATCCTGGTTACTTTAGAAAAATTATGACATTTCAGAAAATCAAGATGGCGGCCGTGCCATTTCCGGTTTCTCGATTACCACTGACTGACATAATTGTTCTCCCAGATGGTGGAGGGAGAGGTGTGTATATTTTGATAGATTCGTAAACAAATAACTCTCACGAGTAGGGGAAAAGTGACAAACCCCTCCTTTTTGCACCCCTCTCCCCCCCTTCCCTATCGTATCTCGGAAACTAAGAGACCAGTGTTCTGTTTTAATATGGATTCGTATAGAGGACGCTTGGAAAAGCAAAAACCGTTTTTCAAAATTGCCCCCCTTGCCCCATACTCCACCCCCTTCAGGCGGATCTCGGAAGTTAAGAGACTTTGAACATTTTTTTTTCAGATTCGTAAAAAGGGGCCCAGAGTTGGTCAAAATCATTTTTCAGAACTCCCCCCTCTCCCCCCCTCAAACCTCCCCCCACCGTATCTCGGAAACTAGAACACGTAGCAGCTTTTTGATTTTTTAAATACTTATTATTTTTGTGGGGCGTTGAAATTTGTATACCCTCCCCTCCCCAACCTCCCCTAAAATTGAAAGGGCTGTAACTTCGTAACGGTTAAAGATAGCCATAATGTGATTGGACAAATATTATAGTAGGCGTCGAAACCTGTCCGGTGGTGGTAGGGATATGGCTGAGCGGAGCGAAACTACGACACCGAGTGGGGCGAAGGGGGGAGGTGGCGAGCGAAGCGAGCCGGCGACCTCCGTAGCGTAACGAAGGTTGAGTGGGTGAAGCGTAACTCAGGGGCGACGAAAAGTAAACTTTAGGGTAACGTTTTTATAGTGGGTAAAGGGCTAAGTTTTTAAAAAAGGTTTTAGATTAAATTAGGGGTTCTTAAGGGGTTTCAAAATCTTAAAAGTCCATTGAGCTTGAATTTTCGGGTCAGACCCGACTTTGGCGAGTTCTTTCTGTCTACCGAACTCAACGTCCAGCCACCGTTTCTATACTGACAAGTAGCTTGTATCCTGTTTACTTTAGAAAAATTGTGACATTTCAGAAATTCAAGATGGCGGCCGTGCCATTTCCGGTTTCCGAAACCTTGTCCTGGGGTCGTTCAAGCGGTGCATCCCACTGCGGCGGGATATGAGTTTGTGTCGAATTTTAGGTTTTTAGGTCTTTGAAGAATAATTATTTACTTGACTGACGGCTGTGATTCAAAATGGCGGCCACGTTACTTTCGGTTTCCCAAAAATTTACCGATTGAGGTCGTACAAACGATTCATCCGAATAAGGTTTATGAGTTTGTTTCGAATTTTAGGATATTTTAGAGGCTTGAAGGGTTTTTCATTTGAGGCGCCAAACCCCACCTTTCCCCCCCTCCCTATCGTATCTCGGAAACTAAGAGACCTGTGTTGTGTTTTTTTACGGATGTATATAGAGGAAGCTCGGAAAAGTAAAAAACATTTTTCAGAACTGCCCCCCTCCCCCTCTTGATATCGTGTCTCAGAAATTAAGAGACTTAAATAAATAAATATCGCTGGACATTACACACAGCGCCATCTAGGTGCCACAGTAAGCAACGAGGCAGTTGATAATACTACATAGATACTTTTTGTTTGTAAATACATACTTATTATACATATAAACATCCATGACTCGGAAACAAATGTCCATGCTCATCACACGAACATTTGCTCCTACCGGGATTCGAACCCGGGACCCTAAGAACGTAAGGCAGCCTCACTACCGCTGCGCCATTCAGGTCGTCAAAAGAGACTTGTGTTCTGTTTTTTTGCGGATTCGTATAGAAGAGGCTCGGAAAAGTAAAAACCATTTTTCAAGATTGCCCCCCTTCTCCCCCCTTTAGGCGGCGGATCTCGAAAGTTAAGAGACTGAACATTTTTTTTCAGATTCATAAAAAGGGCAGAGTTGGTCAAAATAAATTTAAAAAACTCAGCAGCTTTTTGATTTTTTAACTATTTTTATTTTAGAGGGGCGTTGAAATTTGTATACCCTCCCCGACCCTCCCCAACCTCCCCTAAAATTAAAATGGCTGTAACTTCGGAACTGTTAGAGATAGCCATTATGTGTTTGAACAAATATTATAGTAGACGTCGAATCCTGTCCGGTGGTATCCTGTCCGGTGGTAGTAGAGATAAGGCTGCGTGCAGCAAAGGGGGGCGATATACTGAAATACAGCTGGTGATGGAAATATCATCAAAATTACTAGCTTGATTTAAAAAATCATTTTTGTGTGTTTGTTATAAGTTGACTAATTTAGAATAGAAGTACTTAAATTAAATGTTTAGCAGTTATAAAATTTGGTGAGCCACAAAAAAACAGCATTTAAATAATTTGGTCGACATACAAAGATGTCGTTTACAATAAAAAAATCAGAAAACAATCCTTGTTCCACAAATAATTTTACAATAACATGAGTTTGCATAATAAACATTCAGTCCGCAAAAAAACTACTTGATCAGCAAGACTTCATGATTGATCAGCAGAGAAAACATGTCTATAAGTAGTGTATTTGATTGGTATGCATATATAAAACATGGTGAGCAAAATAACTAATTGGTCCCAAAAGTCCGATTTTGGGACATGAGGAGCGTAGGCCGTAGGCCGGCGGAGCTCCGACGACATGGCTGACGGGAGATAGGGCGGCAGCTTTTTTTGTTATTTACGCCCGATCCGATCATCTGTTCAGCGTAATTTCTATTTTTTGACAAGTACATTATTTTTGCTACTTTTATATGCAGCTCAAAATGTTTTTTTTTGCTTACCCTCTGAGCTCTTATAAAAATTGTATTAAACAGGAGCAGCTCATTGCAGCTTATATAATTAATATGCCGTACAAAAATAATTACAGCCATCCAGAATGAGTTAGATTGGTGATTGATTTTGGAATGTTTGCTGGCCATGAGTTGCTGATCAATTAGCTATTTCTGCTCGCAGATTATATTTTTCTGCTCACAAAAATACGAATACTTTGCTAACCATTTAAATAACACCCTTTTCTTAATGGGAACAGGTCAGTTTTTAAATACGGTTTTAGATTGTATTCGGGGTTCTTAAGGGGTTTCAAAATCTTTAAAGTGCTCAAATGGATTTTAAAATTATTTATTTTATTTTATTGTGATTTTCACAAACAAAGTCGATAATAGGTCAACATCAAAGTTTATAACTAGAGTGTACGCGCTCCTGCTTTGTTTTTTATTTATTTTCGACATGGGTGTCATTTTCATGGTTTTCGTGGTCGCTGATTACAGAACTGGGGTCAAAATCAAAATCCAAGATGGCGGCTGTTATAATTTTCTAATTTTTCATCATGGGAGTCGTTTTCATGGTTTTCGAGGATACCAAAGCCGATAGTGAGGTCGAAATCAAAATCCAAGATGGCGGCTGCGATAATTTTTGTAATTTTTCATCATGCCAGTCGTTGTCATGGTTTTCGAGGATGCTTAAGCCGATAGTGAGGTCAAAATCAAAATTCAAGATGGCGGCTGCGATTATTTTCTAATTTTTCGTCATGGGAGTCGTTTTCATGTTTTTCGGGGATGTTAAAGCCGATAGTGAGGTTAAAATCAAAATCCAAGATGGCGGCTGCGATTATTTTCTAAGTTTTCATAATGGAAGTCGTTTCCATGGTTTTCTGGGATGCTTAAGCCGATATTGAGGTTAAAATCAAAATCCAAGATGGCGACGGCAAAAAAAATCTAATTTTTCGTCATGGGATTCGTTTTCATGGTTTTCGAGGATTCTAAAGCCGATAGTGAGGTCAACATCAAAATCCAAAATGGTGACTGCGATTATTTTCTAATTTTTCATCATGGGAGTCGTTTTCATGGTTTTCGAGTATGCTAAAGCCGATACTGAGATCAAAATAAAAATCCAAGATGGCCGTTGCTGTAATTTTCAAACTTTTCATCATGGGTTTCGTTTTCATGGTTTTCGGGGATGCTAAAGCCGTTAGTGGGGTTAAAATCAAAATCAAAAATGGTGACTGCAAAAATTAACAATTTTTGCCATCATGAGTATCGTTTTTCGATGGTGCTAAAGTACATAATACTCACATCATTTTTAAGTTTTAGTTAATTGTACAAGTTCATTCAAACAACAATAATAGATTTTCCTAGGCTTTCTCTGGAGTTTAACTACATTTAAAAGCTTAATCAAGTGGAAACCTTTCGGGTCCCTTTGGGCTTTATTTGGCATTTCACTAGACTTTGAAAAGTGAAAGACTATAAGGTTATGTTTGACATTTTTACTAATGGGTTTTAAAAGTGAAAAATCTACAAGTACTAAGACGCGAGGTGCTTGCACCTCGCGCAACACGCAAATACTAGTTTTTATATAAATTAAGATCATTCGTAACTTTTTATTCCCATCTCCTAGTAACTCAATATTTTTTATATAGAACTCTGATAAACTCTTTACTATAATCAATATAAACTAGTCCGCGAACGGAGCTCCGTTGATTTTTAAATTACGTGGGTCCAATCTCGCCATTCTCCTTTTCGAATAATATTTTTCGTTCATTGTCATCGCGATAGGCGGTATGAGGTGCGTTGGGAGACGAGTTGTGCGGGGTCGGGGCGGGGTAAGACCCCCGTCTTCAACTTGAGTTGAAAGAAACTCGCCGCTGTGGCTCTGGATGAAACGACAAGCTTTTTGACCATGCTCGCGTTGACGATAGTCGCGTCGGGAAGGGCCCTCTTAACGGAGCTAGTTTTGCGGTCAGAACCATCACGAATTCGTTACTTAAAAAAGTAAGCAGAGTTACATTTAAGCTCCATTAAGTGGCAAGTGTAACCTGGTTTATCTAGTGATCGCAAGCAGTACTGGACATAGTTACCGTCAGTTCGATTTCCGAGTTAGTCAGTGTTCCAGAGTTTTGTATTTTTATTTATCTGCCACTGCTAGCAAAGTTCTCGTGACTACATAGTCTCAGCTGCACAGGTTGATCTTCTAGGTTAAGCCGCGCTTGCCTAGGTTGGTCTGTGGATGGGTGACCATCATAACATACCGGGGTTCCTCCGTGCCTCGGAAAGCACGTTAAGCCGTTGGTCCCGGCTGTCATTTGTAGATCTTTGACAGTCGTTGCAGGTAGTCTATGGCCTGAAAGTCAGACAACAAGACTTACCAAGGGTATCATATTACCCAGTACTAACTGGGTAATATGATACCCTTAAAAATACTGGTTCTCAACTGCATCCGGTTAGACAGGAAGCCGACCACAACAGAGTTGGGTAAAGGCTAGGCTAGATGGTGCTATCAAAACGTTGCAGGAAACGTCGTGAGGAGACCGGCATGTCCTAGATCCACAAAATTGAATACATAAGACATCTACAAAGCTGTGGGCCCGCATATCACAAAACTGGAGCCCTGAGACAGCTAGACGGGTTCGCAGCCGACCAAGGAGAACATGTACGCCTTGGGTGACTTTCTCTCTTTCAGTACAGGCTAATTAAAAAAAAAAGACATCTACAAACTCACACAGGAGTGGTCTCAATTGGTTGATAACTACCCTCTCCCTGTTTCAGAGAAAAGAACTGTGTCTCCAAGATTCCCAGCAGGTCCTTCTTAGGCTGATTTGTCAACAAGAATGATATAGGCCAGGGCCAACGTGCTTTACGAGGCACGGAGGAAACTCAGTATGTAATGGGTGGTCACCCGTCCACAGACCAACCTAGGCAAGCGCGGCTTAATGGTTGTTTTTAGTTAGCTATGAGCTCCTCATTTCTTAGAGAACTTATAACAGGAAATCAAGGACTGAACTTACACTAAGAAACCAAACATTAACAAAAACAACACATTTATTCAATTTATAACTTAAACATTCAACACGTTAATCCTGGTTAATCTTAAATACAGCCTTAGCGACGGAACCCTTCTTCAGATCTTCCATCGCCGCCTGGTACTCCGACAGGCGGTACGTCTTCACTCCCAGCTTGTGGTAGTCCAGATACCTGCGCAGAAGATAACATAATCAAATCATGAGCGAAGCGAACGTTGCCAGTGGCCGACGAGTGCTACTGTGTCCAAGTTGGTCGTAGTTACTTGATTTTTTAACATTTTACATACATTGTATAACGTAAAATCACGCCTGTAATCTCTGAATGGATAGGCAGAGCTGTACCCAAGAGTACACCCACCTTTCACGAGTTATGTTTAACCTATTTAATAGGAGGCGAAGCTATTGCCATGCACAAATCCAGACTCCGTGGCTGCTACTGAGAAATTTCTAGTGGAAATACCCAATAACACTTTGCCCGACCCGGGAATCTAACCCCGGACCAGCCAGTCGCGCTTGTGACCACTGGACCAATGCGGGTGTTTGTAGTATTTCAAGACACCAAAATTGGTATTATTTGAGGCTCACAAGAAGTGACATAATATCTATAGTAGTATAATAAAGCTAAAGGATATATATAGGATATATGACACGGGTGACAGACGGGTAGATGACACGAAGAAGCCTAAGAACCCTTACCTGGAGCCCATAGCCTTGAGCCAGCTGATGGCGCTGGGGAAGCTGAATGGATTGATCTTGACGCCGATGATGGTCAGCTCCTTGTTGTAGATGTCGAAGGGGTTCAAGCTGAAATAGACAAAATACAGATTAGTTTGAAAGCAATAATTACTTCTTCAACCATCCCATGCAAGTGGCGCGGAGTTTTTGGACAGATCCTTCTAAGTGCATATAGTATCGTTATACTGGTAGAATTGGCAAAGTAACGCAAGCAAAGAAAACTTATGGATAAAATGCAATTCCATTCCAGTTACATTAAAAAATAATTCTTCACTTACGTGGTGGTGTGTGTTGGTGGACAGCAGCCGAACAGCACGTACTTGCCGCCCTCCTTCAGATAGTGGAAGCTGATCTCCATCACCTTGCCCACTCCTGGAAACAAAAGATTTTTTAAGGAAAAGCCTGTATCAAATTCCCGGAAGATCTTCTTCTAAATCAGTATTAGACTATAAGTACAATTCTAGTGAAGTATCAAGAGATTTGGCATTCTATAATAATTAATAATTGCTTCCGTTTCAAGCCAACGGATTTCAAAAAATCATTCCACCACATACAAACTTCCATACTCCAATTACCATAACATTCATATACAGCGTGTAACAGAAAGGGTATAATCATAAGGAATACTGTGGTACGGACCATCAAACTGAACAACTTTCTCTATGGGACCACCATCGAAATCGTAAAAAAATAATCAGCTGTCCTATACAAAATTTCAATACCTACTCGACCCCAATGTATGGGACAGCTGATTATTTTTTTACGATTTCGATGGTGGTCCCAAAGAGAAAGTTGTTCAGTTTGATGGTCCGTACCACAGTATTCCATATGATTATACCCTTTCTGTTACAGGCTGTATAGGTCACAAGCGCACACTAACAACCGGTTCTTTAACATCAGCAAAAACTTTCTGAAGGAAACGATAGCAAAATCGATGCTGAATAACAAAAGGATCATCAAAAGGAAGATCGGAAGATCTTCTTCTAAATCAGTATTAGACTATAAGTACAATTCTAGTGAAGTATCAAGATATTTTGCAATTTTTTTTTAAGGGCTTGATTACAAAACAATTGAACTACATAGAGAAGAAACAAAAACAAAAAAAAAGAAAGAAAGATTGATTTGATTTGAAGACCAAGAAAAAATTATGGAGTATATGAAAGACGATACGGCTAAAAAAGACCACTGAGTTGACGCCTAATAGAGAAGTATGGAAGATGAAAATTGAGATAAGGACACGAAAATTATGAATTAAACTATAGTGTTACCTGTGCAGTCAATGATGACATCATAAGTCACTTTCTCTTTAGCCAGCACGTCAGGTGTAACCAGTCTGAAGCCAGTTTCTGAAAGAATGAAACAAATCTTGTTAACTTTTGATAAAAATTTCAAAGATGTCAACATGAATATTTTCGACCGACTCTCGGTGTCTTAAGCAAGATCATCAGTAAATAGATAGCAGTGCCTGGTGGTGTGACCGTCGGACTGCCAAGTTTTCGGTCGGACTGCGACTCGGTCGGACTGCCAAGTTCTCAAGTTCGAACCCTAGACACGCACCTCTGATTTTTCGGATTCTTGTACGTATTGTATTATCACTTGCTTCTAAACCTAAATTTAATTTGTTTCATGTTTGTTGTTTGCTGAGGGACGAGTTTCTTCATTGAATTGTATGTCTTTTATAACATTTTCAACTAAATATTACCCAATCTCTTGACGATATCCAGTCTGATGGGGTTCATCTCGGAGACAGTCACCTCCCTGTGTCCATGGTGGTGCAGGGTGGTGATCCATAGGTTACCTGGTAATGAGAACAGTTCGTTAAAATGTACAAGTATTTCCTGTATATGCCTACAGCAACATAGGTACGTACCGTCATATCTTTAGACTCCGAAAATGCTATGAACTGCCCCTTCGGGGATTACAAAGTGGGCTACGCTTCGATAGTTATAACTACATAAAAAGGGTGAGCCTATTGCCATCAATTGAAAACAAGTCCAGATTCCGGGTGGCTACTGAGAAATTTCTGATGGAAGAAATATTTGCCAGCCTGGATATCGAACTCAGGACCGCTCAGTAGAGGTGCTTGTGAGTATTATACCGAAGATTCTCGATACATCATCAATGGTCATCAACTTAACCTGCCAGAGGAATAGCAGCACGCGATAAATTTTGAACCAATAGCTTTTGGAAATAAAATCTCTTTTTATCTGAAGAGGTATGTCATAACTTACCAATGATACCAGCGCCGAGAATGAGGATCTTCTGTCCCACTTTGAGGGGGGAAGCGCGGTCGAAGCCGTGAGAGACGCAGGAGTAGGGTTCGCAGAGACCAGCTGGAATGAACACATGATTATTAGACGAGTCAACAGCCTTATGGAGGACAGAATCCTAACTATCGATTAGTGATAAACTGCTGAAGACGCATAAATATATCATAATCGCGTCCAAGAGTTCGATGAGTCACGAACATTCTCCTTGGGAAACCCCGTGTAATAACGGTTTGGCTAGGATTCTCTAGGCTTCTCTCAACTATGTTAGGGTCGGCCTCCAGTCTAGCCGGATGTAGCTGAGTACCAGTATTTTACAAGGAGCAGCAACCATATCTCAGATAGGATTGCATTATAATTAACACACTTCCTATTAATCATTATACAGGGTGTAACAAGACCCTTAACGAGGCCGTCAACCAAGCATTATCGTCAAACTAAGTACCTAACTTGACGCAAAAAAATGGAAACAACTTTTTTTTGGAGTGAAAAATCACGTTCTACGGTAGGACTCCATGTAACGCACTTAATACATTGTGCTGATGGATGCATTGAATAGTACGGGGGTCGTGGATGTGTTTAAAGTAACAATCTTACATTAAAAACATGCATGCAAACGTTGTAAAAAAGTTGGAACTTTGACTCCTAATATCTCCGTAACTAGAAGGTTCCCGTACGCTCTAGCCCTCCTATTAATAAACACAGACTAAAGTTATTCCAAGTTTAAACCTTTGAAAATGTATGGTTATTCCTTTGTTATTCCTGGTGTAATTTTATTCCGTGTTTATTAATAAGAGGGTAGGACAACAAAAATATCGCAATGACGGGGAGAGCAAATGCCTTTCGGCTTCGTTAAGGGTCTTGTTACACCCTTTATAAGCTTGGATGTATTCTTCTTTCAAATCAAAAATGTGTATTTAGCATTCATGTCATGTCATGAGCCACGGTGCTTGGCGTCGGAAACAGTTATGGAGGTAATTATTTCCCCGACGATCTCCTTCACAAAGATGTCTATCAAATAGTTTACCCTGTTCAGTGGTGATCCCGTCAGGCAAGGCGAAGACCAGGATCTGTGGGACCCTGACGTACTGCGCCCAGCCTCCATCCTGCCAGATGCCGATGGTGCTGTTGATACCAGCTGTGAGGCAATACTGGTACGAGCCCTTGCGACAGAAGTCGCAGAGGTTGCAGGACCTGGGGAAATTAAAGGAAACTAATAATGATAGTAAATTTATGTACTATTATTAATAGCCATTTGTGTCCCACTGTGGGGCAAAGGCGTCTATTCCCCTTTCCCACTGTTCCTTATCTTTTGATAGAAGTCATTAGTCCATCCCGCCATATCCTTCTAGGCTTACCGCATGTAGATAGTTATAATTGGTATTAAATAAAAGAGCACAGCCGGCACTGTAATTAGTGTAAATTATTTAGTTACTCTTAAAACGGTGATATAGAAACCGGCGTGTCCGGGAACCAAATAGTTCGCAGACATGTGACATGTACGTACCTCCCTGCACTGGGGCAGTGTGGGATTAAAGCCCATTTCTTTATATAGACAGGAGACCTGCGCCCTCCGTTGGGCAGTGGGAACAAAATTAAAAAATCGAAATCAAAGCATTAATTTCAAGAAGGCTATACAGGCACTTTTGAACTGTCGAAACACAGATGAAAATCCGGCCAAGAGCGAGTCGTACTCACACGCACACAGGGTTCCGTAGCACCAAACAATATAATAAAAATACATTTGGTCATTTGATTTTGAAGGCTCATTCATATGATGTATTGTTTTATATTCAAAAGCAAAACTCAACAAAGCTAAGCTATAGTATTTTAATGAAAAACAAAATTACTGCTGCAGTTTGATGAAAAAGTCCCATATCACAAAAACTAAGCAACAAAACTTTTTCAAACCAATTTTGGTTGAAAGTTTTATTTACTTTCTGCAATCCTAAATTCTTTCAGAATTTTTCTCCTCCTACTTTAGAAATTAGAGGGGGACACACACATTTAACCACTTTGGAAGTGTCTATCTTTCAAACGATTGCCGAAAAAAAGTGGTCTTAGAACCTCCATGTCATTTTTAAAGACCTATCTATAGAGACACGCACGTATAGGTTTGATGACAAAAATATTTTTTAGTTTCGGTTCCATTATGTTCCCTTATTCTTTCTTATTTTTATTTTTGTATAAAAATCGTAAAGCGGTTCACAGAATGATTTCGTACGACGATGCCTAGTTTACATCTACCTACTAAGTTTCAACTGTGTACTACATTAGGTAGGGCGTTATGGTGACGTAGGACCATCGCGATCTCACTGGCCGGTGTGATGTGATGGTCCGGAACAAGCACCGAGCGCGAACTAAACTCTTTCATATACATTTTAAGTACAAAAATGAACCCTGTGCGTGTACCAGGTATTATAGGCTGATTAACCCTTTAATACGGGTAAACATTTACTCCAAGGTTTTGCACCTAACCCTTAAGAATAACCCGATTAAAACCCATTCGGCCCCGCATAATTTCTGACCGAAGAAGTTACAGCTGAGACACTTACCGGTTAGGGTCAATGACGACCTTCTGTCCGACTTTGAAGATGGACTTCTTGCCGACCGCGTAGACTTCACCAGACGACTCGTGTCCGAGGGGGATGGGGCGGTCTTTGATGGCGGGGAACTCTCCCTGGAAAGCAACATTTTTATATTTAACATTAACATCTCGCCGTAACCCCCGGGCTAGGCAGAGGTGTACTTAGAGTACACCCACATTTCGCTAAGTATGTCTAAGTCCTACTGTAAAGGGGGCGAGCGTATTGACGTCAACTGAAATCCAAACTACGCTACTGTTACTGAGAAATCCCTAATGAAAAAACGCAGTGACACTTTGCCTGACCAGAGAATGAAACCTGAGTCCCTACGCTCAGCAAAGAATTGTACTCGTAACAGAGGTCCGTACAAACACAAAATATTTAACATTATAATTTTTTTTTACAATTTAGTAAAGAATATTTCTTGTACCTTTAATTATGAACTTTATTGTACTTATATTATTTTTTGTTGTAGTGACTACAATAATATACACTTTGTACAAATTCCAAGGGTAGTAGACTCTTGATCGAAAAAAAAAGTAGAGGGAGCCTTCTTTAACTTTTATTTTATTTTTATTGTTATAGCGGCAGCAGAAATACATATTCTGTAAAAATTTCAACTGTCTACATATTACGGATCATGAGATACCGCCCGCTGACAGACGGATGGACAGCGGAGGCTGAGTACCAATAAATTTTGCACACACCTTTAGTTCTGGTGATTTATACATTTTTATGATAGACTTTGAAGATATACATGACCTAACCCTGCAGCCTGACGTCGCCTCCCCACGAGATAACTCCTCAACAGTTAATTCAAATTCAAAATCATTTATTTCAATCCATTTAGCATCATAAAAGAACACATTTGAAATAAGTTTTTACAATTAAAAAGTTAAAAATTTCAATCCGTAACAAAATTAAAACAATTAAATAATATAAATTAAATCTAAAATTCTAAAATTATAATGTCAATGACTAAAACAAAGATGAACAATTACAAAAAAAAAAAAATTTAAATACAAAATTAATTAATTAAATAATATAAATTAAAACTAGAATTCCAAAATTATAATGTCATAACAAAAATTAACAATTACAAAAATTTTAATTTTAATAATAGCACGGACAAAAAAATTTTAATACGCTTTCAATTTCATGGACAAATTTACATGATTTTCTTCTTTTAGCACGCAATATAATAAAAGGTTCTTTAAAAACAATGTTTATTACCTGAATGATGTGCAGATCAGTACCGCAGATGCCAGAGTAGTGAACCTTGACGATCACATCATCATCATTGACGATCTTTGGTATCGGATAGTTCTTTTGAAAGCTAAGGGACAGCTTACTGCCATCAAATACAACTGCCTCCATGTTGTTTGTTTAACTGTAACAAAAGATTATTATATAAAGGGTGACTAGGTAATTAGTGACCGACACATAAGGTCGACGCGCAAGGGTAGCCCGCGAAATTTAAATTTTCTTACGTTTATTGCAATTTGCAGGTCAGTGAGTGTCAGATTGTATGTTGATGAAAATATGAATCGCGTCATTGGGTGACTTTCATGAAATAATGTAGTTTTATTTGTATTTTTGGTGTACGCTTTGTTGGTTGTCCTTAAATAAATAAATAAATGAACGATGATACCTAGTATAGGGATGTAAGTCCCAACAAAAAAGAAAAACGGACCGATCAAACCACAGGTACCTTAGTACCAGGACCAGGACTCGACTCGTATATTTAACAACGATTTTATTCGACAAATATATTTATTATTTTACGAAACTAGTTTAACTATAGTAGTACAAACTAATAATGTAAATAAGACACGTTCAACTTTACGCACGATTGACTACAGTCTACAGTCTTCATAATGATATGAGTAGTTTTCCTTGTCTAACACATCGCGACCTTGAAGGAAAATACTGCGAACAAAAATACCACTATCAATACGTACGAAATAAAGTACAAAATCGCTCATCATCAACAGGCAATCACGCCTGTAATTCCCAAAGGGTGAGGCAGTTGTACCTATAGGTGGCCTACCATGACGTCTTAAAGCGGGAGTAATTCCAGTGTGGGAAAAAGATGGCGCTAGAGTACCTGCATAGCTCTGTCTCTTTTTCACACCGGAATTACTCCTGCTTTATGACGTCATAGTTACTTTTACAACTTTTAAATTCAAGTCCCATGGAATAAGGGGCGAGATATTATCCTCAATACTTTCAACGATTCTTTAAAGATTTATTTATAAAGAAGGTGACTGCTGAGATGACGAGTAATAGAGAAGTATGGAAGAAGAAGACATGCTGCGCCGACCACAAATAATTGAGGATTAGGGCAAGAGAATGGTGATGCTAATGAATAGTTTCAACGATTTATTAATCACTAGATTTCCGTTTGAATTCAGTAAGTATTGTAAATACATATTGTGTCTCGCGTTTTTTTTATATTTATGACAAAAATCATTTTTAAAGCATAAATCAATAAATATCGGAACACAAAGTATTTTTTACTATCTTCTTTAAAAAAATGCTAAATGTAATAAGTATTTATCGTGTAGTTACCCGACTCTGTAATCAAATCCTAAATTGATACGTGCAGCCAACAACGCCGCCACTGAACGAATGATATTGACCGTCAGATTGAACTTGAACTTTTATCTATCAAGATAAGACATTCATTATTTATTACTAGCGAGTACTAGCGATCCGCCGCGGCGTCGTCTGGTGTTTATTATTTACTTACGAAGAAGATGAGAAGCGAATTTAGTAACACTACAACACTTCCATACAAGGTGTTAACGAGCCTTCCATGAAGCCATCAACCAAGCAATCAAACTAAGTAACTCTACGCTAAAGGTATTGTTGGAAAACTACTCTTTTTAGTGGGGGCGAAAAATCACGCTTTGCGCTAGGACTCAATGTAACGCACTCAAAACATTGTGCTGATGGATGGATTGAATAGTAGGTCGTGGAGGTGTTTAAAATAAAAATAAACTTCTGAAAATGTTCGCACTTTGACCACAGGTTTGACCCCCAATATCTCCGTAACTAGAAGGTTCCCAGGTATGGTCTAGAACAGGGATCCCCAAACTATTTTGGACAAGTGACCCCTTTTCCAAAATGAACTGTTACCTCAGACCCCCATGGCCAAATTACCTACTTTTAAGATCAACCCCCTTATTCATAATGGTCCGCTAACTTAAAACAGCTGCTACAGTGTGTTATTTTTCATTCTGACTTAGGTCAATAGAAGAAGACAGAGTGAGAATTAGCAATGCTTTAAGTTAGCAGACTATTATGAATAAGGGGGCCTATCTTTAGTTTTTTCCTATTGACACAAAATACCTAGGTACTAAGGTACCAATTGGAAAACTTTGCACTTGGTTAAGTGAGTAAAATTGACTTCATTTTCGTATCAAAATTTAACAAAATAAAAAGACATACAATTCAGTAAATATCAAGTTTAATTTATAACGATTATTACAAATTAGGTACTTAAAGAATTTTAAGTAGGTAGGAAATTATATTTAAAAAAGTATTAATTCGCAAAGAGAAAATAAAACATTCAGTGTGATGGATGAACCTGGTGACTATCTACCAATCTAGCTACATCCGGTTCAATATTGGTGAGTTGCAGCCTTAAATCTCCACGTTCGTTGATTTTCAAACGGTTTCTTTGTTTCGTCAAAATGTTTGTTACCACACTGAAGCTTTTTTCAACTAGGTATGATGATGGAAAAGCGATAAGGTATTTTTCAGCAATGTTCCACAATGTAGGATACTGTGTTTCAATGTTGCGTTGCAACCAGAACTTCTGATAGCCTTGGTTGAACTTCTGCTTAAGCTCTTCGTCTGTGCTGATGGTAATCAACTCTTCTTGCATTATCACATTGGCTTCTTCTATGGCTGTGGTATTGTACGGATTTATTATCCATTGAGGAATTTGTAAATTTAAAAGATCCTCAAACCTCTCCGTAAAATCCTTGTGTAATGCGTCCAAGTGAGTGACATATAATAAAATGTCATCATCTTGAAGCGTTTCTGGTAATTTTGACAAATGCAGAAACTGCGAATATTCTTTTCTGCCTAAATTTTGTTTATAAAGGATTAGTTTACCCACGAAGGCCGATATTATTGATTTTGTTTTAATCAAGTTAAGATCGTCACCCTGCAGCTGCAAATTAACTTTGTTGAACATTCCAAAGATATCAGTCAAGTAATAAATATCTGTTTTACAATTGTTCAGATTTTCTTTCAAATTCGGATCTTTTTCTTGTAAAAACTCCAACACAGATTCAAAAACGGCTGAAAATCTTTCTAAGCAAGAGCCTCTTGATAGCCAGCGAACTTCAGTGTGAAGAAGTAATCGAGTAAAGACTTCGTCGTTTTCCTCACATAGCTGAGCAAATAACCGAGAGTTCAAAGAATTGCTTCGAATCTTGTTGATAGCATTTATTACATATTGTAAAGACTTATGCAATCTAGGACTCAGCTTTTTTGCTACTAAATGCTGCCTGTGAATCACGCAGTGAATGACCAGTACATCAGGCAGTTGTCGCTTTAAGTGAGCTATAAAACCACGATGACGACCAACCATAGACGGTGCACCATCAGTCGCAACAGAAACAATGTTCTTCCATGGAATAGCTTTGTCAGTAAAAAAATGTTCCACGGCCTGAAAAATTGATTCTCCTCTGGTATCAGTCTCTAAATATGTAGCAAAAAGCAGTTCTTGGCACATATTTTCATCTTTGATATATCGAACATATCCTAACAACAGAGCTTCATTGCCGGGTAATGTAGACTCGTCCAACTGGAGAGAGAATCTGTTGGTCTGTAAGAACTTGCATAAAATGTTTTCCACATCGCGTCCCATCTCGTCTATGCGTCTCTGAACGGTGTTATTGCTCAAAGGTATTCTCTTTAAAATATCATGTGCGGGTTTGTGCAATACATTGTTAAGGACCTCCGCAATGGCTGGTAAGATAAGCTGCTCTCCAATTGTGTGGGGTTTCCCCGACTTCGCTATTAGTAAAGATATATTATAGGACGCTCGTAAACCATCATCGTCTTTAATAGATGATGACGCAAACATCGATCTTATGGATGGCCTTTTGTCTAGTTTTTCTTTAAGTGCTTGAAAAAATGTCAAGGGCTTACTTTTTTTGTCAGCATGTACTCTCGATAAGTGGTCATCCATTTTTGAAGGCTTCATGGCATCGTTACTGAATACTTTTTCACATATGAGACACATCGGCAAGTGTTGATTTGATGGAGATGCAATAAATCCGAACTTCAAGTAGTCCAAACTGTATTGTCTGCATTTTTTTTTCGTGTCCGCCATCATAAAACTCTCAGTAATCCTGCAAATAAAAAAATAAGAAACTAAGTACCTAAATTAAAAACAATACCTAATAAACTGTTAAATTTACTGGTAAATTTTTACAATTGAAACAACTGAGGCAACTGCAAACTGTTGCAAACAATCTACAGATAGCTCAACTGATCACTATCACATAGTGTGCAGTGGGGCAATGCTGATGCGCTGTGCCGGATAAAAACTGTTTGGTACTTACCCTGTTAATTTTTCATAAACTGCAGATATTTTGTGGTTACGCTATTAACTCGCGTAGGGAGCTCAGCATTTTGTAAATTCTTTTTCAGTCACTTTACTTCATTTAATTTAGCTATGTAATAACTTTGTAATCTCTTGAAATAAATGAGTACTTATATGAGTTATTATCGTTCAAGCTCCAACGAATTTCAAAACGCAAATGAACTTTCAACCTAAGTGCAACCTCGTTAAATAGTAAAATATCAGGAACATGTTTGGACTTGCAACTTGATCATGAATTCGTTCGTGTTAAATCGCGCAAGCGTCAAATAGAGAGCAAGTCAAAACGCGCCTGAAAGACGTACGCTCGAACTCATTATCTTGCACAAACTTGTCCACACTGACTTGCCGAGTTTTTCATCTTGTACGAACTTGAGGCTTTATATTACTACAACAATGCTATTTCCTACATAAATATTAATTATTCTTAGTACACGTAACACAACATAAACAATACAGTACCTACCTACCTATCTTGAAAGTTTTAAATAAGAACTTGTGTTAATTTAATAGGGGTCGATTTTTAGACCTCGTCGACCCCCATAATCAGTTTTCGTTTATGTCGACCCCTAGGAAACCGACATCGACCCCAAGGGGTCGATATCGACCACTTTGGGAATCCCTGGTCTAGAACAAAAAAAAAAGATTGCAATGACGGGGAGAACAAGTGCCTTTCGGCTTCGTTATGGGTCTTGGTACACCCTTTAGATAACTATGACACGTGCTTCGCATAGTTCGCTTCGCTTATGAGTTCATAAAACATCGAGAATTCTTTAGTACTACAAAAACCATCCGGAATAAATTTTCAAAATAATGGCGAAAACTGTGTCAAGCTCAGAATCCGTTGCGGAGCTACAGACATTGATATTTGACAGACTGACGGAACATACAGACAGACAAAATACTTTTATACTTTTTGCTATAACACTCTTAATAATTCATATTAGCATTGATAGATATTTGCTTTTTGCGCAATATCTTTACATAGTATAAAACAAAGTCGCTCCCGCTGTTTGTAAGCTTAGGTCTTTAAAACTACGCAACGGATTCTAATGCAGTTTTCAGCAATAGATAGAGTGATTCAAGAGGAAGGTTTATTATATCAGTGCACCCGTGCGAAGCCGGGGCGGGTCGCTAGTATGACAATATAATTTGAAATGAACAGTAAATTGTTTCAAGTCACTTTAATGGGACCGGCTTCCAGCCTATTAGGATGCAGCTGAATAACAGCATTTAATGTGGAGCGACTGCCTATCTGACGTCAACAATCCAGTTAATACTGGGTACTACAGTACCCCTTGATAAGACTAGTTGTCAGACTTTCGGGCTACTGACCTGTATGACTGTTACCTACCTAATATTACACGGTTTATCAAAGTGCATTATTTGACAATACGTGACAGATAACTGTTAAGCAAGTGCGTATGTAGGTTTTATTTGAACTGATAACACAACCTTTGAGCTATCAGTGATTACAGCAATAACATGTTTATAAGTTTATCTTTTAATGATAACAAATAATAATAAACTTAATGTTTTGTTGACTGACGTATTTTATAATAATGGGTTGCTATGTAATAAATTGCATTGCAAATGTATGAGTTTTTGAAACGTGACGTAAGAATTTAAACGTGGTATAATAAATAGCCACTTCTTACAGAATAAATTAAAAAATGTAACAGAATTTGTATGAAAAGAATTTGTGGAAACTCGGTATGTAACGCGTGGACCATAGACAAACGTAGGCAAGCGCAGCTTAACCATTTAGCCACTAGCTCCTCGTTGTTTCCCTCAAGTTGACCTTCCATCTCCACAAACATACGCTCGCGGAGATTGTAAGTATCAAGATCAACTACTACCGTCAATCCACCTACGCAGTAGTGTCCCGCATCCTGCACGGGACTCGCCTTTGTTTGACGAGACCTTTATACATAGTATGAAACAGAATGAAACTAATAAACGAATGCTCAAAGCTTTCTTTTCAATTCATACCTGCCTACCTGCATAAATGGTGTAACAAGACCCTTAACGAAGCCAAAAGGCACTTGTTCTCCCCGTCATTGCGATCATTTTTTTGTTCTAGACCATACCTGGGAACCTTCTAGTTACGGAGATATTGGGGGTCAAAGTTTGCAACTTTTTCACAAGTTTTTTTTTTATATAAGTACTTTTTTATTGTAAGATTTTTACTTTAAACACCTCCACGACCCGCGTACTACTCAATCCACCCATCAGCACAATGTTTTAAGTCCGATATATTGAGTCCTACCGTAAAACATGATTTTTCACCCCAAAACAAAAAGTCGTTTCCCAGCAATAATTTTTGCGTAAAGTTACATCTGATGTACATAATGCTTGGTTTACGGCTTCGTGAAAGGTCTTGTTACATCCTGTAGATGAGCAAGATACTTCGTAAATAAAAATACACATGTGCTCTATATTTTTTTTAACTGTCATGTGTCCCATTGCTGGGCCATGGCCTGCCCTTTCTCTTTCCAAACCTCTATCTGTTGTTGCGATCTCTGGCCGTGTTTTATAATACACGAAATTTCAAAAATAATACCTCCTATAACAATAGTTCTAGATAATCTATTACTATCTATCTATTCACATTTTTTTCTATCACGCTAATATGGTAGTATTATCTACCATAATACACATTTGGTGTAGGTTACACCAAAATAATCTTACGCCAGTTCTTTACCGTTTTCCAATAAAAATATAAAGTATTAAAATATAATGAACACAAATTACATACCTATTTGTTCGCTCGACAGTTGATATCTGAATAACTAACCCCAGTAAATACTTTAATACTTACGTTATAAACAACATTATGTAAGTATGATAAACTACACGAAAGTATAAAATATTGTGTAGAAGCGTCAGTGCACTCCGATCGCTTACGGTTTGCGTACAGGTGACCTACCATGAGAAAGAGATGGCGCTAGACGACATGTATAGCTCTGTCTCTTTCGCACACGGGAATTACTCCTGCTGACGTCATAGTAACCCCCCATAGTAGTTAGGGCGGTTTCAGATTAGCGTATTTTCGGCGCGTATGAGCTCGTTTCTGCAAGCGTGTGTTGGTGCGCCTTTTGCCACACGCGAAACTCTTAGGAGCGTTGACGCGCTTATAAACGCGTAGAAGCGAGACACCCCCGCACGCCCACTCACCCCGCGAGAACACGACGGAATGAGCGCATGTACACGCGTTCGGTTTTTGGAAGTGCAAAAGTGACGTGCGTGTAAGCGCGTAAGCAGACGTCCACTGCTGGACATTAGGCCTCCCCCAAGTGTCAGCACATTGATTTGTCCCGTGTGTCTCGCATCCAGCGGATCCCCACATCCTTCATCAGGTCATCGGTCCACCTAGTGGGAGGCCTTCCAGCGCAACGTCTTCCTGTTCGCGGTCGCCACTCCAGAAATTTTCGGCCCCATAGGCCATCCGTTCTGCGAGCAATGTGCCCTGCCCACTGCCACTTAAATTTTGGAATTCTGCGGGCTACGTCGGTAACCTTGGTTCTATTGCGGATGTCTTCATTTCTGATTCGATCACGCAAGGAAACTCCGTGCATAGCCCTCTCCATTGCCCTTTGGGTGACTTTCAGTCTTCTAAGCCGTATTTTGTAGCACGTAAGAACCGCTCTCCGTTTTGAGAATTTAATCAGAGAACTAGTGGAACTTTATTTAAGCATTACGGTGATTCCTCAAATGAAATGTAGTTTGCAAAATTTATAATTAATTAATTAGAAGCGTCTAACAAGTTCTAAACTTCAAATACTCAGACACAGTGCAAGCATAGCACAGTTTTCATATCAATATGTCAGCATTGAATTTGCGCCGGGCCGGCCAATTTAGTACAGGAATAGCATTCATACTGCGTGCACTCATCTATCATGCAATCATACTTTTATCAATAAATATCAATCAGCATCAACTCAAGGTGTAACTGTAAGGTAACTCAAGGTGTAACCCTAACCATTCATCTTAATGGTCCTTCGAGCCGGATTTGAAGGATTTCATTAAGATGTATGGTTAGAGACCTTATACCTTGAGTTGATGCTGATTGAAGATGCTGGCAGGATGGAAGTTGAGGCATTGACAGATCAAGTATCATCCCACGACATCCACCACTACGAGTACATCGCCATATACAATGTGGTCGCAGTGATCATTATTAGTGTTCTCATATACGGGAGGCGACGGCTGCGAGTGCACAGGGATAACAGGATCATAAGGAACCCAACGTCCCCCTTTTGTGGCCCCTAAATAGCAGCTGACAACTCGCGCAACAAACAATCTGCCTAAAAAAACGGTGTTCGCGAATGGCTAAATATTGGGCCAAAAAATGATTTTTTTCGGTCGACGCTTTATAAAAGAGGAAGTGTAACATCTGCCCTTTAGTTTAATCTTTTGCCTTACCCATGAGGTGATATTAGCTGGCGTAGGATGACCAAAATTAAGATCTTAGTTGAGAATGTGGTGTTGTTCCATAAACGATGGAAAGAATAATGTTTTAAGATTTTTTCTGTCAATATGCGATTGTTGGCCTCACGCGACCAAATGTAATGTATGCTTTCAAAATGCTGGCATTGTGCTACCGATTTAATTGAAAATCCAACAAAATTGTCCTGGTACGAAAGTAGGCATCGTGCTACGAAATCACATTTAATATCATGCTCAGTGTGTCAAGATGAGAAGCATAAAATACTCCATTAGAGTTCCATACAACAAAATTTATCATTAAAGCGATGGGAAATCATCAAATAACCCCTCCCGCTCTGGGCTGAGCAGGAGGGAGTGTCAGACTTCTACTGACTAAAACCCATCCATGTTCCTTCCTTTGCCCTTTATGTTCCAGGGCCGCGGTATCTCTTTCGAACAGTCCCGCAACCCTGGCAGGCGTTGGCCCTTACGGACCCCTTCCTGTTTGCTGACTCTCTTTGAGGCGCGCGTGGAACACGAACGCGCCGTCGACACGGCCTGTCGTCATAAGACGGACGGACGGCGAGCTAGCCCATAGCTCACCGTCCACAGGCCCGCGTCTACGGTGGCCGGGGGCCACCACGTGGCCCCCGACGCCCGGTGCGTCTCCCGCGGCGGCTGGGACGTGAGGTTCTCTCCCTCTCACGTCCCGCCACCTCCTTCGCTAGCATGACTGCTTCGCAGAAGGAGGTGACAGCGTCCCATTCCGTCTCGCTCCGGACCATGGATTGAACCAGGGCCGGACGCGAGAGGTCGCCGCCGCCGATCGCCGCTACGAGGACACGGCGTTGCTCCGCCCAAGCGGAGCAGACCTGCACAGTGTGCTCCACCGTGTCCTCCGGTCGATCCTCGCAGTGGTGACACCCGGGCGTTTCCTCCCGCCCGATTAGGTGCAGGAACCTCCCGAAACAACCATGTCCGGTGAGGACCTGCGTCAGGCGGAAGGTGAGGGCGCCGTGGCGCCTCTCCAGCCACTCCTCAAAGAGGGGACTTACCGCCATTATAGTGGCGTGCCCTGCACGGGGTTGCGACAGTCGCTCTCTCCATGTCGCCATGAGATCACGCCGGAAGTCTGTCCGCTGAGCGACAATTTGCCGCGCAATACCCTTGAATTTTAACTAAGTAAATTAACTTTGGAAGAATTACATCTTCTACTAACCCCAAGATCGAAAATGATGATGAACACAACCGAAGACCAGCAGTGATAGCCTAGTGGTGTGACCGTCAGACTACCCAGTCATAGGTTTTGAGTTCGAACCCAAGATACGCATCTCTGATTGACTAATCAAAGGTGCGTATCTTGCGTGCGTATTGTATAATTATCATTGAAGCCAAACCGAACCAGCATGCCTGACAGATATTTCTCGACGGCATGTAAAGCCAAGTCAGAGGCCAATGGGCGGTATAACAACTCTGACACACAAAAAAGAAGAAAGAAAACTGAAGGGCACTAAAATGTAGATGATATCAATGAGATCACCAATATTCTCAAAGACAAAGTTGAAGAGATGATCTGTTGGGATACTTTGTCCTGAATTTACTACACAATTCACAGTGATCCTACAAACTAAACAGTGATAGAATTAATCACTGTTATTGCTCTGTTTACCATGCTTACGTATTATCTGAAACTATAGCTAGTTTTTCGTGTAGGGATTATTTTAACTTAACATAACATCACGTGTGATCGTTGGTGTGAACTTTGCCCCTTCGGGAGCAGGGGTATCCTCTAGTATCAGCACCACCTCTTTCATCATTTGCCTAGCTTTTTCAACTACGTTGAGATCACCTTGTAGGCTCACTGGATGCAGATGAATAACAGTTTTTATGTAAATCTAATATGGATGCATGGATTGGGATCTAACATGGAATGGAACATGAGTAGAAAGATGATGATTTAAATCAAATTAAGCTGAGGAGATTGTTTGTTCTGGATCTACCTGTCGCATATGAAATATTCTTTTTGCATTTGATTGTCCAATTTTTCAAGAAGATTGTAGACAGAGATAGAAATATTTAGAAAGAACTCTAAGCGAATGCGAAGTAACTGTGTGGACGGGCAATGCGATGCGGCGGGTTGCGGGCGAATCCTATTTTTTTTTAACTGTGTGTGTGTGTGTGTGTAACTTTTTTTATGTGTGTTCCCCGATTACTCAAAGATGGCTGGACCGATTTGGATATTTTTTTTTGTTTGAAAGGGTATACTTCCCAGGTGGTCCCATGATCATTCAATTCAGGATCTGATGATGGGATCTTGGAGAAATAGAGAGGACTCTTCAAATTTTATCGAAGTGAACTTTTTATTGAACTTTCTCAGAGCGGTCCTATTTCAATTTGGTGAAGATCTGATGAAGAACTTCGGAGATAGGCAACGGAACTTCTCAATAAATGATAGCAAATGGACTGGGATTGCTGAAATCTCATGTTTGTCTATTGTTTACACCAGTTCATAACATAACATCACGCCGGTAAACTGTGAAGGGGTGAGCACATGTGAACCACTAAAAAGTGAAAAATAAAAAACTTTATTCAAAAAATTAGACCGACTTCAAAAACTCAAAAAAGTAAGAAATAACTTTAGCTTCAGAAGTCGGTGACAAAAAAACAAAATCAAACTAGCAAAAGTGACCAACTTCTGAAGCTAAAGTTATTTTTCGCTCGGTTTAATTTTTTGCAAAAAACTTTTTTTTTAAATTAAACGGAGGGTGATACCGTCGGCACAGTTAGGTATCAGGTACTTATATGATATTTATGTCGAGTTATTAGTTTATATCCGTTTCAAATGTTTATGCATTATCTGCTACATAATGATGACTTATAAAATAATATTATGATAGGTACAGATCTTCCAGAAACATTATGTGCATCAGCAATTATCGCCTATCTACCTATAAAATCACGAACGCGCGTAGGTAATTTAGAGTTTTTGAAGAACTCTTAGTCTTAAGTACCCTACAATTATTTATCTGATACTTAAAGACTCACAATTAAACCACACATCCATTCCACCATAGATTAATCATTCCACAATCTTTTTGAGTGTTTTAAATGACAATGTGCAACTCAAAAGTAGTTAATCCGACAGATACAAAACTTCTAATAAACGGGCAATGATAGGCATTAAAAAAAAACTCAACAACTTATGTTACTCTGTGGTGCAACGTTCGTGCTAATTCAGAAACACGATGATGACTGAAGCGTATACTTTTTCTGGTTTAACTGTAGTACTTGCATTCGATTAGATTATCGAGTGGAAATGATAAAAGGTATCAGTACCTACTTAGGATTGTGGATAATGCAAACTCAAACTCAAAGCATTTATTTCAATTAGACCATTACAAGCACTTTTGAAAGTCAAACAAAAAAAAAGCTAAGCTACAGTCACAGTCACAAGGCATAATAACTTGAGAAAGTACTGTAGTGGCACATTCCAAAGCGTAGATCTCTATGGAGAAGAATGAGCAAGAAACTCCATGGACACTCTTTTTAATCAAAATATTGTTACAAAATCTTGGTTACATCATTCACGTTGAGATTATACATATATGTGAGAACGATGTAGAAAGACGTGCTCATTAAGAGCGCCCAGAGTAAAAGATTAAAATAATCAACACTTTCAAAATAAAGTAATTAAAATAAACCGTGGCAGCTAAGAGGTGACCACTCCCAACTGACAGCGCCCGTTCACGAACATGACGCATGGCTCGGCGCCATTCAACTCAACCATATTGAAGGGAACCAAATGACCCGACACACGCGCCACCATCAGCGAGAAATTTGAGTGAGCATGACATTCTCTCAGCCACCAGGCTACATTCAAGTCAATGAAAGATAAATAAATGTAAATGGTTGCTTTACAGCACATAGGTAGTACTCACACATGTGCTATGCAATTATATAATATTATTAAGAGATGGAATCTATACAAAGCAAGAATATTATTACAATCTTCTGCAGCTTCCACAATAACTTAACATGGTAATCAATTAGTTTGCTTCTATGGTTGTGGAGCAGGACCAGCATTGAGCCAAGCATTTTTATCATCAATATAGTCCCCCAACTTATAATATGCTTGCCTACATAGTGTGCGTTTTATACAAGATTTAAATTTCGTCTCATTCAGTTGTAGAATGTGAGGAGGTATTTTATTGTAGCATTTTAAACAGTACCCCATGAAAGATGAGTCTACTTTAGCTAGCCTGAAACCTGGCTGAACTAGTTGGTCCCTATTTCTAGTATTATAGTGGTGTCTGTCACCTCTCTTACTAAATAAATGCAGATTTTTCCTAACGTACATGATGTTTTCATAGATGTATTGACAAGGTACTGTCATGATGTTAATTTCTTTAAACAGTTCTCTCAGAGAATCGCGCCTACGTAGATCATATATGGCTCTGATGGCTCTTTTCTGCAGAATAAATATAGACTCAATGTCTGCAGCCCGTCCCCATAGTAAAATACCGTATGACATAATACTATGAAAATGACTAAAATAGACTAGCCTCGCGGTATCTACATCAGTAAACTGACGGATTTTTCTAACAGCATATGCTGCTGAACTCAGCCGTCCTGCAAGAGATGTTAAATGAGGACCCCATTGTCGCCCTGTGTCGAGCGTAATTCCCAAGAAAACAGTTTTATCGACAAATTCTAGTTTCTCTTGATTCAGTATTATGTCACAATCACTACTTTTGACATTTGGCAGAGAAAATTTTATGCACTTAGTTTTTTTCCCATTTAGTACTAAGTTATTAGCGGTAAACCAATTATGGACCTGCAGTAGGGCGTTATTGACGTCGTCAAGATTTGTGGCACGTCTGTTTATCCTAAATATTAAAGAAGTATCGTCAGCAAACAACACCATTTGCGGTTGGTTGTTAAATAAGTGGGGTAGGTCATTAATGTAAACTAAAATGAGAAAAGGACCCAATATCGAACCTTGTGGTACGCCCATTTTTACTTTTAAACCCATTGAATTGACACCATTTACCTGTACTTGCTGCTGTCTATCATTCAAATACGATTTTACTAAACTGAGCGCAAGTTTACCTAAACCGTAATGCTCAAGTTTCAAGAGCAGGGTTTCGTGATTTACGCAATCAAATGCCTTCGAAAGGTCACAGAAGATTCCTATGGCATCTTGTGCCTCTTCCCACGCAGTAAATATGTGTTTTATTAAAGTAACACCGGCGTCAGTTGTACAACGTCCCTTGGTGAAACCATACTGTTGCTCGTGTAAGATTTTATTGGCGTTAAAATGGTTTAGTATTTGATTGAGCATTATCATTTCAAACACCTTGCTGAAAGCCGGCAACACAGATACGGGCCTATAGTTATTGGTGTCTTTACTATCCCCGGATTTAAAAAGCGGTATTACCTTACTGTATTTCATTAGATCCGGGAAGACCCCTTGATCCACGCACAAATTAAATATTGAGGCTAAATACGGTGCTATAGTCTCAATAATTGAGGTACAAGCTTTGATAGACATACCCCATAGACCTTCGGTTAATTTGATCTTGATTTGCTTAAAAGCTTTTATGACTGCTATGGGGTTTATATGCTGAAATTTAAATTCATTCGGATAGGTTGAAACGTTCGCTTTCAATAAATCAATAGAAAGCAAGGGTGAGGAATTTAAGGTTTCTGTAGTTTTAAGTGGGATACTGGTAAAGAAATTTACAAATTCTTGAGCAACTTCATTGTTAGAACTCACGAGGCCACTGGAGGTGTTCAGTGTGAAGTCATTACTTCGTTTTTTATTTCTATTTGTTTCACTGTTGATAATTTTCCAAACCGTATTTATTTTATTATCGGCTGATTTAATCTTGTTGCTAATGAACAACGATTTGGCTACCTTGCAAGCATTTAAAAAAAATTTCGAGTGCACTTCTAAGTACCTACCCAGAAATAATCTAACTCGTAATTGCGTAACCACTTTTGAATTTTCATTAAATAAATAAGTACGGATTGATTTTTATTCCTGAACCATAGCTATTCTGTTATTATTTTTTAAAATTTCATGGTACCAAATACATCGAAATCGGTAGAGGCGTTCAAAAGTTATTGCTCTAAGTTATCCCACGCTTCTTGCGACAGAGCAAATGAAAGAAGTACCTAGCGCATGCTACGAAACACCTAAACGCGACTTATATAAACTTTACTTACTTACAGGTATAGGTATGAAGAAAAAAACGGTAATTAAAAAAATAAAAACTTTTTTACGCAGTCGGGTTTTTTAATTTTTTAAATGACCGTTTTTTTTTTGTTTTATTGTTGAATAATTTTTATTTTGATATACCCAGTGTCACTCTCACAGTAAATACGAATCTAACGACACCTCTCAAGCTAAAATCCCCATGCTGATGTTATGTTTTTAATTAATTGTTTGTTGTATTAATTGTTTTTTGTTGTTATGTTTTGTGCCAAACAATTAAACATACATACATACTCTCGAAAAACATAACCCTCCTTCTGGCGCAGTCGGGTAAAAAAGGGTGTAAATTTCTTCATCCCCATAGTACACAAGGGTGGACCCTCCGCCCACACGGGTTTTGTGTCTGGTGGGCTACTGCCTGACAGTTGTCGTTGGGTCTTTCAATAGGATCTTAGTCGCAGATAACTTGAATAGAGTATGATTCAGAATGTTGATGTTAGTTCTTCATTTGTAACATAGATGGCGCTGTAGTACTTTTTGTAATATGTTACTGTAGTACTTTTTGTAATGCCCAATACAAGGTTTATTCCACTTTGTTCACCTGGGTGATATCACCCGGGTGAACAAAGTATACTTTTTGGTGTCCTCATATACCTACTCACGCGAAGAAAACAAGCGACGCCCGCGCGAGTTTCTGAACTGATGTAAAGCGAGGCTGTGAACAGAGCTTATGTGAAGATTTTAAGAATTCACTACCATTTTACGAGCTAATAATCATACGTAACGACTATTATGATCTTGAGATAGTGATAACGTTAACGTTTAATTTACTCACGTGGAATAGCCTTGATCAATACTAATTAGTTGGGAAATTATTTGTCTGGGAAATTTAGATAGAAAATATTTAGATTCAATATTATTTTGAGTACCTATTGAATGTGGACGGCTAAACGATTAGAGGAAGACCAAAAAAACGATGGATGAACTGTGTGAAAGTTGATTTATGGCTAGAAGGAGGTGTCTGATGAGATGATGAGTATTATAGAAGTACTTAAAGAAGAAGAAAACATGCTGCTTCGGCTCCAAATAAATTGGGATTATGGCCTGAGAATGATGATGATGAATCAACTTATTATTTTTTAAACACAAGTCATGTCTTCAAAATTTTTGTTGGGGTGTTACTCGCTATGTTTTCCTTCACCGTTTTGAGAGCAGATAGCGATAGCCTTCGACAATTATTGTAGGTTAGTTTTATCTTTAGTCGATTGTTATACATACCTAAGATACAAATCGTACTATGACAGCTGTTTTGTTGGGCCTCAGTGGTACTTTATTACCAGAAGTCAGACAAAAGTTTGCATTCGCGAAGGAGATGGAGAGGCGAGGGATATTTCTGTCTCAGTGCCAGCCTTATACCTATAACCAAGAGGATAGCCTGCACATCTAATTTGAACCACCGCCGAGAGCAGGGGATCTACCCATATACCTAATTAAAATTTTGATTCTTTCTTTATCGTGTGGTTAGTGCCTAACCTGGTGTCAGAGTTTTTATACTGCCCATATGCCTCTGACTTGGCTGTTTGATATTCGGCGATAATTTAAATCATACATGGCATGTTCAACGTTTATCTTGAAGCCAGGTTTAAAGATCATTACTGTGTTATTGTAAAATTAACTCCGCGACTATAAAATACAATTAAACAAGAGATAAGCTGTCTTTATCATGTTTTGAGTAAATAGAATGCTAGTGCTGTGGAGTGAAGTTGTTATTGACAGAATAATAAAAAGATTTAACAAGATTAACTGTTCATCATCATTGTCAGGTCCTTAGCCCAATTTATTTGGGGTCAGCGCAGCATGTTTACTTCCTCCATACCATAAGCATAATCAGCCTATAATATTCCTGCTGGGACACACGGCCTTCTCGCTATGCGAGGAAATGGGCTACAATCCACCACGCGGCTCCAGTGCGGGTTGGTAGATGTCACCTGTCTTCGAATTTTTGTTTCTAGGACATACCCGTTCGAACCCGACTTACCTACTGCTCGTAAGTCGGGGCCGCCACCACTGGTCCACGCCATACTTCTATAGTACCTACTCGTCATTCAGAAGGTAGTACATGACCAGGCGTAAACATTTTGAGTGGGCACCTATTACTTAAAAAAAAAAAAAATTGACCGTAGACAATTAGGGTGGAGCGTTTTGTTTTTTTTTTTAGATTTTTGAAATGGCGGATAGCGGGAAAGTTGCATCTTGGTATCAGGTTTAAAACTTATTATGGGGGCATTTAAATTAAATTAGTGTAAGTACTGCCCCAAAAACATAGATTATTTTTTTTAAAAGGAAAAATTTATGTCAATAGAAAAATAACATAAAAATTCCACGGAGTATTTTTTAATACAAATAGTAGGTACAGTTTGCTGTTTAACAAGATGTGAGGAAACTAAAATAAACAAAAAATAATAAAAATTAGAACTAGTTCATAGAACATAGAAGTGACAAAATAACAAAATTTATTCAATTTTGTACTGAACGCAGGCATAATACGACATTACTCCAACTTATTCCTAATCCAGCTTTCCCTACTTACCGGTCCACAGCCTGCTGCGCAAGATTCTGTAACTAATTTTATGCATCTTTCTGTTGCTTGAGTGTGACATGGGATCCCGCGAAAAACTGATAAAATTTCGGAATCCACTTTAGGGTAATCTGCCAAGGCTTCTAAAAAATCACTTCGGTAGTAATCGTTTTGGTAAGAAGTGGTTCCGTAGGGGTTTATGATATCCGTATAATGTTGTTCACCAAAATTTAATGGTGATAATTTAAATACACTCAAAGGATTTAAGCCTGTAGAACGATCACGTATCTTTAAAATGTATCGAAGGGCAATTCCATGTGTAAGGAACACATTATTTTTTCATGTTTTCGATCGTCCGCTAACATGGCAATTAATATATTTTCACAGTGGCCAAAATATACCCATTTCGCTGTATCACGGGATCTATCACCTGTTTGAGACTACCTGGCAGGTATCGTGATGGTTTAATTGTATCAAACAAATGTTTGGCTCCATAAATGCAATGCGGCTGTGTTTTATTACGGACCCACATAGGAGCGTAGACTTTTACCACGAACTCCGATAATATTTTCAGATTATCAAATGAGTTTTCGGTCGAAACGTAGAACCGCAGAATACTGTTTGCCATAGTGCCACCTTGAGTGACATATTTTGCCAGGCTTACGTTTGGTCAAACTTTCGTGACACTGGCCTTTATTGATTGCTTGACATCTTTCTAAAAGATATAATTGGTCTGTACCTCAGATCGCTATGGGTTTTCGTTATGTCTGGCAAACAACATGTTATGGCACTGAATGTGTTGACTGGTAGGGACTCACAATATTATTTTTAGTCTTTCACTAAAACTTTTTGGGCCTGTGGTGGAACCGTCTAAATGTTCAAAAATATGTCTTAATGTTAATTCGTTTGCATGCATTTGACATACCAGCCATTGTAATGGACGTTGCAGCTTGCTTTCAAGCAATTTATAATTCCAGTTTTAGTTCCAGTGATAACGGCGCGCGGCGGTTCCGTAACAACCAATAGGCACTATTTTTGTCAAACTAATTGACTTTTCCACAAAAAACGAAAATAATTTATATTCTAGCATTCCCAGACTTTAAGGAGACGTGACACAAGTATTTGGACCCCAGCTCTTTATAAAAGGTTATAATGTTCTTCAACTATGACTCTCCTTCTGTCGTTTTCTTGAACTAAGTAATGTCTTATGCTTTCTACCATTAAACGAAATACCAATATTATCTTGAAAGTCAGTCGAACTTTTTTCTATTAATGATTTTCTTGTCTTCGATCGGACTCGGCGAATTTTGGACCGAACAACAATATTATTCGTATTTTCATTTGTTACTAAACGAATATATCTTGGATCGTGGCAGAGACTATGGCAGCACCAGCCCTATCAGAAACTCCAAAACGATCCAATGTTCATACTTACGTTCCAGAAGAACTGATTTATCACACCAAATACCGTTATTTTAGAAAATATTTTAGAGGTGAATCGCAATCCAATGTGACCTATGCTGTATTATATTGGTTTTTGTGTCTGTTCACTACTGATTTCAAATTAAAAAATTGACGGTAAGTCAATTAGTTTGCGTTTTATTCACCCTATGAAAAATTCAAGATTTTTGTATTTTTTTGAATATCTGAGATCCTGGGGGCAGTACTTCTAATTGCTTTGTTGTTTGGAAAAATATTTTATATACGTAATGCTTAACTATATTGGCCACTTTTGATAACCCCGCAAAAAAGTAATTCCAAAAAAAAAAGTTCATATATTGAGCGCTCCACCCTAGTAGGCATAAATATTATAATTTTGTAGGTATGTAACAGCTAATTGCTTTTTTGACTTTGAAACTGATCGTATTTAGGATTTTTTACACCAACCGGATTGATTGAATCAATCCGGTTGGTCAAAAGAATCCTATCGGGTTTATTGCAAACACAAAACAGCATGAACCGAAAGAAATAGCCTAAGTTGCTAAACCATGCAGTTTCTTGCCGGTTTTACTCCTTAAGAAACGACTACCCGAATTAGGCATCTATCTTTTAACGTTTCGTGAGTCCCGTGTAGTGTCCTATATTATGCGAAAAAAAAAAAGATTTTGATCATCATACAGTCGAAATCGAATTTGGGACCCGTCCGCAAAGCGACTAACATGGTAAAAGATGTGTGAAGCTGTGAATAACAGTGAATGTGTCCGTATTCGTACATAATACTTACCTAACCTATTCAGATGTATCGATACTAAAAAGCTAAATTGAAATGGAAGGAAAAGCGCTTGGTCGTCTGAACATTTTCATTAGTTTCATCACCTCCAATTTCTAAGTTATTGGGAGTCACAATGTCATTACGACATCTGTTATCGAGTAGCATAACTATTTTGAGCAGATACTGTTTTACCGACTGAGCCAGGCGTGGTTATAATTTCTTCATTCAATAATTTTGAATGGGTTTTATTGAATGAGTGTGACCAGCGGTAAAGATAAATTATTAGTGAAATTTATTGGAATCAATGAAAATACTATAATTTGAAAATTATAATGAATTGTAAAACATCAAACTAATAATTTTAAAGTAGTTTTCAATTTACATTTCACTATTGAGATGTTTAATTTTGTTTGTATTTTTTACGTGGCATTACGATCAACTTCGTTCAAATTGCTTTCATTCATTCACATTCAAACAAACCATTCAAACGGAATAAGAAAAAATACTAAGTTTTCTGTTGTTGTACGAGTAATGATGCGTGTTCCCACAATGGAGTTTAAAAATTACGTTTATTTAACAGTTTTACTGTGCTTTACCTCAATTGGTGAGTAAAAACAACTATATTAGAGCTTGTTTTATTATTTCAGACAGCTAAAATGGCGTAGTTACTCGTAATTTTTCTAGTCGACGCCTTTTTGTTTTGCCCGTTTTCAACTGTTTGATTGACACACCCTAACACGATACTTGATGGTTATTTCAGAATGATTTGTATGATGATAAGAGTAAAATAAGGAACAGCAAAGAGTATGAGTAACATTGATATATGATTTGCTTGCTTTTGTTTTCAAATCGGCCAGTATAATTATGTACTCGAATTTAAAGATATTTTGAAAATCGGTAAACATCAATCTGTTGTTCTCGTCAATATTCTTACATCCTTTGTTTAAATACAATATTATCATTTGTTTTGAGCCCCGCTAAAAATAAGTTGACCCTCTGAGCGTAAGTCGGCTGATAAATACGCAATAAACTTATTTTTTTATTTTTTTTAAATACATTCATCGCCCTCTGTTTATGAACAAAACTAGCGGCCCGTCCCGGCTTCGCACGGGTGCAATGTTATACATATAAACCTTCTTCTTGAATCACTCTGTCTATTAAAAAACCGCATCAAAATCCTTTGCGTAGTTTTAAAGATCTAAGCATTTATAGGGACAGACAGATGCGGGAAGCGAGTTTGTTTTATACTATGTAGTGACACCTACTTTTTGAGATGAATCTCCTAGTTAAATCAATTAGAACCGGTAAACAACTTGATTTAATGAATAACATAATTTTATTCAGCTGTTAGTTTAAGGCTTTCGTCAGCAGGTCAAAGTAGCATCTCAAAAGTCATAGTTTTGGTCAGTGGGTCGTCTTAGGGGCGGGTTAATGAGAATAGGTTCCCTTTTGTGCAACATGCCTGTTATCACAAAAGGCTAGGCAGAAGTGTACCTACCGGTTGTACAGCAACTTTATCCCGCTTTGTTACATTTCAATGCAATGATCCTGGTGTTAATTATTAGTTTGTGGTAACACATTATCGCGCGTTCATCAGGAATTTCTCAGCAACTAGTCATATGTTATTGAATTAATAGCAAAAGACTCGTTCCCTATTACATTAACATAACAGTGAAATGTGGGTGTACTATTAGGTACACCTCTGCCTTACCCTTTGGGGATTACATGCGTAATGTTATGTTTTTATTTCTTCAACTTAGTAACAACCAATAATGAATCATTCCAGCATCAGCACAAAGGACACCGACAATATCCCACATCACCCAAGAACAGATCAGGGACATCGGAGGTCAGGTCGACTTGGATTGCTCCGTACATTACGCTCAAGACTTCCCTGTCATTTGGGTAAGTGATAGAATAAAATATAGGGTAACAAATATTTGTCCATGTAAAATACTAGTATTCAGTTGCATGATCCTTTAAGGTGGATGCGCAAGGCTAGCCTGCAAAATTTATATTTTCTTACGTTTATTGCAATTTGCAGGTCAGTGTCAGGTTGTATGTTGATGAAATGAAGTTACAGAATTATGATAATTCAAATCATCAATATAGCTCTCCAAGTTCATATAATCACATTAAATAGCTATTTCATGAAAAAGTCACTCTTTGAGATTATATGAACTTGGAGGGTTGTATTGATGATTTGAATGATTATAATTCTGTAACTCCATAAGTGTTACTGGCGCGATTAATATTTTCATCAACATACAAACTGACACTGACCTGCAAATTGCAATAAACGTAAGAAAAATTAAATTTCGCGGGCTACCCTTGCGCATCCACCTTAAGATTGGTAGCTGACCCAATAGATGGGAATAGGCTAGGCAGAGGATGTAGATGGCTAACCTATTAAGAAGATTACAGAAGCACCTCTACAACACACCATGGGGGTGTGCAGTAAAGGAAGAATATCAAAAACAAGATTATTTCTGACATGGATGAACTAATATTTATTCTGACATGGATGAACTAATATTATTATTATACAAGAATTAGCTTTGGCTCAAATATCTTATGGGACAGTTGAATTTTGTTTAGCGCTTGCTAAACAAAATTCAACTGTCTCATAAGAAATTTCAATTCCTAGGCGATCCAAACGTATGGGGCATCTGATTATTTATTTTTTGGGTCACGGTGTTGGTCACATGGAAAATGATGTTCAGATTGTGGGTCTGTAACACACCCTTAAATATGTCCACACTTGTCTGATACATGCTGCATGCAATGTGCATTTTAAATTATCATGCAAACAAACCCACGCACACATCAAACTGACTGGATAATTTTGAGAGCAATACCACTTAACAAAATTAAACAACAAAGAAACTGAAACTTACTGTTGCATTTACTATATTCATATGAAATTTTAATTGTTTAGACTAAGATTAGCTATCTGTAAAGTTAATTGTTTAGACTAAGACTATCTATCTGTAAAGTTAATTCTTCTCAAAAATAACACAAATTCATTGGCAGCGAGCTTTAATTCCAGATATTGTTTAAAAAACAATATTCTGATCAAATCAAATGTTTTGGCTTCCTAAGTGTGAGAGTTTTGGGGATCCACACAGAGTAGGCAGGAAGAAATAATATCAGTGAAAAAATATGTGGTATATAAAACTCCTGACTGACTGACTGATTGACTGACTCATCAACGCTCAGCCCAAACCCTTGGACCTAGGAAGCTGAAATTTTGCACAGAGGTTCCCTCTATAGTGTAGACAAGGAATAAGGAAGGGTTTTTCGAATTTTCTGTGAAACTTTTTATTCTCAGAGTCAAACGACTTTTCTTCAGTTAAAATTATGAGAAACGTGTATCACAGTTTTTCCAAAATCATCCCCAAAAAATGTAAACTGACTGCTATATCAACGCAACCAATGATGTTAGTAAAATATAACCTCATTGAACGCAACAGCCTAATATTTCTATAAGACAGTATGAGAGATTATAATGAGAAACAAAAATAGAAGAATAAACATATTTCAAATAAAAACTATAAAATAAGCCAGTACTTTGTTTCGACAAAAGAAGCTTTTATCACTAAGTGACATAAGTGCATTGTTTTCTAAGAATTTGTGATAACCTTTGTCAGTAAACAACACTCATGTGACTCCACATAACATCGCGCCTGTTTTATCTGAAGGAGCAGATCAGGGGGCCTAAAATGGAAGCTTGATCAGAATCGTAATATGAATCACGTTAAAAATTTAAAATTCTTAAAATGGTCTTTATGGTTGGTATGGACAGTCCATTAAAATTTAAAATTATTAAAGTGGTCTTCCATTTTAAGAATTTTAAATTTTCAACGTAATTCATATTATGATTCTGATAAAGCAGTCATTTTTGGGCCCCAGTTAACAATTACTCAACTTAAATATTGAATTCACTCGAAAAAAATATTGGTTCATTAATGTTGAATCTATTGCTACCGTGGCGATAGTAGTAACGATCAGATCTTGAGCGAACATGGTCAGAGGTTGAACAAGATAAAAAAAACCGGCCATGTGCGAGTCGTACTAACACGCACACAGGGTTCCGTAGCACCAAACAATTTAATAAAAAAAATTTGAAGGCTCATTCCTAATTATGTAGCATTGTTTTACATTCAACAGCAAAACTAAATTTGTTTTTCATAGTATGTTAATGAAAAACAAAGTTACTGCTGCAGTTTGAAAAAGTCCCATATCTCAAAAACTAAACATCAAAAATCTTTTTCAAACCAATTTTGGTTGAAAGTTTTATTTACATTCTACTATCCTACATTTTTTCAGAATTTTCCTCCTCTTACTTAAATTATAAGAGATGGCGGACACACATTTTACCACTTTGGAAGTGTCTATGTGTTTTTTTTCTTTCTATAGTCAAAGGATTGACTTTGAGAAAAAAAACCGGCCAAATGCGAGTCGTACTCACACGCACATAGGGTTCCGTAGCACCAAACAATATAATAAAAATATTTTGAAGGCATTCGTTCATATGTTGTATGATTTTACATTCATCAACAAAACTAAAATTTTCTCATAGTATGTTAATGAAAAACAAAGTTGTTGCTGCAGTTTGATAAAAAAAGTCCCTTAACTCAAAAAATAAACATCATATCTTATCCAAACCAATTTTGGTAGAATTTTTCTCCTCTTACTTTAGAAATTAGAGGGGGGACACACACATTTTACCACTTTGGAAGTAGTTATCTTTCAAACGATTGACTTTGAGAGAACATGGTTTTAGGAACCTCAATGTCATTTTTAAAAACCTATCTATAGACACCCCGCACGTATAGGTTTGATGAAAAAAATAAGTTTTAGTTCCATGTATATCCCTTAATTTTTTTTTTTTTTTTTCTTTTTTGTTTAAAAATCGTAAAGCGGTTCACAGAGTACATCTACCTACTAAGTTTCAACTGTGTAGTCCTAATAGTTTCGGAATAAAGTGTTGTGACATACACGGACAGACAGACATGGCGAATCTATAAGGGTTCCGTTTTTTGCCATTTGGCTACGGAACCCTAAAAAGCGGAGGTCTTGGCCCAGCAGTGGGACTCTTGGTAGGCTATCCAATAAACTAAACTAACAGATAATACAGCTTTAATCGCTGGTTCTAGACATGAATTTTTGCACAAGACTTCCATATATCGAATACCTCGTTGGTAGCAAGCACACCTGCTTGGCATGAGGTCCTTGGTTTGATTCTCAAATCAGGGGTGTTATTAGGTTTTCCGATCAGTAATTTCTCAGTAGCAGACACGGAGTCTAGATTTGTGTCAGATGAATGGCAATAGGCTCGCCCTCTATTACATAGTACTTAAACTTAACATGCCGAAATTTGGGTGTACTTATGGTACAGCTCTACCTAACCCTGTGGGGACTGAAGGCGACATGTTATACTATGTTAAAATTTCTATTTACTCACATAATTCTGTTCACTGGGACAAGATGTAGGTTGCGAAAAACGTTTTTCTTTTTGCTTGCGGTCAAACACATAAAATGACTGCACTTGAAAATAAATCTCTAGTAACTAAAAGCTTCTTTATTAAAACACTGACTTAGTATATATAATGTACACAACTATCAATATGCTTTGTTTTTAGAGATCCTTATGATCAAAGATCCAATGCCCGCCAGATCTACGTCATTTTGTAAAAGGTATTTTTTGTCCCGGGTAATCTCCGAACCGGCTAGACCGATTTTGACGGGACTTTTACTGGCAGATAACAGATGTTAAAAGGTCTAACTTAGGGTACTTTTATTTTAGAAAAAATATTAACAATTGAGCAGCGGTTGCCCAGTACTGGCGCCCCCTACTTACGAACCGAGTCGTTGTTTCGAACCCAGGCAGGCGCATTACTTTGTGTAATTTATTTCATCACCACTGCTCTCTAAACGGTGAAGGAAAACATCGTGAGGAGTGAAACCAGCATGTCAGAATCAAAAAATTCGAAGACATGACATCTACCAACCCACACTGGGCCCGCGTGGTGGATTATAGCCCATTCCCTCTCATAGAGAGGGCGCCGTGTGTCCCAGCAGTGGGAACATTATAGGCTGATTATTATTAACAATTTAAATTGTTAACAAAATCAGATTTAAAAATGGAAGTCATTTTTTTAATAATTTCACGCGAACGAAGGTCGTGGGCAATAGCTAGTTTTTCATAAAAGAGAATTTAAGCATTGTATGTATACATTAGGCCTCCCACTAGGTGGACCGATGACCTGGTGAAGGTTGCGGGGATCCGCTGGATGCGAGTTGCACGGGACCGGTCAGTGTGGCGACACTTGGGGGAGGCCTATGTCCAGCAGTGGACGTCTTTCGGCTGAAATGATGATGATGTGTACATTTGGGTAGTCCTAACCAAAATAGCTACAGAACCCATGTTTCATACAAAATCGTACGACTTTAAGTATAAACAAAGTTTAAATTGCTCTTCATTGATTCAAGGATGTCTGTAAATATCTTCTGTTGTTTCAGCAATTGTGTTTAAATTATAACACTTGCATTGTTTATTGCGACGATTTTTCGAGTTATCGTGGTGTAGAATCTTAATGATGTTTAATGGGCTTAAATCTGTACTAATATTTTATAGAGGTAAAATTTGTTTGTATGTATGTAGGGGGTAATCTCTCGATCTACTGAACCGATTTTGAAAATTCTCTCACTAATACGAGTATGAAGCCACATTATCCCCGAGTGCCATAGGCTATATTTACAACGTGCCCGTGGGATAAATTTCAACCAAAACGCGAGCGAAGCTGCGGGCAACAGCTACTATTTGATAATAATATATACGAAGGTAAAATTGTTTGTAAATTTGTTTGTAGGGGGTAATCTCCGGAACTTATGATCCAATTCTAAAAAATCTTTCATTGGCAGGAAGGTACATTATTCGTGGGTGTTATAGGCTATAATAGTATATTATACAACAAGTGAAAAAAAAACGGAATTTAATTCGAGGGACAAAGTTGGATCCCGAGAGCAGCGAAGGATTCTAGAGTAGAATCCTGAGCGGAGCGAGAGATACAAGAACCGAGATAAATTATTTTTTTCACGAGTTGTGTACTCTACTTTTTACTGCGAGAAAATAAACAGAAGTATAGTATTTATATTTCTCGTGGGTTAATACTAACAACCACTCGGGTTGATCTTCAAGGTTAAGCCGGGCATACCAAGGTCGGTCTGTGGATGGGTGACCACTAATTCATTACATACCGAGTTTCCTCCGTGCCTCGGAAAGTACGTAAAGCCGTTGAGCCGGCTGTCATTTGTATTTCTTTGACAGTCGTTACAGGTAATCAGTGGCCCGAAAGTCTGACAACCAGTCTTACCAAGGGTTAGGTACCGTATTACCCAGCCAATACTAACTGGGTTATGTCTTGGGTCAGATAGGCAGTCGCTCCATGTAAAATACTAATATTCAGCTGCTTCCGACTGGACTGGAAGTCGACCCCAATAAAGTTGGGATAAGTCTAAGCAGAGTATTTATCACATTTTATTATAATCGGTAATATAATAAGAGAACAAAGAAGAAAGAAAGAAAGAAAAAGTATGTATTAGCCCGCACAGGACAAAACATCAAACAAAAACATGGTTACATTTACAGTAGGTACAACAAAATTATAAAAGTAATAATAAAACTAAACTAAATTTTTTAAAACTAAATTAGTCCTGTACGAAGCCAAAAGGCCCCTATCTCAGCATGGTGCTGTAACATTTACAAAACGTCACAGCGCTGGTATCAAAGGATTAAATACAAGGTGCAGTTTTGAACCTGCAAAACATTTCAGGAGGTTGTTATGAGAATCGTAAATAATCATATAACAATACGATACCAAGTCAATAATCAATAATACTTTTTCTTTTCGATTTTTCAATTTTATTGTTTTTCAGAATAACTCTCTTAATAACCCTCTTCAAAAAAACAGAATCACCCATTGCGATGTATCGCGCGTCATGTCACTGTGTGCGTGAATGCGATGACCAGTGACGTCAGCCTGTACGAGTCTCCGCCCACATTTCTATGAAACGAACGCGGCACGTACGTTAAACTACAATGAAGGTCGTTGCTATGGTTACGGGGAGCCCCCGCGATGCTCGTCATACCGCATTTCGATTAAGACTCGAAAATCTGTTACTGCGCATCGAAGGTTCAACCAACGTGCCGCGATCTGTACAAGTTGTTGTAGCTACAGCAACTTATAGCAAATAATTTTACCTTAGATGTAGTTCGAATTTGAAAATCACAATGTAGGTACCTACATTATTGTTTAAAATTTCGCTAAATAATAACTCATTTTTAAGCATCATTACAATGCCGTGGCCCATCTGCCGAGCCTGTTCCCAACTATGTTAGGGTCGGCTTTCAGTTTAACTGTATGCAGCTCACTACATGGAGTGCCAGTGAATCACGTAGGGCGACTGCATATCAGACCTCAACAAACCAGTTACTTGATAACACGATACCCATTTGTTAGACTAATTGTCTGACTTTATGGCTTTTGACTACCCGTACCAACGACCATACGGCAGGGCTGTAAGGTCGTTGACCCGTACCGACCCGTGTGGTACCTAACGACCGTCCGAGAGCTACAAATCAATTCGAACCATGGGCTTTAATTAAGTGCTTACCGAAACACGGGATTTCAATGATGTCCTAGATAAATTTAAAAAGTACTTACATCATTATGAATTTAAAAAATAACACAATGGTACTTGCTCAGTTGCGAACCCGCAACCTCATGCATGAGACGAGAAAGCCTTAACCACTGGGCTATTACGATAAATAATAATAGTAGGAAGTAGATACAACTGCGGCAAAAAAAGATTACGTTGGCGTCGTTAGTTACCTATCAGCTGATGAATAAAATGATAGGCGGAGATAAATAAACCTTACAAAGCACGTAAGCAGATCCTGTTGCACAATTGTGAAACTACGATCGCGAGCGCGTGCGCGGGATTTAGGTAGGCACCTAATAATAATAATAAGGCATGTAGGTACTCGGCGCAGTCGGCGCGCTCTGTAGGTAAATTCAGCCCCAAGGACGGTTTTTATTTGTAGATTCAATTGGTTGATTTAAGATTTTCCTTCCTACTTTTTAACGGGCTGAGGACCGACAGAAATACATCAAGATAATTTGTGCTAGTTAAGTGGGTAGGTACCCATGTGTTAGGGATTTTAGGTGATTCATTTTGTCTGATAGGTATTTTTGGCGTAGTTAAACATTTTAAATCAACTTATTTACACTAATCAAGTTGATTTAGCTAACATCGTATTTACAAATTATTGTCTATGTACAAATAAATAAATAAATTACCTACTTATGTTACCTACCTGGAGATATTGTTCAAAGTTTCCACCGTCACACTCCAGGCACAGTCTAGCACGACGTTGCTGATTTTCCTTCAGCTTACACAAACACATTCGTTTTTATTGTGTCGAAAGCACTGATCACTTTTGCACTTTTGAGATCCTGTACCTTGCGGTACTGAAAAGGATGCTGCATTTCTTTGTGCAGTAGCCGCCACACTGTGGAGTGGTGCACTCCAAACCGTCGACCAGCCTCCCGCGTGCTTGCAAGTGGCTCTCGCCGGAAGAATTCCAGGATATCTTCCTGCAAGGCGACAGGCAGGCCTTCGTTGCCACGACCTTCAGCATGCTGGGGAACGTCGAACTGCCGATGATCGCGCAGTCTCTGCGTAGCAGCCAGCATTACCCTGTGTGAGGGACGTTGCCGATTGGGGAATAACTCCGCGAACATTTCGATGGCTCGAGATACATTGTCTCCACTGATGGCATACAAGCGGACTATCTCCACCAACTCTACATTGGAGTATTGGTCCGTCATCTTTACAACTAGGTAGTAGGTACCTATCCCGACCGTTAATCGAAGGCGCACTTGAGGGGCGGAATTTGCAAGCGTATGCACATACCGGCGTCATCAAATACACTAATAAATTGACCCGATTTATGCGTTTGCGATGGCCGCGGGGGCGTGGCGGGGGAGAGGGAGCGGGCGGTGGTTGGTGCTTTGGATTCATGAAAGAAATGTCGGTTGCGTTTGTTTGTGTGTGTGAAAGCGCAGTTTAAGGACACGTACAGATTGGTTGCGTTTTAAAAAGGGGAGTTCACACTTACCGATTTCCGTAAATAAGAATAAAATGAAAAAAAAATACCTGCCCATTTTATTGTTGATTCGGGTCGAGAATCACTAACATAATTACCTCCTAAAATGTTTTGCAGATCCAAAACTGCACCTTGTATAAACATTAAAATGTATAGTAAAATTACAACAGTTTTCGAAATTCAGATATTCTTGCCCGGCGGCACGATTTATTTATTTTTGGTTCCTAATTCGTGCTTGTTCCAAATTCAAAATCATAAAAGAGCATTTTATTCACTGTTAACGATGAATAAAATGCCCTTTTTCGAGTGGCAGTGCAATGGTAAAAAATATATTTACATCATGCATACTAGCCAGACCGATGACCTGGTGAACCTGGTTGCGGGAATCGGCTGGATGCGAGACGCACGGGACCGGTCTATGTGGTGACACTTGGGGGAGGCCTATGCCCAGCAGTGGACGTCTTTCGGCTGAAATGAATGATGATGATATTAGCCGAGCTATCACGATTTTGCGGACGAAGTCTTCAAAATCTTATATCCGCTGAATGCGAGAAGTTTGGACCGGTTGTGGCGATGCTTAGGGGAGGCCTATGTCACAGTAAACCTATTAGAATTTTACATACAGTCTAAACATAAAAACTAATGAGCGCCACCTGCTAAGATCCTTACATACTCCTTTCGCCTCGTCCACGTTCATAGTGATCATCACTTGGCGAGTTTTGATATACAATGACAGGTCTGCACGGGTAGCGTCAGTTGAAACCAACAAGAACGGAACTGTAAACAGAGTTACGCAATAGCTCTGCTGGTTACCAATGAACGCCGGTTGTACTGCGCACCTGACCTTACTGAAAAACATCTCCATTAAGGTCAGGGAATGTCCTTCTATAGGGCATCCCTTCCTGGCGTTGACTCTGACATCTCTCTTGTAAATACAATTTTTACTTGTCCTAAGCTTAATCTTTGCAATGATGATGTTTACAAGCGAGATCTATTATAAATTGTATGTAAGGACCGCCGCCAGGGTTGCGGGACTGTTCGAAAGAGATACCGCGGCCCTGGAACACAAAGGGCAAAGGAAGGAACATGGATGGGTTTTAGTCAGTAGAAGTCTGACACTCCGTCCTGCTCAGCCCAGAGCGGGAGGGGTTATTTGATGATTTCCCATCGGTAAAAACAAAAAAAAAAAAAAAAAGGAGCTCGTTTTCCGGGCGCCGCACACTGGTCCCAAATTAAAAAAAAGTGGACATTGATAGTAGACCGCTGATATTTTTTTTTATTGTTGATATAATGATAACAGATAAGGCAAAAAAATATTATTGTCCTACTTCAAATACTTTTCTCTATAAAAAATATTTCTTTTTTTTTTTGTATGGGAGTGATTACATTTTACTCAATTTCTCAAAAACCTTAAGCGATGTCGAGATGGCATTCACATATGTTAGAAAACTAATAATTCTGAGTATTTGGCTCCATGAAACTTATTGCTTATCTCTGCGTACTTTCGAGATAATAGTGACAGAAAATAACAATTTTTTTTAATGTTAATTGTTCGCTTTTTTTTAATCATAGCCTTACTCATATCGCAATAGGTCCGCTGGCCAGCAAAATGGAGCTTCGACGCGAGTTTGCCGGGATAACAAGATGGCCGCCTCTCATGACGTAACGTAATACGGTCACGAATCGCGCGCGTACACCTCACTCAGTGTACAACTAAATGTGGTTGCGATAAGACGTGTCCTTATTTTTTCTGTGCGCTTGAAGAAATGCTTGTTGTTTGTTTGTTTTGTTATTGTTGTATTTTGAATCTTTGGATTTTAAAATCAAATAATTTTTGTTTTTCTTTCTTTCGTCGAATTTGTTTTCGTAATTTTTTTTGTTAAAATCAAAGTCACTTTGTCTTTGAAATCTTTGATTCTAATCTGTTTTCAATTTTCCTTAAAATTATAATATGTCCGCATTTGTCACCAACTTAGACTTATACGTTGTTCTTAAATCAGGAGGTGGTTTTAAAAATGTCGAATTTTTATTTAATGCCCTTATTGAACGTATTGGTGTTGAATTGTCTTCCGAAGATTTGAGTAATATTAAATTATTTTGTCGTAATTTTTCAAGTAATATCTCAAAAAGATGGTCTGCTTCCAGTAGAGCTCAAAAGACCTTTCTTAACAAAAATTCAGACTGGTTACAATCCCAAATAGTTTGGCCAAAATGTCAAAATATCGATTTAAGCAGCATTTTTAAAGTTGCCGAGGAAGTAATTCCAAATTTCGAAACGCAAGTGGATACTCATCAATTAAGTTATGGTACAAGTAAAAAACCATTTGTTGATATATCTGATAAACAGAAGAAAAGGCGTTCTCTAACACTTCTAGATCACACAGAGGAGGAATTAGTTTATGCTTTATGTGCCAAATTAAAAGAGTCTAAAAAAACAAAATTAGCAGCTATATTAAACGAACTCAGCCAAAACAAGGAAAAATGTGAGATGGTACATGATGTACTATTCGCTAAAAAGACTGACAAACCGTGTTTACCAGATGATAAAACGTTAGCGCTTTACACCTCAACAAATTTGTCAAAATGGCAATATCGAAATTTAAGAACTATTCTTGCTTCAGAGAAAATGTATGGTCTTCCATCCTATCAAAAGCTCCTGAAAGCTAAAAAAACTTGTTATCCTCCAGAGTCAGACATAACTGTAACTGAATCTGATGCTAAGATAAGACTTCAATCGCTTCTAGATTTGACAACTAATAGGATATTAAAAACAATTCAGCACAACTCTGCCGACAAAAAATCGCTAAAACTAATAAGCAAATGGGGTTTTGACGGGTCATCTTTTCAAAGTAATTATAAACAAAAGTCACACTCCGACACTAAAATTGACGATTCTTCAGTTTTCATGATTAGTTTGGTTCCGCTTCGTTTGGAAGAAGAGAGTGGTACTATCTTGTGGCAAAATCCTGCTCCCTCTTCAACAAACTATTGTCGTCCAATTGGCTTTATACTTGCAAAAGAAACAAATGAATTGATAAAGAAGGAAAGTGCATCCTTAGAGGAAGAAATTCGTAATCTTGTTCCCACAATTGTAGATAATTTTGATATTAAACATGATTTGTACATGACTATGATTGATGGGAAAATTTCTACTGTGATTTCCAATACTTCTTCTGCAGCTGTTTGTAATATTTGCAATACCCCACCTAGCAAAATGAATGACTTGGACTTTGTATCCAAAAGACTCATCAGAGAAGATATGTATAAATATGGTCTGTCTTCGCTTCATATGTGGATAAGATGTATGGAATGTATTTTACACATTTCGTACAACTTAGACTTCAAAAAGTGGGCTGCACGAAAAGAAGATAAATTGTTAAAAGAAATTAAAAAGAATTTGACACAAGAAGAATTCCGGGAAAGAACTGGTTTGTTAATTGACATAGTAAAACAGGGATTTGGTACAACCAATGACGGTAACACGGCAAGAAGGTTTTTTGAAAATTATGAAGTATCTGCTGAAATAACGGGTATCCACCCTGATTTAATCAAGAGATTTGCAGTCATTTTACAAACAATTTCATCTGGTCAACTTATTAATACCAACTTGTTTAGGGAATATTGTAAAGAAACAGCAATGCTATATGTAAACTTATATCCATGGTATTACATGCCTTCAAGTGTCCATAAATTGTTGATACACGGTGCTGATATTTGTGAAAATTTCTCCTTTATTCCGATAGGCATGCTTTCCGAAGAAGCTTCCGAAGCAAGGAATAAAGATTTCCGGAATGTTAGAATGGCACATACAAGAAAAATCGGTAGAGTTCAGACTAATTTAGACATTATCCACAGCTTTCTAATTAGCTCAGATCCTTACATCAGCCATATCAAACCAAAGTTTGCTCGTTTACATAAACAGTTGTTTCCAGAGGCTAGTGCTTTGATCTTGAACAATGAATTGCTTTCGTTGGAAAACGAGGAAATAGAGATTTCTCAAGAGAATATAGACCCAAATATTAATCTTTCACCATAATATTTTTTCAGAATCGTTTGTGAACATATTCAACTTTATGTTTGCAGCTTTATTTGTCTTCATTTTGATTGTTTTTTAGAACTGATGAAAGTACTCCTTCAGAAAGGTCATAGCTTTTCAGTCATTAGTGAGCCCCCATAACCTCTTTTACAGAGGAGTCTCTTTTTACTTATTTGACATTACGCATACATTATAATTATGTGCTAAAGTAAGGCTATGATTAAAAAAAAGCAAAAAATTAACATTAAAAAAAAATGTTATTTTCTGTCACTATTATCTCGAAAGTACGCAGAGATAAGCAATAAGTTTCTTCGAGCCAAATACTCAGAATTATTAGTTTTCTAACATATGTGATTGCCATCTCGACATCGCTTAAAGTTTTTGAGAAATTGAGTAAAATGTAATCGCTCCCATACAAAAAAAAAAGAAATATTTTTTTTACAGAAAAGTATTTGAAGTAGGACAATAATATTTTTTTGCCTTATCTGTTATCATTGTATCAACAATAAAAAAAAATATCAGCGGTCTACTATCAATGTCCACTTTTTTTTAATTTGGGACCAGTGTGCGCCGGGCGGGCCGTGCTTGCCTAGGTTGGTCTGTGGATGCGGGACCACCCATATTATGCAGAGTTTCCTCGGTGCCTCGGAAAGCACATTAAGCTGTTGGTCCCGGCTGTCATGTGTAGATCTTTGACAGTCGTTACAGGTAGTAGTAGCCCAAAAGTCTGACAATCAGTCTTACCAAGTGGTATCGTATTACCTAATACTAAATGGGTTGTGGAGGTCAGATAGGATAGGCCATGTAAAATACTGGTTTTCAGCTGCATCCGGTTAGACTGGAAGCTGACCCCAACATAGTTTGGAAAAGGCTAGGCAGATGATTATGATGTATTTTTAATTGTAATTTCTCTTTGACAGGTTAAATACGATCGTTTCAAGACGGTGGAATCCATCCCTCTATCAAGCAATGCTGGACTGATCATCAAGGACTCTCGATTCTCTCTGAGATTCGACGATGCCACTGCTACTTTCACTCTTTCGGTAATAACTACTCATTAATTTTTATAATTATTATTTTTTTCTTGATCTCATTTTTATGTCTTTTGTTTTCGTGTGTTCCCGTTTTCGCCGTAATCTGTGTCCCCGTCACGGGGTCATATTCTTTACCGTTGTCCCCGTAACCTAAGCTTTGCAATCTTGTTGTTTTTGTAATTTTATATTATGTTTACAATAAGTTTATAATTTCTTGCGTTTATAGATTATTAATTACCAATGAGAGCTATCGTTTTTGAGCTCACCAGATAGTACCACTGTCGCTTATGGTCATGACAATAATTCTATTTTATACTTTAAAGTACCAATAACTTCATAAAAAGTTTATTTTAATACGTAAAACAACATAGTGTAAACTTCAGATCATTTATTTACAATATTCTCCCTAAAATTAGCAAGCATGAAACGTTTAAAAATCATTTTACCTCCAAGTTCTAATAATATAATATCCTAAGTTGCTACTTAAAATCTTCAAGTTATAATTAATCAGGAGTAGCTCAATCTAGACCACAATTGTGAATATTGGTAAAAATACGTGATAAAAAAGCACGCAACGCATGAACTTTCTATGAGATCTGACATTTCGGTGCCCTCGCGCTACACTAGCGCCTCTAGCGGCGAATACACACGCGATAAATGTCTACTACAACTAGTTAAAATTTATGATATCACTTTTATTTGAGAATGTTGGTTAACCTGTGTGAGAATGATTGTTAACGGCTACTGTATATGCCCAAGACTATTTGTTCCCTATACTTAAGGGGGGAGGAGGTCATTGTCAGGTTGTATATTGATTAAAATATGATTCGCGGTGGAGGACTTAGGCTACTTTTATTTTAGAAAAAAGTTAGGGTTCCATGCCAAAAACTTAAAACCCTTGAAATTGGTAACAAAATCCGATTCAATGAAAGTATTTTTATAGTAATTTCACGCGGACGTTGGTCGCGGGCTAGTTAATCACTACATAGTATACTTATATAAATAACTATAAAACAAAGTCGCTTCCCGCTGTCTGTCTCTCCCTATGTATGCTTAAATCTGTAAATTTTAACTTTTTTTTTTTTTTTTTTTTTGTTTTGTGTTTTTTTTGTGTATTTTTTTTTCTTTTTTTGTAATTTTTTTCTTGTACGCACGTCATGTCAAATAAACATTTTTTCTTTCTTTCTAAATCTACGCAACGGATTTTGATGCGGTTTTTTTTAATAGATAGAGTGATTCAAGAGGAAGGTTTATAAGTACAGCAATTGCACCCGTGCGAAGCCGGGCGGGTCGCTAGTACATAAATAAGTTCAATAATTAGTTAATAAATAATTATAAAGCAACCAGTCTTAACAAGGGCAATCGTAGTTGAAAGCACTTGAATGCTATTAACCACGGCATGAGGTGATCTCATAAAGTTCAAGTCGATATTAAAGAAAAAGAAGCCCATTACATTGGAAACAGGGTCCATTTTGAACACCCGACGCAAAAAGAGGAGTATTATAAGTTTAACATGTGTATCTGTGTGTGGCATCATAACTCCCAAACTGATTAACCAATCTTGATTTAGTTTTGTTTTATTTCTTTATCAACAGATCAAGGACATCCAAGAGAACGATGCCGGGTGGTACCAGTGTCAAGTGCTAATGTCGATCAGTAACAAAATTACTGCTGAAGTTGAGTTACAAGTTCGACGACCTCCGATCATATCTGACAACTCGACGCGCTCCGTAGTAGCAAGCGAAGGAGAGAGTAAGTTAAAATGCTTTGTTTTTTGAGGTATACAGGGTTTAACAAGACCCTTAACGAAGCCGTCAATCAAGCATGACACATGTCACATGTACTTACATCAAACTGAGTAACTTTACGCAAAAATTATTGCTGGGAAACGACCTTTTTTTGGGGTGAAAAATCACGTTTTACGTGGAGGTGTTTAAAGTAAAAACTTATATTTAAAAATATATATTTAAAAAAAATAATGGAACTTTGACCTTTGAGATATTGCGGAATATCTCCGTAACTAGAAGGGGGGTCCCTCTAGAACAAAAAAAATATCTCAACGACGGGGAGAACAAGTGCCTTTCGGCTTCGTTAAGGGTCTTGTTACGCCCTTTATGCAGGTAGGCAGGTATGAATTGAAAAGAAAGCTTTGAGCATTTGTGTATTAGTTTCATTCTGTTTCATACTATGTATAAAGGTCTGGTCAAACAAAGGCGAGTCCCGTGCAGGATGCGGGACACTACTGCGTAGGTGGATTGACGGTAGTAGTTGATCTTGATACTTACAATCTCCGCGAGCGTATGTTTGTGGAGATGGAAGGTCAACTTGAGGGAAACAACGAGGAGCTAGTGGCTAAATGGTTAAGCTGCGCTTGCCTATGTTTGTCTATTAGATTAGATTAGATTTATTAATTTCTGAGTATATGGTACATACATTGAGGTCTTAATATTAAACAGTTTCACATACACTACCGTTGCCGGTGTAGAAATATTAAAATTGACTTACAAATATTCAAAGTGGCCGAGTTCTGGGCCGCAACAACATAATTATAAATTATTTGAGATTAAATTAAGTAATTTTTATACAATGTCAACTTTATAAGAACCTTTTTTATTTTTGAATTAAATGTCAAAACGTACTAATTATATAATATGTCAAAAGTTAAAAAAAAAACAAACGAAAAAAATAATAATTAAAACAATAATAAGTCAATAGGACACACACACACAAAGTATTGATAAAATGAAAATTAAATGTCAAAATTTATAATTTTGTATGTATGTCTATGTATGGCTGAACTGCCTTTCTGCTTCGTCAAGGGTCTTGTTACACCCTATAGATGTACGTCGGCGTTTCAGCATTTATGGCAGCCCTATACTACAGAGAAAATCCTAATAGAGAATCTTATTAACTAAAATTTTCTCATCAGGCGTCCAGATGGAATGCTACTCCGGTGGATTCCCTCTACCAAAGATCTCTTGGCGTCGTGAAAACAACGCCATCTTGCCCACCGGAGGATCTATCTACAGGTAAATATATAAAAATCTGCTAGTTAAATATCATGGACTGGCTGTTGCCGTAAATATCATACTTCGCTTTTTAAATCTGATTTTGTTAACATTTTTAAGGGTTTTATATTTTTTGCACGGAACCCTAATTATTTTTCCAAAATAAAAGTAGAATAAGTTAGACTTTATAACATCAGCTATCTGCCTGTAAAATAATAATAAATTTATTTATTTCGGATAACTTGATCCATACAGTCGCCGTTCAGATATAAAATAAATAAAATAGATTAACATTATAAAAATAAATTAGCATTAGAATCAGTATCAAAATTAAAAAGAGAATAAGTTAACGTAATTGAAAGGTGCAGCTTTATTCTTCAAGGCGCTGCACCAGTCTTATTGGACTGTATCTTCAGTTTCATAGGATGTTGCGGAATGATAATAATTAAAACGAATTTATATGCTTAATATACTGCATAGGGTGAAGTGTAGTGAGTGTAGAGTGTAGAGGAGCGCGTACGTAACTTCTTCTAGATGTCTTCAAGCAGCAGTCGAGATGAGTAATGCGTAAAAATTTGGGCGGCCTCTTTATATAAGAAACGCCACTAGCGCAGAGCGCGGCGTGGGTGAACTACCTTGGAGATTTGGTTCCAGCCAATCAGAGACGACTGTGAGTTGTGTATATGTGTTTGTGAGATGTAACGCGTGTCTGTATGTGTGTGTAAAGCAGCTTTTATTTATAATTACGTAAATCATGTACATTTATGCAGTTATTTACTTGCTAATGGTAAAATCTGTTACATATTGGGTTGAAGCTTTACATAATACGTAAAATTCTTATATATCTACGTCGGTTCTACACATATCTACGTTATATCTTAACCTACTGAGTTAAATTACAATAAACTTATGTATTTAGCTATAAATGATGACAAAATGAGATTCTTTAGGTTTAATAAGTGAGCTATAAGATTCTAACAAGATTAACAAACAATAAAGGGCCCTAGCAGGACTAATAAAACAAAATAACAAGTTTACATGGCTATTATTTACATGTATCTAGTCTTAGATCTAGGCTGTTATTAACAATCTCCCCCTCGTGCGTAAGCACCGTAATAAATGTTTTTAGTCCGATGTTGAGATCAGGATGAGGCGGGAGGCTGGGCGACGAAGTAATCCAGCTGTTGTTCGTACTTCAGCTACTCGAACTCGTCCGTCTGGGCCTGGGTAGACTTTCATGATCTCGCCTCGAGGCCATACTCCTCTTGGCATCGTGCCATCACATATTACGACGATGTCGCCGATTTTTAAGTTTTTATGCTGAGGGTTGGAGCTGGATCGTGGCATTAAAAGAGGTCTGTATTCTGCCGTCCATCGTGCCCAAAAGGCATCGGCTAAAGCCTGAGTGGCTTTCCAGGAGTTGGAGTTTATCTGTGTGTCTTTAAACGAGCCAAGTGGTGACATTCCGCTCGAGCGCCCAATAAGGAAGTGATTGGGGGTTAGCGCTTCTTCATCTAGGTTAGGATTCACCGGAGTCAATGGTCTCGAGTTAACAATGTGCTCTGCTTCTAGTAGCAACGTGTGAAGTATGTCATCGGGAGGAAACCTTTCTTTGAGGGTGACTCGTAACGCTGTTTTCACCGATCTGACCATTCTTTCCCAGGCGCCGCCCATGTTTGGGGCACCAGGTGGTATCTTCTTCCAGGTGATCAGCTTCTCGGATGCAAAGGCTCTCAAGTCATTGTCATTGCCTTGCATGGCTTCAGCGATTTCTTTTTCAGCGCCCACGAAGTTGGTTCCGTTGTCGCTGTATATTACTGTTGGTGTGCCGCGGCGAGCTATCATTCTTCGCAGGCTCATGATCATGGAGGAGGCCGAGAGGGATGTGGCCACTTCCAGGTGCACTGCTCGTGTGGTGAGGCATGTATATAGCGCGCCCCACCTCTTTTCTAGCTTTCGCCCGACATTGATGTGCATGGGCCCAAAATAATCCACCGCAGTGGCTGTGAAGGGCGGTTGGTTTTGGGCCAGCCTTTCTGCAGGTAAGTCGCCTAAAGGGATTTTTGAGGGGATCCCCCTATAGGTCCGACACCATTGGCATTTATTGCATATGTAGCGTATAACACCGCGCAGTCCAATTATGTGGTAACGTTGTCTCAGTTCATTCATGACAGTTTGATGGTTGCCGTGATTGAAGGTTGCGTGCGTGTGATGCACCAACAGCTGAGTAAAGCCTTCTTTGGCATGTAGGACTGGCAGGTTTTGCTTTTCTTTTATTCTGCTGTCTAAACACAGGATCCCGTTGCGGTCGATTTTTACGAAGAGCTTGAAAAACGGTGACTTTCTCGGCAGTCGCCGTCCGGCTTCGATCGTCGTGATGTCCTCGCCGAACGAGTTATACTGACTTCTTCTTACTAGCAATAGTTCAGCTAGTTTTATATGATTTGGTGCAAGTTCTTTACTTGTGATTCTTTTGAGTAGTTTGGCTTTAAATACCTCGGCGGCGAGCAGAACGGTGGCAGCAACACGTATTAATCGAGTGTATTTCGAGAAACGTTCTAACTGAGGTAAGTAATCGCTTACGTCATGTCTAATAATCACATGGACTTGTTTTAAAATTCTTTCTTCCCCTGAAGGGGGTGGTGGCGCCGCGGCTCGCTTTTCCTGCGGCCATGATGCGGGGTCGCCTCTTATGAACTCGGGTCCAGTGAACCACCTGTGATTTGAGTTAAATTCGACAGGAATGCCCTTGGTTGCGTCGTCCGCGACGTTATCAGCGCTGGGCACCCATCGCCAGTTGGCTGGAGTAGTTAAGCTTTCGATCTCAGCCAGTCGATGTGCTACAAACGACTTGAACGTGCGCGGGTCTGATTTTATCCAGGCTAACACGGTTTTTGAGTCTGACCAATAATGGCATTTTAATATTTTATAATCGGACTCGCGCTTGACCGATTCGGCTAATCGACTGCCTAACACTGCAGCCTGAAGCTCTAGGCGGGGTATGGAAATAGGTTTCAGCGGAGCCACTTTGGCTTTACCTGCTATCAGCCGTGACGCTTGTGTACCGTCTGAGTTTGTACTTACGAAATAAATCGCGGCTGAATATACTTTTTCGCTTGCGTCGCAGAAAACGTGTAACTCGCCTTCGCTAGAGGACGTGGCAGGTACATACCTATCTATTTCTAGTTTTTTCAGCAATTGTAAGTTGTTTATGAATGATAACCAGGTCACGTGATGCTCGGTTGTGATGGGGTCGTCCCAGTCTATCCCGCTACGCCATATTTCTTGTATAAGACATTTGCCTATCATCGTAATCGGCGAAACTAATCCCAGCGGATCGAATACCGACATGACCGCGCTAGTTACTTGTCGCTTGGTGGGCAGAGTGTCACCTTGTATGACGTTCGCGGGTGTACTTCTTAGATTGACGTTAAAACCTAACGTATCGCGTGCGTGGTTCCATATAAGGCCTAATGTTCGCTCTACATCGCTTTTTCCTAACATGGTCGAATCGCTACTGCGCGTATCTGTGACGTCACTTATTACTTTGGGCACGTTCGACGCCCATCCGCGTAACTCGAAAGATGCATTTAAATGTACTTTATACATGGCGTTTATCACTTGTTTTGCCTCGCTTTCCGAGTTGAACGCGCCTAAATAGTCGTCCATATAAAAATTACGCACGGTGGCTCTTGCGACTTCTGGGTATTGCTGGCCGTGATATTCTGCGTTTTTATTTTTTACATAGATGGCGGTACATGGGGAGGAGGCCGCACCGAAAATTAACGACGTCATTCGGTACTCCTGTGGCGGTCGTTCCCTATCTTCACCCCTCCATAAAAATCGTAGACTATCGCGGTCTTGCTGAGCGATTTTGACCTGTAAAAACATCTCCTTGATGTCGGCTACTACGGCTATTTTGCCTTCTCTGAATCTAACTAACACACCGAAAAGCGATTGTAATAAATCAGGGCCTGCTAACAACGCGTCGTTTAAACTTTTACCCCCATTTTTTGCTGCTGCGTCGAACACCAGGCGTATTTTACCCTTTTGCGGATGCACTACTGAAAAGTGCGGTAAATACCAACTGCGTGGTGACGTCGATGGGGTGTCTATTTTTTCGGCGTAGCCCGCTTCTATCAGATTATTTACTTGCTTGTTATATTCGGATTTTAATTTTGAATTTTTATCTAATTTATTTTCAAGATTGTACAGACGACTGAGAGCTTGTTTTTTGTTATTAGGCATTACCTCGTCGTCTGTTCGCCACAGTAGTCCCGTTTCGAATCTGTTATCGCTTATTTTCTTGCACGTTTTGTCTAGGATTGCCAGGGCGCGCTGATCTGGATCGGACGCTGGCCTGCGAGGCTCTATTCCTAATGATTCGATACTAAAGAAATTTCTGATAAGCTCTAACGCGGGGTCATCTGATGGCGTGGGTCGCACGTGATTTACCAACGCTACTGTATTGCGTGGACGTGAGTTTTTTCCATGTAAGACCCAACCTAATTTGGTCAGCGATGCTACGGGTTGGGTTTTGTTGCCGACACGCAGTTGTCTTGACGTAATTAAATGCCAGTTGTCCTGGCCTATTAAAATGGTCGGTTTACCCAACTCGTAGCACAGCTCATCCTCTATTTCCGTTAGGTGGCTGCACTGGCTTACTACTTCTCTGCTTACCTCCTGTGGAGATAGATTTAAATTTTCTATGGTGTTTGCACTCATAGTTTCTAAGTTTCTACTACATAAACCGCGGATTGATAATTTAACGTGGCATGATTCCGTGTCGTCTATTCGATTACCTCCCACGCCCTCCAGCGATAATAGTTGGCCTCGACCTCTAGGTATCACGCTGTCTGCTACGCCTCGTTCAACAAGCGTCATGGTTGAACCTTCATCTAATAAGGCGTAGGTAGCAGTCGCGCCTATGGGTCCGCTTAATTCGACCGGCACTATTTTTAAATAGGTATTAGACGTGTACACGTGATTTACCGAGCTAACGTTACCGCGGGTAGGCAGAGCTGTATTGTCGCTGCCGTGTAGCATTTTATGGTGTGACGCTTCACACCCATTAATTCCGCATGGCACGTATTTGCACCTAGCCATTCGCATGTGCGAGCTATTTAGGCACCTGAAACATAACTTATCGCGCTTAGCCGCGTCCCATCTTTCTTTTACGGATAATTTTGCAAAGTCTGCGCACACTGCAGCGCTGTGGTCTCCCGCGCAAATAACACATTTTTTATCCTTTTCTGCCGACGACTCGCTATTTGGTCGTGATGTTTGTGGTTTTTGCGTTTTCGACGTTTGTTTCTTTGACTTATTTACGGCGGCTACGATTTTACGCGATGAGCTGGCCTCGGTTTCTGAATCGTCGCTGTCCGAGTCCGCGTGTTGATGGCGTGTGTGTTCACGCGCTGTGTTTACCCCGCGCGGTTTCGTTCGGTTTTTTCTTTCGTCTCGCGCCGTTTCGTAGGCAAACATAGCGCCACATTGATCGGCCATAACGTTTAAGAACTGAGACAGCAATTCTAACTCGGGCGCGCCGCTGCGCTCTGATTTAAATTCGTACCATTTATATTTTAAAATTATGCTGAGTTTTTCTACTATTCGACTCACTAACTCAGGTGAATACAGATATTGCGGCTGTTTGAGTGATTTTATTGCCGCTACTGTATTTGATATTTTGCTCGCGAAACTACTTACGTTACGCCCGTCTTCGCTCATGCGGGGCATTCGCTTTATGTTTTCGAGTTCCGATAAGACGAGTAATTCCGGTCGGCCGTAACGTCTTTCTAACGTGTCCATTACTTCATACGGATCCGACACCGTGAATAATAACGCCCTAACTGTTTCGCGGGCAGCACCTCTAAGTGCTTTTCTTAATCGAGCTACGTTTTGTACGTCAGTAAACATGCTCACTGTGTCGCTAAAGACTGATTTGAATGCCATCCACTCGGCAATCGCCCCGTCGAAATGGGGTAGTTCGTGGATGAATTTAGGTGCCGCGGAGTCTGGTCTGCCTGAATTTACCGCCTGCACTATTGCGTTGGCCAGCATCGCCATGTCGCTGCTACTATTCGACATGTCGTTGCCAACGCGCGGCTCGTTCCTACTCGTCGTAGGTGGTCGCGGCGCCTGTCCCGGGACTTGGGCGTTATCTAAAATTGCTGGCCTTTCTGCTACGTACTGTTCCGAAATCCAGCCCTTAACACGAAACTCTTCTAACTGGGGCGGGCGCTCCGCGTCGCAGGAACTTTCCAGTTCGATCCTGGCTATTTCCAGACGACTTAAGGCAACTGCGGACGCCGCCCGAGCTCGTGCTAACTCGGAATTATGTAACTCTAGCTCGGCTTTTAACATTGATAATCGGCTACTTGCCCTGTCTACGGGGACGTTTACTACGGTGCCCGACGCACTCCTAACTTGAGTATTTGACTCATCGACTCGCGTTAACCCTTCTTCGATTACTTTCTCGATATTACGCGTGCTGCTATCACCGTTCGTGTCCTCTATGCTGGTGCCTTTACTCCACGTATTTGATTCGGCCGACATTGTCTGACCGGACGCCGTTGTGGCGTCTGTGGCAGGCGTAGATTTGCCTGAACGCAATACACGTGCGTTATCCATTTACGCACGAGGGGGCCCTATTCCTACTACTTAAAATTAACACTTTATCACTTTATCACTTTCACTTTCACTGTTTTTCTTGATGTAACGCCTACCTTGCCTATCAGCCTGGCCGGACTCCTAACGCGGTGATGCCGAACCAGGAATGGGAATGTACGGGATTGGAAAGGTAGGAACCTCCCAGCAGAGGGCGCGGGCGCTTACGGGTGCATCAGAGTGTGGCGGGAAAACCAACGCTCGTCGTTGCGTGCCAACCTGTGGCCCCGGGCGTGTCCACACCGTACCGGCGGGGTCTGACTGCTACACCTGGGATGGTGCGTGGAGTGGTCAGGTGCTCCACTGCCTCCGTACGATATAATGGCCTTTAACACCGCTAGGTGGCCACGTACGTGTGATAATGATTGCTTCCAAGTAATTAACAGCGGCTAGGCAAGGCCAACTGCTAACACTCGCGCGTACTTGTTTCTTTTTTGAAAGTTTGCTGCAGTGAACTTGAGGTTTTTCTCTCTTCAGTGGCGAAAATTTCTTTCTTGAAAGCTTGATTCAGAGATCCGGACGAGAAGGACCATTGAAAGGTGCAGCTTTATTCTTCAAGGCGCTGCACCAGTCTTATTGGACTGTATCTTCAGTTTCATAGGATGTTGCGGAATGATAATAATTAAAACGAATTTATATGCTTAATATACTGCATAGGGTGAAGTGTAGTGAGTGTAGAGTGTAGAGGAGCGCGTACGTAACTTCTTCTAGATGTCTTCAAGCAGCAGTCGAGATGAGTAATGCGTAAAAATTTGGGCGGCCTCTTTATATAAGAAACGCCACTAGCGCAGAGCGCGGCGTGGGTGAACTACCTTGGAGATTTGGTTCCAGCCAATCAGAGACGACTGTGAGTTGTGTATATGTGTTTGTGAGATGTAACGCGTGTCTGTATGTGTGTGTAAAGCAGCTTTTATTTATAATTACGTAAATCATGTACATTTATGCAGTTATTTACTTGCTAATGGTAAAATCTGTTACATATTGGGTTGAAGCTTTACATAATACGTAAAATTCTTATATATCTACGTCGGTTCTACACATATCTACGTTATATCTTAACCTACTGAGTTAAATTACAATAAACTTATGTATTTAGCTATAAATGATGACAAAATGAGATTCTTTAGGTTTAATAAGTGAGCTATAAGATTCTAACAAGATTAACAAACAATAAAGGGCCCTAGCAGGACTAATAAAACAAAATAACAAGTTTACATGGCTATTATTTACATGTATCTAGTCTTAGATCTAGGCTGTTATTAACAGTAATGTTAACTTATTCTCTTTTTAATCAATCTCTTTAATCAAAATCAAAAATTAAAATAAATTACTATTAAAGACATAATTCAAAATTAACATACACAAAACGGAAATTATAATTAAAATAAAAAACAAAATCAAAATTCAACATAATAAGACTAGAAACAATGAAATATACAACGTGTAACGGAAAGGGTATTACTATCCTTAACCACTAAAGATGAAAGCTGGTATAGAATCACTATACAAAGTTTCAGCTCAAAATAAGATAGGTACTCAAAAAATGGATACCAAATTTTCGGTTTCTTATGTTTCTGAAATTCAAATCATAAAAACGTGTCACCGCACTACGGGGGTCAATAACTTTCCACATTACTTGCTAATATCACTCTCTCTCTCTGTCTAATAAATAAATCAAATCTCTTCCGTAATTCTGCGCGCCTAGTACCATACTGTTTAGTAGCCTAGCAGGCGGTGTCTTTGTCGGCGCGAACTGACGAAATCAAACAAGCAACCGCGCGCGCCGGCCGCGCGCAGCGCCGCCGAGTGTACCTACTTGACCGTGATGTAAAAATGAATAATAATGCGTAATTTAATTATTGATTTACAATTACCGTTTACTCGTTAATATCAAGCCAAATTTCACGTAAAAACTGAGATACGTAATAGAAGTTACGTAATAAAAAATCGAAACAAAGTTTAGGTAGGTTAGCTAGTTTCATCCTATTATTTAATAAAGAGTAAACAGTAAAATCTTACAGCTTTGCTTAATTTAGTAAATTAACTTACATTTTTAAAGGTGGGGTTCGATGTGGTGTCCATGGTATTGTATGCACAAGGCCGCTCGCTTGTTCATGGACTCAATCCGCACTTTCATTTGGTCCACTGTATCACACGGCACTGCGTACACTACGTTTTAATGTCACCCCACAAAAAAAAGTCTAACGGGGTAAGGTCTGGGGTTGTAAGGGCCGTTGTTGTCCACTGCTGAACATAGGCCTCCCCAATCGATTTCCAACGTGTCCGGTCCAATGCCACCTGCATCCAGCGACTCCCTGCAGCTCTAGCAAGGTCGTCGGTCCATCTGTCAGGTGGCCGTCACAGGCTGCGCTTTCCAATGCGTGGTCTCCACTCCAGCCCGGACGGACGGGCGGACGGTTCTACTACCACGCCCGGTCCATTGCGGAAAGCACGAAACAAACACAACGAAAACAATAACAACAATTAGAACTTATGCGCGTATCACACAGATGAGAACGATGTGCACTACACGCGGAGTAGTCGACGACTGACGAGCAAATAAATTATTAACAATAATGCAAAATAAAGCTCCTATTCCTTGCTATCCTGGTAGTAGGGTAGCTGTCCCAGTGTACCGTAAAACCTAAACCTGGTTACATACACACAGCGATGATTGAATACGTGTGTGTAACAACGAAATCAGGGTTCTGTGAGCAAACGATTTTCACTTCGGCAATAACACTTCTTGTTACTCGGTATGCGGTCCTGGTACTTTTATTAATTTCTTTCTTCAGTTAGATACTGTTTTGAGTCATTTTTTACTGACTTCATTTGGATTATGATAAAGACTAAACGTGCTCGAACCAATAAAACTTATGTACCAATCAAACAGCAACTTTCGACAGAGCGTGAATTTAAAATGATGAACAGAACCCACTGTGATTTTATTTGTACTAGGAGATGCATAAGTTGCATAAAGATGATTTTTTGGGTTCAGTTGGACAAATTATGTTACAAAATCCTTTTTTAATGGCAAACAATAATGTTTTTTTTAATCAATTGTTTCAATAGTAAGGTGAATCAAATCTCTTGCATCGTAGTGTAAAAAGGCGTATAATTTAGTTATTCGAGTTCTTTGCCCAAAGTATTGTGCTGACAATAATAAACAACGAATAGGTAGGTTTATCTACATGTTTCAAACAAGATCACGGTATTCGATCTGTGAATCGATAAAAAAATTAAAGCAAAACATCGTTGATCCATATGGCCACCAAAATAAAAGGATAACCTTCGGAAATTTACAGGAATATTGGTATTAAATTAGGTAATTTCTGTGTTGTAGGTACGATGGTAAGGTGGGTGGCGGGTGGAATATTATCTAAATAATAATTATCTACCAGTCTTACCAAGGGGTATCGTATTACCCAGTCGTAACTGGGTTGTGGAGGTCAGATAGACAGTTGCTCCATGTAAAATACTGGTGTTCAGCTGCATCCGGTTAGACTGGAAGCCGACCCTAACATAGTTGGGAAAAGGCTAGGCAGATGATGATGATGAATAATTATCTACAAACTAATCTTCTACAAAAGAAAAACTACGTAAAAACAAACAAGTGTGTAAATGATAAGACCGTGACAATGCAAGCAGTGGTATCAAATTTCATTAAATTTAGATACCTAGACAAATTAATTGTAGCTTGTTCACACACATAATCTAAGTTCAGGAAAAGTCAGTAAGTAAAATTATTTTGCAAACAAAAAATTAAACATGCGGAACCCTTTATTCAGAATTACCGGGAGTAAGAGGTTTATTCTTACTTACAAATAGTTCGCTGACACCGATCAGCTGACTTATTGCTAGTGATGTGTTGATTTCAATTTGAAAAGTTCAGTATCTGGTATCAATGAATTAAAAAATATCATAACTTCCGAACATGTAGAGATGGGATTAAAAAACCCTTGGCATATCGTTTGTTATCATCCAAAGAAGTCGTACCTTTGGTATGTATATACCCTTTCCGTTACAGGCTGTATAAGATTATTTAATTGTCTTCACCACATTAATCATACAACAATAGTTAATGTAGTGTCAGTCGAACCTCTCAGCCATCATTCTCAAGATGGAATCATTCATCATTGGATCATTTTCAAAATCGGTCCAGCCGTTTCGGAGATTAGCCAGAACAAACAAACAGACAGACACAAAAAAATAATATAATGTGTTTTTGTTATCAAAAGCTGTCATTTTGATATTACAAACCGACACTCAAATTTTATTTATTTGTGTAGATAGCTATAATGTTTTTTTTTTGTGCTGGACTTCATGACTAGCAGTAGTGCTTGCGACTACTACCAACGGGGCAATTAAATATGTGTTTATAATCTGCTTCATTGGTTCGGTTCTGTAGGTTACAATTCCGCGAATCCATCGGCATACCTGGAGCAGTGGCGGGCCTATTATACGAGCCGAAAAGTCCGGTTTGCCTAACAGTCAAACTCATCAAATAAAAATAAAAAATAAACATTCTTTAGGTTTCTTTAGGGGTTTCGGCCGGTGTTAACGCTTTCTCTTTCCACCCCGCTGGCTTGCATCTGGGTTCTGACCTCTCACTTAATACATCTGTAGGTACTTATTTAGAGATATTGTACTGAATTTATTGTGGTAATTGGGCTTTGCCGGGATTTCAGTGAAAGGGAGCGGGCACGCCACTGACCTGGAGGTCAACTCTAAGCATGGAATCCGTAGTTTCGGCCCGTTTCCTACTCCGTATCACTTACGGACATATGATTAATTGGGGGCCGAGCTAAAACTAAATGATAGCATGATTGAAAAGTTGTCCAAGCACGATTGCATTTCTCAGTAGTAGCCCGGAGTTTGGAAGTTGGCGGTGTGATACCCCCGTGCCTCGGTAAGCACGTTAAGCCGTTGGTCCTGCGCCTGATCTCTCTCCGGTCGTGTCGGATTGCCGTCCCACCAGACTATGAGAGTAAAAGAACAGAGAGTGTACCTGTGTCTGCGCATACTCTTGTGCACTATAATATCTCCCGCGCCGATGGCCGGCTGGTCAAATGGTCAGGAGGACTATTTGATCAAAAAAAAAAAAAAATTGTCATAAATACATTGTACAAGGTATATTGAATTCTCTGTCTCCTGCGATAGTTGAGACTGTGTTGCAGGAGCCAATGTTCTCCCCTAATAAAATGGTACATTTGTTTTATGACAAAAAAAAACCGCCAAAGTGCGAGTCGGACTCGTGCACGAAGGGTTCCGTACCATTATCTAAAAAAAAAAAACACGTTTGTTGTACGGGAGCTCCCCATAAAAATAGTATTTGTTGTTAATAGTTGTTATAGCGGCAACAGAAATACATCATCTGTGAAATTTTCAACTGTCTAGCTAACACGGTTCATGAGATACAGCCTGGTGACAGACAGGCAGACAGACGGACAGTGGAGTCCCGGTAGAGGCCCGGTTTTACCCATTTTTTTTTTTTTTCGTATAGGGAATCATCAAATAATAATATCATCATCCCGCTCTGGGCGGAGCAGGAGGGAGTGTCAGACTTGTACTGTCAGACTTGTACTAAAACCCATCCATGTTCCTTCCTTTGCCCTTTGTGTTCCAGGGCCGCGGTATCTCTTTCGAACAGTCCCGCAGCCCCGGCAGGCATCGGCCCTTGCGGACCCCTTCCTATTGCTTACATCTCTATGAGGCGCGCGTGGAACACTCTTGCGCCGTCGACCCGGCCTGTCGTCATAAGCCGGACGGACGGCGAGCTAGCCCATAGCTCACCGTCCACAGGCCCGCGCCTACGGTGGCCGGCGCCGACGCCCGGTGCGTGTCCCGCGGCGGCTGGGACGTGAGGTTCTCCCGTTTTTACCCCTTGGGTGCGGAACCATACAAAGCAAACAAGATATTAAACTATGACTTCTTTATCATTACAGAGGCAACATCTTGAAAATCGCAACAGTGCACAAGGAAGACCGCGGCACATACTACTGCGTAGCTGAGAATGGAGTCGGCAAAGGCGCTAGAAGGAATATTAACTTGGAAGTCGAGTTCGCGCCTGTAGTCACAGTACCCAGACCGAGATTGGCTCAGGTAGGTTTTGTCCACTGCTGGGCATAGTTTAAGTAAGGTTTGGGCAAGGAAGACCGCGGCACATACTACTGTATGGCTGAGATTCATTGTAGTCGGAGGCAGGTTATTGAGGAGAAATATTAACTCTGAAGTAGTTCGCGCTTAGCGTTTCGTAGTGTAGCTCAAGTTTGACAAGCAGGCTTATAATTATACTAGTATTTGGGCGTAGATCTTTCACTTTTAAAACCCCTGAATTTAGTAAAAATGTCAAAGATAACCCGGGGAACGCTTCACCCACTCAACCTTCGTTACGCTACGGAGGTCGCCGGCTCGCTTCGCTCGCCACCTCCCCCCTTCGCTCCACTCGGTCTCGCAGGTTCGCTAAGGCTATCTCTAACCATTGCAAAGTTACAGCCCTTTCAGTTTTTGGGGAGGGGAGGGTATACAAGTTTCAACACCCTCAATAATAAACAATAGCGAAAAATCTAAAAGCTGCTACGTGTCCTAGTTTCCGAGATACGATGCGTATGAAGTTTCATTAAAATCGGTTCAGTCATTTCGAACAAAAATGACTTGAAACGCTCTTAACCGACCGCTGTATGTATCACAAAGAAAGTTATGTGTAATTTGCATCAAAAAATTCGAAGACACGTGGTGACCACTAACCCGCACTACGTCAGCATAGCGTGGCGGATCACGGTCTCTGACCCAGCCATAATAAGAAAGAAGGCCCCAACAGTGGGAGTTATGAGTGTGCTTTATTTAACCTACTTAAGGCTCATTTTCCTGTATTTTCTTATTCCAGGCCCTACAGTACGACATGGATCTCGAATGCCACGTGGAAGCGTACCCGCCGCCCGCTATTACTTGGCTCAAGGACGAAGTGCAGCTGTCTAACAATCAGCATTACAGGTATTTATCTTACAGCCTAGTAAAACATAACACCACGGCTGTAATTCCCGAAGGGTTAGGCAGTGGTGTACCTGATAATACATCCAGATTTCAACAGTCATGATTATAAAGAAAGAGAAAAATATTTATTTGGGACAAGCACAGGAATCTAAAACTAAAAAAAAACCTGTGCGAGGCCAAAAAGGCTCGTATCTCAGCATGATGCTGCGATAGATGAAAAACAAATACCGCAGCGCTGGTATTCTGATAGGGCCCACTGTGACGTCACGGTCACAACTACGAACACACAATACATTCACACAAAAATATTTATTATTATTTATTTATTTTTATCCATTTAATAGGGGGCGAGCACCTGAGCTCCACTATGGTGTGGTTTTCTCGTTCAGCAACTTAGTTTTGCTGTCGGAGTGGGGTTCAATGGTCTGGTGACAGATCCTACAGGTCTTCAGAAATTCCTGTAGACATTTATTTACGTATTCACCGCCATTTTCAGTGCGCAATACTTTTGGTGGGACTACCATCAACCGAGCGCCATTATGAGCTTTATCGTATCAAATCGAATAGGTGTAAAAATACCATTGACGAAGCCGAAAGGCACTGGTTCTGCCCGTCATTACGTTATTTTTTTTGTTCTGGACGATACCTGAGAACCTTCTAGTTACGGAGATATTGGGGGTCCAAGTTACAACTTTTTCACAAGTTAAATGAATTTAAATACCTCCTTGACCACTGTACTGTTTGATGCATCAATCAGCACAATGTGTTGAGTGCGATGCAATGATTCCTACCGTAAATCGTGCGTAGAGTTCCTTAGTTTGATGTATAGAATGCTTTGTTGATCGCTTCGTGAAGGGTGGGTACCTTGCATATTCTGCCTAACGCTTCTCTACTTCGTTTGGGTCGGCGGTTATTTTTTACTTTCTTCAAAAACGAGGAGGTTCTCAATTTTTTTTTAATTTAATGTTTATTACTTCATAACTCTGCCATTTCTAAACCGATTAGTTTTTTTTTTCTTTTAATGTGAAAGGATATACTTCCCAATTGGTCCCATAGAAATTTCATCAAAATCGGTTCAGTAATTTGGTTTTTTTCCTCACATTAATTGCCACAACACGCGACGTCGCGTGATAGTGCCTTACAATTATGTACGAGCCATAAAATCGATGAATAAATCACCGCGGCCACGTGGTGGCTCCCGGCCACAGTAGGCGCGGGCCTGTGGACGGTGAGCTATGGGCTAGCTCGCCGTCCGTCCGTCTTATGACGACAGGCCGTGTCGACGGCGCAAGAGTGTTCCACGCGCGCCTTAAAGAGAGTCAGCAAACAGGGAGGGGTCCGTAAGGACCGATGCCTGCCAGGGTTGCGGGACTGTTCGAAAGAGATACCGCGGCCCTGGAACACAAAGGGCAAAGGAAGGAACATGGAGGGATTTTAGTCAGTATAAGTCTGACACTCCCTCCTGCTCAGCCCAGAGCGGGAGGAGTTATTTGATGATTTACCATCCATAAAAAAAGCGTATTGGGTTCTTGTATTTGTTTAGACCACTAGGCCAAACAAACAACGAAACGAATCAACGAATTTTCTATTTTGGCTATCTACATAGTTAAGTTCAGCATTTTGGCTTGGCAAAGAACATGTTAATACGTTTTTTATCTTCTTTGATGGCATGCTGAAAAATATATTTCATCCTCCATTGCTTATTTTTTTATTCTAGTATATTTGTGTAAATGTCTATTTACACATATACATTTTGATATATATTTATTGTATTTCGATATAATTTTATAGTATTTTACATATCCTTGTAGTTTATATATAAGTACACCTACCAATGTTTGTCTCTGCATCACCCAAAGGTTGACTGGTAGAAAATGCCTATGGCATTAAGACCGCCTCTGTACTATGTGGTTGAAGTGTTAAATAAATCAATAAATTTCAGACATCATTTCCATATATTTTTAAACAACAATTAATATCTTTAAACTGTATTAGTCACAAATTCACTACGATCATTTTTTATTTACCAAAAAAAAACACATCCGATTAAAGATCTGAAATCGACCGTCAATACGACTTCGTATTGACTTCGTTTTGTTTGTTACAAATATTTGACAGGGCAAGCCACTATAAGAAAGAAAATTAACAAAATAAGAAAAAAGTATTTTCTTTAGGGTTGTCGTAACGCTTAAGAACGGCCAACCCGTCATACTTTTCATACAAATGCTCGTACGTGATTATGCAGTTGTTACACATCTATCTTTGATTTTTTTGAAATAATAGGTATGTTGTGCACTATATCTAGGTTTCTATGGTAGCAAAAAATAAAAAATTGTAGAAACAAATTCAGTATAAGCCTCCAAAAATTGTTGTTTTGCACAAATTTTAACTGTACTTTGGCCAATCTTAATGTACTCATAAACTGTAAAAGTAAAGAAAACATCTCGGTAGAAACCTTGCACATGTAATGGAGATTCTTAATGACAAATATTTATATCGCACACTTGTAAGACTTATTCAAGAACACGTATTTCCTGGAACAAGTTTAAGAAATTTTCGAAAACTATTCTTCGTTCAATGTCATCGCGTTAGGCGGTATGAGGTGCGCGGGAGACGAAATGTGCGGGGTCGGGGCGGGGTAGGACGGGGGAATTGAAAGAAAATCGCCGCGGTGGCCCTGGATGAAACAACAAGCTTTTCGACCATGCTCGCTTTGACGATAGACGGGCCGGTAAGGACCCTCTTAACAACGTATGATTTGTTCCGTAAAATGTTTTAGCAAATCTTTGTCTTCTTGAGTCGGGTTAGGGATTGCCCGAAGTGCATCAATTTCACTTTTCCAGTATTGGAAAATTATTTTTTTGCATGTCAGTTGCAATACAGCTCCAGGGACTGAAAAACAAAAATATTAGGTTAAGACATAACATAAACATCGTGTATGTCGTAATGGCCCAGAGGTCATATGTACTTTCTAAGTTTATCTTGGACATCACAGACATCGGTGAAGGAAAACATCGTGAGGAAACCTGGACTTATAAAAGTCTGAAATCGCCAACCCGTTTTGAGCAAGCGTGGTGATCAATGCTCGTGCCTCCTCTGTTGAGAAGAGGCCTTTGCCCAGCAGTGGGACAGTAATAGGCTGGTATTATAAACATCGTGTCTGTGTACCCCAAAGGGTTATGTACAGTAAAATACCTATCGTGCAATCAAATGTCAGTTAAGAATATGTTTATAGGGGACTAGCTAAGAGGCTATTGAACAAGGATTGACGGAATAACCCAATAACACTGCTGTTCAGAGAATCAAACCCAAAAATAGATCATCATCTACCTAGCCTTTTTCCCAACTATGGAGTCGGCTTCCAATCTAACCAGATGCTGCTGAATACTAGTATTTTACATGGAGGGACTGCCTATTTGACCTCCACAACCCAGTTAATACTGGGTAATACGATACCCCTTGGTAACACTGGTTGTCAGACGTTTTCGGCCACTGAATACCTGTAACGACTGTCAAAGATCTACAGATGACAGCCGGGACCAACGGCTAAACGTGCTTTCCGAGGCACGGAGGAAACTCGGTATGTAATGGGCGGTCACCCATCCACAGGCCAACCTAGGCAAGCGCGGCTTAACTTAAAGATCGACCCGAGCGGCTGTCATTATTACCCAGGAATGGATATCGACTTAAAATAACAGAATATAGCCGGGGTCTGACGTAACGTAGCTAAATGCAAGTACTCATGCAGCGATTGCCTAGCTGACCTCCAGTTTCTGGGCTATACGATCCTGTTAAGTCTGGTTTGACACTCTTTCACGCAAAAATAAAACTGAACGGATTTTGATAAAACTTTACAGTAATATTGGGTATAATGGGTGACCGAATAGACACTTAACGCAGCCGGAAGGCAGTCGTTCTCCCCACCATTGCAAGGATTTTTTGTTCTGAACCTTCCAGTTACAGATTTAATGGAGGTTCCAACTTTTCAATGTGGGGGACATTGACTGAGCCGATTTTAATGAAACTATACGCATAAGCAGGTTAAATAGGTCTAAAAAGTTAACAGAGAACATTTTCGAAAAATGGTGTTACTACTAAATTAGACCGATTTTAGATTTTCCATACAAACAGAAATTTCCAATTATCTTTTTTTAATGACGTTTCGAAAATGCCTGTCAACTGTTTAGACCTGCTTAAGCGTATGAAGTTTCATTAAAATCGGTTCAGTCATTTCGAAAACAAATAAGTTCAAAAGTTTGAATGAATTGCCGTACGACGTTAATGCTCTATAAACACGCGATCATTTAAAGCACCATAAGGAAAATGTCGTGAGGAATGTTGTGAATATGAATGCGAATGATTATGAATAGAGGAAGAACAAAGAAACTATATATGGACGGTGATGGAAAAGTATAGAAGATCTGCTGCGCCGATCTTAAGTTAATTGGGATAAAGGAATTTTAAACAACATACGATAGTGGAATCATCAATCATCCGTTACATTAAAATGTTATGCAAAATATTTATTAAAAAAAGATAAGTATAATCAGCCTTTAATGTTCCCACTGCTGCGACACACGGCCTCCTCTCTATGAGAGGGAATGGGCTATAATCCACCATGCGGGCCCAGTGCGGGTTGACACGGACAGACAGACAGACATGACGAATCTATAAGGGTTCCGACTTTGCCAATCGGCTACGGAACCCTAAAAACGGAGCTTTCTGAGATGTTTACTCGACTCGATGACCAAATATTTTAATAACTTTTAACAAGATACGACATAATACATGCCCGGGTTTTGTAGAAAACGTACGAAATATTAATCGTCGCGGATTACATAAGAGATCACCATAAACTTAAAACTTACCTGTACAAATAAAAGAACAGAATACTAGTAATATCAACATGATATTGAACAGCTTCATATTGCAACACGGAAATATACTTTTGCACTGAACTGTGGTTTGTAAATAACTAATAAGTAATTCTAGTATCCTACTGGTCCAACTAATCACTACATAGTTTATAACAAAGTCGCGTCCCGCTGTCTGTCCTTATATATGCTTAGATCTTTAAAACTACGCAACGGATTTTGATGCGGTTTTTTTTTAATAGATAGAGTGATTCAAGAGGAAGGTTTATATGTGTAACATTGCACCCGTGCGAAGCCGGGGCGGGTCGCTTGTAACTACATAGTATAAAACAAAGTCGCATCCCGCTGTCTGTCTGTCCCTATGTATGCTTAGATCTTTAAAAGTACGTAACGGATTTTGATGCGTTTTTTTTTAATAGACAGAGTGATTCAAGAGAAAGGTTTATATGTAAAACATTGCACCCGTGCGAAGCCGGGGCGCGTCGCTAGTAATATTATAAATGCGAATGTTTGTGAGTATGTATGCATGTTTTTACTCTTTCACGCAATAACTACTGAACGGATTTGGATGAAATTTGACACACAGAGAGTTTATAACCTGGATTAACACATAGGACACTTTTTATCCCGCGGAGTATGATCCTGTGGGACAATTATCGAACTCGACGCGGGCGAAGCCGCGGGCATAAGGTAGTTAGAATTAAGTTAAAGGTATGTCACCTAATTGATTCATAAAAACATAGTGACTAATCTAACGCAATAAGGAAAATGCGTCATGCGGGATTTATATCGCTTTTTTGCATAGGCTTGCTTCTACTTACGTAACTGAACATCACGCTTGTAATCTCTTATGGGTTAGACAGGGTTTTACCTGCAGTGCACCCACATTTCATCAATTATATTTAAGAGGGCCCTTCTCGGTCCGTCTATCGTCAACGCCAGCATGGTCGAAAAGCTTGTTGTTTCATCCAGAGCCACAGCGGCAATTTTCTTTCGATTCCCAAGTCTTACCCCGCCCCAACCCCGCACAACTTGTCCCCCGCGCAACCTCATACCGCCTAACACGATGACATTGAACGAAAAATAATGTTCAAAAATTTCTTAAACTTGTTCCAGGAAACACGTGTTTTTGAATAAGTCTTACAAGTGTGTGAAATAAATATTTGTCATTAGGAATCTCCATTAGATGTGCAAGGTTTCTATCGAGATGTTTTCTTTACTTTTACAGTTTATGAGTACATTAAGAACGGCCAAAGTACAGTTAAAATTTGTGCAAAAAACCAATTTTTGGAGGCTTATACTGAATTTGTTTCTACAATTTTTTATTTTTTGCTACCATAGAAACCTAGATATAGTGCACAACATACACATTAGTTCAAAAAAAAAAAACAAAGATATATGTGTAACAACTGCATAATCACGTACGAGCGTTTGTATGAAAAGTATGACGAGTTGGTCGCTCTTAATACAAATGCCAGACCTGGGAAAGTAATAAGTAATAAAAAAAAAACTTTTTTTTTCGGAAAAACTTTATTACCTACCTACATCAAGATTCAAATAAGTTTATATTAAGAGCGATTAACGTTTTACGGCAGTTCATACAAACTTAGATCTCATTTGTTTTCGAAATGACTGAACCGATTTTAATGAAACTTCATACGCATAAGCAGGATACATAGGTCTAAAAAGTTGACAGAGAACATTTTCGAAATGTCTTAAAAAAAGGAAAATTGGAAATTTCTGTTTCTATGGAAAATATAAAATCGGTAAAATTTTGCTGTAACATTATTTTTCGAAAATGTTCTCTTCTCTGTCAACTTTTTAGATCTATGAATTCTGCTTATGCGTTTGAATTTCATTAAAATTGGTTCAGTAATTTCGGCTGTTTGTGTATGTGAGTTTAAATGTTTGTAAACGCACCCACGATACAGGAGAAATTCCTAGTGTGGGGGGGGGGGCCACGTTTTCTTTTTTTTTTAAGGAAGCATGCAAATGAGTTAAAAGTTTGTATGAAATTCCGTAAGACGTTAACGCTATTAATGAAAACAAACTTAATTTACAACAGAATAAAGGTGATATTCGTGTAAGTGAGAATTACATTATCATCATCAGCATTGTAAAAATATATGTTTCAATTCTGACGAATGAATTTATTAGTTTTTAGAACCAAATGAATATTTTAATTAAGATATTACGCCGCGCCCTGTTGTTTATTTAGTTAATTTATTTTTATATAAATTAGCCCCTTTTGTAAATATTTAGTTTTAATTATTCTACAACGTGTAACAGAATAAACGCAAAACCTCTTAAAGGGTCATTGTACTCATCATTATGAACAACTTTCACTATGGGACCAACCCCGAAATCGCGAAAAAAAATCAGCTATTCAGTACATTTTGACGAGTTATGCGCACAGAAATGTATGGGCAATCGAATATGTATTTTTTTTTTCACAATTTCAGTGGTGGTCCCATAGTGAAAGTTGTTAATAATGATGAGTACAATGACCCCTTAGAGGTTTTGCGTTTACTCTATTACATGTTGTATAAGTAGCTTTAATTCAATTATTTACAATAAATAAAGAAAATTAGATATTACATAATGAATTTTAAATGTATTTTTTGAGAAACAAAAGGCTCAAATAATAAATAACAATAACTTGTATGGATGTGTTACTCAGCAAATATTATTCTTTAGTTTTTCTTCGAACGATTTTAACTTTTCGTTTTCTTCTTGAGTTCGGTTATGATTATTCCGCAGTGCAATAATTTCTTTCCCATGGTACCACCACACAATCTCTCTACATGAGCCACGGTATTGAGTAATATTCAGCCCAGTATCTGAAAAGCAAAAAAAAATGTAAGGTCCAATAGGCAAGGCACCTTGTGTTTCTCCGCATCGGTGTCACTGCGGTGAACCTGTCGACAGCCTCGGACACCATGGCCTGTCCTGCTACAGGAGCGCAGGTCGCATTGCACGGCACGCAAGCATTAACGACATTATTCGTCGAGCCCTTGCCAGCGCCCGCGTACCAGCGGTATTAGAACCAAACGGCTTGGTACGTGACGACTGGAAGAGACCAGACGGCATGACGTTGGTGCCTTGGAAGGTGGGTAGGCTTTTGGTGTGGGATGCAACCTGTGTCGACACCCTTGCGCCATCTCACGTTGCAAGCACGGCGAGCTGTGCGGGCGCTGCTGCTGCGGCTGCTGAAATCCTCAAGCGGCGCAAATACTGTAACCTTATCGGTAACTACAGTTTTGAGCCGTTTGGGGTCGAAACGCTCGGGTCATGGGGCCTGAGTGCACGTCTCCTTTTTAAGGAAATATCTCGCCGACTGGTCGACACTTTGCGTGACCAGGGGGCTGGCTCTTTCTTTGGTCAAAGAATTAGCATTGCCATTCAACGTGGCAATGCTGCCAGTCTTCTGGGCACGTTTCCGGATGACATCGATGGAGAGAAGTACTTTGACGCCTAAGTGTCCTATAGTCGTCGTTGTATAGGTATATGTTAGTGCTTACATTTAGTCTTCTTTTTAGCATTATTTTAGTTCTATTTGTAGTCTGTATATAATGCTTTCGTAGTTTATTTTAGGTCCAATTAAAATAGATGGACAAATTTTAACACAGCGTTCAGTACGTCTAAGCAATGATATCCAAGCAAATAAACTCTGATTAAAGTGATTTTATTTTGACATAATGGATGTGTTTATTCTATAGTGCCGCCGGCAATTTATTATTATAAGTCAAAATAAAATCACTTTAATCAGTGTTTTTTTTTTTCTTAAATATTTTGGTTAGACGTACTGAACGCTGTGTTAAAATTTGACCCTATATAGGGTGACTGGTAATTAGTGACCGATACTTATACACCTGATTGCACTCATGATAACAAACAACTTTCCCAAAGAAACATTATTTTTATACTCATACGGTTCGATATTAATGAGACAGAATGGCGCTGCGTCATGATGCTAACAGCTGATAGATAGGTCACAGGAGCGTGCGCGCGAATTTCATACGGCTGTTGTGTTATTGTGATAGTGAATGAGTATTAAAAAAATGTTTTTTTGGGAAAGTTGTTTGTTATCATGAGTACAATCACGTGTTTAAGCATCGGTCACTAGTTACCAGTCATCCTATATAAATTAGAATGAATAACAGACAATTAATTGTAATTACACATAATGGTTGTAAAAGTACCCGTAACGAAGCCGAAAGGCAAGTGCTCTTCCCGTCATTGCGATCATTTTGTTATTCTAGACCATACCTAGGAACCTTCTACATCGTTACGGAGATCGTTGGGGATCAAAGTTCTAACTTTTTCACAACTTTTTTTTTTAATACAAATTTTTAATGTTGTACCTTTACTTGAAATACCTCCACGACCTCCGTACTATTCCATGGATCCATCAGCACAATATTTTGAGTGCATCAAATTGAGTCCAACCATGATTTTTCACTCCCAAAATAAAATGTCGTTTCACAGAAATAATTTTTGAGTAGGGTTACTTAGTTTGATGTACAGAACGCTTGGTAGACGACTTCATGAAGAGTCCTTTTTCACCTTATATGAAGGCATGCTAGTGAACGGTTCAGTCAAATGAAGAGTCTGCTGATGAACTCCAGCGGTCACTGTGCCTGCGGCTGACGTCACCAGTCCAATTTCAGTTTTAGCCTGGCCGTTCATCATACTAGGTATTAAAAATAAACTCACCTGTATAAACGAAAGAGCAAAATAATAATAGTATCATCATTACGTTAAACACCTTCATCTTGCAAGAACACGGAAATATACGTTCGCACTGTACTGCTGTTCGGAATCAATTATTTAATTTAAAGTAAAAACCATATCATTATACAAAAATGTTACCATAAGGCATCGGTCCCACCACCAACGAGAAGCGAATAGCTATCGACTATTTTCTCGCTCAAGAAATACTACGTATTTGTCAAACTAGTCAATAGAAGTAGGTCTTATGCCTGTAAAATAGATTCCTGGAGGGTCAAATTAAATTAGCTAGCGAAACTCGACAGGCGTGATATATAAAAAAATAGTTTAATGATTTTATTTTGACGACTGTCAATTGTTCGTTAGAAGTTGGTTTTATAAATAATTTCAAGAGTTTTTTTTTGCATGTAAGTAACATTCTTTTAAGATTCAGACATAATTTTGGTCAAGTCATATGTATGAGAATCATGCAGATTAGTATCTGGGATGACTTGAGGGAAGAACTACTCAGATTAAAGTTGACCTGTCAGTCAGTGCAGCTCACGTTATTCAATAATCGTGTAGCTGAACTCCGAATTCAAGGAGCTCAACGACTCGACGAACAGTACCAAAGATAGAACAATTGGGTAGGCCGCATTCAAATTTGCTAAACGACGCAGGACATTCGCTAGGCGACTCTTGGTACAAACGCATACCAGAAAGTAACTAGGCAGACATTCAGTCAGTAATCGGCTGTCATACTTTCAATCTATCCAACTACACAGTCGTTGCACGCCATTTCGTTTTTATTCCAGCTTCACTCGCTTTCTTGTAATTGTCGGCGGAGGGACAGATGCATTACTGAGTTATCTAACATAATACGGAAAATGGCACCACGGTACGAAACGTCAATTGGTTAGCACCTCGACCAGTCTGGTCGAGGTGCTAACCGATTGATATGAATCTGGCTGATCAATATTTTTCGTTTGTAAATTGGTCGTACATACTAATAACACCTTTAAATATTTTTATCAACCAAAATTATATAAAACACATTAAATAATATGAAAAATAGTAGCCCACCGGCTTCGGGAACAGGGTTCGAGCTACCGGTGGCCAGGGCTCTTGAGAGAGGAACCTCCTAACAATACAGACCTGCTTGAAAGAGGACTCTTGGCCGAAAGGTGTCCTATGTCGACGTTTTCGAGGACGGTTACGCGACACCACGCAGCGAAACACAACGCCGACAACGTTACGTGTATAGTTATAGTTTAACAAGGTTAATTATAAGGTTTAAAATATGTATTAGTTTATTATTGTTGTAAAATTTTGTTTTGTTGTTATCTATTAGGTGCTGGATAGTAAAATGATTATTATTATTGATTTTCTTAACAAATTATTTACATTTTTAAATATTTTTACTAATAATTTTTTTTTTTTAAACAAACAATATAGAAAACTAGCTGTTGCCCGCAGCTTTGCTCGCGTTTTGGTCGGAAATAATCCCACGAACACGTTGTAAATAAATATAGCCTATGTCACTCGGGGGTAGCTTCCTGTTAGTGAAAGAATTTTCAAAATCGGTTCAGTAGATCAAACTTAAAAACAAATTTTACCTCTTTATAATATTAGTAGATAATAGCCCACCGGCATCGGGAACAGGGTCCGAGGTACCGGTGGTCAGGGCTCTTGAGAGAGGAATCTCCAACAATACGCGCCGTGTCCAGAAGTACTGCTTTCTGAATCAAGCCCTTGATCCAGCTGCCAAGCGAGAGCCTCCTCAGATGTTGGTTGAGGCTATTGGCTATTAAGCCATTAGCCGATACGACTATCAGTACACTGATTGCTGTACTCACATCCCATATGTCGACAAACTCGCGAGCCAGATCTAGATACTTGAATTGCTTATTTCTCTCAGCTTTCACTGGGTTCTCATCATGCTGGACCATAATTTCAACTATCATTTCGCGTTGCTCTAATCGATCAATCACTACAAGTATCAGGCTTTTTAGCAACTATAGTCCTGTCGGTGACGATACGTCGATCCCAATACAACGTGATATTACCATTATCGAGAACGGGGTCGGGCGCATACTTCCAGTATGTCACTTCTGATTCCACAAGGTTGTACTTCAAAGCAAGTTGCGTGATTTTATTGGGACAACTATTATAACTAAATACTAAAAATAACCGACCAAATTGGCGTTTAATGAATGCACGCAGGTCACACTATTACGCCACAATATGAATTCGTTGAATTTTAAGTCATTCATAAACGAAAACAAAATAGTACAAAGGAAATTAAAAAAAAAAAATACGCGAGAAGCAACTTTTTTTTTCTAACTTTTTTCTACACTCCTTTAGGAACTCAATAAAAAAGTCCCATGTAAATCCGACCACTATATACTTCGTTCCACCTTTTGAGTATTTTTTGTCTAATTGCACTCTTTAATAATGATAATTATTCTGTCGCATTCAAACTCGCTAAACCACAAAGAACACTCGCTAAGCAACTCTCGCTGGGTACAAACGCATACCAGGAAGTGACTGGTCAGTCATTTATTCAGTAATCGGGTATCGCACTATCAATCCATCCAACTACACAGTCGTTCGCCAATTCGTTTTTATTCCAGCTTCATTCGCTTTCCGCTAATCGTCGGCGGAGGGACAGATGCCTTACTGAGTTATCTATACAGATTAATAAAATTGAAATGTCTGTTGTAATATTGAAATAACAGCTTTTTACTGATTGCATGTGAAAACATATGTTACCGCACTTCAATTTTTGTCTCTGTTTGTTTGTTCCGGCTAATCTCCGAAACGGCTAAACCGGTATTGACTGGACTTTTATTGGTAGATAGCTGATGTTATAAGGTCAAACAAAGGCTACTTTTATTTTAGAAAAATAATTAGGGTTCCGTAAAAAAAATATTAACCCCTGTAATTGTTGACAAAATCCGTTTCAACGGCTGATCTCCGAAACGTCTGAAACGAGTTTGACGGGACTTTTACTGTCAGATAGCTGATGTCATAAGGATTAACTAAGGCTAATTTTATTTTAGAATAATAATTAGGGTTCCGTGCAAACAAATTAAAACCCTTGAACTTAGTATAACAAAATTCGATTAAAAAAAGTAAGTAATATTTTTTATAATATTTTCACGCGAACTAAGGTCGCGGGCAACAGCTAGTTTAAAATAAATAGGGAAAATGGTTATTTTTTTCCATAAAAGAACAAGCCACAGTATATCTGAATAAGTCTGCCTGGCCGTTTTTGGGTTTGGCTTGTTGAGTTCAGGCGCAGGACTGGGGTATCGAACCCAACTTCAGAAATCCATGTTGCTAACCAAAAATTCCTAATGGAAAAACCCAGACGGGTACGATATAGGACTTTTTCGTGAAACTCCAGTAGTAACTTTGTTTCTCATTAAAATACGAAAAACAAAGTAAGTTTTGCTGTTCAGTGTAAATTTACATATGAATGAGCGTTAAAAATATTGTTATTAGTATCGCACTTGGCCGGCCTTTCCTCCTACGACACTGCAAAAGAGTAGCTTTCTATCAAAAGAGTAGCTGTTCTATTTTGACGACCCGAATGGCGCAGCGGTAGTGAGGCTGCCTTACGTTCTTAGGGTCCCGGGTTCGAATCCCGGTAGGAGCAAATGTTTGTGTGATGAGCATGGACATTTGTTTCCGAGTCATGGATGTTTATATGTATAATAAGTATGTATTTACAAACAAAAAGTATCTATGTAGTGTGTAGTAGTGTAGTATCTATGTAGTGTAGTATCTGTGTATTATCAACTATCTGGTGTCCACGACATAAGCCTCGTTGCTTAGTGTGGCACCTAGATGGCGCTGTGTGTAACGTCCAGCGATATTTATTTATCATATTAAAATTGAAATCGGAGATCACCTCCACATCTAAAGTTACAAATTTTACTTTTTTTTATAACACCACTAGCTTCTTCCCGCGACTTCGCTTGCTTTATGATCGCAAATTATCTCCCGGAAAGTTTTAAATGATACTCGGGGATAATGTAGTTTCCCATAAGTGACGGAATTTTCGAAATCGAATCAGTAGTTCCGGAGATTATCCCCTAGATCCAAACTACTACTTACATCTTTTTATTACACAAGCTGCTGCCCGCGGCTTCGCTCGCGTTTTGGTCGGAAATTATTCCACGGGCACGTTGTAAATATAGCCTATAGCACTCGGGGATAATGTAGCTTCCTATTAGTGAAAGAATTTTCAAAATCTGTTCAGTAGACCCACAGATTACCCCCTACATACAAACTTACAAACAAAGTTTACCTCTTTATAATATTAGTATAGAAGTATAGATGGCCGACCCTCTGCTTGGCATGGCACCATCTACTGGATCCAAACCCATTGAAATCGATTGGGTGGTGTCTGAAATTAGCGTGTGCGAACATAGTGACACGAGATTTTTATTTTTATACTAGCGACCCACCCCGACTTCGCACGGGTGCATTGTGATATACATATAAACCTTCCTCTTGTATCACTCTATTAAAATCTATTAAAAAAACCGCATCAAAATCCGTTGTGTAGTTTATTTATTTATTATTCACAAAATCCACAGCTCTTTACAATTTTGTCTTAAACTATATAAACTAATCCTACAGCCAATTACGGATTTACAATTTAATAGCTATACAAAACATTGCTAAGAGTACAGCGTGAATGAGTGTGTAGGAGTGTGCATGAAGAGTTGCAAATGTGTGTGTGGGTATGTCATAGTGGTGTGTGGTGATTGTCTGTATACCTTCTGTTAAAATTATATTTATTTGGTTATTTTTATTTGTCAATTCGTCACATACTGATATTATAATTTTAAAGATTAAGCATACATAGGGACAGACAGCGAAAAACGACATGACTACTACAACTAGTGATACAAAATGGAAGGGACACCGACTCGAATACGGTTACCATGTATTACATACTCGTAGTACGTCATTCTGAACCCCCCCTGCCCACGTGGAAAATTTTCATCGGTAATTTAAAAAAAAAACGGCTGTTTTCTACGAAACTGACCTACACGGTCAAAATGTACGGAACAGCTGATTTTATTTTAAATAACCGATGAAAAATTTCTATGTATAGACCCGGCTCAGAATGATGTACCTACTTCTTTCTTTCTTTAACGTTCGACTAGTGCCTAACCTGGTGTCAGAGTTTGTCCGCCCATGGACCTCTGACTTGGCTTTACATGCCGTCGAGAAATATCTCCCATACAAAAAAGCATGAATGAAAGCACGTTACGCCATTGGTCCCAGCTGTCACTTCTAGATCTTTGACAGTCGTGCGAGTAGGCACATAATCGGCTCCGGCCCATCTCAGAACGAGTCTGAAAACCAGTCCTTCTTTTTTCATTAAAGTGTGGTTAGTTCCTAAACTGGTGTCGAGAGTTTTTATGCCGCCGTGGGCCTCTGACTTGGCTTTACATGCCGTCGAGAAATATCTCTCAAGCATGCAGGTTTCCTCACGATGTTTCCCTTCACCGGACCAAGTGATAATTAGGTATACAATACGCACATGAATCCGAAAAATCAGTGGTGCGTGCCTTGGGTTCGAACTCGAGACGTATGACTTGCCAAGTCTAAAAATGGCAACTGTGACTGAAGTAGTGTGATAATCTTATATCATGGTGTGGGCATGTGATCTGGAAAATGTCTTGGAAGAAGTTTTGGGTCTGAAGAGTAAAAGAAACGATGGATAGACTGTGAGAAGAATAATATTGCTAGATAGGAGACGATGACTAATATAGAGAAGTATAGAAGAATAAGACAAGCTGCGCCGACCTCAAATAAATTGAGGCCATGAGAACCATAGTGGCCTAATTCAATGGACAAGCCTTTTGAGTACCATAGAAAACAAAAACAGAAATGTTCAATTTTAGCTGGAAAAAATCATAAGACTCAATATTGTAAAAAAAAACAGTTAGGTGATTATGGTTCTCATGGCCTCAATTCGAATAAGGACCAGAGATTCAAAATCAAAATATTTTATTTCACATAGGCCTAGATGGGCACTTATAAAACGTCGACAAAAAGGTGCACGTTTCGGGTTGGTCGTTTCCTATGGAGTAGAACCGGCAAAAAACTCCATGGTTACGCTTTTCAAATAATTTTGTATTATTATCATGTTACAACATTAGTACTTAATTATGGGGGGACAGCGTAGGCCCGACAATAAGTCGGTGTCTTTGTTTGTTTCATTGACTTTTTTGCCACCGACTTCCGAATGTCAAGTCATTTTAGACTTTTTTAGTGTTTTTTTGGAAGTCGGTTTTTTTTCGCAGAATTTTTTTTATTTTACCCTTTTTAGTTGTAGTATACCACACAAATTCTTGTCATTAATTAATTTTTTACATAGTAATTCGAAGTTATTATGAGATCATCTTGTCATCATTATAGCCCAAGAAGAAAAATAGGTATTAACACGTTAATTGCCAAGTCAAAATGCTGAACATACCAAGATGGCCTATAAAAATTCGTTGAATATCTTCCCTAGTGGCATAAACCAATACCAGAACCCAATTCGCTGTAGCCGCTATGTTATGGCTCGTACATTGTGAGGCACCATCACGCGACGTCGCGTGATGGTGCCAATTAACGTGAGGAAAACAACCAATTTACTTAATCGATTTGATGAAATGTCTATGGGACCAATCGGGAGTATATCCTTTGACATAAAAAAAAACAAATTGGTTTACAAATGACGGAGTTATGAGGAATCAAAAAATAAGAATACAACCGAATTGAAAACGTCTTCCTTTTTGAAGAAAGTCGGTTAAAAAATGTAAAACAAGATAAAAAGTTAACAAACATCTGGTAGTCTACAAAGCCTACAATGTTCACACATTCACCACCAAGCGATTGACAATGACGACTATATTTTTATCTTTACAGAATCTCCCATTTCGCGACCGCAGACGAGTTTACCGATACCACTATAAGGGTGATCACAATTGAGAAACGACAGTACGGCACCTTCAAATGTAAGGCCCAGAACAAGCTGGGGACTGACGAGGGCCAGGTCGACTTAGTCGGTAAGTGACACCATCAATATTATTAGTACAAGTAGGTACGTCAATGGTAACACAACCGGTATCAGCTGGCCTTTTAGTCACCATTATCCTCATAATTTTTTTCTCGATTTGGAAATCCTCAATGGAAGTCGCCGAATCTGCCCTGGGGAGAGCGGAGGGATCTGTCAGAGTCGTACTGACTAAAACCTCACCGATGTTCCCTCGCACACTTGCGTCGGGGATAGCGGGATCTAATGCGACTTCCGATGTTCAGTTCTCTTCCTAGAATGACTAGTTAGGTATAGTTTCCTTAAGCGATTTTCCTTTGAGACCACTGGTGATGAAATGAATTGCACAGAGTAACGTACCTGTCTCGATTGCAAACCTCTGACGCGTATGTTGGTGCTGTTACCACTAGTCGTATTCTATTGTAACTCCGTACTACGTTAGGCCAGCTCGAGGTCAGATTGTTACCACTGGCGTGCAGTTACATGTACAAGAAGAGAGATATATTTTACGTTTTTTTTTTGTTGATTTGCGTAATGGGTATATTGTTTTTGTTTATGGAATGTTAGATTTTCGATATTCTTTTGTTTTTTTTTTTTTTTACTAAATACAGTCTGTTTATATTTTCGTAAGGTAAGGCTATAGATTCGACTTTTGCCAAATATTCAAGTCGTTAGATTTACCCTACTGCGTCAAAAAATGTTCACGTTTCTGTTCCGTTGACATTTGAATAATATTTCCTCGGTCACTCATAATTATGTGCGGGACCACCCTTGTCAATGTAAATAAACAGTTTTCGTCCGACCAAAGTACGGTGCACTTCTAATGACTTCAATATTTGTGATTTATGATACATATTTTAATGCATACCCAATTTTTTTATATAATTCTTATGTGCTGCAATTGCCTGTAACGTTAAAAGTTATATTACGTACTCGTACATACTTTTTTTATTAAAGCTCTTATGGTTATGACGAACATGTTGCAAAATACAGGGTGAGATTAAATATTATCTACAACAGCGAATATAACTCAAGGGGAAAACCATGGTTAGACCTGCTGTCTTGTATGGATTTCAATTTTGCAATGTAAGAATTAGATTATGGATTGGATTAGAAAAAAGCATTTCCATGTGGCTGAGATGAGAATGCTAACGGGGATATGTAGTGTTACGCGAATGGATAAAATAAGAAATGAGTACATAAGAGGAAGTCTGAAAGTGGCGCGGTGACTGAAAAGTTGTGCGGTAATCGGTTGTCGTGGTATGGACATGTGATGCGGAGGAATAAGGAGAATGTATTGAGGAGAATGTTGAGTATGAATGTAGATGGCTATAAGAGTAGAGGAAGACCAAAGAAACGATAGATGGACTGTGTGAAGGATGATATGGCTAGAAAGGAGGTGACTGCTGAGATGACGAGTAATAGAGAAGTATGGAAGAAGAAGACATGCTGCGCCGACCACGAATTAGTTGGGATAAGGGCAGGAGAATGATGCGGGGTATGAAGAACAGGGGGTAAAGTTTTGTATCCCCTATGGGATCGGTGGGTGGGTGAATGCTGAGAATACCTTGGACGGCGAAACGCACCAATGCATCGATCCTGACCCAGCTCCGAATAAAAACTCGCTTGTCCACCATATGCCGACAACGTATTCTTTCGTACTTCGGCCACACAGTGCGCAGAGGCGACGAAAGGTTGGCAATACTTATTGTGGTTGGGAATACGGAAGGTCTGTCCATCTTGTCGGGGAACGGTCGGTCACCGACAAGATGGACCGACCAAATTAAAGACTCTGCATCCAAATTCTACACGGTTGTAAGAGACGCGCTGGACAGAAACCGCTGGACAGATCATCCGCTCCAGATGCAACTCCAATGCTGACCACGATCCTCAAACATGAGGGGCCGAACCCAGAGAGAGAGAGAGAGAGAGAGATGGATAGAGTGACTGGTGGGCTACTGCGGCCCCGACGATAGTATTGTTCTAGTTTTTTAAGATGTTCTGAACTCGCGGGTTAACCTTAAAATCGCAATTCAGGATTTAGATGTTAGTTCAACATTTTCGTCATAGATGTCGCTAGCGTTGTGTTTGTCAATTTAATTATGTCTGCTGCAGTATTAATATTATAATCTCACCCTGTACGACCGCATGCATGCCCGCTACTCGTCGCATGCTACAACAACCGTCTCCTCTCTAGAGTCTATAATCCCGGTCTGCCCGCCTGCCTGTGGCACGGCTCGTTACGGCGGCGCGTCCACCTTCGCTCCGTCTGAGGCCACCCTAATGACCTTGTTCGGTGTCTACGTCGTTTATGCTGCAAGGAGGTGAGTTTTAGCTTATAAGGTCCGGCGCCCATTGGCGGCACGGCATGGTAATGTATTTTTAGGCGAATAAAATTATAACTTAAAAGTATGGAAATAAAGTAGAAATTTCAATTTTAACGGTCGTACAAAAACATAAAAAATTAAAATATAATATTATTATTGAAAAAAAAAACAATAATAATAATAAAAAAAAAAAAAAAATATTATTTTTATTATAGAAATTTAAATGAAATTTCAACTTTATGTCCATATCACTATGTTATATTGTTATTCGTCGCCTAAAAATACCTTGCCATACCGTGCCGCCAATGGGCGCCGGGCCTAAGTGTGTACTGAGAAGTTATTTTTCACTGTGTTGTGACGATAATATTTCAATATCGACCTGAGACTGTACCAACATCTCTAGCAGTATTATAACTTCAAACTTATATCAACGTGGGAAAGAGTTGAAAAAGAACTGTCTGTTAAACATAAAATAACGCCTGTGTTCCCGGTTAAGGGTTTAGCAGAGGTGTACCTAACAACTTGTTTTGAGGGGGCGAGCGTATTACCATCAACCGGTCATAAAGCCAGACTCTGATGGCTGCTACTGAGAAATTCCTGATGGAAAACCCAATAACAATTTGCCAGACCCGGGAACCAAACCCAGGACCTCATGCTCAGCAGTCGCGATTGTAACCACTACAAAAAAATAAAGTTCTTTTAACTGTATCTTTAGAAGGGTAACCAACGAGACCCTATTACTGAGCCTACGTTGTCTGTCCGTCCTTCTGTCTGTCAGTGGCACAGAGTACTTTATTATATGGAAAGCGGGCTGTATCCGTAATATATAGACAGTTGCAATTTTCACAGTTCTCGATTTCTGTTGCCGCTAAAGCAACAAATAATACGATGGTACGGGACCCTTCATGCGCGGTCCGAGTCGCACTTGGCCGTATTTTCTCTAATTCTGTTATTACGATCAAAAGGGACATAAAATGTCAGTCTACAAAATACAATCACAGCCTAGTGAAAAATGATTTTTCTGAATTAAAAATAGTTATTTATCCAACATGTGAGGAAAGTTCGTTTTTCCTATGAGTTTTGATTTTGAGTCTTGAGCGAACGAAGGATTGAAAAAAGCGCAGCGAGTGATTATAAATTTCAATCCTGAGTAAGCGAAAGACTCAACAAAACGAATAGCAAATGAACTTGCTCACATGTTGCATACAAAACTTTTCACCACTCCCAGCAAGAAAGTATTCAGTCATCATAGATAAATACATTTTTAGCTATATTTAAAATAGCAAAAAAACTTAGATATATCTCATTCGTGTCGGGTCTGGGTCATAAATAACCGTTCTTCTTTGACTATGTAATTTTTTCAATATTTTATTAAACTTTTTTAATGTTTCTGAACTAATTTGATAATAATTTGATATATTTAAAAAATATATATATTAATCTTAACTTATAAATATTTCTATTCTAAGCATAAAATTATTTATTTTTTAAAATATCTTTAAAACTTAACATAAAAAAATCAGGCAAGGTTAGTTTCTGAACGGGATCATTACTTTCCTCACTGTTCAAACAGTGAGGGAAAACCAACTTTCCTCCCTTTTTTCGCAGAGGAAAGACACTTCTTTCGTGCGGGAGTGGTGAAAATAATATTTTGCATGTTTTGAAATATTTTTTTTCTTAAATTTACGTTTTTTTTTTAAGTTGTTGTTTTACAATATTCATGCAAATGCTTACAAAAAATGTAATGATGTACTACGTTATTGTTTTTAATAACTAAAGTAGTAAACTCCTATTTATAATCTGTTGTGCACGCGTGTGAGTTTTTTGCAATTTGGTTTCCTTTTGGCAATAGTGTGGTTTTTGGAGGAGGAAAGAATTTTAAGTTTTTTATACTGACATGGTCACTAACACTATAATTATAAACAATAATAATAAATATCGCTGGACATTACACACAGCGCCATCTAGGTGCCACACTAAGCAACTAGGCTTGTGTCGTGGACACCAGATAGTTGATAATACTACTTATAAACTTTTTGTTTGTAAATACATACCTATTAACCATAAACATCCATGACTCGGAAACAAATGTCCATGCTCATCACACAAACATTTGCTCCTACCGGGATTCGAACCCGGGACCCTAAGAACGTAAGGCAGCCTCACTACCGCTGCGCTTTTCGGGTCGTCAATTAATACTGAAAACATGATATTTACCATGGTTTACTATTTGTTTTGAGTTCTCGATATTTCGGCGCTGTTGCAAGCACCTTGATCACGGATAAACTGAAGTTATTACGGGTGTTTATGAGCAGACAAATCGGTCTACTCTCTTGAATATTTTTTCATGCAGACGAAGGTCGCGGGCAACAGCTGGCAGCTAGACAGCACAAATAAATAATCAGCTGTCCCATATATCTGGGTCGAGTATAAAGGATGTAACAAGACCCTTAACGAAGCCGACAGGTTCTTGTTCTACCCGTCATTGTGATCATTTTTTTTAGTCTAGACCATACCTTCTAGTTACGGAGATATTGGGGGTCAAAGTTCCAACTTTTTCACAAGTATTTTTTTTTAATACATGTTTTAACGTAAGATTTTTACTTTAAACACCTCTACGACCCCCGCTATTCAATCCATCGATCAGCACAATGTTCTGAGTGCGTTACGTTGAGTCCTATTGTAAAACGTAATTTTTCACTCCAAAAAAAAGTCGTTTCCGAGCAATAATTTTTGCGTAAAGTTATTTAGTTTGATGTACATAATGCTTGGCTGACGGCTTCGTTAAGGGTTTTGTTACAGCCTGTATATTGAAGGTTTATACGGGACAGCTGATATTTTTTCCTGTACTTCACCTTTATGAGGAAATGCGGTAGGTATTTAAAGAAACTATCGCTGTCCCTCTACGAGCGCGATTTCGACATTGGTGCGATAAGGACAACTACAGATCCGACAAGTAAAAAGTCGTCTTTCAAGGTTGGGCGCTCGACTATTTCCTCCTCCAGTATTCCAACAATTTAAAAAGATATTTCATAAACTGAGTAAGAAGGAAATATACTGTGTCCCTATGTTTTTCTTTTTTCATTAATAGTTGTCAAAGTACACTAGGCCTCTGTTGACAGCGGTTTAGTTTAAATAGGCTGTTTCGGGCATTTTGTAACGGTTCTAGTGCTGATACAGATTATGTATCATCAAAAAGGGAAACATAGGAACATAGAATAGGTTGATATATATTTAACTGTAGAAAATCATAGCTTTAAAGTCATAAACCAGAAAGAAAACAGCGAGAGCGTTTGTATGGAGAAAAGACCACCCGCATTTCCTCTTAAGTATGACCATTCCATTCATATACGTGTTGTATATTCAATAACTCAAATCAATCAAACTATCTATTAATTATTTATGTTTTCAGAGTCGCCAATGCCAGACATTAACTACCCAGGGCTGCGGCCCGACCCGTTAGTCTACGGATCAGCCACAAAAACTAACACACAACATATCTTATACTTGCTGACATATCTATTGATAATACTGACTTAATCTTTGGTCGAAACAATGTCTGTCGAATGTGATACTTAAAACTGAAATCAGACGGTTTACTTTTCGTTTATTAAGGTATTCAGTCTAAGTAAAGTCTAAACTAATGAACCATTATTAGCTGACTAGCCTTTTCCCAGCTATGTTGGGGTTGGCGTCCAGTCCAACAAGATGTGATATTATTATGTTTAGCGACTGCCTATCTCACCCGAAAATGAATTAACCCTTCCTTCGGAACGTAGATCTACGCGAGACACAATAGGTTTTTAATGGTGTCTATATAGGGTGACTGGCAATTAGTGTACGATACTTAAACACGTGATTGTGCTCATGATAACAAACAATTTTTATTATGGGAGCAAAGCCGAAATCGCGAAAAAAATATCAGCTGTTCAGTACATTAGGCAAACATAAATGTACTGAACAGCTGATTTTTTTTTCGCGATTTCGGCTTTGCTCCCATAATAAAAATTGTTTGTTATCATGAGCACAATCACGTGTTTAAGTATCGTTCACTAATTACCAGTCACCCTATATACTCGACATCACATCGAATTAACAGTCACACCGATAAACTCGAGTAAAGCGTCTGATTTCGATATAACGTCCTTCAAGTGCTAACACCACATAAGTAATTTTTTGCCGTTTTTGACATTTTGTTGCCATTTGCTAGAAAATCGGAAGACACGTTGTTTCAACTCGCAACTTCTTTAATTTCAAGTGAACGCAAATTATAAAATTGTATTGTACCATTACCTAGGTATAATAATGCAGTTTTTGCACTCTTCTGTAAACTTGTTATTTTTGACTTACGTGGTGTTAGAACTTAAGGTGAAACCGCCAGGGTAGCCCGCGAAATTAAATTTTCTTACGTTTTTTTTTTGTAATTTAGCGGTCCCTCTTTAAGGTGGATGCGCAAGGGTAGCCCGCGAAATTTAAATTTTCTTACGTTTATTGCAATTTGCAGGTCAGTGTCAGGTTGTATGTTGATGAAAATATGAATCGCGCCAGTAACACGTATGGAGTTACAGAATTATAATCATTCAAATCATCAATACAGCTCTCCAAGTTCATATAATCACATTCAATAGCTATTTCATGAAAATATCACTTTTTGAGATTATATGAACTTGGAGGGTTGTATTGATGATTTAAATGATGAAGCGACGATAAGTAAGTCATCGCCTGTTTCACTTATATACTAGTTACGGTTAATTCATTTGACAGAAAATTTCATACATATCCTGTTCCATTTTTTTTTGTTAATATTTGCTTGATTTATGTTTTTCCAAGGGCAAAGACAATCCTCTTTTATCCCTGTTTTAGCGGGTTACTAAGCTTTTCGTTACCTCATGTAATTCCAATAAATTTTAAGTTTCCAGCTACGTTGCCGCTGATAGAATGGCACTTCGTCTTAGGCTCTCTTTTTATGCCTTAATTTTTCCGTCTAGGATTAATCTTATTTTTTTTTAACATGACAAAGTATCTATGCCACCAAAATCTTATTTTTATCATGCTTGGGTACCTATAAATGAATTTTTTAAAACTAAATGATATCTTTTGAACACCGTTTTCGGTGAACAAATGCACAAGAGTGACGTGATTTAAAAAATAGTATGACAAGACAATAACTGAAATAATGAACGCAAATTATAAAATCTATTACTTACGCTTTCTAGAATACTAGCATAAAACTTAATGCCCATTTTCGGATAACAAAAGCACAATAATGCCCAGTTATATTTTATTTAAAAACTATCAGTTACGTCTTCTATTAGTATTTTCAGATACATACGTTGTTGATAAAAAAAAAATATTTGACAATTGGCTTGGGAACATAATTATTTACATTTAATTTCATTTATTCATAAAATAATCTACATTGTTTTGAATATACAGCGTGTAACAGAAAAGGTATAATTCCATCAAACTGAACAACTTTCTCTATGGGACCACCATCGAAATCGTAAAAAAATAATCAGTTGTCCCATACAAAATTTAAATACCTACTCGACCCCAAATGTATGGGACAGCTGATTATTTTTTTACGATTTCGATGGTGGTCCCAAAGAGAAAGTTGTTCAGTTTGATGGTCCGTACCACAGTATTCCATATGATTATACCCTTTCTGTTACACGCTGTATACACATGCAATGTACATAAAAGAACCATGAATTATTAATTAACATACATTCAAGTGTTAAAGTGACAAATAACTGATAGCATAGTATATTGAAACATAGCAAAACAATATGTTATTAGACCAAAAAGATAAAATAGTAAGAAATATGATATAACTTTCACTCGTCCTGCATGGAACAATAAAATATGATTTTGAGCATGAGCGAGCGAGACGGATTCTAATGTGAAAGAGAAGACCGAGTTTAGACGCGGTACAGTGAATCTAACTAAATATTTTAGTATAAGAACTTAAAATATCATAAAATGCGTTTTTTAATGTCGACAATGGACTTGAATTAATGTAAAAAGGTCGGCCTATTTTACTAAGGAGCCTTTTTAATATGTATTATGGCAGCTAGCACAACCCAGTGTTGTAAACAGTGAATCAATTTGTCATTAATGAATAAGCAATGTTTATACCTTTAATATGAATAGTACACAGTATCAGACATCGACGCGCCAACCGTGAATCCAGCACCTGATTCTAGACCTTAAACTCAAAGCAGTTATTTCAAATAGACCAGTTACAGGCACTTTTTGAATTGTCAAAAACAATAAGATAAAGCTTCAGTCCAGCCACAAGGCATAATAACTGTGAAATTACAGTAGTTGCCCTTTGTATGGAGAAGAATATTATTTATATATTTTAACAATGTCATTGTTAAAATATATGAAACAGCAGAATATTTTTTAATAACCGACAAAATATTTATAGTTTGGGGGGGTTCTTGCCCATTCTAAATTTATTAATATTGCACTTTTATATAAAACTGATGTTTTTTTTAACCAATGAATAGTGCATAGCTTTTTTGAGTGAATTCATGGAAACGGTTCGCGCGTCAATGTCCTTAATTCTGTATAAATATAATGATAGACTAGTACCTGCAGATATATGTATGTCGTGTGTAACTTTTATAATATTTTTGTACCGAACTTAATTAGGATTGTGATATAGCTATGCGATGCTGTAGCAAGCTATAATGCGCTGTTTTATCTACTTATTTTAAGCTACATGAATTCTTTTTATATTTTGCAGCTAGTTTAGTGTTTGTAGTATTACTAGCAAAACATCATCTGCCTAGCCTTTTCCCAACTATATTGGGGTCGGCTTCCAGTCTTACCGGATGCAGCTGAACACCAGTATTTTACATGGAGCGACTGCCTATCTGACCTCCATAACCCAGTTAGTACTGGGTAATACGATACCCCTTGGTAAGACTGGTTGTCAGACTTTTGGGCCACTGACTACCTGTAACGACTGTCAAAGATCTACAGATGACAGCCGGGACCAACGGCTTGACGTGCTTTCCGAGGCACGGAGGAAAATCGGCAAGTAATGAGTGGTCACCCATCCACGGACTAACCTAGGCAATCGCTGCTTAACCTAAAGATTGTTGCGAACGGCTGTTATTATTTAGCCACACGCTTCTCGTATTAGTAGCAAAAGATCTCAATAAAAGCCATTGACCGAATTGCATGGAGCCATGATGCCAAATCAATGGTGCGGTTTGATTCTCCTCCAAAATCAAAGTAATGCTTAGTTTATCCACTTCACCCATAATTTAAGATTTAGTTCTGAAGTAAAATACCATCTCGGACATTAATCTGCATGGTCCGCATATGACTTGGCCAATATCTATCTATAATTTTTTGTTTTGTTTGTTCGTTTTTTATTTTTTCCACGATTGCCTGGCAGTTTGAGTACTATAAGCGACCTACCCAAATGTCCTTTCTTTGGTATTGTTCGTCGTGTCGTTGAGCTCCTTGAGTTATAAGTCGAGCTACACGATAACTGACAAATGCTTGCACTGACTGGACAGGTCCACTCAAATCTGTGTGGTTCTTTCTTCAAGAGACCATCTCAGACACTAATCTGCATAGTCCTCATGTGAGTTAACCAAGATTATGTCTGGACTTTAAAAGAGACTATGACCTCTGAGTTTGTTTCGGATGTTTCTTCTCAGAGTAGTCAGTTACGAAACACCGGCCCCATCTAGTTTTACATACTATCGACGAGTAAAAGTGTTTTGTAAAACCAATTTACAGAAATAAATATGATGATGATTTATGATGAAAAATCAGCCTGTAAAATATGATTTAACTCAGTCCAGAGTACAAAAGGAGTTTTGAGCTTTACTGTTATAGAAAATTTTGTTTGTTATATTACTTTCTTATACAGCGTGTAACAGAAAGGGTATAATCATATGGAATAATGTGGTACAGACCATCAAACTGAACAACTTTCTCTATGGGACCACCATCGAAATCGTAAAAAAATAATCAGCTATCCTATACAAAATTTCAATACCTATTCGACCCAAATGTATGGGACAGCTGATTATTTTTTACGATTTCGATGGTGGTCCCATAGAGAAAGTTGTTCAGTTTGATGGTCCGTACCACAGTATTCCATATGATTATACCCTTTCTGTTACACGCTGTATAAGTATGTATATGATTTCGTTAGTAGCCGCTTAGAAAATCAAAACCTTTTGCGTGCACCTTTTTGTCAACGTTTCACACAGGCCTACATCTACATAGATGTAGGCCCATGTGAAACGTGTGTGTGTGTGTGTGTGTGAATTGGTGCCTTTTCAAAATCAAAGTATTCTAATTCACATGAAATAGAATACTTTGATTTTGAAAAGGCACCAATTTTGGTAATTGTTTCTTTTATCTTTGCCTTACCTGTGACATCGCATAGCTACATCATTTATTTACATAAGTGTGTGAAATGATATATCGACCATTTATACAATTTCCCAGCTTGCCTGCACTTTAACTTAATGATATTATTGAGCCTATATTTGTAAAGATAATCATGAATTTAGTAAATTATGTAAAAAAAACATGCGATTTTTTGTCGAACGACAACAAAATAATCTTAAAAAATATTTGTATTAGATATTATTTTTTTTAGTTTTAATATGAGTTTTTGCTTAGTATAAATTTGGTAATTATGTATATTTTTTAATCATGAATGTAATAGAAAATTCAAAAATTATAATTTCGGTATGGAATCTCGATCAAGCCATTTTAAATGTGAACTAACATAGTTATGTAAAAGTGTTAATAAGTAAGTAAAATTGTTTTTTTTTTTAATGTTTAGATCTGAATTTTACATTCCGAAACTTGTGTTATTATGGGATTTGGATACTTACATTAATATACCGTTTACTGGACAATTGAAAAAAGTTAACATAATATTTGATACTTAAATAAAATAGCCTTTTAGTGATCATCTATCCTCCCGTTTCCCACCTATATTGGGGTCGGTTTCCAGTCTAACCGATAACTGATTTTTTTTATGGAGCGGTGGCCTATCTACAGTCGTGGGTTGCTGAGTAATTCCCTTTGTAAGACTGGTTGGCAGACTGACGGGGATTTCGAGAACGCTTCTCCGTCCGTCCGTCCGTGGATGGGCGACCATCCACGGACTGACTTCGAAGATCGACCCGTGCGTCTGTTTTTATTTTAGCTATGAGCCCCTAACTAAATAATGTAAGTATCCAAATTGTATATGAAATAAGTTTCAAGTCTTATGATGTTTCGACTAATATTACAATATTCCATCCTATTGTAAGACTTTTTAATGTTAGTAAATATTTATTACACCATTCTTTAGGCAACTTCTTGTATTGCCAAACTTTTCTGATGTATTTTTTTTATAATTATTAATATGTAATTTGAGCTGATATTTTAAATTGTATTTTTTGTTTCTTTGATGACTGTTCTAAGGCAAGTTATTTTGTGTATTTAATTATAAAAAATATTTTTGTATTTTCACCTCTCGGCACTACGCAGTGAGTTGAATATCCAATGTGAGTTTATAATATTGAATTTGCCTTCACATGTCATCAAGAAACAATTGACTGACTTTTAAATGTGTTTGTTTCAAGCTTTTCCCTTTCATGAAGTAGAAATAAATCTAAACGGTACCAATCGGCCCCTGTCCCACCACTGACGAGGAAGTGACTAAAATACGTACAAAAGAAGGTCCTGTGTTAGTAGACGAGACACAGATACAAGGTGGTAGGTACCACGTATTTAGCCCCATCATTCTGAACCCTGTTTTTATCGTTTTTTTTTTTTTAAACCAGCTGTTCCAGGCGTGTTGCCCGTGTAGGTATTGCACTTTTGTAGGAAACAGCTGTATTTTTTTAAATAATTGACGAAAACTTTCTATGTGGGGCTCGGAATGATGTACTTATTGAATATGTGGTAATAGTTTTAGCGTTGTTGTCCTTTCCATCTTGTATAAAGGGTGTAAAAACACGCCTCACGAAGCCGAAAGGCCATAACTGGGAACCTTCGGGTTAGCTATTGAAGGTCTAAGTTCCAACTTTTTTCTACGGTTTTTTTTTGCAACGAATATAAGTTTCAAATACTATGACTTAACTTTAAATACCCTCTTAACCACTTGGATATACCCCACAATATTTTGATTGGATCGCGTTACATTGCGCGCTACCTTGAACGGCAATTTTTCACACCATCAATTAAAAATCGTTTCCCAGCAACAATTTTTGCTCAGGGTTACTTAGTCCATAGTCGAGAAGATCATGGGCCTTTTTACACATTTTAGTATTCATAGTTGATGGCAGACTGTTCCCACCGCCGCCCAAAAACAAACAACTCGCAGTGGCCAGCTCTAGCCGCTTCTCGCTTATCGTCTGCTGTGGGACCGGTGCCTCACAGATGTAATTAGTTGTACAGTCGCCAACACACCTGTTACCACAAACTGTCAAATTTCCCCAAATGATTTTAAACCATAAAATGTTGATGGTTAAGTTCAAAATCGAATGAGAAAATTTGTCAGCACAAGCTGACAAGTTACTAAAAAGTACCTAACTTGATGCGCTGGCGAGTGTACTTAGTGCCGTTTAGAAACAACTTAAACGTCAATTTATTGTGATAACGCTTCGCTATCGGTACTTTGGAAACTTTTAGTAACTAGCTCGTCCGGGGAAGCACTACCTTGATTGGACGGGTAGGGAGTCTCTATAATTCCACGGGCGCATTTTAGTCTGTGCTATTTAATTCTCTGTGACATTATACATGTTTTTCTCAAATAAGTAAATTGAGTTTTACTATTAGGAATCAAATGATTTGTAAAAAACCTGTGACAGACGGACAAAAGTCAGATTAATAAAAAAAGACGTTCTACCTTTAACATGGATGGCTCGTAACATTTTATTAAACATCTGATGTCCCTATACATGAATCATCCTTTGATATAATCGTGTTATAAATTATGTTTAAATTTGGTATCGCTAGCGAAGCCGTGTTGTGCCTATATGAATTGATAATCAGACAAGGTTATGTGAACTTAATAGACTTGCAAAGAATCTCAGTTTTTAGTTTGTATCCCAGTGTAAAGTGCAGTTATTTTGTTTGAATAAAGATAATTTTTAAAATAAAGCTGACTTTTTTTAACCACCCAAACTTCATCATAATCTATCTGGCCTTAACCCACTATATTAAAGTCAGATTCGTGCAATAAAAATACTTGATAGTGTCTCTGCGTTTGGACAAATTTTCTTGCTCTGGCGGAAAGAGGGCTATCGTTTTTGAGCTCACCAGTTGGCGCCACTGTCGCGTAAGGTTATGTCAATAATTCTATTTTATACTTTACAGTACGAATAACTTCATAAAAAGTTTATTTTATTACGTATAACAACATAGTGTAAATTTCAGATACATTTATTTACAATATTCTCCCTAAAATTAGCAAACATGAAACATTTAATCATTTTACCTCCAAGTACTAACAAATAAGATCCTAAGTTGCTACTTAAAATCTTCAAATCTTAATTAATCAGGAATAGCTCAATCTAGACCAAAATCGTGAATATTAGTAAAAATACGTGATAAAAAAGCACGCAACGCGTGAATTTTCTATGGCATCTAACATTTCGGTGTTCTCGCGCTACACTAGCGCCTCTAGCGGCGAATTCACACGCGATAGCATTGAAAAGGGAGACACTAATATAATGTTGTCCACTGTGTAACTTATGATTCTACCCAGACCCGTTACTTGGGACTAGACAATTAGCAATTCATGACTACTTTGTTAGCTTGGGTCACACCTGTTAAAACAAATGTACATGTTAGTAAATAAAATAAATGAATAAAAATAAATTTAACCGGTCACAGCTGAATACCAGTATTTTATATTGAGCGACAGTCTATTTGATATTTGATTCATAAATAGTTACATAATGGGTACCACCAATTACGAGCAATCGACGGGACGAGAGCAGCGGTGGCCCCGACTTACGAACAATAAGTCGTAGGCTCGAACTCAAGGCAGGCGCATTACTTTGTGTCATTTATTTCATCACCACTTCTCAAAAACGGTGAAGGAAAACATCGTGAGGAAACCGGCATGTCCTAGAACCAAAAAATTCAAAGACATGACATCTACCATCCCGCACTGGGCCCGCGTGGTGGATTATAGCCCATTCCCTTTCATAGAGAGAAGGCCGAGTGTCCCAGCAGTGGGAACATTAAAAGCTGATTATGATAATCGACGGAACAACAACAAGAAAATCGAAGTCCAATACCTACTTGTTACTTCTCCCTTAATAACAAGTATTGGATTACGATCTCTAATAAATATCTAGATACGAGCAATGAATGGGAGCGAGCGATGGAACGGGCTTTGCTTGGAGCCTCGGAGGGATCGCATCGGAAACGAGGTCATCCGACAGAAAACCAGAGTTGTCAATACCTACAGCACACCGAATAAGTAAAGCTATCTATGAGCTGAAGTGGCAATGGGCCGGCCATATTAGCCAAAGAACCGATGACCGTTGACGTGTTCTTGAGTGGAGACCGCGAATCGGCAAACGTAAGGTACCGCCTTCAGGCCCGGTGGAGCGACGATCTTCGCAGGGAAGTTCGTAGGAACTGGATGAGAGTTGCTGCGAATCAGCAGTGAACTTCTATAGGCTGATGATGATGATTATGAATCAATGGGACGACGAAGAAAATCGTAATCCAATACTTGTTTGTGACAACTTAGTACAAAAAAAAAACAAAATACAGAAAGTCTTTATTTTTAGCTAAAAAGTTTTCCATTAGTTGGTGATTGGAGTCTCTTTTTAAGCAAGTAATGCCTGAGATAGGAGACTCCGCTCTTCCACATCAATATTTATTGAAACAGTACCTTAAATCTAAACAGCATGTTCGTGTGTGTGTGTGTTGGTGTTTGTTTGTGTGTATGCATGTATGTGTTTCATTATGTGTATTGCAATAGTGCCTGAGTGTCTGCGTAATTTAGTGCCTTTATCCAATTTGTTGGATTTTTTTTACACTCGTGAAATTGTTTATTGTATACCTACATTTATATCTTCCTATTTATTCTATTTTAGAGTTGACATGTTAGTTTATTCTACTGAATGGCAGCAAATTTTTGTTTTAGTTTGTGGAACCTGTGCTATGAGATCTTTCCGTCTTCTTGTTAGTAACAAGTCGTTCTATCTAGTGTCATACGCCCGCTTGTCAGGTAGCCATTCGTATGTCAAAATCTAAAATGATCGGGATAAAAAAGTCTTGCTAAATCTCTTTGGTACACAATACCCCTTGGAAAGACCAGTTGTCAGACTTTCTGGCCACTGACTATCTGCAAATACTGTTTAAGTTCTACAAATGACAGACGGGACAGGGGATGGATCATCCCTCTGTTGTTATGTAGATAAATAAAAAATAAACAGTAGATTTTATTGAAAATATTTATTTTTGGATAATAATCATTACAATAAATTTTACTTACAAAATACAGAATTTTATACATCATTACATTTCAGCCATTTTACATCTTCTTTTTTTAAGTCTGGTCATAAAAACGGCTTGTTAATTTTATTTTAGACATCCCATTTCGCATTCTATCTGCTCTGGAGTTCTTTCACAGTGTATTTATGGCTAGCAAATATGTTGCCTGAGGTGACATTTTTGTTGTAATTTTTTTACAAACCTCATTTTAGCCAAATTAAAATCTTGCGCTAAGTAAACTGATAGATAAGCCAATGACGACGATGGGATGTCTAAAATTGATTGGATTGACCAAAAAGGACTACGGCGGAGCTCAAAAAGAGAGTTATGTATGTATGTATTTTGTAAGTATACTCTTGCCCTAAATTACTTAAATCTACACTTAATCGAAATTATCATTTAAAACGTACTTACTTAATCGTTTTCTAATTAAAATACTTATTTTAATGATAAGGTTTTGGTAAGATTCGTTTTCGTACCTAACGTATTTTTGAGCAAGGTACACATTTATTTATTATTTTTTACAAAAGTTTTGATGTTTGAAGAACAGAGAGATATTGAATTTTGAACCCTATTTTTTTACTGAGACCACGATTCGAAACTGATTAAAAAGCTTTTGAAATTTATGTTGAAAAAACACCTTAACCAGAATTAGACAAAAAAAAAAACTATTTTTAGGCAATCTGTGATCTTTTTACCAACACCAGTGCATACCGTTAAACCCTTTATTCAAAATAAATATGCTGACTTATGTTTTTGAGAAAAAAAAGGTACCTATACGGACACGTCTGTGGTAACAATACCAGAATACGCTGGCCTCTTATTATATTGATACTACATACAGCGGTAGGCCAACTCAATGTTACAATGTTAGCACTGAGTTCGGTCTACTGTACTATCGCAAGGGCTACGCGGTCTCATATACAGGATGTTGTTTATTTTAGTGATATGTCACTTAACTTTAAAATCACCTTTTCTTACATTTACTGTACAAATTATTTATTAATAAAATCACCATAGTAAAGATAATATCCACCATAGAGCGTAGACGGCCAGGACGAAGAAAACAAACCGTGCTATCTGATGCAGATAGTATAATCTGTAACAAAACGAGGGTTGAATTAAAAACTATTTAACAGTGGGCGAGCCTATTACCATCAAAAACATATCACGCTGTAATGCCCGAAGAATAGGGCAGAGGTGTATCTAATAGCAGGTACCTACACCCACATTTAGCCAGTTATGTTTAACTCCTAAGTAATAGGGGGCGAGCCTATTGCCAACAACCGGGCGCAAATCCAGACTGGCTGCTACTGAGAAATTCCTGATGGAAAAACCCAATAACACTTTACTCGACCCGGGAATCGAACCCAGGACCTTCATGATCAGCAGTCGTACTTGCGACCACTAGACCACCGAGGCAGTCCATAGTCCAGTAGTTATTACCATCAATCTGATGGATAAACCGCATAACACTGCCAGATTTGGGAATCGAACCCGGGACTTCATGCTTAGGTGTGGCACTTGCAACAACTGGACGAACAACGACCCGTGTGGCTTGCTATCCGTTCAAATGAACAGGCAGCCATGTTATAGTGACCACCATTGGCCATTAGTTTTAGTAGGTCGGTAGCTGGTGATTTTGTTCCGTTAAATCGAAGGGTGGGCGTTTTGGGGGACTGTCTAATCTTAATCCTAAATTCCTATTCAAATCCTTCCTAAGTAATATTAGATATAAATGCGAACGTAACTTTGTTTGTTACCTTTTCGCGCCTAAACCACTGAATGATCCTGTCTGAATATACTTTGTCAGGTGTACAACACAATAAATTATGGACATATTTATTGAGGAAGAGTTAGTACATTATTGAAGAGTTCATCAATTGACAATCACGTAGGTATTTATGAGATATTTGCTATTATTGAGTTTTATTAATATTATTTTTATTGTGTTAATCATTTCCATTTTATTCTGTAGGTAATTATGTGATGATTGATTTTACTATTTTCAACTTTTGACATCATATTTCTTTATTAAACGACTACTTTGTACTTTTTGTTCAATTTTCTTTTTTATTATTAAGTAATAAATAATCCTAATATCTAATCTTAATCTAATTTTAAGTTATTTTCTACACAATGTATTTTGTTAAGAATGAATGAAACGGACAAAAAAAGTATTGTTTCCGAGGAAAACAACAATAACATTCTTATGATAATAGATGGCGCCACGTGTCTTTCGAATCATGATTGAATTATATTATTGCTAGCTGTTGTCCGCGGCTTCGCTCGCGTTTGGCGAAAATTATCCCACGGGCACGTTGTAAATATAGCTTAAGGCACTCAGGGATAATGTAGCTTCCTATTAGGGAAAAAAATTTCAAAATCGGTTCAATAGATCCAGAGATTACCCCCTTCAACTTCACAAACTTTACCTCTCTATAATGTTAGTATATCAAGCAAAGTACAACCCGAATTGATTGTCAAATTCAAAATTAACGCGAGCGAAGCCATTGGCAAAAGCTAGTGTAATATATCATTCAAAAATTAACGATTCTCGACCTAATTTATTATTTAGATCTCGCAGAGAATTTGCTGTCCAACTCTATAGCCCAAAATTATGTTAATTGACTTCAACATACCTTTTCCACTTGATCCTGGCCTGTGGTAGCGTGTCGTCGCTCTCCTTGAAGAGGAACCTCCTGATGCCGGCCAGGTAGTCCTGGAAATACTCCTCCCAGTTTATGTCTCTCATGCAGAACGGATATATCTGAAAGAACAACGTACAATGTGAGGATGTATGTAATGTTCACAGCAGGTCTGCAGCTTATGTCTATTATCTAAGAGTCGTTCTCAAAAACGTGGCACCGCTCGAATAAATTTATAAATTTGAGAAAATGCATCAATGAGTTTTTTTTTTATAAAAATCCATTCTGGGTATTTCTCTATGTTGAATTGTTGATTAAATTAAATTTGATTGATTATTAATTAATATTTTTCATACATACTTAATAAAAAAAATATTAGGTGAAATTTTAATTTAATTGAATTTTATGTTTTATAAATTATGATTAAATAAATTTTATAAAAAACTAGGATTAGATATAGACAAAATATAGGTACAGCTCTTTTAAGGACTGAGTAAATATTTTTTGGACATGGCAGGTTAGTGAGAAACAGATGTTACAATTTTATTTTGTTGTAAGAATATCACTTCAGTTTTCTTAGTTATTAATCAGCCTCTGTGTGAAAAGTCTCTTTATGTACAATATTGTGTAGGATTTAATAAAAAAAACAGGGGCCAGTAGAAGTATGAATGAAAAATCTGAAATTCTCGCGATGAGTTATCGAAATTGAATGTTATGTCTGTCTAAGTCCTAAATCAAGGTCAAGGTCAACTTGTTAATGTACATAAGTATTAGTATAGTAAGTCGAATCTTGTGGGCCTAGGGAGTAATCTGTCTACTGAAGAGCAAATAATCCTCATAAAATGCAAGTAGGAATGAAATGCTAGCTCCCATTATGTTGGCAATTCGAGTCGTATGGGCTCGAAACAAATGGCAATCGATGTCAATACGTTCGTATTTTACAGGCTTATGCCAGTCACGTCACAGTTCCAACTCGTCATCAAAAAACAAAAGATCACGATTCACAACTGTTTCAAAAAAAATAGTTTTCATGGTAGGTACCGATTCGTCATCGATGCTAAAGTACTGTCAAGTGCAAACATCAAAGGCGAACAAACTATACAATTCATTTTTATTATAATATGGTAGGTAGGTAAAGAACATTTGCACAAGTGTTGTAAGCGAGACACCATATTATTATCTTCATCCCCAACGACGACGCAGCCAAAATTGATGCATATAGATACATTCCACTCCTATTTTTTTAATCGTCTTTTCGATAATTTTTTTCACCTTACAAAATGTACTAGGCTGTCATCAATGGGTACAATGGTGGTCTACTGGCGATGTCAGATGGCTTACCTGCTTATCGGCTTCAGAAGTCTTCTCCCAAAGCTCCCTCGTCCGACTGTTACAGAACTTGATCTCTCGCGTGCAGAAGTATGACAGTACTCCCGAGAACTTGTGGATCTTACGGTATACCTTTAGCATCCTGGAAAAATAAATAAATGGGTTACTTTCCCCCTTACCATCCAAGGTCAAAATTAATTGTTTAGCGAAACTTCGTGCATAGTCATTTGAAGTATGCCAATTTTTTTTTCCACTATAGTGTAGCATAGTTATTTTGGCGGTTGAATTACATTGTCAGGAGGGCATTGTTAGTAAATATTTACAATTAACATCATCATTTCAGCCCGTTGTTGTCCACTGCTGAACATAGGCCTCCCCAATCGATTTCCAACGTGTCCGGTCCAATGCCACCTGTATCCAGCGACTCCCTGCAGCTTTAGCAAGGTCGTCGGTCCATCTGGCAGGTGGCCGTCCCACGCTGCGCTTTCCAATGCGTGGTCTCCACTCCAGTATCTGTTTGCCCCATCGGCCGTCCATAATTAACATGTTCTGTGCAAACTTGCGTAAGAAAGACAAAATGGCGGTGTGACTAGCTACGCGCTTAAAAACCATGTACGTAGCACTGTAAAATAATCGGTGTAAAACTACTCTTCATGATTTCGAAAGGCTCTGATTTCGCAGTATCGTCATTGCGATCATTTTTTTGTTCTGGACCTTCTAGTTACGGAGATATTGTATTTTAAAGTTCGAAACTTTTCAAAAGTATTTTTTTTAATATATTTTTTTTATTGATAAATCGTTATTTTAAACACATCCACCCACCACCCACCCATTACTATTCAATGTAGCCATCAGCACAATGTTCTAAGTGTGTTAGGTACATTCAGTTCTACCGTAAACCGTGATTTTTCACCCTAAAAAATTGCGTTGCTACGGTGGTCGTGCTACGCGTGCAGATGAATAAATAAAAGAAGGAATACTTACTTTGGCTTTCTTCCTATACAGATAGCTAGGCCATCGACTAGAACAGCGGGTATTAGATGTAAGAAGAACATGTAGATTTTGTTCACAAGCGCCGATTTTGTCAGTCTTACAGATATGAACCTGGAAACAAGAGAATGGTGGTAAATGAATTACAAGTTTCAATACGACAGTAGTGAGGGGGGGTTACTATGACGTCATAAAACAGGAGGAATTCCAGACAGAGCTATACAGGTCGTCTAGCGCCATCCCTTTCCCACACTGGAATTACTCCTGCTTTAAGACGTCATGGTAGGCTACAAGGACTGAAGTCCTTATGGCATTTTCCCCGGCAAAATTATAAATGACAGAGACAAAACGCGTTGCGGCAGACCTCGTAGAAGATCGCGGGACGAGCTGGACAATACCAACGACCAGTGATTCACATTAACCCTAGATCGAAAGAACTGAAAGGCACGGGGACAGCTTTTGCCCAGTAGTGGGATGGTATAGGCTAACAGTACGTTATAATGACAATTTTCTGGTGAGTTTTAGGTTATATTACTTCGTTGCATTGGCTCTTTCTTTTGTCAAAGAATTAGCATTGCCATTCAACGTGGCAATGCTGCCAGTTTTCTGGGCACGTTTCCGGATGACATCGATGAAGAGGAGTACTTTGACGCCTAAGTGTCCTATAGTTGTCGTTGTATATATGTTAGTACATTTAGTCTTCTTTTTAGCATTATTTTAGTTATATTTGTAGTCTGTATACATTTTTTATTTCTCCTTCGATTCAATTCAAGGAATTCAACTGGAACCCGAGGAAAACAACAATAACGTTCTTATGATAATAGATGGCGCCACGTGTCTTTCGAATCATGATTGAATTACATTATTACAGAAACTTTAGTATTACGAATTGATTGTCGAATTCTAAATTAACACGAGTGAAACCGCCGGCAAAAGCTAGTCAGTAATACCAAGTCTATATTTTTATCAGTCAAAGAATTTTTGAAATCGGTTGAGTAATTTCGGAGATTACCTCGTAGGTACTTCCAAACTTACAAATCCTCTTTTTAATAGCTATTAAGTGTTGACTAAACGGGTGAAGGCACTCACCAAACAGCATCAGAGAACGGATAGTAGTGTATCCACTGCATGTTCTGTGCCACAAAGTCGCCCCACGTAATCCTGTTCTCTACTGAGCTGACGTAGTTGAAGATCGGAGGTTCTGGAGGTGGTGAACTGCGGAAACCAAAGCAAAAGAAATATAGCTAAAAGAACCACAGACGAAGTCCCTTCACATGGTAGGAATACATAAATTCGTAGCTTCAAGAGCTTATAGCCATCCGCATTCATAGTTGAAGCTTTTCTTAAGACATTTTCAAGTTGTGTGGTAGTCGGTTCTTGTCTTGATATGGGCACGTGATGCGGATGAATGGGAAAAACGTAAAAAACGGCTATAGAAGTAGAGGAAGACCCAAGAAACAATGGATGGATCGTGTGAAGGATGATATGGCTCGAAAGGAGGTAACTGCTGAGATGACTAGTAATAGAGAAGTATGGAAGAAGAAGTCATGCTGCGCCGACCCGCCGGGCAAGAGAATGACGATTATGATTTACATATATAGAACTGTCCGATACGTACCTTCCTTTATAAGCGTTGTGTACACTGCAGGCGGCTACCATCAGACAGTTGACCACCGAGTCGACAGGCACAATGTCTGCTGACACCAGCTCGTCACACTGCACCGTCCTTAGGATACCCGTGGCTGGAAATAACAGTTTTATAGTGGATACGAAAATTATGCAATTTTTTAAGTTGACCAGGAAAGTACTTTTTTGCCAAATCGTTTTTTTTTTCGTATATTGTTTAATAGTGTAAATGTAGTGTTTTGCCACAAACGATGGGGATGAGGCATGCAACTCCTGCGTGTCCTGTTGTTTGCATGTTTATTGCAGGAACTATAGTGGACGCAACAGAAAGCACCAAAATCAATTTAGATTGCCATTGTTTTTGCTATATTATTTTTGTTTTTACTATGGACACTTTTAATGTACACATCTTGCTACATCATTCTCATATAGTGTACCATCTCAACATGAATGATGTAACATACTGATTTAAAAGAGTATCCATGGAGTTTCTTGCCCGTTCTTCTCCATAGAGATCTACGCTAGGGAATGGGCAAGTACAGTACTTTCACAGTTTTTATGTCTTGTGACTGGGACTGTAGATACATTTCCGTGTTATCTTTATAACACTGAAATGTAGCTATAGTCCCAGTCACAAGTTACAGGCACTTTTGAACTGCCCTCCTTGAAATAAATGCTTTGATTTTGATTGATTGACACGTTAACAATAAGAATTCGGTACCTACGTCGTTTACCAGAAAAACATTGTTTTCTGCAAAGACATTCAAATATTTACGAGCGATAGATGGAAAAAGACGAAGAAAATCGTAATCCAATACCTACATGTTAGTATTTAGTAACAAATTGCATTTATAACAATTAAGTAGGTAGCATTTGTGTGTCAAAATCGCGAATGTTCGGCATCAAAATTTTTGTATGAATATTTTCATACAACAATTTTATAGACCTATAATTAAAAGAAAAAATAAATAATAGACCTATACAGCGGACATTGGGAAAATATTCCCAATGTCCGCTGGAGAGAAAAATAATAATAATAGACCTATCTATTATTATTATTTTTCTCTCCGTAGCTAGTAGTCAGTAGGCAATTCTTTATCATTCTTCTTATTTTTAGTTTAACTAAAGAAACGTACCATATCTCGTTGGTATGTTTAATTGAGAATTTATTCGTGGATAGCTTACCACTGCCGACGGCGACTCCTGTAGGTCCATACATGTTGTCTAGCCATCCTCTCAAAGGTTCCTTTACTGTTGATATTACTGCAAAACAAATTGTTATTAGCACTTGACTCTATAACCTAACCGTATACCTTTAGGGTTAAAAATCAAGTTTAGTAGATCTCTCTCAAACATACGGTGTTCTACGCTTAACATTATACTAGAACAAAACAAAATGCGTGCTCTGAGGACTTTTTTTATTTTTCGGATGGGAAATCATCAAATAACCCCTCCCGCTCTGGGCTGAGAAGGAGGGAGTGTCAGACTTTTACTGACTAAAACCCATCCATGTTCCTTCCTTTGCCCTTTGTGTTCCAGGGCCGCGGTATCTCTTTCGAATAGTCCCGCAACCCTGGCAGGCGTCGGCCCTTACGGACCCCTTCCTGTTTGTTGACTCTCTTTGAGGCGCGCGTGGATCACGAACGCGCCGTCGACACGGCCTGTCGTCATGAGACGGATGGACGGCGAGCTAGCCCATAGCTCTGCAGTTACCGTGTTTTCAAAGTTCCGTCAAATTGAACGCATCGGACCCCGGACTGGATGCAGGCACCGAATTTAGGCAGTTAATATTCAGTACAGTATCTGTTAAGTCGGGTGTCAGGAACCGGTCCGCTCGGTTTGTCTGACCGTCAAATGGGACTAGCCATTTGTAAATCCGACCAACTGCGAGTCGGGCTCGTGCATCGGGATCCGTACTATCGTAGTAAGTGTAATTTATTTTTATTATTTTTTGTAATAGCGACAACAGAAATACACATTCTGAGAAAATTTCAACGGACCGTGATATACAGCCCGCTGACAGACAGACGGACGGACATCGGAGGCTTAGTACTCGTAATAGACTTTTAAATGTTTCTTTGGGACATTTTCGACTTACCTTCAGAATGGAAAAGGACAGAAAGATAGTGTAAGAAGGAGGGAATGATGATGAACGTTGTGCGCCGACCCCAGATAACAGGGGAGGAGTTGAGGAAGATTGACTTACCTATAGCCGGCCTGAATATACCTATAGGCATGCCTCCCGCGCTCACTCGCAATTCCTTTTCCGCTAAAGCTTTCGTAAATGTGTAGGTGTTTGGCCAAGGTCCAAGGATCCTAAAAATGTAGGAAGAATTATTTTAATTTATATGGTTTAGGTAATCAGAGGCCAGGACAAGTAGAAATTGCTTTCCAAGAGATTAGTATTTCTACTGATCGCGGCACGTAAGTTGAACCAAAATGACAGTCGTCGATCGGTTATGGATTGAGACTGATTGAGACCCGAAAATGTGTTACAGCTCGCGGTACGTACCTAAGTTGAACTTGATGTGCACATCTTGCTACATCGTTCTCACATAGTGTACCATCTCCACATGTAACTAAGGTTTTGTAACATTATGCTGATTTAAAAGAGTGTCCATGGAGTTTCTTGCCCATTCTTCTCTCTCCATAGAGATCTACGCTACGGAATGGGCAACTACAGTACTGTCACAGTTTTTATGTCTTGTGACTTGGACTGTAGCTACATTTCAGTGTTATTTTTGTTTCGACAGTTCAAAAGTGCCTGTAACTGGCCTACTTGAAACAAGTGCTTTGATTTTAACCTTGAAGGCGCAGTAACACATTTTCGGGTCTCAAACCATAAAATGGCGGTCATCCGCGCACGTACGAGCGCGGATGACCGCCATTTTGGTTCAACTTACGTGTCGCGATCTGTACTTCGATTTGCAACAAGATTGACTTAAGCTTTTCGGTTGCTTATATGCTAATCCAAGGAAGGAGGAGCTCGTAGTTAAAATAATAATCACTCGGGTCGATCTTCAGGTTAAGCCGCGCTTGCCTAGGTTGGTCCGTGGATGGACCACCCATTACATACCGAGTTTCCTCCGTGCCTCGAAAAGCACGTTAAGCCGTTGGACCCGGCTGTCATTTGTAGATCTTTGGAACTCGTTACAGGTAGTCAGTGGCTCGAAAGTCTGACAATCAGTTAAACCAAGGAGTATTATCCAATACTAACTGGGTTGTGGTGGTCAGACAGGCAGTCGCTCCATGTAAAAGTACTGGTATTCATCTAGTTGACTAGAAATTGACCCAACCATAGTCGAGAAAAAGCCAGCGATATGACGATATGAGTATGAAGGGTATTCCACTTCATATTATTGACTTACTTAGGTAACATTTTATTGATCTGGTTGTCTGACAGCTTATCAATTATCTGGTGTAGCTGTTCACAGTCGGCATCACAGGGGTAGAACCTCTCCTCGATTTCCGACAGATGGGAGTTCGAGTAGGCCGTCGATATGTGCATTAGTACCTGGGGATAAGGTTTCATTTTCATTAGATTAACTAGGTACTTCAACACAGTCAACACATTTAAGTTTTTGTGCGCCGTCTTCGATTGATTTCGATTCTCGGGTTGATCAAGGTGTTATTTAGACTTTTCCATTCCAAAGGGCTTTAAATCATGCGGCCTGCCTAATTTCCGCCATTTTATTTTATTTTTGTATTGATGCTATGCTATTGATTAAAACGGTAGACCCGTCGTGGTCGCTATTTTGAAAATAAAATAAAATGTTTTTTTGTTTTATTTTTGTACAAAAATCGTAAAGCGGTTTACAGAATACATCTAACTACCAAGTTTCAACTGTGTAGTCCTAATAGTTTCGGAATTAAGTGGCTGTGATATACACAGACAGACAGACAGACATGGCGAATCTAAAGTGGTTCCGTTTTTGCCATTCAGCTACGGGACATAAAAAAGAAAAGATACTGGCCGAAAACATAACCTCTTCCTTTTTAGAAGTCGGTTAAAAAGTAGTAAAACCACAGTTAAAGATATCTGTGAGTAAAGAATAGAATAGAATAGAAAGTTTTTATTTCAGACCGAAGTCCATAGGGTTAGTAACAATTTTACTTAAGTTCTAGTGTTAGTGGGTTACAGACACAGATTAAAATGCACAATCACAATACAGCATGGAGCCGCATCCACCTCCGCACCATCGGGGAATCCCACCGATCTGCGAATACACTGAGAATACTGTTGGTGCTGCCGCTAACACGAGTCATCAGGTAAAACAGTGATAACTACTTACGTCCAATTTCTTCATGTCTCTAGCCAGTCTGAGTAGGTGCAGAGGCGCCCTGACGTTAGTCACGAGGGCTGCTCGCAGGTGTTCGTCGAACTTCACTGTGGCTGCCGAGTGGAAGATTATGTTCACCTGCAATGAGGAGGGAATTCGATAGTACTAGTAGTCTTAAACAGAAACTGGTCAATGCTTGAGTCGGGTTCGCTGCGTTTGTTTATGTGTAAAAAAGCCTTAATTCCAATTCGTATTAAAAATGTTTTAATTTTGGATGAAGTGCTTCTAAGATTATATTCAGAGGAATTCATGTGTTCACTAGAAAATGTAATTCTGTACCCATCGTGGAAACGTCGGGAGTCAACATCAGTTGTAAGTTTTAACCATCACTTTCTGGAGCGAAGAGTAAAAGATATAGAGGTTTTTTTTTATTTGAATTAATTTAAACAAGTTAATTTGTTAGATTTTTTGTGTTGGTTTTCGATCTAGAACCTGGCAAGTAAAGGCACTTCCACCGCCGGCGATTAGCGAAAAGCGAGAAGACCAGGGGCCTTAGTCTGCTATTGCAATAGTGTCAGAATGGACTATTATTGATTTAATAAGGCCCCTAGCCCAAGGCGTATTGAAGCGCGTTCGAAACTCGTTTGACGTGCGTACAAAGGGTAATTCGTCTGCGCGGGGCCTTATTAAATCAATGATAGACCATTCTGACACTATTGCAATAGCAGACTAAGGCCCATGGCGACGAGTTCATCATTTTCGCTGGCGCGGCGCGCGGTGTGAACAGCTAGCAATTCTAGCTATCAAGTACCAACTATTTAAGTTTGTATCTCTTTTACTGACACGGGACCTTAAGGGTGTATGTAACAAGACCTTTAACGAAGCCGAAAGGCACTTGTTCTCTCTGTCACTGCGACCATTTTTGTGTTTTAGACCATACCTGGGAACCTTCTTGTTACGGAGATATTGCGAGTCAAAGTTCAGACTTTTACACAAGTTTTTTTTTTTTTAAATACATGTTTTTCATGTTAATTTTTTGCTTTAAACACCTCCACGACCCCCGTACTATGCAATCCACCCATCAGCACAATGTTTTGAGTCCGTTACATTGAGTCCTACAGTAAAACGTGATTTTTCACCCCAAAAAAAAAAGGTCGTTTCCCAGCAATATTTTTTGGATAAAGTTACTTAGTTTGATGTACAGAATGCTTGGTTGACGGCTTCGTGAAGGGTCTGTATACACCTGTATAATCTTTTGTACGTTTATTTAACGAGCAAATAGTCGAAAGTCAGTCGCTTCGTCGGCTGTGGAACAGGCGCCTGAGATGATGTTCAAGCATGTATATTTGCATTACCTTCTCAGTGAGCATCTGCCTGTCAGTCAGGGTGAGGCCGAGTCCAGCTGCCTCGCAGTCAGCTGGCACTACCACGACCTTATGCCGGAACTTCGGCACCTCCTCCTTTAGTCGGCTGAACACCTGTAAATAATATGAGGCTAATAAAGGCTTGTGATTTATCTGATACAATGAATTGGTTTCGTCTTATACATAACATGGAAGGGTCCTAGAGCACGACGCTTGGTTTAAGATAATTCAGAGCAGCTATCAAAAGAAATGTCATCGAAAAACTGGTGGCTATAATGTATGTACTGTTGGTGTACTCATTTTTAAATAAATTTCGGTGTAATCATGAAAATCATCTAATGGGTGTAACAAGACCCCTAACGAAGCCGAAAGGTACTAGTTCTCCCCGTCATTGCGATATTTTTTTTGTTCTAGACCATACCTGGGAACCTTTTAATTACGGAGATATTGGGGGTCAAACTTCAAAATTTTTCACCAGTTTTTTTTTTTTTTTTTTAAGTTGGTGAGTACGGTACATGCTTTAACTGTAAGATTGATTTTTACTTTAAACACCTTCACGATCCCCCGTAGTATTCAATCCATCCATCAGTACAATAATGTTTTTAGTGCGATGCATTGAGTCGTGAAAAACGTGATTTTTCACCCGAAAAAAAAGTCGCTTCCCACCAATAATTTTTGCGTGTAAAGTTACTTAGTTTGAAGTGCAGCAAGCTTGGTTAACGTCTCCCTAAAGCACCTTGTTGCACCCTGTATACAACTCTCTTAACCCTTCGTGAGCCGGAACGTGGATCTACGCGAGACACAATAGCTTTTTAATTGTGTCTTTCGGCATGCAAAGGTTAATTCATTTAATCCGATGGAATAACTATTTCATGAAAAATATATATTATCACAATCAAATAGGAAAATACCAAATGACTTCGGACAAAGATAAGAACTCATTGGAGATTATTTGCCAAAATATTTAAGTCCTGTCTCACTCGTTAGTGCAAATATTGGCAAAGCCGATTCCTTCGCCAATATTCCTTGACCGACATGTTTGTTTGTTTGTAACTTAAGCCTGTGAAGGTTATAATTTTAAACACTTGTTTTGTGTACCTACCTAAAGGTGATCTGAGATATGTAGGTACCCTTAAGGACAATCATTGCAAATACTTATTGTAGATGACGATGATGCGTGGGACCGTTATACATACATACAAATAAATAAAATTTGTTGTTGATAAAGTGTCTGTTTGTAATAACAAAATAACAGCTTTTTACTGAATGCAGAAAGTATATGTTTACAGTACTTAAAACAAAAACATTTTTTTTTTTCAATTTTTCAGTCTGTCTGTCTGTTTGTTCCGGCTAATCTCCGAAACTGCTGGACCGATTTTGACGGGACTTTTACCGACAGATAGGTCAGTTATAAGGTCGTTTCCCAGCAATAATTTTTGCGTAAAGTTACTTAGTTTGATGTACATAATGCTTGGTTGACGACTTCGTGAAGGGTCCCGTTACACACTGTATTTAAGTCCCATGTAGATAATAGAGCGAGCCTATTGTCATCAACCGGGCACACATCCAGACTCCGTGGCTGCTACTGAGAAATTCCTGATGGAAAAAATAACGCTTTTCCCGACCCGGGGATCGCACCCAGGACCTCATGCTCAGCAGTTGCGCTTGCGACCACTAGACCAAAGAGGCAGTCAATTACAAAAGTCACGTTTAATTACGTTCACAAGTAAATGCCAGGATTGAAATGCTCATCCTTGTGCTTATTCGACACAAGTAATGAGGAAGCATAATCAGCTAAAAATGTTCCCACAGCTGAGACACAAGCCTCCTCTCTACAAGGGGGAGTGGGCTGTAATCCACCACGTTAACCCAGTGTGGGTCGGTAGTTTATAATGGGTGTAAAAGACACTTGTTCTCCCCAAAATTGCGATTATCTTTTCTTCTAGACCATTCCTGGGAACCTATTAGTTACGAAGATATTGGGGTCAAAGTCCTAACTATCTAACAAGTTTTTTTTTGTAATTGTTTTTAATGTTACTTACTTTAAATACCTCTTCGATCCCGTACTATTCAATGCGTCTATCAGCAAAATGAGTCCATTTTCAATGTAATGTCATCTCAAGATGTTTTTAATGTAAGATTTCTACTTTAAACACCTTCACGGGCCCCGTACTATTGCAATGCGACCATCAGCAAAATGTTTTGAGTGCGGTACATTGTCCTTCCTACAGTAAAACGTGATTTTTCACCCAAAAAAAAAGTCGTTTCCAGCAATATTTTTGCAGTTACTTAGTACAAAATGCTTGGGTGACGGCTTTGTGAAGGTTTCGTTTACACCTTGTATACGACACATGTCGTTGAAACTTTGGTTCTAGGACATGCCGATTTCCTCACGATATTGTTTTCCTTCACCGTTTTGAGAGCAGTAGTGATGAAATAAATTACTCAAAGTAATGCGCCTGAATCCACGACCGTATTCGTAAATCGGGGCCTTAGCCACTACTGCTCTCAATGATCAGTCGGCCTAAAATGGCTGCCGTATCAGAATGTTTTCATTTATGATTTAATTCATATTATGATTCTGATAAAGCTTCCATTTTAGGCCCCCAGGAAGTTACCTTCAAAATAAATAACTTAATAATTTAATAATTTATTGAAGACCCATAATTTCTCCAAAAAAAGCTTTTTACAACGACTTCCGCCATCTCGAAGGTGAGTGCAATCATAACTTTTGACAATTGTCTGCAGGTTGCCTAAAAAGGAGCTCTTCTTCGTTGCCTTGATGCATCTGTCTTTAAATTGCAAGGTCTAGGCTTTAAATACTGTCATGGCTACCTTTTTTATTGCATATTATAATTTGCATATTACTATAATGCACTTTATAATTCATTTTGCTGAAATTGATTCAAGAAATAAGTAACAGTTTGGTGTAAGAAATATTTTTCTTTTTACCCGACTGCGACAAAGCCAAAAAAAGGGTTGTGATTTTAGCAGTCTGTATGTATTCGTTCCTCCGTAGCGCCTTAAGTATTCATCAGATTTTGATGAATAAGGTGTCTATCAAATGAATTATGTAACCTAGGTTTTGAAACAATATTCTGATTTAAAAGAGTGTCCATGGAGTTTTTTGCCCGTTCTTCTCCATAGAGATCTGCGCTAGGGAATGGGCAACTACAGTACTTTCACAGTTTTTATGCCTTGTGACTGGGACTGTAGCTACATTTCATTGTTATCTTTCTTTCAACAGTTCAAAAGTGCCTGTAACTGGCCTACTTGAAATAAATGCTTTGATTTTGATTTTGAAAAAAATCGATTCGTTATTAACCCTTCGTGTGCCGGGAACGTGGATCTACGCGAGACACAATAGCTTTTTAATTGTGTCTATATACTCGGCATACGAAAGGTTAAGGCCCGGGTAAACAGGCTACATTTTAACCGACTTCAACACTAGGAGGATTCGATTTTACCTTGTAAACCCTGAATTTAATTAGAGCGTGATTTTTCAGTAGTCGGGTGTTTTTGATATTGTATACCACACAAATTCTTACTGTTTTTTAATAAACACTGTTAGCACATTGGGTGGTGCTTACTGTCTTGTACAAAACTTGATACCTAAACTTCTTTTTTATCGTGTGGTTTGTGCCTAACCTGGTGTCAGATTTTTATGCCGCCCATGAGCCTCTGACTTGGCTTTACATGCCGTCGAGAAATATCTCTCAGGCATGCTGGTTTCCTCACGATTTTTCCCTTCACCGAAGTAAGTGATAATTATACAATACGCACATGAATCTAAAAATGTTATGTGTTATGTGTTTGTTTAAATGTTTCTAAACGCACCCACGATACAGGAGAAATTCCTAGTGCGGGGCAATGTTTTTTTTTTAAACAAAAAAAAAAAACAAAAACAAACAAATCTGATAGATCAGACGTGCGTGTCCTAGGTACTAGGCTACTATTTACGCACGAACGGCCAATCAAGCTATAAAAAACCAGTTTATGCGGATTTCGCATTGTACAGGGAATCTATACAAAGCGAGGCCAAGTTAAACTGAAAATGTACAGCTTCATGTGCCGCCGTGTGTACTACTTACCTATAACACATCATCATTATTATTATATATTATTATATTATTCTCCTGCCCTTAACCCAACTCATTTGTGGTCAGCGCAGCATGTCTTCTTCTTCCATACTTCTCTTTTACTCGTCATCTCAGCAGTCACCTCCTTTCTAGCCATATCATCCTTCACACAGTCCATCCATCGTTTCTTTGGTCTTCTCTACTATTATAGCCGTCCATATTCAATTTTGATCAAAAGTTACTCGCTTATTAGCTACGCAAGAGAATTATACTAGTGCAGAAGTGTGTGCACAAACTCAGGCAGTCCAATACTGTCATAGTCCAATGGGATGGCAATCCGTCACAACCCCCATATTAATCGCGCGGTACGCTTCACTCTTTCTATTCACACATTCTACATGTATTCCTTTTTCTAAATGAAAAGATGTTTGTTTTTTTTTTCATTTTTACATTTTAATTAATTTATAATCTAAATCTCTGACCGTATTTATTATTTTTAATTTAGCTTATTTTTTTTACTATATTTTTAATAATTTGATTTTGGACATTTTTACATTTGATTTGACATGGAAAAATATTGTATTAATTAAAGTTTTTTTTTTTTATGTTAAATTTAGATAGAATAGTATATTGTGTTGTGTATTTGTCTTTATTGTTATACTAATAAAATTATGGATCGTTGTGTCTGAATTAAATAAATTGAATGAATTAAAAGTTTTCAAAACGATTTTACTTACAGGATCATCAAAGATTTCTTCCATCCGGGTATAGATGTCTTTTCCTCTCTTCTGCCGCACCAAAAGGTACAGGTTCTCGACCCCTGGACAGCATCGGAGAAGCTTCTCCACCAGGATCTTACCCAGGAATCCTGAGGAAGGAAATGAGGTATGTGATTTTGACAAAAAAAAAGCAGCATCGTTGTTAAAGTACTAGAAAGTGGTGAAGAGGTGACCTTTTGAGGGACTGATTTATTTAATTGTTGACGATTTGAACGATAGTCTCATTCGATTATACAGGTTGGCGCCGATAATACGACAGTAAATTGAACTGCGTATACATCATGACGTTCTCAGTCACAACACATCATCGTTATTTTTTTTTGTGTTCATTATTTTTCATTTCCAGCATTTTCTAGATGATGTGGATTAATATGCTAGCAACGACAGATTAACGACCCCCGCATCGGTATAAACGCTAAACACATGTTGCCAACTCGCTACTTCAAAAACCTTTACCAAATTCGTTTCATAAATGTTATTTCCAGATGCGGATTAGCGGGACTGATCGAAAGAGATACCGTGGCCCCGGAACACAAAGGGCGATGAAGGAACATGGATGGGCTTTAGTCAGTAAAAGTCTGACACTCCCTCCTGCTCAGCCCAGAGCGGGAGGAGTTATTTGATGATTTCCCATCCGAAAAAAAATCCGGAATAAGTATGGGTCCTTCAGAGTTTACAGGTGTGATGTTATAAGTGTTATCTAAGGTTAGTAAACCAAACAACATGTTGATCAGGTGTGTAAATAATTAAATCAACAGTCCTATGCACTTTACATGCTAAGGAAAGTTGTAAACGAGAGTGCACTATTAAACGCTTACCATGCCTATGTGGTCTCCACGCTAAAATATGGCATTTTGTTTTGGGGAAATTCGCCTGATAGAGAAAAGGCTTTTAAAGCCCAAAAAAGATGTGTGAGAAGTATAACCGGACTTAAACAGACTGACTCATGTAAAGAAGCGTTTAGCAGGTTAAAAATTCTAACTCTGCCTTCATTATATATTTATGAAGCGGCAAGACGTATAAAAAGCGATATAAGACAATATGAAACACTTAGAAGTGCACGACATAAAAATGAGCTATCCGGAATAAGGTGTAGAACAGTTAAATTTAAATCTAGTATATTTGGAATGGGAGTAAAAATTTATAACAAACTTCCAAACTGTATTAAAAGTATTTCAGCCATCAATATCTTTAAACTTAAGCTCAAGAAATTCCTGATAGATAAAGCGTACTACACAATAAATGATTTTTTAAATGACAAAGACGTAGTTTAATGTATTTTGTTTAATTGATAATATAATATGACTATTGATTGTATGAGTTTCTATTTTAATGTATTTGACTAATGTTTGAATGTTTTTATTGTGTAACTTGACGAAAGCAATTTAATTTTATAATATTTTTAAGGTATAATTTGATTAATGCAAAGAGTGACTAGACCAACTGTAAGAATGTTTATAAATATAATAACATATGTAATAGAATATTGTACACCTTATAGGTATGTTACAATGCTACTTCATAATAAATATAAGATCTTTTCTACATGTAACAAACAATAAACATATTTGAATTTGAATAAGTGGTAAGCGGTTTTGTATTTCCTTATCAGTTTTATGCTATTTCGTTTGTTTTATTTTATTTCGTTGTTAGCGTTTACTTGAGTTTAAAAATAGTCCTATGAACCAGTATTAGCAGGGTTTTCATTTATTGTCTTATTGTCGGCGCCACCCTGTATACATGAGGGTATGTTCTATGGGAACTATGGTTTCATGAAAAAAAAATTAAGCTTAGAGCTCGATTTGAATTAATTTGAAGTCGAGAGAAATTACCGAAAATCCTGTCCGTTTTTAAATCAAGATTGGTCATTTAAATAATTTAACATTTTATAGAATGACTTTATTAATAAAATGTCATAATAGCATTATTAGCATCAATCTCTTTTTTTTTGGCTTAACTACCCGTGCCCAATAAAGGCTTCCAACTAGTTCCAGCATAGTTATCCACTTCAATAATCACTTTTAAATATATTTTTGTAAACAAAGAGCTTATTAAATCTCACCCCAAGTTCTTAAAGTCTAGCAATTCAATCCTTCAAATTATTAGGCATCACGGTTGATTTTATTTTGTTCATCCCACCAGTCTAGCAAACATAAGTGTGAAACTAGTTCGGCAGTTTGTTGAACAACGAAGCCCACCCGCATCTAGTACAGTTCAGTTCAAACTTTATGGCGGCTCGGAAGTTAGCTGCGAGGGACGGTCTGCGCAGGTATAACGGTTCACACTTTATGGCAGATCGAAATATCTAACGTAAAGCTGCGCAAAACACAATTTTAGATACCAGCGGGACGCAGAAGACGCATCGTGTTGACTGTATAATGCGCAGACTATCACTCGCAGCTAACTTCCGAGTCGCCATAAAGTTTGAACCGAACTATAGGATATCGGGTTAACATATCGGGTTTACATTCGGTTCATGTCGAACCGAATCAGCATACTCCGTGCGGCATCTACCTCACATGTTAAATCGATTCTGCCACCTGGCTAGTCGAATCATGCCGGACCCAAACATGTGCATAGCACCCCGTAAGATTTGACACAGTAGCTGTTAAAAAAAACTTTCTGCAAAAAAAAACCGACTTCCTTAGAAACATTAAAAAAGTCTAAAATAACTCTTCTTTCGGAAGTCGGTGGCGTAGTTTGTTTCATTGACTTTTTACCACCGACTTCCGAAAATAAAGTTATTTTAGACTTTTTTAGTGTTTTTTGGAAATCAGCTTTTTAACCGACTTTCTTCAAAAAGGAGGAGGTTCTCAATTCGGTTGTTTTTTTTTTTTTTACTTTTGTTACCTCATAACTTCGTCATTAATAAACCGATTTGAAAACTTCTTTTTAAATGTGAAAGGATCTACTTCCCGATTGGTCACATAGAAACTTCATGAAAATTGGTTCAGTAATTTGGTTGTTCAGTAACTTTTTTTTGAAGTCGGTTAAAAACAGAGTATTTCAAATTATCATTCGTCTAGCCTTTTCCCAGCTAGGTTGGGGTTGGCTTCCAGTCTAACTGTCTAACTGGATGCACCTAAATATGAGTATTTTACATGGAGCAACTGCCTATCTGACTTCCACAACCCAGTATCTATAATGTAGCAGGATAATCTTACCTGTAGCACCAGTAATGAGAATATTCTTCCCATTATAAAACCTCTGTATTTCAGTCATATTTTCATACATAATGTTCATATTCTCGTCCACACTGTCTATGCATTGGGCACAATAGTTTATTTCTTTTTCATTCTTTATTAAATTCTCGTTGATGGCGTCACTGACAGAAATCAGCTGGGGGGCGGCCATCTTGGATTTTGATTTCGTTCCCGCGGTTTTTTTATTGCATTTTTCTGGAACAAAGAGAAAATGTATGTTAGTTTTATGTAAATAAAATAAGGTATTCTTGAAACTAGTAAACAACTTAAGCTAAGGAGTTTTAAAAACGTAAATATTTTTCCATTCTCATATTCTTATAGTTGTTCTTGTGGTCCTAAGCGCGATTTCTAGTTGATATTTCCTGGTTTTAACCAGGATGGGTAAAATATTATTAAGGTCTTTCTATTAGAAACTTTTTTGTTACAGCCGAGGTCCTTTAATTCAATCAATTTTACATAGGAACAACTGGGTTACTATGACGTTTTAAAGCAGGAGTTATTCCAGTGTGGGACAGAGACAAACCTATACAGGTCGTCTAGCGCCATCTCTGTCCCACACTGGAATTACTCCTGCTTTAAGACGTCATATAGTAATCTCCCTGGTCTGATGTAAGTCTATGTAAGTTAAAACTGTGCCTACTCTTAGACGAATATTTAGTTAAGTATCTTAAATGTAGACCAAGAACACATAATAAACTGCGTACTAAGTACCTATCATTAAAATACCCCCATCATCTCCGCCCATATCAATTCCTATCACTCACCATCAGCATTATTTGCAATAGCCGTGAATTCCTATCACACCCCGCCCACTGCTATTCGAAACACGTAATCTATGATCATCACGACCCACTGACCCTCAAGTCACAGTTAACTTACATAACACTTATATAACCAGTTCAAATATTTGGCTGCACCGGGTTCACCACGTGACATCGCCCGTTTTTTATTGCATAGCTTAGTGTTTAGATAGCATTTCTTAATGTTTTAAGCGGTTTTATGAATTTTAAAGATTGATTCTAGTGGTCGCTAGCACGAGTACTGAGCATGATAGGTCCGGTGTTCGATTCCCGAGTCGGGCAAAGAATCATTGGGTTTTTCTATCAGGAATTTCTCAGTATCAGCCACGGAGTCTGGAATTACGCCCGCCTCGCCCTCTATTACATGGGAGTTAAACATTACTGGCGAAATGTGGGTGTACTATTAGGTTCACCTCTGCATAACCTAACAGGCGTGGTGTTATGATTCTAGTGGTTTAAAATGTTTGCCTTACTTCCGTCATAATAATTAAAGTGCTGCAAGATCCTTTTGGCGGCAATAGTCTGAAAGTACGCCGCCATCTTGTTTTTTCAACGAATTTTCCACAGATAATTTTTCAAGTGTTTACCAACAGTGGTTCCTGACATTTGCATTTACTTGCCAAAAGAACCGTTCTGTATAACTGCCTATCCATTCCCAACTATGCTGGGTTCGGCTACCAGTCTAACTGGATACAGCTGAATAGTTACCTACCAGTATTTAACAAGGAGCGACTGTCTTCCCTCCGAAACCCAGTTACTGGGCAATAAGATACCTCTTGAAAAGGCTGGTTGTCAGACTTTCAGGCATGGATTATGTACCCATATCGACTATTAAATATCTTCAAATGACAAATGGGGCCAACGCACCCTTTGTCGTCAAAGCTTGAAAAAGCTTGAAGTGCTGGTGAAGCTCGGAAAAAGTTGTGGCTCCTCAGACATCCCCCTCCGGCATGCTGAGCCTTCAGAAAAGCTCCCAGTGGGTCACCGACTACCATGGCCCACCTGGAAGACTCTAAACCGACTTCGAAGCCGCAGGTGGGCTGCTGCAGGTACAACTTGGTCCGGTGGGGGTATCGCGATAACGCTGAGTGCGACTGTGGAGTCTCATCCCAAACCATGGCCCACCTCCTGACCTGCTCTTTGTGCAACTCCACCTGTACTTTAAGGGACCTGTCTGAAGCCACTACCAACGTCGTGGATGTGGCTGAATTCTGGTCGAAACAAATATAATGAAATAACCCTAGGAATCATCGACACGGAGAAGAAGTCGTTAAAGCGCCTATAGTGCTTTCCGAGGCAACGAGGAATCGCGATTTGTAATGGATGGTAACTCATCCCCAGACCAACCCGCATGGTTCAAATAAATGAAATAATATTTGCTATCAGACATAATCATAAACAAAACTGACATTGCCCTACTAATATACTTTCTAAAACGTAAGGCGAGTTGAATTGGATTACTAATACAAACTTGGTAAACATATAGCGAGCAATTCATCCATTTCTTTAGAAATTATGTAGGTTAGACGCAGAAGAATAACTCTGTACAGTGTTTGGAAATGTGTTTAAAAAGTCATAAGTCCCTGGTCCCACTTTGTTCGCAGAATCAATAGAATGCAAGGCCAGCCTACACTTGTCTTATCATCGTCAATCAAGCTCTTTGGGACTCCCATTCCAACACAGTTTCAAAACAAAAAAAAACTGCAATTTTGGTTTATGGGTTTAAGCCACTGATAATATAATCTGATTTTATGCTAGCCTAGTACTTAGTCGCCAAAAAGACGATTTTAGTCAATATAAGGTCCCATTAAAATAGCTGGACAAATTTTAACACAGCGTTCAGTACGTCTAACCAAAACAAGCAAAAAAAAACACTGATTAAAGTGATTTTATTTTGACCTAAAATAATAAATTGCCGGCGGCACTCTAGAATAAACACATCTATTAGGTTAAAATAAAATCACTTAAATCAGTTTTTTTTTTGCTTGGATATCTTTGGTTAGACGTACTGAACGCTGTGTTAAAATTTGTCCACCTATTTTAATGGAATCTTATATGTTGGAAAATAGTCTTGTTTTCCTTTGCCAGATGTTATAATTTGTGTAAAAAAATATGAATGCGTTTCACTCTTGACCAATCTCGGAGGTCATGCGTAAATATCGTAATGTTATTATTTACTAGCTCTTGCCCGCGGCTTCGCTCGCGTTTTGGTCTGAAATTATCCCACGAACTCGTTGTAAATATAGCCTATGGCACTCGGGGATAATGTAGCTTCCTATTAGTGAAAGAATTTCCAAAATCAGTTCAGTAGATCCAGAGATTACCCCTACAACCTCACAAATTTACAAACTTTATCAGCCCAGTGGTTCATTCAATAATTTTTCCATGTTCCACACAAACGGGTCCACACACACTGCCGACCCCGCTTAGTGCATAACTTGAAGTTTGACTAGTTTTTACTATGTACATACTTATACGTACATACTATGTACATATTATTTATGAATGAAATACTAGTTACTAGAACTGGTTGTTATATAAAATAGTTTTTTTGTTTTATCGCCATCTTGAATGTGGTGTGATACTACTGCAAGAGGGGCCAGCTGTTATGCTCTTCATCATGATAACATCACGCCTGAAGGGTTAGACAAGGCTGCACCTAATATACGAACAAGTGCCTTTCAGCTTCGTTAAGAGTCTTGTTACACCCTTTATAGCCTATAGCCTTCCTCGTAAATTGACTGTTCAACACTAAAATATTTTTTCAATTCGAACCAGTAGTTCCTGAGATTAGCGCGTTCAACCAAACAAACTCTTCAGCTTTATATGTTAGTATAGATTTTTACGTGTAAGTGAGCCTTGTTGCCCTGATCTTAGTGGCAAAATATTATGTATTTTTTTTTTCATAATAGGCTTAGAATCAGCGCTTACGTTAGTCATACCATCACGCCTGTAATCCCTGAAGGGTGAGGCAGAGGTGTACCTAATAGTACACCCACATTTCGCCAGTTATGTTTAAGTCCCATGTAATAGGGGGCGAGCCTATTGCCATCAACCGGGCACAAATCCAGACTCCGTGGCTGCTACTGAGAAATTCCTGATGGAAAAACCCAATAATACTTTGCCCGACTCGGGAATCGAACCCAGGACCTCATCCTCAGTAATCGTACTTGCGACCACTAGACCAAAGAAGCAGTCTAATGGATGGTAAAGGACATTGTAAAAAATGGCCTATGCATCAACACGTATGAAACCTTTACAATAATTACTAGTTCTTTTTATAATTTACATTACAATTATTACAATAGACCGGACACTTCATAATTTCGAAAACATTTCTTCCTTCTGTGTTATTCCCCGGTGCGGGTGCCATTTAAAAAAAAGATTGAATGAGGTTTTTAGTTACAAACAGAATAAAGCGATTGAAAGCGCTATGAGAAACGAGCGAGCAACATCGACACTGACAGTCGATGAATTTACAGATGACACTTTGATTGACATTATTTTGATAGTAATGACAGAATGTCTCGTCATTTTGATTATTACGTTACTTTTAGCGTAATTATAACCTCAAATACCGAAACTGTTTTGGATTTTTTTACAATTCTCAGAAGTGTCCGTGATTTTAATTTAGTATCAATCGATTTATGCATTATTTAGAACACAGAAAGTAAATTCACATCTCTGTTGGTTCTTAGGCGAACGATGTATGGACAATGTCCTTTCGCAAGAGTATGATAAGAGCAATGATGTTATAATATAACCTCATTGGATAAGAGTATGACGTTGAAATAAAGTAGGTACTTAAGCTTATTTAACAACCACCAGGTACGAATCCAGGCTGCAGTTTGTTATGAGAAAATTCCTAATTAGAAACACCGAATTTAACGTTACAGGGACAAAACAGAGAATGTCACATGAAATTTATATTAATTTATAAGTATGGCACTTCGTAAATCGTACTTACTTTTATAGAGGGTGTAAAAATGCCCTTGAGAAAGCCAAACTGAGGTACTTGTTCTCCCCGTCATTGCATATTTTTTTTTGTTAATCGAGCCAGTGAACGTTCTAGTTACGGAGATATTGGAGATCAAAGTTCCAACTTTTTCACAAGTTTTTTTTTAAATACAAGTTTTTGATGTTATAACTTTGCTTTAAATGCCTCCATGACCACGGGGTTCGTGGAGGTATTTCAAGTACTACTAGTCAATCCATCCATCAGCACAATGTTTTGAGTGCGTTACATTGAGTCCTACCGTAAAACGTGATTTAACACCCCAAAAAAATAGTCGTCCCCCAGCAATAATTTTGGCGTAAAGTTACTTAGTTTGATGTACAGAATGCTTGGTTGACGGCTTCATGAAGGGTCTGATTACACCTTGTAAAGCATAAACTAAAAAGCAGACAGTTTATCAATATGTATTAGTAGACTATTATAGTCCTTCTGACCATATCGGTCACGGCGACCAATCTCAACCCAGATTAGCCATCGGCGCAGGAGATATTATAGTGTATGCGCAGACACAGGTGCAATCTCTGTTCCTTTACTCTCATAGTCCGGGACGGCAATCCGACACGACTGGAGAGAGATCAGGCGCAGGACCAACGGCTTAACGTGCTTTCCGAGGCACGGGGGTATCATACCGCCAACTTCCATACTCCGGGCTACTACTGAGAAATTTCGAATGAAAAACCCAATAGTAGTTTTTGCCCGACCCGGGAATCGAACCCCACGCTCAGCAGTCGCACTTGAGATCACGAGACCAACCGGGCAGTCACACTAGTAGATTAGTGATCACTGCCGTTGCTATCGGTGCTGTCAATAACGTTGCAAGATTAAGTCACTGGTATTTCTATGGCTGTAGTAAGTACGGCTCTGAATGAATGACAACACAACATGTTTATTGGGTTAGGGTGCGTACACTGTTGTTTAAAAAATACTTCTTGTCAAAAATCTTAAAATCTGCCTAACGAGATTTAAAGAATAATATTATGTTAATTAAAACCTTAAATTCACTGACAGACATCACACAAACCACTGGGTCTAGAAGCATGAAATTATCTCAAACGTTTTCTGCATTGGATTATGTTTTTATTGGATTGTGATAGCAAGCGTGTTACACAATGAGGGCTATCGTTTTTAAGCTCACCAGATGGCACCACTGTCGAGTTAGGTCATGTCAATAATTATATTTTATACTTTAAAGTACCTAACTTTATTTTATTACATATAACAACATAGTGTACACTTTAGATACATATTTACAATATTCTCCCTAAAATTAGCAAGCATGAAACATTTAAAACAGGTCGTAAATGGCTCAATCTAGACCACAATCTTGAATATTAGTAAAAATACGTGATAAAAAAGCACGCAACGCGCGGACACTATGACATCTGACATTCCGGTGACCTCGCGCTACAATAGCGCCTCCAGCGGCGAATTCATACGCGATAGCCCCCATTGGGGTGCTCAGGCTCAGAACCAGATACCATTGTCATTGTAGCATATACTCGTATAGAGAACTCAGGTATATGCTACAATGACCACTGTCGACAGAAAAGTGCCTGTTTAGCCGTTACCACGACACCGCGCTGATCCGCGCGGACGGGCGGTGATGTGGATCATTGGCTGGTATGAAATCCGTTGCTGCCGAACACACGTACGCACGAAGACAAATCAAGCTGTACAAATCCAGTTTATGTGGATCTCTCATTGTACGGGAAATTTATACAAAGCGAGGCCATGTTATACTGGAAATGTACAGCTTGATGTGCCGCCGTGTGTACACCGCCAGACCGCGCGGACGAGCGGTGTCTTGTGAGAATCGGCTAAATGGTTTAATTGAAATAAATGTTTAAGTAACGATTTTATACCTTAATCTATGCTAATATTATAATCTATGCTAATATTATAATCTATGCTAATATTATAATCTATGCTAATATTATGAAGAGGTGTAATTTGTTTGTATGTTTGTATGTAGGGGGTAATCTCCGGAACTATGATCCAATTCTAAAAATTCTTTCACTGACAGAAAACTACGTTATTCGTGGGTGCTCTATAGGCTATAAATTTTATTTATTATCATGCATATTAGCCAAGTTATCACAATTTTGACGGATAAAGTCGCGGGCGAAGTGCTAGTCTATACTAATATTGTAAAGAGGTAAAATTTATTTTGTAAGTTTGTATGTAGGTAATCTCTGGATCTACTGAACCGATTTTGAAAATTCTAACTTCATTATGCCCGAGCGCCATGGGCTAAAAAAATGTTACATTAATAAGAAGCATCATTGTACACGAATGGCACAGGCTTTATTTACGACGTCCCCTTGGAATAATTTCCGATTATAAGGCGATCTTAGGTATAACTAACCTTGCAGTATCGACGCAGACACTTTGTTTGGTTGCTGGAATGGCTGTCACAATTCCAAGTTTTCGAACACACACTTTTTCGACAAATACTAGACACTGAACTTATCACTCACTCAATGCTGTTTTAGCTCACAACAACTCATTTTTATTGACAATAATGAATCAAGTATTCGAAATAAGTAGGTGTCTTGCCGAGGAGAATCACCTGATAAAATGTTTTTTTTTTTTTTGCAATTTCTCTAAATTATGTAATACGACGTTAAATTTTCACTACACTATAAATGAATGTGACAAATGAAATAATACCTTAATACCGCTTAGTTAACATTCTTAGCTAATTCAGTAAGAAATCACGTCTTGACGAAATTGAGGTCATCAAATTGTTTGCCGAGTAAGATTATTTTACAGTGTTGGATGTAGACGATAACAATAGTTTAGCACAAGCATAATCCACTGCCATTCCCACTGCTGGGATACACGGCCTCCTCTCTATGAGCGGGAATGGGCTATGATCCATCACGCGGGCCCAGTGCGGGTTGGTAGATGTCACATGTCTTCGAACTTTTTGGTTCTAGCACATGGCGGTGTCCTAGAACCAAAAAAAAAAAAGTTTTGAGAGCAGTGGTGATGGAATAAATTACACAAAGTAATGCGCCTGCCTGGGTTCGAACCCACGACTTACTGTTCTTAAGTCGCGGGCCACCACTGGGCTACCGCTGCTCTCGACGATAGCTTAACAAATCAGTAAATAATTATTACACAGGTCTGAGACCTGTCCCAACTATGTTGGGGTCAGCTACCAGTCTAACCGGACGCAGCTAAATACCAGTATTTTACATGGAGCGACTACCTATCTGACCTCCACAACCCAATTAGCACCGGGTAATACGGTACCCCTTGGTAAGACTGGTTGACATACGTTGCACTGACTACCTGTAACGACGGTCAAAGATCTACAAAAACCAGCGTCGGGCAGCCATTTTGCTGAACTGGGCCTATTTGACGCAGCCGTGAGACACACAATAATTACATCATTCTTTTGTTTGTTTAGATTTAAGTTTCTTTTGTTTACTGTGGTGTGTAAGTACTTGTAGCATGTGCCAACTAAACCTAATTTCTTTCTTTTTTTCACGGCTACGATACAGCCCGTCGTCTGAAGAAAGAGGGTGGGTAGTAATCTATCACGCAGGTTTGTGAATGAGCCGTCTATTATTTGTTGAGGGATATGCCTGTGACCTCACCAGCCTTCTGCCAGCCAACTACCGCAACTCTTAAGGTAGCGTCAGGGTAACCCCCGAAATTAAAATTTTCTTACGTTTTTTTGCAATTTGCAGGTCAGTGTCAGGTTTTATGTTGATGAAAATATGATTCGCGACACCCCTTTTTTTCGGATGGGAAATCATCAAATGACGCCTCCCACTCTGGTCGGAGCGCAAGGGAGTGTCAGACTTGTCCAATCCATGTTCCTTCCGCCCTTTGTGTTCCAGGGCCGCGGTATCTCTTTCGAACAGTCCCGCAGCCCTGGCAGGCATCGGCTTTTTCGGACCCCTTTCTGTTTGCTGATATCTCTATGAGGCGCGCGTGGAACACGAACGTGCCGTCGTCACGGCCTGTCGTCATAAGATAGACGGACGGCGAGCTAGCCCATTACTCACCGTCCACAGGCTCGCTATGAGCACAGCTTTACACTATACTATGATGTAAGAGAAATCCGTTATAAGGCAGCAGGAAGACTCACGGAAGTGTTAGCCACTGGCATGTCACATCGCAGACATAAAACTATGTTATACATCTATAATATCTATATCTTATAATATTATAAAGAGGTAAAGTTTGTGAGGTTGTAGGGGGTAATCTCTGGATCTACTGAACCGATTTTGAAAATTCATATACATTATCCTCGAGTGCTATAGGCTATATTTTTAACGTGCCCGTGGGATAATTGCCGACCAAAACGCGAGCAAAGCCGCGGGCAACATTTGGCGTAGTACACCCCTCTCACTCACGCACAAAGGGTTCCAGCACCAAACAATATATTCATAATGTCAATTTGCATTCAACAGCAAAACATTTCGCTGCAGTTCTATTTACTTCTTAGTTTCACATCATATTTGTGTAGCGGTCCATAGAAGGCACTGTGGGGTGTACTGGAGTGCCAACAGTCTAGGACTAAAAGGGCTGTGACATGCGGACGGACAGACAGACAGACGAACAGGACGAATCTATAAGAGTTCCGTTTTTGGCAAAAGAATCCTAAAAACCAAATACAACTGTCTTACCTGGGAATTAAACCTAGGACCTCATTCTCAGCAGGTTGCATTAGTCATTAGACCATCGAAACTATTACAAGCTGCTAGTGCTGCTAAGTCTTGCCTTCATTGATGTTGATCTTTTTCTTTAGTATTGTTGCGTGGGTCATTGACCCACTCAGTAAGTTAATAGGTATAAAGAAAATGTCAGTAAAATTCGCCCCAATACATGAGAATTCAAATAAGTAATAAAATATTAAAAGAGGGAAAGTTTGTTGGTAGTAATCTCTGGATCTACTGAACCGATTTTGAAAATTCTTTCACTAATATGAAGCTACAATATCCCCGAGTGCCATATTTACAACGTGCCCGTGGGATAATTTCCGACAAAAACGCGAGCGAAGCCGCAGGCAACAGCTAGTAAGTAATAACAGGTGAAATGTGCCTGTCCCAAAGAACAATACAGGTGTATTATTATACATATTATGTCACGGCCAACTATGGCAGAAACATCTTCGATACCACCACACACCATGGCCCATTAACCACTCCATAAACACAACCTTATTATAACCCTCTTTATCACCGATCCGGTCCTTATGCCAACCAATGTTCACAAGTGCAAGTCGTAATACTTATATAGTTACGAAAGTACCTACGGTGAAACTCAGTGGCATTACATAACGAATTCTTGAACTTGAACCAGAAATATATAATTGTGTGTTGTAGGTATTTCGGCACAGAAAAGAGAGAGGTGAATTTGTAAATGTATTTTCTGTTTGTATTTGGAGCGGCCATGATGGATTTTTCGACAGTTGATTGAATTTTTGAAAAATTATGGTTGTATAATTTTGTTAGTTTTTTTGCGCGTAGCCTTAGTCGGAAATATAAGCGCCATCATTTTAATTTTTCAATACACATTCCTCAGGCAATTTAATTTAAAAACAATTTAAAATCTTTGCCCCCCACTAGGAATTTCTCCTGTATCGTGGGTGCGTTTACAAACATTTAAACTCACATGTACACATACAGCCAAACCCGGAACAACTAACTGTAGTCAAAGTAATATTTGTTCCGTGCGGGGATCGAACCCGCGACACTCAGCGCAGCAGCCAATCGCTCAGCCACTGAGCCAACCGGGCTGTCAAGTAATGGAAATGAAATGGGATAAATGACCTTAATAGTGGTGAAAGCGGCATCAAAGTTCTTTGAGTAGTTTAGACAGACACCAAGAGAGGCTTTGTTTGATACAATACTAGCTTTTGCTCGCGACTTCGCTCGCATTTTGGTCGAAAATTATCCCACGGGCACGTTTTAAATATAGCCTCTGGCACTCGGGGATAATGTAGCTTCCTATTAGTGAAAGAATTTTCAAAATCGGTTCAGTAGATCCAGAGATAACCCCCTACAACCTCACAAACTCACACACTTTACCTCTTTATAATATTAGTATTATAGAATACAGATCCACAGACCACCCTCACAGATATACGCAGATGCTAATGATGCTTTGCATAAATTATTAAATACAATAAAAATAAAATAATTATTTCCAGAATTGCCATAATCGTCAAACAGTACCCACTGTCTGCCTGAAGACAGTCGTCGTCACTGAGGTGGGCCCAAGAAACGCTGGCGTGACGATTTGGACTCATGTCTGATTGACATGACTGATTGGCCAGAGAAGGCAATACACCGAGAGTTGGAAAGGAATGTATTCCACAGATAGAATAGGCTAAAAAAAATGTTTCTAAAAAACAAAGATGGACAGAACAAAATCAAAGATTTAATCGTCGTTTAGTCTAGTTTGGCATAAAAAAAGATTACATGAGTGGTTCATTCAATAAAATTATAACTTATCATCACGTATTTCAGCAAAAGGATATAGGCAGAGTTGTACCCATTGGATGGATTATAGCCCACTCCCTCTCATAGAGAGGAGGCCCGTGTCTAAGCACTGGGCACATTATATATTAATTCAGTGGTTGGAAGCAACCATTAGCATGATTTTTCTGGGCATGAGATCCTTGGTTCGATCCCCAAGTCAGGGAAAACGTGATTGGAGTTTTCCATTAGGAATCGCCCAGTTGGTGGCAATAGGCTCGCCCCATAATACATAGCTTTTACGAGTTAACATAGTTCGCGAAATGTAGGTCTGCTACAAGGACACCTCTACCTAGCCTTTCAGGGATTACTGGGGTGATGATAAAATAACGACACATAAGTGTGGACGGTAATACTGATACTGTTAGCCTGCGTCATCCCACAGCTGGGCAATGGCCTCTCCCCATGACTTTCAGTACTGTAAGTACATAATTGGAGGGTAATGTTTTATATTTTAATGCAGGGTTAATATTTTTATTGGTAATTTCGAACCTTGACTCAATGCAATAAAATCGCAATTCCTAGTACATTATGATACAATTATTTCACTTCACACTCACTTACGCTCAGTATCGCAAGTCCGCATATTTGTAACTCATTAGGTATGCGGGTTGCGTTCCCGCCGCACAAGGTTAGTGAAATGGGGCGCCGGTTCGATTCTGAGCCGCTGCACATGAATATTTTGTGTTAGTATCTGTCTGTTAATTTCTTCTGGTTATGTGATATGGCACGAAAGGAGGTGACTGCTGAGATGACGAGTAATAGAGAAGTATGGAAGAAGAAGACATGCTGCGCCGACCCTAAATTAATTGGGGACGAGGGCAAGAGAATGATGATGAACGGGTAAGTCTGACTACCAGTCTTACCAAGGGGTGACGTGCTGCCCAGTAACCAGTAACTGAGGGTGGAGATCAGCTAGGCAGCCTCTCCACGTAAAGTAATGGGGTCAGCTGTACCGGTTATACGGGCGGTCTCTAAATCTCGGTCAAACCGCATCAAAATTATCTTACTAAAACAACAAAAGTACTTAATTATATTAAATACTTGCTGTTGCCAGCGGCTTCGCTCGCGTTTTGGTCGGACATTATCCCCCGGGCACCACCCATGGAACTCGGGGATAATGTAGCTTCCCTATTAGTGAAAGAATTTTCAAAATCGGTTCAGTAGATCCAGAGATTACCCCCTACAACCTCACAAACTTTACCTCTTTATAATATTAGTAAATATAGATTATCTGCCTAGCCTTTTCCAAACTTTGTTGGGGCCGGGTTCCAGTCTAACCGGATGCAGCTGAATACCAATACTTTACATTGAGCGACTGCCTATCTGACCTCCAAAACCCTGTTAGTACTGGGTAATACAATACCCCTTGGTAAGACTGGTTGTCAGACTTTCGAGCCACTGACTTCCTGTAACGACTGTCAAAGATCTACAAATGACAGCCGGGACCAACGGCTTAACGTGCTTTCCGAGGCACGGAGGAAACTCGGCATGTAATGGGTGGTAACCCATCCACAGACCAACCTTGGCTAGCGCGGCTTAACCTGAAGATTGAGGCGAGTGGCTGTTATTATTTAGCCATAAAGTCCTCAGTCATCAATACAACTACTAATTATAAAATAAAATAAAATAAAAATAGCCTTTATTTCTTACTACTAATCGACTAAACAAAATTAATCAAGTTGTTTTTATTTTTTTATTTTATTTGTACTTAAATACTTATGGTTACTTAAATGAGTAGATTTATCTAACTTTTATTATTTAGCCATAAAGTCCTCAGTCATCAATACAACTACTAATTAGGTACATAAAACCGAAACGTATCTGACGAAATCTGGGCGTCACCGATCAGTCTACCCTTCCTAGGAATACCGGCACGATGTTTTGTAGATACTAAGAAAAAGGCTGAAACAGCCTTGTTCTTGACTGAAGCCATCTATGTCTTGGGCTAATAAAAATACCTAATATGGCGTACACCCACCAACGACTTTGATTTTGGGTATTTGCACATTTTTGTTTTAAAATCAATGTCAAGTAACTAGAACGGGAAACGGAAGTCTTGTATCAACTGTTTTGTCAAGAGGACTTATAAGGAAGAAGGCATCTGCACTGGGGCCGCGTGGTGGATTACAGTCCACTCCCTCTTATAGAGAGGAGGCCTGTGAACCATTGTCACCAACCAGATTAAGAGGTAAAATTTGTTTATAAATTTGTAAGTTTGATCTCCGGAACAAATGATCCAACTCTAAAAATTATTTCACTCACGGGAAGCTAGATTATTCGTTGGTGCATATTAGCCGAGCTATCACAATTTTTGCAGAAGAAGTCGCGGGCGAAGTGCAAGTATTAAATAAAAAGCTGCAAGTTATTATAATACCTATACTTTATGTTATCTTAAAAGAATTATCTGTTAATTGGCAAAATCTTAAAATCTTCACGCTCATGGTTTGACGTATTTCTGAAACAATTGCAGTGCACAATTCTTTGTAATTATATGACTTATATAATAATAATCAACACAGGTAGTGCCCGTGAAGGGATTTCATAATTGCGACATGGTTTCTGACGAAATTGGTCATTTTATAACTTTTTTAAACAACCATCATCGATAGATCTTAATCGTGTTTGGATCCGGCTCGAAGGACCAAAGTTTTTTTTGTCATATTTTGGAAGGGTGGCAAACAAGCCGTAAGTAAGGTCCTATTGATTTACGTCGCCTTCTATAGGCATTTGTAATACCAGATAGAAATTCGTAGCTTTACCAGAGCAATTAACGTTGCTGTGACACAGGTCTCTTCTTTAGGAAAGGGAGTGGGTTGTTATCCACTACGCGGGCTCAGTGCGGGTCAGTAGATATCACGTATCTTCGAAACTGTAGTTCTAGGACATGCCGATGTTCATCAAGACGTTTTTTTTTTTCACCGTTTCGAGACTTTAACCTTTTTCAATGAATGGTGTTAACAGATGAGGAAACCAACATGTCCTGGAACTAAAAAATCAAAGACATGTGACATCTACCACCCCCACTGGGCCCACGTAGTGTATTACATCCTACTCTCTCTCAAAGAGAGGAGGCCAGTGTGGGAACATTATAGGAGGATTATGTTTATACTAATGTCATATTATATACTAACTAAAAGAACAAACAGCTTTATTTATTATTAACATTGGATTTGCCCACTAATTAAAATGCGTCGGTACTCCTATGCCATCTTATCCTTCTAGGTCATCGTGCTGTGCTAGCGCTGTCGCTGCGGCTGGAGGACCGAGCTCGAGGACCTCAAGCGGCGTAAATATAGTAACATTATTGGTAATTATATTTCCGAGATGTTTGTGGTTGAAACTCTAGGACCGTGGGGTCCGAGTGCTCACAGCCTTTTCAAGGAAATTAATAAAACGCCTGTAAGTTGACACTACCTGTGACCCAAGGGCTGACCTTGGCCAGAGGCTAAGCGTTGCCATACAACGTGGCAACGCTGCCACTCACTTGGGGACAATACCAGTTGACAGTTCAGGAGTTTTTTGACCCCATTTTTTAGTTAATTGTTAAGTTAGTTGGTTAAGGTTATTTTACTTTTTTGTTGTATTCAGGGTGTAAGGTACAGCCCTCCGCAGACTGATGGGATGAATTCAGTATATCATTCTAACTAACATGACCGGTATACGATGAGATTATTTCAGGAATGTTATGGGAAGTCAATAAATCTGAGTTGTTTTATTTCCTCATACGCAATGTATCGTTACCGTGGCAAAACGCACGTAGCGAACGGCAAGCGCAACGAGAAGTTCGATGAACTATGTAGCTAGGCAGGGAGTAAAAAGCTGTTATCACGCATCGTTCGTTAGCGTATTTCAACATCCAATGTTGGAGTTTCGATTTTAGCCGTATTATTTACATAAATAGAGTGTTGCTTACAGGGATCGTAATTTTAAATTGAAATAAAGGAATGGTACTAAAAAATCGATAAAAAAATGGAATATGATTCAAAATAAAAAGCTGAATGCACCCTGTATAATATTGTTAATTTGTTATGAAACAAAGTCTCCATCAATGCGATGAATAAAATTAAATAGACTTTCAGAAACCATTAGCCTCGTATTCTATCACTCTAACCCGCATAGGCTGCCATGACCAGCGACTAAAACCAGTTAACCTCGTGGATTAATCATTCGTGACCTTCTCAAAAAACATAAACTATTATTTTACCTGACTCGATTGTGCAACAGCTAAACTTTCTACTCATCATCCAAGGTAGACAGCTGCTGTCGAAATATATGACTAAGGATATATTCCGGTAAAACCCAGACAGAAGTGTGTGAATAAATATCGCATTCAGCAAATTGGAGGACATTCTGAAATCACCCAAAATTCCACACTGCCTGAAGACCAGTCTCTATAATCAATGTGTTCTGCCCACCATGACGTACGGTGCTGAGACGTGGACGCTCTCGCAGGAGGCTGTGTACAGACTCAGAGTATCACAGAGAGCCATGGAGCGTTCCATGCTCGGCATAAAACTAATAGACCGAGTTCCAAACATTGAAATCCGAAGACGTACGAAGGTTTTCGGTATTGGAAATCGCGTTATAGAACTCAAATGGAGTTCGGCAGAACCTAGCAAGGCACGGTGATGGCAGGTGGAGTTAAGCTGTCACCGAGTGGCGTTCAAGGACTGGAAAGAGAAGTGTTGGTCGTCCGGCGGCGAGATGGGCAGACGACATTGTTACCATTGCGGGAATAACCTGGATGAGGCTGACACAAGAGCGTGGAGCTTGGCACGAGCAAAGAGAAGCCTATGCCCAGCAGTGGGTGAAGTCGGGCTGCGGATGATGACGATGATGAAGAAAGGTTCTAATTGGTCTAATTGTTTGAGTAACAACGTCATATCACATCAGGGTTCAATCCCCGAAGAACCAAAGGTGTACCTACAAACCCACGTAGACCCAGTTATGTTTAAGTCCCATGTAATAGAGGGCGAGCCTGTTGCCATCAACCGGGCCCCAATCTAGACTCCGTGGCTGCTACTGAGAAATTCCTGATGGAAAACCTAATAACAATTTTCCCGACCCGGGAATCGAACCCAGGACATCGTGCTCAGCAGTCGCGATTGCGACCAAAGAGGCAGAGAGCATTGAGGATCAAATCTTAAAGAGTGTTTCTTGCCCATTCTTCTTCATAGAGATCTACGCTTTGGAATGGATAAAGTAACTATAGTCGTGTCACACTTATGCTTTGTGCCTTGACTGCAGCTTTTATAGCTTTTTACTGAATGCGAAAGTATATATGGTAATTTTTGTTTTTTTTTGTCTGTATGTCTGTCTGTATGTCTGTCTGTTTGTTCCGGCTAATCTCCGCAACGCCTGGACCGATTTTGACGGGACTTTAACTGGCAGTTAGCTGATGTTATAAGAAGTGTGAAGGTATGTTATAGGCTATATTCAAAATAAGATATGGGCTCCGTGCAAAAAAAAACTCTTGAAATCGTTAACAAAATCTGATTAAAATAGGGAAGTATATTTTTTTCTTTTTTTCACACGGGCGATGGTCACTGGGCAGGGCATGAAATAAATTGAATTTTGAATTTTTAATATGAAAACTAAAAACGAGTTTTTTTTTAGAAGAGAAAGAACGAAAATATTTTTTTTTTTTTTATTATTTGTCGCTGGGACATGACGTGCATCATACAAAATGATAAAAACACAAAAAAAAAACAATAAACATACAAAGCATAAAATAAAAAAAAGACGTTCGTAGCTTGCACGTCGTGACTGCGACAAGCAGGTTACCACTCAGCATGATGCTGTGCTTTTATGCCCTTTAATTCTTTCATATTGAGACATAACATATTATTATTTTTAAGACTGTTGTTATATTATTCTCGATAGTTTTTGATCGAGCCTTTTGCTCGCTAATGGTCAGTGGAGCAACATTTAAAAAAAAAAAAGATTTTTTGAAATCGGATCAGTTTCGAAGATACCCCCTGCATCCAAACTGACAAATCTCTTTATAATAATATTGTAGATTCGAGGTTTTATAACCCTACGAACTGCTATTTTATGTAAAAAAAACTGTTGAAACATATACATATAAACCTACGTAGTATGTGCAAGTATATGCTAAATTAAACTAATTAGATACACGAAAACTATGTGAAAAACCACTTACAAAATAAAAGAGCGCTTACATGTAATTTTGAATAAATAACATAGTATTTTTAGAGCGAGTTATTTTTAAGTAATTATATTTGACTCTGTTACGATGAAAAAACGGTAAATTAAAAATAGTACTAAACAAACGTTTCAAATTAAAGTCATCGCCCACTACACCAAAATCAAAATCAACGCATTTATTTCAAGTAGGCCAGTTACAAGCACTTTTGAACTGTCGAAACAAAGATAACAATGAAATGTAGCTACAGTCCCAGTCACAAGGCATAAAAACTGTGAAAGTACTGTAGTTGCCCATTCCCTAGCGTAGATCTCTATGGAGAAGAACGGGCAAGAAACTCCATGGACACTCTTTTAAATCAGCATATTGTTACAAAACCTTGGTTACATCATTCATATTGAGATGGTACATTATGTGAGAACGATGTAGCAAGATGTGCACGTTAAAAGTGTCCATAGTAAACACAAAAAAGACAATTAAAAAAAAAAATTAAAATAATTAATTCAAATAAGCCGTGGCAACTAAGAGATGACCAGTCACAACTGACAGCGCCCGTTCACGAACATGACGCATGGATCAGCACCATTCAACTCAACCATTTTGAAGGGAACTAAATGATCCGACACACGCGCCACCATCAGCGAGACATTGAGTATCATACCATGACCGTGTTTGCAACGTATTAGGCAAAAACATATTCTTTGCATCGAAAAGTATTAGACTATGCCCAATAGACCGTTCCGTCACCGATTAAATACCGTCGTGTGCCATGCACGGAGAGAATCGGCACCGGTAAAATATTCTCGCCGACAATTGTTGATACTCCGTGAGCATAATCTCATACTTTTTAATAGGTATGAAGAATATCACTACATAGTATAAAACAAAGTCGCTTTCTCTGTCCCTATGTCCCTTTGTATGCTTAAATCTTTGAAACTACGCAACGGATTTTGATGCGGTTTTTTTAATAGATAGAATGATTCAAGAGGAAGGTTTATATGTATAACATTGCACCCGTGCGAAGCCGGGGCGGGTCGCTAGTAGTTTAATATAACGTATGATGAGCCTTCTTATAACCCATTATAAACCATATCCGTTTCGTGCCTGATGCATTCACAGCACGATCACGGTATGTTACGGTTTAATGGGCAGACACCTTCAACTTAATATACTCGTATTTTGAACTTTGGATAATTAAGCCAACGGATATGCACTGCGTCACTTGCATAAATAATTGCCAATTTATTTTAATTTGATTGTTTTTAAGATTTTCATAAGATTATTAATATTATCATATTCATTTTGTTAACATTCCTTACAGGAAGTTAAGGATTGGTCATCACTACATAGTACCTAATAAAACAAAGTTGCTTCCCGCTGTCTGTCCCTACGTATGCTTAGATCTTTAACCCTTTGTGTGCCGGATCGTAGATCTACACGAGACACAATAGGTTTTTAATTGTGTCTATATACTCGGCATACGAAAGGTTAAAACTGCGCAACGGATTTTGTTGCGGTTTTTTTTAGTAGATAGTGTGATTCAAGAGGAAGGTTTATGTGTATTATGTATGGTTTATATGTATAATGTAATGAATGAATGTAAAATGTATGGCACCCGTGCGAAGCCGGGGCGGGTCGCTAGTTGTAAATAAAAACGATTTAATAATAGTACACCACTGAGTGGAAAGATAATGGGGCCGACGACATTGTTGCCATCGCGGGAATATCCTGGATGAGGCTGGCGCAGGAACGTGGAGCTTGTCACAAGCAAAGAGAAGCAGTGGGTAAAGTCAGGCTGTGGATGATGGTGACACCACAGATTGTCTCTCCTTCCTTAAATCCATCCGAAGGTTGTATTGAAACCCCCCCTGCGGGACTGTTCGCAAGAGATACCGTGGCCCCGGAACACAAAGGGCGATGAAGGAACATGGATGAGTTTTAGTCAGTAAAAGTCTGACACTCCCTCCTGCTCCGTCCAGAGCGGTAGGAGTCATTTGATGATTTCCCATCGGGAATGTTGTATTGAAAACATCGCTTTCGATAGCGGTAAGACCGGTAGCGGTAGCGGTATAACTATTTATAACACCCTATTTATAAAGAGTGTAACAAGACCCTTAACGAAGCCGAAAGGTACTTGTTTTCCCCGTCATTGCGATCATTGTTTTGTTCTAGACCATTCTAGTTACGGAGATATTGGGGGTCAAAGTTCCAACTTTTTCACAACTTTTTTTTTAATACAGTCTTTTAACATAAGATTTTTACTGTAAACACCTCCACGACCCCCGTACTATTCAATCCATCCATCAGCACAATGTTTTGAGTGCGTTACATTGAGCCTTACCACAAAACGTGATTTCTCACCCCAAAAAATAATTATTTCCGAGCAACAATTTTTGTTTAAAGTAACTTAGTTTGATGTACAGAATGCCTGGTTGACGTCTTGTTACAGCCTGTAAGTTCTACATTGCAATGATACCTGTAATTTGTATGCTCGACATAACAAGAGAACAATTATAATTATAGAAACTTAAAAAATATAAAAGGAGGAATTTCCTCGTTGAGTATGAGGACCAGGGTTTAATTACCTGCTAATCAAACCCTGGTCATCATCAGGCAAAGTATTATTGGGTTATATATGGCACCCTGTAATATTGTAGCTTTCAATCAGTGAGATATTCTTTGAAATTGGATGAGTAGTTTCAGAGCTTTCCCCCACATCCAAAGTAACAAACTTTATTGACATCTTTATATTATTATTAGATATAGATATAGATATATATATATATATATATATATATATATATATATATATATATGTTATATATTGTAGAGAGTATAGACTGTATAGAGAGTGAGAAAGAATCTAAATTAAAAACTCTAAACTGCAACTGATCATTTGCGAATTTCCTAATGTAGCTAATTTACAAAAATATAATTACACTTTGCCTAACCCGGGTATCAAATACAGAAAGCATTAGCCCGAGGTAGTCAACTATCGAAATTGTGAAACGCATTTAAATAATAATCAAAGAAACCGTGATATAAAATATTCAATGTCAGAAGGTTTTTGACCATTTGATTCATTGAGCAATCCCCAATGTCAAATATTGTCGAAAGTAATGCCAGCGGAATTTGTTAGTTCATCTTATATCCTCACGGCTAAACTATCGTACTATCTAATTTATTTGATGTGCGTAGCAAGGACATTAAATAATCAATAAATAATCAATCAACTCAGCTGATCACTGTCCACAGTTGGACATAAGACTCCCCCAAATTGCGCCATAACACTCTGACCTCCACCTTCCGCCTCCAATCTGCCCCCGCTATGTTTTTAAGGTTCCGTATCCGAAGGGTAACCAACGGGACCTCTACCTCAGCCTCCGCTGTCCGTCCGTCCGTCCGTCTACCAGCGGGCTGTATCTCGTGATCCGTAATAGGTACACAGTTGAAATTTTCACAGAATGTGAATTTTCTTTGCCACTATAACAATAAATAATAAAAATTAAACGGGGCTCCTCTACTACGATGGTACGAAACCCTTCATGCGCGAGTTCGGCTCGGATTTGGCCAGTTTTTTAAATCATCAACATAGCTTGGAGTGCGGGTGTCCCACGTTACGCTTGCTTATACGCGGTCTCCACTCCAGGACTCGTACGCTATTAAAGCAACGTGGACGACGTAAAAGGATCGTTTTATGTAAGGATCGTACCAGGTGACATTCTGTTGTTTCTGCTTACCCCCGTAAGAGTTAACAAGGGCGTGAATTTATGTTTTGTATGTCCATTTACAAAAAGGAGGGACTACGATTTGTGATGATGACGAGTAATAGAGAAGTATGGAAAAAGAAGACATGCTGCGCCGACACCAAGTGAATTGCGATAAGGACAAGAGAATGTTGATGTCCATGTACAAAATCACAATTTTATAGGAGCATAATCAGAGGGATTTTACGGGCACCTAAGTCATACATAACATAACAACACGGTTGTATTCGTAGAAACAAAAATGTTGACAGTACTGCACAATGCACATAGTACACTCGCGTTTCGCAAGTTACGTATAAATCCCATGCAATGGGCTGAGCCTATTATAACGATTATTTCTTTATCGTGTGGTTAGTGCCTAACCTGGTGTCAGAGATTTTATGCCGCCCATGGGCCTCTGACTTGGCTTTACATGCCGTCGAGAAATATCTCTCAGGCATGCTGGTTTTCTCATGATGTTTTCGTTCACCGAAGCAAGTGATAATTATACAATACGCACATGAATCCGAAAAATCAGAGGTGCGTGTCTTGGGTTCGAACTCGAGACCTATGACTTGGCAGTCCGACGGTGACACCACTAGGTTATCACTGCCTCACCATTAATACGATTGCCAAGCACTTAAACTTGGAAATTTAGAAGGAATAGTTAGACACCTCAGCGTCCTGTTGTTTATTTAGTTAGTTTATTTCCTATATTTTTTTTGGAAATATATAACATGACGCCTTTAAACCTTGCAGGGTATGCAGAGGTGTACTTAATAGTACAACCCCATTTCACCAGTTATGTTAAAGTCCCATGTAATAGAGGGCGAGCCTATTGCCATCAACCGGGCGCGAATCCAGACTCTACTGCTACTGAGAAATTCCTGATGGAAAAACCCAATATGTAATACTTTGCCCGACCTGGGAGTCGAACCCAGGACCTCATGCTCAGCAGTCGCGCTTGCGACCACTAGACTAACGAGGCAGTCAATCAAGTCAATTTTATGTAAATATTTAGTTTTGATTATTCTATAAGTATATTTAATTCATTGATGCATTTATTTATTTTTCAACCTGCAACCTAGTAACCCGTTCCCAGCCCCATGAGCCACATACGGTTCTGGGCGATTGTTAAGTTATTGTGTCTAGTTCATGGACAGTGAATGTATTATAGTATATTTTATAACGAGGGACTAAACGAAGCCATAATATACCAGAGGTGGTTTGACTCCCGAGCGTGCGAGGGAGAGTCAATGAAACCGAGGGTATATTAAGTTGGCGTTTAGTCTCGAGGTGCAAACTGGTCTTTTCACTTTGAGTGCGAGAAAAATAGTCAATTTATTACAAAAACATTAAATAAAAATATACTTATTCCTCCAGTCCATAAAATTTTCGTAAGTTTTTAAGTAAATCTTCCCCGATTTTGGCGGAAAAAGATTATCTATTATGTCTTTTGCGCTACTTGACGTCAAACTCTTCACTGGCACAGGACATTCTTAATTTTATTTAAAACCGAAAAAAATTACACTCAAAAAAATTCTAAAATTTTCGCGGTCAGTTTTTTCTTCTAAACCAATCACAGGTTAACAATTTAAAACACATGGCGCCACCTTCCTTTGCGGAAAAACCATGGAATTAAAACACTCAACATTATCGCAATGAAGATGGTCCACACTCAATAGTTTAATTACTGGTTGTTTGAGTTTGTCTATGCCACATGAAGGAAATTAAAAAACTAATTACTTTTTACTCCCTAGAGACTAAAGTGGTCACTTTAGTCCCGCTTCGTAGGGCTATGATGGCGTACTTTAAGAGCATGAGAAGTGAAAACAATATATAGTCTGAAATGCACAAAACCAAAAAAACATACCTCTTTAAAAATCGTCCGTAATCGGGTAAAATCTATGTGACGCATGTCTTCAATACAAAAGACATCAACGCGCCGACCAATGACAAATATATCTTGTTACCCCAACACAGTTTCTTAAGAGAATGTTGGCTCACTGCCAGCTCCCTTGCTATTGCAGCGTTAATATATGTTGCAGGTACAGCTCAGAAGAGATTATTATGTATAGCAAATAACGTGAAGATTTTAGTTTGACCTACTTTTAATTTCGATAAAAAACTGTAAAAAGATTTCTACGAAAAATTAGGGCAATGTTGATACTGACCTAATTTATTCTGTTTTACCTAATGACCCAGTGACTGATTGACTGAGATTCAATGTAACACATATTTAGTCTTGTTGCATCAATTTATAATTGATTACCTCATAAATAAAACATAAAAGCCGAATCACCATACTAATTAGCATTTGTCTTACAAAATTTGCACTCAAACATCTAATTCACCGGAGTCAAGAATCAAGAATGATATTAAAAAAGTAGGTTAAGTTATCGCAACGAATTATCTAATACCGCGTAAATTGGGCAATATTAAACTTGGAATGACCATACACTACATGAGAAAAACAGATATCGTTAACCTACGTAATACTTAAAGACTTTCACATAACGACATAGGCCTAAAAAAAAACAAAATTAAAAAAAAAATGTTTTGACACTTACTTTGACACTTGACTGCTCAAAAAGTCCCGACACAATTCACTTTTTAAACACAGTACACTAAACTTTTTAATTTGAAATCAGAACACAGTTCTCAGTTGGAAAGCGCGAACAGTTTTATCCATGGCAAACCGTCGACTATCGCAACTACCAAAATATAAGGCCGAAATAATAGTTATGTAACACGGTTACTTGTATTACATAAAAATTGCCGACGGCCACAGCTATATTATGCAAAGAGTAACTTTTTAGGTTATAAGATGAATCCTTAGCGGGCTTAACGGATACCAGAAAAAAAACTATAGGTATTTAAAAAAAAAACCAATCTTTTCTATAGGTATTTACTATAATACAGGTATTCAAAAAAAAAAAAAAAATTTCAATTTCAAATTCAAATTTTCAAAAACCGCGAAGCCCGATACGGATTGCGCGGGAAGTGAATATTTTTTTTTAAATTACTTTTTTTAATATTTTATGTGAGACACAGGTATTGTATTTGAAAGTGCGATGGAGTATGAATGGAAATGCCGCGGCCCGAAGGTGTAGTAATTCAGTAAATTGCCGTCCCCTCTACAGCGAAAGTGGGGATGACTGACTGCCGCTGCCACGAACGTCAGCGGCAAAAAAAACAAAGATCATATCGTTGTGTTGATGGAAAAAATCGATTGTTGCCAAGGTTAAAAATGGGATGGTTCAATTTCAAAAAGGAGGTCAGTCGACTGTGTTATGTAGCTGCGGTTAAGCAGCGACCGTGAGGTTGAGAAATGGATGGGTTATTGAAGAAAATTATGCTGATTATGAATGTTAATTTTGTGTGTTTTTTGCAACATAGTTTGGTCTGTTGTGGTCACAAAATGTCACTTGATGGCTGATCTTTAAATAGACGATGGCCTTACTTATCTCATTAAAATGTATTATCCGTTCCTTTTTATTTAGGATAGTATCAACATAAGTAGATGACGTCAATGGCGCAGTGGTTTAGCGTTTTGCTTCTGCGCTTCGATGTTATGGGTTTGACTCCGGCACGCAAGAAAAATGGTGTATGGTTTTTTTTTTAAATTGAAAATAGATCGGTTGGGTTTTATTGCATATTAAAATAAACGTTGCACGGCGTATATTTGAGATTGATCACTAGCATTGACCGATATTGATAGTGTGGTTTTAATTCATCATCTGCCGAGCTTTTTCCCAACTATGTTTGGGTCGGCTTCCAGTCTAACCGGATGCAGCTGAATACCAGTATTGTACATGGAGCGAATGCCTATCTGACCTCCACAACCCAGATAGTACTGGGTAATATGATACCCCTTGGTGAGACTGGTTGCCAGACTTTTTGGGTCACTGAATTCCTGTAACGACTGTCAAAGATCTACAGATGACAGCCTAGTGACAGCAGTAGCCAGCATAATTTTGTTGTAATTAATGTAACTAATGCGCGATGTTAGCACGCTTGTCTAATTTATTTCTACAGTTTACTAAATTATGTTTAGTTTGCAAATAGGTTTTTCTTTTTTTTTTTTGCTTCGAGACAAAAAAGCAGTTACACGTTACAATTTGTAAATCGGTGTTAATATTTAGCTGTAGCTATTATTTACAAACAATGTTACGCGTATTATTTTTAAACTAGATGGGACCGGTGATTCATATCTGATTAAGCTAAAGAGACACAGCCGAAAAAAAAAACTCAGATGTCATTATTCTCTCTTCTGGCATGAGGGATTTGTCATGCGAAAAGTTTTGAGTGTGAATGTGACTGATTATAGCAGTTGGGGACAACAATTAAGGTTCAGACTAATCTTTGTCAAGTCACGTGAGGACTTTGCAGATTAGTGTATACCACACTCGGTGTCGTCTTCCATCTTAAATTCGTATCGTTATGGATGGAATTTGGTTGTTTTGCGAGTGCTATCTATGTTGAGACTGCAGGGCCAGCTGGTACTGTTTCCGATTTTACGTAGACCTGTCCAGTCATTGCAAGCATTAGTCATTTATCATGTAGCTCGACTTATAACTCGTTCAACGATACGCGACGAACAAAACCAATGAAAGGACATTTTTGAGTAGGTCGCTTATTAAGTACTCCAAACTGCCAGACCATCGTTAAAACAAAAGGGAAAAAATAAACAAACAAAAGTATATTCCTAACACTTGTTTCAATTTTGGCTGTGTCGTCGTTGGGGATGAAGATTATAATATGTTGTCCCGTTTACAAGACATGTGTTTTTTTATTTATTAGTCTCTTACATAAACAGTTATTTTTTACAGTCTTTTTACTCGCCAAACTTTACAGTTTGATAGCGAGAAGCGCTCGTTTATCATACATCTTAACTTAAAATTATAAACTTAACCTAAAATCGATTAAACGAAACTTACTGCTACACCTGCTTCTTGAATTTATTTCTCGACAACGGCAGAGCGACACCAACATTTATCAGACAATGAATTCCAAACCAGTGTAAATGTTCCTTACCTACCTACCTTTTAATAATAGAGAAATATGGAAGAAGACATGCTGCGCCGACCCTCTGAGACAAGGGCAAAATAATGATAAATAGATAGATGTGCTAATTTTAGTGTTTTCAAGTGTAAATAATGTAAATATTCGTATGTCGCGTCTAGCGGCGGATATGTCCTGAACCATGCTATTTCTATTTAACAACTTTGTGCCTACCGTATCCTACGAATAAATGTCTTTGTCTTTGTCTATAGATAAACTATTTATTTAGTGCACACAAAAGACACAACACACAGAAGCACAATTAAATTATACAATTTACATGAATATTGTTTAATACCTATAAAAAAAAAAACAAGGTGCCAATACACAAAAAGGAAAACATGGTGATTGATGATTGATGCTCTACATACCTTATAATAAAAATGAATTGTAGTTTGTTCACTTGACAATACTGTAGCATCGATGACGAATCGGTACTATGAAAACAAAAATTTTTGAAACAGTTGTGAATCGTGGTCTTTTGTTTTTTGATGACGAGTTGGAACTGTGACGAGTCGGGCATAAGCCTCTTATATTAATGGTTGGCAAATATTTGACAGAAACTATAGAACAATACCTGCTACGATCCTTACATACTCCTTTTTCGTGGTCCACGTCCATACATCGCAAGACGTTGTTTCTTCTGAGAAAAATTTCCTTAGAGAAATTTATTAAAAATATTCCCTTGTGATTTTTTCCTTCACATAACATAACGCCTGTACCGCCTAAACGATTAGGCAGCAGTGTACAGCAGCAGCGCTAATCGGGAGCGCCTTCATTTAGGTACACCATACAGGATGTAACAGAACCCTTCACGAAGCCGTGAACCAAGCATTATGTACATCAAAATAAGTAACTTTACGCAAAAATTCTTGCTGGGAAACGATTTTCTTTTTGGGGAGAAAAATCACGTTTTATGGTCGGAATCAATGTAACGCACTCAAAACTTGTGTTGATGGATGGATTGAATACGAATGATTGAGTACGGGGGTCGTGGAGGTGTTTAAAGTAAAAATCTTACATTAAAAACATGTATTTAAAAAAATACTTGTGAAAAATTTGGAACTTTGACCCCATGTCCGTAACTAGGTGATTCTCAGGTATGGTCTAGAACAAAAAAATGATCGCAATGACGGGGAGAACAAGTGCCTTTTGGCTTCGTTAAGGGTCTTGTTACACCCTTTACTTATTCGAAAACTTCTTGAAATCGAGGGAAAACGATCTTTTGCGTTTAAGCCAATCGTTCAACCAACGTACTATTACAACCAAACATTGTAACTGTTAACATTGACCGAAATTGTGGTTTCATGGTTTTTCCCGAAACAACTGAGAACCTTCACTCATACATTTGACCGCTCAAAAGGCTATCCACTATGGTGATACGTGTTATAGGTACGTCACCGTGCACGTGGTATATAGGGTGACTGGTAATTAGTGACCGATACTTATACACCTGATTGTACGCATGATAACAAACAACTTTCCCGAAGAAACTTTTTTTTTAATACCTATCGACTTTTATCACAATAGCCGTATGAAATTCGCGCGCACGGCCCGGTGACCTATCAGCTGTTAGCTGCGTGACGCCGTTCTATCTCATTACTATATTACCGTGCAACAGTGGGTAGGCAGAGCACCCGCGCGGCGAATTTCATACAATTATTATGAAAAAAGTGAATGCGTATAAAAAATGAAGTTTCTTTGGGAAAGTTGTTTGTTATTATGAGTACAATCACGTGTACAAGTATCGGTCTCTAATTACCAGTCACCCTATATATGACCTAGAAAATCCCACGATTGAACACTTGAGCTTTAATTCGACACTAGCGGTTGCCTGCGGCTTCGCTCGGGTGTTTAAGGACCCTACAAGAAGCCGTCACCCAAGCATTCTGTACATCAAACTAAGTAACGCGGCGCATAAATATTTGATGGGAAACGACTTCTTTTTTTGGTGTATAAATCATGGTTCACGGTATCGCTCAATGTTACGCACTCAAAACATTGTGCTGGATCATTGCGGTATTTACAGTAAAGAAATAAGTCATGTATAACATTTAAAATTGTTTAAAAAAAACGTTAGCCTTCAATATCTTCGTAACTAAAAGGCTCCCCCTGACATGGTCTAGAATCTATTATTTCTGTATTGATCATTCTCCTGCCCTTTTTTTTTTCTGATTGGAAATCATCAAATAACCCCTCCCGCTCTGGGCTGAGCAGGAGGGAGTGTCAGACTTTTACTGACTAAAACCCATCCATGTTCCTTCCTTTGCCCTTTGTGTTCCAGGGCCGCGGTATCTCTTTCGAACAGTCCCGCAACCCTGGCAGGCGTCGGTCCTTACGGACCCCTTCCTGTTTGCTGGCTCTCTTTGAGGCGCGCGTGGAACACGAAAGCGCCGTCGACACGGCCTGTCGTCATAAGACGGACGGCCGGCGAGCTAGCCCATAGCTCACCGTCCACAGGCCCGCGATCATACTCCTGCCCTTATCCCAACTTATTCGTGGTCGGCGCAGCATGTCTTCTTCTTCCATACTTCTCTATTACTCGTCATCTCAGCAGTCACCTCCTTTCTAGCCATATCATCCTTCACACAGTCCATCCATCGTTTCTTTGGTCTTCCTCTACTCTTATAGCCATCCACATTCATACTCAACATTTTCCTCATTCTGCTGTTCCATATATTTTTTATTTTTTTGTTATTTTCCCATGTTTTCCTACCAATTTCCGGGTTTGTCCCACGGTAAAGCTTGTCCATAATGATGAGTACAGTGACTCCTTTTGAGTTAGGGAGTCTAGCCGCTACGATACCATGAACGTATCAGATAATTAATGTGACTGTACTCTGTGACAGCCATGTCGAGGCGAAACAAAAGACAATCAAAAACATCAAAACCAAGAAAAAAACGCGAGTTAACGTACTTAGAATCGACATAGCGGGAATGATTCAAAAAAATAGGAATGCTTTGTACATTGCTTTCTGAATCAATACTGCTAATTATTTTAATAACAATTATTAAAGATATTAATTATTGACTTATCAATTATCAATTATTGACTTAGAATAATAAATTGCCGGCGGCACTCTAGAAGGAACACATCAAAATAAAATCACTTTAAGCAGTGTTTTTTTTTGCTTGGATATCTTTGGTTAGACGTGCTGAACGCTGTGTTAAAATTTGACCATCTGTTTTAATGGGACCTTATATTTGTGGGTGCTTACTTTTAGTCTTATTTTTAGCTTTATTTTAGTTCTATTAGTTTTCTATATTGCCGGCGGCACTCTAGAAGGAACACATCAAAATAAAATCACTTTAAGCAGTGTTTTTTTTTTTGCTTGGATATCTTTGGTTAGACGTGCTGAACGCTGTGTTAAAATTTGACCATCTGTTTTAATGGGACCTTATATTTGTGGGTGCTTACTTTTAGTCTTATTTTTAGCTTTATTTTAGTTCTATTAGTTTTCTATATATAATTTACTTATTAGATATACTTCCTGAGTAAATGAATACTTATTATTAGTTTCAATTTTCAACTGACGTATAATTGACGTCTGTGAAAGGATGTGACGATTGTGCAAATTGTTAGCTTATGTTCAACAAACATATTAAAATAACATTGGCAATATTATAGGAAGATTTTCGCAACGTTTAATGTTATTTATGTACAATTACTAATGTTTAACTAGCGATTTTCTTGTTCTTTTATCTATACTTATGTTATATAGAGGTAAAGTTTGTGAGGTTGTAGGAGGTAAATCTCTGGATCTAATGAACCGATTTTGAAAATTCTTTCACTAATACGAAGCTACATTATCCCCAAGTGCCATAGGCTATATTTACAACGTTCCCGTGGGATAATTTCTGACAAAAACGCGAGCGAAGCCGCGGGCGGGCAACAGTTTACCGTTTTATACTTTTTGGTGTATTTTGTACAGTGTTTCTTTATATTTCGAATGTTACTTATTTTTGAAACCTTTTGTTTCCCTTCATTATTAAAACGAGTCTTCCATCGACCTTCACGCCTGTTTTTCTTCACGTTGAATGGTATATGCTAATAAATAAATTTATTATATTTTTATTTTTTTTATTTTATCTTGATGTCTTGTTTTATTTTTAGTCAGGAACTAGGTATTGATCAGTAGTAGCCACATTGTTACATATTTAAGTTATTATCACAAACAAAAATTGTTAATAAACAACAATTCAAGCTCTTCCCGTGACCCAAGGGCTGGCTTTTACCTTGGCCTAAGGCTTAGCGTTGCCATACAACGTGGCAACGCCGACAGTCTCTTGGGTACATTACCAGTTGACAGCGTAGAGGAGGAGTTTTTTGACGCCATTTTTTAAGTTTGTTGCTAAGTTATTTACTTTAGGTTATTTTAATTTATAAATGTAAAATTAAAATTAGTTTCAAAATAAATAAAGGAATGACAAAAAAATACTTATAAATGGTTATTTTATTGATATTTATCTTTGGTTTTCCATCAGGAATTTCTCAGTAGCAGCCACGGAGTCTGGATGATGTGTTTTGTGCCCGGTTTATGACAATACAATTTACCCCTTTTACCTACATGGGACTTTATCGTAACTGGCGAAATGTTAGTGTACTATTAGTTACACCTCTGCCTAACCCCTTGTTAAATACATATTATCACGCCTGTTACCCCCGAAGGGTAAGGCTGACTTTAGTTATGTCAATAGCGTTGAAAATCATTGTCATACGAAACTGACAAAAGGAAAACATATTTATTTGGCACATGCCACATGTGCACACAACAAAAAAAAAAGAACAAATAATAAGAATGAAATAAAAAAATTACACAATAAAAAAATACCTAGAAGAAACCGATTCACTCGAACTTTGAAGAGCTCCAGATTATTATGATTAGGGAACAGAGAAGCGGGCCGTGGATTCCATAGACTGGGCCCTTGATGTAACTTACTTGTAATATGATAATTTAATGAATACTCATATCACGTATCATTTTGACGTAACTGATAGAAATATGTAATATGAAATTGTAAATTCGACATTCCTATAACATATAAGTTTAATTTTTTGTATAACTTACGTAATTACCTGTGAATTAAATAACTATTTTAAGAAAGACGTATCAAAATCTAATTTCAAAATTCAATAGTCGTACGAGTATGTATGAAGATAAATATCATTGAAATCCTTGTTTTAAATTAATGTGTAATTTAGGTACTCCTCTAGACGTCTAGACACCCTTTCACGTAATGTTACATTATTCAGCATCCAATATAAATATATGTTCGAAAACATGTGACATCGGCTAACCCTCACTGTGCCCACGAGGTGGGATGTAGCCCACTCCTTCTCTTAGAGAGCGGGCACGTGTCCTAGTAGTGGGAACATTAAAGGCTGATTATTATAGAATATACTGTTAGTAAAACAAAACCTCAAAAAGCTATTTTTAGTATACAGGCTGTCGTTTTGCATCCTGGTCAAATTCAAGGAGGTAACCATACGAATGATTCTCGACCCAAATCGATACTAAAAAAGGCTGGATTTTTTAATTTTTTACGGAAATCGGTAAGTGTAAATCACCCGTATTTAAACGCAGCCCGTCTGGAGGTCTACTCTCTAAGTCCGTCCACGAAAATACGGGCCCGTCCGAACGTAGTCCGTAAATACGGAGTAAACCCTACTCCCGATTGATTACGGATTCATGAGTTTCGAACGGAATCATAGACAATATTCGTGAACGAATGATGCACGGCGATAGAGTTGCGCTATTTTACCGGTCGATTACCGGTTTATTTACTACGTGGTTTTCAAGTTTTTAAACAAAAATCATTATTGTTATTGTAAAAAAAATACCACATTTTTAACAATATACTTTTTATTATGCCTTATTAATATAGAATTGAACTATTTTTGACATTTTTGTCCGAATTGTGGCTTTATCTTGTTAATTCCTTTGCCTTTCTTTCTTTTGACATCAATATGTTAAGGAGTATGGTATATAGAACCTTATGATTTTTGATAACCTTTTAAAACTATAATGTATTGCTTAGCAACCGCCGTTATTCTGAATATTATATTTTTACATGTCACAACCACGAGTATTATTTTATAATGATAAAATAGTTTTATCATGGTAGCAGAGCGTGGTTGGTCGAGTGAAAGTAATTAGAGAAGTCGTCAACCAAGTTTATAACAATCCGGTAAGACAAATATTCATAATGCAATCACCAAGTTGTAAAATTGACATTGGTCACCTGGAGGGTGTAAAGAACTGGTCGACTTGGAAATTTAAAGCGACATTACTACTAAGAGGTATGCCCGGTGGATTAGATGCGGTAAACGGTGCTCTAATAAAACCCGTGAAACCTATTACCAACAATGTCGACGAAATTTCTCGATTTAATACTGCTCTCGAAAAATATAATAAAATTGATAGTTCTGCATTACTTCTGCTTACCGCAAATATGTCAGATGAAACTCTTCAGAAAATCATGCGTTTTAACTCATCTAAAGAAGTTTGGGACGAACTACATCGTTTGTTCGATGGCACGTCTGACGATAAGAGTTATGATCTATGTATGAGGTTTTTCAGCTATTCAAAGGATCCGTCACACGACATCACAACTCATATCTCCAAAATAAAAACCATTTGGTCAGATTTGATAAATGAACTAAGGAAGATAGATAAGTCTGAATTACCAGATATACTATTAATCTGCAAAATTCTGGATACTCTACCCGAACCATATTTCTCATTCAAATCAAGCTGGATGTTGATGTCAAAGACAGATAGAACAATAGAAAATCTGACTACACAACTCTGTGCCTATGAGCGCTCTATCTCTTTGAAAATTGAAGGTCCTGCAGAAGCTCTAGCATTACAGAATTATAACAAAGCAAAGAAGAAATGTGGATATTGTGGAAAAGTCGGTCACAAAGTCAGGCAATGTCTTAAATGGAAAGCTGACGGTAAACCAGCCAAGCCTGAAAGTAAACAGACTCCAACAAATTTGAACATAATGCTCATGCAAGTCAATACAGATGTAAATTCAATGCATGCAAACTATGATACATCGAGTTGGTTCGTCGACAATGGTGCAACTAATCATGTCACCTGCTGCAACGACTATTTTTCTAGTTTTCAGCATTTTGAAGATAATCGTATAGTGTTTACTGCTAATGGAGCTACTGTCAAAGCCATTGGCAAAGGTACTGTTGATTTGAAAACAGTTATCAATGGCAAGGAATCCAGAGTAACACTCTGTGATGTATGGTATGTACCTGATATTATGCGAAACCTATTCTCTGTACTGGCTACTCAAGACAGACTAAATAAAAGTGTTTTCATGTCGGAAAGGGAACACTGCTCGCTGAAAGTTGATGGACAAGTTAGACTGACTGGCAAAAGGATCAAGAATGGTGGCTTATATAAGCTCAATGTAGAGACTATTACAAAGCCAACACCTAATGTAAACATTTTGTCAACAGAAAACATACTACAACTGTATCACGAAAGGTTAGCCCATCAGAATAAAAAACACGTTAAAGGTGTTATAGAACGAGAACTAGGAATTAAAGTACGACTAGATTCAGAATTGTGTACTGGCTGTATTTATGGTAAAACACACAGACAGTCTTTCGGAACAAGAGTACGAGCTAAATTACCTGCAGAAATTTTACACGCTGATGTATGTGGTCCATTCCCTCCTTCTTTTAACAAATTTCGCTACTTCGTTTTATTCAAAGATGACTACAGCAAGTACAGACACATTTATTTTATTCGACAAAAATCGGAAGTTTACCTGAAACTCCGACAAATGTTACAAGAATGTAAAGTAGCTGGATACTCTGTTAAAGAATTTCTTAGCGATAACGGAGGTGAATTTGATAATCAGAACGTCAGGTGCATTTTACAAGAAGCTGGAATTAGACAAAGGCTCACGATGCCCTATACACCGCAACAAAATGGTCTTAGTGAACGTGAGAATAGAACCTTAGTTGAAGCCGCTCGTACAATGATGCATGCTCATGAAGAATTACCGTTTGCTACATGGGCAGAATTGATAAATACTGCTGCGTACGTGTTAAACAGAACTGGTCCAACTTCAGAAAATGGAAAATCTCCATTTGAATTGTGGTTTAAGAAGAAGCCAGCAATCAGTCACCTAAAAATAATTGGATGTGAATGTTATGCTCATATTCCTCAACAAAAAAGGAAAAAGCTATCTAAAAAGGCTGAGAAATGCATTCTCATTGGATATGAGGGTGATGAAGGCTATCGCTTACTGAATAAACATGGTAAACTCATAAGGTCAAGAGACGTTACATTTAATGAATCAGTATTGACTCCATTTGGTCAAAATGATTTGGAAGAACAGCCTTCAGTCGAAACACACTTTCCACTTTCAGTACCACCGATGTGTGATGCAAGGGAGGATGATTGTGTCGAAAATAGCTTGGATCGCGCTGCGAGTAGCTCTGATGAGCTTAGTTCGACTTTGCCCCCCACATCGCCGGATTTGGTTGTGAGTCAGGAAATAGAAAGCCAAGATGACTCTACTGAACCATTACAAACGTCTTCAGAAGCATCAATGCCAGGATCACCTCCTTATGAAGACGCCTTAGATGATACTGAACGACCAAGAATCTCAGATGATATAGCTGAGATAGCCACTAGAATGACTCTACGAGACAGAAGTCAAATACGAGCACCTATTAGATTCGGAGATTACGTCATGATGTCAGGTGAAATTGTTAATGAGATCAATGAACCTAAAACCTACAAAGAAGCAATGACTAGTACGCACAAAGATCAGTGGGTCAAAGCAATGGAAAGTGAGGTGAAGTCTTTAAAGGAAAATAAAACCTGGATAATGGTGGACCTTCCAAAAGACAGGAAACCTATATCTTGTAAATGGATATATAAGATCAAAACCAATGCTGATGGCTCTCTAGATAAATTCAAAGCAAGACTAGTTGCTAGAGGTTATACACAGAAAAAGGGCATCGACTATGATGAGACTTTCAGCCCAGTTGCTAAGATGTCCACAATAAGATCAGTCTTAAGCGTTGCTGCAAATGAAGGCCTAAAACTCACACAGTTTGATGTATCAACTGCTTTTCTCTATGGTTCACTGAGTGAAGAAATATATATGAATCAACCTGATGGCTACTCTGATGGATCTAACAAGGTTTGTAAACTAAAGAAAAGTTTGTATGGTCTCAAGCAAGCGCCTCGGTGTTGGAATAAATGTATGGTGGATTATTTAAAAACCATTGGATTCAAACAATGCGATACCGACCCCTGCCTGTTTATAAGAAACCGTGCAAGTAACAAAATTATTCTTGCTCTCTACGTAGATGACGGTTTGGTCGCTGCAACAAATCAGGAAGATTCTGAAAAGCTAATGAAAGAATTGAAGAGAAGATTTAAAATCACGATTAAAGATGCATCCTATTTTCTAGGATTAGAAATAGAGGACCATGACGATAATATAAAAGTGTCGCAAAAGCACTATGCTCAGAAAATTTTAGATCGTTTTGGTATGAGTGATTGCAAACCTGTTACTACTCCTATACAAAAAGATGGACTACCAGATCTGGATAAAGAAGTGGTAGACCCTGCTTTATTTCCGTATAGAGAAGCAGTGGGAGCACTCGCATATCTGACCGTTGGAACCAGACCGGACTTAGCATATGCTGTAAGCGTTGTATCCCGGAGTCTAGAAAACCCTTCTAAAGAAGACATCCAGAGGCTGAAACGTATCCTAAGATACATCAAAGGAACTTTCAACTATGGAATAGTTTTTAAGAAGAGCTGGAATGCTGGAATTCTAGAATGCTACAGTGATTCTGACCATGGTGGAGACCAAAGTACCGGACGTTCGACATCAGGCATATTATGCTTATACTCTGGAGGAGCAATATCCTGGACAAGTCGACGACAAACATGTGTTGCGATATCAAGCACCGAAGCCGAATTGGTTGCTGCCAGTGAAGCGGCTAGAGAGATTGTATGGATCAAAAGACTCTTTGGTGAAATATCTAAACTGAAAGAAATACCTATTCTAAAGGTTGATAATGATGCAGCCATAAAGATCTCGCACAATCCAGAACTCCACCGAAGAACCAAGCATATTGCTATACGACATTTCTATGTGAGAGAACTCGTTGCTAATGGAGAAATACGTGTAGAATACGTTCCCAGCGAGTTCCAACTAGCGGATTTACTGACTAAAGCATTACATAAGCCACGGATTGTATCAATCGCAAAACAGATTGGCTTGATATAGTAATAGGGTTGCCAAAAAGGGAGGATGTTAAGGAGTATGGTATATAGAACCTTATGATTTTTGATAACCTTTTAAAACTATAATGTATTGCTTAGCAACCGCCGTTATTCTGAATATTATATTTTTACATGTCACAACCACGAGTATTATTTTATAATGATAAAATAGTTTTATCACAATAATATCAAATGAAATGTCAGTTTGTTATTTACATTAAACATATTTATACATAATTCGCATTATCAATACAACGCGGGATTCTTACGTAATAAATTGTAATAGTAAAATACCCTCAACCACTCCAGCAGCAACTCATGCTCTCAAATAGAGGCACTCTTCAGTTTTATGAACAGCTTGCAAAACATCAGTGGCAATCGAAGTAAGTTCAAAGCTCGTTGCCACCGGTAACAAGCCGAGGACAGGCTGATGAAGAAGACTGAAGTGTGGAAAGGAAGAAGAGGAAGCCTGCTAGCGATCAGTCCGGTACCACATTGACAGATCCGAACATGTTGCTGCGCCCCGCTATTCCATGTTCCATCGACGCAGCTGTACGCGTACCGTCTACATCACACCACGACGCCAGAGGTGGTCAAAATATAAGGAGCAAGACCAAGTTCACCCTGAGAGTGGAGTCGCTCCACAAGATTACCTTCAAGTCTTTTGTGGTGCGGGTTCCAACACACATCTCTCGACTTCTATGAAGGAATTTTGGCCGCAGGGTGTCGTGTATCAGTGTTTTCGCGGAAGTTTAAATGACACCTCGACTCAGTGCAATATGTGGCCGACCAAACATAGTTATTAACATAGTTAACCCTGTCGCTCATCATCATCTCTCCTCCTTGGTTTCCCTCCTCACTCCTCAAGTCGGTATGATGGTTCCTTTACTGTTCGGGCTGTGCGCCTTTGGAATTCGCTTCCACACTCCTTGCGGGATAGCCCTTCGTTAGATGTGTTCAAGAAAAGAATAAAGGAACATTTCCTGTCAACAGGATAATAGTATATAATATATATAGTATTTTGTGTATCTATCTATATATATATGTATTACGTTTATTATATTTTATGTATTAGTTTAGTAAAAATAAGTAAATTTAAGTTTTAAAATGTTTGTTTGTGCACAATGCAATGCAAATCTCACAATCAAACGTAAGGTTAGCTGTAAGAAAACCCAATTCTGGGTTAAGCTCGCCGTTGTACATAAGTTATATATTGTAATTTTGGGTGTCCTACTTTTATATTTTGTGTGCAATAAAGAATAATAATTAAGAAGAATTAACAGTTTTTTTGTTAATGTGTTTGATATTATGTATATATATTATGTATATATAGCTTAATATTGTACTTAAAAGATTATTTTGTGTATTGTATCAATGAGTCTTCGATGCCTGAAAATAAAAGTGATTGATCGATTGAAACTAAGTTCTTAGCAACAATTTATGACTGCAATATATAAATAAAAGGGAATATGTTCTATTAGTGTATTGTTGATTGTATTTTTATTCTTTAATATTAATTTAAAATATTAAATTGATTGGTGCCAAATAAAAAAAACATTCTTTTATAAACATTATCTTTACTTTTATCACAGTCTTCCTGTAAGCAAAATAAACAGTTTGTAAAATGTTTATTTTGACGTCACTGCTAAGGCTCACTGCACCTTGGTAGCTCCCCCGGGCTTGCTGCTCTCAACAATATTGAGAGCAGCAAGGATCTTCAAGTAAACAAAAACAAATTGGTAACACAACGCAATAATTTGCAGAATCTTCAATATCGTTAGCAGTATTATATATTATGATGCTCTGTGTCTTAGTCCTTAATTCTTGGATCAAACCATTGTCCACTTTCATTCTGGGACCAACACGATTTCGCCGCTTGTAAATAGATCCTCACAAAAATCTTCAAATGATTCCCTTTCAACTCCACATCGGGAATAGGTACTCGCCAACCGAAAGTTTTGGCGCAAATAGAATCGGTGTCACCTCCGCTCTTCTTGTAGAGCTTCTTCGAGCATGAAAAAAGCAGCCATTGTAGAGATTTTCTAAAAAAAACGTATTATTCGTAGACTGCACGATAACTATTTTGTTGTCGTTTCAAATGACATAACAATCCGTCCTAAAAAGTGTCAAACTCCTCTTTACGGACGGGCAAAAACACAACGGGAGTAGGGACAACTGTCAAATTGAGTTGTAATTCATTCTTAGTTCGGGTCTCGAACGAATCGTATGTCCGTAGGTGCTAGGGAGTAGGAAACGCCCGTATCTTCGGCCGAAATTACGGGTTTCGTGCTTAGAGAGTAGACCCCCTCTGTTCCTAGCCCTATAAACGCGCCGTCACATACACAAACGCAAACGTTTATTCCACAGTATAATTATGGACAGTATGGAAACTAGGGGGTGATTTACACTTACCGATTTCCGTAAAAAAATAAATTTAAAAAACCTACCCTTTTTACTATCGATTCAGGTCGATAATCAGTAGTAGAGTACCTCCTTGAATTAGACCAGGATGAAAATCGACAGACTGTATACAAAAACAAACTCACAGAAAAAAGCGGCACCTCACAGGAGCGCCAGTTTATGTCAAGCCCTGGACGCGACCACCCACAATGTGTAGTCGCATCCAGTGCCACCACATCGGCGAGTCCCAGCGGCCCACGAACTCTAATCTATCCTATATCAACTAACCTTGGAAGTAAAACTTACAAACCTCAGATGGCATATGTTGGTTAAAAAGCCATAAAAAAAAACCCAAAGATTAAGTCTTCTTCTTACATCTTTATTCAGGTCAAGTTCGCGCAAAAATATTGTTTCACCGAAACGTGCGTCTAGAAAATATGATGAATCAACATACTCAAAAAAACCTAGAATTCGTACAAGGATTTTTAAACTAACATACCCTGAATGTGTTAAATAGAGAATGAGAACAACAACGTAGAAAGATAAAGATAAAGATTCATTTATTTGCAAAAACATGTGTAGATAATATACATGGTGTTTACTATAGGTGTTACAGGATATTCTTTGGCCCAACATGTTTGACCAATAGCTGGTGTACAAATTAGATCGGAAGACCATTAGGTTTAAAAAAAATAAAAATTAGAAATTATACAAAGTTAAATAATCAAAAAAAAAAAACATAATAACAATTAACATTAATATAAAATAAAAAACAATAGGTAAATATTCATGCGATACAAAATAAATTAATAGATTCAGTCAGTATATCAGAGCGATTTGTCATTTAAACATTCATTGACATTATAGTAGGCTTTTTCTGTCAGTATTTTTTTAAATATTTTCTTAAACTAGTCTGTATTTAGTTTTTTTACACAGATAGGAAATGAACTTCCAAGCTCAAACTCAAAGCGCTTACTTCATAACAGATACTGTTGAATGTCAGAAAAACAACGAAAGCGAAGTCACAGTCACAAGGCATAATAACTTGTGAAAGTACTGTAGTTGCCCATTCCAAAGCGTAGATCTCTATGGAGAAGAATGGGTAAGAAACTGCATGGACACTCTTTTAAGTCAAAATGTTGGTTACATCATTCATGTTGATATTATACATTATTTGTGAGGACGATGTACAAAGACGTGCAAGTTAAGACTAAGAGCGTCCAGAGTAAAAATATACAGTCAACAATACAAAAATAAGATAAACCATGGCAGCAAACAAATGAAAGATCGTCATTTTGGCCGATGGTAAACCCTGGTATTCAGTTGTATCCGTTTAGACTGGAAACCGGCCTTAACTAGTTGGGAAAAGGTTGAAGCATTTGAGAATGACAAGGTGAAGAAGGTTAAAGTTCATATACGGCCGTTTTCAATAACTTACTAACAGCTAACGACACGTTGCTATCTCAGATAAACAGTTAAAGAAACATCAACTGTCAACCCTCCGAGAGACAGTTACTGACGTGGATAGAATATTCGTGTCAATTCATGGCTAACTTTGTTTATAGAAACACCGATAGCTACTAAAGTAAGGCATATTAACTAACCGTTATACGTAAGTAAGTTAAAGAAAAAGGCCGTAAGACTAACACTAACACCCTTATGTATAAAACAAGTCCAAGTGATTACTTGAGTAAAAGTCATTATTTAAGATACGATTTTTATTCAGTCGTTTAATAATTGCTTGAAGTTAGAACTGTCAAAGTTAGAATAATTCCTAGCTTTGCTTTCTTTAGCGGTTCTTACTTCGTTTAAATTCTTGTCTATTGCATAAAAATGTTTGCATTAGTAATTACCTAAACTCATGTAATTACTTCTTTAACTTGACTATAGATACGGATGTAAAACATAAATGAAAGCAATTAGAATCAATTCTATTTACATTATTTAAAAACTGTTAATAGATGTATAAATCCTTCCTAACTTTAAAATTATAAATGCGAAAGTAAGTTTGTTTGTTACCATTTCACGCCTAAACCACTGAACCGATCATCCTGAAATTTTGCATATACGTTGTCAGGGGTACAGAAACGGACACAGGGTACCTTTCATCCCGAAAAAAAAATCAGTTCCCGAGGAAAACAACCATAACGTACTTATGATAATAGATGGCGCTACGTGTCTTTAGAATCATAATTAAATTATATTAGTACAAGCAGAGTACACCCCGAATTGATTGCCAAATTCAAAATTAACGCGAGCGAAGCCGCGGGCAAAAGCTAGTAATTACATACAGGTCTGGTCCAAATAGTGACGTCGTCGTATCCGAAAATACGCCATGTATTTTGAGCGATGATTCATAGTATTCGAGTATAGATTCTTGAAAATTGTATGGGAACCGATTTAAAAAACGATTCTTTGTTCTAAGACGTTCAAAAGTGCCTTTTAATGACCTAATTGAAATAAAAGGTATGAGTTCTAACGACTTGTAACGATCTGGCGATCTTGGTGGCCAAGAGAGAGAGGTCTCCGTAAAGGCTTAACAGTTTGTTTGGGAAAAAATCTCGCAACAAAGCTATGGTGTCTCTAGCACTTTGTGGCGTAGCGCGATCTTGCTTAAACCATGTGTGTGAAGTTAAGGAAGGATGTTCCCTCAGTAGCGAAAGAAAATAATCATTGATCATGCGCCGACAAGTATTTCCGCCCTCTTGAATATTATACCGTGAACAAAATCTACGACGAACAACAACACAAAAGTCATGCCTTGAAAAACGCTTCGATTGCGAACGCACGTTGTTCACCAGTCCATTACGACATTGTGATTAAATAACTCTCACGAATGATAAATCAAACGCGGCCGTACGCTCGCCCCTCCGCTCTATGGTATATGCACAGTTCGATATTTAAATCCTAACTCGTCCACCGGACACCCTGTACTTGGAGTGACTGCCTGGTCGACACATCCCAGTAATACTAGACTGGTGCAGTCTTTCGGGCGTCTGAGTGTGACTGACTGTAACGACTGGCAGATCTAAAAATGATAGCCAGGACGAATGGCTTAGCCTGCTTTCCCAGGCACGTAATGGATGGTCACTCATCCATGGACCAACCTTGGCAAGTGTTGCTTAGCCTCCTAGATCGATTCGTGCGGCTTTTGTTATTTGGTCACGTGCTCCTCAAAACAAATATGTAAGATACAGGAAAATAAATAGTAGGAAATGAATGTGCAATGTTTAATTTGATAATTGCTTAGTAACACCTTAGTAAAGAACAATATCTAATTTATTGACACATAAAAAACAGTAGGTAGGTATACAGCGTGTAACAGAAAGGGTATAATCATATGGAATACTGTGGTACTGACCATCAAACTGAACAACTTTCTCTATGGCACCACCATCGAAATCGTAAAAAAATAATCAGCTGTCCCATACATTTGGGTCGAGTAGGTATTGAAATTTTGTATAGGACAGCTGATTATTTTTTTACGATTTCGATGGTGGTGCCATAGAGAAAGTTGTTCAGTTTGATGGTCAGTACCACAGTATTCCATATGATTATACCCTTTCTGTTACATGTTGTATATGGGCGCAAAACCATCATTTGATTTTAATTTTAAGTTAATTTATAATTTAAGGGTAGTTACGTTTTTATTTTGACTTATTATGTAGGTTTATTGAATTAATATTTCTATTGTAGGGTAGTGAGTTTTCTATTTGACATGTGCTGATTTACTGAACTAAATTCGTATTTCCGTTTATTTAATTTGAAAGTAATTGTGATTTCCGATTGTTTCATATTAAGGATTTATGTTTGATTTATGTAAAATATGGTTACTTCTGTTTGCTTAATTATGAATTTCTTTTGATATGTGTAGAATTATTTAAAAGTCTAGTCCAAAGCGATGATTATTCAGAAGATATTTTGATCTCTCCCGCCTTGCAAAATTACATATTGTTATTTTTATTCTACCTGTCGCTACCAACCTCTTTTTGAATATCTGTGTATAAAAGCCGTTGTATTGGGAAAGCAAGGAGATTCTTAGTTAGCTAAACATGGAATAAACACCATGAACTGGAGTAAGGTATTTTCTTTATACTAGTGCTAATATTTCCTGCTGTTTCCTATTTGCTGAGTAATTGTGTGACGTATATATATTGGTGCAAACCAATATGTTGTGTGACTCTGACGACGACGGCCATGATGATGCCGCCGACATATACTTTACTTAGGTAACTATGAAATTGCCGTTTTTTCTCACATTTTGTTCTATTTGTAACTTTGACGTCTAAACGCGTATGAATTCGCCATTAGAGGCGCTAGTGTAGCGCGAGGTCTCCGAAATGTCAGCGTTGATTGCTTTTTTATTACGTATTTTACTAATCACGATTGTGGTCTAGATTGAGCCATTCCTGATTAATTATGACTTGAAGAATTTAAGTAGCAACATAGGATCTTGTTTGTTAGTACTTGGAGGTAAAATGATTTTTAAATGTTTCATGCTTGCTAATTTTAGGGAGAATATTGTAAATATGTATCTGAAGTTTACAAGATATTGTTATACGTAATGAAAATTTTATGAAGTTATTTGTACTATAAAGTATAAAATTTAATTATTGACAAGACTTTACTCGACAGTGGCGCCATCTCGTGAGCTCAAAACCAAAATAGCCCTCATTCCATTTTTATTGGATTAATTGTAAAAATCGTACAAGTGGTTGCATATTACCTCAAGTGTGTCAAAACACCTGTTTCAATGTGTCGTCGGTTTCACTACTTCGAATAGGTATATTTTTGTCAAAGACTGTGTTTTGAGAATTTAAGATACGCAGTGCAGCGCAACTTATGTCACTTTAACTATTGAAATTGCATCATACATAATCGGTTCAGACGTTTCCAAGAACGAAAAAAAAGGTTAGTATGGAAATATAACTTTTCACGGAATCGTCCAAACAAATCGGCAATTTCATTCTTTAACCCCTATTATTACATCTAGCTAACTCAGCTAACGAAGAACATCACCATCACTCTCCCGCCCTTGTCCCAATTTATTTGAGGTCGCAGCATGTCTTCTTCTTCCATACGTCTCTATTACTCGTCATCTCATCAGACAACTCCTTTCTTGCCAAATCATCCTTCACACGAAAACGACACGCGACGACGACGAGTTTTTCTTTTCTTTCTTTCTTTCATCTTTCTTTTTCTTTCGTTTCTTTTTTCTTTCTTTTCTTTTTCTTTTTTATTATAAAATGTTTACTTTTTATATAATTTTGTTTTAATGATAATTCAACCATTTTTTGTATTGTCCTGTGTGAGTCTAGTAAATACTCTTTCTTTCTTTTCTTTCTTTCTTTCACACAGTATATCCATTGTTTCTTTCATCTTCTTCTACTCCTAAACCATCAATTACATGCATACTCAATAGTTTCCTCACGATCACGACGTTATCTTAATTCCTCCGCATCACACGCCCATACCAGGACAATCGATTACCTTTCTGAGTTTCTGAAGAACATTTACTATTACATCAAACAAAAATAAAAACTGTGGAAATATTTTAGCTTAATAATACTATATCATTGACCCCAGGTACCCTAAAACGACACGTTTTACAGAAACGTGTCTGCAAATGATACTTGCAAAAGCTAATGACCACTTAGAAATAATTCTGCAGAAGAATATTATGACGCTAACTGTCATTTGTCCGATCTTTCAACATAAACATGTAATTTTAAAAAGATAGAAAAATTCTTCGTAATCACTGAAAAATGGCTGGTCATGGGTTTTTAGGCGCATGTCCTACCGCCAACGAGGTAAAGACCATGTCTTTAACTCGTTCGGCTCGTTCGACTCGTTCGTTCGGCTTAAAACCAAAGAATTTTGAGGTGGATATTCTTGTCACATCTATACTAGTCTATACTAATATTATAAAGCTGAATAGTTTGTTTGTTTGTTTGTTTGAACGCGGTAATCTCAGGAACTACTGGTTGGAATTGAAAAATTCTTAGTGTTGGTTAGCCCATTTATCGAGAAAGGCTATAGGCTATATATCATCACGCTACAACCAAGAGGAGCGGAGCATCAATGATAAATGTTGCAAAAACGGGGAAAATTGATTCTCTTTGATAGCTTCCGTTGCGTGCGCTGCGTAAACGGTTAAAAGTGCATAAAAATAATATATTAGGGAATTATTCCCCTTAAAAATGTCTAAAAAAAAGTCCGCGACAGCACATACCTATCTGTTAAGGTTGACTAACAATAACCATTTTTATGATTTTAAAATTTGGTCAAAAATAATGCCTTATTTGCAAAGGTGTTTTTACCGACATAGTATTAATCCTTATCAAAATAAGTATATTAGTCATCTTAAGCGTTCAATTGGAACCAAAATTGCCCTTAACACCATTCAATTTAGGTGAATAACTTTGGAGATATCACAGTTTTAAAATAACTCCGCATCAAAATAATGACCCGCGTGCGCTGCGAGGCGGGCGTTTATGTTGTTGGGAAAACCAATGTGATTAGATTCAATGCACAAATATTCTGCGTAACTTAGAGAAGGTTTTAGTTTTTGTTTCATTGTAATCAGTGCTCTCTATCAAAAGATTTATGAATTTAAAGTGTTCAAGAAGAACTTATCAACATTGTGTAAGATACATGCAACCACATCTATTGCACCAAAATGGTACTAATTAATAAAAATGTGCTCACAAGATAACTTTTAAATCGGCTGACCGGCTTTACAAAAAGTTCTGATGGCAAAAAGTACTCTAGATTAGTCTACATGACGCTATAACCCTGTAGAGTGTGTGTTCAATCGCTTTCCATGCTGTATATTCTATCGGTCTAACTACGTGCTCGATAGATGGCGCTGTTCATTCCACTCCAATATCTGAATCGCGGTGTTTTTCGTGAAAGAATGACCCTCGCCCGTGTAAAATGTCTGAAGCTTGGTTTTTTCACCGACGAAACAAAAAGAGGAGGTTCTCAATTCGACGCGTCTATATTTTTTTTATTTTATGAATGATATGCATGATCCTTTTTCTTTAAATTGAGAAATCGTGTTTGGGCTCATTTCATGCTCCTTGATGAGAACTTTAGACCTATGTGGAGTATGACTGTCATGGAAGGTCTGACGATGGAGACGGAAGGTAGTTGCAAGAGGTCCTCAAGAGTTTACAGCATCTATATCGTGTTTGGGCTGATTTCATGCACCTTGATGAGAACTTTAGACCTGCCTGGAGTATGTCTATCATCAAAGATCTGACGATGAAGACGGAAGGCAGTTGCAAAAGGTCCGAAACAGTTTACAGCAGTTTTATCGTGTCTCGGCTCATTTCAAGAACTTTGATGAGAACTTTCGTCCTACCTGGTGTATGACTGTCATCCAGTGTCTAAAGATGAAGACCTAAGATTGTCGAGAGTCGCGGGCCTGTGGACGTTGAGTAATGAGCTAGCTTGCCATCCGTCCGTCTTATAACGACAGGCCGTATCAACGGCGCGTTCGTGTTCCACGCCCGCCTCAAAGAGATGTCAGCAAACGAGAAGGGGTTCGAGAGGACCGATGCCTGTCAGGGTTGCGGGACTGTTTGAAAGAGATACAGCGGCCCTGGAACGCAAAGGGCAAAAGAAGAAAAGTGGATGGGTTTAGTCAGTACAAGTCTGACACTCCCTTCCGCTCCATCCAGAGTGGAAGAGGTCATTTGATGATTTCCCATCGGTAAAAAAAAGGAACGCCTGATTTGGAAAAACATAAGTAGAATATTTTTGCGATTAATGCAAATATTTCCGAGAAATTAAATTGTTAACTACTTGAATCTGTACTAATAATATAAAGCTGAAGAGTTTGTTTATTTCGTTGATTGAACGCGCTAATTTCTGGAACTACTGGTTTGAAATGATAAATTAGTTTAGTGTTGGATAGCCCATTTATCGAGAAGCGGAGCATCAATGAAAAATATTTCAAAAACAGGGATTTATTCCTTTTGAGAGCTTCCGTTGTGCGTGAACGGTTAAAGTTACGCAATTATCATGTATGTCGGAATTGTCCCTCTTAAAAAGCTCTAAAAAAATGTCCGCAAAGGCCAGATGTCTAACTTTAAAGGTTGACGCACACTACTCGCTCTCCCTCCCCTATACTCTCTTTTATGTACTCACGCACGCAGACGAAGTTGCGCGGGTCAGCTAGTACAAGAATAAAGAGGAAAGAGTATAAATTAGAAGAATTTTGAAATTTACGCCAGTTACAGAAAAGTTGAAAGGGAATGGACTGTCTTGGTATGGGCATGTGATGAAGAGGGACGAATCGCATGTGACTAAAAGAGTGATGAATGGAGAGGGAGAGGAAGACCAAAGAAAAGAGGGATGGATTGTGTGAGTAATGAAATTAAGGAAAAAGGAGTAAATGATAGCGTGACAATGGACAGGGGAGAATGGAAGAAAAAGGCCTGTTGCGCCGACCCCGAGTAACATAGGACCAGACAGGAAGATTATTTTTTTGCTCAAAAACGTACTAAATAAAGATTCCATCTAACATCACGCCCCACAGAGACAGACAGATGTGTACCGATTAGTACGGCCCCATTTCGCCGTTGCAGTTAGGATTAAGTCCCATATACAGGGTGTAACAAGAGCCTTAACGAAGCCGTCAACCAAGCATTCTGTACATCAAACTAAGTAACTTTACGCAAAAATTATTGATGGGAAGCGACTTTTGTTTTTGGAGTGAAAAATCACGTTTTACGGTAGGAGTCAATGAAACGGACTCAAAACATTGTGCTGATGGATGGATTGAATAGTACGGGGGTCGTGGAGGTGTTTAAAGTAAAAATCTTACAATCAAAACATGTATTAAAAAAACAAACTTGTGAAAAAGTTGTAACTTTGACCCCCAATATCTCCGTAACTAGAAGGTTCCCAGGTATGGTCTAGAACAAAAAAAATATCGCAATGACGGGGAGAACAAGTGCCTTTCGGCTTCGTTAAGGGTCTTGTTACACCCTTTATATTTATCTAGTCGATTTTGGAATGTAATATTATAAGGGAAAGACTATAGCGATCAACGCACAAATCCAATCCAACGTTTTGTCCGTCCTGGGAATCGAACCCCGGACCTCATGCTTAGCAGTCGCTGCTTACAACCACTACACCAAGTCAAACTTACAAGTTGTTTTAGTTGCTAGTTCTACTGTCCAATCATAGTTATTTTACTCAAAGGTATTAGATTCGCTGAGAGGATTGTGTAAGAAAAAAATGGTCTCTAAGGGATTCAAACCTCCTTAGAAACTCCTCTTTCTACTAGGCCAGGTAAACCACCTTAAGAGGGAACAGGACCTGCTAGGTAGGTATTTGAAGAAACTATTGCCGTCGCGTTGCGTCAAGCCTGTCCCCGTAGAGTGCGATAGGGACAGCTGCAGTTCAGACCGATTATATCACAAAAATTTTGACGATATCGCCATTTCGTATTTTTATTGTTTCTCCTCGAAAACTGAGCCGATTCAATTATTTTTGACGTTAACATTTTAAGAAAGAGTATGTCGACGTTCGTATTTCTTTCCTATTCTAGGTTTTATTTCTTATATCTTAAAAATTTTCGAATTTGTTTAGTAGTCCTCTAATCACCACCGTCAAATGGGTATTTTTTGTAATTTTTTGAGGGTTATTTAATATTTGCTGAAAAAAAGGAAATGGCAGGGACGTGTCTACAGCAGACCTTGATTTTATAGGACAAAAAACTGATTGCACTAGCATTAAGCAGAAAGAAAAAAAGGAAAATACATTTGTATCGCAGCATCAGTTCCCTCTTAATAGCTAGGCGTATTTTTTTTTTCTTTTACTCGAAATAGGCTTGCGATTGGCCGCAACTCGCCTGATGTAAAACGATGACGCGGCCTAGGGTGCAGCACGCATGCCTAGAAGAAACTGATTCACTAGGGGGAACTGTGAAAAGAACTGTATTCGCTTCTCGCTAATCGGTGGCAGTGGGACATGGTGCCTAGCTTCTGAGATGTAAATACTGAAACTAAGAGATCCGTAATTATTTTTTTGCTGTCGTATTGTTGAAATTATCTTGGCTTAATCCTAATGGAGACGGCGATTTTCATAAATTATCACTTACGATTGAACAATCTTCATGAAGGGGACAAAAACAACTGATTTTAGGGTTCTATACTACAAAATTGCTAAGTTCCTTCCTACGGGATTGATTAAGATCAACAATCATTATACCAACCTCTAAAATATCAACACCATAATATCAACGAAGCAGCGGTGGCCCAGTGATCGCGGCCCCGACGTACAAACAGTAAGTTGTTCGAACCGAGGCAGGGGCATTACTTGGTGTAATTTATTTCGACACAACTGCTACTGGGAACATTAGGCTGAATAAGCTTATGCTAAGCTCAACGATTAAAAGTCACAACACTTTAATTAAACGTTTAATAAATCAACATTGAAAATATCAACATATTAACTTTTACTAAACATTTCTTTTCAAACATTTAGGTGTTCGCTAGTTGTAACATAAAGGTTCTCCACAAAATTAAGATATACAGCAAACATTATTATCGCTTGTGCAGTGGTGCATAATAATTATTGCTTTACAAGTAAACGATACCATAGATGAATTAGAACCGAACCGTACACAGAAACAGATGAAAAATCTAGCACGTACTATTGGAACAAGTGAGGAGATTGTTCTTCTTGCTAATATTATTGCAACAGATTTCCATTCATTTTCCAATGTCTTGTCCAACGTTCCAATTCATTTTCTTTTATTTTTAACTCTATATCCCACATTTTTTCTTTATATTCCCTCTCTTTTAATTTAATCTGCAAGTCTTCCTTATTGATTTCTTGCTGATGTTTCAGTTCTTCTTCCAATATTTGAATTTTTAAGGAATCAATTTTATTCACACATGCATCTGTAATGAAAAAAATAATTTCATATCCAAAAAAACTTTATCATAAAAAACCTAGTTGGTATGGCATTCAAGGTATTGTCTACCAGTTGATAATTAGTCACCATCTGTATAGACCAACTACTGTACTAATATAATAAAGAGGTAAAGTTAGTGAGGTTGCAGGGGGTAATCTCTGGATCTACTGAACCGATTTTGAAAATTGTTTCACTAATAGGAAGCTACATTATCCCCGAATGCCATAGGTTATATTTACAACGTGCCCGTGGCATAATTCCCGACCAAAACGCGAGTGAAGTTGCGGGCAACAGCTAGTAGCCTATAAACGCCTGTTGTAATGCTATAGTTAACAATTATCATCAATTGTGATGCGCTGGGTATTGCAGGCGCTATAAAACCCTCGCCTTCGGCTCGCGTGTGAATTCCTCCTCGACTGCAATGGCAAAGTTTGCTCACTTGTATCAAACTGTAGTATTCTCGACCCGCAAGAGCTCATGCTGAGTAGTAGTGCTTGGTCTCGAAAGAACATGTAACATATATGTTATAAATGATGTAACAAGGCCCTTAACGAAAGCCGAAAGGCACTTGTTCTACCTGTTATTGCGATCATTTTTGTGTTCTAGACCATACCTAGGAACCTTCTAGTTACGGAGATATTGGGGGTCGAAGTTCCAACATTTTCCCAAGTTTTTTTTTTACTAAGAACATATTTTTAATGTAAGATTTTTACTTCTGCAATGGACAGAGGAAGCCATTTCAATGTCCTGAGTGCAACAAGGTAATCAACTAATTCTTTATAGTTAAATGAGTTAGTGCTGCATATAATTGTAAATTCCTCCTCAAGTGCCGCAATCACACCCACCTCTACGACCCCCGTACTATTCAATGCATCCACCAGCACAATGTTTTGAGTGCGTTACATTGAGTCGTACCGTATAACGTGATTTTACACCCCAAAAAAAAATGTCGTTTCCCAGCAATATTTTTTGCGTAAAGTTACTTACTTTGATGTACCGCATGTTTGGTTAACGGCTTCGTTAAGGGTCTTGTTCAGTGGCGTGCAGTAGTTCTTCTGGTAAGGTAGGCCACCCATACTGAATTACTGACACCCAAAACAAAAAACTCGGCAACATCACAGCGTCGCTCTACTTAGGATGACCCTCAAAGTCGTCACATCTATTGATATATTCAGTCACCCTTCCGGGACCCCCGCACCCGCCCCTGGTATTTTTAGTACTTAAGCTTATGAGAAACAACGCCATCTAGCTTAAATATCAGGAATTTCAATGGCATTCAGTCAATACAAAAACGAAGGTAGAAGCTTCGTTAAAAAAAATCTTAAAAATAAAACAGTGCGCTGTCAACAAAAAAATAAAATTACCTAAAATTACCATGGTATAGTGTAGATTTTTGGAATATTAGAAAAAAAACATTGAAAATAAGCCTGTAAAAACCAAAGTTATAAATACAAGAACTCACCACATTATTCAAAGTTCAAATCACGATTTTCTGACAATGCAATCAGAAGCAAGATTCATTTGAAATCACGAGTACGATATGAATTTTGGGTTAATTCTCGTAATTCGGGTACCTACACCTTTAGACACAACTTGAATCTTATCATTAAACGATTGTGAATACTTAATGTTTTTAACTTATAACAAACACACATTATCAGCGCAAACTTCACAACAGAACACCATTTTACGTAAATAAACAAATACAACAAATAATATTTACACTACTGTACGTTTCAAACCGAATTACAACCGTCAGATACTCGTATTATAAAAAGCAAAACATTCAAGATCGCGAAATAAATTTTGCTTGTCACATGAAACAAATATGGCTTACAACTTTCTAAGAAAAACATAATTGCTACTTTGTCGATAATAATAATAATATTTTTTATTATTCTTTTTTCTGCAATTCAATAATTTTATATATTTTTCGACAAATTTAATTGTTTTATATATGTTTTGGACAATCAGAATACAAGAAAAAAAAAAACTAAAATGGAATTAAATAATTTGGAACGAGTACCTACGAAATTCGAACATAAATAATAATGCAGGAATATTGAAGCGTCAAATACCCAGGAATGCTGACTAGAAGCCGGGCAAAGCAACAGGCACACCCACCATCTCCGGGCTCGTCGCTCAGCTCCGCCTCGCAGCCGCCGGGACGCGCCACATCCGTGAGCATCGTGTCACCGGTCGCTGCAGTTGCGTCGAGCTCGAGCGACGAGTTTTTCTCTCCGCCGTCGACACCACCACCTCCACCACGACGACAAGGAAGAGGACGGCCACCAGCGGGCTTGGGACCTCGAGGCCAACCGGCCCCGAACAGGGTCCCCGCTGCCGGTGGAAATGTGTCGCGCATGCGATGGACTCTGTCCATTAATGAGAACGTCATGCGCGCATATTATGGGGCTACTGAGGGGGGAAGCAACTTGACTGCATACCGTGGTCGGATGCTCTCTCTGTTTCAGGTGCTTGAGCCAGCTATCAGCGTGTCAGCACAACGACTGTCGGATCAGGTGCGGGTCATCCAGCGTAACCATATGTTAGATGACACCGTACTTGAGCGACTACGCCTCGATTCACGGAGTGACCCAGTTCCGCCTGCTTCGCCAATGATCGCGGTACAGCAGCAAAATGTACCCAGTGCTTTGCCGCGATCCGACCGCGGTGGTGAAGAGGATGACGAAGTTATATCCGTGAGTAGCCAATGCAACGTACAATTGAGGAGCGCTTTGGAGGGTGCGTTCCGGGAGTACCGTTCCACACCACCTGAACTTAGACCACGTCTACCTCGTTTGCCAATGCACAAGAAAAATAAGGCGCTGGTGTGTGCTCTAGATTCGCAGCTGTCAACCTGCTTTGGCAGCAGCAAAGACCTCGCCGATACCCACTCAATATTGTACTGTGGAGCTGTAGCGGCATGTCGTGTAGCTCACGTTAAATTTCCCAACAACGACAGAGCTACACGACCAAAATTAGCTGTTCCAGCTTGGCAGTGCAGGATTGAGAGGCGTATCGGTGGGGCTAGAGCACTCATCGGCAAGTTAATCTGCTTCAGGGAGGGCAATACTCGTCCTAGAGTGATGCGCTTTGTGAGGCGGGCATTCTCGGGAACTGATATTAGTTCTCGAGATTACTTAGCCTGCGTCACAGAGCGTATCGACTTCCTGAAGCAGAAGATCTGTGCATGGGCAAGCCGTATTCGTCGGTACAAACGGCGAGTGGAGCGATACACTCAGAATCGCACATTCCAAAGCGATGAAAGGTGGGTATATCGGGCTTGGGAGCGACCAGACCAAGGTGTGACTGACACGCGTCTGCCGGATGATGACGCCATGTGTTCATTCTGGCGCAGCATCTAGTCGGTGCCTGTCAGTCACACTGAGGGCGATTGGACCCGGGAGGTTGAACAAGCGTGTGATCCAATACAAGAAATGGGGGCAATCATCATCAGCCCCCAAGACGTAGCTCGTGCAGTCCGTCCGTTACCTAACTGGAAGTCTCCAGGGCCGGACGGACTGCACAACTTCTGGATTAAGTGGTTCCAAAGATCGCACACTTGCTTGGCGTCCCAGTTTCAATCAGCCTTAGAGTCAGGGTCGCTGCCCCAGTTCTTGACGACAGGAATTACCCACCTGCTCCATAAATCAGGTAGTACTGAGGAGCCCAAAAATTATAGACCAATCACTTGTCTTCCAACGGTCTATAAAGTTCTTACATCCATTTTGAGAGCTAAAATCAATCAACATATTGAGACTAATTCTATCATGTCTGCCTCTCAGAATGGATGTAGGAATGGGTCCCGCGGTACTAAGGAGCTGCTCCTCATTGATATGGCCATTAGCCAACAGGTTCGCCGCTCCCGAAGGGATCTGTCTACATGTTGGATAGATTACAAGAAAGCCTATGATTCTGTGCCTCATACATGGCTCATGAGGGTGCTGGAGTTGTATAAAGTAGATGCAACTCTGCGTACCTTCCTGGTGTCATGTATGGGGCACTGGAGAACGGTTCTTCGCTATCCAGGATGTCGACAGATCCAGGGGAACAGCGAACCGATAAGGATCGAACGCGGTATATTCCAGGGTGATAGTCTGAGTCCATTGTGGTTTTGTCTAGCCTTGAACCCTCTCAGCACACTGCTGGAGGGTTCAAGTCTAGGCTATAGGTTGAGGAGAGGTGGTCAGGTCATATCTCACCTTCTTTACATGGATGATCTGAAACTCTTTGCCCCCAACAATTTGCAACTGATGGATCTACTGAAGGTAACAGAAACCTTCAGTAGCGCCATCAGGATGGAATTTGGTGTGGACAAATGTGCAGTCATGCATGTAAAGCGAGGGGAGATTATGGAATCCGTGGGAACTCAACTCTCGGATTCCATACACCTTAGATCCCTCTCCTTAACAGAATCCTACAAGTATTTGGGTATGTCGGAAGCATTAGGTATCAATACCGCCGACATGAAGCAATCGTTGAGGGAACGCTTTTTTGGCCGCCTGAATAAGGTGCTAAACAGTCTTTTGTCAGGCGGAAACAAGGTGCGCGCCTTCAACGGTTGGGTCATGCCGGTTTTGATGTATTCATTCGGCATACTCAAATGGACTCAGACGGAACTTGATGCCCTGGATAGGAGGGTCCGCGCGCTGCTGACCGCAAATCGAATGCATCACCCACGGTCGTCGGTGATGAGACTGTATATCCCGCGGAAGTGTGGGGGTCGTGGCTTCTTAAATGCTAAGACCCTGCACAACCGTGAGGTATGCAGTCTCAGGCAGGGACTGCATACCGATACAATTTTGATATCGATATCAAATTATCGATATAAATACTGATATTTCGGTATCTCTTTATCGATATTGATACCGATATTTTTATTCAGTATACTAATATATATACTTTAATGTGCCTATACCAATATCGATACCGATACTAAAATACCAATATTTTACCAATAAATGACCTTTATCCGGCGGTCATATTTGCGATTCACGCCATCCGTCTCCTGGCCCGTCTAGGTACGGTCGTGCGTGTGATACCTACGCGAATTTAGGTTTCTAGTGATTGGTGCGTCAACATGGCCGGATTGGCTGGTTTGTATTTTCTATCTTTAAGGTGGAAGCGCAAGGGTAGCCCGCGAAATTTAGATTCTACGGTTACGGTTTACGGTTAGGTAACCCTAAGCCTAGTGATGACGGATTTCAAATTGTAGGCCTTAAAAGAAAAACCGTGAAATCTGGCGTTGTTTTACGTGTCTCTAATGACAAACAAAAAAATAAAAAATAATCGGTCAATGCTATTAGGCATACAACTTAAAAATCCGAAAGCCCGAAGGTCTCGTTTATTAATTAAGGACGTCCTATTCTTAATCGAAGAAAATGTTTTTCTGCACGCGTTACACCGTCAAAACATAAGATGAGCTGCCAATAAATGAGGATGATTTTATTAACGGCCGTTTTCAGTACTTACGCGGTTGACTGAGGGTTGTTGTCTCGGATGGACGGTTGAAGTGACATTGGCTGTGGCTGCCGTTACTGTAACTTTGTTGTCGGGCATCTATCTGGCGTAAGCGGACTATGCCACCTCTGGTCGTTGGTGGGCCCATCCCTCCAAAGCATTTCGTTTGCAATTTACAATTTTCATCATGTTTCCTAAACTAATTAATTTGTCGACCTAAATCATTTTGTGTTATTGTTTTTGAAGGTAGACCTATTTCTGACGCTATTTTCATTGAAGTATCTGCAATAGTTGAAGTTCACATTTTTAAGTTACGTAGTAGTGGATTCGTAATTCACTGAGGAGAATTTTTGGTTTTTACGTCATAATAAGTCAACTAAAATTAATCGTAGGCATTCCTCAGATAACGGTCGCAAGTGGATAGGCGATGAAACGGAGTCTGTTGCGCGCTCGTGGCGCAACATCGCTGACTTGTTTCTTGTTGTGAGTGCAGTGGAAGGAATCCAGTTTATTTTGACATTAAGCAAGGCGTTGAAGGGTTTCGCATCTACATGGCTGTGGCCTAGAGATGGGTCGTCGACGTATTTATCGTAAACGAAACTATACCGTTCATTTTCGTTCATCGACTGGTCGATTAACTGGGTTACGTCGTCGACGACTGGACTGGGCTGACCTGTTGGTCTCGCGACGACGTCGGCGGCTCGACGTAACTGGACTAATTTAATTGCTGCGTTACTTTTAAGTTAAAAATTACACTCGCAAACATTTAAATGATTCACTACGTGCTTGAACTCTGACCTTGCGCGTCAATCAATAAGAATGAAATAAAATAAAGTTTAGCACAACAAACATCAAAACCACGTGAAACCGTTTTTCTCGCACTTTTCGACGGTTCGTTCGACCGTCGACAACACGACTATTTGGCCCATACAATTAATATCAACTTAATGTGACTATATTTATAGTTCAAATTTGTTTGTCCGACTTTGCTATTTCAACAAATCCGCGTTGCCAAACGCTATGAACACCGTTGTGCAGTCTAAATTCACCCGTCTTTTCGTTTACGAATTCGATTAGTTGATTGATCGACGTTGAACCATCGACTCGTTTATTGTACTTTAACCGTCGAATTAACTGGTTCGTGCATTCAACGCCCATCCCTACTGTGGGCTATCCAGGTGTGACATGGGACCGGTTTAGGGAATTGTTCAATGCTAGATTCAAGTGCGTTGAAACTTCTAAGGCTGCCCTCATTAAACTGAGTGGTGATAGGCCAAAGGAGAGCCGCTACAGATGTGCGCGCCGGCGCCGGGAGCCAGAGGTGTAGGAGGTTTTCATCGCTACCCCAATTAAGTATCACGTGTGCGACGGGCCGAGACGCGGCCAAGCAGATTGCCGTACAAGGGAGACCGGCGTCGGGAAGCCATTGCCTGTGCCGGCTGCTGCAGGCGTTGGGCGGCGACAGCAAGCCAGCGGTGGCTCACTGGTGTATTTCAAGTGCTGTGCGCCGCGCCGGGCCATATTTCCAGTCGCTGCATAGCAGGTAGGTCCAGCGCTGCTGTACCGGTGGAGCCGCGAGTCGTCCTTTGCATCGTTGAGCCCATCCGGAATATTAAAGCACTTTGGTCAGTTATTTAAATTTGACAAAATCAAATTTAAATAACTGACCAAAGTGCTTTTGTTGATTCGGGGACTGAATGTTCCTTAATAAAAGAGAGTATTGGTTGTAAATTTATAGTGATTGAGATTTTGGACGGTGATAGTGTTATAAACTGAAAGCTTTGAATTAAAAGTGCTATGCACATGATAGGTTAAGGAGAATGCCTGAGGGCCAATTACCGTTTGAAGTAGAGTATTTAGAGTTGAGAAATAGTGTGGAACCTTGGTACGGATGGTCGACCGTACCAGTAGATAATACGTAGTCATAGCCCGGAGATTTGTCTCGCTTGAGGAAACTCGAATAAGTCCATGGCCACGCGGTGTGCGTTTAACTCTGGCGGGGGTCAGGTCTGGTAGAGACCATAGAGTCATATGGGACTCGGTGTTCTTGAGGAACATAGTAAAATAAACGGAGGTTTGTTGGAGGGCAAGTGTTGCCCATAGGCCACGAATGAGATTCCTGCTTTGTGTAATGATTAAATGGACGAAGAGCTACTTGGTTGCTCTAGCATTTTAATTGACCTAATTGTTTGTTAGATCTGAAGTGAGCCTACTTGTATGCACACGGTAGGCTAGGAAGATGCCAGCGGGTCACGTACTAGTCGATGTTGATAAGGATTTTGATAATTATGAGCGAGCTTAAGTTGTGGTAGAAGGTCGAGTAAAGCATTCTATCGGCCGTAGTGTGTAATCAGTGGTTGATGCACACGGGCGATCCATTTGATGAATGCGCGAGTTTTGATCCTTGCGATGGATGTGTGAGAGCAATGCGATTGCTGGTCGGCTGGAGAGCCGTGGTGTTAGAGGTTTTACTCGAAGGTTTCTGTAAGCTTGGCAGTTTTTAGTTGCAGTAGAGTTTTAAAGATTGATTCGAACAACTATGGTACATGGCCCAGGGTAGACATTGTTGTATTTTCAATTATTCCCAATTTAACCATGTTTGATTTAATCAAAGAGTAGGATTTGGTTCAAATTAAACAGTAGAGTTCTTTATCTTAACCGACCTGATGTATGTAGAGTTTGGTCAGGAGTGACCGAGTGGAACAAATTTCTGTCGTGGACTGTTTGTTTGCAGGGTAACCATCACACGAGGAAGTGTGCAAGTAGGATGGCCGTGTTGGAGACGGTCATTGGTACGGGTTTAAAATGAATCCCAAGTACGCGGTGGTGACATCACGCGATCTACTTACAAGTCTACCCACACCACAGCGTCACTTGTCACAGAGCCCAGATGGTAAACTCTGAGCCAGGACGTCGATCAGTCAGTGTCTGATCGCGGCCGAGTTTAGACATCTTAGAACTGTACCCGATTCATTTGTGCCCCGCGTTATTTTGCTAAGTTGTAATCTCAAGTAATTCGTTAGTTTTGCTAGAAACAATGTATCGCTCAGTGTCTTTCCATAGCACGAAACCTATCGTCTGCCCACATGATATAGAAGCGGAGTAAATCCTGACACCCCGACATACAAATATAATCATTATCAATACGATACTATTATTAGGTTTATGTAGTTATTTTAATCAATATCATGAGGTTATAAGATTATTTTATTTATGGCTATTCTATATTCAAAAAAAGCGAAAGCAAACTGATACGCCGCGCAGCCACGCGCCGCCGCGCTATTCATAAAAAATACACATTTTGAAAATTTCAATATGTGTTGTGTTTGTAATTTCAGTTATATATGATATACAGTTTAGCCTTATTAAAAAACTAATTACCTTCTATGAAGTATTTTCGCCGTTAGAACTGAGGGATTATTTTTGTAGAGAAATTGAAAATGACAGCTATTAAACCAATATATAAAAAAGGTAATAAAAAACTGGTTGATAATTACAGACCGATAGCCCTATTGCCTATTTTAGCGAAAATTTACGAAAAGGTCATGCATACGCGATTAATAAATTTTATCGATAAATTCCAAATTTTGAAAAATGAACAGCATGGATTCCAAAAAAAGAAATCGAAAACCACAGCGGCATTTAACTTAATTAGCCTAGTTACTAAAAATATGGACCAGAAAATCCCGACAACTGTTATATTTTTTGACATGTCAAAAGCCTTTGACTTTGTATCGCACGCGCTATTACTAAAAAAATGTGATAAATATGGAATACGCGGTAAGGCAAACGCATGGCTAAAAAGTTACCTTACAAACAGATCGCAATTTGTAGAAATTACTGTGGATAAACCTAATCAAAACGGTGAACTGAAATTCAAATCCAAATTAGATTACAATTGCGCAGGCGTTCCACAGGGCAGTATTTTAGGCCCCCCTTTTTTTTCTAATATATATCAACGACCTGGCAGAAAAAACTGATCATCCCTGCATACTCTTTGCAGATGATGTTTCCGTAATTATCCCTAAAACTAAAGAAAACTATAATGAGGAAATAAATAGTACCGTAAGCAAAGTAATAACTTGGATGGAAAAGAACAACCTTAAACCTAACCTAGATAAAACCAAATATGTACAATTTCGTAACAAAAACTGGAATAACATGGATTTAAATATCACTTATAAAGATAAACATATACAACAATCGGATAGTATGACTTTTCTTGGGATAGTTCTAGATGAGGGTGTTCCTGGATTGGTCATATTGATATGATATGTAGAATACTTGGTAAGTTTGCTTATGTTCTATGGTGTATATCTAACCTAACAAGTAGACAAGCCACATTGTAGGCTTATCATGCATATGTTGGATCAATACTGCGTTATGGTATACTGGTATGGGGCAACTCGGTGCATCTCAGAAGAGCTTTCGTCGCACAAAAGAGGTGTATACGTGCGATTTGTAACGTAGACCCACTTACATCCTGTAAACCACTGTTTAAAAAACTTAGAATACTTACATTAACAGGTATTTATATTGAGGAAATATTTAAATTTACCAAATCTCACCCTGATATGTTTGAAAAACTGGGAGATAAATGTAAGTTCAAAACTAGATATCCTAATAGGTTAATTATTCCTGGTACGAAAACTGAACTATATAGGCGGAGTTGCTATCCTATGTGTAGTCAGATATACAACAAGATTCCTAACCAAATTAAAGAACTTCCAATGGTCCGCTTCAGAAGGGCTTTACGCAAATGGCTAATTGAGAATCCCTTCTATAATATAAAAGAATTCTTTCAATTTAATTGTAAATGACCTAATTTTAATTGTAACAAAATTTGCATGTCATTATATTATGATTGAATATGTTGAGCTACTAATATATTACCTATGTAAGAACTTTTGTAACCATATTTATCTGCAAATAAATCTTTGACTTTGAAATTGACTTAGATTATTTTGGTTTTTTTTTTCTATCGATGGTAACTTCCAGAAATCTGGTTTTTAAATCTAATTAAATCAAATGGTTTATTTGTGATACATGGGTTACATGCAGGTGTTCATTACATAATTATATGCTAAAAAATTCATTCCATGATCAGCCACTTGGGCATACAAATGATTAAATAACATAATGAAAATATGAGTAAAGTGTACAATGATAGAGGGAATCTTTAAATATCTTAAATATTAATTAAATAACTAAAGGTTAAGTAATAAAAACGCAGCACGGGATCAACCGAACGCAAATTTCCGCGGTTTTTTTTAGAATGGGATACGATCAAATTACTCCTCCCGCTATGTTCGTTACGGAACGCCCATGCGAACAAAGTGTTCGATGTTCGTGTTCACCATGTCCTTGTTCGTGTCTAAAGTCTAGTGTAATGTAAAGTAATAACCTCATCTAAATCGAGTAAAATCGCTTCGTTTTAGTTTAGTTAGTTTTTTGTTTCGCACCGAACGTGCGCGTCGACGATGAGTACAGTCTATGAAAAGTCGCGTGACTGAAACCGCGCGTATGTTCAGCACTATAAAAAATCTGACATGGCATTAATAAAGTAAATAACTTCATTTCGATTTCAAATTGGTTTTGTCTACATTAAAGTGCCTATAAACATTATTTTGCTTTTTACGCCCCATCGCGTCAACTACAGTAACGTATACCCTACGTCAATACAGCTAAAATACTGAAAAAAATATTTTCAAAGCTCAGCACCACGGCGTCCACGGCGTCGGGCGTACCTACACGTTGCGTTTGATACATTGCACTGTTGCCGTTCTGTTTCGCGCCGAGATCGCGCGCCGCCACCCGCCCTCGTGACGGTTGATCTCGCAACTTCGCGTTGCAGCCTGATATCAGTACTGAGTATCGATATAATTATCGATATTTTTATATCGGTACTCAAATAACCGATACAAAATATCGATATTTACCCCAGTTATCGATTCTGGTATTGGTATTTTCCTGAAAATATCGATATATTTCGGGTATCGATATCAGTCCCTGGTCTCAGGGAATATTTCCTAGAAGCCGACGTGGGGATGCACCGAGATGTGGTCTCAGTGGACAAGGGCCTCACCCCGCTCTCTCTGGCTAATGAGAACTGGCGCAAGCCTAGAGTATTAGACACTAATGACCGCAAGGAGGTATGGCAGGGCAAGGAACTTCACGGACGCTTTTACCGGGCCCTACATGGGCCCGATGTAGACTTCTTAGCGTCCGTATCTTGGCTGCGCTTCGGTGACCTATTTGGGGAAACCGAAGGTTTTGTCTGTGCAATAATGGACGAAGTTATGATGACGAATAACTACCGGAAATACATTGTGAAGGATGGCACGGTTGACATATGTCGGGCATACCACCGTCCGGGAGAATCGATCCGACATATTATTTCTGGGTGTTCTCGTCTGGCTAACGGAGAGTACTTGCATAGACACAACCTCGTTGCCAGGATTATCCACCAGCAACTTGCTTTGAAGTACAACCTTGTGGAATCAGAAGTGCCATACTATAAGTATGCGCCCGACCCAGTTCTCGATAATGGTAATATCACGTTGTATTGGGATCGACCTATCATCACTGACAGGACTATTGTTGCCAATAAGCCTGACATTGTGGTGATAGATCGATTGGTGCGTCGCGCAATGATTGTTGATATAACGGTTCCGCATGACGAGAACCTCGTGAAAGCAGAGAAAGATAAACAATTCAAATATCTAGATTTGGCTCGCGAGGTTGTCGACATGTGGGACGTGAGTACAGCAGTCATTGTGCCGATAGTCGTGTCGGCCAATGGCTTAATAGCCAATAGCCTCGACGAACATCTGAGGAAGCTCTCGCTAGGCAGTTGGATCAAGGGCTTGATTCAGAAAGCAGTACTTCTGGACACGGCGCGTATTGTTAGGAGGTTCCTCACTCAAGAGCCCTGACCATCGGTATCTCGGACCCTGTTCCCGATGCCGGTGGGCTACTATTTTCTATATTTTTAAATGTTATTTATATAATCTTTGTTACTGAAAATATTTAAAAATGTATATAATATGTAAAGAAAATAAATGAAGGTAATAATAATATAGACCAGATATAACCCTTCAAGATAAATTAAATAAAGTAACATACCTTATAGATATTGCAGTTCCTAATACACATAATCTACAAAAAACAATTGGGGAAAAAATCAGTAAATATGCTGAACTGAAAGAAGAAGTAACCAGAATCTGGAGGCAGGAAAAAGTATACGTTGTACCTATCGTTGTCTCCACTACGGGGGTTATACCCAATCACCTCCACCATAGCCTCAAACTAATAGACCTGAAAGACTCAATTTATATATCACTTCAAAAAGCCGCAATTTTGAACACCTGCAGAATAGTGAGAAAGTTCATGCAGATTGAGGATAATGATTTTCACAACACACATCCTTCATCACACATACACACGCAACATTGACTTGGCATGCGCCCGTTAATGTAGCTTAAACTAGCCAATGAGCTAAGAAACAGAACATGTTTACCTAAAATAATAATAATAATATTGGTTTTAATACAAAGTTAAATTACAATAGTTATTTAAAAACATTTAAAACAGTTTTTATTTAACAAAGGAAATTCAAGAAAATTAGAAAACCAAACAGTGCAAAATTAAAATACAGTTTTATGAAAATGACGTCTGTCAACGGCGTCATCAACAATGAAAAGTATTGAAAAAAACATGATGATAACCAAATGATTACGAGAGCTGCCTCCCGACGCGCACGCCAACCAACCCCGGATCCGTCGCTCAGCTCCGCCTCGCCGCCGCCGGAATCCAGCCCCGTCGTGAGTGCTGTGACACCGGCCGTGGCAGTTGCGTCGAGCTCGAGCGACGAGTATTTCTCTCCGCCGACGTCGCCAATACCTGTGCGTCGGCCGGCGAGAGGCCGGCCACCGAAGAGCCTGGGACTTAGGGGCCAACAGGCCCCGAGCCGGGTCCCCGCTACCGGTGGTTGTGTGCAGCGCATGAGATGGACCCAGTCCATAAACGAAAATGTCATGCGCGCATATTACGGGTCTACAGAGGGGGGAACTAACCTCACCGCGTACCGTGTTAGGATGCTGTCTCTGTTTCAGGATCTTGAACCAACCGTTAACGTCTCGACCCAACGACTGTCGGATCAGGTGCGGGTCATCCAACGCAATCACATGTTGGACGATGCCACACTTGATAGGCTGCGCTCAGAGGTACTTAGCAATCGTATCATCTTGCCTCAGTCACCAACGCGTGGAACGTCAGCTATTGATGCAATCCCAATGCGTTCTAGTCCTATTGTTGAAGAGGAGGATGATAGGGTTGCTATGGTAAGTAGCCAGTGCAACGACCGATTGAGGAGCGCTTTGGAGGATGCGCTTCGCGAGTATCGGTCCACTCCTACCGAACTTAGGCCCCGATTACCACGGTTACCCATGCATAAAAAAAATAGGGCGCTGATGTGTGCCCTGGACTCACAACTCAAGAATATATTCGCGAGTAGCGAGGACCTTGTTGATACACACTCGATCCTGTACTGTGGGGCTGTTGCGGCATGTCGTTTAGCTAAAGTCAAGTTCCCAAATTGTGACTTAGCTACTCGACCAAAACCAGCCGTACCAGCCTGGCAGCGCAGGATCGAGCGCCGTATCGACGGGGCCAGGGTACTTATCGGCAAACTACACTGCTTCAGGGAGGGCAATACACGACCACGTGTGATGCGCTTTGTGAGGCGGGCATTCTCGGGGACTGAAATTAGTCCTCAAGAATTCATGTCCCGTGTTACAGAGCGCATCGACTTCCTGAAGCAGAAAGTTTATGCATGGGCCAATCGTATTCGGCGGTATAAGCGGCGGGTTGATCGATACTCACAGAATCGCATGTTCCAGAGCGATGAGAGGTGGGTATACAGAGCTTGGGAGCGACCTGATCAAAATATGACGGACGTGTGCCGCCCGGATGATGCCACCACGAGTTCTTTCTGGCGCAGCATCTGGTCGGTACCCGTCTGTCATACTGAGGTTGACTGGATGCGACATGTTGAGCGAGTGTGTGAATCTATTCCAGAAATGGAACCAATTTCAATTACGCCGATAGACGTAGCCAGAGCAGTTCGTCCGTTACCGAACTGGAAATCACCGGGACCGGACGGACTGCACAACTTCTGGCTTAAATGGCTAAGTAGTTCACACACTTGCCTAGCATCTCAATTCCAGTCATCCTTAGAGTCTGGGTCGCTACCGCAATTTCTAACAACTAGTATTACCCACCTGCTCCATAAGTCAGGTAGTCCTGCGGAACCCAAGAATTATAGACCGATAACATGTTTGTCAACAGTCTATAAACTTCTTACATCCATTTTGAGAGTGAAAATTAATACACACATTGACAATAACTCCATTATGTCTGCCTCTCAAAATGGATGTAGGAATGGGTCCCGCGGTACTAAGGAGCTACTCCTCATCGACATGGCCATTAGCCAACAGGTTCGTCGATCCCGCAAGGATCTGTCGACATGCTGGATAGATTATAAGAAGGCCTACGACTCTGTTCCACATACATGGCTCATGAAGGTGCTAGAGTTGTACAAGATAGATACAACTCTACGCGCCTTCCTTAAGTCGTGTATGGGGCAATGGAGGACGGTCCTTCGATATCCAGGATGTCGACAGATTCAGGGGAATGATGAACCTGTATGGATTAAAAGGGGAATATTCCAGGGCGACAGTCTGAGTCCACTTTGGTTCTGTCTAGCCCTGAATCCTCTAAGCACATTACTGGAGGATTCAGGCTTAGGCTACCGGTTGAGGAGAGATGGTCAGGTCATATCTCACCTTCTTTACATGGATGATCTGAAACTCTTTGCCCCCAACAAATTGCAACTGATGGAGTTACTGAAAGTAACTGAAACTTTTAGTAGCGCCATCAGGATGGAATTTGGTGTGGACAAATGTGCAGTCATGTATGTAAAGCGAGGGGAGATTATGGAATCCGAGGGAATTCAGCACTCGGATTCCATACACCTGAGATCCCTCTCCTCATCCGAAAGCTATAAATATTTGGGTATGTCGGAAGCGTTAGGCATTAACGTAACTGACATGAAGCAATCGTTGAAGGAGCGCTTCTTCGGTCGCCTGAAGAAGGTATTAAATAGCCTTCTTTCGGGCGGGAACAAGGTGCGCGCCTTCAACGGTTGGGTTATGCCGGTTTTAATGTACTCTTTCGGCATACTCAAATGGACTCAGACCGAACTCGATACCCTGGATAGGAGAGTCCGTACACTGCTCACTGCAAACCGGATGCATCACCCACGATCATCGGTGATGAGACTGTATATCCCGCGGAAGTGCGGGGGTCGAGGCTTTTTAAACGCGAAGACGCTCCACAACCGCGAGGTATGCAGTCTCAGAGAATACTTTTTAAAAGCCGAGGTGGGTATGCACCGAGATGTGGTCGCAGTGGACAAGGGCCTCACCCCGCTGTCCATGGCTAAAGAGAACCCCTATTATTATATCTAGCTAACTCAGCTAACGAAGAACATCACCATCACTCTCCCGCTCTTGTCCCAATTTATTTGAGGTCGCAGCATGTCTTCTTCTTCCATACTTCTCTATTACTCGTCATCTCATCAGACACCTCCTTTCTAGCCATATAATCATTCACACGAAAACGACACGCGACGACGACGAGTTTTTCTTTTCTTTCTTTCATCTTCTTTTTCTTTCATTTCTTTCTTTTCTTTTTCTTTTTTATTATAAAATGTTCACTTTTTATATAATTTTGTTTTAATGATAATTCAACCATTTTTTGTATTGTCCTGTATGAGTCTAGTAAATACTCTTTCTTTCTTTTCTTTCTTTCTTTCACACAGTATATCCTTTTTTTCTTTCATCTTCTTCTACTCCTAAAGCCATCAATTACATGCATTCTCAATAGTTTCCTCACGACGTTATCTTAATTCTTCCGCATCACCCGCCCATACCAGGACAATCGATTACCTTTCTGAGTTTCTGAAGAACATTTACTATTACATCAAACAAAAATAAAAACTGTGGAAATATTTTTAATAATACTATAAAAACAACACGTTTTACAGAAACATGTCTGCAAATGATACTTGCAAAAGCTAATGACCACTTAGAAATAATTCTGCAGAAGAATATTATGACGCTAACTGTCATTTGTCCGATCTTTCAACATAAACATGTAATTTTAAAAAGATAGAAAAATTCTTCGTAATCACTGAAAAATGGCTGGTCATGGGTTTTTAGGCGCATGTCCTACCGCCAACGAGTTAAAGACCATGTCCTTGCTTAAAACCAAAGAATTTTGAGGTGGATATTCTTGTCACATACAAGAATAAAGAGGAATGAGTATATTAGAAGAATGAGGAGAATGTATTGAGGAAAATGTTGAGTATGAATGTGGATGGCTATAAGAGTAGAGGAAGACCAAAGAAACGATGGATGGACTGTGTGAAAGATGATATGGCTAGAAAGGAGGTGACTGCTGAGATGACGAGTAATAGAGAAGTATGGAAGAAGAAGACATGCTGCGCCGACCCCAAGTAAGTTGGGATAAAGGCAGGAGAATGATGAGTATATTAGAAGAAGTTTGAAATTTACGCCAGTTACAGAAAAGTTGAAAGGAAATGGACTGTCTTGGTATGGATATGTGATGAGGAGGGACGAATCGCATGTGAGTAAAAGAGTGATGAATGGAGAGGGAGAGGAAGACCAAAGAAAAGAGGGATGGATTGTGTGAGGAATGAAATGAAGGAAAAAGGAGTAAATGATAGCGTGACGATGGACAGGGGAGAATGGAAGAAAAAGGCATGTTGCGCCGACCCCGAGTAACATAGGACCAGACAGGAAGATTATTTTTTTGCTCAAAGACGTACTAAATAAGATTACTAAATAAGATTCCACCTAACATCACGCCCCACAGACATAGACAGATGTGTACCGATTAGTACGGCCCCATTTCGCCGTTGCAGTTAGGATTAAGTCCCATATACAGGGTGTAACAAGACCCTTAACGAAGCCGTCAACCAAGCATTCTGTACATCAAACTAAATAGCTTTACGCAAAAATTATTGATGGGATACGAATTTTTTTTTGGAGTGAAAAATCACGTTTTACGGTAGGAATCAATGAAACGCACTCAAAACATTGTGCTGATGGATGGATTGAATTGTACGGGGGTCGTGGAGGTGTTAAACTTGTGAAAAAGTTGTAACTTTGACCCCCAATATCTCCGTAACTAGAAGGTTCCCAGGTATGGTCTAGAACAAAAAAAATATCGCAATGACGGGGAGAACAAGTGCCTTTCGGCTTCGTTAAGGGTCTTGTTACACCCTTTATTTTTATCTAGTCGATTTTGGAATGTAATATTATAAGGGAAAGACTATAGCGATCAACGCACAAATCCAACCCAACGTTTTGTCCGTCCTGGGAATCGAACCCCGGACCTCATGCTTAGCAGTCGCTGCTTACAACCACTACACCAAGTCAAACTTACAAGTTGTTTTAGTTGCTAGTTCTACTGTCCAATCATAGTTATTTTACTCAAAGGTATTAGATTCGCTGAGAGGATTGTGTAAGAAAAAAATGGTCTCTAAGGGATTCAAACCTCCTTAGAAACTCCTCTTTCTACTAGGCCAGGTAAACCACCTTAAGAGGGAACAGGACCTGCTAGGTAGGTATTTGAAGAAACTATTGCCGTCGCGTTGCGTCAAGCCTGTCCCCGTAGAGTGCGATAGGGACAGCTGCAGTTCAGACCGATTATATCACAAAAATTTTGACGATATCGACATTTCGTATTTTTATTGTTTCTCCTCGAAAACTGAGCCGATCCAATTATTTTTGACGTTAACTTTTTAAGAAAGAGTATGTCTAGGTTCCTATTTCTTTCCTATTCTAGGTTTTATTTCTTTTATCTTCAAAATTTTTGAATTTGTTTGGTAGTCCTCTAATCATGACCGATTTGGGTATTTTTTGTAATTTTTTGAGGGTTATTTAATATTTGCTGAAAACTGGAAATGGCAGGGACGTGTCTACAGCAGACCTTGATTTTATGGAAAAAAAACTGATTGCACTAGCATCAAGCAGAAAGAAAAAAGGAAAATACATTTGTATGGAGAATCGCAGCATCAGTTCCCTCTTAATAGCTAGGCGTATTTTTTTTTTCTTTTACTCGAAATAGGCTTGCGATTGCCGCAACTCGCCTGATGTGAAACGATGACGCGGCCTAGGGTGCAGCACGCATGCCTAGAAGAAACTGATTCACTCGGGGGAACTGTGAAAAGAACTGCATTCGCTTCTCGCTAATCGGTGGCAGTGGGACATGGTGCCTAGCTTCTGAGATGTAAATACTGAAACGAAGAGATCCGTAATTATTTTTTTGCTGTCATATTGTTGAAATTATCTTGGCTTAATCCTAATGGAGACGGCGATTTTCATAAATTATCACTTACGATTGAACAATCTTCATGAAGGGGACAAAAACAACTGATTTTAGGGTTCTATACTACAAAATTGCTAAGTTCCTTCCTACGGGATTGATTAAGATCAACAATCATTATACCAACATCTAAAATATCAACACCATAATATCAACGAAGCAGCGGTGGCCCAGTGATCGCGGCCCCGACGTACAAACAGTAAGTTGTTCGAACCGAGGCAGGGACATTACTTGGTGTAATTTATTTCGACACAACTGCTACTGGGAACATTAGGCTGAATAAGCTTATGCTAAGCTCAACGATTAAAAGTCACAACACTTTAATTAAACGTTTAATAAATCAACATTGAAAATATCAACATATTAACTTTTACTAAACATTTCTTTTCAAACATTTAGGTGTTCGCTAGTTGTAACATAAAGGTTCTCCACAAAATTAAGATATACAGCAAACATTATTATCGCTTGTGCAGTGGTGCATAATAATTATTGCTTTACAAGTAAACGATACCATAGATGAATTAGAACCGAACCGTACACAGAAACAGATGAAAAATCTAGCACGTACTATTGGAACAAGTGAGGAGATTGTTCTTCTTGCTAATATTATTGCAAGAGATTTCCATTCATTTTCCAATGTCTTGTCCAACGTTCCAATTCATTTTCTTTTATTTTTAACTCTATATCCCACATTTTTTCTTTATATTCCCTCTCTTTTAATTTAATCTCCAAGTCTTCCTTATTGATTTCTTGCTGATGTTTCAGTTCTTCTTCCAATATTTGAATTTTTAAGGAATCAATTTTATTCACACATGCATCTGTAATGAAAAAAATAATTTCATATCCAAAAAACTTTATCATAAAAAACCTAGTTGGTATGGCATTCAAGGTATTGTCTACCAGTTGATAATTAGTCACCATCTGTATAGACCAACTTACTACTGTACTAATATAATAAAGAGGTAAAGTTAGTGAGGTTGCAGGGGGTAATCTCTGGATCTACTGAAACGATTTTGAAAATTGTTTCACTAATAGGAAGCTACATTATCCCCGAATGCCATAGGTTATATTTACAACGTGCCCGTGGCATAATTCCCGACCAAACGCGAGCGAAGTTGCGGGCAACAGCTAGTAGCCTATAAACGCCTGTTGTAATGCTATAGTTAACAATTATCATCAATTGTGATGCGCTGGGTATTGCAGGCGCTATAAAACCCTCGCCTTCGGCTCGCGTGTGAATTCCTCCTCGACTGCAATGGCAAAGTTTGCTCACTTGTATCAAACTGTAGTATTCTCGACCCGCGAGAGCTCATGCTGAGTAGTAGTGCTTGGTCTCGAAAGAACATGTAACATATATGTTATAAATGATGTAACAAGGCCCTTAACGAAAGCCGAAAGGCACTTGTTCTACCTGTTATTGCGATCATTTTTGTGTTCTAGACCATACCTAGGAACCTTCTAGTTACGGAGATATTGGGGGTCGAAGTTCCAACATTTTCCCAAGTTTTTTTTTTACTAAGAACATATTTTTAATGTAAGATTTTTACTTCTGCAATGGACAGAGGAAGCCATTTCAATGTCCTGAGTGCAACAAGGTAATCAACTAATTCTTTATAGTTAAATGAGTTAGTGCTGCATATAATTGTAAATTCCTCCTCAAGTGCCACAATCACACCCACCTCTACGACCCCCGTACTATTCAATGCATCCACCAGCACAATGTTTTGAGTGCGTTACATTGAGTCGTACCGTATAACGTGATTTTACACCCCAAAAAAAAATGTCGTTTCCCAGCAATATTTTTTGCGTAAAGTTACTTACTTTGATGTACCGCATGTTTGGTTAACGGCTTCGTTAAGGGTCTTGAAACAAGACTCTTGTTACACCCTGTATATGTTCACTTAAGATGTGTGCAAAATTAGAGGTGAAAGAACTGTGAAGGGATGAATTAAGGATAATGTGACACTCATATCAATGGTTCGTAACAACTAAATACGATATCATATTAGTTCCGGTAAGGACAGTATAACTGATATTCAGTACCTACCCTAGACTAGAAGATCAGGAAGGATGAATGTGACGAATACTTACGATATGTTGGCTGTACCGTTGCAGGAGTAAGAGTAGTGGTGGTGGTGGTGGTGGTAGTGGTGGTGGTGGTAGTAGTCAGAACTCTCTTACGGAGGATCACTCTGATCTCTTTAAGCACTTTGTCTCTTTCACCTAATTCAAGTACCTTCTCCATTAAGCGACATACTATTTCAGAATTGTCGTGTTGATTAGTTACGTTCAGATTTTGAGTAATATTGCAGCCATTGCGTATGCATCCTGAAATTAGAAGAACACTTAAAGATTTATTTGCATTATGTATTTGTTACTTAATATTTTATTTGAAGTCCCTTAGCTTAAATCAAAGTTCCCCAAACTTTATTGTCTTGTCGACCCCTTGCCATATTTCACGATTTTGGATAGACCCCCTGCCTAGCTAATATAATATTTTTGAAAATTCACCGACTTCAAATTTTAACTGATTTCTAACGTAGAAGAAGAAAAAAACCATGAAAACACATCATCATCAATATAATTTTTTTTTTTTTTTTTTTCATTTTTGTGTGTACATAAAGGGTGTAACAAGACCCCTAACGAAGCCGAAAGCCACTTGTTCTCCCCGTCATTGCGATCATTTTTTTGTTCTAGACCATACCTGGGAACCTTCTAGTTACGGAGATATTGAGGGTCAAAGTTCCAACTTTTTCCCAATTTTTTTTTTTAACTAGGTACGTATTTTTAATGTTAGATTTTTACTTTAAACACCTCCACAAGCCCCGTACTATTCAATGCATCCATCAGCACAATGTTTTGAGTGTGTTACATGGAGTCCTACCGTAATAAGTGATTTTTCACCCCAAAAAAAAAAAGTCGTTTCCCAGCAATCATTTTTGCGTAAAGTTACTTAGTTTGATGTACAGAATGCTTGGTAGACGGCTTCGTGAAGGGTCTTGTTACACCCTGTAGATAAATAAATAAATATTTTTACACACATATTGGAGACGTCAGGATTTATTGCGCTAGGCTTCTACATCATGTGAGCAGACGATGGGTTTAGTGCTATAAAAAGACACTGAGCGATACACTGTTTCTAGCAGAACTAACGAATTACTTGAGATTACAACTTAGCACAATAACACGGGGCACGATGAATCGGGTACAGTTCCAAGAGGTCTCAACTCTTGCCGCGATCAGAGACTGACTATCGTCTTAGCATCGAGTTGTCAACATCAGCGTTTTTTTTTGGTTTATTGGTTTAATTCTGTCACCTTGTAACTGCAGGTTAACCTCATTAAATTTACTGAATAAATCTGTTAAACAAGTAAGGTCACGATAAGCTTGAATAAGACAAACTGTCGTCCCCCCCGTTTACATCTCATAGACCTCCAATTCTTTTTCCGCTTTCATGGACCCCTTGTAAGTCGTCGTCGACGCCTGGGGGTCGATATAGACCACTTTGGGTATCACTGGCTTAAATGCTTGCTAAGAACATTTGAGAGCTCATCATAGAGTCAGCCTTTATGATGAGCTCTCAAATGTAGGCAGATTTGAGAAGGCCGCACTTCAAAAATCCTGACATTGGATTCATGTTTTATACATTTTGTTTGAACCATTGTGAATGTGGCGTGCGATGAGCTGCGGCCCGATGTGGCTGTTATATAGATGTCGGTCCATGTCCAGCTGTAAAATAATTCTTTCTTTTTCGTGTGTCTTGGCTTTAGGAAACGGTAAATGAATTTGTATAGGTAAGTTGATTAATATTTACGAGTAGTGCTATACTGCGGAATTATCAAACTTTGAATATCACTTTTTGTCAAACACCAGTATTTTTTTGAAGTCAAAAGTCCTGAAATCTATTTGTCTAAAAAATATTGATATTTGACAAAAAAAAAGACATTTAATTAGACAATAAGGTGGAACGAAGTTTCTAGTGGTCGGATTTTCATGGGACTTTTTTTATTGAGTTCTTACGAGTTGTGGAATTTTTTGAAAAAAAAAGTATTCCTCGAGACTTTTTTTTAAATTTCCTTCTGAATATTTTTTTTTCGTAACTTGAAATTCGCCGAATTTATTCAGGCGTAATAGTGTGACCTGTGTGCTGGATGCACGCCGATTAAACGCCAATTTGGTTTGTTTCCTTATTCATTGTTCCTTGTTCATTGTTGTCGAATAAATGCATACTCGTTTTTTACTACAGAGTTTCTTTTTGTAGTTTCCTATTTTCTTCAATTATTTCTAAAATATCGAAATTTAAGTCTTAGATTTCTTTTTTCATTGGTAAGTGATACTTTTTCACGGATAACTGGACGTAAACATTGTTCAAGAAAACCACATTTACTCAGCTATCCAAAGAACAAATACTAAAAAAATATTGGAATGGAGCCGCTGGTAAATTCATAAAAAATATCGTTTATATAACGTAACCATTTCTCACAATTTATATCTAGGATTAGTTGCAACGGTAGTCTACCTTTCCCTTAAAAAAAAAACTTGTTTTCAATTCTACTGACATAATAATCAGGTGGCCTACTGGAGTAATTCCAGTGTGGGAAAGAGATGGTGCTAGACGATCTGTATAGCTCTGTCTCTGTCCCACACTGGAAATACTCATGCTTTAAGACGTCAGAGTAACCCTCCAGATCGCTTAAGTTTAGCCGGCTTATCTTAAGTTTACCGTTGCATAAAAATAATTAAATACATACACATAATTATATACATCCCTCCTTCCTCCATCCCTTTTTGCCCTCCGTGAATTCCTCCTGAATAAAACCTACGACGAGACCGAAAAGTACTTAGTAACTCTTACCTGAAAGTAGCCCCATTTTCCTTTTATACAAATTGACACACACACATTCACACACACATACTCATACACAAGCACACACTCACTCGTCTCACCACTCGTCGTCTTAGTTTGTTTTATTTAATTTAAATTTTAAAATTATGATTTTTGGTCTTTTAAGTTACTTTATATTAAATTTTAAGCGCCAAAAGTAATATACATGATTATTGTGATACTCAAATAGGGAGTCGAAACTGTCTCTCCAGACAGACACAGATCACACAGGTCACAGGTCACAGATTGCTCAGCAGTCTAGCTAGGAGAGCAGCCATTCACCCAGCCATTGTTTGTATCTACAACATGTAATTATTTATTTATGTATATGTTAACAGCCAAACCCGATTTCAGGCCAAACTAGTTTGTCCTAGGCCAAACTAGGGATCAACACAAAAGGACAATCATAGAGCACCGCGACTAAATGGATTAGGTTAGGTTAGATTGGTGACCAACCACGCGCGAGCAGAGCGGGCGTAGCGAGCGGTGCCGCGGCAGCGGCCTGCGAGCGCTACATCCAAGTTGGGCGCAGATTAATTGCTTTGTTTGGGTTAGTGTATCCTGATAAGATAGACCAGTAAACCGGTTTGGACTAGGACAAACTAGTTTGGCCTGAAATCGGGTTTGACCGGTAACATATACATCCATCTGAGTAACGTTTTCTTTAATGCACTCAGGGTACTGTTGGGGCTGCCATGGCGTTGCAGTGCGTCAGGGATGTTTGCTGAGGCGCGGATGGATGGCTTGGCCGCTATCGTTAGGAAAAGATGCGCCTCCCTACTTGCTCGCGTTCGTGGCAGTACCAACACTATTTTGAGTGTTTTCACTGATCGGTGGGAGTCCCCCATGCTGCAAAGGTGGGTGCGGTTTCATGTCGTAGCTTAAATTTTGTTCTGCTTCTAACAAAATATGCACCTGCATATCTATTCACAAACGCTCCGATTCGATTTCGATTCAACAAGTCGTATGTCTATCTTCTTTTGGCATTGCGAAAGCGAGTGAGATGATATACGAAATTCCCAATCGAAATCGAATCGAAGCTTTGTGAATAGCTCTGCTGGTCTGATAAAAGGCAGCATTTCTTTGGGTTCTTCATTTTGACAGTTCCTTGCGACTGTGAAATTGCTCCAGTTAATGCAATAAATAATAATATACTTACGAGAATCTTTGAATTGTAGGTATACAACTCCTCCTACCTCAAGAAGAGGGCCACATTTTAACTGCAATCTCTCGCCATCTTCAAACTCATAGAAAATAACTTTACGTGATTTGTCATTACTATTGTCATGAAGTTCCATCACTGTACCGTTCCGTGGCAATTCCATGTGCAGTGGATATTGTACTGAAAACAAACGTGAGGTTTTGTGAATATGGAACAACGGCAGACGTTAGGATGGCTCTCGAGACCTTTGTACATTTAGTTAGCGACCCGCCACTGCTTTTTCCATGCTTGACCAACATGACTTATACGCGGGTTCTGTCACCGTCTGCGGCCGTCCCTCTAAGGCCGCAGTTCCTTGTGAGAGGTCACGCGGAAACGCTGTCTCGGGTTTGGTGTGTTCGGACGAAAGGCTCCCCATTTCTATCACCCGCAGGTCACACCCTATGCACGCACCCGGTGAGTCTGCTGCGCATCAGGATGGAGGATGTTTTCTGCTGCTTCCTTACCGCCTCCTTTGTGTGTTTGCAATCATAACTTCCTCGCAAAAGGGCCATACAATCGGAAGCAAGAGATTCACACAAATATTGCGGGAGCTTTGCACGCGAGCGATATTTGTGTGTACACATCTCAAAATAAAATTCATCATCTTTTTTTCTTTTTGTTTTATCGATTCCCATCAAGTTACGCTAGCTAATTTTTGAACATTAGGTTCTCCTTGCCACTTGATTGTTAGTTGTACTTTTTTACAAACGTACTTACTACGCTTATGTAGTGACTAGATTTTATAATTCTTAGACTGATTGAGACTGATTGAGATCAGCATAAACTGAAAAAGTATAAGCTTGATGTGTAGCCGTGTGCACCTATGTGCGACAGAACATTGTGAGGAACGGCACTTAAAGGCAGAATTTACCTATATGGAGTAAAGATTATGTAGAGTGTAAAAAGACCCTTCACGAAGCCGTCAACCAAGCATTATGTACATCAAAATAAGTTACTTTACGCAAAAATTCTTGCTGGGAAACGACTTTTTTTTTTTGGTGTGATACATCCCGCTTTACGGTATAGGACTCAAAGTAACGCACTCAAAAAATTCAGCTGATGGATGGATTGAATAGTACCGGGGGTCTAGGAGGTGTTTAAAGTCAAAATCTTCCATTAAAAACATGTTATTAAAAAAAAAACTTCTGAAAAAGTTGGAACTTTGACCCCCAATATCTCCGTAACTAGAAGGTATGGCTTAGAACAAAAAAATGATTGCAATGACGGGGAGAACAAGTGCCTTTCGGCACGTTAAGGGCTTCGGCTTCGTTAAGAGTCTTGTTACGCCTTTTATTTATCTACCCACATATTTTAACCGTCTTTAATGCACTTTTGAACAACAAAAAATTAATTGTTACTAAGCATCACCCTTGTCATTTTTCATCTTTTCTGTATTTAGTGTATACATAAATTGTTAAAAATATAAAGTCTTTCTAGACTAGAATCTTGTGCTGAATTCATAGTAAGTCTGCGTGTCGATTTCAGGATTTTATAAAATAAATAAGCTAATGTAAGGGTGATCTGTCAAGTCAGACTACCACACTTTACTTACCAGTAGAAAAAGCACCCTCACAAAATGTAATTTTGACTATTTCTGCACTTCTTGCCCCGTTACGATAATCAGCTCCACATGCTAATGACTTAGTCTCTCCATCCAGATGAAACGACATCACACTCTGCTTTGATGGTATTAGTTCTGTAATTGGACAAAAAAGTGTTTTAACGGTATTATTTATTTATTTAAACTTTTCGAACACAAAATTAAAAGGTACAAAGACGGAGTTAATGCCTTAGGCGTTCTCTACCAGTCAGCCAAGGGTGAAGAGATAACATGGCATAAATTAAATTAAATGAATTTTCAATTTTCAGACTTAAATCCATAGAAAAAGTTGGATTATCGAGTAAGCTTGCCTACTCAGGCCCTGCAGTTTCAGATAGCAATCGCAAACCAAATAAATGATTTAAGGGGACGCGAGCCGGACGCGACCCGCCAGTATCGGCTTCCATCGCAAAATCCGCATCGTTATGACTTTGCGACCAAATTTGGTTGTTTTGCGATCGCTATGTAGGTCGAGACTGCAAGGCCAGGTCGAATAAAATGCGAATGGCAAATGTCAGAGTTACACACGGCGAGACCGTGATTTAGGTTTAAAGTTCTAGACTAGTGTGTGTGCGTATATGAATATGTAGAGATCGTTTGTGTGCGTGAATTTGATAGGCAGTCTAGACCTAGAGAGTTCCTACTGTCGCGGCATAGTATGAAGTTTCGATTTATACGAAACGTTACGTTATTCATATTTTAATAATAATGAATAAACAGGATGAGTTATCTGATGACAGATATATTTTAGTAACAGTTAAAGGTTTTTTTTTTACTTATTCACTTGTTAAACAAACGATATCAGCATTGAATGAAAGTACAAAGCAAAGGGAATGAAAATCTGTTTGGTTGTCTATCTCTTTGTATCAAAAGCAGAAAAGAATTAAAAGGCGTCAAAAATCGACAACTGTTCACAATGAATATAATTTTATACTTATTAATTTACCTGTCTTGTTGTAACCCTTTACTTCACCGACGAAACCCCCCAGTGAGTCCGTCACCACCAACACCATGTCTGCTCGCTTCACTTCACACACCACTTTTATGGGGTAATTACTTATATACTTGTATTCAATTCTATAAAAATCGTTCTGTACATGTTTGAGTTTTGGCCGTAGATTCATCCCATTAATTTTAATGCGTACTAAATCTATAAAAGATAAAACATTTATAAGTATTGTACACATAATAAGTATCTAGGTAAATAAGCCGCTTCGTTGTTGAAGTTACAAACTTATCGATTTCTGAGCGAATTAAAGAGGAGGGGTCAAATTAAATTAGCTAGCGATACTCGTCAGGTGCTATGGCACAAGATGAAACAATATTTGGGCAAATAACTGTGGGGGTCAATCTTTTTTTAAATCCAGTTTTTTTTGTAAACTATACCGGATATTTTAATGCCTTTATCCCAATCTATTGGGGCTAGACGCAGCATGTCTTCTTCCATACCCTCTATTACTGATTATTACCCAATATAATGAGTTTAATAAAGTAGAGTTGAGTAGTAGAGTTGCGTCTTGCTATTTGGTTACTGAGCCCTACGGAAAAGTACATACATCGTCGATCAAAATAAAAATAAGCCTTTTTATTTATTTATTGAGGGATAATAAACCACTACAACATAAAAAGGGTGTAACAAGACCCTAAAGGCACTTGTTCTCCCCGTCATTGCGTATTTTCTTTTTTGTTCTGGACCATACCTAAGTTCCAACTTTTTCACAAGTTTTTTTTAAATACATGTGCATGTTTTTAATGTAAGGTATTATTCAATCCATCCATCAGCAGAATGTTTTGAGTCCGTTCATTGAGTCCTACCGTAAAACCTAACTTCTCACCCAAAAACAAAATCGTTTCCCAGCAATATTTTCTGCATAAAGTTACTTAATTTGATGTAGATACATAATGATTGGTTGACGGCTTCGTTAAGGGTATTGTTACACCCTGTATATTAATATAATATAAACACGAGATTTGTTTGATCTTTCCTAAAATAAATAATAATAATAAATAAATACAATGATTTATTATTGAACTAGAACTAGATTACAATGCAAAGTAGTATAAGTTAAAGTACAAGCATATAGTTAGTGGGTGCCGTACTGCTCTCCTATATAGGTTTCAAAATAACCTGTGTTTAGGAGAAGCAGTTTCGATCCCTGTCATAAATGGTTGACTTATGACATCACATGTTTAAAATGTTTGCTTGTGACTTTATTCACTCAATATTATAGAAAACAAATCAAACTTACTGAATTCTGTCCGCATAAGAAATCTCACCATAACTTTGGTGTAGTCAGTTGTTTCCTTAGCAGTACATATCATATAACTATTGTTGTGTCCAGAATGTAATTTTGCAGCAAAACCAATCGCTTGGCTTGATGATAAATTTGTACTGGTAAACTTATCTGAAACAATATGAAGTTCTCGTTTACTGTTGGTATTTATAATTTCCCTGCCCCTTTCCTTTCCCTACCCTACGTTAATAGGGTTTTAAAAGTTCAATAAGTTATAAAATTTTCAAAACTCCCGGAAAATTTTCCAGGTCGATGAGGTTTAAATGTTTTTGATAAATTGATTGAGTGTGCAGTCGTATCGTTCTTTATCTGGATTACATGATGATGTTTAGTAAACGAAACCTACTACCTACGCGCGAGGACTATCGCCTCCAGATCCCATGGCGGCATTCCGGCAAGGCGGCTCGCCGCCTCGCCGGAGATCGTGCTGTATCCCCGGATCAGCCTTACGGCTACCACCTTTTGGGGCGCGTTCAGGTAGTGGGCGGCTCGTCGCCTCAAGGAACGCGCCCACACCGGGGCCCCGTAAAGGGCCATGGACCGCACGACCCCCGCGTAGATACCTACTACCTACTTACATCAATGTCTTGTTACATTTTAGTCGCCGTTTTTGTCGTAGTCGGTTTTATTTCAGAAAGAAAATACGTACAAATTAATACAAAAACATACCGCTCAGTGTATCTGCCATCGGATATTCCATCGTGAGCCTCGCTGTTCCCAAGAAGTTGACGCAAGCTACGTTGACTACATCGCCGTCTGCGTACTGGTACTCGGCAGTGAAGTCGACATCCTTCTCCGAAAGGTCTGTGCGAACGGCTTGCAGAGCCATGTTGTTCACGAGGATCGTCTGAGGCGGCCCTGTAAGGTTATTTGTTTTAATTTAGATCAGGAATCTAAAGTGTTATACAGGGTGTAACAGGACCCTTCACGAAGCCGTCAACCAAGCATTATGTACATCAAACTAAGTAACTTTACGCAAAAATTATTGCTGGGCAACGACTTTTTCTTTTGGGGTGAGAAATCACGTTTTACGGTAAAACTCCATGTAACGCTCTCTCATTGTGCTGATGGATGCATTGAATAGTACAGGGGTCGTGGAGGTGTTTAAAATAAAAATGATCCATGAAAACATGTAGCAGTATTTCAGAAAAAAACTTGTGAAAAAGTAGTAACTTTGACTCCCAATATCTCCGTAACTAGAAGGTTCCCAGGTATGGTCTAGAACAAAAAAATGATCGCAATGACGGGGAGAACAAGTACCTTTCGGCTCCGTTAAGGGTCTTGTTACACCCTTTATTCAATCAGCTTCACTCGCATCCTAGAATATTACTTCTACTACTACTAGTGGTGAATAAAGAAAGTTTTAATTCTAAATTCAATGCGGTTGCTTACGCCAATTAGATTTGGTAACATCTAAGATGAAATATTACTGGTTTAAAGTCTGAGTTAGATCCCGAGGGATGCGGAGATAAAGAAACCCAAAATTGTACGCTGTTTGATGGAAAGCAAGTCACATAAATAAAAGTCTTAAAGCAAAGACCTACCTCAAATCCCAACTCGTCTCGGTCGCGTGGCGGCACAAGGCAGGAGTCCTGAATGGAACCCAAGACGTCACAGGAAGCCAGTCAGAAGTCCTTAATGATCACAAGTGCGGGAGGGATCGCGGCACGCGGGTTATTGCAAGATTCAAAGATTTGTTTTTTTTTGTTATGCGGAAGCGTCACGCGTCTGTCTCTGATTTGCGTGTATCGTAGACTGCCGGTCCACACAATCACACAAGATATCCCCCTAGCGTGGGGTATGCGAACCTTTGACTCGTCGGTCATTTCAATAGGCAATTGCAATAAGACATTCTTGGATATGTGAAATACCAACCAAAAAACAGCGTATGTTACAAATATGTATATTGTTCAGAAACGAGCGTAACCACCCTGTATTTGTTTGTACTACTAAAGTTAGTGACAGAAACGAATCGCTGCAAAACTAGACGTCCTAAGTAAAACAGTTCTTACCATTGTCCGGGAGCCTTGCTTCAACTTTAATCATTACAAGTACTAAAAATATGAATAAACGCCACATTTTAGTAGGTTATAATTACTCGTCGATTAGTGCTAATTGTTGTAATGTCTCTATTCTAATGAAGAAACGACATCAGGCTTCGCTTATTATATGGATTTATTTCTGAAATAATGTGACCATAATTTTAACTTTTAAGGAAAACTGTTTAATTACCTAACATGATGTAAAAACGATTCTATCCTTAGACCTAAAGCTATCTATAAAATGTTTGACAGGCATACCTGTGATGCCGCACCTTGTACACAGTCACCACTCCAGAACCTTAAGGCCATCAGTTAAGCAAGAGGGTCCCACTCAGTGTCACTTATGTTTTGAGCAGGGCTCGGAAACCGGTTAGATTTCCAAACCGGTTTCGGTCATTGATCCCAAACCAGAATCGATTGCGGTTTAGGTTTCGGTTACCGGTGTTTTAACCGGTTAATGTGAGAACCCGTTTTTTACAAATACCGATTCTGACGAGCGAAATTAACCGGTTAATTTCAGTTTCGACGGTAAGTATATAAGAGTTTTACCAACTACGCCATCTCTCTTACACCTATAATAACAAAGCTCACGCTCTAGTCGCTCTACGTCAACGAATACCGCACTCACAAGCAGATAGTTTTCGACCGCGCTCGTAGTTTCGTTTTAAGTTTCGTGTGTGCAACAAAATATTTTGATTGATTCTGTGTAAAACCGGTTTATTCAGGTTAGCGCGAGTATTAAAATTATATTCACTGTTAAAACCGGTATCCAAAATGATTTAGGTTTAGACTAAACCATTTTTGTAATTAACCGGTTAATCGATGAAAGATATTTTAACAGTTTTATGAACAATATGAACCGGTATTTCAAAACCGGTTCCAAGCCCTGGTTTTGAGACAAGAGATTGGATTTTAAATACAGAGTGTAAGGGACAATCCTCCACACACTGCAAGGAATCATATTCCACCGGATTTTTTTTTTTATGGTTCCGCACCTCAATCGGCAAAACGGAACCCTTATAGGATCACTTTGTTGTCCGTCTGTCTGTCTGTCAAGACCCTTTTTCTCAGGAATGCGTGGCGATATCAAGCTGAAATTAATACCAAATACTCAAGTCTGCTACCCCTTGGAGCAATGAAAAAATCAAGTCAACGCCATCAAAAGATATTACTGTTTATGTTGCTTAGTATTCGATTTGACAAGGGAATCAAAACGTATAGGGTAACTTTCCATTGACCTAGAATCATGAAATTTGACAAAAAGCATGGCCTTACATCACAAATAAAGGAAAAATTCCAAAAAAAATATTGAAAATTAAAGGGTTATACATACATAGTTGACGCCAATTAAGATATTTTTTTTGATAATGGTACGGAACCCATCGTGCGCGTGTCCGACTCGCACTTGGCCGGTTTTTTTCAGTTACTATTCCTTTATTTCAATGTAAAATTACATTCCCTGTAGGTACTTAGCACTCCACTTATGTAAATAATACGGCTAAAATAAAAAATCCATCAATGGATGTTGAAATACTCTACCAAACGACGCGTGAAACGCTGTTCACTTCCTGCCTAGAGTTCATCGAACTCGTCGTCGCGCTTGCCGGTCGCTACGCGTGTTTGGCTACGGTAACGAGACATTGCTAAGAGGAATTAACACAAATCAAATTTATTGTTTTCCCACAACATTCCTGAAACAATTTCTTGTACCGGTCATCTTAGTATGATACACTGAATTCACCCCATCAGTCTGCGGATTGCTGTCCCTGTATATTTAAAATATGTAAGTGAAATATTTTAAATGCTGTTGTGTTATTTTGTGACTGCTGGTTGACCAGTAATTGGCGACTGTGTAAGGCCAAGACTGTGGAACCTTTACTTAGGATAATTATGATGTACACGGAAGCTGTTGGTAGAATTATAAATAAATAAATAAATTTATTATGTTTTTTTTTTAAGCTGGCAATCAGTACGTTGTTATGTTATTTAGCCGTAACGAAACTGCTATATTTATTAAAGCTGCTCATGTCATAAATGTTGTAAAATAAATTTTAAGTATTTCAATAATTTCTATCCCAAGGCAGTCCTGTTTCATGGTTGCTCTAAATGTACAGTATGCAGTGCATTATGCGGTAAATTAAGTTATAATCCCGTATGTTGAAGACCAAATAAACGAAAAGATTATTGAAATATTGTCATTTGAGAAAAAATCCCTTCGGCAAGCCGCAGGAGGAGGTAGATTTCGAAGAAGGTTCCCACCCGTATTTTTTTCAACCCCTTGGATTGAAAAACTTTTTAGACAAAAGTTGTAGAGGTTGTTGTTTAGCATGGAAACGCCCTCAATTTTTCAGGTTTAATTATTTATTTCAAAAACTATAAAGTTTTATCGCTAAACTATAAATTGTAAACAGCTTTAAAAAAAAAAATATTTGTATACTAAAAATGTTTACCGTTTCGGAGATACAATTTTTATTTCCAAAAATTTTGAAAATTATAACCCCCTCCCCAAGTTAGGGGTTGCATAAAAAAAGTTTAAATTTTAAAGTTGTCCGTATTCTTCCACGGAATGATAAAAATGGTTCAAAAATCCTGTTTTTTTTTAAACTGACCCCCCCCCCCCCCGGCGCCCCTCATGGACGAATTCCGCCCATTCACAAATTTAACCTAACTTTGATCCTTTTGATTTTTTGGCCAAGTTTGAAAGCAAGCAAATCGGTGCATAATTGCGACCTCTAGAGTGTGGCCAAATTTTGCTTGTCGCCTCACACATATCCCACCATAAATACGTATACATGTATAATAATAATAATGTTAATTTAAAGAAACTCAGACTTATGTTACAAGATATTCTATCAAGATAATTTAGGTCAATAGGTGTAGTCATCTGTAGTCAAACTAGGCAGAGCCTGTATTTCGACTATGAGCGCCAAACCCCTCGAGTATGAAACATATACGAGTACAATTGCCAGTAACATTTCATTTGTACCTTGTACAATATCATTTTGACCAAATATTTTCTTTACTTGTGGATTAGAGAAAGAAAAAAAATATATAAACTTTAACCGGCGGTTGATTTGAGCTCTAGGGGTCATAACTAGACCCTCTATGGTGAAATTACGGAAAACTTGACTTTAGATGCAACACCAATGACACGGTGGAGCACACGGTGGAGATCTGCCCCGCGTGGGCGGAGCACCGCCGTGTCCTCGTAGCGGCAATCGGCGGCGGCGAACTCTCGCTTCCGGCCTTGGTTCAATCCATGGTCCGGAGCGAGACGGAATGGGACGCCGTCACCTCCTTCTGCGGCGAAGCAGTCATGCTAGCGAAGGAGGTGGCGGAACGTGAGAGGGAGAGAACCTCACGTCCCAGCCGCCGCGGGAGACGCACCGGACGTCGGGGGCCACGTGGTGGCTCCCGGCCACCGTAGGCGCGGGCCTGTGGACGGTGAGCTATGGGCTAGCTCGCCGTCCGTCCGTCTTATGACGACAGGCCGTGTCGACGGCGCGTTCGTGTTCCACGCGCGCCTCAAGGAGAGTCAGCAAACAGGGAGGGGTCCGTAAGGACCGACGCCTGCCAGGGTTGCGGGACTGTTCGAAAGAGATACCGCGGCCCTGGAACACAAAGGGCAAAGGAAGGAACATGGATGGGTTTTAGTCAGTAAAAGTCTGACACTCCCTCCTGCTCAGCCCAGAGCGGGAGGGGTTATTTGATGATTTCCCAACGGTAAAAAAAAAGGTGCAACACCAATAGGTAGATTTTTTCTAACGAAATCTACCTAACTGATATACTTAAGGAAAAACCGAACACTGTATTTGCGGTTTTCCTGTTTGTTCCAAATTTGACGCCATCCTCCGTGTTTAAAACAACGCCCCGTTGACTTAGGAACTGTTTTATAAAATCAATAATGTACTTTCCGTAGGGCTCATTAACGAAATGGTAAGACGGAAATCTAATAACTTACGGATGGCCGATGGGGCCATCCATTAAGCGGGAGGATCACACCCAGTGTCACATAAATTTTAAAACATAATTTGGGATTATGAATATCAAATTGTGTAAACAGATAAAGGATGTAACAAGACCCTTAATGGAGCCGAAAGGTACTTGTTCTCCCCGTTATTGCGATCATTTTTTTGTTGCAGACCATACCTGAGAATCTTCTATTTACGGAGATATTGGGGGTCAACGTTCTAAGTTTTTTATTATATAAATATAAGATTTTTAATTTAAACACCTCCACGACCCCCGTACTATTCAATCGATCCACCAGGATAATGTTTTGAGTGCGTTACATTGAGTCCTACCGTAAAACGTGATTTTTCACCCCAAAAAAAAAAAAATAGTTTCCTAGAAATAATTTTTGCATAAAGTTACTTAGTTTGCGGCTTCGTTAAGGGTCTTGTTACACCCACCAGGTACAGTCAGCAACAAAAGTAGCTTAACATTTCGGAATTTTAATTATTTGATGTACATACATGACTCCAGCTATTATTTTTAATGGTTCAGAAGATTATTCTTTAAAATACTCCTTACTCTTCAAAACCTTGTTAGTAACGAGTAATATCTAACAAGTTTTTTACTAAAAAAACCTGCTTTGAGTAGTGATAATCTACTTCTGATGCTGACTGTACATATTATTTAGGTACATTCTTTTAATCTTGATTTTTCTATTATAGTCTTTTACTCTACACCAGGGATTCCCAAAGTGGTCGATATCGACCCCTTGGGGTCGATATCGGTTTCCTAGGGGTCGACATAAACGAAAACTGATTATGGGGGTCGACGAGGTCTAAAAATCGACCCCTATTAAATTAACACAAGTTCTTATTTAAAACTTTCAAGATAGGTAGGTAGGTACTTTATTGTTTATGTTGTGTTACGTGTACTAAGAATAATTAATATTTATGTAGGAAATAGCATTGTTGTAGTAATATAAAGCCTCAAGTTCGTACAAGATGAAAAACTCGGCAAGTCAGTGTGGACAAGTTTGTGCAAGATAATGAGTTCGAGCGTACGTCTTTCAGGCGCGTTTTGACTTGCTCTCTATTTGACGCTTGCGCGATTTAACACGAACGAATTCATGATCAAGTTGCAAGTCCAAACATGTTCCTGATATTTTACTATTTAACGAGGTTGCACTTAGGTTGAAAGTTCATTTGCGTTTTGAAATTTGTTGGAGCTTGAACGATAATAACTCATATAAGTACTCATTTATTTCAAGAGATTACAAAGTTATTACATAGCTAAATTAAGTGAAGTAAAGTGACTGAAAAAGAATTTACAAAATGCTGAGCTCCCTACGCGAGTTAATAGCGTAACCACACAATATCTGCAGTTTATGAAAAATTAACAGGGTAAGTACCAAACAGTTTTTATCCGGCACAGCGCATCAGCATTGCCCCACTGCACACTGTGTGATAGTGATCAGTTGAGCTATCTGTAGATTGTTTGCAACAGTTTGCAGTTTTTCCAGTTGTTTCAATTGTATAAATTTACCAGTAAATTTAACAGTTTATTAGGTATTGTTTTTAATTTAGGTACTTAGTTTCTTATTTTTTTATTTGCAGGATTACTGAGAGTTTTATGATGGCGGACACGAAAAAAAAAATGCAGACAATACAGTTTGGACTACTTGAAGTTCGGATTTATTGCATCTCCATCAAATCAACACTTGCCGATGTGTCTCATATGTGAAAAAGTATTCAGTAACGATGCCATGAAGCCTTCAAAAATGGATGACCACTTATCGAGAGTACATGCTGACAAAAAAAGTAAGCCCTTGACATTTTTTCAAGCACTTAAAGAAAAACTAGACAAAAGGCCATCCATAAGATCGATGTTTGCGTCATCATCTATTAAAGACGATGATGGTTTACGAGCGTCCTATAATATATCTTTACTAATAGCGAAGTCGGGGAAACCCCACACAATTGGAGAGCAGCTTATCTTACCAGCCATTGCGGAGGTCCTTAACAATGTATTGCACAAACCCGCACATGATATTTTAAAGAGAATACCTTTGAGCAATAACACCGTTCAGAGACGCATAGACGAGATGGGACGCGATGTGGAAAACATTTTATGCAAGTTCTTACAGACCAACAGATTCTCTCTCCAGTTGGACGAGTCTACATTACCCGGCAATGAAGCTCTGTTGTTAGGATATGTTCGATATATCAAAGATGAAAATATGTGCCAAGAACTGCTTTTTGCTACATATTTAGAGACTGATACCAGAGGAGAATCAATTTTTCAGGCCGTGGAACATTTTTTTACTGACAAAGCTATTCCATGGAAGAACATTGTTTCTGTTGCGACTGATGGTGCACCGTCTATGGTTGGTCGTCATCGTGGTTTTATAGCTCACTTAAAGCGACAACTGCCTGATGTACTGGTCATTCACTGCGTGATTCACAGGCAGCATTTAGTAGCAAAAAAGCTGAGTCCTAGATTGCATAAGTCTTTACAATATGTAATAAATGCTATCAACAAGATTCAAAGCAATTCTTTGAACTCTCGGTTATTTGCTCAGCTATGTGAGGAAAACGACGAAGTCTTTACTCGATTACTTCTTCACACTGAAGTTCGCTGGCTATCAAGAGGCTCTTGCTTAGAAAGATTTTCAGCCGTTTTTGAATCTGTGTTGGAGTTTTTACAAGAAAAAGATCCGAATTTGAAAGAAAATCTGAACAATTGTAAAACAGATATTTATTACTTGACTGATATCTTTGGAATGTTCAACAAAGTTAATTTGCAGCTGCAGGGTGACGATCTTAACTTGATTAAAACAAAATCAATAATATCGGCCTTCGTGGGTAAACTAATCCTTTATAAACAAAATTTAGGCAGAAAAGAATATTCGCAGTTTCTGCATTTGTCAAAATTACCAGAAACGCTTCAAGATGATGACATTTTATTATATGTCACTCACTTGGACGCATTACACAAGGATTTTACGGAGAGGTTTGAGGATCTTTTAAATTTACAAATTCCTCAATGGATAATAAATCCGTACAATACCAATACCACAGCCATAGAAGAAGCCAATGTGATAATGCAAGAAGAGTTGATTACCATCAGCACAGACGAAGAGCTTAAGCAGAAGTTCAACCAAGGCTATCAGAAGTTCTGGTTGCAACGCAACATTGAAACACAGTATCCTACATTGTGGAACATTGCTGAAAAATACCTTATCGCTTTTCCATCATCATACCTAGTTGAAAAAAGCTTCAGTGTGGTAACAAACATTTTGACGAAACAAAGAAACCGTTTGAAAATCAACGAACGTGGAGATTTAAGGCTGCAACTCACCAATATTGAACCGGTTGTAGCTAGATTGGTAGATAGTCACCAGGTTCATCCATCACACTGAATGTTTTATTTTCTCTTTGCGAATTAATACTTTTTTAAATATAATTTCCTACCTACTTAAAATTCTTTAAGTACCTAATTTGTAATAATCGTTATAAATTAAACTTGATATTTACTGAATTGTATGTCTTTTTATTTTGTTAAATTTTGATACGAAAATGAAGTCAATTTTACTCACTTAACCAAGTGCAAAGTTTTCCAATTGGTACCTTAGTACCTAGGTATTTTGTGTCAATAGGAAAAAACTAAAGATAGGCCCCCTTATTCATAATAGTCTGCTAACTTAAAGCATTGCTAATTCTCACTCTGTCTTCTTCTATTGACCTAAGTCAGAATGAAAAATAACACACTGTAGCAGCTGTTTTAAGTTAGCGGACCATTATGAATAAGGGGGTTGATCTTAAAAGTAGGTAATTTGGCCATGGGGGTCTGAGGTAACAGTTCATTTTGGAAAAGGGGTCACTTGTCCAAAATAGTTTGGGGATCCCTGCTCTACACGCTCCTAATGTGCACGTCTTTCTACATCGTTCTCACAAATATGTATAATCTCAACATTTGAATGATGTAACCAAGATCTTGTAACAATATTTGGATTGAAAAGAGTGTCCATGGAGTTTAGTTAGAAGAATGGGCAAGAAACTCCATGGACACTTCCATGGAGTTTCTTGCCCATTCTTCTCCTTGAGATCTACTATTTTCGAATGGGCAACTACAGTCTATTCAGTTATTATGCCTGTGGCTGGATTGTAGGTAGCTTATTTTTGACAATGCAAAAGTGCCTGTCACGGGCCTATTTGAAATAAATGGTTTGAGTTTATTATTTAAGTTCTATTTGTACCTAGTTAGTATATTATGTACATAATAACTGTATATTAAAGTAACTTATATTTAAATATTCTATACCTTTTTTTTCCGGATTGGATATCATCAAATAACCCCCAGAGCAGGAGGGAGTGTCAGACTTTTACTGACTAAAACCCATCCATGTTCCTTCCTTTGCCCTTTGTGTTCCAGGGCCGCGGTATCTCTTTCGAACAGTCCCGCAACCCTGGCAGGCGTCGGTCCTTACGGACCCCTCCCTGTTTGCTGACTCTCTTTGAGGGGCGCGTGGAACACGAACGCGCCGTCGACACGGCCTGTCGTCATAAGACGGACGGACGGCGAGCTAGCCCATAGCTCACCGTCCACAGGCCCGCGCCTACGGTGGCCGGGGGCCACCACGTGGCCCCCGACGCCCGGTGCGTCTCCCGCGGCGGCTGGGACGTGAGGTTCTCAAAATATTTTATATGTCAAGGTAATCCCGAGTTTCATGGTTGCTATAGCAGTATCAGGTAAATTCAGTAAATAGGTAATCAACATAATGAAATAACAATAACAATTTATTATTGAAATGTATAAGTAGTCATTTACAAATTGGAATGGGGAAAAAAACCGAACACTCTATTTTCGGTGATCCTGTTATTCCAGAATTTGACGCCATCTGTTGTGTTAAAGTGCAACAGTTTCCTGCTGTTTTGACCTTGTTTACTTACAAAGTGCAGTTAATGCAGTGGACTGCAACGTTACTACATAATTTTGTTAATCTATGTGTTATACAGGGTGTAACAAGACCCTTCACGAAGCCGTCAACCAAGCATTCTGTACATCAAACTAAGTACTTAACGCAAAAATTATTGCCGGGAAACTACTTTTTTTTTTTTGGGTGAAAAATCACGTTTTACGGTAGAGCTCAATGTAACGGTCTTAAAACATTGTGCTAATGGATGGATTGAATAGTACGGAGGTCGTGGAGGTGTTTAAAGTAAAAATGTTATATTAAAAACATGTATTTAAGAAAAAACTTGTGAAAAAGTTGGAACTTTGACCCCCAATATCTCCGTAACTAGAAGGTTCCCAGGTATGGTCTAGAACAGGGATCCCCAAACTATTTTGGACAAGTGACCCCTTTTCCAAAATGAACTGTTACCTCAGACCCCCATGGCCAAATTACCTACTTTTAAGATCAACCCCCTTATTCATAATGGTCCGCTAACTTAAAACAGCTGCTACAGTGTGTTATTTTTCATTCTGACTTAGGTCAATAGAAGAAGACAGAGTGAGAATTAGCAATGCTTTAAGTTAGCAGACTATTATGAATAAGGGGGCCTATCTTTAGTTTTTTCCTATTGACACAAAATACCTAGGTACTAAGGTACCAATTGGAAAACTTTGCACTTGGTTAAGTGAGTAAAATTGACTTCATTTTCGTATCAAAATTTAACAAAATAAAAAGACATACAATTCAGTAAATATCAAGTTTAATTTATAACGATTATTACAAATTAGGTACTTAAAGAATTTTAAGTAGGTAGGAAATTATATTTAAAAAAGTATTAATTCGCAAAGAGAAAATAAAACATTCAGTGTGATGGATGAACCTGGTGACTATCTACTAATCTAGCTACAACCGGTTCAATATTGGTGAGTTGCAGCCTTAAATCTCCACGTTCGTTGATTTTCAAACGGTTTCTTTGTTTCGTCAAAATGTTTGTTACCACACTGAAGCTTTTTTCAACTAGGTATGATGATGGAAAAGCGATAAGGTATTTTTCAGCAATGTTCCACAATGTAGGATACTGTGTTTCAATGTTGCGTTGCAACCAGAACTTCTGATAGCCTTGGTTGAACTTCTGCTTAAGCTCTTCGTCTGTGCTGATGGTAATCAACTCTTCTTGCATTATCACATTGGCTTCTTCTATGGCTGTGGTATTGGTATTGTACGGATTTATTATCCATTGAGGAATTTGTAAATTTAAAAGATCCTCAAACCTCTCCGTAAAATCCTTGTGTAATGCGTCCAAGTGAGTGACATATAATAAAATGTCATCATCTTGAAGCGTTTCTGGTAATTTTGACAAATGCAGAAACTGCGAATATTCTTTTCTGCCTAAATTTTGTTTATAAAGGATTAGTTTACCCACGAAGGCCGATATTATTGATTTTGTTTTAATCAAGTTAAGATCGTCACCCTGCAGCTGCAAATTAACTTTGTTGAACATTCCAAAGATATCAGTCAAGTAATAAATATCTGTTTTACAATTGTTCAGATTTTCTTTCAAATTCGGATCTTTTTCTTGTAAAAACTCCAACACAGATTCAAAAACGGCTGAAAATCTTTCTAAGCAAGAGCCTCTTGATAGCCAGCGAACTTCAGTGTGAAGAAGTAATCGAGTAAAGACTTCGTCGTTTTCCTCACATAGCTGAGCAAATAACCGAGAGTTCAAAGAATTGCTTTGAATCTTGTTGATAGCATTTATTACATATTGTAAAGACTTATGCAATCTAGGACTCAGCTTTTTTGCTACTAAATGCTGCCTGTGAATCACGCAGTGAATGACCAGTACATCAGGCAGTTGTCGCTTTAAGTGAGCTATAAAACCACGATGACGACCAACCATAGACGGTGCACCATCAGTCGCAACAGAAACAATGTTCTTCCATGGAATAGCTTTGTCAGTAAAAAAATGTTCCACGGCCTGAAAAATTGATTCTCCTCTGGTATCAGTCTCTAAATATGTAGCAAAAAGCAGTTCTTGGCACATATTTTCATCTTTGATATATCGAACATATCCTAACAACAGAGCTTCATTGCCGGGTAATGTAGACTCGTCCAACTGGAGAGAGAATCTGTTGGTCTGTAAGAACTTGCATAAAATGTTTTCCACATCGCGTCCCATCTCGTCTATGCGTCTCTGAACGGTGTTATTGCTCAAAGGTATTCTCTTTAAAATATCATGTGCGGGTTTGTGCAATACATTGTTAAGGACCTCCGCAATGGCTGGTAAGATAAGCTGCTCTCCAATTGTGTGGGGTTTCCCCGACTTCGCTATTAGTAAAGATATATTATAGGACGCTCGTAAACCATCATCGTCTTTAATAGATGATGACGCAAACATCGATCTTATGGATGGCCTTTTGTCTAGTTTTTCTTTAAGTGCTTGAAAAAATGTCAAGGGCTTACTTTTTTTGTCAGCATGTACTCTCGATAAGTGGTCATCCATTGTGGGGCAATGCTGATGCGCTGTGCCGGATAAAAACTGTTTGGTACTTACCCTGTTAATTTTTCATAAACTGCAGATATTGTGTGGTTACGCTATTAACTCGCGTAGGGAGCTCAGCATTTTGTAAATTCTTTTTCAGTCACTTTACTTCACTTAATTTAGCTATGTAATAACTTTGTAATCTCTTGAAATAAATGAGTACTTATATGAGTTATTATCGTTCAAGCTCCAACGAATTTCAAAACGCAAATGAACTTTCAACCTAAGTGCAACCTCGTTAAATAGTAAAATATCAGGAACATGTTTGGACTTGCAACTTGATCATGAATTCGTTCGTGTTAAATCGCGCAAGCGTCAAATAGAGAGCAAGTCAAAACGCGCCTGAAAGACGTACGCTCGAACTCATTATCTTGCACAAACTTGTCCACACTGACTTGCCGAGTTTTTCATCTTGTACGAACTTGAGGCTTTATATTACTACAACAATGCTATTTCCTACATAAATATTAATTATTCTTAGTACACGTAACACAACATAAACAATACAGTACCTACCTACCTATCTTGAAAGTTTTAAATAAGAACTTGTGTTAATTTAATAGGGGTCGATTTTTAGACCTCGTCGACCCCCATAATCAGTTTTCGTTTATGTCGACCCCTAGGAAACCGATATCGACCCCAAGGGGTCGATATCGACCACTTTGGGAATCCCTGGTCTAGAACAAAAAAATGATCGCAATAACGGGGAGAACAAGTGGCTTTCGGCTTCGTTAAGGGTCTTGTTACACCCTTATAAGTTGTAGTTGTATATTATCCCTCAATAAATAAATAAAAAAGGCTTATTTTTATTTTGATCAACGATGTATGTACTTTTCCGTAGGGCTCAGTAACCAAATAGCAAGACGCAACTCTAATAACTTTGTGCCGTCCGTTTGTTCGTCCGACTTTCGGACGCTATAGGCGCCATATCGATGGAAGTTGGAAAGAATGTCCATTCTGTACATCACTGAACGAACAATGGTATAAAGCTATACCCATTAACTATACCTATACTAATATAATAAAGCTGAAGAGTTTATTTGTTTGGTTGAACACGCTAATTTCAGGAACTAGGTACTGCTTCGAATTGAATAAGAGTACATTTTAGAATTCAAGTTCGTTGTAAGGTCACACTTACTTTTAAATTACGCGCACATTTGGACCAATTCTATAGTGTAAGTTAACAAATCTGAATGGGAAGTAGCATTTTTTTTTTTAAATATTTATGATGTGTGTTTTGCTCACTGAACATTCCACACGTACGTTAAACTCTATGCCAAAATAGTCTGTGGTGTGAAATGCCGTTTTTTTTCTATACAATGCCATCAATAATTCTACAATTAATATCTCCGAAACTATTCATTTCGGACGGTTGAAATTTGGCAAATCGTTATCTATTACACAGATATTATAATACTTTCTATTAGTAGGAACCTACAATAAAAATTACAACATCCTATGTTAATGTACAGATATGAGTGACTTGCCGCTCTGGGTACACAACCAAATTGACTTATTCCCACGACTAAACTTGTTTATACCCTTTTATATTGTTATTTTAAATAAAATTATACGTATTTAATTTATAGGTACAGTGGTGAAACTATCCGGAGTTTTATTTCGCTACACTTTGTACTAACACTTATTATTTTGTGCACATAATAATTATAAGATGAGTTATATTTACAGTACCTTTGAGAAATATTAAGCCATACAAACTAATTTTTGCTGTCGATAAATTCAATATTGCGCATGCGTCAATAATCATTCTGACAACGGAATCCCGTATGGAGGCACATACCTTAACATTTTCAGTTATAATAAGTCATAGGTATAGGAGGAAAACAAAAGAGAAAGTACCTAGACTAACTGAAAATACATAGAAGACAGCAATTACAAACAATTTCTATAGACAAGTGACGCCATCTACAATTTTCGTTGGCAACAATCTGAACCAGCGCCACCCCGGGAGTTTCCTGCATCATAACTACAGACGACTCCATGTAGTTATTTAATGTGCACATATGTACCGCTGCAATATTTACTTTGTATATTTTATCTAGTATTAGCTTTTGCCCGCGACTTCACTTGCGTTAATTTAGAACTCGATAATCAATTCAGGTTGTACTCTACTTGTAATAATATAATTCAATCATGATTCGAAAGACACGTGGCGCCATCTATTATCATAAGAACGTTATTGTTGTTTTCCTCGGGAACATGAAAGGTAGTCTCAATCCGTTTCTGTACACCTATTTTATTTCGGATTCGAAATCGTTTAAATAACCCCTCCCGCTCTGGGCTGAGCAGGAGGGAGTGTCAGACTTTTACTGACTAAAACCCTTCCATGTTCCTTCTTTTGCCCTTTGTGTTCCAGGGCCGTGGTATCTCTTTCGAACAGTCCCACAACCCTGGCAGGTATCAGTCCTTTCGGACCCCTTCCTGTTTGCTGACTCTCTTTGAGGCGCGCGTGGAACACGAACGCGCCGTCGACACGGCCTGTCGTCATAAGACGGAAGGACGGCGAGCTAGCCCATAGCTCACCGTCCACAGGCCCGCGCCTACGGTGGCCGGGGGCCACCACGTGGCCCCCGACGTCCGGTGCGTCTCCCGTGGCGGCTGGGACGTAAGGTTCTCTCCCTTTCACGTTCCACCACCTCCTTAGCTAGCATGACTGCTTCGCAGAAGGAGGTGACGGCGTCCCATTCGTCTCGCTCCGAACCAAAGATTGAACCAAGGCCGCAAGCGAGATGTCGCCGCCGCCGATCGCCGCTACGGGGACACGGCGGTGCTCCGCCCACGCGGGGCAGACCTCCACCGTATGCTCCACCGTGTCCTCCGGTCGATCCTCGCAATGGTAGGACCCGGGCGTTTCCTCCCGCCCGATTCGGCGCAGCAAGCCGGGGCGCGTCGCTAGTGCTGCTCTGCTGAGATATTCTGTTGGCCTCGTACATGACCGATTTGGTTTAGTTTGTCTTTTTCTTCCAATTCTTATTTTAGTTTTATTGTTTGTCCTGTGTGAATCCAATAAATGCTTTACTTACTTTCTTTGTTTTCTTTGTAGTCCCGTCCCCTATTGCATGGGACATAAATATAATAATGTATAACCGGCGTACCAGCGGTATTAGAACCAAACGGCTTGGTACAATGAGAAGAGACCAGATGGCATGACGTTGTCGTGCCTTGGAAGGTGGGTAGGCCTTTGGTGTGGGACGCAACCTGTGTCGACACCCTTGCGCCATCTCACGTTGCAAGCACGGCGGGCTGTGCGGACGTTGCTGCTGCGACTACTGAAATCCTCAAGCGGCGCAAATACTAATATGAATAAATAATGAAATATATAATGTAACCTTATCGGTAACTACTGATTTGAGCCGTTTGGGGTCGAAACGCTCGGGTCACGGGGCCCGAGTGCACGTCTCCTTTTTAAGGAAATATCTCGCCGACTGGTCGACACTTTGCGTGAACAGAGGGCTGGCTCTTTCTTTGGTCAAAGAATTAGCATTGCCATTCAACGTGGCAATGCTGCCAGTCTTCTGGGCACGTTTCCGGATGACATCGATGGGGAGGAGTACTTTGACGCCTGCGTCCTATTGTCGTCGTTGTATATATGTAGGAACTTATTTTTAGTCTTCTTTTTAGCATTATTTTAGTTATATTTGTAGTCTGTGGATAATGTACATAGTAGATATACATAATATAATAAAACTTCGTTTTAAAAATATAAAAAAATGCCAAATGTAGATGTGCTATAAGAATATCTCTGCTTACCCTTATGGGATCTACAGGCGTATTGTTATTTATGGTGTCTGTGACTGTAGGGGCAAAAAGGAAGGGATGACACTTAATGGACTAACAGAAGGAAGGAAAAGAAAAACAGAAGAATTTTGAAATAAACCGTCGTCGTCGTGTGTACATTTATTTGTATTGAACATTAATGAAAATTAACATTAATGTGGGTAACCTACAAGTACCTACGTTTTTATTTAAATTCTGTACCTACCTGTAAATTATATATATATTTTAAAATAATTCTATACAAGGGGTAATTCTACACCGACACTAAAATGGTAACCCCGTATTCAGTAAATCATTCTGAACCTCACATATAAATTTTTCGTCAGTTATAAAAAACTTGCCAAGTGCGAGTCGTACTCACGCACACAGGGTTCCGTAGCACCAAACAATATAAGTAATAAAAATATTTAGAAGGCTCATTCATAAGTTGTCATGTTTTACACTCAACAGCAAAACTAAACCAAGCTAAGCTAATAGTATGTTAATGAAAAACAAAGTTACTGCTACAGTTTGATGGAAAAGCCCCATATCTCAAAAACTAATCATCAAATATTTTTCAAACCAATTTTGGTTAAAAGTTTTATTTACGTTCTACAATCCCACATTTTTTCAGATTTTTTTCCTCTTACTTTAGAAATTAGAATTACACACATTTAACAACTTTGGAACTGTGAAGTGTGTTAAAGATGGCTGGTATTATTTATCATTAGGTACTAGCTTTTGTTACGTAGAAATGATTTTTCACGGTAACCTGCATCGAAGTTAAGTAGTATCGCAGAGATGGTATTTCGCAGTAACGTGCATCGCAATTTTGTAGCAATCTATTAGCATTTATCGATATTTGTGCGTCGAAATTCCGTATTCTACTCCTTATTTTCCATTCCAATTTTCATCGATATATCAAATAGTCAAAGCCTGTATAACAGCCGGACCGATAGACTCTATGACGAAGTTAAAAGCGGATCCTCATCATCGGCCTGCTTTTTCCTGCTCTGCTTCCAGCTTAGACCGAATACAGCAGTATACCAGTTTTTACATGGAGCGGCTGCCTATCTGACCTCCAAAACCCGGTTATATATATATGGATAGACTGATTGAGATTTCGGACTTCTTACTACCCGTGACGACTACCAACGGGGATCAACGGGGATCAACGGGGATCAACGGGTTTTAACGTATTTTCCGAGCCACGAGGGGTTCTCTGTACCTGTGTAACGGTTAATCATCCTTCAACTGACCTCGGCGAGCGTTGCTCAACCCCCTGTGGCTGTTAATTTAGCTACCAGCCCAGAGCGTTCCTAAGACCCTTAAAAGAATCTTCTTATCTTTAAACTCCATATAAAGTGTTAATTGTACTTCTCATCGTTAAATGGACGTAGGGTTCATCATATATTAAATTATTTTTTGTTTCATCAATTTTGGGTTTACAACGAGAGTTATCAATTTCCGCATAATGGTCTTCTGGATCTTTATTTCCTACGTCTGCTGGTATTTCGCAATATATTGCTGACTGATTTTCGGCGTAACACGAGTCGAATTGATTTTCACATTCATCGGGATTCCGTGATTTTGTACTGTCATTATGATTTGTTAAATCGCCATAGGAGGTCTGAAAAATAAATAAAAATATCATTAGTTTTCTACATGGGACTAGATAAAAACGAGAGAGCATTGGACTTATCGGAAATTAGTCTTAGGGTTTTGTGGATTCGTGGTTATTTGGATGAAGGTCTGCAGCCAATGACAGCATCGCGATTGTATCGCGGCTGTTTTGCGTTTGCTTTGTTGCAAAAAGACACCGTGGGCGTAGGCCTTTAGATTCAAGCCCAAAAAAGCACAATACTTCCTTTGCGTAAATAATTTCGTCCCCACTGCCCTCCAAACCATGAAGGAAACCATGGAAGGAAGCCGGCATGATCATCTGCCACGGCGCATTTGGCTTGAGGAGTAGATTACGGCCCACTTGCACTTGTACCCGGTTGATGGCAAAAGGCTCACCCCTGTCACATAGGACTTATGGCACGTGACTATAATCAGCAGGCTATTGCGTATCTCTGATTGACAGTTCATAGTGATCATCACTTGGCGAGTTTTGAAATACAATGACCGTTTGCCGATCACGTCGGAGTCACCACTTTGCCGATAAGGTGACTGCGTGTGTGTAAGTATCAGAAGGTTTGGCAAATAAAAGGCGTGTTCTCTGTTGGAGGTTTACTGAACGACTGGTGAAGCCATCCACATCTGGATATGTGGACAGCGGTTGCGAGAATTAAATCTAACTTACGAGCTACGTCATACAATGCCTAAGATTAAGGATGTTTAATATGCCTACGCGCTACAACCGTTCTTGTTGGTTTCAACTAACGCTACCCGTGCAGAACTGTCATTGAATATCTAAACTCGCCAAGTGATGATCACTATGATCATAACTATAAAAAATATGGGGGAGCTAGTTCTGCAGGGCTGCAGAACTAGCTCCCCCATCTTTTTTTATCTTGTGTGGAGGAAACAAAATACCTCAAAATTATGAACACATTTTTATTTTAACAAAACAATAGATTGCGCTAACAAAAGAAGCAGTCTTTAGCTATCGCGATCTAAGATAATAACCACATACCTCAATATTACGCCTATTATTCGTACTCCTCACCAGCAAGATGCACCAGCACGCTACGCTGGCCATACCAAGGACGACGAGCACAGCTCCTATACAGCTGCCAAGGATTAGCGATGAATACTCGCCGGCTTTATCTTGATTGTCAGTTAAGTTTGCATCTGATTGTGTTTTGACTGAAATAAAGGAAAGTTTCAAGAGATAAGCATATGCATAATAATCAGTCTATAATGTTCCCACTGCTGGAACACACGGCCTCCTCTCTATGAGAAGGAATGGGCCTTAATCAACCACGCGAGCCCAGTGCGGGTTGGTAGATGTCCCATGTCTTTGAATTTTTTGGCTCTAGGACATGCCGGTTTCCTCACGAAGTTTTCCTTCACCGTTTTGAGAGCAGTTATGACGAAATAAATTACACAAAGTAAAGCGCCTGCCTCAGTTCGAACCCACGACTTACTGTTCGTAAGTCGGAGCCGCCACCACTGGGCCACCGCTGCTCTCAAGAGTTTTGAATTTGTTGGAAATATGAAAAAAAAAAAAAACATATTTTCCCCAGACGTCGTCGCTGCCGCTGTGGTCGAAAAATTTATTCTGTGACACTCGTAACTTGGTACGTATAATGTAACTTCTGATTAGTGAAAGAATTTTCGAAATTGGATTTGAAGTTCTGAAGATTACCCCCTACACACGAACTTAACTTCTTTATAATATTAGTATAGTATAAGCTAGCTTTTGTCTAAGGTTTCAGATAGTATCCCAGGAGAAGATACCCCCAGGATAAACAGAATTCTATGTCCTAACTCAGGTTACGGTGTTCCACATCCAAGACCAGGCAGAAAGAAAGAAAATAGAAAGACATTCGAGTTACTTTAGCATTTATAACAGGCATAGCTATGCCCAATGGCGTAGCTACCGGAGGGCCAGGCCGGGCAGTGCCCGGGGGCCCCCAAGCTCAAGGAGCCTCGGCCTCCATGAACGACGTTGGAAAAAGTTATATAATATCCTAGTTTAAAAAAGAATTTTCGACTTGCAACTTTTTAGCCCCCGAGCCCAACGAACCTCGAACGGCTCGAACCGAAATCACCCATATCTCCTACCTCCAGAACATAAACATAACAGCATCTTCTGCCTAGCCTTTTCCTAACTACGTTGGGGTCGGCTTTTTTACTAGGTTCTGCCTTCGTTCGTCTGGTACGGTACGGACCAACATTGAAAATTATCCCACGGGATTCTTTTATAGGGATAAAAGTATCATAAGATACTTGTATACGTCCAACTCCTACCCAGGTCGAGCTCTATCCGTGTGCAATCGAGTGGCGCGTGGAGGCACTACGCCGGGGGGAAACTCCGCTGCCGCGGCAAATTGTCGCTCAGCGGACAGACTTCCGGCGTGATCTCATGGCGACATGGAGAGAGCGACTGTCGCAACCCCGTGCAGGGCACGCCACTATAGTGGCGGTAAGTCCCTTCTTTGAGGAGTGGCTAGGGAGGCGCCACGGCGCCCTCACCTTCCGCCTGACGCAGGTCCTCACCGGACATGGTTGTTTCGGGAGGTTCCTGCACCTAATCGGGCGGGAGGAAACGCCCGGGTGTCACCACTGCGAGGATCGACCGGAGGACACGGTGGAGCACACTGTGCAGGTCTGCTCCGCTTGGGCGGAGCAACGCCGTGTCCTCGTAGCGGCAATCGGCGGCGGCGACCTCTCGCGTCCGGCCCTGGTTCAATCCATGGTCCGGAGCGAGACGGAATGGGACGCCGTCACCTCCTTCTGCGAAGCAGTCATGCTAGCGAAGGAGGTGGCGGGACGTGAGAGGGAGAGAACCTCACGTCCCAGCCGCCGCGGGAGACGCACCGGGCGTCGGGGGCCACGTGGTGGACCCCGGCCACCGTAGACGCGGGCCTGTGGACGGTGAGCTATGAGCTAGCTCGCCGTCCGTCCGTCTTATGACGACAGGCCGTGTCGACGGCGCGTTCGTGTTCCACGCGCGCCTCAAAGAGAGTCAGCAAACAGGAAGGGGTCCGTAAGGGCCGACGCCTGCCAGGGTTGCGGGACTGTTCGAAAGAGATACCGCGGCCCTGGAACACAAAGGGCAAAGGAAGGAACATGAATGGGTTTTAGTCAGTAAAAGTCTGACACTCCCTCCTGCTCAGCCCAGAGCGGGAGGGGTTATTTGATGATTTCCCATCGGTAAAAAAAAAAAAAAACCGTGTGCAATATTTCATCCAAGTCCATGGGTTTCGCCAGGCTCAGGATTTTTAAAGGTTATAACTTTTCCTGCCTGATGCCGCAGACTTACTAAGTACGTAATACATTGTAGAATCACTCTCAAACTAAAATATTTTTAGTAGATGCCTTTGTTAAAAAACCTGTGCTCTTATATATTTTTGAGCTCACTTCGCTTGCTGTTCTGACTACTTTCTTTTGAATCTTGACTTTCGACCAAGTATCTCCTGTATGAAGGATCGAAACAATTTTAAACTGTCCAAGGCAAGGTGTCAAAAAAATTTCAAGCTCGCTTCGCTCGCTCTTGCGGCTGCTGCTGCTCCTCTTGATTTTGTCTGTGAGTCAACCAAGTAACTCCTGTATAAAGAGTCAAAATAATTCTAACCTACCCAAGGTAGGGTGTTAAAATTTTCAATATCGCTTCACTCGCTCTTGGAATCTTAGTTCCTTTTGGAGGAAGTAGTTTTGCATACTTAAAGTATTTACTTAAGTTAAAATAGGGCCCCAATTCCATTTTTGCCCCGGGGCCCATGGTTACATAGCTACGCTGCTGGCTGTGCCCCACGATTTTACCCGCTGTTTCTCTTCAGCTCGACTCTTAATGCTCGTAGATGTTAGCTACGTGACACTCGGAAGATTTTGTCTCCTGATGCTGGCTGTTTGACATATACAGATTTTATTCACAGCCGCTGTATTGAAAATAAAATTAAATAATAGAAAGTTTGGCTGGATGAAATATTCAGTCACCATAGAGTACTCACTTGAAATAATTTCTCCACTGTTTGCTTCTGGTTTTAAACGGAGGATGATCTCAACTGTTTTTGATGAAGTGTTTGGAACATAAATACAGCGTATGTTTTTTCCGTTGTCGGTTGCATCCAAAGTCTTTGTAAACGCTTGATTTGAAACAATAGTCATGGTACGTAATAAAGAGGTCGTTGAAGTGAAGGACGATTCACCTACAAAATTAAGATAAGTTAAAAGGACGATATAAGATCTTTTTTAACAAAACTGATAAAAAAACAAGACATACACTCAAAGAAAATAGTGAAAGTAACAGTCTAATTTACTCATAGAAGTCTACGAGACAAATGAAATAGAAAATAATATTTTTTATTTGTGTAAAAACATGGTAGGTCTTAGAAATAGGGATGTGAACTTACATGTTTCGCCATAGAATGGCATACAAATATTAGGACATGTTAGACATAGAATTTTAATACGAAACATCAATTTATTTAAATATGTAATAATTTATATAATATATAATATGTCTTAATAATAAGAACACCACTTAACAATTTAGGATTGTCCGAAATCTTAACATGCTTAAAATGTTCGAAATCTTATCATTGACAGATGCTTAAAAAAGAAAAAAATTAAAAATAAAACATTTTAAAACACTCTGTAAACCCAGTAGCCATATCTATCGGTTACTTTTTGTTCAAGAAATTCTTTTACATTAAAAAACCAATTATCAATAAGCCATTTATGTAATTTGGATTTAAAATATTTTAAGGGGAGTCTCTCAATTCTTTTGGTACGTTTTAAAAAAAAAAATTGCTGTAATTATTTTTTTTTTTGCATAATGTGCTTTGATGTGCAGGTATTCTTAAACTTGTGGGATCTCGACGAGTGTATTTCGAAGGTAGGCTTAAATATCGTCACCCACTTACTCAAGAGAGTACAAATCTGACAAAAAAAAACAATAAAATTTGTGTTAAAACCATTCATACCGTTAAATTCCCAATTAAAACGTTGCTCCTCAGGTGTGATTGGACCTTTGGCTACACATGTTAGGTTCAGGGTCTCGTTCACAGCGTATTGGTATTCAATAGTCCATTGATTTTCATAATTTGTATATTGGTACAGTATATTAATCCGTGGCAAGCCTCGTATACGAACATCTGTTGACATCAGCAAAATCGAAACAAAAAAAAAACAAGTAGGTATTAGATCGGCTTACTTCTAGCGTTTATTTTTTGTGCGTATGGGGTCATTTTTCAAAAAAGATGTACATTTGCGAATTTTATTTTATTTGATTTTTTTATTTTTTATTGAAAGGAACAGCAAACAGTTACATTATAAGGACTTACAACTAGTTTAATAAAATAGCAATTGGTTATAATGTAACCCACAACGCTGTCCACAAGTAGACAAAGAAGAATTAGACTAACTACCTACCTAGACTTCAGCAATTTAAAAAAAAAAATGCATGTACCGTACTCAAATAAACTGCATAATATTTATTCAATATTTACCTATTAAAATATTGTAAAACTACAAACAAAAACTACCAAAAAACTACCAATATTGTAAAATATTCATGTCCAACCTTCATAATATTGAAACTTTCAAGTGATACAAAAGTTTAAATAAATTTAATAGCGCCACTGTTACGTGTAGACGTCTGTAGACGATTGTTGAAACCATAAATACAATTTAGAGCTGCATTTTTCGAATTTGGGCTTGAAAGAACTCAAAATACTATATTTATTGGTGTCCCAGGCATATGACCGACCGGAATTCCGGCAATAGTCACAGTCCATTTTTTCATTCTTTGCCTCAATATTTCCATAAAACATAGTTGTTTTTCATTTCTGGCTACACTTATTTGATCTGTGGTAATGCTGTCATTTTAAAGCAAACATTAGTATATGAGCTCGTATTCGCTTGTAAGTCTACACCTCGTCTTCGAAGAGAACATTTGGCCGCAAGGTATTCCGTCGTAGTAACGATGGATGGACTGTGTGCAGAAGAGAGCCAGAAAAGAGGTGTCTGCTAAGATGACGAGTAATAGAGAAGTACGGAAGAAGAAGACATGCTGCGCCGACCACAAATAAGTTGGGATAAGGGCAGGAGAATGTTGATGAGTCAGCAAGAATCTTCGGTCCGAGAATAATCGTCTTCTTCGCTGTCCTTCTCATCGCTCTGGTTTTATTAAGTCTTCTTGCTTTGTCCAGGCGGTTTTCCTTTAGAATGCGCTCCCTCAGAATATCAGGACGGTATCCAATCGGTTCACATTTAAAGTGAAAGCTCGTGAACACATACACAAGAAGTTGGCAGATTCGTCTCACAATTAGGTTGTTGTAGTTTTTCTTGTTATCTCTCATAACTGTTTTTAGATTTTGTTTTATGTATATAGAAAATATTTATAATTAAAATATAAGAATAAATTTCTTATATTTTAATTATAAATATTTTCTAATTTATTTTCTGTTATTGCACCTACTGTGTACTGTCTCTGCATCACCCTAAGGTAGACTGGTAGAAAATGCCCAAGGCCTTAAGTCCGCTTTTGTACAGTTTTTACTTGTGCGTAAAGTTTTAATAAATAAAATAAATGAGTGGTATTCCATCGCCTGCCCCACAGTTATAGACGTAGTGCACAAGTAAAGTGTTAAGGTTCTAGGTATCTACTAACACAAATTGTATTTTATGATTTTATGTAAGTCTCTATGGTATAAAGGGCGTAACAAGACCCGTAACGAAGCCGAAAGGCACTTGTTCTCCCCGTAATTGCGATCATTGCGTAAAGTATAAGATATACATAATGCTTAGTTGACGGCTTCATGAAGGGTCTGTTTACACCCTGTAGGTATATGTATGGGCCCAAAGTTGCCTGAAAATAAATTAATTTATGTTAAAGTTATGGAAAAAAATATCTTAATACATACCATTCTCAGGCACATCAGACGCGAATAACAGCCTCGCGTTTGGTTTAGTTACATCTGAGTTGTTGATGCCACAAGTTAGAAGTTTTCCACGGAATATATTTGGTGAGGACACATTTAGTGAAATCTCTGACGAGGTCCTGACCACTGAAAATAAATAGTCTTTTATTTTTTGCGCATCCAATATCGATTATGTCAACAGTCAAACCTGTACGGACGACTTTCAGTGTCATGTGAAGATTGCGAGAGCTTGGTCAGCATTTTGTTAAAAGTGTAATGTAAATATTCGTATGCTGGTTCTAGCGGCGGATATTTTGTGAATACTTCTGAACCATGATATTTTAACAACTTTGTACCTAACTGAACTTTACTTCGCGGAACTCGGGTAATTGAAACACCGTTAAACCGGAAAGAAAGTATAATTGATATTGGATCTTGACGTGATCGATCACAATACTCGGTTTGGTAAAATCACAGAATTAATTTACATACAGAGACCCTATATCTATTCACGGAGAATCTTAACAGCGACTTATAAGATTGTGACGTAATTGACCAACGCCATCTAGGTCGGATTGATGGAACTAACTTTCATCAAACATTTCGCTGCACCATAAAAAAATGCTAACAACGCCATCTAGTGGCGTTTGATGGAACTATTAAATGCGAACACTAACCGTAATCCTTCGAATAAATATCTTTGTCTTTGAAAACTAAAAAGACATATTAATTTTCCTCCATGATGTAGTTACCTGTATCGATCGATGGTGAAGATTGTAACTTTGTAAACGTATATCTCAGAAACGTGACGCTTTACAAGATTTTGTCAGAGACAATACCTGTTTGTATTGATTACTCCATTTTTATACCTAATTTCCACCATTCCTTTTCAAAATAGCAATTTTGAAAACCAATGGTGGAAGTCAGGCAGGCCAGGCTTCATACATTTTGATATAAGTGGGGAAGCTTTGTTATTGCATTCGAGCGCGGAATTAACACCCGAATTGCAGGCGAGGGTGTTTTGGAGCTGAGAACTGCAGTAACAAATCCCCACGCGTATCAAACGACGTTTTTCAATACACTTTCGAAGAAATATAAAATATTAGAACGGAAAGTATTTTTGTCAGGAATTATTAAGAAACTATGAGTATGATTTAATTTGCTTCTTTTCCGCGCTTTGCTTTCGCCAGGCTGAACGAAATGCTTATATTTTTAAATTTAGAACACAATTATATGTTATTTTTTTATAAAAGTAATTATTTGTTTTAAATAATTATGATATTCTATTTATAAACACAATTAAAATACTCAAAAAATATTTACTCCGTAAAGAAAAAATAAATATTTTCGCACGTATAAAAATATAAAAAATCCACGCGTTTGAAATACATTGCATGTTGAACCTAATAGTAGTGCGATAAAAACCAGTTTTCGAGAAAGTGTATTGAAAAAATATTTCTACCCCTTATGTCGGGGCCATGTTCGGAGTGTTGCTAGCAAGATAATTATATTTTACCCCGTCGATCATACTCACTCGGGATTCTACGGGTACGTGTTGATTCATCAATACTAATATCGTAGGTGAAAGTAAGAGTGCCTCCCATATAATAGTCAGTTTTTCTACACGTTACGTGCAATAACTCTCCATCTATATACCTGAACACATAATCGTCATAATTTGGCTCGTTTTTATTCGGAGTTACTGTCAAATCTTGGTCATTGACAGACAATATCATTGCATGGTTGACTGTTTCTGAAAAAAAATATGACCAATCAGTGACCTTTAGAGTAACGGTTAATAGCGATCTTATTGACGACAAAAACTTTATGCAAGAAAAAAACTTCCAACGTCCAAAAAGTTTCTTATTTTACCCTTTTCAGTGGTGGCATCCAATGATATTATAAAGCAAGATACGCTACGTTCATACTGAGCGTCGTTCAAATATCGTTGCGTTGTTACGATTGCGATCGTGATACAGAAAAAGATAGCTATCGCGCTTGAAGTACTTAAATTACGACAATTGTCCGAATTTGTCTGCAACAATTTGCGCGCGCTAGTGCGATATGTACCTCTTTTTATTTAAAATATCATTGGTGGTATCCCACACAGATTCTTGACAAATATGAATACACACACACAACATCATACATCATTCTAACAAGAAAATATGGAGGTCATAGGCAAGAGACAGAAGAAAAAAGACTATTGAAGCTAACTCATAAAGTCCCCAAGCTAAGGTATTACAAGGGACCACCGCGCGGTCTTGTACATACTACCAAATGAAAAAATAATCACGTAAATCGAACCAGTTATTAAGGAGAAATCAGTGTACATCTATACTAATATTATAAAGAGGTAAAATTTGGTTGTAAGTTTGTATGTAGAGGGTAATCTCAGGATCTTCTGAACGGATTTTGAAAATTCTTTCTCTAATAGGAAGCTACATTATCCCCGAGTGCCATAGGCTATTTACAACGTGCCCGTGGGATAATTACCGACCAAAACGCGAGCGAAACCGCGGGCAACTGCTAGTACATAAAAAGATCCTGGCCGAATACATAACGTACAGCCTGAAATTTTAATGGTTGTTTTCCCGCGGCAGAACAACTTGCCATAAGGAGTACTTTCGAAGCATAGAGTAAAAGTAAAAAAATAAATATGTTTTTGTTTTAAAATAATTAAAAAAATATTCATCAACTCGAAAACATGAGAATCAATAGTAACACTAGACGTACCTTGTAGGTACTATTCGAATCGCACGCGCCGCCCGCCGCCGAAAGACACGATGCATAAATGTTCAAAGTAAAATAAGCTCTCGTTCGTGGTGATACGGCATAAACTAGTTTTCACGCAACAATACAAAACACAGCCGCGAAGCCGACAAAGGAAAGACCGATTTATAAACGTTCAAAGCAAAATAAGCTCTCGCGTGTAGCGATATGACATAAACTAGCCTGCGCGCATCAATTACAAACGACGACGCCGCGCGCTGGCTACCTATTTTATTATTATTGTATTATGTAATACTTATTACTTAGTTTTTCCGCGATTGTCGTACGCGCAGCACGTGTTATCTTATCGTGCAATGGATCGCCATTACAGTTATTGCAATTTGGAGAACGTCGCTATGGTGCAACTGGCCCGGCGACTTTACGCGGAGCCGCAACACTTGGAGTCGCTCCGTTTTCGTGGGGTTATGAACCTTGATGGTTGGTTGATGGACAATCAAAATACGAACATTTTGTGGACGAAGGAAGCAACTTTTACGCGAGTTGGACTCAACCAGCGTAACGAACATTTTTGGGCTTTGAATAACCCACATGTTATTCGCGAGTGTGCGCATCAAGTGCGTTTTATGTGTTAATGTGTGGGCCCGGTAATTATTGGCCACCTCATTGGGCCGCATTTCGTGACAGGACAAGTGGAACCTACCTGAAATGTTACAAATCATTATTCCGGACTTTTTGGACTTTTATTTGTTGTCGCTGGTCGGAGCTCAAGCGCCTAGTGTATCGTGAGGAACACGAAATTCGCGGCGCGTTAATAACTGTGATAGTGGACGCTTTTAATATCGTAAGAAGTGACAGAGACACCTTACTAAAATTGAAAGACAACCAATTAAAACGTGCTCGATTGTTATACAACGCAGTGGCTTGCACTTCGAACAGTTACTCCGTTACCGGGAAGTGTAAGTACCTACCTACTCGTACTTTTGTAAATAGTGAACATTTAAAAGTAGTTTAGTTAATTAAAATTATTGTAAATAAGTTGAATCAAATTTTTGAAATACGCCACAAATACTTTTTTAGGTATCTAATTCAGAAAATTATTTTTCTTAAACGATAAACTTGTTTTTATTAATTTCGTGTTCAGTAAATTGCAGCTAAAAACGTAGGTATTTATGACGGTCCTAAGCCCGTAAAAGTATAAAGGGAAAATTTGAATAACTTGTTGGGTAAAGCTTATTGTTATTAAGAATAAGTTATCAACTTATCAGCTGATTGAAAAGCACGCGGGTCAACGGCCGCGCGGCCGGTCGGCGGCGGCGCTCAGCGCAATCAGGAGGTATAACTATTGGTTCGTGGTCGGTTTCGAGTTTTGTTTTTCACAATGGTTAATCTGCCATTTTTTGTTTCTAATATTTTAATTGTGTATTAAACGATTGTATTACAAAGGCAAAACCATTTCGCTGCGGGAAAACAACCATTAAAATGTCACGCTGTATACGTATTTTGTGTGTACAATCGGCCCAAGATGAATCTGAGCACCCTAAAAATAAATAAATAAATAACATCCTCTTTTTTCAGAAGTCGATTAAAAAGCCTAAAGATCTTTGTGATGATTTTTTGTAGGTATTTTCCCTTACTCACGTTTGTAACCCCCGCAGGATTATTCAGAGATATGTTCACCTAACGTAAATCCACATTGTCGAGTTTTGCGCCGATAATTAATATACTACAGCTGATTTTTTTTTCGCGATTTTGGGGTTGGTCCCATAGTGAAAGTTGTTCATAATGATGAGTACAATGACCCCTTAAGAGATTTCGTGTTTGAATAGATATACCTTATATTTAAGTCCCGTGTAATAGGGCATGACTCTATTGCCATCAACATGGCACAAATTTCGACTCCGAGGCTGCTACAGAGAAATTACTGATGGACAAACCCAGTAAAACTGCGCGACCTGGGAATCGAATCCAAAACCTAATGGTCAGTAGCCGTAACGCTACCAATGAGGTATTATTTTATTTATTAACTTAAATTATCTTGTTTTCAATATATCTTTATTAATAACTATCTTTTTCACGGTTCCCATACAATTTTCAAGAATCTATAACTCGAAAACTCTGATGAATCGCGAAACATGCGACGGGTATTTTCGTATACGACGACGTCACTATTTGGACCAGACCTGTATGTAATTAAGTACTAGCTTTTGCCCGTGGCTTCGCCCACGTTAATTTAGAATTTGACAAGCAATTCGGGTTGTTAACTTGTTACTCTGCTTGTAATAATATAATTCAATCATGATTCGAAAGACACGTGGCGCCATCTATTATCATAAGAACGTTATTGTTGTTTTCTACGGGAACAGTACTTTTTTCGGGTTTAAAGGTATCCTATGTGTATTTCTACGACGACCGAACCGACGACCCGAGTGGCGCAGCGGTAGTGAGGCTGCCTTACGTTCTTAGGGTCCCGGGTTCGAATCCCGGCAGGAGCAAATGTTTGTGTGATGAGCATGGACATTTGTTTCCGAGTCATGGATGTTTATATGTATAATAAGTTTGTATTTACAAACAAAAAGTATCTATGTATCTATCAACTATCTGGTGTCCACGACACAAGCCTCGTTGCTTAGTGTGGCACCTAGATGGCGCTGTGTGTAAATTCCAGCGATATTATTTATTTATTTCTGTACACCTGACAACGTATATGCAAAATTTCAGGATGATCGGTTCAGTGGTTTAGGCGTGAGACGGTAACAAACAAACTTACTTTTGCATCTATAATATGAGTTAGGAAGGATTTGGATAGCCCCTGTGCTATTTTGATGAATGCGCTTTAACACTGTAGGTAAAGTTTCAGGGGGGTTACTATGACGTCTTAAAGCAGGAGTAATTCCAGTGTGGAAGGGAAACAGAGTTATACAGGTCGCCCAGCGCCATCTCTTTCCCATACTGGAACTGCTCCTGCTTTTAAAACGTCATGGTAGGACATCAGTTCAGTAGTTTCGAGTGAAAGAGTGATTAACATCCATCCATCCGTCCTCACAAAAGTTCGCATCTATTATAATAATTGTAAGACTTACCAACGACTACATCTTGTTCCATCAGATAGAAGGTGGTCCTGTAACGATATTCTTTTTCGGGATCATCTCCACGTAATACGCAGTCCATATAGTACTTATTATTGTTCGATGTCAAGACAGATCGAAAAATGTGTTCTGTTTTGTTTCGAGGTTTTGTTTTAATTAGACGAATACCTGAAAAATCGTTAATTAGGTTTTTATTGGATTGATATTGGGGTTACAAGCGAATATTACATGAAATACATAGTAAAAGCATGAAAGGCAACAGACAGTCGGGGTCCTTTCGCATTTAATATTGTAATAGTGTACCTATTATACAGGCTATCGCTTTGCATCAAATTCAAGGAGGTATACTAATAATTCTCGACCAGCGTTGGCCCAGTGGTGGCGGCCCCGACTTACAAACAGTAAGTCGTGGGTTTGAACCCAGGCAGGCGCATTACTTTGTGTAATTTATTTCATCACCACTGCTCTCAAAACGGTGAAGGAAAACTTCGTGAGGAAACCGGCATGCCCTTGAACCAAAAATTCGAAGACATGTAACATCTACCAACCCGCACTGGGCCCGCGTGGTGGTTGAAGCCTATTCCCTTTCATAGAGAGGAGGCCGAGTGTCCCAGCAGTGGGAACATTAATAGGCTGATTATGCAAAGCGACAGCCTGTATAATGCATTCGGGTAGGTACAGCCCGACAAAAAAGTTTAGATGGTGGCGAAACGCGGACCTACAAATTTCCTAGCTGGCAATTCTGCGTTTTCTGTCAAAATCGGCAATTTCATTGGCTGCTGCACTGCTCAGGGTTGCCAGAAAGTTGCTAACAACGCCCTCGTTTTTTCCATACTCTATTTTGCCAAACTGTACCTAATTATAAAATACTAGGTTTTGCCCGTGACTTCAGTCGCGTTATGGTCGATAACGTCCCACAGGAACATTTTAAGTATGCTTTTGAAAATCTGGGATAATGTAGCTTCCCAAGTTCCCATTAGTGAAAGAATTTTCACATTTGGATTGCTGATCCAAATGTGAAAATTACCCGAATTCCGAAGATTACCCGCTATATTCAAACATACACATGTTTTATTATTAAATAGTATAGATTAGTATTCTCTTGTGTACCCACCTGCAGCATCATAATATTCCAAACGCAGGATGTTCGAACTTCCCGAAGGCAAATGTATGTGACAGGAAAAATTCAGTTCCTCGCCGTCTTTATAAGTATAGTTGGCATCTCCATCGTATTTTCTTGACAGGTTCGTCGTTTCATAACTCAAAATGCGGCTGTTTGCAGTTAATCTCACCAATTCTGGTAAAGGAAACAAGATTATTGTACAGACTTTTTCAATACATTTGTTCTATAGCAGTGAGACTCTATCTCTTGCGACGATGTGTATTTGGCAGTCGTTACAGGTAGTTAGTCTGACAACCAGTATTTTAGACAGTGGGTCTATGTAATATACTGCTATCAGCTGCATCCGGTTAGACTGGAAGCCAACCTCAACGTATTTGGGGAAAGGCTAGACAGCTAATGATGTCACAGCGTTGAATACGTGTAGATGCTAATCACTGTGCATTCACGAACTAGTACGGAAAATTATAATACGCCTAGCTACATTTAACATACACTGGGGGGCGCCGTAACTTGAATTATTTTCCGTGACCCAGGGCTGGCTTTTACCTTGGCCAAAGGCTTAGCATTGCCATACAACGTGGCAACGCCGCCAGTCTCTTGGGTACATTACCAGTTGACAGCGTTGAGGAGGAGTTTTGACGCCATTTTTTAAGCTTATACTTAAGTAAGTTACTTTAGGTTATTTTAATTTATAAATTTTAATGTATTTATTAGTTATAATTTATTAAATTATTGACTAAGACTTCGGTTTAAAGAAATTTATGTCTCATAAGAACACGCAGTCCGCTTATAATGAGATACAAAGTAAAAAGTATGATAATACAGTACAATACACATTTCCTCCAGAATATTAGACGTTATAATGTACATACATCTTTAATAAGCTTTTTTTAAATATATTAACGTAATCGCACTCTTTAATATCGTCCGGTAATCCATTGAACAGATGAACTCCTTCAAATAATATGGTCTTTCTACTGTAATTAGTGCGTACGCTGATGACTTCAAGTTTGTTTACTTAAAGTTAGTAGCTAGCTGTAGTTAGCTGATCTCCGACGAACTCACGTCAACAGTGCGTCAACGTGACGCACGTTAAGTAGACATAATATGACAGTAGGTATTTGCGAATTACCATCATCATCAGCATCATAGAAAGCACCAAAATGTCTACTGGACCAAGATCCCGTGACCGCCAGACGTCAAAGCTGAAACTTTTTTTGTGGAAGTATTTTACCACAGGTAAAAAATATTGTCTATACGGCTATTATGAAAAGTCGGTCGTAGTGGCTTTGGCAGGTATCATCACGGCCATTGCGTATCTCTGTTGACAGTTCACAGTGATCATCACTTGGCGAGTTTTGATCTACAATGACCGTTCTGCACGGGTAGCGTCAGTTGAAAGCAACAAGAACGGCCATTGTATATCAAAACTCGCCAAGTGATGATCACTATGAACTGACAACAGAGATACGCAATAGCCCTGTGCAGGTAAAGGTGTGCTGAATAGCTGTCAATGTATCAAGTTACGTCATACTATAAAGCGTGATTTTTTGGTATTACGTAAGAGATAGTGTGGTGATTCACCTCACGCGGGGTATTTTCAGGGTCGTAGCAGATGGCGTTCTGTTGTTTCTACCTACCCCTATGGGAATAAGCATAAGTTTATGAGTATATATGTACATATGCTAGCTCTATTCGCTCCACTTCCACTTCTGCTAGCGGCGGGATAGTAGTGTATAGTCCCGGGAAATCCCAGAATCGAAAGTACCGGGAAATCCCGGAAATTTGCGTCCTTTTAGGAACCGGGATTTTCTTAACCAAGTCCCGGTTCCGTCAGTACTTTCGGGACAAAATACTTCGCCATCATAATATGTATTTTTAATTTAAAATTTATTGCTTAAAGCCCGACCGCTTATAGCGTGCTACACAATATGCTACCTAGTTGTACAAGAGCATGCTACTTACAACAACACCATCCATTTATTTTCAGGCTACTTTGTCCCATAGATGTTATTATAAAGGGTGTAACAAGACCCTTAACGAAGCCGAAAGGTACTTGCCCTCCCCGTCATTGCGATCATTTCTTTCTTTTAGACCATACCTGGGAACCTTCTAGTTACGGAGATATTGGGGGACAAGGTTCCAACATTTTCACAAGGCTTCTTTTTAATGCAAGTTTTTAATGTAAGGTTTTTACTTAAAACACTTCCACGATCCCCGTACTATTCAATGTATCCATCAGCACAGTGATTTAAGTGCGTTACATAGAGATTTACGGAAAAACGTGATTTATGACCCCAAAAAAAAAGTCATTTCCCAGCAATCATTTTAGCGTAAAGTTACTTAGTTTGATGTACATAATGTTTAGTTGACGGCTTCGTGAAGGGTCCTGTTACATCCTGTATACCATACTAACATACATATTATGATAAAATACAAATAGTGTAAGAAAAGTGTAAAAACTTATAAATGTGTTAGTAACACTTCACCCCCTTTTCTTCTTCTTCTTTCTTCTACTTAGCATTCAACTAGTATGTCTATATGAAAAGAGCATGAACATTTTACAGGCACCTACCTAGTAGCAAACAAGCATACTTATTAGTAGCATGTGTGTTCCTTTAAATTCCATACAAAATATTGTAATAAATCAAGCAGATAAAAGAAAACAACAACTGATCGGTAAAATCCAGATACTATTAACAGAAGGCCATCAATTTTCTATATATTTCGACGAGGGGACATCCATTCGTAATAGGAAATATTATTTAACCTGAATCGCCACTCACAGCGTTTACCCGAAAATTTCAAAAATCTAGGACTAATAGTTTACGGTTCATTATTAACAAAAAGATGCGTCGAAAATTAAGTTAAAAATTAACAGAGTTTGACCCCCTTAAGTAGGCCGCGTGATAATATACGGCCTAAAATTAAAAAAAAAATTCTTATTTTCTCAGTTTCAGCACTTTCAACTCTATATCTTAGAAAGTGTAGCTTCCTATTAGTGAAAGAATTTTCAAAATCGGTTCAGTAGATCCGGAGATTACCCTCTACATACAAACTTACAAACAAATTTTACCTCTTTATAATATTAGTATAGAATAGTAGTAGTATTAATAGTATAATCGTATAGAAGTATAGAAAAATGCGAAAATAAATTTGTTTGTTACCTTTTCACGCCTAACCCACTGAATTTATAATCCTGAATTTTGCATATACGTTGTCAGGTGTACAGAAACGGACACAGGGTACCTTTTAAACCCAAAAAAAATAATGTTCCCGAGGAAAATATCAATAACGTTCTTATGATAATAGATGGCGCCACATGTCTTTGAAAGACATGTGGCGCCATCTATTATCTATTATTATCATGATTAAATTATATTATTACAAACATAGTACAACCCGAATTGATTGTCAAATTCTAAATTAACGCGAGCGAAGCCACCGGCAAAAGCTAGTTGATTATAAATTGCAATGACTATCATCGTTGCACTGATTATTTAGTTGTAGGAGTATAAAAAGCACTTGGAAATCTTCCAAATGCTTTTTTTTATAGGTCAGTAGATACTGTTACCTACCACATTATATTGCAACACAGAACAATATTTCTTTCAATAATGTTGATGAATTATTAATCGAAACAACAATTAGCATTTAAGTGACTGCTGAGATGACGAGTAGTAGATAATTCAGGAAGAAGAAGACATGCTGCGCCGATCCCAAATAAATTAGGATAAGGGCAGGTGGTGTCTCACAATAGGGCTTATACAGACCAACAACTGAAGCAGAATTATACAGAAGCTTAAAGTCACTCAGCGGGGTATGGAAAGGGCTATGCTCGGCATTTCTCTACGTGATAGAATCAGAAATGAGGAAATCCATAGACGAACCAAGGTCGTCGATATAGCCCAGCGGACAAGCAAGCTGAAGTGGCAATGGGCAGGCCACATAGCGCGAAGATCGGACGGCCGATGGGGCAAACAGACACTGGAGTGGAGACCACGCATTGGAAAGCGCAGCGTGGGATGGCCACCAACGACCTTGTCAAAGCTACAGGGAGTCGCTGGAAGCAGGTGGTATTGGACCGGACACGTTGGAAATCGAATGGGGAGGCCTATGTTCAGCAGTGGACAACAACAGGCTGAAATGATGATGTTGACTGAATTAATGACCTATTAGCATTTGAAAATAAATTAATCGTTCTTACCGGTGCCCGTGACCATTACCTCGGTTTTCAATATTAATAAAACTGAACATATGAATAAACGCAACATTTTAACATTACCATATACACAGTTACTCGTCGGTAATAAATGGTTAACCGTATTAATTGTCAGTTGCAGTAACAACACATTGCACAAAAGGGAATTATTATAAGGTGACCATAATTTTAATATTTTAAGGTCTCCGTTTGTTACGTCTAAGTTGCTGTAGTCGTGATTCCATTTGCGTCAATTACGTACAGATTTTCCTGTACCTACCTACCTTTTGCAGACTCAACCTCGCTATGTCAACCCTTTTTCCAAGTCCTACTACAAAAACACTAAAATAGATAATAGATAATTTTTGTTGTAAAAAACTTTTGGTAAGTTTTCAAATGCTTTTCTACCCTCAAAACAAATTAACTATTCATCGTCAGGTAATAATATCATAATGTTTAGTTTTTTTTAAGGATATGAGTCCTGGAGTGGAGACAGCATATCAGCAAGCGCACTGTTCAACATCGATGACCTTAGAAGGAACAGGGCCCGTGAGGAATTCGAAAAATAGGTATTTGAAGAAACTATTACCGTCGCGCTGCGTCAAGCCTGCCCCGTAGAGTGCTATAGGGACAGCTGCTGCTCAGACCGACTATATCACAAAAATTTTAGCGAGTTTGACGTTTCGTATTCCCCATTTAGTTTAAGTACTTATGTCAATTATTTTTTAGATATTTATTTTGTACCCTACCACAGCGTTTTCTTATTTAACCCAAAGTTTGACTGGTAGAGAATGCCTATTGGCATTAAGTCCACCTATGTACCACTATTGTACATGAAGTTTAAATAAATAAATACATGTGTGTTCAGCAGTACCTAACATTTTCAGAATTCTAAAGAGGCTACACTCTTGAGAAATCATGTCTAATGTTGAAATAAATGACTTAACTTTCTTAAAAATCAAATTAAATATTACATGTATCAATAGGCAATCGACAGGAAAGTGACAAAAAAAACTGTCTCCTCAAATTATTATTTTATTATAAAATTATTACTTAGAAATAAATCTGTACTAATATTATAAAGAGGTAAAGTTTGTGAGTTTGTAGGGGGTAATCTCTGGATCTACTGAACCGATTTTGAAAATTCTTTCACCAATAGGAAGCTATACATTATCCCTGAGTGCCATAGGCTATACATGCCCGTGGGATAATTTCCGACCAAAACGCGAGCGCAGCCTCGGGCAACAGCTAGTGTATGATAAAATAGTAATATCCTAACACAATCCAGTTTTATGGTCACACTAACAATTTCATAGGATTATTCATTTGAAGGAAAAAAATATTTATTATCCTTGTGTTTTCAACCACATATTATTTAACATTTTATACCAGAATTGGAGTTTTCCTGTTTACCCGTTATTATCATTAGTTACAGGGTAAATTAGTAAATTAGTGAGTCATGTTACGAGTATGAGGGTGAATGAAAGGCAACCTGCGAAATGACATTTAAAAAAAACCACCAACACAAAAAACCTCTAAAACGCAAATATAATATCTATAGTAGTATTTTAAGGTCCCTTTTTTAATATAAATATAATATGTTATTCAAGAGCCGTCGCGTCGGTTGACCGCCTTGTTTAACACTTTCTGTAGGTAGTCATTCCTTATTGTAATTTTGTTTCTTTTAATATGTTGTATCTGTGCTACAGCTTGGATTAACTGTTATATTGTACATTTATAAATAAATAAATAAATTATCTTTCTCTAGGTAGTAGGTACGTATTTCAGTGCTTGTACCTACTAAGCAATCAAGGCTATCATGCTTTTTTAATATCATTGACTAGTGACAGGAGTTCAAATTTCGAATCGATTAAACATTTGGAAATTATTTATAATATCTCTTCATCAACTAGAAAAGAGGCAATGATCTTCAAACGGCTGAGCAGATTTTCTTGAAACATACCTAGCTAAGAACCATAGAAATATGCTACGAACACTCACGACTGGATTAAGACACCTTTCAAACGAAGAAAACTTAATCAAAATCGGTTCATTAATTCAGGAGCTATTATGCCACGGACAAACACACAGATAGACAGGTATCAGCATTGAGCTGCATCCGGTTAGACTGGAAGCCAACCCCAACATAGTTGGGAAGGCTATAGGCTGATAATGATGACAAACTTCAAACTTATAACACCCTTCTCTTTTGGTCGGGGGTTAAAAGAAACGTCGCCATTGCGCTGCGTTACTAAAAAGAGAAACGCCGCAAACTGCGCATAATACGTGCTTTATGGATACTAATCTAAAGCGCAGGCCACACCACCAACTGGCGGGCGGGCTAACTCAGCTAGTTCATACTTTCGTTCACACCGCTAACTAACGAAAGATACGAACAAAGTATGAAAAGGGTGTCGTTCGCTTCGCTCGCCAGCCCGCCAGCTAGCGGTGTGGCCTGCGCTTTAATCCTTCCAGTCCTAACTTATATAATATTATAAATGCGAGACTATCTAAGTTTGTTTGGTTGTTACCTTTTCACGCCTAAACCACTGAATCGATCGTCTTGAAAATTTGCGTAGGTACCTATACGTTGTCAGGTGTACAGAAACGGACATAGGGTAGGTACCTTTCATCCCGAAAAAACTACTACAAACAACAATAACGTTCTTATGATAATAGATGGCGCCACGTGTCTTTTGAATCATGATTGAATTTGTTATGGAAACTTTATTACCTAGTGCGAATTGATAGTCGAATTCTAAATTAATAATAAATAAATATCGCTGGACATTACACACAGCGCCATCTAGGTGCCACACTAAGCAACAAGGTTTGTGTCGTGGACACCAGATAGTTGATAGGTAATAATACTACATACATACTTTTTGCTTGTAAATACAGACTTATTATACATATAAACATCCATGACTCGGAAACAAATGTCCATGCTCATCACACAAGCATTTGCTCCTACCGGGATTCGAACCCTAACAACGTAAGGCAGCCTCACTACTGCTGCGCCATTCGGGTCGTCACAAATTAACGTCAGCGAAGCAGCGGGCAAAAGCTAGTTTAACATATGCTAAATATTTAGGGAACTGGAAGCAAACACTCAGCTTCTTACTGTTCGCCAAATGAGGATACAGCCATAGAATTGCGCCGACGCAACGCACAGGCAACGCCCTTGTGGCATGGTGGCAACCCTCTAAATGGCTTAAATCCGAAGGAAAAAGATGGGAAAACAGTGTGACACAGACCGTGGCTAAGAACTATCAGCTGCACTGGCTGATCAAATGTTAAGCTACGTTTACCGAGGTTGGTCCGTGGATGGATTCATCACATATTGAGCTGTCGTCACTCCTTGCCTTGTCGTAAAGCACTTTAAGCCTTTTTTTTCGGATGGTATATCATCAAATAACTCCTCGCGCTCTGGGCTGAGCAGGAGGGAGTGTCAGACTTTACTGACTAAAACCCATCCATGTTCCTTCTGTGTACCAGGGCCGCGGTATCTCTTTCAAACAGTCCCGTAACCCTGGCAGTTATCGGTCCTTTCGGACCCCTTCCTGTTTGCTGACATCTCTTGGAGGCGCGCGTGGAACACGAACGCGCCGTCGACACGGCCTGTCGTCATAAGACGGACGGACGGCGAGCTAGCCCATAGCTTGCCGTCCACAGGCCCGCGCCTACGGTGGCCGGGGGCCACCACGTGGCCCCCGACGCCCGGTGCGTCTCCCGCGACGGCTGGGACGTGAGGTTCTCTCCCTCTCACGTTCCGCCACCTCCTTCGCTAGCATGACTGCTTCGCAGGAGGTGACAGCGTCGCATTCCGTCTCGCTCCGGACCATGGATTGAACCAAGGCCGGACGCGAGAGGTCGCCGCCGCCGATCGCCGCTACGAGGACACGGCGGTGCTCTGCCCAGGCCCACGCGGGGAAGCACTTTAAGCCTTTGATCCCGCCTGGCATTTGTAGACGACAGACGTTTTTGACAGACGTTCCACGTAAAAAGACTGGCCCAAAACTGTGGCAATCAGTCTTATTACAGGATGCAAGGGACAGCCCTCCACAAACTGACAGGGTGCATTCAGCTCCTTATTTATCATATTCTACCGTCTCGTCTCGAACTCGTCGTCGCGCTTGCCGTTCGCTGTTTTTTGCCACGATATTCAATCCAACAAATCAAATTTATTGGATTCCCATAACATTCCTGAAATAATTTCTTGTACCGGTTATCATTTGTGTTACAACTGAATTCATTCCATCAGTTTGTGGCGGGCTGTCCCTTACACCCTGTATATTACCGACGACCTGAATGGCGCAGCGGTTGTGAGGCTGCCTTACGTTCTTAGGGTCCCGGGTTCGAATCCCGGTAGGAGCAAATGTTTGTGTGATGAGCATGGACATTTGTTTCCGAGTCATGGATGTTTATATAATATTGTTAGGAATCCGATGCGAAATACATTAAAAAAAATAAACAATCATTAATTTATTTTAAATTGCACTTTTACAAAAATTATAAAAATATCAAAAGGAACACCGTAAATATTAATCAAACAGAGATTACACAAGCCAAATGGAATAATCAGTACATGAACAAAAAACATAACCCAAAAATAAATAAGCACACGATAATGGTCAAGTAGCACGTCCGTCCCGAGCGCCGTCCAAGCAAAAAGTGAGCGCTGCCGCTCCGCGCGCCTCCTTTTATAAACTTTCGTCGGTTGTCGGCTGATGGCGTGATTTTAATGTGCCGAATCGCCTTCAGTTACCAACACGGCCTCTCCTGATGCTCTGACGTCCTCGTCAGCTTCAGTTGATGGTCCTGCCTGATCTGTAGCAATGTCTTCCAATAAGACACCTGGGTCTTCATTGTCTCCTGCAATCAGACAGTCACATTACGTAAAAGATAACAGATGTAGAAGCAAAACATCTTACATAAATAAAAGGTAATGCGCATTACACATAAAGTATGACTTATCAAAATCTTAGCTAAGAACACACCAAGTACGTAGCTTGGTCGCGTTGAAGACAGAGGCACCTAGTTAGCGTGTCTCACAACGGCTGTCGGCATAGGCACTTAGTTAGCATACCGCCCAGACTTTACAAACGCTGTAGGCATAGGCTCTTAGTTTGCATACCTCCCAGTGGCTGTTGACATAGGCACATTGTTAGCGTATCACACAGACTTCAAGCAATACTTGCCCTCAAAAAATGCAGAGCATGTCTCAGGAGTCCATTCACCCTTCCAGGGTACCATGAACTGTGCAGCAGCATAGGTGGTCTTTCCATAGCCACCAGCCAGAAGTTGCAGCTCATAGCGCCCATGGTCCAGGACTCCAACTACGCGGTAAGGTCCGCGCATACCAGGATCAAGTTTCCCCGTGGACTGGGAATACTTGATAACGAAGACCAGGTCATCTTTGCTGTAGACACGTGGAGGCTGTCGGTCTTCATTAGCACGCCTGTCTTGATCGGCTTGATTTTTGCACAACCGTTCGGCCGTCCTTTGTCTCCTCATCTCTCGTAGCGGTTCACGGTTCTCGCCAGACAATTCAATGGCAACGTCTCGGATTAGTGTGCGAATGACTGGGGTAGCTCCTTCGGCACCGATCAGCAGGTTTAGCGGGGACTGCTGGGTGGTCTTTTGCTTTGTCATGTTGAGTATCAGCTGTAACTTCCACAACTGTTCAGACCATTCCCCTTTCCGATGGTTCACCTCGATCCTCAACATGTTGAGAAGAGTGCGAACGTAACGTTCCACCTGACCATTGGCGTGGTGCATCTCGGGGGTAATATAATGAATCTGACAACTTAAATCATTCATTAGTGACACAAAACCAGATGATTGAAACATCCTACCTCTATCACATACAATTGTCTTAGGTGTTCCAAACAGAGACACAACATTTTGCATAACACGTTTTAGCTCATTTAAATCCTGGGTACAAATAGGGTTTAACAAACAATATTTTGTGAAAGAATCCACAACAACTAAAACGTGTTTATTACCGTTAGATACTACTAATGGGCCTAGGGCATCTATATGTAAGGTGTCAAAAGGAACATTTGGTTTTGTCCATGAGTTAATTGGTTGTAGTGGAGCTCGTGGGACTCTCTTGTGAGCTATACATATGAGGCAGTGCGATATATACTTAGCAATAAACGCTCTGAGCCCAGGGAACCAAAAGTGTTTTAAGATAAGGTCAGTAGTTTTGTCAGCGTTAATATGGCTATGTTCATCGTGGAATATTCGGAGGAGGCTCAAACGATGTCCCTTTGGTATGTAACAAAGCAACCTGGACTCTTCACCTACAGGTGTGAAGCGATAGTACAAGATATTATTGCGTTTAACATAGGGTGAAGAGTCCAAGTTTCCCTCATCCAAAGACCTGATTAAGGTTAGAGTCTCCTCGTCTCCTGCTTGTGCTATTTGAGCCCAATTACGCGGTTTCTCAATGTTATTTACCTTATGTACAGGGTTACGGCTCAAATAGTCTGCGTGAGGTATCATTACCCCTTTCCTGTATTGAATGTTAAAGTTAAAATCCTGTAGGTAAATCCACCACCTCGCTACCCTCGGGAGTAGATCTTTTTTATTTTGGGTGGCTTTTAGGGCATTGCAGTCGGTCACTACAGTAAATGGCATTCCTATGAGGTAATGCCTAAAATGCTTAAGAGCTTTTACTACAGCGAGCGTTTCCAGTTCATAAGAGTGGTAACGCTGTTCACTACCTTTCGTAACCTGACTGTAGTAGGCAACCACACGCTTGTTACCATCCTTATGAACCTGTAGGAAAACTGCACCATAACCTGCACTACTCGCATCTGTGTGAACCTCAGAGGGAAGCTCTGGGTCAAAAATAGCTAATATTGGCTCACTAGTAAGGCACTTAATAAGCTCTTCGCGAACGCTTTCCTGCCGTGGTCCCCAGACAAATTCAACACCTTTACGCGTCAAACGAGCAATGCAGGCTGTTTTTATGGAATAATTAGCTATGTACTTTCTGAAATAACCAGCAAGGCCCAAAAATTGTCTCGCTTGTTTGACATTCTGGGGAACGGGTGCATTCACGAGTGCCTGTACCTTACTTGTTGAAGGCCGGACCCCACCATTTGATATAATTCTGCCTAAATATTCGATTTCTTGGCATAGAAACGAACACTTGCGCAAATTCACTGAGAAACCAGCCTTAGTCAGAACTGTCAAGACATCATCTAATATCTGTAAGCCCTGATCAATTGAACAGGACAATAACATACAGTCGTCGACGTAGACCAATACTTTGCCTGCCTCAATGAATTCGCGCAGTGTATTTGCAATAATACGTTGATATACTATGGGTGCGTTGGCCAATCCATATGGCATTTTCAAATATTCAAAATGCCCTTCGGGCGTCACGAAGCCAGTTAAGGGTATTGATTGCTCATCTAATTTAATTTGTAAAAATCCGGTTGCCATATCAAGTACCGTGAAGAATTTGGACTTCCCTAGTCGATCAATGTGATCGTCTATTAAAGGTAAAGGATATCTATCCTTAACTGTGATTTTGTTAAGTGCCCGGAAGTCCACACACATACGATCCGATCCATCCTTTTTTTTTACTAAAAGAATCGGACTCGAATATGGTGACTCTGATTCACGTATTATGCCTTTACTAAGTAAGTCCTGAATAATCTCTCTAACTTTAAGCTTTTCATTGTAGGACATTTTGTAAGGACGATAATAAACAGGTACCTCACTGTTCAATCTGATGTGCATACAACCTGTGGTAACTGTAGACGTAGCCGTGCCAGAAATCATAAATGCGGAATATTTATCGAGAATTCTCGTGAGTTTCTCAAGATCTTCCCCGATTAATGCAGTTTTAAAACCACTGAGTTGCTCGTCAGATTGAACCGTGGAAACACTCGTTAGAGTTTTATCATGAGTTAAATGTTGAGAGTCCCTGGTCCGTATATAGGTTACCCCTTCCCTATTCAACACATCAGTACCAATAATAATTGATGCGTTCATGAATTCACTAGGCACAACAAGCAAATCCACTTCGAGGGTTATTCCCTCAAGCTCTATTACAAGTGTGACATAAGAATGGACGAGAATAATGGAATTACTTATTCCTTTTAATTGCTTATTAATAGGTTTCTTCGAACAGGAAAAATGATTGACCACGGATGATGAAATCAACGAGACTTCTAATGCCCCACTATCAATCAGGATGTCTACAGGTATACCCTGAACTGTTCCAACTATTATGTCATTGGACTTACTTTGAATAAGGGCAGAGCAAAAATTTACGTTATTTTTATTAGACTTATTGTCTGAACGTTGCTTAGCAAAACAAACACTAATATCATGACCCGTCTTTTTACAGTACGCACATACTGCCTTATTTGTAGAGGTTGAAGTCGATTGAGGTTTTGCCGAATCAGATTTAATTTGTTCAGTCGCATTGTTTGATTTCGACTTTTTAGGACAACCTGCTTGTTTATGCCCTGTCTGACCGCAAGTGAAACATATGGGACCCCGACCCCTGAATGAGCGTTTAGAGTTATTCTTATGTGGACTCTTGTTATCTTTGGAACGCGAACTGTCACTATGCTCTTTAGTGGTGGGTTTTACGAAGGTAGATAGGTAATTAACGAGACTGTCAGGCGTCAGGTTTGCATTAGTAGCAGTTGCTTTAATTTGAGGGTCTTTAATCCCTCTAATAACAATCGCCGCTATCAACTCGTCTGATAGGCCTTTTACGATCCGTAAACGTAGTAAACATCTACGTGCATATTCAGCGTAGGTTGGGTAACTGTCTGAACTAGTGCTCATTACTTCATACAGGATACTCGCCACATCAATTTTCTTGACACAAAGTGACCGAAAATCCTTTTTAAAATTGCTCCATGAACGGTCATTTGTGACCCATTCACTAAGCCAAGTCTTGGCATCTCCCTTCAGACAGCTCCCAACGCGGGAAAGACACTCATTTTGTGACCATTTATTCAAAACTAGAGCCCTGTCAACCTCGTCAAACCACTGATCAACATCATGCACATTTGGGTCAAAATTAGAGATATAAAAATGATGGGTGCTTACTGACTTTAACGACTGTATTGCCTCCACTATTTTCTCTGTGGTTGCAGTCGATACATCAGTAGCAGTACCTGTAGTTTCCGGCGTAGCTATTACCCGTGAACGTTCTTCTAAAGCCTTCAACCGCGAGACAATAGTCTCAAGCGATCGTCGGTAAGGCGGTGACGCGGGGCTTCGCGTCCTCACGCGGCTCCCACGACGGTCTCGTTCCCGCCTGGAACGGCGATCGCGATCCCGAGACTTGCTACGTGACCTTCTACTCCGCTTATGGCGGCTCTAGTTTTTGAACGTGAACGGCTCGATCTATCCATTGCTGACTACTAACCGTTTTTATTTAAAATTGAAAGCCCGAAAACTACTTTTAATATGTGGGCGAAATGAATCTTTATCCCACTTCTGATGTTAGGAATCCGATGCGAAATACATTAAAAAAAATTAACAATCATTAATTTATTTTAAATTGCACTTTTACAAAAATTATAAAAATATCAAAAGGAACACCGTAAATATTAATCAAACAGAGATTACACAAGCCAAATGGAATAATCAGTACATGAACAAAAAACATAACCCAAAAATAAATAAGCACACGATAATGGTCAAGTAGCACGTCCGTCCCGAGCGCCGTCCAAGCAAAAAGTGAGCGCTGCCGCTCCGCGCGCCTCCTTTTATAAACTTTCGTCGGTTGTCGGCTGATGGCGTGATTTTAATGTGCCGAATCGCCTTCAGTTACCAACAATATGTATTGTAGCGCGTAGGCATATTAAACATCCTTAATCTTAGGCATTGTATGACGTAGCTCGTAAGTTAGATTTAAGTTCTCCCAACCGCTGTACACATAACTTCACCTCCACCAGTCGTTCAGTAAACCTCCAACAGAGAACACGCCTTTTATTTGCCAAACCTTCTGATACTTACACACACGCAGTCACCTTATCGGCAAAGTGGTGACACCGACGTGTCCGCGCGCGTATCGAGTTCCAAGTTATAGTAACCAAGAGACTATAGCCCATCGCGCGTCAAAATGAACGACCCACGTTACCAGGCTGCAGCTCTCCAACAACCCGCAGCCATGTCAACCCCGGAGCAGCAACAACCGCAACAGATGACGGCAGTTTCCATCACACCGAGGATACCGGACTTTTGGCGAGACCGACCAAGGCTCTGGTTTCATCAATTCAACGCCATAGTGGATCCACAAAAGGCAAGTGACCTGCACAAAAGTCAACTTTTAATAGCTAGGCTGAAACCTGACGAATTACCTGATATAAGTGACATTCTTGAAAACATGCCTGAGAATAATAAATTCGAAACTCTTAAAAATAGGTTAATTTCTGTTTACGAAGAGTCGGAAACAAAACACATGAACCAACTCTTAAACGAAATCGAACTCGGAGACCAAAAGCCTTCACAATTACTGCGGCGTATGCGAGACTTGGGGAAAAATAGAGTGCCAGACGAGACTCTAAAACTATTGTGGCCAGGTCGTCTTCCACACTCAATTAGGGCCGTCATAACCGCATGCGACACTGGCGAGGTAAAACTCGACAGTTTAGCTAAAATCGCAGATAAAATTCTGGAAAATACCAGACCATCGGAAATATCCCCGGTTACTAAAACAACTCCGAGCGCTGACCAAACAACCCCAGAAACCGTCACTGTGAACTTAGCATCTCAAGTATTAGCATCTCAACAAATAACTTGAGTTCTGCTTGCATCCAGCATAGTTCCACAGTTCCTGTTAGTTTATAACGATTGTTCAATTCATTTGCCCTGAAAAATCCAATTTTGAAAATGAGATGCCAACTTCACATATGACATCGCAGCATCTCATCATATTAAAGGTTTTTCACGGTCGAGGAGTTGTTTTAAACATAGTTCTATACCTCCTGATTGATTGTAACAATAGTTCTGTTGCTTTACCGTCAAAATAGCAATTTTGAAAATGAGATGCCAACTCCACATAATGACATCGCAGCATCTCATCATATTAAAGGTTTTTCAGAATCGAGATGTTGTTTTAAACATAGTTCTATACCTCCTGATTGATTGTAACAATAGTTCTGTTGCTTTATCGTCAAAATAGCAATTTTGAAAATGAGATGCTAACTTCACATAAGACGTCATAGCATCTCACAGTATTTTCAATGTTTTAACACCGAGGAGTTTTATTAAGCATAGTTCTATACACCCTGATTGATTTTAAGCATAGTTCCATCAATTTGCCGCCAACGCCACGATCCCACCGCGATTTCGAACGTGAGATATTAACTTCCTATATGACGTCATAGCATCTCACAGTATTTTCAGTGTTTTAAAACCGCGGAATTGTATTAAGCATAGTTCTATAAACCCTGATTGATTTTAAGTATAGTTCCGTTAATTTTCCGCCAAAATCACGACCCCACCGCGGGTTCGAACGTATAAAAATATGGTTACCATTAACTGACAGTTCTACCCAGCATCTCAGCTGTTTTCGTTACCTACGCTATAAATACATCTACTACTGCAATAGGACAGACCACAATACAAGTTTTAGAGAGAAAAATCAAAAACAATGTCAGGTTAGCTTTGGTTCCCATTAACTGACAGTTCTGCCCAGCATCTCAGCTTTTTTCATTACCCATGCTATAAATACGCCTACTACTGCTGTAGGACACAACACACTACAAGTTTAAGCGAAAAACCAAAAAAAAAATGGTGACCGTTTACTGACAGTTCTGTCCAGCATCTCAGGCGTTTTCATTACCTACGCTATAAATACGTCCAATACTGCAGTATTCCGCTTTCAAATCACACCACACTACAAGTTTTAGCAAAAAACAAAAAAAATATGGTGACCGTTTACTGACAGTTCTGTCCAGCATCTCAGGCGTTTCGGTTACCTACGCTATAAATACGTCCAACACTGCAGTGTTCCGCTTTCAAAACACACCACACTACAAGTTTTAGCGAAAAACAAAAACAAAAAAAAAATGGTTACCATTTACTGGCAGTTCTGACCAGCATCTCAGCCGTTTTCATTACCTAGGCTATAAATACGTCCAATAACGCAGTATTCCACTTTCAAAACACACCACAATAAAAGTTATTAAGAGAAAAAGCAAAAACCATGTCACGTTAGCTTTAGTTACCGTTAACTGACAGTTCTGCCCAGCAATTCAGCAGTTTTTATTACCCATGCTATAAATACGTCCAATACTGCAGTATTCCGCTTTCAAAACACACCACACTTTAAGTTTTAGCGAAAAACAAAAACCCAAAAAAAATATGGTGACTATTTACTAAGAGTTCTGACCGGCATCTCAGCCGTTTTCGTTACCTACGCTATAGAGACGTCCAATACCGCAGTATGCCGCTTTCAAGACACACCACACTACAAGTTATTACGAGATTAATCAAAAACCATGTCACGTTAGCTTTGGTTACCATTTACTGAAAGTTCTGCCCAGCATCTCAGCGGTTTTCATTACCCATGCTATAAGTACATCCAAGACTGCAGTATTCCGCTTTCAAAACACACCACACTTTAAGTTTTAACGAAAAGCAAAAACCCAAAAAAAAAATATGGTGACCATTTACTGACAGTTCTGACCGGCATCGGCATCTCAGCCGTTTTCGTTACCTACGCTATAGAAACGTCCAATACCGCAGTATGCCGCTTTCAAAACACACCACACTACAAGTTATTACGAGATTAACCAAAAACCATGTCACGTTAGCTTTGGTTACCATTTACTGACAGTTCTGACCAGTCAGAACTGTCAGTAAATGGTAACCAAAGCTAACGTGACGTAATGAAAACGGCTGAGATGCTGGCATCTCAGCCGTTTTCATTACCTAGGCTATAAATACGTCCAATAACGCAGTATTCCACTTTCAAAACACACCACAATACAAGTTATTAAGAGAAAAAGCAAAAACCATGTCACGTTAACTTTGGTTACCGTTAACTGACAGTTTTGCCCAGCAACTCAGCGGTTTTCATTACCCATGCTATAAGTACGTCCAAGACTGCAGTATTCCGCTCTCAAAATACACCACACTTTAAGTTTTAGCGAAAAACAAAAACCCAAAAAAAAAAATGGTGACCCTTTACTGACAGTTCTGACCGCCATCTCAGCCGTTTTTGTTACCTACGCTATAGATACGTCCAATACCGCAGTATTCCGCTCTCAAAACACACCACACTACAAGATTTTTATATGCGAACATGAAATCTGTTCATGATTTTTGCTAATCTCTATATTGAACCATGCTCTGCTGATATCTGGGTGTGAGTTCTAGGTTTTCTTTTCATGCTGTTTTATAGCGCGTTTATAGATGTATCTAAAACAGAGGAGTTCTAGGTCCTCAGTACTTTTTATAATTTATTATTTATTTTTATATGTAACATGAAATCTGTTCATGATTTCAGTCGTCAGTCTGTGGCGTAGTGGGTTTCGTGGTAGAGGAAGGAACAGAAAGACCACAAAAGTTTAATACATTTAATAGCTTGCTCACAGGTAGAGGGGTGGATTCAGTTCACCAAGAGTTTGTTCACTAGTCACCACGGTAGGTGGGTAAAGTAGGTACTGCCCTGGGCTTAGGCCGCGACGCACGAGGACCGGCGAGGCGACACCGAAGCAGGGCAGCGATGCGGAGAGGTTGCAGGAGCGACCGCGTGTAGCTCGCGGCAGCTGGAAGGCGCGTCCCTTGGCACGGCACTTGGCCGGCTGAGGCAGGCGGCACTCACACGTGGCAGCCACGTGGAGGGTAAGGATCACTCAGCAGTGACAAACTTTTAGTGTGGTGTGATTTGAAAGCGGAATACTGCAGTATTGGACGTATTTATAGCGTAGGTAATGAAAACGCTTGAGATGCTGGACAGAACTGTCAGTAAACGGTCACCATTTTTTTTTGGTTTTTTTGTTTTTCGCTTAAACTTGTAGTGTGGTGTGTCCTACAGCAGTAGTAGGCGTATTTATAGCATGGGTAATGAAAAAAGCTGAGATGCTGGGCAGAACTGTCAGTTAATGGTAACTAAAGCTAACCTGACATTGTTTTTGGTTTTTCTCGTTACAATTTGTAGTGTGGTGTGTTTTGAAAGCGGAGTACCTACTGCAGTATTGGACGTATATATATATATATATAGCGTAGGTAACGAAAACGGCTGAGATGCTGGTCAGAACTGTCAGTAACCATATCACCATATTTTCACCATATGGTCACCATATTTTTTTTGGGTTTTTGGTTTTCGCTAAAACTTGTAGTGTGGTGTGTTTTGAAAGCGGAATACTGCGGTATTGGACGTATTTATAGCCTTGGTAATGAAAACGGCTGAGATGTTGGTCAGAACTGTCAGTAAATGGTCACTATATTTTTTTGGGGTTTTTCGCTAATACTTGTAGTGTGGTATGTTTTGAAAAAGGAATACTGCAGTCTTGGACGTACTTATAGCATGGGTAATGAAAACCGCTGAGATGCTGGGCAGAACTGTCAGTTAATAGTAACCAAAGCTAACGTGACATGGTTTTTGATTAATCTCGTAATAACTTGTAGTGTGGTGTGTTTTGAAAGCGGCATACTGCGGTATTGGACGTCTCTATAGCGTAGGTAACGAAAACGGCTGAGATGCCGGTCAGAACTCTTAGTAAATTGTCGCCATATTTTTTTTTGGGTTTTTGTTTTTCACTAAAACTTAAAGTGTGGTGTGTTTTGAAAGCGGAATACTGCGGTATTGGACGTATCTATAGCGTAGGTAACGAAAACGGCTGAGATGCCGGTCAGAACTGTCAGTAAATGGTCACCATATTTTTTTTTGGGTTTTTGTTTTTCGCTAAAACTTAAAGTGTGGTGTGTTTTGAAAGCGGAACACTGCAGTGTTGGACGTATTTATAGCGTAGGTAACTGAAACGCCTGAGATGCTGGACAGAACTGTCAGTAAACGGTCACCATATTTTTTTGTTTTTTGTTTTTCGCTAAAACTTGTAGTGTGGTGTGATTTGAAAGCGGAATACTGCAGTATTGGACGTATTTATAGTGTAGGTAGCGAAAACGCCTGAGATGCTGGACAGAACTGTCAGTAAACGGTCACCATTTTTTTTTGGTTTTTTGTTTTTCGCTAAAAGTTGTAGTGTGGTGTGATTTGAAAGCGGAACACTGCAGTGTTGGACGTATTTATAGCGTAGGTAACCGAAACGTCTGAGATGCTGGACAGAACTGTCAGTAAACGGTCACCATATTTTTTTTGTTTTTTGTTTTTCGCTAAAACTTGTAGTGTGGTGTGATTTGAAAGCGGAATACTGCAGTATTGGACGTATTTATAGCGTAGGTAATGAAAACGCTTGAGATGCCGGTCAGAACTCTTAGTAAATAGTCACCATATTTTTTTTTGGGTTTTTGTTTTTCGTTAAAACTTAAAGTGTGGTGTGTTTACGTCATCTACCCTGGTTGCAGCGGAGAGTGGAACCGGCGAGAGATGTCGTGCGGTGTTCCACAGGGATCGGTTCTGGGGCCGCCCTTGTGGAACATCGGTTACGACTGGGTGCTGCGCGCCGACCTCCCTGACGGCGTCAGCGTAGTTTGCTACGCTGACGACACGCTGGTGCTGGCGCAAGGGAGGTCGCACGAGGCGGCGGCCGAGCTGATGACTCGCGGGGTTGCGATAGTCGCGGAGAGGATCCGGCAATTGGGTCTCGAGGTGGCGCTGCACAAGTCCGAGGCCATGTGCTTTCATGGGCCTCGGAATGCGCCACCGTCGGGATCCATGCTCACGGTGGGAGGAGTTCCCATCGGCGTCGAGCCGACGTTGAAGTACCTAGGTCTCGTCCTCGACAGCCGGTGGAACTTCGTGGAGCATTTCCGACGTTTGGCCCCCAAACTGGAACGGGCCGGGGCTGCCTTCAGGCGGCTCTTGCCCAACCTGGGGGGTCCAAACGCCTCCTGCCGGAGGCTCTACGCGGGGGTCGTGCGGTCCATGGCCCTTTACGGGGCCCCGGTGTGAGCGCGTTCTTTGAGGCGGCGAGCCGCCCATTATCTGAACGCGCCCCAAAGGGTGGTAGCCGTAAGGCTAATCCGGGGGTACCGCACGATCTCCGGCGAGGCGGCGAGCCTCCTTGCCGGATTGCCGCCATGGGATCTGGAGGCGATAGTCCTCGCGCGCCTGCACGAGTGGCGCGTGGAGGCACTACGCCGGGGGGAAACTCCGCTGCCGCGGCAAATTGTCGCTCAGCGGACAGACTTCCGGCGTGATCTCATGGCGACATGGAGAGAGCGACTGTCGCAACCCCGTGCAGGGCACGCCACTATAATGGCGGTAAGTCCCCTCTTTGAGGAGTGGCTGGAGAGGCGCCACGGCGCCCTCACCTTCCGCCTGACGCAGGTCCTCACCGGACATGGTTGTTTCGGGAGGTTCCTGCACCTAATCGGGCGGGAGGAAACGCCCGGGTGTCACCACTGCGAGGATCGACTGGAGGACACGATGGAGCACACTGTGCAGGTCTGCTCCGCTTGGGCGGAGCAACGCCGTGTCCTCGTAGCGGCGATCGGCGGCGGCGACCTCTCGCGTCCGGCCCTGGTTCAATCCATGGTCCGGAGCGAGACGGAATGGGACGCCGTCACCTCCTTCTGCGAAGCAGTCATGCTAGCGAAGGAGGTGGCGGGACGTGAGAGGGAGAGAATCTCACGTCCCAGCCGCCGCGGGAGACGCACCGGGCGTCGGGGGCCACGTGGTGGCTCCCGGCCACCGTAGACGCGGGCCTGTGGACGGTGAGCTATGGGCTAGCTCGCCGTCCGTCCGTCTTATGACGACAGGCCGTGTCGACGGCGCGTTCGTGTTCCACGCGCGCCTCAAAGAGAGTCAGCAAACAGGAAGGGGTCGGTAAGGGCCGACGCCTGCCAGGGTTGCGGGACTGTTCGAAAGAGATACCGCGGCCCTGGAACACAAAGGGCAAAGGAAGGAACATGGATGGGTTTTAGTCAGTACAAGTCTGACACTCCCTCTTGCTCAGCCCAGAGCGGGAGGGGTCATTTGATGATTTCCCATCGATAAAAAAAAAAAAAAAAAAGTGTGGTGTGTTTTGAAAGCGGAATACTGCAGTATTGGACGTATTTATAGCATGGGTAATAAAAACTGCTGAGTTGCTGGGCAGAACTGTCAGTTAACGGTAACCAAAGCTAACGTGACATGGTTTTTGCTTTTTCTCTTAATAACTTTTATTGTGGTGTGTTTTGAAAGTGGAATACTGCGTTATTGGACGTATTTATAGCCTAGGTAATGAAAACGGCTGAGATGCTGGTCAGAACTGTCAGTAAATGGTAACCATATTTTTTTTGTTTTTTGTTTTTCGCTAAAACTTGTAGTGTGGTGTGTTTTGAAAGCGGAACACTGCAGTGTTGGACGTATTTATAGCGTAGGTAACCGAAACGCCTGAGATGCTGGACAGAACTGTCAGTAAACGGTCACCATATTTTTTTTGTTTTTTGTTTTTCTCTAAAACTTGTAGTGTGGTGTGATTTGAAAGCGGAATACTGCAGTATTGGACGTATTTATAGCGTAGGTAATGAAAACGCCTGAGATGCCGGTCAGAACTCTTAGTAAATAGTCACCATATTTTTTTTTGGGTTTTTGTTTTTCGTTAAAACTTAAAGTGTGGTGTGTTTTGAAAGCGGAATACTGCAGTATTGGACGTATTTATAGCATGGGTAATAAAAACTGCTGAGTTGCTGGGCAGAACTGTCAGTTAACGGTAACCAAAGCTATCGTGACATGGTTTTTGCTTTTTCTCTTAATAACTTTTATTGTGGTGTGTTTTGAAAGTGGAATACTGCGTTATTGGATGTATTTATAGCCTAGGTAATGAAAACGGCTGAGATGCTGGTCAGAACTGTCAGTAAATGGTAACCATATTTTTTTTGTTTTTTGTTTTTCGCTAAAAGTTGTAGTGTGGTTTGTTTTGAAAGCGGAACACTGCAGTGTTGGACGTATTTATAGCGTAGGTAACCGAAACGCCTGAGATGCTGGACAGAACTGTCAGTAAACGGTCACCATATTTTTTTTGTTTTTCGCTAAAACTTGTAGTGTGGTGTGATTTGAAAGCGGAATACTGCAGTATTGGACGTATTTATAGCGTAGGTAATGAAAACGCCTGAGATGCTGGACAGAACTGTCGGTAAACGGTCACCATATTTTTTTTGTTTTTCGCTAAAACTTGTAGTGTGGTGTGATTTGAAAGCGGAATACTGCAGTATTGGACGTATTTATAGCGTATGTAATGAAAACGCCTGAGATGCTGGACAGAACTGTCAGTAAACGGTCACCATTTTTTTTTGGTTTTTTGTTTTTCGCTTAAACTTGTAGTGTGGTGTGTCCTACAGCAGTAGTAGGCGTATTTATAGCATGGGTAATGAAAAAAGCTGAGATGCTGGGCAGAACTGTCAGTTAATGGGAACCAAAGCTAACCTGACATTGTTTTTGATTTTTCTCTCTAAAACTTGTATTGTGGTCTGTCCTATTGCAGTAGTAGATGTATTTATAGCGTAGGTAACGAAAACAGCTGAGATGCTGGGTAGAACTGTCAGTTAATGGTAACCATATTTTTATACGTTCGAACCCGCGGTGGGGTCGTGATTTTGGCGGAAAATTAACGGAACTATACTTAAAATCAATCAGGGTTTATAGAACTATGCTTAATACAATTCCGCGGTTTTAAAACACTGAAAATACTGTGAGATGCTATGACGTCATATAGGAAGTTAATATCTCACGTTCGAAATCGCGGTGGGATCGTGGCGTTGGCGGCAAATTGATGGAACTATGCTTAAAATCAATCAGGGTGTATAGAACTATGCTTAATAAAACTCCTCGGTGTTAAAACATTGAAAATACTGTGAGATGCTATGACGTCTTATGTGAAGTTAGCATCTCATTTTCAAAATTGCTATTTTGACGATAAAGCAACAGAACTATTGTTACAATCAATCAGGAGGTATAGAACTATGTTTAAAACAACATCTCGATTCTGAAAAACCTTTAATATGATGAGATGCTGCGATGTCATTATGTGGAGTTGGCATCTCATTTTCAAAATTGCTATTTTGACGGTAAAGCAACAGAACTATTGTTACAATCAATCAGGAGGTATAGAACTATGTTTAAAACAACTCCTCGACCGTGAAAAACCTTTAATATGATGAGATGCTGCGATGTCATATGTGAAGTTGGCATCTCATTTTCAAAATTGGATTTTTCAGGGCAAATTAATTGAACAATCGTTATAAACTATCAGGAACTGTGGAACTATGCTGGATGCAAGCAGAACTCAAGTTATTTGTTGAGATGCTAATACTTGAGATGCTAAGTTCACAGTGACCCAGAAACCATTGTTAGCGAACTAAAGCAAATGAAACTAGAAATTTCGGAATTACGTAATAAACTAAATGGTTCCAATAATCATCAAAACCGTGAGTCGCGAAGCCGAGATCGTTATGGCCGTGGTACATCTCGGGCACGCTCTAAAAGTCGCAAAAACAATCAAGAAAATAGGGAAAATTTCCTAAGACAAAAAGCTAAACCAGGTGATGCGGATTACTTGTGTTTCTATCACTTCACCTATGATACCGAAGCGCGTAAATGCGGCGACACAATACACTGCAACAAAAAGAACCCGAGAAACTAATCCAGACACCGGGTCAAATACACAATGTCGCCGGTGTCAACAATTCCTATCGTTTGTGTGTTACAGATATATTAAAACTGGTGCAAGATTTCTTATCGACACTGGTGCTGATGTATCGGTTTTAGCCGGTAAAAGGCAAAACGCACCTACATCAGATTATATATTATATGCAGCCAACGGCACTAAAATTAAAACGTACGGCGAAAAAACCATTACGGTTAACTTAGGTTTACGTCGCCCATTCCAATGGAAGTTTGTACTAGCCGATGTTCAACGTTCAATAATAGGGGCTGACTTCCTTGCTGCGAACAAACTAGCAGTAGATTTACATGGTAGAAAACTAATGGACAAACTCACTTTAATATCACGCACCACAAATATTACAAATTGCCACGAACCGAGTATTCGATCAATCGATATAAACGACGAATACCATCTCATATTGCAAAAGTTTCCCGATATCACCAAATTGGAAAACTTTAAAACACATCCTAAACATGATGTACAACACCACATTTATACTACTGGACCACCGGTTCATGAAAAGGTACGACCGCTTAATCCGGAGAAATACAAAGTTGCCAAAGCAGAATTCGAGAGGATGATGCAATTAGGTATTTGTAGACCTTCGAATAGCCCTTGGGCTCGGCACTTGTATGCGTTAGTAAAAAAAACGGTGAAATACGACCGTGCGGAGATTATCGTAGACTTAACGCACAAACTACACCCGACCGTTACCTATTACCAAGACTACTTGATTTCACATACGTACTCAAAGGCAAATCTATATTTTCAAAAATTGATGTTCGGAAAGCTTACCATAATATACCAATGGCTCCCGAAGACGTCCCAAAAACTGCAGTCATAACTCCATTCGGTTTATTCGAGTTTACACGAATGAACTTTGGGTTACGCAACGCAGCGCAAGATTTCCAAAGATTCGTCAATAATGCATTAAAAAGTCTAGATTTCGCATTTCCTTATCTTGATGACGTAATTATAGCGTCGGAATCAAAAGAAATCCATTTAAAACATTTGGAGACAGTTTTGGAACGTTTAAACAATTACGGTTTAACTATCAACACAGATAAATGTGAATTTGGTAAATCCGAATTAAACTTCCTTGGGTACCACATCAACTCAAAGGGTATAAAACCAAGTGCAAACAAAACTCAACTTATAAATGACTATCCACAACCCAAAACAATCGAGGAACTCCGCCGTTTCCTCGGAATGATGAATTTCTACAGACTAAACATTCCAAAAGCTGCAGAAATTCAAGCACCACTAAACGCGTATTTACATAATTCAAAAAAACGCGACAAGACTGAAATTACATGGACCGAAAGTGCATTAGAAGCATTCAGTCGATGTAAACAAAGTATCAATAATACAGTCATGTTGTCACACCCCGACGCAACTGTGCCACTAGTATTGATGACAGACGCTTCCGGTACTTGCGTAGGGGCAGCTTTAAACCAGGAAGTTAGTGGTAAATTAGAACCTCTAGGATTTTACCCAAAGAAACTCACCGACACCCAAACAAGATACAGTACTTATGATAGGGAACTTTTAGCAATATACCTGGCAATAAAACACTTCCGCCATTTGGTAGAAAGCAGAAACCTAACAGTCCTAACGGACCACAAGCCATTAACGTTCGCCCTATCTAAAAAGGTGTCGCCTTCAGACTCACCTAGGCGATTAAGACAGCTAGACTTTATTTCTCAATTTTGTGATAACATCATGTACATCATAGAAGGTGACAAAAATACTGTTGCCGACGCATTATCCCGAATCGATGAGATTATCGTACCACCATTATTCGATTACCAAAAGATAGCCGAATTACAAAAAAGCGATACAGAATTAGAAAACTTACGCAAACACGATAAACTCCAATTTAAATTAATCACAATGCCCGATTCGGAGATAAAGATAGCCTGCGAAACATCAACAAATAACATACGTCCTTATCTACCTAAACAGTTCCGGGAACTCGCCATCAAAACCTTACACAATGTGAGTCATTCCGGCATCGCAGCTACTCAACGCTTAGTTAAGTCAAGGTATTTTTGGAGCAGCATGAATACCGACATAAAAGATTACGACAAAATGTGTATTCCCTGTCAAAAATGTAAAATTCAACGCCACACAGTAACACCGATAGGCGAATTTGACAACACAGGAAATCGTTTCGAACACGTACACATAGATATAATAGGACCACTGCCACCGGCAGAGGATTTTAAATATTGCGTTACCATCATCGACAGGGTGACGAAATGGCCTGAAGTTATACCCGTCAAAGATATAACAGCTGAAACGGTTGCTAAGGTGTTCGTAGAGCATTGGATTGCTCGTTTCGGTTGTCCAATACGTATAACCTCAGATCAAGGTCGTCAATTCGAATCAGACTTATTTCGGCAGTTATTAAAAAGACTCGGCATCGAACGAGTTCGTACAACAGCATACAACCCAAAGGCGAACGGCATGATCGAAAGACTACACCGTACCCTAAAAGCTGCTATTATGGCAAAATGTTCAAATAGTACACAATGGTTACGGGAATTACCTCTAGTACTCCTAGGGTTACGCTCGGCAGTTAAATTAGATCTGGGATACAGTCCATCACAATTTTTATACGGCAATAGTCTCAGACTCCCAGGTGACCTATTTAATCCAAAGCCTACAACAAATATTAACGAGAGCGAATACATCAAACGCTTAACTAATTCATTGTCTTCCGTTCCCAGCCTCTCTCATTCAAGTTTACATAGCAACAACAATAGCGTATTCGTTCATAAAGACTTATCCATTAACACTCATGTGTTTGTTAGGAACGAAGCACGGCGATCTTTGGTACCACCGTACGAAGGTCCTTATAAAGTCATAAAGCGACATCCAAAATTTTATACTTTAGACTGTAACGGCAGGCAAGTCACAGTATCACTTGATCGTCTAAAACCAGCTTACCTATTAGACTTTGATAACGTGTCGGTCCCACGCCAAGAGAGCCAAATAACGCCACCCGACACCGTCCCACATCCGGCAAACGTTACGACTTCATGCGACACCTCAAGCACTTCGACACCGCCGGTTACAACGAAATCGGGCCGCATAGTTAAGAAGACCGTGAGATTCGACATGTGAGCCGCCACCAACGACGTTATCAACGGTATTCTTAACCGTCTCACATCAACAAACGCTCACTATCGTCGCACTCATTCGTCACACCAGTCAGCAATCCTGTCAGACAACATGGGGCAGCCAGCTAGCAAGATGACCATCGTAGCGCAGAACAGCGCAGCCGCCGGCAACAACAACAAGGCCTTGGTGGAAGATGAAACACTCAACATTACTGTTCGCGACGAAGCGTCACCAACAAATCATAAGTGATAACTTAGAAAACAATTTAGTGAAGTGTATATAACGTTAGCATACATAGTGTTTTAAATAGTACCTAGGATCTAGTTTGTGTAAAACCGTAAGTACAATCCATTTTGTAGCTTCGTTTGAGTGGGCAAATAGCCGAAATATAGTTTGTTTTTAATATATCCAGGTAGCCTAGGTTGAGACCTAGGCCTGGACCTAATTTTTGTAGTGTAAACCCTTAAAATAATCCACTTAACCGAGGTCGCAAGATGTTACGTACATGACTTTTGATTATAAGATTATCGTTATTTTGTTTTATTTCCCCCTAATTTAAACGGGCCTGAAGCCCTGAAATACATAGGTGTGTCTATGTACATAGTAGATTACATAAAAGAAGTACATTGGTTACTTAACGCCACTTGTTACAAAACAATCGCTGTAACGCCTCCTGAAATACTGGCCTGTAAAGCTAAATAATAGTAGAATTTTGTTAAATATTTTCCTTTACACTGCAATAGTTTTTCAGTGGTTATAGATGCAATCGACGTCATGATTTCAGGAGACGGGCAATATTTTAAGGTTCACAACGATGACCTACATGACCTAGGTCACAGTCAGAACACTAGAAATAATCACTACTATGTACGCACGCGCAAGCAATATTTTCTACAAATAAAGATTAAATCAGGAAGCGATTAGCGGTCCTCGTTACGGTAAAGTTTCGCAGTACTTTAGTAACGCGCGCTCTCGGGCTAATCGTAGTCATCGGCAAGGAAGATATATCTCTCTCTCTTTCACTCTAAAGTACTCCTGAAGAGTTACGCCAGTCGTTTCCTGAAAAGTTATGAAGACTTATAGCTGTTGATTTTATTTCATCGAAGCCTCATCCTAGTTACTCCCGTTCAGCATCATCGCCGTAGTTTCATGCAGTCAACTGAACCAACAGGTGTAGGACGTCAGCGCCGCTTGGACATTCTTCAACCTATAGCATCCAGCGATCACGCCCGTCCAGCACATCTGCTGGCCCTTCGAGCCGGACGGCTGCATTGAAGACTGCGAACATTCCTGAAACCTGAAGACTTATCGAAGCAACTGAAATCAACTATCAAGCATGCCGATAACAAGATCGCAAGGCAGGGCGCCTGAAGCATTCATGGTGGAGATGGGTAGTGCTACAGCCATTCGTCACCATCTACCCCCACGTTCACCATCCACCACCGAGGGCACCACCGAGCAGCGGCCGCGCCCCCCTTCCCCGAGGGGGGGTGAAGACTCGTCTGCGCCTAGGGCGTCCGAAGAAACAGAACAAGTGGAACAATCAGTTGCTGCCAGAACCAGGAAGGTTACCAGAACAGAAGAAGGAACTTCAGATAGAACAGTGAGACCGTCTGATAGAACATATAGCCGATCAGCCATGCCGATGACTACCCGGGGTGACGCCCGTACCGAACATAGCAAGCCGCCGTCGACTACGAATAGAACGACGCGGTCACATAGAAAAATTTCAAAAGCACGTGAAGACTTATTGAAGATTAAGTTGGAGCTTGCACAGTTAGCACTTCAGAGGGCCGAAGAAGATTCGGACAATGAATATTTAGAAGATAGAAACTCAAACAACGAGTACGTGCGTTCCTGGCTCGAAGAGGCACCCGAACCTGAGCCGCCGAAAGAGGACAACGCCGCCGAGGGGGACATAGTGAATAGATGCCGAGCGCAGCCGCCCCCCCCTGTGGACATCGAAGATACAGTGGACCTCCAAACGCAAGTACCTTTGTCGAATTCTAAAGTGAATGAAGTGAAGAACCACATCGCATCTACATCGAAACAAATAGAAGACATCAAGGGGGAAGATAAGCTCCGTCCATTTATAATGGAGCTCACGTCCGCAATAGCGTCGCTCGCCGACAAGAAAACAGAACATTGGACATCGAACCACCCCTCGGCGTCGAAGGTCATCATGACACTACCAAACTTCAGTGGAGCACACACAGAATGGCTGTCATTTCGAGCCATCTACGATACAACTCGAAGATATTTCAACGACGTTGAGAACACAGCAAGACTTAGAAGAAGCCTGCATGGACGGGCACTTGAGACGGTGAGCTCGGAGCTCATCGGGCACGCCAGACCAGATGACATCATGAAGGAGCTGGAGCTACAGTTCGGCCGACCAGATTCAATCGCTCAAGCCGAGACAGACAGACTGCGAGGACTACCGCGCTGCAGCGAATCACCCAAAGATATCTGCATGTTCGCAAGCCGAGTAAGAAGCGGTATCGTCACTCTGCGCGCGCTGAAGAAAGAACACTACCTGATGAACGCCGAGCTGATACGCACACTCACCGAGAAGCTGCCGAACTCTCTGCGTGTACAGTGGTACAGAACCTATACCGAGAAGTACCAGTCGCTGCCAGATCTCACACTCTTCAGCGAATTCGTCACCGAACAAGCTCACTTCTGCAGTGCCTTCGCTCCGCCCGAGAACATTAGCGCTGCCGACGCTTCAACAACCAGACGTGCCACGCAGAGAACTCACACAGCTGTAGAAAAACCGGTAATCAAGTGCCGTGTCTGTGAGAAAGAGGGACATTACGCGTCTGACTGCAAGAAGTTTAAAGAAGCATCAAGCGACAAGAAGTGGGAACTAGCGAAGAAACACAGCTTATGTTTTCGCTGCCTGAGAAGTCGTCGTTCCGGCCACACATGTAAACGCAAGAAGTGTGACATCGAGGGGTGCACAGCCACGCACCATCAGCTTCTTCACTATAACAAGAAGCCTGCTGCAGAGGAAGTCGATAAGCCCGACGTCCCGACACAGAAGACAGAGTCACAAGAAACGGTGGCCAGTTCCCGATCAACGTCGAGTCAAGCCTTCCTCAAGATAGTGCCGGTGCGGGTGATCGGACCGGCGGGAGAGGCTTCCACCTATGCTCTCCTTGACGATGGGTCAACTGTGTCACTCATCGACGAAGACATCGCGAAGCAAGTCGGGGCGGAGGGCCGCATCGACCCGCTGAAGATAGGTGCGATCGGCAACACCACGATCGACACTCCTTGTTCGCGGAGAATCACCGTGACACTCGCCAGCCAGCTGAAGAATAGGGTGCCATTCAAAGCGCGCACCATACCCAAGCTTCACCTCGCGTCACAAACAGTCACTCAAGAAGACGTCGCACACTGCGAGCACCTAGATGACCTCAGGCAACAACTCACATATGACGCTGGCGCACCGAAGATTCTCATCGGCCAAGACAACTGGCACCTGTTACTCGCCACCGAAGTCCGCAGAGGTCCGAAGCACCAGCCTGTCGCGTCACTTACTGCGATGGGTTGGACTCTTCACGGCGCGCACACCAGAACATTGGGCCAGAAGGTGCACTACGTCAACAGACTCACGGCGGCGAGCGACAACCTCGAACAACAGCTGCGAGAATTCTTCGCATTAGAATCATTGATCATCAACCCACGACGTCCGAACTCAGATCCTGAGAAGAAAGCAGAAGATATCTTGAATCGTCACACGAGACAGTTAGAAGATGGCCACATAGAAACAGCTCTACTGTGGAAAAATGAAAATATAGAAATGCCAGATAGCTACGGGACAGCGATGAAGAGGCTCGTCTCAATAGAAAAGAAGCTCGACAGCGACCCTGCGCTTCGAGATAGATATACAGAACAGATGGACTCTCTCATGAAGAAAGGGTACGCCGAAAAGGCACCCAAGTCCAGCACACCGGGCAGAACCTGGTACTTACCTCACTTCGACGTGTACAACCCGATGAAGCCCGAGAAGATTCGCATAGTACATGACGCCGCCGCCAAGTCAAGAGGGCTGTCACTCAACGACTACCTCCTGACGGGACCTGACCTGCTGCAGTCGCTGCCCGGCGTCATGATGAGATTTCGTCGACACCACATAGCCATCTCCGGTGACATAGCGGAGATGTTTATGCAAGTTAAAGTGCGAAGTGAAGACAGAGACGCACTCAGATACCTCTGGCGAGGTAATAGAAGAGAGGGGGCCCCTGAAGAGTATCGCATGACGTCCATCATATTCGGCGCAGCGAGCTCACCGTGCACGGCCATATTCGCGAAGAATTGGAACGCGAAACGACACTCTACAGAGCATCCAGAAGCCGTAGAAGCAATCATAGAAAACCACTACATGGATGATTATCTTGATAGTTACAAGACAATAGAAGAGGCGACGCGCATAGCAACAACAGTCAGAGATATACACAAACAGGCGCGCTTCGACCTCAGGAAATGGGTGTCAAACAGCACAGAAGTCATAGAAAATATAGAACCGTCACAAAGCCCTACTGAAGCTGTCAACATCGGCAGTACAGAAAACATAGAGAAGATACTCGGCCTGATATGGAGACCGAGCACAGACGAGCTGGGTTTCAACCTTACCCTTGCTCGCCTACCGAGTGGCGTATTAGAAAAGGAGGTGCCGACTAAGAGAGAGGCGCTGAAAATCGTCATGTCACTGTACGACCCGCTCGGCCTCGCTTCGCCAGTTACCATACGAGCCAAGCAGATACTGCAAGAAGCATGGAGGCGAGGTACAGACTGGGATCAGCGAATCGACCAAGACCTGGCGACACAGTGGAGAAGCTGGATAGTACACCTCGAGCGGCTCGGGAACATCAACATACCGCGATGTTACCCAGGTTATAGTGAGGCCGCCGAGATACAAGTCCATGTGTTCACCGACGCGAGCGAGATGGCATACGCAACGGCAGTCTACTGGCGAGCTACGACACCAAGCGGCGAGACACACGTCAGCCTCGTCATGGCAAAGGCGAAGGTGGCACCACTCAAGCTGCAATCGATACCACGTCTCGAGCTGCAGGCCGCGGTGATGGGAACCCGCGTGGCCACGGCTGTGATACGTGAACACCGACTCAAGCCCACCTCGACCACGTACTGGTCGGACAGCAAGACCGTACTCACATGGGTCAGAAGAGGAGCGCGAGTATACAAGCCTTTCGTCGCTCATCGCATAGCCGCCATCGAAGAGAACAGTAAAGTCGAAGATTGGCGATGGGTACCTACAAAAGTAAACATCGCCGACGCCGCTACGCGTGACGTGCCACACCACTTTGACTCGAAACATGAGTGGTATTGTGGCCCGAAATTCCTGTATGAAGAACCGTCGTTATGGCCATCAGAGAAACCTCCAATCGCAGAGCAAACAGGAGAAGAAAGGACGCTCATCACCGTCGAAGAAAGTGAAAGTCGACAGCTCTCAGAAACCATTCCCGATCCGACAAGATTCTCCAGATGGGAACGATTGCTTCGTGCGACGGCGAACGTTCTACGCTTCGTATCTCTATGTCGCAAGCCGTCGGAGAGAACGTTCTACAAAAGAACGAAAAAGAACACAGAAAAAGATCCAGACTGGAGGAAACAGAAAAAATCGATAACGCCTGCAACAAAACTAATAGCAAAGACGCCAGACTCAATAATAATAGGCGCCGAGTTTCTGCGGAAGGCTGAACACATACTCGTGCAAGTCGTACAACAACAGACATTCGCTAAGGAAATAGCGAGTCTACGAAACAACAAATCGATAGATAGAGATAGCAGACTGCGACCGCTGCAAATAGAAGTCGAAGACGACGTCATACGTCTAAGGAGCCGCATAGCCGCGACCTGCGAGATAACTCAAGACGTCAAACGACCGCCGATATTGCACGGCGATCACCGCATCACCCAGTTATACATTGACTGGACACATCGCAGTCTACAACACAGTGGGACAGAACTCACAATCAACGAGGTGCGACAACATTACTGGGTCATCAAGCTGCGACCCACGGTAAAGATGGTGGTGACACGCTGCCTGCAGTGTCGCATTCGCAAGGCGCGAGCTCCCGTGCCTGCGACCGGTGACCACCCGAGAACGCGCCTAGCGCATCATCAGAGGCCGTTCACCTACACTGGGCTTGACTACTTCGGCCCACTGTCCGTCACCGTTGGCCGTCAACATCAGAAGAGATATGTGGCGCTGTTCACGTGCCTCACAACCAGGGCCGTACACCTCGAGATTGCCGCCAGCCTCAGCGCAGACTCCGCAATACTAGCGCTGCGCCGATTCGCCGCCCGTCGCGGCTGTCCCACCGAAATACACTCTGACAACGGTACCAACATGCATGGTGCTGACAAGGAGCTCCGAGACGCCTTCAGAGAGGAAGCCAATCGCCGAGGCATCGTGTGGCGCTTCATCACGCCCTCCGCACCATTCATGGGGGGCGCCTGGGAGCGCCTCGTTCGCTGCGTGAAGTCCGCACTGTACACCGTACTCACTGAAAAGCACCCACAAGAAGAGGTGTTGTCCACACTGTTGTGTGAGGCAGAGTACACAGTAAACAGCCGACCGCTGACACACGTCTCCGTGGACAGCGAAGACGACGAGTCGATCACACCGAATCACTTCTTACTCGGTGGGTCGGCCAGACTACCAACACCCGGCGTGTTCACCGAGCACGACATAGATAGCAAGAAACTCTGGCGACGCTCACAGATACTCGCCGACATGTTTTGGCGTCGCTGGGTACGAGAGTACCTGCCGGAGCTGCAAAACCGGCGGGAGCCGCACGGCCGGGGGCCTGGCCTACAGGTCGGCGACGCCGTCTTGATCGCCGACGGCCAGCTGCCTCGCAACACATGGCCGCGAGGCCGTATAGTCGCCGTGTTCCCCGGGGCGGACGGAGAAGTCCGGACAGCTGAGGTGCGCACTGCCTGCGGCACCTTGAAGCGTCCGGTGAAGAAGCTCGTCCCACTACCGAAGTAAACCTGGAGGCGAGGCGTCGAGACGGCGAGCATCGCGGCGGCGGGCGCCGCGACTACGGTCGTCGCTCACCGGGGTGATGCAGCGCCGCGCCGACGTCGCACCGAGTCGTCACAGCACTGCACGGCGGGAGAGATGTTCGCGACGAAGCGTCACCAACAAATCATAAGTGATAACTTAGAAAACAATTTAGTGAAGTGTATATAACGTTAGCATACATAGTGTTTTAAATAGTACCTAGGATCTAGTTTGTGTAAAACCGTAAGTACAATCCATTTTGTAGCTTCGTTTGAGTGGGCAAATAGCCGAAATATAGTTTGTTTTTAATATATCCAGGTAGCCTAGGTTGAGACCTAGGCCTGGACCTAATTTTTGTAGTGTAAACCCTTAAAATAATCCACTTAACCGAGGTCGCAAGATGTTACGTACATGACTTTTGATTATAAGATTATCGTTATTTTGTTTTATTTCCCCCTAATTTAAACGGGCCTGAAGCCCTGAAATACATAGGTGTGTCTATGTACATAGTAGATTACATAAAAGAAGTACATTGGTTACTTAACGCCACTTGTTACAAAACAATCGCTGTAACGCCTCCTGAAATACTGGCCTGTAAAGCTAAATAATAGTAGAATTTTGTTAAATATTTTCCTTTACACTGCAATAGTTTTTCAGTGGTTATAGATGCAATCGACGTCATGATTTCAGGAGACGGGCAATATTTTAAGGTTCACAACGATGACCTACATGACCTAGGTCACAGTCAGAACACTAGAAATAATCACTACTATGTACGCACGCGCAAGCAATATTTTCTACAAATAAAGATTAAATCAGGAAGCGATTAGCGGTCCTCGTTACGGTAAAGTTTCGCAGTACTTTAGTAACGCGCGCTCTCGGGCTAATCGTAGTCATCGGCAAGGAAGATATATCTCTCTCTCTTTCACTCTAAAGTACTCCTGAAGAGTTACGCCAGTCGTTTCCTGAAAAGTTATGAAGACTTATAGCTGTTGATTTTATTTCATCGAAGCCTCATCCTAGTTACTCCCGTTCAGCATCATCGCCGTAGTTTCATGCAGTCAACTGAACCAACAGGTGTAGGACGTCAGCGCCGCTTGGACATTCTTCAACCTATAGCATCCAGCGATCACGCCCGTCCAGCACAATTACCCACAAGATGTCGCTGGCCGCCGTCATCCTAGTCAGCACAGCAGTAACCCTATGTATACTCTACGTGGGGTGGCGCTACTGCAGGCGCCGCATCGAAGCCGCCGTCGAGACCAGCAGCCTTATTCACAACCATTCGATACGTTTCCGTGTCGGTAAGGAACCGTATTCGACAATCTCATTTCCGAGCCGAAGAACTGTCAAAACGCTATTCACAGATCCGAACGGATGCGTTTTTTTCTATCCGATTGACCATTGTGTTTATGGGGAACGCTACAAAATTGTAGTAAATAGACGATCGTGGTAGAAAATTTAAAGTAGTAAATAAAATTGGTTTATTTGAATATTTCGTTCCGTTTAACTAAGGAATATAAAGCTAGTAATTTAATAGACAGCAAACGATACAAAATGATTTTATTATTAACCAAAATTAACTTTATTTCGTATAAACATACTTTGTAAATAGCCTTCTGTCAAACTGGCGTAGCGGTTAGCGGAAAAAGTGTTCTTTTAAATATAGCTGCAGGTACTTAGTTTTATTTTTCAATTTAAAAAGAGAACTAAACTATAAGGAAAAACGACTGTAAGTATTTGATATCAGTATTATACAATTCTTGCTATTTGCTCATTGTCAAACAATAACACGTGCAAATGCATAATTTCAGAAAAGACTGTCTCTCGAGCAGCGGCAGAAATTATTCGAGTTCATGAAAGGTCGTGAAGACCTTGCCCGGGGCCGTATCTCAGGCCCTGACGCAGCCCGCACGAAGCGTCTTCTGCTAGCTGAACTAGCAGAGGAATTAAATGCGTTGGGGTCTGGGACAACCAAGACTCCAGAAAAATGGTTTAAAGTAGGTATCTTATTATAAATCGGTATTAATTGTTTTGGAAATGAAAATTGTTTACTTTATTATCATCTAACATAGCAATACCTCTTCAAGCTTGTCTAATGTTACCTACTTGTATTTCAGAGTTGGCAAGACTGGAAGTCGGACGTAAAGGGGAAAGCGCTCCGCTTAAAAAAATATAGGGCTGGAACTGGTGGGGGTCCTAGCCCGTGCCCATTGTCCCCTTTGGAGGAAAATCTTCTCCAATTTTATGGAGTGGAGATGGTGGAGGGGCTGCCAGGAGTGGCAGATCCTCTGGAGGTGAGTACACATTTTGATATTCAAAGCACTGCCTTTTTATTAACATTTAAAAACAAACACTAATGTTCATGTTCATTAAATGTATTAGGTGACTGAAGATATCCCCACCGTGCCAGAAGTGGTGGTGGAGACGCTGGATGAAGAGCCCACTGTATCTTCACCCCAGCGAACAAGGCGATCCAGTGCCAATGATCGTTTACATGCCATATTAGAGCGGCAGGCAGCAGCCATAGAACACATGGCAGCTGGGATGCACAACATCGCAGCTGCCCTGCAACAAATTGCTGCTGCGTTGCAGCCTGAGGTGCTCCTGCCCCATGAATAATATTATAAGGTATTTGGAATGAAATACTGCAACATTTTTAAAATAATCTATTTATTAAATTAGCCCTAGTTTGTAGCCCTCTGGTGTAGAAGGCATCTTCCGCTACTGGGCCTCTGAATATATTAATTGGAAGAGGGTCATCCAAGTCCACGTCCTCCGGTTCTGCAATGCGGGCCCGTATGCATATGTTGCGCAGAACTGCACATGCGTTCGTAATGCATCCTACTTTTGTTGGGGCATATTCCAGCACGCGGTTTTTGTGCAAGCACCTAAAGCGCGCCTTTAACACCCCAAAACATCTCTCGATGCAGTTTCGAGATCGAATGTGCAGTTCTGTGTACCGTGCTTCCGGACTATCCACCTCTGCATTGAGAACTGGCGTGAGGAGCCATGGTTCTAATGGATATCCAGAATCACCTGAAAATTTGAAATATTTTATTTTAGGTATCTGAACTTTTTACAGTTAAATTACAGCTAAATTATTGTTTCAGTTAACTGACCAAGAAGCCAGCAAGATGAGTTCTGCAGCTGCATCATCTTGTCTCTCAATGTACTGCTCCGCCAAACAAAGGCGTCGTGTGTACTGCCAGGATATTTAGCACAAATGGAGAGGATTAACAGTTCACTGTCACAAACCTAGAAGTCATAATTAAATTTATTACATGTAAGAACCTAGTAATATTACAAGGAATGAAAGGTAAATTAATTGAGTTCATAGATAGGTACATGGTGCTCTGCTCACACATTCATAAAATATTGCAAGTATAGGGAATAGTTATTATTAAAAGAATTAGATTTTAAGAAAATATTTTAATTTAAAAATATACACTATTAGGATTTATTTACCATTTGCACATTGAGTGAATGTTGACCTTTTCTATTTATGTACAGTTCCTCATGAACACTGGGTTTTTTCAGCAGAATATGTGTCCCATCCACATATCCTACAACCCCAGGGAACCCAAAGCTTCTGTAGTTTCTGAAAAAGAAACATTTAACTTGATTTTGGGCACAATATTTATAAGTTGTATGTCTCTAATTATAAAGAAAAATCTGTGATTGGTGTATTATTATAAGAATAGCTTTATTATTGCTTTAACTTGAAAATCGAATATATTTATTAGTGTTAGTTTTCAGGATCTCAATAATATTACTTTTAGTTTTCAGGATAATATTATCTTTTGAAACAGGAAGTTCCTATTTTTTTACTGTTGATTTTGTTAATTAGTAAGATTAAATTTTGTTGTTACTTTAATTTTATAATAATTGTTTACGATATTTATTATTTTAATTGATAAGAGAGTATGTTGTTGTGAGTAGGCTGTGGTTACCCATAGGCATGCAATAATAATAGATAGTTATGAGAGTATGTTGTGAGTAGGCTGTGTTTACCCATGGGTATGCAATAATAATAGTTTGCCAAAAATAATATGTTACATGCAAATAAAAATGACTTTTTACTTTTGTATAACTTGTTGCCTTTTATTTACTTCACAAGGGAATTGACTCCACTTGCAAAGTACTTGAGGCATGTTTAGTACCATAGTGGTCTCCGCAATAGCCCTGGAAATTGATGGCTGACTTAAACTAATGCAGGCATCCCTCCCACTGCTTTTTGGTAACTTCCTTGGGCATAGAAGTGTAGGGCTGCTAACATCTAAAACAAGAGTGTAAGAAAGCATATTAGATGAATAAAACTGAAATGCAATGCATATGGGGGCGCGGCAATAGCTACACACAGTCGAGCAAACAAAAGGCACAGCCGTACCATAATTGGTCTAAGTCACTAGAGGTTTCTGTCATGCCTGTAAATTTCTGTGAAAACTAGAAGCCTGATTTTTCATCAACTGGCTATACCCCCAAATTACCTTCTATTTCTACCTTTATTTTAGCTTACTCACTGATTGTCAAAAATCTATAGTTCGGACACACAAACTTCAAGTTTTGTTCTCAAAAGAAAGGAACAATAGTATAGATAGAAATAAAGATTATAGATACAGTCGCTAAATGTTGGTAGGTAACATATCTTATTAGAAAACAATTGGATTTGACTTGGGTGTAAGTACATGGGATCTCATAAGATAGGTACATTTTACTATGAAAGGTTCGCGTTTGAATTTGTGTCAGAGTTGATGGCAATCTTCTCTTTGGCCAATAAAATAGAAAGTGGATACAGTCGTGTTGTTCGCGGCGCATAATGGAGATGACAGTATTAGTTATAAAGCCCTTTTACTTACTTTAATTTCTATGGGGATTGCGGCAGATGAGTGCGAGTTTGGGTAATAGGGCCTTAGCTCTTCAATAAAGTTAAGGGCCATGTCGGGAGTTAATCTATACACCGACTGAAACCGCGGGTTGGCAAAAGGGTTCGTCACATCCTTTATGACTCTATGAAGAGACAACGTCTCCTGCCTCTGTTGTCCTGCTGCACGCTGGCGGTCTCTGGCTTGCACAATCGAATACTCCATCTACCAAAATACCAAATAATGTTAACTAAAATCTAGAACGAATATCACATTTCGTAAACACTTTGAACCTAAGTAAAAAATGTAGATGCGGATATCAAATCATCAATGAAATACGGTCAATACAATAATAAAACTTCATTTACTTACTTCAGGCAGTGTTAAAAAGTTTACAGTCTTTTAATTCCACTGAAATAGGCTGGAATTACAATTATTTCTTCGTTTAAATTTTGTTCGGTATGACTCCCGATAGCAAACAGCTGTCGGAAAGATTCGAGTCTCATATCGAATTTGAACTGTCAAAATTATTCGGTATCGGATCTGTGAATAGCGTTTGGAGGACATCTTCGATATCATAGACGTTCGATTCGGTACGGAATCGAGTCGAATGGTTGTGAATAAGCCTGCTGAATCAGCTGCGCGATAACACAGCGTGCTATCGGCGTACCATCAGGGATGCCCAACCTTCAAACAAATATCGCGAGTGCAAACCTCAAACAAGCATACGGTGTAGTGTAGTGCAAACAATGTGTGACGAAAGCCTGTGAACGTTATAATATAAGTAAAACAATTTTATTGTTCGCAACTCAATTTGTTTATTGTTATAAAAGTAATGTGTTTATTGTCAAAGTTAGTACATAGCTTATATAGTTTATAATTTTGTATTCTCTGGGGTAGTAACTAATTCAAACTTAATTGTAAACCTAATCTAAGGGGGGAGGATTGTAGCGCGTAGGCATATTAAACATCCTTAATCTTAGGCATTGTATGACGTAGCTCGTAAGTTAGATTTAAGTTCTCCCAACCGCTGTACACATAACTTCACCTCCACCAGTCGTTCAGTAAACCTCCAACAGAGAACACGCCTTTTATTTGCCAAACCTTCTGATACTTACACACACGCAGTCACCTTATCGGCAAAGTATAATAAGTATGTATTTACAAACAAAAAAAAAAAAAAGTATCTATGTAGTAGTATCAACTATCTGGTGTCCACGACACAAGCCTCGTTGCTTAGTGTGGCACCTAGATGGCGCTGTGTGTAATGTCCAGCGATATTTATTTATTTATTACCAAGGGGTATCGTAAGTATTACCCGTAACTAGGGTCGTCAAGGTCAGATAGACAGTCGCTCCATGTAAAATACTGGTATTGAGCTTCATCCGTTATACTTACTGGACGTTCCGTTTGACTGGAAGCCGACCCTAACATAATTAGTTGGGGAAAGGCTAGACAGAAATGGAAACTTGACAACAAATTTGATTTTAGTTTTTGTGTGCACTTGTGGCATGTGCTAAATAAATAGGTATGTTTTCTTTCTTTCTTTCTAAATATATTTTTCTGTGTATAGGGTTAATTGACTATTACAGAACAGTTCCTAGATTGTAAAACATACTGTAATTTATGGATAATTAAAAAAAACTAAATAAGTATATTAACATAAAAGGTTACGATTAAGATTTCAATCGGACCCATTTAAAGAGCCGAATAGTCGGCGCTAGTTGCAGACTAGTCGCCGACTACAAATATGGCCGGATGGAAGGTAACTAGACAAAATATTTCTATTTTGAAAAACATACTTACCTATGCAAAAAATAAAAAACATCTTTTTGTAAAAAATACATTTATTGTATAAGTAAATGGTAGGTACATTTCTACAAACAGTGTAAAATTGTAAAATAAAAATATTATGATGACTGTATAATGGTAACCTCATCTCACATCTGACTTGACTGGATACATCACAAAACATATTAGGGGCTAAAGTATGAAATTGCCGATTTGTATGGACGATTTCGTGAAAAGTGATATATCCATACTTACTAAAATTTTTTCTTGGTAACATCTGAACCAAACTTAGAGTGAATAAAGCTGCGTTGCACTACGTATCTTAAATTCTCAAAACACAGCCTATGACAAAAATATACCTACTTGACTTCAAGTAGGTATATTTTTGTCATAGGCTGTGAACATTGAAACAGGGGCCTTAGTCTGCTGTTGCAATTGTGTCAGAATGGATTCATTAATTTATTTAATAAGGCCCCGCGCAGACGAATTACCGCCGTGGGCTAGGGGCCTTATTAAATCAATTATAGATTATTCTGACACTATTGCAATAGCAGACTAAGGCCCCAGGTAATTTGACACACTACCCTATGAGGTAATATGCAACTACTAGTACGGTTTTTAAACTATAAAAGATACGTAATTTAACAGTAATAATCAAATCAAATTGAATTAGAAAAAAATATAACCATATGTAGGTAAGTACACCAACTATATTATGTACCTACGTCAAAGTTACGAACAGAACAGAATGTGAGAAAAAAACCGGCCATTTCATAGTTAAAACCTATCATTATAATTACGGGCTCATCCAGTTATTTTACCTCTTAAATATAATGTCAAAATCAGAGTAAATCTTTAATCTCCTAGATTTACTGTTGCGGTTGGGTGGCCGCCGTCAGAGATAAAATAATTCTGAAAGGACTGTATTTCAAAAGTCAGTTTTTATTTAATATGACGTTTGAAATACAAGGCGGTTTGTTTGACAGATTAATATTTTTAACAGCTGTGAAACAGCCATTTTGATTCTATAGTTACCTAAAAGTTAAAAAGGATGATTGAAAAATCGGTCATACCCTCATAATCATACTTATTAACTACAATATGTCACTAGGATTTGAGTATTTATTTCATCACTGCGACCTACGTAGTAGCTACGAAAAGTTAAATCTCGTAAAATAAGCCTTCGGCGGTTTTAATGCCTGGATACCTAAAAATGCATACAAAAAAAAAGTAAAAAATACAATAAGTACTCGATATCATAAAAAATCACTTTTACCGAGCATAAAATAAGTGCCTTGATACTTAGGGCATGTTCCAAAAGTATCTGTTAGAAAGGCAAAAAATGCATCAGAAAATAAATGTCATGTCATGTTACTTATTCTTCTATGGCATGAATTTGTTTGTTTTAAAATTTTGGCCGCCAAAGTATAAACGTACGCGCGTTCCCTCCTCGCCAAGCCACAACTTCCTACGATTTTGTCACATATTTGTGTCGTTTGGCGTACAGGGCACGCGCTTTTTTGTCACGTAGGTATATGCAACTTTGGCGGTCAAAAGGTTAAGAATATAACTGTGCATCAGATATTTTAAGAACAGACCGCAAGTCTCATGTTCAGTTTGAGGTACAACCGGAATGAGGTTGGGCGTCGCCTTTAAAGTCACCTCAACATTGAATGCCACAAAATATGTCAGATGTCACATCTGACATATTTTGTGGCATTCAAATTATTTGTCGACCGCAGTCTGGTTGCGCCCTAACTTTTATTCCTTATAAAAGCGTATAACGCCAAAAAAGTCTTAAACTGATCTAAAATTAATCTTCAACTAAACTATTTAGTATTCCCATAAAATCATCCCACAAACAAAAGCCATTTTCATCTGTTTTACAACCCTCCAACTGCAAAGAGGTGAACTCAGGAGGGTTGTCCATAGACAAAGCTTTACCTTCTCTCATTTGGTTGGTACACTGGTATATATAATCAACCTTCATGAAATAAATATCAGATTTTTCTTCCAACCATTTCTGGAAGACAATTTTCCCACCAGCAGGTGTTGTTTCATGTTGATCTTTGAGGCTGTATGGTTTAAAACCCATGCTTTTAAGTATTGTATAAATGTTTGCATCATGTCCCATTAAAAGAGTAATTTTGTATTGTTTAAGCAAAATCATATCTCTCATATAATTTAACAATGGACGAGCCAAATCTTTAGCAATTAAAGTAGTATTAAATATCACACTATGGTAGCCTTTACTTAAATCTAAAATTAAATTCCATTGATCGTTATTTTTTAGTAATCCCCATGCTACCTCATTTCTAGGAAGGACATAGTTCTCCATTAAAAAAGAATCAATGACCGATTTCGAGATTTTCAATGGCCCTTCCAAATTAGGTTTAAATCCAACATTAACAAAGATTTTATTAACATCCTTGAGAAAATCACACTTGTGTTCTTTTAAACAATATTCTGACTGTTGATAATTGAGCATATGTTCTAAGTCTTCATAAGAACTGTTTAAATGTAAAGATTTCAGTAGTATTCGCATTTGTTCTGTGGCTTCCAATTTAAATATAGCTGATGTGTTGTGAATAACAGGGTTGAAAATTGGATCCTTGCTATCAGAAGTGTGATGTATCTTTACATTACATCCTGGGAATCCTTTTGTGACAAAGGCTTTAGCAGAAGCCATAGTCCGTTGAGCTGTATTGGCATAAACAAAAAATGTTTCTTCATTGGGACACTCTTTGTTCAACAAACCTTGTTTCTGCAGCCACAAAGTAAAATATTCACCCATATATCCTTCCAATAATGCACCTTTGGCTGTCAAATAGCCACTTTTCTCTTTCCAAACTGGCCAAGTCTTAGGTGTAAATTCAGCTAAGTTTTTAGACAAAGGAGTGCGCACATTATGCCTACTAAGTATCAATACTTGCTGTAGCTTAAAATTCTTTTCACAGTAAACTTCTAGCACTAATACATATATTAAAAAGAATTTAAAACACATTTTTCACTGGGTATTACAGCTTTTGAAAATGATTGACAATCACTAGTTTGTTGTAATTAATAAAATGATGGCCATATTTCAGAATGTGAGTCACAAGATTAATATTACACAAAGGGAAAGTAAAATTATATAATCTTTGTCTCTACACCTACGCTACAATATGTAAACAAGATAGCAACTAAGTCATTTCAAGGTTTTGCTTTGTTCGACTAAAAAAACGATAATAATAACATAATTAAGGTTGTTAGAACACCTAGATTCATACATACCAGTGCAATAATTATGTCTTACATAAATTATTCATTGTTCAACAAAAAACAACAGTAAACACTACTATTATTATTTTGAATACAAAATCTCCGCAGTCAATGAAATCGCTTTAGGAATGTCAATGACACTTGACAAACACAAAAAGTGGTTTATGAATATAGTTTCGTTGACAAAGTTTCCTAAATAAAAAAACCTATTGAAGAAACGAAAATCACAGTAACTTTCTGTATTGTCATTATCTGGTTTTTTCCTATTATATCTTTACAAATCAATAAAAATATAAATATATCTGGTCAATCATTTTAAAATAGGTACCAGATCAATGAAACACTGAAAATATTTCGAATTCATGAAGTGCAGACCATGCGGATGAATGTGGAGCTTACCTTATAAACACCGTAACAAGTACTTCACTCTTGTACTAGATGGCGCTAAACATCATGGTCAAAATATTCTTAATTGTTTTGTTTGTATTTACATCTTGGTTTAAACTGCAACAATACCATAATTTTCTTCATCAAAGTTCAGTGTTCACAAAAATAAAGAAAGATGAAACCGCTTTCCTTTAATTTTAGCCGCGCTGCTCTTCAACCGTGAACTATGCGCTTACTTTGCCGTAACAGTTCATTTTTGCCGTAACAGTTCATTGAACTCGTCAGTTCAAATATAATCGTTACGCTACTCGCCAGTAGATGGCGTTACTTTGGGTAAATTAAAACTGAAAATAATACCGGCCGTGGATATTAAAGTTACTCATTGGTTCGATTTTCAGCTGGCCCCTGCGCACTATGCGACCACGACTTTTGGTCGGACGCCCGGCCGTGCGACTAATCTTTCTTCCTGGTCGTAGCGTTTGCGGCTATGGCGGAGACTCCACCGAAGCGAAGACGACACAAGAGGAGCGAAGATTCGTTGTATACCACCAATAGAATTTTGTTATTTACACTTCTAGTCTCCGCTTAGCTTTAGTGGAAACGGTTGAGCAGAGTGGAGAGCCCCTCTACTCTCCAGTAGAGGAGATGTTTCATATTTGTTAAGGCCAGCCTCCGCAACCGGCTTTGTGCGGCTTGCGGTGTGCGGCGGCGGTCGCTAAACTAGGCGTGAGTACCCTGTACACAGATCTCTGCTCCGGTCTAGCTAGTACGCATCTCCACACAGCTTCGGTGGATACACCCTAGCTTCTAAGTATCTCCTCTCCTCTCGGCATAGCACATCCCCACACGTGTCCGATTTAGTGGAGTCAGGGTCGCGCTTATTTAGGTAAATGTGGGTAAAAATTGTAATTCTGGCTTTATGGTGCTCTGAGTGGCAGCTCAGATTCAGGATTTGTGTTTTTGCTTAAAAAAACAATTATTATTGGTACTAGCGTGATGGATGTTCCGAGGTAGTGGGTTGGTTCCTACTTTATTTATACACAGCATGTTCCTTTCAGAATGAATGTTGGGCTGTTAGCCAACGTTAGTGGTACACGCTGCCAGAATCACATAATTATATACCTACCGTAGTTCCATGGGTAACAATTTCATAACGCTTATGTTGAAGCAGTAGGTTTTATGAGGGCCCTTCGCGGCCTGTCTATCGTCAACGCGAGCATGGTCGAAAAGCTTGTTGTTTCATCCAGAGCCACAGCGGCGATATTCTTTCAACTCCTCCGTCTTACCCCGCCCCGAACCCGCACAACTCGTCTCCCACGCACTCATACCGCCTAACGCGATGACATTGAACGAAAAAAAAAAATAGTGTTCGAAAATTTCTTAAACTTGTTCCAGGAAATTCCTGTTTTTGAATAAGTCATAAAAGTGAGTGAAGTAAATATTTGTCATTAAGGATCTCCATTGCACACATGTGCAAGGTTTCTATCGAGATGTGTTTTTTTATTTTTACAGTTTATGAGTACATTACGAATGGCCAAAGTTCAGGTAAAATTTGTGCAAAACAGCAATTTTTGGAGGCTTATATTGAATTTATTTCTACTTTTTTACTTTTTGCATCCTTAAATCCTTTAATCCTAGTTATAGTGCACAAAATACCAATGGGTATTTTGTGCACTATAACTAAGTTTAAAAAATCAAAGATAGATGTGTTGTTGTATAATCGATTTAAGTACATCACTAATTGTAAGACACATCCCTAGGGCGATATTAATAAAGATGTCCTCCTCGTGTAATATGTCTTTTATTAAATTCTGTATAATTAAATAATTGAATAAAACATGGCGCAGCCGTATAAATAAATCGCAAAATAAATAACAGTGTCCAGAAATAAGCTAAAGTTTAAACTAGTTGCAATCATGGAAGCAAACTCAGTAAAATTACCACCAAACTTCGATCTCCGTTCTGCAAATGCGTCATCGGAGTGGAGATTTTGGAGAAGTTTATTTGAAGATTACCTAATAGCTGTAGGTAAAGAGGATGCCGAAGACAAAATCAAATTAAGTTTGCTCAGAAATATGATGGGGCCGGAGTCTACAAAAGTTATTTTGACATTCAAATTAACAAAGGAAGAAGACAACTTTAAAGGTATCATGGCGGCTATTGGAAAATATGTAAACCCCAAATCCAATGAAGTTTTCGAAAGGTTCCGTTTCAATGAAAGAAAACAGGAAGAGAATGAGAGTTTTGAAAATTTTTATACGGATTTAAGGCAACTTATATCGACTTGCAATTACAATGAGGTCAAACAAGAGAACTTGGAAGATCAGCTACTTAGAGATAAAATAGTTCATGGCATCGCGGACAAGTCTGTACAAGAAAGTTTATTGAGAATGGATAATTTAACATTAGAAAAAGCAGCTAACTGTTGTAGAGCTAGTGAACAAAGTAAAATTCAAGTGAAAGAAATGAATGCTCAGATAGAGATAGACAGAGTTATTAACAAAAAGAAGGAAATTAATGAAGAAAAGAAATTTATGTGTACAAGATGCAATAGTACCCATGGTCTGAGACAATGTCCAGCCTACAAACAACAGTGCAAAAAGTGTGGCAAATGGAACCATTTTGCAGCAGCCTGTCGATTCAAAAAATTCAAGAAGAAAGTCCAAAATATAGAGGCAAACAGTGATAGCTCTGAGTCTGAACTGTTTTGCAATACTGTGAAAGAGAGTCGCAGATCAGACTGGTATGAAAATATTACTGTTGAAAATGAAGAGGTAAAATGCAGGCTAGATACAGGTGCTGATGTAAGTGTAATGCCATTACATATATTTAAAAGAATTAAGAGTAATTTAGTGCTAAAAGAAGTAAATAAAGAGTTAGAATCATTTCATGGGAGTAAAATAAAGCCAATAGGCATGGTTAATTTACAATGTAGCTATGGTAAAAACGAGTGCTATGAAAATTTCATGATAATTGAAAAGGGGTCAATGTTGTTAGGTTATTCAGGGTGTGTAAAACTAAATTTAGTAAAAAGGACACATAAAGTCAATTTAAATATGAGTAATGAGAGTAGTGAGAAAGGCAACTTTGTAAATAAAAACATTGATGTGTTTACAGGCTATGGTAAATTTCCTAAACCATGTGACATTCCTACTGTGTCGCACAAACCTATTTGTCATGCAGCAGCAAAAGTGCCTTTAAGTTTGTTAGACCCTTTAAAGTTAGAAATTGATAGATTGATAAAGAGAGGTGCAATTGCTGAGGTTAAAGAGATTAAGGCTGAAGCTTGTATCAACAGAATAGTAATTGTAGAGAAACCGGGAAATAAAATTAGATTATGTCTAGATCCCTCGGATTTAAATGAGTACATTGTGAGGAAACCTAAAATGCTATTAACTGTAGATGAGATAGCAGCTAAATTGAAAGATAAAAACTGGTTCAGTGTTTTTGATTTATCAGAGGGCTTTCATCATTGCACGTTAACAGAGCAGGCATCATGGAACTGTTGTTTTGCGACACCATTCGGAGTTTTTAGATATCTTGTTTTACCTTATGGTTTATCCAACTCACCTGATGTTTTCCAAGATCAAATTGAGACATACTTCGGTCATATACCAAATGTAATAACATGGTTTGATGATATTTTAGTAATGGGAGCTACAGAAGAAGAACATGACAAAGCTGTAGAGGAAGTTTTAAAAATAGCTAGAAAAATAAAAGCAGTGTTTAACAAAGATAAAATACAATACAAACAAAGTGAAGTCAAGTATGTGGGACAAATATTTAATAGTAAAGGTATGAGTGTAGACAAAGCTAGAGTAGAGTCATTATTACAGTTAAAGGCACCAACAAACAAAGAAGAGTTGCAAAGAATTATAGGTTCATTTAATTATGTGAGAAGGTATGTTCCTTCTATGGCTGATTTAATGTCACCATTGTGTAATTTGTTAAAAAAGGATGTAGAATTTCAGTGGTTGCCTGCTCATGAAAAGATATTTAATGACTTGAAAATTAAAGTGTCCAAATCCCCAGCTTTGACACCATTTGATTCAAAGAAAGAAATAATTTTACAATGTGACGCCTCTAAAAATGGTATAGGATGTTGCATGTTTCAAAGTGATAATGAGAACAAGTTAAAATTAGTAGCATGTGTATCAAGGACAATGAATAATTCAGAGGTCAATTATAGTCAGACTGAGAAAGAAATGTTAGCTATTTATTATGGTACACGAAAGTTTCACAAATATATTTATGGATCAAATTCAGTAACAGTGCAAACTGATCACAAACCTTTGTTATCAATTATGCTTAAACCTATAAGTAAAATTGGTTCTCCCAGACTTAGACGCCTAAGAATAAAATTATTAAATTATCAATTAAAATTGAATTATATACCAGGTAAATTATTGATTTTCGCTGACATGTTGTCCAGAAATAGCAGACCACAGACAGAAAAAGATGAAGAGATGTTGGAAATGGTTCATAGTGTATCTGCACATTTACCTATGAGTAAGGAGAGGAAGATAGAGTTTCGTGTTGAGACTAGTAAAGATAATGTGTTATCAGAGATTTCACAGTATTACTACAATGGATGGCCACATGAGAAAAAATTGTCTGGAGATTGTAAACCATATTATAAATTGAAAGAAGACATATATGTAGAGTCTGGTTTAGTGTTTTTTGGAAATAAAATTATTGTCCCCAAGTCTTTGCAAAGTTATGTATTAAAATTAGTTCATCAAAGTCACCCAGGTATCAATAGAAGTGTGAGTAAAGCCCGTCAATTATTTTATTGGCCAAAATTGTCAGACGATATTCAGAATTATATTAAGAAGTGCCGTACATGTGAGAAATTCAGACCCAAAAATTGTTATCAACCATTAATACCTCACAAAATACCTAAAAATAGATTTGCTAAAGTAGGTACAGATATTCTTGATTGTTATGGAAAGTCATATCTGGTGATTGTAGATTACTTGTCACATTGGCTTGAGATTTTACCTTTACAAAATAAAGATTCAATGTCAGTAATAAACGCAATGCAAGAAGTATTTTGCAGATTTGGCTTCCCAGAAGAAATTATTGCTGATAACAATCCTTTCAAATCATTTGAGTGTTTAAAATATTACAAATCTAAAGATATGAAAGTTGTAACTAGCAGTCCTCATTATCACAAAAGTAATGGTTTAGCAGAAAAGGCAGTTAATATAAGTAAGAATTTGTTAAAAAAATCTAGAGAAGATAATGTAGATTATAGAGATTCCTTATTGCATTATAACAATACTCCATTGTCTGGACTTCAAGTCTCGCCAGCTCAAATATTGCAAAGCAGAAGGTTAAGGACTAATATACCCACTAGTACAGCTTTATTAGAACCCAAGATAGAGAAAGATATACATTTATTATTAAATATGAGAAAGTCGGTTACAAAGAAATTCCATGATAAGAGAGCTAGAAGGAAGGAAGTTGATTTTAAGGAAGGTGATAATATTGTGTATGAAAAGGATAATTGTTGGAGAAAAAGTGTTATTTTAAAGAAATGCAATGAACCAAGATCATATTGGATAAGTAATGGATATAATGGTAAGCCCCTAAGGCGGAATTCTTTTCATTTAAGAAAATCATATTCAGAGGTAGACAATATGAACAGAAATTTTAATGACTGCAATTCAAATGATGATGACAAAAGAGAATTAATTAGAAATACTCCTACGCTTAATAATCAGTCTAATGTTCCTATGCTTAATAATCAGTCTAATATAAATGTAAATGATAGGTATCAGACCCGCTCAGGCAGAACTGTAAAACCTAGAAATATTTTAGATTTGTAGAATTAAAGTTGTTTGTATTAGTTTTAAGGGGAAGGTGTTGTATAATCGATTTAAGTACATCACTAATTGTAAGACACATCCCTAGGGCGATATTAATAAAGATGTCCTCCTCGTGTAATATGTCTTTTATTAAATTCTGTATAATTAAATAATTGAATAAAACATGTGTAACAACGGCATAATCACGTACGAGTGTTTACTGTATGAAAAGTATGACGGGTTGGCCGCTGTTAAGGGTACATGGCACATGGAAGATTAGCATATTTTCGGCGCGTATATAAAACTCGTCTTTGAAGTGCGCGAAGGCGCGCATACGTGCGCCTTGAGTCACACGCGCAACCTGACGTTGACGCGCTCATAAACTCGTATACTGACGGAAAGAGCGCGAGTTCGCGCGTTCGATTTCTTAAAGCGCAAAAAATGGCGCGCGTTTGCGTGCGTAAGCCGATACGAGCAAGAGCATACGCCGAAAAATACGCTAGTCTGAGGTGAAATTTTGGCTTGGCGTGGAGGGCATGCGCGCGCGTTTATGCTCTGGCGATCAAAAGATTAACTATCTTGTTATGTCACACCGCTATGCACAGTAGGAAAGCACATATAGTGCAGTGGTTCCCCGCGGTAGGTAGGCCACGCTAAGATGACCCTCAAAGTACTCACATCTATTGATATATTCACTTACCCTTCCGGGCCCACCGCACCCACCCCTGGTGTTTTTAGTAAGCGTATGAGAAACAACGCCATCTAGCTTAAATATCAGGAATTTCAATGGAATTCTGTCAATACAAGAACGAAGGATGTCGCTCCGCTACAAAAAATTCTAAAAAATAAAACAGAGTGCGCTGTAAACAAAAAAAAAGGTAGAGTTTTCTGACCGGAATATTTGAAAAACAAACCTTTAAAATAAGCCTATTAAAACCAAATTTATGAAGACAAGAACTCCGCATTAATCAAGGTTCAAATCACGATTTTCTGACAATGCAAACAGAAGAAAGATTAATTTGAAATGACGATGAATTTTGGGTTAATTCTCGTAATTCGGGTACCTAGACATCTTTCTTTGGACAAAACTTGAATCTTATCATTAAACGATTGTGAATACTTACTGTTTTTAACTTTTAACAAACACACTAACAGCGCAAACTTCACAACAGAACACCATTTCTAAGTGAATAAACAAATACAACAAATAATATTTACACTACTATACGTTTCAAAACGAATTACAAACGTCAGATATTATAAAAATCAAAACACTCAAGATCGCGAAATAAATTTTGCTAGTCACATGAAACAAATATGGCTTCTAAGAAAAATACAATTGTTATTTTGTCGATAAAAAAAACACTACCAAATATAATTGCATCACTGCATACCGTTTTAGCCGGATAATACTTTGTGGGGCAGCCAATCAGTGGCCAGCTAGCCAGCTACACTCGCAGGAGTTTACGCCCCTATTTACTATGTGTGCCGTTCATATACACGAAAATACGCATCAGTGTGCGTAAATTTATCAATAGAAATTAGGCCGGCTGCGGCCTTGCCTAGACGGCCGGACGAGCGTCGTAGTATTTATCAGTTACGTCACACGGCCGCGACAAGTTGCTATAAGTATTATAACAGGAGTTTTTTTATTTTTTATTAATATAGTTATAATAAATGCATTTGTTGCGTTGTTGGTAGGAATGGTAGGGTAGGCTAGGCCTAATTGCCTCTATGGACGGCACGCCCCTGCTCTTGCATACCCTGAGATAACGATAAAACAAAACTATAACTAATTATTAAGAGGAAATGCGGTAGGTATTTGAAGAAACTATCGCTGTCCATCTACGAGCGCGATTTCGACATTGCCGTGATAAGGACAGCTACAGATCCGACACGTAAAAGTCATAATTCGAGGTTTGGCTCTCGACTATTTCCTCCTCCAATATTCGACCAATTTAAAAGATATTTCATAAACTGAATAAGAAGGATAGGAGGTGTCCCTATGTTTTTCTTTTTTCATTAATAGTTGTCAAATTTGTACACTAGACCTCTGTTGAAAGCGGTTCAAATTAGGTTTTTTTTAGCATTTTGTAAAGGTTCTAGTGCTGATACAGATATGTATCATTAAAAAGGAAAACATAGGGACATAAGAAAAGGTTGATATTTATTTAACTGTAAAAAATCATAGCTATAAAGTCATAAACCAGAACGAAAACAGGCGAGAGCGTTTGTATGGAGAAAAGACCACCCGCATTTCCTCTTAAGTATTGTATGGGCAAAAAATTTGGTAAGTAGATAAAACGTAAGCAATATTATTTACGTAGAAACTGCCATCGCAGAAATGTCTGTTAACATACCTAGATACCATGACAATTAAAAGTAGGTAGTCTATGATTGTCATCTGTCATTACAGGACCCACATGTCATTTCTCACTCCAGAGATAATACCTTGTCTACGTGTCACATGATAGCTAACTTGGTTGTGAAGGTCTGCTGGGCTATTGCGTATCTCTTTTGACAGTTCATAGTTACGAGTTTTGATACACAGCTGTGCAGAACTGTCACTGTGCACAGTGACAGTTCTGCACGGGTAGCGTCATCGTCAGTTGAAACCAACAAGAACGGTCATTGTATATCAAAACTCGCCAAGTGGTGAACACTATTTACTGTCAACAGCAATAGCCCTGCAGATCTAAGGCAGTTGCTGTGGATTCACGTAAAATACTGGTATGCACACAGCAAGAGAGGAAGTCCGCCTTTGTATGGTAGGTCTACAATTCTTGTTCAATGTTCCTTCGGAAATCTGTCCAGTTGAATGGTTTGAATCACCACTTATAGGGTATTGCGCTTATTCTGTTACACCGGTTTAAGTGTGAAGAAAACTGGTTTAAATATTTTGGCATGCCTACTTGTCTACTAGATAAAGCTAATAATAAGCGAGGCCCCAGTTTTGAAAATAAAACAAGATGGCGAATGTTGGGCAGGTCAGACAGAAAATACAGACAGAAAATGTTCAAAGCTCTTTAGTTTTGTATTGTAAAAGGTAACAAATAATAATGAATAAAGGTAGCTACAATGTTCCTGTATTGAAATAACAACTTATCGTAGCTGCATGGAACAATATATTTATAACCCGTTTTCTAAACAAGTTTGACAATGCCGGTGATGTTTTACGTCTTGCAAGGTGGCTCATTTTCTGAGCAGGACAAATTATGTATTATTTATTTATTTACTCTCACATAATACAATAATTACAATACAATACACAATTACATTACACAGAGGTGTATTTAGAAATATTAGATAATAATAAAGTCCTTTCATTGCTATTTTACCTCTGATTTTGTAGCACAATGACCTTTATTCTTTTAGTCATAAGGTTTAAGTCAAAGAATTATCCGAAAAAAAACTGCGAAAAATGTTTAATAGGGAGCGCTGTTGGTAATGTGAAATAGTCGGTGTAACTACATTTAAAAAAAGATGGCGACGTCAGCTCCGATTAATGTTAATAAGGCACTAGAAAACTGTAGTTCGTTGTAGGCTAAATGATTCATGTTTATGATAAAAATGTATAAACATATTGTTTGATGTCAAAGTGTATCACACCACATAACAAAAATTAAACAAGATGTTACTAAGAATAGACATTTAATTTCATGAATTCACTCCAAGGACAATATCCAGTTTCGGAGATCTTACAATTATTTAATTCCAATAAAACTTTTTGAGGAGGCTGTAAGAGTGATAGTCTTTCGCTATCCCTCAACTGTTTAGTGGTAGGATAAACGTATTCAACCTTCAAATATTGCCCAGACACATCACTCCATTTTTGAAATATGACTTTCCCGCCAATAGGGAACGGCTCAAATTGATCTGGCAAAACAAACGGTTTGAAACCTAAAGCACTGATCACAGAGTTCAAATTCGAATCGTGTCCTATGAGTAAAGTGAATTTCGGTGTGCCATCTTTGAAAATGTCGAACATGTATTTTAACAGGGGTCCAGCTATGTCTTTTGAGGCTGTTAAATTGAACCTGACATTCTGTTCTTGTTTACTGATTTTTGTTAAGAGTTGCCATTTTTCGTCAGTCGCGATTTCACCCCAGGCGATTTCCGATGTCTGCAGTCCTTCGTAAAAACTCATTATGAAAGAATCAACGATCGAGTTCCCGATAGACAATGGTCCTTTGACGTAAGGTTCTTCGCCATCTACCGTCACAATTTCATTTGGTTGTAGTTGTAATTCACACAAATACGTTTTCTTGCAAACATCCGAAGTTCTTAAATTTAATATTCTATTTAGTTCTAAATATGACTGACTAAGGTCGACTTCGTTTAATTTATTCTCCATTTCTTTTCGGATCTGTTTTTTGAATGCTTGCGAATTGTTGTGAAATATAGGTAAGAATAGAGGATCGAAAACATCCAAATTTGCGTAATGTTGTACAGTAATATTGCAAGATCGGAATGCAGATTCTGCAAATGCCTTCGCCGTGTCTAGCGTTCGCGGTTTAGTGTTTGCATAAATGAGTACGTCATCTTGATTAGGACATCCTTCTATAAAATCTTCACTATCTAACCATTCGGCTATATACTGTCCCATATATCCTTCTAACCGAGCGCCTTTTTTGGTCAACAATCCCGCCGAAGCGTTCCATTTCGGCCACGATTTAGATGAATACGACTCAAGCTTGCCTGTCAATGGTGTACGCACATTATGACGACTTAGTATTAAAACCTGTTCCAACTTGAGGCTGTTGATATCAATACTTTTGCTTAACACAACGACGCACAAAAACACAATCAATTTTCCCGGCATATTGTTTATGGTTTTACTTTTTATACGGTGCACTGAGACACTGGCCACTAAACTATTATTCCATATTCAAAGTCATGAATTAATGTTTTATCAACAATTTCTAACCATGATTGGACTATTACTTCCCGCGTCTAAGAGTGAACTGCGACTGGTATGATTCGCTCAAGCGCCTCGATAAGCATTGTTTCGACAGAAATGATAAAACAAAATAGGAATCTAAGACACCGAACTGTAATCGTATATTGCAATATGATTAACAGTAATTACTTTTAGATTGTTATTATTTTGTTATCAAGTAGGTACGTAAGTTTTATTGTCTATTGATAGCAAAATGTAGTCGTACATGAAGTGTTCCAAACCTCCGTAGAATATTAAACATTACATAGGTATCTAAGTAAAATTTGTTGAATAAAGTAACGTGTTTTATTTTGTTTTTAATATTTGTTGTACGTTGTGTCACGGTTTAAGATAGCCCTGTGACAGACGAATGGACAGACTGACAGCCTTAGTAATACTGTCCTGGTGGCCTACCGTGACGTCTTAAAGTAGGAGTCATTCCAGTGTGGGAAAGAGATGGCGCTAGACGACTTGTATAGCTCTGTCTTTTTCCCACACTGGAATTACTCCTGCTTTAAGACGTCACAGTAATCCCCCTGGGTAAGGAAACCTAACAAGACGCAGAAAAGCTTGTTCTGCTGTCAGCAGAGCAGAGGTCTTTAATCATTCAATTAACTGAAGAATAAACATGGTATGGATGAAATGGCGGCAAGTCACGATATCTGCGACTCCCGAATTCCTCTTAAACTTATGGGGAACAAAAATAAAACAGGGCTCAGAGTGTTAGGCCACAAAAGTGATAAATGAAAGGCATTTGCATGTGGCTGAGATGAGAAAATGCTAAGGGGGATGTGTGTGGCGACTGGCGTTACGAGAATGGATAAAATAAGAAATGAGTACCATCATCATCACCTAATGAGGAAGTCTGAAAGTGGCGCCGGCGACTGAAAAGTTGTGTGATAAGACGCGGGCAAGAGAATGACGAATGAACTGAAGCAACGAACAAACATTGCCCATAACTATTGCCCTGTTGACTTAGCGACTTCAGGCCTTAGTTTTAGGTTACGTCAAGATTTGTTAGTCTATTTATGTATGTAGGTAATTTATTTATTCAGAAATACTTCCTTGTGTGGCATCGCCACAGATTAGAGACTTGTTTTGCCACCAAATTCCGAAAACAAAGTTATTGTCAACTTTTGTAGTGACAAGCCGTAAGCGCGCATAATACTGAAGCGACAAAAACTATTCTTTTAAAGAGTAGTTTGACACACAACAGTTACTCTGTGAGCGTCGTATCTCGTAACGTGTTTTACCGGTGTCCAATAAATAATGATTGATTATTAAATAATTAATAATGTCTGAGCTAGCCACATTACGCGGGTGGGAATTGAGGTTGAATGACAATTGAGAATTGGTATCGAAAAACTCCGAACAGAAAGCGGACATGTCAGAACACCATTGACAAAATTGTAGGGTATAACAGCAGGTGGCCTAGCTTTAAGGTCATGATGCTTTAAGTCTAGCTGCGATCTTTTTCTCTCTTCAAAGGCGTTGACCTGCCGATGCACACGACGTCTCCAGCCGATTTTGTACCTGCTTTTCCCAGACTAAGGAGTCAATTTCGCATCTTTTTAAGTGTCTATTCTGAAAATCCTTGAAACCTAAAAACTGACCACCGCGTTTCCGTTTTCCTTCCTGGAGTTTAGAATAGAAGATGCGCTTCGCCAGTCTCTCTTCGTGCATTCTACAGACATGAGACCCACACCATCTTAGCTGACGTCTCATCAACTAAGTAGGCCTCTAAGGGTAGGCTAGTCGCCAGTTAAAGTCCCAAGTAACTACACCGTACACGTACGAATTTCACGACGTTTGAGTAGCACTACTCAAAAGATAAACCGACCCGTAACTTACTTGCCAGGTCCTCCGCCAATTAGCTTGTTTACTTGACGGTTAAATATTTAAAAGTTGTCTGTTGTGATTTTGTACGTAGCTTTATTTGATATGAATGAATAATTGAATGGATTTATTTGATGAACTAGAACTGTATAAGATGCAACGTTTATATCCTGTGTTGAATATTTTACGGACCTAGACGAAATTCTTTTTTTGCTAGATTTCGTTTTTCGAAGTGCATAACTACATGAAACTAAAAATATTCCCTAAAACGCAGAGGAGCGTGGTATATTTTTAAATCCTTCTGTCTGTGTTCATTACTTTGTCCATTTTATTAAATTAGTAGTTCAGTACTTAGAACTAAATTAAATACCACGCAACAAAACAACAATAGACGAACACACAAAAAATTACAACTGCAATAAATACAGCGGTGTTCTTTGTTTTATTTCTACCTAGAACCCCATGTGCCACAGTTTAACAAGGGTTGTTGACGTCACATTGAACGAATGCAACGCACAATTTGTTACTTCATTCACTTAACCAGAAAGTTGTTACTCGAAGCTTCATTTTCGCTTGTGAAATTGACAGAAGATACTCAGCACTTTTACTTGCCAGTTTGCCAGTTAACGCTAATCAGCGAGTAACTAATCAACACTTTACTTGGAGATGGTGAAAGAAGCCCTAAGCCAAGGACCTTGGTAAGGTTACCTATAATATACAGATGACTTCTATTTCACGGTCTCTAGTGTAAATTTAATAGGGATCGATGATGTTTATAAACAATAAACAAGCCATTTCAAGAATATATAAATTTAAATAAAGATTTAACAAAGATGGCACGGTATTTTTTTTTTTTTTAGATCGAAGTCGGTTTGACAACCTTATTTGATTAATTTTGTGTTTTTGTCACCGACTTCTGAAGCTTGACCTTTGTTTGATTGATTTGGTGTTTTTGTCAGGCTTCTGAAGCTAAAGTAATTTTTCACTTTTTTGTGTTTTGGTTTGTTATTTTTGTTTTTTTTGTAATTTATTGTTTTTTTTTTTTTTGACATTTGAAAACTTTATCCTAGTTGGTAGTATTTCCCCAGAATATGATTGCATATCTGAGTCTAGAAACAACATTACTATGATATTGATAAGCTACGAGCAAATGTGTTAAGATTGACCTTTTTCGCTAGCATGATACTCTAAGATTACTGTGACACTTTTTTGCAAACAAACTCTATACTCGTATGACTTCGCCATTTCAAATTGTTATTTAAGTGTAGGTACCTATGCCGAGAAATTTTGTTGTAGTCGTCAATTCAAATCTTTCACCGTTAAATTATATTCGAGTGCTTTTTGTTTTCTGTTTAAATTGCATTAATTTAGTTTTATCAATATTAATATTATCTATTAAAGGTCGCGTTCTGTAGTTTCTGTCTACGTCCATGGAAAAAGACGTTAGTCTATTGTACGTAGAGTATTACAGAGAACTCACAACAAACGAATGTTAGGTTTCTTCATTCATTATCGTGTGGTTAGTGCCTATAGCCCGCTGTCACAATTTGTAAGCCGCCCATGGGCCTCTGAGTTGGCTTGCTGGTTTCTTAGAAGCTGTTTTCCTTCACCGCAGCAAGTGATAATTATACAATAATGTTCAGTAGGTAGGTACACTATGATTACAATACAATGCGCAAATTAGACTAGGTATTCTCGGCAATTGCGACGGCTTGTATGTAAGGAAACGATGTTATTGGTCAATCGCACAGCACTAAACCTATTTCGGAGAGTTATTGCAGTTTGCTGGAGACAGATTATTGCTTATTTACAACTAGGGCTGGCACTTATTTTTTTGAAAAAAAATAATAACAGTTTTCATTTCATTTCGGCATTTTCCCCAAAAAAATGCAAAAATATAATTTTTCCATGTATTTATTTTGTTATTGCTCGTCGCTTTGGGCATCTATTACTTACTCTTGAAATAATTATAGGAATCTGGGCAATTCTTATTAAAATAAATTATTCATTTTTAATTTTGGTGCTGCGAATTCTTTTCGTTCTATGCAATTAACTGAAATTATTACAATTGACTGAAATTTAATACGATATGTACTATATATTATAATACGGGTGGCACCCTATTTACAACCTACCTGATTTATTTAATCTGTTCTTAGGAAATACAAGGTACTTACCTACTAATATTACTTTATATAACATAATATAACATAACGCCTGTAATCCCCGGCGGGTGAGGCAGAGGTGTACCTAATAGTACACCCACATTTCGCCAGTTTTGTTTTTTAAGTCCCATGTAATATACGAGCCTATCCATCGGACAGGAATACCTCTACGACCCTCGTACTATTCAGTGCATGTTTTGAGTGCGTTACATATTGAGTCCGACATGCTTTTCACCCAAAAAAAATCGTTTTTCTAGAAATAATTACTTAGTTTGATGTACATAATGCTTGGTTGATGGCTTCATGAAGGGTCAACGAACCACCCTGTATGTCTACAACTTGTAATAAGTCGCCGCCGTTTCCACTGGTACTATTATCAAGCCCGCACTACGAACTTCGCAACTATGATTCACTTTTAGAAGGAGAGGCCCTGGAACACAAAGGGCAAAAGAAGGAACATGGATGGGTTTTAGTCAGTAAAAGTCTGACACTCCCTACTGCTCCGCTCAGAGCGGGAGGAGTTATTTGATGACTTCCCATCCGAAAAAAAAGGAGCATTATAATATTATACCTACTTACCTACTTACCGTCCCAGCAAAAAGTTTAACAAGTAAATAAATCGAAACTGTGACACTGAATGCAGCCAGCTAATCACTGAAGCGTTGCGGCATTGAGGATTTCGCTATACAGTCACTTAATTTTACTCGATTAAAGATTCACTAACTTCACAAAGGAATAAAAACCGGCCAAACGCGTGTCGGGCCACGCACAACGTATGGTTCCGTAGTTGCCCATTAAAAATATGCGGATTTACCTCCAAACGATGATTTTAATTGTAATAATAAAATAAAAAAACTTACATTTTCAGTTGAAAAACTTGTGCTCCCATACAATAGGTTACAATATGTTATCCAAGTACATTTTATACATTAAAAATCCCCACTTTACGTGTAGGTACTGAAGATACCCTAAAAAAATAATTTTCGAGATTTTAAAGGGCATGGGACAATCCAGGCAAGTAACAATGTTTATTACTGACTATTATGTTATACTTGGATTGACTGTGCCTGTAGTAATTTGGATTTTATTTTGTAATTATTATTTTTTATTTTGTAAACTTTATAAATTTGCGACTGTCGCAACCCCGTGCAGGGCACGCCACAATAGTGGCGATAAGTCCCCTCTTTGAGGAGTGGCTAGAGAGGCGCCACGGCGCCCTCACCTTCCGCCTGACGCAGGTCCTCACCGGGCACGGTTGTTTCGGGAGGTTCCTGCACCGAATCGAGCGGGAGGAAACGCCCGGGTGCTACCATTGTGAGGATCGACCGGAGGACACGGTGGAGCACACGGTGGAGATCTGCCCCGCGTGGGCGGAGCACCGCCGTGTCCTCGTAGCGGCGATCGGCAGCGGCGACCTCTCGCGTCCGACGTTGGTTCAATCCATGGTCCGGAGCGAGACGGAATGGGACGCCGTCACCTCCTTCTGCGAAGCAGTCATGCTAGCGAAGGAGGTGGCGGAACGTGAGAGGGAGAGAACCTCAAGTCCCAGCCGCCGCGGGAGACGCACCGGGCGTCGGGGGCCACGTGGTGGCCCTCGGCCACCATAGGCGCGGGCCTGTGGACGGTGAGCTATGGGCTAGCTCGCCGTCTGTCCGTCTTATGACGACAGGCCGTGTCGACGGCGCGTCCGTGTTCCACGCGCGCCTCAAAGAGAGTCAGCAAACAGGAAGGGGTCCGAAAGGACCGATGCCTGCCAGGGTTGCGGGACTGTTCGAAAGAGATACCGCGGCCCTGGAACACAAAGGGCAAAAGAAGGAACATGGATGGGTTTTAGTCAGTAAAAGTCTGACACTCCCTCCTGCTCAGCCCAGTGCGGGAGGGGTTATTTGATGATTTCCCACCGATAAAAAAAAAAAGGGTGAAACATGTACCGTACGAAATATTAATATAGTATCATGCTGCATGCTTAATTTGCATGTATACGCATGTTTTGACAAATAAAATGATCTTTATCTTTGTAATAAAAACCGGCCCAGTGCGAGTCGGAGCACGAAGGGATCCCACCATTATCTAAAATAAAAAACTTAGTTGGTGCTACTATGTAAGTATGTATGGGGACACCTTTTAATTTTCAACTGTTTTATTTTTTGGAATTTTTCCTTTAGTTGTGCTGCAAGGCCTTGCTTTTTGCCAAATTTCATGATTCTAGGTCAAAGGGATGTACCCTATAGGTTTATGCGACATAAACAGTCATATCTTTTGATCGCATTGACTAACAGGTTTGATTTTTTCATTGCTCCAAGGGGTAGCGACCTGAGTATTTGGTATTAATTTCAGCTTGATACCGCCACGCATTCCTGAGAAAAAGGATCTTGATAGACAGACAGCCGGACAACAAAGTGATCCTGTAAGGGTCCCGTTTTGCCGATTGAGGAACGGAACCCGAAAAATGACAACTAAAAACAATATGCCTTTTTTTCTGATGGTGTATTATCAAATGACATGACCCCTCCCACTCTGGGCGTGGTGGAAGGGAGTGTCAGACTTGTACTGACTAAAACCCATCCATGTTCCTTCTTTTGCCCTTTGCGTTCCAGGACCGCGGTATCTCTTCGCGGTACCCCTGCCAGGGTTGCGGGACTGTTCACAAACAATATGCCTCAAAATCATAGTTTGTTTACACATTGCACTTGTGGATCTTCTGTAAATCTTTTTCGCATGAGCACGGAATAGCGGCTAGAGGTCACATGATCGATAACCACAAATAAAATTATAATTATGTCTAAGTATAGTGTAGACTAACTTCCTGCATTGATAACACAAGTTACAATAAAAGTTTTTGTGTTGCCTTCGATATTTTTGCGGGATTTATAGGGTTCTGTACTTCAAAAGAAAAAAAGGAACCCCTTATAGGTTCACTCGCGTGTCTGTCTGTCCGTCTGTCACAGCCAATTTACTCCGAAACTACTGGACCGATTAGTTGAAATTTGGTAGACATATTTAAGTGCGTGACTCAAAGACGGACGTGTTACGTAAATTAATGAATTTTGTCTAAAATTAATTAATTTACGCACCACTTTTAGGGGAAAATTAGGAAGAAAAAAAAGTTTTGAAAACTATAATTCGTGTTACATCGAGGGCTCATTGTGAGCATCTCAATTTTTTTTAAATAATTTTAATATAAATAATTTTGAAGTTATTTAACTCCGAAACTACGGGGGAAAAAAATGAAAAAAAAAAATACAAAAATACTTTGCCTATAGTTTACATTAAAACCTATAACAACAAATAATAAAAATAAATTAAAAATTTAAGGGTGCTCGCCTACTGCGATGGTACGGAAGCCTTCATGCGCCAGTTCGACTCGCCCTTGACCGGTTTTTTATTTAAACCATACAACTTAAGAATAAAGTCATTAGAGCGCCAGATCAGCTCTAGTTTTTTATTTATTAAGGTATAATCATCTGCCTAGCCTTTTCCTAACTATGTAGGGGTCGGCTTCCAGTCTAACCGGATGCAGCTGAATACCAGTATTTTACATGGAGCGACTGCCTATCTGACCTCCACAACCCAGTTAGTACTGGGTAATACGATACCCCTTGGTAAGACTGGTGTCAGATTATCGGGCCACTGACTACCTGTAACGACTGTCAAAGATGTACACATGACAGCCGGGACCGACGGCTTAACGTGCTTTCCGAGGCACGGAGGAAACTCGGTATGTAATGGGTGGTCACAGATCCACAGACCAACCTAGGCAAGTGCGGCTTAACCTGAAGATTGATCCGAGCGACTGTTATTATCTGGCCACGAGGGTATAAACCTCATCATCATCATTATTGATCCTTCCAACACAATTGTTCTATTTCATTGTAATTTCAAAGGATACCTAATAAAAAAAATTAAAGCTAATTTTCAGAAACTGTAAATTTTTCTTTATTTCCTGGGTACAAGGCGAACCAAACCCCGCTCTCTCATACAAAAACACTGTTTACTATAGTGATAAGGTATCATTGATTAAGTAATTATTATTTTTGTTATGAAAAGCCTTATTTATAAAATTGTACGATATATCATTCTAAGGACTAAGCTTCGACAAGGAAGTTATATTCATATATATCCATAAGTTCCTTTAAACATCGCGCTTTTATTCCTTCAAGGAATATGCAGAGGTGGAGTGCTACCAACAAATTATATTATGAGCGTTAATGTCTTAGGGCATTTCATACAAACTTTGAACTCATTTGTTTTCGAAATGGCTGAACCGATTTTAATGAAACTTCATACGCTTATGCAGGATACATAGGTCTAAAAAGTTGACAGAGAACATTTTCGAAAAACAGTGTTACAGCTAAATTACACCGATTTTAGATTTTCCATAGAAACAGAAATTTCCATTTTTTTTAAAGGACATTTCGAAAATGTTCTCTGTCTCTGTCAACTTTGGTGATGATTGAATGTTCCTAATAGAAAACCCTGTCAAAATCGCAATTCATTCATTCATTCATTCATTCAACGAGATATTGATGACCGACGCAACACAACAAGCTAAAAATTCAAAGCAAACCATTGACGAGCTGGGAAAACGGAATGCAAACTTAGATGTTTGATAATATAACTGTTTGTTGCCAATTCGAAACCCATTCTTTGTGTTCCACTCAATGAGTTCACATACAATTTGTTACATAACAAACAATACTGACTAACAGTTACGTAAACATTAATAGCATCTGTCTTGTCTATAAACAACTTTGTCTGGGTCGGCTTCTAGTCTAACCAGCTGAATACAAGTATTTTACCTACATAGATAGGCCTTAGCACGAACGCGTGGTGTAGGTAACTTAAGGCGCCTCCCCGAGCAAAACGCAGCCGTAGCCGATTTTTGTGCAGTTTTTTGGAGCTATCTACTCTTTACCCAAAAGAAATACCAACTAATAAAAAAAAAAGAAATTTCTGCATATTCTTGACTCCAAAATGGTAGTTTTGTTTTCTTTTTTAGTAGTAAAATGTAAAATTAATCTCCTCACAACGAAACCACAGAAATGAGAAAGAATTATTGATGACATGCATCTCCTCGTAAAGTAACCATTATTTTGATTTGCTTTTTATACTAGTTGGTAGGCAATTTAATAATAAATATTAGGCTAGTTTTATTTTTTTCAAAAGACCTAAATTTGTTTCTATAAAGATTTTATTCCAAAATCTGAGCGTAGCCGCTACATATATCGCTATTTTCTATGTCGCGATCTTACGCTGGGTGGCGATGGCGTGCGGCGAAAAGTTATCAAGGTTATTTGATCAGGGTACCGCCTTAACTCGCAAGATTTTGCTGAAAATCATGTCCGTCCCAGCGGACGGACATGATTTTCAGCAAAATCTTGCGAGTCACGTTAACATATTTTTTATTTTTTTCGAGTGGTAATTATTCGTTTAACCTTTAATAATTTAGTATAAAATATAATCTTACACTGACAATACTGTATCTGTCAAAATGAAAACAAAATGTCATCGAGGAGGAGGTCATCTGTTTTTGACAAGGTAAATAAATTAGTATTATATTGTTTTATGCAATACTATCAAACAGTTTTTGCATTATTTGTTAGAATATATGTTGTTGGTTCTGTTTGCTAACAATTCCTAAATATTTGTGCGTGTTTCATTTTTTTTTTGCATCCTAACCTCTTTGTCCGTCACAGCGGACATTGCCAATGACTTACAAATATTGTCACAAATGACTTTGTCCGCTGAGCCGGACAATGCCAATGAAAGTATGATTTGTGGTGATGGCTTTTCCTTATTTTTTTTTGTTTCTCGCATGTTAACAGCATGTACGTGCGACAAGAATATTGGCTTTAGTCCCAAAAGAAAGGGCACCTTCTGATGCAAGTGATAAATCAGATTCTGAGCATGAAATGCACGACGATTGTGCTTCTTCTAACTTTTCTTCGCCGCCACCATCCATTGTATCCTCTCTTGAACGCATTAATATTTCTGAAACTGATGAATAAGTGGAACAACAACCCGATACCGTCACTATCTGCAATTCCTTCACTTCCCTCAACGAGTAACGAGTCAAGTAGTGATTGCTTTATGTCAAAGTATCCACCACTAGCCAGCAATAATATTATATTGTGATAATTTCTTTTCTTCTCCGGAATTGTTCTATGTTTTACGTGAAGAATATGAGATTTTCGGTCTGGGTACTATACGTAATAATCGTATCAGAGGTGCAGAAAAGTTTTACCAGATGAAAAAGCTTTCAAAAAGCAGCTAAGAGGTCACTTTGCTGTGACAAGAATCGCTTGGCAGTTGTTCGCTGGAACGATAATAAGGTCGTGACATTTATAAGTTCTTTTGTTTCTAGCGAACCTGTGGAAAAGATTGTGCGATATTCACAAGATGAGAAGAAGAAAGTAGAAGTACAGTGTCCACAAATTGTGCGCCAGTACAATAAACAAATGGGCGGAGTTGATCTCGCGGATATGTTAGTATCGCTGTATAAAACGCCCTTCAAAACAAGAAGGTGGTACATGGGTATTTTTGCACAAATGTTGGACATATGCGTCAACAACGCTTGGCTGATACATTGAAAAAAGAATGAAAGCAGTTGGATAATACCACTGACCACTTCAGATATGCTGTTTATGAGAATCTCATATATGAAAATGGAAAACCCAACGGAACAGAAAACTACGCCAAAAGTTGTCAAACCTCGTGTGAAATTTTACTGGGCTGGAAGGGCGTGTAAGTAAAATTTGACAATCTAGGTCATTTCCCATCAACGATGGAAGAAGGACGCTGCAGATATTGCCAAAAGAAGACTGTAGTGTTCTGCATAAAATGCCAGTCACGACTATGTTTCGTGACTGGCAAAAATTGTTTCTTAGACTTCCACACAAAAAAAAATACCTTTTTAGTATTTCTTAATTAGATTTATTTTATTTCTTAATAAAAAAATAATATAAATAATTGGTTTTTATTATTTACCCTCCTTTGATATTGTCCGTCACACCGGACAGTCAAATCTGTAAATCAGTTGTTACTTATATGGCAATGTCCGGTGGGACGGACATGCTGTTTTAGAAAAACTACACATAAGAGATTTTTTTATTTATTTTTTTCACACCTCTTCACACACCACTTTCCAAATATTAAAACCAATAAAATGTTTTTTGACTTTTCTTCTCTTGCCAAATTAAGGGTTAAATGCGTCGATTTTTGAGTTGAAAATACTCTAACACCATCGTCTATCATTCTATTACTCTTTAGCATTTTAGTTAAATTTCCTTTATTTATCTTTTCTACAAATGATTTACATTACAATTTTTAAACATTAAAAAATATAAAAAAAATGTTGCCCACCGGTATCGGGTACAGGGTCCAATTAAGCTACCGGTGGTCAGGGCTCCTGAGAGAGGAACCTCCTAACAATACGAGCCGTGTCCAGGAGTACCACTTTCTGAATCAAGCCCTTGATCCGGCTGACTAACGAGAGCCTCCTCAGGTATTGATCGCGGCTCTTAGCAATTAAGCCATGGGCTGATGCGACTATCGGCACAATGATCGCTGAGTCTACATTGTATAATTAAATTGTTTTTTTATTTATGAATATCTATGGATAATACTGATTATCACTACATACTATAAAACAAAGTCGCTTCCCGCTGTCTGTCTGACTGACTGTTTTACGCTGAGTATCGGTCACTCATACTTGCCGCAATCGCTGATGAAAACCTTGGTTGTATTCATTCTTAAGAACAGTACAGGGGATGTATCAGATAAGTCAAATTATCGACCCATTTCACTAGCTACAACAACAGCTGAGATACTTGACAGTTTGCTTAATCAGAGCCTCAGTGGGTAGGTACTTCTTACATTACATGACGCACAATTCGGTTTCAGGGCGGGGCTATCCACTGAAAATGCTATATGCCGTAAGCATACTGTCAAGTATTACCCGGAGAGAAAGACACCGATATATGCCTGTTTCCTCGATTTGTCAAAAGCTTTTGACACCGTTGCCTATGACATAATGTGGCGAAAGCTAGAGGAAGCGGGTATGCCAACGGAATATACCAGTATTCTAAAATTCCGGTATAAAAACCAAACTAGCCAGGTGATATGGGGATACTCTATGTGACGAATATAGATTGGAATGCGGTGTAAGGCAGGGCGGCCTCATGTCGCCTCATGTGCCTCTTCAGCCTATATGTGAACCAGTTGATCGAGGAGCTCAGCGGGACACATATCGGATGCTACATTGACGGAACATGTGTCAACAACATAAGCTATGCTGATGATATGGTTCTGCTGGCCCCCTCGGTCAACGCCCTGAGGACATTGGTTAAAGTATGTGAGCGCTACGCTTACGAGCATGGTCTCGGGTACAACACGCAGAAAGAGGTACTGATTTTTAGTGCAGGTAAGCAGAGACCTAGTCCTGTGCCTCTGATCATGGTCGATAGAATGGCCTTGAAAATTGTAAAAAATCTTGAAATACCTGGGTCATCAGGTCACAGAGGACTTAAAGGATGACCCAGATGTAGAAACGGAACGTAGGGCGTTGACGGTAAGGAGCAATATGCTGGCCCGTAGGTTCGCTCGATATAGGTACTAAGGAAGTTAAAATAACACTCTTTAGGGCCATATTGCCAATCCTTTTACTCGTGCGGCCAGGGGCCTTAGTCTGCTATTGCAATAGTGTCAGAATGGTCTATCATTGATTTAATAAGGCCCCTAGCCCACGGCGTATTGAAGCGCGTTCGAAACTCGTTTGACGTGCGTACAAAGGGTAATTCGTCTGCGCGGGGACTTATTAAATCAATGATAGATCATTCTGACACTATTGCAATAGCAGACTAAGGCCCCTGTGGGTTCGGTATACGCAACGAGCCTACAACGTCCTATGAATTCAGTATAATAATGCCTTCAGAATGGTGTTGGGGTTACCGCGCCATTGTAGTGCGTCACAAATGTTCGCAAACGCGCGCGTTGACGGTTTCCACGCTAGTGCGTAAGAAAGTGGCGTCATTATTTCAAAGACTGCGCGGTAGCACCAATAGCATTTTGCAAATGATTGCATCCCACCACGACTGTCCCATACAGGCTCACTGGGTGGGAATATTGGGCGGGAAGATTGTTACTTATGTACATAACTACTAACATAGATCCTATGAAAATGATTACTAACACTTCTAAGGATACTGTCCGAAATAAATGTTTTATTATTATTATTACTAGCTGTTGCCCGCGACTTCGTTCGCGTGGAAATTTTGGTGTGTATGTGTGAGACTGCCTCGTTGGTCGAGTGGTCGCAAGCATCCCAATTTTATTATAAGATATGTCCTATTACATGTACCCGTGCGTAGCCGGAGCGGGTCGCTAGTGCTTGTTAGTCAGCATCATACTTAAATAATGAATACATTCTTGAGCGATAAAACGTCTTACGGCATTTCATACAAACTTTGAACTCAATTGTTTTCGAAATGACTGAACCGATTTTAATGAAACTTCATAAACATAAGCAGGTTTTAATAGTCAGCTAAATTAGACCAATTTTAGATTTTCCACAGAAATTTCCAATTATCTTTTTTTTGTAAGACATTTAAAAATGTTTTCTGTACACTCAGAACATCTTTGTACACATTAGTATGTTTAATGAAAAACAATTTAACTGCTGCAGTTAACAAAACAGCAAGTCTGAATTTGATTTTCATAAAAAAAAAAAACAAATTTAGTTTTAGCTGTTGAGTGTAAATTAGCATACTCGAGGGGAAAACGCCACAGGCATGGCGCAGGGGTGTGGTGGTACTCTTCTTCAAGAAGGGCGACAATGCCCGACTGAAGAACTATAAGCCCATCTCACTTCTAAGCCATGTCTACAAGTAGTTTTCAAGAGTCATCACGAATATAGTCTCGCGCGCAGGTTTGACGATTTTCAGCCTCCCGAACAAGCCGGATTCCGAAAAGGCTTCAGCACCGTAGATCACATACAACCATTGGTGCAAAGGAACCTTAAGTGCACGAGACCGACTCGCGCTTGCCCGGTTTTCAATCAAATTACAATAAAAATACACAAAATATCAAAATTTACTGAAAGAAGTGGGGGTATGCGAAGACTACCCGTCGCATTCACTAGAGCATTATTATTTTTGTTACTACATTTTATTACCCATCTTACAAATCAAATTCGTACAATATGAGTTCTGCTACTCAACGTTAGAGGACGCTATCACCTAGTCAGTGTAGGTAATAGGGCAGATCCCGATAATTCTTATATTTCATGATTTCTTCGATACATCGAATCGAATCACGCCATGCCTATTTTATGCATCATCGCCTATTTGTAACACGCTTACCTTTTAATTTAGATATATAAACAATTGCAACTGTCAACTCGTTGCGCTATTCACCGCTAGATGGCGTAATAATAAAATATATGTTGACGAACAACTACCGGAAGCATAAATAATATATGAAGGACGTAGTTGACGTGTGTCAGGCATGCCACCAGTTCATGCATGCACCATCCCGTATAACGAGAACCTCGTAAAAGCTGAGAAAGAGAAACAAATAAAATATCTAGACTTGGCACACGAGGTTGTCGACATGTGGAATGTAAACTCTGCTATCATTGTGCAGATTGTCTTAACGGCCAATGACCTTATGGCCCAGAGCCCCGACGAACATTTTTCGAGATTCTCCTTAGGCGGTTGGATCAAGGGCATGATTGATTCAGATGGCAGTACTCCTCGATACGGCTCGCATTGTGAGGATGTTCGCCTCTGGGGCCCAACCACCGGTAGCTTGGACCCTGCTCCCGACACCGGCGGAACCTATTTTATATATTTGTAAATGTTTTTTTAATATAAAAAATATGTCTTTAAGTACCTATATGAATAAACGAAAATAAAAATGAGAAATCAATGAGAATTATTTTAATAATAATTTATCACAAAGTTGTGTACATGTAAACATTAAACATCTTATTCATAGTAATAAATTAAAGGTACAATAATAATTATGTAGTAATAAGTTAAAAACCACATAAAATGTAAATCGAATATTACAATATCCATCGAATACAGTTTGTAAGGATATCAATCCATGAATTCGTCTGTAGACTTTTAAACTTTTAACATTTTACTCCTACGGGCGACCCGTTTTCACAAATCCTAATATTCCATTGATTCTTGAGGATAAACATCTACTTTCAAGTTTTCTAATTTACAAAGCCTACCAATAAAAATGCTAAATACTTGGGGCATTCATATCATTTGACTTGTCATCCTTGTTTTTGCTATACCACTTTTGGCAAAAAGTTTCAGTAAATTGAAACTAACTGACACTTTGGTTGTTAAGGTGGAAGCAGGTTTATTGCAATTTGCAGGTCTGTTTCAGCTTGTATGTTGTATTTAACCTTCAAAGTTCATTAAACCCTATTCTGTAACTATTTCATGAAAAAGTCATTCAATGCGGTTAAATGAACTTAGAGGGTTATATTGATGATTTTAATGATTACAATTTTTTCATTGACGTACAACCTGACACTGACCTGCAAATTGCAATAAATTTAAGAAAATTTAAATTTCGCTGGCTACCCTTGCGCTTCCAAATATACTGACGTTTTATGATGTGTGCAAGAGAGTGAACCGTACGGCCGGCGGTAAAGCAGGTATGAGGTAGACTGTACAAGGATTACAAGTTTTACCTTTTTCTAGCATTTTTTTATATGGTGGGAATCCAGTTAAAGTGCGCAAATAGAGGTGCACTTTCCTTCCTCACATCGTTTTCAGATTATCCGATCCGATATCGGTGTAGGACTCCAATAGCCGACAAAATCGTTCCGATACGGTCATTTGCTCGATAGCTTTAGTGCGGGCAGCAGGGCTATTGCGTATCTCTGTTGACAGTTCATAGTGATCATCACTTGGCGAGTTTTGATATACAATGACCGTTCCTGTTACTTTCAACTGACGCTACCCGTGCAGATCTGTCATTGAATATCAAAACTCTCCAAGTGATGATCACTATGAACTGTCAACAGAGATACGCAATAGCCCTGCAGGTCATCATGGCAGATTATAATAGAAAACTTTATTTGCTGTATCTATTATATTTGAGACGCTATGATGACAACCAAACCAGTAAACAAGCAAAATGACCGCCGCGCATCGGGCTCTGCGCACACAGAGACAAGACAGAGACAATTTAGATACAAGTATAACACACATACAAACTTTATCGTCCGATAGGCCACGGGCGTCCAAGTGCCGTCAACGTATCGGTGTCGGATCCGATATCCGATATCGGAGCGGATAATGTGAAAACGCTCTTAGAGCGTTTTCAGATTGTCGGCTATTGGGGTCCTACACCTTTAACGGATCGAATAATCTGAAAACGCTCTTATAGTCGGGTAGAACAGCAATCCGACACGGTCGGGAGAGGCAACAGGCGCAGGATTAACGGCTTGCATTTTTTACTCTCATTCAAAGTAGGAAGACTGCTAAGCTCCTCAAATTACATTGCACTAACCCATACATAACTTACATTACACATACTGCCCAACCACATGACAACATTCAACAACAAAGCTTGATACAAAGACGCCATCTTTACAAAAATTGGCGGCAATTTTGACATTGACAGCCGTCAAATGGAATGTTTTTTTCTTTCTAGCTTTTGGTGGTGGCTCTGTCAAGTTGTGCCAGCTGGTGAGCTATTCTTTCCTCCCGGGCACGCCTCGCCTGGCCAATGCCTCGTTTCTCTGCAAATTTCGCTACGAAGGTCTCAACTGGCATTTTACCTGTAAAGAGAATAAAATTATTTTGAATTGTAGGTATAATGTTTTTTATTGAACTGTCCCATTGAGGTCCTGGTTGCAAGTGCGACTACTGAGCGTTCTGGGTTCGATTTCTAGTTCGGGAAATGGGGAAAGTCAGTTCAAGCCCAGTGTAGATGGCGTGTCCATAGCTAGGTCTTAGTCTGACTAATGCGGTCAAACTAATTTTGGGATACAAAATGACATTAGATTTTCAACGAATGACGATACTTGGAAACGCTAGCGCTATTAGTTTCCCAGTTACATGAAATGCAAATTACATACAAAGACCTTCAACGAAGCCGAAAGGCACTTATGCTCCCCGTCATTGCGCTCACTTTTTTATTCTAGAGTTAGACCACACCTTCTAGTTACGAAGACATTAGGGGTCAAAGTTCCAACTTTTTCACTGGTTTTTATTTAAAACAAATTTTTAATGTAAGATTTTTACTTTAAACATCCTCACGACCCCCATACTATTCAGTCCAACCATTAGCAGAATGTTTTGAGTGAGTTGCATTGAGTACTATCGGAATACGTGATATTTCATACAAAAAAAAAGTTGTTTCCCAGCAATTTTTGCGTAAAGTTACTTAGTTTCTTGTACATAATGCTTGGTTGACGGCTCCCTGAAGTATCCGTTTACACCCTGTTTATTGCAAGAGAAACAATACAAACCTGTCAGGAACTGCTCTGCTATGACTTCGGATTCTTCATCAGCCTTCAATGCGGCTTCCTTCAGACAATCCCTGATCCGATGTGGATCGTACATCTCTGCTAGCTTCATGTGTTTTCTAAAGAGAACAGTCATGTTTTGACATTGATATTTGAGGTATGCTATGTTGAAAGTTTTGAGTATGAAGCTACCTAGGTGACCTGTTCATCACACACCTTTTTGATGAGAATGTAAACACACCCTGTTAAATCTTATGCAAAAAGGTATTAAAAAATTCTCTACAAAATGTAAAAGAAAAAAAAAATGTAAGAAAAATAAATAACGGAAATTACATAAATAATAAACTTTTAATTAATTAAAATATTATGGATAAAGAAATCTCAATTGTCAAATGAAAAGACACCTTTACAAAGGTGGTTTTAAGTATTCAATACAAAGTACTCAATTTAAGACTGACACTACAAATTAGCATCCACGGATATGTTTACTGAACCATATGATTACACCGACATCATCATCTGCCTAGCCTTCTCCCAACTGTGTCCGAGTCAGCTATGTTAGGATCGGCTTCCAGTCTATGCCAGCCAATGTAATACCTATATGATTACATTGCCATGAAATACTTTTGGTATATTTCAATTAGGGAAATGCCAAAGATATTTCAATAATTGAAATATACCAAATCCATATCAGCTCCAAACCCTACCTTACCTATTTAACTCCTCAAAGTTCATTTTCATCTGCACAATAGTTGATATACGGTCAATAACTTCAGTCTTCAAATCATCCAGCGCTTGCTGTTTTACGATGTTCTCTTGCGCAATGAGCTCAATGCTGCTCATCAACTCTTCTGTTTCAAGATCCAGTTCCACAAGCTGAGGGTTAACTTCTATTATTTTATCCTGGAAATTATGAAGATAAATTAATACAAGTGCAAGGACAGGGTGGCGAGATAGGCACACATTATTGCCATTGCTGGTATAACCTGGATAACGCTGGCACATGAAAGTGGAGCTTGGCTCAAGCAAAGAAAGCTCTACCTACACCCAGTACACCAGTGGGTGAAGTCAGGCTGTGGATGATGATGCTGAACATTTAAAGGTGTGGCCAAAGTAAGGCAAGTAGTAAGTAATATTATTATTATTTTTTTACTATTTTTTTATTTGAAGATCTTATTACTAAAGTAATGTAGGCACGTTATAATAATACTACAAAAAACGAATACAGAAACACATGCAACATCACACGAACATACCGTACGCTACACCACACCACACTACATCGCACACAACACACCACCTCCCACTCACACACCACACCACATCCCACTCACACAGCCATCCCTTCCTTACACACATGCTCGCACAGTCATAAGCATAGTTAAACCAGGTTATTTTAGGTTTATTATCACAAAAATAAAGGTTTATCTTTTACACGAAGTTACAGCAGAACACTGACTTCTAGGTCACAAGGTCCCCCTAGTTTAGGAGGCAGGGTTTTTAACTATTTGTACAGCATTTTCTTAAAATTTAAGGTGTGTACATATGTGGAATGTATTTGTATTGTATGCAAAGGTTTTTTGTGCCAATAAACTTTTTTTATATTTACTACAATTTTTTTCATTTCCGTAATATCATCACCATCATCAGCCTAGCCTTTTTCCAACCAACTTGGGGTCAGCTTCCAGTCTAACCAGATGCAACTGAATACCAGTATTTTACATGGAGCGACTGCCTATCTGACCTCCACAACCAGTTAGTACTGGGCAATACGATAAATCTTGTAAGACTGATTGTCAGACTATGTTACCTGTTACAACTGTCACATTTCCTTTTATATTTCGTTATCAATTAATTATTTAATTTTAATAACAGTATCTCACCTGTAAATCAGTATTCTGCAGTATCTCCTGCAGCTCCTCAATACAGCAGTCATTAAGCTCCGGAAACATCAAAGACTGTGTGCTATAATTTGACTGAGGACTGACATCATTGCTCTTCGACTCATCAGAATTTGACAGCTTCGGCATTGCCTTCTGGAATTCTCTTATAATAGCTTGAACCACACGGCCTAAGTCGGAATGTAAAGTGTAATTGAGCAAGCCCGGAGCACCAATAACTTGGTTTGAATTCTCCCCTATCCAGGGATGAGGTATGGGCGGATTTACAAATATAGAAGGCTTTTCATTAGGAAATTCAGGTCCCAATAACACTGTTAAGCTCATATTTTTACCGTCAGCGACGAATTCGACTCGATACTCTGCATTTTCGTTGACTTCGACAACATGATCATTGAAGATCTTTAACGTGTCAATTTGACGCTTTCTCAAGTCTTGTTCGCTATAATATTGTCGCGGCAGCATCTTTAGGCAACGCACTAACTGAAAAAATAACACTATTTGAGAGAAATTAGTCTAATTGAAGCTTTTTTGGACGAAATTCTTTTGTTGACACTGTAGGTTCTTTCGCGTTTGTGTTATTTGGTAACTTTTTAAATGCGTGTGAGGAAATAGAATGTTTGTACCTGGTTAAAGTTATATTTTTTATTCAGAAGAATTAGAGTTCCACAAAGTGGATAAGAATTTCCAAAATATTATTTCGTACGATCAATAAGTGACTTACAGTGCGTTTTCTATACGAGTAACGATATTCACTTGATATTCTCTTTCAACGTCTACCCTTTACGTTATAGGAATTTCATTGGATGTCACTCATGTAATACTTTTTCGACCAATCAAAAACCGAATTGAAATAAACTTTAGAAGGAACACGTAAATGGAAACAAAGAGGCTTTCTTTCCTTGCGGAAGTGTCAAACTGACGTCAATGTCAAACGTTCGTTTCGTTACTTCAGAACCTGCAGATGACGACTAAACAATTTTTTTTTAAATATAATTAATTTGATTTAAGCAATTTAATTATTTGAGCATGATTGTTTTTAATTGCAAAATCTTAGATTTTACAACAAATATACAATTTAGCGGTCATAAAACACATTTTTTTATGCAAAAAGTAAATACTAATAAATCAAAAACCCGACTGACAAGCAGTAAGCAGCAGTAAAGCAGTAGCAAGAACATCAAAAATGTTCTTTCTTTCAATATTAAATTGCTGATTGTGCTGTACCTCCATCGTATTACAGCTTCTTAAAGCGTACTTTCCCATTGAGAGTCATCGACTAAAGACGTATTATTTTGTTGCGCGGGTTATTTGCATTCTACGATACATACTTAGATATAAACGCTAAAGATGACTAGCATATTTATTTTGAGATTAATTCTATATCCGTAAAAACACCTTCGTAAAAAGAGCATTAATTTTAACCAAATTAAAAAAAAATCTTATAAATGGTTATTGTTAGATGGTAAAAGATCGGCATGTCATGTGCTGTTGTGGACTTTTTTAGACCTTTTTTATGGAATAATTCCCTCCTAGCAGTAGAGCGGTGAAAACTGCGTTCAAATCCATGCAGTAGGTAGTTTTTGCGTGACGCCGGGTGCTTTAAAATAAAACACATAAATTATACCTACTTATTTTTAAATCAGATGTACCTATGAACTTATGAAGTGATTCCGTTAGCTGAAATTATTAAAAATAATTTAATTTTGACTGAATTTATTTTCTCATTTTATTGCAAATTCTGGAAATCTGGACGTCAATAGTAACAAACCCAGTTTAAGTATATTTTTGCCTAATAAGCCAGCTCAAGGTAAAAAACCGGCCAAGTGTGAGTTGTGCTCACGCGTGTGAGTACGACTCACACTCGCTCTCACACTTTACTCTCACACTCACACAGGGTTCCCGGTTCCGTAGCACCACACAATAATAAAAATATTTTGAAGGCTCATTCATACATGTTATGTTATGTTATGTTATGTTATTACATTCAACAACAAAACTAAATTTGTTTTTCATCGTATATTAAAAACAAAGTTACTACTGCAGTTTGATGAAAAAGTCCCTAAACATCAAATCTTAGGTATTCAAACCAATTTTCATTGAACGTTTTTTTTACGTTCTACAATCATGTTTTCAGAATTTTCCTCCTCTTACTTTAGAAATTAGAGGGACACACATTTTACCACTTTGACGAAACGATTGACTTTGAGAGAAAATGGTTTTAGGAACCTCAATGTCATTTATAAAGACCTATCTATAAACACCCCGCACGTATAGTTGGATGTTTTTATTTTTAGTTTCTGGTTTTTTATTTATTTTCACTTTTTTTATTTGATTTTTGTATCAACATCGTAAAGCGGTTTACAGAATACAAACATCTACCTACCAAGTTTCAACTGTGTAAGTACTCCTAATAGTTTCGAAATAAAGTGGATGTGACATGACACAGACAGACAGACATGACGAATCTATAGGGGTTCCGTTTTTAAATTGTTGTAATTAAAATTATACGGTTAGCCTGCCTCCTGCCAAGGTTGCGGGACTGTTCGAAAGAGATACCGCGGCCCTGGAACACAAAGGGCAAAAGAAGGAACATGGATGGGTTTTAGTCAGTAAAAGTCTGACACTCCCTCCTGCTCAGCCCAGAGCTCGAGGAGTTATTTGATGATGTCCCATCCGAAAAAAAAGAAGGGTTCCGTTTTTTGCCATTGGCTACGGAACCCTACAAACCTAGTGGCCTATTGTACAGACGCCAGCACATCAAGCTACACGAAACTGTCAAATTTTCCCTATCAACCTTTTACCTACTTAATGCTTTAGCGATAAAGTTTAAACCTATTAAAGATTTTCGACAGATTGTAGTAGCTTGTGTACTGGCGTTGCGTCTGTACAAAAAAAAATGGCGCAAGCTCGAGGCCGGTTACCGGAATATTAATGCAAAGATCATTAACACTTTGCCATATTATTATAAACAAACAAGCAACTGGTTCAGTTCGAATGATAGTAATATGTATGCCACTGATAAAAATACATAAAGTATATGTACTGAAGGCCAGTTAGAAACCGCGCGCGGTTGAATACGCATGTCCCTTGCGCGGCGCAAAAAATAGAACTACCGTAGTGAATTCCCGCCAGTTTCATTGTGAACTGTCAAGATTTTTAAAAAATCTTCTGTTTGATTAAATTAATTGGTGCGTTACGAGTTGCCTGCCGTTTGGGTGTTCGCCATTTTCCGCCTGATACTTTCAAGTTTGTATGCCTTTTTTTTTCGGATGGGACATCATCAAATAACTCCTCCCGCTCGGGCGGAGCCAGGAGGGAGTGTCAGACTTTTACTGACTAAAACCCATCCATGTTCCTTCATCGCCCTTTGTGTTCCGGGGCCTCGGTAGGTATCTCTTTCGAACAGTCCCGCAGCCCCGGCAGGAAGTTTGTATGCCTTCAGCATAATTGGTTCGTTAGTATTGTTTTAGAAATAAAACATAATTTTAATAAAATCACGAATTATTCATGAACGAACCATTCATCTTTTAATTTTTCGAGTTGTAGGTATGTAGTTTATAATATAACATTGGTTGTATGACTAAATGCGTTAAATTATTAAATCAAAGAATGTAATGTACTTACCTAACCCACATTTAGAGGTTACCTTTAAAGAACAACAGACAGTGAATTATGTCATTTGTTGTTCTCAGTGAATATTTATGTAGATACTTATTCACTTTTGTACTAATTTATTGGTGGATCACGCATTGAATAGTAAGCGGTTCATGGTGGTCTTAAAAGTAAAATGAAAACCATAAAAACTAGTACCTATTTAAAAAAAATGTAAGAAAGTTGGAACTTTGACCTCCAATTTCTCCGTAACTAAAAGGTTCTCAAGTATGGTCCAGAACAAAAAAAAAATCACAAAGACGGGGAGAACAATGCCTTTCGGCTTCGTTATGGGATATTGGCGTTGTAGGCAGTTGTAAGGTACAAACCAACGTTAAAAATAACTCTTTAGGTCGCCTCTTTGCAGCACTAGGGCTTTTTATAATTGTGTATGCTTTTGTTTAAATACCTCTAAAAGCGTTTTTTTTTTACTGAAAAAATCTGTTTTTAATAATAATAATAATTTGAAACTTTCAGTAGCGCCATCAGGATGGAATTTGGTGTGGACAAATGTGCGGTCATGCATGTAAAGCGAGGGGAGATTGTGGAGTCTGTGGGACCCAGCTCTCGGATTCCATAAATCTTAGATCCCTCTCAGCAACCGAAACCTGTAAGTATTTGGGTATGTCGGAAGCGCTGGGCATCAATGTTGCTGACATGAAGCAATCGTTGAAGGAGCGCTTCTTTGGCCGCCTGAAAAAAGTGTTTAATAGTCTTTTATCAGGCGGAAATAAGGTGCGTGCCTTCAACGGTTGGGTCATGCCGGTTTTGATGTACTCTTTCGGCATACTTAAATGGACTCAAACAGAACTAGACGCCCTGGATAGGAGGGTCCGTACATTGTTGACAGCAAATCGAATGCATCGCCCACGTTCTTCGGTTATGAGACTGTATATCCCGCGGAGGTGTGGGGGTCGAGGCTTTTAAAATGCTAAGACTCTCCACAATCGTGAGATATGCAGTCTCAGGGAATATTTCCTAGAAGCCGACGTGGGAATGCATCGAGATGTGGTCGCGGTGGATAAGGGCCTCACCCCGCTCTCCTTGGCTAAAGAGAACTGGCGCAAACCTGTAGTGCTTGACACTAACGACCGCAAGGAGGTATGGCATCAAGGAGCTTCACGGACGCTTTTTCCGGGCCCTGCATGGGCCCGATGTAGACCTATCAGCGTCCGTAGCCTGGCAATGTTCCGGAGACCTCTTCTGAGAAACCGAAGGTTTTGTATGTGCAATCATGGATGTAGTTATGATGACGAATAACTACCGGAGATTTATTGTGAAGGACGGTACGGTTGACATATGTCGGGCATGCCACCGTCCAGGCGAATCAATCCGTCACATTATCTCCGGGTGTTCTCGTCTAGCTAATGGAGAGTACTTGCATAGACACAACCTTGTAGCCAGGATTATCCATCAGCAACTTGCTCTAAAATACAACCTTGTGGAATCAGAAGTGCCGTACTATAGGTATGTGGCCGACCCAGTTCTCGAAAATGGCAATATCACATTGTACTGGGACCAATCCATCATCACTGACAGGACTATTGTCGCCAATAAGCCTTATATAGAGGTGGTGGATCGATCAGAGCGGCGCACAATGATTGTTGATATTATGGTCCCGCATGATGAGAACCTCGTGAAAGCCGAAAAAGATAAGCAAATCAAGTATCTTGACTTGGCTCGCGAGGTTGTCGACATGTGGCATATGTGGACTCAGCGATCATTGTGCCGATAGTCGTATCAGCCCATGGCTTAATTGCCAAGAGCCTCGATGAATACCTGAGGAGGCTCTCGTTAGGCAGCTGGATCAAGGGCTTGATTCACAAAGCGGTACTCCTGGACACGACTCGTATTGTTAGGAGGTTCCTTTCTCTGGTCCCGGTGGTCTTCCGCCGGTAGCTTGGACCCTGTTCCCGATTCCGGTGGGCTACTATTTTTTATATTTTTAAATGTTATTTTATCTATCTCTTCAATGTTTTAAAAAAAAATATGTAAAAATATAAAGAATGTGTATGTAAATGAATAAACGAAATAATAATTTTATTGCAAAGAAAAAACTCAGCGTACAAAAACTCTGTGTTCGATAACAACTGCATTAATATAAAACTGTGTCGCAGTCATTAACGCCCACCTCCAAATAATTGAGACATAAGTAAAAACTAAACTAAAATTTAAACTAAAAATTAAAAACTAAAAATATTTTTTTTTTTTGTCCAAATGAGGCACTAATTTATATCTTCGTTTGTTGAAAAGAGACATTTGAACGCATAACAATTTAAGAGATCCAGCCATAGAATCTATGGATCCAGCAATCAGCCAAACGTTATTGTAATAGAAAGTTGAATATCTCGAGCTTGTCGACAGAAAGTGGGCGCTAGCATCGCTGGTCCCTAGCATCGTCATTGTTTAAAAATCTGGAAGTGTCATTTTGTATTTCAAAGAGCTTGACCCTATTGGTCAGATTGGGTCTGTACAGTGGTGGCGCCATCTGAGATTAGCTTTCACTTTCCAACCCCATTAGCGAAAAACAGCGAAATAAATGACAGCTGTCAAATATTGCGCTGTTTTGATTAATTTGGCAATATTACTGTATGGAAAAAATAAAAATGGCTAACTAGTGAACTAAAATATTGATTGACTATTTGCGACGTTGCCAACTTTTTGGATGAACGCTCTGAACGCGCTGGAAGCGCCAGAATAGCCGCGAAATTCAAATTTTCTTACGATTTTTGGAATTTGCAAGTCAGTGTCAGGTTGTATGTTGAACAAAATATGATAAAAGGTCGTAACACGTTCAAAATTATAATCATTAAAACCATTAATACAATCCTCTTGTGTTCATTTAATCCCACTGAATGACTATTTGATGAAAAAGTCGTTCAATTTCTGGGCTAATGTGGCGCTTTCACCTTAAAACGTGCAAATATAGATTAACGATGTCCATTGAGCCCGTGTTATGATGTATCTATAGTACATGTATGTAGTTATTTATTATTTTTTATTGGATCAGTCCACTGAAAATAAAAATATATATAACGCTACCGCAGCGGAAAGCGTTCTTAGCGAATATCCCAAAAACCGTTGGACGTCCTAATTTGAAAATATGTCCATTTTATGGTGTACTAAAAACCGGTTGAATAAATTTTAATAAATCGACAATTTTCCGCTGCGATAACGCACATCACCATTCTGGTACGCACGATGACCAATCAAGCTATGACAAACCAAAATAAGCTGATCTCTCACTGTACGGGAAGCTCAAACAAAGCGAGGTCAAGTTATACTGGATATGTATAGTTTGATGAGTCGCCCGCTGTATGGCCGAACTTAAACCTAGCACAAGCTACCTAAGTACAGTCGTATGAAGTTTACAAACATTCACTTTATAGGAATAAGGTTTATTTTCGGATGTAGCGCGACTGTAGGTAAATTTTGTCATTTTGAACTTACCCATCAACATTTTATGGTTTAAAATCATTTGAAGAAATTTGACAGTTTGTGATTGCTTGATGTGCTGGCGACTGTACTTAGCTTGAGTTAAGTCACACATGTTGGTGTTTGCATCTTTGAGATGGGTTAGCCAAGTAACAGCTGCAAGCGTTAGAAGCTATTGAGCGAGGTGCCAAGAGGCTCATTGACAGCGACTCCCTTGGCAAAGCCATGCTCCAGAGCCTTGACTATCGCTGCAAAGTTGCCAGCCTATCGGTTTTACCACACTTTTTTTAGCTTCACCTGTAGTGACCTGGGGGCCTCTAATGGCTGCTTTATCAGAATCATAATTGAATCACGTAAAAAATTTGAAATACTTAAAATGGTCTGTAAGGTATGACCACAAAGGCCATTTTAACAGTTTTAAATTTTTAACGTGATTCATAATATTACGATTCTGATTTGATTTGAGCAGCCATTTTAGGCCCCCTGTAGCTAACTATGTAAATAAATCTTAGAAGTTAAATTTGACCCAATTCCCGGTTTCCGATGGAGCTGTTTGCATATTTTTTTGATTTGGTTAGCTAAGTGACCTCATTCTAAATCCAATATGGCGGACTTCCAAAGATGGCGGACTGGTTTTTTTTAATGCATTCTTATGATATAGATATCAAATGAAAGGGTTTGCTGAGAAGAATACGAGGGTTCCGTACCAAAGGGATAAAAACAAAACCCTATTACCAGTCCGTATCTCATGAATCGTGATAGCTAGACAGTTGAAATTTTCACAGATCATGTATTTCTGTTGCCGCTATAACTAGGAACTAGGACGGTGACTAGGATTAAATTTAAAATCAATCCCCTTAATATTACAATGTTCTGTGACAGCTTTCTGATGAATCTGAGATTTAAATAACACATATAGGTCCTTCAATTGATTGTTTGCGCCCTTGAATGAGGATGCATTATCACAATAAATTGTTTGTGGTAGAACTCTTCTGGACTGAACTTTAATGCCTCCAAAAAACATGCAGATGTTAGATGAGATACCAACTCTAAATGTATGCATTTAGTAACAAAGCATACAAAAACGCAAACATGTGCCTTGGAATTAGACGATCTAATTCTCCCACCCCCATTCTATCATCGGACGAGCAAAGATACGAAGCGTCACCGTTATATATATATGGTTGAAGTCCCACGGACCCAATCAAAACGCTTTGCTGCACATTTATTTTGAGATCCGCCAGTCTGTGGAATTCACTGCTCGCTCCTATGTTTCCCGATCATTATAATCTAGATCTCTTCAAAGTTCGAGTGAATCGGTTTCTTCTAGACAAGCGTGCTCCCTAGGTCGAGTCATCGCTTCACATCAGGCGAGTTGCGGCCAAACGCAAGCCTATTTAGTGAACAAATAAAAACTCAAAATTTGCCGTTTAGATCTACCTACATTTTAGGCTTTGCTATCATCGAAGATAGCTGATAGAATGTCACTTTGTTTATGCCCTAAGATTTTTTACAAATCCTCAAAAGTGAATTCATTCCCGCACACGCATGAGAACGTTAACAGGAAAAATACGTCTTGTAGAGATAAAAAATAACATTAATTGTGTAGTCATCAACCCCGTTCTTATCAAGTCCCTACTTACTGTTGTAAGTACCTACCAAAGTTATCAGTTGTTACTAATTGTGTAAACGTAAACATTACTGCAATTTATTAGAAAACATTATTTACCTCTGATAAACTTTATTTTATTAGGCTACGAGACCCATTCACAGCAAAAGGTTGTAACTCTTAGAGAGTATAAATTTAGGAACCTACCTAAATGTAAAAGTTTAATTTGGTTAGGTTTGGCTAAATATAAACCAAAGAAATCTTCTTTCTTAATCTACGATTTATACTAAACTTTTTGTGCAAGACAAAAAAACGACTTCAAAAATAAAAATAACAAAATAGGTAAGTTTCGGAAATCCGTGACTTTAGTTTCTAAGATTACATAAAAAACTGATTAAAGTATGTGTTGCCATACAAATTGATTATGTATACTGTTAAAGTTAGAAAAATATTTTTTTTTTAATATAAATTCTTATAGTGCAGTATAATTAACATTACTTATTGCACTTTATCTTGTGGGGGATTTTAAATGTAGTACTTATTTAATTCGTTTTCGTGTTATTGGGTATAGATTGAGAATATTGTTACCAATATAAAATAATTTGTACTATTAGATTGAAATAAGGTAGGTACGATGTTTTGATAAAAAGTGCACTTGTGATATATTTTTTGTTCTAGACCACACCTGGGTACCGTCTAGTTATGGAGATATTCGGTGTCAAATTTCCAACTGTTTCACAAGTTTTTTTTTAAAATAGTTACTTGGTTTTAACTTAAGATTTTTACTTTAAACACGTCCTCGTCCATACTATTCAATCCATCCATCAGCACAATGTTTTAAGTGCGTTACATTGAGTCCTACCGTAAAACGTGATTTTTCACCTCAAAAAAAAAAGTAATTTCCCTGCCTTTTTTTTAGCGTAGAGTTACTTACTTGGTTTGATGGAATGCTTAGTTGACGGCTTCGCGAAGGGACTGTATACACCCTGTGTATTTGACTATAATTTTTTATTATTATTTTTAACTATATTTTAAGAATAAACTCAAATATGTGCAACTAACCAAAAAATACATAACGAATCACCAAGTGCTGTATTACCCACTACTGACTGGGTTGTGGAGGTCAGAAAGGCAGACACGTCATAAAAAATACTGGTATTCAGCTACATCTAGTTAGACTGGCAGGGACCCCAACATAGTGTATTCGCAGATCGGTGGGATTCCCCGATGGTGCGGAGGTGGATGCGGCTCCATGCTGTATTGTGATTGTGCATTTTAATCTGTGTCTGTAACCTACTAACACTAGAACTTAAGTAAAATTGTTACTAACCCTATGGACTCCGGTCTGAAATAAAAACTTTCTATTCTATTCTATTCTATAGTTGATTTGGCAGATGATGAAGTGTACCTTACCAAAATTCTCTTCCAACAGACCGGCAACTCCTCAACGCCCTGGTCATGTTCAACTAAAACCATGGACAAGATACTAAGGACATTCAAGCGTTCTCCACCAGATGAGGAACTGTCTCGGAGCCAGTACTCCCTGGTCTCCAGCGACCTCACTGAGGATGCTGTCCGCGTCTGGATGGACTTACCTGATGAAGTGAAGTATGATGCCGCATGGGAGAAGTTTAGACAGCAATATGAGAAGGAACACGGTGAGGATATCTAGAGTTTTTATATCTACTGGGTGTAACAAGACCCGCCGAAAGGTACTTGTTCTCTCCGTCATTGCGATATGTTTTTTTGTTCTAGACCATACCTGTCAAAGTTCCAACTTTTTCACAAGTTTGTTTTAAAATACATGTTTTTAATGTAAGATTTTTACGTTAAACACCTCCACGACCCCCGTACTATTCAATCCATCCATCAGCACAATGTTTTGAGTGAGTTACATTGAGTCCTACCGTCCCAACCAGCAAAATTGTACTATAACTAAAGCTTATTTCGCAAAAAAGTTTTGTAAACGTGATATAACGGTGTTTATGGTGAGAGCATGTTGTATAACGGTGTGTCACAAGACTTTTTTGCTCTATAAGCTTATACAGCCAAAATGTTCTTTAAGTTAGTGATGTAAACAATTACATTACCATTTTAAACAACCGTTATAGAAAAGTACTAAATAAGGCTTCATAAAAACATGTATACAACTACTTAGTTCTATAAAGTTGCTGATCGTTGCCCTTTTGTATCTTATTTAATCTATATAAGTTTACAATTTACCACTATAGGCCTGTCTCATTAATGGTTATTGAAACTCAAGAATACGACGTTTTTGTGATATTGTGTGTTTTGATGTATCTGCTATAGTACATAGTGTCATAATAGTCATGCCTCCTCAAAATTAGAGCGATTTGGTGATATAGCTGGGTTCGGTGTTACTCCTTATGTGTGAAATTTAAGCTATAAGAGTTTTTAAATCGCTGTTTATTAACATTCTTATACCGGTCACGAAGACACTTATTTAGCGCAGAATTAGGTATTATGTAACAGGGTTTTAAATACCTTTAATACACTGTAATGTAACCACTGCTAGCAATCAAAGTCCAATCGAGAATGCAAGTGCGGAAAGTGGTTCCGTACAAAGTAATATTCTATTTAAAAAAAATCAAAAAGAAGAAAAGAAACCAGCAAAGAGATAGTAAATGATTTAAGTGCCGATATAGAGTTCAGCTGTACAGGTGAAAGAACTTCGGAACGCTAAAGTGAACACAAAACCGAGAACATAAAAACGAGCAATTATGCGATGAGCTGAAAAATTGGGCTATTGACATGAAACACCACGCTCTAAGAAGTACAACTGATTATTATCTGAGCTGCATGATGATGTTTGTAATAAAAGATACATTTACAAATTAAAAAAAGTACTTTATTTTAAAATAAAGAAAAACTGTTCACAATTCAATTCAACAGAATTGAAATCAAAAAGTGAATTGAATTTCTGTTCCTAGTCAGTTACATAAAATAATTATTAAAAATAGTCAACAATACAGGGTGGAAGGAACATCAGACATCACAAAATTATACTATGAATTCGGTCGGTACGTGATTCTAAACGTCACTCAATTTTAAAGGTACAGTTCCGAACATCGCGACCGCTACACAGCCGCCGCAAATTCTTTTATTGTGAAGACACTGGAAAAGATAAAGAAAAAAGATGGATTATTTTATCTACGAGAATTGTATATTATGATTTCAAAGGAACCCTAATTTATTTAATCACAATGGCGGTCACTACTTTACCAATAGTACTAAAGAAGGCCTGTAGTCGCTAACATTACACTTTTTATTCTATAGTGGAAAATTATGGAACTAGTCTTCGATTAAGTTAATTTAATTTAAACAAAACTCACTAATTTGAGAGGGGCATTAAAAATATCGTACTAAACTGTGCCTACTTAGTCAGTAAAATTGTGATCGCAACTCTATTTCACTGCCTGGGTCGCTACTACTAGCGCATTTTACTACTGCATGGACGCCATAATAAAAATCTTAATATTGTAAAATTATTTACCACTGTTTGGTGAAATAAGGAATATAACACAATCACTATATCAACACACGAACTAAATGAGAATGAACGATTGAACGAATTATTGTGATATAGTAATGTAAAAGCACCACAATCACTATTACATAACATAAAAGTACAATAACAGCGTTACGCGTTACAACTACATCTCTGTTTGGTGATATATCGCAGAGTAACATCAATTTTACCGGTCAAAAATGGTACGCCGAAGCTGCTATAGAACTAGTATATCAGCGAATAACGCTATATCTGCGCCAAATCCGGGTTGTGTAAACGTTCTTTGGTCTTTTATAGAACCGTTCACTAACACTAATTAGTTCTTGAAAAACGTTCTATGGGCTGCTATACAATAAGGTTTTGTTGGTTGGGGTATAACGTGACTTTTCAGCCAAAAAAAGTCGTTTCCCAGCAATTTTTGTGTTTTTTTTAGTTTTATGTACATATAGCTTAGTTGACGGCTTCGTTACGGGTCTTGTTACACCCTTTAGGATGAATAAAGATGTTTTCTTGTAATGTTTTGTGTAAGTTTGGCTGTAGCAGGTAATCATTGTAACTACAGATTTGATTTCGAAAATAATTTCACCAATGGGAAGCTACATTATGCACGACGAGTGTCTTTGGATAATGTCCGACTATACGCGAGCGAAACTGCAGGTGAAAGCTATGTAATATTTTTTAAATCTTTATTTGTATATAGGGGCTTTTACGCATAGCGTATTTATTTTTTAGGCAACCATTCGTTTTTTTTTATTTTAATTTTATTAATTGGTTTATATCATGAATGAAATCAAATTAAATTAAATTGAACAAAACAAGGATTATACTGTAAAATAAAAATAAATTGGTTTCTATTAAAAAATATTATTAATTATAATTTATCTCAAATTAAGAAGCAATACTTACTACGGCATTTAATTTCCGTATGTCGTCATGTCAGTCCCATCGTATCCTAAACAATTGAACTTTCACAAGACGTGGGACATGAATTTGTATGTAACATTACAAAGAGGTAAATTTTGGATGTAGGAGTTAAGGTGGATGCGCAAGGGTAGCCCGGGAAATTTAAATTTTCTTACGTTTATTGCAATTTGCAGGTCAGTGTCAGGTTGTATGTTGATGAAAATATGAATCGCGCCAGTAACAGGTATGGAGTTACGGAATTATAATCATTCAAATCATCAGTACAACCCTCCAAGTTCATTTAACCCCATTGAGTCACTTTTTCATGAAATAGCTATTGAATGGGCTTCCACCTGAAGGTGCCCGCGAAATTCAAATTTTCTTACGTTTTTTGCAATTTGCAGGTCAGTGTCAGGTTCTTCGAGTATGTTGATCAAAAATGAGCCGCGCAAGTAACACGTATGTAGTTACAGAATTAAAATCATCAATAGGTACAACCCTCTAAGTTCTTTTAACCCCATTGAATGACTTTTTTAATGAAATAGTTATTGAATGGAGTTATATGAACTATTGTTATTCTGTATTGTTGCAATTGGTACCGTCCCGCTTCAGTCGCGTTACTAACACGATTTAGCATCGAAACAGAAATTACTGTGAACAATTCAATTGCAAGTTTAATGTCGTCAGAAAGAGTCCCCCTGTTTTCTCAATACAGTATCTATGCTGACGGGTTTTCAGGTATCGTTCCTCTGTTGCAAATGCGACCAACGCTTGTTATCAGCGATGCAGTATCGCGTTCACGAACCGCGTGCAGCAGCAGGAGGCCCTCGGCCCTTTGTTAAAAATAGGACGATTTCGTAGGTAGCTCTACCAGTGGCGAAGGTTCTATACAGCTCGATTCCTACCGGCTTCCCTTTGAAAAATGGCACAGTCAGTATTTTATAGGCAAATAATAAAATCACATATAGGTTATGTACTCCGGCTTACCTCTTACAAAAATTAAACCAGTCCTTATCGGGAAAAATTGTCTTCGTCAACAATATTTCTGACACATCATATAAGTCAGCTTCGTCTTAACGAGTAAATAATAAAATATAATATGTAAATAGTAACTACTTATATGGAGTCTAGATTACGTAATTTGTATGACACTGAGATATGTGACAATAATAAGAATCTATGTAGACTTAGCTAGATATCAGTGGCGAAGATTCCATACAACTCGATTCCTACCGGCTTCAAAATCAAAATCAAAATATTTTTATTTCATATAGGCCTGCATGGTCAAGAACCGGCAAGAACCTCCATGGTCCCCTTTATTAAATGGTACGGTCAGTATTTTATAGACAAATAATAAAATCACATTAAAGATTATGTACTCCGGCTTACCTCTTACACAAAAATTGAGCCTTCTTTACTGCTAGATAAATTAAATCACGTCTGTCTGTCCCCCCAAGGATTAGGCAGAGGTCGGGTATTGTGATCGATTTGAGCTCCTGATCTTGGATTTGGTTATTTTATTAGATTTGTCTGATCCTAATAATTATAAAGGGTAGAGTTCTTCCCATTATTGCGATCATTTTTTTGTTCTAGACCATACTTGGGAACCTTCTAGTTACGGAGATATTGGGGGTCAAAGTTCCAACATTTTCACTAGTTTTTTTTTTACAAACATGTTTTTAATGTTAGATTTTTACTGTAAACACCTCCACGCCAATGCATCCATCAGCACAATGTTTTGAGTCCTACCGTAAAACGTGATAGTTCATCCCAAAAAAAAGTCGTTTCCCAGCAATAATTTTTGCGTAAAGTTACTTAGTTTGATGTACAGAATGCTTGGTTGACGGATTCGTTAAGGGTCTTGATACACCCTGTATTTTACATCCACCCGTATTCTCCAGTCAACCCGCGATCATGGCGCTTGCAACAGCGTCGAAATATCGGGACCTCAAAAAACGAACAATTACGAAAGATATCCCATAAGTGATAGTATAGTTTCGCTAGGGAATGGGCATGGGCACCTACAGTACTTTCACAGTTTTTATGTCTTGTGACTGGGACTATAGTTACATTTCATTGTTATCTTTGTTTCGACAATTCAAAAGTGCCTGTAACTGGCCTACTTGAAATAAATGCTTTGATTTTGATACTATGAAATGACACACAGTATGTGATATCCGCTTATTGACAGGAGCAATAGAACACCCTCACCCGCCATCAAAGAACGGTGCATCCAAACGGCTACCGTCGGTGAGCTCGGCTCCTCACCTGCATGACAACAGTGGAAGTCAAGGAGAAGACGTCACCTTCCTCAAAGGAGCTCGCAAGAGTTCCATCAAAGAGACCAGACAGGAGAAAGTGTGAGTACTAAGTACTAAAACCAAACCTACTAAAATTATAAAGAGGTAAACTTTTGAGGCTTCAATTCGAATTCTTCAAATTCTCTAACTAATGGGAAGCTACATTAACCAAGGACACAATTTACAAGACGTCCCTGTGGGATAATTTCCAACCATAACGCAAGCGAAGCTAGAAGCAAAAGCTAGTCTACTCTAATAGGGTTCCCCAAAGAGAGGCGTAAACGTGTTTATTTATCACTAGCTGTTGCCCGCGGCTTCGCTGCGGTTTTTTGGTGAACTCGGGGATAATGTAGCTTCCTATTGGTGAAAGAATTTTCAAAATCGGTGCAGTAGACCCAGAGATTACACCCTACAACCTCAGAAACTCAGAAACTTTACCTCTTTATAATATTAGTGTAGCTATACCATATATCTGTGAAGATCATAAGAAAAAGTACAGTTTTTTTTATCTAATACCTCCGTAAAGAATACAACAAGTCCATGCATGAGCTTGTGTTGTAGTGCCATAGACATCTCACCCTTGAACAGTTCCTTCATGTACCAATAGCTTTTTCAAGCGTTTTCGGTCCATCTTGCGACTTGTTTTTCTTTCTTCTTTCTTGTCTTAAAGCAGGAACCAATCCAGTGTGTGAAAGAGATGGCGCTAGACGACATGAAGAGCTCTGTCTGCTTCCCACACGGGAATTATTTCTGCTTTAAGACGTAGTAACACCCCTGAAAAGAAATGCATTCATGTACGTGTCTCCCCGTCTACTTTTGTACGTTTGGTGTTTCGTTGTAACTTTTGGTCTAGATCTCTCTAGACATTATTCTTCTTCATTTTCAGTCGACAGTTCACTATTACGTAGAATGTGCGCGGAGAAGTTAGCTTCTTTAGCAGGCTGTGCTGTGTGGGGCATTCAGCCACGCATCTTTGACTAGCGTTGCGGTCGGTCCTGGTGGACGAACCCACCTACCTTCTTATACTAAGCTAATCTAAGCACAGGGTTGACGCTTAGCCGAAGGCTGCATTATTACTTGAGAACTAGCTGTTACCCGCGACCTTCGTTCGCGTGAAATTATAAAAAGAACTTATAATATCAACTATCTTCCAGTAAAAGTCCCGTCAAAATTGGTTTAGCCATTTCGGAGATTAGCCGGATCAAACAGCCAGACAGACAGACAAAAAAAATGTTTTTTTTTTTTATATGTACCGTATATATACTTTCATAGGCATTCAGTAAAAAGCTGTTATTTTGGTATTACAAACAGACACTTGAATTTTATTTATTTCTATGGATTGTATAGATAATCTTTAATATTATGTTATTTGCAGACCTAATGAAATGCCTGTATCTAAGAAAAAGTCGAAGGTAAGGATACTATTCTAACTGATCGTGCAACCTAAATTAATACGTTAACTTGTCCTCGTCGGTCGTAGTAATCGTAGTCTTTAAAATTAAAAAAAAAAGACGAAACTAGATCCGGTTAGACTGGAACTCAACTCCAACATAATTGCGAAAACGCAAGACAGATTAGAATGATTAATTCTAAAGTACTCATTCCACCGACAGATGGCGCAAGTTCGAAAAACGTTCAAAATAAGTCTCCTGGTGGTAGTGTGGATATTCTTCACACTTGCCTTTTTAATGCACAGCGAGAAAGAAGAAGTGACCAGGCATTCTTCAGTAGCTCCTGGACAAATCAAGGGTAAGATTGAAAGACTTTCCAATATTTGGTATTTATGACTCCAACTTCTTGATCTGAGCTCGTGACTAAATACTAACAGCCACACGGGTCGATATTCAGGCTTGCCAATATCGGCTCGTGGATGGGTGGCCATCCATTACATAGCGAGCTACTGTGCCTCGGAAAGCACGATAAGCCGTTGGTACTCGCTGTCATTTATACATCTTTGACAGTCGTTACAGGTAGTCAGTGCACCGGAAGTCTGACTAGGGCTTTCGTAATACCCAGTATACTAACTGGGTTTTGGAGGTCAGATAGGCAGTCGCTCCATGTAAATTACTAGTATTCAGCTGCATTCTGTTAGACTGGAACCCCAACAAAGTTGGGAAAAGGCTAGCTAGAAAATGATGAACATTTTCTGATACAAGCCTACCATTTAATTAAAACGGTGACTGAGGTAACTGCGCAGTCGGACGCTCGTCAATACACTAATAGTGTCTGATCGAAGGTCTATATCTGAAGCCGAAGCGGGTTAATCGCCAATCGCTACAACCTTAGGCCGAAACCGAAAGTTTAATAACACTTAGAAAGTCAGTTCAAGAGTGCACGTATGCTATAATTGTTTTGATTTACTACTGGCGATAGCGGCCGGTCGATATGAGCGCATCACAGTGTGATCCCTGCCCCTCGCGTAATTGGTCTTCCTTCGCCTTTCATTCGTTTTTTCAATATCAGTACTTGCTAGAAACCTTTGACTTTGGCCAAAATTCCGTCCCATTTTGGTCGAAGCCGACGGTTTGGCTGAAGGTGCTCTTTTGGGTCCTCCCGCTCCGCGCAGCTGCCTCCAGCATCGTCTCAGTTAAGCGGCACTCTTGTAGTGGGTCGTTGTTGCGAATTGATTGGTGGATATTTCATTAAAACTGAGTGACAGTAGCCATTCAAACATAAAAGATTATGAAGTACTTTGCCCCCGACTTCGCTCGCGTTAATATAGAATTTGACAATCAATTCGGATTGTACTCTGCTTGGAATAATATAATTCAATCATGATTCAAAAGACACGTGGCGCCATCTATTATCATAAAACGTTATTGTGGTTTTCCTCAAATCAAATCAAATCAAAGCGTTTATTTCAAGTAGGCCAGTTACAGGCACTTTTGAATTGTCGAAAAAACACTCGGGAACAGTGTTTTGTTTCGGGATTAAAGGTACCCTTTGTCCGTTTCTGTACACCTGACAATGTATATATAAAATTTCAGGTGGGTGTTCATGAGCAGACAAATCGGTCTACCCTCTTTCTTGTTCGTTTTTTGCACTCAGTACCGCTACCACTGTCACTCGCAACTCGATTCTGTTCCCGACACACGAAACTCACTATGAAACAAACAAATTTACTTTCGTATTTATAATATTATTAATTAGGATAGGATTATAAGAAGGGACAGGCAATAATATAAATCTAGATCTAGATAATCCGTCAGACTGAAGTATTTGAGCCATCTCATAAATGAGAAGTCCTAAGAAGACTGACCTAAGCATTAGTTCCGCCAACAAAACCCGTAGTAGTCAGCAACTTGCATTACCTGACCATTACTCTTACAAACAAAAAAGAAGCAGGGAATCGGGTAATATCTAGTTGTACTTACCATTTTCAGATAGTACCTAAGTTCTTTTCCTTAAAAAACTGCGACTGTACTATTCTTCAGTCGATCTAGCTTAAACTTTGGATTTCTCTTTTCAAGATTACATAATCCAGAATGATGACAATAAGCTTTCAGTGCTATTGAAGCTGACAGGACCATTCTTATCAGAACAATATGAGAAGAAGTTGAACTCCAGTGAAAAATTGAACATGACCAGGATGGAGATCTGGCTTGAGGAATGGATTACGAAGAGAGACGTCAAAAAAACTGATGATATTTCAAATTATGATGCTGTACAGGTCAGTTAAGAATGTGAATGTTTATGGATGGAGAAGGAGAGGTGGGACAATGAAAAGATGGATTGTGTGAGGCATGAAATGAAAGGCAAAGGAGCAAATGGTACCGTGTCGATGACAGGGGAGAATGGAAGAAAAAAACGTATTGCGCCGTCCCCAAATAATATGGGACAGCGGCGGAAAGATAATGATCTTGTACAGGTTTTAGTTGATGGCAGCATCATGCACAATCAACGTAAAATATTATTACCACTGCTGGGATTCAGAATTACAGACCCCTCCTTCCGACGTGGGCTCAGTGCAGGTTATTGGAGAAAGTCCAAAAAACCAGTCGTAGCTTAGTGCGAAAGTTGGCATCGTGCTACGAAATCGTCTTGACTTGTCGCGACTTTTTGGTTGTAACTTACAACCAAAAAGACGAAAACCAAATTTAATTTATTTAACTTGGCTCTTTAAGAATGAGTACTCTGTTATACACACATCAAAAGTGTCTAGGGATCAACATATATTTTTGCAATAACTTTTCTCCTGATTGATATTAATTAAAATTTTCTTTAAGGATTCATCAAATAAAGTGTTTTCGTTTGTCACAGTAACGATAAACCAAGTCACCTTTGCATTAATAAAGAAATTTGCCATTTTCCTAATAAAGGGATTTTTGACATTTGAACCACTAACACAAAAGTTCGAAAAAAAGACTGAAATAACAGTTTTCTTTAAAATTTTATTGGGTAACTTAAACAATTAATAATCCGTGTTTCTACCGCGAACACGAACAACACAAGAACATCGGTTTGGCATACTCAAAATGAGTTCATCCAAATCACGCTGTGGAATGGCCGCCCATGTTCGTTGCAACAACAAAAAAGGGTCTTCTTGCGACTGGATACCCTCCATATTCGGCAGAGCTCTTCTCTGTAGCATATCCCATGCATGCTCAATCGGATTCAAGTCTGGCGACTGAGCAGGCCAGGGCAGGACATTGATGTTAGCTGCGGCGAGAGTCTGTCTTATAACTCTTGCGGTGTGCGGTCGTGCATTATCATGCATTAACTGAAATAAGGGACCGATTTGCACTTGTAGAGGAACGATGACGTCTGATACAATCGTCTCAGCATAAATTTGAGCGTTGAGGTTGCCTCGGATCCAAATCAACTCAGTTCTTCCGCCGATCCAAATACCCGCCCATACCATGATGGTTCCACCACTATAAGGATGGACTTCCTGGCAGGATTTTAATCGCTGTTGGCGTCCAGGGGTTCTCCAGTGTCATATACGTCTTGTATCCGGTCTCATACCAAAACGAGACTCATCAGAAAAGCACACGAAACGCCATTGTTCTTCTGCCCAATTTCTGTGTTCAAGAGCCCATTGATATCGTATCCTACGATTGTGCATTGCTATAGGTGGTACCCGTAGCGGTCTTCGGGAATGAAGGTTCACTTCATGCAAGCGGTTTCTGACTGTTTGGTCGCTAATTAAGTTCCCTGAAGAGTGATGAAGCCTCACGGCTAACATCATGGCGGTTATTGTTGGAGCTCTTCGAGTTAAGATTTGAATGTATCGGTCTTGTCTCCGTGTGGTGCAGCGATACCGTCCTCCATGGCGCTCAGCCACGGTACCAGTGCTTCGGTAACGTGTCCAAAGTCGACTGATAACACTCTGACTTGTATTCAGAGCTAAAGCCACAGTACGTTGCCGGGAACCAGCTTCTATCATTCCCACGGCTCTGAGCATTTCTTCCCTGCTTAAATGACGTCGCCGCTCCATAATAACGTTGGTTTTAATCAGTAGTAGGGAAACAGTAGCACTAATAATGTCTTCAATGCGTTGTATGTTTTTATAGGGAAAATATTGACAGCTGATTTTCATCTTTTACTCGAATTTGATTCACAGTTCCTGATTCAAATTATGAAATGCACCAAAAAGGATCCATATAAATTTATAAAATCATAAATTTATTACAAAGCCACATCTCAATCTCAAGAAATCCACATAAAAATGCTTGATCCCTAGACACTTTTGATGTGTGTATGTATACAGGGTGAATTTTCCAAGTGGGCGTGGATGGCCAAATCCGTAATTATGAGGAATAGCGAAAAATAGTCAAATGAGTCTCGAGCCCGATTTTGATGAAAACTAAAACTACATCATTGGATTTTTGGAAAATCAATATCCCTATTTTTTAAAAATCAACGGGTTCGATTCCGGGCTAGGAATATTTATTTTCCAAAAATCTAATGATGCAGTTTTAGTTTTTATCAAAATCGGGTTCGAGACTCCTTTGAGTATTTTTCGCTATTCCTCATAGTTTTCGGATTTGGCTAATCCACGCCCACATGAAAAATTCACTCTGTGTATTCATAATGCTAATAATGCTCTGTGTAGGAATACATAATGATAATAACTCACGATATTTTTGAACCCAGGAAAGTGCGTTACTTTCTAGAATTTATTTCATCACCGTGCTCTCAAAATGGTGAAGAAAAATATCGTGAGTCGAAGACATGTGACATCTACGAACTCGCATTGGGACCGCTTGGTGGACTCTAGTCCGCTCCCTCTTACGGAAAATATATTCAGGTGTCGCAGCAGTGAGAACATTATACACTGATTGTGTTGATAAATATAACTCTAACTAGAAACCATCCCACGATACCGATGCACGAACTGAGTGTATCCAACCACTACTCCAGCGAGATAGCAAAATGTTAAAAACATCCAATTATTCTACAGATCTCAGATCACTGGACAATAATCCTTGAAAATCAAGCCGAAGATTTTCACGAAAGTGAGACCCGCTCCTCCGTGCTGCAGCTACCAGCTCTCTCCACCAATCGCAGCGTGCTATCCGTTCGGATGAGTACCACGTCTGGTGTGACCACTCCCTTTACCTTGAATTACACGTTAGACCCATTGGATGGCACTACAGGGATCATATACGCTTGCATACTGCTTTGTGCGCTGTATGCCTTGATCGTTTTTGAGGTAAGATTTCGAAAATGTTGTGCTTGCTTGTTGTTTTTTTTATTACTTGGAAGTCTTTTCCCTGTAATGGCTAGAATGTTCTTTGTCTTAGTTAGTTCTGATTGTCAGCCCACTTTGCATAAATGTTTTTTTTCGATCTTAATCTGAACATTCCGTCCACTTTTCTCGATGTTGCGTCTCTTCTCGCCAATTAAGGCGTCCCGACATCTTCTTGGTCTGTTGCCACCCCGTCTAGCTGTCTCAGGGCTCCAGTTTTGTGATATGCGGGCCTACAGCTTTGCCGGCATGCGGCAGACATGGTCTGCTCAGTCCCAGTTTAGTTTGGCAGCTTTATGAGCTACGCCAGCAATTTGAGCTCTGAAGCGCAGTGTGGTGTTCCGTATTCGCGTAAATGAGCTGCCGCGCTCCTGAATGCTGCGCTCCATTGCCCGTTGGCAAACCTTGAGTTTGGACAAATGAGGAAGGCCTTTGCCCGAGACTGGGACAGTTCTGGCTACCAAAAAAAAAAACGTAGTTCGTGACACAAATCCAGACCTTAAGGTGGTTACCAGGGGATCGAACTCAGGACTGCATGCTAAGCAATCGTCTTTGCGACCAATAAACCAATGAAGCTAGCCATTAGAAGATCCATTTAAGTTGATTTCTGCTTACATACTCTAGGTAATAAACAGAACCATGGCAGCACTTCTCCTGTCCACTGCATCTCTGGCAGCACTAGCCGTGGCTGGCGAGAGACCCTCGCTGCCGGAGCTGATCTCCTGGCTGGACGTGGAGACGCTGCTGCTGCTGTTCAGCATGATGGTGCTCGTCTCTATCCTGGCGGAGACAGGAGTCTTCGATTACTTCGCTGTGTTGACTTTTCAGGTAAGTACAGATAAGTACTAAGTTTTCGATCTTGGAATCAATAAACGGGAATCGTGCTATTGTTTATTTACTGTACACTCAGTAAACAAGATAGGTAAACAATATTATAAGACTTAATTACAAAGGTACGTTACTGCTTATTTCTTGAGAAAGTTCTTCTAGCAGAAATGTGAAAGGAGAAATGAAAAAGTAATGTAGACAATAGTGTATATGAAAAGAAAGATAAAGATCCTATACAAGGTGTAACAAGACCCTTCACGAAGCCGTCAACCAAGCATTCTGTACATCAAACAAAGTAACTTTACGCCAAAATTATTGCTGGGAAACGACTTTTTTTTGGGGTGAAAAATCACGTTTTACGGCAGGACTCATAACGGTCTCAAACCATTGTGCTAATGGATGGGTTGAATATTACGGGGGTCGTGGAGGTGTTTAAAGTAAAAATCATACATTAAAAACACGTATTAAAAAAAAACTTGTGAAAAAGTTGGGACTTTGACCCTCAATATCTCCGTAACTAGAAGCTTCCCATGTATGGTCTAGAACAAAAAAAATGTCGCAGTGACGGGGAGAATAAGTTAGTGCCTTTCGGTACCGTTTAGGGACTTGTTACACCCTTTATTTAAATAGGTGTTTAGATCTATTAATGAGGTAATGCGTGGTTATCTTAGACAGTTGTTTCTGATCCCAAAAACCCACGAATCGCGAACGGTTTTCTTGTTTTGCTTTCAAGTTTGCAATAATGTTAAAAGTAACATGTCCAGTTACCGTGACGCTATTTTTATGGTTTCATAGTATGTGTTGTGTTGTATGTTAATGAAAAACAAAGTTGTTGCTGCAGTTTGATGAAAAGTCCATATCTCAAAAAATAAACATCAAATCTTATTCAAACCAATTTAGGTTGAAAGTTTTTTTTACGTTCTATAATCCTATATTTTTTTTCAGAATTTTCCTACTCTTTCTTTAGAAATTAGAAGGTAGATGTATGTAGACACACATTTTACTACTTTGGAAGCGTCTATCTTTCAAAGACCTATCTATAGACACCCCGCACGTATAGGTTTGAAGAAAAAATTTTTTTTTGTTTCAGTTCCATGTATGGGGAGCCACACCTTAATCTTTTTTTTTTATTATTGTATGAAAATCGTAAAGCGGTTTGTAGAATACATCTACTTACTAAGTTTCAACTGTGTAGTTTCGGAATAAAGTGGCTGTGACAAACACAGACAGACAGACTTGGCGAATCTATAAGGGTTCCGTTTTTTGCCATTCAGCTACGGAACCCTAAAAAAGTAACACTCCTAGGGTCACTTCGTTGTCCGTCTGTCCGTCTCTGTGTCATGACCCTATTTTCACGAATGCGTGGATGTATCAAGTGGAAAATTCAATTCGTATCAAATACCTAAGTAGGAGGTCCCTTGGAGCCGTAAACAACAATGTTCTAAGTCAACGCAATTAAAAGTTTTTTTTTTTTTTCTATTTATGTCAATTATGTTACTAGGGTACTTTCCATTGACCTAGAATCGTGAGTTTTGGCAAGATTTTTTTCTTACAGTACAAGTAATGAAAGAAAATCCGAAAATCGTTATTTTACAAAATTGATGATTAAAGAATGTAATAGAACATGACATGCAGTACCTAATGAAATTACAATGCACAAACGAGGAGATATAGCCATTAACTATTGCTTCAGCAGTAAACTTATCGACATTAAAATTATTATTATAACATAGGTACAACATAACATACAACACAACATAGCAACACAACATACAACACAACATAACATAGGTAATGACAACCAGATGGATATAAAGGTTGTAACAAGACCCTTAACGAAGCCGAAAGGCACTTATTCTCCATGTTAGATTTTTACTGACTACTTAAACACCTCAACGACCCCCGTATTGTTCAATCCATCCATCAGCACAATGTTTTGAGTGCGTTACATTGAGTCCTACCGTAAAACGTGTTTTTCACCCCAAAAAAATAATATTATTATTAAAAGTATTAGAAAAAAATGTAAAATCTCGTGTTTAAGACACATATAACCCATTGACATTGCACGTGAGATTCGCACATTTGAAGATGCACGAATCACTCGTGAACGTCAAGATAAGATAATGTACTACAGCTAATCTTTTCGCAGATAATTTAATGACAGACAGAAGGGCAAGTTAAGGATACGATAGTTAACAGTCAAGATGTTGTGTTTAAACAAAAACATTTAAATGGTTAAGGACCTTCGCCTACCGCGACTTTTTGCAGCGATGCAAATACAAATCGGCCGCGATGCAGTTGCGATGCTGTCGCCACGGTAGACACCTTCGCCTACATTCACACGATTCTGCAATAGTCTGAATCTCCAGTCTAATCGTCACAAGCGCTGTCCAAACAAAGTGAAATTCTATCAGCAATGTTGGAAAGGCCAAAAATCTTATGTTGTTATTCTGCCTATAAACTTAAGTCAAATGTCAATCCTGTTCGAAGTCTTTGTGAAAATACCGAAGAGATTTAACAGACTTAAAGAGGAACCGTTAGTTTTTATTTTATTTTGATGCCGAACATTTTCGATTTTGACACACGAATGCTACTTTACAAGCGGGCCTAAGACACTAGACAGAATTAGACCACCAGACTAATTAGTAATAAGTATTGGATCATGATTACGTCTTCGAGGTATATTTTGTAGACAATCGTGAAGTTATATCATTTTAGACGGACATAATATCAGGGGGCTTGTGGCTAAATAAACAGCACTGCGACCGCACCGGTTGATGGAATGTTATTGAAATGATCATTAATTGCACACTGAGACCCCTCCGTCCCTCAAAAAGCACGATAAGCCGTCGGTACCGGCTGGCATTTGTAGATCTTTGACAATCGTTACGGGTAGCAAGAAGGCCGCAAGACTGACAACCAGTCTTATAAAAGGGATATTGTACTACCAAAACCCACTTGTTCTCGCCGTCATTGCGTTCATTTTTTTGTTCTAGACCAAACCTGGGAATCTTTTAGTTACGGAGATATTGGGGGTCAAAGTTCCAACTTTTTCACAAGTTTTTTTTTAAATACATGTTTTTAATGTTTTTGGTTTGTAATGTAAGGTTTTTGGAGGGACACCTCCACGATCCCCGTATTATTCAATCCATCCATGAGCACAATGTTTTGAGAGCGTTACATTGAGTACTACCGTAAAACGTGATATTCCATCCCAAAAAAAAAAAGTTGTTTCCCAGCAATAATTTTGGCGTAAAGTAACTTAGTCAACCAAGCATTAGGTACTTGATTTTTGGTTGACGGCTTCGTGAAGGGTCCTGTTACATCCTGTATGTATAATCTCAACGTGAATGATATTCATATAATCAAGATCTTTTAACAATATTTGGATTGAAAAGAGTGTCCATATTCTTGACCGTTCTTCTCCATAGAGCTAGATCTACGCTTTAGAATGGGCAACTACAGTACTTTCACAATTCCTTGTGTCTGTGACTGTAGCTTCGCCTTCTTTGTTTTTCTGACATTCAAAAGTACCTGTTATGGTCTAAATTGAAATAAATGCTTTGAGTTTGAGTTTTAAAACACTTTATTACATAGTTGGTAAAAGGCTAAACAGTTGAAAACAGATGAATATGTCAATATAATGACCAGGGTCTAAAATGGCCACTTTATCAGAATCGTAATACGAATCACGTTAAAAATTTAAAATTCTTAAAATGGTCTACATGATTAAGACCACAAAGTCCATTTTAAGAGTTTTAAATTTTTAACGTGATTCGTATTGTGATTCTGATAAAGCAACCATTTAGGCCCCATAAGCCTCTGGGATCTGTTGCTGTACATAATAAATCATTAGCAGCCTTCTTCCAATCACTGCTCAGCATAAGCCTCCTCCCCTTTGTATCATTCTCCCCTGGTCTATGCGTGCCCTAATGGTCTAAATTATAAACCTATTATGGCGACTACGATTTTAATCGCTACTAGACCGCGTAAATTATTGTCACCACTATGAAGCGTGAATAAGGTTGAAAATTGAATTAAAATGTGTTTGTGATGACATGTGACTAACCTGCGAATGGCATTTATTTTGCAGGTTTTCTTATTATTCAAAATATAGACAGTAAATTAAATATTTTTTTGGTTACAGTTTAAAAAAATGTTTTCATCGCTGGAAATACAGAGATCTTCGACGCCTAAGTTTATTTTTGTACCGCAACTTCCCATTTTTTATTGGGAATATCAAACTATTAGGTTAGGTTAGAACTGTGACCAACTACGTTGAAATTGGTCGCAGTAATAAAATTAGAGCACTCTGACAATGATGTACCCCAAAATAAACACCGTCAGTACGTACTGAAAAAATGTAATGGCGTATCCTGTGACTTCATACGCACGTGCGTATGAAGTCACTATTTTATAGGAGGGTACGCCATTTTGTCAAAGGTATGAATTCAAACTTTTAGAAATTGTCACTGGATAAAATGTTTTTCTGGTTAATAAGCTATAATTTAACTAAACAATATGAGTATACAGAATATTTGATTTGTTATTCTATGATAAGAACATCGAAACAAAAAAAAAATTGTAACAAGAATCAAAAATTTAAAATTATTCGAAGTAAGTATTCTGCGTATTGATTATTCTATGAAATGATTATATGAGAAAAAAATTATATCAAACGAAAGTATTTAGAACTTTTGTCTATAAAACAGTGTCCAAACTATTATTTATAATTCTGTTCGGTAATTTTTTTTTAAACCCTTCTCTGTCCACTGTATTTTTTGCGTTCTATATTTTCATTTGATTTCATTACGTCACACTCGAATATCTAAGAAACCAATTCTTGGGAATATTGAGGTAACACCTCGCCGTATCATTTTTTTTTTAATATTTGTGCCTAAGAAACTGACGTCAACTAAACTTTATTCCTTCTTTAATCCATTTTCTTTTTTCTATAACGTTTCAGTTGGTAAAAGGCAAGATATGGCCGTTGATAAGTTTGCTGTGCGCGATCACCGCTGTGGTATCGTTACTACTCGATAATGTGACAACAGTACTGCTGATGACTCCAGTAACTATACGGTAAGACATTTTCAGTTCGTCATGGCACGGTTCGCGCAAAATCTGGGGCTAGAAAGTAGAGGAAGGCCAGAAAAACGATGGATAGACTGTATGAGAAATAATATGGCTGTTAAAGATTCATGAGATGACGAGTATAAGAGAAGGATTAATGAATGGCGATTCTCGCATGACACCGTTCATCCACGCAGTCGGGCGGAGGCGGCGAAGATTTTCGTGGCAGTACGCCGCGTGGAGAGGCGGTGAGCGCCGCTCCTCCGCGCGTTTTTTTTTTACATGCACAGCTTTGTCAGCTGTGAAGCTGTTTGTATTTCAGATGGATCCGTCGTCTGTTTTCCATTCAGGAAAAAACGTTATTTCCCCCAGGCTTTGTGAAGTGATGGAATTGGACCCCATACCAGTTCTGCTATCGATGGTGTTATTCTGCAACCTTGGGGGCACTGCGACACCTGTCGGTGACCCCCCGAATGTCATCATAGCTTCTAAGAAGCAAGTCGTGCAAGCTGTGAGTGTATATGGCATTTTAGTTTATTGTTGTATTAGCCGCATGCGCTACTGCGAGATCTTGGGTTGGAGTCATTGTGTATTCATCAAGAAATATATTTATACAGTGTGAAACAAGACGAAGCCGTTAACCAAGCGTTACGCATCAAACTAAGTAACTTTACGCAAAAATTATTGCTAGGAAACGACTTTGTTTTTGGGGTGAAAAATCACGTTTTACGGTAGGACTCAATGTAACGCGCTCAAAACATTGTGCTGATGGATGGATTAAATAGTACGAGGGTCGTGGAGGTGTTTACAGTAAAAATCTTACGTAAAAAGACCTATTTAAAAAAAAACTTGTGAAAAAGTTGAAACTTTGACCCCCAATATCTCCATAGCTAGAAGGTTCCAAGGTATGGTCTAGATTCTAGAACAAAAAAAATATCGCAATGACGCGCGGGTAGAACAAGTACCTTTTGGATTCGTTAAGGGTCTTGTTACACCCTTTAGATAGACGCAGACTGGAGTATAGACTTTAATAATTTGCGCGGGCTTTAACCATTAGTCCCATTTATCACCCCTTTTTAATTATTTTAGGGGTGTCATTTCCAGCAACCCTTGTTTTTAAAGGGCGTAACCCTTTACGAATCCGAGAGGCCTTTGTTTTATTTTTGTTCTGGACATTACCAGCAGGGCTGTTGCGTATCTCTGTTGACAGCTCATGTGATCAACACTTGACGAGTTTTGATATACAATGACAGTTCTGCACGGGTAGCGTCAGTTGAAACCAACAAGAACGGTCATTGTATATCAAAACTCGCCAAGTGATGATCACTATGAACTGTAAACAGAGATACACAATAGCCCTGCTGGTCTAGTTATGAAGATATTGTTTGAAGGTAAAGGTTTAACATGCTTTATTTTAAATACTACGACGCCTGTTCTAATAAATGCATCCATCAGTACAATGTTGTCAGTGCGTTACATTGAGCGATACCGTAAACCGTGATGTATCAAAAGTAGTCGTTTCTAAACAATCATTTGCGCAAGGTTAAGGTCGTTTTCAATAACTTACTAACAGTTAGTTAACGGAACGTTGCTATCTCAGATAAACAGTTAAAGAAACATCAACTGTCAACCCTCCGAGAGACAGATAAGTGACGTGGATAGGAAATTCCTGTCAATTCATTGCTAACTTTGTTTATAGAAACACCGATAGCTACTAAAGTAAGGCTATTAACTAACCGTTATACGTAAGTTATAGAAAACAGCCGTTAGTTGAATATACAGAATGCTTGATCCTAATCCATTCACCAGGGTATCAATTTCCCGAACTTCACACTCCATATGACCTTCGGTATCGTGCTGGTGGCTGTCCAGACTTACTTTCAGCTGAGGTTCATCTTCCGGGACATTAACAAGCTTAAGCTGCATGAGTCCAAAGACGTTCAAGGTAAGATTTCGAAAGAATTGTGGCGATGCAGTCATATACGAACGACAACTGTCTTTAAGGTGAAAATCTACATAGATAAACGCATTCACGTCGCGCTGATCAGGCGAAAATTTACCTTTTAATTAAAAAAAACCCATTATATTCAACACTAGCGGTGCATCGCGGTTTCCCCCGCCATTTCTGCCTTTTTGTTCTTTTTGCTCGACTTTTAAGAGTCGTAGCGTGATATTACTTCCTGAAGAATTTGACAATCAAATGCGAAAAGATTCTTTAAAATCCAAGATTATTAGTATGTAGATTCAGCCCACTCATTCAGCAAGTTAACACCACTTATCTTCAATACGGTCAGATCTCCGTCGTCAAATTGCAATATGGCGGCGCGCGGCCGACTCACTCCCTCACCTGAGCGGGGACCAGCTGATAGTCAGACAACGGCTAGAGAGAAAGATTAGGAAGCTGACGGTCAAGCTCGATGGCTTGGTGAAGGAGGAAAGAGTCAAGACTTGTTCTAAGGAAAACTTTGAAGCCACACTTGCTGATATGAGAGAGAAGGTAAATATGAGAAATCTTAGACTTAGCTGAGGACCTCGTTGCTAAATCATAACAGGCGCACGGGTCGATCTTCAAGGATAAGCAATCCTTGTCAAGGTTGGTCCGTGGATAGTTGAACATCCAATACATACCCAGTTACCTCCGTGTTTCGGAAAGCACGTTAAGCCGTTGATCTCGGCTGTCATTTGTAGATCTTTGACACACGTTACGTGTAGTGTCCGAAAGTCTGACAACCACTCTTGCCAATGGTTGTCGTATACTGTTATTCAGCTGTATCCCTTAGATTAGAAGCCAACAATAACATTGTAAAAAGGCTAGATATATGTTGATTCTGTCGGTCGCCACTGTCTGATTCTGGCTTTCAGAAGTTGCAGTGGTTGGGAATAGTGTGGCGGGCTTTACGCAAGAGACAGATGATGAGTTTTTGCTGATTCGTCATCTGTCGAGCCTATTCACAACTATTGCAGTCGACTTCCAAACTAATGAGATGCAGCTGAATACGAGTATTTTATATGAAACGAATGCCTACCTGACCTCTACAACCCAGTTACAAGGCAACACGCGGGATCTATGAATGGCAGCGGGAGTGAACAAAAAACGACCCCCAGTGCTTTTCAAGACACGGAAGGGTTTCTGTATATTATTATAAAGAATGGTCTGGCTAGGTGATGATCTGTACTGTACTGTGAACTTATTTTCACAATAAAATAGAAAAGGATGAAGTGATATGTTTATTTTAACCATTTTTGTTTACAGTACAAAATTAGAGACAAGGTGTTACTGATCAAGTGTACCGTTGCCATTCTCTTCGTGGTGCTCGTGTTCTTCCTACATTCCATTCCCGAGTTTAGTAAGTCATTATTAAGCGCCTAAAACAATAAGTCGAATCAGGCGTTACTTTGCGTTACTCCACGCATCGAAACAGATGCACGATGGTGCTGCATCCTGCATCCGAGCCGAAATCTCTTTTGTGAATCCTGAATATTTTGCATAACATTTATTTTAACCTAAAAAAAACTCTTTTAAAAGTTTAACTTCCAGACTTATCTAAAGCGTTTGATTTGGTTGATCGTCCAGTAATATAATGTATACGTCAATTTTGTAAACGAATCAAACGTGTTTATTTGCGTCTAATTAAGACAAAGGATTTTTCATCAGGTAATTTTTTTTTTTTACAAATAGTTTTTTTTATCTGCAATTAAAAACTTTTATTAAGGTGTCCCTCAGGGCAATGTAATAGGACTAACTTTTTTTAAGAATGCTGAATGCTGAAAAACTCAATAATACTTTGCACGTCCCGGGAATCAAATTAAGTGCCGCCTGCTCAGCAGTAGCTCTTGCTACCAACGACGCAGTTATGCTGATATACTGATTGCTCATTATTCAGTTGCTGGAACTTTATCATAACTTCTCATCTCGCAGACTGCGCTGCGCTCCTCTGGACTGAATAGACACTAGAACGTTGCTTAGCGATAGCTATATAATGTTGGTATGACGGTAAACCATATTTTGGTTACTAGAGCGTTACCTTTTCTCTTAGACCGCGTGTCGCTTAGTTGGACGGCTCTGCTGGGCGCGCTGCTGCTCCTGACGCTGGCAGACCACGAAGACCTGGAGCCGGTGCTGCACAGGATCGAGTGGTCCACGCTGCTTTTCTTCGCCGCGCTCTTCGTGCTTATGGAGGTAAATCGTTTCACTATCCAGCCTCTTTCATCGTCATCTACTGTCGAGTCTGATCAATTGATCGTAACTATGTTGGAATCGAAATAAAATGAAAATGAATCGAAAAGTACGTTAAGCCATTCGTACTTTTCGAGGCAGGGGGAACTCGATATGAAATTGACCATCTATTTACAGTCCGACCTTGGCAAGGGTTGCTTAATCTTGAAGATCGACCTGTGCGGTTGTTATTATCCAATCTCCTAAATAATATAAAGGTAAAAGTCTGTATATTTGTGAGTTGGGATGTTTTTTATCGATTTTCCTGGATGAAGTATCACTACATAGTATAAAACAAAGTCGCTTCCCGCTGTCTATCTGTCCTTATGTATGCTTAGATGTATAAAACTACGCAACGAATTTTGATGCTGTTTTTTTTAATAGATATTGTGATTAAAGAGGAAGGTTTTTATGTATAACATTACACCCGTGCGAAGCCGGGGCGCGTCGCTAGTCTATCACAAAGTAATGTTATAATACAGGGTATAACAGGACCCCTCACGAAGCCGTCAACCAAGCATTATGTACATCAAACTAAGTAACTTTACGCAAAAATTATTGCTGGGAAACGACTTTGTTTTTGTGGTGAAAAATCGCGTTTTACGGTAGGACTCAATGTAACGCACTCAAAACATTGTGCTGATGCATGGATTGAATAGTACGGGGGTCGTGGAGATGTTTAAAATAAAAATCTTGCAAGAAAAACAGGTATTAAAAAAAAAAAACTTGTGAAAAAGTTGGAACTTTGACCCCCAATATATCCGTAATTAGAAGGTTCGCGGGTATAGTCTAGAACAAAAAAAATATTGCAATGACGTGGAGAACAAAGGCCTATCAGCTTCGTTAAGGGTCAAGGTGGTAATAATTTCCACGAAGAAGTAAATTGATACATGAAGCATTTTTTTTTTCTTTGTTGTCTTTCCCCGAAGAACTTTTATTTCATCAATTTAAACTTTTATTTTTTGAAAGTACAAAATTTACCATAATTTCCGGAGGTTTCCCATTTAGGTGAACCACGGGCACATTGTTTTATATAATCATTCTTAGTTCACCAATTAGGTGAACTACGGGTACATTATTTTGTAAAAATACCCATGGTTTACTCATTAGGTGAACCAAGGGTACAGAAATTTAACCGTGGAACACTAAAGGGAACCTCTTTGGTGTTCCACGGGTCAGAAACGTTACGCCCTTCATTGTACCATAATTCTACGAGTAGCTATTCGAAGCCACAAGCAAAAGATAGTGAAGCAGTAGAATGGGGGCTATCGCGTATGAATTCGCCGTTAGAGGCGCTAGTGTAGCGCGAGGGCACCGAAATGTCAGATGTCATAGAGTATTCGCGCGTTGCGTGCTTTTTTATCACGTATTTTTACAAATATTCACGATTGTGGTCTAGATTGAGCTATTCCTGATTAATTATGACTTGAAGATTTTAAGTAGCAACTTTAGGATCTTATTTGTTAGTACTTGGAGATAAAATGATTTTTAAATGTTTCATGCTTGCTAATTTTAGGAAGAATATTACACTAATTATTATATTGAAGTATACACTATGTTGTTATACGTAATAAAACAACATTTTTATGAAGTTATTGGTACTCTAAAGTAAAAAATAGAATCATTGACAGGACCTTAATCGACAGTCGCGTCATCTGGTGAACTGATAAACGATAGCCCTCATTAGAATTCATGTCCTCTATTCATTACAGCCAATTCGTTTCTTTATTTTTCTTTTTCTTTTTTAAATCTTTTTGACTTTACGTTCATTTACTTTAAAGTAAATGAACGTAAAGTCAAAAAGATTTAATAATATGTTATTTTAGGCTCTGTCGAAGCTAGGTCTCATTGGCTACATCGGAGGCTGGACGGAGGCTCTTATCCTGAGGGTTGATGAGAGCGATCGTCTTGCCGTGGCTTTAATACTTATGGTGTGGGTAAGTACTACGTGGATAGTTTATTTACATGTACATTTGAAATGAATATTCCCCAAAAGTTGGTAGTTGCGGATAAAGTTCACGTTTGTAGAGTGTCCTCTCTCTCTTACCTATTTATTTATCATTAAAGGTGGATGCGCAAGAGTGGCCCGCGAAATTTAAATTTTCTTACGTTTATTGCAATTTGCAGGTCAGTGTCAGGTTGTGTGTTTATGAAAATATGAATCGCGCCAGTAACACGTATGAAGTTACAGAATTACTTATAATAAAATCATCAATACAACCCTCCATGTTCATATAATCCCATTGAGTGACTTTTTCATGAAATAGCCATTGAATGGGGTTAAATGAACTTGGAAGGCTGTATTGATGATTCAAATGATTATAATTTTGTAATTCCATACGTGTTACTGGCGCGATTTATATTTTCATCAACATACAACCTGACACTCACCTGCAAATTACAATAAACTTAAGAAAATTTTATATTTCGCGGGCTACCCTTGCGCTTCCACCTTAATACATAAAGAAAGAAGAGCACAAAGGTAACCTTGTGACAACCTCTTTAAAATTCGACGTGTCATAATTATTAACACCCGAAGAACTTGTTTGTTTTTTCTTCAAGCATAATAATTTATCGCCTCTCAGAGCACGAAGTTGTGATTTCAAATCCGAGCATAAAACTAACTCGTGACGTTTTCAGTTAATCCTTTGAGTTAAACTTACTGATCGTATAAGGAACTTGATATTAGGTTCAAAACTCAAATTGCCGATGGGACGAACTTGACTCTTTTCACAAAGATTGGCGAGTAACAGCACTGGAGGCCTTGCCCTGCAGTGGGACACAAACGGCTAATAATAATGATAAGTTTACCTTGTACAGCACAGACATCGGTGAAGGAAAACATCGTGAGGAAACTTGTGTGGTGAAACAAAACCTAGATATTGCCGCAATGGGTATTAATTGTAAGGAGGAAGCGTCATAGTAGCCCGCGAAATTATTTACAATTACAGGTTGTATGTTGATGAAAAATGAGTCGCGCCTGTAACACATAATTAAGTAGAATTAAAATCATTAAAATCATCAATACAACCCTCTAAGTTCATTTAACCCTATTCTGTAACTATTTCATGAAAAACTAATTCAAAGTCATGACACTGACCTTCAAATTGAAAAAAAAGTAAGAAAATTTGAATTTCGCGGGCAACCCTGATGCTTCCACCTTAATGCCGCAATTTAACAATTTTGTAATATTACTAACCGTCTCTCTATGAGAAGAAGCCGGTCGCCCTGCGGTGGAATAATAATGGGCTTCTATTATTATTTATGTTGACAACACCTCTCTTGGCAGGTGTCAGGTATAACATCAGCATTCGTAGACAACGTCCCTCTGACGACCATGATGGTGCGAGTGGTCACGTCACTGGGCACACATCCAACGCTCAACCTGCCGATGGCTCCGCTGATATGGGCCTTATCATTCGGAGTATGCTTGGGAGGTAAAAGTGGAAGGATTTATTATTAATACTGGGATCCTTAAAAAGCTTTTTTTAGTAAACATTAACTGTTATATGATTTTCACCATGGCTATTCTTGTATATTTATCCTGGGAAATTTTAGGGCAAACCACATCCATAGGACGAGGGTACTATCTTTGGAACCATATAAGCTATAAAAAAAGAATTAAGTAGTAGTTCCTAATAAGGGTTTTAGTTCTGTTCAGTCTTCAGTAGGACTCGATACCTACGAGAGGTCAGGGGACATCTGCTAAATTCAATGATTGGTCACTAGGACAACATACTATTGAGCCAAAAGCTTGTAATCTCCTAAATTCAAAATGGCGTGTAGGTTGTTACAAGAAATACGAAAGCAATTTAATTCAATCCACTATTCAGGGTGTATTTTTCAAGTGGACGTGGATGGCTAAATCCGAAACTATGAGGAATAGTAAATACTCAAAAGTGTCAGGAGAAGGCCTGATTTTGATGACAACTAAAACTGCATCATTGGATATATTTGTATACACTTCTCCGTCATCGTTATCGCTGGTAGAATGACACTTTGTGTAGACCCTCTGGGCACAGTATGCCCCAGCTACCTTTATTAAATGATAAATGATGTTTATTTTGCAAATAGGTTTTTAAAAACACTTTTACACGTCTCTTTTTTTAAACTAGATGGGGCCGGTATTTCGTACCTGAGTACTCTGAGAAGAAACAGCCGAAACAAACTCATAGTCTCTTTTAAAGTCCAGACACAATCTTGCTAAGGCTTGCTAAGGCTCACATGAGGACTATGCAGATAAGTGTCTGAGATGGTCTCTTGAAGAAAGAACCACACAGATTTGACTGGACCTGTCCAGTCACTGCAAGCATTTGTCAGTTATCGTGTAGCTCGCCTTATAACTCAAGGAGCTCAACGACACGACGAACAATACCAAAGAAAGAACATTTGGGTAGGTCGCTTATAGTACTCAAACTGCCAGACAATCGTGGAAAAAAAAAGAAAAAAAAAAAATTACCCACATTGTCCTCACATTCACAATAATCAAATAAAATTAATAAGTTACACAATACCTACTCTACAAAATAAATGTCATTAAATGTGACCAATTCAATAAAAAATAAAAGTAAAATACTTAACAAAATAAGTATTAATGTCAAATCATTAAATATAACAATAAGAAAAACATAAAACAAAATAATAAAATACTAAAAGTATTCATGTCAAATAAATTAAATGTCACAGTGTATTATGAGAAAGGAATCAATAATAAACAAGCGAAGTCCGAAATTTCGACATTCACAGAGTAAATTTAATTGGAGCAGCTTAATCCCAAGCCTTTTTATCTCCGAGATAGTGATTAATGTTATAGTAGGCTTTCAGACATAGCTTCCGTTTTATAAACGATTTGAATTTATTTAGGCTCAGTAATAGTGTAAAAGTATTGGTGGGCATCATTATCTTCCAGTCCTTGTCCCATTCTACTTGGGGTCGGCGCAACACGTTTTCTTCTTCCAGTCTCCCTTGTCAGACGTCACGGCATCATTTACTCCTTTCTCTTTCATATCATACCTCACACAATCCATCTTTTCTTTAGCCTTCCTCTCCCTATCCAACACGTTTTTACTTTCACTCTTTGTGGTGTTAATGAATATAATTTATTTTTATTAAATCTTCAGGTAACGGCACGCTCATAGGAGCCAGCTCCAACGTAGTGTGCGTCGGCTTGGCTGAGCAGCACGGTTACAAGATCAGCTTCATGCAGTTCTTTAAGATAGGATTCCCTGTCATGATCGGACATTTACTAGTGGCTACCGGGTACCTCCTCGTGTGCCATTGTGTCTTCACGTGGCATTAGATCTAACACCGATTATTTGCACCACAACATGCAATGTAAATGCAAAATGTGTTGCTTTGGATGTTGAGGTGTAAATAATCTGTACCCGGCTTTAAGTTGGTATAATCGTCGCAAACCGGAAGACGTTGCGTTGAAAGGCCTCCTACGAGGTGGACCGATAACCTGGTGAAGGTTGCGGGGATCCGCTGGATGCGAGACGCACGGGACCGGTCAATGTGGCGATATTTGGGGAAAGCCTATGTCCAGCAGCATGTCTTTCGGCTGAAATTATGATGATGATGATGAATGGTCACAAGCGCTACTTCTGAACATGAGGTCCTGGTTTTGATTCCTAGGTCGGGCAGTGTTATTAGATTTTAAAATTATGAATTGCTCAGTAGTAGCCTTTTTTTAATTTAAAAAAAAAAATCTGATGCGAAGTCATCAAATAACTCCTCCCGCTCTGGGCGGAGCAGGAGGGAGTGTCAGACTTTTACTGACTAAAACCCATCCATGTTCCTTACTTTGCCCTTTGTGTTCCAGGGCCGCGGTATCTCTTTCGAACAGTCCCGCAACCCTGGCAGGCATCGGTCATTTCGGACCCCTTCCTGTTTGCTGACTCTCTATGAGGTGCGCGTGGAACACGAACGCGCCGTCGACACGGCCTGTCGTCATAAGACGGACGGACGGCGAGCTAGCCCATAGCTCACCGTCCACAGGCCTCAGTAGTAGCCTGGGGTAGATCTGTGCCCGGTCGATGGAATACCATCAACCAGGCGAGGCTATTAAGAATCGCCTTCTATTACATAGAAATTAAATTAAATTGGGTTGTACTATGGCTTTCCTTTGCTTAACTCCTCTGGGAAATACAGACACGACATTATGAATAGATCGGGTGTAGAAAAACTATTTTACAGATGTACTATCTCGGAGGAGTACTATCTAGGAGCTCGCAGTTAAATAATAACAGCCGGTCGGGTCGATCTTTAGGTAAGCCGTGCTTGCCTAGGTTGGTTTGTGGATGAGTGACCGCCCATTACATACCGAGTTTCCTCCATGCCTCAGAAAGCACGTTAAGCCGTTGGTCCCGGCTGTCATCTGTAGATCTTTGACAGTCGTTACAGGTAGTCAGTGGCCCGAAAGTTTGACAACCAGTCTTACCGAGGGGTATCGTATTACCTAGTACTAACTGGGTTGTGGAGGTCAGATAGGCAGTCGCTCCATGTAAAATACTGGTATTCAGCTGCATCTGGTTAGGCCTCAACATAGTTGGGAAAAAGCTAGGCAGATGATGATGGCTATCTCGCTCACTGGCGGTCGACTCAGGGCAGGTCACCGTTCGGTGAGTGCGATAGTACTTATTGTTCGAATGGATAAGGAAAAGTATTAGGATCCATTGCCATATTGCCGAATGGCGCAGCGGTAGTGAGGCTGCCTTACGTTCTGTTAGTGTGAGTCATGGATGTTTATATGTATAATAAGTATGTATTTACAAACAAAAAGTATCTATGTAGTATTATCAACTATCTGGTGTCCACGACACAAGCCTCGTTGCTTAGTGTGGCATCTAGATGGCGCTGTGTGTAATGTTCAGCGATATTTATTTATTTATTTATATTTGCCATAAACTAGGCTCACACCAAGTTGCTACTTAAAAATAATCATGGGAAATAACCTCTAAATACTGCGCAATCTGGGAATCAAATCCAAGTCAGGCAGTAAGTACTCGTAGCTATAAAATGAATGATACAATTAGATATATTTTAAGAAGTACACACAATTTTAATCTTTTGTTTATTATTATTTAATATTTATATTAAAAAAAAACCGTCCTACACAGCTTTACGTGTATAAATAAGAACATTTAGGTACAAGCAAATATTATTGTAGCCAAAGTCAATTTTTATAAGAATAAAAACAAAAACCTAGAAATAGTTATATAATTTTTATATTTTTGTACAATAACAAAGTGATATATTGATTTAAATTATAGGTATACACATATTTTTGTATTAAGTATATTTTTAATTAATCGTAATTATAAGAAAAAAATACATTATTACCTAACTACTTTATTGTTAAAAAAAACAATAATCCATTGTGTCAAATATAAAACAACTTGATAAAAATATTGGTTTTATTTCAAATTGCATACGTAGACTATTTGCCTCGAATATTGTATGCTGTCCTCCCCAGCGACGCCCTAAGCCGAGGCTCGTTCCCCACGGGGGGTGCCCTTAGCGAGTGGTCGCTTAGTGTTTAAGTATAATTTTAAGCCCCTGGAGGCCTTAGATTCATTTTTAAGGCATCCACAGGTTAAGCAGTAGCCAGCCTCAGAGGCTGAACTGCGAGATGCCATCTCCAAAAAAATAAATGAATATTGACTTTTAAAGGAATTATTAAAAGTATCATAAGCCCGGTTTTACTAAAACTAAGATACACCTAAATGAATTCCTAAATAAAAGGCCTATACGATTTTCAACGCACGGAGCGTTGAAAATTGTATAATGGCTTTCAGCGCTGAGTGCTGACAGTTGACATTCCGACAGGTCATTAGAGACCCTCGTTAGGAATCTCTTCTCTTTTCAGTTCAAAATTTTTCTTAAGTCACAGCTTTTAACGTATTTTTATACTGGGTGTATCAAGACCCTTAACGAAGAAATCTATCAAGCATTATGTACATCAAACTAATTAACTTTACGCAAAAATGATAGCTGGGAAATGACTTGTTTTTGGGGGTGAAAAATCACGTTTTACGGTAAAACTCAATGAAACGGACTCAAAACATTGTGCTGATGGTTGGATTGAATAGTGCGGGGGTCGTGGCGGTGTAAAGTAAAAATCTTACATTAAAAACATGTAGGTATTAAAAAAAAAACTTGTGGAAAAGTAGGAACTTTGACCCCCAATATCTCAGTAACTAGAAGGTTGCCAGGTATGGTCTATAACAAAAAAATGATCGCAATGACCCCCGTCATTGGTATAGGTACAAGCCTTTTAGCTTCGTTAAGGGTCTTGTTACACCCTTTATATCTATGAATTGTATACTTACTGCAATAAAAACATTTATTTAAAAAAGGCGGTTTATATGCCAACCCAAATCAAAGTCACCTAGATTCTAAACGGTTTCATGTACAACATTATTTTGTCATCTTTATAAGTTAGTCTTTATTTTTTGCTTGTTTATTACAAACAGGGTGGCGCTTTGGTTAGCTGCATCCTTCAAAATAAATTTTCTAAACCAAGCAAATACCCAACCGCGGCTGTAAAGCTTCAGATGATAATGATCCTTCATGGAGTTGAGTTTACTCGTCATATCATACAACTTTCTATAAAAAACTCAATAATGATTCGTGAAGAATAACCTATACAATTGTAGACAGACTATTTCGGTGCGTGTACCTTCATGTGTTGTTTTTCGAGTTTCTTTGAGAGAGTTTTTTTATGATGGGTAGATTGGTGAGTCTGCCCATTCAGTCATCCATAAGCGGAACATCGTCAAAGAGGTGTCCTTGAAGGAGGCTGTGTAAGTGAATCGCCATCTTAACAATTTTTTTTAGAGATTTTTCTCTTAATTTTTTAATTACTAACGCTGTGTTTGCGCTGTCAACCTACAAAAAGCATTCTTATTTATTAGATAAAGTCGTTTTTGCAACTTATTTCACAGACACCATACGGTTCAGCATAGTCACTAGTTTTAGATCTCTCGTTTGGAGGAAAATGATTTTCATAGTTGGGTTTCTTTTGAAAATCCCCAGGTTGCATGTAGATATCTTGGCTCACATTAGCGTAATGACCATCGCTACTTTGTTTATGACTTCGGTCGTTGTTCCCAAAATGTTGCCGAGAAGTTCCTTCGCTATAATTATGTCCCGGTCTTAAATCGTTGCTTATTTGTCTAAAAGTGACAGTTTTACTTTTACCCGTTTTTTGTACATTGCTATAATTTTCATTACTTTTATTAATAGGTAAATTGTCGTGCCTCAATTTGTCGTAAGTATTTTGTTTTGAATCACAAAAATTGTTTTGAGTTGTATTATTAGATTTGTGCGATGGTGGTCCTTTAAGTGTATCTTTTTCTTTGTTGATATTAGAAGGGTGAGCACTGTTCCAATTGACTGCTAGTCCAGCAGGTTTAGGTTCGAGGTAATCGTCTATTTCTGTGTAATGGTTCTCGCTAGTGTGACTCTGTCTTTTATCTGGCATTCTGTACAACGTGTCTATGTTTGTTGTATATGTGTCGTTTTCTTCCATTACTCCCTCATCAATTTTAGTATAATGTGAATCGTCGCAGTTAGTTTCCCATTGTCTTGGGAACGCTGGTATTGGGCTATCGTTTCGGTTTGACAGATTATCATACTCGCTCTGAAATATAAATAAAATTGTATTCAAATGTCATGTATTTTGTTTTTCTTATATTCTGAGTCTTTAATTATGGACTAGTTTTTTGGTCTAGCCGTCAATAGCGTAACTGCTGTTCAAATCCTACTATTTTTGTTCTTTTTACGCACTTTTCAGTTGAAAATGTTCATTTCCAGGCGAAAGTCTCTTAATCTATCGACCCTTGCAAGAGCCAGCCCGCGATGCTTTGCCAATAGCACTAAACTAGCCCCTAAACCAGATCCAACCTATCCCCTTATTGCCCTCCCCAGCGACGCCCTAAGCCGAAGCCCGTACCCCGCATGGGGTGCCCTTAGCGAGTGGTCGCTTAGTTTGTAAGCACATTTTGCCACTGGCTGGAGGCCTTAAATTCAAGGCATCCACAGAATTAGACCGGTTAAGCAGTTAAGCCAGCCTCATAGGCTGAACCGCGAGATGCCATCATCAAACAAACAAACAAACTTAATCTATGGATAAAGGCAATAAACTCAGACACTGAAACGATTGAATTTTAACATTTCAGGAGAAAAAAGGTAGTCTTTTGATAATAAAAAACTCACCTCAATAAGGCGAGTCCGTTTTATCCTTTTACGCCAGAGGACAAGGCATATCATCGTTATGATGCCTATAGTGGCCCCAACAGATGCAGCTATAGGAACTATCGGCACTTCCGGATCCTTACCTGGAAAGACGATAAGGTCTATTAGAACTTTGGGGAACATTCATGCGCTTGCGTTATCGCAACGTCTTCGAGCAGTATTGTAATAATGTTCTAATTTTCGGTGTGGAAAGCGATGGAGACAGACGTCCAGCATAGTTCCATCTCTCATGGTTGGCCTCCTGGTAATAGCCAATTGCTTAGGCCAGGTCTAAACCTTTATCCAAATAAAAATCCAAATAAAATTTCATCCAAATCTGTTTAGTAGTTTTTGCGTGAAAGAGGTACAAACATCCATTCATCCTCACAAACTTAAGCATTTCATTTGATAACACAACTGTTAAGGAACGTAATACCTAAGCCTATTTAATATCACGCTACGAACCTTAAGAGCCAAGCTAAAAAAAAAGTCAGAAAGAACGCTACACAAATTGTTTAGGACCTTTGAACTCATTTGTTTTCGAAATGACTGAACCGATTTTAATGAAACTTCACACGCTTAAGCTGAATACATAGGTCTAAAAAGTTGACAGGGAACATTTTCGAAATGTCCTTAAAAAAGAAATTGAAAGGACATGTCTCATTTTCGGCCATGAGATGTACATTACAGTACATTTATCGAAAAAGAGGAAAAAATACCACGAATTCAGGAAAAATATTCTCTCGAGAATTTAAGCCTGATTTGTTGTGCATGGAAAGTAATAGTTTTTAAATTATTGCCATATTCTATTCAACATGGCGTCTTACTGTTTGCCTAATCTGCTTTCGTTCTGAAATCATGTCCCACAAAAACATAATATCACGTCGATATGAAAAGTATCATACGTTCTTGTAATAAATAATAATTATTATACTCATAAACATCATTTTCAACTATTTATAAGCAACAGTGATGATTTCATTGTTAAAAAAATATAATAGGTACTGGTTCTGTAGTGTATTTCTGAAGGAAAAATTCAAAATGACATTTTTTTAATGACAAAACCCATCAGTTTCTGTCAGACGAGTCTCGTTCGTCGTTCGAAAATAACACTGAAAGTCAAAAAAGTCGAAACCAAGTGGTTTCGACTTTTGTGACTTTCAGTGTTATTTTCCTTACGTTCTCTCATTTATGTTTTGTTCCTACGACTTTTGCTTTGTACAATTATTATCAAATAACAATTTTTAGGTTATGCAAACGTCATCTCTACAACCTGTCATAGCTGTCATAATCATACACTCACGACAAACGTCAAACCTTTTTATTTTATATTAAAAATAAATAATAAATAGTGTTTTATTTGAGGCAAAAAACCCATATACAACAAAAATAAAATGGAGACAAATAAAATAGTAAAAAAAAACAGAAATCATTAGAAAATCATAAAGTATCATTAAATTCATTAAAAATCATTAAATAATCATTCAAAATAAATAAACATCACAATAAAATACATAAAAAAAATTGAAACATACAAGTACTTATATTAAGTACCCATAGTCTTAAAAAAATCACATTAATTTTTTCGTCATTTTTGGTTCTCGCTTTGATGAACAGAAATCCACTGCACAAATATAGGGCTTGCAAGGTTGCACGAGACAGCACTTAAAATGCTATTTCTGGAGCGTCTCAAACTTTGCCAAAAGGACCCGTGACCTCATAATGGCGTAAAAATCAGGAACCCTTGCCTCTGCAAACATGCTCGAAGCACTATAGTACCTTGGCAGTTTCATAAGGGTTCGGTAAGCGTCATTGTACTGAACCCTTAATGAGTTGTACATCTTTTTTGTGAAGTTGCACCATAGTTGGCAGGTGTACATTGACAGACAATAAGCTCTGAATAGAGTGTTCTTTACGTCTTTGGTGCACTTCACAAATTTGCGTGCGAGCATGTTACTCTTCACTGAGAGGGCCCTACGCTCTCTTTCTATATCGCAGTCGTCCTGGAGTCTGTCCGTCAAAATGTGCCCCAAGTATTTAAACTGTCTTACGACCTTTATGGTCGCACCATTCAAAAACAGACCGGGTATGTTCCCCAGACCTGAATACCATGGATTCGGTTTTTAGAACGTTATATTTTAGTCCATGAGCATCAGCATAATGCTCACAAACAGACAACAGTTTCCTCAAGCCTTTGATCGAGGGACTCAAAAGAACCATAATATCATCAGCATAGCTCAAGCTATTCACACCAAGGAAATTATATAATTTCCTTGATTCACACAGACATTGCCTAGGTGACAGCCAACTCTGGTTCTCCTGAGTAAGTACCTCGATCAGACCATTGATATACAGATTAAATAAATCCGGAGAAGTCAACCCACCTTGACGCACACCGCAGTCTAACTTATAACTGCTGGATAGAGTGTCACCCCATTTGACTTGATTAGTCTAGTTATTGCGTGCACAAAATCAATTATGTAAAAAATCATAATTTATTCTATTCAGAGGTTTGTTTTGCAGCTTTTATAAAGGTACATGTTATGGCCGAAGTGCCATACAAAAATGAAACATCTCCTTACTGTTTCTATGGAACATATGAAGTCGGTCTAATTCAGCTGTAACTCTATTTTTCGAAAAGGTTCCCTGTCAACTTTTTAGACCTATGTATCCTGATTAAGCGTATACAGTTTCATTAAAATCGGTTCAGTTATTTCGAAAACAAATGAGCTCAAAGTTTGTATGAAATGCCGCGTGCTACGCGCTAGGTGGAAGCGGTGGGTCGGGGCCCGAGGGATGATGCACGACGAGCATGCGGTGGGTGAAGTCGCGGGGCTCAACAAGTTATGAAATAAACGGCCATCACTCACCTGAAGTATTTTCGCCTTTGTCTGCTTCTGCTACCGGTTCAGGCTTCAATCGGAAAATGAGCTCAACTGAGCTATTTACATAAAACTCGCGCTTGCCGTTTGGAAAATAAATACATCGTAATTTCGTTGTGTTGTGGGTTGCGTCTAGAGTCTTCGTAAATGTTTGTTGAGACCACTTAATTGACGGATATGTTGGCGACTTATCTGCTGGAGACTCATAGAATGTGCCTAAAAAAAATTGATAGTACTTAGTTTTTAGAGTGGATTCATTGAGACGCATGGCGTTGTCTTTAAGAGCAAATATGTTGGCTCGCATTGTACGGAAATCCTATATAATGCGAGATCAGCATAAACTGGAAATGTATAGCTTGATGTGTAGCCGTGTGTACATTGTTACTATTATGTTTTTATTTTTTGTGTATTATGTTATTACAATGTGTTGAATTTTATGATCCTGTGCCGGTAAAAATAAATTATTCTATTCTATTCAGGTTTTGGCTAGCCAAAATTGTTTTTTGAAATGATACCTACTACCGACGCATGGGCTAATCTACTTGTTACGCTACGAGTGTAAAATGATTTGTAAAGATATCATAGAAAAAATGTGATCCGATGTTGCAGTGACGCCGCCGTAAGCAAAATAACAGAATTGCTTTGTATGACATGTTACACTTGTACTGGCAGCAACCAGTTGACTATTGCAAGTAGATTATGATTTTGTCCCTCTTTTTTTTTACCGATGGGAAATCATCAAATAACTCCCCCTCCCGCTCTGGGCTGAGCAGGAGAGAGTGTCAGACTTTTACTGACCCATCCATGTTCCTTCCTTTGCCCTTTGTGTTCCAGGGCCGCGGTATCTCTTTCGAACAGTCCCGCAACCCTGGCAGACGTCGGTCCTTACGGACCCCTTCCTGTTTGCTGACTCTCTTTGAGACGCGCGTGGAACACGAACGCGCCGTCGACACGGCCTGTCGTCATAAGACGGACGGACGGCGAGCTAGCCCATAGCTCACCGTCCACAGGCCCGCATGATTTTGTCCCTTATATCGTTAGTAGGTACCTATAATTAGTTTTGCTTATTGTTATTTAGTTTGATTTACAGAATAATGTATTTACGGACGCAGTCAGAAGTCCAGCAGCAACCTCACAAAGCTTTAATTACCTACCACTTTGCCATTTAAATTTTTTCGATAGGAGTTGTAGTTTTCCTGGAAATTGCGATACACCGTTTTTCACCCTTAATCCTTACCCTTCCCGACCTCAAATCGCCCGTAATTTATTTTTCCTCTTTTTTTAAATATATTTTCTTGCTTTTGCAATGGCATTTTCAAAGGCTTCGGCCCTGGCCTTATAATGTCCTTTGACTGTACGTAGATGACGGCTACGTAATCAATCTCTTAGAGTTATATAATCCAACAGGTATACCTTTGAATGTCCACCGAAAGAAATCTGCATCCGCCAGCGGTTGACCCCGCGTACCTTGAAATCCAGTATTCACTTCACAAGTCAGGTTAAGAGTCTCGTTCCCAGAGTATTGATATTCAATAGTCCATTGATTTTCATTATTTGTATACTGGTACAGAATATTATTACTTGCCAGGCCTTGTATACGAACATCTGAAAATTAAGTATTATCATAGCGATTAAATACTAAATATAAACAGATAGATTAAATAGATAGAGAGAAGAATTAAAAAAAAAATGGAAAAAAAATGTGACGTAGCTTCTCGACCAAAACCAGCCGTACCAGCCTGGCAGCGCAGGATCGAGGGCCGTATCGATGGGGCCAGGGTACTCATTGGCAAACTATACTGCTACAGGGAGGGTAATACACGACCACGTGTGATAATGAGACGGGCATTCTCGGGGACTGAAATTAGTCCTCAAGAATTCATGTCCCACGTTACAGAGCGCATCGACTTCCTGAAGCAGAAAGTTTATGCATGGGCGAACCGTATTTGGCAGTATAAGCGGCGCGCGGCGGGTTGATCGGTACTCGCAGAATCGCATGTTCCAGAGCGATGAGAAGTGGGTATACATAGCTTGGGAGCGACCCGAGCAAAATATGACGGTTGTGTGCCACTCGGATCATGCTACCAAGAGTTGTTTCTGGCGCAGCATCTGGTCGGTGCCCGTCTGTCATACTGAGGCTGACTGGATGCGTGATGTCGAGCGAGTGTGTGAAACTATGAAGAAATGGAATCAATTATAATAACGCCTTCAGAGCAGTTCTTCCGTTACCGAATTGGAAATCACCGGGACCAGATGGACTGCACAATTTCTGGCTCACTTGTCAATTCCAGTCATCCTTAGAGTCTGGGACTCTACCGCAGTTTTTAACAACAGGTGTTACCCACCTGCTCCATAAGTCAGGTAGTCCCGCAGAACCCAAGAATTTTACACCGATCACGTGTTTGTCGAAGGTCTATAAGCTTCTTACATCTATTTTGAGAGTGAAAATTAATACACACATTGACAATAACTCCATTATATCTGCCACTCAGAAAAGATACAGGAACGGGTCCAGCGGTACTAAGGAGCTACTCCTCATCGACATGGCCATTAGCCAACAGGTTAGTCGATCCCGCAAGGATCTGTCGACATGTTGGGTAGATTGTAAGAAGGCCTACGACTCCGTTCCACATACATGGCTCATGAGGGTGCTGGAGTTGTACAAGATAGATACAACTCTACGCGTCTTCCTTAAGTCATGTATGGGGCAACGGAGGACGGTCCTTTGATATCCTGGATGTTAACAGATCCAGGGGAATGATGAACCTGTATGGATTAAAAGGGGAATATTCCAGGGCGACAGTCAGAGTCCACTTTAGTTCTGTCTAGCCCTGAATCCTCTAAGCACATTGCCGGAGGATTCAGGTCTAGGCTACCGGTTGAGAAGAGGTGGTCAGGTCAAATCTCACCTTCTTTACATGGATGATCTTTACTTTATGACCCAACAAATCGCAACTAATGGAGCTACTGAAAGTAATTGAAACTTTCAGTAGCACCGTCAGGATGGAATTCGGTGTGGACAAATGTGCTTATGCAATGTGCGCTTTTTTTTTTTTTTTTTTTTTTTTTTTTCCTATGGCAACTCTGCAGCTAACAGCTGTTTTAAAATTGTCCTTTTAATTTTAACTTTAAATATTAAATTTCTTTGTTTGTAAGGCATATTTCCAATTACTCATCAAGTAAAAAGCTTATTATTGTGTATTTTGTGTTAGATTCACGTAACAAGTGCTAATTAAATGTTTTAGTTTAAATGTGAATCAGTGACAGTTACCGGCTCAAGGAAATTTTGCATTGTCATCTTGATATAAGGTACAATACTGTAAATTCTACTTGCTATTATATTGTTTGCGTGCTATAATTTCCCCAGCAATTAACCAGTTCACTTTTTAATTCGGTTAACTACGATAGTAATGACCTTTGGAACGTAAACATAACCTTGCTTGGTTTGGTGACAGTACTCGCTGCAGAACTAAATCTTTTATTTATTTTCTCTTTCATACTTTGCTGCCACAGTTACCTACTCTCTTCCAGTTTCTTTTCTTATCCTTTTTCCTAACTTTCAATCATGACCATGACTCGTTCCGCCCACGCTCGCCAAGAAGAACTTAAACTGGCTCTGAGCGAATTAAAGGTGTCTAAGCAGTCCTGTGACCAACTAAGTAGGGAATTGGATGACAATGAAAGGGTTCTCTTTGAAGCCCACGAAATAAATAGGAAGTTAAAAAAGGAAATGGGTCAGTTATACAATCAATACACTGACGCCATAGAAGACCGGGATAGGCTCCAAGTTATTGTGGACGGGTTCAGCCAGTGTAGCGCAGAATATGAGCAAACTCTTGATCATAAACACTTATTAGAACAGCAGCTACATGAGGCTAGAAGTCAAATAACAGAACTTGAGACTAACAATCATAACATCACTGCCTCGCTAAACCAAAGTCTGTTCAGTGAATTGGTGCCTATTGCCCCGTCAATGGTTTCTGCCACCAATCCCTCCTTCACAATAGATTTGACAGGTGAGGATGATTCCAACTTATGTAATTCAGTGAGGGCAGTCACCAGTAAAAACAAGCTAAAAAAATACTGTTATAAACGAAGGGGGGTGATTTTGGAAATAATGCAACCGATAACGACAAGCTCATATATTCGACTGGCGCAGCAGTCCACAATTCTTAAAGTAGTTCTTAAGTCTACCCTACTTATCTATTTATAACGAATAAGTAGGTACCCACGTAACATCCCTCCACCTTTAATTAGAAATACCTCTTATAATCTACGATAGGTCTATTTCGTTTCGACCTAGTGTCGGGCTCAAGTTCTACGGAGGGAGCTGCTGGAATCTGTTCTCTTTCAGCAGTATGGTCGCCTTGAAGCTCTGATGCAGGCGTTTCCGACTCAACTGGTAGTTCTTCAACAGACACTTCGGACGATGGCTGCCCGGAACCAGTCGGTTGAGATGGCATTATAAATGCTGGAATGATCTCTTCGCATGGCCCATCTTCCCTCCCTCTTAATTTGAGCAACTGATTAGCGTGTCTTTTCACTGTTTGATTCGATTCACTCAGTTTTACTAAGTACATTGTTTTGCCAATATTGTTAATAATCTTGCCGCGTGACCAATAATGTTTGTGTTGATTATAAAGTTTCACTAAGACTTGGTCACCCACACTGAACAAAACTTTACGGTTACCACGATAATTGTCAATCTGCGAACACTGTTTGACTTTAACAACTGTGTCGAGTGCTGCGTTGGATGGCGTCGTGGTGGTCGGTATCAGGAGATCCAACCTACATCTCAACTTATGACCGAACAAAACTTCCGCAGGAGATCTGTTTGTGGTCGAATGTTTGGAATTCCTATAGTTGAGCAGGAATTGAGATATTTTAATATTTAAATCTTTTAAACATGTTCCCGATAACAAATATGATTTTATTGCTTTTTTAATAATCTTTACGTAACTCTCCGCTTGTCCGTTGCTAGACGGATTATAAGTTGGTGAAGTTAAATGAGCAATATTGTTTCGGGTACAAAATTGTTTAAACTCATGTGAACAAAAAGAAGTGCCGTTGTCTGAGCAAATTGTATGAAATAAGCCAAATCGTGACATTACTTCGCAGAGCTTTTCTATTACTACTCGCGAAGTTCCACCTAATGAAACATCAAAACATTCCACCCATTTCGAATACGCGTCCACTATAATAAAAAATGTTTTACCATTAATTGGACCTAAAAAATCTATATGAACACGCTGCCACGGCTGCGCAGGGAAAGGCCAAGGAGTGAGGGGGGTGCGCGGGGGCGAGGCGCGCTGCGAAGCACAAACTGCGCACGCGGCGATGTGCTGTTCAATAGCGACAGACATGCCCGGCCACCAAAATCTATTACGTGCCTCTTCCTTTACTTTTGTGATTCCTAAGTGACCTAAGTGTAACTCTTTTAATACCTTGTATCGTAGACCTGTTGGAATTACTAATCTGTGACCCCTCATTAAGCATCCATTTTCTACCGATAATTCCAACCGGTGGCTATAATAATCCTTAATTAATGGTTCCTTGATTTTATTTGGCCAACCATTTGACAAATAGTCTATGACGGTTCTTAAAACCCTATCTTGCATTAGTGCATCCCTGATATCCGTCAGTGACAAAAATCTTTCACCTTCGTAAACAAAACGAATATAACTTGATTTATCCACTAATGACTCATCCCACGGCGGGTGTGTGTCGGCCGGTTTGACATCCTCCGCTACCGATCTACTTAGAAAATCTGCACAGTTTCGAACGCTGCTTACATATTCTATATTATAATTGTATGCAGAGAGAAAAATTGCATAACGCTGTAACCGATTTGCTGATATCTCGGGAATCCCCTTGCCTGGATTAAAGATTGAAACGAGAGGTTTATGGTCAGTTCTTAAAATAAAAGGTTTGATTCGACCATATAAGTATTGGTGGAATTTCCTGATTCCAAATATTATCGCAGTAGCCTCTTTTTGTATTTGGCTGTAACGTTTTTCTGCTGCATTAAGTGAACGCGAAATATACGAGATAGGTTTTTCTATACCACCCTCAACCTGCGATAACACGGCGCCTAACCCGCTTGGTGACGCATCAACCGTTACAATTAACAAGGCTTCCGGATTAAAATGTGTTAAGGTGGTATCCGAAACTAATTCGCGTTTAATGAACGATACTGCTTCGTCATGTTTCTTAGTCCATAACCAGGGCTCGTTTTTTTTTAAGCAAATCATGTAGTGGACTTAATATCGATGAAGCGTTTTTAATAAAATTTCGGTAATAGTTGACCATGCCTAAAAATGATTTTAGTTCTGATGTGTTGGTAGGAATTCGACTTTGCAGAATGGCTTTTATTTTCTCCGGGGATTTGTGTATACCATTACGGTCAATGACAAACCCCAGGTAGGATACGGACTCTTGAAAGAAAGTGCATTTTTCTATGTTTAAGACTAAACCTGCTTCCTGTAACCTACGGAAAACTTCATTCAACCTACTCATCATCTGATCTTTGTCCGCCCCGCACACTAAAATATCATCAAGAAATAAAAGAGTACCATCTAGTCCTGATAGAAGCGCTTCCATGTTCCGCTGAAAAATGGCTGGTGCACTAGCCAGACCAAACACTAAGCGGGTAAACTTATATAACCCTTTGTGTGTGTTTATGCAAGTGAGCATCTGTGACTTCTCGTTTAGACACAACTGATTGTATGCATGCGAAAGGTCTAATTTGCTGAAATACTTACCGCCATGTAGTTTAGTAAACAGCTCGTCATACCTAGGTAATGGGTATTTATCTACAAGTAACTGTTTATTGATAGTCACTGAGTAGTCAGCACAGAGACGTATAGAACCATCTCGCTTTAAAACCGGCACTACTGGACTTGCGTACTCCGCGTATTTAACTGGTACTAGCACACCCAAACTTACAAGACGGTCAAGTTCTTTTTCAACGCTTTCCCGAAGCGCAAAAGGCAAGGGCCTAGCCTTAAAAAATATTGGCTTTGCGTCTGGTTTTAGAGCTAAATCCACCGTGACATCCTTAAAACAACCTAATTTATTTCCAAACAACTGTGGGTACTTTGTAGAATTAACTGTTAGAAAATCGTTGCAGTTATTCAACGAGCATATTTGTAGGTTAAACCGAGAAAAGAAATCTCTGCCTAATAAGGGCGGCCCCCCGTTCCGCACAACGTATACACCTATTTTTTGTGATTTGTTATTATAAGTAAACATGAGATTTATTTTACCTACAATGTGTAACTTATCGCCATTGTAACTATGCAAAATAAGGTCACTGGCTTCCAACGTTACATTTAAAAAGTGTTTACGATACAATTGCTCAGAAATGACGGTTACTGGTGAACCCGTATCTATTTCAAAAATTTGCTCAATTTCATTAACACAAACAGATTCCCGCATTGGTTCACCGCGAATAGTGCGGATATTATAGCATACATGTTTACCATCATCGTTTTCATCCCCACAGCACTCGACATAATGTTGTTTATTAATAGTTTGTTTGCACATTCGCTTAAGATGTCCTTGAACGCCGCACTTTTTGCACTTATACCGCACAAATCGACACGTCGATGCCTCGTGACCTGCGTAGCCGCAGGCTGTGCACCCGCTGCCGCCACCGCCCGCGCCGCCGCCGCCTTGAGCGCGTTCGCCGCGAGCTGTGGGCTTTACTGCTTCTGGCACGTGGCGCGGCGCGCTCCTGCCGCGTGCTGTGCCAAGCTGTGCTGCCGTGTCCATCTTCATCACTTGAAGTGGTGTACCCATGTCTGCTTGCCGAGTTGTTTCTTGTGCTCCCATACGCGCACTGCGCACGCCTTCAGCTATTTCTAAAGCCCTGTTGAGCGTCAGCTCCGACATCGCCTTGGTAAATAACTTATCTCTCTCAGGGCCGGGTGCCATACCCAGCACAAAACGGTCACGAAGCTGTTCATCAAGACTCAACGCCACGAACCCGCAGTGTATTGCTAAACCACGTACTCGTGCCGCCCACTCTGGCAAACCTTCGCCGACATGTTGCGTGGCACTATGGAACTTGTACCTTTCCGCGAACGTGCACTTTTTCAGCTTGAAATGTCCATCCAATAAAGCTACTACTTCATCATAGCTCAAGGTACCGACCTGCCGCGGTAAAGCTAGATCACGAATCAATTTATAACTTGATTCCGAGCAGTTACTCAGCAGAATAGCTCGACGTTTACAACCGGCTTTATCTTCATCTACCCCAATTTCGTTTGCAAGAAACCACTGTTCGAGTCGTTCTTTATACAATTGCCATTCTTGATGTTCATGGTTAAACACTGTTAATGTACCAACCGAAACTTTTGCCATTTTACGATTATATACGCGTAACTTATACTTTGTCCTCGTCGCCAACTGTTATAAACGAAGGGGGGTGATTACATGAAATACATTAAAATCAATAAATACATTGTCAAAACACAAAAGATGGTTAAAAGGCAAAAGTATTTCATTAAAAATGTTAAATTAAATAGAGAAAGACTAAATGTATTAAAACAATTAGATATATATTCATTTAATTTGGAGCAAAGCACTAGGAGGTACAAAATTGACACAGAACACCTGCAATCTAAACTTGATCACCTACAGGAGAAGCTAAGTTCAATGACTAGCAAATATAATACCTCTGAACATCTTATGAGGGAATATGTGTTGGCGATGAATGATTTGGTCAACTCACAAACAAACAACTGTGACCACTGTCAAACAGCTTCCCATATAAATACACCAGACCATTCATTGGCAACATGTAATATCACCTTACCGCAGCCATGTGTTGATTTGCATATTCCTACGAATAGTTCCCCTAAACAATATAAACAAAAAGTAAATAATGACATAGTAATATTTTGTGATGAGATTGGAAAAGACCTAGGTAATTTGTTATCAGATGAGTATCCAGGACACTCAGTGATAAACAACTGTATGCCGGGATGTTCTCTTTATCACATAATGAAAGAAATAATTAAGTGTAACTTTAACCAGGACACCATATTATTAATTTTGATAGGTAACAGAGGAAATGTGAACAAAGGAGAGTTGCTCCAGTATCATAGGACATTGTCAAACTTAAATTTAAGAAAAATTGTGTTGTTTACATTTCCTTATAGTAAAAGTTTGCCACAGGAAGAAAATTTCCTTAGATATAATATTAGTTATTAATATACGTTGCATAATTTGACATCCAATAGTAATGTTTTTCATTTGATTGACATTAACAATTATATTGGTAATAACTTTTATTTGACAAAAGATAGATATCTTGTGGATCGGTGCTATTTATCAAACTATTGTAGAAGACAGGTAGCTGTATCGCTATCATATTATTTTTCTATTACAGCCAAGAACTTGGCTAATCGAGTTGCCTCTGTTGAGCAATGCAATATTCAGTTAAATTACTCTGCCAATAGTTTGATCACAATTAATGAATCAGTCAATCATTTAAATTAGAAAATGAGACAACAGAGGCAACCTCTTGCAATATTTTAAGGAAGCCAGATAATAAACCAAGAGAATGTTTAGAGGATTTCAATAGTATCAACCTGGTGCATCAAAATATTCAAGGATTTTTGAACAAAGAATTAGAAGTAGAACTTTTTCTGAATTGTAACAACATAGATATTCTTTGTATAACGGAGCATTGGCTTAAGTGTCACCAATTAATTTTCAATTTTAGTAATCACCAGGTTGGTAGTTCATTCTGCAGGGAAAATGCTATACATGGCGGCGCATTAATTATAGTAAATAATCAGCTTAAATTTAAAGACCGCAAGGATATTGTAAGCCTATCTGTTGAGCGAACAGTTGAAATAGCCTGTATAGAATTGGAGCAGTTTATCATATTAAGTGTATATAGACCTCCTTCAGGGTTGTATGATAGTTTTGAAAAGGTAATGGATGAAGTGTTGCATAAAATCTGTAATTCTAAGAAGTCCATAATCACTTGTGGTGATTTTAATATTAATTTGTTAGAAAAATCTGGGCTAAGTACTAAAATTATAAGCCTGTTTCAGTCATACAATCTTGAAAACAAATTTCTGGAGCCCACTAGAATAACCCCCACTAGTGCCACTTGCCTCGATAATATTTACACAGATTTCATACCTACCCACACAGTAATTATTAACTTAATGGATTCAGATCATTGTGGGCAATTGATCACAATTCCTAATGTAAACAAGAAAGTCACTAAGAAGGATATCATTGTTAATCCAAAAACTAAAAATCGCCTGGAAACTTTTAAAACTAAACTTTTGTCTAAATTACCACCTTTGTCAAATAACGGTGATCCCAACCAACAATATAACGATTTTTTTAGTATGTATTGCACACAATTTAAAACCACGTTTGTTCCTAAGACAATCTCGGTTAATAGTAACGCTTCTTTTAACGACTGGGCCACCATTGGTATTCATAAGAGTCGAAAACGACTTTATGAGCTGTATGAAGAACGGACGTATATAAACACTGTAGAATTTAAGTTATATGTTAAGAATTATTCTAAGGTATTTAAAAAAGTTTGTTTTATAGCAAAGTCACGTTATTTGAGTTCAAAAATTAAAAACAGTAGTAATGTAATTAAAATGACATGGAACATTATTAATAGCGAAACGGGAAAGTCTTGCAATCGAGATAGTGACTACAGCCTTGCTATTGGCGATAATATTTTGAATTCAGACACTCAAGTTGCCACAGCATTTGAAAATTTCTTTGCGGATATTCCCGTATCGACTACTAAATCGCTAAACTCGTCACCTGCTGCTGCCGAGTCTTTATTAAGGGAAAACGTTTCAGTCTGTGATTCCGAATTTAATTTTCAATATGTCACCTGTAAAGATATAATTAAAACTTTTCACACGTTAAATGTTAAGAAGACCGCCGATCTATGGGGTCACTCTGTGGACGTTGCTAAGTCCATTATAACCATTGTAGCTCCTTCTTTAGCTGTAATATTTAACGATTGTATTGACCGTGGTGTGTTTCCTGATCTAATGAAAAATAGTAAAATAATACCATTGTTTAAATCGGGTAGTAAATCAGACCCCACTAATTATAGACCCATTTCTGTACTACCCACCTTCAGTAAAATTTTTGAAAAACTAATTTTAGAACAAATGCAAAGATTTTTCAATACACATAAGTTATTGCATAAGAAACAGTTCGGTTTTACAAGGGGTCGTTCAACTACTGATGCCGGTGTTGAACTTTTAGGGCACATTTATAATGCATGGGAAGTTAAATGCGATGCTTTGGGTATTTTTTGCGATTTGTCTAAGGCTTTCGATTGCGTTCTTCATGAAACATTAATCAGGAAACTACACCACTACGGAATCCGGAACGCCTCTCTGGATCTTCTTGCGTCATATTTGAGCGATAGGATTCAGAGAGTTGATGTTAACGGGAAAAGGTCCCCCGGATCCGTAGTAAGAATGGGGGTACCCCAGGGCTCAATTCTTGGCCCATTTTTGTTTCTTATTTATATAAATGACTTGCCTTACCTCCTAAAGGATAATCATGACATAGTGTTGTTTGCAGACGATACCTCTCTTTTATTTAAACTCAAACGTCAGCAGCTAGTTACGGACGATGTTAATAGCGCCCTGGCAAAAGTCGTTAATTGGTTTAATGTTAACAATCTACTCCTAAATGAGAAAAAAACTAAATGTATTAAGTTTACGATACCCCATGTAAGACAAGTGGAAACTAGTGTACTAATCAAGAATGAAGAGTTGAAACCGGAAGATAACACAGTGTTCTTAGGCATAACTTTGGATGCCAAGCTTCAGTGGGGCCCCCATATAGATAAATTGTCAAAAAAGCTTAGCTCTGCAGCATACGCCGTTAGAAAAATTCGTGATTTAACTGATTTAGAGACAGCCCGTTTAGTTTACTTTAGTTATTTCCACAGTGTGATGTCGTACGGTATTCTCTTGTGGGGCAATGCCGCCGATATTCAGACAATATTTGTTTTGCAAAAAAGGGCAATTCGTTCAATTTATAAATTAAGTCCTAGACACACCCTCAGAGAAAAATTTAAAGAGATTAATATACTTACTGTCCCCTCTCAATTTATTTATGAAAACCTTTTGTACGCACATAAAAATATTAATTTGTTTAAAAAATACAGTGATATCCACAACGTAAATACAAGGAATAAACACAAATATGTTGTTCCTGCAACGAGGCTAAAAAAAATAGGGGGTACGTTCAGATGCCAATGTATACGTTTTTACAATAAACTTCCGAGTCATATTCAATTACTAAGCCTAAATAAATTCAAATCGTTTATAAAACGGAAGCTATGTCTGAAAGCCTACTATAACATTAATCACTATCTCGAAGATAAAAAGGCTTGGGATTAAGCTGCTCCAATTAAATTTACTCTGTGAATGTCGAAATTTCGGACTTCGCTTGTTTATTATTGATTCCTTTCCCATATACACTGTGACATTTAATTTATTTGACATGAATACTTTTAGTATTTTATTATTATTATTATTTTGTTTTATATTGTTCTTATTGTTATATTTAATGATTTGACATGAATACTTACTTAGCTAAGTATTTTACTTTTATTTTTATTTTTTATTGTTAATGGTCACATTTAATGACATTTATTTTGTAGAGTATTTTGTATTAATTTTATTTGATTATTGTGAATGTGAGGACCATGTGTATCTTTTTCCACTATTGGCTGGCAGTTTGAGTACTATAAGCGACCTACCCAAATGTCCTTTCTTTGGTATTGTTCGTCGTGTCGTTGAGCTCCTTGAGTTATAAGTCGAGCTACACGATAACTGACAAATGCTTGCACTGACTGGACAGGTCCACTCAAATCTGTGTGGTTCTTTCTTCAAGAGACCATCTCAGACACTAATCTGCATAGTCCTCATGTGAGTTAACCAAGATTATGTCTGGACTTTAAAAGAGACTATGACCTCTGAGTTTGTTTCGGCTGTTTCTTCTCAGAGTAGTCAGGTACGAAACACCGGCCCCATCTAGTTTAAAAAAGAGACGTGTAAAAGTGTTTTTAAAAAACCTATTTGCAAAATAAACATCATTTATCATTTATCATGTATGTAAAGCGAGGGGAGATTATGGAATCCGAGGGAATTTAGCTCTCGGATTCCATACACCTGAGATCCCTCTCCTCATCCGAAAGCTATAAGTATTTGGGTACGTCGGAAGCGTTAGGCATTAACGTAACTGACATGAAGCAATTGTTAAAGGAGCGCTTCGGTCGCCTGAAGAAGGTATTAAATAGCCTTCTTTCCGCCGGGAACAAGGTGCGCGCCTTCTACGGTTGGGTCACTCTGTGGTATGAAGGTGAATGAATGACTGATTGAGGTAAATCATCGGGATCACCGGGGGCCTCCGGCTTAGAGTCACCGCAACGGGGGCTCGTATGCTGGAGATCCCTGGCGAAGCCAGTGGCTCGTCCGCTGACGCTCTGGCGGAAAAGCTCAGAGCGTCCCTAAACGCGGACGAGGCCCGAGTGTCCAGGCCCGTTAGATGCGCAGACCTGCGCATCCTGGGTCTGGACGACTCGGTGACCGAGAAGGAGGTGGTGGCCGCCGTCGCCAGGTCTGGAGGGTGCTCTGCGGAGCAGGTCAGGGCAGGCACCCTTCGTCCGGACCCCTCGGGTATGCTGACCGTGATGGTTAGCTGCCCTGTGACGGCGGCAAAGACAATTGTGGAGGGCCGAAGGCTACTGGTGGGCTGGGTTTCAGCGCAGGTTAAGCTGCTGGAGCCCAGACCTCTGAGGTGCTATCGCTGCCACGTGGGGCACCACGTGTCAGTGCGATGCGCCTCGGAGGTTGATTGCAGCGGCCTCTGTTTCCGCTGCAGTCAGCCCGGTCACGTGTCCGCGACTTGCTGCGGGACGCCGCACTGCGCTGCATGTGCGGCGGCTGGCAAGCCGGCCGATCACCGGGCTGGGAGCAAGGCCTGCGTCCCACCCACCAAGGCCTCCAGAGGCAAGGGAAGGCCCCCCGCCGCCACCGCCACCGTCGCCACCGCCTCAGCCGCCGCCACTGTCGCCGCCGCTGCCGCCACCACCGCCGTCGCTGCTCCTTCCGCAGCGGGGCCCTCACAGGGGGCCCGAGAGGAGACCGTAATGGAGTGTCAATAACGGCCCCATTACGGCTCCTCCAGGCGAACATCAACCACTGCGCCTGCGCTCAGGATCTGTTGCTCCAGAGCATGGCGCAGTGGTCGATTAATGTCGCCGTGGTCGCTGAGCCCTACTTTGTCCCGCCCAGGGACGACTGGGTGGAGGACCTTAGTGGCTCAGTGGCCATAATTTCGTCGGCCGCCGCCGGTACCCCGACCCATGAAAGTGTCAGGAAGGGTCAGGGGTGCGTAGCAGCACGGTTCGGGGAGATCGTTGTAGCGGGTGTCTACTTCTCCCCGAGCCATACTCTCGCCGAGTTCCACAACTCCCTCAGGGAGTTGAGTGTCGTCATCGGAAGCCATTCCCTCCCCGTGCTTGTGCTCGGGGACTTCAATGCCAAGAACTTGGCTTGGGGTTCTCGTTGCACAGACGTGCGGGGCAGGATGGTGGAAGACTGGGCTCTGGAGGCAGGCCTGGTCGTCCTTAATAGGGGTTCTGTCCCAACGTGTGTGCGGATGCGGGGCGAGTCGGTGGTGGACATCACGTTCGCTAGCCCCGCTCTGTCACCGCGTGTCGTTGACTGGCGCGTCATGGAGGGGGTGGAGACCTATTCCGACCACCGGTATATCCGGTTCGACGTCTCCGCCCAGACCCCAAGCGCGCCGGTCCTACAGACCCCGAGTGGTCCGCGATGGGCGCTGAAGTAGCTGGACCGGGAGCTCCTCCTGGAAGCCTCGATCGTGCAGGCCTGGGTGACATCACCGGTCAGGCCTGCCGACGTGAACAATGAGGCGGGTTGGTTCCAGGAGGCCATGTCCGATATATGTGACGTGGCAATGCCCCGGGTTCGGTCTGAAAGCGCCCGGCGTCAGGTGTACTGGTGGTCGCGAGAGCTGACGTCTCTGCGCGAGGCGTGCGTCGCCGCACGACACCTGTACGCCAGGCATCGCAGGCTCCGCATTCGCCCTCCGAATGCGGCAGCCATTGAGGCGGAGCTGTATGAGGGATACAGAGCGGCGAAGACCGCCCTCCAAGAGGCTGTCCTGCGGGCCAAGGATGTGGCCCGCGAGGAGATGCTGGAGACTCTCGACAGAGATCCGTGGGGGCGCCCTTATAAGATGGTGCGGGATAAACTCCGCACCAGGGCCCCTCCGCTGACGCAGAGTCTCCGGCCTGAGCTCGTGGAGGACGTGGTGAGCGCTCTGTTCCCTTCGCGAGGGGAACATCCTCCCCCGCCCATGGCTCCGCCACTTGCGGTGCCGGAAGCGGACCACACTGAGGACGATGACGACATTCCAGAGGTGACTGGGGTAGACCTGAGAGTGGCGGTAGGCAGGCTTAAGGCCAAAACTGCCGCCCCAGGACCCGACGGCTTACCTGGCAAAGCCTGGGTCCTGGCCTTGCAGGCTCTCGGGCCCCGACTGGAGGGGCTCCTAAGCGCATGCTTGGAGAGAGGCCAGTTCCCGCTTCGTTGGAAGACGGGGAAGCTGGTCCTCATCCGGAAGCCGGGGCGCCCTGCGGACTCTCCGTCCGCATTCCGGCCCATTGTGTTGCTCGACGAGGTGGGCAAACTCTTCGAAAGAGTAATTGCCAACCGCCTCGCCGGGCACCTGGCGGGGATTGGGCCGGATCTTGCGGAACACCAGTTTGGTTTCCGCAGGGGGCGCTCGACGGTGGACGCCATCATGCGCGTGAGAGCCCTCACGACGGGGGATGCGGTGTCCCGGGGTGGGGTGGTCTTGGCGGTGTCTCTCGACATCGCCAACGCCTTCAACTCCATGCCCTGGAGCTGCATTAGGGAGGCACTCCGGTATCACCGGGTGCCGACCTACCTTCGTCGTGTGGTCGGGGACTACCTGACGGACAGGTACGTCATCTACCCTGGTTGCAGCGGAGAGTGGAACCGGCGAGAGATGTCGTGCGGTGTTCCACAGGGATCGGTTCTGGGGCCGCCCTTGTGGAACATCGGTTACGACTGTGTGCTGCGCGCCGACCTCCCTGACGGCGTCAGCGTAGTTTGCTACGCTGACGACACGCTGGTGCTGGCGCAAGGGAGGTCGCACGAGGCGGCGGCCGAGCTGATGACTCGCGGGGTTGCGATAGTCGCGGAGAGGATCCGGCAATTGGGTCTCGAGGTGGCGCTGCACAAGTCCGAGGCCATGTGCTTTCATGGGCCTCGGAATGCGCCACCGTCGGGATCCATGCTCACGGTGGGAGGGGTTCCCATCGGCGTCGAGCCGACGTTGAAGTACCTAGGTCTCGTCCTCGACAGCCGGTGGAACTTCGTGGAGCATTTCCGACGTTTGGCCCCCAAACTGGAACGGGCCGGGGCTGCCTTCAAGCGGCTCTTGCCCAACCTGGGGGGTCCAAACGCCTCCTGCCGGAGGCTCTACGCGGGGGTCGTGCGGTCCATGGCCCTTTACGGGGCCCCGGTGTGGGCGCGTTCTTTGAGGCGGCGAGCCGCCCATTATCTGAACGCGCCCCAAAGGGTGGTAGCCGTAAGGCTAATCCGGGGGTACCGCACGATCTCCGGCGAGGCGGCGAGCCTCCTTGCCCGATTGCCGCCATGGGATCTGGAGGCGATAGTCCTCGCGCGCCTGCACGAGTGGCGCGTGGAGGCACTACGCCGGGGGGAAACTCCGCTGCCGCGGCAAATTGTCGCTCAGCGGACAGACTTCCGGCGTGATCTCATGGCGACATGGAGAGAGCGACTGTCGCAACCCCGTGCAGGGCACGCCACTATAATGGCGGTAAGTCCCCTCTTTGAGGAGTGGCTGGAGAGGCGCCACGGCGCCCTCACCTTCCGCCTGACGCAGGTCCTCACCGGACATGGTTGCTTCGGGAGGTTCCTGCACCTAATCGGACGGGAGGAAACGCCCGGGTGTCACCACTGCGAGGATCGACCGGAGGACACGGTGGAGCACACTGTGCAGGTCTGCTCCGCTTGGGCGGAGCAACGCCGTGTCCTCGTAGTGGCGATCGGCGGCGGCGACCTCTCGCGTCCGGCTCTGGTTCAATCCATGGTCCGGAGCGAGACGGAATGGGACGCCGTCACCTCCTTCTGCGAAGCAGTCATGCTAGCGAAGGAGGTGGCGGGACGTGAGAGGGAGAGAACCTCACGTCCCAGCCGCCGCGGGAGACGCACCGGGCGTCGGGGGCCACGTGGTGGCCCCCGGCCACCGTAGACGCGGGCCTGTGGACGGTGAGCTATGGGCTAGCTCGCCGTCCGTCCGTCTTATGACGACAGGCCGTGTCGACGGCGCGTTCGTGTTCCACGCGCGCCTCAAAGAGAGTCAGCAAACAGGAAGGGGTCCGTAAGGGCCGACGCCTGCCAGGGTTGCGGGACTGTTCGAAAGAGATACCGCGGCCCTGGAACACAAAGGGCAAAGGAAGGAACATGGATGGGTTTTAGTCAGTACAAGTCTGACACTCCCTCCTGCTCAGCCCAGACCGGGAGGGGTCATTTGATGATTTCCCATCTATAAAAAAAAAAAAAAAAAAAAAAAGGTAAATAAAACAGACACATGACACTAATGACAGTATTGCGCACGTCATTGCGGTCATTGTGATTTAGAGGTTAATAAAGAAAACATAAAACTTTATTGTAACTAGAGATGCAAAACGGATTTTAAACGTTTTAAACCATTTGGTTTTAAACGGTCTTTTTGGTTTAAAACGATTTAAAACCACACTTAGCGGTTTAATATGGTTTAGAATGTTTTTTTTTGGAATGCACTGAGGCTTTACACGAAGTTATCTAGACCACACCTCCTTCCTGATTTAGAATATATAAAAGGAAAATAAAATAAAAATGTTTTAAAATAACCTTCATTAACATGACAGACAAACATAAAGTCCATCCCTACCTGCCCCATCTCTCCCCGTTGCGATTTTGGTAGCAAAGTGAAAAATAAAAATGCGGCATTGCCGTTTTATTTTAATAAATACCCAAAACATGATTGTTTTCAGTGTCTAATCCTAAATAGTAGTATAAATATGATATATGACTTCACATATATTAATAAAAATGGTAAATGATTTCAATTAGCCTTTTAAACTATTTTTTTAAGTAATTCGAGTCCACCCCAGTTTCATAGTGCGCATGTGCCATCCCACCATACATATTGCAAGTGGACCCTCCAGGTGGGTCACTGGCATTACGTTTGCGGTAAAGTGAACCCACCTGGAGGGCTCTCGGCATTAGGTTTGAGATTAAGATTTAAAACCCTAAAATAAGTGGTAAAATAGATTTTTCAGGGGGTATTATCGCTATATTTGCTATCTGTGGGGGTAATTTCATGCCCTAGTAGGGTAGGGGAAGTGCAATAATCAAGAAATAACAAAAAATTGAAAAAGTAAAATCGCCCGCTCTGATCCCGTGACAGGGGTGTTCAACCTTTTGTGAGATTTTCATGCATTTTTTTTTAAATTTAATTTACGTAGTCGCAATTATTGTTACTTTTAGATTTTAATAAATAACATTTTAAAACTTTTGAATGATTACAAACATTGCATTTGCATTTATAGGTAGTTTATTTGACAGTTAGTTTTGTGTGAACCACCCAGTAACTCTTGTAATACCGGATTATATTAGCTAGCGATACTCCGCAGCTGTGATGGATATCGATATCTTAACATAATAAACCAAACAAAAAACGGATTTGATGACATTTTGTTAGGTTAACGACCATAAGTAGTGCAGTTATTTTAAATACAACATCGATTTAAATCATAGATATGCCCTTGCCGTACTTCGCGCGACCGTGTTCACACTGAGATGAGCTTGCTCGCTTAAACTTCACGGCATATAAATACGATATACTAATAAAATGTTGCAAATAAAAAAACGAATTAAAAACAGAATACAAAAAAGTTAAAATTACTTTCGGAAGTCGGTGCTTTTGCTTGTTTTATCGACATTTTGTATGTTTGAGGTTTAAAGAAACCTAACACGAAGGGGATCGTAGTCTAGGCAATTTAATTGAAAAATGCTAAGCATTATTTATTCCCAATGTCAAGTCTGTAGCGATAATGGTTTCTGAAATATGTAGTTGTGAGTGCCTGTGAGAGATAAACGGGCAGGCAGACTAAATCTCACAGTAATAAGTATTAGTTTTTGTCTATTTTGATGCCGAACACTAAAAAGCCTCGATTGTGAACTCATTTTCGTGTCCTAAAATGGAAAAATAATTATTTTTAGAAAATATTAAAATCGTGCCTATGGTTTTTCATCCCTGAAATAGGACCCACCACGTGGGTTCTCGGCATCTAGGAAGAGGTCGAAAATTGATTGAAAATAAAAATGCTTGTAATTTGAAACCACGGCGTATTCTTATTAATCTTGTTAAAATATACAACTGTTTTTATTTTTACGTTATTTGATGCTGTATTCGCTAAGAAAAACGTACATTAAAAATGAGCCCACGAGGTGGGTTCTCGGCATCCCAAGTGCGACTTGAGTGAACCCACCAGGTGGGTTCCCGGCACTCAATGTGTTAAGTAATTCGTAATCAATGTACGGCCCACGTGGTCGTGGTTTTAAACCGTTTTAAACAAATTTAAAACGGGTTTTAAACCACTGATTTTGGTTTAAAACGGTTTATTTACAACTATAATTGTAACTGAAGTTAAAAAAAAGGAGACGATATTCGTGAAATTAAGAGCTTTGAATGTTGTTTCTTTAATTACAGGTAAAGTAATATTCTTTAGAGGAGTAAGTACTTACTTTTTATAAACATCTTGTAAAACAATAAAAACTTTAATTACAGAAACGCAGTTGAGTTTATTTACGTACGGACATCGGACCTTGAATAAGATACCTTATATGTGTAAAATAAATAAAGAAACTATTTTTTTTTACTAGCTCTCTTTCTATGAATGGGGAGGTTTTTTCGCAAGAGTGGTCCTCTTGAGCAAAGCCCTCCTCCCAATCCTTCCAACTCTCTCGACGGTGTGCTTCTTGTTGCCGATTCCAGAGGAAGCCATAAGCCATGAATTGAATAATACTAAGGAGGAAAAAATAAGTAAATGTTGTTTACTTACCATGGCGTAGTTCATCATGCAAGAATAATATCTTGGCATTTGGCTTCAGCACATCCGTGTTGTTGATACTACAGATTAGCGTTTTATTAGTTAAATTCGATGTGGATATCTGTACTGAAATAACTGCACCTGATTCACTCCAGAGGGCTGAAAAAACAAAATACTTTATTACTTTTCGCCATCGAATAAGTTATAGGGCGCGTAGTGCGTGAGAGCTCTCACGCACTACGCGGCCACGACCAAGAAAAGAAGAAAATTCGGTCACACGACCGCTTCCGACCAGTTTTGTTCAAGATAGCGGCCGATCCGGCCGAGGATCGGGCTCCGTTTTTATCTCTTGGATACGGAACCCTAAAAACCAGAAAAATCAACAATAAATAGATTAAGAAATACGGTGATATCATCACAATATTTCATTTCATTGCAAAGTTGGTGCCGGCTTTTGTCGATACGACAAACATACTCTTGCTCAGTGTTATCATTTTCATATTGGCCACCCTGTATATTTTTGGGAAGATAAGCATGTTATTTCGTCATGTAAATAATTATAGTTTTACTTACTTTTCATTTTTTTAACATATTCTTTATCAAAATAGAAAGTTAGCGTGCCTCGTACAGTGTGATTTTTTCGACACGTAACATTCAATACACCTTCTCTTGCATACCTAAAGATATACTCGTCGTATGAAGAGTCTTTATTAAATATTGTTGTTAATTCTTGCCCATCGGCGGACAATATAATTTCATGTTGATCAGCACCTGTAAAAAATAAAATTGAATTTTATAAACTTGATTCAAGGTAATGCTGGTATTCAGCTGCATCCGGTTATACTGGAAGACCATAACCTGAATACTAGTATTTTGTATGGAGCGACTACCTCTTTCACCTCCAAAATCCAGATAATACTGGGCAACACGATACCCACCAGTATATATAAGATGCTCTGTGTACCCATTGGTAAGATTGCTTGTCAGACTTTTGGGCCTTTGTTTGACTATCTGTAACGACTGTCAAAGATCTACAATTGACAGTCGCGACCAACGCCTAGAGTATATTTATTTTAAAAAAACCGGCCTGACTCGCGCAAATTAAGTAAGCGACAACGGAAGTATTTAAAAATAACTTTATTTCGACAGAGTGACAGCGAAACAGTAATTACTTATTCTAATAAAATATTGATCTTATATACTAACTTTATTGCTAACGTAGTACATGGTACAGCGTGGTCGGATATGACGCATGTCCTAGATAATTATTAATGCTGATCAAACAATGGAATATTCTAGAAAGAACTGTATCTAATAAATACTATTTGCTGACGAAGCTAATATTGGTAGGTTGGGGTTCCTTAACTCCTCCCTCCCTAAGAGAGAAATTATCCGAAGGTGTCGCAAACGGTTTCGGAGAATTTCGACAAAATTTTAAGATCTGGAATTTATACATTATAAAGATAATAACTGCTATTATAATAATCATATACTCGACAATGGTCCATATGCTAATTTCTATTATCACTGTTTGAGTTGTCTCGTCTATTTCACTAATTTTTGCACTTTGTAACACTTCTTTCACATCACTGAAGTCCACATTTCTTAGATCTACTTTCTTTATTCTTCTCTGGATATCCTGTTGCAGCTCTGGCATATGGATCAATGGCAGCTGGAGACTGGAAACTGTAGTGTTTGTGGTAGCGGCAACGATGACTTCGCCTATTTGCGTCTCGCATTGCTGACTAGGGGTCACGATGTAGGTCCCAAGAATAGTGTGTTTCAGGCTTTCTGTATTGCAATTTTCGGTGATGATGAGGTTTTCTTCTGAGTAAACCAACCATTGGCTGTCGGTTACTTTTTGTACCTTAGTTTTCTCTATTTCAATATGGTTCTGTATGCAGCTTTTGTAGTTATTCTTCATCAGCATTATTTGTTCAATGCAGGTCTTAGTTGGATACTGGGCAAAATTGGTTTCAGCACAGAGGAATTTGTCATTTTCAATCTCAGTACATGGGCTTACTACAGGCATGTATTTCAATCTATTCACCATCAGGTAAGGGTATTTGGGTATAATAGTGAAGGTATTTGGAGAGTGGAATATAGGAATGGGTATAACCTTGTAATAATTATATGTTTCGTTATCTATTAGGGGAACTTCTAAAACAAAAACTAACTTATTGTTATTTATATATGATTTAAGAATAATATTACGTTCTAATTTAATTAAATTACGTTTACTTACTGGATATATTGTTCTAGCATGTTTAGCAATGGTTTCTAACGTATTATATAATTCTGTACTATTTATAATGGATTGGTGTAAATTATTCAATTTGCTAAAGGCAATGGCCGTCTCAATCTCTTGTATGTTTTCGTAACAAGTTCGAAAGTTACTTAAAATTTGATACATAGTATTCAATATTTGGAAAAGTATGTTAAACTTAAACTCATGTTCAACTAATTTTTCCATTTCGTTAGTATGTAAACCCAAGTTTTTAATATTTGAATTTATTATTTCAGAGTCATTTACTAATTTATCAAAAGCCTTTTGCATTGATGATACTTTACGTTCGACTACATGCTCTCTGTTCTGTATCATTTGAATTTCCTTATCATATTTAATTGCATCGTCTTCATCTAAATTTCCAGAAATAGCTTTTACCAGTGAGCCTAATGGATTGAACAAGGCTCGTTTATTTCTATAATGAAAAGGTAAGATTTGAAAAAAATCTGTCCTTTGTTAGTTTAACTAGATATTCTATTTGATTTTCTATTCCTATGGTTTCATTACTTAGTCCATTTTCCTTAATTTTCGTTTTTAAATTACTAAAATCCCGAATGTTAGTATCTATTTGTAAGCCTAATGATTCTAAGTCTACAGTTTTATATATAGTCCAATAACTAATCCTCTTCACTGCTACTCCCCGCTTCAGCGCTGCTATCCCCGGATTCTGACCGAGGTTTTCGAGGTCCAGCGTGAATGTTGACGTCATTATTACCAGAAGTACCAGGCACGATCTGTGGAGGACGTTTTACATTTTTTAACGCTACTCTAGTTGTCCTTTTATTTAATTCTACTGGTACTATATTTCTTTCAACTTCACCAATTACTTTCGCTTTTTCATATCGCGGTTTTTCTTTAGCTTTTCTAATCCTAGTATCTTTCATATAAATATTATCGTCTGTCTTAAGTACCGGTGTCGTTTCACCACCTTTTTTATTTATCACTTTAATTTTATCAGATTCTAATTTTTCTGTTACGAATTCATAAAGTACTTTAAGGCGTTTTCTATGATCTAACAATAGCTTCTGAGTTAAATTCTTTTCTCTATCTACGTTAAATACATTATCTGAACAAGTGTGACCAAATACTAGTTCAAAAGGCGTAAAATCTGTTGCTGAATGAATGGTGTTGTTATAAGCCATGATAGCATAAGTCATAACGGATGCCGCATCTAAATCGTTTTTATCGTATTTTGCTATACGGTAAATCTCAATAATGGTGGAATGAAACCTTTCCACTATTGCCATTGAACTGGGATTATTTGGAGTCCCTATATGAAGTTCAATTTTATATAAGCTTAACATTTCTTTTATCAAAGTGTTATTGAATTCTGTACCGGAATCACAACTAATTTTCTTAGGCAGACCATACATACTAAAATACTTAATTAATGCCCTAACTATCTCTGGTGTACTCCTATTCGGTACTTCTATGGCTTGTGCTATTTTACTAAATGCATCTACTACAGTTAGATAATATTTCCCTTCTAAGTATATATAATAAATCCATAAAAGCTTCCCGAAAAGGGCTATCCTGTGTTTGTGTTAACTGAATATGGGGTTTGATCGGTTTTCTATCGTATTTCATACGTTTACATGTTTCACAGGCGTTTATGATTGCCGTAACTGTTTCTTTCATATTTGCCCACCAATAATGTCGTTTAAGCTTGGTTAAAGTTTCTTTAATGCCTCTATGGCACGTTTTCCCCTCATGGTATTTCAAAATAACTTCCTTTTGATCTTCTTCGGATTCTGTCAAATTTATAACTCTTTCTGTACACTCTGTTAACTTAACTGAATCTCTTTTAAATAACTTAATTACCATGTTTGAAAAAGTTTTTCTAAAATTCGGATGTTCAAAGTATATAAAGTATTTATGTTTTGGATCTATATATTCTTTCAAAAAGTCTTTAACTAACGTGTCATTATTCGTCGGTAAGTGAACTTCAAGAATTCTTTGTTTGTTATTGGAAATATCTTTTACGGCTAATTTATTTTTGAGCCATGAATGTACTAACATCTGTTTTGATTTAGTATCGACGGCTTCGTTTAAAATAGGAATACCTATGTGTTCTCTATTTGAAACTGAATTGTTTGTGACCCCATCATCAGAATCCGAAAGTTCTATCGTTTCTATTGGGGTTTCAAGATCTTGTAATTCGCTTTCTATTATTTTTTTTATTCGTTCCTGCCTATCTCCTACATTAACAAATATTGAATCTAAGTCATCATCAATCGCATTAATCTTAATCCTAGATAAAGCATCTGCATTAGTGTTTTGAGGACCCTTTTTATACTTGACTTCGAAATCATACTCTTCTAGCCTTAACCGCCATCATGTGAGTTTACTGTTAGGCTCTTTCAATGAATACAGCCATGCTTATGGTCTATGGTCTGTAAATATAGTAAACTTATTACCATACAAATACGGTCGGAAGTGCTTAACTGACCATATATATATGGCTAACAGTTCCTTCTCGATAGTGCTATATTTTACTTCTGTGTCACTCAAGGTCCTACTAGCGTATGCTACAGGCTTATCTGAGCCTATTGCTCCTTGTGACAATACGGCCCCGATTGCAAAATTGGATGCATCGGTGGTTAAGATAAAAGCTTTACTAAAATCGGGAAATTGTAACAAAGGTGCATTTGTTAAAAGCTTTTTACATGTTTCAAAGCAATCTCTATATTCTTCATTAATAATAATTTTGCGACCTTTCTTTAAACACGCTGTTAATGGTCTGGTTATTTTGGCAAAATCTTTAATGAATTTTCTATAATATCCGATAAGTCCTAAAAAGCTTTTAATCTGTGTAACAGTTTCTGGAATGGGATACCTAAGGACAGCATCTATTTTATCATTATTTGGCTTCAAACCCTCACTCGTAATAGTATGCCCTAAATAAAGTACTTCCTTTCTAAGAAAATGTGATTTGTCTAGTTGGACTTTCAGGTTTGTTTGACGAAACCGGTCAAAAACTGCTCTAAGTTTTTCTATATGCTCAGGCAAACTTTTCGAAAAAAATGATGACGTCATCGAGATATACTAAGCAATGTAAGCCTTGAAGGCCTCGTAAGACGTTATCCATCGCTCGCTGAAAGGTTGTGGGTGCTGTCTTTAACCCAAATGGCACTCTGTTAAATTCGTAATGCCCTGAAGGTGTGCTAAACGCGGTTTTAGCTCGATCCTGCTCCTGGACTTCTAATTGATGGTACCCACTAGCTAAATCAAGGGTTGTGAAGTAGGTACTTTTACCTAACATGTCAAATAGATCGTTAATGTTGGGCAAAGGATACTTATCGTCAATAGTAATTTCATTGAGCCGTCTATAGTCAACAACCATCCTCCATTTTTGTTGACCTGATGCGTCTAACTTTTTAGGCACCAAATGTACGGGAGCACTCCAGGGAGAATGCGATTCCTGGATAATGTTATCCCTTAACATTTTCTCTACTTGACTCCTAATTTCTTTTGTTTGGATAGGAGGTAATCTATGTGCTTTAATATTTATTGGATCTTCATTTTTTGTTCTTATTCTATGTTTAACCTGATTTGTGAAGGTTAATGGGATATTTTCGCAATAAAAGATGTCTCTGTATTCCCTACAAAGTTCCTCAATAACCATACGTTCTTCTGAATTCATATGACCTAACTGTAATTTCTCTAAATTATTTGTTAGTAATCTGTCCACTTCTGTATTATTATCCGTGAAATGAACACTAACCGATGGGTTCGGTATGTGTGGCTCGACTTGAAAAGGTCCTGTAACCACTAAAGTTCTATTTTGATTGCTATAATTCTGAATAACGGTTGTTGCATAGCCTTTAACACAGGTAACTAATGCGGCGGGCATTCGAATCCCTTCTGTAAACTGTTTGAAGTCTAACACAGCTTCCCCGTCCAATAAGTTGACCGGAAGTCTTACTCTAAGTTCACTACGAGCTGGTAGATTGTATACCTCTCTCATAGGTGGTGAATATACTATGGGAATATCAGTATTTTTTAAATGTAATATCTGACTTTCCATGTTAATCTTTGCTTGCAATTGTTTCAGCAAATTGCTACCTATTAACCCATCATACCTATCGTCCACACTGTAAACATAAAATTTGTGGAACTCTTTACTACCAAAGGTAACCGGTAATGGAATAATTGCTGTTTCACTATGAACGCTCGATGCGTGAGTGCTAACAACTTCGAAGGGTTCATACTGTAAATAATTTTTAAAATATTTATTTGCTACATACGGGCTTATAAAAGACCTAACACTACCCGTATCTATCATAAAAACTGCTTTTAATTCTGGTATAGCTATATATGGTAAATTTAAGCGTTTATTACAGTTTATTTTTATTCGCTCTCTAGTGTAGAGGCCATTATGCAAAAATTTCCCGCCCCGGGATCTACAGGGGAAAATTCCTGGCACTCGTTGCATAAATTACTTGAACTCTGTTCATTGTTACTAGAATTATTTATGTAATTAACACGTCGCGAACTTGCAGTACGCATGGTGACATCAGTATTCGCACCTGACGTAGATGCTTGCGCTGCAAAAGGCGCCGTGCTCGATGCATGTGCCGCGCACTGTTGTGCAACCGGAAAAGATGACCTACTTAACTGCGGTGACGAATTATTATTGTTGTTTGTACGATTGAAACTATTTTGATTCTTTTGAATATTATTATGTTGCTTAAAATGCCTAAACTGATGCGAATTGTTCGGTGTAGATGTGCTATTTGTAGCATTATTCGGTACATGTGTACTCGGTACGTTATGCGAATCTCTCATTTGACTATTAGAATCAGACACATTTTGGTTATTAAACGAATTGGGTCTGTTAATTCTATTTAAATTACGTCTATCGTTTGTTTTCGACTCATAGACTGCCTGGAAGTTTTGTTCTTCTAAAACTATTTTTAACGCATCCTCTAAGGTTGTAACGTCGCGCAAACGAACTAATCTAACTAGAAATGGCGGTAAATTAAACAAGAAAACATTCATTGCTCTGTTACTATAAATTATTTGCTTTGCCTTACGTAAAGAGTCATCAATGATAGTTTCTGATATTTTAGCGAATAAAACGCTTTTCATCCGCTGTATTCTATGGCAAAAATCCAAATAACTTTCGCCCTTATTGATTCTACAGGATTCTAACTCCATCGCTAAACAATCTTCTGTGCGTGGGTCACCGAAGTGTTGGTTTAATAGCTTCTTCAGGTCATCCCACGTACCTATAGAGTCTCTTTCCCCTACCAAATTGGCTGCTTCGCCTGATTACCTACTCGTTACCACATGAAATAAATATTCATTTTGAACTACACTTCCTTGGAACGTAGTCAAAATGTATTCACATTTTTTGATAAATAAAGGTAAAGTTCTAGCATCGCCACTGAATACTGGTATGATGTTAACCATTTCCTGTGGGACACGGGTTACGTTTTCCATAGGGAAAAGTTATGAAAGTAACACAAGTAAAGAAGAAAAAAAAATCACTCTAATGTACTACTAAAATATCACGACCATAAAAATAATACTACAACTAAAATCTATGCAAATATTATTACGGCGTTGTCCAATCCCTAATAATACACACACATAGACTTATTACAAGGTTGGGATGTTAATGGAAGAGCTGATAGGAAGGTGAAAAAGATTTACTCACAATTCCGCAGCTAGCTTCATGCTCCCTGAATTACTGCTGTAGCTGGTCCTCTTCCGTAACTCGAAGTGGCTTCTTAATGAATTTCTTTGTTCGGCGATCTCTGCTTAACCGAAGACACGGACGTCGGCTGCTTCTCGTAGAATTGTATACACGGCAGGCTGACTACAGAGATCCTACCGGCTGCGCCAATTAAGTAAGCGACAACGGAAGTATTTAAAAATAACTTTATTTCGACAGAGTGACAGCGAAACAGTAATTACTTATTCTAATAAAATATTGATCTTATATACTAACTTTATTGCTAACGTAGTACATGGTACAGCGTGGTCGGATATGACGCATGTCCTAGATAAATATTAATGCTGATCAAACAATGGAATATTCTAGAAAGAACTGTATCTAATAAATAGTATTTGCTGACGAAGCTAATATTGGTATGTTGGGGTTCCTTAACTCGCACGATGGATTCCGTACAATTACAAAAAAAACACGTTTATTGTATGGGAGCCCCCTTTAAATATTTATGTTATTATGTTTTTAATATTTGTTTGTATAGCGGCAACAGAAATACATAATCTGTGAAAATATCAACTGTCTGGCTATCACGGTTCATGAGATACAGCCTGGTGAGAGACAGACAAACGGACAGTGGAGTCTTAGGAATAGGGTTCCGTTTTTACCCCTTGTGTACAGAACCCTAAGAAAAAATAACATTTTTTTTTAAATCTAAAAGGGAGCCTTGATATTTTTATAAAATACGTCTAATATACAGAACTCTTATGGTACCTACTTTGTTGAGAAGCACAGCCATCAGCCCATGTAATTGTCTATTTAGCTACGAGAAAGAAAACTTATTAGGTACGAGTATTCATGTCATCCTCGACCGACGTCTATCCTTCGGTGAGTACGGTGCGTTTGCGTGCCGCTTTCGCTCACGGTAGACTCCACTCCGTGCTGAATGCTCGCAGCAAATTGTCACTTAGGTGCAAATTGCGTATTTACAGCGCGTGCATTCGGCCCATCATGACATGTGTTTGCCCTGTGTTCGCGCATGCCAAGCCCCACCTCCATAGGATGCAGACCCTGCAAAATTGATTTCTCCGAAGAGCCGCGGATGCCCCGTGGTTTGTTAGGAATGAACGACTCCATGTTGACCTTAGAATCCTGACCATCAAACAGTGTATGAAACGTCTTACCAAGCGGTTCCTAGATTCAGCAGAGAAACAATCTAACCCGCTAATCTCATCGGCCGCCCGATATGTCCCCTCTAATATAAGTAGGATTAGGAGACCCCGTCTTTCTCTCCTCGAACCCGACTACCCCATCACCCTCCTTCGCCGTCCACAAGCCCGCGCCTACGGCGCCCGGTGCATCTCCCGCGGCGGCTGGGACGTGAGGTTCTCTCCCTCTCACGTTCCGCCGCCTCCTTCGCTAGCATGATTGCTTTGCAGAAGGAGGCGACGGCGTCCCATTCCGTCTCGCTCCGGACCATGGAATGAACCAAGGCCGGACGCGAGAGGTCGCCGCCGCACATGGGGTGCCCTTAGTGATCGTTCATTTAATGTGTAAATCCTTAGTTTGTAAGCCCTGGCTGGTGGCTTTAAAGTAATTTTTGGCCACCACAGGATTGTCCGGTTAAGCAGCATCAACCTCAGAGAATTGTTACGCTACAAGGGTCAAGTATTGTTGTCTTCTGTTAATGTTAAGTACTGTATCATTATGTCCTTATCAAGTCTGTGTAAAAGTAAATCAGTGTCAATTGTGAAAGTCCAATATGCAGTCAACTAGTACCCTTCGTGTGTGTTTGTTTTATTAAATCCTCCACCTGCAGTTCCCCTACATACTTACCATAAAAAACATGCACTTGCACTTCACACCCTTTGCCCAGCCTTTCAAAAACCAGGGGGGTTACTATGACGTCCTACAGCAGGAGTAATTACAGTGTGGGAAAGAGACAGAGCTATACAGGTAGTCTAGCGCATCTCTTTCCTACACTGGAATTACTCCTGCTTTAATACGTTATGGTAGGCCAGCTGGTGTGCAAGTGGCATTAGTAACCTACTCTTTCGAAGGCGACGGCAGCCCGCAAGCATCAGCTGCTTTACAGTTGACTTATGACGCTGCGGTCATTGTAATCGCGATGACACAACTCGCAACTTCGACGGCAGTAGCACTTCTTTTTCAGCTTCGTGAAAGTCATTTGTCAAAGAAAAAAATGCAGTATCAAACTCAAAGCATTTATTTCAATTAGACCACTACAGGCACTTTTGAATGTCAAAAAAAGCGAAGCTACCGGTCACAGTGATATAATAACTTCTGAAGGTACTGTAGTTGCACTTTAGAAAACGCAGATCTATATGGAGAAGAATGGGCAAGATACTCCATGGACACTCTTTTTAATCAAAATATTGTTACAAAATCTTGGTTAAATCATTCACGTTGAAAAATACATATATGTGAGAAAGGCGTGCAAATTAAGAGCGTCCTACCGCTGGCTTACCGCGAACTCTCATTACAGTGCATTACAGTATTGTTTTAATCTTACTTCAGTGCGGGAAAGGGATGGAGCTAGACGTCCTGTGTAGCTCCATCTCTTTCGCACACAGAAGTGACATTAAATTAAATAGGTGAACCACCTAGTTTGCGGTCTGCCGCTGATGCTCGATTGCAGATTCGTCGCTATCAGTTGTGTCGCTGCGGTCGGTCGTATGGGGGCTATCGCGTATGAATTCGCCGCTAGAGGCGCTAGTGTAGCGCGAGGTCACCGAAATATCAAAGGTCATAGTGTTCGCGCGTTGCGTGCTTTTTTAACAAGTATTTTTACTAATATTCACGATTGAGGTCTAGATTGAGCCATTCCTGATTAATTATGACTTGAAGATTTTAAGTAGCAACATAGGATCTAGTTTGTTAGTACTTGTAGGTAAAATGAAATTTAAATGTTTCATGCTTGCTAATTTGAGAGAGAATATTGTAAATGATGTAATAACTAATAATAATAAACTTTTTATGAAGTTATTGGTACTTTAAAGTATAAAATAAAATTATTGACATGACTGACTCGACAGTGGCGCCATGTGGTGAGCTCTTTTGAGCTTTTGATGAGGGCTATCGTTTTTAAGATAGTTCTCATTTGGGGCGGCTTTACCACTGCGGTCTGCGGTTGCGATCCATGCGAGGGTAGGTATTCATACAATTCAAATCACTTACCAGCTTGCTGATCTCCTTTCTTCTTCAAAAATGTTGTTCTGTAACGATATTCTCTACGGGGGTTTTCGGTAGCGCGTATACAGTCCATGTAATAATTATTAATGTTTGATTTCAAGACAAGACGAAATAGGTGTGGTTTTTTTGCTCGAGGTTTAGTTTGAAACAGAAGAATACCTGAAACATTATAAAGAAAGGAAGAAAACGTATTTATTAGACTCACATAGGACAATACAAAAAATGGTTGACATAACATTAAAACAAAATTTTACAAGAAAAAACAAGTGAAATAGGACCTGTGCGAGGCCAAAAGGCTATCTCAGTATGGTGCTGTATCTTAAAAAAAAAGGTCACAGCGCTGGTATTCTGATAGGGCCCAAAGTGATACCCCACGGTCAGATACGAATATAAATTTAAATAAAAAATAAAGTGTAAAACGAATAAACAAATATAACTTTGTAATATAGTATAATAAATTTGAGCATAAAAAGAATAAAACTATAATAATTAAATCTACACCCAACGTAACCTAAATGTTAGTCTATGCCATGAGTGTCAATGGCAACACTGACCAATAGACGCGGGCGCAAACTTTTATGTCAGATTGTCAGCAAAGAGAACCCAAATCAATAAATCAATAGACATTGGCAGAATGGTCGACATCGGCTTTGTTTGCCATAAGAAAAAATTGAATAGAATAAATCAATAACAACATATAGTGTGCAGTGATCGTGTTACGTAGTCTGCCTACACCAAAACGGTTAAATAGCGACATGATAGAGATTTACGTGCAACGGGTATTTTCACGTAAAATTGGACCACAGGAACTCTGCTGACTCGACGCTCCGTGTGGCCGCCGACCACCTACTTCGAATCTGATGATGCCTCATCCGCGTTTCGCAATCGTTCAGAATTGTATTTTTCTTAATAATTCATTTGGCACTTCGGTACAAGCATCGACCAAGTCTAGACTTAAGATCTAATATTGTAATTTGGAAGTAATTAAACTCTTCTTTAAATTATTTTCGTTTTTTTTTAAAGTCCTCCGGCTGTCACCTTCATAATTATCGTGTAAACAATATCTACTCTCATGCATTCATGCATCTAATAATATGCATTAATTAGATTGTCAGTGCGATTATTATCAGCCTCTAGTTGCTTTTCAACATTGTCTGTTAGGTACATAAATATATTTTTTCGTCGTTTTCCCAAGTGGTACTGCTAGCAGCGCAGCAGCAACTAACGGCAGCTTCGCGGTCGTTGTTCGCTGCCTTTGTCTGTAGCAATGGCGACAACAATAGGGGTAGGACCCATCACCATCCAACAGCAGTCCACAGCTGGATAAAGGCCTCTCCAATAGGGAATATGCATGTAATTTTTCATTACTTAAGTCAATAAAATACAGTTATTACTATCAAGCCAAGAAAATAATTAAAAGTTAAGTTCAATTCCTGCTCGGCGCTTAAAAAAAATATTAAACTCCTACAATTTTCTACGACAGTTCAAACGTCTGTGACTGTCGCGGCCATTCATGTCACGCTTAGTGACGTCACTTACTTCTATCTGCCTTGTTTACATCATTTTTCCCCCCTTAATAGAATAATTTCACTAATTGTAAGTATGTGTTTTATTCAATCATCACAAACTTTCGCATTTATATATTTTTATATTTGTAAGATAGGATAATGTTCGACCCATCGGGGTTTACAGGCGTCATGTGTCTGAATATGGATGTGGAGTACTAACCTGCTGCATTATAATATTCCAAACGCAGACTGGAAGGTTTATCAAGGTCATCTGGTGCCTTATTGCAGGAAATTTCCAGGTCCTCGCCCTCTACAAAAGTATAGCTGGCCTCTCCATCGTAGTTAAATGACAGGTCAGCGGTTCCATAAGTCAAACTGCGGCTGTTCGCAGTCAAAATTACTGCTTCTGGTGAGAAAAAAATAATATGTAATAAAAACGGGGCTGTAACTAAAAAAAACAAAAGATCACTTTTTAAAAAGTCTGATACAGTTGGTGACCTCAAATCTTAGATTAAATAAAAAAAACATCTAGCAGTTTTTTTTTTAATTTAAATAGTCCTTCTGACCGTTTTCGGTCACGTCGGCCAATCTCAACGCAGATTTACCATCGGCGCGCGGGAAATATTATAGTGCTCAAGTGTGTGCGCAGACACGGGTGCACTCTCTGTTCCTTCATATTCCGATGGGACGACAATCCGACACGACCGGAGAGAGATCAGGCGCAGGACCAAAGGCTTAACGTGCTTTCCGAGACAAGGGGGTATCATACTACTGATAAATTTCTAATGGAAAAAGCCCAAAGCAATTTTTTGCCCGAACCGGGAATCGAACCCAGGACCCCAAGCTCAGCAGCCGCGTTTGCGACCACGAGACCAACGGGGCAGATCGGGGCAGTATCTACTGATGTAAAAAAGCACTTACTTGCTCCTCTGACATGAAGATTGAAAAATAAATCTTTTGCAGTATAGTTCTTTTTCTTGTACACATATGGCGTCCTCGGAGGGACGTAGTTTTTTAAGACTGTGCAGGCCCACCTAGTACTCATTTCAGCCGTAACGTTTTTGACCTAAAACCAGTCATATAATGAAATCAAAAGAGCACGACTTTTTTTTCAATAATGATGTTGGAGCAATTTGAAAACACTCACAGATAATTTAGCGATGACATTGTTACTAAATTCTGCTGTTGGTATAAAGTCGAGCTCATTTGTTGTTTGTGCGTATCTTGAGCGACACCTGGAAACATTAATTAAATTAAGCTGTTCTTTTGTTGTCTCTTTTGTTTACTTTACCTTATATGCCCTAACAGGGCCACTATGTTCTAAGAACTGATATCCTCTGTTAAGAACTTTATTTATGTACACATAGTTAGCAATAAAGAATTTGAATTTGGATTTGAATTATTATTACTTTGAAATCTAATCCTTGGTATATATTTGCAAATGGAGACACAAACGAGTTTTCGTTTTACTTATAAACTATGCCGTTTTTACTAACTTACCATACGTGTCGCGGGTAACCATTTTCTATAACTATCGTCAGTGGTTTATCTTTCCAAACTGTGTAGTTCTTGTTTCCATCTTCGCTATAACACAGACGTACCTCAGGATTTTCTGCAAGTACAAAATTTGTATTTTGGAGATTACGCCACAAGGTTAGTTTCTTGTTCATTTCGGCCTTTTATTGTCGATCTTTTACTTTTAGAGCATCGTCTGAAGATATACAGGGTGTAACTAGACCCTTAACGAAGCCGTGAACCAAGCATTATGTACATCAAACTAAGTAACTTTACGCAAAAATTATTGCTGGAAACGACTTTTTTTAGGGTGATTAATCGCGTTTTACGGTATGACTCAATGTACCGCACTCAAAACATTGTGGTGATGGATGGATTGAATAGTACGGGGGTTGTGGAGGGGTTTAGAGTAAAATGTTACGTTAAAACAGGTATTTAAAAAAAAACTTGTGATAAAGTTGGAACTTTGACCCCCAATATCTCCGTAACTAATAGGTTCCCAGGTATGGTCTAGGCTCTCTTATTGTTATTTATAAAGGGTGTAATAAGACCCTTAACAAAGTCGAGTGGTACTTGTTCTCCCCATCATTGGATATTTTTTTTGTTAAATGCCAATGAACACGGACAAGCGCTGGGATGCTCAGCACAGGATCAGCATCGCCTCAACTTGAGCCAAGACGAGCCTTTTTTTTTTTTTTTTTTTTTTTGGTTTCGGGGTGGAAAATCCTCACGGATGTCCCCCGCCCTGGGGCGGGCGGAGGGGTCTGTCAGACTCAAACTGACTAAAAACCACCCCGGTGTTCCCTTCCCACACTTGCACCGGAGATCATGGGAACTAGTGCGCCTTCCACGATCCCCAGCTAGTGCCGGCCCGCGTCCGCGGGCCTCCTCAATTCTACGAGGGGAGTGAGGTGTACTCCCCCCGCGACCTCAGTAGGGGCGCGCGTGGAACACTACGCGCCACCGCCTCGGGTCCAGTTACATGGGGGGGCGGCGGACGTCCCCAAGTCCGCCGTCCCTCTGAACCCGTTTAGGGGGGCTGGAAGAGGGCGTTGTCCGCCCTCCGCCGACGCCCGGTACGTCTGCTGCGGGTCGGGAGAGTGCTTTCGACTTCCCTCAACCTTTCCGCAGCCTCCTTCTGTGAGATGACGGTTTCACAGAAGGAGATCACCGCGTCCCACGACTCTGCGCTCCCGACCATCGAACGAGCAACGGCCGGCAGCGTCAGGTCGGTTCCGACTTCTGTTATGAGGGCACGGCGTGGCTCCTCCCATGCGGCACACTCTGCCAGCGTATGCCACGCCGTGTCCTCCAGACAGTGGACGCAGTGATGACACCGAGCGTCCGGCTCCCTGTTTATGCGACACAGGTACTTCCCGAAGCAACCATGCCCCGAGAACACCTGCGTCGCCCGAAACGACAGGGAGCCGTGCCTCCTCTCGAGCCATTCCTCGAGCACTGGTCGGATCGCCTCAATGGTAGCGAGGCCGGCGGTAGGGCGCAAAAGCCTATCCCGCCACTCCGCCACCAGGACCTCGCGGAGCTGAGACCGACGCAGATCGATCTCTCGCTGCATCGGTTCACAGCCCCGCGTCCGCGCTTCCTCGCGCCACCGGTACAGTGACGCGAGGACCCTAGCCTCTAGGTCCCAGGGTGGCGACCCGGCCAGTGCACAAGCCGCCTCGTAGGAGAGAGCCAAGACGAGCCTAAACCAGCCAAGCTGTTTGGGTTCGAAAGTGCCGAAAGTCTGGGGTCTTGGGGTTCGAGTGCTCAGTCTAAGTAACTGTTTAGGGAAAGCTCGAAACGCCTATAATCTGTTTTTTTTTTTAACAAACGAGTACCGAAAATTTTGACTGCGTTTCTATTGGTCTACGTAATCAACATAAAGTCCGCGTTGGCCCCACCCACCCCGACCAATGACCCATCCCCTCCCCCCTCACAACCCCCCCCCCCCTCGCCCCTCACCCCCCTCCCCTCTCTCCCCTCTGTCAATATCGGAAATGTGCGAGAGACATACTCAGTACTCGTTTGTTAAAAAAACCGACTATAGTTGTCGCTTCCCGTGACCCAAAGGCTGGCTTTTACCTTGGCCACAGGTTCAGTGTTGGAATACAACGTGGCAACGTATTTTTTAGCCATTCAGCAAAAGCTATAAGTCTGTGCAATGTAAGCTAAAGAGATTTATTTATATAAGAAACTTTATACGTTAGAAAAAAAAAAAACTGTCAAAGACAGAGGCGGACTTGGCCCTTGTCTTAGATTCAGATTAGATGACGACACTTGTCACTGCATCGGACTATTCGCTCATAATGGACCATTAGATATACTTAAATCGACTTAAATAGATTTATTTCTGAACTACCCAAGTGGATTCCATGTCAATAAGGGTAATCACTGCGTTAGAATGACACTAGGTTAGTGACGTCATAAAACAATATGGCGGGCGATAACAAAATAAACACTGAACTGCTTGGTCGAGGATAAAACAGACACAACAAACATAATGTTTTAACAAAAATAAATCCGGCTACTGAAGGGCAAGCAGGCATTTATCAGAATTGGAAATAAAAATAAACAGTTTTATCGTTATATTTAGGTACTATAAGTTTTTTTTTTTCTTAGTCTGATAAGTCATTGGTTTATAATTAACACTAGAAACGACATATTTACCATGTTTACTGTCCATTTTGAGTTCCCACAGACAGTTTAAAAATACATTGATTTTTTTGTAACATGTTGTTTTGGCAAGTTTCCGGCTGAGATACCAGTAACAAACGATTTTTTAAATAAAAAATATATAGGTAATATTAGTATTTAAAGTTCACATTTTATTAATTTACACTTTGTGAGGTCAGCAGAAATTAGTAGCACTTACCCGTTGAAGTCTCGTTTGCTTTCACTTTTAATATTATGAAAACTACATAGAAAACTAAACTTAACATTTCAATATATTTTAATTTACTAATCAATTGTAATTAGTACGTATATTTCAATTATAAAACTCATCACAATATGATTTATTACTGAAATACAGTGACAATCATTTCAATATTTTAAGGACAAATTGTTTAACTGTATCATTCACTGAGCCCCGACTCTGTCCGAGTGGCATTTGTATTTCCTTCTATGTATGTTCCCATTTAAACTTGAAATCACCCTTTCTTGTGGTTAGGGAAACTTTAATTAAGTATTCATTTCTTGCCTCATAGCCATATATATTTCAAAACTTTTACAACGGTTTTATTGTTAAAACGTTGTAAAAGCGACACTTTTTAATCGATGGATAGCATGTTTGGTGGATTATATTATTAATAATAATTTTATTTTCTCTAATCATCATTAACAATACAGAGTCAGTTTTCACTGCATAGAGACTGGTGTCTGTTTTAGGTGAAACCTGTATTACAGATCACCAGGTTAACCCTCCGTCGGATATTTATCTTATGACATCATAAACTGCGTTCAATTCGTATACACGATGAATGTAACATAATAAAATTAATAAAATTAAATTAGCAAATAAATTAACATTTTTAGAAAATCAATTAACACATTGTTATGGTAACACAATATAAAATTAATTTAAATAAAAGTAAACATTTGAGATGATATGAATGGGTTATATTTGACTTGGTGGAGCATGTGTGTGGGTGTTTGTGTGTGTGTGTCAGTGAGAATGAAATTTTTCTTCACACCATAATCAAATAGTGTGAAGAATAACTTGTGTATGTGTAAGTATATCGTTCCATGCATTAGTTCAAGGGTTTCAACAAACGTTCTGTTGCATTGTAATCAATGCCTTGAAGCCATGAGAACACTTTCTTTTTGCACTCTACCCTGGAAAGTGGATAGATGATCAATGTTTTGTTCAAATTATTATATAAATACGTACCCAAAAACCATAAAAATGATGTGCCAGACTAGTCCTAAATCGCGTTGTCGCACAGACAGCGCTTTTCCTCCTTTTCCCTAAAAATGTTTTTGGGTCCTGTGGAACTTCAGCATGCTTTTTGGTAAAAGTAACTAACATAAAAAGTTGTCGAACTGTCAGAACCTTACAGCGTGTATATGTATAAGTCCACTGTAAGATAGCGCATGGGAAGAAAAGGAGACCCACTTTCAATATGGCTGTTTGGGCTCTCTCCAACTTCAACAGGTGCGTTTTAGCAGCCCCACCCCAGGAAGTTATACAATAGGACAGCAAAGACTGACACAATGCGAGATAAACAGATTTGATTATAGAGATGTCAGCAATGTGTCGAAGAGATTTAAATATATAAATAAGCTTACGTATCCTGAGAACCAAGGCTTCAATGTGCTATTGGAAATTCAGTCTGTTGTCAATTACAACACCCAGATATTGAATAGTGTTGGTTTTTGACAAACGTGGACATTTACATGAGCTGTTGAATGGATGGTTAGCATGTTTGGTGGATTATATATTTACTAACAATGCCAGCGACTCTAAGTACACACATTACCACCTTGTTATAAATATTTTAGTACAGCGACCTCTGCCACTTTTCATTGGTAACTACATGTCCCATGTCTGCAGAATTGCATTCTATTCTTCTTGGTGTTTCAATGGCAAATAAGAAAGTCGTGAAAAAAGTTCTAATACTTATTAATAATCTATTTGTTTCATATAACATAGATATATAGATAAATAGTTACCTTATCCTAAATATACATACTTAGAACATTTTTGTTAATTGTTAGTATAAGCAACATACACTTCACTTGCACGATGTTTTGTGCGTTCTTGTGTTTTTTTCATATTTTTATTGCTTGGACTGGAATTCAACGGTCCGCCGTGTAGTTGATTCCAATACGATTTACTTACAGAATATACATGAAAATATAGACATCTGCCACATACCAGTGAGTAATGGGTGTTCGCAAGCCTCATCCAATATTATGATTAAATAAAGCCCATTCATAAGGTGTTTCTTTCTGAACATTAATTTACCCTTACCAAGGTTGCTTACAAAACATGATTTTATGAAACTACGTAGTTGTCAACTCTTAGAATGTAACTATTTGTTTGATGTTCCTTCCATAATCATAACATTATACTTGTACTGAAGGATAGGGCAGTCGTACATGTACCTAATAGTGCACCCAAACACCAGTTACGTTTAAAGCTCATTTAATAGGGGGCGAACCTATTGCCAACAACCGGGCACAAATCCAGACTCGTTGACTGCTACTGAAGAATTCCAGTGCACAAATCTAATGACTCTAAGTGCTAATGGAGAACACAAATAATACTACCCGGGAATCGAATCCAAGCAAGACCTTGCTATAGCGCATGCGACCAGTTGAACGTAATTTAAAAAAAGACAATATTATTTTTATTATCCTGGGACAATCTGATTTTATGGTCACACTTGCGATATCGCTGCAATAACGCAGCGCTTTGAAGGAAAACTTTGAAATTATCCTTGAGTTTCAGAGTAAATTTATTAATGTTCCAACAATACATGGAATCGAATAAAACCTGAAGTTTTTTCCTGTTTGTTTCGATTTCAACGCCATCTTGTGAGTAAGGGCCACATCACGACGAAGGGATTGCCTATAATGGTGGATGGGATTTAAGAAACTAGATATCTCTGACACTACTATTCCGATTTCAAAATATCTTTCTCTGATGGATGCTACATTATTTTCGGTGCTAAGCATGTTTTTCGGGCGACTGAAATCACGGGGATTTTCTAAGCTACTTATTTAAGTACCGAAAAATGAGATACATCTAAATATCAGAACGCGTTAATCGCTATATCTAAACACAAAACCTCAGACGATGGTTTCCATTTTCACGAAAATAAAAGGCATTTATTGATTCGAGTTTTTGGTAAAAGCAGTGGTATTTAAAAAAGTCCAGTTGTAGCTTCAGCGAGGACACATATTATCCTCGATATCAGTTTTCCTGTTTTCTTCCGTTTATTTAGGATTAGATTTCACTTCGTTATTTGAAATATTTGAATGCCTTTAGTTATTTGGTACATACAGATGATTTTATGAATTTTAAAATTATACTTCCATACTTCAATGCAGTTTTTGTCGTATTTCCCCTTATCATAAGAGTTACTCTCGTCTCTGGTCTGAAACCGTTTTTTTTCTATTCGTCAAAGGCATAAGAAAGCCAGTTGTCAGGGCCATTTTCCCATTTTGGCCCATTACCCACACCCACAGTCTCACCCAACCCATACCCACCGTCTCTACCTACTACCGTTAAGTCTTGAGTCAACAATCAGCCAGGAAGTTGAGTGCAGAGATTACCAGAATTCCGTTCGTCTGAGGTTTTCCCAAAATATCCAGGAGCATGCAGTTCGATGGCCATTTCACGAACATCTGCTTTACGAAGCCAGAGAGTACTGTAGAATGTAGACCGCAAATGATCAAGTAAACTTATTGTGTTTCTTCAATCTATAATTAATTTATGTTCAATTCAAATCATGTATTCGTTTAAGCCCCGGTTAATCCGGTAATTTGGTTTTATTCATTGAGACTTTTGACGTAGCTAGGATTCTTTCCCCAAAAGGCCAAAGTGAATTCCTAGTTAGACTAAATTACTCAACGTATTTCCACGACTAAATTTATTTTGTACCTTTTTTTTTTTTTTTAATCAAGGATAGCTCAATCTTTACAACGATCTATGCGATGTGAACACTCAGTGACATCAGACATTTCTCGAAACCTCACTCTGCACAAACACCTCTAGCGTCGGGTTCAAGCGTGAAAGCGCTCATGAGTGGAATTGCCCTCACCTGCCAAGCCAGCACCTTTGAGGAGGTCGAGGTCCGCTTGTCAGACGCTCTTGGTGAATTAGCCACATACTATCTCGCTAATTCACTCAAACCTAGTCTGAGCAAAACACAGTCTTGCATTTTCCACCTTCGAAACAGAGACGCTGGGCGCAGACTTAACATCGTTTGAGATGGGGTGTCTATCGAGCACAGTAACTTTCCAAAGTATCTTGGGGTTACTCTGGACAGATCATTGATCTTCAGCAAAAACTGTAATACCATCAAGGAGAAGATACACACTTGCAACAGTCTTTTACGGCAACTAGTCTCTTCAAAGTGGGGTGTTTCGCCTCATGTCTTGCGGACTACTGAGCTGGCGCTATTTTTTCAGCTGGCGAATTTGCGTGCCCCGTGTGGAGCCGTTCAGCCCATACAAAGTTAGTGGATACAGCTCTGAATGAAACGTCAACGATCATCACTGGTTGCCTTAAACCGACCCCGGTACAGATGCTGTACCGACTGGCAGGAATAGCGCCACCAGAAGTTCGCAGAACAGAAACCAGAAAATCTTAACTTCGGTGCTTAAATAGTCACGTATTTAGGTTAAAAACTCCAAACGGAATTCGCATTAGCGAAAGTCGTGTAAGTGGCAAAGGTTCTCCTTAAAAAGCTCTGTCTAATGTATGTTTGTCTTATGGCTATTGGTTGCCAAGAAAATCTTAACTTCGGCTTCGAAATAGTCAGCTATTTAAGTCAATAACTCTGAACGAACTGCGTATTAGCTAAAGTGTTAGTAGCAAAAGTTGTCATTGAAAGTTTTCTCAAATTGTATATGTTAAGACAGGGAAAGCATAGCAGGAACACTTTCTTCAAATATCGACGCCACTCGCCATATTGTTCGTGCGGCGTCATGATTCATTGTTGATAGATAGGTAGGTGGGTAGTTTAAATCACATACAATACTTGACTCAAACTCCAAACATTTATTTACATTAAGCAAAACATTTACAGGCACTTGTAAACTTTCTAGAGTAGAGCCACCCGTTCGCAAACATTCTTGTTTGTAAGGAGAAGAACGGGTTAAGATACTCCTTATACACACTTTTAAATCGTGTTACAGTTCTCATTTGCACAACTTAATACTGTTCACTACAAAAACCACTTTCAATTACTTAATACTTCAATTATTCGCTGACGCGAGCTAACGAGACTCCTCCTCGCCTAGGCGCCTATTCTAAGTGAGCGGAAGTAACACACACAACCAGTACAGTAATTCATTACATAGTAAGTTTCATAAAACTTACAAACAATACTAGAATACTTCTCAATTAATTACTCGAATAATTAAACAATACCAATATTCACAAATGCAAAGACGTTAGTAAGTTAAACTTAATTGGTAGCTTGATTACTTTTTGCAATTGCATAAAACCATTTCCGGCATATCAAAGGACAGATCTAATTTAATACAAAGAACAGGTCTTCCACTCATCAATTGCTTTGTAAAAAAAATCTTGTTACTTTTTAATTTGTAATTAGTTATAGAAACTGTTATAATTGTAGTTTCAAATAATAAATTGAGTTATTGACCATTAAAATCGCTTTCGGCGCCATCTTTCACAACATTGTGGAATGTTGCCTCATAAACAAATCTTAGTGTGGACACTAAGATTTGTGGATTGTTAAAATCCCAATTGTCATCAAATATTTGCTTATCTTAATTTTAACTATAGTTCTAGATAAAGACTTACGTTTAATAAATTAATCTTCAGAAGATCTAATCACGAACTATCTCAGTACTAGTTAATACAGAGGCCAATAGATGGCGCTTATCTCTTTGTCAATCGATACGGATCATTGTAATAATAATTGTACTGCCAACACACAGATGGCAGGTAAATATTATGGTGGATGAGACATTATAAATTGATTATTAATTAGATTAACTAATTTTCTAAGCAGATAGACACTCTTGCGGCGACATATATAATATGTTATTGCAATTGGTCACTCAGAAAATCTTAACTTCGGTGCTCAAATAGTAACCTATTTAGGTCAATAACTCCAAACCGACAACGAATTGGCGAAAGTCGTGTTACTGGCAAAGGTTCGCCCAGAAAAGCTCTATGCAATGGATTATAGGTTATTATAATGGTACCAGAAATCCTTTTTAAAAGAAAGAAAAGAAAAGCTCTTTTCAATTATGTATATCTTATAGCTATTGGACTTTGGAGCAGATGCATCGAGGCCCATTCTCCTTTACAAAAAATAGCGTAATTATAACGTCACCATTTCTCCGGATTTCCATTTAAGATTAGTGCAATCTTGAATCTCTGCGCGCAATTTAATATCATTACCGGTACCACTGCCAATTCTTAGTGCTAATAAAATTGGCAGTATCCCACGAGAAATAGCAACATTTCTTGAACTTCCAGAAGCCCTGTTGTACACGGGTCATTGTTTCCGACGAACTTCAGCCATATTTTTGGCCGATTCAGGAGCTGATCTCCTGTTCCTTAAGCACTATGGAGGCTGGAAGTCCAATGCGGTTGTAGAGGGATACATAGAAGATTCCATCCAAAATAAGTATAAAATATTTAAAGGCATCGTAGGAGCTGTAGTGTATAGACATTCATATTTGTTTAAACTTGTCCACGTCCTTTTCGAGACGACAGAGACACAGACAACAGACGACAGCTGCGAGCCGATATCAGTATAATTTAGTTAGTTGTCCTTACCTAATATTAACCTCTGAGACCTAGTGTACATTACATGTGGCGACGAGACAAACTGTGAGTATTTTAATAACTAAAGAAAAGAGAGAAAAAAATACCTTACATTACATAAAAATTAAATTTAAAATTTAAAAAACCCCCCACGCAAAAAAGAAAAGCGAACATTTAAAGAGTCAAAAATAATGCATATCGTTGAGCCATCAAATTCGATTAAGTAACACCATAATAAATTTTAATTAGGTATAGAAATTGATGGATGACACGATAAGGTTTGCTCGTTGAAATGACGCTATAATGTGACGGCGGGGTACCGCCGCTCATGTAAGTCAGACCCGAGCAGTCAGACGAGCATTAGATTGTAATAGCATGTTTAAAAATCTGAAAATATGCAACATAGTTACTACCTTGTCAACCTCCTCGTCCTCGTCCTTGTCAACGTCCTTGTCAGGTAGCCCCAAATGGCACAGTACAACTTAGAGAAGTTTGAATGTGAAGGGGAGGTTGGTTCAGTCTCTGTCCGCTGGGAAAGATGGAAACGACGTCTAAACATTTACCTCCAGGCGGCAGGCATAGACACCGAGGCAAAGAAAAGAGCCTTTACATTGCGGTGGTCCCGAGTTACAAGAAACCTTCTATAACATCTCGGGAGCTAATGCAATTGAAGGCGAACTTTTTAACATGGCGATCGAAAAATTAGACAACTACTTTGCACCTAAACAAAGCAAAGTGAATGAGCGACACCGGTTTCGTCTCCTAAGACAGGAACAGGATGAGAAGTTTGAGAAATTTCTTATCAGACTTCGACTACAGCCAAAGAAATGACAGAATGGTGGAAAAGAAGACGAACATATCATAGACCAAATAACTGAAAAGGATAAGACAGAAGAACTCCGAAAGAAGATATTAAAAACAGGAGACAAGATCACTTTGGATGAAATAGTTGCAGAAGCGAATGCACTGGAAGCCATAGAATGTCAATTAGGAAACTTTGGTTCGAAAGCTGTGGAAAGTAAGTCAATCAACAGAGTAGGTACACTGGGGAGACATGGAAGGAGAAGCAAAATAAAAGAAGATTGGAATGTAGCAGATGTGGAAGTTCCAGACATTTGGCCCGCGAGAACAATTGTCCCGCAAAAGGAAAGGCTTGCGTTAAATGTTGCATCTTAGGACACTTCAGAGATCAATGTCGGACAAGACAAACTCCGAAGAGGAAGTTGGAAGGAGAAGAATCATCGAACAGTCAGGGAATAAAGAAGAAAAGCAGGACAACAAATAATATCAAAGAAACTGCAAACATAAACACGGATGAAAGAAAAGTCGACTACATTTTCAACATCGAGAACGACGCAAAGGTCACATGTTACTTAGGCGGAACACACACACGGTCACACAAAGGTCACAAAGTCAAAAGGTCAAAGGTCACATGTAACTTAGGCGGAGCACAATCTTTTAACTGATCTCTTTGAGGCGCGCGTGGAACACAAACGCGCCGACACGGCCTGTCGTCATAAGACGGACGGATGGCGAGCTAGTCCATTACTCACCGTCCACAGGCCCGCGACCCTCGACAGCCTTACGTCTACATCTTTAGACACTCGATGACAGTCATACATCAGCTAGGACGAAAGTTCTCATCAAAGTTCTTGAAATGAGCAGAGACCCGATAAAACTGCTGTAAACTGTTCCGGACCTCTTGCAACTGCCTTCCGTCTCCATCGCCACACCTTTGATGATAGCTAGCCAGCTAGGTCTAAAGTTCTCATCAAGGAGCACGAAATGAGCCCAAACACGATATAGATGCTGTAAACTCTTGAGGACCTCTTGCAACTACCTTCCGTCTCCATCTTCAGACCTTCGATGACAGTCATACTCCAGCTAGGTCTAAAGTTCTCATCAAGGAGCGTGAAATGAGCCCAGACACGATAAAGATGCTGTAAATTCTTGAGGACCTCTTGCAACTACTTTCCTTCTGCATCGTCAGACATTCGATGAAAGTCAAACTGAGTTAGGTTTAAAGTTGTTTTCAAAGTGCATAAAATGAGCCCAAACACGATTTAGCTGCTGAAAACTCTTGCGGACCTCTTGCAACTACCTTCCGTCTCCATCGTCAGACCTTCGATAAAAATCATACTGCAGGCAGGTCTAAAGTTCTCATCAAGGTGCATGAAATGATTCCAAACACGATGTAGATGCTGTAAACTCGTGAGAACGTCTTGCAACTACCATTCGCCTCCATCTTCAGACATTCGATGAAAGTCATACTGAGTTAGGTTTAAAGTTTTCATCAAAGAGCATGAACTAAGCCCAAACACGATATAGCTGCTGTAAACTCTTGCGGACCTCTTGCAACTGCCTTCCGTCTCCATCGCCAGACTTTCGATAACAGTCACGCTTCCGCAAGGCCTAAAGTTCTCATCAAGGTGCATGAAATGAGCCCAAACACGTTATTGTTGCTGCAAACTCTTGAGGAACTCTTGCAACTGCCTTTCGTCTCCATCGTCAGACCTTCGATGACGTCATATTTCCAAGCTTCAGACATTTGACACGGGCGAGAGTCATTCTTTCACGGAAAACTTAACACTGCGATTCAGAAAATGGAGTGGAATGAACAGTCCCTTAAAAAATATACAGCATGGAAAACGATCGAACACACACTCTACAGGGTTATAGCGTCATGTAGACTAATCTAGAATACTTTTTGCTATCAGATTTTTTTTGTAAAGCCGGTCAGCCGATTTAAAAGTTTACTTGTGAACACATTTTTATTAATTAGTATCATTTTGGCGGAATAGATGTCGTTGCATGTATCCCACACAATGATGATAAGTTCTTCATATACACTTTAAATTCATAAATCGTTTGGATAGAGAGCACTGATGACAATGTAATAAAAACTAAAACCTTCTCTAAGTTACGCACAATACTTGTGCATTGAATCTAATCACATTGGTTTTCCCAATAAGATGACCGCCCGCCTTGCAGCGCGCGTGGGTCATTATTTTGATGCGGAGTTATTTTAAAACTGTGATATCTCCTAAGATATTCATCTAAATTGAATGGTGTAAAGGGCAATTTGGGTTACAATTGAACGCTAAAGATGACTAACATATTTATTTTGATAAGGATTAATACTATGTCGGTAAAAATACCTTTGCAAATAAAGCATTATTTTTGACCAAAATTTAAAATCATAAAAATGGTTATCGTTAGTCATCCTTAAAAGATAGGCATGTGCTGTCGCGGATTTTTTTTAGTCCTTTTTAAGAGAAATAATTCCCTGATACAATATTTTTGTGCAACTTTAACCGTTTAACCAGCGCACGCAATGGAAGCTCTCAAAAATAATAAATTGGCCCCGTTTTTGCAACATTTTTCATTGATGATCCGCTCCTATTGATTGTAGCATGATGATATATAGCCTATAGCCTTCCTCGATAAATGAGCTATCCAACATTAAAATAATTTTTCAATTCGAACCTGTAGTTCCTGAGATTAGCGCGTTCAACCAAACAAACAAACAAACAAACAAACTCTTCAGCTTTATAATATTAGTATAGATTAAATGATATTGGTTATAACAGTACTTATTCTTCTCAATCAAGAACCCAGTAGACTAATAGAACATGGTGACAGCGGTGTGCGAATAAAGAGATAAAGATGGGAGAAGAAAAGGTAGTGAATTTCCTGCCATTGCAGAATGTGAGGGCGCCGGATGCCTTTGATTTTTCATAAACTTGGAAGACGAGGTTCCAAAGATTTATGAAAATAAGTGGCAGTGAGAACAGAGAGAATGCTGTCAAAATTGATATGTTTTTGTACATCATGGAAGGATAGGTGGAAGAAGTTATCAAGATATTGAACATTGAAGAAAAAAAATATGTTGTGGTATTATAGGCTTTAGATGGTTGAAATGACCATCTAAAGCCTCTAATACCATAACATATTTTTTATCCTAAGAAAAATGTTGTATATGAAAGATTTAAATTTAATATGCTTGAACAAAAGGAAGACATGCCAGTGAGTGATTTTTTAGGAGCCTTGGCCACGCAGGCAGAGACATGTGAAATTTGGAAGTTTATGTGAAGAGCTTATAAGAGATCGTCTCGTAGTTGGTGTAAGGGACAAGAAGTTCAGTGAAAAATGCTATTAAAGGCAAAATTGACATTAGAAGAAGCAGGCTGAAATTCAAGCGCAAAAGACCAAGGTTATGTGGAGTCGGGAAGAGGAAATGATAGTAAATAGAATGGCCAAGATGCAGCAGGTAAAGGCAGGAAATAGAAAATGTTGGTGGTGTGGAAAATGGGAAACCCATAATAAAAAGAAATGTCCAGCTTCAAAAGAAATTTGTCACAAATGCAAGCGTAAGGGACATTTTGCTAGATGCTGCTCTCTGCAGCATCTAGCAAAATGTCCCTACGAAACGAAAGATCAATTGCATGGACATGGAAAAGGATGACTTTGAGTTGGAGGTGGATGTTGAAACAGAAAATTTTAAGTAAAAGCTAACATTTTTAGTAGATACAGCTAGTGCTTGATATTGTGGTTATACCTTTTTTTTTCGGATGGGAAGTCATCAAATAACTCCTCCTACTCTGGGCGGAGCAGGAGGGAGTGTCAGACTTTTACTGACTATAACCGCCCTTTGTGTTCCGGGGCCAAGGTATCGCTTTTGAATAGTCCCGCAGCCCCGGCAGGCATCGGCCCTTGCGGACCTCTCCCTTTTGCTGACATCTCTTTGAGGCGCGCGTGGAACACGAACGCGCCGTCGACACGGCCTGTCGTCATAAGACGGTCGGACGGCGAGCTAGCCCATAGCTCAGCGTCCACAGGTCCGCGCCTACGGTGGCCGGGGGCCACCAGGTGGCCCCCGACGCCCGGTGCATCTCCCGCGGCGGGATTGTGGCTATACCTGAAAATATGTTAAAGAATACAAGTAACATATTTGCTTGTTCAGACATTATTAGGGGACCTGAAGGTATTAAATTAGATGTAGTAGTCTTTATTTAGATATAATTATATCATAAAAGTAGTGTATACAGAGGTAAAGCATTTGTAATCAAAAATTTACAGGTACCTAGGGAAATTGTCAACAGTACTTACATCATTACACGGTAGGTACACCATTTGGTAGGTACATGTATAATAGATTACCTATAGGGTTAAACTGTGCACCTGAATACTTTTCTATGAAATTTGTCAATATTTTAAGTGATTTAGAATGGGTAGTAATACACGTCGATGACATATTCGTATTGTTATACAACGTGTTTTTTCTTTATATCCCATAACTCTAGGGTATGATTGAGGCCATATCAAAGAATCAACTGGCATATGAGTTATGTTCCAATACTTCGTTATTTTTTTTTTCATTTTTCATACAAAATAATTCGGCAAAGTCACGATTATTAATGTAAAACACCCTTACGTGAAATATGACCGATGTCGACAAGGTAGCTTTCCCTTCCTTAGCTGCCGCCGGGAAGCCCCGATACCAACATACCTACATATTTTATTTTACTATTTATTTTACTACACTACTGCGAAGTTTGGCAACCTCGCAAAAGTACAGATTCGTCATACTGGTGACAATTTTTGTCCTAATTTAATTATGATTGATGATATCTCCGAAACGATGCATTTTTGGACCACCTATTCTAGGAGTTTTAGTATTATTTTTACCTACAGAATATAACCCTAGAGTTATGGGATATAAAAAAAACAGCTTGTATAGTAAGGACAAAGTCAGTCATATTAAATTATTACGAGAAGTTTGTAGTAGATTGACTAAAGAAGGTTTAACAATAAACAAAGACAAATGTGAATTTATGGTCGAAGAAGTTACACATTTAAGGCATGTTATTAACAATAAAGGCATATCATTGGATCCTAAGATAATAGAGAGCATTGTTGAATTCAGAGTTCCATGTAACAAAAAAGAGTTGATGCAATTTTTAGGATTACTAAATTATGTAGGTCGTTTCATTCCTGATAAATCATCTTTATTGGAATCTTTGTATGGATTATTAAAACAGGATGTTGCCTTTATTTGGGATAAGAGTCAACAACAATCATTTGAAAAAGTAAAATACCTACATCAAGAGCTCCTACATTGTGTCATTATGATCCTAGAGAGAAAACCATAATTTCTGCTGATAGTAGTTCTTATGGCCTAGGTGCAGTACTGTTACAAGAAGATAAAATGGGGAATAGACGGCCAGTATCATATGCTAGCAGGACATTAAATTCAACAGAAAAAGAATATGCACAAATAGAGAAGGAGTGTCTAGCTTTGGCATGGGCTGTTAATAGATTTCGAGATTTTATAGTGAGGATAGAGATTTTACTAGAGACAGATCACAAAACTTTATTGCTTTTGCAAACTAATCCTATAGATGATCTAACACCCAGGGGCCTTAGTCTGCTATTGCAATAGTGTCAGAATGGTCTATCATTGATTTAATAAGGCCCCGCGCAGGCGAATTACCCTTTGTACGCACGTCAAACGAGTTTCGAACGAGCTTCAATACGCCGTGGGCTAGGGGCCTTATTAAATCAATGATAGACCATTCTGACACTATTGCAATAGCAGACTAAGGCCCCTGGTTGCTGAGATTTAGTCTTCAGTTAATGAGATTTATGTGTAAAGTTAATTATGTTCCACGAAAGAAATTAGTAGTAGCTGATGCACTGTCCAGGGCTCTAGTAAATGTTACAGAGGTAGAGGCTGAGCAACTTGAGCACCATATTGATTCCATTTCAAGTATGTGTATAGTTGATAATAAACTGGAAAATATTAAGAGAGAGCAGAGTAAATGCCAAATATGTAAGATAATAAAAGAATACACTGTGTGTGGTTGTCCTAATAAAAATAAAATACCATTACAGTTATTAAATTACTATCAGTATAGATATAATTTTTGGTGCAAGAGGATTTTTTGTTATTTAACAATAGATTGGTAATTACAATTGCACTTCAAAAAAGTATTTTAGAGGATTTTCATGCAGGACATTTAGGCATTACTAAATGCAGAGAGAGAGCCAAACAATCAGTGTGGTGGCTAGGGTTGTTATTTCAAATTAAAGTACTCATATACCCACAGTGCATTCAAGAAAAAACGAATAGTAAAGAACCATTGATTGAAGAAGAAATTCCAGATAGAGGCATGGCAGAAGGTAGGCATAGATTTATTTAAAAACAATAATAAGTGGTATATGGTAATAATTGATTATTTCTCTAGATATTTAGAATTATTTGTATTGAAAGATCTGACAGAAAATAGTATAATTATGCATTTTAAAGAAACCTTTTCCTGGTTTGGAATTCTAGAAGTAGTCAGGACTGACAATGGAACACAGTTTAAGGGTAAAATCAAACAATTTTCACAGTTTTATAATTTTAATCACGTAACCAACAGTCTTTATTTTGCTCAAAGTAATGGTTATGCAGAAGCAGGAGTCAAAATTGCTAAAAACCTATTAAATAAGAATGCAGATGTATATTTAGCATTGTTAGTGTATAGGAACACTCCAAATGAGACTGGATATAGTTCTAGTGAATTAATGTTTAACAAAAAAAATGAGACAGATATTGCCAATGTAACCTAGTAAATTAAATGGTAATGTTGAAATTGATACTAAAATATTTAGAGAAAAGAGAAATTGTAATAAAGAAAAAATGGCAGAGAATTATAACAGAAAGCATAAAGTTTGTAAATTAGATGATTTAAAGGTTGGAGATCATGTTTGGGTTATTGATTTAAGAAAGTATAGAATTATAGTACGAAAGGCGAAGAACCCAAGATCTTATTTTGTTGCAATAGAAGGTGTTCAGTACAGCAAAAATAGATAGCACTTGGTTCCAGCGCCTTTCAAAGAGAAAAGGCAGGTTAGTAGAGAGCTAAGTTATGACGATTTTAATGATAAGCAGGAAGTTCATAATGATTGTGTTTCGAGAGTTGAAGTGGAAAGAAATCAGCAAGAAACAAATAAGGAAAACAGTATAAAAGAAACAGATTCCGAAAGTAACAATAATAATTTAGAAAGTAATGATTATGAAATCCTAAACACAATCACATTCAGAGATGAATAACTTGCCTAAAAGAGAAAGAAGTAAGCCTAAGTGGTTAGAAGATTATGTTTGTAATAATTTAAGTTTGTAACATGTTTATTTTTATTTTAGTAACTTGACGATGGGGATATTGTGAAAGTGACAGTTGGACGGATGACAGCCCGCCTTTTAGAGGTTGGTGGGACTTGGGGGGGTTCCTCATGTCATTGTACTTTTAAGTTTAATTAAATGATATTTGCAGTACTTATTCTTCTCAATCAAGAACCCTGTAGACTAATAGAACTTGGCTTAACATTCTGATCCATACATTGCAGCGGTTGATAATAGTGTGGCAGGCTTGCCCGTTTCCATTCTGTCATTAACCTATAGCACAGATTAACCTATAGTCATTTGGACATAAGGCTCATCATAAACTCGACTAATCCTAGTTTGTGTTTCTTCAATTTTGGGTTTGCAAGTTAAGTAATCTATTTCTGCATAAAAATGGTCTTTTGGATCTATATTTTCAACGTTTTCTGGTATTTCATAACAGTCGTGGTATTGATTTTCCCATTCGATCGCATACTGTTGCGATGGAGTCTCACTGTGGTACGTCATATACGGGGTCTGAAAATAAAAAATCTTTTGTTTTTGTCAATATTCCTATTATTATAAAAGGTCACATTGCTGTCGTCTCCAAACTCAAACTCAAAGCATTTATTTCAATTAGACCTTAGCACTAGACTTAGGCACTTTTGAAAGTAAAAAGAAAGGCGAAGCTACAGTCACAGACACAAGGCATAATAACTTGTAAAAGTACTGTAGTTGCCCATTCCAAAGCGTAGATCTCTATGAAGAAGAATGGGCAAGAAACTCCATGGACACTCTTTTCAATCAAAATATTGTTACAATATCTTATCATGTATGTGAGAACGATGTAGAAAGACGTGCACATTAAGAGCGTCCAGAGTAAAAGATTATAATTATCAATAATTTAAAAACAAAGTAGTTAAAATGAACCGTGGCAGCTAAGAGATGACCAGTCCCAACTGACAGCGACCGTTAATGAACATGACGCATGGATCAGCTTCAGCCCCATTCAGCTCAACCATATTGAAGGGAACTAAACGACCCGACACATCCGCCACTATCAGCGAGACATTTGAGCGAGCCTGACATTCTCTCAGCCACCAGGGCACATTCGAGTCAATGAAGGATAACTAAATGTAAATGGTAGCTTTACAGTACATAGTACTCACACATGTGCTATGCAGTTATATAATACTAAGAGATTGAATCTATACAATGCAAAGATATTTTTACAATCTTCTGCAGCTTCCACAATAATTTCACATGAGCTTCTGATTAGTTTGCCCCTATGGTTGTGGAGCAGGACCAGCATTGAGCCAAGCATTTCTCCCTCCTTGGAGGTGGGTGTTAATACACAGTAACTAATGTAGGTATTTACGTACGCAATCAATTTGTAAAATGTGTTTTTGTTACAAGTATTTTTTTTTTTAATTTGATTTGATTGAATTAGATACAAAAACTTCACAGGGATAGATTTATAAAAAACAAAATGCTGTCACTACTTGGAAAATATGTCCGTCTAACGATGATGATGATAAAGAATTCTACTTAAAACATGAGCGTACGTACCTCAATCAGTTTAATCCTACTCCTCGCGTACCAGCACGCTACGCCGGCCATACCTAGGACGACGAGCATAGCTCCTATAGAGCTGCCTAGGATGAGCGGTGAAGACTCGCCGGCTTTGTCTTGACTGCTTTTTTTAACTGAAATAAAGTTGTTCTTTTAATTTGGGTTTCTCAGTAGCATCTTGGACCGATTGATGGTAAGGTGTATTCCGGTTGACCCCACCGCCCGTCGTCCCACTTGTGGGGTCAGCGGGAATTGATTAAAATAATCAAAAATTGTTCCCGTTGACCCCACTGTATTTTTGAGTAATAAAATATTACTCATAAACTTTGCATGGGATCGAGTAGTGTTAGTACAGTTGTGCCAGTTGTGTTAGTACTAGGTGGACATAAATCCAAGAAGGTACTTTATTTACCTGTTGCATGAGATTTAAACATAATTGGGGAAATGTGGGTGTAAGTACGGGATGTATTACAGTATTTACAACCACATTTTATCTAAGCCTTCCCTTTAGCCTCGTTCGGTAGTTCGCGGTGTGAACCAAAGCATGAAAAGAGGTGAAACGATGCCTCGCCCGGCTCGCCCGCTTGCTTGCTAGCTGGCAGTGTGGCTGGTGCTTTAAGAGGAAATGTGGGTGGTCTTTTCTCCATACAAACGCTCTCGCCTGTTTTCTTTCTGGTATGACCTTAGCTATAATTTTTAACAGTTAAATAAATATCAACTTTTTCTATGTTCCTATGTTTTCCTTTTTGATGATACATATAATCTGTATCAGCACTAGAACCTTTACAAAATGCTGAAAAAGGCCAATTTGGACCGCTGTCAACAGAGGCCTTTTGTACAAATTTGACAACTATTAATGAAAAAAGAAAAACATAGGAACACAGTATATATCCTTCTTATTCAGTTTATGAAATATCTTTTAAATTGTTGGAATACTGGAGGAGGAAATAGTCGAGAGCCAAACCTCGAATTACTTGACTTGACTTATTACTTGTCGGATCTGTAGTTGTCCTTATCGCACCAACGTTGAAATCGCGCTCGTAGAGGGACAGCGTTAGTTTTTTCAAATACCTACCGCATTTCCTCTTAAGGATGGCCACCAATTTAGGTATTTTTATTGTGTTCGTAATTGTCAGGACTTGTCAGTAACGGTATTGTCAGGTTCGTACGAAGGAAAATTTTGAGACATTTTTGTGAGACGCGCACTTTTCATTTTCTTATAAGTAAATTGCACCCGTGCAAAGCCGTAGTGGGTTGCTCGTAGAAATATCATAAGTGTCATTGTTTAGAATTCCTTCTAATGTTTGATCAGCCGCAGCGATTAGATGCTTGCTGCAGTTTGTGGCTCCCTCCAACAGTGTTTCTACTTCTACTAATAAGGAACTACCGCTAGCTTCCTGCCATAACGTAACATCCTACTAATATTAGTAACTCCGTGACGTTGTTTGTTCCAGCGCCTTCATCGTCTCTCCTATTAAAAACTAACTTTGCTGTGCCAACACTCACACTTTGTACATACCAACTGTTATATTTATGTACACATTATGGAATGCAACAAAGTATTGAGTATTCCTCTTTTTTTGCGTGACAAAAACAACTGAATGGATTTTTGTGTTTGGCGTTTGGCACACAGATGCTTTATAACCTGGATTAACTTAAAGGATACCTTGGGATAATAACCAACTTTGGCACGGGCAAAGTCGCGGGCATAAGCTAGTAAACTGCATAATTTATATCTTACTCTCATTTAAATTAAACAATCGTTTGTTAGTAACGAAGATCACCCTGTACACGTATCTGTCAGCAGGCTTAATAGCGTTGTATACACAGTCGATGTACGAGTTGTTGCTTCCCGATTCTAGTTCAATACCAAACGTCGCAGAGTTGGAAGCATTGGTTACATCTGAAACACATGAAAACAAAACACAGTCGCCTTTTAACCGACTTCAAAAAAAGGCTTGTTACCTCATAACTACGTAATTTATGAAACGATTCGAAAAAATATATTTTACTTTCCGATTGGTCCCATAGAAATTTCATCTAAATCGGATCAATAGGTTTTTTTATGCTTTACGATTTTTGTCTTCTTGGGCTTTGTTAATGATTTAAGATGATATTATCTTAACTTCTAATTACATAAAATGTAAAAAAAAAACATGATAAAAATTTGTGTTGTATGGCCAGGGCTCGGAACCGGTTTAAAAAGAGCGGTTAATTTCGATTAAATACCGGTAAATATATATATAATATCGTTCCTTCATTTACCGGTTAAACAAGTAAACTGTTTTTATGTAACCCAAATGATAAAGTTACCGGTTACATAAGCACAAACGGGTTTGACACCCAAATTAACCGGTTAAATATGTAATTCGTCAAAAAAAAACGTCTACTTTTTTAACACTCCCAACAAGTTATAGTGACATTACCCCAGAAAATATTATGAAGGAAAAATTTTATCTGGGGACGTCAAATACAACCGGAGAACTTAAATGATGCGGGTAGATTCATATTTTGACTTGCTTAGTTGCGCGCCTGCAATCATCGAGCAAACCTACGGCAGTCCAGACCGTGCGAGCGAGGTTAGCGGGGGCCAAGGACCCTATCAAACTTGGTTTTACCGGTTAATTTTCACTATCAAAACCAACATTCATAAAAAAACCTGTTTTCCGCATAAACCGGCAAAAACCGGAAAGGTGCAACCTTTAACCTAAATTGAATTCGGTTTGGGGTCAATGACCGTAACCGGTTAAAAATTTCAACCGGTTTCTGAGCCCTGCTTACAGCAACTAAAAAGAGTCAAATAAAAAACAAAAAAAAAACTTTTTTTTTTTCAAATATATGCTGTTTTTGGAATCTTGTGACATTATAGGAGTGTGTATTACTGCTCCGGTGAAGATATACAGGACGAATAGCTATAGCATCTCTCTCTAGCACTGAATAACGTAAAGAGTATGAACGTTGAATCATATTCAGCCTCTAAATGTGCCCACTATTGGGCTACAAGCGTACTCTCTGTGAGACGAAGTAACCAGGGCTCGTGTGGGTTGGTGGATGTCACCATGTCTTAGAATTTTTAGTATTAGAACGAGCCGGTTTCTTCACATTGTCTCCTTCGCCTCTTAAGGAGCAGCTATAATGAAATAATCAACACAAGATTAAGATTACCTTTCGTTAAGTATTCCAAATGCACAGTGCCTGTGCTCTGTGGGTTTCTGCAGACTATTTTGGCGTGTTCGCCATCTTCGTAGAAGTAGATAGTGTCTCCATCATAAGGGACCGAGAGATCCGCCTCACTGAACATTAACTCTTTGCCATTCACGGTTACATCTACAGATTCTGAAACAAGACAAGCATATTTATGGTGTGAAATCTTTAAATCTTTTGTGCATGTGGTGTTTACCTATAAGTAATTGTTGCGCTGTAAATTAATTTTAAGAACGAATTATGTCGCTGTATCCAGTGTGAACAATTGTTGGTAGACCTAATATAATAAATAAAAATAAAATAAAATCTTTATATTAGGACACGAGTTCATGTGCTTTCTATATTACGTAGGAAACAATTTACGGCATTTCATAAAAAACTTTCAAATCCTTATTTTCCGAAATGACTGAACCGATTTTTATTAAACTTCATACGCATAAGCAGGATACCTACATAATTCTAAAAAGTTAATGAAGAAAATTTACGAAATGTCTTGAAAAAAAAAAGATTACTGGAGATTTCTGTTTCTATGGAAAATTTAAAATCTATCTAATTTAGCTGTAATACTATTTATCGAAACTGTTCTTCATCCTGCTTATGCGTATGAAATTTCATTAAAATCAACTGATTTTAATTCATTCATTAAAAAAAGTAATTAAAAAAAAATGGCCAAGTGCGAGTAGGACTCGGGCACGAAGGGTTCCGTAACATTATCTAAAAAAATAAAATATCTTAACTGGCGTCAACTATGTATGTATGGGGACATCCTTTAATTTTCACCTTTATTATGTTTTTGGAATTTTCCCTTTATTTGTGCTGTAAGGCCTTGCTTTTTGCCAAATTTCATGATTCTAGGTCAAAGGGAAGTACCCTATAGGTTTTGATTCCCTTGTTTTAAATCGCATAATATGCGACATAAACAGTCATATCTTTTGATCGCGTTGATTTACAAGTTTAATTTTTTCATTGCTCCAAGGGGTAGGAGACTTGAGTATTTGGTACCTTAAGGAAAAAATCTGAAAACCGTAAATAATAAATGTAGTTTAATAACAAAACACCTACAGGTTTATACGAAACCGTCGATACGCGAGATCAACTCGCACTTGAGCGGTTTTTACGGTTCCGTAAACAAGGGGTACAAACCCTATTACTAAGACTCCACTGTCCGTCCGTCTGTTTTTCTGTCTGTCTGTCACCAGTCTGAATCTCATGAACCGTGATAGCTAGACAGTTGAAATTTTCAAAGATGATGTATTTCTGTTGCCGCTATAACAACAAATACTAAAAACAGAATGAAATAAATATTTAAGGGTACTCCCATACAACAAACGTGTTTTTTTTTAGATAATGGTACGGGACCCTTCATGCGCCAGTCGGACTCGCACTTGGGGGATTTTTTATATGTTTATTTACTGTCTAGTGTAGAAAGTAGTAATAAATTAACTTACTTGCGCCTTTAACGTGAAGATTAAAATAAAACGTTTGATACTTCGTTTTTTCTAGTTTTTCATTATTCAATTGCTTGAAGGCCGTCCTATTTGGCGTTTGACTTTCCAAAATGATATCCTCCGTTACATTGCATTTCCACAAGGTACTCATTTCATGTGTAACATTGTGGCACTAAAAACAATGTCAAAACATCAGCACCTCTATTTAAGGGCGATATTTTTTTTTTTTTCATGTAAGTAGAAAATGAAGACGATACAATGCGTCAAAAATTCGCTTGACGTCACTTGTATGTAGACTTTACAAAAAAGTGACGTCACAAGCCCCCACTTCGAATATATTCGATATACTTTGATATTTGATGCGTTATACTTATAAATTCGTCATTTTTTATTGATTTGGAAAAACATAAAAATCGTACCTAAACAATATTTTTCGATAATCTATTATATCTGACGGACTAAATAGAAACATATTTTTTTACTCAGGAGTCATCAGAATTCACGTGTGTTCTACTGATCGGTAAAGTTACACGTTCTACTGTTCTACTGATCGTAACTATAGTTACGATCTACTGTTTGACGTAACTTTACTCCGCGTTTATTACTAGCGGGGCAGAGATTTCCGTAACTAGGGAACCCTAAAAATACGTAGGCGGAGGTGTAACTACTAATACCTTCACATTAATCGCCAGCCAATTTAAGTCCCATGTAATATGGTCGAACCTATTGCCATCAACCGGGCACAAATCCAGGCTCCATGGCTGCTATTAAGAAATTCCTGATAAAAGATCCCAATAACGCTATACCTGACCTGGGAATCGAACCCAAGACACTCCATTGACCAGTCTGGCATCATGTAATTGACTATCATTTTATTTTATTCGACTTTTTATTCTCTATTTACTTCTTTTATTTTACCCTGTGTCTTTATTTACTCTTATTTAAATGTTTTTTTTTTTTTTTAATTACTGTTATTTATTTTGAATGCTCAAACTCAAACTCAAACTCAAATTCTTTATTGCATTCATGTGTACATTTAGTTGTTACGTAATAAGTAAGTTCCAACACGAAACCCGGTTATGGCACGGCAACATAATAGATTGGACAAAACAAGCATCCAGTGAGTAGGTACCTATACTGGATCGCAAGTTTGTTATACAATACAATCATTATCGATATTATTAGGCTATTATTAGGTATTAGGTTTAAGATTATTTTATTAGGTTTATGTAGTGCTACTATAAATATTGTAAAAAATTGTTGTGCCCGACTGGGTGGGTTCTATGTGAACTTCATTATTAATTGAAGACCTTGTAAAACACATGTCATATGCAATAAAGAATTGAATTAAATTATTAAATTGTCTGCTAGCGGAACTGCGGATGTGTAGGTATCTAAATGACGACAAAACAAAAAAAAAACGAGACTCATAATTTCAAGTAAAATCTACGAACCACTACCAGAATCCAGTGGTCAGCTGAAGTTACGTCAAATAGGTAGAGAATATATCATGTTTTTTTCTTCGTTTCCATACGTTTTTTTTTTCTTTCCGTCTGCGAATATTTTTTTGTAGGGTTCCGTAACCAAGGGGTAAAAACGAAACCCTATTACTAAGACTCCACTGTCAGTCTGTTTGTCTGTCTGGTTGTCTGTCACCAGGCTGATCTCATGAACCGTGATAGCTAGACAGTTGAAATTTCCACAGATGATGTATTTCTGTTGCCGCTGTAACTACGAATACTAAAAACAGCAAATAAAGCATTCTGATTCTGAACAGAATAAAATAATTATCTAAGGGTGTTCCCTAGCCCTAATAGTGAGTTCTATAGAATCAGAATAAAATTGGAGTAAGTTCCCATCCAACAAACGAGTTTTTTTTTAGTTTATGTTACACCACCCATATTAATCTGGAAAAGTACTCACTTGGATCATAGCTGGTAGCTCCTCTTGGTCTAATATTTCCTCATGGTTGTAATAATCGAAGCACCTTAAAAATAATTTGATAAAAATTAGTATTTCATAAAGTCTTCTACTCCCGACCAAAAACTTGTCAATGTCTAAAATTTACTATGTTGTCTAAAAGCAGGAGTAATTCCAGTGTGGGAAAGAAACAGCTATACAGGTCGTCTAGCGCTATCTCTTTCCCACACTGGAATTACTACTGCTATAAGACGTCATGGTAGACCACCTGATGACTGATGTAAAAATTCCTGATTTTAGACTTTTGACAATTTGACTTTTGACATTGTCTCCTCATCTGCGTGGCATTTTCGCATGTTGGGGTCTGCTTCCAGTCTAACCGCATCGTCCGCATCAATTGAATATTCACAAAGAACTACTGCCTATTTGATCTGAACCCAGTTACTGAGTAATACAAAACTCCTTGGTAAGACCACTGATACACCAGCCCACAAACGACAGCCAGAACCAACTTTATTTTTTTTTTCGGATGGGAAATCATCAAATAACCCCTCCCGCTCTGGGCTGAGCAGGAGGGAGTGTCAGACTTTTACTGACTAAAACCCATCCATGTTCCTTCCTTTGCCCTTTATGTTCCAGGGCCGCGGTATCTCTTTCGAACAGTCCCGCAACCCTGGAACCAACTGCTTAACGTGGTTTCTGAGGCATTGAGAGGTCTCGATAGTATACACGGTGGAAGGGAAATTTACCACGTATTCAGTACATCATTCTGAACCCACCTACTACGAAGTATTATATTATCTGTGCCCCGACATAGAAATTTTTCAACAAAAAAAAAAGTTTTTTTTTTTGTAATAACCTTTCAAAAATATCTATGTGTCACTCTGAATGATGTACTGAATATGTGGTAAGGTAACTGATTTCACGTCCCTTGTTATTTAGCCACGAGCTCCACAATTATTCTGTGCTTTTTCTGTCAGCAAGTTCAGGATGGAAGGCACCGAAGCACAAATGATTACCACGTTTGCAGTACATCATCATTCTGAACCAGTATTTGAAAAAAAAAACAGCAGTTTACCACAAAAATACAATACCTACACGGTCAAAATATATGGAACAGCTGATTTGTTTTATTTCTTTATAAAACAAATCAGCTGTTCCATATATTTTGGATGGGCAAAAATGTATGGAAACTGGTACACCCTTCCAATAGCAATGACATATATGTCATTGGATAGGTCTTTTCAACTGGAACAATATTTACTATGACAGTTTTGTTGAAATGTTTGTCCATTCTGAGTTATAGGTTAAAAACAAAGGTACCTAAAAAAAAATTATTTTATTTTTTGTGGTTCAGAATAATGTGTACTGAATACGTGGTTACCGGTAGTGCGTCAGTGTTCTTTTACCCTGTATAATTAGGATTTTTATAAAAAAAGGCGAATTGCTTACCATCCCCGAGAAATGGACATGTTTTGAAAATGATAACACATTGGTTTATTCGCGAGGACAGTGTACTGTGTATCTGCATTCAGTGGCTGTTTGTTTGAGGATAACTTTGTAAAAATTATACGAGGATTCGCTGAAAATAGATATTATTTATTAATTTAGAATGTGTTGGTGACAGTATTTCGGTCACGTCGGCCAACCGACCGCGATGAAAATGCGCACAAACACAGGGTAGGTATCTCTTTTCCTTCTCTGTGTCTCAAGCCATTGTGCCACGTACGTCCGCCTAAAGGCAGTGCTTGCTCCCCGCAGATTGGGCAGCAACCGTTAAAAGTGGGTGCTGAAGTCCCAACGGCTGTCGAGCACCGACATCCGTGCCCTCCCGACCACGATGTGTGATCCCAGCGTTGGCGCCCGTTGGGGGCCCTAAAAAGCAATAACCCACACTAGACCAACTAAAAGGTCGGGTTGGTGACGAATGCGTAAACCATACCAACAGTAGGTCGACTACACTCCAACAATTAGCTTTTTGGTAGCCGCTGTTTGAAGAGAGCGCTCAAACAATCGATCAGAGTCGACCGAATAAACAATTGGCAAGTGTGCTCGCGGGAAAAGAGCGTCATAATGATCTTACAGTTGGCCGCTAGTTTGCCGACAATAGGTATAGTTTGAAGACTGATTCATCAGCCGATACCAAAATGTTGTATTATGCGCAGTAGCATAAATATTCATACTGATTAAGAGCCCGACTAAACTATCGGCAGATAGTCACCCATTAACATGAACCAATCTAGATGGCTGCTTTTAGCACCTACCTATACAGGTTGCACCTACCTATACAGTTTGCACCTACCTATACAGTTTGCCGTATGTCATTAATTACTTCCCAGAATTTGATCCTTATTAGCGACACTATCGAATGGTGTAATAATACAGTGTGTGGTTTTTTCCCAAAATCAATGAGTTTGATTCCTGGCTAGGAATATTGATTTAAAAAAAATCTAATGATGCAGTTTTAGTTTTCATCGAAATCGGGCTCGAGACTCTTTTGAGCATTTTTCACTATTGCTCATAGTCTCGGATTTAGCCATCCACGCCCAATTGGAAAATTCACGCTGTGTATATGATGGAGGGACACAAACGATTACTACGTATTCAGTAGATACCTACATCATTCTGAACCCCCCCATATAAATTTTTCATCGGTAACTTATCATCACACCAGTAATGCTCGAAGGGTTAAGCATATATTTAATGTTTAAGTGCCATGCAATAAGGGCGAGCCTTTGGCCATCGGTTGGGCACATATCCAGACTCCATGGCTGCTACTGAGAAATTACATTTGGTTTTTTATCGGCAATTTAACAAAATCAGCTGTACCATACATTTTGACTGAGTAGGTATGTGGGAAACAGAAGATTTTTTCATTAGCGATGTAAAATTTGTATGTGGTTTGTATTATAGATGAGAAGTTTGGTAGGATGTTCGGAATTATGTACTAAATACGTGGTAATCGTTTTCACCTTATACAATGTGTAACAGAATAAACGCACAACCTCTTAAGGGGTCATTGTACTCATCATTATGAACAACTTTTACTATGGGACCAATCCCGAAATCGCGAAAAAAAAAACAGCTGTTCAGTACATTTTGTCCCCTTAAGAGGTTGTGCGTTTATTCTGTTACACATTGTATAAACACACTTTCGTCGACTAGAAATGACTGAAATCCTCACCTGTCGTGCTTAACAGTAACTCCCCGGGCTCACAATTATTTATTAAAACAATTACAATTAAAATAAAGTAATCCATTGGTAGTTACCTACTCTGCGGAACGGATAATAAATAAATTAAATGTTTGGCTAGTGCCATAATAGATTTTAGGTTACCTACATGCAATTAATGGGTAACCATCACTTCCATATTTTTACGGACAATTCCTAATTGTGTTTATTTTTTTGGGCCAAGGTTTCTTAAGTCCTCATATTTTATTTACAAACTACAAATAGATCTAAAATAATAATAAAAATATGTAACAAGTATCAAAATGGAAAAGAATTGCAGGGCGTCAAAAATTCGTCCACATCGTTGTCCACACGTTAGATGGCAATGCCGATTCTTTGGCCAAAAAAAAATCACCTGATGAGTCGACCAACCACTTACCAAAATACTAGGTGGGCACTCAGACCCCACGACCTTAGTGTTTCAACCCCAAACGGCTCAAACACATAACTACCAATTAAGTTGTTGTGTATAGTCTTGAGTCCAGAGTGAAAATCTTCGCAGGATGGCTAGTAGCAACTGGAGGAGAGTTGCCGAGAATCGAGTTGTGTGGCGTGCGATTGAGGAAGCCTATGTCTAGCAGTGGACTACTGTAGGCTGACGATGATGATGATGAGTTATATATGTACAGCGTGTAACGGAAAGTGTATATTCATATGGAAATAATCAGCTGTCCCATACATTTAGGTCGAGTAGCTATTGATTTTTTGTATGGGGCAGCTGTTAATGTTTTTACGATTACGATGGTGGTCCCGTAGAGAAAGTTGTTCAGTTTGATGGTCCGTACTACTCTCTTTCATATGACTATACCCTTTCTGTTACACACTGTATATACTTAGATAAGTTTAATATTTTGAAACAATATTTTGATTTTGTTTACGATTTTGAAATCTGTACCTCATAATTATGTACTTAGTTTGGTGAACCGAAAAAAACACAAAATCAGGTCTGTTTTTTCGCTAAATCTTTCTAGTTCGTTGCCCAAACGACATTTGTTGAAATAAGCTTAGGTACAGAGCAAAACTTGAGCATTTTTCTGAGATAGGTACTTACTAGATAACTCATCACATTCCACAATGCATACAGGGTGTAACAGGACCCTTCACGAAGCTGTCAACCAAGCATTATGCACATCAAACTAAGTAACTTTACGCAAAAATGATTGCTTGGAAACGACTTTTTTTAATAATGCATAATGCTTGGTTTATTTATTTATAAATAAATTAATTAAATAAATAAACCAAGCATTATGCACATCAAACTAAGTAACTTTACGCAAAAATGATTGCTTGGAAACGATTTTTTTGGGTGAAAAATCACGTTTTACGGTAGGACTCAATTATCACACTTAAAACATTATGCTGATGAATGGATTGAATAGTACTGTCGTGAAGGTGTTTAAAGTAAAAATCTTACATTATAAACATATATTTAAAAAAAAACTTGTGAAAAAGTTGGAACTTTGACCACCAATATGTCCGTAACTAGAAGGTTCCCAGGTATGGTCTAGAACAAAAAATGATCGCAATGACCGGGACAACAAGTGCCTTTCGGCTTCGTTAGGGGTCTTGTTACAACCTTTATACTCTAATTAAACGAAAATTATGTTTATTACACGCTTGGTTAAAATACTTATGTAACTCAAACTTCGTTCCATACTCACCCGTTTGTACTTTTATTAGAACTGGAAGTTTTCGTGGCTCAGTAATAAATAAATAAAATAATTAAAAAACGTTTATTCATCTCCACAAATTACATCGTTATGTTAGATATACATATAGGTTGACAGGTAGTTAGGCAGAAAGTTGTAATTTGTGGGAGATCTGGAGTCTAAACTAAGGCCTGTATTATAGAACTCCAGGCCCCCAATTACATCGTAAATAGTTATTGTCAACGTGGAAATAGTGCGAAATTGGTGACGGTGTGTATAAGTGTGTGTGTACATTTATTGCACAATAAGTATTTTTATGTTTTTTTTTTATAATAATAGCCACACGAATCAATCAAAGGTAGCCGAGGTCAGTCCCTAGAATTGTGACCATCCATTATACAGGGTCATGTATATCGTGACAACTCTGTCTCTCTGAACGCATGATTGTCTGAAGAATACCGCATTTTCTGAGATACAGCGTCCGTAAGTGGCCCATACATCCGAACACCAAGACATCAAGGATATAACCCAGTTAGGAAGGGGTCCGAAAGGACCGATGCCTGCCAAGGTTGCGGCCCGGGACTGTTCGAAAGAGATACCGCCGCCCTGGAACACAAAGGGCAAAGGAAGGAACATGGATGGGTTTTAGCCAATAAAAAAAAAGGATATAACCCAGTCACTGAATTGTGGAGGTCAGATAGGCAATATAATTGTGTGTAGGTTGAACCTTGATCGTTTTCACCGCATAGCTGACGTATTTCCACAAAATAGGCGTGATAACAGTACCTATGTCTCCTTAGTGCGAGAACGACTTTAATGCGCAAAAGTGTCTGCTACATTTATGGCGCTAGTCATATATATATATATGTATTAAAATACCGATTCGATTTTTTTTAGTAGACAAAGCGTTTTATAGTGTGACGGAATTTTTAATGGATAAAGTAATTTCTTGATTACTTATTTGAATAATAATTGGAAATTGGAAAAGTATGACTTTGAATTTTGATTTTATTTAATTGTTTATACAAAATAAGTTGTCTGCAATATATTGTGTATAATATAAATAACTATTGAAGTTTTTCATAAATCAAATTATTCTTATTCAATCTTTATAAACATTGACATTTTTTATCATTATTATTATGTACTATGTACATCTCCAGTGTATTTTTGTAGTTTTGCATGCCTTCTGGTTAAATATGGCTGTTGCTAATTATATTTTTTATGTCACCGTGTCTGTACCTATATTTGCAAAATAAATATCTTATCTTATCTAGGTAAATACATAAATATATTGTCGATAGATTTCCATACCAAAATGTCCTACTTTTGTGCAATATGATGGTCTATATACTTAGTAATGGGAAAACATAAAATTATCCTTGTAATTATCCATTTAGATGGCCAGTAAACATCTATTACGGTGCCCAGTTCTGAAACTAAAATGAAAGTGTTTATTTAGTAGTATATGTGTACGTCATTCCATTTGCTAAGCATGTCTGTACTGTTGATTTTTATATAGGGTGTATGGGACAGCTCTCCACAGACTGATGGGGTGAATTCAGTATATCATACTAAGATGACGGGTACAAGAAATTATTTCAAGGGGCCTAAAATGGCTGTTTTATCAGAATCATAATATGAATCACGTTAATAATTTTAAACTCTTAAAATGGACTTTGTGTTCATAACCATAAAGACCATTTTAAGAATTACATTTAGGCAATCCTATTTTGATTTCTTTTATTTCCTCATACGCCCGATTATTATAGTTATCGTGGCAAAACGCGTAGCTAACGGCAACAATTAAAACAGAAAAAAAAATATTATAAAAAAAACAACACTACGCGACGGAACATAACCTCCACCTTTTTTGAAGTCGGTTAAAAATAATTCATCCGTCACTGCTCACGTATCATCTGCCAAGCCTTTTCCAAACTAAGTTGGGGTCGGCATCAGGTCTAACCAAATGCAGCTGAATACCAGTATTTTACATAGAGTGTCTGTCTATCTGACCTCCACAACCCAGTAGGTAGCTGGGTAATAATAATAATAAATCATTTATTTGTTCAAGCAACAAAGACTCATTAAAAATCACACAGCATTCAATAGATAAATGATACATTAAACACACACAATACATTAAACATTCCAATACAGTACAACACAAAACAATAACCACACAAAACATATAAAGGGTGTAACAAGACCCTTAACGAAGTCGAAAGGTACTTTTTCTCACCGTCATTGCGATTTTTTTTATTCTTTTAGACCATACCTGGGAACCTTCTAGTTACGGAGATATCGGGGGTCAAAGTTCCAACGTTTTCACAAGTTTTGTTTTTAACCCATATCTTCCCAGCACTATAAATTGTGATCCGATTTTTTTGTAGTTTTACTTACGATTATACTATTAGGCAAAGTAAATTAAAAAAAAAAAAAACCGGCAATGACCTTTTGAATTACAATACCGATCCAATAATGGAACAGTGGGAACATATGATAATGTAATTTCTTCGTAGAGGAAACGTAATGGATAGTAAATAAAAACTTGTAAAAAATACTACTTCAGATAGGTTTATTAGAAAAATATATAAAATTAAAATATGCTGTAACATAACGGGGTTGGCACATGCCATTGGATGAAGTGCTGTCATTCGTTTCCATATATATAAAAGTATTCTGTGTTCGTCTCGGATTTCGTCGTAAGATAAGATAAGATACTTTATTTGCTTAAAACATGGTATCCAGAGGTGTTATTATAGCTTATGAGATCATACATGTTTTGCTTAAAATTAAAGCATGCAAACTTACGCGAATAAACAAAATTAAATTTGAATTGACACACATTATAATTTATGTTCAAAAAAATCCTTAATACTATAGAAATTATTTTCATTCAGCCATTTATATAATTTAATTTTGAATGACCTGCAATTTAATATTTTTAATACATTAGGTAATTTATTATAAACCCGCACACACATAGCCAGACAGCTTTTATTATATTTTGCTAACCTAGGGAGCTCATCTAGTACAAGTCTGTATTGAACACGGCGACTTCCCTCGGCGTAATGAACAATTTATTTTCCGTCCACCCGCATTCTCCAGACATCCCGCGATCATGGCGCTTGCAACAGCGTCGAAATATCGGGAGCTCACTGTAATGAATAATCACGGAAGATATCTCATATACTATTATACATAGAGTGAAAAAGTTTAAGTATCTTGGGCATTTTCTTACCGACGACCTCAGTGACCATGTTGACATTGAACGGGAGCGTAGGGCTCTGGCGGTCAGGGGAAATATGTTGGCACGAAGATTTGCTCGGTGTACTGACCAAGTAAAGATAACGCTTCTTAAAGCTTATTGTCAGAGTTTTTACACCGGTAATCTTTGGGTCAACTACTCGAAAAGATCGCTGGATGTCCTGCGCGTCCAATACAATAATGTTTTTAGGATGCTGTTGCGATTGCCTCGTTTTTGCAGTGCCTCTGGAATGTTCGCGGTAACTCATACCGATGGGTTTCATGCCGTCATTCGCAGAATAAGGGGCAGTCACAATAGCATCCTGAAAGCTGTGGCGGCTGATACTTCGTCCACCATAATAAGGCAATTTGTAAGAAGACTTATTCCATAGTATTTTGTTGTCCTAGCTAGATAGTATGGCTATTTACTGTGGGTAGTCTTCTTATAAACTCGCCTTTAGTTAAGTTACTAACAATAGTATTTAAGTGCAAACCTGTTACTAACAATTTATGGATCGCTTAGTTGTCCGAAATAAAATGATTTATTTATTTATTTATAAGTCATTGTAGTTATAAACCTTGAAAGCTTAAAACAGTGTTTGACTGACTACCTGTATCAACCTGTTAAAGATCTTCAAATGATAGCCGGAACCACGGGACCAGCGGCTTAACGTGCTTTCCGAGGCACGGAAGGAATTTTGCATTTGTAGGCGGCTTTCCTTCGATTATTACCTATTTAGGAGTGACCACGAGGTCCTTGAGGATTGATCAAGATCAAGACGAATTTCATCAATAAAACAAAGGAAACATCATCATTCTCTTGCCCTTATTTCGGGGTCGGTGCAGCATGTCTTCTTCTTACATACTTCTCTATTACTCCTCATGTCATCAGACACCTTCTTTCTAGCCATATCATCCTTTGCACAGTCCATCCATCATTTCTTTGGTCTTCCTCTACAAGAGTAGAGGAATCAGTATGAATGTGGATGGGTATAAGAATACCTACCCATCCACATTCATACTCAAATCTTGCCTCACGACATTTTCCTCATTCCTCCGCATCACATGCCCATAACCACACAACTTTTCAGTCAATAAAACAAATGAATAACGTTATTATATTACATTTATTACAATTAATTTAAATTACAATTCACATTAATACTTATTCATGATCACAATTAATTTTTGTACCCTTTATTTTTATACTACCCCAACATGGAGCAGTTTTATTTTAGAACATTATGAGTTGGTGAAAATATAAAAATAAATGAAACTGCTACTAAAAGCATTTCATTCCGTGCTCTGTGGATACAAAAAAAAAAATACAAGCAAAAATTGCGTGGCAGCGTCAAAAATAGAGTAGGAATAGAGTGTTGCTGTCTCTTTCTTATACATTGCGATTGTTTTGTTAATTTTATTATTTCTGACTCATTTTTTTAGTTTATTTTTTTTTAATTTACAAGCCAAACTGAACAAGAACATTGTTGAATGTGAAAACAATGAACATTGGTAAAAAATTTGCTCATTTTAAGTTATTGAAAAAGGTTTTTAAATGACTTTTTATTATTATTATTTCGAAGCTTTGAATAAGGACGGAAAATGGCCAATGATATGTTTTTTTTTTTTTGTAACACAGTTCTAGCCACAGATCTATCTATATCTGTGGTTCTAGCAAACCTAGAAACCAGCTAGTTATACCTTGGACGTGATGTAAGTATTCTTTCGTGTTTGGCACAAAATTATGACCCGAAACCATAAATTTTTCAATCAACCTTGAACGTAATGCTTTAGCGATAAAGTTGAAAATCTGATAAAGAATTTTGACAGATTGTAGTAGCTTGAAGTGCTGGCGTGCGGTATGAAACTAGACGAAGCAGGAGTGAGTAGGTTTGTAAATGTTGAAGTAGTTGGCGTTCTGGAATTACGTCTACTGCCTACCTTAGTAGGAAAAAGGCGTGAGTTTCTGCTCGTATCAGAACTGCTATGAAATTTACATTTAAACCTTCGTGTCCTGGAACGTAGATCTACGCGAGAGAAAAATGCTTTTTAATTGTGTCTATATACTCGGCATACGAAAGGTTAAGGGGCGGTGTTAACTCAATATTCCACAAAATTGGTTTCTTAGATAGTCGAGTATGACGTAATGCAATCAAAATATCTAACGCAAACAATACAGTGGACAGAGAAGGGTTTAAAGAAAAACTTTAACCGAACAGAATAATAAATCATAGTTTAATATTCCCAATAAAAAATTGGGAAGTTGCGGCACAAAAATAAACTTTGGCGTCGAAGATCTATGTATTTCCAGCGATAACAACAGTTTTTTTTTTAAGAATTTAATAGATTTTGCATTTTTTTTAAACTTTAACCAAACAATTATGTAATTTAATATCTATATTTTGATTAATCTAAAGAAAACCTGTAAAATTAATGCGATTCGAAGCTTAGACACTCAACTACGTATTACCACAAGTATTACGTTCAATTTAACCTTATTCACTTTCCATAGTGGTGACAATAGTTTACGTGGTCTAGTAGCGATTAAAATCATAGTCAGTCCACGCCTAAACCGTAAGTTTTCACAACACACAACACGTTGAGTAAAAACTCAAGCTAATAATTTGTCCTAGTTGGGAGTAATTGCTTCCGATGCGCGATAATTTGGTTAGCATACGCATAATCAGCCTGTAATATCCCACTGCTGGGATATAAGTCTCCTCTCAGTGAAAGGGAGTGGGCTTTAACCATAAATGTATCTATGGTTGTAACCCACCATGCGGGCCCTGTATGGTTTGGTTGAAATACGTAAATTGCTCGTATGATTTTCATTCTCGCTGTTTGCGAATGTATATACAGGTATAACACAGGTTGATTGGTAGTTGGGTGCATTCCTTGAAATTGGTGAAACTAGGCCTAATTTTTGGAAAGTTGCGTGGTATCTTCTCATCCAACTTACCGCAGTGTCTCAAAACGAAAGTCTATGACCAGTGTGTGTTGCCAGTGATTACATAGGTACGGGACCGAAACGTGTTCGCTCACAAAGGGCCTCATGAAAAGGCTTAAAATCACCCAAAGGGCAATGGAGAGGGCTATGCTCGGAGTTTCCTTGCGGGATCAAATCAGAAATGAGGACATCCGCAAAAGAACCAAGGTTACCGAGTTACCGACGTAGCCCAAAGAATTGCCAAACTTAAGTGGCAGTGGGCAGTAGGGCACATTGCTCGCAGAACGGATGACCAATGAAAAGTTCTGGAGTAGCGACCGCAAACCGGAAGACGTTGCGTTGGAAGGCCTCCCACTAGGTGGACCGATGACCTGCTGAAGGTTGCGGGGATCCGCTGGATGCGAGTCGCATGGGACGACCGGTCAATGTGGCAACACTTAGGGGAGGCCTATGTCCAGCAGAGGACGTCCTTCGGCTGAAATGATTGATGACGAGACCTAATTTGCAACAATTTGTTGTTTTGGAGAAATCAAACTGTAAAAACCAACCCAGATTGGATGTTACCGGAGTCAAAATCATTACAAAATAAGTCCTATATCACCTATTTCAAGAAATGCACCAAATTACCAATCACCTGTATGTATGAACTTGAATTTAGAAAAATATTTGGGTAAAAAAAATATATAAACCAAAACAAAAACATTACAGTGTAGCATAGTCCTTTTGGCGGGTGTCTGTCGTCGGAACCAAGCCCGCCATCTTGTTTATTATTTCAATAATTCCACTTTTTCTTTTTCGTGTCGTTGGCACGACAGTTTTTATATATTTTCTTAGCTCAGAACTTCGCCGCCATTATCCACCATTATTTATTATTATCACCACTAAATTAGTGGAAAGACAAACAAACAAACGAATTTGATTTGATTTTTTTTTTTTTTTTTTGATGAAATAACAAATGTTTAATAAATCAAGTGCCCTTTTGACAGTCATTCAAGGGCCAAAAGAACGATGCATCACTGTACATTTTCCAAAACTCAATGCAGCTCCAGGAAACAGTGACAGAAGAGTAGATACAGCGAGGCAACTAGAAGATTTCCTATCATGATGGGGAAGCCGATCTTCAAGAACTCTAAGAAGGTGAAACGGTAGCCATGTTGCTCTGCCACTCCTGCGCACACCACGTTTGCGCTCGCGCCGATTAGTGTGCCGTTACCTGGAAATAAAAAAAAAAAACTAAAATCTGCACTTAAAAAATCATTAGTCCTGACTGACTATTAACGAAAAGTTCAAACCAGTCAGTATCGGGATGATAATAAAAAAAAAATCCAGTGTCCGAAATTGGTGCCTTTTTATTTTTTCGCGGCCACTAACGAATCTATAAAATAATATACTAGCGACCCGCCCCGGCTTCACATGGGTGCAATGTAGATACACAACATTTAAACCTTCCTCTTGAATCACTCTATCTATTGCTGAAAACTGCATTAGAATCCGTTGCGTAGTTTAAAACATCTAAGCGTACAGACAGCGGGAGCGACTTTGTTTTATACTATGTAAAGAATATACTATACATACTAATATGAGAAAATAATATAACAAACTGAATTTTGTATGGCGGTAAAGCTCAAAACTCAGTCGGTATTGAGTTAAATCAGTATAAACAATCATAATTGATTTTACTTAAGGTGGAAGCGCAAGGGTATCCTGTGAAAGGAGATGTTTCATTTTCCTATGGGACTCCGGCCATAACATGTACTTTTTATAAAAGCTGGAAAACAAATCTCTGAATAGAATAAAGTAACATTTTTTACATAATATTAAATGTTTTTTATGCACGCAATAAAAATTAAAAATGTTTGACGTTTGTTGTGTGTTTATGACAGCTATGACAGGTTATAGAGATGATGTTTGCATAACCTAGAAATTATTATTTGATAATAATTGTACAAAGCAAAAGTCGTAGGAACAAAACATAAATGAGAGAACGTAAAATAACACTGAAAGCCACGAAAGTGGTGTTAACCTGTAATTAATTGTTGCATTTGCAAATGTTACTCTAGTCATTAAATCAGAAATGTGTATAGTGTAAACAATTGTTGGTTAACCTAAGTAAATAAATAAAGTCGAAACCAAGTCGAGACGAACGAGACTCGACTGACAGACACTAATGGGTTTTATCAAAACAAAATGTCATTTTGAATTTTTCGTTCAGAAATACACTACAGAAAAGTAGAACCTATTATTTTTTTTTACAATGAAATCATCACTCTTGCTTTTAATTAGTCTAAAATGATGTATAATAGTATAATAATAATTATTTATTACAAGAACACATACTTTTCATGGATAACATTGACGTGATATTATGTTTTTATGTGACATGATTTCAGAACGAAAGCAGAATATGCAAACAGTAAGACGCCATGTTGAATATAATATGGCAATAATTGAAAAACCATTACTTTCCATGCACAACAAATCAGGCTTTAATTCTCGAGAGAATATTTTTCCTAAATTCGTGGTATTTTTTCCTCTTTTTCGATAAATGTACATCTTATGGCCGAAAATGAAACATGTCCTTTAAATTTTTACGTTTATTGCAATTGCCTTGCGTAGCCCGCGAAATTTAAATTTTATTACGTTTCCACCTTAAAGCAAAGTCGTCAAAGGAACCATGGTCTATATTTTGGAGGTATTTTGTTCTTTTTGCGAGATACCGCTTTATGTCTTACCAGGGCATAATTTTAACTGCCGGGTTGGTCTAGAAGGTCCTGGGTTTGATTCCCAGGTTGGGCAAAGTTTTATTGAGTTTTTCTATTACGAATATCTCGTTAGTATCTAGCCCTGAGCTTGGATTTGGGCCCAGTTGATGACGATAGAGAATTTGAAAATAGTTCTGTCGACATGTGGGTATACTATGATCCACCTCTGCCTACCCGATCGAAGAAATACAGGCGTGATGTGATCGTCTGTTAAGTGGAACAAGGATGGTACCTCCCAGACAGGCGCCGAAGCTGAGCGCCCAGGCGAGCGGCGCCAGCGGCAGGCGCAGCCCCGCCGGGTGCGCCAGCGCCGCCGTCACGCGCACCATCATGGTGGACAGCGGGATGTTGTCCACGAACGCCGACGCTATGCCGGACACCTGCGACAGGCATCAGGGGGAACTTAGGACTTACAGGCACCTCTAATCATTTGGGGTTGCTTAGCCAGCACCCAGCGCCAATAGAGTGCGGATATTTCCATGGCTTAGTTCCAGTTACCAGATCTATATTGTTCTTATATTATAATAGCAATGATAGCCTTAAGTCCGTTTTTTAATCTCAGAGACTAAACTGACATTACGAGGGTTGCCAGTTTTTTTGCAGTTCTAAAAACCTGAACTGCCACTACCGTAAATTGCCGTTAATAAAATCAATTAATTGTTTTTTAGGGAAATAAAACGGCGTCCAGTGTTGTTCCTGTTAAATTTAGGGTTGCCGTATTCAAAATCACACAGTAACTGCCATATTAACATAATTATTTTTATATTTGTAATTGTTTGTATGGTGTCAAGTTCCAATAATTGCCGTAATTTTTAAAAGTTCTACTGTTTTCTAAGAGAAAAGGGTTTATATATCCGTTTTACTGTGTACTAACAACACTGATGGCATCTGACATTTTTTTCTAATCGTCTAATAAATATAAAAAGTTACGATTCAATAAACCGGTGTCGTAGGTCCAACACTACACAAAGGAGCTGGCAGCATTATTTGTAAGTTTGACATTTGCAAGTGTCAATTTAGTCACTGAGATTAAAAAACAGAGTATGTGTGACCGTCGGAATGCCAAGTCATAAGAACCGGGTTCGTACCCAAGACACGCTCCTCTGATTTTTCGGATTCATGTGCGTACTAGTATTGTATAATTATCACTTGCTTCGGTGAAGGTAAACATCGTGAGAAAACCAGCATGTCTGAGAGATATTTCTCGACGGCATGTACAGCCAAGTCAGAGGCCCATGAGCGGTATAAAAACTCTGACACCAGGTTTGGCACCAACCACACGATAAAGTTGTTTTATATTATGAAGTAGTAGCATTTAGATTTCAAGACAATTCTGCTTACCCACAAAATGAGCATGATGGCGACCGCCAACCGCGACTCCGGTCCCACTTGTAATATCAGCGTCTCCGTCATATTGCCGATCCAGGATATTAAGCCTAGTTTAGACAGCGCCTGGAAAGTAAAAACGTGTAATTATAAATTGTATTTATGTTTGTAAATTTTATTTAGGATTTAATTATGCATAATTTATTGATGTATTAATTAATATAATTTATTATGTTATTTATGAATGTTGGTTTAGAAAAAACACGTTCATCAGATGATCGACTGCCTATCCAGCCTCCACAACCCAGTTAGTACTGAGTAATACGGTATCCCTTGGTAAGACTGGTTATCAGACTTTGGGGCCACTGACTACCTGTAACGACTGTCAAAGATAAATAATGACAGCCTGAACCAACATCTTAACGTGCTTTCCGAGGCACGGAGGAAACTCCGTATGTAATGTGTGGTCACCCATCCATGGACCAACCTGGGCATTCGCAGCTTAACCATAAGATCAACCCGAACAGCTGTTATTATTTAGCATATTTTAAAACTATATAAGGTTGATGAAACAAACTCAGAGGTCTCAGTCCCGTTTAAAGTCCAGACATAGTCTTGATCAGGTCATGCTGATTAGTGCTAAAGATGATTTTTTCAGAAATTATGCCAACAGTCCTGGCTGCTGCCACCGAACCACCACTCTCAACCGTTTTTAGGGTTCCATACGTGAAGGGTAACCAATACTAAGCCTCCGCTGTCCATCCGTCCGTACGTCCGTCCGTCTGTCTGTCAGCGGGCTGTATCACATGATCCGTAATTATTAGACAGTTGAAATTTCATAGAATGTGTATTTCTGATGCCGCTATTACAACAAATAAAAAAATAAAACAAAAATGCTTCTCTATTATGATGGCATGGAACCCTTCATGCGCGAGTCCCGATTTGCACTTTGCCGGTTTTTTCTTTTAGGGCGAAAGTATACAAGAGCTCTAAGTGACAACAATGATGATACTGACAGCTCTTGATCGCAGTTTTCATGTGCTGATCGTGGTCAGATTCCTCAACCAATCATAGCGTATGTTGGATCGAAACGAAGTCATCGAAAAACTAACATGTTGAAAATCGTGTGCAGTACTAGTATGAAATGCTTTAAAAAGAGATGCCTCTTGCCCCTCAGTGGGTCCACCGTCATTATTAACATCTTTCAGCCCTTGTCCCATTCTACTTGGGGTCGGGGCCACACGTTTTCATCTTCCATTCTCCCCTCTCAGACGTCACGGCATCATTAACTCCTTTCTCTTTGATACCATTCCAAAAAGTCATATAAGTATAACTTTAGAAAGGCTGACTATGGATTAATCAACGACAAACTTAGTCAAATTAATTGGAGCGAAAGGTTTCAGTCTTATTCTAATGTTGACTCAATGGTTACTTCGTTTTATGAATGTCTACATAACATAGTTGAGGAAACTGTTCCCAAAACAACTTACACTAATCATAACTTCCCTCCTTGGTACACTAAAGCTCTGGTCAGAGTCCTCAATGAAAAGGAAAAAACCAGAAAACGCTTCAAAAAGTACCACAACCCCCGCGATAAAGTTGAGTATAGACTTCTTGACGACCGAGCGCGACTACTCATTAAAGAATGCTTCAGAAAATACGTGCATACAATGGAAAATAATATTCGTTACAATCCAAAATCCTTCTGGTCATTTGTGAAGTCAAAAAACTCCAACTCCTCAGTAATTCCTTCAGAAATTAAACTTGATGACTCAACAGCTACTACGGGTGACGACATATGCAACATCTTTGCTCAACATTTCTCTTCAACGCTTAGTGTTTCCTCCACTAATAGCCAGGTACTACCTCCTGTGTCGCAGCCGCAAGAGTTTCCTCAGACTACACTAACGACGATGAAATTCACCGAAAGACAAGTCCTAAAAGCACTGTCAGGAATTGATGTTTCTAAGGGAGCTGGGCCCGACGGGATACCACCTATTTTCATTAAAAAATGCGCTCGCTATCTGTCTCTGCCATTAACACTGATATATAACATGTCAATTGAAACTTCCCAGTTTCCCCTACAATGGAAAAAGGCTAACGTCGTGCCTGTTTTTAAAAAGGGAGACAAAACTGATGCGAAGAACTATCGCCCTATCTCACTGCTATCGTTATTTTCAAAGATATTCGAATCCTTAGTCGTTCCCATCTTAACTTCACATCTCAGATTACATATAGCTCCACAGCAACACGGTTTCTGTTGCAACAAATCAACTGTCACTAACTTATCATCATATCTCAATGACATCTCGGAACACGTTGACGCAGGACAGCAAGTCGATGAATGCATCGACTTGCTGTCCTGCGTCAACGTGTTCCGAGACTTTATCGAACGCGCTGCTAAAGTCAGTATACAATGGTATACTGACTTTAGCAGCGCGTTCGATAAAGTCGATCACCAGATACTACTTACCAAATTAGAGAGACACGGTGTTCATAAGAACCTTGTGGAATGGTTTAGATCATACTTATGCGATCGGAAACTAAAAGTAGTGTTAAACGGCTTCCACTCGACACATTATTGCGCTACTTCCGGTGTGCCGCAGGGCTCTCACGCCGGCCCGATACTTTTCATTGTATTCATCAATGATATAATAAACCATATCAAGCACTGCCATTGTTCACTCTTTGCAGACGATCTTAAAATGTATCGGACAATCGAATCCCCAGTAGACGTCGCTCTGCTACAGTCTGACTTGGACTCCCTTCAGGAATGGTGTATTGCAAACAAGATGGTGCTCAACGTCAGTAAATGCCAGCACATCACATTTACCCGCAAAAAGCAAATAGTGACATCTTCTTACTCACTCAATGGAACAGTACTGCAAAAAGTCGACATCATAAGGGATCTGGGAGTTTTACTCAGTAGTAACCTGTCGTTCATTCCTCACATAGATAAAATGTTGACCAAAGCCGGAAAGATGGTCGGGTTCATAAAAAGGATCGGGCATGACTTCAAAGGAACACATGCATTGAAAGTACTTTTCAACTCCTTTGTGCGAATTACCCTAGAATACGCTTCTCCAGTCTGGAATCCAATGTACAAAGTACACATTAATCGTATCGAACGCATCCAAAAAAACTTCACCAGATTCCTTCGGTATAAAGATCGTTACTGTCCTTACAGAGCTAACTACTCACAGCGATTGTCTCACTTTGGTTGGCATTCCCTTGAAGAGCGACGCATGTTGGCTGACGTCACGACTCTCTTTAAAATTCTTAATGGTCAAATATCCTCACCCGACCTTCTCGCTAATATGCACCTGAGCGTGCCTCGTCAATGTCCAGTCAGAACAGTACGAAAGCCCCAAATGTTCGTTGTCAAATCATCTCGCACAAATCTCGGTCGATCAGCACCATTAAACCGAATGATGGACACCACCAACAAGGTCATCTCCGTTAATACTGATATTGACATTTTCCGCGACAGTATACACAGTCTCAGGCAAAAATTACTGGAAATTCATTTGTAGTCAGCTTTCCATCACACTTATTGTTTAAATATTCCATTTCTCATTTTTTATCCTGACCGCTTTTAAAATTTTTAGAAATGTATAGTACTTGTATAACATCTCAAGAATTATTTATGTTAATGTTAAGAATTGCATATTTTTAATCTGTATTTATGTTATAAATTGTTTTTTTTTAGGATTATTATTTCAATTTTTTTTTTTTTATCATAGGTATTAATGTCTATAAGAATTTAATTATGTCAATTAATAGAATTTGTTCAATTATTTCATTTATTCTTCTATGTTTCTATTATAAAAATATCTTTATTTTAATTATTAGGGGCTTAATTTATAACTTTATTGTGAATGTTGTGGTCTCCTATAAATGAAGGAGTACACCTTCCAAATACCTTGTGTTTTCCATTAACTAATAATGCTTTGTGTACATCTTTTGTTGGAGATCCTTAAATAAATAAATAAATAAATTCCTCACACAATCCATACATTTTTTCTTTGGACTTCCTCTCCCTCTCCATCCATCAACATTCATGTCCATCACTCATTTAGCCTCTGGGATCCACCAAATAGCGAAATATCAGGATTTTACGATTTAAGATTTTACCTCCATAAGCACAAACAGCGCTGCGAAGAACAGCAAGGTAGACCACTCGACCCTCGCCAGAATTGGCTCCAGGTCATCCCTCTCTGCTAGAAGCAGCAGAAGTAGTGCGCCTAGCAGTGCCGTCCACCCTAGAGATAGGCGTTCTGGAAATATAAGAAAGAAATCGATGAATCAAAGTACCGACGACATTAGTATAAAAAATATGACATATTTGAATCAGATTTTATTAATAATTTCATGGGTTTTATTTTCTTGCACGGAACCCTAATTCTTTTTCAAAAAAATAAAAGTAGGTTCTCCTTATAACATCAGCTATCTGCCAGTAAAAGTCCCGTCAAAATTGATCTGGCCGTTTCAGAGACAACTGACAATTATTTACTCTACATTTTAAAGTAATAAAAAATACCATTTGGTTCCCTTCAATATGGTTGAGTTGAATGGCGCTGAGCCATGTGTTATGTTCGTGAACGGTCGCTGTCAGTTGGGAGTGGTCATCTCTTAGCTGCCACGGTTTATTTTAATTACTTTATTTTGAAATTGTTGATTATTTTAATCTTTTACTCTGGACGCTCTTAATTTGCACGTCTTTCTACATCGTTCTCACATATATGTATAATCTCAACGTGAATGATGTAACCGAGATTTTGTAACAATATTTTGATTAAAAAGAGTGTCCATGGAGTTTCTTGCCCATTCTTCTCCATAGAGATCTACGCTTTGGAATGAGCAACTACAGTACTTTCTCAAGTTATTATGCCTTGTGACTGTGACTGTAGCTTACCTTTTTTTTGTGTTTGACATTCAAGAGTGCCTGTAATGGTCTAATTGAAATAAATGCTTTGAGTTTGAGTTTGAAAATGAAATTCAGCCATCTTGGCCCTGCCTCGTCCTAGCTTGATATAGGAAAGAATTAAAAAATTGAGGAATGTTTAAAAGACTTTACTGTACTTACGTAATTCAGGAATCGCATGCAGAAAGAAAACAACGATGACAAATGACACGCAGATTGTAGATTTCACCAACAAAGGTTTGTCCCTGATGCGGTACTGTAATAAATAAATAAATAAAAAAATAAAAAATTCATTTATTTCAGGCAAGTTTTTACACGTACACCCATAGTATCAGAAAATTAATTAAAATATGAAATAGATAGATATTAAATTAAATATTAAATTAAATTAAATTAATTGTTATATTAAAATAGATTAGATTATTGTTTCCTTAGATGTCATGTATGTTTAATTTAAGTATAAATTCAAACAGTCATATTAAAATGAAATACTTAGTGGTCATGTAAATGGTGCGAAATACAGTAGTCACAATGTGGTTTTTACACATAATCAGTCTCCGGTGAAATGATGCCTTAAGCCTACGTAATACAGCAAAAAATCATCAACCCTGCCTTCGGCAAACATACCAATAAAAATATGCGGAAAATAAATTAAATATCTGTCGATTTGCATCCTGGTCAAATTCAAGGAGGTCAAATCCTAGTCAAATTCAACCGGCTGCGTGGCGTGTACGTAGCATAAACTTAGCAACCGGTTTGACATCTTTCAGAGTTTCGTACTTTACAACCGGTTTTGCGCACGCTTTGGTCTGCTACCATCCTTAATGGTCCAGCCATTACCACCACCATTCCATTCGCTTTTCGCAGGCAAGGACCATTCGCAGTGGGCCTTGCCTTCTGTTTGCTTTAAATCTTATACAGGCTATCGCTTTGCATCCTAGTCAAATTCAAGGAGGTATCTATACTAACGATACTCGGCCCGAATCGATAGTAAAAAGGGTAGGTTTTTATTTTTTTACGGAAATCGGTAAGCGTAAACCATCCATATTAAAACGCAGCCCTGTTCCTCGCCCTATAGACGCGCCGTCACACACACAAACGCAAACGTTTATTCCACGGTATAGTTATGGACATTATGGAAACTAGATGAACATGTCGAAGACTAAACTCATGACCAACAGCTCACCGATTAACGTGCACATAGATGGGAAGAAAATACACTATGTCCATGAATACATCTACCTGGGCCAAGTAGTCTCCTTCCAGGCGAGGCAAGACAAAGAAGTTGCAAGACGCACCGCAAACGCTTGGAAGAGCTACTGGTCAATTAAAGAGCTATTCAAGGGCGATTTACCAATCCCCTTAAAACGTAAGCTAATGGACATGTGTATTCTCCCCATACATGACATATGGTGCACAGACTTGGTCTTTGACTAACATTCAGAAGTCCAAACTTAAGGTTTGCCAACGGGCAATGGAGCGCAGCATACTTATCGTTAAATTCACCGACCGAATAAGAAACACCACACTGCGCTCCAGAACTCAAATTGCTGACGTAGCTCATAAAGCTGCCAAACTAAAGTGGGATTGGGCAGGCCATGTCTGCCGGATGCCGGTAAAGCTGTGGGTCCGTATATCACAAAACTGGAGCCCTGAGACAGCTAGACGGGGTCGCGGCAGACCAAGGAAAAGATGGCGGAACGCCTTGGATGACTTTCTCGTTAATTGGCGAGAAGAGGCGCTACGTCGAGAAAAGTGAAAGAGCGGGGGGAGACTTTTGCCCAGGACTGGAACAACAGCACTTACAGGCTAACAGAAAAAAAAAGTGGAAACTAGGGGGTGGTTTACGCTTACCCATTCCCGTAAAAAAATAAAAAACCTACCCTTTTTAGATACCTCCTTGAATTTGACTAGGATGCAAGGCGACATCCTGTATAAGATTTAAGGCAAACAGAAGGCAAGGCCCACTGTGAATGGTCCTTGCCTGCGAAATGCGATGATGGAATGGTGGTGGTAATGGCTGGACCTTATAAGGATGGTAACAGATCAAAGCGTGCGCAAACCGGTTGTAAAGTACGAAACTCTGGAAGATGTCAGACCGGTTGCCAATGTTTATGCTACGTACACGCCACGCAGTCGGTTTGACATATTTCATATTTTATAGAGTTTCATACATTACAACCATGCGTTCATGAACGCCGGCTCGCGCCCGCGCGTACGCATGGTCTGATCTGTTCTTAGGCTTGCTTTAAGAAATTGGTCGAACCCCGGAGGCATTTTTCCTTTCTCATTCTATTCTGATTTGTACAACACATTTTTTTCTTATAATTTTTTTTAATAAAAATAGTCATCCGCGGGTGTCTGGAGCACGATCCAAGCTACCGGTGGTTATTGCTCCAGAGACAGGAACCTCTTCACAATGCGAGCCGTATCGTTGGTACCTTTTCATTAATTTCATTAGATGAACAGACGGTACATACCTTTTGCTTCATCTGCGCAAGAGTCGAGCAGAACTGTGGATCGGATCTTGAAGCCCCGCCCCCTGCCTCCCTGCGACTCAGAGCCAAGTTGAGCTTTTCTACCTGAAACCACGGGAACGAGCACTGATTGGTTGATATAATATACGTTGATTACGTGTTATTGTATAGTATAGGGCATAAGACGGTACTATTCCGCGGGCCTGTGGACGGTGAGCTATGGGCTAGCTCGCCGTCCGTCCGTCTTATGACGACAGGCCGTGTCGACGGCGCGTTCGTATTCCACGCGCGCCTCAAAGAGAGTCAGCAAACAGGAAGGGGTCCGTAAGGGCCGACGCCTGCCAGGGTTGCGGGACTGTTCGAAAGAGATACCGCGGCCCTGGAACACAAAGGGCAAAGGAAGGAACATGGATGGGTTTTAGTCAGTACAAGTCTGACACTCCCTCCTGCTCAGCCCAGAGCGGGAGGGGTCATTTGATGATTTCCCATCGATAAAAAAAAAAAAAAAAAAAAAAAAAAAAAAGACGGTACTATTAAAATATTGTCCTCCTTCATAATTAAGAGATCGGCACAAATTAGAATAATTTTAATCATATTATTAGGTCTTAACTCTGCCAGATCCGAGCGCCACACGGTCGGATATAGCCGACCAATGAAAACGAATTTTTTTTAAACTCCGTAACTACTGTTTAATGATAGATTTAATGATACGAAAGAGTGTCAAATTAAATTAAACAATGATGTTACGAGTGATGTTTTAAATCAAAATTAAGGGACGAAAAGCAATGATTAATAAATAATTGGTTATCGATAAGCTGTTGTTACATACGGGTTAGTGATACATACGGGACCGAAACGTGGTCGCTCAGAACGGGGCTCTTTCGAAGGCTTCAAGTCACCCAAAGGGCAATGGAAAGGGCTATGCTCGGAGTTTTCTCGCGTGATCGAATCAGAAATGAAGACATCCGCAAGAGAACCAAGGTTACCGACGTAGCCCGAAGAATTGCCAAACTGAAGTGGCAGTGGGCAGGGCACATTGCTCGCAGAACGGATGGCCGATGGGGCTGAAAAGTTCTGGAGTGGCGACCGCGAATCGGAAGACGTTGCGTTGGAAGGCCTCCCACTAGGTGGACCGATGACCTGGTGAAGGTTGCGGGGATCCGCTGAATGCGAGACGCACGGGACCGGTCAATGTGGCGAAACTAGGAGGAGGCCTATGTCCAGCGGTGGACGTGAATTAATATTTTTTATATTTTTGAATTGACTTTTTTGTTTTTACTATGGACACTTTAAACGTGCACATCTTGCTACATCGTTCTCACATAATGTACCATCTCAATATAAATGATGTAACCAAGGTTTTGTAACAATATGCTGATTTAAAAGAGTGTCCAAGGAGATTCTTGCCCGTTCTTCTCCATAGAGATCTACGCTAGGAATGGGCAATTACAGTACTTTCACAGTTTTTATGCCTTGTGACTGGGACTGTAGCTACATTTCATTGTTATCTTTGTTTCGACAGTTCAAAAGTGCCTGTAACTGGCCTACTTGAAATAAGTGCTTTGATTTTGACGTCTTTTGGCTGAAACGATGATGATGTTTTTGTTTGTTGGTATTTGCGATCCAAATTTGTGGCTTGGCGTGGAAGGGACGCCTATGCTCTGATATTCAAAATGTAACACACACAAAGGTGGATTGTCAGAGAATTACTTAAGAAAACCTCTTGTGAGCCGCCTGTAAGTTATGCTCTCAACCTGAGTCTTCTATACACGGTATAACAAGACCCTCCACGAAGCCGTCAACCAAGCATTCTGTTCATCCAAACTTAGAAACTGTACGCAAAAATTATTGCTGGGAAACGATTTTTTTTTGGTGAGAAAAATCACGTTTTATGGTGGTATTGAAATTTTGTATAGGACAGCTGATTATTTTTTTACGATTTCGATGGTGGCCCCATAGAGAAAGTTGCTCAGTTTGATGGTCTGTACCACAGTATTCCATATGATTATACCCTTTCTGTTACACACTGTATAAAAAAAAACTTGTGAAAAAGTTGGAACTTTGACCCCCAATATCTCCGTAACTAGAAGGTTCCCAGGTATGGTCTAGAACAAAAACATTATCGCAATGACGGGGAGAACAAGTGGCTTTCGGCTTAGTTAAGGTTCTTGTTACACCCTGTATAATGTTTGTGGCTACATCTACTAAAATGCAATAATTAAATATTTGAAAAGGGAAAAGATCGGCAAAGAGCGAAAGTCGGCAAATACCGAATATACCGTCTTGACATCTTCACGCATGCTTTGCAAGAAACGCATTTTCGTAGCATGGAAAATGATCTGGCTGCCCTTATTCCATGTGACTTGGGGTTGGAGCAATACAGTGTTTTCTTCCAATCTTCCTCTCAACCGTCACGCTATCATTTAAATAATTATGATAAGTAAGAGTACCTTCTTCTCGAGAGCTCTCCTCACAATGTCTTCATCTCGTGAGTATGACGACAGCGAGGCCGCTGCACGACGCCACACTGCTATCTCCTGACGCAGTTCTGCAATATGCATCACATAGAGTACATCACGCATGCACCTACAGACACAAACCCTTTTTTTTTTTCAATCAAAAAAAAAATCAATCAATATTTTTGGTTTTTAATCATCAAATGACCCCTCCCACTCTGGGCGGAGCCGAAAGAAGTGTCAAGGTGTGTACGGACGGCGCGTACATTGGTACGCGTAGTCGGTTACGCGTGTCCTGGAACGCCATGTCCATACTTGTAGCTACGCGTACACTCTTAGGAGCCGCCGTCAGTTTGTTTTTGGTCTTCTTCCTCTCCTTTTCTTATATAGTCTGTTGAATGATGAATAATGCCGCAGCAGTAGTGGTGCATGCAACCACTGTTTCTCGGAGTCATGGCGGATGACTGGCGGGTTCGCGTGGCGCTATGGATCGATTGACCTCGCGTTCAGGTTCGCGGCGGTCCGTATAAGACCCTGTACGCGTATCCACGTGGACAGCGTATTCCGACTACCCGTTACACAGAAACGCGCAGTCCGTACACAACTTTAGACTTCTACCGACTAAAACCCATCCCCATCCATGTTCCTTCTTTTACCCTTTGCGTTCCAGGGCCACGGTATCTCTTTCGAACAGTCCCGCAGCCCACAGACAAGCCCTTAAGTGCTTCGGAAAGCACCTTAAGCCGTTGGTTCTAGCAGTTCTGGACGTCTTGACTACATCGTTATCATCTGAGTTAAAAAAGAGTTATAAACGTTCCTTGGAATTTCTTGCCTGCTCTTCTCTTTAGAGATCTACGCTTTGGAATAAGCCACTATCGTGTACTTTTACAGTGCCTTGTGACTGGGACCGTGGATCTTTTTGTTTTTGACGATTCAAAATTGCTTGTAGCTAGTCTATTTGAAATAAACGCTTTAGTTTTTTCATTCGCAAATCTCCGATAGTCGTTAAGGGTAGTCAGAACGGTCAACCAGTCTTACCGAGTGGTACCTTTCGGAATACGCGGCAACTGGGTTTTGGAGGTCAGACAAGCAGTCGCTCTATCGATACTAATATTATAAAGAGGTAAAGTTTGTGAGTTTGTGAGGTTGTAGGGGGTAATCTCTGGATCTACTGAACAGATTTTGAAAATTCTTTCACTAATAGGAAGGTACATTATTCCCGAGTGTCATAGTGCCCGTGGGATAATTTCCGACCAAAACGCGAGCGATGCCGCGGGCAACAGCTAGTGAGCAATAATAGTGATCAGCAGCTTTCGGTTAGACTGGAACCGACCCCAATGTAGTTGGGTAAAGGTTATATGATGGTTATATAAAGTATAAAATGAATTCTTACCTAAAATATCTCTGGGCACACTGTGCCTCAATTTATTGATATCTCTGAACATATATCTCAGCTGGAAGTAAGTCTGCACACCCACAATAAGTATGCCGACCCCCATATGCATCGTGAACGTCGTGAAGTTTATGTTCTGTAACAAAGATATTTATGAAGCTTTCAGTAGACGGGACAACGTGAACTTCATGCAATAAACCAACTGATTGTTGCAGTTATAAGAGTAAACTTGACACCTATAAATAATGCCAGTTGCAACAGACTTAAAAAAAGAGAATGCCACACTGAGATGTGGGATCAACCATTTTTCTAAGTATGTCATCTTCCAAGCTCATCGTGCTGTGCTGGGGATGCCGCTGCGGCTGCAGAGAACCTCAAGCGGCGTAAACATCCAGCCGTTAAGGGTTGAAACTCTGGGGCCGTGGGGTCCGAGTGCTCATAGTCTGTTTAAGGAAATTTCGAAACGCCTAGTTGACGCTTTCCGTGACCCAAAGGCTGGCTTTTAAGATAATCCTTTTGAAATACGTAGAAATACGAAATGTTTTGAAAGCGATTGTTACTTGTCAAGGTCCTTTCCAGTGTGCTAACGCAGAATGCTACGAGTATATCAGATGCTTCACGCGAGTTTTACTCCATGTAAAATACCTGGTATTCAGCTGCATATAGTTAGATTAGAAGCCGACCCCATCATAGTTGGGAACTAGCAGCTAGTAGATGATGTATTCTTATTCTTTATTGCACACAATGTTTTTTTTTTTTTTTTTTTTTTTTATTATATCCAAGGTTAATGTTAATGTTGTGTTTTATATTTTATGTATTAGATTATAAAGAGTTTAGACATTTAGTTTTGTTTTTTTTTTTTTGCTTTATTCTAATAGAGTGTAAAATTTTAGTGTTTTCAAGCGTAAATAATGTAAATATTCGTATGCCGCGTCTAGCGGCGGATATGTCCTGAACTATGCTATTTCTATTTAACAACTTTGTGCCTACCGTATCCTACGAATAAATGTCTTTGTCTTTGACTTTGTCTTTGTCTTTGTCAAAATATAAAAGTAGGACACACAAAATTACAATATATAACTATGTACAACGGCGAGCTTAACACAGAATTCGGTTTTCTTACAGCAAACCTTACGTTTGATTGTGAGATTTGCGAATGAGGATAAACCTATGTGCACAAACGAACATTTTAAAAGTTAAATTGTATCTTACCGCTTTCACAATGGAAGGATGCGTGGCTATGATGACGTTGGGCGGGTCGCCCACGGGCGTGGCGGCGCCGCCCACGTTGCTGAAGATCACCATCGACATCAGCACTGGCACCGGGTTCAGTTGGGTCACCTCACATAACCTGAAAATGTTAATTTACCTAACCTTTAAAATTATCATTTCTTAAGAGATATGTGGATTTTTAGGGTCCGGTACTCAAGGGGTAAAACCGGGACCCTATTAATAAGACTCGTCTGTCCATCTGTCTGTCTGGCTGCCTATCACCAGGCTGTATCTCATGAACCGTGATAGCTAGTCAGTTCAAATTTTCACAGATGATGTATTTCTGTTGCCGCTAAAACAACAAATACAAAAACAGAATAAAATAAATATTTAAGGAGCCCCTCCCATACAACAAACGTGTTTTTTCACGGGTGACCACTGAAAACCAGCGCTGTGCCGTGGGTCCCCCATAGTACAGCATCATGCTGAGTGGTAACCTGCTTGTCGCAGTCACGACGTGCAAGCTGCGAACGTCATTTTTATTTTTTTTATTTATGCTTTGTATGTTTTTTTTTTTGTTTTTTTCATTATGTACGATGCACGTCATGTCCCTGCGACAAATAAATATTTTTTCTTTCTTTCTTTTTTTAAGGTTATGGTGCGGAATCCTTCGTGCGCCAGTCCGACTCGCACTTGGCCTTGGTTTTTTGCTCAGCAGTCGCGATTGCTAGAATAACGAGGCCGTTTAAAGTTAGTTATTTAGTGGTCAATAATCGGGATCTATAATGAAGAATCAAAATTCTCATCTTATAACATCACTGTCGATATGTGTACCACCACTGTACCTTTGGAACACTGCTGGGACACCAGCCAACTCTGTCAGAAGAAGTAGACCGTAATAGATAATGACTTAAGGATGATTTCCGCCAAACAGCTCGCATCACATCGGATCAGAACGGATTCTACAAACTTTAAACGATATTAAATCGTGTACACAGTATTTAAAGTCTATTTATAGCGCGTAGCAGCTTGACTGCGGGCGACTTCCGCGACACGCGATCGTAGCCGAAAGTATGCTGCGACGCGCGATTGGCTCCGTTCACCTGTCGTCGTATCCGATTGGATCCTTTAAAAAAATTAGAGCACTTCGACACGATAGGAATTAAACTATTTGACTAGACACAGAAACGAATACGTTCGCAAGGTATATTCCAGAAATCCCAGCCGACAAATCCACACCAGTAGCAAGCAACGGTATGGAGCCGATCGTATGCGTCGACATCCTGCCGGACGCAATCGGCTGTCGCCGCATCCGTTCGTATCCCTTCCGATCCGATGCGATGCAAGCCGTTTGGTGGAAATCATCCTTTACTCCTTCTCACTCGACCGAACGAAATGAAAAAAAAAAAATTAATATCTTCGTTATTTTGGTTCTAGGACATACCGATTTCCTCATTGATGTAGACGTCTTATAGAAAGAAGAAATGTATTTTCTTTTTTTTGGTCCTACCTTATAGTAACTGGAGTCATCAGCAGGACTGTTGTGACGTTATCCAGAAACGTAGAAAAGATGGCGGTGAAGAAACATAGCACGTTGATCAGCGGCCATGTCCGGCCGCCCGTCACCTGGAACGAGACATTAACCATAAAGTTCGGTACGGGTAACTTTGGGGGCGCGACACACAAACCTCCGCTGGCTTGGTACCGGCCCCGAAAGGGGCAAGCGTTTAAGTCATACGTCATCCTCATTATTTATGTAAATATTTAATATTCCGATTATCAAATACTATGAGTGTGCGCTAATTAAGAGAGATGGATAAAAAGTTAATATGTCATTGCCATTAAAACTTCTGTCTTTAGCGCGCAAGTTTCTTAATTTACCCTTCTAAAATCCAAGTGCGTAAATACGGTCATAGCCATTTTGACAGCAGTGCTGGCCGAGGCTAAAAATCATGAAAATAGTGGTTTACGGACATCTAAGCTCCAGAATGTTGAGAATGATTAACTCGTCATTAAATTATGTGACGAACTAATCCATGGTTCAATTTAAATAAGCAGTGGTAATGATGAATTTTAATATCAAAAGTCGAGGTTTCGCGCAAATCGTGCGTGTTAACATTTTTATTTTTCACATTACATCACACAGACGCGTATAGATTCTATAACAAATATGACAAATATCATTCCAATTATTATAAACAACATGAAAACGCCCTGATCTTAGCGTAATTTACTAATACGGGACCAATAACTCGTAATATTCATTACCACTCCTCAATTTGTATTCGAAATTGACGGCCATTTTTTTTTTTAATTATCGTCATGTGTGGAACCGATTATTTCAATCGATTCCTTTTTTTGCAAATTTCGATCAAATCGAGAAATTAAATTAAGGAATTTAAAAAATTGATAGATGGAAATTAAAATAATTTTGTTATGAGCGTAAAATACAATAAATAAACACTAATATTTTTTTTTAAGTTTACTATAGTAATTTTAATAGTTTTTCGTACATTGTTGTACTAAAACCGACACAACAAACAGCACAGACTAACTATGCCTAAATTCGCGCCGTTTTTTTTCTATAACAAAATTTAAATTATGAATGCATTCGCTGTTCAAATTTATATTGTATTTAAATTAAGTACATAATTTATTGTGATTTTTTTATGATTAAAATATTCTTCTTTTATTTAACTTCACTTGTTAAGTATTGGTCAAATCTTGCAACTGAATTTCAAACCAGTTCCCCTTTACCGATGGAGCTAAAATTTTGCACACGCTTTTGGTTCTAGTGACAATACATAATTTAAAAAAACATTACTTAGTCCTGCTGCCAGGATCGTCTCCTCACGAAAAAACTCCTCAACGGTTAATAGCGCGGACACAAAACTCTGTCTAAGCGTTTAATTTTGATAGATATAGATGATTTTTTTCATGACTTCATCCTGCAAGCAGTATCGTCTACTCATGGAACAGTTACAGTTTCGCACGGATACGAAAATTTTATACGCGTTCATATTTGATGAAAAAATATGATTTCTATCATGACCTCATCCTGCAGCCAGGATCTTCTTCTCACGAGAGAACTCCTCAACGGTTAAAAGGGCGGACACATAATTTTGTGTACGCTTTCAATTTTTATAGATAAATATGATTTCTATCATGACCTCATCCTACAGCCAAAATCGTCTTCTCACGACGGAACTCCTCAACGTTAAATAGCATGGAAACAAAAATTTCTAGACGCGTTCATATTTGATGGATAACATAATTTTTATCATGACCTCATCCTACAGCCATAATCGTCATATCACGAGGGAATTCCTAAATGGTTAATAGCCCACACACGAAACAGCCAGGATTCTCTTTTCTTGAGGACACTCCTCAACGCTGAATAGCATAATATAATGATGCGGTATCAGAATACAACAAAACCATTTTTTTTAAATAAGACTAATTTTTTTAATTACTATTTTTTTTTTTCTATTGTTTGGTATGTTGGACGAAGTATTATATTATCTGTGGTTGGGTATACCCAGCGTCTTGGAGCCATAGTAAAAATTGATTTGGTCCAAGATTAATTTTATTAAGTGTACAAAATTGGGTTTAGTATGGTTAAGTTATTGTGTTAGGTTGGATTGGTTATTGTGGTATTCACCATTTACAAATACTTCTTTTATGAGCCTGTCTTTTCTCACTGTGGAGCAAAGTCCTCCCCATGGGTAACCTGAACTTTGCAGTTGTAAAAAAGTTTTTAGAGTGGTCAGTGAACCGCTTTCAAAGAGTAAACTACGTTTCTTTAGGATACGGTTTATGAATTGCCGATTGCAAAATAAAAGACAATAAGTTTGTCGGTCGTCGTCACCGAGGCAGGCCCGAGAAACGCTGGCGTGACCATTTGGACTCGTTCTTGGCTGATTTGCCAGAGTAGGCAAATCACCGACAGAGTTGGAAAGGTATAGAGGAGGCCTTTGCTCAGCAGTGGGAAAGAATAGGCCAAATAAAAAAAAAACTTTGTCTTAACCTAACATGATAACCCAACCGACAACACGCTACCAACCGATACACAATTTTGTAGAAACAAAATGTAATTTATCTTTGGCTGATCAATTTTTTTTTACCATGCATACTAAGATTCTATATCCAAACCTTCAGATATTACAAAACAAAATTCGCAATGAATGATAATATTAAATTAATAAATACTTTATAAATGTGAAATGCGAGCGTATTCCTAATTTGAATTTTGAAACAAAAAAAATGCGACCGTGCGTACGTACAATAATTAAAAATCAATCTATTTCCAGATTTTTTATTTGCTTGAATTGCGAGACTTTATTTCTTACCAAATCTCTAATCTAATAGCCTAAGGCACTCGGGGATAATGTAGCTTCCTATTAGTGAAAGAATTTTCAAAATCGGTTCATTAGATCCAGAGTTTTCCCCCTACAACCTCACAAACTCACAAACTTTACCTCTTTATAATATTAGTACAGATTAGAGGAGGAGGAGAGGAGACTTATTCTCCTTCTCTTGAAATCAGCCAAAAGCATCGAATAATTACTAAATAAGATTATTCTAAAAGATAGCATAAATGTTAATTTCAAAATGAAATAACTATTTGAAATTATACCAAGCAGTTTTTATTCCGTTTCAACTTTTTTTTCCAAACTTGATTTCATTGCGAGTAATCGATTAGGCTGACTGCAATTTTATAATCGAATGATGAATCTTGGGTTTACGGTCAGCACTAAGAGTTTTTAGTAATATTTGTAAAGACTTTGATCGTGTTTTTTATGAAATTTTGTATGAATAATAGTAAAAATAAGAATGCAGATAGAATGTTACTGTCTTTATTTTGCCCTTTCGAGTTTTTTTAGCAAACGAAAAACTTGTCCATGTACATTATTTGCAGCGCATCTAAGTTACCTATTTTTGGAAGGGTGTAGTGGTATGTAATTTACACATATTTGGCAATAGACTGACGCCGTCTTACCGACGTGAACACGTTTTTGGAGATATTAACCACAAACTTAACGTATGAAACAGCTGCCGCGACATATTTTTCATTAAAAATTCGAATGCTGAAAGTTCACGAAAATACTTGAGTTTCATGATAATGCGCATCACCCCGCCGATTCAGCTGATGTGTCATGTGTCAAAATTCTGTCGTGCATAGTGGTTAATGATAATACAAGACAACATCATTACAGCTGTAACCCCTGAGGGGTTAGGCAGAGATGTACCCTAATAGTACACCCGTATTTCACCAGTTAAGTCCCATGTTAAAAGGCCTTTTGCCATTCTGAAGGAAACACTAAATTCCTATTTCAAATCCGAATTCCTGAATGACAAAGCCGATAACAGTTTTTCCGACCTAGGATTCGAACCCAGAACCTCGTGCTCAGCGGTCGCGTTTGCGATCACTAGACCCACGAAGCATTTAATGTGTGCAATTTCTTTCATCCGGCTTTTAAGTTGTACTTACTTCAAAAGCCAAGACAGCAAGGTAGTCGAACAGCCCAGTCTCCGCCAGGATAGCGACGAGCAGCATCATGCTGAACAGCAGCAGCAGCGTCTCCACATCCAGCCAGGAGACCAGCTCCGGCAGCGAGGGTCTCTCGCCAGCCAGGGCCAGCACGGCCACTGCCAGGGATGAGGATAGCAGAGCTGCTATTGTACGGTTTACTATCTGAAAGTTATTGAAAATTTTCTTCGTACTAGAAGTTCACTGACAGTAGAACAATTTTCAACTTTATTTTCTAAGGCATAAGGGTAAAAAGAGGCAGACCGGCGCGGCCACAAGACTAACGAGGCTGTTTTTGTTGGAAATCGAGGTTTTTTTTTAAGTTATTGGATGGCAAACAAGCATGCTACTCATCCGAACCTCAGGTTCCCGCCCCCCAAGGAGATCTGCACTACCAGCATTGCAGATTCAATCCAATGAAGTGAGGATGTGAAGCTCCTAATCTTCCATAGCAAAATGGATGAGGAGGAGGATCCTCCTACGGTTTTGCGTCTGGTGGGATACTGTCCGTTAGTTATTGACGGACTTGTACATACTTAGCCTTATCTTGCGGATAAATCTAATTGCGCGATGCAATATTTCTGCATCACATCAGGATGGCGCGTAGTTCCTATATGGCGGTTTGGAACACCTTATTTTCATCGACAGGAGAAAAGCAGTAGAAGAAGACCCATACCTCAAAGATGATGAGGGTGTACATCGCGATGAGCAGTATGGTAGCGTAGATGATGCCGTCTTCTGGTTCGATGGGGTTCAGCCGGTAGCTGACTGTGAGAGGTACTGTGATGTTACTGGATGTACTCATGCGCAAGGTTATTCTTGTACCTGAAATTGAAGTGCAGTAATTGGTTTTAAATGTAAGAAAGCTCCATTTAAAGGACTTGAGTACATTAAATTACAGCTGTTTTCCCGAGAGGTGAGAGGTGTTAGAAATTTTGCAGAAGCAACCCTCCGTTAGCCTAACATAAATAGCGAAATTTCGCCAGATATGTCTCATGTAATAGGGGACGACCCTATTGCCAGCAACCGCGGGTTGCTTCTGAGAAATTTTGCATGACCCAGGATCTAACCCACCTCATGTTCAGCTATAGCGCCTGCGACTCTTAGACTAACGAATCAAAATGTGACTGATAAAAAGAAACGATGGTAGAGAGAGGTGGTCCAGCGGCAACAGTCTGTTAGTCATTCGGATTAGTGGTGGGATCTAAACATGCAAAACAGCAAAAACTTTAGTTCTAACTACAAAATTGTGTTTTTTTGTGTTTTAATGACCTTGAGACATGTTTCTCCTTACTTTATTGAATAGCACTAGGGAAACAAGAAATCGCAGATATCATACCCCATCACATCACATCACATCACACCACACCACACTACACTACACTACACTACACTACAATACACTACACCACACCACACTCACACAGCCATCCCCTCTTACACACATTCACACATATTCATAAGCATAGTTCACACAAATAAAGGTTTATTTTGTACACGAAGTTTCAGTAGAACACTGACTCCTAGGTCACAAGGTCCCCCTAGTTTAGACGGCAGGGTTTTTAACTATTTGTACTTTTCCTAAAATTCAATGTGTTATGGTACCTATGTGGAATATATTGGTATTGTATACTGTTATATGCGTGCGTGCTGCGCCACGCAATGTGTCCTTAGACGAATAAACGCCAGTGCATTACTAGCAGCCTTGTGTTGTATCACTCGTTTCCGTGACTATGTAGGTAACATTGGCGACGAGTACCTACTACAGTAAAAATATCGATAACTTTCGGCATTATTTCAACTTTTAACCACACTCAGCAAACTTGAAGGACATTCAAGGGCAGGATCACGCAATAGTTTATTGCCAATGATATAGATACGGTGAAAGATCCAGAGGGAGTGAAGCGGCGGGTGATATTGTTGAGCGCACTCACAGAAGGTAAATACAGGGTTGCCGCCGACCTTGTGCAGTCGAAGACGTTGGAAGCAGTGCCATACGAAGACATAGTACATCTTTTGGATACGTATTTTACGCAGCTGCACAAGAGCCGACCGAAACGGCGTCACAATGGGCGGCAAAATTGCGCGGGCTTACGGCGCGGTGTAATTTTTATAACGTCGAAGAGGCGCTACGAGACCGTTTTATTATGGGGATGCAGCCGGGAGTAGAGAAAGAGAAACTGTATGTGCAGGATTTAGCCGGGCTATCTTTGGCCAAGGCTGTGGAACTAGTGGAGAACCTGCGGCGCTCGTCGCTGATGCCGCCGCTGAATAAGAATTATACAATATCGAAAGAAAAAAAGTGAAGTGCTCTGTGCGGGTATTCTAATCACGAATCTCGGCAATGTCGTTTCGCTAATTACACTTGTAAAAAATGTAACGTGAAAGGCCATTTACGGCGAATGTGTAAATCGGTAAAATACGCCGGAAAGGTTTTTTTGCCAATAAACTCATTTCTGTTTATTTTTTCATGTGAAGTTTGAAAATCCGCACTGGATCCGCACGTTCACTCACAGAAAAGAGGCAATGCTGCAGTGGGAATATTACAGGCTGATTATAGGAAGAAAAAAAAGATGACCAAAATTTAAAAAAAAATGTTACCATTCATTCCGATTTGGTTCCACCTTGTAATTTCCTCCTGTATAAGATCCAGGGCGTCGGTCACATTCCTCCTATGTTTGCCGTTGCTGTGTATTGGAGAGCTGTCCTGGAGTATGAGCATTTTGTTATTGGTGGAACTGGGCGAGAAGTCCAATATTTCGTCCGGTTGCAGATGAATCCTCCATTTTGTGGAATTCTGGAATGAAATTACAAACTACGTTAAAGTGGTTGTAAGAAGACACATTAAACGAAAACGAGAGGTACTTCTTGCTCCCGTCATTGCGATCATCTTTTTGTTCTCTCTCTACACACTTAGTTACGGAGATATTGGAGGTCAAAGTTCCAACTGTATCACATTTTTTTTTATTACAAGCTGTCAATGTTATAACTTTACATTGAATCCTACCCTGAACCGTGATTTTATACTTGAAAAAAAAAATGTTTTTCGTCGGATTTCATTCGGATTCTTATTGCATTTCATAGCCCATTTTTTGAGGATAGGCTATTTTTGCCTATATTAAAGCTATTGACCTTTAGGACGCAGAAAGAAAAAAGTCAGAAACGGCGAGTGTAACCGTAGGGCTTTTTTTTACGGATGGGAAATCATCAAATGACCCCTCCCACTCTGGGCGGAGCGGCAGAGAGTGCTGTTCTAACTAAAACCCATCCATGTTGTCCTTCCTTTGCTCTTTGTTTTCCAGGGCCGCGGTATCTCTTTCGAACAGTCCCGCAACCCGTGCAGACATCGGTCCTTTCGGACCCCCTTTGAGGACATCGGACATCGCTTTGAGGCACACACACACACCCGAACGCGCCGTCGACACGGCCTGTCGTCATAAGACGCCATTAAGCCATAAGACGCTAGCCCATAAGGGCTCAGCTAATTTTATGATAATATGTCGTAATTTAGGTACTGTAGTACCTAAATACGACATCACCTTGAAGGCCTAAGCTTATGGTCATTGCACAGTCAGCCTCTTATAAACATTGAGACAGCCACCCTTCACATCTGCAACTATTAACAACACAAAGACTTCATTATGTTTACGAGTTTAAGATCATTAATCACTGTGTCGTAAACATTTATGATTGATCTGTTTTGATAACTGTCAATTACCGGTAGTTACTACTTGGTACCTACGTGGAGTAATGGTGGTTCAGCTGTAACGGCTCGACCAACGAGCTGTGGGTCGTGGGTTGGGAAAACCAGTAGGCGAATTACTTTGTGTATTGTACAATATCAATTGTTTCAATTTTATGCTGACATCGAAGTGATGCGAATGAATGAAATACACAATTTTAAGTTAACGATCAGTCGTCGCATTTTATCGTTTGGGCTAAAAACAAAGAGACTCATTCGCCGCGAGTCCATCTCCTATCAGTTTTGAATACACAAATTCATCATATAATCAGGTTATCATTTAAATGTACCTTATCCGTACACGTTTTTTTTTGATAGCCTACATGGTGTCCCACGGACAAAGGCCTCCCCTTTCTCTCTCAAAGCCTCTCTGTTCTGTGCAATTGCTGGCCACGTTTGCCCCGCGAACATGATCAGATCGTCACACCACCTTCGCCGCGGTCGGCCTCGTCGGCGTCCAAACTCAAGCGTCCAGTGAGTGACGATCCTTGCCCACCTTTCTGGGTGCATCCGTTCGACATGGCCAGCCCACTCCCACTTCAGCTTGGCGGTTTTAACTCCAACATCAGCTACTTGAGTTTTGGAGCGCAGGATACGAATCCTAACGCGATCTGATAGCTTAGCACTTATTATGCTGCGCTCAATCGCTCGCCGGCAAATCTTGAGCTTGGACGTTTGTTGATCAGTAAGTAACCAACTTTGTGCACCGTAGGTTAGGATGGGCAGGATACACATGTCGATGAGCCTTCTTTTTAATGGTATTGGAAGACTTCCCTTCATGTGCTCTTTTAGGGAGCACATGTACATGTATCTTATGTATTTTATTACTACTACTTTCAGAACGGTGAAAGTAATCAGCTTGTCCTAGACCAAAAATTCTAAAACATGTGTCATCTACCCAACCCGTATTGAGCTGGTATGGTGGTCAACAGCTTTTCTCAGAGAGCAGGCCAGTATCCTAGCTGTGGGAACGTCATAACCTGATTATGCTTATGCTACTACCATCATCCGTGGTGCTCTCTACACCCCTCTCTCAGAAAAGAGGAGTGAAAATGACTGACTAGCTAGTGGAAAAGGCTGCCCGCGACTTCGTCTGCTTAGGCCCATTAACCGGGATAAAAAGCCCGTGTGTTAATCCAGGTTATAAACTATGGGTATTCCAAATTTCATCCACATCCAATCAGCCGCTTTTGCGTGAAAGCGTAAAAACTATCCAGCCGTCCTCAATGAATCCTCGTGAATAAGAAGTAAGATATACAAGATTATGGTGTAGGATATACCTGGTGAAACTCCGCTAGCTGATCATCAGCAACCTCCCGGTGTAGCCACAGCTCAAGTATATTGACGCTATCATTCGTCACACTCTGCGCAAACGGCCCGGTCAATGTGATCAACACTTTGACTCGATCTTCACTGGCTGGTAACTCATATTCTGTGAACGGAAACAAAAACAAATAAGAAGCTATGGCAAGATTTCCTGATGCTATATAGCATCTGAATTAGGTTTAGAAGGCCTCCACAAAGTATTATTCGCAGCGATAACGATCATCATCATCATCATTTCAGCCGAAAGACGTCCACTGCTGGACATAGGCCTCCCCCAACTGTCACCACAATGACCGGTCCCGTGCGACTCGCATCCAGCGGATCCCCGCAACTTTCATCAGGTCATCGGTGCACCTAGTGGGAGGCCTTCCAACGCAACGTCTTCCGGTTCGCGGTCGCCACTCCAGAACTTTTCGGCCCCATCGGCCATCCCTTCTGCGAGCAATGTGCCCTGCCCACTGCCACTTCAGCTTGGCAATTCTTCAGGCTACGTCGGTAACCTTGGTTTTCTTGCGCAACGCAAGGAATTTTCGAGCATAGCCCTCTCGCGATAACGCTAATGCAAAAGTAAATGTAAATCATTGACCAACCTAGGCAAGCGGCTGTTATAGCTCCGAGCTGAGACCCTAGACAAGGGGCCAAGAAATCCTCAAAACCTATAATTATGGTAACCTACAGTGGGTGATGGAAAATTATGGAAAATACCATAAAATAGACTATTTGATATTAAACATGATGATGGCGTACCTTTAACCTCTCCTCCCGGTATCGCAGTATGCAGCACGATGTCCGATCGTTCAACGTTCAGCAGTAAAGAGACCGTCAGTAGCACCCAGCTCGCCACTAGAGCGCATAGCTTCAGGGTACGCAGCGCTTGGTCTAACTGTGGACAAAACATATTCATTACGACACTCAGGGGATTCTCAAGATTTCGCTCGCCCGCGAGGTGTGGCGGAGGCGGCGAATCAAATATAATGGCGGTACGCCACGCGGAGGCGGTGAGCGCCGCTTGTTCTCGCAGTCTGGTGGTGTACGTGTGTTAGGCATCATAAGATGTCATACAAGCCAATGCGACGTGAGATCCGCTTCACCGCGCGGTCGAGTGATATCTTGTGACACGATACCACTCGTCCTTAACAGGGCCCTTCCCGGCGCGTCTATCGTCAACGCGAGCATGATCAAAAAGCTTGTTGTTTCATCCAGAGCCACGGCGGTGATTTTCTGTCAACTCCCCCGTCTTACCCCGCCCCGACCCCGCACAACTCGTCTCCCACGCACTTCATACCGCCTAACGCGATGACATTGAACGAAAAATAGTGTTTGAAAATTTCTTAAACTTGTTCCAGGAAATACGTGTTTTTGAATAAGTCTTACAAGTGTGTGAAATAAATATTTGTCATTAAGAATTTGCATTACATGTGCAAGGTTTCTATCTTGATATTTTCTTTATTTTTACAGTTTATGAGTACATTATGAACGGCCTAAGTTCAGGTAAAATTTGTGCCAAACAGCATTTTTTGGAGGTGTATACTGAATTTGTTTCTACTTTTTTATTTTTTGCAACCATAGAAACCTAGATATAGTGCACAAAATACCTATGAGTTCAAAAAATTCAAAGATAGATGTGTAACAACGGCATAATCACGTACGAGCGTTTGTATGAAAAGTATGACGGGTTGGCCGCTCTTAAAGCTTGAGAAGCCAGAATAATATCTTCCTGACCAAATTTCAGCCACGGCAGCATACTTTAGATTGACCCAGTACGCAGGAGATAATATATTGTACAAGAGTGTGTGCAAGTGCATTGTCTGTTCCTTTAGCCTCATAGTCAAATGGGACTTCAATCAGAATCAAACAAGGTCCTTCACAATGTCTGTACGTGCTTTCCGAGACCACATCACATCTTCCCAACTACTACAGAGAAATTCTAAATGCAAAAAAAAACGGCCAAGTGCGATTCGGACTCGCGCACGAAGGGTTCCGTACAATTATCTATAAAAAATATATCTTAACTGGCGTCAACAATGTTTGTATGGGGACACCCTTTAATTTAGAACTTTTTTTTATTTTTGGGAATTTTTCCTTTATTTGTGCTGTAAGGCCTTGCTTTTTGGCAAATTTCATGATTCTAAGTCAAAGGGAAGTACCCCATAGGTTTTGATTACCTTGCGAAATCGCATAATGTACGACTTAGACAGTCATATTATCTTTGATTGGGGTGTTACCACTGTGAGGATCGACCGGAGGACACGGTGGAGCACACGGTGGAGGTCTGCCCCGCATGGGCGGAGCGCCGCCGTGTCCTCGTAGCGGCGATCGGCGGCGGCGACCTCCCGCGTCCGGCCTTGGTTCATTCCATGGTCCGGAGCGAGACGGAATGGGACGCCGTCGCCTCTTTCTGGCCGGGGGCCACCACGTGGCCCCCGGCCACGTGGTGGCCCCTGGCCCTGGGCCCGGACCGGCCACCGTAGGCGCGGGCTTGTGGAAGGCGAGCTATGGGCTAGCTCGCCGTCCGTCCGTCTTATGACGACAGGCCGTGTCGACGGCGCGTTCGTGTTCCACGCGCGCCTCAAAGAGATGTCAGCAACAGGAAGGGGTCCGCAAGGGCCGATGCCAGCCGGAGCTGCGGGACTGTTCGAAAGAGATACCGTGGCCCCGGAACACAAAGGGCGATGAAGGAACATGGATGGGTTTTAGTCAGTAAAAGTCTGACACTCCCTCCTGCTCTGCCCAGAGCGGGAGGAGTCACTTGACGATTCACTATCCGAAAAAAAATAGGGGTAGCAGATTTGAGTATTTGGTATTAATTTCAGCTTGATACCGCCACGAATATCTGAGAAAAAGGGTCTTGACAGACGGACAGACGGACAACAAAGTGATCCTATAAGGGTTCTGTTTTGCCGATTGAGGTACTGAACCCTAATTAGCTAGAATTTACAGTACTACTACGGTATAAAATTTTAATGACGTTCCGAACACGACGCGAAATTCTGGCTACTCATTGGTTGATTTATTTTGTAGCACGTTTCTTTTGTGTAGTGTCATGGACGATCATAACAAGTAAAAGCCTTCCTGTTTAGGGTCTACACCTCAAAAGGAAAAAACAGAACCCCTTATAGGATGACTCGACTGTCTGTCCGTCTGTCACAGCTAATTTACTCCGAAACTTCTAGACCGATTGAATTGATATTTGGTACACATATGTAAGTCGGTGACCCAAAGACGGACGTGTAATGTAAATTAATTAATTTTAAACATGGGGGCCACTTTTGTGGGGTAAATTGGAATATGAAAAAAGAAAAGTTGGCAAACTATGTTGTGTTACTCGTACATAACAAATGAAAGGATTCATTATAATTTTATGATAAATACTTTTGAAGTTTTTAAGAAAATAGGCGAAAGTTTACCATCCACCCCCCTCAACTCCTAAACCAAAGGGCCAAAAATTTGGAAAAGATACAAAAAAATAGTTCTTTACCTATATTACAGGAAAACTTATAAGAAAGCTATAACAACTAATAATAAAAATACTACGATGGTACGGGACCCTTCATGCGCGAGTCCGAATCGCATTTGGCCGGTTTCTTTTCTGACTGCCCGAGTTTCAACCAGGTATTACCCGTCGACGATAAGCTTTTCATAAATGAATACCTACTTATTTATACTAGAATAATTAAATCATTGATTAGAAGAAGAGCAGCGGTGGCCCAGTGGTGGCGGCCCCGACTTACGAAAACTCGTGGGTTCGAACCCAGGCACATTACTTTGTGTAATTTATTTCATCACCACTGCTCTCAAAAACGGTGAAGGAAAACATCGTGAGGAAACCGGCATGTCCTAGACCCAAAAATTCGAAGACATGTGACATCTACCAAACCGCACTGGGCCCGCGTGGTGGAATATAGCCCATTCCCTCTCACAGAGAGGAGGCCGTGTGTCCCAGCAGTGGGGACATTAAAGGCTGATTGTGTTTTTGTTTAATTAAATCATTTGGTTTCTTTAGGGAGCTATTGAAGTACTGACCTTTTTCTTCTTCACAGATTTCAGTTTTGTGTCATCATCGCTGGCATGCATTGGTTCCATTAACCTGAGAACAATAGGGTTTATAATAATATTTTTCCCAATCGGCGTACATAATCAATCATAATCATGGGTAGGTACTGAGGGTCAAAAGTTCTAGACAAATGACAATCATTTCGTATTCCATGTACGATAGTTGTCAATCCAGGTGGCCTACCATGACCTAGCATGACCGCTAGACGACCTGTCTACCTTTGCCTCTTTCCCATACTGGAATTACTCCTGCTTTAAGACGTCATGGTAACCCCCCCGTACATATTTCACTTTTACATCATGATTTTCGGTGTTAGAATGTGTCACTTTGTCTACCTTGTGAACCATCTGCCATCCATCATATTTCTGCTTACAATTAAGAAGCAGCCTATAACATTCACACTACACTTCAACACTCACTATACCTTCACGTCCACTCGGCGTTGATCTGTACGATACTTTGCAGTATCATTTTGGGACCACGTGGCAGTTCCATACTACATTTGTTTTTAACTGTATGAACATTGGATGTTGCTATGGACCAAAATCCCAGCAATCGATACGAACAAGCTATATACTGATAGATTCCTTGTAATGCACGGAATAACCCTGTTTAGATTACAACCACCAAATACATGCAAGACGGAAGCTACGGGGAGATGTTTGTATGAACAATTTTTATGGGTCAGCCAATTTTTACTTGAAACTTGTCAAGAAAAGTTTTTCAAATGATCCCCTCGGAAGGGTGAAAACAGAAGTTTAGGGTTGAAGTCAGTATGGCAAAATGATACTGCATGATCGAATCCACTCGAATCTTAGTTAATAGCACTGTTGATTGATGCACGAAGGTGTGAAACATTATTTTTTTTGGGACAAGCCCTCCACACTATTCCCAAACCACAGTAACCCTAGAAAGCCAGAATCAATAGTGGTGACCACCAGAGCAACGCCGAGACAAAGAAATTCGACGACCCAGAGAAAAAATTTAACTGTCTTGGATCCCGCAACAAAATTGATCAGAAAAGTAAAGCGGAGGAGTAGCAAAACCATAATTAACCATACCAACAACCATGTGTGAATATTTTTGTAAAATTTAGTGTAGAACAGCACCATGTGAATCGCCACTGAAGCCTCCAGCAATGGCGGTTTTCCTCAAACACATGCATTTGGAACCAACCTGTTGCTAGCATCCTTAAGAGCCTCAACGTCCTCCCTCTTCGCTTCGACGTCATGTTTCTTATCAAATATTGTCTTATCTCCTTCGTTTGGCTCGTCTATTGGCTCGGTTTTACCTGTAAATTACATACATAATATTACTGATCAATCAGACGAATGGAATGCAGTTATAGTACTGAAAGTGTTGTGTACTGTTAGATGAGCCTCATCATCAGCTTCCCGCCCTTGACCCACTTTATTCATTCGACCTCTGTCTACCGTCACATTATCATTTACTCCTCTAGGGCCGTTTATCATATCGTCGTTTTTTTTTTGTTTATTTCGTCCTCGTCCTTAGCCAATATGATTGACCTTAACAGTATTATGTTAAAGTAAAACAATAAAGTAGTTCTAAGAGTTGGATTCCATATTGCTGTTAGCGGTAAGACTGCCGCGGTACCCTGAATATTACTTACTGAGTTAAAAGTTATGAAAACAGGCTTTACTTTGCGGAATTCATGGGCTTTTTGTGATTTACATTTATACATTAGTTCAGCAGCTGAGAGCAGCTGTGGCCCAGTGGTGGCGGCCCCGACTTACGAGCAGTAAGTCGTGAGTTCGAAACCAGGCCGGCGCATTACTTTGTGTAATTTATTTCATCACCACTGCTCTTAAAAACGGTGAAGTCAAATATTGTGAGGAAACCGGCATGTCCTAGAACCAAAAATTCGAAGACATGTGGCATCTACCAACCCGCACTGGGCCCGCGTGGTGGATTATAGCCCATTCCCTCTCATAGAGAGGTCGTGTGTCCCAGCAGTGGGAATATTATAGGCTGATTATGCTTTTGCAGTAGTAACGTTTTAAATCGCTTGGTGTTTTATATAAATTTATTTATTTATCACAATAAATAACTGCCGCGTTTGAACGTCTGGGCACATCACTCGCTTCTTGAACTAAACTTGATACATTAACTAGATAATAACGTTTCAAATGCAAAAGTAAATCAGCTAGAAACGTGTCTCTGCCTCGTTAGTTTAGTCGCCACAAGCTCTATTGCTGAGCAAGTGGTCCTGGGTTCGATTCGGAAGTCGGGCAAAGAGTTTTAGAATTTTTACATCAGGAATTTCTCAGTAGCTACGGAGTCTGAATTTGTGCCAGGTTGATGGAAATAGGCTCATCCCTCTATTACATGGGACTTAAATAGAACTGGAGAAATGTTGTTGTACCACTATGTACACTTCTGGTTAACCTTTTGGGAATAACAGGCAATACGTTATTAGCCTGTAGAGTCTACTTTTAATGCTAAGCCGTCAAATAAAAAAATAATTCACATGTGTATGTTAAAAACATATTCACGAGCCGAAACTCGTTTAATTTTGGCATTATTAGGCATACCTCTCCCAAGTACATTAAAAATACTTTAAATAATATTGACTGACTACATCACGTATAGCGAGATAAAGTCTAATTTTAGAACCTCTAGATACAAATGAAAATGTATGGTTAGTCTAGAATGTTTAATTATAGACTATTACTGTTTTTATTGCTGATGTTTTTGAAAGAAATGTGGATTGAAATCGTTTGTATGTTTTTAAACTTTGTTGGACTAAAGCAGAAGTGTTACAGTAAATTGTAAATTCTTCGTTTCTCACAAGGTAACTGTTATTGCCGAAGGATCATGCTGAGATATAAAGGGTGTAACAAGACCCTTAACGAAGCCGAAAGGTACTTGTTCTACCCATCATTGCAACCATTTTTTTGTTCTAGACCATACCTGGGAACCTTCTTGTTACGGAGATATTGGGGGTCAAAGTTCCAACTTTTTCACAAGTTTTTTTTAAATACGTGTTTTCAATGTAAGATTTTTACTTTAAACACCTCCATGACCCCAGTACTATTCAATCCATTCATCAGCATAATGTTTTGAGTGCGTTACATTGAGTCCTACCGTAAAACGAAAAAAAAAAGTCGTTTCCCATCAACAATTTTTGCGTAAAGTTACTTAGTTTAAAGTACATAATGCTTGGTTGACGGCTTCGTGAAGGGTCTTGTTATACCCTGTATATGCCTTGACCGTTATTTAGTCTACGTTTAAGTCCCAAGTAATATAATCTTCAACAGCGAGCTTATTTCCATCAACCGGGCCTTGACTCCAAACTCTGTGATAGTTACTGAGAAATTCCTGGAGCACCTAAAACACCTAAAACAGTTTTCCTGTTCAGAGAATCGAGCCTAGGACCCCACGCTCTGCAGTAACGGTTCCGACGAATAGACCGACAACTTCGAGCTCCGCCGCATCTAGCAGCATATTATGGAATCAGACTTTGAGAGCGAGAAACAGAGTGAGCTGCCGCGTGCATTCCTGCTATGTTTCTCGCTCTAGCAAAAAGGTCAAGCGCGTAGTTCTCGCGACCAGCGTGCATGTATGACCAGATGTATGAACTAAGGCGACGCGAAAGGAAGGTGAAAAACAAAAGATCGCGATTCACAACTGTTTCATTACAATATTATACTAGGCATTAAATGCAACCAAGGCCAACTGCGCGTCGTACTCACACGCATACAGGGTTCCGTAGACCTAAATAATATATTAAAAATATTTTGAAGGCTCATTCATAAATGTAGGTGGTGGTGGTGGTGTGGTACTTATTGTATTATATTCGACAGCAAAACTAACTAACTACTTGTTTTTCATAGTATGTTAATGAAAAACAAAGTTACTGCTGCAGTTTGATGAAAAAGTCGCATATCTCGGAAACAAATCATCAAATTTTATTCAAACCAATTTTGGTTGAAAGTTTTTTTTTATGTTCCGACAGACATGGCGAATCTATAAGGGTTCCGTTTTTTGCCATTCGCCTACGGAACCCTAAAAATGACCTACCTTATTGTTTGCTTTGTATGTGTATTAAATAAGTATATTTCTCACCATGCTGCTGCTCGTACCGCTGCTTGAAAGGCGCCAGAAGAGGATCATTCTTGATCTCATCGGGCAGGTCCAGCCAGATCTCCACACTCCCCGGCGTCAGGTCACTGCACGACACGACAGAGTACACACTGCTGCTCAAGTTCCTGTCCTTCTTCCGGCCTAACCCTCGGAGTCTTTGCAACAGTTCCGCCATAGTTCAATGTCAGGACATTTTTGGGTACACTTGCTTTATTTTTAAAGTTCGGTTTGTTGAAATTTTTGTTTTCTTACTGCTCACTTTGTTAATGGAAATTGTTCTGTTATTTGGTACACTGTGTTAGGTTTGTGAAGACCTAGTCAATAATATAATTAGTTTTGACCAACGCGGCGATGAGAGAAGACGTGTGGGAATCGACCAATCACATTGGTTGAAATCTTGTGATTGGTCTAATCGTGCAAGTCTCCACTGGTTTCCGTTTTGGCTTAATACTATCGCTTATGTGGAATAACCAGTCAGCACGGTTGGTATGGGATCTTAAGTCAGAACGGAGAAATCCTCGCGCAGGCTCGAGCCTCCTTTGGTCGCAATTCACAACAAGAGCAGAATCGCGCTTCGCGACGGTGTGAAACCCCGAGACCGCGCGAGGATCAGCGCGTCGACGAAAAAACTGGCATATGGTAGTTTAAGCACGTCAGAACTTGCCCGCATTCAGTAAAAAAAACTGTACCGTTCTATGAACGAACCAGGCAATAAAAATAATCTTTGTATTGAAAACTATGAAACTATGCCCACTAGACCGCTCCGTCACCAACTTACACTGTCAAGTGGCATGCACATAGCTTATCGGTACCGGCAAAATATTCTCTCTACACAACAGAACTGATGTTACGGTATAGTGGGTACTATATGTTCATAGCACAGTCATGGTATAGTACGGTATAGTAGACAGAATCCTTTATCCCATAAAGCTCAACAGATATGCGTTATCAGTATCCATTATGTGATATAAAGCTGTATCGATTTGTTGGAATTAATTAAACCCATAATTGTCATCGTTGCGTACGTCCGAATGTAAAACCCTTATAGTGTTACTCGTGTGTCTATCTGTCACAGACAATTTTCCCCGAAATTATAGGGCCAATTAAGTTGAAAGAAAGATGAAATGGACGTGTTACCACTGACGTGCGACCTTCTATGAGCCTATGACACATGGTGGCTTTCATAAAAATAATAAAAGTCATAGTCTCGACCCTACATACGTACACACGGCTACACATCAAGCTATACATTTCCAGTTTATGCTGATCTCGCATTGTATAGGATTTCCGTATAATGCGAGGTCAGCTTATACTGGAAATGTATAGCTTGATGTGTAGCCGTGTGTACGTACAGATCTCCTGTGTTACCTATATTTACAAAACAGATAGAACTGTTCAGTAATGGTTCAACTGAAACCAAGTACATTGTCTTTGTAAGATATAACCGTATATATTGTAACCATCTGCTGAAATTATATCATCATCGTAATCTAAAGGGTGTAACAAGACCCTTCACGAAGCCGAAAGGCACTTGTTCTCCCCGTTATTGCGATATTTTTTTTGTTCTAGACCATACCTGGGAACCTTCTAGTTACGGATATATTGGGGGTCAAAGTTCCAAATTTTTCACATTTTTTTTTAAATACGTCTTTTTATTGTAAGATTTTTACTGTAAACACCTCCACGACCCGGGTGCTATTCAATCCATCACGCTACGATTCACGCCAAAAAAATAAGTCGTTTCCCAGCAATAATTTTTGCGTAAAGTTACTTAGTTTGATGTACATAATGCTTGGTTGACGGTTTCGTGAAGGATTCTGTTACACCCTGTATACTAATATTTTAAAGCTGAAGAATTTGTTCGGTTGAACGCGGTATTCTCAGAAACTACTGGTTCGAATTGAAAAAAAAACTTTTAGTGTTGGATAGCCCATTTATCGAGAGAGGCTATAATATATAGGCTATATAACATCCCTCTACGGCCAATAGGAGCGGAGCATCAAAGAACAATGTTGCAAACGGGGAAAATATTTTTTTAAATAACTTCACGCGGACGAAGGTCGCGGGCAACAGCTAGTCTATCTATACTAATATTATAAAGAAGTAAAATTTGTTTGTAAGTTTGTATGTAGGGGGGTAATCTCTGGATCTACTGAACCGATTTTGAAAATTGTTTCAGTAATAGGAAGCTAATACATTATCCCCGAGTGCTATAGGCTATATTCACAACGTGCCCGTGGGATAAGTTTCGACCAAAATGCAAGCGAAGCCGCGGGCAACAGCTAGTCAAAAATAAAATAATACCAGCATGTTATTGTCAAAGATCTCTTCTCATTCACAGAAGGTATGAGCATTGATCAATATGGTTGCTCAAGGCGGTTTGATATTTCAAATATAAAATCTAGGTTTCGTCATAATGTTTCCTTTCATTCATTTCACATCAGTGAATTCCAAGATGCTACCCGAAATTGTAAAATTTTCCCTTAACTTAGCTTAGCTTTCGCTTTAGCGATACAGTTGAAAATCTTTTATGCCGGCTATACACAATGCTTCCTGTCGTCCAATCGGCATGATGCTGCAGCCTTGATCCAGTCTGCAGTTCGTCCATATACACCACACACGATCAGTTTAAACTGTCCAATCGGCAGCGACGTTCAGTTGAAGCCTTGGCGTCACCAGTGTCAAACGACAATGTTTTAACCGTTTTGGGCATTCTACTCGTGATAAAGAAACAAAAAAAAAAAGAAATGCTCGAGCACAATAATGCAAACTGTGATTAATGAAAAGAAATCTTGACTCTACTGAACTTGAATTGAAATTGGATTGTGCCGTCAAGTATAACTGTCATGCCAATCCACGCCCACACACGGTCAGTTCTAACTGGTCCAATCAGGAGCGTCATGCCGGTTGGACGGTAGGAAACATGGTGTATGGCCGGCATTAAAGAAAGACAGATTGTAGTATTTTGATGTACTGGCGTCTGTACCACAATGTATTTCCAAAACGGCTTCCAGTCTAACCGTATGCAGCTTATTACTAGTATTTTACATGAAACAGCTGCCTATCTGACCGCCGCAACCCAGTAGATACTTGGTGCCCTGGTGTCCTTAGTGGGACTGGAGTCAGATTTTCAGGCCTCGGATTACCAGTAACGACTGGTGGTGTTTATACTAAGGCTCGCTAAATACATGTTTATCATATTGAAAAAAAATTCTATGTTTATCGATTGTTTGAAGATTGTGGAGATACGAGTAGAATGACTTCCTACTAATCGTAGTCTATACTAATATTATAAAGAGGTAAAATTTGTTTGTAAGTTTGTATGAAGGGGAATCTCTGGATCTACTGAACCACCAGAATATTCTTTCACTAATACGAAGCTAGGTACATTATCCCCGAGTGCCACAGGCTATATTTACAACGTGCCCGTGGGATGATTTCCGACAAAAACGCGAGCGAAGCCGCGGACAACAGCTAGTAATATTATAAATACGAAAGTTTGTGAGGAAGCATGGATGTCTGGGTGTTTATTACTCTTTCACGCAAAAACTACTAACCAGATTTGGATGAAATTTGGCACACAGATAGTTTATAACCTGGAATAACACATAGGATACTTTTTATTTCGGTAGTACCTACTATCCCATGGAACAGTCATCGACCTCCACGCGGGCGCAGCCGCGGGCCTTTAGCTAGATTTTAGAGTTCTGTACCCGAGGGGTAAAAACGGAACCCTGTGACCAATGACCTTGAGACTGATTTTTATCATGTTTCTCCTTAATTACTAAGACTCCACTGTCCGTCTTCTGTCTCTCTGTCTGTCACCAGGCTGTATCTCATGAACCGTGATAGCTAGACAGTTTAAATTTTCACAGATGATGTATATTTCTGTAGCCACTATAACAATGGAAATTTTTCATTTTTTTAATAATTTTTAAAGTTCCGTACCTCAATCGGTAAAACGGCACCCTTATAGGATCACTTTGTTGTCCGTCTGTCTGTCTCTCAGGACCCTTTTTGTAATAGTACACCCACATTTCGCTAGTTATGTTTAATTCCCATGTAATAAGGGCGAACCTATTGCCATCGACCGGCTACAAATCCAGACTCCGTGGCTGCTACTGAGAAATTCCTGATGGAAAACCCCAAGAACACTTTGCCCACTGAACACTGCCATGACATGTGACATGTGAAATTTTCGTTCCGTATTTAAAAAAAATAATTTAATTAGTAATTAAGGTGTAATTATAATTGATAACTTATCATAAATGTGTAAATACTCAGGAAAGTTGTTTTCCTGGTAGATAATAAAGTATTCGGTTATACGACAGTACCGGTAACCTAAAAACAACAGCTGACGGACTAACTAGCTTAATACGGATATATACGGGGAGTATTTGTTTACTTTTATATTATAATAGCACACAATCGCCCCTTTAACTCTTTAACACGTCTTCGCCCGACCTGGGAATCAAACCCAGGATATCATGCTCAGCAGTCACGCTTGCGACCACAAGACGAACGAAGCAGTAGAGTCACAAGCATCAATATACTAACTTAGCGACTTTTAAAAGTGATTATTGCCTACTGATATGAAATAGCTCGTAACACAATAATTCCACGATATTATCGCTTTTGAATCTAGGCAAGTGTTGATACAAATAAATAAAATTCAAGTGTCTGTTTGTAATACCAAAATAACACAGCTTTTTACTGAATGCATAATGAAAATATAGACGGTACATATAACAAAAAAAAAAAACATAATTTTTGTCTGTCTGTCTGTTTGTTCCGGACTGATTTTGACGGTACTTTTACTGGCAGATAGCTGATGTTGTAAGGTCTATCATAGGCTTTTTTTATTTTTATTTTAGAAAAATAATTAGGGTTCCGCGCAAAAAAATAAAACTCTTGAAGTTTTTACACAATCCGTTTTAAACGGCTAATCTCCGAAGCGGCTAGATTTTAACGGGACTTTTACTGGCAGATAGCTGATGTCATAATGAGTAACTCAAGCTAGGTACTTTTATTTAAGAATAATAATTAGGGTTCCGTGCAAAACAATTAAAATCTTTGAAATTGGTAACAAAATTCGATTAAAAAACTAAAGTAATATTTTCACGCGAACGAGGTCGCGGGCAACAACGAGGTCGCGGGCAACAGCTAGTTCGATTATAAGCATATTATTGGTGCTTGTGAATTTTCTCGAAATACTGCGAGTAGCTCGAGCTCGGAGGAGCTCGTGGCAAAATAATAACAACCGCTCGGGTCGATCTTTAAGTTAAGCCGCGCTTGCCTAGGTTGGTCTGTGGATGGGTGACCGCCCATTACATACCGAGTTTCCTCCGTACCTCAGAAAGCACGTTAAGCCGTTGGTCCCGGCTGTCATCTGTAGATCTTTGACAGTCGTTACAGGTACTCAGTGGCCCAAAAGTCTGACACCAGTCTTACTAAGGGGTATCGTATTAACAAGTACTGACTGGGTTGTGGAGGTCAGATAGGCAGTCGCTCCATGTAAAATACTGGTATTCAGCTGCATCCGGTTAGACTGGAAGCCGACCCCAACATAGTTGGGTAAAGGCTAAGCAAATGATGACTGCGAGTAAAACAAATAAACGATAGCGGTAGTACTGCTCATACCTCACGTGAAGCAGAGCGTAAAGATAAGCTAGCTGAACGGCATAGCCCAATCGGATATCGTAAATCTTAGTTTTAACAACATACCATTACGCTTGTAATCCTGGCAGGTTTAGGTCTTGTATGAAATATAAAAAAAAACTACGTCGCTTGTTGTATAACGTTATCACCACATAACATCACGCCAGTTTTATGCACAGGGGTGGGCAGAGGTAATTTGTAGTAGGTACAACCATACTTCGCCAGTTACGTTTGAGTTCTATGTTGTGTGTAAATAATAATAATAATGAAGCTATGAAATTAAATTGAAGGAAACATTAATACAAATAAGGATGTTCAAGCTAAAAATATATAAACTATTGGATTTCCAGAATGTTTATAAAATAATTCAAAATGATTATAATATTGTGTATTAATTAATAAATATTTTTATCTCTGTTTTTCATACCTTCGCTGTTTTTTTTTGTTACGTATTAGCTGTTGCCCGCGGCTTTGCTCGCGTTTTGGTCGAAAACTATCCCACGGGGACGTTGTAAATATAGCCTATGGCACTCGGGGATAATGTAGCTTGCTATTAGTGAAAGAATTTTCAAAATGGGTTCAGTAGATCCAGAGATTACCCCCTACAAACTCACAAACTTTACCTCTTTAAAATATTATTTTAAATATCTTTGCTTCTCAAATTTTCATTGTTACCTCCTCTATTCATCTACTTAAAGCACAACCTTAAAAAATTGGTTTTAAATTAAAAACCACCACAACATGGCATTAATAATTATTCCGAGAATTGTTAAGCCTGCCTAGTTTCTGACAAGCACTATCAATTATTCGTCACCGTAGAAACAACAATAAAGAAGTGGAAAAAGCGACATCTATAACTCACACACGAAACCAACAATCACTTATAAGTTCACCAACGAAAATATTAAAATAATACTAACACTTTTCAAGTTCAAAAAATAAAATTTTAAAAATATTTTCAACAAAAAAAAAATAACTAAATAAAGATACAAATAAAACAAGCGCACAGGTTCAACAACCGCGTGATACTGGTGTTAACTAGTAGAAACCGCTTCGAACCGGTTCGACGATTACGTCACTACAGTTCTAGAGACGCCATTATACTTTTTTGACTTTCGAATTTCGCGTGTTTTGTTTTGTAGAATGATAGTTATGTTTATTCTATTGGTCAAATCTTCATTATAATCATCCAGCATTTGTCCAATACTTTTTTTCCAATCTCCATGTTGGCCGCCATGGTATCATTCAATCTTTCTGCTTTCATATTTACTCTGTTCCTAGGGTATACAGGGTGTAACAAGACCCTTCACGAAGCCGTCAACCAAGCATAATGTACATCAAACTAAGTAACTTTACGCAACAATTATTGCTGGGAAACACTTTTTTTTTTTGGGGTCAAATGTCACGTTATTCCGTAAATCTCTATGTAACGCACTTAAATCACTGTGCTGATGGATACATTGAATAGTACGGGGGTCGTGAAGGTGTTTTAAGTAAAAATCTTACATTAAAAACTTGTATTAAAAAAAAAAAAAACTTGTGAAAAAGTTGGAACTTTGACCCCCAATATCTCCGTAACTAGAAGGTTCCCAGGTATGGTCTGTAAGAAAAAAATGATTGCAATGACGGGGAGAACAAGTCCTTTTCGGCTTCGTGAAGGGTCTTGTTACATCCTTTAGTAAAAAGGTACCCATTTACCTACACCTAGCTACGTTCTACTCATCTTGGACAGTTAACCCCTCAAAGTTTTATGACGACGATTAGCTATTCTTATGGTGTGGTTACACATAAGGAAAAACACGCTAAACAATGGTTATTTTTATGGGTTAAGTAATAGAGTCTGTAGTCGGTCACAATGGCAAATGAAGTTATGAATACAGAATGACAAGAAATTTATGTCAGCTAGGCAAATAAAATATCTAACTTTATGATTTAGAGAGATAAATAATAAAATGTTCTCTGAAAAAGAAAACATTAAAAAAAAATCATCCTGCTTTTAATTTTTAGAGTTCCGTACCTCAATCGGCAAAACGAAACCCTTATAGAATCACTTTGTTGTCCGTTTGACTGTCTGACAAGACCCTTTTTCTCAGGAATGCGTGGCGGTATCAAGCTGAAATTAATACCAAATACTCAAGTCTACTACTCCTTGGAGCAATGAAAAAATCAAACTTTAAGTCAAAAAGATATAACTCAAAAAAAAATCAAAAGAAATGACTGAATGAATGAATGAATGTCGGTCAAAAGATATGACTGTTTATTTTAATTGGGGAGACCCTCATCGATACCCTCCGTCTGGGGGAAATGGAGGGTTATATTATATCGGATTCTTACTCAAACTCAAAGCATTTATTTCAATTAGACCATAACAGGCACTTTTGGATGTCAGTAAAACAAAGAAGGCGAAGCTACAGTCACAGACACAAGGCATACTAACTAAAAACCCACTGTTTGTATTACTATCATAAGTCGGAGACCCTGGAGATACAAGTACAATCGACCCAAGATAAATCTGATCACCTTACGGATTATTTTGCTTGCAGCATCCGGCCGCTATAGAAGCGCTTAGTTAAAAACTTTCTCCTCCTTTGTCCTTTTTTTGTGTTATTCCTATTAGTCAAAAAAGGGTGGTCAAACATCTGTGATCATTAACAGAGCCTGAAATTTTTTGTGAAACAAAAGATAATGTAAAAAGGTCGCATTTTTTTTTTGTTTTACTGCTATTGATCCGCACTGTCTTTGTGCTGACTAATAGTAATAAGAGTGGTGAACAGAATAGATTCATCTTGGGGTGATGATACCATCACCCTAAGATGAATCTATTCTGCGAATATACTTCGCATGCACCACCGTCTGGTATTCTTGTTAGTTCCATAATTCGGGACCCCGGAAATTGCTCGACTTCAGAATCGAACACAATACCTCTCGCTCAGCACTGACGCTTGCTTCCGCTAGACCAACAAGGCCTTGAACAATTTAACACCCACTTATATGCACAATAACCGTTTCAACATAATTATGTTTCCCTGTTACCATATTAATAATTATTAAAACGTTAAATGGCCGGCAAGGTTAACTGAACTCGACAAATAAATTACCTGATGTGGTACAGCGCTGTTTTCCACTAAAAGCGAACAGCTGCTTTTTAGGGTTCCGTAGCCGAATGGTAAAAAACGTAACCCTCATAGATTCGCCAAGTCTTTCGGTCTGTCTGTCCGTGTATGTAACATCAGCCACTTTATTCCGAAACTATTAAGACTACACAGTTGAAACTTAGTAGATAGATGTATTCTATGAACCGCTTTACGATTTTTATACAAAAATAAAAAAATAAAAGATTAAGGGGGCTCCCCAATGGGCAACTTGGTGGCCCCCGGTCACTGTAGGTACGGGCCTGTGGACGGCGAGCTATGGGCTAACTCGCCGGCCGTCCGTCTTATGACGACAGCCCATGTCGAAAGCGCGTTCGTGTTCCACGCGCGCCTCAAACAGATGTCAGCAAACAGGAAGGGGTCCGAAAGGACCGATGCCTGCCAGGGTTGCGGGACTGTTCGAAAGAGATACCGCGGCCCTGGAACACAAAGGGCAAAGGAAGGAACATGGATGGGTTTTAGTCAGTACAAGTCTGACACTCCCTCCTGCTCAGCCCAGAGCGGGAGGGGTTATTTGATGATTACCGATACGAAAAAAAAGGGGCTCCGCAATTCCCCATACATGCAACTGAAACATTTTTTTTTTTTTCATCGAACTTTTACGTGCGAGTGTCTTTATACAACATGTAAAGAAAGGGTATAATCATATGGAATACTGTGGTACGGACCATCAAACTGAACAACTTTCTCTATGGGACCACCATCGAAATCGTAAAAAAATAATCAGCTGTCCTATACAAAATTTCAATACCTACTCGACCCAAATGTATGGGACAGCTGATTATTTTTTTACGATTTCGATGATGGTCCCATAGAGAAAGTTGTTCAGTTTGATGGTCCGTACCACAGTATTTCATATGATTATACCCTTTCTGTTACACGCTGTATAGGTATTTAAAAATGATTATTTTTGAGGTTTCTAAAACCATTTATTCTCAAAGTCAATCGTTTGAAAGATCTAATTTCTAAAGTAAGAGGAAGAAAATTCTGAGAAAAAGTAGGATTGTAGAACGTAAATAAAACATTCGACCAAAATCAGTTTGAATAAGATTTGATGTTTAGTTTTTGAGATACGGGACTTTTTCAAACTGCAGCAGTGACTTTGTTTTTTTATTAACGTACTACGAAAAACCAATTAACTGCTGCGAATGTAAAACAATACAACAAATGAATGAGTCTTCAAAATATTTTTATTATATTGTTTGGTAATACGGAACCCTGTGTGCATGTGAGTACGACTCGCACTTGGCCGGTATTTTTAGATCTCCTTGAGCCAGTTAATCTCTTTTCAGTCCAGGGAAAAGAACCCATAATGCCTGGAAGAGCTACTGGTTCAAGAACGAACTTATAAAGGAAACCTTCCTTTGTCACTCAAGCGAAAAATCATGGACATTCATGTCCATTCTGCCCAAGTGCCCATATTGACCTATGGATCCCAGAATTGGTCTTTGAAAAACATTCAAAAGTCCAAACTCATGGTTTGCCAACGTGCAGTGGTCCGCAGTATTCAAGGAGCAAACTAACCGACCATACATGCAACAACACACAGATTACTGACGTTGCTCAAAAAGCCCCTAAGCTGAATTGGGACTTGGCTGGCCACGTCAGTCGTATGCTCAATGAGCTGTGGGCAAACATAACCACTCTCTAGGCCCCTGATACAACTAGAAAGTGACACGGCAGACCTCGTTGAAGATGGCAACGTCCAGAGGTCTACATTAGCCCTGGATCGAAAGAACTGGAAGTCATGGGATGAGGCCTGGTTCGTGTCGATCTTTAGGTTAAGCCGGTGCTTGCCTAGGTTGGTCTGCAGATGGGTCACTGCTCATTACATTACATACCGCGTTTCCCCCGTGCCTCGGACAGCACATTAAGCCGTTGGTCCCAGCTGTCATCTGTAGATCTTTGACAGTCGTTTCAGGTGATTAGTGGTCCAAAAAGTCTGACAACCAGTGTTACCAAGGGGTATCGTATTACCCAGTACTGACTGGGTTGTGGAGGTCAGATATGCAGTCGCTCCATGTAAAATACTGGTACACAGCTGCATCCGGTTAGACTGGAAGCCAACCCCAACAAAGTTGGGAAAAAAGCTAGAAAAAAGCTAAAAAAGCTAATCAGCTTAATCCCACAGCTGGGATACATGCCTCCTTCCTTTGAAAGTTCGTAGACTCGGTCGTAATCCAGCACGCAGGCACAGTGCGGGGTGTCTACTGGTAGCTTATATATGTATTTAACGTATTATATCTTCAAACAGCACACAAATACTATTTTAAGTTTAGACTTAGGCTATAAATATCGACTAGTTAATACTGAACACACCCACATATTGCGAGTTATCTCTTCACAAATAATATGGGTTATGAAATCTTTATCAGCGATATTACTCGAGTGATCGTCAGACTCCCGCAATGTTCATCCTTTGTCCTAAAAAATCAGTTGCCAATACGTGTAAAGACAGAACGGTACTTTTGCATTTACAATGTAACGGTTTGGATTGAGTTGGTTTCGAACCCGCGACAGCATTAAAGTGAGACCTCTAACCTCCACGCTAGTGTAGGTAAAGTTAATGAATGGTAATTATCCTCTCGTACACATACAATTGCGGAAATTTTTCTAACAAGTCCAATTGGTGCCACGTTCTGTATGAGTTAGACCAGTTAGAGATATTGTTAGGTCACAAAGGAACGTTGTACTTCCAATTTGAACTAGACATTTAATGGAGGCTGCGATTTAAATAACCAGCCAAGTATGTAAGTGCTAGCTGTGTGCAAAGGTTTCACTCATCTTGTCTCTTTTTGCTCCGCTTCAAGAGTACCGTAAATGATAAATAATGTTTATTTTGCAAATAGGTTTTTAAAAACACATTTACACGTCTCTTTTTTTTTAAACTAGATGGGGCCGGTGTTTCGTACCTGACTACTCTGAGAAGAAACAGCCGAAACAAACTCAGAGGTCATAGTCTCTTTTAAAGTCCAGACATAATCTTGGTTAACTCACATGAGGACTATGCAGATTAGTGTCTGAGATGCTCTCTTGAAGAAAGACCCACACAGATTTGAGTGGACCAGTCAGTGCAAGCATTGTCAGTTATCGTGTAGCTCGACTCATAACCCAAGGAGCTCAACGACATGACGAACAATACCAAAGAAAGGACATTTGGGTAGAATATTACATCCTCAAGAATTGGGATTTTTTAACAAATTTCAAATCCGTCTGGTAGTTTCAGAGATTAGCGCGTTCAAACAAACTCTTCAGCTTTATTCAGCTTCAGCAGAGATAAAGTTTGTGAGTCTGTGATTCTTTCGGGCAAGTTATAAATATCCTACCCTATGAGACTCGGGAATAATGTAGCTTCCTATTTATGAAAGAATTTTCAAAATCGGTTCAGTACATCCAAAGATTACCCCCTACAACCTCACAAACTTTACCTCTTTATAATATTAGTATTTATAAGAAACTAATTTCCAACCTGTATCGAACTCTATAATACGGTTTTTACCTTTCCGAACAAAGTAACAGACAAAGCATAAGATAATTACGTCAAGGAATGCAATCAATCGGAGGAAACGATCAATTACAATGTTTACAAACAACATGAACTATTACGAACCATTGTTAATCTTAACCGGAGACACGAGGCTAATTACCTTTCAGTATTAACTGACAATCATAGTACTCGCAACCGATGTATGAACGTGGACGAGGCAACAGGAGTATGTTAGGATCGTAGCAGGTGGCGTTCTGTGGTTTCTGCCTACCTCCATGGGAAAAAAAGCGTGAGTTTATGTTGTACATTCAAGGTGGATTGGACACCGACCGCTAAAATGTTTACCACGTATTCAATACATCCTTCTGAACCCCCACGTAGACTATTTTTATCCTGCTGAATGCGAGGTCCTGGCTCTGATTACCGGGGATCGGGCAAACTGTTATTGGGCTTTTTCCATCGGGAATTTCTCAGAACAGCCACGCACGGAGACTAGATTTGTGCCCGGATGATGGCAATGGCCGCGCCCGCAATAGGGTATATGTGTTACCGGCCAAACTCGATTTCAGGCCAAACTAGTTTATCCTAGGCCAAACCGGTTTACTGCAAAGCAATTAAACTGCGCCCAATTTGGATGTAGCGCTCGCAGGCCGCTGCCGCGGCAACCACGGCGGTCACCAATCTAACCTAACCTAACCCATTTAGTCGGGGTGCTCTATGATTGTCCTTTTGTGATGATCCCTAGTTTAGCCTAGGACACACTAGTTTGGCCTGAAATCGGGTTTGGCTAGTAACATATGCAAAAAATGCAAAACATTTTTTATTTCTTAAAAATGCCTCGCATTGGTCCATAAAAACATTGTGGTACACTTGTTTAATTCGCCAATACAACACTTTTTTTATAATTTAACATTTTATGTAGCGGGTTTTTGGTGAAACGGAACGCAAACACAAAACGCATCGATTCCGATAGTGACGGTAAATGCTGTTTCAAAGAAACACTTTTAGTTGAAAAGTACTTAAAGTTTCACTAATATTTTACTATAACATATATTGTTATTGCAATTTTTGCTTTAATAAAGCACTTACAATATAGTACAGCTATTCTATTAAAGGCAAAAAAATTGATTTAAACAAGGCATAGGGAAGTGACATCAAATGCTATGACTTGAATGGCCGCGACAGTCACGGACGTTTGTATTGTTGTAGAAAATTGTAGGAGTTTAATATTTTTTTGTGCGACAAGCAGTAGTTGAAATTTACTTTTAATTATTTTCTTGGGTTGATAGTACTACATAATATTGATTTAAGTGAAAAAAATGCATATTCCCTATTACATGGGACGTGAACATAACTGGCGAACTATGGGTGGGTGTACTACAGATACAGCTTTGCCTAACCCTTCGGGGACTACAGTACACAAAAAAACCCGCCAAGGGTAGGGTTCCGTAGTTGCCCATTAAAATATGTGGATTTGCCTCAGAACGATGATTTTTATTGTAATAATATAAAAACACTGTCTTTGTCGCATGACCGATGGTGGACGGGTGACCTGGTGAAGATTGCGGGGATCCGCTGGATGCGAGTCGCTTGAGACCGGTCAATGTGGCGACACTTGGGGGAGGCCTATGTCCAGTAGTGGACGTCTTTCGGCTGATGAAATGATGGTGATGATGAATGTACATAGAACAAATATATATAGAACAAACTTACATTTGCAGTTGAAAAACCTGTGCTCCCATACTTTATGTTTAGGAAAGTATGCTAACCAAGTACATTTTAGAAGTTGTACTCGTAAACTTGTAAAGCCTACTTAGCTGAGATAGTTTTTCTTTTAACTTCGTTATAAAGGGTGTAACAAGACCTTTAACGAAGCCGAAAGGCACTTGTTCTCCCCGTCATTGCGATCATTTATTTGTTCTAGACCATACCTGGGAACCTTCTAGTTACTGAGATATTGGGGGTCCACTTTTTCACAAGTTTTTTTTTTAAATACAAGTATTTGATGTAAGATTTTTACTTAAAACCCCTCCTGAACCCCCACACTATTCAATGCATCCATCAGCAAACTGTTTTAAGTGCGTTACATTGAGTTTTACGGTAAAACGTGATTTTCCACCTCAAAAAAAAGTCGTTTCCCAGCAATAATTTTTGCGTAAAGTTACTTAGTTTGATGTACAGAATGCTTGGTTGACGGCTTCGTTAAGGGTCTTGTTACACCCTGTACATAGGGTCCCTTTAAAATAGATGGACAAATAACATACTTTCACCTAACATAATAAATTGACGCCGGCAATCTAGAATAAACACATCCATTACGTCAAAATAAAATCACTATAATCAGTGTTTTTTTTTGCTTGGATATCTTTGGTTAGACGTACTGAACACTGGGTTAAAATTTGTCCATCTATTTTAATGGGATCTTATATACTACCACCGTGAAATATTTCTATGTACACCACAGGATTGCCCGGTTAAGCAGCTCCAACCTCAGAGAGTTGTTGCGCTGCGAGAGTTCAAAGCAAAAAAACATGCAATTTAAAAAAAGAACTACTGTTGAATGTATTTTGACCGTGTTGGTTTTGCAGTTTTGTAAGCACACCTTTTTTTTTTAATAATCGACGAAAATTTTATTTTTGCCCCCGGTATAGAATGATGTACTTACTGAATACTTTGTAACCATTTTAGCGGTCGGTGTACCTTTGACCTTTTTTGTATGTATGCTTTAAGAGCGGCCAACCCGTCATACTTTTCATACAAACGATTATGCAGTTGTTACACATCTATCTTTGATTGTTTTTAACCAATAGGTATTTTGTGCACTATATCTAGGTTTCTATGGTAGCAAACAATAAAAAAAATTAGAAACAAATTCAGTATAAGCCGGATATCTTCACGGATGGATCTAAAACAGGAACTGGCAATGCAGCTGGAGTCTTCTCAACATCCACATTGCCACACCACTGGGGGCTCACAACACGGTATTTCAGGCAGAAGGCCTTTCCCTGGCGGCATCAGCCATCTTAGCCAGCGAGGTTGTGGACCACTCTATACGTATACTCTCAGTCAGCATGGCGGTACTGCCAGCACTAAACAACCACACAGTCAACTCTGGGTTAATACACGAGTGTCATCAACGCCTGAACCAGGTTGGTAATCTCAATAATATAACCATCCAATGGATCAAAAGACACAATGATTCTCGAGGTAATGATGCAGCGGACGAACTCGCTAGAAGGGGATCGAGCATGGCAGCAGTGGGACCCGAACCCATCGTGCCACTCCCTGTCGGGTACCTCACTGGTAAGGAAACGAACCAGTGAGCAACACCACAAGCTGCGCTGGACCATGGCGAGTGCAGGCAGGCCAAGGAAGCACTTCCTACTTTCGACGGCTGCTTCACCAAACGAGCGCTTCGGTCAGCCGAAGCGCTCGTTTGGTCAGCCAAACTACAGCTGCGCACAGTTACCGCCGCCATCACTGGACACGGCTCTTTGAATAAACACCTCTTTGTCATAGGACTCACAGACAGCCCCCTGTGCCGAGCCTGCATGGAGGAAGACGAGACGGCAGCCCACGTGCTTCTGTACTGCCCGGTTGCCCGGTGGTTAACATACAGGGCAAAGTACTTCGGTAACCCAAGCAACATCAAGGCGCTGCTGGCCTTTCTCGGGGAGCTAGGGTGGATCGAATAAATTTCCCACCCGCACGCAAAATACGCGCTTGGACGTGGAGTTGCGGACACCAGCCCGCTATACAATACATTACAACATACTTTAAATTAACCTAAAAAAAAAAACGAAACGGTTACTTCTCATTATGACCAGTCGCCAAAAGAACCATGTAGCACTGTACTTGTTTTTCTTTTTGAATGTGAAAATTCTCATAGATACCCTCCGTCTGAAGCGTACGGAGGTTTATGGCGGACGCGGTTCCGCTCACATGGGTGTCGGATAGTACCGGAAAGTATCTTAGTCATAGAAATATAAACTACTAGCGACCCGCCCCGGCTTCGCACGGGTGCAATGTTTATATATATAAACCTTCCTCTTGAATCACTAGTTTTGTTTTATACTATGTAGTGATAATCATAATTGACGCTCATGGCTTATCCGTATGCCAAATTTCATACAAATATCTGTTAAGGCGTGAACAAACTTTAATATTTATTATATTAGTAGTGGCTTAAGCCCGACTCGTCACTGCTCTAACTTGTCATCGAAAAACAAAAGATCACGATTCACAACTGTTTATAAAAATATATTTTCATAGTACCGATTCGTCATCGATGCTAAAGTATCGTCAAGTGAACAAACTTTACAATTCATTTTTATCAAAAGGTAGGCAGGTAAGGAACATTTACACAAGTTTTGTAAACGGGACAAAATATTATTATCTTTATCCCCAACGACGACACTGCCAAGATAGATGCATATACATTTCACTCCTATTTTTTTAAATCGTCTTTTCGATAAATAGTTTCACCTTACAAAAAGTACTAGGCTGGTTACGGTGCCGAAGCAAAAACGCCGTTTCTACAGAACAAACAGCCTTTATGAATTTTTCAAAGGGTTAGATTATGATTTGCAGGGCTATTGCGTATCTCTGTTGACAGTTCTTAGTGATCATCACTTGGCGAGTTTTGATATACAATGACCGTTCTTGATGGTTTCAACTGACGCTATCCAGAACTGTCACTGTATATCAAAACTCGTAACTATGAACTGTCTACAGAGATACCTACGAAATAGCCCTGTAGGCTGAATAGCGACAAACTCGACTCCTTGGTACTAACACAATGCTATCCAACACCACAACTATACCGAATAAGTTAGCGGAACGATTCAGTATGTAATTTCAGTATGTGGTATCAGAATACCAACTCATTACCTATTCACTGGTATAAGTCTTTATTGAACCCTGGCAAGCCTAACTGAGCGAGCCTATGGAGATAATCAGCTTTTATAGGCTTTGGTACATTATTGTTCCCACTGCTGGGACAGGGGCCTTCTCTATGTGAGGGGGAGAGGGATGCAATCTATAACGCGGGCCAATTTGGATTGGGATGTCTCATGTCTAATTTTTAGGGTTCCGTAGGTACCTCAAACGGAACCCTTATAGAATCACTTGGTTGTCCGTCTCTCTGTCTGGAAAAAATCAAACTTGTTAGTCAACGCGATCAAAAGATATGACTGTTTATGTCGCATATTATACGATTTCACAAGGGAATCAAAACCTTTAGGGTACTTCCCTTTGACCTAGAATCATGAAATTTGGCAAAAAGCAAGGCCTTACAGCACAAATAAAGGAAAAATTCCAAAAAAATAAAAAAGTTGAAAATTGAAGGAGAAAGAAAGAAAAATGTTTATTCGACGTCAGTACATTAGGCACACACACAATAATTTTAAATGGCAATGCTGCCAGTCTTCTGGGCACGTTTCCGGATTCGATGGGGAGGAGTACCTACTTTGACGCCTAAGTGTCCTATTGTCGTCGTTGTATATATGTAGGAACTTAGTTTTAGTCTTCTTTTTAGCATTATTTTAGTACTATTTGTAGTCTGTATCCACATTAAAAGTAATTTACGTATTTAAAAAAAAAAAAAAAGTTAAAATATGTAGTACCTACCAATGACTGTACTGTGTGCCATACATACATAGTTGACGCCAATTAAGTTTTTTTTTTAGATAATGGTACGGAACCCTTCGTGCGCCATTTTCTGACTCGTATTTGGCCGATTTTTTCATACAGGGTAGAAGAGACACCGACTCACAAAACGTTACCACGTATTCAGTACATAATTCTGAACCCACACATCGAAAGTTTCCATCAGTAGGTATAGTTTAAAAAAGAATCAGCTGTTCAAACTCAAACTCAAAGCATTTATTTCAATTAGACCATTACAGGCACTTTTGAAAGTCAAACAAAAAAAAAGCTAAGCTACAGTCACAGTCACAAGGCATAATAACTTGAGAAAGTACTGTAGTTGCACATTCCAAAGCGTAGATCTCTATGGAGAAGAATGGGCAAGAAACTCCATGGACACTCTTGTTCCATACATTATGACCGTGTAGGAATTGAACCTTTGTACGAAACAGCTGTTTCTTGGGTTCCTTACCCAAGGGGTAAAAAAGGAAACATTACTAAGAATCCACTGTCCGTCTGTCTGTCTGGCTGTATGTCACCAGGCTGTATCTCATGAACCCTGATAGCTAGGCAGTTGAAATTTTCACAGATGTTGTATTTCTGTTTCCGTTATAACATCAAATACTAAAAACCGAATAAAATACCTACATATTTAAGGGGGATTTTAGATCCGGGGCTGCGGGACTGTCGAAAGAGATACCGTGGCCCCGGAATACAAAGGGCGATGAAGTAACGTGGATGGGTTTTAGTCAGTAAAAGTCTGACACTCCCTCCTGCTCCGCCCAAAGCGGGAGGAGTTATTTGACGACTTCCCATACGGAAAAAAAAAAAAAATTGGGGTTTTAGATAATGGTACGGAACACTTCTTACTCGCACTTGGCTGTTTTTTTTTATTCAGCTGGTTTCTAATTGATGCACTGAATACGTGATAAATAACCGTTTTACGTCGGTGTCAAAAAAAAAAAATCTGCTAGATTTTTTTTTCTTCACAAAGTGGTTTGTAAAAAATCATCCCCTAAATGAGTTAAATAGAAGACTAGTTGTTCATTTTTATCGACAGAAAATGAGAAAACTGGTATACCATAGGTATATGGTAACAATAGTAGCTAACAATGTAATGAAATAGTTTTTGCGAGCACTCAAACTAGATTTTCCTAGTTTTTAACAACTCTTACATACATGTTTTTAATCTTCTCTAACGAAACAACTGTTACTGTAACAGCTGACGTTATATTTCGTCAAAACTAAATCAATCTATACTAATATTATAAAAAGGTAAAATTTGTTTGTATGTTTGTATGTCGGGGGTAATCTCTGGGTCTACTAAACCGATTTAGATTTTTTTTCACTAATAGGAAGCTACATTATCCCCGAGTGCCATAGGCTAGGTATTTACAACGTGCCCGTGAGATAATTTCGGAAAAAACTAAACAAAAAATAAAGCAGAAATAAGAGAGCAAAAATACCATTTGCTCGTGGCCAGATAATAACAACCACTCGGATTAATCTTCAGGTTAAGCCGCGCTTGCCTAGGTTGGTCTGTGGATGGGTCACCCATTACATACAGAGTTTCCCCCGTGCCTCGGAAAGCACGTTAAGCCGTCGATCCCAGCTGTTATTTGTACAACTTTGACAGTCGTTACAGGTAGTCAGTGGCCCGAAATTCTGACACCAGTCTTACCAAGGGGTATCGTATTACCCAGTACTAACTGGGTTGTGGAGGTCAGATAGGCAGTCGCTCCATGTAAAATACTGATATTCAGCTGCATCTGGTTAGACTGGAGGCCGACCCTAACATAGTTGGGAAAAGGCTAGGTGGATGATGACCATTTGCATCAAAATAAAACGCAACGCAGATAACAGCGGAAGAGTGGAATAGATAAGAGCTCTCTTTAACTATGATAGTTGATAAGTTCGTCATTCTACAAGCTCATGTTATTGCAGTAACACATACCTAACATCATGCCTGTACTTTTAGAGTGGTTAGGCAAAAGTCTTCCTGTAATGCTCCCAAACTTCGCCAGCTATGTTTAAGTCCCATTAAATATGGGTGAGCCTATTGCTATCAACCGGGCACAAGTGTAGACTTCGAGCTGCTACTGAGATATTCCTAATGAAAAATGCCGATCAAAATTTTGCGCGACTTAAGAATCGAGCCTACGACCTCTTACTCAGCAGTACCGTTTGTGACAAAGATCATTCAGTTGTGATAATGAACTACATCAAAGAGCTTGTGCATACCACTGCGCTTTCAAAGTACGTTTATTTCTGATCAGCTTCACTGTCAAAACGATCCTTAACATCGTTTCAATAAGGTTCCTGTTCGCATACTGCCACTGACAAGTCTCTCAAACAACGGTGATCTCTATTCTCATTCTTATAAGGTCAATAAATTTATTATTTATACTATACTATACATTAAAATTTATAAATTAAAATAACCTAAAGTAACTAACTTATTAATAAAATTAAAAAATGGCGTCAAAAAACTCCTCCACAACGCAGTCAACTGGTAATGTAAACACGGGTAATATAAAAACCCAAGAGACTGGCGGCGTTGCCACGTTGTATGGCAATACTAAGCCTTTGGCCAAGGTAAAAGCCAGCCCTTGGGTCACGGGAAGTGTCAACTAAGCGTTTGGAAATGTCTTATAAGGTTGTTGTTGAGTTGCTGATGCCAGATGTAAACCAACTGAGAAAGGCTAGTACATCCGATTCGAATCCCAGAAATGTGCCGACATTGCGCGCGATCCTATCGTATGAAGTCAAAGTAATCATATTGCATCTAATCGTACCTAGCTTAGCTGATTATAATAATAATTGTGGAATCAGAAGTGACATACTATAAGTATGCGCCCGACCCAGTTCTCGAGAATGGTAATATCACGTTATATTGGGATCGATCTATCGTCACTGACAGGACTATTGTTGCCAATAAGCCTGATATTGTGGTGATAGATCGATTGGAGCGTCGCGCAATGATTGTTGATATAACGGTCCCGCATGACGAGAACCTTGTGAAAGCAGAGAAAGATAAGCAGTTCAAGTATCTAGATCTGGCTCGTGAGGTTGTCGACATGTGGGACGTGAGTACAGCAGTCATTGTGCCAATAGTCGTGTCGGCAAATGGCTTAATAGCCAATAGCCTAGAACAACAAAAAGGGATTTCGCGAAAATAAAACTATAAATATGGCGATCTATGACTTTTTATACACTGTTTTGACAAAAATGGACAAAAAAACACCTGTATGTTCCATCTTCTGCGATATGACTAAAGCATTTGACTACGTAAATCATGACATTCTAATAAAAAAACTTGAAGCATATGGTATAAGAGGTAATGTTCTTAATTTAATTAAATCCTACTTAGACAATAGAAAGCAAAAGACAGAAATCACTAGAATTAATATAACGACTAAAAGGGTAGAGATATACCTATCAGAGGAACGTCAAATAACTTTTGGTGTTCCTCAAGGTAGTGTATTGGGACCTCCACTTTTTATACTGTATATTAATGACTTGCCAAAATCAGTTCCACACCCTATGACTTTATTTGCAGATGATAGCACGGTGACCATTTCTAGTAATAGCAATGACATGACCCAATATAAATTTGACATTCATAATACCTTGACATCTATAATAGAATGGTTAAACAATAATAATTTAAAGATTAATTTAGATAAAACGAAAATCATACATTTTAGCCAACGACTGACTATGGAACATCAGGACATAACTATAGATGATAAAATTGTTGAAATTGTAAATACTACTAAATTCCTTGGACTAATAATTGACAAAAGGCTTGACTGGAAATTTCAAATCGAGAACCTGTGTAAAAAAATTTGTAGTTCGGCATTTGCATTGCACTCTCTAGCTGCAGTTGTGAATGTAGATACCTTGCTTGCGGCTTACCATGGTTTAGTTGCGTCTCACCTAAGATATGGCATCATATTCTGGGGAAATTCTACAAACGCTAACACGGCATTTAAGGCCCAAAAGAGATGCATTAGATCTATGTTCGGGCTAAACACGATCGATACATGTAAGCCATATTTTAAAACGTACGTAGTACGCCGAATATGGCAAAACATGTTGAACCAACAATTTCTCGATCTCCATCCCTATGTGCATATTCATGTATCATGTCACACATGTTTTAACAAATAAATGCATCTATCTATCTATCTATCTATCTATCTATAACATCTGCGGAGGCTCTCGCTTGGCAGCTGGATCAAGGGCTTGATTCAGAAAGCAGTACTTCTGGACACGGCGCGTATTGTTAGGAGGTTCCTCTCTCAAGAAACCTGACCATCGGTAGCTCGGACCCTGTTCCCGATGCCGGTGGGCTCCTATTTTTATATTTTTAAATGTTTTTTTGTATTGTTTTATATTAGAATATTTTAAAAATGTTAATAATATGTAGTTTAATGAATAAAGGAAATAATAATAAGCCCCACAAAACAACCACATGTCCTGATTGACCATCGAATCACGTGGGGGGCGGACACACGAAGGAGAAATTACTGGCGTGGCTAACGTGGCTCTGGAAACACGCATTAAAAAATGGAGACTCGTTCTAAAAGTAAACGTATAAGGCCGCTGCCCGGGGGCGATCGCCGGGGCGCACCTGGAGCTGACGCTGGGTGTCTCAGCATGCGAACCGTCAGCGGTGAGGAGTTGAACAGGCGGGCTCCCACCGACAAAGATACTACAACCGAAATCATTGACGATGGTGACAGACTGACGGACAGGACAAACACCCTTGTAGAACCGTATAGTCCAAGCACAGTGTCATACACGCCTTCTAGGCCATCATCACCATCAATATCATCGTCACCAACTCTTTCATCACCCCCCATTATTAGTTTAAATGCAGTTCCACCCACACCGCCTTCAATGCTGCGCGGGGGGTATCTACCTTTGTACCCGCGTCCACCAAGGCTGGAAAAGCAAGAGTTCGCATGAGATGGAGCAAAGAAGTTAATCTATTTATCATGCGAACCTACTTTTATATCACTAAATTAGAGACATGACCACCTATAGACAACAATTACATGAACTTTTTTCACGACAATACCCCGAGCTAACCGAATCAGAACAAAAAAATTCAGATCAGAGAAGTGCTATAATTAGAAATAAGCTTTTATCTCAAGAAATAATAGACCAATTAAAAGAAGAGACGCGAATACAACTACAAATCGATGACAATGCTACCTCACTATTACAAAACACAACCGATATTGCGCAACAATCACAACCATATACCCAATTACAACCTAGTATTCAATCTCAAATATACAATCAATCGCAAGCTAACACGCAAACATCTACACAAACTGAATACGTAACTCTTACGCTAGAAAATGATATTGAGACCTTAGTCGTCGAAAACCATAACTTAACCACAAATACATACATCCAAGAAATAAATGATAAATTCAGAACAACCCTCGCACAATACTCTGGGATGGACCCAGCAATTCGACCAAGGCTACCTAAACTCCGATATAGCCCTAATCTTTTCCGTTTAGTTAACTTATTTAATGAAAACATACTAAACCAATTTATTTCCGACGAAACAAACTCAAACTCAAACTCAAAGCGTTTATTTAAATTAGACCTTCGCAGGCACTTTTGAAAGTCAGAAAAACAAAGGTGAAGCTACAGTCACAGACACAAGGCATAATAACTTGTGAAAGTACTGTAGTTGCCCATTCCAAAGCGTAGATCTCTATGGAGAAGAATGGGCAAGAAACTCCATGGACACTCTTTTCAATCAAAATATTGTTACAAGATCTTGGTTACATCATTCATGTTGAGATTATACATATATGTGAGAACGATGTAGAAAGACGTGCACATTAAGAGCGTCCAGAGTAAAAGATTATAACTATCAACAATTTAAAAACAAAGTAGTTAAAATAAACCGTGGCAGCTAAGAGATGACCAGTCCCAACTGACAGCGCCCGTTCACAAACATGACGCATGCATCAGCTCCATTCAGCTCAACCAACAATATACCACAACTTATTGATACACACTAATATATTGCACAGCAGTAGTCATATCCGAAGAACTTAATTTTAAAATCACACAAAACTCGCAAAACACAAGACCAAAACAGAATATAAAGCAACAGAGGTTAGAATAAGACCTGAAAATTAAGAGCAGATATTGGTAGACTTACACAATACATTAACAATAACAAATCAAGTAACGTGGTTAGGAGAGTTGAGGCTATTTTTAGAAGCCATTTGATTCATACGAGGCACGAGCATAACAACAGAAAACCAGAGGAATTCTTAGACACCATAAAACAAAAGTTAGCGCTTAAAGTTCATAGGCTCAGAAGATACAAAAAAAAAACAACAGCGCAAAAATGATAACGCCATATTTGCCACCAATGAAAAAATATTCTACAGAAACCTAAATAAATCAAACACTGACACAAATTACGACACTAACACAGACACACCTATCCAACCTACAAAAGAACAGATCGAAAAACTGACTGACTAACAGGCAGACAGACCTACTAACAGACAGACTGACAGGCAGAGTGACTGACAGGTGACAGGCAGACTGACCGACAGATCGAAAGACATACTGACAGACAGGCTGACAGACAGACTGACAGACAGACTGACAGACAGACTGACAGACAGACCAACAGATTGACTGGCAGACTGACCGACAGACTAACAGACTGACAGATCGTCAGACTGACATACAGACTGGCAGAGAGATTGATAGGCAGACTGGCAAACTGATTAAAAGACAGACTGACTGATAGACTGACAGACTGACTGACAGACAGACAGACAGACTGACAGAAAGACTGAATGACTGACTGACAGACTGACTGACTGACAGACTGACTGACAGACAGACTGACAAACAGAATATAAAATAAAATAACGAAGTAGATTATGTTAATAATTATTTTATGGCTCACGTTTGATCATTTCTTCATCTGATAGTATCAGCTACAAACTTTAGACCCATTTTCTGAAAACTGTCGGTTGATTAATTTTTGCATAACACCTTCTTCAGATTGGTGAAGATTCCCGTTGTTTGGTTTGTTTCTATAATAATGTTGTTCGTCTCAATTTTGTTTGGAATTATGTTAATTAGGAGAAAAGTTGTTTTAATTTTAATTCAGTAAAGGTTTGTTGAAGCGAATTGTGCAAAGTATTTTTTACAAATTTATGACTAGGAAGGTAGAAATTAAGTGCTTAGTGTACTTAAATTATTTATTATTAAAAAAAAAATACTTTAAGTGACTGTATGGTGTACTTCGGTGACTGCCACTGGAACCTGGAACTCCTCGACGAGTAGGACTAGGTGAGCCGAGTTTGGGTTCGTTTTCTTAGTAATGATGAGACCTTACCTCCGGACTTGATACAGTGACCTGAAGGTGTACTTCGGTCCTGCCAGCCCAGAGCAGGAGGGGTTATTTGATGATTTCCCATCCGAAAAAAAAGGCGTATCTCTATAGCGAAGAATGGGCAAGAAACTCCATGGACACTCTTTTGACAGACACTGACACACAGACTAACAGACAGACAGACAGACTGACAGACAGGCTGACAGACAGACTGATAGACAGACTGACAGACAGACAGACTGACAGATCGTCAGACTGACATACAGACTGGCAGACAGATTGATAGGCAGACTGGCAAACGGATTGAAAGACAGACTGACTGACAGACAGACTGACAGACTGACTGACAGACTAACTGACAGACTAACTGACAGACTGACTGACAGACTGACTGACAGACTGACTGACAGACTGACTGACAGACTGACTGACAGACTGACTGACAGACTGACTGACAGACAGACAGACTGACAGAAAGACTGAATGACTGACTGACAGACTGATTGACTGACAGACTGACTGACTGACAGACTGACTGACTGACAGACTGACTGACTGACAGACAGACTGACATACAGACTGGCAGACAGATTGATAGGCAGACTGCCAACTGATTGAAAGACAGACTGACTGACAGACAGACTGACAGACTGACTGACAGACTAACTGACAGACTAACTGACGGACTGACAGACAGACTGACTGACAGACTGACTGACAGACTGACTGACAGACTGACTGACAGACTGACTGACAGACTGACTGACAGACTGACTGACAGACAGACTGACAGACTGACTGACTGACAGACAGACTGACAAACAGAATATAAAATAAAATAACGAAGTAGATTATGTTAATAATTATTTTATGGCTCACGTTTGATCATTTCTTCATCTGATAGTGTCAGCTACAAACTTTAGACCCATTTTCTGAAAACTGTCGGTTGACTAATTTTTGCATAACACCTTCTTCAAATTGGTGAAGAATCCCGTTGTTTGGTTTGTTTCTATAATAATGTTGTTCGTCTCAATTTTGTTTGGAATTATGTTAATTAGGAGAACAGTTGTTTTAATTTTTATTCAGTAAAGGTTTGTTGAAGCGAATTGTGCAAAGTATTTTTTACAAATTTATGACTAGGAAGGTAGAAATTAAGTGCTTAGTGTACTTAAATTATTTATTATTAAAAAAAAAAAATTTAAGTGACTGTATGGTGTACTTCGGTGACTGCCACTGGAACCTGGAACTCCTCGACGAGTAGGACTAGGTGAGCCGAGTTTGGGTTCGTTTTCTTAGTAATGATAAGACCTTACCTCCGGACTTGATACAGTGACCTGAAGGTGTACTTCGGTCCTGCCAGCCCAGAGCAGGAGGGGTTATTTGATGATTTCCCATCCGAAAAAAAAGGCGTATCTCTATAGCGAAGAATGGGCAAGAAACTCCATGGACACTCTTTTGACAGACACTGACACACAGACTAACAGACAGACTGACAGACAGACTGACAGACTGACAGACAGACTGACAGACAGGCTGACAGACAGACTGATAGACAGACTGACAGACAGACACAGACTGACAGAAAGACTGAATGACTGACTGACAGACAGACTGACAGACTGACTGACAGACTGACTGACAGACTGACTGACTGACAGACTGACTGACAGACTGACTGACAGACAGACTGACAGACCGAATATAAAATAAAATAACGAAGTAGATTATGTTAATAATTATTTTATGGCTCACGTTTGATCATTTCTTCATCTGATAGTATCAGCTACAAACTTTAAACCCATTTTCTGAAAACTGTCGGTTGCTTAATTTTTGCATAACACCTTCTTCAGATTGGTGAAGAATCCCGTTGTTTGGTTTGTTTCTATAATAATGTTGTTCGTCTCAATTTTGTTTGGAATTATGTTAATTAGCAGAAAAGTTGTTTTAATTTTAATTCAGTAAAGGTTTGTTGAAGCGAATTGTGCAAAGTATTTTTTACAAATTTATGACTAGGAAGGTAGAAATTAAGTGCTTAGTGTACTTAAATTATTTATTATTAAAAAAAATACTTTAAGTGACTGTATGGTGTACTTCGGTGACTGCCACTGGAACCTGGAACTCCTCGACGAGTAGGACTAGGTGAGCCGAGTTTGGGTTCGTTTTCTTAGTAATGATGAGACCTTACCTCCGGACTTGATACAGTGACCTGAAGGTGTACTTCGGTCCTGCCAGCCCAGAGCAGGAGGGGTTATTTGATGATTTCCCATCCGAAAAAAAGGCGTATCTCTATAGCGAAGAATGGGCAAGAAACTCCATGGAAACTCTTTTGACAGACAGACACTGACAGACAGACTAACAGACAGACTGACAGACAGACTGACAGACAGACTGACAGACTGACTGACAGACTGACAGACAGACTGACAGACAGACAGACTGACAGACAGACTGATGGACAGACTGACAGACAGACAGACTGACAGACAGACTGACAGAAAGACTGAATGACTGACTGACAGACAGACTGACAGACTGACTGAGAGACTGACTGACAGACTGACTGACAGACTGACTGACATACTGACTGACAGACAGACTGACAGACTGACTGACAGACTGACATACAGACTGGCAGACAGATTGATAGGCAGACTGACAGACAGACTGACAGACAGGTGACAGGCAGACTGACTGACAGGTGACAGGCAGACTGACAGAAAGACTGACTGACATACAGACTGGCAGACAGATTGATAGGCAGACTGGAAAACTGATTAAAAGACAGACTGACATACAGACTGACAGACTGACTGACAGACTGACTGACAGACTAACCGACTGACAGATCGTCAGACTGACATACAGACTGGCAGACAGATTGATAGGCAGACTGGCAAACTGATTGAAAGACAGACTGACTGACAGACAGACTGACAGACTGATTGACAGACTAACTGACAGACTGACTGACAGACTGACTGACAGACTGACTGACAGACTGACTGGCAGACTGACTGACAGACTGACTGACAGACTGACTGACAGACAGACTGACTGACAGAAAGACTGAATGACTGACTGACAGACTGACTGACTGACAGACAGACTGACAAACAGAATATAAAATAAAATAACGAAGTAGATTATGTTAATAATTATTTTATGGCTCACGTTTGATCATTTCTTCATCTGATAGTGTCAGCTACAAACTTTAGACCCATTTTCTGAAAACTGTCGGTTGACTAATTTTTGCATAACACCTTCTTCAAATTGGTGAAGAATCCCGTTGTTTGGTTTGTTTCTATAATAATGTTGTTCGTCTCAATTTTGTTTGGAATTATGTTAATTAGGAGAACAGTTGTTTTAATTTTTATTCAGTAAAGGTTTGTTGAAGCGAATTGTGCAAAGTATTTTTTACAAATTTATGACTAGGAAGGTAGAAATTAAGTGCTTAGTGTACTAAAATTATTTATTATTAAAAAAAAAATACTTTAAGTGACTGTATGGTGTACTTCGGTGACTGCCACTGGAACCTGGAACTCCTCGACGAGTAGGACTAGGTGAGCCGAGTTTGGGTTCGTTTTCTTAGTAATGATAAGACCTTACCTCCGGACTTGATACAGTGACCTGAAGGTGTACTTCGGTCCTGCCAGCCCAGAGCAGGAGGGGTTATTTGATGATTTCCCATCCGAAAAAAAAGGCGTATCTCTATAGCGAAGAATGGGCAAGAAACTCCATGGACACTCTTTTGACAGACACTGACACACAGACTAACAGACAGACTGACAGACAGACTGACAGACTGACAGACAGACTGACAGACAGGCTGACAGACAGACTGATAGACAGACTGACAGACAAACAGACTGACCGACAGACTGACAGAAAGACTGAATGACTGACTGACAGACAGACTGACAGACTGACTGACAGACTGACTGACAGACTGACTGACAGACTGACTGACAGACAGACTGACAGACCGAATATAAAATAAAATAACGAAGTAGATTATGTTAATAATTATTTTATGGCTCACGTTTGATCATTTCTTCATCTGATAGTATCAGCTACAAACTTTAAACCCATTTTCTGAAAACTGTCGGTTGATTAATTTTTGCATAACACCTTCTTCAGATTGGTGAAGAATCCCGTTGTTTGGTTTGTTTCTATAATAATGTTGTTCGTCTCAATTTTGTTTGGAATTATGTTAATTAGGAGAAAAGTTGTTTTAATTTTAATTCAGTAAAGGTTTGTTGAAGCGAATTGTGCAAAGTATTTTTTACAAATTTATGACTAGGAAGGTAGAAATTAAGTGCTTAGTGTACTTAAATTATTTATTATTAAAAAAAATACTTTAAGTGACTGTATGGTGTACTTCGGTGACTGCCACTGGAACCTGGAACTCCTCGACGAGTAGGACTAGGTGAGCCGAGTTTGGGTTCGTTTTCTTAGTAATGATGAGACCTTACCTCCGGACTTGATACAGTGACCTGAAGGTGTACTTCGGTCCTGCCAGCCCAGAGCAGGAGGGGTTATTTGATGATTTCCCATCCGAAAAAAAGGCGTATCTCTATAGCGAAGAATGGGCAAGAAACTCCATGGACACTCTTTTGACAGACAGACACTGACAGACAGACTAACAGACAGACTGACAGACAGACTGACAGACAGACTGACAGACAGACTGACAGACAGACTGACAGACTGACAGACAGACTGACAGACAGACAGACTGACAGACAGACTGATGGACAGACTGACAGACAGACAGACTGACAGACAGACTGACAGAAAGACTGAATGACTGACTGACAGACAGACTGACAGACTGACTGAGAGACTGACTGACAGACTGACTGACAGACTAACTGACATACTGACTGACAGACAGACTGACAGACTGACTGACAGACTGACATACAGACTGGCAGACAGATTGATAGGCAGACTGGAAAACTGATTAAAAGACAGACTGACTGACAGACAGACTGACAGAAAGACTGGCAGGCTGACTGACAGACAGACTGACAGACAGGTGACAGGCAGACTGACAGAAAGACTGACTGACATACAGACTGGCAGACAGATTGATAGGCAGACTGGAAAACTGATTAAAAGACAGACTGACATACAGACTGGCAGACAGATTGATAGGCAGACTGGAAAACTGATTAAAAGACAGACTGACAGACTGACTGACAGACAGACTGACAGAAAGACTGGCAGGCTGACTGACAGACAGACTGACAGAAAGACTGGCAGGCTGACTGACAGACAGACTGACAGACAGGTGACAGGCAGACAGACTGACAGGTGACAGGCAGACTGACAGAAAGACTGACTGACATACAGACTGGCAGACAGATTGATAGGCAGACTGGAAAACTGATTAAAAGACAGACTGACAGACTGACTGACAGACTGACTGACAGACTGACTGACAGACAGATTCACAGACTGACTGACAGACTGACTGTCAGACTGACTGACAAACTTACTGACAGACTGACTGACATACAGACTGACAGACTGACTGACAGACTGACTGACTGACAGACTGACTGACAGACTGACTGACAGACAGACTGACAGACAGATTCACAGACAGACTGGTACACAGACTGACCGACAGACTTACAGACAGATCGAAAAACTGACTGACTAACAGGCAGACAGACCTACTAACAGACAGACTGACAGGCAGAGTGACTGACAGGTGACAGGCAGACTGACCGACAGATCGAAAGACATACTGACAGACAGACTGACAGACAGACTGACAGACAGACCAACAGATTGACTGGCAGACTGACCGACAGACTAACAGACTGACAGATCGTCAGACTGACTTACAGACTGGCAGACAGATTGATAGGCAGACTGGCAAACTGATTAAAAGACAGACTGACAGACAGGCTCATAGACAGACTGCCAGACAGACTGATCGACAGACAGACAGATCGAGTAACAGACAGACAGACTAACAGACTGTCAGTCAGACTAGCAGACAGGCTGACCGACAGACAATAGACTGACTGACGGACAGACTGACAGGCCGACTGACAGACGGATTGACTGATAGACTGTCAGACAGACTAACTGACAGACAGACAGACTGACAGACAGACTGACAGACAGACCGACAAACTGACATACAGACAGACAAACGTTAGATTAGGTTCGGTTGATAAAATCAGGTATTCCGGGTAAACCCCACAAATCTGAAGAAAGTGGCCATAGTAAAAAAAAGCTTACTAACTGGACGTTTCGAATAACACCTGTTTCGTTTTCACAACAAAACGAGCCCAAACTCGGCTCACCTAGTTCTGCTCGACGAGGAGTACCAGTGGCAGTCACCGAAGTACACCTTCAGGTCACTCCATCAAGTCCGGAGGTAAGGTCTCACCATTACTAAGAAAACGAGCCCAAACTCGGCTCACCTAGTCCTACTCGTCGAGGAGTTCCAGGTTCCAGTGGCAGTCACCGAAATACACCCACACACACACACATTTAGGTCACTCAAAGTATTTTTTTAGTAATAAATAATTTAAGTACAATAAGCACTTCATTTCTTCATTTCTATTGTTTTTTTTCTGACCTAGTCATTAATTTGTAAAAAATACTTTGCACAATTCGCTTCAACAAACCTTTACTGAATTGTTTTATTTAAGTTGGCAACTTTTTAAACACAAATTTAGATCTGTTGGAAAGATGACGAACTAGAGAACTAACTTACATTAAAATTAATTATAGTAACACCGCAGTTTTTATTTTAATTCCAGGTTGAATTGGTTGGTTGATTGGTTGGTCGGTCGTGAAGATATTTTTTTAGTATTTTTGTTTTAAAAAGCTTACTATCTTATTTTTTAACCCTAATTTGAGGGAAGTTTCAAGGTAATTGAGGTGTATTAATCACCAATGTTTATGACTACCAACAAATAATAAAATACTACTAAAATAATGCAAAAAAAAAGTTATGAATGCTTGAAGGTCAAATTCTGGAAAAATCTCAATTAAGTATAAAAATTGACTTATCTCCCAAACTTTAGCGCTAAACTTACTTAACTTGGCTAAACTTTAACTTTAGCTAGGGGAAGTAAGGTCTAATAATTAGTAAATGACCTCCTCTTTATGCGAATTTACTATGGCGGGTCTAGATCCAGTCACCCTGTATAATAAAAAAAAAAAAAAAGTGGCTTCCCCTACGACGATGGTACGGAACCCTGCATGCGCAGTCCAACTCGCACTTGACCGGTTTTTGTAACTTACTACTGTAAATTGAATTTCTCACGTCACGTTCGTAAAATGTTATCGCTAGACCTGACCTACCCTAACTAGGCTGAGATACCTTTCCTGATAAATACTTGTCGCGTATTATTTTGATTAAAATTTATATGATGTGTTGTTTTCCACTGCAGTGCAGTCTGTCAGTCAGTCTGTCAGTCAGTCTGTCAGTCAGTCTGTCAGTCAGTCTGTCAGTCAGTCTGTCAGTCAGTCTGTCAGTCAGTCTGTCAGTTAGTCTGTCAGTTAGTCTGTCAGTCAGTCTGTCAGTCTGTCTGTCAGTCAGTCTGTCTTTCAATCAGTTTGCCAGTCTGCCTATCAATCTGTCTGCCAGTCTGTATGTCAGTCTGACGATCTGTCAGTCGGTTAGTCTGACTGACAGACTGACTGACAGACTAACCGACTGACAGATCGTCAGACTGACATACAGACTGGCAGACAGATTGATAGGCAGACTGGCAAACTGATTGAAAGACAGACTGACTGACAGACAGACTGACAGACTGACTGACAGACTAACTGACAGACTAACTGACAGACTGATTGACAGACTGACTGATAGACTGACTGACAGACTGACTGACAGACTGACTGACAGACTGACTGACAGACTGCACTGCAGTGGAAAACAACACATCATATAAATTTTAATCAAAATAATACGCGACAAGTATTTATCAGGAAAGGTATCTCAGCCTAGTTAGGGTAGGTCAGGTCTAGCGATAACATTTTACGAACGTGACGTGAGAAATTCAATTTACAGTAGTAAGTTACAAAAACCGGTCAAGTGCGAGTTGGACTGCGCATGCAGGGTTCCGTACCATCGTCGTAGGGGAAGCCACTTTTTTTTTTTTATCATACAGGGTGACTGGATCTAGACCCGCCATAGTAAATTCGCATAAAGAGGAGGTCATTTACTAATTATTAGACCTTACTTCCCCTAGCTAAAGTTAAAGTTTAGCTAAGTTAAGTAAGTTTAGCGCTAAAGTTTGGGAGATAAGTCAATTTTTATACTTAATTGAGATTTTTCCAGAATTTGACCTTCAAGCATTCATAACTTTTTTTTTGCATTATTTTAGTAGTATTTTATTATTTGTTGGTAGTCATAAACATTGGTGATTAATACACCTCAATTACCTCGGAACTTCCCTCAAATTAGGGTTAAAAAATAAGATAGTAAGCTTTTTAAAACAAAAATACTAAAAAAATATCTTCACGACCAACCAACCAATCAACCAACCAATTCAACCTGGAATTAAAATAAAAACTGCGGTGTTACTGTAATTAATTTTAATGTAAGTTAGTTCTCTAGTTCGTCATCTTTCAACAGATCTAAATTTGTGTTTAAAAAGTTGCCAACTTAAATAAAACAATTCAGTAAAGGTTTGTTGAAGCGAATTGTGCAAAGTATTTTTTACAAATTAATGACTAGGTAGGTAGAAATGAAGTGCTTATTGTACTTAAATTATTTATTACTAAAAAAATACTTTGAGTGACCTAAATGTGTGTGTGTGTGGGTGTATTTCGGTGACTGCCACTGGAACCTGGAACTCCTCGACGAGTAGGACTAGGTGAGCCGAGTTTGGGCTCGTTTTCTTAGTAATGGTGAGACCTTACCTCCGGACTTGATGGAGTGACCTGAAGGTGTACTTCGGTGACTGCCACTGGTACTCCTCGTCGAGCAGAACTAGGTGAGCCGAGTTTGGGCTCGTTTTGTTGTGAAAACGAAACAGGTGTTATTCGAAACGTCCAGTTAGTAAGCTTTTTTTTACTATGGCCACTTTCTTCAGATTTGTGGGGTTTACCCGGAATACCTGAATTTATGAACCGAACCTAATCTAACGTTTGTCTGTCTGTATGTCAGTTTGTCGGTCTGTCTGTCAGTCTGTCTGTCAGTCTGTCTGTCTGTCAGTTAGTCTGTCTGACAGTCTATCAGTCAATCCGTTTGTCAGTCGGCCTGTCAGTCTGTCCGTCAGTCAGTCAGCCCGTCAGCCTGCCTGCTAGTCTGACTGTCAGTCTGTTAGTCTGTCTGTCTGTTACTCGATCTGTCTGTCTGTCGATCAGTCTGTCTGGCAGTCTGTCTATGAGCCTGTCTGTCAGTCTGTCTTTTAATCAGTTTGCCAGTCTGCCTATCAATCTGTCTGCCAGTCTGTAAGTCAGTCTGACGATCTGTCAGTCTGTTAGTCTGTCGGTCAGTCTGCCAGTCAATCTGTTGGTCTGTCTGTCAGTCTGTCTGTCAGTCTGTCTGTCAGTATGTCTTTCGATCTGTCGGTCAGTCTGCCTGTCACCTGTCAGTCACTCTGCCTGTCAGTCTGTCTGTTAGTAGGTCTGTCTGCCTGTTAGTCAGTCAGTTTTTCGATCTGTCTGTAAGTCTGTCGGTCAGTCTGTGTACCAGTCTGTCTGTGAATCTGTCTGTTAGTCTGTCTGTCAGTCAGTCTGTCAGTCAGTCTGTCAGTCAGTCAGTCTGTCAGTCAGTCTGTCAGTCTGTCAGTCTGTATGTCAGTCAGTCTGTCAGTAAGTTTGTCAGTCAGTCTGACAGTCAGTCTGTCAGTCAGTCTGTGAATCTGTCTGTCAGTCAGTCTGTTAGTCTGTCGGTCAGTCTGCCAGTCAATCTGTTGGTCTGTCTGTCAGTCTGTCTGTCAGTCTGTCTGTCAGTATGTCTTTCGATCTGTCGGTCAGTCTGCCTGTCACCTGTCAGTCACTCTGCCTGTCAGTCTGTCTGTTAGTAGGTCTGTCTGCCTGTTAGTCAGTCAGTTTTTCGATAAGTCTGTCGGTCAGTCTGCGTACCAGTCTGTCTGTGAATCTGTCTGTCAGTCTGTCTGTCAGTCAGTCAGTCTGTCAGTCAGTCAGTCTGTCAGTCAGTCTGTCAGTCAGTCAGTCTGTCAGTCAGTCAGTCAGTCTGTATGTCAGTCAGTCTGTCAGTAAGTTTGTCAGTCTGTCTGTTAGTCTGTGTGTCAGTGTCTGTCAAAAGAGTGTCCATGGAGTTTCTTGCCCATTCTTCGCTATAGAGATACGCCTTTTTTTTCGGATGGGAAATCATCAAATAACCCCTCCTGCTCTGGGCTGGCAGGACCGAAGTACACCAGGTCACTAGGGCTCAGGTCACAGGTCAGGTCACTGTATCAAGTCCGGAGGTAAGGTCTTATCCTTACTAAGAAAACGAACCCAAACTCGGCTCACCTAGTCCTACTCGTCGAGGAGTTCCAGGTTCCAGTGGCAGTCACCGAAGTACACCATACAGCCACTTAAATATTTTTTTTTTTAATTATAAATAATTTAAGTACACTAAGCACTTAATTTCTACCTTCCTAGTCATAAATTTGTAAAAAATACTTTGCACAATTCGCTTCAACAAACCTTTACTGAATAAAAATTAAAACAACTGTTCTCCTAATTAACATAATTCCAAACAAAATTGAGACGAACAACATTATTATAGAAACAAACCAAACAACGGGATTCTTCACCAATTTGAAGAAGGTGTTATGAAAAAATTAGTCAACCGACAGTTTTCAGAAAATGGGTCTAAAGTTTGTAGCTGACACTATCAGATGAAGAAATGATCAAAAGTGAGCCATAAAATAATTATTAACATAATCTACTTCGTTATTTTATTTTATATTCTGTTTGTCAGTCTGTCTGTCAGTCAGTCTGTCAGTCAGTCAGTCTGTCAGTCAGTCAGTCTGTCAGTCAGTCATTCAGTCTTTCTGTCAGTCTGTCTGTCTGTCAGTCAGTCTGTCAGTCAGTCTGTCAGTCAGTCTGTCAGTCAGTCTGTCAGTCAGTCTGTCAGTTAGTCTGTCAGTTAGTCTGTCAGTCAGTCTGTCAGTCTGTCTGTCAGTCAGTCTGTCTTTCAATCAGTTTGCCAGTCTGCCTATCAATCTGTCTGCCAGTCTGTATGTCAGTCTGACGATCTGTCAGTCGGTTAGTCTGTCAGTCAGTCTGTCAGTCAGTCTGTCAGTCTGTATGTCAGTCTGACGATCTGTCAGTCTGTTAGTCTGTCAGTCAGTCAGTCAGTCAGTCTGTCAGTCAGCCTGTCAGTCAGTCTGTCAGTCAGTCCGTCAGTCAGTCTGCCAGTCAGTCAGTCTGTCAGTCAGTCTGTCAGTCAGTCTGTCAGTCAGTCTGTCAGTAAGTCTGTCAGTCAGTCTGTCAGTCAGTCTGTCAGTCAGTCTGTCAGTCAGTCTGTCAGTCTGTCTGTCCTTTAATCAGTTTGCCAGTCTGCCTATCAATCTGTCAGTCAGTATTCAGTTCAGTATTCAGTTCAGTATTATGTCAGTAGTATGTCAGTCTGACGATCTGTCAGTCGGTTAGTCTGTCAGTCAGTCTGTCAGTCTGTATGTAAGTCTGACGATCTGTCAGTCTGTTAGTCTGTCAGTCAGTCAGTCAGACAGTCTGACAGTCAGCCTGACAGTCAGTCTGTCTGTCAGTCTGTATGTCAGTCTGTCAGTCTGTCTGTCCTTTAATCAGTTTGCCAGTCTGCCTATCAATCTGTCAGTCAGTCTGTCAGTCAGCCTGTCAGTCAGTCTGTCTGTCAGTCAGTCTCAGTCTTTCTGTCAGTCTGTCTGTCAGTCTGTATGTCAGTCTGACGATCTGTCAGTCTGTTAGTCTGTCTGTCAGTATGTCTTTCGATCTGTCGGTCAGTCTGCCTGTCACCTGTCAGTCACTATGCCTGTCAGTCTGTCTGTTAGTAGGTCTGTCTGCCTGTTAGTCAGTCAGTTCTTCGATCTGTCTGTAAGTCTGTCGGTCAGTCTGTGTACCAGTCTGTCTGTCTGTGAATCTGTCTGTCAGTCTGTCTGTCAGTCTGTCTGTCAGTCAGTCTGTCAGTCAGTCTGTCAGTCAGTCTGTCAGTCAGTCGGTCAGTCAGTTTGTCAGTCAGTCTATCAGTTTTTCTGTCACCTGTCAGTCACTCTGCCTGTCAGTCTGTCTGTTAGTAGGTCTGTCTGCCTGTTAGTCAGTCAGTTTTTCGATCTGTAAGTCTGTCGGTCAGTCTGTGTACCAGTCTGTCTGTCTGTGAATCTGTCTGTCAGTCTGTCTGTCAGTCAGTCTGTCAGTCAGTCTCTCAGTCAGTCATTCAGTCTTTCTGTCAGTCTGTCTGTCAGTCTGTCCATCAGTCTGTCTGTCAGTCTGTCTGTCAGTCTGTCTATCAGTCTGTCTGTCAGTCTGTCTGTCAGTCTGTCTGTCAGTCTGTCTGTTAGTCTGTCCGTCAGTGTCTGTCAAAAGAGTGTCCATGGAGTTTCTTGCCCATTCTTCGCTTCTTCTTCTTCTTTCTTCTTCAAAAAAATAGGCGTATCTCTATAGATACGCCTTTTTTTTCGGATGGGAAATCATCAAATAACCCCTCCTGCTCTGGGCTGGCAGGACCGAAGTACACCTTCAGGTCACTGTATCAAGTCCGGAGGTAAGGTCTCATCATTACTAAGAAAACGAACCCAAACTCGGCTCACCTAGTCCTACTCGTCGAGGAGTTCCAGGTTCCAGTGGCAGTCACCGAAGTACACCATACAGTCACTTAAAGTATTTTTTTTTTAATAATAAATAATTTAAGTACACTAAGCACTTAATTTCTACCTTCCTAGTCATAAATTTGTAAAAAATACTTTGCACAATTTGCTTCAACAAACCTTTACTGAATTAAAATTAAAACAACTTTTCTCCTAATTAACATAATTCCAAACAAAATTGAGACGAACAACATTATTATAGAAACAAACCAAACAACGGGAATCTTCACCAATCTGAAGAAGGTGTTATGCAAAAATTAATCAACCGACAGTTTTCAGAAAATGGGTCTAAAGTTTGTAGCTGATACTATCAGATGAAGAAATGATCAAACGTGAGCCATAAAATAATTATTAACATAATCTACTTCGTTATTTTAAGCCAGTGAGTAGTGTCACACTCAGCTTATTCATTGACAATATCAGAATCAACTTGTGTTTTACATTGGAACGCTGTCAGTCGATAACAATTCTTGTGAAATTGAAGTTAATGATTGTTCAATAATATGACATCTGTATGTAGCGGTAGTCAGCGACTTCAGTTGGATTCGATATTTTATAATTTTATTACTTGTGCCGTTCTTACATAACGCCGTCCAACTGATCAGCGAAGTAAGAAGGAAATAACAGCATCCTTTCTTACTAATGAAGAAGAATCCATGAATAATAGTCTATTGGTTTTCCTCCATTTTGAATAAAAATACAGGAAGCCCGGTTCTCTACTTAGAGATTTTTTTAATATCCGAAATATGAAGGATTGGCCGGACGGGAGATATTAATGAAATTCCGACGTTGTTTACACAAGCTACTACTTAAAATTTAGTTCCGTTGGAAAGGTGACAAACTAGAGAACTAAAGTAGATTAGAATTAATTATAAAAACACCGCAGTTTTAATTTTAATTTCAGGTTGAATTTGATCGTGAAGATATTTTTTTAGAATTTTTGTTTTAAAAAGCGTACTATTTTATTTTTTTCCCTAATTTGAGGGAAGTTCCGAGGTATGCTAAACACCAAAGTTTATGACTACCAACAAATAATAAAAATACTACTAAAATAATGCAAAAAAAAAGTTATGAATGCTTGAAAGTCAAATTTTGGCAAAACTCAATAAAGTATAAAAAATTATATATCTCCCAAACTATAAAACTTTAGCTAGGGGAAGTAAGGTCTAATTATTAGTAAATGACCTCCTCTTTATGCGAATTTGCTATGGCGGGTCCAGATCCAGTCACCCTGTATATGTTGTTATAGTGGCAAAAGAAATTACACATTCTGTGAAAATTTCAACTGTCCACTTAGTACGGATCATGAGATACAGCCCATTGACAGACAGATAATGATGGGGCCCCGTTGGTTAGCTAATATTCATGAAGTAGGCATAGCATAGCATAAGCATAATCAGCCTATAATGTTCCCACTGCTGGGACACACGGCCTCCTCTCTATGAGAGGGAATGGGCTAATAATCCACCACGCGGGCCGAGTGCGGGTTGGTAATGTAGAAGGCCTCTTTGAAAATTCATAATTAGGACAATTGATCAGGCTGTGAGGTTACTGCGCTTCCTCCGGTCAGGTGGCCTACCATGTAATTTCAACAACATAATATACATATAATATAGCAGTGATAGTCTTGTGGATCGTTAGACTGCCACGTCATAGGTCTCGAGTTCGAACCCAAGACCTCTGATATTTCAGATTCATGTGCGTATTGTGTTATTATCACTTGGTTTGTTGAAGGAAAACATCGTGAGGAAATAGCATGCCTGAGAGATATTTCTCGACGGCATGTAAAGCCAAGTCAGAGGCCCATAGTTGGTATAAAAACTCTGTCACCAGGTTAGGTACTAACCACACGATAAAGAAGAAGAAACGGCCTTAAACCATCACCTGTTTCAACTATTAACTAGGACTAATTTTATGCATGCTAAAGAGAGTTTTTTTTTTGTTTGTCACGACAGATATCAATGAAACTTAGGAAACGGATACGCCCATGATCTTGGTTACGATAAAAGATACTTTTTATCGCGGTTGTAGATAATTTCCGGCATCCAAACGGGCGAAGCCCCCGAGCTATCGCTATAAATATTTGATCATGTTTGAGATCAGACAGCTGTGTTTGACAACTATTTGTCTTATCGGTTGCCTGGCCAACGTTATGTCGGTCATCGTTAGCTAGCATTAGTTTTTTTACTATGCTGCGCGATTATTGTTGTAGATTATTTCAAAAATGTCTTGTAATTCAATTGATTTAATAACGAGAAGTGAACAAACTTTTGTTACGGAATCAGTACAGCTTATTAACCTTTCGTATGCCGAGTGTATAGACATAATTAAAAACCTATTGTGTCTCGTGTAGATCTACGTTCCGGCAGACGAAGGGTTAAAGTGTAGAAACCCCGTCGAAATCATCTGCCTAGCCTTTTCCTAACTATGTTCGGGTCGGCTTCCAGTCTAACCAGATGCAGCTGAATACGCCCCGGGTTAGGATAGGAATAAACCCCGTCGAAATCAAAGGTGATTTAAAAAAACTGGCCAATTGCGATTCGGACTCGCGCACGAAGGGTTCCGCAACATTATCTAAAAAAAAAATATCTTATACAGCGTTTAACAGAAAGGGTATAATCATATGGAATACTGTGGTACGGACCATCAAACTGAACAACTTTCTTTATGGGACCACCATGGAAATCGTAAAAAAATTATCAGCTGTCCCATACAGTATTCCATATGATTATACCCTTTCCGTTACATGCTGTATATGGGGTTGGGGACACCCTTTAATTTTCAACTTTTTTACTTTTGGTTTTTTTCCTTTATTTGTGCTGTAAGGCCTTGCTTTTTGCCAAATTTCATGATTCTAGGTCAAAGGGAAGTACCCTATAGGTTTTGATTCCCTTGTAAAATCTCATAATATGCGACAAAAACAGTCATATCTTTTGATCGCGTTGACTTACAAGTTTGATTTTTTCATGGCTTCAAGGGGTAGCAGACCTGAGTATTTAGTATTAATTTCAGCTTGATACCGCCACGAATTTTTTTAGAAAAAGGGTCTTGATAGACAGACAGACGGACAACAAAGTGATCTTATAAGGGTTCCGTTTTTCCGATTGAAGTACGAAACCCTAATAAACAAGCTGGTGCTTGAAAATGCAATTCCTACAAAATAAAATGTATGGAACAGAAGTTTTTTTAACAACGATAAATTATATTTCTGATATGCTTCTAAATGAGCTTTCGTTCATTTTGAATTAGTTTATAGCCGTCCTAAAGTTGTTTTTTTTTACCGTAATGCTGCCTAAAGCCAACCAGAGTAAGGCGCATAGACAGGAATCAAGTCAACAGTTATAAAATTCGTAAATTATTATGACATAACCCTTTTTCTAAGCTACTATCAAATCGATGAAAAAATTGCATAAAAAAACGGTTACTTTATAAAACACACAAACCTTCGATATACCTACAAATCACATAATTTAATTTCCGAACATAACGATGTTCTATAAAAAACTATCGATAACACCAGTCATCCATGAAAAAAACAACTGAATTACAAATTCAATTCAAGAACACCACAAAACTCCTTTTGAAACTTTCACTTTTTAAATAATAACGAACGCTATTTGAAAATAAAAGATGGCGTCGATTTTGGCGCGAACGCGTGCGCTGGACGCAGCGTTATGAAGTATACTGATAGTCTGAATGTCTGACATGCTCAAGGATTACAGTTTGTTTTCACAAACGCTGTAGATGATCACAAAAACACTGTTTACTAATACTGATAGTCGTTGATCGTAATTGTCACTCGGTATCGCGTAAACATATGCAGGTAACTGGCTGCCTCACTGTTATGGTGTTATGATCCCAGGTATTAAGAGACTACGGTACCAGACCTGAAAAGTATCAATTGTATAATACTCAGAAATGTGAATATTTGTCAGGATGGACGTATAGATGATTGTTACTCTTTCACGCAAAAACTGCTGAACGGATTTGATGAAACTTAACATTAGAGTATTATTATGGCTTTTATATCAGGCTAACACCCTGGCGGAAACTAGTTAGTCATAGAACCAATGACCGCAAGGGTAGACGTGTTCTTGAGTGGAAAGTGTGGAGACCACGAATTTGCAATCGTTACGTTAGGTAAGGTGACCTCGTAGCGGCGATCGGCGGCGGCGGCCTTGGTTCAATCCATGGTCCGGAGCGAGACGGAAAGAGACGCCGTCGCCTCCTTCTGCGAAGCAGTCATGCTAGCGAAGGAGGCCGCGGAACGTGAGAGGGAGAGAACACGTCCCAGCCACCGCGGGAGACGCACCGGGCGTCGGGGTCCACGTAGTGGCCCCCGGCCACCGTAGGCGCGGGCCTGTGGACGGTGAGCTATGGGTTAGCTCGCCCTCCGTCCGTCTTATGACGACAGGCCGTGTCGACGGCGCGTTCGTGTTCCACACGTGCCTCAAAGAGATGTCAGCAAGGGCCGATGCCTGCCGGGGCTGCGGGACTGTTCGAAAGAGATACCGTGGCCCCGGAACACAAAGGGCTATGAAGGAACATGGATGGGTTTTAGTCAGTAAAAGTCTGACACTCCCTCTTGCTCCGCCCAGAGCGGGAGGAGTCATTTGATGATTTCCCATCCGGAATAAAAAAAAGGGGTAGTACAGACGACCGCATATCAGGTGTAAATCAGTATTTTCCAGATTACTTTTTCACAAACTTTTTCTGTGAATTTTAATCTTCTTAGTATAGCATTATTTACCTGTATCTTTCATGCCTCTGAATAGTTACAGACTGTACATACTCTTCAGGCATGGCAGGCATCAAGCGGCGTAAATATAGTAACCTTATAGGCAACTATATTTTCGAGCCGTTTGGGGTTGAAACTCTAGGTCCGTGGTCCAAGTGCTCACAGCCTTTTCAAGGACATTTCCAAATGCTTAGTTGACACTTCCCGTGATCCAAGGGCTGGCTTTTACCTTGGCCAAAGGCTTAGCATTGCCATACAACGTGGCAACGCCGCCAGTCTCTTGGGTACATTACCAGTTGACTGCGTTGAGGAGTAGTTTTTTGACGCCATTTTTTAATTTTATTAATAAGTTAGTTACTTTATGTTATTTTAATTTATAAATTTTAATATTTGAATTGGTATTGTAATTAATGTGCTGAAAAATGTTTAAGAAAATATATATCAACTTTATTTGAGTTATAAATAATAATTACAAGTGGTCAAGAAAAATAATTGTATTGGTAATTAATTAAATAATTTTCCTTGAAAATGTTTGTTAGAAATTACTGACTAGCTGACAGCCGTTCATGCCAAGGGTGGATGAGTAGCAAGCCATTAGTTTTAGTTTTTAGTTTCCTTCGTACCTCGGAAAGCACGCTAAGACGTTGGACCCGGTACGCCATAAATGTATATAGTAGTTTGTGCACTATACGTAATTTTTAGTTAGCCGTTAGTTGTGAAAAAAAAAATATTTTGTCCTGCCTCAATTTATTGTGATTTATGTAAACATAACTCTGTCAGGTACCTTTCACTTAAAAGGGGATGAACCCATTTTTTAATGTCTTGTACGTCTCCGCACGTAGAGTAAATAAAGCAAGCAACTGCCGACGTTCCAAGAAACTCATCGCTCCTAGCCGTAATTACGTGTACGTGGCGTGTAGTTTCAAAGAGAGCTGCTGCTGGCTGCAGCAGCTACCCTAAACTAAGCCGCACCGATCCGAGTAAAGTCGGACCACTGCACAAGCCAATCAGCCGCTTTTTCCATGCCACTTAAGACCGTAAACAATGGAGCGACAATAATGGTCAATGTGGTGACACTTGGGGGAGGCCTGTCTAGCAGTGGACGTCTTTCGGCTGAAATGATGAAGACCGTAAAAATCGGACCGGCGGACAGTAAAATCCCTTGAAGTGCACAAATGCCCCTACCGTGGAGGATCGTAGTATAGTCTGGGTTGTGGAGGTCCGATAGGCAGACACTTCATGTTAAATACTGGTATACAGTTAGAGTCTGGTTAGACTAAACCCGACCTCAATATATTCCGGAAAAGTTTAAGCAGGTGGCGATGGTTACGACTGACCATTCTTTGACTTTACAACAATATGTGACAACTGAATTAATTCCGAAATATGGCCCACTCCCTCCCATAGAGGTCCCAGCAGAGGGAACGTTTTAAGTAGACTGATTAAGAAGCAATTATCATTAAGTGGAGTATCCGAAGTATGGCTACCTATAAAGTGTGTAACAAGATCCTTAACGAAGCCGAAAGGTACTTGTTCTCTCCATCATTGTGATATTTTTTTATTCTAGACCACCGGTGCCAAACTCAATTTTGCAGAGGGCCATATATTAGATTTAGAATGTGTAGGCGGGCCAGGTTCAAATTAAAAAACTAAAACATGCTACATCTTTATTTACTTAGTTATTTAGAGTTGTTACAAATCATACCAAAAGTAAGAAACAGGTAACTATTTTGAGCTCGAGGATCCGGATACCTGACATCTCTTGTTTTTGACAATCTTATTGATGTCGGACGAAATAGAAGACAACTTTGCGCGCGCACGAGAGAGAAAAGCATAACTATCACTCTCTCGCTCGTCTAGTCAGGCGCTACTCTTGAAATTACTTTTAAGTAAAGCGCGCGTATTTTTAAACCTGCGTAGAGGCATCGAGTGCAATCTAAAATCTCTAAAAAACAAGATTCATTTATCTGTGATATCGTGATCGCGGGCCGTATCTTTGACATGACTGTTCTCTAGAACAGTCATGTCAAAGATACGGCCCACGATACCATACCTGGGAACCTACTAGTTACGGAGATATTGGGGGTCAAAGTTCCACCTTTTCATAAGTTTTTTTTTTTTAATACATGTTTTAACGAAAGATTTTCGCTGTAGGCACCTACACGACACCCGTACTATTCAATCCATCCATCAGCACAATGTTTTGAGTGCGATACATTGAGTCCTACCGTAAAACGCGAATTATCACCCAAAAAAAAATCGTTTCCCAGCATTAATTCTTGCGTAAAGTTACCTACATAGTTTGATGTACATAATGCTTGGTTGACGGCTTCGTGAAGGGTCTTGTTACACCCTTTAATACGTTTATTACACAAAATGTAAGTAAGACTGCCTCGTTAGTCTAGTGGTCGAAATCGCGACTGCTGAGCATTAGGTCCTGGGTTCGATTCCCGGGTCGGGCAAATTGTTATGGGTTTTTCTATCAGGAAATTCTTAGTAGCAGCCACAGAGTCTGGATTTATGCCCGGTTGAAGGCAATAGGCTCGCCCTCTATTAGATGGGACTGTATCTGAAACCTATCTAACTGGCGAAATGTGGGTGTACCTAGTATTAGGTACACCGCTTTCTGATGTTATGTTATGTAAGTATTGCTAACAAGAGGCACGGTTGAAAATCAGAAGGCCTACCATGACGTCTTAAAGCAGGAGTGATTCCAGATTGGGAAAGAGATTGCGCTAGACGACCTGTATAGCTCTGTCTCTTTCCCACACTGGAATTACTCCTGCTTTAAGACGTCATGGTAACCCCCCTGGACGCCTATTTTCCACAAACTCAAAAAATAAAACAAAAAACTAGGGCTTCATCCTTTTGAAATCCATAAAATTGATAAATTTGTCTACATAGCAAAGCGTCGAGGTTTAATTCAGATTATCCAGCCGACCCTCACCTCCGAGCTGACCTTGACTTTGTTTTCTAAGCGAAAATATCGTAATATCGATACCGCCTACTTAAGGCTATGTTCGCCGCTCGGTGCACAGCGGCGCGTGTAGCAACAGGCGAGATTTTAAAGATCAAACCGGCGAGATGTAGACTGGATGAGATGGACGAGAATTGATATCTTGCTGACACCGAAAGATTTTAAGACGTCAATTAGCGGTGCGAGATTTTTTGTATCTGTTTTGTTATGTCACACATACTTTATTCACACATTTTTATATGTTCCGATAGGAACATATGCCTGAATCGACTTCCACTTTGATCAACTGGTTGATTCGTTCAGTTGATCGGAGTGGAAAACCTGGTTGGATGGGATGGGCGAGAATTGAAATATCGCTGACACCGAAAGATTTCGAGACCTCAAATACCGTTACAAGATTTTTTGTATTCGCTTTGCAAAGTCATAAATACTCTACTCCATCCCGTCCACCAACTTAAAGAGCTTTATTATCTCCATGCAACAAGAGCAAAAACGACAACGTTCGCCTCGGACTCGGTTCGGTTGATGCGACTCGAAACTACACCGAATTAAACCTGACAATTTCGATAATGACGTGATCGCCTCAAGCGGGTTTCCACGTTGGTGTGGTCGCTCCCTTAAGGTGGATGCGCAAGGGTAGCCCGCGCAATTTAAATTTTCTTACGTTTATTGCAATTTGCAGGTCAGTGTCAGGTTGTATGTTGATGAAAATATAAATCGCGCCAGTAACACGTATGGAGTTACAGAATTATAATCATTCAAATCATCAATACAGCTCTCCAAGTTCATATAATCACATTCAGTAGCTATTTCATGAAAAAGTCACTTTTTGAGATTATATGAACTTGGAGGGTTGTATTAATGATTTGAATGATTATAATTCTGTAACTCCATACGTGTTACTGGCGCGATTCATATTTTCATCAACATACAACTTGACACTGACCTGCAAATTGCAATAAACTTGAGAAAATTTAAATTTCGCAGGCTACCCTTGCGCTTCCACCTTAAGAGGAAATGCAGATTGGGTGATCTTTTCTCCATACAAACGCTCTCGCATTGGGAATTGATTAAAATAATAAAAAATTGTTCCCGTTGACCCCACTGTTTTTTTGAGTAATAAAATATTGTTCAAAAACATTGCATGGAATCGAGTAGTGTTAGTACAGTAGTGCTAGTTACGGGCAGTAACCTTACGAACAGTACTAGGCGAGCATACATCCAAGAAGGTATTTCATTTCCCTGTTGCATGAGGTTTAAACTTAACTGGGGAAATGTGGCTGTAAGTACGAGATGTGTACAGTACTTATACCCACATTTTATCTAAGCCTTCCCTCTGCCCTCTTTCGGTAGTTCGTAGTGTGAACCAAAGTATGAAAAGAGGTGAAACGATGGCGGCTCGCTCCGTCTGCATGCATTGATCATGTTTCTATGGCGCACACCCTTAAGCTACTTGCTGTTAATAATTGTAGGTTACAAAAAATGCTATTTTGTGCGATAATGAAGATTATATAACAATAATAATGATCTAACAGAATTATTATGACCGGTTGACAGTTCTGTTTAAGCTATTTTTTCTGCATTGAAGACACAGCAACCAATGAAAATTGGTGTATTCTAGAAAGATGACTGCGCAAAGGTAATTCCAAAACGACTTCTATAGAGACTGACATAAAATTTTCCATAATGCAAAACACGCACAATGGACGTGGAGTTGCGAACAGCAGGCCGATATACATACAATACAAGATTTTATGTAGATTCTGTCAATCATTTTTGATTGGTCTTCATTCCAATTTTCTCAACTTTTCACCAAACCTGCCGGAATGAGAATGGTGAGCCGCGGTGGCCCATTGGTGGTGACCCCGACTTGCGCACAGTAAGTCGTGGGTTCGAACTCAGACAGGCGCAATACTTTGTGTAATTTATTTCATCACCACTGCTCTCAAAACGGTGAAGGAAAACATCGTGAGGAAACCGGAATGTAGTAGAACCAAAAATTCGAAGACATGTGACATCTACCAAACCGCACTGGGCCCGCGTGGTGGATTATAGCCCATTGCCTCTAGGAGGCCGTGTGTCCCAGCAGTGGGAACCTAGCAACATAACATAGGCTATCTTCTTCTGGGTCTACCGCGATATCACCGGACGTTTTTCGGGACCATTATTGTGGTTGATTTAGCCCACGATCCATTCGACATACGGCAGATATGTCCAGCCCAGTCCCACTGCTGCTGCTAAACTCGGTATACTTCGTTACGTATTCAAAACACGGTTTTGGTGTTTGTTTACAAATGACAAACCTTTCCATAAAGAAGAACTGTTTGGAATACTAATATCAAAATTGTGTAACATCTATTGTCAACAATGGGTGATGTTTCGCAAGGATATTATTTGTAGTTTAAAAGGCAATTCATGTACTAAATCGGCATGAGGAAAATGACTATAATGTACCCACTTATGTCAAATAACTGTCTACATGTGGCTGATATACATAATACACTACATTACACACATACATACACACACACACACACACACACAGAGACACACACACACACACATACATACACACACACTACATTTTTTCTTTCTTTCTTTTCTTTCTTTCTCTTAATATTATGTAAGGTGGAAAATTTTCCGAAATAAGAAAATACATTAGTGTCATAGATTCTTTATCTTCCCGCCCTTATCCCATGTTGTTTGAGGTCGGCGTCACGTATTTTTTCTTTCATTTTTCTCTGTCAATCGTCACGCTGTCATTTAGTCCTTTTTCCTTCATTAATTTCATTCATTTGACGACCCGAATGGCGCAGCGGTAGTGGGGCTGCGCGTTCTTAGGGTCCCGGGTTCGAATCCCGGTAGGAGCAAATGTTTTTGTGATGAGCATGGACATTTTTTTTCCGAGTCATGGATGTTTATATGTATAATAAGTATGTATTTACAAACAAAAAGTATCTATGTAGTATTATCAACTATCTGGTGTCCACGACACCAGCCTCGTTGCTTAGTGTGGCACCTAGATGGCGCTGTGTGTAATGTCAAGCGATATTTTATTTATTTATTCCTCACACAATCCATCCATCTTTTCTTTGGTCTGCCTCTCCCTCTTCATCCATCAACATTTATATTCATCACTCTTTTACTTACTCGTGTTCCGTACCTCCTCATCATATTCAGTGTCATATATTAAAATTGGAATATTCTCTTGGACGTCCAAAATGATCACGTTTCTGTTTCGCTGTTGATACTTTCTAAATGCAGCATCATGCGTAATCCGCGCATGATGCTTCTTTTAAAGAGACTCAGGAATATGACCTACAAGAAGAGCATGGCAAACAAGTACAGCAATCGAATCTTTACTGTCAAAGTCGGTAATGAAAGGTTGGAGATGATTGACCAGTATCACTATCACGGTTAAATTCTTTCATTTGGTTAAGAGCATCAAAAAAGAGCAGTAAGTGCCAAATTACCAAGTATGTAGTAGGTATAACGTTTTTTTATTTATCTAGCTGTATTTTGAACGTTGAAAATACGGAAAAGTTACAAAGATCCTTTTTACCCGACCCGAGAAAATCCAAAGGATTGGTTACGATTATGTTGTACAAGGTGGTGGTGGTAATTTCGATAATTCTTAATTCGGCTTTCGTATGAAAATATCTCGAGGTATATTTATGCTTAAAAAACAAAGTGTTGGGTACTGAAACACGGTATGGGAAAGCCAAAGCCAATACTGACGCGACTGCTCAAAGCATCATCGGTTTCCCAAATAATTCCCCAATTATATTTTTTTATACAGGGTGTAACAAGACCCTTAACGAAGCCGAAAAGTACTTACTCTCCCCGTCATTGCGATCATTTTTTTGTTCTAGACCATACCTGGGAATCTTCTAGTTACGAAGATTTTGGGGATCAAAGTTCCAACTTTTTCACAAGCTTTTTTTTTAAATACTCACATGTTTTTAACGAAAGATTTTTACTGTAAACACCTCCTCGACCCCCGTTCTATTCAATCCATCCATCAGCACAATGTTTTGAGTGCATTACATTTAGTGCTACCTTTGTTTTTTTTTCGTATGGGTAATCGTCAAATAACTCCTCCTGCTCTGGGCTGAGCAGGAGGGAGTGTCAGACTTACTGACTAAAACCCATCCATGTTCCTTCTTTTGCCCTTTGTGTTCCAGGGCCGCGGTATCTCTTTCGAACAGTCCCGCAACCCTGGCAGGCATCGGTCCTATCGGACCCCTTCCTGTTTGCTGACATCTCTTTGAGGCGCGCGTGGAACACTCGCGCGCCGTCGACACGGCCTGTCGTCATAAGACGGACTGGCGGCGAGCTAGCCCATAGCTCACCGTCCACAGGCCCGCGATTGAGTCCTACCTTAGAACGTGATTTTTAACCCCAAACGAAGTCGTTTCCCAGCAATTTTTGCGTAAAGTTACTTAGTTTGATGTACTTAATGCTTGGTTGACGGCTTCGTTAAGGATCTTGTTACACCATAGGCGTAGGCATAGCATAGGTCTCGCTTTTGGGCTTTCGAAGGCAGAATACAAATGTAGATAAATAAACAGCATTTTAAGCAAAAAACTTCAAAGCCTTACCGTTCATACTCAATAGTTGATATGTCAGCATCACTAGAACTATGATTCACTTTCAGCAAGCCATTTCTTCTGAAGAATGACTTCTTTCTGCCTCTACCTCCCTTCTCTTCTGTGCTCGATTCAACGAACGATATGGTTGAAGAAGAAGTAAATTCCTTATGGTTATCCATGGCTCTGGAAAAGAAGATATTCTCCTTAGTCATTTTGATAGGATAGGGGGCTTACTATGACGTCATAAAGCAGGAGTCATTCCAGTGTAGGAAAGAGACAAAGCTATACAGGTCGTCTAACGTCATATCTTTCCCACACTGGAATTACTCCTGCTTTAAGACTGTCCGTCTGTCTGGCTGTCTGTCACCAGGCTGTATCTCATGAACCGTGATAGCTAGACAGTTGAAATTTTCACAGATGATGTATTTCTGTTGCCGCTATGACAACAAATATTAAAAACAGAATAAAATAAATATTAAAGGGGAGCTCCCACACAACAAACGTGTTTTTTTTAGGTAATGGTACGGAACTCTTCGTGCGCAAGTCCGACTCGCAATTGTCCGGTATTTATGAGCTGATGGTAAGATGCTACTGCGTTACCTCAACATCATCTGCCTAGCCTTTTCCTAACTATAGGTACTGGAAGCAGCTTCCAGTGTACCCAAATACAGCTGAATACCAGTATCTTACATGGAGCGACTGCCTAATCGACTTCCACAATCCAGTTAGTACTGGGTAATACGATACCCCTTGGTACCTACCAGTAGCGAAGAGTCAATTTCTGTAAGAGGTAAGCCGGAGTACATATCTTTTATGTGATTTTATTACCTAGTATAAAACAAAGTCGCTTCCGCTGTCTGTCCCTATGTATGCTTAGATCGTTAAAACTACGCAACGGATTTTTATGCGGTTTTTTAAATAGATAGAATGAGTCAAGAGGAAGTTTTAAATTGCAACCGTGCGAAGCCGGGGTGGGTCGCTAGTACAGTATAAGACAAATAAAAATTGAAAAAGTTGCAAAAAAAATTGAAAATTCGTTATAAACGATAAATAAGTTTTAATCACTTGCTAATTTTAACTGATTAGTGGCGAAATGTGAGCATTCTATAGGTACCTACCTACATACACCGCTGCCTTACCCTTAGGGTTAGTGCCCACTCGACCTGCTTAGACTCAACCCATTGCACCCGTGCGAAGCCGGGGCGGGTCCCTAGTTTGTTTATAAAATACTGACTGTGCCATTTTCAAAGGGAAGCCGGTAGGAATCGAGTTGTATGGAGCCTTCGCCACTGGTACCTATTAACACTGGTTATAGACTCCAGCCACTGACTCGACCAGTAACGACTCACGACTGTCAAAAATCGACAAATGGCAACCACGGAGGACACTCTGGCCACAAATAGAATGCCACCCATCTACGGCCCGAACTTGGCAAAAATCGCTTAACTTTAAAGATCGACCCGCACAGCTGTTATTGTTAACTCTAAAAACTAATTAGTACTGTTGCTTTATATTCGTGGATGGATATTCAAAGTATCGATTAGTCTGGTAGAATTTTGGATCTTTCACCTTGACCCAGTAAAATGGACCTTTGGGAGATGTGCGAAAGATGTAGGTATATTTAATTCCAACCTATTTTTATTAGAAAAGCAAGAATCAAAGGAGGTATAAGTGACTTAAAAACGTTCTTAAATCATCTTGACACACTAGTTTTATTTTTGCGGAAGCAGAACTTCAGAACGAATTATGTTTTTCGCGAATATATACGAATAAACACTGTCTTACCTGCGTTCGCCACAATAAACGCCGATTATTATCCTTAAACATCTGTATTTTGAAGTAAATTATTCACAAAAATATATTTTAAACTTTATTTTCACATTCACACTACACTAAACATCTTAACTTTTGTAAATACCCACATTTTTACCAAAATATTGTCTAAATCTGACGCCTGTTTAATCTGTGGCGCTACAGTCGCGCGGCGGGAATCAGAATCAATTGATTGATTATTTGTTACAAAGAAAGTACTTTTCTTTCTTAGTGCAATACATTTGTAAGTTTAAATAAATCAAAAAAACATATTTTCAGTACATATTTAATGTAATTTTAAGATTTTTTTGGATAAAAGTTGTTTATGAGATCAGCTGAGATTTGGTACAAGATATTTAAAGATAGGTATCTCATGTACTCTAATCAATAATGTGACATAGAACCTTTGAAGTCATACAAGTGGCAATGGTTTCAATAGCAAAGTATTAAATTACTATTTTACTAGCAATGGAGAAGTTTTTATTAATAATTATGTACATGTTTTATTAAAATTATGTACGATGTCATAGACTATGCTATAAATATTTAGTTAAAGATTTAAGAAAGCGTTCTCATTAAATTACAGGAAAATATTTAAGTTGGTTATTAACTTCTTTTGTCTGTGCTACCTTTTATTGAATAAAAATTCTACATCCGTGTGGTCTTGATTTTTATTGTTTGACCAATTTTGATAAAACTCCCAATAAATTAAAACTACTAGAGCTTAACTATTTAAATTATTGGTACTAAAGCACCAAAGAAAAATAAACTGTCAGAACTGAGGGTGGTTATTTACGGCCTATTGAGGTCAAGTTTTCCTAAAAAAGTAGTTCAATGTACTGTAATAAGTGACATCTGTTATCACAAAGCTGAACTAAAACGCCGCATTCTCTATTTCAAAAGTTCGACTATTTCACAATAGATGGCGTTGATATCAATTTATATTTAATGTATGAAGATAGCACTAGCACTAGTGTGTCAATAATAGCACAACAAGGAAATAATAATTATAATACACTAACTAAATAATATTTATCCTGTAGTCTGCCTAATTTATAGGAAAACGTGACAATGATAACATTTTAGCTTCGGTCTTTCTTTGCGTTCGTCTGTAACGCTTGCCGTCTCATATTCATTAATGGAAAAGAAAGAGAAAAGAGACTTATAGGATTTCTGTGGTGTGGCAGGCAAAGGCATCAGATTTTATTCATAATGTTTTTGTTTCCGCCTACTAGTTAGTGCCTTTGGAAAATGTTCTGTGTTATATATTCGTGCAAAAATGTGTATTATTTCGATTGATTTGACTTTGTTGTGCTTATTGTGGTAACTTTGTGTTAAAATAAGGTTTTAATAGTGATCTTTGACTTTTGTAAGGCTGAATGAGTGTTTGTTTGTGTCATTTATTGATTTTTTTTTGAAGTTGGAAGCAAATGTGATTCGTTTTGTTATTTGAAGATTTTCGGCTCGAAACTTGAAAATAACAGGTAAGGGTACAAAAACAGTATATTTACTTCACTGATTTTGTTTCTAAATTAGGCTTTTCATGTGTAAAAAATAAATTATATTATGTAGATATTTATGTAATAATAATATGTTGTTTACAGATATCGTCCCTGTTTCTTAAAGATTTCCTAGAAAATAGAATGCGAATTCGAAAACTTAGACTAACAGAAATGTCTTTTTAATTTAGTTTTTGTATTAACAAGACCCGATCATTATGAAAACGAATCATTATGCGTGGCAACAGAAACAAATAAGCTAACAGCCTATTTCTGCGTAATCACCCCCGTTCATTTCCATTGGATACAGTCAACCGCACAATAGTAACTCTTACACTACTGTAACCATCCTTACTGCTACGACATAGTGGCGCTGTCACTGTCATAATGTTATTACTGATGTACTATAATGATTGACAGTACTGTAGGTATCTATGTTTTTCCTTTCTTCGTTTCTATTTTAATCTAATTTTGTTTACCTATGTACCTACCTAAGATCGATGGTTACATTGGTACCTAAGTAAATTTCCATCATTATTTAAAACTAAACTTAAAATAATAATCAAAATAATTCAGCCGGTAGCTTGGACCCTGTTCTCGATACCTGTGGGTTACAATTTTTTATATTTTTAAAATGTTTTTATTTTTTATTTTATTTTATGGAGTATTTGTTTATCTTTTTTCAATGTTATTAATTGATTTTTAAAGATTTATGTAAAGTAAATAATCATGTTCATAAAAGAAAAGAAGAAACGCATTAAAGGGCGTCAAAATCGTCCACATCGTTGTCAACAGGAATAGTGCCTAGAAGGCGCCCAGCATTGACACGTTGGATGGCAATGCTGATTCTTTGACCATAAAATAGGCTAGCCCTCTCGTCACGGGAAGATTTCGCCGACCACTTATGTCATTCATCATCATTCTCCTGCACTAACACCAATCCAATGGTACAAGTAAAGTCGACTGTGTAACTTTACCTTACCGCTTTTTACACCAATAGTTCGTCTTTCCAATGAAATGAAACTTCACTTCATTCCTTCAGTTTGTCGCCTCTGACCAACCAACCAATAGTCAGGTTCTAACACAATAAAGTAGCTACCACTGTCAAGTGCACTGACAAGTCTGTCAATTACTTAGTTACGGTGGATGCGCAAGGGTAGCCCGCGAAATTTAAATTTTCTTACGTTTATTGCAATTTGCAGGTTAGTGTCAGGTTGTATGTTGATGAAAATATAAATCGCGCCAGTAACAGGTATGAAGTTACAGAATTATAATCATTCAAATCATCAATACAACCCTCCAAGTTCATATAATCTTAAAAAGTGACTTTTTCATGAAATAGCTATTGAATGTGATTATATGAACTTAAAGAGCTGTATTGATGATTTGAATAACTCCATACGTGTTACTGGCGCGATTCATATTTTCATCAACATACAACTTGACACTGACCTGCAAATTGCAATAACTTGAGAAAATTTAAATTTCGCGGGCTACCCTTGCGCTTCCACCTTAAGTACTTACCACCAAAAAAGTGCCCTGGGAAAACCTTACAACATTTCCTGGCCCACCGATCGAATCCAAGTTACAATGCTTAAAAGTCGGGCTTCAACGCTTGCACCCATTAAAGGACCTCGCGCACTTCGCTGCTACGATCACGAGTTGTCACATGACCGGCCGCTATCTATATGTCGGAGACGGTAATTGGTACGGGCTTAAAATGAATTGCAAGTACGCGGTGGTGACATCACGCGACTAGTTACAAGTCTACCCACACCACTGCTGTGCTTTTTACAGAGCCTTGATGGTAAACTCTGAGCCGGGACGACAGTCAGTCAGTGTCTGATTGCGGCGGAGTTAAGACCTCTTGGAACTGAACGCGACTCATTGAGCCCCGTGTTATTGTGCTGAATTGTAATGTCAAGTAATTTGTTAGTTTAGCTAGAAACAGTGTATCGCTCAGTGTCTTTTCATAGCACGAAACCCATCGTCTGCCCACATGATGTAGAAGCCTAGCGGAGTAAATCCTGACACCCCGACATATATACAATGTGTAACAGAATAAACGCACAACCTCTTAAGGGGTCGTTGCACTCATCATTATGAACAACTTTCACTATGGGACCAACACTGAAATCGCGGAAAAAAAATCGACTGCCCCATACATTTCTGTGCGCATAATTCGACAAAATGTACTGAACAGCTGTTTTTTTTTTCGCGATTTCGAGGTTACTCGCATAGTGAAAGTTGTTCATAATGATGAATACAATGACCCCTTAAGAGGTTGTGCGTTTATTCTGTTACACATTGTATATGTATACATCTTTATCTATATAAATAAATAAAATTGAAGTGTCTAAAATATCAAAATAATAGCTTTTTACTGAATGCATATGCAAAAAAGTATATAAAACAAAAAAAAACTATTTTTTTTTCATATTTGTTCAGTCTGTCGGCCCGTTTGTTCCGGCTTATCTCCTAAACGGCTGGACCGATTTTGACGGGACTTTTACTGGCAGATAACTGATGTCATAAGGTCTAACACAGATGACTACTTTTATTTTAGAAAAATAATTAGGGTCCCGTTCAGGAAAATCGAAACTCTTGAAATTGGTAACAAAATTCGAATTAAAATGGGAAGTACTTAATATTTTTTTACAATAATTTCACGTGAAGTCGCGGGCAACAGCTAGTCTTGAATAAAACTGGCCGGATGACTAGTTTTCCGACCAAACTTTCTTTCTGGTCAAAAAACGTGTCTGTGATAAGGTAGTGCGCAAGGTCTGTAGATCAGCGAAACAAACGACAATCGTGGATACTTAAGTTCTCACTCCGATCTGAAGGGCTATTGTGTATCTCTGTTGACAGTTTATAGTGATATCACTTGGCGAGTTTTAGTATACAATAACCGTTCTCGTTGGTTTCACTCAACTGACGCGGTACCTGATCTTTTCGATAAATAGTTTCACCTTACAAAAAGTACTAGGCTGGTTACGGTGCCGAAGCAAAAATGCCGTTTCTACAGAACAAACACTCTTTATGAATTTTTCAAAGGGTTAGATTATGATGTGCAGGGCTATTGCTTATCTCTGTTGACAGTTCATAGTGATCATCACTTGGCGAGTTTTGATACACAATGACCGTCCTTGATGGTTTCAACTGACGCTACCCGTGCAGAACTGTCATTGTATATCAAAACTCGTAACTATGAACTGTCAACAGAGATGCGCAATAGCCCTGCTGAGGGCTTAGACAAAGGCAAACGTTTTATTTCTAGAACAATTTTAAACAGGATTTAACAATAATAGCCTTTCGGTAACATAATTATGTCAGTCCAATGCATTTTTGCCTTCATCGTTGACGATGATACAATATCATTAGGTACATATATTTATGCTCTTGTTTACTTACATGAACTACAATAACATACGGAATAGTTATTTACATGAACAGTGTGTTACAGCAGTTATTTGCTTTGCACTACATAATGAGTGTATACGACGTATTGTAATAACTACGTCGATAACTAAAGGAAAACATAGACGTGACGCGTCGTCAACCGGACAAAAATCCCGGAAGCCAGACTGTAAAGAGGAGATGCGGTAGGTATTTGAAGAAACTATCGTTGTCGCTCAATGAGCACTATTTCGACATTGGTGCGATAAGGACAACTACAGATCCGACAAGTAAAAAGTCATAATTTGAGGTTTGGCTCTCGGCTATTTCCTCCTCGAATATTCGGCCAATTTAAAAGATATTTCATAAACTGAATAAGAAGGATATATACCGTGTCCCCCATGTTTTTATTAATAGTTGTCAAAGTACACTAGGCCTCTGTTGACAGCGGTCCAAATAGGCAATTTTGAGTATTTTGTAAAGGTTCTAGTGCTGATACAGATTATGTATCATCAAAAAGGAAAACATAGGGACTTATAAGAGGTTGAAATTTATTTAACTGTAAAAAATCATCGCTTTAAAGTCAAAAACCGGAAAAAAAACAGGCGAGAGCGTTTGTATGGAGAAAACACCACCCGCATTTCATCTTAAAGAGTAACTTCTAGAAAAATCCAATAATCCCTGGGGGCTAGGGCCCAATTCCCAAAAACTGTCTGCAACGTCTTTCAACGGACTGGCAAAAGCTTTTCGGTGGTAAGCTGCCCATCATCCATCCAGCCACCGACCGTTGCTTAGCCTTGAAGATAGACCCGGCTGTTATAATGCAGCCACGAGCCGTTTCATTAATGTGGTTATTTTTTGTCAGCAGTTCAAAATAACCCAAGATGAAGACCAAGCTGACTTCGGTGACGTACCTGGGCTTCACAGCAATGGACCGCCGCTTCTCAAACGCCATGCTGTCCTGGTTGCTGCGGGAGATCAGAGCTACTGGCGTTAAGGATAAGGTATGTATTCGTTCCCAAGATCTGGCAGACACAGTGGGTCTAGACAAAGTTACCTACATTCTATCAGCGATAACTGATGCCTACCCTTTTCTTAACCATCTTGGGGTCGGCTTCCTATCTAATCGGATGCGGAATGCGGAGCGACTGTCAATCTGACCTACACAACCCAAGTACTAGGTAATAAGATACCCCTTGGTAAGACGTTGGTTGTCAGACTTTCGGGCCACTGTAACGACTGTCAAAGATGTACAAACGACAGCCGAGACCAACGGCTTAACGTGCTTTCCGAGCAAAAGAAGCATTTTCCCAGCAGTTGCACGATCTCTTACTGAGGAGGCTTGATCGTGATCACCATACTTGCTCAAAAAGGTTGGGGATTTCAAAATAAAAATAATAAGTTCAGGTTTTCTATCTATCAGTGGCGAAGGTTCCATACAACTCGATTCCTACCGGTTTCGCCTTTGAAAATGGCACAGTTAGTATTCTATGGACAAATAATTTACTCACATTAAAGGTATGTACTGTAGAGCAGTGGTGGCCCAGTGGTGGGGAGCAGTGGTGGCCCTGTGGTAGCGGCCCCGACTTACGAACAGTAAGTCGTGGGTTTGAACCCAGGCAGGCGCATTACTTTGTTTAATTTATTTCATCACCACTGCTCTCAAAACGGTGAAGGAAAACATCGTGAGGGAACCGGCAGCGGCATGTCCTAGAACCAAAAATTCAAAGACATGTGACGTCTACCAACCCGCACTGGGCTCGCGTGGTGGATTATAGCCCATTCCCTCTCGTAGAGAGGAGGCCGTGTGCCCCAGCAGTGGGAACATTAAAGGCTGGTTATGCTAAAGATATGTACTCCGGCTTAACTTTTACAAAATTTAACTCTTCGCTACTGCTAACTATTAATAACTTGGTTCTCTTACAGCTCAGCATAGCTGTAGAAGACGGCTGCTTGAAAGCTTACAATGGCAATTTTGAACCAGTCATCGTGCACCGTCTGGTTGATATCGTACGGTGAGTCCTAAATATTGGTTTTTATTCTAATCATTGTAAGTACCCATCCACATGTTCTGGCTGGCGTGAACGGGCACAGTCGGGCGGTTAAATGGAATATAAGACAGGTTGTTAACGGACCAAGCATTCCGTACATCAAGCTAAGTAACTCTACGCAAAAATTATTGCTGGGTAACAATTTTTTTTTTTGGCGTGATTTATCACGATTTACGGCAGGACTCAATGCAACGTATTCAAAACGTTTTGCTGACGGATGCATAGAATGATACGGGAGACGTCGAGGTATTTAAAGTATAGTTATAACATTTAAAAAAAAAAGAATTAAAAAAAAAAACTTGGGAAAATAGTTGGAACTTTGACCCCCAATATCTCCGTAACTAGAAAGTTTCCAGGTATGGTCTAGAACAAAAAAAAATCAATGACATGGAGAACAAGTGCCTTACGGCTACGGTAGGGGTACTTTTACATCGGAGTCGACGCAACGGGTTTTCTTCTTTCATAGTTATCTATTAGTCCGGTGACTGGGTGAGAGATTGAAGCCATTATATCTTTCACTCAGTATATATGGATCGAGTCGGCTTATCTGATATCCATATTCTACAACCCAAATAATGGGAATAACACGATACCCATTTCAATATATAACTTATGCACAACGGCGCGCCGTTGATATCAGATAAGCCGACTCGATCCATATATTATACTATCGTTATTGTTGTTGTAGTGTACTATTGTTTTTGTTATGTTTTGTCCTGTGCGGGCTAATAAATACATTTTCTTTCTTATTTTTAACATTTTTAAATATTTCTTAAAATATCCATATAAAACGATTTAAAAATATAAAAATCCGCCGGTGTCGGGAGCAGGGTCAAAGCTACCTGTGGCTAGGGCTCCAGAGAACGGAAACTCCTCAAAATGCGAGCCGTATCGAGGAGTACTGCCTTCTGAATCAGGCTCTTGATCCAACTGCCTAAGGAGAGCCTCGAAAGATGTTCGTCGAGGCTCTTGGCTATAAGGCCATTGGCCGTCACGACAATCGGCACAATGATAGCAGAGTTCGCATTCCACATGTCGACAACCTCGTGTGACAAAGTCGAAATATTTCATTTGTTTCTCATAATAATATTATACATTAATATTATATTATAATATTATAAAGAGGTAAAATTAGTTTGTAAGTTTGTATGTAGGGGGTAATCTCTGGATCTACTGAACCGATTTTGAACATTCTTTCACTAATAGGAAGCTACATTACCCCCGACTGCCATAGGCTGTATTTACAATGTGCCCATGGGATAATTTCCGACCAAAACGCGAGCGAAGCCGCGGGCAACAGCTAGTATTGTATATTGGCACTGCAAGATGTTTCTCATTTATCCTAAATGTTTGCACAAACTAGGCACAATAACATTGGTTAGAATAACGAGGGTGGGCGCTGATACCTATAATTACAAGATATTATACATAAAGGGTGCCATGTTATGCATAAAGGGTGTAACACGACCCTTAACGAAGCCGAAAGGCACTTGTACTCCCCGTCATTCGATAATTTTTTTGTTCTAGACCATACAAGGGAACCTTCTAGTTACGGAGATATTGGGTGTCAAAGTTGCAACTTTTTCACAAGTTTTTTTTCAAATACCTACATGTTTTTAATGTAAGATTTTTACCTAAAACACCTCCACGACCTCCGTTCTATTCAGTGCGTCCATCAGCACAGTGTTTTGAGTGCGTTACATTGAGATTTACGGTAAAACATGAATTTCGACCCCAAAAAAAAAAGTCGTTACCCAGCAATAATTTTTGCGTAAAGTTACTTTGTTTGATGTACAGAATGCTCGGTTGACAGCTTCGTGAAACTCTATCTATTAAAAAAAACCGCATCAAAAACCGTTGCGTAGTTTTAAAGATCTAAGCATACATAGGACAGATAGACAGCGGGAAGCGACTTTGTTTTATACTATGTAGTGATTTAAAAAAACAGCAATACTGAACGTAGTTATTTATGTTTTTATTGATGTTTTTTCTTCAAACAACGTCATATAAGATCATAAAGATTAACCTTTACTGGTATAAAATTACTTGTTGAGACGTTTTTTAATGAAAAAACAGGTTTCAAACTTAATTGAGGATCTACATTACAAAAAATAAATTGTTCCGGATTTCTGGATTAGCTATTTTTGTTTGTCGAATTCCTAAATAATATCTAAGTTTAAAATTGCGAAGTCAATTCGAAATTGTGTATATAATTATTATGACATACATAAGATCACGCCTTTGGCCCATGGGTGTAGGCTGTAACCTATTGTTGTACAAACAAAAAATCCAACCTTTATTTTTGGTGTGATTATTTTTCTAACCTAACCTAACAGTTGATCGGGTTCGTTCGACCAGGAACCAGGGTAATTTGTCGGAGAACTCAGTCAAAGACATTTCCCGAAATAATTATAACACTTTTTCGCTTTACATCGAATGTACTCGTACCGATCTGGGGGTCTAAAATGAAAGCTTTATCAGAATCATAATATGAATCACATTAAAAATTTAAAATTCTTAAAATGGTCTTTATGGTTATAACTACAAAGTCCACTTTAAGAGTTTTAACGTGATTCGTATTATGATTCTGATAGCAGACATTTTAGGCCCCCTGCTAGTCGACTAGATACAAGGAGGTTCAAAGCAAGGTAGTCATCGGCAACACCCTATTAAATAATCGCGCGAGACGCGTCGCGTGAGCACACAAGACTCGTGCGGAGTTGTGTTGTGCGACACCGAGCCATAACAGCGCGCTGCGCCGCCGCCGCCGCCGCTGGCGATGGCGGCGGTGAGACGCATAGTACGTCATCGGCGGCGCGCGCGCAGGCGACAACGGCGACGCGCTGCGAAGGTGGGTTGGGAGCGAGACAAAAAACACGCCATGTTTTCGCTGTATTCATGTATGTTTTGTTTAGCCTGCGCACATACTTTTGTATATTTTTTTTTGTGTTTATTATATTTCCTATGGTTTCTTTTATAATTCAAGTACTGTTTGTTTTATCTTATTTCGTGTAATTCAATATATATGCTGTCTTGGTTTCCGTACGTTTTTGCACGGGTGACCACTGAAAATCAGCGCTGTGCTGTGGCCCCCATAGTACAGCATCATGCTGAGTGGTAACCTGCTTGTCGAGTCACGACGTACAAGTTTCTGTCCTGTGTATTTATAATATTTGTTATGCGTTGTATGCTTATTGTTAATTTATTTCATGTATGCGCGTCATGTCCCAACGACAAATAAACATATTTTCTTTCTTTCTTTCTTCTATAGTATTTACTTTGACGACCCGAATGGCGCAGCGGTAGTGGGGCTGCCTTATGTTCTTAGGGTCCCGGGTTCGAATCCCGGTAGGAGCAAATGTTTGTGTGATGAGCATGGACATTTGTTTCCGAGTCGTTGATGTTTATATGTATAATAAGTATGTATTTACAAACAAAAAGTATCTATGTAGTAGTATCAACTATCTGGTGTCTACGACACAAGCCTCGTTGCTTAGTGTGGCACCTAGATGGCGCTGTGTGTAATGTCAAGCGATATTTATTTAATTTTACTAGCGGCCTGTCCCGGCTTACGGGTGCCTATGTTACTCAGGGTGACTGTAGCTTTCTAATAGTACACTACAACAACAATAACGATAGTATATATGGATCGAGTCGGCTTATCTGATATCCATATTCTACAACCCAAATAATGGGAATAACACGATACCCATTTTTATGTATTAGTTTAGTAAAAATAAGTAAATTTAAGTTTTAAAATGTTCGTTTGTGCAGATAGGTTTATCCTCATTCGCAAATCTCACAATCAAACGTAAGGTACGTCATAACTTATGCACAACAGCGCGCCGTTGTGCATAAGTTATACAGGATGTCCCGAAACTCAACTTCAAGCGGGTACGGGGCGATAAGCTAGGTTGTACCAGTTCTAGCAAAAATAAAAAATAAAATCCAAAACAAAAAAATTATCGCAATGACGGGGAGAACAAGAGCCTTTCGGCTTCGTTAGCGGTCTTGTTACACTCTTTAATTATCCCTTAACAAAGTAACAGGGATTTTTTATTTTATTTTTGCTAGAACTGGTACAACCTAGCTTATCGCCCCGTACCCGCTTGACGTTGAGTTTCGGGACACCCTGTATATTGTAATTTTGTGTGTCCTACTTTTATATTTTGTGTGCAATAAAGAATAAGAATGAATAAGAATACCCACTGGTTGTTAGAGTTTCGGGTTTCCAGTTTGGAAGAACTAATGGGTCATACAGATAGACACTAATGGCGACGTTGGTTTATGGCGGCTAAACGTTAGAGTTAGTAAATTGTAATGAATGCTGTCAAATTGCGAACTTTTTTGTAAAGATCATAGGGCCAATCGCAGAAAGAAACATGAAACGCATAATCTCAGGTTTTAATAGCCACACACTTTTTGCTTTGGCTCTGGATTTGATGTCACAACACTAAACGACAGAATGAAGCTATGCCTAAATATCAGGATTCGAAGTGATAATTATCTTGATAACTATACCTTGAAACCAATACGCATTATCAATGTCAATTTACGTGTATCCGAAAGTGATCAGCCAGTTCAGCGCGTATCCAAACGTGTTAAGTGTAGACCTAAAAAACCGGTCACAAACATTGTGTTTAACCAAACAATTTTCTTAGTACAATTTTGTGTTTATCTTTGTTATATATTATAATATACTAGCGACCCGCCCGGCTTCGCATAGGTGCAATATCATACATATAAACCTTCTTCTTGAATCACTCTATCTATTTAAAAAAACCGCATCAAAATCCGTTGAGGAGTTTTAAAGTTCTAAGCATACCTAGGGACAGACAGCGGGACGCGACTTTGTTTCATACTATGTTGTGATTCATTCTCATGTCTATAACAGAATTTATTTATTTATTCATACTTCTCTATTACTCGTCATCCCAGAAGTCACCTCCTTTCTTACCATATCATCCTTCACACAGTCCATCCATCGTTTCTTTGGTCTTCCTCTACTCTTATAGCCAAATCCTTTCCTTCACCTGGCCCGTTATAGTGTGAGTCCTTCAGGTATCAATATTGAACTATTGTTTCTTTGCAGGGCTAGTCAAGTACCAGGTCGTCCTGAAGAGCTGTTCTACATACTCATCAATGAGAAGGAGGGACTCCTCAACTGCTTTCTGTTCAAAGCCGCCACAGTACACGAGGTTAGTTTTATCTGATAAGAAAGAAAAATATAAAAAAAAAACTGTTAAATCTGCCCAGTATAAGAACCATTCTGACCATCTTCATCTCCTTAGCGTGTCGATGGCAATCTAAATTTTGTCGGCCCAGAACTAAGCCACTCTAAATATTATTAATTCCCGTAATGAACTGACTCCGAAGTCATAGCTCTACCCTCGTAAAGTGGAGCTACCTCGGGGGAAAGAAATCAGGGTGTGAATGTGAAGCTGAGTCGCAAACTATGTTCCACCTACTATCCTGCCCTCCGAGTCCTAAAACATGCGGTGCAAAGTGACCTCTGCGCAGCCAGCGACGACAAAATTAAAGATCTGTCGTACCAGAGACACAGAAAAAGACTTGAAACTTCTGTAAAGCACTTTTGGAACCTCATTCAAGTCAGCGCGAGCGTACTGACACAATTCGAAAGATTCACAGCGAGACACCGTTCGAATTTCGAACTGATGTTTATAATAGAATGACAATGTATGTATAATATGACAATTCAATCGGTGGTGGACCCAATTTTGGGGGTAGGCGGAAACTACAGAGTGCCACCTACTATAACACTAACATAGGTACTTCTTACAGTTCTCTTTCTGCAATACATAATCGACCAGTAAGGTCATTTCTTTGATAATTTACCTTATAACCTCAAAATGCGACCCTGAAGATTATAATTCAGGTGTTACCTAATACTTGTTGGGTGTACATTTTTAATTTGGTTGACATTGTTGACACTGGCTACGAATACATCAGTGTCATGATAAAGTGATAACAAACAAACCTGGGAGGTACGACAGTAATGCGTTCTTGTCTTTAGAAGTACCTAATCTATGAAAATGGATCGTTATTTTTTGTACACATAGGTACTCTCATTTTCATAGGTCGGAAGACGGGGAGCCCAGAGGGTTCTTCAGCTAGCATATTCAGAAAAAAATTGTATAGCGGATTAGGTGGGGTGTGATGAAATAATAACAAAACTGTATTTCCTTAATTCACTTTCTTTACATAATAATTTATATTCATAAATATCTCTTAAAAAAAAAACATTTAAAAATATAAAAAAAACTAGCTGTTGCCCGCGGCTTCGCTCGCGTTTTAGTTGGAAACTATCCCACGGGCATGTTGTAAATAATAGCCTATGGCACTCGGGGATAATCTCGCTTCCTATTAGTGAAAGAATTTTCAAAATCGGTTCAGTAGATCCAGACATTACCCCCTGCCTACAAACTTACAAACAAATTTTACTTCTTTATAATATTAGTATACGAGTAGATGTAGCCTGCTGGTATCGGGGACAGGATCCAAGCTACCGGTGGTCAGGGTCCCAGAGAGAGGAACTTCCTAACAATACGAGCCGTGTCCAGGAGTACCGCTTTCCCTGATCCAGCTGCCTAACGAGAGCCTCCTTAGGTATTGATCGAGGCTCTTGGCAATTAAGCCATGGGCTGATACGACTATCGGCACAATGTTCGCTGAGTCCATATGCTACATGTCGAAAACCTCGCGGCCCAGGTCCAGGAAAAAAACTGATTTTGTTATTATACATACTAGCGATCCGCCCCTGCTTCGTATGGCGCCACCGATTAGGTCCAAAACTCGTATCTATAATTATGTATCATAACAAAATATTAAAAATTCTATGTATTAAAAGTTATGTAGAATTAAAATATCACCTTGCCTGACTGTACAAATGCACTGAATTGGTAGTAAAATATGTGGTATTATTCTTCGGGTCGAGTCTAAGCGGGTCGAATGGGCACTAACCCGAAGGGTAAGGCAGCGGTGTATGTAGGTAGGTACCTATAGAATGCTCACATTTCGCCACTAATCAGTTAAAATTAGCAAGTGATTAAAACTTATTTATCGTTTTTATCGAATTTTCATTTTTTTTTTTGCATCTTTTTCCATTTACTACTACTAGTACTAGCGACCCACCCCGGCTTCGCACGGGTGCAATTTAAACGTTCACTCTATCTATTAAAAAAACCTCATCAAAATCCGTTGCGTAGTTTTAAAGATCAAAGCATCTTATAGGGACAGAGGGAAGCGACTATGTTTTATACTATGTAGTGATGCCAATTAGGTAACTCAGGGGTGCGTTTAAGTCAATTATCCAGTTTAAAATTTAAACTGATTAAACGTCAAACACCCCGTTCAAGCACACCGCGAGGTGAAAAATTAAACTGACTAAAATTTAATCTGCCCCGTTCACGGTCGTCCGCTGGTATAAGTTTTCGCCTGACTAGGATAAGTTACAGCGACCTTTTTACCTCACTAAATTTTATTCTGCTGTCAGATTGACATTGACATTGAGCTGTCTATTGTTTTATTTGCTAGATTCGCGCCCTAGAAACGAGTATTTCTTCATCGTCTCCGTGAATTTTATTTGTGGATTATGGATGAAGTTATGATTACTTAGGATGCAGATTGTTGTAGGCGAAAGGGGCAGAATGATAAACAAGCTGAGCTGTCAATTGAATTTGACAGTCAACATTGATCTAGACCGATGACTCCGTTCAGCGAGCCCTCGCTAGTTTAATTTTTATCCGGCGAAAATTTCGCCGGCTTACTTAAAACGTACCCCTGAGCAGAATAAGAGACAGTCACAACAGCATTCTGAAGGCTGTGGCGGCCGATACTTCCTCCACCATAGTGAGGCAATTTGAGAAAAGACTTTTGCCCTAGTATTTTTTTTTATTTTCATTTTGTTGTAATAGGTGGTTTATGTGATGAGTGGACCTCTCATTAATTCGTCTTTAGTTAAGTTATTAACAATAGTGTTAAGTCAGTGATATTATTTTATTTTATTTCTTAAGAAAACTTACAGCTAGGATACATATAGTTAAAAGTTAGTAAAAGAAGGCCAATTAAAAGTTTTCACTGACAATATTAGGGTAGCACAAGAAACAGTAGACAGGCAAGAGAGAGTAAGAATTATTTAGTGAGACAATTAAGAAAAGGTTTTAGAGAACTTCAAAGAAGATTTTACTCAGTAATTTTTTAGTTTAGGAACACTGGTGGAGAATAGGTCAAGATCAACACTCTGACACATTGAGTTGTATGCCCTGCTAGCTCTTATTATATAAGAGCTTTGTCGATATATGCACCGCACAGAGGGAAGATACAGAGGTTGATGATTCCTTAAGGTGAAGGATGAAACACGCAGCCCAATTTTGCTCATCAGTTCTGAACAGTCGGTTGAACCATTTGCCAAATTAAATAGGAATACCATGTCAGCAATTTTTCTCCGCTCTATTAGTGGAAGAATGTAAAACTTCTTGCAGCGGCTGTAATAACTAGGTAAATAGGTTTTGGATCTAAACTGAATGTACCTTAAGGGCATTACATTGCCCAATGACCTTGAGCATGATGTGTTTAAAGAAGTTTGTAGATGAATCCTTTTGTGCGTTTTCAATATAAAAAATATATGTTAAAGTAAAGGTCATCACAAATACATTGTATTGTTTAAAATTTTAATAAACTAACTCAAATTTTATCGAAAAATCGTAACAAATAGGTCCTTTTTCAACCTAAATTGAAAATTTTCTCTATAACGGCTCAATAACTCGGCATGAATTTTATACCAAAAAATACGTAATGACGTATTTAACAATGTGTATTGATTTTTTTCTCATATTTCTTTTAATATTTTAAAATATATTATAAAAATCGGAAATTTCGCGAAAAGCACTATGTCACTGCCGCACTCGTCCCTCTCTCTCTCGCCGTTTCGTCGTAAGTTAGTACGGGGCAGTATGCTCAAGGTCATTGGGCAATGTAATGCCCTTAAGAACTTCTTTTGAATACTTTTGATGCGATTGACGTAACTGTTATAAATGGGATTCGATACTGGTGAGCAGTATTCGAGATGACTGCACACAAAAGCGCAATAGAGAATTTTGAGTGTTTTGATATTTTTAAAATCTGCTGATATCCTGAAGATGAAACCTAGTGCTTTAGAAGCATTTTTAATAATATTATCGATGTGTCTGTCAAAAAGAAGTTTCGAGTCAAAAGTGACGCCTAAGTCTCTAATCGTATTGACTCTGGCTATTGAAGTGTTGGCTAGTTTGTAATCGTAAACAATAGGTTTAGGTTTACGAGTGAAGGTACATGTATAACATTTCGAGACGTTTAGATCCAAGCGGTTGGCTATACAATATTCTTGGAATTTGTCCAGATCATGTTGGAGACGTTCAGCATCTTCGTACGTTCTGATTTCGCTTAGAATCTTCATGTCCATGATAAAGAAAGATACGTTACGTTCATACAGTGTTCAAACATCGTTGCGGTGTTACGACTGCGATAGAGAATACGGAACGTATGATACAGAAAGAGATAGCTATTGCGCTTGAGGTACTTAAATTACGACAATTGTCTGAATTTGTCTGCAACAATTTGCGCGCTAGTGCAATATCAACCTCTTTTTATTTATAACATCATTGGTTTATTTGCAAACGTTTTACTAAGACTAATAAGGATCTTTTAGTTGACCGAAATAAAACAAAATATTATTTACTTATTAAACACGTAAATAAGAAATTTCGGTCTTGTCGTTCTCAAGTAGGGTTGCCACCCGTACTTTATAAAAAAGTATTGTACGTTATTTCAGGTAATTGTACTTTATACTTTATGAGAACATTAAAGTACACGAAAATACTTTATTTCGCATGATTTTATTTCTTTGGGATTTTGAAAAGTTTAGTCGTAAGTCAAACAAAAACAAAACAAACAAACAAAACAAAAAAACAAAAAACAAAATCGTTAAACAAAATTTATCGATTGTTGCTGAATTGATGTCTCCACTCGCCAGCGTCACATCACTTAACCATTTCTCACTCGTTTTTAACCATTTCTGAATTTTCTGAACGCGGTTGCGTTAACCTCGAATGTCAACAATGCCAGTGTCACTAATAATTTCATAATTTTGTAAACTTGTCTAAAGTAATTTTGATTTTATTGTCTATTTCCGCCAAGTCAGCATTCACAGAAAGAGTTTTATCTGTGACGAAAGAAACAAAGCGTCTCTGAATTTGATAAAAAATGAATTACTTATTTACTTTAATTTAAATAAAGCCTATAAAGATGCTGTGCAATTGAGTTACTAATTTGATACAAACTGCAAAGAGCAATAAAAAATATGTTGTCAAACATATTCATAAAGAAAAATAAATTATACTTTATTTTGATACTATATACTTTTATTTTTTTGTAATACTAACCAATGTACATTATCTGCAAAAAAAAGGTGGCAACCCTATTCTCAAGTGATGCACAAGACTTGCAAATGAAACATTTAATTTTCATTCATATCGATAATGTTGAATAAATGAATCATGACGATAATGTATTAGTTTCCTTACCTATCGATAACATCTAGTAGGATGTAACACACACACTTTTTGCGTAAATAAAAATAAATTATCGACCAATTTCCTGATTATATAATTTCAATTCAATTTTAAAGAATCAATGAATGAATAATTCATTTAATTCAATAGAAACAATGGCCGAATCTAACGTAACATGTTAGAACCTTGATCTACTATAAATTTAGATTCACGAACGAACTTTATATGTCAGTTGTCTATTAGTTTCAGCAATAAATACTGGTTGGCACAAATGCTTTATTAAACTAATTCAACTTCTTCGTAAATAAATTGCAAAAATAAAGAATAACTTCTGTGTGTGTGTTTTTACATAAAAAATAGTGTTACGTGAACTTAGTAAAAATTTAGATAGTTTTAATTTTTTAGAAAAACTGTTGAGTGGCTACAAAAGCTAAATTGAATAAATTTTAAAATGTTATGTCAAATGTTAAATTGACTTGATTAAGTCTTTATTTATCTCGTCAATAGAGAAATAAAATAAGTGATTACAATAAAAATTAAAATACTGTGCTATTCATTTCATAAATAAACTTTAAAACTAAAGTGATGTTTGAAGGAAAAGAAAATGGAAATCTAATTTTGAAATGTTCGATTATGAAATAGACGAAGAGATTTTTATGGCGCTCGAGGACTGGATTTCAAATATAGAACGCTTCGTGATTGATAACAGACTTTGTTCGATATTCAAATACTAAAGATTGAATTAAATGGTAGTGAGAAACCATTATTTTTTTGCGAAAACTTGAATTAAACTTGCTGTAAATATTACAGCAATAACTTTGCGAATGCTCGCGTTATGAAAAACAAGTAATCTCAAAAATAATAAAATAAGTATCAATAACATCATTGGTCCCATTGCTTTTTAGCGAAATCGACAACAAAAATTTATCTTCTTAAAAACTATAGGTAGGTAACTGGAAAACATATATAAGAACAACCATTTACAATTTAAAGGGGTCACCTTTGAGAGACAAACAATTAAGAACTTCTTTTCAAATACATATAGAATTCTGTCTTTTCTTCAATGCAGCAATTTTCACTGTTTTTAAATAAACGCAGTAACTGCAAAACATCCTCAAACGTCACTCCATTCTCCTCTTAAGCATATAATTTAAAACAAAAGAAATTGCAAGACAGTCAACAAAAGAAAATCATTTAGAACAAGGACTCTCGAAAGTCCTATATAACATAACATCATTTAATACGCCAATAAAAAAATCATCATTAAACAAAAAGTAATAACCAATTGACTAAAATACAATTACAAGAAGTGCTACAACAGCACGCTGACGTTAAATACGTCAATTAATTACGTTTTGACAGCTGTGCCAAGAAACAATATGTCCTCTTCAGTATTCATCCCACTCGGGCGCCAAGCGGCCGTGTGCTACGCTAGTTTTTCCGATGTACAATTTTGGTTTGGAGCCGTACTAATACTCCTTGCGTGCGAAATGGACCTAATATGCTTTCATATACTAAATGCCATGGATATTGAACTGAGCTAGAAACAAAATGAGGTTGAAAGTGAATCTGACAGATAAAACAAGTGTTTAAAGAAATTGATTGTGGTGGATTAAAGTGTGGTGGTTTTAAAAAGAAAAACAAGACCTTGATTTCGTTTCGGGATTTCTCCATTCATTGGCTGGTATGTTTTGAAAATAGAACGCCAGTTGTCTGCCAACGTTTTGAGCGTGGCATCGTTTGCAGCGGTGTAAACAGAAAACATATGATCGCGCGCATTTTAAAATGTTCGTTGACAGATGTGTGTGGGAAAAGTCATTTGACGTTTCAATTTTGAAGTTGAAAACGTAAAAAAGTGGGTTTAAAAAAATTACTTCATGCCAGTGTTTCGAAAGTTTTAAATAATCGATAAAGATTTTAATATTTGAATTGGAATGTGAAAAGGAATGTGATTGTGCCAGTTTTAAAGTTTAAATTATTTTAAACGATAAACGTTTTTAAAATTAAAAAATAATGACTTTTTAATTGATTGTGATACTGTTATGGAAAAGACAATGATGTCGTGAAGTGTCTTTGGAATATTAAATCGTGAGTACTTTATATTTTTTTTTACTAAAGCCATACAGGGTGGTACTTTTTTGACAACTTGGTTTTCGAAAGATTCATTCATTCGTGAGCTATTAGAAAAGCATCAGTTTAACATCACAACCAGTTTATGGTGGAGAAGTGGAAACTTTCCAAAAAATCTTAAAAAGTTTGATTTCTCCAAAACAACCCAGTTTCAACCTCAAATTATCGAGGTATTTTTTTGTAAATTAGTATCATCCATTTCAAGGAATGCACCCAATTACCAATCACCATGTATTTCTAACGTGCTTTGCATTGCATTCAAGTTGTGTTCGAATACTATTCAGGTATATATCTATGTATATACATAATTATATATTATTGTTGCTGCAATGCTCGAGTTATTTTTCCGTATGTGTCAGGTTCGGGCACGAAGAATCAAATTGTCTGTAACATGAAATCGTTGAGATGAAAAAAAAAACATTTACGTGGGAAATATTTTAAATAATACCTTTTAACGAGACATTCTGAATTTGAAAACTTGAATTATGAAAGTTCGCTGAGGCATAAACTATCACCGTCACATAGACAACAAAATAGGCCTTATTTCCTACACAAAGTGACATTGCATCACCGAAAACGACGATAGAAAAGTTCAAAATGTATTGGATTGATATAAGCTATCGAAATTCGTAAACGGCGTTAACTAGCTTTTCGATAACTTATGTCAATCCAATAAACATGCGACACGTTTTGAAAACGATGTCACTTGTCTAGAAACTCTTGTCTTTTTATGGCATGCAAATGGCTTCAACCTTTGGTTGGTAAGGTGAAGATGAGGTCGATTAAAATATAGAAACCATTTGTACTTATAATTTCAAAAAGAGTACATTAGTGCTGTATGGTGGTCTTCATATTTAAATACTATTTCCACAGACAATTATTTAATTTTCAACAAAGCACTATGCTTCCAAATTTATTGTGGGAATCGCCATTCTGTGTAGTTCACTGCCAGCGTAGAATAAAAAAGCGAAACACAACCAACAGCACCCTAGCGTCAATGTCATACAAGCGCCAAAATAACCAAGCAGCAGTGTATATGTGTTAGCTAACGGTCGTCAAAGGGCTGACCTGCATTTGGTATTTACTATGCGACTGTGCATGTATGTAAGTACGTGCTATCAACCAAATTACCGTTTACGGTTAGTAGGCATAGAAATAAACGGTTCGTACCTTGCGTTGCAGTCAATCGCAACATGTCATTGAGTGGATCCAGTTTTATGAAGGGCATTATTTTTCTTTTGTTTGTCAGGCAAGTAATTAAGTGGTAAAATTGGTTACTGATTTTACTTAATTGTAACTGTTTTTCAACAATACGAAAGCAATGGTTACATAAAGGGTGTAACAAGACCATTAACGAAGCCGAAAGGCACTTGTTCTCCCCGTCATTGCGATATTTTTTTGTTCTAGACCATACCCGGGAACCTTCTAGTTACTGAGATATTGGGGGTCAACATTCCGACTTTTTCACAAGTTTTTTTTTGAAATTCGGGTTTTTAATGCAAGATTTTTAGCCTTTGAGTGCATTACATTGAGTCCTACCGTAAAAGGTGATTTTTCACCCCAAAAAAAAGTCGTTTCCCAGCAATAATTTCTGCGTAAAGTTACTTAGTTTGATGTACATAATGCTTGGTTGACGGCTTCGTGAAGGGTCCTGTTACATCCTGTATAATTCGTAAAATGTTTTTGAAGCAAACATTATAGTTATTTATTATACAAAAGAAACTATATAGTTTCTATTGCATTTTACACCTCTATGACGGGTGGTGTGAACGTCATGTAAAGGGGATTAAAACAATAATCATACTCGTTGAATTAAATTCCCTATTCAAAAATCAAATCCATTACGTGTACTGTTGTAAAAAAAATATGAAAATAATTAAATGTTGATCTTGATGCATGAGACTTTTTGGTACCACTTTTGCTCATTGTCCTTTGGCCCACAGATAGTTTAACCTTTCGTATGCTGAGTATACAGGGTTAGTTTCCAAAGACCAGCCAAATTCTCAGATATAATGCAGTACATCATTCTGAGCCCCCCCACATAGATCTTTTTCTTTGGTTATTAAAAAAAAAACAGCTGTTTCCTACAAAAGTGCAATACCTACATGGTCAAAATGTATGAAACAGCTGTTTTTTTTTTAATAACCGATGAAAAATTTCTATGTGGGGGGGCTCAGAATGTCGTACTGCATCATATCTGAGAATTTGGCTGGTCTTTGGAAACTAACCCTGTATAGACACAATTAAAAACCTATTGTGTCTCGCGTAGATCTACGTTCCGGCAGACGAAGGGTTAAACGTACGATCCCACATTCCCATGGGACATACTCCACGCGAGCGAAGCTGCGGCCCATTACCAAAAAAAAACATCTGTTATGTTTTATCGTACCTACGCGTTGAAGAAAATTATTATATATTACGTATTTTATCTGTTCCATCTCAATTTATTTTAGGCAGCACCATTAGATTCATTTTTTGATTAAATCTGATAATTGTTTTCGGTTGACTTTTCGACACCCAAAAATTTATAAAGCTGAGCAGGCGCTGTTTGTGTCAATAATTTGATATCATTCACTTGAAGTTAAACTTAAGACATGTTGAATCAAACGCTACAAATGAATTCATTATCTACTAATCGATCCAATGATATTGGATTTCGGACCAAAAAACTACCAAAAATTTAAATTAAATCAGCATCAAATGATTGTAAAATTAAACATAAATCTTTAACTCGCGTGAAATTCACTCACCTCACTCATTAGAAAAAGTCGTGTGACATACAGATGGACTAAGCCCATAATATTGGACATAAACAGATGATTTAACAAGGTAGGTATCCGTGACCCCTCAATGACCTCCATCTAATTAGTACCACTCAAGGTCATCAATCACGTTTTATGACCCCATGTAACGTCGCCATAAAGTCCATGCAGTGTTAATTTAATTAATTTCGTTGGCCCCTCCTAAAAGCCTAATTACATTTTTATCGCTTGTCTAATCCATTATAATGTTGCCTGTTTTTATTACGAAACATCACGGCTAATACTCCCCGAAGGGTTAGGTAGAGGTGTACTTAATAGTAGGTTCAACCATATTTTGCCAGTTTAGTTTAACTTCCATGGATTAAGGAGCGAATCTATTGACATCAACCGGGCACAAATCCAGACTCCGTGTCTTTTACTGAGAAATTCATGTTTGATAAATCCAATAACATTTCACCAGGCCTGGAATCGAACCCAGGACCTTAAGCTCAGCAGTCACCCTTGCGACTACTAGACCAACGCGGTAGTTGTAATTGTTGTTAACTAATTAGAACCATCGCCGATATTGACGATAAGTCTGCGAAGCTGAAATGGGACTAGACGGGTCACGTTTCTAGGATCAAGCCGGAAAGATGGCCGAAGATAGTCACACAATGGGTGCCTGAAGACGGCCGTCGTAACCGAGGGCAAGCCCGAGAAACGCTAGCGTGACGATCTGCAGGGCTATTGCGTGTCTCTGTTGACAGTTCATAGTGATCATCACTTGGCGAGTTTTGATACACAACGACAGTTCTGGTTGGTTTCAACTGACACTACCCGTGCAGAACCGTCATTGTATATCAAAACTCGCCAAGAACACTATAAACTGTCAACAGAGATACGCAATAGCCCTGCTGGACTCATTATTAACGGATTGGCAAATTGTAAACTGGATTGGAAAGCCATAGGGGAGGCCTTTGCTCAGCAGCGGGACAGAGCATGCAGATAAAAAAATAAAATTATAACTGCTTACAAGAGACTAGCACAGCATATACAGTCACAATGTTCCCATTAAGTCACAGACTTCCTGTTTGTGTGAGGGAGTGCACCCTCATCCACCACGCGGGCATGTGACTCCTGTGAGGATGCACACATGCATCATGATTTTTATGTTCTAGGACACGCTGGTTTCTTTTCTCTAGACTAAACAGTGTTTAATTGACGTCGATCATTGATGTGAATTGGCTACCATTTCCGATGAAAGTTTGTGTAACATAGAATCCATTGTCCGTTGATTGAGTGTTAGGCAATACCTACATCTTAACATCAATGGTATTTTTCAGTAGGTACCTTGCATTTTGTGAGACCTAATGCCTGAATAAAAGCGAACTGGATTTTGCATTCGATTTAAGAGTCTCCTCATATTAACAGGAGCACGGATTGTTATTTAAGGTTAAAAAACGGTTTCCGAAGTCAGTCCTTGGATAGATCCATTGTACACCGAGACGCCCGTGTGACAGAAAGCAGGTTAAACAGTAGGTCTTGATTGTCATCTGTAGATCTTTGGCAGTCGTTTTGGGTAGTCGGAAGCTCGAAATTCTGACACTAGTCTTGCTGTCGCGTTTGCTGCAGTTTTACTTACCACTCCTTAGTTGTGGAAGTCAGATAGGTCAGCTCCATGTATGGTGTAAATAGACCCTTCACGAAGCTGTCAACCAAGCATTCTGTACATCAAACTAAGTAACTGTACGCAAAAATGTTCTCTGGGAAATTACTTTTTTTTTGGGGTGAAAAAAACAAGTTTTACGGGAAGACTCAATGTAACGCATTTATAAAATTGTGCTGATTGATAAATTAAATAGTACGGGGGTCCGTGAAGGTGTTTAAAGTTAAAGTTTTACATTAAAACATGTATTTAAAATAAAACTTGTGAAAAATTAGCAGCTTTGACCCCCAATATCTCCGTAACTAGAAGGTTCCCAGGTATGGTCTAGAACAAAAAAAAAATTGCAATGACGGGGAGAATAAGCACCTTTCGGCTTCGCTAGGGTCTTTTTACACCCTTTATACGGTATTCAGCTGCATCTGGGTAGATGTTAGCTTTCCCCTATTTAGTCCGGAAAAGGTTAGGCAAAGACATTCCCTAGTTTAGTGAACACAGGCATAGACATGTTCACAATCATCTTGCGCCTTCGTAACATTCAGCTATTGGAGTAGACAGATGTTGCCCTTGAATGCGCCTGAGTGTATAAATGAACGCGGAAATGAGAATAACTAGAGTAGGTCCATGGATGCCGTAGTAAATGCAAGTTTATAAATATACTGCCCACGCGACGCCGTCGCGCAAATTGGCGCTCATTCCTTTTGAACATTCTTGATGCAGATTGGAATTCCCGATCGTCCTTTGTATACACTATACAGGGTGTAAGGGACAGCCCTCCACAAACTGACAGGGTGCATTCAGCTCCTTATTTTGAATCATATTCCATCCGGAATTTTTCTCCGGTTTTTTTTTTCCAGTTCCTATTCCTTTAGTTTAATATAAAATTACATTCCCTGTACGCAGCACTTCATTTAGGTAAATAATACGGTTAAAATCAAAAATCCAACAATGGATGTTGAAATACACTAACGAACGACGCGTGAATTCAGCTGTTCACTTCTTGCCTAGCTACAGAGTTCATCGAACTCGTCGTCGCGCTTGCCATTCACTACGTGCGTTTTGCCACGGTTACGATACATTGCGTACGAGGAAATAAAACAGATCAAATTTATTGGATTCCTATAACATTCCTGAAATATTTTTTGTACCGGTCGTCTTAGTATGATACTGAATTCACCTCATCAGTTTCTGGAGGTCTGTCCCTTACACCCTGTATAACGGTGAGGGATTGACTGGCGGCCTTACTCTCAAGGCATCCACAGGATAGTCCGGTTAAGCAGAAGCCAGCCTCATAGGTTATACCATAGAAGCAAAAAAAAAAGCTGGCAGAAAAAAAAAAATTGGCTGAAAACTTCTTCCGTGCGTCAGTGCCTGCGATTGGTAGAAAAATAAAATGGAAGACGAACCTTTCACAAAGTTGGATGATAGAATACTTTATGTCCCAGTTTGGTGTTTAAACGATATTCTTAAGGACTGACAAATCTTGGACTTTGACAAACAGTGACTTTGACTGCCTCTTTCAAGGCGTATTGTATTTCTGCAAGGGCTTTCAACAACATTAAAAAGCAGATGATATTCAGTGACAAAAATTGAAAAGAATGTGCTTAGATGGTTTGGTAATGTGGAGAGAATGAGTGAAAGGCCACTAACAAAAGATATTTAGGTTTAGGTTTAAAGATATTTATTCTCAAAAAAGACACAAAGTCACTTACATGAGAAAAATGCTTAAAATTAATTATAATTAAAGTTCGTCACAGACGTCACGGTAGCGATTACATATTAAATATATTGGATATACCCATCCACTGCATTCAGATGTTAGGAAGGTTGTTATTTGTCATTACATATTCAGATAATAGACTTTTGAATGCATTGGATGAGTGCACCCTTCTAATACATGAGGGTATTTTGTTGTATAATTGTGCTCCTTCAAATATTAACATTTTTTTGCCAAACTTAGTTCTCGTCTTCGGTAAAATCAGAAAATTAGCTCGGCGAGAGCTACGTTGGGTTACTTGTTTCACCTTAGTAAATGATAAATTAGTCTGTATACTTTTGTTGAGTACCTTACGAATGAAAATACATGTATTGTAAATATATAACTGTCTAATGTTCATTATTTTGGTTTCTTCATAAATTTTGCTTGTCGATGTTAAGAATGGGTAGTTAAAAATCATTTTTATTAATTTGTTTTGTGCAACTTGAAGACTTGCTAGCTTCGTCTTGGCCGCACTGCCCCATATTTCAACCAGATATAGTAGGTGAGGTTTTACTAAGGCGTTATAGATGGTGTGGCGCAATTTATGTGGAATACATCGAACTATGTTTCGGAGGGATCCAAGTAATGACGTAAGCTTTGTTTTTATATGATCCAAGTGAATAGTCCACGAAAGAGAACTGTCCATTCTTAAGCCAAGATATTTTTCACAAGATTTTTGCTGTAAAGGTATATTATTAATAACTAATGGATTATGTGGAGGTATTATTTTGTTTTTTGCTTTAAACAAGATATAGCAAGTTTTAGTAATATTTATAGTTAATAGATTATATTGAAACCATGAAAAAAGGGTGTTTAAATCGTCTTGAGCCTGGGCAACTAAATCATGAATGGAAGGTCCGAAATAAAATAAGCAAGTGTCATCTGCGTATAGAGTAAGATGGCCATGTAGTTTAATTTCCTGAATATTATTTATATAGATCAAAAAGAGCAGGGGCCCCAGGATTGATCCCTGGGGAACTCCACACGTTATAGGTAATGTGCCACTTTGATGGTTATTATCCGTTCTAACTACCTGCGACCTGTTTTTTAGATAGGACTGGAACATTTTTAGGGCACTGCCGGTAATTTTGATAGTTTCTAGCTTTTTAAGTAGCAATTCGTGACTTACGGTGTCGAACGCTTTTTTGAGATCAATAAAGATACCAAGGACTATGTTTTTCCCATCTACATTTTGCTTAATTTTAGTAACGAGGTCGACTGTAGCCGTTAGTGTGCTGCTTTTTGGTCTAAACCCGTATTGTCTGTCTGAAAGAAAGTTAATAGTAGTTAAATGTTTATACAATCGTTCGTGTAGGATTTTTTCTAATATTTTTGACAATACAGGCAACACTGAAATAGGTCGGTAGTTACCTGGGTCCATTTTTGAACCCGATTTGTATATGGGAGTGACCTTCGCTATTTTCAGAGTATCGGGAAAATTACCTTCAGCTAGCAATTTGTTGAAGCAGTTGCTCAGGTTGTTTGCAATTAAATTGTTTATGCATTTTATTGCTTTGGTACTAATTCCATCTAATCCAGTACTACAGTTAGGGTCTAAATTTGATATCATTTTGGAAATTTCAGCTGCAGAACACGGATCAAGAGTTGATAACACTGGAGTGTCTTCGGGAGGAGTTTTTGGTAAAGCATGTGTATGATCATCGTGAAATGATCTAGGTATTTCATTCGCTAGAAGGGGTCCAATAGTGGCAAAGTATTCGTTAAAAATCTGGCATATTTACAAGGCAGATGTGAGTGACAACGCCGGGAGAGGCCTGTGGACGGTGAGCTACGGGCTAGCTCGCCGTCCGTCCGTCTTATGACGACAGGCCGTGTCGACGGCGCGTTCGTGTTCCACGCGCGCCTCAAAGAGATGTCAGCAAACGGGAAGGGGTCCGAAAGGACCGATGCCTGCCAGGGTTGCGGGACTGTTCGAAAGAGATACCGTGGCCCCGGAACACAAAGGGCGATGAAGGAACATGGATAGGTTTTAGTCAGTAAAAGTCTGTCAGATTTCGCTCAGCCCAGAGCGGGAGGAGTTATTTGTTGATTTCCCATCCGAAAAAAAAGTACACGCTAGAAGGACAGACACTGGTCTTATTGGTTAGGTTCTTCAAAAAGGCCAGGTCAGTCAGGTGCGAAGTACTCACATGTAGGAACGTGGACGGGGCAAAAGGAGATAGATGTATGGATCGTAGCAGATGGTGTTCTGTGGCTTCTGCCTACCCCGATGGGAAAAAGGCATGAGTATATGTATGTATGTATGATATAAACAATTCGGCAGCTGTCACTCCACAATTTAGACTTTTCAATCATGTCTACGCTCCATGGTTTTTCTGCTGTACCTAGTCTTCATTATATCCTTTATTTTACGGTAAAATTGTAGCTTACTCAGCATAATTTTAAAACTGTCCGAAATCAACATTACTATTATAAACACATAATTGAGGAAAATGCCATAATTTAACACGCTCGAAGAGAATCTTTTTTTTTTGCTACAAAATAAATTGCGAGTCTATGGGCATTGTTTACTTGTCAAAAATAAATCAGTAAAATTGACAAATGACTAAATAACTAACTTAAAATTGATTGATTGAGGCGAGAAAATGGCAAAAAATGTGTTTTTCCTGTCGTGGTACGTAATTGCAGTTATATTATTGTATTATGTTGATATTTTTTTGTGTTTGTGCAAAAACTAACACATGAACCACGTTTATTATGTACTTATATTATATCCACCACAGAAATTGTGCTAGGGATTAGTGCTATTCTGTAAAGTTCACTTCGAACCTCACTTAAGTAAGTGCACACAAATCGAAAGCAAATGAACTCATTTGTTTTTAAAGTAAGTCACCGCGTATTCACAACGAGACAACGTTTGTATTTCGAACGTGATGTTTAGAGAATAACGTCATCAAACTAACGTCATTGGCACGCAGAAATCGCTCATCTAATATTTGACAAGTCTAAAAATAAATAGTAATTTTTTCTCCAAAAAATCTCCACGTAATTACTCATTTCTAACAAAGTCCTCTAGACGAGCCAAATTCTAACATAATGCGAATATGATTTTCCTAGAAGCTAGTTGGATTGTGTCCAATATTCCATTCGTAGAAAAAGAAAATGCAGAAGGTTTATAATGTTATTCTATCTTGTTTTGATGATCACCGACTTCACTCTAAGAGGGAGCAATGGTGGCCTAATAGAAACAGCTGCGACTTCCGATTTTTAGGTGGTAAATTCGATCCAGGTACTTTATTATCACCATCATTCATAGCCGTACTTTACCCACTGCTTGGTATAGGGCACTATAAGTTTGTGCCAATCTCCACGCTGCTGTGCCAATCTCAACCCTCGTAAATATCTCGTTTCTAATGTTAATAATAATGTTAATGACCATCACAGTTTAAAAACTTATAATTTCAACCAAGTTTTACTGACGATGACAGCAATGTCGTTTGCCTAGGTACAAGAGCTTTACTTTGTGTAAATTCTGTCTTCACCAATGCTCTCAGCGCTCTCTGCTCTGAGAGCAGCGGTGGCCCAGTGGTGGCGCCCCCGACTTAAGAGCAGTAAGCCGCAAGGCCGCAAGCCGTAAGGTTCGAACCCAGGCAGGCGCATTACTTGGCATAATTTATTTAATCACCACTGCTCTCAAAATGTTGAAAGAAAACATCGTGAGGAAACCGACATGTGCAACAACCAAAAAATTCGAAGACATGTGACATCTATCAAACCCGCACTGGGCCCGCGCGGTGGATTATAAGCCCCTCTTATAGAGAGGAGGCCGTGTGTCCCAGCAATGAGAACATTATAGGCTGATTATGCAATGATCTCAAAACGGTGCATCAAAAATTCGAAGACGTGACGTGCACCAACCCAAACCGGGCCTACCCTTTCCCTCTCAGAGATAGGATTCTCGTGTCCCTACTCAGTGGCGTGCCTAGGGACCAACAACACGGCAAACCCAAATGGCAAGGAGACTGTTCAGAAACTCTAATGTCATGAAGAGTAGTCTAAACTAATATTATCAGGAGGTAAATTGTGAGTTTGTGAGGTTGTAGGGGGTAATCTCTGGATCTCCTGAACCGATTTTGAAAATTCTGTCACTAATAGGAAGCTACACTATCCCCGAGTGCCATAGGCTATATTTACAACGTGCCCGTGTACAACATTTCCGACCAAAACGCGAGCGAAGCCGCGGGCAACAGCTAGTGGGTTATAAGGTCAAGCCAAGCTTGTCGGCTTGTATGAAAGTTCCGCCACTAGTCCCTATAGTGATAATGTTATAGGCTGCGAGTATTGTCTGTGAAAACTCAACGCGAAATACTGAACTGACTCCAAAACCAACCTCATAATAATCTAAACCGATGTTTTGGCCATGGCGATCATTCTATGCTGCCCGGCCGTAGACGCAGTAAACATAGTGGGGCAAAATTGGCACACGATTGGAGAGAGATCAAATGCAAGGCCAACAGCCTAACTTGCTTTTCGAAGGTATTATTTACACTGCCAAACTATAGGCAACTACTTCTTCTTAGCGTGTCGACGGCAATCTAAATTGTGTCGGCCCAGAACTGAGACACTAATTTGGCGCCTTCAGTAGCGTCCATCAGTTCCTGTAGGGAACAAACAATGGGACACGCAGAACACTATTAAGTGCCTCATCGTTTGTGGAACAGCACCACACTTACACTCCAGGGCAGAGTCATTAATGAATCTCCACCTGAGCAGGCAGCTGCGGCCAACCGTATCTTGATGGAAGAACCCTATAACACTTGACCTGACCCTGGGGATCAAATTCAAGACGTCGCTCTACGAACCCGAGGGGTCAGAGCAGGGCACTAGGAGTTTTGCGGAATGGTCCTTCTTTCTTCACATATTTCGTGTCATCTACCCACAGTCCCAAACCAAAGCTTTAACGAAAATGGATGTAAATAGGTAGGTCAGCTTTTGTTAGCTTTGTTGTTTTGTCATTACAAGTCTTTTAGTCTACAAGTTTTGTGGGCGCTATTGAGGTTAGCGACATTCAAGGATTAGTTATTGAAAGAATATGGAGCCTAATAAATTAGGGTTCCGTACCCAAGAGGTAAAAACGGAACCCTAATACTAAGACTCCACTGTCCGTCCGTCCGTCTGTCACCAGGCTGTATCTCATGAACCGTGATAGCTAGACAGTTGAAATTTTCACAACCGATGTATTTCTGATGCCGCTAGAACAATAAATACTAAAAACAGAATAAAATAAATATTTAACCTCTTGTATGCCGAGTATATAGACACAATTAAAAAGTCATTGTGTCTCGCGTAGATCTACGTTACGTTACACGAAGGGTTAAGGGGGCTCCCATACATCAAAAGTGTTTTTTTTTTAGGTAATGGTACGGAACTCTTCGTTGCACTTGGCTGGTTTAAGATTAATGGACTTATACATGAATAGCTTTTGCCCACGTCTTCGCTCGAATTAATTTAGAATTTGACAATCAATTCGGGTTTACGATTATAATATTATTCAATCATTATTCGAAAGACACGTGTCGCCATCTATTATCGTAAGAACATTATTGTTGTTTTCCTCGGGAACTGTGCTTTTTTTCGGGGTGAAAGGTACCCTATGTCGGTTTCTGTACACCTGACAACGTATATACAACATATCAGGATAATCGGTTCAGTGGTTTAGGCGTGAAAAGGTAACAAACAAACAAACTTAATTTCGCATTTATAATAAAAGTTAGGAATTTAGGATTAGGATTGGCGAAATATAAAAGTTACAGATCTGTTCAGGCATTTGTTATGTTAAGTTAGGTTACGATGCATTGTCTATCAGTCAGTAAGTGACGGTACTGTGATAAACAAACGTTATATAAACTGTACCTATAAGAGCTGATCGCCATTGACCTTGCAATGGCAAACTTTCCATAACTTATATATCGTAGAAACTGGTTTCCATAGTGAAGCGAGGTTAATAGATTGGTTTTCCTTGTAAACAGTTGTTTTGTTCGTCCATTTTGGGTTTAACTTGGATTCGATTAGTTTGTGACGAATGCGACCATATTTGCTAAAAAAAGTTCTGAAATTGGCACATTTCGACGACAGCCAGGTGCTGGTATAATGGGTGTAAGAAGACCCTTTACAAAGCCAAAAGGCACGTCATTGCGATCTTTTATTTGTTCTAGACCATATCTGGGAACCTACTAGTTACAGAGATATTGGGGGCCAAAGTTGCAACTTTTTCACGAGTTAAAAAATACACGATATTAATGTTATAACTTGTTTTTAAATATTCAATTCATCCAGCAGCACAATGTTATGAGTGTGTACCTTACCGTAAACTGTGCACCCCAAAAAAAGTCGTTTCCTATCAATATTTTTTGCGTAAAGTTACTTAGTTTGATGTACAGAATGCTTGGTTGACGGCTTCGTGAAGGTTTCGTTAAGAACGAACCGATCGATACGAATTATATAGCAAGCCTTAGACAAGCAAGGATATACTTTTTATCCTGGATATATGATTTCTCTGTCAAGCATCCTCCTTCAGCTGATTATGTCCTCCTCAACTTAATCCGATGGAGTACTTTGAGTACCATTGAATGCGGATCCTCACAAACGATGTCCCATCTACGGCACTGCTCTCTGTACAGCTCCACCTGCATCTTGAGACATCTGTCCAAAGCCACTGATGATGCCTTCGAAGTGGCAGAATTCTAGTCAAAGAAAACGCCAAGGAACCATCAATACGATGAAGAAGAAAGATTTGTGTTCATAGAACAGCTGTTTGGCAAATAAAACGTGTTGCCTTGGATCAGATGACCTAAATAATCGCTATATTGGTTTCAAGTGCAGACGTTACTGGTTTCCTGTTTTATGTGTTTATGCTGGATTTGTCGATTCCCTTGTGACTACGTTATAGGTACTATTTATTCATTAATACCTAAATCTTTTGGCCGTGATTATTTCGCTTATTTTAACCTGTGCATGTTTCTAAAATCACATCTTCTGTGCAATATATTTTGCGATTTCTATTAAACCTGTTTAAGGCGCGAACTGACTACGATTTTAATCGCAACTAGACCGCGTAAGCTATTGTCACCACTATGGAGCGTGAATAAGATTGAAAATTGAAAATCTGCGAATGGCATTTATTTTACAGGTTTTCTTTTAGATTATTCAAAATATAGACGATAAATTGAATAAGTCTAAAAAATGGTTAATTCTACTAAATTCTTTAAAAAAAAACTGTTTTTGTCGCTGGAAATACAGAGATCTTCGGCACCAAAGTTCATTTTTGTGCCGCAACTTCCCAATTTTTATTTGGGAATATCAAACTATTATTTATTATTCAGTTCGGTTAATTTTTTAAAGCTTTTCGGTTATTTTTTTTTAAGCCCTTCTCTGTCCACTGTATTGTTTGTGTTCGATATTTTCATTGCATTACGTCACACTCGACTACCTAAGAAACCAACTTTTGGAAATATTAAGGTAACACCGCGCCTTAACTCTTGAATCCGATTCAGATATATTGCTGTATGCTGTGTGTGTGTATAATGACGTGCTACTAACCATAGCAAATTTATGAAAGCGATATGCTTCTGACGTGCCACGACACAACACGACACAGCACTGTGTCTACCTTTTAGTCTATCGTAGTTTCGCAGTCCACTGCTGGATATAAAGTCTCTGCTAGTACTAACATCAGAACAACAGCGTTCCGCATCTTGTTTGACATAATCACCTTCTAAAGGGCATCGTTTCATCTGGCAGGAAGGCGCCTAAAACTTATAGTATAATTTATAAAAAAAAATATAAATAAAAACTCCAAACCAAAAGAAGTTACATTTCAACGGAGAAAATTGATGAAAGTTTTTTTAATATTTTAATTTCACAAAATAAACTGAGAAGCCATCGTTCGATTTATGCATGACAATATTATCAAATTAATTTGAATATTCAACATGTGCTTTCAACTGATTTACAAATAAGACGTGAAATTGAATTGACAACTTGCTTTCCAATAGACTTGACTTTGAAATGAGGTTAATACATAATTGTCAGAATAATAATTGATATGTAGTTTGCGTTTATATATGTGTAGAAAACCAGAAAATCAGCAGTTGTTGTATTCATTATTATTTGACGACCCGAATGGCGCAGCGCTAGTGAGGCTGCCTTACGTTCTTAGGGTCCCGGGTTCGAATCCCGGTAGGAGCAAATGTTTGTGTGATGAGCATGGACATTTGTTTCCGAGTCATAGATGTTTATATGTATAATAAGTATGTATTTACAAACAAAAAGTATCTATGTAGTATTATCAACTATCTGGTGTCCACGACACAAGCCTCGTTGCTTAGTGTGGCACCTAGATGGCGCTGTGTGTAATGTCCAGCGATATTTATTTATTTTATTTAAAACGTTTGTTTGTTATTTTACATTTTTAAATTATTTTGGCAGTTTAGGCTCTGGCGTTTATTTATATGCATTTATTAGGTTCGGAGAGTCATATTTTTGCTCGTTATTTTGCAAACGAACTTGCAGTAGGTACCCCAATATCAGTATAAACTGAGGGTCTAAATAAAGTAACATTAGATCAGTGTCTAGGAAGTCGGAGTCGAAATCTGGGTCACCCTTGGTCACTACCTACGGTCCCTAATGGGCTGCCGTCTAAAGTAACAATGAAAAATTTCTGTGAGGGCTGAGAATGATGTTCTGAAAAACGTTTTTTGGCTAACCGTTTTCGCGTCGGTGTTCCACAGTAGAAGTCAAATATCTTCAAATATTCTATTTTAGGACATGTCAGTTACTTCACGATGTTTACCTTCACCAAATAAAACATATAGGATTATGATGAACAGGGTATATAGCTCTTCATTCCCTATAGAAAAGGGAGGATCCCCCTACCAGATGGAAGTTGCTGTTGGGCTACTGCCCAACAGTTATTGTAGGGTTTTTTTCTATATAATGTTAAGTCGCGGATAACTTTAACTGCGCAATTTAGAAATTTGACGTATTTCTTCATTAATTGTGTTATAGATGATTCTGTAGTACTTTTTGTTCTATGTTGCTGGAGTAATGTTTATAGTGCCGCTACACGCAAATTAAAGTGCCGGTTTGGGTTCGAACCTGCGGCTCATTAGCCGCTACTGCTTTCAGGCAGGGCAAAGTGTATTGAGTTATCCCCCGGGATTTTTTCAGAAGCAGCCACAGAATCTAGATTTGTGCCCGGTTCATTGCATTAGGCTCGCTCCTATTAAATGGGACCTGAACATAATTGGCGTAACATGGGTGTACTAACAGGTACACTGCCTACTCTTTCGTGGATTACATGCATGATGTTATGTTTGTGCTATTATTTTCTTGTTCGCGATATTTGACATGACACTTGCTTTCCGCACGACGCGCGACGTGACTTTGTAATGAGGTAAACATTTAATATTTACTTACACATGTTAACGTGTTTTGAATAATCTCTGCGTTGTTATGTATGAATTTGAAATTATAATGAGGGTTTGTTTGTTTTCTTGATGTTTATGTGTAAGGGAAATTTATCTGGTTTGTTGTTGTACATAATTTAAAGTCGGCGGAGAGTTTCCACGTATCTAAGTTGCTAGCTAACATGGCAGCTTTAATATTAAATGCTTGAATGAAACAAAATTTCGAAGATATGTGGCATCTACCAACCCGCACTGGGCCCGCGTGGTGGATTATAGCCCTTTCCCTCTCATAGAGAGGAGGCCGTGTGTCCCAGCAGTGGGAACATTATAGGCTGATTATGCTTATGATATGAAAAGGGTTTTCCTTCAAAATACATACACACATAAACTCACTCCATTTTCATATGGTCGTAAGTAGAAATAACACAACGTGTAATAGGGGCGAGCCTATTGCTATCAACCGGGCACAAATCCAGTCTCCGTGGCTGGTACTAAGAAATTCCTAAAGGAAAAACCCAATAATACTTTGCCTGACCTGGGAATTAAACCCAGAACCTCATGCTCAGGCCGTTTTTATTCAGTTAACCTAAAACCAGTCGTGTCGCTGCGGCATTGTTGTTGCGATTTGCGGTTATGAAAGAAAGAAAATTAAGTTTCTAAGGTATTATTAAAAAAAAACACCTAAACAAACAAAAATAATAATGCCAAAAGGGCCTCAGCTCAGCATAAGGTGGCCAGGTGGCCACACAAGGTGTTCCACCTGACGCTGATTTTTAGCTGCAGCCCACGAGTGCCATACGCTGGAAAACATGAACAAACACATAATATTAAAAGACTAAAATATTTTGCACAAAAACCAACTAAAATAAAATGTTGCAAATCTTAAGCTTTTGTTCTTATCTTTCTTTCTTATGTTCAGACTGCGTGCAACAGTAGTTTGACGAAAGGGCAGACTATGCTGTAAACAACATCAGTTATTCGAGCTCAACCCACTTTGTCAATCAGGATAATTACACTCCTACAATTTGAGGAAAAAGGGCACGTTTTCCTCGTATTCGGAATGATTCATAATATTAATAACTGAGGTATATTCCCTTTGCGTTTCATTTGTTAATAAATAGGTGTGGGTGTTTTTTTTTGGTGTCTCATTTTATACACAGTTGATAAATGCCCGCTAAGCTAAAGATAATAAATAAATAAGCTAAAGGTTTTTTTTTCTTAGGGTGTAGAAATACCCATAACCAAGCTGAAATGCACTGTTCCGTCACAGCGATTCATAAAAAACATGATCAAATTGCCAACTTTTTTAATGTTATAATTTTACTTTTAAATAGCTACCTCCATGAACCTTGTACTATTCAATGCATCCAACAGTACAACGTCGTACGACATGCAAGCTACGAACGTTTTTTTTTTATTTATTTTTTGCTTTTTATATTTATTGTTATTTTTTTTTGTTTTTTGTCACTTTGTATGATGCACGTGATGTCCCTACGACAAAAAAATATTTTTTCTGTCTTTCTTTCTTTCTTACAATGTTTTGGAGTGCGTTCCATTGATTCCTCCCATAAATCGTGATCTCGCCTAAAAAATACGGTTTGCGTAGAGTTAGGTAGTTTGATGTAGGAACAGAACAGGAAGGTTACTATAACGTCTAAAAGCTGGAGTAATTCCAGTTTGGTAAAGAGACAGAGCTAAACAGGTCGTCTAGCGCCATCTCTTTCCCACACTGGAATTACTCCTGCTTTAAGACGTCATGGTAGGCCACCTGGTTGTCGGCTTTTTGAAGGATCCTATAACACCTTGTATACTATCGTCGTTTCATACGAAATTTGTCGGGCATAATGATGATCATTTTATCAAGGGGTATCGTATTACTCCTAGTAACTGGGTTGTGGTTGGCATATGGGCAGTTCCTCGATGTAAAGTATATTTAGCTGCATCTGGTTTGACTGGAAGCTAAACTGGACTGGACTGGCTTTGGAAGAATAGGCTTTGCAGATTCTGATGATGATGAATAATGGCCGTCTAACATAATGAGGGCTATAGTTTTTGAGCTCACCAGATGGCGCCACTGTCGAGAAAGGTCCTGTCAATAATCCTATTTTATACTTTATGGTAATAGTAACTTCGTAAAAAGTTCATTTTAATAAGTATATATATATATACATATATATATACTTATTAAAATGTAGTTTATACAACAGTATGTTGTTATAAATATACGTATATATTAATAAGTATATTTATAACAACATACTGTAAACTTCAGGCACATATATTTACAATATTCTTCCTAAAATCAGCAAGCATGAAAGATTTAAAAATCATTTTACCTCCAAGTACTGACAAATAAGATTCTGAGTTGCTACTTAAAATCTTCAAGTCATAATTAATCAGGAATGGCTTATTCTAGACCACAATTGTGAATATTTGTAAAAATACGTGATAAAAAAGCACGCAATGCGCGAATACTCTATGACATCTGACATTTCGGTGACATCGCGCTACACTAGCGCCTCTAGCGGCGAATTTATACGCGATAGCCCCCATTATTTATGCCTAATCCTAACTTAATATTATAAATGCGAAACTCAAACTCAAACTCAAACTCAAAGCATTTATTTCAATTAGACCATTACAGGCACTTTTGAAAGTCAAACAAAAAAAAAAAAAGCTAAGCTACAGTCACAGTCACAAGGCATAATAACTTGAGAAAGTACTGTAGTTGCACATTCCAAAGCGTAGATCTCTATGGAGAAGAATGTGCAAGAAACTCCATGGACACTCTTTTTAATCAAAATATTGTTACAAAATCTTGGTTACATCATTCACGTTGAGATTATACATATATGTGAGAACGATGTAGAAAGACGTGCACATTAAGAGCGCCCAGAGTAAAAGATTAAAATAATCAACACTTTCAAAATAAAGTAATTAAAATAAACCGTGGCAGCTAAGAGATGACCACTCCCAACTGACAGCGCCCGTTCACGAACATGACGCATGGCTCGGCGCCATTCAACTCAACCATATTGAAGGGAACCAAATGACCCGACACACGCGCCACCATCAGCGAGAAATTTGAGTGAGCATGACATTCTCTCAGCCACCAGGCTACATTCAAGTCAATGAAAGATAAATAAATGTAAATGGTTGCTTTACAGTACATAGTACTCACACATGTGCTATGCAATTATATAATATTATTAAGAGATGGAATCTATACAAAGCAAGGATATTATTACAATCTTCCGCAGCTTCCACAATAACTTAACATGGTAATCAATTAGTTTGCTCCTATGGTTGTGGAGCAGGAGCAGCATTGAGCCAAGCATTTTTATCATCAATATAGTCCCCCAACTTATAATATGCTTGCCTACATAGTGTGCGTTTTATACAAGATTTAAATTTCGTCTCATTCAGTTGTAGAATGTGAGTATGTTTGTTTGTTACTTTTTTACGCCTAAACCACTGAGCCTATCATCCTGAAATTTTGCCTATACGTTATCAGGTGTACAGAAACGGACATAGGGTACCTTTCATCCCGAAAAAAGTACTGTTCCCGAGGAAAACAACAATAAAGTTCTTATGATAATAGATGGCGCCACGTGTCTTTCGAATCACGATTGAAGTATATTAATATATAAACATTAGTAGTGCGAATTGATCGTCCAATTCTAAATTAACGCGAGCGAAGCCGCGGGCAGAAGCTAGTAATATTATGAAGAGGTTTTATTTTAAAGTTTGTATGTTTGTGAAATAAAATTCTGTCACTAATAGGTAGCTACATTTTCCCCGAGAGTCATCTATACTAATACTAATATAATAATTCTATATTATAAAGAGGTAAAGTTTGTGAGGTTTAGGGGTAATCTCTGGATCTACTGAACCGATTTTGAAAATTCTTTCACTAATAGGAAGCTACATAATCCCCGAGTGCCATAGGCTATAATTATTTACAACGTGTCCGTGAGATAATTTCCGACAAAAAAGCGAGCGGAGCCACGGGCAACAGCTAGTAGGCTATAAAGGCTGTAACAACACACATAACGAAGCCGAAAGGTAATTGCTCTCCTTTTAAATAAGTAAGTACATGTTTTTTACGTAAGATTTTTAATGTAAACGCCTCCACGACCCCCGTACTTACGTAATTCATCCATTAGCACAATGTTTTGAGTGCGTTACATTGAGTCCTACCATAAAACGTGATTTTTCACCGATTTATTTTTATTTTTTACTTAGTTTGATGTACTTACAGAATGCTTGGTTGAAGGCTTCCTGAAGGATCTTGTTACAACCTGTATACAGGACGTTCCCGTGTCATCCCTCGGAAATTGACGATTACCATTTCCGACTACAACGCGAGCCAAGCCGTGGGTAGGAGCTAGTTTTATTATAATTATTCCATCAAACAATATTTTTCGGTCGGTGGCCTTCCGGAAATCAAACATTACTTTAATTCACACGCCACGCGATGTATTCAGTTATCCTAAAGTTCACAAAATACCGGACTTTGTTTACCAAATAACAAAAAATACGTAAAACATGGCTTTGAGGTCATTCATGTTTTTTTTTGCAAACTCATGTTTGAACAATATTTTCACACTGCTCGTTTTGGACATGGTTGCAAAACAATGTTTTGTTTTTGTTAGCCCAGTCAAGCTCTTTTGTCCACTCGAATTAAACCGTATTATAGCACGACCACCAGTAGCGAAGGGTCAGAGGTAAGCCGGAGTAAATATCTTTTATGTGATTTTATTATTTGCCTATAAAATACTGACAACAAACAAAGGGAAGCCGGTAGGAATCGAGTTGTATGGAATCTTCGCCACTGATGACCACTAGTTCAAGGTGGCGCCGTTTGTCACGCAAAAATGTCTCTGTTAGTAATGGATAGTTATTAATTTAATTTTTATGTTTAACAGATCGAAAATGCATCCTACTCGGCCATTTTTCGGTTCCCACTCGGATACCTCGGCTATCAATATTAAGAATATGGTAAGATGCACGCTGTAGACTGTTGTCCCTAAATGTGCATTATAACCCCGCTGTTACAATGTTATGTCTTTCAGCTTTCTTTACCCTACTCTTTAAGAGGTAAGCGCCAGGGTAGCCCACGAAATTCAATTTTTCTTACGTTTATTTGCAATAAGCTGGTGGCCTACCATAACGTCTTAAAGCAGGAGTAATTCCAGCGTGGGAAAGAGATGGCGCTAGATGACCTGTATAGCTCTGTCTCTTTCCCACACTCGAATTACTCCTGCTTTAAGACGTCATAGTAGCCCCCCAGGTCAGTGTCAGGTTGATTCAAATATGATTCGCGGCCGTAACAAAATTTGGTTTACAAAGTTATAATCATTAAATCATCAATACAACACCTTTAAGTCCATTTTTTTTCCTGCTTGTCGCAGTCACGCACGACGTGCAAGCTACGAACGTTTATTTTTTATGCTTTATATGTTTATTGTTATTTTTTTTGTTTTTTGTCACTTTGAATAATGCACGTCGTCATGTCCCTGCGACAAATACATATTTTTTCTTTATTTATGTATTTCTTTCTTTCATTCTATTTAATCCCATTGAATGCCTATTTCACGAAAAAGATTGATGATTTCAATGATTATAATTCTGTAAATACATGCGTATGCCGTGGTCGTAAATTATATTTTGTTCAATATACAGCCTGACTCTGACCGGCAAATTGCAAAAAAAAAAAGAAAATTAGAATTTCGCGAGGTACCCTGCCGCTTCCCCTTAAGGTGCGGACAAAGCACGCGGATTGGAGATCAAACCGGACTATTATTGAAATATCTCTCAAAGCCCGGTTTCCGCCACCAGCCCGCTGACTGGACCGCTAGGTTTGGCCACTCCTTTACCTTCTTATAATCTCTGTTTAAAGTTAAGTCATGATTAACGTCTGCGTAACCTTATATTTATCTACGTTTACTTTAAGCAACATTTAAAAAGAAAATGCCCATTTTCTCTAACCATAACGACTACTCAATGAATGCTTAGCTGGCTTTTATTGACACGTTAATTCAGGTATTTTCCATCTCCCCTCCTATTCTATAAGTACCTCTAAAATTCAAAATCTAGACAACCTTGTCTTCTTGATGCCTTTAACTTCAATTACAGAAATATTGTCGAATTCTAACTCTTTTACAGTTGCTAAGGAATTATCTAGATTTATTATTATTTTATTAAGATCTAATACCTATTTGCCCTTCGACAAGTAAAGCTCATGACAACAAAATTGAAAGTGTCTCTGTTTGCTGGCAATGGGGGCTATCGCGCATGAATTCACCGCTAGAGGCGTTTGTATAGAGTAAGGTCTAACGAAATGTCAGATGTCATAGTGTTCGCGCGTTGTGTGCTTTTTATCACATATTTTTACTAATATTCACGATTGTGGTGTAGATTGAGCCATTCCTGATTAATTATGACTTGAAAATTTAAGTAGCAACTTAGGATCTTATTTGTTAGAACTCGGAGATCGAATGATTTTTAAATGTTTCATGCTTACAAATTTTAGGGTCAATATTGTAAAGAAAGGGTGTAACAAGACCCTTAACGAAGCCGAAAAGCACTTGTTTTCCCCGTCATTGCGATCATTTTTTTGTTCTAGACCATACCTGGGAACCTTCTAGTTACTGAGATATTGGGGGTCAAAGTTCCAACTTTTTCAAGTTTTTTTTGTATACACATGTTTTTAATGTAAGATTTTTACTTAAAACACTTCCACAACCCTCGTACTATTCAATCCATCAGCACAATGTTTTGAGTGAGTTACATTGAGTGCTACCGTAAAACGTGATTTTTCACCCCAAAAAAAAAACGCTTCCCAGCAATAATTTTTTTAATTTTTACTTAGCTTGATGTACAGAATACTTTGTTGACGGCTTCGTGAAGGGTCCTGTTACACCCTTTAAATGAATCTGAAGTTTACACTATGTTGTTGTACGTTTAAAATTATTTTTTATGAATTTACTGGCACTTTAAATATAAAATAGAATGAATGACAGGACCTTACTCGACAGTGGCGCCATCTGGTGAGCTCAAAAACGATCTCATTCTCATTGTAATGAATCGTGTCTTTGAGAGAATTGTCCTTCCATTTATTACGTTCTAAGACAATGAGTATTGCATGCATTTTATTATGATGATCGTGTATCCTTTGGTTCCGTTGTAGATACTATTGCTCGAAACCTAATAATCGAATATTATTAATATGATTTTCTTCTGTTTTTGGAATATTTTTAATACAATATCCAAGGTCGTGTATGTATGTGTTTGAGCTGCTTGGGCATGGAATACTAGGGCCATGGAGTCTGAGTGCCCACCTAATCTTACGGGATCACCAAGCGGTTGGTTGACTCATCCTGTTTCCAAAGAGCTGGCCTATGTTTGGCCAACGAATCAACATCCATCCAGCCAGCCATTTCAACACTTTTCCCGTTGACAGCTTTGCCAGTGTCGATTTTTTTACTCCCATTAACTTTTCCATTTTCTTCCATTGGTTGAAGGTGAAGGTGTAAAAAGATCCTTAACAAAGCCAAAAATCACTTGTTGTTCTGTACCGAATGCTTGGTTGATGGCTTCAAGAAAGGTCTGTTTACACCCTGTATTAATATTATAATTTTAAGTCAGTTTATCGTTTGTAAATTATATATCTGTAGGCAATGAGTCAGAAAAATATCCCATCATTACAATGTTATGTCTTGTAGTCGTTAATTTATTATAATTACATCAAATGCCGCTGTTACAAAGTCACGCCGAAAAGCCTTGAACTTTGAAGGGTGACTACTAATGGAATGTATTTGATTGATGTTATTTTTGTAATTATTGATGAAATAGCTATTGATAGAGTGCTACGAATAATTTTGAACTATTGCCAATAGGTAAGTAGTATAATTTATTATTCCTTGCCGAAAGGTGTACAAGCAGGTGATGAGAGCATACCATCATAGTTGTCTTGTTGCCTGTGAAATGTTAACATACTAGTGGTCTTACGGCCGTTTTCATTAACTTACTAACAGTTAACGGAACGTTGCTATCTCAGATAAACAGTAAAGAAACATCAACTGTCAACCCTCCGAGAAACATACAAGTGACGTGGATAGGATATTCCTGTCAATTCATTGCTAACTTTGTTTATAGAAACAGCGATAGAAACTAAACTAACCGTAATACGTAAGTAAGTTATAGAAAACGGCTGTTAGTCGATTAAGATATCTCTCTAGACCATAATTATCAGTAGCGAAGGTTCCATACAACTCGATTCCTATCAGATTCCCTTTTAAAAATGGCACAGTCAGTATTCTATAGTACTCGCTTACCTCCCAAAAATTGACTCTTCGCTACTGCTACTGATGCCAGAAAATAGGAAGAGGTAAACACCTCGTCAGAAACTATAGTAAAATTGAAATCGGAAAATACAGTTTTCCACAAGATACACAGGAAAACAGTACCCATTTTCCTCATTCCCTGAAACAGTTTCGCGTGTACCAGTACAAAATCTTTAGCTAGATCTATCCATAACATGGCATTACATAAACCACGCCGTTTTCCCGTGGGGGTGGGTAGAAACCACAGAACGCCATCTGCTGGGATGCTTATATGCTTCTTTTGCTTCGTTCACGTTCTTTTGTACATTTGGGGGCCCAAAATGGTCGCTTTAACAGAATCTTATAGGATAATTAAGCGGTCTTGTTATGCCCCTTGATCATACACGCACGTTATCTACCCAATGTACAGAAATACTCATTAGATATAGGTATTTCCGTTGGCTATTTCTTAATACAAATTATAGCTATAATCAGAGAAAATATGACATTAACCACATGCCACGTGTTTCCTATTACACCAGCACTCGAACTAGACATGTGTGTGTATCTAGATTACCTATAATTAATTGCAGCTGGTACCTAATGAAGCTAAATTGTATGTTTGTTTACTGTCGTAAATTGCATCTATTTATATGCTTCTGTTTACCGACGAATACACAAGAGGATGTCTGAAAATGACTGAAAAGTCGTGTGGTAATCGATTATCATGGTGAGTTTGCTATGACTATGGGTATACTACTGACTAAACCATGGCAAATAGGGGTGTAATGTTATGGGATGTACTTATGTTATGCATTAGTATTACTGTTTCTAGTCAAAGTGTCTCAAATAAATGCCCAGCATCTGCTGTCATCATCAACTTCATCATTCTCCTGTTCTTGTCTCAATTTATTTGGTGTCGGCGCAGCATGTCTTCTTTTTCCATCATCTTCATCATAATAATTTCAGACCGTTGCTGGCCACTGCTGAACATAGGCCTCCTCAATTGATTTCAAACGTGTCCGGTCCGATTGTCACCTGCATCCAGTGACTCCCTGTAGCTTTAGCAAGGTAGTCAGTCCATCTGGCAGGTGGCCGTCCCACGCTGCGCTTTCCAATCCGTGGTCTCCTCTCCAGTATCTGTTTGCCCCATCAGCCGTCCGATCTTCGCGCTATGTGGCCTGCCCATTGCAACTTCAGCTTGCTTATCCGCTGTGCTATGTACCTAGGTTCGTCTACGGATTTCCTCATTTCTGATTCTATCATTCTATTTCCATACTCCTTTATTACTCTTATTATCCATATCATCCTTCACACAGTCCATCAATGTTTTCTTTGTTCTCATAAAGCCATCCACATTCATACTCAAAACTTTCAAACCATGACAATATATGTATTACCATGCAACTTTTCAGTCACTGGCATAACTTTCAAACTTCCTGCTGTCATTTTGTTCAAGACAAAAGACAATCAAAAAAGGTGCAAAGTCCACGTTAAATTCAGTAGAATTCATACAAAGCGTAGAGATATGGCACACAAACGGGTTTGTCCTTTTCTCTCTGATTGAGACTGGCAGTGAGCCAGGACAGAGGTTATTTTGATGCCAAATAAACTCGCGAATATATTGTACAGTGTTACAGTAGTGAAGGGTCAATTTTTGTAAGAGGTAAGCCGGAGTACGTTGTATTGTATAGCGGGCTGGTCCTAAGCGCGTATTTTGTTATCTTTAATGTGAGTAAATTATTTGTGTTTAGAATACTGACTGCCATTTTTCAAAGGGAAGCCGGTAGGAATCGAGTTGTATGGAATCTTCGCCACTGCAGTGTTATGCGCCGATATCTATTGCGATGTATATACAGGATGTAACAAGACCCCTTAACGAAGCCATCAACCAAGCGTTTTGTACATCAAAATAAGTACGCAAAAATTATTGCTGGGAAACGACCTTTTTTTTGGGGTGAAAAATCACGTTTTATGGTAGGACTCAATGTAACGGACTCAAAACATTGTGCATTGATGGTTGAAATAGTGCGGGGGTTGTGGAGGTGTTTATAGTCAAAATCTTACATTAAAAACATGTATTAAAAAAAAAATGCGAGAAAGTTGGAACTTTGACCACCAATATCTCGGTAACTAGAAGGTTAGGAATAGTCTAGAACAAAAAAATGATCGCAATGACGGGGAGAACAAGTGCCTTGTGGCTTCTTTAAGGGTCTTGTTACACCCTTTACACCCAGATCTGTTGCGGTCAATTCAATTTCGATGATGACTGTACCGGAACTTATGAGACTAATTTTATCTTGCATTAACAGAATGCCAGTTCCATGGAACTACTGGGAGAAAAAAATCCCAGGAGTCTCATATTGGAACTAGAGAATGGAACTACTGGGATACGGCGGCAATGACGGGGAGAACAAGTGCCTTATGGCTTTCTATATATGTTTTGTTACACCCTTTATTGGTTAATGTTTCCAAACACAAATATTAAGTCTTTTTTCCATGGGAGTAGGCATAAACTACAAAACGCCAGCCACATCATCGGGACATCATGCCGGCGTCACCAGAATAGGGACCTTTTAGAACATTGTAAAGATCTTCCCCTATACCGCTTGCCCCGCACTGGTCTCATGTGGTGGATTACAGCCCATTTCTCGCATAGAGGAGGCCTGTGAAAAATATAAACTGCAAATCATTTTATAACCTTTTGCTAACTGTTTAGTACCACCATCTTTGTTGCAAAACAAAACACTGTTTACTTTTCTATTAACACTACCGATGTTCAAATGTTTATGGTGTTATCCTTAGTTAGAATTAACGGTTTTAATTAATTAAACAAACAATTTGTTGAGCAACTTTTAAGGTTGATGTAACTATTTTTTGTTACATTATTGTCTTACGTTACTGCCGATAAGATTTGTGTTTGTTTATCCTTTAGTGGTTTGTGTAAGGAAATGGATATATCTGCAATAGATATTAGACATTTTAGTTGCTTTTCACGTTTGTCTATGTGATCGCTTTCTCCTCCTAAAGTTCCGACTTGCCGAAACGAATTTTGGTGCGGTCTTACCATAATTTTAATGAAATTATTCCGGAATATTTATTAATATAAGTTTTTTCTATTCATATGAAACTAACATACTTTAAAGGAAAGTGACAAAAACTAGTGGCACAATAAAATAACTCACGAACTGAACATAAAGTAAACAATGTGTTAGATTGATAAAATAATAAATTATGCCATTTTCATGGCTAAAATGACGCCCCGATTTCGAAAATCAAACAAAGTGACATACTATACTATATTGAATATTACATGAATATTAGGTGATAATATAAATATTCTAGGGTTTCGAATTTCAAATGAACACATTGCTATGAAAATATAGAGTATCGAACAGATGGACACAATGATAATGTCAAATGTGGGGTACCAGGGGCCTTAGTCTGCTATTGCAATAGTGTCAGAATGGTCTATCATTGATTTAATAAGGCCCCGCGCAGACGAATTACCCTTTGTACGCACGTCAAACGAGTTTCGAACGCGCATCAATACGCCGTGGGCTAGGCGCCTTATTAAATCAATGATAGACCATTCTGACACTATTGCAATAGCAGACTAAGGCCCCAGGTTTGTTTCCAGTGGGAGCTATTAATTATAAATAATCCTACCCAGTTAGCTTGCAAAAAAAAAGATTTTATTTCTGGACACAAAACGGAAATACCACCTTTTCTAAGATTCTAAGGTTTCTAAGGTTATTTGAAAAGAGTAACCATGGAGTTTCTTGCCGGGTCTTCTCCATAGGAAACGACCAACCCGAACCGTGCACCTTTTTGTCGACGTTTTGTAAGTGCCCAACTAGGCCTATGAGAAATAAAAATATTTTGATTTTGATTCTAGTTAACTCTGCCGAAAACCATTTCCCTCTTTTTGAACATTGCCGCAGTCGGTTAACAGACAAAACTATCTGCTTTATAGAAAACCATTACAATATTGGTAAACAAATATACCTCATTATAGATCAAATAAATTAATTACGGTAATAGAATGCATTAATACTTACGGACAATAACTTTCATAGTATTTTAATAATAAAATCATTAAATATAAAACTGGTTGAATAAACAAACGACATTTTATTTATATTTGGTTTTTAAGCAATTTAGCATAAAAATTCCCCTTTTTACCCGACTACGGCGACGCCAAAAGGAAGGGTTAAGATTTTAGCAGTCTATGTATTTATGTTTGTATTTACGTATGTTCCTCCGTAGTGCCTAAACTATTCATCCGATTTTGATGAATAAGGTGTCAATCGATTCGTTATTATGGCCCGGGTAATATAGGCTACAAACCGAAAAAAAAACTCGATTTTAGTTAGAGCGTGATTTTTCAGTAGTTGGGTTTTTAGTGGTAGAATAGAATAGAATAGAATAGAATATTTTTTTTTTAAAGTAGATATTACAAAAGTACATTTAGGTGCTGTAGTGTAATTTCTTAAACAATTTTATAATTAGCGCTTAGTAAACTATGACTCAAATATATTAATAGGTGCAAGTAATGAAGAAGTCGAACTCAAGTGTTAGGTAGCGACCTGCCTGATCTAGGTTTATTTAAACCTGTGTTTCAGGCCATCACTTACAATGCATCATATAATTAGTACAATAAAAGTTTTGAAATTAAAATAAATCTATTAACAACTATAACAAAAATCCAATTGGTACAAAAAAATTAAAACTAACTTAAGTAAATAGCACGTATTTACTTAAGTTAGTTTTAATTTTTTTGTAATTAGATACCAGGGGATAAGATAATTAAACTAGGACTTCTAGAAGTTTTTCTGTGTCCGTGTAATCAAGTATTGCTAAATAATCTGATAATACAAAAATACATTTCCTATAACTTAGACTATAGAAGTTTAGTTTCTTGTTCAGTCTATTATACAGAAAAGGTCCTAAAAAAGAATATAAAATCGACTAGCAAAGTAGTAGTATCGGTATACCACAAAAAATCATATTTATGCTGAATTCAGTCGGCAGCCCAAAAGTGTGACAACCAATCTTATCGTTTCACTAAGCAACCGGGTTGTTGTACTCAGCTAAGCCGTCGTTCCATTTGTAAGGTAGTCGTATTCAACTGCATTCGGTTAGACTGAAAGCCGACCTCAAAATTTGTGGGAAAATAACTATTTTTGAAGAAAGGTATACCTAATAGTTCACACGTTATGTGTGTTTAAGTCCCAGTTAACTGCAGCTGAGCAAGCGAGACTGCTGACCCACGCTCAGCAGTCCAGCTTGCTTCCTGGGTGTTTCTGGGTTAAATTTTCGGGTCGGGCAAATAGGGAATTTCTCATTAGCAACCCGGATTTCTGAAATTGGGTTCGATACCCCCGTGCCTCGGAATGCAGGTTGAACCGTTGGTCCTGCGCCTGATCTCCTTCCGGTCGCGTCGGATTGCCGTCCTATCAGACTATGATGGTGAGAGACCAGAGAGAGCACCTGTGTCTTCGCCCACACTTCATCAACATCTGCCTAGCCTTTTCCCAATTATGTTGAGGTCGGCTTCCAGTCTAACCAGATGCAGCTGAATACCAGTACTTTACATGGAGCGACTGCCTATCTGACCTCCACTTAGTGCTGGGTAAAACGATACCCCTTGGTAAGATTGACAAGACATTCGCGCCATTGACAACCTGTAACGACTGTCAAAGATCTAAAAATGACCACCGGGACCAACGGCTTAACGTGCTTTCCAATGAACGGAGGAAACTCGGTATGTAATGGGTGACCACCACCCATCCACGGACCAACCTACGAGCGAGCTACGAGCTCGTCTGCGCACACACTTGTGCACTATAATATCTCCAGCGCCGATGGCTAATCTCCACTGTGATTGGTCGTCGCGCAAACGGTCAGGAGGACTATTAAGTTCCAAGCAATGTTGAAGGTCGAGTATCAACCAGACAACTACTGAAGAATTCTTATTATTAGATCGCCCAGATTTTTTTTTTCAATGTTCCTGCTTTTGCCCTTTGTGTTCCAGGGCCGCGGTATCTCTTTCCAACAGTCCCTCAGCCCTAACAGGCATCGGCTCTTTCGGACCCCTTACCGTTTGCTGACATCTCTTCTAGGCGCGCGTGGAACACGAACGCGCCGTCGACACGGTCTGTCGTCATAAGACAGACGGATGGCGAGCTAGCCCGTTATTCACCGTCCACAGGCCCACTTCGCCGAGCTTGAATTACAATATTGCCCTACTAAATAGCCATGTGTGGTGATAGATAAACGTTGCATATGATAGGAAAACATTCCATTATACTAATATTATGTTACATAGTCGCAGATAAATAACATAATAGGTATGTGTTTATAATAGAAGTAATAGTATGTTTTGACTTCATAAACCAGGGCTGATTCAGTATTACCATTGGGTAACGTGTTTCCTAGAACTGGGTTGTGGAGGTCAGATAGGCAGACGTATAAGTTGGTTGATAAGACTGGTTGTCAAACTGTGGGCTTCGGCTCGGACAGGTTAGGTTGGAAGGGGATGGCGGAGTCAAGACTAAGACCCCGCCGTCCACTTCGTGTTAAGTTACTCTACTATCCATTACGGCTGTCAAAGATTTATAAATCACATGGATCAACGATTTACCGTGCTTTCCGATGTACGAAAGATCTCGGAATATGATGAACTGTCTTCCATCCGCGGACTTACCTCAACAAGCGTTACTTACCCTTGAAGATCGACACGACACGATGACATAACATAACATCAAGCTTGTAATACCTGAAGGGTTAGGCAGAGCTGTACCAAATAATAGTACACCCACATTTCGCCAGTTATGCTTATGCGGCGAGGGGCGAGCCTATTACCATCAACCGGGCACAAATCCAGACTCCGTGGCTGCTACCGAGAATTTCCTGATGGAAAAACCCAATAACACTGCGAATCGAACCTAAGACTTCATGCTCAGCGAGTCAGAACGTATGACATGAAACTTAAAAGCACACCTATACTATACATCGCTGCCTTCCCCTTTCGGTGTAAGCAAGCATGAAGATACGTGAAAACCCTAACTATAAACCATAACAACGATTATCCACGTAACAATCGTGTTGTATAAATCGTGACGTGCGCTGTTTATAATTTTATTGTCTCGATAAATTGATGGCTGGTAAGTGGCAATATGGAGTAACAGTAGTCGTCAACACAATGGCTCTGTCAATCGCCATTTTACCAACCAACAGTGATATTCTGTGAAAATAACATTACGCTGAAAACTCAAACTCAGTGCATTTATTTCAATTAGACCATAACAGGCACTTTTGAATGGCAGAGAAACAAATAAGCTACACACAGACACAAGGCATAATAACTTGTGAAAGTACTGTAGTTGCCCATTCCAAAGCGTAGACAGACCATTCCATTCCAATATTTTACCCATTCTTCTCCGCTACTAAGCGGACACACACACACTCCATGGACACTCTTTTCAATCAAAACATTTTTACAAGGTCTTGGTTACATCATTCACGTTGAGATTATACATATATGTGAGAACGATGTAGAAAGACGTGTACCTTAAGAGCGTCCAGAGTAAAAGATTAAATCTATAATTTAAAAACAAAGTAGTTAATATTCTTCTTCTTCCGATATTCTCCAATGAGATAGACAGAGGGAACACCAAATATTTTTTCACAATAACATAATCAGCCTCACTGCTACGACATAGGCCTCCCCTCAATGCGAGGGATCTGGCCGCCACCACGCTGCTGATCTTCTAAGTTTTGGTTATAGGGTTTGCTGATTTCCTCACGATATTTTCCTTCACCTTTTGAGAGCGGTGGCGATTGAAATAAATTAGCGCCTTCCGAACCCACGATTCGTATGTCGAAGGAATTATATCCAGGCCACAACTGCTCGCAAAAATATGTGGCCTTATTGTAACAGACTTCTCAGTAGTTCCACTCTGTAAAAATTACTTGGAACACTCAAGTGAGCGCACACAATTCGAAAGCGAACTCATTTGTTTTTAAAGTAAATCATCGCGGATTCACAACGAGACATTTTTCTGTCGAAGTGATCTATAATAAGTGATACGTAATTTTTGCTGGTCAAAGAAACAAGAAAAAATCATACTCAATTACGTTTCATCAAAACGGTCGCAAATCAATTGTATAGAAGACTGTTACTAAAGTACATTGGTTGATTGATTGATGAAGCTCTGAGCTAGCTCGTGTTTGAATCAACATCTTCTATTCATAGAAATATGTACATTTATGTAATGAACTTTGCACATACAGATGTCTTTATTTATCCTATGCTCTCGTCCGAGAATGCACGAGTTAGACGAAAATAGATGAAATTGACTGCTGGAGCAAACGAATCCTGGATTGGAGACCACAGATCGACAAGCGTAGTGGACATCTCCAGCTAGATGGATCGGTGACATTAAAAAGCGGTCAGACTGGATGCAGAGGGTGAAGGGCAGGGTGTAGTGGCAAGGGCCCACCTTGGGAGAGCCCTAATCAAGCAGTGAACTGCGATAGGTTTAGTTGGTGCCTATCAACTGAAACTGATTGAGTTGATGGTAAGGGATGAAGGAAGAAAACTGTATTACTCAGTAACTTGGCTGTAAAGACTGTGGTGTTCACTAGAAACACTAGTTAGGGTTAAGACTAAAACAACTAAATTACCAGTAAGTAGATGAATTACTTTAAACGTGCACTCGCCCGGGACTAGTCGAGACGGAACTTTACTCCTCACGCTACGCTTATTAGTATATCACAGCGACCAAATAGACACTCGCTGATTAGACTGGAAGCTGACTCCAACGGAGTTAGAAGTAAGCTTTGGTAGTGACCATAACTGGCCCAACGTACAAAATATGTAGGTAGAAAGAGCCTGCCACACTCAACAGTCAACACTGGGATGGGTGATAAGACGCTCTCAAAGCTGAACTTAACTGAAATTCCTTTAAAATTAACTTCAAATTCATTTTAAAGGAGTTTCAGTAAAAGTTGTGTAAAGTAGAACAGCTTTGGCTCGATAGCAGCGTTGGCCCAGTGGTGGTGGCCCCGACTTACGAGCAGTAAGTCATGGGTTCGGACCCAGGCAGGCACATTACTTTGTGTAATTTATTTCATCACCACTGCTCTCAAAATTGGAAGGAAAAAATCAAGAAGGGAAACCGGCATGCCCGAAAACCAAGAATTCGAAGACGTGTGACATCTACCAACCCGCACTGGGCCCGCGTTGGTGATTATAGTCCATTCACTCTCATAGAGAGGAGGCATGTGTCCCAACAGTGGGAACAATATAGGCTGATCATGCAGTAAAAGTTTGGCCGATTATTCTTATTCTTTATTGCACACAAAATATAAAAGTAGGACACACAAAATTACAATATATAACTTATGTACAACGGCGAGCTTATCCCAGAAATGGGTTTTCTTACAGAAAACCTTACATGTTACATTTCAATTGTAAGTAAGGAAACACTTGCAAATTGCATGTATATATGTTACTCGCTCACAGTCAGTTGATTGAACCCGTCAGTATGAGTTGTCATGTTAATATCATTTTGACAATAAAATTCACAGTTTCTAATTGCGTTGTCGAATCATCATTTGCAGTAACTATCACATCGCTTTGTCCTGAACGATTGTAAACAAAGTCAGGAACAGAGTGTTTATTTAATAATACTCCTCTGACATGTAACGGCCGATTATCTAGTGGTATAGTGCAATCCACGACTGTAGCAGTAGGTACTACCTCTATTGTCGTATTCAGATAACATCATGTAACAGACACCGTGTTTTCAATGCATAACAAAGCAGTTGTTTATACAGCCAAGCATATATTACTGCTATTTCTTTTATATCTCACCATCTACCTAGCCTTTTCCCAACTAAATTGGGGTCGGCTCCCAGTCTAACCAGATGCAGCTGAATACCAGTATTTTACATGGAGCGACTGCCTAATTTCTCCTATATTCATAGCCACTAAAACAAAATTGCCATTTATTGCCTCTATTGCTAACAATAATAGCTAAAGTAATTGAATTGCCCGTGGCCAAAGATATGTAATACTTGCGATAGATCAAAGACAAAGCGAAATTGTATCTACTTGCAAGAACCATTTGGTTGGTTGGCAATTTTACGTGAAATTGTCACTGAGACATGGGATGGGATTACATTACATCAATCATGACTTCTGAGACTTCTGCAGATTCCTGAATCTCTTTGCCCGTAGCATAAACAAAGCAATTGTAGTCCTCAGGCAAATCTAAATGTATTTCCTTAGTGTATTCCTTAAGGAAAACAGCTCAATAACAATCTGCAGTATTGTATGCAAAACAAATTGACGAAAAACAAAACAATACCGTACTCAGAATAACTTCTATAAATGCTGAATTAATATTTCTTGAAAGAACTTCAACCACATATTCTAAGAATAACACGTACTCAACATAACAATAAATGTGTCAAATGGGTACTTACAGGACTAGTGATTTAGATGCAATTCACGAATTTAACAAAAACTAGTGCACAAGAATAATGCTAGTGGCCTGAGAATACTTCTCAACTGGTCCTGATTTGCAAGACCCAGCCTTATTTCACCTACTGTCTCCGGCTTTATGTACCATGCTTCCCTGGTCTGAGCGAGTGTCATCTAGGTTCTTTGTTGGTATCGCCTAGTCTCTAGCTACACCATCTGTTGGAAAGGTTGATTTTAATGGCAAGAGATTCTACAGGATCTGCTGTCACTATGGGTGTCACGCAGGGTTACATTTTAGGACCGTTCTTAATTTATTTTACTCCTTCAACTCTGAATACCATCTTCTCTCCTCTCCTTTTCCGTCCCTTAATAATAAAACTGATCACTCAGTCTCATGCGTTTCATTCCTAAAAATACTTTCCATACTATAATCAGTAGCATCGGCTTCATACGTTCATATATCATTGTCAGCGCATCATCTTTCAATTACAAGCAGTGCCATCTATTGACCTGTTGACGTCTGCTACTGTAAACAAATGGTTTTATTCAAGGCTGGCCAATTAACTTGCTGTTGTAAGGTTGACACTAATCATTTCGTCAACTCTCTAGTCTCCACTTTCCGTAATAAGCACAAAACAATTGTTTCAAAATTAACAACTATTGATACTTATTACTTTTTTATAAGTCTTCAATTCTTTACTCTCTCTCAAATCAACTTCAGGTCCCCAGTCGCACTTGCCACCACGAGAACAGGCAAAACCGCAATACTAAGAACACTGGCCAAGTGCAAGTCGGATTCGTGCACGAAGGGTTCCGTACCATCGCGGGCCTGTGGACGGTGAGCTATGGGCTAGCTCGCCGTCCGTCCGTCTTATGACGACAGGCCGTGTCGACGGCGCATTCGTGTTCCACGCAAGGGCCGATGCCTGCCGGGGCTGCGGGACTGCTCGAAAGAGATACCGCGGCCCTGGAACACAAAGGGCAAAAGAAGGAACATGGATGGGTTTTAGTCAGTAAAAGTCTGACACTCCCTTCTGCTCCGCCCAGAGCGGGAGGAGTTATTTGATGATTTCACATCCGAAAAAAAAAATAGGGTTCCGTACCATTACATAAAAAATTAAAAAAACACGTTTTTTGTATGAGACTTAAATATTTATTTAACAACAACATACAGCACAAATACAATAACAATAAATACAACAACAACAAATTCAGCAACAGAAATGCACCATCTGTGAAAATTTCAACTGTCTAGCTATCACGGTTCATGAGGTACAGCATGGTGATAGACAGCCAGACAGACAGACGGACTACCACGCATAACGTCACGGGCGTTTTATTTCATTGGTCTCCAAACAAGCTATGGATGGAGTCATATAATGTACTCTGTGGGGGTCACCATCTTCGTACGATTTTCCCATGTTGCTTACTACGTCAGTTCATCAGTTCTCACTATCGTGCACTCTTTTTTACTTACATATTAAGATTCCTCACACGACCCATCCGTCTTTTCCTTGATCCTTGGTTTGGTCTCTTTTAGTTAAATGCTTTTATTATTGCACATCCCATGTGTTTTAGAAGATCTTATGTACTTAAACAAGTACATAAAACAGCTATTTACGAATTGCATATGAAAGTATATACAGATACGTTAAGTACATATCACAAAAACCAAACAAAAATTTGTCTGCGTGTCTGTCTGTCTGTTTGTCCCGCCTAATTTCCGAAACTGCTGAACCGATTTTGACGGGACTTTTATTAACAGATAGCTGATGTTAGGAGGAGTAAATAGGCTGCTTCTTTTTAGAAAAAAGATTAAAGTTCCGTGCACTTAATGTAAACCAAAGAATTTCACGCACACGAAGGTCACGGGTAACAGCTAGTCAATACACTACATAGTATAAAACAAAGTCACTGCTCGCTGTCTGTCCTTAGGAAGGGGTCCGAAAGGACCGATGCCTGCCAGGGTTGCGGGACTGTTCGAAAGAGATACCGCGGCCCTGGAACACAAAGGGCAAAAGAAAGAACATGGATGGGTTTTAGTCAGTAAAAGTCTGACACTCCCTCCTGCTCAGCCCAGAGCGGGAGGAGTTATTTGATGTTTTCCCATCCGAAAAAAAAAAACAAAAGTATGCTTAGATCTTTAAAACTACGCAACGAACTTTAATGCGGTTTTTTTTTAATAGATAGAGTGATTCAATAGGACGGTTTATATGTATGATAATGCACCCGTGCGAAGCCGGGGTGGGTCGCTAGTATAATAATAAAGGTAAGATGGACCCGGGCATAAGCAAATACATATACATATAGGTACTTACTTACACAATAAAATAATTAATTATGTTGTCGTTACACTCGATACCACTTAAGACACCCCTGTCCTTCAGCTAATGTATCAAACGGCTCGTATAGGAAGTAATTGGTTGTTTACATTAACATTCAATGTAACCAATATCAACCTTGACCCAAGTACTTAAGGAAATGGGCATACGTGCATCGGTACACGTGAACTAGTTTGTTAGATTGTTTGATAACAACAGTATTTAACGATTATGATAAAATTTTCGACTGTGTGAAGGATGATATGGCTAGAAAGGAGGTGACTGCTGAGATGACGAGTAATAGAGAAGTATGGAAGAAGAAGACATGCAACCACGAATAAATATGGGCAGATGATGATGATGATTATTATTATTTATGATAAAAGCTTAAGGAAAAACAAACCTTAAAATGTAGTTTTTAAAGTTAGTTTTCCTGAATTTTAGAGCGGTGCTATACCTTTTTCCGATGGTATTCTGGCCCACGCATTCGGGCAAGTTTCCCCGTACTGTTCCTACTCCGTGTAATGTGGGCCGCGGACCAGAGGCCAGTTGTCCCCTAACCCTGCTGAGTGTGCTGTGAGCAGCTAATTGACATAAGCTTCTTGAAAGCATAATTTGTCGATCCAAAATATTTTTGACTTTTTAATCATCGTTATCGCTGACTAGCTTGTGCCTGCGGCTTCACTCGCGTTATGGTCAGAAAGTATTCCACGAGAACGTTTTAAATATAGCCTATGACACTAAAGGTTAATGTAGCTTCTCATCAGTGAAAGAATTTTCGGAATCAGATCAATAGTTTCGAAGGATACTCCCCAAATTCAAACTTACGAACTTCACCTCTTATTAGAACGCACCTACTATTTGCATTAGTATACAGGGTGTAAATAGACCCTAAACGAAACCGTCAACCAAGCATTCCGTAAGTACATCAAACTAAGTAACTCTACGCAAAAATGTTTTTTGGGAAATGACTTTTTTTCGGGGTGTAAAATCACGTTTTACGGTTGGATTCAATGTAACGTACTTAAAACATTGTGCTGATGTATGGATTGAATAGTACGGGAATTGTGAAGGTGTTTAAAGTACACGTACATATTAAAAAAAAACTTGTGATAAATTTGGAATTAGAAGGTTCCCAGGTATGGTCTAGCTAGAACAAAAAAATGATCGCAATGACGGGGAGAATAATTGCCTTTCGGCTTCGTTAAGGGTCTTGTGACGGACACCCTTTATAAAGAATCTAAGTTTGTCTCGGCCTGCGGTCTCTTAAATGTGCAACATATTTTATTGTCTAAACATCATGTTCGAAATTCGAACGGTGTCTCGTTATGAATCCGCGATGATTTACTTTAAAAACAAATGAGTTCGCTTTCGAATTGTGTGCGCTCACTTGAATGAGGTTCCAAGTGAAGTTTACAGAATAGCACTACAGATGATAGTAACATACTCACTAAATAATACAATGTCTTTCAGTAACTTTGTAAACATTGGTAGTGACCCATGATCTCGCTGGCAATTAACTAATCTTCTTCAATTAGAATTTAAAGAGCTCGTGGGATGCACTTAAAACCAGTAAATAAGTTGTTTATCTCTTAATTTAAGACCACTCAATCGCTTTATTTATTTTTCAAGAAGTTTTTATTCCAAAGAGTTTGTGAGCACGATTATGAAGGCTAACAGCCAGGCCCTATTTGTACCATCATTAGAGCACCTACTTTGCGTGCGGCTTAAGCATTTATGCTTAACGTGGCTAATACTGTCGCAGCAAGCTAATTTGTTTAAACAACCAACAACGTAACAACTCAAGACCATAATTCTAGACATTTAATGAACAAAAACATTAGGTACATTTTTGTTCATTTACCCTCCTATTAATAAACACAGAATAAAGTTATTCCAAGTTTAAACCTTTGAAAATGTATGGTTATTCCTTTGTTATTCCTGGTGTAAATTTATTCCGTGTTTATTAATAAGAGGGTAAATGTCTAGAATTATGGTCTTGAGTTGTCAATTTTGTTTATTAATATTAACTTATTTGTATAGGAATTTGTTCTTACAGTAACTAAATAGTGCTTATAAGGTCATAGTAGGAAGTCAAACTATGGCACGCTTGGTTTAAACACGATCGTAAAACTTGCGTTATCAATACCTATATCTATGGTCTATGTGGTGTGGTCTGTGTGGTGTGGTGTTTCTGTGGTCTGTGGTGGTGTGGTGGTAGGTTTGAGTCAGTCGAATCTATACTAGTTGGATAAGTCAAATCATTGACATGATGTCAAAAACATTATTCATTTGAATTACTAACTTATTGTCGTCTATTGATTGACAAATTAACGATTGATTTGAACAATGATGTATTGTTAGATACTTATTTTTTCTAACTTGTTAACCTTGGGTATATCCGAGGGCGACCGTTCACCTTGCCGTTCAAATATGAATATTAACCTTAGTGGTTCCTACCACTATTTGTTAAATAGGAAACACAGACGATACTTTGACGACACGGTTGGCGCAGTGGCTGAGCGATTGGCTGCTGCGCTGCGTGTCGCGGGTTCGATCCCTGCACGGAACAAATATTTTTATGGCCTACAGATAGTTGTTCTGGGTCTGGCTGTTTGTGTATGTGAGTTTAAATGTTTGTAAACGCACCCACGATAGAGGAGAAATTCCTAGAGTGGGGCAACGTTTTTAAAAAAAAAAAAAATGAAATGAAATGACTTGTACAACTACGTCACTTCATTTCTGTATATAAGTTTACCTACATTAAACATCATCATCATTATTTATACCGAAAGACGTCCACACCTTGACATAGGCCTCCCCCAAGTGTCGCTACATTGACCGATCCCATGCGACTCGCATCCAGCGAATCCCCGCAACCTTCACCAAGTCATCGATCCACCAAATAGGAGGTCTAGAGATCTACACTTTGGAATGTGCAACTACAGTACTTTCTCAAGTTATTATGCCTTGTGACTGTGACTGTAGCTTAGCTTTTTTTTTTGTTTGATTTTCAAAAGTGCCTGTAATGGTCTAATTCAAGTCAGTCAACGCAACGTCTTCCGGTTTGCGGTCGCCACTCCAGAACTTTTCGGCCCCATCGGCTATCCGTTCCTAAGCCACCCAAAGGGCAATGGCAATGGAGAGGTCTATGCTCAGAGTTTCCTTGCGTGATCGAATCAGAAATGAAGACATCCGCAAGAATTGTCAAACTTAAATGGTAGTGGGCAGTGCACATTACTCTCATTAAACATAAAAACAATAAAATAACCTAAGCTTACAAACAACCTAAGAAAATGTGTCTTAATGTTGAAGTCCCAGGGTAGCCCGCGGAATTGAAATTTTCTTACGTTTTTTGCAATTTGCAGGACAGTGTCTGGTTGTATGTTGATGAAAATATTATTCACGCGAATAATACGTATGTAGTTACATAATTAAAATCATTAAAATCATCAATACTACCCTCTAAGTTCATTTAACCCCATTGAAAGACCTTTTCATGAAATAGTTATTGAATGGGGTTAAATGAATCTGACACTGACCTGGCCTAAAATGGAAGCTTTATCAGAATCATAATATGAATCACGTTAAAAATTTAAAATTCTTAAAATGGTCTTTATGTTTATGACCACAAAGTCCATTTTAAGAGTTTTAAATTTTTAACGTGATTCGTAGTATGATTCTGATAAAGCGGCGATTTTAGACCTCCAGCAAATTGCAAAAAAACGAAAGACATTTGAATTTCGCGGGCTACCATGGCGCTTCCATCTTAACAAATCGTCAACTAACGACAACCCGAATGGCGCAGCGGTAGTGAGGCTGCCTTACGTTCTTAGGGTCCCGGGTTCGAATCCCGGTAGGAGCAAATGTTTGTGTGATGAGCATGGACATTTGTTTCCGAGTCATGGATGTTTATATGTACCTATAATAAGTATCTATGTAGTAATATCAACTATCTGGTGTCCACGACACAAGCCTCGTTGCTTAGTGTGGCACCTAGATGGCGCTGTGTGTAATGTCTAGCGATATTTATTTAATTTATTTATTTATTTAACTATAACCCAACTTTTTGTGATCGGTTTCCAATCGGAGCATGAGTTTGAGTTGAAGTCATGTTTCGAGTAACTCAATTTACAGTAAACGACTGGCAAAGGACAATCGGGGCTATAAGCTAAGTGCCTATAGGCACCTAGGCGTCTCTTGCAGTCTTGATGACATCATGTGTCTCTTAAGGCTAGTGCAGACCGGGGACGAGATGTCAGAGCATTATATCTTTCCTCAACGTTACTGTTACTGTGTCATCCCACTGCTTGGCAAAGGGCTCTACCCATGACTTTCAAGTCTTTTGATCTAGGGCTAATGTGGACCACTGGTTGTTGGTTCTGACCAGCTCATCCCGCCATCTCAAGCGAGGTCTACCGCGTCACGTTCTGACGGTGTCAGGGCTCCAACGTTAAGCTATACGCCATAATTTCCATTTCCCAACTTTATTGAGTTCAGCTTCCAGTCTAACCGGATGCAGCTCAATACCAGTATTTTACATGGAGCGACTGCCTATCTGACCTCCACAACGCAGTTAGTACTGGGTAATACGATACCCCTTGGTAAGACTGGTTGTCGGATTTTTTGGGCTATTAGCTACCTGTAACGATTGTCAAAGATCTACAAACGACAGCCGGGACCAATGGCTTAACGTGCTTTCTGTGGCACGGAGGTAAGTCGGTATGTTATGGGCGGTCACCCATCCACATACCAACCTAGGCAAGTACGGCTTAACCTAAAGATATTTTGCCACGAGCTCCTCAACGTTATGCCATACGTAAAATGTGCTATTATTGTTTTTTATCGGGTCGGGTTTACGTCTCTAGGGTTCTGGCTCAAACAAGTAGTCTCACCGGTAGTCATCGTCTTCTTCAACTCTTCTTAATAACCTCTCATCTCCTCATTACAGGTGACCGACCTCTTCACCCAGATGCGCGAGCCCTCGCCAGGGGCCCCGAGTCCCCGGGGCTCCAACACCTCGCTCGCCAACGGTGCAGTCACCAGGAACATCGGCTTCCAGCAGCAGAATAGCTCTGAGCACCTGCCTTGGAACAGCCCTGCTATCTCTCTGCCGGGGAACTGTAACTCCAACTTGTAAGTTATCTTTGTGTCATCATCATCATTTCAGCCGAAAGACGTCCACTGCTGGACATAAGTCTACCCCAAGTGTCACCACACTGACCGGTCCCGTGCGACTCGCAACCAGCGGATCCCCGCAACCTTCAATAGGTCATCGGTCCACCTAATGGGGGAGGCCTTCCATCGCAACGTCTTCCGGTTCGCGGTCGCCACTCCAGAACTTTTCGGCCCCATCGGCCATCCGTTCTGCGAGCAATGTGCCCTGCCCGCTGCCACTTCAGTTTGGCTATTCTTCGGGCTACAGTGGTAACCTTGGTTCTCTTGCGAATGTGCGGATTATGTTTGTGTACTAGCTATAAACTATTGATGGATGCAGCGGGACAGCCGAGCCAAAGAAAAGATGATTTTTCTTAGAAATGAAACAAAAGAAAATGGATTGAATGATTCAGTGATTAAGGACAAGGGAGAACGAAAGAAAATCTGTTGCGCTGACGCCAATGCATAATCAGCCTATAATGTTCCCACTGCTGGGACACTCGGCCTCCTCTCTATGAGAGGGAATGGGCTATAATCCACCACGTGGGCCCAGTGCGGGTTGGTAGATGTCACATGTCTTCGAATTTTTTGGTTCTAGGACATGCCGGTTTCCTCACGATGTTTTCCTTCAGCGTTTTGAGAGCAGTGGTGATGAAGTAAATTACACAAAGTAATGCGCCTGCCTGGGTTCGAACCCACGACTTACCGTTCGTAAGTCGAGGCCGCCACCACTGGGCCACTGCTGCTCTCCGTCGCCAATAAAATGGGACAATAAGGACGTTAATCATAATTAGTTACAAGTGACTGTCTAAGAATACGCAAAATTAGTCTATCCCGCACCAACATTAGTTGGCTATACAAATATAATTTGATCGACTTACACTACCGAAAAGGTCAAATCATACATACTCCTGTTCACACATTCATCACTCCTGTGTTCCCCGACGGGTTAGGCAGAGGTGTACCTAACAGCTCGCCCACATTTCACCAGTTTTCTTTTTAAGTCCCATATAATAGGTGGCGAGCATAATTGCCGTCAACCAGGCACAAACCTAGACTTCGTGACTGCTACTGAGAAATTCCTGATGGAAAAACCTAATAACACTTTGCCAGAGCTGGTAATCGAACACAGGACCACAAGCTCAGCAGCCGCGCATGCGACCACTAGACTAACGAGGCAGGAAGTCATTGTAAAAATACTAAACGCTCTAAAAGGGTCACTCATTGAATACGAATATACTTATGAAAGGTTGGAGCTCGAACCTGCGACGTAGCATCATTATCATCATTAGCCTACAGCAGTCCACTGCTGGACACCTCCTCAATCGCACGCCACTCAACTCGATTCTCAGCAACTCTCATCCACTTGCTACCAGCCACCCTGCGAAGATCGTCGCTCCACCGAGCATAAGGGCGTCCCACCTTACGTTTGCCTATTCACGGTCTCCACTCAAGAACTCGTCTACCCCAATGGTCATCGGTTCTACGGCTATTATGACCGGTCCATTGCCACTTCAGCTCACTTATTCTCTGAGCTATGTCGACAACTCTCTTTCTCTGTCGGATCACCTCTTCCCGAATGCAAGCCCTCAGAGAGACTCCAAGCATAGCCCGTTCCATGGCTCGTTGAGCAACCTTAAATTTTATGAACCAGCCGTACCGTGAGTGTTCACGTTTTGGCTCCGTAAGTCATAACAGGCAGGACGCATGATGAAAGACCCTAGTCTTTAGGCTCTGTGGAATATGCGACGAGAACTAGCATATAACAGCAGTTAAACTATGAAACCATTGAGCTACTGAAAAACTAACATCGGTTTTGTTTCCAGGACGAGCGAGAACCAATCCTCGATGGCACGTACGATCAGCAATGCATCAGCGCTGACATCGCTATGTGCGGACCTCTCTGCTTCTGACTCTCATTTCTTTGAGGTAAGTTTGTTTGTAAGTTGATCTATGGTTAAATAAAAAATCAAGTACAAATTACTACGTGCGATCTAACATAACAGGTGTATAAAGACTGTTAACGAAGCCGAAAGGCACTGGATCTCCCCGTCATTGTGATTCTTTTTTTATTCTGGAGCTTACCTGAGAACCTTCTAGTTACGGAGAAATTGGAAGTCAAAATTCCAAGCTTTTCACAACTTTTAATGTTATGACTTTGTGATCCCTCCACTACATCAGCACAATGTTTTCAGTGCGTTTAACGGTCGGACTCACCGACCGTAAACCGTGAATTTTCACCAAAACTTGTTTCCCAGGAATCATATTTGCGTAGATTGACTTAGTTTGATGTAAATAATGCTTGGTCGACGGCTTCGTGAACGGTCCGTGTGCACCTTGTATTTCTATTGCATCAATCTCTTTCATAGAAACTGGTGAAAGAGACAAGCTGTTTGCAAATACTTCGCGCCTAACTTTTTTAAATCTAGGAAATGATTCCCTTCCTATATAGTCAACCAAAGACTTTATTAGGTTACTGGTAGGCATGCTTGTTGTGGAGGTCAGATAGGCAATCGCTCCATGTCAAATACTGGTATTCCGCTGCATCCGGTTAGACTGGAAGCCGGCCCCAACATAGTTGGGTAAAGGCTCGGCAAGTGAATGAATGATGGTGGCATGCATCCTCCCGCCAACTTAGTGTGTATTCCAGCAATGTAACTATACTAATTGACATTGAGAGCTCTTGAGCAAGATTTACATTATGCTGATCGCATTCAGTTTAATTGGTGAAATTAACACTTACCATTTCAAGACCCACATTGTCTATTAAAAATGGACTTCACTCAAAAACTCACAATTTTATATTTCCTAGGTCCTATATATCGGCAAGGTTCGTATATCCCAGCGCAAGGTCCCGGAGTCGCTGATCGACGACGCTTTGAACAAGTTTGCGCAACATGAGGCCGAGAAGGCGCTGAAGCAACGCAGACATAGCTTGCTGTCTTCTACTGGGGTGAGTGAGCAACGAATAACAACAAATAAATAATAATCATAACATTACAATCGAATGTTACTTCCTATATAGGGTGACTGGTAATTAGTCAGTGATTGTACTCATGATAACAAACAACTTTCGCAAAGAAACATTTTTTTTATACGCATTCACTCTTTTCACAATAACACAGCAGCCGTATGAAATTCGCCGCGCGGGTGTCCTACCCACTGTTGCACAAAAGCATGGTACGATAGTAATGAGACAGAATGAGCAGCTAACAGCTGATAGGTCACACGCGCGCGCGAATTTCATACGGCTGTTGTGTTATTGTGATAAAAGTGAATAGGTTAAAAAAATGTTTCTTTGGGAAAGTTATTTGTTATCATGAGTATAATCACGAGTATAAGTATCGGTCACTAATTACCAGTCACCCTATATTTCACGAAAATTTTTGGTTTTCTATCATATTTACCAGCGATTTCCTGCACATCGACTCGTATTGAATCTTGAAATATTTAACTAAAAACTTTAAAGGGGTCATTTTCTCATCATTATGGGACAAATCTTTGAACAAATGATTTTTAAGCGAGAGATAAGTGGACTGTAAATTTTAAAAATAATAATACAAAAAACCCGAACGAGAAATCGGACAAATTATGTTAAGACAAAGGCGGTGTGATATTAATTGGCATTCACCTGATCGCTCCCTGACCGACATCTTCCAAGCCAGAACCTTCACGAAGGAAGCAATCAGCCACCCAGTACTAACGTTAGACTTACCAAGACAGGCTACAATTACCTTCCAATTCGTTTCGGCTGGGATCTAGGAATTCACGCGCCAAGCATTAGTGCTTTGCATGCATTGATTAAAGTGTGAGTGCGCTTGAATTAGTTCAAGCACACTCACAATTAGACGGGAAACGAATGTTATTAGGATAACTTTCGAGAGGTTCGAAGTATCACAACGGTTTTGATAAAATTTAACGAAAAGTTTTTGATGCGATCAACGTAACAACATAACTCGACAAAATGAAGGGCTGACTGCGGGCAGCTGAGTATTTTCACAATTTCCTAGGTCCTGTAGAAAAAGTTGTTCACTAATGTTGAGTACAATGGCAAGCCTGATAAGGCTATAATTAGGTTTGACTTTAAAGCAGCAGACAGATCCCTGCTAAATGTAAACATAGAATTTTATTTACCTAAACACCTATTCTTTCTTTTAGACCTCAATCTACAGCGGCGACTCAAAAGAGAACCTCGACCAAGAAAACAACTCACCACCACCGCACGAGCTCTTCAACAACAACAGCAAAAAGATACTTATACCCAGCACAACCCCCTTAGAACCAGACAAGGGCAAAACCTGGGCCAGCGCAGAAACACTAAATGTCCTATCGAAACCAGACCCAAAGAGGATCGACGAAGAATTCGACATGTTCACCAAACAACGAGCTGAAACATTTACTAAAGAAACACAAGTAATTAGGAAACCAACTCCTACACCACTAGAACCTAATGTTCTAATTCTGAACGTGCCTAAAAATAATCTAGACACGGTTAAAGAAGAAGATAAATCTGATATTTACTCTGTCATCTCAGAAACTGCTTCGTCTATTACAGAATTTTGTCAGAAGACCAAAATTGAAGACGCAAAAATTGATTCTTATACTAAAGCACAGGATCCATTTTTAGATAATCAGAAAGGACGTGATGATAGCCCAGCTCCTATGAGCTTTCAAGAGATTACTAGAAAACCGGTGGTGACGGAAAGGAAGACGCTGATTGAAAATAAGCCGTTCATGAGGGATCGGTCGGCTTCTATTGGTACTATTAATCTGAAGACGCCTATTGCGCAGCTGATCGGGGAACAGAATAGGACTATGCTTTTCCAGGTAAAATATTTGAACTTAGTAAGATTTTTGTTTGGGCGAATACGATAGTCTTAAAACTTTAAATAGTTTTAAATGCTTCGGCCATAATTATAACATACATACCTATCTATTTTCATAAAACGAGGGTCGTCGATTGATTGCTAAAACACTCATCTTAGTTTGATTGATGAAAATACTAGCTTAGGGCAGAGAAATATCAATCTTTATAATATTTTATCTCATCGCCAGCTTTTAAAACTACGAGACATCTTTTCGCCAATGGATTATGCAACGTATTTACAAATTACTGTTCACCTGTGCCAAAATGATCAACCTACAAGCACTGTAATGTGTAATCTCAGAAGAGTTAGGCAGAGGTGTACCTAATAGTACACACACGTTTCGTCAGTTATGTTTAAGTCCCCTGTAATAAGGGGCGAACCTATTTCTATCAACCGGGCACAAATTCCGGGATTCCGGGACTTCAAGCCCGCTTCTGAGAAATTCTTGATGGAAAATCTCAATAACACTAATAGGACTGCATGCTCAGTAGTCGTTTGCGACCACTAGACCAACTAGGCAGTCTTTAGCATACATAATAAGCAGCCTCTCATGATCCCACTGCTGGGAAAGAGCCTCCTCTCTGTTAGAGGAAGAAAGCTGTAATCCACTACTCGGTTTCAGTGCGAGTTGGTAGATGTCACATTGTCACTGGACTCAATGTTACAGTATTTAATTCAACCCTTTGATTATTATAATGTCTAGATGGAGCATCAAATGTGCTGTTTGCTGTGTGATGTGTTGAAGTTGGCTGATATTTTTTGAAAACGTGTCAAAAAATATCAGCCAACTGTTGGCTTATAAGTTCGCACTCAGAGACAGACGCACAGAGTGCGTCTATTGTCTCTGTACACCGGCCGCACGCTGCCGCACGCACACATGTTTGAAATTGTTTCCACGTTTTCTTTGTTTTGATTGTAGGGCGACGCTCCATCTAGACATTCTATAATCAAAGATTCAACTGTATTGCTTCAGGTTGGCCGCGCAGAACTCCGGCTCATAAGTCCAGACAGGAAGCAGATCTTGCTGCACCGCGGCTTCAAGGACGTGGCTTCGTGCGTGCTCGGGCGCACGAACAGGGAGCACTTCGGCTTCGTGTGCCGCGAGACGAACGACTCGTACGCCTGCTACGTGTTCAAGTGCGAGAGCGATTCTGTTGCGTTGGAGCTTATTAATGGTTAGTTATGTCTGCCTCGTTTAATTGCCTAATTTTTATGATCACTAAAGCTCCTACGTCCTTCAAAGATCCTGACTGCCAAAAGTTAGTCTGTCTATTTGAACTTTACAATGAATACAACACTCCTCTTGCTGTATAAGCTCCTTTGCTTTTAGTAAAGTTCTTTCCGTAGCCAAATCTCCTGTAATCAAGAATCTCTGGAGCTTAGATTCTGTGCACTTGTGTTTTGAGTTCCCTAGTCTGCTTTATTCTACCAAGGCAACCAAAGTTTTCAATGTCTGATTACTTCCTGTGTTGTTCCACTTGCTAAAATGACCAGCTCATCCGCCAGCCGTAGTTCATTTTTCTGCCAAAGTTTACCAAGAATCACTGCCGAAAGTAACAAATCTCCAAAATCTACTATTATTCCAATCTTACCTTTTTTTTCTTTTGGGAAATCATCAAACGACCCCTCCCACTCTGGGCGGAGCGGAAGGGAGTGTCAGACTTGTACTGATTAAAACCCATCCATGTTCTTTCTTTTGCCCTTTGTGTTCCAAGGCCGCGGTATCTCTTTCGAATAGTCCCGCAGTCTTGGCAGATCCAATCTTACCTTGATCTTCACATATTGTCCACATTGACCCTGGATCGAAGGATTTGGAAGTCATGAGTCATGGTAGAGGCATTTGCCCTGCAGTGAGATGATACAGGCTAACAGTAATAGTACCTTTATCTTGTTACAGCCATCAAACAGGCTTTCGTAGCGCACGCCGATCTTCTGAAGAAGACCCGGGAGAAGTCGCCGAACATGACGTGTGAACACTGTCCCATGCTGTGGTACCATCGACTGTGCCATGATATTGAAGGTACAACCAATTTCTTCTACACTAATAAAGTTAAGGTGGAACCGCCAGGGTAGCCCAACCGACCTGCTAATTGCAAAAACGTAAGAAAATTTGAATTTCGCGCGCTACCCTGGTAGTCGAGTGCAATTAGACAATAAGGTGGAACGAAGTTTTTAGTGGTCGGATTTTCATGCGACTTTTTGAGTTCCGAGAAGAGTTGAGAAGAAAGTTTAAAAAAATAATTTTCGCCGCTCGCGACTTTTTTTTTGAATTTCCTTTGAAATAGTTTTTTTTTTTGTTTATGAATAACACCAAATTCGGCGAATTCATATTATACCGTAATAGTGTGACCCGCGTGCATCCATTAAACGCCAATTTGGTCGGTTTTTTTGTCAATTAGCAATTTATAGCATATTCAAGTATTTTTTGGACAAAGTCCTATTTTCTTCAATTATTTTTAATATACCGAATTTTAAGTCTAAGACTTATTTTGTAATTGGTAACTGATACTTGTTCTCGGATAACTGGACATAAAACATTTCAAGAAAACCACATTCATGAGTGTAGGGACTTAAAACTCATTTGCAAATAGCAGAAAATCGTCTATGTTTTTAGGCATTTTTTTTTCGAAATTGTTCTATAAAACTCAATGTGCAAATTATTGTACAAATCCTCATTTTATAAGCTAACTAATGAGGTATAATAACTAGAAAAATATTTAAGGATACTTGTTAAACATTAGTTGCTAAAAAGTAAAACATGACAAAAGGCCTCTATCGCTAAGAATTGGGAGCGGTATCGGTATCGGTATTGATATTACATTGCGTGCAGAAACCCAAGCTTGCAACTAATTTTAGATAGAAATCATGAGAAACGGTTACGTTAGAATTACGATAATATTTGTAAATTCACAAGCGGTTCCTTTCCACCTTAGTCAGCAAAATAATCAACATTTATCGAACACATTCAAATATTTTTAGTACTTTTTGGTATCGGTGGAGAGCAGATATAATAAGGATATTTTCAGGATAATATTTATGTTGACCGTCGTAGAAATATTTTGAGAAAAATGGCCTTCTTCAACTTTTGCATACACGTTTTTCTGATAATTGTGAATTCATTTTTGTCGCTCCACACGTCACAGTACTTTTTCTTGAGTATTTTGACATCCAGTTATCTGTGAAAAAGCATCAGTTACCAATTTCAAACGAAATGTAAATCTCAAAAGTCGATATTTTTGAAATTGTTAAATAAAATAGTAAATTTTCAAAAATTACTTGTAATATGCATTACAACGACAATAATGAACAAAGAAACAGACCAAATTGGCTTTTAATGGACACACGCAGGTGCGCTATTACGCCTATTATTATTGGTGGGCTATTACGCCACAATATGAATTCGTCGAATTTGAAGTTATTCATAAATGAAAAAAAAAATCCAAAGGAAACAAAAAAAAAATTCGCAAGTGGTAGTTCATTTTTTTTTAACTTTCTTGTCCACCCCACTAGGAACTCAATACAAGTCCCATGAAAATCCGACCACTATAAACTTCGCTCCACCTTTTGAGTATTTTTTGTCTAATTGCACTCCGCTATGGTGCTTCCCCCTTAACGCTAAACTTAGGATGTAGAGGGAAATCTTCGGAACTACTAATTCGATTCCGAAAACTTTCACTAATAGGAAGCTACATTTCAGGTATGAACGACAAGAAGACTCATGCCTTCATCCTGCGTCGCATAGAACATCTTCCTGAAGATGAGCAGGACCTCATCATCACCAAGTACCAAGGTGGCACCAACCACATGTATGAGGTAAACAGACTTATATATTAGAACCTTATTATATTGAAAACCGTATTGACACGTTTAGAAGGTTCATCATTCAGCCCACCTAAGAAGTACAAACACAAAATCAGAGCGACCCTCTAAGCCTAGGCTCGTACCCCACAGGGGGTGCCTTTAGCGAGTGGTCACTTTGTATTTAAGTCTTACGTCCCTGACTGAAGGCCTTAATTTCAAGGCATTCACAGGATTAGACCGGTTAAGCAGTAGCCAGCCTCATAGCGAGATGCCATTAGCAAAGTAAAAACGTGAGGTACTACAAGGTGAAACAATAAGGGCGGGGTAAGAAAAACATCACGATTAATCGAAATGCAAGCGATTGGATAAAGAGTCAAATCACGTTTATTTTTCATGGGACGAGAAAAAACATTGAATGAGTAACGCGTAAAATATTTTTTACCATCATTAAAAATCCAACCTTTCAATAAATTTTAGAAAATACTTGCCATGCTGGCATGGGAGGAGGGGGTAGCCTAAAACCTCACGATGACGTATCACCGAGGGGGAGGGGGGGCTATAGAAGTGGCCTAAAAACCTCATGTGACATGTGGCTGAAATACTAATAGATAGAGAAGTCACTTTTAAAACCATTTCGTATTATCTCAAATCTCGAGTAGTTATACCACAGTTTCAATATCACTTTCCCTGTTGACACAGACGGGTGAGCACAACGCATTCCTGATGATGTTGCTACGAGCGCACTGCGAGGCGAAGCAGACACGGCATGTTCACGACACCGCTGAGAATAGGTGAGCAGGTGGCCTACCATGACGTCTTAAAGCAGGAGTAATTCCAGTGTGGGAAAGATAGGGCGCTAGACAACCTGTATAGCTTTGTCTCTTTCCCACACTGGAATTACATCTGCTTTAAGACGTCAAAATAACACCCCTTTTTTTTTCAAATTACCCCTCCCACTCTGGGCGGAGCAGGAGGGAGTGTCAGACTTTTACTGACTAAAACCCATCCATGTTCCTTCCTTTGCCCTTTGTGTTCCAGGGCCGCGATATCTCTTTCGAACAGTCCCGCAACCATAATAACCCCCCTGGAGTTCTTATTGGGGACTGAATATTGTCCAGTCAAAATTGAGTGCATCAAAGTGAGAAAATAATCACAGTTTTTTTAGAATACAGTCAGTATTGCTAAATAAACATTATTCTGTTTTATATAATGCCCTCAAAATGTGTTTATAAAAGCGCTGTAAGCCACAGCTTCAGGTTGTAATTCTTGATTGCCCAAATCTCTCATGCAAGAAGGGGGTCAAATCCCGGGCAAGTACCAATGTGAATTTTTCAATTCATATTGTAACTTTCTAAGTTTATCTTGGACATCACTGACATCGGTGAAGGAAAAGATCGTGAGGAAACCTGGACTTATAATTTTAATATTACTCTGAAATGGCGTGGTGATCGATGTTCATGCCTTTCTCTGCATCAGAAGAGGCCTTTGCTCATGGGACAGTAATAGGCTGCAATGATTGACATTCTTTCATCCACATTTTTCTTAGATAAGCAAAGATTGATGATGCCAGAAATTTAAACGAATTAAAAACCAGTAAAATAACATAAGTTTGTGTTGCTTTCTTAACATGTACTTAATTATTTTTCTTTCAGGTCAGAGTTCCTGAACCAATACCTAGGTGGCAGCACCATCTTCTCAAAGGCCAGGCGTTCAATATCCAGCAGCTTTGATCTACTCAAACGCAAGGCTAGCAGAGATGAGGGCGTCGCACCTATCATGATAAAGAAGGTGAGTTTTTTTTGTGTCTAACTGTTATATTTATGATCACCTACCCATTGATGGTCAGTTGCCAAAGACACTTTAGACCTTAGGGTCTTCGGTTAGATCCCTAATTTGGTTAATCCTCAGACCAACACCCAATTTTAATCATTCTCACAGGAAGGCTGTGGTTGCAACCTACTTTTCTTAATGATGAATTTACTCGTACGCGCTGAGCAAGATCCGTCGTTGCATTACTAACACAAATGGCCTAACAATATCATAAGAACCGTCGATGCTCTGTGATAACGACCCAAACTTACAGGTCGTGGATCAAGCATAAGTAGGCATTTTACTTTGAGTTGTTTATATCCAGATAAACATTTTAAGCTAACAGTTTTTTTAGCAAAACGCTTAAAAGCTAACAATAATCATATTACAATGTCACATAGCATCATAATTTACAAAAGCAAAATAAAATTAAAATAAGAAATATTTAAAGTGGTGTCATACACTACATCATACATATCACAAATAAAATAAGATTAGACTGGAAGCTGACCAAAAAGGTTGGTCAGATGATCATGAAGTCAAAATTAATACAATAGACAGACTGACATAAACATGCCAGTGGGTTTCAATTCTATTACAGTACAGTTTTGATTAAAATAAAATAAAAGCAGAGAAAAATTCAAATCAACTGTTTAAAAATGACAATACATCTTTCCTTAAGGTGCTAATAGTATCCACAAATATGTCGGCATTTGGGCTTCTGTCAAGGTAACGATTAATGAGGCCAATTGCTCTCACAGTTGGGCCGTTATTGGCTTGATGGATGCGCCATTCCGGTGGGCATGCAAGAAGTTGGTACCGCCGCCGCCGTCCCATACTTCGCAAATATTGCTGCGGAACATACAGATGGATATGCTCTCTTACCGATGGATTATCTACACTACTGTTAATTAACAACCAGTAGTGTTTAATCAGTTTATGTGCATTAATTTTCGCCTAAGCTGCAAAGTATCCACTCCGATCATTCCAGACACAAATAAAGAAGCATACAAGAATGGGTAGCATCCGTAGGTTCGTTTATATATATAACGGCAAAACTTTCTCGGAACTTTTTCAACCGTAATTGTATATAACTTCTCCAGATGATACCCGACAATTGCATTATACTCTAATTTAAATAAATAAATATCGCTGGACATTACACACAGCACCATCTAGGTACCACACTGTAGCAACGAGGCTTGTGTCGTGGACACCAGATAGTTGATAATACTACATAGATACTTTTTGTTTGTAAATACCTACTTATTATACATATAAACATCCATGACTCGGAAACAAATGTCCATGCTCATCACACAAAAATTTGCTCCTTCCGGGATTCGAACCCGGGACCCTAAGAACGTAAGGCAGCCTCACTACTGCTGCGCCATTCGGGTCGTCAAACCACTGTCTAAGCACGCATTTGATTATTGAAACTAAATTACTGCGCACATATGCATTGTACAGCAGCTTTATAACCTTGACACTTTTAAATTGGAAGGAAGTTCTGATGACGACACCCAATGCTTTATTGGCATCTTTGCACACCTTTTTAATGTGCTCGTGGAAATTAAAACCACTGTCTAAGGTTAGCCCCAGGTCCCATATTGTTGAGACACGTTCAAGCGAGACATCCGCCAGATTTTAGTCAAAATTAATTGGCGTGCGAGACGTAGTTATTAACATGGGCATGTCCCAGACAGGAGGAGGAGCTCGTGGCAAAATAATAACAGCCGTGCTTGCCTAGGTCGGTCTGTGGATGGGTGACCGCCCATTACATACCGAGTTTCCTCCGTGCCTCGGAAAGCACGTTAAGCCGTTGGTTCCGGCTGTCATTTGTAGATCTTTGACAGTCGTTGCAGGTAGTCAGTTACCCAAAAAGTCTGACAACCAGTCTTACCAAGGAGTATCGTATTACCCGGTACTAACTGGGCTGTGGAAGTCAGATAGGCAGTCGCTCCATGTAAAATACTAGTGTGCCGCCACATCCGGTTAGACTGAAAGCTGACTCTAAATTAGTTGGGAAAAGGCTAGGCAGATTTTTTTTTGTACTCTTCTCTCTTCTACTTGTGTCTCTTCAACCAGAACAAATAATCAAATGCGTGCTTTTACCAACACGCACTGAGCCTGCGTGGTGGATACACAGTCCACTCCCTCTCACAGAGAGAAGGCTTGTCCCAGCAGTGGGAATGTTATAAGCTGATCATACTTATGCTAACAAATAGACTTGTTCGCCATACATGGGACTGACAACATATGCCTCCAGCTCTTTTGGGGAATACAAACGTAAACATTATTTGTGTATGAAACGGCAGGGAAACCAGGAGGAGGAACACTATCCCCAAATATCGACGCCATATTGTTTTCCAGTCTAACCGTGCGACATGATTCTTCATTGTTGGTAGATAAGTAGGTGGGTAGTTGAACTCACACACAACACTAGTAGTTCACGTAAAAGCCAATAGATGGCGCTAGTCTCTTCTGGCAATCGATACCGAAAGCTTGTAATAATTGTACTGCCATCCCACAGATGGTAGGCTCATCAATATTATGATGGATGAGAATTATAGGTTGGTTATTAGTTTAAATAATCATCTTAGCAGAAAGACACTCTTGCGTCGACATGTATCATGAGAACCCAACCGTTGCTTTTCAGGAGTCATCACCTCTGCCCACTCCCGTCCCGATAGTACTGGACACAACGTCGGAGCCTTCCGGTCAGGAGCTACTGTCCCCTGAGCTAGTGAGGAGCAAGAGTCTGTCCCCTGCAGTGTTGGACGGTAAGAACTTGTGCCTAATGCTCACCGCACACATCATGATCACAACACAAGCCATGTGCGAGTTACAGCGGTTAATACCTATAGCATAGTATCGAAATTCGCATTAGCTCTCACATCTAGACGCAGGCACGTACAGAGACGTGAATGCGCGTGTTTTGGGAGTAGTCAGACACGTTTTTTCGAGTATCCAACAGCGGCGTGAATGTCAATAAAATCCATGTCATCCATTTTGTTTTGTTCGCATTGAAAAAAGCCACTGATGTAGGACTCATGTCGGCCACTACGGATGCACGACTATTGACCAATAACGTTGCCACATCACCGCGAATATGATATACCTACGCGGTATCAGGAAATATTGTGAGTGGAAGCATATGCGGCAGGCGTAAATCAATACTTAAGCTTCTTGAGGTCCTAAATCTGGCAATTTTCAAATCTATCTACATCCGTATAACGTTAGCAATGACTGATGTTTATTACAGAAGTAACACCGTCCCCGCGTTCGAACATGACCCCTACACCAGAAGAGAGCGAAGATACACAAGCGGAGGGCACACCCGTCAACTCACCTATGATGGACATGTAAGTACGGCTAAAGGAGTGGAACTCGGGATCCCTGATGTGGTAATTCGAAGTTGCCTGCTTCGTTAGTCTAGTGTTCGCTAGCGTGACTACTGAGCGTGTGGTCCTGGTTTCGATTCCCAGATTGGGCAGTGTTATTGGGTCTATCTTTCCATCAGGAATTTCTCAGTAGCAGCCACGGAGTCTGGATTTGTGTCTGGTTGATGGCAATAGGCTCGCCCCCTATTACATGCTACTTAAAAGCAACTGGCGAAATGTGGGTGTACTATTAGGCACACCCCTGTCTAACAATATGGGGATTACAGATGTTGGTGATGTTATGATGTTTCTTGATCTCTTATAAGTACACTAAACTAGATTTCTACTAAAATATACCGATAGGATTGCTGGATTCAAAATTATTTTCTAGGAGTTTTCGTACAGCTCTGGGGGAAAGCCAGCCTTAAATCGAAATCCACTTACATGATTTTAATCAAACTATGACAAGCCTTGTCTGTTGAGGTCGGCTTCCAGTCTAAATAGGATGCAGCTCTACACTAAACACGACTAATCTCCACAACACACGATACCGATCATTACTATTTACGTGATTTTGTTTTCGATTTGAAGGTAAGGTAGTTAGGTATTTTCTATAGCTTGGTTTGTCCACTCGACTGGAGCCGTAGGTACAGCTGGTAATTTTAACATAGTCCCAAACAAATTTGCCTTATTTTACAGTTTCCTAAAAGTAAGTGACAGCCGCCCTACACAAGCCGAAGCTGGCAGCGAGAACGAAGCCACCTGGAGACAAGCCATCTACGAGAAGATCGTACAACCTGAAGTGCAAGTTGAAGGTAAGCAATCTATTTAAATCAACTAGTAAAAAGCCAAGACACCGCCGCCGCCGCCGCCGCTTTTAAGTAAAGACTTAAAAGAGAAACTGGACTGGCTATCCATTCTGCTCCTAGGAACAGAATGGGTAGCCAATCGCAGGCAATTCCCTTCTCTTAACTCTAAACTTCATATCTTTATGTTATTAGTACAGATTGTAGGAAGATGTAGGGGCACCCTAAACTTAAATGAATGCAAGGGACAAAGGGAACTGTTGCGGGCGTAAAATACGCCTACTATTTTAATTACTTTTAAAGCAACCTAAAGTTTCTTGTAATAATCCCACCCAGTGATTATCTTACTGAAGGTTTTTCAATATTTCGGCGGCGACCTCTCGCGTCCGGGATTGGTCCAATCCATGGTCCGGAGCGAGACGGAATGGGACGCCGTCACCTCCTTCTGCGAAGCAGTCATGCTAGCGAAGGAGGTGGCGGGACGTGAGAGGGAGAGAACCTCACGTCCCAGCCGCCGCGGGAGACACATCGGGCGTCGGGGGGCCACAGTAGGCGCGGGCCTGTGGACGGTGAGCTATGGGCTAGCTCGCCGTCCGTCCGGCTTATGACGACAGGCCGTGTCGACGGCGCAAGAGTGTTCCACGCGCGCCTCAAAGAGATGTCAGCAAACGGGAAGGGGTCCGAAAGGACCGATGCCTGCCAGGGTGGCGAAACTGTTCGAAAGAGATACCGCGGCCCTGGAACACAAAGGGCAAAAGAAGGAACATGGATGGGTTTTGGCCCAGAGTGGGAGGGGGGGTCATTTGATGATTTCCTATCCGTTAAAAAAAAACAAAGGTTTTTCAATATTTTCCTAACATAGTCACTGACTAGGTTTGTTCACAACATGTGGTTCTATAATTAGGTAAAGAGGCCTTATTCAAAAACAGTTACCCTATGGCAAAGCTTCTGCCTTGCTGATAAAATAAGCTAATCAGCAAACTATCCGGGCTGATGGCATTAAGGTCCTAGGCCATTCAAATTCCCAGTTTTAGTTAACAGCAATTTTATTTGATCTCAGGAGAACTAACATCGCACCGCAAGACTTCAGGTCCAAAAGCCAAGAGGACCAGGGAAGAGCTTCGTCAACTGTGGAAGATGGCGATAGACCAGACCATTCTACTAGTCAGGATGGAGAAGGAGAATGCTAGACTGAGACGTAAGGCCTTTAGAGTACAAACAATGGGGCACTTAATATCGTGTTCTGAGTGTCCTGTTTTAGCTCATTACAGAAACTGATGGACGCTACTGAAGGCGACAAACTCATAGCCCAGTTATGGGTCAGACCCAATTTATATTGCCATTGACACGCTACGACGAAGGCACGAACTGTAAAACGAGCCCATGCCCCAAGAAGAAAATATACAGCGAACTTCGTGCTCGGTACTCATGCCATGCTGCGAGTCGGTCATTAGCCAAATGGTTGCGAGGCTGACTATCCAGACGGTCAAGTATCGCAACGTGTGCTAGTTTTCTTAAAGATTTTCAGATAAATCGTTGACTCCCCTCACATTTTTCTATCCCAAGTAATAAAGGAAGAACCTTTAACACAATAACACTGAAAAAACACAGAAAAAAAACCTGATGGCACAATAACACTTACTACACTTACAAACCGAAGATCTAATAACGTCTTAGACCCCTCGCTAAGTTGCGACCTCTAGATCCATGAGCTAATCGATTTACTAAATTAAAATTTCCTTCCAGAAAACGAAGAATCGTCAGCAGTCCGCAGAATAAAGCTGGAATACAATGAGCTAGGAATTTGCGACGCTGGTGTTAGCCTCATGTGGGACTCCTTACTGTCTCGTGACTCCTCGCAACCCATGGCCAAGGTTGACAGGCATATGCTGACCCAGGCTGTGATACAAGGTAATCATCTGACTAGCCAATTAATTTTTTTATCTTACTGGATGCAGCTAAATATCGGATTTTACATGGATCGACTGCCTATCTATCTTTCATTATCAAGTAAATGGGTAACACGGTAGGCATCACTTGGTAAAACTGATTGTCAACATGGTAATGTTTCTTGTTATTTTTTTAAACAAAATGAGTCCTAAGCAAGAGCCTTGGGGAACTCTTCTGTGCATTTGTAGTGCAGATGTTTGAAATCAAACTGTTAGTATATGAAAGGCTTTATTTAGTACCGTTTTTATGGATTTTGATATGCATTATGTGGACTTTAGAACATACATCTAATTTAGTTTTTTTTTGTGTTATCATTATCTAAGGCATTAGACTGGTTGAATTTTTGAGATGATCAGTGTTCTACACCAAACTGACACCGACATTCGACGACCGGAATGGCGCAGCGGTAGTGAGGCTGCCTTACGTTCTTAGGGTCCCGGGTTCGAATCCCGGTAGGAGCAAATGTTTGTGTGATGAGCATGGACATTTTTTTCCGAGTCATGGATGTTTATATGTATAATAAGAATGTATTTACAAACAAAAAGTATCTATGTAGTAATATCAACTATCTGGTGTCCACGACACAAGCCTCGTTGCTTAGTGTGGCACCTAGATGGCGCTGTGTGTAATGTCCAGTGATATTTATTTATTTAATCAGAAATTTATACCAGCAACGTTAGCGCCGATACTCGGGATTCTCTTGGAATCTTTTTTAGTATTTTTCTCGCAGTCGCTGTATCAACACGCGTGTCCGACACGCGTGTTGATACATAGCTACAGGCTCAAACGACATGCCATGTCGTTTGAGCCTGTAGCTCATGGCCAAGCGGTACCAATCACATGAGTAATTACAACATGTATTAGAACGTTAACTGATCGTGTTCCCCGCAGGCGTGCCGCGCATGTCCCGCGGCGGCGTGTGGTACTTCCTGGCGGAGCAGGCGTGCCTGCGCTCGGCGCCGCCCGACACGGGCACCTGCCCGCTGTACCACGCGCCCTACACCGCGCTGCTGGGCGGGCTCACCAAGCACCAGCATGCCATACTCATCGACTTAGGTAAGTACAATCAGCAAACAGCCTTTATCGTTCACTGTTGAGACACGGGCCTCAGGTGTTGGTAGGTGTCACAGTTCTTCGGATTCTAGGTCATCACGGTTTCCTCACGATGTACTACTTCACCGTTTTTAAGCGGCAATGATGAAATAAATTACCCATATAACGCACCTGCCTGGTTTTGTACCCCTACTTCCAGCTCGTGAATCGGGGCCCTTACCAATGGGCCACCATTGCTCTGTTACAAGAATACCAAAACACAAATAGCTGATGCAGGTCTTACAGCTGCTAGGTTGAAGTTTAACTACTGGGTCGTTCATAAACGTCACATGTCGAAGCAGCAATGAAAGACAATAGCATCTCAAAAAAACAAAAAGTCTATTTGAGCTACTGGTCGTCTTTATACTGTGTCCTAGTCGTCGATCCATCTCCTACGGATTCAACTAGATCTCTTTTTGATCTTGAACTGATGTTATTGTTACCATTTTTCTTCCAGGGCGAACATTCCCGAAACACTCATACTTCGCATCAGCACTGGGCCCCGGACAACTAGCTCTGTACAACATACTGAAGGCATACTCTCTGCTGGACCCCGATGTCGGCTACTGTCAGGGACTGAGCTTCGTGGCTGGCGTGCTGTTACTACATGTAAGTATATTATACATCATATCAACTGGTCCTGTACACTGAAAACTTGAGTCTTGATATTATTTTGTATATCATATGTTCTTTGTTGACAGATGGAAGAGGCCGAAGCATTCATACTGCTCCGTCACCTAATGTTCAGAAGAGGTCTTCGGAAGCAGTATCTCCCCGACATGAGCGCTCTGCAAGTTCAGGTAACTACTGCAATTTATCTTATAACAAAATTAATATAAGGAAAAGTAAATCTTTTGAATTTTGGCAACTCTCCGCAGTTGTTGCAAATGCCGAAAGATCGAGAAGTAGTGTCTGTTCCAATGTACCAATCTAATAAACTATAACCTCCACAGCTGTACCAACTCTCCCGCCTGCTCCGCGACCACGAGCCAGATCTCCACGCTAAGCTAGAAGCCCTAGACATCTCACCAGCCCTCTACGCGGCACCATGGATGCTCACTCTCTTCACCAGTCAGTTCCCGCTGGGATTCGTCGTAAGGGTATTCGGTAAGTGAATGTAAACGTAATGAAGTATGTGAGAGAGTTTTAATTCTTATCTTTAGGATCTGTTGTGTATAAATATCTACCTTTGAAAAGACTGGTTGTCTTTTCAAACATATATAAATTTGTAACAAAGATACAAAGATCTATCGGCTGGGACCAATTGCTAATTGCTTTGGTTATTTAAATGTTCGAGGCAATTGGGGTTTCCTTTTAGCCCAATAACTCCAACCTGATAATAAGTGACAAAATAGCGTGCCCAAATGTTTAATTATTCCTTGCTGCATTAGACACACACCACAGCACAGATATATCGCAAAGACCAGTGTCTTTCGGCGGCGGCGACCTCTCGCGTCCGGCCTTGGTTCAATCCATGGTCCGGAGCGAGACAGAATGGGACGCCGTCGCCTCCTTCTGCGAAGCTGTCATGCTAGCGAAGGAGGTGGCGGGACGTGAGAGGGAGAGAACCTCACGTCCCAGCCGCCGCGGGAGACGCACCGGGCGTCGGCGCCGGCCACCGTAGGCGCGGGCCTGTGGACGGTGAGCTATGGGCTAGCTCGCCGTCCGTCCGTCTGATGACGACAGGCCGTGTCGACGGCGCGTTCGTGTTCCACGCGCGCCTCAAAGAGATGTCAGCAAACAGGAAGGGGTCCGAAAGGACCCCTGAAGGAGATACCGTGGCCCTGGAACACAAAGGGCAAAAGAAAAATGGATGGATTTCTCAGTACAAGTCTGACACTACCTCCTGCTCCGCCCAGAGTGGGCCCTCCCACTCTGGGCGGAGCGGCAGGGAGTGTCATCTGATGACCCGTACAAAAAAAAAAAAAAAACCGGTGTTTTTCGAAAAATACTCCCGCGTGTAAATTATTTTCGCGAGAACATGTCAATTGCAAAAATCTTTTCAAGTGTCTCCATCGAATATTTTTCCTGTAATAGTAACTCTTAACAGTCATACTGTTCTCTTTCTAGATCTAATCTTCCTGGAGTCTTTGGACATCGTGTTCTCGGTGTCACTCGCGCTGCTCTCAGCTCACAAGGATGGACTGATGCTGTGCGAGAGCTGCGAGGAGGCCGCCGAGTATCTCAAGCACAAGCTGCCCGACATGAACCGGGGCTTCTATTTGAAGGTCATGAAAAAGGTACGTTGGACTTGCAATATTTCCACGGTAGGTGCAAATGGTAGGAATGGTAATTGCAAGGTGTAAGCGGACCCTTCCGGAGCCGCCAACCAAGCATTCTGTACATGAAACTAAATAACTCTACGCAAAAATTATTGCTCGGCTTTTCTTTTTGGGGTGTAAAATCAAGTTTTATTGTAGGATTCGCTGTTACGCACTCAAAATATTGTACTGATGGATGCATTGAATAGTACGGGGTCGTGGAGGTATTACAGTAAAGATATAACATTGAAAACATTGGAAACATTGGAATTGAATTGAATAAAAAAAAAAACTTATGAAAAAGTTGGAACTTTGACGCCCTATATCTCCATAACTAGAACGTCCCCAGGCATGGTCTAGAACAAAAAAATGATCGCAATGACGGGAAGAACAAGTCTTAGAAAGTCTTAGTGCCTTGGCTTCTTTACGGGTACTTTTACATCAATTATAAAAGGTCAAATCTCGATAAAATTTCCGATTGATTCAAACTTTCATCCTCTATTTAAGCATTTTAGGGTTTTAATTTTCTTAGATCTTTCCCTAGTGTTCACTTTCCTTTACAAAACTATCGTGCAAAATTCGTGCCCAGCTATCTTAGCTTTGTGAATTTTATTAAATAAATAATATTATCTCGTCTTGGAACGCGGTGGCTGATTATTCAAAATGGTCGTGGTTGATCCACCTTCACTTTGACCCTTCACACCAGTGGAGTGGTAACCACTATGCACGACAGAATTTTGACACATGACACATCAGCTGAATCGGCGGGGTGATGCGCATTGTCAAGAAATTCAAGAATTTTCGTGAACTTTCAGCATTCGATTTTATAATGAAAAATATGTCGCGGCAGCTGTTTCATACGATAAGTTTGTGGTTAATATCTCCAAAAACGTGTTGATGTCGGTAAAATGGCGTCAGTCTATTGCCAAATATGTGTAAATTACATACCACTACACCCTTCCAAAAATAGGAAACTTAGATGCGCTTGAAATAATGTACATGGACAAGTTTCTCGTTTGCTAAAAAAACTCGAAAGGGCAAAATAAAGACAGTAACATTCTATCTGCGTTCTTATTTTTACCATTATTCATACAAAATTTCATAAAAAAACACGTTCCAAGTCTTGACAAATATTACTAAAACCTCTTAGTGCTGACCGTAAACCCAAGATTCAACATTCGATTAAAAAGTTGCAGTCAGCCTAATCGATTACTCGCAATGAAATCAAGTTTGGAAAAAAAAAGTTGAAACGGAATAAAAACTCCTTGGTATAATTTCAAATAATTATATCATTTTAAAATTAACATTTATGCTATCTTTTAGAATAATCTTATTTAGTAATTATTCGATGCTTTTGGCTGATTTCAAGAGAAGGAGAATAAATCTCCTCTCCTCCTCTATTCTATACTAATATTATAAAGAGGTAAAGTTTGTGAGGTTGTAGGGGTTAAACTCTGGATCTGCTGAACCGATTTTGAAAATTCTTTCACTAATAGGTAGCTACATTATCCGCGAGTGCCATAGGCTATATTTACAATGTGCCCGTGGGATAATTTTCGACCAAAACGCTAGCGAAACCGCAGGCAACAGCTAGTAAATAGACAGACGGACAGATCGACAGACTGACTGACAGACAGATTGACAGACTGACGGACCGACTGACAGACAGACTGGTAGACAGACTGACCGACAGACTGGTAGTAGAGGTGGGCGCCGCGCCGGCGCGGCGGCACCGCGCCGCGTCTTGGGCGCCGCCGCCGCCGCCGATCATTTGAAATTTGGCGCCGATTGAGGCGGGCGGCGCCGAGGGCCCAGGCCGCTGTGAACCCGCGCCCGCGCGGTACGCGCCACCGCCAGTCGTCACGGCACTTTCGCGCTAGTTGCCACGTACGCTCTTGACTTGGAACCTGACTGACTTTGACTCGAAAATGAACCAACTGGTGACGATGATGACGTTTTACAGAATTTTCAAACGTTCAATACTGAGTTTGGCGATATAAATCACTTGCAAAGCATCAAAACTGCAATGCCGACCCGTTGGCATATTAGAGATGTGCTAAGCATGTTAGAGAGCTTGGTGCATTGTTGCAATAGGAATCCAGTAAACATCATACTCACAAAGATTGGCCAGGAAGACTTGAAACTAATACAATTAGAATGGAACCTGCTGGAAGACCTTATTATATTTCTTCGAAAGTTTCGCGAAGCTGTCGGAAGTTTTATGTGCGCAAAAGTCTGTTTCTGTTAATTTCTTGCTCTTGTGTTTCGCTCTGAATTAAAAGAGATTTTATATTCGATCTCAGACAAAGAAAGAGTCACAATGATATCGCTTAAAAATAGAATACCAAAGAAATTTCATCACAGATTTCTTTTGACCAAAAACGTAGTAGTGGTATCTCTTTTAGATCCCTGTTTTCAGAATTGAAAGAAATCGATTCTTATGTAGAAGAAAGAAATACCAATCGTGTGGCTTTTATGGCAGATTGCATCAATGAACATGTAAATACTTCCCGTGATCTTACAGAGCATCCTATCAGATCCAAGGTCCTCTTCGACTCAATCTTTGCTGACAAAATTATATAAGAAGCATAGTAGTTTCAGCGACATTGAAAAGGTAACGCGAACAGATTTTTCTTTTCGAGATGCTGGAGATACCTAGCTTCGGTCTACCCCAAAGAAGTGGAGATTTTGAACGGAGATGTGCTTGCCTATTGGCGAGAGAAGAAAAATGTGATCCCAGGACTTGCTGCGCTTGCCAGGACTATTCTTGTAATTCCTGCTATAAGTACGCCGAGTGAACGTGTTTTTTCAATAGCAGGATTGGTTTTGAACACTAAAAGATCGCGGTTGAGCCCTACACGCGTCAACAAAATAATTTTCATCCATGACAATTATAAATATTGTAAAAACTTTAAAATATATATTTTTCTGATTTTAATGTTTATTTCCTTCCTTTGATCGCTTTATAACACTTAAACCAGAAATGGTTCTTTTTTTTTAAACACCCGCGCCGCGGCGTGGCGCCGCCGCGCCGACCAGTTCCACCAGGCGCGCCGCCGCCGGCAAATTTTTCTTCACTTCTAACTGGTAGACAGACTGACCGACAGACTGGTAGACAGACTGACCGACAGATCGAGAGATAAACAGATAGACAGACTGGCAGACTGATTAAAAGACAGACTGACAGACAGGCCCACAGACAGACTGATCAACAGCCTGACAGACAGACTGACTGCAGACAGGCAGACTGATAGACAGATTGAAAGACAGACTGATAGACAGACTGACAGACGGACAGGTCGACAGACTGACATACAGACTGGCAGACAGATTGACTGGCAGACTGGTTGAAAGACAGACTGACCGACAGACAGACTGGTAGACAGACTGACCGACAGACCGGTAGACAGGCTGACCGACAGACTGACAGACGGATAGGTCGACAGACTGACTGACAAACAGATTGACAGACAGATTGATAGATTGACTGATCGACTGACTGACACACAGACTGACAGATTGACAGACCGATTGATACACAGACTGATCGACAGACTGACAGACAGACTGGTATACAGACTGGCCCACAGACCGGTAGACATACTGACCGACAGACCGGTAGACAGACTTGTCAGTCTACAGACTCACAGACGGACGGGTCGACAGACTGACTGACAGACCGGTTGACAAACGGATTGATAGACGGACTGATCGACAGACTGACAGACAGACTGGTAGACAGACTGACCGAAATACTGACAGACAGACTGGTAGAGAGACTGACCGACAGACTGGTAGACAGACTGACTTGCAGATCGAGAGATAGACTGACCGACAGACTGACAGACAGACTGACAGATTGACAGACCGATTGATACACAGACTGATCGACAGACTGACAGACAGACTGGTATACAGACTGGCCGACAGACCGTTAGACAGACTGACAGACAGACTGGTAGACAGACTGACCGACGGACTGGTAGACAGACTGACTGGCAGATCGAGAGACAGACTGACCGACAGACTGACAGATTGACAGGCCGATTGATACACAGACTTACGTGTCTACCGGTCTGTCGGTCAGTCTGTCGATAAGTCAGTCAGTCTAGACAGACTGACAGACGGACTGGTAGACAGACTGACTGACAGACCGGTAGACAGACTGACCGAAAGACGGACAGACGGACGGGTCGACAGACTGACTGACAGACCGGTTGACAAACGGATTGATAGACGGACTGATCGACAGACTGACAGACAGACCGGTTGAAAAATGATTGATAGACAGAATGATCGACAGACTGGCAGACAGACTGACTGACAGACCGGCAGACAGACTGACTGGCAGACCGGTAGACAGACTGACCGAAAGACTGACAGACAGACTGGTAGATAGACTGTCTGACAGATGGAGAGACAGACAGACTGATCGACCGACTGACAGACAGACCAACAGACTGACTGCAGACAGGCAGACTGATAGACAGATTGAAAGACAGACTGGTAGACAGACTGGCTGACAGACTGGTAGACAAACTGACCGACAGACTGGCAGACGGACGGGTAGACAGACTTACTGGCAGACAGATTGACAGACGGACTGATCGACAGACTGGTAGACAGACTGACCGACAGACGGTACCGGTAGACAGACTGATCGACAGACCGGTAGACAGACTGACCTACAGACTGAACTAACAGCGTGAGATTTGGCATTTACATTTACATTTAATATTTTTTTAATTTTTTGCATTTACCCACGGGGAGGCTGTTGGCATCCCCAACATTTTATAAATTATATTTGTTGTCTTGCAACACTTTAACTGTCAATGTCAATATTTTTATGTCAGAACAACGTTCAGTTCAAAAATATAGCAACTCGATTGTCTCCATGAAACAAGTCACGGTTTTTTATTCCCACAAAACCTCTCTCTCAATATTACAACCCACAAGCCTTAACAGAGGCCTTGCTTGGGAACCAAATATTTTTTTTCTAAGGGCCCAAGACCTGGGTATTCTATATCCAACCACAGATAATATAATACTTCGTCCAATCGACCAAACAATAGAAAAATATTTATTTTTAAGTAATTCTACAAAAAAATACTTAAGTCTCTTTTTAAAATTTTAAGTTTTGCCGTTTACTGAAACGGCAAAACTAAAAATTTTAACAGCGGTAGCAGCGGTATCAGTATACCGCATCATTATATTATGCCATTCAGCGTTGAGTAGTGTCATCCTGAAAAGATAATCCTGGCTGAAAGATCAAATACAATTGAAATTATGTCTATTCATCCAAATTGAACGAGTATCTATACAAAGTTTCGTGTCTGGGCTATTAACCGTTGAGGAGTTCCCTCGTGAGGAGAATATCCTGGCTGCAGGATGATGTCATGATAGAAATCATATTTATTCATCAAATATGAACGCATATAAAAAAATTCTTATCTGTGCTATTAACTGTTAAGGAGTTCCGTCATGAGAAGACGATCCTGCTTGCATGAAAGAAATTATCTATATCTATCAAAATCAAACGCGTAGATAGAGTTTTGTGTCCGCGCTCTTAACCGTTGAGGAGTTCTCTCGTGAGGAGACGATCCCGGCTGCAGGACTAAGTAATGTTTCTCATAAGAATGTATTGTCACCAGAACCAAAAGTGTGTGCAAAATTTCAGCTCAATCGGTATAGGGGAACTGGTTTGAAATTCAGTTTCAAGATTTGGCCAATACTTACTAACAAATTATGTAGATAATTTAAATACAATATAAAATTGAACAGCGAATGCATTCATAATTTAATTTTTTATAAGTATAGAATAAAAACGGCACGAATTTAGCCATAGTTAGTCTGTGCTGTTTGTTGTGTCGGTTTTAGTACAACAATGTACGAAAAACTATTAAAATGACTATTATAAACTTAAAAAAATAATTAGTGTTTATTTATTGTATTTTACGCTTAAAACAAATTTATTTTAATTTCAATCTATAATTTTTTTAAATTCCTTAATTTAATTTCTCGATTTGATCGAAATTTACAAAAAAAGAATCGATTGAAATAATAGCTTCCACACATCAAGATAACAAAAAAAAAAATGGTCGTCAATTTCGAATATAAATTGAGGAGTGGTAATGAATATTACGAGTTATTGGTCCCGCATTAGTAAACTACTCTAAGATCAGGGCATTTTCATGTTGTTTAGAATAATTGGAATGATATTTTGTCATATTTGTTGTCGAATTAATACGCGTCTGTGTGATGTAATGTGAAAAATAAAAATGTAAACACGCAAGTTTGGCGCGAAACTTCGACTTTTGATATCAAAATTCGTCATTACCACTGCTTACTTAAATTGAACCCTGGATTAATTCGTCACATAATTAAATGACAAGTTAATCATTCTCAACATACTGGAGCTTGGATGTCCGAAAACCACTATTTTCATGATTTTTAGCCTCGGCCAGCACTGCCGTCAAAATGGCGATGACCGTATTTACGCACTTGGATTTTTTAAGGGTAAATTAAGAAACTTGCGCGCTAAAGACAGAAGTTTTAATGGCGAGGACATATGAACTTTTTATCCAACTCTCTTAATTAGCGCACACTCATAGTATTTGATAATCGGAATATTAAATATTTACTTATTTAATGAGGATGACGTATGACTTAAACGCTTGCCCCTTTAGGGGCCGGTACCAAGTCAGCGGAGGTTTGTGTGTCGCGCCCCCAAAGGTACCCGTACCGAACTTTATGGTTAAGGTAGGGAAATTCTAAATACCAAAAGTTGAAGTGAGAATGTCACATTGACAGGTGTCAAACTATAAAATGTCGACTACCAGTAGTACTACGGGTAAAAAAAAACTTCCCGTGGTACTACTGGATCGCTTGGTAGTTTGTACGGGTATTACCCGTGGTACTACTGGTAGTATTACTGGTAGTACCACGGGCAATAAACGGGATATATATGGGTTGGATGAAAAATTTCTAAGGTAGGGCCATAGAAATTTTTCATCGGTTATTGAAAAAAAATGCTATTTCCTCCAAAAGTGCAATACCTGCACGGTCAAAATGTATGGAACAGCTGGTTTTCGCCCCATATTGTATTCCAAGTATGGCTTCACACTGTAGCGGAAAAGTCCCAAGTTACATTCTTACGTCGAGCAAAATTTTATTTGCTTTATCATAAACCAGATGTGTCTTACTGCAGGGCAATGTGCCAGGTGCCTCCCTTTCCCTGCCCTCTTTCAATTTTTCTCTGTCTGTGGCTATTTGGGCCCAATCCTTTTGGTAAGAGTCCAGCTGGTCAAGCCATCTCTACCTCGTTATTTCGTTTATTCGTCTGAAAATTCTTGGAATGAGCCCGGAGTTAAAATGTCCATTACCTAGCCCTTTATGACGTGGCAAGACGAGGGTGTTCATAACCAATTTCTGTGAACCTTTTATGTGTAAAAGATATAACATCAATTGTAATAACCACACTCCTTTTATTATAGGTACTATCACTGGACATAAGCCGCCAGCTGTGCGACTACGCGGTGGAGTACGCCGTGCTACGTGAGGAGATGCCGCGACTAGCCGCTCTAACGGAGGACAATAAGCAGCTGGTCGAGGATAAGAACAGGATGGGCGAGGAACTTGATGTAAGTTCATTCAAAATTACTTATGCCTCGTACTGCAACAAACTGCACCTACATGGTTAAAATGAAATTAGCTAGCGAAACTCCAGTGATGTGATGAATACCGATACCTAAACAAATTAAAAACTGATTTAATTTAAGGAGTGAAATGTGTAAAGATAAAGAAAAGGTTCAAAAAATCAATTTAATCTTAATCTTATTAAGATATCGTCACAAGTAAGACAATATCACGCCTGTGTAATTCACGCGAAATCAAACAGTTTTTTTTACCAACTTTTAGCTTTCTTCTGCGTTCTGCCCAGCCTTTTGGTAACTATGTTTGGCTGGGTTTCCAGATTTACTGAATTTTACATGGAGGGACTACCTCTGTCTTCCGCAACCCAATCAGGCAAATCATCATATTCACCTGATGATGATCAAAGTTGGAAATATATTTATCTTACATTTTGGCTTAATTTCAAATACCAATATTAACTTAACCATTTCCAATTACAGGAAGCAATGGACGCAATAACAAACTACCAGAAGAACCAAGCCAAACTAGAAGCGATGAACAAATCCTTAGAACAACAACTAACATTACTCAGCAGATACATCTCTGCTCACCAGAAACAAGACATACCCATAGAAATAAAGAAAATAGTACAAACCCACAGCAAGAAGCTGACCTTCAAAATATTCTCCACGAAATTCTCCAACGAAGAACAGGAAGATCCGAGGAAGAACTTCAAAACGGGTATGAGTTCGCCAAATTTATTTGCGAAAATCCGGGAGGATTCGCCTAAAGACATCGAGCATGAACGAAGACAGTTTATGATGAAGAAGTCTCAGTCTGTACATTCTGGTTTGATAGCGAGTATGAAGAACAATCAGCTAAAAACATTGGATGAGAAAAATGGGAATCATAAAACTGAAAATATCACAGAAACATTAAAAGAACTAGGCAAGAAAAACTCAGGATTTTTCGCCAGCACTCACGAACAAATTCGCCAAGAAAGGCTATTTGAACATCAACTCAAGAACAATTTCGACGAAAATCTACGTCGTCTAGACGAAAAATTGAACGAAAAGCTAAACCCGACTTCTTACATAGATGATTTAAGTATCTTCCAGAGTAGGAAAAGTATGTCTTTGAATTTACAGCCTTTGAAAGACGGGAAGGTAAATGATAGTGGGTTCGTAACCCCGTTGAGTCCCGACGAGTCGAAAAATGATTCTTGTTCGACGATTTCTCATCCGTTGAGTGACGTCGACGTCGAAATTAAATTCGATGGACAATCGACTAAATTAAAACAGATTAGACCTATAAAACACGTTACTGACAAATCGTAGTACTTGCCTTGTACTGTGGAGTATTACATTTTAATTACGCAAGGTCAAATTGAATTATTTTTGTCGATATGTAATTGCGGTCAATGACCCCAATAAATCAACAAATTAGTAACTTTTTGGCATTATCCTGTTTTAGACACCCTTTACGTTTGTTGAGTTTTGCTAGCTAATTCAATTTGACCCAGTATGAATGCCGCTTTGCCGGTCAATGTTGTAATATTGTTTGCCTTGTACGCATTAGGCCGCGTATTAACCAAAGCGATCGTCACACGTACATGCGACCGTCATTCGGTTTCTTGAAAAAAATGGGGGACATATGAACAATACAGGGTGGGAGGATCACCGATGCACAAACACTTTGGTACCACGTATACAGTGTAGGTATTGTACTTTTGTAGCAACAGCTGTTTTATTTTTGTCAGTGTCTCTTCTACCCTGTATAACCACAGATAAAAAGATCGCCTCTTTGCGCGACTGTTCGCTTTGTTTAGGACGCGAGGTAAATGTGGATGAAGCTTTAGATAAGCAAATCGTTGCCTACAGTAGTGATATAAGTAGTACCTACCAATATGATAGTTTGTTGAATGAATGTAACATCAAACCGCACGGACTAGACTGTGAACACCGAAGTTTGACAGGGTAAAATCTGAATTCCGGCCCTGTCTGTTTGACCGAACTTTGAATGACTTTAGTTTGAAATCATCAATACATTATAAATGAACGAAATGGTCTCTTATAATTTAAATAATGTTGATGATTTGTAATCAGTTCGAGGTAGATGAATGTTGTTTTTTCAATGAAATGGGAAAAACTTTTATATTTATTCGACAGACTATAGTATGTACATAAATGTTCTTTTATAAGTCTTGTAATAGAAGATCACACAATCAGAAACAAATGGCTGAAAGTAGTTGAAAAAGTATCCTTGGTTTCTTAAGGGGGAAGCGTCAGGGTTGCCCGCGAAATTCAAATTTTATTACGTTTTTTGCAATTTGCAGGTCAGTGTCAGGTTGTATGTTGATAAAAAATGAGTCGCGCAAGTACTACGTATATAGTTACAGAATTATAATCATTAAAATCATCAATACAACCCTCTAAGTTCATTTAACCCCATTGAATGACTTTTTCATGAAATAGTTACAGAATAGGGTTAAATGAACTCAGAGGGTTTTATTAATACTTTTAATGATTATAATTCTATAACTCCATACGTGTTACTGGCGCGATTCATATTTTCATCAACATACAACCTGACACTGACCTGAAAATTGCAAAAAACGTAATAAAATTTGAATTTCGCGGGCAACCCAGACGCTTCCATCTTAAAGTCTGTATATATTGCGTTGTCCTATATCAACATAAAGATGGATGACTGTTGTTTTGTCGATTATTAAATTGATTATGTAAATCTCGTTTGTTGCCCGTGGTACTACCAGTATTACTACCAGTAGTACCACGGGTAAAAAAGCAATCCGTAGAACTACCTAGCGATTCAGTAGTACCACGGGAAGTTTTTTTTTACCCATGTTCCTCTGGATGCGTGCCCGGTTGAAAGCAATAGGCGTTACGTAGGGCCTAAACATATCTTACGAAATCTGGGTGTACTAATAGGTACACATCTGCCGAATCTCACATCTGCCCTTCGGCGACTACAAGCGTGATGTAGTGCTATGTGTTGATAGCAGATGCAGTGGTCGGAGGTTCTCGTAGCCTAATCAAAATGATGAAAATGTTAGGTCGTGCGAATTCGCGAACGTCGAGACGTAAAGTTCGGTTTCGTCGAATAAAATAAACGCGACTCATGCTTTAGTTAGGACACGCGGTCAGACTTTTAGAAACCAAGGTGTAGTAAAATTGTTATCTAAGTGACTTATAAAATAAAATGCGTATATATACGAGGGTCTGTGTTCATAGAATAGGGTATTATAATACGTTATTTACTTTGTGGATAAGTGGGAAAAGAATCTCGTGTCACACGAGTTGTGCGAGAATATGTCATACCGTGGTTATAAGACTCAGAAAGTTGGTAGCGCGACAGTCAATACAGAAGATTTCGATCAAATCGACTGTGGTAGACGGATAAGCAGACACATGAGTCATCATCCCGCTATTTAATTCAGATGTACGGAACCCTAAACAGTAAGCCATAGTCGGAATTAACGCCGCCATATTGTTTTACAATTACCACAGACAATTTCTTAAATGTTTACAGTTCAGTTCAAACTTTATGGCGGCTCGGAAGTTAGCTGCGAGTGACGGACTGTGCAGATAAAACGGTTCACACTTTAAGGCGGATCGGAATATCTAACGTAAAGCTGCGCAGAACAGAATTTTAGGTATCAGCGAGGCGCAGAGGACGCATCGTCTTGACTGTATAATGCGCAGACTATCACTCGCAGCTAACTTCATTATTCATTTCAGCCAATTTATCAGTGCAGGCGGCAACACAGAGAACTAAAATAAATATACCAAGTTTGACATATCGATGCACTTTTTCTTGACAAGCAGCGCCACCTTGAACTGCACAGTTAAAGTGGTCATACTGTACTTGGATGAGTTCAATCCTTACGTTTGTCTCGTATATACTTTTCGTACTTATCCTGTAGGTATAAAAGCGTTAGAAAATAGTGTAGGTAAATAATAGTATTTTAATATTAGACCCTCGGACTTGCTTATGTATCACAGCTTCCATTTATACACCAATAATATTTAAGTAAATATAAAAATAAATAAATGTTATATATAAATATATTTATTGCACAATTTACTTATAAATTATTGTTTGTGGACACTATAAATATATAGATGCATATAAAAGTAGGGAATTGATATTTTGCTTTTAATTTATACCTATTGCTATTTTCTTATACTTATTTGAATTGTTGTAATTTTGTATTGTTTTACCTGCAAAGTATTTCTATAAAAATAAAAATAAACTTTGCTAACCAAATTTCCTTTGGTACCAAACAAATCTGTGTTCATAAAATCGGCCAAAAACTTGCAATATTATTTATAATGTATTTCGGTAAAATTTATTGATTCAAATCGTATAAGTTTAATGGCCTAATTTTGGATAAATAATTGAAGGGAATATATACAAGGTCTAATTGAATTAGCTAGTGCAACTTCAAAGACATGATGACGTCATGAGAAACACAAAGAAGAATAAATTAATTAATTATTTGTGTTCGCTAGCTAATTTTCTTTGACCCTATATTGTATTGTTTTTTTTTTAAGTTTTGCTACTTCAGCTTATTTACATTTTTAGGTTTTGAAAAAGAATTATTGCAACCTATTTTTATTTACATTCAAATATAATTCAGTTTTTTTTTATAAAACAAATGATAAAAAAAAAACAAAAATATGTATAACGAAATATAAATTGCTCAAAATTGTTTATTTTTTATTAATAATTATAAATATTTTATTACGTAAGGACACTGTGAAATTATTGTTTGGCTTAAATATAGTGAAATATTGTGATTTATTGTATAGATATTAAAAAATAAATAAATGAATAGTTGATTAAACTAATATGTTTCATTTATGTCTACCTAACGTAACCTCTTTATAACACCAATTTATTTTCGAAAGAAGTAATATCCTCCCGACCGCTGTGCTAACAAAGATACACTTTGTGTTCGTTTACCTACCCTCACAGTCCAAATGGATGGCAATTCGACACGGCGCGGCGGCAGAGAGAGATCAGGGGGCCTAAAATGGCTGCTTATCATAATATGAATCACGTTAAAATTTAAAACTCTTAAAATGGACTTTGTGGTCATAACCATAAAGACCATTTTAAGAATTTTAATTTTTTAACGTGATTCATATTATGATTCTGATAAAGCTTCCATTTTAGGCCTACAGGACCAACGGCTTGACTTGATGACCGAACACTCACGCACGACGGTAACACTCCATCAAACTAAAGTAATTCATGGGAAAGCCTTACTAATAAACAAATCGTAGCACATTAAAACTCAAACAACGTATAGCTATCCATAATAGGAACTTATTAGTTCCATGAAGCTATTTGTCAAAGGTTCTCTTGCGCTCAAAATGTCAAAATGAAATTAAAGTTTCGACATCACGTCAAAATTTCTGTTTACAAAATTTAGAAAATGTAAAAAAAAAACTAAAATAAATTTTCCATTTTTATAAAGAAACTAAATTTCTGTGTAATTATATTCAATTCATAATTATATATTATGTTACCAAATACAAATACGTAGACAAATTCAATTTCATAAAACGTAAGTTTAGAAGTCTTAGGGAAACTAAAGATTGAATCAGGATTTACGAAAATCGCCGAGGGAGGCCTAGAAAACGCTGGCGTGACGACCTAGCCTGTGAGAGATCTGCTGGAGAAAACCGCACAGAGAGACGAGTGGAAGGCTATGGGGGAACCCGTTGCCCAGCAGTGGGACAATATAGGCTAAGGAAAAAAAAGTGAAAGTGCAGTGGTCGAATATTCATGCAGGAGTTGAATGCCATACTAAATCTCTTCGTATTATGCTTCTTTCTTCTGTTTTACGTGTTTGATGAAAGGAAAGGGCTATGCTCAAAGTATCTCTGGGTACTTAAAATGGCTGCCATATCAGAATCATAATGCGAATCACGTTAAAAATTTAAAAATCTTAAAATGGACTTTGTGGTCATAATCATAAAGACCATTTCAAGAATTTTACATTTTTAACGTGATTCATAGTATGATTCTGATAAAGCTTCCATTTTAGGCCCCCTGTACATAACATTCGAATTTATACTACTTAATATTAAAAACAGGTGAAGTTTAGATGGAGGTATTCTCCGAAACGATTCATTCGTTTTCAGTTCTTTGATGGAAGGCTACACTATTACCGAGTAAATACAGGGGACGAAGTCGCGGACTTAAGCTGGTAGAAAATCATCATCATCATCATCATTTCAACCGAAAGACGTCCACTGCTGGACACAGGCCTCCGCCAAGTGTCGCCACACATACCGGTCCCGTGCGACTCGTATCCAGCGGATCCCCGCAACCTTCACCAGATCATCGGTCCACCTAGTGGGAGGCCTTCCAATGCAATGTCTTCCGGTACGCCCCATCGTACGTTCTGCGAGCAATGTGCCCTGAAGTTTGGCAATTCTTCGGGCTACGTCGGTAACCTTGGTTCTTGGTTGGTAGAAAATAAAACCAAAAATTGATTTTATCGCTCGGAAATCATCAAAAAATGATTTTATTGCTCGGAAATCATCATTCTCTTGGTCAGCGCAGCATTTCTGATTCTTCCATATTTCTCTATTACTCGTCATCTCATCAGACACCTCTTTTCTGGCCATATCATCCTTCACACACTAGTTCATTCAACGTGTCTTTGGTCTTTTTTTTCGGATGGGAAATCATCAAATGACCACTCCCACTCTGGGCGGAGCGGAAAGGAGTGTTAGACTTCTATTGACTAAAACCCATCCATGTTCCTTCTTTTGCCCTTTGTGTTCCAGGGCCGCAGTATCTCTTTCGAACAGTTTCGCAGCCCTGACAGGCATCGGCCCTTTCAGAGCCCTTCCCGTTTGCTGACATCTCTTTGAAGCGCGCGTGGAACACGAACGCGCCATCGACGTTTCTTTGGTCTGCCTCTTTCTTTTAGAGCTCGGAAATACCTATAATTAAGTCTAGTACGACGGAGATCTTATGCTTAAAATGTATGTTGTCGCTCAGCTTTTCAATCTTTATACTTAAACTTTCAGCAGAAAAAAAAACTAAACCGAAATGTCCATGTTAAAAATACCACAGAATTACGATACCACGATTGAGGCACACAAGAAATGGCTGTCGATTCTCCAGAAGGCACAGGATGTTGTGGAAGAAGATGACCAGCTGCAAGTAAGTGGGTCAGAATAGAAGTGCCAGTGACCTAGGCCAGGTTACACGCACCCAGCAGGGCAGGGATCCTGCAGGACAGAGAAGACCTATTCTACTACAGAGCAGGAATTTAGCCTTTACTCAACTATGTTGGGGTCGCCTTTCAATCTAGCTGGATGTAGCTGAATACCAGTATTTCCACGAAGCACGCACCCTTGGCAAGACTGGTTATAAGACTGTCGGGCTTCAGCCACAAATGAACGCACAGTTTAATATAGTTTCTGAGGTACGAAGGGTTCTCTTCTTCTCTAACGTGTCGATGACAATTTAAATTGAGTCAGCGTAAAATTTGGCGACGAGTTTGGCACTTTCAGTAGCGTCCATCAGGGCTTTCTCAATGGTAGGCGAATGATCACCCATTCACGAACCGACCTCGGCAAGGCTTGCTTTACCTTGAAGATTGACCCAAGCCGCTTTTATTGTTTAAGAACGAGCCAAAAACGCTCAAACTAATCTTTAATCTTCTTCCAGAAAGCTGCCGCCAAAGGCATGCGTCTAACCACCCGAGCCTTACCCCCAGAGGTGGTCGGCAGAAACTACGCGCGATACTGCGAGCTAGTCAACCAGTTGTATGATGCATATCTTAACAATGTTCACCTGCAGAGGGCGCCGTATATCCTGGAGATCATCACTGTTATTGTTAAAAGGTTTGTTTGTAATCTCCCGAATTATGCGTATTTTAAGATACTTTGTCGAAAACATTGCGAAAACTTTTCCTCTCTTACGGTTTTCTCATTTATCTATGATCGACGCAGTAACTCTATTTGTCATTTATGTACTAATGTCACCTTTTGTAGATGGCTACAGGAGGTGACATTAATACTGAGCAGACACGTGGGCCATGTGTGACTTATGGCCATAGAAATGTAAAAAACAGGAGAAGTGGCAAGGGGGCGTGTCGGTGACGCCGCGACGAGCGCATGATAAGCATGTCATAGGGCAAATGGCCGTCTCCGCGAACTAGTGTGCTTTCGACCGCGATCGTGACAACTTATAAGAATGCCGTGTTATGCAGTGGTTTCTTGTAAAAATCGAAGCATAAACCAAAACTTTATAAATCATAGAATCACTTACTATGTACAAGTATTTTACTATATTTGTCTTTAACATCACAAATCGTAAAATATCTCTTGCTCTTACTATGTTATTTCTGTACAAGCAGCGACTGTACAAGTTTTGCAATAAATACATTGCTCCTTAACCACTACCAAAGTTTGTCGCTAAGTGACTGGACAAGCAATGTAAAAATCACAAAACGATACATTTTTAAGTATATGCATCGCGTAGTACGGCCGCTGCTTCTTGCGACGAGTGATGTGCTTGTGCAGATTCAACTAACGTAGGCTATCGAATTCGGATTAACGAAAGAAATATTGCTATTAAAGTTTGTTTTTCAATTTTATCAAACATTTTAACCCAACCAGTTTTGACGTATTTTGGTTATTTTACAGCGTAGTAGAGAAATGCGTAATTTTCGTAAAGTAAGTTAATTAAATTTCAGTTTAATAATCGGTGGAGTGTTTTCGGCTTTGAATGATCATATATTATGATGGCATAATATATGACAATTCCTGCCCAATTCCTGTTTTCACCAATGCTATGTGTCACCTAAGTCAATGCCTAATGCACGTTTTCACCAACAGTAAATGACGCCTAACTGAATGCCCAATTCCTGTTTTCACCAACACAAAGTGGCACCTAACGAACGCCTTTTGCCTGTTTTCACCAACACTAAGTGACACATAACTCGACGCCTTAAGCCCGTATTCACCTACGCAAAATTACACCGAAACTGTCACCTAACTGAATGCACAAACCTCGTGCTATTTTCTTACTTTTTTATGTTTTTTTTTTGTATTTTAGCTTAGAATACGATAAAGGAATCGGCATGGTTCAGATAATATAATAGTGACTTTTGCTTACAATAAGTCAACATAATTATTCATGCTATTAATTTGTTATGTTTGTTTGTTTTCATTTATTTACATTTTTTTCCTAACTAGCATTTTTTTATAACAAAAAACTATTACCTGCGAAGTAACTGCGTAACACACATTCAGTAAGAATCGATTCCATTATACCAGTACAACAACTTTCATTGATTTACATATTACTTGAAACCATGAATATTCGATAACTTTTCGATTTAGTCAATCACTAGCGTGGGTATTCAATTAAATTGCTTTTGCAGAGCACAACGATACCGATCGATGTTTTAGTGTGGGTAAGTTGTACGGTGCATGGTAAACACACGCTGTGCTTGATAGGATAAGGTTTATAATTGATTGTGTAGTACGTTCTGTTTTAAGAATTGCGGTTGTGTGCGCGACTGCGTATCTATTGCTTTTACTGAATTGCATGTGTAGTAGTTGCCGGGTGGTGGGAGAAAACGGAGACAGTAGGTTGCGATACATTTTCTTATAACGGGCATATCTCCTTATTTATTATATCTATGCTTATGGCCCATACCGTGGCCCTATCTATTGAAAATATTTTGAGTAAAATTGTACCAACAAACACCTGAATAGATGAAATGGCGAAAGCATATAAAAACAACTTGCAACCCACGGATGTCTCTCAAGTTAAAGTGGACAATTACAAACTCTATGACACGTAGGGATCAGAATGATGGGCCGTGACGAAGACCGATGAAAAACGACAGCATGTAGGGGAGATGAGAATGTTGAAATGTGTGGGACGACAAGTATGGAAACATTATGAAATGAGTGTGTTGAAGGTGGTTTGATAGTGGCATCTGTTACAGAAAAGTTGAAAGATCTGTCTTGGTAATTAGCATGTGATGAGGAGGGATGACTGTGGCATATGACTAAAAGAGTGATGATTCAACCTCGTCTTGGTTCCCAGGCTGTACGAGCTCCGTAATGAGCTGGTCCATATAATAGTGAACGATTACATCTACGTCGATGCGGCGTTACAACAACTTCATAAGACACCTTTGGACATACAGGTAAAAGGCTTTATCTATCAAATCGTCACGAACTGCATTAGAATATTCTCCATCACTTTGTAAAAATAATAACCGATCAGCAAGGTGATTGAGCAGTGCATGGTGATCCAGTGGTTTCGGCTCCTATATACTCGTCAAAGGCTGTACTTGGTTTAAATCTAAGCAGGCTTCACTATCACTTTCTTATTTACTTTCAAAACAATGAAGGAAAACTAAGTGATGGGAGCCAGGATGTCCTAAAACTAAAAATACTGCGATATTTGATATCCATAAACCCACATTCTTTGTCTTAGAAAGGCCCGTTTCTCATCAGGTGGCACACTATAGGCTGATTATGAGATGAGCAAGGTGTTAGTGGGGCTGACTGCACGGGTTGTACCGGTCACACATCCACTTTCTTAGTGCCATTTGTGGAGGCTTACCGCGAATTGCTAGCTTACTAGGAGCTGGACGTCTTTTATTGATATCTTACCATCATAGGGAGCGACGGCGGAAGTCTACGAGCGAACACACAAACCTCAGAAATTCGGCTCACGGCTGACCTCATGACTAAACATGGGCTGACAGTAAGCAGAAAAACTTTGTACTAAAGTGAGCCTGTACTATAATACGTCCGTCGCGGTACGCTAGTTGAACTATTACAAGCGAGGTTTTCTTTCTATTCTAAGTTTCTTCTTAATCTTTATGCTTAAGCCCATTCCAGAGATGTTTTCTATGAAAAAAGGTACCTGAATCATTACTTTTAGATCTCTTTTCTTATTTTCAGATAGTAGTTCCATACCATTTCCCTCTAGAATCTCGGAGTGAAAATGTAGAAAATATTTTACAGCAGATGTGGGTAGATGCCTTGAAGAGGAAGAGAAGGAGGGAAAGACCAAAAAAAGTAACTCCTAAAATATCTTTTATTTTTTTCCAATTAATAACGTCATACCAGAAGTTTGGCCACACAAGTTTGGTCACTTATGACAAGGACTGGTTCCAAATGAAGAAAAGAAAATAAGATTTTTGTTGCGAAATTTTTAAGGATGAGCCTACTCCATAGCTTGGAACTGCTAAGTACTAGTTTATAATATCCTCACTATTGACTTTCGGCTATGAACCGGCACAAACCATACAGGTGATATGGTGGAGTTTACAAGACAAGTGTATGCACAGACAGAGCACAGACAGAGCCGCTTTTAACCAATTGCAGGCCCTGACCACTTGAGAAAAATGTGACCCTTGTAGGATGCAAAAGGGAGCAAAGCGAGCTCGATTTTTTTAAATATACGGGGTCTCCTCCTCGTATATCTAGTTTAGGTTTTCTTGTGACAGCAAAAATCTATTATTTTTGCTTAAACTGTCAATTCGAAAATTTTGGTATCTTGCGGTCCTGCCTGGAATATGTTAAGTTTCTTTTGTTAAGAGGAAATGCGGGTGGTCTTTTCTCCATACAAACGCTCTCGCCTGGTTTCTTTCTGGTTTATGACTTTAGAGCTATGATTTTTTACAGTTAAATAAATATCAACCTCTTATATGTCCCTATGTTTTCTTTTTGATGATACATAATCTGTATCAGCACTAGAACCTTTACAAAATGCTCAAAGTTAGCCTATTTGGACCGCTGTCAACAGAGGTCTAATGTACAAATTTGCCAACTATTAACGAAAAAAGAAAAACATTTTATTATCTTTCTTATTCAGTTTATGAAATATCTTTTAAATTTGTCGAATACCTAATGGAGGAGGAAATAGTCGAGAGCCAAACCTCATATAATGACTTTTTACTTGTCGGATCTGTAGTTGTCTTTATCGCACCAATGTCGAAATAGCGCTCGTTGAGCGACAGCGATAGTTTCTTCAAATACCTACCGCATTTCGCACCGATGGAACTCCCAGACACCACTGGAGAGATTAGGCGTAGGACCAATGGCTTAACGTGCTTCTTTCACTCACATAATTATCGTCAATGACAGCTGAAACCAGCAATACGCACAGACGGCGGGATGGCTTCCGACAGCGAGGCGGTTGACGAAGAGGAAGAAGAGAGTGAATCTCCGTGTAAGAGTTTTATCTCGTATCGGTAGGAATAGGAACTGTATGAGCTATGAGAGGAGCTCATGCCGAGGTAAAAATGTTAGCCGGCGAGCCAGTTGTTACAGAATGTTTAGTTTGCTTACATAGGTATTGTGGATTGCGTTATTTTAATTCACGTAAAGGTAAGGTGAAACCTCGGGTCTGAATTTGATTTCATTTTTTCTACCTGCATTTTTGTAGGTGACGGTAGATCGCAAGCAGCAGCTGCGTTGCGGTCAACGATAAACTTAGATTACAGTGCCGTTGCAGATTCGATTCCAAACGCGTCGTCACCCACGTCTCCGACGGCAGTAGCCATTTTCTTTTCACGAATCTCATTTGTCGCTCTCAAAAGGGACTTGCAGCGCTATTGGTATCCCATCTCGTAGTCGAATTCAGTCTGCGGGCTGCTAATACGAATTTTCTATAGACAAACCCGACCAACACTTTATCAAATTCGAGAACACACCCACGTCCGGTAGCAACTGTCGCATTGTCGACTATTAGACCAATAATCTAATATCCTTTTTCAGCTTCCAGTGTTCAAACAGTCATGCCCGAAGAGTATGTACAGTCTGTAACTATTCAGAGGCATGAAAGATACAGGTAAGTAATGCTACATCATTCTCCTGCCCATAATCCAATTCATTTGTGGTCGGCGCAGCATGTCTTCTTTTTCCATACTTCTCTATTACTCGTCGTCTCATCAGACACCTCCTTTCTAGCCATATCATCCTTCACACAGTCCATCCATCGTTTCTTTAGTCTTCCTCTACTCTTATAGCTATCAACATCTTCCTCATTCCTGCGCATCACATTTTCATACCGATTACCACACAACTTTTCAGTCACCGATGCCACTTTCAGATTACCTTTTGTTTAAGAATATTAAAATTCACACTAGTACCCTTAAACATACTACCCTTATACACGTTTCAGCCATCGAGCATATTTATTGTGCTACAGTTTAAAGTTTAGTCTGAAACTAAGTGCCGTAATGCTGGCAGTATTTAGCTCAGGCCACACTAGGGATACGGGAAGCGGGATGCTACTGCGGTGGTAGATGATTTTGACGTTACACGACTGTTCTCTCCGGTTTGATCACCTCCATACAATTTAGTTGACATAATCTGGGTTAGCGAATTTCGTCCCGCATTCCGTGTGGGATTTGCCTTCGTTTGATCATAGCTTTTTGTGGCCGTGGGGTTTGGCAAGATTGTGTTCATTTTTTGAGAACTACCATTAGGGCTGGACTCCACCAAAGTAGAGAAATTGTGCGAAGATGTGGGAAGTGGAGAGTAGAGGAGATCTCCTCCGAAGCTGTGTCGAGATGTGCACCGCAAGCCGCTCACGTCTCTTCTCGTCTCCGCTGTGCGCTTGGCTGCCAAGTGAAAGAAAGAAACAAAAAGTATTTATTAGCCCACACAGGACAAAACACACAGAAAAATGGTTAAATTAACAACAGGTACAACAAAATCATATAAAAAGTAAAAATAAACAAAAAACAACGATATTATTCCTGTACGGGGCCACAAGGCCGCTATCTCAGCATGGTGCAGAAGCCTAAATAATTACGAGACATTCCTCTCCTCGCTGCTCAACCGTTTCCAGTAAAGCTGGTGGAGTCAGGTGGAGTCCGGGCCTTACAGTTATTTAATAAATTTTCAGACAATGGCGTATGAGGGATGTTCGAACCAAAGCACAATATCAGAAACAGTATTTTTTACTATCTCACGAGCCGGCCCCAATCTTATTGAGAACTAAAGCGGCGCTTTTAATCCAAAGGGTATATAGGTAATCGTTCTCGCTTTTTCAAAGCCAGTTTTAGGGTTCCGTAACTCCAAAAGAACAACACATCCCATATAGAACTTAATTTCTGTCTGTCTGTAAAGACTCTTTTTCTCAAGAACGCGTGGTGGTATCAAGTTGAAATTGATATCACATTCATAAAGCTGTAAGAAATCAAGCTTCTAAAAATATGACCATTTATCTCTCATATTTGGATCATATACAAGTAAATCAAATATTTTCCGTAGACCAAGAATCATCAATAAATTTTAGTTACTGTAATTGGTTTCACAACCGTTGTAATTAAATAAATAAATCAGGGTTTTTTTTTTGTTGTAATTTTGCATATCAACCTCACTGAGACCCATGTCTCACAACCTATTTTTTTTTTCAGATTTTTTCGCTTGATTGTGAAAACTGACGTCATGGTATCTTAAGATTTTTTGTATTACTAAATTCACCCTGTATTAATATGATAATTATTTCAGGGAATTCATGAAAATAAAACGCGAAAGAGTAAAAGAACACAAGAGAGACATATTGCTAGGTCTCACACCAGACCCATTTAGAAAAGGACCCAGCTTCGTAGAGGCAAATAATAAGGTAGCCATAACTACACAACAAGGCAAGAACGCGTGATAAAGAATAGATCAGATAGAATAGAACAGGGAAACCGAAACAAATGCACCGTTTAGAAAAATAAGTACTTCAATAAGTTGACTGACAAGAGATTCAAGGTTACCGACGTAGCCCGAAAAATTGCCAAACTTAAGTGGCAGTGGGTAGCACATTGCTCGCAGAAAGGATGGCCGATGGGCCCGACAAATTCTGGAGTGGCAACCGCGAACCGGAAGACGTTGCGTTGGAAGGCCTCCCACTAGGTGGACCGATGACCTGGTGAATGATTGTGACCAGTTAATGTTTCGAGACTTAGGGGAGGCCTATGTCTAGCAGTGGATGTCTTTCGACTGAAATGATGATTATGATGAAATGTAATGCATACATCATTTGAAATAATCATCATCATCATCATTCTCCTGCCCTTGTCCCAACTTATTCGTGGTCGGCGCAGCATGTCTTCTTCTTCCATACTTCTCTATTACTCGTAATCTCAGCAGTCACTTCCTTTCTAGTCACATCATTCTTCACACAGTCCATCCATCCATTTGGAAAAATTAATCTGAAATAAGTTTATTACTCGTAGTCCAGTCATTACGTCGGAAAAACGCGGGTTAGAAATGCATGAGAACCGAGAAGGCTAAACTTTGGATATACCGTGGATATAAAAAAATACAAAATTGTAGATCTGAACACGGTCTACAAGTTTGATAATAGACATTTTTCCGATATCTATCACGAGAAGAAAGAAAAAAGAAAAAAATAATTTCACTACCTATATGTTTTTTTCGATCAATATCTCAATAACGATGAACATGAACGATTATAGGTGAAAAATATAAAGGACCTTAATTGTAGATCGTATAAAAACCACAAAAAAGTAATGCATCTGAAATTTCGTGTCTCAACGAAGAATCGAGTTATTGTAAAAAAACTGAATTTAACCCTTTCTTCATGGTGGCGGAAAATGCGCGTAGGAAATCTTGGTCGACAATTTGAAATTAAGCTTTTCTAGGGGGTTCAGAAAAGCTAAATAAATAATAGCTAAACCGAGAAGGCTAAATTTTGGCAAAATTTACATGCATTTCTAACCTATTTTTTCCGACGTAATGACTGGACTAAAAAGGTTGGTAAAGATGTACTAAAAGCCCTTTCGTTAGCTGTTATAAGTTCCAACAAAAACTGTCATCAGATGTACGAAAGACGTCGAAACACGAGGCTGGAGATAAAGAAGAGTTACCTCGAAGAGCTTCAGAAGGAGAAGACCAGACTGCTTCTGTTAAAAAAGGATGCCACGATCGAGGACATCACGGACGAGATCAGGGAATGGTTTCAGGAATGGTAAGAGATCTTTATTCGTACTTTAATATAAAATGAGAAAATAACTTTCTTTCTGCCGTCTATATGTGTGTTATAGAAGATAATTTGTGTTTTCGAGTCACTGCAGTATTCTTCAGACCAGTTGGTTTGTAAGAGCTTCAAAAGTGCATTTAGGGCAGTTAATGTATTCCCTTTTCCCGGCTTAAATAGCTGGCATACGAATAGGCCATGAACTGGTTTTGGGATATATTATTATTTCTGATTCTTTCTATCCAGGTAGAACGTCCTAAAGGGTTAATTTTGGACCTCCACGGGGGCAAAGCTGCAGGCAGAAACTAGGTATTCTATTACCGTAGTCTGTATGTTACCTTATCATGCCTTCACGGGCGGATTGTTATGAAAGGCTCACAGGTTTCCGGCAGTACGTTAACTGGGTTAACTTCTAGTCTACACGCGGGAACCCCCGGGCATAAACTCCTAAGCTAGACGGCTAAATTGTGTGTAATTTATTTCAAGTTGATAATGCTCGTCTGATACATTTCAAAGATTTATGTTCCAGGTTCTACGGCTACCATTTCTTCCCCCAATTTCCATACGAGTTGGAAGGTGGCACGCTGATGGTTGTAAGAGGAGACTATCCCACCATAGAAGAGAAATTAGAAGAGGATGAACGAATGCTTAAAGAAACTAAGGGGAAGACCAAAGAACAGGTGACATAACATCTTGCTAGTGTTTGCTGCAGTGGCAGGCAAAGGTGTATCCAGATTTCGCCAGTATTTTATTCGTCATCGTTTACCATGATAGTGAGCAGGTCATTTGAATTAAGATTAAGAATGATTCCTGTGCAAAAACCTAGAAAAATCTTTCAAACTGTCCTGCGACATTTAGGCTTGTTTTCCACCAAAATGAAGACCAGTAGCGCAGTGCTGAGACGTGCACAAATCGACCAATCATGAGAGAGACGAGAGACGCGATGTGGATTTCGATCAATGTGATTGGTCGATTCTTGCAAGGTTAATTCCTGCTTCTTCCATCACCTCTTTAGTGGAAAACGGTCTTTAATAGTATGCATAATATGGTTCATAATACCTACAGCTGAAAGAAGAAAATAAGAGAGCGAAAGAAGAAGCAAAAATAAAAGCGCAAATGAAAAAAGAATCAGCTATAAAAGAGGCTGATGCTGTATTAAAGAGTAGATGCGATCCGTTCTCCGATCCAGGGTACACGTTACAAACCTCAGGCGTTATGGGGAACTTGATCGAGGTATTACACTATTTTTCTTCACCAGTTTTCTGGCCTTACTTGTTTTCCTCTCGTATTGAAACTATAAAGATAGTGGGGGGGTGGAGATGTGGGGGGTGAGGGGGGAATGAGGGGGGGGGCTTTGCAATGCAGTGGGATAATATAGGCTTATAACAATAATAAATAGATGAGAAACAAGGTGGAAAATTCCCTATTCTCTATTGAAAAAAGAGGACCGCACAGGAGTTGCATTTGAATACTGCCCGTTGCCGCATATATAGGGTCTATCTATTCATACACGAAATCTCTTAAGGGGTCATTGTATTCATCATTATGAACAACTTTTACTATGAGAATACTATGAAATCGCGAAAAAAAAAAAATCAGCTGTTTCCCTACAATATGATCGCATTAACTCGTCAAAATGTACTGAACAGCTGATTTTTTTTCGCGATTTCGGGTTGTACCCATTGTTTGAGTATAGCGAAACCACGGCGAGTTCTAATTTTAATTCATTTAGTGTCCAGAGTTGACCTATGCGCTCGATAGATGGCGTTGACGTCGAAATAGATCTCGCTATGGTTTCGTTACCGCTGTTATTATAAGTAGTTTAAGAATATTTTTTTTGAGTGAACTGTTTCATAGAATAAACGCTATAAGAGTACTAGTTGTACTGAAGTCGTATTATTTCTCGCCTAACGGAGCTCTAGATTTGTTCATGGTCCTTCGAACTGGATTTGGCTGGGCGTGTTTTTGGTAATCACCGGTGGTGGTAGTGGTTACTACCCGTTTCGTCGCTACTGGCAGTGGATCGCTGTCCAGATCATCCCTACAGCAAGGCGGCTGGAGAGGCGTCAAGGCAGTGGTGGAGCCGGATGGCAACATCTGGAGGAGCGGTGAACTCGGGAGGTGATAAGCAGGTTGCGGAGCGCAAGAGGGCGCCACTTGTAGCAGGCGCGCGCGTGACGTCGAAGAAAATCAGTGACAGTGAGTGCGGTGTTCAATTGTGAGTACATTTTCGCTCTTATTTACTAGAAGAAATAAAGTTGAAAAATTTGAGAAGTTCATGCAAATTTGAACCTTAAAGTAAAGACTAGTGGAACTTAGAAAAATTCAAGAATCTTTCAAGATAGTGAAATTTAACTTAGAAGAATTTAGTTAGTTTGGACTTGTAATAGTTGGTTGAGACGGGGAATCCATGCCCGATTTTTACCAGAATTACTTGCAAAAAGACTTGTAAAATTTTGCCTAATTTGTGTTTTGTTTTTTTTTCTGTTTAGCTTTGCTTACATTTTATTGTGGTATTGTTGTGACGATTTTGTTTGAGTGTTTCTTTTAAGTCAATTACAGAGTTTGATTTACAATTTAAAATGGAAGCGTTTAACGATTTACAGGAGGATATTAGAGCAAAAATGCTGAAAGTTAAGACTAATTTTAAAAAGTCTCCTAAAGAGCGTTTGACTGTTCCATATATTGAAACTAGACTAGATAACCTAGAGCAACAGTGGAGTTTATTTACAAGCACTCATACTAAAATTATTAGTCAAGTTAAGCGAAGTGATTTGTATAGTTCGGATTATCATAAAAATAGTATCTATGATGATGTGGAAGAGTTGTATGTACAATTTAAGACTGATTTAAAAGAAATGTTATATAATTTAAAAAGACCACAGACAGAGTTAAATTCAAGTTCTAATAATCAAGGTGAAGGTTTAGCTAGAAGTTTCAAGTTGCCAGAAATTAAAATACCTACGTTTTCCGGGAAATATACTGAGTGGCAGACGTTCAGAGATTTGTTTTTAGGGCTTGTGCATGAAAACAAGGCTCTGGATGATGCTCAAAGGTTCTACTATCTCAGGGGACATTTAACGGGTGAAGCGGAACAGTTGTTGCGAAACATTAAAGTGACATCTGATAGCTATCAAGTTGCTTGGGAAAAATTGGATAGTATGTACAACAATAAGCGGTTTTTGGCTAATGGCATTTTGAATCGGCTGCTAAATCAAAAAAGTCTAGTGTCTGAATCTGCCTCTGAAATTAAGAAGTTAATTAGTACAACATCAAATTGTTTAGAGTCTATAAGAAATCTAGGTGTCAATATTTCATCTTGGGATCTTTTGATTATCCATCTAATGAGCGCTAAATTAGACAAAGATACCCGAAAAGCATGGGAATTAAAAGTGTCCTCAGATCCAACTGACGAATTTCCAACTTTTGTGGAATTTTCCGATTTTTTGATAGGGCGTTTTAGAGGTCTTGAAAATTTAGATTCAAAGTCGAACAGAGTAGAGAGCAAAAATACAAAATCTTTTCACATTGTGAAAGAGAATAAGATTGCGTCGTGTGCGTATTGTACTGCAAATCATAAAATAACTGCTTGCAAAAAATTTGCCAAAGAATCCAACGACAATCGACGTAATTTTGCAATGGAGAAAAAATTATATTTTGTGTGTTTGAACAGCAACCACTCTGCCAAATTTTGTAAAAACATGGTCCGATGCCAGGTGTGTAAACGCCGCCACCATTCGTTATTGCACCCTAGTGGTGATTCTGGTTCTGTTAGTGCAGAAATTGAGACGGTTCACGAGGGAGCTTCGTCGACGAGCAAGAAGTCGATTGAGGAAAATGCTGCATCAGACAGCAATAAGTTTTCCGCGCAAGCGGAGGGGTCTAGTAAGCCACTTGTGTCTTGTCTTTCGACAGGGAACTGTTGTAAAACGGTTTTATTAACTACAGCTGTGGTGCAAGCTGAGTCGAAAGACGGGACTTATCTTCCGGTTAGGGCATTATTAGACCAAGGGTCGCAAGGATCTTTTATTACAGAAGCTATGGCTCAGTACTTAGGATTAAAAAAGATTGCGGCCAAACACACTATAGTAGGTGTAGGTGGTGACAAAAGTGTGACTTCAAAGTCCACGGTCAAAATTAATATAAGGTCGAGAGTACATCCCCAGTTTCAAGTTAAGGTTGATGCTTATATCTTGAAATCAGTTACGTCCCTTCTCCCAGTTACCAAAGTAACCAGGGTAGAATGGGTAAATCTGACAGTGGATGATTTGGCTGATCCCGAATATCACAGACCCAATAAGATCGATATCTTATTAGGTGCTGAGGTATACAGTCAAATCATGCAAGAAGGTATCCAAAGAAATTTGGGTGGTTCTCTCTTGGCGCAGGATACTGCGTTTGGGTGGATAATATCAGGGGTCTGTGAGGTAGACAATTCATCCAATATACATTCTCACATCCATGTGATGCATTCAAGTTTTGATGCTGACAACATGCTGAAAAAGTTCTGGGAACTGGAGGCTGAAACATCAGGAACAAAACCAATCCTCACGGAGGATGAAATTAAATGCGAAAAACTATTTACAGCTTCCACGATGAGAAATAAGGAGGGCAGGTATATTGTGAAATTACCGCTACGTGACGCTGACCCGGTCAGCAGACTTGGTGAGTCCAGGAGTATTGCTGAAAAAAGAATAAAAGGTTTAGAGATAAGGTTAGGAAAAAACCCAAAATTAAAGGCAGATTACACAAGGGTCATGCAAGAATATTTAGAATTAAATCACATGGTCAAGGTTACCGATAAAGACAAGGATAATAAAGCAGCAATTTATTTACCTCACCATGCAGTTGTCCGGGAGGATAAGGACACGACTAAGGTCCGAGTCGTATTTGATGCTTCCTGTAAGGGAACCAATGGCAGGGCGCTTAACGATCAATTGATGGTTGGCCCGGCGTTGCAATCTGAACTCCGCCATACTATTATGCGCTGGAGATCGCATAAAATAGGTCTGGTAGCGGATATCATCAAAATGTATAGGCAAGTGTTGGTAAATAGGGAGGATACTCCATTCCAAAGAATACTTTGGAGAGATAGTCCGGAAATGGAGCTCCAGGAGTATGAGCTGATTACCGTTACTTTCGGTACTGCATCAGCACCACAGTAAGGTCGTTACAACAACTGGCCTATGATGAGTGCTTGGATAGGCCAGGTATTGCAAAAATCATCTTGGATGATTTTTATATGGATGATGTGATGACAGGATCTGAAGATATGGAAGGTGCTTTTAATATTTACTCAGAGTTAAGTACGGTGCTAGCCAAAGGAGGGTTTCAATTGCAGACATGGAGAAGCAATTGCCGAGAATTGTTAGATAAGATATGGATTGAAAAAGGTGGCAAGGATGAGGGTATAAGGATTAAAGTTGATGACACAACAAAGATTTTGGGACTTACCTTGAATCCAAGTGGTGACTTCTTCCAATACTCCGTCGATCTCACGCCGCTAGTTGAGCCTGCAACAAAAAGAAAAATTATTTCTGACATTTCACGTTTATTCGACCCACTCGGATGGTTAGCGCCGAGTATTATTTTAGCTAAAATATTAATACAAAAGCGGTGGCTAGCTGGAATTGGGTGGGATCAAGAAGTTCCAAAGAATTTATTAAGTGAATGGTTTACTTACCGTCGAAACTTGGCTGCATTAGTTGAGATTAAAATCCCGCGTTGGTTACACACGTGTAATAAGAATAAACGCGAACTATACGGGTTTTCGGATGCCTCAAAGGTGGCATATGCTGCTGTCATATACCTCAGAGTAGTGGATGACCAGGGTAAAATCCACGTCTCTTTATTGACATCTAAAACGAAGGTTGCGCCTATAAAGCAAGTGTCGATACCCAGGCTCGAACTTTGTGGGGCTGTACTGTTGGCTAAGCTCATTGTCGAGGTAGCTGAAGTTATGGGAATAGCCAAAGATCAGTTGCATGCTTTCACCGACAGTGAGGTAGTTCTGGCCTGGTTAAATAATCATCCGAGCCGCTGGAAGACCTTCGTGGCGAATCGGGTCTCAGAAATTTTATTAACTTTAGACAACCAGCATTGGTCTCATGTACCCACCAAGAAAAACCCAGCGGACTGTGCATCGCGAGGTATATCTCCTGCTGAGCTTTCAAAAACTTCCATATGGTTTGAAGGTCCGGATTTTTTAAGACAGGGCTTGATTATTTTTAAAAGGCCTAAGCACCTCGTGACTAACCTCGAAGAAGTTAGAGTACAAACGGCTGTCTTTGACGTTATTTTTTGGCAAAGGTTTTCCTCGTTCTCCAGGCTTGTACGAGTGATTGCCTATTGCCGACGATGGCTGAATATGAGAGGAAAGGTAAATATCAGGCAGGACACTAAATACTTGTCCAGACAAGAAATTGAGGCCGCCATAGAAGTTTGTGTTAAGAGATGTCAGGAAGAAGGATTTTCGGAAGAGTTGGAAGAACTGAAAAGAAAGGGAAGTTTAGATAAGAAAAAGAAGAAGCTAAGGTCCTTAAATGTGTTTTTAGATTCAAACGGTATAATAAGAGTTGGTGGCAGATTGGAAATGTCTTCTTTAACATTTAATGAGAAACATCCGATTCTTATACCAAAGGAATCATTTCTAACGGGTCTTTTGATTGCAGAAGCGCATCAAAAAACCATGCACGGTGGTCCGCAACTCATGATCACGTACTTGCGGTCAAGGTATTGGATTGTAGGGGTCAAGGCTCTGGTTAAAAAGTGTTACAGAGGCTGTGTCACTTGTATTAGGTACTCGACCAAGGCCACGTCTCAGCTCATGGGACAAGTGCGTTTGCCACGTGTGACCCCAAACAAGCCCTTTTTCATTAGTGGCGTAGATTACGCAGGGCCTATTAATATAAGAGTGTCAAAGGGTAGGGGCAATAAGTCTTATAAGGGTTACGTTGCACTGTTTGTATGCATGTCGACAAGAGCGGTGCACCTCGAAGCTGTCAGCGAATTAAGCACCCAAGGTTTCTTGGCTGCCTTTAGAAGGTTTGTCGCAAGACGGGGCAGATGTGCTGAGTTGTACAGCGACAACGGCAGCAATTTTGTCGGAGCTGCTCGCGAGTTATTGTGCCTGTTTAATGAAGAAAAATCAAACTTCAAACCGGAACTGGCAGAATATCTCGCGAACAACGGGACTCATTGGAACTTTATTCCTCCTCGCGCGCCCAATTTTGGGGGACTTTGGGAGGCAGGCATAAAGTCCATGAAGTTCCATCTTAAGCGAGTCATAGGGAACTCTACATTGACTTATGAGGAGATGGCCACAGTATTAACTCAAATTGAGGCATGTCTAAATTCGAGGCCAATGTCACATGTAGAGGACCAAAACGAGCTTTTCGTATTGACTCCTGGTCATTTCCTGGTGGGGGAACCACTCGTCGTAGTACCAGATTCAAATTATGAAACTTCAAACATCCATACTCTGCGGCGATGCCAACTCCACCAGCGAATGATGCAGGACTTTTGGCGCAGATGGTCGCAGGATTATCTTCATCAATTTCTGCAAAGGAATAAATGGGAATACCAGAACCCGGAACCATCACTAGGCGACGTAGTTTTAGTTAAGGAGGACGACTTACCTCCGGGAAAGTGGTTGTTGGGCAAAGTGGAGCACAAACACCCTGGTCCGAATAAAATTACACGGGTAGTTACCATCCGTACCAAAAATTCAGTAATTAAAAGACCTACATCGAAATTATCGATATTGCCCGTAGCAAAATAAGATTTTCTGTGTAGTATTACTTACTTTAGATTGTGGCATGGTGGGCGGTTTGAAAGACATTCTGCATAATGTCCTTGGTGGGCGGTATGTTTGAGTATATAGCGAATCCACGGCGAGTTCTAATTTTAATTCATTTAGTGTCCAGAGTTGACCTATGCGCTCGATAGATGGCGTTGACGTCGAAATAGATCTCGCTATGGTTTCGTTACCGCTGTTATTATAAGTAGTTTAAAGAATATTTTTTTTTGAGTGAACTGTTTCATAGAATAAACGCTATATATATACTAGTTGTACTGAAGTCGTATTATTTCTCGCTTAACGGAGCCCTAGATTTGTTCACCCATAGTGAAAGTTGTTCATAATGATGAGTGCAATGACCCCTTAAAAGATTTCGTGTATGAATAGATACACCTTATATTGTTTTAATATCGCGATGTACCCTGCAGTAGCGAAGGGTCCATTTTTGTAAGGGGGTAAGCCGGAGTACATTATTATCATTAACGTGAGTAAAATATTTGTCTATAGAATACTGACTGTGCCATTTTTCAAAGGGAACCCGGTAGGAATCGAGTTATATGGAACCTTCGCCACTGGTACCCTGTATAGGATATGTTAGTTTAGTTCGTATTTAACGGTATAGATACCGCCGCAACCTTATTGAATTACATTTTTGAATGACCTTTGGACTACCAAAGTTCATTCACGTTAGATTGTTTATTGCATTGCACTAGCAATGCAATAAACAATCTGTCACGTGGAGTTTGTATTTCAATCATTCTGTTTCAGGCCCTACGAAACTATCGTCAGACATGGTCTCTGTACGACGTCTTACCACCTGAACAGTTCGGGGAGACGATCTACGGCTACCTGAAGCCACTCCTCATTGAGGATCTGATGAAGGAGATGCATATCGACTGCAGGAAGTTCGTCGACGAATTGATGAGGTAACTACTTCCCTAGAAACGACAAGAGAGAAGATACTAATAATATATTACGTTTGAAAAATAACGTAAAATCTTTCAAAATATCAATTGCATGTATAGAACTGAAGCGTAATATCGGCAAAGAACTAAAGTGGAATATTCTCCATCGACATTCTGATTTTTCTTCAAAGTCGGGGTGCAAAATGAAACTCATATTGTCTGAGGACACGTCTTAAACAGGCGAAACATGCTCAAAGATATGGTGATTCTAACGTGACGCTTTGCCAAATTCACTCAAACTATTTACTAATCTTTGGGTCAGAAAGGCGCTTTATGACCGTACTCCACCGGCCCGGAGAGATGTGTTGTAAACAGCCAATAGAATTTCGTTATTTACACTTATCGTCTCCACTTAGCTTTAGAGGAAACGGTTGAGCAGAGAGTAGAGGAGATGTCTCATATTTGTTCATACCAGTCTCCGCAGCAGCGCACATCAGAGACGAGAAGAGACGTGGGTGATGGCTTGTTGTGCAGCAGTGAGTGGTATTCGGCGAGCGGTATGCGGTGGTCGCTAAACTTGGCGTGTGTAGCTTGTACAGACATCTCTCTCCGGACTAGCCAGTACGCATCTCGCAGCTAGGTGGATAGCTCCTTATAAGCATCTGCTCTCCTTTCCGCTTCAAATGTCTCCGCACGTCTTCCGCTTCGATGGATGTCTATGCTCATCATCATCATTTTCTAATCCTTACCCCAATTCATTTTGCCTTATAACTATGCAAAAAAGAAGTCATACCCATAAATGGTTCTGATGATTCTACCGCCGCGCCAAGCTAAATACGACCATTGTGATATTGATACGTGATCGTCTCAGACCGAACTGCATCAACAAGTTAGGTCGCTCCTTAATTGTGATATTTTCTATCTACAGGACAGATTTGAAAATGCTGATCCAAAAGCATGAGTATGAATACGAGAAGCTTGACTTGAAATACCCAAAAATGAAACCTAGGAAGAAGCCGAAACCTCCTCCACAGCCCAGGATACTGGTTTTGGATGAAAAGCTCTTGAAAAGCACAGAGGTAACAAATTTCTGCTATCTATTGGCACCTCACTTATCAGCCTTAGGCACACTGACTTTCGACCGCGGTTTAACCCACGTGGTGTTCGAAAATTATTCCTCGGGAACTAGCTAATGATATGAAAATGTGGTAAGATAAAAAATTTGGTGTTGCTTATGCGTAAGTATTTCTCATTTATAAGATAAATATGAAAGGTTGTATGGATGTTTGTCACTCAATCACGCCAGAACGGCTGAACGGATCTGGATAAAATTTGGCACAGAGATAGATTATAGTCTGAAATAGCACATAAACTTATTCTAACGCGTACCCATCAAAATTTTCAGAAGTTAGGGGCAAAAGCTAGTTTTTAAAAAACGAGGTAATGTTTTCTTGACTGGACGTGTACTGCTAAGTGTGTGGTAACAGTGTCCGCGACAACTTCCTTACACCATAGTTTGCCTCAAAATTATTCGGCCTTCGCTAAGATGGTCTCCAGATACATGTACATAAACTCACGCGTTTTCCCCACGCGGAGTTAGGAAGAAACTACAAAATGCCATTGGGTACGATCCATAAACATTTTTGCTTCACCCACGTTTATAGTCTCACGACTCTGGACACTGGACATATACACGTATAGTTCTGTTCAAACTATAAGACGACCCGAATGGCGCAGCGGTTGTGAGGCTGCCTTACGTTCTTAGGGTCCCGGGTTCGAATCCCGGTAGGAGCAAATGTTTGTGTGATGAGCATGGACACTTGTTTCCGAGTCATGGATGTTTATATGTATAATAAGTATGTATTTACAAACAAAAAAGTATCTATGTAGTAGTATCAACTATCTGGTGTCCACGACACAAGCCTCGTTGCTTAGTGTGGCACCTAGATGGCGCTGTGTGTAATGTCCAGCGATATTTATTTTATTTATTTATAAGCTGGTTTAGAAGTTAGCTGCGAATGACAGTCAGTGATGGTATATCAGTTCAACCTTTATTGAGGCTCGAAACATCTAACGCAAAGCTGCGCAGAACACAATTTTAGGTATCAGCGGGGAGCAGAGGACGCGCCGTCTTGTAAAATGCTCAGATCGTCACTCTTAGCTAACTTCCGAGCCGCCATATTTAAACAGATTTATACGCCAGTTGCGAGTACTACGCACCTGGTATTTTTGGGTTTTCCTCCTAAAATACAATATTTTAGGAGGAAAACCCATAATACAGCCTCAACCAATGTTGAGGCTGTATTATTTCCAGGGTTGCGGGACTGTTCAAAAGAGATACCGCGGCCCTGGAACACAAAGGGCAAAAGAAGGAACATGGATGGGTTTTAGTCAGTAAAAGTCTGACACTCCCTCCTGCTCAGCCCAGAGCGGGAGGAGTTATTTGATGATTTACCATCCGAAAAAAATAAAAATAAGCTGTATTATTTCTTCTCTTTCAGAACGTGTTTGACCTAGGTATAGTGACGAAGCCTACTGAAAAAATCACTGATATTTTTGGCGACTCTAACTATGCGGCGTACGAATACAATATCCAGGATCCGGATGCTTCGTAATTATAACTATTTATTTGTCTTCAATATGTTAAGTAACTGATTAAAAAGGTGATAAGCACTGCAGGGAATCAGCATTGCCTTAACTGGAGCCTTTCGGGATAATCAGTGTATTATTGAAATTTTAGTATTTTATTGTGTGGATACTAATACAAGACTTCAACAATAAGAGTTGCATGCTGAGAATGCTCTTTGAAAGTCATTCAATGGAATTAAATGAACTTAGAGGGTTGTATTGATGATTTAAATTATTACAACTCTGTAAAGCCATATTTGTTACCATCGTGAATCATATTTTAAAACAACGGTTGAAAATCAAAATTTCATCGTGTATATCTATACAGCGTGTAACAGAAAGGGTATAATCATATGGAATACTGTGGTACGGACCATCAAACTGACCAACTTTCTCTATGGGACCACCATCGAAATCGTAAAAAAATAATCAGCTGTCCTATACAAAATGTCAATACCTACTCGACCCAAATGTATGGGACAGCTGATTATTTTTTTACGATTTCGATGGTGGTCCCATAGAGAAAGTTGTTCAGTTTGATGGTCCGTACCACAGTATTCCATATGATTATACCCTTTCTGTTACAGCCTGTATATATATACTAACAATATAAAGAGGTAAAGTTTGTGAGGTTGTAGGGGGTAATCTCTGGATCTACTGAACCGATTTTGAAAATTCTTATACTAGTAGGAAGCTACATTATCCACGAGTGCCATAGGCTATATTTACAACGTGGCCTTTGGATAATTGCCGAACAAAACACGAGCGAAGCCGCGGGCAACAGCTAGTCATCTTATAAATACAAAATAATCAGCTGTCCCATACATTTAGGTCGAGTAGGTATTGAAATTTTGTATAGGACAGCTGATTATTTTTTTACGATTTCGATGGTGCATGATGGTGGTGTTTGGTGGTGTCCCATAGAGAACGTTGTTCAGTTTGATGGTCCGTACCACAGTATTCCATATGATTATACCCTTTCTGTTACACGCTGTATAGTTTTTTACATCAAAATAACACAATCATCTAGGTTATCATTTACATATTCTCTTTCTTTTCGTGTGGTTAGTGCTTAACCTGGTTCTCTCTCGTCCTCTCCCTTCCTTTTCCAGGTTCCCTCTACCAGGTTACGGTGACATCAAGGAACGGTTGATGCTGTCATGTGTCCTGGGTTGTGGCATACAACCTGGAGCGCCCCGGAGGAAGGCGGTCATGCTGCTCGGTCCCGACAGAAATGGGAAATCGTTCTTAGCTGATGCTGTGGCTGGGGAGTTGAGTACGTAAGAGTAATCGTAGGCTGGGCTTTATGAGACTCGATCAGATCATGACAAGGGAAGAGGCATTAGAAAGGGAGAGGACTAAAACAAAAACATTTATGTGCGCTAAAACATGCCGTATAACATAAGAAAGATAGTTAAATATCTTTCAGTCCTCCATCTACCTGCAAAGCTTGAAGAACTCAACGGGCGAAGGAGAAGACTGATGATAATGCCCGCTTCTACCCCATTAAGTGACCTGCAGGTGACGAACTTGGAGTAGTCCTCGGCAAGAGACGTGGTTACGGGACGTGAAAAAATCGTCCTTGCAGAATCGAAAAGGAGGAATATTCTTATTTTGACAGTACTTTCTCGAGGCCTTCACATTCATTTAGCGAACTGCTGTGGTTTGCGGTGGCAGCCCCATTCCGAATTGTACCTTTGACTGTCCAGGACCCATCATACAATATTGTTTCTTATGAAAACTCCTACAAAGCTATGCTTTCCTTCACAGATGCCATCAAGATCGACATTACTCCCGAGGTGTTCACCGCTGTAGTACAGCAACCACAAAAGGTTCTGAGCCAAGTGTTTGTCACAGCGAGGGCCTTCCAACCAGCTGTGGTCTTCATGAAGAACGTTGAAAGGGTTTTCTCTAAAAAGGTAAAACATGGCCATAACATCACGCCTGTTTTCACCAAAGTGTTAGACAGCGGTACATACTATAGTGCACCCACATTTCGCCTGTCATATTTACGTCTCAAACCTTCTTCTTCATGTCGCTGGAACGACATTAGATTTTATTAGTCTAAAAATTTGCCATTTCCACTGGCTTCGTCGGTGGCAGCGCCTAGGTCTCCCTGACTGCATTTTATGAGGGTCTCAAATAATAGGCCTCGTGCCTATTGCCTTTAACCGATCACAATTCCAACATCCGAGCTGCTACTCAGTAATCCTTAGCAGTAGCGTCTGGGACTTCTAAAGAAACCTACAAAAGTGAGTGGAGAGTTATTTCCTAATTCTCCCCGTGCTTAAGTCATAGGTCTATAATCTATTGTGCTCATAATAAGCGATTAAGTTCTTTTTAAAGGTACCGGCAGAACAAAAGGATCTCAAGGCGACCAGTCTGAAGGGTAATTTAGGAAAACTTGTGAAATCGATACCAGACGAAGATAAAGTCATTTTTATTGGTAAGAGATGTGTTTATAATAACTATCGCTTAAATATTTGTAGGAATGACTGAGTGTGCTGCGGACGGATTTATTTTAAAAACAAATGAGTTCGCTCTCGAGTTGTGTGCGCTCGTTTGAGTAAGGTTCTAGGTGAACTTTACAGAATGGGTAACGCCATTCTATCAATCGTTCCTTGATGTCACCGTAACCTGGTAGAGGGAACCTGAAAAGGAAGAGAGAGGACGAGAGGGACCAGGTTAAGCACTAACCACACGAAAAAGGAAGATTATTTATAAATGAAAAACTGTTGTTTTATTTAAGATGTAAAAAACTTTATTACTGCAAAGTTTCAACCAAATCCTTTCAGTCGTTTTTGCGTGAAAGACTAACAAACTGCTTTTACACACCACTAGCTGTTGCCCGCGGCTTCGCTCGCGTTTTGGTCGGAAATTATCCCACGGGCACGTTGTATGCCTACAGCACTAGAGGATGATGTAGCTTCCTATTAGTGAAAGAATTTTCAAAATCGATTAATAAGATCCAGAGATTACCCTCTACAACCTCACAAACTCACAAACTTTACCTCTTTATAATATTAGTATAGATTTAGCATAATCAAATTATATTATTATCAACGCTGGGACAAAGATCTCTTCTCTATTAGAAAGAATAGGCCATCATCTACCAGTGCGGAATGGTGAATACCACATGACTTCTATGCGATGCTTTTCTTCACCATTTTTAACCAACTTCTAAAAAAGGAAGAGATTATCAAGTCCACCAGCATCTTTTTTGCATGTATTACACCGATTTGGTAGAAAAAGCTTGCGCGGTGGTCCCATATAAATTTTATTAACTTTGCTTCAGTACTTTATGAGTTATTCTCTACATTGTGCAGTTTTTCTTCTTTGTTTGTGGATGATGTGCAAATAACTTCTACTTAAAAAGCCCCGGACTTCCAAAAGTAAAGTCATTTTCATCAAAGCTACGGTCACAAGTCGCGGCCATTTTGACAGGCCAACCACTGCTTTTCACTGCTCTGTACACCAATACCAATACCGTATATGCTACTGTTCTTTATACCACTTGAATCCTGCATTTATCATTTCTCTTGTTCGCTACAGCAACGTGTACTGACCCATGGGTTGCCAGCGTTAAACCCATGTTGAAAGTGTTCGATGAAATCCTTCTAGTGCCACGAACTGACTACGGATCTCTGCAGCAATTCTTCTATAACAAATTTCAAAGGTGTGTATCAGTATACACCAGTGGCGAAGGTTTCATACAACTCTATTCCTATCGGCATTCCTTTGAAAAATGGCACATTCACTATTTTATAGACATGTCGGAGAGGGTCATTGGTACGGGCTTAAAATAAATCACAAGTACACGGTGGTGACATCACGCAATCTACTTACAAGGCTACCCACACCACAGTGTCACTTGTCACAGAGTCAAGATGGTAAACTCTGAGCCAGGACGATAATCAGTCAGTGTCTGATCGCGGCCGAGTTAAGACCTCTTGGAACTGTACCCGATTCATTGTGCCCCGTGTTATTTTGTTAAGTTGTAATCTCAAGCAATTCGTTAGTGTTGCTAGAAACAGTGTATCGCTCTGTGTCTTTTCATAGCACGAAACCCATCGTCTGCCCACATGATGTAGAAGCCTAGCGGAATAAACCCTGACACCCCGTCAGACAAATAATAAAATCACATTAAAGATAAATGTACTCCAGCTTACCTCTTCAAAATTTGACCCTTCGCTACTGGTATATACGGTGAAACGGACATCAGTGTGTAATCTGCTACCACGAAACTAGTACAAGATTAGTAGCATTGATAGCCTAGCCGTGTGACCGTCGGTCTGCCAAGTCATAGGTCTCGAGTTCGAACCCACCTCTGCTTTTCCGAATTCATGTGCATATCAATTACTTCGGTGAAGGAAAACATCGTAAGGAAACCAGCATGACTGAGAAATATTTCTTGACGGCACGTAAAGTCAAGTCAGAGGCACATGGGCGGCATAAAAACTCTGACACCAGGTTAGGCACTAACCACACGATATAAAAGTACTAGATTCTATCCCCATCTCGTCGATTAGTTCAAAATTCTGTCGTTCAAACAAAAGTGCACGGTTAGAGTACAGGAAATAGCTGTTGCCTGTTTCGATTCAGCTTGTTGTTCAACAAATACTGCCGGATCGAATTTGCTGACCTAAATATGAGTGCAATAAAGACCATTTTCGCAAAGATGCAAAATTGAATGTTTACAAAAAAAAAAACATAAACTGACAATCACGAACACAACAAGAAAAATGTGCCAAATCGTTTGGACCGTTCCCAGATGATGATCCTCGACTTCACGACAATTTCCTTATGGATATTATTTGCAGTATACGAAGCATGCCCCGTGATTACCCAGTCCAGCCACTCGCCCAGGTGACTCAAGGCTTCGGTTTCGCAGACATCATAGAGGTTTACAATGAAGTCATGACCCCTGAGAGGATAGTCAAGTACGTACTACAGTTTCTATAACTTAGCACTTATTTCTGTTTGTAGAAAAGTAAAAAGATAAAGATCGATCAAGGCCAAGGTCCAGCTACAAAGATCGTTTCGATGGGTAGATGGATGGGTTACCATCCGCGGTTCAGGAAGCATGTTAAGCAGTCAGCTGTAGATGTAATCCTTGGGTCTTTGACAGTCAACGAATACGGATAGTTCGAAGCTCGAAAGTTAGACAACCAGTCTTACCAAGGGGTTGCGTTACTTATATCGTAGAGGTCAGATAAGCAGTCACTTCAAGCAAAATAGTGGGTTTCAGCTTCTTCCAATGAGGATGGCAACTGTGGAACTAATGGCGCTAGCATCACATGTTCCAAGCATCGCCATTGGTTGAAAATGTGTCAATGTCATTTTATAGTTCAAAATAGCTTGACCTCATTGGTCGGATTGGGACTAAGCTATGGACACGCCATCTACAATCAGCTTTGACTTGCCTTCCCCATTAGGCTGGAAGCCAACCCCAACATAAATAGTTTAGAAAAGGCTAGATCATAGATAGATATAGTCCAGCCTGGGTTTTTTGGCGCTTGAATGGCATTTTTGGAGGGCGCTGGAATCAAACATTATTTTCTGATATTGTATTGAAAAAACAAGACTTAACTCAGACGGTCAGACTACGGCCGTGCCAAAAAAAATGGTGCAGCTCTGTAAACACGCTTTCTTTGCCAATCCGCTGTGTTTTTTTAAGTGAATGTTATTCTAGAACTTGTAGAAATAATTGTTTTTATTCACTTTATTTCAGATTAAACATAAAACAACTTTCGCCCGGAGAGTTCTTAGATGCGCTACTTCAAAATGGCTCAGAACCACTCACTGTAGCAGTAAGTGTTTGTTTCCCCATTAAAGCTCAACTCGCACCTACAGGCATTGCACGCAACCAGCATCACCTCAGCTCGAGCCATATACCGACATTTTATTATTTATTTATTTAACACTTCAAGCACGAAGTACAGAGTTAACGTCTTACGGCATTTCATACAAACTTTGAACTCATTTGTTTTCGAAATGTCTGAACCGATTTTAACGAAACTTCATACGCATAAGCAAGACACATAATTTGTCTCAAAACTTGCCGGAGAACATTTTCGCAATATCTTTAAAAAAAAAAAGATAGTTGGAAATTTCTGTTTCTATGGAAAATCTAAAATCGGTCTAATTTAGCTGTAACACTATTTTTCGAAAATATTCTTCGTCAACTTTTTAGACCTATGCATCCTGCACAAGCGTATGAATTTCCATTAAAATCGGTTCAGTCATATTCCATTCTGGGGAGAATGGAATATGACTTACTGGAGAGTAAGCCGTCACGCTATCATTTGCTTCTTTGTCTTTTACATAATCTCTTCTTCACGCAATCTTTCTATCTATTATTTGACCTTCACCTCTATCGTTCTCCATTTCATCAACATTTATGTTCAACTCGAGCTGCTCACCTTTTTTTTTCTGATACTCCATACTGCAAGTCAAAATTCACTTACACGGACGTACAAAAATGAGGTTGCTGCTGATTCGGTGTAATGCTTATACGTAGCTTTAAGATTAAAACTGTCCCAATGCCAGGTTCTAATTGTATCAAAAAACCGTTAAAGTAAAATCGAAGCCATGACACATCCATGAGCCATACATCGACCAGAATGGCGCAGCGGTAGTTAGGCTGCCTTACGTTCTTAGGGTCCCGGGTTCGAATCCCGGTAGGAGCAAATGTTTGTGTGCTGAGCATAGACATTTGTTTCCGTGTCATGGATGTTTATATATATAGGGTGACTGGTAATTAGTGAACGATACTTAAACACGTGATTGTGCTCATGATAACCAACAACTTTTACTATGGGAACAAACCTGAAATCGCGGAAAAAAAATCAGCTGTTTAGTACATTTATGTTTGCCTAATGTACTGAACAGCTGATATTTTTTTCGCGATTTCGGCTTTGCTCCCATAATAAAAATTGTTTGTTATCATGAGCACAATCACGTGTTTAAGTATCGTACACTAATTGCCAGTCACCCTATATAATATGTATGTATTTACAAACAAAAAGTATCTATGTTTTGTGATCAACTATCTGGTGCCCACGACACAAGCCTCGTTGCTTAGTGTGGCACCTAGATGGCGCTGTGTGTAATGTCCAGCGATATTTATTTATTTATTTACATGAGCATTTATTGGTGGATTATAATCTCTCCCTTTCATCTGCCTCTGTGCCTGGCTGGTCAAGGCTGTTACTACTGATTTTCACAGTTTTTCTAAAATACTAGCTGACTCAACAGATATTGTTATTGCTTAGAACTAGTGTTGTAACGAAACCTGGGGCCTTAGTCTGCTATTGCAATAGTGTCAGAATGGTCTATCATTGATTTAATAAGGCCAAATCTGTCAAGCCGTTTATGAGAAGAAGCATTACGAATACCGGAATTTTATATACAAAGTGTAAACAGACCCTCACGAAGCCGTCAACATGCATTCTGTACATGAAACTAAGTAACTGAACGCAAAAACTATTGCTGGGAAACGACTTTTTTTGGGGTGAAAAATCACGTTTTACAGTAGGACTCAATGTAACAAACTCAAAACATTGTGCTGATGGATGGATTGAATAGTAATAGTAGGTCGTGGAGAAAACCTCACACTAAAAACATAACCATAAACATACACATAAACACAACCATAAACACTTAAAAACTGAGGCTGAGAGTGGGTGTGAAGTTGGCGAAAACATAAGAGTGATTTAATTTAAATTTCACTACGTGGACACGTGTAAAAATCTTGGCGTGTCCAGATGACGAAATAATAAGTGAAACTAATTTTGAGTTTCACCAACTGGACATTCACGTGTCTAGTCTCTCATGTCGAGTTGGTGACTAACCCAGATCTATAAGGCCACATACTATTAAAAAAACTAAAAACATGTATTAAAAAAAAACTTGTGAAAAAGTTGGAAATTTGACCCCCAATATCTCGGTAACTAGTAGGTTCCCAGGTATGATCTAGAACAAAAAAACATGATCGCAATGACGGGGAGAACAAGTGCCTTTCGGCTTCGTTAAGGGTCTTGTTACAACCTTTATTTTACAGATTGTTATTATTTTTAGGACTACCAAAAATATGTGGACTTTTACATCAGCAACTCTGCGCTGAAAAAAGAAAGAGAGGACTATGCCAGAATTAACTTTGTAAGAGCAGATGTGTATCAGAAAGCCGAGAAAAAAAAGATGAGGCCTGAAAGTGCAAAGGCTCTTGTAACAAACGATTGATTTAAAGTAAAAATGGTAAATGGAAGTAAAAAATAAAAAAATGCAGCTGTTTCTTTTTTTAAATAACCGGTGAAATATTTCTGCGATGATAGCTCTAAAGTTTGTATCACAATGTCTCTTGCAACGTTTGTAAAAAATAGACATTAAGATTAACTGTACTTAAACAAAAATATACCGATTGGAACAGACAGAATCGCTTACCACGTATTCAGTATACAAAAGTCAAAATCAAAACATTTATTGCGAAATAGTTGTACAATGTGGTCTTATGTTATGTTAGTACTTATGACTTTTTTTTTCTCAGTAGCAGCCACGGACTATAGATTTGTGCCCGGTTGATGGAAATAGGCTCGCCCCCATTACATGGGACTAAAACATAACTGGCGAAATGTGGGTGAACTAATGTGTACAAATTAATATGTGTAAATTGAAGATTTTATGACTAAAAATTTACCTAAATATTTGACATTATTACCTAATCATGTTTTATCTCCTTGACCTTATTGAATTTTTGACTTGTTTTCTTTCTTATTTCTTGACTTTGATTTATCTCTTTTATTTTTCTATTTATTGAAATTATTTGCAATTCCAATTCTAATGATTAATAATTTAATTTTTAATGTAATGATGACCCATCATTTTATAAACCATATTTGTACGCCGGAAACGGCAGAATATTATGATCCTAATACATTAGAAACAACAGCTTTGTACAATATTCTGACAAATAAATGCATTCATTCATTCAAAATCGTATTGTTTGTAGAACAGATCGCCAGTTTTGTACATGAGAGAAAATTGTTAGTTACCATGCCGAACCCACGTTGATTTTTTTCATCGGTCATTTACAAATATCTACGGTTTCTACATAAAACTGCAACATGGCCGCCAAAATATATGGAATGGCTGTTTTTTTTAAAGCTTTCGTTTTCGGTGGCCCTTCCACCCATTAAAAAGCTGTTGTAAAAAGTATTTATGTAAAGTTTTTGAAATATATTACTTAAACTGTGGTTTTGTTTTTTTTTTAATTCAGGTAAAGTTAGCAACAAAATTCGGTGTGGACAAATGTAGTGTGAACGGATAGTACAAAAGATAATAATAGTCCTCCTGACCGTTTTCGGTCACGGCGGCCAATCTAAGCGGTGATTAGCCTTTGGCGCGGGAGATATTATAGTGCACAAGTGTGCGCAGGCACAGGTGCACGCTCGGTTCCTTTACTCTCATAGTCCGACGGGACGGCAAAAAGAAAAATAAAAGAAGAAAAGTGCTATTGGATTTTTCCACTCAGTAGTAGCCCGGAGTTTGGAAGTTGGCGGTATGTGACCCCCGTGCCTCGGAAAGCACGTTAAGCCGTTGGTCCTGCGCCTGATCTCTCTCCGGTCGTGTCGGACAAAAGATATACATAAATAAAGATATAAATGTAATAACAAAACAAGAAAATGCATACATCCTTAATATTCACACTACACACGCTTATGCTAAGAACACGGAAAATAAAAAAAAAACAGCGAATCGCACCCTTAATAATACTGCATCCATAAAATATTAACATACACAGAAATCAAGCGTCGTACTTAAGCTGACATGATCGTAAGAACTGTGTTAAGGTTCCGTATAAGCGTAAGCATATAAGCATAGCATAATTTGATAATTCCAGAGCATGCAACAAGGCAGCGGCGCGGCGGTGGAGGTGAAGGTTCTATATTTTTTTTATTATTATTATTATTTGATAGCAATGTTATCTGCTTGTGAAACGATGGATGAATTGTGTGAAAGACGACGGCTAAAGTTCAATTTCAACAATAACCAACCTTGGAGCTCTTACGAGGAGTCGGCGAATTGTAGGCAATCGTTTGACGGATTAATAGGGCAAAGGAGCTATAACGATTCTCCAAATGTGTTCCCTTAGTTTCTTCTTCATTAATGCCTCTAGAGCAATCATTTTTCTAATAATCTATATGTATATGTATGTCTACTGTAGACACTTCCCTGGCATTTTCTTTGTTTTTTCAGCAACAAATAAAGAAAATATGACCCTACAACAATGACAAGAAATGGCTCATTTGAATAGCCGTGATTAGAGGACTACCGGGGAAATTCGAAAAGTTTTTAACATAAAAGAAATTGATAGGAACCTAGACATACTCTTTATTAAAATTTGAATATCAAAAATAATTGAATCGGCTCAGTTTTCGAGGAGAAAAATTGGGAAAACGAAACTCCGTTCTCGTCAAACTTTTGTGATATAATCGGTCTGAGCGGTAGCTGTCCCTATCGCACTTAATAGATTATCCTAATTATAGGTATTGTTATGGTTATCATAAGTATTCCTTTTACTTTTAAAAGTTGATAAAATAGTAATGTTTTGCACAAACAAAAACTTATAAGAACTATGTAATACCTAAATTACATTATACAATAATTCTTTCATTATTTCAGTAAGTGTGTAAAATAAATAGTTTAAATATTAAGGAATAATGTAGCAAAACATATAAAATATTCCAAATGGATATCCACCTTTTATGTCGTTGATAAAAGGTGGATAAGTCAAAGTTGTTTGTTCACGACTATAAAAGGGGGTGCTCCGAGTGACAGAGGCCATTTTCTTGTTGGAGACATCTACCAGAACGGAGCTCTGGCCTAAAGGTAAAAGTTTAGTTATTCTATTGCTGTTATTATGCTGTTATGATGTGATACCATTTTTTAATGTTTGTTGCTTTACTATTGTTATTATGTTGGATTGCTATTGTGTTGGATATAATAATGATTATGTACCATTATTGGGAGATATTGGTATATTTTTAGGTTCTTGATAGTTGTTGAAAGAGTCTTCTTCGATGATACTTGGAAGAGAAGGAGGGGCACGGCTCAGTTTTTTGGCGGTTCCTGGACATTACTTGTTGAGGCTCGAGCGATGGGATTCAACTGTGACGGACGCAAGTAGCTTACTATGTTTTGCGATTTATTTTTCTTCTGTGCTTGGGTAATTTTTTCTTGAGTGGCGCCGACCTCTGAGGCTTTATTTGCCTCTGGTGACTCCGACATACATCTCTTATTTGAGTTTTTCTCTGCAGATGCTTGATTTGTTACGTTTTTAGGACGTAGTGTGACAATTTTATCATAACGTAGAGCTACTTTTTTCCCGGACTCCCACTCACGTTTGCATTCTTCTTGGAGTTCTTTCCTTTTTTGAAGAACAGCGGGAGAGTAGTCCTCTTTAATATAAATATTTGTGTTTTGAAGTGATTTTTTCTTGCGGAGAAGCTCTATTTTTCTACTTGTTGTTGTGATCGTAACCACCACTGGTCTAATTTGTCCGTTTTTCTTCCCTCTTCTTGTTACAGTTTCTATTTCCCATTTCTGGCATTGTACTTCCATTTTGGTATTAATTATGTCTAGGATTAAATTAAGTAAGTCTTCGTAGTGTCCTTCTCGTTCTTCAATACCAAAGAATAGTAAATTTTTCTTCCTTAATTGTCTATCAATGAAGTCTATTTGTTTTTCTTGCTGTTCAATTTTATTTTCTAACATATTTGTTTTTATTTCGATGCGGTTGAATTTCTCATCTATATTTTTATTTATGGCTTCCTTAATATTTTCTTCCATATTTCTAATGTCATTCTTTTGCTGTGCTAAATCATTTTGTATACTTTGTAGTGCTTTCATGATTTCCTCCATTTTGAGTACAGCGCCCTCTATTGTTGAGTAGCGTAAGTACCAAGCTGCACTTATCTGTAGATCTTCTCGTAGTTTAGCCACTCAACGCTAGGTGGCGCTAGTGTATCTCGATTTTTTACGACTTGGTATTGATTAACTTTTGAGGTTATATTAATTTCACAAAAATCTAGTCTAAATTGTCACTTATAGCACTTTTCAATGAGTTTTATGCTGACTGACCTTTTTCTTCTGGTGTTTGAGTATTCTCTTCTTCCGTATTTCCGTGGAATTTTGTTTGTCAGTAAAATCCGTTACTATCTTTTTCTTTGAATTTCACACCAATTATTGCGAATCTTGGGCTGATAACAATTCTTCAGGTGTTTCACAATTAGCTTTTAAGAATTAGCACTGTTTTAGACGGAATAAGTTGTTATTATAATTTTAATTACACAAAGATCACTGAGTCGATGTAAACATTGGCACAGTAGCGCCACGGCACAGTAGCGCCACTCCCAATACGGCTGGTCCCCGCGGGAAGATTAGACCAAAACCCTCCAACCAATTAAATAATCAAACAAACAATAATCAAAACCAAACACATCAAAAATCAAGAATAGAGCAAAATACTACTTATATTTGTTCATGGAACGTGAGATCGCTGGTAAATGAGACAAGACTAATAGAATTGCGACACAGCTTAACAAAGTTCAAATGGGACGTTATTGGCCTATCAGAAGTGAAGAAAGAAGGAAAAGAAATACTAGAAACCGAAAACTACATCATGATATATTATGGCGAAAAAAGTGGAAGAAACGGCGTCGGTTTTCTAGTTAATAAAGATCTGAAAGCTAATATAATCGATACCAGAAGTATATCGGATAGAGTCATACGATTAGATATATTTCTCAATAATAGAACAGTCCATCTGATACAATGCTATGCACCAACAGAAAGCGCAACTTCAGAAGACCTAGAAATATTCTATAAACATCTACTGTTTGCATTAGAAGATACAGGACCTGATACAATAGTTATGGGAGATTTTAACTCCAAAATTGGTAAATCCACAGCAGAAGATAAGAAAGTTATGGGTCCTTGGGGTTTCGGAGACAGAAACGAACGAGGAGATATATTAATACAATTTTGTTTTGAAAACCAGCTCTACATAGCGAACTCTCACTTTAAGAAGAATCCTAAACAAAAATGGACTTGGATATCACCAAATGGAAAAGTGCGAAATGAAATAGACTTTATCCTAGTCAAAAGTATTAAAGATATCTCAAATGTACAGGTTATAAATACCACTTTTCCTACAGACCACAGATTAATAAGAGTGAGCATGTTACAAAACTGCAATAAAACTAAGGCACGGAGAGACTACAGATGCAAAGTTTCTAGACTAAGCCCCCTAGAGTTAGAGTCACTGAAAAATATATTTTCGGAACATATAGGCAACTTTCAATTCGATGATATGGAATTAGCATATGGAAAACTAATACGAATAATAAAAGAATCGGTAAAAGAACTACCTAAAATAAAAAACAAAGATATAGCTCCACTATCAGCGTATGTAGAGAAACTTATTAATGAAAGAAACAGACTGAAGAACAAAGAAAACAAAACACGTCCTGAGAAGAAACAACTCAGCGCACTTTATAGACTTATAAATAAACAAATACAACGAGATTACAAGGCACATCGATATACTATAATAGAAGAAGAGCTGCAAAAGAGAGCATCAGTCAAAAGGGCACAAGTAAGATTGAACAGATCTAAACCGTGGATTATGTCTTTGAAAAACAAGGAAAACAAAACATTAACGAATAGGGATTGCCTCATCGGGACTGCTACACAGTTCTACAGGGAGCTTTATGGAAACGAAGAAAGTCATCATCAGCGTTCTGGATCAGAGCCATTCACACCACCGAGTGTCGTGCCATCTATCATGGAGAGCGAAGTCCGCTGTGCAATACAACACCTGAAATCAGCTAAAAGCCCAGGCGATGATGGAATCACAAATGATATTTTAAAAGCGATTATTGACCCGCTAATACCAATACTGACCTCCCTTTTCAATGATATACTGACGCTCAACAAAGTACCAAAAGAATGGGGAATATCGATTATAACTCTGTTATACAAAAAAGGCGATCCGACATACTTAGGAAATTATAGACCAATAAGTTTACAACAAACAGTGTACAAAGTGTTTGCCACAGTATTATTAAACCGAGTCTCAAGAATAATAGACAGCAACCAACCCCGAGAACAAGCCGGCTTCAGAAGAACATACTCAACTATAGACCACATCTTCACCTTGACACAACTAATCGAGAAATACTCTGAATATGGCAAGAAACTCTATGTAGCGTTCATAGACTACTGCAAAGCGTTTGATTCCATACAACATGAACCTTTGTGGTTAGCACTGAAGACACAGGGAGTCGAAAACCGATACATAGAGATACTGAAAGAAATCTATAAAAACAGCAAGGCAGTGGTTAAGCTGGAAAGGAAAGGAGAGCCATTTAATATCCGAAGAGGCGTGAAACAGGGTGATCCAATCTCACCTAATTTATTTACTGCTCTTTTAGAACATATCTTCAGACAATTAGACTGGGAAAATAAAGGCATCAACGTAAACGGCGAATATCTAAGCAACCTACGCTTTGCTGATGATATAGTATTAATATCTGAAAATCACAAGGACTTAGAATATATGTTAAATACTCTAGACATGGAAAGTAGAAAGTGTGGACTACAAATGAACACACAGAAGACATTTGCCATGACGAATAGCAAAAAAACGCCTATTAAAACTGAATCTCATTCTATAAGCTATGTGGATGAGTATATATACCTGGGGCAAAACATATCATTCCTAAACCAAACATCTCGTGAAGTAGAACGCCGTATAAAGAAAGCTTGGAATAAATACTGGTCGCTGAAGGAAATATTCAAAAGTAAATTACCGATGCATCTAAAAAGGAAAGCGATGGACTCCGTTGTTATGCCGACACTATTGTACGGGTGTCAAACATGGTCGTTCACAAAAGACATCGTACAAAAGATTAACGTGTTTCAAAGAGCCGCAGAGCGAAGTATGTTGGGCATAAAGCTGAAGGATAGGAAGAGAAATACATACATTCGATCTATAACAAAGGTAACGGACGCCGTCGAGCTAGCAAGCAGACTGAAATGGCGATGGGCTGGACACACAGCTAGAGTTACCGATAATAGATGGAGTGAAAGGATATTACATTGGTATCCATACGAAGCCAAACGCCCTCGCGGCCGTCCTAGGCGACGCTGGTGTGACGATATCTACCAAGTAGCCGGGTCTACATGGACCCGCCAAGCACAAGACAGACAGTACTGGAAAGAGTTGGAGGAGGCCTACACCCAGAAATGGGTAGCCCAATAATATACTTGTACCTATAATGTGACAAACTATTCCTAACCTGAGTACTTGGAAATGTTTGGAAATATGTTATTGTAATAATTATAAATCAAAAATAATTTAATCAAATAATATTAAATGAAAGCATGAATTAAAAATAATAATAATATAAAAATAAATAATGTTGTTATAGAAGTCAATTTAAAAATAGTATTGTGTAAAAACCAAACAAAAGCTTTTATGTAACTCTAATACAAATGTGAATGTGAATATGAATATGAATAAATGTGATATAGAAATGTATTAATAATTGAATAGGTATACTTGTTAAATGTAAATATGATTTAATATGAATTGGTATTGTAATGTGCATGAAATTTTTTATGGAATTATTTATATTGTTATTTTTGGGAAATAAAGGCTTATTTATTTATTTATTATTTATGTACCATTATTTACATAAATAGTTTGGTAATATTCAGTACAAATTTAAATTGATATTATACTATGAATTATTAGTGATAACTATGTGCTAGAAATGTGTGTTATATTATGGCTTATATTGCTTAGTGTTTATCTACAATGATAAACTGCTATTACTTGAGAATGGTCCAGGACAACGGATAGTTGTCCTGGCTTAATACTTTAAAAGACGTTACCGTGGAGTTTCTTGTCCATTCTTCTCCACGAAGACCAAGGTTTGCGAATGGACTTAGCTTGATAGATAATTAACGTTATCTATTAATAACTGACAAGCCTAATTGAAATAAATGAATAGTCTTGTCTTTCTGTGCTTTTCTTCACAAAAACCCTTTTCCCTACACACCTATTTAGAGATACTTTTAGAAACAGTAAATAACAAGTAACGATCCTGACACTCAAAGATTCATAATTAGTGGATATTAATACAAATTACATTATAGTATCTCACCTACTTGCTATTACACTCTACGGGGCCAGGCTTGACGGAGCACGACGGCAATAGTTTCTTCAAATATCTATCATTTTTTTTAGCCCTGTTCCCTCTTAAGCAAAATATTATTGGTGGGACTGATCTACACCCCGTCAAGCAACATAACTGGCAAAATGTAAAAAAAAACTGTATACACCCAGTATACCCAGTATACGGTACACCTCTGCCTCAACCGTCGAGCATTTCAGGCGTGATCTATATACCTAATACGTAATACTTAATATACTTCTTTTTTTTTCTGGCTTCGTACGGTTAGTGCATTTAGCCAATGTCATGTTTTTATTTAGATTTTATTGTAGGACTTAATACACTTAATAATATAATAATCTATACTAATATTATAAAGAGGTAAAATTTGTTTGTAAGTGTGTATGTAGGGGGTAATCTCTGGAACTACTGAACCGATTTGGAAATTTTTTTCACTAATAGAAAGCTACATTATCCTCAAGTGCTATAGGCTATATGTATTTAAAACGTGCCCGTGGAAAAATTTCCGACCAAAACGCGAGCGAAGCCGCGGGCAACAGCTAGTAATATTATAAAGAGATATTATTATATTTTGTAAGTTTGTATGTAGGGGGTAATAACTAATAATCTATACTAATATTATAAAAAGAGGTAAAGTTTGTGAGTTTGTGAGGTTGTAGAGGGTAATCTCTGGATCTACTGAACCGATTTTGAAAATTGTTTAACTACTAGGAAGCTACATTATCCCCGAGTGCCATAGGCTATATTGACAACGTGCCCGTGGGATACTTTCCGACCCAAACGCGAGCGGGCGGGCAACAGTTAGTGTTATATAATTTGTTTTTTTCTATTATTCAAATCATCACTTCTTGGAAGTAAAAACACATTGAAATTCTTTCAAAGTTGTACGATTGAATAGGTTTTGTTACACGGCAATGTTTAGATATCGAGTACAGTCGCAAAGACAAGCGTTTGTTACAAATATTATGGAAATAATAATGCGATTGTTATGATTTTTCTAGCTGCAGCCCGCGACTTCGTTCGCGTGGAAATTCTGATGTGGCTGTCAGAAACAAAGAAAGATAGCATTGTCTTTCCCCAGGATATAATTTTGGTGGTATTGAGTACAGGGTGTTAAGTTCTTCATGCCCCATAGAAAACGGAGGATCCTCCGACCAGTCAGGTGTTATGTCTGGTAGCTACTGCCCGACTGTTGTTGGTGGGTTCTTCTAAATAGTCATAAGCCACGAATAACGTAACATGCGCGATGTAGGATTTTAGACGTATTTCGATGTATAGTTCATCATCTGTGTCATAGATGGCGCTAATATTATTTAGAAGGAAATAGTTCTTCTGGGGGTCTACCACCACATCTTTATTGCAATACTACAGTCTTACTTCAGTCTGAAAAAGAGAGGTATGTAAGTCAACTCTTGAATCCTCTTTTACTCGAATGCATGACAGCAAGACCAGGTGGCCTACCATGACGACTTAAAGCAGGAGTAATTCCAGTGTGGGAAAGAGATGGCGCTGGACGACCTGTATAGCTCTGTCTTTTTAGCACACTGGAATTACTCCTGCTTTAATACGTCATAGTAACCCCCCATTGCTCCTGCTTTGAGACGTCATAGTAACATAAGTCATTGTAACGTCAGTAACCTTCCAGGGCTATGTTTTCGTCACACAGAGAATCAAGTAATAGAACCATCACTACTGTTCATTCACACACTACACAGACTTCTCTTCTTCACTTCTTCAGCAGGTTGGCAGCGGTAACCTGGCAGCAGCAAAAAGCAGTGATAGCCTAGTGGTGTGACCGTCTGACTGGCAAGTCATAGGTCTCGAGTTCGAACCCAAGACACACACCTCTGATTTTTCGGTTCGGTCATGTGTAAAGCCAGGTCAGAGGCCCATGGGTGGCATAAAAACTTTGACACCAGGTTAGGCACTAACCACACGATAAAGAAAAGAACCTGGCAGCGACTGTGGCAGTAAGAACACGAGACTTCTTTCTGTTAGAAAAGTGAGCACCAGTGTTTTGTTCGCCGGTGGACATCCCATCGTGCTCACGGTTTGGAATTATCTATTACTCGCTGATGCCCGAAGTTTAGACCGCGTGGAGTTCTGTAATTGTCCCATGGGGTACTACTGGGATAAAAGTAAAAAAGTATTCTATGTGTTAATCCAGGTTATAAACTACCTGGTGTCAAATTTCATCCAAATCCGTTCAGCAGTTTTTGCGTGAAAGAGCACACACACACATAAACACTTCCTCGGATGTATAATATTGTGTAATGTAATATATAATGGTCATTCATACTGCTATGCTTTGCACCCAACTGTACCGAAGTAAAATGTTTAGGTAGGATTTATGCACATCCGATTATGTTGATAATTCGTATGAAAACAATCGTAAAGGACACAGACCACGGAATCACTCACCAGCGCCCAGAGCTGACAATTCCTTCTAACAAAGTTTTGCGACAACAGAGTACACAACTTCTGTCACGAACTATCGTCAAAAGTGTCATTTTCTGGACGCCATTTTGTGTCATGTAAGTATTATAGAGTAGTAAACTTTGTAAACTTGGATGGATGCAGTAATCTCTGAAACTACTGATCCAATTTTAAAATCTTTCACTGATGGAAAACTAAGCTATTACCGAATGCCATAAGAATTTGTGGAATATGTCAAAGTCAGTGTCATATACAGGGTGTAACCATACCCTTTACGAAGTCGTCAACGAAGCATGCAGTACATCAACTAAATAACTCTACGCAAAAATTTTCGCTGGGAAATGACTTTTTTTGGGTAAAAAAACACGATTTACAGTAAGACTCAGTGTAACGCACTTATAAGATTGTGCTGATGGATGGATTGAATAGTACGGGGATCAAGAAGGTGTTTAAAGTAAAAGTCTTACATTAAAAAGTTATTAAAAATAAAAAAAACACTTGTGAAAAAGTTGTAATTTTGACCCTCAATATATAGAAGGTTTCCAGATGTCCAGAACAAAAAAAATATCGCAATGACGGGGAGACTAAGTACCTTTCGACTTCGTTATGGGTCTTGTTACACCCTTTATAGTGAAAGTATGACGGTCCTCAGAAAAGGGACGATCCTCCGACCGGCTGTTGTGTCTACTGGGGTACTGCCGGATGACTGTTTTTTTTTGCGAATGGCATCTCGCAACGACCTAGGAAGATGTCGTCTTCTTAACCGGACTATCCTGTGCGTGCCTTGAATGTTAGGCCTCCGGCCAGGGGCATAAAAACTTAAAAATTAAGCGACTATACGCTAAGTATCCCCCGTGGAGTACAAGTCTCAGCTTAGGCCTTCACTGGGGGAGAACAGGAAATGACCAGGCTGGATCAGATACGGATGATAAAGGATGAATATATCGGTTATTGTCAGGTTCTTATTTAAATGCTTCATCCATCCACGATTTTTAGTTCGTGTATAGCGAAACAGAAGTGGCTGTTTTAAATGCCACCTCTAGCAGTCCTCACTGGGACGTATTCATGCTCTGTGGTACTGAATAGTCTTCATTATCAACTGTCACATAACAATCGAAGCCTCTGTTTTCGTATTCAGCCGTGGGTATGCCATATTTTCAGTTATGAATAGTGAGTTTAGTTAAAAAATGGACGTGAATGCGAGTGTTTCTCTCCAAGAAAAGAAAAGGACTTGTGTGATTGGAAAATAACGGTTTCTGTAAAAAAATGTTTTAGTGTAAACTAATTATTTGAATTGTATTAACACGTGAGTGTTTCAGACGATAAGGAATTTTGTTTTAAGTGTAAACTTTCTTTGTAAAGTTTTGAGTAAGTATTTAATTGTAAATGATTTTACATATGTATTTATTAAATCATAAACATACAAAAAATAAAGGAAGGCTACAAAAATTATGCTTTTTCTTAAAGAAATCTCTTCTAGAATAATATTTGCGAAAGGAAATTATATAAAAAAGACATGTAGACATAGTATGTATTAAAAAACACAAAAGCGACACAAAAAAAACACGCCTTCATACTGTATTTAAGCATTTTGTTTAGCCTGCACAAATACTAGTATATTTTTTTGTAATGTTTATTATATTTCTTAGTAGTTGTTTTATAATTATAACCAAAGTACTGTTTATTGTATTTTCTTATTCATGTTAAAATATTTATGCTGTCTTGTTTTCCGTATGTTTTTCACGGGTGACCACTGAAAACCAGCGCTGTGCCGTGGGTCCCCCATAGCACAGCATCATGCTGAGTGGTAACCTGCTTGTCGCAGTCACGACGTGCAAGCTTCGAACTTTGTTTCTTTTTTGTCTCATCGGGTTGAATTTATACATTTTTTTATGCGTTGTATGTTTAATGTTATTTTTTTCGTCATTTTGTATAATGCACGTCATGTCCCTGCGACAAATAAATATTTTTTCTTTCTTTTTACACCAAGTTTCTTTTCTTTGAAGGCAAGAAATGTGTGATCAGTTTAATACCGAATATGTAAAGTTTTCGCTTAATTTATTGTATGTTTGCATAACCAAGACGCAATTGATTTGTAAAACTACAACGCAAATTTATCGTGGTTAAAACATAACAATAATTTCAAAATCAATCATTGTTCTGTGAAGGTACAATCAATCACAGCGTCGGTTTTCATAAATATCTGCAGTGCTATTCTGTAAAAACTCACTAGATAAAAAAAACTATTTTTTTTATTTATTCCATATCATCCCCATGGACTATGGTTGCTCATTTTGAAATAAGAACAATTTGTTCAATGCACCTGGCTGTACTTCCATGATCTCTATTCCTGCTCGTAGTTTCTTGTCCGTCCTTCTTCACAGACATCTATGCTTCAAAATGGGCTTATTAGCCGACTTTCTTCAAAAAGGAGGAGGTTCTCAATAAATTCGGTTGTATTTTTTTAATATTTTTTACCTCATTACTCATTATACGAACCCAAACTTGATGGGGTTATGTCGTTTTTTGACGAAGTTCCTATGGCTACCTTCCAGCTCCATCATCAGACCCTGGTTACCATTTAGGACTAAAGTACTTGTCAAAACGAATCAAACGAGTCCAAACTCGACGGCGTTGCGTCGTTTAATTACAGAGTTCCTATGGCCACTTACCAGTTCTATCATCAGATCAGCTCCATGTTATCATAATATTGCATTGTCTAGAGATATACACATGCGTGCAAAATTGCAGCTCAATCAGAAATCGGGAAGTGTGTCAAATTTAACTAGCAAGTATCACGCGACGTCGCGTGATGTACATCAAAGCGCCTTCACGCGACGACGACGTGTGATGTGACAATTAACGTGAGGAAAACAACCAAATTACTGAACCGTTTTTGATGAAATTTCTTTAGGACCGATTGGTCCTATAGAAATTTCATCAAAATCGGTTTCGGAAAGAATATCATTTCACATGAAAAATATTTTTTCAAATCGGTTCATAAATGACAGAGTAATGAGGTAACAAAAATTTAAAAAATACACCCGAATTTAGAACCTCCTCTTTTTTTAAGAAAGTCGGTAAAAAGTGCCTGTAATTGGTTTTATTGAATAAATGAGCAGCAAAAGCATGTAGAAGTCTGTAAAGTTAGTCAGGTTAAGACCAGCTTTCCACAATAGATACACCTACTAAAGCTGCTTACGACAAATATGCATGAGATCATCATTGTTGTTGTGATCGTTTGATTTTCATTAATCCACCTGGATTCCCCGCTTATCTACTTCATGTTTCAAAACAGAGCATGATTTTTTCTTACAAGATTTTTTCATAGAGAAAAAAACATTCGTTGTGTTCACTTCCAAAAAATAAAAACACAACCCTATTTTTGGTGTTAAGGATCTGTTCCATTAGGTAAGTTGCAAATTGCATGCAACTTGAACCCGGCACACTAGCTACAACTTGTATGACGTAGTTTGAACTTGTATATTTTTTATACAAGTGACTTGCAAATTGAACGTGCAAACGTTAGTTGCACATTTCGAATTGCGAACGAGTGACGAGTCACACTCAATTATTGGACATCTCCTCTTGTATGCAAGTAAAACTTGCATGCAATTTCCACACTCTTGAAAACATGTTTCCAATGCAAGCAACTTGTACGGAATTGTGACGTAATACTTGCACGCTTGCATTGCTTGCCTAATGGAATCGCGCCTTTAGGCGAAATCTGGTTGGTAAAAAAAAAAAAGTACATTCGTCTTTTGAAGCGATCCAATAAAAGAGAAGTTCGACGTTACGCAATGCCGATGACTTAATATGCATTGTCTGAATAAAATAACGTAATCGATGTTTATTGTGATCTATGCATGATGTAATCTTTTGTGTAAAAGTCCAGGAATGCATAACCTACCATAATAATGAATTTTAAGTATGATTTGATTCACATTACCAGCCAAGTCTTCTCCAACTATATTCGGAACTGCTTCCAGAATACCGGATGAAGCTGTTTAACAGTACTATAAGTACATCAAGTGAGACTGCCTAGCTGACTCCGACAACCCAGTTAATGCACTGTATTACGTGAGGTCGACAAAGAGAAACGCGATTACGCGAAGCGCGCTTGTGCGACAAAACTGTACTGCAACTCACCATAGTTCTAATGCAGCTTCAATTTCTCGTACAAGCGTGGATTTGTGACCATGGTGAGTCGCAGTACTGCTGTTTTGTCGCACAAACGTTAATCGCGTTTCCGTTTGTCGATCACACTTAATACAGTCCAGTTGCAGCCGTTTTCAATAACTTACTGACAGTTAACGGAACGTTGCTATCTCAGATAAACAGTTAAACTGTCAACCCTCCGAGAGACAGATAAGTGACGTGGATAGGATATTCCTGTCAATTCATTGCTAACTTTGTTTATAGAAACACCGATAGCTATTAGAATAAGGCATATCAACTAACCGTTATACGTAAGTAAGTTATAGAAAACGGCCGTAACTTTGTAGTACGTTACGAACCCTTTGGTAAGACTATAGTTGACAGACTTTCGGGCTACTGAAAATACCTAAAGACTATCAAAGATTTACAAATTAGAGCTGTGATCTGTGATCAATGGCTTACTGGTAATAGTGTAATGGACGGTCACTCATCCACGGACCTATCTCGGCAAACCTTGTAGATCTACCCGTGTTCTTTGTCCTGCGCCAAACTCCCCATGGTAAGGCTCATCATGGAAAAAACGATCATAGATCACCCGACTAAAAGGTTGGACCTGTTATGACCAACCATACTACATCCAACTTTGGCCTGGGACCAACTAGTTTGGCCTGAAATTGGGTTTGGCCGATAACATCTATTCTTAATATGCTGCTTGTTTGAACGCGCTGGTGCTGGTTTTTGGTTTTTAGTGGGTGGTTTTTTGCCGGGACTGCGGGACTGTTCGAAAGAGATACCGTGGCCCCGGAACACAATGGGCGATGAAGGAACATGGATGGGTTTTATTCAGTAAAAGTCTGACACTCCCTCCTGCTCAACCCAGAGCGGGAGGAGTTATTTGATGATTTGCCATCAGAAAAAAAAAAACATGCTGGTTTCCTCACGATGTTTTCGTTCACCGAAGAAAGTGGTAATTATAAAATACTCACATGAATCCGAAATATCAGAGCTGCGTGTCGTGGTTCGAACTCGAGACCGATGACTTTTGCAGTCCGACGGTCACACCAGTAGGCCATCACTGCTTATATCTCTGGAACTACCCGTAGGTTATTGCTAATAGACGGTAAAGTGCTAAGCAAAAAACCGGCCATGTGTGAGTCGTACTCACACGCACACATGAGTACGACTCACACATGGCCGGTTTTTTTGGTTTTTTTACACAGGGTTCCGTAGCACCAAATAATATAATAAAAATATTTTGAAGGCTCATTCATAATTGTTTTACATTCAACAGGAAAACTAAATTTGTTTTTCATAATAAGTTAATTAAAAACAAAGTTACTGCTGCAGTTTGATGGAAAAGTCCCATATCTCAAATACTAAACATCAAATCTTATTCAAACCAATTTTTGTTGAAAGTTTTATTTTTTTTCTACAATCCTAAATTTTTTCAGAATTTTCCTCCTCTTACTTTAGAAATTAGAGGGGGTGGGGACACATTTATCTTTCAAACGATTGACTTTGAGAAAAAATGGTTTTAGGAACCTCAATCTCATTTTTAAAGACCTATCTATAGACACCGCCACGTCAGACGACACACCCCACCGCACTTAAAGATTTGACGATTTTTTTTTTAATTTCAATTCCATGTATGTATGTTTCCCCATAATATTTATTTTTTTGAATGTTTGTATAAAAATCGTAAAGCAGTTCACAAAATACATCCTACTAAGTTTCAACTGTGTAGTCCTAAAGTTTTGGCATAAAGTGGCTGTGACATACACGGACAGACAGACAGATATGGCGAATCTATAAGAGTTTCATTTCTTGCAATTTTGCTACGGAACCCTAAAAAAACGAGTCGGACTCGTGCATGAAGGCAGACGGACGGACAGACGGACAGCGTAGGCTTAGTTATAGGGTCTCGTTGGTTACCCTTCGGGTCCAAAGCCCTAACTAAAAAGCGGCGGGTTATACCGCGGGGCACAGCTAATCTTATAAACTTTTATTCAAATCTAGAAATACGGTACTTTAAAAATTATTAAAGTAAAATGATTAATAGTAGTGTTTGGAGTATTAATGAGGTTTTAGAAATAAAAGACGTAGGTATTAAAACGGCATATTTTACGATAAGATAAAAAAAAAACAATGTCAAATTAGAAAGAAAGAAAGAAAGAAAAAATGTTTATTTGTCGCAGGGACATGACGTGCGTGAATTAAATTAACTTGTTTTAATTAACTGATATCCAGGTGAGTTTCGATATCTAAAAGTGAAAACCATAAACACTGGTTTTCTAAACTCATAGTTACAGTAAATATTTGCAGTCATTGTCCATTTTTTTTTTTTGTTACAGTGTGTAACAAGACCCTTAACGAAGCCGTCAACCAAGCATTATGTACACATGGATACACATCAAGCTATACATTTCCAGTATAAGCTGACCTCGCATTGTACGGAAATCCTATACAATGCGAGACCAGCATAAACTGGAAATCTATAGCTTGATGTGTAGCCGTGCTTACATCAAACTAAGTAACTACGCAAAAAATATTGATGGGAAACGACTTTTTTTTGGGGTGAAAAATCACGTTTTACGGTGGGACTCAATGTCACTCAAAACATAGTGCTGATAGATGGATTGAATAATACGGGGGTCATGGAGGTGGTTAAAGTAAAAATCTTACATTAAAACATGTATTTAAAAAAAAAAGTTGGAACTTTGACCTCCAATATCTCCGTAACTAGAAAGTTCCCAGGTGTGGTCTAGAACAAAAAAATTGATCGCAATAACGGGGAGATTAAGTGCCTTTCGGCTCTGTTAAGGGTGTTGTTTATACTTTATAATTGTTGCTGGGAAACTTTTGTTTTGGTGTGAAAAATCACGGTTTACGGTTGGATTGTATGTCTCTCTCTCTATTCCTGCTTCTCTATTGTCTCATGTTATTTAAGGTCTTCTCTGTCAATCGTCACGCTATCATTTAGACTTTTTTCCTTCATATCATTCCACACAAAAACCGTCCATCGTTTCCTTGGTCTTCCTCTCCCTCTCCATCCATCAACATTAATGTAACGCACTCAAAACATTGTGCTGATGGACGCATTGAATAGTAAAATATCATTTGACCTTCAATTCTTCCGTAACTAGAAGGTTCCACGGTATGGTCCATAACAAAAAAAATAGCCAAGTGCGAGTCGTACTGACACGCACATAGGGTTCCGTAGCACCAAACAATATAATACAAATATTTTTAAAGCTCATTCATATGTTGTATTGTTTTACATTCAATAGCAAAACTAAATTTGGTTTTCATAGTATGTTAATGAAAAACAAAGTTACTGCTGCAGTTTGATGGAAAATCTCATATCTCAAAAAATAAACATCAAATCTTATTCTAACCAATTTTGGTTTAAAGTTTTATTTACGTTCTACAATCCTACATTTTTTCAGAATTTTCCTCCTCTTACTTTAGAAATTAGAAGAGGGGGGGGACACATTTTACCACTTGGGAAGTGTCTATCTTTCAAAGGATTGACTTTGAGAGAAAATGGTTTTACTAACCTCAATATCATTTTTAAATACCTATCTAAAGACACCCCGCACGTATAGGTTTGATGAAAAAAATATAAATATAATATAAAAATATTTTTTACTTTCAGTTGCATGTATGGGACCCCCTCTTATAATCTTTATTTTTTATTTTTGTATAAAAATCGTAAAGCGGTTCACAGAATACATATACCTACTAAGTTTCAACTGTGTAGTCATAATGGTTTCGGAATAAAGTGACTGTGACATACACGGACAGACAGACAGACAGACATGACGAACTGTAAGGGTTCCCTTTTTTGCCCGTAATAACTTTCGGCAACTAACAGTTCACTAGTTAGATATGGATATAATCTAATCCCAGTACTGAACTGGATTGTGGATGTCAGAAAGGCAATCATCATCTTCATTATATCAGCCCGGAATACCCACTGCTGGGTTTGGGTCTACTCTTCCATCCGCTACACTTCCCGGTTCTATACTTCCTTTATCCAGGTGTTTCTAGCTACTTTGACGATATCGTCAACCCAACGGAATCAGCATCAGATCTTCACCAAATTTAAACGGGAACACCGTGGATTAATATTCTTCCTTAATTAAAAATCCTCATCATAGAGAATCATCGATATCGGTTCACAATTGGCAAAGATACCGCTGAATATAAAAAAAAAAACTCAGACCAATTTGTAACCTCCTCTTTTTGAAATTCGGTTTAAAATTGTCGCGATATTAGGGAAAATAGTACAATCATTTTGAACACATCGGAAAATTCAACCATTTTGTCACCGACTGTCTTTTATCAATGTGTGCATTTAAGCACGTCTGTGTGTGACATTTTTCAATTTCTATAATAAGACGTGCTGACCAATAATGAAATCACATCAACTTATTCGTTCAACTTAATAAGAGGTTAGTAGGTAATTAAAATTATTTTAATTAAATTTAATCAGTAGTTCACATTAGTTACGTTGCACACTGTACATTCATGTTAATAATTTGTTAAATACAAAGCCTTTATTGCCAAAAATATATTAAAAGACGTTTATATTGGCTTGGCAAAACTTGGGCACCAATAATATGGTACCATTGTAAAAAACTAAAACATTTTCATTCGGTGGTGAAAACATACATTAAAATAATTCTTCTATAAACTACAAATAAAATAAAATAACCGAACATGGACGTTCGACAATCAAAATTAAAATCAAGTAAACATAATCAAAAAATTAAATAAAAACATAATTTCGATAACACGGACAAAAACGCTTAAATGAGTGTGAGTATGAAGGTGTGATGGAGAGTGTGCACATATGTTTAAATGTATTAATCTTATTGTTATTATTTAAAAAGATCAAAACCACAAGGTCAGCGCAAAATATTATTATTTTCAAAGATTTCATTCTCGTAAATCAAAAACAGTGTCTTAAGTGTTTTTAATGTTGATTAAGTGAAATTTTTTTAAAGCAACTAATGTTTTAAATGTACTTTAATGACAAAATCTTTATTTAAAGGTTTCCTACGAGTAGGTGTATTTGTCTAAGTGTAATTTTCTTATTTACCGACTTCAAAAAAGGAGGAGGTTATATGTTCGTGTGTATGTATTTTTTACTTATTTGTTTACACTATGTCGATGAGTAACATCTACTTGGGCCAGTTAGTTTCTTTCGAAAACAGGCATGAAAAGGAAATCGATCGCCAAATCGACAACGCCTGAAAAAGCTACTGGTCCATGAAGACGCCAATGAAAGGAGATGTGCCGATCTCCTTGAAGCACAAACTCATCGATATGTGTATCCTGCCCATCCTAACCTACAGTACCTTGTCACTCATCAAATCGCAAAAGTCCCGCCTTGGAATCTGGCAAACAGCAATGGAGTGCAACTGGGTGGTTGTGGGTGTACAAAGAGCAGATTCTGATAAAATACGAAACACTACGCTGCGCTCAAAAATCGGAATTGCGGAAGGCAAAAAGACTGCCAGGCTCAAATGGGATTGGGCGGGTCACGTGAGCCGCATGCATGACGACCGCTGGGATAAGGTTTCAACACGATGGATGCCTAAGGATGAACAGCGCCGCCAAGGTCGGCCTAGAAAGAGGTGGCGAGATGATCTAGACCCGCATCTCGAAAGCTGGTTCTAAGTGGCGCAGGAGAAGAGTACCTGGAAAGATATGGGGCAGACCTTTGCCCAGCAGTGAGTGATTCAAGGCTATTGAAAAAAAAACTTATTTGTTTACCTAACCATGTTAAAGGAGCCTCTACAAGAAAAAGCATTAGAAGATTTAGATCCTTGCTGACTCATAATTCTCCTTCCCTTACCCCCGTGGTCGCCACAGCATGTTTTCTGCTTCCATACTTCTCTATTGCTCGTCATCTCATCAGATACCTCCTTTAATGAACCTTGCTGACCGGTTAATAATATTAATTAATCACATCTATTGACAAGGTTCACTTTCACATATATGTGTCTACTGATTTTTATAAAATAGCTCTGCACGATAGTAACACAATATGCACTTAAATATCACGTATTTTAATTGTCAAGCTTATCTCATCAAATATCTATTAATTCACATACTGTCGATATGACACATACGGGGTGAACTCATATTAGCTAGCGAAACGCCACTGACTTGATATGTATCAATGTTTTCATTCTACATAAATAATTTGAAGTGTCTGTTTGTAATGAAAAAATAACAGTTTTTTACTGAACCCATTAAAGTACTACGGAACTTGTAACAAAAAAAAACTTAAATTTTTGTCTGTTCGTCTGTCTGTCTGTTTGTTCCGGCTAATCTCCGAAACTTCGGGACCGATTTTGATAAGGCTTTTACTGGCAGATAGCTGATGTTTTAAGGAGTAACTAGGCTACATTGTAAAAATATTAGGGTTCCGTGCAAAAACAATGAAAACCCATGAAATTGTTAACAAAACTGATCAAGGAAGTAATCCTAACAAATATTATAAATTCGAAAGTAAGTTCGTTTGTTACCTTTTAACGCCTAAACCACTGAACCGATCATCCTGAAATTTGCATATAAGTACGTTGTCAGGTGTACAGAAACGGACATAAGGGTACCTTTCATCCCGAAAAACAACAATAACGTTTTTATGATAATAATAGATGGCGCCACGTGTCTTTCGAATCACGATTGAATCATATTAAACTTGAGTAGTGTGTTAAATGTTAATTGTCAAATTCTACATTAACTCGAGTGAAGCCGCGGGCAAAAGCTAGTATTTTTATAATAATTTCACGCGAACCATAATATTGTGGTCGTATGAAATAAATATTTCTGATGAAAGCTCTAATATTTTTTTTTATAATTACAGCTCCAAAAATGTCGGACCCGAACTTTGGCATCGTCAACGAAGCTTTCGACTGTACAGAAACTCAAAATACTACCGATGATACAGTTACAGAAAATGGTCTATCCAAACACGATGATTGTATTGAGAGAGACAAACATTCTGCTTGTGATAGAAAAAACGATGCTAAAATAAAAGAAGACATCAGTAATCACAATGACATTATCAAAAAGGATCATGTAACAGTAAAAGAACAATCTAAAACAGATTCACTGTTAGATCCTGTTCGTAATTTTGAAAACAGTGCTAAAATAAAGGAAAATATCAGTTATCATAAAGAGGAGATAGAAAATGAGCATGCTACAGTAGAACAACTTGTAGAAACAGATGCAGTGTTAGATTTCATCTACAAATTGAGAGGGCCGGCATTTAGAAGCATGCGGGAGAAGAAATTGAAAAGAATTTGGAGAAGAGTGTCGCTCAAGGAAGCTGAAGATGGGGATGCAGAGATGTAAGTGTATTATTCCTATTATAATTATTGTGTTTAAACTATTAAAGACAGGTAAAGTTAAGTAGAAGCCGGAAGGCGTTGCGTTGGAAGGCCTCCCACTAGGTGGCCCGATGACCTGGTGAAGGTTGCGCGGATCCGCTGGATGCGAGTCGCACGGGACCGGTCAATGTAGCGACACTTGGGGGAGGCGTATGTCCAGCAGTGGACGTCTTTCGGCTGATTAAATGATGGTGATGATGTTGAAAAGTAAGTACGTAGATAGGTGGTAGGTAGTAGGTGGGTAGAGACTATAAAGTTCGAAATACAAGGCTCAAAATTTTAAAATCGGGCTAAAGTATCGTATCAAAATGCAGTTTGGGCTTCCGGATGTTCAGAAACTCGTTGTTAATTTAAAAACATGATTTTTTAGAAACGTGTCAAACACTGATATGACTTTTTCAATACAATCATTTTACACTGTAATGTCTTACACAAGTCAATAGTTCCCAGTCTTACCGAGGAGAATCGTGATACGCTGTAAATGGGTTGTGGTGGTTGGGAAAGCAGTCACTCCATGTTAAACGCTAGTATTTATCTACATCCGACATAAACCATCATTACATACCTAGTTTCCTCCGTGCCTCGGATGGGCACGTTAAGCCATTGGTCTTTTGTAGATCTTTGACAGTCGTTACAGGTAGTCAGTGGCCCGAAAGTCTGACAACCAGTTTTACCAAGGGTACCGTCATAGAAATATAAAATTAACTTGGTTGTGGAAGTGAGATAGGTAGTCGCTCCATGTTAAATACTGGTATTCAGCTGCATCCAGTAAGACTGGAAGCCGGAGAAAAGGCTAGGCAGATGATGAATCTTGAAATTAAAACTAATGCCTGAAACGCTGTCGTCTCTTGTCGGTGGGCGCTAATGGCCGCGACACAGTATTCCATACGAATGCGGTTGTTAACGAACACAAAGTTTTGTAAAATGTTTTTTATACCAACAAATATATGTCGGAGTGTCAGGATTTATTCCGCTAGGCTTCTACATCATGTGGGCAGACGATGGGTTTCGTGCTATGAAAAGACACAGAGCGATACACTGTTTCTAGCAACGCTAACGAATTACTTGAGAATACAACTTAACAAAATAACACGGGGCACAATGAATCGGGTACAGTTCCAAGAGGTCTTAACTCGGCCGCGATCAGACACTGACTGTCGTCCTGCCTCAGAGTTTGTGACCAACAGGCTCTGTGACAAGCACGGTGTGGTGTGGGTAGGCTTGTAAGTAGGTCGCGTGATGTCACCACCGCGTACTTGTGATTCATTTTAAGCCCGTACTAATGACCGTCTCCGACATATACAATGTGTAACAGAATAAACGCACAACCTCTTACGGGGTCATTGTACTCATAATTATGAATAACTTTCACTATGGGGCCAACACTGAAATCGCGAAAAAAAAGTCGACTGCCCTATACATTTCTGTGCGCATAATTCGACAAAATGTACTGAACAGCTGCTTTTTTTTTCGCGATTTCGGGATTGGTCCCATAGTAAAAGTTGTTCATAATGATGAGTACAATGACCCCTTAAGAGGTTGTGCGTTTATTCTGTTACACATTGTATATATATATTTTTTTTTTTTTTTATTTGATTTGAGCTATGTTATGCTATCAAGATCGAAAGTTGACCTTAGCATAATATAAATTATGAAGGCTAGCATAACCAGCCTATAAGTTTCCCACTGCTGGCACACAGGCCTCCTCTCTATGAGAGGGATTGCTTTACCCACCACGAGGGCTCAGGGCGTGTTGCTAGATATCACACGTCTTGAATTTTTGGTTCAAGGACATTTTGTTTTCACCACGATATTTTCCTTCACCTTCCCTTCAGTGCCGATGAACTAGATGGGTACACAAAGTAATGCACCAGTCTGGTTTCGAACTCGACTGGTAGGTCGAGGTCATTACCACTTCACTGTAAAGGCGACATAAACATTAAACAATACGTACTAAAGTGCTTATCAGTTAATCGTCTGTTTATCACATTAACGCCTGAGAAATTTGCTATAGCTATAAAACTCGAAACGATTGTTTATAGTAATAAAACTACCAATGACAATAATACAGGGTGTAACAAGGATTTCGTAGCACGATCCTACTTTCGAACTATGACTACTTTTTTTGTACTTTCAAGTAATCCATAGCAATCGTGCTATGGATTACTTTTGCCAACATTTTGAAACCATACATTACATCGCACGATGCCTACTTTTTAATTTTTATCCCAATTACATCGCAGTTTGCCAACTTTAAGAAAAATTTAACCTGACGATAGCATTATGTCTATTTTAGTACAGTCTAACGAAAAATATTTCTGACCAATTAGTTTTTACACCTAAAGTGACGTAAGTAGTTACTAAATTTAACGTTACTGACATGGATGCTACCCTTAAGAAGCCAGCTTGTATTTTTTTTGTTCTAGGTCATACCTAGGAACATTCTAGTTACAGAGATATTGGGGGTCAAAGAACCAACTTTTTCACTAGTTTTTTATTTATCACATTATTTTAATGTAAGATTTTTAAACACCTCCACGACTCCCGCACTATTCAATCCATCCATCAGCACAATGTTTTGAGTGCGCTATATCGAGTCCTACCGTAAAACGTGATTTTTCACCCCGATAATCCCAGCAATCTTTTTTGCGTAAAGTTACTTAGTTTTGATGTACTTATTAGTTGGTTGACGGCTTCGTTAATGGTCTTGTTACACGCTGTATAGTCAAGTTAAAATAATAACTTCAGTTTAAGTAATTACATATGCGAATATTTAAATTCAATATACAAGACTTTAAACGAAGTAAGAACCGTCAAAGAAAGCAAAGCTAGGAATTCTAACTTTTAACAATTCTTAAAATAACTTATTCTTTTAATAACTTCAATTAATTACTAAACTGCAGAATAAAAATCTTATTTTAATTAGGTAATGACTTTTACTTAAGTAATCACTTTGACTTAATAATACGGATGTTAGAGTTCGCCGCAGGGACGGGTTAAAAGGTTAACCGGTTAGACCCTTAACCCATAACAATTAAAGTATTTGGGTTAACCATTTAAATATTGCTGTTTCTATTTTATGCGAGTCTAACTCCGTCAATTTCTGGCACATTTCTATGCACAAAAATGAACTATTTGCGTAAACCGGTTATTAATTTACTATAGTCTGATTATACATATAATTTACGTATTAAATAATATAATTTACAGGGTTTAACAAGACCCTTAACGAAGCCGAAAGGTAATGGTTCTCCCCGTCATTGCGATCATTTTTTTGTTCTAGACCTTACCTGGGAACTTTCTAGTTACGAAGTTATTGGTGGTCAAAGTTCCAACTTTTTCACAACTTTTTTTTTAAATACATGTTTTTAACGTAAGATATTTACTGTAAACACCTCCACGACCCCCGTACTATTAAATTCATCCATCAGACATGTTTTGAGTCCGTTACATTGAGTCCTACCGTAAAACGTGATTTTACGCCCCCAAAAAAAAGTCGTTTCCCAGCAATATTTTTTGCGTTACATTACTTGATTTAATGTACATAATGCTTGGTTGACGTCTTCGTGAAGGGTCTTGTTACACCCTGTATATTATATTATTTAATACGTATAATACGTGTTAAGCTTTACTCAAAGGTTTTTCATCTAACAAACACGCCTATACAACATACCTAATTGCTGAGTCTGCATAGTCATCATATTATGACTTGACCAAGATTATATCCTAAGACACTGTGACCAGGACCTCTGATTTTTTAGTGTTTATTCCCAGAATAGTCATTACCATCTTCTTGCCCTTGTTCCATGTTACTTGGGGTCGGCGGAACATGATTTCTTATTCCATTCTCCCCTGTCAACTGTCACGCTATCATGTACACCTTCTTCCTTCATATCATTCCTCACACAATCCAAATTCAAATTCAAATATTTATTGCTAAACACAGTACATATATGCATTTCCAGATGTCGAGTGAATGCGCAGTCCACTGTATTGTCACCAATTTAGGCATGCAAAATTCAAAATTATAGTTAGACAATTTCATAAAATCCAATTAATCGGTTATATAATTCCAAAAATAGTAATACTTTGTGCAATAATATACATTCAAATTATTAAGTAAATATTGTCATCATTCAAATTAAAAGTAATGTCAGAATGTCAAATTAATTAATGAATTTACCAATTTATAATTTATCATGCATTGTATTATTATAATTATAATTAAAATTAAAAATATATACTTTAATGGTCATTCAAATTACATTATATAATTGCACTTAGATAGAATTAAGCTTAAATAAATCGGACACCTGACATCTCTACTTATTATTTATTTAACTTGTCTGATAAGATTTCACCAATGGAATAGTACCCTTTATTAACCATATGGTCTGTTAACATTCTTTTGAATTTGTTAACGTCCTTCTCAAGTCTTATAGTTGAGGGTATCATATTATAAATTTTTGGAGCCATGCCCAGAAAACTTTTTGCGTATAATGCTGTTTTATGAGGCACAGCGTGAATTTTGTCCTGGTGACGTTTACTAGTCAGGGTTTCCCATTCATCATTTCCATCCATTGTTTCTTTGGTCTTCCTCTAACTCTCGATCCATCAACATTAATAGTCATCACTCTTATAATCACATGCGATTCGTCCCTCCTCCTCACATGCCCATACCATGACAGCCGATTCCCTTTCAACTTTTCTGTAACTGGCGCAACTTTTAAACTTCCACTAATATACTCATTCTTTATTTTATCCATTCTTATCTCACCACATATCCATCTCAACATTCTCATGTCCGCTACATGCAATCTTTTTTCATCTTCTTCACAGCCCAGCATTGTGATCCATACAGCACGACAGGTCTAATCACGGACTCGTATATTTTTCCATTTAACTTAAGGTATATATATATATATTTTTCCATGTAACACGGTGGAGGTCTGCCCCGCGTGGGTGGAGCACCGCCGTGTCCTCGTAGCGGCGATCGGCGGCGGCGACCTCTCGCGTCCGGCCTTAGTTCAATCCATGGTCCGGATCGAGACGGAATGGCACGCCGTTACTTCCTTCTGCGAAGCAGTTATGCTAGCGAAGGAGGTGGCGGGACGTGAGAGGGAGAGAGTCTCACGTCTCAGCCGCCGCGGGAGACGCACCGAGCGTCGGGGGCCACCTGGTGGTCCCCGGCCACCGTAGGCGCGGGCTTGTGGACGGTGAGCTATGGGCTAGTTCATGCCGTGTCGACGACGGCGCGTTCGTGCTCCACGCGCACCTCAAAGAGATGTCAGCAAACGGGAAGGGATCCGAAAGGACCGATAGGCCGAAGGCCAGGGTTGCGAGACTGTTCGAAAGAGATACCGTGGCCCTGGAACACAAAGGGCAAAAGTAAGTCTTACAAGTGTGTGAAATAAATATTTGTCATTAAGAATCTCCATTACATTTGCAAGGTTTCTATCAAGATGTTTTCTTTATTTTTACAGTTTATGAGTACATTATGAACGGCCAAACTTCAGGTAAAATTTGGGCAAAACAGCAATTTTTGGAGGCTTACACTGAATTTGTTTCTAATTTTTTTATATTTTTTGCAACCATAGAAACCTAGTTATAGTGCATAAAATACCTATTAGTTCAAAAAAATCAAAGATAGATGTGTAACAACACCATAATCACGTACGAGCATTTGTATGAAAGGTATGACGGGTTGGCCGCTCTTAGGCATGGTATAAGTAAAATAATGGCTATTATTGTGGTTGATAGCCGAAACACAATTTCGCAGCACTATGTATTTAAAAATAAACTTTTCCTATGACGTCAGTGCAGTGGCTGTAATTTTGTAAACATTTTCAAAAATTTACGACGGTCTGTTTAGACGTGTTTTTCTTCTAGACGCTACTTTATAGCATTTTTGGCTGATTTTATTGTCCTAATGGCGTACCGTGACGTCATAAAGCAGGAGTAATTCCAGTGTGGGAAAGATATGGCGCTAGACGACAAGTATAGCTTTGTCTCTTTCCCAGTCTCTTTACTAGAATAAAACTCCTACTTTAAGACGTCATGGTAACCCCCTTAAATAAGAGCTGTCTATTGTTCTTATAGATTAACTAGCGACCGGCCCCTGCGTCTCATTGGAGCAAACTAAATGTTCGACAACTCAGAACATCAAGATTTCTGAGCTATGCCCCAGTTAAAAAATGATACATTAGCTCTTTTTTTATACTTTGCCCCACACTAAGAATTCGTCCTGAATCGTGAGTGCATTTACAAATATTTAAACTCACATACAGAAACAGCCAGATCCGGAAGAACTACCTATAGGCCATACAAATATTTATACCGTGCGGGAATCGAACCCGCGACACGCAGCGCAGCAGCCAATCGCTCAGCCACTGCAGCAAACATTTTTTTAACGACTTCGCCCGCGTTTTGTCAGAAATTAGCCCATAGGAACGTATTACCAGGCAATATAAGAGATGAAGCATCCTTTCTCCTAACCCTAGTCATGGGCAACCTGTATCTCCTTTCCATTTTAATCCTTTTAGCCATTGGAAAAGACTTGAAAAGGTAATAGACAGACCGACGTTTTAGACCTAGATTTAGATATCCTATGGGACGCTTTTTGTTTCACTGGAAATCTAGGATGCGCTTTAGTTTCTCAATGCTCGGCTCAATAACGAGAGTTTAAAATCCAGAGCATCATTCAGCTGCTCTTATCTCAATCTGTTTGGGGTCTCAATCTCTTGGGTTCTGCTGCGAGGGCATGGCGCGGCTCCTCCCATGCGGCACACTCTGCCAGCGTATGCCGCGCCGTGTCCTCTAGACAGTGAACGCAGTGTTGACACCGAGCGTCCAGCTCCCTGTTTATGCGACACCGGTACTTCCCGTTGCAACCATTCCCAGAGAAGACCTGCGTCACCCGAAAAGACAGGGAGCGTGCCTCCTCTCGAGCCATTCCTTGATCACTGGTCGGATCGCTTCGATGGTAGCGAGGCCTACGATACCTTTTTCCGCCACTCCGCCACCAGAACCTCGAGGAGCTGAGACCGACGCAGATCGATCTCTTGCTGTATCGGTCCCGCATCGGATACAGTGACGTGAGGACTCTCGCCTCTAGGTCCCAAGGTGGCGACCCGGCCAGTGCACAAGCCGCCTCGTAAGAGATTGTGTGATACCTCCTGATAGACCTGACGGCCATTGCCCTAAGCGGTTTTCGCAGCATCGTGATGCTGCCGGCCGTCAGGTCAGAGGCCCACACCGTAGGCCCCGTACAGGGCCATGGATTGCAAGACCCCTAGGTATAATCCCCTACAGGCGATGCTCGGGCCCTCCAGATTGGGAAGCAGCGTTACGAGCGCGCCCGCCGCATCTATCAACGTGGGTGCCAGGCGCCGGAAGTGGGGGCCAAAGTCCAAACGGCTTTCGAGCACCAATCCTAGATACTTCATGGTGGACTCTACAGTAAATTGGGTCCCCCCGACCATAATATGTGATCCCGGTTGCGGCGCCCGCCGGGGGCCGTGAAAGACCATGGCCTCCGACTTGTTGAGGGTCACCTCCAAGCCCAGCCTAGGCGCCGTATGCGGCCCACAACCTGCCAGCTCGCAGCTGTCGCCAGCAACGCTGCCTCCCTGTACGAACTAAGTTTACCGATACCTAACCTAACCCGGAAAATGTGGCATTACTCAAAAGTATGAAAAACGTTTAGGTATGTACTGTGGGAGAACCCTTAAAATCATGAAAATCATCGACCTACCTACATTTTATTTATTAAAGTAGCTGTTGTCCGCACGCGACCTTCGTCCGCGTGAATATTATAAAAATATTACCCCCTATTTGAATCTCATTTTGTTAACAATTTCAAAGGTTTTGAGCCCTTATCTTTTTTCTAAAATAAATGTAGTCTAAGTTTATACTCCTTATCACATCAGCTATCTGCCAGTAAGAGTCCCGTCAAAATCGATCAGCCGTTTCGGAGATTAGCCGGAACAAACAGACAGACAGACAAAACAAAAATTGTGTTCTTGTTCTATGACGTACAGTAAACAATTTTCATTTATGCATTCAGTAAAAAGTTCTTATTATTAAATTACAAACAGACCTTGTATAAGAACATACGTATACAAGATGTGAATAGGGACAAAACAATGAATGTCACAACTTATGTTTTTTTTTTTCTTTTTCCATTATCCTTTTGTGGTTTGAGGTTATAGGTACATTCATTCGTTGGTCTCATCATCACATTATCCTTTCCCAACTTAGTATGTTGCGGTCGGCTTACATTTTGTTTGTTTACTAACAGAGTACCAATAATATTCCAGGTTTTTATTATCTTTTGGCACTCGAATAACATAGTCAGGACCGCTGTTGGTAGTCATTTCTGAAATTGCCTGTAGAAATTGTTTTGAAGTCCGGCCAAGTACACACGGCTACACATCAAGCTATACATTTCCAGTATTAGCTGACCGATCATTGTACGGAAATTCTATACAATGCGAGATCAGCATAAACTGGAAATGTATAGCTTGATGTGTAGCCGTGTGTACAAGTCGTACGCACACAGGGTTCCGTAGCACCAAACAATATAATAAAAATATTTTGAAGGCTCATTCATAATTTATGTTGCATTGTTTTACATTTAACAGCATAACTAATTTTTTTTTTCATAGTATGTTAATGAAAAACAAAGTTAAGTTACCCCCCTTAATCTTCATTTTTTTTTGGATAAAAATCGTAAAGCGGTTCACAGAATACATCTACTTACTAAGTTTCAACTGTGTAGTCCTAATAGTTTCGGAATAAAGTGGCTGTGACATACACGGACAGACAGACAGACTTGGCGAATCTATAAGGGTTCCGTTTTTTGTTATTTGACTACGGAACCCTAAAAACAAGATAGCGGCGTTAGATCCGAAAGATACTGACTATCAGCGATAAGACCACCTTTGTACCCATAGAATTAGCAATATTGTAAATAGCTGTGTATCAATTTTGGTGTACAATAAAGATTAAATTGTACGAGTATTCTGTTCTATTCTAGAATCGGTTTTGACCACGCGATAGTCAAGTCTTGTACAACTATAATTCATTGTTTTATCTATTTTGAGTGGCGTAAATGACGTAAATACAAAGACGTTCGTAACATTGATTGACGCGATCGCCAGTGATGTCTTATCATTTTGAAAAAGAAATTGTCATTGTCTTTCAACAAATGACAGTTAACTTTGATATATCGAATACTCCGTCTCCAAAGTTATTAATCAGTGCACGACAAGATGGCACCTAGCGCCTGATTCTCGAAGGGCTAGGATAATGTAAACAGTCTTCAACAACAGCATAATTTGGCTGTCACTGTATTAATGTGAAGGACATTACAGTATCTACCAGCCAAACTATGTCAGAATACCTGATTGCTAGATTGTATGTATTTTATGAATCCTAAAGAATAAAACGTAACAGATCGGCCCAGCAGGGCTATTGTGTCCTCAGTTCATAGTGATAATCACTTGGCGAGTTTTGATATACAATCACCGTTCTTGATGGTTTCAACTGACGCTATACCCGTGCAGAACTGTCATTGTATAACAAAACTCGTTACTATGAACTGTCAACAGAGATACGCAATAGCCCTGCTGGGCGTCTATTCTCTAAGTCTGTCAACGAAGATTCGGGGCCGTCCGAAAGTAGTTCGATAAATCGAAATGCACCGTACTCCCGGTTATCTCCAGATGCATGAGTTTTGAATACAGACGAAGAGAAGAGAGAGGTGTGGGGGTCGAGGCTTTTTAAATGCTAAGACTCTCCACAATCGTGAGATATGTAGTCTCAGGGAATAGTTCCTAGAAGCCGACGTGGGGATGCATCGAGATGTGGTCGCGGTGGATAAGGGCCTCACCCCGCTCTCCTTGGCTAAAGAGAACTGGCGCAAACCTGTAGTGCTCAAGCGTTAGTCTCAAGACTAACGACCGCAAGGAGGAATGGCAGAGTAAGGAGCTTCACGGGCGATTTTTTCGGGCCCCGTATGGACCTGATATAGACCTATCAGCGTCCGTAGATTGGGCGTAGGGCAACTGTACAATGTGTTTTGCCACATTTTTCGGACCCCTAACTAATCTTATGTCTGTAAGTGATCACCATCATCATTCTCTTGGAGTCGGCTCAGCATATCCTTTTCTTCCATACTTCTCTATTACTCGTCATCTCATCAGTTACCTCCTTTCGTTCCATATCATTCTTCACACAGTCGATCCATCGTTTCTTTGGTCTTCCTCTACTAGTCTACTCTTATACCCATCCACAGTCATACTCAAATTTTTCGCACGTCATTTTCTTATTCTTCTACATCACATGCCCACACCACAACAACTGATTATTACATAACTTTTCAGTGACCTGCGCCACTTTCAGACTTCCTCTTATGTACTCATTCCTTATTTTATCCATTCGTGTAACACCATACATCCCCCTTAGCATTCTCATCTCAGCCACATGCAAATGCCTTTCGTTGATCCCTTTTTTGGCCCAAAATTCTGATCCATACAAGACAGCAGGTCTAACCATTGTTTTATAAATCTTCCCATATTTTTATTTTTTGTTATGTCTGTAAGTGATACGGAGTAAAAAAACGCGCGTTACTTCCACCGAAACTACGGATTTCATGCTTAGAAAGTAAACTTCCAGTCCAGGCCCTGCAGTCTTGACATAGATAGTGATCGCAAAACAACCGAATTCGGTCGCAAAGTTATAACGATGCAGATTTAATGTGGAAGCCGACACTGGTGGGTCGCGTCCGGCTCGCGCCCACCTTGAATCCGCATCGTTATGGCTTTGCGACCGAATTCGGTTGTTTTGCGATCGCTATCTTTGTCGAGACTACAGGGCCTGGGGTGACCTCATAGTCCCATGTCCAGCATTCCACTTGTGCGACTACTAGATCAAAGATTAATTACCTAGGCAAGGTTTTTCGCAATGAAATCATATTAGTTGATTGAAAACATAATGGCCTCTCCCCTTTTTGTCCCTTCTTGTACCCTCTGTTGCGCAGTCGGGTAAAAAGAAAAATAGCAGGTTCAAAATAAAGCCCAACTCTAAATATGAAGTTAAAATAACATTAATAGGGTAAGTAAACAGATGCAACAGTTTCCGAGTAGCGAGCAAACAGACACACGGACGCGTCATACTCATTAACTGGTATGATCAATGTTTAATTACGCAGATAAGATAATGCAGTATCTACTTAGCATAAAGGACTTGTGTAAACTAACCATAGATTATATATATATATGTTTATTAATTAGTAGTAATTAATATGTTGTATGGCATATAGAACTGGACCGGTGAAACTGGATAATATTGTAAGGTTTTACTAGAAAAAAATTTTCACTGATACGTGTAGATTAACCTACTTGGCGGTTTTATGTGATTCAATGCCAGCCTGTATACTTGGTCAAATTAAATCGTTTAGCTAGTCAAACTTCGCAGGCGTGGTGTGTATCGATATCTAACTACAAACACGACTAAACAAAATAATAATAATTGAGATTCAAATCATTTTAGGGTTCCGTAACCGAAGGGTAACCAACGGGACCCTATTACTAAGCCTACGCTGTCCGTCCGTCCGTCTGTCAGCGGGCTGTATCTCATGATCCGTAATAGGTAGACAGTTGAAAATTTCACAGAACTGTTGCCGCTATAACAAAAAATAATACAATTAAATAAAAATTAAAGCTCCCATAATAAGATGGTACGGAACCCCTCATGCGCGAGTCCGACTGGCACTTGGGCGGTTTTTTTTTTTCTGGAGTTTCGCTAGCTAATTCAATTTCACCCTGCATAACATGGGACACTGAACTTGAAAATCTACTGTTACACTGGTATTACTTGTAGATACGCCCCTCTATAAATAAAGACGAACTTTTCTTCTCCTTTAATATTAATACCCGGAGGTTAAAGATAGAGACAGCAAGAGAGTTTACATTGTAACAACATTTCTTATCAATTTTTCATCATTATCGTCCAGCCCTTGTCCCATTCTAGTTGGAATCAGCGCAACACGTATTCTTCTTCCATTCTCCCCTGCCAGGCGTCACGGCATCATTTACACCTTTCTCTTTCATATCATTCCTCACACAATTCATCCATCTTTTCTTTGGCCTTCTTCTCCCTCTGCATCCATCAACATTCATGTCCATCACTCTTTTATTCACATGCGTTTCTTATCAATTTCTATTAATAATAATTAAAACGAGCCCGTGATTCACTGACTGTCAGACAACGCATAGACTAAACCACTGAAGATATAGAATCATGAGAAGAAAAATGATCAGCATGCTGCTGAGCACATCGTCGATGCTGCCGCTTGCGATAGTATTCCCTCTCTATTTCTCACTCTAGCAAATGACGGTTCTGAGCGACAGAAAAGGATAGCAGCATGGAAAAATACGTTTCCTTGCTGCTAGATGAGGCGGAACTGTGATGTTGGTATAAAAGTCACAAAAAATGTTTTGTGCTGCCTCCAGTAGTTTTAAATCTGCCCCGTAATAATGATATGATTCAGATCCAGCCTGTCCCTTTGCTGTCTTCCCCCAGCCGAGGCTCGTACCCCACAGGGGGTGCCCTTAGCGTGTAGTCGCTTTGTTTATAAGTTACTAACTTATGCTCGCGGCTTGGCTCGCATTTATTGAGAATTTGACATTAAATTCGGGTTGTACTCTGCTTGTAATAAATCATTCAATCATGATTCGAAAGACGCGCTTCGCTATCCATTATCATAAGAACGTAATTGTTTTCCTTATGGTTTTCCTCGGGATTGGTACTTTTTTTCGGGATAAAAGGTACCCTATTTCTGTTTCTGTACACCTGACAATGTATATGCAACATTTCAGAATGATCGGTTCTGTGGTTTAGGCGTGAAAAGGTAACAAAGTTAATTTCGCATAAATAATATTAATATGGACTATGTATACAGACCCCTTGCCCCTTGCTGGAGGCCTTACTCTGAAGGCACTCACAAGATAGTTCGGTTGAGCAGAAGCCAGCCACACAGGTTCACCTGTGAGATGCTTTAAAAAAATTGAGCCTTCTAGCTACTACTATATTATGTAAGTACACACAGATCGAACACTCACACACTCACTCACAAGTGAGTGTGTGAGTGAAGGGTCGGAGTTGGCCTAGCTGTAATTAACACATACTTGAGTCTTTTGTGATTATAATTATTGTACCTACTTTGCAACAATGTGATGGCTTCTCTTATGTAAATGTGAATTATCATTGAGTGACTCACTGTTAGTGATGATCTCAGAAAACATTGTACCCGTATTCACCTGAAGAAATAGACATGCTCGTAGTTATGTTTATTGTATAAAGCACCCGCATTTTCACCTCGCCAGTTAGATTTTGGTAAAAGTTGCTTAATTACATTGGTCACACTAAGAATTTCTCCTGTATCGTGGGTGCGTTTACAAACATTTAAACTCACATACACAAACAGCCAGACCCGGAACAACTACCCGACACCATACAAACGTTTTCTCCTTGCGGGAATCGAATCCGAGTCATGCAGCGCAGCAGCCAAGCGCTCAGCCGCTGCCCCAACCGTGCCATCTCAACAATAATTAATGCCATTCCATTATGGTTGTTCTAATTTTGGTGCTATCGCGCTTAAACGAACTGTGAATAAACTGTACAATTCATAGGTAATCTTTAAACCAGCATAGTACAGCAACGCGGAAATATGATGCCGGTAGTATTTCTACAATAGAACTCCTTCATAAATAGCTACACTTTTACTATATTATGTTATTTATAATGCAAGGTCAAACCAAAAAAAATACTGACTTACTTTAAGTAAATTACATTTCCTGCACGTGTTAAGTTCTGCTAGCTAATAAGATTTGACCCTGTTTAGTTAACTAGCTTCTGCACGCTGTTTCGCCCGCGTGGTAGACGGAAATTATCTCGCCGGGATAAGAAATATCCTATGTTTGTGTTAACCCAGGTCGTGTCAAAGAGTATAAGGTCAAAAATAATGTATTTGCGGTTCGTTAATTCCTTCAGCCGTAAGTCATCAAAATGTAACAAATAGACAGACAGACGGAGCTACTTTTGCGTTTAAAATAGGTAATACTAAATATTAATATTTGCTAGTATTTACCTAACAGACTAGTGCAATTAGACAATAAGATGGAATGAATTTTATAGTGCTCAGATTTGAATGGGACTATTTTATTGAATTCCTAGAGTGGAGAAGAATGTAAAAAAATAATTCGCGACTTTTTTTTTAATTTCTTTTCGAATTTTAAGACCAAATTGGCGTTTAATGGTTTTACACAAATCACACTATTACGCCACAATATGAATTCGTCGAATTTGAAGATATTCATAAACGAAAAAAAATATTCAAAAGGAAATTAAATTTTAAAAAAGTCGCGAGCGGTTAAATTTTTTTTACTCAGTAAAAAAATTCCCTTGAAAATCCAAGCACTAAACTTCGTTCCACCTTTTGAGTATTTTTTGTGTAATTGCACTCGGCTATAAGTATGAATATTGATGGCAATAGGCTCGCCCCCAATTACATTTGCCATCAACATAACTAGCGAGATGTGTGTACTATTGGGTACACCTGTACAATACCCTGAAGGGATTGCAAGCTTCATGTTATGTTATGTCTGGATATTGCAAAGTATCTACTTAGGAGACCGTGAGTTAGTTTATTAGATAATCACCATGGCAACCGACTTAATGTACGTAATCTTGTAGCCGTGTTGATAAGCAAAACAAGGTAAGTCCTTGTTTTTCATTTACGCAGTTTGATGTTCTACAAGTGTAAAAAAATATATAACGAAAATACAAATATAATCAGCCTAATAGTGGGACCCACACCTCTTTTCTTGAAAGACAGTGGGGCATTATCCACCACACGGGTTAGTGCTGGTTTGTAGATGCGTTTTTTTTGAAAAACTTTTCAAGTCGGATTTAAATGAATTTCCATTTTTTTCTTATTGTTATTTACATTGTTGTTTACATTTTTTTGACATTTTTTACGTACATAATTATCTTATTAAGAGGCTTACCCCAATAAAATCCACCTATAAATAAAGATAAAATCTTATTTCATGAAAGTATTGGATTAAATATTAACATTATATTGTATTTTATTATAACAATAATATACTGACTTATGAGATACTTCGTGACGATATGAGATGACATACCCATTTAGATAAAATAAACAAAAAAAATAAGGCTCTAGAAACGACCTCGCATCAACAGCATTGACTTACCAACATAAAACCTCCAAAAAAATACGCGAAACATTGTCATAATCTGTATGACAAATAAATAATCAAGCAACAAACATAAAGATACGGCAGGCACTGATAGTGTTTACACAAGCCAGTCGAAAACCGCGCGCGGCTGAATAAGCACGCATACCGTTGCGCGCAAAAACAAAAACAATCATAGTGCATAATTCGCGCCAATTTCACAAGTGAACTGTCAAAAACCTGTCTGTGTTCTTTGTGAAAATTCTTTACAATTTCCGTAATAAGTTTGTAATTTGACAGTGAGTTTTTCATGTTGTTGTGTTGTGTTTTCAAACAAGTTGGGTTTTTGCCAAATTCATGTGACATTTTAACGTTTGTATATAGACTATTTTCGTATTTATATTTGTGTTACTTGTTAGGATTATCGTGTGTTTGTTTGCGATTGCGTACTTTTCCTACAGAGTTTGGAGTAATGAATTGATAGTAAGTCCACAGATTACAAATATAAATAGGTCAATAGATAAAATTTTATGATAAAATCAGCTGTTGGTCGTCTCATTGAAATCATTATTTATTTATTCATGCATTTCAAAGGCAGAAAGGCAATTTGTCCTTAGTATTTTTCTACATATTTTTCCTTTTATAGTTTATTTTTTCATCGAAAACAATTACACGATTTTAGTCCTTAGTGCGAGTTACCTACGCTAGGATCCTATAATACTAGTCACTAATACTAGACTGTAAACAATAATTAATTCTAGTAATCAGTATAGTAATATTCGTAGTAAAAGTGTACATTTACATTTGTAAGGAAATAGGTATATTAAGTTAAATCATTGTATCTAAAGTTACAGTTCAAACTGTTTGTTTCATTGCACAATAACGATGTAAACAAAATAAACATTTTTTACATACCATTATTTACATATGCGTATTTTAATCGTCATTGTTATTTAAATTAGTCGCTAGGTACTTCCACATATGGAAGCGACAAATTTAAACGGTATGGTTTGTTTATATACTTTATATATAAGTATATAATATTATTTTATTTATATGGAGCGTGAATCATCTGTAGGATAATGCAGTGAGGAAAATGTTGAGTATGAATGTAGATGTGTGTGGGTGAGAGTATGAATGGCTATAAGAGTAGAGGAAGACCAAAGAAACGATGGATGGACTGTGTGAAGGATGATATGGCTAGAAAGGAGGTGTCCGATGAGATGACGAGTAATAGAGAAGTATGGAAGAAGACATGCTGCGCCGACCACTAATAAATTGTGATATAGGCAAGATAATGTTGGTGATTAATTTCTTCTATATTCATATCGACCCGAAGTATGAGTAAATGAGATAGATCATGCCGTAATGAACATACAGGGTCTAACAAGACCCTTAATAAAGCCCTCAACCAAGCATTCTGTACATCAAACTAAGTAACTTTACGAAAAAAATATTGCTGGGAAACGACTTTTTTTTGGGGTAATAAATCACGTTTTACGGCAGGACTCAATGTAACACACTCAAAACTTTTTACTGATAGATGGGATTGAATAATACGGGGGTCATGGAGGTTTTTAATTTAAAAAAATCTTACATTAAAAACATGTATTTAAAAAAAAAAGTGAAAAAGTTGGAACTTCGACCCCCAATATCTCAGTAACTAGAAGGTTCCCAAGTATAATTATTAACACTAGAAACGTGATATTTACCATGTTTACTGTTCATTTTGAGTTCCCGATATTTCGGCGCTGTTGCAAGCACCATGATCACGGACAAACTGAAGTTATTGCGGGTGGGTGTTAATGAGCAGACAAATCGATCTATCCTCTTTCATTTGCGTTTTACGTGCTCGGTACCCCTACCACTGTCACTCGCAACTCGATTCTGTTCCGGACACACGAAACTCACTATGTCCGCTCGCGAACTGTTTTCGGCACTTTTTCGGTTGTTCCCAAGTATGGTCTAGAACAAAAATAATATCGCAATGACGGGGAGAACAAGTGCCTTTCGGCTTCGTGAAGGGTCTTGTTACACCCTTTATTAAGCAGTCAGCAAGGTCGTCGCGAGAGAAGAAAAGAGTGGCTAAATAATAACAGCAGCTCGGGTCGATCTTCAGGTTAAGCCTTGCTTGCCTAGGTTGGTCCATGGATGGGTGACCACCCGTTATTTACCGAGTTACCTCCGTACCTCGGAAAGCACGTTAAGCCGTTGGTCCCGGCTGTCATTTGTAGATTTTTGACAGTCGTTACACAGGACTGGCCCGAAAGTCTGACAACCAGTCTTACCAAGGGGTATCGTATTACCAAGAACTAACCAGACTGTGGAGGTCTGGGACTGGGATAGGTATTCGCTTCATGTAACATTCAGCTACATCCAGTTAGATTGGAAGTCGAGCCCAAACTAGTTGGGAAAGGCTAGGCATATGATGGCATTCGTTGCAGTAAGTATTTTTTTTATTTAAGGGGTCTTAAATAAAAAAAATACTTACTTAACCAGCCTCTTATTATGATATAGCAGGGAGCATGACTAAAGCCTGTCCACTAATACAGAAGTAACGAGCATTGATCACCACCTGCACGCTAGCTTCTTGGTGTTCTCGGCATCCTCGTGATTGCTTTCTTAAGGCGCGGACTGACTACGATTTTAATCACATTGTCACCACCATGGAGCGTGAATAAGGTTGAAAATTGAAAATAATACATATTTGAGTTGACATGTGACTAAGCTGCAAATTGCATTTATTTTACAGTTTTTCTTTAGATTATTCAAAATGTAGACATTAAATTAAATAATTGTTTGGTTAAAGTTTAAAAAAATGATAAATCTATTAAATTCTTTAAAAAAAACATGTTGTTATCGCTGGAAATTCAGAGATCTTCGACGCTAAAGTTTATTTTTGTGTATCATTATATCATCATATCATTTGGCGTACAGAGCACACGCTTACTTGTCACGTATATGTGACAGTGGCAGGTTAAGACTTCTATCTATTGAGAATTGCCTAACTAATAGTCTTTTAACGCTTTCGCAACCTAGAAGTCGAAACTCTTAGGTGAAACCCCTACCTCAGTCAGGCGTGTTTGCGATCACTTGAGAATGAGGAAGTTTCGTGATTTAGACTGCATCGCACACTTCAAGGCTATCTAGAACTCTAGATAACGAATTCAATGACTTAGCCTTATAATAACAATTTAAAAGCTATTCATGGAAGCGATTCGAATAATAAAAAAAAAACATTGGTTCTGTTGGGATTTCCTGGAGGCAAAAATTACGAACATTTATTCAAACTTGCATCCCCTAACTTTAAGGGATGAATTTTTAATAATCCTTTCTTAGTGCTAAGTTTCTTAATGGTAGGAATTCTTGAAAATGTGGTTCATTTCATTCGGTCTGCGCTTGATTTTTTTACAGAGTAGTCATACTATAGGTAGTATGATTTTATAAAGTTTTTTTTTCAAATTCAGCCGTATAGAGGTTAAATAGAGGATGAAACTTTAAATGGAAATCCATCAGTTCTTATTCTTATTCTTTATTGCTTTTCTTAGTCTGTAGCGTTGACAAGCGAAGTCGGAACGTTCGGTGCGACCGAGCCGATTATTATTTATATTTTCATTTAATCATTTTTGTTTGTTTATTTATAGTGTTTATTTTATTTAAGTGAATATTGTGTTATTTTATTTTTTGTGTTAATGTATTGTGTGTCCGTAGTTGTGACCGTGACGTCACAGTGGGCCCTATCAGAATACCAGCGCTGCGGTATTTGTTTTTCATATATCGCAGCATCATGCTGAGATAGGAGCATTTTTGGCCTCGCACATGTCTTTTTTTATTATTTAGTTTTAGATTCTTTTTTTTATTTTGTTATTTTTGTTGTTCCTGTGCTTGTCCCAAATAAATATTTTTCTTTCTTTATTGCACACTGAATTAAAAGGAATGTACACAAAAAATTACAATATACAGGGTTAAACACAGGACAGTCGACAAGGTGGACAGCCCTCCACAAACTGATAGGGTACATTCAGCTCCTTATTCTGAATCATGTTCCACTGGAATTTTTCTCCGGAAAATTTTCATTATTTTAATCGGGTTTAGATTAGATTTATTAATTTCTGAGTATATGGTACATACATTGAGGTCTTAATATTAAACAGTTTCACATACACTACCTTTGCCGGTGTAGAAATATTAAATTGACTTACAAATATTCAAAGTGGCCGAGTTCTAGGCCGCAACAATATAATTATAAATTATTTGAGATGAAATTAAGTAATTTTTATACAATGTCAACTTTATAAGAACCTTTTTTTATTTTTGAATTAAATGTCAAAACGTACTAATTATGTATGTCAAAAGTTAAAAAAAAAAAAAAAACAATAATAAGTCAATAGGTAGGTATACATACACAAAGTATTGATAAAATGAAATGTCAAAATTTATAATTTAAAAATTCATTGACTGAATAGAAACAGTTGTCTAAAAGCCAGGCAAATAAAGTTTTTCTGAATTTATTAGTGGGCATTATTAAATAAATTATTATATTAATAAATTATTTTTATTATTTATTTATTCTAATATACTTTTTTCAGTTACTATTCCTTTAATTCAATGTAAAATCAGATTCCCTGTGCCCGGAGAGGGCACTTATGTAAATAATCCGGCTAAAATAAAAAATCGAACAATGGATGTTGAAATACTCTAACGCACGATGCGTGAAATCAGCTGTTCACTTCCTGTCTAGCTACAGAGTTCATCGAACTCGTCGTCGCGCTTGCCGTTTGCTACGTGTGTTTTGCCACGGTAACGGTACATTGCGTACGAGGAAATTAAAAAAAAAAACAAATTTTGTTGGTTTCCCATAACATTCCTGAAATAATTTCTTGTACCGGTCATCTTAGTATGATATACTGAATTCACTCCATCGGTCTGTGGAGTGCTGTCTTTTACATCGTGTATAGCTTATGTACAATGACGAGCTTAACCCAGAACTGGGTGTTCTTTCAGCAAACCTTACATCGATCAGTTTTGTTGATGTTAAATTCTATCGCTTGAAACATTGTTATAATTAAAAACAATGTTTTAAAACATGCGCAACTCACATTTCAAAAAAGAAGTCGAATTGAGAATTTTCTATAAATAAAGTTTTTTAGAAAAATTTGGGAATGTTAGTGAAATGTAGCGGTTTGACAAGATCTACGCATCTACTTCATGGCATGCGCGGGTTCATGCGTCTGAGCGGGTTCATGCGTCTGCGCGGGTTTTCGTGGTTATACATAGCGTCAATGCAACGTTATGTATTACCTGAAGCAAAGACAACCTTTTTCTTCATATCGTGTCTATGGCAATCTAAATTGAGTCGGCCCGGCTTGATTATTAGTTTGGCGCCTCCAGTAGCGGCCATTCTTAGTGAGCAAACAACAGGACACGCAGGAAACGATAGTAACTGCGCCGTCGTTAGGTGCTTCACAATTATCTGAGTAACTAATACGGCGAAATGAACATAATACTTTCAACATAGTATGGTATCACATTGCAGCCGTTTGTAACCAGCAACCAGTCCACGTAGTATTTTATCTGCATTCTAGTACACCAAAACATCTTTGCAAAATAATAAGTCCGGAATATAGTCCGTAGTACTGTATACGAAATTTTTCCAAAGAGTATAAAATTATAGGTAGGTAGTATAAATAAAATCTACCTAAAGGTACTGGGCTGAAGTTTCCAGGCCAGGCAGTCTTAATTTTCTATCAGGAATTTCGCAGCAGCCCAAAATCAGGAACTCAACACTACTGCCCAACAGATGCCGCTTGCACAGCTCTTACTACTGATGCGGATTCAAGGTAGACGCGAGTCAGACGCGACCCGCCGGTGTCGGTTTCCACCTTAAATCTGCATAGTTATGGCTTTGCGACCGAATTCGGTTGTTTTCGTTATCTATGTCGATGATACAGGGCCTGCGTCCCTAGCATGGCAATACTATCTCTAGTCTACCAAGACTCGACAAAGCTCTTTCTTTAAAACTTGACATGTCTTGTCATTCATTTCATAAATTTCTAACATCGCCATGCTGCGAAGATCGAAATCTTTCCACAATCTGTCATAAAATGACAATTCAATTCAACTCTTCGTCGACAAAACCCGTTTCTACGGTGGTCATGCTACGCGGGCAGTTGAAAATATAGGTTTTATACCTAATTTAACATAGTACACCCAGATTTCGCTAGTTATGTTTATGACCTATTTATGTAATAGGGTGCGCGCCTATTTCCATCAGCCGGGCACTAATCTAGACTTAGTGGCTGCTACTCAGAAATTCCTGATAGAAAAACCCAATAACAATTCACTTAATACTTATACTTATACGGTATAAGTATTACATTTAAATAGTTCTGCTTTATGTTTTGTATTCCATTTTCTTTTCTTCTTTTACACACTGTGTCTACATCTCTTTTTGTACACAAGATACAAAAGTGTCCACGTTTGCGCAGCGCCTTAGTTTAAATACGGCCCGTATACGGGGTGGATGGGACTTCGACGCGAAAACGGCTACCACGTATTCAGTACATCATTCTGAGCCCCCCCTCATAGAAAATTTTCATCAGTTATTAAAAAAAAAACTGCTGTTTCCTACAAAAGTGCAATACCTACAAGGTCAAAAGATATGGAACAGCTATTTTTATTAATAACATATGAAAAATGTCTATGTAGTATAGTATTCTATGTTTTCGGTGGCATCATGCCTTCGCCGCGCCGTCACCTTGTGTATAATTCGCGCATAGTGTGCAGTTTAGCCGGTAGTTTAATCTCAAGTTTGTTTTCACTCGCTACTGTACAATGAAAAAATGTTTGACTCATTTTAGCAAAACTTTCCACTGGAAAAATACAAGGTTGGCTTTTGTTTTCATAGATGCATAAACAGCTCAAATTGATAATGTTATATCTATAATTAGTGATCTAAGCCGGTTAGATCTTTATCTTTAAAATCCGGTTCAAGCCGAGTTTTTTCTTTATCATCATTAAAAATTATGATAAATTGCTATAAATCATTTATTGCTATCATATTATAGCTATTTATCTGATTATAAATCGATGAATAAAATATTAATCTTAACTCTTTTAATTTTATTATTATTAATTTGATGATGAATCATGAATTCATCCATAATTTGATGTCTTAAATTGAACCTTAGTTACTATGTAGTATAAAGAGTGTAACAAAGCTTCTCGATCCGAATCGATAATAAAAGGTAGTTTTTTTTTTTTTTTTTTACCGAAATCGTTAAGTGTAAACCACCCGTATTAAAACGCAGCCCGTCTGTTCCTAGCCCTATAAACGCGCCGTCACACACACAAACGCAAAACGTTTATTCCACAGTATAATTATGAACAGTATGGAAACTAGGGGGTGTTTTACACTTACCGATTTCCGAAAAAAAATCTACTCTTTTTATCATCGATTCGGGCCGAGAATCATTAGTATGCAAAGCCAGGATGCAAAGCGACAGCCTGTATATCAGTGGCTTTATGTTTTTATGTCAACTTCGTATTTTTATTGAAAATTTTAACTACGTAATTCACTTTAAAGCTAACACTGTTTTAAGCTTTCACGGTTAACACCTACACATAAACTGTCACTTACGAGATATCTTCCGTGATTGCACAAAAGCGCGTTGCGTGTTTGCTCAAAAGTAGCAGCCGGCATCGTAATAAAGACTCCAAAAAGCCTTGTGGTACTGTGAGTGTGTTTTTCCGTGACTTAGTGATGAGTTCCAGTAGTGCGCGTAGCAAAAGCGTTGAAATATCGGGAGCTCAAAATTACATACAATCACGGAAGATATCCCGTAAGTGACAGTTTATTTTAAAGCTAGTATTGTCTAGCTATGTACTTTGAATTTTAACTTAAGGTGGATGCGCAAGGGTAGCCCGCGTTTCATATAATCTCAAAGAGTGACTTTTTCATGAAATAGCTATTGAATGTGATTATATGAACTTGGAGGGTTGTATTGATGATTTGAATGATTATAATTCTGTAACTCCATAAGTGTTACTGGCGCGATTCATATTACCATCAACATACAACCTGACACTGGCCTGCAAATTGAAATAAACGTAAGAAAATTTAAATTTCGCGGGCTACCCTTGCGCATCCACCTTAAGTATATTGTTGACCTAATTTAAATAAAACTTTATATCTAAGCCGGAGAAGTGATCTGTACCTCAAGACCTTCCTACTTCAGACAACTTTGTCTATACAGGGTGAAACGCACATTGACGCATGAACAGATATATTCTTGCAGACTTTTTAACTTACAAACGTTTCTGTGTTACAAATTTTAGTGATGACCCCGAGGAATATGGGACAAGGGCAAGAACATGATGAAAACTTGGTTTAGCGAACGGATAGAATAACATATGAGTGCATAAGAGGAAGTCGATAGTGGCGCCGTTGACTGACGGCCGTTTTCAAGAGCTTACTAACAGTTAACGGAACGTTGCTATCTCAGATAAACAGTTAATGAAACATCAACTATCAACCCTCCGAAAGACAGATAAGTGACGTGGATAGAATATTCCTGTCAATTCATTGCTAACTTTGTTTATAGGTATAATCACCGATAGCTACTAGAGTAAAGCATATCAACTACCCGTTATGCGTAAGTAAGTTAATATAGAAAACCGTAAAAGCCGTAAAAGGTTGTGTCGAAAGCGGTTATTTATCATGTGATGAGGCCGAATAAGGAAAATGTCGTGAGGAAAGTTTTTATGCATATTAATGGCCATAAGAGTTGGGACGACCAAAGAAACAATTGGTCAACTGTGTGAACGATGATATGGCTAAAAAGGTTCTTGACTTAGGACCACTGTCTAATACTCAAGGATTGAAGAAGAAGTGATGCTGGGCCGGATCCAAATAAATGTTGAAGAAGACTTGATTTAATAATTACATCTTGAAAATCGTGTAGCCTACTAATATACATACTTCTAACATATTTTGTGACAATATTATGTGCAATATTATCTATTGCATTCCGTATTTTATTTTCAAAATATTCGAGGGAAAAAGAAAAAAAACAAGAATTTAGTTATCTCGGGGTCTAAAATGGAAGCTTTATCAGAATCATAATATGAACGTGATTCGTATTATGATTATGTTAAAGGAGCCATTTTAGACCCCCTGATCTTGTACTTCGAATAAAATAATGATGAAAATTAAATTATTTGGTCAGAATAACATATAACACTTGTAAAACAGTGGTAGCTCTGGTTTCAGCCGCGTCTGGCTTTATTTGGTTTAACTTATTCTATCACGACTGGTCTCAAAACGGTGATTAAAATATCGACGGCATATGACGTCCATCTACCCGCACTGGGGCCCGCGTGATGGCTTATGGGTCACTCCCTCTCGCTGAGAGAAGGTCTGGGTCCCAGCTGTGGGAACATCAGTCTAATATTGTTAATCACCACGCCTGTCCAACAGTTTGGCGACCATAATATGGAGTTGCTTAAACCTGACGCAGCTGTACATTTTTACACAAAACACAGAAAGTTTATTTATTTTAATTACTTAATTAAATAAATTATGACAATTACGGTGTACAGGCGTGTTCGGAGATAATTATGTCAGGGTCAGAAGGTCACGGAATTGTGGGGTTTATTATTATAATAATGCTTCTACAGTGTCCGCTGAAAATTCCTTAAAAATAGCATGGTGTGTGTACCATACATTTCTGTTCATTGATATTAAACCGACAAATCGTATGATGAAACAGCGGCTTTTTTGTATGGTATCCTGATACAATTTTTTCATTACTATTAGCCGAGTGCAATTCGAAAAAAAAAAAAAAAACCCCCAACGCAAAAAAGAAAAGCGAACATTTAAAAAGTCAAAAATAATGCCTATCGTTGAGCCATCAAATTCGATTGAGTAACACCATATACGAGGGGTATATGGTGCCGGTGCGGTGCCTCGGGGGTTAACAAAAAATACTTAAAAGGTGGAATTTTATAGTGGTCGGATTTTCATGGGAATTTTTATTAAATTCCTAGAAGATGTTTTTAAACTTTCTCCCCCACTCCGCTAATAACTCAACTTTAAGAACAAATTAATACGGATAAAATCCGACCACTATGTTCCACCTCTTTGCCTAATTGCATTCAGATGAATGAGTAGGTACAATGATCCTTTTTCGAGTTTAGGGTACACAAACTTGCAGGACTGTTCGAAAGAGATACCGCGGCCCTGGAACACAAAGGGCAAAAGAAGGAACATGGATGGGTTTTAGTCAGTAAAAGTCTGACACTCCCTCCCGCTCAGCCCAGAGCGGGAGGAGTTATTTGATGATTTCCCATCGGAAAAAAACGGTACACAAACTATTAATATTGCAGGGACACTATACAGGGTTAGTTTCCAAAGACTATCCAAATTCTCAGATATGATGCAGCACGACATTCTGAGCCCCCCCACATAGAAATTTTTCTTCGGTTATTAAAAAAAAATCTGCTGTTTCCTACAAAAGTGCAATACCTACATGGTCAAAATGTATGGAACAGCTGTTTATTTTTTTAATAACCGATGAAAAATTTCTATGTGGGGGGGCTCAGAATGTCGTGCTGCATCATATCTGAGAATTTGGATAGTCTTTGGAAACTAACCCTGTATATATATTTGGTTTAGTTATTGTGATCGCAAACGTTCCTGGGACCTGTACCTTGAAACGATACTGAGTCCAATAGCACTCCTGGCCCCTGGCTCCTACTTCTTTGGCTTAGAAAAGCGGTAATGTGATAACAGTTAATATAATACTTCGCGGTATGCAAGCTCTACAGCAAAATTCATACCAAAGGTAGTGGATTCTACCGCTTATCTTTCAGTGCAGTTTTGTTTTATGCCGCTGGTATTGAACTTAAATCTCGTTATCATAGCTCACTGAGATAATCAATATTAGAGCAAATATTAATTTTGCTAGCATTATCAGTAACATACACATTTTCATCTAAACTAACGTGTTTCTTTTCAAGGATTCTCATGCAAATACTGATTATAGCAGTTATATTAATAACATCACGTCCAAATCCCCGATGGGGTTAGGGTACACCCACATTTCGGCCGTTATCTTTAAGCCCCATGTAATAGGGGGCGAGCCTATTGCCATCAACCGGGCACAAATCCAGACTCCGTGGCTGCTACTGAGAAATTCCTGACGTAAAAACCCAATAATGCTTTGCCCGACCCGGGAATCGAACCCAGGACCTCATGCTCAGTAGTCGTGCTTGCGACCACTAGACCAACGTGACAATCCAAACACGTTTTAAAGAACCAAACTAATGCTACAGTTTAAAAATTACAAAGCAATTATTTCGCAAATACATTGTAGCACTTCAGAATAATTCATTAATTATGATTGTCTGTGATAGTCTCGTGGTAATGAACTGTATTTATTAATAAACACATGCATTTGAAAGGTGCAACGCAATAGCTATTGGCATACGTATAGAAAAGAGATATAAACTGCGCAGGAGTTGCAACAAAACAATGCCAAGCACAAACATAATTAAGTAGAGAATTCACAAAATTGAAACGGTTTACGGTTTAAGAAACTTCTCAAAAATAATACAATTACTCACTCCGATGAGGAAAACCATAATAATTAAGATAAAATAAGCGAAGGTTTCGCTTGGTAAAAAAACGACCTCCAAAAGACACTAAAAAAGAGAAAAATTACTTTACTTCAGACGTTGGTGACTTTTTAGTGTTGAAAACAAAGTTATTTTTTCACTTTTTAAATTGTTTTTTGGAAGTCGGTTTTTTTTTTGCAATTTTATTTTTATTTGCCCTTTTAGTTGAGATATCCTACACAAATCCGTGTCATATAATTATAAATTTTACTTTGTTACGAAAAGTGAGTATGATATCATCATATGCATGTCATCAACATAGACAAGGAATATAAAATGCATACTAAAGAGGATAATTATTTATAAAGTTAATAACATTTATATGGGACCCCGCGCAAGCTTCAAAAAAGAATCACGTAAATTTGACCAGTAGTTACGGAGAAATCAGTGAACATACGTGATAAAAGATGCTGTTGAAATACATAACTCCTCCTTCTTAGGGTTCCGTATCCAAAGGGTAAATACGGGAGCCTATTGCTAAGACTCCGGTGTTCGTCTGTCTGTCACCAGGCTGTATTTCATGAACCGTGATATCTAGAGAGTTGAAATTTTCACATGATGTATTCCTATTACTGCTTTAAGAAAAAATACTAAAAACAGAATAAAATAAATATTTAAGGGGGTTATAATATTTAAAAAAAAAAAACACGTTTGTTGTATGGGAGTCCATACAACAAACGTGTTTTTTTTTTTTTAAGATAATGGTACGGATCGTGCGCGATTCTGACTCACACTTGGCCGGTTTTAGTAAGAAGTCTGTGAATAAGCTTTTACTCACGGCTTCTCTCGTGTCATGGTCGGAAATTATCTGAAGGATAGCATTTTCAGAATCGGATCAGTAGATTCCCCCTATTTTTTTTTTTTTTTTACCGATGGGAAATCATCAAATAACCCCTCCCGCTCTGGGCTGAGCAGGAGGGAGTGTCAGACTTTTACTGACTAAAACCCATCCATGATCCTTCCTTTACCCATTGTGTTCCAGGGCCGCGGTATCTCTTTCGAACAGTCCCGCAACCCTGGCAGGCATCGGTCCTTTCGGACCCCTTCCTGTTTGCTGACATCTCTTTGAGGCGCGCGTGGAACACTCTTGCGCCGTCGACACGGCCTGTCGTCATAAGACGGACGGACGGTGAGCTAGCCCATAGCTCACCGTCCACAGGCCCGCAGATTCCCCCTACATCCAAACTACCTCGATAACTATACATCTACGTCGTTTTACTAACTGTATGTTATTATGGCGTTAATAAATAACTGCGTGTAGGTATGTTAAGCTTGCACCATTGAGTGATAAGGCCGATAAGAGGGACGCGGCGGGAAACAAACACGACAGGATATCAATATTTAGATAGGGACGTATTGAATTTGGACGCATCCGATCCATATTATTATGCGAAGTAAACTCTCTTTTTTAACCACTTTAAATGTTACAGCGCCATGCTAATTAAACTCTGACTTTTTTAACCACTGAACATTAAGTAACATTTTTTTTAATGTTACAGCGCCATGCTGATTTAAGGTCCTTTTGGCCTCGTACAGGACCAATTTAGTTTAAGTACTAACGTCTGTCTTTTTTAACGACTGAACATTAAGTAACATTTTTTTAAATGTTACAGCGCCATGCTGATTAAACTCTGACTTTTTTAACCACTGAACATTAAGTAACATTTTTTTAAATGTTACAGCGCCATGCTGATTAAACTCTGACTTTTTTAACCACTGAACATTAAAGTAACATTTTTTTAAATGTTACAGCGCCATGCTGATTAAACTCTGACTTTTTTAACCACTGAACATTAAGTAACATTTTTTTTAATGTTACAGCGCCATGCTGATTTAAGGTCCTTTTGGCCTCGTACAGGACCAAAAGTACTAACGTCTTTTTAGGGTTCCGTAATATCCAAGGGGTAATAACGGGCCCTATTACTAAGGCTCCACTGTCCGTCTGTCTGGCTGTCTGTCACCAGGCGTGATAGCTCGACAGTTGAAATTTTCACAGATGATGTATTTCTGTTGCCGCTTTATCAACAAATACTAAAAACAGAAATGATGATGTTTGATGGTCTTCCCCAACTGTTGTAGCTGCCCACATTCATACGTAATACTTTTCTCAGGAAGAAATTTTCCTGTGAAATTGTATGTGTATGTCTAGTTAATAATTATAACTGAATAACTACCTATACGTTTAAATTGTAAGATCATGTGACATATGTATGTACCTAATATTCTATGCATTGCATATTAAATGCACTTATTATGATTCACGTGAGAATGTTAAGACTATGTAGTACAAGTTATATATAAGTAATAGTCACTTTAAACAGTCTTGTCTTAGTCTAACTAATCTTTTTATTATTATTAAAAAAAAAATAGTTTATCAAGGGATTTTTTTTTGCACGGATCTCTAATCATTTTTTTTTAATAAAAGTAGCCTATGTTAGACCTTATAACATCATCTATCTGCCAGTAAAAGTCTCGTCAAAATCGGCCCAGCCGTTTCGGAGATTAGCCGAACACACAAACAGACAGACACACCGATAGTCAGACAGAAAGACAGACAAAAATGGCTAAAAATGTGTTTTTGTATTTTGTAGTTTCTGCCTACCCGCATGAAAAAAAGGCGCGAGGTCATCCCTTGAAAAATAGTACTGTGATGAAAACTGTTATTTTTTCTTTTTCGTGTGGTTAATGCCTAACCTAGTGACAGAGTTTTTATGCTGCCCATTGGACCTCTGACTTGGCTTTACATGCCGTCGAGAAATATCTTTTATATTTGGTTCAAAACTGTTCTGTTTGCCTGACTGATTTATGCTTCGTTCGGCCCACTGAGTTTCGTCCCACATAAAAAGATCCTGAGTCGTCCCAAACAATAAGCTTCGTTCGTCCCAAAATTTGAAAACTAGCTGACCCGCGCAACTTCGTCTGCGTCACATAAGGGAGAGACATTTTGCATTGATGCTCCACTCCTATTGGTCATAGCGTGATGTTATATAGCCTTGCTCAATAAATGGGCTATCTAACACTAAAAGACTTTTTTAATTTGTAACAGAAGTTCCTGAGATTAGCGCGTTCAACCAAACAAACAAACTCTTCAGCTTTATAATATTAGTATAGATAATTATGTAGAATTAAATACATAGAATTGTAACCAATCGCTCTTAGAGAAGAAGAACAAAGAAAAATAATCATGACGTAGTCTCAGATTTTATGTAAATCATTGCCTACTTACCGTCCGTAGGTCTTAATACTACAATAATTGTGATTAAAGAGAAAATAGATTCCCAAAATTTTCGATACCTAACAAAAACAATATTTTTGATCTTTAATAATGTGTTCAAATGTATATATAATACTATATATATATATATATTTAACCCGAAAACAAATAGCCGTCCCCTGAAGGCGAAAGTGCATTTAAACTGGCGCCCACCTGTTTTTGGCGTCCGCATAACGGACGCCACTTTTTTAGCCGGTGGCACTTAGGTCATAATGGTCATGGCTAGCCTTAGGACAAAAATCGATAGAAGCCAAAAAGTCGTTTATATGGCTGCAATAATATATAGAAAAGTTCCCGAAAAAATCTCAGCGCAGGTGAGGCGCTGCGGAAACGCGTATATCCACAGCCGTATAACTCGAGGATTTCCTGACTAAGGATCCGCGTATTTGGCGTCCAGAATTGCGACGTTGCCAGCTCGATCATTAAATCTGTGTGTTGCGTACGTCATTGAAACTTACTACTTAGCTACGCGTATTACTACACCACCTGATACAAAGCTTTTGTACTGCGTTTTAAAAGCTTTTTTCCTATTTTAAGTACTTATATAAAAAGTACCTACAATTTTTTTTTTCATAGCTATTAAATTGAATGTTTTCTTGGGTTAGTCACCAACTGGACACGAGAGACTGGACACACGTGTGTCCAGTTGGTGAAACTCAAAATTAGTATCACTTATTATTTCGTCATCTGGACACGCCAAGATTTTTACGTGTGTCCAGGTAGTGAAACTTTAATTAAATCACTTTTACGCTTTCACCAACTGGACACACGCAGGTTTTTTTGCAAAAAAGGTACAGTCAGGTTAATAATCGTCGTTCACTAAGTATTAATAAGTAAATAATAAAATTACGTTTTAATTAAGTGTTTAACATACACAACGTGTTACAGAATAAACGCAATACCTCCTAGGGGTCATTGTAGTCACCATTATGAACAACTTTTACTGTGGGACCAACTGCGAAATCACCAAAAAAAAAACATCTGTAAAGTATAAGGTGTATCTATTCATACACGAAATCTTTTAAGGAGTCATTGTACTCATCATTATGAACAACTTTCACTATGGGACCAACACAGAAATCGCGCAAAAAAAAAAAAAAAGACAGCTGTTCAGTACATTTTGACGAGTTAATGCGATCATATTGTAGGGACCAGCTTCACTTTCACGATCTCGAAGTTGGTGCCATAGTAAAAGTTGTTCATAATGATGAGTACAATGACCCCTTAAGAGATTTCGTGTATGAATAGATAGACCCTATATATTTTCGTTCGAGTTATGCGCGCATAAAAGCAGCAGACAGTCGATATTATTTTCGCGATTTCAGTGTTAGTCCCATCATAAAAGTTGTTCATAATGATGATAAGTACAATGACCGAAATAATGAAATGATTGCGTTTATTCTGTTACACGTTGTAGAATAATTTTATTAATCGGTTTAATTATATTCGTTATAGTAACTAAATAGCTAGAGTCTGTGTTGTTCTAGTATTATCACCAAATTTTAAGGATCAACTAAGTACCAAAGTTATATAATTGTAGCAACTAAAGTCTAGGTTAGTTAAAGTTATTTTATTACCTATCATAATTGTTGTGATATTAATTATGGCAACTAAAGTCTAGGATGGTCTCGTATTAATCGTTATTATGTTATTAATTATAGTTTAGTAATAGCTAAAGTCTGAGTTGTTCTAGTATTATTAGCAAATTTTAAGGACCAACTAAGTGCCAAAGTTATATAAAGTTATTTTATTACCTATCCTATTTGTTATGATGTTAATTATAGCAACTAAAGTCTGGGACGTGCTCGTATTATTATCTTTTGGTATTAATCGTTATTATGTTATTAATTATAGTAGCTAAATAGCTAAAGTCTGAGATGTCCAGTATTAATACCAAAATTTCATGTGCCATAGTCAGTCTAAAAGAGTAATTTTATTGTTGTGGTATTGATTATACAAGTACTATATATTAATACTACCTAGTACTTCTTGCTAAAGTCTGAGATATTCTAGAAGCAATATCAAATTTTCACGTCCAGCACTAAGTGCTCCTGCCAGGGTTGCGGGACTGTTCGAAAGAGATACCGCGGCTCTGGAACACAAAGGGCAAAAGGAGGAACATGGATTGGTTTTTAGTCAGTACAAGTCTGACACTCCCTTCCATTCCGCCCAGAGTGGGAAAGGTCATTTGATGAGAACAAATCAGAAAAAAAAAATGCACTAGGTGCCAGGCATGTATAATTTTAATAGTATTTGTTGTGATGTTGATTAGTTATAGTAGGTACTTAAGTCGAGTTGTTTGATCCGTTGTGAAACTAACTTTTATTTAAAATGTATGGCGAAGTTGATAAATTGTCAAATTTGGCATACATTTAAAAAAAACTTGTTTTGACAACGGAGCAAACAACTCAACCTTATTTAAAATCTGAGACGTTTTAGAATTATAATACTTAAGTACCAAAATTTTATGTCGAACACCAAGTGCCAAAGTTGTATGGAGTAATTAATAAACGTTGGATCGTTGACAAATCAATCAACGTTTGTCTCCTTATTTCTAGCGCTCGGCGTGTTCTTAGTATCTTATCGCCGAGAGAGTAAAATATAACCCTTCCAAAAATAATAAAGTAGGTACCTGATAGTAAAAACTGCATCAAATCAATCAAGACACATAGACGCAGAAAGCAACGTAAAGTTTTGTACTTTATAGACATACCTATGCCCAATAGCTAAACACGGGCGCCCAATAGCTTTATACGGACGCCCAATAGCTTTATACGGACGCCCAATAGCTATATACGGACGCCAAATAGATATATACAGACGCCCAGTAGCTATATATATACACGGTTAGGTACTATACCGACAGAAATACCCCGGTGTACGCTGCTTTTCTGGACCTCTCCAAGGCGTTTGACCTGGTTAATTATAAGATCCTATGGTCAAAATTGCGGGAGACAGCCATACCTCATGAGCTAGTTAACCTTCTCGAGTACTGGTATGACCACCAGATTAACCAGGTCAGATGGGCGGGTGCATTGTCTGATGAGTATGGACTGGAGTGTGGGGAGAGGCAGGGGGGCTTGACTTCCCCGGCGCTCTTCAATGTATACATCAATCAGCTGTTGGGGGAGCTTGGTAGCACTGGTGTCGGATGCTCTATTGATGGTGAGATTGTCAATAGTATAAGCTATGCTGATGACATGGTGCTACTGAGTCCCTCGATTGATGCTCTCAGACAGCTGCTTGGAGTGTGTGAACGATACGCCGTGGCTCATGGTCTGCTGTATAATGTCAGGAAAAGTGAGGTTATGGTGTTTCGTGTAGGTTCCAGAAAACCAGCGACAGTTCCTCCTGTCTACTTGTATGGGGTGGCACTTAAAAGAGTGTCACTTTTCAGATACCTTGGGCACATTTTGACCGAGATCCTGTCTGATGACGAGGACATAGAAAGAGAGCGAAGGGCGTTGTCGGTTCGATGTAATATGCTGGCCCGCAGGTTTGCTAGGTGTACTAAAGAGGTGAAAGTTACGCTGTTTAAGGCATATTGCCAGACGTTTTACACCTGCAGCCTGTGGGTCAGATATACGCAGAAAGCCTACAACGCCCTTCGTGTTCAGTACAACAATGCTTTCCGGGTGCTGGTGGGGCTTCCGCGGTTCTGTAGTGCGTCGGGCATGTTTGCCGAGGCTCGCATAGATAGTTTCGAGGCTGTCATGCGCAAGAGAACGGCGTCCCTAATGCGTAGGATACGTGGAGGCTCCAACAGCATCCTGAAGGTTATTGTGGAGAGGCCAGACTGCCCTTTTCTGATGCACTGGTCCCGTAGGAATAGCTGCGGGCCCGGTGCTGAGGAAATATATATGAATTAGTTTGCTTTAGTAGTTAAGTTTAGGGTAAATTGAAGTTAGATTAATGTAATGATGATAATGAAATTAGGTTAAATTGTAATAATTAAGTAAATTGATTTTTTCACATAATGTCGTAATAACATAGCTCCTAAGTACTCGCTACTAACCCCTATGGACTTTTGTTCGAAATAAAGATTTTTGATTGATTGATTGATATACGGATGCCCAATAGCTATGTACGGACGCCCAATAGCTATATACGGACGCCCAATAGCTATATACGGATGTCGAATAGATATATACAGACGCCCAATAGCTATACAGGGTGTAACAGGAACCTTCACGAAGCAGTCAACTAAACATTCTGTACATCAAACTAAGTAACTTTACGCAAAAATATTCCTGGGAAATGTTTTTTTTTGGGGGTTGAAAAATCACGTTTTACAGTATGACTCAATGAAACACACTCAAAACATTGTTCTGATGGATGGGTTGAATATAGTACGGGGGTCGTGGAGGTGTTTAAAGTAAAAATTTTTCATTCTGAACATGTATTAATAAAAACTTGTGAAAAATTTGGAACTTTGACTCCCAATATCTCCGTAACTAGAAGGTTCCCAGGTATGGTCTATAACAAAAAAAATATTGCAAAGACGGGGAGAACAAGAATCCTTTATACAGACGCCCAATAGCTATATACGGACGCCCAATAGTTATATATGGACGCCCAATAGCTATATACGGACGCCTAATAGCTACATACGGACGCCCAATAGTTATATACGGACGTTCAATAGCCTGGCGACCTTAATTGTAGGAGTACGGTACTATTCGAGGCGGTACTATTTGGCTGTAAGCTACTGTAAGATGTAGGTACTGTTCCCAGTCAGGCTGCACCAGATTCGAATGTGAAATCCCATAGTGCCTTTTCCTCGCTCGCGCTTTCGTCTTCAGGGAAGTTCAGTTTGCTACTTGACCATTTTTTATTATCGTCACATGTTCCCACCATGTACTCGTTGAGACACCAGCCTTCTCCCGAGATGGAGTTTCATCATTACCTACGGGTCGGATGACAGAAGTACTTAATATTTTTCTTTACATGCCGATGTCTTCAGGACTTTAAGGATACTGGTGCAGGCCATGGCAGGATCCAATCCCGCTTCTATCATACTAAAACCTACCTTGACCCACCAATGAAGTAAGTACGTACCTATAGGGACATACATTTACCATTTAATCCATTCATCTGTGCTTATTCCAACACAACAGACTTTTTAACAATTATAATAGGATAATAAAATGTAAGGTAGGTATTCGTAGATAATATTATATCAATATCGGGCATCCGTATATGTACAGATCTCACGAATAACTGAATAAATTTAATGTTGAAACTGTGTACTATAGACAAGCGATAGTAAAAGAAAGAGACAAGTAAACCCAAAGCTGGCAACGTCGCACTCCCAAATACCGTCCATCCTGCGAGGACGTTAAATAATCGATGACATAGGTAAATCACGATCAATTTAACCAGGACGCCTATAATGTACCACCATGATTCGGGGTTCAAAAATGTTGGCGCATGACTGCAAGAGGAATATCGTGAAAAATACAATCATCGGAAAATGACTTATCCCACGAAGTTGGATATCGAAACCCTAAGCAATATGCATTAAGACCCGTTTAAAAAAGTAAGGGGAACTGGGGGACGTCGTAATGATGCAAGACGTGCATGACGCCAAAAAGATTGTAGGATGTAAATATATATATATATATATATATATATATATATATATATATATATATAATAATATTATTATAAAAAGATAGATTTGTATTTTTGTATGTTTGTAACGAATAAACTCAAAAACTACTGAACCGATTTCAAAAATTCTTTCACCATTAGAATGCTACATTATCCCTGAGTAACATAGGCAAAGCCGGGACGGACCGCTAGTCTATATCTATACTCTATACTAATAATAAAAATAGGTAAAATTTGTAAGTTTGTATGTAGGGGTAATCTCTGGATCTACTGAACCGATTTTGAAAATTCTTTCACTAATAGGAAGCTATACATTATCCCCGAGTGCCATCGGCGGCTATATTTACAACATGCCCGTGGGATAATTTCCGAAAAAAAACGCGAACTAAGCCGCGGGCAACAGCTAGTTAGTTATAAAATAATAGGAAAACTAGAAAGCCACCAAAATTAACGAGAACAGAAACAGTATTTGTTATAATATTTCAAACAAGGATAGAGGAAAATTTTGTCTTTGTAGTTTGCCTCTTCACATTCGATATTATTATGGTGATTCATGACCAGTGATCGGTATAGGTAGAGCTAATGTGCCTAAAGTTCAAGGAACAGAAACGAAAGCGGAGACTTCCTTAGGACAATTTTTTTTTTCGAAATATTTTTTCCCAATGTTGGAACATTATTTAAGTACACATAAATTAATAAAGTAAAACAACTATCAAATTCATTTACTGTCTGTATTTATAAAAAAGTGCACGATTTTTATTGTATAAAAAATAAAGGTAATCTCCATATCTTCGTTTGAACGCCGAAAGGAAGTGCGGTAGTTAATTTAATTTTCATACCAGCTTTAATAGTTAGAACTAACAATGTAAAAAAAAACAATTTATAGGTTTTTATACCATTTATTCATTTTGTACAATTATTGGAACTAAACGTAAACAATTAACTAACGTAACTGTTTGAGAACGTTCTCCTTGTTGTCGAAGTCGGTTAAAAAGGAAAAATAATTAATTCAATTTGTTTACTGTACTGATTAATAAATAACATTATTATTAAAGTAATTTGATTGATTCCGAGACATTTCCGAGATTCAGAAGAAAATATTCAGAATATTCCGATCACTGTTCATGACATTGACAGGCGAGTGAGCATTGATCACCACGCTTGCTTTGTGTTGGTGTTATCAGGGACTGTCCCACCATCATTAGTAGCACTTTCACTTCAATCTTACTTCAGTACAGGAAAGAGATGGAGCTATAAAGGGCGGCTAGCTGCATCTCTTTCCCACGCTGTTTTGAGGTGGCGGTGGGCCCCTAGATCATTGATTATACTTAGTTTTATCTGGTGATATTTTAAAAATTAATACAACCAAGAAAACTAAATCAAAAAATAAGAAGTCGACTCAAGGGATTAGTTAAACAGGTAAAGCTCAGAGTGCTACTCGGTAACATTGGAAATTAATGTTACTGCTTTTCCAATACGGTACTCAAAATGTGTGATTTTGAAATTATCAGACCCCTCCTACTCTGGGCGGAGCGGAAGGGACTTTCAGACTTCTACTGGCTAAAACCCACCCATGTTCCTTCTTTTGCCCTTTGCGTTCCGCGGGCGCTAGTGTATCGCGAGGGCACCGAAATCTCAGATGTCATAGTGTTCACGTCTTGCGTGATTTTTTATCATGTATTTTTACTAATATTCACGATTGTGGTCTAGATTGAGCCATTCCTGATTAATTATGACTTGAAGATTTTAAGCAGCAACTTAAGATCTTATTTGTTAGTAGATACTTTGAAGTAAAATTAAACGTTTCATGTTTGCTAATTTTAGGGAGAATATTGTAAATAGGTTTACGTATATCTGAAGTTTATACGTAACAAAATAAACGTTTTATGTTGTTATTGATACTTTAAAGTATAACACAGAGTTATTGAAACAACCTTACTAGACAGTGGCGCCATCTAGTGAGCTCAAAAACGATAGCCCTCATTTGGTACCTAGGTTTAGGGAAATGACGTAGGTTATGGCTATATGTCGCAGTCATCTGGTTGAATCTGCTATTTGATTGAATGACTAGCGCGTTCATTGAATGATAACATTCAATTGAATGACTAGGCCGAACGTTGATTGAACAAGCGTCACTCAACGTCCAACTAGTTAGCGGATTGTAACATAGCCCTTTGAACAGAGCGGACGTAAAATCAGTCAGGTGATTCAAATGTTTTTCCCACTGCGACGCTAGTAGTCACCAAAACAAATATGGCGTCAAACAGCTCGCATAGATAGCACTGTCTTGTAATAAAATAGTGTGGTATTTTTTTTTTTCCTAAATCTCTTGAGCATCCTACCTGATAGGCATACCTAATCTTTATGGTCACCCTACATGGGACCCCTATACTATGGGTGACTTAAAATTTTGCAATCGACAGAGAAAAATATTACAAAACGAAAATATTCTATGATAAATTGTCGAAAACAGTATACTTTCGGAGATTTAGAGGTTTAAAAATAAAATATTAGACTTGTTCTATCTATGTCAAAATGGCTGTCCTAGTCTATGATTCTTTAAATTCCTTGAATTAGTTGGTCGATATAGTCAGTATTGCCTATCTTAAGACTTAAAATACAATATAAAATTATAATAAGGTGTGTCATGTCGTGTCCTCATTTTTGTTATCTAAAGTAAGGTTACCTTTTAAGTTGCAAACTTATGGTCACCCTAACCAAACATTACAAAGTCGGCTATATCCCATTCAACGACTTTGCTAAATGACGTCCAGTCAAGACGTTGAACGTTACATTCAACGACTTGACGAGACTCCTTTAGTCATTCAATTGAATGTTGTCATTCAACGAACGCGCTAGTCATTCAATCAAATAGCAGATTCAACCAGATGACTGCGACATATATATGAGGACTAAAAGACTAGCTCATTGGTCTAGTGGTCATCAGCCCAACTACTGTCTGTGAAGTCGTGGGTTTGACTCCCATGACATGCAGTTTTTGATTTTCTAATGGAAAATGGTCAGAAACTGCCCAAATCTGTTAAGTTTCACCCCTTATAGGAGAGACTGAGTTAATTTGAGTCTCATCTATATACCTGTGCCTACCTCTTCGGGGAATTCCACCGTGATGTGCTATTATGTCATGTTCTTTAGTGTAACATTGTATATAAATGAGTTACACGATAACTTATGTTAAATGCATGACGCTATACCACGGTATAACAATAGAGTTATTGTGAACCTACAGATACCTACATATAAAAACGATGAGTTTACACGTATTGTCGCTAATTTAAGAGAATGAAGAAACAGTATTGATTTCTGTACTGGCTTTTAACAATAATGTCATTATTAGTAGTTGGTAAGTACTTATTTCAAATAAGTCAGATAGGAGAGTCATTTAGGTAATTAATCATAAATGGCCTATAACATAAATATAAATATAAAAATCTATGGTCTTTAACTATGAAATAGCCATTCTTTTCTCATATTTTGTTTTGTTTGTAACTTTGACATATAGTTATATTTTTTCCTAATTCTTTTTGGATTATTGTTTAGATTTTAAAAACCGTACTAGTAGTTGCATATTACCTCATTTAACAACCGTACTTGTAGTTGCATATTACCTCATTTAATAACCGTGCTAATAGTTTATTTATTTATTTATTGACACACCAACGACTTATTCACTAAATAATTACATTAAATATATTCTATTTAACTGCTTTGCGGTGAATGCGTCACTTACAGGTGTGCATAGCACTTGTATATTTGTATAATCAATACTAAAAATTAAAATTAAAATATGTGCAACTGACAAAATTAAAATTTACATAGTTTTCATTGAATTTAAAATGTCAAGTAGTTAAATTAAATTACAGTATAATTCAAACATTAAAAAACAAAAAGAAACCAGTTGCATATTACCTAATTTAAAAACCGTACTAGTAATTGCATATTACCTCATTTGAAAACCGTACTAGTAGTTGCATATTACCTCATTTAAAAACTGTACTAGTAGTTGCATATTACCTCATTTGAAAACCGTACTAGTAGTTGCATATTACCTCATTTAAAAACCGTAGTAGTAGTTGCATATTACCTCATTTAAAAACCGTACTAGTAGTTGCGTATTACCTCATTTAAAAACTGTACTAGTAGTTGCATATTACCTCATTTGAAAACCGTACTAGTAGTTGCATATTACCTCATTTAAAAACCGTAGTAGTAGTTGCATATTACCTCATTTAAAAACCGTACTAGTAGTTGCGTATTACCTCATTTAAAAACTGTACTAGTAGTTGCATACTACCTCATAGGCTAGTTTTCTTCACGATGTCTTCCTATACCATCATCATCATCTGCCTAGCCTTTTCCCAACTATGTTGGGGTCGGCTTCCAGTCTAACCGGATGCACCTATACATATACCAGTATTTTACGTGGAGCGACTGCCTATATGCAGTTAGTACTGGGTAATACGATACGCCTTAGTAAGACTGGTTGGCAGACTATCAGGCCACTGACTACCTGTCACGACTGTCAAAGATCTATAATTGACAGCCGGCACCAACGGCTGAACTTGCTTTCCGAGACAGGAAGAGTAATGGGTGGACACCCATCCACGGAACTACCTAGGTAAGCGTGGCTTAACCTGAAGATCGACCCGAGCGGGTGTTATTATATAACCACGAGCTCCTCAGTAAACCAACAAACATCATACCTTTCAACTTGAAGCAGCCGCTGCTTCGCGACAGAAATAAGTATGGTGGTAGTACGGCCAATCAAGCTGCGCAAAACCAAATTAAGCTGGTCTCTCATCGTACGGGAAGCTCATACAAAGGGAAGTCAGGTTATACTGGTTATTTAAAGCTTGATGTGCCGCCCTATGTACTATCTCGAATCGAACCTACTAACTAAAGACACACTTGCTACCTACCAAACCGGTAAAGTCCGTCCTCCACAATATAATTAAAAGCATATTTTTATATCGTTAGTGTAGTTCGACCTACGATTGGGTGAGCCGTTATAATTTTGTGTGATTAGCCGTATCAGATCATGTAGAACATGGGCTAAGGAGGAAATTATGTATAGTCAGCAAAAAACCGGGTGGAAGGAAAAAAAAACAGCTGAGTATTCCACACATTCAGTTTTTTTTTTTTAACCGGTGAAAAAAAATTCTATGTGACATAGAATTTTTTTCTCAGAATGATGTTCTCAAAACGTGATAACCGTTTTCGCGTCGGTATCCCTTCCACTCCGTTTATATAATAAAATTAAACTCAATATCAATCTTCCGTTTACGTTATCATGATATTTTTTAAATTATGAAAAGCAATCATCATCATATCTATTCATAAAACAATTTACATTATTCGAATTTTACAAAATAATACATTTCAAATCTTAACCGAAGCAATAATCAAATGTAACAAAAATAAATAAAAAATATTACTATGTCATCGATTAAAAAGCGTTTACATGTCAAACCACAAAAAGCACAAAAACAACCATGAACTGAGAATTAAACGTCAATTAGATTACAATGTTATGTATTTAGCAATGATTCTTTGCAATGTGAAACTTGTCGTGGAACACATCATGCATCTATTTTATCAACTGTACCAATAAAACTGCGCTATTATTACTGCCATCGCTATTGCGCTGTTTTCTCTTGACCAATCTGTGATCAATCATCGTCTTCTTGCGGTCGGCGCAACACGTTTTCTTCGTCAGACGTCACGGCTTCATTTACTCCTTTCTCTTTCATATCATTCCTCACACAATCCATCCATCTTTTCTTTGGCCTTAACGTTATAATATCCATCACTTTTTTAATAACATGCGTTTCATCCCTCCTCATTACATCTCCATACCAAAATAGAGGAATTCCTTTCAATTTTTCTGTTACAGGCGCCACTTTCAAACTTCCGTTAATATACTCATATATATATACTAGCAACCCGCCCCGGCTTTGCACGGGTGCAATATCGGACATATAAACCTTCCTCTTAAATCACTCTATCTATTAAAAAAAACGCATCAAAATCCGTTGTAGTTTTAAAGATCTAAGCATACATAGGGAACAGACAACGGGCAACGACTTTGTTTTATACTATGTAGTGATATACTCATTCTGTGCCCAATGAAGCATAAAGAAATATAGAAGAAAAGTAATGAAAAATGAAGGTTCAATAAAAAACGGCCTCCAGCTAAATCGTTGCGGGCAGTTGCTAGTACCTAATACCGCAGCATCATCTGCGTAGCCTTTTCCAAACTATGCATGTTGGGATCGACTACCTGTCTTAACTGATGCTGAATGTGAACAGCAGTATTTTCATGAAGCGACTGCCTATCCTATCTGACCTCCACAACCCAGTTCTTCTTCTTCGTGTCGATGATTCATATCATATTCATAGATCCATAGTTATTTAATTAAATTTGTTTCGACCAGAACTCAGTCACATCGACGGCGTTGGTAGTAGCTTGGGACAGGTCCCTTAAAGAGCAGATGTAGTTGCACAAAGAACAGGTCAGGAGGTGGGCTACGGTTTGAGATGAGACTCCACAGTCGCACACACTCAGCTTTATCGGTACACCCCCAGCGACCCACCTGGCTTCGATGATCACTTACCCAGTCAGTTAATCGGGAAAACGAAAGATAATTATTATTTAGCAGCGTCAATCAATCTATGTGGTGCTTATGCATGCTCACGATATTTTCTTAGCTGACTGTACATTTTCACCGGCGACTTTCTACATCGCAGTCACGATAATGCTCGGCTGTTTTTCCTTGTTAACAGTGGCATATCGTCTTCTATGTATTCCGGTTCTTGTTTGTTGTTGAGTGTTATTTCCTATGTGGCGATTTACAAGTACCTACTTAGAATATTTTACTTAAAAAGTAAATGAAATAAGATTGGTGATGTGAGAATCATATTTAGATATGATATTTAATTGTAAAAATCTATGACGTATTTGTTTTTATACTAAGGACATGAAACATTCTACAGAAAATACAAAAACTCTGAAGCTGAAGATCACAAACATGTAACCGACACCAATATCCACGTCTTAACAAAAAAATAACAGACTATGGTAAATTTTACAGAATACAGAGCCTTCTGTGACAGCTGTATACAGGGTGAATTTTTCAAGTGGGCGTGGATGGCCAAATCCGAAACCATGAGGAACATCGTAAAATGCTTAAAGGAGTCTCGTATACCAACCTAGAGGAGGCCCCTTTTCCAGCAGTGGGAACGTTAACAGATAATTATGTTGCTATAAACACAAAAAAAAAATATTTTTGACCTTAGTCATTTTTTTAACAGAACAGGGAATCACCGTAAAGTTGGGCCTTTTTTTTCTGGCCTACCTATTACGTATGCGAATTTGCGCGCCAGGGGTAGTGCCTTTTTTGGAATGTCTTTGCATCGGGGTTTAACCCGAGAACATTCTCAGGTGCTTTCAGAAAAAATGGTCACGAATTCAAATTGTGATTTTGTGTTTTTTTTAATGCAGTGGATGTTACAAGATGCTAAAAATTTGGCTAAGGAAAACCGAAGCTTTATAGCAACTTGAGCGAAAACTTTAAACTCGTTTTAGGTTAAACCCGGACCGAGGTGGATAATCGGTAGACCTGAAATTGCAGCGGTATGACTAGTGTTGAATACAATTTAACGATTTTTTTTCCTTTTTGTTTAGCACGAGCTTTTCAAGAATAACTCATACATACAGCTTGTTCTGAAAAGATAAGTTCGCAGACAAGTTTTTTCAATGTACAGACGCCAGCCAGCACATCAAGCTTCCCGAACTGTCAAATTTTCCTAATCGACCTTGAACCTAATGCTTCACTACCCATTATAAAACAAAGTCGCTTCCCGCTCTCTGTCCCTATGTCTGCTTAAATCTTTAAAACTGCGCAACGGATTTCGATGCGGTTTTTTTAAATATGTAGAGCGGTTTTTTTTTTTTACCGATGGGAAATCATCAAATAACCCCTCCCGCTCTGGGCTGAGCAGGAGGGAGTGTCAGACTTTTACTGACTAAAACCCATCCATGTTCCTTCCTTTACCCTTTGTGTTCCAGGGCCGCAAGAGTTACAGTTTATATGTGTAACATTGCACCCGTGCGAAGCCGGGGCGGGTCGCTAGTTAGCAATAAAGTTGTAAATCCATTAAAGAACTTTGACAGATGTAGTAGCTTGATGTGCTGACGTCTATCTAAGGAATAGCAATTGTGATAAAATAAATGTAGGTACTCTAGGAACTGCAATACGATTGCTCGTATTAATTGGTACCTAGTTACTGATTTTTAACATTGATTACTCTGTATGAAATAATCAGAAGATTTACGTGTAAAAAATCGCCGCATAGGATCCACACTTATGTTAGTACATTATTATTATTTTGAATTAAAAAGTAAAACCGCATTTATAAGCCGCATGGCTTATAAAATAAATGTAAAATGTTCGAGCTAATAGAATTTGATTCAATCAGCGTCGTTTCCGAGTAAGTAATGGGTGTAAAATAACTGTTCACGAAGCCGAAAGGCACTTGTTTTCCCCGTCATTCCTATTTTTTTTGTTCTTCACCGTACCTGGGTACCTCGGGAATCTTCTAGTTACGGAGATATTGGAAGTCTTAGTTTCGACCTTTTTACAATTTATTTTTTAAACAAGTTTGTAATGTTTGCACTTTTTACTTTATATACCTCCATGACCCCTGTAGTATTTAATTTATCATCAGCACAATATTTTGAATGCGTTGCATTGAGACCTACCGTAAAACTGGATTTTTCACCCCCAAAAGAATTTAGTTTCCCAGCAATCTTTTTTGCATAAAATCACTTAGTTTGATGACAGAATGCTTCGTAGACGGCTTTGCGTTGTATTGAGACCTAGCGTAAAACTGGAATCTTTCAACCCCTAAAAAATTTCGTTTCTCAGTAATCTTTTTTGCGTAGAATCACTTAGTTTGATGACAGAATGCTTCGTAGACGGCTTTGCGTTGCATTGAGACCTACCGTAAAACTGGATTTTTCACCCCCAAGAAAATGTCGTTTCTCAGCATTTTTTTTTTTGCGTAGAATTACTTAGTTTAATGACAGAATGCTTCGTTAACGGCATCGTGAAGGGGCTGTTTAGACCATGTATATTTAAATAACTAAGTTTTGAAAGCCAGACCAAGATCACAATCAGTAAAGATCATGTTAGCTGGTGTAATCTGTAGAACGAATCGACGACTGCTGAAATAAGAGTTAAGACCTTTTGCCTTTTCATTCCTTAATAAAAATATAACCTCAAGAAGATTATGACCAAAGAAAAGATGGTAAACGAATGACGACGATGGATCATGGTGGTGGTAGTGATGTATGGGTGGATGGTAGAAAATGCCTATGGCATTAAGTCCGCCTCTGTAATTTGTGCTTGAAGTGTTAAATAAATGCCTGCCAGGGTTGCGGGACTGTTCGAAAGAGATACCGCGGTCCTGGAACACAAAGGGTGATGAAGGAACATGGATGGGTTTTAGTCAGTAAAAGTCTGACACACCCTCCTGCTCAGATTTTGATGATTTCCCATACGAAAACAAAAAAAAAGTGTTAAACAAATAACTATCGTATTTTTTTAGTTATTTTTACAAGCTTTTATTTGCTTTCACCTGTGCCGGTGTCTGTTGGCCAATTGTTCTTTGGGTGTAAAGTTATTGGTCAAAACATTCTGTTGGTAAAGTATTCACTGACGTAGAGTTATGTTGGCGAAACGTTCGTGGGTGAAAAGTGCTTTGGATGAAAAGTTAATTGTTTAAAGACAATGTTGACCAACGATTCATGGGCCAAACGACTGTTGGTAAAACGTTGTGTCTCAGAAAGTTGTCATGGCCGCGCGGTCGAAACGTGGAGACCCGCGCGGCCAGTGCGGCCACGCAGTTCTCTTAGACGGAGATTAGTAGAGGTCCAATTCTTATTGCTAACCAGTGATACGATTTAAAAAAAAATTAAGATAGTATGAAACTTAAGTTATGATTCATATTGAAAAAGTCACTTCATTAAATGTTTTAGAAAAGGTAACCAAATATTGCAAATGTCCTTTCATTCTTAGTTTGAAACCTACATCTTACTGTTTAAGAACAAACAAGCTTTCGAAGACACGACACCCGTTTAAAAGTAGATAAAACCAAAAGAGTTTCCATATTAGGCTGTCAACGAAAACACGTTTGCCAAAAAAGTCACCTTATAAAAAACCCAACTTGTCAAATACACCACAACAACATAATTTTTAATCTATGTAACCTCAAAATTCCAGTGTTATTGAGAAAATAAATAAAATTAAAGTAGAAATGTTAAAATAAACAAATATGAACAAATTAAAGAAGAGTGTAAAGTCGTGGCGTGCCCCCAGGCCTGTCGAGGAGTTGACCAGGAGCCAGTACTCCCTGGTGTCGACGGACCTCACTGATGGAGCGGTTCAGCTGTGGCTGGGTCTGCCTGATGAGGTCAAGTATGACCCTGCGTTGGAGCAGTTCCGCCAGCACTATGAGAAGGAGCATGGTGAGTCAGATTTATATTTTTTTTTAGTTTAAGTGGTTCTGGTTCTTGTTGGTCGTAAGAGGCTACTTCGTTGTCCTGGGTTCGATGCCTGGGTTAGACTGTGTTTTTGAGGTTTTTCCATACGGAACCCGGCAAAATTTGTCTGGAATTGTGCTCAGTTAATTGTAAAAGGAATTTATATTATGTGGGTGTACGTTTCGCTGCTGAGCATGAAGTTGGAGGGTTCGATTGCCTGATCGGACAAAGTGTTTTTGAATTTTCAGTAGTAGCCCAAAGTCTGGATTTTTGCCTGGTTGATGGCAATATGTTCGCCCCAAATTACATTGGACTTTTTAATAAAACTGGCGAAATGTGCTTGTTCCATTTATGTACAGGTACACATCTGCCAAACCCTTCCAAAATAATAGCCGTGATGTTATGTAAATATCGGAAGATACCCAGATACAGATAGACACAAATGTTTCTATCTAGATTTCTTTGCATTTGTCAAAGATCCAATTTCTAGTGTTATTTTAGGTTCATCAAATAGTTGCGCTATCCAAAAGTTCAATCGCATTAAAATTGTCAGCGATATTTGGCTAGGGTTCAACCCAGAATCTTTGCTAAAGATACACTAATGAGCAAGCGTCAACCGCTAAAGCCGACGACCGACTGCAGCCACACGACTGATTTCGATGTAGAAGTAAAGCCCGTAAAGAATAGCACCATCCCATATCTTCCCGTGGGTGTCGTAAGAGGCGACTAAGGGACTTACCGGAGAATTGGCAACAGCGTTCTCTGTATTTTATAACAACCGTACTACGATCGCCAACCCGCCTGCCAAACGTGGCGATTATGGCAAACCCCCCTCTGGGGGAGGCCTACGTCCAGCAGTGGACGTTTTCGGCTGAAATCATCATGATGATGAAGTAAAGGCCAGCGCACACCCGGGGCGGCACGGTAAGGCAATTTATCTTTACCCAACGTAAATTCTTACGTAGATAGTGGTAACAAGATTCAAATTCTAATGTTCAATGCCGCGAAGGGAACCCACAGGATAAGATTACAGATTTTCTCTGGGATGGTTAACGGCAAGGCAGCGGTGACCAATAACCATCAATGGTCTTGCGTTGCCAGCTTCTTTGTCATCTTTTAAAGGCGGGTCCATAACTCCACACGCTCGTGCCCGCTACGCGTCAGGATGGATTTGGACTCGTCATGTCTGAAGGTGTCCATACTACATGTAAGCTCCTAAGATGCACGTGAACCAAATTGTTTCTGCTCGTGCGCGGTTCTGGACGGACCTTAACACAAAAAAGTTACAAGGAGCCATCGACGTGTAGCCTCAATCGTTTTCATTACTAATGCCACTACTGGTTTTATTAATACAATATCTCAAATACTTTACAACCATAAACGTTTCAGTCAATGTCGCTCAAGAGACAAAATATCCTTGTAGCACTTTATGCAAGTTTACTATGGCAATTAATGGGAACTGCCTCGTTGGTCGAGTGGTCATTTAGTGTCACTATAAGAATACTACAGCAATATAGAACAAAAAGTACCACAGCGCCATCTATGTCACAGACGAAGAACCAAACATCGAAATCCTACATCGCGCAAGTAAAGTTATCCGCGACTTATGAGTATATAGCAGAACCCGACAACAACTTTCTGGCAGTAGCCCACCAGACACAACACCTGTCTGGTCGGAGGATCCTTCCTTTTCTATGGGGGATGAATAACTTTACACCCTGTTCTCCATACCCCCAAAGTCACAAGCGCGACTGCTAAGCGTGAGGTCCTGGGTTAGATAACCCAAAAAGGGAAATTCCGAGAAATGCCTGATGGGAAAACCCCTTCCCGGGAAGATTCCCGAGAAGGGGTATCAGGCATTTCTGGATTAGTACTCGGTAGATGGCAATAAATATAATAACTGGCGAAATGTGGGTGTACTATTAGGTACACCTCTGCCTAACACTTCGGGGATTATAGGCGTGATGGTACGTTATGCAAATGGAAACTTCAAGGAAATAATTACTTAAGGGCAAGCCATGAAGGTTTTCCTATGACAATAACATTTACCAGTGAAACCATAAAAAGATATTTGTGTTGAGTAACACTTGCCATATATGAAAATGACATTTTGACGAGTAAATAATAAACTGGCAACCTTGAAATATTGAGGTAAATGGACTTGTTTTTAGGCATCATTGGTTGGTGATTAGTAAAAAAACTACGTTGAAAGCAAACATATTTAAGGTAGATTGTATAATTTTGAGATAGATTGGGGGGCGTACATGATTACGTGAGGCGTTTAAGTGGGGGAGGAAGTCGAGCCGAATCGTACCCAATATCACGAGGGAGAGATGGGGTCTAGGCAAATACCACGTTTTTTCCGCAAGAAACAGTGTAAAATTGAAAGAAAGCTGAGTTTAATTAAGTAAAATCGCCATATTTTAGTGGAAAAACATCTCCATTAGACTATGGCTTAACCCAACACAGTAATACCTATTCAATAACAAATATTCAATGAAAACAATTAAGCAAATTATGTTTTTAAATAAACAAATCACGCACTTTGCAGAATCTCACGTGAGATTAGGTGGTCATCTCACCAAGGTGGTAGAGGGGCAAATTGACACAATCGACAGACGTAATTAATGGACACCCCCTTAGGGCCTTCAGGCGTTTTTGAGCAGTGTTGGCCCAGTGGCCAAGTATTTCTATAGGTCGTGGTTTTTAAACAAAGCAGGCAGTTTCATTATCTTCACCATCAATGGCAGCCTTGTTCCACTCACAACTTGAGTATAGAGCTGCTCCCCTTTGTGCTATTCTTCCCTGGTCTGCGCGAGTCTCAACCAGGTCTTACCCGCGGTCTTATGAATGCCATCCACCCATTTGGTTGTAACTCTGCCAATGCTTCTTCATCACCACTACTCGAACACCAAAACTTCGTGAGGAAACCTGCATGTCCTACAAACAAAGGCTCGAAGACATTTGTGACCTCCACCAACACACATGGTGTTCGTGGTGCATTACGGCCAATTCCCTCTTACAGGGAAAAGGTCTGTGTTGCAGCAGTGGGAACGTTATAAATAGACAGATTACTTATGCTTAGGGAACCACCCTAAGCATAAGTAATCTGTCTATTTGAATCAGAATCATTTTGGAAGATCATCATCATTCTTATGCCCTTCCAATTCACTTGGAGTCGTCGCAGCATGTCTTCTTCCATACTTCTCTATTATTCGTCATCTCATCAGACACCTCCTTTCGTGCCATACCATTCTTCACACAGTCCATCCATCGTTTCTTTCGTCTGCCTCTACTCTGATAGACATCCACATTCATACTCAAAAATTCCCCGATGAAATTTTCCTCATTCCTCCGCATCACATGCCCATACCAAGCCAACCGATTACCACATCAGTTTCAGTAATTTTAAAAGCACGCGTATTTGTTTATACGCAGGATCGCTTGGCTAAATAACAACAATCGCACGGGGCGATCTGCAAGGTTTAGTACGGCTTGCCGGGTCGGTTCGTGAATGGGCCCGACGACTGACCATCCATTACTTACCGAGTTCCCTCCGATCGTCGCCGTTGGTCCTGGCTGATATTTGTAGATCTTTGAAAGTCTGACAACCAGTCTTAATTACCAAGGGCTTGTCAGGGTTTATCGTATTACCAGTCAGCCAGTATTGCCAGTCGCTCCATATAAGATACTGCGTCTGGTTAGGCTGGAAGCCGACCTGGACGTAGCTAAGACAAAAAAGAAAAATACAAAAAAAAAACAAAAAACGTAAAAAAAAAACAAAAGACTAAGCGGATGATGACGTTTGTTTGTTTACATTAAAATACTTTTAAGGATATACAGATAGGAGTATAGCTTTAGCTATTGCACATACTGCAAAACGTTTGTTATCTTAAATCAAATGCTATCTCTGTTTACCCAAGATTTTTTTGTCAGCGCTCCAAGCTCTTGGCTATATTTAACCGGTCGGATCCAGTTCGTACCGGTATCTAGCTATATGTTATTCTGCCGTCTCGCTCTGTCTGCGAATTTTTGCTCGTTTCTAACACGATTTTAAACTCTATTGCGCGAAAAACAAACCGATCCAGGATGTTTTGAATGATATTGTTTTGCTGTACAAAAAATCATTATCAATGTTTTTCAAAAAAACTAGATCGCTAGTACAAAAACTCACGTAAACTGACAAACTGTATAAAATTTCGAAAACATACGTTACCGAACAACAAGCATCCTGTATAATAACCAGTTCAAACCAGTTACCACCGGTTACCTACATTCAAATCAATACGTACTTTATAAATGTTAGCAGTGCGAATAAACGTCCTTTTTTTTTCGGATGGGAAATCATCAAATGACCTGCAAGGTCTTTACGCTTAAGCGGTACTTACGCTTGCCGGGTCGGTTCTCGGATGTGTGACCACTGACCATCCATTACATACTCCACTCCCATTACATATCCCACTCTGGGCTGAGCAGGAGGGAGTGTCAGACTTGTACTGACTAAAACCCATCCATGTTCCTTCCTTGCCCTTTGTGTTCCAGGGCCGCGGTATCTCTTTCGAACAGTCCCGCAAACCTGGCAGGACGAAAAAACATCCTTCAGGTTCAGACATCACCATCTGCCTAGCCTTTTTCCCAATTATGTTGGAGTCGGCTTCCATTCTAACCGAATGCAGCTGAATACCAGTACCTTACATGGAGCGACTACCTCTCTGACTTCCACAACCCATTTAGTAACTAGGTAACACCCCTTGGTAAGATTGGTTGTCAGACTTTCAGGCCACTGACTACCTGTAACGACTGTCAAAGTTCTACAAATGACAGGCCTGACCAACGGGTTATCCTGCTTTCCGAGGCACGGAGGAAACTCGGTATGTAATGGTTGGTCACCCATCCAAAGACCGACCTAAGAGAAGGTATAAAGTTGTTATTATTACAAAATAATTATGGTGCTGCAACGTTCTCCTGGCGCGGGGCTATAGGTAGCCGGACCTAAGGCTGCCATCTTGTATTTTCAAAACAATTTCCACAGGCAGCTTCGCTAATGTTTACCAACAGCGTTTTCTTCACGAGCCCATTCAAGAGCCAACAATCAAGCAGCACTATACAATCCTGTTAATCCCTTACATAAGGCATTTGACCAGGTTTTAAATCCAGAAAGCCGAACAGACGATTCGGTTAACAGAGCGATAGCCTAAAGACAGTGAACCAGATGCTGTGACACAATTTGGAGGAGGCCTACATCCAGCAGTTGACCACGATATTCTGAGTTCATACGTACAGGCACTATGAAAATGTTGAGTATGAATGTAGCTGACTATAAGAGTAGAGTAAGACCAAAGAAACGATGGATGGACTGTGTGAAGGATGATATGGCTAGAAAGGAGGTGACTGCTGAGATGACGAGTAATAGAGAAGTATGGAAGAAGAAGACATGCTGCGCCGACCACGAATAAGTTGGGATATCGGCAGGAGAATGATGATATGAACAGGCACTAGGACGCACTTCAGTAGCAATAATCCCAGCATATGCTTGTCTCTTATTCTATTAAAAGTCCATTTTAGCTAGCCCGGCTCTGTACACATTGTTTTCTCTAGCTTCATACTATTTCAATTCTGTCTGGGATATAGAGTACCTAGCTAGTATTTATAAACCAGGCCTAGGCTATATTTAACCGGTCTGATCCAGTTTGCGCCGCTTCTAATGTGGGGTGAACGACCTTTTACAAGTTAGAAACGTTCTAGTTTTTTTACCCGACTGGCAAAGAAGGGTTACTTTTTTTGCGTAAAAAACGTAACCCTTTCTTTGTTTGACATTTGTAACTCGTATGTTCCAAAATGGCTGGTTAGATTTCGACGATTAAGGTATCATTAAATTGTAAGTCTGTCTTTCGTCCGTTTAAAATGTGTCGCAGTTAAAGACACATTGTGCTCGTAAATATTGACATTTAGCCGCATCTGGATAGTCTGGTGCTCGTCGCTGACATGCATGCAGGGCCATAACTTTAAAGTATGTATATTTATTCTGACTGCATCTGTAGTTCACACAGGCGGCGACCGAGGCCGCTGTGCAACGCATGTATAGTTCAGAACTAGTTTGAACTAGATATTACCAGTTTAGGTATAACTGAAAATTGTGGAAAAAATAAATTGTTTTTCTGGCGTTATTTGCGTTGTCGTACAGAAGAATCTGTGAAACAAAACCTTATATTGCTACTAGCTTCCGTCCACGGCTTCGCCCGCATGTAGGGCTAAAATTATCCAACGGAAACATACCACCGGGATTAAGACAATCCTATTTCTTAATACCGCTAATTTCTATCGATGTGCCATTTTCATTAGGCCTTTAAGACGTTTAAATTAAAAGACAGACACACCCACAGACAAACAGACAGATTTACTTTCCCTTATATCAACATGTTATAAATTAGTATACATTCTCTTCTTCCTTTGTCTGTAGCATAAGCATAATCAGCCTTTAATGTTCCCACTGCTGGGACACTCGGCCTCCTCTCTATGAGAGGGAATGGGCTATAATCCACCACACGGGCCCAGTGCGGGTTGTTAGATGTCACATGTCTTCGAATTTTTGGGTCTAGGACATGCCGGTTCCCTCACTTTGTTTTCTTTCACCGTTTTGAGAGCAGTGGTGATGAAATAAATTACACAAAGTAATGCGCCTGCCTGGGTTCGAACCCACGACTTACTGTTCGTATGTCGAGGCCGCCACCACCGGGCCACCGCTGCTCTCCTTTGTCCGTACCATTAATTTATTGTAACACTCGTATGTGTATTATTCGATCCGCACTCAACCCACCTGAGCTAAGTCAAACCGGTTTAATCCAGTACATACTGGTATGCTATATGCAGTTTATAGCTGTATACCGGTGACCTGTGCTTAACCTTGTTTGCGACTGGAATTTGATGCGCTTTCGCCATGTAAGGAGTTGTCTATCTGTCTATTGATAATTAAATATCTAGTAATGTGAAACTGTTCCGTGAGAAATAAACAGGTGCGATTGTAACTTAGACTTGCTGACTTGACTTGCATTCCTCCTAGAATTGAATAAGTTTGAAATTTGTCGTTTACCAACGAATGTAGGGCTGGTTTTCAACGCGAACAATTTTAAATATCTTTTTAAATAAAATAAAAAATACCACAGGGTTTTGTTTGCATCGTTAGCCAAATTAAACGCTGAGGAATTATTTGCCGTCTCTTCAGCCCCAATAACAGACTCATCCTTGGCCCCACGATTTAATTTTTTTAATATATTTTTTGCAACATCGTAAAATTTGACATTCATGACGTATATGATTGTTCAAAAAATATATAAATATATCGTACTAATCGTTTATAAACATACAACTGTTGCTTTAAAAATCTACACGATTGGGTGTCATTGACAAAATTGTGTTCTCAAAATTGGTCAATCTTGTCAACGACACCGACTCTAAATTACACATAATTTCCTTTAAAAAAACAATCCCAATCATGTACGTAAATGATCATCATTATGTGATTTTGAAAAGCAAAAACTTAATAATTTTAGATCAACTACCCGACAACAATATCAGTAATGATGTTTATAATTATTTTAATGATGATCCTTGGTCAAAACTGAGCATACATAGTCGAATTCAATTCTCAAAACAAGAATCTCCCAAGGTTCTGATAAACATAGAACATGACTGCATTCCACGAAGCTATGAAGGGGTTAACAGTGGTGAATTGTTCACTCATAAGAGCTTCTATGCCAATGCCCGACGCGACCGTCTTCTGAATTGGCGACCGCGTACGCACATCGTTGGAAAGCGTCTCACACGGTGGACCGTTGTCTAAAGGCCGTGGAGAGCCGCTACTAACGCGAAGTACAGGACCCTTCGATCAATTATTAGATCAGCATTCAATAGCTATTTCATGAAAAAGTCACTCATGGATTATATGAACTTGGAGGGTTGTATTGATGATTTAAATTATTATAATTCTGTATCTCCGTACGTGTTACTGGCGCGATTCATATTTTCATCAACATACAACCTGACACTGACCTTCAAATTGCAATAAACGTAAGAAAATTGAAATTTCGCGGGCTACCCTTGCGCATTACCCTTAACGAAACCGAAAAGCACTTGTTCTCCCCGTCATTGCAGTAACTTTTTTTGTTCTAGACCATACCTGGGAACCTTCTAGTCACGGAGATATTGAGGGTCAGAGTTCCAGTTTTTTTAAAAACTAGTCTTACATTTATGTAAGATTTTTAACCTTTAAACACCTTCACGATCCCCGTACCATTCAATCCATTCATCAGCACAATGTTTTGAGTGCGTTACATTGAGTCCTACCGTAACTCGTGATTTTTCACTCCAAAAAAAAACGTCGTTTCCCAGCAATAATTTTTGTGTAAAGTTACTTAGTTTGATGTACAGAATGCTTGGTTGTCGGCTTCGTTAAGAGTCTTGTTACACCCTGTATACATAGAGTACCTACTTACATTTTACCAGAGTAATGAGAACTCCTAAGGGTTTTTTCTATTGCCATTACCTGGGCACAAATCTAGACTCTCGGCTGTAACTGAGAATTCCTGACCTGCGAATCGAACCCAGGACCTCGTGCTTAGCAGTCGCATTTGCGACCACTAGTCAACTTACGTGTTAGCGATTCGTCACATCAATGCTTATTATATAGTGGGGCTACATTTTTAGCGGACGAAGATGCGTGTCGCGTTAGCGGGACAAAACATCGAGTATGTACGGGTATACGCGATGTTCTCGTCTACATTAGATCCATGCTGTGCCGGTGCTACATATCGTGCCGGGTGGTATTCGACGCCTGTTTGTGCGGCCGAGTTTGGACTACACTGAGTGACGCAGGTGTAGACGCAAGCGAATATTGTCGCGACAAAACCCTTTTGATGCGCACCAGTTTACCGACAGTGCCCCAATAAGCATTAATCATCGCTCGATTACTAAGCGATGCAACAATCTACTCGGCCACACTTGTTGCGATAGTACGAATATTCGCCATGGCCCCACCATTAGAAAACGCAAAACGACTTAGTTTATGTATGATTCATTGCAGCTTACGTAAACATAACAGCGTTTGAAAACATGTTGCTGGCAGCGTTGCATCTATAATTAGAGGTCGTTGGCCTGCGGGTCAAGGACCTCTGGCTAGTTTATGTAATACTAGTTAGGTATAAATAAGTTGCGCGGTATCTTCTCGTCCAACCGCAGTGCCTCAAGACGAAAGTCTATGACCACTGTGTGTTGCCAGTGATTACTTAAGGGACCGAAGCGTGGTCGCTCACAATGGGCCTCATTAGAAGGCTTAAAGTCACCCAAAGGTCAATGGAGAGGGCTATGGTCTAATAAAAAAAGAGGATGTCTTCGTTTGCAAGAGAACCAAGGTTACCAACGTAGCCCGAAGAATTGCCAAACTTAAGTGGCAGTAGGCAGGGCACATTGGTCGCAGAACGGATGGCCGATGGGGCCGATAAGTACTGGAGTGGCGACCACGAACCGGAAGACGTTGCGTTGGAAGACCTCCCACTAGGTGGACCGATGACCTGGTGAAGGTTGCGGGGATCCGCTGGATGCGAGCCACACGGGACCGGTCAGTGTGGCGACACTTGGGGGAGGCCTATGACCAGCAGTGGACGTCTTTCGGCTGAATTGATAATGATGATAAATAAGGCTTATAGCATGAAAATAGAGGAACGGTGAGCTATTAACAACTAATCATCATCAGCATCTTCCATGCCATTGTCCCATATTACTTGGGGTCGGTGGGGAGGAGCTCGTGGCAAAATAATAACAGCCGCTCGGGTCGATCTGTAGGTTAAGCCGTGCTTGCCTAGGTTGGTCTGTAGATGGGTGACCCATTACATACCGAGTGTCGTCCGTGCCTCAGAAAGCACGTTAAGCCGTTGGTCCCGGCTGTCATCTGTAGATCTTTGGCAGTCGTTACAGGTAGTCAGTGGCCCGAAAAGTCTGACAACCAGTCTTACCAAGGGGTATCGTATTACTCGGTACTAACTGGGTTGTGGAGGTCAGATAGGCAGTCGCTCCATGTAAAATACTGGTATTCAGCTGCATCCGGTTAGACTGGAAGCCGACCCCAATATAGCTGGGAAAAGGCTAGGCAGATGATGATGTCTTGGGGTCGGCGCAACACGTTTTTTTCTTCCGCTGTCAACCGTCACGCAACTGGCGAAATGTGGGTGTACTATTAGGCGCACCTCTGTCTAACCCTTCGGAGATTACAAGTCGTGCTGTTATGTTTTATGTAGGTTTTTTCCTGCTAGAGTTGGGCTTGGAATAGATATATTTTTTTATTAGATATATAAAGAGGTAAAATTTGTAAGTTTGTATGTAGGGGGTAATCTCTGGATCTACTGAACCGATTTTGAAAATTCTTTCACTAATAGGAAGCTACATTATCCCCGAGTGCCATAGGCTATATCTACAACGTGCCCGTGGGATAGTTTCCGACCAAAACGCGAGCGAAGCCGCGGGCAACAGCTAGTGTTAAATAAAATTATCTAGGCTTAACTCCATAGTTGTGATGGACACGGATGGATTTGAAAACATGATAAAATAAAAATAAAATTGTAGTGGTGAGTTAAGAAAACATGTTTTTCAGCCGATATCGATATGTGACGTTCACGACGAACAAGTAGCTAGGTACTCCCACATTTCGCTAGGTATGTTTAAGTCCCATGTAAAACGGGAGCGAGCCTATTACCATAAATCCTGATGGAAAAAAACCCAATAACACGTACAACATCGCATAAATATTAATTCTTTAATTAAATATTCTATTCTTCTCCACAGGTGGGTTGGGGTTGCCCCGTAAGAGCAAGTCGGGCTCGTCAGCCAAGCGCCTCCCCAGCGTCAACTCGGCGCCACACCTCAACAACAATCTCCAAGTCCTAAAGGACGAGATCTCTGTCGCATTCCTCAATGGCAGCAAGACGCACCCACCTAGCGACGAGAAGAAGGAGAAAATGTAAGTACATCTGTCTGATATCTATTGTTCTCAATACAAGAAGTGAGTGATATGTGAGGAAACCGACATTTCTTAGTATCTCTAAAACTTCACAGATTATTAATATTGACACCTACCACACTGGTTATATTATGTTTTAATTTACTTTAGATAAAGTATCTTAGATATATTCTGAGGATTAGAGGTCATATTTCAAAATCCTATACTATACAGGGTGACTGGATCTTGACCCAGACTTCATTTACTAATTATTGAACCTTGATTGTAATTTTTTTTTTAGGCGTAATGTCTTATTTTTTAACCCTATTTTGAGGGAAGTTCAGACGCATTTTAATCACAAATGTTTATGACAAATAATACAAAAATACTAAAATAAAACTTAAATGTAAAATTTTGGAAAAATCTCATTAAAATATAAAAAATTACATATCTCGTAAACTATAAAACTTTAGGTAGAGAAAGTGAGGTCTAATAATTAGCAAATGACCTCCTCTAGATGCGATTTATCTATAGCGGGTCCAGAACCAGTCACCCTTTAAACCTACTAATATTATAAATGCGAAAATGTGCGAAAATCAAAGAATTCGTCTGACGTCGTAATTTATGGATGGCCCCTTATGACGTAGGAAATCCTCGTGAGGAACAGGCATGTCCTAGAACAAAAAATCAAAGACATGACAACTACCATCCCGATGCACAGGACTCGAGGGGCAGATCACTCCCTGAGTGAGTCACAAAGAGGAAGCCTGTGCGAGCAGTGGGAACCAGAAATGTAGGGTCGTTTTTAATGATGTGGTACACACGGCTACACATTAAGCTATACATTTCAGTTTATGTTGATCTCGCATTGGATTTCTGTACAATGCGAGGTCAGCTCATACTGGAAATTTAAAGCTTGATGTGTGGCCGTGTGTACAAACCATAAAACTAAACAACTTTCTCTTCGATACCGGTACCAACATAGTAATCGCGAATTAAGACTCTTTTTATAGGTGATACTTATTGTGGTTGTCGCAAGAATTGTGACCAAAACGCTAAACGATATTTGCATTTCTTTACAAAAATCGATCCAATTTACGTTACGTTTACATCAGACGTTCGTGCTATATTAAATTGATAACGCAAAATAACAATATCCAAAACCTAGTACGGTAGCAGACCAATTCTCAACCACAATCAAATGAATATTCTATACAGGTCTTAGGAATATTCTTTATATTTTACATGTTATTTTTTTATTTTACAGAGTTGACGACGAACCAGCACCGAAAAAGCCAACAAAGGTAAAAAAGTGATATTCTTGTAATAAATCTCTTACCCAACATAATGTGTTTAAAAAGAATCTTAAGACAAGATAATTAGGAGTCATGCTAGCACAAATCTATTAATGTCGCGAAATGGTCAAAACATTGAAATTTCTGCACTTCAGTTAAATAAATATGTTTTAATACAAATAAATCTTCTGGAACAAATTTTCTACGGTGATAACTTCACCATTTTTTTTTTTTTATTATTATCTGTACGGTTTCAAATACGAAAATTATCTTTGTTTTAAATACAAATTCTATATTTTTGTCCCCAGATAGCCCAAGCCAGACACATCGTGAAGATGACGCTCCTAGTTGCTCTGTGGATGTTCTTTACCATCGTGTTCCTGTTGCATAATGAGAAGGAGGAGTTCAGCAGGCACTCCTCCGTAGCCCCCGATGAAGTTAAGAGTGAGTACTCCACTACGCTCAGCATAGATTCAAATCGTGCTTGGTCTCGCGCAAATGTGGCAGCTTTGAGAAGAGTGAGTTCGTACCGCCCGCGTTGAACAATAGATACGTTTTTCGGTATGAGTGTGGGAGACAACGCAAAGGACAATGCTCATGGATGTATGGAGTCCCATACCATGCTGCATCAAAATCAAACTTTGTTTTTTATAGTCTACACTTATGATCATTAACTTCCACAAAGTTCTTTTTGTAAACATAACCCGAGTTTTGGAGTAATTTTATAAAATCGAAATAACCTCAAAACCAGGCAACTAGAAAATGAACAATTATTGATACATCGGTTTTGACGGGTGACTGACGGCGTCATTTGGTTAACCCCACGACTCGACATAATATTTGCACAATGAAACACATATAAATAAGTTCACTAAATACAAACAAATCCTACTTCTCAACACACAATACAATACAATAATTAATTAATCTCATCCCTAAAAACACAGACGAACGTAAACGTCAGATCAAATGTCAGAAATATACCTGCCGCCGGGATTTAGGGATGAAAGCAATAAATGAAAATCTTTAAAAAGTAAGAAAATCGATTTTGTGTCAATTTGCAGTAACAAATCGATTTGGTGTACTGGTTTTACTTAATTGTTACTGATATTCAACAAAAAGAAAGCAAAGGTAATACAAATAATTCGTAAAAGGTTTTTGAAGCAAACGGTATAGTTATATATTATAACCAATTGTTGGAATGATTGGTTAGTCGATTCTTCAAAATAGTATTGCATTCTTTATCTCTTTGACCGGTTGTGTGAACGTCATGTAAAAGGGAGTAAAACAATAATCATACTTCTATACTTTAAATTAAATTTTCGAAAATCAAATCCATGACGCGTAATGTCGTAAAAAATATGAAATAATTAATATAAATTTTGAATTTTTGGTACCACTTTTGGTCATTGTCCTTTCATTGTGAATGAAACCGTAAGACTGCGTTTCCACCAGAAAGTGAGCGAGGATGCGTAGCGTGGGATGTGTGTGAAACTAACCAAATATATCGCTTCTTTTTCACAGCTTCAGGTATTCTAGCTGTGTCATTGATTAGTTTCACTCACATCCCTCGCTACGCATCCTCGCTCATCTCGGGTGTAAAACGCAGCCTAACAGTAGTCTTTTGGCTCATTAAGTTGGATACTCGTACTAGCACTTTAAATTTTTGTCTTATTGTATAAATTTTCGGGAAAGAAATCCTTTACTCCTGCTTATACTTTTGGAAGTCATCAAGGTAGACTAGTAGAGAACCTTGGGATTTGAGTCTCATAACCATGGCCAGTTTAAGGCTCTTGTCTTGTGATCTATCTCGATAGAACTCTTCTGTCAAGTCTAATTCTTCTTTAAAATCCCTTTTTCTTTTTCAGGTTTTGCTCTCAAATCAGATCAAGACTATCTATCAGTTCTCTTGAAGATGACGGGACCCTTCGTGTCAGAACAAAATGAGAAGAAACACAACACTAGTGAAAAGTTGTCGATGCCCAGAATGGACGTCTGGCTGGACAGAGACGGAGTTGAAGATATGACAAATATTAGTCAGGTTAGAGTTCATTTCATACCTACAGATCAAAAATCAAAGCATTTATTTCAAGTAGGCCAGTTACAGGCACTTTTGAACTGTCGAAAACAAAGATGACACTGAAATGTAGCTACAGTCCCAGTCACAAGACATAAAAACTTTGAAAGTACTGTAGTTGCCCATTCCCTAGCGTAGATCTCTATGGAGAAGAATGGGCAAGAAACTCCATGGATACTCTTTTAAATCAGCATATTGTTTCAATTCCTTGGTTACATCATTCCTGTTGAGATGGTACAGTATGTGAGAACGATGTATCAAGATGTGCACTTTAAAAGTGTCCATAGTAAAAACAAAAAGACAATTCAAAACATAAAAATAGCTATTTCTGTCAAGGAAGAAATAGGAGCTCGTGGCTTAATAGCAACAGCCACTCAGGTCGATCTTCAAGTTAAGCCGCGCTTGCCTAGGTTGGTTCGTGGATGGGTGACCATCCATTACATGTAACCGAGTTTCCTCCGTGCATCGGAAAGCACGATCCCGGCGGTGATTTATAGATCTTTGACAGTCGACACAGGTAGTCAGTGGCGCAAAACTCTGACAATCAGTCTTACCAAGGTGTGTCGTATTACCAAGAACTAACTGGGTTGTTGGAGGTCAGATAGGCAGTCGCTCCATGTAAAACACTGGTATTCAGCTGAATCCTGTTAGACTGGAAGCTGACTCCAACTTAGTTGGGAAAAGGCTATGCACATGATGAGTTATTTCTGTCAACTAGTCATAGCTAAGGAGTATCGTATTGCCCAGTAACTGGGTTTTGCGGGTGAGATAAACAGTCGCTCCATATTAAATAGTGCATCTGGTTGGACTAGAATGCCAATTTAGTTTGGAAATGGCAACAATTATTTTCGTAGTAAGAAAATTACTTTATAAAAGTCGTGGTTGTACCAAATTGTACACCCATCCATAACAATCATCACGTAAGGCCGCAATACTGTCAAGGGCGTGACGGTACATCAAAAAGTGATATGTTAAAGGAACCAACAAACACCTACAATGCTAACAGTCCCTACGACCCTAAGCCCTAACCTATCATATACCTAGTATGTGATAAATAAATTTAAAAATAAGTTCAGGATGTCTGCACCATGCGACCTAAGGTGACAAACGGTTTGTAGACAGAATTTCCAGGCTCAGGAAGGGTACACTCACTACCAGCCCCGCAGACTCACGAGACTGATCAGAGATGGTCGTGTCGTCGTGCCCTGACGGACCACAAACAATGTCTGCCATCACCAGACCAGCTGTGTTATAAATTCAGGGTGGGAGGGACGCCAACGCTAAAAGGGTTACCAAAAAAAACACTTTACACAAACAAAAAAAAAACTAACAAAAAAACATAAAACCAAATTCACAAACAAAAAACAAATCTAATCTAGTAAATACTTGATCATCCTTCCAAAAACCTTCGGTACGTGTGCATTTATAATTTTCATCTTCTAATAATTCCATTTCTTTGTCCCTAGACATCTAGCTGGATACTATACCTAGATCCAGACGACGACATAGACTTCACACTTGGAGAAACGAGATCAAAAGTCCTAAAGCTGGCCCCGACTGCGATCACTCAAAACTCCCCGAGCCCAGGATCCAACCACAGCGCATATGCCGTGAAGATGTCCACAACTTCCCTGACCACGGTTCCGTTTACCCTGAGTTATACCATGAACCCTCTGGATCTGTCGACCGGGGTGATTTACGCCTGTATACTCCTGTGTGCACTCTATACGCTTATTATTTTTGAGGTGAGTGTAGCTTAAAATTATTTCAAGCATTGTGAAGATCCATGATAATCGACAGTGATTACGATTTTCGACAGCTAACATAGTAAAACAATACCATTAACTTCTTGTCTTGTTTAAAGTGATTTCTTCAATGTAGACCGAGATTTTTTTTTTGTTCGCCAATAGCGCCGTTGTTTTACATTTTTTACTGAATTAAATTAAATTTGTTGCAATTAAGATAAGATAATTACTACATTTTAATCATTGAAAACAAAGCTTTTGAAAACAAGCTCCTGGAATTATATTTTCTAGAATTAATGAACTACTTTCACATATGTTTTGCAAAAATCCTTATGAAACTTTGTATTTGCGGGTAAAATTGACAGATCACAGATTATTTGATTTTTTGAATCTAGAGAATAAAATATTTTTTGTTTTTTTTTAGAAAACATCAGTAAAGTAAAACCTATTTATAATTAAACTAGACTATATAACGTTTTTGTGATACCATTAGTTTCGTATCATTTCAAGACACAAATGAGTAAGAAATCAGGAAGCTAGCTAGACTGAAAGGCGACGTTATCAAGAAAAGTTCGAGACTCCTTTGAGCATTTTTCGCTATTCCTCATAGTCTCGGATTTGGACATCCGCGCCCACTTGAAAAATTCACCCTATATAATATATGTCAGACCTGATTCAGTAAACTGTACTCTTACCGTTGAGCCACGCGACTATGCTTATCAGATGTAGATTGTTGAGACACATGCTTATATTAATGATAGTACAGCTATGTATAAACACAGCTAATAATTACACTATCCATCGGTTTGTGTGATGTTGAGAGTTGGGACTAGGTTTGAACCTGACTTTGGTTTCTCTATTTCTGAACGTATAACTTTTGATTCTGTCGTTAGTGGTGCCATGAACTCATAACAGACTGAAAAAGTAGTCGTCGTTTAGTGTTTTTTGAGAAAATCGTGGACAAACGTTTGCGTATATTCTTTTTGTTGGATTTAAAGGTATTAATGAAGAGGGTGTAAAATTCTTCATCCCCTATAGAAATCCTCCGACCAGACGGGTGTTATGTCTGATGGGCTACTGCCTGACGTAAATAGTCGGGTTTTTCTATATGGTCGTAACTCGCGGATAACTTCATTATAGCATTCAGGATTTTGATGTTGGATCTTCATTCGCGTGATAGATAGTGTTGTTGTACTTTTTTGTACTTTGCCCGTACAGATAATAATAAATAATAAATATCGCTGGACATTACACACAGCGCCATCTAGGTGCCACACTAAGCAACGAGGCTTGTGTCGTGGACACCAGATAGTTGATAATACAACATAGATACTTTTTGTTTGTAAATACATACTTATTATACATATAAACAATTAAACATCCATGACTCGGAAACAAATGTCCATGCTCATCACACAAACATTTGCTCCTACCGGGATTCGAACCCAGGACCCTAAGAACGTAAGGCAGCTTCATTATCGCTGCGCCATTCGGGTCGTCAAAAGAGTTAAGTTTTAAACAATTTTCATGCAATGGCATTTACCTACATTACTAACATAAATTATATTAAAGCGCGATCGATAGCTTCTAATTACTTTTTAATCAACAAAAATTCACAATTTTATTATGCATATTAGATAAACAATTATCTACGCGCTTTTGAATGTTATCCTTTAAAGTTTTTTTCCTCCAGATTATAAACCGCACGATGGCTGCCGTCTTGATATCCACCACATCATTAGCAGCACTGTCCCTGGCCGGCGAGAGACCCTCACTGCCGGAGCTGATCTCCTGGCTCGATGTAGAGACACTGCTACTGCTGTTCAGCATGATGTTGCTAGTCGCAATCATGGCGGAGACTGGGCTGTTCGACTTCCTCGCTGTATTTACTTTTGAGGTATGTGCTGTTTAAGATGCTGTTCATTGAGCTATAATAATCTAGGCCCTTTGCTGGATATACCCGGTCTGCTTTCCTGATCATCCTCCACAATCACCTTAGCACTAAACGAAGCCAATGTGAGAGCTGTGCATATCGCATAATACCGGTCCCACAGATTTTTTGGAAAATGCACACGTAAAGAAGAAGAAATGAGCTGTGGTGGCCCAGCAGTCGGACTGGCCTTTCGAGTTGTAGGTGTCGGAGTCAACTCCAGGTAAGATGCTCTTTCATCACTGCTGAACATAGGCCTCCCCAATCGATTTCCAACGTGTCCGGTCCAATACCACCTGCATCCAGCGACTCCCTGCAGCTTTAACAAGGTCGTCGGTAATGCGCTTTACTTTGTACAAATTATTTTATAATCTTCTTACTTCTTTAAAAATGGTGAAGGAAGGTCATTGCGAGGAGGGTAATGACTTCCACCAACCCGCGTTCTGTGCTATAGATCTCATAGAGAGGGGGCCAGTATCACAGCATATTACAGTTTACGGACTGATTAAGATTTGGTTGGCGATGACAAATCATCACCATCTGCCTAGACTTTTTCCAACTATTTTAGGGTCGGCTACCAGTCTTAACGGATGCAGCTGAATACCAGTATTTGGTGATAATAACTATGCAGAACAAAATGGTCGTTGATTAATCAAGACAAGAAGCCAATCGATTTTCTGTAATGAGTTTTTAAATAGGTGTGAATGGCATTGACCCAATTAGGGAAATAAGAACCATGATAACTTCAGTTTATTTGCGTTTAACCTATCGTTACGAGTATTAAAGAGTTAAACTTTATCTAACTTAAATGATAAAACTTAGACAGGATATTTTTGAAGGCTCATTACTCTTTTGTAAACTCAAAGCATTTATTTCAATTAGACCATTACAGGCACTTGACCATTACTTCACTTGAAAGTGAAGCAAAAAAAAAAAAGCTAAGCTACAGTCACAGTCACAATGCATAATAACAGAGCGCTCTTGTCTGAGATACAGATATTCATTTATCTAGCTCAGACACAGATGTCTTGTCGAATTTATGTTTATATAAGCTCATCTAAGATAGTTTTTTAATAATGTAATGTCACTCACTTGAACTAAATAAATAATTATTATACAGCGTGTAACAGAAAGGGTATAATCATATGGAATACTGTGGTACGGACCATCAAGCTGAACAACTTTCTCTATGGGACCACCATTGAAATCGTAAAAAAATAATCAGCTGTCCCATACATTTGGGTCGAGTAGGTATTGAAATTTTGTATAGGACAGCTGATTATTTTTTTACGATTTCGATGGTGGTCCCATAGAGAAAGTTGTTCAGTTTGATGGTCCGTACCACAGTATTCCAATTATGATTATACCCTTTCTGTTACACGCTGTATATTATTATAATAACTTGAGAAAGTACTGTAGTTGCACATTCCAAAGCGTGGATCTCTATGGGGAAGAATGGGCAAGAAACTCCATGGACACTCTTTATCAAAATATTGTTACAAAATCTTGGTTACATCATTCACGTTGAGATTATACATAAATGTAAAGAACGATGTAGAAAGACGTGCACATTAAAAGATTAAAAATTGTAAGTCTGCCTATCAGGGTTTCGACTGGTTAACGACTGTCAAAAATCTGTGTGTCGGATTTTCAGGATTTATTCCATTAGGCTCGTATATCATGTGGACAGAAGATGGGTTTCGTTCAATGAAAACACACTGGGTGCTATACACTGTATTCGTTAAACTAACAAATTCCTTGAAATTACAATTTAACATGATATGTGCATCCTCTTACACACGTATGCGAGGCGTTAACTTAGAGACTATAAACATTAGATATAGCGACAGTTGGTTCTTCTATTTCAATGGCTTCTGTCTGTAGTACTTTATCAGATACATCTATATTCCCAGCGCGTGATTGTACACGACATAAGATAAACGTTACATTAATTAAGGTTTAATTGCACTCTTAGCAGTCTGTTAATATCTTTCAAATTTTCGAGTGCTTAGTAAACATCGACTGTTTTGTCAAAAGAACTGAAATTACTTGTAAAAGTGAGGAATATGATGACCAAATTTTAAAATTAATATCTATTTATTAATATCCCCATAAATTAATACCTATTTATATCCCGTACTAAACGTTTTCACGCGATAATTTCCATCATCCACACGGGTGAAGCCGCGGTATCTACTAGTTAATTACAAGTGAACGCGACCCTTAACGAAGCTGAAAGAGACTTGTACTGCCCATCATTGCGATCATGTTATTTTATTTTTGGACTATATCATACCATCCGTAGAGGGTCCGGACCCTCCATGAATGGTATGTTTGGTTGGTTGTATTTAATAGTTTTTATTTTTTTATTTTGCCTATATTATCCCACTGCTGGGCAAAAGCGTCCCCCATAGCCTTCTACTCTTCTCCACGTGCTACTTTCTCAGGCCAATCTGTCATAAACGCCTCTAAGTCGTCTCTTCAGCGGTTCTAGGCCTCCCTCGGCGACGACGCCCGTCTTCTGGCACCCACTGAGTTCTCCCAATAGTTAATACTAAACTTAATTTAGTTTCTATTATCAGGTCATACGTTTTTACACAAATTCAATATGTATTAGCACCTTATATCTCGTATCTTGCTAGAGTTACCAGCACGTGTGATATTAAACTGTTAATAGTCATGACCATTAGCGCGAAGATAAGATAATACTTTGTCGAGTCAAGTGACGTAGACCATATAATGTTGCCAAGATTTACGTAGTAATACAGCTCTTTGTGAAGAAATATTTTATTTTCTTATTTGATGACAAGAATAAGGGTCTAGTGGTTAAATAATAAGCTGCACGGATCGATCTTCAAGGTTAAACAGCGCTTGCTGAGGTCGGTCCGGATGGATGGGTGCCTATTATACATACCGAGTTCCCTCCGTATCTTGCTAAGCACGTTAAGTCATTGGTCCCGCCTGTCATTTATAGTCAGTGGCCCGAAAGTCTGACAACCAGTCTTACCCAGTAACTTGGTTGTCTCTGTCTGATCAGCAGTCGCCGTAATAAAAGGTGTAAGAAGATAAAGGGTGTAACAAGACCCTTAACGAAGCCGAAAGGCACTTGTTCTCCCCGTCATTGCGATCATTTTTTTGTTCTAGACCATACCTGGGAACCTTATACATACTTACGGAGACATTGGGGGTCAAAGTTTCAACTTTTTCACCAGTTTCTTTTTAAATACATGTTTTTAATGTAAGATCTTTACCTCCACGGCCCCCGTACTATTTAATCCATCCATCAGCACATTGTTTTGAGTGCGTTATAATGAGTCCTACCGTAAAACGTAATTTTCCACCCCAAAAAAAAAAGTCGTTTCCCAGCAATAATTTTTGCGTAAAGTTACTTAGTTTGATGTACAGAATGCTTGATTGATGGCTTCGGGAAGGGTCCTGTTACACCCTGTACCTATATTAGTATTCCGCTGCATCCGATTAGACTGGAAGCCGACCCCAAGATACTTGGAAATGACAAAAGGCCGCTGATGACATGACAACAATGGATATAAGGGGGTCATGACTGTAAAATAATAACAACTTACACAGTTGTCAGCAAGTTCATGGGTAACCATTCATTGACATATCGAGATGCTGCATCCTGTTATGCCGACCCCAACTTACTTGGGAAAATTTGATGGGTACTTGATGAGAGTGCTCGCCACCGGTCGGTCGGTTATGGACATTAACCATTACTACTAGCTGCACATCCTGTTGCGATTGCGATCCCACAGAGAAATCTGAAATGACTCATTGCCTACGGTGATAATGAGGGCTATCATTTTTAAGCTCACCAGATGGCGCCACTGTCGTGAAAGGTCATGTGAATAATCTTATTTAATACTCTAAAGAACCAATAACTTCATAAAAATTTTATTTTTATAACGTATCAACAAACTATCAACTTAATTACAATATTCTTCCTAAAATTAGAAAGCATGAAACATTTAAAAAATCATTCTACCTCCAAGTACTAACAAAAAAGATCCTAAGTTGCTACTTAAAATCTTCAAATCATAATTAATCAGGAATGGCTCAGTCTAGACCACAATCGTGAATATTAGTTAGAATACGTGCAAATAAACCACGCCACGCGTGAATTCTATGACATCGGACATTTTGGTGACCTCGCGCTACACTAGCGCCTCTAGCGGCGAATTCATACGCGATAGCCCCCATTATTTGTTCTTTCTTAAATCGGAACAGAGCAACGCTGTTTAGGAGCAGTATAGACATTATCATTTCTTATAAATACGAAAGTGTGAGGATGGATGTATGCATGCTTTGTTAATCTACAACGCAAAATCTACTGAACAGATTTGCATGAAATTTGACATGCAGTTTATTATAACCTGGATTAACACATAGGCGTTTAACGTATAAGGAATTGTGTATCCTATCATCATCTTAAAACTATATCTAGGAAAGCCTTTGCTAAATTAACATGTCTTATCTATTGCAGGTGACAAAAGGCAAGATCTGGCCGCTGATAACACTACTGAGCGCTATCACGGCTTTCATGTCGACGTTCTTGGACAATGTGACGACGGTACTACTGATGACTCCGGTCACTATCAGGTAATTACTTAGGTGCTAGTGTCTTCACCCCGCATTGAAAGTAAGAAAGTAGGATTATATTTTCAATATTGTTTCTTGTCATGATCAGATACTGCGGGCCTTTGGACGGTGAGTAATGGGCTTACTCGCCGTCGATCCGTCTTATGACGACAGGCCGTGTCGACGGCGCGTTCATGTTCCACGCGCGCCTCAAAGAGAGTCGGCAAACAGGAAGGGGTCCGAAAGGACCGATGCCTGCCAGGGTTGCGGGACTGTTCGAAAGAGATACCGCGGCCCTGGAACACAAAGGGCAAAGGAAGGAACATGGATGGGTTTTAGTCAGTGAAAGTCTGACACTCCCTCCTGCTCAGCCCAGAGCGGGAGGGGTTATTTGATGATTTCACAACCGAAAAAAAAAAAAAAAAAATATCCATACTGATCACTACTGCTCTCAATTAAAAGTGGAAACTCGCCTAATAGTATAATATCTATATCATAAAAAGCTGTAAACTAAGAATATTTTTCTGAATAAATAAATAAATTACACTACCAGAGCCTAGCTGTCAATACCATAAAAAAACCTTCAAATCATTTAATTACTTATGTTTTTCAAGTTTGGTAACTAATCAAATTTGAGCTCTTAAGGGACATAAATGTTCCTGCAACAAGTAAGAAAAGATTTTCCCCAATTATAATAAGAAATAAACTACTGCCAAGTCATAGATCTCGAGTTCGAACCCAACACCTCAAACCTCTGATTTTATGGATTCATTCGTATTTTATAAATTATCAACTGCTTCGGTGAAGGAAAACACCGTGAGGAAACCAGCATGCCTGAGTTATATTTCTCGACGGAATGTAAAGCCAAGTCAGAGGCGCTTGGGGGCAGAAAAACGTTGACACCAGTTTAGGCACTAACCACACGATAAAGAGGAAAGGAGATCAGGTTTGTTGCAAAGTTACTAGCAACAGCTGGTTTTAAACAAAAGGTTTAAGCTTGAATGACATAGTCAGAAGGGCGCTGTTAGTAAACATTTGTGATGATTTGTGGATATGAATATTATGAATTGACTTCACTTTAATTTCTGTTTTGTTTTGTTGACATTATTTTGATTCTATTATCATTTTAATTTATGTAACAATTTGCACGCGCCGTGAGGTAGACTGTAGCCGATCTCATTAATTTATGTACAATTTCTGTTTTGTTTTGATGACATTATTTTGATTTTATTAATATTCTAATTATGTAATAATTTGCACGCCTTGAGACTGAATTCGATCTCTAAATTTATGTACAACATCTTATACCTGTACCTACATTCAAAGCAAATAAAGATCTGATTCTGATTCTAATACGTTATTGTATTAAAAAACTGAATCGCGGCGTTAGTTTTCATAATGGCCACAAGCCTTTAGATCCATGTACAACTTTAACTGTATTAGGTTATCGTTTATTTCTGTTTGGCAGGTTATGTGAGGTGATGGACCTAGACCCCATACCAGTGTTGATGTCCATGGTTCTGTTCAGCAACATAGGGGGCACTGCAACTCCCGTCGGTGACCCCCCCAATGTCATCATAGCGTCAAACAAGCAAGTCGTGCAGTCTGTAAGTGCCAACTATTCAATTTTTATCGTGTTTACATCAGTAACTTGGTTGTGGAGGTCAGAGAGTCAGTCGCTCCATCTAAAATAATGGTATGTATAAAAAAAATACATTAATTATGAGCAATCTTAACTCTTAAGTGGAGTACACACAAATACAGACAACACACAAAGGATAATATAAACAGACCACCCATCTAACCGGCCTTGCTGACGGCAACATGCCTATCACAACAGTGCCGTAAGGCAGTCCATCCGGTCTGCGATCATCACCAGGACAGCATTGGTACTGCTGTCATTTAGATGCACTAGGTTAGATTGGCAGCCGAAACCCAAACCTATTTCAAAAAAAGGCAGCCAGTTGATTTTATTCCACAAAACCGCGCATGTCCTCATTGTTACGGATTACGGCCCAGTCCTCAGTCTCAGACAGCGGGCCGGTATCCTTGGACCGGGTGGTTTTGTTATTGGGTGGCAATCATGCCCATACACCCAGCCCAGAAGAATTACACGTAAATTGCTAATGTCAACCCAGAGGTAAAGCCGAATGTCCAGTAATAAAACTGGCATCTGTACCCGGAATACAACTGCAGCAGAAATAGCGATGGTAGTAGGTACCTACTCTATTATAAGTTTTTGGAAAATATCAATAAAGAGCGCCCGCCGCATTATGGTCACGCGGGCATTGATCATCACAACCTGCGTGCAACTGGCAGCATTTAAAACCTTCTGCAACGAACTTCACGTTGCTCTCATGTGTCAACGAAGGACGCTTTGGATTGAGTTGAATGGTCAATTCGAGAAGCCTATGTCCAGCAGTGGACTGCTGTCCGCTGATGAAGATGATCCAAAGACTATTCTGTTTCGTCTATTCCCCAGGGTATAAACTTCACGAACTTCACACTGCACATGACGTTCGGCATCCTACTGGTGTGCGTCCAGACGTACTTCCAGTTCAGGTTTATCTACAGGGATACCGACAAACTGAGGCTCAACGTGCCCAGAGATGTACAAGGTAATTTAACATTAAAACATAAGCATATGTCTTAGTGAATAAATAATTTTAGTAGAAGTCACGTCCGCACGCAAAATACGCGCTTAGACGTGGAGTTGCGGACACCAGCCCGCTATACAATACAAGTCACGTGGCTAAATAATAACGCGGGTCGATCACCCAGGTTAAGCAACCCTTGCCGTGGTCAGTTCGAGATTGGGTGATCATCCATTACATACCGAGAGCCCAGACTGACGTCTGGGAGGAACTTTTGTGTGAATGACAATGTAAGAGGATAATGGGGGCTATCGCGTATGAATTCGCCGCAAGAGGCGCTAGTGTGGGGGCACCGAAATGTCAGATGTCATAGATTGTTCGCGCGTTGCGTGCTGTTTTAATACGTATTTTTACAAATATTCACGATTGTGGTCTAGATTGAGCCATTCCTGATTTATTATGACTTGAAGATTTTATGTAGCAACTTAGGATCTTAATTTTCAGTACTTGGAGGTAAACTGATTTTTAAATGTTTCATGCTTGCTAATTTTAGGGGGTATATTGTAAATATATGAACCTGAAGTTTACACTACGTTGTTATACGTAATAAAATAAACTTTTTGTGAAGTTATTGGTACTTTAAAGTATAAAATAGAATTATTGACAGGACCTTATCGACAGTGGCGCCATCTGGTGAGCTCAAAAACGATAGCCCTCATTCCATCAACGGCCGCCACCTTCACCAGGGGGCCTAAAATGGCTTCTTTATCAGAATCATAATACGAATCACGTTAAAAATTTAAAACTCTTAAAATGAACCTTGTGTTCATACCCATAAAGACCACTTTACAAATTTAAAATTTTTAACGTGATTCGTATATTATGATTCTGATAAAGCTTCCTTTTTAGACCCCCAGTTCTTTCCATCCGTTCGTGAACGGCTGGCCACACTGGGTTGCCCAATTTCTCACAGGTCATGGTAACTTCAAGCTTGTGGCCTCGCCTTTTTGTCAATGTCTACATCTTACCGCGATTATGAACAATCTGCACATCATTTATTTATTTATTTAATTACAACGGCTGTTAAACCAATTATAGTAACTAAAAAAGAACTAAAAGAGTTATACTTACAATTAAAATAAACAAAATAACAAAGTAAAGGTTCACACTTTCATAAATTCCTTTCACAATACTTCTGACATGCCAATAAAATCTTCGTCCATCCATCCGCAAACAGATCGTCTGTTGGATTAGAATCCAAGAGATCATTAAGCGCGGCCAGAGTGCGAGGAATTGGCGACTTAGCACGTGCAACAGTGTGACATGGAGGCACGGCAAACAGCCTGTGCTTTCTGCCCCGGCAGTAATTGTCCGGAACAAAGAAGCGCGCCAGCAAATTAAAAAGATCAGGAGCGTCAATAGAGCCACGGAGCGTCTTACAGGCCATTGTGAGCTGATCTCGAGCTCGCCTTACTTCTAGCGAGTTGTATCCAAGGCAACCCAGTAAGAATTTAGTCGGATAGAGGTAAGGATAGTACCCGTGTTTTTGTTTATAAAGGTATCTAAGGAACACTTTTTGAACCTTTTCTAACAAAAGTGCGTAGGTACTTTCGTGCGGATTCCAAACGCAAGAGCTGGTTTCTAGCCTACTACGTACGAGGGCATTAAATATTATTTTGAGCGGTGCTTCGGTGCGAAAATCACGGCAATTACGTAAAACAAAACCTAACCTTTGGTAGGATTGTTTGGCTACAATGAACATATGATCGTGGAAGGTGAGCTTTCGGTCAAATGTGACTCCTAGGTATTTCATGGTGGTTGATTTCATGATGGTATTATTATTTAAATTATATTCAAAATCTATGGGGTGCTGCATTTGACCGAATGTCATAGCGAAGCATTTTGACGAATTAAACTCCATCTTATTTTATGGGAGTGTAGTCTTTAGCAGAATAAACGCAATATTATGTTGGATAGTGTACAGGTTACATTCGGAGTTATTTACTACACGGACCTTGTCGAAACTAGAACAAATTTCCGTGCGTTCAAGCGTTTTTACCATACCTATTATTTTATTTTATTGTGTTTAGGCAATCAATGACAAGCCATTTACGAGCCTCCACACTTCCACAGGTAGCAATAAACTATTGTTGCACAAACTAATAACTAAGTTTAAATTCAATAATTAGTTATTATATTATATATTAGCATAGTATATGAATAACTAAGCAAAACAAACAAAAAAAAAAAACAGTTCACAACTTAGGACTTAGGATGATATTTATCCGTGCGTACTCAACTTGGCCTATCCCAGTTGTATCCGTCCCTTTGTGCCTATTGGCCTTGTTTCGTTCTGTGACGTTCTGTCTCCTGCTGATATGGAGGGAAGTGGAAATTATGGTTTTCCTACTCCTCCGCTATACTTTTCTGATTAATTTCATTGCGGGATCCAAGACAGTTAAATTGTTTCTCTGGAACTTCGTCGAGCTTCATTGTCTCCGCGCTTTTCTGGTGGTCGCCACTGTTGATTCTGGCTTTCTGAAGTTACAGTGGTTTGAGAGTAGTGTGGCAGGCTTGTCCCAAAAAACATACCGAAGCCCCTCCGTCCTTCGGAAAGCACGGTTGCCATTCTTAAGGCTTTAATCGTAGTTACTGGTAATTAGAAATACGAAAGCCGGATTTATAACTACTACCAACATCGTCAACGTTTTCAAATCGATTTAGCCAGTAACGTAACTGGATTGAAGAGGTAAGATAGACAGTCGCTTCATGGTACACAGCTACATCCAGTTGATAAGAAAAAATTGATGCAACATGAAGTAATTAGGTACTAAATTCAGACCCGTCAAAATTATTTAATTCGCACTCATTGATTTGTATTAATCGAAGAGAAAATTACCATACTGACTTTATTGCACAGGGTATTTTTCGCTTCAAATCGTTCGATCAAGTGAAAGCCTACACACATATTCATGTCGAACTGACAGACAAATAAACATTCTGTTTTGCCCCAGATCTGCGTCATCAGATCTCAATATGGCGTCGAGCTGCTGATTCCCTCCCGCACTTGAGCAGAGACGAGCAGGTGGTGAGGGATCGCTTGGAGAGGAAAGTCCGGAAGCTGACGGTCAAGCTCGAAGCTCTAGTCAAAGAGACGAAGATCAGAGCCTGTCCTAAAGACTGCTTCGAGACCATGCTTGCTGATATGAAGGATAAGGTAAATCAAATACTGAGACTTATTGTTACAGAAGTTGAATTTCAGGAATGCACGTCATTAATTGCAATTTTTAGGGTTCCGTTGCCGAATGGCAAAAAATAACCCGTATAGATTCGCCAAGTCTGTCTGTCTGTCCGTGTGTCACAGCCATTTTACTCCGAAACTATAAGGACTACACAGTTGAAACTTAGTAGGTAGATGTATTCTGTGAACCGCTATAAGGTTTTTATACAAAAATAAAAATATATAAGATTAAGGGGGGGTAATGGAACTGAAACTAAAAAATATTTTTTTCATCAAACCTATACGTGCGGGGTGTTTATAGGTAGGTCTTTAAAAATGACATTGAGGTTCCTAAAACCATTGTCTCTCAAAGTCAATCGTTTGAAAGATAAACACTTCCAAAGTGGTAAAATGTGTCCCCCCCCTCTAATTTCTAAAGTAAGAGGAGAAAAATTCTGAAAAAAAATATAGGATTATAGAACGTAAAAAAAACTTTCAACCAAAATTAGTTTGAATAAGATTTGATGTTTATTTTTTGAGATATGGGACTTTTTCATCAAACTGCAGCAACAACTTTGTTTTTCATTAACATACTATGAAAAACAAATTTAGTTTTGTTGATGAATATAAAACAATACAACATATGAACGAATGCCTTCGAAATATTTTTATTATATTGTTTGGTGCTACGGAACCCTATGTGCGTGTGACTACGACTCACACTTGGCCGGTTTTGTCTTATTATAATGATGTACTCGTAAGTTTCTCTACTCGTTCTATAATTGTTTTTGCTGTAATATGGTGCTGCCGGATGCCAAGTCACGTGATCGTGTATACGAATCTAGTACTGAATTCTGACACACGACCGCTGTCTTATTATGGCACTGTTGTTATCAGAATTCTTTGCTCTGACGACAGATTTAGGCGTTTTTGTTATGTTATCAGAACTCTTTGCTATGATCTTAAATGTAGGCGTTTGTTTTAAATGTTATGGTGTATTAAACGTCTGTAAGGTGATGTGATATACACGTAGAGTGGTTGTGCCAAAGGGAAGCCGGTAAGAATGGAGTTGTAGGGACCCTTCGCCACTGGTAGACACTAAGTAATGACATAAATACCTATATTCTCCAAATGGGAAAGGCTACCTAGAAGTGTTCTACGTTCACGATCACAAAAGAGCGAGTAGAAATTATGGAATTTATTCATCTCTGCTGTTGATTGCGCTGTACTAATAGTTTCATTAATATCCATCATTTTATCTGTTTCAGTACAAGATTCGAGACAAGGTGTTACTCATCAAGTGTACTGTAGCCATCACATTCGTTGTCGTCGTGTTTTTCTTACACTCGATTCCTGAGTTCAGTAAGTGATTTATAAAAGCTTCAAGTAGCTTCTACCTGCAGCGTTGTCCACATGGAGGTCGGGAATTATCTCAAGGAAACGTACTGCCAGGATGTAAATAATCCTATATCTTCCCAGGTCACCATGTACCCATATGTCCAAATATCTTTGAAATTGGTTCAAACTCAAACTCAAAGCATTTATTTCAATTAGACCATTACAGGCACTTTTGAAAGTCAAACAAAAAAAAAGCTAAGCTACAGTCACAGTTACAAGGCATAATAACTTAGAAAGTACTGTAGTTGCACATTCCAAAGTGTAGATCTCTATGGAGAAGAATGGGCAAGAAACTCCATGGCCACTCCATGGTTCAGCCGTCACAGCGTGAAAAGGTGACAAATACAGGGTGTGAGAGACAGCCCTCCACAAACTGACAGGGTGCATTCAGCTCCTTATTCTGAATCATATTCCACTGTAATTTTTATCCGGTTTTTTTTTTCGTTTCTCTTCCTTTATTTCAATGTAAAATTACATACCCTGTACTCAGCACTCAATTTATGTAAATAATACGGTTAAAATCAAAATCCAACAATAGATTTTGAAATACTCTAACGAAAAACGCGTGCAATCAGCTGTCCACTTCCTGCCTAACTAAAGAGTTCATCGAACTCGTCGTTGCGCTTGCCGTTCGCTATGTGCGTTTTGCCACGGTAACGATACATTGCGTATGAGGAAATAAAACAAATCAAATTGATTGGATTCCCATAACATTCCTGAAATAATTTCTTGTACCGGTCATCTTAGTATGATATACTGAATTCAACCCATCAGTTTGTGGAGGGCTGTCCTGTCCCTTACACCCTGTATACAGAGGTACTGCTGCGTAATGGTGTGTCGACGCACAAACAAGTGTTTGTAACTCTCCGTTTATTTATACTGGGGATTCTACGACACCACATAGAAACTACACACCGTTGTAGTATGAAAGAGAATCCTTGTATTACTATGGAGGATGAGAAACTTTTCACCAGCTATTCAACTTTTCTTAAATCCTCTGTAAAACTAACTGATCCTTCGTCGTCGCAGACCGCGTGTCGCTGGGCTGGACGGCCCTGCTGGGCGCGCTGCTGCTCCTGACGCTGGCAGACCGCGAGGACCTGGAGCCGGTGCTGCACAGGATCGAGTGGTCCACGTTGCTCTTCTTCGCCGCGCTCTTCGTGCTTATGGAGGTAGATATTTACAGTTTAAGGATCAAAATCTCCGTTTATTTACTGGAATCTATGGCTTTCAAAATGTTTTTTCAAAACATTCCGTAGTTTGGTCGATGTGAACATTAAGTTAGTGCTGATGCCAATTTTGTTAGTAATCTATTTTTTTTTTATAACCAACTAATACTAACAGTTTACACCACACATACAAGTTATTAGTTGAACATAAAAATCTAGACTAGGTCTAGACAGCTGTAACTTTCTAGTCTAGATAGGATCCCCCCTAGGATGGATTGGAACTCCTTGTCGGAGTATGCGTTTTAGAATAGTTAGCTCTCATGAAGTTAGAAAAACATTGGTTAAACTGGATGAAAATATTTATAATATTTTGCTTTTCTTATTCAAGGCTCTATCAAAACTGGGACTGATTGAGTTCATCGGAGGACTCACGGAAGGTGTCATCCTGAAGGTGGATGAGAGTGCGCGATTGGCTGTGGCTATTCTTCTCATGCTGTGGGTAGGTACTGGATATAGATCCGAATTTGTATTTGCCGTTGGATACGATTACGTATTCTTTGTTTTAGTTGTTTCATAGATTTGTATTGTTCATTAACATTATGAAGCCGGATTGTGACATAATAGGGTATATGCAGGCAATACAAAACTTTTTTTATTTCTTAAAAATGCCTTCTATTGTACCATAAAAACATTGTGGTACACTTTTTTAATTCTCTAATACAACGCTTATTTTACAATTTAATACTTTATGCAGCGTGTTTTTGGCGAAACGGAACGTAAACACAAAACGCATCGATTCAGGTAGTGACGTCAAATGATATGTGTCAAAGAAACACTTTTAGTTGAAAAGTAATTAAAGTTTCACAAAGATTTTACTATAATATTATTATTGCAATTTTTGCTTGAATAAAGCACTTACATTATAGTAAAACTATTCTCCTAAGGACAAAAAATTAGATTTAAACAAGGCAGATAGAGGTAAGTGACATCAAATGCTGTGACATGAATGGCCGCGATAGTCATGGACGTTTGAACTGTCGTAGAAAATTGTAGGAGTTTAATTTTTTTTTTTGCGACAAGCAGTAGTTGAAATTAAATTTAATTATTTTCTTGGGTTGATAGTACTGCATATTATTGATTTAAGTGAAAAAAAATTACATGTATATTCCCTATTGGCCACCCAAAATATTCATTACAATTTGCCACAACCGAAAGATTATTCAGGTCGTCATGTTGGTTGGTTAGAACAATTTTCAGTAGCAAAAACCTCCGTATCCTCAGGTATCGGGGGTAACGTCAGCGTTCGTGGACAACATCCCGCTGACGACGATGATGGTGCGCGTGGTGACGTCACTGGGCAACAACCCCTCGCTCGGCCTGCCCATGGCGCCGCTCATCTGGGCGCTCTCCTTCGGCGCCTGTCTCGGAGGTCAGTGCTAGAACACATTACAGTATGATAGGTCAAATTGAATTTGCTAGTGATGTTCCGCAAACTAAGACGACTACAAAAAAAAAAGATCTTACTCCAAGGCGCGATTAATCAAAAACGGCGTAAGGTGAAGGCGCGGCGCAGGCATGATGCCGCTTCAAAACGTTTTCGCACCTTACGCCGTTTCTGTATAATTCGTGCCTATGAGAACTAAACTGTACGCGGTCGTGTTTTTATCGTGTAGTTTCGCTAGCTGATTAAATGTGACCCTTTATTTTATTAATGCCTTTTTGTCTACTTGCATCTTACTGAAGGATGCAACCTCCCAAATAAGAGAAGCAGGAGTTGTAATGATCTAAAATCACAGAGAATCAGATCCCCATACCTAACTGACATCCACATATTCGAATTATATTCTTTATCTCAGGTAACGGCACACTAATCGGCGCGAGCGCTAACGTGGTGTGCGCAGGAGTGGCAGAGCAACATGGCTACAAGTTCACCTTCGTGCAGTTCTTCAAGATCGGCTTCCCCATCATGATAGGACATCTTGTAGTGGCCTCGGGCTATCTGATGCTGTGCCATTGTGTGTTTGAATGGCATTAGAAGAAGATAATGTGCTCCAGACAGAGATGAGAATCGTATAAGTATTTTAGACTTAAAATCTTTGTTGTGAAAATTATCTGAGTATCTGAGTTGTTTCTGGTTTCCTGTAAATTAACGTTCGTTGTTGATAACTTAAAAGCTTCGCATCCTTAACGTGGGATGCGCAAGAGTAGCCCGCGAAATTTAAATTTTCTTGCGTTTATTGCAATTTGCTGGTCAGTGTCAGGTTGTATGTTGATGAAAATATGAATCGCGCCAGTAACACGTATGGAGTTACAGAATTATAATCATTTAAATCATCAATACAACCCTCTAAGTTCATATAATCTCAAAGAGTGACTTTTTCATGAAATAGCAATTGAATGGGGTTATAAAAAACTTGGAGGGCTGTATTGATGATTTGAATGATTATAATTCTATAAGTTCATACGTGTTTCTGGCGCGATTCATATTTTCATTAACATAGAACCTGACACTGACCTGCAAATTGCAATAAACTTAAGAAAATTTAAATTTCGCGGGCTACCTTTGCGCTTCCACCTTAAGTAGCAGTTGGTTTTGTTTTCTGTTTCAGTCAAGCGGAGTTTAAAGTCGTATTTTTTTTTAATGTTACTCCGGTGTGGGAAAGAGAAGGAGCTATTATAGAAGACGTCTAGCGCCATCTCATTCCCACTCTGGAATAAGATTATTATTATACAATACTGCTTCAACGCTCCATGGTAGGCTAACAGGTTCCGTATGTATAAAAATGTATGTGGTATGCTTATTTTTGCCAACAACAATGTGTGGACGACTTTTTAGGAAAAAAATAAAAGCGATCCGTTTTAAGAATATTTTTATGTAATAGTGCTATGTTTCAAGGAGTTTAGAGGACATATGTAAGAAGAAGAGGAATTATTGGAACCCTGGTACAACAGATTAAATAACGACAAATTGACTGACTCTGACTGATAAAAGTTGAGTGTTATTCTTGATGATGGGCAGAAATCTGAGCTTATGACCAATAGAATTGACATTTATCTCAAATAGTAGCTTATTAGTACTTCACTTCATACTATAACATCAAGTCATCAAGTACCCAAGTCGCGAGAATGACAGCTGTAGTCAAACCCGCTTAGTATTCATTTCAATTAGCTGTCTCTGATCAAGTCTGGTCTCCATCGACTTTGGTGCTTATTGCTATCCTCTGAATGGAGTACGAATTATAAGTACTCCTTAGATAGACGCCCATTTTGACCATCTTTGAGATTGATTTGGTTATTTTTAGTCCATGTACTTAAATATTTCGTCAATAGAGCAACATCAACTAGCGGTTATATGTTGGTATTTCCGAAGGGTTTCTGTTACTGAAATTAATGCCAATAGTTAAGTTACAGGCAAAGTTTTAAGTGTGATCCGTCCACATATGTACCTAGATGTCACGCTTTCGTTAAGGTTATAGGACCTAAAGAAAAGAAGATTAGGTAACACAACCAGTGGCGTGCCTACAATACGGCATACCCTTACGGCACGCAGACTGTGCCAAGCTTTTAGACTTGTATGAAATTACCGCGTCTAACCCTCAACCTCTGTTGATTCAAGTAACCCTAAACGGCACTTAAATGTACCTATGCTCTATGAAATAATGCGCTAGTGGAATTTCAGCTCTGCGCGTACCGTTAAATATCCACCAGGCCCTGCAGTCTCAACATACCTTAAATCCGCATCGTTATGACTTTGCGACCGAATTCGGTTATTTTGCGATCGCTATCTATGTCGAAACTGCAGAGCCAGTGCACTTTTTATTTCGTATTTGTTGAGGTGGAGTTTTGGTTTGCAAATAAAATAAATGTTATTGTCTGTAAAAATGGCTTTGGATAATTTACTTTTCAGCCAATATGTTTGTTTCTGGCCTAAACGCCTTTGTTTGTGGCAAATATGGCCTTGAATGGCTTTTGTACAAATATGTAGTGTGATATAATATTACAGTATTGTTTTTGAACAAATTGTAGCGTAAGTTTACTTTATAAAGTCTTATTATATTTTTTTTTTAATATTATTATCTGCGGAAGATTTCTCTGTTTGTTTCATTTTCACGTATGTCGAAAAGTTGTCATTAAATAAGTATTTATTTTTTAGTACAAAAAGCTTTATAAAAATTATAATTTGATAATTTATTTAAGATAATATGGATACATGTAATTTTGACACGGTTTTTGGCAATGGGATTAGTACTTAGATAATGTAATGCTTTTTTTACTAAAAATCGTGTAATTGTTTATGTATATTGATTTATGTGTACCTAATAAATAAAGACAGAAGTGAGAGATTTTCGAGACATTTTAATAATAAGTATTGTTTGTATTTTTTTTATGAATTAATAATGGTAACTGAACAAAATATTATAATTCTAAATTCTGTCATCAATTATAAGTATCTACGGGGTGTAAACGAGCCGTAACCAAGCAGAGATGGTACACATTCTGTAAATCTATCATTTGTTGTGCGTACAAGGATATTTTGGCGCGTGGTCAAAATCGTAACTAACATTGCCATCTTGTTTTATCGTTACGCCCCATAGGGACGTCGCGTAGACCACGACCACGACTTTTGGCCGCAGGAGCTGAAGAAAAATTGGTCGCACGACCGAATAGTTTTGTTCAAGATGCAGCCATGCGACCAGTCGTGGTCGTGGCCGCGTAGTGCGCGAGATTCTAAGGAAGATCAAAGGAAGGATGATTATGCTCCTTAGGCCGTCTTTCAACTATTACGATTGGTGTAACTCTAAACCAAGTTAAAAATCGACTTGCACTATCTACACCTTTTTGCAAAGTAGGTATCCTATGCTATATTAGTGATATCTAATAAAATAAACTAGTATTACTTTGTAAAGCAACAGCTAGTTGCTCTTAATTTATTTTTATACAGTTATAGATGGCCTAACTTAGAATTGCGCGCGAATATACCTACTGCTTATAAAAGGAAAGGTGACACCAAAAAAAAAGTTTTTTGTTTATATACTTAGATATCGACACTCACCGCGTCTGTGACGTTTCGCTAGCTAGTTAGATTTGACTCTGATTCAAAATAAAGGTGCGCGTAATTTTAAATTGGCCGAACTAATACCTATATTTTGTTATCTTTTATCCTGTTCGCAAAGTATTAACTGTTATAATGTTATTGTATACCTAGATTCCTTCTTTCTGTAAAAATAATTTAAAATAGGGCTGATAGACGCTGTGTATATTTTATATACTGTAGGCAGACCGTTGCTGCTATAAGCTGTGGCCACACTGACGGGAAACACGCGGTGCGCAGGACGCGGTTCGTGCGTAGATTGTTTTGATGAGTAAGAACTATAGGAAATCGCTCAAATATTGCCAGTTTGAACAGTATCATCGTAAAAAGGTTAAGGTTTTTTTGCAATTTGCAGGTCAGTGTCAGGTTGTATGTTGATAAAATATGAGTCCCGCCAGTAACACGTATGGAGTTACAGAATTATAATAATTAAAATCAATAACATAACCCTTCTAAGTTCATTTAACCCTATTCTGTAATTATTTCCTAAAAAAGTCTATCAATGGGGTTATATGAACTTGAGGGTTTTATGGATAAATTTAAATATTATAATTCTGTAACTACGTACGTGTGACGGGCGTTACTCATTTTTCATCAACATACAACCTGACACTGACCTGCAAATTGCAAAAAACGTAAGAAAATTTGAATTTCGCGGGGTACCCTGGCGCTTCCGCCCTAACCAGTTAGACCTATAACCCACATTTGATTAACCATTACACAGGTTAATTAATTAGCCGTTATAATGTATGGGTTAACCATTTAAGTATTGCTGATTAACCAGAATGAAAGAAACAAAGCACCGACGTGACGGAATAACTTCGTCACTTTCTTGCGTATTTTTTTATGTAGATACAAAATGAACATGCTGATTCACCCTATAATACGGATTAACCTTTCGTATGCCGAGTATATAGACACAATTAAAAACCTATTGTTTCTCGCGTGGATCTACGTTCCGGCACACGAAGGGTTAATAAAGATTAACCCTAGAGTAAAGACTCTAGGGTTTTCTACCTAACCCTCATTATAAACCAGATTAAAACCCCTGTAGGAATAACCGTTTCAGTCCCAGTTCCGAGCGAATTTCGTACCGCATCACAAGCGAGTTTGGGCAAAGCTTACTATTGACTATACCGATATTTACGAGTCCCTTACATGCAGGCAGTTTATATTTTTGAGACCTCTTTAAATGTAAATAGTTTTTGTGATATTAAGTAAAACACTGTTTACTTAAATTATTGTTAATGTTTTAATAAAATTTTAAAAAGGTTACATTTCGAAACGAAATAGACAAAATGACGTAATAATTATAAGTTCAAATAAAAGTTATGACATTATGAGTGTTTTTTTTTGTTTTTTGTTTTATTACCTAATTGAGAATCATAATCATGTGCGTATGGTGTGAGTGCCACTTTGTTAAAACTCTGTGAAAATGTGCTTAGGATTTAGTGAACATTCGTAAAGAATTGTGAAAGTTGGAATCAGATTTTGTGAAAGTCAAATAAGCGAGTTATGGACTGTAATGTTGGGCCCTCAGTTCTCACATAGAGGATTGACGACCCACCTGTACCTGATAAACTATGGACACTACCTACAGAAAAAGACTTTATGCTAAAAATACGCTTTACGTAATAAAGATAAGACAAATACCAAATTGTGTCTTTTGTGAAAAAAATTGTGCAACAAATTCGATACCAGAAAGAAAATTAAAGACCCTTTAATGTATGAGAAAATCGAGTTTTTTTTTATTCTCTGAAATTAGCAAAGATTACTAGTAGTGCCATATCACATTTTAATAAACTTTCTTCGATTCTTCGTTCTTCTTCGATAGATGGTTCGTGTTTTCACATATTTTCACAATTTATTTAGTAGCTTAAAGGATTTCAAACAGGAGCTATAGTAATAATAATAATAATGGCTTAATTGCCAAGAGCCTCGATGAATACCTGAGGAGGCTCTAAAAATGTATATAATGTGTAAAGAAAATAAATAAAGGAGATAATAATAAAGGAGTTGTTTTTTTTTCGGCCCAAACATGTACCGAGGTACAAATTACTATTTAAATTCTTTCCAATACATAGTGTTATTAGCAGTATTTTAAATCCTTCAATATTCGATAGATTAAGAAATAAAAGAATATGAAAAAACACTACCTCGAATTGTAACTGCGTTTAAAGAGACGTTCATAACAGCGCTGGCGGCTGTCAAACTATTCCATCTGTCAAAATATTAAACTCTTTCGAGATCGGTCGTCTGACAAGGGCTAAAATAATCGGAAATTCGGAATGACAATATTGTCACCAACAACCACAAAGAGAATAAAATAGTAAATTAACGGCCCTGGAGCAAATTGAAATGCATTAATAAATCCAATATTATTTTTTTCAAAATCTGCGATTTTTTTCCTATAACTTCATACCTTTATAGTTAAGGTACATTGTTTGGCCACAATTGTATGGAGAAAAAAACACCTCCTTTATTCAGTTCGCATAACAAGGTACAGTAAATAAAAAGCTCCTTAAGCCATCCTTAAGCGCTAGATTATTACTCGTTCCCTGGACTCCACACTAGGATACCCTGTGTCGTGAGGTCCAGTCTCTTCCCAAGTTACTGCTGCTGCAAGCTGTAAGTTAATGGTTTCATTTTATTTGCATAATAAACTTTTACGTCTATGAGAATTCAGGGGCGCATTTTGAACGAAGATATACGAAGTAGGATAGTTTTTTGCGATAATATCTTGTTTTCACAAATTTTGTTTGGCATTAGCTTAGATTTTGGCATAAAGACTTTTTCTGTAGTGTCCAAAGTTTATCAGGTACAGGTGCGCCCTCAATCCTCTATGTGAGAACTGAGGGCCCAACTCTACAGTCCATAACTCGCTTATTTGACTTTCTCAAAATCTGATTCCAACTTTCACAATTCATTACGAATATTCACTAAACCCTAAGCACATTTTCAAAGAGTTTTAACAAAGTGGCCCTCACACCACACGCCCATTCATAATCGACAGACCTTTTGACGTTGTCGTGATGATTGACAAACGCAGGTCGATGGCCCACATCTACACGATAATGTGTATGCAGACATAGACAAATAAATAGTAAATGTTCAATAAAGTTGCTTTAAGAATAACATTAGGTTTTGTTGCCATCATGATATCTACAGCGTGTACCTATATAAGGTATTGTGTGTCGGAAATACCGATTTTCCGTATTCCGGATAAAATAATGAGATTGAAATCTTTTTAGCCTTGCTTCGAATTGAACTGATTTATCTGCTTACTAATCTACATTTTGATTTCAGCGTTTATTTAATTAATAATTAACCACTATGCACGTCAGAATTTTGACACATGACACATCAGCTGAATCGGCGGGGTGATGCGCATTGTCAAGAAATTCAAGAATTTTCGTGAACTTTCAGCATTCGATTTTATAATGAAAAATATGTCGCGGCAGCTGTTTCATACGATAAGTTTGTGGTTAATATCTCCAAAAACGTGTTGATGTCGGTAAAATGGCGTCAGTCTATTGCCAAATATGTGTAAATTACATACCACTACACCCTTCCAAAAATAGGTAACTTAGATGCGCTTGAAATAATGTACATGGACAAGTTTCTCGTTTGCTAAAAAACTCGAAAGGGCAAAATAAAGACAGTAACATTCTATCTGCGTTCTTATTTTTACCATTATTCATACAAAATTTCATAAAAAAACACGTTCCAAGTCTTGACAAATATTACTAAAACCTCTTAGTGCTGACCGTAAACCCAAGATTCAACATTCGATTAAAAAGTTGCAGTCAGCCTAATCGATTACTCGCAATGAAATCAAGTTTGGAAAAAAAAAGTTGAAACGGAATAAAAACTCCTTGGTATAATTTCAAATAATTATATCATTTTAAAATTAACATTTATGCTATCTTTTAGAATAATCTTATTTAGTAATTATTCGATGCTTTTGGCTGATTTCAAGAGAAGGAGAATAAATCTCCTCTCCTCCTCTATTCTATACTAATATTATAAAGAGGTAAAGTTTGTGAGGTTGTAGGGGTTAAACTCTGGATCTGCTGAACCGATTTTGAAAATTCTTTCACTAATAGGAAGCTACAATATCCGCCAATGCCATAGGCTATATTTACGACGTGCCCGTGGGATAATTTTCGACCAAAACGCTAGCGAAACCGCAGGCAACAGCTAGTAAATAGACAGACGGACAGATCGACAGACTGACTGACAGACAGATTGACCGACTGACAGACAGACTGGTAGACAGACTGACCGACAGACTGACCGACAGACTGGTAGTAGAGGTGGGCGCCGCGCCGGCGCGGCGGCACCGCGCCGCGTTTTGGGCGCCGCCGCCGCCGATCATTTGAAATTTGGCGCCGATTGACGCGGGCGGCGCCGAGGGCCCAGGCCGCTGTGAACCCGCGCCCGCGCGGTACGCGCCACCGCCAGTCGTCACGGCACTTTCGCGCTAGTTGCCACGTACGCTCTTGACTTGGAACCTGACTGACTTTGACTCGAAAATGACCAACTGGTGACGATGATGACGTTTTACAGAATTTTCAAACGTTGAATACTGAGTTTGGCGATATAAATCACTTGCAAAGCATCAAAACTGTAATGCCGACCCGTTGGCATAGTGTGCTAAGCATGTTAGAGAGCTTGGTGCATTGTTGCAATAGGAATCCAGTAAACATCATACTCACAAAGATTGGCCAGGAAGACTTGAAACTAATACAATTAGAATGGAACCTGCTGGAAGACCTTATTATATTTCTTCGAAAGTTTCGCGAAGCTGTCGGAAGTTTTATGTGCGCAAAAGTCTGTTTCTGTTAATTTCTTGCTCTTGTGTTTCGCTCTGAATTAAAAGAGATTTTATATTCGATCTCAGACAAAGAAAGAGTCACAATGATATCGCTTAAAAATAGAATACCAAAGAAATTTCATCACAGATTTCTTTTGACCAAAAACGTAGTAGTGGCATCTCTTTTAGATCCCTGTTTTCAGAATTGAAAGAAATCGATTCTTATGTAGAAGAAAGAAATACCAATCGTGTGGCTTTTATGGCAGATTGCATCAATGAACATGTAAATACTTCCCGTGATCTTACAGAGCATCCTATCAGATCCAAGGTCCTCTTCGACTCAATCTTTGCTGACAAAATTATATAAGAAGCATAGTAGTTTCAGCGACATTGAAGAGGTAACGCGAACAGATTTTTCTTTTCGAGATGCTGGAGATACCTAGCTTCGGTCTACCCCAAAGAAGTGGAGATTTTGAACGGAGATGTGCTTGCCTATTGGCGAGAGAAGAAAAATGTGATCCCTGTGACTTGCTGCGCTTGCCAGGACTATTCTTGTAATTCCTGCTATAAGTACGCCGAGTGAACGTGTCTTTTCAATAGCAGGATTGGTTTTGAGCACTAAAAGATCGCGGTTGAGTAGGGCTCAACCGCGATCTTTTAGTGCTCAAAACCGCGTCAACAAAATAATTTTCATCCATGACAATTATAAATATTGTAAAAAGTTTAAAATATATATTTTTCTGATTTTAATGTTTATTTCCTTCCTTTGATCGCTTTATAATATAACACTTAAACCAGAAATGGTTCTTTTTTTTTTTAAACACCCGCGCCGCGGCGTGGCGCCGCCGCGCCATCCAGTTCCGCCAGGCGCGCCGCCGCCGGCAAATTTTTGGTCGGCGCCCACTTCTAACTGGTAGACAGACTGACCGACAGACTGGTAGACAGACTGACCGACAGATCGAGAGATAGACAGATAGACAGACTGGCAGATTGATTAAAAGACAGACTGACAGACAGGCCCACAGACAGACTGATCAACAGCCTGACAGACAGACTGACTGCAGACAGGCAGACTGATAGACAGATTGAAAGACAGACTGATAGACAGACTGACAGACGGACAGGTCGACAGACTGACATACAGACTGGCAGACTGGTTGAAAGACAGACTGGCCGACAGACAGAGTGTTAGACAGACTGACCGACAGACCGGTAGACAGGCTGACCGACAGACTGACAGACGGACGGGTCGACAGACTGACTGACAAACAGATTGACAGACAGATTGTTAGATTGACTGATCGACTGACTGACAGACAGACTGACAGATTGACAGACCGATTGATACACAGACTGATCGACAGACTGACAGACAGACTGGTATACAGACTGGCTGACAGACCGGTAGACATACTGACCGACAGACCGGTAGACAGACTTGTCAGTCTACAGACTCACAAACGGACGGGTCGGCAGACTGACTGACAGACCGGTTGACAAACGGATTGATAGACGGACTGATCGACAGACTGACAGACAGACTGGTAGACAGACTGACCGAAATACTGACAGACAGACTGGTAGAGAGACTGACCGACAGACTGGTAGACAGACTGACTGACAGATCGAGAGATAGACTGACCGACAGACAGACTGACAGATTGACAGACCGATTGATACACAGACTGATCGACAGACTGACAGACAGACCGGTAGACAGACTGAACTGAAAGAAAGAAAGACTGACCGAAAGACTGACAGACAGACTGACTGACAGATCGAGAGACAGACTGACCGACAGACTGACAGACAGACTGACAGATTGACAGACTGATTGATACACAGACTTATCGACAGACTGACAGACAGACTGGTATACAGACTGGCCGACAGACCGGTACACAGACTGACCGACAGACCGGTACACAGACTGACTGACAGACTTACAGACGGACGGGCCGACAGACAGACTGACTGACAGATCGAGAGACAGACTGACCGACAGACTGATAGACGGACGGGTCGACAGACTGACCGACAGACTGACAGACGGACAGGTCGACAGACTGACATACAGACTGGCAGACAGATTGACTGGCAGACTGGTTGATAGACAGACTGATCGACAGACTGGCAGACAGACTGACTGACAGACCGGCAGACAGACTGACTGACAGACCGGTTGACAAACGGATTGATAGACGGACTGATCGACAGACTGACAGACAGACTGGTAGAAAGACTGACCGACGGACTGGTAGACAGACTGACTGGCAGATCGAGAGACAGACTGACCGACAGACTGACAGACAGACTGACAGATTGACAGACCGATTGATACACAGACTGATCGACAGACTGACTGACAGATCGATAGGCAGACTGACCGACAGACTGACAGACAGACTGACAGATTGACAGACCGATTGATACACAGACTGATCGACAGACTGACAGACGGACAGGTCGACAGACTGACATACAGACTGGCAGACAGATTGACTGGCAGACTGGTTGAAAGACAGACTGACCGACAGACAGACTGGTAGACAGACTGACCGACAGACCGGTAGACAGGCTGACCGACAGACTGACAGACGGACGGGTCGACAGACTGACTGACAAACAGATTGACAGACAGATTGATAGACAGACTGATCGACTGACTGACAGACAGACTGACAGATTGACAGACCGATTGATACACAGACTGATCGACAGACTGCCGACAGACTGATAGACGGACGGGTCGACAGACAGACTGATAGACAGATTGAAAGACAGACTGATAGACAGACTGACAGACGGACAGGTCGACAGACTGACATACAGACTGGCAGACAGATTTACTGGCAGACTGGTTGATAGACAGACTGATCGACAGACTGGCAGACAGACTGACTGACAGACCGGCAGACAGACTGACTGACAGACCGGTAGACAGACTGACCGAAAGACTGACAGACAGACTGGTAGACAGACTGTCTGACAGATGGAGAGACAGACAGACTGATCGACCGACTGACAGACAGACCAACAGACTGACTGCAGACAGGCAGACTGATAGACAGATTGAAAGACAGACTGGTAGACAGACTGGCTTGCAGACCGGTAGACAAACTGACCGACAGACTGGCAGACGGACGGGTAAACAGACTTACTGGCAGACAGATTGACAGACTGGTAGACAGACTGACCGACAGACGCCGGTAGACAGACTGATCGACAGACCGGTAGACAGACTGACCTACAGACTGAACTAACAGCGTGAGATTTGGCATTTACATGTTTTTTAATTTTTTGCATTTACCCACGGGGAGGCATCCCCAACATTTTATATACATTTACATACATACACATTTTATATACATTTACATACATTTACATTTACACATTTTTTTTTTTCATTTTTTTTTTTTTCATTTTTATTTACATTTTTTTTATTTTTTTATTTTTTTTTTATATTTGTTGTCTTGCAACACTTTAACTGTCAATGTCAATATTTTTATGTCAGATCAACGTTCAGTTCAAAAATATAGCAACTCGATTGTCTCCATGAAACAAGTCACGGTTTTTTATTTCCACAAAACCTCTCTCTCAATATTACAACCCACAAGCCTTAACAGAGGCCTTGCTTGGGAACCAAATAATTTTTTTTCTAAGGGCCCAAGACCTGGGTATTCTATATCCAACCACAGATAATATAATACTTCGTCCAATCGACCAAACAATAGAAAAATATTTATTTTTAAGTAATTCTACAAAAAAATACTTAAGTCTCTTTTTAAAAATTTTAGTTTTGCCGTTTACTGAAACGCCAAAACTAAAAATTTTAACAGCGGTAGCAGCGGTATCAGTATACCGCATCATTATATTATGCTATTCAGCGTTGAGTAGTGTCATCCTGAAAAGATAATCCTGGCTGAAGGATCAAATACGATTGAAATTATGTCTATTCATCCAAATTGAACGAGTATCTATACAAAGTTTCGTGTCTGGGCTATTAACCGTTGAGGAGTTCCCTCGTGAGGAGAATATCCTGGCTGCAGGATGATGTCATGATAGAAATCATATTTATTCATCAAATATGAACGCATATACAAAAATTCTTATCTGTGCTATTAACTGTTAAGGAGTTCCGTCATGAGAAGACGATCCTGCTTGCAGGATAAAGTCATGAAAGAAATTATCTATATCTATCAAAATCAAACGCGTAGATAGAGTTTTGTGTCCGCGCTCTTAACCGTTGAGGAGTTCTCTCGTGAGGAGACGATCCTGGCTGCAGGACTAAGTAATGTTTCTCATAAGAATGTATTGTCACCAGAACCAAAAGTGTGTGCAAAATTTCAGCTCAATCGGTATAGGGGAACTGGTTTGAAATTCAGTTTCAAGATTTGGCCAATACTTACTAACAAATTATGTAGATAATTTAAATACAATATAAAATTGAACAGCGAATGCATTCATAATTTAATTTTTTATAAGTATAGAATAAAAACGGCGCGAATTTAGCCATAGTTAGTCTGTGCTGTTTGTTGTGTCGGTTTTAGTACAACAATGTACGAAAAACTATTAAAATGACTATTATAAACTTAAAAAAATAATTAGTGTTTATTTATTGTATTTTACGCTTAAAACAAATTTATTTTAATTTCAATCTATAAATTTTTTAAATTCCTTAATTTAATTTCTCGATTTGATCGAAATTTACAAAAAAAGAATCGATTGAAATAATCGCTTCCACACATCAAGATAACAAAAAAAAAAATGGTCGTCAATTTCGATTATAAATTGAGGAGTGGTAATGAATATTACGAGTTATTGGTCCCGCATTAGTAAACTACTCTAAGATCAGGGCATTTTCATGTTGTTTAGAATAATTGGAATGATATTTTGTCATATTTTTTATCGAATTAATACGCGTCTGTGTGATGTAATGTGAAAAATAAAAATGTAAACACGTAAGTTTGGCGCGAAACTTCGACTTTTGATATCAAAATTCATCATTACCACTGCTTACTTAAATTGAACCCTGGATTAATTCGTCACATAATTAAATGAAAAGTTAATCATTCTCAACATACTGGAGCTTGGATGTCCGAAAACCACTATTTTCATGATTTTTAGCCTCGGCCAGCACTGCCGTCAAAATGGCGATGACCGTATTTACGCACTTGGATTTTTTAAGGGTAAATTAAGAAACTTGCGCGCTAAAGACAGAAGTTTTAATGGCGAGGACATATGAACTTTTTATCCAACTCTCTTAATTAGCGCACACTCATAGCATTTGATAATCGGAATATTAAATATTTACTTATTTAATGAGTATGACGTATGACTTAAACGCTTGCCCCTTTAGGGGCCGGTACCAAGTCAGCGGAGGTTTGTGTGTCGCGCCCCCAAAGGTACCCGTACCGAACTTTATGGTTAAAGCCGGTCAGCGAGTTCTCCGATATCAGCTTGGGTGCTATTTAATGCTCTCCGTGTTCGTAATTTTAGTTCTATATCTTCCACTTTTGTAAGGATCTCTAAAAATACTTAAGTCTACTTTGACAGCAATCCATTGGAGATAGGCCTCTTCAATCGCACATCATAAAGCTTTTATCTGCCATCCTGAAAAACATCACGTTCGAAATTCGAACGGTGTCTCGTTGTGAATCCGGATTGATTTACTTTAAAAACAAAAGAGTTCGCTTTCGAATTGTGTGCGCTCACTTGAGTGAGGTGAACTAGTGAACTATTAGACCAATCGCGCTTGAAGGGACTACTGGTTTCTGATTAGCAAGCTAATGGAATAGCAAACGGGCATAGTTTCTTGATGGTTTCCGCCATCTTTAGTATGCCAATATTTTCTAATTTATCGTAGCTTGTTGCGATATCGCTACCATTTTATATTAGATTAACACGTTATTTAGAATGTATGAGTTTACTGTCATAAATATTATGATATTTTAGATTAAAATTATTTCAAGTTTGCAAAAAATAAACTGTCTCTAAATGCTGTTCTATTGTATAGATTTTGTCTTTTCCCAACTTTGTTGAGTTTAGCTTCCAGTCTAACCTAATGCAGCAGAATACTAGTATTTTACACTAAAAACGTATTTTACACGGACAAATACAATACCTCTTGGTAAGACTTGCTGTCAGCCTTTGGTGCTTCAGAACGACAAAAAATGATAGCCTAGACAAATGTCATAACATGCTTTCCGAGCCACAGAGGAGTATGGTGTGTAGTGGACCTCTTTTGACACATTCATACATAAACTCTTGCCTTTTTACATGGGTAGCCAAAAACTATAGAACGCCACCTGTCTCGTATAGCAGATGTAACGTGTATGAACGTGGAGCCCAGTTGCGAAACAGCCCAAACTGACAAATCCCAATTAATGTACGAAAGTTTGGCTGTTCTTGCGCTTCTACTGAATTATTTGTAAAATAGACTAAACTAGCTTTCGCCCGCGGGTTCGCTCGCGTAAAACTACAATTTGACAATCAATTCGGGTTGTACTCCGCTTGTAATAATATAATTCAATCATGATTCGAAAGACACATGGCGCCATCTATTAGAACGTTATTGTTGTTTTTCTAGGGAATAGACCTTTTTTTCCGGATGAAAAGTACCTTAAGTCCGTTTATGTACACCTGACAACGTTTATTATGCAAAATTTCAGGATGATCGGTTCAGTGGTTTAGGCGTCCAGGGTTGCGGGACTGTTCGAAAGAGATACCGCGGCCCTGGAACACAAAGGGCAAAGGAAGGAACATGGATGGGTTTTAGTCAGTAAAAGTCTGACACTCCGTCCTGCTAAGCCCAGAGCGGGAGGGGTTATTTGATGGTTTTGTTATGAGGCAGGCAAACAAATTCAGGGATAGGAATGCTATAATTACGCTGTACTATTCTTTTGTACTTACGTAGCAAACTGGAGTACAATGCGCTGGTATGGGGTCCGCATGAGCAAAAATATAAGCTCATGATAGAACGGGTCCAACGGAAATTTGCTCGGTACCTTTATAAAAAAATATATGGATACTACCCCTATTTATATCCGTCTCTGTTTGTCGCGGGAATGGTCGGCATTAACACGTTAGAACTTAGACGTAAGGGTGCGCTGTTGATGCACTACTTTTTACTACTAAATAATAGAACTGACGACGAGACTACTTTAGCTCGTTGTTCATTGTTTGCTCCGGACCGACTGCGAAGGTCGCGGGCCTGTGCCTCGCGAGGTCTGTTCGCGGCTCCCTCTGTGCGTACCCAAACTGCTCGATATGCGCCCACAACCCAGGCGATGAATCTGCTAAACGCCCTGATTGCTCAGGAGCCGGATTTAGATATGTTCATGACTAGTTATAAAGCTATGCTTAATTATTCCATTAAGTTTAGTAGTTAGTTGAGTCTTATGTTATTAGTAATAGTTATTATGCTGTGATGTTGGCTTGCTGCACGCTTTGGTATAAACTGTAAGTGCAGCAAGTATCTATTTAAACAAATAAATAAATACATAAATAAATGATTTCCCATACGAAAAAAAAAAATAGTGGTTTAGGCGTGAAAAGATAACAAACAAACTTAGTTTCGCATTCATAATATTAGTAAGGAGTAGGGATAAGGAAGTAAGGATATAATCATAATCAGAAGTAAATGAAAAATCAATATTATATCCGATGGCAGTTTTAGTTCCTTACATACTCTTTTCGCCTCGTCCATGTTCAATCATCTGGTTATTAACGCACGCAATTTGCAATACAAATCCTCCTAAACGGTAAAGACGACCAGACATTATGCAGACTAACTCTAAGCCTACTTGCAGCTAATATATTGCGCGTGGGCAAATCAGGGCTCTCACTTTCGCCCATTCCGATCCATACGGAGCCAATGAGTCACCTTGTGTTGGTGAAAACCTACAATTAGGCATTGACTTAGGTGGCACTTAGAGTTGGTGAAAACCGACACTTAGGCATTGAGTTAGGTGGCACTTAGGGTTGGTGAAAACCGTCAATAAGGCATTGAGTTAGGTGGCACTAAGTGTTGGTGAAAACTGACAATTAGGCATTGAGTTAGGTGGCACCTTGTGTTGGTGAAAACATACAATTAGGCATTGAGTTAGGTGGCACTAAGTGTTGGTGAAAACCGACAATTAGGCATTGAGTTAGGTGGCACTTAGGGTTGGTGAAAACCTACAATTAGGCATTGAGTTAGGTGGCACTAAGTGTTGGTGAATACCGACAATTAGGCATTGAGTTAGGAGTCACCTTGTGTTGGTGAAAACCGACCGTTAGGCATTGAGTTAGGTGGCACTAAGTAATGGTGAAAAGCGACAATTAGGCATTGAGTTAGGTGACACTTAGGGTTGGTGAAAACCGACAATTAGGCATTGAGTTAGGAGTCACCTTGTGTTGGTGAAAACCTACAATTAGGCATTGAGTTAGGAGTCACCTGGTGTTGGTGAAAACCGACAATTAGGCATTGAGTTAGGTGGCACTAAGTGTTGGTGAAAACCAACAATTAGGCATTGAGTTAGGTGGCACTTAGGGTTGGTGAAAATCGACAATTAGGCATTGAGTTAGGAGTCACCTTGTGTTGGGGAAAACCTACAATTAGGCATTGAGTTAGGAGTCACCTGGTGTTGGTGAAAACCGACAGTTAGGCATTGAGTTAGGAGTCACCTGGTGTTGGTGAAAACCAACAATTAGGCATTGAGTTAGGTGGCACTTAGGGTTGGTGAAAACCGACAATTAGGCATTGAGTTAGGTGGCACTTAGGGTTGGTGAAAATCGACAATTAGGCATTGAGTTAGGAGTCACCTTGTGTTGGGGAAAACCTACAATTAGGCATTGAGTTAGGAGTCACCTGGTGTTGGTGAAAACCGACAGTTAGGCATTGAGTTAGGTGGCACTTAGGGTTGGTGAAAACCTACAGTTAGGCATTGAGTTAGGTGGCACTTAGGGTTGGTGAAAACCTACAATTAGGCATTGATTTAGGTGGCTCTTAGTGTTGGCGAAAACCGACAAATAGGCATTGAGTTAGGTGGCACTTAGGGTTGGTGAAAACCTACAATTAGGCATTGATTTAGGTGGCACTTAGTGTTGGTGAAAACCGACAAATAGGCATTGAGTTAGGAGTCACCTGGTGTTGGTGAAAGCCAACAATTAGGCATTAAGTTAGGTGGCACTTAGGGTTGGTGAAAACCGACAATTAGGCATTGAGTTAGGTGGCACTTAGGGTTGGTGAAAACCGACAATTAGGCATTGAGTTAGGAGTCACCTTGTGTTGGGGAAAACCTACAATTAGGCATTGAGTTAGGAGTCACCTGGTGTTGGTGAAAACCGACAAATAGGCATTGAGTTAGGAGTCACCTGGTGTTGGTGAAAACCAACAATTAGCCATTGAGTTAGGTAGCACTTAGGGTTGGTGAAAACCGACAAATAGGCATTGAGTTAGGAGTCACCTGGTGTTGGTGAAAACCAACAATTAGGCATTGAGTTAGGTGGCACTTAGGGTTGGTGAAAACCGACAATTAGGCATTGAGTTAGGTGGCACTTAGGGTTGGTGAAAACCGACAATTAGGCATTGAGTTAGGTGGCACATCTGACAATTAGGCATTGATTTAGGTGGCACTAAGTGTTGGTGAGAACCGACAATTAGGCATTGAGTTAGGTGGCACTTAGGGTTGGTGAAAACCGACAAATAGGCATTGAGTTAGGAGTCACCTTGTGTTGGGGAAAACCTACAATTAGGCATTGAGTTAGGAGTCACCTGGTGTTGGTGAAAACCGACAAATAGGCATTGAGTTAGGAGTCACCTGGTGATGGTGAAAACCAACAATTAGGCATTGAGTTAGGTGGCACTTAGGGTTGGTGAAAACCGACAAATAGGCATTGAGTTAGGAGTCACCTGGTGTTGGTGAAAACCAACAATTAGGCATTGAGTTAGGTGGCACTTAGGATTGGTGAAAACCGACAATTAGGCATTGAGTTAGGTGGCACTTAGTGTTGGTGAAAACCGACAATTAGGCATTGATTTAGGTGGCACTTAGTGTTGGTGAAAACCGACAAATAGGCATTGAGTTAGGAGTCACCTGGTGTTGGTGAAAGCCAACAATTAGGCATTAAGTTAGGTGGCACTTAGGGTTGGTGAAAACCGACAATTAGGCATTGAGTTAGGTGGCACTTAGGGTTGGTGAAAACCGACAATTAGGCATTGAGTTAGGAGTCACCTTGTGTTGGGGAAAACCTACAATTAGGCATTGATTTAGGTGGCTCTTAGTGTTGGCGAAAACCGACAAATAGGCATTGAGTTAGGTGGCACTTAGGGTTGGTGAAAACCTACAATTAGGCATTGATTTAGGTGGCACTTAGTGTTGGTGAAAACCGACAAATAGGCATTGAGTTAGGAGTCACCTGGTGTTGGTGAAAGCCAACAATTAGGCATTAAGTTAGGTGGCACTTAGGGTTGGTGAAAACCGACAATTAGGCATTGAGTTAGGTGGCACTTAGGGTTGGTGAAAACCGACAATTAGGCATTGAGTTAGGAGTCACCTTGTGTTGGGGAAAACCTACAATTAGGCATTGAGTTAGGAGTCACCTGGTGTTGGTGAAAACCGACAAATAGGCATTGAGTTAGGAGTCACCTGGTGTTGGTGAAAACCAACAATTAGGCATTGAGTTAGGTGGCACTTAGGGTTGGTGAAAACCGACAAATAGGCATTGAGTTAGGAGTCACCTGGTGTTGGTGAAAACCAACAATTAGGCATTGAGTTAGGTGGCACTTAGGGTTGGTGAAAACCGACAATTAGGCATTGAGTTAGGTGGCACTTAGGGTTGGTGAAAACCGACAAATAGGCATTGAGTTAGGAGTCACCTGGTGTTGGTGAAAACCAACAATTAGGCATTGAGTTAGGTGGCACTTAGGGTTGGTGAAAACCGACAATTAGGCATTGAGTTAGGTGGCACTTAGGGTTGGTGAAAACCAACAATTAGGCATTGAGTTAGGTGGCACTTAGGGTTGGTGAAAACCGACAAATAGGCATTGAGTTAGGAGTCACCTGGTGTTGGTGAAAACCAACAATTAGGCATTGAGTTAGGTGGCACTTAGGATTGGTGAAAACCGACAATTAGGCATTGAGTTAGGTGGCACTTAGTGTTGGTGAAAACCGACAATTAGGCATTGATTTAGGTGGCACTTAGTGTTGGTGAAAACCGACAAATAGGCATTGAGTTAGGAGTCACCTGGTGTTGGTGAAAACCAACAATTAGGCATTGAGTTAGGTGGCACTTAGGGTTGGTGAAAACCGACAATTAGGCATTGAGTTAGGTGGCACTTAGGGTTGGTGAAAACCGACAATTAGGCATTGAGTTAGGTGGCACATCTGACAATTAGGCATTGATTTAGGTGGCACTAAGTGTTGGTGAGAACCGACAATTAGGCATTGAGTTAGGTGGCACTTAGGGTTGGTGAAAACCGACAAATAGGCATTGAGTTAGGAGTCACCTTGTGTTGGGGAAAACCTACAATTAGGCATTGAGTTAGGAGTCACCTGGTGTTGGTGAAAACCGACAAATAGGCATTGAGTTAGGAGTCACCTGGTGATGGTGAAAACCAACAATTAGGCATTGAGTTAGGTGGCACTTAGGGTTGGTGAAAACCGACAAATAGGCATTGAGTTAGGAGTCACCTGGTGTTGGTGAAAACCAACAATTAGGCATTGAGTTAGGTGGCACTTAGGATTGGTGAAAACCGACAATTAGGCATTGAGTTAGGTGGCACTTAGTGTTGGTGAAAACCGACAATTAGGCATTGATTTAGGTGGCACTTAGTGTTGGTGAAAACCGACAAATAGGCATTGAGTTAGGAGTCACCTGGTGTTGGTGAAAGCCAACAATTAGGCATTAAGTTAGGTGGCACTTAGGGTTGGTGAAAACCGACAATTAGGCATTGAGTTAGGTGGCACTTAGGGTTGGTGAAAACCGACAATTAGGCATTGAGTTAGGAGTCACCTTGTGTTGGGGAAAACCTACAATTAGGCATTGATTTAGGTGGCTCTTAGTGTTGGCGAAAACCGACAAATAGGCATTGAGTTAGGTGGCACTTAGGGTTGGTGAAAACCTACAATTAGGCATTGATTTAGGTGGCACTTAGTGTTGGTGAAAACCGACAAATAGGCATTGAGTTAGGAGTCACCTGGTGTTGGTGAAAGCCAACAATTAGGCATTAAGTTAGGTGGCACTTAGGGTTGGTGAAAACCGACAATTAGGCATTGAGTTAGGTGGCACTTAGGGTTGGTGAAAACCGACAATTAGGCATTGAGTTAGGAGTCACCTTGTGTTGGGGAAAACCTACAATTAGGCATTGAGTTAGGAGTCACCTGGTGTTGGTGAAAACCGACAAATAGGCATTGAGTTAGGAGTCACCTGGTGTTGGTGAAAACCAACAATTAGGCATTGAGTTAGGTGGCACTTAGGGTTGGTGAAAACCGACAAATAGGCATTGAGTTAGGAGTCACCTGGTGTTGGTGAAAACCAACAATTAGGCATTGAGTTAGGTGGCACTTAGGGTTGGTGAAAACCGACAATTAGGCATTGAGTTAGGTGGCACTTAGGGTTGGTGAAAACCGACAATTAGGCATTGAGTTAGGTGGCACATCTGACAATTAGGCATTGATTTAGGTGGCACTAAGTGTTGGTGAGAACCGACAATTAGGCATTGAGTTAGGTGGCACTTAGGGTTGGTGAAAACCGACAAATAGGCATTGAGTTAGGAGTCACCTTGTGTTGGGGAAAACCTACAATTAGGCATTGAGTTAGGAGTCACCTGGTGTTGGTGAAAACCGACAAATAGGCATTGAGTTAGGAGTCACCTGGTGTTGGTGAAAACCAACAATTAGGCATTGAGTTAGGTGGCACTTAGGGTTGGTGAAAACCGACAAATAGGCATTGAGTTAGGAGTCACCTGGTGTTGGTGAAAACCAACAATTAGGCATTGAGTTAGGTGGCACTTAGGATTGGTGAAAACCGACAATTAGGCATTGAGTTAGGTGGCACTTAGTGTTGGTGAAAACCGACAATTAGGCATTGATTTAGGTGGCACTTAGTGTTGGTGAAAACCGACAAATAGGCATTGAGTTAGGAGTCACCTGGTGTTGGTGAAAGCCAACAATTAGGCATTAAGTTAGGTGGCACTTAGGGTTGGTGAAAACCGACAATTAGGCATTGAGTTAGGTGGCACTTAGGGTTGGTGAAAACCGACAATTAGGCATTGAGTTAGGAGTCACCTTGTGTTGGGGAAAACCTACAATTAGGCATTGAGTTAGGAGTCACCTGGTGTTGGTGAAAACCAACAAATAGGCATTGAGTTAGGAGTCACCTGGTGTTGGTGAAAACCAACAATTAGGCATTGAGTTAGGTGGCACTTAGGGTTGGTGAAAACCGACAAATAGGCATTGAGTTAGGAGTCACCTGGTGTTGGTGAAAACCAACAATTAGGCATTGAGTTAGGTGGCACTTAGGGTTGGTGAAAACCGACAAATAGGCATTGAGTTAGGAGTCACCTGGTGTTGGTGAAAACCAACAATTAGGCATTGAGTTAGGTGGCACTTAGGGTTGGTGAGAACCGACAATTAGGCATTGAGTTAGGTGGCACATCTGACAATTAGGCATTGATTTAGGTGGCACTAAGTGTTGGTGAGAACCGACAATTAGGCATTGAGTTAGGTGGCACTTAGTGTTGGTGAAAACCGACAATTAGGCATTGAGTTAGGTGGCACTAAGTGTTGGTGAGAACCGACAGTTAGGCATTGAGTTAGGAGTCACCTGGTGTTGGTGAAAACCTACAATTAGGCATTGAGTTAGGTGGCACTAAGTTTTGGTGAAAACCGACAATTAGGCATTGAGTTAGGAGTCACCTTGTGTTGGTGAAAACTGACAATTAGGCATTGAGTTAGGTGGCGCTTAGTGTTGGTGAAAACCTTCAATTAGGCATTGAGTTAGGTGGCACCTTGTGTTGGTGAAAACCGACAATTAGGCATTGATTTAGGTGGCACTTAGTGTTGGTGAAAACCAACAATTAGGCATTGAGTTAGGTGGCACTTAGGGTTGGTGAAAACCGACAATTACGCATTGAGTTAGGTGGCACTTAGTGTTGGTGAAAACCAACAATTAGGCATTGAGTTAGGTGGCACTTAGGGTTGGTGAAAACCGACAATTACGCATTGAGTTAGGTGGCACTTAGGGTTGGTGAAAACCGACAATTAGGCATTTAGTTAGGAGTCACCTTGTGTTGGGGAAAACCTACAATTAGGCATTGAGTTAGGAGTCACCTGGTGTTGGTGAAAACCTACAATTGGGCATTGAGTTAGGTGGCACTAAGTGTTGGTGAAAACCGACAATATGGCATTGAGTTAGGTGGCACTTAGGGTTGGTGAAAACCGACAATTAGGCATTGAGTTAGGAGTCACCTTGTGTTGGTGAAAACCGACAAATAGGCGTGTTGGTGAAACCAGACAATTAGGCATTGAGTTATGTGGCACTTAGGGTTGGTGAAAACCGACAATTAGGCATTGAGTTAGGAGTCACCTTGTGTTGGTGAAAACCTACAATTAGGCATTGAGTTAGGTGGCACTTAGTGTTGGTGAAAACTGACAAGTAGGCATTGAGTTAGAGGACACTAAGTGTTGGTGAAAACCGACAATTAGGCATTGAGTTAGGAGTCATCTAGTGTTGGTGAAAACCGACAATTAGGCATTGAATTAGGAGTCATCTAGTGTTGGTGAAAACCGACAATTAGGCATTGAGTTAGGAGTCATCAGTGTTGGTGAAAACCGACACTGAGGCAATAAGATAGGTGTCACTTAGTGTTGGTGAAAACAGGAATTAGGCATTTAGTTAGGTGTCACTAGAAAGGTATGGTCAGTATTTCGGGGTGTGATTTAGACTAACAAACTGATTTTATTTCGAGTCTTCCATGTTGGTCTCATGAACTGTTTGATGGTCTGAATCACACCCTGAAACCTGACCACACCTTTCTAGTATGCGCTGTAGATTGGTATGTGAAGTATCTCCAGTTAATATCCTTTGAACATTTTAATCGTCATTTTCATGATTCTTCTTCTTTATCGTGTGGTTAGTGCCTAACCTAGTGTCAAAGTTTTTATGCCGCCCATGGGCCTCTGACTTGGCTTTACAAGCCGTCGAGAAATATCTCTCAGACATGCTGGTTTTTCCTCACGATGTTTTCCTTCACCGAAGCAAGTGATAATTATACAATACGCATACGAATCCGAAAATCAGATGCGTGTCTTGGATTCGAACTCGAGACCTATGACTTGGCAGTCCGACGGTCACACCTCTAGACTATCACTGCTCTTTACTTTCATGATTAAATTAGCTCTTGCAATATCTAGTTCTGAAATGCCGATAAAATTTTCTTTTAGTTTAAGTGAAGTGATGTAAGTAGGATTTTCAGAAAGAAATCAAATAATGTGTTCTATGTCCAATAATTATTTATTTATACAACTACTTACACATAATTATTTACAAATAAAAAAGGCTATATAAAAATTAAAATGACAGATATGTTTTCTAATTTATATTAAGTGTCGTAGAATATTTAGATCCTATTTTAACATAACTATAAATGAGAATCAAGTACTGGAATACCTTTCATTGAGTCCTAGGTCGAGCCAGATACATTTGTACAATAATTATCTACTTATACGATATTAACAAATACGCTCTAAATTGGATTGGATTGAATTGTTTTGGGAGCTCAAAATAATAAACAATCACGGAAGATATCCCATAAGTGACAGTGTAAGTTTATTACCTAATAAGTTATACGAGTTTGACTAAATGATAAATAGTAATATATTTAAAGCCAGACGAGACTAATGACATAAGTGTATATAAGTGAGACTCATAAATACTAAAGATATACACAAGTTAATTACAATAGTCAATAATTGAATGACAACTGATGTTGTTTTAAATAAAATATTAACTGCACTTGTGTAGGTACACACGACTACACATCAAACTATACATTTCCAGTTTATGCTGATCTCGTATTGTTTAGGATTTCCGTACAATGCGGGGTCAGCTTATACTGGAAATGTAGACAAAAAAATGGAAAGAAACAACACTTAAACTGGAAATGTGGAATGTGGAAATGTATGTGTGTGTATGTATGTCTGCTTGATGTGTAGCCGTGTGTACAATCGACCCAAAATGAATCTGAGCACCTTACGGACTATTTTTGCTTGCAGCATCCGGCCGCTATAGAAGCGCTTAGTTAAAAACTTTCTCCTCCTTAGTCCTTTTTTGTGTTATTCCTATGAGTCAAAAAAGGGTGGTCAAACATCTGTGTCCATTAGCAGAGCCTGAGAATTTTTGTAAAACAGTAGACAATGTAAAGAGGTCGACCCTTTTTTTTTGTTTTACTACTATTGGTCCGCACTCTCTTTGTGAGGACCAATAGTAGTAAGGGTGGTGAACAGATGTGGATATCGTGTGCACGGGATTTTGTTTTAAAAGTGAGCAGATTTATTTTGTGCCAATGGTACATTCATAAATGTGTATCAGTAAGGGTCATATTGAAGGGTGTGATTCAGACCATCAAACTGGTGGCCTACCGTGACGTCTTAAAGCAGGAGCAATTCCAGTGTGGGAAAGAGATGGCGCTAGACGACCTGTCTCTTTCCAACACTGGAATTACTCCTGCTTTAAGACGTCATAGTAATCCCCCTGAACAACATTCTGTGAGAAACATCATAAGCACGTAAAGATAAATTGAATTGACTTTGGAATGTACCCTTATTTTTTGACACAATATATATACATCCCTGGTTTTAATTGATCTACCAATGGGATGGCAACTGTGAAATGAAAGACGCTAAAATAACTACTGAACTGAGACGATGTTCATGGCAGTGGTTGAAGATCTGTTAATGTAAAAAATTAATTCACCTCATTGGTCAGATTAGGACCCACCATCTACATCGTTCATCGTTCACTCTTCCCAATGTGACACTTTTCTCAAGGCGTTAGTTGTTACATTTTCAAATTCAAATCGAGTGTCATGTAATAACGACAATTTGCTAGCAGTTCGTGCTACAATTTCGGCAAGCTCGTTGGTAGATACGTAGCATTGGTTAATGACTACAGTGCAATATTACATGTCTACCAACGAGCTTGCATTAACTATAGTGCACGTTTTGATGCTGAAACATTTATTTCTTCAGTTTCTGTGGCTCGCAATAAGTGGGCTCCACATATTCTTGCGCGTTACTGTTCGCGTAGTGAGAATTGTTCAAGTTGGCGTATTGGCCGCCCGCAGCCTTGGCCGGCTCGCAGTACATGGGCTCAGGGTCGCCAGTGTTAGCATACGACGGTTCGTTCGTCACGTTCGAGTAATGGTTGTTGTCTTGTACCATCTTGTTCCTCACGCTCTTTGGCAGTACCTTAGCGTAGCACTGCTCTTGTCTGTTAGCATACACTTCCGAATAGTTCGGATCATCCGTTTCTTTGAATGTGTTCTTCCGACCTTGTGCATTTGGTACATCTAAGACTGCGTATGTTGGCTCGACCGGTTTCTGCTTCTTGTTCCTCAGCTTCTTGGGTGTAGGTGTGGCGTAAAGAACCGGCCCTTGGCAGGGCACGCTGTACGTCGTGTCGTCGGTTCTGCGGTCTACGGGAACAGCATAGTTTGATTCCCATTGGGGCGGGGATGCGGGGATAGAAGTCACAGTCGGTGTCGCTAGATTCTCATAGTTGCGATTGTGAGGACCTCCCTGAAAGGGAAAATTCATCATGTTAATCCCGGATTCTGCAAAGTCTGTCCACTGAAACTGGTGAATATACACGGAAGCGCTGTCCGTGGACATTCATGGTCAAGATAATATAAAGAAAGCAAGTTGTGATCTTCCTGTCCTTCAGGTGTCAGGCGGACGCACAGTTAGACGAGATATTTGATAAACAAACAAAATAAAACACTTTTCAGAAATAAAGTGAGTGTGCAGGTTATTCAATTCTATAACATCACTCTAGTAAGTAGGTTTTGCTCTTATTCAAAAACGAATTATGGTATGTGGAATAATATGTGTATGTATATGCCTGTATCTATACCAAATAGGTAGTTTGTTCGAGTGTACGTTCATGTCATGTTTGGCCGATCATATAGGTTATATTATTGGTCTGCTCAACACACAAAGCGTGAGTACCTGTGAGTGGTTTCGCTTGCGCAGCTTGATGATGACTGCAGACACGCAGATGACGATGATGCAAACGACGGCGCCGGCAATCACTGCCAAGATCGGAGGTTTAAGACTGGGATCATTTGCTGTAATGTGTCAAAAACTAGATGAATACCTGTATTCATACATAAAGGTTGTAACAAGACCCTTACCGAAGCCGAAAGGCACTTGTTCTCCCCGTCATTGCGATCACTTTATTCTAGACCATACCTGAGAACCATTTAGTTAGTGTAGTTATATTGAGGGCCAAAGTTCCAATTTTTTCACAAGTTTTTTTTTTAATACATGTTTTTAATGAAAGATTTTTACAATAAAAACCTCCACGTCCCCCGTACTATTCAATTCATCCATCAGCACAATGTTTTGAGTGCGTTACATTGAGTCATACCGTAAAACGTGATTTATCACCCCAAAAATAAAAGTCGTTTCCCAGTAACAATTTTTGCGTAAAGTTACTTAGTTTGATGTACATAATGCTTGGTTGACGGCTTCGTGAAGGGTCCTGTTACACCCTGTATACGGTACTTAACGGTATAAGAAAAACATATTTTTTTCAATTTTTGTATGTCGGTTTGTTCCAGTTAATCTTCGAAAGGGCTGGACCAATTTTGACGGGACTTTTACTGGCAGATATCTGATGTTATAAGGTCTAACATGGGCTACTTTTATTTTAGGAAACTAAGTAGGGTTCCGTGCAAAAAAAAACCATTGAAATTGATAACAAAATTCGATTCAAAAAGGGCAGTAATGTTTTTCATAATAATTTCACGCGAACAAAGGTCGGGGGCATCAGCTAGTTACTAATAAGATCAGTGTTTGTCCTAGGACGTCTCATTCACGTGCTTCGATAATTTTAACAAGACCTACATCCCTCTGTCCCTACAACTTCTTTTATACCGCAATGTTCTTTAACAATTATTATTTATTTATGACATTTAGTAGAGCATTAGCTATTAACACTAAATTAAAAAACCCTTTTACTCGGTCTTCTCACAGAACCAGAAACATTTTAACATCATCGTCTTCCATACAACTGCAAAAAAAATATGCAAAAAATGCGCAGCAAATTTTTTATTTATTTTTTTATTCCATTCAACTGCAAACAAGTCGAATCCAGCATTGGTCTCCACAAGCGCGTTGAGCATCGTAAGCATACGCGGCATAAGGGAGGTGAATCGAGCTACAGTGTGACAAAATAGAGCAATTATAATTATTTGGAACAAAGAATTGACACACCTCCGCATGTAAATCCGAGCCGTCGGACGTTTAACCATGTATAATTTTAAACGCTGTTGTTGGAAATAAATCAAAGAACCAGTTATAATATGGGACGGCAGACCGCTATACAAGTATTACTGTTATGTTTGACACATGAGTTTCACATGTCGTGGCTGCGACGTCACGCATCAGAACAGCAACGCCACCGCCGCTGCCGTCTGCACTTCTACAATCTGCTGTTACCTTCGAGATCCCGGGACTCTTTTATCACTGCACAAGTTTTTGTGGCACTGTAGATGTTAACAGTTTGGGTCTCGAGTAGGGTTGCCAACCGTACTCTAAAATAGAGTGTTGTACTCTATATCACGTAGGTGTACTCTATAATGTATAACACTAATAGAGTACGCTAAAATACTCTTTTTTACACAATGTTTACTATACTAGTGCCATTAATGTAATATCATGCAAACCAATTATCATAACCAAAAAATTCGCCTATTTACTGTTAATATGTTGGTATCCCCAATTCCCCAAGCCACATTCGAACGTTTCTGAACGCAGGCACTAATCTCAATGTCACAAGTTGTTTTGGGATCAATAATTAGTAAATGACCTCCTCTCTATGCGAATTTGCAATGTCGGGTCCAGACTCCAGAGTCCAGACACAATCACCCTGTATAATAAACACAATGCGGGTAATTTTTGAGGTTACGTTAATTTTTGCGCAAGAAAAATTCTCGATTTATTGACATAGTCTTTTCGGTCATGAATGTGAAGTGGCGGGAAGAGAGAAACAGAGTTTCATTGAAATTGAATAAAAATGAGCTCTTGATCTATATAAGTTTCGAGTTAGAAGGTTTGGAGTCATACAATTCTTTTAAAACCCATGAAAAATTATTATGTGCAGCAAAAAGTACTCAAAATACCTTTTTAAAAATATAAAATATTAATGATACTCTTTTTTGTAAGTCCGTACTCTTTATTTACCTCTTTGCAAATCAGATATAGGTACTCTATTCCTTCTAATAAAAATTGGCAACCCTAGTCTCGAGACTAAATTACAACTAGCTATTTTGCGGATGATTCATGGCATAACGACACCCCGTGTCGAGACATAGAAGTATGATGATAGGATCTTACAGACCGACCTTACAGATAGATAATGTTGCTGGGAGCTCCGCCACTTCTTTTTCTAAGCTAAACATTGGACCAAGGGCGAGCGTTTCGTTCTCTTGTAATTTTTATGATAGTAAAGCGGTACAGTTTTAAATATAAGAATTACATAAAAGAAAATGCGTTTTCCCTTTTTCTTGAGATAGCGCCTGAACTGAACCAGAAGGTTATTTTACTACAACAACAAAGTTACCTATTATATTTTCACAAGAAATTGACTGGTTACACATTTTGTAAATAATTATTTCCTTAGTCAAAGTCCATTATTAGTTAAGGTATCGAGACAAAACAGTAGGTACAGCATAAGGCTCGTTCATTTGATTTCATGACGGGCCGATCAAGTAACGGAGCAGTTGCATTTGGTATCAAGTCGAGTGCTAAAGAAGTCTACCTACTGCACCGTATCATATCATGATCGTGCCATGCACGGAGCGGGCAACAATTGTCAGCGAAAATATTTTGCCAGTGCCGATTACACTCCGTGCATGTCACGCTACGTTGTCCAACTGATACGAGCAAGCGGAGAAACGGAGAGCATACGGGTTATAACCGCATATGATGACCGTTCTAACCCGGTAAAAACTGGCCCCTATTTAGGGTTCCATAGTCAGCAAGAAACCCTTATAGCTTCGTCATGTCCGTCTGTCTGTCCGCGGTTTAACTCGGAGAATTATAATATAAATACTAGAAAAGCGTTGATTTGCAGTACTGGGTGGAATCCTCACCAATGCGAAAAATGTTACCACGGATTCCGTACATCATTCTGAGGCCCCCCACATAGAAATTTTTCATCGGTTTACATCGGTTAGCTGTGTCATACATTTTGACCGTGTAGGTATTGCACTTTTGACAGTATGCGTTCAGGATTCACACGGTGCAAGTACGTTTGGACCTATAATTGAGTTCGCGTGACGTGAACTTAGACGCGACGTGACTGCAATTAAGAATGAGAAAAGCGCTAGCAGGCAGCCGGGCATAATATATCCAGGTCCACTGCTGCAACTGAAGACCCTAATAAAACTTTTCCCAACCTCGTCGTGCTCAGCAGTAATGCTTGCGATTGGTCTCGGCCAAAGAACATCGAGCATTGCTGTCAAAGGTACATTTATTCATAATTAAGATCACTGAGATATGCCCAAGGCATTAAGTGCGCCTTTGTACAGTTTTTTTTTTAACTTGTGCACAATGTTTTAATAAATAAATTATCTAAGCAAAATAAGAGATGAAGTAATTAAGAAAGGACTGTACAATGAATTAAGGATAATGTGACATTCACAGCAATGGCTCGTAACAACTAAATACGCTAGTTTTTTTTGGAAGGCCCGGAAAGATAAATGTGACGAATACTTACGATATGTTGGCTGTACCGTTGCAGGAGTAACAGTAGTGGTGGTAGTGGTGGTGGTGGTGGTGGTGGTAGTGGTAGTAGTCAGAACTCTCTTACGGAGGATCACTCTGATCTCTTCATGCACTTTGTCTCTTTTACCTAATTCAAGTTCCTTCTCCATTAAGCGACATACTATTTCAGAATTGTCGTGTTGATTAGTCACGTTCAGTTTTTGAGTAACATTGCAGCCACTGCGTGTACAGTCTGAAAGTGGAAGAACACTTAAAGATTTATTTGCATTAGGTATTTGTTACTTAATGTTTTATTTGAATGACGGTACATTGTCAATACATCTATGAAAACGTAATGTACGTAAAAAAAATCTGCATCTTTTTAGTAAAAGAGGTGAAAGACACAATTACAGTACTAGAGATAGGGAAATAGGAACCAATTAGTTCAGCCGGGCTTCCGACTCGCTAAAGTAGACTCATCTTTCATGAGGTTCTGTTTGAGATGCTATAATAAAATTACACAAAGTATTCTTGAACTCAATGAGACGAAATTTAAAACATGCAATAAACGCACACTTTGTAAGCAAGCATATTACAAGTTGGACGATTATATCGCTGATAAAAATGCTTGGCTCAATGCCGGTCCTGCTCCACATGGACAGGGACGCACAAATTGATAACATTAAATAGTATTGTTGGAGCTGCTGAAGATTGTAAAACTATCTTTGCATTGTATAGATTCAATCTCTTTAGTATTATATAAAGCCCATATTGTGTGAGTACTATGTACTAGAAAGCTACCATTCACTGAAAACCTACGTCCTTTCTTGACCTGAATGTGCCCTGGCGGTTGAGAGTATGTCATGCTCACTCAAATGTCTCGCTGATGGTGGCGCGTGTGTCGGATCATTTAGTTCCCTTCAAAATGGTTGACTTGAATGGTGCTGATCTATGCGTCATGTTCGTGAACGGGTGCTGTCAGTGTGACTGGTCATCTCTTAGTTGCCACGGCTTATTTGAATTAATTATTTTTAGTTTTTGAATTGTCTTTTTTGTTTTTATTGTGGATACTTCTAGTGAGCACATCTTGCTACATCGTTCTCACATAGTGTACCATCTCAAGATGAATGATGTAACCAAGGTTTTGTAACAATATGCTCAAACTCAAACTCAAAGGATTTATTTCAATTAGACCATTACAGGCACTTTTGAAAGTCAAACAAAAAAAAAGCTAAGCTACAGTCACAGTCACAAGGCATAATAACTTGAGAAAGTACTGTAGTTGCACATTCCAAAGCGTAGATCTCTATGGAGAAGAATGGGCAAGAAACTCCATGGACACTCTTTTTAATCAAAATATTGTTACAAAATCTTGGTTACATCATTCACGTTGAGATTATACATATATGTGAGAACAATGTAGAAAGACGTACAAGAATTGCAAAAAATGTAAGAAAATTTAAATTCGCCGGCAACCCTGACGCTTCCACCTACCTACATTTTGATTGAACCATTGCATAGACATGATATGACCCGACCCTTGCGTTGCGATGCGACGCGGCTGTAATTTCTGTCTGTTTAATGCGGATCGAGTAAACGGAAACTAGCGAGATATGATAGATTCTTAGTAGGAGCAGTAGAAGAAGGATTTATGTACGTTTATATTAATATTTACTAACATAAATGTGTACTTTAAAAATATTTCATATTATAGGTTTTAGCCGTTCACACAAACACATTTTAATCGACTTTCTTCAAAAAGGAAGAGGTTCTCAATTCGGTAGTTTTTTTTTTTTAACCCTTTATAACTCAATTAAATATTATTTAGTAAAAAGTAGCTTTTAGGGTAGGATTTGGAAAATAAAAAAACACGTATTTTTTTAATTAAAAAATTTTTAATTACTCGCCTCACAGAATAAAAAAAGGGGGTGTGCCATTACGGGAACACTGCAGCAATGTGTTCCACTACGAAGTATGGAACGTTTTGAAACAATTATTTTGTTTGTTGTTGCATAATGCAACTCCACACTTTTCACAAATGGTCTGTGATTTGCCAGAGCATTTAGGGAGCTTGCAACGGATCCGTTTTTCGACCCATACTGGCCAGTGACCTACTTGGTCTTGGCGCACAGCTGCTGGAGGCACGAATTGAGCTGGACCCTTGGGTTTTTTCGCCTGGATGTCTGGTTCAATGCTTCGGCGTTGTACGTGTGCTTTTATCCCCATCTTACAGAGCACAGTACCAATCTCTTCACGAAAGTCAGCAGATGGCAGCAGTGGTCCATTAATATTCTTGGTTTTATAAACCCTTTTGTACAGCAACCAGGCATTGGACATGGCAAGGTCCAGGAAATGGTAAATCATCCGAACCTGCCATCTCTTGCTTCGTAGTTTAATTTTATATCTACCCATTATACTATCAATGAGATCGACACCGCCCATATGGCGGTTGTATTCTCCCACCACGTTTGGTCTATCAATGGTCACATATCTTTTGTGGGGCTTATCGTATCTAGATACTTGTGACTTGGGTAATTCACCCACAAAACTGGGAGCAAGTGTTTCTATTTTATTGTCCTTCCAGGCCACTGTAGATATATAGGTTCCACTGTAGATATGTAGGTTCCTTCAACACAGGCAACATACTCGACTGAATAGCCACGTTCTTTTTTTGAGATTTCTTTTTCTGCGAGTAGTTTGCAATCAGGTATTCGGTTGCGTCGAATGGTTCCAAAGCTCAATATTCCTTGTTTAGCGAAGTATTCTAGCAATAGCAGGGATGTGAAATAATTGTCAAAATACAGGCGGTAATTTTGATTGCGTGGTATTTCACGAGCTAGCCTGACGACGACATTTGCTGCAGCACCTAGGTTCGGCTCATTGGGGCCGACTACGTTTTCAGCTCCAGTTTCTGGCTCAAACTTATACGCAAATCCGCTCACGCCGCTAAGGACATAGATTTTGTAGCCCCATTTATAGGGCTTCTTAGGATTGTATCGCATTAGGTTATGCCTAGATTTCGTGGAACAAAACTGTTCATCCACGCAAAGATACTTTTCGAACGGGACATTGAGGCAAGCTTCGTTCAATTTTGTCACAACTGGCCTGATTTTGTAGAGGCGGTCATGGTCTGCGTAATCGCGCGGAACCATGTTTGAGTTATCGTTGAAGTGAATAAATCGTCTGATTTTTTCGAATTTGTTTACGGGCATTGTGTCTTTTACTAGAGGTGTTCCTAAACTCAACCACTCCAATGTTTCGTCACTCTTGGCAAATGTACTAACGACATGATGAAAACCAGACCAATAAATTGCTGGATATCGGTCTCTGTGACCCGGAATGGCATGTTAGTATCTTTCTGCACGATGTTAAGGTTAGTTTGGTTGGCTATTTCTCTAAAAAGTTCCTTGGGAAATATTTTGAAAAAGAACTGTACTGGAGTATCAAGTTCTAAAAATTCTGCTGGCAAATTTTCGTCACCTGTAAAGCACAGTTGCTGCTCATTTAGCTGGAGGTTCTTTTTTTTCCAACGTAAGTTCAATTTCTTCTTGGCTTGACTGTGTCCTGATGATCCAAGTCTAGATGATGGTCCTGGTTGACGTAAGGTTTCAGAAGGAGCTTGCGGTTGGGAAGTACTATTGGAATTCTCAATATTTTCAATGATGGTGTCAATATTCACTCCATCAACCTCTTCAAAATCATCAAATTCCATTGGCACCTCCAAATCCGGAACAAAATCAGGATCTGCGATGCTGTCGTCATCACCATCGAATCCATCTTCACTCTCCGCATAAACAAAGAGGCACTCCTCTATTTGGTCATCTCCTAGACCTCTGGATACAATCCTGTCGCAAGAATAAAAAAGTGCTCAATGTATCACGATATATGTACTTAGTAACACAGTGTACCAGAACTGGCACATACACAAAACGGCAATTATTTTAAAAAATTACAGAAAATTATTCAATAACTAGAATAATATCAAAGAACATACACTTACCTAGTAAATTCACACCACAAACGTAGTTTTTACAGTTGTAATATTTTTCGTCTATTTTCAAAGCTTACTAAACAAACGTATTTTATTAAACGTCAAAAAGTTCGATTCAAATTCGTTTGTGTTGAAAAAGCGCCATCTCTGGGGTATGAACTATACTAAACATTGAAGCGCGATATGTTCCAGAGCAGGAACACTGTTTTATAACCGAAAAAATAATTTGCTTTGGATTTTATATGGAAAAATTTGGTATGTTCCAGTACTGTCCCACGGTGATATAAAGGGTATTTGTTACCTCAGAACTCCGTCATTTGTAAACCGATTTGAAAAATTCTTTTTTCACCTGAAAGGATATGCTTCCCGATTGGTCCCATAGAAATTTCACCAAAATCGGTTTAGGAATTTGGTTGTTTTCCTCACGTTAATTGTCACATCACGCGACGTCACGTGCTGGCGCTCTGATGTACACAACGCGTCGTCGCGTGATACTTACTAGTTAAATTTGACTCACTTCCAGATTTCTGATTGAGCTGAAATTTTGCACGCATCGTATATTCTGTATATCGCGAGACAATGCAATATTATGATGACATTGAGCTGATCTGGTGATGGAGCTGGAAGGTGGCCATTCGAACTCTGTAATAAAACGACGCAACGCCGTCGAGTTTGGACTCGTTTGATTTGTCTTGATAAGTACTGCAGTCCTAAATGGTAACCAGGGTCTGATGATGGAGCTGGAAGGTGGCCATCGGAACTCCATTAAAACGAGATAACCCCATCGAGTTTGGGTTCGTCAATTCATCTAGTCGAGTACTTTGTCTCTAGATGGTACCCAGGGTCTGGTGATGGAGCTGGAAGGTGGTCACAGGTAGTCCATAATAAAATGACACAATCCCATCGAGTTTGGGCTCGTATGATTCGTCCTGACGAGTACTTTGGTCCTAAATGGTATCCAGTGTCTGATGATGGAGCTGAACGGTGGCCATAAGAACACCGTTATAAAACGACAAAACCTCATCGAGTTTGGGCTCGTATGATTCGTCTTGACGAGTACTTTAACTAACTTCTAGTTACAATGTAAAAACTAATTCATGACAAGAATTTGTGTGGCTCGCAACCAAAAAGGGTAAAATAAAAAAAACTTTCTGCGAAAACAAAACCAACTTATAAAAAAACACTAAAAGGTCTAAAATAACTTTACTTTCGGAAGTCGGTGGCAAAAAAGATACAAACAAAGACACCGACTTCCGAAAGTAAAGTTACTTTAGACTTTTTTAGTGTTTTTTTAGAAGTCTGTTTTCTCTTCCATTTCTCACACACTACATAAATTGTATAGATTTCATCTTTCATTGATAAGGATGATTCCTGAGTAAATAAATATGAATCTATTTAGTCCGTCAGTTAGATTATCGAAAAATAATGGATACGTATTTTTGATTTTATCAAATCAATAAATGACGAAGATAAAACGCATCAAATAAATGAAGTGGGGGCTTGTAACGTCACTTGTACGTAAAAGTGTACATAAAAGTGACGTCACGCGAGTTTTCGTTATTTTGTTTAAAAATACGTATCCAATATTTTGTGGAAATCTATCTGACCTACTAATTACATTTTTTAGTCATCTACCTAAGGGTAGATGATGGGTACCTGAGGGTGAAATGGGTTAGGTTAAGACCTAACCCATTTCATCGGGTCAATAGAGGTTAGTTATCTGCATCCATCTAAAAAACAACAGGTTCAGTTAAATTTACATAACAATCAGATCGAAAACTTATTAGCGAAGGGGTTGCGGCTACGGCTTCGTTAAAGTTTAGCCGACTATTCTTAAGTTCATTTTCACACCTATCTTTAGCCGTAACATTATAAATACAAATTATGTATATATATGTATAGTGTTTTTTTTCATTTCACCACTCAAATTAACATACAGCCGTCTAATTCATTGGGTTATTTATTTTTCAATACACTTTCTCGAAAACTGGTTCTTATCGCACTACGATTAGGTTCAACATGCAATGTACTTCACACGCGTGGATTTTTAATATTTTGCGGCACACGTGCGGATATAAAAATTTCCATAGATAATTACACTTATACTAAGTCCAGTCGGCGGTGATTGTTTTTTTTTATTTTTATTCTCGGCTGAGAGATAAGCGTCTGTACAGCATAAAAACTTTTGAGTATTTCAATTGTGTTTATAAATAGAATATCATAGATAAACATGATTATTTAAAACAAATATTTACTTTTATGATCAAATTAACATTTAGTTGGGTTCTAAATTCAAAAATATTTGAATTTTCTATGTTTCATCCTATCATGGTTATGTCGCTTCTGCTTTGCGATATGGTCTTATTTTTTGGGGTAATGCTTCTAAGATAGAGGAGGTTTTGATAGCACAGAAAAAATGTATTAGAGCTATATGTAAATTAAAACGAACAGACTCATGCAAGCCACATTTCCGTAACTTAAAAATATTGACTGTACCATCTCTCTATATCTTTGAGGCCTGTATCTTTGTAAAGAACAACACGTCTCTATATAATTCTGTCGAAAGTCAACGGCGCTCAAAAAAGCTGCACCCCCTATATACTAAAACCAAATTCCTCTACAATAGTATATATGCAATGGGTCCAAAACTCTATAACAAATTACCTGATCAAATTATATCAAGCAACAACATAAAGGAGTTTAAACGTAAGCTTTTTGAATTGTTGAATGAAAAGGCGTACTATTCTGTTAATGAATTTCTTAATGACAAATTAAAATAGTATTTATATAAACATAAGGTCTATAAAATGTTGTTCCCGTTTCCCCAGATTTATTGACATTTTGTATTGTATATTGCATCTATCATTATATAAGATTTTATTAATTTTGATTGTGACTTTGTAATGCAGACTTGCTTATGTGCCGTCTTTTTTAATTGATTGACATATTTTATTATTAACGTTTTAAGTGTTTGACATGAAATAGTGACATCTACTACTTAGTTTTAACTTAATTTTTTGTTTTTATTTTGTTAATTGACATTAATTGATTCTCTACACCATTTTGTATGCCTTCTGGCGGGACATAGTATGGATCACCATATAGTTATAAACATCTGTATATTTTTACCCTATGTTCACAAAATTAATAAATGAATTTGAATTTGAATTTGAATTTCATATTAAGCTGTTTAGCGGCATCATACCTTTGCTTCTTCTTCAACCTGGCGAAAGCAAAGCGCGGAATAAAAGCAAATTACATCATAGTTTCTTACTAATTCCTGACAAAAATTCTTTCCGTTCTAATATTGTATTTCTTCGAAAGTGTATTGAAAAACGTCGTTTGATACGCGTAGGGATTTGTCACTACAGTTCTCGACTCCATAACAGCCTCGCCTGCAGCTCGGGTGTTAATTCCGCGCTCGGATGCAATAATAAAGTTTCCCCACTTATATCAAAATGTACTATTAACAGTTCTTTGTGACTATGAAAAGGCGCCAGGTATTGCAATAAATAATAATACTTACTAGAATCATTGAATTGTAGGTATAAAACTGGTCCTGCCTCAGGAAGAGGGCCACATTTTAACTGCAATCTCTCGCCATCTTCAAACTCATAGAAAATAACTTTACGTGACTTGTCATCACTATTATCGTGGAGTTCCATCACTGTACCGTTACGTGGCAATTCCATGTGCAGTGGATATTGTACTGAAAACAAACGCGAGGTTTTGTGAATATAGAGCAACGGCAGACGTTAGGATGGCTCTCGAGAGCTTTATACATTTAGTTAGCGACCCGCCACTTCATTTACCGTGCTACCCGGCCAGTTATTAAACAACATGACTTTTATACAGGTCCTGTCACCGTTTGCAGCCATCGCTCTAAAGATGCAGTTTCTTTTGAGAGGATCACGTGGAAAACGCCATCGTCTCGGATTTGGTCTGTAAGGACGACAGACTGCGCAAGTCATACACCGGCAGGCCTCACCCTATTGCACACCGGCAGCAGGAGATCAATGTGCGCCCTCTGGCGCCCAGTACGTCTGCTGCGGGTAGAGAAGGAGGTTGTGTTCTCCCGCTGCCTTACCGCCGCCTTCTTTGTGTGGTTGCAACTATCACTTCCTCGCAAGAGGACCTGCTGCTGCTGCATGCTGGGACACACGGCCTCCTCTCTATGAGAAGGAATGGGCTATAATCCACCACGCGGGCCCAGTGCGGGTTGGTAGATTGTCATGTCTTCGAATTTTTGGGTCCAGGACATGCCGGTTATCTCACGATGTTTTCCTTCACCGTTTTGAGAGCAGTGGTGATTAAATAAATTACACAAAGTAATGCGCCTGCCTGGGTTCGAACCCACGACTTATTGTTAGTAAGTCGGTGCAGCCACCACTGGGCCACCGCTGCTCTCCTGTTTTGTTTTAACGATTCTCATCAACTTTCGCAAGCTTATTACATGTTCAAGATCGAAAGCGATTCTCCTTGCGGTATCTTTTTACAAACGTACCTTATGTGCTGTTCCTCACAATGTTTAGTCGCACGTACCACCCGACGTTTGCGTAGTTAGTATAGGAATTATAAAATTACGTCACTACTTATTGGGTAATAAAAGGCCGAAGTGATGAATAAAAGACATCACCAAAAAACCTTCTGTTCATTATATGTATCTATCTATTATCTATCAATCTATATATTTTAACCGTCCATAATGCACGGCAATGTACGACGAAAAATGTAAACTTTCGACTAGAATCTTGTCACAGAATAAAAAGTACAAGTATCTTCTGCTGAATTCATAGTAAGTCTGCGCGTCGATATTGTATTTAAACTTCAACACACAACTTCAGACACTTTACTTACCAGAAGAAAAATTAGAAAATCTAATAGCGACTAGTTCTGCACTGCCTCCTCGGTTATAATCAGCTCCACACGATAATGACTTAGTCTCTCCATCCAGATGAAACGACATCGCACTCTGCTTTGATGGTATTAAAACTGTAATTGAAAAAAAAAAAATTGTTTCTACGGTCTTAGTTACATGGTTATTTATTCAAACTTTTCGCACACAAAATAAAAAGGTACAAAGTCAAACTTTTCATACAAACGCTCGTACGTGACTATGCAGTAAGTTGTTACACACCTATCTTTGAATTTTTTGAACTAATAGGTATTTTGTGCACTATATCTAGGTTTCTATGGGAATAAAAATTAAAAAAAAAGTTGAAACAAATTCACTAGACGCCTCTAAAATTGCTTTTTTGCACTAATTTTACCTGAACTTTGGCCGTTCATAATGTACTCATAAACTGTAAAAATAAAGAAAACATCTCGATAGAAACCTTGCACATGTAATGGAGATTCGTAATGACAAATATTTATTTCACACACTTGTAAGACTTATTCAAAAACACGTATTTCCTGGAACAAGTTTAAGAAATGTTCGTAAATCGTACACTATTTTTCGTTCAATGTCATCGCGTTAGGCGGTATGAGGAGAGCGGGAGATGAGTTGTGCGGGGTCGAGGCGGGGTAAGACGGGGGAGTTGAAACAAAATTGCCGCTGTGGCTTTGAATGAAACAACAAGCTTTTTGACCATGCTCGCGTTGACGATAGACGGGCCGGGAAGGGGCTCCTTAATGCCTTAGGCATTTTCTACAGAGACGCGAGACTAGTCTACATTCCTCCAGCCAAGGGTCAAGAGATAACATGGCAGGAGCTTAAATTAAATAAAACTTTATTTTCAGACTAAAATCTATAGAATTTAGTTTTCAGAACTGCGAATGTGAAATATTAAAAAGAAAACATTTATCTAGTGTCCGACCGAAACATGATTTTGCCGAAACCGAAGGTTCGGTTTTGATTTAGTTTCGGCCGAAACCGAAACCGAACCTTTTATAAACGTGCGTAAAACTGACATTTTATTCACCATAAAATGTCAGTGGGCCAGTCTTTCCAGATCTATGAATAATGATACATTTCGCTGGCCTAATATTACAGGGTTCTACGTTTCACTTTTATCGTTATCTCCTGTACACGGAAAGTGGAATTGTAGTTTTTTTTTCTCGCATTCCCCTTAATGTGAGATGTATTGGGAGAGGTCTTTAAAAATATTGCGAGTTTGTTCAAATATTTTTTCGATTAATAATTCGTTTGTGAAATATCTTAATATTTCACAAACGAATTATTAATCGCTCTAATGTGCTCTATTTGTTAGACTCAAGTTTCCCCCCCTCTACCAGCTAAATGGTTATGTTTGGGTGAGACACCGACGCAAAAGCAGTTACCATATACTCAGTCGGTACATCATTCTCAGAAAAAGAAAGAAGAGAAAAAAAAAATCTGTAATTTTTTTTTTGTCAATGAAAATTTTGATCGGTTATTTATAAAAACAAAAGTGCAATACCTAATCGGTCAAAATGTATGGTACAGCTGTTTTTTTTAAATAATCGATGAAAAATTTCGATCTCAGAAAGATGTACTGATTACGTTGTAACCGTTTCCGCGTCGGTGTCGCCTTCCACCCTGTTTATAACCAAGTTAAAAGGAAAACTATCACAGCTAAATATAGGCTATAAAAGTTTACGAGGAAAACTTATAAAATGTACTTGGGTAAAATATTTTCCTAAACATAATGTTTCGGAGCACAGGTTTTTCAACTGGAAAAGTTATTTTTGTATTATTATTACAATAAAAATCATCTTTCGGAGGCAAATCGGACCGTAGGAAGTGTCCACATCTTTTGATGGGCAACTACGGAACATTGTGCCTCGAAATGCTAATTCAAATTTACTTACTACTATAGGAATCTTTATGATCTATATAAAACATTTTAAAGCTTACTTGTACTTTTTAATGAGATTTATAAACTACTAGCTGTGCCCGCGACAACATCCGCGAGGACTTAGATCTATCATATATACAACGTGTTTTTTTTTATATCCCATAACTCTAGGGTATGATTGAGGCCATATCAAAGAATCAACTGGCATATGAGTTATGTTCCAATCCTTCGTATTATTTTTTTTCATTTTTCATACAAAATAATTCGGCCAAAGTCACGATTATTAATGTAAAACACCCTTACGTGAAATATGACAACGTCGCATTTTCTTAGCTTTAAATATGAATGATTGGTTTAACCAAAGCCGCCGCCCGCGCCACCCGCCGCTCCGGCCGCCCACTTTGACACGAGATAACACACGCCGCGCTCCGGCGCGCGCGACTTTGCCGCTTTGTTACCTAGGTATCTAAGGTCAGTACAGAGTGTGGTTGCGTTTTACTCTGATTTGTAAGCTTTTTACTTTATACCGTATCGAATTGATACTAAACACGTATAGTATACGTAGTGTAATTTAATGCCCCTCTGTCATATCAACTCAAATAATAATAATAATTTCATTTATTTCAGGACCGAGACCCATATAAAACCAACAAGATAAAAATACAAACAGACACATAAAATATTGTCAAAACCCAAATTTTCGGAATTACACAAAAAATATTTTTAATTAAATTAACAGGTCAAATGCAAAATACACAATAGATTTGGACAAAATGTCAAAAAATAACAAAAAAATATCGTATTTTTAAATATTAATTACCTAAGGTGAAATATAAGGACGATTAAATAAATGTCAAATGTATAAGATAGGAAAATAGCTATTAGACCTTAGCAACATGCCATGATGTTTATACATAATTTTTATATAAACCTTCCTCTTGAATCGCAATTAAAAAAAAACCGCATCAAAATCCGTTGCGATAGTTTTAAAGATCTAAGCATAAATAGGGACACACAGCGGGAAGCGACTTTCTTTTATACTATGTAGTGAAGAGTGTCCCAGCAGTGGGAACATTAAAGGCATTATTATGCTATGCTATGTAGTGAAGTAGTTATGCCAAACTTAAAATGGAAGTACAGATGTAAAATAACACAGTGTCACTTACTAATACATATTATGTAATTGTTTTCTGAACCGGTTCTACGAGGAAATGGGTTCCTGTAAAAGCGATTTATTTACCGATTTCCCAGTATATCACTAGCAATTCCTCTACCTACAGAATATTATGGTTGCTACGCCGAGATTTTCAACGGCACAACTGTTCATAATGAATCTTTTTACTTATTACCTGTCTTGTTGTAACCCTTTACTGCTCCCACGAAACCCCCCAGTGAGTCCGTCACCACCAAGTTCATGCCTGCTCGCTCCACTTCACACACCACTTTTATGGGTAGATTACTTATATACTTGTATTCAATTTTATATTGATGGTTCAGTGCATGGTTGAGTTTTGGCCGTAGAGTCATTTTATTAATTGTAATGCTTACAATATCTATAAAAATAAAAACATTTTTAAATACTTAGGAAGTAGGTACGTATGTTATACATGTGTTTATTCAAATAGCTTCGTTATTGAATCTTGTTTGGTACCTGTACCTATTTCTGATGACGTTTATGCGTAGGTACTAAAGTGGGAGAGATGACTAAAATTGCGCCGAAAGCGTCTCATATTCCGGATCAAATTCAATTAGCTAGCGAAACTCGACAAACGCTATGGGTATCGATGTACAGCATGTAACAGAAAGGGTATAATCATATGGAAGACTGTGGTACGGACCGTCAAACTGAACAACTTTCTCTATGGAACCACCATCGTAATCGTACAAAAATAATCAACTGTCCCATACATTTGGGTCGAGTAGGTATTTAAATTTTGTATGGGGCCGTTGATTATTTTTTTTACTATTACGGTGGTCCCATAGAGAAAGTTGTTCAGTTTGATGGTCCACTATTACGGTGGTCCCATAGAGAAAGTTGTTCAGTTTGTTGGTCCGCACCACAGCCTTCCATATGATTATACCCTTTCTGTTACACGCTGTATATGCAAGAGCAAGACATATGGGGTCAATAACTGCAAGTTACGCTGATGATCGCTTTAAATTCAATAAATAGGAGACATCTCCTCTCCACTCTGCTCAACCGCACCCAATAAAGCTACGCGGAGACTAGAAGTGTAAATAACAAAATTCTACTAGAGTATTGGTGGTTCACATCTCTCATCTCGTGTCGTCTCCGCTTCGGTAGTCTCCTAAAGAGGCACGTGTCCATCCCATTTTTATCGCCGTGGATCAATGATGTTATATTTTTACCTCATTGCCGTGGATCATACCTTCTAGTTTTGGAGACATTAAAGGTCAAAGTTTCAACTTTTTTAACCTTTTTTAGGGTTCCGTAGCCGAATGGCAAAAAACGGAAACCTTATAGATTCACCATGTCTGTCTGTCTGTATATCCGTGTAAGTCACAGCCACTTTATTCCGAAATTATTAGGATTACACAGTTGAAACTTAGTAGGTAGACGTATTCTGTGAACAGCTTTACGATTTATATACAAAAAAATAATAATTAAAAATTATACATGGAACTGTTGTTATTTTTTCATCAAAACTATGCGTACGTCTTTAAAAATGACATTGAGGTTCCTAAAACCATTTTTTCTCAAAGTCAATCGTTTGAAAGATAGACACTTCCAAATTTCTAAAGTGAAAAAAATTAGGATTGTAGAACGTACATAAAACTTTCAACCTAAATTGGTTTGAATAGGATTTGATGTTTAGTTTCTGAGATATGGGACTTTTTCATCAAACTGCAGCAGTAACTTTGTTTTTCATTAACATACTATGAAAAAAATATATTTAGATTTGCTGTTGTATGTCAAAATACAATATATGAATTCGCCTTCAAAATATTTTTATTATATTGTTTGGTGCTACGGAACCGTATGTGCGTGTGAGTACGACTCGCACATGGCCGGCTTTTTAACACTAGTTTTAAATTTTATATGGTGACGGAATTTTTTTTTGTCTCCTTTAGCTATTGATACGCATCACGTATGTCGAGTTCCTTTAGCTTATTGAATTAGATCTTGCACAAAATGCTTGCTTGTGACTGTACCTACTACCTACTCAGTGTAATAGAAAACAAAACAAGCTTACTGAATTTTGTCCGCATAACAAATTTCACGATAACTTCGGTGTAGTCCGTTTTTTCCTTAGCAGTACATTTCATATAACTATTGTTGTGTCCAGAATGTAATTTTGCAGCAAAACTAATCGCTTGGCTTGATGATAGATTTGCACTGGTAAACTTATCTGAAAAAATATAAATTTATAGTTCACTGTTGATATTTTTAATTTTTCCTCCCTGTCGTACATAACATAAGATTCTAAAAGTTCAGTGGATAGGTAGGTATAGGTATTCCTCGTAGCGGCAATCGGCGGCGGCGACCTCTCGCGTCCGGCCCTGGTTCAATCCATGGTCCGGAGCGAGAGGGAATGGGACGCCGTCACCTCCTTCTGCGAAGCAGTCATGCTAGCGAAGAAGGTGGCGGGACGTGAGAGGGAGAGAGCCTCACGTCTCAGCCGCCGCGGGAGACGCACCGGGCGTCGGGGGCCACGTGGTGACCCCCGGCCACCGTAGGCGCGGGCCTGTGGACGGTGAGCTATAGGCTAGCTCGCCGTCCGTCCGTCTTATGACGACAGGCCGTGTCGACAGCGCGAGAGTGTTCCACGCGCGCCTTAAAGAGAGTCAGCAAACAGGAAGGGGTCCGTAAGGACCGACGCCTGCCAGGGTTGCGGGACTGTTCGTAAGAGATACCGCGGCCCTGGAACACAAAGGGCAAAGGAAGGAACATGGATGGGTTTTAGTCAGTAAAAGTCTGACACTCCCTCCTGCTCAGCCCAGAGCGGGAGGGGTTATTTGATGATTTCCCATCGGTAAAAAAAAAAAAAAGGTAGGTATAGATGCTCAGTAGCAAAACGTCACATTGGTAAAGCAAGTACCACAATGCTAAAAACGAAAATTCCTTGATTTGTCTAAGTTGTAATAAACAAATAACTTCACGCCTGTAGCCACCGAAGAAGTGTAACTGTACCTATAGTATACCTCCATATCGTCCGTTTTGTTTAACTCGCATGTAATAGGAAGTGAAATTCTTGATGGATAAACCTAATTCCTTTCACTTTGCTCGAATCGAATCCAGTTGTTACCCCAGGATAGGTAACAGTTGCTGATAAAATGTGTCCGTCAGAATCGCGAAAAATAAACTTTACATATAAATCTACGTAAAATGTACGTATTTTTTCTAAATTAAGTATAAATGTACGTGTCGGTATGCGTAGCAAACATCATTTTAAATTAAGCCCACAGAGCATTATGACGCTCATTAAGCCGCTTTCTACTCGTAATGTCAGATTGTCGGGTGAATTAACTTTTTCAAATTTGACATTTGAATGAAATGTACGTCAATTGTACAAATAGGAACACTATTTAAAGAAATCTTCTTAAAGGATATACAAGCTCTAAAATTGTAATACGCACGTGAGCCGTCATCCTAACGCCAGAATATCGGGAATATCTAAACCAATCAAACTATTTTGATCAAGCAACATGATTGCTAGCCGACATGGATTTTGATTTTTTGATTCTTAAATTAATTGTAGTTATTGTTACATTATATTGCATGTAGCGCCGCGTCGCCATTGGCTTGTTGAAACCACATGTCTGCAACATCAGATGTCATAGTGATCGCGCATTGTGTGCTTTTTTATCACATATGTTAACTAACATTCACGATTGTGGTTTAAATTGAGCCATTCCTGTTTAATTATGACTTGAAGATTTTATGTAGAAAAACAAAGGATCTTATTTGTTAGTACTTGGAGGTAAAATGATTTTTAAATGTTTCATGCTTGCTAATTTTAGGAAGAATATTGTAAATGGGTGAGGCTCACAAAATTTGTATCATAACGCACTAGAAAGTGTAACACACAAGTTCGTGTGCAACACACGGGAAAAATTGTAACACACTGGAACTCTGTAAAGGCAGGATTACATACCAACATTTACTAAAAATCTTACCACATTTACGGGTAATGATGACCATGTGTGGGACATCAAAATAAAGGGCTTGAGGAGACGATTACAAAAATATACTTAACTCACTGTAAGGTTTTTACACCGTAAGCAAGCTTTTTGCATTTTTTTTTATAATGTATTATTTTTTGTCCTGTTTGTTTTTGTTTTGTTCGTAGTCAAATGGAAATAAAATTCACTTTCGGTTTCTTAGATATTATCACAATCAATATTAAAATTTCCTTTATTCATATATATACATATAAATTACATTTTTAAATATTTCTAAACAAATTAATATTAAAAAAACATTTAAAAATATAAAAAATAGTGGTCCGCCGGTATCGGGAGCAGGGTCCAAGCTACCGGTGGTTAGGGCTCCAGAGACAGGAACCTCCTCACAATGCGAGCCGTATCGAGGAGTACTGCCTTCTGAATCAGGCCCTTGATCCAACCGCCTAAGGAGAGCCTCGAAAGGTGGTCGTCGAGGCTCTTTGCCATAAGGCCATTGGCCGTCACGACAATCGGCACAATGATAGCCGAGTTCACATTCCACATGTCGACAACCTCGTGTGCCAAGTCGAGATATTTTATTTGTTTCTCCTTCTCAGCTTTCACGAGGTTCTCGTCATGCGGAATGGTAACATCGATTATCATTACGCGGCGCGCTGATCGGTCTATCACCACTATGTCAGGCTTATTGGCGACAATAGTCCTGTCAGTGATGATAGACCGATCCCAGTACAGCGTGACATGGTCTTTCTCGAGAACTGGGTCGGGCACATACTTGTAGTACGGTACCTCTGATTCCACAAGTTTATATTTCAAGGCAAGTTGCTGGTGGATAATCCTGGCTACTTGGTTATGCCTGTGCAAGTACTCGCCGTTAGCCAGACGAGAACAACCAGAAATAATATGTCTGATGGACTCACCCGGACGGTGGCATGCCCGACACACGTCAACCGTCCCGTCCTTCATAATATATTTCCGGTAGTTGTTCGTCAACATAACTTCGTCCATAATCGCACAGACAAAACCTTCAGTTTCCCCAAAGAGGTCACCGAAACGTAGCCAGGACACGGATGCTAGAAAATCTACATCGGGCCCATGAAGAGCCCGGTAGAAGCGCCCGTGAAGCTCCTTGCCTTGCCATACTTCCTTGCGGTCATCGGTAGTAAGTACTACAGGTTTGCGCCAGTTTTCTTTAGCCATGGACAGCGGGGTGAGGCCCTTGTCCACTGCGACCACATCTCGGTGCATACCCACCTCGGCTTTTAAAAAATATTCTCTGAGACTGCATACCTCGCGGTTGTGGAGCGTCTTCGCGTTTAAAAAGCCTCGACCCCCGCACTTCCGCGGGATATACAGTCTCATCACCGATGATCGTGGGTGATGCATCCGGTTTGCAGTCAGCAGTGTACGGACTCTCCTATCCAGGGTATCGAGTTCGGTCTGAGTCCATTTGAGTATGCCGAAAGAGTACATTAAAACCGGCATGACCCAACCGTTGAAGGCGCGCACCTTGTTCCCGCCCGAAAGAAGGCTATTTAATACCTTCTTCAGGCGACCGAAGAAGCGCTCCTTCAACGATTGCTTCATGTCAGTTACGTTAATGCCTAACGCTTCCGACATACCCAAATATTTATAGCTTTCGGATGAGGAGAGGGATCTCAGGTGTATGGAATCCGAGAGCTGAATTCCTTCGGATTCCATAATCTTCCCTCGCTTTACATACATGACTGCACATTTGTCCACACCAAATTCCATCCTGATGGCGCTACTAAAAGTTTCAGTTACTTTCAGTAGCTTCATCAGTTGCAATTTGTTGGGGGCAAAGAGTTTCAGATCATCCATGTAAAGAAGGTGAGATATGACCTGACCACCTCTCCTCAACCGATAGCCTAGACCTGAATCCTCCAGCAATGTACTTAGAGGATTCAGGGCTAGACAGAACCAAAGTGGACTCAAACTGTCGCCCTGGAATATTCCCCGTTTAATCCATACGGGCTCATCGTTCCCCTGAATCTGTCGACATCCTGGATATCGAAGGACCGTCTTCCATTGCCCCATACACGACTCAAGGAAGGCGCGTAGAGTTGCATCTATCTTGTACAACTCCAGCACCCTCATGAGCCATGTATGTGGAATCGAGTCGTAGGCCTTCTTATAATCTATCCAACATGTCGACAGATCCTTGCGGGATCGACGAACCTGTTGGCTAATGGCCATGTCGATGAGGAGTAGCTCCTTAGTACCGCGGGACCCGTTCCTACATCCATTTTGAGAGGCAGACATAATGGAGTTTTTGTCAATGTGTGTATTAATTTTCGCTCTCAAAATGGATGTAAGAAGCTTATAGACCGTCGACAAACACGTGATCGGTCTATAATTCTTGGGTTCCGCGGGACTACCTGACTTATGGAGCAGGTGGGTAACGCCTGTTGTTAAAAACTGCGGTAGAGACCCAGACTCTAAGGATGACTGAAATTGAGATGCCAGGCAAGTGTGTGAACTACTAAACCATTTGAGCCAGAAATTGTGCAGTCCGTCCGGTCCCGGTGATTTCCAGTTCGGTAACGGACGAACTGCTCTGGCTACATCTAAAGGTGTAATTACAATCGGTTCCATTTCTGGGATAGGTTCACACACTTGCTCGACATCACGCATCCAGTCAGCCTCAGTATGACGGACGGGCACCGACCAGATGCTGTGCCAGAAAGAACTTGTGGTGGCATCATCCGGGCGGCACACGTCCGTCATATTTTGATCGGGTCGCTCCCAAGCTCTGTACACCCACCTTTCATCGCTCTGGAACATGCGATTCTGTGAGTACCGATCAACCCGCCGCTTATACCGCCGAATACGGTTCGCCCATGCATAAACTTTCTGCTTCAGGAAGTCGATGCGCTCTGTAACACGGGACATGAATTCTTGAGGACTGATTTCAGTCCCCGAGAATGCCCGCCTCACAAAGCGCATCACACGTGGTCGTGTATTACCCTCCCTGAAGCAGTATAGTTTGCCAATGAGTACCCTGGCATCGTCGATACGACGCTCGATCCTGCGCTGCCAGGATGGTACGGCTGGTTTTGGTCGAGTAGCTACGTCACAATTTGGAAACTTGACATTAGCTACTCGACATGCCGCAACAGCCCCACAGTACAGGATCGAGTGTGCATCAACGAGGTTCTCGCTACTCTCGAAAAGATTCTTGAGTTGCGAGTCCAGGGCACACACCAACGCCCTATTTTTATTATGCATGGGTAACCGTGGTAATCGGGGCCTAAGTTCGGTAGGAGTGGATCGATACTCGCGAAGCGCATCCTCCAGTGCGCTCCTCAATCGGTCGTTGCACTGGCTACTTACCGTGGCAACCCTATCATCCTCCTCTACAACAGCAGGGTTTGACCGCGGTGGGGTTGCGTCAATAGCTAACACTTGCACCGCGGTTTGTGCCGGAGCTAAGTCGATACGGTTGCTCAGTACATCTGAGCGTAGCCTATCAAGTGCGGCGTCGTCCAACATGTGATTGCGTTGGATGACCCGCACCTGATCCGACAGTCGTTGGGCCGAGACGTTGACGGTTGGTTCAAGTTCCTGGAACAGAGACAGCATCCTAACACGGTACGCAGTGAGGTTAGTTCCCCCCTCTGTAGACCCGTAGTATGCGCGCATGACGTTCTCGTTTATTGATTGAGTCCATTTCATGCGCTGCACACAACCACCGGCAGCGGGGACCCGGCTCGGGGTCGGATGGCCCCTAAGTCCCAAGCTTCTCGGTGGCCGGCCTCTCCCCTGCCGACGCACAGGTGTTGGCGACGTCGGCGGAGAGAAATACTCGTCGCTCGAGCTCGACGCAGCTACCACGGCCGGTGTCACAGCACTCACGACGGGGCTGGATTCCGGCGGCGGCGAGGCGGAGTAAATATTAAAATTATTATTATAATTTTAATATTATAATAATAATATTAAAATTATTATTATAATATTATCAGTTTATCACAATCAATATTAAAATTATTATTATAATATTATCAGTTTATCACAATCAATATTAAAATTATTATTATTATATGATCAGTTTATCACAATCAATATCAAATATTATACGAGTATGTGGGGGAATTGACCTAGCCCGCGAAAATCAACTTTTCTTTAGTTTCTTCATTCATTTTTCATCTTCTCGCAGTACCGTTTTTGCCGTTCGGCTGCGCTCGAAGGCATCTGTAAAAAACAAGCTTTAAATAGTTATTAAGCCTCATTAATCACTGTTATATTCCTCGTGAATCACTTTATGTATTGATGAAAACCGCTTTCGTACATAGTAGTAGTTTTTGAGTTTATCGCGAACAGTAGGTATATTTGTAGGTCGTAGGCGTCCCCCTTCCCTTCACTCCCCACATAAATATAATTACATAAATATACACGTATATGCACACGCAAGCTAAAATGTTATCCCCCTTTTGGACTCCACCGCAGTCCGTTAAAGACAATGTAAACCAAGCTTAATGATATCCAGTGTGTTACGTAACACACCATGTAACACACCATAACACACTGGAGCGAACACACGAGAACATTCTAGTGTTTACTTGATCATAGCAGCCGCAAATTCAAAGATAATTTGGAAAGAAAGCCATACTATACGACATACAAACGTATTTATTTAGTATCTATACTTCATTACAGTGAAAAATAAACACTTACCTTGAAAATTCTCTTTTTAGTTTCCAATAATTTTCATGAACAAAACCACCCCAACAACTCACTTCACTTTTGTGGGTAGACTAAAACTGCTGACATTAAATTGACACTTGACAAGTATTGCTGTACGGTGTTGCCACCCTACAAAACCAGTTCTAGTGTGGTTGTCACTAAACTACGCAAGCTATCGTGTTACACATGACTTGTAACACACGAGAAGATTTTAACGGACATTTTTTTAAATTTGTTATTTCGTAAGCAATTGTAATATTTTGCGAGATTTTCAGGCATTTGCAAATTACTTTAAATGAACTCCCATACTACCAATGAAGACAAAAAGAAATAACATTAACAACGTAATAAAAATAATAAAATTAAAACATTGTTGACGGACGGCGCTGGGACATTTATGTTTTGTATGGAGCAAAAAAAAACACAAAACTTTGATGAACTATAATTTTATGTATATAATTGAAGATATGTGTATTTTATTTACACCCATCCCTTTGTGATGTTTTAAATTTAATGTAACAAACAAGTTTCTTAAAAAAACTATTGAAAACATTATAAAATTTAGGGGCAAACAGGTGACCGCGAAATTTTTTCAAGAGGTACATCTTTTTTGAGCCCCACCCAAATATGTATCTAAAGTTTACACTATGTTGTTATACGTAATAAAATAATCTTTTTATGAAGTCATTGATACTTTAATGTACAAAATAGAATTATTGACAGGACCTTACTTGACAGTGGCGCCATCTGGTGACCTCAAAAACTATAGCCCTCGAAGCATGAAAACTTAGTAATGATATATCTGTACCGCTCACCGTTGATAAAAAAAAACACCCTTCGCGAAAATTATATTTCTATTAGGTATAGTTTGATAAATCTATTGTACGAGTAATGCGGTCGTATCTATAATACATAACATACAACCGAAAAGAATGATATCAATGTCTTGTTACATTTATTATTTGCCGTACCTAGTCGGGATTTATTTCAGAAAGACAATGCATGTAAAATAATGTAAAAACATACCGCTCAGCGTGTCTGCCATCGCATATTTCATCGTGAGACTCGGTGTTCCCAAGAACTTGACGCAAGCAACGTTGACTAAATCGCCGTCTGCGTACTGGTACTCGGCGGTGAAGTCGATGTACTTGTCCGACAGGTCTGTGCGAACTGCTTGCAGGACCATGTTGTTCACGAGGATCGCCTGTGGCGGCTCTGTGGGTTTTTTTTTTTATTAATTCCGAGAATTTAAAGTGTTATATTCTATTGGCAACAGCCAATAGAAATAACTCGCAACAGCTAGTCGTACCCCAGAATATTAATGATAAATGATGTTTATTTTGCAAATAGGTTTTTAAAAACACAAGTCTACTACAAATGAAAAGTAAGTATTTTAAAATGTGTTAGGTACATGTGGCTGTGAGAAAAAAATGCATAATTTTATTAGGAAGGATAACTTATTATAGATTACTACATACCTGTTTGTCTAACGTGTATTTGCATAAAACAGTAAGCCGCTGAAAAGGTGTTATTTTTGTACAGGACCACGGGCAGCACTACTGATAAGTCTCGATTGGTCAACACCGTACAGTTCCATAGAGTACCCATATCTTTTTTTGCAATAAACTATAAAAATAAAATGTTTTGCAGACATTTATTTAACAATATTAATATCCGGATAATCCGTTGAGATAGTAAACAGTATCCGGACGAATTTTGTAACAACTAGAGATTGAGAAACTTTGAAGAAACAGTCAGGGGGTCTAAAATCGCCGCTTTATCAGAATCATAATACGAATCACGTAAAAAAAAAAAAAACATAATTAAATTAAGATGGATTAAGAAAGATTAATTTGGATTAAGAATTAAAAATTTAAAACTCTTAAAATGGTCTTTATGGTTAAGACCACAAAGTCCATTTTAAGAGTTTTAAATTTTTAACGTGATTCATATTATGATTCTGATAAAGCTTCCATTTTAGGCCCACCACAGGTCAGTGTTGAAAAAAATACCGACCAAGTGCGAGTTACACTCGCGCACAAAGGGTTCTGTTGTACCAACAAATATAATAACCATAATTTTAACGCTCTTTCGTCAATTTGCACTCAATATTGCTATTGAGTGCAAATTGACGAAAGAGCGTTAAAATATAACTACTTTTTGTCTTCGAAAGTATGATAATGAGAAAGCAAAGTAACTGCTGCAGTTTCACGAAAAAGTCCCAATCTCAAAAACTGAATTACAAATCTTATTCAAACCAATTTTCGTTGATAGTTCTTTTTACTTTCTACAAACCCACTGTTTTTCCGAACTTTTCTCGTCCTTAAAAATTAGAGGGGGTGGACACAATTTTTCCGGCTTCATCAGCGAATAAATGATAAATGATGTTTATTTTGCAAATAGGTTTTTAAAAACACTTTTACACGTCTCTTTTTTTTAAACTAGATGGGGCCGGTGTTTCGTACCTGACTACTCTGAGAAGAGTAGAGTAGATATATCATCAACCATTAACTTAAGGAAAATTTATTTAAGGAATTTAGATTTTATTTTTTAATAGCTGTCGATAGACAAGCCACACAGTTGCATAAGTAGTCTTTACAGGAAGGCCACCCATATTTTTTTTCCTAATTACACATCACTTTTATGTACCAGTTCATAAAAGACTCTCTAAATTTCAATTGTATGAAGCCAACAGTCATTACTCATAAAAAAACTACTATTCCGTATTCATAAAGGATGTAACAAGACCCTTAACGAAGCCGAAAAGCACTTGTTGTCCCCGTCATTGTGATCTTTTTTTTGTTCTAGACCATACCTGGGAACGTTCTAGTTACGGAGATACAGCCCGGGGGTCAAAGTTCCAACATTTTCACAAGTTTTTTTTAAATACATGTTTTTAGTGTAAGATTTTTACTTTAAACATCTCCACGACCACGAACTATTCCATGCATCCATCAGCACCATGTTTTAAGTGCGTAAGAGCGAGACCACGCGATGCTTTAACAGTGCAGTGCGGCACCGCACCGCAATTAATTCGAGCTATATGGTGCCACACGGGCGGCAGGCACCGCAGTAGAACACTTTACCGCGGCGCCGCCCGCAACGTCAAATATCACCCCTCCCCGCCTCGTCTCGCCGCTCAAAAGCGCGGCGCGCCTACGGTGTGACGGCGGCCCAACGCATCGTGTGACATGGCATAGCCAACGCATCGTGTGGCCTCACTCTATTTCCACCGTAAAACGTGATTTTTCGCCCCAAAAAAAAGTCGTTTCCCAGCAATAATTTTTTCGTAGTTACTCAGTTTTATGTACAGAATGGCTTCGTTAAGGGTTCGTAAACACGGCGACACATAAAGCTATACATTTCCAACATAAAATGGTATCGCTTTGTATAGACTTCCCGTACAATGAGAGATCCGCTTATACTGGTTTTGTATAGCTTGATTGGCCGTCGTGCGTACTATCATCCAGGCACTGCTGTCAAATGGTCGTTACCTTCTCTTCTTCCACATCTCTTATAAAGGTGACTAAAAACATTTTCAACGACTTCCCTGCATTATATGACTCTCAAACTAGACATGCGTTTGCGAATCGATTTTATGTGTTTTTAGGACCCTTTCTGTATATAGACTTAACAAGATATTGAACTTCTATAGCTTAAGTTTTAAGAAATGTAGGTTTGTAATGTCGGATTATTTAGCGATTCTTAATTACACAGACACAGAAAAACTTCTAGAAGTTTTGGCTTGATTTTATGTTATCCTCTAAGTATATCTATTTGTATATATATACTTAAGCTAGTTTTTGTGGTTCTTTTCTACCAATCTGATTATACTTAAGGTTGTAGATTAATTTTATTTTATAATTGTATTGTCCTAATTAAATTCTGCTATGTAAAGTGATGGCCTGAAACACAGGTATAAATAAACCTAGATCGGGCAGATCGCTACTAACATCTGAATTAAACTTTCATTACTTGCAACTGTTGAATATATTTTAGTTATAATTTATTTATAAGTACTAATTTAACCATTGTATGAAAAATAACACTACTGCGCCTAAATGTACACTTTTTGTAATACTTTTTTAAATAAATTATTCTCTAATTATTTTATCCGTGGAAACTTGTAAATGGCCTTCAAATTCGTATTAAGGTGGAAGCGCAGGGGTAGCCCGCGAAATTCAAATTTTCTTACGCTTCCACCTTATGAACATTGATTATATTAAGTACCTGTAAGATACCCGAATAGTATAAAATAATATAAATATTTATTCTTTGAACATACACATACATAAAGTAAAATCTAGCTAGGTATACATATAGTTACATTATAACAAAAATAAAACCCGTTAAAATAAAGTAAATAAACCAACAATAAACTAATAAAAAAATACAGTTACCAATGTGGTTACTATACATATTTACGCCGCACCACATTAGGTTCTCCGAAGCCGCAGCGCCAGCACAGCACGATGAGCTAGGAAGATGGGATGTCGTAAGAGTATCGACACCATGTTGCGTCCCGCACTAAAGGCTTACCCATCTTCCATGGAAACAAAGCCATTCCATGCCATGCCATCCGGTCTTTTGCCTTAGTCGCGTGCCAAGCCATTTTGCAAATAACTATGTTAGTTAAGTCAATGGTTTTGCAGTATGGGGTGAAAACACTATGAAAATATAAACTTAACAGACTTAAACTTATCGTCCGGACTGCGGAACTCTCCACTACGCGTGGTGCGACCGACTCTTGGCCGCATTTTTATAAGTTTATCAAAAAAAAATTCAATAGCTTCAGTTTCTCCCGTCTCCACGGATCACCCTATATGACATGGAGAAATTTCCAATATTTTTTTTTTTGATTAAATTTAATAAATTGAATAAGAAGAGAATATGAAAAAAAAACATTTAAATATTATCTCTAGAAATTAAAAAGTTTCAAAAGTTGCGCTTGAAATGAGACAAAGTGATGACGTCACTTTACACAATAATGTGTTTGGCAATTTATTAATTTAGGCCTTATTTTATTTGTCGCGATGCGGGGATTAGAAACAATTCGTGACACGCACTGACCAATCAGAGCGCACAACGATGTTCTAATGTTTTCTATGATTTACTTTATTTAGTCCGTCCCAGATAATCTATTTTCAATACACTTTCTCGAAAACTGGTTCTAATCGCACTACGATTAGGTTCAACATGCAATGTATTTCACACGCGTGCGATTTTTAATATTTTTCCGCACACGTGCGGAAATAAAAATTTGCACAGATAAGTCTAAAGGGTTCAATGACTATATCTGTAGTCGGCGGTGATTGTTTTTTTTTAATCCCGGCAAAGAGTTATGCGTCTTTACGGATTAAGTATTTTTCGAGTATTTAAATTGTGTTTATAAATAGAATATCATAGATAAAAATGATTATATAAAACAAATATTTATTTTTATGAACAAATTAACATCTTATTGTGTTCTTAATTTAAAAAAAAAAAAAGAATTTTCTTTTTTTCATAGTAGGCTGTATACAGCATCATACCTTTGCATCTTCTTCAACCTGGCGAAAGGAAAGCGCGGAAAAAAAGCAAATTAAATCATAGTTTCCTAATAATTCTTGACAAAAATACTTTCCGTTCTAATATTTTATTTCTTCGAAAGTGTATTGAAAAACGTCGTTTGATACGCGTGGGGATTTGTTATTGCAGTTCTCGGCTCCATAACACCCTCGCTTGCAGCTCGGGTGTTAATTCCGCGCTCGAATGCAATAACAAAGTTTCCCCACTTATATCAAAATGTACTATTGTCAGTCAAGTATTGGTTGAACTTCAACGATTTTTCCACTGATTTTCTAGTTTTCGTTTAGTTAAATATAGAGTTATCAACACTAAGAAACTTCTCCTTTCCACTTTAAATGTGTATTCTTTAAAGTGATCGGCGGCGCTATTTTGCAATCTTCTTTATCGTGTGGTTAGTCCCTAACCAGGGGCCTTAGTCTGCTATTGCAATAGTGTCAGAATGGTCTATTATTGATTTAATAAGGCCCCGCGCAGACGAATTACCCTTTGTACGCACGTCAAACGAGTTTCGAACGCGCTTCAATACGCCGTGGGCTAGGGGCCTTATTAAATCAATGAGTCTATCATTGATTTAATAAGGCATTCTGACACTATTGCAATAGCAGACTAAGGCCCCTGGTGTCAGAGTTGCAATTAATAGGTCGGATGTAATAATATGCATACATTGTTCAATTACTTACAGTGGTTAGATTTTTGAATGTGGATTGCGGGTCTTTTACATAATTGTAGGTTTTGTGGATATAATAGTAGTCTCTGCAACTGAAAACAAAATTAACAAAATTAATATCTTGTTAAAACTGAATATAGGTACAATTGCTAAAGTAAATTTTACGACATACATTTTACATATTATTTTGCTCCTTCAGTTACCGAATGTAAAAGATATCACCAAAAAAAGGTCATCGGTTTGCTATTTTTACGAATTTATATTGTGGCATGACAGTGAGACCTATGTGCATCCATTAAATGCCAATTTGGTCTGTTTGTTTGTTAATTATATATGTATATTTCAAGTTTTTTTTTTGAAAATTTCCTGTTTTCTTCAACTATTTCTAAAATACCGAATTTTTAGACTAAGATTTCTTTTGTCATTGGTACAACTACCAATGGCGAAAAAAAAGAGTATCAACATACTTTTTAACAGATAATTGAGCATAAAAACATCACACACACACATCAGCCACATTACTCATAAATATGATTTTCTTTGAACGTTCAAGAAAATCACATTTATTAGTAAAGTGACTAAAAATTAATTCCCGCAAATATCGGGAAATCGTCACCATTTTTCTCCTAATGTTTCAATGACGGCCTTCGTAAAAAGAAAATCCTTATTATTATATTAGCTATTCACAAAGAACAAAAATATTCGGGGTACTAGATAATGTTGATTATTGCTGACGAAGGTGGAAAGGGCCGCTGGTAAATTTACAAAAATAATCGTAATTATTACGTAACCGTTACTCATAATTTCTATCTAGGATTAGTTGCAAGCTTAGGTTTCTGCGCACCATTTAATACCAATACCGATACCGAAATCACTCCCGATTCTTAGCGATAAATCCTTTTTGTATTGTTTTACTTTTCCAGCAATAATTAAATTATTTAAAAAAAAAAAAAAGTTGTTGAATTTTTTTTTTTTGTAGTTATTATGCCTCATTAGATAGCTATTTAAATTAGTATTTGATGAATCATCTGTAGATTGAGTTTCACGCAAATATTTTTAACAAAATTGCCTTCCTTTACAATGACGACTTTCTGATATTTACGAATGAATTTTTAGTCACAACAGTCATGAATGTGGTTTTCTTGAACATTTTTATGTCTAGATATCCTCGAAAAAGTATCAGTTTACCAATTAAAAAATAAGTTTTAGTCTTAAAATCCGGTATTTTAAAAATAATTGAAGAAATTAGGAAATTTTCAAAAAAAACTTGAAATTGGCATTTCATCAACCATAAACAATGAACAAATAAACAGACCAAATTGGCGTTTAATGGATGCATATTGGTCACACTGTTATGTACGCCACAATATAAATTCGACGAACTCCAAGTTATACAAAAGCGAAAAAAAAAAAATTAGAAAAAATTGTTGCGAGCTATGTTTTTTTTTTTCTTCTCCATGCCTCTAGGAACTCATAGTCCGGTCAAAATAGACATAAAAATATATAATAATAAATAATAAAATAGCCCTTTCATAAATTCCCAAGAAGCTAAAAATTTACATGAACCATTATAATTAAATTGCGAAAAGTGCCATGTATCGATCCCATGTGTTCAAAAAAAATTATGGGAGGTCAAAGTTGGCAAAAATGTTTTTTTTCGATAGCGAAACGGCCAGTTTTATGAGAAAAATAGTTCATATAAAAATTGTAGACCTTAATTAACTACAAAAATTTTGCAGACACTTATTTCCCTAAGATTCACCATTTCTGAGAAAAGGCGATTGTAAAATTTAGTAAATTAATTAAGTTTAGTAAGTAGTTAGTTATTCATTCGAGAATGTCAGGAAATCATCTATGTAAAAGTTAGGAGCAGGCCATTTATCTCAAAATGGTTTTAACGGTTAAATATTATCCTTATTAATACAAATTTTGAATAATAATTCTGAGAATATGAACTGAAAAGAAACCCAGACCCTCATTTTATGTGACCATGACCTTGAGCAACATCTGTCTGCTGTTCAATTGTCTCCGTGGCAGTGCCCGTATACCCAGGTATACTGCACTGCAGACTAAGGCCCCAGGGCCTTAGTCTGCTATTGCAATAGTGTCAGAATGGTCTATAATTGATTTAATAAGGCCCCTAGCCCACGGCATATTGAAGCGCGTTCGAAACTCGTTTGACGTGCGTACAAAGGGTAATTCGTCTGCGCGGGGCCTTATTAAATCAATGATAGACCATTCTGACACTATTGCAATAGCAGACTAAGGCCCCTGGTCTTTTTTCTAAGGTCTTATCGAAATACCGTTAGCCTTATACGTTCCCTCGTAGTGAAAACCCGTGATTATTGCGAACTTTAGTAAAGAATATTATAATTCTTTACTAAAGTTCGTGCTGTATTCAAGTTTGTTCATTGTTGTCGATGAAATGCGTAGCTATTTCAAGTTTTTTTTTTTAATAATACTATTTTCTTCAATTATTTCTAAACTATCGAATTTTAAGACTAGGTTTCTTCTGAAATTGGTAGCTGATACTTTTTCATAGATAACAGGACAAGAAAAAGTTCACTAAACCACATTAATGAGTGCAGTGACTAAAAATTAATTTGCTATGTATCAGGAAATCATCAATGTTAATGAAGACAATTTTGTTCAAAATGTTTCTATGGAACTCAATGTGAAAATCATTCCCCAAATCCTCATTTTAGTAGCTATTTAATGAGATTTAAGAACTAGAAAAATATTAAAGGATATTTGTTAAATATTAGTTACTGCTGTAAAGTAAAACATGACCAAAGAGATCTATCAGTCTATCACTAAGAACAAAGAGCGGTACAGGTATTGATATTGAATAAGGCGCAGAAAGCAATACTATCAGTATTAGTTGTTCTGTTAGCCTGCGTCATCCCACCGCTGGGAAAGACCTCTCCCCATGACTTTCAGTTGTTTCTATCCAGGGCTTCTTTGGACCACTGGTCGTTGGTTTTGTCCAGCTTCTATGGTAACGCTTATAGGGTAATACCCCTTAGCAAGATTATTTGTCTGTTTAGTATCATCTAAACTGACTTACTTCTGCGCATAAACGATAACGCAAGTAATCGTAGATAAAAATTGTGAGAAATGGTTAAGTTATAAATAACGATATTTTTTGTGAATTTACCATCCGCAACATTCAACTTTATTTTATTTTATTTATTTATTTAGGAAAAACAAACAGTAACATATTACAGATTTATAATAAGGCTTACTACTAGACTATGATAAATATGCTACCCACTACGTTTTCCACAGATTACCATAAATAATAATTATACAACTAGAAAGACTGTTTAAGATGTAAACTAAAATAACAATGATAAAGTAAGTTTTAGTTATAAGATGCACAATATACAAAAAGTTACATTAAACACATAGATATGAACACATTACGTCACAATGGTCTACTGCCGATCCATAAGGATTGCATGGATTTGTTTCTTGAATACATTTTTACTGAGGAAAAGTATGTCGATTGAGCTAAACTCATTATTGTAAGTCTCAACCAAGCGATGAAGAGGCGAGCGCGAGCCAGCGTTAGATTTACAACAGCCAGTAGCAAACAAGCGTCGTGCGCGCACCTCACGTACATGTACTGTTCGAGGAACAAGGTAACATAGATTCTTTACCAGATCAGGACAATCAAATTTATTACGGCATACATTAAACAGAGTCATAACATCAAGGAGCATTCGTCTTGACTGCAAGGTTAGGATATCGTATTTCCTAAGAAGTAGGTGATATGAGACTTTTTTCCGAAAACATCTATAGTTTATAGCACGAAGGTATTTGCGTTGTACCATCTCCAAAGCATCATTATATTTTTTGTATAGAGGGTTCCATATCGATACTGCAAACTCTAGATGTGGCCTAATTATGGATAACTTTCATCAGCAATAATCAATATTTATCGAGTACCTCCGAATATTTTTTTTTAGTTTTTGTTCTCTGTGGATAGCTGATATAATATGGATATTTTCAGGATAATATTTACGTTGACCATCATAGAACCAGTTTGAGATAAATGGCCTTCCTTAAAATAGATGATTTCCTAATATTCTCGAATGATTTTTTAGTTATTAAGGAGAATACAAATCATTTTTTTAGCAAATTTTAGAATCGCTTTTTCTCAGAAATGTTGAATTTGTTTTTTTGCCTAATTGCACTCGGCTATAGAGTCTAGTGTCCGTCAGGATTTGCCTTTTTAGCGCTCTGTCCAGATTTTTTCCGACCATGTCATTAATTGTTCGGACAAGTTTACAAAGGGATTTTTGTACAAAAAAATAAACGAAAACCCATAAAAAAGAAAGGTTAAAGGCGCCAAATGTTGCCTAGTGGAAACGCGACTTAAAAAGCAAAATGTCCGTACTTTTCTGCAACGACAATTTTTCAAATTTTGAAATGGTAAAGCCGTCCTCTAAGCATATTTTTTTCTCGATGTTAGTGTGCATCTACAGTGCAAGCTTAGCGCGGATGCGACAAGGGGCGCGACGCGAAGTATCAAACATTATGAAACCCCCGTTTACGTCCATAGTGTGGCGTCTAGCGTGACATGATCGAGATAGTCTGCGTAGTTTTCAAACTTTCGTATCCGCGCTTTATGGCCACACTACAGGCCAGCTGGGCTATTGCGTATCTCTGTTGACAGTTCATAGTGATCAACACTTGGCGAGTTTTGATTTACAATGACCGTTTTTGTTGGTTTCAACTGACGCTACCTGTGCAGAACTGTCATTGTATATCAAAACTCGCCAAGTGATGATCACTATGAAATGTCAACAGAGATACGCAATAGCCCTGCTGGTCAGCAAGCGATGCGCGGGTGCGGGGGTATCAAACCATTTCGGTCTTGTCGCTCGGCGTAAGCGCGTCTTTAATATTTTTACTAAAAAATATGGCGATAAACACTGAAGTTTTATCGATTTCTCCAATTTTCTAGGGTACAATCTCAATTCTTCATTCAGTAAAAATTCACCATTTTTTTTTATATTCGTACCATGGTAAGTAAACTTATAAACTAAGCCCCACAAAACCGTAGTAATGGTTTGACTGTGGGGTCGGTGAGTCTCTATACGCTCATTCTTTATTTATTTGTCTGTTTTTATTTATTTCAACACCTGAAATACATCTAAGCACTACAACAGCTCGCTCGACACCCCGTCACAACAGGCCCTAGTCGCCGCGCATTCAATGTGGACGCACATTATTTGTTTCTTGCTGACTTACACAGGGTGGTGCCGACAATAAACGAAAGCACTGGTAATACCATAGGAATATTTTTAAACTATCAAATAAATCTTAACACGGAAATTATTTAAAAAAAAAAAACTAAATAACATAAAACTGTTAACGAAATACTACATCATTTATAAATATTGGTTTACTATCCATAGCTACAATTTGAACTAATAATTCTCGTCTGGAAATAAAATATAAAGAACGAATTTGGCAAGGGTTTTTGGAGCAGCGACTTGGCAACAGGTTTTAGTTGTTTTTTTTTATTCATTTTCTACACAATGTCCTGTGATCCACTACTGGATATAAATTCTAATGTTTTTTTGTATGCAGACTGGGAACGTCATGAACTCATGAGGTAGGTATTCGCAGTTTAATTTATTGTCATATTGTCAGCGCCACTCGTGTTGCCATGTCGAGTTTCTTCTTTTTAGTATGTAAGTACATTTAATTTAATTCTTTTCGGGGTATTTATTTTTATTTGTTATCCTAAAAGGATGACATTTACAGAATCTTATCTGCATACCTAATAATACCTTCACGGATCGGACAGGTTTCTTTAACAAATTGTATACACACAGAATACGTAGATAACAGCTTGATAATTGGTCTTTTTAAATTGTATACACACAGAATACGTAGATAACAGCTTGGTGATTGGTCTTTTTAAATTGTATACATACAGAATACGTAGATAACAGCTTGGTGATTGGTCTTTTTAAATTGTATACATACAGAATACGTAGATAACAGCTTGGTGATTGGTCTTTTTAAATTGTATACATACAGAATACGTAGTTAACAGCTTGATGATTGGTCTTTTTAAATTGTATACACACAGAATACGTAGATAACAGCTTGGTGATTGGTCTTTTTAAATTGTATACACACAGAATACGTAGATAACAGCTTGGTGATTGGTCTTTTTAAATTGTATACACACAGAATACGTAGATAACAGCTTGGTGATTGGTCTTTTTAAATTGTATACACACAGAATACGTAGATAACAGCTTGGTGATTGGCCTTTTTAAATCCTGTTTAATTGTTAAAATTCCAAAGCAACATTAATACAAAAATATTGTTCATTTACTTACATTAAATGATTGATATAGGAGTTTTGTTTCGTTTTTATTTTGAATTTCTCTCCTTCGAGAACCGTGTATTTGTTATTTTGTTTATTAATATCATTGTGGTCACAAATTAAATGAGGAACATTTGCCTTGTTCTCGGACTTGATTGTAAATGTAATTTCTGTGAAGTTCAGTGAATCTGTAAAAAACGAAAGTTTTTATTTATCTATATCATAAGAGGAAATGTGGTAGGTATTTGAAGAAACTATTGCCGTCCCTCCATGAGCGCGATTTCGACATTGGTGCGATAAGGACAACTACAGATCCAACAAGTAAAAAGTCATAATTCGATGTTTGGCTCTCGACTATTTCCTCCTTCAATATTCGACAAATTTAAAAGATATTTCATAAATAGAATAAGAAGGATATTTACTGTGTCCCTGTGTTTTTCTTTTTCATTAATAGTCTTCGAATTTGTACACTAGGCCTCTGTTGACAGCGGTCCAAATTGACCTTTTTCTAGCATTTTGAAAACGTTCTAGTGCTGATACAGAATATGTATCATCAAAAAAGAAAACATAGGGACATAGAAAAGGTTGATATTTATTTAACTGTAAAAAATCATAGCTCTAAAGTCATAAACCAGAAAGAAAACAGGCGAGAGCGTTTGTATGGAGGAAAGACCGCATTTCCTCTTAATCAGGGCAAAGGCCTCTTCACATAGAGAAGTTAGGTATGAGTTATGAGCATGACTTGAATTTCGACGTGTTTATATTGTAGCGTAATAGTGTTTGTGACCTGTGTGCATCCACTAAAAGTCAATTTGCTCTGTCTATTTGTGAATTGTTGGTGAAGAGCCCGTAGCTAAATAATACCAGCCGTTCGGGTTGATCTTAAGGTTAAGCCGCGCTTGCCTAGGTTGGTTCGTGGATGGGTGACCGCCCATTACACACTGAGTTTCCTCCGTGTCTTGGAAAACACGTTAAGCCGGTGGTCGCGGCTGTCATCTTTGACAGTCGTTACAGGTAGTGGCCCGTAAGTCTGTTATCCAGTCTTACCAAGGAGTATCGTAATACTCAGTACTAACTAGGTTGTATATAAAATACTGGTATTTAGCCGAACGCAATATAGATGGGAAAAGGCTTGATATCGATGAAATGCATATACACACATCAAAAGTGTCTAGGGATCAACATATATTTTTGCAATAACTTTTCTCCTGATTGATATTAATTAAAATTTTCTTTAAGGATTCATCAAATAAAGTGTTTTCGTTTGTCACAGTAACGATAAACCAAGTCACCTTTGCATTAATAAAGAAATTTGCCATTTTCCTAATAAAGGGATTTTTGACATTTGAACCACTAACACAAAAGTTCGAAAAAAAGACTGAAATAACAGTTTTCTTTAAAATTTTATTGGGTAACTTAAACAATTAATAATCCGTGTTTCTACCGCGAACACTAACAACACAAGAACATCGGTTTGGCATACTCAAAATGAGTTCATCCAAATCACGCTGTGGAATGGCCGCCCATGTTCGTTGCAACAACAAAAAAAGGTCTTCTTGCGACTGGATACCCTCCATATTCGGCAGAGCTCTTCTCTGTAGCATATCCCATGCATGCTCAATCGGATTCAAGTCTGGCGACTGAGCAGGCCAGGGCAGGACATTGATGTTAGCTGCGGCGAGAGTCTGTCTTACAACTCTTGCGGTGTGCGGTCGTGCATTATCATGCATTAACTGAAATAAGGGACCGATTTGCACTTGTAGAGGAACGATGACGTCTGATACAATCGTCTCAGCATAAATTTGAGCGTTGAGGTTGCCTCTGATCCAAATCAACTCAGTTCTTCCGCCGATCCAAATACCCGCCCATACCATGATGGTTCCACCACTATAAGGATGGACTTCCTGGCAGGATTTTAATCGCTGTTGGCGTCCAGGGGTTCTCCAGTGTCGTATACGTCTTGTATCCGGTCTCATACCAAAACGAGACTCATCAGAAAAGCACACGAAACGCCATTGTTCTTCTGTCCAATTTCTGTGTTCAAGAGCCCATTGATATCGTATCCTACGATTGTGCATTGCTATAGGTGGTACCCGTAGCGGTCTTCGGGAATGAAGGTTCACTTCATGCAAGCGGTTTCTGACTGTTTGGTCGCTAATTAAGTTCCCTGAAGAGTGATGAAGCCTCACGGCTAACATCATGGCGGTTATTGTTGGAGCTCTTCGAGTTAAGATTTGAATGTATCGGTCTTGTCTCCGTGTGGTGCAGCGATACCGTCCTCCATGGCGCTCAGCCACGGTACCAGTGCTTCGGTAACGTGTCCAAAGTCGACTGATAACACTCTGACTTGTATTCAGAGCTAAAGCCACAGTACGTTGCCGGGAACCAGCTTCTATCATTCCCACGGCTCTGAGCATTTCTTCCCTGCTTAAATGACGTCGCCGCTCCATAATAACGTTGGTTTTAATCAGTAGTAGGGAAACAGTAGCACTAATAATGTCTTCAATGCGTTGTATGTTTTTATAGGGAAAATATTGACAGCTGATTTTCATCTTTTACTCGAATTTGATTCACAGTTCCTGATTCAAATTATGAAATGCACCAAAAAGGATCCATATAAATTTATAAAATCATAAATTTATTACAAAGCCACATCTCAATCTCAAGAAATCCACATAAAAATGCTTGATCCCTAGACACTTTTGATGTGTGTATTTCAAGTTTTTTTTGGAAATTTCCTATTTTCTTAAATTATTTCTAAAATACCGAATTTTAATTCCAAGATTTCTTTTGATAATGGTAACTTATACTTTTTCACAAATAACTGGGCGTAAAAATGTCCAAGAAAATCACATTTATGAGTAAAGTAACAAAAAATTCGTTCGCAAATATCAGGAAATCCTCTATTTGAAGACAATTTTTTTGAGAATGTTTCTATGATTCTCAATGTACAAACTACCAAATTGGCCTTTAATGGATGCACACATAGGTCGGTTTTTTAACCGACTTCAAAAAAGGAGGAGGTTATATGTTCGTGTGTATGTATTTTTTTTTATGTATGTTACCACCTCAGAAGTCTGAGGTGGCCCCATTTAAATTTAGTGAAGATCTGATGCTGATCTTCGGAGATATACTATGGAACTCTTCAAAAATAGACGGCAAATCTGTCGTGATTGCTGCAATCGCTTGGATGCTTATTGTTTATACAACATCATGACGTAACATCACGCCTGTATGCTCTGAGGGGGTACGCAGATGTGTACAATACACCCAGATTTCCATTTATTGGGGATAAGCCCATTACCATGACATGTATTGTTCATCATTTTCCCAACTATTTTGTGGTCGGCTTCCAGTCTTACCGGATGCAGCTGAATACCAGTATTTTATACACAACACACAATAGCCACGACATAAATGTTGGTAAAAAATCATTCCTAAGCTATTGAGACATTTGCTTATGGTCATCATTATCTCATGACGCTGAGCTGATGAAGGAACGTACAACTCTTTAACGGTTAGGAGTTAGGTGATTTCTTGTTCTAGATTAGATTATTGGTTTATTGTATAGATAATGCGACTTGTCGATATCTATGGTTGATTTCTCAAGAGACAACAGAGTGAGTGCCAGAAACTAGAAGTATTAATAATTTTAACCGACTTTAAGAAAAGAACTGTTCTTGTCACTTAGACGCGTATTTAATAATGTAAAATAAATTCATGGCGACAAGGAAACAACAGAAAATGGAAAAATAAAAACTCTTTTGCAAAAAATAAAACCGACTTAAAAAAAACACAATTAAAATAAAAACGAAAATAACAAACCAAAACACAAAAAAGTGAAAAATAACTTTAGCTTCAGAAGCCGGCGACAAAAACACCAAATCAATCAAACAAAAGTCAAGCTTCAGCCGGCTTCTGAAGATAAAGTTATTTTTCACTTTTTTGTGTTTTGGTTTGTTATTTTTGTTTTTTTTTTTTTTAATTGTGTTTTTTTGGAGTCGGTTTTATTTTACTTTATTCTCCAAACCTCTAGGAACTCAATAAAAATAGTCCCATGTCAAATCCGGTGACCGTCAAAATGAAGGGACCTAGTCTCCAATGTCTGTCATACATATATATAAAAAAACCGGCCAAGTGTGAGTCGGACTCGCGCACGAAGGGTTCCGTACAATTAACTAAACAAAATATATCTTAACTGGCGTCAACTATGTTTTCTTTTTTTCCTTTATTTGTGCTGTAAGGCCTTACTTTTTGCCAAATTTTATGATTCTAGGTCAAAGGGAAATTACCCTATACGTTTTGATTCCCTTGTGAAATCGCATGATAAGCAACATAAACAGTCATATCTTTTGATGGCGTTGACTTGCAAGTTTGATTTTTTCATTGCTCCAAGGGGTAGCAGACCTGAGTATTTGGTATTAATTTCAGCTTGATACTGTCACGCATTCCCTAGAAAAAGGGTCTTGACAGACAGACAGACGGACAACAAAGGGTTCCGTTTTGCCGATTGAGGTATGGAACTCTAAAAAACGATGGCGAAGACCGTCACTTAACAATTATAGGAATCTTCACAAATAAAAATTCGCATACAAAGTAATATTGGTGAAATATTAGAACCATCACTTTTTGTAGCTTTGACAGCCACACCCATCAAGGAAAATATGATGGAACATATGAAATGGTTCATGTTACCTAAAATAAATTAGTTTTTTGTTGGAATTTGAATAACTCGAGTTTGTACCTACCCGTTTTCACATGTCCCACTAAAATGGATCCAACGAAACACACAAAAATAGTTCTGTAAAGCATTGTCACTTCACCCTTAGTCAACTGGGAAATTGATTAAATATAATTATGATTGAACTAAAATACAATACTGTTGTGGTTAGAATGAATAGAAGCAATGCGCGTATTAGAGTTGTTTTGTTCGAATGTTATTCGATCATATTTTGTTTGATTCGATTGTCGCAACCAAAAAAGCATAATTTGATTAGACAGCAAATAGTGTTTTAGTGTATTTCTATTCAAACTCAAACTCAGACTTGAAGTATTTATTTCAATTAGACCTTAGCAGGCACTTTTGAAAGTCAGAAAAACAAAGGCGAAGCTACAGTCACAGACACAAGGCATAATAACTTGTGAAAGTACTGTAGTTGCCTATTCCAAAGCGTTGATCTCTATGGAGAAGAAGGGGCAAGAAACTCCATGCACACTCTTTTCAATCAAAATATTGTTACAAGATCTTGGTTACATGATTCATGTTGAGATTATACATATATGTGAGAACGATGTAGAAAGACGTGCACATTAAGAGCGCTCTTAATGTGCGTTTTATACAAGATTTAAATTTCGTCTCATGCAGTTGTTGGTTGGGGAGGTATTTTATTATAACATTTTAAACAGTGGTGGTGGTGTCTGTCACCTCTTTTACTAAATAAATGCAGATTGTTCCTAACGTACATGATGTTTTCATAGATGTATTGACAAGGTACTGTCATGATGTTAATTTCCTTAAACAGTTCCCTTAGATAATGACGCCTACGTAGATCATATATGACTCTGATGGCTCTTTTCTGCAGAATAAATATAGACTCAATGTCTGCAACCCGTCCCCATAGTAAAATACCGTATGACATAATACTATGAAAATAACTAAAATAGACTAGCCTCGCGGTATCTGCATCAGTAAATTGACGAATTTTTCTAACAGCATATGCTGCTGAACTAAGCCGTCCTTCAAAAGATGTTATATTAGGTCAGAATTCAAGCTTAATATGATACTATATACCGTCAAAAGTACATTAATTCAGTTATTAGGTACCTTTAGTAATGGGGTAACACATTCAAAACACAATCTTAATACCAATTATTTTGTCAATTCAACAATACTTATTGCGTTACTTTACATAAGTTTTCTATTATACGACCTTTTCATACACATGAAAGCAATGGATTACCAAGGCATTTTCTTTGAATTGTGATAAAAAAGAGCAGAGACCGAAAAGGTTACCCTTATAGGGGTAATAATCGGGTTATTTTTAGGGATAGGTGCAAAACCTTAGAGTAAAGGTAAACTCGTATTATAGGGTTAATCAACGTATTATAACCGGATTACTCACAGAGTTAATTTTTTACATACAAATATGCAAGTTTGTGACGGATTTAGCCCGCACTCGGTGCTTTATCTATTTAATTCTGGTCAATCAGCAATATTTAAATGGTTAACCCGAATATTATCAGGGTTAACGCGTATAATGGTTAATCAAATGTAAAAGTTTATAGGTCTAACCGATTAAACCTTATAACCCGATTATACGGTCCCTGAAAAAGAGTGTTACGATTTTTACCATTGATATAATTATTGCAGCTTACATACGTCACTATGGAATGCCACTATTCGATTTTGAAACCGATTTGGCTCACTCTGATTTAATCGAGTACTCTTGTAACGAATTGTCAATCGATGTATTCGAATAGGACTTTGGAAACAGTAAATGTATTATTTAATTCATATCATTTGGTGTTGACTAATTGTTTTTATCTTCTTCCTTGTGGATTTTCCTGCATTGGCAGTGTTATAAAAGTAAAGAGAAATAATTTTATTTCAAATGATGGTATTATTACGTATGTACCTACGTATAACTTACGAACTGGGGGTTACTATGACGTCTTAAAGCAGAAATAATTCCAGTGTGGGAAAGAGGCAGAGCTATACAGGTCGTCTAGCGACATCTGTTTCCTACACTGGAATTACTCCTGCTTTAAGACGTCATGATAGTCCACATACTGCGTGACTGCTTTAGCATCTGAAAACAAGAACTTTTCAGACATTGTCATTATTGAAATCTGCCATCCTCATCATCTCATCTCCTACCATTCATCACCAGAGTAGCCTACTTCACCAATCAACAATCAGCTATTACAGAATCAAATTCGGGTAACAAGTAACAGTTCTAGCTAATTGTATACTACCAAATCTTGAACCGTTTTTTTTTTTTTACCGATGGGAAATCATCAAATAACCCCTCCCGCTCTGGGCTGAGCAGGAGGGAGTGTCAGACTTTTACTGACTAAAACCCATCCATGTTCCTTCCTTTGCCCTTTGTGTTCCAGGGCCGCGGTATCTCTTTCGAACAGTCCAGCAACCCAGGCAGTCGACACGGCCTGTCGTCATAAGACGGACGGACGGCGAGCTAGCCCATAGCTCACCATCCACAGGCCCGCGAAATCTTGAACCCTGGTTTATAGTTGTACATGTACGCGTGCAATAGGGTAACTTCATGTCAGGCTCTACTTGGCCCGCCAGGGCTGCGGGACTGTTCGTAAGAGATACCGCGGCCCTGGAACACAAAGGGCAAAAGAAGGAACATGGATGGGTTTTAGCCAGTACAAGTCTGACAGTCCCTCCTGCTCAGCCCAGAGTGGGAGGGGTCGTTTGATGATATACCATCAAAAAAAAAAACAAAAATGGACTAGCCTTGGCCCTATGCAATGTTGGAGTCACTCTATTGAGGTTGGGCCTCGATTCTAACCGGGTGCAGCTGAATATCAGTACAAGTCTGACACTCCCTTCCACTCCGCCCAGAGCGGGAAAGAATCACAAAAAAATAATCAACTGATGCCCCATACAAAATTTCAATACCTACTCGACTCAAATGTATGGGACAACTGATTATTTTTTTACGATTACGATGGTGGTCCCATAGAGAAAGTTGTTCAGTTTGATGGTCCGTACCACAGACTCTTTCTGTTACACGCTGTATAATCATTTTTCTCTTAATTTTGGTTTGGTTCTAGTTAACCTAGTTTGTTTAGAATTCATATTTTTTCTGGTTTGAATGAATACCTAAAAATTACCGGTTTCTGAACTGAGTAATTGAAGTTACAACTGTACTTGGTAGTAAATGTATACAATTTGAGTATAATTGCAGGAATCACCATACGTGGAGTGGAGTTAACTACTATTCTAACCAAATACTCAAACAAAAAACTGGAATGTAAGGCTATAATTACATAATTATTTTCTGTGAATTTACAAATGTTAATTTTTTAATATTGGTGCCATCTAGTTAAGTAAAGCGGAATTACCGGTTTTTAATAACTTTTGTACGTTTTCTAATAATTTATTTCGATCGGCAAAGAATCATAAAACTCAATGATGAGCTCACAATGAAGTTATGTTGTGCAAATGGAGAAATAGACGCTTTAAGCCTTGAAAATGCAAACCTAAAGAAGGAAATTGAAAATCAAAGTCGAAAGATGTCCCCACAGACTAGATAGCTTGATGTCCCTATATAAACAAATAGCTAGTACAAGTACATCTAAATCTCCAACACCTAAAAATTGTGAAAAACAATCCAAACAAGCGGGATGTAAAAATAAAGAAACGCAAACTGAATCGGTCATATCAACGACAGAAAAAGTGACTAACAGCAATGATGGGCAGCAAAATATTAGTACACATTCCAGTCCACAGATGGCGACGAAAGCTGCGAATGTGCAAAGGACATAGCAGAATACACAAACAAACAACAATAAATTGAAAAATAACCTTATTTTTAGTACTAATAAAACTAATAAGAATATATTAACTTTAACACAAGATTATTTTCAGGACAGATATCAAATATGTCATTATCTTACACCGGGCGCAAGTATTATGCATATTTTGCGTGATATTCAGTCAAAACTCAGGTATTTTACTAAGAATGATTTCTGTATAATTAATGGTTAAACGAACTTACCTTAAGTGATGTTCGACCATAATTATACGAGACGTTACATCCGAAGAGATTTAATTACTACGTAGTTTCACTTCTCAATGTATAGGCGTCGCACATATTTTTAGAGCTGTGGAAATAAAAATCAAAATTATAAAATTCTAATTCGTTGTGAAACGATATCCGCCAACCGTCGACTACAGCGCCCTCTCCGGCGCGAACTTCATTCTTTTTAGAGACATTCATCTCGTTTGATGATATTATTTGTTACATAAGGGCTTTAGTTTATGGGTCCGGGTGGGACTTTAAATCTCTTCGGATGTAACGTCTCGTATAATTATGGTCGAACATCACTTAAGGTAAGTTCGTTTAACCATTAATTATACTTACGACGTTACATCCTCAAGATTTAATTACTACGTAGATGTTCAGCGCTTTCATTCAAACGAGATTGTTAAGGATAAAATAAAAACGATTAAGTACGTAAACTAAACAAGTTGAAATATGTTTATTATGTACTTAAACAATAAAATAAAAAACAGATATTTTGAAAAACAAAAAAAAAATGCATCTTAAGCATAGAGTGACAATATAAGTACTTATTATCTAATCATAATCTTTACTTTCATTTAAATATTGTAAATTGCCTCTGCAAATGCATTGTCCTCATTACTTACTGTAATCGGACGATTATAGAATTTGGCAAATGTTAATGAATTGCCCGACCAACCCGCGGTTCGTTTAATGATGTCCACTGGAACCCCTTTACGACTAGCTGCCGAGGTGGACGCGTGGCGGGTGCTATGTGCTGTAAAAACCCCAGTATCAATACCACTTTCAGTCAATATGTCTCTAATCCATCTACTTATAGTGGCCGCACTAGCATTATGGATTGGTTTCTTAGCAGTAAGAATGAGTCTATCTGTTAGTGGTAAGCTCCTATAAATCTTTGTCGCCTCAATATACGAGGACAACGTCTTTGCAGGACAGATTTCTTCTCTATTAGGGAAAAAAGGTAGAATTAAATTAGGCGCCGATCTGTTTGGGGCCGAGGTTTTGATTAAATCATTTATGTTGATGTCTATCCTCGTGCTACTCACTTTAATGCTAGACAAGCGTATCAGCGATAGAGTCTGCACACGTTGTGCTGTTGACAACGCGAGTAGAGCTACTAGTTTTTTGGATAAAGAGGCCAAAGGTTGAGTCTCGTTCGGGTAATGATTCGAAAGATGATCTAATACAAGATTAGGATCCCATGTAGATTTATATCTAGGGAACGAAGGCTTAGTCCTATAGACTCCTTTCATAAACCTTATAATTCTATCATCTTGACTTATACCCTTACCTAGCACTAATGCAAGTGCAGAACGACAGGTATTGAGGCTTGAATAATTTGCGCCTAAGTGATATTCATTAACCAAAAATTCTAGGATGTTAGAAACACTGTTATCAAAAATATTAATCTTCTTTTTAATACAAAAATACCACCATTTTCTTAGAACTACATTATATTGTTTAAGAGAGCTGTCAGCCAACGATGATATTATTATTTTAATAGCACTCTCTGGTAACGATTGTTTTACGTACGATTGCTCGATAATACTGACGACACCAGGGTAAGTCCTTTCCAAAGTGGGTGTGGAGTCCTGAAAGGTGATAACAGCAATGAAGGACTCGGTTCAAAATAAATAACTTCATTTTGGGTTAGAGATAAAAAGAGTGGGTACCATGGCTGGCTAGGCCAATAAGGTACTACCATAATCCCAGTGGCTTTATCTGTCACTATTTTTCTTAGGCATTTAAGAATCAGTGAGAACGGGGGAAATGCGTAAAAATAATAAGGCGACCAGTCTATTGTGAATGCATCAATATTATATGCTGAAGGATCTCGTTTCCACGATATGTATTTCTTACATTTCGTGTTCAGTCGAGTGGCAAACAGATCAATTTCAGGTGCTCCGAAAGTATTTGAGATTTTTTCAAAAGCAAATGAAGCTAAGTCCCATTCAATGTCAATATTACAACGTCTCGATTCCTGGTCGGCTTCTGTGTTATCTTTAGACTTAATGTAGGAGGCAAACACAAAGAGTTTCCTTTGCTCACACCATTGCCAGATTTCTCTGGCTACGTCATTAAGGTGTGTATATTGAATTCCTCCATACTTATTTATGTAAGCGATAGCTGTAGTGTTGTCAATCCTAAGTAGAATTTCTTTATTATAAAGGTCCTTAGCAAAGCACTGTAAGCCTATAAGTGCCGCTTTTAATTCTAAAAGATTTATTTGTTCTTTGGATTCTGTGACACTCCACAAACCATGAGCACGTACTCCATTGCAATAAATGCCCCAACCCGTAAGAGATGAATCTGAGAAGATTTCAAGAGCATACCTACCACTATGTATTGGATTTTTTAAATTTAGTATATTATTTTGCCACCAGGAAAACTCTGACTTCAGGTTGAGTGAAAGATTCATGACACAATCATAGTTGTCCTCAGAATTACTTAGAGCTAGAAATTTTTCACGCTCAAAGCGTTTTGTATATAACCAACCATAACAGATTGCTGGACAAGCTGAGCAGAGTAATCCAAGATACTTTGCAAAGTCTCTAATTGTTATTGAATTTTTCCTAGCAATTCTTTTTGTTTGATCTAATATATTTTGATGTTTCCTATCTGGCAACATTAAACACATATCATGTGAATTTATTTCAAAACCTAAAAACTTTTGAATTTGTTTTGGTACCAAACTACTTTTTTCTTTATTTATGATGAATCCTAATCTCTCAAGAAAGTGCACCGCTGTTGCTGTACTTTTAAGGCAACTATTAAAAGAGTTATTTATGCACAACAAATCATCTAAATATATAACTAGTAGCAACCCCTGGTTCCTAAGGTAAGTTACTACTGGCTTCATTAATTTTGTAAAAATAAAGGGTGCTATAGACAAACCAAAAGGGAGACATTGAAATTCAAAAGTAGAACCTTGAAATCTAAATCTCAGATATTTTTTACTAGAATTGTGAATGGGCACTAAAAAATATGCTTCCTGTAGATCCATAGTTGTCATGAAACAATCTTTACTAATTAACTTAGTGGCAGTACGAATGTCTTCCATTTTAAAATGTTCCGGACTAATAAATTTATTAAGTGATTTCAGATTTAAAATGAGCCTAAATGACCCATCCCTTTTGGGAATCAAAAAAATATTAGATATAAACTGATCAGACGCGTCACTGCATTTTTTAATAGCTCCTGAACTTAGTAGTTTTGAAATGGACAGCTTTAGATGTTTAAGTTCTGTTTTACTGAACCTAGGGTTAGATGGTTCAAATTTTTGAAATGGAACCTTATCAAATGGAATTTTTAAACCTTTAACATAGTTTAATACTATTGGATCTTTAGTTATTGCTTTCCAATTGTTAAAAAAGTGGCTCAATCTACCAGCATGAACTTTTACCTCTACTGGTTCCTGCGAGTTCTGTAACCCATCTTCCGGAAAGGAGGGACTCGATTCGCAGCTGGCTGTCTCTGACCTTGCTGTGTTGTTTGTCCCTGATTGAATGTGTACCTCTGTTTCGGCCCACCCGGTTTGGTAGCCTTGATTGGTTGGTACCTGGGTGGGCCTCTCCAGTTTCCCTGTTGTCTGGATGTGGATGGAATGCTGCGCTTAATTTGAAGACCTGATTTTTCAGCTGTTTTTGTGGCTTTAATCTTTTCTCCAAGGCTAGCTCCAAAAAGAAATGAATCCCGTTTTACATCTGTAATAGCGGTTGAAAATTTTTTGTCCAGTGAAGAAGTTATTAACTTTCTTCTGTGTTGTGTGTTCTCATAGTGCAGGTCAAGAAAAATCTGGCTGACTTCTGATAGTCTTTTTAGGATTTCCACCTTTGTGTGGTCTTCTTTTATAAGAGAGGAGGCTAAATTGGTAAGCCCAGCAATACCCAAACCAAGTTGGTTTTGAGCCCTTTCTAGGAATTTGTCCCCCTGTTTAATATTTTCACTTATTACCGCAGATATTTCTAAGTTTATCTTTGGTGCTTTCACTAAAGTGAAATTCTCGGGTGTAAGGGTTTTCTTTAAAGTAGCTTCCTTCACCTCTTTGGTGAGCCCTTCTACCAGGACCCTACCCCAACGTTTAGATATTTCCTCATTGATAGGAGGTCCTAAAATTTCGCCTTTACCTATTGGATCACCAAGCGCCTCCAATATTTCAGGTGGTAAGACCTCAGATACCGGGTCCTCATTTGAGTTAGGGCCATGATCCTGCGGGAGCAGGTTGTCTGCGTCGGCACGTGGTGGACTAGCACCAGATATGATGGGAATATTATTATCTGACCCGTCTGAATGCGCAGAATATCGCCGTGAGTCTGGTGTTGGTGACCTTGAGCAGTGCTGGTCATATTCTGTAAGTTGTAAGAAAAGAACCACTGTTGGAGTGAACATAATCTCGTCTTTTAGTCTTTGTACGTACTCACGTTACGCCTCTAGACTGTTTAATTGACAAGCTGGTGTCAGGGACTGATATCGATACCCGAAATATATCGATATTTTCAGGAAAATACCAATACCAGAATCGATAACTGGGGTAAATATCGATATTTTGTATCGGTTATTTGAGTACCGATATAAAAATATCGATAATTATATCGATACTCAGTACTGATATCAGGCTGCAACGCGAAGTTGCGAGATCAACCGTCACGAGGGCGGGTGGCGGCGCGCGATCTCGGCGCGAAACAGAACGGCAACAGTGCAATGTATCAAACGCAACGTGTAGGTACGCCCGACGCCGTGGACGCCGTGGTGCTGAGCTTTGAAAATATTTTTTTCAGTATTTTAGCTGTATTGACGTAGGGTATACGTTACTGTAGTTGACGCGATGGGGCGTAAAAAGCAAAATAATGTTTATAGGCACTTTAATGTAGACAAAACCAATTTGAAATCGAAATGAAGTTATTTACTTTATTAATGCCATGTCAGATTTTTTATAGTGCTGAACATACGCGCGGTTTCAGTCACGCGACTTTTCATAGACTGTACTCATCGTCGACGCGCACGTTCGGTGCGAAACAAAAAACTAACTAAACTAAAACGAAGCGATTTTACTCGATTTAGATGAGGTTATTACTTTACATTACACTAGACTTTAGACACGAACAAGGACATGGTGAACACGAACATCGAACACTTTGTTCGCATGGGCGTTCCGTAACGAACATAGCGGGAGGAGTAATTTGATCGTATCCCATTCTAAAAAAAACCGCGGAAATTTGCGTTCGGTTGATCCCGTGCTGCGTTTTTATTACTTAACCTTTAGTTATTTAATTAATATTTAAGATATTTAAAGATTCCCTCTATCATTGTACACTTTACTCATATTTTCATTATGTTATTTAATCATTTGTATGCCCAAGTGGCTGATCATGGAATGAATTTTTTAGCATATAATTATGTAATGAACACCTGCATGTAACCCATGTATCACAAATAAACCATTTGATTTAATTAGATTTAAAAACCAGATTTCTGGAAGTTACCATCGATAGAAAAAAAAACCAAAATAATCTAAGTCAATTTCAAAGTCAAAGATTTATTTGCAGATAAATATGGTTACAAAAGTTCTTACATAGGTAAAATATTAGTAGCTCAACATATTCAATCATAATATAATGACATGCAAATTTTGTTACAATTAAAATTCTTTTATATTATAGAAGGGATTCTCAATTAGCCATTTGCGTAAAGCCCTTCTGAAGCGGACCATTGGAAGTTCTTTAATTTGGTTAGGAATCTTGTTGTATATCTGACTACACATAGGATAGCAACTCCGCCTATATAGTTCAGTTTTCGTACCAGGAATAATTAACCTATTAGGATATCTAGTTTTGAACTTACATTTATCTCCCAGTTTTTCAAACATATCAGGGTGAGATTTGGTAAATTTAAATATTTCCTCAATATAAATACCTGTTAATGTAAGTATTCTAAGTTTTTTAAACAGTGGTTTACAGGATGTAAGTGGGTCTACGTTACAAATCGCACGTATACACCTCTTTTGTGCGACGAAAGCTCTTCTGAGATGCACCGAGTTGCCCCATACCAGTATACCATAACGCAGTATTGATCCAACATATGCATGATAAGCCTACAATGTGGCTTGTCTACTTGTTAGGTTAGATATACACCATAGAACATAAGCAAACTTACCAAGTATTCTACATATCATATCAATATGACCAATCCAGGAACACCCTCATCTAGAACTATCCCAAGAAAAGTCATACTATCCGATTGTTGTATATGTTTATCTTTATAAGTGATATTTAAATCCATGTTATTCCAGTTTTTGTTACGAAATTGTACATATTTGGTTTTATCTAGGTTAGGTTTAAGGTTGTTCTTTTCCATCCAAGTTATTACTTTGCTTACGGTACTATTTATTTCCTCATTATAGTTTTCTTTAGTTTTAGGGATAATTACGGAAACATCATCTGCAAAGAGTATGCAGGGATGATCAGTTTTTTCTGCCAGGTCGTTGATATATATTAGAAAAAAAAGGGGGGCTAAAATACTGCCCTGTGGAACGCCTGCGCAATTGTAATCTAATTTGGATTTGAATTTCAGTTCACCGTTTTGATTAGGTTTATCCACAGTAATTTCTACAAATTGCGATCTGTTTGTAAGGTAACTTTTTAGCCATGCGTTTGCCTTACCGCGTATTCCATATTTATCACATTTTTTTAGTAATAGCGCGTGCGATACAAAGTCAAAGGCTTTTGACATGTCAAAAAATATAACAGTTGTCGGGATTTTCTGGTCCATATTTTTAGTAACTAGGCTAATTAAGTTAAATGCCGCTGTGGTTTTCGATTTCTTTTTTTGGAATCCATGCTGTTCATTTTTCAAAATTTGGAATTTATCGATAAAATTTATTAATCGCGTATGCATGACCTTTTCGTAAATTTTCGCTAAAATAGGCAATAGGGCTATCGGTCTGTAATTATCAACCAGTTTTTATTACCTTTTTTATATATTGGTTTAATAGCTGTCATTTTCAATTTCTCTACAAAAATAATCCCTCAGTTCTAACGGCGAAAATACTTCATAGAAGGTAATTAGTTTTTTAATAAGGCTAAACTGTATATCATATATAACTGAAATTACAAACACAACACATATTGAAATTTTCAAAATGTGTATTTTTTATGAATAGCGCGGCGGCGCGTGGCTGCGCGGCGTATCAGTTTGCTTTCGCTTTTTTTGAATATAGAATAGCCATAAATAAAATAATCTTATAACCTCATGATATTGATTAAAATAACTACATAAACCTAATAATAGTATCGTATTGATAATGATTATATTTGTATGTCGGGGTGTCAGGATTTACTCCGCTTCTATATCATGTGGGCAGACGATAGGTTTCGTGCTATGGAAAGACACTGAGCGATACATTGTTTCTAGCAAAACTAACGAATTACTTGAGATTACAACTTAGCAAAATAACGCGGGGCACAAATGAATCGGGTACAGTTCTAAGATGTCTAAACTCGGCCGCGATCAGACACTGACTGACCGACGTCCTGGCTCAGAGTTTACCATCTAGGCTCTGTGACAAGTGACGCTGTGGTGTGGGTAGACTTGTAAGTAGATCGCGTGATGTCACCACCGCGTACTTGGGATTCATTTTAAACCCGTACCAATGACCGTCTCCAACACGGCCATCCTACTTGCACACTTCCTCGTGTGATGGTTACCCTGCAAACAAACAGTCCACGACAGAAATTTGTTCCACTCGGTCACTCCTGACCAAACTCTACATACATCAGGTCGGTTAAGATAAAGAACTCTACTGTTTAATTTGAACCAAATCCTACTCTTTGATTAAATCAAACATGGTTAAATTGGGAATAATTGAAAATACAACAATGTCTACCCTGGGCCATGTACCATAGTTGTTCGAATCAATCTTTAAAACTCTACTGCAACTAAAAACTGCCAAGCTTACAGAAACCTTCGAGTAAAACCTCTAACACCACGGCTCTCCAGCCGACCAGCAATCGCATTGCTCTCACACATCCATCGCAAGGATCAAAACTCGCGCATTCATCAAATGGATCGCCCGTGTGCATCAACCACTGATTACACACTACGGCCGATAGAATGCTTTACTCGACCTTCTACCACAACTTAAGCTCGCTCATAATTATCAAAATCCTTATCAACATCGACTAGTACGTGACCCGCTGGCATCTTCCTAGCCTACCGTGTGCATACAAGTAGGCTCACTTCAGATCTAACAAACAATTAGGTCAATTAAAATGCTAGAGCAACCAAGTAGCTCTTCGTCCATTTAATCATTACACAAAGCAGGAATCTCATTCGTGGCCTATGGGCAACACTTGCCCTCCAACAAACCTCCGTTTATTTTACTATGTTCCTCAAGAACACCGAGTCCCATATGACTCTATGGTCTCTACCAGACCCGACCCCCGCCAGAGTTAAACGCACACCGCGTGGCCATGGACTTATTCGAGTTTCCTCAAGCGAGACAAATCTCCGGGCTATGACTACGTATTATCTACTGGTACGGTCGACCATCCGTACCAAGGTTCCACACTATTTCTCAACTCTAAATACTCTACTTCAAACGGTAATTGGCCCTCAGGCATTCTCCTTAACCTATCATGTGCATAGCACTTTTAATTCAAAGCTTTCAGTTTATAACACTATCACCGTCCAAAATCTCAATCACTATAAATTTACAACCAATACTCTCTTTTATTAAGGAACATTCAGTCCCCGAATCAACAAAAGCACTTTGGTCAGTTATTTAAATTTGATTTTGTCAAATTTAAATAACTGACCAAAGTGCTTTAATATTCCGGATGGGCTCAACGATGCAAAGGACGACTCGCGGCTCCACCGGTACAGCAGCGCTGGACCTACCTGCTATGCAGCGACTGGAAATATGGCCCGGCGCGGCGCACAGCACTTGAAATACACCAGTGAGCCACCGCTGGCTTGCTGTCGCCGCCCAACGCCTGCAGCAGCCGGCACAGGCAATGGCTTCCCGACGCCGGTCTCCCTTGTACGGCAATCTGCTTGGCCGCGTCTCGGCCCGTCGCACACGTGATACTTAATTGGGGTAGCGATGAAAACCTCCTACACCTCTGGCTCCCGGCGCCGGCGCGCACATCTGTAGCGGCTCTCCTTTGGCCTATCACCACTCAGTTTAATGAGGGCAGCCTTAGAAGTTTCAACGCACTTGAATCTAGCATTGAACAATTCCCTAAACCGGTCCCATGTCACACCTGGATAGCCCACAGTAGGGATGGGCGTTGAATGCACGAACCAGTTAATTCGACGGTTAAAGTACAATAAACGAGTCGATGGTTCAACGTCGATCAATCAACTAATCGAATTCGTAAACGAAAAGACGGGTGAATTTAGACTGCACAACGGTGTTCATAGCGTTTGGCAACGCGGATTTGTTGAAATAGCAAAGTCGGACAAACAAATTTGAACTATAAATATAGTCACATTAAGTTGATATTAATTGTATGGGCCAAATAGTCGTGTTGTCGACGGTCGAACGAACCGTCGAAAAGTGCGAGAAAAACGGTTTCACGTGGTTTTGATGTTTGTTGTGCTAAACTTTATTTTATTTCATTCTTATTGATTGACGCGCAAGGTCAGAGTTCAAGCACGTAGTGAATCATTTAAATGTTTGCGAGTGTAATTTTTAACTTAAAAGTAACGCAGCAATTAAATTAGTCCAGTTACGTCGAGCCGCCGACGTCGTCGCGAGACCAACAGGTCAGCCCAGTCCAGTCGTCGACGACGTAACCCAGTTAATCGACCAGTCGATGAACGAAAATGAACGGTATAGTTTCGTTTACGATAAATACGTCGACGACCCATCTCTAGGCCACAGCCATGTAGATGCGAAACCCTTCAACGCCTTGCTTAATGTCAAAATAAACTGGATTCCTTCCACTGCACTCACAACAAGAAACAAGTCAGCGATGTTGCGCCACGAGCGCGCAACAGACTCCGTTTCATCGCCTATCCACTTGCGACCGTTATCTGAGGAATGCCTACGATTAATTTTAGTGGACTTATTATGACGTAAAAACCAAAAATTCTCCTCAGTGAATTACGAATCCACTACTACGTAACTTAAAAATGTGAACTTCAACTATTGCAGATACTTCAATGAAAATAGCGTCAGAAATAGGTCTACCTTCAAAAACAATAACACAAAATGATTTAGGTCGACAAATTAATTAGTTTAGGAAACATGATGAAAATTGTAAATTGCAAACGAAATGCTTTGGAGGGATGGGCCCACCAACGACCAGAGGTGGCATAGTCCGCTTACGCCAGATAGATGCCCGACAACAAAGTTACAGTAACGGCAGCCACAGCCAATGTCACTTCAACCGTCCATCCGAGACAACAACCCTCAGTCAACCGCGTAAGTACTGAAAACGGCCGTTAATAAAATCATCCTCATTTATTGGCAGCTCATCTTATGTTTTGACGGTGTAACGCGTGCAGAAAAACATTTTCTTCGATTAAGAATAGGACGTCCTTAATTAATAAACGAGACCTTCGGGCTTTCGGATTTTTAAGTTGTATGCCTAATAGCATTGACCGATTATTTTTTATTTTTTTGTTTGTCATTAGAGATACGTAAAACAACGCCAGATTTCACGGTTTTTCTTTAAAGGCCTACAATTTGAAATCCGTCATCACTAGGCTTAGGGTTACCTAACCGTAAACCGTAACCGTAGAATCTAAATTTCGCGGGCTACCCTTGCGCTTCCACCTTAAAGATAGAAAATACAAACCAGCCAATCCGGCCATGTTGACGCACCAATCACTAGAAACCTAAATTCGCGTAGGTATCACACGCACGACCGTACCTAGACGGGCCAGGAGACGGATGGCGTGAATCGCAAATATGACCGCCGGATAAAGGTCATTTATTGGTAAAATATTGGTATTTTAGTATCGGTATCGATATTGGTATAGGCACATTAAAGTATATATATTAGTATACTGAATAAAAATATCGGTATCAATATCGATAAAGAGATACCGAAATATCAGTATTTATATCGATAATTTGATATCGATATCAAAATTGTATCGGTATGCAGTCCCTGGCTGGTGTACAGTACTTATGTTTACATTTTTAAGTCGTTGTACGTATTCACGATACGCCTCTAGACTAGTTAGTTATCAGCCGTGCTCACGTCACGGAGTATAACTGCCTACCCTCCAACTCAACTTTGTAAGTATGAGAACATGTGTCAATGTCAATGACCTTTCAGACTCGCTAGCAGTATTCGACAACAGCTGGAACCTACTTATTATCAAATGTAACAAACATAATCCTACGAACCTAATCCTTGCTAGGTACAAATACAACAACAATCACATTTTTACTAAAAAATAAAAAGGTTACGAGTAGCCGGCGATCTGCCGGCCGCCATTATAGAAATTGCTAAACAACAATAATGTCGAAACAAAAGTGTTTCAACGACAAATTTATTGGTATTTACGTATGCCAATCAATAGCAAATCAGTAAATTCATCGATCTTTGGCTAGTATTATTTAAATTAGGAGCAGATACGTAGTTAGTACTAGAGTAGGTACTAACCTTCTTCCTCCGTTGATGAATCGCGTTCACGTAGCTTTCGCTCCAAACGCTTTATTTTTCGTCGAATCCTTGAAACACTGCGTTCCCTTCGTCTTTTTCCCATTTTCACGCACTTTCACACAACTTTTTCAAACAAAAAGTTAGTTTTTCGAAACGCACGAAGTTGCGACGCCCGCACATAAAAAGGAATGAAGTTCGCGCCGGAGAGGGCGCTGTAGTCGACGGTTGGCGGATATCGTTTCACAACGAATTAGAATTTTATAATTTTGATTTTTATTTCCACAGCTCTAAAAATATGTGCGACGCCTATACATTGAGAAGTGAAACTACGTAGTAATTAAATCTTGAGGATGTAACGTCGTAAGTATAATTATGATCGGCGAGGAAGAGTTTAAAACTACAAAATGTTACTTTGATATAATAACATTCATGAAAAACACATTGCTGGATATAAAGAACACAAATATAATTATAACATTGCCAACTTTTAAATTTAACAATAACTTTAACATTTTATATAATTAACGACTAGAAATTTTCAACAACAAGCTTTAAACATATAGACAATTTTGCGCATAAATACGCATATATCCTGGACTCTAATTTGAATCTAAGCTATCATCATTCTACGTATACAAGATCGGGAGCTTTAAAAGATTACGCCATGAAAACTATCTTTGAGGACTTGTACAACCTTCTAGAAATTTTAGAAGAAAATACGCTTAATTCTTTTGGCTATAAGCATTTTACACCAAAATATTGCAGGTTTGTTAAATAAATCAAATGCACTGGTATGCTTAAATGAACTTTGTGATAAAAATATAAATGTGGATGTAGTTTGTATCACCGAGCATTTCATCATGAAGGGACTCGAAAAACAACTATGCATACCAAACTACAGTTTGGTTGCATGTTATAGTAGACAGGATAAAAAGAGAGGGGGAGCGTGTATTATTATTAATAACTGCCACCAATGGAAAGAAATACCTCAAATAGCTAGATTGTCATCACCAGGGGTTTTTGAGTGTTGTCGCGTTGAGCTAATTAATTATAAATTGATAGTCATATGACGCTATAGAGTACCGAATACTAAGAATATAACTGAATGTTTTAATAAACTTGAATTGTTGCTCAAAGATGTATCCAACCGGCTTAATAAGAATATTGTTATTGCAGGCGATTTTAATATCGATATTTTAAAACCAAATAGAAATTGAGTTTCACTGGAGTGTATGTTACTAAATGACAACTTAAAACTTGCTCTTAAACAACCTACTCGAATGGCTAGTAAGACATGTGTATAGATAATTTTGCGCATAATTTTAAAAATACAGTGAAAACAGACGTCTTGGAGTTTGCATTGTCAGACCATACAGCTCAGCTGCTTCAATGTCCGGTACCCACTGTATGCATAATAAAATACTGGCATATAACTAGAAGGGACTACTGCAAAGAAAATATAGCTAAATTTAAAAACTGTATAAGCCGTCTCAAATTTTCGGAGATATATCTTACTGAAGATCCTAATTTGGCTTATAATGAATTTATGAACACATTTAAATTGTTCTACGATTTATGCTTTCCGTTCAAAGAAACCAAAATCAACACATTTAATAAACCCAAATGGCTATCAAATGGTATTAAATTGTGCAGTAAGATAAAAAAAAAAAACAAAACTCTTATGGCAATTTAGATTGAATCCTAACCACGAAAATAAAAAGAAATATGCTACTTATTCTAAATTGTATGGTAAAATTATTAATCTAACACAGAAAGCACAGAATAATTACAAACTAAAACAATCAAAAAATAAATCAAAGACGACATGGCAAATAATTAATCGGACAATAACAATATTCCTAAACAGCAAATTGAAAAACTAAGAATTGGTAATCGAACTATTTACAAACCTTTGGATATCGCTAATGCTTTTAATGACTTTTTTGTTGACAAAATTCATCCAAAATTTGATGCCGAATCTAAACCAAAAGCATCCATTAAATCGAGAAGTGTTAAATCAATGTTTATGGCTCACAGCACACCACACGACATACTTAAAATAATAATGTCATTAAAAAACACTGGTAGTGTAGGTTTTGATGGGATCGCCACTAAAATATTAAAGTCAGTATCAGTCGAGATTTGCAGTCATCTGAGTCACTTAATCAACCTCAGTATATGTACGGGCGTATATCCAGAAGCATTAAAAATATCCATAATAAAACCGCTATTTAAGAAAGCAGATAAGGAATTAATGGAAAATTATAGACCCATGTCACTCATACCAGTCATCTCAAAGGTATTCGAAAAGTACATTTACAAACAGTTAGCTAACTTCATTGAAAAGAATAACATATTATGTGAAGAACAAAAAGGATTTAGCCAGCATAGAACCATCGATATGGCAATTTATGACTTTTTGTTTCCTATTATCAGAAATATGGATAAACGATTCCCCATATGTGCCATATTTTGTGATATGACGCAGGCTTTCGATTATGTACATTATAATACATTGTTAAATAAGTTAGAAGCCTACGGCATAAGTAACGTGCATAGGCAACGTGCTGGAACTAATGAAATCGTATTTAAAAAACAGAACACAGATAACTGAAATTAGTCGCATCAATGTAATTAATAAACATGAAGAGATATCACGGTCACGAGAACGCAAAACTACATTCGGTGTTCCACAGGGAAGCGTTGTGGGCCCGTTTGGATTTATATTATATGTTAATGATATGCCCACGTCCATTTAACATCCCTTAACCATGTTTGCTGATGATAGTACCATTACGATCCCTTGCAAAAACGTAAATACATGTGAAACGGACATAAATAATTCTCTTGACAATTTAATTAAATGGCTAGATAAAAATAATTTGTATATTAATTTAAGTAAGACTAAGATAATGCACTTCAGACAACGTATGCCTCGTGTACCTAACCTTCACATACAATACAAAAATGATGACATTGATGAAGTAGCTGATACCAAATTTTTAGGACTACAAATAGACTGCAGTTTAAACTGGAAAGCGCAATATCGACATGTTGTGTAAAAAATTGAGTTCATCTGCATTTGCTTTACATAGATTATCCTCCATACTAGACACAAAAACACTTCTTGCGGCTTACTACGGTATAGCTGAATCTTACTTACGCTACGGTGTCATTTTCTGGGCGAACTCAACCGATAAAGAGGCAGCATTTAAGGCTCAAAAAAGATGTCTCCGGTCAATGTTTAAACTAAAAACCACCGACAGTTGCAAGCCATATTTTAAGCAGTACAACATATTGACACTTCCCTGTATCTATATTCTTGAAGTAGCTATGTTTGTGAAGAACAATCCAAATCGTTTTGAATCCCGATCCTTACCCGATCCAACCGATCTTTACCCAAGAAACAGACGTGACAATTCAACATTAAATAATGTACCGTCACACCGTGTCAAACAACTATGATGAGCAAAAGTATTTATTGCATGGCCCCAGTTGTTTATAATAAATTGCCAAGTGCTTGGAAAGACTTAAAAACGGTGAAATTTAAAAGTAGACTTCGTAAATTATTAATAAATACAACATACTACAGTGTTACTGAGTTTTTAACGGACTATTTTTTATCAAACTACAAAATTTTAATTAATTAATAATGATTTTACTTGTCGAATATGGTGTATGGTCTATGACCTGGAATTTTAATGTTTGTTTTTGTTTATTTATCTTCAAACCACGATTTTTTTTTTTTTTTTGTACTTTTTATACTGACAATTTAAATTATTGACAATTTTATTTAACGAATGTATAATGTAATAATTAAGTTGATATTTTTAATGAACATTTGAATTTTATTAATTTTATTTAGTGAATTACTTTTATTTAATTAATTTAATGTATAAGAATTTAAATTTAAATAATTTTATATAATGATAATGTTTGCATGCCGAATGGTGAAATATGGCAGAACTCTGATGAAAACCTACTACTATCTACTTGTGTATAACCCATATTTGCAAATAAATGCTATTCTATTCTATTCTATTCAACATATTGTAATAATATAATACACAAAAACACCAAAAATAAAAAAATAATAGTAACAACTTATGTAATACATCACTACAGGTACTTACCTAACACTAAATATTTTGATTAAACACTGTTTTAAACTTTCACCGTTTACACTTACTCATAAACTGTCACTTATGGGATATCTTCCGTGATTGTCTATTATTTTGAGTTCCCGATATTTCGACGCTGTTGCAAGCGCCATGATCGCGGGTTGACTGGAGAATGCGGGTGGCTGAAAAATACAATTGTTAAGAGCAGACAAATCTGTCCACCCTCTTTCTTTGTCTTTCTTTGCTACGCGCGTGCAAGTGTATCTTGATTGGATTTACAAAAATAAAGGTCATTAGTTTAGTACAACATTCATGGAACTTATTTAATACAACTGTAACCTCTGCTTTTTGTAGAAAGAGACGGAATTACTGTATTACGATACGCGCAAATGAAAGAGCATGAAATTTTGTGTGTTTGGCACTAAAAAAGTGAAAATTGATAATTTTGTAGTTAGTGCAATTGTGAACTAAGGCATCAATATGACCATAATATTTAAAATGTTCCACTTTCTAAGTGGCGTTCCAAATGATTTTATGGCACGTATCGTTGCCTGCCATTTTCTCGACCTTATAAATCAAGCCATGGCTGTGAGCGACATAGTTTTTGTCGTCTGTAATTCATTAGATACGACCTGGGTAACTTTTGCTGGAGATCTAAACAAATAAGTGGACATGTATTGGTAGTTTGTTGTAAAAACGTGCAGTTTGGCACTTAAGTACTTTCGGAGCCTACTCGCGTCACGCGTGCACCTTCACACGTTCTATGAATCAAGAACCGTATGGAGCCATGCTCGAACAACTTGATATTAGTGCCGGCGCCTAAAATTCAACACCCTCACACTGCAGTTGTCACTGTGGTGGTGGTGGTGGACTGGCCGCCTATTCTTGATTAGTACGCTTACGCATAGGTTTTTATCGATAGAAAACTTATTCGAAAACACATTCGAGTCCTCCCCCGTTTCATAGTGCGCATGTGCCATCCCACCATACATATTGCAAGTGGACCCTCCAGGTGCGTCACTGGCATTACGTTTGCGCTAAAGTGAACCCACCTGGAGGGCTCTCGGCATTAGGTTTGAGATTAAAATTTAAAACCCTAAAATAAATGGTAAAATAAAGTTTTCAGGGGGTATTATCGCTATATTTGCTATCTTTTTTTTTTTTTTTACCGATGGGTAATCATCAAATAACCCCTCCCGCTCTGGGCTGAGCAGGAGGGAGTGTCAGACTTTTACTGACTAAAACCCATCCATGTTCCTTCTTTTGCCCTTTGTGTTCCAGGGCCGCGGTATCTCTTTCGAACAGTCCCGCAACCCTGGCAGGCGTCGGTCCTTACGGACCCCTCCCTGTTTGCTGACTCTCCTTGAGGCGCGCGTGGAACACGAACGCGCCGTCGACACGGCCTGTCGTCATAAGACGGACGGACGGCGAGCTAGCCCATAGCTCACCGTCCACAGGCCCGCGCCTACGGTGGCCGGGGGCCACCACGTGGCCCCCGACGCCCGGTGCGTCTCCTGCGGCGGCTGGGACGTGAGGTTCTCTCCCTCTCACGTTCCGCCACCTCCTTCGCTAGCATGACTGCTTCGCAGAAGGAGGTGACGGCGTCCCATTCCGTCTCGCTCCGGACCATGGATTGAACCAAGGCCGGAAGCGAGAGGTCGCCGCCGCCGATCGCCGCTACGAGGACACGGCGGTGCTCCGCCCACGCGGGGCAGATCTCCACCGTGTGCTCCACCGTGTCCTCCGGTCGATCCTCACAATGGTAGCACCCGGGCGTTTCCTCCCGCCCGATTCGGTGCAGGAACCTCCCGAAGCAACCGTGTCCGGTGAGGACCTGCGTCAGGCGGAAGGTGAGGGCGCCGTGGCGCCTCTCTAGCCACTCCTCAAAGAGGGGACTTATCGCCACTATTGTGGCGTGCCCTGCACGGGGCTGCGATAGTCGCTCTCTCCATGTCGCCATGAGATCGCGCCGGAGGTCTGTCCGCTGAGCGACAATTTGCCGCGGCAGCAGAGTTACCCCCGGCGTAGTGCCTCCACGCGCCATTCGTGTAGGCGCGCGAGGACTATCGCCTCCAGATCCCATGGCGGCAATCCGGCAAGGAGGCTCGCCGCCTCGCCGGAGATCGTGCGGTATCCCCGGACCAGCCTTACGGCTACCACCTTTTGGGGCGCGTTCAGGTAGTGGGCGGCTCGCCGCCTCAAGGAACGCGCCCACACCGGGGCCCCGTAAAGGGCCATGGACCGCACGACCCCCGCGTAGAGCCTCCGGCAGGAGGCGTTTGGACCCCCCAGGTTGGGCAGGAGCCGCTTGAAGGCAGCCCCGGCCCGTTCCAGTTTGGGGGCCAAACGTCGGAAGTGCTCCACGAAGTTCCACCGGCTGTCGAGGACGAGACCCAGGTACTTCAACGTCGGCTCGACGCCGATGGAAACCCCTCCTACCGTGAGCATGGATCCCGACGGTGGCGCATTCCGAGGCCCATGAAAGCACATGGCCTCGGACTTGTGCAATGCCACCTCGAGACCCAATTGCCGGATCCTCTCCACGACCATCGCAACCCCGCGTGTCATTAGCTCGGCCGCCGCCTCGTGCGACCTCCCTTGTGCCAGCACCAGCGTGTCGTCTGCGTAGCAAACTACGCTGACGCCGTCAGGGAGGTCGGCGCGCAGCACCCAGTCGTACCCGATGTTCCACAAGGGCGGCCCTAGAACCGATCCCTGTGGAACACCGCACGACATCTCTCGCCGGTTCCATTCTCCGCTGTGACCAGGGTAAATGACAAACCTGTCCGACAGGTAGTCCCCGACCACACGACGAAGGTAGGTCGGCACCCGGTGATGCCGGAGTGCCTCCCTGATGCAGCTCCAGGGCATGGAGTTGAAGGCGTTGGCGATGTCGAGAGACACCGCCAAGACCACCCCACCCCGGGACACTGCATCCCCCGTCGTGAGGGCTCTCACGCGCATGATGGCGTCCACCGTCGAGCGCCCCCTGCGGAAACCAAACTGGTGTTCCGCAAGATCCGGCCCCATCTCCGCCAGGTGCCCGGCGAGGCGGTTGGCAATGACTCTTTCAAAGAGTTTGCCCACCTCGTCGAGCAACACGATGGGCCGGTATGCGGACGGAGAGTCCGCAGGGCGCCCCGGCTTCCGTATGAGGACCAGCTTCCCCGTCTTCCAACGAAGCGGGAACTGGCCTCTCTCCAAGCATGCGCTTAGGAGCCCCTCCAGTCGGGGCCCGAGAGCCTCCAAGGCCAGGACCCAGGCTTTGCCAGGTAAGCCATCGGGTCCCGGGGCGGCAGTTTTGGCCTTAAGCCTGCCTACCGCCACTCTCAGGTCTACCCCGGTCACTTCCGGAATGTCGTCATCGTCCTCTGGGTGGTCCGCTTCCAGCACCGCAAGCGGCGGAGCCATAGGCGGGGGAGTGTGCTCCCCTCGCGAAGGGAACAGAGCGCTCACCACGTCCTCCACGAGCTCAGGCCGGAGACTCTGCGTCAGCGGAGGGGCCCTGGTGCGGAGTTTATCCCGCACCATCTTATAAGGGCGCCCCCACGGATCTCTGTCGAGAGTCTCCAGCATCTCCTCGCGGGCCACATCCTTGGCCCGCAGGACAGCCTCTTGGAGGGCGGTCTTCGCCGCTCTGTATCCCTCATACAGCTCCGCCTCAATGGCCGCCGCATCCGGAGGGCGGATGCGGAGCCTGCGATGCCTGGCGTACAGGTGCCGCGCATCGACGCACGCCTCGCGCAGAGACGTCAGCTCTCGCGACCACCAGTACACCTGACGCCGGGCGCTTTCTGACCGAACCCGGGGCATAGCCACGTCACATATATCGGACATGGCCTCCTGGAACCAACCCGCCTCATTGTTGACGTCGGCAGGCCTGTCCGGTGATGTCACCCAGGCCTGCACGATCGAGGCTTCCAGGAGGAGCTCCCGGTCCAGCTGTTTCAGCGCCCAACGCGGACCACTCGGGGCCTGTAGGACCGGCGCGCTTGGGGTCTGGGCGGAGACGTCAAACCGGATATACCGGTGGTCGGAATAGGTCTCCACCCCCTCCATGACGCGCCAGTCAACGACACGCGGTGACAGAGCGGGGCTAGCGAACGAGATGTCCACCACCGACTCGCCCCGCATCCGCACACACGTGGGAACAGAACCCCTATTTAGGACGACCAGGCCTGCCTCCAGGGCCCAGTCCTCCACCATCCTTCCCCGCACGTCTGTACAACGAGAACCCCAAGCCAAGTTCTTGGCATTGAAGTCCCCGAGCACAAGCACGGGGAGGGAATGGCTTCCGATGACGACACTCAACTCCCTGAGGGAGTTGTGGAACTCGGCGAGAGTATGGTTCGGGGAGAAGTAGACTCCCGCTACAACGATCTCCCCGAACCGTGCTGCTACGCACCCCCGACCCTTCCTGACACTTTTATGGGTCGGGGTACCGGCGGCGGCCGACGAAATTATGGCCACTGAGCCGCTAAGGTCCTCCACCCAGTCGTCCCTGGGCGGGACAAAGTAGGGCTCAGAGACCACGGCGACATTGATCGACCACTGCGCCATGCTCTGGAGCAACAGATCCTGAGCGCAGGCGCAGTGGTTGATGTTCGCCTGAAGGAGGCGTAATGGGGCCGTTATTGGCACTCCATCACGGTCTCCACTCGGGCCCCCTGCGAGGGCCCCGCTGCGGGAGGAGCAGCGAGGGCGGTGGCGGCGGCAGCGGCGGCGACACTGGCGGTGGCTGTGGCGGTGGCGACGGTGGGGGCGGTGGCTGAGGGCCTTCCTTTGCCCCTGGCCTTGGCGGGTGGAGCGCAGGCCTTGCTCCCTGCCCGGTGCTCAGCCGGCCCGCCAGTCGCCGCACATGAGACGCAGTGCGGCGTGGCGAAGCAGGCCGCGGCCTTGTGACCGGGCTGACCGTAGCGGAAGCAGAGCCCACTGCGGTCCACCTCCGAGGTGCATTTCACTGACACGTGGTGCCCCACATGGCAGCGGAAGCACCTCAGAGGTCTGGGCTCCAGCAGCTTCACCTGCGCAGACACCCATCCCACCAGGAGCCTTCGGCCCTCCACAATATTTTTCGCCGCCGTCACCGGGCAGCTAACCGTGATGGTTCGCATGCCCGATAGGTCCGGACGTAAGGTGCCTGCCTTCACCTGCTCGGCAGGGCACCCACCAGTCCTAGTGACGGCGGCCACCACCTCCTCCTCGGTTACCGAGTCGTCCAGGCCCAGGATGCGCAGGTCTGCGCATCTGACGGGCCTGGACACTCGGGCCTCGTCCGCATCTAGGGACGCTCTGAGCTTTTCAGCTAGAGCGTCAGCGGACGAGCCACTGGTTTCACCGGGGATCTCCAGTACTCGAGCCCCTGTCGCGGTGACTTTAAGCCGGAGGCCCCCGGTGATTCCAAGCTCGCTGAGGTTCACCGAAGCCTTGGCCTTCGCAAGCACGTCGCGGTAGGATACGCCCCTCTTTTCCGCTTCCGGCCGCAGTGTGATCACTACAGCCGCGGTCTTCGGGGCGCGGAGCCTAGCCGCGACGCTTCGCGCCTTGTGCTGGCGTCTTCGCTCCTCATTGCGGGCCTTTTTGGCCGCCTTCCTCCCTTTTTGCTTCTCCCCGACCACCTGCCACCCGGCTTCGGCCACGATAGGCTTAGGGGGCTGGGGAGCCGCCACCGAGGGGCAAGATGGCTGAACCGCCTTGCCCTTCTTCTTTCTGCGGGCCGCCGCCTTTTTAGCCGGCGCCGGATTTACCGGAGCCGTCTTTTCGGGGGCCGACACAGCCCTGCCGGAGGGCTGGCTGGACGGCCCAGGTCCAGAGGCGGCAGCCGCAGCAGCCGCATATGACACTCTCGGGCTTGGGCCCGAGGCTGCCTTGTTTGCCGCCAGGGGGGGGCGCAGCACAATGCCCTCCAGGACGGAGAACCGTGCCTGGAAGGCCATATATTTGCTATATTTGCTATCTGTGGGGCTATTTTCATGCCCTAGTAGGGTGGGGGATGTGTAATAATGAAGAAAAAAAAAAAAAAGGAAAAATCGCCCGCTCTGATCCCGTGACAGTTTGAGATTTTCAAGCAATTTTTTTTTATTAATTTTATTTGCGTAATCACAATTATTGTTTCTTTTCGATTTTAATAAATTACAGTTTAAAACTTTTGAATGATTACAAACGTTGCATTGCATTTATAGATAGTTTCTTTGACAGTTAGTTTTGTGTGAACCACCCTGTAACTCTATTAATTACATATTCTATTCCTTCACTTGTTATACTGGGTTAAATTAAATTAGCTAGCGATACTCAGCAGCTGTGATGGATTTCGATATCTAAACATACCGAATAAACCAAACAAAAAATGGATTTGATGACATTTTGTTAGATTAGGTTAGTTAACGATCACAAGTAGCTTAGTTATTTTAAATACAACATCGATTTAAATCATAGATGTGCCCTTGCCGTACTTGCCGCTCGTTTAAACTTCACAGTTTATAAACACGACAAATGAAAATGTTGCAGAAAAAAAAACAAAAAACTTAAAATTACTTCCGGAACTCGGTGCCTTTTGCTTGTTTCATAGACATTTTGCATGTTTGCAAGGTTTAAAGAAACCTTATACGAACGAAGGGGATGATAGTCTAGGCATTCTAAGCAATATCTATTCTAAATGTCATGTCTGTAGAAGTTTCTGTAATATGTAGCTGTGAGAGATAAACGGGCAGACAGACTAAATCGCACAATAATAAGTTATTAATAAGTTACAATAGTTTTTGTCTATTTTGATACCGAACATTAAAAAGCCTCGATTTTGAATTCATTTTCGTGACCAAAAATGTAAAAATAATTATTTTTAGAAAACCTTTAAAATCGGACCACGTGGGTTCTCGATATCTAGGAAGAGGTCGAAAATTTATTGAAAATAAAAATGCTTGTAATTTGAAACCACGGCGTATTCTTATTAATCTTGTTATAATATACAACTGTTTTTATTTTTACGTTATTTGATGCTGTATTCGCTAAGAAAAGCCTACATTCAAAATGAGCCCACCAGGTGGGTTCCCGGCATCCCAAGTGCGACTTGAGTGAACCCACCAGGTGGGTTTCCGGCACTGAATGTACGAATGCACTATTTTGGAGACAGTGTTCATCGTCAATAACTGACCTTTGCTCAATAATAAGCTAAAACAAAAAAAATACATGATCAATTCAAACCTCCTCCTTTTTAGGAGTCGGTTAATAAAAGTGATGTGTCATCTGGAAATAACACTATATCATGATCTATATAAGGTAATGACGATTCAGTGATCGTCATTACCTTATAAAGAACGATCAGATATATCACTATAAAGAACAAAAATAAAGAAGGACCCGAATTGAGCTCTGCGGAACTCCCATAGTGACAGAATTCGGAGATAGTTTGCCGTTGCTTTTTAATATTTTAAATTAGTGTCCTTGATTGATGACACCCGCACACAACTCATTTGTACTTAAATTCTTATTTAAATTTTGAGTATTTTCGCTGTTCCTTATAGTTTCGGATTGGGCCATCCACGCCCACTTGAAAAATTCATCCTGTGTATGTGTAAGTAGATACTTACTTTTAGTCTTATTTTTATTATTATTTTAGTTCTATTTGTAGTTTGTATGTACAGGGTGTAAGGGACATCCCTCTACAAACTGAGGGGTGAATTCAGTTTAACACATTCAGTGCCGGGAACCCACCTGGTGGGTTCACTCAAGTCGCACTTATGATGCCGAGAACCCACCTGGTGGGCTCATTTTTAATGTGTGTTTTTCTTAGCGAATACAGCATCAAATAACGTAAAAATAAAAACAGTTGTATATTTTAACAAGATTAATAAGAATACGCCGTGGTTTCAAATTACAAGCATTTTTATTTTCAATAAATTTTCGATCTCTTCCTAGATGCCGAGAACCCACGTGGTGGGTCCTATTTCAGGGATGAAAAACCATATGCACGATTTTAAATATTTTCTAAAAATAATTATTTTTCCATTTTAGGACACGAAAATGAGTTCAAAATCAGGGCTTTTTAGTGTTCGGCATCAAAATAGACAAAAACTAATACTTATTACTGTGAAATTTAGTCTGCCTGCTCGTTTATCTCTCACAGGCACTCACAGCTACATATTTCAGAAACTATTATCGCTACAGACTTGACATTTGGAATAAATAATGCTTAGCATTTTTCAATTAAATTGCCTAGACTACGATCCCGCCATCCTCTTCGTGTTAGGTTTCTTTAAACCTCAAATATGCAAAATGTCGATGAAACAAGCAAAAGCAACGACTTCCGAAAATAATTCTTTTTTTTGTTTTGTTTATAAAAAGTTTTTTTTTTGAAACTTTTATATTTGTATATCGTGTTTATAAATCGTGAAGTTTAAACGAGTGAGCTCATCTCAGTGTGAACACGGTTGCGCGAAGTACGGCAAGGGCACATCTATGATTTAAATCGATGTTGTATTTAAAATAACTGCACTACTTGTGGTCATTAACCTAACAAAATGTCATTAAATCCGTTTTTTGTTTGGTTTTTTTTTGTGTTAAGATATCGATATCCATCACAGCTGCGAAGTATTGCTAGCTAATTTAATTTAACCCAGTATTACAAGTGAAGGAATAGAATATGTAATTAATAGTTACTGGGTGGTTCAAACAAAACTAACTGTCAAAGAAACTACCTACAAATGCAAATGCAACGTTTGTAATCATTCAAAAGTTTTAAAATGTTATTTATTAAAATCAAGAAACAATAATTGCGATTACGAAAAAAAAATTGCTTGAAAATCTCAAAAGGTTGAACACCCCTGTCACGGGATCAGAGCGGGCGATTTTACTTTTTCATTTATTTTTTTATTTCTTTATTATTGCACTTCCCCCCTACTAGGGCATGAAAATACCCTCACAGATTGCTAATATAGCGATAATACCCCCTGAAAACTCTATTTTACCACTTATTTTAGGCTTTTAAATCTTAATCTCAAACCTAATGCCAAGAGCCCTCCAGGTGGGTTCTCTTTTGCGCAAACGTAATGCCGCGGACCCACCTGGAGGGTCCACTTGCAATATGTATGGTGGGATGGCACATGCGCACTATGAAACGGGAGTGGACTCGAATGTGCATACCTACTAAGATGATCGGTACAAGAAATTATTTCAGGAATGTTATGGGAATCCAATAATGATTTGTTTTATTTCTTCATATGCAATGTATCGTTACCGTGGCAAAATGCACGTAGCGAACGGCAAGCGCGACGACCAGTTCGATGAACTTTGTAGCTAGGCTGAAAGTGAACAGCTAATTTCACGCGTCGTTCGTTTCATCATCCATTGTTGGATTTTTGATTTTAGGCGTATTACATAAATTCAATGCTGCGTACAGGGAATGTTATTTTACATTGAAATAAAGGAATAGTACATAAGTGAAAAAAAAATAATTAAAAACCAGAGAAAAATTACGGTGGAATATGATAAATAATAAATATCATTTATTTTCTCTACACAAGTTACTTAATGCTAGGGTTACAGTGGAGCACGAACAAGGAATAACTTTGTGAGAGACTGGTGCTTGAAGTAGGTCTCTATAGAAACCTGTATTACAAGTCACCAGGGCCCTCCCGCAGCTATTTGCCTGCTAACTTGAATGGAATAGTTTATGCATATTAAGAAGAGCGCAGGAAACTAATTTAAAACACAAACTAAAAACATAAAATGAAAAAAAATATTGTGGAAATATCAGAACGTGTGTGAGTATCTAGAGAGTGTGTATGATCGAAATGTGATTAGGTGTCTATGTGTAGGAGGTTGATTATGTGACTGTGATGTGAGGATTGTTGAAAGTAAATTTGATGCGAGCAAGATTGTAGGAAGACTGCGGTTCGAGTACAATAGTATTTAAAAGCAGCAGAGAGGATGGTTAGCTAGAAGAGATTGTCTATCTGAGAGGGATCAACAGTTTTTCTGTTTCCTGGTAGTCTAAAGTTTTCAAATATGTAGTGACTGAGGTTTTACATTTATATTTCGTTAGAGGATATATATTAAGAGTTTTGTTTAATTTATTATACAGGTATGGTCCGAGAAACAAGAAGAAATTATGGGAGTGAGCACAGTTGCATGCTTGTGTCCGGCACACCCTGCCTTTTCGGCGCTTATCCTTTTGGAGATTCGGGTTGTATTTCAATAAGGAGTGTTCTTTCAGCACTGTACGCAATACGAAGGACTGTCTTACAGTAAGCACATCCCACTCTTTAAAAAGGTCTACAGTAGGGAATAAGTAAGAAAGCCCGGCACCAACTTTGTGAATAGCGCGCTGTGCCCTCTCGACATCAATTAGGTGAGTCTTGGCGGCACCACCCCAAGAAGTAATACAATAGTCGATAAGGGATTGACATAAGGAATCGTAGACCATCTTTGTAACCCTTCGGTCTGCTGCTTGCCTGAGAGTTTTGAAAATGTAGATTAGTTTGCGCAAACGGGCTACCAAGGATTTTATATGCGGTTTAAAGGTCAGAAATTGGTCTATAACGATACCAAGGTATTAGGTGTCATTGACTCTTTGGAGAGTGGGACATGAGCACAAGGATGTGCCAGGAACACAAACATGACAGGCAATACTAAGATAGGGTGGAGGTAGTTGATTTGATCTGTGGGCAAACGTGATATATTTAGTTTTGTTAACATTTAAAGTTAATAAGTTTAATCGTAGCCATTCGGAGGCTTTGTTAAAACCCTTTTGGGCAATATGAAAAACATCCTCCCAGCTCTGTCCACTAAAAAAGAGGGCAGTGTCGTCAGCGAAAGTAAATTTTTTTCCACCGTGTAGCTGAAGTTGGCAGAGGTCATTGATATATACCAAAAACAACGTAGGGCCGATTATACTGCCTTAAGGCACACCGTAATCGACCCGAGCCTCGTTGCTTAGCCCACTGTCAATCCGAACCCTTTGCTTCCTTTCTGTAAGGTAATCCTTCATTAATTTTAAGGGAATACCTCTTACACCAAGCCTTTCCAGCTTATTGAGTAGGTGAGGGATTGAGACTGTGTCGAAAGCTTTTGCAAGATCCAGGAACAGTGTTATGCATTTATTCCTTTGGTCTAGTTTGGCAATAATGGATTGCAAAAGTTCATGTACCGCGTCATTGGTTGATTTATTGCAACGAAAACCAAATTGGGCAGGCGAAAGAAGATTGTTAGTTTCTAGGTAATTTGTTAGTCGTCGGTTGATAAGCCGTTCCAGGATCTTGGACAGAGTAGGTAAGATGGAGATAGGCCGGTAGTTATCTACACAGTTTCTCTCCCCGCCCTTGTGTATAGGTTTGATAAATGCCAATTTAAATGCTCTAGGGAAGACACCTGTCGCTACAGCAAGTTGGCAGATGTGGGTAATGGGAGAGGTAAGAAAGACTATGTACCTCTTTAGGATATTGCCAGATATATGGTCGATTCCTACGGCACAATTCTCTTTTAATCCATTTATGAGGGAAAATACTTCTTCTTCATCAGGAGGGAGCATGACAAATGAGTGTACGGCATAAATAGTTGAAGAGTCATTGGGCATTGGGCAGGTTTGCGTTGAAGCGGTAGTTCGCTCCGCCAGCCTTCAGCCTTCCAACGTTAGAGTTTTTTGTTGTAGCTGTAACTCGACTAGCATATCTTTTATTTCACATAGCGCAGAATCATCATATTTACGTTTGAATCGACGCGCCATGTTTACTTGTCCACTACAATCTGGGTCCGAGCCCACACAGTCCGATGCTGTGTCTGACTCCTGTGCTAAAATACTCGGTTTAAGTAAAGTTTGGGTAGATTTTTTGGGCGGGGTTCGCCGAGTGGGCATCATGATAACAAAGCGTTCACAAGTTAGTCAACGATGCGACTAATCTGGGTATTGTAAAGAAAGGATTACTCACTTCACAGTACTTAGTACCTCATACAATTGTGTGATCGTAGTGTTTGATCCAGAAGAGAAATGAACCTTAGCGCAAGGACATAAGTTCCAAGAAGCTCGTAGGTAATCGCGCGTAATATGATTCAGAATAAGGAGCTGAATGCACCCTGTCAGTTTGTGGAGGGCTGTCCCTTACACCCTGTATTTTTTACATAAACGATTTTTTTTTGCTTAAATAAAGTAAGTTACCTACCTACATATTAGCGTTATTCGACGAAATAGGCACATTGTACTACGAAACAATGAGATACGTTATTTATACTCCAACATGTCCTCAAAAGGAACCTATGGTGTTAGAAGCTTTTATTCTACAATCGAGACGCATTAATTACTTCGGCTATAAAATAAAAATAACAATGATTGGACGGCGCGGTGTACTATTAAATAATAAGACCAACACTCCGCTATACCTCGATAATAATAATACTGTGGCTATACTCCGTAGACGTTTCGCTCCAGTCATCCTGTTGACATCAACTTTACATGTTTTACCGTGTCTGTTATCAATTTAAACTCCAAATACAGAGCAAGTTGTGAGTGTATAGTGGTGTTAGCACTTTTAATTTAAAAAATGGTAAGATTTATAAGTAAAAAACAATTGTTAAATGTTTAAATAAATAGAGTATCCATTTACGCAAAGGTTTTAAGGAACGTACAAAAAACAAAAATCGGCCGGACTCGTTGCGGAAGCTAGTTGAACATTAATTATAATTTCATTCGTTGGCTTTTATTTTACGTAACGACTGTGAGTTTGGCAGTTTTGTAGATCTTCGACAGCCGTGACAGGTAGTCAGTGGCCCGAAAGTCTGACAACCAGTCTTACCAAGGGGTATCGTGTTACCCAGTACTAACTGGGTTGTGGAGGTTAGATAGACAGTCGCTCCATGTAAAATACTGGTATTCAGCTGCATCCGGTTAGGCTGGAAGCCGACGCCAACATTGGGAAAAGGCTAGGTTGACGATGACTGTGAGTGTTGATGATGACTGTGAGTTTGACAAACTATACAGCGTGTAACAGAAAGGGTATAATCATATGGAATACTGTGGTACGGACCATCAAACTGAACAACTTTCTCTATGGGACCACCATCAAAATCGTAAAAAAAAAATCAGCTGTCCCATTTGGGTCGAGTAGGTATTGAAATTTTGTATTGGACAGCTGATTATTTTTATACGATTTCGATGGTGGTCCTATAGAGAAAGTTGTCTAATACATATAATCTGAGACAGATTGAGTTACCAAAAGTTGATAGGAGAAGGGTGCTTTTTAGGTATGTATCTACCAGTAGCGAAGGGTAAATTGTAAGAGGTAAGCCGGAGTACATATCTTTAATGTTGATTATATTATTTGTCTATATAATACTGACAGTGCCATTTTTCAAAGGGAAGCCGGTAGGAATCGAGTTGTTTGGAATCTTCGCCACTGGTACCTACGAGTATGTACCTACACTGTTAGTAATTCTTGTGTTACGTAGTTCTAGTTGTTCGTTAGTATTGTCCTAATTCCTGTACGGAGCGGGGCTACAGAGTGAGTAGACTAATCACTACATAGTATCAAACAAAGTCGCTTCCCGCTGTCTGTCCCTATGTTTGCTTAGATCTTGAAAACTACGCAACGGATTTTGATGCGGTTTTTTTATAGATAGAGTGATTCAAGAGGAAGGTTTATATGTTGAACATTGCACCCGTGCGAAGCCGGGGCGGGTCGCTAGTTTTACATAAATCTTGTTACTAACTTTTGTTGCAGCTGAAACGGAGTCTGATAACTGCAACGTATTATTGTAATCCACGCCAAATAATCATAAATAAGATATAAAAAAAATATTATAAAAATAATCAGCTGTCCCATACATTTGGGTCGTAGGTATTGAAATTTTGTATAGGACAGCTGATTATTTTTTTACGATTTCGATGGTGGTCATAGAGAAAGTTGTTCAGTTTGATGGTCCGTACCACAGTATTCCATATGATTATACCCTTTCTGTTACACGCTATATAGATGAATGGAATGGAATAGAATGGGTCCGAGTGCTCGAAACGCCTAGTTGGCGCTTCCCGTCACCCAAAGGCCTGGCTTGATCTTGACCTTGACCAGAGACCGTGGCAACGCCGCCAGTCTCTTGGGCACATTACCGGCTGACAGCGTTGAGGAGTCTTTCGATGCCCTGTTATAGTTTGTTGTTAGTTTATTTATTTTATTTAATCGTTTTTAATTAATAATGTATGTAACTAGTGAGTTTACCAAGAATAAAGTATAATTTGTATTTTTATATAAAATTAATCTTATGAAAACATTCGAATTAAAGTATGTTTTTACTTTCAGTTCCACTTGAATCTTCTCTCAATATGCCAAAGCCGGAATGAAGGACAAGCTGCTGAGTAGGAAAATGATTACGAAGAAATTGTATAGTCAGAGATGGAAAATTAAATAAAATAAGGAGATGGCGGGGCGAACTGGATGTCTACCTTGAGAAATGGAAAGACGTTGCACAGAATCGTGACCGTTGAAAGGCGTGGAGGGACGCCTTTGCCCAGCAGTGGGACAATATGGACTCTGTAATAAGAATAATAATGAATGTCAACAGTCATGACGAAACCAATGAAGTACTAAAAATTGATTTCTTTTTCAATAAGCAAGTAAGAGTACTGTAATTAGGGTTATTTTTTTTGGTAAAATTTGTAGGTAGGTGACGATCTTATGATGTTTAATTTAGTAAGTAAGTTTAATATAAATTTGTCACCGTAATTAAAATAATAATATTATAACGCTTCTTTTATTTTTTAGGTGCAGAATTATCACAAAATTCTACTATGTACCAAAACGGTTGCAATGATAAGCTTGAGGAAAGAAAATAGTACAATGAGTGTACAACGAATAGGGAAAAATAAGATCAATAGCATGCAATGTGCAGAATATACATATTTGAAATAAAAGAGCGTTAAAAGCTTTTAATATTCAACGTATCAATGTACAATAGTTACAAACTACAAATCTATAATAGTAATAAAAATATGTACAAGTATCAAAATGGTTACAGGGCGTCGAAAAATTCGTCCACATCGCTGTCAATAGGAAAAGTGACCAGATAAAGCAGGAAAAAATAACTTTTGCGCAATTTTGATTTAAAACATTAATATTTAAATGCAGTCCAATTATACTCATATAATTTAAATAGTAAGTACGTACTAATCATGACGTCCACACGACTTGTGCTAGACCTAAAATAATTTTAATACAAACACATTTATAATAATTAACAAATAGTTCAATAAAATAAGATGCAAATGCTGAAGGAAGAAAAACAATAACTACTGATAATAATATGTCATGGTCAAGAATTTACGTGTCAGGGTCTCTAACATGTTGCGGGACTGTTCGAAAGGCATACCGCGGCCCTGGAAAAAAGGAAGGAACATGGATGGGTTTTAGTCAGTAAAAGTCTGACACTCCCTCCTGCTCAGCCCAGAGTGGGAGGGGTTAGAATTGATGATATCAAATCCGAAAAAAAAAAAAAAAAAAGGTCTCTAACATTAGGTCTTTTTTAAATTATTAATTAACTTAATTTTATTGAGTTTTGGTTAATGACCTCATATTTATATAAAGCTGCTGCCCGCGATATTACCTTCCCTTTTTGAATCAGCTTAAATTTTTTTGCACGGAACCCAAAAAAATTGCTAAAAAAATAAGAATGTATTTCTTTTTTTTCTCCGAAAACCTGTGCCGATTGTCGTAACGGCCGATGGCCTAAGGCCAAAAGCCTCGACTAACACCTCTGGCACTCCTTAGGCGGTTGGATCAAGGGCCTGATTCAGAAGGCAGTACTCCTCGATACGGCTCGCATTGAGAGGAGGTTCTTGTCTCTGCAACCCTAACCACCGCACCTGTCGACACCGGCAGGCTGGTACTTTTATATTTTTGAAATGTTTTTTTTTTTAAGAAATATTTAAAAATCTGTAGAATTGTAGATAAATGAATGAATAAATAAATAAATAATAATAAATAACGTGGGTTGATTTGTTTTAGGGCAAGACTTTAGTAGTTTTGCCCTAAAACAAATCAACCCACGTTCTGTTTCAGGTGAAACGTCTACGACCAGTAACATTCTCGTGAACAGTTTGTCGGCTCTTGGTCGCTGTCTTTACAATATAACTGGTACTATACTTGACGACGCAGAAACGCTGCTGCAGATCAAGGTCGCAAGAATTGCTTCTACCAGCGCCGATACCCGACGTAAGTTGTAAGTTTTCACCTTTTGAAGGAGTTACTTTGTTTTTATACTTTTCAAGAAACAGTTGAGTGTATGTTTATTTTTGACTTACAGAGTACTAGAAAACTTGCTGTCAGAATTCACGTGTGCATACACGAACGCGAAGCCGCAGAATTATGAAATTTGTGTTCCACGCGCGCCTCAAAGAGAGTCAGCAAACAGGAAGGGGTCCGAAAGGACCGATGCCTGCCAGGGTTGCGGGACTGTTCGAAGGAGATACCGCGGCCCTGGAACACAAAGGGCAAAGGAAGGAACATGGATGGGTTTTAGTCAGTAAAAGTCTGACACTCCCTCCTGCTCAGCCCAGAGCGGGAGGGGTTATTTGATGATTTCCCATCCCAAAAAAAAGGCATGCTGGTTTCCTTACGATGTTTCCCTTCACCGGAGAATTAAGTGTGTTTATTACATTTGACTTTATATCTTACTTCTTATCTTACTATGATAAATGCATTAAATTAGAGTAAAATTATAGCAATTACATCATCAAGAAAAAAAAGCACGGTCAAAATGTACGGAAGAGCAGATTTTTTTTTTAATTAGGTACCGATGATTAATTTCTATGTGCCCGGACATAGAAATTTTTCATCGGTAATTCATGTTTAGATTACCTGAATATACACAAAAAAACACAACATACATAAGTCGTTATGACTGTACATTGCCCTTGCTAATGTACAGTCAAACCGGAAGAAATTGGAATGACCCCTAACCCATACTAGATAAGTTCATATCTCAGCCACACCAACATAAAATAGTCCTCCGTAACGAAATCATCTTACAAACCAATGCAATTCGTTTCTTACTTCTAGAATTATAAGTACCATGTACAAATAACTTGCTACATAATGTAATGAACAGCCGATATAATTATGGAGGTTTCAATGTTTTCTTTCAAAATTTGATTCGTAGTCACCATGAATACTTACTAAAACAGGGCCATAACGGGATTTATTGTAAAGTAGATCATTACAATTAAATATTTTTAGGTAATTGAATACAATTGGAAGTCTTCCCTTCATGTGTTCTTTTAGGGCCTAGAAGGTCCTCTAAGCATTTTGGACTCGTCTTTCAACTTCCTTCCCTTTCCCTTTTTTTAAAAGACACTATATCTCACCCAAGTATTGTACACTCATAGACATATTCCAGCTCATGCCCATCTTCTTCGACAGTACGTTTAGTGCTGTAAATGGCTTGGGGATCGGTAATGGAATAACCAACAAAAGGTTAGGTCTGGTAGAGTAAACTACCCTAATATCGGCCCCTTTAACCTTTTTCTGATTTAAACTACTCATAATATCTCAATCTGTTATAAAAGGTGTTAACATCGTTTTTTTCCTATTGTGAAATTTCATTGGTTTCTTATTCCTACGTTAAATTTGGAAAATAACGTAGTTGTTTAATTATTATGATTTATTTTATCAATACATTCCGATTTTCCCCTATATCGGCCCCTTTTGCCTAAAGCCGACCAGATTTTTTCCATATATCATATGCATAAATGTATGGTTAAACACTATTTGTAACAGTGAGCAGTCAGGGCTTATTCGAAAATTAACATCAAACATCTATTTGACAACTTTGCATAGGTATTTAAGTTATCCAATCTTCAAAATTATTATTTGATTAGGTACAATTGAGATCAAATAATAAAAACACGTAAATTTAACAAAATAAGATCAACTTCAAAAAACACGTAAAAGCACAATAGTAATTAACGTCTCAATATAACTTGACTAGGAACACAAAACATAACATAGTATTAGTTAATATAATAATAGTTATTTAAAAATGTGTAATGTAGACATACTGTAGTTAGTAATCAACAAAAACACTAAGATATACTAAACTAAAAAAAAAGCTTCAAATATTAGAATTATAGCCCTAAATGAATGAGGCAGTGATGGCAGATAAAATCTTTTGCATCATCAGTATACTTTTTGCCACGCTGCGTTTTGTACCCGAAATCAAACCATTTTTTAGGGCAAATATAGCATAAAATATTCTTTGATTCGTCTTCTTCAACATCGCTAATCAGCTCTTCTTCACAATCCGCGCATAGATTTTTTTCTTTGATGATTTCTTTTCTAAGAGGTGACACTGAAATTACATCTGTGTACCTATTCAGTTTCGTCAGACAACTATAACAAACAAACAAAGACAAATATATGTATATGACAAAGAGACAGTATAATAGACTTACATACTAACCAAATTAAGTTTAATATAGTAAAATGACAAACGAAGCCGCCTCTGCCGGTTTTAGGATTCGTTGTCAAAAAATTTTTGTCTTATATTGGCCGGGGCGGCCGTTATTTGGATTTGTACTAATAAATAGAAATCTAACTGCCTCTTAAAATTACCCTGAAGCATGTTTTTTTTTAATTAAAATAAATATGTTAGGCGATTCTTTAATACTCATTACTTTTAATGAATATAATACACTAAAATCGCTTACCCCAAAATGTCGTCCACAGCCGGCCCGAGATCAAAAGCCCGCCGATAGGCCCTTGCTCATATGCCTCCGTGATCTAAGACCGACTGAATATCCTATAGCACACGGAACGCCGCCATGTTGGTATTATCTAATGCGTATAACATAAGGTCTATTTTGGTGCAATATTATCCTAACATTATGTCATGTTTCTTAATTTACGCCACGATTTCTTCGACACGGCCGATATTAGGACGGGGCCGGAATTAGGGCGTTTTACCCTACGGAAAAACCACTCCTGAAAGATTGCGGATCGAACATCGGACTTCGACAGTACACTATTGTGCCTACAGAAATATGTATCTGTCAAAATCCGGTGTCCGCAATCTCCGCAAACCGGAGTTTTTTTTCCGAAAATTGGCACGCTGGTAGACATTGATCTAGAATTTCTTGTTATCTCCGTAGTACGTTTCCGTGGTATAATTTCCAACATCCACGATGAGGCACGAAGTCACGGGTGTAGACTAGTTATTTCACAATAATATGAAAAGAGTAGACTACATCCTATGCAGTTTTAGACACGTAGTCCATAAATAATAATATTACATTTGTTATTTGCCAGATCTACTCCGAAAACACCTAAACAATTAACACCCAGTTTCTCACTCAAAAATCAGAAATGTGTCAAAACTATGTAAAATGATCTAATTGATTGGTGGTTGTTAAGAATTCAGTCCTCCTATTCATGGGCGTAGCCAGCCATGGGCTCAGGGTGGGGCAGCTGTCTAAAATAATATGTAACTAGCAAGCTATACCTACCCGCGGTCTTACCCGGTATTTTTTTTCATACAAAAAGGTTACACCTTAGAGCACCCTATATCTGTATGTATAATTCGAATTATCCAAAACACTTTCTTATTGCTCACCTACATAAACCACGAAATATTCCATCCAAAAATGTGTCTCTAACTTCAGCCGGCACTGGGGGCGTATGCCAATTTGTTAATCAGTCAATTTAGAGATTTACTTGTTGTACTTTCAGGTACAGTAAGTAAACAATTACACATAAGTGTTATAGTTTGTATATTTATTAAGGTATTAACTAACTTCATAATTACTTTAAGAGAAGCCGGCGTGGGTTCTGGCAGAACCTCCTTATCACTTCGGCTTCCAATTTATTTTTCGCTTCGACGATCCTCATCCTGTGAACACTCAGCATCAGGGACTGAAAGCGGTTACGGTTAGAGGTTAAGATACCTCAAAAATATATCGGTACCGCTTTAAAATTAAGGTTGAGCTATACCGATACCTACAAAAATAAAGGGAAAAAAATACGCTACCGAAACAGCCTATTTGAAACGCACTTATCAATTTGTTAGCTAACAAATTCATAAGTGCGTTTCAAATTTTAGGCTTAAGAGCGCGGCGCAGTCCGCTCGCAACTGCAATTCGAAGCGAAGGCAAAAACCCGTTCAAATATTGTTGTCTCTGTTTCACACTCCTAGGCCCGTTGCGTAGCCGCGCGTGAGCGTGTGTGAATAGTGTTTACCTACGCGTGTGTGAATAGTGTTTGGTGTTTACCAATGACTTACTCATTGGTGTTTACCTTTTTAGTAGTTATCATGTTCATTATTTGCTTTATTTTTGTTAGTTACTTTGTGCAATCGTTAGTGTATGTGCAGAATAGTAATGCGTTTTTAGGAAATCTGTCTATAATGTTTTTATCTCAAAATCTAGGCTTTGTTGAAAAAAAATCTGGGTTACTTACTGTTGGGGCGTAACTCCCAACAGTGAGAATGTTCTGTTGATGTTGGATGTAGGAATGTTATGTTGATTGAGTAGACAACCGATTGTTATAAAGGTTTAATTGCTACTAAAAATATTATGTTATAATGTAATAATGTACAATTAATGCGGAATAAACAAACTGCAACGTATCACTGAAAGTAGGACAAGTTAGTGGCATGTACAGCGTAGCTCGTACATATTGCCCACTCACAAAGATAACTTAAATGTACATCGGAATATGTTTAAAAATAAAGTTCAAATGTAAAAGTTAAATGCAAACAATAAGTTATTATGGTAATTCACAACGCGCAATAGGCGACGTTGCTTTATTTAGTGCGCGTGCACTCGATAAGTGCGCTGCGCTGCTGTCGTCTGTGACGTCAAATAAGGAGTTGTCCACGAGGCTCGCTGTCGACCTTCTTCGGGGCATCGGGTTAGGAATAGATGGAGCTTCTGGCTTCCGTCGACTTGCCAAATGCTTGCGTAGGCGGTTGTAAGCGTACACTACGCCCACGAATGCTGCTGCGGCCGCTAATATGTAGATGACGACGTATTGGTGGACATCGTGGTATGTTGCATGATCTGACAGGATGTCTTCTGATGTTGCAGCTTTCAGTTGCTCTATTTGTTTGCCAAGCTCTTGTAGTAATGCTCTCTGCTCCGTTGCTGTCTCATTCTCGTGAAGATGTTTTAAGACCGGTACAGGTAGGTTTATGATGTTGTTGATTGAAGGAATTTCTGCAGGACCTGTATCGACTTGGGCTTGGATTTTGTTCATTTGTTGCTTTTGAGGATAAACAGCAAAAGTTTCACTACTAATTATGCAATCGTCATTGAGTGTTATGACACCGGCCTTGTGTAGTAGCTGCGTTGAAACTTGATGCCCACAAATAATACGTATTTTGCATTGTTGACAGCAAAAATATAAGTAATTATTTACATTGTTTAATTCCAACCATATGTCTCGGCAGGTTTCGTGTTTGGTTTCGCAGTGAAGAGATTCCTTGTTCTTCATGCAGAGGCTCTCGTCAGACTTCATGCGGTATATGGGTTTCTGTAGCGAACACAATCGAGTTGTCGCGTCATTTTGCACGCATTGATGTATTTCTGATTCCGTCATTGGTATGTACGAATCCTTTTGAATGTTTATTGCTAAAATTTCAGCAATAGGTATTAGGGTGACCATATCCACGTCATTGTTTTTAGGTATTGGTATTGTTCGGTAGATCTCGAAGTTGTCTCTGCTGATTAAGGGTACTTTTACCTCGATTATAAGGTATTGTTCAGTCATTTTCGCCTTTACTTGTAGAAGATGATACAGGCGAAACAACTCTGTTTGAATGTTGGGGATGGGTAGGACTAAATCCTTGGATAATTGTCCCGAGATTATGTTCAATTCATCCCGAAGCTGTTCCGGTGCGATAAGATGTAAATTCATCTTGCCGTTGTAGATATTTGTTACAGTATCAATAAGGGTCTCCTGGACGTTTCTGAGATGCTCAATCAGGCTACTTGCTGAAATAGCGGACATCACGAATTCGATGGACAGCTCTTGAGAATCCAGTTCCTTCTGGAGATCGTTCGTAAGCTTCTCAAGGTTCAGCAGATGTTGGTTAAATAGTTTGTACTGTTTTTCAACTGCGTCTTCGGACCTCTTCAGTAAATTATATTCTGCTTCGATCACGGATGTCTGATTTCTTAGCAACAGTGCCAGGTGTTTCTCGTTTGCCTTGACCAGGTCAATGTCAGCTTGATATTGTTTTGCGAATTCGTCATCTAATACTCCGAACAGGGAGCGCGCGATGGAACCGACACCGTTGATAAAGCCACGTTTGCTTCTTGTATTCACTCGGCCTTGCGGATTCAGCAACATATGGTTGTAGTGTCCTATTTCGTCGATCGAGTGTTGTAGTTGTGTTAAATTTACGTTGCATTGTGTTTTCTGTCTTATTTTTTCGCAGATGTTTTCTAGATGATTGGTGAATTTACTGGATACTGCTATGCCGTGCCAGTAGGGCTTGACGTCATAGTACACAATAATCTTCCACTCGCCGCGTATTAGTTGCATATTGGTCACTTTGTCAAAGTATAGACCTTGTTGAAGCTCTGCAATGTTTGTTGTGTTAGTGGCCGCGACAGGATTTAGCAAATACAGCAGTGCCATGACCAGTCCAATGAAGTTTATTTTTCTGTTTGTTGTTTTGCCTCGTCGTGAACTTTGCGACTCGTTGTTCGTCTGTAGGTATGACTCATTATCGTTTGTTTGTGGAGTAGTTTGCTGTTCGGCAGTTTCGTCACCTTTGATAGGTAAGACGGATAGTTTTGTAATAGGTCTTTTCATATGCCCGTTTCTTGTTTTTAGGCTAACGACCCGAACATATCCATCGTTCCCGGGGTGAAGCTCTGTTATTCTCCCCATGAGCCATTTTCCGGCTGCTATATGGTCATCATGAATAACCACCAGATCGCCTATCTTCAGATTTTTCTGTGGTTCCTGCCACTTTGATCTGGCTAATAGCTGGCACAAGTATTCATTCCTCCATCTCTTCCAGATTTCTACGAAGATCTTTCTTGTTAGTTCCCATCTCGTTCTTGCATCTTCCCTTGTTTCGATGACTGTCAGGCCCGGCCTACCTGATAAAAAGTGTGCTGGCGTCAGACAGTCTAGATCGTCGGTGTTTTCACTGAGTGGGCACAGAGGTCTGGAATTCAAACAGGCCTCCAGTTTTGTTAGGATTGTGGTATACTCCTCAAATGTTAGTTTTTGTTCTCCCACTACTCTTTTCAAGTGGTGTTTTAGGCTTCTGACTGCTCGTTCCCACAATCCTCCCGCTGATGGCCAAGCGGGGGCATTAAAATGCCACTCAATCCTCATCTCCGCGATTTCTCTTTGTAGTTGGTCGCTTTTGTATACATGTTCAATTTCCTCGTATTGCTCTACGAGTTGGCGGTTTGCGCCGACAAAGTTTGTTCCGTTGTCACTGTATAAGTGGCGAGGGGCGCCTCTTCTTGCTGCCATCCTGTTTAGGGCTGCCAAAAATGCAGAACTGGTGAGATCTGATACCAGTTCAATATGCACAGCTTTGGTCACCATGCATATAAAGACTGCTATGTAGCCCTTCGTTGTTTTCGCTCCTCTGCCTTTGTTCATTTTGACGTCCACAAATCCAGTGTAATCCACCCCTGTATGGTAAAAGGGTGGCGCTTGATTTGCTCTTGCGCTTGGTAGATTACCCATCAGCTGGTGTTCTGCTTTTGGGTTGTTTTTGCGGCACGCCACACATTTTCTAATTTGCATTTTTGTTGTTCGATTTCCGCCGACGATCCAATATTTCTCACGTAAGTGTGATACGGTCAGTCTTGGGCCGCCGTGAAACGTCATTCGATGAGCTTGGTCGATGAGAAGATGTGTTAATCGACTGTCGTGTGGAATGATCATCGGATGCTTCATGTTTTCGGTTAGTGAGGCGTTTTTTAACCTTCCTCCAACTCGTAGGATGTCTTGTTGGTCAATGAACGGAGTGAGCGCTTTTATTTTACTGTTTGGCTGCACCGTGTTATGTTTTTGTAAATAACATATATCTGTGTCAAACGATTTTTGTTGTGTTTGTTTTACGAGCACCTTTGTTGCGTTATCCAATTCGTGCAACGTCAGATATCTTGGCAGCTGACCCCGTTTCGGGTTGAACGGTCTAAGTATCCATGCGACAATGCGAATAATATGTTCGATAGAGCTGTGATTTTGCAATAATTTTTCCACAATGCTCGGATTTTCTATGTTGTGTTGAGAAACATTGACGTTTTTCCGGACTGTTTTTTCTTCTTGGTCTGTGTTATACTTATATTTTTCTATGTTATTTGTTTTAAGCGACGGTAGCCATGTAGGCCCTTGCCACCACAGTTGATTTTCTTTCAGCTGACTAGCGTATTGGCCTCTACTTGCGGCGTCAGCGGGATTTCCCTTTGTTTTGACGTAGTTCCACGACGAGCGGGGTATGACGTCAGTAATACTTCGTACTCTGTTTTCCACGAATGCTTTCCAGCGGGATGGGTCTCCTTGTAACCAACCCAGGACCACCATGGAATCGGTCCAGCCGTAGACGTGTACTTGATATTGATGCAATGATTGTTTGACTTTGCGCATTAGTTGTGATAAAAGGTGCGCTCCATTCAATTCCAGTCTAGGCAATGTTGTTGTTTTACGGTGTGGTACAATCTTTGACTTCGCGGCTACAAGTATTGTTGATGAGTGGACCCGTGCGTAGATGACACAGGCATAGGCATCCAGGGAGGCGTCACTGAACCCATGTAGCTCCATTGTCTGTTTTTCGCCACACTGAAGCCATCTAGGTATTTCGCAAGAGTTTATAGCCCTTACGTCCGCTTGTATCTTGCACCACTCCGCATGTATGTTGTCGGACACTTCGTCGTCCCATTGTAAAGTTCCATCCCACAGTTTTTGAAATAATAATTTCAATTTTGTTGACACGGGAGCCAGCCAGCCGAGTGGGTCAAACAATTTAGATATTTCGGCTAGTAGGCTGCGTTTGGTCTGTTTCTTGTTCACGTTTGAAATTGTGCATTGAAAGGTGAATTTATCCTCTCTTGAGTTCCAGCACAAGCCTAACGTTTTTTGTGTATTTTCTGTTTTGAAGTTGAAGACGATCTTATCGTTGTTGTGTTGTTCGGAGATGTCTTCCAAAAGTTCTTGATTGTTTGTTGACCATTTTCGAAGGTTAAACCCTCCATTTTTTAATAATTGTTTCAGATCAGCGATCAATTTCTTTCCTTTTTCTATTGTATGTGTCCCATGAACGAGGTCATCCATGTAGAATGATTCTTCTAGCACCTTTGATGCCTCCGGGAACTGTTCACGTTCGTCTGACGCCAATCTCTTGAGTGTCATCATGGCTAGGAACGGCGCTGCCTTGGTACCGTATGTTACGGTTGTTAGTTGATATGAGCGGATAGGTTGTTCTAACGATTCCCGCCATACAATTTGTTGAAGTTGTTGGTCTGCAGGGGCCACCCAAATAGCACGGAACATCTTCTCAATGTCCGCTGTAAACGCATATTTGTATTGCCTCCATTTCATCAATAATGTTTGTAGGTCCTGTTGAAGATTGGGGCCTTTGTACATGAGGTCGTTCAAACTGCATCCTGTAGATGTTTTTGCTGACGCATTGAACACCACTCTGTACTTTGTTGTTGTTGATTCAGCGCGTTGTACGCCGTGGTGAGGTAAGTAACACTCGAGTGTTTTGTTACTCACTGTTGATTGCTTCATATGACCTAGATCAATATATTCAGCCATGAAGTCTTTATAGGCCTTTGCCAAATGTGTTTGTTTTTCCAACTTTCTTTCTAAAGTTTTGAATTGGGCGATAGCCATTGGCTTGGACGCCCCCAGTCTGCTCTCAAGTTCATTCTTCATCGGCAGTCTGACTTCATATTTCCCGCTCTCCAAGCGTTGCGTAGTGTTGGTGTAGTATTCAATGCATGTTTCATTTTCTACTGATAGGTTGGATTGATCCGTGATGTCTTCGGTCTCCCAGAACTGTTTTATATCTTCCAGATTGTTGATGACTACATTGCATTGAAATGTTTTGACATTGCCGCATAAAAGCCAACCTAGGTAGGTTTGTTGTGCGATAGGTTGAGTGACGTCATCGCCTTTTATTATTCCTCCTAGCATGATTTGCGAGTAAATGTCTGCTCCAAATAGTAAATCCACCTGACGGCTGTTATGGAAGTCTGGATCTGCTAAATGGATGTTCTGTATGTGGGACCAAGATGGTTTTGCAAAGGTCTTGTTTGGCAGGTTTTTAATCAAGTTGTTCATAATGAAGACAGACGTTTGGAACTTGAAGTCGTTGTAGACTGAACTGCAGGTAATTGTTGTCATTCCTTTGCAGTGGTTTTCTTTCTGTCCAACCCCGAAGATGACTCCTTTGCATCTCTCGCGCTTAACACCGAGAAGTTGAGCGGCATGTTCCGTGATCAAAGATATCTGAGACCCTTGATCGATGAGGGCTCGCAACTTGAGTTGGGTCCCATCAGCTGTTTCTATGTTTACTACAGCGGTTGCTAGTAGTATCTCCGAAGTATCATCCTCCTTTGATACATGGGAAGAATTTGTTTGTTTTTCCGTTTTGTTCTTAGTACATGCCTCGTGTATCAATGTGTTATGTTGACCCGCGCACTTGCGACATCGGTAGGTTGACGTACATGTTTTTCCGTTATGGCTGAACAGGCAATTTACGCAAAGGTTCATTTTATTTATTGTGCTAAGTTTTAAGTGATTCGGCATTTCTAAAAACTTTGCACAATTGTACATTCCATGTTCATCATCGCAAAGAGGGCATCGAAATGTTGACGCATGGAACGATTTCGTAATTTTCTTGTTGCTAGTTGCTTGATTACTGCTGTATTGTTTTTTAGAGTACGAAGAATTTTGATGTTGACTCGATGATGTATTTGGTTTTTGGTTGTTTTCTTGTTTACGGCGCGATGCTTCCAACGATGTAAACTTCGCTTCTAGGAAGTCTAACAGATCTTTCAGTATTGGCAGCTTTCGGCAATTCTTCAGCGAGTCATTGTACTCTGAATGTGTGTCTGCGTCTAATTTCTGCGATAATATATGTACAAGAATCGGATCCCAAGTGTCGATCTCCACTCCTAAATTCTTTATCGCATGTAAGCATTCTATGCTGACGTCATGGATTTTCTTTATTTGGGCCACTGACTGTTGTTGCATGTTTGGCAGATTGAAAAGCATGTTGATGTGCGATGTGAAGATAAGCTTTTCATTATTATATCGGTGATTGAGGATATCCCAACACACGAGGTAGTTATCAGAACTTATTTGGAGGTGTTGAATCAAGCGTTCTGCTTCTCCTTGCACCTTACTCTTCAGAAACTGCATCTTCTGAGCCGATGAAAGGGAATTGTTGTTGTGTATTGCTTCCGTGAAAAGGTCTTTAAACGGCATCCACTGGTTGTAGTTTCCGTTGAAAACTGGTATCTCCAGCTTCGGTGTTGTTTTCTCACGATGAGCGCCGGACCACATTTTCGTATTCAAAGCCTTTTTTAGTTCATGGAACTGGTTTTCATACCTGTTGTAGCGATCATCGTACACTATAATCTTCTCTCCGTTGGTTTCACACTCTATCTCCCAGTGAAGGTTGTCAATTGCCGACCAGCGTGTTTGGAGTGTTTGCAGAGCGTCTTGAAATTCCCATCTTTCAGATAGAAACTCCACGTTTATGTTCGCGACTGCTCTCATGAAGGCTTTGAAGTTTGCCGTCTGTTTGCGCATCATGTCGTCCAGCTTGCTATTGGATCCCGTATCCCTTTTCGCAGTTTTTTGTTGTTCTTGCCGAGTAGGAGGAGGTGATGGTTCTCGGTTTTGATTATCTTGATTTGCATCCCTAGCTTGTTCTGCCGCCTCACTCTTGAAGGCTTCTTGTTCCTGCCTTGCCTGATCTGAGGTACCTTCTCCTGTTTGTTGGTTGGCACCTCCCAATGTTTTTGATTGTACCGACTGCTCCCTCGGAGAACGAGCGAGCGTCGTGAGTTGTTGATGTTGTTGAAGAATAAGCTCCTTTACTTCATTGTAGCACTGCCGCGTTTGATTATAGGAGTCATTCGTAAAGTAGGGATGACTTGCACTTTGTTCCGTAGACAGGCGGTCATGATTGAATTGGTAATCTGACCACAAGTTTTCCAACATTGCCTTACGGCGTTTGAAATAGTCGGGGTTTTTTCTGTCCCAACCATCTTTCTTGATATTTATTCCGATCTTCTTTATGTTGTCGTAGAGTTCGTTTTGATTCTGGTATAAATCTGCTGACGACATGTTGTTTATGTTGTTTTTCTTGTTGACTTCAAGATGTACTCTTCTGTTCCGAGTGTCGACTGTTGCTCCACACTCCTGGTTCTTGGTATTGTGCAACCTTTCTCCTCTACGATATGCGCCTTCTCAATTGGTTACTGGGGCGACTCGCTTGTGAGAGACCAGTCCAACCGATTCGCGACCGTAGAAGATATAAATCACACAACACTCAAGTAATTGCTCGAAGGACCAAATGTTGGGGCGTAACTCCCAACAGTGAGAATGTTCTGTTGATGTTGGATGTAGGAATGTTATGTTGATTGAGTAGACAACCGATTGTTATAAAGGTTTAATTGCTACTAAAAATATTATGTTATAATGTAATAATGTACAATTAATGCGGAATAAACAAACTGCAACGTATCACTGAAAGTAGGACAAGTTAGTGGCATGTACAGCGTAGCTCGTACACTTACTACTCTTTCTATACCACTAATGTAGGTAACGAAGAAGTATGCGGTTCGCCTGAAAATCTGAAATAAAAGTACGTACTGGTGGCTCAGTGGTGGCGGCCCCGACTTACGAACAGTAAGGCGCGGGACAAATACAAGAGGCGTCGGGCGCGGACATGGCGCGGGGGCTTCCTATTCCATTCAAATATCATACAAAATACATGGAAATAAAGTGCAATTTATGCTACATGGTATATCATTGCGCTGACGAGGATGTGACGATATACCGTGTAGCCTAAATTGCACTTTATTTCCATGCATTTTGTATGATATTTGAATGGAATAGGGTGCCGCACGCGCCATGTCCGAACCCCACGCCTCTTGTATTTGTCCCGCGCCCATAGACTTAGTAGGATAATACTGCCCGCGCCTAAGTGGTGGGTTCGAACCCAGGCAGGCGCATTACTTTGTGTAATTTATTTCATCAACTCTGCTCTCAAAACGGTGAAGGAAAACATCGTGAGGAAACCGGCATAAGTATCCTAGAACCAAAAAATTCGAAGACATGTGGCATCTACCAATCCGCACTGGGCCCATTCCCTCTCATAGAGAGGAGGCCTGTGCCCCAACAGTAGGAACATTAATAGGCTGATGATGAAGTACCTACCTACTTACGGCCGCCATAAGTTTTACGTCCTTAGGATAAATAACAGCATTCTCGGCTAAGAATGATAAACATAAAAACAAGGATTTCCAAAGGTACACATGTATTTTGTTATTCATAAATAGGTAAGTAATACAGATGGTACATTGATTTAAAAATATATAAATCGAAACGTGATTCTAATCAAATTGTGTAGGGTGACCATATTTGCTAAATGGTATGTAGGTAGGTGGTAGGTAGTAGGTACTCATCAAGACGAATTAAACGAGCCCAAACTCGAAGCGGTTGCGTCGTTTTATTACGGAGACCCTTTGGCCCCCCTTTCAGCTTCATCATCAAACCCTAATTATCATTTAGGACCAATTTACTCTTCAAGATCAATCAAACGAGCCCAAACTCGACGGGATTATGTCGTTTTATTACGGACTTCCAATGGCCAACTTCCAGCTCCATTATAAGACCCTGGATAGCACCTAGCACCAAAGTTCTCGTCAAGACAAATCATACGAGCCCAAACTCGATGGGGTTATGTCGTTTTATAACGGAGTTCCCATGGACACTTTCTAGCTCCACCATCAGACCCTTGATATAACCTAAAGACAAAGTACTCGTCACGACGAATCAAACAAGTTCAAACTCGATGGGGTTACGTCGTTACATTACAGAGTTCCTATATGCCTGCAAAATTTCAGCTCAATCGGTAATCGGGAAGTGGATCAAATTTTACTTGCAAGATTTGATTAGGTAGGTACTTACAGATTACAGACAAACATCGGGACACGTGAAACTATATCAAAGCTTGTAAAATAAAACATAATATTTATTTAGTCGGTAGGTAAACATAAGTTATGATTATGAATGAAACCCATAAGTTATGATTATGAATGAAACCTATTAGTCGGACATTTGAATCCTAAACACATCTAATTCAGTATGTACCTAACCCAGTGTAATGTAATTTCGATTATGAACGAGAAAAAATATGTGTACTCGTAGCCACTCGTAGGTAGGCAGGCATTTTCTTGGTCTGAGTTTAAAAAAATGATGAAAACAAAAGGTAGGTACCTAGATACTTACTGTGAGATACATCCCATCGTTCGGATTCCATTTTGCTAACCTTTATATAATTATGTTTATGTACCTGTTTTGTAACCTAAATTTAACCAAATCGTAAGCAAATATCGAAGTCCGTAAACAAAACAAAAGTCGTAATAAAGTAGGTAGGTAGGTTACTCGATTCCAAATCACAAGACAAATCTAAATCCAAATCAGTAGCATAGGTCAAGAAGTGTCAGAAATATTACGATACAATTGGCAAACAAATATGCACGCACACACAATGCAATCAAGTAGGTACCTAATCGTCTAAACACTGACGAACGAATTCCGAATTGTCTGGCCCGGTCGGGTGGCGAGGTGCGCACGCACACATTTACATTTACACTCACTATACTCAACACATCCAAAATGTTCTGTCCCGCGCAGGGACTGATATCGATACCCGAAATATATCGATATTTTCAGGAAAATACCAATACCAGAATCGATAACTGGGGTAAATATCGATATTTTGTATCGGTTATTTGAGTACCGATATAAAAATATCGATAATTATATCGATACTCAGTACTGATATCAGGCTGCAACGCGAAGTTGCGAGATCACCCGTCACGAGGGCGGGCGGCGGCGCGCGATCTCGGCGCGAAACAGAACGGCAACAGTGCAATGTATCAAACGCAACGTGTAGGTACGCCCGACGCCGTGGACGCCGTGGTGCTGAGCTTTGAAAATATTTTTTTCAGTATTTTAGCTGTATTGACGTAGTGTATACGTTACTGTAGTTGACGCGATGGGGCGTAAAAAGCAAAATAATGTTTATAGGCACTTTAATGTAGGCAAAACCAATTTGAAATCGAAATGAAGTTATTTACTTTATTAATGCCATGTCAGATTTTTTATAGTGCTGAACATACGCGCGGTTTCATTCACGCGACTTTTCATAGACTGTACTCATCGTCGACGCGCACGTTCGGTTCGAAACAAAAAACTAACTAAACTAAAACGAAGCGATTTTACTCGATTTAGATGAGGTTATTACTTTACATTACATTGCTACTTCCTTATCTACCTTTATACCGAAATAAGCTAAATAGGTACTTAAAATATTCGCAGACTAGACTTTAGACACGAACAAGGACATGGTGAACACGAACATCGAACACTTTGTTCGCATGGGCGTTCCGTAACGAACATAGCGGGAGGAGTAATTTGATCGTATCCCATTCTAAAAAAAACCGCGGAAATTTGCGTTCGGTTGATCCCGTGCTGCGTTTTTATTACTTAACCTTTAGTTATTTAATTAATATTTAAGATATTTAAAGATTCCCTCTATCATTGTACACTTTACTCATATTTTCATTATGTTATTTAATCATTTGTATGCCCAAGTGGCTGATCATGGAATGAATTTTTTAGCATATAATTATGTAATGAACACCTGCATGTAACCCATGTATCACAAATAAACCATTTGATTTAATTAGATTTAAAAACCAGATTTCTGGAAGTTACCATCGATAGAAAAAAAACCAAAATAATCTAAGTCAATTTCAAAGTCAAAGATTTATTTGCAGATAAATATGGTTACAAAAGTTCTTACATAGGTAATACACACATCAAAAGTGTCTAGGGATCAAGCATTTTTATGTGGATTTCTTGAGATTGAGATGTGGCTTTGTAATAAATTTATGATTTTATAAATTTATATGGATCCTTTTTGGTGCATTTCATAATTTGAATCAGGAACTGTGAATCAAATTCGAGTAAAAGATGAAAATCAGCTGTCAATATTTTCCCTATAAAAACATACAACGCATTGAAGACATTATTAGTGCTACTGTTTCCCTACTACTGATTAAAACCAACGTTATTATGGAGCGGCGACGTCATTTAAGCAGGGAAGAAATGCTCAGAGCCGTGGGAATGATAGAAGCTGGTTCCCGGCAACGTACTGTGGCTTTAGCTCTGAATACAAGTCAGAGTGTTATCAGTCGACTTTGGACACGTTACCGAAGCACTGGTACCGTGGCTGAGCGCCATGGAGGACGGTATCGCTGCACCACACGGAGACAAGACCGATACATTCAAATCTTAACTCGAAGAGCTCCAACAATAACCGCCATGATGTTAGCCGTGAGGCTTCATCACTCTTCAGGGAACTTAATTAGCGACCAAACAGTCAGAAACCGCTTGCATGAAGTGAACCTTCATTCCCGAAGACCGCTACGGGTACCACCTATAGCAATGCACAATCGTAGGATACGATATCAATGGGCTCTTGAACACAGAAATTGGGCAGAAGAACAATGGCGTTTCGTGTGCTTTTCTGATGAGTCTCGTTTTGGTATGAGACCGGATACAAGACGTATACGACACTGGAGAACCCCTGGACGCCAACAGCGATTAAAATCCTGCCAGGAAGTCCATCCTTATAGTGGTGGAACCATCATGGTATGGGCGGGTATTTGGATCGGCGGAAGAACTGAGTTGATTTGGATCAGAGGCAACCTCAACGCTCAAATTTATGCTGAGACGATTGTATCAGACGTCATCGTTCCTCTACAAGTGCAAATCGGTCCCTTATTTCAGTTAATGCATGATAATGCACGACCGCACACCGCAAGAGTTGTAAGACAGACTCTCGCCGCAGCTAACATCAATGTCCTGCCCTGGCCTGCTCAGTCGCCAGACTTGAATCCGATTGAGCATGCATGGGATATGCTACAGAGAAGAGCTCTGCCGAATATGGAGGGTATCCAGTCGCAAGAAGACCTTTTTTTGTTGTTGCAACGAACATGGGCGGCCATTCCACAGCGTGATTTGGATGAACTCATTTTGAGTATGCCAAACCGATGTTCTTGTGTTGTTAGTGTTCGCGGTAGAAACACGGATTATTAATTGTTTAAGTTACCCAATAAAATTTTAAAGAAAACTGTTATTTCAGTCTTTTTTTCGAACTTTTGTGTTAGTGGTTCAAATGTCAAAAATCCCTTTATTAGGAAAATGGCAAATTTCTTTATTAATGCAAAGGTGACTTGGTTTATCGTTACTGTGACAAACGAAAACACTTTATTTGATGAATCCTTAAAGAAAATTTTAATTAATATCAATCAGGAGAAAAGTTATTGCAAAAATATATGTTGATCCCTAGACACTTTTGATGTGTGTATAATAGTAGCTAAACATATTCAATCATAATATAATGACATGCAAATTTTGTTACAATTAAAATTAGGTCATTTACACTTAAATTGAAAGAATTCTTTTATATTATAGAAGGGATTCTCAATTAGCCATTTGCGTAAAGCCCTTCTGAAGCGGACCATTGGAAGTTCTTTAATTTGGTTAGGAATCTTGTTGTATATCTGACTACACATAGGATAGCAACTCCGCCTGTATAGTTCAGTTTTCGTACCAGGAATAATTAACCTATTAGGATATCTAGTTTTGAACTTACATTTATCTCCCAGTTTTTCAAACATATCAGGGTGAGATTTGGTAAATTTAAATATTTCCTCAATATAAATACCTGTTAATGTAAGTATTCTAAGTTTTTTAAACAGTGGTTTACAGGATGTAAGTGGGTCTACGTTACAAATAGCACGTATACACCTCTTTTGTGCGACGAAAGCTCTTCCGAGATGCACCGAGTTGCCCCATACCAGTATACCATAACGCAGTATTGATCCAACATATGCATGATAAGCCTGCAATGTGGCTTGTCTACTTGTTAGGTTAGATATACACCATAGAACATAAGCAAACTTACCAAGTATTCCACATATCATATCAATATGACCAATCCAGGAACACCCTCATCTAGAACTATCCCAAGAAAAGTCATACTATCCGATTGTTGTATATGTTTATCTTTATAAGTGATATTTAAATCCATGTTATTCCAGTTTTTGTTACGAAATTGTACATATTTGGTTTTATCTAGGTTAGGTTTAAGGTTATTCTTTTCCATCCAAGTTATTACTTTGCTTACGGTACTATTTATTTCCTCATTATAGTTTTCTTTAGTTTTAGGGATAATTACGGAAACATCATCTGCAAAGAGTATGCAGGGATGATCAGTTTTTTCTGCCAGGTCGTTGATATATAGGGTGACTGGTAATTAGTGACCGATACTTAAACACGTGATTCTACTCATGATAACAAACAACTTTCCCAAAGAAACTTTTTTTTTTAAACTCATTTAATTTTATCACAATAACACAACAGCTGTATGAAATTCACACGCGCGCGCTTTTGACCTACGAGTATCAACTGGTAGCCGCATGACGCCGTTATGTCTCATTACAATGGGTGGGTTAGCAGAGAACCCGCGCGGCTCGCAAGCCCGCTCCTTAATCGTTGTACATGAGCAGTGTAGGTAGGTACCTACATGTTTAGGTAGCCGCTAAATTAAAAAATAATAACCAATGACGACCAGACGCCAGACGTGACGCTCCGGCCGCCGCGTGGCCATTTAGGTACACAGTGATGTACCTACATAAAGCTTCTCTGTTTACGACACGGTGGGGAGAAAAAACACGGTGAGGTAAAATAAATAATAAATTATCTAGTATTTTGGCACTTTACGTGCGCGCGCTACAATAAATACCTAAATGCATTATCTTTCTATCTAAACAAACTAACTTCAGAAATTGCGTTTGTTTTGTTACCTACACGACACGATGTTTAGAAACGGCAAAGATACAGCTACATTACCACCTGACTTCTCGACACCGGGAATTGTTCAAGTTATTCCAAGTTTCCCATCACACTTTTCTAGGATTTGGACTAGCAGTCTGTTAACGATATTTGAGTCTGAATCAGAAGCATGGCAATCAGAATGTATGTATTTTAATGCTTCGCCATTACCACCTTCCGAGTAGTAACACATCACCATATCACTGTACTCACTCGCTGTATAATTGTACTCCATAGCGCGCATGGGCATCAAAGAAAATCAAAACATGCGCCTGCGACGCGCTCTCCGGGGTGACTGTTTTTAGTGTTTTACGTCATTACTGCACTGAGGCAAAGGGTGCGGGCGGGTGGGGAGCGCGAGACGCTACTAGTACAAGTACATTTTTGCCCCTTCCCGAGGTCAGACTATCAGCTGATAGATTGTGCCTACTTTTTATGTTGGGCGCGCGCGTTCCTAGATATTTTGTAGTTATGCGGACATACGTTGCATCTTAAAAGTAGTTATACTTAAGACTACTGTGGAACACGCAGTCTTTGGATATTATTTTTTAATTTAGCGGCTACTTAAACATGTAGGTACCTACCTACACTGCTTACGTACACGATAACATTGTAATGAGACATCGGCGTCACGCGGCTACCAGTTGATACTCGTAGGTCAAAAGCGCGCGCGTGGGAATTTCATACAGCTGTTGTGTTATTGTGATAAAATTAAATGAGTTTAAAAAAAAAGTTCCTTTGGGAAAGTTGTTTGTTATCATGAGTAGAATCACGTGTTTAAGTATCGGTCACTAATTACCAGTCACCCTATATATTAGAAAAAAAAGGGGGGCCTAAAATACTGCCCTGTGGAACGCCTGCGCAATTGTAACCTAATTTGGATTTGAATTTCAGTTCACCGTTTTGATTAGGTTTATCCACAGTAATTTCTACAAATTGCGATCTGTTTGTAAGGTAACTTTTTAGCCATGCGTTTGCCTTACCGCGTATTCCATATTTATCACATTTTTCTAGTAATAGCGCGATACAAAGTCAAAGGCTTTTGACATGTAATAAGTATGTATTTACAAACAAAAAAGTATTTATGTAGTAGTATCAACTATCTGTCCACGACACAAGCCTCGTTGCTTAGTGTGGCACCTAGATGGCGTTGTGTGTAATGTCCAGTGATATTTATTTATTTTATTTTATTTTATGTCAAAAAATATAACAGTTGTCGGGATTTTCTGGTCCATATTTTTAGTAACTAGGCTAATTAAGTTAAATGCCGCTGTGGTTTTCGATTTCTTTTTTTGGAATCCATGCTGTTCATTTTTCAAAATTTGGAATTTATCGATAAAATTTATTAATCGCGTATGCATGACCTTTTCGTAAATTTTCGCTAAAATAGGCAATAGGGCTATCGGTCTGTAATTATCAACCAGTTTTTTATTACCTTTTTTATATATTGGTTTAATAGCTGTCATTTTCAATTTCTCTACAAAAATAAACCCTCAGTTCTAAATAGGCGAAAATACTTCATAAAAGGTAATTAGTTTTTTAATAAGGCTAAACTGTATATCATATACAGCGTGTAACAGAAAGGGTATAATCATATGGAATACTGTGGTGCGGACCATCAAACTGAACAACTTTTTCTATGGGACCACCATCGAAATCGTAAAAAAATAATCAGCTGTCCCATACATTTGGGTCGAGTAGGTATTGAAATTTTATATAGGACAGCTGATTATTTTTTTACGATTTCGATGGTGGTCCCATAGAGAAAGTTGTTCAGTTTGATGGTCCGTACCACAGTATTCCATATGATTATACCCTTTGTGTTACACGCTGTATAACTGAAATTACAAACACAACACACATTGAAATTTTCAAAATGTGTATTTTTTATGAATAGCGCGGCGGCGCGTGACTGCGCGGCGTATCAGTTTGCTTTCGCTTTTTTTGAATATAGAATAGCCATAAATAAAATAATCTTATAACCTCATGATATTGATTAAAATAACTACATAAACCTAATAATAGTATCGTATTGATAATGATTATATTTGTATGTCGGGGTGTCAGGATTTACTCCGCTTCTACATCATGTGGGCAGACGATAGGTTTCGTGCTATGGAAAGACACTGAGCGATACATTGTTTCTAGCAAAACTAACGAATTACTTGAGATTACAACTTAGCAAAATAACGCGGGGCACAAATGAATCGGGTACAGTTCCAAGATGTCTAAACTCGGCCGCGATCAGACACTGACTGACCGTCGTCCTGGCTCAGAGTTTACCATCTGGGCTCTGTGACAAGTGACACTGTGGTGTGGGTAGACTTGTAAGTAGATCGCGTGATGTCACCACCGCGTACTTGGGATTCATTTTAAACCCGTACCAATGACCGTCTCCAACACGGCCATCCTACTTGCACACTTCCTCGTGTGATGGTTACCCTGCAAACAAACAGTCCACGACAGAAATTTGTTCCACTCGGTCACTCCTGACCAAACTCTACATACATTAGGTCGGTTAAGATAAAGAACTCTACTGTTTAATTTGAACCAAATCCTACTCTTTGATTAAATCAAACATGGTTAAATTGGGAATAATTGAAAATACAACAATGTCTACCCTGGGCCATGTACCATAGTTGTTCGAATCAATCTTTAAAACTCTACTGCAACTAAAAACTGCCAAGCTTACAGAAACCTTCGAGTAAAACCTTTAACACCACGGCTCTCCAGCCGACCAGCAATCGCATTGCTCTCACACATCCATCGCAAGGATCAAAACTCGCGCATTCATCAAATGGATCGCCCGTGTGCATCAACCACTGATTACACACTACGGCCGATAGAATGCTTTACTCGACCTTCTACCACAACTTAAGCTCGCTCATAATTATCAAAATCCTTATCAACATCGACTAGTACGTGACCCGCTGGCATCTTCCTAGCCTACCGTGTGCATACAAGTAGGCTCACTTCAGATCTAACAAACAATTAGGTCAATTAAAATGCTAGAGCAACCAAGTACCACTTCGTCCATTTAATCATTACACAAAGCAGGAATCTCATTCGTGGCCTATGGGCAACACTTGCCCTCCAACAAACCTCCGTTTATTTTACTATGTTCCTCAAGAACACCGAGTTCCATATGACTCTATGGTCTCTACCAGACCCGACCTCCGCCAGAGTTAAACGCACACCGCGTGGCCATGGACTTACTCGAGTTTCCTCAAGCGAGACAAATCTCCGGGCTATGACTACGTATTATCTACTGGTACGGTCGACCATCCGTACCAATTAGGTTCCACACTATTTCTCAACTCTAAATACTCTACTTCAAACGGTAATTGGCCCTCAGGCATTCTCCTTAACCTATCATGTGCATAGCACTTTTAATTCAAAGCTTTCAGTTTATAACACTATCACCGTCCAAAATCTCAATCACTATAAATTTACAACCAATACTCTCTTTTATTAAGGAACATTCAGTCCCAGAATCAACAAAAGCACTTTGGTCAGTTATTTAAATTTGATTTTGTCAAATTTAAATAACTGACCAAAGTGCTTTAATATTCCGGATGGGCTCAACGATGCAAAGGACGACTCGCCGCTCCACCGGTACAGCAGCGCTGGACCTACCTGCTATGCAGCGACTGGAAATATGGCCCGGCGCGGCGCACAGCACTTGAAGTACACCAGTGAGCCACCGCTGGCTTGCTGTCGCCGCCCAACGCCTGCAGCAGCCGGCACAGGCAATGGCTTCCCGCCGGTCTCCCTTGTACGACAATCTGCTTGGCCGCGTCTCGGCCCGTCGCACACGTGATACTTAATTGGGGTAGCGATGAAAACCTCCTACACCTCTGGCTCCCGGCGCCAGCGCGCACATCTGTAGCGGCTCTCCTTTGGCCTATCACCACTCAGTTTAATGAGGGCAGCCTTAGAAGTTTCAACGCACTTGAATCTAGCATTGAACAATTCCCTAAACCGGTCCCATGTCACACCTGGATAGCCCACAGTAAGGATGGGCGTTGAATGCACGAACCAGTTAATTCGACGGTTAAAGTACAATAAACGAGTCGATGGTTCAACGTCGATCAATCAACTAATCGAATTCGTAAACGAAAAGACGGGTGAATTTAGACTGCACAACGGTGTTCATAGCGTTTGGCAACGCGGATTTGTTGAAATAGTCACATTAAGTTGATATTAATTGTATGGGCCAAATAGTCGTGTTGTCGACGGTCGAACGAACCGTCGAACGGTGCGAGAAAAACGGTTTCACGTGGTTTTGATGTTTGTTGTGCTAAACTTTATTTTATTTCATTCTTATTGATTGACGCGCAAGGTCAGAGTTCAAGCACGTGGTAAATCATTTAAATGTTTGCGAGTGTAATTTTTAACTTAAAAGTAACGCAGCAATTAAATTAGTCCAGTTACGTCGAGTCGCCGACGTCGTCGCGAGACCAACAGGTCAGCCCAGTCCAGTCGTCGACGACGTAACCCAGTTAATCGACCAGTCGATGAACGAAAATGAACGGTATAGTTTCGTTTACGATAAATACGTCGACGACCCATCTCTAGGCCACAGCCATGTAGATGCGAAACCCTTCAACGCCTTGCTTAATGTCAAAATAAACTGGATTCCTTCCACTGCACTCACAACAAGAAACAAGTCAGCGATGTTGCGCCACGAGCGCGCAACAGACTCCGTTTCATCGCCTATCCACTTGCGACCGTTATCTGAGGAATGCCTACGATTAATTTTAGTTGACTTATTATGACGTAAAAACCAAAAATTCTCCTCAGTGAATTACGAATCCACTACTACGTAACTTAAAAATGTGAACTTCAACTATTGCAGATACTTCAATGAAAATAGCGTCAGAAATAGGTCTACCTTCAAAAACAATAACACAAAATGATTTAGGTCGACAAATTAATTAGTTTAGGAAACATGATGAAAATTGTAAATTGCAAACGAAATGCTTTGGAGGGATGGGCCCACCAACGACCAGAGGTGGCATAGTCCGCTTACGCCAGATAGATGCCCGACAACAAAGTTACAGTAACGGCAGCCACAGCCAATGTCACTTCAACCGTCCATCCGAGACAACAATCAACCGCAACCCTCAGTCAACCGCTAGTAAGTACTGAAAACGGCCGTTAATAAAATCATCCTCATTTATTGGCAGCTCATCTTATGTTTTGACGGTATAACGCGTGCAGAAAAACATTTTCTTCGATTAAGAATAGGACGTCCTTAATTAATAAACGAGACCTTCGGGCTTTCGGATTTTTAAGTTGTATGCCTAATAGCATCGACCGATTATTTTTTATTTTTTTGTTTGTCATTAGAGACACGTAAAACAACGCCAGATTTCACGGTTTTTCTTTTAACGCCTACAATTTGAAATCCGTCATCACTAGGCTTAGGGTTACCTAACCGTAAACCGTAACCGTAGAATCTAAATTTCGCGGGCTACCCTTGCGCTTCCACCTTAAAGATAGAAAATACAAACCAGCCAATCCGGCCATGTTGACGCACCAATCACTAGAAACCTAAATTCGCGTAGGTATCAAGCGCACGACCGTACGGTCGTGCGTGTGATCTAGACGGGCCAGGAGACGGATGGCGTGAATCGCAAATATTACCGCCGGATAAAGGTCATTTATTGGTAAAATATTGGTATTTTAGTATCGGTATCGATATTGGTATAGGCACATTAAAGTATATATATTAGTATACTGAATAAAAATATCGGTATCAATATCGATAAAGAGATACCGAAATATCAGTATTTATATCGATAATTTGATATCGATATCAAAATTGTATCGGTATGCAGTCCCTGGTCCCGCGCCCCGCGCCCCACCCCAGCTCAATGCTTGATGCGATAGCACGACTTCCGATGAACATTTGTGATTAATTTGAATGTGTGCCGTAATACCAAAAATGATGAATGAAAACTCAATGCTTTTCCATTATTTTTTTATATTATGTAACTTAACAATATAGGACATGTTTCCATTTGAACAATATTACAAATACTACCGTTTTTAATATAGAACAGATGAGATGAAAACATCGTATTTAAACTGTAAAAATGTGAGAAATTCAATTTGTTTGCATTTCGCTCTTGGTAAGTATTTTGCAAAAAAAAAAACATAGAAAACCTAGGTAATTACCATCTTGTTCCGAATAACAGCATATTAAGGTGGAAATATGCTCAAATTGAAAATGATTTTGGTATTACGTTTGTATGGACAAATTCATACTCCCCGGCCCCTTAATTGTTTCGATTTTTGTTCCAGAAACCGTGTTCCAGTCACTCTTATCGTTTAGATTAATATTCCTTTAATAAAAATACAATAAGTGTCATCTGTCTGTCCTTACTTGTACTACGTGTACAAAAGTTGAAGTTGCTTGACACTGCCATCACCAGTGAAAATGATACAAGTACACTTTAAACTGTTCAGTGTCATCCTATTTGTAACTTTTACCGCTATAGCAGCGCATTAAAGTATTTTGTACCTAGTAAAAATTTAATTTGCAAAATGCCATTTTACACATGCACAGCACTCCATACTGTAGAACAGCAACATCGTGCGGCCAACGCTAACAACTTTGTCTCTTACAATAAAATGTTTCCTGGATAGATGGCGCTTGAGTTAACAGCAGGAAGATGATGGAAAGATGTCGCCACTTGACATCAGATAAAATTGAAGTGTCTGTTTATAATATCAAAATAACAGCTTGTAACAATAACTCTTTTTTTTTCCATTTTTGTTTGTCTGTCTATTTGTTCCGGCTAATCTCCGAAACGGCTGAACCTTTTTTCCTACCTACCTACTTAAAAGCAATAATTTAATTTTAACAAAAATAAGTAATACCGATTTTTATTCTGTTATTTGAAGTTAGAACTGTCAAAAGTTAGAATTCATAACTTTGCTTTCTTTGACGGTTCTTTATTCGTTCAAATTCTTGTCGATTGTATTAAAATGGTTGCATAGGTTAGGTAACTAATTAAATTCAAGTAGGTACTTACTTTAACTTGACTATAGATACCAGGGTTAATAACTACGAAACAACTTGTCTCTAACCTAGTTGGGTTCGTGACTACAAGGTTCGAAACCGAACATAACCGACAGACGACTGTCGGAAGATACGGAATTACCTAAATAGAGGGTGGTAAAGGGTGCAATTAGAAAGGATTTTACATACACCCTGACTCCCTGAGAGGCCCAACCAAGGATGAATTTTATACGGGTGCTGCTTTTAGGAGTGAAGTCACGATCAAAAATTGAGTAAGTTGATAATACGATACTACCAAATTAAGCAAGTCACAAGCAAAAAGGTGGAGATTAATGAAAAAAAAAGAGGTTTTTTCCATACGTTACCGAGAAAAACCTAAAATAAAACGAAAATACAAACAAACAAGCAGTAATATGTTTTGAACACTTACAATTGCGATTTTCTCGTGGAATAATGATAGCAACTTCGAGAAAACCTATTTCATAATTACAGGGTGGTATACGGACCCTTCACGGCGCCGTTAAAGTGGATGCGCAAGGGTAGCCCGCAAAATTTAAATTTTCTTATGTTTATTGCAATTTGCAGTTCAATGTCAGGTTGTATGTTGATGAAAATATAAATCGCGCCAGTAACACGTATGGAATTATAGAATTATAATCATTCAAATCATCAATACAACCCTCCAAGTTCATATAATCCCAAAGAGTGACTTTTTCATGAAATAGCTAGTGAATGGGGTTATTATGAACTTGGACGGCTGTATTGATGATTTGAATGATTATAATTCTGTAACTCTATACGTGTTACTAGCGCGACTCATTTTTCATTAACATACAACCTGAAACAGACCTGCAAATTGCAAAAAAAACGTAAGAAAATTAGAATTTCTTGGTTTACCCTTGCGCCCTAAATATTCTGTACAATAAATAATGTAACTTTACGCAAAAATAAATTTCAATTTTTTTTTAATTTAAAAAAAAATCTTTTCCCAGCTAGGGAAACGAATTTTTTTTATGGGGTGAAAAAACACGTTTTTTTTATTTATTTAACACTTCAAGTACAAAATACAGAGGCGGACTTAATGTCATAGGCATTTTCTACCAGTCAACGACGTTTACGACATTTTACGGTAGGACTCAATGTAACCCACTCATAACATTGTGCTGATGGAAGGATAGAATATTACGGGTCGTGGAGGAGTTTAAAGTAAAAATCTTACATTAAAAACATGTATTTAAAAAACTTGTGAAAAAGTTGGAACTTTCACCCCCAATATCTCCGTAACTAGACGGTTCCCAGGTATGGTCTAGAACAAAAAAATGATCACAATGACGGGAGAACAAGTGCCTTTCAGCTTCGTTAAGGGTCTTGTTACAACCATTATATGGGTGGTCGCTGTTCGTGACTGTACGGTCGACTGTACTGTACTGTACATCGATCGAATCTAATTCGCTACTGGCTCCCTATGTACGCCAGCTAGAATTTAGTTCATATCTACCGAATGCATCGGTTCAGAGAAAACATGGACGAGTGTCAGTTGTCCCACTGTGTGTGCCTGTGGATATCACAGTTACGTGAGATTGGCACAAGCAAATATGTAGACTAGAGGCCTATACCGTGTCTGGTGTGTGCCATGCTTTGCCTGACCATAAATGATAAATTTATTATAGGCGATCTAAGTCAATCTTGACGAATTGGCCAGAGAAGGCAGGAGAGTGTGTGTCAAACAATTCAAGAGTAGAATTTTTCGACCGAATTTCAAGTTTAGAATTTTGCTGCTTGTGCTGACCGTACCTAACCTAACAGAGAACTATAATTATGAGGTGTCATTCGCTTTCTTTCAAAACTATCACTAAGTATTTCAGAAACTTACTCAGCCCTGTGTTATTTACTTAAGTAAGTACATACCTACTTACCTAACATAAATCATATTTTTTTATACATTATGCAGCACATTATGTATTAAGATATGTATGGTGTGGTGTGATAACATAGTGACAACACAATCATGATACAATAACACTCGCGCAAGCGTACGGTCCACATTAAAATATTTGTTCGAAATCGCGTTGAAGAAAAAGAGAGACAAAAATATTATTTTCAATAATTCGAATAAACAAAGAGCACGCCGCATTCTACATAAGTTTTGACCACTTGAGACTTTTCGATTCAGTCGTCTTATACGATCGAATAGTGTTGAAATTATGAAAAATGTCAATCAATTATTTTACTTACTGCTCCAAGAATAAAGTGTAGTTTAGTTTGCGGTCATTTGACGGCTGATGTCGACCGCCATTTTCCACAATGGCCGTCAGAAACGCGACATCTATGCAGAGTTTAGTGTCATCGCGAGCGTGCGTAGCTTGGGTCGTGCGTGTTTTTATCAGCAGTATATTGTTTGCATCCATTGTATAAAGAAATATGACACGAAAAATTGTTCGGCGTAGTCATAATTCATACTTATCTGTCGTGTTGTAACGGAAAAAAGTTTATTTATAATAAATCGTGCCGTGCCGTATTTTATTGGTCCGCTACATAGTAAAATAATGAATTTAACACGCCGCCGCAGTCTTCTGTTTGAATTGTCGTGAGCCTTGTTGTGGGATCGATTTTTAGGTGTTATTAATGAAATTACGGAGGTGCTCGCGAGTGATATTGTTACATAAAGAACCCGTTTTAAAACACTCCCGTTACGCTTGTGTTCCGTCTTGTTCGAGCTGTGGAGCGCTTATAATCGATATAAGTTAATAAAAAATGCATATTTTCCCCATGGTTTCATAAAGGATCGGGTCAATACAGTGCCGGCTTGAACGGCGTTACGAATGTTGTTGATTCGCGTTCAAAATGTGGTTTTGTTGATGACTGCAGTGCGACCGATTTATTTAATCCTAAAGTGATGGTGATTATGACAACATACTTACTGTTTTGTTGTGCCACGGAGTTTTCCACTTTGAGAGGTTAGTAAACAAATCACTTTATTTCTAGTAAACATATTTGTATCTGTAAAGAAAATAAATATTACGTAAATAATAAGAGAGTGGTCATCGTGTCCATGAAAAAACCGTGACCTAATGGCGGGAACATAGTTAATTTTTAGGTCAAACCTGCTCAATTCGACCTCTTTTAAATGGCCAGTATTTTATTTTTATTGTTAAATATCTGCATTGCTATAATTACAAAAAAAAGTTTGTGACATGTCACCGACTATGAATTCTAAATAGGTACAATCATGGCTGCATTCAAAACACGATAATAAAAAAAGATAGGTATGATTGCGTGATTTATTCTATCAGCATAAAATCTAATGTTACGCGACATTTGGCATTAATTTTTAATTTCTGTTATTGCCACGAAATGTTATTGATATTTGACGTTATGTGCTTCCCAAAAATATAACATCATTAAAACGAAATTAGGATTAGCAGGAAACATTTAGGGATGCAATACGTTTAATTTCCACCTGTGTAGGTGTTTTCTTAGTATTTATTTACTTTTAGATTAAATGGAATAGTCATCTTTGACAGAATGTCCTAGGGAATACTAAAACCTTCTGAATATTAGTTTCAATGATAGTTGATGCCCAAATCAATTATACAAAAATTCCAATAATATGATTAAATACTCACATGAACACACTACTGCAGGAGTAATAACTTCCACTGATAAAGTTAGAACTAATAAAATTTCGCCATTCAAGCAAAAACCAAGAAAATAAATGAGAATATTTTTTTATTGATTGTGTTCTGTTTTCATTTTTTTTTAATTTAAGAAGTTCTTACCTGCCAGATGTTGTTAATGGCAGTAGACTGAATAAAACCTTCATGCTATCATTTCAAAGGAATCATTATTGTTTTGTTCTACATAATTGTTATGAGATAATAAATCTTTAGTTTGGTGGAAAAAATAATGGTTTACTTAAGGCTATTTAATATTTTAATAGAAGCCTAGGCTTATTATTTTTTAAACTCTATGTTTTGCCATGTTTGTATGTATGTTATTCTTGTTTTGTTTTGATATGTAATCAAAATTAAGACAGTTAGCTATAGTTCATGTATGAACTGTCAAGATCACTTCACATTATATAAGATCTTGACACATACAGTATTGACATGTTATATTTTTTTAAACCACACCTATCTTATTAAATAATATAAGAACATTTACCAGTAAAAAATAAAATAAAGGTTGCAGTTAGAAGCAAAAAGTGAGACAAATGGTTCTACCTTCGGGTATCATGTTCCCCAGATAACTGGGTTGTGGCAGTTGGCAGGCAGTATGTCCATCAGCACCATTTAAAGCACTTATATTCAGCTGCACCTGGCAACATTTAAGCCAACCCTAATGTAATGGGGGCTATCGCGTATGAATTCGCCACTAGAGGCGCTAGTGTAGCGTGGGGGCACCAAAATGTCAGATATCTTAGATTTTTCGCGTGTTGCGTGCTATTTTAACACGTATTTTTACAAGTATTCACGATTGAGGTCTAGACCTCAATCGTGAATAGTTGAGCCATTCCTGATTAATTATGAGTTGAAGATTTTAAGTAGCAACTTGGAATCTTAATTTGCAGTAGGTACTTGGAGATCAAAAGATTTTTAAATGTTTCATGCTTGCTAATTTTAGGGAGAATATTGTAAATATATGTACCTGAAGTTTGCATTATGTTGTTATACATAATAAAATAAACTTTTTATGAAGTTATTGGTACTTTAAAGTATAAAATAGATTTATTGACAGAACCTTAATCGACAGTGGCGCCATCTGGTGAGCTTAAAAAAGATAGCCTTCATTGGGAAAAGGCTAGGCAGATGTTGAGATAGAGTACTACTGTGTTATAAGGAATGTGGGGATTGGCACAAAAAATTAGCAGCCTATACCCAGCAGTGGCTGAATCCACGGTGTACCCGTGATGGTAATGATAGAGTATAATAATAGTATAGTAATTAGAAGGACTGATTGATTGGTCTGAGCATGGAGTCATGTGTACAACTGTCAGGTATGAAAAGGTTATTGAACATGCCTTTTCATTAAGATTTTTCTCAGTAACATCTCGGAGACTGACATTTTGCCTTTATTACTAACAGCATAATGCTACACTACACTAGCTATTGCCTGCAACTTTGTTCACAAAGCAACACTTTTTCCACTGTTTTACCAAACTTGATTAAAAAACAAACCATATTTTAAACCTCTTTGTCAACATGATGTGACACCAAAAAGTTAAAATTATTTGTCTAAGATTCCAAAGCATAGATTTGTTTATAATAAAAACAGCCTCTATATTTGTGTGGCCTAAAGATAAAATTGAAACAACCTCGCTTGCCAGATGTAGCAGTTAGTTATTATTAAGGTGGATGCGCAAGGGTAGCCCGCGATATTTAAATTTTCTTACGTTTATTGCAATTTTCAGGTCAGTGTCTGGTTGTATGTTGATGAAAATATGAATCGCGCCAATAACACGTATGGATTTACAGAATTATAATCATTCAAATCATCAATACAACCCTCCAAGTTCATATAATCTCAAAAAGTGACTTTTTCATGAAATAGCTATTGAATGTGATTATATGAACTTGGAGAGCTGTATTGATGATTTGAATGATTATAATTCTGTAACTCCATACGTGTTACTGGCGCGATTTATATTTTCATCAACATACAACTTGACACTGACCTGCAAAATGCAATAAACTTGAGAAAATTTAAATTTCGCGGGCTACCCTTGCGCTTCCACCTTAAGGCAGAGAAGAGGATATTGATTGCAAATTCTCTCAAAACCAAATGATGAGGAATTATACTAATTTCCTCTCACAGTTATTGTACCTCTAGCTATTAAGTTGGCTAACCTGAGCTGACCATGTAGAAACTTTTTTTTAATAAGACTTAATATCAGGTAAGCAAACATAACAGCTTGATTAACTGTCAAAAGGTGCGTAGCTAGATAGTCTTTTGTTTTCTTTCCACCTGCTATTATTTTCAATTAAGCGACTGAAACCCTAGATTTTAAGAACGGGCTATGTAAAAGCTGCACGAGTCGATCGGTCAAGGTTAAGCAACGGATGCCGAGGTCGATCTGTAGATGGGTGACACTTCCTTTCATACAAAGATCCAGAAGTAAAAACAAAAAAGCGTTCATCATAAAATATAAAATGGTTATTTTTTCATGTTAGAGCATTGGCGAGGCTACGAGTACTGCGAAAGTCGTAGGGCCATAGACCTGTTCTCCGAAACAGGTTTTTATTACAGTGTAGTATTACATTAGGCAAAGGTAACCTGGCAGCACATCCTGTTTTTTTACGCGGTCTGCGCAAATGTAAAATCATATTTTAGTATGTTGCTGAGACTGTCGAAAAATTGTTTTCAGTTTGGCCGAATTCGCGTAACTCCACTCGCCGTATTCGTAACTCCACTCGCCGTATTTTTTAACTGCCAAGTTGCAGTGCGATTCGTGCCTAAATAATAATCCTAAAATCTATCATTTTCTAATCAATACGAGTAATTCGCGGCCTGGAATTTGGATATAGTATGTCCGTTTACTAGAAAATTTAGCATTAGGCTAGCTCTCTCTTTATGATGTGCTTTATCTCTTCTGAGGTTATACATAGGAACTTGATGTTAATAACCTCACAGTAAATAAAATACAACTTAAATGGTGTACGAAAAAAATAACTCGGTGGGTTTCCATTTTACATTAACCACGGGTTGTGTTTCGTTTCGCCTAAATCCGTAGTACTCGGAACGCATTAGCGCTTGTCTCTGGTTACCAGATTTCCCCTATGTGCAACCGAACGGGAACTCGAAATTTGAATTTTTCTATCGAACAGATTTTGAAAATTACGTGGAACACGCGTTTAAAAAAAAGTTTTGTTGGTGGGTTAATCTCTAAAAATACTGTTGAATACTGAAAATCTGGTGCATCCGGTTAGACCGCATGCCGACTTCAACGTAGTTGGGAAAAAAACTACGCAGATGATGTGATTTCGTAGTACGATGCCTACTTTCGCACTATGTCTACTTTTTGTACTTTCAAGTAATCGGTAGCACGAGGCAAACATTTTGAAACCACCATACCTACATTAGATCGCAAATCGCACGATGCCTAGTTTTTAATTTTTGTCCCAATTACATCGCAACCCTGCCAACTTTATGAAAAAAAATATCTGACGATATAAATTTGGTCGAATGGAATAAATTACATCACATTAACTCTCCAGGACGAATCATAAAATTAACTGTGCAGGTTTTCCTTGCTTCTCCTGGACATCGTAGTCTGTTTTAAGAATTCTTGGTTTGCAAAGGATCTCATGTGCCATACTGTCTATAAAACTGTGATAGCATTCTTCTAATTGTACCTTCCAATGTGTAACGTTATCAATGGACTAGTATGCTTTATCTAATTAACCTGCTGACCTCCTTTTTAATGAGATAATAGGGGTTCCCACGATTTGAGTCACATTGTGCAATCAGTATGACATTAACTGTCTCCTTGTGATCGCAAGCGCGACTGCTGGTGGCCTACCAGAGTAATTTCCAGTGTGGGAAAGAGATGACGCTAGACGACCTGTATAGCTCTGTCTCTTTCCCACACTGGAATTACTCCTGCTGTAAGACGTCATAGTAACCCCCCTAATCACAGCATTTCATTCCTAGATTGGGCAAAGTCATCATTCGCCTGCCCTTATCCCAATTTACTTGCGGTCGGCGCAGCATATATTCTTCTAACACTGTTTTAAACATTCACGGTTTACACTTACTCATAAACTGTCACTTACGAGATATCTTCCGTGATTGTCTGTACTTTTGAGCTCCCGATATTTCGACGCTGTTGCAAGCGCCATGATCGCGGGTTGACTGGAGAATGCGGGTAGTTGGAAAATAAATTGTTAAGAGCAGACAAATCTGTCTACCCTCTTTCTTTGTCTTTTGCTACGCGCACTACTGGAACTCATCACTAAGTCACGGCAAAACACACTCACAGTATCACAAGGCTTTTTGGAGTCTTTATTACGATGCCGGCTGCTACTTTTGAGCATACTCAAAACTGGATTCCACGTACTGGACAATTTGAAGCCATCCTCTCGATTGAAATTTTTATATTTTCTTAATTCGCGTCGAAATATCGGGAGCTCAAAAGTACAGACAATCACGGAAGATATCCCGTAAGTGACAGTTTATGTGTATGTCTTCTTCTTCCATACTTCTCTAATAGTCGTTACGCCACAACTCACCAAAGTCGTGAAAGTGTTATTCGATGTTTTCGTCAGGAATTTCGCAGAAGCACCGTAAAGTCTAATTTCAATTCTGTTGAAGGTTGCTATAGAAAAACAAAACACTGGCTACTTTTAGTGACTGTCAAAGATCTTCGCATAAAACCCGAAGACCAATGGTTTAATGTGCTTTCCGTCCGATGCGCGGAGCGGTCGGGATCAATCAAAGTAATACGAGCGTCGCTTTCCCTGGATGTCCGATCCATATGGCTGGTATAGTTAACCACAAGTTCTTCCGACAAATCAGATCCATTTATATACATTAACTAGCGACCCAACCCGGCTTCGCACGGGTGCAATGTAATACATATAACCTTCCTCTTGAATCACTCTATCTATTAAAAAAACCGCATCAAGATCCGTTGCGTAGTTTTAAAGATCTAAGCATACTTAAGGACAGACAGACAGCGGGAAGCGACTTTGTTTTAAACTATGCAGTGATAAATATATTATTTCATGCGTTACGTAGTTAACTTCTACTATGTATCTAAAGATACTTATTTCGATAATAAATGGGAATACGTTTGCGTGCATGAAACGGCTTATAAAATGTTTATGGCGTTTCTTTACTGTTCTATTTATGGTGCATTGTCTATGGTATAAAGTTATGGTTTCAGTTAATGTAACCTACTTTTGGAGACGGATTCGTGTAGTCAGTTTCATGGGTTTATGATCAGAAATGGAGTTAGCAGAAAATTATAAAACCAGAAGATTTATATTCGGAAAAAGACAATATTAAATAGACAATAATGGGTGTTATTTACCTGAAATAAATGAATTTATATTTTGGTAACATCATTGGAGCCTTGTTCCAACTAATGAATGAAAGAAAAACTGTTAATTCTCTTCGAAGTTCAAGTGAATCGGTTTCTTCTAGACACGCGTGCTTCACTTTAGGCCGCGTCATCGCTTCACATCAAACGATTTGCGGCCAAACGCAAGACTATTTAGTAAAAAAAAAACTGCACTACAGCACACGCACATTATTTAAAAAAACAAAGTTACAATAGGTACCTATAGCAATAGGCTCGCCCCCAATTACATGGAACTCGAAATGTGGGTGTACTATTAGGTACACCTCTGCTTATCTCTTCGGGGATTACTGACCTGATGTGATGTTACAATAGGTAGCCAAAAGCCTTATAGCCATATACACGCATGTTTGGCATGTACGAGTATGTTAAGTATGTAAGAAATATAAAGGGTGCAAGAAGACCCTTAACGAAGCTGAAATGCACTTGTACTCCTCATCATTGCGATCATTTTTTGTTCTAGACTATACCTGGGAACCTTCTAGTTACTAGGGACTTTTTCACAAGTTTTTTTTAATGTTTTCAATGTGAATTGTTTACTTTAAACACCTTCACGATCCCCGTACTATGCAATCCATACATCAGCACAATGATTTGAGTGCGTTACATTGAGTCCAAGCGTAAAGCGTGATTTTTCACCCCAAAAAAAAGTCGTTTCCGAGCAATAATTTTTGCGTAAAGTTCTATGGTATATGGTTCTATCGTATCTATGGGCCAAAGTCGCCTGTAAATAAATGAACGTCATGTTTTAAGCTACCGAACAGCTTATTTGAATCCCGTTGAAACTTGTCGTAGATAGACGAAACGCTTTGAAAGTAAACCACTGGTCTACTGGTCTAGACCCTCAGGTCTTCCCCGCGGTTAAAATCAAAAGTCATTCAATCAAATTAGGCTGATAATCTGCACTTTTTGAATATCAAAGTTTACTAGAGACAGTTCCCTAAAATGCCCTTCGCCCGATCTTCTGTAGGTCCAGTCTATTAAGACTGAAATCGCCAATACAAAATGAAAAAGAGAGATAATAGAGTTAATTAGCACTAAGACAAAAACGTCAGAAACAATGGAGAGATTTAGAAGAGGCCAAAGGTTGAAAACGTAGAAGAACAAAAACAAAACGAACAAAATATACTGCAAGATACAAAAAGGAGATGTTCGAAATATAAAGAAACCTGTGCTGCACGACTGCGTCAAAAAATAGAAAAATAGTAGTCATCTAAGAGAATAGAGGCCTATGCCCTTTTGAGGGCAGTATTAAACTATTATAGATTTATCAATGACGACCCGAATGGCGCAGCGGTATTGAGGCTGCCTTACGTTCTTAGGGTCCCGGGTTCGAGTCCCGGTAGGAGCAAATGTTTGTGTGATGAGCATGGACATTTGTTTCCGAGTCATGGGTGTTTATATGTATAATAAGTATGTATTTACAAACAAAAAAGTAGATATGTAGTATTATCAACTATCTGGTGTCCACGACACAAGCCTCGTAGCTTAGTGTGGCACCTAGATGGCGCTGTGTGTAATGTCAAGCGATATTTATTTATTTATTATTAATTTATCAATAGGGACAACGTGGCGCACATAAGTTTGAGTACAGACGCACGATTTTATATCGCGCGATCCATTCTTAAATATCCCGCCGAAAGTCTGACAACAAATCTTACCGAGGGGTATCTCGTTACCCAGTTACTTGTTGGGCCAGTGAAAAGCGTAACCATGGAGTTTCTTGCCGGTTCTTCTCCATAGGAAACGACCAACCCTACCGTGCCGTTCACTTATGTTTATGTAATTTGAGATAGGTAGTCGCTCCATATATAAATACTGGTATGCAGCTGCATCGGGTTAGATTGGAACCTGACATAACATAGATGTTTCTAGGAGCCTCCACTCGCTGAGCAGTGCAGCAGTGGTTAGTCAGCCGCACAAACAATGTTGTTGATTTTAACTTTTACTGCAGAAAAACGGTGCTTGACATCATTATGTCTTTGGTATGTCGCTTAAAAATAAATAAAAATATGCTATTGCGTTTAAGTACGAACAGAATATTCAGGCCATGGGAAACTACATGATCTACTCCTAAACATCATAATAGAACTCGACCATTACAATCACACATAATGAAATATTATATCAAACCTAAAATCTGGCGACGAAACAAAATAATCCACGATCAAACGTGCGATTTATTCATTTCGGACGCGCGTCAAAAATCTGTCATTTGAAGTATCCTTTTCAATGAGCGCGTTCTCCGCAGTGTACAGTCAAGCACATAATTGCAGCAATTTGCTCCAATCGCCCACTAATTACCGGTGTACCATTGCCGCTCACTGTACTCGCTAACTACCCGCAATCGAGGTTGCATTTAAGTGATTAACTATGCACTTACATTGTTTAACTGTACGAGGTTTCTTTGAAAACAATATCGGGCAATTATGTTCTCATATCAGAATTGATATTGGTTTCTTGTGTGGGCTTTCCAAACCGCAATACCGTATGAAGTGCTTCTAGATGGATATGCTCCATCTTGAGCAGGGTTTTTTCTGTCTTACTTGTTCACGCACCAACTGTGTTTTATACGTGATTTTTTGACCAACTATGTTAGGGTCGGCTTCCAGTCTAAATACCTGTATTTGATTGCAGCTGAATATCTGTATTTCACATGTAGCGACGGAATGTGACCTCTAACCCTACCGCAACCCAACTGGGCAGTATGATAATTCTGATTTGTGTTTGCATAAAAATGGCAAGTGCGCGAACATGAGGAATAACCTTATTGGTTTTCCGAGCGGACCATGTCATAGATAATATCAAAATCCAGAGAAGACATACAGGGGGTAAAGTTCCTCATACTCCAGTTAAAAGGGAGGATCCTCGACCGTGTCGATTGGTGTCGATTTTTACCCGACTGCGCCAGAAGGAGGGTTATGTTTTTCGAGAGTGTATTGTATAATTGTTTGGCACGCTCTGTGGCCTGAACGGCTCGATGGATTTTAGCTTGAGAGGTGTCGTTAGATTCGTATTTACTGTGAGAGTGACACTGGGTATATCAAAATAAAAATTATTCAATAATAAAACAAAAAAAAAAACGGTAATTTAAAAAATTACAAAACCCGGCTGCGTAATATAGAACATAGCGACTTAACAGTCAAGACCCATTAACATATATAGACCGGCTTAAATCGTCCTAATAATGGGTCCTGACTGTTTAAGTCGCTATGTTCTATGCTTTTTTTTATTATTATTACCTGCTTGGACAACTATATTCCTTCCATAGTTATTTATTACCAGCTGCGCCCCGCGATCTTAAATTATTATAAAAATATGACTTCCCTATTTGAATCGTTTTTTTTTTGCACGGAACCCTAATCCTTATTCTAAAATAAAAGTAGCTTAGGTTACTCCATATAACATCAGCTATCTGCCAGTAAAAGTCCCGTCATAATCGGTCTAGCTGTTTCGGTGATTAAACAGGAATAAACAGACACTAAGACAAAAATAAAAATAATGTTACAAGTACCGTACTTTCATATGCATTCAGTAAAAAGCTGTTAATTTGAAATTACTAACGTAATTTTATTTGTTTAGTATGTAGTTATGTACTGTAGCACCATCTTTTTGTTTTTGACAGCTCAAAACAATGAGGTTATATATATTTCAAAATGTCTGTAACGGGTCTATTTGTATTAGATGCTTTTAATTTCTGACTTAGTCGCCAGGATGTCTTGAAAAACGCGATGAACGATGTGTCAGTAATTCAGTACTTATAGTTCGTATGTGGCGGTATATCTATAGATGTCGCCATACTGGTATATGCGCTGGTACATTATTGGTACGAATTTAACGAGAGTTTTATGATCTTAATACTCCTTTATGGCCCGATATCAAACTTGGAGGAGCTAATAAATGCTTATAGGAGGCGCAGATTTTCCGCTCACAGATTTTATATGGAACGAAGAAGTTTTTTGGATGACCTAAATTGCCTTTTTGCCGCATATTTCTTACTGGTTTAGTTGCCTGTCTATACGGATACGGAATACGTGCGGAATAACCAGAATCACTCTCATTTTGACAGTATTTTTCATACGATAAACGATAAACCATATTTGTTCTGTAAATTGGTTTTACAAAACACTTTTATACGTCGATTTTAAAACTAGATGGGGCTGGTGTTTACGAAACACCGGCCCCATCTTTCACTGACTACTCTGAGAAGAAACAGCCGAAACAAACTCAGAGGTCAGTCTCTTTTAAAGTCCAGACATTGGTCAAGTCATATGATGAACATGCAGTTTAATGTCTAAGATGGTCTTTTGAAGAAATAACCTCACAAATTTGAGTGGACCTGTCCAGTCAGTGCAAGCATTTGTCAGTGATCGTGTAGCTCGACTCATAACCCAAGGAGCTCAACGACACGACGAACAATACCAATGAAAAGACATTTGGGTAGGCCGCATAAAGTACTCAAACTGCCAGACAATCGTACAACTAAGATAATGAAATAAATAGCAAATAATTATGTAAGTTAGAGAGCAGTAGTACTACCGCAACACACTTCAATCGTAATACCATTCATTTCTACAATTCAAAAGATTCATTGCTGTTTTTGATGACTACAGAGACGATTTTTAAACAAATATTGTGGTTAAATGTTTGTGTAACACAATTGGAGGTTTATATCTGCTAACAGTATCAATACTTTTCATATAAAAGCTGCGTAACAATCTCGACTGTATACTATGAGAAAATTTCTGCTGTGTATAAAATCAACTACCACAAATAAGGTGTTTCTAAATAAACTTACACTGTCACGTCTTACGAGATATCTTGACCTGATTATCAATTATTCAGAGCTCCCGATATTTCGACGCTATTGCAGGCGCCATGATCGCGGGATGACTGACAGCGTCAGGCAATGGGGAAGGCAAGTCAAAGCTGATTGTAAATGGCGTGTCCATAGCTTAGTGGAAGTACCAATGAGGTCAAGCTATTTTGAACTGTAAAATGAAATTGACAGATCTTCAACCAATGACGTTGCTTGGTAGAAGCTATGCTAGCGCCATTAGATTTACGGTTGCCTTCCCCATTGATAATCACGGAAGATATCTCGTATGTGACAGTGTAAGTTTAATTATAAACAGTGCAAGCGAGCGAGCCGGGCGAGGCATCGTTTCACCTCTTTTCCATACTTTGGTGCACACCGCGAACCACCGAAAGATCCTAAACGAAGTATGAAAAGAAACTCGCCCGGCTCGCTCGGCTCGCTCGCTAGCTGGCGGTGTGGCCTGCGGTTTAAACAGTGACTAAAGGTTGTTTTTATAGATTCGCCAAGTCTGTCTGTCTGACCGTGTATGTCACAGCCACTTTACTCCGAAACTATTAGTACTACACAGTTGAAGCTTAGTAGGTAGATGTAATCTGTGAACCGCTTTAAGGTTTTTATACAAAAATAAAAATAAAATATGATTAAGGGTCTCCATACATGAAACTGACATTAAAAAATATTTTTTCATCAAACCTATACGTGCGGGGTGTCTATAGATAGGTCTTTAAAAATTACATTGACGTTCCTAAAACCATTTTCTCTCAAAGTCAATTGTTTAAAAGATAAACACTTCCAAAGTTGTAAAATGTGTGTCCCCCATTTCTAAAGTAAGAGGCGAAAAATTCTGAAAAAAATATAGGATTATAGAACGTAAAAAAAACTTTCAACCAAAATTGGTTTAAATAATATTTGATGTTTATTTTTTGAGTTAAGGGACTTTTTCATCAAACTGCAGCAACAACTTTGTTTTTTTTTGTTTTTTTTTTTTAAATGTACTGCATTTATTGACAAGGAAATTTCACTACTAAAAGTAGAATAAAATACTATGTACATATATACAGACTACAAATAGACCTAAAATAATTCTAAAAAGAAGACTAAAACTTTGTTTTTCATTAACATACTATGAAAAACAAATTAGTTTTGTTGATGAATGTAAAACAATACAACATATGAACGTATGCCTTCAAAATATTTTTATTATATTGTTTGGTGCTACGGAACCGTATGTGCGTGTGAGTACGACTCACACTTGGCCGGGTTTTTTTTACAATTGATATCATCTAGTTGATATCCCGTAAGTGACTATTCTTAAAATCAGCTTACTGATAATATCCACACTTTCTTCCTCCATACTTCCACCTGTAATTAAACACGTGTTTCTTAACTTAATAAAAACCTGAAGTGAACTTTAAGAATGATCGATCGTTAAAAGTAAACCAATTTCTTATACCAGTGACATTTAAACTGGAAAGTTCCACTTCCCCGACATTAATGTTATTTTTATATAAAAATCAATAAAGGTTAATCTTTTCACTTGGAACGATTTCGTTTTTGAATTTATGTAAAGCCTGACAAAACGTTATGCGTTACATTAAATCGATCTGACTAAGAATATGTCAGGTTCTGTTTAGTATCATAGATGACTGCCATGCAGTGTAAATGTGGTGTTGTTCTACAAACGATGGGTCTGCCTGTCCTGTTGTTTGCACATCACAGAAGCTGATGGACACTACTGAAAGTGCCAAGCTCATCACCAGTGATCGGAATAGGTAGAGCTAATGCACCTAAAGTTCAAGCAAGGAACAGAAACGAAAAGTGTTCCTTACGACTAAAAATTATTTTCCGAATATTTTTTTCTGAAACTCAGAAATGTCTCGGAATCAGTTATGTACATTTAATAATAATGTTAGGTATCTATTAATCAGTACAGTAAACTAATTGAATCCATTATTTTTCCTTTTTAACCGACTTCGACAACAAGGAGAACGTTCTCAAAAAGTTACGTTGGTTAGTAGTTTACATTTAGTTCCAATAATTGTACAAAATGAATAAATGGTATGAAAACCTGAAAATTGCTTTTTTTACCTTGTTAGTTCTAATTATTAACGCTGGTATGAAAATTAAATTAGCTTTCGCACTTACGGCGTTCAAACGAAGATAAGGAGATAAATTACCTTTATTTTTTAAACAATAAAAATAATGCACTTTTTTTTTAAACAGAAACAGTAAATGAATTCGATAGTGGTTTTACTTTATTAATTTTAGTTGTAATTACGTAATGTTCCGACATTCGGAACAAACATTTCGAAAAAAAAAAATGTCTTAAGGAAGTCTCCACTTTCGTTTCTGTTCCTTGCACTTTAGGCACATAAGCTCTACCTATTCCGATCATTGCTCATCACCAAACGGGCAGTCGCAATTTGGATTGCCATCGACACGCTAACAAGAAGATTCGAGTATCAAAGGTCTTTCATTCTTATTCCAAGTTCGCAAAGGTTAGCTAGATATACAATGCGAAACTATCAGAGCTAACCATGATAGAAAAATCAAAAGTTTTGGACTGACAAAAAGCTTTTAAAGCGATTGCGACTGTGTCTTGTAGCCGTGGTTGAAAGACGGGAATTAGTATACTTAGAAAAAAGCTATAGAATATCAGAAACTTAGAAAGATGGCAACTAATAGTCTACCCAAAGGGAACCGCGTGTCCTCTTCATACTCGTACACATCACTGGGATGGTGGAGGTCAGATAGTCGATCGCTCGGCTGGAACGCGACCTTAACGAATCTGAAAAGCTAGACCTCAGAAAAAGGGTTTACCGTACAACTGAATCTTCAAATAATCTAAGTTAGTACTTATCCTTTCAACAAATGGACCAACGCGATCCACATCGTTGTATGGCTCAAAAGACAGCGACTACAAGTGTGTAGAAAAATCTAGACAAGACTGTTCTCTAGATTTATCTACATACTAGTAATTGAGATTGAGACAACCTAAAAACTACCTAAATACATTCTGAAAAGTGCTAGCATACTACAAGAACTTCAGTTACTCTTATCCGTATCCGTGAACCAAAGGATAAAACGACAAAAACAGGCAAAGTTAAGCCTTGTATGAAGTAAACGGCGTTTCACTGGAGGTACGCAAAGAATGGCGAGGTGACACGACGTAAAGGGGTCGGTTGGAGAGCGCTGCACTCTAGGACCCTTCAAATTATACAGGTGAGCGTTTAGAGGTGGGCTGAGCGCGGTATCGATGTCGATAGTTTTTTGAATAATTATATTCAAGCTGAGAGAACTGTTTTTAAAAGAAATGTGAATAAATTAAGTATTGATTGACCTCTCATGGGAAGGAAAAAAGATTTCTAACCCAGAAACGGTAGTTTCTAGGTGAAAACTTAAGAGGAAATGCGGTAGGTATTTGAAGAAACTATCGTTGTCCCTCTACGAGCGCGATTTCGATATTGGTGCGATAAGGACAACTACAGATCCGACAAGTAAAAAGTCATAATTCGAGGTTTGGCTCTCGACTATTTCCTCCTTCAATATTCGACCAATTTAAAAGATATTTAATAAACTGAATAAGAAGGATATATACTGTGTCCCTATGTTTCTCTTTTTTCATTATTATTTGTCAAATTTGTACACTAGGCCTCTGTTGATAGCGGTCCAAATTTGCATTTTTTTTTGCATTTTGTAATTTAGGTTCTAGTGCTGATACAGATTATGTATCATCAAAAAGGAAAACATAGGGACATAGAAAAGATTTATATTTATTTAACTGTAAAAAATCATAGCTGTAAAGTCATAAACCAGAAAGAAAACAGGCGAGAGCGTTTGTATGGAGAAAAGACCAACCGCATTTCCTCTTAAGCGAATGATATAGAAATAAAGCACTTTGTGACAATGTCCTTTATTTTTATATCATACGTCTAAGTCAAACTTAACCCGTCGCACGTCATACACCTTCTTATCGTATCGATGTTCCTTCCATATTACACGTCGTACACCGATAGTTAAGGAAACATTTTCATTCTTGTTTAGGAGACCCGGAGTTTTCATCAACTGCCTAGCCTTCTAAAGAACTGGATTTGATAAGAGTCTGAAATCAACTACTTTTAGCGAGCAAGCTTAGTGATAATATTGATATTGTTCTCTGTTTACGCAGACCCCGGGCATTGAGATGATTACGGACCAGTAAAAATAGACTTCAGACCATCTATCGATAAATACCATTTCCCATCCCTACGCCTCTTGACTCTCGTTGAGCGGTAGAAAGATTTTTCTGCTTACATCGCTTAAAAAAAAAGGAAAAGGTCACGGGGTCGCGATGTTTCGGTTCCACCCCAGGGGGTGGGAATTTATAATTTTTGCTTGCCACCCCTGCCCCGGTTTAAAACAATCGATTTGGCGTCGTGGTCAGTCTCGTCATTAAAATCGTTGTAATTAATGTTGCGAAGAACTGTTTGGTTGGGGACAGTGTTTTCTGGGAATATTGTAGGTATACAGGGTGAATTTTCCAAGTGGGCGTGGATAGCCAAATCCGAAACTATGAGGCATCATAGCGAAAAATGCTCAAAGGGGTCTTGAGCCCGATTTTAATAAAAACTAAAACTGCATCATTCGATTTTTGAAAAATCAATATTCCTGGCCAGGAATCGAACTTATTGATTTTGAAAAAAAAAATAAACACTTCAGGTATACAGACATGCATATTATAGTACATGGTTTTATAAGAACAAAAATTACTGACGTTGCTCAAAAAGCCGCTAAGCTAAAGTGGGACTTGGCTGGCCATGTCTGCCGTATGCCCGATGAGCTGTGGGCCAAAATAACCACGAACTGGAGCCCTGACACAGCCAGAAGGCGACGCGGTAGACCTCGCAGGAGATGGCGGAACGAGCTGGACCAAACCAACGCCCAGAGGCCCACATTGGGCCTTTTTTTTTTACCTATGGGAAATCATCAAATAACCCCTCCCGCTCTGGGCTGAGCAGGGGGGAGTGTCAGACTTTTACTGACTAAAACCCATCCATGTTCCTTCCTTTGCCCTTTGTGTTCCAGGGCCGCGGTATCTCTTTCGAACAGTCCCGCAACCCTGGCAGGCATCGGTCCTTTCGGACCCCTTCCTGTTTGCTGACTCTCTTTGAGGTGCGCGTGGAACACGAACGCGCCGTCGACACGGCCTGTCGTCATAAGACGGACGGACGGCGAGCTAGCCCATAGCTCACCGTCCACAGGCCCGCGCCTACGGTGGCCCCCGACGCCCGGTGCGTCTCCCGCGGCCACATTGGCCCTGGATCGAAGAATTTGGAAGTCATGGGGCTCACCTCAGCCTGTATCATACAGGCTAACAGTGACAGTTTAATCATGAATGTAGATGGCTATAAGAGTAGAGGAAAACCAAAGAAACGATAGATGGACTGTGTGGAGGAGAATGATATGGCTAGAAAGGAGGTGACTGCTGAGATGACCAGTAATAGAAAAGGATGGAAGAAGAAGACATGCTGCGCCGACCACGAATAAATTGGGATTCGGGCAGAAGAATGATGATGACGATTTACGTGTAATTTACGTTTCCCAGAATGGACAGCGCTGCACCTAAAGGCCAGTTATTTAGGACTGAATATTCTGGAATTTAAACAGTAAATGTTTAATTATACTCTAACTAGCGACCCGCCCCGGCTTCGTGCAATGTTATACATATAAACCTTCCTCTTGAATCACTCTTATCTAAAAAAAAAACCGCATCAAAATCCGTAGCGTAGTTAAGTTAAGATCTCAGCATACATAGGGATAGACAGCGGGAAGCTACTTTGTTTTATACTATGTAGTGAAGCCAGTGTCCATGACGCAACTGGGAAATTATTGATGCCGAACCCCTATAATAATATAATAGCTTTTTGCCAGACCTTGGAATCGAACCCCACGCTAAGCAGTCGACTGTAAGTTTTGGAAGGTAACAGTAGAGTAGTTAGGCATGATCTATTAAACGTCGCGTCGTAACACTGATAGATTCGTGTTTCGTCGAATTATTACAGATTATTTTTAATGTTTTTATTTTGTAATACAATTTTAGACGAAGTTTTCATTATATTATTCATTGCATACTTCCATTTCAAACAAGAATAGCAGCGATCATATCCCGGAAGTTCGTAACCCGAAATGTCTATTCACAAAGGTCAATGTCACATAAAGTCAAATCTTTCACTGTAGATCTAGTTCCCTAAACTGCCGCTTGAGTCTCTGGCGCTGCATTCGACCCAAGGCCCCAATCATTTGATTGTTGTCCAATCAAGCCAGTGGGCCATGATTGTGGACGCAACTGACATCAATGCGTTATTTTAATTCGTATGATTGATTGATGGTTGCTTAATAACCGGAGTATCTTGCTTTAAGGGGGCAAGATTGGCTTTATTCAATAACTAGCTGCTACCCGCGGCTTCGCTCGCGTTTGTGTAGGAAATTATCCCACGGGCACTTTGTAAATATAGCCTATGACACTCGGGATAATGTAGCTTCCTATTAGTGAAAGAATTTTCAAAATCGGTTCAGTAGATCCAGAGATTACCACACAAACTCATAACTTTACCTCTTTATAATATTAGTCTAAATAACTTGCATAATTAAACCACGGTTATTACTGACGGACAAAAATCCAAAGACATGACGTGACATTAGCAACCCGCACTGGGCCGTAGTGGATTATAGCCTACTCCCTCTCATAGAGCGGGGGACTGTCTCCCAGCTGTGGGAACATCATAGACTGACTAAGAAGTATTTGACTAGAGTAAACTGAATACTTTGGCCCACTTGTAATCAAATATGCATTTATTGCTAAACCTATTTTAAAAATAAAGTTAGTATGTCAATATTATGAAGTTGACGGAGATTGAATCTTCATTCTCTTGTTCTTATACCAATTCATTTGTGGTCGGCGCAGCATGTCTTCTTCTTCCATACTTCTCTATTATTGACAAAGATTGAATGATGTTTGAAGGTGGATGCGCAAGGGTAGCTCGCGAAATTTAAATTTTCTTACGTTTATTGCAATTTTCAGGTCAGTGTTAGGTTGTATGTTGATGAAAACATGAAACCCTCCGAGTTCATTTAACCCTATTAATTGACTTTTTCATGAAATAGCTATTGAATGGGGTTATATGGACTTGGTGGGCTGTATTGATGATTTGAATGATTATAATTCTGTAACTTCATACGTGTTACTGGCGCGATTCATATTTTCATCAACATACAACCTGACACTCACCTGCAAATTGCAATAAACGTAAGAAAATTTAAATTTCGGGGCTACCCTTGCGCTTCCACCTTAAATAAGTTTAGTTTAACCATAGACTTATTTACACCACTAATGTAAATAGATCCTAGCTACTTACCAATCTTTAGAAACTATAAATATAGAGAGTTAATTTTACGGCGATTGAAACGATACGACAATGCTTGTTTTTAACTAACTAAGGCAATTACAACCCGTCAAAATCCTATCTTCATTTTGTCTTAAAACACCAAAGAGAAACAGAAAAACCTCGGAAATGTTAATCCTTTAACTCCCTTCTAAAAGTAGCATCGCTTACCATCAGTCCACGACAATATTTGTGGTACCGAAAAGAGAAAAATCTAAACTGTTCTATTTTTGTCACGTCAACAGCTGCGCTCAGTAACTTTTTGGTGCCGAAATGTCAAAACATGCCACAAAAAAGTGTCAAAAGAAGCGTCTCGCTGTTTTTGTTTAAGTAATCCGTTTGTCTTAAATATTTATTTTAACGCCACTAGACCGGTGTTATATCTTAGTGAATATTATTTTGTTGGTTGTAAAATATATTTTATTTTTTGAATATTGCAAGCAAAGCATTCATAGTTAGGGTCAGCGGGCATATTTTTTCGCGTTATTTTAGTTTATTCTTGTCCATAAAAAGGAGTGGGTTTACGTATGCTTAAAGAAAGAAAGAAAAAGTATTTATTAGACACACAAAGGACAAAACAAAAAATGGTTAAAAAAAACAAGTGAAATAGGTCCTGTTCGAGGCCAAAAGGCTCCTATCTCAGCATGGTGCTGTAACTTAAAAAAAAAAGTCAAAGCGCTACTGCGTGCACTGCGCGCGCACTGTGTGTGTGTGTGTCAGAAAACCAAATATATAAAAAAAACGAATATCCAAAGGTATTTTCAAGTAATTCCGTTAATAACTTTCCAGAGTAAAGCATTGTTAATCAAGAGGTGATAAGCAGATATCCCGTAAATAAATACTTCTCATCATTCTTCTGACCCAACCAATTTAGGTATTTGAGTGCGGGGCAGCATGTCTGCTCCTTCCAGTCTTCTCTATTAGACCTGATCTCGCTGATGGTGGCGCGTGTGCCGGTCATTTGGTTCCCTTCAATATGGTTGAGTTGAATGGCTCAGGCGTCATGTTCGTGAACGGGCGCTGTCAGTTGGGACTGGTCATCTCTTAGCTGCCGCGGTTTATTTTAATTACTTTATTTTGAAAGTGTTGATTATTTTAATTTTTTACTCTGGACGCTCTTAATGTGCACGTCTTTCTACATCGTTCTCACATATATGTATAATCTCAACGTGAATGATGTAACCAAGATTTTGTAACAATATTTTGATTAAAAAGAGTGTCCATGGAGTTTCTTGCCCATTCTTCTCCAAAGAGATCTACGCTTTGGAATGTGTGTGTTTACTTTCTCAAGTTATTATGCCTTGTGACTGTAGCTTAGCTTTTTTTTTTGTTTGACTTTCAAAAGTGCCTGTAATGGTCTAATTGAAATAAATGCTTTGAGTTTGAGTTTCTCGTGAGTCACCTCCTTTCCAGCCATATCATTTTTCTTACAGTCCATCCAACGTTTCTATGGTCTTCCTCTACTTTTAAAGCCATCCACATATATACTTACAATTTCCTCCTCTTTTCTCGTAATTCGTCAATAGCTCAATATCGTGACAAAAAAAAAATACGACCAATCAACAAAAAATGTTCTACACTACAAAGATATCAAATATTTGGTCAAATCAGATAACCGATTCGTCGCACTTCAATTTTCGACTTGTGCGGTATAAAACGCATTTGATACGCCACGCTTTTTCGAACGTTCTCAATTCTTCATGGGAATAATATGGACCAATAAAAAGCGATACTAAACCAGTAGTCAGTAACTAATTGACGGTTAAGCTTAGTTAGCAGATTAAACTTAGGTTTTTGACTCCAAGTAAATTAGATTGGCGATTCTCGGAAGGTGGAACCTGTAGCAAAAAATGGTGGCAATTATGTTCGTCAATTATGTTTTTAGACCGAGCAAATTCAAGAGCCAAAATATCCTCCCAAATGAAACTAAGTACTTACTTGTTTTCAATCTTAATTATGTGGGTTTTTTATTACAAAAATCAAAACTTGTTTTTGAGTTTAGCACACAAACACACATTGTATACAGACATAAGTAGGTAAGGGTTATACTTATCTATACTAATATTATAAAGAGGTAAAGTTTGTGAGCTTGTAGGAGGTAATCTCTGAATCTACTGAACTGATTTTGAAAATTCTTTCACTAATAGGAAGCCACATAATCCCCGAGTGCCATAGGTATTTACAAAGTGCCCGTGGGATAATTTCAGACCAAAACGCGAGCAAAGCCGCGGGCAACAGCTAGTATTGTGATAAACAGATGGAGTCTTACACGCAAGGCATCCACAGGATAGTCCGGTTAAGCAGTTGCCAGCCTCATAGACCTGCGAGATGCCATTAAGAAAAAAAAACAGGTGCGAATTAAACTCACAAAAATCTCGGACATCGAATAGAAAATATCGTCCTTTTTACCCGACTGCCAAGGAAGGGTAATGTTTTTATAAGTTTGGTTTAAAAGAAACCATTTATGAGGCCAAACGATGATTCCAAGACGGTTCCAAGAATAGGCGACACTAACTCATATTGCCTCACTAACTTCAAACAGTAACTGCCGACAAATAAACATTGGAACGACAATGTTTGGATTTGAAAACTTTCTTTTGAACCTATTTGAAGTTACCTTGGTGGTTATGACTGTTTACTGGCTTTTGCCACCAGCTTCGTTCGCATTTATGTCGAAAGATATTCCATGAGAACATTGAGAACGCATCTAAACGGACGGAACGGAGCGCCATCAGTACAGCGGTACTGATTTCAAGATGGCGCTCAATAAAACGTTCTTTCCGAGGCACCCATCCACGCACCAACCTAGGCAAGCGCGGCTTAACCTAAAGATCGACCCGAGCGGCTGTTATTATTTAGCTACGAGCTCCTGCAAGCTCTTTTGCAAGTACTTGTAAAATAGCAAAAGTTAATAGTTATACAGGGTTATTACTTCCATGGGACACAACCATCTTAATAAATGAAAAGGAATGATTTGCAAAATTGCCTAATCTTTTCGTCCCGCGATACATCGAGCTAATTCACACAATTAGACACTAACTGAACATCTTGACGTGATGAAAGTCGCCGCCGACTGCAAAGGGCGGGAAAAGAAAACAAAATGGCTGAACGCATTAATCATTCGCTTGACAAACGCAGACGCGACGATGTCTCGTGTGTTTTGTTGGTGTAAGCATCGGTCTGGCTGTTACTTTTCATCTTTAGTATAAAAAGTACTTTCGGGTCAAGTATACAGTCTACTCTTGGATTGAAAACAGATTATTTGATCCTTTATTTATTCGGCTGAGGTATACTTTATACGGTATATCCACATTTTACCGGTTATATTTCAAGTTTCATGTAATTAGGGGGACCCTTTTGCCTTCAGCTAAATTATTATCAGACTAGCTTCGGCGCGCGGATTCGCACAATTTTTGCGTTTACAGCATAAAATGTTAGCCTATGTGTTATTCTAATGTTTAGAGGGTGTAACAAGACCCATAACGAAGCCGAAATGCACTTGGTCTCCCCGTCATTGCGATCATTTTTTTGTTCTAGACCATACCTGGGAACATTCTAGTTACGGAAATATTGGGGGTCAAAGTTCCAACTTTTTCACAAGTTTTTTTTAAATGTAATGTTTTTAATGTAAGAATTTTACTTTAAACACCGCCAAGACCCCCATTTCTATTCAATCCATATATCAAGCACAATGTTTTGAGTGCGTTACATTCAGTCCTACCGTAAAACGTGACTTTTCACTCAAAATAAAAATCGTTTCCCAGCAAAAATGTTTGCTTAAAGTAACTTAGTTTGATGTATATAATGCTTGGTTGACGCCATCGTTAAGGGTCCGTTTACACCCTGTATAAGCTATATCACTGTTAAGTTTAAAGCTTTAAAGCCTCAGACAGAAGACAGTGCGTCAGATGAAAGATGCGAATTGTGGAGGAACAGACATCCCACCCCTCCGCACTTTATCAATCCAGCAGAACATCTTACTCCTGGACAGGAACTGCAGTGGCCAATCTGGAAATCTCTTAACCGTTTGCGGGCCCAGGCTGGCCGCTGTAGAAATAATCTGGCCAAATGGGGTATCATCGAGCCGTCCCAGATACAATGTCAGTGTGGAACTCCTCTGCAGGATATGCCCCACCTCCTTTCCTGCCCATCCTGCCCAGCCACCTGCACCTTCCAGGATTTAAACGAAACCAACGACAGAGCTGTGCAGGTGGCAATATTCTGGTCGGGTATTATTTGAGTTTATCGACACGCAAATAAGAAGAAGTTTAAATCAAAATCTGTTGAGTAGTTTGAAGATAAGATGGTATAAGACCTCTGATCTCCAGTTCTCCGCGCTAACTCAGATAATTAAATATTTTAGTCAGATTTAGTCCACCTATAGTTGATTGTGCTGGTGCCTGTTTATTAGAGCCAATCATTTGTCATATTTCCCACAGCTGGGCAATGTTTTCCAAACTGTTCTGAGGTTTACATTATTGTAACGGTAGGTTATTTATTATTAAAAATGATGTACGAGACGCAAAAAAAAAATATTTTTTTTCAAATTAGACTAATAATCAGCACATTTTGAACGTCAAAATTTACAACAGACCCCCAAAACGCCCGCCCCCTCGCCTTAGAAACGGTTTCTTGGAATATTGTCCGAATAAAAACAAGACTGATCTTTGTCCAATTCCGGGAACAAACGCCCTATTATCTGTACTAAGTTGTGCCCAATCACTGTACATAATACTTAAGTAAACAACATTGAATTTTGATCCCTCATTAAACACAAGGTTTTGGAATAAAAATCTTCATCTTCAGATTATAATTTGGACGTAGTACTGCCATAGTGAACCAACCCACAATTGCTTATTAAATCAGTTCAATACTTCAAATTAATACAACATTCTAAATGTAATTCTGTTCCAAATCAACGACCGTACACTTCAATTTCACTTCAGTGTGGGAAAGAGACGGATCTATACAGGACGTCTAGATCCGTCTCTTTCTAACACTGAAGTAAGATTAAAACAATGCTGTTATGGAGAGAGGTCATGGTAGGCTGCCAATCTGATAAATATCCAAAACGTATGCTCAGAACAAACAGATTTAAAATTAATCATTGTTGAGAATGGGAGATTTTTTTATGGAATGGTCTCAGAATATAGAAAGAACCAGAAGCCGCGTTCTACTACTGTACTTGGAAGCCGCACTCTATGACGAAAAAAAAAAAAAAAAAACAAGCGGCTCCCGTTCTCCTCACTTCCCGCCTGCGTAATGGCTAGCTCAGACATTATTAATTATTTGTTAATCATTAATTATTTGTTAATCATTAATTATTTATTGGTCACCGGTAAAACACGTTACGAGATACGACGTTCACACAGTAACTGATCGGTTGCGAGTCAAACTTCGGCGACGGCACGGTTGGTGCAGTGGCTGAGCGATTGGCTGCTGCGCTGCGTGTCGCGGGTTCGATCCTCGCACTGAACAAATATTTGTATGATCTACAGGTAGTTTATCCGGGTCTGGCTGATTGTGTATGTGATTTTCAATGTTTGTAAAGGCACCCACGATACAGGAGATATTCCTAGTGTGGCGCGATGTTTTTTTTAAGAAAAAAAATTATAATTTAAACTACTGTTTAAAAGTTTTTGTCGCTTCAGTATTAGGCGCGCTTACGGCCTCTGGTTCTTTCTGTACTCCGAGGGTTTGGTACATTTTGACAGAACTACGCTCATTTTATACGTAGTCAGTTTTGTTTCATACCCTCGTAGTTCAACATTAAAGGTACGTCCAAACCGACCCCGCGGCGTAATCCAACATGGCGGACATGTTCATGTCATAGCGAACCACTAACAGTATTGACATTTATTTTTCTTTATTAAAGTTACATTTTTGTCCTCCGGCCATTTTCTAACATGCTTTTGTCTTAACTACGGTCATTGGGTTTCAAGCATAATTATGTAATTGTTTTTTTTTTCGTACTTCGAACGTTATAGCTGTGTGCGTTGTTGAAAGTTGATAGTGGGTATTTTTTAGCTTAGTTAATATTTTCACTGTCTGCGGTAAGCTAAGTATTTTTTTAATTATTTTAGTAATTTTCTATGATTAGCTGAACTTTGGGCCTGAAATATACATTAAGTAATCGATATGCCGTGATCAATCTTACAAATTTAGTTGTGCCTCTAAATACAACATGGAAACGGGTCCATTAAAATTAGATTTCGAAGCACCGTCATTTTGTAAACTATGGACATAATTGCGTTATTAGGTACTTACATTAATGAAAATATAATTTGATTATAGTGTTTGTGGAGGACGTAAAGATAAAAGGTGAACTTTGATTATGTAATATGAACTCATTTTTGGATAAAGCACTCCTCACTTACCAACTTAAAAAAAGTAATTATTTTTTTGTTTTCTTTACATCGAAATAAACGCTCGAATGATCACAGGAAAAGTTTATTTTAGTCGAATCCAGCCAGAAATTAATGAAGTTAGTTCAGCGTTAGTGAACCCGGTTTAATTATCTAACTTTTTTTGTTTTATTTTTTAATTTTTCGGCTTACGCATCCCACATCCACCTTGAGGGCATTTAATTTCTTCGCTAATTTGTAAAAGATTTTGCTTTCATGTTTCAAATTACTTTCGTTAAGCATTTTTTGCTGTAGGTATTTTATTTTTAGTACAGAAAACTATTTTTATTTGTTTGAATTTTCATGCTCGTGTAGATTAAGAAGGTAGGTAAGAAATTTAATATATATAATTTTTTCCACTATTGTCTGGCAGTTTGAGTACTATAAGCGACCTACCCAAATGTCCTTTCTTTGGTATTGTTCGTCGTGTCGTTGAGCTCCTTGAGTTATAAGTCGAGCTACACGATAACTGACAAATGCTTGCACTGACTGGACAGGTCCACTCAAATCTGTGTGGTTCTTTCTTCAAGAGACCATCTCAGACACTAATCTGCATAGTCCTCTATGTCTGGACTTTAAAAGAGACTATGACCTCTGAGTTTGTTTCGGCTGTTTCTTCTCAGAGTAGTCAGGTACGAAACACCGGCCCCATCTAGTTTAAAAAAGAGACGTGTAAAAGTGTTTTTAAGAAACCTATTTGCAAAAAAAAAAAAAAAAAAAAATAGGTACGTATGTGTACAATCGACCCAAAATGAATCTGATCACCTTACGGACTATTTTTGCTTGCAGCATCCGGCCGCTATAGAAGCGCTTAGTTAAAAACTTTGTCTTCATTTTTATTTTTTTGTGTTATTCCTATTAGTCAAAACAGGGTTATCAAACATCTGTGATCATGAACAGAACCTGAGAATTTTTGTAAAAAAAAAGATAATGTTAAAAGGTCGCATATTTTTTGTTTTACTACTGTGATGGTACCTTCTTTATTCATTTATTCTCATCTATGTTATATCCACGTTTCTTTCTTCAAAACAGTTTTCGTAGAAAAATAACTGTGATTACATATTACTCTACAATTTCACTTCTACATTACACAACTATTCCAAATGAAAGACCAACTAAGAAAACTTTTCTAAAGCGGAGAAATATATTTAAAATAACAATTTGAGACGTGCATTTTACATTATTCGCTTTGTTTAACATTTAATTTTGTGAAGAGAGAGCATTTGTTCTTGGTTCTATCTCGTGGCCTGCGGGTAGAGAGCGACTGATGGAACAAAAATACAAAGTGCAATAATTACTGCATTAGCCCATCCTTAGGGCTTTGCTAGGGAGATGGCCAGGCCCGTGTTGGGAGGAAATATGGCGTTTTTGATGTTATGTGTTGGTTTGTTTTGTTGAGGCTTTCTCCAGTGCGGGGAAATTACCATCATACGCACAAAAGACCCAAGATGAATCTGATCACCTTACGGACTATTTTTGCTTGCAGCATCCGGCCGCTATAGAAGAGCTTAGTTAAAAACTTTTTCGTCCTTGGTCCTTTTGTGTTATTCCTATTAGTCACAAAAGGGTAGGTATTACCTACATCTAGGTATTTGTTCTAGTGCGAAACTGCTTTGCAAAAATGTAGTAGGAGCTGACTTGCATTCATCGTTTTGATAGGGGTGTCAATAAAAAAACCGGTTGTGCGAGTCGGAATAGCACACGAAGGGTTCTGTACCATAATCTAAAGAAAATACATGTTTGTTGTATGGGAGCCCCCCTTAAATACTTTTTTTAAATTCTGTTTTTAGTATTTGTTGTTAGAGCGGCATCAGAAATACATCATCTGTGAAAAATTCAACTGTCTAGCTATCGCGGTCCATGAGATACAGCCTGGTGACAGACAGAAGGACAGTGGAGTCTTAGTAATAGGTTTCCGTTGTTACCCCTTGAGTACCCCACCCCACATCCAGAGATTACCCCCTACAACCTCACAAACTTTACCTCTTTAGAATATTAGTATAGACTATACTACTAACAAATTGGATCCTAATTCTATACTATTATAAAGAGGTAAAATTTGTAAGTTTGTATGTAGGGGTAATCTCCGGATCTACTGAACCGATTTTGAAAATTCTTTCATTATTAGGAAGCTACATTATCCCCATAGGCTATATTTACAACATACCCTTTGGATAATTTCCGACCAAAACGAGAGTGAAGCCGCGGGTAATAGCTAGTTTTAAATAAAAGTTTATTGTACTGTATATTAGAAATATTCACATTAACAACCCCCCGCCATCTCCTGGTCCAGTCATTAGTTCATTACCGTCGCCGGGCACCGGGGGCGAGTAACCCGATACCACTGCTAATGCACTGTCCACTGTTAGGGATAATAGCCCTAATACTCCCCTCGCTGATAATGTTATCACTTTCATTATAATCACTGCCGGAGGTCAGGAGTATTGTAACCTCTTGGCCACGCTCTCGCAACACGCGTCTTATGAAGAAGAAGAACGAAAGTTGTTTGGAGCATGCCACTCACTCGAAGGAAATAATAAATGACGCAAGTGGCATCGCCTGAGGTCGTGAATGGGGCCTAAGGCTGATAGACACAGCATTGTCATGGACCAGATTAAAATAACGTATCATGACGCCTGTAATTCCCGAATGGTTAGGCAGAGGTGTGCCTAATAGTACACCCACATTTCGTCAGTTATGTTTTTTTTTTAATCTTCTTTATTTAAGGTGGATGCGCAAGGGTCTTGTTCTTGCGTTTATTGCAATTTGCAGGTCAGTGTCAAGTTGTATGTTGATGAAAATATGAATCGCGCCAGTAACACGTATGGAGTTACAGAATTATAATCATTCAAATCATCAATACAACCCTCCAAGTTCATATAATCCCAAAGAGTGACTTTTTCATGAAATTGCCATTGAATGGGGTTATATGAACTTGGAGGGCTGTATTGATGACTTGAATGATTATAATTCTGTAACTCCATACGTTTTACTGGCGCGATTCATATTTTCATCTCTATTTAACCTGACACTGACCCGCAAATTGCAATAAACGTAAGAAAATTTAAATTTCGCGGGCTACCCTTGCGTATTCACCTTAACGGATTGTTGTTCACGAATGCGACGATGTCAATCCCATCGCACTTTTACAATATTAACTTACTTGCTAAACTAATTTAGCTTATCAACATAACGTAACTGAATGAAGTTCGTCTAATTTCTTATCTAACAAAAAAGAATATAATATTTTCGCTGCTTCAGAGGTAGGCTTAGCTAAAATACCATGGAACACTCCAACATCCATTACTGACAATTTCATCGCGTTGATAACTGCGTTTCTCTTTTCACAGTTATGTTTAAGTCCCATGTAATAGGGGGCGAGCTTATTGCCATCAACCGGGCACAAATCGAAACTTCGTCAACTCCGTGGATGCTACTGAGAAATTCCTGAAGAAAAAGCCAATAACAATTGTCCGACCCGGAAATCGAACCCAAGACCTCATGCTCAGCCATCGACGTAAAAATTCCTATCAAAAACCACTTGAGTGCAAAAATTAGTCAAAATAACTAGAATGATATCTAGAATAATAAGCTTTCTTTAAAAACTGATCGGAATCGAGAATACATCAATCTGCTTAACAATTAAGCTCCCTGACTGTACAATTGTACGTACACCATGTTTTGTTGCACTTAACTAATTTCGTCTTTTCTCTCTTTCCAGAAGCCGAATCGTCCCGCGAATGATTTCAAAAACTTCTTCGTCGAAATTCACATCAAGAACTCGAAAGCCGAATAGAATAATAAAATTTATATCAGTATTATGTAATATCGAGTGTTTAGTTTAGCTAGTCGGCCATCTTGTGTTGCTATGGGTGCCATTTTGAATTTGTTCCGCGTGAAAATGGGCGTGGTCATCGCCAGGGTCTGCCTCCTGCTGATGCTGGCCGTGTATTCTTCTTATGGTGAGTTTTTTTTTAATACTACTTAAATTAATCGTTCATGGATCTTTTGACGCGTGGCCATGGTCAGAACTAACGCCGCCATCTTGTTTTTTTGTTAACTAATGGGAGCTATCGTTTTTGAGCTCACCAGATGGCGCCACTGTCAATTAAGGTCCTGTCAATAATTCTATTTTATACTTTAAAGTAGCAATAACTTCTTAAAAAGTTTATTTTATTACGTTTATCAATAGCGTAAACTTCAGGTACATATATTTACAATATTCTCCCTAAAATTAGCAAGCCTGAAACATCTAAAAAACATTTTACCTCCAAGTACTGACAAATAAGATTCTAAGTTGCTACTTAAAATTTTCAAGTCATAATTAATCAGGAATGGCTCAATCTAGACCACAATCGTGAATATTTGTAAATATACGTGATAAAACAGCACGCAACTCGCCAACAATCTATGACATCTGACATTTCGGTGCCCACGCGCTACACTAGCGCCTCTAGCGGCGAAATCATACGCGATAGCCCCCATTGTGCCCGCCTGACAATGTCGAGATCAAGTGTCAAAAGATCCATGTGGCACTATAATGTATCTATGGTTTTCAAAGATAATGCCGGGACCGATCGTGTATTTCATTTCGGTACATGCAGCAATGGTATTGAGTCTTCCATGTGATCGGAATCGCTTTGAATTCCGCATTGATGTGTTTCATTTTAGTTGTCAAAATTAAGAAAATGTTCAATGGTACTCTTAAAACCACAAGTAAAGCATCAATGTAAAGTTAAGATTTAATTGATGGCATGTACACACGGCTACATATGTCCAGTATAAGCTGAACTCCCATTGTACGGAAGTCCTATACAATGCGAGATCATAAAAATAAACTGCATAAACTAGAAATGTATAGCTTGATTGATGTGTAGCCGTGTGTACAACTCTTACTGGGATAGAAGATCATTGCATTTAATGTGAAGATTTCTACATAAAGTTCCAATTGACACGACCAAAGCAGATCTCTAACTATTTATACAGCTCATTTAAAATCACAATAGCTAAGAAAGTACCCACTTTCTGGCACTAACAACACAATAGAACTAACGGATACCCTTTTTATAGTTTTCGACCAATAAACCAATGAAACCTCTTAAGAACAACAAAGAAAAAACCTCTAATACCCAATAAACACTTCTCATTACAATGCAGGCCAAAAAAACCGGGCCACCCATCACATAATAAATTCTATAGGCGCTTGTAAGCGGTGTAGTGTAATAAAATAAATTGGACATCTCGACACGAAAGCCAGTTTGTGGACAATTACATATTATTTCATATCGTTTAAGTTCAGATTTGTTTCTTTTGGGAAGGAAAATTGGTGGTAATAAGACAGGTTTTTTGAAGTTGGGTCGGGTTTTCTGGGAACTTTGTACTAATTACACTGTTGCTTACCTGGGCTGCTGTGAGCGTTCTTTCATAGATCTTTATAATAATGTAGGTACCATAATAACCACGGTTTTCAATAGATAACATTAGAAAAAAAGAAGATTAATGTAACCTTACAGCCGCATTATTAATTGCTACTCGTATTTAAACAATCATTCTGATTATGAATGCGAAAGAACAACAGTCATATCTTCATTTGATGATACAAATGACAACAAACACTAATCCGTATACAAAGCGTGGCGATAACAGCAAATTTCTTCGATAAAGAAAACCTAAACTCTATGCAACTCGTGACGCCTTCGACATTGTGAATTGCGAGCAAAATATTTTCCTAGTAGCTGCAAAATACAGGTTCCTATGAAGAACATCTTACATAATCTCCCGACTCTTATACCATTCTCAACGCTTTGAAAATCTTGAATATTTTGTATCGTAATTTGAAACCTGTACCATTAATGTATAGTTATCATAACAAAAGCTTCGCCTGCCCCTTCCATATAATGCGTTTTAAATGACCCTACGTGAAGTGCATAGTAAAAAAAGAAATTCTAATTTATGTTTTTCTACAGTTTCTTTTTAACTTGCGGGTTTAGAATTATACTCGTAAGATGTTGCCCTAGTGGTGCACTGTAGTTTAAAGACATTTTGTCATGATGAAGAATGACATTTCTTGAGTTTCTTGCTTGGTCTCTGTTTTTGGCTTCATGTGTAACTTATCATACCAAGATTCCTCCGTGCCTAGGAAAGCACGTTATGACGTTGGTCCCGGCTGTCATTTTTAGATCTTTGACAGTCGTTATAGGTTGTCAGTGGCCCGAAAGTCTGACAACCAGTTTTTTTATTACTAAGACTCCACTGTCCGTCTGTCTGGCTGTCTGTCACCAGGCTGTATCTCGTGAACCGTGATAGCTAGACAGTTTGTTAATGCAGAAACCGTAATGATTTAGTGTAAAGTACAAAAGTTGAACATCAAGCTCGATAGATGGCGTTGTCGTCTAATTAGATCTCGCTACCATTGTGTTACCACGATTTGGTTGGATTCGAGTGAATTTTAGACAATATATTACCAGCTTAGACCAGGACACAATTTGGTTTTATTTCAATTTCAACCCTATTAGTGTTCCCTCAAGTGTGTTAGTCCAACACTACCAGCTCGGTAGTAAACACAGTTCAAATTTTCACAGATGATGTATTTCTGTTGCCGCTATAACAACAAATACTAAAAACAGAATGAAATAAATATTTAAGGGGGGCTCCGACAACAAACGTGTTTTTTTTTTTAGGTAATTGTTCGGAACCCTTCATTCGCCAGTCCGACTCGCACTTGGCCGGTTTTCTTATTTAATCGAGTTTAAAGATGTGTTTCACGACTGCAGTCAAAACGCCACCACACATTGTTTTTATGTATACAGCGTGTAACAGAAAGGGTATAATCATATGGAATACTGTGGTACGGACCATCAAACTGAACAACTTTCTCTATGGGACCACCATCGAAATCGTAAAAAAAAATAATCAGCTGCCCCATACATTTGTGTCGAGTAGGTACTGAAATTTTATAGGACAGCTGATTATTTTTTTACGATTTCGATGGTGGTCCCATAGAGAAAGTTGTTCAGTTTGATGGTCCGTACCACAGTATTCCATATGATTATACCCTTTCTGTTACACGCTGTATGGTTGTGAATTTCAAGTCAACCCCTATAATGCAAGGTCCAGCAAGTAAAAGCGGTTACCCAGTTAACTGCACTGACCTGATTACAGCCCAGTATGGTAATTTGAGTGTATAAACCTGAATAATGTTGCGCTAGTTTCAAAAAGTGTTTTTCTTCGACTTGATGTAGACGCTTGTTTGTTTTTTGCTTTTCTCTCGTTTCGGTATCCTTTTTCTCTCTCTCGTGACATAATTTATTCTTACACATAAACTGTCACTTACGGGATATCTTCCGTGATTGTCTATTATTTTGAGCTCCCGATATTTCGACGCTGTTGCAAGCGCCATGATCGCGGGTTGACTGGAGAATGCGGGTGGCTGAAAAATAAATTGTTAAGAGCAGACAAAATAAAACAACACAAATAAAGTGACAGTTTTTGTGTAAGTGTAAACCGTGAAAGTTTTAAAACAGTGTTTAATTTATTCTTCTTTGAATTCAAAAGACGCAATCCAAGTAAAAAGAAAAGGCAATCAGGGCCTAGACATTCTATCAGCGATAACATCAACTATGTCGGGATCGGCTTCCAGTCTTACCGGATGCGGCTAAATACCAGTATTTTACATGGAGCGACTGCCTATCTGACCTCCACAACCTAAATAATACGATACCCCTTGGTAAGACTGGTTGTCAGAGTCTGGGGCCACTGAATACCTCTAACGACTGTCAAAGATTTATAAAAGACAGCCGGGTCCAAAAAGTTAACGTGCTTTCTTAGGCACAGAGGAAACTAGGTAAGTAATGATGGTCCTGGAATCTTTCAAAGGTTCCAGTCAAAAATACTAAGAATGATAACGAACGCACCCTGGTATGTCTCAAACAACAGACTTCATCACGACCTCTGCATCACAAATGTAATGGAAGAAATTTCAGAAAAGACTAAAGCATACAAAGAGCGAATCTCAAATCATCCAAACCAGCCAGCAGTAAATCTGATGAACACCCAAACAGTCGCTAGAAGACTAAAGACAAAGATTCCTCAAGACCTAATCTTGGAGGTTACAAGAATAAAAGGAGCAGTCACTGGACAGCTTCCGTACAAACCCGTTATCAATATCAAACATATTGCTGAATATGTAGAATGACAGATTGAAATAAAAAAAAAGAAAAAAAAAAAAAAAACCATGTCCATGGACCAACCTCGGCACGCACTGCTTAACCGTGAAGATCGACCAGTGTATCTGCTATTATTTAACCACGATCTCCTCAAGAAAGAAACCAACCTAATAACTTTTAACAGCACCATTAACATTAGTACATACAAACTACCTACAAAATCAGCTTCCACCGCAAACACTCCTTTACCAGCATCAAGAATGTGTAATGGCGTAAACGTTGACTATAATTAGAATATACTGCCTTAACCCTTAAGCCGCCACAATTATCTAGATAATTAACCCGCAACCGAATTCTACCGTCGAACGTTAGGGATGTTTAGATTCACTAAGTAATTACTAAATGGAGTACTCGTTGGCGGTTACGACTTTGTTGACTTTGTTCGTTTACAAAGTTCTTGTAATTTTAACGGCAATCATGTAAAATTAGACTGATAATTCTGTCTTACTGGTTTTCCGTTTTCTGTTTCACGTGACGTCACTTCTGCGCCACACATTACTTATAGTACAGCCACATTTCGATGGTTATGGCGAAATCTCATGTAATAAAGGATGTGCTCTCAACCGGACACAAAATCAGACTCCGGGTCCCTTCATATGGCCTGGGAATCAATACCCTAGACCAAAGAAAATAAAAGAAAGAAATATATTTATTTGTCGCAGAGACATGACGAGCCATCACTGCTGAAAACAGAGAAAGTAAACATTGTGTGAAAACCAGCGTGTGTACACAAAAATCTTAAAGATTGGAATTATGACACCTCACCAACCCGCACTGGGCTCTGCAGTAATTCAGCAGCCCCGTGCGGGTTGGTGGCTAGATCATAGATCTAGCTCATAGATCTACAACTATGACCAAGGAATTAGAGCATCATACATAGTTGGTTCAACCACCCCAATACCGCGTATACTGTTACTGACGGTGCAAGACCGGAGCAAGTTGTTTGCTGATGAATGGAAGACGGAGTAGACAGAGTGATAAAATCAACTTCACTTAGTATTAATGGCTAATTTGCTGTACTACTCCTACGCCGATTTCAGACTTCTAGCCCTCTAACTGACCCGAATAATCACTCCATTACTTTGCTCCTCTGTGTTTAATCCCTACATATTTATAAGAAACGATATGCGGTGGCAGAGATGCTCAAACTTCAAAGTTGATATCCCCGGGGGCGTAGCGTTTTGGGGGCGTCAGTGATTAAGGTTAAATGCGCAAATTTAGGATTCAGTTGTGATGACTGAATCTTTTGAAATGTGGTTTAGTGCGGTCCCTGAGGATTGTTATGATGGGGACTTTGAAGTTATGTATTTTAGCGGTAATCTTGTGTTTGAGATTGAGACTGGGTTGTTGAGAGCATTGTTGGTTATGTGTGTATGTAAGAATGTTTCACTACGTTTGTTGTTTTTTGCATGTGTCATAACTTGTCACGGTATTTTACTGATACCGCAAGGGTTAGTAGAGTTGAGTAACAGTTTCTGCGCGCTGCTTCCATCCCCAATCCAAATCCAAAAAATCTGAAGTAACCGCGTACTATTAATTTGTATGCTTTGCGTTAGATTCGACCTTTGTGTGTCTCGTGTCTGAATTTAGAACATTTACAATTCAGATGGACCTCAGATGTTGAATTCGTATTTGGATTAGATTCAACTTTCTAATTATACATACATACCATAAGTAGTTTTAATAACAGGATATATCTATTATTTGAAACCTATATAGTTAAAGTTAAATCCAATTTGGTAATGCAAAAAACGGTACAAAACCTAAAAATCGCTAAAAGATACCTCATGCAGGAGGAGTAACAAAACTTTGAGCAACACAGTCAGATTACGTTCGCACTCCTGCGTCACCATTAGCAAGTCGCCCGCGATATGTTAGCACTGTTATGGGGTTTTAAACACATGCTTACAAGGCCTCCATGTGTCTGGGATATATAATCTGACTTCTAGCGTGAGGAGTTGGAATTTAGAGCTCTTTGCCACGGAACTCGTTTGGGGAGGTACTGCCACCATTATCCTTCTACCTGCAAGCCTTCAGAGCAAGAGTGAATTGACATCCTTTGGGCTCTCTTGTTCAATCGTAGACCTTATCCATCACTTTGCAGATCGGGGCCAAGAGCAGGCCCATTAGGCCACAAACAAAAATCAACCTATTTCGGGCATCAAACATCTTTGCTGTGTTCTGATTTGAGGGATGAGTGATGGTGTGATTACATTTCAGCAGAACGGCAACGTAATGTGATGCCTGCGCTGCTCTGTTGAGATTTAAAGGTAACGGTGACAACTTATCATCAGCAGGGCTATCGATCACTTGGCGAGTTTTGATATACAATGACCGTTCTTGTTGGTTTCAACTGACGCTACCCGAACTGACATTGTATATCAAAACTGGTGACTATGAACTGTCAACAGAGATACGCAATAGCCCTTTTTATTTTTATTTTTTTCGGATGGGAAGTCATCAAATAACCTGAGTGTCAGACTTTTACTGACTAAAATCCATCCATGTTCCTTCCTTTGCCCTTTGTGTTCCAGGGCCGCGGTATCTCTTTCGAACAGTCCCGCAACCCTGGCAGGCATCGGTCCTTTCAGACCCCATCCTGTTTGCTGACTCTCATTGAGGCGCGCGTGGAACACGAACGCGCCGTCGACACGGCCTGTCGTCATAAGACGGACGGACGGCGAGCTAGCCCATAGCTCACCGTCCACAGGCCCGCGCCTACGGTGGCCGGGGGCCACCACGTGTCCTCAAAGAGGGGTACTTATCGCCACTATTGCGGCGTGCCCTGCACGGGGTTGCGACAGTCGCTCTCTCCATGTCGCCATGAGATCGCGCCGGAGGTCTGTCCGCTGAGCCACAATTTGCCGCGGCAGCGGAGTTACCACCCGGCGTAGTGCCTCCACGCGCCATTCTTGCAGGCGCGCGAGGACTATCGCCTCCAGATCCCATGGCGGCAATCCGGCAAGGAGGCTCGCCGCCTCGCCGGAGATCGTGCGGTATCCCCGGACCAGCCTTACGGCTACCACCTTTTGGGGCACGCAATAGCCCTGCTTTAAACTGCTTGTTTTCCATCACCGCAACATCGATATAGTTAGTTTCTACATCACCCAGAGTTTGACTGGAAATGAAAATGCCTGAGAGTGCCTCACTACCGACCGAGGCAGATGTTGAAAGATTTTTTTTCGTCCTGATTCATTCTCGTATAATAAGTAATTGGTTCGTGCCAAACTGCCGATACGAGAGAATACCCAATAAATAACCCACAGTAACACCCAGTATGTTAGTCATCTGGCACTAGTAATCAAGGTACTGCGAAGTACCGGGTCCGTGATTTATCAGTTCTACGTACTGCCCGTGCCCAGCTGGTGTCCTGGTGTCTGTCAGTGTTGAATTACTAAGTATATTCATGACATCAGGCTCTGGATTTCTTCTATTCATGGAAGTGGTAAGCAGAGGTGTAGTACAGAGCCAGTTATGATGATGCACATACTGGGCTCAATAACATTGGTTATAATAACGAGGGTGGGCGCTGATACCTATAATTACAAGATATTAAGTTATCTTAGCTTAGGTATTGGCTGCAACACTAACATACAACTTAATTACCTTAATGTAAACCATATTTTTTACTTGGAGGTGCAAATAAACAATTTTTTTTTTATGATCTGGATCTTTGCTATTTGCCATGCCCAAGAAGTTATGTCGTCTATACATCCATACAAATAAATAAAATTGTAGTGACTGTTTGTAATACCAACATAACAGCTTTATACTGAATGCCTATGAAAGTATACATACGGTACTTAAAAGAAAGATACACTTTTTTCTATTTTTGTCTGTCTATTTGTTCCGGCTGATCTCCGAAACGGCTGAACGGATTTTGACGGGAGTTTTATTGACAGATAGCTGATGTTATAAGGTCTAACACAGGCTAATATTATTTTTGAAAAATTATTAGGGTTCTGCGCAAAAGAATGCCCTTGGAATTTTAACAAAATCCGTTTCTGACGGCTAATCTCCGAAACGGCTGGACCGATTTTGACGGGACTTTTACTGGCAGATAGCTGATATCCTAAGGAGTAACTAAAGCTACTTTTATTTTAGATCAAGAATTAGGTTCCGTGCAAAAAAAATATGAACCCTTGAAATTGGTTACAAAATTCGATTCAAAAAGGGAAGTAATATTTTTTTAATAACTATTTTACGCAAACGAAGGTTGCGGGCAACAGCTATTTGTTGTACTATAAAACTACAATACACCGTCCCCTCGGAGATAACACTCGTGATATTATCACCGATCAAAGCACGTTCATTGGATAACTTCGCAGCTCCTAATGACAATTGGGTACTCGAAACGTTAGCAACTTTGTTACGAACAGTTCTGCTCACCCCATAAACTTAAAAATACAACAGTGTAGTCCACAGGGCTTCGTATTTGGAGTTTTAAATATAAATCCGTGGTGTGACGGTGTGACGGGCGGCAGTCAATAAATTAAGCTCTCAAACGTTTAGCGGGTTCGTGTCTACGGCAGGGGTAGGGTGACCATGTGGATTTGAAGGGCAGTAAAAATATGATGGCATCCATTTATTACTTGGAATAGGAGTGGCTAATTTTAGAGATGAGTGACGTCCGATTAGAGAGGCCTATGTCCGGCATGTGAGCTGATAGCACTTCACAGGCTGATGATTATTTGCGCCTTACTTGTTTGCAACTCCTTCAGTTAATACATTGAGGTGTAACAAGACCCATAAAGGAAGCCGTCAGCTAAACATTATGTACAACAAACTTTGTAACTTTACGCAAAAAATATTGCTGGGAAACGACTTTTTTTTTGTGGTGAAAAATTACGTTTTACGGTAGGACTTAATATAACGCACTCAAAGCATTGTGCTGGTGGATGAATTGAATAGTACCGGAGTCGTGGAGGCGTTTAAAGGAAAAATCTTACATTAAAAACGTCATGATTAAAAAACTTTGATCCCCAATATCTCCGCAGCTAGAAGATTCCCAGGTATGCCTGGGAATCTTCTAGCTGCGGAGATATTGGGGATGACCCCGGTACTATTGAGTATACCATAGTCTACCGTGTTCTAGACCATAGTCTAGAACAAAAAAATGATCGCAATGACGGGGAGATCAAGTGTCTTTCGGCTTCGTTAAGGGTCTTGTTACACCCTTTATGAGGTGAAATATATAAAGAATGACGTCCGATTAGAGAGGCCTATGTACGGCATGTGAGCTGATAGCACTTCACAGGCTGATGATGATTTGCCCCTTACACCTTCAGTATAATGAGGTGAAGAAATGTAGTCTTGCAAAATTTTCAGACTAAGCTACTCACTGCTGTACTGTAAATAAGCCTCTTTTATAATATGCCATCCGGATTCTGTGATAAGTGTTAGTCGTGAAGTAGCGGCTTATCTGATTCCTACCTTACATCATTGTCATTCTACTGCCCATCCCAATTTATTTGACGTCGGCGCATCAATACTTATTTTTGTTACTTCAATGGTATCAGAAAACCCTTAAAAAGATCACAAAAACTACTTTGCAAAAACATAACCGACATCCCAAAAAAATTTAAGGTGAGGTTTTTTTTTGTAGAAGACTTCCATGTGACTCCCAACGCCTGGCCACCCTACTCACAACCCGTTTCATCTCGAAACGTCCGTATATCTGTCACCAGTGATGACACATGACGTCCGCGACCCTTTCATTAATTAGGATGAAGATATCATTGACATTCGATACTCATCTAAGCGCTATTGTCTTTGAACGTTCACTAACGAATGGTTATTAAGAGTTTGAAGATTAGAGACAGTGTTGGGGAAGGTCATGGCTTAGGCTTTTTAAGCTGATAATAGCAAAGAAATGTCCTTCCTGAAGGGTGAAAACCACCTTAATACAATTAATAGTCCTCCTGACCGTTTTCGATCATGGCGACCAATCTCAACCCAGATTTGCCATCGGTGCTAGAGATATTATAGTGCACATGTGTGTGCGCAGGCACAGGCGCACTCTCTGTTCCTTTACTCTCATAGTCCGATGGGACGGCAATCCGACACGACCGGAGAGAGATCAGGCGCAGGACCAACGGCTTAACGTGCTTTCTGAGGCACGGGGGTATCATACCGCCAACTTCCAAACTGAAAAACCCAAGAGCACTTTTTGCCCGACCCGGGAATCGAACCCAGGACCCCACGCTCAGCAGTCGCGCTTGCGACCACCAGACCAACGGGGCAGTCAAAATTAATACAGTTACATGATTGAGGAAAAACTAAAAAAAAAATCGTGCTTGCAACATGTGACAGTCACACATAATTATGATTGTTTGGTTGTGTGAGTTACGCCTTTTTGTTGGGACAAGGCCGCCACATAATACCCAAACCACAGCAACTCCTGAAAGCCAGACTCAACAGTGGCGACCACCAGAAAAGCGCGGAGACAACGAAGCTCGACGAAGTTCCAGAGAAACAATTTAACTGTCTTAGAACCCGCAACGAAATTAATAAAAACCGGCCATGTGGCCGTCGGACTCGCGCACGAAGGGTTCCGTAACATTATCTAAAAAAAAACACGTTTGTTGTATAGGAGGAGGAGCCCCCCTTAAATATTTATTTTATTTTGTTTTTAGTATTTGTTGTTATAGCGGCAACAGAAATACATCATCTGTGAAAATTTCAACTGTCTAGCTATCACGGTCCATGAGACACAGCCAGACGGACGGACAGTGGAGACTTAGTAATTGGGTTCTTTTTGTTGTAAAAATCATTGATTTGCAATTATTTGTTGACAAACTTAATTATCTGCTAGAAGATTTGCTTGTAAGAGATATACCTATCATTAAAAAGAGTAGTCGAATTTTGGTCTCATCTGATGTTAATCCAGTAAAGCCACTTTCATACTTTACTATGATAAGTTAAAATTATAACTATTTCATATTTATTTAACCGCTTCGACTTGTCATAATAAATTCCCATTAACTTTTAGCTAAAAATAAAACTAACTATTTAAAGCATTTTAATTCCCATTTAAAAAATCCGGACAAGTATGAGTCGCATACGAATGGTTCCATACCACCGTACAATATTTAACAAACAAAAACACGATGATTGTATGGGAATCCCCCTTTCATGTTTGTTGTTAGAGCACCCATAGTAACACACACTCGGTGAAAATTTGAAGTGTCTACCTATTACGGTTTAAAAGATACAAGATACAGTCCTGTGACAGACGGACGGAGAGCGGAGTCTTTGTAATAGGGCCCCGTGAGCACCCTTTGGTTACGGAACCCTGAAAAAACATGAAACGTCGAACTGCCGTCCGCCATATTTAAAACGGTTACCGTTCCACGTTCGTAATAGGCGAAACGTGCCTGTTCGGCAATGTTCGGCTAATCTCGGGTGGTATGGCGGCCGCAAATCCCTGGACTTAGAAAGTACTTACAGGAAACTGGCTTGGCTCAGGGTCACGAGATGGTGAAGATGCGACACGGCTAGTGACTTGCTGTGTTATTTCGCGACGCATCGGTGAAATGTAATCCTTGGAAACAAGTATTTTATTTCTTTTTCCTTGGTTAATAAGAATTTTGTATAGAAATGTGAATACTGCTGAGCGATAGGTCTGTACTCTTGGTTTCGAAGTGTCTTGAGCCTGGTAATACAATGATTTTGGTCGGAATCGATAAAATTCATGCAAATTAATCCCAATTTTTTTTTTTAATTTTAGAACGCGACGTTGGCTTGATGCAGATTTGTCTTGGACGCGCTGAAGTAAACATATCTTCTAGAAAGATATAAGTAGATAAATAATTCAGCGGGGCTTTTTTCGGTAGCTGATCCTATTTGACCTACAAGACTACAAGATAACATTATGAAAATCAGTGTTCAGTACTTACACGTCACAATTAGGTCTCAAAAGTGTTTCTCCATTGAACTTGTCGTAAGTCCCATCCGACAAGCATAAATTACCATCTGTAATGTCTTCGTTGTGAACACCCCCTTACTCCACTCGTGCCTGGCGCCATCTGTCATCGAGTTTGACAGTTGACAGTTAAACGATTTAAAAATAGAACGCTCATCCAAATGAGATTTTTACTTTTTATTTCGGTCTGTGTTATTGATTGGGATGTTTCTTGCGACATTTATGTTAAGACACTATGAAAATTGAATATTTGTTTTGTAAAATTATTGGACAAAAAGTTAAACAAATGCCCGGAAGTATTGTGCGTTCTCTGCTTGCAATTTTGTTTAAAATTATACCTGTGGTCGGTCTAAACTTTTGAATGGAGAACTTGATTGTTTAAGGTGGAAGCGCAAGGGTAACCCGCGAAATTTAAAATTTCTTACGTTTATTTAATTTGCAGGCCAGTGTCCGTTTGTATTTTGATGAAAATATGAATCGCGCCAGTAACACGTATGGAGTTACAGAATTATAATCATTCAAATCATCAATACAAACTTCCAAGCTCATTTAACTCCATTGACTGACTTTTTCATGAAATAGTTATTACAGTGTAGTGTAGTGTGTGTGTAGTTACAGACAGACAGACAGTGGAGTCTTAGTATTAGGGTCCCGTTTTTACCCCTTGGGTACGGTCTACGGAACCCTAAAAAACAACCTGTCTAATGCACATTCTAAGAAATTGTAAAATTATCATATCACTCATGGAATAAAAGGTAAATTCTAGCTAGAATCCAGCTGATTTTTATATCTAAGCTTAGCTTGAGTTCGAATTCTAGGAAATTAATTCATGACAATAATACCCGTAACTATCAGCTTAGAATAATGATTCATCTCCCAGTTAAAACTGCTCGAAAACGGCCCAGTCATTTGGCTGATTAAAACTGAATCAGCTATATGATTATGTTTTTTAAATTTGACTCACGCACGCATTTTTTGTTTGTATGAGATGAACATAGGATTGGAAAGTAGGTTTTAAAAGTTACATGTTTTTTTCTTTATCGTGTGGTTAGTGCCTTAACCTAGTGTCAGAGTTTTTATACCACCCATGGGCCTGTGACTTGGCTTTACATGCCGTCGAGAAATATCTATCAGACATGCTAGTTTCCTCACGATGTTTTCCTTCACCGAAACTAAACTGTTCTCACAACATTCTCCTCATTCCTCCGCATCACATGGCATACCAAACCGAACGATTCAAATTTTCACATACCAAGAGCAAACTTCGATGGCAAATAAGTAAATGATTTTACTATACTTACTTCTTTTTTTTTCCTTTTTATTATAATGACTTTATTAAATGTGTATATCTACTATGTAAGTACAATATATACAGACTACAAATAGAACTAAAATAATGCTAAAAAGAAGAGTAAAACTAAGTTCCTAACTAACTGTAAATAAGTAAATATTTAAATCTCATAGTGTCGTATTCTAAGAAGGATAAAGTTAATTTTGCAAGGAAAGTGTAATAGAACCTAATGACACGAACCTCTCCGCTAACACACGGTGTTGCCAACTTAAAATTGAAATACACACGTACACAGAAACTTTTGATATTAATGATACATGAAAATATAGTTTACGTACTTCGTGAATTTACACAAACTTATTGCATGTCACGAAAATATTATTTTCAGTCCTTAAAACAAGGGGTTAAGGTACAAAATTGAAAGTTACAGGGGTCTTAGTAGGGTTGTCAAATGGAACGTTTATGGAAATAACTTTAAAATAAATCCGTGGAGTTTAAAATGCAGTTTAAAAGAACAGGAACGAATGGAGTGGAGTTTTGAATGTTTTTTTTTTGTTTGTTTTTAGTTAAACTTGGGAATAATCAATCAGTTTAGGGGAAATATTCGATTGAAAGTTTCGGTTTTCCTGTCTGAGAGTGCGGTTTTATTTGCGACCCAACGATAGCAAAACATCGTTTACCTACTTTTAAATTGTGTTTTATATTTTTGGTAAGAGCTGAAAATTGTATTGCTTTTAATTATTTGAAATCTTTTATGCTTTAAATTTGTAAAAAGCTATACGGCCAAATCTACTACTCTCATAAAGGTAATGAAACGTGTTTCACCGACTAGATCTAACACAGCTAATAAATATTTCGTGGCCACAAAAAAACCGTCCTCCAATAAATATCAACCCGAACCCTTTTCAGTAACATCTCTATCACAAATTGCCTATTACAAATTTTACTACTACTAAAGCCGCTCCACCGTCTTTGTCCAATTGATTCATTACCACTGCTGGGACCAGAATTTATTATCATCTTGGCCTTAAGACTTCCTAGGGACAGTTCAAGTTATTTACTTTAACTTAATAACCGGCTTACATGCCCTTATTTATGTCAAAACTGGCGAGGGGCGGTTTTTTCCAGTGCAAACTGGATCTATCCGGTTTAGGGATGTCAATGTGAATTTGAATTTATGAATGGTTCCGTGTGTTTGGGTTTTAAGAGTGTCTTAAATTAGAATTTTGTAAGTCGGTTGTAATTAGGAAGTGAGGTATGGTTTATTGGGTGTTTCGGCTTGCAGTTTTGAAGCTTACTGGCATAAAACACTGTTATAGCTACTTTAAGGAGACAAGTCTTTTGAAGTATTTAAGCGTTTTATTTGTACAGCTTTTGTAATATTTGGCGATATTTAGTAACAGTTTATTTCATACTAGCTGTGGCCCGCGGCTTCGCTCGCGTTTTGGTCGGAAATTATCCCACGGGCACGTTGTAAATATAGCCTAAGGCACTCTCGGATAATGTAGCTTCCTATTAGTGAAAGAATTTTTTTTTCATCGAAAACGCTGCCTCGACTGACAAAACATGTAGGCATAATTATGCTCTACTCTACTACCCGTGCGAAGCCGGGGCGGGTCGCTAGTCTATACTAATATTATGAAGAGGTAAAGTTTGTGAGGTTGTAGGGGGTAATCTCTGGATCTACTGAACCGATTTTGAAAAAAAAATCTTTCACTAATAGGAAGCTACATTATCCCCGAGTGTCATAGGCTATATTTACAACGTGTCCGTGGGATAATTTCCGACCAAAACGCGAACGAAGCCGCGGGCAACAGCTAGTCACCATTAAAGTCAGGGTATGTCCTTCTAGGTAGGGTGTTTGCACTCTGCATTGTGAAACACATATTGTTAGTCACTTTGTGCTTCTAGACGAATAAAACATTTTATATCACGAAGCTAAAAATAATATTTTACTAACTTTAAAGATCTATATAGACTTCAGGGACATGAAATCTTCATTCTTGACAGAGTTTTTCACTTATTTCTCTAGAACTCAACTGAATTTTTCAGACACGACATAACCCTTGGGAATCCCCAAAGTGGATTTTTATCTAATTTGTAAAACATAGTACGGGATTAATTTGTAACTTGATATTTATTCCTGAGGGGTTATTGAGCTTCAAGTAACTCGAAGAACGCATTTATGAAGGTTACAATGTTGCTGCTACTAAATCAATCATTCTAACATAGTAAGGAGCTATTCTGTTGCGTTCACTTGTTCTGTTCACCGCACTAAAGTGAGCGCACACAATTCGAATGCGAACTCATTTGTTTTCAAAGTAAATCATCGCAGATTCACAAAGAGACACCGTTCGAATTTAGAACGTGTTGTTTAGAGAATGACACTATGGTTCGAAATCATCATTCAACATGAAGGCAGCGAGCTCGGTTGTCAATGCTAGTCTCAGTCCTGCAATGCATATGCAACCCATCTGAGGCTGAGAACTATAAGCGTAACTTGGCGCATGCTTTGACTACCGGCCGTTTTCTATAACTTACTTACGTATAATGGTTAGTTAATATGTTACTCTAGTAGTTATCCGTGTTTCTATAAAAAAAGTTAGCAATTAATTGATAGGAATATCCTATCCACGTCGCTTATCTGTCTCTCGGAGGGTTGACAGTTGATGTTTCTTTAACTGTTTATCTGAGATAGAAACGTTCCGTTAACTGTTAGTAAGTTATTGAAAACGGCCGTTCGACATGTTCGCGTCTCTATTTTACACTTTTGGTTTGACAGTGACAGGAATAACGCTTAGCTAGTAGTCTAAGTAACGTATAAAGATCTCGGCCTTAGACACAGAATACAATTTTCCAGTGTTATGAACAGGGCTATTTAAATAATATAATGAATCTGTCCAATCAGACAGAAGAAAGGACTGTATTCGGTGAAACATTGAAGTCTGCGGGGCGGAAATGTCCAGCGGCGTGTGAATAAGGCTGCTTTTCCACCAGAGATGTGATATGCTGCGTTGCTATGGATGCATTTAATATCCACCAATCATATTCATTGGTCCATATAGCATAGAACTGGTGGAAACTGGTTCAACTAAGCTACGTTTTTTTATATGTAAGGATGTGAGCTATGGATGCGTGCTATGAATGTACAAACCAGTGTACCTACAGAAGGCGCGAGTTTGTCACCGAAAGTAGACATTGCGGAGGCGCATTTTCATAGCACATCGTACTCGCTGCGCTACATAGCTTAGCATCAGTGGAGACGGTCACATTTTCGTAGCTTAGCATTTACATTCTCGTAGCACAGCTGCGTAGCACATCTCTGGTGGAAAGGCGCCCTTAATATTATAGGAACTAAATGGATTTTTTGTAGTATGGTCTTGCTTATTATCCTACAATCCGGTTGGTTCATAACAGGAATGTCCTGTTTGTCATATTGGGACGTTCTCGTGATATTTAACGTGGCAAAAATTAGACCAAAACAGTTAGTGGCTGACCCCATCCCCGTCTTACCGAGGGGTATCGCATCACCCAATTACTGGAGGTCAGTTAAGCAGTCGCTCTATAAAAAATCCAGGTATTCAGCTGACCCCTCCTGAATTGGAAGCCAACCCCAACAAAGGAAAGGCTAGGCCGATGATGTATTGCCGACATCGCAAAGAAGTTTATTTATTTATTTAGTGTTCCGTCTTGGATCTAGGGCAAGAAAAACACGGTTTTTATTTTCTGAGCCCAATTCTCAAAGTAACAGTCGACACAATTTCTCTAATTTCTGGTCACAGTATAAATATTAGTATTAATACAGTATGGCAACTAGGAACGAATGGTCGAAATTGGCTCACACAACAAACATGTTACTCTTAAGTCGGCTGTCGCATCGAGGAAAGTGGTACGTTTCATGTACCAAATTTTTGATTTCACAAAATGGGCGGATATTCCTTTCAGTTTCTTTACGACTAGCAATATATTGAAATTCTCTATACAGATAATATAAACAGAGGTTTGTTTAAAAAAAATGTTTTAAAGAGGTTCATTCAAAATCAAAGCATTTATTTCAAGTAGGTCAGTTACAGGCACATTTAAATTGTAGAAACAAATACAGTAACGAAATGTAGCTACAGTCCCAGTCACAAGACATAAAAACTGTGAAAGTATGTATACATTCCAATCTCATGTTAGCCAACCTACTAGCTAACGACAAATAAACTTTGATAGAACTTTAGTTGGATTACTGGTCATCTTTGTACTGTGCTCTAATCCAGCAAAGGAGACATGACCTCAAAAAAAAGGATAAAACATAAACAAGCGACCATAAATAAAATGGCCGCCATAATTACAATAGAACCAATTTAGAACGCGCCACTCGAATCATTACAGACGAAAAAAAAATAAGGCAAAGGCAAGCGCGCCGACAGCCAACATAGTTGACATGGCGCACTTATTTCAGTGTTGCCATCAATTTCCAACCCGCCCGTTCTGGGTAATTTGCCGAGACGTTCTCCCGCTGATTATTTATGCCACTCTCATTGGCGGAGACATTCTTAGCTGTGGGGGACTTTTAATTTTTATTTCTCTCCCGTTTGTTTTGACGTCAATAAATGACGGGAAGGTTTTGGCGCGAATTAGCGGTGGATAGGACGTGACGGCGCGAAACGATGACTGATTATCGGTTCGGGAAGTTAATTTTTCAAAATGGTTTTAGGTTAAGTGGTACTTGCGCTGTCATTTACTTTTGGTGAAATCAGGTGGTTTGACCGATTGACCCATTTTGAATTTAGAAGAATTTCGTTCTCTTTTTAAAAAATGGATTCGAGGCGTGTCCCAGGAAAGTTAAGATTGTATCCCATACATCGATACGACTATGTTGTGAAATAGTTGTGTGTGATATGTTCGGTAGGGCCTTTAAAAGTGTTTCGTCTTTGTAAAATGTAAACAGACTTTGAACGGGATTGAAATAAGCTATTCGATAGTATATGTCAGTCCCACACATATTCGACATTAATTCATCATTACCGCTAATAGAATGTCGGTTTTTCGAACTCAATAATAGAACATCTACAGTTGGAAATGGAATTGAAAGATTGTAATTGACATAAACTTCCGTAAAGCTTGAGCCAACCTTTCGGAAATCATTGTAGAAATATAGAACTCTTTGAAATTCTGCTTGATCTTTGAAAGCTGTGAAACAAACGAATAATTATCCATATCAGGTGGCCTACCATGACGTCTTAAAGCAGGAGTAATTCCAGTGTGGGAAAGACTAGACGACCTGTATACCTCTGTCTCTTTCCCACACTAGAATTACTCCTCCTTTACAACGTCATATTAACAGCCTAGAGGGCATGGGCTGATGTGGACCATTATTTGTTTGTTTTAATCAGCTTCTCCCGCCATCTTTGACAAGGTGTGCCCCGATACCTCTTTGTCCCTTTCAGGGTTCCATAGTGGCTATTTTGGCCCACAGCTTTTTGCGAACAAACGTGTCCAGTATCCAGTCCCCAATTCAACTTTGCGAAAACTGTAAGCATAATTGAAATAAATAAATTTATGCATCCATCTTTATAAATAAATCTGAGTTTCTGCCTCGTGAATCATTAAACAGTAATAAATAAGTAATGCATAGCATTTAAACTCAAAATCCACAGGTATCGAAAATTAAATAATCTTTCAGTGTAGGTCACAAAAGTGAAAATTATTAAAAAGTCGTGTGAGGTAACCACAGATTAATTATGACTGCGGCCATAAATTATAGAGGACAGTATTACCAGTCTTAAAAATGACATTTCGTAAGTTTACGTCAATACGTTATTAATTAATGTAATGTATGTATGTAATGTAGTTCCGATTAAAATCGTAAAGATGTAAGTTTTTTAATGTCGAAACAATTTCATTTTTGATATAATAAAAAAAAAATGCTAGAATATGGTACATAAGGTGTTACAGTTTTGTTTCAGCATATCCTGCCACAACATGGCGTGCAAATGTATTCACAATAAGCGATGTCAGTTAGTCTAACTTACAAGTTACAGATTCTATTGATTTATCTTCTCGGAGCTATTTTTCTTTGTGGTCCCTATAATACTGGAAAATTCCGTGGTCCCTTCTCGTATTCCCTGGAAGAGACCACGGAGGTTATTTTCTTCGTGTTCCATAAAAGATATAGGTTCATAATACTTTTTCTTGATTAGATTTAAGCTCTTTTTAAGCCCTGGCTGAGGGTAGCTTGGACCCTGTTCCCGATACCGATGGGCTACATTTTTTTTTTAATATTTTGAAATGTTTTTTTTTAAGAAATATTTAAGAAAGTAAATTTATAAATGAATAAAGGAGTACGAGTATAAGTAAGATAGATAAAGCTCTTTTCGGCTAAATCTATTCCTTATCGGTTGTAATTGTGATAATTCCCCATCCCCATACCTAATATTTCTTTATAAACCTGCACTCCCAACAGCCTCGATTGCTCCACAGAAAATCAGTATTCCCAGTACTGCCTACACGTCTAGATATCGGTAATATATTATCAGCTTATCACTCGTAATGCCGGTGCCGTGTACACGTAAGTGCGTCTAATCTCGAGATAAAGATAACGCCGGATATCTTTTAAGAAAACACTATTAATTTAATTTAATCCGGCCAAGTGTGAGTCGGACTTGCTCACGAAGGGTTCCGTAGCATTAACTAAAAAAAAAACACGTTTGTTCTATGGACCCCCTTAAATTTTTATTTTGTTTTTAGTATTTGTTGTTATAGCGGCAACAGAAATACATCATCTGTTAATTTCAACTGTCTAGCTATCACGGTCCATGAGATACAGCCTGGTGAGTGGTGACACACAAACAGACAGATGGACAGTGGACTCTTAGTAATGGGGTCCCGTTTTTACACCTTGGCTACAGAACCCTATAAAACGTTATCTCTCGTGCCCTTTTTATTTGTGACGGTAGCTTGTGAGAATTTGAAAGCGTTTATTTACTGTATCAGTTTTTGATTAATCAAAGTATAGATAGGATTATTAGTCATCACCTGCCTACCTTTTCTCGACTAGCTTGGGGTCGTCTTCCAGTCAAAAGCGATGCAGCTGAATACCAGTATTACATTGAGCGACAGCCTATCCCTCCTCCACAAACTAGGTAAAACGAAACGTAAAATTTTTAGCTTTCTGACTACTTGTAATGACTGTCAAAGATCTACGCCGGGTTCGGCTTAACGTGCTTTCCAAAGCACTGAGAGCTCTCGATATGTAATGGATGGTCACTCACATGCATGTTTGTACTTTTATTGAAGAACTAGCTGTTGCCCGCGACCTGCGTTCGCGTGTAATTATTATAAAAAAATATTATTTCCTTTTTTGAATCGGATTTTGTTACCATTTCAAGGGTTTTAATTTTTTTTGCACGGAACCCTAATTTTTTTTTTAATAAAAGTAGCCTATGTAAGACCGTATAGCATCAGCTATCTGCCAATAAAAGTCCCGTCAAAATCGGTTCTGCCGTTTCGGAGATTAGCCGGAAGAAACAGACAAACACGGAATTAAAAAAAAAGTGTTTTTGTTATAAGTACCGTATATACTTGCATAATAATATGCATTCAGTAAAAAGCTGTTATTTTGGTATTACAAACAGAAACTTCAATTTTATTTATTTCTATTCTATAGATTCATTGCAACGCCATGAAAACGGGCATAATATAAAATATTAATAGATTGATGATCATCTTCATCAGAAACAACGGAACACATTCTCATACAATTCTTAAAAGGAAAAACTATGAAAAGAATTTCCCAGAAAGAGCCAATGAATCACGATGCGATTTAAAATTATAATGCTAGTATTAAGTAGGAAACTATTAATGTTTCATTCATGTTTCCTGAAACGTAGCTCGGTTTTTGAAGACATGTGCGTGCCATGTGGCGACAGGGACAAACTGTGGAGTCGTGTTGGGTTTAAAGTTTTTTTAAATATTGATAGTTTTTTAATTCGATTGTTCCCACACCCATAGTAGATTTAATTAAACTTTATCTGTTAATGTTGTTTGGACAAAATGATTTTCAAAATAATGTTGGTACACTTTTGGTTTTTTAAACTCGCTGTTGCCAATCTTCTTCATCATCATCGTTTCAGCCCGGAATCCCCTTCCCCTATCTTATGCCAAAGTTCCCAGTTCCATGTATCCTTGATACTGATGTTTCCCGATCTTGCTGACACAAAAATTGTGGATAAGTCGTTGGAAAGACTCGGCATCCAAATTCTACACGGTTGTAAGAGATGCGCTGGATGGAAACCGGCGGAGGCAGATCATCCGCTCCAAATGCAACTCTAATGCTGACCACAATCCTCAGACATGAGGGACCGACCCCAGAGAGCGAAGTCGATGAAGACAGTTTTAACAGTTTTGAGAAAACCTCATTGGAATTTTTACAAATCAAACCCTCCTAAATAGCAATTACTGTTAACATAAATGCTCCTTGCATACCTTTACCAAATCCTAATCTACAAAGCACCAACGCCTCATAGGTTCTCCGATATTAATTTCCCGAACTACACACAAATGTAAGTACGCATTAACTGGTAATTTTCTTCCCGCGGACGTGGTATCAAGTGAAATTGCTAAGCGTATGGCTTCGTCCAGGGTGAGGAGCTTGAGCGGGTAGCGAAGCGGGAGCGGGGTAATAAGCATGTTTATGAATCCAGCGTTTGTGTCCATGTGTCCATAGTGAAGTGACATGGCGAGCTAAGTCAATCCTAAATATCGAATACTGCTGACAGTATTAAATTAGCCGTTTAACATTGGTGAAAAATATTCCTTAGGATACATTTAGCATTTATGGCAAACATACACGCCATAGAAACCGGGGACGGCCTAAAGCTCGTTGGGTCGACGACTTCGTCAAAGTCGCGGGAAACACCTGGATAAGGGACGCACGGAACCGGGAAGTGTGGCAGAAAAAAGGGGAGGCCTATACCCAGCAGTGGGTGATTCCGGGCTGATATGATGATGATGATACACGCGACGAGCAAGTCGCCTTTTGCAAGGTCAATGCAACGACTGAATGCTACTCTCGCGTGATACAGCACCCAAACGCAGAAAGTCCGATAAGGAGTTGCTGCATGGTATTCAGCTACATCCAATTACACTAGAAGCCGACCCAAACAAAGTTGGGAAAAGGCTACTTCGATGATGAAAAATCGACGCAGATGTCAACAAAACGCAATGAAGTACGAAATGCCAGAAGTAACTAGTTATTTTTTTGCTCTAATCGTTCCCGCTACCGCTTCATTCCCCCGCGCTTCCATCCTGTACAAGACCTATATTCTTACCGAGCATAACTACAATAAGGCGAAAATGATGTGAGAATTAGCCAGCAATGAGCAGTGCTCAGAGAAATGTTTGCTCTTGAGAAGATAAGCTAATTATGTATTAAAGGTTATGTATGAAACGTGCGTTTGGTACTTAAACGTTTTAGTATGCTCTGTTCATAGTCTGTGAAATGCTTGTACAATGGTTTAGTCGCGGAAAGGTTGTGAGACGTATAGACTGACATGGCGGACAGAGTTACTTACGAATTCATGATCTTAGTCTTTGATTATATAATGTCTAGTCTAGATGGAGCGTCGCCCGACAATCAAAACAAAGAAAACGAGGCAACAATTTCAATCATGTGTGTGTGCGGCAGCGTGCCCGCGGTCGTCTGTGTGCGAACTTATAAGCCAACAGTTGGCTGATATTTTTTGACTCGTTTTGCACACATTAGATGCTCTATCTAGACATTATTTAATCAAAGATCTTAGTATGGACTTTTTCAATTTGCGGTATTGTTACAGAGTAATTCGAGGCAGTAGCATTCTTAAATGTCACATTTTAATGTGCATAGAATAAAATAAAGTTTTTTTTTTTTAATTATTAATATTCAGGCGACTCCGTTACTTTCTGAAACAAAATTCGATGACGTTTTTAAAGAGCCGAATAACGTATGTGTTGAGGATATGTACTTGGAATTTAGAAATGTGGATATGACTAATGAATGAATACTGCTACTATTAGTATTTAACTAAAAGAAGATGTTTTTTTTTTTAATTTTTGAGTAGTGACAGCCGATTTCTGAGTCCACTATAAGTATACATTATTTTTTAATCTGTACTTTTGTTGTGTATTGGCGGTTCCATCTGAGATTACCGAATAATCTTGAAAGATTATGCCTATTGAATGATCCTCCTTGATGATGATGATGATGATTGAGCACCACACCCAGCCAGGAGCAAGCCTGACCCGGATAAGCCGGATACACCAGGGGACACGATTTTGTGAGGAAAGACATGCTCTGGGATGGGAAAGGAAGCCCGACCAACCGCAGCCAGTCGAGCACAATCAGCCGACTATGCAGCCTAGAGCCAATATAGGAATAGTGGTAAAGACAGGTACAATCCATAGGAATGAGCATTGATGGTGTTTTGACTTTCGCTTGTTTGGTCTCTTCTATCATTGGAGAATCATGTTCGTTTCTGGTGGTTGCGATTGATTCGTTTTTGGCACGTCTTATATAATAATATTATGTTCGCGTATATGTTTCATCGTCAGTTGAATGATCCTCCTTTTCTTTTAAAATTTCTATGCAACAACCTTTTAGAGCTAAATCAACTGTTATTCACAATTTTATAATAAATCGGCCTGAAAAAACTAGTTATTTGAAACACATTTTGACACCATTGAAATATTATTCTTATCCAAATTCAACAATCTTAGTTACGTTCATTCTATCAAAAGTCGTCGACTTTCAAAGAAAAAGTGACAGATTTCTTTTTGTAAACTAAAATTAGCGTATCCCTCTACGAATTTGGACTGTATTTTTGGGACGGTAAAACCCAAAATCGTATGATTCTTTATCAAAGGCGGATTTTTCCCATAGATTTGGGTTTTTTTCATGTCGCATCAAAGGGACACTCGTTCTTTTGAATTCCTTTAGGAAGTGTGTTATTGGTGACAAATATAGTTATGAGAAGATTCCGGATATTATTCTCGTTTGAGGTTTTATTACAATGTTTGTTTTTAATTTTCTTTCTTTTTAGGGTTATGTTTTAATAATGATGTACAGGTTCCTGTTGAGAGTACATGTAATTACGTTTTGTTGCCGGCAGTACCCAATTCCAGGTATCCTCTAGTTTCTGGAACTTCTTGTATCATAAATTCATAATATTCATAATGCTGAAAAACATAAATGAGTCGTTTTGCCACGCTACTAGGAAAACAAGTTGATAAGCATGTACTGGGGGGTTACTGTGACGTCTTAAGGTGGAAGCGCAAAGGTAGCCCGCGAAATTTAAATTTTATCAAGTTTATTGCAATTTGCAGGTCAGTGTCAAGTTGTATGTTGATGAAAATATGAATCGCGCCAGTAACACGTATGGAGTTACAGAATTATAATCATTCAAATCATCAATACAGCTCTCCAAGTTCATATAATCACATTTAATAGCTATTTCATGAAAAAGTCACTCTTTGAGATTATATGAACTTGGAGGGTTGTATTGATGATTTAAATGATTATAATTCTATAACTCCATACGTGTTACTGGCGCGATTAATATTTTCATCAACATACAACCTGACACTGACCTGCAAATTGCAATAAACGTAAGAAAATTTAAATTTCGCGGGCTACCCTTGCGCATCCACCTTAAAGCAGGAGTAATTCAAGTGTGGAAAGAGACAGGTCGTCTAGCGCCATCTCTTTCCCACACTGGAATTACTCCTGCTTTAAGACGTCATGGTAGGCCACCAGGTCGCCTTCGCGGCACGTATGTTGAACCTTGAATACGCAGTAACACATTTTTGGGCCTTCATCAGTCTCAATCCATAATTGCACCTGCGCGGACGACCACCATTTTGGTTCAACTTAAGGGCCGCGATCTGAAGCAGACATGAGCTTCAGAAGGAAATTACAATGTTGTTTTGTTGCTCCATAATGCAAACAGACAGGCATACATTTTTCAAAGTGGCGGTACTTTCGTACAAACCTTCAAACTTGGCGTGCCATTTGACTTACTATTCTTCATGATGCAAGGGTTTCTGAGCAGTTTGCTAGCCTTAAGGGCTTGCCGTATTGTTGGCCCCTAGACACGCCACTTTTTTGTTCAGAAATAACCGAGGATTTGACATTCGATCTTCGCAAACAATTGTGCTCGTTTTCGGGCTCACTGAAATGCAACGCAATTTCTGCTACACATTTTTGCAGCACCATAATTCTTGATTTTTGACGGTACCACTCTCTTGCTTAAGAGCGGCCAACCCGTCATACTTTTCATACAAACGCTCGTACGTGATTATGCAGTTGTTACAAATCTATCTTTGATTTTTTTGAACTAATATGTAGGTTGTGCACTATATCTAGGTTTCTATGGTAGCAAAAATAAAAACTGTAGAAACAAATTCAGTATAAGCCTCCAAAAATTGCTGTTTTGCACAAATTTTAACTGAACTTTGGGCGTTCATAATGTACTCAGAAACTGTAAAAGTAAAGAAAACATCTGGATATAAACCTTGCACATGTAATGCAGATTCTTAATGACAAATATTTATTTCACACACTTGTAAGACTTATTCAAAAACACGTATTTCCTGGAACAAGTTTAAGAAATTTTCGAACACTATTTTTCGTTCAATGTCATCGCGTTAAGCGATATGAGGTGCGCGGGAGACGAGATGTGCGGGTCGGGCTGAGGTAAGACGGGGGAATTGAAAGAAAATCGCCGCTGTGGCTCTGGATGAAAAAACAAGCTTTTCGACCATGCTCGCGTTTACGATAGACGGACCGGGAAGGGCCCTCTTAACATAGACCGTGTTAACGTATTCCTTAATTTGATGTGCTATGGAATATACAGGGTGTAACAGGACCCTTCACGAAGCCGTCAACCAAGCATTATGTATATCAAACTAAGTAACTTCACGCAAAAAATATTGCTGGAAAACGACTTTTTTTTTGGGGTGAAAAATCACGTTTTGCTGTAGGACTCAATGTAACGCACTCATAACATTGTGCTGATGATGCATTGAAAACGTGTCATGGAGATATTTAAATTAAAGGTAATAACTAGTATTAAAAAAAAGAACTTGTGAAAAAGTTGGAACTTTGACCCCCAATATCTCCGTAACTAGAAGGTTCGCAGGTATGGTCTAGACCAAAAAAATGATCACAATGACGGGGAGAACAAGTGCCTTTCGGCTTCGTTAAAGTGTCTTGTTACAACCTTTATAGTGTTCTACATTCCATCAAGCCCCTTTAATCCTTCAGATCATCTAGCTCGCCTTCTTCCACACCGTTTTCTCAAAAAGCAATCTTATCTTTTTTCACAGCAAAACTCCTGAAGTCTTTAACTAAATCGGTACCACGTTGCGGGTGCATGTTGGCTTGTCGCCCAGCGTTGGGCGTGGCCCAGTGATCGAGTGGGGAACCGCCTCGGACCATAACTCAAGCGAAGGCGTGGATATCTATACAGTCCGAGCTGTAATTCAGTTGTCTATGCCTTCAAATTGTTGCGAGCGGCGGGGAATGTTGCAGGAATAGTGTGATCAGAAAAAGTGCTCATTCAACTTCGATATGGGAATCATTGACACGACAAAATAGAATAAGGACTTGAATCGCAGGCGATGACCCACCTCCTGTCCTGCGCCTTGAACACACGGCTACACATCAAGCTATACATTTCCAGTGTATGCTGATCTCGCCTTATATAGGATTTTAGCATAATGCGAGGTCAGCGTATACTGGAGATGTATAGCTTGATGTGTAGCCGTGTGAACAAGTCCACTTACACCTCGAGGGACCTGTCTGACCACTACTACGTTAGCTATTGATGTGACAGAGATCTAGATCTACGTCTTTTTTAATGTTTGTTACCGCATAACTCCGGCATTTATGAACCGATTTGAAAAAATCTTTTTTTTATGTGAAAGGATATATTTCCCGATTGTTCCCATAGAAATTTCATCAAAATCGGGTCGGGCATTTGGTTTTTTTTTCTTGAATATGTATTTTTTCTTCTTGGGCTTTGTAGATGACATGATGGTTCCTGAATAACAGCTAGATGCTATGTAGTGTGTATATGTAGTATGTATATGTGTGTGGTGTAACTACAGCTAAAAAGGAAAACAAACCGACTTCCAAAAAGACACTAAAAAAGACATCTACCAACCCGCACTGGGCCCGCGTAGTGGATTATAGCCCATTCCCTCTCGTAGAGAGGAGGCCGTGTGTCCCAGCAGTGGGAACATTATAGGCTAATTAGTAATAGTATGTCTTACAGGGGAGTTTGTCCCACCACTTCTACTCCTCAGGTGAAACCATAGGAATTGGTGGAGGTTGAAATCTGTTCATCCGTTTTGTGTGTCAGTGCTAACAAACATACAATCTAACTTCATTTCTTTACGTACCTATTACAAAACGTAGCTGTCTCTCTTATGCAAAACCAGTTTAAGCGGATCTCTCATATTACGGAAAATCTATGTAAAGCGAGACCATGTTATACTGGAAAATTAAGATATTGCGCTGCAGTTATCAAACAAGACAAAGTTTGACTCATTATAGGTTCTTTTGCCAAGCGAGTTTAACATACGAGAAATGCATAGCTAATTTATTAAGGATCTGAAGTATTAGATTCTGATTTGTTTTCTTTCTAGTCTATATGCCATTAAGTTAAACGCTACTGTTGTTTTTCGGAACAGGTCAACCCCAAATAAGTGTATGTCAGGGCGAAGCAATCAAAATCAAAATCAAAGCATTTATTTCAAGTAGGCCAGTTACAGGCACTTTTGAACTGTCGAAACAAAGATAACAATGAAATGTAGCTACAGTCCCAGTCACAAGGCATAAAAACTGTGAAAGTACTGTAGTTGCCCATTCCCTAGCGTAGATCTCTATGGAGAAGAACGGGCAAGAAACTCCATGGACACTCTTTTAAATCAGCATATTGTTACAAAACCTTGGTTACATCATTCATATTGAGATGGTACATTATGTGAGAACGATGTAGCAAGATGTGCACGTTAAAAGTGTCCATAGTAAACACAAAAAAGACAATTAAAAAAAAATTAAAATAATTAATTCAAATAAGCCGTGGCAACTAAGAGATGACCAGTCACAACTGACAGCGCCCGTTCACGAACATGACGCATGGATCAGCACCATTCAACTCAACCATTTTGAAGGGAACTAAATGATCCGACACACGCGCCACCATCAGCGAGACATTGAGTGAGCATGACATACTCTCAACCGCCAGGGCACATTCAAGTCGGGAAAGGACGTAGGTTTCCAGTGAACGATAGCTCTTTAGTACATAGCACTCACACAATATGGGCTTTATATAATACTAAAGATATTGAATCTATACAATGCAAAGATAGTTGTACAATCTTCAGCAGCTCCAACAATACTATTTAATGTTATCAATTTATGCGTCCCTGTCCTTGTGGAGCAGGACCGGCATTGAGCCAAGCATTTTTGTCAGCGATATAATCGTCCAACTTGTAATATGCTTGCTTACATAGTGTGCGTTTAATGCATGTTTTAAATTTCGTCTCATTCAGTTCAAGAATACTTTGTGGAATTTTATTATAGCATCTCAAACAGTACCCCATGAAAGATGAATCTACTTTAGCGAGTCTGAAGCCCGGCTGAACTAATTGGTCTCTATTTCTAGTACTGTAACTGTGTCTGTCACCTCTTTTACTAAAAAGATGCAGATTTTTTCTTACGTACATTATGTTTTCGTAGATGTATTGACAATGTACCGTCATGATGTTAATGTCCTTAAACAGTTCCCTTAGAGAATCGCACCTACGAAGATTATATATAGCTCTGATGGCTCTTTTAAAATCAATGCACTAATAAGGACAAATCGAGCTGAAACACATTTACTTGCTCGTCCCACTCGTGTCCCGACTTTAATCACGCGCAGGGTTGTCGACAACGATTAATACAATGTTGGCATAAGTATACAGGGTGTACCAGGAGCCTTCACGAAGCCATCAACCAAGCATTATGTACATCAAACTAAGTAACTCTACGTAAAAATTATTGCTGGGTAACATTTTTTTTGGGTTGAGAAATCACGTTTTACGGTAGGACTCAATGTAACGCCCTCAAAACATTATGCTGATGGATGGATTGAATAGTATGGGGGTAGTGGAGTTGTTTAAAGTAAACATCTTACATTAAAAACACGTATCTCCAAAAAAAGTTGTGAAAAAGTTGGAATTTTGACCTCCAATATCTCCGTAACTAGAAGGTTCCCAGGTATGGTCTAGAACAAAAAAATGATCGCAATGACGGGGAGAACAAGTGCCTTTCGGCTTCGTGAAGGGTTTTGCTACATCCTTTAGAATGATTCGGTACAGACTAAAAGCGACTAGTAGATGGTAGATTTAATCTTCTTTCATTCTTTATCGTGTGGTTAGTGCCTAACCTGGTGTCAGAGTTTTTATGCCGCCCATGGGCCTCTGACTTGGCTTTACATGCCGTCGAGAAATATCTCTCAGGCATGCTGGTTCCTCTCGATGTTTTCTTTCACCGAAGCAAGTGATAGTTATAAAAAACGCACATGAATACGAAAAAACCGGCTAAGTAAAAAAAATACACGTTTTTTCCCCTTAAATATTTATTTTATTCTGTTTTTAGTTTTTGTTTTTATAGCGGCAACAGCAATACATCATCTGTGAAAATTTCTACTGTCTAGCTATCACGGTTCATGAGATACAGCCTGGTGACAGACAGACGGGTACGGAACCCTAAAAATCAGAGATGTGTGTATTAGTTTCGAACTTGACACTAGACTACATATTATTGCTTCTTCTCCGTCGCGTACAGCTCCACTTGTAAGCCGCAGCCCTAACGCCACGCACACACACGCGACAGTCCGCACAGGCGCACACTCAGGAACAGACTTTAATCGCGCAGACATAAATCCCACCGAATCCAATTCCTAACGCTATCATTTACAGGGGAAAATGTTAGTTTGGGCGCGCACTTGCGATTTGTTTAATGATTCGATCTTTATTTTGGTTTTCTTTTTCAGAAACAGTTCCGATTCTCCAAACAAACGTTGACAGATTTAACTTTGTTTATTTGTAAACGGTTGAAGAACAGCTGAAGGTACTAAGTGCAGTTGCCAATCTGGAAATACTTATCTTAATCGATTCCGAGCCCAGGTTGGCTGCTGTAGGTACAATGTGGCAAAATGGGGTATACTCGATCCTTCCCAAACAGAATGCTGGTGTGGAGCCCTTTGCAGGATATACCCTACCTCCTATCTTGCACATCCTGCATAACCACCTTCTTTCTTCATTCAAGCTGTATAAGTGGCCACATACTGGTCTGACACAATTTGAGTTTAGTCGACACGTAAAGAAGAAGCTGAAGCTATCATTAACACTAGAAACGGGATACAAACATGGTAACATGGAAACATGGTAAATATCCCGTTTATGCACTACACAAACACACACTACACACACACACACACTAGAAACGGGACACTAGACACGGGATATTTACCATGTTTATTTATAAACATGGTAAATATCCCGTTTATGCACTACACAAACACACACTACACACATACACTAGAAACGGGACACTAGACACGGGATATTTACCATGTTTATTTATAAACATGGTAAATATCCCGTCTATAGTGTTAATGATAGCTTCAGCTCTTCTTGAAAGTTTTCTGCCATAGTTTCTTACACAAATACTGTCATTCTTCCTAAGCATGTAAATGCCGACACCAAATTCACCAAATTGCAGACCATAATTTACTGTGCAGCATGGACGGCAGCTACATGCAACGGGGCTAAAATATCAGACCCTACCCAAAATAAGCGCCACCCATATACACAGAGAAAACCAAAATGGCAAATCAGATTAGAAAAGAAGATTGAAAATCTAAGAGCAAACATAGGTAATGTTAGTGACCTTGACATTTTAAAAGCTGAAGCTAGTTTTTCAGAGCTAAACAGTAGACCCGACCAGAACTTAGTGGAATTGTAGATACTCTTTTCAAAAATTGCCTGCAGATCCAATTTCAACAACAAAATCAAATCTGTAGTCTCAAATCTTCTTTCTTTATCATGTGGTTAGTGCCTAACCTGGTGTCAGAGTTTTTATGCCACACATAGGCTTCCGACTTGGCTTTACATGTCGTCCATAACCATCTCTCAGGCATGTTTGTTTGCTCACGATATTTTCCTTCACCGAAGCAAGTGATAATTATACAATACGCACATGAATCCGAAAAATCAGAGGTGCGTGTCTTGGGTTCGAACTTGAGACCTATGACTTGGCAGTCCGACGGTCTAACCATCAGGCTATCACTGCGTCTACAAATCACTAAAATTCAGACCAGAATCTAGGCTAGATAGATAAGATTATAGACTAGAATCAACCCACAATCACGGCCGAAGTCATTCCGGCAAAACTTCTACGTTTTCACTAATGTCGCAGTCGTTCGTCGTAACTGCTCACCCACCCTTAACCGTTTAATGTGAACATCCACCCTTGATTATGGAGGGGACAACACATTGTTTCATTAGTTAGTGTTTGGTCAGCAACTCAGCACACGCCGGTAATCCGAACGGCGTGATTGCGAATTTATTTTAAGACCGCCGGCGCCTGCCCGCGGTCCGAGTGCGGGCGACCATGTCGTTTTGTTGACATTATCTGTCTTGCGACTTTGTTTTAAAGGTCATGCTGTGCTGACGGTGATACTGAATCTGTCGAGATGGGATATATCTTAGGTTTTAGGTTCACTACAATGATAACCTGCATATGAACGTCTAAGTTTAGGTAAGAGTCAAGAAAAAAAACCAAGACGCGAACTGGTGTATCTGGGGGGGTTACAATGACGTCTTAAAGCAGGAGAAATTCCAGTGTGGGAAAGAGACAGAGCTACACAGGTCGTCTAGCGCTATCTCTTTCCCACACTGGAATGTCATGGTAGGCCACCTGGAAGCTTGAAGCTTAGTTGAAATTGAACAGTATGTAAGTAAGTAATTTGTAAGCTTAGATCTTTTAAACTACACAACGGATTCTAATGCAGTTTTCAGCAATAGATAGAGCGATTCAAGAGGAAGGTTTATATGTTCGCTAGTCTATCTATATATCTATATACTAATATAAAGAGATAAAATTTGTTTGTAAGTTTGTATGCAGGGGGTAATCTCTGGATCTACTGAACCGATTTTGAAAATTCTTTCACCAATAGGAAGCTAGATTATCCCCGAGTGCCATAGGATATATTTACAACGTGCTCGTGGGATAATTTCCAACAAAAACGCGAGCGAAGCCGCGAGCAATAGCTAGTAAATTATATTTTTGTTTTCTATAACAAAACTTTCAGACCTCTACAATTGTTTAATTACAGAAAGCTAGATGAAACCACGTAACCCCCTGTCAACATGTCGCCGCCGTGCGCCCTATCTTATTTTGTAAATCTTTTGCTAATTGCGTCAGGAATCTGCCAGTGGTGTGTAATAGCGGGGAAGGGTTGGTTTAGCTTTAAACCGACATACGGTAGTTAAGATTTGAACCTTTACCGGGGATAATTCTGTGTAGATACAAACTGGGGTAGGCAGTACCGCAGAAACTACAGTAAGTACGTTACTACGACCCTTACACTTATCCTTGAGCTGCGTCCACATTTATAAATAGCTCTGTGTTTTTGTATTGTAAGAGCCGGCCAAGTGCAAGTCGAACAAAAGGTTCCGTACCATCATCTAAAAAAAAAACTTAATTGGTGTCAACTATGTTGGTATGGGGACATCCCTTTAATTTTCAACTTTTATTTTATTTTTTGGAATTTATCCTTTAAAAGTCAAAAGGAAGTACCCTATAGGTTTTGAATCTCTTGTGAAATCGCATAATATTCGACATAAACAATCATATCTTTTGATCGCGTTGACTTACAAGTTTGATTTTTCATTGCTCCAAGGGGTAGCAGACCTTAGTATTTGGTATTAATTTCAGCTTGATACCGCCAAGCATTCCTGAGAAAAAGGGTCTTGACAGACAGACGGACGGACAACAAAGTGATCCTATAGAGGTTACGTTTTGCCGTTTGAGGTATGGAACCCTAAAAATGTGGCTAAAAAATAACAGCCGTACGGGTCTATATCTAAGGTTAAGCAACGTTTGCCAGGTCTATAGATGGGTGCCCAATTTACATAGCGAGAGATGAAGGGGCCACTTTTTTTTTTTTTCGTTTGTGTAATCATCAAATAACCCTATAGAGAGATAGAGCGGGAGTGCTCTGGGCTGAGCAGGAGGGAGTGTCAGACTTTTACTGACTAAAACCCATCCATGTTCCTTCATCGCCCTTTGTGTTCAGGGCCGCGGTATCTCTTTCGAACAGTCCCGCAACCTTGGCAGGCGTCGGTCCTTACCGACCCCTTCCTGTTTGCTGACTCTCTTTGAGGCGCGCGTGGAACACGAACGCGCCGTCGACACGGCCTGTTGTCATAAGACGGACAGACGACGAGCAAGCCCATAGCTCACCGTCCACAGGCCCGCGCCTACGGTGGCCGGGGGCCACCACGTGGCCATGGAGGGGCCATTCCTCTGAAAGCCTGACAAGCAGTGGTTCCCAGCTGATATTCAAAGATTTTTATCAGTCGGGTACTCAGATTTGCGAAAGTCCTTTCGGATGTTTAAAGTTTGCCGTACGTCATTTCTTTGCAGAATTTGATCCTAATTAGCGATACTATCGAATGGTGTCATAATAATGTTTTTTTTTTTTCTAAATCGACCAGCTCAATTCCTGGCTACGAATGACGTTGTTTTAGGTTTCATCAAAATCGGGCTCGATACTCCTAAATCGAGTATTTTTTGCTATTTCTCATAGTTTCGGATTTGGTTATCTAAAAACCAAACGAAATAATTTACAAAATAAGAAAAGAGAGTGAAAATATAAAAAAAAAAGAGAAAAGATAGGGTACAAATAGAACAGAAAGAATAAAAAAGAAAAGAAAGAAGAAGAATAGGGTACTCCTTGTATTTTCGTGTTTTTTTGTATATTTATTGATCCGTTCCCCTTGAGGTCTCCCAACAATAATTGTGCTGCCTTCATTCGTCAAGTTTAAGCTTGATAAGATTAACTACTTATAATAAGCTAGGTAAACACGTCCTAACGACCCTCTAAAACAGTTTCTGACATAGGTTAGTTTTAACTGGATCATCCCGGTAACTGTGTCGGCGAGTTCAAAGTTATGACGCCGCGGTTTTGTTAGCATTTGTGTTATCTTACCGGAGGAGAATGAGGTTAGAGGTTTACTTGATTGTTTGATAGTAGGATTTTTCAGGCGACTTATTCATTGTTCGTTATGAAAGCTTTTCAATCTGTTTATTTTAAATGTTATTTAAATAATTTAAAACTAACACTAAAATTTTTATTTGTAAAATATTTTTTTTTATATCGATTTTTAAAAAAAATCTATACTAATATTATAAAGAGCTATAATTTGATTGTATGTTTGTAAGTTTGTATGTAGGGGTAATCTCTGGATCTACTGAACCGATTTCGAAAATTCTTTCACTAATAGGTAGCTACATTATCCCCGAGTGCTATATTTACAACGTCCCCGTGGAATAATTTCCGACCAAAACGCGAGCGAAGCCGCGGGCAACAGCTAGTATTAAACAATTTAACCAACACCAGTTTAGTTTCTATAATAAGTAAGTCTGTTGTGGACTATAGCTACTGTTGTCATGAAAATAAAGTTCAGCTTGCTGTAACTTGCAAGTCACAAGCCAGTCTGGCTTATCATTGAGTAATTATATCTATATAAACAAATAAAATTGAATTGTCTGTTTGTAATTTCAAAATAACAGCTTTTTACCTGGTAATTCAAAAAAAAAACAATCTTTGTCTGTCTGTCTGTGTGTTTGTTTCGGCTAATCTCCGAAACGGCTGAACCGATTTTGACGGGACTTCCACAGGCTGATAGCTGATGTTATAAGGAGTACCTACTTTTATTTTAGAAAAAAGGTTAGTGTTGGGTTGGGTTTAGGGGGGATTTTATAATAATTTCAGGCGGACGAAGGTCGCGGGCTACAGCTGGTAACTAAATAAGAAAGTAGCCACCCTGTATAATATTTGTACTTAGTCCAGTAGTAGTCAGGTTCAGTAGATCCAAATATTACCCCCTACATATAAAGTTACAAACTTACAAACAAATTTTATCTCTTTATAATATTAGTCTATGTAGTATAGATAATAATTGGCTTACCTCTTACAAAAATTGACCCTTCGCTATTGATTTGTGTAGATAAGTGTACCATAATAAATAGTTTTCCATCTACCTATTTTAGCATCTAGCTCAGTTCTTTCTTAAAACGCTAACAGATCCCTCTCATAATGTCGCAGGGGGTCATGTGACGTCATCAGGGTAATCCCCTTCCATTATAGGAACAGCGATCGCTTTAAATTCAGCCTGTACCCCGCGATGGCACTAGAATATTAATTCGAGAAAAATCCAAAGATGTTTGTGTGGAGGTTGGATTTCTGAACGTGGGATGTGTATTGGCGTAAAGAGGTTTGTATTCTGGCTATCACCATCTCATATGCCTAGCCTTTCCCCAACTATGTTGTGGTCGGCTTCCAGTCTAACCAGATGCACCAGGATTTTAACATGGAGCGACTGCCTATCTGACCTCCACAACCTAGTTAGTACTTGGTAATACGATACTCCTTGGTAAAACTGGTTGTCAGTTGGGGCCGTCCGGGGCTGTGGGACTGTCCGAAAGAGATACCGCGGTCCTGGAACAACGAGCTAAGAAGGAACATGGATGGGTTTTAGTCAGTATAAGTCTGACACTCCCTTCGGCAGCGACAGCGGGAGTGGTCTTGATGATTTTCCATCCGAAAAAAAAAGGCTTTCAGGCCACTGACTACGTGTAACGGCTGTCAAAAATCTAGCCGGGACCAACGGCATAACATGCTTTCCGAGGCACGGAGGAAACTCGGTATGTAATGGGTGGTCACCCATTCACAGACCAACCTAGGCAAGCGCGGCTTAACCTGAAAATAGCTAACTTTCCTATAGCTTAAATCAGTCCTTAATAACATTTTGACTTTCCGACATCATTCTCGCTAGTATGACGAACCTATACCTTTTTAGCATTTGACGGTTGGAGCTCAACGTCAATGAAGGTACATCATCACCATGTAAGTACCATCAGACCTCAAAGGCCTCAAAGGCTTATAAATAACGCTGCGAAATTCAACTGAAAACTGACATAGCAACCAAGTTAACGTAAACACAGCTTCTTGGTACACATCTACTTAATAATTAAAAACATATCCACCTTAAACGTGGAGCACACTCAAGGAGCCGTCATAATCATAAGGCCGAGTATACAAGGGAGAGCCGTCATACTAATATTATAAGGCGGAGTGTACAAGGGTATTTGAACAACATTGAAAATTCACTGGAGTATTAGCTACGCTTGTAATAATGTATGAAATGCTGATTATCTGTGATTAAATAAATAAATAAATTATGTGTAGGGGTTTAATTATTCAAGTATTTAGTTGTGTATCTCTTAGTTGTTATTTATCACTTATCAGTTTGGTTATATAAAGTGAAGACAGTTAAGACAGACACATTTTTGTAGCTTCATTTTCCAGCAGATTTGATTCTTACGTAAAATCTGCAAACTTAATTACGCAATCAAAAATAATGCTAATAAATTCCAATTCCAAAAAAAATAATACCTTACCTGGCAACATTATTCAAAATGAACGCTCGTCGCACTAAAATAATTCAACGAAAACAGATGGAATCCATTTGAATTAACATTCCTTTTTTGAAATTGGCGGGAATTATAAGTGAAAACAAAATGGCGGGACACCCACTTAACATTCAAATCGCGTTTGCTTGATTGAAAATAAGAATTCACAAGTCAAAAAATGTCGATGGCGAAAAATGTTTTTGTATTAAATTATTGTGACAGTGTTTGCAATGGCTTTTTTTATTCAATGTGTTAACTTCTATTATTTTGATGATCTTAGGAACAATGCAATGCAACATCCTATCTGGTTGATTTTTAGGTTTTCATTCCTATCCAGGAATGAAAACCTAAAAATCAACCAGATAACTACCTGTATAAGTACTAAGTAGGTACAACCCGGTTGAGCTGAACCCGGTTGAGCTCCTTAGCTCAACAGGGTGCAGCGGTAATGCTTACTTAAGCATCACCGCTGGAATGTTAGGCCATCAAAGTCAGGTGCAAAATTAACTCCCACTGTGTTTTTCTTTTAATTTTATTTTTAATTTGATTAAGTGGTTTTGTCGCTTAGCAACCACATCGCCCAGTGCAGGAAATCAAGTTACTTACGATATATTTCTCACTAAATTACGATCTGCTTATTACTAGCTCATACAATTCTTTTGTTTTCTCGGACTCAAGAAAAGCAAAGATTGTATTACAAATGTCAATAATTATGATATGTTTTATATCGTCCAAAAACATCCACCGTGATGTTGAAACTAATACGTAATTACGTACCTACAAGCAAATAAATAAAGTAGTTGTTGCTCTTCACAGACTGGGATCCCTTTCATTCGTTTCATTTGATCTGTTAACAGCAATTGTCAGAACAAAATGGCATTCAAAATTAACGAAAAAATCCTTTTTATGACGTAGTTTCATCCAATATCCAATTTGTCAGTTTTCGAATTAGTAATAACAGCTTAGAATTATGCAACATATTTACTTAAGCAAACAAATGACTAAATATATGAGGCATCACTGAAAACCGCATCTGAATCAGGCCAGAGGTTTGGGTGTCACAATTTATATAAGTAGTAGTTTACAAACATGTTACTAACGAAAATAGCTACAGTTACCATAAGTAAGTTATACTGAATTGAAGGATGTCAAAGCAACTAAAGAGAATGGTGACATTTCAATAAATTTTCCAAAGGTCAAATTGTTTGTCAAAACGCTTGTGGCGCAACATGTATGTACCCGCCAAATACGACATAAATTGACGTCGTATCCTCCATCTTGATAGCAATTATAGGAAAAGTTAACGTGAATTTAACTTTTACAAGGATTTAAAGATAATCCTATGAATAAAGGAAATCTAATCCGGATGATTAACAATACAGAAACTCGACAACAACTGTCAACCTGTCAGTCTGCCAACTGTCGGTCTGTCCACCAATCACAACACCCGCCTGGTCGGGGGTCCCCCCTTTTGTACGAAAGATGAAGAAGAACTTGCCACCCCGTACCTCATACTTCTAAACACTCACTTTAACATTTGCAATGTAACTAAACAGAAGAGGTATTCAAACTAAGTTCATTTAAAAGAGGTCATTCTCCAAGCGCAGTTAGTGGTTAAAAACATAAATCATAATATTCATTATTTACTTAACGTAACAAAGCAACGTCAATTTCCCGAGGTTTTCTCCTGACAAACAGACAAACACTCTTCCTGAAATTGACAAAGACTGCAACCCGCGATGCCAGGTATTCAAATCAGAAGGTCTACTTCTGAACAACGTATTTTGGTTGCATTTGAAAAAAAGAACGTACTTGAGACCTAGTTGCAGTACTTTCACAGTTAGTACTTTTGAATTTGCTTGACTGTCAATATCTCAGAGATCTTAACAGTGATAGCCTAGTGGTTTGACCGTCGTACTGCCAAGTCATAGGTCTCGAGTTCGAAATCAAGACACGCACCTCTGATTTTTCGGTTTCAGGTGAGTATTGTATAATTATCATTTGCTCCGGTGTAGGAAAACATTATGAGGAAATCAGCATCTCTGAGAGATATTTCTCGACGGCATGTAAAGCTATATAAGAGGCACGATAAAGAAAGAGGTCTTCTCGTTGCCAAAAGGTTGAAATGGGTTGCTGTTAGGTTCATTTTGGGTTGCCGTAAAAGGAAAAAATATTGTAAAAGGTCTGTAGAGCTCTTTGAGAGCTCGTCTAGGGGGCGAACAAACAAAGACAAAGGAACATTCTATTTACGAAAACGATGGTGGGATATTCAAAAAATGGACCCAAATGTTTAGAAAAAAATACTATTCCAGCTAGTTATTCCGCAATCTACAGTTCTTTCTGAAATTTGAATAATTCCTATTTTCTTTTTTCAAAAACCTTTTTAAAAATAAACTGGCAAAGATAGTACGAACCTTCTAAACATTTCTTGTCTATCTCCAAGGGGCAGCCATTTTGAATTATTTTACTTTTTTCGTTCTGAACCATCAGCCCTGTTGACACTGTACCTTTAATGAAATGTAACTTGACGTTCAGAAATTGTAATTAGTTCACAAATATTTGGTTTTCCTTCCTCCCCCGTCTTCGTTGGTAAGGCGTGATATTTTTTATGTTGAATATTCTTATTTTTTTTCATTGGTTGGGTTTAAGAATTCATATTTTATTTGAATTTGGTATTCCAAAAAAAAACTCGGTTGTGTGTTTCTCATTTTTGCAAGTTTGGCAAAAAGCAGGGGCATGAGACATTCATTTTAAACTTTGTAATATCGGCAACGCAGTTGAAAAACTCGCAATAGTGCATTATGAGCCATTTGACGCGTGGCCATAGTCGGAACTAGCGCCGCCATTTTTCAATACAATTTTACAAGTGTTACCTCCACCGCCCGCCTGTCATAAACTGTACACGTGAATAAGATAACTTGAACTTTGCAATGTCGGCAATACCTTATGAAAACTTTTTGCTACTGTTGAATATGGCAGACACTTGACCCCTCTTAGCAACAGCACCACCAGGAGGATTGTCGTTCCTATCAACAAAATAGACAACCGCAGACAGCAGAGCCTTATAATCAATTCCAATTCCCCAAATCGATTGTGTACCCACAATTCCCCCCACTGTCCCCCGAACAAAAGTGCAAACATTATTAAAAACCGTGGTCACTTGAGCATCAACAAGCAAGTCCGTATAATATATTATAGATCGTGTGGACACCGCACTCTGTGTTTCCCAGGATTATTTGGCGAAACAGAGCGTTAACCGATTGTGGGCAGTGCGGGGTGATGTCGATAGATTAATGTGTCGATATTATATGTGTTAGTTCGCCCCTATGATATTGTAAGCTAATATTGGTACAGTGCGTTAGATATTTGGTAAATTAAACACTACCAGTGTTGCAGCAATTTAGTTAAACTGTATGATTACATAACTGTTAATAAACTTAGGTTTATTAAGGTGGAAGCGCAAGGGTAGCCCGCGAAATTTAATTTTTCTCAAGTTTATTGCAATTTGCAGGTCAGTGTCAAGTTGTATGTTGATGAAAATATGAATCGCGCCAGTAACACGTATGGAGTTACAGAATTATAATCATTTAAATCATCAATACAACCCTCCAAGTTCATATAATCTCATAAAGTGACATTTTCATGAAATAGCTATTGAATGTGATTATATGAACTTGGAGAGCTGTATTGATGATTTGAATGATTATAATTCTGTAACTCCATACGTGTTACTGGCGCGATTCATATTTTCATCAACATACAACCTGACACTGACCTGCAAATTGCAATAAACGTAAGAACATTTAAATTTCGCGGGCTACCCTTGCGCATCCACCTTAATGCAATAGGTATAAGGATAAGTTTGAGAGCAGTGGTGGCCCATTGGTAACAGCACTGACTAGCGAGTAGTTGAACCCAGCCAGGCACGTTACTTAGTGTTATTTATTTCATCACCACTGCTCTTAACACGGTGAAGGAAAACACCCACCGTGAGCAAACAACTACAAAAAATGTCTTAGAACCGATTCGACCATGTGACATCTACCAACCCACAATGCAGTAACATCAAAGGCTCCTACATCATATTTCTGCTGCCCTTATACAATTTCTTTGGGGTCGAAGCAGTATTCTAGTGTTTTTCTTCCATCTTTCTCTATTACTCGTCATCGCAGCAGTCACCTCCTTTCTAGCCATATCATCCTTCACACAGTCCATCCATCGTTTCTTTGGTCTTCCTCTACTCTTGGTATCTACATTCATACTCAAAACTTTCCTCACGACATTCTCCTCATTCCTCCGCATCACATGTCCATACCACGATAACCGATGACCACGAAACTTTTCAGTAACCGGCATTCACTTTTCATCAAAAGTTCCTTATTTATTTTTTAAATACTATATGTATAGGCCTGCGTTTGGCAGCAACTCGCCTGATGTGCGCGCGATGACGCGGCCTAGGGTGGAGCACGCTTGCCTAGAAGAAACCAATTCACTCTAACTTTGATGAGATCTAGATTATAATGATCAGGGAACAAAATAGCCGGCAGTGAATTCCACAGACTGACGGTTCGCACAATAAATGTGGAAGCATAGCGCTTTGTTCCTCATGTTATTAAGCACTTATTTATGTGGCTAACAGCCTTCTGGGCACTTTTCCTATTGCCAGCGTTTCAAAAAATTCGTCCACTTACGAATTTTTTTTGACGCCCTGTAATTTTCCGCTATTGATACTTGTACATATTTTTATTATTATTCTAAATCTATATGTAGCGGGCCTGTGGACGGTGAGCTATGGGCCAGCTCGCCGTCCGTCCGTCTTAAGTCGACGGCGCGTTCGTGTTCCACGCGCGCCTCAAAGAGAGTCAGCAACCAGGGGCCTTAGTCTGCTATTGCAATAGTGTCAGAATGATCTATCATTGATTTAATAAGGCCCCTAGCCCACGGCGTATTGAAGCGCGTTCGAAACTCGTTTGACGTGCGTACAAAGGGTAATTCGTCTGCGCGGGGCCTTATTAAATCAATGATGATAGACCATTCTGACACTATTGCAATAGCAGACTAAGGCCCCAGGAAGGCGTCCGTAAGGACTGACGCCTGCCAGGGTTGCGGGACTGTTCGAAAGAGATACCGCGGCCCTGGAACACAAAGGGCAAAGGAAGGAACATGGATTTGTTTTAGTCAGTAAAAGTCTGACACTCCCTCCTGCTCAGCCCAGAGCGGGGGGGTTATTTGATGATTTCCTATCGGTAAAAAAAAAAAAAAAGATCTATATGTAGTTTGTAAATACTACATACTGAGTTCTTATCTATTCGTAAACTTAACTTGGTCTGGTTATAAGAATATGTCTTACGTTGTATCGTTGGGATACGGTGACAGAATCATGTTTGATTTAGCAATAGTTTAAAGTAAACAGACATGTTTCTGCGGTCATGTCGCCGGCCTATTGACCTTGGTAGTAACAGCTTGTTTGAGTTGTTATGTTTAGTCTAATGGTTATATGTGAAGAAGCTCAAGTATGTTTGCTTTGATAATACGACGTAACTGCTTAGCAATAAGTATTATATTTGATTTACACAAATACCCTTATATCTAGTAGCCATTTAAGGTAACAAAAATATTGACATAGAGTTGCTGAAGTGTGCTACTTAGCACTGAAGTATGTTCCTCTATACTTATTTTATTGTCTTATCCATGTTTCGCGATTTTGATTTGCCATTACAATACTTCGATGTTAAATTGTCTACTGCGAAAAACCACTATCATCTAGAATAAATCATCGATACATTCGTATACCATCTTCCCATCCTTATTATAGCCCCAAGGCGGTATTTACGTGGCGTTGTGCACGCCGCCTTACGCCCTTTGTTCTGCACACGCCCTAACGGCGTACTCACAGCGTACCATGGCAAATAAACGGTATTGCCATGTTTAACCCCGAGCGTATTCAATCATACGCGCGTACTATTTAAATAGCGGACGTATTTATTAAGTTAAATAGTGGAGTGTCAAATAGTTTAAGTACCTACTCAACGTATAAGCAAATTACGGATACTTACGTAGTTCGTACAGTGCGGAAGGGACACCTATACCAGCAGAAAATTTTAATTGGCAATTTTATAAAACTGGCCAGCTGTGAGTCGGACTTGCGCATCAATAGTTCCGTACCATCGTAGTAGGGCAGCCCCCTGTAACTTTAAATTTATTTTTATTATTTGTTGTTATAGCGGCAACAGAAATACACATTCTGTGAAAATTTCAACTGTCTACCTATTACGTATCATGAGATACAGCCCGCTGACAGACAGACGGACAGACAGCGGAGTCTTAGTAATAGGATATTACTAAGACTCCGCTGTCTGTATATATGTTTTCTACAAAATTGCAATACCTGCTACAGCCAAAATGTATGGGGTATCAGTTTTTTTTTTATTGCCGATGAATGATGGAGGTACTGAGTACGTGGTATTTCACATGGAGCGACTACCTATCTGACTTCCACAATGGCCACAACCCTGGGAACAGACAACCCTTACTGATCTGTTATAAGTTTTTAAACTGTCATGGTCCCTAACATTATCATTAACACTAGAAACAGGATATTTACTATGTGATCACGGATAAACTAACTCAGTTTATCCGTGATCATGGTGCTTGCAACAGCGCGGAAATATCCGGAACTCAAAATTAAAGTAAACACGGTAAATATCCCGTATTTAAGTAAAGAGGGCCCTTCCCGGTCCGTCTATCGTCAACGCGAGCATGGTCGAAAAGCGTGTTGTTTCATCCAGAGCCACAGCGGCGATTTTCTTTCGATTCCCCCGTCTTACCCCGCCCCGACCCCGCACATCTCGTCTCCCGCGCACCTCATATCGCCTAACACAATGACATTGAACGAAAAATAGTGTTCGATAATTTCTTAAACTTGTGCCAGGAAGTACATGTTTTTGGATAAGTCTTACAACGTGTGAACAAAATTTTTGTCATTACGAATCTCCATTACATGTGCAAGGTTTCTATCGAGTAGTTTTCTTTACTTTTACAGTTTATGAGTACATTATGAACGGCCAAAGTTCAGTTAAAATTTGTGCAAAACAGCAATTTTTGGAGGCTTATACTGAATTTGTTTCTACAATTTTTTATTTTTTGCTGCCATAGAAACCTAGATATAGCGCACAAAATACCTATTAGTTCAAAAAAATCAAAGATAGATGTGTAACAACTGCATAATCACGTACGTACGAGCGTTTGTATGAAAAGTATGACGGGTTGGCCGCTCTTAATGATAACTGGGTCTGTTACCCAGTATCAGTAAATACGGTACGATCGCATATTCACGCGACCGGTCGCTTTGATTAAAATGCGGAATAATTGTTTGGTGTTTTGTCTGATGTAAAATAAAATCATTTTCGTTCTTTCTTTCTTAATTTTCCTTCCATCTTTGTTCTTGATACACGTGTAGCTAATTTGTATTATCTTTCTTTTCAGGTAAGTCCTTGTCCACTCGAAGTCTCTAACGAAGGTACACAAAAACATCTTTATAAGGTAATTTCTTTAGGTTGCTAAGACAAAAGTATGTTAATTTAATTAGACCACTAGGTACGATAAAATTATGTGAAAAGTTATTTACCAAAAATTATAATAATCTATGATGATGAAGTAAACAATATAAGGTCACATTAAAATAGGTGGACAAATTTTAACAAAGCGTTCAGTACGTCTAACCAAAGATATCCAAGCAAAAAAAAACACTGATTAAAGTGATTTTATTTTGACATACTTAATGGATGTGTTTATTCTATAGTGCCGCCGGCAATTTATTATTATAAGTCAAAATAAAATCACTTTAATCAGTGTTTATTTTTGCTTAAATATTTTGGTTACACGTACTGAACGCTGTGTTATAATTTGTCCATCTATTTTAATAGGACCTTATACAGCGTGTAACAGAAAGGGTAAAATCTTAAGGAATACTGTGGTACGGACCATCAAACTGAACAATTTTCTCTATGGGACCACCATCGAAATCGTAAAAAAATAATCAACTGTCCTATACAAAATTTCAATACCTACTCGACCCAAATGTATGGGATAGCTGATTATTTTTTTACGATTTCGATGGAGGTCCCATAGAGAAAGTTGTTCAGTTTGATGGTCCGTACCACAGTATTCCATATGATTATACCCTTTCTGTTACACGCTGTATACTTGGGATGCACAATGGGCAATTAGGAAGGTAGCCGTTAACTTACTTTTAGAGTAGTCTTTTACACTTTTCGCTCCAAAAAGAAGTGAAAATTGTATTAAAGACTAAAACCAGTCATTTTACATGTCATTTTGGTTCAGTCCCATGAAAAGACCAGTCATGGATACTACACCTCTGACACCAGCAACGTTTTAGAACGAAAATAAAGATGTGCCTAACCTGGTGACCTGGTAGTGAATAAAGATATTTCATAGTGGTGCAAAATCATCATTTGCCTAGCCATTTCCCAATTATGTTGGGCTCGGCTTCCAGTCTAACCGGATGCAGCTGAATATCAGTACTTAATTTACATGGAGCGCCTGCCTATCTGACCTCCACAGCCCAGTTAGTACTGGGTAATACGACACTCTTTGTTAAGACTGATTGTCAGACATTCGGGCCACTGACTATCTGCAACGACTGGTGGAGTGGCGCAAAAGTATGTGGTAATAACCGGCCAAGGAGGAGCCGAAAAAAAAAAAACTGAATTGGCGTCAACTATGTATGTATGGGGACACCCTTTAAATTTTAACTATTTTTATTTTTTGAAATTTTTCCTTTATTTGTGCTGAAAGGCCTTGCTTTTTGCCAAATTTCATGATTCTAGGTCAAAGGGAAGTATCCTATAGGTTTTGATTCCATTGTGAAATCGCATAATATGCGACATAAACAGTCATATCTTTTGATCGCGTTGACTTACAAGTTTGATTTTTTCATTGCTCTAAGAGATAGCAGACCTGAGTATTTGGTATTAATGTCAGCTAGATACCGCCACGCATTCTTGAGAAAAAGGGCCTTGACAGACAGACAGACAACAAAGTGGATCCTGTAAAGATTCCGTTTTGCCGATTGAGTTACGGAACCTTAATAATGGTAAAATTACAGTGAAAGTATACTTAAAATGATACTTAATTTAAACCTAGGTGCGAAGGAGGTAGAAACTACAAAATTAACAAAATAAACTTTGCTCTTGTCATATAAGTTGACGTTATGAAACCTCTGCGTGTGAAACTTACTATTTAATAAGCATCTGCTGAGATACTTTCTGAAGTTGTGAGCTGACAGTTATACGTTCAGTCTTACTTTGTCAGCTCTGAAATATTCAAAATTCTTAACCTTCAAGTAAAAGGATTAGGATATTTCTATCAAATGCCTTGCAAGAAAGACTATTCATACATCTTTGAAAAGTATTTACTGTCTTTTATTTTTTAAATGTGAGCTATTTCCACTAAAACTTCAAATACAGGCTTCTTTGTTGGCAATCTCTGCAATATGCACAGGTGGCCTACCATGACGTATTAAAGCGGGAGTAATTACAGTGTGGGAAAGAGATGGCGCTAGACGACCTGTATAGCTCTGTCTCTTTCCCACACTGGAATTACTCCTGCTTTAAGATGTCATAGTAACACCCCTTTTCAAGTTTAGCGAGGCACTTTTTTTTTGACTGCCTTGATGGGCCACCATATTAAGTAGATACAAATTTTATTATGTATCTATTTATACATACATATTTGTAATCTCTTTTTATATTCCTTCATTTTGAAGGTTCGATAGATTTGGTTAAAAAAAAATTAACGACTTCGAAAAAAAATCCGCCATTTTGTTTTTTTTTTTAACACCTATCTAATGACACTTGGGTTTTTGAGACGAATGTAATGCTACCGTAATTGTCGAAATCCATCCAGCCATTTTGAACATCGAGGTAATAAAGATACGCGCGAAAAATATATATCCCTTCTTTGGCAGTTGGGTAAAAAAAAGCAAAAAAAAAAAACTAACGCCAGTCCTTGCCTTGTAGGCTTTCATAGACAAGAGCTATGTAACTAGATATTTCTAGAGCGGTGAACTGAAATATTATATCGAAGCCTATCAACCTGGATTCGCTCCTATACATAATATAATGGACATTCGATGGTCTAATTTGTGTTGAAGAATAGCGAAATCTTAATCACTACATAGTATAAAACAAAGTCGCTTCCCGCTGTCTGTCCCTATGTATGCTTAGATCTTTAAAACTACGCAACGGATTTTGATGCGTTTTTTTTTACTAGATAGAGTGTTTCAAGAGGAAGATTTTATAAGTATAACATTGCACCGCTAGTTCAGAATAAAGACGCGAAAGATAAATAAAGCACGTGATGCCGTTGGTCCCGGCTGTCATTTGTAGATCTTTGACAGTCGTTACGAATAAACAGAAGCCCGAATGTCTTGACAACCAGTCTTACCAACCAAGGGGTATCGTATTACCCAGTAACTGTGTCGTGGAGGTCAGATAAGCAGTCGCTCCATAATAAAATACTGGTATTCAGCTTCATCCAATTGTACTTTAAGCCGACCCCAACATAATCATAAAGCTGGGTAGATGATTATGATGAGCTCTGAACAGATACTAGTGGATTTGAAAACTTTGATCAGAATAACAGCGCTAAGGTAATTTCACCATCAAAAACTCATTTATCCAAATAAACTGAAAATCTGCTCATTCAAAACATTAAAAAAACCGTTTAGCAGCTCCCAAATCTTCCACACTTGGTTCATAATAAATAATAATAATAATACCAGCCAATTACTGTCCCACTTGCTGGGCAAAAGCCTCTTCTCAAGAGAGAAGGCACGAACATTGATCACCACGCTTGCTCAATACGGGTTGGCGATTTCATACTTTTTTTTTTAAGTCCAGGTTTCCTCACGATGTTTTCCTTCACCGATGTCTGTGATGTCCAAGATAAACTTAGAAAGTACATGTAAATTGATTTGAACCCACAACGTCATGCATGAGAGGCGAGGCCTAAACCTGGGCTATCACGACATTTGGTTGCTTGGTTTATATTGGCACACAAACTTCGCTCTAATTCACATACATTCCACGTCTACAGAAAACCCCAGTCGAAATGGCGTCATTAAGTAATAAACATCAATCCAAAACTAAAAGATTCTCACGAATCCCACATCAGAATCCAAATGATTCATTTTAAACCTCTCATTAAAAGTTTTTAACACAACTAAACAATATATCTTGAGAACAACTCCCGCCATTTTGTCTCGCCGCCATTACTAAAATAACCGCCATAACTCTTCAACTGTCAAATCAAGTTCTTTTTACAAATCGTTCGGATACATTTCCACGGAATTAGACATTTTTCTTCACAAATCGCTCGAATAAGTAACAAATTAAAAAGATTAGTAAGAATTTTTATCGTTTCCGTAAGCAGTTAGCGCTTGTGTGGTATTTCCGGAGGGTGGCAGCACCAGTTGTTGGTTGAGTAAATAAAATTGGACTTAAGTATCAATTGTTATTCGAGTAAAAAGATTTATCTTGACACCTTTTCCGCTTCTGAGTGAATGCTCGAACGGTGATTGGTAGGAGTACCACCGATGCGTGAACTTTGGCTTTGTTGTTCCGAGTTTAGTGTCTTTTGGTTTTCTCTTAGTATATCTATGTCCAATAACCTAAGCCTGTCCTGTCCTATTATGACAAATTGGTATACCTTAGCGTATCGTCGCCAACTACGCAAAAAGATCTGACGTATCGGCGCGAAAAATACTGGGTGATCTACTTCTTCCTGTCGCCATTTTTTGTATTTTGTTGTATACTGGGTGATAATTATGTTAAACGTGGGTAATACTTTAAGGGCGTGTATGACTCATGAAAATGAACATCTCTTATAATTGAACCATGAAATCGCGTAAAAAAATATCATCTGATCCATACATTTATGGTAGCATAACTCAGAAAAAATTAAGGGAAAGCTTTTTTTTTCGTATTATAGAAATCAAGTTCCATAGTTAAAGCTACTCATATTTATGAGCACTTCACTCCTTTAATTTAATGCCCACGTGTAACCAATCACTGTATAAGCTAATAGAACTCATGGCGTGGTAAAAATATTTGCAATTTATTAGTAGCACAGCTTACTTCTTCTTTCTAGAGTGTCGATGGCAATCTAAATGGTGTCAGAATTGAGCCACTAGTTTGGCGCTTTCGGTAGCGTCCATCAGTTCCTGTAGTGAACAAACAACAGACTAGGCTGATCAAAGCGATGACACCATACGAGGGGACGATGCCAACGACTGTCACCGTTCACCAGCTCCAGTCTCCAACATTATCGATTACCGTGACTACACGTTCGCGACTCCATTTTATTAGTCGCGTAAATTCAGCACAGTAAATCAGTAGTTAAGACATTTTTTATGGGCGGTGATAAAAAACCCACCATCCGATGCGTTATACGATAGTGCTATCTTCATGGGTTTACGTGTCAGGCCGACTAGGGAGTCTAGGGATGGCCGCATGACAATGACGCTTGTCTTTGGGTGACTGAACCAAGCCTCCAGGAATGGCTTAGGGAACTCTCCTAGCATTCAGCCTCACTGAACCCAAGCATGAGCCGGACATTGGCTGTTCTTGTAGTTCGTGACACGTATACCGTTTTGGTCTAGCTAGTCTTCGCGGAATTCTAGGATGATTGAATTTTTTCATATGAACATTTTCAAATATCCCTGAGAAAGTAGGTCAGACAGGGAGTCGTTCCTTGTGAAATTCCACCGATCAGCTACATCTGGTTAGACTGAAAGCCAAACCTAATATGGTAAAGAATACTACTATCTACATTACTGTCTAGCCAGCCTTTTCCTGACGGCCCAGTGGGTGGCGGCCCCGACTTACGAAAAGTAAGTCGCGGGTTCGAACCCAAGCAGGCGCATAACTTTGTGTCATTTATTTCATCACCACTGCTCTCAAAAACAGTGAAGGAAAGCATTGTGAGGAAACCGGCAAGTCCTAGAACCAAAAAATCGAAGACATGTGACATCTACAGACCCGCACTAGGCCCGCGTGGTGGATTATAGCCCATTCCCTCTCATAGAGAGGAGGCAGAGTGTCCCAGCAGTGGGAACATTAAAGGCTGATTAAGCAACCTTTTCCTTTAAACTTGATCTGAGGATCTCTGGACAGGTATTAGTGTATTAATTTCCACGACATTGGTAGGTAAACAAGCCACAAAGCAGATTACCATTGTGTCCGCGTTGCTAACGTAGTGGTAATTACGTTACTGGTTACATTCACTATTAACATGGGCTGTGGGGTAAGCTGCGGACTTAAAGCGTTTTAATTAATTGGCACTGTTTCGTGGTTAAAGAATGAAAGAAAGAAAATTTTGTTTATTTGGCACTAGCACTTGCCCGCGGCTTCGCTCGCTTTTTGGTCGGAAATTATCCCACGAGCATGTTGTAAATATAGCCTATGGCCCTAGGGGATAAAGTGGCTTTCTATTAGTGAAAGAATTTTCAAAATCGGTTCAGTAGATCCAGAGATTACCCCCCCAAAACCTCACAAAATTTACCTCTCAATATTAGTATAGATTAAAAACAAAAATACCTTAAAAACTGAATTAAAAACCAGTACCCGTACCAGTAATATTGCCCAGTAACAGGGCAGTCACTCCATGGAAAATATTAAGATACAGCCTGGTGACAGACAGCCAGACAGACAGACGGACAGTGGAGTCTTAGTAATAGGGTACCGTTTTTACCCCTTGGGTAAGGAACCCTAAAACAGCCAGCCAGACACTGATGGCACTGTTTCGTGGTTCTTGGCTGATACCTATTAGGTAAAATAATACAAGATGCACAAGTGCTGTGCCGCTTGCCATTCGTATACTCCAGTTTAAGAACTTTTTATCATAAAAATCAACTGCAATGTAAAAAAAAAAAAATTGCTTCCACGAGTAACTATAGTTAAATGTGTGTCTGTGGCACTCTGACCTGTCCCTGCCATTGCCTTCATTTTCTACTAGCTGTTTTCTGCGGCTTCGCTCGCGTTTTTGTCGGAAATTATCCCACGGGCACGTTGTAAATATAGCCTATGGCACTCGGGGATAATGTAAAATTTTCAAAATCGGTTCAGTAGATCCAGAGATTACCCCGTACATACAAACTTCCAAATATTGGTATAGATCGAAGTATGATCACATGAGCGATTCTATTTTAGTTCGAATTGATAAGTAGCCTGATTGCGTAACTCACTAAGAGTCTCAATTTATTTTAAAGGGGATTAATAATATCCATTAGATTCATGTATTTGAAAAATTCTGGCAATACAAAGACCTGCTGAAAGGCCCACGTCTCTGTAAACTATTTAATTTAACTTATTTCGCTACATAGTATAAAACAAAGTCGCTTCCCTCTGACTGTCTGTCCCTATGTATGCTTAGATCTTTAAAACTAGGCAACGGATTTTGATGTGTTTTTTTAATAGATAGAGTGATTCAAGAGGAAGGTTCATATGTTAAACATTACACTCGTGCGAAGCCGGGGCGGGTCGCTAGTTTATTTATAAACTCACAAGTCTACACCTTGGGCCACAATCCAATCGTCCAGTATGTCATATTCATTGACGCGTCGTAAATTGGTTGTAGACCATTTAGAGCGAGTGCGCCGATGAATAAATGCATTCAATTCATTTCTGATTACATTGGGAAATAGCATTTACTGTATTCATAATAGGTCATGTTTTGACAAATATTTGATCGAGACGTAAATTAGGATTATTATATTTAAAAGCATTAACAATCTATATATACATTAAAATTTATAAATTAAAATAACCTAAAGTAACTAACTTATTAATAAAATTAAAAAATGGCGTCAAAAAACTCCTCCTCAACGCAGTCAACTGGTAATGTACCCAAGAGACTGGCGGCGTTGCCACGTTGTATGGCAATGCTAAGCCTTTGGCCAAGGTAAAAGCCAGCCCTTGGGTCACGGGAAATGTCCTTGAAAAGGCTGTGAGCACTTGGACCCCACGGACCTAGAGTTTCAACCCCAAACGGCTCGAAAATATAGTTACCAATAAGGTTACTATATTTACGGTTCTCTGCAGCCGCAGCGGCAGCGCCAGCACAGAACGATGAGCTTGGAAGATGGGACGGCGCAAGAGTATCGACGCAAGTTGCGTCCCACACTAAAGGCCTACCCATCTTCCAAGGAAACAAAGACATGCCGTCCGGTCTCTTGACATCGTCGCGTGCCAAGCCATTGGGTTCTAAAATAGCTGGTAAATTAGGTACATCATAGCACAGCGCTGATGCTGTTAATGTGACTTTTGACAAGAAAATGAACCAACCTATTCATTCTACAATTTGTCACCTCTCTAGTTCCAACTCTGGAAATCAAATACCGAGCCTCAAGACATAGACTAACTCTCTAGTTTGAGGCTAACTAGCAAGAACACCAGCCATGTAAACGACTGTTACTGTTTGCCTGTGTCATCCCATTGCTGGGCAGAGGCCTCAATATTCGATTCAAAAAGGGATCTAGTTTTAGGTAAAATACTAGCTGTTGCCCGCGACCTCCGATCGCGTGAAATTATTAAAAAAAAATACCGTTTGAATCGAATTTTGTTAATAATTTCAAGGGTTTTCATTTTTTTTGTACGGAGCCCTAATTATTTTTCTAAAATAAAAGCGTATATTAGACCTTATAACATCTGCCAGGGCTGCGGGCCTGTTCGAAAGAATTACCGCGGCCCTGGAACACAAAGGACAAAAGAAGGAACATGTATGAGTTTTAGTCATTACAAGACTGACACTCCCTTCCGCTCCGCCCAGTAGGACCCCTCATTTGATGATTTCTGATGATTTCCTAACCGAAAAAAGACCTCGTAACATCAGCTATCTGCCAGTAAAAGTCCCGTCAAAATCGGTCCAGCTGTTTCGGAGATTAGCTGGAACAAAAAGACAGTCAAAAATTGAAAAAAATGTGTTTTTATTATAAGTGCCGTATATATTATCTTTATCCATATGCATTCATTAAATAAATAAAATAAATATCGCTGGACATTACACACAGCGCCATCTAGGTGCCACACTAAGCAACGAGGCTTGTGTCGTGGACACCAGATAGTTGATACTATTACATAGATACTTTTTGTTTGTAAATACATACTTATTATACATATAAACATCCATGACTCGGAAACAAATGTCCATGCTCATCACACAAACACTTGCTCCTACCGGGATTCGAACCCGGGACCCTAAGAACGTAAGGCAGCCAGAATACCGCTGCGCTATTCGGGTCGTTTGCATTAAAAAGCTGTTAATGTGATATTACAAACAGACACTTCAAATTAATTTATTTGTATTGTATATGTATAGTATAGGATAGATGTATAAATGAAGACACTTATAATCTATCATATGGATAGCATAATCAACTTCTAATGTTCCAACTATTGGGACTCATTCCTCCTCCCGATGAGAGCGAACAGGCTGGAATCTACCACGCGGGTTTAGTGCGGATTAGGCGATTGTCACCATGTCTTCGAATTTTGTTCTAAGAAAGAAAGAAAGAAAGAAAACATATTTATTTGGTATATGCCAAGTAGACAACAAAAAATTAAATCAGGATAAACCAAGAGATGATTGTGTGTCTCACGGCTGCGCCAAATTTGAACTTGGCCTAAGTTCAAAAATCTGCTGAGCAGCTAGTGCCCGACGCTGGTTTTCAACTGCACTTGAACCTAAGACATGCATGTTTCTTCACGATGTTTCCTTCACCGTTTGTATTGAAGTTCGCTTTCGAATCGTTTGTGCACACTTGCGTGAGGTTACTGATTGTCCTGTGTGACATACAGTTTAAGTTTTTATTCAATTTTTTTTCCTGAACGAGGCTGCAAGCCAAAAGTCTTCTTGATCAATAATGCTTCCAATACCGTAGCTGCGAAAGTCCGTGCCAAAACAGGGGTACACTTGACTATTTCAAGATCCTTGTGTATTTGCGAGCATCCTTACTGCTGAGCTCTTAAGCCTGCAGGCGGTGCTGGAGTCACGATCCCTCTGCTCGTTCCTGCTTGTTTACTATTTAAAATAGGTTTAACGCCTAACTAATATAAGTACAAGTATATAATTGTGTTTTGGGAGAGTTTTGATGGTAGAACTGCGCCAGCTTAAGGTTCCGGATTGTGTTCGGAAAGACATTCGGATATTCTCAGTATCTGACAGTGGAGTCTTCCTGTCTTTAAAATAAAGATTTTTAGGTCTCATCATCATGTTTTCAATTATTAGGGCATCATTGACAGCAAGTCTTCTTTCATACATCTCTGTTGGCAATAATCTGGCGACCTCCTATCGGGGTAGCAGGGTTATTGCGTATCTCTGTTGACAGTTCATAGTTACCAGTTTTTGATATACAATGTCAGTTCTTCACGGGTAGCGTCAGTTGAAACCAGCAAGAACGGTCATTGCATATCAAAACTCGCCAAGTGATGATCACTATGAACTGTCAACAGTGATACGCAATAGCCCTGCCGATGGATGCCCATATTATTTTTTTTTTAATTTAAGCCATTCTTACTCACTTGTTCTTCATGTCAACACAATTTTTCTTTTATAGTGGTCCGTTATTTGACCCCAGTAATCTTCAAAGCCTCTACCAGCACAAATTTTCAGACGCTACCGTAAACTGTGTTTTTTGACACTAAAAAGCAGTCGTTATCCAGCAATAAGTTTTGCGCATGCTATTTAGTTTAATGTACAAACGCCAGCACATCAAGCCACCCGGAACAGTCCAATTTTCCCAATTATCCTTGAACCTAATGCTTGAGCGATAAAGTTGAAAATTTATTAAAGAAATTTGATAGATTTTAGTAGCTTGAAGTGCTGGTGTCTGTACCAAAGGCTTTTTTTTTTTCATATGGGAAATCATCAAATGAGGGGTCATTCCCACTCTGGGCGGAGCAGAAGGGAGTGTCGGTCTTGTACTGACTAAAACCCATCCATGTTCCTTCTTTTGCCCTTTGTGTTCCAGGGCCGCGGTATCTCTTTCGAACAGTCCCGCAACCCTGGTGTACAAAAGGCTTGGCGACTTCTTGATGGGTCTTTTTACATCTTGTAGTCATCGTGTAGAATTTTCTGTTTAGTTAGACAGACCAAACCAGTCGGGCCCAATGGCACCGTTTCTCTAACCGTCTTTAAGCATAGTTCAACTAACCCGTATGTTTTCCTGCGCCGCGATGTGTGAACACAAACAGACAAGTTAATGAACAGATTATGTTGTTATTAATATCTTAACAACGCGATCTTAACTGATAGTTACAAGTTACAACAGTACAGTCACGAGCACCAATATGTAAACACATAACAACTTTAAAAAATGTTTTTCTTCTACTTTTCCCATTAAAATTTCACGTAGTTACGAAACATAGTATTTTGGAACTCATATTTTTATGAAAAAGATCATATCTCCAAGTTAGAATCGTTATTTCTCGCGAAAATTGCTTTTAAATTTAGGAAAGTGTATACATATTGGTGCTCGTGACTGTACAAGACAAGTTTATCTGTTTATGTACAAGTTTCCGGATATACAGGGTTTGTAGTTGTAGCTGGTCTGCACAACATAACAACACGCCCGTATTTCACCGAAGGGTTAGGTAGAGATGTACCTAATAGTACACTCACATTTCGCCAGTTTTATTTAAGTCTTATGTAATAGGGCGAGCCTATTGCCATCAACCGGGCACACATACAGACTCCGGACTTCCAATGAAAAGAAAAGTGTGTTTTTTGCATTTGTATAAAACACTTCCAGACCTAAGAATCGAACCGAGGCCCTCATGCTCAACAGTAACGCTCTCAACCTTTACACGTTGTGTACCAAAAAGGCGAAAATTTACCAAAATATTCTCGAAACATCTCACTTATAAACGTCAGTTCATTAGATCAACCCGCCAACAAGACATACATACATCTAAAGCACACATCGCTTTTCTCCGTCAGTCGGGTAGCTGACAGCTCTTTGTGCTTGTTACGAAGGGGTTGTCTAGTGAAATAGAACGGGTTAATCATACCTTAGGGGTGATAAATCCTATGATTTTTGGTACACAAACTAAACTACAAACGAAATATTCCCTTCGTGTCTGTCAGTTTGGCATGATTGTTGTAAAGATTAGAGAAATACGTTTGGCTTTAATGGGGGGTAGCTTAGGGCTCCTGATAGTGAGGCTTTGAACCCCAATTATACAGTGTGTAACTGAACAAGAGCAATTATTATTATTTATTTACGAACAGTAAGTCGTGGGTTCGAACCCAGGCAGGCGCATTACTTTGTGTAATTTATTTCATCACCACTGCTTTCAAAACGGTGAAGGAAAACATCGTGAGGAAACCGGCATGTCTTAGAACCAAAAATTCGAGGACATGTGACATCTACCAACCCGCACTGGGCCTGCGTGGTGGATTATAGCCCATTCCCTCTCATAGAGAGGAGGCCGAGCGTCCCAGCAGTGGGAACATTAAAGGCAGATTATGATTATAAATTATTTACATTTTTAACTATATTTAGTAACAAAAATTATAAAAGATATCGCAGCCCACCGGTATCGGGAACAGGGTCCAAGCTACCGGCGGTCAGGGGAACCTCCTAACAATACGTGCCGTGTCCAGGAGTACCGCTTTCTGAATCAAGCCCTTGATCCAGCTGCCTAACGAGAGCCTCCTCAGGTATTGATCGAGGCTCTTAGCAATTCAGCCAAGGGCAGATACGACTATCGGCACAATAATCTCTGAGTCCACATCCCACATGTCGACAAAATCGCGAGCCAAGTCAAGATACTTTATTTGCTTATCTTTCTCGGCTTTCACGAGGTTCTCATCATGCGGGACTGTTATGTCAACATTATTATTTTTTATTATTATGAGCCTGATGTGTCCCACTGTAGGGCAAAAGCCTGCCTTCCCTCTTTTCATTTATCTCTGTCTTTGGCTATTTAGGCCCAATTCTTTTGGTACGAGTCCAGCTCGTCACGCCGTCTCCTTCTGGGCCTACCGCGTCGCCGGGTTCTGTTATTCTGAACCCAATCTGTTGCCACTTTGACCTAATTTGCGATATGCGGCAAATGTGGCCTGCCCAGTTCCATTTTAATTTGGTGGCTGTGTTGCTAACGTCTGCGTCTTGGATCGAAGTTTATACTGTTCTGTATACGGTCAGAAATTTTGACTCCTAGTATACCTACTAAGTTCCATGGCTCGCTGGCAGACCCCGAGTACGGACTTCTGACGCTTCGCTAATGACCACGTTTGCACTAGAGCAATACAGAAAAAAAATGACTCCCTACTCATGTGAAAACGGTATCGCGTATTCCATACATACATAAGTACAAATTTTTCATCGGTCATTAAAAAAAAACAGATGTATTCTACAAAAGTGCAATACCTACACGGTAAAATGTATGGAACAGTTGTTTTTTTTTTAAATTACTGATGAAATATCTTGTGTGGGCTCAGAATACGTTGTAACCGTTTTCGTTTTCGCTTCGGAGTCCTTTCCACCATGTATATCGCATTGGCAGACGCAATTAATATCAAGAGTCAATGTTTTTTTTAACTCCATTTTCCTTGTGTAAAGTTGTCCAGTTTGATGGTCTGATCACCATCTAAGAGGAATTGTTCTTATTCCGTTACACCCTGTATTTTAGAAGTGCAAAAACAACAGGCTTAGAACAGCTAGGACCTCTGCAGGCAGAAAGCTCAACGTTATCTTGCGAAATTATTTTTTACAAATTTTCTGCAATTTACTCATATTAGGTTGCATATACAGCGTGTAACAGAAAGGGTATAATCATAAGGAATACTGTGGTACGGACCATCAAACTGAACAACTTTCTCTATGGGACCACCATCGAAATCGTAAAAAAATTATCAGCTGTCCCATACATTTGGGTCGAGTAGGTATTGAAATTTTCTTATGGGACAGCTGATAATTTTTTTTACGATTTCGATGGTGGTCCCAAAGAGAAAGTTGTTCAGTTTGATGGTCCGTACCACAGTATTCCATATGATTATACCCTTTCTGTTACACTCTGTATATTAAATTCTGATTTGCGGTAGTAACAAACGTGTATTACCAATTGGATGTATTCTCATGAGTTTTGATCAGTCAATTCGATTCCGACCGGCGACCTGCAAATGTACTTATGCCGAGAGGAGCGCGTGGAACAACAGCCTCTAGGGTAAGCCGTGCTTGCCTAAGTTGGTCCGTGGATTGGTGACCACCCATTACATTTGTAGATCTTTGTCAGTCGTTACAGGTAGGCGGTGGAACGAGAGTCTGAATACCAGTCTTACCAAGGGGTCTTAACTAACTGGGTTGTAAAGGTGAGATAGGCAGTCGCTCCATGTAAAATTCTGGTAATCAGCTGCATACGGTTAGACTGGTAGCCGAACGAAGCGAAAAGGCAAAGTTATGCTAACTACTGACTCAATTACAACGAATGAAACGTCTTCAACGTCCATCTTCTTTAATAATACCCACCGCAGGCATCTAGTTTCTATTTATTTTCGGTAAAATCTATACTAATATTATAAAGAGGTAAAGTTTGTGAGGTTGTAGGGGGTAATCTCTGGATCTACTGAACCGATTTTGAAAATTCTTTCACTAATATGAAGCTACATTATCCCCGGGTGCCATAGTCTATTACAACGTGCCCGTGGGATGATTTCCGACCAAAACGCGAACGAAGCCGCGGGCAACAGCTAGTCTATACTTCTAAACTAATATTTTTAAAGAGGTAAAATTTGTTTGTTATTTTGTATGTTGGGGGTAATCTCCGGAACTTATGATCCAATTTTAAAAATTGTTTCACTGGTAGAAAGCTACATTATTTGTGAGTGCTATAGGCTATAAATTATAATAATATCATGCATATTAGCCGAACTATCACATTTTTGTTCTAGCCAGGCGAAAAGAAAGCAGCGAATGTTGGTAGTGAGAGCGTGGTGGTTGTGAGATTGTAGGGGTACCTAATCTCTGGATCTACTGAACCGATTTTGAATATTCTTTCACTAATAGGAAGCTACATTATCCCCGAGTGCCGTAGGCTATACTTACAACGTGCCCGTGGGATAATTTCCGACCAAAACGCGAACGAAGCCGCGGGCAAGAGCTAGTTATGTATAATTTCCTAGGCACGTGTATACTCAAGATGTTATTATTAAGTTAGGTTATCCATATTATAATGATTTCATTACGGTGGTGTCTAGGGTTCTCTTTGAGGAATTCAGTGGGATTAACTTCGTTAAAAGTTGTTAATTTATCTTAGATTATATTCTTGTTCAAGAATAAAATTTTACTCACGTTTTTGTTCAAAGAGATCGTTAAACACTTACTTTCTAGAATTCCGTACCCGAAGGGTAACCAACGAGACCCTATTTCTAAGCCTTCCGCTGTCCTTCCGTCCGTCTGTCAGCGGGCTCCAGAAATCCAGACTCCGTGGCTGCTGCTGAGAAATTCCTAATGGAACACCCAATAACAATTTGCCTGACTGAATCGAACCCAGGACCAGGACCGCGTGTTCAGCAGTCGTGATTGCGACCACTAGACCAACGAGGCAATCCAATTTAACTATAGATTTTCATGGAAAATTACAGTACTAAGAAATGCCTTAATTCATGAACGTAACAATGTCATCATGATCCTAAATTATTATCTTCATACAAACATGCGTCACGTTCAGGCAATCTATATTTACTTTATGAGTGAACCAAACTGTTACTGTACCCTTATCAGTTATTATTCATTCTTCGCTTCATTTCTTGGAACAACCACCTGGTGACTTAGTTGCTCCTCAATGTCGTTAGTATTTCGGTTATTATGTCATCGCATTTCTTTGGCCTTACGGTTAAAATTAGAACAAGCTAGAAAATAGTCCGTTCACAGTTATTTATATACAACCTAACATCGACCTTATTCAAAGGAGAATAAATATCACTGGTTTGACAGTGATGCTAAGTCAAAAAGTAAAATATCTATGAATGGACAGTGTCATTCTCTAAACGTCACGTTCGAAATTCGAACGGGGTCTCGTTGTGAATCCGCGATGATTTACTTTAAAAAAAAATGAGTTCGCTTTCGAATGGGGGCTATCGCATATGAATTCGCCGCTAGAGGCGCTAGTGTAATGTAATAATGAAATGTCAGATGTCATAGATTGTTCGCGCGTTGCGTGCTGTTTTTACACGTATTTTTACAAATATTCACGATTGTGGTTTAGATTGAGCCATTCCTGATTAATTATGAGTTGAAGATTTTAAGTAGCAACTTAGAATCTTAATTTTCAATACTTGGAGATAAAATGATTTTTAAATGTTTCTTGTTTGCTAATTTTAGGGAGACTATTGTAAATATATTATGAACCTGAAGTTTACACTATTTTGTTAGACGTAATAACAATAAACTTTTTATGAAGTTATTGGTACTTTAAAGTATAAAATATAATTATTGACAGGACCTTACTCGACAGTGGCGCCATCTGGTGAGCTCAAAAACGGTAGCCCTCATTGCGTGCGCTCACTTGAGTGAGGTTGCAATTGATCTTTATAGAATAGCACCACAATTCATTAATACGGGCCACGGGCTCGAGACCGATTGAACTGGCTACAAAGTTCAAAATAATATTGCTCCTAACTAAAGCTATCACTATTCCGAGCTACCTCAGGTCGGGAAGGTCAGGCTATCGATCTGCCGACCCCCAAAGGATTATAAAGTGTAATGCTCATCTCCCCCCGAAGTTGAGCGCCGGTAGTCGACTATAATTGATTTTAAACTTGCATGATGCCTGCGAAATGGTAATTTTTCGAATATGGCGCTTCTGAAACTAGTTTGGACCGGTTCGAGCTGGATGCTTTGCTGGTTCGAAGCGGATATTTTAATTTGGGTGGTTGGGGGTGAACTTTGTTTTTATCCGACTATGTGAGCTTGAAGTAAAATGGGATGGGAACTGTAATATTACTACTAACAGCGTAAACGTTGCCAAAGTTTATGATAATTTGTCATTAATAACTTGCAAAAATTAACCTTGAAAAATATTTCTTTCTTTTTATTTGTGATACGGACTTTTTCAGTCAGTCTCAGGGCCCTAGAATAGTAGCATTGTCCTGTTTAAAAACGTTTCCTGTTTCTGCAGCAACTTTCAATGGGATTGTCATTAAGCAATTTCTTAGCTTTAAGGCGAAAGCACCAGGTTAGCCCGAAATTAAAATTTTCTTACGTTTTGTTGTAATTTGCTGGGTTATTTTTATAAGAAACAGACACAAAGTAAGAAAGTTTAAATAGACTATGGCTCCCATACCTATGATATTTTTTCCGGAGAACAAACCGGTCATTTGAAGATTATCTTCTTATGTCCGGACGTTTTTCTTTTGTTTTATTAACACTAGCGACCCGCCCCGGCTTCGCACGGGTGCATTGTTATACATATAAACCTTCCTCTTGAATCTCTCTAGGTACCTATTAAAAAAAACCGCATCAAAATCCGTTGCGAGTTTTAAAGATCTAAGCATACATAGGGACAGATAATGTTATTGGTCTTTGATTAACATCCAGAAGTCCAAAGTTCCAAACTCAAGGTTTAAGGTGGAAGCGCAAGGGTAGCCCTTCAAGTTGATATAACCCCATTCAATAGCTATTTCATGAAAAAGTCAATCTTTGGGATTATATGAACTTGATTGATTATAATTCTGTAACTCCATATTTGTTACTGGCGCGATTCATATTTTCATCAACATACAACCTGACACTGACCTGCAAATTGCAATAAACGTAAGAAAATTTAAATTTCCCGGGCTACCCTTGCGCATCCACCTTTAGGATTGCCAACGAGCAATGGAGCGCATTATACTATCTGTTAAATTAACGGATCGCGTTCGAAACACAATACTGCGCTCCAAAACAAAAATATATCTGACGTGACTCAAAAGGCTGCCCAACTCAAATGGGACTGAGCAGGTCATGTCTGCCGTGGAAAATACTGTGGGCCAAAATAGCAGGAAACTGGTGCCTAGCTGATACTGGACAAGTTCAGTTGGAACTGGAAGGAGTACGCGCTGGTTCCCGAGAAGAGGATGGAGTGGCCTTCGCCCAGGAGTGGGACAGACCAGGATAGGAAGAAAAAAAAATGTAGCAACTGTTTGCTATTTTGTCATTGTTGAAAAATGTCGGACGTTTGTGAATTCTGAACACTGAGCTAAAATCCCAAACGTACAGCAAACCCTAAAATAGACTGAAATCACCAACACGCAGTGAACAAGCGTGATATGCCCTATTTGACTCTACTATACTCTTACACTATTTGATTAGGAGCAACTATTATGTATTGTATGTTGTATGAGAGCAGTGGTGGCGGCCACGACTTACGAATACTAATTCGTGGGTTCGAATCCAGGCAGGCGCATTACTTTGTGTAATTTATTTCATCACCACAGCTCTCAAAACGGTGAAGGAAAACATCGTGAGGGAACATGTGTTAGAACCAAAAATTCAAAGACATGTGACATCTTCCAACCCGCACTGGGCCGCATGGTGGATTATAGCCCATTTCCTCTCATAGAGGAGGCTGCGTGTCCCAACAGTGGGAACATTATGTATATATACCCCGCAGCTACAATTAAAAGTAACATCTCCAAACACCCTTTTCTTAAAATAAAACGCTAATTAAACAAGAAACAAAATGGCGTAGGTTGAATAAATGTAAAATATGACGAAGACAACGATGTTGATTTTAGTCAGACGTTTGGAAAGATGTCGCCAGATGAATATGAAATGGTAAGCATACTTTATCAAGGAACAACGTTCCGGAGGTAACGGCAAATACGGCGCAAGTTCTGAGAAAATGGCGGAATATCTGGGCGAAATAAATTATAAGAAAACCCTGAAAATACAATGGTTTCATTTTATAAATGGTCTAACAAGACTCCGAAAGGCACTTGTTCTCCCCGTCATTGCGATCATTTTTTTTGTTCTAGACCATACCTGGGAATCTTCTAGTTATAGAGATATTGGAGGTCAAATTTTTACTTTAAACACCTGCACGACTGCCGTACTATTCAATCCATCCATCATCAGCACAATGTTTTGAGTGCGTTTCAGTTCTACTAGTTTCTGAGTTCTACCGAAAAACGTAATTTTTCACCCCAAAAAAAAGTCGTTTCCTAGGAATATTTTTTGCGTAGTTACTTAGTTTGATGTACAGAATACTTGGTTGACGGCTTCGTGAAGGGTCCCTGTATTGTAACTAGCTGTACCGTCTGGACCACTCGCTTTGACTACTAGAAGTGTCCCAATTACTAGACATAAGGTGGGTCTTTTTATCAGCGACAATCGTCTCATCTTCCCACCCTTGTCCCATGTCACTTGAGGTCGGCACAGCATGTTTTTTTCTTCCATTCCCCTCTGTCTACCGTCACGCTATCATTTACTCCTTTTTCTTTGCGCCAATGATAGAAGGAATGTCAAAAAATTATTGGATGCCCTCAGCTACCGAAAAGCTTAGGTATGCCAATCTTTTAAACATAGCTGTTGTAGAAATACAAAACGCTTTGACAGCAATTGTACAACCCGCTGGATATTGCTTTATCTATATTCTTGTTAGGTATAAGTCCAGCTGGGAACTGAAATAGTGACCTTTCTCAGAGTTCCTCCAGAATTGCCTCAATGACCAGCAGGGCCATTGCGTATCTCTGTTATCAGTTCAGTTGAAATCAACAAGAACGGTCATTGTATACCAAACTCGCCAAGTGATGATCACTATGAACTGTCAACGGAGATACGCAATAGCCCTGTAGATCAGTTCTGCATTTATCTAAAGTTTGCAGTCCTGCCTCTATTCTCTACGTCAGTTACTCAGGTCTACCTAAATCCAGGTCTAAGCTCAACTAAAGACAGGATTCCCCGCTGCCACCTCTCATCCACGCTATATCCTAACACGAGGAACAGTCGACCAAAACAGCAGTGAGAGAGGATTGTATTTTTTTCATCAAATTTGCGCATAGAATACTAAATGAAGGCGTATGATGAGCACCCGGGCCTGAAGTAGATAGGTAGGAACAGAAGGTCCAGCCTTACCGGTAGGTATCGTATTATCCAGTGTTTACTGGGTTGTGGAGGTCACATCGACTGTCGCTTCATGTGAAATACTGGTATTCAAAACTGGAAGCCGACCCCAACATTGTTTGGTAAAAGACGAGGTAGATCATGAGTGCAAGCGCACTCGAAACTATCTTTTGTTTCTGATGTCCACACTTCCCATACAGCGACTTGTACTCGCGACTGTCATTTGTTTGAGATGGCCCTACAAATGAATGTCTGTGTGTCTGATTTTAATAGTCATATGGAGCCATGTAACATCGGTGGAGCACACGGTGGAAATCTGCCCCGCGTGGGAAGAGCACCGCCGTGTCCTCGCAGCGGCGATCGGCGGCGGCGACCTGTCGCGTCCGGCCTTGGTTCAATCTAAGGTCCGGAGCGAGACGGAATGGGACGCCGTCACCTCCTTCTGCAAAGCAGTCATGCTAGCGAAGGAGGTGGCGGAACATGAGAGGGAGAGAACCTCACGTCCCAGGGGAGACGCACCGGGCGTCGGGGGCCACGTGGTGAACCCCGGCCACCGTAGGCGCGGGCCTGTGGATGGCGAGCTATGGGCTAGCTCGCCGTCCGTTCGTCTTATGACGACAGGCCGTGTCGACGGCGCGTTTGTGTTCCACGCGCGCCTCAAAGAGATGTCAGCAAACAGGAAGGGGTCCGAAAGGACCGATGCCTGCCAGGGTTGCGGGACTGTTCGAAAGAGATACCGCGGCCCTGGAACACAAAGGGCAAAAGAAGGAACATGGATGGGTTTTAGTCAGTAAAAGTCTGACACTCCCTCCTGCTCAGCTCAGAGCGGGAGGAGTTATTTGATGATTTACCATCCGAAAGTAAAAAGCCATGTCACTTCTACCAAACCGCAATAGGCCAGAGTGGTCGATTACGGCCCGCTTCCTCTTTAGCCTGTATAAAGCTGTGGAAATATAAAACACTGATTATTTATGTATGAACGAAGCACACCTTCTGTATCTTTTTATTTCATGACACGGGGTTGTCTTGCTCTCTTGAGGGGTGAGCAGTCAATGCGGTTAAATGACGAAGGGATGGCCCGGGAGTGAAAGATCAGTTAATACTGAACTTAAAGTTAGATGATTTTGAAACGAATAAATTTAAAAAGTTTCTATGATCCCCCGTGCTAGCAGTGATAGCCTAGAGGTGTGACTGTCGGACTGTCAAGTCATAGGTCTCGAGTTCGAACCCAAGGCACGCACCTCTGATTTTTCGGATTCATGTGCTTAGTGTGTAATTATCACTTGCTTCGGTGAAGGCAAACATCGTGAGGAAACCAGCATGCCTGAGAGATATTTCTCGACGGCATGTAAAGCCAAGTCAGAGGGCCATGGGCGGCATAAAAACTATGACACCAGGTTGGGCACTAAGCACACGATAAAGAAGGAAAGTATGATGCCCAAAATAAGTAGTAAACTCAAGTTTCATGTAATTAAGTGCGAATCTATGGCCATTACCTGGGCTGAAATGCTAGGTTCTTCTGAGAATTTACTTGTGGATACTACAATAAGAACACCGCCTAATCTGAGGATCTAACCTGCATGATCCATTCCATATCATAGGAGCAGTTTCTCACTAGTCGAGATTTTTCAAAAAAACTTCTGCTCTAACTTGCAAAGTTCATTTTACTTCGTTTAATTTTAACAAACGTTCTCAATATTCGCTAGAATGGAAATGACGTCATAGCCTATTACACTGCAGCGCATAATAATCAGTTGCATAGTCACCATTTGTAATGCAATACGATACCCATTGATTATCTTGATATATAGTAACGGTAAAGTATCGGAATCGGTTTCAAAGTATGTTTAGTCTCGTTTGAAAAAGTACAGTCAGCCCATTTAGTCTGGTGACGAAACACCAAGCCAAGTGCCAGTCGGACTCGCGCATGAAGTATTCCGTACCATCGTAGGGGAGCCCCTTTAATTTTAAATTTATATTTATTACTAGCGACCCGCCCCGGCTTCGCACGGTGCAATGTAATACATATAAATCACTCTATCTATTAAAAAAACCGCATCAAAATCCGTTGCGTAGTTTTAAAGATCTAAGCATACATAGGGACAGATAGACAGCGGGAAGCGACTTTGTTTTATACTATGTAGTGATTTGGTATAGCGGCAATAGAAATACACATTCTGTGAAAATTTCAACTGTTACGAATCATGAGATACAGCCCTCTGAAAGACAGACCGACGGACAGCGAAGGCTTACTAATAGGGTTCCCTTGGCTACTATTCGGCTACGGAACCTAAAAATGTCCTGTCTATAAGGTGTTAGGCTGGCTGACAGCCTAGAGAGTGCCGGACATACGTCACCTTAGAAGATATTTAGGCACTTAGCAACCATGCTCATTCGCAATCTGATGGGTGCTAGGCTAGTAAAATCTACCAACCAATACTAGCCCCACGTGGAGGTTTACAACCCAGCCCTTTCCCAAAAACAAGCCTATATCAGTGGGAACGTAATAGGCAAGCTGAAGGCACATGAGACATGACAAATTGTGTATCTAGTTAGCCTGAAAAGCCGCAACAGTGTTGAAAATCTCCCACCTGGACACGAGTTGCCATGGCTGACCTGGAAGTCTTTGAATAGACTCCGGTCACAGGTTGGACGAAGCAAGCGATAATCTGTTCAGGTGGAGATTCATAGATGACTCTGCCCTGGAGTGTAAATGTGGTGTGGCCCCACAGACGATGGGACAATGGTAACGTGTACTGTCTGTCCTGTTGCTTGCACATCACAGGACCTGAAAATGCCACACTCGTCGCCAAATGGGCTGTCATCGACACCCTAAGAAGACATCGCTTGACCACTTACCATCAGATGGGCCGAAAAAAACCTTGTCTCTTTCCCATACTGGAATTACTCCTGCTTTAAGACGTCATAGTGACCAAGGGGGGTTCTCTATCTTCTATACTAATATTACAAAAAGAGGTAAAGTTTGTGAGGTTGTAGGGGGTAATCTCTGGATCTACTGAACCGATTTTGAAAATTCTTTCACTAATAGGAAGCTGCATTATCCCCGAGTGCCGTAGGCTATATTTACAACGTCCCCGTGGGATGATTTCCGACCAAAACGCGAGCGAAGCCGCAGGCAACAGCTAGTTTTCTATAAAATTTCTTTGAACTAACTCTCACTTGAAGCATTCCTAAACAATCTAAAACGGATGTGTTTAAATAAAACTGTTTATAATAACAGAAAGTAAACGGTCAGTGTTTACATTACTCAAGTGCTCGGGAATCGAACCCTGTACTCGACTAGTTTAGACGATTACTTCGTGGTAAACAGTTTCTTAGGAGAGTGATTCAAACATTGTATGGTGTTTTTCTTAGTAAACGTTTAGTACTAAATATAGGCTTGCTTAGGAACCTAAGACCGAAGTCTAACTATACTTAGCCATATGATACTTGTAGTTTGAGATCTGTGCGACAGTGACGTAAATAACAGTTCCATGGCTAACTAACAAATATGCATAATTATTATCGATCAGCAACGTTAAGCGGAGGTTGCCACGGTCAAGATTGCAGATGGGGTGACAGCCACTGAGGATCCCTTTTTGGAGTATATAAGGTGTATCTATTCATACACGAAATCTTTTAAGAGGTCATTGTACTCATCATTATGAACAACTTTCACTATGGGACCAACACTGAAATCGCGCAAAAAAAAATCAGCTGTTCAGTACATTTTGACGAGTTTGTGCGATCATATTGTAGGGAACAGCTGATTTTTTTTCGCGATTTCGAGGTTGGTCCCATAGTAAAAGTTGTTCTTAATGATGAGTACAATGACCCCTTAAGAGATTTCGTGTATGAATAGATAGACCCTATATTCACTAGTCTGCATTTATTTCATTATGATACGGTTAACAGGACTGTACCCTGTACCATCGTAGTTAAAACTAACCACGGCTGGTACATAAAAATACGTCTTCAAAGAATCAAAATCCCGCTTCTAGCCTCATTTCAGCACGGATTTTACTCCTAGATTTGCTTCATGCAAAATATTACTTCGTATCCAAGTCTAAACAACCCAGTGTCTTAAGGGTGAACTAGTCGGTCATACTTTCATACTACGTAGAGTGGCCGTTACTGCACTGTTTGATCGTGAAACAAAATGAGTTAAAAAATAAAATATATTTTTTTACAATTTTCAAAATGTATGTTCTTTTTTTACTTTTTTGTTTCCATACAGGGCTAGATAATGACGAGACAAATCGACAAATTTGTTATATTGAACGTACAATCGACCCATGAATCTGACCACCTTACGGACTATTTTTGCTTGCAGCATCCGGCCGCTATAGAAGCGCTTAGTTAAAAACTTTCTCCTCCTTAGTCCTTTTTTGTGTTATTCCTATTAGTCAAAAAAGGGTGGTCAAACATCTGTGTCCATTAGCAGAGCCTGAGAATTTTTGTAAAACAGTAGACAATGCAAAGAGGTCGAGCCTTTTTTTTTTGTTTTACTACTATTGGTCCGCACTCTCTTTGTGCTGACCAATAGTAGTAAGGGTGTATTTTGTGCCAATGGTACACCATCAAACAGTGGAGTAATCGCCATAATACGTTTGTTTGTTTTGTATGGAAGTGCGACCGACTAGTGTACCCTTAAACATTAGCTAGATCTAAATCCTACCTAAGTGCCTACATAGGTACAAACGTAGGTAGATCTTCGTTAGCTTCTACCCAGTCGTCCCGATCCCAGGTAATATATTCAGCCGGCACGCATCACGTTTATAACGGCATGTCAAAATAAATAAACTTGTGTCTGAAACACCGCACTACGGTAGGGTTGACAATGAACTAAAATGGAAGTTTTAAGAAAACAAGAATATTAATACCCGGAAACAGTTACCAGGTATCCCGTACGTCATTCTGAGATACACACATAGAAATTTTTCATCGGTTATTTTTTTTTAAATCTGCTGTTCTACATGTTGACCGTGTAGGTATTGCACTTTAGTAGAAAACTGCAGATTTTTTTTTTTGGTTTACCTATTTTTGTGTCCCACTGCTGGGCAAAGGCCTCCCCTTTCTCCTTCCAAACCTCTCTGTCCTGTGCAATATCTGGCCATGTTCGCCCCGCAAATGAGATCAGATCGTCACAGCACCTTCGCCGCGGTCTACCTCGACGGCGATTTCCTCCGATAGGCATCCAGCGAGTGACGATCGTTGCCCATTACTCCGGGCGCATTCGTGCTACCTGGCCAGCCCACTCCCACTTCAGTTTGGCTGTTTTTTCTCTCTTTTTTTTAATAACCTTTGTAAAATACTTTTGCTCAGAATGATGTACTAAATAAATACGTAGCAACCGTTTTAACGTCGGTGTCCTTCCCTTCTCGTATAATTGCAAAAATCCATTTTTGCGATCCTGTTCCTGATATTATTACGAAAAGCTTTCTTGGTTTCACAATTATCCGGTCCTAATCTCTTCTTTATCGTGTGGTTAGTGCCTAACCTGGAGTCAGAGTTTTTATGCCGCCCATGGGCCTCTGACTTGGCTCCGGTCCGGTCCTAATTATCCTGTGACATATAAACTACATCATCAACATTTAGCCATATACAAGCGTTGCCACATCAACTAATTCTGTGCTTCTCGCACAAAGTGGTTTTCCACGACCTTCATCAGGTCGCGGTCTGAATTCACTAGTGAAAACTAGATTTACAAACATTCTTTTGTCCAAGGTCCATCCGAGGTCCCATCGACAGCGGTAACGACCTTGTCTGATGAAAATTGTTTCACTAAATATTTATATGTCGGAGACGGTCATTGATACGGGCTTAAAATGAATCACAAGTACGCGGTGGTGACATCACACGACTTACTTGCAAGTCTACCCACACCACAGCGTGCTTTTACAGAGCCCAGATGGTAAACTCTGAGCCAGGACGACAGTCAGTCAGTGTCTGATCGCGGCGGAGTAAAGACCTCTTGGAACTGCACCCGATTCATTGTGCCCCGTGTTCTTGTGCTAAGTTGTAATCTCAAGTAATTCGTTAGTTTTGCTAGAAACAGTGTATCGCTCAGTGTCTTTTCATAGCACGAAACCCATCGTCTGCCCACATGATGTAGAAGCCTAGCGGAGGAAATCCTTACATCTCCGAAATATACATAATTGTTTGTTTAAGACCTGTTGTTACTGCAGTAGTGCCTGACTTTTCCTCAACTAACCTAAGAAAAAAACTATTTTTGTAGATAGCAACCCTAGCACAAAAGAGATCGGTACAGTACATAAGTTATTTCATTACCCGAACGTGTTCTCTGTACAATATTGATGTCTTACTAAACATCTTTGAAGGCATATGGATGTCCTGGGTTACGGTCTACGGCTGTTTTATGATCTGCGTAGGATCCCTCGGTAGACTTAGTGCCTATTCTATCTGACATATTGCAGCTGAATGAGAATTTACTTGGGGGACAACGGGTAAGGATAGTATTTATTTGATTTTACTGAAAGCTGTTGACATTCGTACATTTTTGACAGTCGTTACGGAAAGTCAGATTGCCGAAAGTCTGACAACTAGTCTTACCTGAGGGTGCAAGGGAAAGCCCTCCACAAACTGATGGGGTGAATTCAATAAATCATACTAAGATGATCGGTACATAAAATTATTTCAAGGACGTTAGGTTAATTTTGAGGATTTGTTTTATTTCCTCCTACGCAAGGTATCGGTACCGTGGCGAACGGCAAGCGCGAAGACGAGTTCGATGAACTTTTTCTCTTCTGTAGCTAGGCAGGAAGTGAACAGCTGATTTCACGCGTCGTTCGTTATAAGTATTTCACAATTCATTGTTGGATTTTTGATTTTAGCCATATTATTTTCATAAATGGAGTGCTGCGTACAGGGAATGTAATTTTACATTGAAATAAAGGAATAGTAACAGATTCTTTTTTTTTATTAAAAAAAAATCTGAGGAAAATTCCAGTGGAATATGATTCAAGATAAAGGAGCTGAATGCACCCTGTCAGTTTGTGGGGGTTCTTTATTTTCACAGAAAGTAGGTTCTAGTTATAGATGTTAAGTAAGTGTGTTGCAGAGCTGATCTATGTAAATCACAGGTATTATACTGCATGTTAGACTGTCAGCCTACGTCAACAAAGCTGGGAAAAGGCTTGGCTCATTGCTGGTCTTCTGAGAGTTTGTTCTTCAAACTTAACACCAAAACCTACGGAACGTATCAATACCCTTGAGTGCCTCCTACAGGGCTATTGCGTATCTCTGTTGACAGTTCATAGTGATCATCACTTGACGAGTTTTGATATACAATTACCGTTCTTGTTGGTTTCAACTGACGCTACCCGTGCAGAACTGTCATTGTATGTCAAAACTCGCCAAGTGATGATCACTATGAACTGTCTAAGTGTCTAGCGTTTTAAGAACATCAACAGGATCTTCTTAAAACGTGACTGTAACTACCCTAATACGTTGTATCACCTACTCAGTTTTTTCAACAGTAGGGTGCAGTATATAGCTGTTTCACCCCATTAATCGTTTATTTTTTGCTCTTCGAAACACACACTGATTTTCCTTAGCACCCCTGCAGTGCCAAAGTCAAAACGTCGGCCGTCCCTACCCACGTAACGTACTCCTACACATAAACATACACGCAGGCCTATCCGAAGTTCGCACATACATCTCTGTCGCGCAAAAAACTTGTGCTACCGAACTTCAAACGGTCTTGAAGTTCGCAATAATAATGAAGTTTTGCTGTGTTGTATTCTTAAAGGGTTGTGGGGAAATATAACCTGGTTTTGTGGAGGGTACGTGGGTAAGAAGGAAGTGGAAATGATACTGGTGCTTAATTGGTCATTGAGGTGCTTGTAAATTACAGTTTATGGAACTGAAATGGAGTTGGTCAGGACACCTAGCAAGGCGCGGAGATGGCAGGTGGAGTAAAGCTGTGGCCGAGTGGCGTCCAAGAACTGGAAAGAGAAGTGTTGGTCGTCCGGCGGCGAGATGGGCAGACGACATTGTTGCGCTATTGTAGGAATAACCTGGATGAGGCTGACACGGGAACGTGGAGCTTGACACTAGCAAAGAGAGGCCTAAACCCAGCAGTGGCGTGCCCGCTCCCTTTCATTGAAAGGGAGGCAAAGCCCAATTACCACAATAAATTCAGTACAATATCTCCAAATAAGTACCTAAAGATGTATTAAAATAGTAATAGCACCGGCCAAAACCCCTAAAGAATGTTTTTTTTATTTGTTGAGTTTGATTTTAAGGCAAACCGGGCGGGCTTTTCGGCTTGTATGATAGGTCCGCCACTGATACCCAGCAGTGGGTGAAGTCGGGCTATGGATGATAATGATGCCGAAATTATAGTACTTAAGGTATCTGTAAGTTTTTCTCTAATGGTGCAACGTTGAGATAACACCGTTTTGCTGCACCACAGCTTTACTATTTGTTATTATTTTTAACTCTAAACTGATTGCCTCTTATCTATGAATGTTCACACGAGACGGCTTTAAACCTTTTACTGTTTTGTTTTGCTGTGGGGGGGTTCTAGTGACCTGTAACACAGGCTTCTTCGAAAACCTACTTCAGGCTATACCAGTCTCTTCCTAAGGTGAAAACAATTGAAAAAAGAAATGTAAGATATTTATCGTTTTCGGGGTTTTCCGTGACGGGGGCCTCGGAGATAGGGGTACTCAGGGAGTAATCCGTACTAGTAGCACTAGCCAAAAACATTGATAATTTTTAAGGAAACCAAAGTTGTGAAGAGAGAATAAATTAAATGAATTGAATTTTTTTTCAGGGGGCTCTCAAATAGATTAGATATAATATATAATAGAATTAATGTCAATCGTTTTAAAGTGTATTCCTCAGCGGTTTTCAATAAGACTGACATGTCACATGACATGAAAACCTTAGCTTTTCGATAACTTATGTCAGTTTATCAAGGCCATGAGTGAGGATAATTTGAAGTAGCACTGTTGACTAAACGTATGCTGTCACTTACGGGGTATCTTCCGTGATTGTTCCTTATTTTGAGCTCCCGATATTTCGACGTCGCTTTTGCAAGCGTCTTCTTTCAATCACGGAAGATATCCCGTAAGTGAAATCATTATAAGTCTAGTTGTAAACCTTGAAAGCTTAAAACAGTACTGTTGACTAATAAAGTTTCGACTACCACCACCTCTGCGGCACCATAGCATAATCAGCCTTTAAGGTTCCCACTGCTGTGCTGTGTGTGCGGCCTCCTCTCTATGAGAGGGAATGGGCTATAATCCACCACGCGGGCCCAGTGCGGGTTGGTAGATGTCACATGTCTTCGAATTTTTAGTTCTAAGACATGCCGGTTTCCTCACGATGTTTTCCTTCACCGTTCTGCGGCACCATGCTGATTGGTTAATATTTTTTCCAGGGCATGAGCTACCTGTACTATACTGAGGAGCTCGTAGCTACTCGTAAATAATAACAGACACACGGCCTTCTGGATGAGCCTCTCTTCCCTAGATCATACACAGATCCCTCCGTGCCTTGAAAAGCATGCAAAGTCGTTGGTTCCGACTGTCATTTGTAAATCTAAGGCAGTCGTTACAGGTAATCTGAGGCCCGAAAGTCTGACAACCAAGGGGTACCAGTATTACCCAGTATAAATTGCAATGTGGAGGTCAGTATGCAGTTGCTCCGTGTAAAATACTGGTATTCAACTGTATCCGGTATTGTTTTTAAGTTAACTTAAGTTAAGCGCTTTTACAGCGCGTTTGTAGCGATGCATTTGCGCGTTTATAGCGATATACAAAAGCAAGGATCGTGTGCAAAGGTAACAACGTGACTTCAGTATTGCATTTGCTGAGCGTCCTGATTGCGTTCTACGCGCGTCGTCAGCGCATAAAAAAATGTGGTGTGCAAAGGCTCAGTTTAAGCCGATACAAGAGCAGAAGAACTGAGTCCATCAGAAAGGCCAACATCAAAATAGAATCCAGGCTTCTAGGCCACGAAAATGTCTCAACAATATTAAAAGTAGCGCCACCAGTAATCAGTGCATGCTAATACATATTTCCGCGGCGACGCATTGACCCGGGGTAATGGAATTAACCTCTACCGACGGGAAGCCCTAACCGCCTGGCCACGAGTTACACGTTCAAGCGACACGTCCAAATGAAAGTAGCTTAGAGCATGATTGCCGCGAGACTCGCTGAACGATGAGGATGGTGCCCTCGAGTTGTAAGTGGAATCACTTGCATCTGCTGAGATCGTAAACGGGATGTTAACCTCATACCCTCAAGCCTCAACTGCTGGGGAAGCCCTCACCGCCTGGCCACGAGCTACACGCTTTTTATGACAACGACAGCCCAGAAAACAAATGAAAGTAGCTGTTTGGAGCATGCAACGAATCTTGCGGAACGATGCTTTCACGAACGAAATAAGCGACAAAAGGCATGTGTCGCTCTCGCTTACAAGATGCGTCGCCTGAGGTCGTGTTCGAGGCGTTAACATCAACCACTGGGGAAGCCCTGAGTTGACTGAAATTTTAAAACAGGGAGATACGACACTTATTTTAAATGGAGTGGACACGCGACGGTCGTTGTGGTTCGGCGAAAAACACTTGTGAGTTTACGAGCTAAATAGGTTGAATAGTTGATGGGTTTTTTGCGGTTAGACGAAAAACAATTAAAAAGAGGTTGTTATTAAGTGTTCTTTTTTTGCTAATAAGCTGACCTGCCGGGTTTTGTAGCGTAGGTTGGTAGAGGCATATGTCCAGCTGAGGAAGTGACTACGATAGGCTGAGTTCTTCTTGTTGACGTATCGACGTTACATCAATACCTATACACGGTATAACAAGACCCTTCAGAAGCCGTCAACCAAGCATTATGTACATCAAACTAAGTAACTTTACGCAAAAATTATTGCTGGTAAACGATTTTTATTTTTTTGGGGTGAATGATCAAGTTTTACGGTAGGTCTCAATGTAACGCACTCAAAACATTGTGCTGATAGATGGATTGAATAGTTGTCGTGGAGGTGCTTTAAGTAAAAACTTGTGAAAAAGTCGGAAATTTGACCCCCAATATCTCCGTAACTAGAAGGTTCTCAGGTATGGTATAGAACAACAAAATGATCGCAATGACGGGGAGAACAAGTGCCTTTCGGCTTCGTTAAGGGTCTTGTTACTCCCTTTACATATACAATGTGTAACAGAATAAACGCACAACCTCTAACGGGGTCATTGTACTCATCATTATGAATAACTTTCACTATGGGACCAACACTGAAATCGCGAAAAAAAAGTCGACTGCCCTATACATTTCTGTGCGCATAATTCGACAAAATGTACTGAACAGCTGTTTTTTTTTTCGCGATTTCGGGTTTGGTCCCATAGTAAAAGTTGTTCATAATGATGAGTACAATGACCCCTTAAGAGGTTGTGCGTTTATTCTGTTACACATTGTATATAAAAGGTGTAACATAATAAATGCACAACCTCTTGTCCTCCCCTCTTCTTCTTTTGCACGGGACTTAAACATAACCGGCGAGATGTGTGTGTACTATTAGGTACACCTCTGCCTAGCCCTTCGGAGATTACAGGCGTCATGTTATGTTTATGTGCTCTCGTATGGTGACTCAGACCTTGCAACTGAACATCTTTTGTTCTATGACTTTGGGAAATTCATAACTTTTTTTTTAATAAAAATGAAATAAAAAAACTTATTATATTATTATTAGTTCTACCAAACATCAGCTGATCGCGTCAATTCCTGAAAGAAAGTCCAAGTTTATTTTTTTGTTTATGTGGAGTAAAATATGTGCATATTTTGAAATGAATGAATCTTCTTAAATTAATCTTAATCTTCCAAATTGAATTGACTCTAAATATTGACATGAAAAAATTGATTTTGAGTAATAAAAACGTTAATAATTATGTAACATTTTTTATATTTATTTTATTTTATTATATTTATTTATTGAGGGCTTGATTCAGAAAGCAGTACTCCTGGACACGGCTCGTATTGTTAGGAGGTTCCTCTCTCTGGAGCCCAGGGGGCCTAAAATGGAAGCTTTATCAGAATCGTAATATGAATCACGTTAAAAAATTAAAATTCTTAAAACGGTCTTTATGGTTATAACCACAAAGTCCATTTTAAGAGTTTTAAATTTTTAACGTGATTCGTATTATGATTCCGATAAAGTGGCCATTTTAGGCCCCCTGACCGCCGGTAGCTTGGACCCTGTTCCCGATACTGGTGGGCAACAATTTTTTTTATATTTTTAAATGTTTTATATTGTTTTTTATAAGAAATATTTTACATTTAATAGTAGGTACCAACTTGTATAATTGTTTTTTTTTTTTTAAATAATTTGTATGTCAATTGGCAAAACATAACGCACAACCTAATTTTTAAGATCTTGTATGTAATTATTTCCTATGTTTATGAATAAATGATTCTGATTTCTGAATGAAGTCCTGTGTCTTTTAAGTTTGAATGGACCAAAGAAACTAACGGTGTAGGTATAATACGCGCCACGAAAGATGAGACTTGACAAAACACGTGGTTTGACTTGCGCAGTAGACCTCATACCGCTAAAGAGCCCTTTAAATCGTCTACTGCGCAAGTCAAACTACGCGTTGTGTCAAGTCTCACCTTTCGTGGCGCGTATTATACTGGCTGAAATTGATTCAGCTATAGTAACACGGCTAAGAAATGATGAAAATCCAGTAATTATATGTTTTTTTTTGTCTTTTCAGGTAAGTTCGAGACTGTCCACTAAATTATAATTGAAGACGAAGGTATTAATCTATTTTACGTTATTCACTCCGTTATACCTAAATCGAGGATGAAAAAATGCGAACGGGAAAACGGAACTACAAGTCGAATTTGAAAATTCTTTTTGAATTTGAGGAGAGCCAAACTCTTGAGGAAAGTTATAGGTTACGATGCTCAACGTGCTCGTGGAGACCAACTCCTAAATTCGACTTGTTTGCAGATGAATGGAAGACGATAATGTTTTAATTAATGTTTGTGGTTCTGTGAGAATACAGAGTAAAAGGATTTTAGGAAGATTACTTACTTAATTTAATTTATCATTAATGGCTGATGCTTTAGGTACTAAATCTATACAACAATACAAATAAATAAAATTGAGGTGTCTGTTTGTAATCTCAAGATAATAGCTTTTTACTGTTTTTTTTTTTTTACTTAAATCATTTTTTTTTATTGGTTTTTGTTAATTTTGTCTATCTGTCTGTTTGTTCCGGCAAATCTCCGAAACGACTGGACTGATTTTGATGGTTTGGATTTTTACTGGCACATAGCTGATGTTATAAGGTCTCACATAGGCTACTTTTATTTTAGAAAAATAATTAGGATACCAGGCAAAAAAATTAAAACCCTTAAAATTGGTAACAAAATTCGATTCAATAAGGCATTTTTTTTTTTATAATTTCACGCAAACGAAGGCTGCGTGCAACAGCTGGTGTAATCAATAAATATCGCAACGCTGAGACCCTAGGAGCCGAGCAAAAAGATAAACAGCGGGTAAAACCACGTGGCTTAGCTTGTTTGTTCTTCTATAAAGATCATTTCGAACCTCAATAGGTATGATTCCTAAGTATAGAAATATGATTCTATTTAATCCGTCAGTTAGGTTATCGAAAAATATTAAATCAATAAAAAATGACGAAGATAACGCATCAAATAATCGAAGTGGGCACTTGTGACGTCACACGTACCTTCGTAAAACCTGTACATACAAGTGACGTCACATGAGTTTTCGACGCACTTGACAGATCTATTAATTAATAAATGTTATTACTCAATTGACGAATTACGAATTGGGCATTATTCGACTAAGCCGATGAAGGTAATTAATTTGATCTCTGAATTCTGTAAGGTGATATCTGTTTTTATATTGACATTCCAATTCATCAAGTTTTTTTTTTTTTTTTTAAATTATAATTATTTACTTATTTGCACGCCTGTTACGGTAGGATATGGTTCTGAGCTTTATTATTATATTCCATCCTTGTGTATACCCGTGATTTGATTTGATTTTGATTTGACTGTATTCTTCATTAACCGACTTTAAAAAAGGAGGAGGTTATATGTTCGTGTGTATGTATTTTTTTTTTAATTTACGTGAAAGAAAAATACGTACCCAATATTTTTTGGAAATCTATCTGACGGACTAATCAGTTTTTTTTAGTCATCTACGTCAAACAATTCAATTATGTTTAAGGCAACATAACATCAATTAGTAATTCAAGCAATTTCCTTGTATTCTTGGTAGACAGTCATATCATAGAGCGGGGAATTAACTTGAGTCCAAGTTTAGCGGCTCTGAGTTCAAAGTTTGCTCTTAAAGCTGGAAACATAGGGATGAATGTAGACGGCAGGCACGTGAAGATCAGTTGGCTTATCATATTGGGGCATTCATTTCGTAAGCGACTAGCTATTGCCCGCGGCAACGTCTTCCGGTTCGCAGTCGCCACTCCAGAACATTTTTGTCAATTATCGACGTAATTAGTATAAAACATGGAGTCCCGGCATCCTTTCAAATCGATTGCACTAAAATGCAAGCTATTTGTGACCGATACTCAAAGTAATATTATTTTTGCAGGCAAAATTATTCCAACTAATGGGAGTAAATGAGAGGCAAATGAAACCATTTTTATTTTTCATTTACCTCTTTTCCTTTCAAAGAGGTAAATGAAACCATTATAAAATCGGTTCACTTTCAAAGTGAAAGCTCGAGAACATATTATACACAAGAAGTTGGCAGATTCGACTCAGAACTAAGTTGTTGTAGTTTTTCTTGTTTATCTTTCGTTAACTTTATATAGAAAGAAAAAAAACATATTTATTTGGCACATGCCACAAGTGCACACAACAAAAAATAAAATTAAAAGAGAGCTTAAGTCTAAACAAGAAAAAACAAGAGATAATTGTGTGTCTCACGGCTGCGCCAAATAGGTCAGTTCAGCAAACTGCCGAGCAGCTAGTGCCCGACGCTGGTTTTCAACTGGACCTGAGATGGTGATGTGACGTATATTTTGCTATATGTATCAGTGGCGAAGATTCGAAACAACTCGATTCCTATCGGCGAAAAATGGCACAGTCAGTATTCTATGGACAAATAATAATATCTCATTAAAGACATTATTGTACTCCAGGTTACCTCTTACAAAAATTGGCCCTTCGCTACTGATATTCTTATTCTATAATGCACACAAAATTGAAAAGTAGGACACACAAAATTACAATATACATATAGCTTAGGTAAAACGTTATGTTTTCTTACAGCAAACCTTTCTTTGATTGTGAGAGTTGCGGATGAGGATAAACTTAGGTGGTGAGGGTATTTTTACTAAACTAATACATAAAATATAATATACGTACCTATGTATATATACAGCGTGTAACAGAAAGGGTATAATCATACGGAATACTGTGGTACGGCCCATCAAACTGAACAACTTTCTCTATGGGACCACCATCGAAATCGTAAAAAAATAATCAGCTGTCCCATACATTTGGGTCGAGTAGGTATTGAAATTTTGTATAGGACAGCTGATTATTTTTTTACGATTTCGATGGTGGTCCCATAGAGAAAGTTGTTCAGTTTGATGGTCCGTACCACAGTATTCCATATGATTATACCCTTTCTGTTACACGCTGTATATTTATTCATATGTTTTAGTTATAATATTTTCTAGTCTTTTTCTGTTATTGCACCTACTGCATATTGTCTTTGCATCACTACTTGTACTTGTGTATAGTTACTGCTTTTACAAACAATATCCGCCCAAAGAAAGTGTAAGTAAGTCGGGCCCTCCCAAAATGTCGTCCCTTGGATGCCGAAGTTATCCGAAGACTAAATCCTGGTATCAAATTAGACATGCAAATAACATTTTGATGATCATGGTAAGCGATATACCATTGAGTTGCGCTAAGTGATTGTGGACTTAAGACCTCCTTTCCTCCCTCCCTGAGGGACCTGTGATTAGAGGTAGTTCGGAGGGAGTACCTTCGCAGATGACGTTTAAGTTAGAAGTGTTTTGGAGTTTAGAAAATTATTTTTTTCGTTTTCTTATAATTCGGGGTGCCTTAAAATAACCTTTAGAAGGGGCACCCCTTGGTAAGACTGTTTGTCAGACTTTCGGGCCACTGACTACTTGTAACGACTGTCAAAGATCAAAAAATGACAGCCGGGACCAACGGCTTAACATGCTTTCCGAGGCATGGAGGAAAGACAGCATTTGTGTGGTTATTAATAAATAAATAAAAACCGTCGTGTATAAATAATTCAGCCACAAGGTTAATAACTTTGAAAGGACTGAAGTAACCCATTCCAAAGCTGCAAGCAACATTCTTCATAGACGTCTAGATCTTTATAAAGAAAACTGCTCGACGCTGTTATCCCACATATCGGTCAACAGGGCGGTGCAGCCATTTAGCCGTAAATCCAGTACTGGCAATACAACATTATCCTTTCTATTCTACGTCTATTTCAGGAGCGCAGGAGAAAAGAAAGATTTAGAAATCATTTTCATTTTTAGCGCTAAAAACCAATAACTTTGTTTGCCACTAGTACTTTAAGCAAAAATTAATATGTACCTATGAAGACTTGACGAATTTACACATGTTTTGATGCATGTGGCGAATACACTTTCAATGTATGGAGTTTACAAAATGTGACGAATTTACTTTGTGGCGAATGTACAATAACCCTCTAAATTGGCCGCACGCATTAAGGGCATTACATTGCCCAATGACCTTGAGCATGCTGCCCCGTACTAACTTACGACGAAACGGCGAGAGAGAGAGGGACGAGTGCGGCAGTGACATAGTGCTTTTCGCGAAATTTCCGATTTTTATAATATATTTTAAAATATTAAAAGAAATATGAGAAAAAAATCAATACACATTGTTAAATACGTCATTACGTATTTTTTTGGTATAAAATTCATGCCGAGTTATTGAGCCGTTATAGAGAAAATTTTCAATTTAGGTTGAAAAAGGACCTATTTGTTACGATTTTTCGATAAAATTTGGGTTAGTTTATTAAAATTTTAAACAATACAATGTATTTGTGATGACCTTTACTTTAACATATATTTTTTATATTGAAAACGCACAAAAGGATTCATCTACAAACTTCTTTAAACATATCATGCTCAAGGTCATTGGGCAATGTAATGCCCTTAAGTAACTAACCTACTGGTCATTGATTCCGTGGTGGTTTCATGTTAACTTGTAAATCTCAGTTATGTGGGTTAAGAAAACCAAATAAAATGAAACAGTTTTAGTCAGAATATTGGCACAAGTCTGCATCAAACCTTCATGGATGACGACAGCTTCCAGCGCATGCTGACACGCTGAGAAAAAGATTTCGGAAAGTTGAATGTTTATGATACATTGTTTGTAGGGCATGCGGAACCGTGTTTCGGTCTCCTAGCAAACCGGTTATTCCTGGGTTTTACAATAAAGCGAAACCAGGTTTCGCTTGCCCTAATACACTGTAATCAGACTTGGATATAATAAAAAAATCTCCACATTTGGTCAAGTCATCAGAACCGTGCGAAGTAGGATGAGTCTCCAGTAATCAATGTGGTCCCATGTAATACCCACGCGAGTAAAGATGGCTATTTTTAGGCTCAAAAAACACAAATATAGCTTCCATTAGCTGAATATAAAACACACAATACCGTTGATCTAACAGATGAGTAAGACGGATGTGTTTAAGTACATTTTAGCAACTCTTTTATAAAGCTTCACAGAGTGTTGTCTTTGGAGGAAATGCAGAAGGCTCATTGCTTTCTTTCCGTAGAAAAGAGAGAGAGAGAGAAGTAAATAGCCAGGAGTTTGGTAGTGAGAAGCCTATAAGTCTGGTCTATAAATATGTGATGTCTCGTTGTGAATCCGCGATGATTTACTATAAAAACAAATAAGTTCGCTTTAGAATTGTGTGCGCTCATTTGAGTGAGGTGAACTAAAATTTAGTGAACTTTACAGAATTAGACTAACTCCCGTATCTTTAACAAGTCAAAGTGATGACTTCAGTAAAAGTAGTAACTTAAGGTACGATTTTTATTCTGTAGCTTAGTTATTTCTAGAAGTTAGAACTGTCAAAAGTTAGAATTCTTAGCTTTGCTTTCTTTGACGGTTCTTACTTCGTTCAAATTCTTGTCTATTGCATAAAAATGGTTGCTTAGGTAATTACTTTAACTTGACTATAGATATAAGTGTGAGAGGAGCTCGTGGCAAAATAATACCAGCCGCTCGGGTCGATCTTTAGGTTAAGCCGCGCTTGCTTAGGTTGGTCTGTGGATGGGTGACCGCCCATTACATACCGAGTTTCCTCCGTGCCTCGGAAAGCACCTTAGGCCGTTGGTCCAGGCTGTCATCTGTAGATCTTTGACAGTCGGTACAGGTAGTCAGTGGCCCAAAAAGTCTGACAACCAGTGTTACCAAGGGGTATCGTATTACGCAGTACTAACTGGGTTGTGGAGGTCTGATAGGCAGTTGCTCCATGTAAAATACTGGTATTCAGCTGCATCTGGTTAGACTGGAAGCCGACCCCAATATAGTTGGAAAAACACTAAGCCGATGATAGATATACAAGTGTGAACCTTCTCGTTTCATCTCTTTAGTGATCTCCACAAGTACATAAGTAGAGAGTACAAATAATACAGAATGTGAGTGTTAATGAGTCTTATCCGTTGCCTTATAAACTGTTATTAGTGCTTTTAATTCACTGTTAGGGCTCGGTTTGTTTTACGCGCAGCTTGAGCAACGTTTGTTGTTACATTCGTGTCATGCATTAAGTAAGGAAACGTTTGTTAATCACTTCTGAGATTTAGATTCTGGGGGCATAGACAAAGTGTAATTCTATCAAGTCTTTGAAGGAATACGTAACAATTTCAGTTTCGTCAGTTGTCAAGTCGGTATGCACGACGACCAATTAAGCTATGCAAAACCAAATTAAACTAATCTCTTATTGGATGGAAAGCTCACACTAAGGGCGGTCAAGATAACCGTCTGGTCTAGATAACTGTATACAGGGTGTCACAAGACTCTTAACGAAGCCGTCAACCAAGCATTATGTACATCAAATTAAGTAACTTTACGCAAAAATTATTGCTGGGAAACAACTTTTTTTTTTTTGGGTGAAAAATCTGGTTTTACGGTAGGACTAAATGTAACGCACGCAAAACATTGTGCTGATGGATTGATTGAATAGTATCGTGGAGGTGTTTACAGTAGAGTTGCCGCGAATACTCGCTATTATTCGGTATTCGGCACTACTCGACATTTTTTTGATATTCGTCGAATACCGAATAATAGCTAGTATTATTCGGCATTCGGCGAATAATCGTCTAAAATAAACTTTTAATGAACAAAAAAACTAATGAGTTAAAAATAAACATTTATTTAATTATTTTCCCTATTAAAACAATACAAAATATCAATTATTATCTGTAATAAGTGCCTGTGCCTATCATATTCATGAAATTAAATTAGTTAGGCTTTTTAATTAATATTTAAAATCCAACAGAGGCAGATTGTGGTGCAAAAAAACAATTTTTTCTGCACGTTCGGGAGCAAGTCGGTTTCGTTTTTCCTCGTAAATTAAACCTGCCTCGGAAAATAGTCTTTCTGAATAAACAGAGCTTGCTGGTGTGATTAAGTATCGTTTAGCAAGCTTACTTAAAATAGGAAATCTATTCTTATTGGTACTCAAAGTCCACCATTCATATGGGTTTATTTTTCTGTCAGCCTTTGGTAATGCGATGTAGTTGGCGATTTCTTCAGCAGTGGCATTCTTGGTTTGCTCTTCAGTAGGTTGCTCTATAGATGATTCTTCAAAACATGCCCAAAATAGTTTATGAGTTTCCGAAACGATCTGCTCACTTTCATTGTCTAAACGAGACCTTTTGGATGCCGTTTCTGGATCCGAATCATCATTTTCGTCATCTAAAGAAAGCCTAAGACCTTCTCTGAGCGCAGCTCTACGGATCCGTTCAACTTGGGTAGCGTCAAAGTAAAAGTTCTTGTAGCGGGGGTCTAAAAATGTCGACAAGTAATGTGTCTTCCTAAAGCATAGATCGTCCAAGTTAAAACGGGCTTCCATATTTTCTATCAACGCCTTTCTAAAATCATCAACGTGTGCAGTTTGTTGAATCAGCGCATCTTTCATTAGGTATCTGCTTAATGAAACAGTGCTAGGTATCACATCTGATATAGGTGCATATGTGGAACTCGTGATTTTTGTTATCTCTTCGAAAGGTTTTAAGAGCTTTAACAGATGTTCTATAACCTCCCACTGATCACTGGTCAAATTTTCAAAATTCACGCTCCTTGATTCTGAAATATATACCGAAATTGCTCTTTTTTGTTCAGATAGACGCTCCAGTAAGTAATATGTTGAGTTCCAGAGAGTGAATATCTTGAATCAGTTTATGCTTAGGAAGTCCGAGCTCAGATTGAATACTTACAAGTTTGGTATATCCTGAATGATTAAAATGTGTCACTATGCGGCGGGCACTAGTAAGAATTTCTTTTATTGGAGAACTGTTATCTAATGCATTATTTATCACCAGCTGAAGAGTATGTATGAAGCAACGCTCTGAAGGAAGTAGAGTTTCCTTAACTCCTTTAACCATATTCGCCCCATTATCGTGAACAATCGCTTGAATTTTAGTGATGGGTATGTCCCATTTCGTTACACACTGTAACAGTTCTCTTTTGATATTTTCTGATGTGTGTGATTCAGGAAAATGTGCCATGTTTAGAACAGCATGATTCAGTTTAAAATTTTCTGATATCCAGTGTCCTGTGAAACTCAGAAATGCAGCATTATTTACAGAAGAAGTCCAAAGATCGCTAGTGAATGCTATAGCTTCAGCCCTTTCTAACTCGTTTTTTAGTTTGTTAACCACTCTCTCATACATGTCTGGAATTATTTTCTCGGTGAAATATGTCCTGCCAGGAATGGTGTATTGCGGCAAAGCATTATTAATAACACGTTTAAAGCCCACATGATGATCGACGATGGAAAGTGGCTCGTTGTCAACAGCAATCATTTCACCAATCAAGTAGTGATATCTTTTTGCTCGGCTATCGTTGATGTCCCAGAGCTTTTTTTTTCAAGTAGTTGTTGCAGTGACTGTTGCACCAAAGGCTGACTGGGCAACTGGGTGGACGAGGAGGTACTTGAAGATGACTCTGCGGGAGCATTATGTTGAGCATGACTACTTGAGCTTCCATAAATTTTACAATACTCATCTGCGAACAAAGAAAAGAACCCTTAATCAGGAACGTAGGTAGCGGCAATGCGATTATTTAAATAATGTGCTACAAAACTCACAATAGTACAATATATAATATACTTCATAAATGAAAATAACTTTTGAAACAAATATTTTATTCTTACTAAATTCTATTATTACTTAGTAACGGTAAAATAATATAAGTAAAAAAAAACTAACCTGGGTGTTTGAATTTCAAATGATTCTGCAAAGCCGTTGTTCCTGCTTTTTCTGCTGCTCTACTTATTTTTACACCACACAAAACACATTTTGCACTGTTCTCTTCCTCTTCAAAATGTAGCCAAACATGAGATTTTTTTCCTGGGTTAGGCATGATTGTTCTTCTTTTTAAGTAACACTTCAACTAATTAAGTATTCATCAAGTCTTTAATTCAATAGCAATTTTAAAATAAGTATAGAAATAAAAAAACGACAACCGATGTCTAAAATCAAATAACAAATGCGTGCCGCCTATCCTAAACACAAGCGTATTGTGATTGAGCGGGAAATCCCCTATAATAATAAACGCTGGATTATACAAAACGGGGTATTCCCCGTAAACTATGAAAAGGGTTGCCAGCATTTAAAAGTGGAAAATTAAATTTACTACATATATGTAAATATGTATAACACGAAACAGATTTCTTTAACTTTATTGTTTTCTTTTCTCACAACCTTATTATATGAAGAAATTAGAAATATTTTTAATGTGTTTTTTATGTCGAATAGTGATGTCGAGTTATTCGACTATTCGCCAAAGTGAATGGCGATTAATCGGTATTCGACTATTCGCTATAACCACTATTCGCGGCAACTCTAGTTTACAGTAAAAATCTTACGCCAAAAAAAAGAAAAATTAAAAAAAAAAACTTGTGAGAAAGTTGAAACTTTGCCCCATATCTCCGTAACTAGAAGGTTCCCAGGTATGGTCTAGAACAAGAAACTGATCGCAATGACGAGGAGAACAAGTACCTTTCGGCTTCGTTAAGGGTCTTGTTACACCCTTTAAGTATAGCTCGTGTGTACTATCAACGTTGAGTACTTTAGCACAAGCCTAGTAACCAGATCGATTCGAGTGTGTTAAAAAAAATATCAAAAATACCATAAGTTTGTTTTAGAATTACGAGTAGTATTGGAAAATTTATAAAATTAAAGTTGTAGCGCAAACTGAACTTAATGTATTAGTTTTAAAGTAGCTATTCCAAAAACACATATTTGTTAACATGATCAAAAACTTAATTGCTATACTCGAACAATTAATTGTGTATTTGTTAATAATTCAAACAAATAACGGCCAGTACTTAAAAGCTTTACAAAGTTTACACGTGTACCGTATAAATACTTACAATACACGTGTGCGTAAAGCCTTACATTACACGCGCGTATCCGTACAGTTCAAGGATTATTATGGAGTATCGGACTTTTACATGTCTCTAATTAAGTAAGCACTAATGAGCTTTTGTCTTTAAGTTCGTTCTAATACAAGAATATTGCGTACGGTGCATTCTTGTGAGAAGAGTTTAAGAATATTGTACTAATGTGTAGATTTCGATTTAGCAACATTACCTAATGGATCTTTTTACATCCAGTACAATCATTCCTTAAGAGTTTTCAATAAACAAGTTCAGTTCAGTGAAACAGAAGTTAGTAAAACACCCGGCATCATTTCAAATATTTCACCTATAAACTGTAATACATTAATAGCCTGTACCTACTGAAATGAATCCGCGACCCTAAACGCAGAAGCCAGTCCCATAGCAATTGTGCCACGTTTCCACTGTCCATTCTAGCAATATTTGCTCATAAACTCACTCAAAGAGCAATGAAGAAACTAATTTTGAATTCCTTATTATTATGACAGCACGATACACCGATGACAAGATGTAGGTAGGTATCCATCTTGTAAGGGTACGTTCAGACGGAGCTGCAAAATGCTGGAGCAGTTTTGCACATTGGCTTGTCCATGTAACTAAGTAATGATTTAAACTAAATGATAACTTAGACAGATCTCAAAATAACGAATCAAAAGTGATTTTGGTTGATTGCGTCGCTGGTATAGTAGTCTCAAGCGAACCTGATGAGCATAAGGTTTTGAATTCGTGTCCAGTGGATGGCAATAAGCTCGCTACCTATTAAATGGAACTTAAACATAACTCGTGAAATGTGGGTGTTCTGTAGGTATACATCTGCCTAATTCTTACACTTAAAGATGATCACAGGCGTCATGTCATGTCAGGCACACCGACTCGAACAATCACCACTTATGTACCACGATGTCCAGGGTTGCGGGACTGTTCGAAAGAGATACCGCGGCCCTGGAACACAAAGGGCAAAAGAAGGAACATGGATGGGTTTTAGTCAGTAAAAGTCTGACACTCCCTCCTGCTCATTTGGGGTTATTTGATGATTTCCCATCGGTAAAAAAAAAAACAAGGCGTCATGTTATGTTAGATGATTTTCACTCAAAACTTAACAGTAATGGGCTAATGTGGAGCAGTAGCGAAGGGTCTATTTTTGTAAGAGGTAAGCTGGAGTACTTATCTTTATTGTGATTATATTATTTGTCTATAAAATACTGACTGTGCCATTTTTCAAAGGGAAGCCGGTAGGAATCGAGTTGTACGAAACCTTCGCCACTGGTGTCGAGCATGCTCGAGTATTTTCCTTCTCAGTATATACGAGCCCTAAACAAAATTTTACGAGTAAAAAGAACGTTAAGACTCATAATAAAATGTCTTTGTATTGTATTCGCGAACGATGCATAAAAGTAAAGCACAAGAAAATATTAAAGTTCGGGTGATCGCATAAAAGAATGACAACCTTTATGGTCAGTCATAGCTGTTCAACGAAGTATGCGATGTGTAGGGGATAAAAATAAACAATGGCGTTTATTCCTATGGTTTATGGGAAGAATATTATGGTCTAGTTGAAATGTGTGTTGGGGCGGTGGTGAGGAATGTTGGATATAACAAAATGAGCGCCTTAAAAGCAAAAGAATAAGTACAGACGGCAGCAAATCAAGCTTCCCGAAACTGTCAAATTTTCCCAATTAACCTTGAACTTAATGCGTTAGCGATAAAGTTGAAAATCTATTAAAGAAATTTGACAGATTGTAGTAGCTTGATGTGCTGGTGTCTGTACATTAAAAGGCATCCAAATCCAAAATTATAAGCACAAAATCTGCTGCTCCATATGTTTCTGTTCGCAAACTCTAGACAAAAGAGAGGTATTTCGAGTTTATCATTTGGTTCTATTGTTCGTATGGAAGAGGGCAATAACCCTTTCGGGAAATCATCAAATAACTCCTCCCGCTCTGGGCGGAGCAGGAGGGAGTGTCAGACTTTTACTGACTAAAACCCATCCATGTTCCTTCATCGCCCTTTGTGTTCCGGGGCCACGGTATCTCTTCCGAACAGTCCCGCAGCCCCGCCAGGCTCACACTCCTTCGATCACATTTAGTAGTGAATTAGAGAACGTTCTAAAAATGTACTGGATTGGTTAGTTTTTTTACATCATCGTCAGCCTACAGTAGTCCACTGCTGGACATAGACCTCAATCGCACGCCACTCAACTCGATTCACAGCAACTCTCATCCACTTGCTACCAGCCACCCTGCGAAGAGCGTCGCTCCACCGAGCAACACGTCTACCCCAACGGTCATCGGTTCTACAGCTAATATGGCCAGCTTTTTACATGTTTCCTTCAAATTGCAGCACTGCCAATGTTCGTCACCTAAATATATCAAACTTTATCCTTATAAATTCTTTGCCATAAAGGCTCTAACTTAACCTCTTCCAAATGACATAATGGCATACAATCTTCTCCCAACCAGTTTTACAACATTTTATGAGGAGAAATGATTCATCTCTCTGTGAGACTGTGTCTTCACTGTTGTGACTGTTACGTTGACTCATCGGACATAATATTACTTTGTGCTAGTTTCTAAGGTATAAATGGTTTAGTCACAAAACACTAAGATAATCTTCAGTAATAAATTATTACTTCTAGAGTGACTAAACTGCAGTAGGTAGTCAGTCATCACCTGCCCAGCCTTTTCCTAACTATTTTGGGATCAATATTTTACATGAACTCATCTCCACAACCCAGTTAGTACTGGGTGAATACGATTGCTAAGACTGGTTGTCAGTTTTCGGTTGATTAGTCTTTCAGAGACTCGTCAGTGTCGCTTCAGTTTGCGCTAAGTGCAGTAGTCCTATACTGTAAAGTTCACTTGGGACCTCAAGTGAGCGCACACAATTCGAAAGCGAACTCATTTGTTTTTAAAGTAAATCATCGCGGATTCACAACGAGACACCGTTCGAATTTCGAACGTGATTTTTTGAGAACATAATAACACATAGTTTTTTTTTTTTCTAAAATGACCACTGTCATTTTATGTGATCCATTTAGTTCTTCACCACGAAGGACACATTCAAAAGACTTTTGACAAAAGTAACCATGAATACATCATTACCAATTACTTTTTACAATTCAAATTGAACCCCTTACAAAAAACCGACAAAACGAATTAAAAATAATGTTTATCGTAAATATAATTGCGCATGATATATTGCTGGCAACCCCATTCCAATCTTGTAATGGTTTACAATGCGAGGATAGGGTTACCAGACTAAAAAATTAGGGGACCATGTGACAACATTGAAAGTTGAAACCGCTACTTATTTATTTACGTTCCCGCTTCTTTTTCCAATTATGGAGTGTGTTGTGCAAGTGGTATGAGATTGAGTTACCACTTTGTCTTCCTATCAATCTTCTATCAGATTATATGGAAATAGTTCTTCTGTCTTTCCTTCTTAGAATATAACTTCCGAAGATGGCGACATGTTGAGTGGTAATCGATTGTCATGGTATTTTGTGATGCGGAGAAACGAGGAAATCGTCGTGAGGAAAGTTTTGAGTATGAATGTTGATAGCTATAAGAGTAGAAGAAGACCAAAGAAACGATGGATGGACTGTGTGAAGGACGATATAGCTAGATAAGTGGTCACTGCTGGTATGAAATAAGAAGACATGCTGCGCCGACCTCAAATAAATACAGATCTGAGCAGGAAAATGATATGGTAACATTGACGCCTGTCCGCGTAGCATGGCAAAACTATCTCTATTCTACCAAGAATCGACAAAGCTCTTTCTATACAACTTGACATGTCTGTCATACATTTTTAACATCGCCATGCTTGCGACGATAGAAATCTTTCCACAATCTGACATTTTTTTCGATTCTTCGTCGACAAAACCCGTTTCTACGGTGGTCATACTACGCGGGCTGGTCGAGAATAGTCGTGTCACCGCGATCTGTCATCGCGATTGGGCAGCTTGGCCGCGCAGTTTATAGTCATAGTTGCGTTCAGAATATTGTACCTTTAGCTAGACAGCATGGTGGCAGCGGGCAGACTGTCCAGAGTGCGTCTAACGGACATTAAAGTATCGCCACTTTTGGAAGATATTTTAATGAGTATTCATATGATAAAGTGGTTCTGTAGTCCTGAAGTCAAATAGTCAGTCGCTCCAAGTAAACTAACTTTCTGTATTCATCTGCTCCCAATTGTAGTAAGTTTGATCTGGTCGATAGCTAAGCTATCGTCTTCTGCTAAACTTAACGGATGACTGGAAACCATTTCCTTTTTATTTCATGCCCTATAGAAATTCGAAACATCAAAAGTCTGACTGAATTGACGTAGTTAAGATGTCATTACACCTGTCAAATGTCATTCATTTGTCATTTTTATGTAGCTTTGTAATTGAGCTGGTAGGTGCTAGTACATTGGTGCCGAGGAAGATAAAGTAAAACGGCGGCCAAGTAAAATTCACGTCTGTATTGGGCCAGTGTCGCAGATGGAAGGGAAGAGTGTTGCCACAGTTTACATGATAATTTACATTTTAATGTTGGTGTTGCAATATTGTTAATTAAAATCTCCCACAATTTTATAATACTTTTTCTAACCATGACCTACAGCAAGCTTTTAGAAATAACCCATTAATAGGCTCAACCATAAAAATGTGAACACTTAAAGCTTAAATTTTAAATAATGCAGGTACACACGGCAATACATCAAGCTATACATTACCAGTTTATGCTGATCTCGCATTGTATAGGATTTCCGTACTATGCGAGGTCAGCTTATACTGGAAATGTATAGCTTGATGTGTAGCCGTGTGTACATAGGTACTTCAAAGTAAAATTAATCAAACTGCAATTTATATTACACAATATTCAATTAGCAAAACTAATTAGTGTTGCGAAAAATATTAATTCAAAGTGATCCCAGCCCTAAGCTAGTGACGTGACAAATTTAATTACAAATCGATTAGCCGTCTAGTGATGAGAAATCGATATTTTTTTTATTGCTTTTACACGATGAAAAAAGTGATAAATTCGATTGGAATTTGAATAAGTGCTGTGCCTAAATTGATTGCGTTGATAAACGTGGCCGGTAGAATTACTGAGGGCGTGTGACAAACATTATACATTCATACGTCATAGGCGATAGCCTAACCTAGCGGTTCGGATTACACAATTCCGTTTATTAGTGATGGGATTGATTTATCGATAGAAAAAACTTTTTGTTGATTGGTTTTTGTTGAGTTAAATATTAATGTTTTAAAGTTGAAGCAATTTGACAAATTCATAGTAAAATCTTTAGTGTCATATATGAAGGATTCTATATCAATCAAAATTGTTGCAGGACTCATAAGACACTTATACACGCCAATTATGTGACAAATATTTAAGAATCAAAGATGGCGCTGGTATTTCATAACTCAAATTTAATCTCTATAATAATATCCAATGTTATTCCCAATTGTATGACTTATAGGTACACAAACATACGCTGTTTGATTCAATTTAACTTCATACAGCAAAACAAATAATCTTAAATAAATAATACTGAACGACTTTCCTAGAAAACTCGCACAAGTCAAATATACGTTTTGTAAAGTAATTAAGTGCCAAACTTTTTTATTGTTTTAACCGAAGTGTGTCAAAATAACGAAAATTTTCTCTTCCAAGTTAGCGGAGTATTATTTTGTTTGACTCGAAGCAAATATGGGAGTTTCAATATAGGAATGTTTGAATTTTTATACATGTTTCACGTTATTTTTGTTTTTTTAAAGGAAATATGTTTTTCTTTTAGGCTTTCATTGTATAGGGGGTGTGTTTGTAGAAAGTAATTGAAAAAAAAACGGCTGTTCAGAAATATTTGCCCATTCGCGAGGAAGCCATCCAAGGCGCCCCGTCAGCTTCTCCTCGGTCTGCCACGGACCCGTCTAGCTGCCTCAAGGTCTTGCGATATTCGGGCTCACAGTTGTGGCGTCTCTTATTTATCTTTTGGAAAACCTTATAAAAACACCTTATTTCCTTTCTTTATTAAATTACCTTTGCTGACGTCCACATTTCAGCCATATTCGTGATACTTCATTAAAATGAAAAAAGTCCTACCCGTTTACATAATTTATTCAACCCTTAAAACCTGTCTGATTACAACATGACGTCAAATATCAATCAGTCACCGCACTATCGCACCATCTCAATTTATCGATAAGAGCACAACACTACGCTGTCCATTATAATAGGCGTTTTGTTTACAATGCTAACTGAAGGGGAATCCGGACCCCAACTCAATAACACAATGACTTGAATCACACCGCAACACTCCCACAAAACTTACTCTAACCCTATAAAAACAAAGCTGATTTTCCTTTGTAACATCAAGGAATAAACTTGGAGTGATGTTAAATGCAAATGGGAATAAGTGACACTGTGTAACAGTGTAAAAGGAACTGTATTACAAGAGTGTTAAAGTTTGTTGTTGGGATGTAGTTTGCGGGGTACATAAATGGGTTATGTCGTGGAGGTGTTGACAGAAGAAATCGATAACTCGAAATTGCGTTTCCGTCACCTATTCTCTGTAGTAAGTTGTATTTTTTAGTGTGCCACGATGTTTTGTAGCGACATATTGCTCTAATGTGGAGAAAAGGTTTTACTTATGATCAATAAGGCCCGCTTACACCACTAATACATAAAATGTGTTTAAATACGCTCTTTGTTTTTACTTGAAATCAAAATATTTTTATTTCACACTAGCGGCCCGTCCCGTCTTCGCACGGGTGCCTGTGTTACTCAGATTGAATGTAGCTTTCTAATGGTGAAAGAATTTTTGAAATCGGCGCAGTAGTTTTTGAGTTTATTCATTACAAACATACACACAAAAATACAAATCTTTCCTCTTTATAATATTAGTGTAGATAGGCCTAGATGGGCACATATAAAACGTCGACAAAAAGGTGCACGGTTCGGGTTGGTCGTTTCGTAAGGAGAAGAACCGGCAAGAAACTCCACGGTTACTCTTTTCAAATCATTTGGTATTACAATTTTATCATGTTACAGCATTAGTACTTAAGTATGGGGGGACAGCCTACACCATGTCCTGTCCCACTGCTGGGTAAACGCCTCCCTTTTCTCCTTACATACCTCTCTATCCTGTGCGATCTCTGGCCATGTTAGTCCCACAAACATGATTCAAAGTTCAGCTTCATCATCATCAGGCTACAGCAGTCCACTGCTGGACATAGTCCTCCTCAATCGCACGCCACTCAGTTCGATTCTCAGCAACTCTTACCCAGTTGCTACCAGCCACTCTACGAAGATCGTCGCTCCACCGAACCTGAGGGTTCCACCTTACGCTTGCCGATTCGCGGTCTCCACTCAAGAATGCGTCTATCCCAACGGTCATCGGCTCTACAGCTAACTTAACACATTTAAAATACCTATTAGTCGTGACTTTTTCGTCTTGATACTATTGTCAGAAACTATACGATGTTTTAATCGTTAGTGATTGGTGGTGTAAGCAGGCCTTAATATACTGTGCCTTGTTCATATTCTTGACGACCCGAATGGCACAGCGGTCGTGAGGCTGCCTTACGTTCTTAGGGTCCCGGGTTCGAATCCCGGTAGGAGCAAATGTTTGTGTGATGAGCATGGACGTTTGTTTCCGAGTCATGGATGTTTATATGTATAATAAGTATGTATTTACAAACAAAAAGTATCTATGTAGTATTATCAACTACCTGGTGTCCACGACACAAGCCTCGTCGCTTAGTGTGGCACCTAGATGGCGCTGTGTGTAATGTCCAGCGATATTTATTATTTATACAGGGATTATAGAGGCGTGATGTTATCACCTACGAGGTCATTGTATGTACTACTAGGGCGTCCCCTCTTGGTGTTGCCACTCATTCTACTGATGTTTTCATAATTCTTTCTTTATCGTGTGGTTATAGTACCTAACCTGGTGCCAGAGTTTTTATGCCACCCATGGGCCTCTGACTTGGCTTTACAAGCCGTCGAGAAATATCTCTCAGGCATGCTGGTTTCCTCACGATGTTTCCCTTCATCGGAGCAAGTGATAATTATACAATACGCACATGAATCCGAAAAATCAGATGCGTGTCTTGGGTTCGAACTCGAGACCTATGTCTTGGCGGTCCGACGGTCACGCCACTAGGCTATTACTGCTAATCAATTGCTGCGAATGAAATTTTCAGAATAACACTGCAGTACACTCAAGCCATAAAAACCTGCCCATACTCTGTACCGTAAAGAAACCAGCTGCTATATTGAATACCCATGTACGAAGTTAAACAGCTGTTCCACATTTTGCCCAGACTTGCAAGGTATGTCCACTGAACGTCTGCTGGTCTGAACAATACACGCCGAAACAATGGGGTCATTAACCGCGCCTGCCATGTTGTTTTTTTTTCTTTTTTTTTGTAAAATTAAAACCACTCTTTTATTCTGTGGGTCGAGTCATAGAGCAGTGAAGGGGTAGAGTTGTGTGTGAGTAGAGTGGGTGTTTGCTTTTATTGTGTTTGTGGTGGCGAAAGAATTTGTACTGAAAAGCGGAGGCTTTTACTGATGAAGAGAAGTATTAACGAGCTTCGGTGAAAGAAACCAGCATGCCTGAGATATATAAAAGGTGTAACAAGACCCTTAACGAAGCCGAAAGGCACTTGTTCTCCCCGTCATTGCGATTTTTTTTTTGTTTTAGACCACACCTGGGAACCTTCTAGTTACGGATATATTGGAGGTCAAAGTTCCAACTTTTCCACAAGTTTTTTTTTTAAATACATGTTTTGAATGTCTTTTTTTTTATTTTAAACACCTCCGCGACCTACTATTCAATCCATCCATCACAAAATGTTTTAAGTGCTTTATATTGAGCCCTACCGTAAAACGTGATTTTTCACCCCAAAAAAAGTCGTTTCCCAGCAATAATTTTTGCGTAAACTTAGATTAGTTTGATTTACAGAATGCTTGGTTGACTACTTCGTTAAGGGTCATGTTAAACTCTGTATGTTAAGCAACGACTTATTGTCGAGCCAATGCTGTCCCCCTATACTTAAGTACTAATGCTGTAACATGATAATATTGTAACACCAAATGATTTGAAAAGAGTAACCATGGAGGTTCTTGCCGGTTCTTCTCCATAGGAAACAACCAACCCGAACCATGCACCTTTTTGTCGACGTTTTATAAATGCCCATCTAGACTTAAGTGAAATAAATATATTTTGATATTTCTCGACGGCATGTAAAGCCAAGTCAGAGGCCCATGGGCGACATAAAAACTGACACTAGGTTAGGCACTAACTACACGATAATTAATGAAATAACGAGCTTTGATCTGATCATTGTTTCTCAGCATATTTTGACACACGGCGGTACATGAACCTGTACATTCCCAGTATAACTTGGCCTCGTTTTTGTACAGATTATCTATACAATGAGAGATCCGCATAAACTAGTTTTGTATTCGATTGGCCGTCGTGCGTACAGTATTTCTCATGACAATTTTTACCTTCAATGTTAGCCAGGGATGTCTAAGATAACTTTAGAAGTTTAGATAAACCCTAATCACATGTTTCTAAAGACATGTGATTAAATAAGTGATTTATACTTTATCATGTTTCAAAAATTGCACAATCAGTTTTATCAAGGTAATTCGTATTCCCTAGTGATTGGTTTGTGGAGGTAAGATTGGCAGTCTCTCAAACTCAAACTCAAGCATTTATTTCAAATAGGCACTTTTGCATAGTCAAAAATAAGCTACCTACAGTCCAGCCACATGCATAATAACTGTAAATGGACTGTAGTTGCCCATTCGAAAATAGTAGATCTCATGGAGAAGAATGGGCAAGAAACTCCATGGACACTCTTCTCTTTTCTCTTCTCTCTTCTCTTTTTCACTCTCTTCTTTTGTATTGTTGCTTCTTTAAGTGAGCACAATTAACAAATCTTTGACGAGACTGCAGGGCCTGGTGGAAATGCAGACTTAGTCTCAAAACGTTCAAGTTGCAAAATAACATATGGTTGTAAAGACGTTTTATAATCTAGTTAGTGATCTCCATAACAACGTCACCCTCAAGAACATCTTGGAGTTCAATCTTTAACTAGCTGTTGTCCGCGGCTTCGCTCGCGTTTTGGTCGGAAATTATCCCACGGGCACGTTGTATATAGCCTATGGCACTCGGGGATAATGTAGCTTCGTAATAGTGAAACAATTCTCAAAATCGGTTCAGTAGATCCTGAGATTATTCCCTACAACCTCACAAACTTTACCTCTTTATAATATTTGTATAGAATCCAAGGCTATGTGTGGTGGCAGGTGGTAGTTGCCATAGAACAGAACTACAGACAATCTGTCTGGTTGCCAACCCATCACATAAAACCTCAAACAACAACATTTTAATGGAAACGCAGCCTCTGCGCCACACTGCTCTGTGCGGTAGTTAAATCGAGTTTGAAATTGGCGCGCCCCTAACCCAACTTTGTATTGGAACAAGCTTTTTACGTTCATCTACATACTACCAACTAACTGATGTACGTTTGTATGTTGGTTCGCTTTTTTGTGGCGCGTTGTCATATTTTTTCACAGTTATTAAATTTTTGGACAATTTTTTTGCACTCTTGTGCAATTAGAAGGAGATATCTTTATGAAGGAATCTCGTTCGCAGTCTTTGTCGTGTCGCTGGCTCTACAGTATTTTAAATTTTGTTAGCTCTAAAGGCCCTATTTCTATGGCGTTGTCAATGCCAGCGCAGGAGGACATTGCATGTTTTGGAACTCAGAGGGCAGGATAAGACACTTTCTGTCGAGGTGGTGATATCATCATAATCATCATTTCAGCCGAAAGACGTCCACTGCTGGACATAGCCACATAGGCCTCTCCCAAGGGTCGCCACATTGACCGGTCCCGAGCGACTCGCATCCAGCGGATCAATTCAATTCAATTTTATTCATGAACAATTCACATTGTGTTTGAAATCTTAAATCTATAACTAAATAATAAAAATAAAATCACATTCATTAAAATTGTGGACGTCTTCGTTTCTGATTCGATCACGCATGCAAACTCCTCTCCATAGCCCTATGGGTGACTTTAAGCCTTCTGATGAGGCCCATTGTGAGCGACCACGATTCGGTCCCGTATGTAATGACTGGCAACACACACTGGTCATAGACTTTCGTCTTGAGACACTGCGGTAAGTTGGACGAGAAGATACCGCGCAGCTTTCCTTGGTGGTGATATCATCATAATTTAATTCTGTCAACAAACTGCTGGGTGCCCGTATAAACACAGGCACCTGAAATATTTTAAGTGTGTCTATGTGTGATCACAAATGCTTCTGGTACTGCAGATATCCATTGACGCCATGTAAGAGAAGACGTCGATGATAACACTGACGACCTTGAGCTGGGCTAGCTGCCTACCACTGATTTACGACGACCTCTTGCACTACCTTTTCGCCCTTGTGCCCTTTGAAATAAGGTTGAAAAGTGATCGACCGTCAGTGAGCTCAGTAGTACCGCTACCGACACAGTTAAGGATGATTCCCACCAAACGGCTCGGATCGGAACGGATTTTACAATCTTTAAACGATATTCTATCATGTACACAATATTTAAAGTCCATATTACGAAACCGCGCACAGCAGCTTGACAGCGGGCATCATCCGCGACACGCGATCGTAGCCGAAAGCACCTATACTGCGACGCGCGATCGGCTCCCTTTAGCCTGTCGTCGTACCCGACACGGTAAGAAAAACTATTTGACTTGGCGCAGATACGGATACGTTCGCCAGCAACGGTAGGGAGCAGGGGCCTTAGTCTGCTATTGCAATAGTGTCAGAATGGTCTATAATTGATTTAAAAAGGCCCCTAGCCCTCGGCGTATTGAAGCGCGTTCGAAACTCGTTTGACGTGCGTACAAAGGGTAATTATTAAATCAATGATAGACTATTCTGACACTATTGCAATAGCAGACTAAGGCCACTGATCGTATGCATGACATCCTGCCGGACGCGATTAGCCATCGCCGCAACCGTTCGTATTCTTTCCGATCCGATGCGTGGCGATCCGTTTGGTGGACATCATCCTTTATAGTTAAAAGCTAATGTCATTTTTATCGTCCAAACTATTGTTGCAAGAACTTTCAGGGTTCCTAAAGCCCGACATTCCCCAAACCACAACACAAAAGTTTGTCTAATCGACTTCCTTTGTTAACTAAACTAAACAACATTTTTCTAAATTAATTTCCAACGTTCGCGCTAATTACAATTTAATTGATCACGCGACTGTTCGCAGATTGTGGGGAATCAGTTATTATGCTGTTAACTATTAGCTTTCGCTTGTAAGTTAGTTAGTTATTCGTACAGTTAATTGTTACTTCAATTGCGGTGCTATCGTTTTTAGCTTACTAAAGTTTTGTTGGATATTTACTTTTGTATTTGCTGTTCATGAATGCATAGTTTACTTTTATGGATATTCATTTTTCACAATATTATTTTAGCCTTTTTATTCGCGTTGGAAATCATCAAATGACTTCTCCCGCTCTGGGCTGAGCAGGAAGGAGTGTCAGACGTTTACTGACTAAAACCCATCCATGTTCCTTCCTTTGCCCTTTGTGTTCCGGGGCCACGGTATCTCTTTCGAACAGTCCCGCAGCCCCGGCAGAGTCCCGCAGCCCCGGCAGATATGCTTGTATCTATAAACGTTACTAATCTCTTACATGTTCCAGTCAACAACGTACGTTATTTTAGAAGTTGTGTGACAGCACAGAAATAACGCTTGTTTAAAATACAAACGATTCAGCTCGTTTATACATAGATTTTGCCCTTAGATTCACTTTGTATACCTCTGTTCCTCAGTCCTGAGGTAGAAATTTTTAAATTTTCTTACGTTTATTGCAATTTGCAGGTCAGTGTCAGGTTGTATGTTGATGAAAATATGAATCGCGCCAGTAACACGTATGGGGTTACAGAATTATAATCATTGAAATCATCAAAACAACCTTCCAAGTTCATTTAAACCCATTGCGATGATTTTCATGAAAAAGTTATTCGCTTCCAACTTAAGCAAAAATTAAAAGTTGCGTCCCCACGGGCAAGCCCGCCAACTTCCTTGATTATAGAACATTACATCGATTGACCAATTTGACCATAAGTTGCTGTTGTGATTGAGAACATCTGATTATTTGTTTATGTTTTACTAGCTTATGTCCGCGGTTTCGCCCGCATGGAGTTCGGCAATGTCCCACGGGATAGTACTACCGGGATAAAAGTATCCTATGTGTTAATCCAGGTTATAAACTATCTGTGTGCCAAATTTCATCCAAATCCGTTTAGTAGTTTTTGCGTGAAAGAGGACCAAACATCCATCCATCTTCACAAACTTTCGCATTTTTATTATTAAGCAGGATTAATATAGAAAGAAAGAAAGAAAAAAGTATTTATTAGGGTCTACAAAAAATGGACTACAAAAGACTACAAAAAATGGTTGACATTATATAAAAAATAAACATTTTACAAGAAAAAACAAGTGACCTGTGCGAGGCCAAAAGGCCCCTGTCTCAGCATGGTGCTGTAACTTTAAAAAAAAATCACATGTATTCTGATCGGGCCCAATAATGACAATGCCCGGTAATATGAAGTAGGATTGGACTCACGTGGGTCACTGTTCCTACGCTTTTATATTAGCTTAACCTCATCATATCACCAAATGACGATGATGCGAAGAGTCTGTTCAGGTTCATGACTAGATGATTATGAGCAATATTTAGGGTACGATTTGACTGTAATAGGCATTGCGATTATAAAATCCCTAAATAAATATCAGCCGAAAGGACGTCCTCTGATATGCAATCGGCACCACAATCGCCGCAAGCGCGACTGCTGAGCATGAGGTCCTGGGTTCGATTCCCGGGTCGGGCAAATTGCCATCAGGAATTTTTCAGTAGCAGCCACGGAGTCTGGATTTGTGCCCCGTTGATGGCAATAGGCTCTCCCCTTATTAAAGAGGACTTAAACATAACTAATTTTTCAGTAGCAGCCACGGAGTCTGGATTAGTGCCCCGTTGATGGCAATAGGCTCACCCCTTATTAAATAGGACTTAAACATAACTGGCGAAAAGTGGGTGCACTATTAGGTACGCCTCTGCCTAACACTTCGGGGACTATAGGTGTGATGTTATGTGTTGATACAGAATCACGGAAGCTTATTTTGGAAAGCTCACTCTTGGTGAAAAGTAGTAGGTCAAAGTAGAACTTAGATTCAAACCAAATTAAACCTTTTTACTAAACATTTTTTATCGTACCCCAAACCTACCAAAAAATGTGGGTAGTTCAACAAAGTTTACACCTAAAAATATCTAGCTACCCTCAACTCAACTAATGATTAATTTCTTCTTCCGCAGGTAAGCATGTTTGAACAAGTACTTCAGTTTTTACCAGAGCTTCCTACACACTCGAAAATAATCGGCTTATGTACCTGGTAATAATGATGAGTTTTTTATTATACAATATTTGCGACAAAGATTTCTATGTGGGAGAAATGTCATAGTTAATTAGTCTCTTGAAATAAAATTTCTGCACGTGGAAGGTAAAGTTAGTGGTATATGTACACACGGCTACACATGCTGATCTCGCATTGATAGGATTTCCGATCAATGCGAGATCAGCTTAATATACTGGAAATGTATAGCTTGATGTGTAGCCGTGTGGACACCTTTGATTATATGTCTTGATAGAGCATCAAATGTGCGAAAAAGTGTTAAAAAATATCAGCCAACTGTTGGCTTATAAGTTCGCACACAGAGACATAGACGCACATTTTTTACACCGTGCATCTTTGTCTGTACACCGGCCGCACGCTGCCGCACGCACACATGTTTGAAATTATTGGCTCATTTCCTTTGCTTTGATTGTAGGGCGATGCTCCATCAAGACATTATGTAATCAAAGTGAATCACGTTAAAATCCTTAAAATTGTCGCAGTCGCAGACGCAGTTAATATTATAAATTGTTACTTAGTGACCATTTTACCTATTGTAACATAATTCATATTATAAAAAATTACCCTTGCATGATTCTGCCAAAACTGCCATTTTAGACCCCCAAGATTGCTGTCAGTAAGTGTAACATGTCAAACTTGATAGTTATATCATTTAGGTACAAACGCATCACTGAGTCATGAGATCACATTTTTATGACATTTCTTGATAACAATAGGATCTAAAATCTCTTTGGTACTTTGTATTGTACCCATGACGTAAGTCTGGGTCCGTTACCACTGGGCTACCAGGGGGTTACTATGACGTCATAAAGCAGGAGTAATTCCAGTGTGGGAAAAAGAGAGCTATACAAGCCGTCTAGCGCCATCTCTTGCGCCCACCAGAATTACTCCTGCTTTAAGACGTCATGGTAGGCCACCAGTACTCTGAATATTTCCTCATTGAAAAAACAAATGGCGATGTTAGTCAAGATTCATCCAAGACATGACTTTATCATTCATTCATAAGGCTGCGTTCACATTTAACGTCCGTTTTACAGGTCCGTTAAAATGTGTATGTTATTAGCGTATGTAGTTGTATGAGCGAGTTCACACATAATACAGTATTCCGAATCCAGTAGAAAATACCGATCCGACAAAATAAGCAGCAATCCGTTTTACAGGTCCGTTTAAACGTATGTGTTATTAGCGTATGTAGTTGTATGAGCCAGTTCACACATAATACAGTATTTCGGATCCAGTATACTGATCCGTTTATCGGATAGAACTGCGCGAGGCTTGGCACGCGGGTGCGCGGGGCAGTCCTGTGTGAATACTATCTCCAATAGCGACGGATCCGTTAGAAAGGATCCTGTAAAGACGTACGTATATGTGAACGCGCCCTTAGTATCCATCTACAAGGCGTAACATAATCGCTTCTCGTGTGGCGACTCAGACCATGAAATTGAGCAACTTTAGTTCTACTACTTTTGGCAATTCATATTTTTTTTTAGTTCTACCACATGCTGATTGCTTCAATTCCTATAGAAAATCCATTTTTTTTTGCGAATTTCAAGATCTCGCAAAACAAAAGTTGTTCTGGTTCATGGTCCAAGACATCACACGAAAGGTCTTGCGTTTATTATGTTACACTTTGTATGTACTAATATTATAAAGAGGTAAGTTTGGATGTCCAAGACAAGACGACATTTATTTATAGAAACATGAGTATACATACAAGACATGCAGGTCAAGTTATGAAGGAGATAATGTCCGAAACTATTCACCCGATTTCAAAAAATCTTACACTGATGTGAAGCTACATTATCCCAGAGTGTCATCACTACAAAGTATAAAACAAAGTCGCTTTTCGCTCTCGTCTTTCCCTATGTATGCTTAGATCTTGATCTTTAAAACTACGCAACGGATTTTGATGCGGTTTATTAAATAGATAGAGTGATTCAAGAGGAATGTTTATGTATAAAATTGCAACCGTGCGAAGCCGGGGCGGGTCGCTAAGTAGGCTATATTTAAAACGCTCCCGTGGGCTAATTTCCGTCCATAAAGCGAGAAATGCTGCGGGCAAAAACTAGTCTTAAATATAAAAATAATAATATAAGCATAAATGCCCCTTTTTTTTCGGATCGGATATCATCATATAACCCCTCCCGCTCTGGGCTGAGCAGGAGGGAGTGTCAGACTTTTACTGACTAAAACCCATCCATGTTCCTTCCTTTGCCCTTTGTGTTCCAGGACCGCGGTATCTCTTTCGAACAGTCCCGCAACCCTGGCAAGTATAAATGCCCCTGAGTCCATCTTAGCTCCAAGGAGTGACATTCTCTGAATTGTTAATGAGTAGTACTGAAAAACATGAAACAGTCGTTTTTCATGAAGAAATATACAAAAGAAATAGATTTAGTCTGGCCGGTCTGAACTCAGTGTCTCTGACAAATAAAATTACCTTAGAAATGATTTGGTACAGCGGCTCTCAACGTTTGGGGCTTTCCAAATTATTTATTACAAGAGTAATTACAGTGTGGGCTTTATGAAACTCTTAGGCATAATGAGGCATCTTTAGTGATGCCATTGTATTTTGGTATTTGACTGTTGGGTTCATGGCGTCGAAAACATCTCTAAAACTTAAGGACATCGGTAATAACAATGACGGAAAAGTAAATATATATTTCTATACGATAATAATATTATAAAGAGGTACAGTTTGTGAGGTTGTAGGAGGTAATTTCTGGATCTACTGAACCGACTGAAAATTCTTTCACTAATAGGAAGCTACATTATCCCCGAGTGCCGTAGGCTATATTTACAACGTGCCCGTGGGATAATTTCCGACCAAAATGCGAGCGAAGCTGCGGGCAACAGCTAGTTATTCATATACTAGCTGTTGCCCACGGACTTTCGTCCGCGTGAATTTATTATAACGATATTACTTCGATATTATTTATGAATCTAATTTTGTTAATAATTTCATGGGACTTTTTTTTGCACGGAACCCAAATCCCTTTTCTTAAATAAAAGTAGCCTATGTTACTTCTTATAACATCAGCCATCTGCCAGTAAAAGTCCGGTCAAAATCAATCCTGCCATTTCGGAAATTAGCCGGAACAAACAGACAGAGACAAAATTTTAATAATGTATTATTTTTGTTATACATAGTATACTTTCATATGCATTCAGTAAAATGCTGATATTTTTAAATTACAAACCGGCACTTGAATTTTATTTATTTGTATCAGTAGATGACGATTACGATTTTACTTTACACTGGAAGTTGACAGTAACGAAAGTAAAGTGAAAATCAGTATTTACAAGGAGTTACTGCTAGAAATGCTAGATAGGCGCTACAACATGACCGAATGAAACTTGTTTGTACTCAATGTACACTCGATAGCGCATCAAGCATCGATTTTGAACTTAACCGTCAACATTATAAGGCTTAAAATCATTCGGAGATATTTGACAGTTTGTGTTAACTGGATGTGCTGGCGACTGTACTGTCATACTATCTATATACCTCATCAGCATTCTAACTTAACTCAACTATTATATAATTAAATAAAAATAATTAACTCCAATAGCGGTCAATAAGCCACAGGTTTGAGAATCACTGCACTCGGGTGGGAGGCGGCTAGGCACGTGGATGTAATAGGGGAACAAGAGAGGAGAGGGGGGCGGGAGGGGGTGAGAATTATGAATTTGTGAATAATTCACACGAACCATCAAAATACTAATGTTAAAAGATGGCAGGAGAAGCCGAGGGCACACGGGTCGAGGTTTGTATAGATTCGTATTTATTTTCAGAATATACATACCATACCTTTGTATTGTAAATGCGAAAATTACATATCTGTAAAGATAGGTTAGGTATTTTCGCAAAATCGTCAACACAGGTAGGTCATGACCTAAGTTAGGCATTGGGATATTTTTTATCCCAATAGTACATTTCCGTGGGATAATTTCCGTACACCACGCGGGGAAGCCGTGAGCCTCTCTGACCTCTTGAAGGCTGCTTAGATCTGCTAAGCGCGTTCAGTTCCATTCGCAAATACACAGCCATTTACGAAAACAAAAATCTTTTAGCTTACTCACGAAAACATATTATTATTCTGACGTAAGTATACAAAAAGTTACTCCGAAGGGTAAAATATATCGTAAAAACGTGGTAGGTGTAATGTAATAACTACACTGTAGGCCAAAAAAGGTATACAACAATCAATCATACATTTGTGCGGAACACTGGACCTTTTATTGTGGCACCGAGTGCACAACAATAGTTTAAAAGTGCCTTTATGTGTAATGTCAAAAGGGAAATACAAGAAATTGGGAAAGTCACTTTATTCATCACGTGATTCGACGATATTTAGAAATATTTTTCCTATAAGAAAAAATGCTATAGTTTTGTTCAGCTAGGTCAAGTCAAGGAGAGTTGATACTCTTTAAGGTGCAAGCGCAAGGGTAGCCCGCGAAATTCAATTTTTCCTACGTTTTTTGCAATTTGCAGGTCTGTTTCAGGTTATATGTTGATGAAAAATTAGTCGCGCCAGTAACACGTATGTAGGTATCTAAGTTCATTTAACCCTATTCTGTAACTATTTCATGAAAAAGTCATTCAATGGGGTTAAATGAACTTAGAGGGTTGTATTGATGATTTTAATGATCACAATTCTATAACTACATACGTGTTACTGTCGCGATTCATATTTTCATCAACATACAACCTGACACTGACCTGCAAATTGCAAAAAACGTAAGAAAATTTGAATTTCAATTTCGCGGGCTACCCTTGCGCTTCCTTACTAAATTCAAACGGTGTCTCGTCGTGAATCCGCGATGATTTACTTTAAAAACAAATAAGTTCGCTTTTGAATTGTGTGCGCTCACTTGAGTGCAGTTCAAGGTGATCTTACAGAATAGCATTAGAGGTCTAAATAACCGGCCCAGTGCACGTCGGACTCGCGCACGAAGGGTTTCGTAAAATTATCAAAAAAAAAAACGTCTTTGTTGTATGGACCCCCCTAAATATTTATTTTATTCTGTTTTATTGTAGTATTTGTTGTAATAGCAGCAACAGAAACACATTATCTGTGAAAATTTCAACTGTCACGGTTCAGCCTGGTGACAGACAGGCAGACGGACAGTGGAGTCTTAATAATAGGGTCTCGGAACCACAAAAATAAGAGGTCCTGTTTTTTAGAGCATTCGTATTCCCAGCTACTTTTTCTAACACACAATAAATAAATACAGGACCAGTAATAACATAAATGTTTAATCGCATAGTGGTCGATGGCGTATCATTAATCACTGGGTGCGGGGGTGGAGGGGACAGATGGGGGGTCCAATAATTTGATGCGGCGACATATTGTCGCTGGACACGGCTGTACTTTTGGGGTTCCATGGCGAATGGAGAAAAACGGTTCGTCACGACACGTGTAGATTACTGTTATATTGGACAATGACATTTTGATTTACAACAAGAATTTTCGTACTATATTTTAAACTCGAACGTAGATTTTGTATCTGCATATTATATAAACGCTCCTACCCTATCGTCTTTCGAGCTATCGATCTAAAGCGTGGCCCATGGGTCTCAATAAACCCATCACTGAATCCCCCGTTTAAACAATCCAAAGGATAGCGACAAGGCATCGAGAAATAAAAATTTTATTTACTTAAATAGTATGAATGAACAAGATCGTCTGACCATTTTTACAATAAAACTAGCTGTTGCCCGAGGCTTCGCTCGCGTCTTATCACTTAGGGGTATGAAAAATAGATAGTAGCCGATTCTCAGACCTACTGAATATGCATATAAAATTTCATAAAAATCGGTCAAGCCGTTTCGGAGGAGTATGGTAACACACATTGTGACACGAGAATTTAATAAGATAATACTAAGAGATAGATAACGTAAAGAACCCACTTCAAACAAAACCCAGTACCACACAGCATCCTGATCTATAAACATAGAGGCATCCCCATTCACGTTGATGCGTGAGACATGCCATTACATTCCGGCATCCCCAAGGACGCTGAGGTACGGAACCCTCGCAAAAGAAAAATTACTACCTTTTTAAATAGTCGGGGAACACGACACGCTTCTTTATGAGAAGGATCTTAAATTTTAGTGCTGGCCTTTCTTCTTTTATTTGAGTACAATTTTTAATATTTAATAACTGTTTTTTTCTGCTAGTAAGTGTACATAATATCAACGGAACGAGTCGATCTCCAACGTTAGCAATTTATGTTTGTAAACTTCTTGTGCAGTACAGTCAACTATATCCGACGACCCTGGTTACTTATCTCCTTTGATGACCGTACAATAGTGGTATGCACGGCGGCCAATCAAGCTTTGCAAAACAAAATTAAGCTGATCTCTCCTCGTACGGGAAGATTATACTAAGCGAAGCAGTTTATACTGGTTATGTATAGCTTGATGTGTTGCCGTGTGTAAAAAGGCGGGCTTAATGCCACAAGGCGTTCTGTACCAGTCAACCTTTGGGTCAAATAGGACATCATTGTCGTCATCTATCCAGCCCTTTCCCCACTTTGTTGTGGTCGGCTTCCAATCTAACCGGATGCAGCTGAATACCAGTATTTTACATGGAGCGACTGCCTATCTGACCTCCACAACCCAGTTAGTAGTACTGGGTAATACGATACCCCTTGGTAAGACTGGTTGTCAGACTTTTATCTATCGCAAATAGGACAACATTGTGATACGAAATAATATCTAAAAAATAACTTCTTCTTTCCGTGGATACCAGACCATCTCTATCATACCGAGACTTCCGTGCTTCATAAAGCAAGTTTTGCTGTTAGTCCCGGCATGACATTCGTAGATTTTTGACCACCGTTCCAGATAGTCAGAAAAAATACGATTGTCTGTCAACCAGTCGTACCTTATCCCTGTTTAGATCCCTTCAGGGAAAGACACCGTACGCAAAGTCGTAAAAAAATAATGTAAAGCTGTTCTATAAAGTTCACTAGTTCACCTCACTCAAGTGAGCGCACACAATTCGAAAGCGAACTCATTTGTTTTTAAAGTAAATCATCGCGGATTCACAACGAGGCACTGTTCGAATTTCGAACGTGATGTTCGCATTTTGTTCTACAAGACACTTTTCAAATTTAGTTTGCACAGAAAGAGTTCATACCTATATTTTTTATAGTTTTACATTTATTAATTAAAATGGGTTAGAAGCGTTATGACTACCTCTCGATAAGACTAAATAGCAGATAAAACCTAGCAACAAACTTAAAAAATGGAGTCAAAAAAACTCCTCCTCAACGCTGTCAACTGGTAATGTACCCAAGAGACTGGCGGCGTTGCCACGTTGTATGGCAACGCTAAGCCTTTGGCCAAAAAAAAAGAAAAAATTTAGTTGCACCACAAATTTTCGGGTCGGTAATTCGGTATGCGTTTGGAAAAAAAAGCTGTTCGGCTTAGATAGACCTCAGCCGAGCTGACCTGACCCTTACATGGTTCAGCCCGTTTAACCGAGGTAAATGCCGATCAGGAGCAGGAGCCTATTAAAAGCCGATTGTTGTTCAACAAATACTGCCGAATCTAATGGCCCACCAGTTAGTCTTTTTCCAACCATGTTATCGTCGGAAACCAGTGTAACCGGATGCAGCTAAATACCAGTATATTACATGGAGCGACTGCCTGTCTGACCTCCACAACCCAGTAAGTACTGGGTGATACAATACCCCTAGGAAAGACTTTCGGGCCACTGACCTTAACGACTGTCAAAGATCGACAATTGACAGCCGGGACCAACGGCTTAACGGGCTTTCTGAGGCACGGACGACACTCGTTATGTAATAGGTCACCACCCATCCACGGACCAACCTCGGCAAGCGCGGCTTAACCTGAAGATCGAACCCGAGCAGCTGTTGTTATTGAGCTACGAGCTCCTGTAACAAGCACTCTTCATCTAGAAGATAAATTACATGCTGAAGTGATTTCCTCAGAAATCTCAAAAAAAAAAATAACGTTACAATAAAATCAAATACATCATCCCAGTACTTATCAACTTCCATAGTTACAGCACTTACAATAGAACGTACATCGCACGGTAATCGAACCGGGGACCCCTGCTCGAAAATTACGTGAAAGCCAAACAGCTCAATCAATTATCCGGCTAACTATTGTGACGGAGCGTTTTTGACCCCTTTCCCAGAAGTATTAGAAAACGTTGTTATTTTGTTTGGTGTTCGCACTCAGTCGGCAAAACGCCGCGGTTTAAACGCGGTTTTTCTGCAACCAGTAGTAGTTTTTTAATGCTGGCAGTCAATATGTTAGACGTTTTTCTGGTTTGTTTGGTTAAAGGCGGAAACTGAAAAATTACAAAACCAACTGTCATTTATTCCGATTAGGCAGAGAGTAAGCACTTTTCGAACGTCAAAATTGCAGAAAGTCCCCAAAACACCACCACCACCACTCACCACTTCGCCGCTTTGTAGTGTTTTACCTGAGAGAAAACTGTAGCATCCTCCTGTTCGTGAACGAAAAAAAAAACGCAAAGCTCTCATACCCGAACATATCGTGCGGTAATCGCAATAGCGCGGCAAGATACATAAACATATATCTAAAACCACGCGCTTGCAACAGCATCGAAATAAGGAACTTACAATAATTGAAAATCACGGAAGATATCCCGTAAGTAACAGTGTAAGTTTACCTTTAACTAATTTTAAAAACAGCGCCGTTATCAAACCCAGTGCGTTTGTAAGCTAGTTAGCGAGTAGCGACATACGGCAACATTGTGAGTTGTGACCGCTTGTGAGTCGTCCCCACAGTTTATTCCTAACTATTCGCAAGTCATCTAATTGATTGACTATTTCTATGTTTGGCGGTTACTGTGCTTACAATTTTTATATTAACGTAGAAATATTCGAAAAACTGATGAGGCCGAGGCCATGATTTCTTGAAAAAGAGCATTGGCGCAAACTGAGAAGCGTATATTGATCCTGATAAAAGTCATTGTAAAAGCCTCACTTTGGAGCCATTCCAATTGTTATGGCTTGCTTTTAACCAACATCACACCTGATGGTAGCGATGATGGTGCAAGGGTCCTTAGAAGCGAGCTTTTTACTCCCGACGTAAAGATACTAGCGAGAAATGTATTATCCCGCAGCTTGTGCTTTTACCCGCTTCTTCGGTGAAATTATCGTGATATAATACCCGGATAAATACCCTAAAAACATAAAGAGTGTAACAGGACCCTTAACGAAGCCGAAAGGCACTTGTTCTCCCCGTCATCGCGATACTGTTTTGTTCTAGACCATATGGGAACCTTCTAGTTACGGAAATATCGGGGGTCAAAGTTCCAACTTCTTCTTGAAATATTTCTCCAAATCCACATTCAAGTAATAAACAAACTATAATAATATCATGCAGCGGCACATCAAAGCCTAAGCGTGTTGCGGTGAAACTCGTAAATCAGAGCTTCCGCTGAACGTCCGCCCCGCGAGTTTCGTCGATATAAATCTTTGCGCTGTTTATTCGTAAATCCTTGCTAGCTTGCTACGCGAGAGATATGATTGGAGAAGTTGTGGGCTGTAAAACAATAGATTGTTTAACATCACTGTTAGCTAGTAAGCCCAATGCTGGGCAAGTGCAAATACATCTTTCCACGACTTTCAGTTCTTTCTCGGAGTTTTGTGGACCACTTGTAACATTAAAATGCTGAACAAAAAATTTTGAAAAAAAAAACGAATGTAATATTATTAATTACAGTATAGTTTATTTTATTTGTAAACAGGGTGGAAGGGACTCTGACGCGAAAACGGTTACCTTTTTAGTACATAATTCTGAGCTAAGAGAAATATTTCATCGGTAATTAAAAATAAAGTATATAAATTTTCGAAAACAAGAAGTTTTTTTTTTAGATATTATTTCGTACCCTAACACAACGTTGTCCTATTTAACCCAAAGGTTGACTGGTGGAGAATGCCTTGTGGCATTAAGTCCACCTATGTGCCACTATAATAAGGTATACGAAGATTAAAAAGAAAAAAAAAATAACCAGACGGTCACAGCATGGCCTACGATAGTAGGTTCTAACTACGCGCATTTATTCGTCTTTTTTATTAAATGCATCGTTTGACAATTTTAATTTTAATCCATTTTCATACACCCTTTTTTACTCACGGAATATGAGATGTCCATATTTATTTTTAATTCTGAAATAATATCATAATTTAATTAATGGCTATTTTCATCCTGGCTACCATATTAAGAAGAATAAATTCTTTTTTTTACGTCCCCAGCAATTAAACTTAAAACACCCTAAATGAGAAACACTTAAACAAATATTTTATTCACACATCAAAAGCTATCTTATGTCGCAGCGCAACTCATAAATCTGTCTTTATACCAAACGTCCGGTTGCGTTCTAAAATGGCGGAGTTCGCTGTTTTTGACGTTTTAACGTCAGTGACGTGACAGCGGTAAGTTATGGCTATTGTCTGCAACGGCGGGTGTTTTAATTACTAGTAGTTCTAGCACTTTATGGGTTAGATGCGGCGGATTCAATTTAGGGATGTTTCTAGATTTGGAAGTGGAACTTGTCTGTGAAATTGCTGCCAACTACCGTGGCAATATTTTTGTGTGTGACCATACAAATAGAGAGACAGCAGTTGCGGCTTGGTTACTAACAAGTAGTATTAGGTCGTTGCTTTGAACTCGAGCAGGCACTTTGTATTAAATATATTTCCATCACCACTACTCTCAAAAGGCGTAGGAAAACATTGTGAAGTAACAGTTATCTCGTGGAATAAAAAATCGAAAACACGTTATCCTGTTGGATGTCGCATGTCATCGAATGTGGTGTGCGTTGTGGATTCCGGTCCTCTCACATAGAGGAGGCCCATGTTCCAGCAGTGGGGACATTGTAGGCTGACTATGCTTATACTTAAAGCTTACAAACTATCATATTTCGTACCGCAAAAGAACAACCTAGTTTCAATTTTTTTCTTACAGTAATAAGAAACTAGAATCTCACACTTGATTTTGACACAAAATTTCAGATCAAAATTTTAAAAGACTCAAATCCACACCTAATTACAAACCCTCAGATAATAAATTCAATTCATTATTTAAAAATAATTCACTTTGAAGTCCCAATAAATGATATATCCTGAATGACTTTGAAGTTTTGAGTGACCGGAACGAATGGATTCGGTTCGGTCGTCCATTCGTTCGGTTCGGCCGCAACTCGCACCAGATGTTAGAAACGTCGAGTCACTCTGTTTATTAGTGTTATTTTTTTGTTTGACCGCGAATCAAATGTTTTTGAGCTATGGCGGCCGTGATTTTGCATTTATAGCTGTGATCGTTTTTAGGGTTCCGTGCCCGAAGGGTAAACAACACGACCCTATTACTAAGCCTGTCTGTCAGCGGGCTGTATCTCATGATCCGTAATAGGTAGAATGTTGTAATATTCACAGAATGTGTATTGCTGTTACCGCTATAGCAATAAATAATAAACTAACAATTAAAGAAGGCTCTCCTAATTTTATGGAACCCTTCATACGCGAATCTGACTTGCACTTGGCTGGTTTATGGCAGTTTGGTAATCAGCACCCATTTTTCCATCGCATTACTTCGTGCAGATATTATCTAACTTTTGCATATAACTTCTTCCGCGTGATGACAAAATAATTACACAAAGTGAAGTGCCTACCTCCTAGTGCTTAGCACGCTTTCAATCACAATCCAATGGAGTAGGAATCTGTAGGATATTCGTAATACATTTCTTCATAGTTATAAAAATTCGTCTGCACATCAGCATAAAAAAAAGCCATGATTGTTGTTGAACTGTCAAATTGAAAAGCATTGCCATTGTAAATGTGTAATGGTAGCTGTACACGCTCGCTGAGACACTTTAAGGCAAGGCGAGTGCGAGAGTGTATACTGTAGCGCTGGTTTAGTAGTTCCTCGCTCACTCTTGCCACCCGTGTCGTTTTGTTGCGAGACGTCTCGGGAGAGACATAGAGAAAGCTCTCGGTCGAGAGTGTACAGCCACCTTAACGCAGATCAGATGTGTCACTAAATGAAACTTTATCTCATAAATGTGTCTCATTATCCGAGGGCAATATCGACACTGCTAACCTTTAGACAAAGTTCAAATGTCTCAAGTCTACTGACACTCAATACTTGTCATATTTAAGTCCAATATCTGCAATATCTAGAATTCTAGACACTCAATGTCAATTATTCAAGATCTTCTATCTACTTTTTGATCGGATCAAAGGGTGTTATTTACTAATTACAATGCCTGCGATCTATTGGTAATTAGATTATAGATAGATAATATTACACACAAATACTAAATGATGACATGGTACAATTCAATATCAGCCTGTGGACGGTGAGCGTCTTATGACGACAGGCCGTGTCGACGGCGCGTTCGTGTTCCACGCGCGCCTCAAAGAGAGTCAGCAAACAGGAAGGGGTCCGAAAGGACCGATGCCTGCCAGGGTTGCGGGACTGTTCGAAAGAGATACCGCGGCCCTGGAACATAAAGGGCAAAGGAAGGAACATGGATGGGTTTTAGTCAGTACAAGTCTGACACTCCCTCCTGCTCAGCCCAGAGCGGGAGGGGTCATTTGATGATTTCCCATGGATAAAAAAAAAATATAAAAAAAAGAGCATAAACAGAGTAATGATAGCCTAGTTGTGTGACCGTGTCGGACTGACAAGTCATAGGTCTCGAATTCGAATCCAAGACACGCTCCTCTGATTTTTCGGATTCATAATATGCGTATTGTATAATTATCACTTGCTTCGGTGACGGCAAACATCGTAGGAAACCAGCATGCCAAAGATATATTTCTTGACGGCATGTAAAGCCAAGTCACAGGCTCATGGGCGGCGTAAAGACTGACACCAGGTACACGATAAAGAAAGCAGATATAATAAACATTTGATCAAAGTAAATTGAAGTAACAATCATATTATTGAGGTATTCCAATATGCGCATACATTTTAAGCGCACCCATGATGTGATCGTAGGTTGCAGAAAATGTCAAAAAATCTGCTTTTTGTTGGGTAATCAATCACAAAAGTCAATTTTCTCATTCCTAAAAATTTTAACAATAACTATGTAACTACTTTATGTAACTTTTTTCTATGTATGTTTTTTAATATAATAATGCCTCTCTAACTAACTACCTCTGCAACCTGCACACATCATGGGTGCATTTAAAAACAGAATTGAATACGAATCGTCGAGTTTTTTTAACAATCCGCGACGGTTTCTCGCCAAAAAGGGCACGGGTTAACCCTAAAATACGATATTGTGGGCCCAACCTGTCCCATAAATAAAAAACTCTCAAATGCTAATATATCAAACGGTTATAAAATGCACTTCGCGTTACGTCATGTCGCGGTGAAACTCGTAAACCGGGCGAATGCGAACACGTCCAATAGTAAATTATAATTTATGCCTGGAGCCTTTTTTATGAGACACCATTTGGAAATTGGCAAGAGGATATTGCTAGGAAGATACTGCGTACAGATGCTTGTTTTACATTCTAAATGTCTAGGTTTTGCTGTAGCTTCCATTTTAACAGATTTTTCGGGACCCTTCACGAAGCCGTCAACCAAGCATTTTGTACATCAAACTAAGTAACTTTACACAAAATTAATTTCTAGGAAACGACTTTTTTTTTGGGGTGAAAAATCACGTTTTACGGTAGGACTCAATGTAACGCACTCAAAACATTGTGCTGATGGATGGATAGAAATAGTACGGTGGTAGTAGAGGTGATTAAAGTAAAAATCTAGTACTTACTTTAAAAAAAAAACTTGTGACGAAGTTGGAACTTTGACCCCCAATATCTCTGTAACTAGAAGATTCCCAGGTATGGTCTAGAACAAAAAAAAAGTCGCAATGACGGGGAGAACAAGTGCCTTTCGGCTTCGTTAAGGGTCTTGTTACACCGTGTATACAGCACTAGCTGATGCCCGCGACTTAACCCGCGGTTAGTTTGGTAATTGTCCCACAGGATCGTACTACCGGGACAAAAAGTATATTTTCCCTATGGTGTCTTAATCCAGGTTATAAACTATCTGTGTGCCAAATTTCAACCAAATACGTACAGTCGTTTTTGCGTGAAAGACTAACAAACATCCATACATCCATCCTCACAAACTTGCATTTATAATGGTAGTAACAAGTACACACGGCTACACATCAAGCTAGACATTTGCAGTATAAGCCGACCTCGCATTGTACGGAAATCCTATAAAATGCGAGATTAACATAAACTGGAATTGTATAGCTTGATGTGTAGCCGTGTGTATATATCAAGCTTTAATTTCAAGTTGGTATAAGCTCATAAGTTAGCTTATACTGAAATTAATAGCTCGATATGTCTCAGACCATCTCACTGAACTTATTTATTTATTATTCACAAAATCCACAGCTCTTTAAAATTTTATTTTAAATTATATAAACTAATCCTACAGCCAATTACGGATTTACAATTTAATAGCTATACAGTACATTGCTAAGAGTACAGCGTGAATGAGTGTGTAGGATTGTGCATGAAGAGTTGCAAATGTGTGTGTGAGTATGTCATACATAGTTCTTGTGCTCACATATGGAAGCAACAATATTGTACCCAAGACTATTGTAATATCTAACTTGATTTGAAAAGAGTGTCCATGGAGTTTCTTGCCCAGTCTTCTTTCTCCATGAGATCTACTATTTTCGAATGGGAAACTACAGTCCATTCACAATTATTATGCATGTGGCTGGACTGTAGGTAGTATCTTTTTGACTATGCAAAAGTGCCTGTCACGGGCCTATTTGAAATAAATGCTTTGAGTTTGAGTTTGAGTGGTGTGTGGTGATTGTCTGTATACCTTCTGACCGTCTTCTTCTTCTTGTAATATGTACTTAACCTAAGCCGTCAAATGCTCGCTAAAATCGTATGACATCATTGTGAATTTTAAACTGATACTTTATCACATAAAATCTTTTACACCAACATGTTTTTGTTGTCCATTTTTTTCTATTTTCCTCCGGGTACCTCTCAGCGGGATACTTTTTCCCCTCACTCAGTCAGACTGGAGCCAGACTGTGGCAAATGTAACGTTATTTAAACAAACTATGTTACACGTCTGCCAAACCCAACACAGACATACATAACTCACTGGGTGCACATCCGACACAGAACTATTGTCTTAAGGTGGAAGCGCTACGGTAGCCCGCGAAATTCAAATTTTCTTACGTTTTTTGCAATTTGCAGGTCATTGTCAGGTTGTATGTTGCTAAAAATATGAATCGCGCCATTATCACGTATGAAGTTACAGAATTATAATCATTAAAATCATTAAGAAAATCCTCTAAGTTTATTTAACCCTATTCTGTAACTATTTCATGAAAAAGTCATTCAATGGGGTTAAATGAACTTAGAGGGTTGTATTGATGATTTTAATGATTACAATTCTGTAGCTACATACGTGTGACTGGCGCGACTCATTTTTTATTGACGTACAACCTGACACTGACCTGCAAATTGCAAAAAACGTAAGAAAATTATAATTTCGCGGGCTACTCTGACGCTTCCACCTTACGACTTACAGTCTCCCAAATAGATGGTAGCGAAACGTGGATCAACTACCTGGCAATGCCACGTTTTCTGTCAAACTCGGCAATGTCATTGGCGTGTCACTGCTCAGGGTTGCCAAAACGTCGCTAACATCGCTCTCATTTGTTCCACAGTCTATTTTAGCAAGCTGTACCTATGTTAAAATTTGTCTAAGTATCTTTTCCACTAACCGGTCTAAGGGTGTGGTGTGGATATTGCAAAGAAACGCGAAGTTGCAAGTTTACCGTCGTTGAAATTGTATGTTTTTCGTTCGTTGCTTGAAAAAACAATTACTTGTTAAAAATAGTTCGTTTTCTCTACTACAATAACAATTAAGCAAATTTTAGATAACTTATTTATTTATTCAGTACCTAATAATCATTCTCCCGATGCAAGTTTAGGCAAAAACTCACGGAGACCTGATTTGGACCTCTAATTTGTAGATTCTATTGAATATAGACCAAAAATTTTTATCATCGCACAGATATCCTATACTTTTATAATAAAAGAATACATTTTCGTTATTTTCGTTCGTCTTTTAGATAAATTGTATACGTTATAGTAAAGATAATGTTGCTATTTCCGGAGCTATTCGTTGCAATGGACTAGTGTACAATATTGTTGCTTAATTGGCTTCAAAATAAAGGGGAAGATCATTCTGAAGATTGTTTTTTTCTTAGGAAACAAAAGAAAGAAAGAAAATACATTTATTTGGCACATGCCACAAGCGCACACAATATAAAAGAAAATTGATATAAGAAAAAAACCTTTAAACTAAACCAAAAGAGTAACACTGTGTGCCTCACGGCTGCGCCAAATAGGCCTCAGTTCAGCAAAATGCCGGGCAACTACTGCCTGACGCTGTAGTTTTCAACTGGACCTGGATTAGAGAGGTTACGGATGTAAAACAGTTTAAATGTTGTGTCAAGTGGTGGTAATGAAGAGGTACATAAATATGTGTTATAGATTCGTACAGAAAAAATAAATTAACATACAATACATTATTAGTAAATAAACTACGAAATAATAAATATCGTCAAAGTACAAAACAAAACAAAAAATAGATAGTTATAGTGCATGGACGCATGATAAATAACAGAACCTGTTTGACACGATGACTTAAACTTTAATTTAATTAGGATGTGGGAAGCACTCAGTATTTCCAGAGGGCTCGTGGTTACATTAATACCGGCCGCACGGGTCCTTCTTCAACTTGACCAGGTTGGTCCGCAGATACGATATCATCCACCCCCGAAACCCGACAACGAGTTTGGTCCGAGGGTATCGTGTTACCCTCTAACCGGCTGTGAAGGTCAAATAAGCAGGCGCTTAGTGTAAAGTACTGGTATTCAAGTTCATCCGGTTAGACTGGAAGCCCACCCCGACATAGGGAAAAGGCTAGGCAGATGATTCTTGTAATTTTCTCGTTCTTACATTTTAAGTTTGGATGTAGCGACTTAGCGAGGAATCGTCGGAACTACTGATCGGATTCCGAAAGTTATAGTAAATTAAAACGCTACGTTTGTTTTTTTTTTTCGGATGGTTAATCATCAAATAACTCCTCCCGCTCTGGGCTGAGCAGGAGGGAGGGATTGTGTTCCGGGGCCACGGTATCTCCTTCGTACAGTCCCGCAGCCCCGGCATTAAAACTCATTAAACTCACTCGCACTCAACTCACTCACGGCTGTCAGGTATCCATTTAGATGCTATGCAGCATTTCTCAGTAGCAGCCACGGAGTCTGGATTAGCGCCCGGTTGATGGCATTAGGCTCTCCCCTATTACATGGGACTTAAACATAACTAGGCCTATGTTCAGCAGTGGACGTCTTTCGACTGAAATGATGATGATGAAACATAACTGACGAAATGTGAGTGTACTATTAGGTAAACCTCTGCCTTACCCCACGGGGATTACTGGCGTGATATGGAAGCAACATTATCCCCGAATGTCAAAATCAATGGGTATGTTCCAGTAAGATATTTTTCGAACCTAACACGAGCGATGCCGCGGGCTAATGCTACTATCCAATAAAACTGACTCAGCACAACTAAGGTAGACACTATTTAAAAGCCCTGACTGTAGTTATTCCACTAAATGCACCACAATATCCTACCCTCATATCGCTTGAAAAAACATTTGTATGCAAAAATGTTAGTATCTGGCCGACCGTAAAGGGCGATGGTACTCAGGACTCGGCAAAATATATACAAATTCTCTCTTCGGTTCATATTTGTATGAGGACTCTTAGTTTTCCGTTTGTTTGGTTTTAAATTAATTTGGGATACGTTGCTTGGCAACAACTGGATTAGGAACCTTCTTGAAAGGGCTATTTTTAGTGTGGTCAAAAGGGATTTGTAGACTTCAATGTGAAATACGTGAGCTTGTGTATGTATGTATCAGGGTTGTTGCGAACATCAGTATCAGCATCAGCATTCGCTGAACTTCAGCATCATTTTCTACATCAGCATCAGCATCCGCAATAATCCATGCTGATTATGAATGCTGATGATGTTCGAATCGTGACATGACCGCAGAGGAGGCGAGGCATAAATCACGTGTAGTTTTTGCTTGCGAGTTTAACCAATCAAAGGGTCGACCGCGGGGACTGCGATTGCAAACAAACACAAAGTGACACAAACTTGTCTCATTACGTTATAATTCGTCATTGCGCATAAAAGTTTATGATTTTTTTGTAAACAGTTGAGTTTTTGTGTGATAATATAATGCCGCCCCCGTTGAAAAGTGGAATATGGCATTAAAAATTATTGAAACAGTCTTTTATTTGAGCACCAAGGAAACATTTGCAACTTTTTTTTATTTTTAACTTTTTTTTATATTTGCAATGGTAACTACATTTTTCTTGTTTTTTTTTAAAGAAAATAATTAAAATTAGCATCAGCATCCGCCGATGTGACAAAAATATGCATCAGCAACAACCCTGGTATGTATATTGAATACTCCACACATACATAGAATAAATCATAATGATAGACAGAAACAACAGAACAAAAAAGAAACAAAAAGTATTTGTTGGACTCGCACAGAACAAAACAATAAAACAAAAAAGGGAAAACGAAAAAATTATACAAAAAAAGAACTTATTTATGACACATTAAAATAAATTGGTACGAGGCCAAAAGGTATCTCATCTTGGTGCATATTTAAAAATGTCACAGAGCGCTGATATTCTGATAGGGCCGAAAACGAACGCCAGCGGTCCTCACATCATTGCTTCGGTGTGAGTCAAACACACGCAAGTTGTGAGTACTACACTCCTGACTTCGCTGAAGCATGTGAGTGTCTCCATTTTTCTGATCTATAGATTTGTTCTTCTTAAGAGGGCCCTTCCCGGTCCGTCTATCAACGCGTCAACGCGAGCATGGTCGAAAAACTTGTTGTTGCATCCAGAGCCACAGCGGCGATTTTCTTTCAATTCCCCGTCTTACCCCGCCCCGACCCCGCACATCTCGTCTCCCGCGCACCTAACGCGATGACATTGAACGAAAAATAGTGTTCGCAAATTTCTTAAACTTGTTCCAGGAAATACGTGTTTTTGAATAAGTCTTACAAGTGTGCGAATTAAATATTTGTCATTAAGAATCTCCATTACATGTGCAAGGTTTCTATCGAGATGTTTTCTTTACTTTTACAGTTTATGAGTACATTATGAACGGCCAAAGTTCAGTTAAAATTTGTGCAAAACAGCAACTTTTGGGGGCTTATACTGAATTTGTTTCTACAATTCTTTATTTTTTGATACCAGAGAAACCTAGATATAGTGCACAAAATACCTATTAGTTCAAAAAAATCAATGATTGATGTGTAACAACTGCATAATCACGTTCGAGCGTTTGTATGAAAAGTATGACGGGTTGTTCGGTAGATAACTGCATTAATATTCTGTTGCATTTTTTTTTATTTATCTAGTATTTCTTAAGACTTTTTTGCCAATTGGTATCGTATTGCCCTGTACTAATTGGGTTGTGGAGGTCAGATAGGCAGTTGCTCCATGTAAAACACTGGTATTCAGCTGCATCCGGTTAGACTGGAAGCCAACCCCACCGTACATAGTTTGGAAAAGGCTAGGCAGATAATGATCCTAAAAGCGATCAACGTAAAAGCGTTAAAAGTCTTTTAGCTAGATATCGTTAAAAAAAATCTTTAACATAACAAATCAAGCATGAATATAATACGTACAACTCCACTTAAATGTCCTTAACATCCCAACAAAAACCGCCTGTCTTGTAGTGCGGTCGATGTGAATCCCGCACCCCGGGATTAAAGGCTTAAACGCGGGACCGCGTCGATACAATCTACCACAATGGCGCTCGCCAACTGCGTTTGTGATCAACAACAAAGCGTTGCGTAAATAAATAAAATTGTGACCAAAACATTTAGGAATTTGTACAGGGAAAAGATATTTCGATAATAAGGAAGCAAAGTGAGGGAAATCTTATTATTTGGAAGGAAGCTTATAAGACAGTTGAACTCTAATACTTGTCGGAGAAAATGACACAATGGGACTTGGAAATCTTTTTTGCGCGTTATCTTTTGATCATATAATATTTCAAAACACTGAGAATACAAGATCGGATTTTATCGGGATGTTAAAACATAGCGTTTGTCATCGTCCGTACTAATATTTCAAATGCGAAAGTAGCGGTGTGTCGGTCTGTTGATCCCTGTGTTACGTTGTATAATTTCTGACACCCACGCGGGCTCAGCCGTGGGCAAAATCCAGTGTTAAGGTTTATAAGGTTACAAATTGTTCAGCGATTCCTTAGTAATTCGAGATCATAATAATTACATTTAACTTCCCACGGACTGTCCAAAAATAGTAAAGGTTTCGCAAATCACTCAGATCTATTAGATATCGCGTGACAATCCCAAAGCCAACATAATTCCGGGCAAACCACGGAAATAAACAAATGACAAACTAATTCGCAAATTAAACATGAATCCGACTGTCCCTTGACAAACACTAATTTGTCTCGAAAGATAGCTGAATCCCGTAACCGCCACGACCCGGGCTAATCCCGGGGCAGTGCGTGCGACCGCATATAATCCCGGGATTATATCGATAAATATAAATTCACTTCACTAGTCATAAATGATTTTGGAAGACGAATTAGCTTCTTTTACTTTAGATTTCTAAAATGGCGATCGATAGGATACTAAGAAAACGAATTGTTTATCAAAGTTCTACATGAGACAATAGTTACGAGGTAAATAAAAAAAATGGCCAAGTGCGAGTCGGGGTTCTGTACTATCACAGTAGAGGAGCCCCCTTTTTATTTTTTATTTATTTTAATTATTTGTTGTAGCGGCAACAAAAATACACATTCTGTAAAATTTCAACCCGCTGAGAGACAGATGGACGGACGAACGGACAGCGGAGGCTTGGTAATAAGGTCCCTTTGGTTACCCTTCGGGTACGGAACCTTAAAAAGAAAACTGAACACACTCACTTGACCTAAGTGTCTTGAGTACACGTACACGTGGTGGCCCCCGGCCACCGTAGGCGCGGGCCTGTGGACGGTGAGCTATGGGCTAGCTCGCCGTCCGTCCGTCTTATGACGACAGGCCGTGTCGACGGCGCGCGAGTGTTCCACGCGCGCCTCAAAGAGATGTCAGCAAACAGGAAGGGGTCCGTAAGGACCGATGCCTGCCAGGGTTGCGGGACTGTTCGAAAGAGATACCGCGGCCCTGGAACACAAAGGGCAAAGGAAGGAACATGGATGGGTTTTAGTCAGTAAAAGTCTGAGACTCCCTCCTGCTCAGCCCAGAGGGGGAGGGGTTATTTGATGATTTCCCATCGGTAAAAAAAAAAAAAGATTATTTCATCATCACTGCCGGCGTGGTGGATTACGGTCTATGGGCCTCTCCCAAAGGAGAGGCCTGCGTCCGACTCCTAGCAGTGGAATCACTATAGCCTGATTCTTTTCGCAAAACTTACCATCCAATTCATAATCCTCAGAAAAAACCTCCCTAAATACTCGATCTGAAGTAAATTAAAACATAACCAGTATTGGTAGGTGTCACTATCAATAATCCGTGAAATATTACGTTGCTAAGAGATTAATATTTTCTACGGTGCATCTGTGCCCTGGGCTAGCACTGAATATTGGTTATTGGACGTTTTATAGATAGTCCTGGATAGATAGATGGTTTGAGCTAGATTAATTGTTGTGATTAGTGGAAGGGATTAGTATTAAAAGGATTTTCTTGTATAGCATCACGACTGTAATCCCCGGAGGGTTTGGCAGAGGTGTACCCACATTTCACCAATTATGTTTTATGTTATACGAGTTCTCACACCGCGCACAGAACAAAAGAGTTTTTAGAGCAAGAAAACATAGAATTATTAGACCATCCGCCGTACAGCCCCGACCTAAGCCCTAATGATTTCTATACTTTCCCTAAAATAAAGAATTAATTGCGTGGACAGAGATTTTCATCACCTGAAGAAGCTGTGGACGCCTACAAAACGGCAATTTTGGAGACCCCAACTTCCGAATGGAATGGTTGCTTCAATGAGTGGTTCCATGTTCATGTTCCATGTGTCAAATTTCGCGGAGAATACTTCGAAAAGCGATAAATACATTTTTAAATAGTAATGTTGTGTCACTTCCTTGATTCCCGAAATTTTCAGTGCCGCCCTCGTAGGGGGATGAAACGGTCACAAATTCAAACTCTGTGGCTGCTCTGTGGCTGTTTACAGGTAAGAACAGCTATAGTATGTGCATAAAACTGTTTAACAAAATACCAAATTCCATGAAAACGCTACCATTTCCTAGATTTAAAAATAATTTGACGAGGTTTTTAATTGAAAAATGCTTTTATAGTGTACATGAATTTTTCGATTATAAATTGTAAGTTTTGTAAATTGCACGGTCATTGTTATTATTAAAGTGTGGAGAATCTGTCCCATTATTGACATGATTATTATTGATATTTAGGTTTTTTATTTTTTTATTATTTTCATATTGACATTTATTTAACTCAATAATACAATTTTAATGGGACTATCGGTTTAAAGACTGCATGCATAATTAATTTAAATCAAATATGTAATTTTATTTTATTTTATATTTGCACGCCGAAATTAAAGGCAGAATAAGAGAACAATTCTGTTATTTTTTACCAACCTTCTGTACCTTATTTATGCAAATAAATAATTTTGATTTGATTTTGATTTGCTACTGAGAAATTCCTGATGAAAAAACCCTTTGCCTGACCTGGGAATCGAACCCAGGATGTTCAGAAGTCGCGCTTGCGACCACTAGACCAACGAGGCAGACATCATGTATTCGCAAGAAACTCCTTGCGACTCCTTGTAAGTTTTAGAGCCACTTTCGCTACAAATCGCTTCGTAGATGTTAACGATGTTATAAACATAACATTATTCTCTATGCAACGAGCTACTTCTTAGAGAGACTCAGATCAGTGACCTGGGTATCTTACTTGACTGTAAACTACACCTAAATCTACACATTGACAAGATTATTGCTAAAGCATTTCAAATGTACCATCTTGTAATGAGATCATCGATTGATTTCAAGCGACCAGCCACTTTCCTTTATTTATTTAATTCTTTAATCCGACCACAAATTGAGTATGCCTGTATGATATGGGACCCATATTACAATAAATATAATCTCGCCCTGGAAAAAGTGCAGCGCAAGTTTTTAAAATCTATGCAGTACAGATGCCATATGGATCGTAGCTCATACATAGAGTCCTTGGATAGGTTTAATCTTATTACATTGGAATCAAGACGACTCTTGCTACAAACCATGATGCTTCATGACCTGTTGCACAATAAAATTGATTGCTCCGAGATTGTTAATAATTTATTTTATGTAGTGCCAAGAACAGTTATTCGGCGAGAGGCACGCGTCTACCCGCTCTTCGCTACGTCACCTTGTCGTACAAATGCGGGTGAACGGGCGCCGCTCCATAGAATAGTGAAAACCTATAACGAACATTTTGTTAATTTAGATATATTTGCTCTAAACCGCCAAAAATTTAAGAAACTGTTAGTCAATAGTCTGCAATTGTGTAATTAGTAATTTTAGTCTTTATTTTTATTATTATTTTTACTTTTTTAGTCATAAGATAATGTACATTTGCTGTATGCCTGTCTTATTTAATTATTACTTTTTTGTCTTATTATTTACGTTATTGTTATTTAAAATACTGTCTACACTGTATCTCCAACAAAAGTAATATGTGGAAACGTCGTGGATTGTACATTAGCCTACATAATTGTAATATTCACTGTAACATATATTGTACAATTGTTTGTTTTCCCTAAATAAATAAATAAATAAATAAATAAATCACTCCTGTAAGAGGTGTACCTCATAGTACACCAGAGTACACCTACATTTCGCCAGTTAAGTAATAGGTGGCAAGCCTATGGATTTGAATACATTTAACACTAAACACATTGCTTGATTTGTGTTGCAATTCGCCTTATAAACTATAATATAAATAAAACTACTGTACTAAGCACTACTTTAAAAATGGTGCCCACACGAAAACCCATCAATAATAAATAAAATTCAAGATGCCCCCAAAACCATTTGAGCATCACCCCAAGCTTTTAAACACAACTTATATGTATGTATATATTTGCGACACATTCCCAATTGGTGGGGTGTCCCAAATAACTATAAAACGTCTTCGAGTCTAGACTAGCGGCGAGTGGCGGGTTAAACATGCATGAATTACTGTGGGGACACGCAGAGCAGTCATAGGGTTATGGGTGAACGACGTACCTACATGTTTGCGTAAAAAATCGTTTGCAAACATGCGTTTTTCCCTGAGGAGATGAAAACACCAGTTTTCTACGTGATGTGTTTTTGATGGCCGGCCTTCAGGAAAACTCGAATTTTGTTTATTTAACATTGAATAAACTTGTTTTAAAGACGTTATATATCATCTTTCAACTACATATTTACGGTTTTTAGTTTTTTTCCCTTTACATGTGTTGAAAGACATTAATTACTTCTTGGCTGCGGGACTGTTCGAAATAGATACCGCGGCCCTGGAACACAAAGGGCAAAAGAAGAAACATGGATGGGTTTTAGTCAGCACAAGTCTGACACTCCCTTCCACTCCGCCCAGAGGGGAGAGGTTATTTGATAATTTCTCATCCAGAAGAAAAAAGACATTCCTTGCCAAATTTCATGATTTACCCGGTTTTGATTCCCTTGTGAAATCGCAAAATATGCGACATAAACGGTCATATCCTTTGATCGCGTCGACTTACAATTTTGAGACCCGAGTATTTGATATAAATTTCAACTTGATACCTCTGCGCGTTCCTGAGAAAAAGGGTCTTGACAGGCAGACAGACTGACGGGCAACGAAGTGATCCTAAATGGGTTCGTTTTTCCTTTTGAAGTACGAAACCCTACAAATATTACAGGAAAAGTGAAGTGTTAAATGATTCTATACCATTTGCACAGTAACAAGCCTTTTTTTTTTTTTTTTTTTTTTTTATCGATGGGAAATCATCAAATGACCCCTCCCGCTCTGGGCTGAGCAGGAGGGAGTGTCAGACTTGTACTGACTAAAACCCATCCATGTTCCTTCCTTTGCCCTTTGTGTTCCAGGGCCGCGGTATCTCTTTCGAACAGTCCCGCAACCCTGGCAGGCGTCGGCCCTTACGGACCCCTTCCTGTTTGCTGACTCTCTTTGAGGCGCGCGTGGAACACGAACGCGCCGTCGACACGGCCTGTCGTCATAAGACGGACGGACGGCGAGCTAGCCCATAGCTCACCGTCCACAGGCCCGCGACAGTAACAAGCCTTACTATAGCACTCTCGTCAACTGCCTTCAATGAGGGCTATCGTTTTTGAGCTCACCAGATGGCGCCACTGTCGAGTAAGGGCATGTCAATGATTCTATTTTATACTTTAAAGTACCAATAAGTTCATAAAAAGTATATTTTAAAAATGTTTTACCTCCAAGTACTGACAATATTAAGATTCTAAGTTGCTACTTAAAATCTTCAAGTCATAATTAATCAGGAATGGCTCAATCTAGTCCACAATCGTGAATATTAGTAAAAATGCGTGATAAAAAAGCACGCAACGCGCGAACACTATGACATCTGACATTTCGGTGACTTCGCGCTACACTAGCGCCTCTGGAGGCGAATTCATACGCGATATCCCCCATTGGTTACGAGTTCCTATTCTGAAATTCTCTTCTAAAACATCACGTTCGGAATTCGAACGGTGTCTCGTTGTGAATCCGCTTTAAAAACAAATGAGTTCGCTTGCGAATTGTGTGCGCTCACTTGAGTGAAGTGAACTAATGCACTTTACACATACTCACTACCAGGCCATTCTGGCCGGTACTGGCCCCTTTTTATCGAAGTCTCTTGTGATTGACAATAGGCTAAAATGAGCCTTAACCAGTCGTCGGCAATTACTATAAAAACGTCCCGTGTCTAGACTGGCGAGTTACAGACACATGAATTATTTAGTGGTACTGAGCGTATGGGGTGGATAAGACATGGGGTTAAATACGAAAGAAAACTAAGAAATAACTAAGTTTAGGGCGAATTTCACCATTAAAATTGAACGCGATCAGCACATCTAACCGCGTTCAAGAAGCTTTCAGTGTCATGATTCTTCTTGAAGGACGTTTGGTTGTGCCGCGATCAGTGATCCTCTCATAGTTAAATGTAAATTAATTTGAAAGTGCAAATTACCGTTAATAAAGGGGACGTTGTAGATGGGGAAAGAAATGGTAGTGGATAGCGAAACTTCACTGTCTTGATGGGGGGGAATGTGGGACTGATTAACCTATATCTTATGATACCACAGCTGGGCAAAGGCCTCTCGTCGTGGCATTCCAGTTCTCTCGATCCAAGGCATATAGACAACTGGGGGCCTAAAATGGAAGCTTTATCAGAATCATAATATGAATCACGTTAAAAATTTAAAATTCTTAAAATGGTCTTTATGTATATGACCATAAAGTCCATTTTAAGAGTTTTAAATTTTTAACGTGATTCGTATTATGATTGTGATAAAGCAGCCATTTTAGGCCCCCTGGTCGTAAACGTAATAATGATGTAACAATCTCCATGAAATAGTTTTAATTCAATAATCCTATTATTGATCGAAGCAAAAATCTAATAAAACCTGCTCATTTACAAATTAGAAGATAAAATGATAGGCAATTCTAAGTGCGGCTGAAATCTAATATTAATACAAATAGTGTTCTTAATTAAAACATCGCTCAGAAAATACATTAAAACATTAAGCTAGAGATACCTTTGAAATAGTTCTAAATTAAAGGTCAAAGCACACGTATAAGCACCGCACGGGTTTGGCATCACCGCACCTCGGCGCTTGATTCAAGGCTACAATGGAGTTCTCATTTAACGTCTCTTGCCGGGCGGCTAAGTTCAGCAGCATATGCTATTAGAAAAATCCGTCAATTTACAGATGTTGATACCGCTAGACTGGTCTATTTTAGTTACTTTCATAGTATAATGTCTTATGGCATTTTGTTATGGGGACGAGCTGCAGACATTCACTCAATATTTATTCTGCAAAAAAGAGCCATCAGAGCTATATATAATCTTCGTAGGTGCGATTCTCTAAGGGAACTGTTTAAGGACATTAACATCATGACGGTACATTGTCAATACATCTACGAAAACATAATGTACGTAAGAAAAAATCTGCATCTTTTTAGTAAAAGAGGTGACAGACACAGTTACAGTACTAGAAATAGAGACCAATTAGTTCAGCCGGGCTTCAGACTCGCTAAAGTAGATTCATCTTTCATGGGGTACTGTTTGAGATGCTATAATAAAATTCCACAAAGTATTCTTGAACTGAATGAGACGAAATTTAAAACATGCATTAAACGCACACTATGTAAGCAAGCATATTACAAGTTGGACGATTATATCGCTGACAAAAATGCTTGGCTCAATGCCGGTCCTGCTCCACAAGGACAGGGACGCATAAATTGATAACATTAAATAGTATTGTTGGAGCTGCTGAAGATTGTACAACTATCTTTGCATTGTATAGATTCAATATCTTTAGTATTATATAAAGCCCATATTGTGTGAGTGCTATGTACTAAAGAGCTATCGTTCACTGGAAACCTACGTCCTTTCCCGACTTGAATGTGCCCTGGCGGTTGAGAGTATGTCATGCTCACTCAATGTCTCGCTGATGGTGGCGCGTGTGTCGGATCATTTAGTTCCCTTCAAAATGGTTGAGTTGAATGGTGCTGATCCATGCGTCATGTTCGTGAACGGGCGCTGTCAGTTGTGACTGGTCATCTCTTAGTTGCCACGGCTTATTTGAATTAATTATTTTAATTTTTTTTTAATTGTCTTTTTTGTGTTTACTATGGACACTTATAACGTGCACATCTTGCTACATCGTTCTCACATAATGTACCATCTCAATATGAATGATGTAACCAAGGTTTTGTAACAATATGCTGATTTAAAAGAGTGTCCATGGAGTTTCTTGCCCGTTCTTCTCCATAGAGATCTACGCTAGGGAATGGGCAACTACAGTACTTTCACAGTTTTTATGCCTTGTGACTGGGACTGTAGCTACATTTCATTGTTATCTTTGTTTCGACAGTTCAAAAGTGCCTGTAACTGGCCTACTTGAAATAAATGCTTTGATTTTGATTTTTTGATCGGCGGCTCGACGTAAAACAATAGACTTAGGTTTACAATTTACAACTGTAAGTAATATGTATTCATTGTTGAAAGCCTAATTCTTCTAAAATTATAAATATGAAAGAAGTCATCATCATCTGCCTAGCCTTTTCCCAACTGTGTTGGGGTCGGCTTCCAGTCTAACCGGATGCAGCTGAATACCAGTATTTTACATGGAGCGACTACCTATCTAACCTCCACAACCCAGTTAGTACTGTGTAATACGATACCCCTTGGTAAGACTGGTTGTCAGACTTTTTAGGCCACTGACTAGGTAGTCAGTGGCCTAAAAAGTCTGACAACCAGTTTGTAACAGGCGTTACGGCTGTCAAATTTCTACAATTGACAGCCGGGACCAACGGCTTAACGTGCTTTCCGAGGCACGGAGAAAACTCGGTATGTAATGGGACCCATCCACGGACCAACCTAGGCAAGCGCGGCTTAACCTAAAGATCGACCCGAGCGGCTGTTATTATTTAGCCACAAGCTCCTCGTGGATGAGGCTATGCCGAATTACCGATTACCACGCAATGCTTATAAGTGTGCACTGACCTTCAAATGGATCGATTTCTTTGAGTCGCGTCTGTTTTTAATTTGTAATCCTAGAAGATTGCATTAATTTAAAATCTAGATTCGCTAAGACTAAATTATTAGTGAAATTATTTTGATACAAAAGACGTGAGGTGATTGGTACGTGCGTGCTTTAGTAATACTACACCACCACCCTGTATATCACTACATAGTATAAAACAAAGTCGCTTCCCGTCTGTCTGTCCCTATCAATGCTTAGATCTTTAAAACTACGCAACGGATTTTGATGCGGTTTTTTCAAATAGATAGAGTGATTCAAGAGGAAGGTTTATATACGGTTTAAAGGTTTATATAACATTACACCCGTCCGAAGCCGGGCGGGTCGCTAGTAATTACTTAGTTTAGTTTTACCATACATCTTGATCAGCTGATCGCGTCAACTCAATTTCAGGAACTCTTTGAATAATATTTGTTTAATTTTATGATCCGAGACACGACACGTGAAGTCTTTGTAACAACTTATATAAATGTTTCCTCTATGTATAGATATTTAAGTACATATGCATTATACAACATGAGATCATTAAGTTAACATCAGATATTTGAATCTGATACGAGAATTTTCTAGTCTAGCTCACTCAGTCACTCAGTCTGGATGACTGAGTGACTGAGACAAATTCCTAGATCAGCGACGTAACAGACTTGTAAGTGCTTTAAAGTAGAATCGTAGCTTTTCAACACTTGAAGTAAGTAGGAATTAGGTTTAAGAGCGGCCAACCCGTCGTAGTTTTCATACAAACGTTCCTACGTGATTATGTAGTTGTTACACATCTATCTTTAAATTTTTTGAACTAATAGGTATTTTGTGCACTATATCTAGGTTTCTTTCTATGGATGCAAAAAATAAAAAAGGTAGAAACAAATTCAGTTTAAGCCTCTAAAAATTGCTGTTTTGCACAAATTTTACCTGAATTTTGGCCGTTTATAATGTACTCGTAAACTGTAAAAATAAAGAAAACATCTCGATAGAAACCTTGCACATGTAATGGTATGCTATGTAGTGATATACAGGGTGGTGGTGTAGTATTACTAAAGCACGCACGTACCAATCACCTCACGTCTTTTGTATCAAAATAATTTCACTAATAATTTAGTCTTAACGAATCTAGATTTTAAATTAATGCAATCTTCTAGGATTACAAATTAAAAACAGACGCGACTCAAAGAAATCGATCCTTTTGAAGGTCAGCGCACACTTATAAGCATTGCGTGGTAATCGGTAATTCGGCATAGCCTCACCCATGAGGAGCTCGTGGCTAAATAATAACAGCCGCTCGGGTCGATGTTTAGGTTAAGCCGCGCTTGCCTAGGTTGGTCTGTGGATGGGTGACCACCCATTATAAACCGAGTTTCCTCCGTCCCTCGGAAAGTTAAGCCGTTGGTCCAGGCTGTCATTTGTAGATCTTTGACATTCGTTACAGGTAGTCAATGGCCTAAAAAGTCGGCCAACCAGTCTTACCAAGGGCTATCGTGTAGTCGAGCTACACGATAACTGACTAATGCTTGCACTGACTGGACAGGTCCACTCAAATCTGTGTGGTTCTTTCTTCAAGAGACCATCTCAGACACTAATCTGCATAGTCCTCATGTGAGTTAACCAAGATTATGTCTGGACTTTAAAAGAGACTATGACCTCTGAGTTTGTTTCGGCTGTTTCTTCTCAGAGTAGTTAGGTACGAAACAACGGCCCCATCTAGTTTAAAAAAGAGACGTGTAAAAGTGTTTTTAAAAAACCTATTTGCAAAATAAACATCATTTATCATTTATCGTATTACCCAGTACTAACTGCGTTGTGGAGGTCAGATAGGGAGTCGCTCCATGTAAAATACTGGTATTCAGCTGCATCTGGTTAGACTGGAAGCCGACCCTAACATAGTTGGGAGAGGGCTAGGCAGACGATGTTACCATGCAACACCCATTCAACCAACAGTCCTATAAAGATTCATAACATGTATACCACACGCGAAAAAAAATTAAATTAAATTGGAACAACAATGCACGAATCACGGCGCTTGTCTATCCACTCATATTTTTATTATTTTTACGTACACCCCAAGTGCAGCGTATTGTTCAGAATTATTTGTGACCACTGAAGCGGATTTTCATTAGGGTTTTATTATTATAAAATGTAGGGGAGCTATGTTTTTTTAAACTGATTTTGAATAAAAAAATTTGGTGTTTTTATTGGGGAACCGTTCTATGTTTTTCAATTTTATAGAAATCTGTTCTTGTAATGGAACTAGTTGTGCGCCGCGACCTTCGCCTGCCTATGGCATTAAGTCCGCCTCTGTACATTGTGCTTGAAGTGTTAAATAAATAAATGATAATTAAAAATATTACATCTCTATTTGAATCAAATTTTGATAACAATTTCAAGAGATATTTTTTTTTTGCACGGAACCCTATTTCTTCTCACTACTGGCATATAACTGATGTTATAAGGAATAACTTAGGCTGCGGCTTTTATTTTATAAAAAGGATTAGGGTTCCGTGCAACAAAAAAAACAACACAATTCGCAAGCGAACTCATTTATTTTTAAAGTAAATCATCACAAGATACCGTTAAAATTTCTAAATGTTTTAGAGCTTATGAGAAGTGATGTTTCGATAGCGCTACAATTTAGTATACTTATATATATGTATAATGTAGAATTTGATAAATGAACTTGCATATTATTTACATTTTTAAATATTACATTTATTAATTAAAATAACCTAAAGTAAATAACCTAGCAACAAACTTAAAAAATGGCGTCAAAAAACTCCTCCTCAACGCTGTCAACTGGTAATGTACCCAAGAGACTGGCGGCGTTGCCAAGTTGTATGGCAACGCTAAGCCTTTGGCCAAGGTAAAAGCCAGCCCTTGGGTCACGGGAAGTGTCAACTAAACGCTTAGAAATATCCTTGAAAAGGCTGTGAGCGCTCGGACCCCACGGTCCTAGAGTTTCAACCCCAAACGGTTCGAAAATATAGTTACAAATGAGGTTACTATATTTACGCCGCTTGAGGTTCTCTGCAGCCGCAGCGGCAGCCCCAGCACAGCACGATGAGCTAGGAAGATGGGATGGCGCAAGAGTATCGACACATGTTGCGTCCCACACTAAAGGCCTACCCATCTTCCATGGAAACAAAGACATCCCAGACTTATATATAAATACAAACTTTTATCATTTTAATGAATATAAAAGAAAAAATAAGTTTGTCTAGTCTGTCATTATATAGACTAGCAGTGTTACTTTCAAAGACAACAAAAAAAGTATGAAACTGAACAAGCACCTTGTTCTAAAGTTCGCTAATGAGTGCTTGTTTCTATAATAACCTGGCTTCAGACTCAAAAACGGTAGAGCGACAAACATACAAATACGTGGAACTTTTTATAAGCTTCAGTTTCGACGAAATTCGTATCACGAATATCAAAATAGTATTATATCGATGTAGACAAGATTAAGGTGACATTCATTATACGATTTTGAAAGAACTTTTCGAAAAATCCGTTCAAAATTCGAACGGTGAATCCGCGATGATTAATTTTGAAAACAAATGAGTTCGCATTCGAATTGTGTGCGCTCACTTGAGAGAGGCGAACTAGAACTTCAAAGTTTCTAGACCAATGACAATCGTTTTCAAAGTAGTGCGCTTTTTTAGAACAATTTTCAATAGGAAGATTTTCGTTAGTACAATTTATTTCTTACTAGCTGTTGCCCGCGGCTTCGCTCGCGTTTTGGTCGGAAATTATCCGACGAGCACGTTGTAAATATAGCCTATGGCACTCGGGAAAATATAGCTTCCTATTAGTGAAAGAATTTTTAAAGTTAGTTCAGTAGATCTGGAGATTACCCCCTACATACAAACTTACAAATTTTACCTCTTTATAATATTATTAGTAATTAGTCTTAGTATAGACTAACTTTTGCTTGGGCCTCACTCCCGTTATTTTCGGACATTAACCCACAGGAACGTAGCCTTTAAATGTAGACCATGACACTCGGGGACAATGTAGCCGCTACATTATCCCCGAGCGTTATGGGCTACATTGTAGCTTCTGGTTAGTCAAAGAATTTTCGGAATCCGATCACTAGTTTCGAAGATTACCCCCTACACTACATACAAACTTACAAAAAAACTTTATCTCTTCATAATTTTAGTACAAATGATAAATGATAAATGAATGATAAATGATGTTTACTTTGCAAATAGGTTTTTTAAAAACACTTTTACACGTCTCTTTTTTAAACTAGATGGGGCCGGTGTTTCGTACCTGACTACTCTGAGAAGAAACAGCCGAAACAAACTCAGAGGTCATAGTCTCTTTTAAAGTCCAGACATAATCTTGGTCAACTCACATGAGGACTATGCAGATTAGTGTCTGAGATGGTCACTTGAAGAAAGAACCACACAGATTTGAGTGGACCTGTCCAGTCAGTGCAAGCATTTGTCAGTTATCGTGTAGCTCGACTTATAACTCAAGGAGCTCAACGACACGACGAACAATACCAAAGAAAGGACATTTGGGTAGGTCGCTTATAGTACTCAAACTGCCAGACAATAGTGGAAAAAGATACACATGGTCCTCACATTCACAATAATCAAATAAAATGAATACAAAATACTCTACAAAATAAATGTCATTAAATGTGACCATTAACAATAAAAAATAAAAATAAAAGTAAAAGTAAAATACTTAGCAAAGTAAGTATTCATGTCAAATCATTAAATATAACAATAAGAAAAATAAAATAAAATAATAATAATAAAATACTAAAAGTATTCATGTACAGATGTCTTATATAATACTAGCGACCCGCCCCGGCTTCGCACGGGTGGAATGTTATACATATAAACCTTCCTCTTGAATCACTCTATCTATTAAAAACCGCATCAAAATCCGTTGCGAAGTTTTAAAGATCTAAGCGTACATAGGGACAGACAGACAGCGAGGAGCGACTTTGTTTTATACTATGTAGTGAAGTCAAAAGTAATTTTAATATATTTCTGATTTTCCAAAACCGCTATCGCTGATTGAATGTCTCCATAGTATCACTTTATCTAAACCGTTTAGCGTTGACATCTGAAGTTACAAATTATGCAGGTTCTTTTTATAAAAAAAAATAAAAAAAATCGTTTGCCCTTTAAACTGCTCAAAACAGGCTTCTGTTATTAAAACAGAAACTGGTCCGACAACTCACCTCGCACAAATACATGAGTAATTAAAATTAGCGAAGCTTCCAGCTCGGTACACCGATCCAGTAAATTGTGCGGCTATTGTGGAGCAAATAAATTGAGCTGTCAGCGAGACTTGCGCTCGGGGCTGTATGGAGAGTACAAGTCATTGGTGAACGCTGATATGCAGGAGTGAGGAAAATCAGTAATATTTAAATACTGTACCAAAAATAGAGGAGGATCTTGTGGCTAAACAATAACAGCCGCTCGGGACGATCTTCAAGTTAAGCCGCGCTTACCTAGGTTGGTATGTGGATGGGAGACCACCCATTACATACCGAGTTAGTCCGAGTTTCCTCCGTACTTCGGAAAGCATGTTAACCCGTTGGTCCCGGCTGTTATTGATAGATCTTTGACAATCGTTTCAGGTAGTCAGTGGCCCGAAAGTCTGACAACCAGTCTTATCAACGAGTATCGTATTACCCAGTACTGACTGGGTTGTGGAGGTCAGATAGGCAGTCGCTCCTTGTAAAATACTGGTATCCAGCTGCCTCCGGTTAGACTGGAAGCCGACCCCAACATATTTAGGAAAAGGCTAAGGAAATGATGATGGTGACCAAAAATAAGATACTAGACCCGTAGCCGAATTTTGGACCTGCAAAAGATTTGCAATCGACAGTTCAACACCCTAAGAAGAATTTGAAGAAATATAAGAGGAAAAGTTAAGTGGTGGCCGTGGGTCTAGTGGTCGCAAGCGTGACTGTTGAGCATGAGGTCTTGGGTTCGTTTCCCAGGTCGGGCTAAATGGTATTGGGATTTTTTAACAGGAATTCCTAAGTAGCACCCTGGATTTGTGCCCGGATGATGGCAATCAACTCGTACTCAACCCTATCTATTCATTTATTTAATTACAACGGTTATGTTTAAAACCAATTACAGTATATAATTGTAAAATAGAAGAGACAATTATAAAACATATTAAAAAGTACAAAATAACAAAGCAAAGCTAATAAAAGTTTCATAAATTCCTTTCACAATACTTCTGACATGCCAATAAAATCTTCGTCCATCCATCCGCAAACAGATCGTCTGTTGGATTAAAATCCAAGAGACCAAGAGTGCGCTATAACATGGGACTTAAACATAATTTTCGAAATGTTGGTGCACAGTGTACTATTACATACACGTCTACCTAACCCTTAGGGGTTACAGGCGTGATGTAAGGTACCTTGTGCGGTGCAACACTTGCACTTCAAATTCTCTAAACATTCTCATCATTATTTGCCCATATTCCAATTTATTCGTGGTCGGCGTAACATGTCTTCTTCTTCCATACTTCTCTGTTACTCGTTATCTCAGCAGACCAATTCTGTAAACATCACATCCAAATTTGAATGGCACGGTGTCTCGTTGATTTACAAAAAACCGTCCAATTGCCTTAAATATTTATTTTATTCTGTTTTTAATATTTGTTGTTATAGCGGCATCGGAAATACATCATCTGAAATCGTGAACATTTCAACTGTCTAGCTATCACGGTTCATGAGATAGAGCCTGGTGACAAACAGCCGGACGGACAGAGGAGTCTTAGTAATAGGGTCTCGTTGTACAGCCTGGTGACAGACAGACAGACAGACGGACACTGGAGTTTTAGTAATAGAACCCTAAAACAAGTGAACACAGAATAGCACTGCGGTTTTGATAGGGGGAGAAAATCTTAATATTAGAAACCTATTCTTCTTTCTGAAAGCAATCTTAACACAATATTTTGTTTTATAACCTAGCTCTAACATGTATAACACTGTTGGCAGGCAGACCGGGGATAAATAACTAGTATCGTTTCATATTTTAAGTTTATAAAACGCTGCCAAGATACCGACTCATGGAAATATGGTTAACGACTATTTTCTTTATTTAGATCTATCCTAACTTCACTACCTAGTATAAAACAAAGTCGCTTCCCGCTGTCTGTCTGTCCCTATGTATGCTTAGATCTTTAAAACTACCGTTTTATTTTTAATAGAGTGATTCAAGATGAAGGTTTAAGTAGAAGTAAAATATAATATTCTGTTAGTTCGCATGAAACTCGAGAACCAGTTGCTCGATTTACGTAATTTTTAGTTCTAGGAATTGCTTTATTGGTTTAGTTGTTGCAAGCGCGACTGCTGAGCGTGTGGTCTCGGTTTCGATTCCCAGGTCGGGCAAAGCGATATCGCAGTATCCCGTCAGCGATGTCTCAGTACAGCCCGGGGTCTGAATTTATACCCGGCTGAAGGCAATAGGCTTGTCCACTACTACATGGAACATGAATGGGTTTTAGTCAGTAAAAGTCTGACACTCCCTCCTGCTCAGCCCAGAGCGGGAGCGGTTATTTGATGATGAAAAAAAAAAAAGTTATCCTAAAGTATACTAACACCTGTTGATCTGTGCTTAAAAGATAAAAGTAATCCCTGAAGGGTAGTTACCCTTATTACTTTTACTCATTTTTCTTTTACTTTCTACTGTATTAATTGTATATTACTAATATTTAAAAAAAAAAAAAACGCAAACTGTAAACGTTGTATCTTATATTTTTGAATAAAATTTTATTTATTTTATTATTATTTATTTATTCGGGGATATTTGTTTTGTTTTTTTTTTTAAGTTTGTTTTTAAGTTTTTTTTTTTTTAATTTCTCCTGTATTGTGGGTACGTTTACAAACATTTAAACTCACATACACGAACAGCCAGACCTGGAACAACTACCTACTACTAGTAGGCTATACATATATTTATTCCGTGCGGGGATCGAACCCGCGACATGCAGCGCAGTAGTCAAATGCTCGGCCACTGCGCCAACCGTGTCGACAAAACGTTTGACGTTTTATCTTGAATTGTTCATACTCCAAAATGTTGTTCAAATCAACTTCGAGAAAGGCCATTTCTTAAAAAAATAAAACATTCAAAAACTTTTCATAAACAAACGAGATCCAATCGTGTAAAGTAATAGAATTACAAACATATTTCATGATTGGTAAGCTCCATCGGCATTCAATTATCCCGCCTCAGTACGAGGGGACAGACAAAAACTCTACTACAGTCCGTTCACAATTATGTTAACTTTTTTGTTACGAGAATAAAGATCACTGTAATTTTATTTTGTAGCAAGCCAACTGCGACCTTATCGCTAGGAAAATAAAGATCAGTGTAATTTATACAGTGTTGTAAAAACTGAGGTAATATAATTGTGTGAGGACTGTACCAATAAAATGGGCTGAGATGTAGGTCCGACACTAGTTTCGGGAGTGAGATTCGATACTAAAATATTTTAAAATAACTTACAGGGCGGAAGGGCCACCGGCGCATATATACAGTTACCATGTATTCAGTACCTACATAATTCAGAAACACCAAATTATCCATCGGTAATTCAAAAAATCGGCCAAGTGCGAGTCGGACTAGCGCACGAAGGTTTCCGTACCATTATCTAAAAAAAAAAAACTGTTGTATGGGAGTTGTATTAAATATTATTTTATTTTGTTGTTCGTATTTGTTGTTATAGCGGCAACAGAAATACATCATCTGTGAAATGTTCAACTGTCTAGCTATCACGGTTCATGAGATACAGCTTGGTGACAGACAGCCAGACAGACGGACAGTGGAGTCTTAGTAATAGTTTACCCCTTGGCTACGGAACCCTAAAAAATGCTGTTTGTGTGGAATGTGTGGAACAGCAGATTTTTTTAAATTACCGATGAAAATTTTCAGAATAACTTACTGAATACCGCGGTAACCGTTTACAGTAGGTAGAATTAGATAATGATCTTTGACAGTTGTTATGGGTAGTCAGAAGCCCGAACGTCATGACAACCAGTCAAAGATGATGAGATTCCAAATAATTAGAAAAGAAAGAAAACATATTTATTTGGCACGAGCCACAAGTGCACACACCAAAAAATAAAATTTAAAACTGAAGGCTAAACACAAAAAAAATGTAATAAAAAAAAACAAGACAAGACAAGAGATAATAGAGGAGGGAATAGGAGATTAGATTAGGAGTCTGTTTCCTAATTGTAGTGAAATACACCTTTTGGAAAGGTCTATCACCCAGACGAGTGGAAGTGGGACATCATGGCACTGTACCTACCTTTTTTTTTCGGGTCGGATATCATCAAATAACTGCTCCCGATCTGGGCGGAGCAGGAGGGAGTGTCAGACTTGTACTGACTAAAAACCATCCATGTTCCTTCCTTTGCATGCAAATGTTTGAATGCAAATAATCAGCAGAATCACCAGTAGATAAATAATAACAGCCGCTCGGGTCGATCTTTAGGTTAAGCCGTGCTTGCCTAGGTTGGTCTGTGGATGGGTTACACTCACGTTAAGCCGTTTGTCCCGGCTGTCATTTGTAGATCTTTAACATTCGTTACAGGTACTCTGTGGCCCAAAAAGTCTGACGACCAGTCTTACCAAGGGGTATCGTATTACCCAGTACTAACTGGGTGGTGGATGTCAGATAGGCAATCGCTCCATGTAAAATACTGATATTCAGCTGCTTCCGGTTAAACTGGAAGCCGAACCTGACATAGTTTGGAAAAGGCTCGGCAGAGGATGATGTGTCATTTGCATTTGTAAGTTTTTTGTAAACGCAGGTTACTGTTATAGGTAAGCATACATAGCAGTGATAGACTAGTGGTGTGACCATCGGACTGCCAAGTCATAGGTCGAGTTCGAAACCAAGGCTTTCATTTTTCAGTCATCAAATGACTCCTCCCGCTCTGGGCGGAGCAGGAAGGAGTGTCAGACTTGTACTGACTAAAACCCATCCATGTTCCTTCCTTTGCCCTTTGTGTTCCAGGGCCGCGGTATCTCTTTCGAACAGTCCCGCAACCCTGGCAGGCGTCGGTCCTTACGGACCCCTTCCTGTTTGCTGACTCTCCTTGAGGCGCGCGTGGAACACGAACGCGCCGTCGACACGGCCTGTCGTCATAAGACGGACGGACGGCGAGCTAGCCCATAGCTCACCGTCCACAGGCCCGCGATTGCATTGTACCTTGGTTGTTGTTATTTCGGTAAATACACGCAAGAATAAAAATTAAAACAATACATCAACAGCATCTTCTTTCCGTTGTTTTCTTCCATTCTCTCCTGTCAACCGTCACGCTATCATTTACTCCTATTTCTTACATATAACTCCTCACACAATCCATGCATCGTTTCCTTGGTCTTCCTCTCCCTCTCCACCCGTCAACATTTATATTCACCACTCTTTTAGTCACATGCGAGTCGCCTCCTTTTCTTTCCTTGAAAAGTAAAACAATTAAAAGCCTATAATTTGTTTATTTTCAAAACAATGGTTACATAACATTTACTATTGTTACTTCAATCCTTAAAAACTTTTTTTGTATAGAAAAAAATATCAGAAACAAGAAACCATCTACTAGCTATTAATTAACCTTCAAATAAACCTATTCCCATTTACCGTTGAGTTCATTTGCAATCCAGGTCGAATCGACCAGCCGTGTCGGGAATACTCAGCGGACGGAGGGTTGAGTGAGATATTTTAATTTATAACTAATCAGAACGCAGCGCCGTTGCCAATGTTTATATGAATGTGAACATCGGAGGGTTAAAATCGAATAAAGTGGCTTTTAGTATTTTTACATGATTAGGTTAGAAGGGTTATGAGTTGGGCAGCCATTCAAGCCTAAATTGGCCTTGAATTTTAGTATTTTTTGAGTGACAAATGAACATGTCTGTCTTATATTAACACTAGCTGTTGCCCGCGGCTTCGCTTGCGTTTTGGTTAGATATTATCCCATGGGGACTTTGTAAATATAGCCTATGGCACTCGGGGATATGTTAGCTTCCTATTAGTGAAAAAAATTTCAAAATCGGTTCAGTAGATCCAGAGATTACCCCCTACAACCTCACCACAAACTATACTTCTTTATAATATTAGTATAAATAACATAACTTTACGCCGGTAACTCCCGAAGGGTTAGGTAGAGGTGTACTCCCACATTTCGCTAGTTATGTTTAAGTCCCATTTAATAGGGGGCGAGCCTATTGCCACCAACCGGGCACAATTCCAGACTCCGTGGCTGCTACTGGGAAATTCCTGATGGAGAACCCCAATAACACTTTGCTCGACCTGGATATCTAACCCAGGACCTCATGCAGCGTATGCTCAGGAGTTGCGCTTGCGACTACTAGACCAACGTGCAAAGAGGCAGTTGGTACAACTAAAAGCTAAGAAAACAAGTTTTGCCGAAATCCGATCTTGAAATAGCCTAACAACATTAAGTTGGATGCGCAAGGGTAGCCCGCGACCATACATACAACCAGACACTGACCTGCAAATTGCAATAAAAGTAAGAAAATTTAAACTTCGCGGGCTACCCTTGCGCTTCCACCTTAAAAGTTAAAACAATTACCAAATCCAAACAATTCCTGTTCAAATTCAAAAATACCTACAATAAAACCACCTGTATTCAACAATTTCCCGCTGCTATTGGATAATGGCAGACGGAAATGGCGTCGCGCCGACGTCACGGCACTTCCGGGAGGCACAGCCTACCCAGGCAATCTGGAGTTCAGTCTGCCAATATGTTGCTGTGTTAATAGGAAATTGTTAGGTATTGGCTGAAGTGATTGTAGGCTGTGATATGGTGAAACTGTGTCTTTTTGTTTTTATGCAATTCTGAGTTATCTATACTTCTATACTTATCACCGAAACACCGAAAGACAGACAAAAAAAAAAAAAATGTGTGACAAAAAAAAAAAATAGTATAACATATAGTCATATGCATTCAGTAATAAGCTGTTATTTTGGTATTACAAACGTACACTTCAATTTTATTTATTTGTATAAATTTTATTGAGAAAGTAATACAAATTGAATGGTCATAAATACAGAAATATTTCTGTTTCACGAGATCAAGCTGTCTCTAAAGTATTCCTGCTCCATCTTCACATTGAAAGGCCCTGATATGTTTTCGCGTGCCTCTTACTCTCATTGAAACTGCTCTTATAACTGAGATTTGTATTTTCACTTTCAGCCAGTTTAATATTTGAGAATATGCATTTCCCCATTTATTTATATAGATTAAATGCATGTACAGGAGTGGAACATAGACAGACTCAATACAACAAGGAAACAATCACTACAACATTGTAGGGTGAACAAAAAACACCGTTTAGTTTTGAGTCATCATCAATATCATTCTCCTGTGCTTATCCCACTTCATTTAGGGTACAGCGCAGCATTACTTCTTCTTAGATACTTCTATTTTTGTTTTGGGTATGAATGTGCATTATCGTGCGTGAGTAAGAAAATGCTAATGTGTTTTTTTTTTGTCTTTGTCAGGTAAGTTCATGTTTGCAAAAATAGCGAGTTGACGGATAGTAAGTAATTTGAAATTTACATTTATTTATTTATTTTATTTAAATAAATTATAGTACAGAGGTGTTTCTTAATTCTAAACTCGCCAAACTTTTACGTTTGATGGCGAGAGGCGCTCTTTTACATCGCAATTTACCACCTTGCTTACATAGCTAATACTTATATCTATCATTATACTGTTATGTTTGAATCTTATACAATGTTATACAGTGTAGATGCGGGTGGTCTTTTCTCCATACAAACGCTCTCGCCTGTTTTCTTTCTGGTTTATGACTTCAGAGCTATGATTTTTTACAGTTAAATAAATATCAACCTTTTCTATGTCCTTATGTTTTCCTTTTTGATGATACATATTCTGTATCAGCACTAGAACCTTTACAAAATGCTAAAAAAGGCCAATTTGGACCGCTGACAACAGAGGTCTAGTGTACAAATTTGACAACTATTAATGAAAAAAGAAAAACATAGGGACACAGTATACCTATATTCTTCTTATTCAGTTTATGAAAAATGTTTGAAATTTGTCAAATATTGGAGAAGGAAATAGTCGAGAGCCAAACCTCGAATTTTTAAATTTTTTACTTGTCGGATCTGTAGTTGTGTCGAAATCGCGATAGTTTCTTCAAATACCTACTGTATGTCCTCTTAATATGAATCTTAAGTTCTCGATCAGACAATTAAACTGGTAGGTCTAGAAGAAAATATTTCGGAAAATCTCCATCTCCTGGACGGATTTGATAGATGTAGATTCATCTTTTTTACAAATGAGAAATCCAATCTAACTCACGGAGTTTTTAAGATAATTCAATCTGTTAAACCTAAGTCAAATAAAATCGGTTGCAAAATAAATTAATCTAGCTTTTCAGTAAAGTAATTTTAATTTTTTGTGGCTTTTTTAAAGCTTTATTGAGTTGCTTTTTAAAAACTTTTTCGTTGCAGCTAAAATGCTTTACCCTAATCGTATTTTAGGCTGCCCGTCCAGTAGACGCGAAGTAGTCTAGCTATTGTATATCTTGAAAGCGAATTTGTGACTTGGACCGTCTTAATGTAAATGTAAAGGTTGCGTGTACACCGCGGTGTAACAACAATATCTTAGGTTCAACTTGTACGAGCTTTACGAGAATAAACGCGCACAACAATTCGAATGCAAACTCATTTGTTTTTAAAGTAAATCATCGCGGATTCACAACGTGACACCGTTCGAATTTCGAACGTGATGTATAAAGAATAGCACTACAGCCCGCGTAGCATGACCACCGTAGAAACGGGTTTGGTCGACGAAGAATCGAAAAAAATTACAGATTGTAGAAAGATTCCTATCGTCGCAAGCATGGCGATGTTAAAAATAAATGACTGACATGTCAAGTTGTATAGTAAGACCTTTGTCGATTCTTGGTAGAATAGAGATAGTATGCTATGCTACGAGGGCAAGAAGGATCACTTGCATTGTGTATCATCGTCATCGTTATGACTTAGGGTGCAACAGCCGCTCGGTGTAGCTTGAATTGATCGGCTCGGCCGAATGAAAACCGAATGTGTGTAATTATTGCTTCAGGTCAGCTTTTTTCAAACTCAAACTCAAAGCATTTATTTCAATTAGACCATAACAGGCACTTTTGAATGTCACAGAAGCAAAGAAGGCAAAGCTACAGTCACAGACACAAGGCATAATAACTTTCAACAATGGAATATTCGCCGTCAGATCGTTTTGTCTACGATTGTAGATCTCTATGGAGAAGAATGTGCAATAAACTCCATGGACACTCTTTTCAATCAAAACATTTCACAAGATCTTTGTAACATCATTCATGTTGAGATTATACATATATCAATGGTCTAGAAGACAAATGTGCTAATTACAAAATTTTGATAATGTAACATTTTAATGCCAAATGTAAAAAATATGTATGTGAGCATGCTCTACCGATCACACTTATCCAAATGACATAATTCCGTCTCTTTCTCTTTAAACTGTATTTCTCTGTACAGTTTTAAGTTAAGTTATAGTATCTAGAAGTTTTGAATCAATAAAAACAGTCCTCCTAAAAATTGGTAGGTCTGTAATTAGCATGATTGTGTTTTAGACCATCGATACGTGAGAACGATGTAGAAAGTATTTGTTGGTCAACAAATACTGACGAATCGTACGTGCCGACACGAACGTGTACAATACCCCTCACTATTCCGAATTTTTTTTTGCCCGAACCACGTTACACCCCAGTGGTTACCAACGCTAGCCGGTCAGTATTCTGGTTGGCAGTGTTTCAGGGCATAAATTGGCACACGCGATAAAGCTAGCGCGGTCAGCGACACGGCTCGGCGGAATTGTGTAAGATTGTGCCTTCTTATTTTATTAGAGGTCGCCTATGCTTTGCTGGGGTTAGGATGATATTTTTTTAAGTGAATCAGACGGTTTGGGAGTTTATTTTTGCGCGAAAATTGGCGAAACGAGACACTTTTTGGAATCACTTCGGTGTCTCTGTATGTTGTATGTTTTGGATTTGGAAGTTTTCATGGATTATTTGTCTATGGCAAGCTGTTGGGTAACATTTTCCTCAGCCTATAAGGCTCTAAAACCTCTCATAAAGTGTGTCAAGGTCACCGGGTCTCATTATTTATTACAATTATTATATTTAAAAAAAAAATATATTACAATTATTTTATTTTAATTATTGTTATTGTTTTATTATTTATTTAAATTAATTATAATTTTATTTTTTTTAGTTATATATTGTAATTTTGTGTGTCCTACTTTTATATTTTGTGTGCAATAAAGAATAAGAATTATAATGGCTTGTCCGTTTGGATTTTTTATACATGCATACATAAACACACGCTTTTTTCCCACGGGGGGTAGGCAGAAAACAGAACGCCACACGCTACGATCCATACACACTCCTTTTGCAGTTTTTTATGTGGCATTTAAAACGAAAAGCGAAAGCCCTCCAAGCTGACCAGACACAATCAAACTGTACAACTTGATAAAACATCCTTATGTAAATACTCATGTGTTCATAAAATGAATTGTCTTACTGATATTGAAGACCACGACAAATCTGATTACTTTAGATACTACGCTTTAATAGACTTAGCCTACCAAACTCCAAGATACCTGAACGCAAAGTTCAGTTAAGTAGGTTTCAAGTTCATTGAGCGGTAGTTCGGTTTCAAAAACCACGTTTATTATATATTCAGAGAGGGTCGGGGGGTAGGCTAGTATTGGTCTCGGAATTATGTCATGCATTCATTTTAGATCATCATAGATTTCATCTAGGAATGCAACGATACCGATGCCTATAATCGTAAACCGCAGGTTATCGTAATTTTTGACGATTATCCGTATCGTAAAAAGTATTATGATTAATAACGATTCTTAAAACTAGTTACATGTATATTTTTTTTCGTGAAAAGGAATGCAAGACAACATCAATGTTTGCGCTGGCAACACTAAACCAATGATCGGAATAGGAAAGTTCAAGGAACAGAAACGAGAAGTGGGGAATTCCAAACGACAATTTTTTTTTCGAATATTTTTTTCTGAAACTTGGATAATTAAGTAATATTCTGACTGAGTCTTAAGATTGGTAACTATCTTAATTATTGAAGTTGATTTCTGTATAAATGGTATGAAAATCTATAAATTGTTTTTTTACCTTGTTAGTTCTAACTATTAAAGCTGGTATGAAAATTAAATTAGCTACCGCACTTAATTACGGCGTTCAAACGAAGATAAGGAGATTACCTTTATTTTTTCAACAATATAAATCGTGCACTTTTTCTTTAAACAGAAACGGTAGGTAAATGAATTCCATAGTTGTTTTACTTTATTAATTTTAGTTGTACATACGTTATGTTCTGACATTCGGAACAAATATTTCGAAAAAAATATACTGTCGTAAGGAAATCTCCACTTTTCGTTTCTGTTCCTCGAACTTTAAGCACATTAGCTCTACCTATTCCGATCACTGCTAATGACAGCCATCTTTCATATTTTGGCATATTCTACATTTGGAAAGATTGTTCTCCACAGCTGGTTTAATCCATACGGATCTAAGAAATAGACTGAAACCAGATAAAAAGAAATTGATTTTAATTATTACATTTAGGTGGTAAATTGTAATTTAAAAAATAAATGTTGATTTTACTCAATTGTCTTGTTTTATTAAATGTAAATAAAATAATCGTAATGCATTCGTATTCGCTATTAAGATGCATTCGTCATTCGTATCGGTATCGTAATAGACATATCGTTGCATCCCTAATTTCATCATCACCAGCCTAGCAGTTGGGATCGCCTTCCAGTCTAACTGGATGCAGTTGAATACCAGTATTTTACAAGAACTGAAGTGGCAGGGGGCAGATGTGGTTTTACACCCACATCTGATGCATTTTCTAAAAACAACGCGATCAAACTGACAGCCACAAAACACAACTTTTTTATAGTATCTACTCGTCTAGATACTCGCTATCATAGACTTAGCCTACAAAACCCCAAGATACCTGTACGCAAAGTTGAGCTAAGTTAGTTTCAAGTTCAGTGAGCGGTAGCCCGGTCACAATAACCGCGGTTCTTATCTGTTCAGGCGGGGCCGGGCGGCGAGCTAGTTAATTTGTTTTCTTCGGCCACGGATCGATTGCGGCGCGCGCGTGTGACGCGTCTACGTTGTTTGAGACGGTACGTGTTTTTTGTTGAAAATGACAACTGAAAATGGCAACTACATAACATAACATCAAGTGTGCAATCCCCGAAGGGTGGACAGTGGGAGAGGTGTACCTAATAGTACACCCAATCCAATTTTTTTTTTTAAGTCTCATGTCTTTGGGGATTTGTGCCCGGTTGATGGCTATAGGATCGTATTACCAGCAACCGGGCACAAATCCCGACTCCGTGGCTGCTATTGAGATATTCCTGTTTGAGAAAACCCAGTAAAATTTTCCCGACCGAAATCGAACTCAGAACTGTTAACTACTTGTAGAGGGTTTTCGTGGATGCAATCAAAGACTTAACGAACTAGATCACCAGATATATTGTAAAATAAGTTTACTAGAAAATACACGAGCGCAGCCATCAAACGGTCACATTGACGAATAACAGAAGTCATTTTCAATTAAAAGAATTACATAGTAGTGTAGAATTAAAAACACAAATCAAACAGTGACTGCACAAAGAAGGTCAACATTCAACAAGGACCTCATGCTCAGCAGTCGCGATTTCGACTACTAGACCAACGAAATGAAAAGCCAACTACTTTAAAAAAACCACGGGAACCATATTCCACGGGAACGTACAATTAGGATGCCGTGTGTAAATGTCCTATCTCTTACAGTAGGTTATGGTCTAACCAGTTGCAAAATTTTCTCCAAATTCGTTCAAATTCGATTTTCAAAAATGCGCAAACTGACTTTTTTGACTCAATCGCGCTTTAACGGCTAAATTAAATTTTTGTGAAACTTGACATACAGGCAGATCTTGTCTTGACTTCAAACAGAATAATAATAATGCCAGCCTATTACTGTCCCACTGCTGGGCAAAGGCCTCTTCTCAACAGAGAAGGCACGAGCATTGATCACCACGCTTGCTCAAGACGGGTTGGCGATTTCAGACTTTTATAAGTCCAGGTTTCCTCACGATGTTTTCCTTCACCGATGTCTGTGATGTCCCATATAAACTTAGAAAGTACATAATTATGAATTGAGAAAGTCACATTGGTACTTGCCCGGATTTGAACCCACAACCTCATGCATGAGAGGCGAGGCCTTAACCTCGGGGCCATCACGACATTAATTTTCATTTTTTTATCCGGGTTTATAATGGATACTTAAGATGTAGGTCTCAATTAATTTTCATAAGATTTATATGGCTTGCTGGTTTTATTTCTGTAGATTAATCCCTATAAAGACACGCTCAATGGTAACAGTTTCCTCGTGGAAAGCTTCCGAAATGTCAAATGATTTAAGTTAAGGAAACGATATTTGTTAAGGTGGAAGCGCTAGGGTAGCCCGCGAAATTTAATTTTTCTTACGTTTATAGCAATTTGCAGGTCAGTGTCTGGTTGTATGTTGATGAAAATATGAATCGCGCCAGTAACACGTATGGAGTTACGGAATTATAATCATTCAAATCATCAATACAACCCTCCAAGTTCATTTAGCCCCATTAAATAAGTATTTCATGAAAAAGTCACTCAATGGGGTTCGCACCTTTAGTGTATTACCGAATTTATACTTCGTTATCATCCCTGACTTTTTTAAGGTTCCTGTAACGTTACAGGCTTATTATGCTACGCGGGCGAAGCCGCCTGCAAAACCTAGCGCTCGTATAATCCTTTCAATCTGGAGGCACGGTAGTGCCCCCGCCAAGGCGAGCCTACAAGAGGCTACTGCAGGGCCAAGCCACATATTTTGACTAAGGTAAGCTTGTGAAGTTAGGGCTTGTAGAGTTAGAAGCTTGACTCCACTCCACATGAGATCTGATACGAGTAACTTTTTGACAGTGCGAGCCATATATGGCGTCGTCTTGGCATGACATGAAAATGTTAGTTGGGTATTTTTTACGCATACCTACATGAAAAAATTAAATCTACCCATTTCAACACAAACGGTTCAACATTTTTAAAAAAAAAAAAACATCGCCCTTTACAAATTAACCCCCCAACTGCTTCCCGTGTAACAACGCAACCCAACCCTAGCGTGTCTACGTGTCCTTAACCCTACGCTTGTAATTCAGAGCGGCGCGCAATTGTGTTACCGAACACTCTTTCATCTACTGCGGACACCCCGTTATTGGCACTCCGCGTTTTAGGGTTCCGTCCATCGAAAAATTGTCATGACGTGTGTGATTGTTTTGTTTTTTTTTTTTTGAAAAGTAAGTGATATATGGACTCGAGGCTAAGTAAAAATAGCCACGTGTGTCTATTCTCAAGGTTAAGCAACGCTTGTGAATGGTCCGTGGATGGGTGGGCAGAGGTAAAAAAACAATATAAGCTGGCCTCTAATTCTAATTGAACTCCGAAGTCCAATGTACAAGGAGAGAGGCATATGCGACCTAGTAGAGGCTGAAGTCAGCCTGTGGAAGCTAATGATAATGAACGAATGTATGTAATCAGATAAAATTAAATCCCATTCAACAGTCGACGATGCGACCACAAGACCTAACAGACAGTTATGAGCGTTAACGTCGTACGGCATTTCATACAAACTTTAAAGTAATTTTTCTTCGAAATGACTGAACCGAATTTAATGAAACTTCATACGCATAAGCAGGATACATATGTCTAAAAATTTGAGAGAGAACTTTTCGAAATGTCTTTAAAAAAAAAAGATAATTGGAAATTTCTGTTTCTGTGGAAAATCTAAAAGCAAATTATCTTTTTTTGTAAAAAAAAAAATGACTTGAAAGTTTCTAGGAAATGCCGTACGACGTTAACGCTTTTAATTAGTACCGGACCTTATTGGTGGAAAAGTCAGATGCGTAGACTCGCAACTAGCATGCGTGTATAAACGTGGAGGAAATGAGTATGTAAGGATCATAGCAGGTAGTGTTCTATAGATATTGCTCACCCCTGATGGCAAAAAGCCCTGAGTTTATGTAGATTTATCTGTACAGAACACATTTAATCTCATGTATACCAACAACACGGCGGCTAAGACCTTAGCTACCAATCTAGGTAAGTGTTAAGCTTAAAATCCTTTTAAAAAGCTGTATTTTATCCAGTATAGTTCTCACCTAATCCTAGCGTTGTTCTCAAAACTTCGAAATTCGAACGGTGTCCCGTTGTGAATCCGCGATGATATACTTTAAAAACAAATGAGTTCGCTTTCGAATTGTGTGCGCTCATTTGAGTGAGGTGAACTAGTGAACTTGGCAGAATTGTGTGACAAATAGATGTGCCATTCATTAGGCATTTTACTTGGTGAGCTATTGGCTAGCTCGTCTTCCATCCGTCTTATGACAACAGGCCGTGTCGACGGCGCGTTCTTGTTCTACGCGCGCCTCAAAGAGATGTCAGTAAACGGGAAGAGGTCCGAAAGGACTGAAGCCTGCCAGGGTTGCGCGACTGTTCGAAAGAGATATCGTGGCCCTGGAACACAAAGGGCAAAAGAAGGAACATGGATGGGTTTTAATCAGTACAAGTCTGACACTCCCTGCCGCTCCACCCAGAGTGGGAGGAGTCGTTTGATGATTTCCCATCCGTAAAAAAAAGGCTTTTTCTTCAAATAAAAGTTTTTACACGAAACGACACTTACATGAATTACAAAATATCATATTTGCACCGTTGGAATTTCAAGTCTCAGCGTCAGGCCGAGGTCTGAAAATTGAACATTGCGCTTTTACTTCGGCATTCACTTAGTTGTTGCCTAGTGTTCGTGAAAACAGAAGTAATGTGGAAGACGTGCCCAAGAATCATTGCATTTCGAGACCGTCAAGTTGAAAAGTTCGTTTGCACGGAATTTCATGCGGAACCCACCCCTTAATTTGTAGACCCTCCAAAAAAATTCGCCAAATTACAGTCGCATTGAATGAAGCACCTCTCCAGCTCTCGATTAACTGTTTCATCCTACGGTCCCCTCCCCCCTCCATCATCTATTGGGGTTCCGTGTTGAAAAACTCCAGTTTTAGAGCATTGATTGTGTCCATCTGAGTGAAAGGGGAGGTGTGCCGTGAAAAATCGAGATCTGTTCGTTTGTGAGCTCAAAAGTGTGTGAAGAAGAGGAATTTTGATGAAAAGCTTTTGTTTTTGGTTCGCTGTGAGGGGGTTACTCGATGCTGTGGTGTTGTGTTCTGGTATTTGGTTTTACCAAAGGTTTGATGGTATGCGTGTGCTGTTGGGATAGGTCTAATTTTATAACATACCATTGTACAGGTCACGGCATTAACAAAACATCGTGCCTCTGTTATCAGCAGACGTTGGCTGAGGTGAATAAAGTAACCACTTTTTTTACCGGTAGTAATAAAGGCAGCAAGCATATATCTGTACAAGTCCCTCAGCTAATTAAGGGCTGCAAAAATACAATAGCATAATCAGCCTATTATGTTCCCACTGCTGGGAAACACGGCCTCTCTGTGATAGGGAATAATCCACCACGCGCACACGGGCGTAGTGCGGGTTGATATATGCCACATCTTTGAATTTTTGGTTCTAGGACATGCCGGTTTCCTCACGATATTTTCCTTCACCGTTTTGAGAGCAGTGGTGATGAGATAAATGACACAAAGTAATGCGCCAGCCTGGGTTCGAACCTACGACTTACTGTTCGTAAGTTGGGGCCGCCACCACTGGGCCTCCGCTGCTCCAATAACGTGTAAGAACGGGATCGAACCCAGGAACCGACTTTTAGAAGTCGCTCGTGCATTATTTATGACCCCGTGGCAGTCAAACTTCTTCGTAAAATCCATCAAATGTATAGCCTTTCCTTCCACAACTACTGCAACAGGATTGACATAATAGCCTGTAGGTAGCTAATGCCAATCCAGGTGGCCTAACGAGATGGATCTAGACCATCATCGTCTGCCTAGCCTTACCCCAACTATCTTGGGGTCGGCTTCCAGTCTAACTGAATGCAGCTGAATACCAGTATTTTAATACGGAAAGACTGCCTATCTGACGACCTGACTCCACTCACAGAACGAAACGAAACCCGCTTGTTTCTGACAAGTATATAACAAACTTGCCGTTGCCCGCGGCTTCGCTCGCGTTTTGGTTGGAAATTATCCCACGGGTACGTTGTAAATATTTTCAACGTACCCGTAAATATAGCCTATGGCACTCGGGGACAATGTAACTTCCTATTAGTGAAAGAATTTTCAAAATCAGTTCAGTACATCTAGAGATTATGCCATACAACCTTATAAACTTTACCTCTTTATAATATTAGTACCTACTACCTACACATTAAGTTCCATTTTAACCTGAAATCGCTAAACATCATTCGATTTCTGTCAATCTTTATAATATTATAGTACTAGCGACCCGCCCCGGCTTCGCACGGGTGCAATGTTTTACATATAAACCTTCCTCTTGAATCACTCTATCTATTAAAAAAACCGCATCAAAATCCGTTGCGTAGTTTTAAAGATCTAGGCATACATAGGGACAGACAGCGAGAAGCGACTTTGTTTTATACTATGTAGTGATAGGTTTCGCTATTCAGTAGCTGATCTGCCAAACATCTTAGTCCTCCACTCACCGCTAGACACGAAAATAGCGTGAACATAAGTAAAGGCAAACACATAATGACGTCAGCGTGGGCGGAGGGCACACGAGCGTTCCCATGGCGACACTAAACTCCAGCCTTGTGTACTCGGCCTAATGATATATTGTGGCTTTGCAAATATTGTGCGGAAAAAAATACTTTTGGTTGCTGTCGATGGATGTTTTTTGCTGGTTAATAGTTAAAAGTAGGACGTAGCCTCGTGGAGGAGTTCGAGGAAAGTACTATTCCAATTATTGAGTTCTGATTTCAAAGGTATAGATTCCCTTCAATATGGTTGAGTTGAATGGCGCTGAGCCATGCGTCATGTTCGTGAACGGGCGCTGTCAGTTGGGACTGGTCATCTCTTAGCTGCCGCGGTTTATTTTAACTACTTTGTTTAGAAAGTGTTGATTATTTTAATCTTTTACTCTGGACGCTCTTAATGTGCACGTCTTTCTACATCGTTCTCACATATATGTATAATCTCAACGTGAATGATGTAACCAAGATTTTGTAACAATATTTTGATTAAAAAGAGTGTCCATGGAGTTTCTTACTCATTATTCTCCATAGAGATCTACGCTTTGGAATGTGTGCAACTACAGTACTTTCTCAAGTTATTATGCCTTGTGACTGTGACTTAGCTTTTTTTTTGTTTGACATTCAAAAGTGCCTGTAATCGTCAAATTGAAATAAATGCTTTGAGTTTGAGTTTGAATACCAGCGAGTAGTGGTGTCTTAGTAGTAACTGCCGCGACCTACGACTCAATGTAAGTCATGAATTACAAAGAATTCTGTGTTTGAGAATTTATTTCATGAACATCGGCAAAATTTTGATTGATGAGCTCGTGGCTAAATAACGATCTTCTGGTAAGCCGCGCTTGCCTATGTTCGTCCGTAGATGGGTGACCACCCATAACATACCGAGTTTCCTCCATCCCTCGGAAAGCACGCTAAGCCGCTGGTCCCGGCACCCGCACCCCGGTCCCGGTTGTAACGACTGTCAAAGATCTACAAATGAAAACCGTTACCCACGTCTTAACGTGTTTTCCGAGGCATGGGAAACTCGGAATATATTGGGTGTTCTCCCATCCACGGACCAACCTAGGCAAGCACGGCTTAACCTGAAGATTGACCCGAGCGGCTGTTACTATTTAGCCACAGGCTTCTCCGAACACTTCTACATAGTAACTTTCAAACAATTTTACCAAATTTTCAATAAATCTATCTACATCCGCAAATAAAATCCTTGGTTGCACTGCTCACAAGTAGGTCACAGCTCGCCTGGCTGCATGCTCCCCACACATTTTATCGCTGACTACACGACGCCTACAAATATGGAGGAAGATGCTGGCGCTTGCTTATCTTTTCATGTCTTTCTTTCTGTCATTACCTTTGTGCAGTCGTGTTTGGTTGGCATGAAGATCTGCTGATGGTAGTCTTGGGATGTATTGGAGTGTTGGTTAAAGTACAATCTATGACTGTTATAATCATCAAGCCTAATAATACATATAAATCTGAAAAAAACTTTGTCCATCTTTCTGTTACCTTTTCACGGCTGGATTTCGATAGAACATGACCTGGTGGCCTACCATGACGTTTTAAAGCATGAGTACTGCCAGTGTGCGGAAGAGATGGCGCTAGACAACCTGTATAGCTCTGCCTCTTTCCCACACTGGAATTACTCCTGCTTTACTACTTCATAGAAGGTCCCTGGGTAACATGGGACTTCCACTTGCAGGTACACACGGCTATACATCAAGGTATACATTTCCAGTTCTTGCTGATCTCGCATTGTATAGGATTTCCGTACAATGCGAGGTCAGCTTATACTGGAAATGTATAGCTTGATATGTAGCCGTGTGTACTACGTTTCCATTGTTCAAAATCAAATCTTGCATTACTGGCGAATGTTGAGGCAATTGTATCCGTCCCTTTGTGCCTATTGGCCTTGTTTCGTTCTGTCTCCAGCTGATATGGAGGGAAGTGGAAATTATGGTTTTCCTACTCCTCTGCTACACTTTTCTGATTAATTTCGTTGCGGGATCCAAGATAGTTAAATTTTTTCTCTGGGACTTCGTGGACTTCATTGTCTCGGCGCTTTTCTGGTGGTCGCCACTGTTGATTCTGGCTTTCAGGAGTTGCAGTGGTTTGGGAATAGTGTGTTCGTCAGCTGTAACGTAATCCAGGGCTGCGGGGCTGTTCGAAAGAGATACCGCGGCCCTGGAACACAAAGAGCAAAAGAAGGAACATGGATGGGTTTTAGTCAGTACAAGTCTGACACTCCCTTCTGCTTCGCCCAGAGTGGGAGGGGTCATTTGATGATTTCACATACGGAAAAAAAAAATTAAGTAATGCTCGAAATCGAATCTTGGATTTGTTACATTACAGGCGAATGCTCCCGGTGAGGGGAGCTCCTCGTCCATGGGAAAGTTCAAAAGCTCCAAGCGGGTGAACGCTAGCTAGTCATTCATATTTTCTGGATTATTTCACAACGTTTTTAGTTTTTACTGCGGCTCCGCGGCTGTCAAAGATTTACATAATCATGAATTCATGATCATCAGGATACGCAGTTCAACTTGTTACGTACTTCAACGGGGTATCTATGATTCTATGGTGCAAAGATTATCGCGATTGCGAAAACTTAGACCAACGAGACGGTTAAGATGTTTCTGTATGAGAAAAATATATAAATATTCGTGTTTTTTTAGTCATTTTCAGTTTTGTGGTAAGGTCGCTCAGCGAGCTATGGAACGGGCTATGCTTGGAGTCTCTCTGAGGGATGGCATTCGGAACGAGGTAATCCGACAGAGAACCAGAGTTGTCGACATAGCTCACAGAATAAGTAAACTGAAGTGGCAATGGGCCTGTCATATTAGCCGTAGAACCGATGACCGTTGGGGTAGAATAGAATAGAATAGAATAGAATAGAATAGAATAGAATAGAATAGAATAGAATAGAATAGAATAGAATAGAATAAACATTTATTCGCTAATGGACAGCAGCAACACAATAGAGCAGCACATAACATATACATATACTAACAAACAGCTTAACAATTAATTAAAACAGCTCAACTGCGCTGAGCATGCCCATAACGAAAGGGTCACCTACTCAGCATATGCTGGGTGTAAAACACTCAGCGCTGGTTTTCAGTAGGCCCCCCGCAGTGACACACGGATGAGGGTAGTAGGTAGTAAATAAATAACGTTATTCTATTAAATGGGCATTTCTAAGTGTGTAATAAATAAATAACATAAAATAAAACATAATTATATATATATACACTATTAATAGAACACGAAAATGCCTGCCAAATAAATAAGATCTTACTTGACTTATCCGAAAACGAAACACAGTTGATTGACATGACGCACTTCGCGCGGCCGATGCCGCATGCCGCATCGACCTATGCATTTTTAAGTTGCAATACCGCCATATCATTTAGTGAGAGTGAGACTACTGCCTAGTTAATAGGTATTATTTTATTGAGCTAAATAAAACAAAAAATAATAATACTTCCGAGAAAGTGTACAGTGCCTGTAGACTAATAATACTGCGAGCATTGAGTTCAAAAACAAAAATTAGTTTTTACACTGGAATTTGGAATTACAATGGAAGTCGGAGCAAAAGGATGATTGTACAAATGTAACGGTGTGTATGTATGTGTGATTGTACACACACATGGATTTTGGCGATCGCAGACAACGGATTTACCCCCGCCGCGCATCTACCCACATTATCTTCCGGTGAGTTTCAGTGAAATAAATTCGAAATACAAATAAAAAAAAATCACATATACTTATATAAAATTTTGGTGATTACTATGGTGATTAAAAAAATAAAAAATAATTCAAAATAAAAAATATAAAATAGTAAATACTAGCTAGATAATAATTAGATTATTAAATTAGATAAACGATTTGTCAAAATTTATATCATTAAATTCAATTTGTGAATGAATTATAAATGTCTTAAGCCTTAACTTAAATGTATTTATATTGTTTAGGTCCCTAATTGGTGGAGGAATATTATTCCAACATTTCGAGGCTGCATACCGGAAGCTTCCTCGAAAGGCTGCAGTTCTGTGATGGGGTGTAGCCAGCTGCTGAGCACAACGCCTGGCCTTGTGCTGCCGGTGGTTATTTATCCACGTAAGCTTTGAGTACAGGTATGACGGACATTTATACTTGATAACTCCGAAAAGAAGACATGCTAAGTGCAGCTTACGACGGGACTTCATTTTTAAAATGTTGTGCTTGTTTAAAAATGGTGTCAAATGGCTCCTTGGTGGTACGTCAAAGCAAAAACGTGCACAGGCATTTTGAACCCGCTGAATAAGTCTTTCGGTGCGTGCTAGTAGTCGTGGACCTACGACGGTATCAACATAATTTAGTTTGGATAGAACTAGGCTTTCAACGAGCTGTACACGCAGGTCCTCGTTTACATATGGGCGCATTTTATACAGGACTTTTAGGCGGTAAAAACAATTTCTCACGCAGCTTGCGATGTGAGCCTCGAAATTTAGACCTTGGTCCATAATCAAACCCAGATTTCTCGCTTCATACACACGATCAATGCGTTGGCCCATCACAAACACGTTTGCAAGGTTACTATTTATTTTGCTTAGTTGCCCTTTAGATCCGAAAAGCATAAATTTAGTTTTGGCCGGGTTAAGTAGAAGAGAGTTCTGTCTTGACCAGTCCACAATCCTTGCCAGATCTTCGTTAACTACTTTAACTGCGCTCTCATAATCTTCAGATTTAAAGGCCAGGTACAATTGAATATCGTCTGCATAGATATGAAATTTACAGTTTTTTATAACGTTAATAATATCGGCACTATATAAACTAAACAAAGGAGGACCCAGTATCGATCCCTGTGGAACCCCCTTTACCACTGGGCTCATATTAGAAAAAACACTAGACCCATTCGCATCCCGAATTTCTACAAGCTGTTGACGATAACTCAGATAGCTTTCGAACCATTTAACGGTAGCGGTGTCGAATCCATAAAAGGTCATCTTCGAGAGCAAGAGACTCAAATTAATAGCATCAAATGCTCTAGAAAAGTCCAGCAGAACTAACAGAGTACAACACCCTTCATCTTGAGCTGATAATATGGTGTCTGTAACATCTAACAGAGCCGTTGCAGTACTACGCCCCCTCCTAAAACCGGATTGAGCCTCAGGGAGGATGTTATTTTGCTCAAGATATGCAGTTAGTTGGGCATTAACTACTTTTTCCAGTACTTTTGATAAACAGGGTAAAATACTTACAGGCCTTAAATCTTTTACCGTAGCTGGGTTCGCGATTTTAGGAATCGGACGCACAATGGCTATTTTCCATAGATCCGGAAAGGTCGAGGTTGAAATGGAATGATTAACAATGGAAGTAAGGATATCCAAAGTCATTGGAAGAGTCAGAAGAAACATGTCCAGTGTAATGTGGTCGACACCCTCTGCATTTGATTTGAGTTTAGGTAAAATCTTCATTATGTCTGATTGACCTACAGTTTCAATAGCGAATACGCCGTCATTAAATCTATGAGACTCATAGTAAGTTAGACATGTAGACAGTGCCATTATATCACCTGGGACATTCAAGAAGTGAGAATTAATTTTATCTGGGTCATTGAAAATATGAGGGGGTAAATCAGTTTCACTTTTAAAAGGTAGCAATGTGGTCTTTAGATTTCTCCACAAAGCTTTGGGTTGTTTAATTTTATTATTAATATTGAACTTAAAATAAGCAACCTTTTCGTAATATAGGGACTTGTTCACTAGACTTTTTAATTCCTTGTAATATTCAATTTTAGTCTCAGAATTTGAATTCCTACAACGTACATGTGCTTGATTGCGCAGGTACATCATAAACTTGATGTTATCTGTTATCCATGGATATGACTTTTCTCTTATAATCTGGGTCTTACGGGGAGCGTGTTTGTCAAAAAGGGTAGTAACACCAAAATTGAGATGAGCTACCATAGCGTTGACGTCATCTGATCCAGGTCGCGCAAGCCAATTTATAGAGCTCAAGTCTTCCTTAAACTTCTCCATCTGTATATTTTTGAGGTTTCTACTTGTTACAACCCTGGGTAGTACTTTTTCTTTTTTTAAATTTAAAGCAGCTGTAACAAAAGCATGTGCGCCTAGCGCGACTATCCAGTCAACTTCTATGCTGCTCACCCTCGCATCTGTACATACTAAGTCAATAAGAGTCTCGCTAGTGCCCGTAAAATGAGTAGCAGAAGTGACCAGTTGACTTAAGTCAAGGCTATTTAGAAACGCATTTAATTTAGCGGTTTTAGAGTCAGTTTGATTAAGACAATTAATGTTAAAATCTCCTAGCAAAACGGTATATTTACATGACGCTACGGAATTTATTGAACATGTTAACGCGTCCAAAAATATGTCAACATCCATCCACGGCGGTCTGTACGCTGTGCCAATAGCGATTTTTACACCATTCGCGCTCAAAACAAGCCACATTTGTTCCACTGACTCATGAACCGGGTCAACAGGGTGCGCATGGGTGCGCACATTCATCCCGCGCTTGATATAAAACCCAACGCCGCCACCGCGTCCGCCGTGCACGGTCACCGGGCGCGGAACGTGTCGCAGCCGGTACCCAGGCACGGCGGGCGCGCGCCCCTCCTCACCCGACCTAAGCCAGGTCTCATTTATTGCCATTACACCAACATCATGACGCTCCAATGCGGCGATAAACTCATCGTGGTTAGTGCCTAGCGATCCAGCGTTGAGTAATCCAAACTTCAGGTGCTTCGCAGTCATTACAATGTTTTAGAGGCACCAAACATCACAATGTAATACTTCGCACAAGGGCACATTAAAATATTGCAGACAATTATCGGGTTTTCGTAATATGTTTTTGTTTCGTAATAATAGTAGATATATAATAATAATATGGAAATATTTGTCCGTGTCAAAAAACGTGTACAGAATACTAATATCGTGTTAATTAATGGTGCGTATGTTGATAAATAATAATTATTTAAGGAAGTAGTTTGTAGTAAATAAATAATCTTCAGTGGGTAAAAGAACATAAACTTATTTTGAAGGAAAGTAGGTATCATCAACTCTGTGTCACTGCAGTAGATGCAAACCAGGATAATGCCCCCTTTAGCCAGGGCACGCTGCAGCCAAACAAGTACAGAAAAAGCGATCAAAAAAACAACAGAAAAGATTATAAAAGAAACAGGAAAAAAACAAATAATATTATGTAAATTTAGTACTTTACGAGTTAGGAACAAGCTATTTAAAACGAAGCATTTCCAAAAATTCGGCCTAAATCCAGATCGGAGCGAATACGTTGCGCAGGGACACCATCCTCTTTCTTCACGTAGATGCGGCCCTCTTTTGTCCACACATACTTAAACTTGTGTCTTTGCCCAGCCTCACGCGCGTTAAAGAACAGCTTCCCGTTAATCGGCGTCAGTCGTTCGTTTAAATAAAACCTCTGCGAGGGCCCATGCAATTCAAGATCGGCAGTGGTAAGGCCGCGTCGCACGCGCGCTGCTTTCAACAGTTGGTCGCGGACAGCGCGGCGCGACAGTCGCACAGCGAGCGCGCGCGGTCTCGGCGGCTCCGCTATGTCAACACTGCCAGTAGTCGTGAAGTTACGTCGCACCATACCAACACGCTCCGCGTTCACTATTTCGCGCTCGTCGATGTTAACTCCCAATTTCATGGATACCACTTTCAGGATGTGTAGCGGGCTCTCATCTTTTGTTTCGGGTATACCCGTTATGATGACGTCATTGATTAGGAGCTCCTGGTCGCGTTCATTCAGCTGTATCTTAAGTTCAGCAATGGTCTCCTCAAGATGGTCGTAGGAAGATGGTTCTTTTTCCTCAAAACGTTTCTCTAGGTAGGAAACCTTGCCTTCAACGACTTCCATACGCTCCCTACATAAACCGACATCCGACTTCAAACTCGTCATTTCATCTCGGAACTGTCGTAACTCCACTCTCATAGCACTGAGCTCCTCACGGAAACATCGAATCTCGTAGGCTACGTTGAGCTCCTGAGGCTGCGGCTGTGCTTTTTGCTCTTTAGGGGTGGAGTGAGAGGCAGGGGTTGGTAGTATCGGAGGTGGCTGAATGGTTGTCGGCTGAGTGGTAGCAGGCTGGATGGTACTAGCTGGCTGGATGGTAGTTGCAGTCGGGCTAGCTCCTGGCTGGCTGGTGCTATTTTGCTGGGTTTTATCTGGATGGCTACTAACTAAGCTACCATCCGACGGGCCTTTAACAGGTGTAGCCGAATTGTCCGTTCTCGGTATCTTTGCCTTACAGGTCGGGCACAACCAGTTAGGTGACACCTTTGTTGACGTAACGCCAATGCAAGCAGAATGATATGACCCAGGGCACTTAGTGCAGCGAATGCCCTCAGACATAGCCATAAACTTACCGCATCCACCACACTTCGCCATGATTGATCCGTCTGTTTGGTTCCAAACAATTTCCAGGTGCGTAATCTTTGAGTGTAGATCCGAGTTACCACCAAGGAGTCATAGATGGCGTTGATTGTATGCAATGTGAAACAGACTGTAATTTGTCCTGTAATTTTCAGTAGGCGCGAAGTATTGCAATGATCCGCCACACAAATTGTCACTGTACTCAGTTGCACTATTTACTTGTGTGTTTCTGCAAATCACTTGAGGCTTAATTTGTTTGTAAATAGTATAGGGTAGATGATTTTCACTATTCTATTAGAATTTTTATTTTAGGCTTTTATTATTGTATAATTGAACACTGGCACTGTTCCACAATATATGTTAAGTACTGTATCCCGTCAATGACTTTTAACAATAAAGTTTTTAGATAATCACTGTTATTATATTTTTAAACTCGTAACTGTGGTAAGCTAGTCAGCTGTTACCGACATCCGTGTCGTCACTCGTGGGTAGACGTGTTCTTGCGTGGAGACCGCTTATCGGCAAGCGTAAGGTGGGACGCCCTCAAGCTCGGTAGAGCGCCGATCTTCGCAGGGTAGTTGGTAGCAACTAGATGAGAGTTGCTTAGAATCGAGTTGAGGGGTGTGCGATTGGGGAGGCTTACGTCCAGCAGTGGACTACTGTAAGGCGATGATGCTGAGTTTTATAGTTAATAAATGCCAAACAAACACACTTTTATTTAAACAGTTTAAATAGTTTAAGCCGCAGCTTCGGACTCGGATAAAAATTGTTCCCAGAGTCTACATTTTAAAGAAATCCGTGAAACCGTGCGTGAAAAGATGACAGTTACTTGCGCATTCAAAATATTATGTATGAATTTGAAATTCTTTGTGTCCTTCATGATTATAACTTAACACAAACAGGTAAGTACGCCAGTCATACAGTTCAAAGTCAATCCAACTCCAGAAGGAGCAAGCTGACACACATAACATAGCCGCACGACCCAGTTACGTCAAGTACCAGCCACGACAATTTTATGGCCAATCTATTTGCGAATCGACGGTTGAGGCTGAACTTCCAACTTCTTAAGGCTATACGTAGATACGCTGTACGTATATGTATATACGTACAAAAATGCTAATGCTATTTTGTAAAGTTCACTTGAAACCTCACTCAAGTGAGCACACAATTCCAATCAGATCACATACTTTTTTGAGTCCTTATAAGTCAAAACATAAAATATCACTTACGCGATATCTTCCGTGATTGTCTTTTATTTTTAACTCCGATATTCCGACGCTGTTGCAAGCGCCATGATCGCGGGTTGACTGGAGAATGCAGGTGGATGGAAAAATATATTGTTAAGAGCAGACAAATCTGTCTACCCTCTTTCTTTGTCTTTTGCTACGCGCACTACTGGAACTCATCATTAAGTCACGGCAAAACACACTCACAGTATCACAAGGTTTTTTGGTTTTATCCCGTAAGTGACGTTTTATGTTTAGTTGTAAACTGTGAAAGTTTAAAACAGTCTAAGTCTTACTAGTACTAGTCGTCGTCGTCTGTGGAGCGACTTGTAGTACAGGGAAAGGTTGAAGGTACAAGAGCGCACGGCAGGTCACCAATGCGTTGGACCGACCAAGTCCAAACTGCACTCAATGGTCCACTCCACGAATTCGCAAGAAAAGCCACAGTACGAGAGGAATAGCGATGGATTGTGGAGCTTACCACCACCCCTGATGTGGCGACCACAACCACTCTGCCAAGAGTGTGACGACGAAGAAGAAAAGTCGTACTAAAAAGTGGTGTTCTAATTGGATGTGGATAGCGCTGCCTATGGACCTCTACAACACCAGAGGGCCTAGCCAAAATTAAATGCTATCAGCGACCACGATGACATACAACGTGTAACAGAATAAACACAAAACCTCTTAAGGGGTCATTGTACTCATCAATAAGAACAACTTTCACTATGGGAACAACCCCGAAATCGCGAAAAAAAAATCAGCTGTTCTGTACATTTTGTCGAGTTATGCGGACAGAAATGTATGGGGCAATCGATTTTTTTTTCGCGATTTCAGTGTTGGTCCCATAGTGAAAGTTGTTCATTATGATGGTCAGGGGGTTACCATGACGTCTTAAAGCAGTATTGTTTTAATATTATCCATGGATGGTCTAGCTCCCTCTTCAGTCTTTACAGGCCCGAAAGTCTGACACCAGTCTTAACAAAGGGGTATCGTATTACCCAGTACTAACTGGGTTGTGGAGGTCAGATAGGCGGTCTCTCCATGTAAAATACTGGTATTCAGCTGCATTCAGTTAGACTGGAAGCCGACCCCAAGATAGTTGGGGTAAGGCTAGGCAGACGATGATGGTCTAGATCAGGGATTCCCAAAGTGGTCGATATCGACCCCTTGGGGTCGATATCGGTTTCCTAGGGGTCGACATAAACGAAAACTGATTATGGGGGTCGACGAGGTCTAAAAATCGACCCCTATTAAATTAACACAAGTTCTTATTTAAAACTTTCAAGATAGGTAGGTAGGTACTGTATTGTTTATGTTGTGTTACGTGTACTAAGAATAATTAATATTTATGTAGGAAATAGCATTGTTGTAGTAATATAAAGCCTCAAGTTCGTACAAGATGAAAAACTCGGCAAGTCAGTGTGGACAAGTTTGTGCAAGATAATGAGTTCGAGCGTACGTCTTTCAGGCGCGTTTTGACTTGCTCTCTATTTGACGCTTGCGCGATTTAACACGAACGAATTCATGATCAAGTTGCAAGTCCAAACATGTTCCTGATATTTTACTATTTAACGAGGTTGCACTTAGGTTGAAAGTTCATTTGCGTTTTGAAATTCGTTGGAGCTTGAACGATAATAACTCATATAAGTACTCATTTATTTCAAGAGATTACAAAGTTATTACATAGCTAAATTAAGTGAAGTAAAGTGACTGAAAAAGAATTTACAAAATGCTGAGCTCCCTACGCGAGTTAATAGCGTAACCACACAATATCTGCAGTTTATGAAAAATTAACAGGGTAAGTACCAAACAGTTTTTATCCGGCACAGCGCATCAGCATTGCCCCACTGCACACTGTGTGATAGTGATCAGTTGAGCTATCTGTAGATTGTTTGCAACAGTTTGCAGTTGCCTCAGTTGTTTCAATTGTAAAAATTTACCATTAAATTTAACAGTTTATTAGGTATTGTTTTTAATTTAGGTACTTAGTTTCTTATTTTTTTATTTGCAGGATTACTGAGAGTTTTATGATGGCGGACACGAAAAAAAAATGCAGACAATACAGTTTGGACTACTTGAAGTTCGGATTTATTGCATCTCCATCAAATCAACACTTGCCGATGTGTCTCATATGTGAAAAAGTATTCAGTAACGATGCCATGAAGCCTTCAAAAATGGATGACTACTTATCGAGAGTACATGCTGACAAAAAAAGTAAGCCCTTGACATTTTTTCAAGCACTTTTAAGAAAAACTAGACAAAAGGCCATCCATAAGATCGATGTTTGCGTCATCATCTATTAAAGACGATGATGGTTTACGAGCGTCCTATAATATATCTTTACTAATAGCGAAGTCGGGGAAACCCCACACAATTGGAGAGCAGCTTATCTTACCAGCCATTGCGGAGGTCCTTAACAATGTATTGCACAAACCCGCACATGATATTTTAAAGAGAATACCTTTGAGCAATAACACCGTTCAGAGACGCATAGACGAGATGGGACGCGATGTGGAAAACATTTTATGCAAGTTCTTACAGACCAACAGATTCTCTCTCCAGTTGGACGAGTCTACATTACCCGGCAATGAAGCTCTGTTGTTAGGATATGTTCGATATATCAAAGATGAAAATATGTGCCAAGAACTGCTTTTTGCTACATATTTAGAGACTGATACCAGAGGAGAATCAATTTTTCAGGCCGTGGAACATTTTTTTACTGACAAAGCTATTCCATGGAAGAACATTGTTTCTGTTGCGACTGATGGTGCACCGTCTATGGTTGGTCGTCATCGTGAGCTCACTTAAAGCGACAACTGCCTGATGTACTGGTCATTCACTGCGTGATTCACAGGCAGCATTTAGTAGCAAAAAAGCTGAGTCCTAGATTGCATAAGTCTTTACAATATGTAATAAATGCTATCAACAAGATTCGAAGCAATTCTTTGAACTCTCGGTTATTTGCTCAGCTATGTGAGGAAAACGACGAAGTCTTTACTCGATTACTTCTTCACACTGAAGTTCGCTGGCTATCAAGAGGCTCTTGCTTAGAAAGATTTTCAGCCGTTTTTGAATCTGTGTTGGAGTTTTTACAAGAAAAAGATCCGAATTTGAAAGAAAATCTGAACAATTGTAAAACAGATATTTATTACTTGACTGATATCTTTGGAATGTTCAACAAAGTTAATTTGCAGCTGCAGGGTGACGATCTTAACTTGATTAAAACAAAATCAATAATATCGGCCTTCGTGGGTAAACTAATCCTTTATAAACAAAATTTAGGCAGAAAAGAATATTCGCAGTTTCTGCATTTGTCAAAATTACCAGAAACGCTTCAAGATGATGACATTTTATTATATGTCACTCACTTGGACGCATTACACAAGGATTTTACGGAGAGGTTTGAGGATCTTTTAAATTTACAAATTCCTCAATGGATAATAAATCCGTACAATACCACAGCCATAGAAGAAGCCAATGTGATAATGCAAGAAGAGTTGATTACCATCAGCACAGACGAAGAGCTTAAGCAGAAGTTCAACCAAGGCTATCAGAAGTTCTGGTTGCAACGCAACATTGAAACACAGTATCCTACATTGTGGAACATTGCTGAAAAATACCTTATCGCTTTTCCATCATCATACCTAGTTGAAAAAAGCTTCAGTGTGGTAACAAACATTTTGACGAAACAAAGAAACCGTTTGAAAATCAACGAACGTGGAGATTTAAGGCTGCAACTCACCAATATTGAACCGGATGTAGCTAGATTGGTAGATAGTCACCAGGTTCATCCATCACACTGAATGTTTTATTTTCTCTTTGCGAATTAATACTTTTTTAAATATAATTTCCTACCTACTTAAAATTCTTTAAGTACCTAATTTGTAATAATCGTTGTAAATTAAACTTGATATTTACTGAATTGTATGTCTTTTTATTTTGTTAAATTTTGATACGAAAATGAAGTCAATTTTACTCACTTAACCAAGTGCAAAGTTTTCCAATTGGTACCTTAGTACCTAGGTATTTTGTGTCAATAGGAAAAAACTAAAGATAGGCCCCCTTATTCATAATAGTCTGCTAACTTAAAGCATTGCTAATTCTCACTCTGTCTTCTTCTATTGACCTAAGTCAGAATGAAAAATAACACACTGTAGCAGCTGTTTTAAGTTAGCGGACCATTATGAATAAGGGGGTTGATCTTAAAAGTAGGTAATTTGGCCATGGGGGTCTGAGGTAACAGTTCATTTTGGAAAAGGGGTCACTTGTCCAAAATAGTTTGGGGATCCCTGGTCTAGATCCATCTCGTTAGGCCACCTGGATTGACATTAGCTACCTACAGGCTATTATGTCAATCCTGTTGCAGTAGTTGTGGAAGTAAGCTATGAAAGAGATGGCCTCTTACCTAGGCCTCTGATGCCAGAGATATCATGTACGCATGGCGGCCAATCAAGCTATACAATACCAAATTAAGCTGATCTCTCATCGTACGGGAAGCTCATACAAAGAGAAGTCAGGTTATACTGGTTATTTAAAGCTTGATGTGCCGCCGTGTGTACTACCGATTTCACCGAGGGTCTGCCACTTTCATCCTTATGTCTTTAGTAATAAGGTTGAAAACTGCTGTATAAGCTAAACTAATATTATAAAGAGGTAACGTTTGTGAGGTTGTAGGGGGTAATCTCTGGATCTACTGAACCAATTTTGAAAATGATTTCACTAATAGGAAGCTACATTATCCACAAGTGCCATAGGCTATATTTACAACGTGCCCGTGGGATAATTTCGGACCAAAACCGAGCGAAGCCGCGGGCAACAGCTAGTTTAAAATATTTACAACAAAATATTAACAGGAAACTTCCTTGGACGAGCTCTTTACATAGAGGTCTACTTTATCACATGTTATCTCCTTATATTGTGATATAAAGAATGTTCTCTATACAATTCCCGAAGGAATCGCTGCATGTGGCCATATCGCACTGACCCAGATGTGTCACAAGCCAGGCGCAGACCATTTTTAAGTGAACTTCTCCACCTGCTTCATTCTCAAGCGACATGTGTCTTGGGTCAGCTAATGCGGAGAAGACAAATGAAACAAGTTGCTTTATAGGCAATTCTCACACGACACCGCCCGTCGTCCGATTTTGTGAGGCACAGAATCACCCTGCCCGACCTGGAAATCGAACCCAGGACCTCATGCTTAGCAGTCGCGCTCGCGACCACTAGACGAGGCAGAGACGGCGCGGATGAGCGGTGTCGTGTGAAACCCGCCTTACAGCGACGCGGCCTTCGGAACGACGGACGAAAACAGGTTGCATCGCAAGTCGAGTCGCATCGTCTATAGTCGTGAACAAGACGTACAAGTACATATACAATTCCTTAAGGAATCGCTGCATATGGCACAGCACACTGACCCAAATGTGTCACGAGGAAGGTACTAGCCATTTTATAGTAAATTTATTTACGTAGCGCTATGTTTTAAGACGCGGTGTAACCTCAATGTTCCCAAAAAATGATTTCTTAGATCGTCAAGTATGACGCAATGCAATCAAAATATCTAACGCAAAAAATACAGTGGACAGAGAAGGGTCTAAAGAAAATTTTTAACCGAACAGAATACTTTAAACCGGTAATTAGACTCGGAAAATTTTTAACCGGTTTGTTTTTTTTTTCCTAACCTATCGAGTGGTTTATCAAAATGATGGGTATTAAAAGGTGAAACTATATTCTATCTTATATTTTTAAAGTAATTCTAAATGACAAATCGAATAATCCGGCCGAGTGCGAGTCGGAATCGCTCACGAAGGGTTACGTACCATTATCTAAAAAACAATTATCTTAATTGGCGTCAATTATTGTATGTATGGGGACAGCCTTTATTTTCGTTTCTTTATTCGAATTTTTCCTTTATTTGTGCTGTAAGGTCTTGCTTTTTGTCAAATTTCATGATTCTAGGTCAAAGGGAAGTACCGTATAGGTTTTGATTCCCTTGTGAAATCGCATAATATGCGACTTTAACAGTCATATCTTTTGATCGCGTTGATTTACAAGTTTGATTTTTTCATTGCTCCAAGGGGTAGCAGACCTGAGCATCTGGTATTATTGAAAAAAAAACCGTAAAATTGATAAAAGTTAAATCGTCTGCAAATTCTTTCAACTAGAAAGCTGGCAATAAAAAAAGTAATTAAAAAAACACGACTGAAAAAACTGTTACACCTTTTTCAGTCGGGTTTTATTAATTACCTTTTCTAGTTGTATGACATCATCACGACAGTTATCTGTATCCTCGAAGGGCAAGGCAGAGGTGTACCTAATAGGTAGTACACGGGACTGCCATGGAAAAACGACTTTATGTATGACTCATCAATCTGCCTAGCCTTTTCCCAAATATCAATGGGTCGGCTTCAAGTCTAACCGGATGCAGCTGAATACCAGTATTTTACATGGAACGACTGCCTATCTAACCTCCACAACCCAGTTAGTACTGGGTAATACGATACCCCTTGGTAAGACTGGTCGGACTTTTTGGGCCACTGACTACCTGTAATGACTGTCAAAGATCTACAAATGACAGCCGGGACCAACGGCTTAACGTGGTTTTGGAGGCACGGAGGAATCTCGGTACGTAATGGGCGGTCACCCATCCACAGACCAACCTAGGCAAGCGCGACTTAACCTAAAGATCGACCTGAGCGGTTATTATTTTGCGTGTATTATTTTGTGTGTATTAAATTCAAACTTGCTACCGTACAAACCCGCAGAAATTATCCCCATACATACATACAATTTAAGCTAATTCTCCCCTTGTTAAACCTGAGCAACGTACTTCAACCCGCTTGTTTATGAAGGCATAAACACAGCGAGAGCTACGCTCGTGGAATGTTAACACCATCCTAATCATTTGCTACGTGGTACTAAAATACATGTAATTGATTTTGTATATGAATATTACGTTATAATGATTGCTTTGTTTGTCTGTTGTAAGGTGTAATTAGAAGCGGAATTGGTTTGTTTGTTCATCCTAATTAATATTACATTGTCTCATCATGTACCTAGACGGCTTCTTATCTGGATGCAGCTGAATACATGTATTTATTCATGGAGCGACTGCCTATCTGACCTCTAAAAGTTACTTCTGGGTAATATGATACCCCTTGTCTTGTAGCGAAGGGTAAATTTTTGTAAGAGGTAAGCCGGAGTACATATCTTTATGTGATTTTATTATATGACTATAAAATACTGACTGAAAGGGAAGCCGGTAGGAATTGAGTTGTATGGAACCTTCGCCACTGGTCGCCACTGGTCAAAGATCTACAAATGACAGCCGTGAGCAAGCCTGAAGTAACCAATGTTTCTTTGTTTGACAGTTTTTGTGAAATGTCGGTCTTGGCCCATTCGTCTTTAGACCTCGGCAATTGTGACTTTCGGAGTCAACGTAGTAGAATACATAACATACCTACATTCTCGGATATTGCGTGTTAATACGGAAATAGTATGAAATGTTGAATCAATTTTAGTAACTTGGAAGTGATCGGAGTGGCCTTTCCGGGAACTTTCTGGGAAGAAATACCGAAACTGACTTAAAGGTCAAGGCCCTATCTATTAGGGTTACCATTTGCCTGATCATTTCCAACTGCCCCTCCCATCCCCCGTCCCGACTTTGTCTGACCTTGTGATTTGTCCGAAGTTTTCAAAGTAAAATGTCAGGTCCAATTTCGCAAATCCGGTATTAGTCAGGATTTTTCAAAATCGAAATGGTTGTCTTGTGAATTTATATCAGAAAGTTGAGGTCACATTTAAGAATGGGACCGTCAGGTTATCGTAATCGCAAAAAACATTCACTGTCTCGTAAAAAAATTCAATTCCATTATGGGCGAGCTGTTATTTTTTTGTGATTACGATCCAGGTGTCGTAGAGAAAGTTGTTTAGTTTGATGGTATATGCCACATCTTCAAATATGACCTCACCTTTCTGATACATGCTGTATACAAAATGTATGAAACAGCTGTTTTTTAGGGTTCAGTACGTCAATCGGCAAAACGGAACCCTTATTGGATCACTTTGTTGTCCGTCTGTCTGTCTGTCAAGACCCTTTTTCTCAGGAACGCTTGGCAGTATCAAGCTGAAATTAATACCAAATACTCAGGTCTGCTACCCCTTGGAGCAATGAAAAAACCAAACTTTTAAGTCAACGCGATCAAAAGATATGGCTGTTTATGTCGGCATATATTATGCGATTTCACAAGGGAATCAAAACCTATATAAGGTCAAAAAAGGTCAAAACCTAGAATCATGAAATTTGGCAAAAAGCAAGGCCTTACAATACAAATAAAGGAAACATACCAAAAAATAAAAAAAGTTGAAAATTATAGGGTGTCATACATACATACATAGTTGACGCCAATTAAGATGAAGGGTTCGGGTCAGACTCGCACTTTTTTAATTAACGATGAAATATTTCGATGATTTCGGTTCACAATGATGTACTGAATACATACTCGATGGAGAGGCTTGGTCTCTGTTGGCTATGTACTCTATGCTATAGGTACACAATGTACGGCCGATATTAGCACTGTTTACTCTGTTTTACTGCTGTCCATACATCGGATCCCTTAGCTTGGGGATCGGCTGGCAGAGCGATAACCCCGACTGTTTGAGGTGACACATTCAATATACTTGCTTATATGAGCTTCTTAGCCATTCTGTGTGCCTAGTACCCACGACAACCTATTAAAGAAAACTTCGATTTGTTTGAAATAATCGTGTCACCAGACAAATTCTTGTTTCTTGTTAATACCTCACTTAAGCCTCAAGAAATCTCAGACTTTCTTCTGTGCTGTTCTATACATATAGTTCACTAGATCACCTCACTCAAGTGAGCCAACACAATTCGAAAGCGAACTCATTTGTTTTTATAGTAAATTATCGCGGATTCACAACGAGACACCGTTCGAATTTCGAATGTGATGTTCAGAGACTAAACCTTGCTGAAGTTGCATTTAAAGTACGAAACACCCTTTCAGTCATATTAGTACCAAACTTTGTCCCGTGTAGGTAGAAAATTATCCCACGGGAATGAACTCCGGAGATAAAAACATGTCCTTTGACCTAACCCAAATTATGGTATTTCATGCCAAACATCGAATTATGTTGAAAATCAAATTTTGAAGGTGCAAAGATGACAAGATCAGAGTTTATTTTATTTCAATTTTAATAATAATAATTGATTGGCAATAAGTATTGGTACATTTTGGTTTTAAAGTCAGTTGAGATTCCTAATACATAGTCAGATTTAGATGACATGCAAAATTTCACAATATTTTAATGTTTGAGTATGCTTTACACATATGTATAGCATACTCATTCATTTTGTCTTTATATGCCGGTTTCTATCACTCATTACTATCACAAACATTCAATATTCATTATAGTTACATTAATATTCTAGAATAGATCAATCATTAAAATTATGCATAAATTTATTAATAGAAAAATTATATGTGGGAACTTGTAAATGGCCTTCAAATTCGTATTTTTTAAGAATTTTCGTATTTTTTTCATTGTCTATAATTGCCTTGAATGTCCCACTGCTGGACAAGGGCCCCATATCTTTCCAGGTATGTTATGTATTTGTTATACTTACTTTCGTATTTATAATAACTAGCTTTTGCCCGCGACTTCGTTCGTGTGGAAATTTTGATGTGTACGTCTGAGAAAAAAAAAAGTTAATCTATGTCCTTCCCCAGAATATAATCTATCTCCTTGCCAAATTTACGATCCGATCGGCCGTTTAGTCGCGAAAAGGTAACAATCAAACAGAGTTACTGATACTAATTATCGGCCGTTGTCAATAACTTACTAACAATTAAAGGAACGTTGCTATCTCAGATAAACAGTTGAAGAAACATCAACTGTCAACCCTCCGAGAGACAGATAAGTGACGTGGATAGGATATTCCTGTCAATTAATTGCTAACTTTGTTTATAGAAAAACCGATAGCTACTAGAGTAAGGCATATTAACTAACCGTTATACGTAAGTTACAGAAAACGGCCGTAAGACAACACCGTTGACACAAGAGCCTGATCTATTCCTTCCCCAGAACCGCATAGCACTTAGTCCAGCTCAATCTTGTCCTACCGACTATCCACATCTAATAAAAGCAACAAAAAGCCGTCTCACATGTAAGACAAACCGCAAATGTAGTTAAAGGCCTTTCAGACGCGTCGCCCGCGTTGCTGCGGTTTGCGCCGAGTGGCCCTCTATTGATGCCTTATTGAATGTTAAGTCACGTTCAGATTGGACAGTTGGTCACTGCGATAGTGGGTGTGATTTTGTTAGCGAGTAGTTACGTTGGCTAGCATTGATGAAGATTTTGAAACAATATTTTGATTCAAAAGAGTGTCCACTGAGTTTCTTACCCATTGTTCTCCATATAGGTATTATGCCTCGTAGGTGGAACTGTAGCTTTTTTTTTGTTTTTACCTGTTCAAAAGTGCCTAGCGAACGTAATATTTGGTCCGTGAATTAAACTTCGGCCGAAGTTCGGTAAAAACAGCCGAATTTCGGTATAAACGAATGTGAAACGAATTTCGGTGCATCTCAACAGTACCATCGCTTCAAACTGGGAATGTAGGTTAATCTCCCTAATAAACAGACTGACAGACAAAAATTGAAAAAAAAAAAGTGTTTTTGGAACGTGTAATGCATATGAATTCAAAAACCTGTTATTTTGGTATTACAAACTTATTTATTTGTATAGATTAAGTTCCACTTCAGCCTAATCGCTAAATGCGTTTAACGTTAGACGACTTTCGAACATCATTGTATTTCTGTCGATCTTTTGAAAATTAGAGACAAAATTATAAGATAACATGACGCCCGTAATCCTAAAGGGTTAGGCAAAGGTGTACCTAATAGTACACCCACATTTCGCCAGCTATGTTTAAGTCCCGTGTAATAGGGGGCGAGCTTATTGCCGTCAACCTGGCACAAATCCAAACTCCGTGGCCGCTACTGAGAAATTCCTGAAGGAAAAACCCAATAACACTTTGCCCGAACTGGGAATCGAACCCAGGACCTCAAGCTCAGAAGTCGCGCTTGCGACCACTAGACCGACGAGGCAAACAGAATGATGTCCTAACTAATTAGTTTAGCGTTAAATGCATTTAATGTTTCTTGATGCAAGAGGCCCAAGAATTGATCCATTGACCACTTGCTATTTTTATCATAGTTTCAGTCTGCCCTCAAGTCATTCAGTACTTGCCAATACAAGAGGAAGAAAGTCTACACAAAATAACCGCGCAATCTGCCAGCACCCTTACAAGTAATGCCACAGGCTTGCGACTAACCCAATCACAGCAGTTCCATTTGTACGCGACTGTACTGAATGCGCTACTCACCAGAATTACCACCGGTACACTCATGCACGGTGAATTATAAGATGGGATTTAGTTTTGAGAGATTTTTACTTTTTTAATGAGAGCAGCCTTAAATCAGATTTAGGGCTTTGGAGTTAAAAGTGCAATAACGAGACGGAGAAATAAGGCCTCTTTATTTTTTCCATCAATTACGTTTTTTTCTACTTTTTGGCAGCTTATTGTCAGTTCATATGATTCATCCGGCTGGGATTCGGCTGTTGGGCGTCTAAGTGAGCGGACGTGCGCATCTACCGCTAGTTATTTACGTTAAAATTCCACTGCGATAAATTGTGATTGGTCTAAAACCAATATTAAAATTCTCATTTCTTCCTAAAGCGTTCTTACGAGTAAGCCACTCCCTGCGAAAGTGACAACAATATTACGGTCGTTATCCCTAATTAACAAAGTGATGAATGCCGCCGCGATTGGAAGTTTGCGTCGGATTTGAACCGCCCACCTCACGCACGGGAGTCGGTAACGTACACCGCCACACCAAGCTGCGCTGACGCATCACCGCGAAATATCGGATCCCTACCACCTGTGCTACGTAAAACCAACAACCGGGCGACGTGCAGAGCGGCTACGAGTGCTACGCGGAAACGAATGCTACGCGTAACTGACCTCGCATCAAATCACTGTGCTACGTGGACGTATCTATCGACTACGACGCGTTCACTTGTTATTGTTATAAACACTCAGCTGGAGCATCTTAATTACGATGCCTAAAACACTACGCTCACCGCCAAAAGAAATTCAACATTCTGCTTCCAACCCGGATATTCCTAATACCTCTCAAGACATGGAATTTTTAAATATCACCTCTCGTGCAAAAAAACCACGCGTTGAGCTACCTTCCAGCGAGCTGCAAGATATTAAGGATGAAATTATGGAAATGTTATCATTGTGGAAGAAAGATCAAGAACAAATTCTGCATAAACTTAGTTCGGATGTAGCTGAAGTGAAGTTGCAAAATGAAAAAATCCACAATTGCTACTTGGAAATGGAAAAAAGTATCATGTTTACTAATGCAAAATACGAGGAAATTAAGTCCAGTGTCGAAGATCTTGGTAAGGAACGCATAAATCTACTAAATCATATCGATGAGCTGGAGCGTAAAGTTATAGATATGCAGGTTGGCTCCCGTAGCTCAACTATTGAAATAAGAAACCTGTTACCAGCTGAGAAAAATTCACCACCATTGCCTTCTCTTATAGTTGATACGTGCAAGGCTCTGGATATAGATATTCTTCCATCCGATGTACGTGATGTCTATAGCATTCCCAATAAGGAAGGTGACAAGAGGTCTATCATTGCTGAATTACAGACCGTCACTCTCAAAAATAATGTCCTCGCCGCAGTCCGAAAATTTAATAAGAATCGAGATAATTCCGAAAAATTGAATACTGAGCACATCGGTCTCACTGGAACTCGAACACCGATTTACATTTCGGATCGTTTGTCTGGCACCACAAGAAAACTCTTTTTTGAATCCCGCGCGTTTGCAAATGCAAATGGCTTCAAGTTCTGCTGGACGGCTAATGGTAAAGTCCTACTGCGTAAGGAAGAGGGTCAGAAATCCATTACCATAAAATCTAAGAAATGCCTAGAAAAACTTTGTGTTCAAAAGTGACTATCCAGTAGAAATCATCCCTTAGTCCTAAGTAAAATTTCACTTTCGTATTCTTTTAATCCATATTTTACCGTTTTCATTATTTTTCCTACAAGTAAGTTAGCTCATATTGTATTTCAGACACTTAAAATGTACACACACTCACATACACTCCGCACACTCAAAAACATCCTATATGCAACTCATACTACATCAATAAATACAGTTCACTCTTACATTATCACGCTTTTTACGCTAAAACAGGCAAAAAAAAAATCTTCCAGTATCTTTGCACTCAAATTGCATACCCTTCAAATATCACGCAATCAGATCATGTCTTTGGATCTTATGATGTTTTCAAATGGCAGTAATAAATAATATTAACTCTGAACTAGACTCAATGGGCGTGGGCAATTCACTGACCTGTAACCCAGAAGACTGCCATAAGTTTGTTAAGAATTCTGATGGCACTATGAAAATCCTACATTTAAATATACGAAGTATAAATAAAAACTTTGAACAATTGCGAGTACTTTTGCACTTAACAAATACTAGCTTCGATATCATCGTTCTGACCGAATGCTGGCTAAGTAAGGTAACTAACCTACCTATACTACAGGGCTTCCAATCATATCGAACGGACATAAACTCGAACCAGAACGATGGAATCGTTATATATGCGAAACAGAGTCTACAAGTCTCAGTGTGGGAGCCTACGTTTATGGGTGGAAACTGCCTAGTCTGCCAAATAGATGACAAAAAAATTGCTGTAGTGGCAGTCTATCGGTCCCCATCGCTCAGCTCTAGGGAAAGTTTTGATATGTTCCTAGATAGTTTAAATAATATCTACACTAAACTTTGCACATGGCAGAACATTGCTCTAATTGGTGATCTGAATATTGACATTAGCATGAGCAGTAGAAATGATCGAAGTCTAGATTACCTTATCCTTAATTCATCGCATGGATTGCTACCATCCCACCTTTTACCTACTAGGCTTGAAAATTGTCTTGATCACGCGTTCCTAAAATCTACCTTGCCTACCACCACACTAGTTCTTGAATCACACATCACAGACCATAAAGCTCTTGTCCTTATTATCGCCAGCGCAAATCTCAGTCGAAAAACATGTCACTATTCTACTTCCGTAAATTATGAGGCAATTAAGCTAGAGCTAGAAAACGTAAATTTTACGGCTATTTATCAATTAGGCGACCCGAACACAATGATGAACACTTTTATAACTTTGTTAACATCGGTGATCGCTAAACACACCAAGTATTCCAAGATACCAAGAAAAAAAAGGACCATCAAACCCTGGATAAACGCAGGCCTATTGAAGTGTATCCAAAATCGAGACAAAATGCACATTCGATCAAATAAAGAACCAGATAATTTAATTCTTAAAAAAACTTATACACGTTATCGCAATTTTTGCAATGAGTTGCTTAGAAAACTAAGAATTGCCCACGAAAGGAACGAATTTGAGAAAGCAAAAAATAACCCCAAAGCCCTTTGGAACACTATTAAAACTGTTACAAACACAGCTACAATAAAAACCAGTCCTGTGGAATTACTGAAAATATGTGACAGTCCTAAAGCGTCCATAAATGAAGTTGGTAAATTTTTCAGTAGTGTAGGGAAAAACTTAGCGGATAAAATTCTATCACAGGGTCAGTGTCCCGCAAATATGAGCAGTCAGTTTCTGCATATCGGTGATAAACCCCCACTATCTCCCGCGAACTCCCTCGTGCTGCTAGATATAGACGAATCTGAAGTTGAGTCTCTTGTTTCGCAACTACGTAATGACTGTGCATTGGGTTGGGATGGCATATCGCCTATAATGCTAAAAATGAGCAGTCAAACAATAATAAAACCTTTGACGTACATCTTTAATAGCTGTCTCCGAGAGGGTGTATTTCCGGACGCACTTAAAAGAGCAATTGTGCACCCAATTCACAAAGGTGGGAGCAAAAGCTGTGTCAACAATTACAGACCCATCTCGGTACTGACTGCTCTTTCCAAGGTTTTGGAAAGGATTCTTAGTAACCGGCTTAAGAACTTCTTGGATAGATACGAAATCATAGCAGATAATCAGTATGGTTTCCGTTCCGGTGTCTCGACTGAGGACGCAGTACTTGATTTGACGCAGTTGGTTGCTGGGAATCTCGATAACAAAACCAAATGTCTTGGCATATTTCTAGATCTTTCGAAGGCATTCGACACAGTTTCTGTTCCCATACTTATTGCCAAATTGGAGCTACTTGGTGTTAGGGGTATAGCACTCCAAATCTTCAAAGATTATCTGAGCAACCGTACCCAAAGAACCAAAATTGATAATCACTTCAGTGATGAAGAAACCTTGTCCTACGGAGTGCCCCAAGGTAGCATCTTGGGCCCTATTTTGTTTCAAATATATGTAAATGACCTATGCAGAATGTCCCTCCCCAACTCGACGATATTTGCATATGCCGATGACACCGTGGTTATAGTTAACGGGCCAACATGGGATAGTGTTAAAAGTAACGCAGAATTGGCACTACGTAAAATATTAAAATGGTTAAACTTAAACCTGCTGACCCTCAACTGTAACAAGACATTATATATTCCATTCGCCATCCGTCAGAGCACCGCACCGGACCACACTCTTTCGATAACAGCGCACACTTGTCAACAACAACGGACATCTTCATGCCAGTGTCCAACACTCACACGTACCGATCATGTGAAGTACCTTGGTGTTCAAATAGATGCTGGGTTACGCTGGAATAAACACATTGATGCTCTAACCTCGAGAACGCTGAGACTGATACATATCTTCAAGTCACTTAGAGCCTCTGCAAACCTTGATACTCTGAAAATGGTGTTCTATGCTCTGTGTCAGTCCGTTCTTGGGTACTGCATCAATGTATGGGGCGGTGCAGCTAAAACTAGTTTTCTTAAAGTGGAGAGAGCCCAGAGAGCAATACTAAAAGTGATGCTACGAAAACCCTATCGCTATCCAACAACTCAACTCTACTCAGACTCTAAGGTACTAACAGTTCGTCAGCTCTTCGTGTTGCAATCCGTTCTCAGAAGACACTCCAGTGTCCCACCGTCTGATCCCAAAAAACGAACCAATATTCCCCCAGGTACACGACACAAAACCGCTTTTGCCAAACACCAATACTTCACATTAAGTGCACTAATCTACAAGAAAATTCATAAAGAGCTAGATATACTTGATTGCAATAAGTTTAAATTAAAAGCTAAGGTGATGGAATGGCTACTTCAACAGGACTATACACAAACTGAATCACTACTAAAATATATTGTCTAATAGTGCTTTTTTTTGCCTTTAGTGCTTCACTTAGAACACCTCACACTCACTACTCTCATAACTCACCACACATACATACAACATAAACACACATTTCACCCACTCATACTACACAGGTATACACATACTGCTGCTTTATACAATTTTTCGTTTCATTATTTTTATTTTTTTTGTTTTCCTCTTTTTCCTCAAACATAATATGTTTAAAAGTAAATCTAATTGTTAACACGAACAATTATAAGTTGGCGCAGTCCGCAGTTGCATAATCCTATTTTTAAGTAACCTCACAGCTGAACACTGTCTCTTAAGATACAGGTTATCCTAGTTTAAGAGGCAGGGCTCACGATATCTGTATACAGACTTCTGCAGCGTAGTTAGAACCTGTTAATCAGTGTATACTAATGTATGTTTCTTTGTGACAATAAAATATTATTATTATTATTATTATCCATCGTCTTTCTTACTGACGAATGTTACTCACTTTGCGTAGAGCACAGACAGATATAGATATAACGCAAGAGCAATACCTACTTCACGTGCTCGGCGTCGCGCAGCAAGCGATTTTGTTTAAAAGAGCAACGTTACAACTCAAGAACTTAATTCTGGACATAACTTTTTAAACTGTTATGGTCACTAACAACTCAAATATTGTAAATATTCCGTTTCTAATCATCGATCGTCATCATCATTTCAGCCGAAAGACGTCCACTGCTGGACATAGGCTTCCCCCAAGTATCGCCACATTGACCGGTCCCGTGCGACTCGCATCCAGCGAACCCCCGTTTCTAATGTTGAATGTTAATTCTGGACATACAGGGTGTAACGACCCTTCACGAAGCCGCCAACCAAGAATTATATAGGTACAACACACTAAGTAACTTTACGCAAAAATTATTGCTGGGAAACGACTTTTTTTTTTGGGTGAAGAATCATGTATTACCTACGGTAGGACTCAATCTAACGCACTCAAACCCTTGTACTGATGGATGGATTGAATAGTACGGGGGTCGTGGAGGTGTTTACTGTAAAAATCTTACATTAAAAACATTTTTTTTAAACTTGTGAAGCAGTGGGAACTTTGACCCCCAATATCTCTGTAACTAGAAGGTTCCCATGTATGGTCTAGTCTAGAACAAAAAATTATCGCAATGACGAGGACAACAAGTCCCTTTCGTCTTCGTTAAGGGTCTTGTTACACCCTTTAAAAAGAACAAAAACGTAGTCTATTTTGTATAAGTAGTAATTTGCTCGTATAGTAACTAAATAGTGCTTATTTATTTCGTCATAGTGGGTAGTCAAAAAAATACACGCTTGGTTTTCTTACATATCGTGATACTTGCGTTATCTAGATATATCTATATCTGTGGCGTAGACCCTTAGAACTATAATTACGCAACAATAGCCTCTTATGCACCAACAAGCACTTTTCTAGAACGCAATAGAATTTCTTAAGTGTATAACATATCGTTAGTCGCGCCAGTCCACGGAAATCGTCAACTTAATGGCTTTCGTCTAAAGGGGAGCACCCTCTCCCTTTGACTTGTCCGATAAACTATTAGCGAATGAGACTGTTGATTTACAGTCTTTAATAGCAAATTCGATAGATTACATGTTTTTGGCTGTGGTTTTTTCGTGAACTCGGTCTCCCCCATGATAACTTTTAAAGTTCTTGATAGCGATTCGCTTATTTACATTAGTTTTTTCATTGGTCTATGACTTCGTGCCTCGGAATGCACCGTTAGTCCTGGCTATCATTTGTAGATCTTTGACAGTCGCTATAGGAAGTCAGTGGCCCGCAAATCTGACAACCAGTCTTACTAAGGGGTATCATAGTACCCAGTACTGACTGGGTTGTGGAGGTCAGATAGGCAGTCGCTCCATGTAAAATACTGGTATTCAGCTGCATCTGGTTAAACTGGAAGCCGACCCTAACACAGTTGAGAAAAAGCTAGGCAGATGATGATTAAGCTAGCCATCATGTTCATCATTACCAGTAATTTTCCAACCACTGCTGAGTCTAGTCCTCCCGTTTGGTCCTCATTCATCACTTTCAGTTGCCTTGAAACCTCACTCAAGTGAGCGCACACAATTCGAAAGCAAACTCATTTGTTTTTAAAATAAATCATCGCGGATTCACAACGAGACACCGTTCCGTTCGAACTAAAGACGTTTAAGTATACTTACGATAAAAAGGGCAAAGCGAACATTAACGTCCGTATTCGATACGTATACCTAACGATCGGGTGTTTACAGGTTTTGTGCAGGCGGAAAACTTTAAATTAATATAAAACAGAAAAATGACAACGTGAAAATACAAGCCGCGGTGACCACGTGCCGGAATCATCAGTCAAATCTGCAAAATGATCGGTCAAATAAAGCCAATTTCATAGATATTAAAAACATTTGCCTGTGTTTTACTTCATTTAAAGGTCTCCGCCTATAAAAAAACACCCTTTAGTATCAACTAGTTTCTTTCAATTCTCAAAGAACTTTCTCCAGGTCCTGACTCCACACCAAGGTCACTGCGACCAATTTTCCATCCGGCTCGAAGGACCACTTGTACCTCACTGAGATATGGGATCTCTTTAGTGTCTTAAGTCTCTTTGATTCACACACATCATAAAGCATTATGTGGTTTCATTTAACGTATCACCGACAAGGCCACATTTTTTGCTATACTCGGTTTTCCGGACAACCAACCCAAAGGCGAAGTTGACATATGACTGTAATATAAACCAACAATTGACTTTTCTCTTTGATAAATAGTCTCCCCGCATGTTTCCTCGTTCGCCAAACAAAACGTTACTACGTTCGTCTATCTCGATCATTTGTCCGCCAGCCTAGTATGCCCAGGGATGTCATGTTGACTGCATAAAACAGGACAGGCCATGTAATAAATGGCAAAATCATAGCGGTTAGTAGACGGCGTAAGAATTTCTAAGTATGCTTCTCTGTTTCTGGAAATATTACTTCGAAATTCGAACGGTGTCTCGTTATGAATCCGCGATGATTTACTTTAAAAACAAATGAGTTCGCTTTCGAATTGTGCGCGCTCACTTGAGTTATAGGCTCCAAGTGAAGGAACTTTACAGAATAGTATTAGAAAATTTAGTTTCGTCCCGGTTCGTCGCCATAGGAAACGACCAACCTGAACCGTGTGCCTTTTCTTGGCGTTTTATAAGTGTCCAAGTAAGCCTATGTGAAATAAAAGATTTTGGTTTTGATTGAAAAATTACGTTTACAAACCTTTTACATTGCCAGAAGTTTACTGACTCCTCATATTATCTGGTTACTGTTAATCTGCGTCATCCCACTGCTGGTCAAAGGCGTTTTGACATCCAGTGCTTTCGATCCAGGGCTGGCACTATAATTTATCTTTACTTTTTCCTAGAAGAGACACAGAAATATCCAGATTTTCTGGATAATTTACCTGCAAATAGCACCCCTGTCCACATCTAAGTGGCTTCGAATACAAATGAAAGAGCATGCTCAGTTGAACTTAACGCCTGGCTAGTTCAGTTGGACTCCGATACGATACGAGTACTTACAGGTTTCTTTTCTTATACCCAATTTTCTTAGCATAGAATTTCCGAGAAAATAATAAAATATCTTCTTTAGGTAGATATATGTATTGAATTGAACAACCCATGTTTCTAATATTCAAGGTTTCCATAAGATTTGATCTCAAGACTGCTGAAAATGGAACTTATCTTTCACTGACAGCTCTTGCATCAAAGGACCATCTCATGCACTAATCTGCATAGTCCTCATGTGAGTTGACCAAGATTATGTCTGGACTTTAAAAGAGACTAGGACCGCTGGGTTTGTTTCGGCTGTTTCTTCTCAGAGTAGTCAGGTACGAAACATCGGCTCCATCTAACTAATAAAAAAAAATGACGTGTAAAAGTGTTGTTAAAAACCTATTTGCAAAATAAACATCATCTACACTAATATTGTAAAGAAGTAAAGTTTGTGAGGTTGTAGGGGGTAATCTCTGGATCTACTGAACCGATTTTGAAAATTGTTTCACTAATAGGAAGCTACATTATACTCGAGTACCATAGGTTATATTTACAACGTTCCCGTGGGATAATTACCGATCAAAACGCGAGCGAAGCCGCGGGCAACAGCTAGTTTTTCATAAAGCGCGAAATCTATAGTATCATCGTCATCAGCTTGGTCAGTCATGTGCAGCTGAAGACCAGAATTTTAAGAAGCTAGCCTATCTGACCTCCAATTCCAATACCCAGTTTATTTTGACGACTGTTTATTTCGGTGTAAAGGACCTACCTCCTGAAATGCAATACAGTTGAGAATGTTGAGATATTACTCCAATATAAATGGCCTACAGCTACGCCACATCCGCCATTTGTCGAGTGAACCCAATGAATAGCGCGCGCACCGCTGGGCTCATACTAATGCTGAACTAATGTTGGTCTCTGTGACAAGAATACGGATCGCCAGTGGCCTAATATATTTACAGGGTGGGGGTGGTTTGAGGCATAAGCTGACAGCGTGTTAAGATAAAAATATTGTGGGAAATCAAACGTGTCCAAAAGCTTTTGAGTTCTATGTTTGTCTTCAAAAAGATTATTATTATTTAGGCCTTAAAAAGTCATCATCATCATCTTGCTGGGGGGTTACTATGACGTCTATGACGCAGGAGTAATTCCAGTGTGGGAAAGAGACAGAGCTATACAGGTCGTCTAGCGCCATCTCTTTCCCACTCTGGAATTACTCCTGCTTTAAGACGTCATGTTAGGCCACCTGACCTTCAATCGGCGGCGGCGACCTCTCGCGTCCGGCCCTGGTTCAATCCATGGTCCGGAGCGAAACGGAATGGGACGCCGTCACCTCCTTCTGCGAAGCAGTCATGCTAGCGAAGGAGGTGGCGGGACGTGAGAGGGAGAGAACCTCACGTCCCAGCCGCCGCGGGAGACGCACCGGGCGTCGGGGGCCACGTGGTGGCCCCCGGCCACTGTAGGCGCAGGCCTGTGGACGGTGAGCTATGGGCTAGCTCGCCGTCCGTCCGTCTTATGACGACAGGCCGTGTCGACGGCGCGTTCGTGTTCCACGCGCGCCTCAAAGAGAGTTAGCAAACAGGAAGGGGTCCGCAAGGACCGACGCCTGCTAGGGTTGCGGGACTGTTCGAAAGAGATACCGCGGCCCTGGAACACAAAGGGCAAAGGAAAGAACATGGATGGGTTTTAGTCAGTAAAAGTCTGACACTCCCTCCTGCTCAGCCCAGAGCGGGAGGGGTTATTTGATGATTTCCCACCGGTAAAAAAAAAAAAAAGAGCTACCTGACCTTATCCCATGTTACTTGGGGTCGGCGCAACACGTTTTTTCTTCCATACTGAGGAGTATACGACCTTCTGTCTATGAGAGAATGGGCTATAATCCAACACGCGGGTGGGTCCACTGCGAGTTGGTAGATGTCACATGTCTTCGAATTTTTGGTTCTAGGACGTGCCGGTTGCCTCACAATGCTTTCCTTCACAGTTTTGAGAGCAGTGGTAATGAAATAAATTACAGAAAGTAACGCGCCTGCCTGGGCCACCACTGGGCCACGGACGCAGTCCCAGAAAAGTGCGCAACTCACAGCTCCCAACTCTATTCATCTTGCCAATTTAACGATCAATTGTTTTTGGTTATACGAGTAAATATCTACCGTATAATACTTTGATTTATATGCATTCAGTAAAAAGCTTTTATTTGGAAATTAGAAACAAGCACTTCAATTTTAGTTTTTTGGATATATGAAGGATGGGTATTATATTTTATAATTTCCTTCAAAATCCTTCGGATTGTTACAGAACTGTCTGTTACGAAATTGTGGTTTCAGAAGTCGAAAATCGCTAACTCTCTTACCTTGAACCATTCCTGCGTATAATAAGCAGTGGAGTGGGTTGTAAGGGTGAAGGTTGCTGCCTCCTCGGAAGGTAGCGTTAGTGACGGTTCCGGGTTCTGTTCCCGGGCAAGTGAGGAAAGTTCATTAGGAATTAGATAAGGTTTTCGTGAATGGGTAAAAGAAAGGGTATTGTATTGAAAGTGATGTTTTTCATTCATTATAATTGTTCTATATTTATCACAATTAATTTGTGTTCGTTGCAGCATGTCTTCTTCTTTTATACTGATCTATTACGCGTGTCATTTGTCTTCGCCTACGGATTACGTTCAAATTGACAACTTTCCTCACGAAAATTTCCTCATATGTTATAAATAATAGTATTATGTTACTTATTTATTTGGTTTAAATTTTTATTTTACCAAATGACATAATTATCTATAGCCAAACTTCAAATAATAATAAGAATATGTAAGTACATTATGAAAAATAACAAAAGCATAAAAAAATCGTCAACATGGATAGTACTCAGAAGGTTGGCAGCATTGCCACGTTTGATGGCAATGCTGATTCTTTGACCAAAAAATGGCGCAGCCCTCATGGTTACTTATTAGTATTAATACTACATTTCTATTGACATTACAACTGGATTTCAAAGTCAATATCTTCAAATAAAACGTTGCCTATTCACATCTAAATATAACCATCCACACGATAAAATTCCCAGACAATCGCAAAACAACACTACGACACCTCGCGTCTCCTCCCGTCACCAGAGTATTCCCGCTCAAAACTTTAACCCGGACATATTTCTTAAAGTCAACTCACACTTCTCCACAAACAATAAGGGACAAGCGACAAAAACTGCTAACATTCGCATAAACTTGCACTTACTAAGAGGTTTCCACTGTAACTTATCATTTTAACTTTGTTTACAGTTGGTGGTGTTGTCAAAAGTTGAGCGAATAGTTTAATATTTATTTTCTTTTTTGTATTGGATCGTTGAGATCATGTGCGGTTTGTTGCTCTGAAGTGTGGTTGTTCTTTAATTTTTAAAGGCTACTTACAGTTAAGTAATGATTTTACATTCTTGCATTAAAAAGTTTTGAAATATACAGTTTTAAAACGTTTCGTACCGTTTGCCAGCGCAGCGTTTAAGAAAAAACCCCTCTAAATCTAAATTCAATCATTTTAATTCAGACCAATGGATCCGTATAGGGTTAGTATGATGAACTTATCCCATGTTAGTAAATAAAAAATGACAACAACTTAAAAATATACTAAATACTGGCTACATGAACATGAGCACGCACATGTCTGCCAGCCCAGTCTAATAAAAGAGTCCGCCAGTGTAGCTAAAATACTGTTACTGAAAAAAAAAACACTAATACTGTTACTGTTTACAGTGTTTAAGCATCTACAAAGGGGTGGTTTGTTCTGTTATTTTGGTTGATTGTCATCTGTAGTCATTTACAAAAGACTACATAAAAAATATTTGTTTGAAGTTCGTTCATACTAAAGGCGTGCTGCCGAGCGCATCATCGATGCTGCCGCGTGCACTCCCGCTCCGTGCCGCTCCAGCAAATGATAATTCTGAGCGACGGAAAAGGATAATAGCATGAAAAATTCGATTCCGTGCTGATAGATGTAGCGCAACCCTTACTTGCAGTTTCGAATATTGTTTTGACCTTAATAAATAAAAAAAAAAAAAAAAAAAAAATCATTTAATTCAGGTCCGAGACCCATATAAAACAAAAAATAGACACAAACACAACACATAAATAATTGAAAAGTCAGAATTACATTAAAATTATTGAATTATACGGGATTAAATAACAGGTTAAACACAATTGTTTCATAATAAATAAATAAATGTCAAAATAATTTATCATAATACTAGCTGACCCGCGCAACTTCGTCTGCGTGCGTGCGTACATAAAAGAAAGAGAGGTTAGAGAGAGTGTGCGTCAACCTTAAAAGTTAGACATATGGCCATTGCGGATATTTTTTTAGAGCTTTTTAAGAGGGACAATTCCGACATACATGATAATTGCGTAACTTTAACCGTTCACGCACAACGGAAGCTCTCAAAAGGAGTAAATCCCTATAATATACTATTACCGATGGATAATCATCAAATGACCCCTCCCACTCTGGACGGAGCGGAAGGAATTGTCAGACTTGTACTGACTAAAATCCACCCACGTTTCTTCTGTTGCCCTTTGCGTTCCAGGGCCGCGGTATCTCTTTCGAACAGTCCCGCAACCCTGGCAGGCCTCGCTCCTCTCGGATCCCTTCCCGTTTGCTGACATCTCTTTGAGGCGCGTGTGGAACACGAACACGCCGTCACCACGGCCTGTCGTCATAAGACGGACGGATGGCGAGCTAGCCCATTACTCACTGTCCACAGGCCCGCGACCCTCGACAGCCTTACGTCTTCATCTTTAGACACTCGATGACAATCATACACCAGCTAGAACGAAAGTTCTCATCAAAGTTCTTGAAATGGGCCGAGACACGATAAAACTGCTGTAAACTGTTGCGGACCTCTTGCAACTGCCTTCCGTCTCCATCGTCAGACCTTTGATGATAGACATACTCCAGGCAGGTCTAAAGTTCTCATCAAGGTGCATGAAATCAGCCGAAACACGATATAGATGCTGTAAACTCTTGAGGACCTCTTGCAACTACCTTCCGTCTCCATCGTCAGACCTTCGATGACAGTCATACTCCAGCTAGGTCTAAAGTTCTCATCAAGGTGCATGAAATGAGCCCAGACACGATATAGATGCTGTAAACTCTTGAGGACCACTTGCAACTGCTTTCCTTCTCCATCGTCAGACATTCGATGGAAGTCATACTGACAACTCAGTATGGTTTAAAGTTTTCATCAAAGTGAATGAAATGAGCCCAATAACATTATACCTGCTGCAAACTGTATAGGACCGCTTGCAACTGCCATTTGTCTCTATCGTTTGACCGTCGATGACAGTCATACTTCAGCAAGGCCTAAAGTTCTCATCAAGGTGCATGAATTGAGCCCAAACACGTTATTGTTGCTGCAAACTCTTGAGGACCTCTTGCAAGTGCCTTCCGTCTCCATCGTCAGACCTTCGATGACGTCATACTCCAGCTAGATCTAAAGTTCTCATCAAGGTGCAGGAAATGAGCCCAAACATGATTTCTCAATTTAAAAAACAAAAGATCATGTATATCGGACTTCTCTGTAAAAAGTTATGCGTGGTCAGGTCATACATAAAATAAAAAAATATAGACGCGTCGAATTGAGAACCTCCTCTTTTTGTTTCGTTGGTTAATAAACCAAGCTTCAGACATTTGACACGGGCGAGGGTCATTCTTTCACGGAAAACTTAACACCGCGACTCAGAAAATGGAGTGAAATTAATAGCGCCATCTATCGAGCACGAAATTTAACCGTTAAAATATAATGCATGTAAAGCGATCGAACACACACTCTACAGGGTTATAGCGTCATGTAGACTAATCTAGAGTACTTTTTGCTCTCAGACCCGATTTAAAAGTTATCTTGTGAGCACATTTTTATTAATTAGTACCATTTTGGTGCAATAGATGTCGTTGCATGTATCTTACACAATGATGGTAAGTTCTTCTTGAACACTTTAAATTTATAAATCTTTTGATAGAGAGCACTGATTACAGCATGAAACAAAAACTAAAACCTTCTCTAAGTTCCCCACAATATTTGTGCATTGAATCTAATCACATTGGTTTTCCCAACAACATGAACACCCGCCTCGCAGCGCGCGCGGGTCATTATTTTGATGCGGAGTTATTTTAAAACTGTGATATCTCCTAAGATATTCATCTAAATTGAATAAAGTAAAGGGCAATTTTGGTCACAATTGAATGCTAAAGATGACTAACATATTAATTTGGATAAGGATTAATACTATGTCGGTAAAAACACCTTCACAAATAAAACATTAATTTTGACCAAATTTTAAAATCATAAAAATGGTTATTGTGAGTCAACCTTAAAAGATAGGCATGGGCCGTCGCGGACTTTTTTTGAGACCTTTTTAAGAGGAATAATTCCCTGCTACATTATATTTGTGCAACTTTAACCGTTTACGCAGCGCACGTAACGGAAGCTATCAAAGAGAATAATTTTTCCCCGTTTTTGCAACATTTGTCATTGATGCTCCGCTCCTATTGGTTGTAGCGTGATGATATATAACCTATAGCCTTCCTCGATAAATAGGCTAACCAACACAAAAAGAATTTTTCAATTCGAACCAGTAGTTCCTGAGATTACCGCGTTCAAACAAACAAACAAACAAACAAACAAACTCTTCAGCTTTATAATATTGGTATATCATAATATTAATAAAAGATTACTTAAAAATTTTTAATTTACAAGAAGGAAATTGTCAACTCAACTGAAATATTATGTGTTTAGAACATGCCGGTTACAGCAGAAGTTAAGTGAAGTGAAGTTAATGAAGTTTGAATTTAAAGAGAGTTATTGGCAAAAGTGGTAGAGCCATTACGAGATCGATTATACAGCAATGTTTAGAGGAAATGCGGTAGGTATTTGAAGAAACTATCGCTGTCCCTCCACGAGCGCGATTTCGACATTGGTGCGATAAGGACAACTACAGATCCGACAAGTAAATAGTCATAATTCGTGGTTTGGCTCTCGACTATTTCCTCCTCCAACATTCGACCAATTTAAAAGATATTTCATAAACTGAACAAGAAGGATATTATATACTCTGTCCCTAGGTTTTTCTTTTTTCATTAATAGTTGTCAAATTTGTACACTAGGCCTCTGTTGACAGCGGTCCAAATTGACCTTTTTCTAGCATTTTGAAAACGTTCTAGTGCTGATACAGAATATGTATCATCAAAAAGGAAAACATAGCGACATAAAAACTGTAAAAAATCATAGCTCTAAAGTCATAAACCACAAAGAAAACAGGCGAAAGCGTTTGTACGGAGAAAAGACCACCCGTATATCCGCTTATGTCCATTTTGCTGTAAGGTAATGAATGATGGACAGTAAGAACGGTAAAAAGTACCCACAATTTTCTTTAAAAACAAATGAGTTCGCTCCCGAATTGTGTGGTTGGTTATTATTAATACAAATAATATTAACACCAAAAATGTTTGCCTACCCTCCAAACGACTCAAGTTTTACGGAGGGGAGTATATTTCCGATATAATCGTAGTTACCATGAATATTACAAGGAAAACCTTTCAAACCTTCACTTCGGCTTTGACCGAGTTACTGAAACTGAAATATTGTATAATTGTTTTAACTATTATTCAGTTATCAGACCGGGTTGTATGCAAATGTGTTATACGATTTTAAGGCTTAAAAATATTCTATCGGTGTTATTTTATTTATTTTTTGGGTGACGACAACATCTGCTAAAGTTCACTTGTTCACCCCACGCAAGTGAGCGCACACAATTCAAAAGTGAATTCATTTGTTTTTAAAGTAAATCATCGCGGATTCACAACACCAACATCAGTTTGAAATTCGAACGGTGTCTCGTTCGAATTTGGAACTGATGTTTAGAGGACAATACAGCAGTTTTTTTTTTCGTAACCTTATCATTATTAATGAAATATTATTTTCTTTTTCAGGTAAGTCCCAGACAAGACTAACTCTCGTTGAGGATAGAGGTATCAAATTATACTTTTTTTTAAAGGATCACTTACTAAGGGCTGTCCAATTAATCTTTCGCCGTTTTTCAAGCAGAATCACTTTGAAACCAATTATCATTTGAACCTTTAATTATAAATATTATTGTTCGTATTACCCTGTAAAGCTGCTGATAAAATCAAACGGGGTATTACAGTAACAATATGTATTTAGCTTCAGTTTGGTATACTTAAGTAATTTTTGGCCATGCTGTGGATTAGATCCTTTTTGCTTTACTACGTCCAATTTTAAAAAGACGTATGAGATCGCCAAATTTTAACGATCGTAACTTGCCTCCAGTTTATTCCACTAGCCCTTAACCGTTGACGCGACATAACTACAAAAGTGACAGTTACTCTTAACGATCAGTTAAACAACGTCAATTTCGACGGCACTCGCACTTGGCAGCACATGTCTCCTTGCGAGTAATTGTGTCCGAATTAGTAACTACTAGCTGTTACCGGCAGTGTTGGTGCGATGGAGACATAAATAGCGAGGTTGGGAGTTGGATGGAAATGTTTTGTTACGTCTGTGTTGGTATTACTGGAGAAATAATTAGTTGGGATTTGCATTCACGATTTTGTTGGCAACGCCCACTTGACGCTTACATGTGACTGTGAATATGAACAATCTGCACATCATTCATAAAGGGTGTAACAAGACCCTTAACGAAGCCAAAATGCACTTGTTCTCTCCGTCATTGCGATCATTGTTTTGTTCTAGACCATACCTGGGAACCTTCTAGTTACGGAGATATTGGGGGTCAAAGTTCCAACTTTTTCACAACTTTTTTCATAAATACATGTTTTTAACGGAAGATTTTTACTGTAAACACCTCCACGACCCCCGTACTATTCAATCCATCCATCAGCACAATGTTTTGAGTGCGCTATATTGAGTCCTATCGTAAAACGTGATTTTTCACACCAAAAAAAAAAATCCTTTCCCAGGAATAATTTTTGCGTAAAGTGACTTATTTTGATGTACAGAATGCTTGGTTGACAGCTTCGTGAAGGGTCCTGTTACACCCTGTATACTAGTAACAAAAGGCATTCCATGAGGATATTCCATGTTCTGTAATCTAAGAATCATTGTAATAAACACTATGTCTAACTCAAAATCTCCAACTCAAAATATTTACAATCCAAATCAATCGATCTCCCAAAACGACATCACAAATAACCTCTATAGGTACCAAGAGTTCTATAATACTATTCTCCAAAAGTCTACATCGTATATCTATACTAATATTATAAAGAGGTAAAATGGTTTGTAAGTTTGTATGTAGGGGGTAATCTCTGGGACTACTGAACCGATTTTGAAAATTCTTTCACTAATAGGAAGCTACATTATCCCCGAGTGCCACAGGCTATATTAACAACGTGCCCGTGGGATAATTTCCGACCAAAACGCGAGCGAAGCCGCGGGCAACAGCTAGTTTACAATATGTAACCTCACTAATACATCCTTTTAAATAGTAATCCATTTGAAACACGCAACAAAAATTCCTCCCGTCTAATTGAGGACTTCCTCTTTATTTTGAAGACAATTAAAAACACAGCACTATTGTACACTTCGTCCATTGCAACAAATGGCCCCGGAATTAGCAACATTGTCGTTACGGCGACGTATTTAGCCACACCCGTTTGCCGTCCCGCTATAAACTGCAGCGTCCGTCTCTATTTGTTACGGCTTAGCCACAAACTCCACGATCAAGCGACACACGTTCTAGCGGCGACTCGCTCACGGTTCCGTACCAAAGTTCTCAATCGAGCAAACGCGAAAAACACACGTTTCTTTTATGAGGGCCCATTTTAACTTTATTCCTTTGGAATTATTTGGTGTTATAGTGGCTATATTAGTACACACTTTGAAATTTCAAGTGTCTACGTATAACGGTTCAAAAGTGGTTTAGCCCATGGCCCAAGTCACCGCGACGAAGTCGGACGAAACAAGTGAACCGCGCGTATGACTCACGAGTCGCATCTCCTGAGGTCGTCAACAGGGCATTAAGTTTTAGTGGTACCAGGCTATTGATTCTCTATATTCGAACGGTGTCTCGTTGTGAATCCGCGGTGATTTGCTTTAAAAACAAATGAGTTCGCTTTCGAATTGTGTGCGCTCATTTGAGTGAGTTTCAAAGCAAACTTTGTCATGTATTTGTGCTATTCTGTAAAGCAAACTTTACAGAATAGCACAAATACAAAGGCTTCTTATACCAAAATAATGTTGGGCGAAAGAGTAAAGTATGAATCAGCATCATTTTCGAAGCAAATTAGACTCAGGCCCCGTACTTCCGTAACCTCAAAAAAAAAAACAACAGAACACATGAGCACTTTTCTCCTTGAATACAAAAATATCCGTTTACTACTTTCCATATTCTAATTTTACGAAGGCAACGTCGAAACGGTGTCCATTTTTTAACACACGCTGTTTTGTCCTCCTGGGGCCTCAGTACAAGGCCTTTCCATTTATATGGGAGTGGCCTGGGCTCAGGGGACAACCCGTTTGCCCACAACCTTGACGGCGTCTGTTTTTGCAGGTTCTGGCCAGGATTGTGTGTAAAAATATTCATTATATGGAGTAATTTGAGGGTTGAGTGGATGAGGTTAATGGATTAGAGTTCTTCTTAGTTCTGTGCTGCTGTTGTGGGTAATTTCAGTGATTTGTGGAGCTAGTTTTATAATTTTGTGGTACAGCGCAATTACCTCTTCCTATAAGGTGTAAACGGGTCCATCATGAAGCCGTCAACCTAGCATTATGTTCATCAAATTAAGTAACTCTACGCAAAAGATATTGCTGCGAAACGACTTGTTTTTCGGGTGAAAAACATGAAAACGTTTTACGGTAAGACTCAAACTAACGCACTCTAAACATTGTGCTGATGGATGCATTGAATACTACGGGGGTCATGGAAGTATTTAAAGTAAAACTATAAAAATAATAACTTTGATTAAAAAAAAAAGAACTTGTGAAGAAGTTGGAACTTTGAATCCCCATAACTCCGTAACTACAAGTTTCCCAGGTATGATCCAGAACAAAAAAAGTATCGCAATGACGGGGAAAACAAATGCCTTTCGGCTTCGTTTTTCACCCATTTTACAGGGAAGGAATGGCACACTTTTTCTTTTCGAATCAATGACACAACACTCGTTTAGTTTGTAACTACAGAACTTTGTTTACACGCCCAGTAGGTGGTCATGTTTATCGCGGCTTCAGTAGTGTTCTTTAGGTCCTCAAATGTGCTGGAACGAGGTTAATTTAGAAAGTCCAACATGCCAGGACTGTGCATACTGTGTTGCCGAATCCAGAATTTCTCGAACATCCGAGATACTCTACTCTTTTTTTTCTTCGTATTTCTACATATGTATCTAAACAAGAGGCAGGAGGCGTAGTTCTACAGGTTTTTCAACACGTTTGACATAATTTTTTCAGTAGCTTAGCAAAGCATAATCAGCCCGAACTCGAACTCAAATTTAGAAGCATATGCCAATCAAAAATATTTTTTACTTTTTGATCACCATTATCGATGACAATGTATTTTAAGACCCTCAGAATTTGCTCAGCCTAAACCAGAAAGACGATAACAATCAATTTGGAAGTTATAATCCAGATTTAACTAGTGCACTTAGAAAGGATTTGGCGAAACTCCGACGAGTCACACGTCTAGACGTTTCTATATGAGCCAAGTCGTTGCATCAATATATTCCCACAACCCGGAACTCGAAGATTGCTGAGAAGTACCGTTTACCAATACGGTGGGTAGTATTGAATCAACACTGAAGTGGACAGACCGACAGATGTCATTTATCATGCTCCACAACGAGGTTAAGTGCAGTTAGTATGGGAGAGTACTGTTGGGATTGACGCGGTTGGGAAGACTATACAAGATCTATATGTATATAAAAAAAAATGAAGTTTCTGTTTTGTACGGTGCACGTACTATCGCGGCCTTTTCCGCCTGATCAGTTAAAAATTTTTTCGCTTAAATCATGCGGAGGCGCCGAGCCACGCCCCCTTAAAGTTTAGGCCCATTAGGAAAGCGTTTACGCAATTAGTTGCAATCTGCATTGCGCAGCTTAGTGACGTATCCTGTGTACACTTTTTGCGAATTTTACGGACGAACTTTGGCGCGCTTAGCGGACCTTTTGAATATTGACCATTGCTCTGTTGAATTTGAAGTTCTCGTTCAATCAATAAAAACGATATGCGACGGACGCAGGAGGCGCGATGACTAAATATTAATATTTTCGCTAATTTATTTATTTACAAATGTAATAATTTTTTATTAAAAAACAATATAACAAAACATAAAAAAAAAACATTAAATTGTCCAACGGTATCGGGAACCCCTATCGATTAGTGTATTTATTTTCGTAGTATTAAAATTGAGTAGTCAGTGACTATTTTATCACAATAATCATTGTGATAAAATAGTGAAGAAGATAAAATAGTAAAAAAATATTATTATTTACCGACTGTTCATTAATTTTAGGGAAGTTTTTGTTTAAGTACTGTATTTTTATTATTGTTTTGGGTTTTTGTTGATTTATTGAATCATTTTGAACATAATGTCCAATTTTAATATTAACGTGAATTAAAACTTAGTTAAGTAATTTTGCATTCACGAGTATTGTTGTTACGGGCGAACTCGAATACTTTCTCGCTAGCAAACGTATTATATGTTTCAATGTTTTAGGTTTGCTGGTTGATTTTAATTTGGTTGCGTATCAGTATTAACTTTTTTTTAATACATAATTTTATTAATGTAGTCAGGTTGATTAAAAATCTCGTTTAAATGAAGCCGCTTCTTATAAGAATTAGTGAGTGACTGATTCTAGACTGATTATATTATAACCTTAGATTTATTATTTAATAAGTAAGCAAATCAAAATATTATTTACCAACTGTTAATTTAATTCTAGAGAAGTTTTTCTTAATTGTGCCTTTTTATAAAAAAAAATACATCTATGCACGGATATTATCGTTTTGTTGTTACGGGCGAACTCGAATACTTTCTCGCTCACACACGCACTACTTGTTTCAATTTCTTAGGTTGGTTTTAAAGAAGCAATGCTTGCCACTGTGTAAATATCAGTATTAACTTAAAAAATATCTATAATTATAGTTAAGGTTGACCGAAATTCTCTTTTAAATGGAGCCACTTCTTACGGGAATTAGTGAGCGACTAATTATATTGTATTGTAACCCTGTTTTTAATATTTAATAAGTAATAGAAAAAATATTATTTATCGACTTAAATTTAATTCTAGTGAAGTTTTTGTCTATTGTTGTCTTTTTTTTATGTTTACTTTCAAATAATTTTGATATTTTCGCATTTATTGCAAAATGCTTATGTTTAAGTACTGTCATTTGTGGCTGCTTTCATCTGCACATATTTTTGATTACTTAATTATTTTAAAAATATTTCTTTTTTTTTTAATAAGAACGAGCAAATCATAATTTAAGTATCGTAATTTTGTAAAAAAATCATGAATGGAATAACTATTGTTTATAAAAGCTGTTGCTTGTGGCAATAATAGGTCACAGGAAGGGATGTTTTTTATTTGTTTAACTGGTAAACTATTTTAAGTTGATTCTATTACTTGTTTTTTGATTTTGTGTTTAACCTTTTTACTGTATCCAATTCATATATTGGACCCAATAAATTGTTTACGATAATCTCTGTTTTGTTGTATGACAAAACAACAAAGTATATAATTTTGGTAATAAAATTGATAAACCTGTAAACAGTATTTTAATTTTTAATTAATACACAACCGATAATAAGATTTAACTAATCAAAGTTCTAGTTAGAATAAGAGATGAGATCTAGCTAGATAAACAGCTTTTCACCCGCTAAAGCCCCATTATTTCCAATTTTATCGAAATCGTATCGAAACCGACACACGCACAAACATAATTGAGTAACGTAAGCCGAATTCAAGTAAGGTTTTTTTTCTAATAATAGTATGAAAATAACAATACATCACGTTCGGCGTGCGCCGTCGTCAGTGCGCTCGGCCGGTCGGTATTGTCTTTCTTTCATTTTTTCCATTCAACGACAACGGGGCGGAGCTAGAGAGCGCTTCAATATTTTGAGTGCAAGCAAAAATGAGCTTAGTGGTGATCAGGCAGGAGTGTCCGCGATAGTACATGGGTTTTAAAATATATTTATTACAATAAGTTAGCCAGTAGGCTCGCGTATTTGCACTTTGGACGCGACCTACATTTGGCAGTGCATTGACACTGACATATTGCATTGTTCTATGCATTTTATGTATATTACATTTTAGTGTTCAATTAGACGTGGTTTGAGTCGGACAACTTGCATTTTTATTTAGATTCATCCCGTTGAGCATTCACTGACATTTTCTGCATTTAAGTTTAAATTTGACATTTTACATCTGCATGACATTACTTATGTTAGGGAAGCACCCTACATAGTTTTTTGGTCCTTCGTAACTATTGCAAGTACTATAAGTACGTAAGTAATTTTAAAATAACAGCTTTTTACTGAATGCAATACACATTTACATTTTTGTTTGTCTGTTTGTTCCGGGCATTCTCCGAAACTTCTGGAACAATCTTGACGGGGCAGATTACTGGCAAATAGCTAATGTTATAAGGGGTAACACAGGCATTTAGAAAAAGGATTAGGGTTTTGTAGAAAAAAATGAAAACCCTCGAAATCGTTTTTTATAATCATTTCACGTGAACGAAGGCCCGTTGTACCGTATGCACCATATGCACCATTGACTTGCACCATCAATGGTGCAGAGGAGACTAATTAGTTTCGTTTGCACCATTAATATTAATACAGGTCGCGGGCAACAGCTAGTCATCATCATTTCAGCCGAAAGACGTCCACTGCTGGACATAGGTCTCCCCCAAGTGTCGCCACACTGACCGGTCCCGTGTGACTCGCATCCAGCGGATCCCCGCAACCTTCACCAGGTCATCGGTCCATCTAGTGGGAGGCCTTCCAACGCAACGGCTTCCGGTTCGCGGTCGCCACTACAGAACTTTTCGGCCAACAGCTAGTACTAAATAAATACGAGGTCTTACAGTGTAATTTAAAGAGCCTCTTGTAAAACAGAAAATCAGAAGCGCTAAGGTTCCTGAGAATTTCCATAAATAGCATTTCTTACTCAGTTCCTGGAACACTCGTTCACCTCAAGTGAGCGAACACAATTCGAAAGAATGATTTTACTAGTTATATAAATTTAGTTATAATTATATATTTTCTTGATAAATTATGTGGTGAAACTGGCTAGTTCAAAATGAGTCTGTAAACCACATACAGGGAATAACAAGACCTTTAACGAAGCCGTCAACCAAGCATTATGTACTTACATCAAAATAAGTAACTACGCAAAAATTATTGCTGCTAACGACTTTTTTTTTTTTGGGTGAAAAATCACGTTTTACGGTAGTACTCAATGTAACCTAATCAAATCATTATGCTTATTGAGGGATTGAATAGTACGGAGATCGTGGAGGTATTTACAGTATTTTTTTTTTGTTAAAAAACATGTATTTAAAAAAAAAAACTTGTGAAAATGTTGGGACTTTGACCCCCATAAATCTCCGTAACTAGAAGGTTCCCAGGTATAGTCTACAGCAAAAAAAAAATATGGCAATGACGGGGAGAAAGAGTGCCTTTCGGCTTCGTTAAGGGTCTTGTTACACTCTTTAAAAACACATGCGCCATTTTGTCCTTGGTAGTAAGCAGATACTACAGAAAGCCACGAGTTACGATCCTTACGTACTGTTTTGCAAAATACGAGTATGGAAAAAATAAGGGCGTTGTTAGCGACTTTCTGGCAACCCTGAGCAGTGACGAGCCAATAACATTGCTGAGTTTGACAGAAAACGTGGCATTGCCAGGTAGGAAATATATAGTTCCGGGTTTCGCCACCATCTAAACTTTTGTCGGGCTGAGCTACTTTTGCTTTGTCCGAATACATACATCTTATACTGATACTCTGGTTTCGAGTACTACACACCTGACTTTTCGTTAGAATACCACCAATAAGGTTAGTAAAAATAATGCCTAAATCACCAGATATAAAAGTACAAATCTTCTTATACAAATTAACTTATTTGTGTTAAAACATAACTGTTTCCACAGCGTGTAACAGAAAGGGTATATTCATATGGAACACTGTGGTACGGACTATCAAACTGAACAACTTTCTCTATGGGACCACCATCGCAATCACAAAAAATAATCAACTGCCCCATGCAAAATTTCAATACCTACTCGACCCAAATCACCCAAATGTATGGGACAGCTGATTGTGTTTTTTTTACGATTTCAATAATGGTCCCATAGAGAAAGTTGTTCAGTTTGATGGTCCGTACCACAGTCTTCCATATGACTATATTTTTTCTGTTACACGTTGTATAGTCTTGAACATTTTATAATTTGTGTCAAACCTCTCCTCACGTTTGACATAAATACGTGGGGGTCCAAGTTAATTGAAAGCGTCGTGGACTCGTGATAGTTTGCGATCCAATTACTTGTTGTTTACTATTGACAAAGGAGAAGCTTTCTTTAGTTTTATTGTTTGACTTATGATGATAAACTGATGATGACTCTGTAAGCAATACAATGAATTGTCAAAGCAATCTGACATGGACATAACCCTCCCAAACAATAAATACAAAAAAAAATTGACTCTGCAATAAATGTATAACAATAATTATATTTTTTAAGTGAAACAATTACTTTTCTTGTCATCAAATGCTTTTTATTATTTAGGTTTTATTTTGTTTTTTGAATTATTATTATTTTTTCTAATTTCTGTGTCACCTAGTTTTATGTGCATGCTGTGGTCCCCTGTAATTGAAGGAACACACGGAAAAGAACCTTTGTATAACTGTGACCAGTAATGTGTCTGTGTATCCTTTGTTGGAGATCCAAATAAATAAATAAATCAACGACTGATCCATTTTTATTGATCTTTTAGAATTAGACTTACACTGTCACTTACGGGATAGTTTCTGTAACTATTTTGAGGTCCCGATATTTCGACGCTGTAGCAAGCGCCATGATCTCGGGATGTCGGGACAATATGGGTGGATGGTAAATAAATTATAAGATGCAGATGACTAGTATTATTGGAGCTGCTGATGATTGTACAACTATCTTTGAATTGTATAGATTCAATCTCTTTAGTATTTAAAGTCCATTATTGTGTGAGTACTATGTACTAGAAAGCTATCGTTCACTGGAAAACTACGTCTTTTCTCGACTTGAATATGCCCTGGCGGTTGTGAGTATGTCATGCTCACTCAAATGTCTCGCTGATGGTGGCGCGTGAGTCGGATCATTTAGTTCCCTTCAAAATGTTTGAGTTGATTGGTGCTGATCCATGCGTCATGTTCATGAAAGGGCGCTGTCAGTTATGGTCATCTCTTAGTTGCCACGGCTTATTTGAATTAATTATTTTTAATTGTCTTTTTACTATGGACACTTTTAACGTGCACATCTTGCTAGATCGTTCTCACATAATGTAACATCTCAATATGAATGATGTAACCAAGGTTTTGTAACAATTTACTGATTTAAAAGAGTGTCCATGGAGTTTCTTGCCCGTTCTTCTCCATAGAGATCTACGCTAGGGAATGAGCAACTACAGTACCTTTACAGTTTTTATGCCTTGTGACTGGGACTGTAGCTACATTTCATTGTTATCTTTGTTTCGACAGTTCAAAAGTACCTGTAACTGGCCTAGTTGAAATAACTGATTTGGTTAAATTCGTTTACCCTCTTTCTTAATAATTGAAAATCATGGAAGATATCCCATAAGTGACAGTGTAACTTTAGGTATAAACCGTGAAACCTTAGAACAGTGTTTTAGAATTGGGCTGATAATCAGCACTTCATGAACGTTATAATTATAATGACATTACAGTCTCACAGAACGGCGGCTATTTTTTGCAAAAACAAAGTATGCTCAAATCATGATCGCCTTAACAGACAGCGGCATGCCAACATGTTTCTTCAATTGAACTTATTATTTGCTCCACCTAGCCTTCGAGACTTAGTCTTAATTGTTTTAGCAGGTATCATTCTTACCGGCTCAAGCATATAGTGGCCTATATAAGGTGTATCTGTTCATACACGAAATCTCTTAAGGGGTCATTGTGCTCATCATTATGAACAACTTTTACTATGGGACCAACCCCGAAATCGCGAAATTTGTAGCTCTGATTTGAAACTATTGAAGATAATAAATTGTCATTTTATGATTGATTACTCACTATGTATTAAAGTGTAAGCAAGCTGAGAAGAATTATAAAAAAAATAATTCATGCCTTGTTTTTTTAAAATATTTTTTTTTTATAAAGTTGCCGCAGATATCTTAAAAAAAAAAAATATATAATTTCAAATTACTCCAAAATGCTTGACATTTGCACAGGGTTCATTTGGTTGCAAATGATCAGATCTACACCCCCTTAACGGATTGTCGTCATAACCAATAACCCTGTGTACTCCGCAGGGAGTGAAATCAGACTGTGGATGATGAGGATTATGAGAGCATAGTAATTCTATTCATTTTCTTTCAATTTAAATTATCAATGAAAGTGATGTCATGGGTGACTGAGGTCTTAACAGCGTCTTCCTGCCTGATAATATCAAACATGCTATCTCCAATCTTGGAAACGTGATGCTGTTGGTTCCTCTTTGACTGTTCCACTGAAATTGTTTAATTGCACTCAGCATAAACATTATAACCCTATAACGTTCCCACTGCTGAGACACAAGCCTGCCTCCTTTTTGGGAGAGGGAGTGGTCAAAATAGTGGTCCGCTGGTGTCGGGAGCAGGGTCTAAGCCACCGTTGGTTAGGGCTGCAGAGACAGGAACTTCAATGCGGGCCGTATCAAGGAGTGCTGCCTTCTGAATCAGGCGCTTGATCCAACCGCCTAAGGAGAGCCTCGAAAGATGTTGATCGAGGCTCTTGGCTATCAGGCCATTGGCCGTTATGACAATCAGCAGAATGATAGCCGAGTTCATTCCTACATAGTATAAAACAAAATCGTTTCCCGCTGTCTGTCCCTATGTATGCTTAGATTCAGTGGCGGACCTATCATACAAGCCGAAAAGCCCTGGCTTGTTTTACAATCAAACTCAACAAATAAAAATAATAGAACATTCTTTAGGTTTCTTTAGGGGTTTCGGCCGGTGCTAACGCTTTCTCTTTCACACCCGCCGGCTTGCATCTGGCTTCTGACCTCTCATTTTCTCCTAGCAAATTTTTAATACATCTGTAGGTACTTATTTGGAGATATTGTACTGAATTTATTGTGGTAATTGGGCTTTGCCTCCCTATCGATGAAAGGGACCGGGCACGCCACTGCTTAGATTTTTAAAACTTAGGCAACGGATTAAGATGCGGGTTTTTTAAATAGATAGAGTGATTTAAGAGAAAGATTTATGTGTATAACATTGCACCCATGCGAAGCCGGGGCGGCTCGCTAGTATTCTACATGTCGACGGCCTCGTGTGACAAGGAAGCTGTAATCCACAGCGCGGCCCTAGAACGTAGTGGATGTCACATATCTTCGAATATCTCGCTTCTAGTACATGCCGGCGGTTTCCTCACAAACAATTACTGCCATACTCTTCCGCTTATCCGTATCGTAAATATAATTCGGCAAAAACAAACGCCGAGCCAATATTATCGGCTGCTAATATTATTTACGTGGGCACGCGCAACTAGGGTTACCATCCTTCATCCGTCTATTTGGACATGTTCGGCGTTTTCGCAGCTTTGGTGGTAACCATCATCATAATTTTCCTGCCCTGATCTTCTTCTATACTTCTCTATTATTTATTTGTCATAGTAGTCACATATTTCCGTACTGCCCAAATTCTAGCAAAAATATGATCTTGGTCTCTTGTCAGTTTTCGACAAAGGTTTTAATGCAAAAAAAGTTAAACGACTGTCGAAAAACAAAATAATAAAATAATAAGAAGTACGGTTTTTTTTTCTAATTATTTTTTTGATTACTCGACACTTGAAGCTATGTTTTGAGGCGGACTTTATGCCATAAGCATTTTCTACCAGCTAAACTTCGGGTGATGTAGACACAAACACTCCGGCAGTTGTCTTGTTTTTTTGGCAGGACTTTTCTTTCGGAATGGTAACCCTACGCGCAACGGGAGGCGGATGTGACCGAATTCGCGACTGAAGGAGCTTCGGCCTCCCGGTAAAGCGATTTGTCAATACTCGGCATTTCGATGTGCGAAATGTTTTGATACTTGCTGTTTCATTTTTATTTATTTTTTTATAAAAATGCATCACTTTAAACAAAAAATGTAATGCTATGGAAGACACAGGCGTAGATGGACTGAACGCCTGTAGGCTAGATAAGTCAATGTTGGTTCTGGATCGAGTTGAGTGGAAAAAAAGAAAACGAGGCAAAGGCCTGTAGCCTGGGGCAAAGCAATCTGTTAATGATAATAAACATGTTGTTCATACATAATCAATAAGGTAGATTATCATACTTGCGTCACAGATTTTCTGTCTGGGTTCCGAAGGTGACATTATATCTACGATAACGATGATTGAAAAGTCAATGACGTATTGGATTGACATAAGCCACCGAGTACAAAACAGAGTGGAAGGGGAACATCGACCGCGGGCCTGTGGACGGTGAGCTATGGGCTAGCTCGCCGTCCGCCCGTCTTATGACGACAGGCCGTGTCGACGGCGCGTTCGTTTTCCACGCGCGCCTCAAAGAGAGTCAGCAAACAGGAAGGGGTCCGAAAGGACCGATGCCTGTCAGGGCTGCGGGACTGTTCCAAAGAGATACCGCGGCCCTGGAACACAAAGGGCACAAGAAGGAACATGGATGGGTTTTAGTCAGTAGAAGTCTGACACTCCCTTCCGCTCCGCCGAGGGTGGGATCATTTGATGATTTCCCATAAGAAAAAAAAAGGGGGACGCACAAACTTTTGTGTAATTCAGAATAGATTTCAACAAAAAAAAACACTGAAGATAAACATGAGCCAGCAACAACCTATGCGTAGTAAAAACCTAATTTCTTCTTCTACCCACGAGACAGCGAAAAACAATGTGTAACGAATGATTTGAATCAACAATTTCCACTTGTAATTCAGAAACCTGTCTTTCTATAATTTGTACATTAACATAGAAATTATATTACGTAAAATATGGAATATTTCATAAGCAAACTTCTCTCTTTGCTTTCAAGGCTTCTATTAATGGAAAGTAATTTTGAAATAAATGGAATATGTAAAACGTTTAATGATTACGTACATTTCAGTTTCTTATTATTTGCCTGGTGTCCCCGACATGAGAGATAAATACAATTTAATGTGTTAACCTACCTAACTTTTTCTTAACGTGATGATATTTTTGTAAGTACAGGAAAATCTTATTATATACATACAAATCTACATTATTTACTATACTCGTTGAACAGCATTTTCCGGGCTTACCATTTAGAGCCTATTAACCCGAGAAATGTCGCATGAGCCGACGATAGGATAGTCAGCGTCAGTAAGTGCTACTGTAAACTTTAAAATGTTAAAGCTTGAGGGGTTAGCACTTACTGACGCTGTGAGTACCTACTTATGAAACGAGAATAAATATAATTGTTAAAACCGTGGAGCTTTTACGAGGAGCTTGACGGGCTGACTACTTAGAGTAATTAAGGTAATCTATTTTTAGAATTTTGAGAGAAACGAAGGTTTTAGAGATTTATCTAGTTTAAGGTCGAACATTGCTAGAGATCGCAGAAAACAAAGAGAAACGAGAATTCTTTTCCCAGCTTTAGTATCAATGTAAGAAAAACTAGTAAAATAAAGAAAGATCTGTCAATGGCCTCTAACTGCCATTGCAGTTTCATTTTAATTGGCGCCCAACAAAAATAATGCATAGTATCAAAATCAGCTAATCGCGCTACAATTCATCGGGCAGCAAGTTTTGATCGTCGCGGCATTCGCATCGTTAAGTGATTGGCTCTTACGGTCCGCAGATCGACTGAATGATTTTATATACCAACAATATTATGTATCACTTTTGGGAATTTTTGTGAACATCTAAAAGGGAACCCCCCTAAACAAAACACTAGAAACTACTCCTAAAAGCTAGAGTCTACAGTGTTGAACTGTAGATTCTGGGTGCCTTTACTTTCACCCGACTACGGCGAAGCCAAAAGGAAGGATTTTAGCAGTCTATGTATGTTTGTATTTACGCCCGTTCCTCCGTAGCGCCTAAAGTATTCATCCGATTTTGATGAATAAGATGTCAATCAATTCGTTATGATGGCCGGGGTAACATAAGCTACAAACCGAAAAAAAACCGCTATTTTAATAAAGCGTGATTTTTCAGTAGGTTGTCAGGATTTTAGTGGTACTCGTAGTATACCACACAAATTCTTCTTTTACGTAGTCTTTCACAAGTATCGCTAATGGGATAGGTTCGTAGCTAAACAATAACATCAGCACAGGGGGCCTAAAATCATAACATGAATTACGTTAAAAATCTTAAAATAGTCACAGACACAGTTAATACTATGAATTGTCACTTTGTGTCCATTTTACGAATTGTAACGTAATTCATATTATTTTCCTATTCTGCTAAAGCGGCCATTTTAGACCCCCAGATCGATCTACAAGATGATTTACAACGCTCTTTGTTGATTTTACGCAATGCATATTGGAATAACTGCAATTTATGCATGCTAGTCGGTCTTCGCCACATTTGGCTAGTTACCATAGACAACTTTCCGTGCCTTTTTTTTTACCGATGGGAAATCATCAAATAACCCCTCCCGCTCTGGGCTGAGCAGGAGGGAGTGTCAGACTTGTACTGACTAAAACCCATCCATGTTCCTTCCTTTGCCCTTTGTGTTCCAGGGCCGCGGTATCTCTTTCGAACAGTCCCGCAACAAAAGGCCTCTTTTTCTGTTTAGCAGTAACGTTGGTTAAATTTGGTACTTTCCGTGCCTCGGAAAGCAAGTTGAGAAATTAATCTCGGCTGTCATTCGTAGATCTTTGTCAGTCGGTACGGGTAGTCATAATCCCCGAGGGGTTAGGCAGAGCTGTACCTAATAGTACACCCACATTTCGCCAGTTACGTATTGTATTGTATAGCGTGCTGGTGTCCGCAACTCCACGTCCAAGCGCGTATTTTGCGTGCAGAAATGCAGTTATGTTTTAAGTCCCATGTAATAGGGGGCAAGCCTATTGCCAACAACCGGGCACAAAATCAGACTCCGTGTCCTTAATAACACTTTGCCCGACCCGGGAATCGAACCCAGGACCTCATACTCAGCAGTCGCGCTTGCGACCACTCGACAAACGAGGCAGTCATGACTGTAGGTAGTCAAGGTAGTCCATGTCCCTGTCATGCTGGTATGAAGTAACGGGTTTATGGAGGTCAGATAGGCAGTCGCTCTCACTCTAAAAGCCGAACCCAACATCGTTAGCAAAACGCTATTCTAATGATGAAGAAAGTGTCCAGAATATTGTCAAGCATTTCACCACCTGCCTTTAGTGCCCTCTATAGAAATACCCTCTTCATTAGGAAAACAAAAGAAAATCTTGTAATTACCTTTTTTTAAAAATGATATTAAAGACAACAGGAGCTTTTCAAGAAATACGACTTGGTCTTTCATTGTCATAATTACCTTCAGTCAGGCGGTGATTTATGATCAAATTATACGAGTATTTCTGTGTCAGAAGATACTTAAAAACAATGATATGATAAAGCACTGAAAATGCTGTGTTTAAAATTGTCATAATAGCTCTTTTCTGCTCATGAAATATGAAGGTTCCCTGTTCTCCATCATAATCACTATTTTTCTCTGCTTCTAGTAAACATCACGTTCGAAATTCGAACCGTCTCGTTGTGAATCCCCGATGATTTACTTTAAGGTGGAAGCGTCAATGTACCCGCGAAATTGAAATTTTTAGTTTTTTGCAATTTGCCGGTCAGTGGCAGGTTGTACGTTGATGAAAAATGAGTCGCGCCAGTAACACGTATGTAGTTACAGCATTATAATCATTAAAATCATCAATAAGACCATCTAAGTTCATTTAACCCGATTGAATGAATTTTTCATGAAATTGTTACTTACAGTATTTTAATTTTTTTTAATTTAAATATTTAAAAAAATATTTTATTAATTTCAATAATATATATATACGTACAAGAAACACTTTGAATAGGCTTAAATGACAACATACATACTGACTTGCAAATTAAAAATAAAAACGTAAGAAAATTTGAATTTCGCGGGCTGCCCTGACGCTTACACCTTAAAAACAAATGAGTTCGCTTTCGAATTGTTTGCGCTTACTTGAGTGAGGTGAACTTAACAGAGTAGCACTACTGCGATTGGTTGTTATAACCTAAGAAAAAAGTGATAATGATAAATCTGGCTAGACTGAAATCTAGCAAATCATGCTTATAATGAAAATGCCATTATTTTTAACGTCACCCGCAGGACAAAATTACGGCCTTTATTTCTCAGTCCAAACATTTATCTAGACATTTGAGACTGCAAGAAACATAAAATTTATGCGTATATTCAGTCCTTAACTAAAACACATGAACTACGATCCTGATCATGATATATCTACAACGCTTAATAGAAAAATATGGGCGCGTACCTGACAAATGGTGATATTATATTACGGCCACGGCCTCGTTCGATACAACTAGCGTCAAGAGATGCACGCGCCTCATTTGTTTGCTTCGCGTGAATGCCGTCCTGCCGTCGATCCGCAGAATTTACATTTCATTTGTTTTAGCTCGCTGTCGCAAGACGCGTATCGCTTGATCGCGTATCTCGGGGCCAAGAGGTTATACTATCGACGAGTACTAAAGCCGAGAATAAAGCAAGAATCCATCATTATGTATATTCATTTGCAAAAATCAAGATATATTCCGATCTTAAGGTAATGTCGAAGATTTTGCCTGGAACAAGAGTGATCGCGGAAAGATACGCGAAGAGGAAAAGAAATATAAATATCTTTCCCGCTGTTGTTTTACCATTTCTTTTATGATTATCCTTGATGTGACGGTACTTCATAGGCTTGTTATGATAGATCGAAGATCGAACTGTCATGTTAGATTGTTTTTGAGAATGTGTAACTTTACCATATCAATACTGACTACATACTCGTAGTATAAAACAAAGTCGCTTCCCGCTGTCTGGTCCTATGTATGCTTATATCTTTAAAACTACACAACGGATGTTGATGCGGTTTTTTTTAATAGATAGAGTGATTCAAGAGGAAGGTTTATATGTTTAACATTGCACCCGTGCGAAGCCGTGGGTCGCTAGTTCTAATTACAGTTAGAAGCAGTAAAAATATTCTTTCGCCATCTGGTTGGTCTAAAGGTCACAAGTGCTGTTGCTCAGCGAGAGGACTTGCATTCGTTTCCCAGGTTGGGGGCTTAGTGTTCAGATCTCTAGCAGCTCGAAGTCTGAATTTGTGCCTGGTCGATGGCAATAGGCTCGTCCCTTATTATATGAAACTTAATTTTAATATCTGGCCAAATGTGCGTGTACACCAGTGGCGAAAGTTCCATACAACTCCATTCCACCCGGCTTCCTTTTGATAAATGGCACAGTCATTATTTTATAGGCAAATGATAAGATCACACTAAAGATATGTACTCCGGCTTACCTCTTACAAAAATTGACCCTTCGCTACTGGTGTACAGCACGTGTGCTTAACCTTTTGGGGTGTAGGTACTAATGGTAGTAGGTAGGTAGGTAATGTTATGTGTCTTTCATAACCTCACTGAGTAAATAATAGCACTTGCTTATAGAACTAAATCAAAGTATATTTACAGTAGTTTATTTGTCTGATAGTGCTGCGACTGGCACGGGTGGTGACGCTATGGAAAGTTGATGTGTACCTTCGAAGCATGTACCTAGCTAGCATTATGCCACCATTTTATTGGTATACTCCACCATTTAGGTTCGATTTCCTTATCAAAATCTGGTTTGAGGTTTCGGAATCATGAGGGAATCGATTTTATTCACTTCGTGTCCATATCAGAAGGGGCTGGATAGACTTGTCTCCACAGCAGGAAGATTTCTTCTATGCTAATATTATAAAGAGGTAAAGTTTGTGAGGTTGTATTGGTAATCTCTGGATCTACTGAACCGATTTTGAAAATTCTTTCACTGATAGGAAGCTACATTATCCGCAAGTGTCATATGCTATATTTACAACGTGACCGTGGGATAATTTCCGACCAAAACGCGAGCGAAGCCGCGGGCAACAGCTAGTTCTTTATCAGCCATATCGATTATGTAAATTTTTTATTGGATTGACGTCATCATCATCACCCTCCTGCTCTTATACCAATTCATTTGAGGTCGGCGCAGCATGTCTTCTTCTTCCATACTTCTATATTACTCGTCATCTCAGCAGACACCTCCTTTCTAGCCATATCATTCTCCTCCACACAGTCCATCTATCGTTTCTTTGGTCTTCCTCTACTCTTATAGCCATCTAAATTCATACTCAACATTTTCTTCACGACATTTTCCTTATTCCTCCGCATCACATGTCTCTTGGATTGACGTATGCCACCAAAAAAGTTTCAGTCGTTATTTTCTTGTCTAGGCCTACTGTGGCGGCCAGAGGCAGGTGAGAACTTTTTTTTAATTTGTCATCACTAATATAAAAACAGGTGAATGAGAACATGCTTAGAAAAGTCCTGGAAATTTTTAAACCAACTTATCATCTGCCTAGCCTTTTTCCAACTATTTTAGGGGCGACTTCCGGTCCAAACGAATGCAGTGGAATACCAGTATTTTACATGGAGCGACTGCCTATCTGAACTCCACAACTCAGTTAGTACTGGGCAATACGATACCCCTTGGTAAGACTGGTTGTCAGACTTTCGGGCCACTGACTTCCTGTAACGACAGTCAAAAATCTACTAATGACGGCCGGGATCAACTAAACGTGCTTTCCGGGGCACGGACGAAACTCGGTATAGGTATAACCTAGGTATGGGCGCTTTACCTGAAGATCGATCTGAGTGGCTGTTATTCTTTAACCAGCTCCTGACTCCTTAAGCCAAGTATTCAAAATAATATGCCATGGACCAACCCGCACTGGTCTACGTGGTGGTATTTAGCCCACTTCTGAAAGCATGAGTTTCAGAAGTGGGAACAGTACAGGTCGCTTATTTATGTAAAAACTACCTTCGTGAGAATTTTTATCAATTTCAAAAATACTAAACCATATCGTAGGAACAAAACACCTTTCCTCCATATATTTTAAACGCCATACCCTTATCTACGACAATCCTACCTGAGAATATTCTTTTTATGGGGCGGGTACAATAACATTGTTTTGCAGTATGTTACATATATATTTAGATATATAGAGATAGTATGTTAGATGGTACTCGTGAATAAATAAGTGGGGTAGCGTGTCTATACAACTGTTGGCTGTCACGCGAAGGAAGGATATGATGACACGCGGTATTGCTTGCGAAATATTGTATATTTTTCGCAGAAAATATCCAGAATTTTTTTTCGATCGTTAGTTGTTCATGAACCCCTCCCCGGTTCATAGACGACTGAGATGTAAAGTGTGTATGTGGCGTCTGGCGGCGGGAAGAACTCGACCCTTTACTCCACGATTGGCCAATAACAGCGATGGAAAGGGACACGACAAAGAGACACGATGGACGGGGGGATAGGTGGAAGCCGGGAAAGGCCTCTGCCCTGTTGTGGGAGACAAATACCTGCAAGCCCGCCACACTATTCCCAAACCACTATAACTCCTGAACGCCAGAATCAATAGTGGCGACCACCAGAAAAGCGCCGAGACCAGTCCCAGAAAATCAAATTAACTGTCTTGGATCCCGCAACGAAATTAATCAGAAAGTATAGCGGAGTAGGAAAACCATAATTTACATATTGGCTAAAAAGGATACCGAAAGACCACATGTCAGTATTTACGAAACTAGTATGAGCTGACTACCCCGTTGCTCTCGTGGTCGCAAGCCCAACTGCTGAGCGTGAGGTCTTAGGTTAGATTCCCGGGTCGGACGAAAAGTGCTATTGGGTTTTTCATTCGAAATTTCTCAGTAGTAGCCCGGAGTTTGGATGTTGGCGGTGTGATACCCCCGTGCCTCGGAAAGCACGTTAAGCCGTTGGTCCTGCGCCTGATCTCTCTCCGGTCGTGTCGGATTGCCGTCCCATCGGACTATGAGAGTAAAGGAATAGAAGGTGCACCTGTGTCTGCGCACACACTTGTGCACTATAATATCTCCCGCGCCGATGGGTAATCTGCGTTGAGATTGGCTGCCGTGACCGAAACGAAAGGACTACTATTGTTATTATACCTAAGCTCTCTGGTCTATTTGATTGTAACTCCGTACTACACCAAACCAGCTCCAAAGTCAGTGTTACCACCTTACTTACTTACCCGTCTGGACACACGTGTGTCCAGTCTCTCGTGTCCAGTTGGTGACTAACCCCGTTGATCAAGAGGTCTATAAAATCTGACTGCTGAGTGTGATGTCCTGGGTACGAAGTCCAGGGGTAATATTGTAAGATTTTCAGTTATTGTGCCCAGCAGTGCTCTATTACACTGCAAAAGGAGTGAAATGGTAGTTTGGGTGGTGGTGATGAGATAGGCAGTCGCTCCATACAATATACTTCAGCTGCATCCGGCTAGACTGGTACAATTCAACAGCATCCGGGTAGACTGGCAGTGGTAGCTGTTGGCAAAAGGATAGGAAGAATATGATCATAGTCAACTAGACACCCTTGCTTACATCTTCGGCCAATATAATAATAATAATAACCAGCAACCAGCTACCAGCCACCCTGCGAAGATGGTCGGTCCACCGAGCCTGAGGACGTCCCACCTTACGTTTGCCGATTCGCGGTCTCCACTCAAGCACACGTCTACCCCAACGGTCATCGGTTCTACGGCTAATATGACCGGCCTATTGCCACTTCAGCTTACTTATTCTGTGAGCTATGTCGACAACTCTGGTTCTCTGTCGGATCACCTCGTTCTGGATGCGATCCCTATGCGAATATAGGCATGGTGTAACCTTTTCCATTTTTATACACTTATAAATTATGGAGCTCGTGGTTCCGATAACAGTTGCTCGGATTGACCTTTAGGTTAAGCCGCGCTTGCCTAGGTTTGTTCGTGGATGGGTGACCACCCTTAATATACAGAGTTCCCTCAGTCCCTCAGAAAGCCCATTAAGCCGTTGGTCCCGGCTGCCATTCATAAATCTTTGAAAGTCGTTACAGGTAGTCAGTGGCCCGAAAGTCTCATGACAACCAGTCTTACCAAGGGGTACCGTAGTACCCAGTACTAACTGCGTTATGGAGGTCAGATAGGCAGTCGCTTTATATAAAGTACTGGTATTCAGCTGCATCCGGTTAGACTGGAAGCCGACCACAACATAGTTGGGATTAGGCTAGGCAGAAGGACATGTAACATTTTTGCCGTTTTTTATACACTAGTAAATAATTTTGGTCATGTAAGCAAACGTTGCTTACTGGAGCAAGACCGGACACAGCAAATAAAAACTACATAAAGTAAATCCACAAACATACAAATAAGCAACATTTATTATTAGATATTGCCAAATATTATCGACGCATAAAACTGGAGAAACATACCGTTTTCCTGAGTTATGTAAGTCGCGTGTCGAACGAAAAACTACCTTGACGTCATAAAATTAGGGTTCATGTTGAGTTTGTGAGCAGTTATTGATGGTACCGCAGTCGGTGATGTAACAGATGTCTGTTAGAATAGTTGGAGGTGCTTTAGGGGTTATTTTCGTTCAGCAAGGAAATCATTCTTGGTTAAAGTACAAATTTTTAAGTGAGTTCAGGTGGCCTACTATGACGTCTTAAAGCAGGAATTATTCCAGTGTGGGAAAGAGACAGAGCTATACAGGTCGTCTAGCGCCATCTCTCACAGGTCATTCTAAAATTTAAAACTCAAACTCGCAGGCACTTTGGAATTTTCGAGAAGACGATCGGCCAGAATGTTGAAGCTTCAGGCCTATTATTCTCTGAAAACAAATCTTTAATCATTTTATCTCCAAAAACTCATGCATGAAAACGCTTGAAACATTGGGAATGTTACGGCCATCATATGGTTTGTGTTTCAATACAAGGACCGGGGGTTTCCGTATCCAGATGTTACAAGGGCAAAAGAAAAAGCTCATGCAATATAAAGTACGTCTCTTGTTCCTATGTTTTGTGACGATTTTACATCTTCGCTTTCTTATTTGCAAGAATGATAATAGCGCCATAAATAGTTAATAAAAAAAAACTGTCAACATAAAATACATATTACTATAGGCAAGAGGGCATAGACAAGTGAAAATCTCATTAAAAGGTTGCGTACTCCTACAATGACTTTGACATAAGCATTTCGCCTTTTCGGTAGCTTATGTCAAAGTCATTCTTGACATTTCCCATCATCGTTTTCAGTTTAGGGTGTAACAAGACCCTTAACGGAGCCGAAAGGTACTTGTTCTCCCCGTCATTGCGATCATTTTTTTGTTCTAGACCATCCTGGGAACCTTCTAGTTACAGAGATATTCTTGGTCAAAGTTCCAACTTCTTCACATGTTTTTTTTTTTAAATACATGTTTTTAATATATGTTTTTTTTTACTTTAAACACCTCCACGACCCCCGTACTATTCAATCTATCCACCAGCACAATGTTTTGAGTGCGTACATTGAGTCCTACCGTAAAACGTGATTTTTCACCCCATAAAAAGTGTAATTATCAGCAATAATTTTTGCGTAAAGTTACTTAGTTTGATGTACAGAATGCTTGGTTGACGGCTTCTCTATGGGTCTTGTTACATCCTGTAGAATGTCAATTTGTCTATGACCTGAGTGTGGGAATCTTTACACAAAACATTTTGCCGCATCAGCACCTCCCTAGCTTTTTCCCAAATATGTCGGGGTCGGCTTCCAGTCTAACCGGTTACATGGAGCGACTGCCTATCTGACCTTTACAACCCAGTTAGTACTGGGTACTAGGGTACTACGATACCTCTTGGTAAGACTGTTTGTCAGACTTACTGGCCACTGACATCTGACAACCTGAAACGACTGTCATTTATCTACAAATGACAGCCGAAACCAACGGTTTAAAGTGCTTTCCGAGGCACGGAGAAAACTCGGTGTGTAATGGGTGGTCACCTATCCACGCACCTACCTAGGCAAGCGCAGCTTAACCTGACGATCGACCGGAGCAGCAACTTTTTCTGAACAAAATCTTGCGTAAATCGATATTACCGCAAGATTTTGTTCAGAAATAATAAAAACCTAAATAATTACTTTAAGATTATCCAATTCCTACACTATGTATCCCAGACACATAGGGACAGGCCAGTCAAATACCCCTCATCTACCACATACCGTCACGAGCAGGCGTAGGGAGTATTCCGTTATTTATATTATTACACCCCTGATGAGACCCTGGAATTTATCGCTATCTTCACGGTTTTCTTACACGGGTGGGCAGTAAGCTAAGCGTTATTAAATTGATGGGAATAATTTATTGCATTTAGGTACTGGAGTTGTCGTTATGGCCGGTGGTGCAGAGGCTTAGGGTATTGGATGCTGAATGTCGAGGTTGTAATTTGAATCTAGTTATGTTAGTTCTTTGATCCAGTTTTCTATGAACTTCTTTAGTTAGTCATGGGGATAATTATTTTAATTACTCATTTTAGGTTCTCCCACAAAATATATTAAACACTAGCGGCCCGTCCTGGCTTCGCACGGGTGGACATAAGATTGTGTTTATATTTTATATATAGCCCATGTTACTCAGGGTGAATGTAGCTTTCTAATGATCAAATAATTTTTGATATCGGCGCAGTAGTTTTTGAGTTTATTCATCACAAACATACACACAAAAATACAAATCTTTCCTTCTTATAATATTAGTGTAGACAACGCATTACACATATAAAATAATGGACAACATCAAGTATTTCGTAGGTGTACTCCTTTAATTATAGGAGACTACAGCATACACAATAAAATAAAAACAACTAAGCTAACAAATTAGGAACTTAATAAAATAAATATTGACAGTTTAAGAATATACAAACACGCCATAGATTCAGTAAATAATAGAACATGCAATCATAAAATACCTAACATTAAATCTTATCTGACGATATTTTGGATACTTGTAAAGTGTCATCTATTCATCATGAAGTGAGCAAGTTTGGTAATCTGTGGTCTGATTTTCTCTGCTTTTATAATTAATACTTTTATAATTTAATGAGAGTTATTGGCAAAATTGGTAGAGCCATTACGAGATCGATTTTACAGCAATGTTTAGAGGAAATGCGGTAGGTATTCAACTAGCGCGATTTCAACATTGGTGCGATAAGGACAACTACAGATCCAACAAGTAAAAAGTCGTAATTCGAGGTTTTGCTCTCGACTATTTCCTTCTCCAATATTCGACCAATTTAAAAGATATTTCATAAACTGAATAAGAAGCATATATACTGTGTTCCTATGTTTTTCTTTTTTCATTAATAGTTGTCGAATTTGTACACAAGGTCTCTGTTGATAGCGGTCCAAATTGGCCCTTTTTAAGCATTTTATAAAGGTACTAGCGCTGATACAGATTATGTATCATCAAAAAGGAAAACATAGGGACATAGAAAAGGTTGATATTTATTTAACTGTAAAAAATCAAAGCTCTAAAGTCATAAACCAGAAGGAAAAAGGCGAGAGCGTTTGTATGGAGGAAAGACCAACCGCGTTTCCTCTTAGGAGGGAACAGGGCCTGCGAGGAATTTAAAAAGTAGGTATTTGAAAAAACTGTTGCCATCGCGCTACACATGAACAACCGACTTATCAATGTGTGAATGCATAGTCTGTGTAAGCGCACTGTGTGTGTGTGTGCGTACTGAGAGAGCACCGCATGTGAATTGGAAAAATATTAAAGCCCTCATTTCAAAAGTTCGTCCTAAGATAATCTACGGCCATATACATTACTCTCAAGCTTGCTGTGTTCTGATTTGTAAGGTCAGGAAATCACAGGGGCATAATCATTTGACTCAAATGTTTATGCCGTGCCTGATAGAGCCACGTAAGTCACGTAACTCAAATGATTTGAGTTACGTGGTTCTATGGTCAGCAAAACATTAGCAAACCGTTCGGTGTTGTAGAAACTAACTCGATGGTAAGCTCAATAGGTCGGCTTGTTTGCTAACCCACAAAATAAAAAAGTATTACCCTTCAAAAAAAGATCTTTACGGTTCATTACTAACCCTCCATAAGTGGACTCGTATTTGGTCAATTTAAAAAAGCCCCTTCACACTCGTAATGCTTATTTAATAGCTCAAATAAATCATAAAACAAATGACCGTTTATTTAAAGCTCACTTTGCATCGCCGCGGATTGGAATCTAAACGAATTTTTGTAAAGAAATCTTACAACGCATATTGAACTTTATTTCAATTGGAGTATTAAAAAACAAGATACGAGCTGCTAAATTTTTCGGGAATTCCCGAGAGTTCTCCAAAAGATTCGCAACTTATTTTTTGACTCGTATCTAGTCTGCACATTACACAATTAACACAAAGTTCATTTTGCTTTTTAAGATTTCGCTACGTTTTTTCTTCCATTCCATTCCGCGGCAATGTAAATTGAACCTTAACGTCCTACGACCTTTCTCGAAATGCGACATATGTTTGATTTGTAGATCAAGTTATTATTATTGTAATAAAAATAATGTTTTTATGAACTATGAAATTGTGTTTTGGTAATGATGTGGGCGTCATAATTGTATTAATGATTATTATTTTTATGTCAACTGGGTTTTCACATGCAATAGATGGTTTAATATTTATATTTCGAAATACTAATTATCGTTACGCCTGTCTTTAACAGGGTGTAAACAGAGGTGTGCTGCTCGATAAAGTTCACTAGTTCACCTCACTCAAGTGAGCGCACACAATTCGAAAGCGAACTCATTTGTTTTTATAGTAAATAATCGCGGATTCACAACGAGACACCGTTCGAATTTCGAACGTGATGTTTAGAGAATAGCTTCAATGAGGGCTATCGTTTATGAGTTCACCAGATGGCGCCACGGTCGAATATAATTCTCTTTTATTTATTTATTTATTTATTTATTTATTTATTAACTATGGAAGACTTACAGCTAAAATAAACAGATTAAAAAAAAAATTGTATGTGAGACTATCAGCCAATTAAAAGTCCTCACTTCTAAAATCCAGATTTTAAAAATAGGGTGTGAACACTGTGAACAATGCAATAAAGCCACAAAAAAAAAATACAGGATAACTTACAAGCTTAAGCTCAATTAACAATTACTGCTACATTAAATATCTAAACAATAATAAAAAACTTGAACAAACTAAATCTTAATTAAAAAAGCTAAGGCTCAGGCACTTTCTGGCCGAGGGCACACTCGTTATGAAAGCGTCAAAATCATGCTGTTTGCACATATTATTAAAGCTTCTACTTTAGACCTGCTTTCTGCTTTATACTTTAGAGTACCCATAACTTCTTAAAGAGTTTATATTATTACGTATAACAACATAGTGTAAACTTCAGATACATATTTACAATATTCTCCCTAAAATTAACAAGCAGGAATTTAAAAAAAAAAACGTTTTTTTATTTTTCCTTTTTTAGTCGCAATATTCTACACAAATATTTGCTATACATTTATTTTACATTGTTAAAAACACATTTCATGGTAATAGCCCCCCCCCCCCAATAAAATGGTAATGGTGGTGGTTGGTAATCCCCAATAAAATGTAACTTGTATCGTTATCATACCTAACTGTCGAAATCTGGGTGTACTGTACACATCTGCGTACTCCCTCAGAGCATACAGGCGTTATGTTATGTTCTAATATTGTGTAAAAAATAAACATCCAAGCGATTGCAGCAATCACGACAGATTTTCTGTCTATTAATGAATCGTTCCATTGTATATCTCCGAAGATCAGCATCAGATCCTGACTTATACCTTCCATCATCGGCTCAGCGACTTGAAATAATGATTATCAGGTGCAAATATTGTTAGAAAGGACCTATAGGGTTGCCCTCGAGTTCCCTGGGATCCCATCATCAGATTCTAACTTTGTGACAACGGGACCACCTCAGTAGTATAGGCTTTCGAATAAAAAAAGAATTTTGACAATCGGTCCACAATTAGCGGAGAAATCGGTGAACATACGGGACACACAGTCAAACGTAGAACCTCCTCATTTTGTTTGAAGTCGGTTAAAATATTGTCAAAAGAGTTTTGGTGAAACATTAGTGAACCGCTAACAATACATTCCATGGTAATAGGCTTATCCCCAATAAAATAGAACTTAACATACCTAACTTTCGAAAAGTTGTACAGTGCACATCTGCGTACCTCTTAGAACATACAAGCGTGATATTATGTTATGATGTTGTATAAACAGTAAACATCCAAGCGATTGCAGCAATCACGACAGATTTGCTGTCTATTTTTGAAGAGTTCCATAGTATATCTCCGAAGATCAGCATCACATCTTTACCAAATTTAAATGGGACCACCGCGAAACAATATTCTACAAAACAAAAAAGAATCATCGAAATCGGTTCACAATTGGCGAAGATATCGCTGAACATACACACAAAAAAACTTAAGTCTTGATAACCTCCTCCTTTTGGAAGTAGGTTAAAAATAATTTTTACCTACCAAGTACAAAAAAAGTACTAAAAAATAAAATCTTAAGTTGCTACTTAAAATCTTCAAGTCATAATTAATTGGAAATGGCTCAATCTACACCAGAATCGTGAATGTTAGTAATTAATACGTGATAAAAAGCACGCAATGGGCGAACACTCTATGACATCTGACATTTCGGTGACCTCGCGCTACACTATCGCCTCTAGCGGCGAATTCATACGCGATAGCCCCCATTGCACAGCGGTACCTAATGTTTTTGTGCGAGCAGCGGTGGCCCCGTAGTGGCGGCTCCGACTTACGAATAGTAAGTCGTGGGTTCGTACCCAGGCGCATTACTTTGTGTAATTTATTTCATCACCACTGCTCTCAAATACGGTGAAGGAATACATCGTGAGGAAACCGGCATGTCCTAGAACCAAGAATTCGAAGACATGTGCCATCTACCAACCCGCACTGGGCTCGCGTGGTGAATTATAGCCCATTCCCTATCACAGAGAGGCCGTGTCTCCCAGCTGTGGGAACATTATAGGCTGATTATGCTAATGTTTTTGTGTAACCTTATCATTAAAATTAATATATTTTTTCTTTTTCAGGTAAGTTCCAGGAAAGACAGTCTTTCGTGAAGGATATAGGTATCAGATAACTATTTAGTTACTACTTAAAATAATATAACTCGCCTGGATGGTCTAGTGGTCGCAAGTGCGATTACTGGGCATGAGGTCTTGGGTTCGATTCACAGGTCGGACAGTGTTACTGAGTTTTTTCATCAGGAATTTCTCAGTAGCAGCCACGCAGTCTGGATTTGTGCCAGGTTGATGGCAATAGGCTCGCCTTCTTTTACATGGGACTTTAACATAACTGGATAATAGAATAGAATATAATTCTATTTTGCAAACATGGGTAATACACAATAGTTGTTATGAAATATCAAGGCTCAGCCATATTTTTGGTCAGAAAGCAACTCACTAGTTTTAAACCCGTTAAAGTCAAAGTTTATGATTTTGGGGAGTACGAAAATGATCAGCGCAATACTGTCAGCTAAGCCACAAGTCATTATCAGGGGCGATAAAATCGACAGAGTAGAAACTGCTTGCAATCTTGGTCTAACTATGGATCCTCAACTACGTTTTGAGAAGCATATTAGTAACTCCATGAGGAATTGTTTTTATAGATTAAAGTTACTGTACTCCATTAGAGAATACCTGAGTGTTGAACTACGCAAGCAACTAGTAGACAGTCTTATTTTGTCTAGACTTAATTACTGTGACACCGTGTACGGACCATGTCTGTTAGAAAGAACCAATAAATTTGACTTGACTTGATTTGAATTTGACGACCCGAATGGCGCAGCGGTAGTGAGGCTGCCTTACGTTCTTAGGGTCCCGGGTTCGAATCCCGGTAGGAGCAAATGTTTGTGTGATGAGCATGGACATTTGTTTCCGAGTCATGGATGTTTATATGTATAATAAGTATGTATTTACAAACAAAAAGTATCTATGTATTATTATCAACTATCTGGTGTCCACGACACAAGCCTCGTTGCTTAGTGTGGCACCTAGATGGCGCTATGTGTAATGTCTAGCGATATTTATTTATTATTATTATTTATTAATTAATTCAACGAATACAAAATGCATGTACACGGTTTTGTGTTAATATCCCTCGTAGAAGTCATGTCACTCCTTTTAATAACGAAAATAATATTTTGAAAATGGCTGCTAGGAGAAGGTTGCATCTGGCTAGTCTGCTTTTTGGAGTGGTCACTACACAGAAACCACACTACCTTTTTGATAAGCTAAGTTGGAGACAGAGTAAATACGAGCCGCGTTATTCCACCCAACCGCTTTGTAATCCGCAACACAGAACTGCAGCATTCAGGGGTTGCTTCAAATTCGCCGCCACACACTGTTGGAATGACCTTCCACCACCAGTGAGAGTCCTGAAATCAAAAAGGTGTTTTTTAAATATTTTAAAGAAAAGATTCATGAAAATGCAGCAATCTGATGGTGGGTAAATCTTATTGCACCAGTGCACTTGGAGCTTACCTCAACGTCATGGCCTAAGGGCAATTGGAGAAGGTCACCAACAGAGTAGGGCGCGCTCACGGTTGATGCATTGCGCCTTTCAATGGATTAATCCATGGCAAATGCGTTTACTTCGTTTGAACAAGCGACGCCATTTCATAAACCAAAATGCATATGGCCGCCACGCCCATGCTTCATTCCTGGAATTGTGTATTGTCCATTGTTGAAAATTTATTTTCATGCTGTGATCAGTGCCTGGAGATTAAATGGATATTTAATTTCAGATTTTAATAATTAGTTAATGTTAGTTGTTGAGCATCTTTCAATCTTAGCTTTGTGTTGGTTTTTGTATGTTGGCATAACATAAAGCATGTATTTTTATTTTGTTTCAAAATATTCTGTACACTTGCAAATATGATATTCGTGTTACAACTCACAATCATTATGTTTATATATTTATTTTCCAAATATACATACATTTAATATTAGTACTTACCATTATTCTTATTAGTGTATAAATAATGACTGAAACACCATAGCACACACCATGGCGGCGTCAATATGTCACTCCTTTGGTCTTTGCTGAAAATCAGCGCTGAGGACTTACGGTCCGTCCGAAGCCACAGCATTGAGCTGAGCATCGACCATTTTTGCACTGATAGGACGCGCAGTTTCATTTATGTTTCACATAGTTATCTTGCCTTCATATTTATTGTAACGTTTTAAGTTTAGTTTTGTACATGCACTGATGTGATGTGAATGTTTTTGTTTTGGGATCTCCTTATGTCAACGTTGTGTCAAAATGTCGCGTCGAAAGTGCATGTCTATGGTGTCACCAAAGCCAGACATGCACTTTCTAGGGTTCTCTATGGTGTGACCATAGGGGATCTCAAGACAGAATCGTAGATGTAGAATAGTATTCTCTGCGAAGGTAATATTAGATTTCATTTTATTTGTTTTTTGCTTTGATGTTCTTTTTCAATTTTTTTATGGTTATGTTTTATTATTGCGCATTTCTAGTCGGTGCAAAATAAATGATTTTTCTTTCTTTCTTTCTTTATATTTTACCATTCGGCATGCAAACATTATAACATTATTTATTACAATTATCATTCAATACATCAGTTAAAAAATTATATAATTTTCATTACAATTGTCATTCAATAGATCAATTAATAAATTACCATTTTCATTACAATGTAATGTGGGTGTACTATTAGGTACATCTCTGCCTAACCCTTCGGGGCTTACAGGCGTGAGGTTACGTTATTTACACCAGCCATTCAAAATCCAAGGTAAAATTTAACCCACCCATAAAAAACCTCATACAAAATCATCCACCGTTTACCCTGTGAGCCAAGCTTGAGAGCTCAGAAGCAATTTGTTCTTGTCACTCGATCACTCGTCTGACCCGTCCAACTCGTCCGATATGTTGGATATGTCGGACGATGCCCGATGACGTTCCATTCTCGCTGACGTTTGATGAAGAGTGCAGCGATGGATATGCCAGTGAAAAAAGAATTGAAAAACGTAGTTGTTGGTCTAGCTTTAGTATGGATGTTTTTTACCCGACTGAGGAGGGTAATGTGTTTATCAGCCTATCTGTATAGGCTGATAATATCTATCATTAGTAATGTATGTCATTACTTTCCAGAATTTGATCCTTAATAGCGACGCTATCGAGTGGTGTAATAAATAGTGTGTGTTGTTTTTCCAAAATCAACGGGTTGGATTCCTGGCTAGGAATATTGATTTAAAAAAAAAAACAATCATTCAGTTTTAGTTTTCATCAAAATCAGGCTCGAGACGCCTTTGAGTATTTTTCGGTATTCTTCATAGTTTCGGATTTGGCCATTCACGCCCACTTAAAAAAAACCTGTATATGTATATCTTGTTCCTTTGTGGCACCCTAGAGACCGGACGCGTGCGCCGATTTTGATGATTCTTACATCAATCGATTTGTCTTAATCTTGAGAGTGTCATTAAGACACTCTGCATGACTACATACATTACGTCACAAGACAATATGGCAGTAATCAAAATTCAATATCGCGACAAACTACGCCATACGCCTGACGGCCTGACGCCATTTTGTGAAAAATAAAGGTAGGGCCATTTTACTTTTTCATGTAATCTATACCTATATGTAGCTCTATACCTTAGTAAAAATATGTGGCTTGGCCCTGCAGTAGCCTCTTGTAGGCTCGCCTTGGCGGGGGCACTACCGTGCCTCCAGATTGAAAGGATTATACGAGCGCTAGGTTTTGCAGGCGGCTTCGCCCGCGTAGCATATTAAGCATGTTACGTTCGATGGAACGTTACAGGAACCCTCAAAAAGTCAGGGTTGATAAGGAAGTATAAATTCGGTAATACGCATAAGGTGGAAGCGAACCCCATTGAGTGACTTTTTCATGAAATAGTTATTTAATGGGGCTAAATGAACTTGGAGGGTTTTATTGAAGATTTTAATCATTATAATTCTGTAACTACATACGTGTTACTCGCGCGAACAATATTTTCATCAATATACAAAATAACACTGACCTGCAAATTGCAAAAAAACGTAAGAAAAATTGAATTTCGCGGACTACCCCGGCGCATTCACCTTAAGTTAGGCCAAACAGAATCAAAACCCAATTATAATGCCTATTACCATTTAACATTTTGTTGAAAGTAGCACAGATGTATGATATAAGTTGATTTCTCCATCGTGTTCCTTGTATACAACATACGATAAAGCGACCACATCGTCGTTCAGGTAAAGGAAAAATCTAACCCAGCTTACAACGTGTCTGAATCGATCTTTTTGACCATTGTGAGATCTTTTCTCAGATATTCATGTACTAGATATAAATAAAGTCATAGAAATTCAAACGGATGCTGTGTTGTCCATATAAGAGACGATCTTCAAAGGTATGTTAAACAGAGCACTGTGTATATGTCAAAGACGGCTGCTTATCATATACTTTTGTTACAAATGGACATACGCATTTTAGATTCGCAGCGCATTTTAGAACACAATATCCAACTGCCCAGCCGCTGTCCGCTAAAATGGCTGCTACTCAACGCACACCGCCGTCTACACCGGTTCCGGTGCCTATGCATTCCTCGTCGTCGTTTCCGAGTTTGGCAAATGCAGATTGTAGTAGCTATGGCTCCGACACTCAATTAGATTGTTCTTCAAACCGATGTGAAAAATCCGACGGGTCCAAGAACATCACGCAGAGATCTTTTAAGAGAAAATTCGTTGAGACAGGTGTTGTGGAAATCAAAGCTATGTTCGAAAGTTTCCAGCAACAACAAAATCTTAAGTTAGACCAACTCAACTCGGCGATGCACGTTATTCAAGAACAAACCATTGATATAAAAAAAGATCTACAATTTGTTTCTGATAAATACGACGCTTTCCTGGAACGTATGGGTAGATTGGAACAAGAAAATTCCAAAAGCAAAATAACCATTGCTTATTTGGAGTCGAAAATTGAGTTGCTAGAACGAAATTCCCGAGCTACTTCGGTTGAAATTCATAATATTCCTAAAGACCGCAATGAAAACAAGGAAACTTTACGCACCATTGTAAAAAATATTGGTAAAATTATAGATCAGCCAATCAATGACTCAGATGTTTACGATGCCTTCCGAATCAAAACCAAAGTCGAAAATAAGCACCCTATCATAATACAATTCACTACAACGTTCTTGAAGAACAACATGATCAAAAAAGGTAGAAAATTCAACAAGGACAATCCAAACAACAAGTTAAATACTTCGCACATTCAACTGGCCACTACATCTCAGTCTCAGCCAATTTATATTGATGAATTTTTGACACCTGCAGCCAAAAAACTTCGCTACGTTGTGAAAAATTTCAAAATGGATAATAATTACCACAGCTTCTGGAATTCATATGGCAAAATATACATAAAAGAAAAAGAAACATCTCGTCCAATTCGAATTGACTGCGAGGAGGACCTACTTAAATTAAAGTCTGATTGACTGGAACTTGTACTTACCGCCTATATTTGTCATCCCTTTATTTGTATTCTTCTTAAAAACATCACTAAACACATTTGTTCCTTACACTTTACATACAAACACTTAAACACTTACATCGCACGAATACTGTACATTACACTTGCGACATATCACTCATACAGAATTACAGTCAAAATTAAACTTAATGTCTTTAGTCAATTTAACATGAATGTGAACAGAACTTTACTCTGCGAGCATAACTATATTTGTTTTCCATATCAACAACGATATTCCGATTCACGATTTGTACTTGTACAACAGTCTAGCAGGCCTATTGCGGTGATATTTTTTCTACATACCCTACAATTAAGATTGTATCATACCTTCTCATATGATTTAATTTATACCGACAACGTTATACCAATTAATACTTTATTACATAGTATTAAAATACACTATTTCACACCACCGCACATTTGCATACTTACAATGTACAAAATATTGTCGTTTTCCAATGCATTGTTAAGCAACGGTCTTATAATTACTCAATATTCGTTTTTAATATTTTTATTTACTTTTCCATGCAGCACCAACATATTTATGATGTCACTATTCCCTAACATTAAAGTTCAATAGTACCAAAGACATAATTTCGGACTTGGATCGCATTTCTGTGGCACGCTCGTTCACCTGTGATATTGATAACTGTCAAAACATTGTAACTGACTCTGAACTATCTCTGAAAGTTATACACCAAAATATTAGAAGCATTACGCGTAATACACCGGGTTTACTCACATTACTAGAGAGATCGCAAGTAGATTGGGACTTCATTGTGTTGACGGAATGCTGGTTATCTTGTGCACACAACATTCCTCTTCTTGAAGGTTATAATTACTACAAAACTAACAATTTTCTAACTCAAAACGAAGGAGTTGTTATTTACTGCAAAAATAACATTGCCGTTTGCATAGAAGAACCTATCATTTCGGATTGTAACTGTTTATTGATCAAAATTAATCAAACTACGGCCATGCTAGCAGTTTACCGACCTGCTGGTTACAAAAACCTTAATAACTTTTTTACTTCTCTTGATAATTTTCTCACAACTACCTCTTATATAAAAAACTTTATTCTTATAGGTGACTTCAATGTGAACATAACAGAGACCAACACAGACCCTAATTCTGCTCATTACCTGAACCTTTTAGCATCTCACGGCATGTTGCCGGCTTATACCTTCCCTACACACAATAAAACATGCTTAGATCACATTATATTAAAAACTCGCCTACCAGCTTCTTGTTACGTGGCTGAAACGTCCATCACTGATCATGATGCGGTTTTCCTTATCCTAGATTTAAGTAAACGCAAAAACATATCAAATAGAATTATTAAACGCCTAAATTATGAAAAAATGGACACTGAAATTTCAAATGCCAACTTTCATGAATTGTATTTAATGACGGATATTGATCTTGCTGTTCAGTACTTTGTTAACTCAATTAATTGTATTATAAAAACTAACACGCTATTTTTTAAAACCTCCAACCGTAAGAAAATCACTAAGCCTTGGATAACGACCGGATTGTTGCGGTGTATGAGGAATCGTGACAGACTGCACCAAAAGGCAAAAAAGTATCCTAACGACCAAAGTATATTGACAACCTATAAAAGATATAGAAATTTTTGTAACGAACTTTTAAAAAAGATAAAAAGGGAACATGATAAATCAGAACTTCAGACTGCTGCTAAAACTAATAACAAAGATCTATGGAACAAAATAAAAGACATTACCCACACAAAAAAATCTAGAAACGAAGCCACACAGCTAATCAATACTCATGATCCTATTTCTTCAACTAATATAATCAACGATTTTTTTGTTAATATCGGTAAAAATATTGCTGACCGCTGCTATTCTGGTAACAATATCCCGTCGCTTCCGCTCCAGCCTCATTCCAACTCGATGGTGTTTTTGCCCACGGACTTGGAAGAGATCGAAAATATAATTCATAGTCTGAAGTCTAGTTGCGCTGTTGGCTATGATAACATTTCTACTACAATTTTGAAGAGATATGGACATGTTCTCATTTCTCCAATCTTATTTATCTGCAACCTCGCCATTGACTCCGGCAAATTCCCAAATGCCTGGAAAATAGCGGAGATTCGCCCCATCTTCAAAAGTGGCGATGGAGCCTGTGTCAACAACTATAGACCAATTTCCATCCTACCGGCTTTGTCTAAGATTCTGGAAAGAATCATGAAAAAGCGCCTGGTCGACTACCTGGAAAGCAATTCACTGCTATCTCCTTCTCAGTACGGCTTTCGATCTGGCCTGTCGACCAGTGACGCCATTCACGATCTTACTAAGTTTGTTTCGGATAAGCTAGATGTGAACAAAAAAGTCATAGTAATTTTCATGGACCTGGCCAAAGCCTTTGACACAGTCTCCGTCCCACTGTTGCTGAAAAAATTGGAGAATATTGGTGTAAGGGGTACACAGCTTGAGCTTTTTTCTGACTACCTTACCAACAGATTCCAGAGAGTTAGGGTAGATGAATGGACTAGTAGTGACCTTCCCGTCGTGCATGGTGTGCCACAGGGCAGCATTCTCGGTCCTCCTTTATTTCTGACTTACATCAACGACCTCTGTGAGCTCAAGATGCCCTGCGGAAGGATCATAACTTTCGCTGATGACACAGCGCTTTTGTTTGAAGCTGATACCTGGCCCGAAGTATACGGCTACGCGCAGACGGGCTTTGATTTAGTGTTGTCATGGTTAGCTAGGAATAAACTCGCTCTCAATGTTGATAAGACTAAGTATATTTCTTTTTACATAAAAAAACCTACTTGCTCACTTGATAATTTCAAAATTACCGCTCATGCATCCTCATGCATTTTTTCTCAAAATGCTCACTGCTTATGTCCCCACCTCCAGCGAACAGAATCAGTCAAGTACCTGGGAGTCATCCTAGATAGCACTCTCAGCTTTCACCAACACATAAATGCTCTTTCCTCTAGAATTCGGAAATTAATATTTGTTTTTAAAAATCTTCGTCATGTTGCGGACTCTGGCGTAATGAAAACGGTTTACTTTGCGTTGTGCCAATCGCTGATCTCTTACTGCATAACGGTATGGGGTGGTGCTACAAAAACATCTATGCTCCGGATTGAACGTTCGCAAAGGGCCGTTTTAAAGGTCAGTAATTTCTTGCCTTTCTTATTTCCCACCAAAGAACTTTATGAGCGAGTAGGAGTATTGACTGTGCGGCAACTTTTCATTTTAAATACCATATTGCGCAGGCATTCTTCTCTTCCCTATAATCCTAGTCTTTTTGATGGAAAGCGACGTAAACACGCAGTTTGTGCTACTACTCAGTTCCACACCGCTTTCTCCCGACGGCATTTTGGTTTTCTTGCAAACAATTTGTACAACAAAATTAATAGAAGTTTGTCAATTTATTCACTAACAAATAAGCATTGCAAGATTAAAGTCTCAACCTGGTTGCAAAAAGTAGACTATGACACTACAGAGCAGTTACTTCTCGTACCCTCGTAATATTTAAACTATAATCATTTACTAGTTTATGACTGTATCATCCGACACATTACACCATCAGCCCACCTCTCCTCACACACTTCACTTGCACACATCACCTACTCACTTCACCTGTACACTTCACAGGACACTTCTTCACACCCATTGTACTACACCAATTCTAATTTTAATTTTTTTTTACGTTAATTATGTTTAATTATGTCTGCTTTTTTCCCTTCTACAATAATCATTTTTCTGAATATTCATATTAGCTATTGTATTGTATGTAAATTACATTTAATACGAGGTGAGAGCCTGGGGATCCGTCACACAGGGTATCCTAGTATGGACGCCAGTCTCTCACAAAGGAACATATATTATACATTTTGTTACAACGTTATTCTTACAGTTCTATTTATTATAACTATGTGAACCTTTGTGAAGAGAGAAAATAAAGATATTGTATTGTATTGTATACATACAATAGTTCTGGTATGAATGGTAATATTGGTAATGCACAGATTTCGCGGAAGACTTCGCGACTTATACTTTAAGGGGGTTGATAGAGGAGCACTTTAGAACACTTTTTATGTTAGCTTCAGCCCGCGAATTGTTCCGGGAACATATTCTATGGCATGCGACACTTTACTTTAAATACCTAATTCATTTTTCTCACTGCTCTCAAAACGGTGTATAGCAAAACGTGGTAAGCAACCCGGCAAGTCCTAAAACCAAAAAATCAAAGACATATGACCTCTACCAATCTCGCGTGGTTGATTATAGCCCAATCCCTCTCATAGAGAGGAGGCATGTGTCCCGACAATGGGGACGTTGGCTGATTATGCTTACCTGTGATATCTCAAGACCATCAGTGCTCGGTTGGTTGGTGGCTATAAAATCTTTTATTCGGCTGGAGTATAGTATTGGAATGTTACTGTTTTTCAGTGATCCAAAAGGCCGCGTAACGATCCCTAACTTGAGAAAAAACCGGCCAAGGACGAGTCGGACTAGCGCATGAAGGGTTCCGTACCATCGTAATAGGGCAGCCACTTTTAATTTATTTTTATTACTAGCCACTTCGCACGAGTGCAATGTTATACATATAAAACTTCCTCTTGAATCACTCTATCTATTTAAGAAAACCGCATCAAAATCCGTTGCGTATTTTTAAAGATCTAAGCATACATAGGGACAGACAGACAGCGGGAAGCGACTTTGTTTTATACTATGTAGTGATATGTAGTTGTCATAGCGGCAACAGAAATTCACATTCTGTGAAAATTTCAACTGTCTACCTATTATGGATCATGAGATACAGACAGACGGACGGACGGGTCCCGTTGGTTACCCTTCGGCTACGGAACACTTAAAAGTACACGTCGATTTGAAAACCTCCTCTCCTTTTCCGTTGAAGAAACTGCGACCGCATTTTGCCACTTAAACATTGTTCCAATTACCCCTCTTCCTAATTCTACAGCACATCCCCACCTAATTGTCAACTGTTTATAACAACCATCAAAATATTTTATCGACAAAATGTCGGCCAAATACAAAGACGGCCCTTTGGCCCATTAGTTTAAAGGGCGCCGTACACTGGGGTGGCATAGAATCCTTGAAAATATGCCGTCAGATGTATTTTGATTAATAAAGGCTAAAACTGGATTGTGGAGGTCAGATACTTAGTCGCGTCAAGTAAAAAAACTGGTAATAATGTTGGGAAAATGCTAGGCAGATGGGCTGACCTGTGTGTTACCTAGGCTCCTTTGATTATTGTTGTACTAAAACTGTTCCACTGCGTCTCAGGAAACCGAAATCGGAATCGAATTTTTTCGTCGCACGAGACGAAAAATCACACTCAATGCTCTGTAAAGTTCGCTAGTTCACATCACTCAAGTGAGCGCACATAATTCGAAAGCGAACTCATTTGTTTTTAACGTAAATCATTGCGGATTCACAACGAGACAACGTTCGAATTTCAAAATGATGTTCAGAGAACACCACAAGCTCTAAAACAAAAGCAATAAGCCTTATTATGTCAGAACAGCTCATATATACATCACGCATCACGCATGAAACGATACATATGATTTCCACTACACACTCGTAGTGAAAATAATTTCTATCGTAGACACAACCAATGGACCAAAAACATGACCTTTCTTTGACGCGCTCTGGCGACTTGACAAAGCAGTTATTCAGCAAATCTGTCAAAAACCCATCTTCCACAACCCAATACACGCCATACTTTAACTTAAATTTACAATATTGTAAGGGATACCATGTTTTCAAGTTAAATTAACTTGTTTGTACAATTCCTCGACCATTAGACTCGCAACAATTGGGCCGTTTTCTTAGAAATACGATATTTATTCAACAAGCCGAGTATTTCATCTAAAAAGGTAGATTGGGTTGCAAGGTGACAAATTCAACTTGACGTTTTGTCCGGCACTTAGGGGTGAAAGTGTTGCCCTATTTTGTGTTAGTTTTTTTAACTCTTTCTTGTTCTTTTCAGTGGGGTTAAGTGTACCTTTTTTGAATCGCGCCAGTAAAACGTATGGAGTTACACAATGAAAATCATTCAAATCATCAATACAACCCTCCAACTTCATTTAACCCTATTGAGTGACTTTTTCATGAAATAGTTATTGAATGGGGTTAATTGAAGTTGGAGGGTTGTATTGATGATTATAATGATTATAATTTTGTAACTCCATACGTGTTACTGGCGCGATTCATATTTTCATCAACATGCAATCTGACACTGACCTGCAAATTGCAATAAACCAAAGAAAATTTAAAGGAGGTGTTTTTTCCCCCATACAATTGTGGCCAAACAATGTACCTTAACAATAAAGGTACGAAGTTATAGGAAAAAAATCGCAGATTCTGAAAAAAAAAATATTGATTTATTCATGCATTTGTACCACCTGAAATTGTCGATCAAAGATGCTAAAACTTGCAACCCAAGAATTTTTATCTGGCAATCTCGTGATTCATTTCTCCGATGATGCGTTTCGTTACTTCATTTTATACACGTATGAAAACCTAAAAATATGCTATTTAGAATTTAGTTTTGTATTAAAAATAGGTTATTTTTCCCCGGCACACTTTTTTGTGAAACATTATGGGATCAAGAATTTAAAAAATACATTTATTTCACATTTCAGATTATTTTTTGCGTTTGGTTAGCTACTAGCCAAAAGACAGTGCTCCAGGGTCGATAATTTACTATTTTATTCCTTTTGTTGTTGTCGTTGTCAATATTGTCATTCAGATTATTCTAGCCCTTGTCAGACGACCGATCTTGAAAAAGTTTAATATTTTGACAGATGGAATAGTTTGACAGCCGCCAGCGCTGTTAAGAACGTTTCTTTGAACGCTGTTACGATTCGAGGTAGTGTTTTTTCATATTATTTTATTTCTTAACCTATCGAATATTGAAGGATTTAAAATACTGCTAATAACACAATATATTGGAAAGAGTTTAAATAGTAATTTGTACCTCGGTACATGTTTTGGCCGAAAAAAAAACACCTCCTTTCGCGGGTTACCTTTGCGCATTCACCTTAAAGGAGGCCAGCTCTTATGATACAGTGTACATGTCCTTACCAAGACAAACGACTTCCTTTCAATTTTTCTGTAACAGGCGCCACTTTCAACACACACTAACTATACTACTCCTGAAAAAACAGTTAAACAAGTACCCTAAGCAGGAACACTTTAAAATAAAGTTACCTTCACATAATAATCCTCTTTGCAAACCAGATCCACGTTCTTTAAAAGAACATGCCTCAGATCTCAATAAGAAGCATATAAGTAATGCGAGCTATTTTCCCGAGATATGTTTAAAATCTGTGCAGCCGGGATGCTGGCTCGTCCCATCTATCCCGTTGTGTAGTAAAAACAATATTTGTCATACTTTGACTGATATTTTATGGTTAGGGATGGGGTAGGTTCTGTCGATATCGATAAGTTGGATTTTTTATGTTTTGTTAAAAGGAGGTACGAGTCACATGTTTACAAAGGTACAGGAAATGATGACAAATGAATGACAATGACATTTGACAGATCTTATGACATCTTACCTAACGTCTATTCAGTCAGATTTTTGATGTTTCGAATTTCTAATAATAAATCTTTAAAGGATGGATGAAATAAGATTGTATAAAGGGTGTAACAACACTTTTAACGAAGCCAAAAGGTACTTATTCTCCCCATCATTGCAATATATTTTTTTGTTCTAGACCATACATGGGAACCTTCTAGTTATAGAGATATTGGGGGTCAAAGTTCCAACATTTTCAAAATCTTTTTTTTTTAAATAATTTTTTTTAACGTAAGATTTTTACTGTAACCACCTCCAAGACCTCCGTACTATTCAATCCATCCATCGGCACAATATTTTGAGTGCGTTACATTGAGTCCTACCGTAAAACGTGATTTTTCAACCCAAAAAAAAAGTCGTTTCCCAGCAATATTTTTTGCGTAAAGTTATTTAGTTTGACGTACATAATGCCTGGTTGACGGCTTCGCGAAGGGTCTTGTTACACCCTGTATAGCGGAGATGAGAATGTTTGAGGTGGATGTGTGGTGTGTGGTGGACAAGAATGGATAAGGTAAGGAACGAGTATATTAGAGGAAGTTTAATAGTTTCGCCGGTTACAGAAAGTGAATCGACTGTCTTGGTATGGACATGTGATGAAGAGAGAATTGCATGTGACTAAAAGAGTGATGAATATAAATATTGATGGATGGAGAGGGAGAGGAAGACCAAGGAGACGAAGGATGGATTGTGTGAGGAGTTATATGTAAGAAATAGGAGTAAATGATAGCGGGACGGTTGACAGAGGAGAGTGGAATAAAAAAACGTGTTGCGCCGACCTCAAGTAAGACGATGATGTTAGCAGCGATTATTATAATAATAATTCTTTATTTTCGGACAACAATGATCCTGCATGTTAGTAAACAGTAATGTAACTTATTACTAATATTAGTCGTTAAAATACCATAGAGAAAAAGACAGACTAAAAAGTATTGTGAAAAGAACATCCCTAAATGAATGCTTAGTGATTGTCCTTCTCACAAAAGTTTTTACAATCGGAGAGTCGATACACTCCACCACAGTTTTTAGAATGCTGTTGCCACTCGCTCGCAACCTTGACAACAGCGACGCGATTCTCTTGCGAATGACGGCGTGGAACCTGTCAGACATAGCCGGTGCGCTATGTCTGACAGGTTCCACGCCGTCATTCGCACATATGACACATGGAGCACGTAAAGCTGTTGTTCCTGGTAGTCACAAACCCGGAAGAATGACAACCAGTCTTAATTCCAAAGGGTATCGTGTACCCATGGTACCCAGTTAACCCAGTTAATGCATTTGGAGGTCAGATAGGCAGTCGCTCCATGTAAAATACTGGTAGACAGACTGAATCCGGGTGTCTCAGACGATGATAAAGATGATGTATGTTATTTTACTTTTTCTGGTCTTAAACAGAGCACTTAAAGCAATAAACATCCGTCAGTTTTCATTAAAACGTATGATTAAATAAACAAACAAAATCGCATCGGTCTACAAATACCACCATATTGCTAGTTGGTACTGAAATAACAATTGAAACGGGAAGTAGGCAGTAATACTATAATCTGGTTTAACTGTTCTCATTATGTATTACATTACCAATGTGGCCAGTAATTACCAATACAGGAGTGTTATTGGAATTATAATAGCGATGTTGTGGTTATGTTAATCTTATCGTGTTATGTTTATGAGTATGCTGAACTTTAGTTAACTCCTTTGTTTTCTGTATAATCAAATAATATTACTACGCAAATTTATCAAGAAATAGCTTTGATACCGGTAAGATCCATATAAAGAAAGAAAATCATATACTTGTCGACAGACTTTACATATATGCATACAAAAACAAAATATAAAAGAAAATTCTTTCCTTCTTTCAAAGCAAAACAATTTTTTTTTAAACAAATGGGTCGGAACAAACTCATACGTCGTATCCATCCCTCGTAAATTCGGACACACGATATTTAGTTGTGTGTATTTTTTTTTTCATTACCAACCAATTGATTTAAACTTAACACTCTTTGTGGCCAAGGGATTACTAAAACCAATTGATTTAAACTTAACACTCTTTGTGGCCAAGGGATTACTAAAACTCCTGAAAATATTAATTAAATTGAGTGATTTAAAAAAAGAACATCGACATATCGATAAACAAAATGCCACAGTGCCCTATCCCTACTTCGCAATGGCACCGCGGGACCTGAGACAAGAAAAACGTCTTTATAACACACCTGAGCTCGGCGGACACTACGGCGACCAACCTTCTTGGTACTTTACGACGTCGTAAAAAATTACCATGTCACTTTATTTTAGGTTATTAAATCTAATACTTAGTGGCATTTAGTTGTAAAGTGTATGGTAGTTTTAGTTTTTAAATGTCCTGTTGAGACGTTTGAGGGGAAAATGATTACGTGATTAATGGATTACTTTGGTAGCTTTGGTCAGTGTGACGCAGAACCAGAAGGAGGGAAGTCTTCGCCAGGCACTGGGGTGGGACGTGGTCGTGGGACGACACGGACTAGCAATAATTAGATATTATTTGACCATTAACATGAGTATTCATAATTGAATTTTATAATATGGAAATGATTAAGTTGACTTTTACTTGCATTGAGAATTGAAAATATCTCTATGGCAGTAAAAATTATACGAATCGGCCTTTTTCACTTGGTAACAGAACCTCGGACCTGCCACGTATCCTCCTCTCAAGTACTGAAACTGAATAAAACATGGCCAGTCAATATTGACATAGCCGAAATAATGTACAAAAAAAAATCATAGCCTTTCTTTCGTAATTCTCATACCTACCTATCTAAAATGAGAAACGTACCTATATTATTGTTATAAATTCTTTCAGAAAGTGTGTTGAAGCGTGCAAAATTGACGGGTCGGCTGAAGTCGGGTCAGAACGGGCTCTTTACCTGATTAACGAACCGTATGGGTCCGTTCTCCTCTCGAAGTTAATTTTACAAATGAAACTAACAGATGAAGAGTTTCTCGATTGGATGTTATTTATCGTACCTTTGGTTTTGTAGGTAAATTATGAGCGTTTGATCTAAATAAATAAGCTTTTGATATTTTTTTTAGGTGAACTGATCGGGAAAACAATAGAGCCTGTGAAAGTTTTTTGACCATGTTGTTCGTCCTTGTTCTGGGGGTTACAGCAACAAAATATTAAGCTTGTTCAAATTGTAGTTCTAGATGTTTACCATTACTGTTACTTTAGTCATGTTCCAGTCTCTATCTTACACATGTAGTTTGACTGTTGGTTGACAGTGACAGGAATAAAGCGCAGGCCACATCGCCAGCTCGCTTGCTCGCTAGCTGTCGGTGTGGCTTGCGCTTTATGCTTATCCAAAGTACGAGCTACGCGATAACTGTGCAATAAAGCGTCGTCATCATTTGTCTGTAGGGCACCTACTTTTTAACGTTTGCCAGTCAATGTCTCAAAACACACCCCAAGTCCAAAGAATCATAGTCATATTTAGGTCAGCGATACACGTTTTCTTCTTTCATTCTTGCTATCCAATTTCTTGCATTTAATTCCTCACGCAATCCAATCTTTCTTACTTCGCAATAACATTAAATAAAAACCGGTCCCAGACGCAAGTATCAAGATTGTCCCGTCCTCCTCCGCGACAGGTGCGGCCTCAGATACAATTACGTACATTATAATTTTTTACAGAGGGATTTGTTTTATTTCGCAAGGAACCCTGAATGTTAGGGCGTTGCTAAGATATGTACTTATAGTCTATTGATTTTGTTTGGGTTTGTGATAAACTTATTTGATTGAGCGTGAGTGTAGTGCGGTTTTGAACAAAGAATTCATTATCATCGTCAGCCAATTTCACAAACTATATTTTGGTTGGCTTCCAGTCATACCAGATGATCTGACCTCCGCTAGCCTTTTACTGGGTAACACAATACGTACCCCTTGGTAAAAAAAAGTATGAGCATCGTCATTCTTTTGCCCTTATCCCAATTTAATTTCGGATTGGCGCAGCATATTTTCTTCCATACTTCTCTATTACTCGTCATCTAATCAGATGCCTCCTTTCATGAAAAAATTGCAAAGACAGCTGACACTCATTGCCATGATCCCGTTTGAAGAGCCAAATAAGCTTTTTCAGACACACCATTCTCATCTCTCCACACTCCATCGCACCGGCAGAAAACTACCGGTCACGAACTGAAGTGGCCGATATGGAAGTATTTTCTCCTGCCCGTCGTCACAACTAATCGCACCCTCCAGGACTAGATTGAGGCAAACGACAGAACTGTCCAGGTTGCTAGGTACTGTACGGAACAAATCTGAGTCATCGATTCGAGAAGAAGATGGAAAAAAGTATCGAACGTGATCTCATTGTGTATCACCTTATCCACCAAATCTGATGGTAAATGAGAACATCCTCGACTAAATAGAGTTCTACTTTACAGGGTGAATTTTCCAAGTGGGCGTGGATAGCCAAATCCGAAAGTATGAGGAATAGCGAAAAATGCTCAAATGAGTCTCGAGCCCGATTTTGATGAAAACTAAAACTACATCATTGGATTTTTGAAAAAATCAATATTCCTGGCCAGGAAGGAACCTGAACTTGATATTGAAAAAAAACACACTGTGTTTTTACACCATTCGATAGTGTCGCTAATAAGGATCAAATTCTGGGAAGTAATGACAAGCGGCAAATTTAAGAAAAATGTAAAATTTTATGATTTATCATATTTTAAATTAATGTCCTTGATTGATTGATGGCACCCGCACCGTGATCATCCTCAAAACATTGTTCAATTTTTTTTTTAATGTCTTCGTGGTTAAAGGCCTCAATAAAAAAATAAAAAATGTTAACAATTGAAATTAGAACTTACAAGTGAGTTGGCGCCAATAGTGATTTTGTTCGGGGTTTCGTTGAATACTACTAACAGTTAGGTATTTTATCAGACATTAACTCCTTCCTGGTATGGTGTAATAATAGTGTTTTTTTTTTCAAAACCTACAGTTACGTTTCCTGGCATATTGATTTTTCAAAAATCCAATGATGCAGTTTTGTTTTTCATCAAAATCGGGCTCTTCCTTTGAGCATTTTTCGATATTCCTCACAGTTTCGGATTTGGCCATCCACGCCACGCCCACTTGAAATATTCACGCTGTATACAATGTGTAACAGAATAAACGCACAACCTCTTAAGGGGTCATTGTACTCATCATTATGAACAACTTGTACTATGGGACCAATCCCGAAATCGCGAAAAAAAAAAACAGCTGTTCAGTACATTTTGTCGAATTATGCGCACAGAAATGTATAGGGCAGTCGACTTTTTTTTCGCGATTTCAGTGTTGGTCCCATAGTGAAAGTTATTCATAATGATGAGTACAATGACCCCGTAAGAGGTTGTGCGTTTATTCTGTTACACATTGTATATTTTTAACAGAAACAAAACTTCGGGCGCATCTAATGTCACACAATTATCTCCAAACACGTAAACTCACAGAAGTTCAACTCAGAAAACAAAATAGACTGCAAAAAGCTAAACTAGAGCCTTCCACCCGTCACCACAACTATGAATTAAACCTTTATACATACGAGAAAACTCTTGGAAAAGCTAATGACACACGAATAGAGGACGTAAATTAGTTGTAAAGTTTGCTCGGCCTAGACAAACACGTTTAATGGACGATTAGCCTTAGATAGCCGGTGATAGCCGTCTACTACATAAATTGGCTATCGGGTGCGCCCTTTAGTGGAAATTGACCTTGCTTTTGATGTACGGCCTTTTAGTTTAAGGTTGATAACGATTTTTGTTGAATATGAAATTATATGTGGTCAAATTAATAGATAAATAAAATAGGTAAGTATACTGAAACTTACACTGACACTTAAGGGATATCTTCCGTGATTTTCAATTATTGTGAGCTCCCGATATTTCGACGCTGTTGCAAGCGCCATGATCGCAGGATGACTGGAGAATGCGGGGTGGATGGTAAATAAAAACGTAGTGGGCTTAGCAAAAGACTAAAAAAAGGGGAGACAGGTTTATCAGCACCTAATTGTTTATTTATTTAACAAACATCCATCGATTATTAGAATAGAATAGAATATAGGCCTTATTCTACGTCATGACATAACACCACGCCTGTAATTCCCGAAGGGTTAGGCACAGGCGTACCTAATAGTATATACAACCCACATTTCGCAAGGTATGTTTGAAGCTAGCCTATTGCCATTAACCGGGCACAAATCCAGACTCCGTGGCTGCTACTGAGAAATTCTGATGGAAAAATCGAGACCCGAGGACCTCATGCTCAGCAGTCGCGCTTGCGACCACTAGACCAACGAGGCAGTATTCTGCTTTAATAGCGATGCAATCTAACGAGCCTTATAGGTATTTGTAGGTATAGTCTCAAATTACTTGAACAAACATGAACTAATATTTAAAGTAAGCCCCTTCTCAAGCAAACACTCTGCAACTATAATCCCGATAATTCGATACTGCTCTCGATATAATCGGTAATCGGTTTAATCTCAAGCCATTACTGTAATCGGCACAATTGTAAACATCGAGTGGTTTGTTATGTATTTATATGTATGTAAGTATGTGATCGACGGGGGAAGTCTCGAGTGGTGTCGCAGAATATGTTGTACATACAGGCTGTTTGAAAATACGTGTGATTTATTTTCTGAACATGCATAATCAGCCTATAATGTTCCCACTGCTGGGACACACGGCCTCCACTCTATGTGAGGGAATGGGCTAATAATCCACCATGCGTGCCAGTGCGGGTTGGTAGATGTCACATGTCTTCGAATTTTTGGTTCTAGAACATGCCGGTTTCCTCACGATGTTTTCCTTTACCGTTTTGAGAGCAGTGATGTTGAAATAAATTGCACAAAGTAATGCGCCTGCCTGGGTGCCTGGGTTCGAACCGACGACTTACTGTTCGGTTCGTAAGTCAGGACCGCCACCACTGGGCCACCGCTGCTCTCATGAGCGTGGTTTAGTGGTAATCGGTTATCGTGGTAAGGACATGTAATGCGGAGGAATGATGATAATGTAGTGACCAAAGAAACGATGGATGGACTGTGTGAAGGATGATATGGCTAGAAAGGAGGTGTCCGATGAGATGACGAGTAATAGAGAAGTATGGAAGAAGAAGACATGCTGCGCCGACCACGAATACCTAAGTTGGGACAGGGGCAGGAGTATGATGATATTAATTTTATATTGACCACGGAATAAAAACAAACAATTCGGCTTTTTCTATTTACAAAAAAGGATGAAAAAGAAGGTTGGTCTCTTTTTGAAATCATTTTCTTATTCAAGATATCTATACATATACATGTACCTATAAAAGAAAGTCGAGTTAGTTACTTTTTTTTATCTCAAGAACGGCTGAACCGATTTGGCTGAAAATTGGTAGGGGGTAGCTTAGACCCAGGATACGGACATAGGATACATTTTATCTTTTTTTTTTTTTTAGGTCTAAGTCCTCGCGGACGACGTCGTCGCTGGCACAGCTAGTTTTCTCTTAAATAAAATACTGGAATAATGCCATACTAGTGACCACTTTTTTTTAAATAAGTATTACTTCTATAGTGCAGTGGTACTTCTTTACATTTGAACCTTCTTCAAGCCATGCACAATAAAAATTAATAAAAAGTTCTCAAGTTACATAATAAATCATAAAATTACTTTGTTTGGATGATTCCCGCGGAAAGTCAGTATACACTTAACTTTCAGTATTTTTTCGTAGCTGCATTAATTTCTCACATGATATACATACTTGCATACTAATATTGTAAACGCGAAAGTAACTCTGTTTGTTACCTTTGCTACTAAACGGCTGAAAGGATTTTAATAAAATTTTGCACACTAGTAGACCATGAGTCATGACCTAATTTAGGACATAAGATACGTTTAATCGCACTAAAACATTCCCTTGGGCTAACTTTCGACCTCAACGCAAGCGAAGCCGTAGGCAAAAGCTTAAAATCAATAAATTTTATTGAAACATCTTGTATCCTCTAAGAGGGCGGGACGAGTAAGCTCATTGAACAATTGATACTGTCAAATACAATTGTAGGTTATAATGTGACGCTCTCGGGGTATGTCGAGTGGTTTGGGAACGGAATTGACGACGATTAATGGGTTATTATAATTGAATACTTATACAAGGTATCATCATCACACACACACAGACACACACAGCCAGACTTCACCCACTGCTGGGTATAGGCTTCTCTTTGCTTGTGCCAAGCTCCACGCTCCTGCGCCAGCCTCATCCGAGGATATTCGCGCAATGGCAACAATGTGGTCTGCCCATCTCGCCGCCGGATATAAGTAATCAATCGAAAATCTGACAGATTTGTAACTTCCAACTGACAAAGGAGTCATCTCCTACAGGGAAATAACTCATGCTGACTTCTTCGAGGTGGTATCTAAAAAGATTTCGGAGGAGTAGAGCGGAGGCCTTTGTTAATTGGGGACAAGCAAATTAAATAAATGAACTATTTTTTCTTCACTTTCTTGAGCTTAGAAGAGATTTATTTAAACACTAGCGACCCGCCCCGGCTTTGCACGGGTGGAATGTAATTCATATAAACCTTCCTCTTGAATCTCTCTATATGTTAAAAAAAACCGCATCAAAATCCGTTGCGTAGTTTTAAAGATCTAAGCATACATAGGGACAGACAACGGGAAGCGACTTTGTTTTATACTATGTAGTGATAGTGAAGAAAAACAATGTTAAATAATACATCATTCATCAATTAAAAATAAGACCACCAAACAATAAATATTATTTAACCATAATCCCATAATATCAATCAAAATGTAATATCAATTACACCATAATTGCATAATTAAAAATCAGGTGAAAATATACTCAATTAATTAATTAGCCAAACACAAAACACTGCGATATTTTTGCCGCGCTTTTCATTAGCCACCATTTTCCAATATGGCGGCTTTGTTTACGTCACCCTCGCAAAATGGCCGACTATTTTTGCGAGCGAAAATAGCTTGTTTACTTAGCGTTTCTGTTTTCTAGTCATTAAACTAATTGAGCTGGCTTAAAATTAAATGAATTTTGTTTGTGAACACTATTTTCGTATTATAAAATACTGGTTTCACTGTTGTGAGTTTTTCATCAAAAAATGTACCCCAACTAGAAACTTTCTATCAAAAATCGAAGGATATGATCGAACATATTATGTACTTGTACTTAATATGTTGTATTAAGTACAAGAAAAAGTTGAAGTGTCAAAAAATGCATTTGAGATTGTTTGAGTCATCATTTACCTCGCCTCTTCCCAACTATGTTGGCTTTTAATCCAACGCACAGTGGTTCGAAATCGACGCTCCGTGGACATTGAAATCAAAATTTCTTTAGGCGAGAAATAAACATTTCTCGCCTAAAGAATTAATTTATCATTAATTTATCACGAATTAAAATATCATAAGAAATATTATAAAATCTATTTATATTGAAAATGAGTCTCTATTTGAGTGTTTTTTTTAGTATTTTTATATTTTATATTCCATTATTTCTCATTATAATTAATAAAATTAGCACACTAAAGTCAATTACTTTGTATATTTTCAAAATCACACCTATATCAACGTAAAAATCTCTAACTAAATTTCTCGAAATTCAACACTCTGCTGTGAGTGAAGCGGCGCGCATGGGTGTGCGTGTTATAGCATTTCGGAATCGCCTCATTTGGGACAACAGCCCATGTATGCCGCAGGCTTTAAGTTTTATTAAATTGTGAGAAAAAACGACTTTTGTGTTTTTGTCTTCATACAAAAAAACATTTTTTTTTTCGGAGATGGTGCTGTCTGTAGCTGTCATATTACCAAATATTATAAATAATACTAAAATAAAACCGTTCCGATTTTTATTTCTCGCGTAAAGAAATTTTGATTTCAATGTCCACGGAGCGTCGATTTCAAACCACTGTGCAACGGGGCGACTGCCTAACTGACCTCCACAACCCAGTTAGTACTGGATGATACGATACTCCTTGGCTAGACTGGTTGTCAGACTTTCAGGCCATTGACACCTGTAACGACTGTCAAAGATCAGCAAATAGCAGCCGGACCAATGGCTTAACGTGCTCTCCGAGGCACGGAGGAAACTCGGTATGTAATGGGTGGTCACCTTTCCACGGACCAACCTAGGCTCGCACGGCTTAACCTAAAGATTGACCTGAGCGGGTGTTATTATTTAGCCACAAGCTCTATTCTCTATTTTACGCAATTAGGTAAACCGCGGATTTTGATAGCGTTTGTTTAATTTTGTTTTAAACTTCATGTCAATGCAGATTGTATTTGAACTTGAATTAGATTTTGCTCGAACAATTACAGCACGGCTTGACGTTTCATTAAAGTAAAATTTTCTTTCAAAACGGCTGATCCAACTATTAACCACAAAAAATCAAGGTCCCACGGAGAATCAACTCTCACAATACTAACGGAACAGCCAATAAACAACGAAGAACCTCCCAAAAAATAATTACAAACCCATTTAAAATAACAATTAACCAAATGAAAGCACTAAAATACCCGAGCATATTATTAGTTTTCTTTTTAATACTTCATTCAGGAACATGCTCACATGTTCTATACGAAATTAATTAAAACCTAATGCTATTAAGAGAATGGTTCCTGCGAGATGAAATCGCTCATTCGTGAGGTGAGAACAGACGGACTTGGAGCTATCTCTCTCTAACGTATGTCATTGAAGTATGTGTGAGCGAGATGGGGTACAGGCGGGTAAATGAGCGAAGTTCATTAGGCATTCGGAAAATGAAACTCAATCACATTTCCGTCGCGTTTAGAGGGGATAGCATTATGCTAGAGTGAGTAATGCAGTTTGCTTGGATTTTCTTTGGGAGTTTCGTAATGTGTGGGAAGTTTCAAGCAGGATTGAGTTAATGGGGAATATTTTATTCGTGCTTGAGTGTCTTGGAGAGTTTTCCTGTTTAAAAACTAGGATGTGGATACGATGTCTTACCAAGTAGTACCAAATAACTGGTTTGTTTAGGTCAGATAGGCTGCAAATACTGGTATTCAGCTGCATCATGATAGACTGGAAATAGATGGGAAAGGACCGTAGTGATGATGTGGGTAATACGATTTTTTAAGCTTCACAATCTTCTACAAAATATTTTTAAGTTTGCTTAATACCTTTTTTTAAGAGTTGTGATTGTTAGAGTTAGTTAGGATCAGGGCGAGCTTTACATGGCTTTGTTTGATTGATACTTATGTAAATTACTTTCGATGATTGGTAAAGAAATCGAAGTGAATTTGACATGACGTAAACCTACAGGATAGGTAATTGCGTAACACATACAATGGAAATGTCAATTGATGTAACGTTCAACAACATTCATTGCATTAATTTAAATTATTTAAAGAATTTTCAAACATATTAAGCAATATTAGGACCATACTTCGGATTGCGGTTGACAGTGTGTCACGCAAAGAAACGATGTATGGACTGTGTGAAGGATGATATGGCTAGAAAGGAGGTGACTGCTGAGATGACGAGTAATAGAGAAGTATGGAAGAAGAAGACATGCTGCGCCGACCACGAATAAGTTAAGATAAGGTCAGGAGAATGATGAAAGTATCACGCAGTTGGGGTGCTGGTTTTTTTTATTGATCTTTTTTGTTGCAAAAAATACCACCCTCAATAACTGCATCAAATTTTAAATGCTCCAGTTAAGACACAATCCTTAAAAAGGAATATTGTGAACTAATTGCACAAACGCCAATTGTTTCGCTATTTATCTCTTTAATTCAAATGAAAAACTCACCTTTTGAAATCATTGCACTACAATGACATTTCCTTTGTCACCTATTTCCACCCTTCCCCTAGCACAGATCTACAATACCTTACTGATTCAGCTTACTTCTCCAGTCTAGCATAATGCTGTCCGCTCCAACAACGTAGGAAACGCGATTAAGAAAGCTTTGACGAGCGATGCATACTCGATTATGATTCGCTGTAATTAAATCATGAAATATGTACATGTTTTATTAGATATTATAGAAATTATTGTTCTTAGTAATTAAATTAACATAAGTGCCTACCTACACCTAGTCTTCCGAGATATCGCCAGGCGGTTAGTCGACTGGGACTGGGGACTGGCCCCCTTTTAAATTTTTATTTCTTGTTAGTTGCTAAAGCAGTAACAGAAGTACACATTCTTTGAAAATTTCAACTGTCTACCTATTACGGATCATGAGATACAGCCCGCTGACAGACAGACGGACGGATGAACATCGGAGGCTTAGTAAGAGAATCCCGTTGGTTACTCTTCGGTTACGGAACCCTAAAATCGAGACGGAAGCGTTAGTTTCGACTATCATTAATGGCCAGACTGACTAGGCACGGCGCGTACATCATCATCTGCTAGCCTTTTCCCAATTATCTTGGGGTCGCCTTCCAGTGTAACCAGATGCAGCTGAATACCAGTATTTTACATGGAGCGACTGCCTAACTGACCTCCAGAACCCAGTTGGTACTGGGTAATACGATACCTCTTGGTAATATGGAGTTGGGCAGGACCCTTGCAACCAAACAGAGGTCTATACCTCTATACCTAGCAGTGGGTGAAGTCGGGATGTGGATGATTGATGATGGCCACTCCATAACCATGCTTGGCGTGCATATTGGTTATTGCGACATGATTTTTTAGGGTACCGTACCCAAGGGGTAAAAATGGGACCCTCTTACTAAGATTACACTGTCCGTCTGGCTGTCTGTCACCAGGCTGTATCTCATGAACCGTGATAGCTAGACAGTTGAAATTTTCACAGATGATGTATTTCTGTTGCCGCTATAACAACAAATACTCAAAACAAAATAAATTAAATATTTAAGATGGGCTCCCATACAACAAACGTGTTTTTTTTTTTTAGATAATGGTACGGAACCCTTCGTGCGCAAGTCGGACTCGCACTTGACCGGTTTTTCCAACATTTTTAACCTTTGGTCCATCTTGAAAGAAGCTCTACTAGGATCTAGATTTTTTAAATATTTGGTATCCATAATCTCAACACAATAAAAACAAAGCTTTTTCATAAACTAAAAGCATTGCTCACCGAAAACTGTCAAAAACTCATAAATTCACAATTAAACAGACTGACAAAAGATAAAAGATAGATATAGCAGCATTCGTAACTCAATTGTGTATCTGTCTGTCACCGAAATTGTCTTCGGCGGGTGCAATCTCGAGAACTAATTGTTCGCCATTTTATAATTGAATATATTTGTTTACCTGAGGAGTGGTCCTTCAGCGCCATCTTTTGGGGGGAAACCGTAATTAATTTGATAATAAATTAGCGAATAGCTGGGAGAAATTAAAATATTTTGCGGTGAGGGTGGAGTAAAATCGGGGGTAATAAATAATAATAAATGGTTGAAGTGTAGATAGTGATTAAGACGGTGTGAGGAATTTTGTTGTTTAGCGGGTTTTTTTATAAATTCAATCTGACTTTTTGAGTGAAGAATGTAGAATCATGCAAATTTACTTGATTCTTTTAATAAGATTGGTTCAAAGTTTTTTAAAGAGAAGCTCATAGCTAAATAATAACAGCTGCAAGGGTCGATCTTCAAGGTTAAGCTGCGCTTGCCAGGGTCCGTCTCAGGATGGGTGACCACCCATTATATGTTCCGAATTGATAGAAAAGTAATGCTGCTCCTAAATATTTGAGTACCTCGCCCGCTACGATATATCTGATGGCGACAGTACCGTATAATTTTGAAATTACAAAAAGATACTTCAACTTTATTGATTTGTATATAGATAGCGAGGAAATACTTGTAACAACGTAACAAGAAGTGATACTCCAATGCTCAAAGTACAAAGTAAACTAAAAACTCGGAACTGGCCATTCAATTCAGTTGGGTACGTAACCAGTTTCGAGAAATCGGATAAACTTCTATGTAGAATTTTTATCCTTTAATACTATAAGGCCAATATTTTTATATTACTATACATACTCGTATATATTTTTAATCATGTTCTCGAACATGGCTCTAACGACTTCGATGAAAGTTGCATCATGCAGGATTTACGGGGGCAAAAAAACGATCTAGATAGGTCTCATATCTGGGAATAGTACATTTTGATATAAGTGGGGAAACTTTGTTATTACATTCGAGCGCGGAATTAACACCCGAGCTGTAGGCGAGGGTGTTATGGAGCCGAGAACTGCAGTAACAAATCCCGACGCGTATCAAACAACGTTTTTCAATACACTTTCGAAGAAATAAAATATTAGAACGGAAAGTATTTTTGTCAGGAATTATTAGGAAACTATGATTAATTTGCTATTTTACCGCGCTTTGCTTTCGCCAGGTTGTAGAAGAAGCAAAGGTATGATAAGCCATTCAGCCTAATATGAACAAAAGAAAATTCAAATATTTCTTAATTTAGAACACAAATAAATTATGTTAATATCTTCTTACATGTAAATATTTGTTTTGAATAATCATGTTTATCTATGATATTCTATTTATAAACACAATTTAAATACTCAAAAAATATTTATGCCTTAAAGACGCATATCTCTTTGCCGAGATTAAAAAAAAGCAACCACTGCCGACTATAGCTATAGTCATTGAATCCATTTATTTCAGCACGTGTGCGGAAATAAAAAATATTAAAAAATCCACGCGTGTGAAATCCATTGCATGTTGAACCTAATCGTAGTGCGATAAGAACCAGTTTTCGAGAAAGTGTATTGAAAAATTCATTTTATCTATATTCACCTGAGCAGAGCTCGGTCGCTCATGTACTAGTTCTTAAGACACGGTATAAGAGACATCTACGCGCTAACAAACATGGGTCATCATCATCATCAACATTTCAGCCGAAAGACGTCCACTGCTGGACATACGCCTCCCCCAAGTGTCGCCACATTGACCGGTCCCGTGCGTCTCGCATCCAGCTGATCCCCGCAACCTTCACCAGGTCATCGGTCCACCTAGTGGAAGGCCTTCCAACGCAACGTCTTCCGTCGCGGTCGCCACTCCAGAACTTTTCAGCCCCATCGGCCATCCGTTCTGCGAGCAATGTGCCCTGCCCACTGCCACTTAAGATTGGCAATTCTTCGGGCTACGTCGGTAACCTTGGTTCTCGACAAACATAGGTACATGGATACAATAAATACCCATTTCCGGGAAATAACCAAGAATTAAAAACATAAAACGATTACTTGACAAACAATAATGATGAGTCATCCATCATCATTATTCTCCTTATCGCAATTTATTCGTGGTCGGCGCAGCATGTCTTCTTCTTCCATACTTCTCTATTACTCGTCATCTCAGCAGTCACCTCCTTTCTAGCCATATCATCCTTCACCCATCCATCGTTTCTTTGGTCTTCCTCTACTCTTATACCCATCCACATTCATACTCAAAACTTTCCTCTTGACATTTTATCAGTATTGTGTCGGAATTGCAGCTAACGTCGTTATATTTAATTTGACACAATGGCAGGATGCATTCCTGAAGAATAAATTCATTATTAATAACTGAACGAGTTTTGTTTTTCAATATTTTGCTCGAGTTTTGCAGGGTTCCGTATGTATTTCTTTTTGTTTTCGTCCTGCGCAATGCAATTCTGATGTAATGTACGAATCTGAAGTGCGACATTACAGGCGAATGCTCCCGGTGCAGGTGAGGGAGCCCTTAGCTTTAGAGAATACACTAGCCATTTATTCATAAGTCATTGAGATCTTATGGCATAGCTTAATTCACGAATTTTTGCCAAATAGGATCCTTGACGGACACAGACTAACCTTTCAATATATTGGTTTTGACTATATGACATCCTCACAAGTTGCCAGTAATAAATTTTCTTATTCGAATCTGTTGTATTTCTTTGAAGACATCGAAATTTAAAAATATCTTTTAAATGGCCTAATTCAAGCCTGAGAGATGTTTCTAGACGGCATGTAAAGCCAAGTCAGAGGCCTATGAGGGGGATAAACACTCTGACACCAGCTTAGGCACTAACTAACCTCACGAAAAATAAGATGAAAGGCCTAATTGAATTAAATGATTTGAATATGGGTATAGGATAAAACAAACAATTCTCGCTTAAAACCATACGCGTAAGGAACTCCAAAGCCCTAGCATCCGTCATGGCCGGAACACCTGGAGTCAGGCTATGGCGTGTAAAACAAAGGGCCGGACAATGGCGCCAAATGTTTTATACATCGGCACCGCGGGCTGTGGTGTGAGCGACGAGAGACCAGCGGGGTTGGCGATGTGACTGATGTTATTAAGTTAGTTGAATGTCACCATACCCCCACCATTCCGTAGGTACCCATCTTCGGGTAATATTAAGGCGTAATATAGATACAGGGTGTAATAGGACCCTTCACGAAGCCGTCAACCAAGCATTATGTACATCAAACTAAATAACTTTACGCAAAAATTATTGCTGGGAAACTACTTTTTTTGGGGTCATAAATCACGTTTTACGGTAGGACTCAATGTAACGCACTCAAAACATTGTGCTGATGGATGGATCGAATAGTACGGGGGTCGTGGAGGTATTTAAATTAAAAATCTTACATTAAAAACATGTAATTTAAAAAAAAAAACTTGTAATAAAGTTGGAACTTTGATCCCCAACATTTCCGTAACTAGAAGGTTCCCAGGTATGGTCCAGAACAAAAAAATAATCGAAATGACGCGGAGAACGAGTGCCTTTCGACTTCGTTAAGGGTCTTGTTACACACTTTATGTAAAGTTATGAATACTCATTTCGAAAGGTTGTCCATCCGATGTTGTACCATTTTGACATGCCTACTGTCTGCATTTTTATTTTCAAAATAACATCCCCAGCTGACATAATAAAAAGTATTGTATTTTCAAAATATTCAAACCTCTTCAAAAACTCCTGACAAAAAGCTGGATATTTGCAAAACCAACAGCGTATTTACTCATTGTTTTTACGCTAGACATTTTTCATATCATTTTTTTTTTAGTTGAAAAGTCCGGAAAAGTTGGCTGATTCGCAATCTTCATTCACGTACACGTCTAGTCGTCTTCCCTAACGCCCATAAATACAACATATACAATGTATAACAGAATAAACGCACAACCTCTTAAGGGGTCATTGTACTCATCATTATGAACAACTTTTACTATGGGACCAAACCCGAAATCGCGAAAAAAAAAACAGCTGTTCAGTACATTTTGTCGAATTATGCGCACAGAAATGTATAGGGCAGTCGACTTTTTTTTCGCGATTTCAGTGTTGGTCCCATAGTGAAAGTTATTCATAATGATGAGTACAATGACCCCGTAAGAGGTTGTGCTTTTATTCTGTTACACATTGTATAGCACAAAATCGAGCCTATGATCCCCGAAGAGTTAGGCATAATGTGTAGGTACCTATAGTCACCACATTCAAATCAAAATTGCTTGCATCTCTTCACTTAGACCAAACCACAATCCATTGAATTCTTCAAAGCTGTAAATTAGGCTTTACAAAAATATAGAACAAAGCCTATTGGTGCCTAGCCTAGCCAAGAATACTAGACTAAGTCCTATTGTGCCTAGATCTTTTGTTCCACCCCTTTTATTATCTACAATTATAGGGTAGTTGTAATTGCGGTTGGTAACGTAATAATTATAATAAAAATGGGGTGGTTATTACCTATTAGGGTTATTGGGGGTCGGTGAGCGTTTTTGTAATGGTTTGAATTGTTAAGGAACACTCAATGGACTGATTTATAAATGATTACTGATCCGTGTGTATGATTGTTTGGGCATGGACGAAGATAGGCGTGGCTTCTTGTAGCTTCTGTACAAGTTGCAAGAGCGTTAACGGCTTACGGCCTAGTTTTTTGATAATTATTGAAATTTTAATGGGTTACCTACGTTTTGTAGCAATATTTGGCGTATATTTCATTGTTGTTCATTTTAGGCATTTTTTTATATGGCCGATGGGCATTTGCCTTTATGTTTCTAAGGAAAATCTAAAATCGGTCTAATTTTGCTGTAACACTATTTTTCGAAAATGTTATGAATGTATGAAGTTTCATTAAAATCGGTTCAGTCATTTCGAAAACAAATGAGTTCAAAGTTTGTATGAAATGGCGTAAGACGTTAAATCTCTTAAATTATACAGCCACAAAAGACGTAGGTACATCTCTATAGAGGAACACGGGAAAAAATTCAAGGACACTCTTTTCTCTAAATTAGAATGTTTTTACGCCTACTACTTTGTCGCCTACAAAAAAAATTTACTCGGCCCAATAATGTGAGGAGAGGCTAGGATTACTGCGGGCCTGTGGACGGTGATCTATGGCCTAGCTCGCCGTCCGTCCGTCTTATGACGACAGGCCGTGTCGACGGCGCAAGAGCGTTCCACGCGCGCCTCAAAGAGATGTCAGCAAACAGGAAGGGGTCCGAAAGGACCGATGCCTGTCAGGGTTGCGAGACTGTTCGAAAGAGATACTGCGGCCCTGGAACACAAAGGGCAAAAGAAGGAACATGGATGGGTTTTAGTCAGTAAAAGTCTGATACTCCCTCCTCTGCTCCCTCCTGCCCAGAGCGTTAGGGGTTATTTGATGATTCCCCATCCGGAAAAAAAAAAAACAAAAAAAAAAGGCTAGGATTACTCCTAGCATAAAATCATCTGTCTATTTATTACAACAAACATATTATATATCAGTATATATAATATGTTTGTTGATAGAATGCCGAATGTAGAAGATGCCGATAGAACCGATGAAAGCCGCTTTTGTATTACCAGTGTAATACAAAAGCGGCTTTCATCGGTTCTATCGGCATGGATTTACGGATTCTTGATAATTCCAAGAAAATTATCTTGATATCTGAAGGGTCTACCTTTACATTCGTTGGGGAACTCTAATCTAACCTCCATGTCCTCTCTTTCCAGGCGGCGGCTGCAACTTCCCAGAGGGCTGGACGGGCGGCTGGTTCCAGTCGGGCATCCCAGGCCTCATCTACATCAACTCCACCACCATGCAGGGCAAGGGGGAGTGTGCGGAGACGGATGCCAACGACAAGTTTCTAGTTTATGACAGGCAAGTTCTCCATAGGTTATTAAAGTACTAGCGGCCCGCCCCTGCTTCGATATCTCATGATTTCAAGATGCTTATCATATTATCTCTGAGAGCAGCGGTGGCGGCCACGACTTACGAACGGTAAGTCGTGGGTTTGAACCCAGGCGTATTACTTTGTGTAATTTATTTCATCACCACTGCTCTCAAAAACGGTGAAGGAAAACATCGTGAGGAAACCGGCATGTCCTAGAACCAAAAATTCGAAGACATGTGACATCTACCAACTCGCGCTGGGCCCGCGTGGTGGTGTATAGCCCATTCCCTCTCATAGAGGCCGTGTGTCCCAGCAGTGGGAACATTATAGGTCGATTATGATATCATAATAACCAGTTGTAATGACTAAAAATCTGATATTTTTTTTTATACATTTTCAGGAACGAAGACTGCTACAGATGCCTAGTCATACACGAAAAGCACAAATATGTGTTACAATATAAAGAAAGTGAGTATAGTCCAGCTATTAATTCTGAGCTAAAATTAATAATACCAATTTAGTTTAACATACTGGTATATCAATCTCGCTCTATTTATTCATATACATGTTACCGGCCAAATCTGATTTCAGGCCAAACTAGTTTGTCCTAGGCCACACCGGTTTACTGGTCTATCTTATCAGGATACACTAACCCAAACAAAGCAATTAAACTGCGCCCAACTTGGATGTAGCGCTCGCAGGCCGCTGCCGCGGCACCGCTCGCTCTGCTCGCGCGTGGTTGGTCACCAATCTAACCTAACCCATTTAGTGAAGAACTAGTTTAGCCTAGGCAAAACTATTTTTGTCCTGAAATCGGGTTTGGCCGGTAACATATACATTAAAATTTATAAATTAAAATAACCTAAAGTTTTTTAGTTTTTTTTAGTTTTCTCTTGATAAGTAATTATGTTTTTTAATCACACCATTTGCAATTATAAAATTTGCAAAATCATAATTGCCTATTTGGACCGCTGTCAACAGAGGCCTAGTGTACAAAGGACCATGGGCAAAAATGTATGGACCCTGGTCCATACATTTTTGTAAACAAGGTGCGAGCAAGGACTGACTTCACATTGCTTTGTTCGGACCGCACAAATTGCGGGCGGGCGAGGGGTATGAGAGAGGGGGAAATGTGTGCATACCGACGCGACGTACGCGCAGGTACAGAAATAATAGAACAAAAAGCTTTTGTATAGTTTATGATGCTAAGAATTTGTATGCTTTTTTGTATACAAAATGTATCAAAACACCATGTTCGCGTCGGATAGTGACTTAGGCGTCATAGTATAAAATAAAATGTACACCAAAACCGTACATTTGGTATCACATCCAACGTTGTTGAGGGATTGGACCAAAATTACTCAATGTCCTTTACAATTATTAATGAAAAAAGAAAAACATAGGGACACAGTATATAGGGTGACTGGCAATTAGTGAACGATACTTAAACACGTGATTGTGCTCATGATAACAAACAATTTTTATTATGGGAGCAAAGCCGAAAACGCGAAAAAAATATCAGCTGTTCAGTACATTAGGCAAACATAAATGTACTGAACAGCTGATTTTTTTTCGCGATTTCAGGTTTGTTCCCATAGTAAAAGTTGTCGGTTATCATGAGCACAATCACGTTTTTAAGTATCGTTCACTAATTACCAGTCACCCTATATATCCTTCTTAATCAGTTTATGAAATATCTCCTAAATTGGTCCAATATTGGAGGAGGAGATAGTCGAGAGCCAAACCTCGAATTATGACTTCTTACATGTCGGATTTGTAGTTTTGTTTAACGCACCAATGTCGAAATAGCGCGCGATAAATACTTTCTTCAAATACCTACCGCATTTCCTCTTAAAATCTACAGTATAGTCCAAACTGTGACGTCATAAAAAAATGTATGCTTGGCTTTTCATGCCCAGGGGTATTTTCTTAATAGTTTCTCTCTTGATAGTTTTAAAATTATAACTCGGTATATGTATTCCTGTTGATCACATGTACGAATAGATTGTAATATTGGTATCCTAAATTCCACAGCATACTGCGGCCAGAGGGACTCACTATCCACAATGTGCGAGTCAATAACTGGCGATGCGGCGCTGTACTCCATGTTCAGGAAGGAACCCAGGCCTTTGCCCGAGCCGTGCCCGTTCCATCCGGCGCCGTTCACCTTCACCTATAGTCGGTAAGTGTTGATGTTCATTAACTTGTGATATAGCTCTCTACTCCATGTTCAAAATGAAGCCCAGGCCTTTGCCTCTCCCACCAGACATCTCCGGGATAAGGAACTTTATACCCTATTTGTCAAAGGTGTTAGAGGCAGGATGTAACACAAAACGAACATACAGGCTTCTACTGATCTGCGTTTGGTTTGTAAAGCCTTTAAGAAAGAGATTTAGATGTCTAACAGCTTATAAAGGGTGTAACAAGACCCTTAACGAAGCCGAAAGGCACTTGTTCTCCCCGTCATTGCGATAATTTTATTGTTCTAGACCATACCTGGAACCTTCTAATTACGAAGTTCCAACTTTTTTACAAGTTTCTTTAAAAATACATGTTTGTAATCTAAGATTTGTACTTTAAACACCTCAACGACCCCTGTACTATTCAATCCGTCCATCAGCACAATGTTTTGAGTGCGTTACATAGAGTCTTACAGTAAAACGTGATAAATTCACCCCAAAAAAAAAGTCGTTTCCCAGCAATATTTTTTGCGTAAAGTTACTTGGTTTGAAGTACATAATGCTTGGTTGACGGCTTCGTGAAGGGTCCTGTTACACCCTGTATTTATTTACCAGTCACCCTATCTATACAGCGTGTAACAGAAAGGGTATAATCATATGGAATACTGTGGTACGGACCATCAAACTGAACAACTTTCTCTATGGGACCTCCATCGAAATCGTAAAAAAATAATCAGCTTTCCCATACATTTGGGTCGAGTAGGTATTGAAATTATGTATAGGACAGCTGATTATTTTTTTACGATTTTGATGGTGGTCCCATAGAGAAACTTGTTCAGTTTGATGGTCCGTACCATAGTATTCCATATGTTTATACCCTTTCTGTTACACGCTGTATATATATTTTACAAGAAGGTTCAAAAATAATTCCTCCATCGAAACTAGTTACGTACAAGGAAAAATAATTCCTTCATCGAAATCAGTTACGAAACTACGGTTTCGTAGACGGCCGAAGGGGATTATCTCATATTACTTCTTACATGTTTCAGTGGTTCCGGTGACTGCGTGAACCCTCCGTCGCGCGCGGAGTCGTGCACTGACGACTCGCGGCTACTCCTGCGCTACATGGCCTGTCCTGATGTGCCGGGCACTGAGAGTAACGGTAAGCAATATCCCCATACATTAGACCGTCTCAGCAAACAAGATGGCTGAATGTACAGGATGCGCCAGACGTATAATTAAACTATTATCAATTATAAATACTGCAACCATTCTTATAATTTAGGGAATGATTTTTATGCAAAAATACCAAAATGGGTCAATTTTGAGTAGATATATGAATCAGAATGATTCAGCTAAGATAGGAGACTTATGATTAACTATAGCTTTAGGGAAATCATATAAGTCTTTCATCTTCTATTAATTGCATAATCTCTTGTGTCAAGTTAGAGAATACAGAGTGAATTTTTCAAGTGGGCGTGGATGACCAAATCCGAAACTATGAGGAATAGCGAAAAATTCCCAACCAGGAATATTGATTTTTCAAAAATCTAATGATCAGTTTTAGTTTTCATCGAAATCGGACTCGATACTGCTTTGAGCATTTTTCGCTACTCCTCATAGTTTCGGATTTGGCCATCCACGCCCACTTAGAAAATTCACTCTGTATATTTTGCCCGACGGTACGTGAATCAGGCCGAACCAAATATACATATGTTAATGTGTTGCACTCCCACTTTCCATTGAAGATTTCAGGGTTTTTGAGAAGTATGTAGGCGGCGCAAAGGAAACAACCGATTAGAACTGCAGCTCGTTTATTACTGACGTGATGAAGGTACTGCCCAGAGCGCCTACATGTATAAGTTTTACTGCATTTGCCAGCGGAAAGAGATGAATCGCACTTAACCCGCCAAACTTCAGGAATCCGTAACTTGTGTATAAAGCCATAGTTATTACTAGGCCACCTCCAGCATCGCTAGGTGACGGATTTTCATACTAACTTTCAATCCCTATTTCACCCGCTTAGGTGTTGAATTTTCTAAAATTCTTTCATAGCGAATAACTACGTCATAATAGTTATCTGTATTCCAAATTTTAGCCCGATCCGTCCAGTGGTTTGAGCTTCGAGCCCTGTGTTGACAGATCAGTCAGGACAAACAGGCAATTATTAGATAAAGACTGCTATTGCTGAAGTTTAACTGTCTATATTTCCAGTTGAGGAGCTGATCTGCCTGGCGACGTGGAAGGAGGGCTCCACGCGGTACCTGGTGGGTCTCATCTCGCAGGTGCAGAGGAGGAACTCCATCTCCACTGACGAGGATATGTACAGGTATGACGCACTAAGAGTTCGAGTCACATTTAAAAACGCATTTTTGTCTAAACCTGTCTTTCCAAACGCGACCGTTACCGCAAGCCGCAGACATTGCCCGTTAGCGAGCAACGTCTGCGGCTTGCACCAATCGTGTCGCATTAGCAAGCTAAAGTTTATATGCCACCACCAACCATTTTGACCGTATAGGTATTGAAGTTTTGTGGATATTGCAATGTATTGCAATTTTGTAGATATGTATTTTGTGTGAAGAATATTTAATAAGTTACCTTGCTCAATAAAAATCTAAAGGAGATCACCCAGAATCCATACATTTTTGGGCTATTTTCAAAAGTATTTCCAACAAAAATAAACTTATTACTTAGATAGAGCATAGCATAATAAACATTTTTTATTATTACACCGAAGTCTTAAGTCAATTCACCTAGAAGTTATGTTTATATATAGTTTTGAAAATAGCCCAGTCTGGGTGATCTCCTTTAGTCAATTTCAAGCGTAAATTATGTACTATATTAATACAGAAAGGTTAGTTTTGTCTCAGCGACTACTTTGATGACAGCTCTTTGACTTAATAATATTTTTATACTCCTAATATGACTATAAAAGCATAACGACCCTAACAGTTCTGTGGACAATATCAATTTTAAACATGTTTTTCTTAACAGTAACTTGACATTATCGTATTTCATTAAATATTGAAATTACTTAATGCATCTTGTTAAAATTGATATTGATACTACTAATAACTTTCATCTCTTTATAATACTAGTACCAATAGACTAATTTACTTAAGGGCAAAAGCTTCCCATAAATGTATATTTGTACGCCAAAATATGGCAAAACATGGAGAAACTATAATATGTACAATTTTAAGATCTTGCACACTGTTATAACTTATGTTTACAAATAAAGACTATTGATTGATTGATTGTGCAGATTTTCTTAAAAATTACCGATGAAAAATTTCTGCGGGACGGGGACGACGGGATTCGGAATAATGTACTGAATTCCTGGTAATCGTTTTAGTGTCCGTGTCCCTTCCAAAATTTGATAAATATAAAAAAAAATAACTCCTACCCTTCTTTATTCCAGATGCTTCGTATACAAAGGGTCGCACGCGGACAAGTCGGTGACGTACACCATAGCGCAGTCCGGCGACGCCACTTGCAACGGTCTGACGTCATCGGTCGACGGCAGCCGCACCATGAAGCTCACTAACAGTACGTATGATGAGTATAGTTGTACTGAGTATATTGTATATGAGTAGAGACCGGATTACACAGGGTGAAAATGATCCATAACGAAGCCGAATGCCACTTGTTGTTCACGTATTCTGGACCTCCCTGGAAACCTTCTAGTTAAGGAGATATTGGAGGTGAAAGTTCAAAATTCTCCTCATTAAAAAAAGGTTTTGAATGATAAAACTTTAATTTGAATACCTCCATGACCCATACTATTCAACGCTTCCATTAGCACAATGTTTTAAGTGCATTACTTTCGGCTCGGCCGTAAAACGTTATTTTTCCCACACAGAAAGTCGTTTCCCAGCAATAATTTTTGCGCAGTATAACTTAGTTTAATGTACAAAATGTTTGGTTGACGGCTTCGTGAAGGATCTCTTTACACCCAGTATGCAAATGCATTTGGGAATATTTCTTTTAATTTTATCTTTATCTTACTAGAAATATCTAAAATTATTAGAGGAAAATATTGATCTAAGTGGATGTAGAACAATCATGTTCAAGTTATAAAAAAATATATAAATATTAGAAGGCTCAATCGTACTATTGACATTTCGGAACAGTACTCGGGTTTCAAAAATAAAATATAATTTCCGTCGAAAATGTAGTAAATTAAAAAAATACATTAGTTTTCAGTACTTATTTCAATTTTATGTTGCATATTTCTAATTTTTGACGATTTTATGTTACAAAATTAATCCGGTCTCTATTTAGAGTGGGTAGTAAGGATATTTCCTTTTTTCTATATTTCCTTAATGTTTCTTTCTTTACTTTTGTTAGTAATGTTTCTTGTTTATTTTATATGGGGCTTATGTTATTCTATATTTCTTTCTATTGTACTTACTTAATTAACTTTCTTTTTTTATAACAATAATAAATATGGTGTTGGGAAGATAATTGTATTTTTATTGTTTTTGTAATCATATAAGTCTCACTTTGAAATGCAAACGATGCGAGGATAAAAGGTTTTTAAATAATTTAAAGGTTTTTTGTACTTCAATATTAACTCGACAGAATAATGCCAAACAAGGTCAGAAACGTGACAATACTCTACACGTATAGTTTTACTTGATGTGTCTAAAGCATTTGATTGTGTAGATGTTCTGTTTCTAAGACATTTTTGCTATGGAAATCAAATAAAATGTGATGCTTTTACAACTTTATGTACTATAGAAAACAGTAGGCAAATTACGATGGCCAAATGGTATCATCGAGTATCAGGAATAGTCCTTTCAAGGGAGGTTCTTCAAGGTTCTATATTGGGTCCAATACTGTTTTGTATTGTGTTGTGTCTAAACATGGAAACAACTTTAGAAGTTTGTTCAACTATGATGTATGGATCTTCTGTTACTGTGCTGAACAGTGAACTTAAAAAGATAAGTACCTACAGGATTATTGCGATTGCCTCAAAATGGGTTCAGCTTAGAAGATACTGGTAAAATAATCTGCACTTGATTATGACCAGTTTGAACAATCGCATGTCTAAGTGGGCTTTATATCAGTTCTGGGACTTTCGCTTTCGAATGATATTTAACACCATTTAGGATATTTTGGAAAAGATACGTGTCATGGGTACCATGTACATTTATTGAAAAGCTTCATGGGTATCTATCATAAACCAAAACGGTTCATTTTGCTGCCAAAGCTATTTCAATTTTTTTTATTTTGTATTTCATCATAGTGTGCAGTTTAATACTTGTGTTTATAACGAGATAAGCCTTTTGAGACCGTCATCTTAAAGCTGCATTGTTTTAATGTCACCCCAGAGTGGGCAAGGGACGGATCTATACACGACGTCTAGCTCCATCTCTTTCATACACTGGAATAAGATTAAAACAAAACTGTTTTAGCACGTCACTACTCATTGTACGGCTAGGCTACCTGATCGCGGTCAGTTCCATTGGTGAAATTTGTTCTTATTTCGTGATCAAACGGTGAAAATTGCAAGACAAAACAATCATTAACAGGGAAAGAACTTCTCTATATAAAAACGATACATAACTTACGTATATTCTGTCTATTCGCAGTCGACGACGAGCACAACCGCTGCCACTTCCCCAACTGGGTGGTGCAGCACCACAAGTGGTTCAGCCTCGACCACACGCACCAGTACCACTTCACCACCAAGAACGCCACGCTCAAGGTAACATCACTATAAATGATACCCTGATACAGAAAGACATAAACAAAATTGCTTTATTTGGCACATGTCACAAGGGTCACAAAATGTCACAAAGAGGTAATTATTGTTTGTCTCACAGCTAGGCCAAATACACCCAGTTCTGCTAAAAGATATAGTTGTATTGAAACAACCATATGTTTTCATTGGTGTGTGCCCTAATATAAAGAGCAAGCTTATTGCCAATCTGCTATTAACTGGGTCGCTTCTGAGAAATTCCTCATAAAAAAGACAAAAACACTTTTCGATCTCAGGACCCAACTTTCTGTTACGTTCTTGTGACTAATTTATAAGAAAAAGAAATGTAGATCTTACATATTTATTTTTGTAAGCACGATAAAATTAAATTTTAAATAAAATTACAATGTATTTTTGCTATAATATTCCAGATAATGAACGAGGACGGCTCGTTTGAGGAGAAGCGGCTGGTGTGCCACTCTATACTGGAGCATAAGGACAACAAACTGGTCAAGTTGGTGGCGCATCTCACTAGAGGATGGTGAGTGCAATACAAGGGCAATCTGTTTCATCCATCTGCATAGCCTTTTCCCCAAGTATAATATTGGGGTCAGGTCAGTCTAACCGGATGCAGTTGAATAACAGTATTTTACAAGGACCGACTGCCATCTGACCTCCACAACCCAGTTAGTACTGGGTAATACGATACCCCTTGGTAATACTGGTTGTCAGATTTTTGGGCGACTGACTGTCGTCAAAGATCTAGAAATGACAGCTGGGATCAACGGCTTAACATGCTGTAGGCATGTAGCAATGCGGTGGTTACCAATCTATGGACCAATATAACCTTGAAATCGAACAACTTTTCTTTATAAGCATTTTGGAGTGTCCATGCAGTTCTCCATAGAGATCTACGCTTTGGAAGTACTACTTTCAGTTATTATGCCTTGTGAGTGGGACTGTGGCTTCATTGTATTGTTGTCTTTGTTCGGACTATTGAAAAGTGAGTGTGTGTAGGCTACTTGTACTCGTAATAAATGTTGTGGTCCCCCGGCGCAGCGAGTCGGGCCACGTGTGCGTGCTGGTGTCGCGGCGGGCGGGCGCGCTGCTGGAGCTGCAGCTGGGCGGCGCGCTGCACGCCGCGCCGCACCACGCCTGCGCAGAGCTGTCCTACACGCCGCACGTCACGCTTATCAGTGAGTATACCGATACTACCACTACCACTTATACCTACCACGGCTTACTAGGCCCTTCTAGCTCTCAGGCATAGATATATAAGGTCCCATTAAAATAGATGGACAAATTTTAACACAGAGTTCAGTAGGTCCAACCAATGATATCCAAGCAAAAGAAACACTGGTTAAAGTGATTTTATTTTGGCCTAAAATAATAAATTGCTGGCGGCACTCTAGAATAAACACATCCATTAGGTCAAAATGATATTTTTGGTTAGACCTACTGAACGCTGTGTTAAAATTTGTCCACCTATTTTAATGGGACCTTATAGAGCCAATTGAAATTGAGCTTAAGGTTAACTTTGTTACGCTTCATCCGAAAATGAATCTTATTTGTTTTCATGACAATTTTGTTATTACATTTATTTGTAATGATATGTTTACTCACTGTTCTTTGTAAATTATTTAACAATTTATGTACACTTAGGAAAGAACATAAAGAACCAACAGTACAGTACAGGTACAGTTTATTTTAAAGGAAAAATGAAAAAAGAAATGTGGACAGTAACTTTATGTTAATTAGATTTATTTTCGGATGAAGCGTGACTGACTAAGCTCAAACCTAGGTTAGAGTTGAGTTCTCTATATATATCTCAGTGTTAGAATAGTTTCTATAGCCTGGAATGCACTACCGACCGACAAGTTGCAAGAGTGCGTGGTACTGCGGCTAGCCACATCGTTCCATTATGGCTCGCCGCAATGACCGACATCCATGACGAGCGCTAATATTTATACACGTAGCAACTATTACAAATAAATTTTAGAAAGTAAGCCATACTGTCACGAAATAAATTTCATTTCGAAGTAGAAATCGCTATAGAAGAGCGAAAATCGGTGTTGAAGTATATACGTATTAATGGTCGTGACTGTACGCGTAATCCCGCGGAGCTACGGCAAGCCCGTGGCGATGGCGGCACGTAGCTGGCGCAGGTTATTTGATACCATCACTAGAACAATACAACAATATAAAACAACCAATGTCTAACCATAATATCATCCAAACGGGTGTTATAATGTTGTACTAAATTTCATTATGCAACTCATTTAAAAAAAAAGAACATTGTCATGCACGCGCGTTTCACTACCACAGCGCCGTAATTAAAATAAACTTATAGGTTTTCGAATTCACGCCGTATCCCGCCATTTTTGTTTGATATTAGTATTGCATTAAGTACTTTGATGTTTATAAAAAATGAGTGATACAAGCTTTGATAACACACCACCAGATATTTACCGTCTTTCTACATCGTTCTCACATATATGTATAATCTCAACGTGAATGATGTAACCAAGATTTTGTAACAATATTTTGATTAAAAAGAGTGTCCATGGAGTTTCTTGCCCATTCTTCTCCATAGAGATCTACGCTTTGGAATGGGCAACTACAGTACTTTCACAAGTTATTATGCCTTGTCAAAAGTGCCTGTAACGGTCTAATTGAAATAAATGCTTCGAGTTTGAGTTTGATTTCTAATGCCGCAAAGGACATTTCTAACCAATTATTATTATATTATATTATTAAAATATCAAAGAGTAGTACATCATTTTCTGAAGATTCTTGCAGCCTAAATCATCTGTAAATTAATAAAACCTGTATATTTAATTTTAGTTCGAAAGCCATTCTATTATTTCATTTGTTTGATGCTATAATGTGTTTATGAATATTTCCAGCGACATCTCTGGTCCCGGTGCGGTGTCCGATGCTGGGTCGCTACACAGTGGTGGACTCTCTCGCGGACAGACGCAGGAGACGACAGCAACTCACTATAGGTAACAATCTATCTTCCCCCAGAATTGAAAAAACCATCACGAATTCCTCATTAGCAACCACGGAATCTAGATTTGTGGATAATTGTAGACTTAAACATAACTGTTGAAATGTGGGTGTACTATTAGGTACGCCTCTGCCTATACCCTCGGGGGTTACATGCGTTATGAAGTCTTTGTGTCGCTAGGGCACCTAAAGTGTCCGAGATAACGCTAGATACATTTGGTTCGAGAATTCTGTCGTCAGCATAAAATATTTTGAATTTACTTGCACTTCTGCTATAGCTCTATGATAATTGAATATGCAACTTTTAGCGCATAAACTAGATAAGATCCTCCACAAGAAGGTGTAAAATGAACTCTGAAAGGAGTACTACCTGGGTGGCCTGCCTCTGTGTTCACCATCAAATAACATTTTTAAAAAAATCTGTAATATGTGTGGTGTGTGGTGCTATAATATGGAGATTATTAGGTAGATTATTTATTTATTTGGTAAACTAACAGCAGTACATACTAAGAATTAATAAGAAAGATTAAAAATAACACAAAAGTGCTGGTATGTATGCGCAGCATTCACCATAGTTATAAATGTTCTTAAATCTTAATAATAATGTAATACAATTTGAATACATTAAATGTCAAATTTACTTAAAATTAAGTGTAAAACTAAATGAGATGATGAGTTAAAATGTTATAATTATGTGTTATGAGTCTGATATCAAATTATTTACATTTTTGTTAACTAGTTGCAAATGAAAGCTTAGACAATCATTTGTTATTCCACCAACGAAACATAAAGAGCTTAACCCGAACGTAGGTACAAAAGAAAAATGTATTATAATCGACAACTAAAATAATAGATAAAGTAGAGCTCTTACGAGGACAGGCCGGACTGTAGGCAATCGACGGGTTACAAAGTCTCTTATACATATTTAGTATTAGTCAAGCTAACTTAAACATTACCCTTTGGCTATGTTTTTAAACTGTCATGGTCACTAACATTATCTTTAACGAAACCAAACCAAACCAAATCTACAGTATACATGGTAAATATCTTTGTACTCATATTTTTTAATTTTATTTTCCTGTGTTATCTACTGTGTGTACATATATAGTAAAATAAATAAATATTCCGTATCTAGTGTTCATGATAATATTACCCTTTACTTTCCAGACGAGGCGACTGGCTCGGAGATAGCGGAGAAGCCAGTAGAGTGCGTGATGGGCCAGTACGACAGCGCTAGCATCGGATGTGGCGCTTCCCAAGACACCATCGAGTTCCAGTCCGCTTGTACTAGCACAGGTATGCTCCGTCATCATCATTGTGCAGCTAAAAGATAGCTCTATTGTTACTATACAGCGTGTAACAAAAAGGGTATAATCATACGGAATACTGTGGTACGGACCATCAAACTGAACAACTTTCTCTATGAGACCACCATCGTCGTAAAAAAATAATCAGCTGTTCTAAACAAAATTTCAATACCTACTCGACCCAAATGTATGGGACAGCTGATTATTTTTTTACGATTTCGATGGTGGTCGCATAGAGAAAGTTGTTCAGTTTGATGGTCCGTACCACAGTATTCCATACGATTATACCCTTTGTGTTACACGCTGTATAGATAGGGTGACTGTACGGTGAATCAGCTGTCCCATACATTTGGGTCGAGTAGGTATTGAAATTTTGTATAGAACAGCTGATTATTTTTTTACGACGATGGTGGTCTCATAGAGAAAGTTGTTCAGAGTGATGGTGCGTACCACAGTATTCCATATGATTATACCCCTTTTGTTACACATAGGTATTGAAATTTTGTATTAGGCAGTTGATTATTTTTTTGTGATTACGATGGTGGTCAATCTCGAACCTCTCGTGTGATGTCTCAGATCACGAAACTAAACCATTTTTGTTCTACCCCTGTATTTAGACAATGCACTCATCAGCACAATTTTTTGTGTGCGTTACACTGAGTCCTACCGTACACCGTGATTTTCTTCACACCAAAAATAAAAAGTCGTAACCCAGCAATAATTTTTGCGTAGTGTTACTCAGTTCGATTTACGCAATGCTTGGTTGACGGCTTCGTGAAGGGTCCTTGTATAGGATCGATCATGTAATTTAGTGCTTAATAGATATGTTCTGTCCCCAGTATACACGTGCTACGGCAGCTGGCGCGAGGGTAACCTGGGGCTGGTGGTCGCGGGCCCGGCGCGACCTGCCTCGCGGCCTCACGCGCTGTGCTTCATATACACCACCTACGTCAGAAATGGTCAGTACGATACTATTATACTTTTTGATGTGGAACATCTGCAGGGTGTAAGGAACAGCTCTCCACAGACTGATGGGGTGAATTCAATGTAGCATACTAAGATGACCGGTACAAGAAATTATTTCAGGAATGTAATGGGAATCAAATAGATTTGTTTTATTTCCTCATACGCAATGTATCGTTGCCATGGCAAAACGTACGTAGCGAAAATACTTTAATGTAGTATTTCTTCTTTATTTTAGTCCATATTTCGTTATAGTTTTTTTTTATTAATTATGAATAATAATTCTATAAAGAAAAATTACAAACACTTTTACACATATTTTTTATAAAATCTAGGAGTTTTCTGTCCGATTACTCTGGGAAGTAAACACCGAAACAAATGAAACTCTCGTTTAATCTACGATCCATTATGTTCCACAGAGTCGGGAGTGCCGGTGCAGTTCCTGGCGCTGTCGGGCGTGTCGCGCTCGTGCGACCGGACCGTGCAGCCCGGCGTGGCGGGCGACAAGGCCTACAACCTCACTATGAACGGTATGTTCCACACAATAATAACACTCTTACCGCCGCCCATCACCGGCGGGCGCACCTTTTACCATCCGCAAAAGCCAATATCGCCTGCCGAAATTAGTCAGCGAAGCATACGCCTACACCTAGTAGCCGTATCATACTCGAAAAGTAACGACTCGCCAGCGGATCGTATAGCAGAGAGAGTGATAGTCTTACTGCTTACACTCGCTCGGAAACACGATCAATTGCCAAAAAAGTTTTAGTAAGAACCAGCTGTTGCCCGCGGCTTCGCTTCCCACGCGCAAACCTCACAAACTTTACCTCTTTATAATATTAGTATAGATTGGCCATTTTCATAATGACTGTGCTGGAGGGTCTCCTACGACCGTTTTCCGGTCGAAATTCCACCCTTTATAGGTATATCTGTGTAATACATTTGTATGCAGTTAGTCTCTGTATCACACATAGGTTGACTAGTAGTAAATGCCTTGGTCGTCGACGCCGAGATGTGCAGACGTTCTGTTGCCGTTGCGGGTATATCTTGAACGTGGAGCTTGGCTCAGAGAGGCTCAGAGAGGTGGATGTGCATGATAATGGCAGTACATCTGTTTCCCCCAGGTACATGCGAGCAGAGCAGCAAGTACAACAGCCCGGCCGCGCGCCTGGCGCCCGCGCTGGCGCTGCTGGGCGCTCTGCTGGTGCTGGGCAGGTGATACCCTGCGCCCACGCACTGATGCCGCGGGACATCATAGGCTCTACGCTGTAGCTGGACGACCTGCTTACCACACGTCTACTGTCGCCCACTAACTATATGAACCCGCATTGCTATGAGATCCCCTGCGACCTATGTATAGCGAATAGTTAAAATATGGCAAGAACACTGAGTACCAACCTCCTTTGTGAGCGAGCCAGCTTTTAGTAGTTTATAGGAATGGCAACACTGAAATTGAACTGTCAAAGTGCTAAAATGTTGCCATTTAACGGTGAATTATTTTATAGAGTTGCGCGTTTAATTTCGGTTCTTATTTTTTGTAAAAAAAAATATTAAGGGGAACTCTGTGAAATAATTTTCTCGTGTGCTATAGGTTAGAAAAGAACGAAACAATGTTACAAGAAACGAAGCAACGTGATTGATAATGTAAATAATAAAAAGGTATAAAGTTGGATTACTGAAGAGAATATGACGATTTTTAAATAACTGTTACTTATGTAATTTAATTATGGTACATATAAACATAATCTGTCGACGGGGGACGGTTATAGAACAGTCACAATGATATCATGGAATATATTTTTCACAATCATTGGAAATATGTAAAAAAAACCTTACAGATTTCATTGCGACGAAGTTCTATCCCATTCTGACGGCGCCGTACAGATATTTGATATTTTTATTTTTTAAACATACTTAGGTAGTATATGAATGTTGTCAGTGCCATATTTGTTAAGCTCGCCTACATACCGACGTTTTGTCGCAGCTGTTAGTCGCACGATTATTAGTCTTAGTTTGATATTACTCAAACTGATGATGTTGAGATTAGATGATTCGCTGTTCTTAGGCCTGCAGTCGATTGGGACCGCTGCGATTTTTCTTTATACGCCAACGCAAACCTGCTTCAAAGTACTTTCAGCGCGTAGGCAAATAGCTGCTACGACTTTTAAAAAAATTGCTCAAAAATCGCGCGACAAAATTGTCGGCGACATTTTCTTCACAAATATGGCATTGACTTACTTTGTACAATGTAACGATGATATATTATAGAAAAAACGCTTTCAAAGTATACATTGTATGCAGATTATACATAGCATAAAAACATAGCCGAAATCACCGCTGAACAATATGGTCAGTGAAATTATATTTGAGAAAAAAAAATATCTTAAAGGCAACTATTTCAATCGTCCACGCGATTCTTTGAAACTCTCTACTACATCCTTTTTTAAAGTCGGTTAAAACTAAAAGATGTTAGTCCTATGTTCAGCAATGATTTCGGAGGAATATACAGAATATATGAATAAGACTAATTTAGATAGAACTAAATGTAGATAAAACTGCTCAGCTGATTTTGATTAGTTTACGAAAAACGTCCATCTTTTTATTCTGCTCATTTGTTTTGTGTTTCTTTGTAAGAATTGCAGCTAAAGTGCGAAATAAGGGCTGAGGCTAGTCATTGTTTATTTTGGTTTATTTCTACAATCTAATGAAAAAGTGTAATGAAATAATGAAAAAATATTATAAAAAAACTAGTTATTAAAAAATCTGCCTTTTCGCAACACGTCGGAGTCGGCTCCCAGTCTAACAGGATGCAGCTAAATACCAGTATTTTACATGGGGCCACTGACTATCTGAACTCCATAACCCACTTACTCGGTAATATCATACACCGGTTTAAAAAAAAAGAAACTGTCGGGCATGAATAAAGATCGGATATTCGCATATTTACCTAAAGTACGTTTTTTCCTGGCAAGGGGTACAAAAGTATGGAAGCGGCTTCTTTAAATGCCAATTTTTATCCCGGGATCGCGGAATTTCATCATTCCACAGTTTGTATTAAAAATAGTTCTCAAAGCTTAATGAATAAATAATGAATATTTATAATTTAAATATTTATACTAAAAAAAAAAAAAAAATTAAGACCAGGCAAGAAAAAATGTTTTTTTTTTTTTTTTTAATATAAAAAAACGGGAATTTTCCCGTACTGACGAACGCTCCGTGCTAGTCAACACTCAAACTTTAGGTAAATATGCATCCGAATATCCGATCACAAAACTAAAAAAAAGGAACCCCTCCGCTTACCCCTTCAGGGGACACTGGCGCGATAGTATTACATTATAACACTAAAAGTATTACTTGAAGCAGCTATTTATACGTATTTTATATAATTATAAAAAAGCTCTTATTCCGTACTAGGAGTGTAACAGACATACTTTATGAACTTATTTTAAACATAACAGTAATTTGTATTATTACATAATAATTAATGTTTAGTGGGGCCATCACTAGTCTTTAGGAAAGTGAAAATGACATTGTCGGAAAACCCTCCCAAGAAACAAGATAAACATCTGACACCCTTTGTTTATTTGTTGTAATATCATCATCATTCTCCTGCGTTTATCCCAACTTATCTGTGCTCGGCGCAGCATGTCTTCTTCCTCCATACTTCTCTATTACTCGTCATCTCAGCAGGCACCTCCTATCTAGCCATATCATCCTTCACACATCGTTTCTTTGGTATAATAAAAACTGGAAATTTCGACTAGATAAAGATTACGGTTCAAACGATAGAAATAGCCCTGTGGCAGACGGACAGACGACGGAACCTTTGTAATGGGGTCCCGATGGCACGCTTCGGGTACGGTATCCTAAAATAAATAGTTCTTGAAAGAGGAATTTTTAACTCTTTGACGTATGCGTTTTAAGATGGCCCTCTTCTCTTATTATACTTTCCTCTGACTCAGTTTGCTTTTAATGCTAAAAATCAATAATGACCAACAGTAGTTATATAAATATACATTTGCTCATACGAAATAGTTGATTTTTATTTTGTATGTGATAAATTTTAAATTAAGTATTGAAAACCTGTGTACACGGATACTACTTGCTTACAAAAAGACTCGGAAAGCCCAAATTTTCATAGAAAACAGTCAACAATTATTTTGTTGCAAGTTCGCTCCGTGTGCATAGAACCTAAAACATTGTAAATATAATGAAGTTCCTGTATGATTTTATTTGAACTCAAATGTTATCATTTGTGATAATATTCTGATTCAGAATGTCAATGCTTGCCTAAAATTTGTTTCTATAAAGAAAGATTAAGTAGCACAGAAGACTATTGTACATACTTTAGCTGGATAATTTATTAAATTAATGTTGCATGCTGGCGATTCGGTCGCAATTTTTTTTTTGCAGAGATCTAAAACTGATATTTATTTTGAATAATCTATAACATTATCAGAACCAGTGTTTCTGCGATAGAGATAAAGTAACTAAAGTTACTGTACTGCTTCAGAAAACGTATAAAGAAAATCATTTTTCAAAAAATCATGCTATCAGTCGCCAGTGTGCTAACAAACTAAGTATAAACGCATTCTTTGAAAATTACAGGACGAAAGTATTAATTTATATAAATAACTGAAGATAATAAATAGTTCATAATTACATTGAAAATTATAAACGAAAAAGTTTCATACGATCATTTTTTATCAACAAAAAAAAGTTTTTTTTTTAAGAATAATTTAATAAAAAACGTGTTTAATGCACTAAAATGTTAAAAATTAAATTCACTTAGACTTAGGAGCTTTGTTTTACTTTTTATTTATTGTATTTTTAAATTAAGGCGAAAAAAATCTTCACGTTGTGAATAATCTGCACATTCATGATTGTTTATGTAAAAATAATGTAATACTCTATTGGATATGTACTTTCGCGTGTAAATATTCTTTTTGGCTGAAGGTTTTTGTGATATCAAAATGGTTTTTCTTTTCGTGTATAAAATAAGCGTTTATTGATGTTTTGTGGCGACTCCCTGTTGATTTCGATTTGGCCACAGGATACGATTTGTAACTATTAACGTATAAGCCTATTATTATATTTTGATTACTGAAATATATTTGAAAAATAATTCTGATTTTTATTTATTTGTAACTCTTTTACCTACCTTCATTACTGACACTATCACCCCATAAATATTGTTTCCGGACGAAACCCACACACATTGGACACCACATGAATTTAAATAGATTTTTTACATTATAACTATATTTTTTACTGCTTCGTTGGTCTATTATTGTAGTGGTAGCCATATCATCCTTCAACCCACTGCCAACCAACAAACAAGCTTTATACCTCTCTATTATAAACTACGCCAAAGCAACTTTTTTTTCATTATTATCTTTACCACACACCAGGAATTTCTCATGTATCGTGGGTACTCACAAACACAAACAGCCAGACCCGGAAGGTTTCAGGCTAGCTATTAAACGTCTTTTATGCAGCTCACTTGCCTTTCGGAGATACACGACGGTATTGAATTGGTGAAACTAAAGTCTTGGTCCGGTATCCTCATGGAAACTGCTGTCATTTGTTGCAGTTGTGGCCGCCCCGGGGTTGACATGGCTGCGGATTGTTGTAGAGCTACAGCCTGGTAACGTGGGTCATTCATTTTCACGTGCGATAGGGTCACAGCTTGCTTGCTGACGGTACCTTGGAACTTGATACACGTGCGGACACGTACGGGCGTCACCGTTGCCGTTAAGGTAGTTGACGTGTGTGTTATCGGGTTTGGTAATTAAAAGAGCTTATTTTCAGTTAAAGGTTTAATGTTCGACTGGCGTTGTGTACAGAGGTTGAGAGGACTTAGAATTAACTTACGAGTTACGTCATACCATTTATGTACACAAGAGAGAACATACGGAAACATCATATCATAACTTAGAGTACACACACAAGCACATCTTATGTCAAAAGAAATACATAGTCATAAATTGCCTTAGATTAAAGATATTTAATATGCTTACGCGCTACACATCACTGCTCTCAAAATACATCGGCATGACCTAGAACCAAAATTTTGAAGACAATTGTCTTCTACCACCCCGCAATGCACATCGCAAATTACAAAATCATTCAGCCAAAAAAATAAACATTTGTAGTATGCTTTGTTGACGGCTTCGTGAAAAGTGCGCTTACTCCCCGTATGTCAATGTATACGCTTTTGTAATAAACTTCCAAGCCACATCCATAATCTAAGCCTTAACGGAATAAAAAGCTCTCCAGCATAGTTTACGTATTATAAACGAAATTGAGGATAAAACGGTTTGGGATTGACTGAAAAACCGTACCACTAGAGAGCAGAAGAAACAGGAAAAAGTTTTCTTGTCAGTTTTCATAATCTCTCAATCGAGATAAAAAACCGAATATCTTCACAAAGAGAAGACATACTTGTGTTTATAACGAGATTAGCCTTTTGAGGCCGTCATCTTAAAGCTGCATTGTTTTAATGTCACTCCAGAGTGGGCAAGGGACGGATCTATACACGACGTCTAGCTCCATCTCCTTCATACACTGGAATAAGATTAAAACAATACTGTTTTAGCACGTCACTACTCATTGTAAGGCTAGGCTACCTGATCGCGGTCAGTTCCATTGGTGAAATTTGTTCTTATTTCGTACTCAAACGGTGAAAATCGCAAGTAAAAACAATCATTAACAGGGAAAGAACTTCTCTATATAAAAACGAGACATAACTTACGTATATTCTGTCTATTCGCAGTCGACGACGAGCACGACCGCTGCCACTTCCCCAACTGGGTGGTGCAGCACCACAAGTGGTTCAGCCTCGACCACACGCACCAGTACCACTTCACCACCAAGAACGCCACGCTCAAGGTAACATCACGTTATATGTACAAACCCTGATAGGTATAGTTGTATTGGAAAACTGGCCAAGAGCGAGTCGACTTCGCGCACGAAGGGTTCCGTACCATCATCTAATAAAAAAAAAACAAAAATAAATATTTAAATATTTATTTTAACAAACAGACGGACGGACAGTGGAGTCTTGGTAACAGGGCTCCGTGTTTACCCCTCGGGTACTGAACCCTTAACATAAAACACTACTGACAATACATGTTCTCAGTAGTGAGCTAGAATATTGGCAATTCCTATTCTCAGTAGCAGACTCCGTGAGTCTGGATTTGTGCCCGGTTGATGGCAATAGGCTCGCCCCCTATCACATGGGACTTTAAAAACATAACTGGCGACATGTGGGTGCACTATTAGGGACACCTCTGCCTAGCCCGTCGGGGACTACAAGCGTGCTGTTTATGTTCTATGTATATATATTGCCAATCTGCTATTAACTGGGTTGCTTCCGAGAACTTCCTCATGGAAAAAGATAATAACGCTTCTCGACTCAGGAGTCGATTTCAGGATCTCACTTCTTGCAGGAGTTCTTATGACTAATTTACAAGAAAGAGAGGATTTCATATTCTTTTCTTTTTGTAAGCAAGATTATAATGTATTTTCTATTTTGCTCTTCTTCTTTATCGTGTGGGTAGTGAATAACCTGGTGTCAGAGTTTTTATGCCGCCCATGGGCCTCTGACTTGACTTTACATGCCGTCGAGAAATATCTCACAGGCATGCTGGCTTCCTGACAATGTTTCCCTTGACCGGAGCAAGTGATAATTATACAATACGCACATGAATCCAAAAAATCAGAGAATTTAGAATTTCTATAATATTCCAGATAATGAAAGAGGACGGCTCGTTCGAGGAGAAGCGGCTGGTGTGCCACTCTGTACTGGAGCATAAGGACAACAAACTGGTCAAGTTGGTGGCGCATCTCACTAGAGGATGGTGAGTGCAATACAAGAGCCATCTGTTTCATCCATCTGCATAGCCTTTTCTGTTGGTTTCTTAAATATAGTTCAAAATAATGATCTCTCAGTTGGGACGATCGACAAAAAACATGATTTTCATTTTCTCTTGAACCAGTAAGATTTCAATCACGATTTTGGTTTCACAAATTTTCCCAGAAGCATAATTTGCAATAAACATGATAATTATTCATACTTTTTCAGTATTAGGGCGTGTTTTACAAGATCACTCAATTGAAAACTGTCCACTCTGAGTGATCCATTTAAACCGTTATAAATCTTAAACGTGGCTTTGAAACGAATCGAAATTTTGTTTAGCAGCTTTCACAAATCCTTCACAATTAATTAAAATGCAAATTATAAACACATAGGCAGTATATTCTTGGATAAGCGTTATGGCTTTTTCTTCAGTTGTCCAGATTGAGAGATCCAGTTAATGAGTTCTAACTTTTTTTGTTTAGGTTCACAAATGTTATACCATGCAGTTTTCACAATTATTTCCTAAATCCTCTTAAAATTTGGTTGGGATTGGAAGAGTTTTTCGAAAAGATCTCTCAATCCACACGCACATGTTTCTTGCCCATTCTTCTCCATAGAGTTCTACGCTTTGGAAGTACTACTTTCAGTTGTTATGCCTTGTGAGTGGGACTGTGGCTTCATTATATTGTTGTCTTTGTTCGGACAATTGAAAAGTGAGTGTGTGTAGGCTACTTGTAATAAATGTTGTGGTGTCCCGCCGCAGCGAGTCGGGCCACGTGTGCGTGCTGGTGTCGCGGCGGGCGGGCGCGCTGCTGGAGCTGCAGCTGGGCGGCGCGCTGCACGCCGCGCCGCACCACGCCTGCGCAGAGCTGTCCTACACGCCGCACGTCACGCTTATCAGTGAGTATACCGATACTACGAGTACCACTTATACCTACCACGGCTTACTAGGCCCTTCTAGCTCTCAAGTAGAGATATATAGGGTCTACCTATTCATACCCGAAATCTCTTAAGGGCTACTCATCATTATGAACAACGTTTACTATGGGACCAACCTTAATATGGGGATTTCGTGTATGAACAGATAGACCTTATATAGAGCCAATTGAAATTGAGCTTGAGGTTATCTTTGTTGCGCTTCATCCGAAAATGAACCATATTTGTTAAATGTGAATGTTCTTAATATGTTTCATCGCAGTTGTTTGTATATTATTCAATCATTTATGTACACATAAGAAAAAACATACAGAAACAACAGCACAGTACAGGTACAGTTTATTTTAAAGGAGAAATTAAAAAAGAAATGTAGACACAGTAACACAATAACTTTATGTTAATTAGATTTATTTTCGGATGAAACGTGACTGATTAAGCTAAGAACTAGGTTAGAGTTGAGTTCGCTATAAATATCTCAGTGTTCGAATAATTCATAAAGCCTGGAACGCACTATCAATCGCAATAGTGCGTGGCACTGCGGCTAGCCGCATCGTTTCGGTTTATTACGGCTCGCCGCAATGACCGACATCCATGACAAGCACTATTATTTATATACGTAGCTACTATTACAAGTGAATTTTAGAAGGGAAGCAATACATTACGAAATAAGTTTTATTTCGAAGTAAAAACCGCTACTAGACAGAAGAGCGACAATCGGTCGTGACTGTACGCATAATCCCGCGGAGCTACGGCAAGCCCGTGGCGGCACGCAGCTGGCGCAGGTTATTTGATACCATCACTAGAACAATACAACAATATAAAACAACCAATGTCTAACCATAATATTATCCAAACGGGTGTTATAATGTTGTACTAATTAATACTTTCATTATGCAATTATTTGCATTTCACTACCACATCGCTGTAATTAAAATAAACTTATAGGTTAATTCGAATTCACGTCGTATCCCGCCAGTTTTGTTTGATATTAGTATCGCAATAAGTACTTTGTTATACAAGCTTTGATAACACACCACCAGATATTTCTAATGCCGCAAAGGACATTTCTAATCAATTATTACCAGAAAAATCGAGCAAAAAATATGAAAAGGCGTATCAAGATGTCATGAATGAAAATATCAAAGAGTAGTACATCATTTTCTGAAGATTCTTGCAGCCTAAATCATCTGTAAATTAATAAAACCTGTATATTTAATTTTAGTTCGAAAGTCATTCTATTATTTCATTTGTTTGATGCTATAATGTGTTTATGAATATTTCCAGCGACATCTCTGGTCCCGGTGCGGTGTCCGATGCTGGGTCGCTACACAGTGGTGGACTCTCTCGCGGACAGACGCAGGAGACGACAGCAACTCACTATAGGTAACACTCTATCTTCCCCCAGAATTGAAAAAACCATCACGAATTTCTCAGTAGCAACCACGGAATCTAGATTTGTGGCTAATTGTAGACTTAAACATAACTGTTGAAATGTGGGTGTACTATAAGGTACACCTCTGCCTCTCCAAAATATTTTGAATTTACTTGCACTTCTGCTATAGCTCTATGATAATTGAATATGCAACTTTTAGCGCATAAACTAGATAAGATCCTCCACAAGAAGGTGTAAAATGAACTCTGAAAGGAGTACTACCTGGGTGGCCTGCCTCTGTGTTCACCATCAAATAACATTAAAAAAAAAATCTGTAATATGTGTGGTGTGTGGTGCTATAATATGGAAATTATTAGGTAGATTATTTATTTATTTGGTAAACTAACAGCAGTACATACTAAGAATTAATAAGAAAGATTAAAAATAACACAAAAGTGCTGGTATGTATGCGCAGCATTCACCATAGTTATAAATGTTCTTAAATCTTAATAATAATGTAATACAATTTGAATACATTAAATGTCAAATTTACTTAAAATTAAGTGTAAAACTAAATGAGATGATGAGTTAAAATGTTATAATTATGTGCTATGAGTCTGATATCAAATTATTTACATTTTTGTTAACTAGTTGCAAATGAAAGCTTAGACAATCATTTGTTATTCCACCAACGAAACATAAAGAGCTTAACCCGAACGTAGGTACAAAAGAAAAATGTATTATAATCGACAACTAAAATAATAGATAAAGTAGAGCTCTTACGAGGACAGGCCGGACTGTAGGCAATCGACGGGTTACAAAGCCTCTTATACATTTTTAGTATTAGTCAAGCTAACTTAAACATTAATTACCCTTTGGCTATGTTTTTAAACTGTCATGGTCACTAACATTATCTTTAACAAAAGCAAACCAAACCAAATCTACAGTATACCTACATGGTAAATATCTTTGTACTCATATTTTATAATTTTATTTTCCTGTGTTATCTACTGTGTGTACATAAATAGTAAAATAAATAAATATTCCGTATCTAGTGTTAATGATAATATTACCGTTTACTTTCCAGACGAGGCGACTGGCTCGGAGATAGCGGAGAAGCCAGTAGAGTGCGTGATGGGCCAGTACGACAGCGCCAGCATCGGATGTGGCGCTTCCCAAGACACCATCGAGTTCCAGTCCGCTTGTACTAGCACAGGTATGCTCCGTCATCATCATTGTGCAGCTAAAAGATAGCTCTATTGTTACTATACAGCGTGTAACAAAAGGGGTATAATCATATGGAATACTGTGGTACGGACCATCAAACTGAACAACTTTCTCTATGAGACCACCATCGTCGTAAAAAAATAATCAGCTGTTCTATACAAAATTTCAATACCTACTCGACCCAAATGTATGGGACAGCTGATTATTTTTTTACGATTTCGATGGTGGTCCCATAGAGAAAGTTGTTCAGTTTGATGGTCCGTACCACAGTATTCCATATGATTATACCCTTTGTGTTACACGCTGTATAGATAGGGTGAATCAGCTGTCCCATACATTTGGGTCGAGTAGGTATTGAAATTTTGTATAGAACAGCTGATTATTTTTTTAACGACGATGGTGGTCTCATAGAGAAAGTTGTTCAGTTTGATGGTCCGTACCACAGTATTCCATATGATTATACCCCTTTTGTTACACATAGGTATTGAAATTTTGTATTAGGCAGTTGATTATTTTTTTGTGATTACGATGGTGGTCAATCTCGAACCTCTCGTGTGATGTCTCAGATCACGAAACTAAACAATTTTTGTTCTACCCCTGTATTTAGACAATGCACTCATCAGCACAATTTTTTGTGTGCGTTACACTGAGTCCTACCGTACACCGTGATTTTCTTCACACCAAAAATAAAAAGTCGTAACCCAGCAATAATTTTTGCGTAGTGTTACTCAGTTCGATTTACGCAATGCTTGGTTGACGGCTTCGTGAAGGGTCCTTGTATAGGATCGATCATGTAATTTAGTGCTTAATAGATATGTTCTGTCCCCAGTATACACGTGCTACGGCAGCTGGCGCGAGGGTAACCTGGGGCTGGTGGTCGCGGGCCCGGCGCGACCTGCCTCGCGGCCTCACGCGCTGTGCTTCATATACACCACCTACGTCAGAAATGGTCAGTACGATACTATTATACTTTTTGATGTGGAACATCTACAGGGTCTAAGGGACAGCCCTCCACAGACTGATGAGGTGAATTCAGTATATCATACTAAGATGACCAGTACAAGAAATTATTTCAGGAATGTAATGGGAATCAAATAAATTTGATTTGTTTTATTTCGTCATACGCAATGTATCGTTGCCATGGCAAAACGTACGTAGCGAAAATACTTTAATGTAATATTTCTTCTTTATTTTACTCCATATTTCGTTATACTTTTTTTTATTAATTATGAATAATAATTGTATTAAAAAAAAATACAAACACTTTTACACATTTTTTTTTATAAAATCTAGGAGTTTTCTGTCCGATTACTGTGGGAAGTAAATACCGAAACAAATGAAACTCTCGTTTAATCTACGATCCATTATGTTTAACAGAGTCGGGAGTGCCGGTGCAGTTCCTGGCGCTGTCGGGCGTGTCGCGCTCGTGCGACCGGACCGTGCAGCCCGGCGTGGCGGGCGACAAGGCCTACAACCTCACTATGAACGGTATGTGACACACAATAATAACTCTCTTACCGCCGCCCATCACCGGCGGGCGCACCTTTTACCATCCGCAAAAGCCAATATCGCCAGCCGAAATTAGTCAGCGAAGCATACGCCTACACCTAGTAGCCGTATCATACTCGAAAAGTAACGACTCGCCGGCGGATCGTATAGCAGAGAGAGTGATAATCTTACTGCTTACACTCGCTCGGAAACACGATCAATTGCCAAAAAAGTTTTAGTAAGAACCAGCTGTTGCCCGCGGCTTCGCTTCCCACGCGCAAACCTCACAAACTTTACCTCTTTATAATATTAGTATAGATTGGCCATTTTCATAATGACTGTGATGGAGGGTCTCCTACGACCGTTTTCCTGTCGAAATTCCACCCTATAAAGGTATATCGATGTAATACATTTGTATGCAGTTAGTCTCTGTATCACACATAGGTTGACTAGTAGTAAATGCCTTGGTCGTCGACGCCGAGATGTGCAGACGTTCTGTTGCCGTTGCGGGTATATCTTGAACGTGGAGCTTGGCTCAGAGAGGCTCAGAGAGGTGGATGTGCATGATAATGGCAGTACATCTGTTTCCCCCAGGTACATGCGAGCAGAGCAGCAAGTACAACAGCCCGGCCGCGCGCCTGGCGCCCGCGCTGGCGCTGCTGGGCGCTCTGCTGGTGCTGGGCAGGTGATACCCTGCGCCCACGCACTGATGCCGCGGGACATCATAGGCTCTACGCTGTAGCTGGACGACCTGCTTACCACACGTCTACTGTCGCCCACTAACTATATGAACCCGCATTGCTATGAGATCCCCTGCGACCTATGTATAGCGAATAGTTAAAATATGGCAAGAACACTGAGTACCAACCTCCTTTGTGAGCGAGCCAGCTTTTAGTAGTTTATAGGAATGGCAGCACTGAAATTGAACTGTCAAAGTGCTAAAATGTTGCCATTTAACGGTGAATTATTTTATAGAGTTGCGCGTTTAATTTCGGTTCTTATTTTTTGTAAAAAAAAATATTAAGGGGAACTCTGTGAAATAATTTTCTCGTGTGCTATAGGTTAGAAAAGAACGAAACAATGTTACAAGAAACGAAGCAACGTGATTGATAATGTAAATAATAAAAAGGTATAAAGTTGGATTACTGAAGAGAATATGACGATTTTTAAATAACTGTTACTTATGTAATTTAATTATGGTACATATAAACATAATCTATCGACGGGGGACGGTTATAGAACAGTCACAATGATATCACGGAATATATTTTTCACAATCATTGGAAATATGTAAAAAAACCTTACAGATTTCATTGCGACGAAGTTCTATCCCATTCTGACGGCGCCGTACAGATATTTGATATTTTTATTTTTTAAACATACTTAGGTAGTATATGAATGTTGTCAGTGCCATATTTGTTAAGCTCTCCTACATACCGACGTTTTGTCGCAGCTGTTAGTCGCACGATTATTAGTCTTAGTTTGATATTACTCAAACTGATGATGTTGAGATTAGATGATTCGCTGTTCTTAGGCCTGCAGTCGATTGGGACCGCTGCGATTTTTCTTTATACGCCAACGCAAACCTGCTTCAAAGTACTTTCAGCGCGTAGGCAAATAGCTGCTACGACTTTTAAAAAAATTGCTCAAAAATCGCGCGACAAAATTGTCGGCGACATTTTCTTCACAAATATGGCATTGACTTACTTTGTACAATGTAACGATGATATATTATAGAAAAAACGCTTTCAAAGTATACATTGTATGCAGATTATACATAGCATAAAAACATAGCCGAAATCACCGCTGAACAATATGGTCAGTGAAATTATATTTGAGAAAAAAAAATATCTTAAAGGCAACTATTTCAATCGTCCAAGCGATTCTTTGAAACTCTCTACTACATCCTTTTTTAAAGTCGGTTAAAACTAAAAGATGTTAGTCCTATGTTCAGCAATGATTTCGGAGGAATATACAGAATATATGAATAAGACTAATTTAGATAGAACTAAATGTAGATAAAACTGCTCAGCTGATTTTGATTAGTTTACGAAAAACGTCCATCTTTTTATTCTGCTCATTTGTTTTGTGTTTCTTTGTAAGAATTGCAGCTAAAGTGCGAAATAAGGGCTGAGGCTAGTCATTGTTTATTTTGGTTTATTTCTACAATCTAATGAAAAAGTGTAATGAAATAATGAAAAAATATTATAAAAAAACTAGTTATTAAAAAATCTGCCTTTTCGCAACACGTCGGAGTCGGCTCCCAGTCTAACAGGATGCAGCTAAATACCAGTATTTTACATGGGGCCACTGACTATCTGAACTCCATAACCCACTTACTCGGTAATATCATACACCGGTTTAAAAAAAAAGAAACTGTCGGGCATGAATAAAGATCGGATATTCGCATATTTACCTAAAGTACGTTTTTTCCTGGCAAGGGGTACAAAAGTATGGAAGCGGCTTCTTTAAATGCCAATTTTTATCCCGGGATCGCGGAATTTCATCATTCCACAGTTTGTATTAAAAATAGTTCTCAAAGCTTAATGAATAAATAATGAATATTTATAATTTAAATATTTATACTAAAAAAAAAAAAAAAATTAAGACCAGGCAAGAAAAAATGTTTTTTTTTTTTTTTTTAATATAAAAAAACGGGAATTTTCCCGTACTGACGAACGCTCCGTGCTAGTCAACACTCAAACTTTAGGTAAATATGCATCCGAATATCCGATCACAAAACTAAAAAAAAGGAACCCCTCCGCTTACCCCTTCAGGGGACACTGGCGCGATAGTATTACATTATAACACTAAAAGTATTACTTGAAGCAGCTATTTATACGTATTTTATATAATTATAAAAAAGCTCTTATTCCGTACTAGGAGTGTAACAGACATACTTTATGAACTTATTTTAAACATAACAGTAATTTGTATTATTACATAATAATTAATGTTTAGTGGGGCCATCACTAGTCTTTAGGAAAGTGAAAATGACATTGTCGGAAAACCCTCCCAAGAAACAAGATAAACATCTGACACCCTTTGTTTATTTGTTGTAATATCATCATCATTCTCCTGCGTTTATCCCAACTTATCTGTGCTCGGCGCAGCATGTCTTCTTCCTCCATACTTCTCTATTACTCGTCATCTCAGCAGGCACCTCCTATCTAGCCATATCATCCTTCACACATCGTTTCTTTGGTATAATAAAAACTGGAAATTTCGACTAGATAAAGATTACGGTTCAAACGATAGAAATAGCCCTGTGGCAGACGGACAGACGACGGAACCTTTGTAATGGGGTCCCGATGGCACGCTTCGGGTACGGTATCCTAAAATAAATAGTTCTTGAAAGAGGAATTTTTAACTCTTTGACGTATGCGTTTTAAGATGGCCCTCTTCTCTTATTATACTTTCCTCTGACTCAGTTTGCTTTTAATGCTAAAAATCAATAATGACCAACAGTAGTTATATAAATATACATTTGCTCATACGAAATAGTTGATTTTTATTTTGTATGTGATAAATTTTAAATTAAGTATTGAAAACCTGTGTACACGGATACTACTTGCTTACAAAAAGACTCGGAAAGCCCAAATTTTCATAGAAAACAGTCAACAATTATTTTGTTGCAAGTTCGCTCCGTGTGCATAGAACCTAAAACATTGTAAATATAATGAAGTTCCTGTATGATTTTATTTGAACTCAAATGTTATCATTTGTGATAATATTCTGATTCAGAATGTCAATGCTTGCCTAAAATTTGTTTCTATAAAGAAAGATTAAGTAGCACAGAAGACTATTGTACATACTTTAGCTGGATAATTTATTAAATTAATGTTGCATGCTGGCGATTCGGTCGCAATTTTTTTTTTGCAGAGATCTAAAACTGATATTTATTTTGAATAATCTATAACATTATCAGAACCAGTGTTTCTGCGATAGAGATAAAGTAACTAAAGTTACTGTACTGCTTCAGAAAACGTATAAAGAAAATCATTTTTCAAAAAATCATGCTATCAGTCGCCAGTGTGCTAACAAACTAAGTATAAACGCATTCTTTGAAAATTACAGGACGAAAGTATTAATTTATATAAATAACTGAAGATAATAAATAGTTCATAATTACATTGAAAATTATAAACGAAAAAGTTTCATACGATCATTTTTTATCAACAAAAAAAAGTTTTTTTTTTAAGAATAATTTAATAAAAAACGTGTTTAATGCACTAAAATGTTAAAAATTAAATTCACTTAGACTTAGGAGCTTTGTTTTACTTTTTATTTATTGTATTTTTAAATTAAGGCGAAAAAAATCTTCACGTTGTGAATAATCTGCACATTCATGATTGTTTATGTAAAAATAATGTAATACTCTATTGGATATGTACTTTCGCGTGTAAATATTCTTTTTGGCTGAAGGTTTTTGTGATATCAAAATGGTTTTTCTTTTCGTGTATAAAATAAGCGTTTATTGATGTTTTGTGGCGACTCCCTGTTGATTTCGATTTGGCCACAGGATACGATTTGTAACTATTAACGTATAAGCCTATTATTATATTTTGATTACTGAAATATATTTGAAAAATAATTCTGATTTTTATTTATTTGTAACTCTTTTACCTACCTTCATTACTGACACTATCACCCCATAAATATTGTTTCCGGACGAAACCCACACACATTGGACACCACATGAATTTAAATAGATTTTTTACATTATAACTATATTTTTTACTGCTTCGTTGGTCTATTATTGTAGTGGTAGCCATATCATCCTTCAACCCACTGCCAACCAACAAACAAGCTTTATACCTCACTGTTATAAACTACGCCAAAGCAACTTTTTTTTCATTATTATCTTTACCACACACCAGGAATTTCTCATGTATCGTGGGTACTCACAAACACAAACAGCCAGACCCGGAAGGTTTCAGGCTAGCTATTAAACGTCTTTTATGCAGCTCACTTGCCTTTCGGAGATACACGACGGTATTGAATTGGTGAAACTAAAGTCTTGGTCCGGTATCCTGATGGAAACTGCCGTCATTTGTTGCAGTTGTGGCCGCCCCGGGGTTGACATCGCTGCGGGTTGTTGGAGAGCTACAGCCTGGTAACGTGGGTCGTTCATTTTCACGCACGATAGGGTCGCAGCTTGCTTGCTGACGGTACCTTGGAACCTGATACACGTGGGGACACGTACGGGCGTCACCGTTGCCGTTAAAGTAGTTGACGTGTGTGTTATCGGGTTTGGTCATTAAAAGAGCTTATTTTCAGTTAAAGGTTTAATTATCGACTGGCGTTGTGTACAGAGGTTGAGAGGACTTAGAATTAACTTACGAGTTACGTCATACCATTTATGTACACAAGAGAGAACATACGGAAACATCATATCATAACTTAGAGTACACACACAAGCACATCTTATGTCAAAAGAAATACATAGTCATAAATTGCCTTAGATTAAAGATATTTAATATGCTTATGCGCTACACATCACTGCTCTCAAAATACATCGTGAGGAAACCGGCATGTCCTAGAACCAACATTTTGAAGACAATTGTCTTCTACCACCCCGCAATGCACATCGCAAATTACAAAATCATTCAGCCAAAAAAAAATAAACATTTGTAGTATGCTTTGTTGACGGCTTCGTGAAAAGTGCGCTTACTCCCTGTATGTCAATGTATACGCTTTTGTAATAAACTTCCAAGCCACATCCATAATCTAAGCCTTAACGGAATAAAAAGCTCTCCAGCATAGTTTACGCATTATAAACGAAATTGAGGATAACACGGTTTGGGATTGACTGAAAAACCGTACCACAAGAGAGCAGAAGAAACAGGAAAAAGTTTTCTTGTCAGTTTTCATAATCTCTCAATCGAGATAAAAAACCGAATATCATCACAAAGAGAAGACATACTTCTGTTTATAACGAGATTAGCCTTTTGAGGCCGTCATCTTAAAGCTGCATTGTTTTAATGTCACTCCAGAGTGGGCAAGGGACGGATCTATACACGATGTCTAGCTCCATCTCTTTCATACACTGGAATAAGATTTAAATGATCCTGATCGCGGTCAGTTCCATTGGTGAAATTTGTTCTTATTTCGTGATCAAACGGTGAAAATTGCAAGTCAAAACAATCATTAACAGGGAAAGAACTTCTCTATATAAAAACTATACATAACTTACGTATATTCTGTCTATTCGCAGTCGACGACGAGCACAACCGCTGCCACTTCCCCAACTGGGTGGTGCAGCACCACAAGTGGTTCAGCCTCGACCACACGCATCAGTACCACTTCACCACCAAGAACGCCACGCTCAAGGTAACATCACGTTATATGTACAAACCCTGATAGGTATAGTTGTATTGGAAAACAGGCCAAGAGCGAGTCGGCCTCGCGCACGAAGGGTTCCGTACCATCATCTAATAAAAAAAATCTCTTAAATAAATATTTAAATATTTATTTTAACAGACAGACGGACGGACAGTGGAGTCTTGGTAACAGGGCTCCGTGTTTACCCCTCGGGTACTGAACCCTTAAAATAAAACACTACTGACAATACATGTTCTCAGTAGTGAGCTAGAATATTGGCAATTCCTATTCTCAGTAGCAGCCACGGAGTCTGGATTTGTGCCCGGTTGATGGCAATAGGCTCGCCCCCTATCACATGGGACTTTAAAAACATAACTGGCGACATGTGGGTACACTATTAGGTACAGCTCTGCCTAACCCGTCGGGGACTACAGGCGTGATGTTTATGTTTATGTATGTATATTGCCAATCTGCTATTAACTGGGTTGCTTCCGAGAACTTCCTCATGAATAAAGATAATAACACTTCTCGACTCAGGAGTCGATTTCAGGATCTCACTTCCTGCAGGAGTTCTTATGACTAATTTACAAGAAAGAGAGGATTTCATATTCTTTTCTTTTTGTAAGCAAGATAATAAGATTATAATGTATTTTCTATTTTGCTCTTCTTCTTTATCGTGTGGGTAGTGCCTAACCTGGTGTCAGAGTTTTTATGCCGCCCATGGGCCTCTGACTTGACTTTACATGCCGTCGAGAAATATCTCACAGGCATGCTGGTTTCCTGACAATGTTTCCCTTGACCGGAGCAAGTGATAATTATACAATACGCACATGAATCCAAAAAATCAGAGAATTTAGAATTTCTATAATATTCCAGATAATGAAAGAGGACGGCTCGTTCGAGGAGAAGCGGCTGGTGTGCCACTCTGTACTGGAGCATAAGGACAACAAACTGGTCAAGTTGGTGGCGCATCTCACTAGAGGATGGTGAGTGCAATACAAGAGCCATCTGTTTCATCCATCTGCATAGCCTTTTCTGTTGGTTTCTTAAATATAGTTCAAAATAATGATCTCTCAGTTGGGACGATCGACAAAAAACATGATTTTCATTTTCTCTTGAACCAGTAAGATTTTAATCACGATTTTGGTTTCACAAATTTTCCCAGAAGCATAATTTGCAATAAACATGATAATTATTCATACTTTTTCAGTATTAGGGCGTGTTTTACAAGATCACTCAATTGAAAACTGTCCACTCTGAGTGATCCATTTAAACCGTTATAAATCTTAAACGTGGCTTTGAAACGAATCGAAATTTTGTTTAGCAGCTTTCACAAATCCTTCACAATTCATTAAAATGCAAATTATAAACACATAGGCAGTATATTCTTGGATAAGCGTTATGGCTTTTTCTTCAGTTGTCCAGATTGAGAGATCCAGTTAATGAGTTCTAACTTTTTTTGTTTATGTTTCACAAATGTTATACCTTTCCATGCAGTTTTCACAATTATTTCCTAAATCCTCTTAAAATTTGGTTGGGATTGGAAGAGTTTTTCGAAAAGATCTCTCAATCCACACGCACATGTTTCTTGCCCATTCTTCTCCATAGAGTTCTACGCTTTGGAAGTACTACTTTCAGTTATTATGCCTTGTGAGTGGGACTGTGGCTTCATTGTATTGTTGTCTTTGTTCGGACTATTGAAAAGTGAGTGTGTGTAGGCTACTTGTAATAAATGTTGTGGTGTCCCGCCGCAGCGAGTCGGGCCACGTGTGCGTGCTGGTGACGCGGCGGGCGGGCGCGCTGCTGGAGCTGCAGCTGGGCGGCGCGCTGCACGCCGCGCCGCACCACGCCTGCGCAGAGCTGTCCTACACGCCGCACGTCACGCTTATCAGTGAGTATACCGATACTACCACTACCACTTATACCTACCACGGCTTACTAGGCCCTTCTAGCTCTCAGGAATAGATATATAAGGTCCCATTAAAATAGATGGACAAATTTTAACACAGCTTTCAGTAGGTCCAACCAATGATATCCAAGCAAAAGAAACACTGGTTAAAGTGATTTTATTTTGGCCTAAAATAATAAATTGCTGGCGGCACTCTAGAATAAACACATCCATTAGGTCAAAATGATATTTTTGGTTAGACCTACTGAACGCTGTGTTAAAATTTGTCCACCTATTTTAATGGGACCTTATAGAGCCAATTGAAATTGAGCTTAAGGTTAACTTTGTTACGCTTCATCCGAAAATGAATCTTATTTGTTTTCATGACAATTTTGTTATTACATTTATTTGTAATGATATGTTTACTCACTGTTCTTTGTAAATTATTTAACAATTTATGTACACTTAGGAAAGAACATAAAGAACCAACAGTACAGTACAGGTACAGTTTATTTTAAAGGAAAAATGAAAAAAGAAATGTGGACAGTAACTTTATGTTAATTAGATTTATTTTCGGATGAAGCGTGACTGACTAAGCTCAAACCTAGGTTAGAGTTGAGTTCTCTATATATATCTCAGTGTTAGAATAGTTTCTATAGCCTGGAATGCACTACCGACCGACAAGTTGCAACAGTGCGTGGTACTGCGGCTAGCCACATCGTTCCATTATGGCTCGCCGCAATGACCGACATCCATGACGAGCGCTAATATTTATACACGTAGCAACTATTACAAATAAATTTTAGAAAGTAAGCCATACTGTCACGAAATAAATTTCATTTCGAAGTAGAAATCGCTATAGAAGAGCGAAAATCGGTGTTGAAGTATATACGTATTAATGGTCGTGACTGTACGCGTAATCCCGCGGAGCTACGGCAAGCCCGTGGCGATGGCGGCACGTAGCTGGCGCAGGTTATTTGATACCATCACTAGAACAATACAACAATATAAAACAACCAATGTCTAACCATAATATCATCCAAACGGGTGTTATAATGTTGTACTAAATTTCATTATGCAACTCATTTAAAAAAAAAGAACATTGTCATGCACGCGCGTTTCACTACCACAGCGCCGTAATTAAAATAAACTTATAGGTTTTCGAATTCACGCCGTATCCCGCCATTTTTGTTTGATATTAGTATTGCATTAAGTACTTTGATGTTTATAAAAAATGAGTGATACAAGCTTTGATAACACACCACCAGATATTTACCGTCTTTCTACATCGTTCTCACATATATGTATAATCTCAACGTGAATGATGTAACCAAGATTTTATAACAATATTTTGATTAAAAAGAGTGTCCATGGAGTTTCTTGCCCATTCTTCTCCATAGAGATCTACGCTAGGGAATGGGGAACTACAGTACTTTCACAAGTTATTATGCCTTGTCAAAAGTGCCTGTAACGGTCTAATTGAAATAAATGCTTCGAGTTTGAGTTTGATTTCTAATGCCGCAAAGGACATTTCTAACCAATTATTACCAGAAAAATCTAGCAAAAAATATGAAAAGGCGTATCAAGATTTCATGAATTGGAAAATATCAAAGAGTAGTACATCATTTTCTGAAGATTCTTGCAGCCTAAATCATCTGAAATTAATAAAACCTGTATATTTAATTTTAGTTCGAAAGTCCTTCAACTTTATTTATATTACCTTATCTATTATTACATTTGTTTGATGCTATAATGTGTTTATGAATATTTCCAGCGACATCTCTGGTCCCGGTGCGGTGTCCGATGCTGGGTCGCTACACAGTGGTGGACTCTCTCGCGGACAGACGCAGGAGACGACAGCAACTCACTATAGGTAACAATCTATCTTCCCCCAGAATTGAAAAAACCATCACGAATTTCTCAGTAGCAACCACGAAATCTAGATTTGTGGTTAATGGTGGACTTAAACTTAACTGACGAAATGTGGGTGTACTATAAGGTACACCTCTGCCTATTCCCTCGGGGGTTACATGCGTTATGAAGTCTTTGTGTCGCTAGGGCACCTAAAGTGTCCGAGATAACGCTAGATACATTTGGTTCGAGAATTCTGTTTTCAGCATAAAATATTTTGAATTTACTTGCACTTCTGCTGTAGCTATAAAATAATTGAATATGCAACTTTTAGCGCATAACTAGATAAGATCCTCCACAAGAACGTGTAAAATGAACTCTGAAAGGAGTACTACCTGGATGGCCTGCCTCTGTGTTCACCATCAAATAACATTTAAAAAAAATCTTTAATATGTGTGGTGTGTGGTATTACTGTGTGGTGCTATATATGGAGATTATTAGGTAGATTATTTATTTATTTGGTAAACCAACAGTAGTACATACTAAGAATTAATAAGAAATATTAAAAATAACACAAAAGTGCTAGTATTAAAGTGCCTATTATAGGTATACGCAGCATTCACCATAGTTATAAATGTTCTTAAATCTTAATAATAATCTAATACAATTTGAATACATTAAATGTCAAATTTACTTAAAATTAAGTGTAAAACTAAATGAGATGATGAGTTAAAATGTTATAATTATGTGCTAAGAGTCTGATATCAAATTATTTACATTTTTGGTAACTAGTTGCAAATGAAAGCTTAGACAATCATTTGTTATTCCACCAACGAAACATAAAGAGCTTAACCCGAACGTACGTACAAAAGAAAAATGTATTATAATCGACAACTAAAATAATAGATAAAGTAGAGCTCTTACGAGGACAGGCCGGACTGTAGGCAATCGACGGGTTACAAAGTCTCTTATACATATTTAGTATTAGTCAAGCTAACTTAAACATTACCCTTTTGCTATGTTTTAAACTGTCATGGTCACTAACATTATCTTTAAAAAACCAAACCAAACCAAATCTACAGTATACATGGTAAATATCTTTGTACTCATATTTTATAATTTTATTTTCCTGTGTTATCTACTGTGTGTACATAAATAGTAAAATAAATAAATATCCCGTATCTAGTGTTAATGATAATATTACCGTTTACTTTCCAGACGAGGCGACTGGCTCGGAGATAGCGGAGAAGCCAGTAGAGTGCGTGATGGGCCAGTACGACAGCGCTAGCATCGGATGTGGCGCTTCCCAAGACACCATCGAGTTCCAGTCCGCTTGTACTAGCACAGGTATGCTCCGTCATCATCATTTTGCAGCTCAAAGACAGCTCCATTGTTACTATATAGATAGGGTGACTGGTAAATAATGACCGATACCTATACACGTCATTGTACTCATGATAACAAACAGCTTTCCCAAAGCAACATTTTTTTTAATACTTATTCATTTTTATCACAATAACACAACCGTATGAAATTCACGCGCGCGCGCCTGTGACCTATCAGCTGTTAGCTACGTGACGCCGTTCTTCTCATTACTATCGTACCGTGCACTACACAGTGGGTAGGCAGAGCACCCGCGCGGCGAATTTCATACGGCTGTGTTATTGTGATAAAAATGAATGCGTATAAAAATAATGTTTCTTTGGGAAAGTTTTTTGTTATCATGAGTACAATCACATGTATTTAAGTATCGGTCAATAATTACCAGTCACCCTATACAGCGTGTAACAGAAAGGGTATAGTCATATGGAAGAGTGTGGTACGGATCATCAAACTGAACAGCTTTCTCTATGGGACCAACATCGTAATCTTAAAAAAATAATCAGTTGTCCCATACATTTGGGTCGAGTAGGTATTGAATACCATACCACACTCTTCCATATGACTATACCCTTTCTGATACACGCTGTATAAGGTTTAATATAATAAACTCGAATCTCTCGTGTGGTGTCTCGGATCATGAAACAGAACCATTGTTGTTCTACACCTGTAACATACAATGCACTGACCAGCCCAATGTTTTGTGTGCGTTACATTGAGTCCTACCGTGAACCATGATTTTCACACCAAAAATAAAAAGTCGTAGCCCAGCAATAACTTTTGCGCAGTGTACTCAGTTTGATGTACAGAATGCTTGGTTGACGGCTTCGTGAAGGGTCCTTGTATAGGATCGATCATGTAATTTAGTGCTTAATAGATATGTTCTGTCCCCAGTATACACGTGCTACGGCAGCTGGCGCGAGGGTAACCTGGGGCTGGTGGTCGCGGGCCCGGCGCGACCTGCCTCGCGGCCTCACGCGCTGTGCTTCATATACACCACCTACGTCAGAAATGGTCAGTACGATACTATTAATACTTTTTGATGTGGAACATCTGCATGGTGTAAGGGACAGCCATCCACAGACTGATGGGGTGAATTCAATGTAGCATACTAAGATGACCGGTACAATAAATTATTTCAGGAATGTAATGGGAATCAAATAAATTTCATTTGTTTTATTTCCTCATACGCAATGTATCGTTGTTGGCGAAACGCACGTAGCGAACGGTAAGCGCGACGACGAGTTTGATGAACTAACTATAATTGTAATGTACTTAATTTTATTCTTGTTGATAGTATTGCAAATACCAAAAAACTTTAATAGATTTAAATTGTAAGTATCCTTTTCGGCTTAGTTATACTATAATAGTCTATAATATAATAATATATAGATATAATAATAGATAAGATAACCATAATTGGTGCATGTTGTGTTAGCCTGTAAGTAATTGTTGCACTTATAAAATTACTATTATGCAAGTATGATTTCAAATGTCCTGTGTAAACAATTGTTGGCTAACCAAAATAAATAAATAAACTCTGTAGCTAGGCAGGAAGTGAACAGCTAATGTTTGTTAAGGAACGATTGTTGATCTAAAATTCAGTTTTTGAAAGTTCCACGCTACTCAATTAGTGATGAAGTTAGGTCGTATGCAGATTTTATCAATAGATATCGATAAAAGAAAATACTTCAATGTAATATTTCTTCTTTATTTTACTCCATATTTCGTTATAGATTTTTTTTTTTTTTATTATATAAGAATACTAATTCTATTAAAAAAAAAATACAAACACTTTTACACATTTTTTTTATAAAATCTAGGAGTTTTCTGTCCGATCACTCTGTGAAGTAAACACCGAAACAAATGAAACTCTCGTTTAATCTACGATCCATTATGTTCCACAGAGTCGGGAGTGCCGGTGCAGTTCCTGGCGCTGTCGGGCGTGTCGCGCTCGTGCGACCGGACCGTGCAGCCCGGCGTGGCGGGCGACAAGGCCTACAACCTCACTATGAACGGTATGTGACACACAATAATAACTCTCTTACCGCCGCCCATCACCGGCGGGCGCACCTTTTACCATCCGCAAAAGCCAATATCGCCTGCCGAAATTAGTCAGCGAAGCATACGCCTACACCTAGTAGCCGTATCATACTCGAAAAGTAACGACTCGCCAGCGGATCGTATAGCAGAGAGAGTGATAATCTTACTGCTTACACTCGCTCGGAAACACGATCAATTGCCAAAAAAGTTTTAGTAAGAACTAGCTGTTGCCCGCGGCTTCGCTTCCCACGCGCACTTTGTAAATTTAGCCTATGGGACTCGGGGATAATGTAGCTTCCTATTATTTAAAGAATTTTCTAAATCGGTTCAGTAGATCCAGAGATTACCTCCTAAAACCTCACAAACTTTACCTCTTTATAATATTAGTATAGATTGGCCATTTTCATGATGACTGTGCTGGAGGGTCTCCTACGACCGTTTTCCGGTCGAAATTCCACCCTTTATAGGTATATCTGTGTAATACATTTGTATGCAGTTAGTCTCTGTATCACACATAGGTTGACTAGTAGTAAATGCCTTGGTCGTCGACGCCGAGATGTGCAGACGTTCTGTTGCCGTTGCGGGTATATCTTGAACGTGGAGCTTGGCTCAGAGAGGCTCAGAGAGGTGGATGTGCATGATAATGGCAGTACATCTGTTTCCCCCAGGTACATGCGAGCAGAGCAGCAAGTACAACAGCCCGGCCGCGCGCCTGGCGCCCGCGCTGGCGCTGCTGGGCGCTCTGCTGGTGCTGGGCAGGTGATACCCTGCGCCCACGCACTGATGCCGCGGGACATCATAGGCTCTACGCTGTAGCTGGACGACCTGCTTACCACACGTCTACTGTCGCCCACTAACTATATGAACCCGCATTGCTATGAGATCCCCTGCGACCTATGTATAGCGAATAGTTAAAATATGGCAAGAACACTGAGTACCAACCTCCTTTGTGAGCGAGCCAGCTTTTAGTAGTTTATAGGAATGGCAACACTGAAATTGAACTGTCAAAGTGCTAAAATGTTGCCATTTAACGGTGAATTATTTTATAGAGTTGTGCGTTTAATTTCGGTTCTTAATTTAAAAAAAAAAAATTTGGGGAACTCTGTGAAATAATTTTCTCGTGTGCTATAGGTTAGAAAAGAACGAAACAATGTTACAAGAAACGAAGCAACGTGATTGATAATGTAAATAATAAAAAGGTATAAAGTTGGATTACTGAAGAGAATATGACGATTTTTAAATAACTGTTACTTATGTAATTTAATTATGGTACATATAAACATAATCTATCGACGGGGGACGGTTATAGAACAGTCACAATGATATCACGGAATATATTTTTCACAATCATTGAAAATATGTAAAAAAATCCTTACAGATTTCATTGCGACGAAGTTCTATCCCATTCTGACGGCGCCGTACAGATATTTGATATTTTTATTTTTTAAACATACTTAGGTAGTATATGAATGTTGTCAGTGCCATATTTGTTAAGCTCTCCTACATACCGACGTTTTGTCGCAGCTGTTAGTCGCACGATTATTAGTCTTAGTTTGATATTACTCAAACTGATGATGTTGAGATTAGATGATTCGCTGTTCTTAGGCCTGCAGTCGATTGGGACCGCTGCGATTTTTCTTTATACGCCAACGCAAACCTGCTTCAAAGTACTTTCAGCGCGTAGGCAAATTGCTGCTACGACTTTTAAAAAAATTGCTCAAAAATCGCGCGACAAAATTGTCGGCGACTTTTTCTTCACAAATATGGCATTGACTTACTTTGTACAATGTAACGATGATATATTATAGAAAAAACGCTTTCAAAGTATACATTGTATGCAGATTATACATAGCATAAAAACATAGCCGAAATCACCGCTGAACAATACGGTCAGTGAAATTAAATATGAGAAAAAAAAAATCTTAAAGGCAACTATTTCAATCGTCCAAGCGATTCTTTGAAACTCTCTACTACATCCTTTTTTAAAGTCGGTTAAAACTAAAAGATGTTAGTCCTATGTTCAGCAATGATTTCGGAGGAATATACAGAATATATGAATAAGACTAATTTAGATAGAACTAAATGTAGATAAAACTGCTCAGCTGATTTTGATTAGTTTACGAAAAACGTCCATCTTTTTATTCTGCTCATTTGTTTGTGTTTCTTTGTAAGAATTGCAGCTAAAGTGCGAAATAAGGGCTGAGGCTAGTCATTGTTTATTTTGGTGTATTTCTACAATCTCTAAATAATGAAAATACAATATTATAAAAAACTAGTTATTAAAAAATCTGCCTAGCCTTTTCCCAACTATGTTAGGGTCGGCTTCCAGTCTAACCGGATGCAGCTACATACCAGTATTTTACATGGGGCGACTAACTATCTGAACTCCACAACCTACTTACTGGGTAATATCATACCCCAGTTTAAAATAAAACAGTCAGTCATGAAAAAAGATCGGATATTCAGATGCATATTTAGCTAAAGTACGTTTTTTCCCGGCAAAAGGTCCAAAAGTATGAAAGCGGCTTCTTTAAATGCCAATTTTTACCCTGGGATCGCTGAATTTCATAATTTTTCAGTTTGTGTAAAATGTAGTACTCAAAAGCATAATGAATATTTATAATCTAACCAGGCAAGACATTTGTTGAAATCAAGTAAAAATACTACAAACACAACTAGAAGATACAATGGTAAATGTGACTGGGCATAAATCATTTGAAGTAAAACAATAAAATGAAAAATATACCTGGAATTTTCCCGTCCAGACGCGCGCTCCGTGCTAGTCAACACTCAAACTTTAGGTAAATATGCATCCGAATATCCGATCACAAAACTAAAAAAAAGGAACCCCTCCGCTTACCCTTTCAGGGGACACCGGCGCGATAGTATTACATTATAACACTAAAAGTATTACTTGAAGCAGCTATTTATACGTATTTTATATGATTATAAAAAAGCTCTTATTCCGTACTAGGAGTGTAACAGACATACTTTATGAACTTATTTTAAACCTATCAGTAATTTGTATTATTACATAATAAATTAATGTTTAGTGGGGCCATCACTAGTCTTTAGGAAAGTGAAAATGACACTGTCTAAAAATCCGGCAAAGTACGTGTCGGACTCGTACACAAAGGCTTCCGTACAATAATAAACATCTGACACCCTTTGTTTATTTGTTGTAATATCATCATCATTCTCCTGCGTTTATCCCAACTTATCTGTGGTCGGCGCAGCATGTCTTCTTCCTCCATACTTCTCTATTACTCGTCATCTCAGCAGACACCTCCTTTCTAGCCATATCATCCTTCACACAGTCCATCCATCGCTTCTTTGGACTAATAAAAATTGGAAATTTCGACTAGCTAAAGATTACGGTTCAAAAGATAGAAATTGCCCTGTGGTAGACGGACAGACGACGGAGCCTTTGTAATGGGGTCCCGATGGCACGCTTCGGGTACGGTATCCTAAAATAAATAGTTCTTGAAAGAGGAATTTTTAACTCTTTGACGTATGCGTTTTAAGATGGCCCTCTTCTCTTATTATACTTTCCTCTGACTCAGTTTGCTTTTAATGCTAAAAATCAATAATGACCAACAGTAGTTATATAAATATACATTTGCTCATACGAAATAGTTGATTTTTATTTTGTATGTGATAAATTTTAAATTAAGTATTGAAAACCTGTGTACACGGATACTACTTGCTTACAAAAAGACTCGGAAAGCCCAAATGTTCATAGAAAACAGTCAACAATTATTTTGTTGCAAGTTCGCTCCGTGTACATAGAACCTAAAACATTGTAAATATAATGAAGTTCCTGTATGATTTTATTTGAACTCAAATTTTATCATTTGTGATAATATTCTGATTCAGAATGTCAATGCTTGCCTAAAATTTGTTTCTATAAAGAAAGATTAAGTAGCACAGAAGACTATTGTACATACTTTAGCTGGATAATTTATTAAATTAATGTTGCATGCTGGCGATTCGGTCGCAATTTTTTTTTTGCAGAGATCTAAAACTGATATTTATTTTGAATAATCTATAACATTATCAGAACCAGTGTTTCTGCGATAGAGATAAAGTAACTAATGTTACTGTACTACTTCAGAAAACGTATAAAGAAAATCATTTCAGTCGCCAGTGTGCTAACAAACTAAGTATAAACGCATTTTTTGAAAATTACAGGACAAAAGTATTAATTTATATAAATAACTGAAGATAATAAATAGTTCATAATTATATTGAAAATTATAAACGAAAAAGTTTCATACGATCATTTTTTATCAACAAAAAAAAGTTTTTTTTTTAAGAATAATTTAATAAAAAACGTGTTAATGCACTAAAATGTTAAAAAATTAAATTCACTTAGATTTAAGAGCTTTGTTTTACTTTTTATTTATTGTATTTTTAAATTAAGGCGAAAAAAATCTTCACGTTGTGAATAATCTGCACATTCATGATTGTTTATGTAAAAATAATGTAATACTCTATTAGATATGTACTTTCGCGTGTAAATATTCTTTTTGGCTGAAGGTTTTTGTGATATCAAAATGGTTTTTCTTTTCGTGTATAAAATAAGCGTTTATTGATGTTTTGTGGCGACTCCCTGTTGATTTCGATTTGGCCACAGGATACGATTTGTAACTATTAACGTATAAGCCTATTATTATATTTTGATTACTGAAATATATTTGAAAAATAATTCTGATTTTTATTTATTTATAATTCTTTTACCTACCTTCATTACTGACACTATCACCCGTAAATATTGTTTCATGAATTTAAATAGATTTTTTCATTCAAACTATATTTGTTACTGCCTCGTTGGTCTATTATTGTAGTGGTAGCCATATCATCCTTCAACCCACTGCCAACCAACTAACAAGCTTTATACCTCACTATTATAAACTACGCCATAGCAACTTTTTTTTTCATTATAATCTTTACCACACTAGGAATGTCTCATGTATCGTGGGTACTCACAAACACAAACAGCCAGACCCGGAAGGTTTCAGGCTAGCTATTAAACGTCTTTTATGCAGCTCACTTGCCTTTCGGAGATACACGACGGTATTGAATTGGTGAAACTAAAGTCTTGGTCCGGTATCCTGATGGAAACTGCAGTCATTTGTTGCAGTTGTGGCCGCCCCGGGGTTGACATCGCTGCGGGTTGTTGGAGAGCTACAGCCTGGTAACGTGGGTCGTTCATTTTCACGCACGATAGGGTCGCAGCTTGCTTGCTGACGGTACCTTGGAACCTGATACACGTGGGGACACGTACGGGCGTCACCGTTGCCGTTAAGGTAGTTGACGTGTGTGTTATCGGGTTTGGTAATTAAAAGAGCTTATTTTCAGTTAAAGGTTTAATGATCGACTGGCGTTGTGTACAGAGGTTGAGAGGACTTAGAATTAACTTACGAATTACGTCATACCATTTATGTACACAAGAGAGAACATAAGGAAACATCATAACATAACTTACACACACAAGCACATCTTATATCAAAAGAAATACATAGTCATAAATTGCCTTAGATTAAAGATATTTAATATGCTTACGCGCTACACATCACTGCTCTCAAAATACATCGTGAGGAAACCGGCATGACCTAGAACCAAAATTTTGAAGACAATTGTCTTCTACCACCCCGCAATGCACATCGCAAATTACAAAATCATTCAGCCAAAAAAAAATAAACATTTGTAGTATGCTTTGTTGACGGCTTCGTGAAAAGTGCGCTTACTCCCTGTATGTCAATGTATACGCTTTTGTAATAAACTTCCAAGCCACATCCATAATCTAAGCCTTAACGGAATAAAAAGCTCTCCAGCATAGTTTACGTATTATAAACGAAATTGAGGATAAAACGGTTTGGGATTGACTGAAAAACCGTACCACTAGAGAGCAGTAGAAACAGGAAAAAGTTTTCTTGTCAGTTTTCATAATCTCTCAATCGATATAAAAAACCAAATATCATCACAAAGAGAAGACATACTTGTGTTTATAACGAGATTAGCCTTTTGAGGCCGTCATCTTAAAGCTGCATTGTTTTAATGTCACTCCAGAGTGGGCAAGGGACGGATCTATACACGACGTCTAGCTCCATCTCTTTCATACACTGGAATAAGATTAAAACAATACTGTTTTAGCACGTCACTACTCATTGTACGGCTAGGCTACCTGATCGCGGTCAGTTCCATTGGTGAAATTTGTTCTTATCTCGTGCTCAAACGGTGAAAATTGTCAAGTCAAAACAATCATTAACAGGGAAAGAACTTCTCTATATAAAAACTATACATAACTTACGTATATTCTGTCTATTCGCAGTCGACGACGAGCACAACCGCTGCCACTTCCCCAACTGGGTGGTGCAGCACCACAAGTGGTTCAGCCTCGACCACACGCACCAGTACCACTTCACCACCAAGAACGCCACGCTCAAGGTAACATCACGTTATATGTACAAACCCTGATAGGTATAGTTGTATTGGAAAACAGGCCAAGAGCGAGTCGGCCTCGCGCACGAAGGGTTCCGTACCATCATCTAATAAAAAAAATCTCTTAAATAAATATTTAAATATTTATTTTAACAGACAGACGGACGGACAGTGGAGTCTTGGTAATAGGGCTCCGTATGTACCCCTCGGGTACTGAACCCTTAACATAAAACACTACTGACAATACATGTTCTCATTAGTGAGCTAGAATATTGGCAATTCCTATTCTCAGTAGCAGCCACGGAGTCTGGATTTGTGCCCGGTTGATGGCAATAGGCTCGCCCCCTATCACATGGGACTTTAAAAACATAACTGGCGACATGTGGGTGTACTATTAGGTACAGCTCTGCCTAACCCGTCGGGGACTACAAGCGTGATGTTTATGTTCTATGTATGTATATTGCCAATCTGCTATTAACTGGGTTGCTTCCGAGAACTTCCTCATGGAAAAAGATAATAACGCTTCTCGACTCAGGAGTCGATTTCAGGACCTCACTTCCTGCAGGAGTTCTTATGACTAATTTACAAGAAAGAGAGGATTTCATATTCTTTTCTTTTTGTAAGCAAGATAATAAGATTATAATGTATTTTCTATTTTGCTCTTCTTCTTTATCGTGTGGGTAGTGAATAACCTGGTGTCAGAGTTTTTATGCCGCCCATGGCCCTCTGACTTGGCTTTACATGCCGACGAGAAATATCTCACAGGCATGCTGGTTTCCTGACGATGTTTCCCTTCACTGAAGCAAGTGATAATTATACAATACCTACATGAATCCAAAAAATCAGAGAATTCAGAATTGCTATGATATTCCAGATAATGAACGAGGATGGTTCGTTTGAGGAGAAGCGGCTGGTGTGCCACTCTATACTGGAGCATAAGGACAACAAACTGGTCAAGTTGGTGGCGCATCTCACTAGAGGATGGTGAGTGCAATACAAGGGCCATCTATTTCATCCATCTGCATAGACTTTTCTGTTGGTTTATTAAATATAGTTCAAAATAATGATCTCTCAGTTGGGACGATCGACAAAAAACATGATTTTCATTTTCTCTTGAACCAGTAAGATTTCAATCACGATTTTTGTTTCACAAATTTTCCCAGAAGCATAATTTGCAATAAACATGATAATTATTCATACGATTTCAGTATTAGGTCGTGTTTTACAAGATCACTCAATTGAAAATTGTCCACTCTGAGTGATCCATTTAAACCGTTATAAATCTTAAACGTGGCTTTGAAACGAATCGAAATTTTGTTTAGCAGCTTTCACAAATCCTTCACAATTAATTAAAATGCAAATTATAAACACATAGGCAGTATATTCTTGGATAAGCGTTATGGCTTTTTCTTCAGTTGTCCAGATTGAGAGATCCAGTTAATGAGTTCTAACTTTTTTTGTTTAGGTTTCACAAATGTTATACCTTACCATGCAGTTTTCACAATTATTTCCTAAATCCTCTTAAAATTTGGTTGGGATTGGAAGAGTTTTTCGAAAAGATCTCTCAATCCACACGCACATGTTTCTTGCCCATTCTTCTCCATAGAGTTCTACGCTTTGCAAGTACTACTTTCAGTTATTATGCCTTGTGAGTGGGACTGTGGCTTCATTATATTGTTGTCTTTGTTCGGACAATTGAAAAGTGAGTGTGTGTAGGCTACTTGTACTCGTAATAAATGTTGTGGTCCCCCGGCGCAGCGAGTCGGGCCACGTGTGCGTGCTGGTGTCGCGGCGGGCGGGCGCGCTGCTGGAGCTGCAGCTGGGCGGCGCGCTGCACGCCGCGCCGCACCACGCCTGCGCAGAGCTGTCCTACACGCCGCACGTCACGCTTATCAGTGAGTATACCGATACTACGAGTACCACTTATACCTACCACGGCTTACTAGCTCTTTTTTTTACGGATGGGAAATCATATGAACTTGGAGGGTTGTATTGTTGATTGAAATGATTATAATTCTATAACTCCATACGCGTTACTGGCGCGATTCATATTTTCATCAACATACAACCTGACACTGACCTGCAAATTGCAATAAACGTAAGAAAATTTAAATTTCGCGGGCTACCCTCGCGCATCCACCTTAAGCATCTAGTCAAACTGACACTGACGTGACAACCCACACAACTTTTTTTACTCTGGTACGTTCGAAACATTAAACATAATTTGTTTTATTACGTCGAAATAAAAATATTTCTTTCGTATAATAAACAGCAAAAGGTATATAAATATTTACTTTGATTAGGAATTATTTTAACAATAGTTGCCGCATTAACGTGGAATCTTAAAAACAACTGTTGAGTGTCTTTTTTACTTTAAGTAATGATACCGAGTTAAAAACAATTATAACATTACTTGCTTCTGAGCGTGTCTGACACTAAAATGTGAGCGAAACAAAGTTATTCGATCATAATAGCGTTATCTCTTTTTCACCAAAAACGTTTCAAATGCGGTTCAGCCACAAATTGCGATCTTTCATTCACTTTTAGCGATCCAAGTGCCGCTGAGCAAATTGGATGTCATGGTACGATTTGAAGCGATACAGTTTAGGAACCTAAACTGAAATGTCTTGCTTTTGAATAGTTTTTAATTAGATCATGGTAGGCCTGCTGATGTCATCGGAGAATAGGTACAAGTAAAATCGCTCGAAAATAAAAAGTCATTTTTAAATAAGTACAAAAATATTTTATTCTAATATTAAACTTATTGTCCAGAAAATTAAGTTGAAAATATGCTGTTGATAAATGATCGATTACTCTATTTTTAAACTAAGACGCAGTTCTTGGAATAGCATTTCAACGCATAGAACAGAGTAAGTACGAAAAGGCAGGGCGAAAATGTTCTCTGTTAACTTTTTAGACATATGTATCCTGCTTATGCGTATGAAGTTTCATTAAAATCGGTTCAGTCATTTCGAAAACAAATGAGTTCAAAGTTTATATGAAATGCCGTTAGACGTTAACGCTCAGAAAAAAATATTTTAAAGCTTTGAACCCAAATTCGTAAAAGTAATCGTACATACAGAATAGTAGGCACACCGACTCGAACAATCACCACGTATATACCACGATGTAATATATACGTACTACGCGTAGTAAACGTTTATGCGTCAGTATTCTTTCCACCCTACATTTTTAATTGCTTTGAAATCAAGTGATTAATTAAATCATGAAATTGACAGGTTGCTATTGCACAAAATCTGTGATAGAATTATGTTCTATCAACTGATAAATAAAAAGTAAGTTTAGTAATTCATTGATGAAGTCAACGACCATATTATACGATTCCATAAAAACAACAGCACGCCGCATTTACAACTAGACGGTAATGCGTTGTAAACTCGAAGTTCTTTATTTTCAACTCTCGAAATGATCTGTACCACGCCTTTAAATATAACCACACCATTTTTTTTTTAATTTTTCTATAAACCGCACCTTTTCGATACACGCCGATACATCAGTAGACAAAGTATTATTTCAATACATATATGAAAAGTTTCCATGTACGAATTTAACATTATTTAAGGGTTTCATAGCGAAAATCATTTACTTGTTTTGTCGTATCACCAACCTGTACATTTAGTTTTGACGATCGAAAGATATTCAACCTTATTTGGATACGTAGACTATCTAATATTTCATTTGTTTGTTGCAATTTTTTTTTTACTAATGTGTAAATGAATATTTCCAGCGACATCTCTGGTCCCGGTGCGGTGTCCGATGCTGGGTCGCTACACAGTGGTGGACTCTCTCGCGGACAGACGCAGGAGACGACAGCAACTCACTATAGGTGACACTTTATCTTCCCCCAGAATTGAAAAAACATCACGAATTCCTCATTAGCAACCACGGAATCGAGATTTGTGGCTAATTGTAGACTTAAACATAACTGCTGAAATGTGGGGGTACTATTAGGTACACCTCTGCCAATCCACTCGTGGGTTACATGCGTTATGAAGTCTTTGTGTCGCTAGGGCACCTAAAGTGTCCGAGATAACGCTAGATACATTTGGTTCGAGAATTCTGTCGTCAGCATAAAATATTTTGAATTAGCAGAAGTGCAAGTAGCACTTCTGCTATAGCTATAAGATAATTGAATATGCAACTTTTAGCGCATAAACTAGATAAGATCCTCCACAAGAAGGTGTAAAATGAACTCTGAAAGGAGTACTACCTGGATGGCCTGCCTCTGTGTTCACCATAAAATAACATTTAAAAAAAAACTTTAATATGTGTGGTGTGTGGTCTTAGATTATTAGGTAGATTATTTATTTATTTGGTACATCAACAGCAGTACATACTAAGAATTAATAAGAAATAATAAAAATAACACAAAAGTGCTGGTATGTAATAATGTATGCTTATTAAAGGTATACGCAGCATTCACCATAGTTATAAATGTTCTTAAATCTTAATAATAATTTAATACAATTTGAATACATTAAATGTCAAATTTACTTAAAATTAAGTGTAAAACTAAATGAGATGATGAGTTAAAATGTTATAATTATGTGTTATGAGTCTGATATCAAATTATTTACATTTTTGGTAACTAGTTGCAAATGAAAGCTTAGACAATCATTTGTTATTCCACCAACGAAACATAAAGAGCTTAACCCGAACGTAGGTACAAAAGAAAAATGTATTATAATCGACAACTAAAATAATAGATAAAGTAGAGCTCTTACGAGGACAGGCCATAGGCAATCGACGGGTTACAAAGTCTCTTATACATTTTTAGTATTAGTCAAGCAAACTTAAACATTACCCTTTTGCTATGTTTTAAACTGGTCACTAACATTATCTTTAAAAAACCAAACCAAACCAAATCTACAGTATACATGGTAAATATCTTTGTACTCACATTTTATAATTTTATTTTCCTATGTTATCTACTGTGTGTACATAAATAGTAAAATAAATAAATATCCCGTATCTAGTGTTAATGATAATATTACTCTTTACTTTCCAGACGAGGCGACTGGCTCGGAGATAGCGGAGAAGCCAGTAGAGTGCGTGATGGGCCAGTACGACAGCGCTAGCATCGGATGTGGCGCTTCCCAAGACACCATCGAGTTCCAGTCCGCTTGTACTAGCACAGGTATGCTCCGTCATCATCATTGTGCAGCTAAAAGATAGCTCTATTGATACAAAATTTCAATACCTACTCGACCCAAATTTATGGGACAGCTGATTATTTTTTTACGATTTCGATGGTGGTCCCATAGAGAAAGTTGTTCAGTTTGATGGTCCGTACCACAGTATTCCATATGATTATACACTTTGTGTTACACGCTGTATAGATAGGGTGACTGTACGGTGAATCAGCTGTCCCATACATTTGGGTCGAGTAGGTATTGAAATTTTGTATAGAACAGCTGATTATTTTTTTACGACGATGGTGGTCTCATAGAGAAAGTTGTTCAGTTTGATGGTCCGTACCACAGTATTCCATATGATTATACCCCTTTTGTTACACATAGGTATTGAAATTTTGTATTAGGCAGTTTATTATTTTTTTGTGATTACGATGGTGGTCAATCTCGAACCTCTCGTGTGATGTCTCAGATCACGAAACTAAACCATTTTTGTTCTACCCCTGTATTTAGACAATGCACTCATCAGCACAATTTTTTGTGTGCGTTACATTGAGTCCTACCGTACACCGTGATTTTCTTTACACCAAAAATAAAAAGTCGTAACCCAGCAATAATTTTTACGTAGTGTTACTCAGTTCGATTTACGCAATGCTTGGTTGACGGCTTCGTGAAGGGTCCTTGTATAGGATCGATCATGTAATTTAGTGCTTCATAGATATGTTCTGTCCCCAGTGTACACGTGCTACGGCAGCTGGCGCGAGGGTAACCTGGGGCTGGTGGTCGCGGGCCCGGCGCGACCTGCCTCGCGGCCTCACGCGCTGTGCTTCATATACACCACCTACGTCAGAAATGGTCAGTACGATACTATTATACTTTTTGATGTGGAACATCTGCAGGGTGTAAGGAACAGCTCTCCACAGACTGATGGGGTGAATTCAATGTAGCATACTAAGATGACCGGTACAAGAAATTATTTCAGGAATGTAATGGGAATCAAATAGATTTGTTTTATTTCCTCATACGCAATATATCGTTGCCATGGCAAAACGTACGTAGCGAAAATACTTTAATGTAGTATTTCTTCTTTATTTTAGTCCATATTTCGTAATAGTTTTTTTTATTAATTATGAATAATAATTCTATAAAAAAAAATTACAAACACTTTTACACATATTTTTTATAAAATCTAGGAGTTTTCTGTCCGATTACTCTGGGAAGTAAACACCGAAACAAATGAAACTCTCGTTTAATCTACGATCCATTATGTTTAACAGAGTCGGGAGTGCCGGTGCAGTTCCTGGCGCTGTCGGGCGTGTCGCGCTCGTGCGACCGGACCGTGCAGCCCGGCGTGGCGGGCGACAAGGCCTACAACCTCACTATGAACGGTATGTGACACACAATAACAACTCTCTTACCGCCGCCCATTTAATATAATGTTCAATTCCACCGGCGGGCGCACCTTTTACCATCCGCATAAGCCACGGTATCACAGCCTACACCTAGTAGCCGTATCATACTCGCCAGCGGATCGTATGGCAGACAGAGTGATACTCAATACTTTTATTGCATTCCACATGTAGGTTTCTTAGGTGGTAAACTTATAATTAGATCATATGGACCCTGTCGGGCACAGCAAAATAAGTGAGCTAGGAGAGAGGAAGCATTTGTAAATTATACATATAACATTTCTCAGCAAACTACTTCGGTATAATGATAATGCAGGTATTTCCTTAGAGAATCTAATACCTATAATATAAACAGGTATCTATTGAGAGATGTAATGTAATATCAATTATTAGAAGTCTCGAGTACTTAAGTTATGACTTTATAAGTCTATCACATTAATATTCGTTTACAGGGTAATAGCTTTTATTTACCAGAAATAGTCTAAGTTTTTTTTAAATATGTTAGTTTTTTTTTCTTTTTTTATTGATGCAGGTAGTTTATTATATAATTTAATAATCTTCTGATAAAAAGTCTTCTGTTAATCTTTTGATAATCTTACTTACACTCGCTCGGAAACACGATCAATTGGCAAAAAGTTTTAGTAACAACTAGCTGTTGGCCGCGGCTTCGCTTCCCACACGCACGTTGTAAATTTAGCCTATGGGACTCGGGGATAATGTAGCTACCTATTAGTGAAAGAATTTTCGAAATCGGTTCAGTAGATCCAGGGATTACCTCCTAAAATCTCACAAACTTTACCTCTTTATAATATTAGTATAGATTGGCCATTTTCATGATGACTGTGATGGAGGGTCTCCTACGACCGTTTTCCTGTCGAAATTCCACCCTATTAAGGTATATCGATGTAATACATTTGTATGCAGTTAGTCTCTGTATCACACATAGGTTGACTAGTAGTAAATGCCTTGGTCGTCGACGCCGAGATGTGCAGACGTTCTGTTGCCGTTGCGGGTATATCTTGAACGTGGAGCTTGGCTCAGAGAGGCTCAGAGAGGTGGATGTGCATGATAATGGCAGTACATCTGTTTCCCCCAGGTACATGCGAGCAGAGCAGCAAGTACAACAGCCCGGCCGCGCGCCTGGCGCCCGCGCTGGCGCTGCTGGGCGCTCTGCTGGTGCTGGGCAGGTGATACCCTGCGCCCACGCACTGATGCCGCGGGACATCATAGGCTCTACGCTGTAGCTGGACGACCTGCTTACCACACGTCTACTGTCGCCCACTAACTATATGAACCCGCATTGCTATGAGATCCCCTGCGACCTATGTATAGCGAATAGTTAAAATATGGCAAGAACACTGAGTACCAACCTCCTTTGTGAGCGAGCCAGCTTTTAGTAGTATTTAGGAATGGCAACACTGAAATTGAACTGTCAAAGTGCTAAAATGTTGCCATTTAACGGTGAATTATTTTATAGAGTTGCGCGTTTAATTTCGGTTCTTATTTTTTGTAAAAAAAAAATATTAAGGGGAACTCTGTGAAATAATTTTCTCGTGTGCTATAGGTTAGAAAAGAACGAAACAATGTTACAAGAAACGAAGCAACGTGATTGATAATGTAAATAATAAAAAGGTATAAAGTTGGATTACTGAAGAGAATATGACGATTTTTAAATAACTGTTACTTATGTAATTTAATTATGGTACATATAAACATAATCTATCGACGGGGGACGGTTATAGAACAGTCACAATGATATCACGGAATATATTTTTCACAATCATTGAAAATATTTAAAAAAAACCTTACAGATTTCATTGCGACGAAGTTCTATCCCATTCTGACGGCGGCGTACAGATATTTGATATTTTTATTTTTTAAACATACTTAGGTAGTATATGAATGTTGTCAGTGCCATATTTGTTAAGCTCTCCTACATACCGACCTTTTGTCGCAGCTGTTAGTCGCACGATTATTAGTCTTAGTTTGATATTACTCAAACTGATGATGTTGAGATTAGATGTTTCGCTGTTCTTAGGCCTGCAGTCGATTGTGACCTCTGCGATTTTGCTTTATACGCCAACGCAAACCTGCTTCAAAGTACTTTCAGCGCGTAGGCAAATTGCTGCTACGACTTTTAAAAAAATTGCTCAAAAATCGCGCGACAAAATTGTCGGCGACTTTTTCTTCACAAATATGGCATTGATTTACTTTGTACAATGTAACGATGATATATTATAGAAAAAACGCTTTCAAAGTATACATTGTATGCAGATTATACATAGCATAAAAACATAGCCGAAATCACCGCTGAACAATATGGTCAGTGAAATTATATTTAAGAAAAAAAAAATATCTTAAAGGCAACTATTTCAATCGTCCAAGCGATTCTTTGAAACTCTCTACTACATCCTTTTTTAAAGTCGGTTAAAACTAAAAGATGTTAGTCCTATGTTCAGCAATGATTTCGGAGGAATATACAGAATATATGAATAAGACTAATTTAGATAGAACTAAATGTAGATAAAACTGCTCAGCTGATTTTGATTAGTTTACGAAAAACGTCCATCTTTCTATTCTGCTCATTTGTTTGTGTTTCTTTGTAAGAATTGCAGCTAAAGTGCGAAATAAGGGCTGAGGCTAGTCATTGTTTATTTTGGTGTATTTCTACAATCTCTAAATAATGAACCTACTTACTGGGTAATATCATACCCCAGTTTAAAATAAAACAGTCAGTCATGAAAAAAGATCGGATATTCAGATGCATATTTACCTAAAGTACGTTTTTTCCCGGCAAAAGGTCCAAAAGTATGAAAGCAGCTTCTTTAAATGCCAATTTTTACCCCGGGATCGCGGTATTTCATAATTTTTCAGTTTGTGTAAAATGTAGTACTCAAAAGCATAATGAATATTTATAATCTAACCAGGCAAGACATTTGTTGAAACGAAGTAAAAAATACTACAAACACAACTAGAAGACACAATGGTAAATGTGACTGGGCATAAATCATTTGAAGTAAAACAATAAAATGAAAAAAAAAACAGGAATTGTCCCGTACAGACGCACGCTCCATGCTAGTCAACACTCAAACTAGGTAAATATGCATACGAATATCCGATCACAAAACTAAAAAAAAAGGAACCCCTCCGCTTACCCCTTCAGGGGACACTGGCGCGATAGTATTACATTATAACACTAAAAGTATTACTTGAAGCAGCTATTTATACGTATTTCATATAATTATAAAAAAAGCTCTTATTCCGTACTAGGAGTGTAACAGACATACTTTATGAACTTATTTTAAACATAACAGTAATTTGTATTATTACATAATAATTAATGTTTAGTGGGGCCATCACTAGTCTTTAGGAAAGTGAACATGACACTGTCTGAAAACCCTCCCAAGTACGTGTCGGACTCGTACACAAAGGGTTCCGTACAATAATAAACATCTGACACCCTGTGACTATTTGTTGTAATATCATCATCATTCTCCTGCGTTTATCCCAACTTATCTGTGGTCGGCGCAGCATGTCTTCTTCCTCCATACTTCTCTATTACTCGTCATCTCAGCAGGCACCTCCCTTCTAGCCATATCATCCTTCACACAGTCCATCCATCGCTTCTTTGGTATAATAAAAACTGGAAATTTCGACTTGCTAAAGATTACGGTTCAAAAGATAGAAATAGCCCTGTGGCAGACGGACAGACGACGGAGCCTTTGTAATGGGGTCCCGATGGCACGCTTCGGGTACGGTATCCTAAAATAAATAGTTCTTGAAAGAGGAATTTTTAACTCTTTGACGTATGCGTTTTAAGATGGCCCTCTTCTCTTATTATACTTTCCTCTGACTCAGTTTGCTTTTAATGCTAAAAATCAATAATGACCAACAGTAGTTATATAAATATACATTTGCTCATACGAAATAGTTGATTTTTATTTTGTATGTGATAAATTTTAAATTAAGTATTGAAAACCTGTGTACACGGATACTACTTGCTTACAAAAAGACTCGGAAAGCCCAAATTTTCATAGAAAACAGTCAACAATTATTTTGTTGCAAGTTCGCTCCGTGTGCATAGAACCTAAAACATTGTAAATATAATGAAGTTCCTGTATGATTTTATTTGAACTCAAATTTTATCATTTGTGATAATATTCTGATTCAGAATGTCAATGCTTGCCTAAAATTTGTTTCTATAAAGAAAGATTAAGTAGCACAGAAGACTATTGTACATACTTAAGCTGGATAATTTATTAAATTAATGTTGCATGCTGGCGATTCGGTCGCAATTTTTTTTTGTCGAGATCTAATACTGATATTTATTTTGAATAGGCTATAACATTATCAGAACCAGTGTTTCTGCGATAGAGATAAAGTAACTAAAGTTACTGTACTACTTCAGAAAACGTATAAAGAAAATCATTTTTCAAAAAATCATGCTTATCAGTCGCCAGTGTGCTAACAAACTAAGTATAAACGCATTCTTTGAAAATTACAGGATGAAAGTATTAATTTATATAAATAACTGAAGATAATAAATAGGTCATAATTATATTGAAAATTATAAACGAAAAAGTTTCATTCGATCATTTTTTATCAACAAAAAAAGATTTTTTTTTAAGAATAATTTAATTTAAAACGTGTTTAATGCACTAAAATGTTAAAAAATTAAATTCACTTAGATTTAAGAGCTTTGTTTTACTTTTTATTTATTGTATTTTTAAATTAAGGCGAAAAAAATCTTCACGTTGTGAATAATCTGCACATTCATGATTGTTTATGTAAAAATAATGTAATACTCTATTGGATATGTACTTTCGCGTGTAAATATTCTTTTTGGCTGAAGGTTTTTGTGATATCAAAATGGTTTTTCTTTTCGTGTATAAAATAAGCGTTTATTGATGTTTTGTGGCGACTCCCTGTTGATTTCGATTTGGCCACAGGATACGATTTGTAACTATTAACGTATAAGCCTATTATTATATTTTGATTACTGAAATATATTTGAAAAATAATTCAGATTTTTATTTATTTGTAACTCTTTTACCTACCTTCATTACTGACACTATCACCCCATAAATATTGTTTCATGAATTTAAATAGATTTTTTACATTATAACTATATTTGTTACTGCCTCGTTGGTCTATTATTGTAGTGGTAGCCATATCATCCTTCAACCCACTGCCAACCAACAAACAAGCTTTATACCTCACTATTATAAACTACGCCAAAGCAACTTTTTTTTTCATTATAATCTTTACCACACACTAGGAATGTCTCATGTATCGTGGGTACTCACAAACACAAACAGCCAGACCCGGAAGGTTTCAGGCTAGCTATTAAACGTCTTTTATGCAGCTCACTTGCCTTTCGGAGATACACGACGGTATTGAATTGGTGAAACTAAAGTCTTGGTCCGGTATCCTGATGGAAACTGCTGTCATTTGTTGCAGTTGTGGCCGCCCCGGGGTTGACATCGCTGCGGGTTGTTGGAGAGCTACAGCCTGGTAACGTGGGTCGTTCATTTTCACGCACGATAGGGTCGCAGCTTGCTTGCTGACGGTACCTTGGAACCTGATACACGTGGGGACACGTACGGGCGTCACCGTTGCCGTTAAAGTAGTTGACGTGTGTGTTATCGGGCTTGGTCATTAAAAGAGCTTATTTTCAGTTAAAGGTTTAATTATCGACTGGCGTTGTGTACAGACGTTGAGAGGTCTTAGAATTAACTTACGAGCTACGTCATTATACCATTTATGTACACAAGAGAGAACATACGGAAACATCATATCATAACTTAGAGTACACACACAAGCACATCTTATGTCAAAAGAAATACATAGTCATAAATTGCCTCAGATTAAAGATATTTAATATGCTTACGCGCTACACATCACTGCTCTCAAAATACATCGTGAGGAAACCGGCATGTCCTAGAACCAACATTTTGAAGACAATTGTCTTCTACCACCCCGCAATGCACATCGCAAATTACAAAATCATTCAGCCAACAAAAAAAAAACATTTTGTAGTATGCTTTGTTGACGGCTTCTTGAAAAGTGCGCTTACTCCCTGTATGTCAATGTATACGCTTTTGTAATAAACTTCCAAGCCACATCCATAATCTAAGCCTTAACAGAATAAAAAGCTCTCCAGCATAGTTTACGTATTATAAACGAAATTGAGGATAAAACGGTTTGGGATTGACTGAAAAACCGTACCACTAGAGAGCAGTAGAAACAGGAAAAAGTTTTCTTGTCAGTTTTCATAATCTCTCAATCGAGATAAAAAACCAAATATCATCACAAAGAGAAGACATACTTCTGTTTATAACGAGATTAGCCTTTTGAGGCCGTCATCTTAAAGCTGCATTGTTTTAATGTCACTCCAGAGTGGGCAAGGGACGGATCTATACACGATGTCTAGCTCCATCTCTTTCATACACTGGAATAAGATTAAAACAATACTGTTTTAGCACGTCACTACTCATTGTACGGCTAGGCTACCTGATCGCGGTCAGTTCCATTGGTGAAATTTGTTCTTATTTCGTGATCAAACGGTGAAAATTGCAAGTCAAAATAATCATTAACAGGGAAAGAACTTCTCTATATAAAAACTATACATAACTTACGTATATTCTGTCTATTCGCAGTCGACGACGAGCACAACCGCTGCCACTTCCCCAACTGGGTGGTGCAGCACCACAAGTGGTTCAGCCTCGACCACACGCATCAGTACCACTTCACCACCAAGAACGCCACGCTCAAGGTAACATCACGTTATATGTACAAACCCTGATAGGTATAGTTGTATTGGAAAACAGGCCAAGGGCGAGTCGGACTAGCGCACGAAGGGTTCCGTACCATCATCTGAAAAAAAATCTCTTAAATAAATATTTAAATATTTATTTTAACAGACAGACGGACGGACAGTGGAGTCTTGGTAACAGGGCTCCGTGTTTACCCCTCGGGTACTGAACCCTTAACATAAAACACTACTGACAATACTCACTGACTGTTCTCAGTAGTGAGCTAGAATATTGGCAATTCCTATTCTCAGTAGCAGCCACGGAGTCTGGATTTGTGCCCGGTTGATGGCAATAGGCTCGCCCCCTATCACATGGGACTTTAAAAACATAACTGGCGACATGTGGGTGCACTATTAGGGACACCTCTGCCTAGCCCGTCGGTGATTACAAGCGTGCTGTTTATGTTTATGTATGTATATTGCCAATCTGCTATTAACTGGGTTGCTTCCGAGAACTTCCTCATGGAAAAAGATAATAACGCTTCTCGACTCAGGAGTCGATTTCAGGACCTCACTTCCTGCAGCAGTTCTTATGACTAATTTACAAGAAAGAGAGGATTTCATATTCTTTTCTTTTTGTAAGCAAGATTATAATGTATTTTCTATTTTGCTCTTCTTCTTTATCGTGTGGGTAGTGCCTAACCTGGTGTCAGAGTTTTTATGCCGCCCATGGGCCTCTGACTTGACTTTACATGCCGTCGAGAAATATCTCACAGGCATGCTGGTTTCCTGACGATGTTTCCCTTGATCGGAGCAAGTGATAATTATACAATACGCACATGAATCCACAAAATCAGAGAATTTAGAATTTCTATAATATTCCAGATAATGAACGAGGATGGTTCGTTTGAGGAGAAGCGGCTGGTGTGCCACTCTATACTGGAGCATAAGGACAACAAACTGGTCAAGTTGGTGGCGCATCTCACTAGAGGATGGTGAGTGCAATACAAGAGCCATCTGTTTCATCCATCTGCATAGCCTTTTCTGTTGGTTTCTTAAATATAGTTCAAAATAATGATCTCTCAGTTGGGACGATCGACAAAAAACATGATTTTCATTTTCTCTTGAACCAGTAAGATTTCAATCACGATTTTGGTTTCACAAATTTTCCCAGAAGCATAATTTGCAATAAACATGATAATTATTCATACTTTTTCAGTATTAGGGCGTGTTTTACAAGATCACTCAATTGAAAACTGTCCACTCTGAGTGATCCATTTAAACCGTTATAAATCTTAAACGTGGCTTTGAAACGAATCGAAATTTTGTTTAGCAGCTTTCACAAATCCTTCACAATTAATTAAAATGCAAATTATAAACACATAGGCAGTATATTCTTGGATAAGCGTTATGGCTTTTTCTTCAGTTGTCCAAGATTGAGAGATCCAGTTAATGAGTTCTAACTTTTTTTGTTTAGGTTCACAAATGTTATACCTTACCATGCAGTTTTCACAATTATTTCCTAAATCCTCTTAAAATTTGGTTGGGATTGGAAGACTTTTTCGAAAAGATCTCTCAATCCACACGCACATGTTTCTTGCCCATTCTTCTCCATAGAGTTCTACGCTTTGGAAGTACTACTTTCAGTTATTATGCCTTGTGAGTGGGACTGTAGCTTCATTGTGTGGTTGTCTTTGTTCGGACTATTGAAAAGTGAGTGTGTGTAGGCTACTTGTAATAAATGTTGTGGTCCCCCGCCGCAGCGAGTCGGGCCACGTGTGCGTGCTGGTGTCGCGGCGGGCGGGCGCGCTGCTGGAGCTGCAGCTGGGCGCGCCGCACCACGCCTGCGCAGAGCTGTCCTACACGCCGCACGTCACGCTTATCAGTGAGTATACCGATACTACGAGTACCACTTATACCTACCACGGCTTACTAGGCCCTTCTAGCTCTCAAGTAGAGATATATAGGGTCTACCTATTCATACCCGAAATCTCTTAAGGGGTCATTGTACTCATCATTATGAACAACGTTTACTAGATAGACCTTATATAGAACCAATTGAAATTGAGCTTGAGGTTATCTTTGTTGCGCTTCATCCGAAAATGAACCATATTTTGTTAAATAAGAATTTTCTTAATATGTTCCATCGCAGTTGTTTGTATATTATTCAATCATTTATGTACACATAAGAAAAAACATAAAGAAACAACAGCACAGTACAGGTACAGTTTATTTTAAAGGACAGTAACAGTAACACAATAACTTTATGTTAATTAGATTTATTTTCGGATGAAACGTGACTGACTAAGCTAAGAACTAAGTTAGAGTTGAGTTCGCTATAAATATCTCAGTGTTCGAATAATTCATAAAGCCTGGAACGCACTATCAATCGCAATAGTGCGTGGCACTGCGGCTAGCCGCATCGTTTCGGTTTATTACGGCTCGCCGCAATGACCGACATCCATGACGAGCACTAATATTTATACACGTAGCAACTATTACAAGTGAATTTTAGAAGGGAAGCCATACATTACGAAATAAGTTTTATTTCGAAGTAAAAACCGCTATACTAGATAGAAGAGCGACAATCGGTCGTGACTGTACGCATAATCCCGCGGAGCTACGGCAAGCCCGTGGCGGCACGCAGCTGGCGCAGGTTATTTGATACCATCACTAGAACAATACAACAATATAAAACAACCAATGTCTAACCATAATATCATCCAAACGGGTGTTATAATGTTGTACTGATTAATACTTTCATTATGCAATTATTTGCATTTCACTACCACATCGCTGTAATTAAAATAAACTTATAGGTTAATTCGAATTCACGTCGTATCCCGCCAGTTTTGTTTGATATTAGTATCGCAATAAGTACTTTGTTATACAAGCTTTGATAACACACCACCAGATATTTCTAATGCCGCAAAGGACATTTCTAATCAATTATTACCAGAAAAATCGAGCAAAAAATATGAAAAGGCGTATCATGATTTCAAGAATTGTAAAATATCAAAGAGTAGTACATCATTTTCTGAAGATTCTTGCAGCCTAAATCATCTGTAAATTAATAAAACCTGTATATTTAATTTTAGTTCGAAAGCCATTCTATTATTTCATTTGTTTGATGCTATAATGTGTTCATGAATATTTCCAGCGACATCTCTGGTCCCGGTGCGGTGTCCGATGCTGGGTCGCTACACAGTGGTGGACTCTCTCGCGGACAGACGCAGGAGACGACAGCAACTCACTATAGGTAACACTCTATCTTCCCCCAGAATTGAAAAAACCATCACGAATTCCTCATTAGCAACCACGGAATCTAGATTTGTGGATAATTGTAGACTTAAACATAACTGTTGAAATGTGGGTGTACTATTAGGTACGCCTCTGCCTATACCCTCGGGGGTTACATGCGTTATGAAGTCTTTGTGTCGCTAGGGCGCCTAAAGTGTCCGAGATAACGCTAGATACATTTGGTTCGAGAATTCTGTCGTCAGCATAAAATATTTTGAATTTACTTGCACTTCTGCTATAGCTATAAGATAATTGAATATGCAACTTTTAGCGCATAACTAGATAAGATCCTCCACAAGAACGTGTAAAATGAACTCTGAAAGGAGTACTACCTGGGTGGCCTGCCTCTGTGTTCACCATCAAATAACATTTTTTTTTTAAATCTTTGATATGTGTGGTGTGTGGTATTACTGTGTGGTCCTATAATATGGAGATTATCTGGTAGATTATTTATTTATTTGGTACACCAACAGTAGTACATACTAAGAATTAATAAGAAATATTAAAAATAACACAAAAGTGCTGGTATGTATGCCTATTATAGGTATACGCAGCATTCACTATAGTTATAAATGTTCTTAAATCTTAATAATAATGTAATACAATTTGAATACATTGAATGTCAAATTTACTTAAAATTAAGTGTAAAACTAAATGAGATGATGAGTTAAAATGTTATAATTATGTGCTATGAGTCTGATATCAAATTATTTACATTTTTGGTAACTAGTTGCAAATGAAAGCTTAGACAATCATTTGTTATTCCACCAACGAAACATAAAGAGCTTAACCCGAACGTAGGTACAAAGGAAAAATGTATTATAATCGACAACTAAAATAATAGATAAAGTAGAGCTCTTACGAGGACAGGCCGGACTGTAGGCAATCGACGGGTTACAAAGTCTCTTATACATATTTAGTATTAGTCAAGCTAACTTAAACATTACCCTTTTGCTATGTTTTAAACTGTCATGGTCACTAACATTATCTTTAAAAAACCAAACCAAACCAAATCTACAGTATACATGGTAAATATCTTTGTACTCATATTTTATAATTTTATTTTCCTGTGTTATCTACTGTGTGTACATAAATAGTAAAATAAATAAATATCCCGTATCTAGTGTTAATGATAATATTACCGTTTACTTTCCAGACGAGGCGACTGGCTCGGAGATAGCGGAGAAGCCAGTAGAGTGCGTGATGGGCCAGTACGACAGCGCTAGCATCGGATGTGGCGCTTCCCAAGACACCATCGAGTTCCAGTCCGCTTGTACTAGCACAGGTATGCTCCGTCATCATCATTTTGCAGCTAAAAGACAGCTCCATTGTTACTATATAGATAGGGTGACTGGTAAATAATGACCGATACCTATACACGTCATTGTACTCATGATAACAAACAGCTTTCCCAAAGCAACATTTTTTTTAATACTTATTCATTTTTATCACAATAACACAACCGTATGAAATTCACGCGCGCGCGCTTGTGACCTATCAGCTGTTAGCTACGTGACGCCGTTCTTCTCATTACTATCGTACCGTGCACTACACAGTGGGTAGGCAGAGCACCCGCGCGGCGAATTTCATACGGCTGTGTTATTGTGATAAAAATGAATGCGTATAAAAATAATGTTTCTTTGGGAAAGTTTTTTGTTATCATGAGTACAATCACATGTATTTAAGTATCGGTCAATAATTACCAGTCACCCTATACAGCGTGTAACAGAAAGGGTATAGTCATATGGAAGAGTGTGGTACGGATCATCAAACTGAACAGCTTCCTCTATGGGACCACCATCGTAATCTTAAAAAAATAATCAGTTGTCCCATACATTTGGGTCGAGTAGGTATTGAATACCATACCACACTCTTCCATATGACTATACCCTTTCTGATACACGCTGTATAAGGTTTAATATAATAAATTCGAATCTCTCGTGTGGTGTCTCGGATCATGAAACAGAACCATTGTTGTTCTACACCTGTAACATACAATGCACTGATCAGCCCAATGTTTTGTGTGCGTTACATTGAGTCCTACCGGAAACCATGATTTTCACACCAAAAATAAAAAGTCGTAGCCCAGCAATAACTTTTGCGCAGTGTACTCAGTTTGATGTACAGAATGCTTGGTTGACGGCTTCGTGAAGGGTCCTTGTATAGGATCGATCATGTAATTTAGTGCTTCATAGATATGTTCTGTCCCCAGTGTACACGTGCTACGGCAGCTGGCGCGAGGGTAACCTGGGGCTGGTGGTCGCGGGCCCGGCGCGACCTGCCTCGCGGCCTCACGCGCTGTGCTTCATATACACCACCTACGTCAGAAATGGTCAGTACGATACTATTAATACTTTTTGATGTGGAACATCTGCATGGTGTAAGGGACAGCCATCCACAGACTGATGGGGTGAATTCAATGTAGCATACTAAGATGACCGGTACAATAAATTATTTCAGGAATGTAATGGGAATCAAATAAATTTCATTTGTTTTATTTCCTCATACGCAATGTATCGTTGTTGGCGAAACGCACGTAGCGAACGGTAAGCGCGACGACGAGTTTGATGAACTAACTATAATTGTAATGTACTTAATTTTATTCTTGTTGATAGTATTGCAAATACCAAAAAACTTTAATAGATTTAAATTGTAAGTATCCTTTTCGGCTTAGTTATACTATAATAGTCTATAATATAATAATATATAAATATAATAATAGATAAGATAACCATAATTGGTGCATGTTGTGTTAGCCTGTAAGTAATTGTTGCACTTATAAAATTACTATTATGCAAGTATGATTTCAAATGTCCTGTGTAAACAATTGTTGGCTAACCAAAATAAATAAATAAATAAATAAACTCTGTAGCTAGGCAGGAAGTGAACAGCTAATGTTTGTTAAGGAACGATTGTTGATCTAAAATTCAGTTTTTGAAAGTTCCACGCTACTCAATTAGTGATGAAGTTAGGTCGTATGCAGATTTTATCAATAGATATCGATAAAAGAAAATACTTCAATGTAATATTTCTTCTTTATTTTACTCCATATTTCGTTATAGATTTTTTTTATTTTTTATTATATAAGAATACTAATTCTATTAAAAAAAAAAATACAAACACTTTTACACATTTTTTTTATAAAATCTAGGAGTTTTCTGTCCGATCACTCTGGGAAGTAAACACCGAAACAAATGAAACTCTCGTTTAATCTACGATCCATTATGTTCCACAGAGTCGGGAGTGCCGGTGCAGTTCCTGGCGCTGTCGGGCGTGTCGCGCTCGTGCGACCGGACCGTGCAGCCCGGCGTGGCGGGCGACAAGGCCTACAACCTCACTATGAACGGTATGTTACACACCGTAAAGTAGAATGTTCTACTCCAGCGAGCCATGCGGGCCACCGCGGGGCGCACCTTTTACCATCCGCATAAGCCACGGCACCACAGCCTACACCTAGTAGCCGTATCATACTCGCCAGCAGATCGTATGGCAGAGAGAGTGATAATCTTACTTACACTCGCTCGGAAACACGATCAAATGGCAAAAAAGTTTTAGTAAGAAGTAGCTGTTGCCCGCGGCTTCGCTTCCCACGCGCACGTTGTAAATTTAGCCTATGGGACTCGGGGATAATGTAGCTTCCTATTAGTGAAAGAAATTTTCGAAATCGGTTCAGTAGATCCAGAGATTACCCCCTACGACCTCAAAACTCACAAACTGTACCTCAAAAACCACCCTGTAAAGGTATATCGGTGTAATACATTTGTATGCAGTTAGTCTCTGTATCACACACAGGTTGACTAGTTGTAAATGCCTTGGTCGTCGACGCCGAGATGTGCAGACGTTCTGTTGCCGTTGCGGGTATATCTTGAACGTGGAGCTTGGCTCAGAGAGGCTCAGAGAGGTGGATGTGCATGATAATGGCAGTACATCTGTTTCCCCCAGGTACATGCGAGCAGAGCAGCAAGTACAACAGCCCGGCCGCGCGCCTGGCGCCCGCGCTGGCGCTGCTGGGCGCTCTGCTGGTGCTGGGCAGGTGATACCCTGCGCCCACGCACTGATGCCGCGGGACATCATAGGCTCTACGCTGTAGCTGGACGACCTGCTTACCACACGTCTACTGTCGCCCATTAACTATATGAACCCGCATTGCTATGAGATCCCCTGCGACCTATGTATAGCGAATAGTTAAAATATGGCAAGAACACTGAGTACCAACCTCCTTTGTGAGCGAGCCAGCTTTTAGTAGTTTATAGGAATGGCAACACTGAAATTGAACTGTCAAAGTGCTAAAATGTTGCCATTTAACGGTGAATTATTTTATAGAGTTGCGCGTTTAATTTCGGTTCTTATTTTTTGTAAAAAAAAATATTAAGGGGAACTCTGTGAAATAATTTTCTCGTGTGCTATAGGTTAGAAAAGAACGAAACAATGTTACAAGAAACGAAGCAACGTGATTGATAATGTAAATAATAAAAAGGTATAAAGTTGGATTACTGAAGAGAATATGACGATTTTTAAATAACTGTTACTTATGTAATTTAATTATGGTACATATAAACATAATCTATCGACGGGGGACGGTTATAGAACAGTCACAATGATATCATGGAATATATTTTTCACAATCATTGAAAATATGTAAAAAAAACCTTACAGATTTCATTGCGACGAAGTTCTATCCCATTCCGACGGCGGCGTACAGATATTTGATATTTTTATTTTTTAAACATACTTAGGTAGTATATGAATGTTGTCAGTGCCATATTTGTTAAGCTCTCCTACATACCGACCTTTTGTCGCAGCTGTTAGTCGCACGATTATTAGTCTTAGTTTGATATTACTTAAACTGATGATGTTGATTCGCTGTTCTTAGGCCTGCAGTCGATTGTGACCTCTGCGATTTTGCTTTATACGCCAACGCAAACCTGCTTCAAAGTACTTTCAGCGCGTAGGCAAATTGCTGCTACGACTTTTAAAAAAATTGCTCAAAAATCGCGCGACAAAAGTGTCGGCGATTTTGCTTCACAAATATGGCATTGACTTACTTTGTACAATGTAACGATGATATATTATAGAAAAAACGCTTTCAAAGTATACATTGTATGCAGATTATACATAGCATAAAAACATAGCCGAAACCACTGCTGAACAATATGGTCAGTGAAATTATATTTGTGACAAAAAATATTAATTTATCTTAAAGGCAACTATTTCAATCGTCCAAGCGATTCTTTGAAACTCTCTACTACATCCTTTTTTAAAGTCGGTTAAAACTAAAAGATGTTAGTCCTATGTTCAGCAATGATTTCGGAGGAATATACAGAATATATGAATAAGACTAATTTAGATAGAACTAAATGTAGATAAAACTGCTCAGCTGATTTTGATTAGTTAACGAAAAACGTCCATCTTTTTATTCTGCTCATTTGTTTGTGTTTCTTTGTAAGAATTGCAGCTAAAGTGCGAAATAAGGGCTGAGGCTAGTCATTGTTTATTTTGGTTTATTTCTACAATCTAATGAAAAAGTGTAATGAAATAATGAAAAAATATTATAAAAAAAACTAGTTATTAAAAAATCTGCCTTTTCGCAACACGTCGGAGTCGGCTCCCAGTCTAACAGGATGCAGCTAAATACCAGTATTTTACATGGGGCCACTGACTATCTGAACTCCATAACCCACTTACTGGGTAGTATCGGATATTCGCATATTTACCTAAAGTACGTTTTTTCCCGGCAAAAGGTACAAAAGTATGGAAGCGGCTTCTTTAAATGCCAATTTTTATCCCGGGATTGCGGATTTTCATAATTTTTCAGTTTGTGTAAAATGTAGTACTCAAAAGCATAATGAATATTTATAATCTAACCAGGCGAGACATTTGTTGAAATCAAGTAAAAAATACTACAAACACAACTAGAAGACACAATTTATGGTAAATGTGACTGGGCATAAATCATTTGAAGTAAAACAATTAAATGAAAAAAAAAATACCTGGAATTTTCCCGTACAGACGCGCGCTCCGTGCTAGTCAACACTCAAACTTTAGGTAAATATGCATCCGAATATCCGATCACAAAACTAAAAAAAAGGAACCCCTCCGTTTACCCCTTCAGGGGACACTGGCGCGATAGTATTACATTATAACACTAAAAGTATTACTTGAAGCAGCTATTTATACGTATTTCATATAATTATAAAAAAAGCTCTTATTCCGTACTAGGAGTGTAACAGACATACTTTATGAACTTATTTTAAACATAACAGTAATTTGTATTATTACATAATAATTAATGTTTAGTGGGGCCATCACTAGTCTTTAGGAAAGTGAAAATGACACTGTCTGAAAATCCGGCAAAGTACGTGTCGGACTCGTACACAAAGGCTTCCGTACAATAATAAACATCTGACACCCTTTGACTTTTTGTTGTAATATCATCATCATTCTCCTGCGTTTATCCCAACTTATCTGTGGTCGGCGCAGCATGTCTTCTTCCTCCATACTTCTCTATTACTCGTCATCTCAGCAGACACCTCCTTTCTAGCCATATCATCCTTCACACAGTCCATCCATCGCTTCTTTGGCCTAATAAAAATTGGAAATTTCGACTAGCTAAAGATTACGGTTCAAACGAAAGAAATAGCCCTGTGGCAGATGGACAGACGACGGAGCCCTTGTAATGGGGTCCCGATGGCACGCTTCGGGTACGGTATCCTAAAATAAATAGTTCTTGAAAGAGGAATTTTTAACTCTTTGACGTATGCGTTTTAAGATGGCCCTCTTCTCTTATTATACTTTCCTCTGACTCAGTTTGCTTTTAATGCTAAAAATCAATAATGACCAACAGTAGTTATATAAATATACATTTGCTCATACGAAATAGTTGATTTTTATTTTGTATGTGATAAATTTTAAATTAAGTATTGAAAACCTGTGTACACGGATACTACTTGCTTACAAAAAGACTCGGAAAGCCCAAATGTTCATAGAAAACAGTCAACAATTATTTTGTTGCAAGTTCGCTCCGTGTGCATAGAACCTAAAACATTGTAAATATAATGAAGTTCCTGTATGATTTTATTTGAACTCAAATTTTATCATTTGTGATAATATTCTGATTCAGAATGTCAATGCTTGCCTAAAATTTGTTTCTATAAAGAAAGATTAAGTAGCACAGAAGACTATTGTACATACTTTAGCTGGATAATTTATTAAATTAATGTTGCATGCTGGCGATTCGGTCGCAATTTTTTTTTTGTCGAGATCTAATACTGATATTTATTTTGAATAAGCTATAACATTATCAGAACCAGTGTTTCTGCGATAGAGATAAAGTAACTAAAGTTACTGTACTACTTCAGAAAACGTATAAAGAAAATCATTTTTCAAAAAATCATGCTATCAGTCGCCAGTGTGCTAACAAACTAAGTATAAACGCATTCTTTGAAAATTACAGGACGAAAGTATTAATTTATATAAATAACTGAAGATAATAAATAGTTCATAATTATATTGAAAATTATAAACGAAAAAGTTTCATACGATCATTTTTTATCAACAAAAATAGTTTTTTTTTTAATAATAATTTAATAAAAAACGTGTTTAATGCACTAAAATGTTAAAAAATTAAATTCACTTAGATTTAGGAGCTTTGTTTTACTTTTTATTTATTGTATTTTTAAATTAAGGCGAAAAAAATCTTCACGTTGTGAATAATCTGCACATTCATGATTGTTTATGTAAAAATAATGTAATACTCTATTGGATATGTACTTTCGCGTGTAAATATTCTTTTTGGCTGAAGGTTTTTGTGATATCAAAATGGTTTTTCTTTTCGTGTATAAAATAAGCGTTTATTGATGTTTTGTGGCGACTCCCTGTTGATTTCGATTTGGCCACAGGATACGATTTGTAACTATTAACGTATAAGCCTATTATTATATTTTGATTACTGAAATATATTTGAAAAATAATTCTGTTTTTTATTTATTTGTAATTCTTTTACCTACCTTCATTACCGACACTATCACCCCATAAATATTGTTTCCGGACGAAACCCACACACATTGACCACCACATGAATTTAAATAGATTTTTTTTACATTAAAACTATATTTTTTACTGCCTCGTTGGTCTATTATTGTAGTGGTAGCCATATCATACTTCAACCCACTGCCAACCAACTAACAAGCTTTATACCTCACTATTATAAACTACGCCAAAGCAACTTTTTTTTTTCATTATTATATTTACCACACACTAGGAATGTCTCATGTATCGTGGGTACTCACAAACACAAACAGCCACACCCGGATTCAGGCTAGCTATCAAACGTTTTTTATGCAGCTCACTTGCCTTTCGGAGATACACGACGGTATTGAATTGGTGAAACTAAAGTCTTGGTCCGGTATCCTGATGGAAACTGCAGTCATTTGTTGCAGTTGTGGCCGCCCCGGGGTTGACATCGCTGCGGGTTGTTGGAGAGCTACAGCCTGGTAACGTGGGTCGTTCATTTTCACGCACGATAGGGTCGTAGCTTGCTTGCTGACGGTACCTTGGAACCTGAACTGATACACGTGCGGACACGTACGGGCGTCACCGTTGCCGTTAAGGTAGTTGACGTGTGTGTTATCGGGTTTGGTAATAAAAAGCTTATTTTCAGTTAAAGGTTTAATGATCGACTGGCGTTGTGTACAGAGGTTGAGAGGACTTAGAATTAACTTACGAGCTACGTCATATAATTTATGTACACAGGAGAGAACATAAGGAAACATCATAACATAACTTAGAGTACACACACAAGCACATCTTATATCAAAAGAAATACATAGTCATAAATAGCCTCTCTCATATGCTTACGCGCTACACATTACTGCTCTCAAAATACATCGTGAGTAAACCCCTCACGATGTATTTTGACGGTATGGAAGGCATGTCCTAGAACCAAAATTCTGAAGACAATTGTCTTTTACCACCCCGCAATGCACATCGCAAATCACAAAATCATGCAGCCAAAAAAATAAACATTTACAGAATGCTTTGTTGACGGCTTCGTGAAAAGTGCGCTTACTCCCTGTATGTAAATGTATACGCTTTTTTAATAAACTTCCAAGCCACATCTATAATCTAAGCCTTAACAGAATAAAAAGCTCTCCAGCATAGTTTACGTATTATAAACGAAATTGAGGATAAAACGGTTTGGGATTGACTGAAAAACCGTACCACAAGAGTGCAGTGTTTTCTTGTCAGTTTTCATAATCCCTCAGATAAGAAACCAAATGTCATCACAAAGAGCGAAGTAAGTAAAACCGAGAGGATGAAATGTCATGGAGGGCATCATCGTTGACGACGAGGATCAAATTAATGCCGCGTATGACGAGTTGAATAGTAGAGTTTAAGGTGTCATTCTTCAACAGGGTGTGACTTCCTTCGCTGACAAACCGCCAAGTGGCCCCCCCCGAGGACGAGCCCGAAGAGCTTCAGAGAAGGGCCTAAAAATAAAAACCTAGAACCCCTCAGAAGACGACTCCATCTCTCCGAGAGGAGACAGATACTGAAGACTATGGGCCAACCCCTCTGTCAAATGCTCCTTCCACCTATGAAGGTGAGATGGGGCACTTTACACGATGATGGCGGGCATCCAAAAGGATGTCCGCGAAATCCTGACTCTTCTGGGGACCATGAATAGTCAAATGGTTCTGGATAGACAACGCATAAACAATCTTGAAGTTCAAGAGTTGAAAACTTACAAAAAGCAAGGATGTTAGGGATAACCCAGGCGCCACTTTCATCTTCAACGATTTCTGCAAGCAGACAAACACCACACCTAGGATTATTCGCAGAGAGGCCCGGGATGATATAAGACCGATACCCAAGGTAGCATAAGAATATGACGAACTCTTTTTTAGAAAAAACAGATCAAGAGAACGTTTGACACCTATAATTAAAAATGAAAATTGTGTTTTCGAATACTATGATTTCTTAACTTTTCCGTTCTACAAAAAGTACGTAGACATACATCACATTTGTTTGGCTTTTCACCAGTGTGTATTCGAATGTGTTTTGATTAAAAATACTCTGACATACATCTCATTTGTATGGCTTTTCACCAGTGTGTATTCGAATGTGTTTTGATAAGGCACTGTTTTGATTAAAATTACTCTGACATACATCACATTTGTATGGCTTTTCACCAGTGTGAATTCGAATGTGTTTTGTTAAAGCAGTTTTGGTTAAAATACTCTGACATACATCTCATTTGTATGGCTTTTCACCAGTGTGTATTCGAATGTGTTTTGATTAAAATTACTCTGACATACATCACATTTGTATGGCTTTTCACCAGTGTGTATTCGAATGTGTTGTATGGCTTTTCACCAGTGTGTATTCGAATGTGTTGTATGGCTTTTCACCAGTGTGTATTCGAGTGTGTTTTGATAAAGCACTGTTTTGATTAAAACTACTCTGACATACATCACATTTGTATGGCTTTTCACCAGTTTGTATTCGAATATGTTTTGATTTAAACTACTCTGACATACGTCCCATTTGTATGGCTTTTCACCAGTGTGTATTCGAATGTGTTGTATGGCTTTTCACCAGTGTGTATTCGAGTGTGTTTTGATAAAGCACTGTTTTGATTAAAACTACTCTGACATACATCACATTTGTATGGCTTTTCACCAGTGTGTATTCGAATATGTTTTGATTTAAACTACTCTGACATACGTCACATTTGTATGGCTTTTCACCAGTGTGTATTCGAATATGTTTTGATTTAAACTACTCTGACATACGTCACATTTGTATGGCTTTTCACAAGTGTGTATTCGAATGTGTTTTGTTAAAGCACTGTTTTGATTAAAACTACTCTGACATACATCACATTTGTATGGCTTTTCACCAGTGTGTATACGAATGTGTTTTGTTAAAGCACTGTTTTGATTAAAACTACTCTGACATACATCACATTTGTATGGCTTTTCACCAGTGTGTATTCGAATATGTTTTGATAAGGCACTGTTTTGATTAAAACTACTCTGACATACATCACATTTGTATGGCTTTTCACCAGTGTGTATTCGAATATGTTTTGATAAGGCACTGTTTTGATTAAAATTACTCTGACATACATCACATTTGTATGGCTTTTCACCAGTGTGTATTCGAATATGTTTTGTTAAAGCAGTTTTGGTTAAAACTACTCTGACATACATCACATTTGTATGGCTTTTCACCAGTGTGTATTCGAATGTGTTTTGATAAGGCACTGTTTTGATTAAAACTACTCTGACATACATCACATTTGTATGGCTTTTCACCAGTGTGTATACAAATGTGTTTTGTCAAAGCACTGTTTTGGTTAAAACTTCTCTGACATACATCACATTTGTATGGCTTTTCAACAGTGTGTATTCGAATGTGTTTCGATAAAGCACTGTTTTGATTAAAACTACTCTGACATACATTACATTTGTTTATCTTTTCACCATTGTGTATTCGAATGTGTTGTATGGCTTTTCACCTGTATGTATACGAATGTGTTTTGTCAAGGCACTGTTTTGATTAAAACTACTCAGACATACATCACATTTGTATGGCTTTTCACCAGTGTGTATTCGAATATGTTTTGATAAGGCACTGTTTTGATTAAAACTACTCTGACATACATCAAATTTGTATGGCTTTTCACCAGTGTGTATTCGAATATGTTTTGTTAAAGCAGTTTTGGTTAAAACTACTCTGACATACATCACATTTGTATGGCTTTTCACCAGTGTGTATACGAATGTGTTTTGTCAAAGCACTGTTTTGATTAAAACTACTCTGACATACATCACATTTGTATGGCTTTTCACCAGTGTGTATTCGAATATGTTTTGATAAGGCACTGTTTTGATTAAAATTACTCTGACATACATCACATTTGTATGGCTTTTCACCAGTGTGTATTCGAATGTTTTGTTAAAGCACTGTTTTGATTAAAACTACTCTGACATACATTACATTTGTATGGCTTTTCACCAGTGTGTATTCGAATATGTTTTGATTTAAACTACTCTGACATACATCACATTTGTATGGCTTTTCACCAGTGTGTATACAAATGTGTTTTGTCAAAGCACTGTTTTGATTGAAACTACTCTGACATACATCACATTTGTATGGCTTTTCACCAGTGTGTATTCGAATGTGTTTTGTTAAAGCACTGTTTTGATTAAAACTACTCTGACATACATCACACTTGTAAGGTTTATCACCAGTGTGTATTCGAATGTATAATTCTAAATAATTCTTTACATTGAAATTATGCTGACATATATGACACTTGTAATCCTTTTCACCAGTGTGTATTCGATTATGTTATGCTAAACCAGACTTTCGACTAAAACTATGCCGTCATTAATCACACTTGTAAGGCACTTCACCAGTGCGTAGGTACTCAATAGTGACTTATTAAATTATCCTTTTTACTAAAACTACACAGAACACAGATATACACCACACTTGTGACGTTTTTACACATTTGTGTGCGTGGTCGTTGTACCAATGAGGTTCTTTCCCGGCCAGCTTTTACTAAAAAACGATAGATGGCGCTGTACATAACTCAGTGTAAAAAAAATTGTGTGGCTGTATGGAGCTGCCGTTCTTTGCTTTTTAATAATAGAATGGTGGCTTGGCGTGTTTCATGTCTGAGGGTGCTTTATTTGTTATTTTCTTGTTTGCTTGTCAGTAATCCGAATATTCAGATTATTAAATTGAATCTTAGAAATATCGTACCCATATAAAACCTATAAAACGTAAGTGGAGTATTATAATCTCCTTGATATAGTATGGGTATTTGTGTTGTGCCTGGGTGCAAACATGTCGGGAGTCTCCTAATACCAAATAAATAAAAAAAACAAGAATCGACGATCTGTTTGGACGAACGAAGAAAGACGAACGCACACAAACTAGCAAGGAACACTTCTGAAAGGCAATGAACGCCAGCTCCATACTGCCAAACCATTATTTTTACACTGAGTCATGTACAGCGCCATCTATATTTTTTTTGTGGAAGCTGGCCTGGATAGAATCTCATTCCTTTACTCGATTTAAATTACGCTGATAACATTAACTCTTTGAAATATTTGCTATGTTTGGCCGTAATATTTTGAGTTTTGATAACTTTTGAGTTTGATCGTTCATTTTTCTTTAGCTCCGCTGACATTGTATCTCCTGGTTTTGTGCTTCGTGTATCTAGTTTTGGTTTGGCCACTGAAAAAAAAAAACTGGTAAGTAAAATCTTAGAGGATAATTAACATTAATAGTGTCCACCCGATCCCTCGGCTTCAGCCACCTTGGGGCAAAACTCTTCGGCTTCGGCCAAAATGGGCCAAGGCTTTGGCCTAAGCCGAAGGTTTCTAGGAAGCACCGACTTTGAACGAATTGTTACGAATACGCGAAGTAAGAGGGGTGGCGGTGGGGGGTCGCTCGGGGTGAGGTGTCACACATTCTGAAGTGTTACTATTGTTACGTCGCGTCGGCTGTTTTACGAGATTATTCTAGATTACGTTCGAGTCTAGAATGTTCCACTATGGAACAGTGAAGAAGGTTCCAGGAAGTTGTGGAACTTTCTCGAAGGATAGGACGGCATATAAATAGCCGTCGTGTTTGCGGGAGCAGTCAGTCTGATTTGGCGATACTACGGAGATCGAAGTGAATCAGGAGTGCGATATCTAATCATCGCACAAACTATTACCACGTGTTCAGTACCCCCCAAATAGAATGTAAACATCGCAATGATAAAGGCTAAATCTTCTATTTTTATGTAAAAAATCCAAATCCTAATCAATAATACTAATTGCATTTGCATTGGCTCTTATTTCTGTCTGCAGGGTTTAAAGTAACCTAACACGAAGTGGATGACGGGATCTTAGTTCGCTCACTTCGAGTCGGGGTGCCACAAGTCCCGATGTCGCTTCGCTCACTCTTGCATCCTACGTTGTCCTTGCCACAATGCTATGTTACGATGAAAATATGTTGCAAAAACAGTTATTTTGTTATACATATGTGTGAGTACCTATGACGTTTACGCTCAGGTAAATTTGATGTGCAATCAGTTTATTTGATATGATTTTTTTGTACATTAGACAAATGTTGGTATTGATGCATATTTTGCTTTCGGATTATTTTTAGTACTAGTTTTATAAAAGACTAGCTGTTGCCCGCGGCTTCGCTCGCGTTACTGTCGGAAATTATCCCACGGGCACGTTGTAAATATACACTGAGTGCCTATGGCACTCTGGGTAATGTAGCTACCACAGAGTGAAAGAATTAAAAAAAAAAAAAAACAAAAAAAAAAATTACCTCTTTATATATTTGTATAGATTCAGGGGCGTGCCGTCCATAGAGGCAATTAGGCCTAGCCTACTAATAACGCCCAATGCATTTATTTTAAGTATGTAATAAAATAATACGAAAGATAAAAAAAAGTGAAAACTCCTGTTATAATACTTGTCGCGCTCGTGAGACGTAACTCACAGTTCGACGGAGCTCGGTACGCACGCATTAGGCTCGAACTCGCTCAGCCTAATTCCCATTGATAAATTTACGCACACCGGTGTACATTTTCGTGTGTATGAACGGCACACATGGTTGAAATGGTTTAAATTAGGGGCGTAACTACTGCGACTGTAGCTGGCCACCGCGTGTTGTGATTAGCTGTGTGTAAAATCAAGATTTAATGAATGAAAAGTATTGAAGACCAGGGTTCCCAATTTTTTGACAATTCCACGAATTGCGGGGAATTTGAGAAACAGACTACACACAGACACGATAGTTTCCTTAATGATTACTAGAGACAATTAAAAAAACAGGGTGGTATTGTCGAATTTATACCTTCTAAAAAATTATAAATTGTAAAGAATAGCAAAAGCCCTAAATAATTAAACACCACATATTTTTTTTTTTTTCTCCTCATGTTTGGGAAATTTCGCTTTGATTTTTGGGAGTTAGGAAAATAAGTATCGGCAACCCTGCAGAGAAGTCATATTTTCATGTGACAAGCAATTTTACATCCGATCTTGATTGTTTTGCTTTTTTTATATCTTCTAAGTTTTATGTAATTCGTTTTGAAACGTACCGTAGTGTAAATATTATTTGTTCTGTTTATTTACATAAGAATGGTGTTCTGTTGTGAAGTTTGCGCCGATAATGTGTGTTTGTTAGAAGTCTTAAACAGTACGTATTCACAATTATCGTTTAATGATATGATTCAAGTTGTGTTTATAGGTAGATGTGTAGGTACCCGAATTACGAGAATTAACCCAAAAAAAATCATCTCGTACTCGTCATTTCAAATGAATCTTTCTTTAATTCGAAAAACGTGATTTGATCCTTGAATAATGTGGTGAGTTCTTGTATTTATAACTTTTGTTTTTACAGGCTCATTTTCAATGTTTTTTTTTTTCAAATATTCCAGACGCATGGCTAAACTTGAGCCCCAAACAAAAACTCTTAAACTAAACACATAGCCAATTTAGGGGTTTTTTTTTTGTTGACAACGCAACAAACGGTTATTTTTTATTTATTTTTTGGCGAAGTTACAGCCTTCGTTCTTGTATTGACAGAATTCCATTGAAATTCCTGATATTTAAAGCTAGATGGCGTTGTTTCTCATACGCTTACTAAAAACACCAGGGGCAGGTGCGGGGGCCGCGGACATGTGAGTGGTCAATAGGTGTGACTACTTTGAGGGTCATCTTAGTAGAGTGACGCTGTGATGTTGCGTTTTTTTTTTGGGTATCAGTATGCCTGGCCTACCCTCCGCGGGGAACCACTGCACGCCACTGTATAGATTTGGTTTGTTTGCATTACAATAATTATTTTAATGTAAAAAATATTTAATTGATGTAAATAAAATGACGGGTGATAAGTTTTTTGAAATTTTGCATTTAAAAATAAGTCAATGATAAATAACTTTTAACCTATCTTGAACTGAATTTCTACGGGTTATAAAACCTTGGGCTTCGGCTTTTAAGGATAATTTTTTTGTCGAAGTTTGAGTTATTTATAATAAAACTAGTTTACAGCACTCTTGCTCATGAGATGAAAACCATGTTTTTACAGAGGATTTAATGCTCAGAATTAAGATTCAGAAGTCACATAAAAGTTAGCACGTCGAGTTTCAAAAACTGTTTTTTTTTTTTAATTTTAACATTACCATTACACATTGAAAGTATTACAAAGTGCAAAGTTTACGCTCTGTTTATAAGTTATATATAATCAAGGATATTTAGTATCAGGACCGACAGTAATCTTACATATCTTTACCCCAGAAACCTTGGTACTGTTCCTCAAAACCCTTCAAATTTTGGTGAAATCATGTTCATCGGTCACGATTCCCAAGTATCCAGGGAAAACATGTTGACACCCATCCGTCAATTTAGATCCTTCGAAATCACACATCTGGCTCGACATGGGGTCTTCTGAAACGGTCGCCAAAACACATGATGTGTTCGACTTCATTTTATTGGCTGGAACTACAAGGCAACTTCCGGTAAGGCACTCTATCAAAATCAAAGCATTTTTTTCAAGTAGGCCAGTTACAGGCACTTTTGAATTGTCGAAACAAAGATAACAATGAAATGTAGCTGCAGTCCCAGTCACAAGGCATAAAAACTGTGAAAATACTGTAGTTGCCCATTCCCTAGCGTAGATCTCTATGGAGAAGAACGGGCAAGAAACTCCATAGACACTCTTTTAAATCAGCATATTGTTACAAAACGTTGGTTACATCATTCATATTGAAATGATAAAAAAAAAAACAAATAAGCCGTGGCAACTAAAAGATGACCAGTCACAACTGACAGCGCCCGTTCACGAACATGACACATGGATCAGCACCATTCAACTCAAATATTTTGAAGGGAACTAAATGATCCGATACACGCGCCACCATCAACGAGACATTTGAGTGAGCAAATATTAGAATGTAAGAGCTTAATGACGGATGAGACGACGGTAGACGGGACACTGGCTCTAAAAAGGTTACGACGTATTCAATACATCATTCTGAACCGAAACAAAAATTACTAAAAACTAAAAAGATATATAAGTATATTTTAATTTTCTAAAAATCAGCTGTTCCATACAGTTTGACTGTGTAGTAATTGCAGTTTTTTAGAAAAGAGCTGTTTTTTTTATAACCGCAATTTTAATCCTGTGTAGGGAGGGTTGGATATGATGTACTGATGTACTGTAGAGGTAGCTTTCGCTATGCGGCTTCCAAAATATGGAATAACCTGCCACCACCGTTTAGAATGATCAGCACAGTAGACACATTTAGAAGACGTTTAGTAAAGTTGTTTAACGTCACACTGGATATCTCAATTATATAATTTATATACTATTCTACCCACTTTCTAAATAGCTTGATCACGGAACAAATAACTTTGTCGACTAATGCTGCACAAAAGTAAAGTAAATTGATGTATACAATAATTATTCACACTTAGCTCGATTTTTATATTTTTTTATATTTTATGTTTTATTTTTATTATTAATATGTAGTCATATTTGTTATCATTACACACACATTTATTGCCTATTCAGACACGTACCATAATTGTAACACGAACTTCAAAACTGATTTATATCCGTCACATCACCATCTCAGGTCCAGTTGAAAACCAGCGTCGGGCACTAGCTGCTCGGCAGTTTGCTGAACTGGGCCTATTTGGCGCAGCCGTGAGACACACAATTATCTCTTGTTTTTTCTTGTTTAGATTTAAGCTCTTTTTTTACTTATTTTTTTGCTGTGTGGACTTGTGGCATGTGCCAAATAAATATGTTTTCTTTCTTTCTATCTTACTGAATACGTGGTAACCATGTTAGCGTGCATCGGTGTTCCTTCCACCCTGTATTGAATTCACCGTTTGTATTGTTTTTAAATCTTTAATTTTAATTGCACAAAAGTAGCAGCCGGCAAAAAAATACCCCAATCTGGGTGATCTCAGATATTTTGTGGTTGAATAACTTCTAGGTGAATTGACGTACGACTTCGGTGTAATAATAAAAAATGTTTATTATGTTATGCTCTATCTAAGTAATAAGTTTATTTTTGTTGACTTTTGAAAATAGCCCAACCTGGGTGATCTCCTTTGAAAGTAAATAAAGTGGGTAAATAGTTTTTATAACTTCTGTAATCGATCTCTTTTATATGACAACAAATTTTTGTTATAAATACAACGAAAATCGTTAGAATCTAATTTACACCGTCTGTAAAACATTTTGAATTAAAAAGAATTACATTAACAGTTTGATTTTGAAAGGAGATGTTTGATTTTGGGCCACCACTATGTACACTACATAGATAAATAGGAAAAAAAATAGGGGAATTTCATAAAAATACTAAAAAATTAATTTGAAGAAAGGTACAGTGGTACAAAATTGATCATTTGAAAAGTTTTTTAATAAAATAACCCTATTTTTAGGGCAACCACGTCAGTTGTGTTTAAAATGAAGTTTCAGGACTTGCGACAGTTTTCAGAAGTGACGTTTTTTGAGACTTTCCTTGCTTTGAGTTTGAACCTGTAGTCTTATTTGATCGAAACCAAAACTCAAGATTTTCGAAATTCGTATTGTTTTTTTTTTTATCGCAGGTATTACGATACACGTCAATCAAATGTCATTGTCAAAATGTCATTTTTCGCTTGCTGCTGATCTGATCCACCATGTTTAATTTTATGTTGTGTTGCTCTCCTTGGCCAAGTTAATTTGAATGTACTTTGAAACGAAGTGAAATTAAAGAAAATTAACAATAAAAAACGGTTACTGTAATACATAGCGATATTTACATATAGTGTACATAGTGCTGGCCCAGGCACCATACATTTCTGGAACATCAGGAGATGTTTAGGCCAATTAAAAACTTGACATGTTAAAAAATTTGACATTTATTTTAGTGACCGCCCGCGACCTTCGTTCGCGTGAAATTATTACAAAATAAAAAACTTTTGTTTTTTAATCGGTTTTGTCAACTTCTAGGGTTTTAATTTTTTTGCGCGGAACCCTAATATTTAAAAAAATAAAAAGTAGACCTTATAACATCCTATGTTACGTCCTGGTCACAGTTACTGGCGGCGCAGTGCGGCGGGCGGCGCGATTTGCGGTAGTAAGCCACAGCTCGACTAGCTGCGACCGCGGCGGCGTCAGCGGTGGACGTATTTAGAGAACGGCTAACTATTAAAATGGCCCTATCAAAAGTGGCACAGTATTTAATTGTTGTTTTATTTCGTCCCACAATTTTTTATAACATGTTTTGATATCCATATTACTGATCTACTCAGTATTTCACTAATAAATTGTCTACCATTTGTTTTCGCCGCTCACCGCTTGCCGCGCCTCACGCCGCGCCGCAATCCGCGCCGCGCTTGGCTGTGGCCAGAAGGTTATACCTTATAACATCAGCTATCTGCCAGTAAATATCCCGTCAAAATTGGTTCAGCCGTTTCGGAGATTAGCCGGAACAAACAGACAGACCGACAGACAAAAACTGAAAGAATTGTTTTTGTTATAAGTACCGTACATACTTGCATATATGCATTCAGTAAAAAGCTGTTATTTTGGTATTACAAACAGAAACATCAATTTCATTTATTTGTCTATAAGATGTATAGATTAACAGGTAGACACAAAACAACTCCAACAGGCTTTATCGTATGAGCAAAGAAAGCAGAAACATTAAATGTGAACTAATACAGGGTTAGTTTCCAAAGACTATCCAAATTCTCAGATATGATGCAGCACGACATTCTGAGCCCCTCCACATAGAAATTTTTCTTCGGTTATTAAAAAAAAAAATCTGCTGTTTCCTACAAAAGTGCAATACCTACATGGTCAAAATGTATGGAACAGCTGTTTATTTTTTTGGCTTAAGGGTCTTGTTACACCCTTTATAGTCAAGGGCAGTGCTAGCTTTTAGGCTAGGGGGCAGGGGGGTACAGAAAGGTGCGAGATAAAACAGACTTGTAAGGGTTAAGTTTACTATTTATGGTTGCAGCTGAAGTTTTTCTAAGTATCTAAAATGCAATAGCCAGTTCAAAAATGTTAGCACCTCGGATTGGTTAATTTTCGACACTTTTATTTAAAGGCTAGGAACTAAAAGAAATTTAGAAACTTTTTGTTAGTCCTTTGATATATGTTACTTAATCGGCTTTGGTAGACAATCATTTTAAGAACAAAAGGAAGCACGGCGAGCGAAGCGAACCTGAAAATTTCGATAATTGCGAATTGTGAACACCTCAAACATGATTCAGGCAACACTAACCACTTCGTATCAGATAGACCTTGGGTGTGTTTATTTTCCTATTTATTAAGTAACTTATACTTACAAATAGTATCTACTGCTATTCTCTTATTCTTAGATTCTTCTAGTACTTCGTCCACTCCAGTTTCAACCATCATAAACGGAACATCATCACTTGAATCTGAGAATCATTCTGTTGGGGTATATCTTCCACATCTAGACAGCTACTGTCTATATTTTCTAGTTCTGGTATATCTTTCACATTTAGACGGGTACTGTCTACATTTTCTGGTTCTAGATCTGTAACTAAACAAAAAAGTCTATGGCAAACACACTCAAGACGATTGCCGGTTCACTGTTACAATTGTTTAATTTGAAAATTATTCCCTCAATTTAGTTATAAAATATAAAACTCTAAAATAGTATTTGCTGCAAGATTTAAGATTCTTTACTTGCATGAAATATGGTACATAAATAAAAAGGTTTCACATATCACTTCATGCAAACTTAAATTAAAATACCTAACAATGTTCTCGTTATTTATGTAATGCTAAATGCTTTATTGATTCCTATGATGATATAATGTCTATTTAGATGGAGCATCAAATGTGCGAAAACATGTCAAAAAATATCAACCAAAGCTAAGTTCTTAAATTGTTGCCCCGTTTTCTTTGTTTGATTGTAGGGTGATGCTCCATCTAGACATTACATAATCAAAGATTGAGTCATAGTAATATTGTTTTTTGTTCTTAAAATACATACCTTCACTTTGATTTTCCTCCATTGGCTTGATAATGTCATCTAGTTCCTCACAAACAGCTGATAATTCTACTTTGATAGCAATGATTTTTGTAAGAAGTTTATCAACTAAACTAATTTGTCACAAAAATCTTCTAACTAATGGGTTCAGCTGAAAAAAGATGGTAATGGTATTAGATAAAGACACTCAAAAGAGCCACCACAAGTGAAGACAAGTGGAATTAGACCTATTTAAATAAATATGCCTAACCAACCAACCTATGCAACCTAGACAGTTGACCATGCTACCAACCACACTGACTGTACAAACTATTGTTGCATATCTTGTGCCAACATGGGAGAGCACCAATATCAAACTGCCACATACATGTACTGAAGATGTAGCAGTATTATGTGGAGTATTTAACTTGTTTCATTTATGTTTCACCCACAATAAAGAACATAACAGAACAATGAGTACAAAGCCCCTGCTTGTTTGAAATGTAATTTCTCCCAGCAGCAGGCAGCAGTTTGCGGGCCACAAAAGGAAAAAATATTGTAGGCAGTAGTGCGTGGCCAGGCTTGCATTAAAAAAAAAAGAAATAAAAAAAGTACTTATTTGACTCGCAACATAACAATAAAACAAAATTAAATAAAAAGAAAACAAAAACATAAGACATACTTAAACTAAACTGGTCCTTGTAAGAGGCCAAAAGGCATGTCACTTGGCTAAAGCTTATAAGAAAGAACCCGTAAATGGACTGTGTGAACGATGATATGGCTAGAAAGGAGGAGACTGCTGAGATGACAAGTAATAGAGAAGTATGTTAGAAGAAGACATGCTGGGACCTCAAATAAATTGGGTTATGAGCAGGAGAATGATGATTTGGCTAAAGCATATTCAACACTTCATGGTATGGTTAGCATGAAATCTAGATACAAAACATTTACATACTACTCGTATACTGACATCAGAATTTATCAGAGTAAACTTATTAGAAGAATACTTCACCTCATAATCCTTATCCGTCATATTTGGTTTCCAAACACTTCCCCAGCTTAGTAAGCATTGCTTTAGTTTAGCGTATTTAACAGTAGAAACATGCAAGAATCGGCCTACTGCTGTCGGTTACATACTGCAACAAAACTTGTCTTACACTACCGTAATACCGTTAGGTTTAAATACTCTTTGTTACACTATTTTGTTTCTTTAGTATACACTCTCGTCTAACGTCTTACAAAATATGCAGTGTTGCCAGTAGGATTTCCCAAAAAAGGACGGTTGGGTTTCTGAAAAGGTACGGTGTTTAACTTCAAGGTACGGTTGGGTCGGTATACTTCTGCAAGAACTAGATCAGTTTTTTTCTTCTTCAAATTGGCTGTCTGCGACCATAGGTTGGAAAAAAAAAGCGTAAGGGAATCGAATATTCAAAGGGATATGGTAAAGTAGAACATTATTACCGATAGCCAATATCGAAATGAATTTGTCATTTGTAAATCAATTAAAGAATGAAGTAAAGTCATTAAATTCGTTAATGATGCAATGAATAAAAAAAAAATGATAATAATTTATGTTAAGAATAATGTGATGAGAGAGTTCAGATATGAAGCGATATTATTCTCTACATTTATAGGAACAAAAAGTATTGTTTTATTTTATTGTTTTTAAACAAGAGTGCAAAATTCTGTTGTTTACTTATCTGTCAGAAACTTGAAACGAAATTTCAAAAATTTTGTTTAATTGAAATATAATACCGGTAAAAAAAAATAGATATAATCTGATATTTTTAGGTCTAAAAAGACTTTGTAAATCGAAGTTCAAAACAATCGCAACTCGAAGAAAAAAAAACTGATCTAGTTCTTGCAGAAGTAGTCCGACCCGTACGGTTTTCTAGTCTACTCATATTCTATAGCGAAAACAAGCTGTTTGTCAAAAAAATTATGAAAATAATGTTCTAAGAACTAAGAAAATTCCATTTAAGGTGGATGCGCAAGGGTAGCCCGCGAAATAGCTCTCCAAGTTCATATAATCACATTCAGTAGCTATTTCATGAAAAAGTCACTTTTTGAGATTATATGAACTCGGAGGGTTGTATTGATGATTAGAATGATTATAATTCTGTAACTCCACACGTGTTACTGGCGCGATTTATATTTTCATCAACATACAACCTGACACTGACCTGCAAATTGCAATAAACGTAAGAAAATTTAAATTTCGCGGGCTACCCTAGCGCATCCACCTTAAGGTGGATGCGCAAAGGTAGCCCCCTCTGAATCGCGCCAGTAACACGTATGGAGTTACAGAATTATAATCATTCAAATCATCAATATAGCTCTACAAGTTCATATAATCACATTCAATAGCTATTTCATAAAAAAGTCACTCTTTGAGATTATATGAACTTGGAGGGTTGTACTGATGATTTGAATGATTATAATTCTGTAACTCCATAAGTGTTACTGGTGCGATTCATATTTTCATCAACATATAACCTGACACTGACCTGCAAATTGCAATAAACGTAAGAAAATTTAAATTTCGCGGGCTACCCTTGCGCATCCACCTTAAGTAATTTGTGTCCATATTTTAGTGTCAAATGTGACAGAAAGTTGAAGAAAGTATTAGAGGTGGTTCGTTACGTCATTTTCAAGAAACGTAACGAAACCAGTTACTTGGTCGGCGTCACCTGTTTCAAAACTAGTGATTTTAGTAACTAGTTATTTTTATTCAGCTACTGTGATTGTTAGTATAAATACCTCCACCAACTGTCCAACTATACAGTTACACATGAAACGAAAATAAATTAAATCACTATCTACTTAAGTGTATGTAGCTATACTGTTAAATCAATAAATTAACTTCCCTCCATATTTTACTCAGGCTTAGGGCTGACTGCATTAAATGTATTTTGACTAATTATTAGTGTTTACTATGAACCTATGATCAACCAGGCGACCAACCGACACTACCGACAGTCTACTCTATTTTCGATCGCTCGAATAACGTAACGACTACTCAGCTACTGACACCCAACAATCACAGATAACTGTAATAACGCAATTACAAAAATCACTACTTATAACTAGATTCGAAACTAGTGATTCGGTTACATGCCGCGTAACTAGTTACTGTATCTAGTGACGTGAAATAACGCACATGCCTAGAAAGTATGAGTCTCATTATTTTCTATTAGTTTCTCGACAGACTGTAATCGTAAAATAATAATTTAACTTGCCACGAGTTTATAAATAAGCCTTTGTAGTGAAAAATAAATCACTAGTATAGAAAAGGTACGGTCTACACTGAGGTACGGTTGTGTGATGAATAGATAGTACGGAAAACCGAACTTTTTGATACGGTCTGGCAACGCTGCAAATATGTTCTGATGCTGTCCAAGCACTTGGTATTGTCTAGGTTTCCTCACACAGTTTTCTTCACCAATGCCAGTGATTTCTATTTTTTCCCCTATGAGGTGAGTGGGTCGCCTCTCTGACCGAAAATTCATATGAATTGTTATATTGTATGAGATGAGAGGCAGTTAAATTAAAACAACACTACCGTAAACTCAATCGTTTTGAAAGTATTAACAGTCAGCTTCTCGCGTATATGTTCTTGTCGACCACTCACCACATATATTCGAACGTCCCAAACATTCTACACATTGACAGTTTTCTCAAAAAGTATCAATTGGAGTCAGTTTAAAGATTTAAAAGCGCTTTTAATATTATCAACAATCAATACAACATCGGCGTGTACAACCTTGGGAAAATAACTATTACGATCACGGTCTTTACCTTGCAAGGAAATTATATAAACTAACTGGAATGATGACGTGCAATGCAAAGCCGTTCCAAGTGAGAAAACTTCAAGAGTGGATGTCATCCCTTTCTAATAGGGTGTCCAATATTTGTAATTACATTCGGGACAGTTATTCTGTTTTAACTTACTACCACCCCGCTCCCCCTATTTTCATGGGTAGCAGTTTATTCAAAATTACGCGGTATTAAAGGACTGGCGAAGCTACACATACTGCTCATCAAAGGCAGAGCCATTTCGAAAAAAATACCTACTTTATTTTTAGGTATAATAATATTAAAAAACCCTCATATGACTGCTGCCGGCAATGTAGCGGCGGTAACCTTTAGTTTTCCAAGGGTGCCAAAGTTCAAAAAAATATCCGTAATGGGATAGGTTTACGATGTGAAGCATACGTGGTACTTATTTTCTTTCACGGTGGTCTACATGTTAGGTTACATCCATCATTTATCGAGAGATTTTAAAGCAAACAGGGCTGCAATACGCACATAGATGAAGCATGAGCATGAACCATATTCAAACAACTTAATAGTATTTAATAAGTTTATTAATCAAACTACACATACAAACGTACAGTTTTATTAGTAGTTTTTAGTTGTTCTTTTATTTTTATTTTTTTATGCAATTAATGTTGACTTTTTTTTAAGAGTCAGTAATCTTAAAATTAAATCTAAGTACGAAGATGCTGATGATGGGTGATGGCTGCAAACTAGGCAATAAGTTGAATACTTCTTCTTTAAAGGGACAACTTGAAGCCACCGTTGCTGAAGATTCTCATTGTAAGGGAATCTGCATTGTATTTTGTACGTAGAAAGCAGTTATTATTGCATTCTTTACAATATTTTCATGATCCCCGTTTATAGATCTAGAACATTGTCACCCTAGTTGTAATTTGTAAACAAAAATTAAAAGGACTTACCCGAAAAAAGAAATTCCACATCCAACAAACCCCTGACTAGGTATTACACGCCTTCACACAACACTATTTTACCTTATTTATAGTGGAAGATATCACTCAAATACAATAAAAAGCACTTGAGAAAGCAAAAATACGAGTTCAACGCGAAAGTATATCGGCCATATTATTCGTGTTTTTTTTTAAATTTATTTCGTGACCATAGAGTTTTTACATAAGTTTCATGAATTTTGGCATTCATAAATTGCAATTCGTTATTAAAGAATTCAATTTCGCAATAAAATATTATTTAAATATTTGGTATTTGAATATTAAATTAATCCCGTTACGATTTATAAGCTAGTTTAGCTATCAACGTGTTTTCCGATTAAAGTACAAAAAAATATTTTTTATTTTTTGGTGTACTGGCAATTGCACAAGGACACAATCCACTCTCGTCGCTTTCTCGCTCTGAAGTTTTCTTCTCCTTTTGATTGAGTTAAAGTAATACGAACTCTATATGTTTGAAATAAAGTTCATTTTCAAACGGTTTTTTGATATCAAGATTTTGTTTGTAATCATTCCAGTTATTATAGATAATTTCCTTGGTACATTGCTTGTGTCCGATCCACAGAATATACTAAAATGAATCACATTTCTAGGCAAATAATTTATTGAATGACAGTTAGTGCAAGTCACATTTGACAATACGTCCATAGATATAACATTCCTCCCCATTTATAGTTGGATTCAGATCTCCTCAATCAAAGGCCGTGGAGGTCGCACCTCACGCTGGCTGCGCCGAAGAGGTGCTGCAACCGTCGCAGTCGGTGTTTCAAACGCTGGTGATGAGGATGATGATGTAGATGCAGATGTGGATGCAGATGGTTCTGGTGTGGATGGAATGTGAGAGGACGGTGTAGATGGAGAAGGAATTGACATAGGTGATGGTGCCAAGCATGTGGGTGGTGAGGACGTAGAGGCTGTCGCAACACTTTCAGGTGACGCGGCTGCAGGAGTAAGTCGTGGCCTCATGTGATCTGCATGTTTCCTTTGCTCCACCCCATTAGATGTAGTAATCACGTAGGAGTATCGGTGTTTACGGGTCGCTACTGTAGCAGGCTGCCACTTTTTTTCCAGTTTAGTTTTTATGTAGACCTTATCGCCTGTCTGGTAAGTAGGTGTAGATGACACGATGTCCGCCTTCACATGTTGATATTGTAAATTTCTTCTCTTGTTCGGTCGAATATTTGATAGAACACAGTTCAATTGTCTGCCGAACATCATTTGGGCAGGTGATTTGCCGGTAGTGGTATGCGGAGTGTTCCGGTAAGTGAATAAAAACTCCAACAATCGACGCTTAAGTGGGCTTCCGTCACTGGAGGTCATTCTGTTCTTAAAAGTTCTCACAAACCGTTCAGCTAACCCATTTGTTCGGGGATGATACGGAGATGAGGTGATATGTAGAATGCCCTGAATTTTACAGTATTCCTTGAATTCCTGTGATGTTATTTGGGGGCCGTTGTCAGATACTATTATTTGTGGGAGTCCAAAGGTATTGAAAATCTCATCCAGAACAGTGCATAGACTTTTTGAAGTTATGTTTTTCATTGGTCTTAGTTCACACCATTTCGACAACGCATCACACAAAACCAGCCAGTAGCTGCCCTCGAATGGACCTGCAAAGTCTATGTGGACTCTTTCCCACACTTGCTCGGGTATAGGAGACCAGGAGAAAACCGGTAGTTCGGAATTAGATGGTCTGTTTTCCTGACACCTGGTGCATCTCTTGATAAAATTCTCGATATCCTCGTCAAGTGATGGCCACCACACATAGAAACGTGAGAGTGCTTTCATGGCCGATATCCCTGGGTGCCCTCGGTGCAAATAACCCAAGACTGTCTTTCTTAGAACTTCAGGTATGACCATCCTGCCTTGCCACAGTACAATTTTACCTTCTACAGAGAGTTCGAAACGTTTCCTGTAGTATTGTTTCATCTCTTGCCTGTAATCCAAGTCTCTCCACCCGGTCTTTAGGTACTGGCAAATGAGCGACAAAATTGGGTCTCTAGATGTTTCCAGACTCAATTTTTTTTCTGTTAATTCTAGGTCAACAATTTTGTTTTCTTGGAGGCGTGACACTACTCTATGTACAACGTATTCCACGTGTGAGGGTTTTGTTTTGTGATTTGGTAATCTGGACAGGCAATCGGCCAGAATATTGTTTTCGCCCTTCTGGTAGCAAATTTCATACTGGTAGCTTCCAATCAAAAGAGCCCATCTTACAAGTCTATTATTTACAAGCTTCGGCAGGTTACGTTGAGGTCCCAAAATGTGCATCAGAGGCTTGTGGTCAGTTACCAAGGTAAATTTCGTTCCTCTTAGATATTGGTCAAATTTCTGTATTCCAAATAATATGGCTAGTGCTTCACGGTCAATAACAGAATATTTGCTCTCAGCTGGTCGAAGTTTTCTTGACGCAAATGCTATCGGTTGTTCGACATCGTTGTGTTTGTGGTATAGAACTGCCCCGACTCCTTTTTCTGACGCATCACACGCTAGGAAAACGGAACGCCTTTCATCGAACGCTAGCAATGAATTTGAGTTAGCTATGTTACTTTTAGCATTCTCGAAAACTTGTTCTTCGTGTTCGGACCATCGCCATTTTTTTTTGCCGCTTGTTAGCTCGTACAGGTCTGCACATGATCCATGAAGATGTGGAATGAATCTTTCATAAAAATTTATAAGGCCCAAGAATGAGCGTAATTCCTTTGCGTTTGTGGGTTGTGATGCGTTGGTTATAGCGCTAATCTTCGCTTTTGTTGGCCGTATTCCGTTTTGATCAATTATGTGACCCAGGTACTCAATCTCTTTACGCAGGAAACTACACTTTTTCAAATTAACTTTCAAACCAGCCTGTTTTAGCCGGTTTAACACTGTGCAAAGTGTTCGTAAATGTCCATTCACGCTTTCTCCTGTCAATGCAATGTCATCAAAATACACTGCTACGTTAGGTATGTCTCCAAGTAATTGATCAAGAAAATTTTGAAAAATTGATGGTGCTGTAGAAATACCGAAAGGCATCCTGTTGTACTGGTAGTATCCTCTGTGTGTGGATATTGTTAAATACTTTTTTGAATCCGGAGCTATTTCAAATTGTAAATACGCGTCTTTGAGATCAATTTTGGAGAAGACTATGCCGTTTGCTAGTTTCTGTCGTAATTGATCAAAAACAGGTACTGGATGTAAATGTTTTGTTAAAACAGGATTAAGTGTAGTGCTGTAGTCTCCGCAAATTCGGACGTCACCAGTTGGTTTCAAGACATTTACAGTAGGTGTTGCCCACTCCAAAGCAGTAAGGTTTGGATCTATTCTGTTAATGATACCTGTATTGACAAGGCGATCCAACTCCCGTTCGACGTTTTTCTTCATGCTGAATTTGATTGGACGTGCAGGTAGGTGTACTGGTTCTGCGCCGGGTTTGACATGTATGTTAACTTGGTAGTTATTGACTTTGCCTAGTTGGCCGTCAAAAAGTTCGCTGTATTGCTTGAGAATATGTTTTAATGTTGGAGTAACAGACTGCTCTTGGACTGAATAAACTGGTTTTGGAAATTCCATTCCAAACTTCTCGCTCCATCTCAATCCAAAAAGCAATGGGTTTGCGTTTTTCATTACTACGACAGGCAAGGTTTTGTATCGTCCGTTTACTTCCACATTGACATTTGTAATTCCTTGGGTTTTTAGCTTGATGTTTCCATAAGCTTTTAATTTAGGCCCCTTTGTTAAGATTGGTGATCCAATCTTTTTCCAAATTTCAGAACTAATGATAGAGTGGGAAGAGCCAGGGTCCCAATCCATTGTACAGTGAATTCCATTTATGAAAATGTCGATTTGTTTGCAATCCTTGACTCGAGTGTTCGTGACGTTATGGACAAACTCATCGTCATCTTCGCTATTTTCCGTTGAAACGTTTGTAGAGCTTGACGTGGAAGCTTGATTATCGCTTATTCGTTGTATTCTACGTTTGGAAGTGTTTTTTTCCTTGGCTGGCGATATGTAAGCACGACCAGTTTTAATGCAGCAGCTCTCAAAGTGCCCCTTCAAATTGCACTCGTCGCATGTGTGGTTTTTTGCTGTGCATTTTGAGAGGTCATGCTTGTCAAATTTCCCACATCTAAGGCATTGATCAGTGGACTGCAACTTGCGTTGTCTATTGTAATGATATTTCTGTATGTTTGTTTTTTGAGTACGGTTCCTTTTGACTCTGTTAACGATTGCAGTTGTGCCTGGTGTGTCATGTTCTGCCTGTTCTCGTGATTGTGCAATTGAAAAAATTTCTCTAAAACTAACCTCCCTTCCTGATTCCTGCAAATCGGGCCACTTTTGCTTGAGGTCTGTCTCTAAATCTGTATGATTCAACCCTGTAGCAAATCAATCGCGTAGCTGTCGTTCCAACATCTCTTCTTTGTAGCCGCAATCCCGGCTTAGACTTTTGAGTCTGTTAGCGTACTGTTCCATAGATTCTGAAGACTCTCTGGTGCAGTTCCAGAACTGTGTCAGTGCGCGGTACCTGGTTTTCTTTACTCTAAACAAGTCAAGAAGTTTGAGGCAAATGTCGTTATAAGTACTCGTGTTAAAATTCGGTGTAAGTGCTATTTTTAACTCACGGAAAATCTCTGGTGTTAAGGTATTCAACAGGATGTCCTTTTGTAGGTTTGGTTCCGTAACGTTCATGATTTGACATTTGTTTGAAAAGAAATCTAAAAAATCTTCAATCCTGCAGCTGTCGGGGTTGAATTTGTCCATGTTAAAGTTTTTAATCACCATCATCTTGTCTGATGATGTGACCGTCGATGATGTAACGCTCGTCGAGCTTTTTGTTTGTGTATCTTCTTTGTTGTGCATTGTTTGTACCAACAATGTAAGTATTTGTGTTATCTGTTCTTGCTGCGCCTGTTGAGCTCGCAAGAACAGTTCAAATTGTTCTTTTTCCATTCTTTTAGGTATTTTAAATCCTCGTCGCCAATAAAATGAATCACATTTCTAGGCAAATAATTTATTGAATGACAGTTAGTGCAAGTCACATTTGACAATACGTCCATAGATATAACATATACCACAGAGTACTGAGGAATATAATTATAGAATCGTTTAGTGTAAAAGATTGTACGGCATGTTATGATTGGTTGGCCAATCAGGTGACTCAAAATTTTGGGACTTAGATACTAGGTAATTGAGCTAGGTAGTGCTGTTCCGAAAGACGATTGATTGCGTGATTGAAAAGTTGTTAAGGACTCGATCAGCCATTAACTGTTATAACACGTTCCATTTTACGTTCGCCAGCAATGTAAAAAAGGCGAATAAAAAATCTGTGGAAATTGCATGTAAAAACACGGCAGTATCGCGCCAGTGTCATTTTGACTCCGTTAAGGGTGCGATATTTGAAATTTGAATTTAGGTTGGTTTCTTGTTTTTATGTTGAGGTTGATTGATGGGTTTAAAAAACGTAGTCGACGCTCAACAGTGGGATGGAATGGGCAAAAAAAAAAAAGCTGCCACCCTATACCCCATCAGCCATGTCGTCGGATTTCTGCCGGCTTTCGGCCTACGCTCATGTTCCAAAGTATGAGAATCTTTTGGCTGGGATCGAACTCAAGACACAAGAATGTAAAACAGCGCTGTACCCCGAGACCAGCTGACTTGTTGTAAACCGTGGCGAATATGTAGATCTTATGCTGTTTTTACAGGTGTTTGGGATGGCTAGAGCCAAAATGACACTGGCGGAGTTCCTGGGCACTGGTCCTGGAAAAACAACTACCTATCGTTGTTTGTCAAGAAAACACGACCGTCTCGCCCTAGTCATTTTGGCTCCCGCCATCACAAACAATTCCGAACATCACCGACCTGTTGAAACAGCATAACATCAGTCATTTTTTGCACTTTACACCACAAGAGTTTATATACTCGTGCATTACACCGTGCATATTGATAATTTGAATCACTCGCACTTGCATCCAAGTTGAGGGAGTCCCGGTCAACGGAGCGCCACTTCGCGGGGCTCCTACACCTGAATGGTTTCTAAAAAAATCAAAAGAAAAAACAAACACATAAAATAAATAAAAACAAAATGACTCGATTCACAAAGAGAAAATCCATAACCTATGCTGGCGAATTTACTTGCCCAGTGTGGCATCATGCCCGAGCGGAAGATGTAGCACTTATTGAAACATGCAGAATCATCACTAGCTGCCTACTGCTTTAAACCTACTCGCAAGAGTGACTCCCTCTGAAGTCCAAAGAGAGGTGTTAATTGCTCCTCCGAAAAATCTAAACAAGAGACTGACAAACGTCACCCTCTTTACAATGCGGAGATGTCGCGAGGAGCACAGAGTACATTATACTAAAAAAGGCAGTTGCGAGCCAATCGACTGAGAGTCGATGATTCTGGTCGATACTAAAATGAATAACTAAAATGGTAATCATCGACACGAAGAAGAAGACTTGTTGCATTTTCATTCAAAGGAGTTATATGGCCTTAAAAGGGTTGCTTATGATTTTAATGATTAAAACTCTGTAAAGTCATATTTGTTACGGCTGCAAATCATATTTTATTCCAGATCCAGATACAACCTGACAAATAAGCTGCTAATTGCAAAACGCGTAAGAAATTTGTATTTGACATTTGTTTCCGGGTCATGGATGTATATATGTATAATAAGTATGTATTTACAAACAAAAAGTATATATGTATTATTATCAACTATCTGGTGTCCACGACACAAGCCTCGTTGCTTAGTGTGGCACCTAGATGGCGCTGTGTGTAATGTCCAGCGATATTTATTTATTTAATAATTTCGCGGGCTACCTACCCTGGCGCTTCCACCTTAATGGCGCACCCTCACCACAGCAGTTACTTGTAATATAACAATCCAGATTTTGAGCATTATGATACAAATAGACGCTCCCGGTGAGAGAACATTTGGTCAGAGGGAACTATTCAATGGAACAATCCAACATCCAAGATTCCATTTTGCGTTTGCATAGAAAGAAGTTACAAGCTGTGTATGATTATGGTGAGTACTTTTATTATAATACACACATCAACACCGTCTAGGGATATTTTGTATAGTTCTTAAACTCAAAAAATACTGGCCAGTTTAAAATTCTTTTGAAGAAGCTTTTTTTATAAACCTTCTTAAACGATTATTTTGAATTTGAAAAAAATGATTTACGCGAATTACGTTAGCTGCAATCGGGGGATTGAAATGAAACTATAGCCTAAATTAGCCTAGCTCCTATTCGAAGTGTGAATATGGAATGATCTCTTCTTAAGTTCTAGTTATTAGCTAAACTTCAGTGCGTGCATCGAAGTGCTGTCTCGACACTTTACTTCCGTGTAGTTCCACCTTGAAACCTTGGAAATATCGGGTGCTGAGTCGGTGATTTCCGCATGGCGAGGTCGTTAGTCCGACGCCCATGTGTCACGTAATGCTGTATCGGCGCATTGGCCATTTCCCTTATGCAGCGGTATGCAAGTTGTGGATCAGGGTCATGGTCGGGTAGCGCTGTATGTAACACGGCATAATGGTAGCGAAGTCCGAAGGTTTCATTTACATACAGAAGGAGTCGTTACCCATGGTCCTGGGTGGGTGGGTCGACCTATTACCGGGTCCATGGGTTATTTTAAGTACCCGTGGTTCCATAGCAATAAGGATTGTTTCCTGGACTTCTAAATATATCGATAGAAAATACGAATCCATAACAACAGCATATTAAGTACGTTATTTACGAGTACGAACGGTGCCTTTCGTCCTACTAAATAATATGATGGATGGGTTCCCAGCGAGTCACACCCAATCGTGTCACATTGTGACTCGGTGGGATTTTTTCCAACATGTCATAGTTACACTGGGTGTGTGATACGTTGGGAACCCTCCTGGAAAAAAGTTGCAACGAGTCACAGTGTGACTCGATGGGAACCTACGAGTACCTCTGAAAGTGGTATGTCGTTTAATTCTGGGTAAGTTAGCCACTCGTCTGTAATTCGAATGGCGCGGCCCCACAACCAGACCCCACAGACGCGCCTAATATAGTTTGGCCTTAAGAGGTTACCGGATTATAGGATGTATTCAAAATCAATGTAAGTCCCTACCCGAAAAATTTATACTAAAATTTAGCGGCAAATGTTGACACGTCTATGTAGTAGGTATTTTCAAGTACTTAACAAGAATAATTTATGAACTTTTCAAAATTACTCATAAACAGATGACAGTGTCTTCCCATAAATTTGTATGTGTGCACCTGAGTTCGCCACTAATGAGATGGTAACACTGCCCACTTTAACATTCTCATTCCCTCACTTATTTCAATTTATCTCACTCATTCATTCATTCAATCCAGGGGTGCGTTTAAGGTGGAAGCGCAAGGGTAGCCCACGGAAATTCAAATTTTCTTGTGTTTTTTTGCAATTTGCAGGTCAGTGTCAGGTTGTATGTTGATGAAAAATAAGTCGCGCCAGTAACATGTATGTAGCTACAGAATTATAATCATTAAAATCATCAATACAATCCTCTAAGTCCATTTAATCCCATTGAATGACTTTTTCATGAAATAGTTACAGAATTTAAACTGACTAAACGTCAAACACCCCGTTCAAGCACACCGCGAGGTGAATAATTAAACTGACTAACATTTAATCTACCCCGTTCACGGTCGTCCGCTGGTATACGTTTTCGCCTGACTAGGATAAATTTTAGCGACCTTTTTACCCCGCTAAATTTTATTCTGTTGTCAGATTGACATTGAGCTGTCTGTTGTTTTATTTGCTAGATTCGCGCTCTAGAAACGAATATTTCTAACGAGTACTTAATCATCGTCTCCGTGAATTTTATTTGTGGATTATGGATGAAGTTATGATTACTTAAGATGCAAATTGTTGTAGACGAAAGGGGCAGAATGATAAACAAGCTGAGCTGTCAATTAAATTTGACAGTCAACATTGATCTAGACCGATGACTTCGTTCAGCGAGCCCCATAGAGTAAAGTAATGCGAGCCCTCGCTAAAAGATGCTCTGTGCTCGCTAATTTAATTTTTATCCGGCGAAAATTTCGCCCAGCGTCGATTCCAGTGTTGCCACCTTGGTGGTTTTCCCACCAGAACTGGTGCTTTTTAAAGGGCTCTAGTGGTATTTTTCATTGTAATGGCGTTTTTTTGTGGTTTTTAGCGGTTTTTCAATATGGAAACAAGCAACACAGTTTTGAGAGGGAAATCTTAAACTATTAAAGAATACTACTTTTGTCAAGTTGTCCGAATAAAATGTTTACTAGCTTCTGCCAGTGTTTGGTTGTTTGAATTTTACTAACGGGATAAAAAGTATCATATGTGTTAATCCAGGTCATAAACTATCTGTGTGCAAAATTTCATTCAAATCCGTTCAGTAGTTTTTGCGTAAGGAGTAACAAATAGAATATCCATACTCACAAACGATCGCATTTACAATATTTGTAAATTGTAAGTTAGTGAAAACTCTTTAATGCACTCTGGTAAAATATACAAAAATACGTGAATTGTATTTAATAAGAACGACCGCCAGATACAACTATTTTCTAGCATCTCATACATATTCGTTAGTTTTTAATTTAACTATGGATTTCTTTTGTCTGAGATTTTTAAAAGCAATTTTAGCGGAATTTGGTGGTTTTTTCATAATCCAAATTTCTGAAATCTGGCGACATTTTACTCTTGACCTGGCGCCAGTGTTACCAGATACACGGTAATTACCGTAGATGCACGGTACTTTTGACCCAATACACGGTCTACGGTAGTGATTCACTACCGTGTAATTTTCTACGATAATTTTAAATATTACTACCGTGTAATTTAATAAACTAATGAATGCCGATAACTTTAGGTCGAAAATCATACGTAAAACGAAACGCATTCTTAGTTTTTCTCGCTTGGTAATATACTTACTTTTTTGTTTTTTCGTTTCTTACTCTTTTTTCTACTTACTTTTTTGTTTTTTCGTAGGTAGTAAATATTATATTTACGTTGTTGTTTATTGTCGACAGATAGCTCAGCTAAAGGAGCAAAATGGACAGAAAAAGTTTCGTTTCCTGCCCAGTTTTATGTTAAATATTTTATCCTTACCCCACTCAAATGCTGCCTGTGAAAGGATATTTGGAGGTATGGGGGCGTACTTCTGCGACCACTCTCCTAATAAAAGTCGTGGATACGGGAACAACAGTTTAATCTTCACCAATATCTGGTGCTAGATAAAATAATAAACAGAGCGACACACTGAGTCGAGTCATGAGAGCAAGTCTCGTTTTTCAATATGGCGGCAGTCATATTGCTCTTTGCCGGAAACATTCGGTGTTGCCAAATAAAGTTAAAAATAGTGTTGTGACCAATACGCCACAACCACCCCCCTACGGAGAAAACAACAGTTATTTACGAACAACAAACAGAGAAAAAAAACAAAAACAAAAATATACAATAATTAAACACAAATTAGGCATTAAAACAGCTGAAGAAAAATACTTAAGTTAAAGATCTAACCTATCCTTAAATCTAACAGTGCGACCTGACCGGGTGGTTACTGGTTGTGGTGCAACAGGAGGCACAGTCGGCTGTGCGGTCGCGGAGGGCGCGGAAGGCGCTTGCACGGCAGGCGCGGGCTCTGTGGTCTGTTGCGGGGCGGCAAGCCCAGGAACAGGTGAACTTGGGCTAGGTGTCACAGGCAAGTTAGCGATTGGAGTGCGGTAAGCTGATGAGGTTGGGCTGTCGAAGGTGAACGCCGGCTTTACCCGGTCAAGGCTCACCTGGGTATTCTTATCACCCACGGTGATGGTGACAGTTTTGTCCGTCCTGGAAACGACCGGGTATGGACCTCTGTAAGGAGGCTTGAGCGCAGGCCGTACAGTGTCGTCTCTTAAAAAAACGTGGGATGCAGTTCCAAGTTCCTTTGAAATGAAGGTGCGCTGTTGTCCATGTCGAGAGGCAGGAGTAGGCCTTAAGCGTGCCATGTATTGTCGCAGTTGTGTTGCGAAACTCGAGAGGTCTTCGGCGCGATTTGGATCTGTAGAAGATGCAATAAATTCGCCGGGCAGGCGCAGGGGCTCCCCGTAAACGAGCTCGGCTGTAGAACATTGCAGATCTTCTTTAAGGGCAGCACGCATGCCGAGAAGTACCACGGGCAGCGCTTTATACCACGTCTCCTCATAGCACATTAGGGCGGCCTTGAGGGTGCGGTGCATTCGCTCGACGAGGCCATTTGCGCAAGGGTGGTAGCTCGTAGTTCGAATACGCTTAATGCCGCAAAGCTGCGTCAAATTCTGGAACAAGGTAGACTCAAATTGCCTACCTTGGTCAGTTGTCAAAATGGTAGGAACTCCGAAACGGGAGATCCAGCCTCGGAAGAAAGTCTCCGCTGTTTCCTCCGCCGTCATAGTCACCATTGGCCAGACCTCAGGCCAGCGAGTGAACCTGTCCTCCGCAGTAAGGCAGTATTGGTAGCCTTTGCTGGAAGGAAGAGGGCCAACAATGTCCATATGAACGTGATAGAAACGTTTGGGAGGATTGGAGAAATTACCGAGAGGAGTAACTGTGTGTCTGGACACCTTACTGCGTTGGCAAGCGACGCAGGAACGCGTCCAGTTGTGGCAGTCCTTCTGGATACCAGGCCATACAAAGCGGTCAGCCACCAAGTGTGCGGTTGCCCGGGCGCCTGGATGACTGAGGTTGTGGAGCTTGTTAAAGTGATGACGCCTAAAAGAAGGGGTTAAGAAAGGACGGGGTTTTCCTGTGGACACGTCACAAAAGATCTCGAGGACAGAACCGGGTATTAATACTTTTTCTATTTTCAGAGAAGAGCTAGCTTGCGCCTTACGGAGTTCCTCGTCGGTCGCCTGTTCTGCGGCGAGGGCAGCGAAGTTCTCATCAAGACGGATGGTCTCTACGCGCGACATGGCGTCAGCGACGACGTTGTCCTTTCCGCTAACATGGACAATATCCGTTGTGAACTGGGAAATGAACGACAATTGGTTTAGTTGGACAGGAGGCAGCTTCTCGCGCTTCTGGGAAAAAGCATAAATCAAAGGCTTATGGTCGGTGAAAATTGTGACGTGCTGTGCTTCCAAGAGGTGGCGAAAGTGTTGAACAGCAGCATAAACTCCCAGCAGTTCCCTATAGTACGCAGGCCAAGAAGCCTGACGTGCAGTAAGTTTCTTACTGAAGAAAGCGAGGGGTTGCCAGTTGCTGTCTACATGCTGCTGTAAGCAAGCGCCAACATGGGTCGAGGAAGCATCAGTGAAGAGGCCGAGCTTGGCATCAGGTATTGGGTGAGCCAAGAGGGTCGCGTTTGCGAGGTGGTCCTTACATTTTTGGAACGCTAACTCGAGCTCTGGTGTCCATGGGACTGGTTTCGCTCCTTTAAGTTGAGTGGACGCATAGCAATCAATAAGAGGGGCTTGAAGTTCAGCTGCATTTGGTAGGAAACGTCGGTAAAAATTTACCATTCCTAAAAACCTGCGAAGGCCTTCGATTGTCTTCGGCAGTGGGAAATTTTGCAGGGCTTCTATGCGTTCGGGAGGAGGGCGAATACCATATTGGTCGATTCTGTACCCGAGGAACGTGACCTCATGTACGCCAAGCTGGCATTTGGACGGGTTGATTACAACACCGTACTCGGAGAGGCGCTTAAAAAGGGCGCGAAGATGTACTGCATGTTCTTTAGGCGATTTGGAGAAGACCAAAATGTCATCCACATACGGGAAGCAAAATTCAAGGCCCATCGTGACCTCGTCAATAAACCGTTGGAACGATTGTCCAGCGTTCCGCAAACCAAAAGACATGAATGGGAACTCAAAGAGCCCAAAAGGAGTTATTATTGCAGTTTTGCAAATGTCCTCTGGCGCGACCGGTATTTGTTGATAGGCTTTGACGAGGTCTATCTTGCTGAAGATGGAACAGCCAGCCAAGTTGCTTCCAACATCCCCGATGTGGCGGACTGGATAGCAGTCAGGTATTGTCCGAGCATTGACACCTCTATAATCGCCGCATGGCCTCCAGCGGTCGTGGGGACAGGCTGGTAACTCCAGATGACTCTCCTTGGGGACCATCTGTAGCGGCGAAGACCACGGGCTTTTAGAAAGACGGGCAGCACCACAACGAACCATGTCTTCGAAGACGGCCTTCGCGATCTGCAGCTTCTGCGGTGCAAGGCGGCGAGGACGGCTCGAAACAGGGGGACCCTCTGTGGTGAGGATGTGGTGCATGGTTGCATGCTTGACGACCCGCGGGAGTCCAGGAGGTCTCGTGATGTCAGGGAACTCCTGTAATATTACAGAGAAAGGAGAATTATCAGATATGATAGTTTTGATACTAGCTTGTGTGATGGATAGAGATGCAAAACGAGTTTTAAACGTTTTAAACCATTTGGTTTTAAACGGTCTTTTTGGTTTAAAACGATTTAAAACCACACTTAGCGGTTTAATATGGTTTAGAATGTTTTTTTTTTGTAATGCACTGAGGCTTTACACGAAGTTATCTAGACCACACCTCCTTCCTGATTTAGAATATATAAAAGGAAAATAAAATAAAAATGTTTTAAAATAACCTTCATTAACATGACAGACAAATATAAAATCGATCCCTAGCTGCCCCATCTCTCCCCATACCTACGTTGCGATTTTGGTAGCAAAGTGAAACATAAAAATGCGGCATTGCCGTTTTATTTTAATAAATACCCAAAACATGATTGGTCGAATCCTAAATAGTAGTATAAATATGATATATGACTTCACATATTATATTAATAAAAATGGTAAATGATTTCAATTAGCCTTTTAAACTATTTTTTTAAGTAATTCGTAATCAATGTACGGCCCACGTGGTCGTGGTTTTAAACCGTTTTAAACAAATTTAAAACGGGTTTTAAACCGCTGATTTTGGTTTAAAACGGTTTATTTACAACTATAGTGATGGATGCCACAGAAGCAGGTACAGAGAGCTTTGTGGTGCCGTCGATCAGGCGACGATTATAGCAGTCGGGTAGCAGATTATAATATGCCAGAAAATCTGACCCGATAATTGCTGTGCTCACGTCGGCGATGACAAAATTCCACCTAAAGTCACGTCGAAGACCCAGATTTAGGTTAAGGGATACAGTGCCGTAAGTTCTTATGGCGCTTCCGTTAGCGGCGCGTACGTCAAAACTAGTGGCATTGTAGCAGCCACGGAGCAATCGGCGCGGGAAACAACAAAGATCCGACCCAGTGTCGATTAAGAATCGATTACCTGACCTGGAATCTGTTATGAACAGACGGCGGCTCGTATTTTCGCAATCAGACGCCGCCGTTACTAATTGCCGACGGCATTTCCCTGTTGGTCAGGTTGCCAACTGCAAGGCATAATGCACTTCGCTGCCTTTGTACCAAAACGACTGTGGTACCAGCACATGCCATTACTCTGGCGCGAAGATGACCTTGACCGGGAACGTGCGTTTGTGGGGGACCTAGAGCGTGAGCGTGCACTGTCCTTATCTAAGGCATCAATCCTTCTGGAAAGGTTTTCAATGCATTTTAAAATGCGCTCAAGGTCCGGTGCCACACTGGAAGAAGTAGCATTAACTGACTTACCCGGAAATGCATCCACCATAGCATCAGCCAAGTCAGCTACCTTGTCCAATGGCAGGTCCATCTGGGCCATCAGGATCCGCTGGACCTCCTGAGGCAGGCTCCGCATCCATAGTTCGCGGATGATGCTCTCATCACTCTTTCCTGCCAATGAGCGTAGGTGCCGTAGGAAGGAAGACGGCTTGCGGTCCCCTATTTGCTGCTCACTGAGTAACTGGCGAATACGCTGCTCTCTGGAAATGGAAAACCTCTTTATGAGTTCATTTTTTAAATTTTCATATTTTCCATCAGAAGGAGGGTTAGCGATAATATCCTCAACCTCATCAGCCAACCTAGCATCCAATACTGACAGTATGTGCCCATATTTAGTTCCATCTTTTGTTATTCCGGCATTTTCAAATTGTGCCTCCGCTTGAGCAAACCAAAGGTGCGGCTTGTCCGGCCAAAAAGAAGAAAGTTTGACAGACACAGCCCCGACACTGGGTGTAGCATTCATGCGAGCAAGTTGCTCTTGGAGTACTGTGATCTGTTGCTTTAGCTCTTCCTCAGCAGACATGATTAAGCACAGTTACACAAACCAAACCAATAATTTTACAGTCACCAAAACCACAAAACAAAAATAAAAATGTTTTGTTTTAAATTTTAAATTCTAAACATTAAGATGTTATTATTATATTTTTAAATCACTCTCAGTTGTCAACAATAAAAAAAAGAAATAAAACATTACACGGTACTTACAAAAAAGGAAAAAATAATAAGTATACATATAAAATGTTACACCCATCTATCTCAAATAGGAACACACATTCCAATTGTCAATTGGAATGCCACAAACAATATCAAAGATATGTAAACAAAACATGAATTAAAACAAAAATAAATTTGTAAAACAAATAAATTTACACATAAAACTACCGAGAACACCACGAGTTACTAGTTAGTTTTTTTTAAAATAAAATTTAAGAAAGTTAGAATCGTCTATAAAGTAGAATAGGTACCGTGATGCGATGACAATGACGTATCGTTGTCGGTTCAATCACTAACCGGAAAGTTCTCGCTACTCCCCGGTAGATGGCGTCGCACGTCGCGTTGGTAAAAATTGATTTGCAAAACTTCACGAAACGTAGAAAATGATGCGTAGGATGATGAAAACTGTTTGTAAATGATGCACTAATTAACCAGACCAGATGAGATCCGCTGATGCACACGGAGAAGTCCGCGTAGCAAGCCGGAGCACAGTGGGCCCATACTGAAAATTAGTGGACTTAGGCAACAAAGTTACCATATCGATGCGATTTTTTTTTATATGACGTGTTATAATATTCCTGACAACTTTTATTCTTATAAAATTTCTTCTAAACTTGATAGTTTGTCTTGAAAAAAAATTATTAGATTTTTTTGTATGGAGCGAATCACGTTTAATTGTTTTTCTTCAATTGTACTAATATGTTGGGTGTGTGGCGTGAGTATATGATAGCTAGGGTCATTCTCTATCCACGAAAAAATAAATCAGCGCCGGCCATCTGCGGCAGCGCGAGTAATCATTCGGTAAAATAATAATAATTTGGAAGATTTTTTTTTGTCATTTTAAATAAATTCAAAGCATATTTTTTGTCTCATTTGGCTGTTTTCACCTTCTTTTTAGTTAAATAAATAGTTTTAATAGCGCATACGTACTTAGAACTAGTAATTCTGGTAGAGATTTAGTTATTATTGCATGTTATCGGTACAAATGAGTCATCAATCACAATGCAGGTGCTCTGCATTGTGATTGATGACTCATTTGTTTGTGCGCGCATAACTAACGAGTCATCGAAAAATGCTCATCTCTGATTGGCTGTGTTATTTTTAACTGCACGTTATCTATTGTTGAATAAATATATCGTAATGTTTCAGGTTATACTAATTTTGTTAATGATAGGTGAAATAATTTAAATTTGTACGGGCAAGTCGTTGATAATTATCTACATAATCAACTGTATGTATATTATTATAGTATAAGTTATCGTACGTATGATCAATATGAAACTGTGAAGTAATTGTAGCCCTGAAAAGGGCTGTTTGTCATATTCCTAACCCTGATGGGCTTTTGTGGGAATAATTTAGAGCCGGATCACATTATTTCTTGTTCCAGAAGTGCTAGTGGGTCCGGCAAATTTTCGGACTCTGCTATGAGGCATTCTTCTTCCTCCATAATTTCACTGTCACAGGGAGGCTCAGTAGTCTGTAACAACTGAGTTGCTTCAGGCAACAACGCATTATGAACCTGTTTCATTATTTTAGGCCTTATGTAGGATATGTGGGGATCAGAGCTTATTAGAAGTCCATGGGGATGTCTTCGTTTGTTGCTATTCTCCCCGTTTTCCGAGTGTGCCTCTCCCTGACGTTTCTGAAGTCCTTATTACGGGCTTCCGAAGCTTCTTCAGATAAGGTACCTAAAACGAATAAGTAAGTACATACATTTTAATTTCAAAACGCAATCGAGTCAAATAATACATCAAACTATATTTATTTTTTACTTACCGATTGGCAAAACACCAAAGTGGTTACAGATGTCTGCACCGTGCATTAGAAGTTTATGTACACTAACTGGCATGTAGTACCACGAATAGTGTTGCACGTACACATCAGCTGTTTCTCTACAGTATCTTCTAAATTTTTCACAGTCAATGTTTTTGCCTGATGATATGGCTTGTAGAATAACGCATACGGAAAAACGGAACGGAAAATCTGAAAATCAGATTTTCGTCAATTCCCGTTATTCTGGAAGATCTTTTGTAATCTTGGAAAAAGCGCCTCGCTGTATTCCCGTCGTTTGTAGTTCCAAAACCCTAAAATGGGAAAACAATACTGTAATATACAATACATAGAGATATAATTCACAAACAACATAAAGAGAGCGAAAATTAAATACATACCTGTTTGACTATATCAATCAGCATTCCAGTTTGCTCACGAAACTCTTGCTGTGTGGTATTTTTTTTAGCTTGTTTCAAAGCCTTATGTTCGCCGCGAGCAGTCCATCGTTGAAAATCCAGATTATAAAATATATGGAGAAGACATTCCATACACCGAATCTTCATATGCAGTGAAGAAATTCCTTGTTTGTAAATTTCTTCACGAAGTGGTTTAGAAGTCAAAGCGTCTAAATTATTCATCTCACTCGGTTTTGCCAAGCAAATGGGACACGTTGCATATGATGGTACTCCAGCAATAATATTGGCCACTTTTCCATCAATCATGGTCATATGCAATTCATGTGATACAATAATATTTCCACACTGTGTAGATATTCGTTCATCAATTTGTTTTTTCATCTCAGACTCTTCAGACTTTATAAAGTCAGCTGTCTCCGAAGTGAAAGTGAACTTCACTGGTCGACAGTACAGAGTTGAGCAAGGTGTGGGGTTCTCCCAAACTAGATTTTCATTCCCAGATGATGGCCTAGTAGACACTAGCCGAAGAGGGACGATGCTTATCATGACTACTGATGAATCATCGAACTCTGTAGCTGTGTTTGACGTTTTCTGTTTATAGTTACTCTGCGACGAAGAACCATCAAGTCCCCATTTCCAGGTCAACTTGAGTTCTTCATTTTGAGACCTATCAACAGTATTTATATCAAGTAATATCCTCTCCACAGTGTGGTCCAATAGCGCTTGCAATTTAATGTGAGCTCCGTTTTCGGTAATCTCCATACTCTCTTGTGGTGGGTAACATCTTTTCTTGGCATTTACAAGCTTTGAATAAGATGGAAAGGCAGCACAGTTTTCTTCTTTCAGAAATTGTCGAAGAGCTAAGTACTTCCAATTCGAGAGCGCAACTGATGTATAAAGAGCTAAACACTTATCTTCAGAGACAGTACTTAAGCTCTGCTTTTTGAATAGTCTCTCTTCTACTTCGGATAGCGCATCTGGATTACTGGAAAGGTATTCGACCACTTTTGCCAGATTCGTTTTGCCGTTGTCTTTCAATTTTGTTATGTACCAGTGCTGCAACTCTTCCTCGGAATTTTCTTCTACTATGGAAGTATAACATCTTTTCTTTTGCTTATTACTTAACTCTTCGAACGGTTTTCTGTGCTCCTTTTCTGTAGATGTTCCCGCTTCCGCAGTACATACTGCAAGAGTAGGAACATGGCAATCTATATCCACAAGCTCAGATAAGGCTGCGTCCGAAAAGCCCATCACACTTCTCAGATCAACACTGTCACAAACAGGCCAGTTGATGTTTTTTTCCAACCACTTGCGATTAATTACACGATTCATAAAAGTTTTTTGATTTCTACTTGACTCTATCCACTTTTTATTTAAATTTACACAAAAAAGTCGACAGAACTCCTTGATTCGGTTCTTGTCTTCTTCAGAAACTTCGGTAGTCAAGACAGAAATGATACTTTCATACAGAAACATATGATTTTTCAGATCACCGCCACTTCTTAATTTCACAAAAAGATCTAGGTTGGTACAAAATCCAGCCATAGTTCTAATGTAAATATAAAAATACAAGTATTTCACTGTGTTCACAAACAAGCGACAAGAGCGAAACTAGATGGACTTTTAATGAATGTCTTTATATTTATAGTTAGTGTTAATTACTCAAGTAGTGGACATAACAGTGAGTGAAAATTATTCAGCCAATCAGAGACGAGCATTTTTCGATGACTTGAGTTATGCGCTTAGCCGAGTGCACAAACAAATGAGTCATCAATCACAATGCAGGTGCTACCGATAACATGCAATAATAACTAAATCTCTACCAGAATTACTAGTTATAAGTACGTATACGTTATTAAAACTATTTATTTAACTAAAAAGAAGGTGAAAACAGCCAAATGAGACAAAAAATATGCTTTGAATTTATTTTAAATGACAAAAAAATTCTTCCAAATCATTTTTTTTTACCGAATGATTACTCGCGCTGCCGCAGATGGCCGGCGCTGATTTTTTTTTCATGGGTAGAAAATAACCCTAGCTATCATATACTCACGCCACACACTCAACATATTAGTACAATTGAAGAAAAAAAATTAAACGTGATTCGCTCCATACAAAAAAATCTAATTAATTTTTTTCAAGACAAACTATCAACTTTAGAAGAAATTTTATAAGAATAAAAGTTGTCAGGAATAATATAACACGTCATATAAAAAAAAATCGCATCGATATAGGAACTTTGTTGCCTAAGTCCACTAATTTTCAGTATGGGCCCACTGTGCGGAGTGAGCCGGTAGGTAGGTAGGTATCTACTCGGCACTCGGCAACTTCTCTGGAATTTCCCGGCGGTTAGTGGAAAAACCAGCCTGGGAACGTTGCGGCGTCGTCGGATAGGGCAGGCTGAAGATCTGAGCGTGGCTCACTGCTGAAGTCCGGTTCCACGTTCACTGCTGCTATGCGGCTGCGTGTTTGATCACGTCGGGGTCACCAATTTGGAGGTATGGGGGCGTACTTCTGCGACCACTCTCCTAATAAAAGTCGTGGATACGGGAACAACAGTTTAATCTTCACCAATATCTGGTGCTAGATAAAATAATAAACAGAGCGACACACTGAGTCGAGTCATGAGAGCAAGTCTCGTTTTTCAATATGGCGGCAGTCATATTGCTCTTTGCCGGAAACATTCGGTGTTGCCAAATAAAGTTAAAAATAGTGTTGTGACCAATACGCCACAGATATTTAGCCAAGTCAACGACATTAAAACGAAGAAAAGAAATAAATTGGTACCAAAAACCCTAAAGGGAAATATACTTGCGCAACAGTCTATTCACCGACATGGAAACAGCTGTGTTGATTTTGTACCTACTAAGAATATGTTGTCAAAAATGACTGCAGCTATATATGATCAAGAAGTTCTTGTTTTAGATGATTAAGAAAGTGGCTAAGAGGTGGTTTAGATGATTATGAGGTGGTTAATTATATAAGAATACAAATATTGAATATTCATGGTATTTTTTTACACGATTATTTACACGGTATTTTTCAAATGTGTCTACGGTATTTTGAGTCTTAAACACGGTATTTTTAACCCAATAACACGGTAGTAAATTTTATTCATCTGGTAACACTGCCTGGCGCCTTAAAAAAATGCAAGGTGGCAACCCTGGTCGATTCTGCGATTCCGTGTGAATTTAAAAAAAAACGAATCTTATGGTGCATTAAATGTCTTGTTTTTTTCAGTGCCATCTTGCATCTTGCCCAATGCCCACCTAGATATGGTCAACTTCGAGGAAATACCCAGCTTCCGTGGCGCTACGCGCTGGTATCAACGAGGGGGACACTTCTTCGTTGTCTTTCGGTCGTCAGGGCTCAGCACCTATCTTAGATGCCACACCCATAGATGCCTCGTCGCATGGGTCCTGAGAACTGGTCAGCCAGGGCCCATACAAGGAGAACATGACCATGACCCTACTCCTTGGGTTAGAAACAGGTTTGTTAAATCAATTAAATTTGTCGTAGATATGGTTGCCGGGATGAATCCATCCATATCGCCCTATGTGTGCTTTAGGAGAAGACTGAGAAACCAGGTAGCATTACAGATATGGACCAAAGCTGAATCTCTAACTCTGGCAACCTGTATTTCTTTTTACATAGCTATCGGTATTGGCGAGTACAGACAGACTGTCATTATTCATTAATACATAAAACATATCGCATCATGCTTCATATCCTTTATTTTATAAATGATATTACCACTAGGTAATGGATGTTATTCGGTTTTACAGGAACAATCTGTTTCAAGCCCTAAAAAGGAGAGCTTCATCAGAAGCAACACCACTTAGTGCTATCTATGAAGAGGAGGCAGCTAGGTGAGTATCTAACTAATTATTAATATATACCTTTAATTATTGTTTATGTATATGAGATGTAGCCTAAATTTACAGCACAAAGCAGTACATTGTCAAATGACCTTGATAAAAGTTGAGACCCTTGGGACCATAAAATGGGGGTGTCAAATTTTTGATAGAAATGTTTATAGGTCCCTGGGACTTTAACCCTCTTCTTCTAGTCAAAAAGAAAATTACTGCCAAATTCCCAGTATTTTGTGTACGAGCAGACTATCCCAATCGAGATGCATGGAATATTTATGAGAATGGATTTAAAAATGTCCTATACATTTTATATCCCTATACTTATAAATGCAGCATGAAAAAGTGTTTTTATTAGGTAGAAAAATAAATAAAAAATTGTATTAATGCTTTGACAGTTTATTTTTTTGTTCAAAAACATTACTTAGATATTGAAGTTTGGATTCATGCCCGTAAAAAAAATCATTCGGATCACAGACTAAAAATGATTTGTTTTCTTTGCGTTTCATAGTGCCCCAAAGGCTATACTCCTCTGACCTGTTTGTCTGTCTTTTTGCATGTTTTATTATAATTAGTTTATGTCTTATTTATAGATATCCTGATGCTGTGCCATATCTGCTCTACGAGTCAGTGGTGTCGTCGATGCGGTCCTGGCGGCGATCAGTCGTCCCTCCAGTACCCAGGACCCTTGAGGCATACGGGGTGGCGCTCGCGGAACATCACACTTACAGCAATTTGCTATTAGGGACTGTACATTTTTAACAGTGCCGGCTGGGTTACCTGCAGTCCAAATTTTGACCCTGCACGCGGTGATCGCTGGTCACTCATTTCACCCAGTTATAGTCTTGATGCAGAATCGTCACAGGCTGCTTTATGAAGCGGTCCTTTTGCGCGTTTGGCAGGCTGCCGGAAACCCAAGGCCTGTGCATATTGTAACAGACTATGAGCAGGCTCTTCAGAGTGCTCCAGTCTGTTTCAAATGTGCCAGTGTCAGGGTGCCTTTTCCACCTATTTCAGGCGTTTCTTCGACAAGCGAGACGACAGGGCATCCCGGCGGCCCACCACAACACTGCTGGCTACAAGCTGGTGCAGCTGTACGCCGCGCTGGCAATACCTGCCAGCTGATCGCATTGCGCTCGGGCTGGCAGAAGCGCCAGCTATCGCGGCAGAAAGAGGTCTGCCATACAACGAAGAATTCCACAATCACTTTGTTGCACAATGGATGGTCAGGGTGAGCTAAACATATTATTTTTGTGTTATTTTTTCAAACCTGCCGCTATGAGATTGTGATCCCAATGGAGAGAAACAACTTTGTGTCTTTGTTTCTAGTTCAGGTAATTAAGACATTGCAGACATAGAAAACGTAATTTTTATTTTACAGGAGGGACCCGAGAGGACCTGTCTATCAAAGGCCCCACCAAACTTCCAATGTGGCTGAGAGTTTTCACGCTTCTTTGCGCAGATCTCTCTCTGGAAACCCAAATGTATGGAGGTCCACAGGTAAAACAAATATTTAGTAGAAAGTATATTGTAAATGTATTGTAGTTAAGCAAAATAGTATTATCTAGAATGTAGTAAATAGATTATTTTTATGGAGAAGTTTCGTCACGCATGGCGCGAAATTATTTTAGAGATATTTTCATGAATCTTTTACGCATAGGTTTAATTTTACTTAGATTTTCAAATTTAATTGAAAAAAAAAATAATTGGAATCTTCTCCATTATATAAAAAGGGACGTTGACTCATTTGTAAGTGTTTCATTCATAGATTTATAATAGCACTGTTCCATTTTCGAACCTAATGGGTGTCAATAAAACACTTAAAACTCTGCTGTTTTTCTATCCCTCTGTCACAGGGCTGTTTCTTTTGCACCATATTAGGTAGACTTTCAAGTCTTATTACTACGGCCACTGCAAATAAAGCAAATAAGTGTTTTTTTCTTTCAGTTTCTATTATTATTGTATGGACACGAAAGGGTCAGTACCCACTGACCCTTTCGTGTCCGAGTCTCACTTACTATTAGTATATCAGTCAAGTCAATCAATACCCTTCTTTTAACTAAAGTAACTTCTCTTCTTCCTAAATATTTAATTTACTTCTACTTTTAATGTAACTTTCAAATGAATCAACTTTCAGTTATTCTTGTTATATTATTGTTTAGTTACGCATGTATAAGATAAGTAGAGTATTTTCTTCTTTCTTATATTTATGACGACCCGAATGGCGCAGCGGTAGTGAGGCTGCCTTACGTACTTAGGGTCCCGGGTTCGAATCCCGGTAGGAGCAAATGTTTGTGTGATGAGAATGGACATTTGTTTCCGAGTCATGGATGTTTATATGTATAATAAGTATGTATTTACAAACAAAAAGTATCTATGTAGTATTATCAACTATCTGGTGTCCACGACACAAGCCTCGTTGCTTAGTGTGGCACCTAGATGGCGCTGTGTGTAATGTCCAGCGATATTTATTTATTTATTTCCAATCAACTTTGAACCTAATGCTTTAGCTATTAAGTTGATGTGTTGGCGTCTGTACATACATTGGCCGTTAGCTAGAGATGTTTGATAAAGAATAAGAACAATTTATTTGCTTAAAATACAGCTGTTACCAGTTGTTAAAATTGGTGGTTTAGGCACAAACCATATTTTGAAACTAGTACCATATTATAAAATTAGTTCATTCGCCAGCAGATGCCATTGCTTATCGTGATAAGTTGCAAACAAGTGCTCGCCGTTCTCGCGTTCTCTCGCGAAGTTTTTTGAATAGCAAGATTATTTCTTAATTACAAGGAATTAATTTGTTAGGTTACTTGTTCAAATCGATTATTGGTGTCCGTTTCAATGGCGCGGCCATGATAGTTTTTTTTTTTAAAACCATGCTTAGATTTTGTAAAAATTTGTAAAAGTTGATCCCCAAAACCATAAATTTGTCAAAGCCATGGTTAAAAAGTTATAAGGGTTTGAACGTGGCCGCGCCATTGAAACACAGAGAACCGCGCGGCCACGGAGATCTTTAAAACTAAGCGTTGCAGTGACCTGAAATTTAGGTAAAAAACAGATTTAATTTGAAACTATTGTAAAAATATAGGAAAAAAACCTGGGTTTATATTTTAGGAGCTGTAAGACTAAAACCCCGTGGCCGCGCCATTGAAACGGTGAAAAATACGTTATCGCGAATATCTCGCTGAAAAAGCATCGCAGATTCGCAGAGGTATGAAGTTTTTTGTAAAACCTAGATTTGAATTTGTCAAAATAGATGAAAATGCACAAAAAAATCCTAGGTTTACACTACAACAATTTACATTTACATTTCAGGAGCTGTAGAACGGAATCTTTAATATATCTTGAATATGTCGCTAGGGTGACAATGACCATGGGTTATTGTTTACAGAAAACTTAACACCTATTTTATTAGAAATTATATCTCAAGGATTCTACATGAAATTAAAATTAAACGCTAGGGTACAAAAAATATGTTTATTTATTTAAGACTCGTTGCTTGATAGCTGAAAATACTGTGGTTTTGAGTACACGTGCGAAACCATAGCAGACAACTTTGCAATTTCGTTTGCAATTTTCGTAATTCCTGTAAGATAGGAGCTAGAAGGGCCCCCTTAAAGCAATGCTAGGGCTGTCTAGGCTAAGAAATGATTACACTAAAGATTATAGGTGACTAAAACAGTTTTTTACATTAAAAAATATTTTATTTTTGAAAATCACAAATGCTTCACTTCAATAAATGGTATAATGGTCAATGAACTTTTTCCCCTCTCTTAAATTTCAATTAATAAATCTGATCGTCGCTAACATGCTAAATCTAACAAATTACTTTAATAAGTACTCCTTAGGAAAACATGTACATAAATGTGTAAATTCTACTTACTTTAGCATGTTACACAGGTTGCTTCCTGGCCGGCTAGTTAATGTTTTTTTTTTAATTATTCAAAAATAAAGTTTCTAATTCTTTAATGTAATTAATAAAAGATTCTGGTGGAACTTTTAGTCCTCCAAAAAAGTTCGAGCTTTTATTATATGCTTTAAAATGAAGAAACATGTTTGTTTTGTAATATACTTATATTTGATAAATTTTTGTTGGTAGTCTTATTTTGACAGCCGTCTACACTGCAATATGCACTAGATTTTGCCATTATTAAAAGCGCGGGTGCAGTACGTACTCCCGAGCAAGCGCGTGGCAACCGACTGAATTAAGCTCGCTCGGGCGAGCGCGAGCTGTAGATACTTAAGCGCGTAATTTTGATCGAGTGACGGAGGCCTGGTCACGTGTCCACCTTATACCAAACCATTGCTACGGCTGCATTCAGTTACTTTTTATAGAGCATTCGTGGACTTCATTGCGAAATTTGGAAAAGGCCACAAAAATTACTAAATATTACCAAATGTTATCTTGGTGCTTTAAAATAAGTAGCTTCGGCTGTGGATGCACATTTTTACATTCAACTATCGTTTATTCCTATCAGATTATATATTCTTATATTATTTCTATCAGAATTTTGTCTTAGACATACTTAGTTATGGGTTTGAGTAGGTATACAATTATTATTCACCAAATTATTCTATTTTACAGGAATTACGAAAAATGCAAACGGAATTGCAAACTTATCTGCTATGGTTTCGCACGTGTACTCTAAACAACAGTATTTTCAGCTATCAAGCAACGATTTTTAAAGAAATAAACATATATTTTGTACCTTATCGTTTAATTTAAATTTAATTTAGAATCCTTGAGATATCATTTCTAATAAGATAGGTGTAAAGTTTTCTGTAAACAATAACCCATGGTCACCCTAGCGGCATATTCAATACGTATTAAAGATTTCGTTCTACAGCAGCTCCTGAAATGTAAACCTAGGATTTTTTGTGTTTTTCACTGCGTCAATGGCGCGGCCACGGGGTTTTAGTCTTACAACTCCTAAAATATAAACCCAGATTTTTATTTTCTATATTTTTACAAATTCAATCTGTTATTTACCTAAATTTCAGGTCACTGCAACGCTTAGTTTTAAATATCTCTGTGGCCGCGAGGTTTGCCGCGTTTCAATGGCGCGGCCACGACGTTCAAACCCTTATAACTTTTTTATCATGGCTTTGACAAATTTATGGGGGATCAACTTTTACAAAATCTTGGCATGTATTTAAAAATAAATGTCACGGCCTCACCATTGAAACGGACACGATTATTGGGCTTTTGATCCATAATCAATGCACACATACTTTTCCTCAGTAGAGGATTTTTTCTGGTTGGCAACACTGCTGTCAATGTCACTAGGTTCCATCTGTCATTCGATCGTCGAGTCCCTATAATGTACGTCACTGTAATACACATACCAGCAATGCACGACATTAGATTGTACAACACGGGCGTGTACAACCTTGGGAAACGAACTATCACGATGTCTCAAATTGCTGGGCTGTATCTTGCTTGTCCGATCCGAGAGTGTACGGCATGATAATTGGCGACATCACGTGATTGGCCGATTGGTTGGCCAATCAGGTGACTCGAAATTTTTTGACTTGGATACTAGGTAATTGAGCTAGGTAGTGCTGTTCCGAAAGACGATTGATTACGTGATTGAAAAGTTTATAGGGGCTGGATTAGCCATTGATGGTCGGTATAACACGTTCCATTTTACGTTCGCCAGCAATGTAAAAAAGGCGAATAAAAAATCTGTATAAATTGCATGTAAAAACACGACAGTATCGCGCCAGTGTCATTTTGGCTCCGGTAAGGGTGCGATATTTGAAATTAGAATTTGGGTTGGTTTTTTGTTTGTTTGTTGAGGTTGATTGATGTGTTTAAAAAACGTAGTCGACACTCAACAGATGGTCGGAATGGGCAAAAAAAAAAGCTGCCAGTGCTGCCGCCCTATACCCCGTCAGCCATGTCATCGGATTTCTGCATTTTGGCTCTCGCCATCCCGAACATTACCAACCTGTAGAAGCAGCATAAGATCTACATATTCGCTACGGTCAGTAGCGGCGTTAGGGTAGGGCGTCGGAAATAAAGGGGCGCCTCTTTATATCTATCTATCACATAAAGGGGCGCCTGTTACGTCCACGCCGTCGAGGCCCGTCGCGACTTCCCGGTCCTTGGCTTTCCCGACCCTTGCTCAAGACAGCTGGCGATGCTGAGCCTGTAGTTTTAAATCAGCTCCTAAATAATAATATCACTCAGATCCAGGCTGTCCCTTTGCTGTCCTGCCCCAGCGACGCCCCATGCCGAGGCTCGTACCCTACACGGGGTGCCCTTAGCGTGTAGTCCCTTAATTTGTAAGTTTTTTGCCCAGTTTAGGCACAAAGCAAGGTAGCCATCGGCAACGCCCTAGTTACGACGAACCACGCGAGTCGCGTCCCGTGAGCACACAAGTCTCGTGCGACACCGCGCCGCCGCTGGCGGCAGGCGCGGCGCGCGGCGCCTGCACTGACTTTTTGCACGTCATCACGCTAACAGGCGCAGAGGAGAAATGCGTAGTATGACGAAGTCGTTTGATCGGCAGCGCGCGCGCGTAGTGGGAGCGAGACGACGTTTTTTCACGGGTGACCACTGAAAACCAGCGCTGTGCCGTGGGTTTCCATAGCACAGCATCATGCTGAGTGGTAACCTGCTTGTCGCAGTCACGACGTGCAAGCTGCGAACGTCTTTTTTTTTTAATTTATGCTTTGTATGTTTATTGTTTTTTTTTTTTTTTGTTTTTTTTTTTTATCATTTTGTACGATGCACGTCATGTCCCTGCGACAAATAAATATTTTTTCTTTCTTTCCGACTTTCTTTTTCTTTAACGCACTCAAAACATTATGCTGATTCTGTATTACCCGTGGTTCCATGGCATTAGGGATTGTTTCTTGGACTTCTGAATAATAATATCGATAGAAAATCCATAATAACAGCATAAGTTCGTCAAGCTTAGTTTATTTGTCAGGTTGTGTCTTGAATACAATATTATTTGCAGCCGTAACAAATATGACATGCAGTTATATGCATTAAAATCATAAACAACCCTTTTAAAGCCATTTAACTCCATTTTAGTAAGTTAAAGTCCAAGTTAGTAATAACTCTATCTTGCACTTTGGTAAAATACACAAAAATACGTGAAATTGTATTTAATTAATAAGAACGACCGCCAGATACAACTATTTTCTTATTCGTTAGTTTTTAATTTAACTATTTATTTCTTTTGTCTGACACTTTCAAAAGCAATTTTAGCGGAATTTGGTGGTTTTTTCATAATTCAAATTTCTGAAATCTGGCGACATTTTACTCTTGACCTAGCGCCTTAAAAAAAATGCAAGGTGGCAACCCTGGTCGATTCTGCGCTTCTGTGTGAGTTTGAAAAAAAACGAATCTTCTGGTCTATTAAAAGTCTTGTTTTTTTTTCAGTGCCATCTTGCCCACGGGCCCACCCAGGCATGGACAACTTCGAGGAAATACCCGGCTTCCGTGGCGCTACGCGCTGGTATCAACAAGGGGGACACTTCTTCGTTGTCTTTCGGTCGTCAGGGCTCAGCACCTATCTTAGGTGCCACACCCATAGATGCCCCGTCGCATGGGTCCTGAGAGCTGGTCAGCCAGGGCCCATACAAGGAGAACATGACCATGACCCTACTCCTTGGGTTAGAAACAGGTTTGTTAAATCAATTAAATTTGTCGTAGATATGGTTGCTGGGATGAATCCATCCATATTGCCCTGTGTGTGCTTTATGAGAAGACTGAGAAACCAGGTAGCACTACAGATGTGGACCAAAGTTGGCTCTCTAACTCTGGCAACCTGTATTTCTTTTTACATACCTATCTGTATGCGACTGTCATTATTAATTAATACTTACAGCATATCGCATTATGCTACGTATCCTTTATTTAATAAATAATATTGCCACAAGGTAATGGATGTTATTCGGTTTTACAGGAACAATCTTTTTCAAGCCCTAAAAAGGAGAGCTTCATCAGAAGCAACACCACTTAGTGCTATCTATGAAGAGGGGGCAGCTAGGTGAGTATCTAACTAATTATTAATATATACCTTTCATTATTGTTTATGTATATGAGATGTAGCCTAAATTTGCAGCACAAAGCAGTACATTGTCAAATGACCTTAATAAAAGTTGACAACCTTGAGATCCTTGGGACCATAAAATGGGGGTCAATTTTTTGATAGAAATGATTATAGGTCCCTGGGACTGTAATGGACCATAACTTCGTTTGGGACTTTGAAACAAAAATTTGATTTGTTTTCTTTGCGTTTCATAATGCCCCAAAGGCACAACTCCAACAACCAACTCCTATATCCCACCCCAAAGTTGACTCTTTGACCGGTTTGTCTGTCTTTTTGCATGTTTTATTATAATTAGTGCATGTCTTATTTATAGGTATCCTGATGCTGTGCCATATCTGCTCTACGAGTCAGTGGTGTCGTCGATGCGGTCCTGGCGGCGATCAGTCGTCCCTCCAGTACCCAGGACCCTTGAGGCATACGGGTGGTGCTCACGGATCATCACACTTATAGCAATTTGCTATTAGGACTGTTTCCGCGGGCGGCGACTCGGCTATCATTTTGATATTGCCTAATTTTATTGCGTGCCTCCGAGCCTCTGAAATGGTGGTTCTGCATGGCACATTTTTAACAGTGCCGGCTGGGTTACCTGCTGCCCAAATTTTGACCCTGCACGCGGTGATCGCTGGTCACTCATTTCACTCAGTTATAGTCTTGATGCAGAATCGTCGCAGGCTGCTTTACGAAGCGGTCCTTTTGCGCGTTTGGCAGGCTGCCGGAAACCCAAGGCCTGTGCATATTGTAACAGACTATGAGCAGGCTCTTCAGAGAGTGCTCCAGTCTGTTTCAAATGTGCCAGTGTCAGGGTGCCTTTTCCACCTATTTCAGGCGCTTCTTCGACAAGTGTCGTCTGACAGGGCATCCCGGCGGCCCACCGCAACACTGCTGGCTACAAGCTGGTGCAGCCGTACGCCGCGCTGGCATACCTGCCAGCTGATCGCATTGTGCTCGGGCTGGCAGAAGTGCCAGGTATCGCGGCAGAAAGAGGTCTGCCATACAACGAAGAATTCCACAATCACTTTGTTGCACAATGGATGGTCAGGGTGAGCTAAACATATTATTTTTGTAGTATTGTATCAAACCTGCCGCTATGAGGTTGTGATCCCAACGGAGAGAAAGAACTTTGTGTCTTTGTTTCTAGTTTAGGTAATTAAGAAATTGCAGACATAGAAAACGTAATTTTTATTTACAGGAGGGACCCGAGAGGACCTCTGAAGGCCCCACCAAACCTCCAATGTGGCTGAGAGTTTTCACGCTTCTTTGCGCAGATCTCTCTCTGGAAACCGAAATGTATGGAGGTTCACAGGTAAAACAAATATGCAAATATTTAGTAAAAAGTATATTGTAAATGTATTGTAGTTAAGCAAAATAGTATTATCTAGAAAGTAGTAAATAGATTATTTTTAATGGAGAAGTTTCGTCACGCATGGCGCGAAATTATTTTAGAGATATTTTCATGAATCTTTTACGCATAGGTTTAATTTTACTTAGATTTTCAAATTTAATTGAAAAAAAAATAATTGGAATCTTCTCCATTATATAAAAAGGGACGTTGACTCATTTTAAGTGTTTCATTCATAGATTTATAATAGCACTGTTCCATTTTCGAACCTAATGGGTGTCAATGAAACACTTAAAACTCTGCTGTTTTTCTATCCCTCTGTCACAGGGCTGTTTCTTTTGCACCATATTAGGTAGACTTTCAAGTCTTATTAATACGGCCACTGCCAATAAAGAAAATAAGTGTTTTTTTCTTTCAGTTTCTATTATTATTGTATGGACACGTCCGAGCCGAGCCTCACTTACTATTAGTATATCAGTCAAGTCAATCAATACCCTTTTTTTAACTAAAGTAACTTCTCTTCTTCCTAAATATTTAATTTACTTCTACTTCTAATGTAACTTTCAAATGAATCAACTTTCTGTTATTCTTGTTATATTATTGTTTAGTTACGCATGTATAAGTAGAGTATTTTCTGTATGTATTTGTGTTGTAATATTTTTTTGTCTGTCTGAAATATATTCCCATTTTCCATAGAGAAATTTGCTCTAGAGTTGGCATAGAGCTGGACTTACCCTTTGCCAAAGTGTGTACAAACGCACGGTGGGCTGGAAATCGGCTTTCATAGACTTAGGGATTTCAATTTGCAAGTGCCTGATTTTTTGCCGGATATCGCTTCTATTAGTCATTACGATGTACAAAAATGACACCCGAGTTAATTCTGCCCAAAAACGAAGGAAATATAATTTTTTTACGAAAAATTTGTATGAAGCTAGTATGAAAAATCGAATTATCTCCTAAACGGCATGTTTAACCGTAATATCCTTGGAGGTGGTCATAGTGCTAATTATTTATGATTTGTTGGTTGCCGATTTGACGAAAAATTTAATGCTTTTTTTTTTAAATCGTCAAAATATTTTTATTTATTTTTACATGTAAAACGATCCCTTTTAGTGTCGAAGTTAAAAAGTTCGATATGTTATTAACCCAAATATTAAGAACACAAAACAAGAAAAATTAAATAAAAAAATTGCTGTTTTTGGACACATTTTTATTAATTTAAATAAAAAAAGATAAAGTTATATTATATACAAAATATTTTAATTTAAGGAATTAATACTAAGCATTTGTAAAATAAAGTAAAATAAATAAAAAAAAAGACAAAATATCATTAAATATTACAAAAAAAAAACCCAAACACACTCAAATACAAATTTACAAATATGTACATATATAATTTTTTTACAAATTTTCCTTATCACTCTCGTTGTCTGACTCCAATTCTGAGTCAGCATCCAGATTGGATATATCCAAAAACTCTAACTCAGTTTCCTGAAATAGGATTAAGTCAAGAGTTTCAGCAAAAAAGCTCTGCTTTTTCTTGGCATCTAACTTAGGCCTTTGTGCACTTAGCAAAGGATCCGAAGAAACAACAAGCATATTTAAAATGTCTTGAATGGAATCCTGCCTACTTCTTTTCCGCGAATGATGTTCTCGAAACCGAACTGGCCACGGAGATCTTTAAAACTAAGCGTTGCAGTGACCTGAAATTTAGGCAAATAACAGATTTAATTTGAAAATATTGTAAAAATATAGGAAAAAAACCTGGTTTTTGTATTTTAGAAGCTGTAAGACTAAAACCCCGTGGCCGCGCCATTGAAACGGTGAAAAATACGTTATCGCGAATATCTGGCTGAAAAAGCATCGCAGATTCGCAGAGGTATGAAGTTTTTTGTAAAACCTAGATTTGAATTTGTCAAAATAGATAAAAATGCACAAAAAAATCCTAGGTTTACAGTACAACAATTTACATTTCAGGAGCTGTAGAACGGAATCTTTTATATATCTTGAATATGTCGCTAGGGTGACAATGACCATGGATTATTGTTTACAGAAAACTTTACACCTATTTTATTAGAAATTATATCTCAAGGATTCTACATGAAATTAAAATTAAACGCTAGGGTACAAAAAATATGTTTATATCTTTAAGACTCGTTGCTTGATAGCTGAAAATACTGTGGTTTTGAGTACACGTGCGAAACCATAGCAGACAACTTTGCAATTCCGTTTACAATTTTCGTAATTCCTGTAAGATAGAATAATTTGGTGAATAATAATTGTATACCTACTCAAACCCATAACTAAGTATGTCTAAGACAAAATTCTGATAGAAATAATTTGTCGTACCAAACGATAGTTGAATGTAAAAATGTGCATCCACAGCCGAAGCTACTTATTTTAAAGCACCAAGATAACATTTGGTAATATTTAGTAATTTTTGTGGCCTTTTCCAAATTTCGCAATGAAGTCCACGAATGCTCTATAAAAAGTAACTGAATGCAGCCGTAGCAATGGTTTGGTATAAGGTGGACACGTGACCAGGCCTCCGTCACTCGATCAAAATTACGCGCTTAAGTATCTACAGCTCGCGCTCGCCCGAGCGAGCTTAATTCAGTCGGTTGCCACGCGCTTGCTCGGGACTACGTACTGCACCCGCGCTTTTAATAATGGCAAAATCTAGTGCATATTGCAGTGTAGACGGCTGTCAAAATAAAACTACCAACAAAAGTTTATCCAAAATAAGTAAGTATATTACAAAACAAACATGTTTCTTCATTTTAAAGCATATAATAAAAGCTCGAACTTTTTTGGAGGACTAAAAGTTCCACCAGAATCTTTTATGAATTACATTAAAGAATTAGAAACTTTATTCTTGAATAATTAAAAAAAAAAACATTAACTAGCCGGCCAGGAAGCAACCTGTGTAACATGCTAAAGTAAGTAGAATTTACACATTTATGTACATGTTTTCCTAAGGAGTACTTATTAAAGTAATTTGTTAGATTTAGCATGTTAGCGACGATCAGATTTAATAATTGAAATTTAAGAGAGGGGAAAAAGTTCATTGACCATTATATTGAAGTGAAGCATTTGTGATTTTCAAAAAATAACGTATTTTTTAATGTAAAAAACTGTTTTTAGTCACCTATAATCTTTAGTGTAATCATTTCTTAGCCTACACAGCCCTAGCATTGCTTTAAAGGACGCACGTGATCGCCCGACACCACGCCAGACGACGCGACGTAATAGATACTGTCGGGCATCAGCGTAAGATACATTTTAGCTCGCACGAACGTCTGTAATATTTTTGAAGGTTACTAAAGCGTTAGGTATCGAACTTTTTCTATGGAGAGAAGTATCTGTACTTACTTAATCTGTGACGTGACTAAAGGACAAGAACATTCTAACACTTTCTCCCGCGCTTCACCCGTGTTCCGTTTGCTCTTGTGCACTATGTGTCTGTGGCCATGTTAATTCCTGCAGTGCTATTCAATGTCGGAATGTATGACTTAATTACATCGGTTATTTCTGGCAGAATTTAGTCTTAGACATACTTAGTTATGAGTCTGAGTAGGTATACAATTATTATTCAATAAATTATTCTATTTTACAGGAATTACGAAAAATGCAAACGGAATTGCAAACTTATCTGCTATGGTTTCGCACGTGTACTCAAAACAACAGTATTTTCAGCTATCAAGCAACGATTTTTAAAGAAATAAACATATATTTTGTACCTTATCGTTTAATTTAAATTTAATTTAGAATCCTTGAGATATCATTTCTAATAAGATAGGTGTAAAGTTTTCTGTAAACAATAACCCATGGTCACCCTAGCGGCATATTCAATACGTATTAAAGATTTCGTTCTACAGCAGCTCCTGAAATGTAAACCTAGGATTTTTTGTGTTTTTCACTGCGTCAATGGCGCGGCCACGGGGTTTTAGTCTTACAACTCCTAAAATATAAACCCAGATTTTTATTTTCTATATTTTTACAAATTCAATCTGTTATTTACCTAAATTTCAGGTCACTGCAACGCTTAGTTTTAAATATCTCTGTGGCCGCGAGGTTTGCCGCGTTTCAATGGCGCGGCCACGACGTTCAAACCCTTATAACTTTTTTATCATGGCTTTGACAAATTTATGGGGGATCAACTTTTACAAAATCTTGGCATGTATTTAAAAATAAATGTCACGGCCTCACCATTGAAACGGACACGATTATTGGGCTTTTGATCCATAATCAATGCACACATACTTTTCCTCAGTAGAGGATTTTTTCTGGTTGGCAACACTGCTGTCAATGTCACTAGGTTCCATCTGTCATTCGATCGTCGAGTCCCTATAATGTACGTCACTGTAATACACATACCAGCAATGCACGACATTAGATTGTACAACACGGGCGTGTACAACCTTGGGAAACGAACTATCACGATGTCTCCAATTGCTGGGCTGTATCTTGCTTGTCCGATCCGAGAGTGTACGGCATGATAATTGGCGACATCACGTGATTGGCCGATTGGTTGGCCAATCAGGTGACTCGAAATTTTTTGACTTGGATACTAGGTAATTGAGCTAGGTAGTGCTGTTCCGAAAGACGATTGATTACGTGATTGAAAAGTTGATAGGGGCTGGATTAGCCATTGATGGTCGGTATAACACGTTCCATTTTACGTTCGCCAGCAATGTAAAAAAGGCGAATAAAAAATCTGTATAAATTGCATGTAAAAACACGACAGTATCGCGCCAGTGTCATTTTGGCTCCGGTAAGGGTGCGATATTTGAAATTAGAATTTGGGTTGGTTTTTTGTTTGTTTGTTGAGGTTGATTGATGTGTTTAAAAAACGTAGTCGACACTCAACAGATGGTCGGAATGGGCAAAAAAAAAAGCTGCCAGTGCTGCCGCCCTATACCCCGTCAGCCATGTCATCGGATTTCTGCATTTTGGCTCTCGCCATCCCGAACATTACCAACCTGTAGAAGCAGCATAAGATCTACATATTCGCTACGGTCAGTAGCGGCGTTAGGGTAGGGCGTCGGAAATAAAGGGGCGCCTCTTTATATCTATCTATCACATAAAGGGGCGCCTGTTACGTCCACGCCGTCGAGGCCCGTCGCGACTTCCCGGTCCTTGGCTTTCCCGACCCTTGCTCAAGACAGCTGGCGATGCTGAGCCTGTAGTTTTAAATCAGCTCCTAAATAATGATATCACTCAGATCCAGGCTGTCCCTTTGCTGTCCTGCCCCAGCGACGCCCCATGCCGAGGCTCGTACCCTACACGGGGTGCCCTTAGCGTGTAGTCCCTTAATTTGTAAGTTTTTTGCCCAGTTTAGGCACAAAGCAAGGTAGCCATCGGCAACGCCCTAGTTACGACGAACCACGCGAGTCGCGTCCCGTGAGCACACAAGTCTCGTGCGACACCGCGCCGCCGCTGGCGGCAGGCGCGGCGCGCGGCGCCTGCACTGACTTTTTGCACGTCATCACGCTAACAGGCGCAGAGGAGAAATGCGTAGTATGACGAAGTCGTTTGATCGGCAGCGCGTGCGCGTGGTGGGAGCGAGACGACGTTTTTTCACGGGTGACCACTGAAAACCAGCGCTGTGCCGTGGGTTTCCATAGCACAGCATCATGCTGAGTGGTAACCCGCTTGTCGCAGTCACGACGTGCAAGCTGCGAACGTCTTTTTTTTTTAATTTATGCTTTGTATGTTTATTGTTATTTTTTTGTTTTTTTTTTATCATTTTGTACGATGCACGTCATGTCCCTGCGACAAATAAATATTTTTTCTTTCTTTCCGACTTTCTTTTTCTTTAACGCACTCAAAACATTATGCTGATTCTGTATTACCCGTGGTTCCATGGCATTAGGGATTGTTTCTTGGACTTCTGAATAATAATATCGATAGAAAATCCATAATAACAGCATAAGTTCGTCAAGCTTAGTTTATTTGTCAGGTTGTGTCTTGAATACAATATTATTTGCAGCCGTAACAAATATGACATGCAGTTATATGCATTAAAATCATAAACAACCCTTTTAAAGCCATTTAACTCCATTTTAGTAAGTTAAAGTCCAAGTTAGTAATAACTCTATCTTGCACTTTGGTAAAATACACAAAAATACGTGAAATTGTATTTAATTAATAAGAACGACCGCCAGATACAACTATTTTCTTATTCGTTAGTTTTTAATTTAACTATTTATTTCTTTTGTCTGACACTTTCAAAAGCAATTTTAGCGGAATTTGGTGGTTTTTTCATAATTCAAATTTCTGAAATCTGGCGACATTTTACTCTTGACCTAGCGCCTTAAAAAAAATGCAAGGTGGCAACCCTGGTCGATTCTGCGCTTCTGTGTGAGTTTGAAAAAAAACGAATCTTCTGGTCTATTAAAAGTCTTGTTTTTTTTCAGTGCCATCTTGCCCACGGGCCCACCCAGGCATGGACAACTTCGAGGAAATACCCGGCTTCCGTGGCGCTACGCGCTGGTATCAACAAGGGGGACACTTCTTCGTTGTCTTTCGGTCGTCAGGGCTCAGCACCTATCTTAGGTGCCACACCCATAGATGCCCCGTCGCATGGGTCCTGAGAGCTGGTCAGCCAGGGCCCATACAAGGAGAACATGACCATGACCCTACTCCTTGGGTTAGAAACAGGTTTGTTAAATCAATTAAATTTGTCGTAGATATGGTTGCTGGGATGAATCCATCCATATCGCCCTGTGTGTGCTTTATGAGAAGACTGAGAAACCAGGTAGCACTACAGATGTGGACCAAAGTTGGCTCTCTAACTCTGGCAACCTGTATTTCTTTTTACATACCTATCTGTATGCGACTGTCATTATTAATTAATACTTACAGCATATCGCATTATGCTACGTATCCTTTATTTAATAAATAATATTGCCACAAGGTAATGGATGTTATTCGGTTTTACAGGAACAATCTTTTTCAAGCCCTAAAAAGGAGAGCTTCATCAGAAGCAACACCACTTAGTGCTATCTATGAAGAGGGGGCAGCTAGGTGAGTATCTAACTAATTATTAATATATACCTTTCATTATTGTTTATGTATATGAGATGTAGCCTAAATTTGCAGCACAAAGCAGTACATTGTCAAATGACCTTAATAAAAGTTGACAACCTTGAGATCCTTGGGACCATAAAATGGGGGTCAATTTTTTGATAGAAATGATTATCGGTCCCTGGGACTGTAATGGGCCATAACTTCGTTTGGGACTTTGAAACAAAAATTTGATTTGTTTTCTTTGCGTTTCATAATGCCCCAAAGGCACAACTCCAACAACCAACTCCTATATCCCACCCCAAAGTTGACTCTTTGACCGGTTTGTCTGTCTTTTTGCATGTTTTATTATAATTAGTGCATGTCTTATTTATAGGTATCCTGATGCTGTGCCATATCTGCTCTACGAGTCAGTGGTGTCGTCGATGCGGTCCTGGCGGCGATCAGTCGTCCCTCCAGTACCCAGGACCCTTGAGGCATACGGGTGGTGCTCACGGATCATCACACTTATAGCAATTTGCTATTAGGACTGTTTCCGCGGGCGGCGACTCGGCTATCATTTTGATATTGCCTAATTTTATTGCGTGCCTCCGAGCCTCTGAAATGGTGGTTCTGCATGGCACATTTTTAACAGTGCCGGCTGGGTTACCTGCTGCCCAAATTTTGACCCTGCACGCGGTGATCGCTGGTCACTCATTTCACTCAGTTATAGTCTTGATGCAGAATCGTCGCAGGCTGCTTTACGAAGCGGTCCTTTTGCGCGTTTGGCAGGCTGCCGGAAACCCAAGGCCTGTGCATATTGTAACAGACTATGAGCAGGCTCTTCAGAGAGTGCTCCAGTCTGTTTCAAATGTGCCAGTGTCAGGGTGCCTTTTCCACCTATTTCAGGCGCTTCTTCGACAAGTGTCGTCTGACAGGGCATCCCGGCGGCCCACCGCAACACTGCTGGCTACAAGCTGGTGCAGCCGTACGCCGCGCTGGCATACCTGCCAGCTGATCGCATTGTGCTCGGGCTGGCAGAAGTGCCAGGTATCGCGGCAGAAAGAGGTCTGCCATACAACGAAGAATTCCACAATCACTTTGTTGCACAATGGATGGTCAGGGTGAGCTAAACATATTATTTTTGTAGTATTGTATCAAACCTGCCGCTATGAGGTTGTGATCCCAACGGAGAGAAAGAACTTTGTGTCTTTGTTTCTAGTTTAGGTAATTAAGAAATTGCAGACATAGAAAACGTAATTTTTATTTACAGGAGGGACCCGAGAGGACCTCTGAAGGCCCCACCAAACCTCCAATGTGGCTGAGAGTTTTCACGCTTCTTTGCGCAGATCTCTCTCTGGAAACCGAAATGTATGGAGGTTCACAGGTAAAACAAATATGCAAATATTTAGTAAAAAGTATATTGTAAATGTATTGTAGTTAAGCAAAATAGTATTATCTAGAAAGTAGTAAATAGATTATTTTTAATGGAGAAGTTTCGTCACGCATGGCGCGAAATTATTTTAGAGATATTTTCATGAATCTTTTACGCATAGGTTTAATTTTACTTAGATTTTCAAATTTAATTGAAAAAAAAATAATTGGAATCTTCTCCATTATATAAAAAGGGACGTTGACTCATTTTAAGTGTTTCATTCATAGATTTATAATAGCACTGTTCCATTTTCGAACCTAATGGGTGTCAATGAAACACTTAAAACTCTGCTGTTTTTCTATCCCTCTGTCACAGGGCTGTTTCTTTTGCACCATATTAGGTAGACTTTCAAGTCTTATTAATACGGCCACTGCCAATAAAGAAAATAAGTGTTTTTTTCTTTCAGTTTCTATTATTATTGTATGGACACGTCCGAGCCGAGCCTCACTTACTATTAGTATATCAGTCAAGTCAATCAATACCCTTTTTTTAACTAAAGTAACTTCTCTTCTTCCTAAATATTTAATTTACTTCTACTTCTAATGTAACTTTCAAATGAATCAACTTTCTGTTATTCTTGTTATATTATTGTTTAGTTACGCATGTATAAGTAGAGTATTTTCTGTATGTATTTGTGTTGTAATATTTTTTTGTCTGTCTGAAATATATTCCCATTTTCCATAGAGAAATTTGCTCTAGAGTTGGCATAGAGCTGGACTTACCCTTTGCCAAAGTGTGTACAAACGCACGGTGGGCTGGAAATCGGCTTTCATAGACTTAGGGATTTCAATTTGCAAGTGCCTGATTTTTTGCCGGATATCGCTTCTATTAGTCATTACGATGTACAAAAATGACACCCGAGTTAATTCTGCCCAAAAACGAAGGAAATATAATTTTTTTACGAAAAATTTGTATGAAGCTAGTATGAAAAATCGAATTATCTCCTAAACGGCATGTTTAACCGTAATATCCTTGGAGGTGGTCATAGTGCTAATTATTTATGATTTGTTGGTTGCCGATTTGACGAAAAATTTAATGCTTTTTTTTTTAAATCGTCAAAATATTGTTATTTATTTTTACATGTAAAACGATCCCTTTTAGTGTCGAAGTTAAAAAGTTCGATATGTTATTAACCCAAATATTAAGAACACAAAACAAGAAAAATTAAATAAAAAAATTGCTGTTTTTGGACACATTTTTATTAATTTAAATAAAAAAAGATAAAGTTATATTATATACAAAATATTTTAATTTAAGGAATTAATACTAAGCATTTGTAAAATAAAGTAAAATAAATAAAAAAAAAGACAAAATATCATTAAATATTACAAAAAAAAAACCCAAACACACTCAAATACAAATTTACAAATATGTACATATATAATTTTTTTACAAATTTTCCTTATCACTCTCGTTGTCTGACTCCAATTCTGAGTCAGCATCCAGATTGGATATATCCAAAAACTCTAACTCAGTTTCCTGAAATAGGATTAAGTCAAGAGTTTCAGCAAAAAAGCTCTGCTTTTTCTTGGCATCTAACTTAGGCCTTTGTGCACTTAGCAAAGGATCCGAAGAAACAACAAGCATATTTAAAATGTCTTGAATGGAATCCTGCCTACTTCTTTTCCGCGAATGATGTTCTCGAAACCGAACTGGCCACGGAGATCTTTAAAACTAAGCGTTGCAGTGACCTGAAATTTAGGCAAATAACAGATTTAATTTGAAAATATTGTAAAAATATAGGAAAAAAACCTGGTTTTTGTATTTTAGAAGCTGTAAGACTAAAACCCCGTGGCCGCGCCATTGAAACGGTGAAAAATACGTTATCGCGAATATCTGGCTGAAAAAGCATCGCAGATTCGCAGAGGTATGAAGTTTTTTGTAAAACCTAGATTTGAATTTGTCAAAATAGATAAAAATGCACAAAAAAATCCTAGGTTTACAGTACAACAATTTACATTTCAGGAGCTGTAGAACGGAATCTTTTATATATCTTGAATATGTCGCTAGGGTGACAATGACCATGGATTATTGTTTACAGAAAACTTTACACCTATTTTATTAGAAATTATATCTCAAGGATTCTACATGAAATTAAAATTAAACGCTAGGGTACAAAAAATATGTTTATATCTTTAAGACTCGTTGCTTGATAGCTGAAAATACTGTGGTTTTGAGTACACGTGCGAAACCATAGCAGACAACTTTGCAATTCCGTTTACAATTTTCGTAATTCCTGTAAGATAGAATAATTTGGTGAATAATAATTGTATACCTACTCAAACCCATAACTAAGTATGTCTAAGACAAAATTCTGATAGAAATAATTTGTCGTACCAAACGATAGTTGAATGTAAAAATGTGCATCCACAGCCGAAGCTACTTATTTTAAAGCACCAAGATAACATTTGGTAATATTTAGTAATTTTTGTGGCCTTTTCCAAATTTCGCAATGAAGTCCACGAATGCTCTATAAAAAGTAACTGAATGCAGCCGTAGCAATGGTTTGGTATAAGGTGGACACGTGACCAGGCCTCCGTCACTCGATCAAAATTACGCGCTTAAGTATCTACAGCTCGCGCTCGCCCGAGCGAGCTTAATTCAGTCGGTTGCCACGCGCTTGCTCGGGACTACGTACTGCACCCGCGCTTTTAATAATGGCAAAATCTAGTGCATATTGCAGTGTAGACGGCTGTCAAAATAAAACTACCAACAAAAGTTTATCCAAAATAAGTAAGTATATTACAAAACAAACATGTTTCTTCATTTTAAAGCATATAATAAAAGCTCGAACTTTTTTGGAGGACTAAAAGTTCCACCAGAATCTTTTATGAATTACATTAAAGAATTAGAAACTTTATTCTTGAATAATTAAAAAAAAAAACATTAACTAGCCGGCCAGGAAGCAACCTGTGTAACATGCTAAAGTAAGTAGAATTTACACATTTATGTACATGTTTTCCTAAGGAGTACTTATTAAAGTAATTTGTTAGATTTAGCATGTTAGCGACGATCAGATTTAATAATTGAAATTTAAGAGAGGGGAAAAAGTTCATTGACCATTATATTGAAGTGAAGCATTTGTGATTTTCAAAAAATAACGTATTTTTTAATGTAAAAAACTGTTTTTAGTCACCTATAATCTTTAGTGTAATCATTTCTTAGCCTACACAGCCCTAGCATTGCTTTAAAGGACGCACGTGATCGCCCGACACCACGCCAGACGACGCGACGTAATAGATACTGTCGGGCATCAGCGTAAGATACATTTTAGCTCGCACGAACGTCTGTAATATTTTTGAAGGTTACTAAAGCGTTAGGTATCGAACTTTTTCTATGGAGAGAAGTATCTGTACTTACTTAATCTGTGACGTGACTAAAGGACAAGAACATTCTAACACTTTCTCCCGCGCTTCACCCGTGTTCCGTTTGCTCTTGTGCACTATGTGTCTGTGGCCATGTTAATTCCTGCAGTGCTATTCAATGTCGGAATGTATGACTTAATTACATCGGTTATTTCTGGCAGAATTTAGTCTTAGACATACTTAGTTATGAGTCTGAGTAGGTATACAATTATTATTCAATAAATTATTCTATTTTACAGGAATTACGAAAAATGCAAACGGAATTGCAAACTTATCTGCTATGGTTTCGCACGTGTACTCAAAACAACAGTATTTTCAGCTATCAAGCAACGATTTTTAAAGAAATAAACATATATTTTGTACCTTATCGTTTAATTTAAATTTAATTTAGAATCCTTGAGATATCATTTCTAATAAGATAGGTGTAAAGTTTTCTGTAAACAATAACCCATGGTCACCCTAGCGGCATATTCAATACGTATTAAAGATTTCGTTCTACAGCAGCTCCTGAAATGTAAACCTAGGATTTTTTGTGTTTTTCACTGCGTCAATGGCGCGGCCACGGGGTTTTAGTCTTACAACTCCTAAAATATAAACCCAGATTTTTATTTTCTATATTTTTACAAATTCAATCTGTTATTTACCTAAATTTCAGGTCACTGCAACGCTTAGTTTTAAATATCTCTGTGGCCGCGAGGTTTGCCGCGTTTCAATGGCGCGGCCACGACGTTCAAACCCTTATAACTTTTTTATCATGGCTTTGACAAATTTATGGGGGATCAACTTTTACAAAATCTTGGCATGTATTTAAAAATAAATGTCACGGCCTCACCATTGAAACGGACACGATTATTGGGCTTTTGATCCATAATCAATGCACACATACTTTTCCTCAGTAGAGGATTTTTTCTGGTTGGCAACACTGCTGTCAATGTCACTAGGTTCCATCTGTCATTCGATCGTCGAGTCCCTATAATGTACGTCACTGTAATACACATACCAGCAATGCACGACATTAGATTGTACAACACGGGCGTGTACAACCTTGGGAAACGAACTATCACGATGTCTCCAATTGCTGGGCTGTATCTTGCTTGTCCGATCCGAGAGTGTACGGCATGATAATTGGCGACATCACGTGATTGGCCGATTGGTTGGCCAATCAGGTGACTCGAAATTTTTTGACTTGGATACTAGGTAATTGAGCTAGGTAGTGCTGTTCCGAAAGACGATTGATTACGTGATTGAAAAGTTGATAGGGGCTGGATTAGCCATTGATGGTCGGTATAACACGTTCCATTTTACGTTCGCCAGCAATGTAAAAAAGGCGAATAAAAAATCTGTATAAATTGCATGTAAAAACACGACAGTATCGCGCCAGTGTCATTTTGGCTCCGGTAAGGGTGCGATATTTGAAATTAGAATTTGGGTTGGTTTTTTGTTTGTTTGTTGAGGTTGATTGATGTGTTTAAAAAACGTAGTCGACACTCAACAGATGGTCGGAATGGGCAAAAAAAAAAGCTGCCAGTGCTGCCGCCCTATACCCCGTCAGCCATGTCATCGGATTTCTGCATTTTGGCTCTCGCCATCCCGAACATTACCAACCTGTAGAAGCAGCATAAGATCTACATATTCGCTACGGTCAGTAGCGGCGTTAGGGTAGGGCGTCGGAAATAAAGGGGCGCCTCTTTATATCTATCTATCACATAAAGGGGCGCCTGTTACGTCCACGCCGTCGAGGCCCGTCGCGACTTCCCGGTCCTTGGCTTTCCCGACCCTTGCTCAAGACAGCTGGCGATGCTGAGCCTGTAGTTTTAAATCAGCTCCTAAATAATGATATCACTCAGATCCAGGCTGTCCCTTTGCTGTCCTGCCCCAGCGACGCCCCATGCCGAGGCTCGTACCCTACACGGGGTGCCCTTAGCGTGTAGTCCCTTAATTTGTAAGTTTTTTGCCCAGTTTAGGCACAAAGCAAGGTAGCCATCGGCAACGCCCTAGTTACGACGAACCACGCGAGTCGCGTCCCGTGAGCACACAAGTCTCGTGCGACACCGCGCCGCCGCTGGCGGCAGGCGCGGCGCGCGGCGCCTGCACTGACTTTTTGCACGTCATCACGCTAACAGGCGCAGAGGAGAAATGCGTAGTATGACGAAGTCGTTTGATCGGCAGCGCGTGCGCGTGGTGGGAGCGAGACGACGTTTTTTCACGGGTGACCACTGAAAACCAGCGCTGTGCCGTGGGTTTCCATAGCACAGCATCATGCTGAGTGGTAACCCGCTTGTCGCAGTCACGACGTGCAAGCTGCGAACGTCTTTTTTTTTTAATTTATGCTTTGTATGTTTATTGTTATTTTTTTGTTTTTTTTTTATCATTTTGTACGATGCACGTCATGTCCCTGCGACAAATAAATATTTTTTCTTTCTTTCCGACTTTCTTTTTCTTTAACGCACTCAAAACATTATGCTGATTCTGTATTACCCGTGGTTCCATGGCATTAGGGATTGTTTCTTGGACTTCTGAATAATAATATCGATAGAAAATCCATAATAACAGCATAAGTTCGTCAAGCTTAGTTTATTTGTCAGGTTGTGTCTTGAATACAATATTATTTGCAGCCGTAACAAATATGACATGCAGTTATATGCATTAAAATCATAAACAACCCTTTTAAAGCCATTTAACTCCATTTTAGTAAGTTAAAGTCCAAGTTAGTAATAACTCTATCTTGCACTTTGGTAAAATACACAAAAATACGTGAAATTGTATTTAATTAATAAGAACGACCGCCAGATACAACTATTTTCTTATTCGTTAGTTTTTAATTTAACTATTTATTTCTTTTGTCTGACACTTTCAAAAGCAATTTTAGCGGAATTTGGTGGTTTTTTCATAATTCAAATTTCTGAAATCTGGCGACATTTTACTCTTGACCTAGCGCCTTAAAAAAAATGCAAGGTGGCAACCCTGGTCGATTCTGCGCTTCTGTGTGAGTTTGAAAAAAAACGAATCTTCTGGTCTATTAAAAGTCTTGTTTTTTTTCAGTGCCATCTTGCCCACGGGCCCACCCAGGCATGGACAACTTCGAGGAAATACCCGGCTTCCGTGGCGCTACGCGCTGGTATCAACAAGGGGGACACTTCTTCGTTGTCTTTCGGTCGTCAGGGCTCAGCACCTATCTTAGGTGCCACACCCATAGATGCCCCGTCGCATGGGTCCTGAGAGCTGGTCAGCCAGGGCCCATACAAGGAGAACATGACCATGACCCTACTCCTTGGGTTAGAAACAGGTTTGTTAAATCAATTAAATTTGTCGTAGATATGGTTGCTGGGATGAATCCATCCATATCGCCCTGTGTGTGCTTTATGAGAAGACTGAGAAACCAGGTAGCACTACAGATGTGGACCAAAGTTGGCTCTCTAACTCTGGCAACCTGTATTTCTTTTTACATACCTATCTGTATGCGACTGTCATTATTAATTAATACTTACAGCATATCGCATTATGCTACGTATCCTTTATTTAATAAATAATATTGCCACAAGGTAATGGATGTTATTCGGTTTTACAGGAACAATCTTTTTCAAGCCCTAAAAAGGAGAGCTTCATCAGAAGCAACACCACTTAGTGCTATCTATGAAGAGGGGGCAGCTAGGTGAGTATCTAACTAATTATTAATATATACCTTTCATTATTGTTTATGTATATGAGATGTAGCCTAAATTTGCAGCACAAAGCAGTACATTGTCAAATGACCTTAATAAAAGTTGACAACCTTGAGATCCTTGGGACCATAAAATGGGGGTCAATTTTTTGATAGAAATGATTATCGGTCCCTGGGACTGTAATGGGCCATAACTTCGTTTGGGACTTTGAAACAAAAATTTGATTTGTTTTCTTTGCGTTTCATAATGCCCCAAAGGCACAACTCCAACAACCAACTCCTATATCCCACCCCAAAGTTGACTCTTTGACCGGTTTGTCTGTCTTTTTGCATGTTTTATTATAATTAGTGCATGTCTTATTTATAGGTATCCTGATGCTGTGCCATATCTGCTCTACGAGTCAGTGGTGTCGTCGATGCGGTCCTGGCGGCGATCAGTCGTCCCTCCAGTACCCAGGACCCTTGAGGCATACGGGTGGTGCTCACGGATCATCACACTTATAGCAATTTGCTATTAGGACTGTTTCCGCGGGCGGCGACTCGGCTATCATTTTGATATTGCCTAATTTTATTGCGTGCCTCCGAGCCTCTGAAATGGTGGTTCTGCATGGCACATTTTTAACAGTGCCGGCTGGGTTACCTGCTGCCCAAATTTTGACCCTGCACGCGGTGATCGCTGGTCACTCATTTCACTCAGTTATAGTCTTGATGCAGAATCGTCGCAGGCTGCTTTACGAAGCGGTCCTTTTGCGCGTTTGGCAGGCTGCCGGAAACCCAAGGCCTGTGCATATTGTAACAGACTATGAGCAGGCTCTTCAGAGAGTGCTCCAGTCTGTTTCAAATGTGCCAGTGTCAGGGTGCCTTTTCCACCTATTTCAGGCGCTTCTTCGACAAGTGTCGTCTGACAGGGCATCCCGGCGGCCCACCGCAACACTGCTGGCTACAAGCTGGTGCAGCCGTACGCCGCGCTGGCATACCTGCCAGCTGATCGCATTGTGCTCGGGCTGGCAGAAGTGCCAGGTATCGCGGCAGAAAGAGGTCTGCCATACAACGAAGAATTCCACAATCACTTTGTTGCACAATGGATGGTCAGGGTGAGCTAAACATATTATTTTTGTAGTATTGTATCAAACCTGCCGCTATGAGGTTGTGATCCCAACGGAGAGAAAGAACTTTGTGTCTTTGTTTCTAGTTTAGGTAATTAAGAAATTGCAGACATAGAAAACGTAATTTTTATTTACAGGAGGGACCCGAGAGGACCTCTGAAGGCCCCACCAAACCTCCAATGTGGCTGAGAGTTTTCACGCTTCTTTGCGCAGATCTCTCTCTGGAAACCGAAATGTATGGAGGTTCACAGGTAAAACAAATATGCAAATATTTAGTAAAAAGTATATTGTAAATGTATTGTAGTTAAGCAAAATAGTATTATCTAGAAAGTAGTAAATAGATTATTTTTAATGGAGAAGTTTCGTCACGCATGGCGCGAAATTATTTTAGAGATATTTTCATGAATCTTTTACGCATAGGTTTAATTTTACTTAGATTTTCAAATTTAATTGAAAAAAAAATAATTGGAATCTTCTCCATTATATAAAAAGGGACGTTGACTCATTTTAAGTGTTTCATTCATAGATTTATAATAGCACTGTTCCATTTTCGAACCTAATGGGTGTCAATGAAACACTTAAAACTCTGCTGTTTTTCTATCCCTCTGTCACAGGGCTGTTTCTTTTGCACCATATTAGGTAGACTTTCAAGTCTTATTAATACGGCCACTGCCAATAAAGAAAATAAGTGTTTTTTTCTTTCAGTTTCTATTATTATTGTATGGACACGTCCGAGCCGAGCCTCACTTACTATTAGTATATCAGTCAAGTCAATCAATACCCTTTTTTTAACTAAAGTAACTTCTCTTCTTCCTAAATATTTAATTTACTTCTACTTCTAATGTAACTTTCAAATGAATCAACTTTCTGTTATTCTTGTTATATTATTGTTTAGTTACGCATGTATAAGTAGAGTATTTTCTGTATGTATTTGTGTTGTAATATTTTTTTGTCTGTCTGAAATATATTCCCATTTTCCATAGAGAAATTTGCTCTAGAGTTGGCATAGAGCTGGACTTACCCTTTGCCAAAGTGTGTACAAACGCACGGTGGGCTGGAAATCGGCTTTCATAGACTTAGGGATTTCAATTTGCAAGTGCCTGATTTTTTGCCGGATATCGCTTCTATTAGTCATTACGATGTACAAAAATGACACCCGAGTTAATTCTGCCCAAAAACGAAGGAAATATAATTTTTTTACGAAAAATTTGTATGAAGCTAGTATGAAAAATCGAATTATCTCCTAAACGGCATGTTTAACCGTAATATCCTTGGAGGTGGTCATAGTGCTAATTATTTATGATTTGTTGGTTGCCGATTTGACGAAAAATTTAATGCTTTTTTTTTTAAATCGTCAAAATATTGTTATTTATTTTTACATGTAAAACGATCCCTTTTAGTGTCGAAGTTAAAAAGTTCGATATGTTATTAACCCAAATATTAAGAACACAAAACAAGAAAAATTAAATAAAAAAATTGCTGTTTTTGGACACATTTTTATTAATTTAAATAAAAAAAGATAAAGTTATATTATATACAAAATATTTTAATTTAAGGAATTAATACTAAGCATTTGTAAAATAAAGTAAAATAAATAAAAAAAAAGACAAAATATCATTAAATATTACAAAAAAAAAACCCAAACACACTCAAATACAAATTTACAAATATGTACATATATAATTTTTTTACAAATTTTCCTTATCACTCTCGTTGTCTGACTCCAATTCTGAGTCAGCATCCAGATTGGATATATCCAAAAACTCTAACTCAGTTTCCTGAAATAGGATTAAGTCAAGAGTTTCAGCAAAAAAGCTCTGCTTTTTCTTGGCATCTAACTTAGGCCTTTGTGCACTTAGCAAAGGATCCGAAGAAACAACAAGCATATTTAAAATGTCTTGAATGGAATCCTGCCTACTTCTTTTCCGCGAATGATGTTCTCGAAACCGAACTGGCCACGGAGATCTTTAAAACTAAGCGTTGCAGTGACCTGAAATTTAGGCAAATAACAGATTTAATTTGAAAATATTGTAAAAATATAGGAAAAAAACCTGGTTTTTGTATTTTAGAAGCTGTAAGACTAAAACCCCGTGGCCGCGCCATTGAAACGGTGAAAAATACGTTATCGCGAATATCTGGCTGAAAAAGCATCGCAGATTCGCAGAGGTATGAAGTTTTTTGTAAAACCTAGATTTGAATTTGTCAAAATAGATAAAAATGCACAAAAAAATCCTAGGTTTACAGTACAACAATTTACATTTCAGGAGCTGTAGAACGGAATCTTTTATATATCTTGAATATGTCGCTAGGGTGACAATGACCATGGATTATTGTTTACAGAAAACTTTACACCTATTTTATTAGAAATTATATCTCAAGGATTCTACATGAAATTAAAATTAAACGCTAGGGTACAAAAAATATGTTTATATCTTTAAGACTCGTTGCTTGATAGCTGAAAATACTGTGGTTTTGAGTACACGTGCGAAACCATAGCAGACAACTTTGCAATTCCGTTTACAATTTTCGTAATTCCTGTAAGATAGAATAATTTGGTGAATAATAATTGTATACCTACTCAAACCCATAACTAAGTATGTCTAAGACAAAATTCTGATAGAAATAATTTGTCGTACCAAACGATAGTTGAATGTAAAAATGTGCATCCACAGCCGAAGCTACTTATTTTAAAGCACCAAGATAACATTTGGTAATATTTAGTAATTTTTGTGGCCTTTTCCAAATTTCGCAATGAAGTCCACGAATGCTCTATAAAAAGTAACTGAATGCAGCCGTAGCAATGGTTTGGTATAAGGTGGACACGTGACCAGGCCTCCGTCACTCGATCAAAATTACGCGCTTAAGTATCTACAGCTCGCGCTCGCCCGAGCGAGCTTAATTCAGTCGGTTGCCACGCGCTTGCTCGGGACTACGTACTGCACCCGCGCTTTTAATAATGGCAAAATCTAGTGCATATTGCAGTGTAGACGGCTGTCAAAATAAAACTACCAACAAAAGTTTATCCAAAATAAGTAAGTATATTACAAAACAAACATGTTTCTTCATTTTAAAGCATATAATAAAAGCTCGAACTTTTTTGGAGGACTAAAAGTTCCACCAGAATCTTTTATGAATTACATTAAAGAATTAGAAACTTTATTCTTGAATAATTAAAAAAAAAAACATTAACTAGCCGGCCAGGAAGCAACCTGTGTAACATGCTAAAGTAAGTAGAATTTACACATTTATGTACATGTTTTCCTAAGGAGTACTTATTAAAGTAATTTGTTAGATTTAGCATGTTAGCGACGATCAGATTTAATAATTGAAATTTAAGAGAGGGGAAAAAGTTCATTGACCATTATATTGAAGTGAAGCATTTGTGATTTTCAAAAAATAACGTATTTTTTAATGTAAAAAACTGTTTTTAGTCACCTATAATCTTTAGTGTAATCATTTCTTAGCCTACACAGCCCTAGCATTGCTTTAAAGGACGCACGTGATCGCCCGACACCACGCCAGACGACGCGACGTAATAGATACTGTCGGGCATCAGCGTAAGATACATTTTAGCTCGCACGAACGTCTGTAATATTTTTGAAGGTTACTAAAGCGTTAGGTATCGAACTTTTTCTATGGAGAGAAGTATCTGTACTTACTTAATCTGTGACGTGACTAAAGGACAAGAACATTCTAACACTTTCTCCCGCGCTTCACCCGTGTTCCGTTTGCTCTTGTGCACTATGTGTCTGTGGCCATGTTAATTCCTGCAGTGCTATTCAATGTCGGAATGTATGACTTAATTACATCGGTTATTTCTGGCAGAATTTAGTCTTAGACATACTTAGTTATGAGTCTGAGTAGGTATACAATTATTATTCAATAAATTATTCTATTTTACAGGAATTACGAAAAATGCAAACGGAATTGCAAACTTATCTGCTATGGTTTCGCACGTGTACTCAAAACAACAGTATTTTCAGCTATCAAGCAACGATTTTTAAAGAAATAAACATATATTTTGTACCTTATCGTTTAATTTAAATTTAATTTAGAATCCTTGAGATATCATTTCTAATAAGATAGGTGTAAAGTTTTCTGTAAACAATAACCCATGGTCACCCTAGCGGCATATTCAATACGTATTAAAGATTTCGTTCTACAGCAGCTCCTGAAATGTAAACCTAGGATTTTTTGTGTTTTTCACTGCGTCAATGGCGCGGCCACGGGGTTTTAGTCTTACAACTCCTAAAATATAAACCCAGATTTTTATTTTCTATATTTTTACAAATTCAATCTGTTATTTACCTAAATTTCAGGTCACTGCAACGCTTAGTTTTAAATATCTCTGTGGCCGCGAGGTTTGCCGCGTTTCAATGGCGCGGCCACGACGTTCAAACCCTTATAACTTTTTTATCATGGCTTTGACAAATTTATGGGGGATCAACTTTTACAAAATCTTGGCATGTATTTAAAAATAAATGTCACGGCCTCACCATTGAAACGGACACGATTATTGGGCTTTTGATCCATAATCAATGCACACATACTTTTCCTCAGTAGAGGATTTTTTCTGGTTGGCAACACTGCTGTCAATGTCACTAGGTTCCATCTGTCATTCGATCGTCGAGTCCCTATAATGTACGTCACTGTAATACACATACCAGCAATGCACGACATTAGATTGTACAACACGGGCGTGTACAACCTTGGGAAACGAACTATCACGATGTCTCCAATTGCTGGGCTGTATCTTGCTTGTCCGATCCGAGAGTGTACGGCATGATAATTGGCGACATCACGTGATTGGCCGATTGGTTGGCCAATCAGGTGACTCGAAATTTTTTGACTTGGATACTAGGTAATTGAGCTAGGTAGTGCTGTTCCGAAAGACGATTGATTACGTGATTGAAAAGTTGATAGGGGCTGGATTAGCCATTGATGGTCGGTATAACACGTTCCATTTTACGTTCGCCAGCAATGTAAAAAAGGCGAATAAAAAATCTGTATAAATTGCATGTAAAAACACGACAGTATCGCGCCAGTGTCATTTTGGCTCCGGTAAGGGTGCGATATTTGAAATTAGAATTTGGGTTGGTTTTTTGTTTGTTTGTTGAGGTTGATTGATGTGTTTAAAAAACGTAGTCGACACTCAACAGATGGTCGGAATGGGCAAAAAAAAAAGCTGCCAGTGCTGCCGCCCTATACCCCGTCAGCCATGTCATCGGATTTCTGCATTTTGGCTCTCGCCATCCCGAACATTACCAACCTGTAGAAGCAGCATAAGATCTACATATTCGCTACGGTCAGTAGCGGCGTTAGGGTAGGGCGTCGGAAATAAAGGGGCGCCTCTTTATATCTATCTATCACATAAAGGGGCGCCTGTTACGTCCACGCCGTCGAGGCCCGTCGCGACTTCCCGGTCCTTGGCTTTCCCGACCCTTGCTCAAGACAGCTGGCGATGCTGAGCCTGTAGTTTTAAATCAGCTCCTAAATAATGATATCACTCAGATCCAGGCTGTCCCTTTGCTGTCCTGCCCCAGCGACGCCCCATGCCGAGGCTCGTACCCTACACGGGGTGCCCTTAGCGTGTAGTCCCTTAATTTGTAAGTTTTTTGCCCAGTTTAGGCACAAAGCAAGGTAGCCATCGGCAACGCCCTAGTTACGACGAACCACGCGAGTCGCGTCCCGTGAGCACACAAGTCTCGTGCGACACCGCGCCGCCGCTGGCGGCAGGCGCGGCGCGCGGCGCCTGCACTGACTTTTTGCACGTCATCACGCTAACAGGCGCAGAGGAGAAATGCGTAGTATGACGAAGTCGTTTGATCGGCAGCGCGTGCGCGTGGTGGGAGCGAGACGACGTTTTTTCACGGGTGACCACTGAAAACCAGCGCTGTGCCGTGGGTTTCCATAGCACAGCATCATGCTGAGTGGTAACCCGCTTGTCGCAGTCACGACGTGCAAGCTGCGAACGTCTTTTTTTTTTAATTTATGCTTTGTATGTTTATTGTTATTTTTTTGTTTTTTTTTTATCATTTTGTACGATGCACGTCATGTCCCTGCGACAAATAAATATTTTTTCTTTCTTTCCGACTTTCTTTTTCTTTAACGCACTCAAAACATTATGCTGATTCTGTATTACCCGTGGTTCCATGGCATTAGGGATTGTTTCTTGGACTTCTGAATAATAATATCGATAGAAAATCCATAATAACAGCATAAGTTCGTCAAGCTTAGTTTATTTGTCAGGTTGTGTCTTGAATACAATATTATTTGCAGCCGTAACAAATATGACATGCAGTTATATGCATTAAAATCATAAACAACCCTTTTAAAGCCATTTAACTCCATTTTAGTAAGTTAAAGTCCAAGTTAGTAATAACTCTATCTTGCACTTTGGTAAAATACACAAAAATACGTGAAATTGTATTTAATTAATAAGAACGACCGCCAGATACAACTATTTTCTTATTCGTTAGTTTTTAATTTAACTATTTATTTCTTTTGTCTGACACTTTCAAAAGCAATTTTAGCGGAATTTGGTGGTTTTTTCATAATTCAAATTTCTGAAATCTGGCGACATTTTACTCTTGACCTAGCGCCTTAAAAAAAATGCAAGGTGGCAACCCTGGTCGATTCTGCGCTTCTGTGTGAGTTTGAAAAAAAACGAATCTTCTGGTCTATTAAAAGTCTTGTTTTTTTTCAGTGCCATCTTGCCCACGGGCCCACCCAGGCATGGACAACTTCGAGGAAATACCCGGCTTCCGTGGCGCTACGCGCTGGTATCAACAAGGGGGACACTTCTTCGTTGTCTTTCGGTCGTCAGGGCTCAGCACCTATCTTAGGTGCCACACCCATAGATGCCCCGTCGCATGGGTCCTGAGAGCTGGTCAGCCAGGGCCCATACAAGGAGAACATGACCATGACCCTACTCCTTGGGTTAGAAACAGGTTTGTTAAATCAATTAAATTTGTCGTAGATATGGTTGCTGGGATGAATCCATCCATATCGCCCTGTGTGTGCTTTATGAGAAGACTGAGAAACCAGGTAGCACTACAGATGTGGACCAAAGTTGGCTCTCTAACTCTGGCAACCTGTATTTCTTTTTACATACCTATCTGTATGCGACTGTCATTATTAATTAATACTTACAGCATATCGCATTATGCTACGTATCCTTTATTTAATAAATAATATTGCCACAAGGTAATGGATGTTATTCGGTTTTACAGGAACAATCTTTTTCAAGCCCTAAAAAGGAGAGCTTCATCAGAAGCAACACCACTTAGTGCTATCTATGAAGAGGGGGCAGCTAGGTGAGTATCTAACTAATTATTAATATATACCTTTCATTATTGTTTATGTATATGAGATGTAGCCTAAATTTGCAGCACAAAGCAGTACATTGTCAAATGACCTTAATAAAAGTTGACAACCTTGAGATCCTTGGGACCATAAAATGGGGGTCAATTTTTTGATAGAAATGATTATCGGTCCCTGGGACTGTAATGGGCCATAACTTCGTTTGGGACTTTGAAACAAAAATTTGATTTGTTTTCTTTGCGTTTCATAATGCCCCAAAGGCACAACTCCAACAACCAACTCCTATATCCCACCCCAAAGTTGACTCTTTGACCGGTTTGTCTGTCTTTTTGCATGTTTTATTATAATTAGTGCATGTCTTATTTATAGGTATCCTGATGCTGTGCCATATCTGCTCTACGAGTCAGTGGTGTCGTCGATGCGGTCCTGGCGGCGATCAGTCGTCCCTCCAGTACCCAGGACCCTTGAGGCATACGGGTGGTGCTCACGGATCATCACACTTATAGCAATTTGCTATTAGGACTGTTTCCGCGGGCGGCGACTCGGCTATCATTTTGATATTGCCTAATTTTATTGCGTGCCTCCGAGCCTCTGAAATGGTGGTTCTGCATGGCACATTTTTAACAGTGCCGGCTGGGTTACCTGCTGCCCAAATTTTGACCCTGCACGCGGTGATCGCTGGTCACTCATTTCACTCAGTTATAGTCTTGATGCAGAATCGTCGCAGGCTGCTTTACGAAGCGGTCCTTTTGCGCGTTTGGCAGGCTGCCGGAAACCCAAGGCCTGTGCATATTGTAACAGACTATGAGCAGGCTCTTCAGAGAGTGCTCCAGTCTGTTTCAAATGTGCCAGTGTCAGGGTGCCTTTTCCACCTATTTCAGGCGCTTCTTCGACAAGTGTCGTCTGACAGGGCATCCCGGCGGCCCACCGCAACACTGCTGGCTACAAGCTGGTGCAGCCGTACGCCGCGCTGGCATACCTGCCAGCTGATCGCATTGCGCTCGGGCTGGCAGAAGCGCCAGCTGTCGCGGCAGAAAGAGGTCTGCCATACAACGAAGAATTCCACAATCACTTTGTTGCACAATGGATGGTCAGGGTGAGCTAAACATATTATTTTTGTATTATTGTTTCAAACCTGCTGCTATGAGTTTGTGGGTGTGATCCCAACGGAGAGTAACAACTTTGTGTCTTTGTTTCTAGTTTAGGTAATTAAGACATTGCAGACATAGAAAACGTAATTTTTATCTTACAAGAGGGACCCGAGAGACCTCTGTCTATTAAAGGCCCCACCGGACCTCCAATATGGCTGAGAGTTTTCACGCTTCTTTGCGCAGATCTCTCTCTGGAAACCCAAATGTATGGAGGTTCACAGGTAAAACAAATATGCAATTATTTAGTAGAAAGTATATTGTAAATGTATTGTAGTTAAGCAAAATAGTAGTATCTAGAAAGTAGCAAGTTGACTATTTTGAATGGAGAAATTTAGTCGCACGCATGGGGGAAATTATTTTGCAAGCGGAATTTTAAGCCCTATTACTGCTCTATTTGTATATTATCATGAATCTGTTACACTTATGTTTAATTTTGCATGCATTTTCAAATTTAATTGAAAAAAAAAATTGGAATCTTCTCCGTTATATAAAAAGGGACGTTGACTCAGTTTAAGTGTTTCATTCATAGATTTATAATAGCACTGTTCCATTTGGGTGTCAATGAAACACTATAACTCTGCTGTTTTCCTATCCCTCAGTCACAGGCTGTTTCTTTTGCACCATAAATAATAGTAGACTTTCAAGTCTTATTTATTCTTTTTCCACTGCCAATAACGAAAATAAGTGTTTTTTTTTTTCAGTCTCTATTATTATTGTATGGGGGTCCCAACCCTTTCGTGTCCGAGTCTCACTTACTATTAGTATATCAGTCAAGTCAATCAATACCCTTCTTTTAACTAAAGTAACTTCTCTTCTTCCTAAATATTTAATTTACTTCTACTTCTAATGTAACTTTCAAATGAATCAACTTTCAGTTATTCTTGTTATTTTATTGTTTAGTTACGCATGTATAAGATAGGTAGAGTATTTTCTGTATATTTGTGTTGTAATATTTTTTTGACTGTCTGAAATATACATATTCCCGTTTTACATAGAGAAATTTGCTCTAGAGTTGGCATAGAGCTGGACTTACCCTCTGCCAAAGTGTGTACAGACGCGAGACGGCAGCACATCAAGCTACCCGAAACTGTCTTATATTTCCAATCAAACTTGAATCTAATGCTTTAGCTATAAAGTTGATGTTTTGGCGTCTGTACATACATTGGCCGTTAGCTAGAGATGTTTGATAAAGAATAAGAATAATTTATTTGCTTAAAATACAGGTGTAACCAGTTGTTAAAATTGGTGGTATGGGCACAAACCATATTTTGAAACTAGTACCATATTATAAAATTAGTTCATTCGCTAGCAGATGCCATTGCTTATCGTGATAAGTTGCAAGCAAGTGCTCGCCGTTCTCGCGTTCTCTCGCGAAGTTTTTTGAATAGCAAGATTATTTCTTAATTACAAGGAATTAATTTGTTAGGTTACTTGTTCAAATCGATTATTGGTGTCCGTTTCAATGGCGCGACCATGACAGTTTTTTTTTAAAACCATGCTTAGATTTTGTAAAAATTTGTAAAAGTTGATCCCCAAAACCATAAATTTGTCAAAGCCATGGTTAAAAAGTTATAAGGGTTTGAACGTGGCCGTGCCATTGAAACACGGCGAACCGCGCGGCCACGGAGTCTTACAGCTCCTAAAATATAAACCCAGGATTTTTTTCTATATTTTTACAATTTTTTACAAATTTATCTGTTATTTACCTAAATTTCAGGTCACGGCAACGCTTATTTTTAAATATCTCCGTGGCCGCGCGGTTTGCCGCGTTTCAATGGCGCGGCCACGTTCAAACCCTTGATAACTTTTTAACCATGGCTTTGAAAAAGTGTTTTTGGGGATCAACTACAAAATCTTGGCATGTATTAAAAAAAAAAACTTGTCATGGCCGCACCATTGAAAGGGACACGATTATTGGGCTTTTGATCCATAATCAATGCACAGATCTTTTTCCTCAGTAGAGGATTTTTTCTGGTTGGCAACACTGCTGTCAATGTCACTAAGTTCCAACTTCCATCTGTCATTCGATCGATTTTAATAATACCAAAACAAAACATCATTATAGTTCATTTTGATGTTTTTTTTTTGGGTTAAAAGATGCAAAAACTATTAATGTGTAGAATATGTTTAGCGGAGAACGTTCGCATGCATGTAGTGGTCGACAAGAACTTACATGAACTATACGAGAAGCTGACTAATATACCAGTAAAAATACTTTTTCAATTAATGAATTTCTAGTTATATTATATTTTAACTGCCTCTTATCTCATAAAATAGAATTCCTATGCATCTTCGGTCAGAAGATCGTCTTAGGGAAAAATAGAAATGGTCGACAATGGTAAAGAAAAACTGTGCGAGGATACCTGGACATCACCAATCTGCCTTGTAAAGAGTGATAATCAATGCTTATACCTTCGCTGTCAGACGCGAACAGAAAATGTCCTCACACACGGACAGTTTTACTTGTAAAAAAGTTCAAAGTATTATAATCACTCAAACAAAATGTTGTATGACAAGTTTTGTTGCAGTTTGTAACCGAAGACAATAGACCGCTTCTTGCTTGTTTCTTCTGCAACGCTAAACTTAAGAAATGCTTCAGTTTGCAGAAGAAGTGTTTGGAAGCCGAAGAGCTGTTTGCTCAGTTGATGGATGAGGGTTATAAGGTGAGGTATTCTTCAACCGAAATTTATGCTTGTAACTTCCGATATCAGTTCCTTTAATGTGTAACAATTTGTGCCTGGATTCTATGCAAACCATACCATGGAGTGTTGAATGTGTGTATGCTTGTGACAATAATGAAGCAGGTTACTCCACATATTACTGCTACAACTTCAGTATAAAACTTGTACATGTATGTGGCATTTTGATATTGATTCTCTCTCATGTTGGCACAAGCTACGCAAGCTTGTGCAGTTGGTAGCACAGCCAACTTTCCAGGGTGTGTTGGCATTGGGCATACTTAAGTATACTCACTTTTGGAGGCTCTTTTGTAAACTTTGCCCCATACTGGAAATTTCTCCTGTATCATGGGCGCGTTTACAAACATTTAAATTCACATATACAAACAGTCAGACCCGGAACAGTAGACCTAATAAATAATAATACTATAATCATCTTTTTACAGGCTAAACATTTACTAAACCATGACTACATAGAAGCTTTCAGTGGGTTTATTAAAACTCCAGTAGAACACACTAGTATAGTTGAAAATCCTCAAATAGAAAGCATTACTATCAAGGAAGAATTACCAGACGTTTGTGAGGATAATATTGAGCCAAAGAAGGAAAATCAATGTGATGGTAAGTTTTAAGACCAAAAATAGTTGATCATTATTTACTATGTTGTAGTTTGGTTGGTCGGTTTCCTTTTTAAGGAAATATCTCGCCGACTGGTCGACACTTCGAGTGACCAGAGGGCTGGCTCTTTCTTTGGTCTAAGAATTGGCATTGCCATTCAACGTGGCTGCCAGTCTTCTGGGCACGTTTCCGGATGACATTGATGGGGAGGAGTACTTTGACGCCTAAGGGTCCTATTGTCGTCGTTGTATATAAGGTGTATCTGTTCATACACGAAATCTCTTAAAGGGTCATTATTCTCATCATTATGAAACTTTTACTATGGGAGCAACGCGAAATCGCGAAAAAAAAAAAACAGCTGTTCAGTACATTTTGACGAGTTAATGCGATCATATTGTAGGGAACAGCTGTTCTTTTTTTCGCGATGCCGAGGTTGGTCCCATAGTAAAAGTTGTTCATAATGATGAATGCAATGACCCCTTAACAGATTTCGTGTATGAATAGATAGACCCTACATATGTAGGAACTTACTTTTAGTCTTCTTTTTAGCATTATTTTAGTTCTATTTGTAGTCTTTAAATAAAATCACAATAAAAAAAGTTTTGCACATCTGTTTAGTTAGTTGCATCTGGATCAAAATTCCTTAATAATTTTGATATAATTACTTTGTGCATATAATTTAAAACAACAATATTGCCATCGTAATATTTTCACTATAAAAAAAAAAAGAAAAGAGAAACAGTTTTTTTATCTAGAAAATAAGGTGGAACGAAGTTTATCGTGGTCGGAATGTCATGGGATTTTTTTATTGAGTTCCTAGAAGAGTGGAGAAGGAAGTGAAAAAAAATATTTCGCCGCTCGAGACTTTTTTTTCGTCTGAAAAATTTGACGAATTCATATTGTGGCGTAATAGTGTGACCTGCGTGCATTCATTAAACGCTAATTTGGTCTGTTGGTTCATCATCCATGTAATGCATATTTCAAGTATTTTTTGGAAAACTTCCTATTTTCTTCAATTATTTTTAATATACCGGACTTGTAAGTCTAAGACTTCTTTTGTAATTGGTAACTGATACTTGTTCACGGATAACTGGACATAAAAATTTCCAAGAAAACCACTTTCCTGAGTGTAGTGACTAAAAATTAATTTGCAAATAGCAGAAAATCGTCTATGGTACTAGAAACTAGAAAATTATTTATAGATACTTGTTGAAAAAATTGAAATTGCGCGCAGAAACCCAAGCTTGCAACTAAATTAATCTTAGATAGAAATCGTGAGAAATGGTTACGTTAGAGTTTCGATAATTTTTGTAAATTTAACAGCAGCCCCTTTCCACCTTAGTCAGAAATAATCAACATTTATCGAGTACCTCCAAATGGTTTTATTATTTTTTGTTATCTGTGGAAAGCAGCTTTAATAGGATATTTACAGGAAAATATTTACGTTGACCGTCGTAGAAATATTTTACATAGACAATTTCCAGATAATTTTGAATTAATTTTTAGTCACTTCACTCGTAGAAGTGTTTTTTTTTTTTAATATTTTTCGCCTTGTAAAGTCGATATTTCCTTTAAAGTCGATATTTTAGAAATTTATTTATTTTATAAAATAGTTTTTTTTTTAAATGCTTGAAATATTACATGCACAATATTATGCGTTACATCAAAGTCAAAGTATTTTATTTGTTAAACATAGGTAACATGGTACATGGTATAAAATTTGTGTTGTATCACTGTTTTGCCTTGCAAGGCGTACAAATTAGACGTAAAAAAAAAAACTACAATCTAGATAAAACTGTTTCAAACAAGTAACGTCGTAAACAAGTGGATCGGACATTTTTTATTTTATTTTATGCTTGTATCATCTAAAAACTCATTGATAGAGTAGTAAGCCTTTTCAATCAAGATTTTCTTAAGTTGCGATTTAAAATTATTTATGTTGTTCATACTTTTAAAAGTTTTTGGTAGTTTATTGAAAATCTTTGGACCCATGACAATAAATAAAAAAGAACCAGACTAAATTGGCGTTTAATGGATGCATGCAGGTCACACTATTACGCCACAATATGAATTCGTCGAATTTTAGGTTATTCATAAACGAAAAAGAAATTCCAAATGAAAATAAAAAAAAAAACGTTGCGAGGGGCGATTTTTTAAAAAAATTCTTCTCTTCTCTAGGAGCTCAATAAAAAAGTCCCAAGAAAATCCGACCACTGTAAACTTCGTTTCACCTTTCGAGTATTTTTTCTCTAATTGCACTCGGCTAATCTTATTTGCACAAAATATTATTTTGTATTTTTACATTGAAGGAATAACTTTTAATTAACCAAAAAAAACACATTACCTTCTGAAATAAAACAATTGTAATATTAACGGGAAAAGAGCACATGGAAGGAATTCGGTGAGGCCTTTGACAAGCAGTGGGAAAGTACAGGCTACTAAAAAAATAATAATTAGAGCACTAATGTTGAGCATTTTTTGTTACTTACAGATCTTGAACTAGAAAACGTAGATATTAGCTGTCTGGATGTAGAATTTACACTCTCACACTGTTCTAAATCGCATTCAGAAGGTGATGTACCTTTAATCGGGATTAAAATTGATGTGGAAGAAGAACTAGAAGTACCTAAGAATGAAAAAAGAGCCGGGGAGACTAGTAGTAAGTGTAATAATCAATAGGAAAGCAAACAGAATGGTCTACATGATAAAAAGTGAAACGGGTGTTTATTTAGAGTCGGAGAACTTAGAATATTTTCGAATTAAGCTAAAAAATTAGGTTAAAGTAATTACCATAGTTAAACTGAAGTGGCAGTGGGCAGGGCACATTGCTCGCAGAACGGATGTCCGATGGGGCCGAAAAAAAAAGTTCTGGAGCGGCGACCGCGAACTGGAAGATGTTGCGTTGGTAGGCCTCCTATTAGGTGGACCGATGACCTGGTGAAGGTTGCGGGGATCCGCTAGATGCGAGTCGCACGGGACTGGTCAATGTGGCGACACTTGGGGGAGGCCTTTGTCCAGCAGTGGACGTCTTTCGGCTGAAATGATGATGATGATGAATTGAATGGACTTGTTGAGTTGTGTACATCTCCACTGTTGATAATGCATGGAAATGGCAGCCTTCTCGGACTCTATACTTTATCCTGATGGTCCGAAGCAGACATGCTTGACTTTGATCAGCACTTGTCAATAAATATACCGGGATATAAAAGATGCTATTGATTTTGACCACCTTTTGGTTGTATTTTTAGCAACTTACCTTGATTTTATTTAAACAAATTTTCGATTCGAGGGTTTCTACTTTTAACTATTTTAATTAAAGCTTAACTATTTAAATTCCAAAGCACCCTTGCCCTGAAAGTGAGGGTGGCATGCCATCTCTTCAGCCACTCCTTGATTATGGGTACTTTAACATTTCTATCACACTATTATTTAGGGTCTATCTATTCATACACGAAATCTCTTAAGGGGTCTTTGTACTCATCATTATGAACAACTTTTACTATGGGACCAACCTCGAAATCGCGAAAAACAAACAGCTGTTCCCTACAATATGATCGCATTAACTCGTCAAATATACAGAACAGCTGATTTTTATTTTCGCGATTTCGGGGTTGGTCCCATAGTGAAAGTTGTTTATAATGATGAGTACAATGACCCCTTAAGAGATTTCGTGTATGAATAGATAGACCTTATATACCACGGGCCATTCTACCACGGTCTAACAAGTTGAGAACTGAAATTCAGCGAATTAATTGTTTGAATGAATAGCCAAATATTGCAGGCAAAAATATGTCTTTTTTGTACTTCCAAACTTAAATATAGCATATAATATGCATATAATAATATATAATATAGCTAGCGGGTTAATTATAGACAAATTAAAAAACATCCTGATCAATTTTAACTGTCGCTAAATGTATTTTCAATTGAAAGACGTTATTTTTTTTAAATTATGCTTAAAATAATTTTAGTAAAACTGAGATTTTTTGTATTTTAAAACTTAATTAAAACCAAAGAGGTGATACTAGACTATAGATGTAAAAGTACTTAAATAATATGTAGTGAAATAAAACAATTTTAAATAGTAAACAAAAAATAAAAGTAATATTTGCTTACTTACAGATCTTGAACCAGAAAATGTAAACCCCCACCCACCTCATTCTGAATCAGATTCGGAAGGTGATGTACCTTTAATGACGTTTAAAACTGAAGTGAAAGTAGAACAAGAAGTATCCAAGAATAAAAGAAAAGCCGTGGAGACCAGTAGTAAGTATTAGTTACTTATCTAGCTGTAGGCCGCGATTTCGTTCGCGTGGAAATTTAGATGACTATGTGTGACATGTTCCTGCCTATGTTCTTCCCCAGGACATAATCTATCTCCCTGTCCAATTTCATTACGATCCGGTCAGCCGTTCAGTCGTGAAATGGTAACAAACAGAGTTTACTTTCGCACATTTAAAATATTAAGTGTCGTTGAGCTCCTTGAGTTGATAAGTCGAGCTACACGATAACTGACAAATGCTTGCACTGACAGGACAGGTCCACTCAAATCTGTGTGGTTCTTTCTTCAAGAGACCATCTCAGACACTAATCTGCATAGTCCTCATGTGAGTTAACCAAGATTATGTCTGGACTTTAAAAGAGAATATGACCTCTGAGTTTGTTTCGGCTGTTTCTTCTCAAAGTAGTTAGGTACGAAACAACGGCCCCATCTAGTTTAAAAAAAGAGACTTGTAAAAGTGTTTGTAAAAACCTATTTGCAAAATTAACATCATTTATAAGTATGGGTATCAATAAAGCTCACGGGACGCAACGGGTGCAATCCGCATGAAATTTGAAAACGCCCAAATGTACTCCAGTAATCACACTAATCACATAACATCACGTCTGCTTCACCCGTGGGGTCAGAGGTGTACAGTTTGTAGACCACTGGCTCTACCCTGCCGTACCCTGCTTGTTCACGATTTCAAACCTTACATAATTACTTACCAGATTTATAATCACAGGTGCGTCCGACGCGAAAAAGCCAAAACTAGACGCAGGAAGGACAAAATTAGAAGAAACAATTGCAGCGGTGCTAAAGAGAAATGAACAATCAAACTTAAAAGATATCCGGACAGCTCAAAATATTACGGCCGAGAGTGTCACTTGTATCAAAGAATCTTACAAATGTGATCAGCGTAGTTCAAATCTAGTAAACAAATTGAAAAAACATACTAGCACACAATCTCTTAGAAAGTCTTACAAATGTGATGTATGTCAGCGCAGTTTTAGTCAAAAAAGTAACTTAACATCACACATTCGAATACACACTGGTGAAAAACCTTATAAGTGCAATATATGTCAGCGTAGTTTCAGTATAAAGGATACTCTAACTAAACATGTTCGATTACACACTGGTGAAAAACCTAACAAGTGTGATGTATGTCAGAGTAGTTTTACTCAAAAGAGTGCATTAACAAAACACATTCGAATACACACTGGTGAAAAATCCTTAAAGTGTGACCTATGTCAGAGTAGCTTTACTCAAAAGAGTGCTTTAACAAAACACATTCGAATTCACACTGGTGAAAAATCCTTAAAGTGTGACGTATGTCAGCGTAGTTTTAATCAAAAGAGTACTTTAACAAAACACATTCGAATATGTACTGGAGAAAAAGCCTTAAAGTGTAATGTATGTCAGCGTAGTTTTAGTCGAAAGAATCTTTTAGCAAGTCATATTCGAAAACACACTGATGAAAAACCTAACAAGTGATGTGTCAGAGTAGTATTAATCAAATAAGTGCTTCTAACAAAACACATTAGAATACAAACGGCAAAAAAATAAAAATCTGTCACGATTATTTTTGTCGCAAGTTTCTTCCTTGTGCATAGGACCTAAAACATTGCTAAAATAATCAAGTTGCTGTATCATACGGTTTGTACAATAATATACATGACTTGCATTACGTTAGGTTTGCATGGCCTTTAATTTGACATTTGCGAGCAGGTGGTGTTAAAAAAAGGAGTATCATAGAATACTTAAACTGTTGTGCATACTTCACCTGTATTAGTTAATATTGCATGCTGGCACATCGGTTAAATACTGCTTTAGAAAATGGATAAAGAAAAACCCTTTAAAAAGGTTATGCAAATTGCAATCAGACTCCATCCGGCTCGAAGGACCATTAAATGTAAGGTCTCTTATTAGTTACACTTGCAGTTTCAAGTTTAAGTGGCAAGTAAAAAAGTATTTTGAGTTAGGTGAGTTGACTTAAACACACACATTTGGCAACACTAAAAGTTTATTAGATGTACCGATCACAACCAAGATAGAGTAGGTTGGATGCTAATCCGCGGTGTTGGCGTAAGTTAGTAATTTTTCAACTAAAAGTTAAATTAAACATTGTTTTCAATACGAAAGAGAAAAGTAGGTTGTTGCGTTTGCAGCCTAACGGTGTGTACGTAAACCGTACAAGTATGCTAACAACCTAAGAATAAACACATTTTTTTTAAATTACCTGACTGAAGTATTAATTGTATAATATAAAAATATAATAACCGAAGATACTAACTAACTACTTAGTTAATATTGAAAAACCTACTATTGCACTAAAATGTTAAAAAATGTAGTTCACTTTGATTTTACTTTTTATATATTATTGTATTTAAAAAAGTCTTCACGTTGTGAATAATCTGATTCATGATTGTTTATGTAAAAATAATGTAATACTCTATTATTTCGTAGTTTTTCTGTTATCAACAGTTTTTTTTCGTGTATAAAATAACCGTTTGTTGATGTTTTGTGCGTTTGTTGATTTCGATTTGGCCACAGGATAGGACTTGTAATTATTAACGAGTAACCTTTCTAAATTATTTTGTACTGAAATAAATACTTATTTGAAAAATATTTTTTATTTTTTGGTAACACTATTACGTACATTACTTTCATATCCGATACTACAAAAATTAAAGAAACTTACTTTTCGTCAGTTATTAAAGCACCTTAGGTAATAAGGTCTTAGAAGCTAGGTCTAGTCGAATCCTTTTTGACACAATGTAATGCTGTCTGATAATAATTAAGTATATGAGTTCACTGTCTAAGTGAATTCTTAATTTTGATTAGTTTTGAAATACAATGACAGTTCTGCACGGGTAGCGTCGGTTGAACCAACAAGAACGGTCAGTGTATATCAAAACTCGCTAAGTGATGATCACTATGAACTGTGAACAGAGATACGCAATAGCACTCAGTAGCGAAGGGTCAATTTTTGTAAGAGATGAGCCGGAATACATATCTTTAATGTGAGTAAATTATTTGTCTATAAAATACCGACTGTCATTTTTCAAAGGGAAGCCGGTAGGAATCGAGTTGTATGAAACCTTCGCCACTGATAGCCCCAGTCCTGGATTTGTCAATAGGCCGCGGCCTAGGGGCTCCAGATTTCAGAGGACGCTCACTCGATTTCAAAGGATAAAAGTGAAAAATTATCAAAGGTCTTCACTCAAGAAAAAATAAATTCTATAAATCTTCTCTACATACACTCGGTTCCAAAAATTACGGGTCAGTCACAAAAAATGAAATACCTCCAGAACTGTAAAAGTTAGATCAATGAAATAAAAAAGAGAAGAAGACTTTTTAGTTGCGCTTCTAATAGCATATTATTTAAACTGGTTGATGAAAAAAACTTCATTAGAATTTTTTTTTTTTTTTTAAATGACTATTTTTTAAAACAAAATTTTTGTTTCATGTCCAGGATGCTTTCCATTTCTATTCTTTCACAAAAAAAAAACATCGTGAACGTCTTCCACGTGCATAATTATTATTCTGTGAGGTGAAGCATGGCAGTCACGCTAGAGGAATGTACCAGAATCCTAACTTTTTGGAACTTGGGCGGAGCCAGCGTGAAACAGCCAGAAACATTGGTGTATCTTTGTCGACTGTTCAGCGGGTAGTCCAACGGTACCAAGAGACCGGATCACACCTTAGAAGACCAGGAAATGGCAGACCAAGATGCACAACGGCCAGGGAAGACAGACAACTGGTGGCTACAATGCTCCGAAATCGTTTTCAAACTGCTGTTGGTCTAAAAACTCACTTTATTCGCTTTGGAGGTGGCAATTTAAGCGCTCAAACAGTAAGAAGACGTCTTGCTGAAGCAAATTTGAAAACTCAAACTCAAAGCATTTATTTCAATTAGACCATTACAGGCACTTTTGAAAGTCAAACAAAAAAAAGCTAAGCTACAGTCACAGTCACAAGGCATAATAACTTGAGAAAGTACTGTAGTTGCACATTCCAAAGCGTAGATCTCTATGGAGAAGAATGAGCAAGAAACTCCATGGACACTCTTTTTAATCAAAATATTGTTACAAAATCTTGGTTACATCATTCACGTTGAGATTATACATATATGTGAGAACGATGTAGAAAGACGTGCACATTAAGAGCGCCCAGAGTAAAAGATTAAAATAATCAACACTTTCAAAATAAAGTAATTAAAATAAACCGTGGCAGCTAAGAGATGACCACTCCCAACTGACAGCGCCCGTTCACGAACATGACGCATGGCTCAGCGCCATTCAAATCAACCATATTGAAGGGAACCAAATGACCCAACACACGCGCCACCATCAGCGAGAAATTTGAGTGAGCATGACATTCTCTCAGCCACCAGGCTACATTCAAGTCAATGAAAGATAAATAAATGTAAATGGTTGCTTTACAGTACATAGTACTCACACATGTGCTATGCAATTATATAATATTATTAAGAGATGGAATCTATACAAAGCAAGGATATTATTACAATCTGCAGCTTCCAGCTTGCAGAAACCATTGAGGCCCGCATATGGCCCCAAACTGGAACGGGGACATCGAATTGCAAGACAGAGATACGTGCGCGAGCACCTAAACTGGACACTAGACGATTGGTCTAGGGCAGGGATTCCCAAAGTGGTCGATATCGACCCCTTGGGGTCGATATCGGTTTCCTAGGGGTCGACATAAACGAAAACTGATTATGGGGGTCGACGAGGTCTAAAAATCGACCCCTATTAAATTAACACAAGTTCTTATTTAAAACTTTCAAGATAGGTAGGTAGGTACTGTATTGTTTATGTTGTGTTACGTGTACTAAGAATAATTAATATTTATGTAGGAAATAGCATTGTTGTAGTAATATAAAGCCTCCAGTTCGTACAAGATGAAAAACTCGGCAAGTCAGTGTGGACAAGTTTGTGCAAGATAATGAGTTCGAGCGTACGTCTTTCAGGCGCGTTTTGACTTGCTCTCTATTTGACGCTTGCGCGATTTAACACGAACGAATTCATGATCAAGTTGCAAGTCCAAACATGTTCCTGATATTTTACTATTTAACGAGGTTGCACTTAGGTTGAAAGTTCATTTGCGTTTTGAAATTCGTTGGAGCTTGAACGATAATAACTCATATAAGTACTCATTTATTTCAAGAGATTACAAAGTTATTACATAGCTAAATTAAGTGAAGTAAAGTGACTGAAAAAGAATTTACAAAATGCTGAGCTCCCTACGCGAGTTAATAGCGTAACCACACAATATCTGCAGTTTATGAAAAATTAACAGGGTAAGTACCAAACAGTTTTTATCCGGCACAGCGCATCAGCATTGCCCCACTGCACACTGTGTGATAGTGATCAGTTGAGCTATCTGTAGATTGTTTGCAACAGTTTGCAGTTGCCTCAGTTGTTTCAATTGTAAAAATTTACCAGTAAATTTAACAGTTTATTAGGTATTGTTTTTAATTTAGGTACTTAGTTTCTTATTTTTTTATTTGCAGGATTACTGAGAGTTTTATGATGGCGGACACGAAAAAAAAATGCAGACAATACAGTTTGGACTACTTGAAGTTCGGATTTATTGCATCTCCATCAAATCAACACTTGCCGATGTGTCTCATATGTGAAAAAGTATTCAGTAACGATGCCATGAAGCCTTCAAAAATGGATGACCACTTATCGAGAGTACATGCTGACAAAAAAAGTAAGCCCTTGACATTTTTTCAAGCACTTAAAGAAAAACTAGACAAAAGGCCATCCATAAGATCGATGTTTGCGTCATCATCTATTAAAGACGATGATGGTTTACGAGCGTCCTATAATATATCTTTACTAATAGCGAAGTCGGGGAAACCCCACACAATTGGAGAGCAGCTTATCTTACCAGCCATTGCGGAGGTCCTTAACAATGTATTGCACAAACCCGCACATGATATTTTAAAGAGAATACCTTTGAGCAATAACACCGTTCAGAGACGCATAGACGAGATGGGACGCGATGTGGAAAACATTTTATGCAAGTTCTTACAGACCAACAGATTCTCTCTCCAGTTGGACGAGTCTACATTACCCGGCAATGAAGCTCTGTTGTTAGGATATGTTCGATATATCAAAGATGAAATTATGTGCCAAGAACTGCTTTTTGCTACATATTTAGAGACTGATACCAGAGGAGAATCAATTTTTCAGGCCGTGGAACATTTTTTTACTGACAAAGCTATTCCATGGAAGAACATTGTTTCTGTTGCGACTGATGGTGCACCGTCTATGGTTGGTCGTCATCGTGGTTTTATAGCTCACTTAAAGCGACAACTGCCTGATGTACTGGTCATTCACTGCGTGATTCACAGGCAGCATTTAGTAGCAAAAAAGCTGAGTCCTAGATTGCATAAGTCTTTACAATATGTAATAAATGCTATCAACAAGATTCGAAGCAATTCTTTGAACTCTCGGTTATTTGCTCAGCTATGTGAGGAAAACGACGAAGTCTTTACTCGATTACTTCTTCACACTGAAGTTCGCTGGCTATCAAGAGGCTCTTGCTTAGAAAGATTTTCAGCCGTTTTTGAATCTGTGTTGGAGTTTTTACAAGAAAAAGATCCGAATTTGAAAGAAAATCTGAACAATTGTAAAACAGATATTTATTACTTGACTGATATCTTTGGAATGTTCAACAAAGTTAATTTGCAGCTGCAGGGTGACGATCTTAACTTGATTAAAACAAAATCAATAATATCGGCCTTCGTGGGTAAACTAATCCTTTATAAACAAAATTTAGGCAGAAAAGAATATTCGCAGTTTCTGCATTTGTCAAAATTACCAGAAACGCTTCAAGATGATGACATTTTATTATATGTCACTCACTTGGACGCATTACACAAGGATTTTACGGAGAGGTTTGAGGATCTTTTAAATTTACAAATTCCTCAATGGATAATAAATCCGTACAATACCACAGCCATAGAAGAAGCCAATGTGATAATGCAAGAAGAGTTGATTACCATCAGCACAGACGAAGAGCTTAAGCAGAAGTTCAACCAAGGCTATCAGAAGTTCTGGTTGCAACGCAACATTGAAACACAGTATCCTACATTGTGGAACATTGCTGAAAAATACCTTATCGCTTTTCCATCATCATACCTAGTTGAAAAAAGCTTCAGTGTGGTAACAAACATTTTGACGAAACAAAGAAACCGTTTGAAAATCAACGAACGTGGAGATTTAAGGCTGCAACTCACCAATATTGAACCGGATGTAGCTAGATTGGTAGATAGTCACCAGGTTCATCCATCACACTGAATGTTTTATTTTCTCTTTGCGAATTAATACTTTTTTAAATATAATTTCCTACCTACTTAAAATTCTTTAAGTACCTAATTTGTAATAATCGTTATAAATTAAACTTGATATTTACTGAATTGTATGTCTTTTTATTTTGTTAAATTTTGATACGAAAATGAAGTCAATTTTACTCACTTAACCAAGTGCAAAGTTTTCCAATTGGTACCTTAGTACCTAGGTATTTTGTGTCAATAGGAAAAAACTAAAGATAGGCCCCCTTATTCATAATAGTCTGCTAACTTAAAGCATTGCTAATTCTCACTCTGTCTTCTTCTATTGACCTAAGTCAGAATGAAAAATAACACACTGTAGCAGCTGTTTTAAGTTAGCGGACCATTATGAATAAGGGGGTTGATCTTAAAAGTAGGTAATTTGGCCATGGGGGTCTGAGGTAACAGTTCATTTTGGAAAAGGGGTCACTTGTCCAAAATAGTTTGGGGATCCCTGGTCTAGGGTAATGTTCACGGACGAGTCTAAATTCATGCTTTATAAGCATGATGGTAGGCAGTTGGTGTACAGAAGACCCGGGGAGCGCTTCCATCAAGCGTGTGTGGAGGAAAAAGTGGCGTACGGTGGAGGCTCCGTACAAGTTTGGGCTGGGATTTCTGCTGAGGCCCGCACCGAGCTGGTACTCATTCAAAATGGAACTCTAAATGCAGAGAGGTACGTGGAAGAGATCCTCAATGAACATGTAGGTCCTTTCATGGCCAGGATGGACCGGCATGGCATATTAATGCATGATAATGCGCGTCCCCATACCGCCAGCATTGTACATGTCTACCTTGAAGAGGTCGGTATCGAACTCATGCAGTGGCCAGCGCGAAGCCCGGACTTAAACCTCATCGAGCACGCCTGGGACGAGCTTCAGAGATGCGTGAAAGGTCGAAACCCCCCACCAATCACGCTTCCCGAGCTCAAACAAGCACTGGTGGAGGAATGGGAAGGTATTCCTCAGCACCGGCTCCGAAATTTAGTGTACAGCATGCCTAATCGCCTGGAAGCTGTCAGAAGAGCTCGTGGAGGCAATACAAAGTATTAAATGAAGAAAGTGATGAAAAACAGCAAAAAAACAATCATAAAAAAATGTAATCTTAAGAAAAATATGACTACTTTAGTTTTTTTTTAATTTAGAGATTAGATTGTGGGTGCAACTAAGTTTTATTTTATTTTTTATCTGTATAATTAAATTCTCAATGAGGGCTATCGTTTTTGAGCTCACCAGATGGCACCACTGTCGATTAAGGTCTTGTCAAAAATTCTATTTTATACTATAAAGTACCAATAACTTCATGAAAAGTTTATTTTATTACGTATAAAACATAGTGTAAACTTCAGGTTCATATATTTACAATATTCTCCATAAAATTAGCAAGCATGAAACATTTAAAAATCATTTTATCTCCAGGTACTGAAAATTAAGATTCTAAGTTGCTACTTAAAATCTTCAAGTCTTAATTAATCAGGAATGGCCCAATCTAGACCACAATCGTGAATAATTATAAAAATACGTGTGAAAGGTGCAGCTTTATTCTTCAAGGCGCTGCACCAGTCTTATTGGACTGTATCTTCAGTTTCATAGGATGTTGCGGAATGATAATAATTAAAACGAATTTATATGCTTAATATACTGCATAGGGTGAAGTGTAGTGAGTGTAGAGTGTAGAGGAGCGCGTAACGTAACTTCTTCTAGATGTCTTCAAGCAGCAGTCGAGATGAGTAATGCGTAAAAATTTGGGCGGCCTCTTTATATAAGAAACGCCACTAGCGCAGAGCGCGGCGTGGGTGAACTACCTTGGAGATTTGGTTCCAGCCAATCAGAGACGACTGTGAGTTGTGTATATGTGTTTGTGAGATGTAACGCGTGTCTGTATGTGTGTGTAAAGCAGCTTTTATTTATAATTACGTAAATCATGTACATTTATGCAGTTATTTACTTGCTAATGGTAAAATCTGTTACATATTGGGTTGAAGCTTTACATAGTACGTAAAATTCTTATATATCTACGTCGGTTCTACACATATCTACGTTATATCTTAACCTACTGAGTTAAATTACAATAAACTTATGTATTTAGCTATAAATGATGACAAAATGAGATTCTTTAGGTTTAATAAGTGAGCTATAAGATTCTAACAAGATTAACAAACAATAAAGGGCCCTAGCAGGACTAATAAAACAAAATAACAAGTTTACATGGCTATTATTTACATGTATCTAGTCTTAGGTCTAGGCTGTTATTAACAATCTCCCCCTCGTGCGTAAGCACCGTAATAAATGTTTTTAGTCCGATGTTGAGATCAGGATGAGGCGGGAGGCTGGGCGACGAAGTAATCCAGCTGTTGTTCGTACTTCAGCTACTCGAACTCGTCCGTCTGGGCCTGGGTAGACTTTCATGATCTCGCCTCGAGGCCATACTCCTCTTGGCATCGTGCCATCACATATTACGACGATGTCGCCGATTTTTAAGTTTTTATGCTGAGGGTTGGAGCTGGATCGTGGCATTAAAAGAGGTCTGTATTCTGCCGTCCATCGTGCCCAAAAGGCATCGGCTAAAGCCTGAGTGGCTTTCCAGGAGTTGGAGTTTATCTGTGTGTCTTTAAACGAGCCAAGTGGTGACATTCCGCTCGAGCGCCCAATAAGGAAGTGATTGGGGGTTAGCGCTTCTTCATCTAGGTTAGGATTCACCGGAGTCAATGGTCTCGAGTTAACAATGTGCTCTGCTTCTAGTAGCAACGTGTGAAGTATGTCATCGGGAGGAAACCTTTCTTTGAGGGTGACTCGTAACGCTGTTTTCACCGATCTGACCATTCTTTCCCAGGCGCCGCCCATGTTTGGGGCACCAGGTGGTATCTTCTTCCAGGTGATCAGCTTCTCGGATGCAAAGGCTCTCAAGTCATTGTCATTGCCTTGCATGGCTTCAGCGATTTCTTTTTCAGCGCCCACGAAGTTGGTTCCGTTGTCGCTGTATATTACTGTTGGTGTGCCGCGGCGAGCTATCATTCTTCGCAGGCTCATGATCATGGAGGAGGCCGAGAGGGATGTGGCCACTTCCAGGTGCACTGCTCGTGTGGTGAGGCATGTATATAGCGCGCCCCACCTCTTTTCTAGCTTTCGCCCGACATTGATGTGCATGGGCCCAAAATAATCCACCGCAGTGGCTGTGAAGGGCGGTTGGTTTTGGGCCAGCCTTTCTGCAGGTAAGTCGCCTAAAGGGATTTTTGAGGGGATCCCCCTATAGGTCCGACACCATTGGCATTTATTGCATATGTAGCGTATAACACCGCGCAGTCCAATTATGTGGTAACGTTGTCTCAGTTCATTCATGACAGTTTGATGGTTGCCGTGATTGAAGGTTGCGTGCGTGTGATGCACCAACAGCTGAGTAAAGCCTTCTTTGGCATGTAGGACTGGCAGGTTTTGCTTTTCTTTTATTCTGCTGTCTAAACACAGGATCCCGTTGCGGTCGATTTTTACGAAGAGCTTGAAAAACGGTGACTTTCTCGGCAGTCGCCGTCCGGCTTCGATCGTCGTGATGTCCTCGCCGAACGAGTTATACTGACTTCTTCTTACTAGCAATAGTTCAGCTAGTTTTATATGATTTGGTGCAAGTTCTTTACTTGTGATTCTTTTGAGTAGTTTGGCTTTAAATACCTCGGCGGCGAGCAGAACGGTGGCAGCAACACGTATTAATCGAGTGTATTTCGAGAAACGTTCTAACTGAGGTAAGTAATCGCTTACGTCATGTCTAATAATCACATGGACTTGTTTTAAAATTCTTTCTTCCCCTGAAGGGGGTGGTGGCGCCGCGGCTCGCTTTTCCTGCGGCCATGATGCGGGGTCGCCTCTTATGAACTCGGGTCCAGTGAACCACCTGTGATTTGAGTTAAATTCGACAGGAATGCCCTTGGTTGCGTCGTCCGCGACGTTATCAGCGCTGGGCACCCATCGCCAGTTGGCTGGAGTAGTTAAGCTTTCGATCTCAGCCAGTCGATGTGCTACAAACGACTTGAACGTGCGCGGGTCTGATTTTATCCAGGCTAACACGGTTTTTGAGTCTGACCAATAATGGCATTTTAATATTTTATAATCGGACTCGCGCTTGACCGATTCGGCTAATCGACTGCCTAACACTGCAGCCTGAAGCTCTAGGCGGGGTATGGAAATAGGTTTCAGCGGAGCCACTTTGGCTTTACCTGCTATCAGCCGTGACGCTTGTGTACCGTCTGAGTTTGTACTTACGAAATAAATCGCGGCTGAATATACTTTTTCGCTTGCGTCGCAGAAAACGTGTAACTCGCCTTCGCTAGAGGACGTGGCAGGTACATACCTATCTATTTCTAGTTTTTTCAGCAATTGTAAGTTGTTTATGAATGATAACCAGGTCACGTGATGCTCGGTTGTGATGGGGTCGTCCCAGTCTATCCCGCTACGCCATATTTCTTGTATAAGACATTTGCCTATCATCGTAATCGGCGAAACTAATCCCAGCGGATCGAATACCGACATGACCGCGCTAGTTACTTGTCGCTTGGTGGGCAGAGTGTCACCTTGTATGACGTTCGCGGGTGTACTTCTTAGATTGACGTTAAAACCTAACGTATCGCGTGCGTGGTTCCATATAAGGCCTAATGTTCGCTCTACATCGCTTTTTCCTAACATGGTCGAATCGCTACTGCGCGTATCTGTGACGTCACTTATTACTTTGGGCACGTTCGACGCCCATCCGCGTAACTCGAAAGATGCATTTAAATGTACTTTATACATGGCGTTTATCACTTGTTTTGCCTCGCTTTCCGAGTTGAACGCGCCTAAATAGTCGTCCATATAAAAATTACGCACGGTGGCTCTTGCGACTTCTGGGTATTGCTGGCCGTGATATTCTGCGTTTTTATTTTTTACATAGATGGCGGTACATGGGGAGGAGGCCGCACCGAAAATTAACGACGTCATTCGGTACTCCTGTGGCGGTCGTTCCCTATCTTCACCCCTCCATAAAAATCGTAGACTATCGCGGTCTTGCTGAGCGATTTTGACCTGTAAAAACATCTCCTTGATGTCGGCTACTACGGCTATTTTGCCTTCTCTGAATCTAACTAACACACCGAAAAGCGATTGTAATAAATCAGGGCCTGCTAACAACGCGTCGTTTAAACTTTTACCCCCATTTTTTGCTGCTGCGTCGAACACCAGGCGTATTTTACCCTTTTGCGGATGCACTACTGAAAAGTGCGGTAAATACCAACTGCGTGGTGACGTCGATGGGGTGTCTATTTTTTCGGCGTAGCCCGCTTCTATCAGATTATTTACTTGCTTGTTATATTCGGATTTTAATTTTGAATTTTTATCTAATTTATTTTCAAGATTGTACAGACGACTGAGAGCTTGTTTTTTGTTATTAGGCATTACCTCGTCGTCTGTTCGCCACAGTAGTCCCGTTTCGAATCTGTTATCGCTTATTTTCTTGCACGTTTTGTCTAGGATTGCCAGGGCGCGCTGATCTGGATCGGACGCTGGCCTGCGAGGCTCTATTCCTAATGATTCGATACTAAAGAAATTTCTGATAAGCTCTAACGCGGGGTCATCTGATGGCGTGGGTCGCACGTGATTTACCAACGCTACTGTATTGCGTGGACGTGAGTTTTTTCCATGTAAGACCCAACCTAATTTGGTCAGCGATGCTACGGGTTGGGTTTTGTTGCCGACACGCAGTTGTCTTGACGTAATTAAATGCCAGTTGTCCTGGCCTATTAAAATGGTCGGTTTACCCAACTCGTAGCACAGCTCATCCTCTATTTCCGTTAGGTGGCTGCACTGGCTTACTACTTCTCTGCTTACCTCCTGTGGAGATAGATTTAAATTTTCTATGGTGTTTGCACTCATAGTTTCTAAGTTTCTACTACATAAACCGCGGATTGATAATTTAACGTGGCATGATTCCGTGTCGTCTATTCGATTACCTCCCACGCCCTCCAGCGATAATAGTTGGCCTCGACCTCTAGGTATCACGCTGTCTGCTACGCCTCGTTCAACAAGCGTCATGGTTGAACCTTCATCTAATAAGGCGTAGGTAGCAGTCGCGCCTATGGGTCCGCTTAATTCGACCGGCACTATTTTTAAATAGGTATTAGACGTGTACACGTGATTTACCGAGCTAACGTTACCGCGGGTAGGCAGAGCTGTATTGTCGCTGCCGTGTAGCATTTTATGGTGTGACGCTTCACACCCATTAATTCCGCATGGCACGTATTTGCACCTAGCCATTCGCATGTGCGAGCTATTTAGGCACCTGAAACATAACTTATCGCGCTTAGCCGCGTCCCATCTTTCTTTTACGGATAATTTTGCAAAGTCTGCGCACACTGCAGCGCTGTGGTCTCCCGCGCAAATAACACATTTTTTATCCTTTTCTGCCGACGACTCGCTATTTGGTCGTGATGTTTGTGGTTTTTGCGTTTTTGACGTTTGTTTCTTTGACTTATTTACGGCGGCTACGATTTTACGCGATGAGCTGGCCTCGGTTTCTGAATCGTCGCTGTCCGAGTCCGCGTGTTGATGGCGTGTGTGTTCACGCGCTGTGTTTACCCCGCGCGGTTTCGTTCGGTTTTTTCTTTCGTCTCGCGCCGTTTCGTAGGCAAACATAGCGCCACATTGATCGGCCATAACGTTTAAGAACTGAGACAGCAATTCTAACTCGGGCGCGCCGCTGCGCTCTGATTTAAATTCGTACCATTTATATTTTAAAATTATGCTGAGTTTTTCTACTATTCGACTCACTAACTCAGGTGAATACAGATATTGCGGCTGTTTGAGTGATTTTATTGCCGCTACTGTATTTGATATTTTGCTCGCGAAACTACTTACGTTACGCCCGTCTTCGCTCATGCGGGGCATTCGCTTTATGTTTTCGAGTTCCGATAAGACGAGTAATTCCGGTCGGCCGTAACGTCTTTCTAACGTGTCCATTACTTCATACGGATCCGACACCGTGAATAATAACGCCCTAACTGTTTCGCGGGCAGCACCTCTAAGTGCTTTTCTTAATCGAGCTACGTTTTGTACGTCAGTAAACATGCTCACTGTGTCGCTAAAGACTGATTTGAATGCCATCCACTCGGCAATCGCCCCGTCGAAATGGGGTAGTTCGTGGATGAATTTAGGTGCCGCGGAGTCTGGTCTGCCTGAATTTACCGCCTGCACTATTGCGTTGGCCAGCATCGCCATGTCGCTGCTACTATTCGACATGTCGTTGCCAACGCGCGGCTCGTTCCTACTCGTCGTAGGTGGTCGCGGCGCCTGTCCCGGGACTTGGGCGTTATCTAAAATTGCTGGCCTTTCTGCTACGTACTGTTCCGAAATCCAGCCCTCAACACGAAACTCTTCTAACTGGGGCGGGCGCTCCGCGTCGCAGGAACTTTCCAGTTCGATCCTGGCTATTTCCAGACGACTTAAGGCAACTGCGGACGCCGCCCGAGCTCGTGCTAACTCGGAATTATGTAACTCTAGCTCGGCTTTTAACATTGATAATCGGCTACTTGCCCTGTCTACGGGGACGTTTACTACGGTGCCCGACGCACTCCTAACTTGAGTATTTGACTCATCGACTCGCGTTAACCCTTCTTCGATTACTTTCTCGATATTACGCGTGCTGCTATCACCGTTCGTGTCCTCTATGCTGGTGCCTTTACTCCACGTATTTGATTCGGCCGACATTGTCTGACCGGACGCCGTTGTGGCGTCTGTGGCAGGCGTAGATTTGCCTGAACGCAATACACGTGCGTTATCCATTTACGCACGAGGGGGCCCTATTCCTACTACTTAAAATTAACACTTTATCACTTTATCACTTTCACTGTTTTTCTTGATGTGACGCCTACCTTGCCTATCAGCCTGGCCGGACTCCTAACGCGGTGATGCCGAACCAGGAATGGGAATGTACGGGATTGGAAAGGTAGGAACCTCCCAGCAGAGGGCGCGGGCGCTTACGGGTGCATCAGAGTGTGGCGGGAAAACCAACGCTCGTCGTTGCGTGCCAACCTGTGGCCCCGGGCGTGTCCACACCGTACCGGCGGGGTCTGACTGCTACACCTGGGATGGTGCGTGGAGTGGTCAGGTGCTCCACTGCCTCCGTACGATATAATGGCCTTTAACACCGCTAGGTGGCCACGTACGTGTGATAATGATTGCTTCCAAGTAATTAACAGCGGCTAGGCAAGGCCAACTGCTAACACTCGCGCGTACTTGTTTCTTTTTTGAAAGTTTGCTGCAGTGAACTTGAGGTTTTTCTCTCTTCAGTGGCGAAAATTTCTTTCTTGAAAGCTTGATTCAGAGATCCGGCTCGAAGGACCATTGAAAGGTGCAGCTTTATTCTTCAAGGCGCTGCACCAGTCTTATTGGACTGTATCTTCAGTTTCATAGGATGTTGCGGAATGATAATAATTAAAACGAATTTATATGCTTAATATACTGCATAGGGTGAAGTGTAGTGAGTGTAGAGTGTAGAGGAGCGCGTAACGTAACTTCTTCTAGATGTCTTCAAGCAGCAGTCGAGATGAGTAATGCGTAAAAATTTGGGCGGCCTCTTTATATAAGAAACGCCACTAGCGCAGAGCGCGGCGTGGGTGAACTACCTTGGAGATTTGGTTCCAGCCAATCAGAGACGACTGTGAGTTGTGTATATGTGTTTGTGAGATGTAACGCGTGTCTGTATGTGTGTGTAAAGCAGCTTTTATTTATAATTACGTAAATCATGTACATTTATGCAGTTATTTACTTGCTAATGGTAAAATCTGTTACATATTGGGTTGAAGCTTTACATAGTACGTAAAATTCTTATATATCTACGTCGGTTCTACACATATCTACGTTATATCTTAACCTACTGAGTTAAATTACAATAAACTTATGTATTTAGCTATAAATGATGACAAAATGAGATTCTTTAGGTTTAATAAGTGAGCTATAAGATTCTAACAAGATTAACAAACAATAAAGGGCCCTAGCAGGACTAATAAAACAAAATAACAAGTTTACATGGCTATTATTTACATGTATCTAGTCTTAGGTCTAGGCTGTTATTATTGTATTGTATTGTATTGTATAGCGGGCTGGTGTCCGCAACTCCACGTCTAAGCGCGTATTTTGCGTGCGGGTGGGAAATCTATTCGATCCACCCTAACTCCCCGAGAAAGGCCAGCAGCGCCTTGATGTTGCTGGTAATCTCGCGGAGAGTACCTGGGTTACCGAAGTACTTTGCCCTGTATGCTGCAACCCCTGGGCAGTGCAGAAGCACGTGGGCTGCTGTCTCGTCTACCTCCATGCAGGCTCGGCATAGGGGGCTGTCCGTAACTCCTATGACAAAGAGGTGTTTATTAAAAGAGCCGTGTCCAGTGACGGCGGCTGTAACTGTGCGCAGCTGTGGTTTCGACAGCCGAAGCGCCCGTTTGGTGAAGCGGCCGTCGATAGTAGGAAGTGCTTCCTTGGCCTGCCTGCACTCGCCATGGTCCAGCCATAGCTTGTGGTGTTGTTCACTAGTTCGTTTCCTTACCAGTGTGCGTAGGTATCCGAAAGGGAGTGGCACGATGGGTTCGGGTCCCACCGCTGCCATACTTGATCCCCTTCTAGCGAGATCGTCCGCTGCATCGTTGCCTCGGGAATCGCTGTGTCCTTTTATCCATTGGATGGTTATATTATTGAGATTACCAACCTGGTTCAGACGTTGATGACACTCGTATATTAACCCAGAGTTGACTATGTGGTTGTTTAGTGCTAGCAGTACAGCCATGCTGTCTGAGAGTATACGAATAGGGTGGTCCACAACCTCTCTGGCTAAGATAGCTGATGCCGCCAGGGTAATGCCCATGCATTCTGCCTGAAATACCGTGTTGTGGGCCCCTAGTGGAGCGGCAATGTGGATGTTGAGATCCTCAGAGAAGACTCCAGCTCCAGTGCCAGTACCTGTTTTGGATCCATCCGTGAAGATCCGCAGCTCTGCGGGGTTTAGTCCCTCGCAGCGGTGGTCTTCATGGAGTTGGATCTTGTATTTTTTATCGAATACGAACTGCTTGGGTATCCGATCGTTTGTTGCTTTCGCCAGGGGGAACTCGTTGTAGAATCCCTCCAGTATCGCAGTGTGCTGTGTTACCTTCTTACCCCAAAGTTGTAGTGTTTTAAGGCGTACCGCCGACATCGTCGCTTCCTGCTGTATGAACAGATGGAGCGGAGGGAGTTCCAACATAGCTTCGAGAGCAGCGGTCGGAGTGGTCCTCATGCAGCCTGTTATCGCCATACAGGCAAGTCTTTGCATGCGTTGCAGTTTGGTGGAGGCTGTAGCTAGTTTGGTGCGTGGCCACCAGACCACTGCCCCGTAGGTGATCATGGGTCGAATCACCGCGCAGTACAACCAGAGTATAATTTTGGGGGATAGGCCCCACTTCTTACCTATCATTCTCCTGCATTGCCAGAAGGTGATGCAAGCCCTTTTTATTTTGTTGTCTATATGACTACTCCAGTTTAACTTACTGTCCAGGATGACTCCTAGGTATTTGACCTCGTCGGCTAATTGGAGTTCTGTATCAAAAAGTTTGGGTAGGCGGTAGGGGCCTAGTGTTCGTTTTTGGGTGAACATGACAAGTTCAGTTTTCGTGGGATTCACTGAGAGGTCGAATTCTCTGCACCACCGTTCAACGATGCGTAGCGCTTGTTGAGTGAGATTGCAGATTGTCCCCGTCACTTTCCCCGAAATGAGGATGGCGAGGTCGTCGGCGTACCCTATAGTATAGAATTGGTTCGCGTTGAGTTTAGTGATGAGATCGTTTATCACAAGGTTCCAGAGAAGAGGGGATAGTACTCCCCCTTGGGGGCAGCCTCTGGCTATCATGGCCGTCAGCTGATCCTCTGCAAGGCGAACCACTCGTTTGCTTAACATGTTAGTAATCCAGTCAATCAGTACCTGTTCTACTCCGTGCCGGGAGAGGGCGGTGCTAATGCTGGAGAAGTTTGTTTTATCGAAAGCTCCTTCGATATCTATGAAAGTGCCCAGGCAGATGCCCTTCTGATGAATCGCTTCTTCTATCCGGCCGACTACTAGATGAAGAGCGGACTCAGTGGACTTACCCGAGCTGTATGCATGCTGGTTCGCATGGAGTGGGATCGTTTTTAAAGCGCCATCCCTCAGCTCTCTCTCGCAGATTCTCTCCATGGTTTTGAGGAGAAAGGAGGTCAGGCTGATCGGTCGGTAGGATTTGGCGTTAGTATAGTCACTCTTACCTGGCTTAGGAATAAATATAACTAGGCTGTTATTAACAACGTGTTAAAAAAGCACGCAAAGCGTGAACTTTCTATGACATCTGACATTTCGGTGCCCCCGCGCTACACTAGCGCCTCTAGCGGCGAATTCATACGCGATAGCCCTCATTACAAGTGTATCTTTGACACATGGATTTGACGTCACTACCGGAATCGATGCGTTTTGTGTTTGCGTTCCCTTTCACCAAAAACACGCTAAATAAAATATTAAATTCTAAAATAAGTGTTCTATTAGAGAATTAAACAAGTGTACCACAATGTTTTTATGGTCCAATACAAGGCATTTTTAAGAAATAAAAAAAGTTTTGTATTTCTTGCATATATCCTTAGATACGAATATAAATTTAAATAAAAAATAAAGTGTACAACGAATAAACAAATATAAATATGTCTAAATTAGAATTTAAAAAGAATAAAACTATAATTAATAAAATCTACCCCAACGTCACCTAAATCCGCCTGACGCAGGTCCTCACCGGACATGGTTGTTTCGGCAGGTTCCTGCACCTAATCGGGCGGGAGGAAACGCCCGGGTGTAACCACTGCGAGGATCGACCGGAGGACACGGTGGAGCACACTGTGCAGGTCTGCTCCGCTTGGGTGGAGCACCGCCGTGTCCTCGTAGCGGCAATCGGCGGCGGCGACCTATCGCGTCCGGCCCTGGTTCAATCCATGGTCCGGAGCGAGAGGGAATGGGACGCCGTCACCTCCTTCTGCGAAGCAGTCATTGTCGCGAAAGATGAAATCGCGATGTTCCAAACCTATAAATGTAAATACATAATTGCACAGCACTAATGAGATGACAACACTAAATCAGTATGAACAACTTGACGCCACCAAACCTAAGCCGCTCTCACAGAGCACTATATATATTGCCGCTCTTTTCAATACCGCCATGACAGGTTTGGATAAAAGTTAATTTGAGTAAATTCAGTGCAAGAAGATTATATGGAGAAGTATAATTCTTGTCACTCGTGAGACGCGCCACCTGGATAGCTAAGTATTAACTTTCTGTTTATGTAAAGATTAGAGATTTGGTATGTTAAATAATTGATGTTATACGAAAGTATTTTTGCTTGCTTGAATAATTTGGTACACCTAATCTGTTGGAAGTGATGGTCGTGTCTTCAGCTGCGGCTTTGGTTCAATGAGATGCTTCCATGATCGCAGCTAAAGGTATAACGACGACCCTCACGCGCTACTAGTCCGGACATTCGAGCGCTGGGGTTTGTGAGAAGGGTCGTGGGCCAACCTCTCTCGCAGACCTTCTAGTATATTCCCCATGGGGGCCCAATGGTAGGCACTGACGGGTGCGGACGTCGACGGACGTCATATATACATATATATTATAATGTATAATAATAAGGGGAGCATTCCAGGTGAAGAGGCAATGGCCGAAGTCAAACTGGAATGCGTGCTCTTGCAGAGGCGGATAAAATCCAGAATCTGATTAGCACAGAGGTGTCACAAATGTTGATGATAAAATAAAACTAATGAGAAAGCAAAATAGATTTATTAATCATAAACAGATAGGTAATACTAAACCCAGAGATTCATGGGTACTTTAACTTACAGATGTCCTAGTCGCGCCTGAGGAAATGAATAAATTGATGGTTGACCTGATGATAGCCACTTCGGTGCCTTTGAGGACCGAAGCATAAGAGACTGGATTGAGAGACACTCCGTATCGGTGTGTGATCCGTAACGGTGAGTGTTTCTGACATTTCGTGAGGCGGGGGTTTCTCTTTATATCAAAAGCGAAGCAGATAAATCCTATATTATTACTATAGAACAAATTACATTGTAGACCTGGGGATAACTAGCATATAACAAGAATAAAGAGAGACGCACGCCGTCGCGACATGTTGGAGATGCTGGGATATGAAAGCATTTCAAAAAGGATCCCAAGGCATAAAATCAATCCAGACTCTTATTTTTATAATTTGAGAAATTGTTGGAAATTGTTTGGTTGTTGTTGGAATCAGGTTGTTAGCGACATCTATATAATCCGATTGGAACTAACGTTCAATAAGCGGATGGGCATGAACATTAATCTGAAGGCGCCAAAATTCTAACGTCACTGTGGTGATGAGTGGTCGGTCATTTATCTGAGTATAATGACATAAACGGCAGGCTGAGATGAAAGATTCTCGAAGTTACTGCAAATTGAATAAGTATTTAACATGTGTACATGTAATGTGCAATGTTATGAGCTAGTCAAATATTCTACTTTGAATTTGGCGCGGATTTGATAATACTGTCATGGCGGCAACTTAGCAAGTTCGACGAAATGACGAACGCAAACGCTCTCTTTAACCGGAAGCTCGAATTAATAATATTATTCTACTTTTAACGAGTTAAAACTTATAAGTCTACTATACAAATCAAGTAAAATTCAAAACTAAGTTACTGAATAATATAATTATCACTTTTACACTTGACGATTGACAAAATTCCAGTATTCACGAATTACGAAATTCGACCGGGAAAATTTTCTCTACGTTCAAAAATGGCGAACAAACCGGTGGCGTTTCATGTTTTCATACTGAACATCGAAAAGTAAAACTTAGTTCGTTACGTTCGTTTACAGGAATAAAACCTTACATGTTGTGCATCGAGTAAACGTAATTCGATCAGCTGTGAAAAGGTGCTCCTATCATTATTAAGAAGTTCACAATTTGTTTTGGTTGTAAAAATCCCAAAGTTATACCCACTTCTAAAGTGCAGGAAAGGAAGCATATCATAACTTAAGAGTGATTAAGAAGATCATCAGGTAAAATATTTTATGATTTACAAGCTTTGTCATGCTTTTAGAGAAGAAATTACCTTATGTGTACCTTTGTAAAAACTACATACGCATGTTACCAGCCGTTCCCAAACGGGAACAGAACGTTGTTATTTGTTGTATTGTTGTCTGTAAATAAGGGGATCTACAAGTTAACCCTTGTAGGTTGTAATATGCCCGCGTAGCATGACCACCGTTGAAACAGGATTTGTCGACGAAGAGTCGTATTGAATTGTAATAGACAAACGTCGTGTTGTCGTGTTGTGTTGTTGTTGTGTTGTATAAGACAGATTGTGGAAAGATTTCTATCGTCGCAAGCATGGCGATGTTAGAAATATATGAAATGAATGACAAGACATGTTGTATAGAAAGAGCTTTGTCGAGTCTTGGTAGACTATTGCCATGCTTATAGGGCAGGTGTTAAAATTTACATATAGACACAGCATTACTATGTACTGTTTATTTATACCTAATACTCTCCAACCAGATAAACAAATGAAGGTAGATGAGTACCGCTCATGCTGCATACCTCACATCTTATGTGTAGATCACTACTACAAAAATGCATAAATTCATCTTATGTGTCACTACTAAAACAAAAGTACATAACTTTGAAGAACTGAGCATAAAATTTATATATTCTGATAAAACTAATAAGATGCTGGCGGAGGATATTGGATTGTATAATTTAACTTGTGTCTGAACTTCTGTCATGTTATACATGTCATCCCTAACTGACTGCATCGTTTCATGTTAACTATTAAAGTCTACTATGTTAATGTATGTGAAACTAGGTACCTAGTTGCACATATAAGTTGGTGTAGGTAAAACTTAATATCATTTGTGGATGCATACACAAACGGTGTTGGTACCTCACTTGTTTATGAATAAGTCATGAAACAGCATAAGAATCTTTAATAAAGTTTTATTAGGGGTCAGGAGGGGATAATTGGATAACATAGAAGTTTTAAATAAAACTCTGGAAATTATAAACTAATAAAACAAACCAGTTTTACCCGTCAGTCAGTAATGGTAATATTTGGTAACGTTAAAAATAAATCTGAATAAATTCTGAGTTGATACTAAAACCTCATAAATACAAAAGAATTTTCCATGCACATATAATTCAATGGTTGAGTTTATCATAGAGAATGTAGTATCCTGTGGATAGTAAAATATTCCTTGCTTTTAACTTGGAAAACATTTCTAGTTAGGTATACTATACAGGGTGCCAATAAAAACTTTTTTATTTTATACAGGTTGTTAATAAAATATCATTCTACTATATGCCAGATATTAGAAAAGTTCTTTATACATTCGAAAAAATAGAAAACTTTTGGTCATGGTGTTAACAATTTTTTTTTTTTTGTTGCTTATACTGCGTAACGTGGACATTTTACGATATACTTGATGTCAATCCTTAACGTATGATATACAGGGTATAAAATTATGAAATATTATTTCAGAATTCCAAAATGGAACAAATTCTTATAAGACGACTTGAGTCTATATCAAGTGCTATCTCTAAATTAACTGAAGAAGCTCTCACCTATAAGGATAATGTTAATAAAGAAAATTCTGAAAATTTAGAAATAGTGCTAGGTAAGCTAAATGTAGCAGTGAAAAGGTTCGGAACTGAGTTGAACAATAGCCTATCAATAAACGAAATGCAATCTTTCGTGGAAGAGGTCACTTCCTTTAGTGAAGTACAGCTACGCGGTGAAGAGGTTCTAGCGGAAATGGATAACAACTGAAAAGGATAAAAGAAAACTCTGCACCAACTGTATTACCGGGTAGGAATACTGCACTAATGGGAAAATTACCCAAGTTAAGTTTGCCAGAATTTTCCGGAGACATTCTGGAATGGCGTCAATTTTGGGACCAATTCTGCTCCAATGTAGGAAATAGAGACCTATCAGAGGTAGACAAACTTTTATACCTTAAAGGTTCTTTGAAAGGTGAAGCAAAGAAGGTCATCGAGGGGCTCGAGACCACTAATAAGAACTATGAAATAGCTGTTTCTATAATGAAAAATAGATATGGTAAAGAAAATCATATCATAGACGCGCACTACGCTGCGTTATACAAAGTGCCGAAAGCCTCCAAAGGCAATATAACGGAAGCAAGAAACACATTTGGTCAAATAGAAAGACATTTAAGAATCCTAAAATCACTGAATCAAAACGTTGATCACGATCATCTCAGATTCATGATCCTAGAAAAAATGCCTTCGGACATTGTGTATGAACTAAAAATAAAAGCAAAAACCGATTAAAAAATCACTGCTTTGCCTGCCTAAGAATAGGTCATCGAGTAAAAGATTGTAAAATTTCAATTCAATGTGTATACTGTAACAAAATTGGCAATCATAACAGAGCACTTTGTTATAATAATTGCATGAATAAAACCGAGGATGTTAAGACGCTTCATGTCAACTCTATAAGCTCCACCGTATTACAAACGGCGATAGTTCAGGCTCAACGTAAAGACGATGATTCCGATGAAAAGGTCTGTCGAGTACTGTTGGACTCGGGTAGTCAACGTACTTATATAACGCGAGAAGTAGCTTCAAAATTGAACCTTCCTATCGAAGAGGAAAGCATTTTATCAGTTTTCACGTTTGGATCGAAAACTCCCCAAGTAATAGAAAGCCCCATAGTCAGGTTACAGATACGAACAAGGACGAATGATATTTTACAAATAGAAGCAAATGTTGTTCCTCATATTTCACATGGAGTTCCTTTCCCTGGTACACATAAAACATGACATAGGTAAACATAAAGATGATCTGATTTTGGCTGACGACGGCTCATTGTCACCCAAAATAGACATATTGATCGGCAATGACTTCTACTTTTCATTCATCCTTGAGGACAAAATTCAACTGGAAAGTAACTTATTCTTGATTGACTCTAAATTCGGTTACATACTGACTGGAAAAACTAATACGAAATCCACGGACACGTTGTCAGTAATAACTTACTTTCAAGGAATAGAAAACAAATTGACAGCACCGGATCTTCCGTTACACAATGGAAACCTCAAATGCTTATGGGAACTAGAATCCATTGGAATATGCAATTCGCCAAAATTGACTAGGGACGAAGAAGTAATCAACCAATTCAATGATACCATAGAACTGGTAAATGATAGGTACACTGTTAGTTGGCCATGGATAGATTACCCACCTAATTTAGAGACTAATTACGGTCTAGCCAAAGGCAGACTAGTCAACCTACTCAAACGATTAGATTCCGATTCGCTAACAGCGTACGATACTACATTGAAAGAACAATTAGCAAAAGAAATAATTGAAAGTGTACCAGACAATGAAAGGAGAATCGAAGATGTAGATCATCCTATACACTACCTGCCGCATCACGGTGTTAGTCATCCAGGCAAGCCAACTCGCATAGTCTACGACGCTTCGGCAAAGACCAAACATAGCAAAAGTTTAAATGAATGTTTACATTGTGGTCCACTTATGCTAGAAGACTTAACCGGAATGTTGTTAAGGTTTAGGTCGCATCAGATAGGAATAACAGCAGACGTAGAAAAGGCTTTTCTACAGATAGCATTGCATGAAAAGGACAAAGACGTAACTCGATTCTTATGGTTGAAAGACATAAAAAGGACGGCCACGGAAGATAACATTCTGCACTTACGATTCTGTCGCGTACCGTTTGGAGTTATATCAAGTCCATTTCTTCTAAATGCTACTTTGAAACATCATCTACTGCGTTCCAATGAGGAAAGTCTAAAAAGCATAGTGAATGACATCTACGTCGATAACCTTGTCACAGGAGCAGAATCTGTACAAGAAGCAACAGCGATGTATGACTCGTGTAAAATCACATTTGAAGAGATTTCAATGAATCTTCGAGAATGGAGTTCGAATTCCAAACAATTCTCCGAAAGCATTTCTTCATCGGATGTCTGCAGAGATGTAGAAGTTAAAGTATTAGGTCTGAATTGGAACACAGAAGAAGATACGATCAGATTGAGACCGAGAAAGACTACAGAGGCCACAACCAAGAGAGAAATACTAAAAAACATAGCGTCAGTTTACGATCCATGTGGATATGCTGCACCAGATTTATTACCAGCAAAACTTTTACTACAAAATCTGTGGATGGATAAATTCAAATGGGATACCCCATTACCAGAAGAATTGACCAATGAATGGCAAATCATTAGAGAACAGCTAGAAGACACAAAAAACATTATTTTACCAAGGAAATATTTCGAAAGAGCTGGTGATGACAATATTCAACTACACGTTTTCACGGATGCATCAACAGTTGCAGTTGTATACATTTCTAATGGAAAAGAATTGAAATTTGTAATAGGAAAATCTCGGTTAGTACCCATCAAGGATCAGGACAATTTGAAAATTCCAAGACTTGAACTATTAGGTGTTTTAATAGGTAGTCGGTTGCTGAAGTACGTAACCAAGTTCCTAGATTTTGAATTTAGAGGAAACACTATATGGACAGATAGTCAAATAGTGATTGATTGGTATTACAGCAACAAACTACTACCACCATTCGTTACAAGGAGGATAGAAGAAATAAAGGGAAATACACCAGCAACAATAAGATATGTTCCAACAGAATTAAATCCAGCAGACGTGGCTACTAGACCCACAAGTACTATGGAAGACAAGCAGAAATGGCTATCCGGACCAAGTTTTCTACTGGAAGACTCCAGAACTTGGCCGAAAGGTTGTAGAGCCGAAATTTCTTTACTTAATGAAACTGAAGTCGCTGTAAATCCCACATGTTCTTCTGCTAAACATGAATTTTCTTTTCCTATTGGGGAGGATCTCACGAGTGGAGAAAAGGTCTCAAAAGAGCAGGAACGGAGAAATCAATTAGATGAGGAATCACGAAACAGCTCCACAGAGAACTGTGAGGACAATACACTATCACATGTTCAGAAGATCAAAACGATTCAAAAGGAACATTTCCCCGAGGAAGTAGAGGGTAAAGATACTAACTTGAAACGAAACTTAGGCGTATTTACCGATATAGACGGTATCCTACGTTGCAAAGGAAGATTACAAAACGCTGATTGGTCTTACGATAAAAGATATCCAATATTGATTCCAAAGGATTGTGACTTCACTAACACAATGATCCTAGAAATACATAAGAAAAACTATCATGTAGGGGTCAACCACACTTTAAGTTTGATCAGATTATCGTACTGGATTCCCCAAGGAAGAAGCCAGGTAAAGAAAATACTAGGAAAATGCATAAATTGTGTTAAACATGGAGGAGGTCCATTCAAATTACCAACTACTCCAGCGCTTCCTAAGGAAAGAGTAAACTATAGTTCACCTTTTACATATACCGGAATAGATTATTTGGGTCCTCTTCAAGTAAAGACAAATAATAAATCAGAAAAAAGATGGATATGTCTGTATACATGTCTAGCAGTACGGGCTATACACTTGGAAGTCGTTAAGGATCTTACGGCTGAGGAATGTCTATTAGCACTACGAAGATTTATATCTTGCAGAGATTCCTCTGCAAGATATAAATCTTCCAACCAACACGAATAGTTTCAGATAACGCACTACAATTTAAATTAACTGCAGAAATACTGTCAAGCAACTATTGCATCACTAATAAAATCGAATGGAAATTCATTCCACAGTTAGCACCGTGGCATGGAGGATTTTATGAACGACTTGTCGGACTAGTTAAACACTGTCTCAAGAGAACTCTGACGAAAAGTTTACTGTCAGATAATCAACTAAGTACAATCATAAAAGAAATAGAAACAGTATTAAACACACGCCCACTGACGTGTGTAGGTTCTGACCTAGAGGATATTCTCAAACCCTCGGATTTTCTAACCTTGAGTAAATGCATCGTGACAACACCTTCAGATGCAGAATTTCCACAAGAAGGCACAGTAACAAAACAGAATCTAGTGGAAAGTTGGAAACGTGGACAGAACATGTTGAAAGAGTTTAAAAGAATGTTCGTCGATCAGTATCTACCAAGTCTAAGGGAGAGATACCGACATTCTCTTAAAGAACCACGGATAACAAAATTAGAAATTCCGAAATTGGGAGATATCGTCCAGATTAAAGGAGATAAGTCGAACCGAGAGAACTGGAAAGTTGGAAAAATTATATCTTTGTTGAAAGGAGCCGACGGTCAATGCAGAGTGGCACGAGTAAAGGTGAACACTCGTTCCATCGCACATCTTTATCCGTTGGAGGTTGAAGAAGATATACCGGGAAAAGAAAAGGTTATGTTTGAGTTTGAAAGAGAAGATGTTACACCAACAATGGATAACTTATCTCTGCTAGAAGAACTCGACTCGGCTATTCTTACCGAAGAAATATCTACAACTCCACAAACCGCTGTAGAACCCGTTGACAAACCTGAAACAGAAAAACATATAAATATAAGAGAAATAGAAAAGAGAACAACTCAGAGAATACTTACCAAAGAAAATAATGAACCAATAGTTCTTGATGAAGAACACGATAATGATAGCATACCTAAAAGCACTGATGAGGTAACACAAACTCCTGATGTGAGAGACCCTGAAGGCTCGAGAGAAGATACGAGAGTGGACGCGAGATTTGATGGAACACATATAGCTTCTGTCGTTGTCGGGAGTGTCGCGAAAGATGAAATCGCGATGTTCCAAACCTATAAATGTAAATACATAATTGCACAGCACTAATGAGATGACAACACTAAATCAGTATGAACAACTTGACGCCACCAAACCTAAGCCGCTCTCACAGAGCACTATATATATTGCCGCTCTTTTCAATACCGCCATGACAGGTTTGGATAAAAGTTAATTTGAGTAAATTCAGTGCAAGAAGATTATATGGAGAAGTATAATTCTTGTCACTCGTGAGACGCGCCACCTGGATAGCTAAGTATTAACTTTCTGTTTATGTAAAGATTAGAGATTTGGTATGTTTAATAATTGATGTTATACGAAAGTATTTTTGCTTGCTTGAATAATTTGGTACACCTAATCTGTTGGAAGTGATGGTCGTGTCTTCAGCTGCGGCTTTGGTTCAATGAGATGCTTCCATGATCGCAGCTAAAGGTATAACGACGACCCTCACGCGCTACTAGTCCGGACATTCGAGCGCTGGGGTTTGTGAGAAGGGTCGTGGGCCAACCTCTCTCGCAGACCTTCTAGTATATTCCCCATGGGGGCCCAATGGTAGGCACTGACGGGTGCGGACGTCGACGGACGTCATATATACATATATATTATAATGTATAATAATAAGGGGAGCATTCCAGGTGAAGAGGCAATGGCCGAAGTCAAACTGGAATGCGTGCTCTTGCAGAGGCGGATAAAATCCAGAATCTGATTAGCACAGAGGTGTCACAAATGTTGATGATAAAATAAAACTAATGAGAAAGCAAAATAGATTTATTAATCATAAACAGATAGGTAATACTAAACCCAGAGATTCATGGGTACTTTAACTTACAGATGTCCTAGTCGCGCCTGAGGAAATGAATAAATTGATGGTTGACCTGATGATAGCCACTTCGGTGCCTTTGAGGACCGAAGCATAAGAGACTGGATTGAGAGACACTCCGTATCGGTGTGTGATCCGTAACGGTGAGTGTTTCTGACATTTCGTGAGGCGGGGGTTTCTCTTTATATCAAAAGCGAAGCAGATAAATCCTATATTATTACTATAGAACAAATTACATTGTAGACCTGGGGATAACTAGCATATAACAAGAATAAAGAGAGACGCACGCCGTCGCGACAGTCATGCTAGCGAAGGAGGTGACGGGACGTGAGAGGGAGAGAGCCTCACGTCTCAGCAGCCGCGGGAGACGCACCGGGCATCGGGGGCCACCGTAGGCGCGGGCCTGTGGACGGTGAGCTATGGGCTAGCTCGCCGTCCGTCCGTCTTATGACGACAGGCCGTGTCGACGGCGCGTTCGTGTTCCACGCGCGCCTCCTCGGAACACGCTCATTGTTTGTTTAGTTTAGTTATTCTACTATTTGCTGGTGCCTGGGACATATAGTGACGTAACAAAAGACCAAAAGAAAACTCATCGTGCTCCCGCGCGCCGCCGCGCGGCGCGTTCATGCCCTGGTAACTTAGAACATTTGTTTTCATTGCGAAAAGCGCCATCTATCCCCCAAGCACAGAAGTGTTTTTGCAGTGTTGCCACCTTTTTTGCTTAAAAAATTATAGTTTACACTAATTTTTATTTTTGTTAGCAACACTGAGTCTCAATGTCACAAGAAAATTTTCTACCGGTGTGTTTGCATGCTCGTGAGCATTTTTTCTTGTACTTTTTGGTGTTTTTGTGTTATTGCGTTGAGTCTGAGTGTAGTTCCTCCGTATATTCCAGAAATACCGAAATTCCAGCATAGTTTGTACTTTGTGAAAGTGTTTGTGACGCCATCTTCATACAGGCTCGAGAACATAATAATAAAACAAAAGGAGCAAAACGTGAGCGGCAAACAGGTGTTGTTATTAATGTTTAATAAATTAATTCAATAATATATTTTTGTGTTATTAATCTTTGCCCATTACATTTATATTTCCTTTATTATATACCTAAATTGTGTTCACAACTAGTGTGTCTATAAACATCCATTAAAATATGCCTACGTCAAAACGCAGTATAAAAGGTGAAACCGGAAGGGTGTTCAAATTTTCTTACGTTTTATGCAATTTTTTGGTCAGTGTCGGGCTGCATGTTGATTAAAATATGATTCGCGACCGTATCAAATATAGACAGCCCGACAGACCAACAAATTGCTTAAAAAAAAAAGAATTTCGCGGGCTCCAGCTCAAATATTGACATATAGGCACCTACATAGCTACCTTTACGTATATATATTCATTTAGTTCCTTGCTTGGCGTTCAGAGGGCGCTGATCGTGAACTAAATCAAAAAACGTCAGTTGCCAGTCTATCTCATTTTATATATATTAGTCTATGGGCGCGTTCTTTGCTAACGAATGAGGTTTATTTTATTCCTTTATTAGGTTTATCTGAAACACTGTTGAAAACATTGAATTTATTTATTAGCTAATTAATGTACTGTAATATCTATTGTGAAACATTTATTCATTGTTTTCCATTATTTGGACTCAAGGACTTAGTATCAATAATCATGAAAATAATTTAAAAAAAGATGTCACTGTCAAGTCAAGTGTCATTCGTAATCGTATTGATTAGATTTTATTTTAGAGCTCCAACTACCAAAACAATCTTGTTTAAGTACTCGCACAATAGTATTTTAACTATAAAGTCTTAGTGTAAAGTTGAAATAAATAATTAAAATTTACTTTATGAGTAAAAACATGGAAAAATTTCCAATGTGTAGGATATGTTTAGTGAAGAATGTTCCCATGTATGCATTGGTCAACAAGAACTTTCATGAACTTTATGAAAAGCTGACTGATAAACCAGTAAGTTAATACTTTATAAATGCCTATACTAATGTTTAACTCCCCCTCTTTTCATACGCGAAGATTCATAAGAATTTTCGATCAAAGCGACGTCATAGGGGAATATAGAAATCACTGACAGCAGTGAAGGAAAACGTGTGAAGAAACCTGGTCTTAAGTCGCCGATCTGCCTGGAACTAGAGTAGTAATCAATGCTCTCTCAATCTCAATCTTCTCTGTAAGATACGGAGTGAAAGCACCATCTGTATGCTTGAACAGCTTCACAGTAATGAAAGTATTTATACATAGAAGCAAAATACTGTAAGACAAGTTTTGTTGCAGTTTGTAACCGAAGACAGAAGACCAATACTTGTTTGTTTCTTCTGCTGCACTAAACTAAAACAATGCTTCAAGTTACTCAAAAAATGTTTGCAAGCCGAAGAGCTATTCGCTCAGATGATGGATGAGAATTATAAGGTGAGGTATTCTTCAACTGACATTTATGCTTATAACTTTCGTAAAGTACCTTGGATTCTACTTGGATCGTAGGCTGACATGGAAGGATCACCTAAAGAAGAAAAGAACAGAAATAAACTACCGATTCAAGAACTTGCTCTGGCTACTAGGTAGACAATCTTCACTCACCCTGAGTAACAAACTTAGAGTTTATTGTTCCATCATAAAACCAATATGGACATATGGGATTCAATTGTGGTCTTCCTCAAGCAAATCAAACATCATGTGTATTCAAAGAAGCCAAAACAGCATCCTGAGGGTCCTAGCAGCGGCACCCTGGTACGCTCGCAACTCAGAAATCCATGAGCACCTGGAAATTCCAACAGTCCTAGAAGAAGCGAAGCGCTACCTAGAGAAATACAAAGACAGACTAACCAACCATCCAAATCCCCTCTTACGTTCACTATTGATGCCAAATCATACCAAAAGACTCAAGAAAGCTGATATTGTGCTGCCTGATTAAGTAGAATTAGGACATTGGTCCTGATTCTGTAAAAATGTGATGCATCTTTCCACACATCTGATCATAGTCAGGGATGACTGATAATAAATAAATAAATAAAAAACCTTTTTATTTCTAATCTCAATTAAATTTACACACTTTTTAACATTAGGTACTTGATCAAATTAAATGTTAGTTGTGTTAGTCTTTAACTTATCCTAGTTAGTAGTGTTAGTTTTTATAAAATGTTGGAGATGTAGCCCCATTACGGGTAAAGGCCTCCTCCATCTTTTTCCATTTCTCCCGGTCCTTGGCAATATTTAACCAGTTTGAGCCAGCAGTCTGCGCTATATCGTCAGCCCATCTTTTAAAGGGTCTCCCTACCTTTCTTTTGCCCGGTGGCCCAGTCCAATTGGTGGTTTGGATAGTCCATCTGTCATCATTGACGCGTGCAACATATCTTGCCCAACGCCATTTCAATGTTAGCGCTTTTGTTAGGGCATCTGTAAGCTTTGTCTTTTTTCTGATGTTCACACTTTTTACTTTTTGTATTTTTCTTAAGCCTAATATGCTTCTTTCCATCGCTCTCTGTGTTGTCACAATTTTCTGTTTGGTTTTGTTAGTGTGGAAGTCTGGCACCCATATAATAAGCTTGGTAAGAGGCAAGTCTCAATCACTACTTTTTTTAAGTTTAGAGTATAGTTACCTTTTAGAATTTCTTTTAGAGACCAGAATTTTTTCCAAGTGATGTTTGCTCTTCGTTGTATTTCTTCATCCATGCTAGTCTTGGAGAATGACACTTGCTTTCCTAGGTAAATATAGTTTTCTACATATTCTATGTTCTTTCCCTTGATGCATACAGGTTTTTTGAAACTGTTTGTCATTACTCTGGTCTTACTTGCATTCATTTCCAATCCTACCATGGAGCTTTTGTTGTCTAGTGAGCATATCATTTCTTCCAGTTCTTCTGGTGTTTCGCTCAGCAGGACTATGTCGTCTGCGAACCTGAGATGGCTGAGACATCTTTTGCCTACTTTTATGCCTTTCCGAGTCCAGTTTAGTTTCTGAAATATGCTTTCCAGAACAGCAATAAAGAGTTTTTGAGATATAGGGTCTCCTTGTCTGACGCCTCTTTCTATCTTGATGGGGTCTCCTCTTGTTTCTAGCTTGACCTTGCTAGTGCTGTGAGCGTAGATATATTTTAGGATATTTATGTAGTTATAGTTGACCTTGAAGAATTTCAGTGCTTCCCAGATTGAGCTGTGACTGATAGTATCAAAAGCCTTGCTGTAGTCAATGAATGCTAAATATAGGCTTTTGTTAAATTCAGTGTATTTCTCCATTATTTGTTCTAAAGTTTGTAAGTGGTCTGTAGTACTGAAACCTGAACGGAAACCAGCTTGCTCTATAGGTTGTGCACCATCAATATCAGGTGATATTCTGCTTAGGATAATCGACGCGAAGACTTTGTACATGCTTGCCATTAAGCTGATTGGCCTGTAATTTCCTATGTCCGTAGGGCTTGCTTTTTTGTAGATTAGTATAATTTCCGAAGTACACCATTGTTTAGGAACCATTTCGGAATCTAGAATTTTATTGAATAGTTGGGTCAAGTGGTAGAGTAAAACCGGAGCACCTAGTTTGATGGCTTCATTTATTATTCCATCTGGCCCTGGGCTTTTATCAGACTTCAGCCTGCTTATGTGATCATACACTTCCCTTTCCGCTATAGGCTCAATTGTTGTCTTGGTGTCACTATTGACTTGCATTTTTAAATCCAAATTGTCTAACTTTTTCTTGTATGGTTCCCTATAGAATTTTGTGGCGTGGTTGATCACATCTTTTCTTGTATTTGTTGAATTTGATTTTGATTCCAGTTTCTGAATCCACGTTTTGTGTAGTTTTAGATCCTTGAAAGCTCTTTTAGTGCTTTTATATTTCACAAGGTTTCTTGTTATTATGTCTTGCCTATGTTTCTTATAATCTTTCTTGATAGACTTATTTGTGATTTTAAACAGTTTGCTGAGCTCGTTCCTCGTTGTTTTATCTTTAGGTTTTTTGTTTATTAGTTCTTTGCGTTTCTTTATCGTTTGCTCTGTTTCTTCGCTAAATATTTGTTGAAATTTTTTATGTTTGTTGTTCATGTTTAGACTGTATAGCCATGCTTCTTCCAATAAATTGTAATAACTTTGTATGTCAGAGGTTTCTTTCATATTGCTGCCTATATAAGATTGTAGGTTATCCACAAAGGTTTCGACTTCACCATCAGTTTCTAAAGTATTATTTGGTGGTTTAAAGGTCTTTCTGTTCCTCTTTGGAACTGTTATGTTAAGCGTTGCCCTTACCAATCTATGCTCAGAAGGGAATCTAACGTTGTTGAGAACTTCGATGTTGGTTATGAGTTGAGGTTGGTTTGTTGTTATGAAGTCTATTTCGTTCCTTGTTTTCTGATCGGGCGAGATCCAAGTCCAACGTCGTCTTTCCCTTTTCTTAAAATATGTGTTCATTATGAAGAGTTTGTTTTCGAAAGCGAAGTCGATGAGTAGTTCGCCCCGGTCGTTTCGCTCGCCATAACCGTATTTGCCCATAATTAAGTCCTCGCCCTCTTTGGGAAGTCCTACTTTACTGTTAAAGTCGCCCATTAATATTATTTTATCATCAGCTTTGGATAGTGCTGCTGAGATGTCATCGTAAAATTTCTGGATATCCTCTTCACTCGCTTTCTCTGTGGGTGCATAGACTTGGACTAGTGAAATGTGTAGATCTTCCAATTTTAGTTGTAGCAGAGCGACTCTTTCAGAGAATCCTATGAAGTTCACAATATTGTTCTTGTATGTTTTCTTCATTAGAAAACTAACCCCATATTTTCCCTTAGTCTGCCCAATGTAGCATAGTATGTGGTCTTGGTATTCTTCTATGTTGTAACCTGTTCTTTTTACCTCTGCAAGACCTAGAATGTCGTAGTTTACATTTTCAAGAGCATATATAAGTTGTAGGTATCTCTCTGTCGAGGACAAGGATCTTACGTTGTATGTGCCTATTTGGAGAGTTTTATTATTAGTTTTTCTGTTTGTTACAGATGGAGGGTAGTGGTCATTGATCCCCACGGTGACCAGCCGGCTTGGGGAATGTAGATTGTTGTTGTTGTTATTGTTGGTATTTAAGTTTTCTCCTTTTTTCTGCTGTTTGTTAAGTAGTTGCTATTGGTTGTTGATTTCAGTTTGAGTGGTTTGCCTAGTCTTATTCATGAGTTCAAAGGCGTTTACTTTGGTTATTTTGCTTGGAACCTTTGGTGTTGGACTGACATCGCTATTTGATTGGGGTGATGTATTGGAGGGAGCACGTTTCCTTTTCTCCTTCCCATTTCCTTGGTTTGTTTTTCCTTTTATTATAAGTTTATCATATCGAATGACGGCAAAGTTTCCTTTCTTATTTTCTTCGTGTTGTTGTATTTTTAATTCTTTCCTAATTTGTAATACCTCTTTAGGGATGACTGATAGCAGATAAAAATGGGAAAATAAAAAAATGCTTATAACTTCTGATTTCAGCAGAACTCATTGCATCATTTGGTGATTTCTCTCGCCCTCTTGTTTGGATTTCATGCCAGCCATACAGTGAAATGTTGAAACATATTATTATGCTTTTGTCAAATGAAGGTAATAACAATGATGCAGGTCAGATACTGCTGCAACATAACATAACGCCTGTAATCTCCGAAAGGTTAGGCAGAGGTGTACCTAATAGACACCCACATTTCGACAGCTATGTTTAAGGCTCATTTAATAGTGAGCAAGCTGCTCCAACCCGTAATGGGGCTACATCTCCAACGTTTTATAAAAACTAACACTACTAACTAGGATAAGCTAAAGACTAACACAACTAACATTTAATGAGAACAAGTACCTAATGTTAAAAATTGTGTAAATTTAATTGAGATTAGAAATAAACGGTTTTTTTTTTATGAGCTGCTCCAACTTCAGTATGAAACTTTTACATGTATGTTGCAGTTGGATATTGATCCTATCCCTTGTGTTGGCTCGAGCTATGCAACAATAGCTTGTGCAATTGTCAGTGCCGTTGGTAGCATGGCTAACTTACCAGGGTGCATTGGCATTGGGCTTACTTCCGTATCCTCACTTGTGGAGGCTCTTTTGAATGACTTTACATAATGCTATATCATCTTTTTACAGCCTAAACCTTTAGTAAACCATGACCACTTAGAATCTTTCAGTGGGTTTATTAGAACTCCTATAGAACTCATTAGTATAGTTGATAAACCTCAAAAAGAAACCAGTGCTATCAAGGATGAATTATCAGCAGTTTGTGAGGATATCATTGAAGCTAAGGAGGATACTCAAAGTTATGGTACGTTTTTAAGAACAAAAATAGTCCTCTTCTTCTTCTCAAATCAATGACTCAGATTGTATCCGACCAGTATGTAGCAAACTTAAGCATAAGCATAATTAGCCAATAATGTTCCCACTGCTGGGACACACGGCCTCCTCTCTATAAGAGAGAATGGGCTATAATCGTTTGATCATTAGTCAATCTATCTAATATTTTAAAGAGGTAAAGTTTGTGAGGTTGTAGGGGGTAATTTCTGGATCTACTGAACCGATTTTGAAAATTATTTCACTAATAGGTTACAGTGTGCCCGTGGAATAATTTCCGACCAAAACTGCTGTGTTTATGTTGCATCTAGATCAAAACTCATTCATTTCATAGCATCATCATTTGCCTTCCATTATCCCAATTTATTCGTGGTCGGCGCAGCATGTCTTCTTCTTCCATACTTCTCTATTACTCGTCATCTCAGCAGTCACCTTCTTTCTAGCCATATCATCCTTCACACAGTCCATCTACCGTTTCTTTGGTCTTCATCTAGTCTTATAGTCATCTACATTCATACTCAACATTTTCCTCATTCCTCTGCATCACATGTCATACCAGGACAACCAATTACCAAAATTGATTACACAGCGATTATGATAAAAATAATTACTTTTTGCATATAATTAAAACATCAATATTGCCATTGTCATAATATATGATAACTACATTGAAGAAATAAGTTTAAATTCAACAAAAAAACCATGTGACATTGAAATAAACCAATTGTAATAATAAACTAGTAATTTTGAGTGTTTTTGGTTACTTACAGGTCTAGAACCAGAAAATGTAGTCAGTAGCTGTCTGGATGTAGAATATATACTTCCACACCGTTCTGAATCACATTCAGAAGGTGATACACCTTTATTGAGGTTTAAAATTGAAGTGGAAGAAGAATTAGAAGCATCTAAGAATAAGAGAAGTGCCGTGGAGACCCGTAGTAAGTATTAGTTAAATATAATCAATATAACAGGCCGATGGTCTACATGATAAGAGGTACCTTATGTTGGTTATTGCCATTAATGATATACTAGCACCATAGTAACTGGTGTTTATTTATAGTCAGAGAACTTTAAATTGAAACAAAACAATGAAAAATATTTTTATTATCAACTAGCGACTTACCCCGTCTTCGCACGGGTGCAATATACACATAAACCTCAAATAACTCCTCCCGCTCTGGGCTGAGCAGGAGGGAGTGTCCCGACTTGTACTGGCGAAAACCCATCCATATTCCTTCTTTTGCCCTTTGTGTTCCAGGGCCGCGGTATCGCTTTCGAACAGTCCCGCAACCCTGGACACAAACCTTCCTCTTGAGTCACTCTATACAGCGTGTAGCGGAAAGGGTATAATCATATGGAATACTGTGGTACGGACCATCAAACTGAACAACTTTCTCTATGGGACCACCATCGAAATCATAAAAAAATAATCAGCTGTCCCATACATTTGGGTCGAGTAGGTATTGAAATTTTGTATAGGACAGCTGATTATTTTTTTACGATTTCGATGGTGGTCCCATAGAGAAAGTTGTTCAGTTTGATGGTCCGTACCACAGTATTCCATATGATTATACCCTTTCTGTTACACGCTGTATATTTCTGAAAACTGCATTAAAATCCGTTGCGTAGTTTAAAAGATCTAAGCGTACAAACAGCAGGAGCGACTTTATTTTATACTATATTGTAAATAAAGATGAAATTGGCTTTTTATGACTGATAATTTAATGCCGTTTGCCAATTGTCATATTCAATTTAAAGACCACTCCCACCTCTGATAAAAACATCCTTTAGTTTAGATCTTATTTATAAATATAGATTAATACTTCGCATCCCACCGACGCGATATCGGGCAAGACACAATTACTTTTAATTGTTTCTATAATTATACGGTATACGATCGGATAAGATGCATCTATCAATACTGCAATACAGCCTCTGAAATTCAAAATATCTAATGATTTTTGCAAATTACGGCAGTGTCTATGTTGCATCTGGATCAAAGGTATTTCTCTACTTTTATAGCCATCTACATTCATACTCAACATTTTCCTCATTCCTCCGCATCACATGTCATACCAAGACAACCAATTATCAAAATTCATTACACAGCTATTATGATAAATTAAAACAAAAATATTGCCATCGTCATATTAAATTTTCACTAATAAAATATTTTTTTGAGAGTTATTTGATAACTAAATTGTAGAAATAACTTTACTTCCACAAAAAATAACCACATTACTTAGTGAAATAAAACAATCTAAAATAGTAAACGAGTATTACTTTAGAGCTTTTGCTTATTTACAGATCCTGAAACTGAAAATATATACAATAGCCATCTAGTTGTAGAAGATATACCGCCAGTTCATTCTGAATCAGATTCAGACGGTGATGCACCTTTAATGACGTATAAGACTGAAGTGGAAGAAGAGTTGCTAGAAGTATCCAAGAATAAAAGAAGAGCCGTGGAGACCAGTAGTAAGTATTAGTTAATTAGTAGGAAGGCTAACAGGCCCATGCACTTACGTTGATTTAACAGTTTTAGGCTATCAAAATAGAAAAATCTATGCTAGTCGTATCGTCCGGATACGCCCGTTACGACGAGCGACACCGTACCTCAGGTCACATTGGACGCTTCGTCGGTGATTGATTGTGACAATCTAGAGTTGCCAGAAAAGTTAAAAAAAGGCAATGGCATGAGCTATTGCCCTTTTTTAACCTTAGAGACCGCGTTCTTTTGGCATTGTGAAAGTTTATGAACGAAATCAAAATATAGATGCAACTCATGATCTAGGTTGGGACCTAGGATAGACCATGAGTTGCATCTATATTTTCACGCACGGTGGTCCCGCTAGAGGTCAAAATAAAAAAAAAGGTATTTTCAAATACCAAACGCTATTATGTCACTGGCCAATATGTACATTTACAGCACAAATCCACCTCGCGCATAAGTCAGATTCGCCGATCAAGGCATATCCTCGTCACTCCCGATGGCGCTAATCACCTCCTCCAGGAGTGCAGTAGGGAAACTAGCACGCTCAAAAAATACAGATGCAAACAGCCGTAATTCCATCCTCGCCGTCGCGTCGAGGCCCGTCGGAACACCCCGATCCTTGCCCTCCCCGACCTTTACTCGAGCTAGCCCGCGATGCCGAGCCCGTAGTTTTAAACCAACCCCTAAATAATGGTATCATTCAGATCCAGCCGGTCCCTTTGGTGTCGTTCCCCAGCGACGCCCTAAGCCGAGGCTTCGCTTAGTTTGTAAGTTTTTTTGCCCTGGCTGGAGGCCTTACACTCCAGGCACCCACAGGATATGCCGGTTAATTAAGCAGACGACAACCTCCTTGGTTGACCAGCGAAATGCCATTCACAAAAAGAAAAAACTTTCATTCTCTAATGAAACTTGAAAGTGAACATGACACGACTTCCGTTGCACACGTACCCTTATCAATGACTATATCGGAACCTTTTCAAGAGGTTTTATATTTGAACTATATCATCAAGGGGTTCAGATACAGAAAGACGCCGCAAGTGATACGGCAGCTAATGGACATGATGCCAGAAGCAGATAACGTAGATGTCAGCAATTTTCAGTACGTTGTGAAGTATTTTTGCGATCGATTTGTCGTTTTATGGAAATCTAGTTCTCGGAAGAAAAGCACAGTCCTCAAAAAACATTCTAAGTGGTTTAGTCACAAAGTAAGTGTCAATCTAGCGAGAACATAAACTTTCATAGAAAATACTTCGCCCGAAATTCCCGACCATCACCATTGGGGACCGCAGCTGCTGTTGGGCGACCCAAAAAAGGATTTCGTGACTTGCAGTAAGCAATCTCAACGATTAATGACACACACAAAAAAAATGTCTCGACAAACACACATAAACAGGCTTCTGCTGAAGTAGGATCCTTTGATCACTTCCAGCAGGAAATTACCCAGAAAAAAGAAATCTCTTGTCTAGTAGCGTTATAAGTATATTGGATAGTAATGTGGGATACAGGGTTTCTTCAATAAAATATTGCAGTCTTGTGTAACTATTAATCGTCTTTTATTTTCTTAAAAATCTAAGCACAACGTCTTTGGTAAGTTCGTCGTCTCAATATGGCGTCCTTCCAATCCCTTCTCTCTTTCCTCGTCTATCGCTCTCTCACTCACACACAGCGCTCTCTCCCTTACTTTCATTAAAGGTTCCATTTCCCACAGTAATAATTAACAATATTATAAGATTTTATTTTACTTTGTTTAGTTCTAATAATTTAACTTCCTATTTTGTTTTTATTATTAGTTTTATTAATATATTTTTCATACTATGTCTGAAATTGTGTTTTCATTTAAATATCCTAAAATTGTATATACACCTACTTTAAAAACATTTCGAATTATAAAAACAAACTTGAATAAATCAGTAATTATGACCGCCTTACAAAGGCGCGCGGACCACAGTGCAACGGGTAAAAAAAAAAACTCAACTCTGAGAGCTCAATCAACTGATGGACACTTGAAACGATGAAAACAAAAGTGAGAATGTGCAAAGAACACGTTACTGAAAAATACTGTAAACGCTTGAAGTCAATGGTTGATCAGATATCTGCTATAGAGAAGCAAACAAAAAAAAAACAACTGCTTTCCGTAAAAAATTTGCTCCCCTCCCCCTCATAATGTTCTAGTGATAAAGTGTATTGTTCCATCATCCATGTGTTCACCTATGTTAATCATTATAATAAGTGCTAATATTTCCGTGTATGCAATCGTCTTCTTACATTTTCACAGGGGTACCCGTCGCGAAGAAGCCAAAGGTAGACACTAGACGACCAGAACTAGAAGATACAATTACATCGGAGCTAAAACATAATGGACACCCAAACTTAAAAGTTGTCAGAGCAACTCAAAGTTGTAAAAAGAAAAGTGCTTCTTATTTAAAAGAGCCTTACAAATGTGATGCATGTCAGCGTAGTTTTAGTAGAAGTGATCATTTAACAAGTCATTATCGAAAACACACTGGTGATAAACCTTACAATTGTGATGTATGTCAGCGAAGTTTTAGTGTTAAGGGGCGTTTACTAAGTCATATTAGAATACACACTGGTGAAAAGCCGTACAGGTGTGATGTATGTCAGCGTGGTTTTAGAGAAAGGGGTTCTTTAACAACTCATGTTCGAATACATACTGGTGAAAAACCTTATAAGTGTGATATATGTCCGCGTAGTTTTATTCAGAAGAGTGATTTAACTAGACATACTCGCACACACACTGGTGAAAAACCTTACAAGTGTCATACATGTCAGCGTAGTTTTAGTGAAACTAGTCATTTAACGAAACATATTCGATTGCACACTGGTGAAAAACCTCACAAGTGTGATGTTTGTCAGCGTAGTTTTATTCAAAAGATTGATTTAACAAGACATATTTTAACTCACACTGGTATAAAACCTTACAAGTGTGATATATGTCAGCTAAGTTTTAGTCGAAAGAATGCATTAACAAATCATTTGAATACACATAGATGAAGAACCCTAAAAGTGGTGTGCATGTTAGCGTAGTTTAAGTCAAAAGAGTGATTTATCAAAACATACGAAGACACACTCGTCAAAAACCATTTAAGGCGCGGTGTTACCGCAAATTCTCAAAAATTGGTTTCTTAGATAGTCAAGTATGACGTAATGCAATCTGGATGCGCGGAAAAGGCAAAAATAAAATAAAAATATCAACTTGGTTGGTATTGAAACGGGACGTGAAAAGACCGCATGGAAGCACAGAATGAATCGGTCTTTCGTAAGGTTTACAGGGGGTGCACAGTACCTTTATCTCCTCGTCTGCAGCTCCTCAGCTCGATTCAGATTCGATTCAGTTGTTTTCACGCACAAACACCAAGTTTTCTAGATTTTTATAGGGAACGCAATGTTCTCGACACGTAAGTTCATAGCCAACGACTGCAAAATTTTTAGTGTCTAATGACAGCTCGCTTCCGCCGTACGTTTGCCATCTCGCTTCCACGAGTACGATTGGTTCCGTGCAAGGAAGGGATGGGAGATAGGGATGTGTTACCAACCAATTACTGATGTTGCCAAATATTTAAATTAGCGCAACCATCCCCCCGGGCTTGAAGCGATGCCTTCAAGAATTGAAGCTAATTTACGAAATTAAACGAAACGACAAACTAAGCAATAAACTAATTACCTAATTACTAATGTTAACCTAACCTAAAATGTCGAAATTGCCCAATCTACTGGTTAGGTAACGGACAAAGACGAACGACGGGGCGCAAGTAAGAGCCAGTCGCCGTCTTAACCCGAACGACGCGAGTGACTCCGGTGGAGTCAGGGAAAACTTCCTCCACGACACCCAACGGCCAGTGTAGTGGCGAATTATCGGTTGTAAGAATCACGACCGTACCGACAGCGACCGGATCGACCGGCGTGTTCCATTTGCGACGTGATTGCAAGCTGTGGAGGTAACCGCTCCTCCAGCGCTTCCAAAACGACTGTACCAGTCTATCTAATAATTCATGTCTAGCGATAGTAGTTCTCTCGTCTATTTCCTCGGCAGGCAAATATCTTAATGGCGTGAGATTCAAAAAGTGCGCTGGAGTTAAAGCTAGCGGTTCCGAAGGATCACTAGAGAGTGTCCTGCAAAGAGGCCTAGTGTTCATTACTGATTCGACTTGGGTGAGAACGGTACTTAATTCTTCGAATGAGAGAATCGTGTCTCCTATGACTCGATACAAGTGCGACTTCAGACTTTTAATGTTGGCCTCCCAATTGCCGCCAAAGTGACTAGCAGTCGGGACATTGAGTGACCACTCTATGCGACTCTCAGCTAGCATGTTACCAAATTCGGTATTATGGTATTTTGAACATAGAAATTCGTGAAGTTCCGAAAGTTTGCGTTTGGCGCCTATGTAGTTAGTCCCGTTATCCGAATAAATCCTACTCACCGGGCCACGCCTTGACAAGAACCGCTTGAAAGCGCCCATAAAATTAGCTGTGCTAAGGTCACCAACGAGTTCTATGTGCACGGCGCGTGTAGTCATGCAAACGAACAGACACACGTAGGCTTTGGTGGAACGAACACCTCGACCGCGAGACATAGTAACCCTAAACGGTCCTGCATAGTCCGTGCCCGTGTGGACGAACGGCTTAGCGGATTGGACGACACGGCAAGAGCGATGTTCCACCATTTCAGGGAAATTTGACTTAGGACGAAAGCGAAAGCAGGGAATGCATTTATGGATCCTATTTCTAATTATATTACGGGCAGAGAGTATCCAATACCTCTGACGTAAGAGTGACATCAGCAGGTCGGGACCTGCGTGACAGTTTAATTTATGATGGTATTCGACGAGCAAATTTAAAACGGGATCCTTTCTTGGAAGCAAAATGGGATATTTCCCTTCATAACTTAAATCCGAATTTCTTAAACGGCCTCCGACTCTAATGAGTCCGTCCTTGAAAAACGGTTTTAAGTGTCGTAAAGCAAGACTACAATCCTTGCCTTCCCCGAGTCTAGCAATCTCAGTATAGAAATAAAGGCGTTGAAGCTCACGAAGAACTAGTAATTCAGCGAAGTCGTAATCCGACGCTGACATGCGATATCTAACAGGTAACAACCTGACAAAACGACAGACGTAAATTACTACTCGAAGTAATTTACTCCAAGAAGAGATGCGATCGACCAAAGAAAGAATAGGAGATCTTTCATTTGGTACAGCGGATAGTAACGAAAGCTTCTTCTCTTCGGGTGCTTCAGGCACCGACGAAGGACTGAATGGAACGACAGGCCACTGTGAGACGTCCAAATGGGCCCACGGAGGACCACTGAACCAAAGCGGGTGGTCAACAATTTGAGAAGGCGTGAGACCACGTGACAGACAATCTGCGGGATTGTCCGTACCGGACACGTGATACAAATTTTGTGGCGACAAGTCGCTTTGTATTTTCGACACTCTGTTGGCCACAAACGTGTTCCACCGATGAGGCGACGAATGTACCCAACAGAGCGCTACTGTTGAATCCGAAAATGCGAATATGTTACGAAAAACAAGGCGGTGCTGACAAGCGACTATGACATTTTTTATAAGTTGAGCTAGCACAAGAATAGCACAAAGCTCCAGACGAGCGAGAGAAACGACTTTCTTAGGAGAGACCTTCGATTTAGCGGTTAAAAAGTAAACGATATTGCCATCGCTATTTTGAACGTGGAAGTAAATCACTCCCCCGTATGCCTTCTCACTGGCGTCTGCGAAAGCCAAGATGGTGACCACACTATCGGCGACGATACCCACGTGACGTGGGATTTTTATATTACAGAGCAACGGGAGCTCTTCCTTGAAGCGAGACCACAACCTGACGATATCCTCAGGTGGGGTATCATCCCAGTCACAATCACGCAGCCAAAGCTGCTTGATTAGAAGTTTAGCGTACAGGACGACAGGTGCGACAAATCCCATGACGTCCCATAATTTAGCGACACACGATAATATTGTACGTTTAGTACAATTTTGTGCGGGAGTATTGACTCTCATGCTTAAGTGATCTGACGTAGGCGACCAACACAAGCCCAGTACTTTCTACTGGTCAGACTCGTCGAATTCTTTGACAGCTAACAGACGATGCGAGGGTGGAATCGAGTCTAAAACGGCTTGAGAGTTACTGGTCCATTTAACCAATTCAAATTGACCAGCTTTCATGAGACCTATCATCTCCGAGGCGGTAGAAATACCCTGGTCTTCCGTGAGGACGGAATGGACGAAATCATCCATATATAACCCTGAAGTGACGATATTTTTAGCCTGAGGGTAGGAGTCACCCTCATCCTCTGCCAGCTGCCTAATAGTTCGCAGCGCATGGAAGGGGCTAGACTTAAGCCCGAAAACAACACGATTAAATTCATAAACCTGTAAAGGTTCTTGCGGGGAAAAGCGATACAAAATGCGTTGGAAACGCCGATCAGATTCTCGGATTCCAATGCTGAGAAACATCTGACGAATGTCCGCGGAGAGTGCAACCGAAAATAAACGAAAACCAACGATAATATTAAACAAACTCCCTTGCAGGTTTTGCCCACCGTACAAGAGGTCATTAAGCGAAATGCGGGAGGTAGTCTTGCAACTACCATCGAGAACGACACGAAGTTTGGTTGTGACCTTATCATCCCTGATCACCCCATGATGCGGAATAAAGTACGCAATTTCTGAAGTATCAGAATTTGCAGGTGAAATATAACCTTTTTCTAAATATTCGAGGATGACGCTATCATACGCGACCTTTAATTGTGGGGAGGCTTGCATCTTCCTTTCCAAGCAGAGAAACCGGCGTTCACTTGCTTGGCGTGAGTTACCAAGGGATCCGACATCACCCTTGAAAGGCAGAGCTACGACGTATCGACCGTCACTATCTCGAGTGGTGGTGCGTGTGTAAAACTCCTCACACTCCCTGTCGTCCGAGCTAACTACAGGGGGAACATCCACCTCCTCCAATTCCCAAAATTTCCGGACCGCAGAGTCCAACGGGTCCGCGGTACAACAATATGAAACGGTCGAGTTGCTGTCAACACGGACCGGCGCGTCACCTACTATAACATAGCCAAGGACAGTTTCTAAAGCAAGCGGTGATACATATGGCGGCTGTCCTTGAACCTTATTTGACAAGAGTAAGTGTGGGTAAATCGAAGCACCGATCAATACTTGAATCGGGCCTGGCGAAAAATATGTGTCGTCTGCCAACGGCAAGTTTTTGAAGTTAGACAAGAGCGAAGAATTAACCGTGGCAGTTGGTAAATGTTCAGTAATTTTATCTACTACTAAAGAGTCGACACTATAATTTATGTTACGATCGAAGCGAGAATGAAATTTAAATTCTACGGAACCCTGTATTGACTTACTTGAACCGCCTATTCCTTTCACGGCTGAACAAGTAGGTCGATTATTTATGTTCAATCCTAAGCGTTGACAACACTCACGTGTTATAAAGTTACTTTGCGAAGCGCTGTCCAACAATGCACGAATAATGTGTTTTTTACCATGAGAATCCACGACAATAATACGCGCAGTTGCAATTAAAACCGTGGTGGGGCATCGAGATAAATGGTCAACCTCATTATTATTAGCTGATAACGCACACAGCGCGACGTCATCGCGAGTGGAGGCAGCATTAGCGTCACTAGGTGCCGCATTGGCAACGGTAGCAGACGCGGCTTGCTGACCCCCAAAGCACAATAATGTATGGTGCTTTCGGTGGCACCTTTTACATCTAGAAGTTGACTCACACGCGGAAACACGATGACCACTACTTAAACAATTTATACATAAATTGTTAGACTTTGCTAAGTTAAAACGCTGATCTGGGTTATAACTATTAAATATCTTACATTTATAAATGTAATCATGTTGCTCACTGCATAGACTACATGTGGTTTTGTCGGGACCAGAGGTGCTGGCGTACGCGACGGTAGACTTACGTTCGAGTGGTTTCTTGTTATTGGTGACCCTAGCAACAGATGTTGAAGTACGTTCTAACATTTTTATATGGTCACGAACGAAACAATCCAAGTCAGCAAAGGATGGAATTTCGGAACTATTAGATCTTAATTGATAATTAGTTTCGAAGGCACGCACAGTATCTTGGTCGAGTTTCTTAATAGCGATATGTAACAAAATGAAATCAGCGAGGTCATTGACCTTTGTGTTTTTTAAAGCGGCAACAGACGACGAGAATTTATCGAGGAATGATTCTAAATTATTTGGGGTTCCAGTCGAAATAGATTTAAATTCAAATAATTGATCTAAATATGAAGCTGCGGACTGACGCTTATCTTCATATCTACTACAAAGCAAATCGAAAATAAGAGGGTAGTTATCTGCTGATGGATTTATGCCCGCACATATTGAACGAGCCTTGCCTGTTAACCTTCCTAACAAATAATATAACCTCTCACAGTCGGTCAGAGAAACATTATTATGCACTGCGTTTTTATAACTAGCGATAAACAATGGCCAATTCCTATGATCTCCGTTAAATTCGGGGATTTCGATAGGAGGTAGTCGCGGCGACCTTTTGACCTCATTACGAGATTGAATTTGCAGTTTTTCTTCTGCTCGCTTTATACGGCCCAAAAGGTCTTCGAATGAAGAAAGCGCCTGATAGGAGACAGCGCAGTCAGGATTTAATTTGAGCTCATGGGCAGCAATTTGGTCCAATATGTTTTCGAAGTCCACACGCAACGAATCAACTGTTTTAATGTCACAGAAAAAAGACTCCCTATCGAATCCTTCTAAGTCAATTCTTTTTGCCTGGTCAGAGATGGTTTGCATGCGAGCAAATATCCGATCGCGTTTCGATATTAATCTTTTTACCACAGTTGCGTCCGCCATATTAGCGGCTTACGATTATCTAAATATCTAAAAGACTTGACCAAATAAATATGTACGACAAGTAGTTGTGAAAGGACTGTGAATCGATTACACTCCACAATTGCAATAAATGTTTTTGTGAACGCAGGATTATGATTTAACAGGACAAGTTATGAAATGTGATTCTTTGTTTACTGAACCGGTTTTGACTGGATATTACGAACGAAATAATTACGCTTAATGCAGTTCGATGCGAAACGAAATATTATCACAACAATGTTTGTTATGTTCCTGGGTCGCGGGACGAAACAAATAATTAGTTACGATAGTTTAACGATTTGCCTAACGTATTTGTTAGGTTGCGAGAAACCTAGCTTACTTGCTAGATTTCGACGATACGATATTAATAAGAATGCGAATTCACTACTATAATAGCGGGGTTTACGAGAATCTACGATATAACTTAACTTGCCGGCACGTGCGCGCGGCGCGGTTATAATTGCGGAATATGCGACAAATTGACCCAGGATAGGGGAATGGTTGGCTATTCACTGATTCCAGATGGAATCCGGCTCGAAAAGGACCAATGGATGCGCGGAAAAGGCAAAAATAAAATAAAAATATCAACTTGGTTGGTATTGAAACGGGACGTGAAAAGACCGCATGGAAGCACAGAATGAATCGGTCTTTCGTAAGGTTTACAGGGGGTGCACAGTACCTTTATCTCCTCGTCTGCAGCTCCTCAGCTCGATTCAGATTCGATTCAGTTGTTTTCACGCACAAACACCAAGTTTTCTAGATTTTTATAGGGAACGCAATGTTCTCGACACGTAAGTTCATAGCCAACGACTGCAAAATTTTTAGTGTCTAATGACAGCTCGCTTCCGCCGTACGTTTGCCATCTCGCTTCCACGAGTACGATTGGTTCCGTGCAAGGAAGGGATGGGAGATAGGGATGTGTTACCAACCAATTACTGATGTTGCCAAATATTTAAATTAGCGCAACCACAATCAAAATATTTAACGCAAAAAATACAGTGGACAGAGTGGGTCTAAAAGAAAATTTTAGCGGAACAGAATACTAAAAATAGTTTGATAATGGAGTAGTAAGAAAAGATTGAATTCAATTAAGGTGAACATCTCTACGTTGGCATTGTAAAGATATCTGCACATTCATGATTGTTTATTTAAAATAAATGTAATCTGTGTCTATGTCAAAATGATTTTCTTTCGTGTATAAATATGCGTTTATTGATGAATCCATCTTGATTTCGATTTGGTCACGAGATATGATTGTAATTATTAACATACAACGTGTAACAAAATAAACGCAAAACCTCTTAATTGCACTCATCATAATACTCATTGTACTCATCATTATAAACAACTTTCACTACGGGACCAACAATGAAATCGCGAAAAAAAAATCGACTGCCGCATACATATCTGTACGCATAACTCAACAAAATGTACCTAATGAACAGCCGTTCTTTTTTTTCGCGATTTCGGTGTTAGTCCCATAGTAAAAGTTGTTCATAATGATGAGTACAATGACCCCTTAAGAGATTTTGCGTTTATTCTGTTACACGTGTATAAGCCTATGATAAATGTATTTTGATTACTGAAATATATTGGTTTTTTTTTTTTTTTTTTACACTATTACCTACCCTATTATACCGAGCTGACACTTTTACACCCATGGAACTAATATGTACAACGTACAGATGCCAGCACATCAAGCTATTCGAAACTAAAATTTTCCCAATCAACCTTGAACCTAATGCAATAAAGTTGAAAATCTAGAAAGAACAGGGCGAACTCTCAAACAAATTTTTGTTGACATTTTTTTTTGGTGTCTGCCTATGCAAAATATGTTAAAATATTGAGTTTGAATTCCTGAACAATTTTGTCTTCAGTTATACTTTTATAGGAAGTCAGGAATTAAAGATATTCCAGTTTGAAGTTTTAGAGGTTATGTTTACTCTTGTCAACAACAGACTAATCGAAAAAGAATTATAGAAATGCATTTATACAAAATAAACTACGCAATGCGTATTCAGAATATTTTGTCCAACCGACAGGTCTGGCACATGGCCCACATGGCTACATGAGACGTAAGTAGGTACTTATTTATTTAATAATCTTAGTCAACTATCATAAGAGCAGTTAGTTACTTATATGATTAATTACCATGGTAAGGGTAGGTCAAGTACAGAAAAAAGACCCGTATTTTTTTAAATATTTATTCCTTTTAACAATGATTCTGGTATGAATGGTTTTTGGCCACATCCTTTCAACAAAGCTATGCTATCTCTAAAACCTCCTAAAATAAAAGCCAAAGTCATTGTTTCTGAAATGCAGCCTTAGAGCAGAATTCTTATTACTAATTAAATTAAAAAAGGTTTTGTAAAAGTTCAGTTGTCAGTTCAGTACAGTACAATATGTCATTAAAGCATGTTTTTTTCGGTGGGGACTTTGATACGGTGTCATTTGTATGAATTAAAAAATTATAACCACTATATTCTTAGCACAAACAATATTTTTTATTATAACGTTTGTATTCTGATGCACGATGAAATGTATTTACTAAGTATAAAATAATGCAAAACGTAAATCCAAGCATTTTATGTAACTTGTCTAGAGATGCAAAACGAATTTTAAACGTTTTAAACCATTTGGTTTTAAACGGTCTTTTTGGTTTAAAACGATTTAAAACCACACTTAGCGGTTTAATATGGTTTAGAATGTTTTTTTTTTGAATGCACTGAGGCTTTACACGAAGTTATCTAGACCACACCTCCTTCCTGATTTAGAATATATAAAAGGAAAATAAAATAAAAATGTTTTAAAATAACCTTCATTTACATGACAGACAAACATAAAATCGATCCCTACCTGCCCCATCTCTCCCCGTTGCGATTTTGGTAGCAAAGTGAAAAATAAAAATGCGGCATTGCCGTTTTATTTTAATAAATACCCAAAACATGATTGTTTTCAGTGTCTAATCCTAAATAGTAGTATAATAATATGATTTATGACTTCACATGTATTAATAAAAATGGTAAATGATTTCAATTAGCCTTTTAAACTATTTTTTTAAGTAATTCGTAATCAAGGTACGGCCCACGTGGTCGTGGTTTTAAACCGTTTTAAACAAATTTAAAACGGGTTTTAAACCACTGATTTTGGTTTAAAACGGTTTATTTACAACTATAAACTTGTCTAAGATTTATATTCCATGGCAACATTAAAAGTATAGCTGAGCCAAAAGTCATGAATTCAAGCCAGAAAGAAAACAACTAAGCCATGATTATATAGTCTGCCGTCAAACGGTGAATGGCCGTAACTACTTTAAAGTATATTTTGCGTAAATGACAATTTTGTCTGAAGTGAAGTTTTAAAGCACTGTCGGTAGTCTTTTTTTTTTTTACCGATGGGAAATCATCAAATAACCCCTCCCGCTCTGGGCTGAGCAGGAGGGAGTGTCAGACTTCTACTGACTAAAACCCATCCATGTTCCTTCCTTTGCCCTTTGTGTTCCAGGGCCGCGGTATCTCTTTCGAACAGTCCCGCAACCCTGGCAGGCGTCGGCCCTTACGGACCCCTTCCTGTTTGCTGACTCTCTTTGAGGCGCGCGTGGAACACGAACGCGCCGTCGACACGGCCTGTCGTCATAAGACGGACGGACGGCGAGCTAGCCCATAGCTCACCGTCCACAGGCCCGCGTATACGGTGGCCGGGGGCCACCACGTGGCCCCCGACGCCCGGTGCGTTTCCCGCGGCGGCTGGGACGTGAAGTTCTCTCCCTCTCACGTCCCGCCACCTCCTTCGCTAGCATGACTGCTTCGCAGAAGGAGGTGAAGGCGTCCCATTCCGTCTCGCTCCGGACCATGGATTGAACCAGGGCCGGACGCGAGAGGTCGCCGCCGCCGATCGCCGCTACTAGGACACGGCGTTGCTCCGCCCAAGCGGAGCAGACCTGCACAGTGTGCTCCACCGTGTCCTCCGGTCGATCCTCGCAGTGGTGACACCCGGGCGTTTCCTCCCGCCCGATTAGGTGCAGGAATCTCCCGAAACAACCATGTCCGGTGAGGACCTGCGTCAGGCGGAAGGTGAGGGCGCCGTGGCGCCTCCCCAGCCACTCCTCAAAGAGGAGACTTACCGCCATTATAGTGGCGTGCCCTGCACGGGGTTGCCACAGTCGCTCTCTTCATGTCGCCATGAGATCACGCCGGAAGTCTGTCCGCTGAGCGACAATTTGCCGCGGCAGCGGAGTTTCCCCCCGGCGTAGTGCCTCCACGCGCCACTCGTGCAGGCGCGCGAGGACTATCGCCTCCAGATCCCATGGCGGCAATCCGGCAAGGAGGCTCGCCGCCTCGCCGGAGATCGTGCGGTACCCCCGGATTAGCCTTACGGCTACCACCCTTTGGGGCGCGTTCAGATAATGGGCGGCTCGCCGCCTCAAAGAACGCGCCCACACCGGGGCCCCGTAAAGGGCCATGGACCGCACACTGTCGGTAGTCTTTACTTGACTTATTTTATATGATAATTTATCTGTGGCTACGAGCGAATTGGAGCTTTATTAGCTAGACAGAAAGATAGAGAATTTCTTGCTGAATCCGAATCAATTTTAACTTATTTTTGATAAAAATGTTAGTTACCTCCTTTCACCGTATGACGGCAGTATTATCATCACTAATCTAGTCAATAAAGCTCTCAATTATGACGACTTTTTTTCCAGACTTTCACTTTGATAAAACTTTGTAAATTATTTCGTCGGTATCTATCACAGTGACATACGTAGACGCTTAATAATTTAATCAGCAATTTGTTCGCCACTGTTCTTTGACAGATTGTAGTAGCTTGATGTGCCCACTGTACAACTGGAATGCTTATATGCATCAAAAATTCGATCTTGAAAGAGAAATCGAAGATGGGCAATCTGGGTACACTACATAAATACGAAAAACTTTATTCCGTCAGTCAGAAATACGAATTTCAAAATACCAATTTTCATAAATCCGAATGATTCAAAATTCCGAATATAAGAACTCCGACTTATTTTTACCTGATTTCTCCCGCATTTGTGGGCCGATTCTCAAAATTCTTTTTTTATTTGAAAGATTATACTTCTGAGATGGTCCCATTTAAATTTGGTGAAGATCTGATGCTGATCTTCGGAGATATACTATGGAACTCTTCAAAAATAGATTTCTGCAATCGCTTGAATGTTTATTGTTTATACAACATCATGACGTAACATCACGCCTGTATGCTCTGAGGGGGTACGCAGATGTGCACAATACACCCAGATTTCCATATATTGGGGATAAGCCCATTACAATAAAAAATAACAAACCAAAACACAAAAAAGTGAAAAACAACTTTAGCTTCGAAGTCGGTGACCTTTGATTGATTTTGTGTTTTGGTCACCGACGTCTGAAACTTGACCTTTGTTTGATTGATTTGGTGTTTTTGTCACCGGATTCTGAAGCTAAAGTTTTTTTTCACTTTTTTGTGTTTTGGTATTGATATCTTTGTTTTTTTTTTATTGTTTTTTTTTGAAGTCGGTTTTATTTTTTGCAAAAAAGTTTTTATTTTTCCATTTTTAGTAGTCCCCATGTCGCCATAAATTTATTTTACATTAAATAGCTGCATCCGGTAAGACTGGAAGCCGACCACAAAATAGTTGGGAAAATGATGCAGATGATGAACAATACATGTCATGGTAATGGGCTTATCCCCAATAAATGGAAATCTGGGTGTATTGTGCACATCTGCGTACCCCCTAAGAGCATATAGGCGTGATGTTACGTCATGATGTATAAACAATAAACATTCAAGCGATTGCAGAAATCTATTTTTGAAGAGTTCCATAGTATATCTCCGAAGATCAGCATCAGATCTTCACCAAATTTAAATGGGACCACCTCAGAAGTATAATCTTTCAAATAAAAAAAAGAATTTTGAGAATCGGCCCACAAATGCGGGAGAAATCAGGTAAAATATAAGTATAAAAAAAAAATATACATACACACGAACATAATTATAACCTCCTCCTTTTTTGAAGTCGGTTAAAAATTTGAAAAAGTGATTCAGAATCCTAATTTTAGTAGTTAATTCGAAAGTATTGAACATCGGAATGTCGTTTTTCGGACCGAGAACCTCTCGAAGAGCATTGATTCTTCGAACGTATGAAAATCGGAAAACTAACAAATGGCATTTACGACTTTCGGTAACGGTAAAATACCGAAAAAAAAATTAACGACAGCGCATGCGATGAGCAACTGTCGGGCCGCGGGCGTCGGCCCCGCCCCTGCCGCTCGGGAAGGGATTTCACCCCCGCTGCACAACAACGCCGCGTGCGTCGCATGGTGCGCGCCCATTGATATTATTACGAATATATAGTGTCCATATTTTGCTGATTTAAAGTCGGAAAAAAATATTTAAAAAGTTTTTAAACAAATAATGGAAATGTTTTTTATTACTGATACTGAATTTTTGCGCACTGCTTGAAAAATATTCCAGTATACTAGTGATTCTCGACCCGAATCGATTGTAGGTTTATTTTTTACGGAAATCGGTAAGCGTAAACCACCCCTGTTTTCCATACTGTCCATAATTATACTGTGGAATAAACGTTTGCGTTTGTGTGTGTGACGGCGCATTTATTGGGCTAGGAACAGACGGGCTGCGTTTTAATACGGGTGATTTACGCTTTAATATTCCCGTAAAAAAAATGAAGTAGACTACCCTTTTCAGGGTTGATGAGGAAGAGGATGCGGATGAGGAACTATTAAAAATACGTTTTGGGGAAGAGGAAGAAGATGAGGATATGAGGAGGAGGAAGAGGATGCGGAAGAGGAATATAGAACCTGTGATTTGGAATTGAAATTTTAAATAAAAGAAATAAGAAAAAAAGACAATTTAATAGTCAAAATTCACAACATGGTTGAGTTTAGAAAATTAACTTTGAAGCTGTTTCTCCAGATGACGGTTTCGTTTTTTAAGACTGACTAAGTGGCTACAGTGGGATGGGTACGTACACTACAGTACTACACACACACAGTGACACACACAATAGCGTGCTGTGTTATATTTCTAAAACACGTTCAAGCCTGATCGTGAAAGTACCTAATGCAGCGAGCAAAAGACGGAGATTATTTTATTTACATTGAATACGTCAACAACACTTCCTCATAAATTCCTCTTAATTAATGAGGATGTGGAAGAGGAAGAGGAATATTTTATGCCTGATTTTGAGGATGTGGAAGAGGATGAGGAATCGCTAAAAAATTAGGAACTTCCGCATTATGAGGATGAGGAAGAGGAATCCTCATCAACCCTACTTTTCATTATAGATTTGGGTCGAGAATCATTAGTATAGATACCTCCTTGAATTTGACGACGATGCAAAACGACTGCCTGTATAATAATCTAACCAATCCGTGGCGCTAATATTTTTTAAGGTTTCCGCTAATAGTAGTGTTATAAAAACAACCAGTTTAAAAAAAAACCTCGTTGATTTTTCTCATTTTGCTACCCCCTCTAGCTCAAAAGCTGGCGACGCCTTTGTACGAGAAACCCCTTGGTCAGACTGGTTATCAGACTTTCGGGACACTCACTAACTGTAAGGCATCTTGCGCATTACACACAGCTACGGCCGAGACTTTTGGAAGAAAGTTTGGTCCGCAAACGGGCGTCCGACCAGTTTTGTTCAAGATATCGGCTGGTCATGCGACAGGTCGTGGCCGTGGCCAGTCTCCCTAGGTCCCTGAGGACTGTCAAAGATCTACAAATGACTGCCGAGACCAACGGCTTATGGACCTTGCGTCGGCAGCGGTCTAAGCGAGCTCGTATAATTTTCACCTCAACTCGCAAGGTCGCTACCGCATTAAGAAATTCCTGTAATGATAGCAGTGTTTGTGATAAATTAAATAATTATATAATATTGCTTTACCATTCATACAGATGGACAGCATAAGTCAATAATTCCAGAATAAATAAGGTATTTAGGATGCCAGAGCCAGCTCGAAAATCTTTTAACACGCTTCAGAAATTAGTAAGTTTATGCAGAAAAGTTCCAGATTGAACCTTGATTTAAGCAAGACCTTATGTTACTTTAGCGAGCGGAGCGAATTCAAAAAGTGGAGCACCTCTCCTTGGAGATGTTAGATTTTTAGTCTTTTTTCTGCACAATTTGACAAAAAATAAAATAAAAGGGCAGGGAGGCGTTTGCCTAGGAGTGGGACCGACAAGGCTATGAAAAAAATGTATAAATCGGGGCAACTTTTAGGATCAAATGTATGCCAATCAACAGACTAGTAGATCCTGACATAGGTTCAGTATCTCAATAATTATCTGGTGGAGCGTAAGTAAGATTTCATTCACGTTTTCAGTTACTAAAACTTAGTTCTGTTGCGTTCGAATGTACAGGATTCGTGAATACAATATCCTACCAATTGTTTTGTTTAATAAGCTAAACAAAATTTTGGGTGGGCCGACCCGACGACGGCGCCCGATTTGGTCGCATTGCCCATAACGTCCCAGGGTGCTAGCGAAGCGAGCTTGAATTTTTTGGCAGCTCACCTCGGCGAGGTTAGATTTTCTTGTAAATAATGACTTGTAAGTCATAAGTCATTATTTACAAGAAAATCTAAATTTATCAAATAATTAATTATTAAATAATAATTTAATTATAAAAAAATGATAATTTGAATTATTAATTATATATATTTAATGTACCTAATTAATTAATATTATTAACCTAAAATCTATTTTTTTTTTGCTTTTGTAATAACGCAAAGGAGGAGCGAGCTCTAAAATTTTAATATCTACTGTAGATAGGATAAGTTGTTGTTTTTACAGCCACTAGATATGAGTTATGTCCAAATCAATTTATGTGTGCAGTTCAAGGTATTGCTGCCACAGACATATTGTCTGTGATCGCTGCTACACTTGGTACATTTATTTTAGTTTTGTATTTTCCCGGCCTGCACAGATAAGTTGGTTGAAGTGTAATATTTAGAAAATTGGTCTAGCAACCCTATCATCCCTAGATGATGAAAAAAAAAGAAAAACATCGATGTCCGTTAAGGTGGAAGCGCAAGGGTAGCCCGCGAAATTTAAATTTTGTCAAGTTTATTGTAATTTGCAGGTCAGTGTCAAGTTGTATGTTGATGAAAATATGAATCGCGCCAGTAACACGTATGGAGTTACAGAATTATAATCATTCAAATCATCAATACAGCTCTCCAAGTTCATGTAATCACATTTAATAGCTATTTCATGAAAAAGTCACTCTTTGAGATTATATGAACTTGGAGGGTTGTATTGATGATTTAAATGATTATAATTCTATAACTCCATACGTGTTACAGGTGCGATTCTAATTTTCATCAACATACAACCTGACACTGACTTGCAAATTGCAATAAACGTAAGAAAATTTAAATTTCGCGGGCTACCCTTGCGCATCCACCTTAACGAAATGAAAATATTGATTTCCGAAAACAATGTTTTGGTTTTAAAATAAAACATCAATTATTTCATTTATTTTTTGGTTTTCCATTAAATCTGTTCCGTTGTTGATACAGATGTTGATCAGCTTTTGAAAAAAGTCATTCCGGAGCTGTCGATGTCGCTGTGTAGCACAAATAATGGCAACTTCCTTCTGATGTGAGCTAACTCATGCTAACAACCTTTGTAAGCAAAAACTCCTTCCCTGGAGTATATTGAATTATTAGGTAATGTTCTAATACACTGTTAAAATCCTTTGTGGTAGCGCAGGGAAGAATGGTGGATGATGTAACTAATAGAAATTTCACATAAGGCATTTATTTAGTATAAAAAGACATAATTCTTACATAGCAAACGTGCTCCCCGAGCGCGGTAAAAAACATGACAGTTCAACGTCAGACTGACAGTCTACGTTTAGAAATTAACCAAACATAACAGTTTCCTCCCTCACTAGGAATAATTCAACATATCATATAATCAATTCGAGTATTTAACTAATAGTAAAAAGAACAACAAGTTAACACAGACTGTTGAAGAAATAACTTTTATCGTTGATAGCAAAACTCTGTAAACATAGCACTAACATTATCATCACAATGTCATAAATTGGATACAACAAACGGCAAGTGATAGGTATCAAACTTAAATTACAAGTTTAGTCTACTAACAGGTTTCATTATTCTCTTGCTTCTACGTGGGACAACAGGTGTGGTAGATTCAGGTGTAATTGAAGGTAGAGATACCGATGGTGTTGAAGGTACATTAACATCATTAGGTTGCAAAGTCTCTCCGGTGTCATCGAGAGGCATAACTAAAGAACTCGGAGGTGGTGTGGTAGATCTTATTGGAGCTGAATCCAGATGTGGACTTTGCAATGCATCAGTGTCATAGTCATAACATGACCTATCATTTGTAGCTGGCGTATTATCTCCAACACGACGCAATTGGTCGATGTGACGACGCCACAGCATACCATTGTCCAATCTAATTAAATAGTGTAATTCCCCAAGAACCTTTTCAACATTACCTAACTTCCAATTTCCCTCTCCTAAATAATTACGAGCAACCACTCTTTCACCGGGTAGTAATTTCCGCACACGAACCACCCTTACCTCTTTCTGAGGAAGTACAGTGCTCTCATCCGGACAGTTCATTTCACTACTTTTGTTAGGACACAACAAGGAAAAACGCGAGTTCGGGCGGTAAGTAAAAACCATTTCCGCAGGGGGTTTACCTGTAGCAGGGTGAGGAGTGATCCGGTATTGAAATAATATCTCATTTATTTTCCTCTGTAAGTTATTTTTGTTAGTTTGTAAGCAACGTAGTTTATTTTTGAAAGTTTGAACATATCGCTCTACCTGTCCGTTAGTTGCAGGGTTGTATGGGGCGGATCGCTTGTGTGTGATACCATTTTTTTTTAGATACTCATCAAATTTAGGATTGACAAACTGAGTTCCATTATCACTTGTGAGAATTTTTGGATATCCGAATGTAGTGAAAACTTTATCTAATACCTCAATAGTAGAGTCAGTATCAATTCTGTTTAAAATGTGAGTTTCTGGCCATTTAGAAAACGCGTCTACTATCAGGAGAAAGTATACATTTTGAAACTTCCCTGCAAAATCAATATGGACCCTCTCGAATGGTTTGGACGGATATTCCCAAGTGTGTTTTTGAGCTACTGGTGGGGGCGAGTTAAGGTGTAATGCACACTCTACACAGTTCTTAGCCAAATTTTTTATATCTTTGTCAATCCCTGGCCACCAACAGTAGCTTCGTGCCAGGGCCAGCATTCGGTTCATACCGAAATGGCAAGAGTGTAAGTCATTCAGAATAGTGCCTCTTAAACAAGTAGGTACCACGACGCGTGAACCTCTCATTAAACAATTTTCCAACAATGAAAATTCTGTCTGGTCTATTCCGAATCTGTCGCTGTGAGCAACTTTCTTTCCGTCCAAAACGCCTATAAACAATGGTCTCAAAGTCTGATCATCTTTCGTTGCAGCCGCAATGTCTTTTGCAGTGACTGGTAGAACGCTTATCATTGAAATTAGAAAAACATCAGCCTCTTCTATTGAAGCTGATTCTTCAGCTATGGATAATCGTGAAAACGCATCTGCATTGGCATTCTCTTTGGAGTTTTTATATTTGATCTCATACTGAAAACCTTGTAAAAAAATTGCATAATGTTGCATGCGTGCAGCAGACAAATGTGGTAATGCCTTAGAAGGCGAGAAAATTTGCACCAATGGTTTATGATCTGTAAAAAGGATGAATTTTCTACCATACAAGTATTGAAAAAAACGCTTAACCCCAAATACAATAGCAAAAGCTTCTTTATCAATCTGTGCCCATTTACGTTGAGAGGCATTCAACGTCTGTGAAGCATAATGAATGGGTCGCTCTGTCCCATCAGGCATGATGTGTGAAAGGACCGCTCCAACCCCAGTAGGAGAAGCATCAGTGGCCAGGACAAGTGGTAAGTCAGGTGAGTAATGGGCCAACACTGTGTCAGACAGCATTTGTTTTTTAATTGTTAGTAAAGCTTTTTCGCATTCTGTAGACCAATTCCACACAGTTCCTTTTCGCAGCAGCTCATGTAAAGGCTCTAAAGTATTACTCAAGTTCGGTAGAAACCTTCCATAGTAGTTTACCAATCCCAGTAAAGCTTGAAGTTCAGACACATTTGTAGGATTAAGAGCCTCTACAACAGCCTTCACTTTACTATCGACTTTGTGTATGCCTTCTTTGCTTATCTTGTACCCACAGTATTCAATTTGATCTTTCATGAACTCTGACTTTTTCAAATTTACCTTTAGGCCATATTCCACAAGTCTTGCAAATACCTGATTTAGTCTGTTGAGGTGTTCAGTGTCATTTGGAGCTGTCACTCGGATGTCATCGATGAAACAATGCACTCCAGGTATATCCTTTAATATGCTTTCTATTTTCCGTTGCCATTTGGCAGGTGCGCAGTTGAGACCAAACATTAACCGCGTACATTTGTAAAGGCCTTTGTGAGTGTTAAGGGTCAACAATTGTTGGTCTTCCTCTCTGACTTTCCAATTTAGATAAGCATTACGCAAGTCAATTTTTGTATACTTCTCTCCTCCAGCCAAGCCATTAAATAATTCTTCCGAAGTAGGCAGAGGATGTTCATCAACTAATAAGTTTTGATTTACCGATATTTTGTAGTCACCGCAAATCCTTATTTTGCCATCAGGCTTAACCACAGGTACAATTGGTGTTGCCCACTCACTGTAATCAACTTTAACTAAAACCCCCTCATTTACTAAATTATCAATCTCCTGTTCAACCCTTTCTTTAAGTGCAAAAGGTACGGGTCTAGCCCGAAAAAATGATGGTTTGGCATCTGGTTTTACATGTAAAGCGACCGGTTCCCCTTTTATTTCACCCACATTCTTGCCATCGAACAAAGCACTGTACTTCTCAAACAATTTTTGCAAAGGAGCAGCATGCGGAACATTACCTGGAGACACATGGTTTACATGTGTCATACCATCCCTGAAATCCTTGAAAGTCTCAAATTGGCGTATCCATTCCCTCCCCAAGAGTGGATGCTGGCTCCCAGATATGATATATAATTTTACTTTTTGGGTCTCTTGTCCAATGGCAGCTGTGACGTTGGCAACACCTAAAACATTTAAGAACTGATTAGAATAGGTACACAATCTTACTTTAGTAGACACTAGTTTCTCTTTACAGATTTTTTTATAGTCATTTTCATTCATAATGGACACTGCAGAACCACTGTCAAATTCCATTAGCACCTCTGAGTTACTGATTTTTGCTTTAATGCAAAAATTTTTTGATGAGTCCATTTCACAATTATTTACATGAACAATTTCTTCATTATTTCCTTCTTCAGTTTCCACTGCATTGACTTTTTTCATCTTCATACACATTCTTTTAATATGTCCCACTTTTTGACAGTAATTACATTTTGCATTTATCATAGCACATTTGTTTGCATAATGTTCTCCACCACAGCGATAACACTCAATTTTTTTCGCAGTATCTTGACTTTGTGGTCTCACAAAATTATTCTTCTTTCTAATGGTTGTCTGTACTGCCTGTACTTCTTTGGTATGAGCACCTTCTGCTAGTGCACTCTCCATGCCAGCAGCTATGTCCATTGCTTTTTCTAATGTGAGATCCCGTACTTCCAACAGTCTGTCTTTGATTCTCTGAGATTTAAGTCCGCATACAAGCTGATTTCTCAAGGCAGTTGTCAAAAAGCCGCCAAAGTTGCAAGTAGTGGCCATTTTGCGCAACGTTGCAATGTAGTCCTTTACAGACTCTCCCTCCAACTGGTGTCTGTGATGAAATTTGAAATATTCTGCAATTTCGAGAGGTGTCGGGTCGAGGTGTTTCTGCAGCGTGCATACGTTCCTGGTATAATCACGGTCTTCTGGTTTCTCTGGCGAGACTAGGTCACAGAGTGTTTCGTACAAATCCGCCCCAACGTAATGGAGAAAGTATGAATTACATGTCTTGGCACTGGTAACCCCGTAAATAGAGAGAGCACCTTCGAATCTTTGTACCCATCTGGTGAATTTATTCTTCGAATCGTAGAATTCTATGAAATTCGCCGGAATGTTGACTGCACTCGCGCCACCGCTGCCGCTCGGATCTGTAGTCATTTTGCAGCGTGGTTCGGTCGTCGCCACTGTTAAAATCCTTTGTGGTAGCGCAGGGAAGAATGGTGGATGATGTAACTAATAGAAATTTCACATAAGGCATTTATTTAGTATAAAAAGACATAATTCTTACATAGCAAACGTGCTCCCCGAGCGCGGTAAAAAACATGACAGTTCAACGTCAGACTGACAGTCTACGTTTAGAAATTAACCAAACATAACATACACTTACTTACATTAAAAGCTTATGGACTGGGCATACCTACAGAATTAGCGTGACTACCTACAAAAATTTAGCGCACAAAATGGCCGCCATTTTCATTCATTGTCATCTAAGAAAACATCTAAAAAAAACTTTTAAAGTGCGACCGTTTGACAGCAGACCAAAATACGCGGCGCAAAACATGGCGACTCGAGCACGCATTCATTGTTGAGCTTATGACGTCACACAATGGTGTTGTCAAGATAAGCGCTTGACAACAGACTCTTTTCCCTATGCAGCTGCTTTATTAAAAAGAAACAAAACTATTTTTCACATATTTATGTCGATATTATAGATATTTGTGTAACTATTCTTTCTATAGTAAAATATGCTGTCTCCAGTAAATCTGTATGTTATAATTTATATCGATGTTTCGATGTTTTCCCTATGCCACACTGGCATTGTCATTTTTTGACATTGACAATTAACATGCGATTTATCGATTCGAGCCGGCAGCCGGCAGAGAACGGCATATCGCGGCAGTGACAGACGCTATCACGCCATATTTTCCAGTGTTGCCAGAATGTTACATTTCTTACATTTTTCGTAACTTATGACCCCCTCGCGTAACATGTAAGTAATTTTTAAATTTTAGCGTATTTTCGTAACTTTTCAGAACAACGAGATTTGTAATGCTTTTTTGCATTGAGGCGTTCTTGCCCTTTAATAAGAGAGCCCGTTTACGACCACTTGGTAGAACAGTACGTTATGAGGGTTCTTTATGTATCGAATATTATAGTAGTTAGTTCAGTGTAAAACCAACAGATGCACAACCTCGTAGTTTTGGTTGAAACTAGAATAGAATAAGTTAGGTGCTAGACTAGATAGTAACAACAGTGAAGATGGCACTGCGAACAAATTAAACTGTCTGTTTTATCATAAGACTATATACACCATTAGACATCATAGATTCCTTTACATTTCGCCATTTTACTGACATCAATTTGCTTCCGACCTCCGACCCCAAAAACAGGTAAATTAAAAAAAAAAAACAATAATGTAACTTTTACAGCAAAAATGTAACATTTTAGGAAACGAAACGTAACTTACGACTCAAGGGCCCTGGCAACACTGATATTTTCAGCGCTCAACCAAACTTGCAGTTTTGTAATATTATCAGTGTATTTTAAATCTAAGTGTAAACTTGAAATAAATATTTGATACTAATTTTTTTGTGTATATTATGGAGAAACTTCCAATGTGTCAGTTCGCATAATTATAATCAACAAGAATTTGCATGAATTTAATGAGAAGCTGGCAGAAATATACCAGTAAGTTAATACTTTTATATATTGTAATTCCGATAATAATAATTTAACTCCTTCTCTTCTTATACTTGAAAATTCGGGTGAAAAGGGTCGTCCTAAGGAATATAGAAATCTCTTAAACCAAGGCTAATCAGCCTTGAATGAAATGGTAATCGGTGCTCATCTCGCAGGACAGGCTGGAACGAGCTGGGCAGAACCAAAAACCAGTTGTCCACATTAGCTCTAGATCAAAAGATTTGGAAGTTATGGGGAGAGGCCCTTGCCCAGCTGTGGGATGACACAGTCTAACATTAACAATCACAATGCTTATAACTTCTCTGTAAATTACGGAGTGAAAACTCCAACTGTATGCTTGGACAGTAATTGTATGATTGAAAATATTTTATTCATAGAAACAAAATAGTGTAAGGCAAGTTGTTGCCATTTGTATCTGAAGACAGTAGACCGATACCAACAATAGCTTGTGCAGTGCAGTTGGTAGTACAGCCTACTTTCGATTGTGTGTTGGCATTGGGCCTACATAAGTATCCTCACTTGTGGAGGCTCTTTTGAGTGCCTTTACCTAATACTTTAATCATCTTTTTGCAGCCTAAATCTTTAGTAAACCATGACCATTTAGAATCTTTCAGTGGGTTTATTAAAACTCCAATAGGACTCATTAGTACAGTTGATAATCCACAAACGGAAAGCATTGCTATCAGAGAAAAATCACCAGCTGTCTATAAGAGATTAGACAATATTAAACCAATGGAGGGAAATCAAAATGATGGTATGTTTTTAAGAATGAAAAATAATATGATAATTGATTAATAAATTCTTAAATAAAATTAAGAGATAATTTGTAAATTTTATTGTGTTCATTTTAAAGGGGCCATTCAAATATTATGTAAGCAGAATTTTTGTAATTTTTGGCCCTCACCTCCCACTTGTCAGCAAAAGTAAGGAAAGCTCTGCGATTCGCTTTCTAGTATGGGCAAGTAGGGTTGCTATATGACCGGGGCTGCAAGACTGTTCGAAAGAGATACCGTGGCCCAGAACACAAAGGGCGATGAAGGAACATGGATGGGTTTTAGTCAGTAAAAGTCTGACACTCTGTCCTAATCCGCCCAGAGCAGGAGGAGTCACTTGATTTCCCATCCAAAGGTTGCTATTATGTATAAAATCCAATCAATTACAAAATCTGTAAAATTTAATAAATAATGATTGTTGATGTAATCAAACCTAGACCCCCATCCCCCATGTCATCAAAAATAATCTAAGCAAAGACTCCCCACCCCTTTTGGTGCTGACAGCATACTTGAATGGCCCCATAGTCGTATTTGCAGCAATAACTATTTTGAGAGCTATATTTAAAAACACATATAACATTGGGAGAATAACTTTCATTCAATAAATAAATTACAGAATCAGGTGTTTGCAGAAATTCATGACATTAAATATTATGCAAAATATTTAGTTTTAATTCCGCGCAAAAGATCCATGATTCGCGCCCGAGCAGTTGTGGAGTCAACACACCTCCTAAGAATGCCCCGTGGAGGGGTGAATCACGTCTTGAGTACAGAGTATTGGTTTCGGTGCATGGCATGGTAATTATAATTGCTTTTCCTGCATGTGCATATTTTTGCCGGCGGGAGGGCAGTGCTGCATTCTGCATCCAGGCTTCAATCTATTTCGCAGAATTAAAACTAAACATAACATTTAATTTAAATTAACGGAAAACCACATTATGAAGCAATATAAAATTGTTTGTGTTAAGTTACAGATCTAGAGCCAGTAAATGTAGACAATAGTCGTCAAGATGTGCCAGATACACTCCAACAGAATTCTGGATCTGATTCAGATGATGTACCGTTAGTGATGTTGAAAACAGGAGTGAAAAAAAAAATAGAAGTATCTAAGAAGAAAAGAAGAGCTGTGAAGGCACCTAGTAAGTATTAGTTACATACAATACGCATTTTGACATCCAAATTCACAAATTCAAGAAGACATAAACAAAAAGGTTCAACTTGGTATGTTTTTCACACAGGTTTTGTTCCCGTAGTCGGCGGTTATTGTTTTTTTTTTAAATCTCGGCAAAGAGATATGCGTCTTTACGGCGTAAATTCTTATTGAATATTTAGCTAGCGTTTAGAAATAGAATATCATAAATAAACATGATTATTAAAAAAAAATTATTTACTTTTATTAACAAATTAACATTTATTTGTGTTCTAAATTAAAAATATTTTGATTAATTTAATTTATTTTTCATATGGCTTCATACCTTTGCTTCTTCTTCAACCTGGCGAAAGCAAAGCGCGGAAAAAACGCAAATTAAATCATAGGTTCCTAATAATTCATGACAAGAATACTTTTTGTTCTCTTACTGCAGGTCTGTTACTGCAGGTCAAGTTTCCCCACTTGTATAAAAATTCTCGAGTTTGTACTTTTTCTTATAGGGAGAAAGGTACTTGTTCTCCCCGTCATTGCGATCATTTTCTAGACCATACCTCAACCAAAGTTCCAACTTTTTCATAAGTTTTTTTTTTTAAATATATATTTTGAATATAATATTTTTACTTAAATATCTCCACGACGCCCGTATTATTAAATCCAATCTATAAGCACTATGTTTTGAGTGTGTTACATTGACTCCTAAAAAAAAAAAGTCGTTCCCCAGCAATGTTTTTTGCGTGAAGTTACTTAGTTTGATGTACATAATGGGGTCCTGTTACACCCTGTGTAGTAAAGAAATTAAAAAAACTTTTTTGTTTGCGAAATCAAAATATCCTTGCACAGTTCAAGTAAGTTACAAATAAGCTGTAGAGGTAATTACAAATTTTGTTTGTTATGTAACAGTATTATGTTTGTTAACACAGAACTGATTCACCTTAGTGTAGACTATATTATGGTGGAATACAGTCACCGGTGGAACAGTTCTCCCCGTTCTCTGTGATTGTACAGACGCTAGCACAATCGAGCTGCTACAATCTGTCGAATTTCTTTAATATATTTTTAACTTAATCTCTTAAGCATTAGGATCAAGGTTGATTGGGAAAATTTGACAGCCTGTACTTATATATGCTTTTGACAAAATAATCATTTTATTAGGTTAAAGTTTTAGGTATATTAGCGCAGGCAAAAATAAAATTAGTAAATACATTTTTTTTTAATCATTAAAATCATCAATACAACCCTCGTAAGTTCAGTTAACCCTAAACCCCATTGAATGACATTTTTGAAATAGTTATTGAATTGGAATATAATAAATGATTATAATTCTGTAACAACATACGTGTTTCTTGCGCAATCAATTTTCAATCATATTTTCATCAACAAACAACCTGACTCTCACTTGCAAATTGCAAAAACCGTAAGAAAATTTGAATTTCCCTGGCGCTTCCTCTTAATGTTACTAGTGATTTGATCTATCAGTGATGTCAATAATTTGAAGTGCTGTTATTTCTTTTTGTGTCAATCTTCTTCTTACATGTACTTAGCATAGCATAATCAGCCTATAATGTTCCCACTGCTGGGACATGCGGCCTCCTCTCTACGAGAGGGAATGGGCTATAATCCACCACCCCGGCCCAGTGCGGGTTGGTAGATGTCACATGTCTTCGAATTTTTGGTCCTCGGACATACCCGTTTCCTCACGATGTTTTCCTTCACCGTTTTGAGTGCAGTGGTGATGAAATACATTACACAAAGTAATACGCTTGCCTGGGTTCGAACCTACTGTTTGTAAGTCGGGGCCGCTACCACTGGGCCACCGCTGCTCTCACATGTGCGTACGTGCTTATCAGATCTATATTTACAGGGGTACCCGTCGCAAAGAAACAAAAACTAAACTCACGGAGAACAAAATTAGAAGATACTGTTACAGCGCAGCAAAAGAAAAATGAACAATCAAATTCAAAAGTTATCCGGTCAACTCAAACTCGTAAGGCCAATAAATCTTTCAAATGTGACGTATGCCAGCGTAGTTTTAGTCAAAAAAGTGATTTAACAAACCATATTCGAACACACACCGGTGAAAAGCCTTTCAAGTGTGATTTATGTGAGCGTAGTTTTAGTGTAAAGCATAATTTAAGAAATCATCTTGTAACACACACTGGTAAAAAACCTTATCAGTGTAATGTATGCCAGCGTAGGTTTCGTCGAAATAATGATTTAACAAAACATATGCGAATTCATACGGGTGAAAAGCCTTACAAGTGTGATGTATGTCTGCGTAGTTTTAATCAAAGCTCGCATTTAATAAACCATAGTCGGGTACACGCTATTGATAAGCCTTACCAGTGTGATATATGTCAGCGTAGATTTATTCACAAGAGTTATTTAACAAGACATATGGCAATACACATTACTGACAAACCTTTCAAGTGTGTTATTTGTAACCGTAGTTTTAGTAAAAAGGATCATTTCAAAAAACATTATCGAATACACACTGGTACAAAACCTTTCAAGTGTAATCTATGTCTGCGTAGTTTTATAGAAAAGGGTGCTTTAAAAAATCATTTTCGAATACACACTGGTGAAAAACCTTACAAGTGTGATGTTTGTAAGCGTAGTTTTATTCAAAAGATTGCTTTAATAACACATCTCCGAACACACTCTGGTGGAAGACCCTATGAGTGTGATGTATGTATGCGTAGTTTTAGAGAAGAGGGTGCTTTAAATAAACATTTTCTAAGACATACTGAACAAAAACCTCACAAGTGTTTTGTTTGTCAGCGTAGTTATGTTCAAAAGTTCGCTTTAACAATACATCTTCGAAAACACACTGGTCAAAAACCTTTTGAATGTGATACGTGTCAGCGTTGTTTTAGCCAGAAGAGTGATTTAACAAAACATATTCGAATACACACTGGTGAAAAACCTTACAAGTGTGATGTGTGTGAGCGTAGTTTTAGTCAGGAGAAGTCTCTATTTAATCACATTAAGATACATACTGGTATTCTTCTTAGCATGTCGATGGCAAATGAAGCCTTACAGTAAGGCACAGAGTAAACAATATCTTGCCTTCTTGTTGTATAGTCAGGTGAATTTTTGTGTTGGGTTAAGATTGAGTCTTTGACGAATAATAGCCTTACTGTAAGAACTGATAATTCCGAGTATAACATTTAAATGGGTATCTAAATTTCCTATAACTCATCACCCACGAATTAAGAACAGCACATTGTGCTCGACGATGGCCGCTCCGCGAACTTCTGGAGGCGCTTTGCTTGCACGTATATACAGCATGTGTACCGGGGTCGGCTATAGGCAACCAATGATGATCCGCCACGTTTTATTCAGCGCTGTACTCTTATCCACTACCTTTGCATGGGCTGGAGGACTCCACACGGGGCACGCAAATTCTCCAGCTGAAAAGATAGCGGTAGCGGATAGGTTGCGGGTGTGCACCTCCTGCTTGATGATATTGCAGTTTGAGCTGAAAGCCAATTATCTGTCCAGAAAAACTCCAATATACTTTGGAAAGCTCCCCAAAGATGCTGACTTCGGAAATCGAGAATTTTTGTAAGAGAAAAAGTTGGGCGTCTCATCAAAATGAAGCTACTCACGGAAAATTAGCTTGATAGTAATCAATTGTAAAAATAGACCCTGGATCCTGGACTAGAGGTAACGTGCACTAGAAAAAAACCATAGAGATCACTTAATTCGTAAGAGGTGCAGATTTGTTTTTGTACCCTCCTTTTTAGTTCGGTAACATAATGTACCTATCAGTAAATCCCTTGTTACTGCCAGTTATATTTTGTTCACCTTATTAGATTATACAGTTAAAACATGAAAATAGAATCTTAAATTATAATCTGGCATTACATTACTCAGAAGTAAACAATAACAACTAACTTTTGGAGACCACTGTATGGTAGGCTCAAAGACTGAAAACGCTCAGTTTGCGAAAAAACCAACCACAACGCGTTCTCGTCAACTCAAAACGACCACGAAGCAAAGTTTTTTTAAAATAGGAAAGATTTCGGACATTTTAAATTAAAATAAAATAAATAAATAAATATTGCTGGACATTAAACACAGCGCCATCTAGGTGCCACACTAAGCAACGAGGCTTGTGTCGTGGACACCAGATAGTTGATAATTACATAGACAATTTTTTGCTTGTAAATACATACCTACTTACTAGGTCTGCTGGCAGAAATTTCTTAAGAAATAAGCAGTACCTTTGTACTCATATTTTATAATTTTATTTTCCTGTGTAATATACTGTGTGTACATAAATAGTAAAATAAATAAATAAATACTTAATATACATAATATAAAAATCCAAGACTCGGAAACAAATGTCCATGCTCATCACACAAACATTTGCTCCTACCGGGATTCGAAACCGGGACCCTAAGAATGTAAAGTAGCCTCACTACCGCTGCGCCATTCGGGTCGTCAAATAATTGAATGTTTTCATTATATTTATGAAGTAGGTATTTAGGCCAGAGGGTGTCATGTATCGGTTAGCGCGGGAGGCGCCGCGCCGACCAACGTAGTTAAGTAATAGTTTTTATAATGTTTCTAAATGTATTAATGTATTTATTGTACGTATAAGATAATTTTGTGTATCGTATCTATGGGTCTTCGTTGCCTGAAAATAAACTGATAAATAAGTAAATAAATTACTTTTATTTAGTTAGTATATTTAACATTTAATTACGGTTCATAATGGAGAGCTCCTCTCGAACTCGAGTATGGACGATTTCGTGAAAAGTGATATTTCCATATTATAATTTTTGTTTTTCTTGGAAACGTCTGAACCTATTCCTTTATGATGCAATTGCAATAGTTAAGAGTGAAAAAAGCTGCACTGCACACAGAAAACTTAAGAATATAAGTTACGCAGATTCTTAAGTTCTCTGTTTATAGAGTAATCATAATAAGCTTTTAATGTTCCCACTGCTGGGACACTCGGCCTCCTCTCTATGAGAGGGAATGGGCTATAATCCACCACGCGGGCCCAGTGCGGGTTGGTAGATGTCACATATCTTCGAATTTTTGGTTCTAAGACATGCCGGTTTCCTCACGATGTTTTTCTTCACCGTTTTAAGAGCAGTGGTGATGAAATAAATTACACAAAATAATGGGCCTGCCTGGGTTCGAACCCACGACTTACTGTTCGTAAGTCTGGGCCACCGCTGCTCCCTGTTTATGAGTGCCGGCAATTTATTATTTTAGGTCAATTAAAATCACTTTAATCAGTGTTTTTTTTTGCTTGGATATCTTTGGTTAGACGTACTGAATGCTGTGTTAAAATTTGTCCATCTATTTTAATGGGTCCTTATATAAGACTAAATTGTACAAGTGATTAAATGAGCGCGTTTCTGCAGCTTAAAACAATGTATGGATAAAATTGTAATGTTTGGTTGTTTGTGACTGATATTTTTCATCCCTCCTGATCAGAAGGTCTAAGTAGCAAAATGTCGAACAGCGCGAAACGTCTAATGAGCAGTAAGTCTAATTAGCAAAATGTCCATGTAGCAAAACGTCCAACTATCAGATGTTCTGTATAGCAGAACGTCTATTTAGCAAATTGATATTTTTAAAATGTGTACACTCGTGATAGAAAGTAAAAGTCATTTGTAAACTACTTTAAATTTGTTGACAAAAAAGAAATGTCTTTTATAGTAATTTAAAAAAGTAACCATTTCTTCGCTTTTCGTTGCCTTTTCAACAATGCTAGTCCAACAATCGGTAATGTATGGAGAAGGTAAATTGGAACATACTCTGACAATGTTTCTGCACTCTCTGTTTCCAGGAAGACCTAATGTTGACGATTTTTCCAAACGGCCTTACTAAGATGATCATAGCAGCCCGTTATTTGAGTGTTCGGGAAAGCTTCTTTAATTCCATTGATTAGCGTAAGCTAGCCATGTCATAATGTTTATTTAAAAATGCTGCTTGATGAGACCAAATAAGCGTTCGTAGTTTCTTGTCTCTTGTCAGGTCGTAACGCGTATAAAACTCCCATAACACAAGTTAAATCATCACAGCTATTCAAATAAACATGAACTGATAACAGCTGGTAGAATGGCTTGGGTGTAGCTCTGAATGTTCCATCAACAAAATATATCTTATTTTTGTGCGTCTTAATGCATTGTCTACTCACAGGTGTTGAAAATATTAAGACTTTATTATTGTCACCTCCATCTTTACAAACAAGGAAACTGTCGGCCATTATTTCTGGAATTGTAACATCATTCAAGTTTTTGAATTCAGTTTTACAAACATATCAATATTTGCGATGTGCCCTGAGAAAGAGTCTGTATGTACTTATTGTAATGCAGTTCCGTTTCCCTCACGATGCAATAGTTGTGTTGAATTTTGTGCCTGAGTATTTACAGACATTTTGAGAATCTGACGATTTGCTAAATAGACGTTCTGCTATACAGAACATCTGATAGTTGGACGTTTTGCTACATGGACATTTTGCTAATTAGACTTACTGCTCATTAGACGTTTCGCGCTGTTGGACATTTTGCTACTTAGACCTTCTGATCAGGAGGGTTTTTCATGCTGTTTTATTTTAGTAAAACATGTTTCTGCTATTTTATTTTAATTAAAGACCTTTTTATGCTACAATTTATGAAAATATTGTGTCATAAATAAAACGCATAAATTATTTTTCAATTTATTATTTTGTTCAATGTTAACCAATAAGTTCTTAAGCAAGTTACAGTATGGATATAGCGTAGCGTAGTATACTCCCTCTAAAATGTACAGTTCCCTCAAGTTTGGTTCTTCGAACAAACAGTACTTAGAACGATCATAACTTGACCTGTCACATACTTTGCTCGAAGACCAAAGAAGAATATTTTTTAATAAATATATTAAATATTAAGTATTTTACAGAGTTACACAAACACACAGAAAGTAAACGGAATTGTGTTTATATATTCTTTTAAATATATAAATAAATATCTGAGGATATTATCATTTGTTAGTTTCTCTTAAAAAATTACTGAGTACAAAATTATTTTCGTCTCACAATGACAAAAAATATACTAATATTTTCAACGATACATTTATTATGATTTACGAAGGCTTTTTTTCGTAAATAAATATTATTTTACAAAACACTTTTATTTTGCAAAACAATCGTCATTCGCTGAACAGAAATTGATTGAATGAATGAAAAAATGTGAATTATCATTCATTCGTTCAACTTTAGCAGGTTTAAACATTCTTAATTTTTGAAATTGTGTTCTTTTAGATTTACTAGCCATAGATTTGATATTTTATATGGGAATGATGACATGGTTTTTTCTGTGATATGTAAAAATCAGGTCAGGCAGTCAATTCAGTGTACAAACATATTTTTTTTTTACAACAAAAATAAAATGGCTTATTCATATTGGATTTGCCAGCAAATAGCTATATTGTTCTTTTAATTTAATTAATAACATATTTATTAACATAATAAAACCTAATAATCAAACACAAATCAATGGGAACATGAAAACTCGCCAAGCCACTAAAAATATTGTGTAAGTAAAACATTTCTGAGTTTTATAAAAGCGTCATAAAAATATTTTTTGTGGCTTTTCAACAAAATAAGCACCCTAGGACAATTTATTATGGACAACGATAATGTTCATACAAGCGCTCTCTTTGTTAAAATTATTAATACATAGAAAAACGATAAAAGGGTGTAAGTGATGTCGACGCGATGCTTACTTGAAATTGTACCACTTTGCGTGCGACTGCTGCGGGTTTAAGCCTATTAATTCTATGATTCTAGTTATCAACAAAACTAGAATAAAAATAATAGAACTAAAAAATCGCTGATCCAGACATTTTGAAAGTGTGAATATTACAATATTAATTAACATAATGTTAGCTGCAGTTTTTTTCATAACTTACGAAAATTTACAATATCTAAATTTATCATAGAGTTACAAATTTTGTGTGATTTCGTATTATCAGCATCATAAATAAGTTAACTTTATTTAAGTCACACTTAATTTTTTTCTAGTGAACACTCCATTGTATGTACGTTACCGTTGCCAATAAAATTAACAAATAATAGGAATTAGACTAAATGGGACTAGAAAGTCACATAATGACTAGAAAACGTTACTATCATTGCAGCAATAATATCAAACATGATAATTTAAATAGCACTCACAATTTTAAGTTATTTTTTGGTTATCAATTGGTATTTAATTATTTTTTTAGATTTTTTTTATCAAAATCTAAATATCTGTGTTTGTTATTTTTTATTTAAATAATACTATTAATTACTAAGTTTAAATAATAGTGGGTCATTTTATCTTAATGTAGTGTACATGTTTTTTTCTAATTTCACCATCTTAAAATTGTAAATGCTATAACTCCAATCCTTTTACTTCGCAAAACGCGACCAAAGGCATTTTCAAACCATTTCTTTTTATACAAAAGCACTTGACATATAATATACTATACAAATTACCTAACTACATACATACAGGGTATTAGGGAATGTTTCATAAAAGTAAAGCCATTAAACAATATCATATGACACGGTTATCACCATTTTATTAAAGGCAAAAGAAATGGAAATTGTGAATAATGAGATCCATTTATAATATGACTAAATACAATTTGTAAAGGGACCCATCACGAAGCTGTGAACCAAGCATTTTGTACATCAAACTAAGTAGGAAACAATTTTTTTATTTGGGTGAAAAATCAAGCTTTATGGTAGGATTCATTGTAACGCAATTGTGCTGTTGGATGCATTGAATAGTAAAGAAGTTATGGAGGTATTTAAAGAAGAATTATATTTACAATAAAAAAAAAAGTTGTATCCTCCAATATCTCCGTAACTAGAAGGTTCTCAGGTAAGTATAGTCCAGTACAAAAAAAAAAGTCGCAATGACGCGGAGAACACGTGCAGTTCGGCTTCATTAAGGGTCTGCTTACACCCTGAATAACTAATTATGTACCTACACAAGGTCAAATGAAATTAGCTAGCGATATTCCGTCGACGAGATGGGTCGATAAATAAAAAAATACTGACTTTTTGAACTGATATTTCAATAAACCTTGCGGTTCACCGAATAAAAAAAAAATCAAAACATTTTTTAATCGTGTTTATCTATCGTCTGCGGCATTTCGCTAGTTTTTTTAATTGACTGTTATGTTACTAAATAACACTTAAAATTAAAAAAATTAAAACATTTTTGAGATACATAAATACCTTTAAATGTGAGATGGGAACGATTTGACAGCCTGAGATAAGGTAAAAAAAATCTGATTTGATCCACAACTACTTAAGCAGTTTATTTTGAACCTGATTTCTATAGCAAGTTACTGTGCGTTTAAAGTACTTTTTAGAATCACATAATTATTCTAGTCAATTAAAAAAAAAAATCATTTGTCATCTTTAACATTCAAAACGCATTGTAAAGAAACAAACAACATAAATAAAAAATGTCTTTGCGTAATATTTACAACAATCTTTTTTAACAATAATAATTTACAAACAGAACAAAAAAGTTGCTTACGAAATGTTTATTTATTTTTATTTAATGTCCGTCTTTATATTGTTTTTTTTTTTAATGTATAACTATGGCTTTTACGTGCAAAATATCGTTTTGTTTCCTCATCTACAATATTCAGTTAAAATTGACACCATTAATTCTATTCCATAATGATGTTTTATTGACTATTTTTTTGTTGTTAACAAAAAAATATATATGTTTTTCAAATAGAGTCTAGTACTCTGTCTATTTTTTACAAGAATTGGATGGAGTAACAGCTTAAACTTCTAAACTGCCATGCATGATATTAGGAACACGCATTTATGGACACTTAGAAAAATAACCGTTACCCATACATATTATTATTGTGTTTTAGTTTCTAGACTATTTGAATAACTTTGCGGTACACTGCCGTGTACCCAGATAATATGTATTACAATATTTTGCACGATACAGGATATTAACTGACAATGAACACAGCATGTTATATTTTAAATAGTAAGACGACTTTTATATGTAGATTTAATGACTACTATATCGCCCAGAATAATAATAATTTTATGTTAAACTAGAAAAATAAATTGGTTTTAAAATTTACAAAATTATCTGCGTTGGGTATTTAAATATTATTTTTTGAAGAAATATATACTTCAGTGTACGAGTAAGAGACGGGGTATATTCGAAAAAGTTTAGATCATTCAGTTTTTTAACTCAGTTTAGCAAAGAAGAAAAAAACGAAGTTTCATTAACAGTTTTCTGCTTTAACTATATTAGTCATTTAACAAACAAACAAAAAAATAAACAGTATTTTTTTTTGTTTGTAATAAAACTAATATAACGCTAGTCTTATATTTAAAAAAATACACATTCGTAGGAAAAATAACCTTCTCTCGTTTAAAAAAAAACGTTCCGTTTGGGCGATACATAAAGTGCAAGTCTATAGAGGCTAGAACTATGGTGTAAGTAAGCGTCGTCTATGGCAGTAGGTAAGGATAAACATATACATTTATATACTTCTTTTGCAAAAATACAGCATACATCTCATGCCTTAAACTAATTTTAGCATAATCTCAGTACACAGGGGTAGCGTTTTTTAACATTTTAAAAAGTACATGGCCGGTTTCATTATTTTTATATAAGTTTTTTTTTTTCATTTATTTTAATTAAAATTAACACATACTTTAAGCTTACTAAATACACCTATATGTATACTTATAAATCAGATTTTGCTACATTTTTTTTCCTCGATCGGCGAGTTTATACATTTGTATGTATAATAAATCAGATTTAGCTACATTTTTTTTCATCGATCTGCGAGTTTATACATTTGTAACAAAATTCCAAATACAAATATTATTATAACAGTTTTTTTTTTACTATATGTTTGGATATTTTGTTACATCATGTACGTATGCATATCATTCATACTTGTAACCTTCAGCCAGTGAAAATAATGAACTATTTTGCTTAAAATATTTAACTTAGTTTGCATTATTTTTCCGGCTTTTATGGTGCAGTTAAAAATATTTTTCGCTTGATGTTTTTACAATCAAATAAAAAAGTTTTTTTTGTTAATTACAATTACTCCTCAAAAATACTTAATTATAATTAAAATCTCAATATGTATATAATTTACACGAAACAAAATATATTTTCAAACACCATGTATTTTTTTTCTTACTTTGAAAACGGCAAAAACTTTGTTTGGGAGTATGCCAAATGTGTTTTTTTTTTCAATCGATTTGTTGCAAAAGTGGTGTCAATTAGGAAGCTTTTGTGTCAACTATATTTTTTTTAATAATTTGGAAGTACAATCGTTTCCAAAAACTTGTAGTTTCCTAGTCTTTTCCGAACTTTGTGTACCTACTTAACCACATGTTCGGTCTTCACGAAAGAATAGAGCCTGACCAGATACTAGATTGCGGACGAACGGAAAAACTAACTACGCAAAAAAATTGCAGGGACACGAAAATTTTTTTGGAGTCTAAATTTTGGTTTACTTTAGGACTCAATTTAACGCATTCAAAGCATTGTGTTGATACAATGTCTTATGGTTTTTTTTTTGTTTCTCAAAAGTTTTTCTCGTTCTTGGCCAAAGCTATTAATTAATCGGTGAAGACAGAACCGTACGCATCGTTACGACACGAACGAATCTCGCGTTATTACTTAACTGACTGTAGGTATATGACAACCCCAAATTGAGCTAGACCATAAAGGCTAGGACACGACACGTCAAAGTCAAACAAAAAAAAAAACAATAATAGGACTAAGCTACATTATTATTCTTCGTCATCAGAAGACGTTTAGAATTTTCAAAAATTGATGAACGATGTACTTAACTCAATTTCCTTGATTACATCTCTCTTGATGAATGAGTGAATGAAATATCAGACTCACTTTGCTGGATTCATTGCTTCGTTCATTCTTTTTTTTTCAGAGTTCTTAAAACTTAACTTTATTAAATTACAGCTGTCAGGATGTACAGACGCTAGCACATCAAGCTACCCGAAACTGGTCAAATTTTTGAAAACTTTAGCGATAAAGTTGAAAATCTATTAATACAGTTGACAGATTGTAGTAGTTTGTGTTTTTATAGTTTAATTTAATTGGCCCTAATTACCCATATTTACACAGCGTAAAATATTGACTGCATAAATAATCATTTGTAGTAATTTTTTCGATATTATCAAAGCTACTACTTAGTCCCCTCTAGTTTGGCTTTGGCCGCTGTGATTTTAGTCTAGTTAAATTTTATGGACCAAAGTATGGACTATAAATGAATGACTGAATGAAACACTAGAATTTAAAATTTCGTTCACTCATTCATTTATCAGGTTTTCTCAAAAAACTTGGTTATTGGTTCAAGTAATTGCGGTCGTATACACATTTCTTTGTTGTTTAATTGTAGTCTAGCTCAATTTGGAGGGAAATCGACAAATTCTTTATAGAATGCATATATCGTATTTTAGCCAAGGCCGAATGTGAAGGGGAATATAAGGTGATAAGATAAATAGTACCAAATGTAAGTATCTACGGTAACCATTATCAAGACTGAACCAATGAATCATTTTTTTCTATAGAGATACTTTTCAAGAAAGGTAGGTATTAAGCTTCAGTTTTTTTTTTTTTTTTCTTCTGTCAAAGTTAGTAATGACTCGGATTCAAGCTTGAGCATGTATTTTATCAACCATTATTTTTCAGGGTTCCTTGGTAAGTTAAACCACTAAATGGTTAAATTCCATTTCTCAAGCAAAATAAAACAGCACTGGAACTTTATCACAATATGCAATGGGGTTGATTAATTTACAGTTTACAAAACAAGCAACCATTAATTTGCTTTAGCAATTTTCTAGTTTTAATAGCTAATTTATTTTAATTTTAATGCGGTCTGATGATGGATTTCAACCGTCATTTGTCATCTTTCATTAATTTTTTTTTGTGTCATTTTTCAGCGATAACGATTGTGAAAACGTCATTTTAGTGACGAAAGCTACCGAAAAGTTTATGTCAGTCCTGTTAAAAAACGTTATAGGTCCTCTAGAGTCGTGTTTACTCTCTGGGCAGTCAGTCCCTGTCTAGCTGACTGGCAATATTTTGACTACGGTGTGAGGTTTTCTCATATAGTTCACGCGATCTGTCTGCCAAGCAATTACCCCAAAAAAGGGGACTTTTTCTTTTTCACTTCTCAGTATTCCCCATCACAATTTGCCAAAACTTTCTAAGATTAGTCTCACGCAATCGATGTAGTAGGCGGTGCGACATCTCTGTCGCGTTGCAACAAGTCGCGGCGATTGTCGCGCAGAGAGTTGTTGCGTCGCAGCTCGTCCTTGATGGAGTTGTCTCGGCTGTCGAGTCCACGACGAGGGGACGATGTTGCCTCGCGACATTCGGATGAGGAACGTTTGGTGTGTGTGCCTGGAGATCGGGGTGAGAGTGTAATGATGATTCTGATTGAATGGGACGGGTGATTTTTTGTTTTATTCGTATTTTTTTCACGATCTTCAAAAAAAATTTAGAAATTACTTTAGTAAACAACTTCTGCAGGCATGCCAATACTCATGTAACTATATCATGAACAATTTTTTTTTACTCCTTGCAGCCTGTGGTGACTGTAGTACTCTGACTGAAAGGTTTAAAAAAGAGATATAACTAAAAAAGTCATGCCAGAAAGAAAATCTAATTTAAAAAATCTAAATTGTTGATCCATCGCTAAAACTATATAATTATTGCCTATATTATACATGGTGTAAGTGTATGTATATATGTGCGTCATCGGCTCACAAACTTACCATGAATTGAGCACATACATTAGACCCCCCCCAGTCAAACATACTACTTTTGCATACATTTTAACCGTGTCGACTGTCGGTGTGAAATAGCAAATTTATTCATTAGTGGCGGAAATCTAGAATCATGAACTGATTTCCTGGTAACTGTTTGCGCGCCGCACCGCTATCTTACACCCTGTATAACTAGTAAAATAAAAAGTAATTTGTTGACTGCTAAAATTGTGTCATAGGCACTACGCACTTAAGTAATGATGATAAGGCACTAACCTGGCAGATCTCTGCCGCAGCTCATAATCTCGTGGTCGAGGGAGGCGGAGGCCGGGTCTGCGGCGCGGCGACCTCGCGTGCCTTGCTGCCGGGAACAGCCTTGTTACTTGCCGAGTTGTTATGTACACGGAATAGGGGGACTATGCTTGACAGCTGTCACAATCACTCTGTCATTAGACCATTCAGTAGTAGTCATTCAACCTTTTACTCATTTATTTAGTCATTCTGTTCGAGGAATAAAAGATGTAGGTTATGTACAAGTAACACGCATGGACATAGAGAATGGACTGAGCACTAGCCTCCAAAAAATGACCACTCTGAAAAGAAAGAAAGAGACAGAGCGATGCGGCCAATACCTGGAGGAGCAAACCATGGCCGCTCCATTGCTTTGTCTCTCTCGCACTTCATGGTCCATTTAATTTGGTATATGGTAACACGGGACTATTCTTGACAGCTGTCACAATTACTTGAGTCATTCTGACGTTCAGTAGTTCACTCCCTCATTCAGTTATCCATTATTCTGGAGTAATAACCTCGGATCTTTTAGCGCGTCGCCAAAATCAGAACCGCCATTCATTCCGATTTTATTTCAAATGCACAAAGAACCAAGCGGTATTTTAAGATACTCGATAACTGTCAAAAATAGAAACCTACTCTGTCATTCTATTGTTCATTCATCATTAATCATAACACTAATAGTCATTCATTTTGCTTATGCTTAAGCTTCATGCACATTTTTCTAACATTTTCACTAAGTATACAATTAACTCAATTAATTATGTAATTCATTTGTTCTGAAGCTTAGGATGAACCTTGTAAAAGCTCTCATTTTAATAAAAAATAATGAAGAGCCTACTTACCAAAGTAATCTTCTGTCACTCGCACTTTCATTAAATATTTCGTACCTTCATTCTGTTTTTTCATTCATTCATTGTTATTTCATAAAACTATTAATTATTTTTTTGAACTATAGTGATTAATAAGAATTGTTTTTATAATTGTTAGCACATATTGCCCCACTGCTGACAAAGGCCTCCCTCCATTTCTCCCAACGGTCACGATTTGTGTGATATGTTATGCTCAGTCCCATTTAAGTTGCGCAGCCTTTTGAGCCACGTCAACGATTGTTATGGACTTATTTCCAGTGTTTTGATTAATAAAAAAGAGTTTAAAAAGTATAAATATTTACTTTGTATCCACTGGACCCGCTGGTGACGGACGAACTCGACCCTAGCGGATGTGTACCGTTCTGAAACATTACAGATTTTAAATCGGTAATTAAAATATTGTCATAGCAAAATGACCTAGGTACAGGTTGATAAATAATGCTCAAATGGAACTATTTTTCAGGCAACGTAATTTTTTTTCCTTAGTCCTTAATCCCGGTTGACATTCGAAGATCTTTGACAGTCCACACAGCCCGCGTAGCATGGCAACACTATCTCTATTCTATCAAGAATCGACAAAGCTCTTTCTATACAACTTGACATGTCTGTCATACATTTTTAACATCGCCATGCTTGCGACGATAGAAATCTTTCCACAATCTGTCATTTTTTTCCATTCTTCGTCGACAAAACTCGTTTCTACGGTGGTCATGCTACGCGGGCTGGTCGTCAGTGGCCCGACTTTCTGACAACCAGTCTTAGTATTATGTTAAAAGAAACCATTTATTGCCATGACAGAAATAGACAATTACAAGTAAGAGAAGTTAGCGCCACTTGTGGCCAATAAGATAAACCTCCTCTACTTTTTAATATCATTGTTTGGCATGGATACGCGTATTATTTGCTTCAATAGTATCATATTGCCCAGTACTAACTGGCTTGTGGTGGTCAGATAGGCAGTCGCCTAATGTAACATACTGTTATTCAGGTGCTTCCGGTTAGACTGGAAGGCGACCACAACATAGGGAAATATAATATATGACATAACATTGGGAAAACGTTAGAAAGATGAGGTATACTTGGTCTAGCTGATCTATGGAAGTGTGACTAGTAGGACTCTTGATGGTGTCGAACACTGACGAGTCGCTGTCATGGTCTGATTGCTGGTGCGGCGTCTCTGGGCTGTCGGGGATTTCGCCTGCTGCTGTAACAGGTCACAAAGAATAATCATTTTTTGGGAAATTATAAACAGTTGGTGGACGTAGAACGCTGTCTTGTGTGGATCAGAATGTTTGGCCACAAAAGGGATGAATGAAATGCAATTGCATGTTAAGAAGAATAACAATAATTTATTTTTAAAAAGTATTACAAAAAGTGTACATTTAGGCGCAGTAGTATTATTTTTCATACAATGGTTAAATTAGAATAATAAATAAATTATATATAAATTTAAAATAAATTATAATACATAAACTTATAAATAAATTATAACTAAAATATATTCAACTGTTGCAAGTAATGATAGTTCAATTCAGATGTTAGTAGCGACCTGCCCGAGGTCTAGGTTTAGCTAGACCTGTGTTTCAGGCCATCACTTTGCATAGCAGAATTTAATTAGGACAATAAAATGATAAATGTTGAGAGGGTTAAGAAATAAGTATGTTGGAAGAAGACCTTTTCCTCAAGAAAATGAGTAGAAAGAAAACACTGGGTATTTGTTTATGCGTGCGTACAGTGCTAGAGAGGTAAGTAGAATGACCGTTAAATTGCTACAAAAAATCTTGGATAAAATGCTTAGGCGCCTGCAGAAACATTTTTAGCATAAACGACGCAAGATGAAATATGATATCACATTATTGCGAGGCATTTGGCCAGAACACACTCGAATTTTAGATTAAGTTATAGCCATGGTTATGGGTACACTAGACGGTCGTTATTGCATTCAAAGCAAACAAAAATAGTATGGCGATTAGTCCACTGTATGATGGTGTACGTTCAAAATAAAAAAATGATATTTTGTCTCATCATTATCTAGCCCTATAAGGAAACAAAAAAGTAAAAAAAAAACATATACTTTTTTGGTTCCCCTATAGGAATGAATATTTCCTTGTACTTAAGTATGGAAGTATGACCGGCTTTAAAGCTTATTGGTAGCTACAGTTTTGAGTCGTTTGGGGTCGAAACTCGTTCTATGGCCAAATAAAGAATTAGAATTGCCATATAACGTGGCAATGCTGCCAGTCTTCTGAGCACGTTCCCGGGTGAAAGCGATGCGGAGGAGTACTTTCACGCCTAAGTGTCCTATTGTCGTCGTTGTAATGATAGGTATGTACGGTCGAACAAGCTATTTGGTATACACGCAGAAATATTCACAATCCTAGTACACTGACAATATTGATTGCAATTTTATATTATAAAGCTTGTCATTTAATGAAATAAGCTTTATTAAATAAAATTTGGAAAAGTATACGCTCCGGTGGCATTGGATTGTGAAAATTTCCGCGTGTATACCAAATAGCTTGTTCGACCGTACATACTTTTACTTGTAATTGTTTATTATTGTTTTAGATTTACCATTTGTAGTTTGTATATAATGTACATGGACATGAATAAAAGTTAAAGCTAGTGTGCACACTGAAACTGACCATGTGGGTGTATGTTCCTCCTCAGCGCGCGCGGCGAGGGCGGGTGCAGCGCAGGCGCTCGGCCCGCGCCCGGCGCGCGGCACACGGCCGACTGCACCACCTCGCACACGCGCCTGAAGCGGCGGATGTTGCCTACAGACGGAAGGGCACATGGTTTAAAAACGAAACTACACTTACTTATAAACTATTTACAGGGAGCTCTAAAGAAATAGTTAATTATCTCGATTCTTCACTCGGACAGAAGATTTTTTTTAAGAAAAAATTGCCTGTTTTATTTTACTCCAACATATAGGTTACAGTTCCTTTACTTGGGAGTAGCCCATAGTTTCGTATTTCACCCTGAAGTAACATTTAAAAAATCACCAATCAAATATGGCCTCTCAGTTCAGGGTGATTTCCTAAGTATTTTTTTTTTCAGTAATGGGTGTACAAATTCATAACGAAGCCGAAAGGCGCTTGTTCCCCCAGTCATCGCAATCATTTTTTTTTTTCACCCAAAAAAAGTAATTTCCCAGCAATTAGTTTTTCAAAGAGTTAAGTACTTAGTTTGCTTAGGCTTCGTGAAGTCCGTTTACACGTTCTCAAAGGAAATGCAATTTTCTGTAATGGCCGTCGAAACCAGCAAAAGCACTAATTTTGAAAATTGGCTTTTAAATAAGGATAAAATAACTACACTAAGGGCCGGTTTCTCAATCGCCAGTTAACTTTTATCCGATGAATAAGTTTGTCATTTTGACTGTTTTTGTATGGATACTGTGTCAAAACGTCACATTTACTCTTCAGGTAAAAGTTATCTAATGACTGAAAAATCGGCCCTAAAACTAAGTAAGTATTGGTATAATAATTATATTGCTATTTGACATTTATAAATCCAGTGTCATCTCATTTAAAAATCTCTGGAGGCACGGTAGTGCAGCGCCAAGTCCTTGCCAATTTATTCAACCATTAAACTTCTCAAAAAAAATCAGATAATAGTAATTTGAAACAACTTACCGGATAGTAACGTGAAGGTGATGGCATATAAATATTCCTTGCCGTTCTCTCCTGGCGCTTTCGTTATTGTAGAAATGTCAACCTGAAACCACAATTACACCATTTTATTTTACGGTTCATAACACTGCTAAGGAAGATTTCTATGCCGTATTCCAATTGTTATTGCCCGAGGACATCGTGTTACCTAAAAACTGTGATGTGGAGGTCAGATGGGAGTTGCTCCATGTAAAATACTGGTATTCATCTGCATCCGGTTAGACTGGAGGCCGACTTACATAGCAATAATTTGCTGTCACTTTCAAGTGTGTCAAAATGACAGTGATCTGTATTTTCGTACATAATCACCGTAATCATTACCTAATGATTACGGTGATTATGTAAAGTTAGAACTAAAATAACTGTGAAAGGACTGTTTTATACGTACGTCAGTGTAGTTTGTAGGTCGCATAGGTACATACATATTCTTTTGTCATAGGTAGAATAACTGAGGAATGATTTTCAAAAGGCCATATTTCCAATTTTATTCCTGACTGTAGATTTCGCCGGAATCGAGCAAGAGCTGGCAACATTTTAGTTCAAAACCCTAATTTTTTTTATAACTAAATATGCACCAACAGTAAAATTTAATTGAAAATTATATTATAACCTTTCTACCTGCCACAGAAAGGGAGTTGAATTAAATGGCCTGCCTAACTTCAGCCATTTTAATTTTTGTTCAAAGTTGCGGCCACGCATAAAACCTACATTAATCGATAGCTGGTATAATACAAACAAGTTTTTATTATATGCGTGGCCGCTATTTTAAAAATAAAATAAAATGGCGAAATCTTCCTTTGGAGTTAATGAAAATTTGTTTTTTAGTGAAATAAGGCCTTCAAAAATCACTCCAAGACTTTGAAAGGACTGTGTTTGTGACAAATACCGTCGGGCAGTCTGTAGCCAACTAGACACAACACCCGTCTGGTCGGAGCATCCTCCCTTTTCAACGGAGTATGAGGAACTTTACACCCTCTTTCTCATACATCTATAAAACTACGTAGGTAAGAGAGGACCGAGGAAAATCTAGAGAATTGTGTTTTCTTACCTGAAACCTCACGTGTCTTTGGAACATGGCGGGCGCGTTGGACCCTCTTTTGTATTCCACCCGAAAGGACATTGGACTTAGCACACTGTGGGATAACTCTGCTATCTGCAAGTTTAATGTTAAAGCATGGTTAATTATGTAGAATAGGTACCTAGTAGGTGAAAGATCTCATCATCATTCTCTTTCATTTGCCCCAATTCATTAGGGGTGGGCGCAGCATGTAGCTGAAAGAGCTCATGGGTAAATAGTAACAGGCGCTCGAGTCGATCTTTAGGTTAAGCCGTGTTTCTTGGGTTGGGTGATAATTTTATTTTCAATACACTTTCTCTAAAGCTGGTTCTTATCGCACTATGATTAGGTTCAACATGCAATGTATTTCACACGCGTGGATTTTTAATATTTTTCCGCACACGTGTGGAAATAAAAAAATCCACAGATCCAAATGAGTTCAATGACTATAGCTATAGTCGGCGGTGATGTTTTTTTTTATTCTCGGCAAAGAGAAATGCGTTTTACGGCGCAATTTTTTTTTTTAGTATTTAAATTTTGTTTTTAAGAGTATCATAGATATACATGATTATTTAAAAAAGTATTTACTTTTATGAAAATATTTGAATTTTCTTTTTTTCATATAAGGCTGTATGAAATCATACCTATGCTTCTTGTTCAACCTGGCGAATGCAAAGCGCGGATAAAACTAAATTAAATCATATTTTCTTATTAATTCCTGACAAAGATACTTTCCGTTTTAATATTTTATTTCTTCGAAAGTGTATTGAAAAACGTTGTTTGATACGCGGGGAGTTTGTTACTACAGTTCTCGCCTCTATAACACCCTCGCCTGCAGCTCGGGTGTTAATTCCGCGCTCGAATGCAATAACAAAGTTTCCTCACTTATATTAAAATGTACTATTTTTACTAGCGACCCGCCCCGGCTTCCAACGGGTGCAATGTTTTACATATAAATATTCCTCTTGAATCACTCTATTTAAAAAAAAAAACCGCATCAAAATCCGTTGCGTCGTTTTAAAGATCTAAGCATAAATAGGGACAGACAGCGGGGAGCGACTTTGTTTTATAATATGTAGTGATTGAAAGGAACAGCAAACAGTTACATTATAAGGACTTACAACTAGTTTAACAAAATCGCAATTTGGTTATAATGTAACCCACAACGCTGTCCATAAGTAGACACAGAAGTTTAAAAAAAAGGTCTAATTGCTAGGAACATTGATAGCAGTACGTGTACCATAATTAATACTTTTTGAACGTCAAAATTAACAAGAGACAGTCCTCCTAAACGCAAAACCCACCCTTCGACACTGCCTAGTGTTTTAATAAGTTACGTAACAAACTCTTCTGGTTCACAAACAACCACAGAAGTGGACATGTCATTCAAAAACTAATTGTCAGTTGTCAAATTGTCGGGATTCACTCAAGATAAGTAATACTCACACTCAAAAAAGCATGTATTAGGTCAGCCTTCACTGTCGCAAGGGGTTTGCCCTTTACTAGAGCGGTGAACGTCTCTTCCTTGTCAGCTGATAAGAGGAGGGAACCGAACCAGGATCTCTTCGTCAGTTCCGGAGACGATTCTGGAGTTAAGTGGACCTCTTCTGATGATGCTGCGGAAAAGATTAACGATTTGGTTTAATGATTTAGAATTTGTAGAAATATTTCACTAATGAGGGATAGTTAAGTAGTTATAGGATTGATTTTATTGTATTCTCTTATAATTCGATATTTCACATTCTAATGTTTATATTTTTTCAGATAGTTATAATAAAAGTAAGTACCCTGCATTTTCCTCCTGTGGAAGCGCGGTGAGCCGAGGAAGGAGTTCTTGATGGTCGCGAGCCGCACGCGCCACGGAGCCGCTGCGCCCGCGCCGCCCGCGCCCGCCGCCCCGCACGGGCCCACGCCTGCGGGAGGGGGGGCGTGTTGCGTTACTTAACCGTACCATTAACATTTTTCCAGTGATTAGTGAATTCAATTTTCTGGTGCCTAAATCAACCAATGGGGAAGGCATGTCAAAGCTGATTGTAGATGGCGTGTCCATAGCTTAGTCTGATGAGGAATGAGGTCAGGCTACTTTGAAATATAAAATGACAGTGACACGTTTTCAACCAATGACGATGCTTGGTACAAGCTATGCTAGCGCCATTAGATTTACAGTTACCTTCCCCATACGACATGTTATTTGACAAGTGTTATCAGACAAGTCCAAATCAAAACCTATATGGTCTACACACCATGATCTGACCAAAATAACCTTAGCGGGGTTACCATGTCCTGTTAGTGAAATATTATTGAATTTTAATATCACTTCAGTGAGGAAACAGACGGAGCTATACGGGAAGTCTAGCTCCATCTCTTTCCCACACTGACGTGTAAGTTAGGAGTCCTTCTTCCAAAGGGAGGATTCTCCAACCAGATGGTTATTGTGTCTGATGGACTACTGGCGGACGGTTGTCGTCGGGCTAATCTTGCAAATATCTTTGCTTGCGCGATGAAGGATTTTGCATGAATGTGTGGCTGTAGACGGTACCTCAACTCAAAGATTGTTTTACCAACAAAGAATGAGCATTAATCACTTCGTTAATTCTTTAACTTAATTTCAGGCTATTTTAATTAAACCATAAGGTGCTTTTCATAACACGAACTGCTACCTTACCTACGTCAATTCGTACTGATTAGTACTTACTTGTAATAGTACCTAAGTTGGGGAACAGTGAAGGTTGCGCAGGTGACTGAGGTCCACTCGTTGGACCCGGTAGAGATGACCTTTCACGCACTGTAATTAATTATAATTTAACAATAAACTTAATTAATTTTATATTCATTATTAAAATAAAATATTAATTCATATAAATTATGTATATCTATATAAACCTATTCACACCTTTATCTCCGACGGTAGAAATCTAACCGAAGCAAGGAAATATATAGGTGCTATCCTATAAAGTTCACCTCACTCAAGTGAGCGCGCACAATTCGAAAGCGAACTCATTTGGTTTTAAAGTAAATCATCGCGGATTCACAACGAGACACCGTTCGAATTAATTCCAATTTATGCATAAAGATATTGAGATTTTCATTAACTGTAATAAACAAACGAACTAAATAAAATGGCACAGTGATATATGATGAACTGACTAAAATAAATAAATGATTCTAAAAAACTGTGATGAACATAGAACTTGGCGCTGCCTCTACCGTGCACATACCTCGATGCGATTGCGAAGGACTGTGCGGTCGCACTGCCACGGACGAGCCCATTATCGGTGATTCGTTTATTATAATCACCGCTTCACCAGGCTCGCCACCTGTGGTGATGGTTATTTGTTAAAAACGGCTATATTTTAATCCTTGAGAACTTACAACTAGTAACGTAGCCTATTAATGATATACCGGGTATTGAAGTATTCAGTAGGTACATCGTCCCAAGATGACTCTGAGCACCTTACGGACTATTTTTGCTTGCAGCATCCGGCCGCTATAGAAGCGCTCAGTTAAAAACTTTCTCTTCTTTGGTCCTTTTTTGTGTTATTCGTATTAGTCAAAAAAGGGTGGTCAAACATCTGTGATCATTAACAGAGCCTGAGAATTTTTGTAAAACAAAAGATAATGTAAAAAGGTCGCATATTTTTTATTGTTTTTCTACTATTGGTCCGCACTCTCTTTGTGAGGACCAATAGTAGTGAGGGTGGTGAACAGATGTGGATATCGTGTGCACGGGATTTTGTCTTAAAAGTGAGCAGATGTATCTTGTGCTAATGGTACATCATTCTGAAGTCAGTCTGAACCACCCACATGGAAATTTTTCATCGGCAATTAAACAATAAAATCAACTGTTCCATACATTTTGAGCGTGTAGGTATTGCATTTGTGTAGGAACAGCAGATTTTTTTTTATTACCCAGAAGAAATTTCTTTATGGGGGGCGGGGGTACTCCGAATGATGTACGGAATACGTGGCAGCCGTTTGTGGTAACTGAATACAGCGTGTAACAGATAGTTTGCAGTCATATGTAAGGGTACGCTGCATATTTTTAATCAAAGTAATATAAAGGGTGTAACAAGACCCTTCACGAAGCCGAAAGGCACTTGTTCTCCCCATCATTGCGATCATTTTTTGTTCTAGGCCATACCTGGGAACCTTCTAGTTACGGAGATATTGGGGGTCAAAGTTCCAACTTTTTCACAGCTGTTTTAAATACGTGTTTTAATGTAAGATTTTAATTATAGACACTTCCACGGCCCCCGTAGTATTCAATCCATTCATCAGCACAATGCTTTGAGTGCGTTTCATTGAGTTCTACCGTAAAACATGATTTTTTACCCCAAAAAAAAAAGTCGTTTCCCAGCAATAATTTTTGCGTAAAGTTGCTTAGTTTGATGTACATAATGCTTGGTTGACGGCTTTGTGAAGGGTTTTGTTACACCCTGTAGTTACCTAAGTTCTACCTAGTTTAGATAGTTTTTAGTTCTCACCCACATTTTGTAAGTTAAGTACAATACATATTGAATTCCTTAAAACATAGGTCGGTGATCATTTTGTGACTTGGCTATCTTTGTGTCTGAATGCAAAAAAGGTCATGACATAAGATTAAGAAGCTAGTCAGAGTATCGAAGCCCCGGGCTGCTAATGAGAAATTCTTAACACTTCGCCAACCTGGGAATTGAACCCATAACTTCATGTTCAGTAGTCAAAAGTAAAATAACTTCACACCAGTAATCCCTAACGGAATAGAAAGAGGGGTAGGACCAGTTATATTTAAGTACTAGAAGTAGGAGGCGAGCGTATTTCCATCAACTGGGTACAAATCTAGACTCCGTAGCTGCTGCTGAGAAATTCCAGATGGAAAAACCTAATAGTACTTTGCCCGACCGACCTGAGAATCGAAACCAGCACCTTCAGGCTCGGCAGTAGCGCTGGTGACCATTATACCAACGAGGCAGTCACATTAATAGTTATTGACGAAACTTACTAATGTTAAGACTTATTGTAGGTCCTGTGGAGTTCGCTCTCTGGTGATGATGCTCACGAACCGATGGGGATGCTGAAATTAAATTAAAAAAATATTATATTAAATGTGTATAATATAAAATTAATGTGTATATAAAATTATATTGTATTAAATGTGCCAAATTCTAACTAAATCGGTCCGGTGGAATCTCCATGCAAATTGGCTGTGAGTGCTGTGACAGACACACACAGAGTGATCCTTTAGGATTCCGTGTTTTCTTTCGGACACGGAAATCTCAAAATTATACGATAGCAATAGTTTTGGAACTTTTTAGTACTTGGCCACGAACGGTATTCAAAAGGCACAGAATTCATAATTATATTTTTTGAGTAAAATTGAGTCAACCCACAATCTCTAAACAATTAATTTAATCCAACATTCTTAATGTAATGTTTTACTAGGTATCCAGTAAAAATAGACTCATGTGTAACCGAACCGAACTAACCGAAACGCTTGCAGATTTAAATTTAATCAAGGTTTACTCACTAAAATCATTAGCTACAATTACTTATACTTATTATTTATAGTGTTGTATATATCCTTGTAGTTTATCTTAATAGTAATTAAAATTATTTTCAGATATACACCTACCACTGCTTGTATCTGCATCACCCAAAGGTGGACTGGTAGAAAATGCCTATGGCATTAAGTCCGCCTCTGTACATTGTGCTTGAAGTGTTAAATAAATAAATTACTTCGGAAAATACGAGAAACTATTATGTGGGTTGGGACATTTTGGCAGAACTAAGTTTAATTATTGTATCTATACCGCCCCTGCTTCTTAAGGTTTATAAGACTTGATAAAACCTCGAACATTGAAACGTCAACTGTGTTGAATTGAAACCTTGCAAAGTTTCAACACATTATGCGTCATTCGGAATAAAATCTAAAAAAATGGTGAAACATGAAATGCGACTATTTATGTTTTATAGAGTCCTGTCACCGTGATTTTTAAATATCAGTGACAGCTGCAGGCAATGGCGCAGGCTAACTGCAGTGTTAGCCTGCGCCCATCTCGTGAGATTAAAGATCAATATAATTTTGACCGACTTTTCAGTACGACGAGTAGACATTCAGTGAGCTGTGAGACTGAGAACAACAAAAAGTAATACAACATGACGATCAGGGGGCCTAAAACGGCAACTTTATCAGAATCATATTAAGAATCACGTTAAAAATTTAAAATTCTTAAAATTGGCTTTATGGTTATGACCACAGAGTTCATTTGAACTGAAGAGTTTTACATTTTTAACGTGATTCATATTATGATACTGAAAGAGCAGCCATTTTAGGCCCCCTGAATCCTGATCACTCAGCGATTCAAGAGCACAAGCTCTGCCTGCACCTGAGAGTCATCAAATGAGCATTATGGGCAATGCTAGGGAATTCTGGGGGGACGGCGCGAACGCAGTCCCCACTACCAAAAATTACGCATCCGAGTTATCCACATTAGGGATAATCGCAGGGGTCAACCTAACCGCAGTGCAATGGAAAGGCCTCGCCCTGGGGGAACCGCCTATTTGATCACGGTTTCCCCTATGCCAGGTAAGTATGAATTCTCTACAGTACCGCGCGAGGGTCATTCGACGGCGGAGAATCTTAACACCGCGATTCAGAAACGTGACGTAAAAGTACAGCGCCATCTAGTTTGGAATTGGGAACTAAAATGCATGACGGGTAATGGCGTTACGTAGATCATGCATGATTCGTACACAATGTAAACATTGATCAATCTTTAAACTGAGTCATTTGTTATACGTGGGCAATACTGTGTTTATAATGTTGGTTTATATATTATGATGTGGGTTAGTACATTTTTGTATAATCAACTTCTACATAATAATATTTGATTTGAGCAGATTTAATTTACTAAATAGAAATATAAAATTCATTCACTGGCAGATAAATCACGGCATAAGCCGATTGCGAAAAGCATAATTTTCATTATAATAACTCAAGCAAGCATCCAGAAAGGATTTTTGAACATTAATTATCTGCTTCAGGAATTTAAATATGAATGGCCATGGATGTTCGCCAATTTGCCGATGGAATGTTCGATTCGGTTAACGGCTTGAATTCGAATAAACTGTAGTTGAATCATACATACCTAACGGTGATCCTGGGGTGGCAGGTGTACCTCCTAACGACGACACCCGATGAGGAGTGTGACCAGCTGAAGAATAGAAGATAAAAAGCTATAATTACTGTGGCTTCGTAAGGCGAAACATTCACATATATAAAGACATATTGCTTGATGGAGATAAAAATATCAATAAGAAGACAGAGAGAGGGAGAAGTATATAGGGTCTATCTATTCATACACGACATCTTTTAAGGGGTCATTGTACTCATCATTATGAACAACTTTCACTATGGGAGCACCCCGAAATCACAAAAAAAAATCAGCTGTTCAGTACATTTTGACGAGTTAATACGATCATATTGTACGGAACAGCTGTTTTTTTTTTCGCGATTTCGAGGTTGGTCCCATAGTAAAAGTTGTTCATAATGATGAGTACAATGACCCCTTAAAAGATTTCGTGTATGAATAGATACACCTTATATATTTTAATATGTTTTATGTGAACTATTCACAAATAGGTTTAATAATCGATTGTTTATTACATAGTTGGATTCTTTATTCATCAAAACTATTTCTCTCAACTAATCTAGGTGTACTTTACTGAATTAATAAGAACAAAGTTATTAAGAGAATCAGTTCATTTTTATTCAGTTATTATGTAGAAAATGGTACTCACTTGGAGGACTAGCAGGTAGCTGTGGGGAGCTCCGCCCCTCGCCACGCCGGCCCGAGGCGGACCTGCTGCGACCAAACCTGTGCTCAAACCTCGGATATTACACACACTACTACCTATCTACTCTACCGGTGAACGGCGTGATGATATGGCCTTGGTTGTGCCAAAACGAACCAACCAACCATAATCAATCCTCTTACAGAAAAAAGGAAAAGTGGGGGAAACAATAGGCTGATTATGCTAAAACATAATAGCACATTATTTAATTACATAATCTATTCTTAGCATAATTAACATTACATGCATAGGTCTCATCACCGAAGGGCCAGGAAGAGGTGTATAAAGGGTGTAACAAGACCCTTAACGAAGCCGAAGGGCACTTGTTTTCCCCATCATTGCGATCATTTTTTTGTTCTAGACCATACCTGGGAACCTTCTAGTTACGGAGATATTGGGGGTCAAAGTTCCAATTTTTCCACATTTTTTTTTTTAAATAAGTACATGTTTTTAATGTTTGCAGATTTTTACTATAAACACCTCCACGACCACCGTGCTATTCAATCCATCCATCAGCACAATGTTTTGAGTGCGTTACATTGAGTCCCATCGTAAAAAGTGATTTATGACACCAAAAAAGAAAATGTGTCCCAGCAATAATTTTTGCATAAACGTACTTAGTTTGATGTACATAATGCTTGGTTGACGGCTTCGTGAAGAGTCTATTTCCATCCTGTATATTAGTACACCCACATTTCGATGATTACCATCAACCGGGCACAAATCCAGACTTCGAGACAGCTACTAAGAAATTCCTGATGGAAATACCCAATAACACTATACCCGATCTGGGAATCGAACCCCAAACCTCATGCTCAGTAGTCCACGGTTGAGACCACTAGACCAACTTAGCACTTAGCATACCTAATTGTTTAATGGAAATATGCATGTTTAGTAGAACTTTTTTAGATAGAACACTAGCTGTTACCCGTAACCTTCGTCTTCTGTTACTCCTTATTATAACATCAGCTATTTTCCAGTAAAAGTCCTTTCCAAATCGGTCCAGCTGTTTCGGAGATTAGCCAGAAGAAACAGACTGACAAAAATTACAAATAGGCACTTTAATTTCATTTGTTTAGGTATAAAATGTTCCGTAATACAAACTATGTTCTACAGCTCAACTACTCAACTAGTTGAGCAATCTGGTTGAACAGTGTGAAGAACCGGTTGAGAGAGGTGGTGGCTTGGTCCGTTTTGACATAATTTGGTCTGAATAGTTTTTATCCAGTTGGCTGTTTACATGAGTCGTTTAGGTATGAAAAAGGGTTGTATACAATTACAGACGTAAGTGACAAATTACACTGCCTATTTGTGGAACGAAAAACATGAAATAGCAAAAAAATACAGTCCTGGCTTAGCTTCCGTTTTCACATTAATAAACTTGGAATCGAGAGGGCTCCATTTCACATTCAAGCCATTTTCTCAAATTCACGTATAATATTTTGTATCAGCGGTATGAGAAAGTGAGTCCTTAAAGTATTTTATAGTACAGTGAACTACGTTTAAACAGTGTTTAAATTTAATATACTATCAATTACTATCATGTTAAGGCTTTGAACAAGGCTCACCCATCTTATTGTTACATCTTATTTTATGTACCTGCAATCTATGCAAATAAATTTTACTTTACTAAAATAAATAAAAAGAAAAACAAAAAAAAAAATCTTAACAGAAACTTTGCGGCACACTACCGTGCACCCAAACTAAGTCAATGAACAATATGTGTTTCTAGTTTCTACATGTCTAAACCTACATGACTGCTTACCCCCATACCGAAAAACGTGAAGGAATGGAATAGTACTTCGTACCTATACTGTGATCTTCGTGGCGTGATGGGCGATCCCTCGCTGATCTGACCAAAGTGTGCAGACTGCCCATTTACCTGTAACATTATATCACGCCTGTAATCGGTAAAGGGTTTAGGGTACCTAATATTACACCCACATTTCGCCAGTTATGTTTAAGTCCCATGTAATAGGGGGCGAGCCTATTGCCATCAAACGGGCTCAGACTTCATGGGTGCTACTGAGAAATTCATGATGAAAAAACCCAATTTAATAGCACTTTGCCTCACCTGGGAATCGAACTCAGGACCTCATGCTCAGCTGCCACGCTTGAGACCACGAGAGCGACGGGGCAGTGATACATATATACATTTTCCGATACCTGTTTTCAACCAGACTTTCACAAGACTTGTCTTAAACAGGTAGAGGTACATAATTAGCCAGCAAACAAATTGTAATAACTTTGTTTCAAACACTTGTTAACTCGTAACTTAGAAGATCATCTGCCTAGCCCTTTCCTCACTATCTTAGGGTTGGCTTCCAATCTAACCGAATGTAGCTGAGAACCAGTATTTTACATGGAACGACTGCCTGCCGTATGACATCCACATGACAGTCCAGTTACTAGGTATAAGTAATACGATACCCTTTGGTAACACGGGAAATCAGACGGTTCGGGCCCCTGACTACTCATAACGACTACTAAAGATAGACTACGAGCGGATGCCGGGACGTGTTTTTCGAAGCACGGAAGGGTCTCGGAACTCTTTATGCTAGGTTTGGTCAACCATCCTCGGACCGACCGACAACATATTTTTTCTTTCTTTTCTTTTTTATACGAAATGGGCTTTCGTTTGGCCGCAACTCGCCTGATGTGAAGCGATGACGCGGCCTAGGGTGGAGCACGTTTGCCTAGAAGAAACCGATTCACTCAAACTTTGAAGAGATCCAGATTATAATGATCGGGAAACAGAGAAGCTGGCAGTGATTTCGACGGGCTTTTATTTAATAAAAGCCGTTTACCCACACCAAGAGTTTCTCCAGTATCGTGGGTGCGTTTACAAACATTTGAACTCACCACAAACAGCCGGACACAGAACAACTTCTTGTAGTCTATAAAAATGTTTGTTCTGTGCGGGAATTGAACCTGCGACACGCAGCGCATCAGCCAATAGCTCAGCCATAGCGCCAACCAAATATAATATGTACATATTTACATAAATTGTTCTTTCTTCACCCTAGAATATCTTCAAAGATGTCCATACCAAGCTCCTTACCCGGCAGGTGTCGAGTCGCTTCCGCGGCGGATCGGGAGGAAGCGCGGGCGCGGCGGGTCGCGGCTCGTCGTCTCGCGCGGGTCTCCGCCGCTTGCGCTCCAGTAGTAAGAAATAGATCACTTTTTCTGTGTTGTGGCTGTAGAATGACAATGGATTAGTCAAATTGCGCTTAGTTCTAATAGAATGTTCCAATTCACATCAACATTTCAGACATTAAATTAAAATTTATATATGTATTTCAAAAAATTAAAATTAAATGCGAGACAAAAAACTCACTGTGGACTCAATAGCTCCTGTATAAGCTTCTCCCTTTGCTTAAAGCAGCCAAGACTACAGATGGCCTGCAGTACATCAGGGTCTATAGCCTCCGCAGACGGCAGCACCCTTGTCTGGACCACCTCCATCATGGGGAGCTCCTGTTCCAACTCCCCACGTCCACCCGCCGTCACCCAGGGGTGTCTGGTGATTTCTGCTAGCTGTGGGTAAGAAATTGGTTGATTTTGATAAGTGGGTCTTTAGAGGGCATCCCATAATAATCATTTGTAGGTATTTTTTTATAAGGAGAAATTAAATTTGGTCTATGCAATCGTCCCCTTTAAACGCTAACAATGGTGGTAAAGGGGGCGATGGTACTACTCTTTCCATCTGACCATTCGAAGGCACCATACCCATATGACCCATAAAGGCGGATGGGGACAAGTCGATCGATGTTGATCTATCGCATTTACAAGGCGAGTATCATACCACCATCTTCCAAACTCCAAGCTGCTATCGAAAAATCCTAGTGGAAAAAACCAATAACATTTTGCCCAATCAGTGAATCGCGCGCGCAATAATAGACAATCCAATACACTGGTGCCGATTCCCTTGGTTACAAACTAAACCAAATTTAAGTTCAGTGCATCTTTTTCTTTCTATTTCATTAAGAAAAGGACAGAAGATACATTTTAGTTTAGTCCTGTCAATTTAATCAGCGCTTATTACAAGTTTAGACGCGATTAAAAAGTTTACCACTAAAATTACATCAAATTACGTCAGGTGCCGACTAATTTGACAGGACTAAACTAATATTTATCTTCGGTCCTTTTCATAATGAAATAGAAAGAAAAAGATGCACTCAACTTAAATTTAGTTTAGTTTGTGACCAAGGGAATCGGCACCAATAAGTATTTCAAAACGTATAACTAGTTTTTATTTCTTCTTACCGTCATCCGTTTCTCAGGGTTGACTTCTATCATCCCTCGCAGAAGTTGTTGGCAGTCGGGAGGAACGAAATGTGGTACATGGAATACACCACGCTTTACCTGAAAACAAAAAGCAAACAAAACTTGATTAATGTTACTTATGTCGAACTTGGCTGGCGCACTGCCGTGCACCCAGCATAAGAAAAACAAATAAATAGAAAAATTGTAGTTCTTTGACGTCTTTTCCTAGTTTTTTCTTGGTAGAAGAAATATAGCTTTTCTTATCATATTTTTTTGTAGTATGTATGTAATGGTATAAAAATCTACTTATTTAACAAAAACTTCACCATTTTTTACCCGACTGCGCGACGCAAAGGAGGGTAATGTGTTTATCAGTCTATGTATGTATGTATGTTTGTTTCTATGTGGCATTCTAGAGATCAAATGCGTAGGCTGATTTTGATAATTCTTACGTCAATCGATTCGTCTTAACCTTGCGAGTGTCACTAAAGACATGACAGTAATCAAAATTCACCACAGCGACAACCAGACGCCATATTGTCAAAATGAAAAAAAAAAAGTCGATGAAGTATGTCAAGTGGCACACCCCACTTGACATTCTTCATCGAATTTTTTTTTCAGACGATGGTCGCGGGGAATAGTTAGTAAGTCTTACATAAAAGATGCTTCAAAAGTCATATATAAAAAAAAAAAAAACTTAATTGTCCTCCTCGGAAAATGCGCTCGCAACATTGTTTGGTAAAATTTGAATGGGCCCCAACTGTGAGTTCTCTCTCTCTCTCTCTCGTTCTGTTCTGCATTAGAATTTATGATTTGTTTTATGTGTGTATCGATTATAAAACTATTTCAATTGTGCAGTTATTTAGTATTACTTAACAGAATTCTAAACTACTGGGCTTGTTTCTTTCTTTTTAGTTTTTATTTAAGTTAATTCTTTCACGTATTTTTTAAAATTAGTTTTTACGCAGTCGGGTTTTTTGTTTTTCTTTAAGTTATTTTTTTTTTAAAGTAAACCTTTTCTTTCACGACGCATTTCTCATGTTTCGTGAGTGCGTTTAGAAACATTTTAGAGTCACATAGGTACACATGCCATACAAATATTTGTTCCGCACGGGAATCGAACCCGCAACACGCAGCGCAGCAGCTAATCGCTCAGCCAATAAGCCAACCGTGCCGTCTCACAACTTATAATAGATTATAAAATTATAATTAAAAAATCAAACCTTTTCAAGTAATTGACGTAAATTATCATCATCGAAGGGTAACGCTCCGACCAGCAGTGCGTATAAGATCACCCCACACGACCAAACATCTGCGCGACGACCGTCGTACTTTTCACCCTGAAAATAAAAAAAAAATCTTTGGTACCTAACATATATTTCTTCTATATTTACCGTAAATGGTAGGTACGGATACGGACGATCATTCAAAGTATCAAGAAAACTATTTAACCAGCATGGTGCGTTCGTAATCGGAACTCTTGGATTTTCAATATATCAAAACAATTTCCACAGATAATTTTGTAGAAGTTTACCAACAGTGCCCTCCCTCCCTACAATGTCAATAAAGCGCCAAAAGATCATTGCATCACTGTAAAATGAAGAAAACTATAGTCTGTTTTCTAATCTCAGAGACTAAATTGACAGTTTGACACATGCAAATGTCATACTTACAAATAATGCTGCCAGCTCTTTTGTGTAGTGTTGTACCTACGATACCGGTTTGCTGAATCGTAACTTTTTCTATTAGAGGATTAGAAAAAAATGGCAGATGCCATCAGTGTTGATAATACACAGTAGAACTGATCTAAAAACCTTTTTCTCTTAGAAAACGGTAGAATTACGGCAATTATTGGAACTTGACACCATACAAACAATTACAATGTTAAAATAATGAGGGTTATCGATTTTGAGCTCACCAGATGGCACCACTGTCGATTAAGGTTCAGTCAAAAATTCTATTTTTTACTTTAGAGTACCAATATCTTCATGAAAAGTTTATTTTATTACGTATAAAAACATAGTGTAAACTTCAGGTTCATATATATAAAATATTATCCATAAAATTAGCAATCATGAAACATTTAAAAATCATTTTATCTCCAAGTATTGCAAATTAAGATTCTAAGTTGCTACTTAAAATCTTCAAGTCTTAATTAATCAGGAATGCCTCAATCCAGACCACAATCGTGAATATTTGTAAAAATACGTGTTAAAAAAGCACGCAAAGCATGAACTTTCTATGACATATAACATTTCGGTGCCCCCGCGCTACACTAGCGCCCCTACCGGCGAAATCATACGCGATAGCCCCCATTATGTTAATATGGCAGTTTAGTGTGTGATCAAAATCACGGAACAAAAATATAAAAAAAACATAATATCAAAATACGGCAACCCTAAATTTAACAGGATCAACACTGGACGCCGTTTTATATCCATAAAAAACGATACTACTGATTTTATTAACGGCAATAAATAGTGATGTGCCACTACCGTAGTAGTGGCACATCGCTATTTAGGAATTGCAAAAAAACTGACAGCACACGTAATGTCAGTTTAGTCTCTGAGATTAAAAAACCGTAGTAAAAAATTCTACGTAAAAAATGGACTTTTGACAATCAGCGTGAAAATACATAGCTGCAACAAAAATGACATTTCGGTATTTTTTATCTGTTGAATTTTGTAATTACAGATTACAGTCATGAGTCAACAGTATTTGCAGCATGCTAAAAAATAAAAAATAACTATTTAGTTATTTTTATAAATAGTTACCATAAGAAAAAAATACAATGCCAAAAATTATTACGTGGAACCTTTAACTTCATGCGTGGAACAGAGTAATACAATACGTGATAATCTTTCGGTTGGCCGCATTGTGATACTTCGGTGTGGCCAGTTTAGTGATGGCTACCTCTAATTAGGGTATTTTATATCGTAATGAGTACGTTTGACGTCGATTTAAAAAAATGCCATGTTATTAATATTGCTGAAAAAAAAATCCTGGAAGACTTTAATATTATCTTTTACAAATTATAAAGAAATCACGATTTATGAACTATTTTCGTCTGTTACATTGCATGTATAACGAATAATGATTGAACTATAATTATTCGTTATACATGCAAACATACTAGCAATGTAATAATGTTTCACCACTTGACCGTTCGATTCTACTTTTCGGAAAATTAACAAAGAAAGTAAGTTACAAATTCTGCCAAGGTCGTTTTTTTTTTTTTGTTGCGGAAATTTCATTTCATATTCAAGCAACATTTTTAATATGTCAAACCAACTTTCAACGGCCGAGTATTATACCACCAAATGCGGCAGATACCAACTGTCAGCCGGTACATGAAACAGCAATATACAACTCCCTCACGCTGGAAAGAGATCACGTACCTCGCAATTCAATAATTAAAATGTTTGTAACATATTGATAATTCATGAACGACCGTTGCTTTGATTTCGTCAATCCGTTGAAAAATATAATTTGTGATAGTGAATGTGATATCAAAATACGTTCAAAATGAAGTCCGCTAAATCGAAACAAAGATTAAACGACATGCGAACGCCAGCTCGGAGTAAACAAAATCTAGTTGGAGAGAGAGATCCTGTACAAGTATATTGCCGACTGCGACCTATGCAAAGGGACTCTGATTCACCATGTATGAAGATAATATCGCCTACTATGGTCCTCCTGACGCCTCCTGCGACTGCTATAAGCTATAGAAACGAGAATGCGAAGACTATGAAGTATACTTTCAAAGAAGTATTCCCGCCGGAAACGAACCAGCAAGAAGTGTTCGACAAAGTCGCCTTACCGATAGTCGAAGGCCTAATCAAAGGTAAAAATGGCTTATTATTTACTTATGGCGTTACAGGCAGTGGCAAAACGTTCACAATGACCGGTGAACCGCAAAATTGCGGCATTTTACCCCGATGTTTGAATATTATCTTCAAAACTATAAACGAATTTCAAGCACACAAATATATTTTCAAACCGGACAAAATGAACATGTTCGATATTCAAACTGAGGCGGAAGCCATGTTGGAACGGCAACAGGAACTCCACAAATTCAAAACTGGACGGAAGAACCATTCAAATCCTGATTTAGCTATGTCATCATCAGATGTAACTAAAGTAGAGGGTATTAATGAAGATAATCAATACGCTGTCTTTGTAACCTATGTGGAAATTTATAACAACAGTGTGTTTGATTTACTTGAAGACGGGCCTCCGATAAGTAAAAACTTGCCTGTAAAAATTATCCGTGAAGATGCAGCTCACAATATGTATGTTCATGGTGTAACAGAAGTAGAAATAAAGTCTGCTGAAGAAGCTTTTGAAGCATTCTATTTGGGTTTAAAACGTAAAAGAATGGCCCACACTTCATTGAACGCAGAATCAAGTAGGAGCCACTCTGTATTTACAATCCGTTTGGTGCAGGCACCAGTAGACGAGATGGGAGAAGCGGTGATCCAGAACAAGAAGTTCCTTAACATAAGTCAGCTAAGTTTAGTTGATTTAGCTGGCAGTGAGCGCACAAACAGAACCAAAAACACTGGACAACGTCTACGAGAAGCTGGGAACATAAACAAGTCTTTGATGACACTTAGAACTTGTTTGGAAGCATTACGAGAGAATCAGATCAGCGGAGCTAACAATATGGTGCCATATAGAGAGTCAAAGATCACCCACTTGTTTAAGAATTTCTTTGAAGGAGAAGGCCAAGTGCGCATGGTTGTTTGCGCTAACCCAAGAGCTGAAGATTATGATGAGACTCTTCAAGTGATGAGGTTTGCGGAGATGGCTGCGGAGGTCGAAGTTGCCAAACCACAGGTCTTTGACATTGCTGCTAACATTGGCCTGACTTCAGGCCGTCGTAAGGCCAATAGACTATTCACAACAGCTCGAGACAACATAGTCAGGCCCGAAGCCAAGGATTTGGAAATGGACCTGGGACTTGTCTACAGTCTTGGACCTGATTTCCCCAGTCTGGAACTCAACAGTTCTCAAGCAACACATATTATTAAAGAACTCATGGCCCATTTGGAGATGAGAATCAGTCGTCGCGAAACTCTGAAACGCAGCAAAGCTATCAAGGATGAAAGGCTAAGATCTGCTCTATTAGATCTTGAAAAGGATTCTTTAGAAATCAGGAGTGAGAATGCTTCCCTTCGAGGACAGTTGGCCGCATCAGAACGAAGGGTGAGAGCTTTAGAAGAACGCTTGACTACCACAGAGAATGCATCACTCACACATCAAAGAAAACTAAATGAAATGACAGAATACACATCTTCACTGAAAAGAGAATTACAAGAAAAGGAAATGATGCTTAGCCAGAACAAATTCGAGAAAGAAAAGCAGAAGAAGATTCTAGAAAGGAAATACAACCACAAGATTGCAGCAGAACATGAGAAAGCAAAAGAAATAAATTGCGAGAAGGAAAGATTGAGGAATGCTATCGAAGAAAAGGAGAACAGACTGAGAATCATAGCAGATGCTCTTAACCGAGGAGATAATGATGATTTTAACAAAGGCACATTAGATATGGGTGCACAAACAAGTAATAGAGACGGGAACTTTACTCCAGGGTCTACACCTAGAGCTTTACCAGCACATCTACTGACACCATTCAGCTCTGCACCACAGACAAATCACAATCAAAGGGAGACAACTAGGGAGACTCCATCATCATCTTCACGCCGTGGCATAGCCATCGCCAACCCTAGACATCGTCGTTCCATCTCCGCCGATGGCCGAGGTTGGGTCGAACATGCTCCCAATAAAATAGTCCCTATGGGCACAGTAATGAAGCCTAATATCGTCAACAGCAAAGTCATCAATAAATTAACCAGTGTTAAAGACATAGCCAACTCCAGGACGTCGAAATACTGTCTCATTTCTCAAGAGCAGGATACTGACGGAGAGTTAGAAACAAAGTTGTATAAGGGAGATGTGGTCCCTACTTGTGGTGGAGGCGCCCAGGTGATATTCAATGATGTTGAGATGCTGAAACAGTTCTCTCCTACAAGAGAATCTTCACAGTCTAATCGTCAGTCTGGTACTAACTGTGCAAGGCATTCCGGCAAGCGTCGTGACACCAATTGCTCTCCACCGCAGACACCTTCAAATACCAGCAAAAAACAGCGAGTGGATGACGATTGACTGTAGATATTGGTAAGATGCTTCCGCCATTTTCTTTTGTCTACATACATTTGGGATTTCTGATCTAATTTACTTGATAACACCATTGATTGAAATGAAACTCACAGAGTTTGATCACTTCTGGATTAGGAATTTCAGATGGGTGTCTGTTTATTATTAGTTAATTAATATGATTATGATAAATTGTGTGAGATAGTTGCAAAGGTTTGTTGTTATTTCTTAAGTTTTGTTAATTCTTATCTTGTCAATTAGAACCTGACTATGGATAAAAATTTCTGGTTGAAAATGATTACTCAATTGACAACCCTATTTCAAAATAATTTTGTGTGCAAAAACTAGGTTTAACTGTGATTTTTACATTTTGCATTATAGAAAAGCAAGCAGCTAGAAAAAACTGAACCTCTTATTAAACCATAGTCAGGTAAAATTAACACAAAAACATTGATTAGTTTATAAACTTTTTCACTGCTGTTATTAGTGGTATTTTAGGAGCTAAATAGTTAATTTAAGACTTGTAATTTTTTTAGTTATAGATTTGTCTATTACATTTTGCTATTATAAAACCCAGTATTTACCTTTGGCTGACCAATTTGATTAGCATTGCCTTTATTTTTAGAAACAAATATTAAATAGTTGTGAAGTTTAGGTAATACAAATAAAATGTATAATTTTTTAGTCAGCCAATTTTTGAAGGGTAGAGGAGATTCCACATTACACGCTTAAAAGAGTTTGTGATTTTTTTGATATTGAAGACATTATTGACTGTGATTCAAATAAAATTGCTCATTGTACAAGTACATACCATTTTTTTTTGTTACATTTTTAAAGTTGGTTTCATTGAGAATGCTTATATTAGTGGGTCATTGAATAAGTACAATTATTATAAAAAATATTCACAAGTACAAAGTAGCCATTCCTTGCATTCTTAAGTAGTGAGTTAAAATAATTACAATCTTCAATACTTTGGCACCAGATACATTTGGACAATTAATTTGATAACTAAGATTTAGCAATTTTGATTTTAAGCATTTTCAATGAAATTAGAAACCTACGTTAAGTATTCATATACTCGCATATATTACATATACAAATAGTAAATAAGTCTTTCATTCAACTTTTAGTATACATAACGAGGTTGATTGAAAAAAAAAGATAGTGTCAGTTATTTTGCAAAACTATGTTTACCTTGTTTGTGTGTACTGGAAAACCTGATTATGTAGCATTATCACCTACCTACCTTAGTATGTTATTTTTAACTATGGTCTTTGAATTTGAAAATAAATGTTTTCATATTAACTTTTAAGTATTTTCAAAGAATATAATGTACTAAAATGTAGTATAATATACAGCCCTAGGCAAATATAAGTTCTACTAATATAGATCTGAGAAAATAGAAAAACGCAATGTGGAACAGAACTAAAGTGGACAGGCTCTCTCATTCGTAAATATCTTTCTAAAATGGTGGTATAATCTTATTAGAAGTTTGAAGTTACTGGGAATAGTAGTCAAAAGGTGCGAGGTTGACAATACTTTAATATTATATACATACAGCTCTGTCTACCTTGCCGGGGAATTGTCCAGGTGATGGTAGGTACTGTAGGTAGCTAATACTATCCCATGGGATCTTACCTACTACCTGGTTCAAAAGGATCCGATGTATATCCTAACTCACAGGTTCTACCGTAAGTCATGGTCTATCCGTGTGCCGAATTTTATCTAAATCTGTTCAGCTCTTAAGACGTGAAAAGGACAAACGGACAGAGTTAATTTTCGCATCACTACATAGTATAAAACAAAGTCGCTTCCCGCTGTCTGTCCCTATGTATGCTTAGATCTTTAAAACTACGCAAAGGATTTTTATGCGATTTTTCAAGAGGAAGGTCTATATGTATAACATTGGACCCGTGCGAAGCCAGGGCGGGACGCTAGTTTATAATATTAGTATGATTCAAATTTCAAACTTGGTGTTAACGTTGAACTGCACAGCGGGTGAGTAATTAAAACACATTTAGGAAACGGAAATTGATAATCTAATTTAGGGGTGTCTCTTTCCGGTATAAAGGTCGAGTTTAATCTGACCCTGTTGAACCTTGGTTTTGGTAATCTCATCGTTACTAAGCATTATTTAACTGCATAGTTTAAATGGTGTTCCTTTGTTTTTTTAAAAGAGCAGTGGTGGCTCAATTTATTTCATTACCACTACTCTCAAAAAACGGTGAAGGAAAGATCGTGAGGAAACTGGATTTGTTCTAGATGAAAAATTCGAAGACATGTGACATCTACCAACCCGCACTAGGCCCGCGTGGTGGTTTACATCCCACTCCATTGGGAACATTGCTGATGATGTTCTTTTGAGGTAGGTAGTAGTTACATTATAAAAAAAAAAAAAACAATTCAATTTTTTTTTTAATCTGTTTATTTTAGCTGTAGGTCTTCCATAGTTAATAAATAAATAAATAAATAATACATAACATCACCCCTGTTATCTCGAAATGTTAGGCAGAGAAATACCTAACAGCACCTACGTCCACATTACGCCAATTACCTACATTTTAATATAGATTGTTAATCCATTGATTGAAAACTTAGGTAGGTATAAAAATGTAACTATGGTCAACGGGTTTCAATTTAGTATTGTAGCAAGCAGGGTAGATTAAATTATATTTTGCTGCCCAAGAGTCGCAAAACTAGAGTGACCACACTATTCTACATCGGTTTGAGCATCAGACTGAGCTTTATGTTATATCCCGGGCCTACAATAAAAGCGAAACAGACGTCCTTCGCATCGTTTTCACTCAGACGATGGGACTCGACGCCGCTCGACTTATTCACTATTGCACGGAGAAAGCTCTTTCGGAGCGGCTCAAGTTAAATCTACGTCGAGTAGTGTGGTCAACCGCGAAACGCTTGTGTTAAAGGAATTTCAGGTTTCCATGAAAGCAAAGCGCGTACTACTAATATAAAACACTACAACTCGACTAATAAGAGTATACTACCGCAGCCCACGCTCAATTTCAAGCCCATGTAACACCACTTGATTCAATTGTGTCCACCGGTTTGCGTTCAAAGTACTTAACTAGATGATTATGAGGATATGGGTTATTTAATAAACTTTGGTTTAACTGTTTTGTCGACGCCATTTTGTGCGTCAATTGTAAGTTTTCCCGCCCAGTTTTTGGCGCGGAATTGTATTAAAATATTTTTCCATTGATTTCGGTGTTTTATTTTTGTAGTGTTCTGGAAAGCATTATTATTATTCTGCATCATTTAACGAAGGTAATGTGCTAGCTTATTAAATCATTTAAACTGAAAAATACCTTGGCTTGAAGGAATAAACTGCTATATCTTCGAATTTGTATTGCCATCTGTTTGTCTTTTGAGTCTCGTTCAACAATTGACAATATAAACGCCCAGTAATTGAATTACATTGATAAATACAGGAAACAGACACTTTATTGTTGAGTAATGTAACGGTCAACAGCTGTCATTGTTGCTGCGAGTCTTATTTAACACATCTCAATTGTTTATATTTTTATTAACTACTTGTAAGTGTACATTATGGATTTAGCAATGAACGATTTGAGGTTTGCCAAGAGTCTCTAGGGAGACTAATAAAACTGCACGAAACCCATAGATTCAAACAGTGCGACGATGGCGTGACCTAGTGAAACTACTTCATCGCTACTGGTGAGCATGAGTAGGTACTCATACCTGGGATAGATTCGAAGTAATCATAGATTTTTACATCTATCTTCTATACTTTTTTTGCATTCACGGTAATTTTTATTTTTATTAATATCAAACTAGAGGAAGACCAAAGAAACAATGGATGGATTGTTTAGCTGTAAAGGAAGATATGGTAAGGAAAGAGGTAGGTAACTGATGAGATGACGACGAGTAATAGTCTATTTATGTGTACAGACACTCATCGAAGGCAAACAACGTTACGTCCATTCAAAAAAGTCCGTAAGGAATGTCGTTTCCTTATTTTCGTACCGGTATGGGCGGCGAATAACTGCGAGGTAAAGGTTTAAATGATGCTCTTTGGGTTTACTCAAGTGCCTTCTTTACATGAGAAAGGAGCCGCACCATCATTGCATCGTAGATGATTTTGAATGCTCTATGGTTCCTCCGACGATTTCTTATCTATGAATTACTATTATTACTTGCTATCAACCCCCCCATTCCCCGGACCCTTGCTTGAGCCAGCCCGCGATGCTGATCCTGTAATTTTTAAGCAGCATCAAACTAATGATATTGTTCCAATTCAGCCTGTTCTTTTGCTGTCCTCCCCCGAGCGACGCCCTAAGGTGAGGCTCATACCCCATAGAGAATGCCCTTGCCTGCTGTCGCTTAGTTTCTTAAGTTTTTCGAATCGCCAGGATAGTCTCGACAACCTCTTCAGTTGACCAGCGAGACGCCATTACCAAAAACAAAGTCATCAATAAAAGATCAAGTTAAATTAAGTCACGCAACCCCGCAGATGTGCTAGTTATCAGCATCTACTTAGATAAAATTTTAAAACAAAATTCGTTTTTAGAGACTACCGAAGCTGCGGAACTGTTCGAAAGAGATACTGCGGTCCTGGAACACAAAGGGCTAAGAACTAACATTGATGGGTTTTAGTCAGTACATGCAAGTCTGACATTCCCTTTCCGCTCCGCCCAGAGCAGGAGCGGAATTTGTCGATTTCCCAACAGAAGAAAAACTTTTGCAAAAAATAAAACCAACATCAAAAACACAAAAAAGTGAAAAATAACTTTAGCTTCAGAAGTCGGTGACTTTTGTTTGTTTGATTTCGTTTTTTTTGTAACCGACTTCTGAAGCTAAAGTTATTTTTCACTTTTTTGTGTTTTTGAGGTCGGTTTTATTTTTTGCAAAAAAGTTTTTTTTATTTTTCACTTTTTTGTGGTTCACATGTGCTTACCCCTTGACAGCGTACCGGCGTGATGTTATGTTATGAACTGGTATAAACAATAGACAGACATGAAATTTCAGATATCCCAGTCCATTTGCTATCATTTTTTGAAGAGTTTCGAGGCCTATCTCCGAAATTCTTCATCAGATCTTCAGCAAATTGAAATGGGACCACTCCGAGAAAGTACTCTTCCAAAAACTACCCAAATCAATTCAATTCTTTATTGCATATCACATGTGTCAATCGCTTCAAGCGTGCCTATAAAATTTTAAGAGTTCTCTCTATTTCTCCAGGATCCCATCATCAGATCCTGACTTGATGATCATGGGACCACTTGGGAAGTAATAATAATAAAGCCATTTATTCCAAATCTCGGCTAAAATACGGCACGGGCTGCAACCACAGCCTCGTGTATAATGAGCAACTTAGCTCACTTGTATCTTATTATACTATTTCAAAATCCTACTCTTTCGTTCATAATAGAAGTACTTATGTTATTATGTAGTCATCATCTGCTTAGCCTTTTCCCAAATATGTTGGGGTCGGCTTCTAGTCTCACCGGATGCAACTGAATACCAGTACTCGTATTTTACATGGAGAATGAAAGAAATAAATAAGTAAAGAAAAAGTATTTATTAACCCGCACATGACAAAACATAAAAAAAAAGTTACATTTACAGTAGGTAAAACAAAAGTATAAAAGTAAAAAAAAAAAACAACGTTAGCGTGACAGGAGGGGGCTGCCTATCTGACCTCCACAACCCAGTTGGTACTGGGTAATACGATACCCCTTGGTAAGACTTGTCGGAATTACTTAATCTGTGCTTTCGGGCCGCTGACTACCTGTCCCGACTGTCGAAGATCTACAATATTACTCACTCTAATAACTTCAGGGCAGGCGTAGTGCGGACTGCCACAAGATGTCTCTAGCAGTGACCCCGCCGGCTGAAGCGAGGCCATCCCGAAGTCCGCTATCTTGATGTTGTTCCGCTCGTCAAGGAGTAAGTTCTCGGGTTTTAGGTCACGGTGGCTGGAAAGTAAAATAAAAAGATTGTATATTGAGTTTATCTTGGTTTTGGCTCAAAAATGATGGAATTATAGTTGCGCTACTCGACGCTAGATGGCAGTAGTAGGCATTGTATTCTAAAATATGGTTGTGCTTTTAACTATTATCTACCAGCAGGGCTATTGCGTATCTCTGTTGACAGTTCATAGTGATCATCACTTGGCGAGTTTTGATATACAATGACCGTTCTGCACGGGTAGCGTCAGTTGAAACTAACAAGAACGGTCATTGTATATCTAAACTCGGTGATGATCACTATGAACTGTCAACAGAGATACGCAATAGCCCTGCTGATCTCTGAACGCTTATTTACTTCTATGTCTGTGTAATTTGATTCATGAACATCATCATGTCAGCCAAAATACGTCCACAGCTGGGCTTAGGCCTCCCATAAGCGTGCCTAAGCTAAATCCTGTGCTTCTTGCATCCATCCAGTGGGTTGACAGTTCTTTTTGAGACTTGATTCGATTTTTAAAATCACGTAATGAGTCAGATTACGATACTTATAGTATGAATGATGGTAATTTAATGGATATTACCCGAGCACGAACATGGACATACCAGAATATTGTATACTGCCGAATCATCAATAAAATATCTTTCAGCAATGAGGGCTATCGTTTTTAAGCTCACCAGAGCCATCTGGTGTGGTGGCCACTGTCGATTAAGGTCCTGTCAATAATTCTATTTTATACTTGAAGTACCAATAACTTCATAAAAAGTTTATTTTATTACGTATAACAACAGTGTAAACTTCAGGTTCATATATTTACAATATTCTCCTTATAATAAGCAAGCATGAAACATTTAAAAATCATTTTACTTCCAAGTACTGACAATTAAGATTCTAAGTTGCTACTTAAAATCTTCAAGTCATAATTAATCAGGAATGGCTCAATCTGGACCACAATTGTAAATATTTGTAAAAATACGTGTTCAAACAGCACGCAACGCGCGAACAATCTATGACATCTGACATTTCGGTGCGTCCGCGCTACACTAGCGCCTCTAGCGGCGAATTCATACGCGATAGCCCCCATTATGGGATGTAGGATGTATAGAGGAACAGAGTATAAAATATCGTCATCTTCCATAGACAAGGAAGGATCCTCCGACCGAGATGCATAGATATTGTGTCTGAAGGGCTACTGCCCGATGGTTGTTGTGGGGTTAATGTAACATGATATTAGTGCGTTTGTTGCGAGATAGATCTCGCTACAAATGTGTTGCTGAGGTATTTTTGACACTTCATCGTCGATTCATCGCATTATAGTAGGCTCTGCTGACTTTACATTTACAATGAAGAGATTATTAAAAGAGATACTTACCATATAGAGTGGCTGTGGCAGAAGTCGAGCGCGGATATGATTTGTCTGAAGAACCGGCGCGCCTCTTTGGGAGTTAGCCGGCCTTTCTTCACCAGGTAGTCAAACAGCTCCCCGCCGCTAACGTGTTCTAATACTAAATATCTGGAAAATAATACAAAAGTGGATCAGAAATTGCTGCCAAGGGTAAAATAAAAAAGCTAAAGACTCGATATTACCAAGAAAATGTTGTCTAAAGCAAATTGGATATAGGCCTTTTATAAAAATCCTCATTTACCATAATACACCGTCCTGGCCGCACAGTACTCACCTAACCTAACAACATACTAGATTTCTCCCGCGGCTTCGCTCCTGTTATGGTCGGAAATTATTCTACCGGATTGTTTAAAATGTAGCATAGCTTAAGAGTTTATGACACTCGGTGATAATGTGGCTTCCTATTAGTGAAAGGATTACAGACAGTACATAATATATATAGTTCCGAAGATCACCTTAACCTACATCTAAACTTACAAGCTTTACCACTTTTTATTATTAGTTTAAATAAATACAGGTCATCACATCCGGCTTAAGTTCGGTAGGTAAACACGGTTTCATATCAAGCTATACATTTCCAGTATAAGCTGACCTTGCATTGTCTATGGAAATCCTATACGTCCTATACACGATGTAATCCTGGACATCGGAATTTCGAGAAAGTTTGGCTTCGTTTTGCACAATAGGGTTTAGGCAAGAAATACAAAATTTTTATTTCTTAAAAATGCCTTGTATTGGCCCATAAAAACATTGTGGTACACTTGTTTAATTCTCTAATACAACAATAATTGTACAATTTAATATTATATGTGGCGTGTTTTTGGTCAAACGGAACGCAAGGACAAAACGCATCGATTCCGGTAGTGACGTCAAATGCTATGTGTCGAAGAAACACTTTTATTTTAAAGTACTTAATATTTCAAGAAGATTTTACTGTAATATTGTTATTGCAATTTTTGCTTTATTATAGCACTTAAAATGTAGTAAAACTATTCTATTAACGGCAAAAAAATAGATTTAAACAAGGCAGATAGAGGGAAGTGACATCAAATACTATGACATGACTGGCCGCGACAGTCATGGACGTTTGAACTGTCGTAGAAAATTGTAGGAGTATAATATTTTTTTTGTGCGACAAGCAATAGTTGAAATTAACTTTTAATTATTTTCTTGGGTTTACAGTACTGCATTTTATTGATTTAAGTGAAAAAAAAAATACATATTCATTTGCATATTCCCTATTTCTGGCATTCAAACTGTATAGTAGCTTTATTTTTAATAATTTTGTTTTTTTTTTTTAAGCAATTTCATAATCTATACTAATAAGAGGTAACATTTGTTTGTAACTTTTTATGTGGAGGGTAATCTCAGGAACCAATGATCCAATAAGGAATATGCGTGTAATTTTTTTTTCACCTATATTAATAATATGCAGTACTATCAACCCAAGAAAATAATTAAAAGTTAATTTCAACTGCTGCTTATCGCACAAAAAAAAAATTAAACTCCTACAATTTTCTACGACAGTTGTTTACATTTGTTACGAAAAAAACTGTTGTATTAGAGAATTAAACAAGTGTACCACAATGTTTTTATGGGCTTAAACAAGGCATTTTTAAGATATAAAAAATGTTTTGTATTTCTTGCATATACCCTATTCTAAAAATTCTTTCACTGCCAAAAAGCTATACATTATTTTGTGGGTGCTCGTGCTATAGGCTATAATTTAAATTTTTACGCACGAAGTCACGGGCGTAATGCTAGTTAGATTATAAACCGACGTGGAATGATAAAGTAAATTAATATGAATTTTATTAGATACTTACAAATATTTCTTATTTTCGTAAACATCGGACAGTCCTAATACGTGTGGATGCTCTATCAATTTCATAATTGCTATTTCTCTTTCCACCTGAAAAAATAAAGGTTTGACTCTATTAAATGCAACAGCGAACAGTTTTACTATAGGTACACAGAAGTCAGAAAAACTTGTAGATTAAACTATTAATTTATGGCAGTATAGATTTAAACTTTTTATTGTCAGCGATTAGTTCATTATTAAGAAATATTTTTGTCATCACAATAAACATGGTGCATCTGTTCATACACGAAATCTCGTAAGGCGTCATTGTACTCATCATTATGAACAACTTTTACTATGGGACCAAAACCGAAATAACAACAGCTGTTCAGTACATTTTGACGAGTTAATGCGAACACATTGTAGGGAACAGCCCGAACAACTGATTTTTTTTTTCGCGATTTCGGGGTTGGTCCCTTAATAAAAGTTGTTCATAATGATGAGCACAATGACCTCTTACGAGATTTCGTGTATGAATAGATAGACCTTATATATATAAGACTATATTAATCTATCTATACTATTTCTTTAATTTTTTTTTACTTTTTTGTAATATATAATAATATATAATTTAAAATCATCTTTAGAAAATTTAGTTTAAGCTACTCAATAACAGATGGCGCTGTACATAAAATCGATAGTACCTTCATCAGCACTGATTCGCTGAGTTTCTCCCTGTTGATGATCTTGATGGCTACCTTCTTGCCCGTCACACAGTGGACACCCAATTTCACTAGACCTGAAAATGCAAAAAGGAAAATTTGAGAAATTTGAAAATTAAAACCAGCATGTTTAGCGAGGGCAGGGTTTACATCGCCATCTTCTTTCGTTATATGGGGTGTGTTAAGTGGTCATGATCTCACGGTTGAAATATTATATTAATAAATTCATTTATTTATCCAAGTAACAAGGACTCATTAATACACACACAATTCAATAAATAGCACAATACATTTGACATACACAATATATTACACATTCCAATACAACACAAAACAATAACCACAAATATATTAGCAGTTCTGCAAAGTGCTGTGCAGCCTGGGTGAGCCTCACGAATCTATCTATGTAAATAAGGTGTATCTATTCATACACGAAATCTCGTAAGGCGTCATTGTACTCATCAATATGAACAACTTTTACTATGGGACCAATACCGAAATCGCGAAATAAAAACAGCTGTTCAGTACATTTTGACGAGTTAATGCGAACACATTGTAGGGAACAGCCCGAACAACTGATTTTTTTTTCGCGATTTCGGGGTTGGTCCCTTAATAAAAGTTGTTCATAATGATGAGTACAATGAAACCTTAAGAGATTTCGTGTATGAATAGATAGACCCTATATTCATGTACATAAGGTAGCGGTACCATGCCATATAGCCTTTACCCAACTATATTGGAGTCGGCAGTCGGCTTCCGGTCTAATCGGATGCAGCTGAATATGAGTCTCCGATCTTGATGGAGAGTGTGTTACATGGGTAGGTACCAGTATTTTACATGGGGCTACTGCCTACCTGATCTCCACAACCCAGTTAGCACGGGGTGAGACGATAATCCTTGGTAAGACTGGTTATCAGACTTTCGTCCGGTAGGGTCAGTTCACAACGAGACGCGAAGCGACGTGACTTTTGCGTGTACAAATGAAGGAGTTATAATTTTTTTAAGAAAAAAATGTATGAATGTAATTTATGAAAAATGAGGATATCTCGGTGCGGCAATACGAATGTGTGTCAACAAAATACTAATAATTATTACTATGATCTGTGTGTAAGGATATAATGGCTGACCTTATGATTCTAGAGATATCCTCATTTTTCATGTCAGTGCCATACAATTTTTTGTTTAAAAAATTATAAATCCTTCATTTAGAACCTTGGGGTTTGGATTGACAAGAATCTTTCCTGGGGTCCTCAGCTGCAGGACGTAAGTCGCAAAATATTTGCATCTGCCAAGTCCCTGAGACGATTGCGGAACTTTCTTCCAACTGCCACTAAAACTGCGCTGGCTCAATCTCTTTTACTTCCCATTCTTGACTACGCTGATGTCAGTTATCTCGATCTCACTGAGGCACAGCTAGACAAACTTGAGCGACTTCAAAACTGTTGCATAAGATTTATATTTGGCTTGCGCAAATATGATCACATTTCTGAATTTCGTACAAAGCTCAAGTGGCTTCCTATGCGTCTTCGCCGGAATTCTCATATCCTGTTTCAGCTATACAGTATTCTGTTCAATCCTACAACCCCCTCTTATCTTAAAGAACGTTTCAAGTTCCTTCATGACACACATAATAGATATCTGAGGTCATCGGAAAACTTAAGACTAGAGATGCCGATGCATTCCACCAGTTTCTATGACAAGTCTTTTACAGTTCAAGCAGTTCGTTTATGGAATGCTTTGCCAGTGGCTGTAAGGCGTGCTCAATCTCTGCCAATTTTTAAAAGCATGATAAAAAAGCTGTATCTCTCTCCTTAGGCTTAATTTTTATTAGGTATTATAATTTAGTTCTTCGCACTTGTTTCTTGATCATAAAAAATAATAATAATAAAAATGTATTTAGGTATTTAAGTGTAATATGTTTTATGTATGTATATGTATGTATTTATTGTATATATGTAAATGGTACACCACAGGCTACCTGCAGTATTGTCTCTCCTTCCCCCTTAAATCCATCCAAAGGTTGTCTTTAAAAGATCGCTTTTAGCGATAAGACCGCCCATTGTGTCACCCCTTTTATAATGTTTACATTTGTATTTGTAATTTTTATGGTGTACATAATAAAGAGTATTCTATTCTATTCTATTCATTTGTACACGCAAAAGCCTCATACGAAATTTTCTAGAATATTAATGATCAGCAGATTCCATTTCTAGTCAAAAAAGACCCTTGAAAATTCAAATCTCTATGCCTATGAAAGGCGATTTTTAACCCACCGTGCGTCGCCGGCGGCGCGCAGCGCGAAATCACTGGCCTCTTCCAGTATCGCCGCGTCGCGTCTCGGTGTGAACTGACCCTTAGCCACGAGCACCGTGTTTAGTCTAATAAAAACTATAGCCAGCCATCCCCCAACAATGGTTTTCAATCAATCATCATGTAAATGTTGTCACGTTAAACTTGGCTGTAATTCTACAGGCTGTCGTTTTGCATCCTGGTCAAATTCAAGGAGGTATCTACATATACTCGTACTAATGATACATGACCCGAATCTATAGCCCCTGGCTGGAGGCCTTAGATTCATTTCTAAGGCACCCACAGGATTTGCCCGGTTAAGCAGTAGCCAGCCTCAGAGGCTGAACTGCGAGATACTAAGTGATACCTAACTAAATGCCGAATTGCCTGTTTTCACCAACACTGAGGGACACCTAACTCAAGGCCTTATTGCCCGTTTTCACCAACACTAAAGGACACCTAACTCAAGGCGTTATTGTCTGTTTTTACCAACACAAAGGGACTAAATGCCTAATTTCTGTTTTCACCAACACTACGGGAAACCTAACTCAATGCCTAATTGCCTGTTTTCACCAACGCTAAGGGACACCTAACTAAAAGCCTAATCGCCCGTTTTCACCAACACTAAGGGACACCTAACTCAATGCCTAATCGCCCGTTTTCACCAACGCTAAGGGACACCTAACTCAATGCCTAATCGCCCGTTTTCACCAACGCTAAGGGACACCTAACTAAATGCCTAATCGCCCGTTTTCACCAACGCTAAGGGATACCAAAATCAATGCCTAATCGCCCGTTTTCACCAACACTAAGGGACACCTAACTCAATGCCTAATCGCCCGTTTTCACCAACGCTAAGGGACACCTAACTAAATGCCTAATCGCCCGTTTTCACCAACGCTAAGTGGTACTTAACTCAATGCGTAATCACCCGTTTTCACCAACACTAAGGGACACCTAACTCAATGCGTATACACCCGTTTTCACCAACGCTAAGTGATACCTAAATCAATGCCTAATCGCCCGTTTTCACCAACACTAAGGGACACCTAACTCAAGGCGTTATTGTCTGTTTTTACCAACACAAAGGGACTAAATGCCTAATTTCTGTTTTCACCAACACTACGGGAAACCTAACTCAATGCCTAATTGACTGTTTTCACAAACGCTAAGGGACACCTAACTAAAAGCCTAATCGCCCGTTTTCACCAACACTAAGGGACACCTAACTCAATGCCTAATCGCCCGTTTTCACCAACGCTAAGGGACACCTAACTCAATGCCTAATCGCCCGTTTTCACCAACGCTAAGGGACACCTAACTAAATGCCTAATCGCCCGTTTTCACCAACGCTAAGGGATACCAAAATCAATGCCTAATCGCCCGTTTTCACCAACACTAAGGGACACCTAACTCAATGCCTAATCGCCCGTTTTCACCAACGCTAAGGGACACCTAACTAAATGCCTAATCGCCCGTTTTCACCAACGCTAAGTGGTACTTAACTCAATGCGTAATCACCCGTTTTCACCAACACTAAGGGACACCTAACTCAATGCGTATACACCCGTTTTCACCAACGCTAAGTGATACCTAAATCAATGCCTAATCGCCCGTTTTCACCAACACTAAGGGACACCTGATTCAATGCCTAATCGCCCGTTTTCACCAACGCTAAGTGATACCTAACTAAATGCCTGATCGCCCGTTTTCACCAACGCTAAGAGACACCTAACTCAATGCCTAATCGCCCGTTGTCACCAACGCTAAGGGACACCTAACTAAATGTCTAATCGTTCGTTTTCACCAACGCTAAGTGGTACCTAACTCAATGCCTAATCGCCCGTTTTCACCAACGCTAAGTGATACCTAACTAAATGCCTGTTCGCCCGTTTTCACCAACGCTAAGAGACACCTAACTCAATGCCTAATCGCCCGTTGTCACCAACGCTAAGAGACACCTAACTCAATGCATAATCGCCCGTTTTCACCAACGCTAAGGGACACCTAACTAAATGTCTGATCGCCCGTTGTCACCAACGCTAAGTGATACCTAACTAAATGCCTGATCACCCGTTTTCACCAACGCTAAGAGACACCTAACTCAATGCCTAATCGCCCGTTGTCACCAACGCTAAGGGACACCTAACTAAATGTCTAATCGTTCGTTTTCACCAACGCTAAGTGGTACCTAACTCAATGCCTAATCGCCCGTTTTCACCAACGCTAAGTGATACCTAACTAAATGCCTGTTCGCCCGTTTTCACCAACGCTAAGAGACACCTAACTCAATGCCTAATCGCCCGTTGTCACCAACGCTAAGAGACACCTAACTCAATGCATAATCGCCCGTTTTCACCAACGCTAAGGGACACCTAACTAAATGCCTGATCGCCCGTTGTCACCAACGCTAAGTGATACCTAACTAAATGCCTGATCACCCGTTTTCACCAACGCTAAGAGACACCTAACTCAATGCCTTATCGCCCGTTGTCACCAACGCTAAGGGACACCTAACTAAATGTCTAATCGTTCGTTTTCACCAACGCTAAGTGGTACCTAACTCAATGCCTAATCGCCCGTTTTCACCAACGCTAAGTGATACCTAACTAAATGCCTGTTCGCCCGTTTTCACCAACGCTAAGAGACACCTAACTCAATGCCTAATCGCCCGTTGTCACCAACGCTAAGAGACACCTAACTCAATGCATAATCGCCCGTTTTCACCAACGCTAAGGGACACCTAACTAAATGTCTGATCGCCCGTTGTCACCAACGCTAAGTGATACCTAACTAAATGCCTGATCACCCGTTTTCACCAACGCTAAGAGATACTTAACTCAATGCCTAATCGCCCGTTTTCACCAACGCTAAGAGTCACCTAACTCAATGCCTAATCGTCCGTTTTCACCAACGCTAAGTGATACCTAACTCAATGCCTAATCGCCCGTTTTCACCAACGCTAAGAGACACCTAACTCAATGCCTAATCGTCCGTTGTCACCAACGCTAAGAGACACCTAACTCAATGCCTAATCGCCCGTTTTCACCAACGCTAAGGGACACCTAACTCAATGCCTAATCGCCCGTTTTCACCAACGCTAAGGGACACCTGACTAAATGCCTAATCGTCCGTTTTCACCAACGCTAAGTGATACCTAACTAAATGCCTGATCGCCCGTTGTCACCAACGCTAAGGGACACCTAAATCAATGCCTGATCACTGTGTAACTGGGACAAAATTAAAAAGTAGGCATCGTGCGATCCAATGTATGGTGGTTTCAAAATGTTGGCGTCGGCGTCGTGCTATCGATTACTTGAAAGTGCAAAAAAGTAGTCGTAACGCGAAAGTAGGCATCGTGCTACGAAATCCAAGAAGGAACCAGTATTAGGACTATACAGGGTGTAACAAGACCTTTAACGACGACGAAAGGCTCTTGTTCTCCTCGTCATTGCGATAATTTTTTTGTTCTAGACCAAACCTGGGAACCTTCTAGTTACGGAGATATTGGGGTCAAACTTCCAACTTTTTCACTAGTTTTTTTTTTTAATAATGATTTAATGTAAGATTTTTACTTTAAACACCTCCACGGCCACCGTACTATTCAATCCATCCATCATCACAATGTTTTGAGGGCGTTACATTAAGTCCCGTCGTAAAACGTGATTTTTGACACCCAAAAAAAAAGAAATGTGTCCCAGCAATAATTTTGGCGTAAACTTACTTAGTTTGATGTACAGAATGCTTGGTTGACGGCTTTGTGAACGGTCTCGTTCGAGCGAATTGCCGTCTCAACCGGGTACAAATCCAGCCTACTACTGAGAAATTCCTGTTGGAAGAGCCCAATAACACTTAGCCTGACCTGGGAATTTAACTCAGGACCGCATGCTCGGCAGTCAAGCTTGCGACCACTAGACCAACGATGCAGTCGAAACACATAGGAAATGGGCCTTTATTAGAACACGTAGTGTAGACGGTCCTGTTCTACTGATCTCTCCCAGGTTGAGTTGGATTGCCGACCCACCGAACTATAGGGGTCAGTTTCCACCATTGCGTAAAAATCATCGCGCCTTTTTTAATATCACTGATTATAGGACTCTATCAGTATTGTCTTTAAGTATAAATTCGACCTAGATATTAAGCGTCTCCTCGCGCGTTCTCAAGGATGTGCAAGTGCCCAATCACTATACATAGTATAAAACAAAGTCGCTTCCCGCTGTCTGTCCCTATGTATGCTTAGATCTTTAAAACTACGCAACGGATTTTGATGCGGTTTTTTTAGTAGATAGAGTGATTCAAGAGGAAGGTTTATATGAATAACATTGCACCCGTGCGAAGCCGGGGCGGGTCGCTAGTTTTATACTAAAATACAATACTGATACAGTCCTTTATTTAGCGACATCAAAAAAGCGAGGGATGTGTGCGTGGAACTAACACACAGCTAGAATACATCAAGTTGTGAAAAAGAAGCGATATTATTGGTTAGTTTCACACACATCCCACGCTACGCATCCTCGCTCATCTCTGGTGGAAACGCAGCCTACTAGTGAGTGAAAAAAGTGTGTGGGACTGTGCATGTGCCCGTGTTTTTGAAAATCGAACACATTCTGATCTAATGCGTCAGTGCACATGACGCATTAGATCAGAATGTGTTCGATTTTCAAGTACATAATTATAATCGTACTTAGTCTGTTTCTCAGGCTCCATTAAAAATAATTACAATTTACATTTAGACTTAGTGCGAACAGCGAGTTTAGTTTCAATATTTCCTGTTTCGGTATTTGCTAATCACATAGAGTGGTTAATACCATTCCCTGTAAATGACACATTTTTAGCTACTGTTTCAAAAGAATTCTTTTCATCTGATTTAAACGTCTTTAGTAAGATTGTCCTGATTCATGATGATAGACTAGCTTTCACAGAAAAGGAAAGAGCATTGATAACATCACTAGTCACCAGTAATGTCATTCCAGTGTGGGAATGAGACAGAGCTATACAGGACGTCCACGGACGTTTTCCACACACACGGAATAAGATTAAAATAATACATATGGCGTCATGGAAGGCTATCTGAATTTCTCACGCAAACAAAACAAAGAATTTCTGTTGCAAATCATTGTATCATGCCTTACTCTTGTTTCGAATGACGTCTCCACGGTAAAACTGCTTGTTAGCAAGCTAGATTTGCAGTGGGGCTGCCTGTCCAGAGTGCACAGGACCTGCAACTGGAGAAGGTAGTTTTATTTTGTTCACCATACCTATGCACAGTTTTAATAAGCTGAGGTCGTAATGGACCCATTACGACCTCAGCTTATTAGCCGTAGAACCGATGACCATTGGGGTAGACATGTTCTTGAGTGGAGACCGCGAATCGGTAAAGTGGGACGCCCTCAGGATAGCTGGAGCTATGATCTCCGCAAGGTGGCTGGTGGCAGCTAGATGAGAGTTGCCGAGAACCGAGCTGCATGGCGTGCAATTGGAAAACCGCTATTCATTCCATTATTTCTGCTCAATGCGTGTTTCATCAGCTCTATAAACATCCATTCTACATACAAAAACCGAAGGCTCATTTGTAGATAAACACCATTCACACGGTATCCTCTGAAAGCGTAACAAGTGGGGAAAATCAACAATAATGTCATTTGCAAACGGGTGAGTGGAAGAAATCACTTTTTTACCTATTAGCTTTTGCCTGCGGCTTCGCTCGCGTTTTGGCCGCAAATTAGCTTACGGTCCGGGAACGTTTTTAATGTAGCTAAAGATTAGTGAAAGAATTTTGGGAATCGGATCAGTAGTTTCGAAGATTAATCCTCTATCCAAATCTACAAAAAAACTTCCTGCGAAAAAAACTGACTTCCAAAAAACACAAAAAAAGTCTAAAATAACTTGTTTTTCGGAAGTCGGTGTCTTTGTTTGTTTCATTGACTTTTTTGCCACCGCCTTCCGAAAGTCAAGTTATTTTAGACCTTTTTTGTGTTTTTTTGGAAGTCGGTTTTTTTTTCGCAGAAAGTTTTTTATTTTAACCTTTTTAGTTGTACCACACAAATTCTTGTAATTAATTAATTTTTATGTTGTAACTAGAAGTTAATAAGAGATCGTCATGTCATCAACATAGCCCAAGAAGAAAATATATACGTATTAACACTTTCATTGCCAAGTCAAAATGCTGAACTTACCTAGATGGCTAAAATAAAAATTCGTTGAATGTCTTCCCTAGTGGTATAAACCAAATACCAGAAACCAATACGATGCGGCTGATATTTTATGGCTCGTACATAATAAAAAATTAAGGCACCATCACGCGACGTCGCGTGATGTACATCAAAGCGCCTTCACGCGACGTCGCTTTATGTGACAATTAACGCGAGGAACACAACCAAATTCCTAAACTGATTTTGATTAAATTTCTATGGGACCAATCGGGAAGCATATCCTTTCAGAGGAAAAAAAGTAAATATAAAATCGGTTTACAAATGACGGAGTTATGAAGTAACAAACACAAAAAAAAATACAACCGAATTGAGAACCTCCTGCTTTTTGAAGAAAGTCGGTTAAAAAGCAAAGTTAGTCTCGAGGAGGCTAAATTATAACAGGGTCTCGGGGTCAATATTCAGGTTAAGCCGCGCTTGCCTAGGTTAGTCTGTGGATGGTTGACCAGTACCCATTACATACCGACTTTCCTCCGTGCCTCGGAAAGCACGTCAAGCCGTTGGTTCCGGCTGTCATTTGTAGATCTTTGACAGTCGTTACAGGCAGTCAGTAGCTCCAGTTTTACCAAGGTATGGCCTAAGTTAGAAGTAGCCTCATCAATATCAGCTATACATATAATGCCAGTAAAAGACCCGTCAAAATCAGTCCAACCATTTCGGAGATTAGACGGAACAAACAGAAAGACACAAAAATTTAGTTGAAGGTTTTTTTTTGTTACGACTTAAGAGTACCGTATATACTTTCATACGCTATGAATGGCTAGAAAGGAGGTGACTGCTGAGATGACGAGTAATAGAGAAGTATGAAAGAAGAAGACACGCTGCGCCGACCACAAATAAATTGGGATAAGACCTTGGAGAATGCTGATAATTATACTTTCATATGCATTCAGTAAAAAGCTGTTATTTTGAAATACAACATGAATTACAGACAACATGAATTTTATTTGTATAGAATAGATTTGTAACCACCCAAAACCAATTTCTCAACAAACTATTAGTTTGACCAAGGTCAGAGGTGCTTGTCAGGTTGACATTGTAAAAGCGATAACGAAGTTGGACAGATTAGACAAGTCAAAGGTATTGGAGTGACAATAAACTACCGAAAACCTCACACTCTCAGCACATAAATAAAACTTGCTGCACGAATCCAAACCGATTTGGAAGTTATTAAATTGCCTCCTGCGTAGGACCCTAGGAGCTCAGGCCTAGCCTTTTCCTAAGTACATATATGTTGGGGTCAGCTTCCAGTCTAATCGAATGCAGCTGAATACCAGTATTTAACATGGAGCGACTGCCTATCTGACCTCCACAACCCATGCAGTGAGTCCTACTGGGTTATACGAAACCCCTTGGTAAGACTGGTTGTCAGACTTTCGGGCCCCTGACTAAGTAGTCAGTCATTAAGTAATGACTGTCAGATCTATAAATGATAGCGGGGACCAACGGCTTAACGTGCTTTGCGAGGAACCAAACCACGGACTAACCTAGGCAAGCGAGAAGTTAACCTGAAGATTGATCCGAGCGGCTGTAGGTACATTGCAATTACGAGTACCATTGAAGTTATAAAAAAATGTGTTTTCTTTCGCCCACAACCACATTTCGCCAGGCGGTGAGCCTATTGCTTGGCGTCTTTTCGAGGAATATAAGCTGATGATGTATTCTCTTTTCAGGATCCTACTTCTGATGGTCCTAGACATGGTGACCAGTTCGGCGACCGTCATGCATCAGCAAGCCGCCATACAAGCGGTGCCACCCAGTGTCTCCCTCACTCCCATTCGTGATAAGCAAAATTCCGGCAATTTTATTAATATGAGTGAGTACATTGCTACAACGATATTTTGGCGCTTGAATGACATTGGTATGAATGAGAGTAATATGTCATAGTCATAGTCATTTATTCATTAACAAGTAACTTGTATCTGAATTTAAACACAAAAATTATAAATTACAGTAGTCACAATAGATAAATTACACTTTACAACAACAATTTAACATAAAAATTTAAAAAAACAAAAATCAGTTCACAATTCATCAAATGTCGGCATGTAAATGAAAACAAAATAGCCAAAAGCTTAAAATTTAAAAATAATAACAATAAAAATAATTACCAATAGATAGAATTGATACATTGATATAATTAATTAAAAACAATAACATCAATAAATCCAATGAAATTAAACATGTTTTTTTCAATAAAAATAAAAATTGCAGTTAAATAAAATTACAGCTCTTCTACCGCATATAGACACTTATTCAATAGGAATTCCTTAAGTTTTATTTTGAAGGTGCTACTGTACACAGCACTTTTTATGTCTAAAGGCAACCTATTGAATAATTTTACGGACTGGTATCGTGGACTGTGTTTAACAATTCTTAGATTATGATTAGTGAAGTTTTTGTTCTTCAAGTCCAGTCTACGGGTGCCTTCCCTTATCTGCCGTTCTTTTACTGTCTCATAGTCTTGTATGTATTTGGCCATATTACTTAAAAGTACCAGTACATAGAGACTTAGTACTGTAAGTATGCCTAAACTGATAAAATGTTGTCGGCAACTTTCCCTTTGTGAGATGCGGACCATAGTACGAATTGCACGTTTTTGTAGTACGAAAGCTCTTCTACTATTATATTCATAGCTGTCCAAAAAAGTATGCTGTATCTAATTTTTGACTCTATGTTAGAAAATATTTGTGAAATAGACTGTGGAAATTGTATTGAAGTAACAAAATGGCGGCTTTAGTTCCGAATATAGCTACGCAACAAAATAACCATGCCAACCGTATAAATAAAAAGCTACAGTATGACCACTTTAAGGAGGCAGTTCAAGGTGGAACTGCTTGTCAAAAAAAATGCATCGATAATTCGTAATAGGAGATATTGTTTAGGAAGCCGCCTCTTAAGTAAGTCGCGTGATAATATATGGCCTAAAATTCGATGGCGCCTTCAAGGAATATTTGAGCAAAATTTTGAACAGAATCTATGAAGTAGTTTTTGCGCCATTTTGTAACATAATAAATTCAGTTTTTATTTTGTTCTGTCATTTAGTTTCTTTTATTTTCTCCGTTTCAGCACTTTCAACTCTAGTTCTTAGAAAGGCTTACTTAATTACCGAAAGTATCGGGAATCCCGGTTCATTGGCCAGAAGGTCCCAAAAATCCTGGTTCTTTAAAACGGATCCGGTTCTACATTCCCTAATCGATATGTCGAACTTGGTAAATTTATTTTAGGTCCGTGTTTTCCCGCCTGCACAGATAAGTGGTTTGAAGTCATTGAGATATACATAGTTTAAGTGTACTTCTAGGCGAATGTCAAACGCGAGCCTAACCAGATGGAAAGCCACGGACTGACGTTCGGTTTCCGGAAAAACAATCAACACTAATAATAGCTAACATTAATTGACAGCGTTAACTGCTGCTGTGATTGGGTTGAATTAATTATTATCAACAGCCACTCACGTCACTTGACCTGCGTATTGCGGTTAATTTCGTAGAGTCAATGGTTTTAAAATAATGGAACAGTGCGTTTACAAATCGAATTTATATGTTTCATGGCTTAAAAAGTTCGCGATTTTGTTTGCGTGGAAATTTAGAATTTTTTGGTATGAAAAAATAAAGTACGTGCGTTTCCAAACTATAATCTATCTCTGTACCAAATTTCATCCAGATCCATTCAGCCATTCTGGCGTGATTGAATAACAAACTTATATCCAAACTTTCGCATTTTTATTAAGTACTAGTAAGTAGTTTATATTTCAACGACTGTTGGTTAGAATAACACATTAGCAACTTTCAAAACTTACAAAGCAACTTCAAACATTCAGTACCGCAACAATACAATGAAAACGCCATGTTCTCAACAGAAAACGATTTCTAAAGGCTGAAAACTGTTCCCAGCCTCTATTTCCTGAGGTCTTGTCAGCTGTCAACGCTTCCGCCATTTTGAATATTCGGGTCACATCGAAGCACTATTGGAAATTCAAACGATTCGAAAATGGAATGTTTGTTCACGGATTTTTACGTTTGTTCGCGAAAACTGTATTCGAATGATTTAATGGGATAATCGCTTTTGTTTTATTAGCAAATCTGATCTACAAATTTGTTTGCCTAGAGTGGCAATTAACGCATTGTTTTTTCAAGCGTTACTGAAAAATATATTATCATATTGCTCCCTGTATGAGTATGAATGGGGTTGGACTGTGGGCAAGATGGTATGGCTAGAAAGGGGTGACTCATGAGTAGGACATGTTTGATACCTCATAACTCCGTCATTTATGAACCGATTTCAAAAATTATTTTTTTATGTTAAAGGATATAGGTACTTCCCGATTGGTCCCATAGAATTTTCATCAAAATTGGTTCAGTAATTTGAATATGTATTTTTTTCTTCTTGAGCTGTGTATCATCAATCAATCACAATAGCTTAATAACTGAAAGTTACCTACAATGTAACAAATTGATTTGTGACAAGAATTTGTGTGTGTATGCTACAATTAAAACGGGTGAAATAAAAAACTTTTTGCGAAAAAAAACCGACTTCCCTAGAGACATGAATTAATTATTTTTAGTTTTTGAATTGTTTTTTTTTTTGTTTTTAATAAGGACACTTTTAATGTCTTGCTACATCGTTCTCACATAGTGTACCATCTCAACATGAATGATGTAACCAAGGTTTTGTAACAATATGCTGATTCAAAAGAGTGTCCATGGAGTTTGTTGCCCGTTCTTCTCCATAGAGATCTACGCTAGGGAATGAGCAACTACAGTACTTTTACAGTTTTTACGCCTTGTGACTGGGACTGTAGCTACATTTCATTGTTATCTTTGTTTCAACAATTCAAAAGTGCTCGTAACTGGCCCACTTGAACTAAATGCTTTGATTTTTGATTTTGACACTAAAAGTGTTTTTTTTTTTACTTTCGGAACTCGGTGGCAAAAAGTCAATGAAACAAACAAAGTCACCGACTTCCGAAAGTAAAGTTAATTAGAAATTTTTAGTGTCTTTGTGGAAGTCGCTTTTTTTACACAGAAAGTATTTTTTTCACAAAAAGGCTTTCAAAAAATTCAGTAGGTTTATTATCTGATGTTTGGCTGATAGTACTCTTTGCAACTACTGGAACAAAAACCGAGGATCAAGTTGAAAGGCATGTGATATTGGATAGGCCTAAATAAGTCGAATGAGAATGTCAAAGAAAAAGGTCGGATGGCTACATCTGTTTCGTCATACGGGGAGGACCCAATGCATAGACCTAACTCCTACAGAGTTAACTAGAAATAAATCCCATCTGCTTTCATTAAAACTTAATAAATGCGTCTACCAGTGGTTGAATTTCAAGCTATTTCAAGCTACGTTGAAAGTTATTACGCAACCAGCGGTTGGCGCTTGGAAAGCTGCCCGTTTCATAAGCAACGGGAACCAATCCGCTTTAATAACTATAGTGCATTTAATAACACAATAGAATTAATATTTCAGCTTAATTTACGAAGGCTATATAATTGAATTAATATTTCAGCTTAGTTAAGAGATAGTACGAGATTGCCATGCTACGCGGGCAGGCGTAGCATGGCAATCACGTACTATCTCTATACTACCAAGAATCGACAAAGCTCTTTCAATACAACTTGACATGTCTTGTCATTCATTTCTAACATCGCCATGTTTGCGACGATAGAAATCTTTCCACAATCTGTCATTTTTTTCGATTCCTTGTCGACAAAACCCGTTTCTACGGTGATCATGCTACGCGGGTTGATAAACGCCGCGAAAATATATCTATAGGTCTTCAGGAATTTGCATTGCTTGGGAAAAGGTAAATGCACCCGATAGAACTTTCTATCGACAAAAATGCCGTGGATGGGTGCCCACTGATTACATACCGAGTTTCCTCCGTGGCTCGGAAAGCACGTTAGACCGTTGGTCCCGGCTGTCATTTGTAGATCTTTGACAGCCGTTACGGGTATTCAGTGGCCCGAAAAGTCTGACAACCAAGGGGTATCGTATTACCCAGTACTAACTGGGTTGTGGAGGTCAGATAAGCAGTCGGTCCATGTAAAATACTGATATTCAACTGCATCCGGTTAGACTGGAAGCCGACCCCAACGTAGATCAGAAAAAGCTTGGCAGATGGTATGAAGATCGATTTTATACACCAAACCCTGAGGACACAAATCCTGAAACCGTTCCTCTCTCAAAAGGTCTGACCACCGGTAGCTTCGGACCCTGTTCTCGGGCCACTCCTTTTTATATTTTTAAATGTTTTTTTGTTTTTATAATATCATTATGTAAGAAAGTCTAGTCCTAAACCACAGTCGATCTTTCTTATCAATCAAATCCTTATACAAGGTGTAACATATTAAACGCACAACCTCTCCTGTGGTGGTTCAGACCATAAAACTGAACAATTTCCTTTCTATGACTTTTGGAAATTCATATTTTTTTGGTTTCAGTACCTCAACAGACGGACAACAAAGAGATCCTTCTAGGATCACTTTGTTGTCCGTCTGTCTGTTTGTCAAGACCCTTTTTCTCAGGAATGCGTGGCGGTATCAAGCTAAAATTAATACCAAATACTCAGGTCTTCTACCCCTTGGAGCAATGAAAAAATAAAACTTGTAAGTCAACGCGATCAAAAGATATGACTGTTTATGTCGCATATAATGCGATCTCACAAGGGAATCAAAACCTATAGGGTACTTCCCTTTGACCTAGAATCATGAAAGGCAAAAAGCAAGGCCGACTCGCATTTGGCCGGTTTTATTTTTATGTTTGCCACACATATTGATCAGCTGAATAAGACGAAGTCTAAAAATTGCGCCGGTAATAATCGGTTATCTTGGTATTGGACATGATGCGGAGGAATGAGAAAAATGTTGAGTATGAATGTAGATCGCTATAAGAGTAGAGGAAGACCAGAGAAACGATGGATGGACTGTGTGAAGGATGATATGACTAGAAAGGAGGTGACGCTGAGATGACGAGTATAGAGAAGTACGGAAGAAGAAGACATGCTGCGCCGACCGCAAATAAATTGGGTTAAAGGGTAAGAGAATGACGATACGTGTTGATCAGCTGATCGCGTCAATTCCTATAGAAAGTCCATTTTTTTTTTGCGAATTTCTGGAACTCTTTGAACAAATTTTGTTCAGTACCTATCATGGCCCGAGGCTCCAGACGAGAGGTAGTGCGTAAACTATGATAAGTACTCCTAGCATATAATTTCCTATTATAATAGAATAGAATAATATTTATTTGCTTAAAAACATGGTATAAAAGATGGTACAATACAAAAGAAAACAAGAGCATACATGTTTTTGCTTAACCGTGATAAGCGTACAAAATTTTTAAGAGCTTAATTAACATTTATTGTCAAAGAAGTCTTTGACACTATGAAAACTGTGACTACACAACCATTCATGCAATTTATTTTTAAATAACCTCACATTTACCGTCTTAAGATGACTTGGTATCTTATTATACATACGTACACACATAGATATACAACTTTTATTATATTTTGCTAGTCTTGGAAGGATATCGAGAACTAGTTTGTGGGGGTCTCGTCGATTACGGGGATATAAATCATCTGCATTATTAAAAATTTCTTTATGCTTCCTCACAAACATACATATGTTTCGTATAATATGTAAAGAGATGGTAGCGGTAACGAGCCAAGCTTTTTAAATATCTGTCTACAGGATTCGTCAGGTCGAAGCCCGTAAAATGCTCTGATGCATTTTTTTGTGCAATAAATGCTCTATTTTGATCTGTGCTATTACCCCACATTATCAAACCATAGCGGAGCACCGATTCAACGTATGCATGATATGAAGTTATTGCCGTTTTAACGTTTGTTATATTTCTGACTTTTTTAAGTGCATATACGAACTTATTTATTCGTTTGGAGACGGTATCAATATGTGCTTTCCAGTTTATGTCTTGATCTAAAGTTACACCTAGAAATTTGTTTGCGTTACTTCATCTATTTTATGTATATTCATTTTAACATTGTATTTAGCATTATTAGATTTATTAAATTGTATATAAACTGATTTTTTAAGATTTATTGATAAATTGTTTTTATTTAGATATTCAATTAGTCTTTCAATAGTGTTATTAATATCAATCTCATGATTATTTTTCCTATCAGTTGTTACAATAATAGAAATATCGTCAGCAAACAATATACATTTATGGTTGGTTATATTAATAATGGAATTTATGTACAAAAGGAATAAAATTGGTCCTAACACACTTCCTTGTGGGACGCCATATTTGTTGTACTTGAGTTCGGATGAGTGTGGTATCATATCGTTATTTCTATCTACTTTTGTAATGGTAACCCGCTGACGACAGCGTGTTCACAAATAACAGACGACTGTTATTTAGGTATGACGATATCCACTGAAGCACTATGCCTCTAATTCCAATTGCCTCCAGTTACTGTAGTAACAGGTCATGAGACACTAGGTTAAAGGCTTTAGATAAATCAAAGAACAAACCCGTAGTAAGGCGGTTTTGATTAGTATTCGTCATTATATTTTTTATAATTTATTTCTATAATATTTAAAGCGTAGAAGCCGTTTTGTTTTACAACTTTGTTTCAATCTTTTGCTTATCCAGTTTTGTTTCTTTTGATTAGTGTTCACTATTACTTTAATTTTCGGGAAGCACAAATTATAGAAAAGGCACAATAATTCGTGAAAATAACTGAATGCTACACCTATATCACAGGGGTTATCAGGGGTTTATCTGTACAGGTTTAACCTAGTACAGGCATCGAACCAACCTTATTTCTAAGATTTAAATTGTATAAAATGTGCCAATTCTATTTTTGGAATAAATGTTATTATTATTATGTCCATGCGTTTTTTTTGCTCGGCTAGCCGGTTAGCCGGAAAGTACTGATAGCAGGGGCCTAAGCCAAGTGATTATCAGCTGGGTTAGGAGTTAAAGAGGTAGTAATAGGTACAATACGGTTTTGCGTTGTAGCTTGAAAGAGAGATGAGGGTATGTTTAAGTGGATATATGTTGGTGCGGGTTGTCTGATTCACATTGCAGGAACTTCCTCACCAGTCTGTACGTGTTCAGTATCACTGCCTTCTGCTCGTAGGTGTTAGAGCGCAGGTTCGGAGAAGTAAGGGACTGGTGGAGTTGTTTTGGTATTACTCCTGTTGTGGACAATACTATGGGGACTATTGTTACTTTTTGCAGATGCCAGAGGCGGGTTATTTCTTCTTTTAATTCAGTATACTTAGATATTTTTTCTGCAATAGTAGTTTGTAAGTTGTGTGTATTTGGTACAGCTATGTCTATGAGGTATCCAGTTTTGTTTGTTTTATTTATTAATGTGATGTCTGGTCTATTGAAGTGGATGGTTCGGTCACTAAAAATCCCTCGGTCAAAATATAATTTAGTTGAAGTGTTTTCTAGCACAGTTTCGGGATTTTATTTGTAGTAAGGTACTATGGAGTCTATTAGTTTGTATTGGTGTGCTAGTTTCTGATGTATGACTTTAGCAACTTGGTCGTGTCTATGCTTGTAGTCGCTCTGGGCTATTGATTTACACGCTCCTGTAATATGTTGGATGGTTTCTGGTGAACTGTTGCATTTTCTACATGTGTCAGTGCTCAAGTTTTTAATGATATTTTTTTTAGTTTTTAGTCTCGATAACTTGGTCCTGTATTGCCAGCATGAAGCCTTCAGTCTCAGGGAAGAGCTTATTATTATTATTTCCTTCATTTATTTTCTTTACATATTATATACATTTTTAAATATTTTTAGTAACAAAGATTATATAAAAAAACATTTAAAAATATAGAAAATAGTAGCCCACCGGCATCGGGAACAGGGTCCGAGATACCGATGGTCAGGGCTCTTGAGTGAGGAACCTCCTAACAATACGCGCCGTGTCCAGAAGTACTGCTTTCTGAATCAAGCCCTTGATCCAGCTGCCTAGCGAGAGCTTCCTCAGATGTTCGTCGAGGCTATTGGCTATTAAGCCATTGGCCGACACGACTATCGGCACAATGACTGCTGTACTCACGTCCCACATGTCGACAACCTCGCGAGCCAAATCTAGATATTTGAATTGTTTATCTTTCTCTGCTTTCACGAGGTTCTCGTCATACGGAACCGTTATATCAACAATCATTGCGCGACGCACCAATCGATCTATCACCACAATGTCAGGCTTATTGGCAACAATAGTCCTGTCAGTGATGATAGGTCGATCCCAATACAACGTGATATTACCATTATCGAGAACTGGGTCGGGCGCATACTTATAGTATGGCACTTCTGATTCCACAAGGTTGTACTTCAAAGCAAGTTGCTGGTGGATAATCCTGGCAACGAGGTTGTGTCTGTGCAAGTACTCTCCGTTAGCCAGACGAGAACACCCAGAAATAATATGTCGGATCGATTCTCCCGGACGGTGGCATGCCCGACATATGTCAACCGTGCCATCCTTCACAATGTATTTCCGGTAGTTATTCGTCATCATAACTTCGTCCATTATTGCACAGACAAAACCTTCGGTTTCCCCAAATAGGTCACCGAAGCGCAGCCAAGATACGGACGCTAAGAAGTCTACATCGGGCCCATGTAGGGCCCGGTAAAAGCGTCCGTGAAGTTCCTTGCCCTGCCATACCTCCTTGCGGTCATTAGTGTCTAATACTCTAGGCTTGCGCCAGTTCTCATTAGCCAGGGAGAGCGGGGTGAGGCCCTTGTCCACTGAGACCACATCTCGGTGCATCCCCACGTCGGCTTCTAGGAAATATTCCCTGAGACTGCATACCTCACGGTTGTGCAGGGTTTTAGCATTTAAGAAGCCACGACCCCCACACTTCCGCGGGATATACAGTCTCATCACCGACGACCGTGGGTGATGCATTCGATTTGCGGTCAGCAGCGCGCGGACCCTCCTATCCAGGGCATCAAGTTCCGTCTGAGTCCATTTGAGTATGCCGAAAGAATACATCAATACCGGCATGACCCAACCGTTGAAGGCGCGCACCTTGTTTCCGCCTGACAAAAGACTGTTTAGCACCTTATTCAGGCGGCCAAAAAAGCGTTCCCTCAACGATTGCTTCATGTCGGCGGTATTGATACCTAATGCTTCCGACATACCCAAATACTTGTAGGATTCTGTTATGGAGAGGGATCTAAGGTGTATGGAATCCGAGAGTTGAATTCCCACGGATTCCATAATCTCCCCTCGCTTTACATGCATGACTGCACATTTGTCCACACCAAATTCCATCCTGATGGCGCTACTGAAGGTTTCTGTTACCTTCAGTAGATCCATCAGTTGCAAATTGTTGGGGGCAAAGAGTTTCAGATCATCCATGTAAAGAAGGTGAGATATGACCTGACCACCTCTCCTCAACCTATAGCCTAGACTTGAACCCTCCAGCAGTGTGCTGAGAGGGTTCAAGGCTAGACAAAACCACAATGGACTCAGACTATCACCCTGGAATATACCGCGTTCGATCCTTATCGGTTCACTGTTCCCCTGGATCTGTCGACATCCTGGATAGCGAAGAACCGTTCTCCAGTGCCCCATACATGACACCAGGAAGGTACGCAGAGTTGCATCTACTTTATACAACTCCAGCACCCTCATGAGCCATGTATGAGGCACAGAATCATAGGCTTTCTTGTAATCTATCCAACATGTAGACAGATCCTTTCAGGAGCGGCGAACCTGTTGGCTAATGGCCATATCAATGAGGAGCAGCTCCTTAGTACCGCGGGACCCATTCCTACATCCATTCTGAGAGGCAGACATGATAGAATTAGTCTCAATATGTTGATTGATTTTAGCTCTCAAAATGGATGTAAGAACTTTATAGACCGTTGGAAGACAAGTGATTGGTCTATAATTTTTGGGCTCCGCAGTACTACCTGATTTATGGAGCAGGTGGGTAATTCCTGTCGTCAAGAACTGGGGCAGCGACCCTGACTCTAAGGCTGATTGAAACTGGGACGCCAAGCAAGTGTGCGATCTTTGGAACCACTTAATCCAGAAGTTGTGCAGTCCGTCCGGCCCTGGAGACTTCCAGTTAGGTAACGGACGGACTGCACGAGCTACGTCTTGGGGGCTGATGATGATTGCCCCCATTTCTGGTATTGGATCACACGCTTGTTCAACCTCCCGGGTCCAATCGCCCTCAGTGTGACTGACAGGCACCGACCAGATGCTGCGCCAGAATGAACACATGGCGTCATCATCCGGCAGACCCGTGTCAGTCACACCTTGGTCTGGTCGCTCCCAAGCCCGATATACCCACCTTTCATCGCTTTGGAATGTGCGATTCTGAGTGTATCGCTCCACTCGCCGTTTGTACCGACGAATACGGCTTGCCCATGCACAGATCTTCTGCTTCAGGAAGTCGACACGCTCTGTGACGCGGGCTAAGTAATCTCGAGAACTAATATCGGTTCCCGAGAATGCCCGCCTCACAAAGCGCATCACTCTAGGACGAGTATTGCCCTCCCTGAAGCAGATTAACTTGCCGATGAGTGCTCTAGCCCCACCGATACGCCTCTCAATCCTGCACTGCCAAGCTGGAACAGCTAATTTTGGTCGTGTAGCTCTGTCGTTGTTGGGAAATTTAACGTGAGCTACACGACATGCCGCTACAGCTCCACAGTACAATATTGAGTGGGTATCGGCGAGGTCTTTGCTGCTGTCAAAGCAGGTTGACAGCTGCGAATCTAGAGCACACACCAGCGCCTTATTTTTCTTGTGCATTGGCAAACGAGGTAGACGTGGTCTAAGTTCAGGTGGTGTGGAACGGTACTCCCGGAACGCACCCTCCAAAGCGCTCCTCAATTGTACGTTGCATTGGCTACTCACGGATATAACTTCGTCATCCTCTTCACCACCGCGGTCGGATCGCGGCAAAGCACTGGGTACATTTTGCTGCTGTACCGCGATCATTGGCGAAGCAGGCGGAACTGGGTCACTCCGTGAATCGAGGCGTAGTCGATCAAGTACGGTGTCATCTAACATATGGTTACGCTGGATGACCCGCACCTGATCCGACAGTCGTTGTGCTGACACGCTGATAGCTGGCTCAAGCACCTGAAACAGAGAGAGCATCCGACCACGGTATGCAGTCAAGTTGCTTCCCCCCTCAGTAGCCCCATAATATGCGCGCATGACGTTCTCATTAATGGACAGAGTCCATCGCATGCGCGACACATTTCCACCGGCAGCGGGGACCCTGTTCGGGGCCGGTTGGCCTCGAGGTCCCAAGCCCGCTGGTGGCCGTCCTCTTCCTTGTCGTCGTGGTGGAGGTGGTGGTGTCGACGGCGGGGAGAAAAACTCGTCGCTCGAGCTCGACGCAACTGCAGCGACCGGTGACACGATGCTCACGGATGTGGCGCGTCCCGGCGGCTGCGAGGCGGAGCTGAGCGACGAGCCCGGAGATGGTGGGTGTGCCTGTTGCTTTGCCCGGCTTCTAGTCAGCATTCCTGGGTATTTGACGCTTCAATATTCCTGCATTATTATTTATGTTCGAATTTCGTAGGTGCTCGTTCCAAATTATTTAATTCCATTTTAGTTTTTTTTTTTCTTGTATTTTGATTGTCCAAAACATATATAAAACAATTAAATTTGTCGAAAAATATATAAAATTATTGAATTGCAGAAAAAAGATTGCGTCACTTTGACACCCGGGCCACAGATTATTATTATTATTATTATTATATCATTTCCCGCGTAAGTTTCTAACCAGGACACGTTTTGTAAACATTCCTTGATTTCTTGTATATTATTCAAGTTGAAGTCTCTTTTGTAGATATAGTATGCTGCCTGTTTTATTTGTATCTTATGTCTTAGAGGGATGCTCAACATTTGGGCTGTATCATGGTCGGATAGATGGAGTGGCATTACTGTAGCAACAGCATCCGGAATATCACTGAGAATATGGTCGATACAATGACATGATGTCGACTTACGTGTTGGCTCATTTATATGTAATTTTAGATTATAATTGTATGACAGATCTATTAACTGATTAGTTATATTGCCTTTTTTGAGAGTATTAATGTTAAAGTCGCCCACCAAAACAACATTCATTTTCGATTTATTATATTGGAAAGGTTTAAGCCATAATGCCAAACTATACTAAAATTGTAAGAAGGCAGTAAACATTAATATAATTTCTGTTTCAGATGCTTTTTTGACCAGCTCCTTATTGCAAGCTTTGGTGGAAGAATCGGAGAACAAGAAACGCGTTCAGAGATACAGGGCTGTCACGACAAGTTAATAAATTAATAGAAGTGCACTTCATTAGTCTTTCATTTTCATGGGTAAAGACACGCCTTTAATCCCCGAAGGGTAAGACAGAGCCCTAGGTACATAGTAGTACACTCATATTACGCTAGTAGCAAAATATTAACAGCCGTTCGGGTGGATCTTTAGGTTAAGCCGTGCTTACGTGCGTGCTTGGTGACCGCCCATTACATACCGAGTTTCCTCCGTGCCTCGGAAAGCATGTTAAGCCGTTGGTCCCGGCTGTCATCTGTAGATCTTTGACAATCGTTACAGGTAGTCAGTGGCCCAAAAAGTCTGACAACCAGTCTTACCAAGGGGTATCGTATTACCCAGTACTAAATGGGTTGTGGATGTCAGATAGGCAATCGCTCCATGTAAAATACTGGTATTCAGCTGCATCCGGTTAGACTGGAAGCTGACCCCAACATAGTTGGGAAAAGGCTAGGCAGATAATGATTTCGCCAGATATATTAAGCCTATTGCCATCAACAGGGCACAAATCCAGACTCCGTTGCTGATACTGAGAAATTCCTGATAGAAAATCCCAATAACGCTTTGCTCGGCCTGGGAACCGAATCAATCGAACCCAAGACCTCAACATCATCCTTAAACTTTAAGGATCCATTCTTTCCAAATTATACATAGTAACAGAAGTCCTTCTCACCGTTTTCGGTAATGGCGGTCAATCTTAGCGAAGACTCACACCTCCAGCTAACGAACGAGCGAGCGAGCCGGGCGAGCCTCTTTTCATACTTCATTTCGGGACTTTGTTGGTTCGCGGTGTGAACCAAAGTATAAAAAGAGGTGAAACGAGGCCTCGCCCGGCTCGGTCGGCTCGGCAGAACGGTGCACTCTTTCCTTCTTTAAAGTGATCGGAGATAGATCAGGCACAGGACCAACAGATTAACAAGCGTTCCGTTGATATTATACCGCCAATTTTTAAATTTCGTACTGCTTATTGAGAATCAGAAGCAAGATTTCCGGGAACCGAAGATAGGACCCCACCGTCAGTCGATCACGAGACCAAAAAGGCTCCCCTTTGGTCCTAATCCTTTTAATTTAAAAGGCAAAAGATCCAGAGGACATCAAGTCAGAGTATCGGACTATCAACGGTCAGGAAACGTGGTGCCAACTCCATCAAGCTGCAGAGAACTGTAAATGGTCGAGGTTCGTCGGGGCAAAATTCAGACTAGCAATGAATATCAACATTACTGTTCGTGACATGATACCCTTATTCAAATTCAGTCTTAAGAATATGAACATTAAACAAATTACGACTAGGTTCCTATTCGATTATTTGGAAGAAGTAGTTATTACATATTACTAAGCACAGTGAAAAGTACCCACCATTGCACCTACATAATTTACGCCAATTCAATACAAAAATTATTGAGAAGACACTTCAAAATTTTTCTTCTAAAATAATAAAAAAGATCCCAAAAAAGTATTACCTGTTTGTCCCTTTCCCAAGGTCTTCTCCAGCCTGAAAGGTCCCACATACTGGGAGACCTCTGAGGTCCCTGTTGAACCTCCACCCTCCATCTTCACGCTTCACACCACAAGGTCCAATCACGAACATAAAAAATTTCACATTTCACCAACATTGTTCAGTCTTTTCGTCGATAAATGGCGTTGTACTAAATTAATAGTCATTTTATTTTTTAAATCGAGTTTTTGTTCCATTTGACGTTCATTCAGATTATTGTATTTTAATTTACTTCTATTGTTTTGTTTTCACATTCACAAGTGTTGTTATTTATTCTGTAAAGTTAAAGTTGTTTTTTTTTTTAATATTTGTGTAAGATATTTTTCATTGGTTTTTGTTGTAAAGATTCCTGTACCACAATATACTTAATGTTCTTTACCTAAGTGGTGGGTCTTAAATCTTAGATACAGAGTACTTAAGTAATGATTTAGAAATCAGCATCTAACTCGACCGAAAAGAAAATGTAATGTTCTGCACATAAAAGTTACACTCGCTCAAATGCAATAACCTCGACTCAAAACCACTATTTGAGTTATTTTGAATAAGTTACGAAGTAAATTTCATTCCACGTCGTCGCTCGGGAACTTGGAACGTACGAAATGCAACTTTAATATTAAATCAAATGTATAAAGCTAAAGCTGTCATCGTAGCTGTACTGCTGTATTGACACTGTTTCGGGTTAGGACCGTCGGGGCCCTGGGCTTAGAGTTCGTGTGGGTATTTTATAATGCACTCGGATACTGAGCATGCCCTAGCATGGTCGGAAGGGCCAAACAACCCCAGACATGGTGTGAAACTGTGTCAAGTTCAAACAAAATCGTCGCAAGCAATATTTCTCCATCCTGGACGGTCATTGAATTATTGCACGCTAAGAGGTAGAGCTCATAATCCTTGATTCAGCCAAGTCAAGAATCTTTCTGGGATATAACTTTTAATTAGGATTTACGACCAGTTGTATTCGGTACGGGGAGTAAAAATGGGATAGCTTATACTACTGTTAGCCAAGACCCACGTGACAAATGGCCGAATCCTGCCGGAGTATATTCGATCGTTCTTAGAGTTCGTAACTTATCCAATATCGAAGCAAGGTCCATAGATTCCTATTAAACCCTACTGTCAAGTTCAACAGGGAGTCAGGACTCCTCCCTTTGCGAGGATGTGGGCTAAAGTGGTAGTTCTCTACGAGGGCCCATTTGGGATAGGCCGTCGGCAAAAAGTCTCACAATTTTGGTATATACGACGTTTCATCATGCATGATGTTTTCCTTTTCCGTCGTTTTTAGTGCAGTGGTGTCTTGCACAAAGTAAATTGCTTTTCGATAAGCCCACCACACTATTTGCAAACCACTGCAACTCTTGAAAGGGCCCCCTTTTAAAAAAAAAACAATATTACGTAACGCGTTCTTGGCTCCCCCCTCCCACCCCAATAACGCATAGTAACGCCACAGATAATATAATACTGTAACGTTTTACAAGACCCTCCCCCTTCTCCAAATTTTGTTACGTAAATACTTGAACGCTCCCAAAGCCACAATCAACAGTGGTGGCCACCAGAAAAGCGCCGAGACATTGAAGCTCGAGGAAGTCCCAGAGAAACAATTTAACCGTCTTGGATCCCGCAACGAAATTAATCAGAAAAGAATAGCGGAGGAGAGTAAAGTGCTTGCCTGCAGAGGTTTCAATTCAACACTACAACGTACCACTCGTAAGTTTGGAATCGCTTGAGCTGCGGTTCTCGGGCGGTGAAGCGGATCTCCCGTCACATTGGCTTGTAAGAAAACCGTTGACACACGTACACCGCCCTACCGCGCGGACGTGCGGCGCTAACCGCCTCTCCGCGCGGCGAACTGCCAATGATACATTCGACTGCGTGGACGAGCGGTATCGCGTGAGAATCGCTTAGATGTTCAACCATTATCTTTGATGTCAATTAATCAAGCAGAAATGAATGCAAAAGCAATTACTTATCTAGAATGCCTGTAATAAAGGTACACTTAAGTACCTCCAAATATTACCAATTTGATGCGGTAGTTGGGTCAATATTAACTCAGGGTTGGGCGAAAAACAAACGAATGGGGTTGGTTTATTGTTGCATCATATAGAAAAGGGAACCATAAGCCTCCCTTACTGTTATAAAATAAATTATTGAAAAAAGATCGTATTGTGAGCTCAAACCTTTTTGAGTGTGCTCTTCGAAATTCGAACGGTACAGTATGGAGGCGTGAATTCAATTCGTATTTTCATTTTAATTGTGACAGTAGCAATTGAATAGCAACATAATGTGAATGAGAATAAAGATCACTGTTATTTTGATAGTGATGCAAAGTCATCACGGATTGGCTATTCTTTATAGTTGACTCAAGTGAGCGCAAGCAACTCATCTCTCTCGTTTTATTAAATCATCGACGAATCGCTTGAACTTCGAAGGTATGTTACCTTCGAAATTCAAACGATGTCTCATTGTGTAAAAACGAGTACCTACCTAGAAAAGATTACAAAATAAATAATTTTAAAAACTGTGTATACCAAAAAACTTAACCCGTCATGTTTCTGCAAAATATAATTAAGGAAAAATGTTTTTTTAAACAAACGTAGCGAGTAAAATCCCTCTGAAAGATGCTAATTAAGTAAACAATAAGCCTGAATGACGGCTATCCAGTTTATAAGCAATTAACGTAGCCCTATTACACCGTTTGGGTAAATGAATTGGGTCGAAAGAAAGGCTTTCAGCAATAAGTAGTCCGCATCTCGCTGGATTGTTGCCAGCGTGAAAAAGTCTTAGAACAATGACTACTAAAGTACCTATTTCTTTATGCGGAATGACAATTTATTCGGATGTTAAAATGGTGGTTTTGGTGGTTTTAAAAAAGAGTTTCTTTTGTAGTTTTTCCTTGGAAGTGAAAAAACATAACTTCACGCCTGTATACTTCGAAGGGTTAGGCAGACGTGGACGTAATATTACACCCTTCGCCAGTTACTATTATAAAAATAAAATATAAATAAATATCGCTGGACATTACACACAGCGCCATCTAGGTGCCACACTAAGCAACCAGGCTTGTGTCGTGGACACCAGATAGTTGATAATACTACATAGATACTTTTTGTTTGTAAATACATACTTATTATACATATAAACATCCATGACTCGGAAACAAATGTCCATGCTCATCACACAAACATTTGCTCCTACCGGGATTCGAACCCGGGACCCTAAGTACGTAAGGCAGCCTCACTACCGCTGCGCCATTCGGGTCGTCGAGTATTGTAATTTATTATGTTTAAGTACCATGGGTGGCTCTGGAATCTGGTGTCGTACCCAGTTCAGGGTATTAACTGGATTCCATCAAACGGGCACAAATCCAGACTTCGTGGCTGCTACCGAGAATTCCCTGAAGAAAAATACAAAACAAAAATTCTGCCCGACCTAGGAATCAAAGCTAAGATCTCTTGCTTAGCTACTGCGCATGCGACCACTAGACCAACGAGAAAAAACACAAAAGCCAAATGCGAGTCGGACTAGCGCACGAAGGGTTACGAACCATTAATAAAAAAAAAAAAACATGTTTGTTGTATGGGAGCCCGCCTTAAATATTTATTTATTCTGTTTTTAGTATTTATTGTTACAGCGGCAACAGAAATACATCATCTGTGAAAATTTCAACTGTCTAGCTATCAAGGTTCATGAGATATAGCCTGGTGACAGAAAGCCAGAGTCCAGACAGACAGACGGACAGTGCAGTCTTAGTAATAGGAGTATTTGGTACTGAACCCTAAAAAGTTTGTGGTACACACGGCTACACCTCAAGCTATACATTTCCAGTATAAGCTGACCACGCATTGTACGGAAATCCTATACAATGCGAGATCAGCATAAATTGGAAATGTATAGCTTGATGTGTAGCCGTGTGTACCTAACCTACAGACCTGTTGGTACAAACTTGTAAGGTTGCGTTATGTAGGTGAATAAATTACGGATAGTGATTAGATAATTATGGTCTCTCTAATCATATTTGTTCCACTTCCTCATTCTATTAAGGTATTTTCGTCCTAAGCACCGCACAACGCTTTATTACAATTTTGCTCAAATGGGGAAACGGGGCAACCAATTTTTTTGTTACACACGATTTGTTTAATTAAATTGTTTTTAGACCACCCAACCACGAGCCCGTTTAGACAATTAATAAGCTGTCGCTTAGGTACGCTTAAAAAGCAATCTAGAGATCCAAGTATAGTTAATGCTGTTAGAATTAAGATTATGGTCTAGGAGGTCTACTCGTTCTGTGAACCTCACTCGACTAATAACACACTACATTAATAAAATTCGAAATATGTAGACTTGAAGTGATGTTAAAGTAGATATTTTTTTACAATACTTAATTTTAATTATTTTTATAAATGAATTAATTAAGTATTTTTTTAATTAAGTAATAATTAAGTAATAACATTGAATAAGTGAACAAAATGTTTTTTTTTGCCCTTTTTTTTTCCTTAATGTATGATAAGTTGCGAATTAAAAAAAATAACCTGTAATAAGTATTTGTTTCTATCCAATATTGTTGTATGATGGAAACGTAACTAAAAAAAAAGACGCGTGTTCAGTCTTCACAAAGTCCATATTTACTCAGCATTGTCGTAAATAATAGGTAAAACAGTATAATTATTATGAGGCCCAATTTTAAGCGCGTGTTTAATCAGATTATGCCCATAGAACTGGGGCTGCCAACGTAAAAATGTAAAAGTTCAAGGTTTTACGATAAGCTATTTGTCAAACGTGTAGGCATGAAGAGATGAAGTTTTTTGAACACGAACCGATTTAGGTAGATTTTGGCGTGGTAACCAGTAACAATGACGGTTTTGTAATACTAGTAGAAAGAAATAAATAAAAAATGCTTTTTTGTAGGTACTCACACAGGCTAATAATTTGAAGGAACTTAAAAAAAAACACAAACGAAAAGACAAACTAAATTGGTCCTGTATGAGGCAAACGTAGTGTAATTTTTAAATGACTAACTTTTACACATGGTTTCGCTTGCGTGTAGGTCGGAAATTATCCTAGGGAATTATGTATATTGCACTTTTGTAGAGAACAGCATTTTTTTTTATAAAATCACCGATGCAAAATGTGTAAATAGGTAAGTGGGGGCTACTGAATATTTGGCTTAAGCCAATCCAATACATTTTTGGTTGTCCATCATCGTAATCTTGGATCATAGAATGTCACTTTCACTTGGCCGTCTGGTGAAGGTCACAAGATTGTTTTTAGGTTCCGTAGCCGAATGGCAAAAAACAGAACCCTTATAGATTCGCCATATCTGTCTGTTCGTGTATGTCACAGCCACTTTATTCCGAAACTATTAAGACTACACAGTTGAAACTTAGTAGGTAGACGTATTCTGTGAACCGCTATAAGATTTTTATATAAAAAAAATACCTATATAAGATTAAGGGGGTCTCCCCATACATAGAACTGAAACTAAAGAATATTTTTTTCATCAAACCTATACGTGCGGAGTGTCTATAGATAGGTTTTTAAAAGTGAGATTGAGGTTCCTAAAACCATTTTCTCTCAAAGTCAACCGTTTGAAAGATAAACACTTCCAAAGTGGTAAAATGTGTGTCCCCCCCTCTAATTTCTAAAGTAAGAGCGGAAAAAATCTGAAAAAAATATAGGATTATGGAACGTAAAAAAAACTTTCAACCAAAATTGGTTTAAATAAGATTTGATGTTTATTTTTGAGATATGGGACTTTTTCATCAAACTGCAGCAACAACTTTGTTTTTCATTAACATACTATGAAAAACAAATTTAGTTTTGTTGATGAATGTAAAACAATACAACATATGAACGAATGCCTTCAAAATATTTTTATTATATTGTTTGGTGCTACGGAACCCTATGTGCGTGAGAGTACGACTCGCACTTGGCTGGTTTTTTCGAACCTATATTTGCCATATAGGTGCATCTACAGCCAGGTCAACAACCTTAATAACAAAAGGCTGTCTGGCTCTAGAACTATAAATAGCTGTAATCAACACGGATTAATCGCAAGTCTTTGTGGGCAGAATTATGTGTGGTCGCAACGCAAGCGCACTTATAAGCACGACGACCAATCAAGCTATGCACAACTAGATTTTGCTGATCTCTCATTGTACGGGAAATCTATTCAAAGTGAGGCCATGTTATGGTATAGTTTGATGTGGCGCCGTGTATACTGTTTATTTCAAAGTTACCGGTCTCTTACGTTACGACCTTACAAGAGGTCTGTCCAACCCAGAAACACGCTGCACAGGAGGTGTGATCGGGAAATCCTGTAGTCTCCTTTCCTCATATGTGCCATCATTCAGCAGGGCTATTGCGTGTGTCTGTTGACAGTTCATAGTGATCATCACTTGGCGAGTTTTGATATACAATGATCGTTCTTGTTGGTTTCAACTGAAGCTACCCGTGCAGAACTGTCATTGTATATCAAAACTCGCCAAGTGAGTGATGACCACTATGAACTGTCAACAGAGATACGCAATAGCCCTACTGATCTCTGCATTCAATTATTTCCGAGCTTCTTACTATACTTAGTAACAGTCGGTCTGTCTGTCTAGTGTCATGCGCCCGCTTGTCAGGTAGCATTCGAGCGAGAGTCACAATCAAAAATATTCAGGATGAAAATTATTGTGTGACATTATTCCCTAAGTCCGCTATACATATACAGGGTGTAACAAGACCCTTAACGAAGCCGTCAACCAAGCATTCTGTACATCAAACTAAGTAACTTTAATCAAAAATATTGCTGGGAAACGACTTTTTTTTTGGGGCGAAAAATCACGTTTTACAGTACCTAGGACTCAGTGTAACTGTGTAACGCACTCAAAACATTTTGCTGAGATGCATTGAATAATACGAGGGCCGTGGAAGTGTTTAAACTAAAAATGTATTATTGTTTGCTGCTACGGAACCCTATGTGCGTGTGAGTATGACTCGCACTTCGCCGGTTTTTTTAAGTCTTCAAAAGAAGGAGGAGGAGGTTATAATAATACAAATAAATTTAAAAAAAAAACTTGTGAAAAAGTTGGAACTTTGACCCCCGATATCTCCGTAACTAGAAGGTTCCCAGGTATGGTCTAGAACAAAAAAATGATCGCAATGACGGGTAGAACAAGTGCCTTTCAGCTTCGTTAAGGGTCCCTTTAAGTGTTTTAAATCTCTTTGACTATGGATCTCAGTAAGTAGACCCACGTACCTTCCTTTCCCATTTCCGTAGTATTTCCTTCAGGATTTTCTCAATAGCAGCCACGGAGACTGGATTTGTGCCCTTTTGATGGCAATAGGCTCGCCCCCTATTACATGGGACTTAAACATAACTGGCGAAATGTGGGTGTACTATTATATGTATAGGTACGCCTCTGCCTTACCCTTACGGGATTACAAGCGTGATATTATGTTAAAGCCTGTCTGGGTTCGACCCCACTACCTACGACGTGAAAGTCAGTGCAGTTATCACTGGGCCACCATTTTTAGAGTTCCATACCTCAATCGGCAAAACGAACCTTTTAAGATCACTTTGTTGTCCGTCTGTCTGTCTGTCAAGACCCTTTTTCTCAAGAATGCGTGGCGGTATCAAGCTGAAATTAATACCAAATACTCCAGGTCTGCCAACCCTTGGAGCAATGAAAAAATCAAACTTGTAAATCAACGCGATCAAAAGATATGACTGTTTATGTCGCATATTGTGCGATTTCACAAGGGAATCAAAACCTATAGGGTGCTTCCCTTTGAACTAGAATCATGAAATTTGGCAAAGAGCAAGGCCTTACAGCACAAATAAAGGAACAATTCCAAAAAACAAAATTGAAAATTAAATGGTGTCCATCATACATAGTAGACGCCAACTAAGATATATATTTTTTTGCTAATGGTACGGTACCCTTCGTGCGCGACTCCGACTCACACTTGGCCGGTATTTCTTTACGACATTGCCAGACACAAAATGGGACCTAGAAGCCTAGAAGACCTAGATATATCTCTGATGAGCAGCGACGAATCACGTATTTTTAAATTACGTTAAGTTTTTCAAACTCCTGAAATGTCCTCGTCTGATAATACAGCCTACATTGGCATAACAACCGGTACAGGGTCATTATCAATGCAATGTCAATATCGAAGCGACCTTGCTCCAATAAAATGACTACCTAGATAGTAGATAGTTTTGTTGAATACTTGGAATTACACGATTGTGTTGACAATTCAATAAAAAAATCTGACAGCTGTGACATAGGCCTCCCCTCTAAGAGAGGTGACAATTTTATTTAAAGGACTTTTTAATCACAGCTTGTGTAGAGGTCAACCTAATCTTCTTAAGGTGGATGCGCAAGGGTAGCCCGCGAAATTTAAATTTTCTTACGTTTATTGCAATTTGCATGTCAGTGTCAGGTTGTATGTTGATGAAAATATGAATCGCGCCAGTAACACGTATGGAGTTACAGAATTATAATCATTCAAATCATCAATATAGCTCTACAAGTTCATATAATCACATTCAATAGCTATTTCATGAAAAAGTCACTCTTTGAGATTATATGAACTTGGAGGGTTGTACTGATGATTTGAATGATTATAATTCTGTAACTCCATAAGTTTTACTGGTGCGATTCATATTTTCATCAACATACAACCTGAAACTGACCTGCAAATTGCAATAAACGTAAGAAAATTTAAATTTCGCGGGCTACCCTTGCGCATCCACCTTAAACGGAGAAGAGAAAAAAAAAGGCAAATTAATTGCCAGGGCAGAAATTTCAGGTTTAGAATCCAAAGCTTGAGAAAAAAAAAACATTTTTTTGGTACACTACAGCTTGTACTCGCGACTTTGTCCGCGTGAAAAATACATTCTGTGACACTCGGCAATAGTGTAGCATTAGGTACAGACGCCAGCACTTTAAACTACCCGAAACTGTCAAATCCCAATCAACAATGAACCTACCTATATCAGTGAAAGCTCTTGAAATTCGATGAGTAGTTTCGGAGATTACCGTTATCCCCGTTATGCCGTGGTGACAATTTTATCGAGGACATTATAATTTCTGCCTCTGCAGAGGTCAAAGCCTCTTCTCATATAGAGAAGATAAAAAAACTGTGCACAAGTTAAAACATCTTCAAAAAAGGAGAAGACAAAGAAATTACGTTGGCACATTGTACAAGCGGATTCTCTAAACATTACTTCGAATTTGAAGTATAAAAATAAAGTCCTTTTTCATATTATTATAATATAGTACTTACTTCTGACAACAGTAACTCGACAACAATCCTACGTGATCCTACGTCACTAGAAGAAGAAGACTTCGAAATTCGAACAGAGTGAAGAGGTGTCAAGTGTAAACACTTATTTATCCGAATTATCCGCATCGACGTCGTCAGATTCGAGTTTTAAAAGTGGCCTTGACATAAATCAAGCTAATTTGAATGGTCTTTAATATCATCGTCAATTGCGTAGCCTTTTCCCAACTAAGTTGGAGTCGGCTTCTGGCCTAACGGGATACAGTTTTATGCCAGGATTTTAAATAGAGCGACTGCCCTGGGTCTGACTGTTGCTGGGTAATTTGAAACTTGGCTTCTGATACCCGTAACGACACCTCACTTGTATGCCTAGCATCTGTCTACACTTCTTGTAGCATAATAAGGTAGATAGGTTTATTGGAAGAAATTCATAATGAGTTCTTAATCTTCTTAATTAGGTAATAATTCGATCTACTAATTACCTCAGAGTAGATTTTATGCGAATTACAAATTATGGGGAGATTACCTCCAGTTTTCCCTGTCAAGAGGCTAGTATTAAAATACCAATTATCATAACAATACACTGGAGAATTCAGGTTTTACCATCACCAGAACGTTTTCTACGCTGGCTGGTTTTCTGACATGAAAATTAGAAAGACTGACAGTCTTTGAAAGAGATTCATGTTGTAAAATTAGATGGTCACGTTGGTAAAGCGATAATCATTATTTTTTGTGTATACGAAAATTGATCTAGCGTGCTGGTATTTTATAGAAAGAAAATAGGAATTTGTTTCGCGTTCGTTGGTGGCATTGCTTCATTGCTTGTATAACGATCGATAAATTCTACACTTTTACCGACGATTTTAGAAGACGGGGTTTATTTTAGGTATTGTTCTAAAATAGTCTTTTTGGGGTAGAAACTATTTTTAGAACGTAAATATGGCGTCTTTTTATTTTCAAGGATTTTTTGCACCTTTTTCTTCTAAATCACGTTGGTTTTAATTTAAAATCATTACATTTTACAAAAAAAAATACTGGTGCGGCATAATTAATTATGAAAAAACATTAATGCAGATTTACAACATTGAGGCACAGGAATCGTTTTAAAGTTCCAATAGGATGTATTTATCCGAATTCGCAACACTATTTTGTTAAAAAGACTTACTGAATTATTAAAAGCACTACACAATCTAATAATAACACTGTATTCCGCATACAACGTTTCATCTGCACGTCACTAGAAAATCAATATAGGCTCTCTTGGCTACAGCACTTTAGTTTGACACAGCACATTGATGCGTATCCGAAAAAACAAACACTTGACATATTCCCGCACATTTTCACTTTGACTTGAATAATTTTAATTTGTTAAAAAAATTGTAAAATATTACATAATAATGTGGGTTCAGATTTAATGTTTTCCGTGCGGGCTCCGTACGCTCACCGCTCGGCTATGGTCGGGTTACGTCGGGTGTTTCCGTCGGGGGTGGAACGAGTGAGTCATTACCCCTCGAGGGGTGGCTTTTCGTTCCGTTCTACGAGTAAGATTTGATAGGGGAACTATATTTCTCTGGATTTTTTCTTTTTTTGAGTAGATTATTAGTGGATTACTAATTTAAATGGAAAAAATACCTACATTACTGTAAGAATAAGATATTACTTTTTCATTTTATATTTTTCAAAGGTGAATAATATTGAATTTTCACACACCGATCTTTATTTTGTATGTACGGTCACCAAAGGAGATAAGTAACCAGGGTCATCGGATATAGTTGAAGTTTAGAAAGAAACCGATGGATGTTTTCGAATAAAATTTCATTTAGTTAATAGAACACAAACTTTTCATTTATCAAATTAAATTTCATTCGAAAACATCCATCGGTTTCTTGTTAAACTTCAACTATATCCGAAGACCCTGGTTACTTATCTCCTTTGGTGACTGTACGTCTACAAAATATAGTTAGTTTTATTAAATGTACTAAATATTATATATAGATTTTATTGGTACTTATGCACAAATCAAAATGAACCAAACCTTGTCCCAAATGAAACCAAATTCATTTTTACTATTTTAATCCCTTTGCTTGAAAGGTGACTGCAGCGCCATCTTGTAAAACAAAGATAAACTACATACCTTTAAATTGGACAAATAAGGTGTCAAATTGGACTGGCTTTCATATTATCCTATCCATGTTTTCGAGTTGGAAATTCAACTATTGGCGCTGAGTTGAGAATTAAAAATCCCTCAGAGCCTTTTTTTATGCATTTATTTTAAGTGTCGCCTTATTATAGCGAAAATCAGCTGAATTTATCAAAATCTCATGTGATTGTGCATCATCTAAATACAGAGACCTAATTAAACAATTTAAGGTGGAAGCGCAAGGGTAGCCCGCGAAATTCAAATTTTCTTACGTTTTTTGCAATTTGCAGGTCTGTTTCAGGTTATATGTTGATGAAAATATGAATCGTGCCGGTAACACTTAGGGAGTTACAGAATTATAATCATTCAAATCGTCAATACAACCCTCCAAGTTCATTTAACCCCATTGAGTGACTTTTTCATGAAATAGCTATTGAATGGGGTTAAATATGAACTTGGAGGGCTGTATTGATAATTTCAATGATTATAATTCTGTAACTCCATACGTGTTACTGGCGATTACGATTAATATTTTCATCAACATACAACCTGACACTGACCTGCAAATTGCAATAAACGCAAGAAAATTTAAGTTTCGCGGGCTACCCTTGCACATCCACCTTAAGAATCTAGGTCATAGTCATCTAGGGCATTCATAGGAACATAGAGGGTTCTCATTCATAAAAGAGGTTCGAAACAAACATGTTAAATTGTCAACCCTCGTCTTGTTAACAATGAATAACTCATGTCCTTTTGTTACTTGCTAGGACTTAGACATTTCAAAAGAATAATAAAATAACTGCAACAACATATCATTACATCACACCTGCAACTCGCCAAGGGTTAGCCTTAGCCAGAGGTTAACAGTACACCCCCATTTCACCAGTTTTATTTATTAGCTGTGCCTAGCATGCGTTGCAATGCACCTTTTCCTACCTACTCTACCTACCTACTGCCTACACTGCCCATCTACTCCCTACCTACTATCTACCTATTTCAGAACTGTAAAAAGTACCAGGCTGGCATGAATTCAAGGTGGTATTTTAACAATTCTGGATCTTAATTATAATTTTCTGTAAAAAGTACCAGGCAGTCATGAATTCAAGGCGGTATTTTAACAATTCTGGATCTTAATTATAATTTTCCGGGCAACTTTATGCGTGATAATAAATAGCCTAAATGTTGAACATGAATATGAGGAATATTTGTGCAAAATTTGAAGAGAATATAAGCCGTAGTTTTACGTGATGCGCGTTCAAACGAACAGACAAACAACGATTTTATTATATGTTTATAGATAAGCACACCAACAGCTTATTCACTTACAATTCAAATCAAATAACATCTAATATTGGCATTTCAGTAACCGTGCAAATAATAGGAACGCATGACATTGAACATATGAATATCAGAGACAAAGGAGAACAATAACAAAAAGTGGGTCTAGTAGAACACTAAATTTATCCGTCAATCTATTACCATCAACCGGGCACACATCCAGACTTCGTGGTTGCTACTGAAAAACTCCTGATGGATAAACCAATAGCACTTTGCTTGACCCAGGAATCGAACACAGGACGATCGTGGGCCGGCAAAAAAAAATTTGCCCAATCTGGGTGATCTCCTTTTTTAAGTTTTTTGTAATTAGCAGGTCAGTGTCAGGTGGTATATTGAATGACGTTTTCATGAAAATCTCATTCAATGGGATTCATTGAGTGATGGATGAGGGTTATGTATTGATTATTTTAATGATTATAATTACCTACTCTACAGCGTGTAACAGAAAGGGTATAATCATATGGAATACTGTGGTACGGACCATCAAACTGAACAACTTTCTCTATGGGACCACCATCGAAATCGTAAAAAAATAATCAGCTGTCCTATACAAAATTGCAATACCTACTCGACCCAAATGTATGGGACAACTGATTATTTTTTTACGATTACGATGGTGGTCCCATAGAGAAAGCTGTTCAGTTTGATGGTCCGTACCACACTCTTCCATATGACTATACCCTTTCTGTTACACGCTGTATAAATACATACGTCACGAATCATATTTTGTTCAATATAAAGCCAACACTGACCTGCATATTGCGAAACCGGCCAAGTGCGAGCCGGACTCGCGCACGAAGAGTTCCGTACCATTATTTGGCAAAAAAAAACACGTTTGTTGTATGGGAGCCCCCATACATATTTATTTTATTCTGTTTTTAGTACTTATTTTTTGTTATAGCGGCAACAGAAATACATCATCTGTGAACATTTCAACTGTCTAGCTATCACAGTTCATGAGAAACAGCCTGGTGACAGACAAACAGACGGACAGTGGAGTCTTAATAATAGGGTCCCGCTTTTTCCCCCTTGTTTTAACTCTAAAAAACGGTACTTCACGGCTATGCTGACGCTTCCCCCTTTAAGGTTAATTAAGCTAAACATAAGCAAAACACAATACACTAACGTGAATTTACCTAAATTATTCCTCTATATACGTTTCAATTGGAATTGATTAAAATGTATAGGTAATCACTGAATTGTGTACATGCAAATTCATTGGTAAGTAAACTGTGATAATTTATTTCAATGTTTTATTTATTAAAAGTCACCATATTGACTCCAGGGGTCGTGAACATTTTGGTACAATCTTAAAAGTTCCTAATATGTTTATTTATTTTATACTCGTTGGTCTTGGTAGCAAAGGCGACCAAGCAGCGTGGGGCCACGCGCAAGATACTTGCACTCTACTTGGGCGTGAAACCTTGAGTTCGATGTCTAGAAATAAATGCTATACAATGACCGTTCTTGTTGGTTTCAACTGACGCTACCCGTGCAGAACTGTCATTGCATAACAAAACTCGCCAAGATGATCACTATGAACAGTCAACAGAGATACGCAATAGCCCTGCTGGCTGGCTAAGTGTTATTGGGGTTTTCTCTCACTAAGTTGTCTGGCCTTGTTTGTTCGATTGATGAAAAATAATGCTGAACTGATGAAACGAGTATATAGTATAGGTAAGTTATACATGCTCACAAGTCCCATATACCTTATAGGGAATTATTGTAGGCACATCCCGACTTCACCCACTGCGGGCAATAGGTCTCTTTTTGCTTGTCCCATTCTCCACTCCTGTGCCATCTTCATCCAGGATTAACCCGCGATGGCATTAACCGGGCACAAATTTAGCCTGGGTGGTGAACTCACTTGACTTTGCCCAACCTGGGAATTGAAACCAGGACCTCAAGCTGAACTGTATAGCGTATGCGACCAGTGGACCAAAGAGGCACTACATTCGGTTGATATTTTGTAATTTTAAAGATTGATTTAACTGTTGTATTTAAACACCATAACTATTCGTATCTATTTTAATTACATTAAAAGTTCTAGCTGTTGCCCCTGGGTTTCAACCGCCACCGCTCGGCTCCTAAGGATCATAGCGTATATTTTTCTCAAGAATTGGACTATCAAAAGAAATGATCAAATCCGACATTGTAGTTCCAGAGAGTGCCGCGTTCAAATAAAAAAACCAACTCGTGGTACACAAAAAGTTGGCAATCCCTGCCGATATTAACGGAAACAAAAAAGTACGTATAACTAGTAAATTCCAATGTCACTGTTAACGTTTATTTGGAGTTTATTATTCTCGTAGTTCACAGGTCTCCGACACAAAATGTAAGTATTTTTTTCTATTTATTTTACCCAAATTTCAAAACCGATTTGCACTCATCAGCGATTGTTTTTAGATGCTGTGTTTATATTAAGGATAGGTAGGTAAAATTTATCTGGCTGTTACTGAGATTTAGACTGTTACTGAGATTTAGACTGTTACTGAGATTCTGGCTGTTATTAGACAAGACCCTTAACGAAGCCGAAAGGCACTTGTTCTCCCCATCGTTGCGATCATTTTTTTGTTCTAGACCATACCTGGGAACCTTCTAGTTACGGAGATATTGGGGGTCAAAATTCCAACTTTTTCACAAGTTTTTTTTTAAATACATGTTTTTAATGTAATATTTTTACTCTAAACACCTCCACGACCGTTTATTCCCGTTGTCCCCGTATGCCATATCCAAGTCACGGGGACAGCGGGACGTAATTAAATTTATTTCCCGTTGTCCCCATAACGTACATTCGGCTAACGGGGACAACGGGAAGTAAACTTTTCACGAGTCGTTGTCCTCTTAAATCTGCATTTCGCAGCATTCTAAACATCCTATAAATGCTGTACAGAAAATATTATAGTTTTAGTTTGATATTAAAAAGAAACTACGTAAATGTGCTCCCATTTACACTATGAACACTATCACTAATATCACCAGTTATCAATATGAAGTTCACAAGTAACTACAATAACTAAGTAGATTCCTTTGTCGAATTCTGGATTGGGATTTTGCATGAGCCAATGAGAGCTCGACATAAACAATTTTACCGCCGGCGCATCCTTTTCAAAGCCGCTCCGGGTATCACAGTTACTAGAAAACTTAACTTAGAATGTACGATACATTTAAAACAATAAACATGTAATTAAATTAGTTATATGATTGTGTACTTTCCTATTTTTTAGGCAAAATTAAAAAGGCATTATCATTCACAATAATCTACTATTTCGATCAAATTCATTATATAAAAAAAACAAAGTCTAAATCCTTTATATTAATCTACCGGGTACCAAGACTAATCTACCAATATTCCATACACTTTGTTTGTTGGGTAAAAGATGCCGACTCACACATAATACTACAGAAACAAGAAAAATCGGGGACTGTGGGCAATAATTTTTACTTTTTTATTCAACTATATTAAACGGGGACAGTGTACGGGGACAACGGGAAGTATTTTTAAATATTTAATTGAAGTACCGCTGTCCCCGTAGGACGGGGACACGGTGTACGGGGACAACGGAAAAAAACGAAGAATCCATCCATCAGCACAATGTTTTGAGAGCGTTACATTGAGTTCTACCGTGAAAAAAAATCGTTTCCCAGCAATAGTTTCTGCGTAGAGTTACTTAGTTTGATGTACAGAATGCTTGGTTGACGGCTTCGTGAAGGGTCTTGTTACACCCTATATGTACCTACATAGTTGATAGAAAAACCCAGTAATTTACCCCACTGGAAATCAAACCCAGGACATTACCCAGCAGTTGCGCTTTGAGACCCCTAGATCTGCAGGGCTAATTGCGTATCTCTGTTGACAGTTCATACTATAGATCATCACTTGGCGATTTTTGATACACAATTACCGTTCTTGTTGGTTTCAACTGACGCTACCCGTGGGCCGTGCAGAACTATCATTCTATATCAAAATTCGCCAAGTGATGATCAGTCAACAGAGACGCAATAGCACTGCAGGACCGACGGAGCAGTCAAAACATTTTAAAAATCTATCTATCTTTACTAATACAGAGTAGAAGGGAACACCGTCGCGTTCAGTTCCTACATTACCATCATTCTGAGCCCCCCCCACATAGGTATAAATTAACCTCGGTAAAAAAAAAAACAGATGTTTCATAAAGCTGCAATACTTATACAAAATGTATGGAACAATAATATAATAAAGCTACAACAAGCTGGAACAATCTATACTAATATTAAAAAGAGGTATTTGTTTGTATGTAGGGGGTAATCTCTGTATCTACTAAACCGATTTTGAAAATTCTTTCACTAATAGGAAGCTACGTTATTCCCCGAGTGCCATAGGCTAAATTAACAAAGTGCCCGTGGGATAATTTCCCACAAAAACGCAAGCGAAGCCGCGGGCAACAGATACTATATTATATATAGCTGAAGATTTATTTTGAACGCACACTCTCTCGGAAAGTACCAATCGAATTTGAAAATTGATAGCCCAATTTTTGAGGAAGGATATAAAGCTAGACAAATAACATCTCGCTACGATCCTTAGGAGCCGAGCAAGAGAAATGGTAGGTTAAACCGTGGGGCAACACCTACATATACAGGGTGTAAACAGATCCTTCACGAAGCCAAACATCAAACTAAGTTATTCTAAGCAAAAATTATTGCTGGGAAATGACTTTTATTTTGGGTGATAAATCACGTTTCACGGTAGTATACCTACTCAATGTAACGCACTCAAACATTGTGCTGATGGATGGATTAGATAGTACCGGGTGTCGTGGAGATAAAACATGTATTTAAAAAAAACCTTATGAAAAAGTTGGAACTTTAACCCCCATTACCTCAGTAACTAAAAGGTTCCCAGGTATGGTCTAGAACAAAAAAAATACGCAATGACGGGGAGAACAAGAGCCTTTCGCCTTAAGGGTCTTGGCCCTTTAGAGATATTAAAACTATCACACATTCTTCAATTTGTTTCAGCGAAAATGCACGACAAATACTTAGGACTGTCAGTTGACGAGTTCACCGCCTTGGGCAAACGTTACGCTGACTTCCTGGATGCCTGCAATGACCTGGAGAGGGAACCAGTGAAGGTGTTCTCTCGTCTGTCGGAGAAGAGCTTGGCCGAGCTCTTACTGAATAGGGGAGTTAGTTATGACTTGGAGAAAAAGAAGGAGGAAGATATGAAAAAACAAGCGGTGAGTTGAGAGATTATTCCACTCTATCCCACTAGCAGGACAAAGCAAAAGAGAGTAGGTATGATAAATAAATTAGTAGGGAAAAGTGGGCAAATAAATCCTCTCTGTCCCATTATACAATATACTTTAGGTATTCAACTAATCATAATATTACGCGAGTTGGAAAACCATAATCAGTGGCACAGTTGGCGCAGTGGCTGAGCGACTGGCTGCGGTGCTACGTGCCGCGGGTTAGATCCCCGCATGGAACAAATATTTGTATGACCTACAGATAGTTGTTCCGGGTCTGGCTGTTTGTGTATACGAGTTTAAATGTTTGTAAACACACCCACGATACAGGAGAAATTCCTAGTGTGGGGAAAAGAATTACAAAAAAACTGGACATTAACTTAAGGCGTTACCCTGACCAAATAACCTTGAGCATTCGTCCCTTTTCGCCGCACGCCACCCAGCGTAAGATCGTGAGATAGAAAATAGCAATATACGTAGCGAGTACGCTCAGATTTTGGAATAAAATCTTTATAAAATCAAATTTAGGTCTTTTGAAAAAAATAAAACTAGCATAATGTTTATTATTAAATTGCCTACCATCTAGTGTAAAAAGAAAATCAAAATGATGGTTACTTTACGAGGAGATGCAAGCCATCAATAATCCTGCCTCATTTCTGTGGTTTCGTTGTGAGGAGATTAATTTTACATTTTACTACTAAAAAAAATCCAAAACTACCATTTTGGAGTCAAGAATATGCAGAAATTTCATGTTTATTTTATAAGTTGGTATTTATTTTGGGTAAAGAGTAGATAGCTCCAAAAAACTGCACAAAACACGGCTACCGCTGCGTTTTGCTCGGGGAGGCGCCTTAACTTTCCTCAGTAACTTAATTAATGACATGATCTACATCAACAACCGCTCTTTCGTCAAAATAGTCACGTGCTCTCCACCACGAAAGGCGAAAAGCAGGAATGCATCCTCTCACCTTTGCTCTTCAATGTGTAGGTAAGGAGAGTATATCATTCGGAAGATTCTTGAGGGCTAGGAAAAGGGGTAGGTGGAAAGCGCATTTCCAATCTGAGTTAAAATGAAAAATGTAAGTATTTTTTTTGTTCACAGCAAGCCGCAAAGGAAGTAAAAGAGACAGAAGAAGAGAAACCAGAAGAAAAATCAGAGGAAAAATCAGCTGATACGGCTGAAAAAAAGACACCGGAGACTGAGAAGTGAACAGATCTAGTTTAATCTATTTATTCATTAAAATGTAGTTAAGGGTAATATCTCGTTTTTCTTTTATTGTCTGTCTGCGGTACTTTATGCTTGCACCATTCCACTGCCGAACAAAGGCATATCCAGTGCTTTCGATTCAGGTCTAATATTGCCCACCGGTCGATTATTTCGTCCCGCCAGCCGCTCAGCCGCGTCTGGTCTCTGGCGAGGCGCGAATTATACAGAAACAGCGTAAGGTGAAGGCGCGGCGTAGGTGTGGAATTTATAACTAAACAAAAGAACGGCGTGCCTGCGCCGCGTCGGTCGCTTGACGTCACATACGTATGTACATACATTTTGTATGAAGACGTTTTGAAGCGGCATCATGCCTGCGCTGCGCCTTCACCTTACGCCGTTTCTGTATAAATCGCGCCTGAGAGGTTCAGAATCTCCACATGGTGGCAATTTTTTTACCCAACATATCTACTCAATGAGTTATGAGGACGTCTAAGGGGTGATTATCGTTTTTTTGCCGTAGTAAAGAAAGAACGAAAAACAACCCCTTTGAAATAGGCATAGGGTTGGAAAAGCCAGCGCGACGCGACAGGTCCATAGCCTTTACGTGCTAGTAGCTAGTTAATTACAGCTGTTCTCATTGTAGGGTAGGTAAAGCTTGTTTTTAGAGAGTCGCTAAAATCGGAACCAACGTTGTTTTTTTTAAATTCATTTCAGAATGTTTTCACCAATATAATGGCGCCCTTTTTTGTCATTTGAACGCCAAAAGATACCTGCCTAATCTGGGGATTAATCACAAAAGCTGTTGAAAGTTATGGTTGACTTCTACGTCTCTCAACTTTAGGATAAACCCCCTAAGCTATTCATGTCAAGCCAATCCTATGATCGGGCACCAGCTATGTTCTTCAATTCTGTAGACTTATGTTTCGCTCCGTGTTGCGACACTAGATGGCGGCAGTGCGTGAAAGTATCCATTATTGAAGCAGTTTGCAGACTAAAAGTGTTGGGTGACTCCAGATTTTTCTTTTTTTTTGCCGTGAACTTAGAGTAGGTAGAGCATGTATTGGTGTAAAGCCGGTTGGGGTACGGCCTGGAAAGGGTCAGTACTGGGACGACGGCTAATAGTGCTTCTGATCGTTGTTTTAGGTCACGGACTCAGGGCGGCAGTCTCAGCAGAAATTAGCGATCAGCGCAGGCACCTTATAGGAATAATAAGATATACCTACCTACGCTCTAAGACAGGCACAGATACACTCTCTGTTTTCTAACTCTCTGAGTCCAATGGGACGGCAATCCGACTCGACTGGAAAGAGATCAGGCGCAGGACCAACGGCTTTTTAGTTTGTTTTGGATGGGAAATCATCAAATGACCCCTCCCACTCTGGGCGGAGCGGAAGGGAGTGTCAGACTTGTACTGACTAAAACCCATCCATGTTCCTTCTTTTGCCCTTTGTGTTTCAGGGCCGCGGTATCTCTTTCGAACAGTCCCGCAGCCCTGGCAGGCATCTGTCCTTTCGCACCCCTTCTTGTTTGCTGACATATATTTGAGGCGCCCGTGGAACACGAACGCGCCGTCGATACGGCCTGTCGTCATACGACGGACGGAAGGCGAGCTAGCCCATTACTCACCGTCCACAGGCCCGCGGGTGCCAACGGCAACGGCTTGACGTGCTTTATAGAGCAGTAATGCTCTCTAAGACTGCTCAATACTACTCTATTAAGTAGTATGGAAGACCTGTGCAGACTCCAAATTAGTTGGGATAATAAGGGCAGGAGAATGGTGATGATGACGGTGTTACCGCTCATTCCTGATCGTTGGGACACCACGCGAATGGCATGTCGATCTTTTTCAGTTGAAAATACCACGCTTGACAACTTATTGCGGTCAAGTGTGAATAGGCTTTTGTAATTATTTTAAGGCGCTATGCAGACGATGGATGTTAAACACAACAACCAATGGATGGAAGAACAACATGACAAGTAATGCAAATAGTCCAGTCTGCTCAACATAAAGGAGATGCAATCAATAAAATAAAATAATTCCTATAAAAATATGTGTTTTATTCAACTTTTAAACATAAAATGGAAGGTTACAGGAAGTAAATATATTTAAACTACTAGTTATCATAAAAAAGTATAATTACTCTATAATAATACGTAGCAATATGCTCAAATATAACATTGTACATGGAATTTTTTGGCGCCAAAATCGGAACTAACTTGGCCATTTTGTTTTTTCAAGTAACAGTCGAAAATGATTACTAAACAACGAAAATGACTTTCAAACGCCAAAATATCCATGTAGCAAGTGAACATGTAACCTAAGAGTTGTCTGTCAAAATCTCTTCATCATCATCCTCCGGTTCAGCGAGGTCTGGATGACAAACTCTGATATGGAGGTTAAGATTAATTCTTACGATGAAGCTTTTACCGCATGTAGTACATTTATGCGGTCTTTTCACATCATCATCAACGTGAGGAGGATGAGCTCTAGTAAGATGAGTTCTGAGTAACGACGCATGCATAGTTCGGTCACACTGTGTGCATTTCACATGACAATCTATAGGCTGACCTTCATGCGTCTGTCTGTGCTTCTCCATAGTGATTTTAGACACAAACTGCTTGTTACAACAATCACACTTGAAATTTTTCACTTTTGTATGCTTTTTCATATGTATCTTCAAGCAGTTTTTGGTAGGAAACATCTCATCACATTTAGAACACTTAAATTTCTTAATATCGTTATGTAGCTGCATGTGTAGCTTCAAATAAGCTTGTCCTGTGAAGCTTTTGTTACAAATCTCACAGTTTATAGTCGAGGTTAACGAATGAGTTTGCATATGACTTTTGAGAAATTGAGCTGCAACAAAGCTTCGGTCACAGACCTCACATAAATACTTTTTGGAGGCAACACCTTCGTGTTTGCTTCTGTGAATATCCAAGTGGTACTGAGAGTTCACTTTCACGTCACACTGGTCACATTTAAATTTGCGCCTTTTTTTGGGACCTTCTTTGTGATGTACTGGAGGCTCAGGCTCTATAATCGGCGAGTCCTTGTCGTTTCCATGGAACTTCTTGTGCAGCATCAAATACTCTACACCTTCGAAAGTGAGATCACAAACATCGCATCTGTATCTCGGATCATTCTGTTGCTGCTGCTTCATTTCGTATGTCACATTCTCACCACCATTGTAAGCTTCGGCCATTTTTTCGCGTTTAACTGACGAACGATTATCTTGTTTGTCACTAGACGCCGGCTCCATCATACTCTTCATCCAGTGGTCTTGAATGCCAACACCGGATTTCGTCTCCATTTGGTGTACCGACGCTTCGCAGATGCTAGCGCATATTCACAAGTGTGCGATATTGATCCATAAATCCTGATACTCTATTCACAAATTCGCGTAAATACACAATTCTAGCGTGTACAACGCTAATCGCACTTTGTTTACGCTTTAGTTTTGAGGATTTCACGTTAAAATATCAACGGTAACACAAAAGGGAGCCTTGTTACTGTACCATAAATTCCAAAAGAGAAGCGATGCGCGTTGGTTTTTTTCGGTCGGTTCATTGACAGCGGTAACTTTTTTTATTCTTGACAAGTTTATTGTTGCCAATGTAAAAAAAAATATTAAACCTTAAAATCACAAAGATCATCATGTAATTTTAGTTTTAATTTTAGATCCAGGTTTGCGTCTAGATTAAATTAATTACTATACAGTTATGCAAACTATTCTTTGCAGACAGGATCATTTATCATTATTTTCCCAGGTCCATGTAAAATGCCATTATCAAAATCTGACAGATGAAAAATGGCGTCTGCGATGATATGCGGTGTTTATTTTTATTTAAATCCTTGAAAACTAGAGTTTTATCTCGATAATAATGACAATGTTTGTGTAGTGCCGGTAATGAGTAACGTATCTATCGAAATGGCTTCTAGTTCAGAGGCTCCTGCTACGACTTACGTCGATAGTTCGTCCGACGATGAGTGTTTGTCGTCTGTGAAACGAAAAGCCGAAATAGCTGAAGAAAATAGTAGAAGTTGTAATTATGACGGAGACACTGATGATGAGCCTATCATGGCTGGGGTGCTGGTTACCGTGGAAGTGGAAGAAATGGACGAGGACTGTCCGCTAGAGTTTAACAAAGTAGGTAACATTATTGTCATCAAAATTACGATAATTTCTAAATTTTTACTAGTTTCGGCCCTGTTAACTTGTGTAAATACTTGAACCTAGCTCCCAAAAACACTTTGCCGCTTGTCTGTGCTCTCTATAGAGTATAAACATAAAGGTTTTTATGGTTGAAACTACACATACTTGAAAAAGTAATAAACATGTTTCGTGCATAAATTTACCATGGTTCTTAATACAAGGTAACATTCATATAGTTTTTACTTTTATTTGATAGATGAAAATATTTCCAATGTTTATCATAGGCATTTTACCAGAAGTATTATTGTTTAGTAAATAGACTGATAACATAGTCCTGTTATCACTGAATAATGGAACTTATTGCCTAAAAATAAGTTTGTTTTTGCAATAATAATAACGTATTATGTTGCGATAGTTGATCTTACTGGTGGGAACTTTATGGCCAATAACTAAGTTCATTTCAGAAAATCAATGATTAAAGCGTTTAGTTCTAAGTTCTATAAAAAATGAACTTTGTGCAACAGAAGTTAAAGTTGATGATAACAAAGTTCAACAGCAGGAAAATACCCTTGTAATGAGTTAGATAATTGTTATTTATCAGATACTTGACAACATTTACAACATAACAAAATCAAGCCTGTTGTCTTGAAGGGTTTGGCAGGGGTGTACCTAAGAGATAGTACAACCTACATTTCACCAGTTGTTTTTAAGTCCCATTTAATAGGGGGCAACTCTATTACCATCAAACAGGCACAAAAAATCCAGACACCATGGCTGCTACTGAGAATAAATAACACTTTGCCTGTCCTGGAATTGTACCCTGGACATCATGCTCAGCAGCCAGTGTATGCAGCAGTCACAAAATACGAAAACTACCAGTTTAATACATAAAATTGTAATATTTTCTGCAGATTCTGTTGCACTGAGTTTTTGAAAATTATTTGATTCACCATTAAATTTACCATGATTTGATTTGTTGAACAGTCCTAACTGAACTTGAATTAAAACCTTTTTCACCCTCATCTAGAATAGAACCTTTAAAATATTTCGAAACTTTATATTTTCCTCTTACATTTTCAGAGTGAAAAACCAAAAAGATCAAAAAGGAGAAAAAAGCAAAAAGAAAATAATGAAAAAGTCAAAAGAGGGAGATCATTCCGATGTACAGTTTGTGAGATTGAGTTTGAGAACTCTGCTGACCTCAAGACACATGGGCTTGAACATCAAGTTAAAACAAGGTAGGGGTTTTTCATCCCAAATGAGTCTGGATTTGTGCCTGTTGATGGCAATAGGCTCGCCCCGTATTACATCGATCATTTAAATATTTCTCTATCTGCTACAGGTTTTCTTAAACTATTAAACAATGGTGTCCTGTAAGCACATCTAGATTTTGCCGGTGTCAAATGCAATTAAGGATGACCTTTTTGCTAGATCATCTTCCTAGCCTTTTCTGAAATTTATTGGTGTTGTCTTCCAGTCTTATTGGATGCAGCTGAATACCAGTATTTTACATGGAGCGACTGTCTAACTGACCTCCACAACCCAGTTAGTACTGGGTATTGCGGTACCCCTTTGTAAGACTGGTTGTCAGACTTTCGGCCACTGTACCTGTAACATCTGTCAAAGATCTATAAATGACAGATGGCTTTGAAATTTTAAATAGCTGACAGATTAAGCCTGGAAGCCCAACCCAAAATTTTTGGGAATAGGCTAGGCAGAAAATCTATTCAAATAAATAAAATAACAACTTCTTACTGAATAAATATGAAAATATACACGGCACTTTAAAAAAACACTTTTCATAATTTTTGTCTGTCTGTTTGTTCGGACTAATCTCCGAAACGGCTTTGCCGATTTTGACGAGACTTTTACTGGCAGGTAGCTGATGGTATAAGGTCTAACATAGGCTTTTATTTTAGAAAAATAATTAGGGTTCCGTGCAAAAAAATTAAAACCCGAAATTGTTAACAAAATAAATAACAAAAGTAATTTCACGCGATTGAAGGCCGCGGGCAACAGCTAGTATTAAAATTTTCACGCACAATGGTCCACTTTAGGGACTAAGTGCGGAAACCAAACCCTTAACTAACTAACTATATAAAATTACAAAACTTTATTGTTTCATTTCTTGCATTATTTTCCAGACATAAATGTGAGATCTGCGGGCGTTACTTCAAGAAGGCGTTTAGTCTCCGCATGCACTCGAAAGTGCACATGGAGAAGGAGGGCCCAAAATGTCCACTTTGTGGTCTCAAGTTTAATAATAAGAGTTATTTGGTAAGTTCTTACTGTTTTCGTTGTAAGTATATGCAGTGTCTACCAGAAAAGTGTGAAAGAAGCTTATAGTTAAAAAAACATTTACTATAATAAGCTTTAAAATATAGATGTGACGTCATTTTTTTTCGTTTTCTCATCAAACCCTTTTAATTGATACTTTTATCATGGAGGTGTATAAAAAATTACTAGTCCGCCATCTTTAGCAGTCCGCCATCTTTGTCAGTTCGCCATATTGGATTTAGAATGATGTCACTTAGCTAACCATGCAAAACTAAACGTGTATGCAAAATATTTCATCAGCGAAATATTTTCTTTCCTCTCCAGGCTCGACATATGTCGACCCACGACAGAACAGAAGAGTGTGAGACGTGTCACTCCAAGTTCCACACCAAGTCTCAGCTGAAGAACCACACGAAACAAGCGCATTCGAAAAAGAAGAGAGACGCAGGGACTTCCATGTAAGTTATTTACTATTTAGGGCGGTCGCCCCCAACGAGATTTTGCCAGGTTATTTTTTTAATGGCATCTTGCATGTCAACCTGTGAGGCTGGCATTTGTTAAATTACCGCGATCAATTGGAAATTATCGCTGTTCGTATACTTTCGATCACTTAACCTAGATTCTGCGTCGCTACCATCGTGATACAGCCGCGATTCAGCATCTATACAGTTGAGACTTTGTACTGCTTGTCTGTCCTTACATAGCCGTGGTACCTTACATGGCCCCTTAGTAGTCTTGTATCAGATGCCGCCCAAAACAGATGTTTGTGATTAGAGAATAGAGCGATGCTGAATCGATACTATGCGATTATATTGATACGTCTTCGAGGTATCGATGATTCCTTTAGATGAACTTTCATTTAATTTAATTTATTTCAGTAACAATTTTTACATTTTATCGAAATTTTACATCAGATTATAAAATTAAAATAATTACAATTGAAATCATTATCATAACAGTAACCAAAATAAAATAATAAAAAAGTAAAACATTTGCAATTCCCCCCACATATTATAATATGTTAAACAGCGTTATATATAGAACAATTTCGAGCATACATATATCTGCTTCCCATTGAATGACTTACATAGCTACCGTAGCGCATCCTCCTTAATGCGACTTTCTTTTTCGTGTATCTGTTGTCAGAGTTTTTATGGGCCTCTGACTGGGCTTTACATGCCGTCAAGAAATATCTCTAAGGCATGCTGGTTTCCTCACGATGTTTCCCTTCACCGGAGCAAGTGCTAATTATACAATACGCAAATGAATCCGAAAAATCAAAGGTGCGTGCCTTGGGTTCGAACTCGAGCCTCCTCCGTCGGACTGCCAAATCCGACGGTCACACCGACAATGAATTACTAGTAATGAAAAACAGAAAATTAAAGGCAAATAAAGTCAGTATCATCATTTTCCTGCTCTTGTGGCGCAACACGTTTTTTTCTTCTATTCTAGCCTGTCAGCCGTCACGCTATCATTCACTCCTTTTTCCTTCATATCATTCCTAACACAATACATAAAGGCAAATAAAGTAATCATAATAATTTCCACCAACCTTTTCCAGGAAAACCCGCCGTCGAAACCAAAACCAGAGCTCCTCAGCGGGCGATAATACACAATCAGATCAAGACCAGAAAATGTCAGACGAGGAAAGCAAGCCGTCATTTTTATACAGCGAGTTCAACACGTGCCTCAAACGTGAAGACTTGAGCCACCCCACCCAATGTGCCATCGTCAGCAAAATGCATAAAGGAAGATCCGTTTCCGATGTTTGTAGGTTATACCATCTAACCCCAGAAGTTGTGAACGAAATCTGGGAAGACCGAGAAAAGTATGCGTTACCGAAAAAAGCTGGAAAAAGGACAACGAGGTATATGAACAGTATTTTAGATACAAGAATCGTGGAGTGGTTTCATTCTCAAAGAGCGAATGATATTCAAGTGTCCGGCAAAATGCTTCAAGATGTGGCTGAAGCTTTTGCCAAGGAAAGTGGCTTTGTCGCTTTTAATGGCAGCAAGAAATGGCTTGACAGGTTCAAGAAGAGATATAATATTAGTTTGAGAGGCACTCCATGTAAAAGGGATTATCATAACCAGATGGAATCGAAATGGAAGAATCATTTTTTCAGAGAACAGTGGAGCGATGCTCGGTTAGGTATCCCAGACGAAGATATTTATACTGCAGACGAATTTGGCTTCTATTACAACCCCTCTAAAGGTCGAATTAAAAAGTTAGCTGGAAAGAAATATATACAGGGTTATGTCAAAGACAGATTGGCGGTTTTCCTTTGCGCGAATATGCCTGGCACAGATAAAAAAAAGCTACTTGTCTGTGGTACTGAAGACCCGTTGTTACATTCCTTTAGAGATCCTGATACCTTACCCGTAACTTATATTCGACATTCTCAAGCCCATTTCACGACTCAAATGTTCGAAGAATATGTCAAATATTGGAACAGAGAATTACAGGCCAAAAATCGGAAAGCAATTCTTGTGCTAGATAGAGCAACGATACATTCTAAATTGCAATTATCTCATTTAAAACTAGTATTTGTACCTTGGAAAGCGGCCAATGGTTTAATACCAATGAAAAATGGCGTATCAGCGAAATTTCGAGATGAATTCCGAAGGTTAATTCTAGAAGAAAAGGCCATGAATGTACTTAGAGGGGTAGACAGAGACCTTACTTGTTTAGAAGCATTAAACATGCTAGAAAAAGCTTGGGAAAGAACGCCACCGGATGCAATAACAAAAAGTTTCGTCGATACCGGATATGACGTCACCGTACCAGACGAAATAATAACAGTAGACAAGCCAAAAGTCTATGAAAATGATGAAGAAGTTCTAGCCAGTATGATTAAAGATTATGATGTAGAATCTTACTTTACAAACATAAGTAACTTAGATCAATATCTGACAGTTGATGAAGAATTGGTCACAGGCCAAGGGACCAATGGGTCTGTGTTCGGCGGGAACCATAAAGTAACAGACCCTTTCAACTACGCTGAAAAAGCGAAGGAGGATTTAATGCCTCTAGCCACAGACAAACCTGATTCGGAAGAAAAGGAGGTTTTAGTCAAAAAGTCTAGAGCATTGCAAGACTTAGATATAGTGAGAAAGTATTTACAGTCGAATAATACTTCTTATGATACGTTTTGTTGTTATATGGAGATTGAAAAGTTTGTTATGCAGTCTGTTATTGGTTGACTTTGGTTTTTTTTTGTTATTTTCGGTACAGTTTTGAGTAAACCATGGTGTAATATGCTATGTGCTATTAGGGGCTAAGGTTAGTCAACGAAATTTGGAAGGCTAGCAAGATTTTTATGAAGCGTGACCTGAATAAAGTCCGCCATTTCTCTTTTTTTTTTTTCAAAATAATGACCGGCCTCGCTTAAAAAAATAAAATGAAATGTCGGAAGTTAGGACAATTAATTCAAAGCCCTGTTCTTAAAGTTCAAATTGGCATAGTCTTGCGCCGTCTTTTGATAAAAAAATATGTTAAAGGTACAATATATCAAAGGCTATCGGAACGGCACACCGTAGGGGTATATCCGCCCAATCATAAAGACCCGACTTGTTTCTATATAACTCGATGGAAACGGGAACATGAGCGGTGTCTACGGAATCTACCGAAGCATTTGCATCGAGTTACATACAAGGTGTCTACGGAGCTTTCACGTAGCCGTCAACCAAGCATTCTGTACATCAAACTAAGTAACTTTATGCAGAAATTATTGCTAGGAAACAACTTTTTTTTTAGTGCGAAAAAATCACTGTTTTCTGTAGCGCTCGATGTAACACAATCAAAACATAGTGTTTATTGTCGCATTGAATAGTACAGGGGTAATGGGGTATGCAAGGTAAAGTCATAACAAATAAGACTTGGGTTAAAAAAAAACGCGTGTGAACACGTTGGAAATTTGACCTTCAATATCTCCGTAACTAGAAGGTTCCCAAGTATGATCTAGAACAAAAAAAAACGACCGTAATGACGATAAGAATAAGAAGTGTCGCTACGATATAAGGGGTGTAACAAGATCCTTAACGAAGCCGAAGTTAAGCAGCATCAACCTTCGAGAGTTGTTGCGCTGCGAGTGGTCAATTCAAAAAAAAAAAAAAAAAAACGAAGCTGAAAGGCACTGGTTCTCCTCGTCATTGCGATCATTTTATTGTTCTAGACCATACCTGGGAATTTTCTAGCCACGGAGATGTTGGGGGTCAAAGTTCCAACCTTTTATAAAAAGTTTTTTTTTAAATACATGATTTTAATGTGAATTTTTTACTTTTAACACCTCCACCGTCCCAATCAATGCATCCACCAGCACATGTTTTGTAAGTGTTACATTGAGTCCTACCGTAAAACGTGATTTACACCCTAAAATAAAAGTCTTTCCCAGCAATAATTTTTGCGTAAAGTTACTTAGTTTGATGTACAGAATGCTTGGTTGACGGCTACGTGAAGGGTCTTGTTACACCCAGTATGATAGCGATTGGGCGGTTTTGTCGCGGCAGTTGGCGGTTCCAGGCGCTTTGGGAATTATACCTTTAATTCCACCATGGGGTTAACCGCCTCCATGATAAGAAAGTCAAAATAACCATAGATTTGTTAAAAAATAGTCATAACTTTTATTTTTATAAAATGTTCGTCAAAAATTGTGTTAAAAAAAAATCTTCTTAGATTCGAGTAGTGAGCTAGCAGAGTCAAAATTAGATTTAACTTTTGAAATTCTATTTAAATTTATAAGAATTTTAAATTGGATACAAGGCGGTAGAAAATAAAAATACATACTGCCATAATCACATAAATTTGAAAGGATACATCATAACATAACGCATCTATTTCCCGAAGGGTTATGCAAAGATATCTAGCAAACCCACATTTCGCCGGTAATGTTATAAGTCCCATGTTATATTACAAGCATATTTATTGCCATTTACCGGGCACAAAGCAATACTTAAATGGTTAACCCATATAATTTAAGGGTTAACCCGTATAATGGTTTATCAAACATGGGTTATAGGTTTAAGTGGTTAATCTTTTAACCTGATTAATAGGTTTTTTTTACTGTCATTCAGGCATAAATGCGAACCTATTGCTATTGATGATATGGGAAATTATGTTTTTCCTACTCGTCCGCAATTCTTTTCTGATTTTTCAAATTGTTTCTCTGGGAATTCGTCGAGCTTCACTGTCTCAGCGCTTTTCTGGTGGTCGCTACTTTTGATTCTGGCTTTCAGGAGTTGCTGTGGTTTGGGAATAGTATGGCAAGCTTTAAAAAAAAAAGGCGAACCTATCATGTGTAATCGTGATAAAAAGGGGTCTTGTGCTTAATCGATGTTAAATTAAATAATATGTGATTATGTCAGCAAGTATCAAAACGTTTAATTCAAATGTCTAGCTCTAATTTAGGGAATGACCGCAGGTATCGACGTGGAATTGGCTTGATCCGATCAGCAAGAGCTTTATGTCCATGCAATAAAAGCGAAAAAGGCGTTTGTAGTCTCGTTTCAGCTCGGATGACGCGGCTCAACACAGCGTCTGACATAAGAGGAAATCAGAAACTAGCGCCGGTGACTGAAATGTTGTGTGGTAATCGGTTGTCTTGGTATGTAAATGAGATGCGGAGGTAAGAGGAAAACGTGAGGAAAGTTTTCAGTATGTATATTGATGGCTCTTAAGAGTAGAGGAAGACCAAAGAAACAATGGTGAGACTGTGAAGGATGATATGGTTAGAAAAATGGTGTCTGATGAGATGACCAGTTATAGATAGAGAAGTATGGAAAAAGAAGACATGCCGACCAAAAATAAATGGGGTTATGGGCAGGAGAATGATGCATGTACAATCGACCCAAAATGAATCTGATCACCTTACCACTATATATCTCTATATATCCGGCCGCTATAGAAGCGCTTAGTTAAAAACTTTCTCTTCATTGGTCCTTTTTTGCGTTAATCCTATTAGTCAAAAAAGGGTGGTCAAACATCTGTGATCATTATCAGAGCCTGAGAATTTTTGTAAAACAAAAGATAATGTAAAAAGGTCGCATATTTTTATTGTTTTTCTACTATTGGTCCGCACTCTCTTTGTGCTGACCAATAGTAGTAAGGGTGGTGAACAGATGTGGATATCGTGCGCACGGGATTTTGTTTTAATAGTATTCAGATTCATTTTGGTGTGATGGTACTTACAGCTTATTGTGATCAGCTCAAGCCGATTGCACATCGATTCGTGTCTGCGTTTTACAGCAATACTCTTTCAAAAATCTTGGAGCAAAAAGCTCCAAACAAATAAGAGGAAATTATTCCACACAAAAATATTTTAAACATGGCAATATTACAAATTATCAACGAATCTAGCTTTTACAGATTTTGAATTTTTATACAACATTTGTCGATGGTTACAATTTTTAAATATAATAGTAAGTAGTAAAATTTTGACGTGAAATTAGATATTTCACTTGATATACTTAGATGGCGCCACTGTTGATTGTGTTTTTTTTACAAAAAAAAGTTTTCTGATTTTAAAACATTTACTTGTCTATTAATTACATACATTTGTAAAGTTTTAGTCTGCGTTTTCACCAGAGATGAGCTAGGATGTGTGCGAAACTAACTCATTAGCTTCTTTTTCACAGCTTGAGCTAGGTTAGCTATATGATTGATTAGTTCTGCTCATATCCCTCGCTAGCCACCCTCGTATATCTCTGGTATAAACGGAGCCTTTAAAGATTCGACACACACATCATTGATCATGTATGCATTTCACTAATACTACCGCCATAAACAAAAAGGGCACATCTGCGAAAATAACCGTACCTAAATAAAAAAGGCGAATATAATAAAGCATTTTTTTTCTGCATTACGTTTTCTCTGATGCACCCTTTTATCTTATTTATGACGGCAGAGTATACTTATTTTTAAAAAGATTTTATAAATCTTTGTTTTAAAAAAATGTGCATCGTACGTCCAAAACTTTCCTGCCTGCCCGGATTAAATCAGAAACAAAACTATCATGCCATTAAAATATCTAAACTTTCTTCGCTACCCGTAGTAAAAGAAATGTGTATTTAAATAAAGGAAATATTGAAAAATCAAATAGTCGTCATCATCTACCTAGCCTTTTCCCAAGTATGTTGAGGTCAGCTTCCAGTCTAATCGGATGCTGAATACCAGTATTTTACATGGAGCGAATACCTATCTAACCTCCACAACCCGGTTAGTACTGGGAAATAGTACTGTATGGATATTTATCCTGGGCCAGTTTTTGCTTCACTTGCCGCTCGTCTACTTAGAGTTGTAACGTGATTTTAAATTATTTATTACCTTCCTTTAAAATTGGTTTGTAAAATGTGAAAATATGTTTTCAAATCCCACTGGTAGTTCTAGAGACTAGCGGGTACAAGCGAACTGTTCAGCTTTATTAGATTAGTGTTTAGGTTCATTGTTCAGGCCGAAAACTTTTGGACTTTACTATGTATTAACTGTAGGGATAGTATAATCGGATGCATATTTACATTAAGCGCGCGCGCGCTCCATACTAGTCAACACTCAAATGTTGACTAGCATGGAGCGCGCGACAATACGGAAGTTCCGGTTTTTATAAATAGTTTTTTTTTTCATTTTATTGTTTCACGTACTTTAGGTAAATATGCATCCGAATATCCGATCTCTTATTAACTGCCACAAAATACAGGGTCAAATTTAATTCGCTAGAGAAACTCCCTAAACGTAGTATGATGACCCATCACGTTTGTGATTGCTGGCTAATTCAATTTTACCTTGTATAATTGAAGCCATACAAACAATTTTTCTATGACAACAATAATATGATAAGGATAACCTGCCTTTAAAACGATGGTTCTAGAGTGGCCCATCTAGAATAAATCGAAGTGTTTCCTTCCTTTTTTTATCTATTCTATCTTGCCTGTTTTTTGTTATGTACGAAAATTTTTATGTATATACATAGCGAGATTTATTATACATTAAGCAAAAGTTATATGTTATTTCTTATTTGTAAATATTTTTGATGTAAGATAAATTCCAATTTTATTATAATGAGCAGATTTTGAGTATGATTGCTTCGGAGTGTAATCCATTCAATGTATGTATCAAACATGAGCATGACTTAGACAAGGTGTAACGCTGAAAGCGGAATACCTTTTAGGTGATACAGACTATCAAACTGACCAACAATCTCGACGACTCTTGTTCGTTAGGTAATGTTGATAGGTATCAACATTAACTAACGAACAAGAGTCGAAAACAAATTAAAAAAATTGTCTCATACATTTTTTTTTTTATTGAATACTTACCTACTCTTATACTAATTCCGTGAGCAAGATATTTCTAAAAAAAATCCGCTTTAGTTGGTCTGAACGTAAGAAGTATTTCGCTTTTTGCGTTACAACTTGTATAGGTCTGTTCCGAAATTCTAAATGTTATGGTAAACAAAATGGGTGATATGTATGCAAATGGGGTAAGTCAGTCAAAGTTCCTTGTTGATGGTGTGTCCATAGCTAGATCCCAATCTGTCCAATAGGACAAGCTATTTGTAAGCTCAGTTTTCCTCGCGATTTCAATTACAATGTAAATGGTAACTCAGTTTAAAATAACGGGTATCACAGAGCTCATTTTTATACATAAAAAAATATGCAAGAAAGTGACGGGGTTAGCCGGTGCTCGCTGTTTAGTGTCTTTTATTCTTTTTTATTTAAATGGTTAACCCTTTTACGAGAAGGATTAACCCTATAATGGTAAAGGTTACAGATCTAACTGATTAATCGGTCCCAGCTTTTGGTGGTTGACTGTGTGAACATTTAACCTGAACAGGGTTTTGTTCATGAATCTTTGAAACAGACAATGTCTATTAGTCAAAACTAAAAAACAAGATGACTCGAAAACTTCTTTTCATGGTTGTAATTTGTTACTATAATAATTAGAATCCTTTGTATGCAGTTACTTTTTTCTATGCTTTTGTCTTCAAAAAACGTTTAAAAACATTGATTATGCATTGAATGGATTAGTGTTGCCAGACTACATTTTTGAAGTACCGTTTAAAGATTACCACATTTTAATGTTATTATAACTTTTTACACTATTTTCCAATAATGATTCCCTAGTTTTAACATTTTTAAGTTTGGCAACACGGTTTAAAGGTAAATGCACAGTAGTGCAGTTTAGCGCTTTTGTGGCACTTGGGTGGAATTGTGGCGTTATTATTGTAGTCTGTTAAAAGTGTTATTTCCTAAAAAAAGTATTTTAAGAATAAACGATTTAAGTGTCAAGTCTTTCTGTTGTTTTATTTGACTTCTCAGGCTCGTGGCTAAACTAATAACAGCCATTCGTTTCGATCTAAGGTCAAGCTACGCTTGCCGGGATCGGTCAGTAGTTGGGTGACCATAAATTACATATAGACTCCTTCGTGCGTTGGAAACTATCACTTATACAACGTGTTTTTTTTTGATATCCCATAACTCTAGGGTATGATTGAGGCCATATCAAAGAATCAACTGGCATATGAGTTATGTTCCAATCCTTCGTTATTTTTTTTTCATTTTTTATACAAAATTATTCGGCAAAGTCACGATTATTAATGTAAAACACCCTTACGTGAAATATGACAACGTCGCATTTTCTTAGCTTTAAATATGAATGATTAGTTTGAATAAAAATGAATTACTTACCTACATATTTTATTTTACTACACTACTGCGAAGTTTTGCAACCTCGCAAAAGTAAAGATTCGTCATACTGGTGACAATTTTTGACCTAATTTAATTATGATTGATGATATCTCCGAAACGATGCATTTTTGGACCACCTATTCTAGGAGTTTTAGTATTATTTTTACCTACAGATTATAACCCTAGAGTTATGGGATGTAAAAAAAACAGGTTGTAGTTTTCATAGTTGTTACAAGTAGTCTGTAGGTAGTCCTAAAGTTTGACAACCAGTTTTACCAAGGCACAGATAATATAATACGTCGACCAAGGGTATCGTATTCCCCAATAACTGCAGGGTTGAGGCGATCCTACAGGTCGCTCCATGTAAAATACTGGTAATTAGCTGTATCCACTTTGACTGGAAGCCGACCTCAATATAGTTGAAATGAGGCCAATATGAAAGGTGGATGTCAATGTGTTTGTCCAAACATGAGGTTGGTTGTAAATAAAATGCAACATTAAAACAAAAAATATTTTAATAATAACAATTATGTACAACATTTAAATTGAAATGTTCAACTTAATAATTACGCTAATAAGATATGAAAGGGTTGGGGGAGTTCATAAGTTACTAAATAAGTACGTGTGATATTAAAATAGTTAATATTTTTAAGTTTTTGAATCAATTTTATTGATGTTTTATCAATTTTATAACTATAATTATTTCACAATACTGATAACTAGAAATCCAAGAGCATTGACAAACTTGTCACTGGTAGAAACTAGAAATACAACATTGACAAACTCAGTAGTAGAAATTAAAAATCCAACAGCATTGATAAACTTGTCAGTGGTAAAAACTAGAAATCCAAGAGCATTGACAAATTTGTCAGTGGTAGAAACTAGAAATCCAAGAGCATTGACAAACTTGTCAGTGGTAGAAACTAGAAATCCAACAGCAGTGACAAACTTGTCAGTGGTAGAAACTAGAAATCCAACAGTATTAACAAGCTTATTGGTCGACGAAATTGGAAATTCTACAGCAACTTTATAGTTGCCAAAATATTGATTATTGTGATTTTTACAGAAACCGTAAGTCAAAGGTAAAATATATTTGAAGGGACTGCAAACGGAAGTATTTTTTTTTTGTTATATTTTGTAAACAGTTCTAGCAAGCTGTTGAGGCCGCTCAAGAGATAAACGTTATAAATATGACGTGATAATGTAAAAATGCTGACTGAGTCACAGAAAAGTTTCTACTCTAACTAAAATAATTAATGCTGTGATGAGGTAAATATTTTATCAACACTTTTTCAAACTAGTATAAAAGCTTTTGTATTTTTTATTTAACAACCCCTTTACAGTCATAACGAACGGGTAGCAACCATTGGCACAACATAGTGTTGATTTTGTTTCAATATCTTATTATGATTGACTTCATTTATAAGCTCACAATCGAACGACGAACTTGATTTTTAGCTCCCGTTGTTGAGAAATCCTTGTTGGAAAATTGCACTGCTGCATTTTCAATCCTTGACTCAATTCGGAGAGTTGAAAGTCCAGTGCTTGGTTAAAAAACGTCAGATTAAAAATAGTCAGTATTTCCTTGCTTTCATGACTGTTTCAACGCCAGAGCATAAACGCACGGGCGTGCCGTCCACGCCCAAGCCACAATTTCACCTACTATTTCGTCACATATTCGTGTCGTTTGGCGTACAGGGCACGCGCTTGCTTGTCACGTGTGTGTGACAATAGCGTTCAAAAGGTTAAAGCTTCCGAAATACGGCTTTTGAAGTGGATGTTTGTGACATAGTTCAAGTCATATTAATTTTCCGCATTGAGCATGATGCAGCACCACACTTCAATTTAATTAAAATTTTAAAGGTATGGCTCCATCAACAAATCTTATTGTTAGATGATTTCACTAGGGTATGAGATGATATTGGTTCACACCATCATACTCACACAACCAAGGATGGTAAAACGAAAACCACTCAAACTATCTATGCACTATTTTAACATGTAAATCAAACCACAATGACTAGTTGTTTGTCTGCAGCGATGGTGACACATTCCGTCCCAGCACATTCTCCTTGTATTTCAGTTTCTTTACGTTAGTTGGGTCGATGAGTGCTTCTTCGTCTACTAGACGTTCTAGTCTCGTGTCTTGAACGGGCTCTAGAATCATAGAAATACAGGAGCTGTAACTTAGAAATTGGAAAATAATGGTAATCATGTATCCGGTTAGACACGAAGCTACTCCAACATGAAGGACAAGCCCTTTTAAACATAATTAGTTACTAATAAACATATATAAATGTTTTCCAAAAACAACTCCAATGTCCTGGTCTGCCCACTTTGGTATGCAATTGCCACTAAAGATTTTTTCCAACAATTTATCCTATTTGATTTTTTCTAAATATAGTATGATGACACTTTTGACTTGTCACGAGAGGTGGGCTGGACGTAATGAAAAATTACAATCACCATTGTGACACTTTTTTGTTTACTTACTGGTATATGGTGTATATCTATCAGACAACAAGCTTTCTAAGTTATATCCTATGACTCCGACGACTGCTGCAACTGGCAATGTGAAGTATGGAGCATTTGATCTTAAGAACTGAAATATTATGGGCCACATCTGGAATAGACAATAATTATTTTTTTAAAGGTTGAATCACAGAGATGACTAAAGACTGGTTGAAAGAAAAAGATAATAATTGATTATTATTAAAAAGAAAAAGATAGTAATTGATTATTATTAAACAAATGAATTAAAATTAATTTTTATGACTTTTTTACAGCACGGTAAAGACGAAAAGCTCATTATTTTTTCAGTGGTATAAAATTGGCGCGCGCTGTGATACAAATTCCTTCATTTTTCGATCAGATTATACAACTTTCGCAACATTGTAAGACATTATGTACTATTTTTTTTATCAAGAAAGCCTGTGCTTTGAAAAAAGTTTTCAAAACCGCAAAATATTATCAAAAGTTTTAAGGTTATGTAAGCGGTTGATAACATTACTTTTGTATTTGGGTTCTGAAGTGACAATTACTTACTTTTGATGTTAATAACGTCCACTAATATACAATTTAGTGAATTACTATTCTATTTTCTGTGAAAATAAATATTTTTCACAGCGATATCCACCAAATAACATCTGACTTACTGCTTGACTGACAAGTGAAAAGTTGACAATTATTTTATTTGACTTGCACAGTTTGGTGTAGAAAAGCAACAATCTATCATGAACACGAATATATAACTATCTCTTTTTGGTCCAAAAGTTCTTGATAAGTAGTAGCCATTTTATGGCTATTTATTTACGATCGGTCACTCCGCAAAAGGAATTAAACATAAATAATATTTCCTCAACAGATAGTTTCCGAACGATTTCAGTTTTCCTTTTCAAATGTCAAACCTTACTCAAGAAAAATGCTAAAAACTAGGCATCATGGTCTCAGACTTTAGCCTGTTCCGTCAGGAACTAATTAAAAAAAAAACAAATGTCAACTGGTCTGCAGAGTGCAGCCTCTGCAGGCCGTCATTGGAACGTCAGATGGTCAGATTGTCAGAATTCTGTTTGAAAATAAACATAACCTCAAATCATAGACGATTAGACGCATAATTGCGAAATAATGTGTTCATAACTTAAAAATAAACCTTACTTATTTATTTATTTATCAAAAATGTCACAAACGCAACTTCTCAACTGCCTTTCCAGGCTCCACATAACGAGAAACGAGTCAAAATATTTACGTAACTATGCCCAGATTTTGGTTCGAAATAATTCTTCTAAAACTGCAAAACAGAAGACTGCTGCGTCTGTTTATCGTACTATGAATATATTTGATAGGAATGCGAAGGCTTTGCAGAGAGAAAGGTCAGCCAAGAGAGACGATTATCACCTATCCGAGTATATTAAAGAAGAGGTTGGTTATCGGACAGCCGATCGAGTTTTAGATATCAAACGTGTATTTAAGAATGCTGTGGAACTTGGTAAGTCAGTGATTAACTATTTTTAATTGAATATAAGTGTTTAAAGCAAGCAATGGTTTTCCTGATTCTGCAGACAACTTTTATGTCATTAATTCCAATATAAAAAAAAGTTGTTTCTTTTAAAGAGCTTTTTCAGTACGAAGGATCGCTTGTTATCCACGCTAAATAAATATTTGTGGGGTCTTTATTCTGCGCAGCAAAGTTATTTGAATCTTTTTATTTCAGCCTCATTAGTATCACAACAATAGTCAAATCATTTTTTTTTTAATGCTTTATTTATTGCTGCACGCCAAAACAAATATAGCTGACGGGCTCAAAAGGTTGCCCAACTCAAGTGGGACTGGGCAGATCATGTCTGCCACACTGTGGGCCAAAATAGCAATTTCGTCTGAACTGGAAAGAGGGCGCAGATTTGCGAGAAGTGAAAGTAGTGGAGATAGGCCCGCTCAGGAATGGGTCAGAAAATGGTAGGATAAAAAAAAAATAGTAAAAATTTATTGTCCCACCACTGGCAAGGGTGTCCCGATAACCTTCCACTCACTTTCTCCAGCTAAACTCTCACAAACGCATCCAAGTCTACACACCAGAGTTTTCTAGGCCTGAATATGTGGTAATCATTTGTGGGTTGGTGTCCCTTCTACCCTGTATTTAAAATGTTTATCTTTGTTCAAACAATATTCCAGCCAAAACTAGTCTATTCTAATCAACTTTAGTAATAATGGATAGATTTAAAAATATTTTAAAGTAAGTAAAACCGATTCAATAAACAAAAAACTCCATCCTGAAGACTATAGCAGGGAGGTTCAGCTCCGCAATATTTGTGGCTATTGTTCGTAGATGCATTTCAATGCAATAAACAAACATTAAACAAAAATTTACAATAAACATATTTTTTTTGCAAAAAGCATTTTTCTTTGCAATAAACATTGTTTTTTTATCTCGAACAACAAGCTTGTGTCTAAATCAATAATAAGTTGTAACTAACATAGTTCATAAGTTTTCTTTAACTAATGTTCTACGGATGTTGCTTGTCTGAAATAAATTTATTTTATTTTATTTTTTAATAAATCTTTCCAAACTCAATTTTAGGTGCGAGTCGTGGTTACGTGTCCCGTCACTTCTTCCCGGACAGCGTTGAGAAAGTCACACTATGTGACACTTCACAGACGCACCTTGACAAGGCTATAGTAGCAGATGGTGTACAGGTCGAGAAAAGAATTATGGATGAGGAGCATATTGATGTAAGTTAAGAACTTATTTTAATTCTTCTTCTTTGCATGTTGCATAAGCAACAGCAGCCTATAATGATCCCACTGCTGGGACACACGGCCTCCTCTCTACGAGAGGCAGTGTGGTGTAATCCACCACGCGAGCTCAGTGCGGGTTGGTAGATGTCACATGTCTTTTGTGTTTTTCGTTCTAGGACATGCCGGTTTCCTCACGATGTATTCCGTCACGGTTTTGAGAGCAGTGGTGAAGAAATAAGTTACACAACGTAATGTGCCTGGGGTGGAACCCACGACTGCTCGTAAGTCGGGGCCGCCACCACTGGGCCACCGCTGCTCATGCTTCGCATGTTGATTTCAGTCAAAAACTCTGCACTATTATTTAAAAAAATTATAGCATGACAGCATTATCTACAAACCACCCATGATATCTTGATCACCATTCTTCTGGGCGTCATTGGTATAAAAAATTTGAACATGTCAGCAATATTTGAACAAATGATCCATGATTTACTTACATAACATCACATCTGTAATTTTTATCTTAAACATTTACTCAGATAAGTAATATGTATAAAAAATAATAGTCCTCCTGACCGTTTTCGGTCACGGCGGCCAATCTAAGCGGTGATTAGCCATCGGCGCGGGAGATATTATAGTGCACAAGTGCGTGCGCAGACACAGGTGCACTCTCTGTTCCTTTACTCTCATAGTCCGATGGGACGACAATCCGACACGACCAGAGAGAGATCAGGCGCAGGACCAAAGGGTTATCGTGCTTTCCGAGGCACGGGGGTATCATACCGCCAACTTCCAAACTCCGGGCTACTACTGAGAAATTTCTAATGGAAAAACCCAGTAGCACTTTTTGGCCGACCCGGGAATCGAACCCAGGACCCCACGCTCAGCAGTCGCGCCTGCGACCACTAGACCAATATGTATATATGTGTATATGTTCATGTAATAGGGGGCGAGCCCAAGCCCAATCACACTTTGCCAGACCGGGGAAACAAACCCAAGACCTCGTGCTCAGCAGTCCATGATTATCCACGATTTATTGATAAATTTTAAGTCCCATGTAAAAATCGGCGAGCCTATTGCCATCAACCGGGTACAAATCCAAACTCCATGGCTGCTACTGAGAAATTGCTGATGGAAAAACCCATTAACACTTAGCCCGACCTGAAACAAACCCAAGACTTCGCCAGAACAGTCGCGCTGGCGTTCACTAGACCAACAATGCAGTTACATTTTAAAAACCTCTTGTAGGTAGGTAGTTCTTCTTTTTTACCGACAATGGTCGGTCTCTCACTTCATTTTGGCTCATATTAGAGTATGAATTATTATGTTTTCATTGTTTGAATTTACATCCTCATCGCTTTATATCTCTTAATACTAAGTAATCTTTAACTTTCTGTAGTCAATTTTTTTTTTTTTACCTGTTTTAATATTTCATTAAATACCGTGACAGAGTAGTAATTCATAATGATGTCCTATCCAAAAAGGACCCCTCTGTCACAGTGTTTTCTCGAAAATCACCATAAAACAAACAACAGTAAGGACATAAAAACAAAGATTAAATCATCCAAATGAAAATTAAATGCATCTGAAAAAAAAACCTAATACGGAAATTAAAATATTGTCAAACTTGAAAAAGTCGAAAAACTGAGAAGCCCCCATTCATTGTTGATAAAAAAGAAGAACGACCCAGGTAATAATTATATTTTTTTTTTGTTTAGCTTCCAGACGACAGTGTAGATCTACTAGTATCGTCCTTAGTGCTGCACTGGGTGAATGATCTGCCTGGCTGCTTCGATAGGATCATGAAGTGCTTGAAACCTGATGGGGTGAGTAGAAGTTGATACATTCCTCTTTGACTTGTTTAGGTGTCGTTTAGATTCTGCACCACGGAGCATTGTGAGCACTGGATTGGCACCGTAATGAAGTAAAACGCTTTTCCGCGATGATGCTTGGAGCTCCGTGTCTCGCGCTGTTGTTGTGTCGGAATCCACCCCTCGGGCGCAGGTGTCTTCGAATTGATTTATTAGAACAGTTACGATGAAATCTATAAGGCGAAGTAAAGCGATGGTCTAAAACCAACAAACAGTGGTCCACATTGGCCCAACATCAGAAGAACAGGATCATAAGACGATACGATAGAGAAGAAGAGGCTTTACTCAAAAGGCCGTTAATGCTCTTCGCGTCCAGTACAACAATGCATTCAGGATGCTGTTGGGGCTGCCACGTTTCTGTAGTGCCTCTGGGATGTTCGCGGACGCCCAGACTGACAGCTTCGCTGCGATCAGACGCAAGCGAGCAGCGTCCTTGTTGCGTAGGGTGCGTGCCAGTACCAACAGTCACCTGAGTGTAATTGCCAACAAACTGGATTGTCCTATTATCTGTTATCTTAGTCAGCTACATGCTCCTGTAAATAAAGTTAATGTCTACTAACATAGTTGTTAAGTTTTAATGTTACTAATATCGTTGTATTTGTGCTGTACGCTAACATAGTTTTTAAGTGAATATGTACTAACGTAAATTTATGGAGTTTATTCTGAAATAAAGAGATTTAAGATTTTTTATAAGAAGGGAGGCCTTCTTTGCAGTAGTCTCCGCTTCGGTGGAGTCCGGCTCTAAGACTTGCCTGGGTTCGTACCCACAGCTTACAACCTGTATTATGCCGCCACTGTCACCGCTGAACCACAATACTGCTCCAATTGATTGTCTAAGGGTGTGGTTAGAAAAAGATCGGGGGCATACCACCAATAGAAACCAATAGAAAAATGCATGTTTAATTCTAATATATTCTGCACCTTCTCTTTCCAGGTATTCATGGCCTGTGTATTCGGTAGCGACACACTCATGGAGATGCGTCAAGCGCTACAGTTGGCTGAGGGCGAGCGCAGCGGCGGGATATCGCCGCATGTATCGCCTTTTACTAGAGTTAGAGATATTGGAGGGCTGCTTACTGCGTGAGTATGGTTGTTTACCTTAAGTCTGACGCATAAAAGAAAGACAGCATTTTCGAAAAGGTTCCTGGTTTTCATAAATTAGTAAAAAGTTGTTTTGATTCTATAGAAATTATCAAATAAAAAAACCAGTCAAGTGTGAGTTGGACTCGACCGATGGATCCGTATATACTTGTAGGTATTTTGTTATTACACTACATATTTACGATTTTCACTTTTTTTCCTTTATAGTTATGTGCTGTAAGACATTGCTTCTTGCCAAATTTCATGATTCTAGGTCAACGGGACCCCTATAGGTTTTGTTTCTATTGTGAAATCGCAAAATATGCGACATAAACGGTCATATCTTTTGATCGCTTTGACTTACAAGTTTGATTTTTTCACTGCTCCAAGGGGTAGCAGACCTGAGTATTTGGTATGAAATTAATACCAAATACTCAGGTCTTATAGCTTGATACCTTTACGCGTTCCTGAGAAACAGGGTGGTCACATGCGGACAGACGGACAACATAGTGATTCTATAAGGGTTCCGTTTTTGCCGACTGAGGTACGGGACCCTACAAATGTGCAAATATATTATCCTCCTCCATCCTTACTTAATATTATAAATGCGAAACTAAGTTTGTTTGTTTGGTTGATAACCTTTTCACGCCTAGACCATTGAACCGATCATCCTGAAATTTTGCATATATGTTGTCAGGTGTACAGAAACAGACATAGGGTACCTTTCATCCCGAAAAAAAGTACTGTTCTTTAGCAAAACAACAATAACGTTCTTATGATAATAGATAGCGCCACGTGTCTTTGGAATCATGATTGAATTATATTATTATAAGCAGAGTACAACTCGAATTGATATGATGATATTTTACTATAAGAGCTAGTCGTCTATAATAGCCTTGGCGTTGGTTTCCAGTCCAACCGGATGCAGTTGTTTTTTTTTTTTGACGTTAACGGACGGAACTCATTAAACATTTTTCACAATTACAGGAGCGGCTACACCCTACAGACAGTGGACGTGGAATCTATAGTTATCTGGTATCCTAGTATATTCGAAGTCATGAGGGACGTACGCGCGTTAGGCGAAGCTAACGCGGCACTAAATCGGCCCTTACGACTGTCCAAAGACGTTCTGTTCGCCGCAGCTAGTATTTATGATGAAATGTATGGGAAAGTGAGTATTTTTTACAAGCTTTTATTAATGAACTTGCAATGTTTGTTTATTTAGGTAAAACCTTTGCAACTGAATTTTAAAACAGTTACCCCCCAACCGATTTTTGGATGACAACTCATCGTTAGCTAAGTGACGTCATTCTAAATCCAATATGGCGGATTCCCAAAGATGGCGGACTTCCAAAAATGGCGGACTAGTGATTTTTTATGCAACCCCATGATAAATGTGTACAATTACAAGGGTTTGCTGAAAATAATAACAAAAAATTACGTCACACCTTTAAGGGGGTCGTGGAGGCGTTTAAAGTAAAAATCTTACATTAAAAACATGTACTTATTTTAAAAAAAAATGTGAAAAATGGGAACTTTGACTCCCAAATACTCCCATCCAATATCTCGGCAACTAGAAGGTTCCCAGGTCTAGAACAGTGGTCGTCAAATTGCGGCCCGCGGACCATATTTGTGCGGCCCGCGACAAAACAAATAATTTTAGTACCTAGATAATTTCAAAATATGAATTTGCACAAGAAATTAACTAATTAGATGTGGGCAATCGATGCAATCCGAGGGACCTATTTCCATATTATTATTTATCAAGATATGGCTTCCTTATTGAAGGAATATTATTTAGTCCCAAATATAAAAAAAAGATTCAATGATGTGAGAAATATCAAGAATTGTTTATTCTTGTAAAAAACCCTTAGCATTTTGAAGACAATGATATGATTTTAATTAGTCATCACTTTGGAATTTCAACGACTCAGTTGCTGACTGTTCAGCAACTGAGTCTTTACACATTGAATTTTAGAAAAAATTGCCTAATAAATAAAAGCTTAGAAGACTGCCCACAATTTATTTTGGCAATCGCGTGACAGCAGATAAAAATAATGTCCATTGATTGGTAGTGCAAACTAAATGATACAAGAATGTGCGGCCCGCAGTAATACCTCACATTGACCTATATAGTGGTCCTTCACCAGAAAAGTGTGACGACCACTGGTCTAGAACAAAGAAATGATCGCAATGATGGGGAGAACAAGTGCCTTTCGGCTTCGTTAAGGGTCTTGTTACACCCTTTATTTAAAAGTTTGTTTTAAAAAAGGATTTGTCTAATAAGCTTGTTATCTTATTACTAGCGACGCTCCCTGCTCCACACGGTTTTCTCGATTTGTACTGTATTGTATGTCGCTTGTCCGCAACTCTACGTTCAAAGCGTATGCGCATATTTTGCGTGCGGTTTTTTTCACTTTTTGACGAAATACTTATAATCACTGCGCCCGATGGGTGTGAAATGATGAACTTCCACAAAAGCCTCGCCCTTTATGTGACCCCTTTAGGGAAAGAATTTAAATTAAAAATCCGGGATAAGTGCTTATTTTCATTGCAAAAATAACCCTTGTGTATAAGTCATGCTTCTTGCACTGCTCATACGCATATTTCTGCACCTTAGCGAGTCTGTGAATTTAAGATTTTTAGTAAGTAGATGTATTCTTCTCAGGAGCGAGTCTATATTACCATCAACCGGGTAAAAATCCAGACCCTCGGGTAGCTATTGAAAACCCCCGTAGTAAAAGTTAAGAAATACTTTATTTTATCACCATTATTATATATAGGATGACTGGTAATTAGTGACCGATACTTAAACACGTGATTGTACTCACGATAACAAACAATTTTCCCAAAGAAACATTGTTTTTTTAATAATCATTCACCTTAATCACAATAACACAACAGCCGTATGAAATTCGCGCGCGCGCGCGTCTTTTACCTGTCAGCTGTTAACCGCGTGACGCCGTTCTGTCTCATTACTATCGAACCGTGCAACAGTGGGTAGGCAGAGCGCGGGTCTGCGCGGCAGACCCGCGCGGCGAATTTCATACGGCTGTTGTGTTATTGTAAACAAGAGGAAGGGGTAAAAGACAAAATGTTTCTTTGGGAAAGTTGTTTGTTATCGTGAGTACAATCACGTGTTTAAGTATCGGTCACTAATTACCAGTCACCCTGTATATACCTCTGAAGTTTTGCTAGCTAATTTAATTTAACTTTTTATTTATCTTTCGTACAAGATAGAGAGGTTTGGAGAGGAGGAAGGAGACGCCTTTGCCCAGCACTGGGACACATGACAGACTAAGACAAACAATTATATCTTTACTTTTTCAGGAAATGCCAGACCGAAAAGAGCGCGGCGTTCCAGCAACGTACCAGATCATAAACTTCCTAGGATGGAAGCCTGACCCGTCTCAACCTAAACCCATACAGAGAGGCACAGGACAGGTCTCGCTGAAGGACTTACATAGAATCGATGAAATTATACAAGACCCGAAAATTGTTAAACTGACAGATGATGATATGAAGTAAAAGATAAACAGTTGAACCAGAAAAAGTATGCGCTTCGGTAATTTGCTGTTTTCGAATGGTTACGCGAAACAAAAATAATTTGGTCCCCTATGATTGACCGTTTGTATGAAGCCTTTTGTCTGTTCGTGTATCTACAGTACTTTCACAAATATTTTGTTTCTGACGCATCATTGTCAAAATTACCGTGATTTATATTTTCGTCCTGTCAGAAGCAAAATTATCCTTTCTCAGAACTATTGTACACTTAAAAACTAACAAACGTGATTGAATCTGTCGCTACAAATTCAACCGATTTCGGCCGAAGTTCGGCGGAACTCTACATTCGGCAGAATCCACATTCGGTCCATTCCTAATAACTGTATAAGTTTTTTTCAATTCTCAGAACCATTTTAATCGATCGTGGCTAAATAATAACAACCGCTCGGGTCGAGCTTTAAGTTTAAGCTGTGCTTGCCTAGGTTGGTCCTTATATGGCTGAACCCCATTTCATACCGAGTTTCCTCGGTGCCTTGGAAAGCACGCTAAGCCGTTGGTCCCAGCATTTATTTGTAGATCTTTGACAGTCGTTATAGGTAGTCAGTGGCCCGAAAGTCTGATAACCAGTCTTACCAAGGGGTATCATATTACCTAGTCGGTCTAGTCGCTCGGGTCGATCTTTAGGTTAAGCCGTGCTTGCCTAGGTTGGTCTGTGGATGGGTGACCGCCCATTACATACCCTGTTCCTCCGTGCCTCGGAAAGCACGTTAAGCCGTTGGTCCTGGCTGTCACTTGTAGATCTTTGACAGTCGTTACAGGTACTCAGTGGCCCAAAGAGTCTGACAACCAATCTTACCAAGGGCTATCGTATTACCCAGTATTAACTGGGTTGTGGAGGTCAGATAGGCAGTCGCTCCATGTAAAATACTGGTATTCAGCTGCATCCGGTTAGACTGGAAGCCGACCGACCGAGAAGGCTAGGCAGGTGATGAGTATTACACAATTAGTAAGTACTTCTATGATTATAAGAGCTGTATTTTGACCATCGCGCCTTTATTAAAATAGACGGTGATTGCTGAAGCGTAGACTTTTTCTGGGCTATTTGTTAATGATTGTTCTCAGTCGTCACCAATTTTGTATAAGAATTAATATTATTTAATTTAATTTAAAAAGAAGACTTTGTAAATATTGAGAAAATTTTGTTTTTGTAAATAAACTTGTTAAAGAGTACCAAATTTTTTATTAATGATAAACTGACCATTCACAATTTATTTTCAAATGTTTGGTTCCATAAAATAACTTTTATGCCTACGCATATAAAGTTAGTTTTTCACCACAACTCACTGGTTTACGTCATGCTCAATAGTGCCCATTCTTTCTTTTATTCTGAAATCAACTTATTCTCCACATACATAAAGTTGATATCAGTTTATACAAATAACGTCAACACGAAAATATAATTAAATGGACTCTTCTGGGAGCATCATCAGCTAAGTGACTTCATTCTAAATCCAATATGGCGGACTCTCAAAGATGGCGGACTCCCAAAGATGGTGGACTAGTTATTTTTTATACATTCCCAAATATGATTACAGAAAGTGCGTTTTTTCGTTTTTTAGACTAATTTATTTCTTACTAGTCGACTACTTAAATAATACGACCCCAATACCCAATACAAGGTGTAACAGGAATCTTCACGAAGCCGTCAACCAAGCAATATGTACATCAAAATAAGTCACTACGCAAAAATTATTGCTGGGAAACGAATTTTTTTTGGGGTAAAAAATCACGTTTTACATTAGGACTCAATGTAAAATAAATAAAAATAAAAAAGCCTTTTATTTCTTGCCAGTGAAATTAAGTAAGTACATTTTTTCTTTTTTAAAGTTTACATTGTTAGATTTTATTATAACTATATATTATTACATTTTATTGTTACATTATAAGATTAAGTTTCATAATATAATATATATATTTTTATATTTATGATTTTTTTAATAAAATAAAATATTAAATCAAATAATTGTGAGCAAGAACCCCTTTCAGGTGAAGGCCTCCTCCAGAGATTGCCAAATATCCCTGTTGCTTGCTACTGGACGACCAGTCTCGACCAGCTGTGTGTGACGTCGTTTGCCCATCGTGTTTGCGGTCTGCCTCTCTTTCTGTAGCCGGCTGGTCCTGGCCATACTGTGGCTCGGATTACTCATCAATATACATACAGGGTGTAACAGGACCCTTTACGAAGCCGTCAAAGCATTATGTACATCAAACTAAGTAACTTTACGCAAAAATTTTTGCTGGGAAACGACTTTTTTTTTGGGGTAAAAAATCACGTTTTACGGTAGGACTCAATGTAACGCACTCAAAATATTATGCTGGTGGATGGATTGAATAGTATGGGGGTTGTGGAGGTATTTATAGTAAAAATGTAACATTACAGCACGTATTTTAAAAAAAGCTTGTGAAAAAGTTGGAACTTTGACCCCCAATATCTCCGTAACTAGAAGGTTCCCAGGTATGATCTAGAACAAAATAATGATCGCAATGACGGGGAGAACAAGTGCCTTTCGGCTTCCTTAAGGGTCTTGTTACACCCTTTAGATGGGAAAAGGACAAGCCTTTTCCCAACAATATTGGGTCGATGATGATGGTTACCTCAGTGGTTTAGTCGTTGCTAGTAGTACAATTGCAATATTAGGGATCTATTAAGTACATAATATCAAGAGTTTGGGTTTAACCATGAGGAAAGTTTAATTAGAAGTTGTCTTGCTCTATCGAAATTCATAGAAAAATACCACGACCACGAATAATAGAAATGGTGTACAGTGACGAGCACACACATAGTGTACCTACACTTAGCAACTAAAAAGTGATTCGCCTACTGTACTGATTTGAATTTTATTTAGATATGAACATAAGTATTTTGGAACCCATACTATTTTGATATTCTTATGTAAAAAATATTCCACGAGAATATCGACTCTAGTGAATTGGTTCGATTCGCAGGTGGGGCAAACTGTTATTGGGTAATACCATCAGGAATTTCTCAATAGCAGTCACGGAATTTGGATTCGCATCCTGTTGATGGCAATAGTATAATCAGCCTAAATGTTCCCACTGCTGGGACACACAGCCACCTCTCTATGAGAGGGAATGGACTATAATCCAACACGCGGGCCCAGTGCGGGTTGGTAGATGTCACATGTCTTCGAATTTTTGGTTCTGGAACATGCCGGTTTACCCACGATGTTTTCCTTCACCGTTTTGAGAGCAGCGGTGATGAAATAAATTACTCAAAGTAATCCGCCTGCCTGGGTTCGAACCTACAACTTACTGTTCGTAAGTCGGGGCCGCCACCACTGGGCCACCACTGCTCTCTATGGCAATAGGCTCGCCTCCTATTACATGGGGTATAGACATAATTGGGGACATGTAGGAGTACTTTAGGTACACCTCCCATGATGTACCTACTGAAAATGTGGTAAGTAATCTTTTGTCCGTCGGCGTTCCTTCGACCCTTCGTATGTATCAGTGCTCACGACCATATACTTATTTAAAATAATTAATTATCCTTCTACCATTATTATAACATTGCCTAACACCCATTACGGCAAACACAAGGAAAAATAGAAAATTAATTGTTTCAAATATATTCATTTAGTTGCTGTGAATTTTATTTAGGATAATTTCTGCAATTCGTTATGTGTGACAATTCATATATATTTTATTCAGTTGATGTCAGTGACGTTGCAGTGAAAATAATTACTCAAAATGTTCATTTTCATCGTGTTTTTTGTGTCTGTGAATATCCTGATGGTTAAAACGGAAAGTAAGTTTATTTTGTTATCATAAAGCAATGAGGTTATATAATACATAAAGTATGTCAATAGATTTCATTGTACAATTTTCAAAACATGATTTTTTGAGTGAGTCGACTTGAAATACATAAGTTTGAGTTTTTAGCTAGTATTTAGGCGTATTCATACCTTTATTTGCATTCCATAATGTTAATCTATACGTATACTAATATTATAAAGAGGTAAATATGTTTGTAAGTTTGTATGTAATCTCTGGATCTACTGAACCGATTTTGAAAATTCTTTCACTAATAGGAAGCTACATTATCCCCAAATGCTATATTTACAACGTGCCCGTGGAATAATTTCCAACCAAAACGCGAGCGAAGCCGCGGGCAACAGCTAGTAAGATCATATAATGGTTAAAACTAAGGTACAATAAATTACGGCACAACAAAATAACACACTTATAAATCTTTATTCGAGTCTCCATGACTCAAAAGCTGTGACTAAAACTTACGACTATGTTAGTGAGACTTAAAAATTAAAATAAGAAAACAATTTCACAGTCAGCAACGTGATTATTCGTAAAAATGTGCCGATTTTGAGTGAAATAATCCTAATCTATGCCCAAAGATGTCCACAGATGGACAAAATCAACACAAATGTACAGATGTGGACTTTCCGAGCAGATTTCCGCAACCTTTAATAGGCCTTCATTTTATCTTCTGGTTTTGAACTCAGGTAACGCATTTTAGTTGTGGTTCAACCAATCGAGAATATTCATACTCTTTTATTTGCAAAAGAAATTGGTATTTTGCTGGTCGTAAAGTTACCATATGACATACAAAACTTTACAATGTTTGAATGCTAGGCAGTTTCTACCATTTATATGGTATTGTTACTGTTATCCTAGGTCATCCCACTGCTGGGCCAAGGCCTCTCCCCATGACGTACAAATCGATCCAGGGCCAATGTGGACCACTGTTCGTTGCCAAAAACCACTACTTACCATTTATTACTTTTTACATTCAGTGTTCATTATCTTCTCGCTCACAGTAGGTACAATGTTCATTTTGGTGAGTAGGTACCTAACCTTAAAGAAACTAAATATTGACTTGGCTTACGAGGTTGTCGACATGAGGGGTGTGGACTGGGTCTAAGTAGCAAAATGTCCAATTGTGCGAAACGTCTAATGAGCAGTAAGTCTAATTAGCAAAATGTCCATGTAGCAAAACGTCCAACTCTCAGATGGTCTGTATAGCAGAATGTCTACCAGGCCACTCAGAAAGTATTGCGATAAATAGTTTTTATATATGGGAGACTGGCCAGTTAGAATCTTTTTCGAAAATATGATTACTTGTAAGTAAAAATATGTGTGTTCCATTTTCAAAATTTCCCTCCACATTTTTTGCGAGCCAATTCAAAGTATCGTGTCTTACTGAAAAATGGATCTGCGCCGGGAACATTTTAGAGCTATGATTTTTTACGATTTCAAGTGTCGCCTGAAACCGGATGAATCGATCGATAGACTTCAAATGGCATTTATAGATGAAGGCCCCTCCAAGGCAACCGTGTATCGTTGGTATAACGAATTTAGGCGCGGTCGACCAACCTTGGGGGATGAAGAAAGAAGCGGTCGCCCTTTGACGGCTATTACGGAAGAAAACGTGCTAGCAGTGAAAAATTTAATCCAAGATAATAGGCGAATTACATATCAGGAGATTCAGCACATATTAAAGATTGGATCGGGAAGCGTTCACGAGATTCTACACGGGCATCTTCGCGTGAGGAGGATAGTATCGCGCTGGGTGCCGCACTACCTCACCGACGCTCAGAAGCAGGCCCGGGTGAAATGGTGCCGTGATATGCTGAACAAATTTGAAGCAGGCTCGTCTCGGCGTGTTTACGACATCGTAACAGGTGATGAGTCCTGGATTTATCAATACGATCCAGAAACCAAGCGCCAGTCGACAGTTTGGGTGTTTCAAAATGAACCAACGCCTACCAAAGTGAAGCGATCTCGAAGCGGGGGGAAGATTTTGATAGCCAGCTTTTTTAATTTGACTGGCCACTTGGCCTCAATTCCCTTACGAGATCAAAAAAGCATCAACGCCGAATGGTATACTACCAAATTTTTACCAGAAGTTTTTTCTGTTGTGAGCAACAAGCGACCAAACACAGGGCTCCGCGGACTACTGCTCCACCACGACAATGCGCCTGCACACACCGCGCTCAAAACGAGGGACTTCCTGGACAGTACACCAGTCAAACTCCTGGGTCACCCTCCTTACAGCCCTGATCTAGCACCGTGTGACTTCTTTTTATTTCCAAAAATAAAAAATCAGCTCAAGGGGATACAATTTTCGTCGCCGGAAGATGCGCTGGCTGCGTTCGAGCAGGCTGTAAACGAGGTGTCTGCGGCGGACTGGAAAAAGTGTGTAGAACATTTTTTTTTAGTGTCGCAAAACTTTCTGAGTGTCCCACGTATTTAACAAATCGTCATTTTTAAAATGTCACTCATGATAGAAAGTAAAAGTCATTTGTAAAATACTTTAAATTTTTTGATTAAAAAAATGTCATTGTCTTATAAAATAATTTAAAAAATCCCTTCGGCAAGCCGCAGGAGGAGGTAAATTTCGAAGAAGGTTCCACCGTATTTTTTTTTTTAAATCTGACGATTTGCTAAATAGACATTCAGCTATACAGGCCACCTGATAGTTGGACGTTTTGCTACATGGAAATTTTGCTAATTAGACTTACTGCTCATTAGACGTTTCGCACAATTGGACATTTTGCTACTTAGACCTTCTGATCAGGAGGGGATCAATGGACTCCGCCCATATAGGCCTCTCACAAACTGTGCCACATCACCTTTCCCTCCGTCTTCTACATCCAGTCTGACTCGGTGTTCATTGTGCCGATAGTCAAGTTAGCGACAAAAACCTGAGGAGGCTCTCGTAAGACAGTTAATTGGGTCATGGGCTTGATTCAGTATGAGGTACTTCTAGACACGGCTCGTATTGTTAGGAGGTTCCTCTCTCTGCCCGACTGCCGACTGCCGGTAGCTTTGATCTTCGTCCCTATATATACCGGTACCTTAGGCTAAGTACTTATACTATTATTAATTGAACAGAACACACACCACACACCTGCCTTCCCCTGGGGGATATAACCAGGGGTGGCATTGTACACCCACATTTCGACAGTGATGTTTTAATTCCCAGCTATATAGCCGACTTTGGGAGCCCAGTTTAAATTATACTAAGAACTTTAGAAAAAGTTTAAATTCATCATTTAAAAAGCTAAATACCTTAACCTAAAATATTTGTCACCAGTTGTAAAGTGCTAGTATTCAGCTGCATCCAGGTGTACCTACTGGTTTATTAAATGATATTAAATGTTGTATCCTCATTTCACTATTTATGATTAATAAAATGGTATATAAATAAATCTACGAGCGACGGAGTAACGGCTGATAGGTCATTAAAAATAGTCATGCGTATCAACTACTGTGAAAGTTTCGGGGATTTCTTGTCTAACCGATATTATCACCATTTTAAGAATTAACGAAGCCGAAAGTCACTTGTGTTCCCCGTCATTGCGAACATTTTTTTGTTCTAGACCATACCTGCGAACCTTCTAGTTACGGAGATATTGGAGGTCAAAGTTCCAACTTTTTCACAAGCTTTTTTTGAAATACTTGTTTTTATTCTAAGATTTTTACTTTAAACACCTCTACGACCGCCGTACTATTCAATCCATCCATCAGCACAATGTTTTAAGTCCGTTACATTGAGTAATACAGTAAAACGTGATTTTTCACCCCAAAAAAAAAGTCGTTTCCCAGCAATAATTTTTGCGTAAAGTTACTTAAGTTTGATGTACATAATGCTTGGTTGGCGGCTTCCTGAAGGGTCCTGTTACACTCTGTATGTATATTGATGAATAATCCTTATTATACCTGGGGCCTTAGTCTGCAATTGCAATAGTGTCAGAATGGTCTATCATTGATTTAATAAGGCCCCGCGCAGACGAATTACCCTTTGTACGCACGTTAAACGAGTTTCGAACGCGCTTCAATACGCCGTGGGCTAGGGGCCTTATTAAATCAATTATAGACCATTCTGACACTATTGCAATAGCAGACTAAGGACCCTGGTATTTTTTTTATAACATAAAGAAAAAAGCGCTCAAACGACACCACTGCGGTTAAAACAATCATCCGCCGAGCCTTTTCCGAACTATGTTGGGGTCAGCTTCCAGTCTAACCGGATGCAGCTGAATACCAGTATTTTACATGGAGCGACTGCCTATCTGACCTCCACAACCCAGTTAATACTGGGTAATACGATACCCCTTGCTAAGACTGGTTGTCAGACTCTTTGGGCCACTGACTACCTGTAACGACTGTCAAAGATCTACAAATGACGGCCAGGACCAACGGCTTAACGTGCTTTCCGAGGCACGGAGGAACAGGGTATGTAATGGGCGGTCACCCATCCACAGACCAACCTAGGCAAGCACGGCTTAACCTAAAGATCGACCCGAGCGACTGTTATTTTTTTGCGACGAGCTGCGGATAAAACAAATGAAAGATTTTTTTTCAGAAAACAATATTTTCTTTGATACAAAGGTTTTATTAGACTGGCCCCGAACTAGGCTAAGCCTGTATCTTGGGCAAAACAGATCGAGGTACCACCAATACAAGTTGAATGAAAGGAGTTGTATTTTGTGTAGAACGCGACGCATCTTGCGAAGCTTTGGTACCTCTACCTACCTACTCACGCGAAAGGAACAAGGGAAGCGCGTGCGCTGGCTAGCTAGAGTAGCTAGCAAATTCAATTTCATACAACTGTCCAATCAGCGAAACTACCTAATCTGACCATTGAGGGAAACTGACCAGTGTTACGCGGACTCCTCTAAATGAGTGTTAAAAATATCGTTATTATATTTTTTGGTGCTACGGAACCGTTGGTGTGTGGGTCCGACTCGCCCGTTTTTTTAGAATTGAATTGCCAACTCAAAGTACTAGGTTTGTGCAACGTGATCTATAGTCGTGGACAGCAATGGTATTACGTATAAAATTAAATGTTTTTACAAAAGCATTGCCCGGAAGCCAAAAGCGATGCCCGTTTTTTTTCCGATTCCCGAATTCAAGCGATATCAGTTTTATTGATATTTATTTATTTAACACTTCAAGCACAAAGTACATAGGCGGACTTAATGCCATAGGCATTTGATATTGAGAGCTAGTTTTGTACCCAGTTTTGATTTGATAGTCATCTACGAGTTTTTTTTTTGTATTTTTTTATTTGTTAAGAAATAAAATGCATGCATGATGTTGATGATGTTCACATTATCCCCGTCCAGTCCAGTCGCAGTGCTGACTGGATCATATCGTCTCGTAGATCTAGTGGTCGCAATTGGGACTGCTGAGCATTAGGTCCTGGGTTCTATTCCCGGGTCGGGCAAATTGTGATCGGGTTTTTCCACAGAGTCTGGATTCTTGCCCGCTTGATGGCAATAGGAACCCATGTTACATGGAACTTAAACCTTACTGGCGAAATGCGTATTTACTAGTACGTACACCTCTGCCTAGCTGGGTATTAAGTAGGGGACTAAAGGGTGCTCAACCTGCACTGACTGCGGTCCATAGCTCCGTGCCAAGAGCGGGCCAAGTTGATGAAGAGGGGTTCTCTAAGGTAGAAAAGAAGAAGAAGCCCTGTTCCCGAAACCAGTGCGGTACCGCACCGAGTGGACCGAACATGCTGCAGGACGCACTGCTGTGCCTACAACGCAGTTGTACATTTCGCGTCTCCATTACTCCACGAAGGTTGAGGAAGTCGTGGAGTATTTGAGAGTGAAGACCGACTATACTCTGAGGGTCGAAAGGTTGGAATCGCGCCACAACATCAACTTCAAGTCGTTCGTGGTTCGAGTTCCAACTCACCATCTACAGGTCTTTATGAAAGAGGACTTTTGGCCGAAAGGTGTTGTATACCGACGATTCCGAGGACGGTTACGTGACACCACGCAGGAAAACACGACGCCGTTAAAGATACGTGTCTAGTTATAGATTAATAAATATGTATTAGTTTATTATTGTATAAGATTAATTTGTGTATTTTATCTATGAGACTTTAGTTGCCGATAATAGATAAATGATTATTATTAATTATTTCCTTTATTCAATTATATACATATAAATTACATTTTTAAATATTTCTAAACAAATTAATATTAAAAAAACATTTAAAAATATAAAAAATAGTGGTCCGCCGGTATCGGGAGCAGGGTCCAAGCTACCGGTGGTTAGGGCTCCAGAGACAGGAACCTCCTCACAATGCGAGCCGTATCGAGGAGTACTGCCTTCTGAATCAGGCCCTTGATCCAACCGCCTAAGGAGAGCCTCGACAGATGTTCGTCGAGGCTTTTGGCTATAAGGCCATTGGCCGTCACAACAATCGCCACAATGATAGCTGAGTTCACATTCCACATGTCGACAACCTCGTGTGCCAAGTCGAGATATTTCATTTGTTTCTCTTTCTCAGCTTTCACGAGGTTCTTGTCATTTGGGATGGTAACATCGATTATCATTACGCGGCGCGCTGATCGGTCTATCACCACTATGTCAGGCTTATTGGCGACAATAGTCCTGTCAGTGATGATAAACCGATCCCAGTACAGCGTGACATGGTCTTTCTCGAGAACTGGGTCGGGCACATACTTGTAGTACGGTACCTCAGATTCCACAAGTTTATATTTCAAGGCAAGTTGCTGGTGAATAATCCTGGCTACTTGGTTATGCCTATGCAAGTACCTACTCGCCGTTAGCCAGACGAGAACAACAAGAAATAATATGTCTGATGGACTCACCCGGACGGTGGCATGCCCGACACACGTCAACCGTCCCGTCCTTCATAATATATTTCCGGTAGTTGTTCGTCAACATAACTTCGTCCATAGTCGCACAGACAAAACCTGCAGTTTCCCCAAAGAGATCACCGAAATGTAGCCAGGACACGGATGTTAGAAAATCTACATCGGGCCCATGAAGAGCCCGGTAGAAGCGTCCGTGAAGCTCCTTGCCTTGCCATACTTCCTTGCGGTCATCGGTAGTAAGTACTACAGGTTTGCGCCAGTTCCCTTTAGCCATGGACAGCGGGGTGAGGCCCTTGTCCACTGCGACCACATCTCAGTGCATACCCACCTCGGCTTTTAAAAAATATTCTCTGAGACTGCATACCTCGCGGTTGTGGAGCGTCTTCGCGTTTAAAAAAAGCCTCGACCCCCGTACTTCCGCGGGTTATACAGTCTCATCACCGATGATCGTGGGCGATGCATCCGGCTTGCAGTCAGCAGTGTATGGACCTATCCAGGGTATCGAGTTCGGTCTGAGTCCATTTGAGTATGCCGAAAGAGTACATTAAAACCGGCATGACCCAACCGTTGAAGGCGCGCACCTTGTTCCCGCCCGAAAGAAGGCTATTATTAATTATTATTATTACAGGCGTGATGTGATGTTATTCCAGTAATTCCTATTAATTTACAGTTGGCCTGAAATGGGCGCGCTGGATTGAGAAGTAGACCGCAATCCAGTTACAAGACTGCATCTCTCACTGCATCCAGTGTATTCCAGTGATGGTTTAGATTATTCCAGATGCAATCCAGCGCTGGATTAGATCACTGCTATGTACTGGATTCATCATCTGCCTAAGCTTTTCCCAGCTATGTTGGGGTCGGCTTCCGGTGTAACCAGATGCAGCTGAATACCAGTATTTTACATTGAGCGACTGCCTATCAGCCTCGACCAATGGCGTAACGTGCTTTCTGAGGTACGGAGGAAACAGACCAACATATGCTAGCGCGGCTTAACCGGAAGATCGACCCAAACAGCTGTTATTGTTTAACCACGTGCTCCTGTGCTGGAATGCTGCTGGACCAATGTGGACCGGCCATCCATACATCTATACAAATAAATAAAAGAGTGTCTGTTTGTAGTTTCAAAATAATCCCTTTTTGCTGAATGCATGTGAAAGTATAACAAAATAGTATATTTTGTAACGAAGGACTAAACGAAGCTATAATATACCAGAGGTGGTTTGACTCCCGACCGTGCGAGGGAGTCAATGAAACCGAGGGTATATTAGGTTGGCGTTTAGTCTCGAGGTGCAAACTGTACTTTTCACTTTGAGTGCGAGAAAAATAGTCAATTTAGTACAAAAACATTGAAATAATTTTCTTATTCCTCCAGTCCATCAAACTTTCGTAAGTTTTTAGGTAAATCTTTCCCGATTTTGTCGGAAAAAGATTATCTATTATGTCTTTTGCTCTTTGCTCAACGTCAAACTCTTCACTGGACCTTCTTAATTTAAAACCGAACAAATCTACACTTAAAAAAAATCTGAAATTTTCGCGGTCAATTTTTTCTTCTAAACCAGTTAACAACCAGATTAACAATTTAAAACACATGGCGCCACCTTCCTTGGGAAAAATCATGGAACTAAAACTTTCAACATTTTCGCAATGCAGGTGGTCCACACTCAATAGTATGCTGGGCTGCTGAGATGAGGGTTTGATTGCCAGGTCGTGTTCAAAGTGGTATTGGATTTTACATCAGGAATTTCTCAATAGCACCCCACGGTCTGAATTTTTTCCCGGTAGTATATGATTAAGTCACTAAGTATATTAATTTTAATCTAAGTAACTGACGCAACATACATAGGTATACCACTACGTCTGCTTAAGAGTGCTACTTACGGCATTTTATACAAACTTTCAAGTTGCACCGATTTTAATGAAACTTCATATGCATAAGCAGGGTACATAGCTCTAAAAAGTTGACAGAAAGTATTTTCCTAGTATCATCTCGGAATTGCATACAATCAGGGGCGTATTTTCAAATCTGGTGCCCCAATCAATCAATCAATCAATCAAATCTTTATTTGCTTTGAATGTAGGTACAGGTATAAGATGTTGTACATAAAACCAGTAACCCGGGCCAGTAAGTTTCGCCGCCCCAGAAGTCAAGGAAAAAACACACGTGCGAAATTAAAAAAAACAAATATCTATACTTATACTAAGTCCAAATGTGTTCAATGACTAAAGTCGGCGGTGATATTTTTTTTTAAATTTCTGATATAATAGTATTTTTGTTGAAAAAAATAACAATTATTATTTTAGTTTGTTTGGCGGCTTGTTTTCTGTCTATTGTTTTTTTTTCTGTAAGCGTGATCGCTTAGTTTTTTTTTGTAGTTGAATCCATTTGATGAACTTTAGGGAAGCGTGAACTGCTTAGGTACCTCGCATACTGAATCATTTACGCTGCCGTGGCCGCCGGTCGCTGAAGCAATGCAATGTATTGTATCGCCCATCGCCCAGGCGCGGTCCCAGCCAAAGATTTTGGGGGGGGTCACATGGTTTGGTAACCCCGAATAAAAAAAGGTAGATCGGGGGGAGGGGTCAATCAATGAGTGAAACACTATTAGGAGCAATTTCGTCGATTTATGTATAAAAGCCTATCTTGAGAAAAGGCAGGATTCAAGAGCGAGCGTGGCGAGCTCGTAAAATTTAGCACCCAGTTCGAATTTGATAGGTTTTCTTAGTGACTATTATACAGAAATTTAGTCAGTTTATAAAGAAAAACCGATAAAGAAGAACCCAGTATGTCAGAGCGAGCAAAGCGGTCTCGAAAATGTTTGACCATTCAAACAGGAGTTATGGAAGTATTTATCGGCTAATGCAGAAAACTCTTGAGAATGCAAGAGCGAGCGAAGTGAGCTCGAAAATTTTTGCCATCTTTTTTTTTTTTTTTCGGTTGGGAGATCATCAAATAACCCCTCCCGCTCTGGGCTGAGCAGGAGGGAGTGTCAGACTTTTACTGACTAAAGCCCATCCATGTTCCTTCCTTTGCCCTTTGTGTTCCAGGGCCGCGGTATCTCTTTCGAACAGTCCCGCAACCCTGGCAGGCATCGGTCCTTTCGGACCCCTTCCTGTTTGCTGACTCTCTTTGAGACGCGCGTGGAACACGAACGCACGGGACATCCTAGGTGACGAGCAGCGTTGTCTTGGCCCACAAAATCCAAACCTGATAACTACGCAGCTAGGCTGGACAATATCCGGACCTATAAATTCATATGTTGCTAATAAAAATATTTATTGCAATAAAGCCATAGTGTCAAATCAAAATGATTTTGAAAAATCACTAAGCAAATTCTAGGAATTAGAAGAGGTTCCCACAAAACGTATAATGAGCGAAGATGAAAAGATTTGCGAAAAACATTTTATCGCTCACACTCGTAGAGAAATCACGGGCAGATTTTGTGTAAACCTACCACTAAAGGACACTCCAGACTGCCTGGGAGATACTTATAACTTAGCAAAAAGGCGGTTAAATTATTTAGAAAAACGTTTTAGAAAGCATCCACTATTAAAATGTGATTACGCAGAATTTATTAACGAACACGCCGAATTAGGGCATCTTTCCTTAGCTAAAGAGAAACAAGGCCCATCGTATTATTTATGTCATCACGCGGTATTAAAACAAGAGAGTGAGTCGACTAAGTTGCGTGTTGTTTTTGATGGGTCAGCAGCGTCCACGTCCGGTTATGCTCTAAACGATATCTTAATGGTAGGCCCGACCCTGCAAGATTCTCTCTTTGCTATATTAATCCGTGCTAGACAATACAAGTTCCTCTTAACGGGGGACATTGAAAAAATGTATCGGCAGGTTCATGTAGCTGAAAAAGACCGTTGTCTACAGCGTATTCTATGGCGGGAGAACGAGTCGCAACCTATTAGAGCTTACGACTTAAATACTCTACCCTACGGCACTGCAAGCGCCAGTTATCTAAGCACACGTTGTCTATGGCAACTGGGTGAGGAACAAGATGATGAAACAATAAAATACAACATCCAAAAGGATTTTTACGTGGATGACCTAATAACGGGCGCTGATAACGCACAGGATTTACGTTACATTCAAAAGAGCGTTTCCGAAGCTTTAAAAAAGGCTGTTTTAATTTAAGAAAATATAAAAGTAATAACCCATTAATTTTTGACATCTAAACTTAAATCAAGACAACTTAACTATTAGTGAGTCATCAAGTACTCTTGGTCTCGGATGGACGCCATCCAGTGACACGTTATTTTTTCCAATTAAAAGCTTTACGCTTGATAAACAAGCAACAATCACAAAACGGTTTGTCATGTCAAATTCGTTTAAAATTTTCGACCCTTTAGGAATTCTAAGTCCGGTTATAATTCAGCCTAAAATCATACTACAAAAGATGTGGCAACAAAAATTAGATTGGGACGAACCGGTTACCAAAGACTTAAAGGACGATTGGCTAAAATTTACAGACAACCTAGAATATTTGCCTAAATTTCAGATTCCTAGACTAGTGTTATGTGAAAAGCCTGAACTTATAGAATTGCACTCGTTTAGTGATGCGTCTCAATGCGCTTATGGTGCGTGTATTTATTTAAAATCAATAAATTGTAATGGTGACAGCACTGTCAGCTATTATGCGCCAAGTCAAAGGTATCGCCTATAAAGCCGACGACAATACCACGCCTTGAATTATGTGCTGCACTATTGGCTGCTAAGCTTTGTAAATCTGTAGTAGATTCACTCCGGTGGACGGCGTCCCATTTCGTCTCGCTCCGGACCATGAATTGAACCAAGGAAATTTTTGCCCCCTTCCTCGGATAAATTAGATTCTTTTCGTTAATTCTTACAGGAATGAGAATAGGAATGGGAATAGGCTGTAAACATAAGCAAACTTGAAACAGTACAGGAAGTATTAGCGAGCGAAGCAAGCTGGAAAAGTTTAGCACCTCTCCTTGGTTAGCTATAACTTAGGTACTGTTTGTTAATTTAGACAGAAATGAGAATAGGAGGAACTATATCAACTTGTGCAGAATTGAGATAGTATAGGGTGTATTAGCGAGAGTAGCGAGCGATCCGGGATGGTTATGACACCCATGACCACCCTCTTGGATCCGCTCTTGGTACTATAAAATGCAAGAGCGATAGAAGAGGGCTTCGAAATTTAAGCAGTCCCCCTCTGCCGCATATATTAGGTTCTTTGTGTTAATTCATACAGAGATGTGAATAAAAGTAACTCCGTCAACCTATAAAGAACTCAAAAAGGGTAGGATGCATTAGCGAGCGAAGCAAGCTTGGAAATTTTAGAATCCTGCCACGGAAAAGTTAGTTTCTCTTGTTCAACGATTAAGCAGAAAGCTAATAATTCATATTTTTTTCGAAAAATAGCTATTTCATGACCCCTGTGACCTCCCTGGGACCGCGACTGGCATCGCCCCTGCCCCGCTCGCCACGCCACCACCACATCGCTCGGCGCCCGCGCACCGCGCCTTTTATTCGGAGCATGTACTTGTTGTACTTACAGACGCGCTACGTAGCTTAAAACTTAACTTACAAGTGTGTTTTCGATCCAATGACTTACTAGCTGTTCTTGTTTTTTTTTTTATATTGAGATTGAAAAGAAAAAAAAAAGGTGAGAAGTAAAAGTTGGTTGAATGGCGCCAAAACCAAAACAAAATACAATTGGCCAGGGATGGCTAATGGCCCTAGGGTAAATACGCCCCTGCATACAATTCCTTGGAAATACATACATATCACAGAAAATGTGTGTACTTATTAAAAAAAATCTTTGAAACATTATTTTACACGTTTCCTAGATAGGCTCGGAATTGTATATATTTCCTAGGAATTGTATAGGTACAATTCCTAGGTTTCATACATTTCTGGTAACATTAAGTAAAATATATACCTATTTGTAATCACTTTCTCGAAAGCGGCCCTAACTATTTCAAAGAAAGCTGCAATAAGCGATTTTACGGGGGTGAAAAATCGATCTAGCTTCGTCTCATAATTATCTGGGAAAATTCGTTTTCTCTATTTTCACCCCAGATACCAAGATATAAATGTATACTCGTAAAACAATGTTTAGAAAGTTGGAGTCAAGCAATATGATCCAAATTAGAATGAGGAAAAATCATCGTAAGTATTTTAACCACATAACATAATGGTCTAAAATGGTGTACCTACTAATTCCCTATCAATATGTAATTGGTTCTGAAAGGCGCGTATGTTGAAAGTTGTGGAAAGACCCGTAATCATGTTTTCCTGAATAATTAATGTTATAACGTAACAATGCATGTTGGGATTCCCGAATGGACAGGTAAAAGTCTCATATTAAATAGGTATTTTTTTTATCCTACGAAAAATACATCTGATTTTCACATTATCCCCACCGCTTCCCATTGTGATTCGGGTCAGTGCCCACTCGACCCGCTTAGACTCGACCCGAAGAATAATACCAGATATTTTACTACCAATTCAGTTCCATTTGTACAGTCAGGCAGACTGATATTTTAATTCTAAATAACTTATTATAAATAGAATATTTAATATTTTGTTTTATGATACATAATTTATCCTGGTATTGATATTGGATTTAGTTTAAAAAAAAATGTTTAATAAAGATAGCCTCCACCTCGCTTAACCGGTTTTCTGGATAATTTTGTCAATCAATTTTTTTGGGGTTCCGTAGCCGAATGGCAAAAAACGGAACACTTATAGATTCGCCATGTTTGTCTGTTTGTCAGTATGTCACAATTCCACAAACACTTTATTCCGAAACTATAAGGACTACACAGTTGAAACTTAGTAGGTAGATGTATTCCGTAAACAGCTTTACGATTTTTTTACAAAAATTAAATAAATAAAAGATTAAAGGGGAGCCCCCCTTTAATCTTTTATTTATTTAATTTAGCCCAAACATGGAAATGAAACAAAAAAATATGTTTTTCATCAAACCTATACGTGCGGGATGTCTATAGATAGGCCTTTAAAAATGACATTAAGGTTCCAAAAACCATTTTTTGTCAAAGTCAATCGTTTGAAAGATAGACACTTCCAAAGTGGTAAAATGTGTCCCCCCTCCTCTAATTTCTAAAGTGAGAGGAGGAAAATTTAGGATTGTAGATCGTAAACAAAACTTTCAACCAAAATTGGTTTGAATAAAATTTGATGATTAGATTTCGAGATATGGGACTTTTTCATCAAACTGCAGCAGTAATTTTGTTTCATTAACAAACTATGACAAACAAATTTAGTTTTGCTGTTGAATGTGAAACAATACAACATATGAACGAGCCTTCAAAATATTTTTATTATATTATTTGGTGCTACGGAACCCTGTGTGCGTGTGAGTACGACTCGCACTTGGCCGGTTTTTTATGTTTTAGAAGTTATTACCTACTTGTTAACCTAAAAAAAAATACAAAGACTGATTCAATATATACCACTAGCTATAAGATTGTAATGATAATCACTAGTCGCTTCCCGCTGTCCGTCCATAGGTATGCTTAGATCTTTAAAACTAGGTACGCAACGGATTTTGATGCGGTTTTTTTTAATAGATAGAGAAAGAGAAATTCAAGAGAAAGGTTTACATGTATTATCGTCGTTTTGTTCGTTTGTTAACAATAAGCTTTATTTAAAAAATGATAAGTACTGTTTTAATCTTTCACGGTTTATAACTAAACTTATACTGACACTTACGCGATATCTTCCGTGATTGTCAGTTATTTTGAGCTCCCGATATTTCGACGCTGTTGCAAGCGCCATGATATCCCGTAAGTGATTGTATAAGTTTAAATGATAAGTACTTACTTGTTTAATTATTCATTTATATAATCAAACATTATTGTGTGTGCTACTTTTAAAATTTGTGTACAATCCCTTCCTTCCTTTATCGTGTGGTTGGTGCCTAACCTGGTGTCAGAGTTTTTATGCCACCCATGGGCCTCTGCCTTGGCTTTACATGCCGTCAAGAAATATCTCTCAGACATGCTGGTTTACTCACGATGTTTTCCTTCACCGGAGCAAGTGGAAATTATGTAATACGCGCATGAATCCGAAAAATCAGAGGATCAAAGAATAAGAATGAGAATTATTTAAAATTTTCAGTCTCTGTGATGGAAGCGTTAAATCGACACTTTTCTGTCTGACTATACATCGATTTTTTTACGCCTATCAAAACAGAAATATCCAAATATTATTCTTCGTGTCGAGTCTAAGCGGGTCGAGTAGGCACTGACCCCGTGATTCCCCCCTCATGTTCGAAACTAACGTGATTGAAGGAGGACCCCTTAATAGGTAGCGGTAAATAAATTGTGAAAAAAACTGTAAGTATCCTGCACCATACCACTGATATAATTATTATGGTTCTGTAACGTCATAAATATATATAAATAGGTCATTCCATTAATAGGCATTAGGATTTCCCTGTTTGTGAAAGTGCTCCATTTGACGTTAATGACGTAAGGGAAAATGCATAATAAAAATATAATTTTGTAATTTTTTGTAGGTTAAAAAATATGATGCTATTACCTTATGCACGCGTGGCTTCGCCCGCGGGAATCTCGGTCACTGTCTCACAGGATCGTACTACAGGGATAAAAAATATTCTTTTCGTTAATCCAGATAATACAGTTTTGTTGTAGGCACATCAAGCTACCCGAAACTCTCAAATTTTCCCAATCAATCTTGAACATAAAGCTTTAGCGATAAAGTTGAAAATCTACAGGCTGTCGTTTTGCATCCTGGTCAAATTCATGGAGGTATCTATACTAATGATTCTCGACCCGAATCGATGGTAAAAAGAATAGGTTTTTTTGTTTAATTTTTCCTGAAACCGGTAAGCGTAAACCACCCCCTAGTTTCCATACTGTCCACAATTATACTGTGGAACACACGCAAACGTTTACGTTTGCGTTTGCGTGTGTGACGGCGCATTTATGAGCTAGGAACGGTGAGGCCTGCTCTTAAAGCGCATGACAAATACGCATCATTGGGCTGATCCTGATTCAGGTCGACGACACTCAAGGGAATGTATGTACTGTTGGCGTACCTAATTTTACCTCTAATTTTTCGGATTCATGTGCGGATTGTATAATTATCACTTGCTTCAGTGAAGGAAAAAATTGTGAGGAAACCAGCCAGCATGCTTGAGAATTATATTTCTTGACTGCATATGTAAAGCCAAGTCACGGGCCCTTGGGCGGCTTAAAAACTCTGACAACAGGTTAGGCACTAACCACACGATAAAGAAGAAGTCCTCTTTAGACTAATATTAAAAAGTGGTAAAATTTGTGTGTTTGTGAGGTTGCAGGGGCTCTGGATCTACAGAACCGATTTTGAAAAATCTTTCACTAATAGAAAGCTACATTATCCCCGAGTGCCATAGGCTATATTTACAACCTGCCCATGGGATAATTTCCGACCAAAACGGGAACGAAGCCGCGGGAGACAGCTAGTTTTAAATAAATAAATAAACAATTATCTGACCCTCTATATTTCAGATGACGTTGTCAGAGTCGTTATCAAACAGGGTACGCCGGGTTCATGCATAGTCCAACAAGATGTGACAATTGGAACCAAATTCACCTTGAAAATAAGTAGCGACTACTTCATCAGGGAGAGCACGTAAGTTCTTTCATTAATGCAAGAATCGTAGAGGTTCCGCTTTTTAAAAACATATTAGGTCTTTACCTATGAAATTGCCGTTTTTCATGAAATAGGTAAGTTAACGCCCTTTTTTTTTTCTATATTTTTTATTTTTATTAATCAAAGTTATTACCCACGCAATCAATGCATTTTTGCCAACAGTGGTAGGTTATGGATACCCTTTTTGAAAAAGTCTACTGGACGGGACGCAATAAATTCTTCAAAGGCATTTTGAACTACCTTTCGGTTATTGCATTTCTTCTCCGCCAAGAAGTTATCCAAATTATAGAAAAAGTAGAAGTCTGTAGGGGCAAGGTCTGGTGAGTACGGTGGTGGATGACGGAGAACTTCCAACCCCAGCTCTTGCTCTTGGAGAGCGTCTGCTGTGCAGTATGAGGTCGCGCGTAGTCGTGCAGGAGCAGCGGAGCCGACCGATTGACCAAAGCTGGTTGGAGATGTGCGAGTTTCTCCATGTTCAGTTCTTCACAGTACACATCTGCAGTAATGCTCATCCCATTTAGTAAGAAGCTCACTCATCACTTTTTTAGGGGTCAGTTTTCCCAAATGAAAAAAAAAACATACAACCGAATTGAGAACCTCCTCCTTTTTGAAGAAAGTCGGTTAAAAATGGATTCTGTTCGACAATGCAAGCGCTCAGCAACTTGGTTAGATCATGTTTCAGCACTTAGGTGCACTTAGGTGGACTTTCTTCAAAAAGGAGGAGGTTCTCAATTCGGTTGTTTTTTTTTTATGTTTGTTACCTCAGAACTCCGTCATTTGTAAACCGATTTGAAAAATTCTTTTTTCATCTGAAAGGATATGCTTCCCGATTGGTCCCATAGAAGTTTCATCAAAGTCGGTTTAGGAATTTGGTTGTTTTCCTCACGTTAATTGTCACATCACGCGACGTCGCGTGCAGGCGCTTTGATGTACATCACGCGACGTCGCGTGATACTTGCTAGTTAAATTTGACACACTTCCTGATTTCTGATTGAGCTGAAATTTTGCACGCATGTGTATATCGCGAGACAATGCAATATTATGATGACATGGAGCTGATCTGATGATGGAGCTGGAAGGTGGCCATAGGAACTCTGTAATAAAACGACGCAACGCCGTCGAATTTGGACTCCTTTGATTTTTCTTGACAAGTACTTTAGTCCTAAATGGTAACCAGGGTCTGACGATGGAGCTGGAAGGTGGCCATAGGAACTCCGTTATAAAACGACTTAACCCCATCGAGTTTGGGTTCGTATAATACATCATGTCGAGTACTTAGTCTCTAGATGGTACCCAGGGTCTGGTGATGGAGCTGGAAGGTGGTCACAGGTCGCTTGCGACCACTGGACCAACGACGCAGTTATTTAAAGGTAAAAAAAAAATCGGCACGTTAAAATCGAGTCTAGGCCTACTTATAGGTAAACTATACTTTACAGTATACACTCTTCACATTGAAATTAAATTTAAATGCTGCTTTAATTCAAAGTGTAAATGAACCCTTCACGAAGCCGTCAAGCCAAGCTTTCTGTACATCAAACTAAGTATCCATAAGCAAAAAATGTTCCAGGGAAACAGACTTTTTTTTAGGCTGAAAAATCACGTTTTACGGTAAAACTGCTCCCAACACATTGTGCTGATCAAAGTGACAGGTGTCAAACTATGAAATGTCGACTACCAAAAAATCTTCCCGTGGTACTACTGGATCGCTTGGTAGTTCTACGGGTATTTTTTTTACACGTGGTACTACTGGTAGTATTACTGGTAGTACCACGGGCAACAAACGATTGTAAACGGGTCATGGAGATATTTAAAGAAAAGTTATTAACTAGTATTAAAAAAAGACTTGTGAAAATGTTGGAACTAGGAGGTTCCCAGGGTCCAGAACAAAAAAAAAATATCACAATGACGGGCAGAACTAGTGCCTTTCGGCTTCGTTATGAGTTTATTTAAGTACACGCTATAATATGTGGTGGTACAGTTCCCGTTTTTGTATTGGTATTCGACCCGCAATTCATAGAATTTCTGAATTTCAGCTGGACACGCAAAGATGAACAAACAGTCCTGGAAGATTTGAAAAACTCTAAAATTAGCGTAATTTATAACAAGACAAAACAATTTCCACGATCAAAATCAACTGTTACGTATACATATAGTTATTTACATGTAAGTACCTACCTATTTAATTCATAAGGTGCTGAACACTGCTGTTAAAAATGTTTATAAACATTTTCTAACACTAATACATTTACTAACAAATGTTTTGTGATCAAATGTTTGTTTAGAAAATGTTTAGTAATGTTTGTAAACATTTGTAACAGCGGTGTGGGAGCACCATTCTATTTTAGTTCGACTTCAAATTCACACAAACAACACTATATTCTTCATTTCGCCGGTATTTAGCTGCCGGTAAGACTGAAAGCCGACGCCAACATAGTTGGGAACAGGCAAAGCAAATGAAGCATTATGTATACAAAAAAAAAAACTAGGTAAAATTTGTTTGTATGTCATGTGGTAATCTTCGGAACTACTGATTCGATTCCGAAAATTCTCTCACTAACAGGAAGCTACATTATCCCCAAATATTATAGGCTACCTTTGATTATATAATGTCTAGATGGAGCGTCGCCCTACAATCAAAACAAAGAAAACGAGGCAACAATTTCAAACATGTGTGCGTGCGGCAGCGTGCGGCCGGTGTACAGAGACAATAGAAGCACAATGTAAACACTGTGCGTCTATGTCTCTCTCTCTTTTTTGACACGTTTTCACACATTTGATGCTCCATCTAGACATTATATAATCAAAGTAGGCTACATATAAATCGTTCCCGTGAGTACATTCCGAACATAACGGGAGCAAAGCCGAAAGCTAGTGTTTTATATATTTTGTTTTAATTTTTTTTTGTTTCTAGACACGACAGGTCAACGAAAGCTTGCAAGGAAATTGGATCTTCTCATTTCAATACCTAAAAGATTATGATCCATGGTCGCTTAATCACGGAAATGCTAGCGAATGTAGCTGCAATACTTATTTTAAGTTCAAAGGCCGTAAGTACTCTTATAGTCCTTTCCCAGTTACTTCATCTCAAACTGCAGACCAACACCAACTTTATTGTCACTAAAATAAGGATCAGAAAAATTTGACAGACTTGTTAAAACAACCTAGCATCAACCATAGGTATAATTCTCTGAGAATTTTATATAGTTCGGTTCAAACTTTATAGTGACTCGGAAGTTAGCTGCGAGTGACAGTCTGCGCTTTATACAGTCAAGACGATGCGTCCTCTGCGCCCCGCTGATGCCTAAAATTGTGTTCTGCGCAGCTTTACGTTAGATAATCCGATCTGCCATAAAGTGGGAACAGTTATACCTGTGCACACCGACACTCGCAGCTAGCTTCCGAGCCGCCATAAAGTTTGAACTGAACTGTACCTAGATGCTTGCTACCGAGTTGCGAGCATGCGCGAGGCGACGCGACGACGCGGCTGTTGATATCCGCGTCGATATTCAAACAATTTTCTATTCTAAACAACAGTGATACGGTCCTATTTTCAATGCAGCTAGTGAATTGCGAGAGTTCCCACTTTCTTATTAAGATTAAGGTAACTGCTTCATTGGTCTCGCGGTCGCAAGTGGGGTTCTGGGTTCAATTCCTGGGTCGGTCAAATAGGGTTTTTCCGATCTCTTCTTGTTTATCGTGTGGTTAAAGCCTAACCTGATGTCGAAATTTTACACCGCCCATGTGCCTCTGACTTGGCTTTATATGCCGTCCAGAAATATCTCTCTCTGAAGGTTTTCCAGAGTTTTTCTGATAAGAAATTTCTCAGTAGCCCGGGGTTTGGAAGTTGGCGGTATAATACCCCCGTGCTTCGGAAAGCACGTTAAGCCGTTGGTCCTGCGCCTGATCTCTCTCCGGTCGTGTTGGATTGCCGTCCCATCGGACTATGAGAGTAAAGGAACAGAGACTGCACCTGTGCCTGCGCATCTCATCAACCGATGGCAAATCTTCGCCGAGATTGGCCGCCGCCATTTTTATATTTCAATGGCCGCCGCGCTGTGACGAAAACGGTTAAAAGGACTATTGTTATTAACATTAAGGTTAATTTTCGCATGGACTACCACTGTGATAGACCTTAGTGAATTTAAGGGTCATATCAAGATGAAAGCCTGACTCATAAATGGTTTGAATATTTTTTTTTTTTGCAGAAATTTCGGTTGTAAATGGAATAAAAGCGAGCGGTAAGTACCTAAGTAATAACACGTAGCATAATCAGCTAATTAGGTTCCCACTGCTGCGACACAGGTCACCTCTTTGGGATTGGGACTGGCTCATGGTCCACCACACGGGCCCAAGTGCTGGCTGGTGGATGCACATGTCTTCGATTTTTTTGTTCTAGGACATGCTGGTTTCCTTACGATGTTTTCCTTCACCAATCTTACTTATACACGGGTGGAAGGGCCACCGACGGGGAAACGGTTACCATGTACCCAGTACCTACATCATTCTGAACCCCCCATATAGAATGTTTTCATCGATAATTAAAAAAAATCGGCTGTGTCCTACAAAATTGCACTACCTACACGGTCAAAATGTATGAATCTTTTTTCCGTTTTTTTTTTTTTTAATTCTATTGTATTATTCCTAATACCTGCCAGTACTATTCTGTAAAGTTCACCAGTTCACCTCACTCAAGTGAGCGCACACGATTCGAAAGCGAACTCATTTGTTTTTAAAGTAAATCATCGCGGGTTCACAGCGAGACACCGTTCGAATTTCGAACGTGATGTTTAGAGAATAGCACTATTCCGAAGACTTGAATATCGGAATAACCGTATTTTTGTTGTTGTTAACAGATACCTCAAGATCAAACAGTGGTGAAGGTTTTGGTAAGAGACAAATTGTTTTTTTTTTTAAAAAAACATCAGTTACATCTGCGTAGCCTTTTCCCATCTATGTTGGGCTTGGCTTCCAGTATTAGCGGATGCAGATGAGTATCAGTTTTTACATGGAGCATCTGCCTATCTGACCTAATGATAGGCAGAAATTGAAAAGAATATGCTTGTATATTAATCTCGGGTTCGATTCCCAGGTCGAAGATTGTGTTATTCTTCAGCCAGGACTTAGAATTTATGCCCGGTTGATGGTATTAAACGTGTTTGCGACATGCGATTTAAAGATTACTGGCGAAATTTAAGTGTACTGTGTAATGGTACAGATCTGTTTTAACTTTTGGTGTAATCGACAAAAACCGAGGTTTTTCACACTTGTTTCTAAAATTTTCTTCTATTTGCATAATATATATACATATATTCTATATTTTTTTACTGTTTTTTTTTTCAGCTAAACTACCCGTTTGGGTTATTATAGTACTATCTCTCTTTGGCCTATTATTGGTGGTTCAATCATCATTTATGATCTACGGAAAAGTCAAAGGTACGTATCACTTTTGTTCTCTAAGAAAAAGTGCTATTCTCTAAACATCACCTTCGAAATTCGAACGGTGTCTCGTTGTGAGTCCGCGATGATTTACTTTAAAAACAAATGAGTTCGCTATCGAATTGTGTGCGCTCACTTGAGCGAGTTTCCAAGTGAATTTTACAGAATAGCACTTACTTAATAAGTATTTAAAGACTGCCAAAATGATGATAATATAGAGTATAGACTTACGCAGTTTGTATTTTTCAGGTTGCAGAGCAAACAGAAAAAATGACGAAGGTAATATTTTAAAACATAATTGAATGTTCATTCATTATTTACACTCTGCTGTAGACTGCATAGTGCATACCTAGTTTGCAACCAGACTTCTGGAATAGCGGTCCGCGTGGTTTTGTTTTTATGACGAATAAGTACTAGCTTTTGCCCTCGAACTTCGTCCACGTAAAATTAATATAAAACATAGCCATTCACATTCACATTCCTTGAATCAGATTTTGTTAACAATTTCAAGGGTTTAGGGGAACCTTAATTATTTTTCGAAAGTAAAAGTAACCTAGGTTACTTCTTATAATATCAGCTATCTGCCAGTTAAAGTCCCGTCAAAATTGGTCCAGCCGTTTTGGAGATTAGCCCCAAGAAACAGACAGACATAAAGAAAGACAAACATTTAAAAAGAAACTTTTTTGTTGTAAGTACCGTATATACTTTCTGCATTCTGTAAAAAGCTATTATTTTGACATTAAAAAAATTGACCACAATTTAAATGTGGTGCCTTCCAAGGTTGCGGGACTGTTCGAAAGAGATACCGCGGCCCTGGAACACAAAGGGCAAAGGAAGGAACATGGATGGGTTTTAGTCAGTAAAAGTCTGACACTCCCTCCTGCTGGTTATTTGAAGATTTCCCATCCGAAAAAAAAAGGGCTAGTGCCTTTTAGCTTTGGGAAGGGCAACGCATTTGTTTGGAACTAGATTATTTTGATGTGGGTTGGCACATTTTGGCAGAACTAAGTTCATTTAAGGTATTGTGGCTTTAAAGTATTTAGTTTTTTAATATTCAAAATAAATATATTTGTAGATCCAATATCTCCAAAGTCACATAAAGAAAAACGTTCTAGTAAGTAAAACATTTTTTTTTGCATGCTAACTGCGACATGGAAGTTCATAGACGGTATGTCCGACCGAAATACGATTTCAGCCGAAACCGAAACTGTAATCGAACATTCGGCACCTCTAATCTATGCAGCCAAAACCGTCACTGAAATTGAGATTTATAGAGAATTTGCCTAAAATTAAGATCACTGAAAAATCAGTTCAAATTGTAAACATTTTCTTGTACTTGTTCTGTGACCGGATATTTTAGATTAGAATATGTTTTATTATGTACACCATATAGCAACATTCATAAAAGAAAACATTTCACATTGGATGACAATGGCCTTAAAAAAAAAGCCGGTAAAAGTAATATTTTCAAGACGACCATGGAAGCTGACTTTTTCTTGTTATTTTTAAATATTTTATTTTTATCATTCCTTATTTTAAGTATGTTTCTTTCGCTAGCTTTCTTTTGTTTCATTTTTAGAACGCAGTGTAAGTAAAAATACGAGTAGTACCGAAAATCAGCTTCAAAGCGAAAACTAACTTTAATTTCAAATATGAACGGCTCAAGAGCACTAGTTTCGAGCCGATAACTTTTTGGCCGAAACCGAAACTCCATCCGAAACCAGTTTTTTTGGACGAAACTGTAACCGAAACCGAAACCTCAGTATAAATTAGGTATACTGTGCCGAAACCTCGGTCGGACGGCCGAGGTTTCGGTTTCGGTTACAGTCGGGTACAGTTTCGATTTAGACCAGTCTCGAGTTTCGGTCTAGATCTAAACACGACTAGTGGAAATCAATTGCCATCGGGTTATTAACCGACATTTCAACCAATTTGGAAAGACGGCTTATGGCTAACTTACGGTCCTTATTATTTTTATTGGGTCCAAAAATAAGAAGATTGAGTAAGATTTCTAATTAAACTTTGTTTTATTGCTATAAAACTTACACGCTATGATATGACAATTTTCTGTGAGGCATAGACTAAACAATGCACCAAGTAACAAAAGGTAGAGTTATTCTTTATTTAAATACCAAGCAGAGACAACACAACCTAAGTTGTTTAAAGTATGCATTATAAAATTTATCATTTAACACTTATAAGCTATAAAAAGCAACCAACAGTGATTCTCATATTTATAATGAAATGAAAAAAAAAAGCCTTTATTTATTTATTTACTTCTGCCAAACTGTAAAGCAGTTTGTTGGCAGATGTAGCTCCCAGATACTTACAATTTTATATTTATGTAACTACTTATACTTTTCCATCAATAAAAATGTACTTCCATACATTAACACTAAACATTAGGTACGTATAATTATATAATAACCTTTTCTCAACCATGCTTGGAAATTTGAGCATTATTTTGACAACCTTCTTCGAGATAAATCGAAATTGCTCTATTGGCCACATACATGCGACCAGCGGCCGGAAAAAGTTGTATGAAAATCTATATCTGCCGTGTTTAGCGGCCAAATAAATTTCATAGTAAACTCAATAATAATCTGTCGTGTTATTTCAAAATCAAAATCAAGTTTCGAGTTTTAATTTTCTAGCATTATTTGAGAAAAGTACTAATACAAGCCATTGATAGGCATTGATGGACTTACGTATGTGTGCCTCGGCTTCGCTTCGGCCCACATTTACATGTTCGTCCACCATTGCCTCTGTTGCTGGCCGCTGCAGTGATGTACTAATTTTGTAGTTTTATGTAAAATGACGACTTTTATTAATTTCAAATTAATATTCGTCTCTTTTGTAAAGTTTCTCAAGCAAAAATTTCACCCCGTATTTTTACAGAGCGTAGAAGGAACATCTCTAATCGTCCACCGTTGCCGTTGCCTCCCGACGAAGTTGTACAAAGTAAGTTCTAAGTGGTCGTTTCTCCAACCACTTCCAAGACCGGGCGTCGCGCGACGTCGCCATATTTAGCCACTGACATATTTGACACTTCAATGTTGAGCCTTGATCGAGACCTGTCAAAAAAACACCAAAACATTCTGTATACACCTCTGTGTCCTGTTTGGTATATCTGTGGTGTGTCTAAATTTATAAACATTAATTTCCCTTCCGTATTAGCCAGTCTGACTATTTTATTTTTTCTTAGGGCGAATTTCTCCAATCTTCTTTTGTTATTCGTGTGGTTAGTGCCTTACCCGGTGTCAGAGTTTTTATAATATCTCTCAGGCATTCTGGCTTGGTTTCTTCACGAAGTTTTTCTTCACCGAAGCAAGTGATAATTATACAATGCGCACATGAATCTGAAACATCAGAGGTGCGTGTTTTGGGTTCGAACTGGAGACCTATGACTTGGCAGTCCAACTGTCACATTCCTGTAAGGCTATCTTTTTCACCAATGAAATTGCTGAACAGGATCAGCGTACCTAAACGGCGTTCAAGAGACGTTAGTGTCAATATACCTTAGCAATTAGGAGACCGACAGCTCTTAAACTAAGCCTAAGATGTCCTGCTTACGTTCATTGGTAAACTACGCTCTTCGTCGTGCACAGTTCGTCATAGGTAATAATTGCATAATGGGCCTATAATGTTCCCACTGCTGGGACACACGGCCTCCTCTCTATGAGAGGGAATGGACTATAATCCACCACGTGGGCCCAGTGCGGGTAGATGTCAGTGGTGATGAAATAAATTATCACAAAGTAATGCGCCTACCTGGGTTCGAACCCACGTTTTACTGCTCGTAAGTCGGGGCCGCCAACACTGGGCCACAGCTGCTCTTCATAATAAGCTATCTAATTATAAATACCTATCATTCTATCATTACAGCGCCCCCACAATCACCGATATCACCTGGACCAGTACATAAGCATCTCTGTGAGTATTAGATCATCATCTTTTCGCCTTTTCTCAACCATTTTGGAGTCTGCTTCCATTCCAACTGAATCCAGCTGAATACCAGCATTTTACATGAAAGGAATGTCTAATTTAACGAACCTTCAAAACCCGCTAACTGGATTACACGACACCTCCTTTTACGAACCTCACCTCTCGAACCTTTTTCTTTTTCCTTTTTGCTACGAACGTTTTTTTTAAAAAAAAATCTTCTTTGTTTGTTCATTGTTATTTTTTTTTGTTTTTTATCACTTTGTATGATGCACGTCATGTCCCTGCGACAAATAAATATTTTTTCTTTCTTTCTTTCTTTTGGTTCGTCCACAATTATCCTATCTGACCTCCATAACCCAGTTAATAGGTCATACGATATCCCGTGGTAAGACTACAAGCTGCTCTCGGTTAAACTGGAAGCCGACCGCATAATAACATTAAAATTATATATTTGGGAAAAGGCTTGGTAGATGATGATGATTTCAAATTCGTACAGGGTGTAACAAAACCCTTAACGGAGCCGTCAACCAAGCATTCTGTACATCAAACTAAGTACTATACGCAAAAATTATTGCTGGGGAACGACTTTTTTTTTGGGTGAAAAATCACGTTTTACGGTAGGACTCAATGTAACGCACTCAAAACATTGTGCTGATGGATGGATTGAATAGTACGGGGGTCGTGGAGGTGTTTAAAGTAAAAATCTTAGATTAAAAACATGATAAAAAAAAAACTTGTGAAAAAATTGGAACTTTGACCCCCAATATCTCCGTAACTAAAAGGTTCCCAGGTATGGTCTAGAACAACAAAATGATCGCAAAGACTGGGAGAACAAGTGCCTTTCGGCTTCGTTAAGGGTCTTGTTACACCCTTTATTTTAAGGGTTGGTTCGATTAAATGCTATTTATTCTTTTCTAATTTGATTCCGTTGTTTAGTTTCAGTTCCCACAGCGCCGCCCATGCCAGTCGAGAATCCTTATAGTACTCCGCAAGACCCTGGTAAGTTTTTTCCTAATACTAAAACTTTTTAGATCTCATAAGTTTGATTTAATAAAAAAAAAGTCTACTGTTCCACATTAGCTGTTTTTTTTAAATTACCGGTTAGAAATGGGCATGTACAATTAGTTGAGTTGAGCCAAGCGTGTAACTATGGTTGTGTACATTGTGCATTAAACAAATAAAAAAATACTTTAAGTGAGGCTCAGAAAGATGTACTGAATGCGTGATATTCTTTTGTGCCTCGGTAATAAAATATTGTTATTCAATATTATTATAATATTATATTAAAATTTATTTTTTATTTATATATTTTATTATATTATTGTTATTGTTGTGTAAAAAAAAGGATTTTCAAAGGCAAGGCCGCAGGTGGAATGTAGTATTAAAGCTTTATAATAAATTTAAAATAATAATCTTTTATTTTCAGTTCCGTTGGTATCAAAGCCGTCGTACAGACATAACTTGAACACGTGTGACGAAGGATTAACAAGTCCTGTTTGTGGCAGGAGACAACAAGGTTAGAAATAATTAATTTGAATTAGGACTATTTAACCGATTTCAAAAGGAGGAGCGGGTTCAATTCGGATATATTTTTTTAAATGTTTGTTACCTCATAACTCCGTCATTAATGATTTCAAAATTTATTTTTTTATGTGAAAGGATGTACTTTCCGATTGGTCCCATAGAAATTTCATCAAAATCGGTTCAGTAATTTGTTAGTTTCCCCTTGAATCCTTTTTTTTTCTTCTTGGGCTAAGTGGATGACAAGATGATCCCTTCAAATCAAAACAAAATATTTTTATTTCATACAGATGTAGCCCGCGGCTTCGCTCGTGTTTTGGTCGGAAATAATCCCACGGGCATGTTGTAAATAAAGCCTATGGCACTCGGGGATAATGTGGCTTCCTATTAGTGAAAGAATTTTCAAAATCGGTTCAGTAGATCTAGAGATCTGCTTTTGCATGTAAAATTAGCTGTGTACATTGTGCATTATGGTAATAAATATTTTTTTTTTAGATTACCCCCTACATACAAACTTACAAACAAATTTTACTTCTTTAAAATATTAGTAGGTATAGGTATAGATAGGCCTAGATGGGCACTCATAAAGCGTCAACAAAAAAGTGCACGGTCCTTAATAACTTGTATCCAGTTACAATGTAAAAAATAATTCATGACAAGAATTTGTATTTTTTTTTTACTGAAACTAAGACGGGTAAAATAAAAAAACTTTTTGTAAAAAAACCGACTTCCAGAAAAACACAAAAAATGTGAAAAAAAAACTTTACTTCTGAAAGTCAATAATGTGGTCAAAAATGTCAATGAAACAAACAAAAGTCACCCCCGCTGTAAACCCCGAAGACTTAAGAGCGACCAACCCGTCATACTTTTCATACAAACGCTCGTACGTGATTATGCCGTTGTACCACATCTATCTTTGATTTTTTTGAAGTAATAGGTATTTTGTGCACTTTAACTAGGTTTCTATGGTAGCAAAAAATAAAAAAAAATCAGTATAATCATCCAAAAATTGCTGTTTTGCACAAATTTTAACTGAACTTTGGCCGTTCATAATGTACTCATAAACTGTAAAAATAAATAAAACATCTCGATAGAAACCTTGCGCATGTAATGGAGATTCTTAATGACTAATTTTTTTTTCACACACTTGTAAGACTTATTCAAAAACACGTATTTCCTGGAACAAGTTTAAGAAATTTTCGAACACTATTTTTTGTTCAATGTCATCTCGTTAGGCGGTATGAGGTGCGCGGGAGACGAGTTGTGCGGGGTTAGGGCGGGATAAGACGGGGGAGTTGAAAGAAAATCGCCGCTGTGGCTCTAGATGAAACAAAACGATTTTTGACCATGCTCGCGTTGACGATAGACGGGCCGGGAAGGGCCCTCTTAAGCAGAGGTCTACGTAATATTATTAATACCTAAACCCACATTTCACCATTAATGTTTTTATTAATGTGTTCCCTGTATTAACAAAACATTTACCCAGATCTTCTTGGAGTCCTGGATTGAGCACTGTTTCGCTTTTCAGACCTCTTCTTACTTTTTTTAACTGTTTTTTCTATTCCCACACTGATCGTCTCCTTTTTACCCTTTTTTACAACATGGCTGTCGCCCCCCGCACCAGCCTCATTTCCTCTCTTCTTATTAAATCCAAAATTAATGAAAGCGTTATAAAATATCCAAACAATTCAATAATTCGTGTTGTATTTTTAAATATATGTTTACAATTTGTTAAATATGATCGCTTTTGAATTAAAATAATATCGTGATTAACCGGATGTTAACACCTGTTACACAAATATGACATGATTTGATTTGATGCGCAGGTCCGTTGGGTGCAAAACAGACATACAGGAATAAGGCATTAGACGCTTCAGTCGAAGAACTTAGTACTCCTGGTTTTCCTCGAAGGCACATGGACGGTAAGCATCGATCTTTGTAATAGTAATGATCGTTTTAAACCCAAACTAGGAAATCTTTAAATAAAAACATACTGGCACGTATAAAGGATGTAACAAGACCCTTAACGAAGCCGAAAGGTAATTGTTCTTCCCGTCATCGCGATCGTTTTATTGTTCTAGACCATACCTGGGAACCTTCTAGTTACGGAGATATCTAGGATTAAAGTTGCAACTTTATCACATTTTTTTTAAATACATCTTTTTAATGTAAGATTTTAAACACCTGCACGACCCCCATACTATTCAATTCATCCATCAGCACAATGTTTTGAGTGCGTTACACTGAGTCCTACCGGAAAACGTGATTTTTTACCCCAAAAAAAAGTCGCTTCCCAGCGATATTTTTTGCGTAAAGTTACTTAGTTTGATGTACTTGGTTGATGGCTTCATGAAGGATGTTACACCCTGTATTGTGTACATAAGTAGGCATTTATTATTGGTGTTGCTTTGTGTTAGTGAAACGGGCATAAACCCTTTTTTATATTTATAATAATATCATTGGCATAAAACGTACTTCGAGCGTTTCAGACGGTTTATTCCACTTTGTTCACTTGGGTGATATCAGCCGGATGAACAAAGTAGATTTTTTGGTGCCCCTATTTCACCGTGGAAGAATTTCACCTAGGTGATAACTTCCAGGTGAAATAATTCGACATAAGCGGAGGCCTTTGTTCACCTTGGAATAGATTCACCCAGATGTATAAAGGCGATTATTTTAATTCATCTTGTGGATTTTTAATCACCCACATAAAGCATGCTAATAAAAACTTTCAAATTAACAGACTTTTTTATATTTAAATCAGTTTAATGTTTATTACACAATTGTCATATAAAACCCTATTCTGGGTTAAGCTCGCCGTTGTACATAAGTTATATATTGTAATTTTGTGTGTCCTACTTTTATATTTTGTGTGCAATAAAGAATAAGAATAAGAATCATATTTTGTAGCGGGTAAGTAATAGATGATGTAACAACAAAATCTCTAATATTAACAACATATAACAACGGAACATATAATTTTATTTAATATAGCGATTAGTTAATATAATTAACGATTGATATAATTTTAAAACAACTAATTTTTATAAGCATAACATACATTAAATATAACATCGTTTGACATAACATACATTAAATATAAAATCGTTTGACATACCACTCATCAAAAGATATAAAACTGATTTGTTTAATATGATGAAAACGCCTACTTAAAAACACAAAGCAAAATTGCATAGACACGGGTTAGTTTATTTAGTATTATTTTTATATTGTAGCCTGTGGGTAGCTCAACAAAAGTTATTGTTAGTTGTCACTTAGTCTGCGTAATCTTGCTCAGTTTAATAATAATCATTAAACTATTCCTTTAAAAATCGTAGTTATAGGTAATAGTAACCTAAGTAGATATTAAAATAACTAGTAACTGATTACCACCTGCGCTAAGATAGGTCGAAGGAGCCCCGCTCGCGGGGCTCCTAAGTATTTCAGGGTGGTTTAAAAAAAAGAACCACGAAGGTTGAGGCGGGAGCTCCGCTCCGCTTTGCTCCCGCCTTAGCCTTCAAACCTAACCTATCCGAGTCGGGGTACTCTGAGTTTTAACCATAATGACGTTTTTTATATATATTATACGTTAGACCTAATGATTTTCGATTAAATAAACAAAATACATATTAAACGTTAGACCAAATGATTTTCGATTACATAAACGTTATATCAAACAACGTTATACTAATTAAGTTTTAGAATAAATAAACGTTATATGTAAAGAAATTATATCAACAGTTGGTATATCTCACGTTGATTATATCTTATGAACGATAATATAAAACAGTAACATGATCATACATGTTTTTGCATAACAGTGATAAACGTTTAAATTTTCACAAGCATTTTTAACATTTATTGTCAGAGAAGTCTTTGACACTATAAAAACTATGACTACACAACCATTCCTGCATTTTGTTTTTGAATAATCTCATACTTAAGCTTACGCGCTAACACGCGCACACACGACACATTTTGCTCTTCAAAAAACAGAACGCGCGCACACGCGCTTATTCCGGCGTGTCCGCCCGGAGAGGCGTCTCTCGCTTATAGTTTTAAAAACTATTAACTTTTCTTTAACGAGTTAAAAAAAAAACAAACAACACAAACAACAAACAACAACAACAACAAACAAATTACGAAGGCTGCGGCCGGGATACTTAAAAAAAACCAATTTAGATTCTAAAACTGATTTAATAAAAGCAAAAGAACTTACAATAAATGAAAACTATATCTAGCTAAATCTAAAGTTATGCCTTCCTTCGAAGCCGGAATAGAAGTGGCCGACCTCATGTAGCGGTGGCGCGATGGTGCCGCGGTATTTTGTGCATTCAGCGCATTTGCCTCGTGTCGGTAATTGCGCATTTTACTTGTTTGTTATAATTAATTGAGGCCGTCCTTAGGCAGCGCTTTGGATATACTACGCTTGCGTAACACCTCCGCCTGTAGTTCAGCAACTATTTTAAAACGCTCAGTGAAAATGTTGCTGGTAGGTTTTCTCGTTGCGTATGCGTTTCAGATGTTACAGGAACTGCGTTTTCATGATTTCCTGGTCCTGTGGGTACAGCGTCGTTTTGGTTCGGTTTTCTGGAAAGGTTTCTTCCAGGAAAATATCTTCTGGTTAACATCGCAATTGTAAGTATGGCTGCGATACACAGTATAACATAAAACGGTATAGTAGTATGATATAGCGTTTCAGTTGTTTCAAACGATGAAATCGGCGACTGAAGAGTTATTCTGTCCTGAATAGTGTGTAGTCTATCCAAGTTAATAGATGTTAAATTTGCATGTAGTAAGCTTATCTCCTGTGTTTCAGTAGTGTAGGGAATGTTCAATACTTTTACAGGTTGGCCTTTTATCTCGTCCTTAGTGTTTATTAAGGTTATTTCGTTTGTGTGTATCGAGCAGTGCAATGGAATAGTGGCAAGGTAGCTTCCCCTCAGTGTGTCGTAATCGTCGCTTCCACATTTCATCTGAACTCTGGTAGATTGAGGGAATGATATAACGTAATGTCTACTATCTAATTCTTCTACAGCCGGTTTTGATAGATGTACGGTCGTTAGTTTACAGGATTTTTGTAATGTCTTGCTTGAAATGAAGGTTTGCACGCAGTCAGCTTGAGTTTGGATATAGTGATTTGTTTTTTGTTCGCAGAGGTACCGATTATTATTTAGCTTCGGGCATTCTGCCTCCATGTACATGAACGTATTCCCATTGGTTGCTATGAAAGGATAAGGAGGTATGAGGACTTGGTTGTTCTTGTTCGGGACTATGGAGAGTTTATAAAGTGTATAGGTATCTTCTGAGACTATGGGAAACCTAAATGCTATTACTATTTTCTTGTCGTCGTAATAATACCCAGCTTTAATGATGTCATAGTACTGACGTAATTCTAACTCTATTACGTGGTGATTACCATAAATTTCCTTAAGCCTGTCTACTACGGTACCCAAGATGTCTATTCCTAACATGCTATGATGAATAGTCATCGCGCGGGTGAACGATAAAATATTCTCTATCCTATATAATTCCGATAACACGTCCTCTATGTTTTCGCTGACGATAGTCAACAGCTGATTGAACTTAGCGACTTGGATCATATTTATGCTACTTTCTGCCTGTTTTATTAATAGACTTAGTGTGGTGTTGATTTTACTCTGGTTTTCGACAATTTTATTTATGATATTAGTGTGAGTTAGCATCCACTCTTTACTGATGCTGATATGCTCGTTAAATTCATCTATAGTCTTCTTTTGGTTATTTCTCAACGTCTTTATGGCATTATTATATCGAACAGCATCCGAGTAATCGAGGTTACCTGTAACGCTTTTTATGACAGATCCTAGGCCGTCTATAAGACCTCTTTTTGAACGTCTAGGCTCTAGGGTACGTAGCTGATCAGTGACTTTACTTAATTTATCCGAAAGGTAGTCTATTTGATACTCGTAGAGAGAATATGTGTTATTCATCATGTGTAATTTAATGTAACGGAATTGAGTTTGAAGGGTGGAAAGAGTATTTTCAATGTCGTCCAGGTTGACATATTGGAGGAAAGTATGATAATGGGTTATTAGTCTGAGCGGTCCAAGTTTAAAGGGTAGTAATCCAATTCCAGAGTCTAAACTTTCAAGTTTTATCTCCTGGCTCCGTATTGCATATATCGTCAGTAGCAGCGTCATCCTGCAACAATTTAGCAGTCTTAGGTACGCGTTTAAGTCGTGATTTTGCTACGGGGCCGCGTTTCTTTGACGTATAAATGTGGATAGGTAAATCTGCTAAGACTACATCCTGTGTGTATCTGGGGGCTAATTTTTGCCGCGGGGCTGATGGGTTTTTTATGAAGACCTGTTGTTTAGGTTGATACTCCTCCTCCTGCTCGCGGGTCTTATTTCGGTTTTCGATTAAAGAGGTGCGATTACTAAGAGAGGTTTCATTTATGATTTGGTATACTGTTTTCATTTGATCTCTATGGTTTAATATGTATTGTTGCAATAGGTGGCTACTTAGATCAATGTCCCACGGGTCTCGGCTATCAAAGTGCCCGGTTATTATGTCAAATGGTCTGCATTTAGTGAAACTATGGATTGAGCTGTTATATCCGAGTAAGGCATATGGTATTAGATTGTTTGCGGGTTCTTTTTTATGTTGAATACGTAGGATTCTTATGTGTTCAAGTAACGTGGAGTGGAACCTTTCTATGTTGCCGTTATCGTTAGGACTGTGAGCTAGTGTTTTATGGTGATTAATTTTGTGGAGTCTAGTGAATTCAGCGAACAGCTGATTAGCATACTCGGTACCGTTGTCCGTTATTATAGTTACAGGAAAACCATGGTGAGTGCAAAACTGTAGTAGGCCCTGTAAGATACTAATTGCGGTACCATCTCTCATAAGGTATGCTTGTCCGTATTTTGAAAATACATCAATGAATGTTAGGTATTTCTCATTTTCGACCGTGAAGAGGTCCATATGAATTATTTCAAACGGTTTAGTGGCTGGTGGCACTATGTTAAACTTTTGTTTGATGGGACTTCGGTCATATTTGGCCTGACCGCAAGTAGTGCATTCATTAATATACTTTGTAATGTGGTCTCTCATTTTCGGCCAGTAATACTTATGCGAGAGGGCTAGGTGACATTCGTTTATGCCGCGATGATTAGTTTTTCCGTCATGATAATGCCTAATTATGTCTTGCTGCCTAAGGTACTCTTTTACATTTTCGAGTTCGGATTTACATAACACGAGGTTCATTGCAGAGCTTTTAAAGTTATCTTGTATTATAGGAATGATGTCATACATGCTCAAAGGGGGGATAATAATAATACCCGTCTTCACCTTCGGGTTTACGTACTCTTTTATAGCGGCTATGACGTCATCTATTAGGTTAGTTTGTGAAACTTGTATAGAGGTGCGAGTATGTGTGTCAAACGGTTTGGTCGCGGTCGGTCTTTTTTTTATGTCTCCTACTACTGTCATGATTATTTGTCGGTGAAATTTATTTATAGGTTCGTCGGTGATTGGTACTTCGAGTATGGGGTTCTCGTTACTTGTGTGGGCTGTTTCAGTACTGGAGTCTGCTATTGACGGGGGTTTTTCGGAAGGATTCACTGTAATCGAGCTTATCTCGTCATTATGTATTTCAACTCGCGAGAGGGCGTCAGCGTTGGTGTTGTTTTTTCCCTTTTTATACACTACAGTGAAGTCGTACTCACTGAGTTTCAATCTCCATCTAGTTAAACGCGAGTTAGGTTCTTTCAAGCTCATAATCCATTGTAGTGGCTTATGATCCGTAACTATCTTAAACTTACGTCCAAAGAGGTAGGGTCGAAAGTACTTAGTGGCCTACACGATGGCGAGAAGCTCTTTCTCAATGGTACTGTAGTTTATCTCGCTTTCGTTTAGTGTTCGTGATGCGTATGAAATCGGTCTGTCTGATCCTATTGGCCCTTGTGATAATATGGCTCCTATCGCAAAGTTAGAGGCGTCTGTTGTCAATATGAATTCCTTATTGAAGTCGGGGTACTGTAAGATCGGGTCGTTTGTTAAGAGGTTTTTACATCGTTCGTAGCAGTCAACGTAGTCTTTATTAAGTGTGACGATCCTACCTTTCTTTAAGCACTGAGTAAATGGTTTCGTGATTCTAGCGAAATCGGGTATGAATTTTCTGTAGTATCCTATAAGTCCGAGAAACTGTTTTATCTGTTTTGAGGTTTTGGGTATGGGGTATTTTTGTATAGCTGTAATTTTGTCCGGGTTTGGTTTGATTCCTTCATTGCTTATTATATGACCTAGGAAAGCGGTTTCTAACTTCAAGAATTCGGACTTGTCCATCTGAATCTTAAAGTTAGATTCTCGGAGTCGTTGGAATACTTTCTCTAGGTTATTTAGATGCTCCTGAAGCGAGGTACTATAGACTATGATGTCATCCATGTAGACGAGGCAGATCACGTTTTGTAGGCCTCTCAGCACATTGTCCATTACCCGTTGGAATGTTGACGGGGAGTTCTTCAAACCCATGGGCATTCTTAGGAACTCAAAATGCCCATGTTCTACATTGAATGCTGTCTTGTGGATGTCGTCAGGGTCTGTCTCAACTTGGTAAAACCCACTGGCAAGGTCAAGGGTACTAAAATACTGGCACTTCCCTAACTTGTCTAGGACGTCTGTTATGTTCGGTATGGGGTATTTATCGTCTATGGTTTTTTCATTTAGTTTTCGGAAGTCTACTACGAGCCTCCATTTTTGTTTCCCGGAAGCGTCTGCTTTTTTAGGGACTACCCAAATGGGAGAGCTCCAGGCTGAGTCAGAGGGTCTAATGATATTTTGTTCCAGCATTTTTGAAATTTGCTCCCTAACTTCTTGGCGATGAACGAAAGGATATCTGTAAGTCTTGGTATAGATAGGTGCGTCGTCTACAGTCCGTATACGGTGTTTCACCTTATTGGTGAAAGATAAGGGTTCGCCTTCTATGTAAAATACATCTGCATACTTCGAGCAAATATTAACTAAGTTAATTTTCTCCTCCTCATTAAGATGATCTGTTCGCAATTTAGATATTACTTTATTAATGCGAGATGTGTCAGGTATTTGTTCCAGGTTCATGCATTCGATGTTACTTATAGTTACAGCTTCTACCGGGTGGTCTAGGGATAGAATAGTATCGTTGTTTGATGGGTTTAAAATTTCTATAATGCCGCGGTTATTACAAACGGTTGTAATGCATTCGCTTACAATGCAATTGCACAGGTATTGTTGTGGGATATGTACGTCACCGTCTTTAGCGTTTATAGGTAATCTGATAAGCTTAGTTGTGTTGGCTGGTATAACAGCCTCATAAAGGTTTACATTTCGGGAATTAAACATTACGATAGGGTTCCTAGCGGTAGCCGTAATCAGTAGGTTGTCCTTTAAGTCAATCTTCGTATTCCATCTGGTCAGTAAATCTAGTCCGATAAGTCCATCAAAAAATTTGTGAAAGTCATATATGAATAATTTAATCTCGTTAGGGTCATTGAGTTCACGGAAGGCTGGTATAGTTATTGAATAATCGTTTCTAGTTGTAGCGTGGACGTTAGTTACCTCGAAGGGATCATAGTTAAGAGGGTATTCCGAGTAGTACCGTTGTACAGCTGCAGGACTAATAAATGACTGGTTTGCTCCGGTATCAATGAGTAGGTTTAGTGGGGGGTCAGATATTTTTATGTAGGGCAACTGTCGTTGCGTTTGCAAGTTAACTTCTATTTTGAGGGTTTTAATGGGGATTTTATCTGAAAATCCTGGTTTGCGTTACTAGTCGAGGGTTGGGGGTCCTCACATGCTGTAGAGGGTTGAATCGGTTTTTGCTCGGGCACCATAGCTGGTCCGAAGTCCTGTACGTAATAGTGGTTACCGTCGTCATAGTAAACGTTATAGTCAGCATGGTCGTAGTCATAAGAGTAGGGTTCCTCCACGAGGTAATAATCGTAGTTATTTTTGCTGCAATCGTTGAAATTCATCTCGCGGGTTTTAAAATAATTTATCGGAGCCGGATTGCCAAACTTGCCCCAGTCATGAGGTCTACTTGGCATAGGCTTAGCAACAAAATGGCTGACCCCGCTCATTGGCTGAGGTCCCGGGGCTAGGGCACGTGGCTGAACTCTAAATACGTTGCTCTGAGCGTTATAGTTAGGCGGTGCCGCGCGGAACATTTGCTGCGTACGTGTTTGGTTATTAGGTGCGTTGGGCGCACGTGGCGCGCCATGTGGTTGGAACATAGGTTGTCTCCAACTGCTTTGCGGAGCCGGTGGCCGTTGCCAGTTTGAAAACGGTTGGTGACCAAAGGGTTTCGGCATCGACATGGGTAGAAAACCTGTGGGCTGTGTTAGTAATTTGGGCATGGGAGCGGTTGGAAGTGGCCTTTTTACACTCGCACTATCATTACGATTTTGCAAGTACATCACATTTAGTTCCTCTTGGACGAACTCCAGCGCCCTCTCTATGCTTTCAGGACGCATACAACGTATTCGGGAACCTAGAGGTTCCTTAAGGCCACGTACAAACGCTTGCATTGTTAATTTCTTGTATAGTGTACGTTTCGCTTCTATGGTGGTAGTCACTGTTTCATGCAACGATATATAAGTCATAATGGTACTGAATAACGATTGACATTGGTCGTAGTACTCTTGTGGAGTACTATTACCCTGAGCTGATACTAGGAGGTCATTATAGAGGGCTGTTTCGTCCCTCTGGTCGGCAAAGCTATTAATTAGGGTATTTCGTATTCCTGCCCAACTATCTGGGATGCCATTCGAATTAATTCTAGTTGCCGCAACGCCTGTTATTTTATTTAATACCCCGTTCAAAAGGCATAGGTTACCTAACTCACTACCCGGTACATTACTTAAATAAGTACTAACTATCTGGTCGCATAATTTAATAAATCGCGTGAGTACGTTAGGGTTCCCATCGAACTCGGGAACTGGGCGCAGAGCCTTAAAAATTGTGTCCGGATCACTCGACATTTCACGGTCCTCTAATAGGCTATTAAAACCTAAATCTATGTCTCTACTCGAATCTAGCACTAATTGCCTACTATTCGGTCTACCTGATGTAGACTCGCGAGGTCCTAAATTACGTGGGTGGAAAATTTTGAAGGATTAAGTGACTTGGATACACAGGAAGCAACACAGGGAATAATTCAAGTGTACTCACATAACCTTCATATCGGTCTCTGGGGTCGATATCTGGATTCCGTTCTCTCCCGGCAGCAATCCTTGAGTTCGGATACTCGATGAAGCTTGACAGCAGGTTAGCCGCGATCGCTCACGCGCGGTAGCGATAATATCGATATAAGATAGACCTAGCTAACCTCGAGTATCCTACCGACTGCGCCAATTACGAAGGCTGCGGCCGGGATACTTAAAAAAAACCAATTTAGATTCTAAAACTGATTTAATAAAAGCAAAAGAACTTACAATAAATGAAAACTATATCTAGCTAAATCTAAAGTTATGCCTTCCTTCGAAGCCGGAATAGAAGTGGCCGACCTCATGTAGCGGTGGCGCGATGGTGCCGCGGTATTTTGTGCATTCAGCGCATTTGCCTCGTGTCGCTAATTGCGCATTTTACTTGTTTGTTATAATTAATTGAGGCCGTCCTTAGGCAGCGCTTTGGATATACTACGCTTGCGTAACAAACAACAAACAAACACAACAACAACAAACTTCACGTGTATCCAAACCCGCTAAGTGTCGAGACACTTAGCGGGTTTGGATACACGTGAAGTTTGTAAATTATTGTTTTATGGTCTTTGTTATTATCAAGATATTATCAATGATAAATTATCAATAACACAAGAAACAGGGTAGTTACCATGTTTACTGTTTCTTTTGAGTTCCCGATATTTCGGCGCTGTTGCAAGCACCATGGTCACGGATAAACTGAAGTTATTGCGGGTGGGTGTTTATGAGCAGACAAATCGGTCTACCCTCTTTCTTGTTCGTTTTTTGCACTCAGTACCACTACCACTGTCACTCGCAACTCGATTCTGTTCCCGACACACGAAACTCACTGTGTCCGCTCGTGAAGTTTTGTCGTTATTTTTTCGGTTTTTACACAGCTGAGCAATGATAAATTATCACTTCGCACCTCCTGTTAGGTACAACGTTACTCGTACCTCACCTTTTGGTGCTATCCCCAAAATGTAAGGCGTATGAGTATGAAGGGGTACCAAGCTGCACCCTGTTAGACTGTGAGCCAACCTCAGCATAGTTCGGGAAAAGGCATGAGGATGAGAGCAATTGGATTTTAAACTCTTATTAAAACTTTTAATTATGTTTCAATTTTCCTTCTTCTAACGTCCAGCCAGTAATCCCTGACGGTTTAGGCAGAGCTCTAAGTAATATTTATTATCTACATCCACATTGAGCCATTTCCGTTCCTTTTTACCCGACTGCGGTGAAGCCCAAAAGGAAGGTTGTTAATGTATTCTTTTCCTGTTACACAAATATTAAATGATTTGATTTGATTCGCAGGTCCGTTGGTAGCAAAACAGTCATACAGGAATAAGGCATTAGATGCTTCAGTTGAAGAACTCAGTGATCCTGGTTTTTCTCGAAACCACATGGCCGGTAAGCATCGATCTTTGTTATATTTATTTAAACTTCATGTGGTGCCCTTAGCGAGTGGTCGCTTAGTTTTTAAGTATAGTTTTAAGCCCCTGGCTGCAGGCCTTAGATTCATTTTTAAGGCATCCACAAGGAATTGTCCGGTTAAGCAGTAGCCAGCCTCAGAGGCAGAACTGCGAGATGCCATCTCAAAAAAAAAAAAAAAAAACTGGCACACTTAATGCCACAAGGCATTCTCTACCAGTCATCCTTTGGGTTAAATAGGGCACCATTGTGATAGGGCACAAAATAATATCCATAAAAAAAAAGAAGTTGAAAAAACAAAAAAAACCCGACTGATACGCAAAAAACAAATTTTTTAAATTGAACAAAAGTTGGAAGCAGGCCCCATTCTCTTTTCATAATTTACTTTTTTTAAACGATTAGTCATTTCGGATTACTTTTAAAAATATTATAAGTTGCATATATCTTTGTAATCCACCTTTTAAAACCTTTTATTTTAATACCCCACTCGATAATATTGGAAGAAAAAAATTCAAACTCCACAATATGGCACTCCAAATCCGCCATTTGGCTTTGTTTTTTTTTAAAATTTTAATGTAGTGATACTCGCGCTACCAAGACGAATCTAACGACATATAATTTATCCAAATCCGTTCATCCTTTTAGGAGTTACTAGGGAACAAAGAAACGAACATACATACATACACACAGGTTAAACACATAACCCTCCTTTTGGGCTTGGCCGCAGTTGGGTACTGTGCTGATTACACGAATATTAAATGATTTGATTTGATTCACAGGAGCTATTGAACCAAAACAGTTATACAGGAATAAGGCATTAGATGCTTCAGTTGAAGAACTCAGGGATCCTGGTTTTTCTCGAAACCACATGGCCGGTAAGCATCGATCTTTGTTATATTTATTTACTTACACATCATGTACAATAGTGGTACATAGGCGGACTTGCGAAAGCCATAAAAAGAGCCATCAGAGCCATATATAGTCTTCGTAGATGCGATTCTCTAAGGGAACTGTTGACATTAACATAATGACTGTCTTATAGGTCCTGAAATCTAAAGGCTAAACTATTTTTTGTATTTTTTTTTTTTTCAAAATATAGTGTAGGGGGGAATGGTAAATTTTCACCTATTTTTTAATCGACTTCCAAAAGGAGGAGGTTATCAAGTCGTCTGTTTTTTTTTATATATATGTTCAGTGATATTTCAGTCAATTGTAGATCGATTTTCAAAATTATTTTTTTATTCGAATGGGTAAACTCTCGAGGTCCCATTGTCACCATGTCAGGATCTGATGATGGAATCCCAGGGAAATAGAGGGCAACCCTCAATCATTTTATAGGCACGTATTACGTTTTTCCTATTTTTTCTAAAGCTATTCAAGTACACGCATCTGGGAGTCATAACCTCATGTTGATGAGCTGATGATGGAAGGTATAACTCCTTAAAAGTAAGGAGTTGGAGGATAATTCTTTCGTAAAATATTAACTGTGGACCGATTATAAAATTCTTTTTTTTTTTCGAAAGAGTATACTTCCAAGGTGGTCCCATTGTCACCATGTCAGGATCTGATGATTGAATCCCAGGGAAATCGAGGGCAACCCTCCAATTTTATAGGCACGTATTACGACTTTCCTATTTTTTCTAAAGCTATTCAAGTACACGCATCTGGGAGTCATAATCTCATGTTGATGAGCTGATGATGGAAGGTATAACTCCGTAACAGTAAGGAGTTGGAGGATAATTCTTTAGTAAAATGTTAACTGTGGACCGATTTTGAAAATTCTTTTCTTCTTTCGAAAGAGTATACTTCCAAGGTGGTCCCATTGTCACCATGTCAGGATCTGATGATGGAATCTCAGGAAAATCGAGGGCAACCCTCAAATTTTATTGGCATGTGTTATGTGTTTCGTGTTTTTTCTAAAGTTATTCAAGTATTCGCATCTAGGAGTCATCACCTCATGGTGATGAGCTGATGATGGAAGGTATAACTCCTTAACGGTTAAGAGTTGAAGGATAATTCTTTAATAAAATATAATGGGGACGTATACATAGTTATATTCCTTCAGGTTATTTAAGTGAGCTGATTGTGGACGACATGGATATTGAACGTAAATGTAGGGCACTGTTTGCTCGCAGAATCAGAATCAGAATCATTTATTCATAAACATAGGTATAGGAATAACAAGATCTTAAAAATTAGGTTTGCGCTATGTTTTGCCAATTGACATACAAATTATTAAAAAAAAGATTATACAAGTGGGTATACCTACCATTAAATTAAAATGCAATTATAAACGTGTTTCAGTACCACAATAAGATTGTATCAACACTTGAAAGCAATTTAAATTTTCTTATTCATAATCATATCCATCATATTTCATTATTCATGTCAAAATTTAGAGTAAATTCAATTCGGAAGATTAAGATTAAAATATTAAAATGTATTTGAGCATTATACAGTTATAGAGATTCGTCATTAAGAAACTCGTCTAGAGTATAATAACATTTTTAACCCGTTAAGCGTTTTTTTAAACTTCTGCAATGGCACACATTTTATTTCATCAGGTATTTTACTATATATTTGTGGTGCAACACCAAAGAAGCTTTTCTTCATGGGAGAAGTTTTACATTTGACATGGCATAGTTAATTAATATATTGAGCACGCATCGGAATTTTCTTTACAGAACATAGTTTTTTGAATAAATGTTTGGATTGGTTTCATTTATAAACGATGCTGTTTTCAGGATGTATAAAGATGGTAGAGGTAATATTTATAACATTTTAAAATATGGAATGCAACTATCAGTTGTTTTTAAACCACACATACATAGTAAACATCTCTTCTGCATCCTGAACACAAGTTCCCTATTTATTGATTGTCCCCAAAAAATAAGACCATACCGCAGAACTGAGGCGACTAGTCCATTATATGCCGTTAACAGTGTATCAATATTTACTATCTTTGCAAGTTGAGATAACAGATATGCTGATTTACTTAGTCGCTTGCAAATTTCTTCCCAATGAGGTTTCCAAGTCAGTTTGTCATCCACAGTTATACCTAAGAACTTCACAGTACTAACTTCTCCTATTTCATAATTATCGTAGGCCACATTAAGAATAAGAATAAATTTATTAAACCATTGTTACAAAAACATAATTGCTTAACCTAACTTAGCGCTATGAATCAACGTAACAAGTAAAATTTTAACATATATAGAAAGTGGAGGTCCCGAAACTAGGCTGCGCCTGTATCTTGGGGGCCGGAGTTGCGATTACTTAAAATTAAAACACATAATTTGTTGAAGTGATTGATAACAAGGTAAGTAGGTAAATGAAGAATAAGTTTTTTTTATTTCTAAAAAAAAAAAAAAACAAAATGGTATTACAATAATAAAAAGTAAAAATAATTCCAATGTTTTAATATCGTGTGAATGTGTGTGTGTGTGTGTGTGTGTATGTGTGTGCAGATGATTGGGTTATTTGCAGTTATTTTATGTTTTACAGTTTAATTAACTTAAAATTTCTTCCGTTTCTTCATATGGCAGTTTGGCAAACCATTTTAATAAAGTTTTTTTGCATGAAAAGTTACTCATATCTTTGATATCGCAGCTTTTGCTGATTGCATTATAAATATGGACGTGCGAGTAAAACGGGCATCGTCTGGCTAAGAGGCTATTTGCTTCGGGAAGGGGAATGTTGAGGACGCGTTTAGAGACAAGTTTTTCATAATCTGGTCTATTCTTCAGGGTTTTGTGAACAAGCAATGTTGCCTTTAGGATAAATAATTGCCGCACTCTTAATACAGCAAAATCCTTATAAATTAAATCTGTTGGGTAGCGAAAAGGTTTTCTTAAGGCTACTTTTATAACGGCTCTTTGAGCTCTTTCTGTTTCTATCATAGTGCTTTTCCCAGCTGCACCCCAAACAGAAATCCCATATTGAAGTACAGACTGACACAGACCAAGGTAAATTGTGCGTAGAATTTCAATGGGTGTACAGTCACGTAGTTTTTTCATCACGTAAATCAGCTTCCTAACGCGACCAGAGAGCATGTGTATATGTGATTTGAATGAGAGGTTTTCATCTAGTGTGATACCAAGGTACTTGATTGACGCAGTGTGATCTACAACTGGGCAGGTACAGGGTGTAAGCGGTGATGTCTGGTAACTGCAGCATGTATGGTATCTAAGTGTGAGATGACGTGGAGGCCGAGAAGCTATTGTTTTGAAAAAGGTAATGAACTTAGTTTTTTTTGTATATTCAGAGTCAGGAGATTTGCGTCAAGAGCCTCAGAAACAGTTAATAGTCCGATTTCTGCAAGGCGGTACACTTGTTCCCAGGTTTTAGCATGGAAAATTATGACAGTGTCGTCAGCATATGATATTATTTCTGCGTCGTTTAGTTGTATGTCTAATATATCATTCATATAGAAGGTGAAGAGAGTTGGGCCGAGTGTGCTGCCCTGTGGAATTCCAAAGGCGATGGGAAGCATGTCACTCGATTGTTCATCTACTTTGACTAGCTGTTTGCGATTATGTAGGTAACTCGTGAATCAATCAAGTGCAGCCCTCTTATACCTGCAAATTCTAGTTTTCTCAGAAGAAGTTCAATTGATATTGTGTCGAAGGCCTTTGCCAGATCTAAAAAAACTCCTAAGGACTGTTCTCCTTTTTGGGTGTAAGTAGCAACCAGGTTAGTCAGTAACGTCGCCGCGTCTTCAGTTGACCTTCCTCGCCGGAATCCGAACTGTTTGTCTGATATCAATTTGTGTTTTTCGAAATAGTTAACTAGCCTGTTGTTGACTAATTTCTCTAGTACTTTGGACAGAATGGACAGAAGTGCGATTGGTCGATAATTTTCAGGTAAGTCTGTAGCGCCGCTTTTGTGTATTGGTCTAACGGAAGCAACCTTCCAGCACTCCGGAAAGGTTCCTGATTCTAAACTTAGATTAAAAATGTGGGTGAGTGGTTTGAGGATTGCATTTTTAATTTTTAATATAAATCTTGTAGTGATACCATCAAGTCCTGGTGCGCTGTCAATTTTAAGTTGATGAATATATTTACTTTTTTCTTCTTCGTCTGTCGGGTGAAGAAAGAATGAGTGTAGGAAATTTTCACGGGGTTTGTATGTTTTGACGAGGGATCCTTGAGTCTCAGAGATTCGTGTATCATCTGCAAAGAGTACCATTTTTTGTCCTATGAATTTTGGGAGGTCATTGATATATATCAAGAAAAGCGGTGGTCCCAGAACGCTTCCTTGAGGCACGCCATATTTAATGCACCTTGGTTCGGAGATATATGTGGTTTCTAATTTAGTTGTAGGACATATTCTAGAGATTTCCGTACATTATAATCTATCACTTAGGTATAATTCTAAAAGCTTCAGGATGTTCCCTCGAATGCCATAACCATGTAATTTTTGCAGTAGAATGTATAGTATATGCTATACTTACACTTTGTACTATACTTACAATTGTCATACCATATACCATTTATCATCCTTTTTTATTGATTTGTTTATTTATACTCAGCGAATCGATCTAAATACGATTCGTTTTCATTATATTTGCTGAAATAAAATATCAATTTTCATAATTTTCAATGTTGTGACATGTACGTCAGATTTGCCAAACTGACGTACATTCTTTCTGTCATAGAGTTTCTTACTAGCTTAGTCTATGATGAATACTTTTTGGTTTATCTAATCTAAATTATATTTTTCAATGTTTAGCTGAAATATTGTATTTTATAGATAATAATGATTGTTTACTAATAACTTAATTTTAAATTATATTTATAAATTATTTACGCATTCATGGTTTTATGAAGTAAGTCTGCTATGTCCTGGCCGACTACACTTGTCAGATGAGATGATTTTATGGCCGCAAGAAGAAAATCTGGGATTCAAAAATGGAAGGAGACTACTGTGGAAACGAGCTGACGAGGCAGTCGAAAGGAGACTAGACGAGAGAGCGTTTTCTTAAATGTGAGACTGAAGAATTCTTAAAATTGGAGACAAGACAGATTCTTGAAGGTGTTCCATCTAAAGATACACCTGGGACTACTACTCCCAATCTTAGTATTAAAAACTGTCGTTGTGCCATCCCTGCTATTCATCTCGCGGAGCTGCCCTGGGTCTAAAAGCTGGTGATCCAACTCTAAAGATCTACCAGGACCTCAACTCCTGTTCTTACAAACGCCGCCTTCCTGTGGAGCAGACCTGATTCATCGTCCTACATCTCCACCTCTACATTTCATCGTGCTTCAACAGTGCTAATAATAATCGTGTGTTTAAACTCAGAAACTGCTTCCAGAGTGCGGGTTTGTTACGTCTTTTTTATAAACACTTGTATTTTTTATCTCATTTGTAAAACCATCCATATCTCTATTAAATTTTTAAATGTACAAGTCTACTCTTATCCTTTAATTCTTAACAGGAACTAGTAGATTTGTTACAGTTTGGCGCCTAACGTGTAATCAAGACTAGATCTCATTCAATTTATATTTGGTATGTAATTATTTCCATCATACTTCATCACTTCATCATTTACTCGACACTTCTTCGTACTGAATATCACCTTATACTACACCCCCACACACATTACTTTTACCCTCTGGTAATTGTCATCCATTCTTCGCTTGTGGAGTGTTCTTAAAACCATTCGTGGTCACTTACAAGTTGGGGTTTGGCTTACTCTACGACGTACTAGGAGAATATCCTATAGACGTTGCCACCTACACATAACTCTCTATTAATACCTCACTACCCTGCAACCCACACACTTTCATACCACTGCGGTTACTCCCGGGTAATCGTACCCAGTCTTCGCTTGTAAGTGTTCTTAAAACCACTCGTGGTCACTTATAAGTTGGGGGCTGGGATACTCTACGATGGCTGCAGGACAATATCTTGTGGTCGTTTATACAACTATAACTAAACATTTACGTAATTATTCATCATATTATTTTAATTTTGGCATCATAATTTGTCAGATTTGTTATTTAAGTGTTGCTAGGTAACTTGAACAGTGCGACGCGGATCTTTTTACGATTTGCAGTGGCGCTGCTTGTCGAGAAAACATACATAAATTTGGTACATTTTTCTTAGTTCCTATTTTTCCCACCGATACATTTATTTTGTGTTAGAAACTTTTTCGTTTTTAACAATAACTTCACGCTTATAATTCTCCAGGGTTAGGTAGAAGTATATCTTTATCTTAAAATTGTTTCATCTTTTGTTGTAAATTCATGACACTATGACAGATGAGTTTTCCCCTATTGTTGTGACTCCTTCACTGTGAAGCCCCATAATGTATAGCCCTCCTATTTCCTTCACTTCTTCTTCTCTCTTCCTTCTCTATCCTCCCATGCTTTAAACTTTAAGTTAATTCTATTTAACTTCAAGAACTTAGGCTTGGATTTCGAGTTCCTTAACTGGAACTCCCTCTTTCGATTCGTTGACCTCCTAAAGTCACGATCTTCCTCTTTTGTCTCGATGACTCACTATGTTCTCGATGTACAACCTTTGACTTAATGTCTACTTGTGACTTAATGTCTATCTTTGGCATGAAAGTCTACCTTTGACTAAGAGTCCCTCTTTTACTCTTTGACCCTCTTCCCCTTATTTACTCTTATACCCTGTTTAGCTCTCGGACCCTCTTCTAATTCTCTCTAGCACAATTTTTACCTTCTTTTGCTATCTTTTACATGAATTTTTTATCCTTCGTATTACACTCATGATTCATCTCTATCTTCTTTCTTTCTTCTAACTGTAGAGTTCTTTTCGGCCTATTAAAACTCTATTTAGTTTTTTTTATTCTATTGGTTCTTAAACCATTAAAGAAGTTTATTTTCTTTAATCTCTCTTTTTATATCTGTTCTTATCAGATAAGTCTAAGAAGTGCTATTAGGTACATGTTACCTAACCTTCTTATAAACTAACTCTACAAGTTAGTATGACTATTTTGTTATTAACTCTGGAAGTTGATTGGAGCGGCTAACAACTCCATAAAAATAAGCCCTTGTTAAAACTAACTTTGATTGGAGCGGCTAACAACTCCATAAAAATAAGCCCTTGTTAAAACTAACGTTGATTGGAGCGGCTAACAACTCCATAAAAATAAGCCTTTGTTAAAAGAATCTTTAGATTTTCATCTAATTAATGGTTTTAGACGTGAGCGGATAACAACTCCGAAAATAAGCCTACTGTTATTAATTTTTCAGGTTGAGTAGTGATCATTGAATGTGAATCCTACCTGACCTAACTTCGTAAGATGTCGGTGTGTTTGAATGAGTTATGAAAGTTTTGTGAATGCTGTTATAACGTTTGCAAAATTTTTGTTCTAGGCCAAAAATTTCTCGGGGTCTTTGGGGAAATATAGTATATGCTATACTTACACTTTGTACTATACTTACAATTGTCATACCATATACCATTTATCATCCTTTTTTATTGATTTGTTTATTTATACTCAGCGAATCGATCTAAATACGATTCGTTATCATTATATTTGCTGAAATAAAATATCAATTTTCATAATTTTCAATGTTGTGACATGTACGTCAGATTTGCCAAACTGACGTACATTCTTTCTGTCATAGAGTTTCTTACTAGCTTAGTCTATGATGAATACTTTTTGGTTTATCTAATCTAAATTATATTTTTCAATGTTTAGCTGAAATATTGTATTTTATAGATAATAATGATTGTTTACTAATAACTTAATTTTAAATTATATTTATAAATTATTTACGCATTCATGGTTTTATGAAGTAAGTCTGCTATGTCCTGGCCGACTACACTTGTCAGATGAGATGATTTTATGGCCGCAAGAAGAAAATCTGGGATTCAAAAATGGAAGGAGACTACTGTGGAAACGAGCTGACGAGGCAGTCGAAAGGAGACTAGACGAGAGAGCGTTTTCTTAAATGTGAGACTGAAGAATTCTTAAAATTGGAGACAAGACAGATTCTTGAAGGTGTTCCATCTAAAGATACACCTGGGACTACTACTCCCAATCTTAGTATTAAAAACTGTCGTTGTGCCATCCCTGCTATTCATCTCGCGGAGCTGCCCTGGGTCTAAAAGCTGGTGATCCAACTCTAAAGATCTACCAGGACCTCAACTCCTGTTCTTACAAACGCCGCCTTCCTGTGGAGCAGACCTGATTCATCGTCCTACATATCCACCTCTACATTTCATCGTGCTTCAACAGTGCTAATAATAATCGTGTGTTTAAACTCAGAAACTGCTTCCAGAGTGCGGGTTTGTTACGTCTTTTTTATAAACACTTGTATTTTTTATCTCATTTGTAAAACCATCCATATCTCTATAAAATTTTTAAATGTACAAGTCTACTCTTATCCTTTAATTCTTAACAGGAACTAGTAGATTTGTTACAAATGTTATGATCAACCAAACCAAATTCCTTCGTCATATCTGTATACATATAGCGCACAAACATGTTTTTTTTATCGACAGATGTCAAGACACTTGATAGTAGGTCAAACAGTGCCATATTAATATTGAATTTTTTTCTGAATCCCTTTTGTTCATTGCAAAATAATTTAAATTTTTCGAAGTAAGCATAAATGGAATTATAAATTACTTTCTCTAATATTTTTGAAAATACAGGGATTTTTGCAATTGGTCTATAATTTTTAACATCATTTCTGTCATTTCTTTTAAAAAGGGGCTTAATTATTACTCTCTTTAAGCTATTTGGGAATATACCATCAGCAATACAGAGATTGATTACATGTGACAATGGTGGCGCTATAACTTCCTTGACATATTTTATCACTTGGGTTGATATACCATTATGTCCGACAGTATTTGTATTCTTGAGGCTATTAATTATTTTAACTATGTCATCATCTGCAACAGGCAACATAAATAATGAATTCGATGTCAGATTGTCAGTAAACATTTTCTTTGTTGACGTGCAATTCGTTTGTGGATTGTTTTCAACAGCCTCAATAAAATATGTATTAAATTCATTTGCTATATCCATTGGGTGCAGGTTTGCCCGATGTACAAATGAGGTAAAAATCACTCTCTTTAGAGCCTTCTGTACATCTTTTTACACCTGCAGCCTGTGGGCAGTCTATACTCAAAGAGCGTACAGTGCCCTACGGGTGCAAGCGGTGCGCGTCAATGGTGAGCAGAGTACGGGCTAGTCGCAACAGCGTTTTAAGTATGATAGCCAGTAGACTTGACTGTCTGTACATGAGTCGATGTATTAATACTCACATAAGTATTGATACCTTGATTCATGGATCAGGCAGGGGGCGAGTAGATTAAGGTTGTATTACTAACACTAGTTATAAGTTATTATAATACGAACAAATTGGATCCTAGTTATCTTAAATAAACGTTTATTATTATTATTATTTATGGAATATAAAACTCTATAACGGTTAAAAGTCAAAATCAAAGTCAGAATAATTACTCAAGTTACATGACGACTTACCACCGACCGACGTGACGTACTTACTACGTACCTGCGATTATTTTACACTAACAACAAAAAATGAAAAAAATAAAAAAAATGCAAAAAACCCGACTTCAAAAACACAAAAAAATAAAAAAATACTTTAGCTTCAGAAGTCGGTGACAACAAAACAAAATCAAACTAATAAAAGTCACTCACACAATATTTTTTTTATTTTTGATGTCGGTTTTTTTTTTGCAAAAATTTTTTTTTTATCTTAAATAACTTCAAAACTATTTAACTTAAAATTATAAAAAAAAAAAATTGTAATGCTCACAATGAGGGCTCATTGTGAACATTTCACGGACAGACAGACAGACAGACACGCGAGTAATCCTATGAGGGGTTTCGTTTTATTCCTTTTGAGGTTCTACCCTAAAAATAACTGCTTTAGTGATTTCACGAATACTTAATCATTTCATTGGATTCACAGGTCCGTTGGTACCAAAACAGTCGTACAGGAATAAGGCATTAGATGCTTCAGTCGAAGAACTTAGCACTCCTGGTTTTCCTCGAAGGTACATGGACGGTAAGCATAATCTTTGTTATACTGATTCCCGTGGACATAAACCATACTTAGGCCTTAGTTTTAATATCCATAGACTTGTATGGTAGCTTTCACTGTTCAATGTGCGCCGGACGCGGCCATCCGAAAGTCCAGCCGGGCGCCCGAGCGTGTCGCGTGCGCCGGTTGACGCGGGGCTTACTCGTAGGAAGCATTCAGAACGACTCGTGCCTAGGGTTGCAAAATTACGTAATTTTACCGAATACGCTGGTAAAGTACGGGTATTTTACGGTAATTTATATAAATTACGGTAAAATTACCGGCTACTTATGGTGGTATGATGACGGTAAAATAAAAAAAATAGGTAAAATAGGTATTTTTAATGATTTGTAAAAAAAATATTATTTTAAAACATAAACATGACGAAAATATTAAAGAAACAAACCTGTTTCCTTTACTTGATTCCTCACCGCCATTGGAATTATGTAGTTAGTTACTACTGTTACTAGATATTGTAGCTATTATTTAATTAAACACAAACAAACTTAGGTTAAGTATATTGAATATGCTACCTTGCCGACAAAGAGACTGCATAGTAAAACTGCTTTCGTTTTTACCGAATCCTACCGTATTTCACCGTAAAATATAATATTTTAGTAAGTGCTAAGTTACTTTTATAAATCTCGGCCTCATTTCCATTGTTGTAAAGAACAAGAGCGTGCGCCTGCACTCGGAACGCTGTGAAAGCACATTACGACTGGTCTTCAGCGCATCCGGCTGGCGCTGACTTCGCTTTGAAATGAGCCTTAGAGTCTTTCCAGACTAGCGCGTATTTTTTAGCGCGTATAAGCTCCTATTGGCTTACGCGCTAACACGCATTCCAAATTTTGCACTTTAAAAAACAGAACGCGTCCCTCGCGGCTTGTCCTTATATTTAGATATTTTTTACATTTTAGGAAAGCTTACAAACTAATAACATTATTATAACTAAATATATACATAAATTGCTGATAACAAGCCTACACAGATAAATATTAAAATATTTAGTTCCTTAATGCTTAAGTTACTTTTCAAATTATATATATTTTATTGTACCACAAACGTCCAATACAAAAAAAAAAACAAGAATCTAATATTACTTACAGTAGGTACTTTCAAATTATTAATGAAACTGTACTGTACTGTAACTTTACTGTTCTTAATTTAACTGCAAACTTGAAAAATAAACAGTTCGAGTGCATGCAGGTGTCTCCTGTTCAAAAAATATATATGAACATGTAAGCGCGTCAACGTTCGTACGAGTAGCGGATGTGGCAAAAGGCGTGCGTATACGCGCGTACCAGCGATTCCAAAAACAAGCTTAAACGCGCGTACCAGCGCTTCCAAAAACAAGCTTAAACGCGCTGAAAATACGCTAAACCGAAACCTTAGACACACCATGTTTTATATCGATGCCCCCCAATTCTCTAACTTAATTAGTGTTTTTTTTTTTAATATCTCCGCATATCTCCGCATTCCGGAAAGCATTAAATTTAAATGGAAAAACTGGCAAAGTGCGAGTTGGAATCGCGCACGATAGGTTCCGTACCATTATCTAAAAAAAAAAACACGATTGTTGTATGGGAAAATTATTATTGAATATTTTTATTATTCTGTTTTTAATATTTGTTGTTATAGCGGCAACAGAAATACATCATCTGTGAAAATTCCAACAGTCTAGCTATCACGGTTCATGAGATACAGCCTGGTGACAGACAGACAGACAGACGGACAGTGGAGTCTTAATAGTAATAGGGTCTTGTTTTTACCCCTTGGGTACGGAAATCTAAAAATGAGGCTGTAACATACTTGTCTGACTATATCTTTGTTAATAAACCCTTTTTTGTAGGTCCCATAGTACCAAAGCAGACATATAGGAACAGTGTTTGTGTATCTGATGATTCCGATGAAGACCATAAGTTTCCTGGTTTTGCTCGAAGACAAATAGAAGGTATGACTCTTGCTCCTCATCTTGCTGCTGTCCGATATTACTTGGGGTCTTGTCGCAAGACGTTTTTACCCGACTGCGCAACGCAAAGGACGGTAATGTGTTTATCCGCCTATGTATGTATACATTCCTTTGTGGCGTTCTAGAAAACAAACGCGTGGGCCGATTTCGATGATTCTCAACTCAATCTTATTTGTCTTAATCTTGCAAATGTCACTAAAGACCTGGCAGCAATCAAAATTCAATATGGCGACCAACAGACGCAATAAAGAAAGAAATAAAGGAAAAATATAATGCTCCCTGCATTACGTGCATACAAAATGACAAAAAAAAAGTTGACAGCTTGCACATCGTGTCTGCGACAAGCAGGTTACTACTCAGCATGATGCTGTACTATGGGGGCCCGCAGCACAGCGCTGGTATTCAGTGGTCACCCGTGAAAAAACGTGACGCGTCAATTTTGAATTTAATTTATTATCATACCTCCAATACTCTCAACGTTTACCCCAAAAAAACGCGCCAATAATGTCTAAGCACATTATGCGAGTGGAAAGTGGGGCGGGCGAGCAAAAATGGTTTTTTGAACGCAGTTTCTGGTTTTTTCTTTATTCCGAGCATTTTTCTTGACGAATGACCATTATTTCAAGATCTATAACAAATTAAAGTTGGTGTTTTTTTTCAGCTAAATTTGTACAATTAGCAGCAAAAGGAGTTGCTCCTCCTAAATCGTTTAAACTTCCAAGTAAGTGTACGAGTATTCATTTAAGAAGCTACCTTAGTTTTATCTGAAATGTATTCTTATTACCAATACTATTCTGTAAAGTTCATTTGGAACCTCACTCAAGTGAGCGCACACAATTCGAAAGCGAACTCATTTGTTTTTAAAGTAAATCCAGCACCTTAGAACCTCTTTAAATCCCCTCCACACTCTACCGACTTCTTCCTTCACTGTACACTACTCGCCGTGCGGCTGTGGAATTCACTTACGCCTGTCATTAGGGACTGCCAAACTGTTGCAGTTTTCAAAAGAAGAGTGAAAGAATATTATCTTTCCATTTCGTCATAGTTGCATGAATAGGTATGTGTTATTAGTTATTTTATTGTATTTATAGTATTTTTATATGTATCGTCTTTGATTCTTATATGGTATAAGTATTAGATTTAAATAGTTCTGCTTTATTTTTTGTATTCCATTTTCTTTTCTTCTTTTACACTCAATGTCTACATGTCTTTTTTAAGATTCTCCATTCGCAGGTATACTGGAAGAGATTTCATTAGAAATAAGCATTACTTTGTACTATTTTCTGCGTTCCTTTTTTTTCTGTATTTAGTGTGTACATAAATAAATCATCACGGATGCACAACGAGACACCGTTCGAATTTCGATGTGTTTTTGTGCTGCGGCAACATAATTGCCGTTTTACTAATGATACATTTAATAGTTAAAAACATAACTCGGTGGGTTTTTTTTTGTAGAACCATTGCCTCGTTCGCCACTGTCGCCCACACTGGGGAGGGCACCAGCATTCAACCCTGCACATAGACCAGGTACCTACTAACTTATTATTTATTTATTCGTCGGGTAGTCGGAGTATTTACTGTTTAGTATCGTAGATATATATTTTGTTTAAAAAATATATTTAAAACGATTTAATGTGGTAAGTGCATATTTTTTAAAATTTTGTGATTTTACCTTGTTATGCTGTGATTTTATTTTGATATTTTGTGATTGATCATTTTAATAAATATGGTTGATTTTTACAAATTATCTTTCATAATAAAAAATCATCAACAAATGATGAGTCTCAATAAGTAAGAAGTAGTGCCAATATGTCACAGTGCTACTGTACGAGAATATTTTACTCCCAACGAGTCACACTCTTCACTTAGCGTGTGATCCGTTGGGAATAAACTCAAAAAGTTGTCCTATCGAGTAACAGGGTGACTAGTTGGGATTTTTATTCACAATTTTTCCCAACGAGTCACAGTGTGACTTGTTACAGTGTGATTCGTTGGGAACAAACGAATATTATCCTTGTTTCAATAATGCTCGGTAAGTTAAACCTATTCTTACTTGAAATAAATAGAGGAGCCTCCGATAGAAACATGGCTGTGATACCTTCCGAATAAAAGTCTAAGCCGTGATGGCGGACGTGGGTGTTTCGCCCATACATTTTTGCCCACCATCCTTTGCATAAATGATTTATTTGATTTGATGGAGTGTGTAGATTTTCTACTGTTATATCACAACTAGCTGTTACCCAGGGCGGTTTTGGTCAGAAATCACCCCACGGACAGGTTGTAAATAAAACCTACGGTACTCGGGCATAATGTAGCTTCCTATTAGTGAAAGAATTTTCAAAATCGGTTCAGTAGATCCAGAGATTACCCCCTACGACCTCACAAACTTTATATATTATAACTTATAATATTAGTATAGATACTATAAATAGAAAACAAAATGTTTACTTTTTGGTATGCTAGCTTAGTCACTCCTAAATAACATCGAAAATTATTATAATTTCCTCAAATGGACGAGCGTCAATAATGGCGTCAATGCATATTATTTATAAAACATACTCGAAGTAAATAAGGAAAATCGTAATATTTATGCCTGGCTCTTTGGGCAAGCGTGACGGCTGAGCATGAGGTCCTGGGTCCGATTCCTGGGTCGGGCAAAACGTTGTTAGGTTTTTATATTAGACATTACTCAGTGGCTCACCCCTTCTTACATATGACATAAAAGTAACTGGGGATATGTGGGTGTACTACTAGCTACACCTCTACCTAACCCCTTGGGTATTACAGGCGATATGTTATATTATATTCTTATTCTTTATTGCACACAAAATATAAAAGTAGGACACACAAAATTACAATATATAACTTATGTACAACGGCGAGCTTAACCCAGAATTGGGTTGAATTGGGTTTTGAATTTTTATATTGTTGCAGAACCCGTGTCGCCCTTACATCCGAAAAAGCTTCCAGTATTTCCAGCATCAGCGCCTTTTAGAAAGCAAGGTTTGTAACATCTTCTGCCATCCTAGTGGCTTCAGGGTGGGATTTACCGGGTGATTGGTATTGGGTGCATTCCTTGAAATTGATGATACTAGAACGATTTTGACCCATAACTTGGGGTTCAAACTGGGTTGGTTTTTCGAAATCGAACTTTTAAAGTTTTTTTTTAATTGTCCACCTCTCCACCATAAACTGCTGATTGTGAGAAATCTACTTCGTTAAAGATGTTAAATTGATACTTTTCTGATAGCTCATGAACGAATGAATCCTTCAAAAACCAATTTAACATAAAAGTATATCTGCCTTTGGAAATTAAGCGCCATAAAGGACATGTTCTGTTTTTTTTTTAATTTCCCTTGATTTTCGAGGCAGGTTTCTCAAAATAAAGGTACTGGCACTTGTCGTGCAAATAACAGGACCGACTTCCTTGTAATGAGACAAGGAAGTCGGTCCTTTGCGGGTGTATATTAGGTACACCTCTGCCTTTCCTCCGGGAATTACAGACGTGGTGTTAATAAATTATATTATTTTTACAGAACCCAGCAGAATGTCGGATGACGAATGGCAGTATGAACCATTGCAGCCGTCGAGTAAATACCTCAATAATTTTTCTACTACAAATAATTATAATAGGTAATAACTGTAATAAGTTAATTGACTTCACAACTGTTGCCTTTTGCCACTGCCTATCCTTAGCGGCAAAAGTCAATGTCAAAATCATGATGAATGAGAAGACTAGCTTTGTTTTTGGGATGCCACGCATGCATCTGTGGTATGTCTGGTATTTTAGACAGTAGCCAGTGGTAACAAGATACATATTTCATTGTTCAATGCCACGAAGCGAAATCACCTTTGATGCCTTGGGGCCGATCCGTTGACATTGGAATCTGTATCATTTTACGACTAGCTACGTATGAATTTACGTTGGGTAAATATAAAACGCTTTGCCCTGCCGTGCTCTCTGTGCGATGTCTCTCACCATCAGGTGACTCCATCAGCGTATTCTCCACTCAGTAACATACAAAACTGCCATCAATGTATCTAGTCTAATCTTTCTTTACCAAAAAATGTTGGTAAGTAATCTCAATCAAATTAATGTTACAATTTAGTTAATTAATATTAAGCATATGTTTTAAGGCCCATTGGCGGCATAAAAACTCGAACACCTAGGCACTAACCACGGAGCAAGAAAGAAAGATTTTGGTAATGATCTCTTAAACTAACCATATCATTATTCATTAAAATAACTGTGACATAACAGTAAAACTAGATAATTGTAATTTGTAACAAATATTAAGTAAGTATTGTAAATAAATTATTCTAGAAACGTATCTGTGTTTCTTTTGTGGTTTCAAGACTCATTTGAAATCCAAATGATGATATAATAATGACTAATACTAGGATTTAGTATACCTTGCTGACATGCAACATTGCAGAGGGGTACCTAATATTTCTGAACATTGCATTTGCATCGCGGATTCACAACGAGACACCGTTCGAATTTCGAACAGTGTTTCGTTGTGAATCCGCGATGATTTACTTTAGAAACAAATGAGTTCGCTTTCGAATTGTGTGCGCTCACTTGAGTCAGGTGAACTAGTGAACGCAACAGAATAGCACTACGGGGTCTGTCTAAGGTACATAGTTAAATTCCAGTCGTATACAGGATGAAGTTTTCAAGTGGACGTTGATGGCCAAATCTGAAACTATGAGGAATAGCGAAAAATACTCGAAGGAGTCAGAGCCTGATTTTGATGAAAACTAAAACTCAATATTGGTACCTAGCCAGGAATCGAACCCCTTGATTTCGGAAATTATTTTCGAAAATACACACTGTAATAATACACAATTCGATAGTGTCGCTAATAAGGACCAAATTCTGGGAAATAATGACAATAAAAATAAATATTGGTAAAAGTAAAATAATAGAAGAGACCAACAACCAAGCATGTTTTCAATCTTGTTATTTGGGAAATAATAAAGCTTCCGAAAAAAAAACGTAACTTCCAACGATCTGTGGTTGACTGTAATACTAAGCTTGGTTAAAATGAATTACCGAAAAATGAATACAAAATTAACCGGCAAAAAATCTAGTATTTAACAAACAAACATGAGCATTCAAATTACAATTCTACGAAAAAGAATAAACAAAATTTCCAAAAAAATAATACCAAACTTCAGAAAAAAATACTAAGTGAGCGAAAAAATATTACGTTTGCGAAAAAATACTAGGTTTGCGAAAAAAAAAACTAAGTTTCCGAAAACATGTTCTGCTAAAATAATCGTTTTCTTAAGCTCTATAACTTATGACGCAAGAGCGAGTGATGCGAGCACTGCGACTTGGGGCATGCCGAAGTTAGGTTAGGTTAGGTTACTTTAAACCCTGCAGATAAAAATAGGTGCCCCGCGTAGCGGTGCTACGTCGGCTACGCCTAATTACATTTTGATATTTAACTTGTCGTTGATTTTATTCCTGTTTTATTTATTTTGTAGGATAAAACGCAAAAATTTAAGCTTGTGGAAAAAGATTACGTCAGTAAATGTTGTATTGATTTTCAGAATTTTCAGTATTTTATTCGGTCGTTTCTTTATTTTCCGTTGACGCAAGATTTCATATTTTGAGTATGCTCATTTTTTTTCGGAGCTGTTTCATTTCATTTTTCACCTTATTTTACATTTTTTTGAATTATTGTACACAGAAACATAAAACTTATTTAATATAATTGATTAAATTCATTATGTCTTTATTATTCATTCTTACAACTTCGTGCGACTATCTTTCTGACTACTTCTTTACATTTTACATTTTTCTTTTAACTACTTATTTACATTTTTATTTACTTACTAATAACGATAAATGATGTCTAAATCAATTTATCAGTGATTCAAGAGGAAGGTTTATATGAATAACATTGCACCCGTGCGAAGCCAGGGCGGGTTGCTACTTAAATATATAAGGTAAGTACCTAAATTACTATAGTACAATTAATTAGATAGATAATAAATTTTAATGATAATCAGATAATACCTTATGTACAGACTTTAGCAGATCAAGCTACCCGACACTATCAAATTTTCCTCCCAATCAAACTTGAACATAATGCTTTAGCAATAAAGTTGAAAATCTATTAAATAAATTTGACAGATTGTAGTAGCTTGGTGTGCTGGCGTCTCGTATATTTTACCTATTTAATTAAGATTAATAAATCGATGGTATATTTTTAATCGTAAAATACATAAGAAGGGTTAGGAACGATGTACTGAATACATGGTATAACCGTATGTGCGTCAATGTCATTTCCATCTTGTAACTTCTTTTGTGTTCCGTGAGGTACAATTTACAATGTAGGTATTTATTATACCTACTAGTGTGGGCGATGAAAGAGAGAATTCAAAATGATGGTCTAGCCTTACCAGATTTGCATTTTTAAGACTTTAGCGTGATATAGTGTATAATATAGGGTGTAATGAACAGCCCTCCGCTAATTGACCGGGTGCATTAATTTTACGCCATCAAACTGTAATGTTTGGCGGGTAAAAAGACTGTAAAAAATAACTTGTTTTTGTAAGAGATTAATATTTTTTTAAAAAAAACCTTGTGTAGCTAGAATCATAATTCACCGGAATTTTTCTCTTTTTTTTTCATTAAATTATTACTTGTTACTACTCCTTTATTTCAATGAAAAATTACATACTCTGTACGCAGCATTTATGTACGTAATACGGATAAAATAGAAATAAAAAACAAAACAATAATGGATGTTAAATCAGCTGTCCCTGATCCCTTCCTGGCTAATCGCGTTTCGCTACGTGCGTTTTGCCACGGTAACGATACATTGCGTATGAGGAAATACAAAAAATCTAAATTGGATTCCCATAACGTTCCTGAAATAATTTCTTGTACCGGTCATCTTAGTATGATATACTGAATTCACCCCATCAGTCTGCGGAGAACTGACCCTTACACTCTGTATACTCAGTTCATCTTTGCCTAAGGACAGAAAAAAAATTTGAGAAGCGTGAAATTTACCTTGTAAACTGGACTCTGAATCGCGAACACAACAACGGAACAACTACAGGCCTACTTTGTAAGCCTTCTTTAATATTCAAATGTAAGTAAACCCAATTTTCGCTAAAATAAGGTAAATTATTTGATAATAAAATGTCTAGATGGAGCATCAAATGTGTGAAAACGTGTCAAAAAATATCTGCCGACTGTTAGCTTATAAGTTCGCGCACAGAGACATAGACACAGTGTTTACACTGTGCGTCTATTGTCTCTGTGCACAGCGGGCACGCTGCCGCACGCACACAAGTTTGAAATAAAGTCATATAAAAGCAAAGACAGCAACATCCCATTTTTTCATTTTGGCAACTTTTAATGCAGTATGGTAGTAATGCATCAACTTTACTGGACCGAATATTAAAATCGTTTCAAAACCATCATCATCCTATACAAAATAGAGGTTCTAAATTGAGATTGGTAGCAAAATCAGCAACATAGCCACGTAGTTGCGGCATAGACAGCAACATCCTTCTTTGACGAATCAGGTGTCACTATTCGAACCAACGGTAAAACGGTGGTTCGGTGTATTTTGCTCCCGTAAATCAGTGAAATTAAAGCGTAAATAGTGTTATTATTGACAAAAACGTTATAAAACTTGAAAATGGGATGTTTGCCTAGTCCCTGTGATAATAAAAACAGTCGAAAGAGAAAGGCAGTACCCGAAAAATGGAAGAGGAACCAGGCGAAGCTAAAGCGGTAAGTTGTAGTACAGTTAGATAATCTTGATCATTTCAATTATTTTTTCTAGCTAGATAATCTCGTTTTATTAATTTTATCTAAATAATACTGTTAATTTACTAAACCGATGGTTGGAGTTTCAATACGTTCAGACAATTTTGATCATTTAGGTTTTTTATAAATTCGGTCATGGTCGTGTTCACTATCGTGTTTTCGTTGCCACCACACCACACCATAGACAAGTTTAAAGGTATGTTTTTATGTGATATTTAGGCAGTTACTTACTTTTATGTTTGTTTTAGGTATTCTGCTGTAACTCTCCCAAAGAGATTGCTGTGTCGTCACAAAAAGACTTTTAATTGCATGTCTATAGCAATGACCGACGTTAAGCAATTTTTTGACAATTTTTATGCAGAACCCAATAAATTGAAGCAGGATGCTTTTATATTAAAGCATTGCCAACCAAAAAAAGTAATGCGTCATCGCCGTTCTGCTAATTCAAAATATTCGATGCAAAAATTTCAAACCAAATATTACATTTACTGTAAATCTGCAAAGAAGAAAGTACAAGTATGCCAAACATTCTTTTTGACAGTTTTACAAATCACAAAATATAGAGTGCAAAGTATTATGAAGACATACTTTGAGACCGGACAACTTTTAACAGAAAAAAGAGGAGGTGACCGTATTTCTAATAAAACGCGAAGCTATTAAAAGATTTTTCAATAAAATTCCATGCCAAGAACCTCATTACTGTAGAGGGAATACCAAGAGGTATTATTTATCATCGGAATTGTCCATTAATAAATTATGGAAGCAATATAATATAGAAGCTAGTCATGACTTAAAAGTAAAAAAATCCTACTTTCGACACATATTCAATAGTAACTACAATCTCGGCTTCGGTACTCCAAGAAGAACAGACGTTTGTGCCACTTGTTTGAGATTTTCATCAGAAATCGGTCACCAAAATGATTCTCAAGCACGAAACGATCAAATGATCTCTCAAAGATTACACAAATTGAGAGCTAAAGCATTTTTTGAAAAAGTCAGAGAAGAAAACCCTAACCTAAAGACGTTTTCATTTGATTGTAAAAAAAATTTAAATTTGCTTAAACTTCCTGATCAAGTCGCATACTACCTGAGAAATATTTATTTGTTTAACTTCACAATAGTGGAGGGCTCATCAAAAAGCAAGTTAACTCCTACAAACGTGTTTGCCTACTGTTGGACGGAAAATGTTTTTCCCAAAGCGGCTAACGAAATTGCGTCAGCCTTGTATCACCGACTGAAAAACACAGACTTCTCTTCTTGTCAAATAGTTCGACTTGTCGCTGATGGCTGTGCAGGCCAGAACAAAAACACTATTATGCTGGCTATGTTAGCTAAATGGATGACAGAAGCTCCTCAAAATGTTAAACAAATTGAACTAGTGTTTCCAGTAGTTGGACATTCTTACATACCATGACAGGGTATTCGCTAAGTTTGAAAAGGAAGTCCGGCTCCACGAAGAAATAAATAGCCCCCAAAAATACTTGGACATTATTTCAAACTTTAGTACTGTCACTACCTTGGGAGCTACTGATTGCGAAGTCCTTGACTGGAAAACAGCGTCACAGGAAGTTTTTAAACCTGTAAGCAACTGGCATTTCAAATTTAAACAGTGTAAACGTTTCATTTTAAAACGTTCGAAGAGACCCGGAAATATTTTGATTCAAGGGCATTTACATTATAAATCCGATGATGGAGTTAGCAAAAATGTTTGTAAACCAGGAAAAAAAAACGCTATGATAAATCCAGAAAAAATACGTCCTACGAACAAATTAACTGCCGCTAAAAAAAAAGATACACTAACCTTGCTAAGAAGCCATTGGGGTAACGATTGGCACCTAAACGAAAATTTGCAATTTTTCAAAGAGTGCACTACAAGAATATAATGATGACCAAACTGAGAATAGTAACCAACACGGTGAAGACGGTGACAATAACGAAGAATTGTGTAAGCCAAATGAAGAAATTGATGACATGCATGTGTGAATAATAAGAAATAAGTAAACTTAAACTTACCTATATAAGAATAATATTAATAATTGATGATTAGAACAATAAACAGTGTACGATAAAAAAAGTTTAAATTTATTTATTACCTTAATATAAAAATAAAACCTAAGTATTAAAATTCATAATCATAGCGTTCCATCTTTCTATTTCTAATAAATTCGCTTAATATTTCCTAGTAAAAAGGAATATCTGTAGGTTTTTGAAAAAAATAAGTACCTTAGTATCAAGATTATTTCAGTAAAACATCAACAAAAACAGTCATTACAAATGCAGCAATATCCATGATTGACTGGTGCAAAACCAGCAACGTCCAATTAAGAATGGCTCAAAAGCAGCATTATCCACACATTGGATGCAAAAACAGCAATATCCTAAATGTATTACTTTATTTTGGTAAATGTAGTGTTTCTTAGGGAATTCTGTTTTACAATATCTGATTCTATCATCATTAGTTATCTATTCTTGTAACATAATGTAACTAAAAAGTGGTACATGCAACGTAAACAAAAAAAGACGTCTACTGCCTTTTCAGTAAAAGTGAATGTTGCTGCTTTTGCTTCTATATGATTGTTGCCTCGTTTTGTTTGTTTTGATTGTAGGGCGACGCTCCATCTAGACATTATACAGGGTGCAACAAGACCCTTCACGAAGCCGTCAACTAAGCATTTTGTACATCACACTAAGTAACTTTACGCAAAAATTATTGCAGGGAAACGACTTTTTTTGGGGTGAAAAATCACGTTTTACGGTAGGACTCAATGTAACGCACTCAAAACACTGTGCTGATGGATGCATTGAATAATAGTACGGGGGTTGTGGAGGTGTTTAAAGTAAAAATCTTACATTAAAAACATATAGGTATTCAAGCAAAAACTTGTGAAAAAGTTGGAACTTTGACCCGCAATATCTCCGTAACTAGAAGGTTCCCAGGTATGGTTTAGAACAAAAAAATCATCGCATTGATGGGGAGAACAAGTGACTTTCGGCTTCGTTAAGGGTCTTGTTACACCGTGTATAATGAAAGGGTAAATTATACATTATATTATAAGTTTCTATCATAACTATGTGAAGGTTTCAGTGGCTCGTATATCCATTCTTCATCTGAGGATGCTTGGTTTTCGTTGTAATAGATTTCTGAAAAGGAAATAGTCATATTTTATATATATAGATATTTGAATCGGATTTTATTAACAAATTCATGTTTTTTTTTTTTTTGCACGGAACCCTTATCCTTTTTCTATAATTAAAGAAACCTAAGTTACTCCTTATAACATCAGCCATCAGCCAGTAAAAATCGGTCCAGCCGTTTCGGAGATTAGCCGGAACAAACCGACAGACAGACAAAAAAAAATCTTAGTACTGTTACACTTTCATATGCATTCAGTAAAAAGCTGTTATTTTGAAATTAGAAACAGACACTTCAACTTTATTTTATACTACTTATATAAAGCTCGATTACCACTCACTCACTCACTGACTGACATAATTGTTCTCCCTGATGGTGGATGGGAAGGTGGGTATATTTTGACAGATTCGTAAACAAGTAATTCTCGCGAGTATGGGAAAAGTCCCAAACCCCCCGTTTTTTGCCCTCCTCCCCCCCCTCTCTATCGTATCTCGGAAAATAAGGGACCCGTGTTCTTTTTTTTACTTTTACGGATTCGTATAGAGGAGGCTCGGAAAAGTAAAAATCTTTTTTCAACAGGGCTGTAACTTCGTAACGGTTAGAGATAACCATTATGTGTTTGAAGAAATATTATAGTAGTGGAGCGAACCTACGAGACCGAGTGGAGCGAGCCGGCGACCTCCTTAGCGTAACGAAGGTTGAGTGGGTGAAGCGTAACGTTTTTTTACGGATTCGTATAGGGGAGGCTCGGAAAAGTAAAAACCATTTTTCAAAACTCCCCCTCTCCTCCTCCTTTTTTTTTTAAGTTAAAACACGCGAGGAGCTTGCACCTCGCGCAACGCCCAAAATACTAGTTTATTTATATAAATGATGAGCATCAACTTTGCCTCTTAAGCCTAGTGGTTGCAAGCGCGGCTGTTGAGCATGAGATCCTGGGTTCGTTTCCCAGGTCTGGCAAAGTCTTATTGCGTTTTTTCACCGGAAATTTCTCAGCAGCAGTGCGGAGCCTAGATTTATGTTTGATAGCAATAGTTTCGCCACCTTATTACATGGGACTTTTACATACATACCTGGCGAAAAGTAAGTGAACTTGCACCGCTACTTGTACTTGCCTCCAACTTCACGAAATACAACCGTGATGTTATGTTATTAAGGTAGTACAGCTATTCCTAATCAGCTTCTTCTTGCTTTATCGTGTGGTTAGTGCGTAACCTGGTGTCAGAGTTTTTATGCCGCCCATGGGCCTCTGACTTGGCTTTACATGCCGTCGAGAATTATATCTCTCAGGCATGCTGGTTTCCTTACTATGTTTTTCGTACACCGAAGCAAGCGATAATTATACAATACTCACATGAATAATATGAAAAAAAATGATATTTATATTTGTGTGTATGTTTATTATTTATTGGTATATTTTGAAATTTTCCTGTTCTGTCTTTTCTACACATTGTGTCTACATTTCTAATCCAATTTTCCTCTCGCAGGTCTGCTGGGAGAACTTTCTTATGATATAAGCAGTACCTTTGTGCTCCCGTCTTAATTTAATGTCCTGTTAAGTATTTTGTGTGTACATACTTATGAATATGAATCCGGAAATCAGAGATGCGCGTCTTGGGTTCGAACTCGAGACCTATGACTTGGCCGACGGTCACACCACTAGGCTCAGCCTAATCAGCTGTTAAACAGTATTTTACCTTCTTGTACTGGAAGAGGTATAGGAGGTCCCCTCGGTTTTGATGGCGGTGGTCCTGATAACAATGATTTATTATTAGAAAAAGTAATTTATACACAAAAGTACGTCCACTATTTGGCTTTCCATCTGACTAGCCTTTTCCCAACTATGTTAGGGTCGGCTTTCCAGTCTTACCGGATGCAGCTGAAAACCAGTATTATACATGGAGCGACTACCTATCTGACCTCCACAACCAAGTTAGTACTGGGTAATACGATACTCCTTGGTAAGACTACGTTTCCACCAGAGATGAACGAGGATGCGCATAGAGAGGGATGTCTGTGGAACTAACCAATCATATAGCTAGAATAGCTCGAGCTGTGAAAAAGAAGCGATATTATTCGTTAGTTTCACACACATCCCACACTACGCATCCTAGCTCACTTTCTGGTGCAAACGAAGCCTTAGACTGGTTGCCAGAGTTTCAGGCTTCTGACTACCGGTAACGACTGTCAAAGATCTACAAATTATAACCGGGACCAACGGCTTAACGTGCTTTCCGAGACACGGAGGGAACTCGGTATGTAAAGGCTGGTCATCCACCCATGGACCAACCTGGGCAAAAACGGCTTAACCTTTAACATCGACCCGTGTGGATATTATTATTAAGTCAGATAAGTATCGTGACTATCGTGAGATAGAGGGGCTCGACCTATGTTTCATTTCATTCTATCATATTTATTTTTCTTTATCATATTTCATATTTATTTATAAGATGTCCGGCACTATTTTACCTTCTTGTACTGGATGAGGAATTGGTGGTCCCCACGGCTTTGATGGTGGTGGTCCTGATAGCAAAAAAAGTTTATTTAGAGAAGTAATTTACTCAAAACTATTTGCACTGTGGCTTCCCAACGTAGTGTTATTCTGTAAAGTTCACCAGTTCACCTCACTCAAGTGAGCGCACACAATTCGAAAGCGAACTCATTTGTTTTTAAAGTAAATCATCGCGGATTCACAATGCAATTCGAATGGTGTCTCCGTTCGAATTTCGAAGTGATGTTGAGAATAGTGAAGTTTAGAGAATAATACTACAGAGGATATAGACAAGCGACAATCGCTTTCAAAATGATTTATAAAGGTTTTCAACGGGTTTGGCATGTCTGCCTCAATGAAATTAGTTTCTTCGGTAACTTATGTCAATCCAAAATATTTTGACTTTTCGATTATCATTTTCGCTGGTAGAATTTCACTACCTCTGCGTCCTCAAGCTGGTGATAGTCTAAACTCTAAGGCCTCATTCAGAGAGAGACCGGCGCCGGTTGCGTGCGCCGGTCGGGCGTTTCGATATTCATAGACTTGGTATGATAGCGTTCACCGTTCAACGTGCGCCGGTGGTAAAAAATCGTACGTACCGAAGCGCCCGAACGGCGCACGCAGCCGGCGCCAGTAAAAACTACGGCCAGTAGCCCCCGAGACACAACATCCGACTGCTCGGGTGATCCTCATTTTTCTATGGAGGATGAACCACCTTACACCCTGTTCTTCATCTCTAAATAATCGGCAATAGGCTCGCCCCTTATTCAGGGGACTTGAACAAAACTGCATGACAATAGGTGTACTGAGAGGTACACCTCTGCCTCACCCTTCAATCAATGTCATGTTAAGAACACGAAAGAATACTTACTTGGCTTATGTGATGCGCTCGAAGAGGTGTCTGGATTTGACACAATCGGTGCTTGCATAACTTCTAAGAAAAAAAAGATAAGTTGCGTGTTATTATTTACGTTGCCTTAAAGCAAGCATTATTAGAAGTTTCTCCGCAATTCCGCAAATGGGATATTTAGGTTAAGTAATGGGATATTTCAAAACAGACAGATTTAAGAGGTTCCAAGTGAACTTTACTGAATAGTACTACCTGAGGTAAGAATTATTATAGTACAGTCTTCATCTTCAGCCTACAGCAGTCCACTGCTAGACATAGTCCTCCCCAATCGCACGCCAGTCAACTCGATTCTCGGCAACTTTCATCCAGTTGCTACCAGCCACCCTGTGAAGATCGTCGCTCCACCGAGCCTGAGGGCGTCCCACCTTACGTTTGCCGATTCGCGGTCTCCACTCAAGAACACGTCTACCCCAACGGTTATCGGTTCTACGGCTAATATGGCCGGCCTATTGCCACTTCAGCTTACTTTTTTTTGTGAGTTAGTACTGTCTTATATTAATATAAAAAAGAAGTAAGAGACCAACAATCAAGCAAGTTTCAATCTTTTTATTTAATTTTATCTTAGTTTACAATTTAATTTTGAACTATTCACAGAAAAAATAGCTTAGTTTATATAATCGATTAAATTCATATCTTTTTAATATTCTGTTTTACAACTTCATAAATAATAATATGATTATAGTACTATGTTTCTAATATTATAACTGCTTATTTACATTTTTCTTAATTCTGAGGAATGATGTCAAAATTGTATCGTACTTTGTATCTAAATTACTATAATATTAAATAATACTTCATAAAATCGCATTTACCAAAGATCTATTTTAGTGACAATAAAAAAATGTTTACCTACTAAAAATGAATAAATCGATGGTATAATTTTTAATACAAAACACATAAGGTTAAGGTTTTTACCTACCGACAAAACATCTGTAATTTTGAAGTCTGATTTGATGGTGTGCCTATTATTATTATGGACTTCTAGCTAGAAACGGAGATGACCGATGGAGTAAAGGTCTGACCGAATGGTGGCCAAAGTTGGGCTGAAGAAACCAGGGCCATCCAAAAGTGCGCCAGTGACGATATCATCAGTCGCGGGAAACACTTGGATTGGGGCGATTAATCGTGTTAAACTGTTAACCGCGTAGACCTATATGTTTGATTAACCATTATACGGGTTAACTCTTAAATTATATGGGTTAACCATTTAAATATAACGGATTAACCAAAATGAAAGAGACAAAGCACCGAGCTCGGGATAACTCCGTCACTTTCTTGCATGCTTTTTATGTACAAAAATGAAGGGTGCGTGAACCGGCTATTATAGGCTGATTAACCCTATACTACGGGTTAACCTTTAGATTAAAACCCTTAGACGGGTAACCTTTTCTGTCCCTGGTAAAAATAACTGCGAAAGACTGTACTGTGACAGAAAACATAATATTAATAAGAAAAGAGCACTGGGTTAACAAACTGTACTCTGATTCGCCAACATACAAGTCAAGTGCATTGGAACAGCTACAGGCTAGTATCTACCTTACAAACCTCTTTTAATATTCAAATTTAAACCCTATTTTCCCTCAAACAAGGTAAACTATACATTATATATGTTTGTGTCATAACTGTTTAAAGGTTTCAGTGGCTCGTAGGTCCATTCTTCATCTGAGGATGCTTGGTTTTCGTTGTAATAGATTTCTGAAAAGGAAAACAGCAATATTGAAATTACTTATGAGCATCAACAATGCTTTGTAAGTCCAGTGATTGCAAACGCTACTACTGATGACGCGGCCCTGGGTTCTATTCCCAGATTGTTCAAAGCGTTATTGTGTTTTTCCATCAATATTCAATCAAGATTTGAGTCCGGTTGATGGTAATAGGGTCACCCTTATGTGGTTTAGGGTGAAATATAACTTGGCTTGCGTGAGGGGTCAAATAGTATTTTACCTTCTTGTACTGGATGTGGTATTGGTTGTCCCTTCAGCTTTGATGGTTGTGGTCCTGAAAACAAATAATTTCAATTAGAGAAGTAATTAACACGAAGTTATTAACTACGTAATCTAACTAAGTACGATTCTATAAAGTTCACTAGTTCACCTCAACTGAAATGAAGTGAAGTTCACCTCAAGTATAAGCGCACACAATTCGAAACCGAACTCATTTGTTTTTAAAGTAAATCATCGCGGATTCACAACGAGACACTGGCACCGTTCGAATTTCGAACGTGATGTTAGATAATGGCACCAAAAAAGAGCCAATAGAATAATATAATCGCTTTTAAAACGTTTCATAGATAGTGCACTTTTGAACGAAAGTGCAGATGTTTTTTTAAATTAGCGATGAAAAATTTATATATGGGGGGGGGGGGCAGGATGATGTACTGAACTCTACACGAGTACACGCACTACCCTAAAAGAGCTTATATGCACTGAAAATACGTTAGTCAAAAATCTTCCTAAAGAGACAAAATGAACACTTACTTGGTTTTGGTGATTCCCTCGAAGAGGGGTCCGGAATTGAGACAATCGGCACATGCGTAACTGTTAAGAATAAAACAACAAAAATAAAAATTAAGGTTGCTTTGGACCTCGCTACAGTAACAGTTTATTTAAAGGACAAGATTGATTGGAAACGAGGTTACCTTCATATTTAATTTAACTTACAGACAAATAGAACGATGATGATGGTAGATGGATGGATTCACTGGGGAAATATTTCAAACTCAAAGCATTTATTTCAATTAGACCATTACAGGCACTGTTGAAAGTCAAAAACAAAAAAAAAAGCTAAGCTACAGTCACAGTCACGAGGCATAATAACTTGAGAAAGTACTGTAGTTGCACATGCCAAAGCGTAGATCTCTATGGAGAAGAATGAGCAAGAAACTCCATGAACACTCTTTTTAATCAAAATATTGTTACAAAATCTTGGTTACATCATTCACGTTGAGATTATACATATATGTGAGAACGATGTAGAAAGACATGCACATTAAGAGCGCCCAGAGTAAAAGATTAAAATAATCAACACTTTCAAAATAAAGTAATTAAAATAAACCGTGGCAGCTAAGAGATGACCAGTCCCAGCTGACAGCGCCCGTTCACGAACATGACGCATGGCTCGGCGCCATTCAACTCAACCATATTGAAGGGAACCAAACGAAATTTCCGTCACTTCTTCGGCCCAGCTACAGCCGGCTAGGAAGTGGTGAAGGGGGGGCGTTTTTGTAACTTATCATCTGTCTTTTACCAACTACTTTGGGGAGTCAGTCTAACCGGATGCAGCTGAATACCATTATTCTACATGGAGCGACTGCCTATCTAACCTCTCTCTCTCACTGGTAATACGATACCCTTTAGTACGACTGGTTGTTCAGACTTTCAGGCCACTGACTACCTGTAATGACTGTCAAGGGTCTACAAATGAGACACGGCTTAACGTGCTTTCCGAGGCACGTAGGTAACTTGAAATGTAATGGGTTTCCGCGTTTTAGTATGTACCTGCCATTTGTAATTTTTAAAAGTACTGAAACTCAGCCTAATTTTAATAAATTAATGTGGTTTTAATTGTTGAGCTAGAGAGTCAGCCACATGGATCCCCACTCACTGGCGCGCGGTCTACGGAAAGACTTGGTCGCAGCAAGGAAAAACTGCTCAGGTAGAGTTTCATTAATGACTCTGCTCTGGAGTGTAAATGTGGTGCTGTTCCACAAATGATTGAGCACTTAGTATCGTGTCCTGTGTGTCCTTTTGTTTGTGCACTACAGGAACTGATGGACGCTACCGAAAGCGCCAAAATAATAGCTCATTTCTGGGCTGACACCATTTAGATTGCCATCGACACGCTAAGAAGAAGATGGATCGCTGATTTGCAAGCTGAACGCTAATGGGCTTATTATGCTTGTCGAAGTCCCACTAGTAGTTGGAGCAGCTTAGGATGGCTCACACTGGACCCGAGAAGGCGACGCGTAGTGTTCCACGCGTGCCTCTCTTAGACGTAACGGGGGGAGTTGACACTTTACTACCCTCTCAGACGAGGCTCGTAGGTCAAGCGGGCCGGCACTAGTCCGGGGTAGCGGAAGTCGCATTAGATCACGCTGCCCCTCGACAATCGTGTGCACACCGGTGTGGTTTTAGTCAGTATGGGTGTGACCCCTCAACTCTCCCCAGGGCGGAGGACATCCATTGAGGCTTTCCAGCTTAGAATGGCTAATAAACTGACAATAAATCGGTGTGCACACGTGTGACTAAAGAGTGATGAATATAAATGTTGATGGATGGATTATATAAGGAATGATAAGAAAGAGAAAGAAGTAAATGATGTCGTGACGTCTGACAGGGAAGAAAAGAAGAAGAAAACGTGTTGCGACGACCCCAAGTAGAATGGGACAAGGGCGGAAAGATCATGAGTCAGCGAAATAGAACGCTGAATTGACATCAAGCTTGTTATGCCTGTCGAAGGACCGCTAGTAGTTGGAGCAGCTTAGGATGCTGATAAACTGACTAAAAAGTGGTGAGGTATGTTGAATGTGAAATGCTGGTAAAGTATAAGGCACTTTTGGTACCTAAGCTAAAAGTATTGATCAAGAAATATTACCATTGTTTCTCCTTCTGAAAGCCTCCTCAAGTTCGTTCTGGGCATCACCTGTGAAAGACGATTTATTTTACTTTAATATTCTTGAACAAATCATTGGTTTTCAAGAAAACAAAGGGAATACTAATGCCTGTTTTCGGATGTAGCAGATTTAGTCCTGTAACACAAGTCTCGCATAGCTCAGGAGACAGGGTTCCAAATTTATTAACTACACTGGGCTCAGCGATAGGTGACAGTTGCTTTTATACTCAGGCATTTAAGTGTCGCCTAAAGAAAGTTAAATTGTGAAGCAGCTAACATGTGTAGTGTTTTTGAGTGCGTGATTTCACTGCGTAGTTTTGGTTCTCAAAAAGATATTAAGGTTTTTTTTTAATAATATTTCTTACCATTAGGCCTTCTTCTCATGGCCAGCTCTTGCTGCATTGGCGTCATTGTGGGTTTCGGCATGGTATCTATGAAAGAACGGATATAACTATCAATTTATATATAAATCAGATAAAGTATACGCTACGGTACCTAGTCTTCGTGCTTCCGAATTAATACGAATGTCGCGCCACAGAGTCACTCCTCATAGAGGCAAATTCCTGATGGAAAACCCCAATAACACTTTGCCTGACCCGGGAATCGAACCCAGGACCTCATGCTCAGTAGTCGCACTTGCGACCGCTAGATTAATAAGGCAGCCACGGGACCCAGTCCTATGGTAGATATTAAAATATGTATATGATTGAGTAGTAAATAAATCTTTACCATTCCTCTTCCTAAGAGTCTGTTCTAATTCATGAGCCGGAATCATGGTACTCGTATCTGTAAAGGAAAAAAAAATCAATAAATTTTCTTTTCTTTTTTCTTTTTGTTACTAGTGCTATAAAGTTCACTATTTAAAGCTCACTCAAGTGAGCGCACACAATTCGAAAGCGAACTCATTTCTTTTCAAAAGTAAATCATTGTAGATTTATATCAAAACACTTATTCGTAGTGATGTTTCCGAGGTCCTCAAAGATATTGATTTGACAAAGCGTCCAGAAATATAATGAGGCTTTCCCGATTGTTTTTTTTTACTTTGCCTCACACTAGAAATTTCTTCTGAATCGTGGCCACCCACTGTACTGCGCGGGCTGTTTGTTTATTTGAGTTTAAATGTTTGCAAACGCACGTTTTCAAACATTTAAACTCACATACACAAACAGCCAAACCCGGAACCACTACCATCCGTTTACAGGGTGTAATAGGACCCTTCACGAAGCCGTCTACCAAGCATTATGAACATCAACCTGAGTAACTTTATGCAAAAATTGTTGCTGGGAAACGACTTTTTCTTGGGGTGAAAAATCACGTTTTACGATAGGTCTCAATGTAACGCACTCAAAACATTGTGCTGATGGATGGATTGAATAGTACGGCGGTCAGGAGTCATGGAGCTATATATAAGAAAAAAATTACATTAAAACATGTACTTATTTTTTTTTTTTATAAGTACGGTCGAACAAGTTGGTATACACGCAGAAATATTCACAATCCTAGTTTCTGAAAATACTGTTTGCAATTTTATTTTATAAAGCTTACTTATGTCATTAAGAGTCAGTCTTTTATTGAAAAAAGCTTATTAAATAAAATTTGGAAAGTACACGCTTCGGCATTGGATTGTGAAAATTTCCGCGTGTATACCAAATAGCTTGTTCGACCGTACATGTTTAAAACTAAAGTACTACCTACCAAGTAAAACTACTTACCAAGTTCCAACTGTGTAGTCCTAATAGTTTCGGAATATAGTGGCTGTAATATAATTACACGGACAGACAGACAGACGAAACTATAAGGGTTCCGTGTTTTACCATTCAGCTACGGAACCTTAAAAATGATGAAAAATATTTAAAACTTACTGGATCGAGGCCGTGCCGGCTTCGGTGTGACAGGTGGTCTATTGCCTTGTCTTGACGTCAGTGTATTTTCTTTTACGCCCAAAAGATTGCCTGTAGGAACTTTCTTTGGAGGCATTGGAAGTCGAGCTGCAATACAAAATGATACATGAGTATACAAACGTACACTAGAATTAAACAAATATAGCAGTCGTGTTAGTCTCTCAACATCACTTCGCAATGGGGATGGCTAGGAAATCAGCATGCCTGAGAGATATTTCTTGACGGCATGTAAAGCCGAGTCATAAGCCCATGGGTGGCATAAAAACTCTGACACCAGGTTAGGTACTAACCACACGATAAAGAAAGAAACAATGCGGATGGCAACTGTAAAACTAGCATAGCTGGTTCGAAGCATCGTCATTGGGTGAAAATCTGGTAATGTCATTTTATATTTCAAAATAGCTTCACCTCATTGGTTAGGTTGAGACCTAGCTACGATCGCGCCATCTACAATTACCTTTCAACGGTCTTCCAAATTACTTATTAAGGTGGATGCGCAAGAGTAGCCCGCGAAATTTAAATTTTCTTACGTTTATTGCAATTTGCAGGTCAGTGACAGATTGTTTGTTGATGAAAATATAAATCGCGCCAGTAACACGTATGGAGTTACAGAATTATAATCATTTAAATCATCAATACAGCCCTCCAAGATCATAAAATCCCATTCAATAGCTATTTCATGAAAAAGTCATTCTTTGAAAAAGGTTATTCCGATAACTAAAAGAGATTTTTTTAGTTATACAAGTCATCGGAATAGTGCTATCCTCTAAACATCACTTCGAAATTCGAACGGTGTCTCGTTGTGAATCCGCGGTGATTTACTTTAAAAACAAATGAGTTCGCTTTCGAATTGTGTGCGCTTACTTGAGTGAGGTTCCATCTGAACTTTACAGAATAGCACTACTGAATGAAAATTCCCAATAAATGAGGTTCTTACTTCACGCATGGTTTTAGTTACTTACGTGGCACAGCGTTGATGACGGGTGGTTGTTCATAAGTGTTCTCTTCAATTGGTTCCATTTCTGTGATCAAGCATACATAAATATTTTTTATAACACAAGATCATCTTTTTGAGGGAGTAGATATAGGTACAAAGAGACCACGTTAATTGTTTAAGTACATTTTTAGGACAGTCTTATTTGGCTTTAGTGGTACCAGTCACATATATACATACAAATATTTTATAAAATATTTAGGGTGGCATTCTACAAAATTAACAATATACAAGGTGTAATCAGGCCCTTCACGAAGCCGTCAACCAAGCATTGTGTACAACTAAGCTATTGCTGCGAAAACGACTTTATTTTTGGGGTCCAAAATCACGTTATATAAAATAAAACGTGATTTTGTAACACACTCAAAACATTGTGCTAATGGATGCATTGAATTTTTTTATTTAAAAAAAAAGTTGTATAAAAAGTGGAACTTTGACCCCCAATATCTCCGTAACTAGAAGATTCCCGTGTATGGTCTGGAATAAAAAATGGTTGCAATGACGGGGAGAACAAGTACCTTTCAGCTTCGTTAGGGGTATTTTTACACGCATTATAAGACAGTCCCCGTTGCCTTACCGGGGCTTTCCCTTTTTTTAAGCAAGGAAGAAGTGGCGGAACACCTCCTCAGCAACACATCTGTTTGTTAGGTTAGAAGAACCAAACACTTTTTTGTCATGGTATTTTTTGGACTTACCTTCGTAGACTTCTTGAAAGATGTGCTCATGCGGATTGTGTTTTGGAATGGTGTGAGGAGTGTCGTGTAGGGTATTTGGCAGAGGCAGTCGAGGTCGGTTAGACAAATCTGAAAGAAGACGACTCAATAATAATAATAGGCCTCCTGATGGCGGCCATTCTTAGCCGAGATCAGCCATCGACGCGGAAGATATTATAGTGCACACGTGTGTGCGCAGACAAGTTCCTTTATTGTTATAGTGCGATGGGACGGCAGTTCAAGACGATCGGAGAGAGATCTTACGAGAGGCTTTACGTGCTTTCCGAAGCACGGGGGTATCATACCACCAACTTCCAAACTCCGGGCTACTACTGAGTTTCTAAATATATTTTTTCCGACCCGGGTACACGCTCAGTCGTCGTGATTGCGACCACTAGACCAACGGGGCAGCTAAAAGACTCAATAAAGTACACGTCGGCAGAAGTTTTAAATGCCGTAAGTGATTTGCAACGGTCGGCTCAGTATCGAAAGTTGAAAATCCAGCACGCTCAATGTTCCCTTACGTTATTTCATATCTGCACAATGGAGATACCGGGTCATGTTATATAGCTAGCAAAACTCCGCAGACGTTTGTTTTTGGCGATGTTTTTTTTGGATTTACTTGAAGTTTGAGTTTAGAAAATTCGTTTTTTCTAGTTATACAGGGGTAGAAGGGCACAGCGAAAATTTTTCCGTAAATTTATCGTCATTAATTAAAAAAAAGCAGCTGTCCCATGCTTTTTGACCGTGTTTTTAATAACCGACGAAAAATAACTGTGTGAGGTTCAGAATGTTGTACTGACTATGTGGTAACCTTTTTACTTGTATATTGATACCCATCACGTCTGCGGAAACAAAAAAAAAGTTCTGCTTCAGTGTGTTTATTTGATCTATGAATATGGAAAAATAATTCTTCTCTCACAACTAGTTACCAAACAGCGAAAGAAAAATCTTCTCTTGTAACTGGTTAGGTAACTTTAGTTACCAAAGTGGACGAAAGGGTTTTACCAAGTTATTATAGCTGCAGTAGTTTCCGAGTTATCAAGCTTTAAGTTGGAAATGGGAATGGGCCCCCCCACCCAAATCCCGTTACGCACGCGCGGAAGTTTGAACGGGAATTTCGCTTTCGGATGGACGTTTCACTGGTTAAATAGCTTGTTTTAGCACTTGTGAGGGCTTTTAAAATGATGATTGATGTTGATACTAACCATTATGATTAGGCCTCTGAAAGTTAGGAGGAAAGTTCTCCGGCATGGGGCTCCGTGCAGGACTGTTTAGAGCTGATGTTAGCATCGCTTGAGGATTAATCCTCATATTGTGGTCTGGTCTGGGAGTACCTGTAGATACAATTGTGTTACATCATTCTTCTTTTCTGGTATTGACAAGAATTAAGTACAGTATAGGTCCGAGTGCTCAGAGGTTTTTTAAGGAAATTTCTAATTGCCTAGTTGACGCTTCCCGTGACCCAAGGGCTGGCTTTTACCTTGGCCATCTACTAAGTATACAATGTGCAAACGCCGCCAGTCTCTTGGGCACATTACAAACTGACCGCGTTAAGAGCGCCAACCCGACATACTTTTCATACAAACGCTCGTACGTGATTATGCAGTTGTTACACATATATCTTTATTTTTTTTGAACTAATAGGTATTTTGTGCACTATATCTAGGTTTCTATGGGAGCAAAAAATAAAAAATTGTTTAAACAAATTCAGTATAATCCTCCAAAAATGGTTGTTTTGCACAAATTTTACCTGAACTTTGGCCGTTCATAACGTACTCATAAGCTCTAAAAGTAAAGAAAACATCACGATAGAAACCTTGCACATGTAATGGAGATTCTTAATGACAAATATTTATTTCACATACTTGTAAGATTTATTCAAAAACACGTATTTCCTGGAACAAGTTTAAGATATTTTCGAACACTATTTTTCGTTCAATGTCATCGCGCTAGGCGATATGAGGTGCGCGGGAGACGAGTTGTGCGGGGTCGGGTCGGGATAAGACGGGGGAGTTGAAAGGAAATCGCCGCTGTGGCTCTGGATGAAATAAAAAGCTTTTCGACCATGCTCGATTTCACGATAGACGCGCCGGGAAGGGCCCTCTTAAGGAGCCGTTTTTAGATGCCCTTTTATTGTTTGTTATTAGTTTACTTTTTTAGTTTATTTAACTGTTTTTAGGGTTCCGTAGTCAACTAGGAACCCTTATAGTTTTGCCATGTCCGTCTGTCTGTCTGTTCGCAGTCTAGCTCAAAGACTTTTAATACTAGAAAGCTGTAATTTGGCATAATACAGATTAGTTATACCGACAAAGTTGTAAAATAAAATCTCGACAAGTATTTTTTTAGGGTATCTGCAGTACCTAATGCCTCCGTGAGGCTTCGTTGGCCCATAGATAAAAACGCGTAAAGTGAGCCTGCGCGCGTTTTGGCGTAAAGTGGGGATATATTTTTTCTCACGTATCCCATAATGTGGGATGTCGTTTGATAGGTCTTTAAAAAATATTGCGAGTTTCTACCAATAATTTTTCGATTAAGGGATTCGTTTGTGAAATATTAAGCTTTAAGTGCAATTTTTAGTTAGATTCGAGTGTCCAGCTAAACGGCTGTGTGAAAAAATTCACGGTGGTAGTATATTATAACGAAATTAAAAGGAAAACTATCACACTTACTAACTACTAACTATCACGCTGAGTAGGCTTTACAAGTTTACGAGTAATAGTCGACCAACTTATAAAATTTACTTAGATAACATATTTTCCTAAACATAATATAGGGGAGCACAGGTTTTTCAAACTGCTAATGTACACAGGTTTGTTTATTTTATGTTATTACAATAAAAATCATCGTACGGACGCAAATCCGCATATTTTGATGGGCAACTACGGAACCCTAAATTGTGCGTGGTCCGACACGCATGTGGCCGGTTTTTAATCGTTATTTATACATCTAACCAAATACATGGCATTGAAGTGACTGTTTGTAATACCAAAATAACAGCTTTTTATTGAATGCGAAAATATATACGGAAAGTTTAACAAAAACACCTTTTTTAAATTTTTGTCTGTCTGTCTGTTCCTTTTTTTTAGAAAAATAAATTAGGGTAGTGTGCAAAAAAATTAAAACACTTGAAATTGTTAACATCTAATTCAAATAGGGAAGTAATATTTTTTTAATAAAATATTCACGGGAACGAAGGTCGCGGGCAAAAGCTAGTAACGTATAAAGGACAATGACCAAAAGTGGTACCAAAAAGTTGAAAATCTGAAATTTAATTAATTATTGTATTGTTTGTTGAGAAGAAGAATTTGTTTGTATTTTGTAAACTCATTTCTATGTTTAGTGCAAATATCGCACCTCCGCTCAAATAGTGTCATAAGTCAAAAAAGCAAACTTTCGAGAAAAAGGCGTTTGAAATTTATTCCTACTTTATTTTTTCATTTTTCGGGTGTTAAATCGAAAAATAACAAAATTAGCGCTATAAGTTTTTTGTAAAGTTAGAATGGTTTTTAAAGCTCTATAAAATAGTGTATTAGTTATCCTGAACGAATGAAAAAAAAATGAGTTGTGACACTATATGGATAGAATAATTTACGAAATATTGTTTAATTATAACGAATTAACAATAATCAACAGTACAAAATTAAACAGGAAAGTACCTAAGTCTCATATCTTAGAGGAGAACATCTTTAGAATCTTTTAATTAGAATTAACTTCAAAATAACTCTCAAATTGTTATAAAAGCCAGCAAATTGTTATGAAATGTGACAGTTTCATTGCGAAAAAAAATAAGATGTTTCCATAGCCTTAAATACATACACTGTCATAACTCGACAAACAACACTATATACGATATTTAGTTAAACGACCACCTGGCGCAAGCCGAGACAAGACACTGTTTTTGTTTGGTATGACATAACTTTCACATAACATTATAATGACACTAGTGCCATCTAGGGATAAATATTTAAACCATAAGCACGACACTATTTAAGATAAGAAATTGAAGTTTTCTGAAACAAATGGTGCAATAAAAAAGTTTTTAATTTTTTTTTGAGTTAAGACATTATTTGAGCGGAGGTGCGATATGTCGAGTCGCGGGGTCAACCGAATGACGCCATCGGTCACCCGGCAAAACCGATGTATCAATTTACTCTGAAACTCGGGTTTTGTTTACAAAATCAACTTTTGTAGGAGTTAATAATGAGGTGTAGGGTATAAAAAAAAAAACAAAGTTTGATTTTTATGCAGCACGGTACGGGATTCCATAGATCCATGAGCATTGTCCTTTCGATTATTAATTAAAATTTCTTACAACAAAAAAAAAGAACATTGAATTTAAACCTGATTATCAGAAATAGTTTTCCAACTAAGAAAATATATAAAGACGATGGTGTGGTATTGGTAAGAAGTGGTTTTAAGAAATAAACTAGTGAAGAGTACTTACGAGGCATAGTGGTGATTGCTGGTGGTTGAGGAGGTTGCATTGGCATGCGTGCTGCGAGTGAGACAAAATATAGACTTAGAGAAAGAAGGTGACTGCTGAGATGACGAGTAGAAGAGAACTATGGAAGAATAAAACGTGCTGAAACGACCCCAAATAAATTGGGATAAGCGAAGGTCAATAATTACTTTTCAATAGATATTCGATAGAATTTGAGAAGGCCCACTGTTTTTTTATTTATTTCATACAACAACAGCAGTACATACTAAGAAATTGGTATTTTTTGAAAGCACTGTTTCATTCGCTTTATTACCACGCTTTTTAGCTTCATCTGTAACTAAATAAGTAAAAAAATCTGAGAAGTTAAAGACCCACTTTACAGTTTCCGATTAAGCTGAATTTTGCATACATGTTTAGTTTGATTGACAATGCATGGAAAGCTAAGTGCGCTCAAAATCCAATATGGCCGACTAGTTATTTTACATGCATTTCCATGATATGGGTATCAAATGAAAGGATTTGCTGAGAAAAATACGACAAATAAAATGGCTTCATTCTAAAGCGTGTTTTTTTTAAAACTATAATTGATTAACTTATTTTATCTGTAGCGGTAATGGCGACAAATCATCACAACAGCTGATCGGTAGCTGTGGTGCGCACCCTGGGGTTGCTAGATCGAGTTTCTAAGGTTTTCCCATATTCAATCCTTGCAATTTTTTTCCATTATGTTGTTACGGAAACAGGCATTCAAACTCACGGTTGCTAGGTATTTCGATATTCGGCGCCTCATAGATGACGTTGTCACGATTCCCGTCGTCGTCCACTGGAGCGGCTACTTTCATCATCTTCTGGCCAGGGTTTGAGCAGTAGCGAGCTGTGGATATACATAGCATAATCAGTCTGATTTTTCCAAGAATAGAAAGAAAGAAAGAAAAAGTATTTATTAGACTCACACAGTACAATACAAAAAAGGTTGACATAACATTAATATAATTTCTACACTACTACACTACACTACACTTGGATACTATTCTTCTTCATCGTGTGGTTAGTGCCTAACCTGGTGTCAGAGTTTTATACCGCCCATAAGCCTCTGACTTGGCTTTTACATGCCGTCGAGAAATATCTCTCAGGCATGCTGGTTTCCTTATGATGTTTTCCTTTAACGAAGCAAGTGATAGTTATACAATACAAATATGAATCCGAAAAATCAGATGTGCGTGTCTTGGGTTCGAACTCGACCTATGACTTGGCAGACTCAATGACCTCTGTCAGAGAGAGACAGAGTGCGTTTGGTTCATGCTTCTAAACTCGGAGGCTTAGTCCGTGTATCCTCTGTCAGTTAATAAAAGAATTTAAGATTTGATAATAGCCGCGGGCAAACCGCGTCTTCGCTCGCGTTAGGTCGGACATCCCACGAGAACGTTTAAATAGAAAGTGTAAACAGGCGCTTCACGAAGCCGCTAACCAAGAGTTCTTTATATCAAACTAAGTAATTCTACCCAAAAATTATAGATGAACATATTTAAAAAAAAAAACGTTTTTTTTTTGTTTTTTTTTTTTTTTTCTATTGGCGAAACTTACAGCTAATATAATCAATGTTCTTATACAATACAAATTTGAAGACCATTTACAAGTTTCCACAGATAAACACTTGGAACACTCGAAACAAAAATGTTTGCGGTAGAAGTCAATGTAACGCACTTAAAACATTGTGCTGATGGATGCATTGAATATTACAGAGGTCGTGGAAGTGTTTAAAAAAAAAGTTGGGAAAAGTCGGAAATTTGACCTCCAATATTTCCGTAGCTAGAAAGTTCCCAGTTATGGTCTAGACCTAGAGACTAGAGCAAAAAGAAATGTCACAATGATGAGAAGCAGTCTTTTTACACCCATTATAGCTTATGCCACTGGGGATAATGTAGCTTCCCATTACTAGAAGAATCGGATCCAATAGTGCCGAAGATTCCCTACATCCAAACTTAGGTACAGAGTTTACTTTGACTATTTCAAAGATAAGTGGCATCATCTGCCTAGCCTATTTGGGTCGGCTTCCAGTCGAACCAGTGTTTTACATGGAGCAACTGCCTATCTGGCCTCCGCAACCCAGTTACTACTGGATAATACTGGTAAGAGTGGTTGTCAGACTTCCGGGCCACTGACTATGTGTAACGACTGTCAAAGATTTACAAATGCCAGCGTGCTTTCCGAGGCACGGAGTAAACTCGGTATGAGTGATCAGTATCACCCGTACACGGACCAACCTAGGCAAGCCCAGCTTAACCTGAAGTTCGACCCCAGGACTTGTTATTATTCTTATGTTGTTATGTTTCTTTCTAATATTAGTGTAGAACTTTTTTATCTGTTCTGTGGCGTTAAGTACAAGATTGAACGTAACTTACCGGTATCTTCTGGTGCGGCGTCCGACTTCCTCGACAGATTGTTGTGCGTGTTCAATGTAATCAGTTTTTCAGCTAGAAAAAAAAGGAAACGTTTATGAAAAGCTCAATTTTGATTATTGTGGGGTGCTTACATTATGATAAGAATGTAGAATATTCATGTTTTGTAACTAGTACTTTATCGGCGCCTTTATCTGCCTTCTGATGAGATGTACAGTCGACTAAAGCTACGTCTGCTCATTTTTAAAACAAAATCACGTGCACATGATTATCCCCTCTTTTTGTACAGACCAATACAGTAATAAAATAAAAAATACCGAAAAATATCATATTAATACTTTGTTTAAAAAAAATCGCAGGCTTTAATAATGATCACATATGTTTGACCACCAATAGGAATAAAAACCAATACCACCAACCAACCAATACCAAGGAAGATAAAGTTTTTAAGAGTTTATAGCGGCTGCGCGCAGCAATCAGGAATAGTCCTTACGGTAGTCATAAGCAAGCTTGGTCGATAGTACCTAAAAACGAGTCAAGAGCGAGTCGGACTCGCGCATGAAGGGTACCACCATCTTAGTATGGGAGTTCCCTTTATTTTTTTATTGTTTGTTGTTATAGCGGGAACCAAATTAAACATTCTGTGTAAATTTCAAATTGTCTACCTATTACGGATCATGAGATATAGCCCGCTGACAGACAGACGGACGGACAGCGGAGGATTAGTAGCCCTTTTTATTTTTTTGCTGTTGGGAAATCAGCAAATGACCCTGTATGACCCCTCCCACTCTGGGCGGAGCGGAAAGCCTTAGACTTGTACTGACTAAAACCCATCCATGTTCCTTCTTTTGACCTTTGTGTTCCAGGGCCGCGGTATCTCTTTCGAACAGTCCCGCAACCCTGGTAGGTAGGTAATACGGCGGTCCCTTTAGTTACCTTTCGGGAGCGAAACCTTAATAAAGGATCTCAAATAAATCGGAAAAGCGCAGGAAGAGATGGCGATGATGTATACAGGGTGTAAAGGACAGCCCTCCGCAGACTGATGGGATGAATTCAGTATATCATACTAAGATGACCGGTACAAGAAATTATTTCAGGAACTTTATGGGAATCCAATAAATTTGATTCGTTTTATTTCCTCATACGCAATTTATCGTTACCGTGGCAAAACGCACGCGTGTAGCGAGCGGTAAGCGCGACGACGAGTTCGACGAGCTCTGTAGCTAGGCAGAAAGTGAACAGCTGATTTTACGCGTCGTTCGTTAGAGTATTTCAACATCCATTGTTGGTATTTTATTTAAGCCGTATTATTTACATTAATGGAGTGCTTCGTACAAATAATGTAATTTCAAATTGAAATAAAGGAATAATAACTGGAGACAAAATCCAGTGGAATATGATTCAAAATAAGGAGCTGAATGCAGACAGGGTGCATTCAGCTCCTTCAGTTTGCGGAGGGCTGTCTCTTGCAGCCTGTGGATATATGTGTAGAACATTTTATTGGTATGTTAGAAGTACTGTGAGAGGAATTTATGAAAGTGTTGCTAACTTTATTTTATTTTCACTTGAAACGCTTTACTTTGTTATTTTGTATATTTTAATGTCTTATTGCCTCGTCCATTTTATAATTTTAGTTACTTATTGTAATTGGTTGTAAACGCAACTGTTTTAATTAAATAAATAAATAGTTGTGTATATGTCAAGAAACTTACCCTTAGCTTTCAAGAACATGATATACGCCGCTTGGGCTACTATTATAGCCACTAAAACCGCACCCACAACGCATGCAATGATGATGGTATTATTAGCTGCAACAAAATAAAAAACATTCCTGTTTTAAATGACTAGTGGATTCGCCCGCGTGGACTTCGGAAGCTAACCTACAGGGACGAACCATTGGATAAGAAGTATCCTATGTGTCAATTGAGTTAGTTTCACGTATTACTTTAGACAATTTTAAATGTGAAAAATTGTGGGTTAGGATTTTTTTTAATACCATCAACTTTTTAGTAGTGTGCGGACTGCCAAGTCATAGGTCTCAAGTTCGAACCAAAGACACGCACCTCTGATTTTTCGGATTCATGTGCATCACTACATAGTATAAAACAAAGTCGCTTTCTCTGTCCCTATGTCCCTTTGTATGCTTAAATCTTTGAAACTCCGCAACGGATTTTGATGCGGTTTTTTTTAATAGATAGAGTGATTCAAGAGGAAGGTTTATATGTATAACATTGCACCCGTGCGAAGCCGGGGCGGGTCGCTAGTATTGTATAATTATCACTTGCTTTGGTGAAGGAAAACATCGTGCGGAAACCAGCATGCCTGAGAGATATTTATCGGCGGCATGTAAAGCCCATGGCATAATCAGCCTACTATGTTCCCACACCTGAGACACAGGCGTCCTCTCTATGAGAGGGAATGGGCTATAATCCACCACGCGGGCCCAGTGCGGGTTGTAGATGTCACATGTCTTCGAATTGTTCTAGGACATGCCGGTTTTCTCAGGTTGTTTTCCTTTACCGTTTTGAGAGAGCAGTGGTGATGAAATAAATTACACAAAGTTATGCGCCTGCCTGGATTCAAACCCCCGACTTACTGTTCGTAAGTCGGGGCCGCCACCACTGGGCCACCGCTGCTCTCAAAGCCCATGGGCGGCATAAAAACTCTGTCACCAGGTTAGGCACTAAGCACACGATAAAAAAAGTAGTGTGAGTTTTTTACTAGTAGTGCGATTGAGCCTTTTATTTATTAAAATATTTTTAAAACTTAAAAAGGATCGGTCTACATCCACTTAGGACAAAGGGCACTATTTTAATTAAGATGTTTTTTTTTGCGGTTATCACATTCGGCACATTTGGCATTTTTCCAGTTATATACAGTTAGAATTAAAGGAAACATGCCCAAAAATGCACGATATGCGGAATTTAGCTTACATAATTATGCATTCTCCTATGAAAAACAGCAATAATATGCAAATGCATAATACAAATCTGCATTTTGTATCTGGTCTCTAGTATCCAACTAAGAACTGAAAAAATAACTTACGGCTTTTATTTGCAGCAGGTGCTGGCATTGGAAGAGGTACTGAAAAAGATTTAAATGATGTTACTGTTTTGAACATCACAAACGAATCTAAAATTATACTTGCGCATTCTTCTCCATAGAGTTCTACGCTTTGGAATGGGCAACTACAGTACTGTCACAAGTTATTATGCCTTGTGTCTGTAACTGAAGCTGCGCCTTTGTTTTTTGATATTCAAAAGTGCCTGTTATTTGAATTTACTTAGATTTGTAATTTTTTATTTTTTTTTGTTTTAAATCCTGGTTCCATACAAAGCGGACACGTGCGCAGCGGAGAGGTCCGGTCAACATAGACATTTCAATTAACAAAAACTTCGATAGAGCTGAATTTTGGTAGAGACCTTGAGTAGACCAGGAGAAATAAAGTGCCAAATGTCCCCATTCTTTTTTCTTTTTAAAAAAAACGTTGCCCCACACTAGGAATATCTCCTGTATCGTGGGTGCCTTTACAAACATTGAAACTCACATACACAAACAGCCAGACCCGGAACAACTACCTGTAGATCATACAAATATTTGTTCCGTGCGGGGATCGAACCCGCGACACGCAGCGCAGCAGCCAATCTCTCAGCCACTGCGCCAACCGTGCCGTCAATTGATTCCATGTGTACTATAAAAGTTATTCAAGGTCAAAGGTCATTATTTTCGGGTTTTTTTGATTTTTCTCAAAAACGGTAAGTTTTATAAAAAATATAGTTCAGACAAAAATTGTAGATCATAAAATTATCTACAAAAATAGTCTTAATACTTTTTTTCCTAACAATCACCATTCCCAAGATATCGCTATTCTAAAAGTTGAAGGTGTGCCTACTGGTGTACCCAAGGTCTCTACCAAAATTAAATTCAGCTCTGTCACAGTTTTTGTAATTTGATCACTATTTTATGTCTTTGACGTGACTAATATTGTAGACCTCAACCAATACGTTTGCGAAACACAGCTTCGCTTTGGTCACGAGCCTTCAACTGGTCGTGGACGGTAATTATTGTTTAATTGTTATTTTTACGTGTTTTGTTAAGTATTCTAGTTTGATATCCTTTCTTATTGTAAATATGATTTGTTTCATGTTTTTTTTTTCATTTTTACTGTATTTAATTAAACCAAAACATAACAGTATTATTTTTTGACGAGAAAGGACAGGAAAGGCAGACGCACTACTACAAGATTTATTGTCGGTATTCACAGGTTTAAAAACAGATACAAACTGATTTAGGGCAAGGATGGCTACAGTTTAACAATTATATCTAAACGCGGTTTAATCTTATGAGACTAGTGCACTCTATCGTGTCTGGAAGCGAACAGACACGAAAGACAATAAATACATCTTGTAGTGCGTGTTTTCATTGCTACCGGATCAGTTCTCTGTCCTCAACAATTATATACGCTTATAATTTAAAATAACCTAAAGTAACTAACTTAAAAATAAAACAAAAACGGCATCAAAAAACTCTTCAACGCTGTCAACTGGTAATGGCGTCTTCGTTGCCAAATTTAACTGGGCAATAGCTTATATTTTATCTGTATTATTGTGCATGTGTTGGCAAATAACTGCCTTATTGGTCGAGTGGTCGCAAACGCGACTGCTGAGCACGAGGTCCTGGATTCGATTCATGGGTCGGGTAAAGTGTTATTGGGTTTTTCCATCAGGAATACCTCAGTAGCAGCCACGGAGTCTGGATTTGTGACCAGTGTGGCAATAGGCTCGCCCCCTATTACGCGCTGACCTGCTTGTAAGCTCGTACAAGCGCGAGTCGCGAGATAAGTCGTCACTTTTTACTGACAGCTGTCATTTTAAACAAAGGAACACGCCGCGCGTGGTGACAGCTGGAGACAGCCTATACGCGCTACAAAATTGTTAGTCTGAAACCGCTTTTTAAATTTTTTTTTATTGCACATTGTTATCGTTTTGAAATTGTAATTTTTATTATCTTTGACATTTTGTTTTTGTTTGAATGGTACTGTTATATTATATTTTTTTAAATTCTACACAATGTATATTGTTCCGAATAAATTACTTATGACTTATGGCTTTTACTTGCATTCGTGCGTCAGTGTTGCTATTGTATCGATGCAAATGCGCAACTGCTTCTGACAACCACGACAGCGAGAGAACGTATAGAATTTGCATCGCTACCGCGTGGCTGTAAAAATCGCGATTGTGTGTATGTATTTTTGTTTATACAGTATGGAAGGCATACCGATGGGAAAACAAACAATAAAAAAGTAACAATCTTACATTAAACACCTCCACGACCCTCGTACTATTCAATCCATCCACCAGTGCAATGTTTTGAGCGCGTTACATTGAGTCCTACCGTGATTTCTCATCCCAAAAAAAAAAGTCGGTTCCCAGTGATAATTTTCGCGTGAACTGACTTAGTTTGATGTACAGAATACTTGGTTGACGGCTTCGTGAAGGGTCTTGTTTCATCCTGTATATACATCATTTCAGTCATCACCGTCTCCTTACCGATTTTGGTAACGGCGACCCTTTTTTTAAATTCGGATTCGAAATCATCAAATGACCGTCCCACTCTGGGCGGAGCGGCAGGGAGTGTCGGACTTGTACTGACTAAAACCCATCCATGTTCCTTCTTTTGCCCTTTATGTTCTAGGGCCGCGGTATCTCTTTCGAACAGTCCCGCAGCCCTGGCAGGCATTGGTCCTTACGGACCCCTACTCGTTGGCTGACATCTCTTTGAGGCGCGCGTGGAAAACGAACGCGCCGTCGACCAGGGGCCTTAGTCTGCTATTGCAATAGTGTCAGAATGGTCTATAATTGATTTAATAAAGCCCCTAGCCCACGGCGTATTGAAGCGCGCTCGAAACTCGTTTGACGTGCGTACAAAGGGTAATTCGTCTGCGCGGGGCCTTATTAAATCAATGATAGACCATTCTGGCCCTATTGCAATAGCAGACTAAGGCCCCAGGCCTGTCGTCATAAGACGGTCGGACGGCGAGCTGGCCCATTGAAGCTATTTCCCTGTGTCACAATATAACTGGCCAGGCCGAATTTGCTTTTAAATACCCGGTCTCAACTAAAGCAGTAGAGTTGACTGATAGAGATAAAAGGATTTAAAAAAAAAATTAAGTGCTGTTTTACCTATTTTAACATTCGTACTGCACGTTGACACGATGTACGTTTTACCATTTGCATTAGGGTACTTTATTCTTGCGTCTGGATATTGTTGATAAGCATTATAGTTATCTTGTAACATAAAAAAAGTAAAATCCCATTTCCCTTCCTTAGATTTGTTGACTATAGATGTCTGGAAAAAAAAAACAAAAGTAATCAAAATAAAGAACTTAAAGTGCGGTATGGTTTTGTTGTTCTTGAATATCATTGCCAGATTATCATTTATCATTACCAGGTAAACATTTGTGAATTTGTTAAAGAAAATTGTGAAAAACAAGATGGGGGTGATAATTGCGTCGATTACAGCTGTTTTTTTTTAAATTACCCTTGATAAAAAAAAATGAATGATGGTATGATAAGTGATGTACTGAATACGTGGTAATTGTTTGTTCATCGACATCGCTTCTTTTTAGACTGCCTTGTTGGTCTAGTGGTCGAATGAGCGACTGCTGAGCATGGGGTCCTGGATTCGATTCCTGGGTCGGGCGAAATTATTTTGGTAAATGGTACCGTATTATAATACAGGGTGTAAGGGGCCCTCCACAAACTGACAGGGTGCATTCAGCTCCTTATTCTGAATCATATTCCACCGGAATTTGTCTCCGGTTTTTTCTTTTGTTTAATTTTTCCGTTATTATTCCTTTAATTCAATGTAAAATTACATTCCCTGTACGAAGCACTCAATTTATGTAAATAATACGGCTAAAATCAAAAATCCAACAATGGTTGTTGAAATACTCTAACAAACGACGCGTGAAATCAGCTGCACACTTCCTACCTAGCTACAGAGTTCATCGAACTCGTCGTCGCGCTTGCCGTTCGCTACGTGCGTTTTGCCACGGTAAGGATGCATTGCCTATGAGGAAATAAAACAAATCAAATTTATTGGATTCTCATAATATTCCTAAAATAATTACTTGTACCGGTCATTTATATCTTACGAGTAGTACGATTTTCTGAATTCACCCCTTACACCCTGTATAGGCAGTTGCTCTGTATAGGTAGGTTAGACTGAAAGGTCCGGATCACTTACATGTCTAGTTGGATTTGGTGGCTTGTTGTCTTCACGATCAGAGTTTTCCGATTCTGATCTGGTGATCAGAGGATTCGCTCCCTTCGAGTTTATTTGATCAGACAAGTCTTTAGAATCAGTCCCATTTTTAAGTCGCCACCTGTAAAAAAGGAATCATTCCCGATAGGCCGATTCATGAAACTAATGTCATCTGTTTTAAAAAGTTTACGCTTGACCTCGAGGTTGGTCGAGTACACAAGAATTTGTGTGGCATACTGCGACTAAAAACGCGACTACTGAAAAATTACGCTCTTATTAAAATCGGGGTTTACAAGGTAAAATCTGCTCCTCCTATTGTTGAAGTCGGTTAAAATGTAGCCTATGTTAACCGAGTCATAATAACGAATCGATTCATCAAAGTCAATACAAACAGGAACATACGTAAATACAAACAAACATACATAGGCTATATAAACTGAAACGCTTTTTAACAGAGGACTAAGGAACAACAAGACTATTTATTCTCCAAAATATTGATTTAACTTATTTTTTGGAGTCATCCAAGATTGCCATTTTAGGGTAAGATTGAAAACCTGTCTTTCGGTCAGATTCAGTTTTTATTGCAAACAATACACTCTTTTTCGTTGCGTCTCGATGGTAAAATATTAAAAGTAGTACCTACCTTAAGCATGCTTTAGGCTGGAGCGACAATAGGGTATATGCAAGAAATACAAAACTTTTTTTATTTCTTAAAAATGCCTTGTATTGGACCATATAAACATTGTGGTACACTTGTTTAATTCTATAATACAACACTTATTTTACAATTTAATATTTTATTTAGCGTGTTTTTGGTGAAACGGAACGCAAACACAAAGCGCATCGTTTCCGGTAGTGACGTCAAAATCCATGTGTCAAAGAAACACTTTTAATTGAAAAGTACATAAAGTTTCACTAAGATTTTACTATAATATTGTTATTGCAATTTTTGCTTAAATAAAGCACTTACATTTTAGTAAAACTAATCCACTAAGGGCAAAAAATTAGATTTAAACAAGGCAGATAGAGGTAAGTGACATCAAAGTCCTGACATGAATGGCTGCGATAGTCATGGACGTTTGAACTGTCGTAGAAAATTGTAGGAGTTTAATATTTTTTTTGTGCGACAAGCAGTAATTGAAATTAACTTTTAATTATTTTCTTGGGTTGATAGTACTGCATATTATTGAATTAAGTGAAAAAAAAAATTACATGCATATTCCCTATTGTCACAAGGAGCTTGGTACTCAATGGATGAGAATGAGACTGGCTGATGACAGTATTTAGTGACATTCTATTGATGAAACCTCTATTTACATAACTTCGAAATTCGAACGAACTTTAAAAACCAATGAGTTCATTTCGAATTGTGTGCGCTCACTTGAGTGAGGATCCATCCAAGTGAATTTTTGTTAAATTCTTTGGATTGCGGTACAACTTACCAGCCAAGGTTAATGTATCTTGTTGGTTTTACAACCAGAGTAACATTTTGTCCTTCCGTGAATGTGTAGCTATCGGTCAAGGTACAGTTGGAGCCGTGTTTTACATCTATACTCACAATGCCACTATCTGTAAAAAAAAAATAGGACGTATTAGTACCTCATCGCCTAGACTTTTCCTAACTATGGAGTCGGCGTCCAGTCTTAGCAGATGCAGCTGAATGCCAGAAGTCTACATGTAGCGACTGCCTATCTGACCTCCACAACCCAATTAGGTACAGGGTAGACGGTGATGTACAAGATACCATAAATAAAGTATCTGGAATACAAAATGCAAAATACTTTTAAATTAAGTATTTCAGATACCAGATGCAAATAACTTTCTGGAATGGTATCTGAAATACTAGATATAAAATACATATCTTTTGAATAATTTATATTGATAAAATACTTTTGTAAAAATCATTTTTTTTTTCAAGCAGTTCTTCAAACAGTATATCCCTCATTTTTCTTCGATGAGGCCTCATGATCATGCCCCCAAATGAGAAGGGTACACTGATAAGAGCTACACAGGGGCAGAACTTGGCAAACAGCAAAAAAAAATTTTTAGTGTAAGCATTTAAGCTACACACATCAAAAGTGTCTAGGGATCAAGCATTTTTATGTGGATTTCTTGAGATTGAGATGTGGCTTTGTAATAAATTTATGATTTTATAAATTTATATGGATCCTTTTTGGTGCATTTCATAATTTGAATCAGGAACTGTGAATCAAATTCGAGTAAAAGATGAAAATCAGCTGTCAATATTTTCCCTATAAAAACATACAACGCATTGAAGACATTATTAGTGCTACTGTTTCCCTACTACTGATTAAAACCAACGTTATTATGGAGCGGCGACGTCATTTAAGCAGGGAAGAAATGCTCAGAGCCGTGGGAATGATAGAAGCTGGTTCCCGGCAACGTACTGTGGCTTTAGCTCTGAATACAAGTCAGAGTGTTATCAGTCGACTTTGGACACGTTACCGAAGCACTGGTACCGTGGCTGAACGCCATGGAGGACGGTATCGCTGCACCACACGGAGACAAGACCGATACATTCAAATCTTAACTCGAAGAGCTCCAACAATAACCGCCATGATGTTAGCCGTGAGGCTTCATCACTCTTCAGGGAACTTAATTAGCGACCAAACAGTCAGAAACCGCTTGCATGAAGTGAACCTTCATTCCCGAAGACCGCTACGGGTACCACCTATAGCAATGCACAATCGTAGGATACGATATCAATGGGCTCTTGAACACAGAAATTGGGCAGAAGAACAATGGCGTTTCGTGTGCTTTTCTGATGAGTCTCGTTTTGGTATGAGACCGGATACAAGACGTATACGACACTGGAGAACCCCTGGACGCCAACAGCGATTAAAATCCTGCCAGGAAGTCCATCCTTATAGTGGTGGAACCATCATGGTATGGGCGGGTATTTGGATCGGCGGAAGAACTGAGTTGATTTGGATCAGAGGCAACCTCAACGCTCAAATTTATGCTGAGACGATTGTATCAGACGTCATCGTTCCTCTACAAGTGCAAATCGGTCCCTTATTTCAGTTAATGCATGATAATGCACGACCGCACACCGCAAGAGTTGTAAGACAGAGTCTCGCCGCAGCTAACATCAATGTCCTGCCCTGGCCTGCTCAGTCGCCAGACTTGAATCCGATTGAGCATGCATGGGATATGCTACAGAGAAGAGCTCTGCCGAATATGGAGGGTATCCAGTCGCAAGAAGACCTTTTTTTGTTGTTGCAACGAACATGGGCGGCCATTCCACAGCGTGATTTGGATGAACTCATTTTGAGTATGCCAAACCGATGTTCTTGTGTTGTTAGTGTTCGCGGTAGAAACACGGATTATTAATTGTTTAAGTTACCCAATAAAATTTTAAAGAAAACTGTTATTTCAGTCTTTTTTTCGAACTTTTGTGTTAGTGGTTCAAATGTCAAAAATCCCTTTATTAGGAAAATGGCAAATTTCTTTATTAATGCAAAGGTGACTTGGTTTATCGTTACTGTGACAAACGAAAACACTTTATTTGATGAATCCTTAAAGAAAATTTTAATTAATATCAATCAGGAGAAAAGTTATTGCAAAAATATATGTTGATCCCTAGACACTTTTGATGTGTGTATTTATGTTGGTTTCTTTATTATTTAAGTATTGCAATGTTTCTAAGTCAGTAGTGCTGCCAGTAGATCCTTTTTTTTCGGCACTTGCAACAGAGGAATCAGAATTCTCTAAAAACATGTAATAAGATTCGACTTCGGACTTTTTTTATCACCTTCATTATTGTCTAAAGTCTCCGATTATTGTTTTTTAGTTCGATTAATTTTTCGTGTTCAGGATAAGTTTTTTTATTCTTTCTGCGCTTTTGGTACCCATCTCATTTTAAAGAACGGATGTGACATTTAAGATTAATGTCACCTAAGATGTCACAATAGAATCAGTTATCTATTACTAAAAGTATTTTAGCAAACATACTATCTACAAAATACTAATATACCAAACAAAAAGTATCTAAATAAAAGATACGATTTAAATTTAAAAAAAGTAGTATAGTTACAAGATGAAAATACGTATTTTGTATCTTGTATCTGTATTTCAGATACTTATATCTTAGATAAGTTACATCTCTGAGGGTAGATAACATGACACCCGTTGGTAAGACTGGTTGGCGTTTGGACTTCTGACTTCCTGTAATGACTGTCAAAGATCTACAATTGACAGCCGGGACCAACGGCTTATCTTGCTTTGGACCTCGGTGTGTAATGGATAGCCACCCATCCACGGACCGACCTCGGAAAGCGTTCCTTAACTTGGACGATCGACCCCGTTCACGAGCCCGTTATTATAAGTAAACCTTAAATGAATATCAATTTATGTGAATAGGTACATTGAGTGCAAGTGAAGCGAATTATCAAGCATGTGTTTTTATGAATCACTCAAGTTATTGATAATAATGTAATTAATTGAATGTTGTTGCTTTTAAGAAATTAAAATTATAAATAAAGTGAAGCAAAAAATTACTATAGGGTTACCAATAGCTTCTGTGTGCAATATATCTCAATATATGTAAAGGTACCACAGTCTTGGTTCCGTTCAGTTTTTTTTTTTATTAGATTAAGATTTACCAATAATTGTTCGCACTGAATAGAGTGACATAAAACATTCTTAAAACTAAATTACATCGCAACAATTAGATAAAGGTACACCGCATCCACAAAACAATAAATTAGAAAAATAAGCTAACTTACTCATTCATTAGCTTCAATATAAAATTTATAAAAAAATATATAAAATTGAAAATGGTGAAAAACTATAAAATTGAAAAGAAGTAAAAAGTTTTCATATGATTTTATTCGACAATTCTTTGTTGTATAACTACATCCATGGTCTGAGCTACTGTCTGTATGAGACGAACATTGTAATCCCAAAATAGTAATCATCCGCCATACATACTGCATCACCCTAAGGTAGACTGGGGGCCTAAAATGGCTGCTTTATCAGAATCATAATACGAATCACGTTAAAAATTTAAAACTCTTAAAATGGACTTCGTGGACCTTAAAGACCATTCTTATTCTTATTCTTTATTGCACACAAAATATAAAAGTAGGACACACAAAATTACAATATATAACTTATGTACAACGGCGAGCTTAACCCAGAATTGGGTTTTCTTACAGCAAACCTTACGTTTGATTGTGAGATTTGCGAATGAGGATAAACCTATGTGCACAAACGAACATTTTAAAACTTACCACCATTTAAAGAACCACCTTTGGACCATTTTAATAATTTCAAATTTTTAACCTGATTCATATTATGATTCTGATGAAGCTTCCATTTTAGGCCCCCTGGTAGAAAATGTCCGCTTTTGTACAGTTTTTTACTTGTGCATAAAATTTTAATAAATAAATAAATTTGCGTCGAGAAATATCGAAATTTTGTATGACTCTCTATTGTGGCTAAATAATAAATAAGGTTCAGTGGATCCAGAGATACCCCCTACAACCTCACAAACTTTATCTCTTTATAATATTAGTAGATATAGATTTAGGGCAGTTTCGTTATTGACTCATTCACTTTATTAAGTCATCATCAGCCGCGCCTTTTCCCAACTAACTATGTTGGGATCGGCTTCTTGTCTAACCAGATGCAGAGGACCAGTATTGTACATGCCGCCCAGATGATGCCACCACGAGTTCTTTCTGGCGCAGCATCTGGGGCCTTAGTCTGCTATTGCAATAGTGTCAGAATGGTCTATCATTGATTTAATAAGGCCCCGCGTAGACGAATTACCCTTTGTACGCACGTCAAACGAGTTTCGAACGCGCTTCAATACGCCGTGGGCTAGGGGCCTTATTAAATCAATTATAGACCATTGCAATAGCAGACTAAGGCCCCTGGTTGGTGCCCGTCTGTCATACTGAGGTTGACTGGATGCGACATGTTGAGCAAATGTGTGAATCTATTCCAGAAATGGATCCAATTTCAATTACGCCGATAGACGTAGCCAGAGCAGTTCGTCCGTTACCGAACTGGAAATCACCGGGATCGGACGGACTGCACAACTTCTGGCTTAAATGGCTTAGTAGTTCACACACTTGCCTAGCATCTCAATTCCAGTCATCCTTAGAGTCTGGGTCGCTACCGCAATTTCTAACAACAGGTATCACCTACCTGCTCCATAAGTCAGGTAGTCTGATTGCATATCTGACCAACCCAGTTATTTGGTAATACAATATCCCTTAGTAAGACTATTTGTCTAACTTCTGCCTTCGGTCTACCCGTAACGGCTGTCAAAGCTTTACTAATGACATCTTTAGGTTCAAATTATGTTGAATAAAAACCTTCTTTAATTATTTTTTTAATATTAAATGGGCTTATTCTTGACCTCAATCTTATCCTGAGGACAGAGATGGAGTCGACGATGGAGCAAGGTAACCCAAAAAAAAGCCTATTAATTCGCGACTTAAATAGATTCGTATCATATGAATTCGGGTACACCGACGCAGGCCTGGAATTCTACTCCTTGGCTGTGTGCATATTAAAAGATCTAGCAAAGCGCTTTGTGCGAATGTGTGGAACATCGACAAGGCCTGGATGATAAACCTGCAGTACGTCTGGACTCCCGATGGAAGAAGGGAGATGTTGGAATGAGCTTGTGGAGCTCTCCGGCACACTTACTGAAGTACAGTCACTAAAAGACCGACAAGCTAGCGTGGGCCAGGATATGAAGCTTGGTACCCACCAGTTTATCGTTACCAATGAGCCTCTAGGCTCTGCGCTCAACTGAGTCGAGTGCGACTATAAAAAAGATAATTAAAGCAATGTTTAGACGATCGAAGTTCACTTGGATATAGTGACTCTTTGATGACGAATTGACAGTTGGTAACAGTGTGGTTTTCATGTAATTATTTATTTAGCATAATCTATAGTATGACCACATTTAGTATGCAGTTTAAATGAGGGCTATCTTTGTTGGAAATACGGGCTTGGACGTGGAGTTGCAGACACGAGCCCGTTAAACAGTACAATACAATTCTATTATTTTATACTTTTAATTTTAAGTACCAATAATAACTTCATAAAAAGTTCATTTTAAAACGTACAACAACACAGTATAAACTTCAAATACATATTTTACAATATTGTCGCTGAAATTAGCAAGCATGAAATGTTTAAAACACATTTCCTCCAACTACTAACAAATTAGATCCAATCAGGTATGGCTCAATCTTGAACACAAGCGTGACTATTTGTAAAAATACGTGATAAAAAAGCGTGCAATGAGGGCTATCGTTTTTCAGCTCACCAGATGGCGCGACTGTCGATTAAGGTCCTGTCAATGATTCTATTTTTTACTTTTAGGAACAATAACTTCATAAAAAGGTTATTTTATTACTTATAACAACATAGCGTAAACTTCAGATACATATTTAGAATATTCTTCCTAAAATTAGCAAACATGAATCATATAAAAATCAGTGTACCTCCAAGTACTAACAAATAACATCCTAACTTGCTACTTAAAATCTATAGGTAATAATTAATCAGGAATGGCTCAATCTAGACCACAATCGTGAATATTATTAAAAATACGTGATAAAAAAGCACGCAACGCGCGAACCTTCTGTGACATCTGACATTTCGGTGCCCTTGCGCTACACTAGCGCCTCTAGCGGCGAATTCATACGTGATAGCCCCCATTCGCTAGCACTCATGACATCTGACATTTCTGACGACCTTACTCTACACCAGAGTTCCCCAAACTTAGACCCCCTGGTTAGCTCATATTACATACATTTTCATCGACTTCAAATGTGTTTTCACTGATTTCTAACGTAGAAAAAGAAAAAAAACCATGAAAATCACATTAATTTTTACCCCCGACGCAAAAAGAGGGGTGTTATAAGTTTGACCGCTATATATGTGTCTGTGTGTCTGTCCGTGTATCTGTCTGTGGCACCGTAGGTCTTAAACGGGTGAACCGATTTGAATGCGGTTTTTTTTAATTGAAAGCAGGTTTTCTAGCGATGGTTCTTAGACATGTTTTATCAAAATCGGCTCAGCCGTTTCAAGACAATCAGCTCTTTTGTTAGCTGCGGTAAGGATCTTAGACGCATAATGGGTATTTACTTTACTTTCAAACATATTTGTGACCTAAAATTTGAAACACCCATGTACGCTATATAAATATGCAAGATTATGGAATTCTTGGTCTGATGCTGCAGCCAGGATATCCAGCACACCAGTACACTCTTGAACGGAGACGTCAGGATTTATTCCGCTAGGCTTCTATATCATGTGGGCAAACGATGGGTTTCGTGCTATGAAAAAACACTGAGAGCGATACACTGTTTCTAGCAGAACTAACGAATTATTTGAGATTACAAATTAACAAAATAACACGGGGCACGATGAATCAGATACAGTTCCAAGAGGTTTCAACTCTGCCGCGATCAGACACTGACTATCGTCCTAGCATCGAGTTGCCAACATCAGGGTTTTTTTTTGTTTTATTAGTTTAATTCTGGCAAGAAATGCTGAAATTATGGATTTTGTTTTGATCAAATTTAGGCTATCACCTTGTAATTGCAGGTTAACCTCATTAAGTTTACTGAATAAATCTGATAAATAGGAAAGGTCGCGATATGCTTAAATAAGATCAAACTATCGTGGACCCCCGTTTACATCTCATAGACCTCCAATATTTTTTTCCGCTTTCATAGACCCCATGTAAGTCGTCGTCGACCCATGGGGGTCGATATAGACCACTTTGGGTATCACTGCTCTACACGAACGCCTTTAGTGGCATACACATAGCGCGATAGCCCCCATTTGCGTTGCTTGTCAAGAGCATGGATGTAAAACTTGGTACATTTATTTTAGTACTGTGTTTTCCCGCCCGCACTGATAACTTGGTTGCGGTTGTAATTAAATTGGTAAGCATACTCTACAATAGATTAGGCATTAGGTAGTCACTGACCACGAAAAATCAACATTGTATTCTATTATAGACGACCCGAATGGCGCTGCGGTAGTGAGGCTGCCTTACATTCTTAGGGTCCCGGGTTCGAATCCCGGTAGGAGCAAATGTTTGTGTGATGAGCATGGACATTTGTTTCCGAGTCATGGATGTTTATATGTATAATAAGTATGTTTTTACAAACAAAAAGTATCTATGTAGTTGTATCAACTATCTGGTGTCCACGACACAAGCCTCGTTGCTTAGTGTGGCACCTAGATGGCGCAGTGTGTAATGTCCAGCGATATTTATTTATTTATTTATATTGTTTAAAACCAGGATCCTCTAACCTTTTTTTTTCCGATGGGAAATCATCAAATGACCGGGACTCTGGGCACAGCGGAAGGGAGTGTCAGATTTTCTACTGACTAAATAAAACCCATCCATGTTCCTTCTTTTGCCCTTTGTGTTCCAGGGCCGCGGTATCTCTTTCGAACAGTCCCGCAACCCTGGCAGACATCGGTCCTTTCGGACCCCTTCCCGTTTGCTGATAAGTCTTTGAGGCGCGCGTGGAACACGAACGCGCCGTCGACACGGCCTGTCGTCATAAGACGGACGGACGGCGAGCTAGCCCATTACTCACCGTCCACAGGCCCGCGACGTGAGCACATTTTACAATAGATTGGGCATAAGGTATAGTCACTGACCACAAATTATCAACATTTGTATTCTATTGTTTATAGCCAGGATCTTCTAACCTAACGGACAGATGTGTTGCTGGGGAGTCTGTTCCGCCAATTCATCTTCCCAGATAAAACACGAGAGAGTGTCGAAGGGTGGGGGATTAGAGGTACTGTATCTTGTAAGCTTTGACGTACAAAAATGACTGAATATAATACTAGACTGATCATCTGCCTAGCCTTTTCCCAACTATGTTAGGGTCGGCTTCCAGTCTGACCGGATGCAGCTGAATACCAGTATTTTATATGAAGTGACTACCTCTCTGACCTCCACAACAAAGTTAGTACCGAGTAATACGATATCTATAACAGTAACGGGCAACTACAGTAGGTACTTTCACAGTTTCTATGCCTTGTGACTGGAACTGTAGCTATATATTTCATTGTTGTATTTGTTTCGACAGTTCAAAAGGTCTCTAACTGGCCTACTTGAAATAAATGCTTTGATTTTAATTTTTGAGACCGTTTAGACTTTTTCAATACACTTCCTCGATAACTGGCTTTCATCGTACTACTATTAGGTTCAGAATGCAGTGTATTTATCACTCGTGGTTTTTGTTTTTCATTTATTGTACTAGTGTTTAATTTCCACAGATAAAATAAAAAGTGCTGTTTCCTACAAAAGCGCAACTACACGGACAAAATGCATGGACAGCAGTTTTTTTAAATTACCTATGAAAAATTTCAATGCGTGGGAGTGCGCCAAAGAACTTTTTTAATTTGGTTTCCCCGCAGCCACTGATACAATATGTCGGTTGAGCCGGTATTTTTTTTTGTAGATATCGCTTCTTCTACTTCTTTTTTTTTGTCGATATGGCTTCTTGTTTTCTTTCTTTTTTCTTTTCTTTCTCTTTATCTTGCAGGTCAACGTATGAGGCTATGGCGTCTGCTTAACCGGACTATCCTGTGGGTGCCTTGAGTGTAAATGCACCAGCTAGGGAGGTTATACCTATAGCTCCGCCAACATCAACAGGTTAAATAGCGATAGCAACAACGTCATTTTATTTTAGTAAATGATCAATATAGTACAATCGTTTATACAAAATTTGTTATTTCAAACAATATCACGTTAGGGAAAATACCAAATACATTATGACACAGATAGACTATTGAAGCAATAGTGAATAACCACAAATCGTTTATTTTCCTATTACCAATAGATATACGTCACAATTGAGTAAATAGGTAATGTAGTGATTTGTGACACGGGGACGGGGACTAGGGGACCCCTTTCTTTTATCGGGGAATCGAAAAGAGTTACAAGAAAATAAGGAAGCCGGCTTAACCTGGTCAGAAACAATGGAGCTGACTCTCTCATACCCGTATCTATAAACAACTCAAAATGAGTACTTGAATAATAGTAATGATAATTCATTTGGTACTTCTTTTATTAATGTTCTTTACATTTTTAAATATTTTATTAACTAAAATTAAATTTAAAAACATTTAAAAATATAGAAAATAGTAGCCCACCGACATCGGGAACAGGGTCCGAGATACCGATGGTCAGGGCTCTTGAGAGAGGAACCTCCTAACAATACGTGCCGTGTCCAGAAGTACTACTTTCTGAATCAAGGCCTTGACCCAGCTGCCCAGCGAGAGCGTCCTCAGATGTTGTTCGAGGCTATTGGCTATTAAGCCATTGGCCGATACGGCTATTGGCACAATGACTGTTGTACTCACGACCCACCATGTCGACAACTTCGCGAGCCAGATCTAGATACTTGAAACACATTTTACCCCTTCCAACGAGGTAAAATGTGTCCCCCCTCCTCTAATTTCTAAAGTAAGAGGAGGAAAATTGTAGAACGTAAAGAAAACTTTCAACGAAAATTTGTTTGGCTATGGCTTACAACAGTGCCAGCAGACATGGCCTGTCCAGTCCCATTTTAGTCTCGTATCTTTATAGCTACGTCAGCAATTTGCGTTATTATTATACTGGTAAATTATCAAAAATGTGCAGTTTGATTCATCATGCCGCTAGCTCTAGTAATTTTAGTTTTTCGCGATGACCCGTATTTTTTTCCGCGAGTGTAAGCTGACTTCACCAACCAAAGAGGCTTTAGTTTTTTTTTTCATATTTTATGAAGTTTTTATGATTAAATCGAAGGATAACTGCATCCAGACAGTCTGGTACTTTCCTTCCTCAACTAAGATATATATTCACACTCAATCGATAGCAAAATTATTTATTTGGTTTTGTGTGTTGAATATAGGGTGTAACATGATCCTTAACGAAGCCGTCAACCAAGCATTCTGTACATCAAGCTATGTAACTTTACGCACAAAGTATTGCTGGGAAACGCCTTTTTTTCGGGGTGCAATATCACGATTTACAGTAGGACTCAATGTAACCCACTCAAATTGAATAGTACAGGGTTCGTGGAGGTGTTTAAACAAAAATTTTACATAAAAATATGTTTAAAAAAAAACATGTGAAAAAGTTGGAACTTTGACCCTCAATATCTCCGTAAGTAGAAGGTATGGTCTAGAACAAAAATAATGATCGCAATGATGAGGAAAACAAGTGCCTTTCGGCTTCGTTAAGGGTCTTGTTACACCTTTTATTGTAGATATTTTTAAGAATTAAAAATAAGTATTTTTAAAGATATTTTAGAATCCCTTAAAATTAGGAATAAACTGCTTTTTTAACTCTATATTTATGCTATTCCTCATACTAACGACAGTTTCACAAGCATTTTCCACATTATTAACACTTCTAAAGCCAATAATAAAATAAAACCAACTTACCTTTCGATTTGTTAAACCAAAAAAATAAATGAACAAACACTCACAAACAATATTATTTAGGTAAGAGAATCATTTTCATTAAGTATTCATTTCTTTTCGACATTATCAACCAATAGGAAGGAACACGGAAAAAAAAGAAATGAAAATCTGAAAAACTCACCTTCAGATTTTATAAACAAAAAGTTCGAACACAAGAACACTAAATAAAGAATTGTTAACATTTTTGAAACGTTTTATAGAAAAAAAAAACAAGTGACAACTGTCCTGTATAATATAGTTAGAGACACTGAAAATGGCGGCAGAGTAGGGTGACAATAAAATCCCGTGTTATCCCGGACTGAATTGCATGACAATAGAATTGACAAACGTCACACAGCGGTATGCTTAGAAAACAATTGAAACGTCACTGTAATATCAATTGAACGTCATTTAAATGTCTATTGTTTAAGAGTAATGTGGATAGGAAGTGTTAATAGAATAATTTAAGAATTTTGTAATGGTCTTTGTTCCATAGAGGGTACGTTATAGGCTGATTAGTTGTGAGCGGTCGTGGAATCGTTTGCATTAATTATTTACACTCTCGATAGAGGACACTATACCCAACCACTGCAACGCAAAAGTTACGACCACAAGAAAAGGCGAAGCAAAATCAAAATCAAAGCATTTATTTCAAGTAGGCCAGTTAAAGGCACTTTTGAACTGTCAAAACAAAATTAACACTGAAAAGTAGCTACAGTCCCAGTCACAAAGCATAAAAACGGTGAAAGTACTGTAGTTGCCCATTCCCTAGCGTAGATCTATATGGAGAAGAACGGGCAAGATACTTCATGGACATTTTTTTAAATCAGCATATTGTTACAAAACCTTGGTTACATAATTCATGTTGAGATGATACACTATGTGAGAACGATGTAGAGAGATGTGCACAATAAAAGTGTCCATAGTAAAAACAAAAAAGACAATTCAGAATTTCAGAGAAAATAAAAATAATTAATTCAAATAAGCCGCAACTAAAAGATGACCAGTCACAGCGAACATGACGCATGGATCAGCACCATTCAACTCAACCATTTTGAAGAGAACTAAATGATCCGACACGCGCATCAGCGAGACATTTGAGTGAGTATACTCTCAACCGCCAGGGCACATTCAGGTCAAGCAATGAAGTATCTAAGAAACTCTGAGTTTGTTTCGGCTGTTTCTTCTCAGAGCAGTCAGGTAATGGAATACCGGCCTCATACAGTTTCAAATGACGTGTAATAGTGTTTGTTAAGATCTATTTGCATCAGAAAATAACAGTGGGAGAGATTTTCACTTGGTATGAATATTAATTTGGTTTATTACAAAAAAAAATGCAAATGGATAGTCTGTGTGAAAGATGATGTGGCTTGAAGGGAGGCAGCTCCTGGGATAACAACTGATAGAAAGAAAGAAAGAAAGAAAGAAAAATCGTTTATTTTGCACAGACTACAAACGCGCAATAATAAAACACAACCTTAAAAAATACAAAAAGAAGTGATAGAGAAGTATGGAATACGAAGATATGGTGCGCCAACAGTAAAACGGTTTTAAGTGTGTCCCTGCTTACGACTTGCAGCTTGTCTACTAGCCAGCCTAGCAGCCAGCATATCTGCTGTAGATTTAGTTATAGTTCTCCTTCCAATGCTGACAATATATTGCCTAGGAGAGGACCAATATTCAAATAGTCATTCGCAACATTACTTATAAGCCCGAATGCCGCCCAGGCTCTACAGTTTCGACATAGGTAGCGATCGAAACACAACCGAATGCGGTCATAAAGTCATAACGATGCGGATTTAAGGTGGACGCGACCCGCCGGTGTTGGTTTCCACCTTAAATCCGCATCGTTATGACTGCGACCGAATTCGGTTGTTTTGCGAACGCTATCTATGTTGAGACTGCCTCTGTCACACTCGCGTATAAATTCACAGTGGGGTAAACAGACTCCTAAAGAAAAACATGATCATAATTCTTTACTCTTTCTGATTCATCCACGTTCAAGCAAGTTCAAGTTCAAGTCATACAAGAGTAATAGAATTTCAAGTACTACATACACTTTCCTATCGTTGTAGTACGTACTACCCATTTCACTGACGGTCTACTGCGTTTCACCCTAAGTAATAAGGTTGCAAAGTGCTTGACCATCATTGCAGTCGAGAGTACGGACTACAACGACAGAAAAGTGTATGTCACTTTTCTCAAGGGCCTTCCCTCATGTACACAGGAAATCCTACTAGTATTATTAATCTGGTCACCATAATATGAGTATGAAAACAGGATAAAAGTAAAATATCCTGATTTAAATGGGGAATAATAAATACTGTATACCACATAATTGCTTTTTCCTTATAATACCTTTGACATCATGTAATTTTCATTTCAATTTATGCTTGTTATTCGTAATTTATTTTCATATAAAGCCACATTAAGTCAATAAAATACGACATTTGAACAGGTATTAAATCAGCAAATGCCTAAAGAAAGATTGCATTAGTACTATTTTTTATAGTTTACTTGGATTGGAACCTCACTCAAGTGAGCACATACAATCCGAAAGCGAACTCATTTGTTTTTATAGTAAATCATCGCGGATTCACAACGAGCCACATTTCGAAGTGACGTTTACAGAATTAAGGTTATGGCAGCTTTATGCAATGTCATGGGCTTCGGTCAAAAGTTCAGTCATTTTTTTTAGGCCGATGGTAGCCGAAGCTGAAGCCGAAGCTTTGGTCAGACAGTACAATTCTGTCAAACTTATATTCATCTTTATTCTCTTTACAATAAAGTTGTTGTGGGATTGCAGCTGCCAGAAATATTATGAAAGGGACTTCAGGTTTTCTAGGAAATATAGACAAAAGCAATAAGCTATTTTTTTTTAAATTAATTATTTTTCTACCCAAGAAGTTTTGTTATGTATCAGTACACATTCTATTTATTTAAGTTCCATAATGTGGATACAAAAACGTTACATACCTAAGCCTACAGCTCCCGTGACCACACATTATATACCGAGTTTCCTCCATGCCTCGGAAAACACGTTAAGCCGTTGGTTCAGGTTGTCATTTGAAGATCTTCGACAGTCGTTACATCTTGTCAGTGGCTTGAAAGTCTGACAAACCAGTTGTACTAAGGGGTACCGTATTATCCAATACTAACTGGGTTGTGGAGGTTAGATAAGTAGTCGCTCCATGTAAAATACTGGTATTCGGCTGCATCCGGTTAGACTGGAAAGCCGACCCCACATAGTTGGGAAAAGGCTAGGCATTTTATTAACGAAGATGTAAAAGTTGAAGTTCAAATGTCTCGCTGATGGTGGCGCGTGTGTCGGATCATTTAGTTCCCTTCAAAATGGTTGAGTTGAATAGTGCTGATCCATGCGTCATGTTCGTGAACGGGCGTTGTCAGTGTGACTGGTCATCTCTTAGTTGCCACGGCTTATTTGAATTAATTATTTTTATTTTTTGAATTCTTTTTTTTTTGTTTTTACTGTGGACACTTTTAATGTGCACATCTTGCTATATCGTTCTCACATAGTGTACCATCTCAAAATGAATGAATAACAAAGATTTTGTAAAAATTTGCTGATTTAAAAGAGTGTCCATGGAGTTTCTTGCCCGTTCTTCTCCATAGAGATCTACGATAGGGAATGGGCAACTACAGTACTTTCACAGTTTTTATGCCTTGTGACTGGGACTGTAGCTACATTTAATTGTTGTCTTTGTTTCGACAGTTCAAAAGTGCCTGTAACTGGCCTACTTGAAATAAATGCTTTGATTTTGATTTTGAAATTGCCTGAGACTGACATAAACTTCCGAAAAGCTCATTTCGTACACGTAACATGACATTACGACTGTAATCGCCGAGGATTAAGGCATAGGTGTACCTAATAGTACACCCACATTTAGTCAGGTATGTTTAAGATCTATTGCAGATACTTGGTTTTTGAAGGAGGTTTTCACTGTCATTGATGATTGTTGAAATCTGGGTCTGGTTGCTATACTTAATGTTTTATAATAAGTAATAACTATAATATAATGAGTGTAGAAGTACCCTTAAAGAAGTCGAAAAGCACTTGTTCTACCATCATTGCGATATTTTTTTGGTCTAGGCCATACCTGGGACCCTGGGTACTTTCTAGTTACGGTGATATTAGGGATCAGCACAATGTTTTGAACCCTAACCGAAAAAAAAACCCCAAAACAAAAAACGTCGTTTTCCAGCAATAATGTTTGCGTAGAGTTACTTAGTTTGATGTAAAGAATGTTTGGTTGACGGCTTCGTGATGGGTCCACCCCTTCGTCCACTTTGGTAACTAAAGTTACCTAACCAGTTACAAGAGAAGATTTTTCTTTCGTTGTTTGGTAACTAGTTGTGAGAGAAGAATTATTTTTCCATTATTACAAATATTTGTTAGATAGGAATACTGAAGAAATAGGACAAAGTCCTATTTCCTCCAATGTTATGAATCTGGATGACTCACATACTTGAAACCTCTCATTATTTTGTTATTGCATTTAATTTAGGTAGCTTGGTAGAGGAAATACTATTTTTGCTATATTTACCCACTTGCCTATCTATCTATACTCTAAAACAATGGTTCGTTGGAATTAATAAATAAACCTATATTTAATTACACACAGTAAAAGGATGATATAATAATAAATAGGTATTTATCATCTAAAACACATACTGTTTGGTAGCATCCTGAGAACAGCGCCATCTATCTTAGTTTGAGTGAAGCACACGGTGGAACCGCGTTGTATTTTGCGAACAGTGCGAACAATTTGCTTGAGCTACTTCAATGTTCAGTCCTTGACCATATTAAGAATGAAGGTAGTATTGGCAATTAAGTGTAGTAAATGATTGTCATTACTGATATGTATTGAAAAATGGATTTATTTCTAGATAGTTTATTATGTATCAATGATCTGTCAATCTATCATCAAAAAAAAGTTACGGTCAAAAATATACGTTATTCTCATTCCATTTCATAAAATTAACCCTAAAAATGCGTGTGTCATTTTATTTTATATCAAACATCAGAACAGAAAATGATGCAAATTAACAAACAAATATTGGTCCACGCGTTCAACTTTTTTAAACGGAAAAGAGTTTTCTTAAAAAAAACCGGCCAGCAGCAAAAAATGACGTTAGTAACATTGCGCTAAGAGGGTTCCAAGTCTTCCACATATTCTGTTGTACTCATCTATTCGAGCATAGATATTTGGGCGGCACTTGGCGCATGCGTAAAAACAGTGCCCTGCTTATCCAGTCGGAGACAAAATGGCTACCCGACGGACCGTCTGCAATTGATTTTTTTTCTCCACGAAACTAGTAACCACACATATTTCAACCTTACTGTGTTTAAATAAAATTATTTAAAATTAACCGCGCACCACATACCGAGTTAGTGTAAAAATAAATGTCTAGTGTAAAGCTCGCAGGTTATAACTGTGTCGTGTGTTTTAATCGTTATTACATGTTAAATTGTCGGTTTTTCTAACAAATGTTAAGACTTAAGTGTTTTTTGACGTCCCGTGGTCGATGCAGCACACGTAAGTAAATTATTCTTCATTTAATTCACCAGTTTAGTTCGGTTAGTGTGACCTAAAATCTGTCTAATGCAGTTAGTAACAGACGGACGAATGTTAAGGCGTCAACTATGCCGCGCCGCGCTCGCTAAAGAAAAAAAAAACGTGACGGTTCATTTTTGCCGCATTTTCTTTTTAATTTTTTGAATCGAATTTTTTAAATGAAGTATTCCAATTGCGGGGAAAGTATGACGTATTCGAAGTGACAGTTTAAAAATTGCACGAATGACATAACCATTAAAGTGTTTTAATGTTCGGCAGCCAAAGTGGTTTTCCCTGAATTTTAGGAATCCTATTGCTGTCTCTCTCTGTCTTCTGTAACTGTCTCTTTCTGGTTACGTTCCTGAATGGGAGTGAAGCATGCGCTATCTTCCCGTGGTGATGTCTGGACAATTTTGTAAGGATTTCCATGTTTCACGGGCGAATTTTTTCGCCAATGTCAAAGTTGACACATATTCCGTCCATTGCGAATATGTGGGTGACGAGAAATTACGTGTAAGGTTAATCTGATTACTGGTCATTGTAACAATGTAATCGTATTAAGTAATCTTAGATATGAACACAAAAAAATACCGGATCGATGTCCCTAGCGAAAACAGGTTAGGATTTTTGTCTTGAGACAATTTTCGTAAATTTCGCGACGAAAAACTTCTGAAATTCATATTTAATTTCTATTTTCAGGATTGTTTAATTTATTTAATAATAGTTTCATGTACAAATGACCTATTTGTTATCATTAATTACACTACGTCGGTTTACAATTACGTCAATCTCATTAAAAATAGCCACACTTTCGTCATACGATATTGACGTTGAAAATACGTTTTTTTAACGAAAATAATAATTAGCTGCTGGTGTCGATACGATTGTTAAAATAAGAATAACGTACTTACTAATTTCATAACTACTGAATATCTTACTACCTGATGCTTGTATCTACTTATTTATATTTTTCCTTAAAATGGTATTCAGCTGCGTCCAGTTAGATTGGAAGCTGACCCGAACATAGTTAAAGAAAAAGCTATACAGATGATGATTTATACATTTTTGACGAAGCAAAAGGAGCATGTAGGTATCGTATCTGGTGGCTTTCTATTGTTTCTGTCTACCCCTTGGAAAAAGGCATAAACTTATGTATTTTAATGAATATTTATGTTAATACTAAACAACAAACTATACCTCTATAATTATATTTAAAAGTTTTTTTTCAAGGTCATTATGACTTGAAATGAAAAATCTCTACAAAAACCACTTCCATTTTTACCCTACTGCGGTGGAGCCTAAAAAGTGAGTTACGTTTTTAATCATATGTCGTCATCAGCATAGCCTTGCAGTCTAACCAGATGCAGCTGAATACCAGTATTTTACATGGAGCGACTGCTTATCTGACCCCCACAACTGTGTACTGTGTACTGTGTAATACAATACGCCTTTGTAAGACTTGCTGTCAGTCCTTTTGGGTCATTGAATGCCTGTAACGACTGTCAAAGATCTTCAAATGACAGCCGGGACCAACGGGTTAACGTGCTTTCCAAGGCACAGACAAACTCGATACGTAATGGGTGGTCATTTCCATGGACCAACCTATCTTCTTCTTCCTCGTGTGGTTAGTGCCTAACCTGGTGTCTAGAGTTTTTATGCCGCCAATGGGCCTAACTTGGCTTTCCATGCCGCTGAGAATATCTCTCAGGCATGCTGGTTTCCTCACGATGTATTCCTTCACCGAAGCAAGTGATAATTATACCATGGGCACATGAATCTGAGAAATCAGAGGTCTTGGGTTCGAACTCGAGACCTATGACTTGGCAGTCCAATGCTGTGACCACTAGACTATCACTGCAGACAAACCTATGCAAGCACGGCATATCCTATAAATCGACCCGCGTGGCTATTACTTTTTAGCCACGGGCTCCTGAAGTACTGCAAGTTTCACTATTAATATTTCATAGCAATGACTACACACACAGTTCTTGAATGCGGTTTTGATGTTGGTGATTATGGACTCAGTCTAGATGATCAGTAGCATCTTTCAGTGTGCAATAAGTAACTGAGCTGAAACGATCACCAGAATTTGTGTCAATAAGGTGTTTTTTTTTTGAGTGCATTGAACCAGTATCATATCGGGTACCTGCAGCAAGAGCAGATAGAAAAATAAAAAAGGAGCCGTTTGGGGTTGAAAAATTATGGCCATGGGTTCCGAGTGCCCACCTAGTGTTTCGGGATATCGCCAAGCGGTAGGTCGAATCTTCACGTGACCAGAGGGCTGACCTTTTTTTGCACTCAGCGTTGCCATCCAAAGTGGCATTGCTGCCAGCCTTCTGGGCACTTTTCCTATTGACAACGATGTGGACGAATTTTTTGACGCCCTGTAATTCTTTTCCCATATTGATAATTGTACACATTTTTCTTATTATTTTAGATCTATTTGTAGTTTGTAAATAATGTATGAACAGCCAAAATTTCCCAATTCAAAATCAAAATCAAAAATCAAAGCATTTATTTCAAGTAGGCCAGTTACAGGCACTTTTGAACTGTCGAAACAAAGATAACAATGAAATGTAGCTACAGTCCCAGTCACAAGGCATAAAAACTGTGAAAGTACTGTAGTTGCCCATTCCCTAGCGTAGATCTCTATGGAGAAGAACGGGCAAGAAACTCCATGGACACTCTTTTAAATCAGCATATTGTTACAAAACCTTGGTTACATCATTCATATTGAGATGGTACATTATGTGAGAACGATGTAGCAAGATGTGCACGTTAAAAGTGTCCATAGTAAACACAAAAAAGACAATTAAAAAAAAATTAAAATAATTAATTCAAATAATTAATTTAATTAACCTTGACCCTAATGCTTAGGCGATAAGGTTGAAAATATATTATAGAAATTTGATAGATTGTAGTAGCTTGATGTGCTCCCGTGTGTGCATACTGAATTCAAATATGATAACTCATACTATTGCTAGTTCAACAATCTTGGATCCCAGTCTCCAGTTCTTATCCCAATTTATTTGGTGTCGGCGCATCATGTCTTCGTCTTCAGACTTGTCTATTGGTCGTCATCTTATGAGTCACCCCTTTCTTTCTAGCCATATCATCTATCAAGAATCTTGGTATACTTATAGACTTTTTCTTCTTAAATAATTCCATTACTTTGTTTTTCGCACATACGTTTCAAAATTAGGGTTGCAATTATATTGGTTGTAAATTGCAATGTGTGTGGCCTATTTGACTTGTCTGCGGCAAAAGAGGGGTTAAGAATCTGACTGTTTATAATACCTGTCTATGAAATAGTTTGACGCAGCTGCAGTCAAATTATAGATAAGTACACTAGGCTTCGCTTGCGGTATGGTCGCAAATACTTCTTCGGATCCGTCTTGCATATATCCTATAACATTTGGGGATAATGAAGCTCGTACGTGGTAAAATTTTCGGAATCGAATCAGTAGTTTTGAAGACATACAAACTTACGAATTTTACCTCTATATAATACTTTAGTATAAATGTATGAAGACTAAAAGTTAATTTTTCGAAAGCTCTTTCTATTTTTTTTGATGTGCTCGGCAGGGTCCATTATGATCTCTTCATATTTTTAGATACCAACTGAGTACCTACACATTGTGAAATATAAGGAATGATTGAGCATTGGCTACGGTATTGAATTATTCAAACCAATTATGACAAAATATGAATTGTCTTGCTACACAATGTGTCACAATGTTAACCCATATGAACTCGCAGGAAATTCAATATGAATAGCTCTTTGGAATTTTTCATTCCGTATTTTAATATCAAACAATGTCATGTTTCAGAAACGCCAAAAAATTAAACAGAAGTGTCATTTTCGAAACATCACTTCGAAATTCGAACGGTGTTTCGTTGTGAATCTGTTTCAGTTTAAAAACAAATGAATTCGCTTTCGAATTGTATGCGCTCACTTGAGTGAGGTTCCAAGTGAACTTTACAGAATAGGGGTGGTTCGTAAGCCGATTTTTGGCAATGGTGGAGAAAACAATTATGTTGTTATGCGCTCAAGCTAACCCCAATTATTTTATGTTGGGGTCGGTCCATTCACTCCGGATGAAGTTGAATATCTAAAGGTATTATTGCGGTACAGGACCCTTCAAATTGTTCATGGAAACATCAATATTCATTTATTTTTTTACTTCTGCATTTTTGTTCTCCACGGCCCGGCTTCACTTACAGGGAGGAGCCCAGCAGTGGGAATATTACAGGCTGATAATGTTTACGTTGTTTTTTTTTTTTTATTTATACATATTAAAACGACTTGCTGCCTCCATTTTAATTATTTATGTCATTGAATTATAAATATAATAAGTACAAAATTTAAACGTTTTTATCAGGAAATTATTTAAAAAAACTTAATTCCTTTCCATAAATATACATACATTTTAATAATTTATGGAACATTCAAATTAGTATTCATAGTAATAAAATATAAAAGGGTAATAGTGCATTGTTTTAATTCCGACCAAATTAAGTACAAATCCTGGCTGCGTTGAGGAGGAGTTTTTTGCTGCCCTTATAAAGGGTGTAACAAGACCCTTAACGAAGCCGAAAGGCACTTGTTCTCCCCATCATTGCGATCATTTTTTTGTTCTAGACTATACCTGGAAACCTTCGAGCTACGGAGTTATTGGGGGTCAAAGTTCCAACTTTTTAAAAGTTTTTTTTTAAATACACTATACTACAATGAATTTTGATTACAAAAAGAAAAGTCGTTTCCCAGCAATAATTTTTCCGTAAAGTTACTTAGTTTGATGTACAGAATGCTTGGTTGACGGCTTCGTGAAGGGTCTTGTTACACCCTGTATGTAGTTTGTTGTTAGTTTAATATAGTATATCTATTGTATTCATGTACCTATGTAGTTAGTTTATGAAATACTAGCTGTTGCCCGCGGCTTCGCTCGCGTTTTGGTCAGAAATCATCCCACGGGCACGTTGTAAATATAACCTATGGCACTCGGGGATAAAGTAGCTTTCTATTAATGAAAGAATTTTCAAAATCGGTTCATTAGATCCAGAGATTACCCCCTACATACAAACTTACAAATAAATTTTACCTCTTTATAATATTAGTATAGAAGACATTCGTGAACATCACGCTTCAATCCTCGAAGGGTTTGGCAGAGATGTACCTCACATTCCACCCACATTTAGCCAGTTTTGTTTTAAGTCCCACATAACAGGGAGCGAGCCTATTGTCATGAACTGGGCACAAATCCAGGCTCCGTTGCTGTGACTGAGAAACTGATGAAAATACCCAATAACACTTCAACCGAACCGAACCGAATCGAACCCAAAGACTTGACGCTCAGCGTTGCTCAGCTTGCGTTTATAACCATCTAACGAAACAGTCTATAAATACGCGTAGAACAATGAAGTAGGAATAACCTCTAAAGAGTTTGAAATAGTCTTGAAATAGTTCAGTGATTAACATCCCAGATGTTTATCAAAACTTATTTTATTCTTAGTTTTACGTATAGTCGCACAACATTATACACCTAGTCTTTTTGAAGTATATTTCAGTCTAGCCGGATGAAGCTGAATACCAGTGACATGGAGTGTCTGTCTATTTCAGCTCCACAAACCAGTTATTAGTCAGACGATAGCTTTTGGTTCGACTGGTTGTAAGTTTTCAAGCTTCAGACTATCCGCAGCGACTGTCAATGATCTACAAATGACAGCCGGGACCAACGGCTTTACGTGCTTTCCGAGGGACGGAGGGAACTCGGTAATAGTCACATCCACGGACTGACATCGGCAAGCGCAGCTCCACGTAACATACTGTACAATATCCAACTGCATGTGGTAAGAGTACACGTTGACTCCATCATAGTTGGAAAAAACCTAGTGCAGATTAGAGTTATTCTTAGCAGTTGATGGTAATACGAGAGAAGGCAGTACATTATTCCGATTGGCTTTCATACTTACCTCTGGGAAATCACTCTTGAAACTGCCAATGCCGAAAATGAAATGAACAACAAAACTAAAATCTGAGAAAAAGTGTCACGCCATATTCCCAAAAGAGTATGTTAAGTAGAGTTATTGTTTACTGATGTCATAATTTTGTGCTGCGTTCCTGCTGAACATGAAGTCTTCCAATCCCTGGTTGGACAAACTTTTCCAGTACTTTAAAAAACAAATGAGTTCTCTTTAACATTGTGTGCGCTCACTTGAGCGAGGTTCCAAAAGAACTTCGTCCAGTTTGAAAATAATAGCTAAAATTACAGTAATATTAGATTTTGGAATTTTATTACATTGAAATAATTACATAGGCATTTTTAATAATTCTTTAGGTACAATGCTGGTGTTATCTGTGTAATATTATAAAGAGGCAAAGTTTGTGAGTTTGTGAGGTTGTAGGGGGTAATCTCTGGATCTGCTGAACCGATTTTGAAAATTCTTTCACTAATAGGAAGCTACATTATACCCGAGTGCCATAGGCTATATTTACAACGTGCCCGTGGGATAATTTCCGACCAAAATGCGAGTGAAGCCGCGGGCAACAGCTAGTCGTTGATAAATAAATATATTAAACTTTATTTTTAGACTACAGTTCATTGTTCATTGTTTTATTAGTATTTTAGTGTGAGCAATAATGGTGCTTAAGTTATTAAGTTAGTATTGTGTACAGCGTTTACAACTTAGGTAATTGTTTATTAAGACCTATAGACTTTAAATGAAAAGACTTTTAGAAAAAAAAAAAAAACTAACTTCCAAAAACAAACACTTTTTAAAGTGGAAAATAACTTCGCCGAAGTCGTTGACTTTTGTTTATTTTATTGAAGACTTTTTTATTTCAGCCTTTTTAGTTGTGATATGATGTATATTATATCTCACACAAATTTCCTTCGAGTATCCATTGTTCCATTGTTACTAAAAGTTATTAGTAGATCATCCACATAGACCTAGAAGAAAAAATATGTATTATAGAAGATAACTCATAAACTACCCAAGCAATGTGAATAAAATGTATATGGGACCACCGCGAGTTTCCTCTAATACCAGCCTATTACTGTCCCACTGCTGGGCAAAGGCCTCTTCTCAACAGAGAAGGCACGAGCATTGATCACCACGCTTGCTCAAGACGGGTTGGTGATTTCAGACTTTTATAAGACCAGGTTTCCTCACGATGTTTTCCTACACCGATGTTTGTGATGTCCAAAATGAACTTAGAAAATACATATGAATTGAAAAGGTCACATTGGTACTTGCCCGGATTTGAACCAACAACCTCATGCATGAGAGGTTAGGCCTCTGGACCTCTGGGGAGTTTCCTCTACCAAATGAGAAAGAATCACGTAAATCGAACCAGTAATCACGGAGTTATGAGGTATCATCATCTGCCTAGCCCTTTCCCAAGTATGTTCGGGTCGGCTTCCAGTCTAACCGGATAAACTTGAATACCAGTATTTTACATAGAGCGACTGCCTATCTGACCTCCACAATCCAGTTAGTACTGGGTAATTAATACGATACCCCTTGGTAAGACTGGTTGTCGGACTTTTTTGGGCCACTGGCTACCTGTAACGACTGTCAAAGATCTACAAATGACAGCCGGGACCAACGGCTTAACGAGCTTTCCGAGGCATGGAGGAAACTCGGTATGTAATGGGTGGTTACCCATCTGCATACCAACCTAGGCAAAAGGAGCGAAGTTGAGGACCGCCTCCTTTTTAGAAGTTTATTAAAAATGTGTGCTATTTTAGTTATTTATGCAACTGCTGTATTGTAAGGGGTATTAAAACACGAATGTGTAGTATCACATGAGTGTTTTAATACCTAATTATGTACAGTTGTATACAAGACTTTATGTACATCCATGATATGAATCCTCCTTACAAGGTTCTGAAACCATAGGGTGTTGCAGTGTTGTAAGATGTCTATGTAAATTCATGGAAAGTTTAATTGCTGAGTATTTAATACAAACAAACTATGTATAGGTATTAATAGAACTATTTAGATTTGATTTTTTCTGATAATTCTTGAAAATATACGAATAGCACATCTTCAGAAAATGATGTACTACTCTTTAATATAATTTTCCAATTTATAAAATCTTGGTACGCCTTTTCATATTGTTTTCTCGACTTTTCTGATAATAATTGGTTAGAAATGTCTTTTGAGGCATTAGAATATAGATATCTGGTGGTGTGTTATCAAAGCTTAATAGGGAATATGCATGTAATTTTTTTTTTGACTTAAATCAATAGTATGCAGTACTATCAACCCAAGAAAATAATTAAAAGTTAATTTCAACTACTGCTTGTCGCACAAAAAAAATATTAAACTCTTACAATTTTCTACGACAGTTCAAACGTTCATGACTGTCGCGGCCATTCATGTCATAGCATTTGAAGTCACTTACCTCTATCTGCCTTGTATAAATCTAATTGTTTGCCCTTAGTAGAATAGTTTTACTATAATGTAAGTGCTTTATTTAAGCAAAAATTGTAATAACAATATTAAAGTAAAATCTTAGTGAAACTTTAAGTACTTTGCAACTAAAAGTGTTTCTTTGACTCATAGCATTTGACGTCACTACCGGAATCGATGAGTTTTGTGTTTGCGTTCCGTTTCACCAAAAACACGCTACATAAAATATTAAATTGTAAAATAAGTGTTGTGTTAGAGAATTAAACAAGTGTACCACAATGTTTTTATGGGCCAATACAAGGCATTTTTAAGAAATAAAAAAAGTTTTGTATTTCTTGCATATACCCTATTGTATCATTTTTGTAAACAACAAAGTACTTTATGCAATACTAATATCGAACAAAAATGGCGGGATAAGACGTGAATTCGAATTAACCTATAAGTTTTTTTTTTAATTACGGCGCTGTGGTAGTGAAACGCGCCTGCATGAAAATGTTCTTTTTTTGAAATTAGTACAACATTATAACACCCGTTTGGATGATATCTGGTGGTGTGTTATCAAAGCTTGCATCACTCATTTTTGTGAACAACAAAGTACTTTATGCAATACTAATATCGAACAAAAATGGCGGGATAAGACGTGAATTCGAATTAACCTATAAGTTTTTTTTTTAATTACGGCGCTGTGGTAGTGAAACGCGCCTGCATGAAAATGTTCTTTTTTTGAAATTAGTACAACATTATAACACCCGTTTGGATGATATTATGGTTAATAAATGACACTGGTTGTTTTAATGTTGGCAATAAGCTAACTGTTTCAGATACTTTTATGGAGGATTAATAATTATAGCATGGGTGTAGATAAAATTCACAATACTTGAAATGTTATCATCTAGATCGTCATTTCTTTGTCTTCATAGTCTATGAAGTCATCAAAACAAAAACACAGGCGATGATGAATCTTTTAATTTCGTAAAACGAGCTCTACACTGGCGGCCGTCGTAACTCAGACATACAATTGTGTCATCCTATTAGACGTATTTACTAACGTGCAGTGCACTTGCGGCCATGTTAACTGGCACAGTGAATAAACGGGAAGGACTAGATTTTACAAGAAAACACATTTTAATGATAGATTTATGAACCTCATTATGCTTCGGCTCTTATGCTTATTTGTTTCAAGTCGGCACAGCATGTCTTCTTCTCACCAACCACCTCATTATCAACTGCCTAGGCTGTTCCGAACTATGGCAGTCGCTTCCAGATGGAGCGACTGCCTGTCTGACATCCACAACGACCACAAGCCAGTTAGTTCTGGGTAATACGATACTCCTTTGTTATTCTTCCTTACCTATTACTCGTCATCTCAGCATTCACCTCATTTCTCGCCATATCATCCTTGTTGTGACAACAGACAACAGTCCATCCATCGTCTCATTGGCGTTTCCTTACTCTTATAGCCATCTTCATCCAGATTAATGTACAACTAACTGTTGTCCGCGGTCAAATTATTAAAAAAAAAAAACTTCAGATCGGATTTTGTAAAAAATTCCAAGACTTTTTTTTTGCACGGAACCCTAATTATTTATCGAAAATAAAAATAGCTTATGTTAGACCTTCTAACATCAGCTATCTGCCGGTAAAAGTCCCGTGAAAATCGGTCCTGCCGTTTCTGAGATTAGCCGGAACAAACATACAGACAGACGAAAACTGAAAAAAAAAAATGTGTTTTCAAGTGTAAGTGCCGTATATATTTTCATATTCATTCAGTAAAAAGCTGTTATTTTGATATTACAAACAGACACTTCAATTTAATTTGTTTGTATAGATAGGAATATATAAAGCGACCTCCATATACAGCTTCTTCGGTTTGGTGGTAGCAAGCACTACCACTGAAATTGAGGTCTTGCGTTCGATTGTTAGGCCAGACAAAGGCCACCGTAGGCGCGGGCCTGTGGACGGTGAGCTATGGGCTAGCTCGCCGTCCGTCCGTCTTATGACGACAGGCCGTGTCGACGGCGCGTTCGTGTTCCACGCGCGCCTCAAAGAGAGTCAGCAAACAGGAACGGGTCCGAAAGGACCGAAGCCCGCCAGGGTTGCGGGACTGCTCGAAAGAGATACCGCGGCCCTGGAACACAAAGGGCAAAGGAAGGAATATGGATGGGTTTTAGTCAGTAAAAGCCTTACAGGGATCCTGCTCAGCCCTGAGCGGGAGGGGTAATTTGATGATACACCATCCGAAAAAAAAAAAGAAATGGCCAGACAAAGTATAAATGATTTTGACCGTCCCCAACATCATCAACATCTTCCTGTCCTTGTCCCATTCTACTTGGGGTCGGCGCAACACGTGTTCTTCTTCCATTCTCCCCTGTCAGATGTCACGGCATCATTTACTCCTTTCTCTTTCATATCATTCCTCGCACAATCCATCCATTGTTTCCTTGCTCTTCCTCTCTCTCTCCATCTATCACCAACATAATCTTTCGAAATATTTTGCAAAGACCATTTATTTTATTAAATTTACACTGTCACATACGGAATAGGTACCTTCCGTGACGTTCAACTATTGTGAGCTCCCGATATTTCAACGCGAGCAAGCGACATGATCGGGGGATGACTGGGGAATGCCGGTTTTTTTTTTTAAATTTTGTTTGCGAATGTCATCTCGCAGTTCAAACTAGGAGGTTTTCGACTGCTTCACCGGACAATCTTGTGTGTGCCTTGAGTGTAAGGCCTCCAGGAATGCGGGTGGATGGTAAATAAATATATAGGTTACAGCAGTGACAGCTTAGTGGTGTGACCGTCGGACTGCCCAAGTATAGCGGTTTCCGAAACCAAGGCCTCTGATTTTTCAGATTCACGTGCGTATTGTATAATTATCACTTGCTTCAGTGAAGGAAACCAGCATATCTGAGAGATTTTTCCGACGGCATGTAAAGACAAGTCAGAGGCCCATGACGGCATTAAAACTCTGACACCAGGTGAGGCACTAACCACAAGATAAAAAAAAAGTAAAAAAAAAAATTTGGTGCAGACAAATCTGTCTACCATCTTTCTTATCTTTTGCTACTCGCACGACTGGAACTCGATATAAAGCAACGACAAAATCTTTGGTTGCAAAACCGTGAAAGGATAAAACAGTGTTTCACGTTACCTACTTATTTATTAATTAATTTATGTACACACAAAATACTTAAGGTGGAAGCGCAAGGGTAGCCCGCGAAATTTAAATTTGCTTAAGTTTGTTGCAATTTGCAGGTCAGTGTCAAGTTGTATGTTGATGAAAATATGAATCGCGCCAGTAACATGTATGGAGTTACAGAATTATATTCATTCAAATCATCAATACAGCCCTCCAAGTTCATATAACCCCATTCAATAGCTATTTCACTCCATGTGTATTGATGTCTTTCTCAGACTATTGCAACACTTAATAAACTATTTATAAACTTTTTAAATGTTTTGTTAAACAAAACTTAACGGGTTAGAAGCGTTATGACTACCTCAACATGACGCCTGTAATCTCCGAATGGTTAGGCAGAGGTGTACCTAAAAGTACACGCACATTTCGCCATGGGCCTTAGTCTGCTATTGCAATAGTGTCAGAATGGTCTATAATTGATTTAATAAGGCCCCTAGCCCACGGCGTATTGAAGCGCGTTCGAAACTCGTTTGACGTGCGTACAAAGGGTAATTCGTCTGCGCGGAGCCTTATTAAATCAATGATAGACCATTCTGACACTATTGCAATAGCAGACTAAGGCCCCAGTTATGTTGAAGTCCCATGTTATAGGGGGCGAGCCTATTGCCATCAACTCAGGCACAAATACAGACTTCATGGCTGCTACTCAGAAATTTCTAATGGAAAAACTCAATAACACTTTGTCTGACCCGGGAATCGAACCCAGAACCTCATGCTCAGCAGTCGCGCTTGTGACTACTAGATTAACGAGCCAGTAACACACTTCATTCGTATCGACTTACAACTTTTCCAATCCCAATGCTGGGCAACGGCCTTAATAGCAACTACACCCGATTAAAAGCACAACTTTTAAAATAAAGACCTCATCATCATCATTTCAGCCCGTTGTTGTCCACTGCTGAACATAGGCCTCCCCAATCGGTTTCCAAAGTGTCCGGTGCAATGCCACCTGCATCCAGCGACTCCCTGCAGCTTTAGCAAGGTCGTCGGTCCATCTGGCAGGTGGCCGTCCCATGCTGCGGTTTCCAATGCGTGGTCTCCACTCCAGTATCGACAGTATCTGTTTGCCTCATCGGTCGTCCGATCTTCGCGCTATGTGATGGCCTGCCCATTGCCACTTCAGCTTGCTTATCCGCTGGGCTATGTCGACGACCTTTATTTCGTCTACGGATGTCCTTATCTCGTAGAGAATTCTGATTCTATTACGTAGAGAAACGCCGAGCATAGCCCTCTCCCTCGCTGAGCGATTTTGAGCTTCTGTATAAGACCTATTGTGAAAGACCACGTTTCAGATCCGTAAGTCATCACTGGTAACACACATTGGTTATAAACCCTACTTTTGAGGCACTGAAGTATTTTGGACGAGAAGACATCGCGTAGTTTCCCAAACGCTGCCCAGCCGAGTTGGATTCGACGAATAATGACTTACGTCCATATAAATAACGTACAAATTGCTCCTCTGTGTGCTGTGATAAATTCAGTGTCGCGGTGTCGCCAGTCCGTTGGTGTAGATTCGGGAGAATTATGTCACCCAATTATCTGTATTATCGGCGTTGCATTTGTACCAGTAATCGGTTATTTAAACAGAGTAACTTGCTTAACCTTTAGAATTACCCATTAAAATAGATGGACAAATTTTAACACGGCGTTCCTATAATAATAAATTGCCGGCGGCACTCTAGAATAAACACACTCATTAGATCAAAATAAAATCACTTTAATCAGTGTTTTTTTTTGCTTGGATATCTTTGGTTAGACGTACTGGGGCCTTAGTCTGCTATTGCAATAGTGTCAGAATGGTCTATCATTGATTTAATAAGGCCCCGCGCAGACGAATTACCCTTTGTACGCACGTCAAACGAGTTTCGAACGCGCTTCAATACGCCGTGGGCTAGGGGCCTTATTAAATCAATTATAGACCATTCTGACACTATTGCAATAGCAGACTAAGGCCCCTGAACGCTGTGTTAAAATTTGTCCATCTATTTTAATGGGACCTTGTACATGATTACTTGATAAGCTATACAATGATTTTATAAGGTCGGGTCGAAAATCTTAGTCGGATTTTTTTTTAATGGGCCTCGTAAGTTGTTAGTTCAGAAAATGTTTCACAATTTTTTTCAGCTACTTGATTTTTGTTTATATGTTGTGTTATCTTGAACGCCGTTTGTTTTAATTAGTCTTTACTCTGACTTAAAATTGGCAGAAGCTGGAGCCAAACAAATTTAGAAGGAAAAGCATTGGTATTGAGAGCTCATGACGGTTTCTTGCAGATTAAAAACGTGTAACAGAATACGGGATCATTGTACTCATCATTATGAACAACTTTCAATAAGGGACCAAACCCGAAATCGCGAAAAATAAATCAGCTATTCAGTCCATTTTGTCGAGATATGCACACAGAAATGTATGGGGCAGTTGATTATTTTTTCGCAATTTCAGTGTTGGTCCCATAGTGAAAGTTGTTCATAATGATGAGTAGAATGACCCCTTAAGAGGTTTTGCGTTTATTCTGTTACACCTTGCATATCAAGGACCACATTAAGGGTACACTAGTCGGTCATACTTCCATATAAACGTAGTATGGCGATCACTCTACTGTTTGACGGTGTACGTCCAAAATAAAAAAAGATACCAATTATTTGTCTCATCATTATCTAGCTCTGTATGGGAACAAAAAAGTAAAAAAAAAAACATATACTTGAAAAATGAAAAAAAAAAGTATTTTTGGCTAGATAATCTAGCCAAAAATACTTTATTTTTTTCATTTTTGATGAGACAAATAATTGATATCATTTTTTATTTTGAACGTACACCATCAAACAGTGGAGTAATCGCCAGACTACGTTTGTTTGTTTTGTATAAAGTACGACTGTCTAGTGTACCCTTAAGCGATGGTTTAAAAAACCAAAACATGTATTTTGTTAGGGCCATCGGTTCTGCGACAAACACTTCCAGGAAATGGCAGCTTGTATAGAATAGAATATTCTTTAATATGTACAGCATACAAATAACATTTCTTTAAAGAAAACATTTCACATAGTCTGACACAATGGGCGGTCTTATCGCTAAAAGCGATCTTTCCAAGACAGCTAGCTTACTACGCACGGTATTTTTGTAAGTCTTGTTCTTTTTCGGATGATTTCATTTCGAATCTTTTAGAAAATTGCAGAATAAAATTAATTTCATAAAATGTATCAGTTAATGAGTCGTTTTTTATAAGAATCCATTCTGGGTATTTCTCTTATGTTGAATTGTTCTACGGAAATAAAAATTTCTCATAAACAGACAAATATCAATAATAAAATAGACAGCTTAAATTGATTTTGGACGTGGCAGATTAGTAAGAAACAGATGTTACAATTTTATCTTATTGTTAGAATATCATTTTTTTTTTTTTTAATATTACTCAACCTGTGTGAAAAGTGTCTTTGTACAATATTGTGTAGAATTTAATAAAAAGCATTTAAAAAATCACCAAATTCCACTAAAACTGCCTGACAGGTTACAGAGCCACTTTTTGAGAACAATCCAAAGTGTCATTCATGAATTGTTTTCAATGTAGTATTTTTATGTAGACATTCTGTTTTCTTGAAAACCGTTTGTTTTAATTAGCCTAGATTCAGACTTGGAATTGGCAGAAGTTCAACAAAAAGTATCAGGAAAGAGCTACATAGTTTTTTAAATGTTTAATTTTTAATTGAGTGCCCAAATGGGTTTTCGGCAAATTATTGTCAACGACCACTATATAAGGTGACTGGTACTTAAACACGTGACACACTCATAGGAAACAACTTTCCCGAAGAAACATTTTTTCTTATACGCATTTACTTTTTTACATTACAGCCGTATGAAATTCGCCGCGCGGGTGCTCTGAAAAAAGTGTTTTTTACTGTAAACGGCTCCACAACCCCCTTACTATTCAATCCATCCATCAGCGCAATGTTTTGAGTGCGTTACATTGAGTTCTACCATAAAACGTGATTTTTCACCCCAAAAACAAAGTCGTTTGCCAGCAATAATTTTTGCGTAAAGTTACTTAGTTTTATGTACATAATGGTTGGTTGACGGTTTCGTTAAGGGTCTTGTTACACCCTGTAGATCTTTGACAGTCGTTACAGGTAGTCAGTGGCCCAAAAAGTCTGACAAAAAGTCTTACCAAGGGGTATTGTATTGTACCCAGTACTAACTGGGTTGTGGAGGTCAGATAGGCAGTCGCTCCATGTAAAATACTGGTATTCAGCTGCATCCGGTTAGACTGGAAGCCGACCCCAAGATAGTTGGCAAAAGGCTAGGCAGATGATGATGATTGATACTAATACTAATAAAATAAACTAAATATTTAAACAAACATGTCCAAGGAACTCCATTTAAAATAACCTTTTACTTGTACAAATGCAACTAAGTGTACATCAACGTACTGGCGACACTGAATTTATCACGGCACACAGCGGAGCTACCAAACTACTCTCAAACTCCAACTCAGATAATCACTTATTACAGCTTTCGACAGTACAGCATATCAAGCTACTAAAATCTGTCTTCTTTAATACATTTTCGACTTAATCGCTAGAGTATTAGGTTCAAGGTTCATTGGGAAATTTGTCAGTTTCGTGTAGCTTGATATGCTGGCGCCTGTACATTCTTTTCTCCTATTGCGCGAATGAAGCCTTTTTTTAGTGTGTAGATCTAAATAATGCATATTTTAAACTTTTTTAACTGGCCACATTTGTTTGCAAGTATTTGTAATCTATTAATAGATAACCCCTCTGTTGGCAGTTATTGTTACAAACAGTTTAAACGGTCGTACCAAATGTACTTACTACCATTAGTTCAATGGCTAGTTAAGCTGTGTTTTGTGAGGTCAGTTTTTGGATGAGTTAACGCTGCTTCCCCACAGCTAAAACAGCAGGAAGTGGCGAAGTGCCGAAATCAATCCTTTTGGGGTTCCGTTGCCAGATGGCAAAAACAGAACCCTTGTAGATTTGTCTTATCCGTTTGTCTATCTGTCCGTTCGTAAGTCACAGCCATTTTACTCCGAGACGGTAGGCACCACGCAGTTGAAATTTGGAGAGCAGGTGTCTTCGATGAACCAGTTCACTGAAGTGATGTAAAATTCTCACATCTGCCTAGCCTTTTCTTGGTTGGCTTCTATCATACTATGAAAAACAGATTTAGAATTGCTGTTCAGTGTAAAGTGACATTGCATGCATAAGCGCAAAAAAATATTACTACATTGTCTTGTGCTACGGAACTCCTTATACGCAAGTACGACTTGCATTTGGCGGGTTTTTAAATTTTGTTTTTCGATTTGTAGTTTTTTTTTAGTAATTTCTTGGTTTATTTCTTATTTTTTACCATAGTTTTATTTTTATTTTGGTTAATCTTATTGCATAAGATTCTGTAATATATGTCCTTACACATATATTACAGAATCTCACTCTCAATCTCTGGGTCTTGAACCTAACACAGGTCTATCGCCTAGCACAGGAGTACCCGACTCCTGTGCTAGAATGTGGTAGTGTGTGCAAGAAAGTGGTAACAAAATTGGGATTTTTATTCACAATTTATCCCAATGAGTCACACTGTGACTTGTTACAGTGTGACTCGTTGGGAACAAACGCAATTTTGTAATCAATTTCTTATTTTACAAAGAATTGATTACTTTGGGTAATTTATTTCATCATCACACCTTCAAAACGGTGAAGTAAAACATTACGAAGAAACTGATATGTTCTAGAATCAAAAACTTGAATACATGACACTCCACCAAACCAGGGTATGCCGGAAGTACCGTATAGTGGATAGCTATCGCACTCGTGGAGGCGATTTTAATGCACCCATTTTCAAAGCTCAGGAAGCTTTTCAATCTTTGAAAGTGCAAACTTTACGACTTGTAAGAAAACGGTCTCATTCCTTATGTATGGGAACCTTAAGTTTTCCTCAAACTCATTTGTTTTTAAAGTAAATGATCGCGGATTTACAACGAGACATCGTTCGAATTTCAAAGTGGTTTTTCAAGTATGAACTTGCAAGACTATATCGTTTGTCTATTGTTCGCAAGCCTACTGTTCAGCGTGAGTCTTGGGTTCGGCCTTTTAGAAATTTCTCAGAAGCAGACTGTAGTCAGGATACGTGCCTGGTTAAAGGCTCGCCCCTATCACATGTAACTTAAACACATAACTGTCGAAATATGGGTGTACTCATTGATATAAAAAAACCCGTACTATACGAACACGTCTACCGGAACCTTTGGGTACACAGATATGATTAAGTTATCTGATTGCAGTCGCAGTTGCATTGATTGCAATCTTATCATTATCTGCCTAGCCTTTTCCCAACTATCTTACGGTCTTCCCCGTTGGTCTAGTGGTCGCAGGCGCGACTGCTGAGCGTGGGGTCCTGGGTTCGATTCCCGGGTCGGGCAAAAAGTGCTATTGAGTTTTTCCATTAGAAATTTCTCAGTAGTAGCCCGGAGTTTTGAATTTTGATACCCCCGTGCCTCGGAAAGCACGTTAAGCCGTTGGTCCTGCGCCTGATCTCTCTCCGGTCGTGTCAGATTGTCGTCCCATCGGCCTATGAGAGTAAAGGAACAGAGAGTGCACCTGTGCCTGCGCACACACTTGTGCACTATAATATCTCCCGCGCCGATGGCTTTTCTCCGCTGAGATTGGCCGCCGTGACCGAAAACGGTTAGGAGGACTATTATTAGGGTCTTCCATTCTAACCAGATGCAGCTGAATAGGCTTAATATGGCCGCTTCAGCAGAAGCATAATAGGATAATAATTATGAACCACGTTAAAAAAATTAAAATGGTCATGGGAACAGGAAATATGATGAATTGTCACCTTGTGACCTTTTTACGAATTGTAACGTAATTGATATTAATGTCCTATTAACATAACATAACGCCTGTAATCCTTGGAGTGGTAGGCAGAGGTGTACCTAACAATACCTACCTGAAATACCGTACCTGAAACCGTACCGTCCGTCCGTACTGTACCTGAAATAAATGTTTTTGATTTGATTTGATTTTGAATACACTCCAATTTCGCTAGTTATCATGTAATAGGGGGCGAGCCTATTAAAATCAACTGGGCACAAATCCAGACTACGTGAGTGCCACTGAGCATTGCTGATGGAAAAACAAAATGACAATTCACCCGACCTAGGAATCGAATCCAGGACCTCATGCTCAGCAGTCGTGCCTACGACCACTAACAAATGAGGCAGTCATTATTATTCTAAATCAGGGATCCCCAAACTATTTTGGACAAGTGACCCCTTTTCCAAAATGAACTGTTACCTCAGACCCCCATGGCCAAATTACCTACTTTTAAGATCAACCCCCTTATTCATAATGGTCCGCTAACTTAAAACAGCTGCTACAGTGTGTTATTTTTCATTCTGACTTAGGTCAATAGAAGAAGACAGAGTGAGAATTAGCAATGCTTTAAGTTAGCAGACTATTATGAATAAGGGGGCCTATCTTTAGTTTTTTCCTATTGACACAAAATACCTAGGTACTAAGGTACCAATTGGAAAACTTTGCACTTGGTTAAGTGAGTAAAATTGACTTCATTTTCGTATCAAAATTTAACAAAATAAAAAGACATACAATTCAGTAAATATCAAGTTTAAGTTATAACGATTATTACAAATTAGGTACTTAAAGAATTTTAAGTAGGTAGGAAATTATATTTAAAAAAGTATTAATTCGCAAAGAGAAAATAAAACATTCAGTGTGATGGATGAACCTGGTGACTATCTACCAATCTAGCTACATCCGGTTCAATATTGGTGAGTTGCAGCCTTAAATCTCCACGTTCGTTGATTTTCAAACGGTTTCTTTGTTTCGTCAAAATGTTTGTTACCACACTGAAGCTTTTTTCAACTAGGTATGATGATGGAAAAGCGATAAGGTATTTTTCAGCAATGTTCCACAATGTAGGATACTGTGTTTCAATGTTGCGTTGCAACCAGAACTTCTGATAGCCTTGGTTGAACTTCTGCTTAAGCTCTTCGTCTGTGCTGATGGTAATCAACTCTTCTTGCATTATCATATTGGCTTCTTCTATGGCTGTGGTATTGTACGGATTTATTATCCATTGAGGAATTTGTAAATTTAAAAGATCCTCAAACCTCTCCGTAAAATCCTTGTGTAATGCGTCCAAGTGAGTGACATATAATAAAATGTCATCATCTTGAAGCGTTTCTGGTAATTTTGACAAATGCAGAAACTGCGAATATTCTTTTCTGCCTAAATTTTGTTTATAAAGGATTAGTTTACCCACGAAGGCCGATATTATTGATTTTGTTTTAATCAAGTTAAGATCGTCACCCTGCAGCTGCAAATTAACTTTGTTGAACATTCCAAAGATATCAGTCAAGTAATAAATATCTGTTTTACAATTGTTCAGATTTTCTTTCAAATTCGGATCTTTTTCTTGTAAAAACTCCAACACAGATTAAAAAACGGCTGAAAATCTTTCTAAGCAAGAGCCTCTTGATAGCCAGCGAACTTCAGTGTGAAGAAGTAATCGAGTAAAGACTTCGTCGTTTTCCTCACATAGCTGAGCAAATAACCGAGAGTTCAAAGAATTGCTTCGAATCTTGTTGATAGCATTTATTACATATTGTAAAGACTTATGCAATCTAGGACTCAGCTTTTTTGCTACTAAATGCTGCCTGTGAATCACGCAGTGAATGACCAGTACATCAGGCAGTTGTCGCTTTAAGTGAGCTATAAAACCACGATGACGACCAACCATAGACGGTGCACCATCAGTCGCAACAGAAACAATGTTCTTCCATGGAATAGCTTTGTCAGTAAAAAAATGTTCCACGGCCTGAAAAATTGATTCTCCTCTGGTATCAGTCTCTAAATATGTAGCAAAAAGCAGTTCTTGGCACATATTTTCATCTTTGATATATCGAACATATCCTAACAACAGAGCTTCATTGCCGGGTAATGTAGACTCGTCCAACTGGAGAGAGAATCTGTTGGTCTGTAAGAACTTGCATAAAATGTTTTCCACATCGCGTCCCATCTCGTCTATGCGTCTCTGAACGGTGTTATTGCTCAAAGGTATTCTCTTTAAAATATCATGTGCGGGTTTGTGCAATACATTGTTAAGGACCTCCGCAATGGCTGGTAAGATAAGCTGCTCTCCAATTGTGTGGGGTTTCCCCGACTTCGCTATTAGTAAAGATATATTATAGGACGCTCGTAAACCATCATCGTCTTTAATAGATGATGACGCAAACATCGATCTTATGGATGGCCTTTTGTCTAGTTTTTCTTTAAGTGCTTGAAAAAATGTCAAGGGCTTACTTTTTTTGTCAGCATGTACTCTCGATAAGTGGTCATCCATTTTTGAAGGCTTCATGGCATCGTTACTGAATACTTTTTCACATATGAGACACATCGGCAAGTGTTGATTTGATGGAGATGCAATAAATCCGAACTTCAAGTAGTCCAAACTGTATTGTCTGCATTTTTTTTTCGTGTCCGCCATCATAAAACTCTCAGTAATCCTGCAAATAAAAAAATAAGAAACTAAGTACCTAAATTAAAAACAATACCTAATAAACTGTTAAATTTACTGGTAAATTTTTACAATTGAAACAACTGAGGCAACTGCAAACTGTTGCAAACAATCTACAGATAGCTCAACTGATCACTATCACACAGTGTGCAGTGGGGCAATGCTGATGCGCTGTGCCGGATAAAAACTGTTTGGTACTTACCCTGTTAATTTTTCATAAACTGCAGATATTGTGTGGTTACGCTATTAACTCGCGTAGGGAGCTCAGCATTTTGTAAATTCTTTTTCAGTCACTTTACTTCACTTAATTTAGCTATGTAATAACTTTGTAATCTCTTGAAATAAATGAGTACTTATATGAGTTATTATCGTTCAAGCTCCAACGAATTTCAAAACGCAAATGAACTTTCAACCTAAGTGCAACCTCGTTAAATAGTAAAATATCAGGAACATGTTTGGACTTGCAACTTGATCATGAATTCGTTCGTGTTAAATCGCGCAAGCGTCAAATAGAGAGCAAGTCAAAACGCGCCTGAAAGACGTACGCTCGAACTCATTATCTTGCACAAACTTGTCCACACTGACTTGCCGAGTTTTTCATCTTGTACGAACTTGAGGCTTTATATTACTACAACAATGCTATTTCCTACATAAATATTAATTATTCTTAGTACACGTAACACAACATAAACAATACAGTACCTACCTACCTATCTTGAAAGTTTTAAATAAGAACTTGTGTTAATTTAATAGGGGTCGATTTTTAGACCTCGTCGACCCCCATAATCTGTTTTCGTTTATGTCGACCCCTAGGAAACCGATATCGACCCCAAGGGGTCGATATCGACCACTTTGGGAATCCCTGTTCTAAATCATTATCTTTAAATAGACTCTAGGTTGGTCGCAGAAAGGAAAACATGCTCAGGTGGAGTTTCATTAATGACTTTGCTCTGGAGTGTAAATGTGGTGCTGGCACTTAATATCGTGTCCTGCGTGTGCTGTTGTTTGTTCTCTACAGGAACTGATGGACTACCGAAAGCGCCAAACTAGCAGCTCAATTCTGGGCCTCGACACCATTTAGATTGCCATCGACGCGCTAAGAAGAAGGAGTATTTTCCTATTATGATTCTGCAAAAGCGGCCAGTTTAGGCCCCCTGACCTCCACAACCCATAACTCGTCAACACGACGATGCCTCAATGTAAGACTGGTTGTCGGACTTTCGGGCCACTGACTACTTATAACGACTGTCAAATCATCATCGTATCCTCAACTCAATTTATTTGTGTCTAGCGGACGGGTCTTCTCTTCCCGAGTGACGCAAAAGGATACGAAAGACAGTTAAGATACCTCGTGACAAAATAGGTGGCTATTTTTAGCACTGCTGTAGCAATTCTTGGGGTTTCCGCCGCACTCACAGACGTTTGTTTGCGTTAATGAGGTATCCACTTGCAGGATAATTATACACACATTAATCCGAAAATCAGAGGTGCTTGTCTTGGGTTCGAACTATGACTTTCAGGGGCCACGTGGTGGCTCCCGGCCACCTTGGCGCGGGCCTGTGGACGGTGAGTAATGGGCTACACCGTCCGTCCGTCTTATGACGACAGGCCGTGTCGACGGCGCGTTCGTCGTTCGAAGGAACATGGGTGGGTAGAAGTAAAAGTCTGACACTCCCTCCTGCTCCGCCCAGAGCGGGAGGAGTTATTTGATGATTTACCATCCGAAAAAAAAAGAGACCTATGACTTGGCAGTCCGTCGGTCCACCACTAGGCTTTCACTGACATAATAATAAGTTAATACATAATGATATACCTAATTTACTTAAACACTATTATGAGACAAGAATAAAAAATAAAAAAAAAAACATTAAACTCTGTGAGTGCGAAAATAACACCCAGTTAAAAGACCACTAATCACAAACTAGACCGCGGGTTCAAAGATGCACGATCGTTACAATAATATTAATAAAAAAATTACTAACTGACATACAGTACATTGACCTATTGACATTAATTTCGAATGTACGGTCTGCAGATTGAATGTTTTGGGCGAAGTCTATGACATTATTTTTTCGACTGCCTGTTTGGTTCGACTCCCAGGTTATTTGTGTTATTGGATGTCTCTGCTTCCCAGTAGCAGCCATGGAGACTGTATTAGGATTGGTGACAATAGGCTCGTCTCCTATAACATGGGAGGTAAACATAACTGCTGAAATCTGGGTACACTATCAGGTACACCTGTGCCTAACCCTTCGGGAATTACAGGCGTGATATAAGTTGTTTTTAAACTGACATGGTCATCAGTAGCGAAGGGTAAATTTTTGTAAGAGGTAAGCCGGAGTACATATCTTTATATGAATCTATTATTTGTCTATGAAATACTGACTGTGCCATTTTTCAAAGGGAAGACGGTAGGAATCGGGTTGTTTGGAACCTTCGCCACTGGTGGTCACTAACATTATTAAAACTGCAAAACGGGATGTTTACCATGTTTCCTGTTTGTGTTAACAGTAATCTATACTAATATTATAAAGATGTAAAATTTGTTTGTAAGTTTGTATGTAATCTCTGGATTTACTGGTCCGATTTTGAAAATTCTTTCACTATTTACAACGAGCCGGTGGGATAATTTCCGACCGAAACGCGAGCGAAGCCATGGGCAACAGCTAGTCATATATACAGGCGTGTTAATACTGTAATGGACACCCATTACAGTAGCAACACGCCTGTATACATGACTAGCTGTTGCCACGACTTTTTTACACAAAAAGACCCATAAAGAGGCCTTAAAGGCACTTGTTCTCTCCATCATTGAGATCAAGACTTTATTCTGGATCATATTGAACCTTCTACTTAGTTACGGAGTATTGAAGGTTTTTAAACCGACTTCAAAAAGGAGGAGGTTCTCAATTCGTCGGAATCTTTTTATTTTTTAAGTATGTTCCCCGATTACTCGAAGATGGCTGGACCGATTTGGATTATTCTTTTTTAGTTTGAAAGGGTATACTTCCCAGGTGGTTCCATGGTCATCAATTCAGGATCCGATGATGTGATCTTGTAGATATAGAGAGGACTCTTCAAATTTCATAGGCACACTTGAAGCGATTTGGGTAGTTTATGGAAGAGTACTTTCTCGGAGTGGTCCCATTTCAATTTGGTGAAGAGCTAATGAAGAACTTAGGAGATAGGCAACGGAACTCCTCAATAAATGGTGCAAATGGACTGAGATTGCTGAAATCTCATGTGTCTATGATTTACACCAGTTCATAACATAACATCACGCCGGTACGCTGTGAAGGGGTAAGCACATGTGAACCATTAAAAAGTGAAAAATAAAAAAAAACTTTTTTGCAAAAAATTAAACCGACTTCAAAAATACAAAAAAGGCAAAATAACTTTAGCTTCAGAAGTCGGTGACAAAAAAACAAAATCAAACTAGCTAAAGTCACGGACTTCTGAAGCTAAAGTTATTTTTTACTTTTTTGTGTTTTTGAAGTCGGTTTAATTTTTTAATATTACAACTTTACTTTAATGCCTCCATGTCGTCCTCCTCCTAAAAATTGTGCTGATGGATGCATTGGTTGGGACAGGAGATTGAATAACAATGTTTTGAGTTCTTCATTTATAAACAGTGATTTTTCATCCCAAAAAGAAAGTCATTTCGGGCACTAGTTGCTCGGCAATTTGCTGAACTAGGCCTATTTGGTGCAGCCGCGAGACACAATCTTTGTTTTTCTGTTTAGTTTTAGGTTTTTTTTTTATTGTGTAGTTTTAAGTTTTATATTTATTTTTGTTATTTTTTCTTTTGTGTGCACTTGTGGCGTGTGCCAAATAAATATGTTTCTTTCTTTCTTTCTATTTCCCAGCAATAATTTATGCGTAGAGTTACTTAGTTTGATGTGCAGAATGTTTGATTGACGGCATCGTGAAGGGACCATTTACACCTTGTAGGTACCAACTTTTTAAAGCAGATAATATGTCACAAATTACGTAAACAGTTACACTAATAGATATCAAATATCATTAGCTGGTTCCGCTGACGCTACACAAACTATGCTTAATGCTGGGTCCCTCTATTTACATTCAAACTGATTGAGGATATCCTCCGCTAGGGCTCGCTAAATATGTGATCTTTGTCCCTTGTGGGTAAGCAGAGGGCGAGGTACCTTTGATAGAAAATCGCTTGAAGAAAATGTAGGACGAGGAGGCGAAATGATTTATATTTATGTAAGGATCGTACCGTTCTGTCGTGTCTGCTTACTCCCTGGGAAAATCTTGTTTTGGTTTAAGAAAAGACAGATCATCGCGCTTGTTTATCCTAAAACGTTCGTAAACACGTAAAATTTCCTTAAAAGTATCAAAAAACTCGACTACACATTGTATTATGTACCTAATCTATGTAAGTATGTAATTTCCTTTTAATTTCCTTCATTTTGATACCCTACTCGATAGGTTTGGTTGAAAAAAGAATATTAACGACTTACAATTTAGCGCCAAAAATCCGCCATTTTGTTTTTTTTTTAAACACCTGTCTAAGGACACTTGGGTTTTTGAGACGAATCGATAATGTATAATAATGATACCTACCTTAATCGTCGAAATCCATCCAGCCATTTGGAACATACGAGGTAATAAAGAAATTTACAAAAAACAAACAAAGAAACATACAAGAAACGCGCGAAAAACTAGCCTTTCTTTGGCAGTCGGGTAAAAAGTGACTTTATACATTAAATAAAAACGTCAAATACGTAAAGAGAGACATACACTTTTAACTCTGCCAGCAAATTCTACTGTTTTAGTTGTGACTGGGTACTCAAAAGCAAATTCAAACTCGTTCCCGTAGGGATAATTTTCCAACCGTAGCGCGAGCGTATTGCAAAAAGCCGGCCAAGTGCGAGTCGGACACGCGCATGACGGTTTCCGTAAAAATATCTAAAAAAAATAATACGTTTGTTGTCTGGGAGCTCCCTCTTAAATATTTATTTTATTCTGTTGTTGGTATTTGTTGTTATAGCGGCAACAGAAATACATCATCTGTGAAAATTTCACCTGTCTAACTATCACGGTTTTTGAGATACAGCCTGGTGACAGATAGCCAGACAGACAGACGGACAGCGGAGAACACGTTTGTTGTATGGGAGCCTCCCTTTTATTCTGTTGTTAGTATTTTTTGTTATAGCGGCAACAGAAATACATCATCTGTGAAAATTTCAACTGTGTAACTATCACGGTTTTTGAGATACAGCCTGGTGACAGACAGCCAGACAGACAGACGGACAGTGGAGTCTTAGTAATAGGGTTCCGTTTTTACCCCTTGGGTACGGAACTCTAAAGACAGACAGACAGACAGACGTACATTGGAGTCTTATTAGTAGTTTGTTGTACCTGACCAACTCAAACTCAAAATTTCAATTAGACCATAACAGGCACTTTTGAATTTCAGTAAAGCAAAGAACGCGAAGCTACCGTCACAGACACAAGGCATAATAACTTGTGAAAGTACTGTAGTGGCCCATTCCAAAGCGTAGATCTCTATGGAGAGGAATGGGCAACAAACTCCATGGACACTCTTTTCAATCAAAATATTGATACTAAATCTTGCTTAGGTAGTACCTACTAAGTCAGCATCAGATGATCAGAAGTAGATTAACTACTCAATGTTTGAAACTTAGGTTCTCAGGTGTCGCCGGCCTGTGGACGGTGAGCTATGGGCTAGCTCGCCGTCCGTCCGTCTTATGACGACAGGCCGTGTCGACGGCGCGTTCGTGTTCCACGCGCGCCTCAGAGAGAGTCAGCAAACAGGAAGGGGTCCGAAAGGTCCGATGCCTGCCAGGGTTGCGGGACTGTTCGAAAGAGATACCGCGGCCCTGGAACACAAAGGGCAAAGGAAGGAACATGGATGGGTTTTAGTCAGTAAAAGTCTGACACTCCCTCCTGCTCAGCCCAGAGCGGGAGGAGTCATTTGATGATTTACCATCCGAAAAAAAAAAAAAAGTTTCTCAGGTGTTTTAATAAAAAGTTGCTAGATATTACTCGTTACTAACAAGGTATTTAAGAGTAAGGAATAGTTAAAAGAATAGTCTTCTGAAAGATTAAAAATAATAGCAGGAACAGGACTCCTGCTATTATTTTTAATCTTTCAAAACATCAAATAATTAAAATTCCTGTTGCTGACCGTACATCATTCATGATAGGGTTCTCAATGAAGCAAGCCTTTGTAATTTACCACTAAAATTCACATTCTGTCTAGTTCAACTTAGCGCCATCGTTAACTGCCTTTTCCGAACTATGTGTGGTCGGCTTCCAGTCTAACCAGATGCAGCTGAAAACTAAAATTTTAGTTTGAACTGAACACTGAACTGTGAGGTCAGATAGGCATCTGACCTCACAGTTCAGTTACTCAGTAAAACCTTAACCTTGGTTGTCAGACTTTCGGGCCACTGACAACTGTAGCGGCTGTCAAAGATCTACAAATGACAGCCGGGATCATTACGGCTTAGCGTGCTTTTACGGACGAAACTCGGTAGGTATGTAATGGATGGTCACCCATCCGTTGGGCGACCGTGGCAAGCGTAGCTTAACCTTGAATATCAACCCGTTCGGCTGTAATTAGTTAGCCAGCGTTAGTTAGTTAAGCGTGCTGTTTGGCAATCTAAATTGGGTCGGCCCTGAACTTGACTTCGAGTTTGGCGCCTTCGGTAACGTCCAATACATTTTGCAATGCAAAAATACTATTTTAAGCAGCAGTTATTGAGTATTGAAAAAGGGGCGGTAGGTCAAGAAAGAATTAACTAATACCCGTATCTACAGCGTGTAACAGAAAGGGTATAATCATATGGAATACTGTGGTACGGACCATCAAACTGAACAACTTTCTCTATGGGACCACCATCGTAATCGTAAAAAAATAATCAGCTGTCCCATACATTTTGTCGAGTAGGTATTGAAATTTTGTATAGGACAGCTGATTATTTTTTTACGATTTCGATGGTGGTCCCATAGAGGAAGTTGTTCAGTTTGATGGTCCGTACCACAGTATTCCATATGATTTTACCTTTTCTGTTACACGTTGTAGTTTCGCCATGCCCGTCTGTGCGTAAATAGACAAGTCAAAGTGATACTTGAGTAAAAGTCATTATTTAAAATTGATAAACAACAAGATTGGTATTAAAAACCTTTAACGAAGCCGAAAGGTACTTGTTCTCTCTGTCATTGCGATCATTTTTTTGTTCTCGACCATACCTGGGAATCTTCTAGTTACGGAGATATTGGGGGTCAAAGTTCCAACTTTTTCACAAGTTTTTTTTTAAATACATGTTCCTAATGAACGATTTTTACTTCAAACACCTCCACCTCCCCCGTACTATTCAATCCCTCCATCAGCGCAATGTTTTGAGTGCGTTACATTGAGTCCTACCGTAAAACGTGATTTTTCACCCCAAAAAAAAAGTCGTTTCCCAGCAATAATTTTTGCGTAAAGTTACTTAGTTTGATGTACATAATGCTTGGTTGACGGCATCGTTAAGGGTCCTGTTACACCCTGTATTGTACTATTTAACATACATACATAAATTGTAAAAATACGCTGACGATACACAAATACGGTTCTAACGAAGGTCAAGGATCGTTTGCCGAGGTCGGTCGTCGGATAGGTGACCATTCATAACATTGGCCCCGGCTGGCATTTGTAGATACTTGAAAGTCGCTACAGCAGGTAGTCAATGGCCCGAAAGTCTGAGAATCAGTCTTGTCAAGGAGGTATCAAGGGTACCCAATGGGGGCTATCGCTTATGAATTCGCCGCTAGAGGCGCTAGTGTAGCGCAGGGGCACCGAAATATCAGATGTCATAGATTGTTCGCGCGTTGCGTGCTATTTTATCACGTATTTTTACAAATATTCACGATTGTGGTCTACTAGATTGAGCCATTCCTGATTAATTATGACTTGAAGATTTTAAGTGGCAACTTAGAATCCTAATTGTCAGTACTTGGAGTTTAAATGATTTTTAAATGTTTCATGCTTGCTAATTTTAGGGAGATTATTGTAAATAATATATGAACCTAAAGTTGACACTATGTTGTTGTACGTAATAAAATAATCTTTTTATGAAATTACCTTTAAAGTATAGGCAAAATAGAATTATTGATAGGACCTTAATCGACAGTGGCGCCATCTGGTGAGCTCAAAAACAGTAGCCCTCATTAGGACTGTGGAGGTCAGATAGGCAGTCGTTCCATATAAAATACTGGTATTCAGCTGCATCCGGTTAGACTGGAAGCCGACCCCAAAATAGTTAGGAAAAGGCTAGGCAGATGATTTATAGACATCAATCCTTTCAACAGTTATTTGTTTACCCAAAAATTAAAGTTTTAATATAAATGCGTCTGACGTAATTACAGGCTGGTATTGTGTGTAAAATTTTATAAATTTTTCACGGCTGCATAATTAATATCTACATAATTTAATTTGGATACGTAGTATTTAAATATTTAATAGACTTTGATATACGATAAATAGCATTTTACCTGGTCACCGGTTCAAAACTCAGGTTACCGAACCAGTGTCATAATGGATGACAATAGCACTGGAACACGTCTTCTTTTTCGTGTGGTTAGTGCCTAACCTGGTGTCAGAGCTTTTAGGCCGCCTATGGGCCTCTGACTTGGCTGTACATGCCGTCGAGAAACATCTCTCAGGGATGCTGGTTCCCTCACAATGTTCTTCACCGAAGCAAGTGATAGTTATACAATACGACATCTATGACTTGGTAGTCCGACGGTCACACCACTAGGCTATCACTGCTGTACTGCAACACTATTTTGCTCCTTTTCGAGTAATTACGGGATTCTGGCCAATAAGATGCAGATCGCCTCCATCATTATCATTCTCTTGCACTTATCCCAATTCATTTGTGGTCAGCGCAACATGTCTTCTTCCATACTTCTCTATTACTCGTCATCTCATCAGTCACCTCCTTTCTGCTGTTGCCGTTTGCCTTTTAAGGTATTAAAAGGACATAAGGGGGATTACTATGACGTCTTAAAGCAGGAGTAATTCCAGTGGGGGAAAGAGACAGAGCTATACAGGTCGTCTGGTGCCATCTCTTTTCCACACTGGAATGACTCCTGCTTTAGGACGTCATTAGGCCTCCAGGAAGGTTTAAATTCGCTATTGCCTAATATTAATGCCATAAAAGATGTCAACCGAATGTCAAGGTAAATCTAAGGTTATACCATAAAAATGGCGAATCTAAGTGTTGCCTTGAGAAGTCAACGTTAAATTAACTTATTATCTAATTTAATTTTAACAGCAATAAAGTTGACTTTGGTTTAGATGACGTCATATGTAGGTATGTCATTTTTTGGGAGTGTCCGGCCTAGACAAAGTGACATTGTATCAGCAGTAACGATGATTGAAAAGTCGAAAAAAAAACGACTTCCAAAAAACACTAAAATGTTATAACATCATGGCTGTAGTCCCCTAAGCGATAGGCAGAAGTGTAGCCAATTTCGCCAGTTAAGTTTTTAATTTATTTATTTAAACCTCATGTACAATAGTGGTGCGTAGGTGGACTTGTCTTGAATGACAGCGTGTAAAGGACAGCCCTCCACAGACTGATGGGGTGAATTCAGTATATCATACTAAGATGACCGGTACAAGAAATTATTGCAGGAACGTTAGGGGAATCCAGTAAATTTGATTTGTTTTATTTTCTCAGACGCAATGTATCGTTACCGTGGCAAAAGGCACGTAGCGAACGGCAAGCGCGACGACGAGTTCGATGAACTCTGAAACTATGCAGGAAGTGAACAGCTGATTTCAAGCGTCGTTCGTTAGAGTATTTCGACATCCATTGTTGGTTTTTTTTTATTTTAACTGTATTATTTACATAAATGGAGTGCTGCGTACAGGGAATGTAATATTGTATTGAAATAGAGGAAAAGTAACTGAAAAAAATATAAAAAATGAAAAATTTCCGGAGAAAAATTCCGGTGGAACAAAATTCAAAATAAGAATCTTTTTTTTTTTTTTTTTTTTACCGATGGGAAATCATCAAATAACTCCTCCCGCTCTGGGCTGACCAGGAGGGAGTGTCAGACTTCTACTGACTAAAACTTTGAATGCACCCTGTCAGTTTGTGGAGGGCTGCCCCTTACATCCTGTATACTCAACTCTACTACTCTACTCTACTTTAATTACATGTAATAGGGGTCAAGCCTAAATTGCCATCAACTGGGCACAAATCAAGACTTCGTGGCTGCTACTGAAAAATTGCTGAAGGGAAAACCCAATAACACTTAGCCCGACTTGGGAATCGAACCAAGGACCTCATGCTCAGTAGTCGCGCTTGCGACCACTCGAACAATAAGGCAGTCCGAAAGACCGACTTCCAAAAAAATAATAACAAAAGTAAAAAATAACTTTATATAACTTTATTATATTTATTTCATTGAATTTTTTGCAACTGACTTCCAAAAGTTATTTAATTTTTAAGTGTGGTTGTTGGTTTTTTTTTTTGCAAAAATAATTTTTGTTTTGCCCTTTTTACCCGACTGTCAAGGAAGGTTTGTGTTATTCACGCGTGTTTTGTAGGTTTCTTTATAAATTTCTTTATTAGTAGGTATGTTCCAAATGGCTGGATGAATTTCGACGGTTAAGGTATCATTAGATTTGTTTAAAAAACGCAAGTGTCCTCAGATAGTAAATTGTAAGTCGTTAATTTTTTTTTTTTCAACCACACCTATCAAGTGGGATATAAAATGAAATAAATTAAAAGGAGATTACAAATATCTAAGGTCTATCTGTTCATACACGAAACCTCTTAAGGGGTCATTGTGCTCATCATTATGAACAACTTTCACTTGAAGACCAACCCCGAAATCGCGAAAAAAAATTCGACTGAATCGATACATTTCTCTGCGCATAACTCTACAAAATCTCTACAAAACAGCTGTTTTTTTTCGTGATTTCGGGGTTGGTCCCATAGTGAAAGTTGTTCATAATGATGAGTACAATGACCCCTTAAGAGATTTCGTGTATGAACAGATAGACCTTATACAGGGTGCAATTTAAGTTATAGGCAATATTTTAATCTACGGCTCTACTCACGATACTGATTGCATTAGGCCGGCCGGCCGCAAACTATTTATTATTATTATTTGATGTTTGTTTACTTTTCGTTACGCGTTGTACTGCGCTTGAAAATGTTGATACTTCAATACTTATTGGGGTTTAAGAAGTATTTTTTTTATTACTTTTAGTGTTTTTTTGCAACAATAAGCCTTTGCAATGTGAGTACTATATTTTTAAAGTTTTCCATACTTGCATTAATAATATTTTTGATTTGCGAATTATTAGCCCTAATGCAATCAATATCGTGAGTCTTAGATTGAAATATTGCCTATGACTTAAATTGCATCCTGTATAAATATACAAATTGTGGTCGAGTTTTTTGATAATTTTAATTAAATGTTACTTGTTAGTTTCTGTAATTTTACATTGTAACTAGAAGTTAGTAAAGGACTATCATTGTCATCTACTACTAGGAAAGAACATGGATGGGTTTTAGTCAGTAAAAGTCTGACACTCCCTCCTGCTCAGCCCAGAGCGGGAGGGGTTATTTGATGATTTCCCATCGGTAAAAAAAAAGGTGGGTTACCATGACGTCTTAAGGCGCCTCCCCGAGCAAAACTCAGCGGTAGCCGTGTTTTGTGCCGTTTTTGGGAGCTATCTACTCTTTACCCAAAATAAATACCAACTTATAAAATAGACATGAAATTTCTGCATATTCTTGACTCCAAAATGGTATTTTTGGATTTTTTTTTTGTAGTAAAATGTAAAATTAATCTCCTCACAACGAAACCACAGAAATGAGGCAGGATTATTGATGGCTTGCATCTCCTCGTAAAGTAACCATCATTTTGATTTTCTTTTTATACTAGATGGTAGGCAATTTAATAATAAACATTATGCTAGTTTTATTTTTTTCAAAAGACCAAAATTTGATTTTATAAAGATTTTATTCCAAAATCTGAGCGTACTCGCTACGTATATTGCTATTTTCTATCTCACGATCTTATGCTGGGTGGCGTGCGGCGAAAAGGGACGAATGCTCAAGGTTATTTGGTCAGGGTACCGCCTTAAGAGCGGCCAACCCGTCATGCTTTTCATATAAACGCTCGTACGTGATTATTAGTGTCCGACCGAAGGTGCAATTCTGGCCGAAGCCGAAGCCGAAGCCGATTAATCGGTATACACTAAAACCTTCGGCCGAAGCCGAAGCCGAAGCCGAAGGTGTCATTGACCTTGAGAAATACGTAAAATAAAATAATTTGTAGTAGCAAATATGAAATATTTAAAAACAAAACACTTATTAGAATTTTAAGACGCGCTCTCAAACTTGTTTTGACTCGTTTAGTTTACTAACTGCGATTCGTTTGGTCCGGTGCGGCGGCGCGGCGAAACTCTGCTGCTCTGCACATTCTCCGTCTCGCTCTAGCATCGTTCAGTAAATTTCAAATTTTGACAACTAGCAAACCTTCGGCTTCGGCCAAACCTTCGGCAAATTTTTGGCCGAAGCCGAAGATTTGGCCGAAGGTGCTTTTTTGGCCGAAGGTGGCCGAAGCCGAAGCCGAAGCCGAAGCTTCGGTCGGACACTAGTGATTATGCAGTTGTTACACATCTATCTTTGTTTTTTTTTTTAACTATTAGGTATTTTGTGCACTTTATCTAGGTTTCTATGGGAGTAAAAAATAAAAAATGTAGAAACAAATTCAGGGTAAGCCTCCAAAAATGGCTGTTTTGCACAAATTTTACCTGAACTTTGGCCGTTCATAATGTACTCATAAACTCTAAAAGTAAAGAAAACATCATGAAAGAAACCTCGTACATGTAATGGAGATTCTTAATGACAAATATTTATTTCACACACTTGTAAGACTTATTCAAAAACACGTATTTCCTGGAATAAGTTTAAGAAATTTTCGAACACTATTTTTCGTTCAATGTCATCGCGCTAGGCGGTATGAGGTGCGCGGGAGACGAGTTGTGCGGGGTCGGGGCGGGGTAAGACAGGGGAGTTGAAAGAAAATCGCCGCTGTGGCTCTCGATGAAACAACAAGCTTTTCAAACATGCTCGCGTTGACGATAGATAGGCCGGGAAGAGCTCTCTTAAAGCAGGAGTAATTCCTGTGTGGAAAAGAGACAGAGCTATACAGCGAGTAACAAAAAGGGTATAGTCATATGGAAGACTGTGGTACGGACCAACAAACTGAACAACTTTCTCTATGTCCCATACCACCAACATCGAAATCACAAAAATAATCAACTGTGGGGCAGTTTATTATTTTTTTACAAATTGTAAACAGAAAGTTGTTCAGTTTGATGGTCCGTACCACAGTCTTCCATATGACTATACCCTTTCTGTTACACGCTGTATAGGTCGTCTAGTGCCATCTCTTTCCCACACTGGAATTACTCCTGCTTTAAGACGTCATGGTAGGCCACCAGTTGGTATTTATTACAGTATTATCTCCCCTCTTCCCTTAAATCCACCAACAGGTTGTCTTGAAAAGAGCGCTTTTAGCGGTAAAACCCCGAATGTGTCACCCTATTTTTTTTTTATAGTTCTACTTATTTTTTTTTTTATAGTTCTCAACTAAATGTAAATATATTCAAAGGAAGTAGGTATATTTTCTATGTACATTAAATACAGACTGCAAATGGAACTAAAATAATGCTAAAAAGAAGACTATACAAGTAAGTTCCTACATATACCTCTACAACGACGACAATAGGACACTTAGGCGTCAAAGTACTCCTCCCCATCGATGTCATCCGGAAACGTGCCCAGAAGACTGGCAGCATTGCCACGTTGAATGGCAATGCTAATTCTTTGACCAAAGAAAGAGCCAGCCCTCTGGTCACGCGAAGTGTCGACCAGTCCGCGAGATGTTTCCTTAACAAGGAAATTATTCTTTTAATTAATTATTTTATTTGTGAATTGTTTTTTTTAACAGTTTACACAGGATGTTCTTGACGTAAACGTCTTTCACACCGATCTCACGTGATGTATATCTGACGGAGAGTAGCTTCATTTTTTTTTTGTTTTTGTATGATTCCTACTTTGAAATTCTAGTTCAAAGTTCACGAGCACGCACGCAAGTGATAATTTGAAAATAAAATTAGTGGTTATTATAGGCCTGTTGTAGATTTACATAAAATTAGAAAGATGTATATGTGCATAATAATAATACCTATGGAATACATTTAAATGAGGTGTAAAACTAGTTTACATAAATCCCGATTTATCTCGGCATTATATTATAATATATTAATATTTTATAATATTTTATATATAAATGAATAATAATATATATCTATTAATATAAATATTTTTTTTATTTTTTATTATTTAATTCAATTTACAGGAGAGTGCAAATTCTGCACAATTATACCTAGGTAATGGTACAATACCGTTTTATAACTGGTGTTTCACTTCAAATAGAGATAGAGACAGACGGTGCTTGTTTTTAATTGACTGAAACAACGCGTCTTCCGATTCTCTAGTAAGCGACATCAAAAATCAAATTGTAAAAACTTACGCGGTGCTAGAACCTCTACGACGAAATGCTAATTAAAGATTTTAAAGCCATTTTCTCAAAACTGCAAAAAACCCGAATTCAGAAAAATACTGAACAACAACAAACAAACAATGGCAGTTTACAAAACCTGACTTCATTATACAGTTTCCTTTAAAAGGCGGCGCAGCTTTGTCAGTAGTGCATTCCTCTTTTCAATATTAAGAGGGAACGGGGGCTGCGATTCTCCATACAAATGTATGGAGAATCGTTTTTGTTTCTGAATAATGCTTCTAGAGCAAACTGTTTTTTTCATAGAATCAAGGTCTGCTGTGGATATGTCCCTGCCATTTCCTTTTTTTCAGCAACTATATAAGTAAAGAAAAAATGATCCTCCAAAAAAATACATAAAATGCCCATTTTTACGGTCGGTGATTAAAGGACTACCAAACAAATTCGAAAAAAAACTGTATTCTTAAAAAATATTATGTCAAAACTAATTACTGACATGATTAATGGTGATTTTGACATATTTTTAATGATTTTGACATTATTATTATTAATTATTTTGACATTATTAATACCTAAATTATTACCAAAATATTATGTACCAAATATTATATACTAACACTAGTGTTTAAGATGTCTATATATTACTAACATATTGGATTGAATGATCTGTCAATAAATGATTTATTATTACTAATTGAATCGGCTCAGTTTTCGAAGAGAAAAAAGGGGAATACAAAACGTCTATCTCGTTAAAATTTTTGTGATATAATCGGTCTGAGCTGCAGCATCTATCCCTATCACACTCTACAGAGGCAGGCTTGACACAGCGCGACGGCAATAGTTTCTTCAAATACCTATTTTTCAAATTCCTCGCAGGCTCTGTTCCCTCTTAAGGTTCGGACGTGAGATCCGTCAAAAGATCTTGCCTTTTCAATACTGAATTTGAACGAACTATCGACGTCATCTATTGTAGATTAAAGATATTCAAGCATATTGAGAGCAGCCCTGGCCCAGCCGTAACGGGTCTTACTGACGTGTCGGGTCTGAACAGGCAGGCTCTTTTCTTTGTGTAATTACTCGTATGTATTTGTTCGTCTCAGTACTTTTCTTCGTACTTTTTGTCTTAGAACTGAAAATTCGAAGACATGTTGAAACGCTTTGGGCTCGTCATAGATTATAGCCAAATCCCTCTTACACTGAGGAGGCCTGTAAGAGCGATTGAGATGCCCGTGTCCCAGCTGTGGGAAGATATGGGCTGGTTATGCTATGCCAATATTTGCCCTCTGTAGACGCTGTAAAAGTTATTTTTCACCCTCAGTATAAACGAACATCTATACTTCTTTACAAAAAGAGGTAAAGTTTGTGAATTTGTGAGGTTGTGAGGTTGTAGGGGGTAATATCTGGATCTACTGAACTGATTTTGAAAATTCTTTCACTAACATAAAGCTACATTATCCCCGAGTGCCATTGGCTATATTTACAACGTGCCCGTGGGATAATATCCTACCAAAACGCGAGCAAAGCCGCGGGCAACGGCTAGACATTACATAAACATTACATTACATTGCTATTTGTGAAAGCTTTTAATTGGCCATATTGTTATTATTATCCCACGGGCACTTTGTAAATATAGCCTATGGCACTCGGGGATAATGTAGCTTCCTATTAGTGAAAGAATTTTCAAAATCGGTTCAGTAGATCCAGAGATTACTCCTACAACCTCACAAACTCACAAACTTTACCTCTTTATAATATTAAAGTATAGATTAAGTCCCATGCAATGGGAAGCGAGTCTATTCCCATCAACCTGGCACGAATCTTGACTACGGGTTAATACTGAGAAATTCCTAGACGATGGAAAAGATGAAGACACCCAAGAACATTTTGCCGGACCTGGGAATCGAACCTTCATGCTCCGCAGTGCTTGCGTTAGAAATCTACTGCTTATTATTTTCTCCACTGAAACCAACGTTTTACTCTTACTTTCCAACTATATTGGGGTTAGCTTCCAGGCTAACCGGATTCAGCTGAATACCAGTATTTTACATGGAGCGACTGCCTATCTGAGCTATCACACCACAGGATATATTTTCTTAGGTATCTTCACAAATAAAAGCTATGTTGGGTTGACTAAGTATTTACAGAAAAAGTTGTTCCACTGCCTCTTTTATCTAGTAGTTGTAAGCTCTACCACTGAGCATGGGTTCGATTCCTAGGTCTAGCAAAGTGTTACTGGATCTTTTTATCAGTAACTGCCTGGAGTGGCCGGCTGGTGCAATAGGTATAACTGTGGATAGAAGATTCAAAAGTGCCTGCTAAGGTCTAATTGAAATAAATGCTTTGAGTTTGGGTGTGATACTCTATTAAGTACACCTCGGCCTTACCCTTCCTTTCTTCTTGTGTTTTTAGACGTCAAATTCTCATTAATAACTCAACCTTATTCATCATCAAAATCGTACACCCCTCTTAGTCAAAAATCGTGATGATGTCTTAACTGAGCTATCTTAACTATTATAAGCTATACTATGTCCCGCTCGCGCTCAGTCGCGATTCGGCACCGCTCGGTCATCGACGTCGCCTTTTACTTCTCGCGAAGTACCATAGTGGACATTACCGTGTGCTTTGGTGAAGTGATCAAAATAATTACGTTATTATTTTTTGTTTTTTTTTTTCCGTTGACTATTTTTTTTTTGTTTTGAGAGAGTTCTTTTTTTGAAGTGTTGTGTTTTGGAGGTTGCCGTTTTATTTCGGTGGGTATTTTAGTTTTAGTTTTATTTATTTTAATTTGTTTTTAGTTTTAAATATTTTTCTAAAACCTATAGTAAATAAATGAATCCTTTTTTGATACCTAGTAAAAATAATGAGAAATACTATTAATAATGAAGAAATTTTAAATAGGTCACAAAAAGGTATGTTGAAATTAAAATTAAAACAAAAATTTACAAAAAATACAAGTAGGAACTAGCAAATAATTTACTTACTTTTATTTAATTTAATTTGGCACAGATCTCAATGTTTTTTTTTTTACATTGTCCTTATATTTTAGAGTAACTAGGTAACCTACCATATTTACGATAAAAAACTGTTTTTAGATCTTTTTCTTCATTAAGGCAACATAATTAGTCATAACTAATTAGTTCTAACGGTTAAACGAACCAATATTTAGATTCAGATAGAAATTTAGACTGTAAATGAAAATTCCGGTATTTTTTTTTTAAAGTTGTTGGTTACTATTTTCTATTATTATTTCAAGTATATTTATTAGCTTGTAAATTATGTGCGGGATTATCTTTTACATTGTAAATGAATTTGTTTCTCGAAATAAGTAAGACTTAGTGTGGCGAAAAAGAAATACTCAAAAATACGTATACTTTAATTGAAATTGAAAAAAATAATAAAATCGAAAGAAGAATGCCCATTTTTCACCTGACAATGTACTGAAATCTTAAAATTTATCTTATTGAACATTATATTAATTACGCTTATCACAATGTTAAGAAAATCTTTAATTTTTAACCGAGTTAACACACAGAACCTTATTTAGGTTTTGTGTTCGACTCTCGTCTTGTGTTCGAGTCTTTTTTTTAATGTATGTTTACCGATTTCTCCGCCAATAGTGGCGATATTTTATAAATTCTTTTTTTTAGTTGATAACGGAAGGTCTAAGTAAGGATCTGATGAAGGGATCCCAGGAAAATTAAGGGCAACCCTCATGGGCATTATTTGAAACTGTAAACTTCCCATGTGGTTTCATGGTCATCAGGTCAGGATCTGATGATGGGATCCAGGAGAAATAGAGGAAACTCTCCAATTTGTATAGGCACAAATATGCATTATGCCTGGTAATCATCATTGTGTGTATGTTCAGCGACATCTTCGCCTATTGTGAACCGATTTCAATGATTCTTTTTTTATTTGGAAGCATATTATTTTGCGGTGGTCCCGTTTAAATTAGGTAAACAATGGAACTCTTAAATAATAGACAGAAAATCTGCTGTGATTGCTGCAATCTCTTGAATGTTTATTGTTTACGCAATATCGTTACATAACATAACGCCTGTATGCTCTGGGGGAGATTAAGGGGTACAGATGTGTACTACCCAGATTTTGACAGTTAGGTGTGTTAAGTTCCATTTTATTGAGGATAAGCCTATTACTGAAATGTATTATTCACATTGTAAATTAAATGCATAGCAAATATTTGTATAGGATATTACAACTAAATAAGGAAAAATAAAAATAAACTTTTTTGCAAAAAGTAAAACCCACTTCAAAAACAAAAAGAAAGTGAAAAATATCTTTAGCTTCTGAAGTCGGTGACTTTTGTTTGATTGATTCAGTTTTTTTGTATAAACGTTTGCGTTTGTGTGTGTGACGGCGCGAAACCTGCCCGTCTGGTCCTAGCTCTTTTAATACGGGTGGTTTACACTCACCGATTTCCGTAAAAAAATAAATAAAAAAATCTAACCTTTTTATTATTTATTCGGGTCGAGAATCATTAGTATAAATAACTCCTTGAATTTGACCAGGATGCAAAGCGACAGCCGGTATAGTAATTTTTACGATTTATTTACATTTTTTTTAACACTTTTTTTTTGGGATTTAATCTTAAAAATGAGTATATGACATTTTTTTTCATTTCACCTCTACCTTCCTGTTTATAGTATCTTAGTACTAATTCGAAAGTTTATGTTTGTTACTGTTTCATGCAAAAACTTCTGAACGGATTTAGTTTAAATTCGGCACACAGATAGTTTATAACCATTATTTTTTTGATTGTGAAAATAATCATGGATACCCTCCGTCTGGGGCGAGCGGAGGGTTATGTCGGACTTTAACCGACTGTTCCTAATGCTACCATGTGTTGGGGGCCGGGAGATACAAGTACAGTCACGAGCACCAATATAGAAGAAAAACACCTTTAAAAATTGATAAATTTTTACAAAAATATATTTTTATATTGATAAATGTTTATATAAATGTAAACATTTATCAATTTTTAAAGGTATTTTTCTTCTACTCTTCAGATTATAATTTCACTTTGTTACGAACATAGTATTCTGGAACGCATATTTTGATGAAAAAGATCCTAACTCCAAGTTCCCATTGTGTACTTTTAAATTTAGGACAGTGTAAGAGGAGTTCGTGGCAAAATCGATCTGTAGGTTAAGCCGCGCTTGCCTAGGTTGGTCTGTGGATGGGTGACCGCCCAATACATACCGAGTTTCCTCCGTGCCCCGGAAAGCACGTTAAGCCGTTGGTCCCGGCTGTCAATTGTAGACCTTTGACAGTCGTTACAGGTAGTCAGTGGCCCAAAAAGTCTGACAACCAGTTTTACCAAGGGATATCGTATTACCCAGTACTAACTGGGTTGTGGAGGTCGGATAGGCAGTCGCTCCATGTAAAATACTGGTATTCAGCTGCATCCGGTTAGACTGGAAGCCGACCCAAACATAGTTAGGAAAAGGCTGGGCAGATGATGATTTAGGAAAGTGTAAACATATTAGTGCTCGTGACTGTTTATCACCTGGATGAACATAAAGGGTGTAACAAGACCCTTAACGAAGCCGAAAGGCACTTGTTCTCCCCGTCATTGCGATATTTTTTTTGTTCTAGACCATACCTGAGAACCTTCTAGTTACGGAGATATTGGTGGTCAAAGTTCCATTTTTTTTTAATGTAAGATTTTTACTGTAAAACCTCCACGACCCCCGTACTATTCAATCCATCCATCAGCACCATAGTCCTACCGTAAAACGTGATTTTTCACGCCAAAAAAAAAAGTCTTTTCACAGCAATAATTTTTGCGCAAAGTTACTTAGTTTGTTGTACATAATGCTTGTTTGACGGCTTCGTGAAGGGTCCTGTTACACCCTGTATATGATATTTTTATCCTGGTAGTACGATCCTGCGGGACAATTATCGAACTCCACGCGGGCGAAGCCGCGGGCATAAACTACATAGTAGATAGTAAAACTTTCCCTTAAATCGGTCATTCACATCATATAGTCACGAAAACGAAATCACGGTTTCGAAATTAGACTGGCAAGAACAACAATAATGTATAGTTTACGCACTTGTGCTCTCTCTAGTAACGACCATTATGAATGATCGTGAGTGTTATTTTGATGATGCGTCGGTGGTTTAGTGGTCGCAATCACTACTACTGAGCATGAAAGTCTTGGTTCGATTCTCGGATCGGGAAAAGTGCTGTTTGGATATTTCTATTAGGAATTTTTCATTTAGTAGTTTGGTTTTTAGATTAGTGACCGGTTGATGGAAATAAGATTGACCCCCTATTGGACGCCTGCCTTGATTTTCGGGGAAATACAGGTGAGTTAGATAGAGGTGGACCTAATACATCCAAATTTCAGCCTAATATTACTAGCAACCGGACACAAGTCCAGACAATCGGGATGTTATTCAGAAATCCTTGAAGGAAAATCTCAATAACACTTTGACGCTGTCAAACCTGGGAATCGAACCAAGAACCTCTCAGAAAAATAGGCCTTGTAACCATTACACCAATGAAGCAGTCGTGTCGTAATAAAGAAAGATACCAATATAACTTCACATTCATTGCACGATATAACATCATTGTCCGTGATCATGGTGCTTGCAACAGCGCCGAAATATCTATCGGGAACTCAACATGAACAGTGAACGTGGTAAATATTCCGTTTCTAGTGTTAATGATAAGGTACATTAAATAAAAATTATTAGAAAAATAAATAATGAATTTTAAAATCCGGTCAAGTGCGTGTCTCAGCTCGCGCTTGACCGGTTTTTAAAATAAAAAAAATATTTACTTTGCACATCTGTAGGATGGTGTAATGACCCAAGTCATAGGACTACACCATCCTACCAAATTTCAGACGGACGGACAGACAGACAGACGGACGAGTGATTCTATAAGGGCACCGTTTACGGAACCCTCAAAATAAGACAAAACACATCACACACTTTCATTATTAATTAATTAAAAAAACCTAAATAGAATAGTGTCTATCCTAATGTGTGACTAGATTCTCCACGCTAGCCTACCACGTATCGATTTCCCAGCCTGCTATCTGACCGCTGAAGTTGCACTAGAATTGTTCAAGAGCAGACGGCCTTAATAGTCTCCAATGTGTACTTGAAAACGTTAGGAAAGAGAAAGGGAAGTTATTGAATGGGATTGTATGAACTTAGGGAGTATAAGCCATTGATTCACCGTTCGCATCGGCGTCCTATCCACCTTGTACTTACAAGGTGTAACAAGACCCTTCACGAAGCCGTCAACCAAGCATTATGTACAACAAACTAAGTAACTTTACGCAAAAATTATTGACGACTTTTTTTTTGGGGTGAAAAATCACATTTTACGACAGGAGTCAATGTAACGCACTCAAAATAATAAATGTGTTTATTTTCCAGTGCCGGCAATTTATTATTTTAGGTCAAAATAAAATCACTTTAATCAGTGTTTTTTTTTTTGCTTGGATATATTAAATGGTTAGACGTACTGAACGCTGTGTTCAAATTTGTCCATCTATTTTAATGGGAGCTATTAAAGAACTGACATGTTACCCCAAAATTCTACTGAAACGCATATATGAATGGCGTGAGAACGAGGGGTCATGCTTCAGGGAAAACGGCTAAGACAGTATTTTCATTCAGAGAAAACCCGCGCATTTGATCAACAAACTTTCAGCATCGTGTGATCCTAAACAATTTTAGTCCAGACAAAGGACAAAGTGCCATAAAATTTGTCGTTACGATATGATGGGAGTCACAAATGTACATTGAAAATTTACTTAATAGATAATAATGTATTGGAATTAAAAGTACGTTGTGAATTGTCAAAAATGATAACACTGGGACGGGCGACCCCTGCCCTAGTGCGTGTGGAATCATTCACCGCGTTTTTTCGTAGCAGTTTGTTCACATTCGGCGGGTGCCAGCAACCTTCGGCTTCGGGTCAAAACTTCAGCCCATTTTCGCCGAAGTCGAAAGTTTTGTCGATGTTGGTTTTTCGACGGACATCAAATTTTCATATTAACCTAATAAAACTTCGAGAGATAAGTGCACGGTTCGGGTTGGTCTTTCCTATGGAGAAGAACCGGCAAAAAACTCCATGGTTACACTTTTTAAAATATTTTGAGTAACGTAAGCTATCGAAAACCTTAATGTCAATTCTATTGAAAAACGTGGTAGCTCGTTTTTAGGGTTCCGTAGCCGAATGGCACAAAACGGAACTCTTATAGAATCGTTATGTCTGTCTGTCTGTCCGTGTATGTCACGGCCACATTATTCCGAAACCATTAGGACTACACAGTTGAAACTTGGTAGGTAGATGTATTGTACTGTAAACCGCTTCACGTACTTTGATGGAAGTTTAAGGTACATGGAACTGAAAAAAAAAAACCTGTACGTGCGGGGTGTCTATAGATAGGTCTTTAAAAATGACATTGAGGTTCCTAAACCCATTTTTTCTCAAAGTCAATCGTTTGAAAGATAGACACTTCTAAACTGGTAAATGTTTGCCCCCCACCCTCTAATTTCTCAATTAAGAGGTGGAAAGTTCTGAAAAAATGTAACATTGTAGAACGTAAAAATAAATTTCAACCTAAATTGGTTTGAATAAAATTTCATGATTAGTTTTTTAAATATGGGACTTTTTCATCAAACTGCAGCAGTTACTTTGTTTTTCATTAAACTATGAAAACATATTAAGTATTGCTGTTGAATGTAATACAATACCTACAACATATGAATGAACCTTCAAAATATTTTTATTATATTGTTTGCTGCTACGGAACCTTAGGTGCGTGTGAGTACGACTCGCACTTGACCGGTTTTTTCGATAGGGATTTATTTATTTAAACTTCATGTACAATAGTGGTACATAGGGGGATTCGCAGCCAGCGTGCGTGTGTGTTCAGATATATGCTCGTGAACCAGTAAAATGGAGTATGTAAGAATCGTAGCAGGTGGCGTTCTGTGGTTTCTGCCAACCTCCATGAGAACATGGCGTAAGTTCATGTATGTAATCTAATCTGTATAATATTAGCGTAGTAAACTGTACATAACACGTATTACAATCCTTACATCATTCTTTTCGATCTCGACATAATCGCTACCACGTAACACACCTGACCTTTTTGAGGAAATGACAAGTACTGTGTATAAAACTTTTTATTCAAGATTGAAGAACTTATCTGCCTAGCCTTTTCCTAACTATGGTGGGGTCGGCTTCCAGTCTGCACCTGAATACCAGTATTTTACATGGAGCGACTGCCTACCTGATCTCCACAACCCAGTTAGTCCAGCACTAACTGGGTTGTGGAGGTCAGTAATACGATACCCAATAGCAAGAAGTATTGAAAAACTACTGAACGGATTTGGATGAAATTGGGCTCACAGATAGTTTATAACCTGGATTAATACATTATATGGGACAATTAGGGACAATTATCGCGAAGCCGCGGGCATAAGTTAGTATTTTATATTTTCTGTAGCAAAGAACTAGATTGACGTTTGATTTACGGCAGCATGATGAAACATTTATAGTTTTTTTAGTTGTCGTTGACAAAAAGTCACTTTGCGTAAGTCCTTAGGTTTCAGAGCGTCTCCCTTTACAATTCCGTCAATCCCGCAAGGTTAAATAATATACAGAATATACTCGTACACTTTGCCAACTAACATAGCCGTTTGAAATCAATATTAATGCTGTAGAAAGTGACACCCTAGTCACGCACGGACACGGAGTGAAGAGTAAATGGAGTGTGCAAGAATGATAAGCAACATTTTTGCGTATGCCGCCTTCGTCTCTGTGTTATGGTTTGCAAAATATGCTAAAACGTAAAGTCTTATACTAAGAAAAGAGGGTAACGATGTGATTTTGATTTCAAAAACCGTCGTATTTTTTGGTACTTATAGTTTAACAGGCGGATGCTTGTACTTTTCCATTTAAAAGCCTTGCTTACTCCAGAAAGTTGACGTTTGCTGCATTCAGTAATATTTTCTTCCTATTCTCACACACTGTTGTTTATATTCGATTTAAACTTTCGTATGCCGAGACACAATTAAAAACCTATTGTGTCTCGCGTAGATCTCCGTTCACGTACACGAAGGGTTAAATAAATTTATATTAATGTATTATTTCTCCTTTCGCAGGTCTGCTTTAAGAAATTCGTTACGAAATAAGCAGTGCCTTTGTACTCACAGTTTTATTATGTTTTTTTTTTCTGTTTTCGATTGTGTGTACATAAAAAATATGCTTAATACATGAGCCAAATTTCATTTATTCTCTTTTAAATATTCCGACTGAATGGCGCTATTATAACTGTGTTAGCACTCCATTTATTAACTCGTCTGTGCCTACAGTACACTCCTCAATACTGTTTTACATTAACATTACATTGCGCTTTTGCTTTCTTTATGAGGCGAGCAGACGTACAGCTATGTGGCTTATATAAGTTTCTAATACATAATCTTTTTAACGTCTTCATTCAGGCAGAAGGTTGCAATGTGAAGATTTCGGGACACATGTATTTTCAATTTCTATAACACCTTTTGTAATTTATATTAACATTGAAGTCAGCGCAGTGCGTCTTTTCCTTGCATACACCTCTATTAGCCCTCAACAATAGGTTCTCTTCATGCATAATTAGCCAATGATGTTCCCACTGCTGGGCCACACAGTCTCCTCTATAAGAGAGGGAACGGGCTATAATCCACCACGCAAACCCAGTGCAGGTTGATAGATATCACATGTCTTAGAATGTTTGTTTCTAGGACATTCCAGTTTCCTCACGATGATGTTTTGAGAGCAGTGGTGATAAATTAAATTACACAAAGGCCCTGCCTGGGTTCGAACCCACGACTTACTGGTCCTAAGTCGGGGCTGCCACCATTGGGCCACCGCTGCTCTCCGTACTCTTTATACCTTGCCATATTTATCTGTCTCCAGCAGTTTTCTCCAATTATTTTTTCATAGCAATCCACATTTTTACCTTCACACTTCTTTTATCTTATACTCTTTTTTTTTCTCTGCAACACACCACAGTTGTCTATACGAAACCCCTCAGCTTTTTGAAGGCAATTTTAGTTTCTCAACAACATTTTCAACCTAGCTTTTACCCAACTATAAATCGTGTAACAAGACCCTTAACGAAGCCGAAAGGCACTTGGTCTCTTCGTCAATGCGATAATATTTTTTTTAAGACAAATCCTTCTAGTTACGGACATATTGGGGGTCGAAGTTCCAACTTTTTCACAAGTTGTTTTTAAATACATGTTTTTAATGTAAGATTATTAAACACCTCCACGACCCCCGTACTATTCAATCGATCCATCAGCACAATGTTTGGAGTGCGTTACATTGAGTCCTACGGCAAAACGTGATTCTTCACCCCAAAAAAAAAAGAGTCGTTTCCTAGCAATAACTTTTGCGTAAGGTTACTTCTTTTGATGTACAGAATGCTTGGTTGACGGCTTCGTGAAGGGCCCAAATGCAGCTGCCGCTGCTATACCGATACTAAACACGACGGAGCTATTGCTTATCTGACCTTCCCCGCCCAGTTTCTCAGTAACGTTAGATTGGTTGTCAGACTTTATTTATTTTATTTTATTTTGTTTTATTTTACTTATTAAGGACATAATACAGTTACATGCTATAGAAAATACAAAAAATCCTTAAAAGCTAAAGATCACAAACATGTAACCCACACCATTATCCACGTCTTAGCAAAAGAATAACAGACTATGGTAAATTTCACGGAATATCTGAGCCTTCTGAGACAACTGTATATAATTTAATTACAAATTAATTTATTCCCATTTAATTCAATTAAACTTTGCCTACTTTTTTGGATTAAAAAACAAATTACAAATTATTTTAATTCCATTAAATTATTTATTTTATTTTATTATTATTCATGATACGGTTAGAGCTCCACGAGCTCATTCTATCATCTCCCTTCTTCCATCGGGAGTCCAGACGTACTGCGGGTTATCACCCATACCTTGTCGATGTTCCACACATTAGCACGAAGCCCTTGGTTGCATCTTTCATTATACGCACAGCCAAGGAGTGGAATTCCTTGCCAGTGTCGGTGTTCCCGAGTTCATATGACCCCAATCTATTTAAGTCGCGAGTTAATAGGCTTCTTTTGGGTTAGCTCGTTTCATCGCCGACCTCATATCTGTCCTCAGGACAAGATTGAGGTCAGGAGTATGCTTAATATAAAAAAAAAACTTTTGACAACATTACGCGTTTTCTCTCTTATCGTTTTTTTTGATAATGTTAGTGAGTTCACCAATATATCCAATCATTCGGCTGTTGTATATCATTCGAAGTTAAAAGTGGGCTATTGGAATCCCGTTATCACACTGATATCTTATCAATATTGATAAGAGGTACGTCATCATAACAACTTCAGACGTTTCCTGTGAATTAGGGTACGGTTATTTCCTATTTATTTGATTTGCGATCTACACCTTGTCGTTTAGCAGTATAGAACGATTCAAGAGAATATTTATTTGGGAATTTCATTCTATTTTAAATTAAGGTTACTTTTAATAGGGAAATGTTATTACACAGTAGACTAATTCATGACAGATAAAACTTTGTAGGTACTCAATTTCTATCTTTTTCCGTTTTTGTAAGATCTGGTCATAATTATCAAAGACATTTGTACATTTCAGTGATATTTTTATTTTTATTTTGTATTGTAAAATGACACACCATAATCCAATTTAATCATTTGCGTTATTGATATGGGCTTAGTCGAATAATGCCCAATTCTTTGACATGATTGTAATTATTACCTTTTCCTTATAATTTTTTTTTCTAATTTTTACTACCTAGGGTACTAATGCAATCTGACTTAAATATGACTTTGTGTGTGTTATTGTATTGTATTATATTGTGTAGTGTTTATTACTGTTAACTGGACATCCGACTTCTAGAGATATTACCTTTTTCTGAATTGTATTGTAAACACAGAATAAAATTAAACCAGGAATAACAAAGGAATAACCATTCCTTTGTTATTCCTGGTTTAATTTTATTCTGTGTTTATTAATAAGAGGGGTAGAGTGAAATTGTGAATCAGGTTTATTCACGAATTTAACTGTGGCAAGCTCATGAATAAGTTTTTTTAGCGTCCGATTGGAAACTGAACCGTCAACAAAAAGTTAAATAAAATATTACCTCGTAGTTAGTCGTGTATTACAAGCCTGCAAGGAGTCTAACCTGTAAAAGTCTAGCCTTAACTCGTGAATGCAACTCGTGTTCTCGTGTGCGATGTCTGGGTTCGAAGTTCTGTCGTAATCTCGACCAGTACGGTCGAGGTCTCAGACGAGATTTCAAGAACGATATTTTCTTCTCAGGTGTTAGAATATCATAACAAGGCGTGAGATCTTTAACATTGATAAAGATTACATTTCCATATCTTGATTAATGGTTTATGTGAATCGCGGGAATATCCTGGATGAGGCTGGCACAAGAGCGTGGAGCTTGGCACAAGCAAAGAGAGACCTATGATGTGATCATGATGATGCATAAGCATAATCAGCCTATAATGTTCCCACTGCTGGGACACACGGCCTCCTCTCTATGAGAGGGAATGGGCTATAATCCACCACGCAGGCCCCGAGTTGGTAGATGTCACATGTCTTCGAATTTTTTGGTTCTAAGACATGGCGGTTTCCTCACGATGTTTTCCTTCACAGTTTTGAGAGCAGTGGTGATGAAATAAATTACATAAAGGCGCCTGCCTGGGTTCGAGCTACTGCTGTTCGTAAGTCGGGGCCGATACCACTGGGCCGCCGCTGCTCCTCATGATGATGATGTGATCCTAATTCTAGCACAAGCACTGGCTAAATAAGCTAACTACAACGCTTAGAAGCCACATCTTAATCATATTCCTGCCTTCTTCTTCCATTCTCCCCTGTCAGACGTCACGGCATCATTTACTCCTTTTTCTTCTATGACATTCCTCATACAGTCAATCCATCTTTCCTTTAGGCTTCTTCTCTTCCTACATCCATCAACATTTATATTCACCATTCAAGTAAGCAAGTAAAATCGTACATCTTACTGTACCATTAAAATGCGAAAGTTTGTGAGGATATATGAATGTTTTTTTTCTCTTTCACGCAAAAACGGTTGAACGGATTTGGGTGAAATTTGGCACACAGTTGCTTTATAACCTGGATTAATATAAATTGTGTAACAGGACCCTTCACGAAGCCGTCAACCAAGCATTATGTACATCAAACTAAGTGAGTTTACGCAAAAATTATTGCTGGGAAACGACTTTTTTTTTGGGGTGAAAAATCACGTTTTGCGGTAGGACTCAATGTAACGCACTCAAAACATTGTGCTGATGTATGGATTGAATAGTACGGCGGTCGTGAAGGTGTTTAAAGTAAAAATCATGACAAGTTTTTTTTTGTTTATGCATGTTTTTAATCAATCATTAAAAACATGCATTAAAAAAAAAAACTTGTCAAAAAGTTGGAACTTTGACCCCCAATATCTCCGTAACTAGAAGGTTCCCAGAAATGGTCTAGAAGAAAAAAAAATTTCGCAATGACGAGGAGAACAAGTGCCCTTCGGCTTCGTTAAGGGTTTTGTTACACCCTTTATAGGATAATTTTTATCCCGGTAGTAAGATCCCGTGGGATAAGGCGCAGGTGAAGCCGCGGGAATAAACTAGTCTTCAATACCACATACCGTTACAAACCTTATGAGCAATTTGATAAGCCTATGACGTAAGGCAATCACCGAAACTGATGAAATAATTTCTGAGAACCCGCCAGTCATCTTTACAAATAATAATATAAAGTATGTTACATGCAGGAAAAAACCTTTTATGCCCCGTTCACGACCTCCGCCGAAGCAACACGCGCGAGTATCTTTTGTTTCCTTTGCGTGAATACCATTGCGTCGCTAGCCGCGTCGCGACCCCTTCGTCCACTTTGGTAACTAAAGTTACCTAACCAGTTACAAGAGAAGATTTTTCTTTCGTTGTTTGGTAACTCGCAGTGACTCGGGACAGACTGTAGAGCCTAGAGTTGCAAGGGAAAAAATGCTTAGAGTTTAAGCAATTTCTTGACGTGGTGGTCCCATATTTTTTTTATTAACTTGGCTTGAATAGTTTATCAGTTATTATTTTTCTTTCTTGTAATCAACGTAATTGATTATCTGTTGATAGCATGTTGAGAGCAACTTCTAATTGCAATGTTAAATGCATATGACAAGAATTGAAGCCTTTCCAAGGATATTTCGAAATGCTTAGTTGACACTTCCCGTGACCCAAGGGCTGGCTTTTACCTTGGCCAAAGGCTTAACGTTGCCATACAACGTGGCAACGTCGCCAGTCTCTTGGGTACATTGCCAGTTGACAGCGTTTAGGAGGAGTTTTTGACGCCTTTTTTAAGTTTGTTGTTAAGTAAGTCATTTACGTTTGGTTATTTTAATTTATAGATGTATAAAATATTATAGTAATGGAAATAATTTGACAAGAATTTGTGTGAATACCACTATAATAAGTCTATGGCAAAAAAGTCGAGAAACAAACAAAAGTCGCCGACTTCCGAAAGTATTGTTATTCTCTCCGTAGCAGTAAGCGTCGCGACACGCGTGTTGTTTGAGCACGCAATTCGTGGCCAAGCAGTTAGTTTCGATGATACGCGGAGAAAGCTCGTCGAGTCTCTGAGTCAGTATGGTATGATAACGTAACGCAAACGAAACGTAAACGTCATCGCAGCGATCACCAAATTGAGAGTACTATCCACGACAAAAATGCTGTGATGGTTGATGATGAATTTTATTGATGACGGAAAAAGTGATAATGCATTTAACTAATAGTTTCGTTGAAATGTTGTTTTTTTTTTACTTGATCACTCGGGTGACACGTATTATATGAATCATATATTCAGATTAGTTCGTCCAAAATTTCAATTTTTTTTTTTTTTTACCCTACAGCACGCCTTCCATCTCCCAAACCTTAGGCAGAGATATACCTACCCACAGTACACCCATATTTCACCAGTTTGGACAACCCTAGTCTGTGGAATTCACTGCCGGCTCTACTTCTTTCCAAATATTTTTTTGTAATTTTTTGTATGAGCATTGATAAAGTTGATAAAACTTTCTTTTTTGTTTTTTCGGATGGAAAATCATCAAATGACCACTCCCACTCTGGGCGGAGTGGAAGTGAGTGTCAGACTTGTACTGTCTAAAACCCATCCATGTTCCTTCTTTTGCCCTTTGTGTTCCAGGGCCGCGGTATCTCTTTCGAACAGTCCCGCAACCTTGGCAGGCATCGGCCCTTTCGGACCCCTTCCCGAGGTTGATAATATCTGTCATTATATGATGATTATAAGATTGTAAAACATTCATGGAGGTATTTCTATGGGTCATTTAAATTATATTAAAATTACCAGTTTAGGGACCATTTTCAGTTTTTTTTACTTTCTATCCAACTTTTCTAGACAACAATTCTGCAGACTTAAAAAAAAACAGGCACATTTGAAGAAAGGTGATGGCGAATTTTGAGCCTTATGTCCTTTAAGTTAAATAAGGCTTATTTTTCCTCTACATTTCTCCCGCAGTTGCACCCCGTTTACGACTACAAAATTCTAGAAAACAGTTCGTATGTACATAAGACACAAGCAATTCTAAGTTTTAAGTTAAAACTAAGTCCACATAGCGCGGTGCATCGTGCTTAGATTTAAATAGTTCACTCGGTTAAGTTAACTCAAGTTCTTTCTAAGTAGGCCAAGTAACATCGGGCATAAAAGTGCTACCACTTTTTTTTAGACACATTAGTGGAAGAATTTTCGCCATCGGATCAGTGCTTCATAAGATCTCCCCCTACATAAAAACCTACAATATTACCTCTTTATTATATTAGTGTAGATTATAATATAAAGTACTAGCTGTTGCCCGCGGCTTCGCTCGCGTTTTGGGCTGAAATTATCCCACGGGCACATTGTAAATATAGCTTATGGCACTCGGGGATAATGTAGCTTCCTATTAGTGAAAGAATTTTCTATATCGTTTCTGTAGATCCAGAGATTACCCCCTAAGTACAAACTTACAAACAAATTTACCTCTTTAAAATATTAGTATAGATAAAGCTTCAAATTAATGCCAAACATCAAAAAATAAGCATGTTTAAAAAAAAAATAAGTAAGTACATACGTTTAGCTTGTTTTCCCAATACTTAGAGTATTCAGTGTATTTTTAGAAGATTTAAACTTATACATACGTATTGTTGTATCCTTTGAATAAAAAATTGTACATTGGGTAGGATGTTAGTTATTAGTTAGGGTGTTAAACGTGACATGGCTTAAATATTTAAATATTATGGCAATGTAATCTTATTAATTTGTCTAAATTACCTCTAAAAATATTAACACACGGAAAATCTTCTAGAATGGTCAGTTGATGGCCATTGCAGGTTGCGTGAACAAAAATATGACCGAGGAAAAAAAAAATAGTCACCTAAAGCTATTTTCGTTAAGTTTCTCACTAAAGTATATGTGCATCTAATATAATTAAAGTAATAATTAAAACAAAAAGTCCAAATGAGATTAAATCAAACATAAATTATAATATTTTAAAGAGTGTTTTATCCAGAACTTTTCAACTTTTGTTCTCAACGATACCTACATTTCGGATTCGACCAATAAACAAGTTTTTAAAACAAAACGAAAGCAAGCAATAACTATTAAGGGAGTAACAAGACCCTTAACGAAGCCGAAAGGCACCCGTCTTTTCGATCATTTTTTTGTTCTACGCCATACCTGCGAATCTTCTAGTTACGGAGATATTGGGGATCAAAGTTCCAACTTTTTCACAAGTTTTTTTTTAATACTTTTTTTTTAATTCTAATATTTTTACTTTAAATACCTTTACGACCCCCGTACGATTTAATTCATCCATCAGCACAATGTTTTGAGTGCGATACATTGAGTCCTACCGTAATACGTGATTTTTCACCCCAAACAAAAAAATCGTTTTCGTAAAGTTACTTAGTTTGATGTACATAATGCTTGGTTGACGACTTCGTGAAGGGTATTGCTACACCCTGTATAAATAAATAATAATAAATTCCCACTACTGGGACACACGGCCTCCTCTCTATGACAGGGAATGGGCTATAATCCACCACGCGTGCCCAGTGCGGATTGGTAGATGTCACATGTCTTCGAACTTTTGCTTCTAGGACATGCCGGTTGCCTCACGAGTTTTCTTTCACCGTTTTGAGAGCAGTGGCAACATTTAAATTATGCGAAGTAACCCAGACGGGCGTTCAAACCTACCTACAGCTAGAAAGTTGGGGCATTTACCACTGCACCACCAAAGCTGCAAGCCAATGTTCTTTTTCAAAAAAAAAAGTAAGTCCAAAGTCTAAAACCGTACTAATGAAAAATCACGCTCTAAAAAGTATAACATATTCAACCCATAATGTTCCCACTGCTGGGACACACAGCCTCCTCTATAAGAGAGGGAATGCGCTATAAACCAGCACGCGGGCCCAGTGCGGGTTGGTAGATGTTACATGTCTTCAAATTTTTGGTTCTAGTTTAAGCCGGTTTTTTCACGATGTTCTCCTTCACCGTTTTTGAGAGCAGTGGTGATGAAATATTACACAAAGTAACGCGCCTACCTGGGTTCGAACCCACGACTTACCGTTTGTAAGTCAGGACCGCCACCACTGTGCCACCGCTGCTCTCCTAAAAAGTATAAAAAAGAAAATTTTCTGGTCTGAAGTTGGTAGGTGTACCTTCAAACCATTCGATATTCATCGTCTATTAAATAAACAACTTACACATTTTATATTTTAATGTATTCAATAAATATTCAGTGATGTTCAGAGGATAGCCTTGATCGTATGCCACTTTGCCCTCAAGTTTATGATCCCTTAGTAATATTGTTAGAATTTATTGATTTTCCTCTCTCATTTTTGCTTCAGCGTAGTCTGGTAAAAAGTAATGTTTGTTTGATTGTTTGTATTTTATGCGTTATATACCTTTCATCCGATTGCGATACAATTTGTCAATCAACTATACCTAATTTTTGCGCAAGTACAAGACTTGCGCGAAGCTTATATAAGGTCCCATTAAAATCGCGGGCCTGTGGACGGCGAGCTATGGGCTAGCTCGCCGGCCGTCCGTCTTATGACGACAGGCCGTGTCGACGGCGCGTTCGTGCTCCACGCGCGCCTCAAAGAGATGTCAGCAAACAGGAAGGGGTCCGAAAGGACCGATGCCTGCCAGGGTTGCGGGACTGTTCGAAAGAGATACCGCGGCCCTGGAACACAAAGGGTAAAAGAAGGAACATGGATGGGTTTTAGTCAGTAAAAGTCTGACACTCCGTCCTGCTCAGCCCAGAGCGGGAGGAGTTATTTGATGGTTTCCAATCAGGAAAAAAAAAAGGTCCCATTATAATAGATGTACAAATTTTAACACAGCGTTCAGTACAAACAAAGATATCCAAGCAAAAAAAACACTGATTAAAGTGAATTTATTTTGACCTAATGGATGTGTTTATTCTAGAGTGCCGCCGGCAATTTATTATTTTAGGTCAAAATAAAATCACTTTAATCAGTGTTTTTTTTTGCTTGGTTATCCTTGGTTAGACGCACTGAACGCTGTGTTAAAATTTGTCCATCTATTTTAATGGGACCTTATAGGCATAATAATATACACTAACAAAAAAAAAAAAAAAAAATTTATAAAAAAAATACGGTTGCAAAGCCGCGGGCCGAAGCTAAATAATTTTAGGTATTGATTGATAAACAATTAATCAGATTGTAAATATAGAATCTATTCAAAATTGTATAGGTATACTTGTGATCATAATTCAAATACAGTTTTCGATTTAAAATAAACTTTAGAACTTACATAATTAGTTATTTCTGTTTTTGTGAAAAGGGATTGTCTTTCTATTATTAGTAGAAATGATTTTGACATAAATAATTATAGTCAGATTTACGGGAATCTGAATACAATTCGTCATCTTACACAAATCTACTTTGTGATGGAAATAATCATTGTTATAATTTGAACAATAACGTTTAAAAGGCCATTATGATGATACCATATTCAGTATTGTGTATTGTTCTACAGATACACGCATAATAGAATTAAGATTATGGTACTCATGACGGCATTGTTTTAAAATAAATGAATAAAGAAAAAAACATCAGCATGATTATGTTACATCATCTCTGGGTACTTGAGATCATCTTCCTCACCTTTCCCAACTATGTATGTTGCGGTCGGCTTCCAGTCTGACCGGATACCAGCTGAATACCAGTTTTAACATTTACATAAAAACCGGCCATCGTAATAGGCGAGCCCTCTTTAATTTTTTTATTTAATTTTTATTTTTCGCTTGTTAAGTATAGCTTTCTTAAAGGTTTTCCTGTAATTTATAGGGAAAGAACAATTTTTTTTATTCTATTCAAAATTTTCGGCCCTTTAGTTACGGAGTTAAGGGGGGACTGGTAAATTTTCGCATATTTTCTTAAATAACTTCATAACTATTTATTTTAAAATTATAAGTACAAAAAAAAATTTGAGATGCTCACAGTGAGCCCTTTCATTTGTGTAACACGATAGAGTATGCAAAACTTTTATTTTTATTTTCTAATTTACCCCCCATGTTTAAAATTCATTCATTTCACACGTCCGTCTTTGGGTCACCGACTTACACATGCGTACCAAATTTCAACTCAATCGGTCCAGTAGATTCGGAACAAATTGGCTGTGACAGACGGACAGACAGACACTCGTGTGATCCCATAAGGGGTTCCCTTTTTTCCTTTTGGGGTACGGAACCCTAAAAAATCAAGATATTTTACTTTTTAATGTTTCTCTCGGAATGCCGACTCATAATACAAAACAAAAAAAATCTTCTGAAGTCGCAGTTTCCAGGCTAAAAGCGATATCTCGGCGGGCTGTTACCCTATATATTTTTTAAATTAAATAGTCCTACTCTTGACCTCAATCTACTCCTGAGGACCGAGATGAGGTCGACGATGGAGCAAGCTAACCTAAAAGAAGCCTACTCGCGATTTAAATAGATTCAGGGGGGTCAGACGTCTTTAACGCAGGAGTAATTCCAGTGTGGGAAACAGATGGCGCTAGACGACCTGTATAGCTCTGTCTCTTTCCCACACTGAAATAACTCCTGCTTTAAGACGTCATGGTAACCCCCCAGGTTATATGAACTCGGGAAGACCGACGCAGGCAGGGAATTAAAACCAGGCTGTGAGCATAATAAAATGTGTGGAACATCGACAAGGTATATGGGTGATAACCCACAGTACGTCTGGACTCCCGATAGAAGAAGGGAGAGATGGTGTAATCAGCTCATGGAGTTCTAGAGGGTGTAACAAGACTCTTAACGAAGCTGAAAGGCACTTGGTCTCCCCGTCATTGCGATCATTTTTTTTGTTCTACACCATACCTGGGAACCTTCTAGTCACGGATATATTGGGGGTCAAAGTTCCAACTTTTTCACAAGTTTTTTTTTTTTTATAAATACATGTTTTTAATGAAAGATTTGTACTTAATACACATCCACGACCCCCGTACTATTCAATCCATCCATCAGCACAATGTTTTGAGTGCGTTACATTGAGTCCTACCGTAAAACGTGATTCTTCACCCCAAAAAAAAAGTCGTTTCCCAGCAATATTTTTTGCGTAAAGTTTCTTAGTTTGATGTACAGAATGCTTGGTTGACGGCTTCGTTAAGGGTCTTGTTACACCCTGTATACCTGTGAAGTTTCTCTCTAAGTGTACTAAACCAACATTATAACATGAACTTTAAACAAAAAAGAAGATCAACAATTATTACATAAACGAACCACATCAAGGCAGCTTCATTACCAACATTACATAAGCGGCCACTCAAACAGCTGATCGCAAGCATTCGTATATATAACCTCTATACATAACATACTTTTTATGCTCTTACCTACAAATTATATCGAATGAGCAGTTCTCGCAAGCGCTAATGTCGAACGTGAGATCCAGGGTTCGATTCTCAGGTCGTGCAAAGTGTTATTGGGTTTTTCCTTTAGGAATTTCTCAGCAACAATAGGCACGTGCCCTATTAAAAGGGACTTATATGCATAACTGGTGAAATGTGGGTGTGGGTATACTCTTCTGTCTAACCTATATGTAAATACATGCGTGATGTTATGTAATGTCTCATTCTGCATACCTAACCATAGACAACGTTTTTTGCTAACAAAGAAAAAAAAAGTGCTGTCAACTTGGATTTAACCTCCAATGTTTTATAACAATAAGTACAAAAGTATGTCATCATTCATCAACATTAACAAAGATTGGTACAACAATTTCAAATTATAACAACATTATGTAAGAACGCAATAATTCAAACAGTATGCCATAACGAAACGCAACAAAAACCAGCAAATCACAGCAACCAATAAAATGATCTGTACAAATCACCGCAGTGGCCGACTGTACCGGCGGCGCTTGGCCACTTTCTCCGCTAGGTCAATGTACAGTGGAATAGAATCCGTCTTGTAAAGGCGAGTTCTCATTGAACATCACTGGATAAGTTAACATTTTGTGCGTAAGTTTGGGTCGATCAGTTTAGTGACCGTATGATCATTATTTTGACGTTAAATTCGCTTGAACGCTGACAATTTGGAATTCCAGCAATGACGGGACAGCCATCTTTGCTAGGAGTGGTTGTGACTGCAGAATTCGTTCCGTGGTTGATCGCCAGATCGGGCTTAATTTCATTGTTTATTTTGTTGCAGTAATCGTTTTTTGTTTCAGTAATCGAGGAGCTCGTGTTTAATTATTAACCGCTCGTACCAATCTTCAGGTTACGCCGAGCTTGCCTAGGTTGGTTCATGGATACCGAGGGCTCATTACATACCGAGTTACTTCCATGCCTCGGATAGCAGATTAAGGTGTTGGTCTCGGCTGTCATTTGTAGATGTTTGACAGTCGTTACAGGTAGTCAGTGGTCCCAAAGTCTGACAACCAGTTTTACCAATTGGTATCGTATTACACAGGTACAAATAGGATGTCAGATAGGCAGTCGTTCCATGTAAAATACTGGTATTCAGCCGCATCTGACTACTGGAAGCCAGACCACAACACAGTTGGGAAAAGGCTAGGCAGATAATGAGAGTTTTAGTAAATTCATGAACGAGGACGAAGTAAAAGGAGTTTTGAGTTCTCAAGTGAGAAAAAGACCTGAGTTTATTGTACACTAGCCACCCGCCCTGGCTTCGCACGGGTACAATGTTACACATATAGACCTTTCTCTTGAATCACTCTAACTGTCTATAAAAACCGCATCAAAATCCGTTGCGTAGTTTTAAAGATCTAAGCATACATACGGACAGACAGCGGGAAGCGACTTTGTTTTATACTATGTAGTGAAGCACTCAATAGCCTATGTTTCGGACTTGAGATCTGTTGATGGCCAAGATTATGCAAAACATGCAACTGAGGACTAATAGGATCGACTATCATTGACTGAATTGCAAGCCTTGGTAAAACAAAACTGCAAGGTAAAAAAATTGTCAGCGAAACTCAACGAATGGTGTGAAATAAAACATGGCAAAACATTAAAAAAAAAATTAAATAACTTTTTTATTTATGACATGAATAAAGACTTAATGTCACCAAGTTTAAACATTTTCCCAATTGGCTCGGTGATCGAGCTGTTCTAAATCTGCGACAAAAAAGTCAGTGTAAACGCAGCATAATCTACAAGTAAAATTCACCGTACGCCCGTGGTACAGTCACGCACCATTTGTGGACAGTTGCCACCATTGTTCTGACCGGTAGGGAGTGGTAGAAATTGTCACAGTGTCCTACTAAACTATATTGTATTGAAAAGAATTTTAGAGACGGTTGACAAAAAAAAACCCCGAAATGACTTTTGTTTACAAAAATATCTCTCATTGTTGGTGGTCTTATGCTGATCGGTAGAGCAAATCGAACTGCCTCGTCGATTTCGTTGTTGCTAGCGCGACTGATGAGCATGAGGTCCTGGGTTCGATTTCTAGGTCGTCCAAAGTGTTATATGGTAGGTATCTCCATTAAGAATTTCTCAGTAGCAGCCACGGACTCTGGATTTTTGCCAGGTTGATCGCTATAGGCCGTCCCCTTGATTTAAACGTAACTGGTGAAATGTGTAGTACAATTAGGTACACCTCTGCTTGACCTTTTGGGTATATATCAAAGACTTGTTGTTCCTATTTCTTCGTTGCATAGGTGTCAAGAAACCCCTGTAACAGACGGCCAAGAAAATGAGATTATAAAGCTTCCGATTGTATTTTGTTTCGAACTGGGAAAAAAATAGAAATTACTTGGTTTCAAAAAAAATCTCACTGTCGGTGTTCTTCTTTTGATTTTTCTTTTTAAGATTGGTCGATATGGTCTGTTTTGATTTTATTTTTTAATTACACACATACATATATAGCCTATTGGCTATGGCAATATTCCCAATCTATATATATCATATCTGTACTATACTAATATTATAAAAAGGTAAAGTTTGTGAGGTTGTGAGGTCGTAGGGGGTAATCTCTGGTTCTACTGAACCGATTTTGAAAATTATTTCACTAATAGGAAGCTACAATATCCTCGAGTGCCACAGGCTATATTTTCAACCTGCCCTTGGGATAATTTCTGACCAAAACGCGAGCGAAGCCGCGGGTAACTGCTAGTGATAAATAAAATAATGGTCATCTTTGACAGACTGACATCAGACATGAGACATCTTTGACGTAGCGGGTTCGAACCCAGGCAGGCGCATTACTTTGTGTAATTTATTTCATCACCACTGCTCTCAAAAATGGTGAAGGAAAACATCATGAAGAAACCGGCATGTCTTCGAATCTATGATTCTATGATGTGACGTCTACCAGCCCGTACTGGGCCCGCGTGGTGGATTATAGCCCATTCTCTCTCACAGAGAGGAGGCCGTGTGTCCCAGCAGTGGGAACATTATAGGCTGATTATGCTTATGCAGTACTAACTGGGTTGTTTAGGCCAGATAGGCAGTCGCTCCATGTTGTCAGGTATTCAGTTACAGACAATTAGACTGGAATCCTACCCAAACATAGTTGGGTTAGGTGAAGCAGATTATGATAAAGATTATACTCAGCCTACTCAGTAGTGAACAGTTACAAACATGCAGTGAAAGTTTAACGATATGGGTCAAAGTCTTTTAGTCGTTAAGTTTTCTTAAAGGATGACTAAGGTCTTATAGCATGCCTTGTCTTATGTGAAAATGAAACGGTGTTTAATGGTCCTGTGTTGACTCATGCGGTCACATTTGGTTTTTGAAAGCCTTATTAAGTCTCTGCCCAAAAAATCTCTAGTCTTTTTTGTCAGTTGTTAGGATTGCTAGCATCGATTGTTCCAACATTATCGTCTTCCTGGCCTTGCTCCATGTTACTTGAGGTCGGCGCAGCACGTTTTTTTCTTCTATTCTCCTCTGTCAACCGTCACGCTATCATTTACTCCTTTTTCTTTCTTAACATTCGATTGTTTTAACATATTTAAATACAGGATGTAACAGGACCCTTCACGAAGACGTCAACCAAGCATTATGTACATCAAACTAAGTAACTTTACGCAAAAAATGTTGCTGGAAAACAACTTTTTTTTGGGGTGAAAATCACGTTTTACGGTAGGACTCAATGTAACTCACGTGCTGATGGATGAATTGACTAATACGGGGATCGTGGAAGTGTTTAAAGTAAAAATGTTACATTAAAAACAGGTATTAAAAAAAAGTTGTGAAAATGTTGGAACTTTGACCACCAATATCTCCGTAACTAGAAGGTTCCCAGGTATGGTCTAGAACAAAAAAAAATGATCGCAATGACGAGGAAAACAAGTGCCTTTCGGCTTCGTTCAGGGTCTTGTGACACCCTTTTTAAGGACCCAATACTTTGCTACTTCCAAAGCGTCGTCGATGATTTGGCCTAACACACTTTGAATTATATCATGCCAGCATCACAAAGAAGAAGAGGACTACGACGGACGGCCCCTAGAATCATCATTATCTGCTAGCCTTTTCCCAATTATCTTGGGGTCATTTTCCAGTCTAACCGGATGCAGCTGAATACCAATATTTTACATAAAGCCGCTGCGTATTTGACGTCCACAATCCAGTTAATACTGGGTAATACCACACCCCATGGTTAGACTGGTTGTCAGACTTTTGGGCCACTGACTGCGTGTAACGATTATCAAAGATCTACAAATCACAGCCGGGATCAACGGCTTAAGGTGCTTTTCGAGGCACGGAGGAAATTCGGTATGTAATGGGTGGTCACCCATTCACAGACCAACCTAGGCAAGCGCGGCTCGACCTGAATATCGAGCCGAGCAGCGATATGGCCCCTAGAGTGTGTTGTATAAATGTGTCAACACATAATCTTGTACAAGAAACGTGAGAGATTATTGTAGACAGCATAGTTAATGCATTCGACGCGGGCTCATTAGTGAGTGGTTCCTATTCCTATATACATTAGTGATCCGCATTCATCAGGTTCTCAGCTATTACGTCTGTTATGTAGGTTTGGTTTGCGTATTTAGAAACAGCAGCTTCCTCTGTCATCATTCTCGTGCCCTTATGATCCTGAACTGATAAAATACCATCTTGAATTCATGTCAGCCTGGTACCTACTTTTTACATTTTTAAACCATTTATAACTGAAGAACGGCTGGACCGATTTTAATGATCTCTAATTTTTTTGGATTCGTCTTTGCTCCGAATAGCAGAATAACTAATAAAATATCTGAAAAATTCACGGGGAAAGAAGAGTTTTTAAATAAATTAGGTTTGGCAACTTTCGCGACACCTCACGTCACGCAGGTGTAGTAGGTAGGTAGGGTAGGGTAGGGTAGATGGGTAGGTAGGTAGAGTAGGTAGATAGGGTAGGCAGGTAGGGTTGAGAAGGTAGGTAGGGTAGGTTGCCGCGACATCTCATGTCACGCAGGTAGACTACGTAGGTAGGTAGGTAGGTAGGGTATTATAGTATTATACAATAAAGGGAGGGGTTTTTTTCCTGATCCTAAAAGTTACGTAGGTACTCGTATTATAATTTTAGTAATTAACATAATTTTATTTAACACATCATCTGCTGGCAGTACTTCTAAGCTAAACTGACTTTTAAATGAGTTTATAAAGAAAAAAGAATCGGGGTCCTCCGGGACGGGGTCCTCGGGGATCGGGGTACTCAGGAAATAACCCATTTATTTGTTGTCGGCGTAGCATGTCTTCTTCTTCCATACTTCTCTATTACTCGTCATCTCAGTAGTCACCTCCTTTCTAGCCATAACATCTTTCACACCGGCGACCTCTCGCGTCCGGCCCTGGTTCAATCCATGGTCCGGAGCGAGACGGAATGGGACGCCGTCACCTCCTTCTGCGAAGCAGTCATGCTAGCGAAGGAGGTGGCGGGACATGAGAGGGAGAGAACCTCACGTCCCAGCCGCCGCGGGAGACGCACCGGGCGTCGGGGGCCACGTGGTGGCCCCCGGCCACCGTAGACGCGGGCCTGTGGACGGTGAGCTATGGGCTAGCTCGCCGTCCGTCCGTCTTATGACGACAGGTCGACGGCGCGTTCGTGTTCCACGCGCGCCTCAAAGAGAGTCAGCAAACAGGAAGGGGTCCGTAAGGGCCGACGCCTGCCAGGGTTGCGGGACTGTTCGAAAGAGATACCGCGGCCCTGGAACACAAAGGGCAAAGGAAGGAACATGGATGGGTTTTAGTCAGTACAAGTCTGACACTCCCTCCTGCTCAGCCCAGAGCGGGAGGGGTCATTTGATGATTTCCCATCGATAAAAAAAAAAAAAAAAAAAAAAAAAAAACATCTTTCACACAGTCCATTGTTTTTTTAGACTTCCTCTACTCTTATGCTACATCCTCTGTGTGCCATCATTTTTGTTGTCCTTCCTTTTTTTCTATCCAGTATGGAACCTGCGTAGCTCTATCGTTAGCTTCGTTTAAGTCCTGGAAGTAGCAGGCGATTATGGCTTCACACTGGCATTGTATTTGGGAAGGGTCAAGGATACCCCATTTGGCCAGATTATTTCTACAACGGCGGATCTGGGCCTGCCATTTGTTCAGATTTTTTTCTCCTAATTCCAATTTATGTCTGCTTAACGTAGTATGTTTTTCTTTAATTTTCTAGTGGTTTACATCTCGTTCAGCCGCCATCTTTTTATTTACCTCATTTCGAGCTCTATCATTATCATCGTTAAATCTTATTTCTTTTGCATTAAATGTTTCTAATGTTCCATTAGTGAACTAAAGAAACTATAGATGACTAGATTTAATGGTTTGTCAATCACCTGGTTGGGGTATTCTCTGATTTGATTCAAACTTTTAATCAGAGACCCTAGCACGAAGGCGTGGTATAAACGTATCGTAAAGACGTTGATTTTGAAATTAAAAATACTCGTTTTACATACAGGGTGTGAGGGACACCCCTCCGCAGACTGATGGGGTAAATTCACTATATCGTAGGTACTAAGACGACCGGTACAAGAAATTATTTCAAGAATGCTATGGGAATCCAATAAATTTGATTTGTTTTATTTCCTCATATGTCATGTATCGTTACCGTGGCAAAACGCACGTAGCGAACGGCAAGCGCAACGACGAATTCGATGAACTCTGTAGCTAGGCAGGAAGTGAACAGCTGATTTCACGTGTCGTTCGTTATAGTATTTCAACATGCATTGTTGGAATTTTTATCTTAGCAGTATTATTTAATAAATGGAGTGCTGCATGGGAATATATTTTTACATTGAACTAAAGGAATACTTACAGAAAAAATTATAAAAAATGTTATTTTTTTAAATATAAATCGCGACCTTTTCACGTTACGTTTATACCGCACGCTCGTGTTGACCTATTTCAATAGTGCACCTCTAAATATATCAACTTCTAATATAGAACTCATGATTAAGAGGGTTCTAGTAAGTTAACTTACTTTCTAAACGTTATGAAAGTGAAACCGCCATTGCTATTAAATTGATGTCACCTAAATGTACTACCGTGGGTACTCTAAGTTTTCGTTCTTTAGCACAGTAAATGGTTGTTTTATTACAAGCTTTCATTGTTAGTGTTAGTATGTTTTGGTCAAATATATAATAATAAATAAATATCGCTGGACATTACACACAACGCCATCTAGGTGCCACTCTAAGCAACGAGGCTTGTGTCGTGGACACCAGATAGTTGATACTACTACATAGATACTTTTTTGTTTGTAAATACATACTTATTATACATATAAACATCCATGACTCGGAAACAAATGTCCATGCTCATCACACAAACATTTGCTCCTACCGGGATTCGAACCCGGGACCCTAAGAACGTAAGGCAGCCTCGCAACCGCTGCGCCATTCGGGTCGTCGAATATCATAATATCAACTGAATTTCAAACCAGTATTCTGGGTCCCGATTGAAATTTTTGCACACACCTTTGGTTCTGGTGACAATACATTTTTGTAACAGACACGACTTGATCCTGCAGCCAGAATCACCTCCTCACGAAAGAACTCCTCGACGTTTAATAGGAAAATCTAATATTCCATTTTTTTTTAATATAGATTGTATAAAAAAAAATGTTGATCTAGATATTCAAGATAGATATTCTAGATATTTATTTGTTTTTTTTTTTTTTTTTTTAGTGCTTGTATATTTTTTTTTTAGATAGTTATTTTGTACCCTACCACAGCGTTTTCTTATTGAACCCAAAGGTTGACTGGTAGAGAATGCCTAATGGCATTAAGTCCGCCTATGTACCGCTATTGTACATGAAGTTTAAATAAATAAATAAATAATATTCTGTACTACATCGTTGAACTTATGGACGCAAATGAAACTTCGAATTTGAGATCTGGACTTCCAATTCCTAGGTTGGGAAGTGTGTTTTAAGAATTTCAATGGTAGTTGGTGATGGAAGCCACCTACCTAGACCTAGACCTAGTCCTAGTCCTGTTCTCACGTAGTTTTCCTTTACCATCAGTCTTGTTTTAGACAAAACTTCCCAAATACCAGGAATATATACCATTAAGACCAGTCAAAAATCCAACAAACCGAAAAACAAAACAAAAAAAAGTGTGAAACAAGCTTGGCTTAGCCCTCGGCTTTGCACGACCGCTAGGGAACCATTAAATTGGCGTACAAAAACTACCTGCATTTTACCGATTTTCAATCCGTACGCGTGCCAAGTTTCTCTGAGAAATATCCGACTGGGGTTCGCCTAAACTGAGGGTGAATTGTGTTTTTAGATTTCTTTGTTGCAGACTGTAGAGGAAGTAATTTTAGGTAAAACGGTGTTAGATATACCTATAGATGTTTCATTAGTGCGTCTTCTAATTGTCGCGGTATATGCGGGAGCGGGGAGGGATTGTTTCGTTTTACCGCGTCTCAGGATGCGTGTCCAGGCGCCGCTCGACATATTCCGCGCACGGTCATGCAAACAAGATGACGGAACGAGGTATTCACGTCGTTTTAGTACTAGAAATTTAAAAGTATCTCGAGAATATTCCGATAGGTCAGTATCTGAAGGCAATGCGGTATCGTTTCGGTACAGACCTAACATATTGCACCGCTCCCTCACCGACAAGTCAGAAAGCGGCCGTAAACTGAAGATTGACGAGTGTTGTTCTGGATACATAACATCATCTCCGAAGAGTTAGGCAGAAGTGTACCTATTAGTAAAACCACATTTCGTCAGTACGAGTACTCCACACTAATATTAAAAAGCTGAAGAGTTTGATTGGTTGAACGCGCTAATCTCAGGAACTACTGATTCGAATTGAAAAATTCTTTAAGTGTTGATTAGCCCATTTATTGAGGAAAGCTATAGGCTATACGCTATATAACATCATGCTACGACCAATCTAGGAGTGGAGCATCAATAAAAACGTTGCAGAAACGGGGAAAATAATATTTTAATAATAATTTCACGCGGACGAAGGTCGCTAGTGTTTAATTCCCATTTAATAGGGCAGACTCAGTGGGTCCTACTGATAATTTAATGATGAAAAAACAGTATAACTCTTCGCCCGACGTGGGAATCGGACACAGGACCTCATGCTCTGCAGTCGCTCTTGCGACCACTAGACCGACGAGGCAACTTCGTGTTCATGCTGTGGAAAAAATTATAAGTTCAAGCCGTAACGAGAAAAGATGATGGCATTCCTATTTTATAAGTTAATAAATATCTTTAATTATCCATACTAATATTATAAAGAGGTAAAGTTTGTGAGGTTGTAGGGGGTAATCTCTGGATCTACTGAACCGATTTTGAAAATTCTTTCACTAATAGAAAGCTACATTATCCCCGAGTGTTGTAGGCTTGTTGTATATTTACAACGTGTCCGTGGGATAATCCGACCAAAACGCAAGCGAAGCCGCGGCCAACAGTACTTTATAAAATAAATACACTTTATTTGCCTACAAAATGCTCTACTGATACTTCAGTAGAGCGCAGTATGTGAATTAACGTGTTAAATGTACCAAGAACGCTGCGCTCCTACACAAATCACTGACGCAGTACGTAAAGCCGCTAATCTTAGGTGGGATTAAACTAGCTACATTTGCTGGTTGCCGGCTAACCTATGAGCCATTTTAGCCGTTTAGTGGAGTGCATGATGTACCAAAGTGTCTAGCTAGACTGCGAAAGCGATGATCTGAACAGCAGGATAATTGCGTAACATTATCAACATTCCGTCCTGCCCTTATCCCAATTTATTTGGGGTCGGCGCAGCATGTCTTCTTCTTCTATACTTCTCTATTACTCGTCATCTCAGCAGTCACCTTCTTTCTGCTGTTGGCGTTTGCCTTTAAGGTACGTCACCTCGTTTCTAGCCATATCATCCTTCACACAGTCCATCCATAGTTTCTTTGATCTTCTTCTATTCATAAAGCCATCTACATTAATACTCAACATTTTCTCTACTACATTTTCCTCATTCTTCCTCATCACAATCCTAAGGCATCTTGACAATTCAACTACGTTCATTTACGCTATCGAGATGGCGATTTTTTCAAACTTATTGCCACAATTGATTTCTAACTTTCTTCAAAATCTTCTAGTAAGTCTACGAGACGATCATTGCCTCGTAACGCACCAATTTGTAGGAACACAAAATGGCTACTCGCAGTGAACGTTTTAATAAAATCGACAAGCAAAGGCATGCAATTTAAAAATGCACAAGGATTAATGTCCAGCTGCAGGCTCTAACACTGAATATAATTAAATGGTGTAAAAATACCCTTTACGAAGCCGAAAGGCACTTGTTCTCCCCGTCACTGTGGTCATTTTGTTCTGGACCATACAAAAGAGGTCAAATTTCTAAGTTTTTCTCAAGTTTTTTTAATTTTTGAAGTTAGAACTTTACTTTAACTAACTCATTTTTACTTTAACTCCTAGACCGTTTACTGTTCAATACATCCATCAGCACAAAGTTTTGAGTGCGTTACATGGAGTACACCGTAAAACATGATTTTTTCAGCCAAAAAAAAAAAAACAGTCGTTCACCACTAATATTTTTTGCGTAGAGTTACATACCTAAAAGTAAATTGTATGATTGGCTGTCCACTAGTAGTTTTTATAGTGTAAAAGAATTTTTGGACAAAAAATTTAAATGACTAACTTTTATGCATGCACGAAAAAGTTGCACGCATATAATGTTAAGCAAAAACATGTATGCTCTGTATTTAATTTTTGTACCATCTTCTATACCATGTTTTTATGCAAATAAATTATATTCTATTCTATTCTAATTTGATGAACAGAATGCTCGGCTTCGTGGAAGATCCGTCTGTAATAATAATAATAATCATTTGTTAAAAATAAATAATCATAAATTATTATTTCTGCGCCCGACCCAGTTCTCGATAATGGTAATATCACGTTGTATTGGGATCGACCTATCATCACTGACAGGACTATTGTTGCCAATAAGCCTGACATTGTGGTGATCGATCGATTAGTGCGTCGCGCAATGATTGTTGATATAACGGTTCCGCATGACGAGAACCTCGTGAAAGCAGAGAAAGATAAAAAATTCAAATATCTTGATTTGGCTCGCGAGGTTGTCGACATGTGGGACGTGAGTACAGCAGTCATTGTGCCGATAGTCGTGTCGGCCAATGGCTTAATAACCAATACCCTCGACGAACATCTGAGGAAGCTCTCGCTAGGCAGCTGGATCAAGGGCTTGATTCAGAAAGCAGTACTTCTGGACACGGCGCGTATTGTTAGGAGGTTCCTCACTCAAGAGCCCTGACCACCGGTAGCTTGGACCCTGTCCCCGATGCCGGTGGGCCACTATTTTCTATATTTTTTAATGTTTTTTATATAATCTTTGTAACTAAAAATATTTAAAAATGTATATAATATGTAAAGAAAATAAATGAAGGAAATAATTATTTTATTATCAGGCTACTAAGGCCCATACATAAAATAAAAAAAATAATCTTAAACAATAATATACTAATACATATTAAAAACCTTAAAACTATGCCTATACACGTAACGTTGTCGGCGTCGTGTTCCGCGTCGTGGTGTCGTGTAACCGTCCTCGGTAACGTCGATTTACGACACCTTTCGGCCAAAAGTCCTCCTTCAGGCAGGTCTGTAGAACCTGTCCGGTCGGTCAGTCGTGGTATATACCTTGTAAATCCAATTTAACACGATAGCTACTTTTTCTTGCTTCTTGCTTCTATTTTACAAACATTTCTTCATGCAGCTCCGCAAAATTGTCCTACAGACCCTGTAGTAGGTACAGACGCCAGCACATTAAGCTTCCTGATACTGTCAATTTTTCCCAATCAACCTTGAACCTAGTGATTAAGCGATAAAGTTGAAAATCTATTAAAGAAATTTGACAGATTGTAGTAGCTTGATGCGCTGGCCCGGTCTGTACATTACCTTTATTATCGTTATCATAAGATTTACATCAAGGAAAGTAAAATAACCGTAAAACTAATCTGCAGTTAAATAGCAACATGAAACAACTGATAAATAGACTGGTGGTCTACCATGACGTCTTGAAGCTTATTGTTTCAATCTTATTCCAGAGTGGAAAAAGATGGCGCTAGACGACCTGTATAGCTCCGTCTCTTTCCCACTTTGGAGTGAAATTAAAGTATTATAATAATCAAAATCATCAATACAACTCTCGAAGTTCATTGAATACCAATCAATGGTTATTTTATGAAAAAGTCATTCGATGGGGTTATATGAACTTAGAGGGCTGTATTGATGATTTTAATGATTATAACTCTGTAAAGCCATGATTGTTACGGTCGCGAATCATATTTTAATCAACATACAACCTGACACTGACCTGCAAATTAGAAAAAAACGTATGAAAATTTGAATTTCGCGGCCTACCCTTTGACCAGAGTGGGAAAGAGATGGCGCTAGACGTTCTCTATAGGTCCGTCTTTTTCCCTCATTAGAGTGACATAAAAACAATACTGTTTTAAGACGTCATAGTGACTCCCCAGGAACGTAGATTTCAATTCCACCTAATCGCAAGTATGTTGTATGTGTAAATGGATTTTATCCGACGAATAGATGACACCAAAAATGAAGCGTAGGTGGTTTTACAGCCGCAAGAGTTCATCATTTAAGTTGGTCAAATTTTTTTGCATCCCATCATCCCGTGGGAGTCGTAAGAGGCGACTAACGGCCGTTTTCAATAACTTACTAACAGTTAACGGAACGTTGCTATCACAGATAAACAGTTAAAGAAACATCAACTGTCAACCCTCCGAGAGACAGATAAGTGACGTGGATAGGATATTCCTGTCAATTAATTGCTAACTTTCTTTATAGAAACACCGATAGCTACTAGAGTAAGGCATATTAACTAACCGTTATACGTAAGTAAGTTATAGAAAACGGCCGTAAGGGACTTACCAGAGAATAGGCAGCAGCGTTCTCTGTGCTTTTTTAACAACCATACTGCAATCGCCAACCCGCCTGCCAAGCGTGGCAATTATGGGAAAAAACCCCTTTTGGGGGAGGCCTATTTCCAGCAGTAGACGTCTTTCGGTGATGATGAAGATGAATTCTTAGCAATGGGCTGTCGAAGGTCTCTATACGTCTATACGAATATTATAAAGAGGTAAAGTTTGTGAGGTTGTAGGAAGTAATCTCTGGATCTACTGAACCGATTTTGAAAATTCTTTCACTAATAGGAAGCTACATTATTGCCGAGTGCCATAGGCTATATTTACAACGTGCCCGTGGGATAATTTCCGAACAAAACGCGAGCGAAGCCGCGGGCAACAGTTAGTTTTAAATAATGCTATTGCGTACGCCTGTAATCCCTGAAGAGTAAGGCAGAGATGTACCATAGTGGTCGGTGATAGGTAGTGGTGTGAATAATTTCATTCGGACAAAGCTCGTGGGCCACAGCTGTCTGTCAGTGTGCTTGTTACTGCCTTTCACGCCGTAACAGCTGAACGATTTTCGGTGAAATTGGACAAACAGGTAGATGACCTTCTTCTTCTTTCTGTATCGTGTGGTTAGTGCCTTACCTGGTCTCAGAGTTTTCAGGCCGCCCATGGGTCATGACCATGACCTAAGACATGACGTAATATGGTACTTTTGATATCGGCAGTAAGTACGTTGTCTTGGGATAATTTCCTTCAAGTGGTCAAAATCTAGTTATTTTTTATATTTAATGCAAGGTGTAAACTGACCGTCCACGAAGCCGTCAACCAAGCATGCATAGAAATGTATCAAACTAGTAAGTAAAATTATACCTGGGACACGACTTTTTCTTTTGGGGTTAAAAATCACGTTTTACGGTAGGACTTAATGTGGCGCACTCAAAGCATTGTGTTGATGGATGGATTGAATAGTATGGGGTTCGTGGAGATATTTAAGGTAAAATTAAATATTAAATATATATATTGAAAAAAAAAAAGTGAAAAATTTGGAACTTTGACCCCCAATATCTCCGTAACTAGAAGGTTCCCAGGTATGGTCTAGAACAAAAAAAAACCGTAATGATTGGGAGAACTAGTGCCTTTCGGCTTCGTTAATGGTCCGTTTACACCTTGTATGTTTTTTTATGTAGAATTTCTCATTTTGTTTGTAAGTTTGAGCTCTTCTATCTAAATAGTAATCTACGACAGATTACCTAACATTGAGAGTGCTACGGTTCTACATTTTGTTCCAAACTTCCCGCATAGACGCATTTGTGTGTTACGAGGGACGATGCGTTTACATTGATCGAGTTACTTGCCTAGCAACGGCGGGACAGTACTTTCGTACTGATGAAAATTATATTTATTTCAATAAATTGGTTGTAAAAATGTCTTTTACGCGTCAAAATTAAATTATGTTTAAAACTTTCTCTCAAGTTCCGTTTTATCCGCTTAGGTATTTTTTCTAATGAATTATTTAGTAATTTGCAAGATAACATAACATTTTTTCTGGAATCATTACATCGAGCTTCAACGACATCGAACGTCGACCTATTGAAGTTCGATTCTTCTTTTCTTTATTGTTCGTTTTTGTTTTTCTTTATTGAAGTACCAGGAAAAAATATTATTACAGTATCACTTAGTTCGAGCTGTTTGGAATATGAATCGATGTGCCATTTTATTTTAGCAACATTTTATCGAAGCATATTTGACACATTATGTTCATGATTTCGTTGTAGCGTGTTGTTGTTGTTGTGTGATGTAAAAGTCATTCACTTCAATTGTTTACAGAACCCAAAATAAAATAGTAGATCTCAGTATTCGTTGGATCTTTTTTTATATACACACACACACATTTATTATAAGCCATTTAAAAATGACAATTCCGAACTCGAATATCAACTCTACACCAGTGTCACTATTTTACTAATCCAGTAGCAGTGGCGTGCCTAAGGGCCAAAAATTAGTCAAGCTCATACGGCAAGCAGACTGTTCAGAAACTCTAACATCATGCAGAGTAAGGCCAAGCCAAGCTTTAAAGCTTAGATGAAAGTAAAGTACCGCCGCTAGCCACCCAACTTACTCTCCCGTGTAAACGCGGCATATTTCCTAGTTCTCCGCCCGACACTGGGCGTCGTCGTCGGGTAAGGGGCATCGTACGACCTTGTCCTTATTGATTCTATACGCCTAACTGTACGCACGCTTTCTAGTTTTGGGGTTAGCAGGAGTCGTAGGTATGTAGGTTAGGAGTTTTGGGCGTGAGATTAGAGTTGAATTGTTTTTTTTGTAATGTGTTTTCCTTAATATTCTTTCGTTTAGGTGTTGTTCTGATCCTAATAATGTAACTCTCTGACCACGTGGTCACACGTGGGAACATTAGTTATGGAAATGTAAACGATCTATACATACAAGTAAATAAAATTGAAGTTTCTGTTTGTAATTTCAAAATAATTACTTTTTACTGAATGCTTAGAAAGTATATACCTACGGTAATTACTTTTTTTTTTTTTGTGTCTGTCTGTTTGTTCCGGCTAATCTCTGAAACGTCTGGACTGATTTCGACGGGACTTTTACTGGCAGATAACTGATATTATATACAGGGTGTAAGGGACAGCCCTCCACAGACTGATGGGATGAATTCAGAATTTCATTGTTATCATTGTTTGTTTGTTTTTTTTTTTAATTTTAGCCGTTTTATCTACATAAATGAAGTGTTGCGTACAGGGAATATAATTTCACCTGAATATTTTTATTCGTAATTGAAAAAACGATTTAAAAAAAAAACCAGAGAAAAAATCCGGTGGAATATGATTCAAAATAAGGAGCTGAATGCAGGTTGTCAGTTTGTGGAGGGCTGTCCCTAACACCCTGTATATTATGAGCCTATTGCCATCAACGCGGGCATAAATTCAGACTCAGTGGCAAGCAGCAAGTAGCAGCCACTGAGTCGTGGTCGTCGTAATAAATTGAGGAGTGTCCTCAATAACTGAAACATTGTTTTTCATTTACGTAATCCTTTTATCAAACCCTATCGGATACAAATGGCTCCCAACGTGCCGCCGTTATCAAAACGCGTCCTAAATCCTATGCCAAGCCTGGTTATAATGGTATTATCCTGCCAAATTCAGTTGTAGCAGTCTATAAGAGAAACCATTTAACGGGGAGGTCTATTTAACTCATACGTATTATTTTGGAACGGGAACACCAGACGGCCTAAAACAAGTGACATTCTAAGCCAGCAATGTACCGAGTTCAATGTCGGTCGACGAGTTTTCAACCTTATTACTAAGGGCTTATGGATGAAAATTGGCAGACCGTCAGTGAATTCTGTAGTACAGTATGACCGCTTGAAGGTTGCAGTCCAAGGAGGCGTTCCTGGTTAAGAAAAAATCCATCAATATTTCCGACTTGGTACATTTATTTTAGCTCTGTATTTTCCCGCCTGCAAATACCATAACACCTCGCCTGTCCCCCTCGATAGGTTAGGTAGAGGTGTACCTAATAGCACACCCACATTTCGTCAGTTATGTTTAAGTCCCGTGTTTTAGGAGCGCGCCAATTGCCATCAATCGGGCACAAATCCAGACTCCGTGGCTGCTGCTGAGAAAGTGATGGAAAAAACCAATAACAATTTGCTCGACCCGGGAGTCGAATCCAGGACCGCATGCTCAGCAGTCGCAATTGCGACCACTGGACTAACGAGGCAGACTATTTATAAAAAACATATAAAATGGAATATTCATTAGAGCAAAATTTGCAAGTCTAGCCATCTATCTCACCTTGTGTTATGACAACCTAATCAATCTATATCAATTACGTTTATTAACATGTCAAAGAATTTATAAATCAATTTCAAAAATCAAGTTAGGCCGGTTCAACCACCTTGAATTCTGCTCATCCTTTATGATAATGAAGCGTGAATATGTCCATAATATTATAAGATTAGTATATAATATGACAGTCAATTTATATATATCCGGTAACAGTTAACACCTAATGGATTAATTTATAAAACTGTGCCACGGTCATATGAATTAATTTCGCTATGTTTTTATTTATTATACTTTTATGCTTAGGTATATCTGGTATTTTAACTATGATATAATAGTATGGTATTTAATATTAGACCTTGTGGTTTAACATTTTGGTTTTAGTGACAAGAATATAAAGCACTAAATCATAAATCATCATAAATCATGACTACTCTGAGAAGAAACATACGAAGCTAGCTAGCTAGGGTCACTAGCCTCTGGCCCCGACTTCGTCCGTTTCGAAAAAAAAACATGTCCTGTCGCATTTGGTAATAGTGTACCTTTGCACCAGTGCAAGGATGTTTAAAATCGGATGAGCAGTTCCAGAGATTACGTCCGAACTTACAAACTTGACATACATACCTAACATAAAATCACGCCTGTAATTCGCGAAGAGATAGGCAAGCCCTTTAGTACACCCACATTTCGCCAGATATGTTTAAAGCTCATGTAATGGGGGCGAGCCTATAGCCTATAGAAATTCCTGATGGAAAATCCCAGTAATACTTTGCCCGATCCTGTAATCGAACCTAGTAACTCATGCTCAGCAGTTGCGCTTGCGACCACTCGACTAGCGAGGCAGTCAGTTTGGAGTTTAGTTGGTACCCTATTTAGTTATGATACTTGGTTATCAACCGATAAGCTGAGTCGATAGGAAACCTATGTTTGAGCATAGTGATAAAAAGTAGACGAAAGAAATCTGGCCCCAATTTTTGGTTATCAATCAAAATGATACTCGGTCAATAACCGTGCCCGTAAAAATAAGGAAAAAGCGAAAATGAACTTTAATGTTTTTTTGTAAGGTTTTTAAGAAATGTTTCAAAATGTATAAAAGAAGAAAAATGATAAATATAGGAAATTATAATAAATTTTAAAATTATAGTTATTTGTATAAGTTCCAATAATGGCCGTATTTTTAGTTCTGCCGGTTTGTAAGTAAAAAGGGTTTATGTAGCCGTTTCACAGTGTACGGGAACAATACTGATGGCGCCTGTCAAACTTTAGTTTAGTTTTTATATTGCAATTATTATTAAAAATCTGTCATTATTAGAATCTGACATTTGTAGAATCTGGCATTCATAGTAACTGGCGTTTTAAACTCGTCTGGTATTACTAGAATCTGACGTTAATCGACGATTCATTTAGACGTAGCATCTGATGGTAGAATTTCAAAAGCGCAATGCTCCTAAATCGTAATAACAGAAAGCAACGACTGGTCTCCAACTAACATATCTGTGCAGGCGGGAAAACACGGAACTAAAATAAATGTACCAAGTTTGACATATCGATGCATTTTTTCTTCACAAGCAGCGCCACATTGATCTGCGCACTAGAAGTGGTCATACTGTGAAAACGGTGGCGGATGGCGATGTCGCCATCCATGAAAGAGTTTTCAAAGTAACATAGAAGCTAGTTGTGCTTCACACTTTCATCAATTACAGTTCACTGCCGGCTTCTCTGTTCCGCGATCATTATAATCTGGATCTATTCAAAGTTCGAGTGAATTTATTTTTGGCAAGCGTTGCTCCACCCTATGCCGTTTCATCGCTTCACATATTTAAGTGAGGTGCGGCCAAACGCAAGCCTATTTTGTATAAAATAAAACAGTTCCTAAAAAAAAAAAAATTTAAATCTGTTTATTTCCACATGCATTGAAAATGACCATTATTCCCCGCTTCCTAAATAGGCAAACTATGGACTTTGGGACTAGAGAAGATGGCTATGATTCACGAGTTGTAAATCAAGGGTTTGAGCCTGGACAGTCACATTTTGTTATTTATTTTATGACCGCTGCTCTCAAAACAGTGAAGGAAAACATCGGAAGGCATATACACCGTGTAACAGAAAGGGTATAGTCATATGGAATACTGTGGTACGGACCATCAAACTGAACAACTTTCTCTATGGGACCACCATCGAAATCGTAAAAAAATAATCAGCTGTCCCATACATTTAGGTCGAGTAGGTATTGAAATTTTGTATAGGACAGCTGATTATTTTTTTACGATTTCGATGGTGGTCCCATAGAGAAAGTTGTTCAGTTTGATGGTCCGTACCACACTTTTGACATCCACCCACACCCCACTAATCCCGCGTTGCAGATTACGGCCCGATCTCTGAGGAGGCTTGTGCCCAAGCAGATGTCATCGGATCCTTCATGAAGCCAAGCATTCTGTACATAAAATTATTGCAGGGAAACGACTTTTTTGGCGGTGTAAAATCACGTTTTACGATAGGACTATAAGTAACGCACTCAAAAAATTGCATCTATACTAATATTATAAAGAGGTAAAATTTGTTTGTAAGTTTGTATGTAGGGGTAATCTCTGGAGCTACTGAACCGATTTTAAAAATTCTTTCACTAATAGGAAGCTGCGTTACCCCGGATTGCCATAGGCTATATTTACAACGTGCCCGTGGGATAATTTCCGACAAAAACGCGAGCGAAGCCGCGGGCAACAGCTAGTTGAACAATAAGAGGGCCATGGATGTATTTAAAGTGTTAAAATTAAGAAATAATATTTAAAAAAAAAAACTTATGAAAATGTTGGAACTCTGACCCCCAATATGGTAAGCCTTTCGGCTTCGTTAAGGTTATTTTTACACCCATAATGCTAAGGTGAGAGAAGACAGCCCTGTGCCGACCAATCTCACCACCAGTACAGTTGCTGAACTTGACCATTAAGACCATTATTATTATACATTACTCAAGACAAGTAAAAGGAGTAAATGATAGCGTGACGTTTGACAGGGGAGAATGTAAGGAATAAGAAAAAAAAACGTGTTGCTCCGACCCCAAGTAGCATGAGACAAGAAGATGATAATGGAAAGGTCTGATGGTCAGCAATGTAATTAAACTTTGTTTTTAGCCTTTATACCACAACTTAGCCTTTAGATAATTAATTGTAACAATAGTATTTTTAGTTAAATTAATTCATACAATGTTTACTATATTGCGACAGGGTTTTACCTGACGCAATCGGAATTATCAATAGTCAATTTATTATTAAAATTATATGACGTATCTAAATATATTGTTAGGTATGTAATATTATATTAATTATGAAAATCCGATTACTCAGTCATTTAAAAAGGAATGTATTAATCATGACAGATGACCATAACTCCTCAGCTCGTATCTCAATTTATTTGGGGTTGGTGAAGCATGTCTTGTACATCCATACTTCTATATTAGTCGTTGTCTCAGTGGTCACCCATTTTCTATTCATATCATCCTTCACATAGTTCATCCATCGTTTCAGTGGTCTGTAGCGGCACTATACGAATACTTCAGCAACATAGAACAAAAAAGTACTACAGCGCCATCTATGTCACAGACGAAGAACTAAACATCGAAATCCTACATCGCGCAAGTAAAGTTATCCGCGACTTCAGAGTATTATAGCAGAACCCGACAACAGCTGTCGGGCAGTAGCCCACCAGACATAACACCCGTCTGGTCGGAGGAGTTTTTTATAAGGGATAAAGAACTTTACACCCTGTTCTTCATATCCTCAAAGGTCTTCCACACACACACACACACATTTTCACACTCAAAACTTTCCTCACGACATTTTCCACATTCCTCCGGATCACATGTCCATATTACCAAAGATATTTTTGATTATTTGTTAGCCAATAGTGTACTGGTCCCACGACAAAAATAATTACAAATTCGGAACTACGAGTGATCATTAAATTCAAAACTAACTAAGACCTCAACCTCATTTCCAAAACTGGCCAAAACTAAGAAATTAAAAATAATGTAAAAAATGACTGAAGACGTCAAAATTAAGACATAGATACACCGTGATTACGGATATCGCCTGTTTTATGAAAACCGATGAAATAAAAAGTGAATTAGTAAAAAAACTTGTATATGAACGTATATTATTTACATCGGGGCGTGCTTGTGACTGTCAAAAATGTATCTGAAAGCGAAATACAAGTGCTTTGGCTGTTGCATACTTTAATTCTACATGCATTGACGTTTTGCAATTTCAGAGGAAAAGTGTGATATTTTTTGTACGAACTATTTTGGTAAGAATATATTTGTAATGAAGATTTCCAGATTTCACTTTATTTGGACCTAGAAACTCCGCATCACTTAGTATGAGAGGTTAGAAAATTAGATTGAATCAATCAATCCATGTGGTGAATCCACTGCCGTCCTACTGGAAAATGGCCTAGCTACCAAGATGTGCATAGATGACTCATTTGTCAGCTGTTTAGACCTATTTACCCTTTTGTTGACATTACTCAAAACTTAAAATATTCGGTTCGGAAGCTACATCCTCCTGCCCTTGTCCCATAAAAAATTATTATACTTTGATTGGTATTATAATTATTTTCCTTTGTTTTTCCATTACAAAATATTAGGAAAACAGTTGGTCCGAAGGCATATGTTCCATCGCATACCTTTATTATATCGTCTTGCATGTGTACCGTACTCATCTCCACTGCACATCCAGAAATAAATTTAGATTCTTGAATTAAGCTTTGCCCACGTGGATGATGGAAATTCCTTCCTCGTGATTAGCGGGGATAAGAAGTATCCTATACCCAGGGGCCTTAGTCTGCTATTGCAATAGTGTCAGAATGGTCTATAATTGATTTAATAAGGCCCCTAGCCCACGGCGTATCGAAGCGCGTTCGAAACTCGTTTGACGTGCGTACAAAGGGTAATTCGTCTGCGCGGGGCCTTATTAAATCAATTATAGACCATTCTGACACTATTGCAATAGCAGACTAAGGCCCCTGGTTTATCCGTGTCACAACTTTCAGACCAGTTTAACCGTTAAGACTTACAAAGAGATTCTTGAACGAATACTGTCTTTTCATACGATTCCGTTGCAGTCGAAATAATTTAGTGGTTTGAATTGATTTCTTTGCAGAACGTGGTCTATTTTAAGAAGAGTATCTTACGCTACGGAGATTTTTATTTTAAGTTTTTCTATAGGTATGTACAGTAACAAGTTAACTTGGTAGTTTGAAGTAGTATTTTCGAATCTTAAAACAACTACAAGCCTTGCGTCCAATCGGCTTTCTCGTCGTCAAAAATTACGAACTTCCATACTAATTTTATGTCATATTTAAGGGTCTTTTGAATCTTACTTCTGTTTTGATAAAAAAAATAACTTTTGTGAAAAATGTAATGCTTGCTTACAGCTTCTAAGGCTGTGTACTGCCTGGCAGTGAATGAATTTAAAATTGCACTAAGTGGCTCTGCTTGTAGTTTTTAATTAGTCTACTGAATAGATTTTGACAGCAGGTTTTCTATTATTGTGGATCATTCATGAAATCAACTTTTATTTTATAAATGAAACCACCAATTAAACTATTTTTAGACTAATTAAGAATGCGAAAATCGCTGTAAAAATCATGTTGCTTAGTAACAAATAATTCTATTTAGCAATTTAAATTGTCATAGGCATTTTTACGACCTCAATCAATATTCAATTTTTCCGGAAGAACATTGTGAATGCAATAATGTAATATTGCATATGTTTTGTATTTTTTTATGAATATTTATGTGACCTTTGCAACTATTTTAGCCTTAAACTTGTTAATACCTTGGCATTTTACGATGACATAGAGAATTTTAATAACATTTTTTAGGGTTCCCTACCAGGAACCCTCCAGGTTACCCAACCAGCGGGAATCTATTACTAAGCCTCCGCTGTCCGTCCGTCTGTCTGTCAGCGGGCTGTATCTCATGATCCATAATAGGTAAACAGTTGAGATTTTCACAGAATGTGTATTTTTATTGCCGCTATAAACCAAATAAAAATTAATTATGCTCCCCTATTAAGATGGTACGGAAACGTTCATGCGCGGGACCCACTCGCACTTGTTTTTATATTGGTATTGTGTACCTGTTCTGCAATCTTTTCTATGGTTTTATTATTTTATACCCTACCGCGTCAAACCATGATCCCATTTCGTTGTAAATAAAAAAATGTATAATTACATGTTGTACTTTTTTTCAAAATTGCATTTTAATAATATTGTCCCGTTCACAAAATCGTGTTTATCGTGCCAAGTGCAATCTCATTATCTTGCAACCTAATTCTGTGACGGCTCATCTAATGATTAAAGTTTTTGGGTATAACCTGGAATTAGCAACTCTCAGATTTTTTGACAGAAGACTGATACATGAACTGACGGCTTTGCATGGTGTTCGGTGACAGAACTATTGCGCTATACCACAGATAATATGCTAAACCTACCTAGTGACAATTCTAAAAGTTGCCGAAAATCCAACTACTTGTACGAAAAAAAAAATTGTACAGCACATGTTACCAAAAACTGACAAATTTCTCCAAATGTTTTTAAACCATAAAATTTTGTTGGTTAAGTTCAAAATCGAATGAGAAAATTTGACAGTTTTTATTGCTGTTGGTAACCTAAATAAATAAAATAAAAATAATCTTTCTGCAATTATTCCTCTTGTTTATCTCACTAATACATCCTGGTTCAGAGCTAATGAACTTACCTAGATTTAGCAGACTAGTCGGCCTCATAATCGCAAGGATGTTTTGTCAATAAAAAACATAATTTTTGATAACTGCTGCAATAGATATGAAGGTTGAGGTTACAAGTGATTTACTTCCTATCTATTTATAAAATGTAGTTAAGAAAGATTAGATGATTACAGTGTTAAAAGGAGTTAAAATAATCAGGGTTATTGCAACGAAAATAGATGAAGGCAATAGCCCAAATTATTTGTTGGTACAAGGCTTTGCAAACTTGTACAGGTTCAATAATAGCACCATGTATGTACTATAGCCGTTTATATTTTATGTTCATAGTCTAGCTTTAGGTTGTCGGGAAGATATCGCTATCAGCGATTAGACCTCCCGCGCCAGTGTAACCATAGAATTAGCAATATTGTACAACAGTTGTGTTTAACTTTGGTGTACCTACAATAATGTTCTATGATATTGTATGGGATAAAAAAAAAATCCTACGGGATGACATTGACACCTAACTTGATTTTAAAAGAGTTTTCATGGAGTTTCTTGCTCATTCTTCTTCATAAATATGTGCTTTGGAATGGCAGCCTTTCACAGTTATTATGTCTGTGGCTGGACTAGCTTTATCTTCTTGTTTTGAGTATTGTAGTAATGTTATTAGGTATTTTTTGTAACTTTCAAAGACTTTTCTTATAGTTTCAATTGTATTCGGTGATTAGAATAATAAAATAAAAGTGCAGAAATAACTTTATTTTACTATTTAAATCAGGATTGCTGTCATAATACACCAATATAACCGGTGTACGTCAGGGCACTATTTTAAGACCATAGTTATTTCACAATTCAGTAATATTTCACGATGTATTTCTATTTTATTTGCAAGTGAAATTAGTGTTTTTCTTAAATATTCATTAAAAATTTAGGCACAAGTAAACACACTTCTGCCAGGGTTCCGGGACTGTTCGAAAGAGATACCGCGGCCCTGGAACACAAAGGGCAAAGGAAGGAACATGGATGGGTAGTAGTGTAGTGTCAGTAAAAGTCTGACACTCCCTGCTGCGCAGCCCAGAGCGGGAGGGGTATTTGATGACCTCCCATCGGTAAAAAAAAAAAAGTAAAAAACACTTGATACCTTTGGTATTTTCTACCTAGTATGTGGCGATACAGAGGCAAAATATATTAGGTGCAAAATAACAAAAAATAAAATATAGAAAATTATTTACAATTTAAATACGTTTTAAAGTATTTTTAAGGATGATTATGATAGCATTTCATTGCTAGCAATTAAATGTTTAAAAAAGTAGCAATAAAAAAAAAGGCTTTTTCCTCTTTTCGCCTTGTAAATCGTAACATCAACAACAAAGAGATTTAAAAGAATATTTTCATGCAAAAATGTTGATCCTAAACGTTTTCGATTTTGACACGCGAATGTTAGGTAGCATTTACAAGCGGGCGTATGATAAATAGACAGAACAATTTTTACTAAGTATTAACAAGTATTAGGATTACGATTTTCTTCGTCTTGTCCCGTCTATCGTTCGTAAATATTTGAACGTCTTTGATCAACAACCAACTAACCAATTTCTCTTTATTTCCAGGTGTAACCAAACAACCATGTTAAAACAACCCGTAACTTGTTGATACACTAAACCAATACAAACGAAGAACCTGTGAGAATATCCGCACATGCTTACTGGAGGGGCTGGTCTAGTTTTGATGTATTTATCAAGTGTTCAAGCTTGATTTAGTGAAGGGAACGTAATTCAAGATGGCGTCGTGTTTGTCTGGTGGGCACTATGCACCTGGGAGTCAGGAGTATGTACCAGTTGCTGAGTTTTATGCCGATAAGTCTGTTTTTGTCACTGGTGGGACCGGTTTCATGGGAAAGGTAAGGAAATATGACGTTTTTTAATAAAATACTTATGCTAAAATCTTTTAAATTACGTTTGTTTCTGTCAATTGGTTGTAAAAAAAAACAAGATATTATAAAAAAAAACCCGACTGAAAAAATTGTATTTCAATAAATCCGCATACTTCCAAATGCGCTTGTTTTTTGCTTCTCAGTCGGGTTTTTTTAGTTTACTAATATAGTTTTTTAATTTCCAGTTGTTTTGTTTTTAAATGTGAAAGATTTCACAGGTGAATTTCTTGTTTTTTTTCACTTTTATATGATTTGTCATTTTCATTATCCAACTTGAAAAAAAAAATACAAAAGATAAATACAAATTTAAAAAAAAACATTAAGTCCTTAATGGGGGGCATTCGAAATGAAAAATGGTATGAGAAACCTTAATATGTTTTACATACCTATAGAATGATAGCCTACTTAACATAGTTCGTGGACAATTTTTTTACTTTTTTTCAATATGGCGTCTAGTTGTCGCCATATTTAATTTTGATTACTGTCATGTCTTTAGTGATAAATTAAGACAAATCTAGTGACTTAAGAATCATCATGGTCTCTAGAGCGCCACAAAGGAACAAACATAATATATTATAATACAGGATGGAATTTTTCAGCGGGTCAGTAAGGGGAACTACCTTATCCGTTGCAGCTACACAAAAATAGTCTTAGGAGACTATCCATAATTTATCGTGAAATTTTGATCTCCGTTCACAGATTTTCAAAAAAAAAATACAGTTAGCAAGAAAAGGCCCATTTCACACAAAACATTTTATTGATGCCAATCGATCCTGTTTCAAATACTGATCAAAAACTTTTAAGGGACCAACCCAGGTTGGAGTACTTAAAGTCAGAAACTGCAAAAAAGCTTTTCCCATACATTTTATTTGAAAATTTTAACCTGTTTCTAACCGATACTATTTCTAATACAGCTACAACGGTTAAGATAGTTCCCCTCACTGACTCGCTGAAAGTTTCCACCCTGTACAGGTTGACAGACACATTCAACCCTCAGTTCGGTAAAAACACTTTTACCCGTCAAAAAAACCTTATATGATTCAAAAAGACATGGGATTCGTGTGTCCTATCCGACTACTCTGAGAATTAACATCCGAAACAAACTCAGAGGTCAGAGCCTCTTTGCAAGTCCAGACATATTATAATTTTGGTCAAGTCATATAAGGACCCTGCAGATAGTGTCTGGGATGGCTTTTTTTAGGAAAGAACAACACAAATTTGATAAACGTTACTTAGCTCGTACTTAGACTGGCGGTATTCCTAATACAAATTTCAAGACAGAAACGTTAACTTGTCTAAGTGTAGGAGCGAATACATCTTTATAGACCGTTACCTTAAACTGTGTTTCTACCAAAGGATGCGCAAGGGATGCAAGTAAAACTAACTAAAGTTGTGAAAAAGAAGCGTTATTGGTTAGTTTTTAGAGTTCGACCGAAGTTTCGACTTCGGACAAAACCTTGACCCGTTTTGGTCGAAGGGTTTTGAGCTAACCCCGAAATTGAACCAACTGTTAACGCTATATGGATTATTGTATCTGAAATAAAATATTTGAATTTGAATTACGAATGCGCGAGAGAGCAATGGAAAGGAGACGCGTGGGTCACACATTTTAAAGTGTCATTATTTTTGACTAGTTGCAAAGTCTTTATAATCATCTCGTTGTGCATTTATAGTCAATGTTAACTTTTAGTTTAATAGTAAAGAAAAACGTAATATTTATATTACGTTTACGTATATTAACTTTCAGTCAATCTTGAACTGAATTTCTTATGGTTATTAAACCTCGGCTTTGGCAAGAAATCAACCTCGGACATAATTAGTTTCACACACTTTTTTCACTAAGTACCCTCGCTCATCTCCGGTGAAATGCAGGCTAACTATCGGTTTCTGAAAATCTTTATCAATTTTGTTCTATTTTTCTTTATGGCAATAGAGGTGTTGATGGATTTTTTTGTCGAATCGGCTGTCAAATCTTTGGTAAATGTTTTGACAGATATTACGAGACACTTTGACTGCCCCGTTGGTTTATAGCCGTTTTTTATAAATTACTTACGTATAACGGTTAGTTAATATGCTTAACTCTAGTAGCTATCGGTGTTTCTATAAACAAAGTTAGCAATGAATTGACAGGAATATCCTAATTATTCTATCTCGTCACTTAGCTGGAGGGTTGAGATTTGATGTTTCTTTAACTGTTTATCTGAGATGGCAACATTCCGTTAACTGTTAGTAAGTTATTGAAAACGGCTGTTAGTGGTTTCAAGCGCTACTGCTGAGCATGGGTTCGATTGACAGATCGGGCAAAGTGTTGAGTTTTGGCGTCAGGAATTTCTCAGTAGCTGCCACGTAATCTGGATTTGTGCCAGTTTGAGAGCCCCTATTAAATGTCACTTTAACATGACTGAAGAAATGTGGGTGTACTATTAGGTACACCTCTGCCTAATTCTGATTACAGGCATAATGTTCTGTTAAATGTGGGAAAGACAATGTTGTTGACAAATACATCAGACAATGTTCCTTGTTAATCTGATACTTACGTCTAAGTGCTTGGTTCTTAGCACTAATAGGGTCTCATGTCAGGGAAAAACTAGATTTCTTTGGATTTTTCTTACAAATTGAAGAACGGTGAAGGAAAACTTCATGAAGTAACCGCTATGCATAATTTTCCCAATGCTGGGACACAATAAGCCTCCCCTTTGGGACAGGGAGTGGGCGATCGGAGACGGTTCAGGGGCTTCAAAGTGGAGTCGGTTGGTATGGTTCCTTTAGTTTGCCGTATGTCATTACTTCCCAGAATTTGATCCTTATTAGCGATACTATCGAGAAGAGTATATACACACATCAAAAGTGTCTAGGGATCAAGCATTTTTATGTGGATTTCTTGAGATTGAGATGTGGCTTTGTAATAAATTTATGATTTTATAAATTTATATGGATCCTTTTTGGTGCATTTCATAATTTGAATCAGGAACTGTGAATCAAATTCGAGTAAAAGATGAAAATCAGCTGTCAATATTTTCCCTATAAAAACATACAACGCATTGAAGACATTATTAGTGCTACTGTTTCCCTACTACTGATTAAAACCAACGTTATTATGGAGCGGCGACGTCATTTAAGCAGGGAAGAAATGCTCAGAGCCGTGGGAATGATAGAAGCTGGTTCCCGGCAACGTACTGTGGCTTTAGCTCTAAATACAAGTCAGAGTGTTATCAGTCGACTTTGGACACGTTACCGAAGCACTGGTACCGTGGCTGAGCGCCATGGAGGACGGTATCGCTGCACCACACGGAGACAAGACCGATACATTCAAATCTTAACTCGAAGAGCTCCAACAATAACCGCCATGATGTTAGCCGTGAGGCTTCATCACTCTTCAGGGAACTTAATTAGCAACCAAACAGTCAGAAACCGCTTGCATGAAGTGAACCTTCATTCCCGAAGACCGCTACGGGTACCACCTATAGCAATGCACAATCGTAGGATACGATATCAATGGGCTCTTGAACACAGAAATTGGGCAGAAGAACAATGGCGTTTCGTGTGCTTTTCTGATGAGTCTCGTTTTGGTATGAGAACGGATACAAGACGTATACGACACTGGAGAACCCCTGGACGCCAACAGCGATTAAAATCCTGCCAGGAAGTCCATCCTTATAGTGGTGGAACCATCATGGTATGGGCAGGTATTTGGATCGGCGGAAGAACTGAGTTGATTTGGATCAGAGGCAACCTCAACGCTCAAATTTATGCTGAGACGATTGTATCAGACGTCATCGTTCCTCAACAAGTGCAAATCGGTCCCTTATTTCAGTTAATGCATGATAATGCACGACCGCACACCGCAAGAGTTGTAAGACAGACTCTCGCCGCAGCTAACATCAATGTCCTGCCCTGGCCTGCTCAGTCGCCAGACTTGAATCCGATTGAGCATGCATGGGATATGCTACAGAGAAGAGCTCTGCCGAATATGGAGGGTATCCAGTCGCAAGAAGACCTTTTTTTGTTGTTGCAACGAACATGGGCGGCCATTCCACAGCGTGATTTGGATGAACTCATTTTGAGTATGCCAAACCGATGTTCTTGTGTTGTTAGTGTTCGCGGTAGAAACACGGATTATTAATTGTTTAAGTTACCCAATAAAATTTTAAAGAAAACTGTTATTTCAGTCTTTTTTTCGAACTTTTGTGTTAGTGGTTCAAATGTCAAAAATCCCTTTATTAGGAAAATGGCAAATTTCTTTATTAATGCAAAGGTGACTTGGTTTATCGTTACTGTGACAAACGAAAACACTTTATTTGATGAATCCTTAAAGAAAATTTTAATTAATATCAATCAGGAGAAAAGTTATTGCAAAAATATATGTTGATCCCTAGACACTTTTGATGTGTGTATATATACTACTAGCTGTTGCCCGCGCTTCGCTCGCGTTCTGGTCGGAAATTATTTCACGTGCACGTTGTAAATATAGCCTATAGTATTCGGGGATAATGTAGCTTCCAATTAGTGAAAGAATTTTCATAATCCGTTCAGTAGATCCAGAGATTACCCCCTACATACAAACTTGCAAACATACAAGGTTACAAACAAATTTTACTTCTTTATAATACTTGTATAGAATAAATAGAATAAAGTGTGTTTTTTTTTTCGAAATCTAATGATGCAGTTTTAGTTTTCATCACAAGCGGGCGCTCATTTTTATTTTTTTGTTTAATTTTGTATTATTGTTGTGTCCTGTGTGAGTCAAATTCATACTGTTTCTTTTTTTTCTTTCTTGCTCTACGTATTTTTCGCTATTCCCCAAATTCACCCTGTGCAATTTGTTCCAAAATAATAACGCTTTAAATGTGTGACCTCTGCCTCCTCGCACTTGGCCTCTTCCACCGACGAGGCCGAATTTTCGGTTGGATACTACAGGGTTAGTTTCCAAAGACCAGCCAAATTCTCAGATAATTATGATGCAGTACATCATTCTGAGCTCCACATAGAAATTTTTCATCGATTTTTTAATTTTTTAATATAATACCTACACGGTAAAAATATATGGAACAGCTGATTATTTTTAATAACCGATGAAAAATTTCTAAGTGGGTTGCTCCGAATTATGGTCTGCATCATATCTGAGAATTTCCGCTCGGGTCGATCTTTAGGTTAAGCCGTGCTTGCCTAGGTTGGTCTGGGGATGGGTGACCACCCATTACATACTGAGTTTCTTCCGTGCCTCGGTAAGCACGTAAACCCGTTGGTGCCAACTGTCATTTGTAGATCTTTGACAGTTTTTACAGGTGGTCAGTGACGCGAAAGTCTGACAACCAGTCTTACCAAGGGGTGTATTACCCAGGACTAACTGGGTAGTGGAGGTCAGATAGGCAGTCGTTCCATGTAAAATACTGGTATTCAGCTATAGCCGACCTTAACGTAGTTGGGAAAAGGCTAGGCAGATGATGATCATAATTATCTGAGAATTTGGCTGGTCTTTAGAAACTAAACCTTTATAGATGCTTGACATTGCTAGTGCCCCCTTTTCTTTAGGGCAGTCCCTACCGACCTGATGTTACGTCAGCAACCAAATATTGAATTAATTAGGTTACTAGTATACAATTGTCCTGTTTCCGAAAGCGAAAAGATTAGATAAAGCCAACATAGTATGAATTGATAACGGTTTTAAACTCGTTAATCACAATTATATTGATAACGATATTGGTGTCGATGAAATGTAAAAAAATACACGTATTGCATAATTTTGTAGTATTTAGTGGGCTGATTTAGTTGGCTTCGAAATCAAATTAAAAGCATTTATTTCAAGTAGGCCAGTTATAGGCATTTTTGAAGCTACAGTCCCAGTCACAAGGTATTTAATTATGAAAGTACTGTCACGGTATACACGGTGTAAAGGACAGCCCTCCACAAACTGATGGGGTGAATTCAGTATTTCATACTAAGATCCGGTACAAGAAATAATTTCAGCAATTTTATGGAAATCCAATAAATTTGTTTTGTTTTATTTCCTCATACGCAATGTATCGTTACCGCGTGGCAAAACGCACTTAGCGAACGACAAGCGCGACGACGAGTTCGATGAACTCTGTAGCTAGGCAGGAAGTGAACAGCTGATTTAACACGTTGTTCGTTAGAGTATTCCAACACATAAATGAAGTGCTGCGTACAGGGAATGTAATTTTACATTGAAATAAAGGTATAGTAACTGAAAAAAAAAAACGGTGGAATATGATTCAAAATATGGAAGTGCCCCTTACACCATGTATATTTATACTGTGATACTATTGTAGTACCCCATTCCAAAGCGTAGATTTCCATGGAGAAGAATGGGCTAGAAACTCCACGGAAACTCTTTTAAATTAAAATATTGTTACAAAACCTTGGTTACATCATTCATGTTAAAATCGAATATATGGTTCTGCGACATTCCGGTTTCCTCACGACGTTATCCGTTTTCACCGTATTTGAGAGCTATTTCTTCTTCTTCTGGTGCTTCTACAATTACCTACTGAAGTTTACCCATCAACTCGGAATATTTTTCAGTGTCTTTTGATCAGAAAACAGATTTTTGAAAGCAGTATTGATGAAATAAATTATACACAGCAATGCTCCTTCCTTTCAACATTACAATTTCATGACTTTATTGAAATGACTATAAACTCAGCTTGTTAAGTGAGAAATCTTGATTTGAATGAGGGCTATCGTTTTTCAGCTCACCAGGTGGCGCGCCTGTCGATTAAGGTCCTGTCAATGATTATGTTTTTACTTTAAAGTACCAATAACTTCATAAAAAGGTTATTTTATTACGTATAACAACATAGTATAGACTTCAGATACAAATTACAATATTCTCTTTAAAATTAGCAAGCATGAAACATTTAAAAATCATTTTACCTCCAAGTGCTAGCAAATAAGATCCTAAGTTGCTACTTATAATCTTCAAGTCATTATTAATCAGGAATGGCTCAATCTAGACCACAATCGTGAATATTATTAAAAATACATGATAAAAAAGCACGCAACGCGCGAACATTCTGTGACATCTGAAATTTCGGTGCCCTCGCGCTACACTAGCGCGTCTAGCTGCGAATTCATATGCGATAGCCCCCATTCCATCCGTTGCGCTATTTACGTATGTAAACCTATTTGTTACACAAGTATCGTCTAACATAACATAAAATAACATCACGCCTGTAATAGTGAAGGGTTAGACAGAGGTGTGCTTGCAATATCTACTGCCACACTTCGCACGTTATATTTAAGTCGGTGGCGAGCCTATTGCCATCAACCGGGCACACATCTAGGTTCCTTGGCTGCTACTGAGAAATACCTGTTGGCTTAAACACAATTATAAACAACACAAGCAATTTCTTCGTACTAGTAATATTAACATTAATAGCATTTTCTTTACATTAACCATTAAAGTTAGGCGAGCAGTTGACCAAACAACAGCCTGTAAAATTATTCATGGGTATACCGATGCGTCGGATTTGAATCAGGAGCTATGCGAATCATTTGTTTCAAATAATTAAAATCGCTCTAGATGGCATACATTGTTTAATGTGACATTTTGTCGCACTGTAGCTCAATTCCGAGTATGTTGACGATACCCAACGAGTTCGTGGAGACCAACCTTGTATTGGACTTGTTTGCTGATGAATGGAAGACGATGATATTAAAATGTTTGTAGTTCTGTGAGAATACAGAGTGAAAGGATTGATTTAATTTAATATTAATGTCTTGTGCTGTATATTTACACTAACTAAATGAAAAAAATGTCTTTGTTCCACAGGTGCTCGTTGAAAAGCTGTTAAGGAGTTGTCCAAAGATTAAGAAGATCTACCTACTGATGCGGCCGAAGCGTGGCCAGGATGTTGCCTCACGTCTTACCGAGCTAACACAGTCACCGGTCAGTAGTTCACTCATTCGTTCTTCTCTATTTTATTGAGATTTTCATCATATCTTTACAAAAATATCATTAAATTTCTTTCATAATTTTTACCATGTTATTATTTCCTTTATTCATTGTAACACATATTAGTTACATTTTTAAGAATTATAATCTAAAACAATATAAAAAACATTTAAAAATATAAAAAATAGGAGCCCATCGGCATCGGGGACAGGGTCCAAGCTACCGGTGGTCAGGGCTCTTGAGAGAGGAACCTCCTAACAATACGCGCCGTGTCCAGAAGTACTGCTTTCTGATTCAAGCCCTTGATCCAGCCGCCTAGCGAGAGCTTCCTCAGATGTTCGTCGAGGCTATTGGCTATTAAGTCATTGGCCGACACGACTATCGGCACAATGACTGCTGTACTCACGTCCCACATGTCGACAACCTCGCGAATCAGATCTAGATATTTGAATTGCTTAACTTTCCATGTTTATTATTTGTATTGTTTAACCAACCGATCTTGTCAGTTTGCGGTGATAGCCTAGTGGTATCTTCATCGGACTGTCAAGTTAGAGGTCTCGAGTTGGCACCCAAGAGACGCACCTCTGATGTTTCAGATTCATATGCGTATTCTATAATTATCACTTGCTTCGGTGACGGAAAACATATCTCTCACGATGTTTTCCGTCATGTAAAGCCAAGTGAAAGGTCCACGGGCGGCATAAAAACTCTGATACCAGGTTAAGGACGAAGGAGGAAAAAGATTCGTTAAGTTTTGGCAGTCATTGGTCAGTTGTATTGTTTCTGCTTTTCACAATGAATTGTTTTGTTCTATTCTTATATTAATACCAGTTATTAGTTTTTTTTTTCAATTACTAGTTAGTTCATTTACTTATTCATTCGTTCAACATTCTTTTCATTCAATCGAGAGATGTACATTCAAATGGTCGTAGTCATCGGTTGATTGTCTATTATTGATTCTTTGATAACTTTATCCTTATCTTTCGTTTCTTCTCATTTATTCTGAAGTATTATTTTCTATTGGCACCAGCATTCCAAATTCATAAGAAGATAGTTTCGATCGATATATTTTATTTTATTTCTGACTAGCTGTTGCCCGCGGCTTCGCTCGCGTTTTGGTCAGAAATTATCCTACGGGCACGTTGTAAATATAGCCTTTGGCATTCGGGGATAATGAAGCTTCCTATTAGTGAAAGAATTTCCGAAATCGGTTCAGTAGATCCAGAGATTACCCCCTACATGGGTCGTTCTTCTTTTTTATCGACAATGAATTGGTGTTTCTCAGTTTTTCGAGTTTTTCAAGTGACAATATTTTGATTTCCGTATTAGATTTTTTTTTCAGATGCATTTAATTTTCATTTGGATATTTTAATCTTTGTTTTTATGACCTTACTGCTGTTTGTTTTATGGTGATTTTCGAGAAAACACTGTGACAGAGTGGTCCTTTTTGTGTAGGACATCATTATGAATTACTACTCTGTCACGGTATCTAATTAAAAATTAACACACGCAAAAAAAATATTGACTACAGAAAGTTAAAGATTACTTAGTGTTAAAAGCGATGAGGATGTAAATTCAAACAATGAAAACATTATAATTCATACTCTAATATGACCCAAAATGAGCTGAGAGATCGACCATTGTCGATAAAAAAGAAGAACGACTACACGATACAAACTTACAAATTTTACCTCTTTAAAATATTAGTATAGATTTCGTGCTCTGATGTAGCTATCGTGTCCTGATCAGTGAAGTAGAAGTTTAACTTTAAGTTTAAAATTACCCACTAGATTTGTTTTAATTCATAGACAATTGTAATTATTTCAAAACCCCAATGTCATATGCAAAGCACGAAACCGAATTTTAAATTAAACAAATAACATCGAAATCAATTAAACTGACGAATACTCTATTACTAACGAAGAAATTAAACGAATAATATTTATGTTACATTTCATGAATAAAATATTGATAAAATTTCGAATGAGGAAAAACATTTTGAATTTAAAAAGTTCGACATACGTGTAGAATGTAATAAATATAAGATTTACGAAAAGTATTTTATTTAAATAGTAATTGACACTCTTTACGTGACCAGAGTGCTGGTCTTTTCTTGGCGAAAGAATCAGCATTGCCATCCAACGTGGCAATGCTGCCAGCCTTCTGGCAACTTTTCCTATTGACAGCGATGTGAAAGATTTTTTTTAAATTCATTGTCATAAAACGATTATTATAATTTACTAATAGTATGGGAAATAAAGATAAATACATAAATACCGGGAGATAGGTCACCACGACCCGCGGGCCCAGTGCGGGTTGGTAGATGTCACATGTCTTCGAATTTTTGGTTTGTTTTCCTCACCATGTTTTCCTTCACCGTTTTTGAGAGCAAACAATAAAAAATAAATTACACAAAGTAATGCGCCGAATTTCTATTCGTAAGTCGGGGCCGCCACCACTGGGCCACAGCTGCTCTCACTGGGCCACCGCTGCTCTCACTGGGTCACCGCTGCTCTCACCGGGTCACCGCTGCTCTCGTGCTTACGTGATTGAATTACTTACAAATATGAACAAGTTATTCTATGAGACTAACTCTGAAATATTAAAATAGAAAACATCCATTTCCATTTTTTTTAAATGTTTTATGAAAATAGAAACCATTTTTATAAATTAGAGAAGAATGAAGCAGGTGATATTTCTCGATATCTTGGAAGTTCTCATAGTAAAAGTTCATAATTTTCATGAGTACTACACACCCTTCGTCTAAACTAACACCTTTTCTATTTGTACTTCCATAATAATATTATAAATGCGAAAGTAACTCTGTCTGTTTGTTGCCTTTTACGACTGAACTGCCGATCGGATCGTAATGAAATTTGGCAAGGAGATAGATTATTTACTGGGGAAAGATATAAATTATCTTTTCTTTTTTCTCACACATACGTATCAAAGTTTCCACTTGAACGAAGTCGCGGGCAACAGTTAGTTTTAAATAATAAAGTAAAAGACCTTTGACGTTTTATAGATAAACTAGCTATTACCAGCGAACTTCGTTCGCGTGAAATAATAAAAAAAAAATACTTTCCTTTTCGAATCGAATTTTGTTACCAATTTCAAGGGTTTCGATTTTTTTGCACGGAACCCTTATTCTTATTCTTAAATGAAAGTCCACATAACATCAGCTATCTGCCAGTAAAAGTCAGCCGTTTCGTAGATTAGCCGTTTGAAACGGAATTTGTTAAAACTTCAAGGATTATTTTTTGCGCGGATCCCTTTTAATTTTTTTTAAAATAAAAGTCTTAATAAAATACTTTATAACATCAGCTACCTGCCAGTAGAAGTCGCGTTAAAATCGGTGCAGCCATTTTGGAGATTAGCCGGAACAAACATACGGATAAACAAAAATAAAAAAAAATGTGTTTTTGTTATAAGTACCGTATATACTTTCATATGCATTCAGTAAAAAGCTGTTATTTTGGTATTAAAAAGAGACTCTTCAATTTTATTTATTTGGATAGATTATATAGATTAATACTCTGTTCTCCTTATTTGGTCAGTCAGCAATTCTGTTAAACACTTCAGCTTCGTGCTTTTCTAGACAAAGAATCATTAGAATATGGTGAGTGTGTACTTTAAAGTCTTTAAGTACCTCACACATATTCATAAAATTACGTATTTAAGACGTGACGACCATTTCAATATTGTTTAGCATCCTTATTTCTAAGATGTCATTTATTTATTTATTTCAATGGAGTGACATATGCATTGTGTACTTAAGTGTTGTCATTATGTGTTATTCTTTTATGTACTAATGAAGTATTTACTTAATACTATGTAAGACTAACTTTTGAAAATCGAACGCGTGTGCACGCGCTTATTCCGACATGTTCGCTCGTGCCAGTGGGTTCAGTTAGTTGCCATATGGATCCTAATCAAGAAACATTGCTTATAAGCGCGTCAACGCTCGTACCAGGAGGTCTACTCTCTAAGTCCGTCCACGAAAATACGGGCCCGTCCGAACGTAGTCCGTAAATACGGAGTAAACCCTACTCCCGATTGATTACGGATTCATGAGTTTCGAACGGAATCATAGACAATATTCGTGAACGAATGATGCACGGCGATAGAGTTGCGCTATTTTACCGGTCGATTACCGGTTTATTTACTACGTGGTTTTCAAGTTTTTATACAAAAATCATTATTGTTATTGTAAAAAAAATACCACATTTTTAACAATATACTTTTTATTATGCCTTATTAATATAGAATTGAACTATTTTTGCCATTTTTGTACGAAATGTGGCTTTATCTTGTTAATTCCTTTGCCTTTCTTTCTTTTGACATCAATAATATCAAATGAAATGTCAGTTTGTTATTTACATTAAACATATTATATACATTATTCGCATTATCAATACAACGCGGGATTCTTCCGTAATAAATTGTAATAGTAAAATACCCTCAACCACTCCAGCAGCAACTCATGCTCTCAAATAGTGCCTCTATTTGAGACTATTTTTCTTCAGTTTTATGAGTGAGAACAACAGCTTGCAAAACATCAGTGGCAATCGAAGTAAGTTCAAAGCTCGTTGCCACCGGTAACAAGCCGAGGACAGGCTGATGAAGAAGACTGAAGTGTGGAAAGGAAGAAGAGGAAGCCTGCTAGCGATCAGTCCGGTACCACATTGACAGATCCGAACATGTTGCTGCGCCCCGCTATTCCATGTTCCATCGACGCAGCTGTACGCGTACCGTCTACATCACACCACGACGCCAGAGGTGGTCGAAATATAAGGAGCAAGACCAAGTTCACCCTGAGAGTGGAGTCGCTCCACAAGATTACCTTCAAGTCTTTTGTGGTGCGGGTTCCAAGTTTCCAACACACTTCTCTCGACTTCTATGAAGGAATTTTGGCCCCAGGGTGTCGTGTATCAGTGTTTTCGCGGAAGTCTATATGACACCTCGACTCAGTGCAATATGTGGCCGACCAAACATAGTTATTAACATAGTTAACCCTGTCGCTCATCATCATCTCTCCTCCTTCGTTTCCCTCCTCACTCCTCAAGTCGGTATGATGGTTCCTTTACTGTTCGGGCTGTGCGCCTTTGGAATTCGCTTCCACACTCCTTGCGGGATATCCCTTCGTTACATGTGTTCAAGAAAAGAATAAAGGAACATTTCCTGTCAACAGGATAATAGTATATATATAGTATTTTGTGTATCTATCTATATATATATGTATTACGTTTATTATATTTTATGTATTAGTTTAGTAAAAATAAGTAAATTTAAGTTTTAAAATGTTTGTTTGTGCACATAGGTTTATCCTCATTCGCAAATCTCACAATCAAACGTAAGGTTTGCTGTAAGAAAACCCAATTCTGGGTTAAGCTCGCTGTTGTACATAAGTTATATATTGTAATTTTGTGTGTCCTACTTTTATATTTTGTGTGCAATAAAGAATAAGAATTAAGAAGAATTAATAGTTTTTTTGTAAATGTGTTTGATATTATGTATTATAATAGCTTAATATTGTAATTAAAAGATTATTTTGTGTATTGTATCAATGAGTCTTCGATGCCTGAAAATAAAAGTGATTGAAACTAAGTTCTTAGCAACAATTTATGACTGCAATAGATAAATAAAAGGGAATAAGTTCTATTAGTGTATTGTTGATTTTATTTTTATTCTTTAATATTAATTTAAAATATTAAATTGATTGGTGCCAAATAAAAAAAACATTCTTTTATAAACATTATCTTTACTTTTATCACAATCTTCCTGTAAGCAAAATAAACAGTTTGTAAAATGTTTATTTTGACGTCAATGCTAAGGCTCACTGCACCTTGGTAGCTCCCCCGGGCTTGCTGCTCTCAATAATTGAGAGCAGCAAGGATCTTCAAGTAAACAAAAACAAATTGGTAACACAACGCAATAATTTGCAGAATCTTCAATATCGTTAGCAGTATTATATATTATGATGCTCTGTGTCTTAGTCCTTAATTCTTGGATCAAACCATTGTCCACTTTCATTCTGGGACCAACACGATTTCGTCGCTTGTAAATAGATCCTCACAAAAATCTTCAAATGATTCCCGTGTGAGCCCTTTCAACTCCACATCGGGAATAGGTACTCGCCAACCGAAAGTTTTGGCGCAAATAGAATCGGTGTCACCTCCGCTCTTCTTGTAGAGCTTCTTCGAGCATGAAAAAAGCAGCCATTGTAGAGATTTTCTAAAAAAAACGTATTATTCGTAGACTGCACGATAACTATTTTGTTGTCGTTTCAAATGACATAACAATCCGTTCTAAAAAGTGTCAAACTCCTCTTTACGGACGGGCAAAAACACATCGGGAGTAGGGACAACTGTCAAATTGAGTTGTAATTCATTCTTAGTTCGGGCCTCGAACGAATCGTATGTCCGTAGGTGCTAGGGAGTAGGAAACGCCCGTATCTTCGGCCGAAATTACGGGTTTCGTGCTTAGAGAGTAGACCCCCAAGTTGCGAGTGTGGCAAACGGCACGCCAATAAGCGGGCCTACACGCGCTTTCAAAAACGAGCTTTTACGCTCCGAAAAAGACGCTAATCTGTAACTACGCTTAGTAAGACTAATTATATCAGACTTTCGAGGTTCCAACTACCTATTTATAACGATTGACAAAGATTTATGAATGACAGCCGGAACCGAAGCCTATCTTTATTTTTTAAACCAACAATCTTGATGAAATTTATTAGTGCCTGCCTCAATTTTTTTTATTCTGATTATGAATATTTCTTCTACAGCTGTTCGAGACTTTACGGAGAGAGCGGCCCCAGGAGTTGAACAAGATAGTCCCAATAGTGGGCGACATCACCGAACCGGAGCTGGGCATCAGCTCTGCAGATCAGGCTATGCTTTGTCAGAAGGTAAGATGAAATCCCTTGTATCATCAACATTATCATATGCCCAGCTTTTTCCCAACTATGTTAGGGTCGGCTTCCAGTCTTACCGCAAGCAGCCGAATACCAGTATTTTACATGGACCTCCACACCTAGTTAGTACTGGGTAATACGATAACCCTTGGTAAGACTACCGGGACTACAATACGGGAAGACGTTGCGTTGGAAGGCGTCCCACTAGATGGACCGATGACCTGGTGAAGGTTGCGGGGATCCGCTGGATGCGAGTAGCGCGGGACCGGTCAATGTGGCGACACTTGGGGGAGGCCTATGTCCAGCAGTGGACGTCTTTCGGCTGAAATGATGATGATGAATGATGGTAAAGCCTGGTTGTTAGATTTTGCTACTGACTACCTGTAACGAGTGTCAAAGATCTACAAATTACCTACGGCTTAACGTGCTTTTTGAGGCACGGAGAAAATCGGTATTTAATGGATGGTTACCCATTCACGGACTGAGCTTGGGCTTATTCGTTTTTGAATTCCGTGGTGATTTAATGCCATTGGATAAAGAGGACAGCAGAAAGCAACAGGGCTGAAAGAAATAATGTACCATTGTTATTAACTTACCATATTGGCACAAAGTAAAAGTGAACTCTCTATTCAAAACGAATAATAAATATTTATAATTTAAACAATATTTGGCATTCACTTGTCATATTTCTAGTCTTTCGAGTTTTAAAACATAATTTATTTCTATTGTTTTCCCTTTTTATTCAAATGCAGATTTCTCTACTGAACTTGTTCAATATCAAAGTTCACAGAAAGTTCTTACAGTATAACTGTTTGAACATTTCAAAAAAACTTTTTTTTTTGACCAAATTCTCCATTCTTCTCCACCAGATATCAGTGGTGTTCCACTCAGCGGCAACGGTGAAATTCGACGAGAAACTCAAGCTATCCGTCACTATCAACATGCTGGGAACACAGCAGCTGGTGCAGCTATGCCATCGTATGCTTAGCCTTGAGGTAAGTAGCTTATGATATTTTGTTTTATCAGGAGATAGCTGGATATTTGAAAGAGTCAATAAACAGACTCCAGGTTGGTCAAAACCGTCCGTCTTATGACGACAGGCCGTGTCGACGGCGCGTTCGTGTTCCACGCGCGCCTCAAAGAGAGTCAGCAAACAGGAAGGGGTCCGAAAGGACCGATGCCTGCCAGGGTTGCGGGACTGGTCGAAAGAGATACCGCGGCCCTGGAACACAAAGGGCAAAGGAAGGAACATGGATGGGTTTTAGTCAGTAAAGGGAGGGGTTATTTGATAATTTCCCATCCGAAAAAAAAAAGGTTGGTCAAAACAAGGAAAACCTGCTCAGCTTGAGATTCATAGATGAATCTGATCGGGAGTTGAAATGTAGTGCTGTTCCACAAACGATGGAGCACTTAATACAGGGTGTAAAAAGACCCTTCACGAAGCCGTCATCCAAGCATTATGCATCAAACTAAGTAACTTTATGCAAAAATTATTGCTGGGAAACAATTTTAGTTTTTCGGGGTGAAAAATCAAGTTTTACGGTAGGACTCATTGTAACGCACTCAAAACATTATGCTACTTGATTGAATAGTACGGGGTCGTGGACGTGTTTAAAGTAAAAATCTAACATTAAAAAAATATATATAAAAAAACTTGTGACAAAGTCGGAACTTTGACCCCTAACATCTCCGTAACTAGAAGGTTACCAGGTATGGTCTAGAACAAAAAATAACCACAATGACGGGGAGAACAAGTGCCTTTCGGCTTCGTTAAGGGTCTTGTTACATCCTATAAAGTGTCTTGGGTGTCCTGTCGTTCGTACATCGCAACTGATAGACACTACTGAAGATTCCAAAGTTGTAGCCGAGTTCTGGATCGACGCAATTAGGACTGCAATCGACACCCTAAGAAGAAGAAAACTGTGCCCTCTTGCCCACGAGCTGCACCCTCAAGTGGCACACGTGTTGTGACAGAGACTACGACAAAAACAAATGAAAGGAGTTAGACTTGATAACATGCTACCAGTGATCATGACAAGACTTGCGAGACTTGCGAAGCCACACTACTCACGAGAAAGAAAGACGCGCGCGAATCACTTGAGGCAAATCATCATCTCCAACTATGTTGAGTTAGGGTCGGCTTCCAAGCTAATCGGATGCAGCTGAGTACCTGTATTTTACAAGGAGCAACGGCCTATCTCACCTCCACAACCGAGTTTCTGGGTAATGCCCTTTGGCAAGTCTGGTTGTCAGTTTTTCGTGCTTGTAACTACCCGAAATGACTGTCAAAGATCTACATATGACACCTAACCCGCGTAGCGTGACCACCGTAGAAACGGGTTTTGTCGACGAAGAATCGAAAAAAATGACAGATTGTGGAAAGTTGTCTATCGTCGCAAGCATGGCGATGTTAGAAATGTATGAAATAAATGATAAGACATGTCAAGTTATCTAGAAGAGTTTTGTCGATTCTTGGTAGAATAGAGATAGCATTGCCATGCTAGGAGGCAGGAACAATAACTTATCGCTTTATGAGTCACGGAGGGAAATCAGCATATAATGGATCAACCCATATGGCTAATAATAGTTAGCCACGAGCAGACTACACTGTTATTATTTACAACCATTAGTTATTAATTGATTAAAGGCCTACATACTTAATAATAGCATTAATCAATTAATAATGTGTATAAATTATTTTCGCATGACACATTTTGAAACTTATCTCTCTAGTATTATGAGTCATTTTGAAATGACTCGGTATCGTAATCGTGAAATTCTATGACTGTACTTGTACTGAAACATTTTGTTTCTGTTAAAAGATAGCTTTCAGCGATAAGCCTGAATGATGATAAATTCTATGTAAGCTTTATCACCGGATCTAAATCATGAGAAGTTTACTTGACTAAATTTATTTTTAAAGCCTAGCCTGCGTTTTTTGAAAGCTTAAGTCGGTTTTCAAATGTCGCATCAACGGTAGGTTGTTCTCAAGACATTTATTTTAAATACCAAATAGCCAGCTTCAGAAATCTAAAATAAGATGCCTTGATTTCCAGGCAGTCTTCTCACTCTTCCTACCCCTCCGCTATTCTTTTCTGATTAATTTCGTTGCGGGATCCAAGTCAGTTAAATTGTTTCTCTTGGACTTCGTCGAGCTTCATTGTCTCGGCGCTTTTTTGGTAGTCGCCACTGTTGATTCTGTCTTTCAAGAGTTGCAGTTGTTTGAATAGTGTGGCGAGCTTGTCATTTTTCCTAGACTTTTTATCCTTCGAAGTGTAGGATGTCCTATTGGTCGCAAGAACGCGTGATTGTCGCGATCATTTCGTTAGTGGCAATCGTTTAGGGTCAGCTATCGCCATCTTCTATTACCTCTTCAACTTGTTCACTATTCATTTCAATGTTTCCAGGCCCTAGTGCACGTATCGACAGCATACTGCAACTGCGAGCGTGAACGCGTTGAGGAGACGGTATACGCACCGCCCGCACACCCCGAGCATGTCGTGACCCTCGTTCAGACCCTGCCGGATGAGCTGGTCGACAGAATCACACCGGATCTAGTCGGTGAGTGAAGAAGCATTGTCTTTTATTCACTGCAAAATGCGAACATGATGATGAAAAGGTGACAGTTACAAAAAAGGCGTTGATAAGGTGTACACTTCCAAAGACCACAAATGTCGGTAGCGTTATGGTTGATAATAACTGCAAGCTGCAATGCTGCTGCGTTTTGAATTCCGAATGCGAAATAAGTTCGATAACTGCGGCATTTTTCTTCTTTAGGTTCAAAGTTAAATGTCAAACATAAAAATAAACTTCAGCACGTGTAGAAACGGGTTTTGTCGACGGAAAAATCGACAAAATGCCAGATTGTGAAAAGAAACCTGCTATTTTGTCGATTCTTCCGTCGACAAACCCCGTTTCTACGGTGGTCGCTTAGTTAATGACAGACAGTGATGGCACTACTGTTTTGCTATCGATATGCTTGACAATTAATTTCCCTGAATTTTTTTGGGATCTCGCCGTAAGGGGCTCCAGATTTTCTTTTACAAAAATATTAATGTGATTTTCTTGTACATTACAGGTGACAGGCCTAACACATACACATTCACAAAGGCTCTAGCGGAGGACATGCTTATAAAGGAGAGCGGTAACTTACCCGTCTCCATTGTACGGCCTTCTATCGGTAAGATTTATCAATCATCTATTACATCATAATTATTACAGCCTAGAATCACCCACTACTCGGGATATTCCTCTTGGTACACTCCAAGCGTCACCAATGAAGGCTATCGTTTTTGAGCTCACCAGATGGCGCCACTGTCGCGTAAGGTTATGTCAATGAATAATAAATTTTGTCAATACAATTTTATTACGTATAACAACATAGTGTAAACTTCAGATACATTTATTTACAATAATCTCCCTAAAATTAGCAAGCATGAAACATTTAAAAATCATTTTACCTCCAAGTACTAACAAATAAGATCATAAGTTGCTACTTAAAATCTTCGAGACCTAATTAATCAGGAATAGCTCAATCTAGACTACAATAAATAAATAATAAATATCGCCGGACATTACACACATCGCCATCTAGGTGCCACACTAAGCAACGAGGCTTGTGTCGTGGACACCAGATAGTTGATAATATTACATAGATACTTTTTGTTTGTAAATACATACTTATTATACATAGAAACATCCATGACTCGGAAACAAATGTCCATGCTCATCACACAAACATTTGCTCCTACCGGGATTCGAACCCGGGACCCCAAGAACGTAAGGCAGCCTCACTACCGCTGCGCCATTCGGGTCGTCAAACAATATTGAATATTAGTAAAAATACGTGATTAAAAAGCACTCAACGTGTGAACTTTCTATGAAATCTGTCATTTCGGTGACCTCGCGCTAAACTAGCGCCTCTAGCGGTGAATTCACACGCAATAGCCTCCATTCGGCCGGTCTTGCACCCCGTGATATCACAAGAGGGCCACTTCAGTACAAATTGAAGTTTTCGTTAACGCAATCAAACGCGTATAAAAACTTGCCCTAACCTTTCCGAAACTGAACAAGTGCCGTCCGTTGTCAAAAATGATAGGGAACAATTATTATTTCACACAAATTCAAGTTTACTTTGCTGCGATCGAGTAGTGCTTGTGAGCAATAAAACTCACGTTAGGCCTAAAGACCTAAGAGCCCATTCAACATGACAAGCAACAAAGAAAAGGCAGTGGGGTAGACGCAGATGAAATAGCAGAATGAGTTTGATCCATCTAAATAACACAGAACAGAAAGTAGTTATAAGAAAGGCGAAAACCTTTTTCTTTAAGCATGCTTCAACCTAAAAAACAAAACAACATTAAAGCAGAGAGTTGTCAGTTTTGCATTTGGGATGCATCGACTACAGAGTCTGAATTTCATCAGATGCTTTATGATTACGTAATCGGAGTGAAAAGACCCCTAACAAATCTTAAAGGCTACTAAACTTGTTCTCCTCGTCATTGCGATAGTTTTTTGTTTTGGACCACACCTAGCTACGGAGATAGTAGAGGTCATCAAAATTTTTCACGAGCTTTTTTTAAATTAACTTTTGAATGTTATAATTTTACTGTAATACTTCCACGACCCCTGTAGTATTCAATGCATCCATCCATGCGTTATATTGAGTCCTACCGTGAAACCGGGCACATTTTCGCCCCAAAAAAAGTCGTTTCCCAGCCATAATTTTTGCGTTAAGTTAATTTGATGACAGAATGCTTGGTTTACAAAGACGGCTTTATTAAGGGCCTTTACGCCTTGATATCTCGATAACAATGGTCATGCTTTTTAAAGACTGAACGCATATTTGCCCTGTGATTATATTGATATATTTAAGTGGTTTGCTAGTCTCATAAACTTCAATATTGTTTATTTTATTACCATCCCACTAAAAGCATATTAAAATATTAATAAGAGTATTACAAGTTATTGTATAAAAATCCAAATGTTGTATGACCACAGACTTTTAAAGATTATTACTTACAAATATATGGATATCAATATATGATTTGATAATAGACTTACCACCTACATTACTAATCAGACTGTTTTGTTCACATTATCGGATATTCGCTTAGATCGATTATTTTCGGCCTTGGGACGAATGATAAATATTACGTTGACGTCAATGCAGCCGGCAGCATGCCGATGCATTTTTGCAACGCAAGATTATTTTTGGGCCTTAATTAGTTTTGCGGTGAGGTTTTTTAGTCGTTTAAAGCTGTACTATCTATTTATTTCGATTTGATTTGAGTTTAAAATATGAATGCTCATTAGCCTAGAAGCCATTTATTATTGTAGGCATTGACAAAAGATCCGATGGATCCACGGATGGTATAAACGACCTTGTTGCCACATTTGACAACATGTCTCATAAAATTTAAACTTCACTTAGCTAAAACTATAACTGTGACATCGGCAAAGACCTTGTCGCTGTACGACGAGGAAGAGATACTCAACCTTAGGCTGATAAAGCACTTATCCATACATTAGATCTAGTAAACGCATAACCGTTTACTAGTTCTAATGTACTGATAATTGCTTCGCATTCCAAGTAGGATAATCTGGAAAGATTTAATGCTGATCTAGACACTACAGGAATAGATCCAACAGCTAGCAGCGCTTCTGTTTTCATTCTTATGCCTGATGAATCAATATTAAAAGTCTTTTATTCGAATTTGGCTGAAAATGAACACTTTGAACGTAAAGATATCATTACTCAGGCTCTCAAAACGATAGTTTCTAGTGTTTTAGATAAGGAAAGTGGCGTAACCATTGTAAGAAACTCCCCAGCAACACATTTCTTTCTATTAAGTTAGAAGCGTTTGTACTCCAAAGTCCCAATTGGAATATGACTTACGGCCGTTTTCAATAACTTACTAAAAGGTAACGAAACTTTATGCCGTTAACGCTATGTCAGATAAACAGTTACAAATAAGTGACGTGGATAGGATATTCCTGTCAATTCATTCCAATTTTTTTTTATAGAATCTCCCATAGCTATTAGCTACTAGAGTAAGGCATATTAACTAACCGTTATACGTAAGTAAGATTTAGAAAACGGCCGTAATTTAAATATCTAGTAGATTACCACACTGCGCTCCAGAACTCAAATTGCTGACGTGGCTTATAAAGCTTCCAAACTAAAGTGGGACTGGGAAGGCCATGTCTGCCGGATGCGCAAAGCTGTGGGCCCGCATATCACAAAACTGGAGCCCTGAGACAGCTAGACGGGGTCGCGGCAGACCAAGGAGAAGATGGTGGGACGCCTTGGATGACTTTCTCGTTAATTGGCGAGAAGAAGCGCTACATCGAGAAAAGTGAAAGGAACGGAGGGAGGCCTTTGCCCATGAGTGGGACAGTAAACAACAACAGTATCAGGCTAATTAAAAAAAAAGTAGATTTTAGTAGCGTCTTTCTCCTGCTCTTATACAAATTTATTTGTGGTCGGCGCAGCATGTCTTCTTCTTCCATACTTCTCTGTTACTCGTCATCTCATCAGACACCTCCTTTCTTGCCATATCATCCTTCACACAGTACATCCATCGTTCCTTTGAGCCTATTGGCCTTGTTTCGTTCTGTCTCCAGCTGATATGATATGCTGGGAAGTGGAAATTATCGTTTTCCTACTCCTCTGCTATACTTTTCTGATTAATTTCGTTGCGGGATCCAAGACAGTTAAATTGATTCTCTGGGACTTTGTGGATTTCATTGTCTCGGCGCTTTTCTAGTGGTAGCCACTGTTGATTCTGGCTTTCAGGAGTTTCGGTGGCTTGGGAATAGTGTGGCGGGCTTGTCCCAATAAAAAAAAGTTCATCGATCGTTTCTTTGGTCTTACTCTACTCTTATACCCATCCACATTCATACTCAAAACCTATCTCGCGACATTTTCCTCATTCCTCCGTATCACATGCCCATACGAAGCCAACCGATTACTAGTAGGTTATAGTGTAGTTTTATCAAAACTACTGATAACGTGTTCACAGACGTCTCCAGATTATAGAAGGTAAATCCGATATCCACATTCATTTGTTTTTAAATTGGTCTGAGTACCTATATTGCTCGCATTCTTCTCTCTCTTATTTAACTGTGGATAATGTGTGCCCTACAGCGTATAATTGATACCATAATCGGCTCTGCGTCTTTGTAGTGCTGCGTAGTCAAAAAGGAATGCTCATAGTTTCACTACGTCCGTTTGTCTGTCCGCGGCTTAGATCTGAAACTCTTAAACCCGTATTTACTTGAGTGAATTAATTGTTTAACACTTCGTGTGCCGGAACGTAGATCTACACGAGACACAATGGCTTTTTAATTGTGTCTATATACTCGGCATACGAAAGGTTAAGATCCGTTTTTTATTTTGTAGTTTAGTAATAGCTTGAAAGTAGAACTGACAATAGTTTGAATTCTTAGCTTCGCTTTCTTTGACGGTTCTTACTTCGTTAAAATTCTTGTCTATTGCATAAAAATGTTTGCTGACGTAATTACTTAAACACAAGTAAGTAAGTACTTTAACTTGACTATAGATACGGGTGTACTAGACTGTAACTTGGCATGGGTAGCTCTGTTACACCTAAAGTGGGAATATTTTTTTTCTCATCATCAAAGACCAGAAAAATGAATACAGGTGAAGTTGGATAAATCGTTCAAAATACATATATCAAAGACCAGAAAAATGAATACAGGTGAAGTTGGATAAATAGTTCAAAATACATACCATTTCTCGAATCAGGGCTCCGTTTGCGGTATATTAATTTTGAAAGTGACAACTTTTGTTGAGAGTTAAGTGCCCCATCCTACCCTCACCAGCTAAATAGTTGTATTTCCATAATCAGACTATAATGTTCCCACTGCTGTCAACGAAGCTTCCTTTCTGTAAAGCTAGACAGATGATATTGTGAATGGCCCACCTGTCATATTGACGCTAGCTTAGTAATGATTCGGGTCTTTTGCATGTAATTTACCATGATTACCTGTATACCAAATTTGGTATGGCTACCGTCCAGAGATTTTGAATCGGGGGACAGGTGTGACGCGCTTTTGCTCATTATATCGTTTTCCTTGAATTGTAATGCAAGTGTTGCCACCCGTACTATTATAATAAATGCTACAGTAACTTTGTCTGTCTTTCCTGCCTGTATATTACTAGTACCAATTTTTTTAATACACAAAAACCCAGTATATGTTTCGTCCAATCAGATACTAAACGAACACACCCATACTTTACTGACACCATTTTCATTACTAAGTATTTTTATCTTTATATTTATAAGTTAAGAATTGTGTTACTGTGCTATCACAAAATTTGGACAAAATCTATCTTATCATTGATGGATTGAGTAGGCGTAAGTGTGTTCAGTATAAGATCTAGACTAGATTATGTTATTTTGGGCTGAATTATGTAGATAGGAATTACGTAATGTGATCTGCTGATTATTTGTCACATGAGTTATGCTTATGAAGGTCTAGGGTAATTAAGGATAATAATAAAGCGTAAATCTATGTCCACATCTTTGATTGAATTACTATGGTTGAAATAATAATTACTTTGTAAACACAAACCACACAATTATCATCATCACATGTTCGAGTCCACTCGGCATAATGCCAACCCGACCATGATTAACCACTGGCGGATGAAGAACGAAGATTTCTGATTTGCACGAGATTGCATAAAATTTGAAGTGTTGCTTTTCATCACTTCGTACTTTCGACTCTAGGCAGCTGCAAATGTTTGTGAAAGTTGTTCGAAAATACTACATACTTTGATTTATTAATCTACTCCTAAATTATACCAAAACTAGCTGTTGCCCGCGGCTTAGCTCGCTTTGGTCGGAAATTATCCCACAGGCATGTTGTAAATATAGCCTGTGGCACTCGGAGATAATGTAGCTATTAGTATTTTTATAGTGTAAGAATTTTCAAAATCGGTTCAGTAGATCCAGAGATTACCCCCGACAACCTCACAAACTCACAAACTTTACCTCTTTATAGTAATAGTATAGACAATCGTCAGTCTTCTGCAATCCAATCTTTTCAGACCGTCGATTTACTTGACTGAAGACAGTCAACCGCAGCTTTTAAAATTTTCTTTTTCTGTTTTTCCAGTGCTCTCATCAGTCCGAGAGCCAGTAAAAGGCTGGGTGGACAATTGGAATGGTCCCAACGGTATTATAGCGGCGGTGGGCAAGGGGATCTTCCGTACGATGCTGGGCACAGGCACGAAGGTCGCAGACTTGGTACCCGTCGATACTGTTATCAATCTTATGATTGTTTGTGCGTGGAGGACGCATTTGAGACGGTAAGTGATGATTTTTAAAATAGTAAGTATTTGTAGGACGACGATTATAGTCACGCCTCCATTGATATTTGAAAAATTTGAGGAATTGGCTAGGAACCAAAAACCAAGAGTAGAGGAAGAGCATAGAAACAATAGATGGACGGTGTGAAAGATGACATGGCTATAAATAGGGTGACTGCTGAGATGACTGCTAATATAGATGTAGAGAAAAATACATACTCAGTTCACGGAAAGCACGTTAAGCCTTTGGTCCCGACGGTCAATTGTAGATTATTGACAGTCGTTACAAGTCCGACCCGAAAGTCTGACAAACAGTCTTACCAAGGGGTATCGTATTACCCAGTGCTAACTGGGTTGTGGAGGTTGGATATGCAGTCGCTCCATGTAAAATACTGGTATTCAGCTGCATCCGACCTGAACATAGTTGGGGAAAGGCTATGATGATGTCTTGGCTCCCGTTACAACTATATTGGATCAACAATGTTATCCATTCTGAATTCTCGTAGAAACCAGTGATATTCTAAAACCTTAAACAGGTATTTACTGAAAAGCCTAAGTGAACACTTTATTACGATTTATTGGTACTTTAATCTAATAAACATGATACGGATAATCTATGACTAAGCCATCGTTGCTAAGCCAATGTACAATCAATTTACTAACACACTGATTACTATTGGACTTTGTAACTTCAAACCAACTGCCTGTCTTATCAAAATTGTTTAGCATCGCTGATACGTCATTATTTTTTCGGTCAAGGTCCCCCACACTTATTTTATTGAACTTTAATATTTCAAGGACTAAAATAACAAAACTGGTGATTGGGATCCTACGGAAGCCATGTGACTTTACCAACCCACACTGAGGCCGCTTAGTGGATATAGACCGCTCCTTCACATACAGAAGGGGCCTGTGTCTCTGTATTGTTACTTTTTTTTTGTCCTTTCTACACATTCAATACATTTTTAAATATTTCTTTAAAAAAAAACATTATAAATTAGTGGTCCGCTGGTGCTAGGACCAGTGGTTAGGGCTCTAGAGACAGGAACTTCTCACGATGCGGGCTGTATCGAGAAGTACTACCTTCTGAATCAGGCCCTTGATCCAGCCGCCTAACGAGAGCCTCGGCAGATGTTCATCAAAGCATTATTACTATTAACCATTTGTGTCCTACTGCAGGGTAATGACTTCCATTTTTCTTCCTCCTTTCATTTATCTCTATTCATAGCTGTTATTGGCCAATCCTTGAGAAAAGAGTCTAGTTCGTTCGGCCATCTCCTCTTAGGCCTACCGATGTGTAAACTTTTCTTTTCTTCTTCTTATTGTGTCTATGACAATTTTAATGGGGAAAGGAACTGTGAAACTAATGGCGCTAGCACAGCTAGTTCCCAACATCGTCATTAGTTGAAAATCTGTTAATGTCAATTTATATTTGAAAATAACGTGACCTCATTGGTTAGATTAGGACCTAGCCATAGACACGCTATCTACAGAGAGCTTTGACTGACCTTCTCCCTTGAAAAGGCTAAAAATTTGGCGACGAGTAAGGCACGTGTGGTGGAGTCCATCGGTTTGCAGACGACAGGAATACGAAATGCGAATCCTTTATCATAATAGCCGTACTATTAATTATTATTGTACTATTACAAGTAATATATATATATTTTATTTATTTAAAGAGGTGAGGGAGTAGTGGTGTACAACTGTTGCACCGGCCAGCAGAACCCCATCACGTGGCAACGATTTGTCAAGACCAGCTTCAAATACATGCGGAAACATCCGTTCAGTAAGTTAATGCCGTAGTTTACCCAATAATAGTTTTAATAAAAATAACTAACTGTCAAGCAAAAGCCCACCGAGCACCGGACCGAGCCGGAGCACCGCTCATCATGCACGGGTTGCATTGCTTTCGATAGACCAATATTGAGATACTCTTTGAATTCCACTCCCCAAACATGTAATATAAATTCACTTCAAGCAGGATTTGATTCCGTCTATAACCAAATTGGATCACTATGGGAAGAGTTATCAAGAATTAGTTTTAAGCTACAGATTGAGTATCATAAAAAGAAAAAGAAAGAAAGAAAAAATATATATTTGTCGCAGGGACATGACGTGCATCATACAAAGTGAAAAATAACAATAAACATACAACGCATAACAAAAAATTACATTACATTACTCCCAGATATTTAATTTGGCAAGCGGTTAATGATAGCGAAAGTCATATTTTAAGTTGTTTTTCTCAAAATCGCTCAATTGAGCAAATTTACTTATTTAGGTAGAATAAGTATAGTACAGAAGTAGTAGTAGTAGTAGAATAGTAAGTGTAGTATATAGTATTTGTTACTAATCAAAACTTTTTTACTTCACTTCCAGACGAAGTCTTATGGTACCCAGGAGGAGACATAACAAGCAATAGATTGAAGCACGGCACACTGTCCCTGTTGCAACACCGTGCGCCCGCCGCCATCATGGATCTCATTGCCACTGCTACTGGCAAGAAACCCATGTAAGTATAGAGTGCTATATAATTACCGTGAAGTAAATATATCTTGTACTATCAGGGTAATTCATTGCTAACAAATTGTCATCTTACGTCAATTTGCCGTTATAAAGCCATTATACAGAGTGGAAGCACTGGTGCACAAACGGTTACCACGAATTCAGTAAATCATTCTGAACAATTCTAATTCTGAACAAAATCTGCTGTTTCGTACAAAAGTATACGTCAAAATGAATGGAACAGCTGTTTTTTTTTTAATTGTCGATGAAATATTTACAATTAATGCTTGCAAAACCATCGTTGTAACAATCAGAATGTCATCTATATAAATGACGTTAGTTTTTTAGAGACGTCTATCTCTGATCTGAGAACGTTTTTGGGATGGCTTTTAGTCAAAGCACATGCGGTTGTATTTACGGCGTTAACTTTATAAATCAGTTGCCGTTTAACTTCAGATATTAAAAGGAAGTAGGAACTGACTATATCCCGTAGACTGACCCGCGGAAAAACAAGATTTTGACGATCTTAGCTTATTTTCTTACATTAGCTATCTTCTTTGATTAATACCCTGCTACCCTGTCCATGCATTCCACTGAAGAAATATTTTAGTTTTCTATATGATGTTTTTCAATCCCACCTTTTCTTCCAGGATGGTCCGCGTACAGAACAAGTTAGAGAAAGCGGCCGCATGTCTAGAGTACTTCACTACGCGCCAGTGGGCCTTCGCTGATGACAACGTGCAGGCTCTCTGTGCATCGCTTTCGCCTGACGATCGCAGGTAAGATTGACTGATTCCCAATCTTGATAGACCAATGGGGAAGATAATGTGATGTGAAAATAATGTGATGGCACAGCTAGTTCCAAGCACCCGTGTCAGTTTTTATGTCGCCTATGGGCCTCTGACTTGGCTTGGCTCAGGTAATTTCATTTTATATTTCAAAATGAGTCATCATCAGATACGCCATCTTTTTTTTTTTTTTTTTAAACTTTGCCCCACACTAGGAATTTCTCCTGTATCGTGGGTGCGTTTACAAACATTTAAACTCACATACACAAACAGCCAGACCCGGAACAACTACCTGTAGATCATACAAATATTTGTTCCGTGCAAGGATCGAACCCGCGACACGCAGCGCAGCAGCCAATCGCTTAGCCACTGCGCCAACCGTGCGATCGAAATCTTCAATGATCTTTGACCAACCGTTCCCATCGTCCTGCATATTTTACTTTTTTTCGATGCTTTCAGAAATATGCATCATTTTTGGGCATTCAATGAAGTTTTACGAGTCAGCACTTCTCTTGTTCGTCTGCGGTATAGATTTTTGGTTTTCTATTCAAAATCTTAATAATCTTAGTTTACAACAATAAGAGTTATCAATAAGAGTTGATAACCGCGTGATTAACATATTATAAACAAGATCCGCATATCAACCGTCGGATAGTAGTCCACCACATACAACACCCGTCTGATTGGAATCGTCCAACCTGTCGAGTGTTGTGTCCTCCTCTTTCAATGGAGGACGAGAAAATTTCCACCCACGGGGGTCGAAGGGCAATCCAAGGTGTAGTATACTCGACACTTTTTCAAACACATTTCTAACAATATATGTTTCCTTTGTCTAGGACTTTCGACTTCAACGTGCGAAACATCGACTGGGACGCGTACATCGAGTCGTATGTACTTGGCATTAGGAGGTTCCTCTTCAAAGAGAGCCCGGACACGTTGCCAAAGTCCAGGGCGGTGCTGCGAAGGTATGTTTTCATATTCTTAAACATTATTTTACGTTTAATTGAAGTTCTTGTATGTGGAGTGCCAGAAATGTTGGAAGGTCTTGGAAAATAACTTTTACCAAACTTTCTATGATACAAATTTGAATTTAGTTTTATCAGACTTTGCAGATTAAAATTAGACGATAGCCCTAATATTTATAATAATATGGCTACCTTATTGGCCTAGTTATAACAAGCGCTACTGTCGGGAATGATATAATGTATTCAATTCCCGCTTCTGGAAACATGACTGTTTCTTAATTTGGATTTGTGCCCGTTTACATGGGACGTAAACATAACTGGTGCAATGTAGCTGTACCACAGTTGAGCCTCTTCCTATACCATCGGAGATTGTAGGCGATATTATGCTATAACGATGTTCATTTTTTTACAGATTACACATAGTCCACATTCTAACCCAAGTGGCCACGGTGTTCTTCCTATGGAGATTTCTGTTCTCACGCTCCAACGCGCTGCGCAACGTTTGGCGACGTGTATTAGAACTGTTAACTAGGGCAGCTCGACTCTTAGCTATAGCCTGATGTCATCTGCAAACGAAGCTATCCTCGTTAAAGCCTCTTCGTTTCAAGCTTCCAATCACGCCACGATAAAACAAACCAATTTTGGCATTTGACATTCGTTTGACATTTGTTACAAGAAGGCAACTCCCGCCAATTCAACATTGACACCAATAGATAATTGTTAAGTACACTGGCAAATAATTTAGGTAATATATTTTTCTCTTTAAAAATAAGCTTTTACGGGGCTGTTATATTTGCTTCGGGATTTACACTGTGTTGTGTAAAAATGTATATTGTGATTGTTGTTATGATGGAGGTGGATTCTTTGAAAATATGACGAACACATGTATGGCCAGTACTGAAATATAACATTACAATTCCTATATCCTTCCCTATTGTCTTTCATGTATAAAAGTTAAGATAAAATAGGTATTTTACTGTAAAATAGTATCAGTATGTAACTCCTGTGTAAAAACTTGTTGAAGTCTGTTCCTAAATACTGTAGGGCATTGGTTATAAAATTAGTATCTTGGACGTTGTTAAACCATTGAGGATGAACATGTTTTCCATAACACAGTGTATCTCTACTACTTCCCAAGCGCTAGGCTGTTAGTTACGGATCGTTATAAGTAATAGTGATTCCAATAATTTTGTACCTTAACAGCTCAATATCTAATGAATTCAAATCTGTTATCGCCTAGTTTTAATAAACAATAGCGAATTGTATTGATATTCATGTTATAAACTCGTGAGATTATATTTTTGAAGTCAGTTAATGTGCCAATAATTTCTCAAGTCATACTTCCATGAAATGTCATTTAAAAATACTTATTGACCAGCTTTTGGATTGGTGGTTCTCATCAGTGATGTTGATTAACGAATCATTGATTCTATGTAACTGTCCATTGACATCGAAACTAATATATTCAGATAGTTCATAAAGATGGACAGTTTTAAGATAGAAGAAGACAAAAGATTTGAACAGCACATAACTGACAGATAGTCAAAGTTTGTAAATTTCGAGGCTACGGAAGCCTAAAAAGCAAATGCTTAGTACCATAATGTTTTTAACGAAAATGCTTTCTTTTCTCCGCTGAAGATTCTTTCTAATATTTTAGCATGTTTAAAGGAAAACATTTCGTTGAGCGGACGCGTGTATATTTTTCCAAGATCGCAATTAGGATTTCTGATGGCTCAATAATAAATAGAAGTTTATGAACTAGTCAAATGCATTCGTTTTAAAGAACAACTCGTATGTTAGTCTTGAGAATTAGTTGAGCTGTTTTATCACAATTGTTCGTATATAATGATATATTATGTAGTTAATATATTACACTTTGAACACTTGCTAAATACATAGAGTTGTTCTTAAACGCAGAAGTTATATTATATATAGGCACCCATGTAAAATAAAGATTCCAAAATAAAATTGTTAAACAAGCGACTTAGCGAAAATATTTATCAAGTGTAATTGTGGCATCTTCTAATTTATTGTCTACTTGTTATATACCTTTCGCATCTTTAATATTATATATATTGTATGACAAATTGAGTAAATTCAGAGTTTGCGATCAATTGGCTTTATAACATCAGATTTACCAGTGCAATCAGTAGACCGGCTTCTGGTATGAGTTTCTCTTCGGTACTCAAGATGAGTATCATTTGTTAGATCTTATTGTCATCATATCAGGCTAGTTTTGTCTACTATTGGACTTAGGTTAAATCATCCAATTGTTTTTCATAATCTGTTCTCAGTTCTTGGCCACCTAATAGACACTTCTCGAAAGTCTTAGGTAGAAATATTCAATTTCTAACGATTACTATAGAAATTTGATATTGGTAATTTATTAGAAGGTGTCATTAAGTAATGATTATAAAGGATCGTGCGATTTGATAGCGGCTAGGAGCATAGTGGTTCGTGGTAATATATGAAATGTAGGAACGCAATGAAAAGAATGCGGAATATTCACATTCGTGTGATTTTCTAGAATGGTTTAACGCCAACGCTGAGAAACCCATTTTGAAGAATTTGAAAAGATATTCTCTTATGGGTTTGTTTTTGTCCTAAAAGTTTTCCATTTTGTAATTTCTATACCCTGCATAGGAGCCATTTGGCATTCGACCGATTAATATTTGATCAGTCGTGATCGAAGCTATGCGATAGATTGTGGCTCCTACTATTCCTTATTTTGGCTGTAATGAAGCTCAATTTCATATTCTTCCTTATCCACATGCTATTTTAAATGGCTTTTACATAAAGGTATGTGTATCAGACCATGTCTATTTATACGTAACAAATTTTTGAAAAATAATGAAGTTCCCATGTCATAAATTTTGATATTAAAATATTAAATTACGTGGGAATTTGAAACATAGTGATTAATGCAATTATTATCAAATTCAACACGCCTGAGGCCTATAAAGTTAAGAAATACACAAGGTTAATATAGATTTTTATTGCATTAAACTTAGATATAGATTCTGGATTCTTCCAAATACCTATAACTTTTGTAATGGATTGCAAATCCAGTTTTCACCATTCAAATGAGTGACAATGAATGTGTTAAACTATTAATGATCGTTAGTTTCTAACAGACTAGCATTCCTAACTACAAAAAAAAAACTTTCAATGTTGATTTCATTTTTGTTTACATGGTTGACTTACTAGTTTTACGTGAAATTATATATTTTTGAATATTTTGTCACTCAATAACGATGACATGCAATCCTAAATATTGTTGATTGTTACCATTGTTGGGAATACGAAATGTTATAGTGAAAACTCATTTCTCTAAAGACATACCTCATGGATGATGGATGTGTTTTAGAAGTTCCATTTTGAAATGGAAAATATTTTCACGTGTCGACTTAAAGCAGTCAGCTAGATATTAATTATTAAAATTAAAAAAAAAAAAACATGGCATGGGTCCTTCTGAGCGCTTAGTTAACGCAAGCAAACATTTTTTAAAAATAAATTAAATAAAATTCGTTCCAAAATGACGCTTCCTTAGTGATAATTAACGTAGGTATTTATTAATTTTGATATAAAGTAAAAATTTCAGTTTTGTATATCTATGCTAGGAAACCTGTAGACAACAGGACTTCTGCCCTTCGACTATTCCCAATGCGTACTTATAAATTGGTTGTTCTTACCAAAAAACGCAAGTTATCTTCATAATCCCATAATAATCGGTGTAAGCGGTACTTGTTAAGTAATGCCTAAGTTTATACGACATGTTATTTAAGTGTTAGCATTTTTTCTTATTGTATAAGTCTAACGCAGGACTCTTTAGCTCTCACTGTTTTTCTTATATCACAATGGATGTAAGTAAATGATGGATTGTTTCCGCAAAGTTGGGGTTTGCTTCATTTTGATGTTTTATTTAAATTCAATCGCATTTTGATGGTTCATCCTCATCAGCTATAAAAGCATTACTGCTTTGAAATTACATTTCCTTTCATCATCTCTTTTCTATGACTCCAAAAACTGTCTTGGCTTTTAGCTAATATTGCCTTTATTCAAAACAATATAAATAGTAACAAAATCAATCCCAACTTTGCGAAAATCATTTCAATTTTCTTCCAGTGTCGAATTAATTTAAGTTCTCTTAGTGTAAATTTAAAACTTATAGATTCCTAAAAATGGAAGTAAATTCGAGAGAGGGAAAACTAGAATTTATCAAAGCCATTACTTAAATTGTCAAAGGGATAATGACTTCGATAAATAAATGGAACTAGTGCGTACGTATATTTGTTTTGTCTGTAAGTATATTATATGTACATTTTGAAAAAGAAATACTTTCAGTCATGTTGTTATTATTTCACGCTTTCTGTTCAGTAATGTTTTGTATTTAATTATGATAAGAAGATATTGTTCGGGAGACTTTAGTTGAAATTGTCCGTGCTGAGTTATAATTGTGTATATAGAATTTAGTTACCCCAAAGTTAAATCCAAATATATACATGCGGGATTTATTTTTCATTTTTTCGCTGTATCTTTAAAGTAGACATGTTTTGGAGTGGTATAAGATTTTGGCGGTTTTCGAACGAACTTTCAATATGGCGGTCGATTACGGATTGAGAAAGAATAAATTTCTGGTTTTTCACAATTTTTGTAATTGTGTATTTAAGAGGTTTGTGACCAACCTGGTAAAACTTAGATGTTAATTCGGAAGCGGTTTCTTCTACTTTAATGGCTGAGTAGATAGTGATAATTCTACCGATTTGAACGTAAATTTTGACTAAAAGTACAAAAAATATAACGAACCATATGTACCTAATTAAATTAAATATTGCTGTTTTTTTTATTTACAAGTGAAAAAATGGGTGTCGTTTAAAATTTTTATACGATCAGTTTGACAGTTAAATTAAAATGGCGGCTGACGTTCGAAAACCGCATAATAATGCTTTAAATAAAATTTGTTTTGCTTAGACGCCAGCGGTTTATGGCTATGGTAATTCAGTAAAACCATGATGGGATGAAATAAATAGTGCAGAAAAGAAATATGCTCAATGTTCGAAGTCTTCGTCTTGACTGGCTGGGTATAGCGTGGCATTTTGTATTTTAATGAAATTACTCTTTAAACATATTTGGAATCTTTAAAACGAAATTTGGGGACGTCCAAAATAATCAATTTTGATAGTCTAAGATAGTATATTTTTTTGCATTTAATTGAAATCCTATGCATTTTCTTCTTGCTTTTCGTTTTTAGGGAATCTAATTAATAAAAATATCATAACGTAAATTATCATCAAGTCAGTATAAATTAAAACTACATTTATCACAAATCGAAAAATTCAAACACCCTGGATAACCTCCAAAGTTTTACTAGAGCGAGACAACGCTGTACGCAAATGCCCAGCTAGAAAAGGCCGGTGATAGTCCGCAGGCAGGAGAAACGTGTCTCGGTGATAGTTCGGTATATACATGGGGGGGTTTATTTATTATTCCATAATATAATAAAACGAATGTAAAGTTTGTAATGTTTCATTGGAAACTACCTAGCCTGAAAAGTCCTGAAATCCTTCCTATGATCCAAAATCCCGGTAGCTTAAGGAAACCCAAAGCAACTCAAAGCATTAATTTAAATGAAACCTTTGAAAGGCACTTTTAAACTGTCAAAGGGTATGTCAGTTAGACAGAAAGTTCAACTTAGCGACCGTTCATACGGCGCTGTCTTACTGCGGCAAAAACTTGGAACAAAACGCCAACGTCTTGGGACGTTGTTGTAATGCGGTTAAAATGAAAACATAATAATACTGCTATGTGATCCCAAAGATAATAAGTGACGCTGTCTTACTGCGGCAAAAACTTGGAACAAAACGCCAACGTCTTGGGACGTTGTTGTAATGCGGTTAAAATGAAAACATAATAATACTGCTATGTGATCCCAAAGATAATAAGTGATATATCATACAGATCAACGCCGTGTGAACGAAGCCTTGATGTCCATTTCAAAACATATGTAGAAAAACATTCTAGATAGACTGCAATTAAGATAGTATCACAAAGTCGTTACAGGTAGTCAATGGCCCGAAAGTCTGATAACCAGACTTAATAAGGGGTCCGTATTACCCAGTACTAACTGGGATGTGGAAGTCAGATATATACCCGCTACAATTAAAATAGGTAGTGGTATTCAGCTGCATCCGATTGGGCTGGATGCCGACCCTAACGTAGTTGGGATAGAAAATGTTAGGAAAAAGAGTGTCACGCAGCGAGCGATTTAGAGGCTTTTCCAAGACTGAATTTTCAATGAAGAGAATAATTTCAAACTAAAATCCTTTAAGTTATTTTGCCTATGACTTGGCACTATTGCCAATATCTTTGATCTCTACTATCGCTCCAATAAGGCTACGGTCGCTATCAAGAATGACACATTACAGTGAACTTAATGCTTATTTCAGTAAGGTTGTATTTAGTTTGAAGCTATGTGTGGTAAAATTACTGTGAAATGATCGTAGTACGCAGCATCATGGCCGGCTTAAGTCCCTGACTCCAACCAAAGCGGAGGCGAGCGAATATGTGTGAAGCCGAGAGATGAGGAGATGCTTAGGAGCTAGGGTGTATCCACCGAAGCTGTGCGGAGATGCATTCTGGCTACACCGGAGATGAGATTACTCCTGCCCAGTTTAGCGCGAGCTAACATAAAAGGCAGAATACCGCACGCCGCTCGTCTCTCCTGGTCTCCGCTGAGCGCTGCTGCCTGCTTGGCCGCGCCGTGTGCTGAGGCTGTTCTTAAAAAATAGGAGGCGATGTCTCCGCCTCTCCTATCTGCTCAACAACGGTTGAGCAGATAGGAGAGGCGGAGACATCGCCTCCGCCTCCGCCGCATCGTTTCCACTTATTTTTCGTGGTAACGACCACGAAAAATAAGTGGAAACGAGAAGTGTAAATAATTACTAAGTTCTATTGGTGGTTTACAACACATCTCCTGGAGTCCGCACCTAACCAGGGGAGGGCAAGGGGTGTGTGACATTCTGGTGCAGGGACCTATCCTAGTGGGCCAGCTGACCGCCCTATACGAACACATAATATTCAGGGGGGAAGGGATATCGACGCAAAAATGGTTACCACGTATTCACTATATCATTCCGAACCGAACCTCATAGAAAATTCTCCCGTTCTATATACCTTATCTACTGACATATCCCCGCTGGTAGGGATACTTAGAGTTTTTTCCAATTATCGGTACCGGTTGGGAAATATGGAACTTTCTACTCCATAATATTATCCCTAATGACTGGTGGGGATACTGAAGGAGTAAATAAAACGAAAGCATTATAAATTAATAATATATTAAATTGAAATGTAATAACATTGGAACATGATTATACTACTAATAAAAATAAAAACATAAAAATGGTAACAATAAATTGTGGAAGTTAGGTTAGGGACACATTTTGGTCAACTATGTACGCCATCTTGTTTTTTTATACAAATTCACAAAACTCTTAAATGTTTAACAGCGCCCTCTGTGAGACATTCCAAGCGACAAAAGATTCTCATAGCACAGTACACAGTTTGAGGTAGGATTCAATGTTTATTATCCTTCTACCCTCAATTCTTGTGACAAAATTGCGACATACTGGCCAGACCAGTTGGAAATGGGTCGAGCTTCGCGTTACTGATGCCATACAGTTTAACTCCAATTGTGTGAAAAATGCAATAAATATTATTTTCTACTGTCATTTATGAACATTGGATTCTCACTCCAGTGGGAATGATTATAATATATAATGTAAGTTCCATCGCAGTTAGGTATATGGTTTCTTAGAATCCGGCTTACTTTTATTTGAATCCTAAAATGTTGTTGTAAACTAGTCAAAAATCTATTAATTTAATTATATATACATATAAATATCATTACACACAGCGCCATCTAGGTGCCACACTAAGCAACGAGGCTTGTGTCGTGGATACCAGATACTTGATATTACTACATAGATACTTTTTGTTTGTAAATACATACTTATTATACATATAAACATCCATGACTCGGAAACAAATGTCCATGCTCATCACACAAACATTTGCTCCTACCGGGATTCGAACCCGGGACCCTAAGAACGTAAGGCAGCCTCACTACCGCTGCGCCATTGGGGTCGTCAACACGTTGTATATACACAACAAGAGACTAATATATATACAACCTGTTTTTTTGATATCCCATAACTCTAGGGTTATATTCTGTACGTAAAAATAATACTAAAACTCCTAGAATAGGTGGTCCAAAAATGCATCGTTTCGGAGATATCATCAATCATAATTAAATTAGGTCAAACATTGTCACCAGTATGACGAATCTTTACTTTTGCGAGGTTGCCAAACTTCGCAGTAGTGTAGTAAAATAAATAGTAAAATAAAATATGTAGGTAAGTAATTCATTTTTATTCAAACCAATCATTCATATTTAAAGCTAAGAAAATGCGACGTTGTCATATTTCACGTAAGGGTGTTTTACATTAATAATCGTGACTTTGCCGAATTATTTTGTATGAAAAAGGGAAAAAAATAAAATAACGAAGGATTGGAACATAACTCATATGCCAGTTGATTCTTTGATATGGCCTCAATCATACCCTAGAGTTATGGGATATCAAAAAAATCACGTATAAATTTATGGTGAAACATTGCTATAGTGCTAAAATGTACCAAGTCTGCCAAAATGTACCAACCCACATTGATTTTTTTCTAATTTTCCCAAGTAATTGTAATAAGTTTGGGTAATTAACGCCGATTAATTTTATATCAGTTGACTAGACGTTTGGACTGGTAAATGACTGGATAGTTAATCTACCACATCTAAAATGTTGGATTAGATTGAAGCAGTTATTGGAATTGTTTTTTTTTTCTCATCAAATGACTCCTCCCGCTCTGGGCTGAGCAGGAGGGAGTGTCAGACTTTTACTGATTAAAACCATGTTCCTTCATCGCCCTTTGTGTTCCGGGGCCACGGTATCTCTTTCGAATAGTCCCGCAGTCCCGGCAGTTGGAATTGTAGGCTTCTCTTACAATCTTCATGATATTTTTGTAATTCATAATTAAATATTAGGTAAATAAAATAACTACTTCCAATATAATATCTTACAAGTCTTCACTAACTTATTATATAACCTTTTTTTTGTATCAACCTTTTTTAAAAACATTTTTCTGTTATTTTCTTGAATTTAATAAATATATTTTTTGACATCTGTCGAAAAAAAGTTCCTCTCTCTCGCTTCTGATTTTCTTGTGGAGTTTGATTTCATAAATATTTAGTGATTCAACCTCTTAAGAATGAATAAGAGATTGTGGGATGGCTCACAATGGCAGAACTCATTTCAAATGATCAAAAGTGCGGATCAACATTGTACCACAAATAATTTTGACAATTCCTTCAAATTGTAATTCCAAACAGTGTTTATTGAAGTATAAACAATGAAAACTAATCTATATTTATATGGTGCTAAAGCTCATAATTATTATTCTGTAAGTTTTCCACCTGTAGCGATTTCTTCTTTCACAGACGGGCCATTTGCTGAGTAGTCGGGTTCAACATAACTGTGAATAAACCGAAATAAAATCAAAATCTATACAAATATTATAAAGAGGTAAAACGGTATTTAGGCTAATCTCCGGAACTATATGAACCAATTCTAAAAATTCTTTCACTGGCAGAAAGCTACATTATTCGTGGGTGCTATAAATGTGTGGGTGGCTATAAATTATTTTTATATCAAGCATAATTATTAACCTAGCTATCACAATTCTTGCGGAAGAAGTCGTGGGCGAAGTAGGTACTGGTCTTCAGATATGTAAAAAGACCGTTCACGAAACCGTCAACCAAGCATTCTGTACATCAAACTAAATATACGTAGCAATTAAAATCTAACTCCACGCAAAAAATATTACGAGGAAACGACTTTTTTTTTTTTTGAGTCCCTAAATTGCAGTTTTCGGTAGGAATCAATGTGCTCAAAACAAAATATTATACTGATGTATGATGATGATGATGTATTAAATAGTACAGGGGTCATGGAGGAATTTAAAGTAAAGTTATAAAAATAAAAACTTTTATAAAAAAAAAAATTGTGAAAAAGTTGGAACTTTGACCTCCAGTATCTCCGAAACTACAAGGTTCCCAGCTATGGTCCAGAACAAATTTTTATCGCAGTGAAGAGGAAAACAAGTGCAAGTCGGCTTCGTTAAGGGTCGTTTTACACGCATTAGAGATTAGGTAAACCACGTTTCAGCACTACTGAGCTCATACGTTTCCCAGATCTAGCAAGTATTTGTAATTTTTTCCAATAGGTATTTATTACGTAGCAACCCGAAGTCAGTATTCACGCCCAGGTGATGATAATAGGCTTCCCCTTTTTTACACGGAACTGTAAATATTGGAGAAATATGGTAATAGGTACAGGTTATGTTTATTAGTACGTTCGCGGTAAATCGACCGCGACACAGGCGAAGCCTACGCCAAAAGCTAGTTTAAAATAAAAGGATTTACTTCTCAAGCGGTGGGCAGAGGAAGTGCCTGATGTTCCTCGGCATCACCGTCTCGGCTTGGACCTTGCAGACCTCGTTGATATACTCCACGAAGTCCGCTATGATATCAGGACTCACTGGACCCCCGATACCAGGGACGGCGTATACAATTGTTATCTGCGCACATATTAAAAATCACCTTAAGAATCATGTCATGGGATCTTGGATGGACCAAGAACGCCAGACCTCGCCATTTTATAAAAGCTATTTTTTTTCTGTGGCATGAATTAATGATACATTGATTTATTAGCAAGAATTTAAGTAGCTAATATAAGTTGTTAAGATATGGGTATGGGTTTCATTAGATTCGGCATTTCAGCCGTACTAATATTTAAATTTTACATCTTGACATAAAAGCATGCAGTACACATTTAATAATTAGAAATAAAATAAACAATGCAATTACTAAAAGCACAATGACCAAAAATGGTTCCAAAAAGTCTCATGCTTCAAGATCAAAGGCTTATAGCAATTATTTTAATATTTTTTTACGACATTAAAACGCGTCATGGGTTTGATTTTTGAACAGGGGATTTAATTTAAAGTATAAAAGTATGAATATTGTTTTAATCCCTTTACATGACGTTCACACAAGCGGTCATAGAGATGTAGAATGCATGGAACTATTTTGATAAATCGACTCGCCACTTCGCCAGTCATTCCAACCGTTTCTTTTTAAAGCAGTACTCCAAATCGATTTGGTATTACTAATTGACATAAAATCGATTTTCTTGTTTGTGGTTTTGATTTATCTCATCTCGCCTACATTTCTGACATTTGTTTCGACGTTTACGTTCGTACGTAGAACTTGTTTGTATTTTGTGAACTTATTTCTGTGTATTGTGCAAATATGTCGAGTCGTGGGGTCAACCGAATGAGTCATCACCCGTCACCCACCGTCAGACACCCGGCAAAACCGATGTCTCAATTGTTCATTTTCCAGTTGCCTGGTTTTGAGGTTATTTTCGATTTTATGAAATTACTCCGAATCTCGGGTTTTGTTTTTAAAAAGAACTTTTGTAACCTAATAATGATAAGTGTATACAAAACCAAGTTTGATTTTGATGCAGCATGGTACGGGATTCCATACATCCATGAGCATTGTCCTTTAATTAAATTTAATTAATATTCATTTAAAATAATAATTTATATGAAAAATTGCGATTAATATAATATACCTATATAAGCAAATAAATTTAAAAAAATAGCAAGAATAATGAAAATGTTTCAATATTATTTAAGTATGTCAATATGAAGATGTCATAATAATTATAATAAATAAGTTTTACATTTTACACTCAAAATATTCATTGATGGAATAAAAACATCTCTCACACAACCAGCTATATAGCTTTCTATTAAATTCTAAATCTGTAGCACTTCTGAAGTCTTTAGCAAAGTGGTTATATATTTTCACCGCCACGGTGTTTAACAATTTTTGTCGCATATTTTTAATTTATTACGCGGGACTACACTGGCTTTTGTGTTATTTCCTCTTTGACATAGCCTTTTCATATTTTTCAAAAAGCGAGTAATTGTTTCTTACAAAGAACATTTTTTTTTGGTACTTTATTCTGAGATAATTTAACCACTGTAAGATTTTCTTTTCAGTGGTTAAATCACAGATAATACTGCACAATAGACTACCTAATCTCAAGTTTCGAGCTGGAAATTGCCTACATTTTCGAGAAAATAATATTTAAAGATTTAATAGTTAGTGGAGATGGCGCTGTGCTGAGTTTTGGCTCAATTATAAATTACTAGCTGACCCGCGCAACTTCGTCTGCGTGCGTGTGCAGATAAAAGAAAGAGAGGTTAGAGACAGTGTGCGTCATCCTTAAAAGTTAGACATATGGCCATTGCGGATATTTTTTTAGAGCTTTTTAAGAGGGACAATTCCGACATACATGATAATTGCGTAAATTTAACCGTTCACGTACAACGGAAGCTCTCAAAAGGAGTAAATCCCTATTATATACTATTACCGATGGATAATCATCAAATGACCCCCTCCCACTCTGGACGGATCGGAAGGGAGTGTCAGACTTGTACTGACTAAAATCCATCCACGTTTCTTCTATTTCCCTTTGCGTTCCAGGGCCGCGGTATCTCTTTCGAACAGTCCCGCAACCCTGGTAGGCCTCGCTCCTCTCGGATCCCTTCCCGTTTGCTGACATCTCTTTGATCGCGTGTGGAACACGAATACGCCGTCACCACGGCCTGTCGTCATAAGACGGACAGATGGCGAGCTAGCCCATTACTCACCGTCCACAGGCCCGCTACCCTCGACAGCCTTACGTCTTCATCCTTAGACACTCGATGACAATCATACACCAGCTAGAACGAAAGTTCTCATCAAAGTTCTTGAAATGAGCCGAGACACGATAAAACTGCTGTAAACTTTTGCGGACCTGTTTCAACTGCCTTCCGTCTCCATCGTCAGACCTTTGATGATAGACATACTCCAGGCAGGTCTAAAGTTCTCATCAAGGTGCATGAAATGAGCCCAGGCACGATACAGATGCTGTAAACTCTTGAGGACCTCTTGCAACTGTTTTCCTTCTCCATCGTCAGACATTCGATGAAAGTCATACTGAGTTAGGTTTAAAGTTTTCATCAAAGCGAATGCAATGAGCCCAATAACATTATACCTGCTGCAAACTGTTTAGGACCGTTTGCAACTGCCATTTGTCTCTATCGTTTGATCGTCGATGACAGTCATACTTCAGCAAGGCCTAAAGTTCTCATCAAGGTGCATGAAATGAACCCAAACACGTTATTGTTGCTGCAAACTCTTGAGGACCTCTTGCAAGTGCCTCCCGTCTCCATAGTCAGACCTTCGATGACGTCATACTCCAGCTAGATCTAAAGTTCTCATCAAGAATAATAAGGAAATGAGCCCGAACACGATTTTTCAATTTAAAAAACAAAAGATCATGCATATCGGACTTCTCTGTAAAAAGTTATGCGTGGTCAGGTCATACACAAAATAAAAAAATATAGACGCGTCGAATTGAGAACCTCCTCTTTTTGTTTCGTTGGTTAATAAACCAAGCTTCAGACATTTGACACGGGCGAGGGTCATTCTTTCACGGAAAACTTAACACCGCGACTCAGAAAATGGAGTGAAATTAATAGCGCCACCTATCGAGCACGAAATTAAACCGTTAAAATATAATGCATGTAAAGCGATCGAACACACACTCTACAGGGTTATAGCGTCATGTAGACTAATCTAGAGTACTTTTTGCTACCAGAACTTTTTTGTAAAGCTGGTCAGCCGATTCAAAAGTTATCTTGTGAGCACATTTTTATTAATTAGTACCATTTTGGTGCAATAGATGTCGTTGCATGTATCTTACACAATGATGGTAAGTTCTTGTTGAACACTTTAAATTCATAAATCTTTTGATAGAGAGCACTGATTACAATGAAACAAAAACTAAAACCTTCTCTAAGTTCTCCACAATATTTGTCCATTGAATCTAATCACATTGGTTTTCCCAACAACATGAAGCCCGTCTCGCAGCGCGCGCAGGTTATTATTTTGATGCGGAGTTATTTTAAAGCTGTGATATCTCCTAAGATATTCATCTAAATTGAATGGTGTAAAGGGCAATTTTGGTCGCAATTGAATGCTAAAGATGACTAACATATTTATTTTGATAAGGATTAATACTATGTCGGTAAAAACACCTATGCAAATAAAACACTATTTTTGACCAAATTTTAAAATCATAAAAATGGTTATTGTTAGTCAACCTCAAAAGATAGGCATGTGCTCTCGCGGACTTTTTTTTAGACATTTTTAAGAGAAATAATTCCCTCATACATTATTTTTGTGCAGATTTAGCCGGTTAACCAGCGCACGCAACGAAAGCACTCAAAGATAATACATTTTCCCCGTTTTTGCAACATTTTTCGTTGATGCTCAGCTCCTATTGATTGTAGCGTGATGATATATAGCCTATAGCCTTCCTCGATATATAAGCTATCTAACACTAAAAGATTTTTTCAATTCGAACCAGTAGTTCCTCAGATTAGCGCGTTCAAACAAACAAACAAACAAACAAACTCTTCAGCTTTATAATATTAGTATAGATTATTACAAATAAATGTACTTGTGATATTCTTATCTTTAAAATACAGATGATCCGCTATATTTTATGGCCATTGCAAAGGCTTAATAATCGTATAAAGAGACATTCCTAAGGCCAATAACACGAACTCAGCGAGCTGCGGGGCGGCAGCGGTGGCGTGGGAGCGGCGCGTTTCAATGCATAGACGTAGTATCACAGAGCATCATATTATATATACTGGTATAGAGTGCGCATTCACGAGATTTTATGCCAACCTGTCGCGAAAAGCGTCCTCTGTAAATCTTGTTCCTAACTAATCATACTATTCTTCAGTACTTTCCTTATTTTCATTTCGTTGCTTTTGCATACTTTTTCCATAGTTATAGATTGATCTAATTAAAACCATGTTTGATAGCGTGAAATTAGTAGTTTGAAAATAAAAACAACTCCACATGAAATGCAATCAATCTACAAGTAGAATCTACATCTAGTACGTTCTATGTGAATTAAAGTTGAGAACAAGAACGTCAGCAGGCGCACCAAAAAAAATTGCGGTGTACGTGTAGTCAACTGCCCCCCCCCCCCCCCTCTGCGTAGCATAGATTTATAAGAAAATAGCCATTTCAACAATAGTAACAACATGAGCAAAAAAACTGATAAACTTCCTGATTAGCTGCTGGAGGTTCATTGCAATTGCAGCAATCCATAGTGAAAAATCTGAAATGTGAATAATTGACTACCCTGAAACAAGACGAATTTCTATACTCTCACGGTCGGCCTGTCTCGGAGTGTCTTGACCGGAGTATATTAATATAATAAACAGCCATTCAAGAAATGAAACATGTTGGGTAGATACTGGACGTGTTCAGCAAACAAAAGCACGATATTTCCCAATCGTCGAAAATCAAGTCGTGATCCAGTGTAGTGAGCCGGTAGGTTTATCATTCAGAGAATCAATCGAATATAAAGAAGCAAGCCAGACTCGTGAGAAAATAAGGTTGAGATCAAATGCACCGAATAACACAGAACAGGGGCCTTAATCTGCTATTGCAATAGTGTCAGAATGGTCTATAATTGGTTTAATAAGGCCCCTAGCCCACGGCGTATTGAAGCGCGTTCGAAACTCGTTTGACGTGCGTACAAAGGGTAATTCGTCTGCGCGGGGCCTTATTAAATCAATGATAGACCATTCTGACACTATTGCAATAGCAGACTAAGGCCCCAGAACGCACGCAGTGTGACAATGACATCTAGCTTTTTTCAAATGAAACGTAAAACATGGTGTGGCCAAAATCTACCTGTGTTGCATTGTGAACTTCAATATCCTACCAAATGAATTTAAAAAATGAAAATCTTTATTCTTCAGGATATTTACGTGACTAGGATATAATTAAGTTAAACTATATTTTATCCAGTTTTGATTAATACAGCAGCAGCATTAGCAGCATTAGTTTTGATTATCTGTGGTTGTGTTCAATTTGAATAAAGTACCATGCTTCATAGTATTTTAGTTTTCTCCTTTGCAGGTTTCAAATAATATAATAAAGAAGGGAGGGTAAGCAGTTTATTGAATAAATACAAGTTTACAAGAATCTGTCCACTTAAGATTGAACATTGATCTTATACCCTTTTTTTGGGCTATGAAAGCCCTCTGGGCATCTGTTGAATTCCCTGATACAGTTATTCCATACCTTAAAACAGAACAACCACGGCTTTGGTATCCCTACCGATAAGGCTATTTAAATGTCTGTTAAATGTTTGATCTTCCTAAGTGTAAATACGAATTTGTTTATTTTCTTACAAACATTTTCTACTCGAGCTTTTAAACATTTTCTACTTGAGAATGTTTCCGATAATAAGCTATAGCTATACAGCGTATAACAGAAAGGGTATAATCATATGGAATACTGTGGTACGGACCATCAAAGTGAACAACTTTCTCTATGGGAACACCATCGAAATCGTAAAAAAATAATCAGCTGTCCTATACAAAATTTCTATACCTACTCGACCCAAATGTATGGGACAGCTGATTATTTTTTTATGATTTCGATGGTGGTCCCATAGAGAAAGTTGTTCAGTTTGATGGTCCGTACCACAGTATTTCATATGATTATACCCTTTCTGTTACACGCTGTATAGGGAGTTTGCGTATATTTTTTTCTATTTTTTTATCTACTGCATTAAAGGCTACCTTTCTAACCTGGTAACTAAGTTGACAATCAAAAGCTCCTCTCTCGCAAAAACTTCTACCGAGCAGATATTTTTAAAACAAACCTTAATCATCTTTGCAATCTTTCATCCTTCAATATTCTACTAATAAAGACATTACCTCCGGCAAAGGCACTTCCTCTTCCTCCACCTCTTCAATTTCTGGGACAATCAAATCCATGTTGTCATCCAAGAAGTCCTCCAGCATTTCTTTAATCATTCTCACTTCCTCTGGCTTTGCCTGTTCAACAGGAGAGTATATTTTGCTAGACAACATATTCGATACTTACTAATCTACAAGTATAATAAAGTATAACAATTTATTTGCTTCTTTGAATTCTTTTTGCATTTGTTAGCCCAATTCTTGAGAAAGGTAAATAAGCAGGTAAATACTAAGTAGGCTATTTATAACTATCATCCTACGACCCTTCGGAACCGAGCAAAAAGAGAGGACACTGCTAGTCTTCTAAATAAATTTTATACCTATAGGGTTTCATTCGACGCCGAAACTAACGAAGTTGACAATAGATTGTATGAATTAATCGCGCGTCTTTACTAAATAAATCAATCAGAAATAGTTCAGTTTTTTTTCCTACTGACAGTGTTTCCATTTTTTTTATTGTCAGTCAATCAAATCTCTTCAAATTGATGATTGATAGGTACATTTTAAGTAATTACTCCAAACCCCAAAGTTAGATTCCAAATCTGTTCGTTTTGGATTTCAATCTCGTATTCTTCATTAGTCTTAGAATTAAACGTCAGTTTTAAATTTCTTCTATTCATAAACTTAGTAAAAAAAATGGTTCCAGGACAAAACTGTGTTTTAAACAAGCTTATAGTAAAAAAAAACAAGCTTTTAATTAATAGGTGTGAAGTCTTTTTAGTTTTGGTATTCTTCTTAGTAAACCCTTTAAATTAATACCCATATCAAATTAAAATTCAGTTGCAAGATTTGACGTGTTTACAAACAAACATACAATGTCAAACATTGCATGTCAAATGAAAGATTGTAAAAAAACCAAGACAAATATGGAGGGACGAACTCGACTCCTACTGAACGGATGACATAATGGACCCACAAGGATAAAGATCAGAATACAGTGAAAAAAGAAAAGGCAAGACAAATAGACTAGTAATAATTACCTTCTTCTTCTTCAGATCAGGATCTGGCAAGATGGCGATCTGGTCATCAATGTACTCCATTATCTCCCTCTCAATGGTCTGAACGATAAATTCTCCACTCGTTGTCGACATCTGACGGCCAGCCACCATTCCTATGAGCAAATTGATAATGTTATACATAAGAACAAAACTATATGGAAATTTAAAAGGGGAAATAAATAAAACATCAATGTGTGAGACAAATTTTAGATATAAAGGCTAAATTTATATTATTTATAATGTAAATAATCAGCCTGGAGTGGGAATAAGATAAACTATGTAAAAGACGTTAACGTTAGAAAGAGCTACTGAAATAAGACTATTGGAGAAATATGGATGAAGAAGTCAAATACGGCGCACACCACAAATGAGTTGAGATGCACGAGAATGATGATGATAATGACTATGAAATGCAGTATGATAAAAAAGGAGCTTCAAATTACAAATGACATGGCTAGAAAAGAATTACGAAAATTTAATGTGGAAAATATTTAATATGAATGTGGATAAGAGGAGAGGAAGACCAAAGAAACGATGGACGGATTGTGTGAAGGATGATATGGCTATAAAGCAGGTGACTGCTGGGATGGCAGGTAATACTATGAAAGAAGAAGACATGCTGCGCCGACCCAAAATAAATTGGGTTAAGAGCAAAAGAATGATGATGGCTAGAAAAAAGAGACTGACCGAGACCCTTCGTGTGCCGGAACGTCGATCTACGCGAGACACAATAGCTTTTTAATTGTGTCTATATACTCGGCATACGAAAGGTTAAATGACGACTGATGATAAAGTGGGTATTGAAAAAGATCATGTTCATCATGCGCCCACCACAAATAAACAACGGTAGAATGATGAAAAAATGCGGAGAATGGAATAGCAGCAATATGATGATCCGTGCAAAAAGATGAACAAATGTTAATAAGAAAGTGAAAGGATTCTAACCAAGATCATAGTTAGCGGTTTTGTATCTATCCACAATAACACGTATTTCATCAAACGTCTGCTCAAGATCGAGTAAACGTTCCTCGCGCGCTGCTGCAATCTGGGGTAGACAGGACAGGAAGAAAGGATTAAGGAAAGGAGCTATAAATAGAGCTAATAACAATAAATAATAAATATATAAATAAATATATAATAAAAATTGAATATAAATATTGAATTAAATGCTACAAGCGTAACATTTAACAGAGACAATGCCTGGGGTAACTGCACAGTACGAGTGCATGTGGTGACGTTTTTGCGATAGCTAAGAATTTTTCCGCTTGAAGAAAGCTGTCGCCCACTGACGGGCGTCATTCATCTGCACCGGGTAGCTACCTCAGCCACTGTCTCAATTAACGTCCTAAGTAGACGATAGACTATTTGTCTGCAGGACAGAAACGATTGCTGAAATGAATCCTGTCCATTGGTTGTTCCCAAATCCGCGTTTATCCGTCGGACAATTAATAGTCTATCGTCGTCAATGCCTAAATAGATGGTCTGTAGTAAATTACCGTGAGTAAATTCAAAATACCCAAAAAAACGTCTGGTCGAACTAGTGCTTGTAATGCTTTAATAAATTTTTGGATTACTAAAATGTATTCTATGTATTTATTCACAGAGCACTAAATCATCGCTCCGGCAGTATCTAGACAAAAGTATTGAAAAAATTCTTGGTGACATAACTACGACCAGTTTCTATACTTCATTTAAATCGTAGTGCAAGTAAACAGTTACACGCGTGGTTTGTCTAGCAGCGACTGCCCAGGTGTCTTCATGCTCTGTGGATCTACCAGTATCATCGTTTTCGAATATTACTTCATCTGGGGTATTTATGATTCCTCAAATACCAAGTGCTAAGCCTGCGGTAAGCCCTAACAGTATAGTAAAGGGTGTAAATAGATCCTTAACAAAACAGAAAGCCGTCATTGGAATCTTTTTTTTTTGTTTTAGGCCATATCTTGGAACGTTCTAGTTGCGGAGGCTGATCTAACTTTTTCACAAGTCTTTTTTAAAATACTAGTTTTAAAGCTAGAACTTTACTTTAAATATCCCAATGCCCTATTTACTATTCAATCTATCCTTCAGCATAATGTTTTGAGTGCGACTACATTGAGTATTACCGTAAAAAAGATTTTTCGACCCAAAACAGAAGTCGTTTCCCAGCAATCATTTTCGCGTAGGGTTACTTAGTTTGATGTACAGAATGCTTGGTTGACTTCTTCGTGAAGGATCGGTTTACACCTTGTATATATAATTATATAGATTTAACGTCGATATGAAAAGAATAATGATTACTTCATCCACAAATTCCTGTATTTTCTCAGCATCAGTTACAACGACGGCTTCTTCCAATACCTTTGTATCGTCTTCCGAAGGCATGAATTGATCTGTCTTTACCATACGAGCATCAGATCTTTCAATTTGTTCTTCTACTTTTGGTTCTCCTAAAGCCGTATTATGAGGTGTTACAGCCATAATTATTTCAGTTTTAGAAAGAGATAGCTATACACCACTAATAGCATTATCTCATTTTCGCAACGGAACAATCGGGAATTTAACACTGAATGTTAAGTTTTCATTAAGAGTTGAACTAAATGACGGTTAGTTTATGGTATCTACTTCTATTTTACCATAAAACATGAGTACTTTGACAGTCTATCTATACAGGGTGGACCAAATAGTGATGACATAACAAAAATGATTCCACATGCCCAAGGGTATCCAAAAATACCCCATGTACGATCCGTAATTATTGATAGTACACTAACTATTATTACTAGTACTAATACATCATTCTGAACCCTGGGTCATAGTAATTTTTCATTGTCTATTAAAAAAAACAACTGTTTCTTATAAAACTGCAATACCTACATGGTCAAATTGTATGGAACAGTTTTTTTTTTTTTAATTCCCGATTATTTTTTTGTTTTTTTTTTATGTGTGGGTTCAAGATGATCTACTATGTACTGAGTACGTGGCAACCGTTGTAGCGCCGGTGTTCCTTCCAACTTGTATATACGATAAGATACTGTTCTGTACCGAATTATAGAAGGTCTTTTGCTTAAACTACTGGGGGGATACTATGACGTCGTAAAGCAGGAGTAATTCCAGTGTGGGAAACAGACAGCGCTATACAGGTCGTCATCTCTTTCCTACACTGGAATTACTCCTGCTTTAAGACGTCTTGGTAGGCCACCTGATTCAAACTGGTCGCTCACAATGGTCCTCATTCGAAGGCTTAAAGTCACCCAAAGGGCAATGGAGAGGGCTATGCTCGGAGTTTCCTTGCGTGATCGAATCAGAAATGAAGACATCCGCAAGAGAAACAAGGTTACTGACTTAGCCCGAAGAGTTGCCAAACTTAAATGGCAGTGGGCACACATTGCTCGCAGAACGGATGGCCGATGGGCCGAAAAGTTCTATAGTGACGACCGCGAACCGGAAGACGTTGCGTTGGAAGGCCTCCCACTAGGTGGACCGATGACCTGGTGAAGGTTGCGGGGGTCCGCTGGATGCGAGTCGCACGGGACCGGTCAATGTGGCGTAACTTGGGGGAGGCCTATGTCCAGCAGTGGACGTGTTTCGGTTGAAATTATGAATGATGAAGACTGATTCAAACAAATAACGTGACATCTCTTTCTACTTAATTAAACAAACGCATACATTAGTTAATTAATGTGCAATTTCAAAGAGATTACATTCCAAACAAACTACTTACTTTTTGTTTATGTTACTTTAACAATTACTCTAGTTTTAACAAACTAATTTGTATTAAGCTTTCAATTTTGTTAATATACTCGGCAAACTACTTTTACAGAATAATCAACTTCAACAATGCTTTTTACTTGAAAATAGGTACTGTTTAAAATAAAAAGTTGAAGTGCTTAAAAGAAAATAACCTAAGGGATACCATTCCATTCGCAAATTGCAAATTTATTTGGTAAACTTTACCAATAGATAGATATTCCTGGCATAATTATGCCGTACGTTTTCATAAAGGTAGTAAAATTACCGTAGAATTGTGAGAAATTTCACCTAGTTTTGCTCATCTTATAAGAAGTACTAGCCATATCACAATCGTCCATGCCAAATGCAACAGACATAACGAAATGCCTCCCAAATATTATGCCCAATAAATCTGCAATAAGCGATGGATTTTTAATAAAAAAAGCGTTTCAAAACCGTATATTTCATATTCGATTGGTTGCTCCTCTTCATCATAAACGATTATGTCAATGGTATCTTTCTTATCTACGTCCTTCACATCTTCTTTTTCTATTAAAATATTAACAGATTTTAATATCTATGGTTTAAAAAAGTTGTTCTTTAAACATCACTTTAAAATTAGAACGTTGTCTCGTTGTGAATCCGCGATAATTTACTTTAAAAACAAATGAGTTCGTTTTCGAATTGTGTGCGCTTCGAATTGAGTGAGGTTCCGAGAGAACTTTAAAGAATAGTACTATCTTCCTTATGAACCTTAATTTGCTTCTGATTCAGAATGGACACAAACCATGATCATCTAGAAACTAATATTATAAAGAGAAGGAAATTGCAAGACGAACGGAAAATGCCTGAAATAGTTACTGGTGCATGATGGATTATTTTAAGGGCACTTTGCCCATGTCTCTGAAGCAAAAGCTAATGGACATGTGTGTATTCTCCCCATCTTGAACTACGGTGCACAAACTTGGTCTTTGACCAACACCCAAAAGTCCAAACTCAAGGTTTGCCAACGTGCTATCGAGCGTAGTATCTTAGGTGTAAAATTAACTGATCATGTTCGAAACACTACACTGCGCTCCAAAACGCAAGTCGTAGACGTGGCTCAAAAGGCGGCCCAATTTAAATGGGACTGGGCAGGACATGTCTGTCGCATGCCGAAGGAACTGTGTTATGTTATGTTTTTGTTATGTTTTTTTATATTGCTAAAAACATGGTATAAAAGATGGTAATGTTAATAATGTGAACGAACATGTTTTGCTTAATAGATATAAGCGTGCAAATTTGCAAATACATGCATAACGAAACAATCTGTCATCATGCGATTTTATATTCCAGGAACTCCTTAACACTGTAAAAACTATTAGTAGAGAGCAATTTGTATAATTTATTCTTGAACATTCTTGTATTTAATGTTTTTAATTCATTTGGTATTCTATTGTATACCTGGACACACATAAACATACAGCTTTTATTATATTTCGCAAGCCTTGGGAGGACATCTAACACGAGCCTGTAGGGGTCGCGCCTGCTGCGAGAGTTTATATCGCTTGCTTTCGCAAACAGTTCCCTATGCCTCCACACAAACAAACAAATTTCAAAAATATAAAGGGATGGTAGTGGTAACAAATCAAGTTTCTTAAACATCGGCCTGCAAGATTCGTCGGGCTTAAGGCCGCATAAAGCTCTTATGCATTTCTTCTGTGCGACAAATGCTCTATTTTGATCCGTGCTGTTTCCCCACATAATTAAGCCATAGCGTAACACTGATTCAACATATGCATGATATGTTGTTATAGACGTTTTAACGTTTGTTATGTTTCTAATCTGTTTCAGTGCATATACAAACTTATTAATTCGTTTGGATATTGTATCAACATGTGCTTTCCAGTTGATATCCTGATCCAAGGTTACTCCTAAAAATTTAGTTTGCGTTACTTCGTGAATTCTATGTATATTCAATTTTATATTGTGTTTTCCATTATTTGATTTATTAAATTGTATATAAACGGACTTTTTTAGATTTATTGATAAGTTATTTTCCTTTAGCCATTTTATCAGTCTTTCAATAACATTATTAATATCTGTTTCGTGGTCTTTAATTGTATTACTTTTTTTATCAGATGTCACAATAATAGAGATGTCATCAGCGAATAGAATACATTTATGATTAGTAATAGTAGTGATAGAATTTATGTACAATAGGAATAAAATAGGGCCCAATACGCTTCCTTGTGGGACGCCTTGTTTATTGGATTTGAAAGCAGAATAGTGAGATGTCATATTTTTACTTGTATCTATTTTAGTAATAGTAACGCGTTGTTGTCTATTACTTAGATATGATGATAACCATTGAAGTGCAATGCCTCTAATCCCAGTTGCCTCTAATTTCTGTAATAATAGGTCATGAGAGACAAGATCAAATGCCTTAGACAGATCGAAGAACAGCCCTGTAGTAAGATAGTCATGGTTAATATTCGTTAATACTATTTTTATAAGACTGTAGATAGCTAACGTTGTGGATTTATTTTTTTGAAAGCCAAACTGTTCTTTCCTAATAATGTTATATTTATTACAGAATTCAATCAGTCTTTTAAACATACACTTTTCGAAGATTTTAGATAGAATAGGTATCAAAGTTATTGGGCGATAGTTATTAACATCTGATTTTTCACCGGTTTTATAAAGTGGTTTAACAATTGACAGCTTTAGTGCTTCAGGAAAAATGCCATTTGAGAATGATAAATTAATTAAATATGTCATAATTTCAATAAGTTCATTAGTACATGCTTTAATGATTTTTGTGTTAATTTCGTCATAACCTTCGGAGTTTGTGTTATTCAATGACATAATCTCTGCTCTAACTCCGCTCTAACTGTGGGCCCGTAAAGCTCAGGATTGGTGCCCTGAAACAGACTCGGAGTCGCGGCAGACCACGAAGGAGATGGCGGGACGAACTGGATGTCTTCCTTGAGAATTGGAAAGTAGTAGCACAGAATCGTGACCGTTGGAAGGAATGGAGAGAATGTGGGGCCCAGCACTGGGACAATAAATATAAAAGTTTGTAAGGTTGGATGTTCGGGATATTCTTTGGAATTACTGTTCCGATTTCGAAAATTCTTTCATTAATGGTAAGTAACAATTGCCAAGTGTCGATTTCGTTCCCGTGGGAAATTTTCTGGCCATAACGCGAGTGAAGCCGCGGGAAAAGGCTATTAATGAATAATCTTCTGTAAAAACTCACCAGCTTTTTTGGCGTCATGCTCCTCCGCCATCATCATTGAACTCATCTCTTTCAGTTTTTTCTGAAAAAATACCAAAGACTGCGATTAATGATAGTTCTGTTTGGCATCAACTAAAGACTAATTTCAGCATTTTAATCTGAACTCCTTCCCTCCACACGTGATTGAAGGACGACCCCATAAGCATCACAAGTTTAAGAAAAGGTTCGCCTTTGTAGAGTCGACGTCTTCAACGTCTCCGTCACTCAAAGTTATTTGCGTGACAAATTAACGCTGAGAAAAGTTATGATAATCTTCAACCAGAGGGTGCATTCTGAAAGTTGGCAACGTCGCAAATATCTTTTAATGTACTAAGACATAAAAGGGTAATTTCAACTTTAACTTAAAAACACTAAGTTGATATAAGAATGGAATAGCGTATATTGGAACAATTTTCATTACACACTACACTTTTTTTATACACACAGAACCACATCGAACTATACATTTCCAGTATAATATAGCTTCAATATTGATTGGTTTCTAGTCCAATAAGAGATTCGTATAAACTGGTTTTGTATAGTTTGATTGGTCGTCAAACGTACTCCAAAAATGAAAAAGAAACAACTTCAAATGGCTTTTTTTTGTTCGGATGGGATATCATCAAATAACCCCTCCCGCTCTGGGCTGAGCAGGAGGGAGTGTCAGACTTTTACTGACTGAAACCCATCCATGTTCCTTCCTTTGCCCTTTGTGTTCCAGGGCCGCGGTATCTCTTTCGTCAACACAGTCCCGCAGTCCCGCAACCCTGGCAGGAACTTCAAATGGCTGACATATAAACTACTTAAAAGTTACTTTAACACAAAATGTACACTAACATTAATTTCTTCATCTTGTTCGGGTCGCCCTAAAAAAAATATGAAATTAGCAAATAGTTTCTATGAGTCTAGTTCTATCTTTAAAAAACCGGCCGATGCGAGTCAGACTCACGCATGAAGGATATCGTCCCATCTTATTAGGGGAGCCCCCTTTATTTTTTAATTTATTTGGTGTTATAGTGGCAACAGAAATACACATTGTGATCATTTCAACTGACCACCTAATAGGGATCATGAGATACAGCCCGCTGACAGACAGGCGGACGGCGGAGGCTTAGAAATAGGGTCTCGTTGATTACTCTTTGGCTAAGGAACCCTAAAAAAGTAAGACTACATATTCTAAGTGAAAATTTGAAATGTCATAGGAGACACTGAGCGCGCTGTTGGTTGTATATTTTTGAAAACATTATACGTATGTTCGGAAAAATATAGGTTCATACATCTGTGTAGTAAATAAGTGTCAGGCATAATTAATACTAGAAATAAGGACAAATTAGAAAAGCCACGTTTTCTGATTGCGTGCATGGAGTATCTTGTCCAAAGCGCTTTGTTCGGTTTCGTGGGACTATAACGTTATCAGAGTTTTTTTTTGGGACATCAGCTTCCAGCCACTGCAACTCCTGAAAGCCAGAAGCAACAGTGGCGACCACCAGAAAAGAGCCGGGGCAATCAAGCTCATCAAGCCTCGGAAACAATTTATCTGTCTTGAATTCGCAATTCGCTACGAAATTGATCAATAAATAAAAAACCCCTACTGCAAGCCCGACTCGCACACAAAGGGTACCGTAGCACCAACCAATATAACAACAATATTTTCAACGATCATTCCTAAGTCAATTTATACTCAACAGCACTTCACTTGAATTTTGTGTAGCGATTCATTGAAGACACCTACTCTCCAAATTTCAATTGCATGATGTCAACAGTCTCGGAGTAAAATGGCTGTGACATACGGATGGACAGACAGACAGGACGAATTGATGGGTTCCGTTTTTGCCATCTGGCAACGGAACCCTAAAAAGAATAGCAGAGGAGTCAGAAGAACATAATTTCCATTTCCGTTTATACAGCAATGGTGGTCATATCATCTCTATTCTACCAACGCAAAAAACAATGAGAACCTGATCTCTCCCTGAGGTAATTCTCTCTTTCAATTTCCGCCAGACGTTCGATAGAGGGTGATCTCTCAATCCAGCCCAGGATAGGACGGTTCATTCTCTGGCTGATTTTAGCTGCTCGGGAAACGTTGTCATTAATTAGAGATAGTCTCCGAAGCTCTGCTTCTTCCCAGTAATTATCCTCGTCTGAATCTCCCTGAGTCATGGTATAAAGGGATATGGTTTTCTAGGCTGTTAGATCAGCAATTTGAAGAGCACTCGGGCGAATATCACGCATAGTCATCAGCATCTGCGTAGCCTTTCCTCAATTATGTTTGGATCGGCTTCTAGTCGAACAGGATGCAGCTGAATACTGGTATTTTACATGGAGCGACTGCCTATCTAATATCCACAACCCAATTAGTTCTGGGTAATACAATACGCCTTGGTAAGACTGGTCACATTGTCATTCAAATTGATTCAAAATGTTGCTGATATTCGCACGAGTGATCTTCGATATTTCAAAAATTGCGCAAAAATTCCTACCATACTACTCTTACGGAATAATGCTGATTTTTCTAGCTATTATGGATAGGTACTTAAGTATTTATGGAAGTTAGATGAGGATTATAGGATGCCCATGTCCATTATCACTAACGCGACACCTAAATGAGTTTAGGAAAAAAAATGCATACATACAAAAACTCACGCGTTCTTCCCATGGGGGTAGACAGAAACACACAGAACGCCACCTGCTATGATCCTTAGATACTCCTTTCACCTCGTCCACGTTCATACATGCACGCCGGTTGCGAGTACTACTACGCACCAGACTTTTCTAAAGAACCTCACCAATCATTTCAGTGTATGTCCTTCTGGGGAGTCCCCTCCCGGCGTCGCCACTCACATCTGCCTTGCAAATACCTTCTGTTAGTTGCTTTTTAACCGACTTAAAAAAAGGTGGTCCCATTTAAATTTAATGAAGATCTGATCCTGATCTTCGGAGATATACTATGGAACTCTTCAAAAATAGACGGCAAATCTGTCGTGATTGCTGCAATCGCTTGGATGTTTATTCAACATCATGACGTAACATCACGCCTGTATGCTCTGAGGCGTTACGCAGATGTGTACAATACACCCAGATTTCTATTTATTGGGGATAAGCCTATTAGCATGACATGTATTGTTCATCATCTGCATCATTTTCCCAACTATTTTGGTCGGCTTCCAGTCTTACCGGATGCAGCTGAATGAGTGAGCCACGACATAAATGTTAGTAAAAATTTTTTCTAAAGCTATTGAGACATTTGAGTATGGTCATCATCATCTCATGACGCTGAGCTGATGAAGGAAGGTACAACTCATTAACAGTTAGGAGTTAGGTGACTTCTTGTTCTAGAATAATGTTTAGATAATGCGACTTGTCGATATCGATAGTTGATTTCTCTAGAGACAACAGAGTGAGTGATAGAAACTAGAAGTATTCATTTTAACAGACTTTAAGAAAATAACTGTTGTTGTCATTTAGACGCGTATTTAATAATGTAAAATAAATTCATGGCGACATGGGAACAACTAAAAATGGAAAAATAAATAAAAACTTTTTTGCCAAAAATAAAACCGACTTCCGGAGCCGGTGCTAAAAACACCAAATCAATCAAACAAAGGTCAAGCTTCGAAGTCGATGATTTTTTGCTAAAAAGTTTTTATTTATTTTTTCCATTTTTAGTTGTTCCCATGTCGCCATGAATTGATGAACAGGCTTCTGAAGCTAAAGTTATTTTTCACTTTTTTTTATTTTGGTTTGTTGTTTTTGTTTCTTTATTGTGTTTTTTTTTAAGTCGGTTTTATTTTTTGTAGAAAAGTTTTTTTCAATACACTTTCTCGAAAACTGGTTCTTATCGCACTACGATTAGGTTCAACATGCAATGTATTTCACACGCGTGGATTTTTAATATTTTTCCGCACACGTGCGGAAATAAAACATTCCACAGATAAGTCCAAATGGGTTCAATGACTATAGCTTTAATCGGTGGTGATTGCTTTTTTTAAATCTCGGCAAAGAGATATGCGGCGTAAATATTTTTTTAGTATTTAAATTGTGTTTATAAATAGAATATCATATATACATGATTATTTAAAACAAATATTTACTTTTATGAACAAATTAACATTTCTTTGTGTTCTAAATGCAAAAATATTTGATTTTTTTTCTTTTCATATCAGGCTGTATAGCGGCATCATACCTTTGCTTCTTCTTTAGCCTGGCGAAAGCAAAGCGCGGAAAAAAAGCAAAAATTAAATCATAGCTTCATAATAATTTCCGCCCAAAACACTTTGTTTTTAATATTTTATTTCTTCGAAAGTGTATTGAAAAACGTCGTTTGATACGCGTGGGGATTTGTTATTGCAGTTCTCGGCTCCATAACACCCTCGCCTGCAGCTCGGGTGTTAATTCCTCGCTCGAATGCAATAACAAAGTTTCCCCACATATCAAAATGTACTATATTTTCACTCATCCTCTCCTCATGACCAAACCACATACTCACTCACTCACGCATACTCTTTCCAAATTTTGTCACTACCTCTTCTTTTAAACCGCAACATTCTCGTATAACCCCTAAGACAACCCACTGACCACCTCATCCTTCGTTTTATCGTTCAGAGTTACACCACACATGCATGCGTGCATTATTGCAGTGTGGGAATTTTAACCCTCCACGCAGAGCCAAGTGAATATTCAACAGTACTTTTCGATTTAGACATTTCTTTAGGTGTCAGCTAGTGTTACTGTAAATGGATATTAAGTCTCTAGTCTACATAGGTTCGGGAAATCTATTTAAAATTTAGGTAAAATAAAGATGATAGCTGATATCTACATGAGAAATACCGATATTTAGCATAGCGCTGTACTGTAAATCTCTAAACATTACGTTCGAAATTCGAACGGAGACACCGTTCGAATTTCGAACGTAATGTTTATCCGTTGTGAATCCGCGACGATTTGCTTTAAAAACAAATGAGTTCGCTTTCAAATGTCGAAGACCGTTAAAAACTAATTTTAGATGGTCGCGACCATAGCTAGGTCTCAATCTGACCAATGAGGTCAAGCTATTTTGAAATATAAAATGACATTACTAGAGTTTCAACCAATGTCGATGCTTGGATCCAGCTATACTAACGCCATTAGTTTTAAATTTACCATCCCTATTGTATACGCTTGATTGAGGTTCCAAGTGGACTTTACAGAATAATAATAAACTTCCAGACTAATAGTAATTAGATAAATTTAGACTATACTAATAGAATGAGAATACAAAGATTACCTTCCAAAATAAATGATTCTAGGAAATCCCATTATCATTTAGTGGACTTACCATAAAATTGGAAATTTCCTACAGGACAAGATAAACATTAGTAACAGAAGAAAAATAAACCGTTGCTTGGGTTTTCTAAATACACAGGTTGATCCGTCGATAACCAATGAGACAAAATCTCAAATTATCAAAAGTAAGTAGTCAAAATTTTAAGAAACTATTATAATACCTGCCGTCGATGTAAGAGTTAAAAAAAAAACAAAGGTTAACGTGAATCTTGTGGAATAAAGATAGGTTGTCAGAGGTTTTTAAACTTTCATGGTCACTAATACTATCATTAACGCTAATAACGGGGATATTTACCATGTTCACTATTTATTTTTGACGACCCGAATGGCGCAGCGGTTGTGAGGCTGCCTTACGTTCTTAGGATCCCGGGTTCGAATCCCAGTAGGAGCAAATGTTTGTGTGATGAGCATGGACATTTGTTTCCGAGTCATGGATGTTTATATGTATAATAAGTATGTATTTACAAACAAAAAAGTATCTATGTAGTAGTATCAACTATCTGGTGTCCACGACACAAGTTTCGTTGCTTATTGTGGCACCTAGATGGCGCTGTGTGTAATGTTCAGCAATATTTATTTATTTATTATTTATTTTGAGTTTCCGATATTTCGGCGCTGTTGCAAGCACCATGATCACGGATAAACTGAAGTAATTCGGGTGAGTCTTTAGTTTATGAGCAGACAAATCGACCTATCCTCTTTCATGTGCGTTTTACGTGCTCGGTACCTCTACCACTGTCACTCACAACTCGATTCTGTTCCAGACACACGAAACTCACTGTGTCTACTCGCGAACTTTTTTCGACAAATGAGCATATCCGTGATCGTGGTGCTAGCAACAGCAGCGAAATATCGGGAACTCAAAACAAATAGTAAACGCGGTAAATGTACCGTTTTTAGTGTTAAAAGCGTTAACGTCGTACGGCATTTCATACAAACTTTTAAGTTTTTTTTTTTCGAAATGACTGATCTGATTTTAATGAAACTTCATACGCATAAGCAGGATACATAGTACTAAAAAGTTAAGATAGAACATTTTAGAAATGTCTTTAAGAAAAAAAGATAATTGGTTATTTCTGTTTCTATGGAAAATCGGTCTAATTTAGCTGTAGGTGACACTATTTTTCGAAAATGTTCTCTGTCAACTTCTTAAAGCTCAAAAAAAAGCGGTTCAGTCGTTTCGAAAAAAAATACTTGAAAGTATTTATGAAAGTCGTTAACGCTCACCCAGGGTAGCCCGCGAAATACAATTTTTCTTGCGTTTTTTGCAATTTGCAGGACAGCGTCAGATTGTTTGTTGATTAAAATATGATTCCCGACTGTCACAAATATGGCTTTACAGAATAATAATCATTAAAATCATTCATACAAACGCCTTTTTTTTTCGACTGGGAAATCATCAAATAACCCCTCCCGCTCTGGGCTGAGCAGGAGGGAGTGTCAGACTTTTACTGACTAAAACCCATCCATGTTCCTTCCTTTGCCCTTTGTGTTCCAGGGCCGCGGTATCTCTTTCGAACAGTCCCGCAACCCTGGCAGGAATACAAACCCCTAAGTTAATAATCCCATCCAAAAACTATTTTATGAAAATTATTGTAACTTTGTGTGGTGAAAAAGTTTAATGATTTTAATGATTATAGTTCGGTAACTACATACGTGTTACGGACGCGAATCCAATTTTAATCAACATACAACTTGGCATAGATCCGCCAAAAAAAGAACGTAAGAAAATTTGAATTTTGCGGGTTTTATTTTAGTCCAGAGTGGGAAAGAGATGGCGCAAGACGTCCTCCATAAGGCCGTCTCTTTCTCACATTAGGTTGACATAAAGTTCTAAGGTACATAGAAACCTGTCTGCCACTCGCTGTTTGCCTTCTTAGTTTTGTATAACAGTAAGACAATTTTTTCAATTCTTTTCCTACGATCTACATTTGCCATGCTCCTGTCAAATTGTGTTACACTTAAATACCTTCTCGAAATGACTAAGGACATGAGGTCCTGGGTTCGATTGCACGGATTGGCAAAGTGACATTTTGCCACTAGGAATATCCCTATAGACTCTGAATTAGTGTCCAATCGATGGCAATAGGCTCACCCTTATAAGACTCAACGAAACTGTCGCAATGTTGTTTCTTTAAAAATACTTTGCCCCAGACTAGGATTTTCTCCTGTATTCGTGGTGCGTTTAGTATAAGTATAGTCACCCCATAATGTTCCCACTGCTGGCCTGGGACACAGGTCCCTCTCTATGAGAGGGAATGGGCTTTAATCCACCACGCGGGCCCAGTGCGGGTTGGTTGTTGCTACATGTCTTCGAATTTTGGTTCTAGAACATGCCGGTTGCCTCACGATGTTTTCCTTCACCATTTTGAGTGTAGTGGTAATGCAATAAATTACACAAAGTAATGTGCCTGCCTGGGTAGGAACCCACGACTTCCTGCTCGTAAGCCGGGGCCGTCACCACCGCTTCTCGGGTGCGTTTCCAAACATTTAAACGTACATACAAAAACACCCAGACCCGGAACAACTACCTAGTAGTACCTAACCTAACCTAACACATAGGGTTCGGGGATTACAGACGTAATGAAAAATATATATAATTTATTATGTATGAATATCACATGTAATAATACAGGGTGTAAGAAGACCCTTAACGAAGCCGTCAACCAAGCATTATGTACATCAAAGTCAAACTAAGTAATCTTAAGCAAAAATTATTGCTGGGAAACGACTTTTTTTTGGGGTGAAAAATCACGTTTTACGGTGAACTCAATGTAACGCACTCAAAACATTGTGCTGATGGATGGATTGAATAGTACGAGGGTCGTGGACGTGTTTGAAGTAAAAATCTAACATTAAAAACAGGGAGGTATTAAAAAATAAATTGTGAAAAAGTTGGAACTTTGAACCCCAATATCTCCGTTACTAGAAGTTTCCCAGGTATGGTGTAGAACAAAAAAAAATGAGCGCAATGACGGGGAGAACAAGTGCCTTTTGGCTTCGTTAAGGGTCTTGTTACACCCTTTATGTATGTATGTATAAAATATGTATAAATAGAAATGATTCACTTACTAGTTCTGATTCTTCTTCTATTTCTTCATGTTCAGGTTCAGGTCTAGTGCCTGAAACAATACGTTTCGTAAAACAATAGATGGTAATAACAACATCAAAAAATATTGTCCTCCCTTGGGCAATGTTAATCGTTGCAAAACACCGCTTGAAAAAATAAAGTCCACCTTCGCTTGAAATCTATAGACAATATCACTACATAGTTTAAAACAAAGTCGCTTTCTCTGTCCCTATGTCCCTTTGTATGCTTAAATCTTTGAAACTACGCAACGGATTTTGATGCGGTTTTTTTTAATAGATAGAGTGATTCAAGAGGAAGGTTTATATGTAAATATTGCACCCATGCGAAGCCGGGGCGGGTCGCTAGCAGATCATAAAAAGATACATTTAGGATGTAGGGGCGGGGGCAAAAATTACACACACTATTGCCGAGTGCCATCTTTAAACATTTATAAAAATCAATGTCTGTTCGTCTATTCGAAATCTATAGACTCCTAAACTACTGAACCGATTTTACTGAAATTTTGCACAGTTATAGTGTAGGGTTGGTATGTAGGAAAAGATGCATTGCAACGCATGCCTATGGCACAGCTAGTAGGCTATATTTAAAACAGTCCCGTGGGATAATCTGCGACCATGACGAAGCTGTGTTTAAAAGCAAGTCCCCTACAACAAATGCAAAATGTAAGACATTCAAACATTTTACTCTTGAAAGCTAATTTTCGACCTAGACCGTGTGAAGTCACGGGTAGAAGCTCAATCAATTTAGAAATTACCTTCCCTGTACCCGTCATGGTACTGCACGTCCTGAGAAGCATCTAGGCTAGCTAGATAGCGGTACATCGTCAGGAAATCCTGCACTGGTATAGCAGCTGATCCTCCGTCGGGTTCCTTGGTGAGAGACTCGCAGAGCAGGGTCATTGTGTGGGTTAGACACTGTGGAAGGTAGTACAGACTAGATTGAACAGGTAAAGTACTTGAGCGTTAGTGATAAATGATGTTTATTATTCAAATAGGTTTTACAAACACTTTTACACGCCATTTTTTTTAATAGATGGGTACCTGACTACTCTGAGAAGAAACAGTCGAAACAAACTCAGAGTTCATAGTCTCTTTCAAAGTCCAGTCGTCGTCCCACCCGCACGCAAAACACGCGCTTTGACGTGGAGTTGCGGACTCCAGCCCGCTATACAATACAAGTCCAGACATAATCTTGGTCAACTCACATGAGGACTTTGCAGAATAGTGTCTGAGATTGTCTCTTAAAGAAAGAACAAGGTACTCAGATTTTAGTAGACCTGTCCAGTCAGTGCAAGCATTTGTCAGTTGTCGTGTAGCTCGACATATAACTCAAGGTGCTCAACGACACGACGAACAATACAAAGAAAGGACATTTGGGTAGGTCGCTTATAGTACTCAAACTGTCAGACACTCGTGGGAAAAAAACGAACAAAAATTACCCATAGGACATAGGTAATTGTTTTGTTCGTTTTTCAATGTGTCACATTCACAACAATCAAATAAAATTAATACATAATACTTTACAAAATAAATATCAATAAAAATCATTAAATGTGACCATTCACAATAATAAATATAACAAAAAAAAAACAGTAATATACTTAATAAAGTAAATATTCATATCAAACCAAGTATGTAGTGTGTCTCATTGAGGTTCGAGGTGACCGGACAGCGGACTGGTCTAGACTGGCTGATAACATAGGATCATCATCTGCCTAGGCTATTCCCAACTATGTTGGGGTCAGCTTCCAGTCTAACCGGATGCAGCTGAATATCAGTATTTTACATGGAGCCACTGCCTATCAGAACTCCACAACCCAGTTAGTACTGGGTAATACGATACCCCTTGGTAAGACTAGTTGTCAGACTTTCAGGCCACAGTCTACCTGTAACGACTGTCAAAGATCTACAAGTGACAGCCGGGACCAACGGCTTAACGTGCTTTCCGAGGCACGGAGGAAACGTGTGAGTCTATCTGGCAGGCCCCAACGAGATTTATCAGCAGGTGATAGGTTTACATAAAGACATTATTTTGTACCTATAGAAAATAAATAAGATACTTTTTGTACCTCGACAGTTTTTGATTAAATGACGTTTCCATGAGGCGTCTAGCTAGCGGGCCCCCTTACGATTATTTTTATTGTTATTATACTTTCAGATCGCCCAATAGTGCTCAGAGTTAGACACTATTATGTACCTTACAAATTAAAAAAATCGACTTTCTGTGAGCTATACTTTAGAAGGTATTCGTTATTTAGACAAACGTCTAGCCAGCGGGCCCCTTTTTTAAGTACTTCTCTTTTATATCATACAATAGCATTAGGAGCTTGATGCTATTATGTACCTTACAAATCCAAAATTTCGACTTTTTGAAAGCTCTCCAGAAGATATTCGTTACTTAAACGAATGTCCAGCCAGCGGGCCCCTTTTTTAAATACTACCCTTTTATATCATACAATGGCATTAGGGGCTTGGTACTATTATGTACCTTACAAATCCAAAATTTCGAGTTTCTGTGAGCTATACTTCAGAATATATTACTATAGAACGATATACTTGTATCATAGAACTTAGAAGGTTGGTTGGTTGAATACTTATTTAATTAACGAATATCTTCTGAAGTATAGCTCAAAGAAAGTCAAAATTTTGGATTTGTAAGTAACATAATAGTATCAAGCTCCTAACACTATTGTATTATATTAAAGAGTAGTATTTTAAAAAAAGCCCGCTGTATGATCGTTTGCCTAAATAATGAATATCTTTTAAAGTATAGCTCGCAGAAAGTCGAAATTTTGCATTTGTCAGGTACATCAAGCTCCTAATGCTATTTTATATATGCCATAAAGTTTGAAAAGCACTATATCACCTGATATAGCAATCGGTATAATCTTTCAAACAATTCATCTACCATTACATTGGTCTCCCCGTAAACTTACCTTCACAAGTAATGAGTATCGGGTGAATAAATAAAATAATATACAGGGTACGCTTAAGCGCCAAGAGTGCAGGAAACTAAGTTAAAACACAAAATAAAAATACAAAATTATTGTGTAAATATCAGAACTCGTGTGAGTAGCTGGTGTATGAACAAATGATTAGGTGTCTATGCGCAGGAGGTTTCTTGAGTGACTGTGGTGTGAAGAAGAAAAAGATATAAGATACCAACCTTAGTCAGCATCCCTCCAGCAACCGCCAAGAAATGAAAGAACGGCACCACCTCCGATCGCATGAACACCTCGCAGAGGCACAGGATTCTCCTCAGTTCAAAGGGGTCCAGGCAGAAGCCCTGCCAGGCTTGCCGCAGGACTTCTGACGGGATCTCTTTCATGCCGTATAGCTGGGGACGAAATATATGATTTTATAGATAGGTGCGCATAATTAGCCCGCTGATGGCCATTTGCTCGCCCCATATTACATGAGCCTAAAACACAATTGGCGAAAAGAAGGTTCTAGATTCGATTCTCGGGTCGACCAAAGTGTAATCGTGTTTTTCATCTAAGAATATCTCAGGAGTAGACCGAAATCTGAATTTGTGCTTGATTGATGGCAGTTGGTTCATCCCCCATTTCATTGGGCTTGAATGAACATTCTGGCGAAAGGGTCTATTATAGGTACACCTGAGAGCAGCGGTGACCCAGTGGTGGCGGCCCCGACTTACGAACAGTAAGTCGTGGGTTCGAACCCAGGCAGGTGCTATACTTTACGTAATTTATTTCAACACCACACATTCTCTCAAAAACGGTGATGGAAAACATCGTGAAGAAACGGGCATGTCCTTGATCCAAAAATTCGAAGACATGTGACATCTACCAACCTGCACTGGGCCCGAGAGAGAGGCCCGAGAGAGAGGCCCTAGAGAGGAGGCCGTTTCCCAGCGGTGGGAAAATTATGGGCTGACTTTACAATAGGTACACCTCTTCCCAATCCTTTGGGAGATTTAATGTGACTAGTGGTCGTGGTCGTACAAGTAGGTCGTGCCTTGTGTACAGACGGAACTGTTAGAAAAAAACACCACCTTGAATTCAGGCAAGCCCAGTTGCTTGTGTGTGTCTGTCAAATGCATGGTAGTGTTTGTATTGTTTTTTTATTCATTTAATGTATATCTAACGTATTTAGCCATATAAACTTTCACTGTGCCCTTCATACTCCCGGGCCCCGTCCGCGTTAATTCGTAAAAACTAGTACAAAGTTTTTGCTTCTCATATTAATATACGAAGTAAAGGTCAAAATGTATGGAACAGCTTTTTATTAATAACCGATTAAAAATTCTAAAAAATAATAATAATAAGAAAAAAATATATATCTAAAAAATAAAAATCAAAATTAAATGACATTTTATAAAATTTATATGTGGGAGGGGACGCTCAGAATGATGTACTGAATACGTGGTAATCGTGTTCTCGTCGGTGTCCCATCCACCACGTATAGAAGTCAAGATGTCAAGTTTTAAAGGATTATCTTAAAATAAATGAGTATTACCTAATGGTCAATGTGGCGGGATATGGGGGGGGTAGCCTATGTTCAGCAGCAATGATGATGCTGATTACCTGATGTGCCAACACCTTCAGACATCCCCTGGTGAGTCCCCCCTCGGTGCTGTAGATGGGGTACTCCAGCCTCAGCTTGACGGGAGGAGGGCGGTGTTCAGCCAGGGCCTTGAAGTATTCGAAAGACCAGCAGAGAAGGTCGTATGGTTGAGTTTTTATAGCGGCTGTTGAAGTTCATTGGTAAAAGTTAGAATCACCTAAAAATTGCAAAAATCCAAATAGTAGCTTTAGCCGAAAGATAAATATCTTGTTTAGCGAGTGGGAAAAGAACATGATCTTGATCAGTGAACTGTGACTACCATAGACATGGGAATAGTGTAGCGGGCTCTTCTAGTCAGAAGAACTTACCTTTACAATACCTCTTGAGTATGTACGGGTACTTGGGTGGTATCACAATCTGCTGCGAGCAGTACATCTGCTCGATAAGCTCCGGCATTTTGAGGAGTTTTCTTCAGCTTGCTACAACTGGAAAAAAGATCATTTAAATCTATTTGAATGACAAACTAACTACAGTAAGAGCAGTTCAGCGTGGCGCTGCTTGTCAAGAAAATATGCATCAACATGTCAAACTTATTTAAGTTCTGTATTTTCCCGTCTGAACAGATAAGTTGGTTGAAGCATATACATAAAGATTGGACTAAGCATATCATGAGCTTCACAAAACGGACCACTCTCTAGAATGAGACAAAGCGAATACTCGGCCAATACATGTCTCTTTTCTGCAAGCCGCAGGCAAGGCGTAGAACGAGACAACTACTGGCCGCACATTTGCTTCGTCTCTTTCGCACTTATCCGTCCATATTTACTTCTTACCTGAGTATGGGATGCTCAGTCCATTCTCTATGTCTATGGGTTGAAGTGTATAGTTGTACAAGGAACTGATGGCGCGCGGATTTAATCCGAACTAACGGCGCCATCTTGTATTATCAATACCTACACACAATTTCCATAGACAATTTAACCTACAAACAGTGTTCTGGTGTCATTCAAGTGCCAAAATAACCAAGCAGCACTGCACACAATACATGAAAAATTACCTGTTTCATTACCTATTTGTTTAGTCTTTTCCCAGCTGCATTGGGATACTCTTCCAGGCCAACCAGATGCAGCTGAATACTAGTATTTTACAAGGAGATAGGAGGAACTACCAATCTAATCTACACAAACAGTTACCCATAGAACTTTTTTTTTTCTTTTTTTTTTCGGATGGGAAATCATCAAATAACCCTCCCGCTCTGGGCTGAGCAGAAGGGAGTGTCAGACTTTTACTGACTAAAACCCATCCATGTTCCTTCCTTTGCCTTTGTGTTCCAGGGCCGCGGTATCTCTTTCGAACAGTCCCGCAGCCCTGGCAGGCATCGGTCCTTTCGGACCCCTTCCTGTTTGCTGACTCTCTTTGAGGCGCGCGAGGAACACGAACGCGCCGTCGACACGGCCTGTCGTCATAAGACGGACGGACGGCGAGCTAGCCCATATCTCACCGTCCACAGGCCCGCGTACCCATAGGTCTGGAGTTCGAATCCAAGACATGCACGTTTGATTTTTCTGATTCAAGTGCGTATTGTATAATTATCACTTGCTTCGGTGAAGGCAAACATCGTGAGGAAACCAGAATGCCTGAGAGATATTTCACGACGGCATGTAAAGCCAAGTCAGAGGCCCATGGCAGGCATAAAAACTCTGACACCAGGTTAAGCACTCACCACACCACGATAAACAAAGAAATAAAAGATCACAGTCCAACTACTGGCTACACTTTAAAGTGTTACCCCTTGGTAAGACTGGTGGTCAGATTTCCGGCTCCTCGCAGCCCGTAACCACAGTCCAAGAACTGTATTTATTTTAAAAGAACTGTGAAATACTGTATATCATATATTTCTCTTAGTTTCATCTCAATGTCTGCAAGACAACTATGTAGTTCAAAGTTAGTAACATAGATGGCGCTAGTAATACCTAAATCTACTATGCACAGCCGAAGTGAAATCTACTTTTCACCATGGTTCCTATAAGAATCATCATCATCTGCCTAGGCTTTTCCCAACTATGTTGGGTCGGCTTCCAGTCTAACCTGATGCAGCTGAATACCAGTATTTTATATGGAGCGACTGCCTGTCTGTCACCTCAACCCAGTTAAGTACTGAGATCGTGTACAATTACAGGCGAGGAGGTAAATAGAACTAATCTAAGTATTATTATGCTCTTTGGATTCTGGTTAGCTATTATTCCAGGGTTCAGGATCACGACAAATTCTTTTCAGCAGATAAACTAGATTAAGATACTTAAAGTTTTGATATATGTATATGAATACGGATGGTTATAAGAGTAGTGGAACGCAAAATACGCGTTTAGACGTGGAGTTGCGGACACCAGTCCGCTATACAATACAATACAATACAAGAGTAGTGGAAGACCAAAGAAACGATGGATCAACTATGTGAAGAATGATAAGGCTTAAAAGTATGTTACTGCTGAGCTTACGAGTAAAGTAGTAGAGAAGTATGGAATAAGAAGACATGCTGCACCAGCCCCAAATAAATTGGGATCAAGGCAGGACAGTGAGATTATTGATGAAACTTACTTTATCTTTAGCTAAGTATAAACGCACTTTAATACTATTAATCTTGCCTTGTTTATTTACTAAGAATTTACTGTTTCAAAAACTCACCACTAAAAATGAATAGTTCCACTTGAGTTTATACTCTGCGTTGCTATGGCAACAGTAAAAATACCATGACAAGGCTATTGACATTTGGTAACCATGCTTTTCCATAATGGTTAATACTGGACCTAATAAAGACTACATAAAAAACTCACGCTTTTTATCTACTCACGATGGTAAGCAGAAAGTACACAGATCGCTCGCAGACACGTTACGTTTCCCATGGGGGTAGGCAGACGTATACGGGAGGCTGCCGTATCATTTTGCTTTGTCCGCGTTTATATATTTTGTCATTGCGTTTCAGGCGAGTCCTATTAATACAAACATAACATAACGTATCATCACGCCTGTAATCCTAAAGGGTTAGGTAGAGGTGTACCTAATAGTACACCCACATTTCGCCAGTTACGTTCAAGTAATAGCATAATCCTTTAATGTTCCCACTGCTGTGACACTCGGCCTCCTCTCTATGAGAGGGAATGGGCTTATAATCCACCACGCGGTTCCAGTGCGGGTTGGTAGATGTCACATGTCTTCGATTTTTTGGTTCTAGGACATGCCGGTTTCCTAACGATGTTTTCCTTCACCATTTTTAAGAGCAGTGGTGATGAAATAAATTACACAAAGTAATGCGCCTGCCTGGGTTCGAACCTACGACTTACTGTTCGTAAGTCGGGGCCGCCACCACTGGACCACCGCTGCTCAAGTAATAGGGAGTGAGCCTATTGCCATCAACTGGGCACAAATCCAGACTCCGTGACTGCTACTGAGAAATTCCTGATGGAAAAACACTATAACACTTTGGCCGACCCGGGAATCGAACCCAGGACCTCACCACCTACTAATACTCTATCATTAACACTAAAAACAATATATATTTACCATGACTTTTACTAATATATTTTGAGTTCCGGATATTTCGGCGCTGTTGCAAGCACCATGATCAAGGATAAACTGAAGTCACAATATGGACAGTGTATGAACTCTATGCTGTAAGTGTCTCACTCACGGCTAAAGTGATCTCCCTACCTGAGTTCGAACCCGTTCACTACGTAAGTTAGGGCTTATAAATACCACTGTGATATCACTGCTAACAAGTGAAATAAAATTCAAAGACATGCGACATCTACGAACCCACACTGTGACAGCGTGGTGGGAAACGGCCCACTTCAATTATTTTTACAAAGTAAGTTTTTGTGGTGAATGTGTATTTTTCATACAAACTAAATATTTACAAAAACAGGACTAAATCTAAATACCTATCTACATAATTATACATATACAACGACGACATTATGACAAAGTACTCCTCCGCATCACTGTCAACGAGAACCTGCCCAGAAATAATGAATATGCATTTTTAAAAATTGTGTTTGGCCGCAACTCGCCTGATGTGGAGCGATGATGCGGCCTTGGGTGGAGCACGCTTGCCTAGAACAAACCGATTCACTCGAACTTTGAAGAAATACAGATTATGATGATCAGGAATCAGAGAACCCGGCAGTGAATTCCACGGACTGGTGGTTCGCACAAATGTAGCAAAGCTAGTTACAGAAAGGAGGCATGTATCGAAGCGATGGGAACATTATAAGATGATTTTGATTAGGTAGATATGCTATGCCTGCCTACCTAAGCCTCCATGCCAGCCACTGGGTATCACAATTGGACGTAAGACTGGTTGTTTGACTTTTGGAGTTCTAACTAACCGAGACGCGACGGCCAAATTATATTGATGAATGGCATATTTTTATTTTATATTAGTCATAATATTATGACAGCAAAAAAGGAGGTGTCTGCTGAGATGACGAGTAATAGAAAAGTATGGAAGAAGAAGACATGCTGCGCCGACCACTGATAAGTTGGGATAAGGGCAAGAGAATGATAAACATATATTATAATAGTATTGCTTAACTTCGTACCTGGAAAATAGGGTTTTTGTACAAACATACATATTAAATTTAAAATTAAATACATATTAAAACGCTATTGTGCCACCTTAATGAATTTGCATTCTACATCTTACTTAAAAATTAGGAAAATTATGAATAAAAATATATACCTATTTTTACCACATTAAAATCGTAGGGGTGAGTTAGGGACAAAACGGACCAGTGATATTTTTGTGAGCAAAACGATAAAATATTTTGTTTCGTTTTATAAAACTTGCTGTGGTCCTGTAGCAAGTACCTACCTAACTATATAGCTAGCTAGGTGCATTCTTTACAGCAGCACAAAGTGGATGTAGCACCAACGGCTACTAATTCCATATTATTTTTATTAGTTTTTTAACTTTAAAGATGACCTACTAGAATATATTCATAAATCAATTTACTAAAATCATATCTGTATTTGAATCCTGGTTACATAACTAGAAACTAGGAAAGAAGGGAAATGTTGAAAATTAAGATTTTTCTTTACACATTAGAGTATTAACAAGACTTTTTCTAGGCTCATTTTTGTTAAGAGATAAAAAATTGTTAAATAATAACAGATGATCTTAGAATTAACTGTAGATCTATACTTAGAACCGTAAACTAAAAGTCGTCGGCCGCTGCGTTATCGCCAATAATTCTAATCAACATAAAAAGAAATTCATTTCATCATACGAAAATATTCAATATGCCAATAAAATTTCCATGGTAGATTCACGTGAAGAAATAATCTTTATACCTTGCCCGTTGGATTTAATTACTTTTAGGCTCTGATTTCGTACGCCGCATGTGCTGACATCTAGTGAAACGTGGTGGAACTACGTTGGAATAGTCGATACCGTCACGTGGTAAGAACTTGATCAAGAAGAAAAAAAACAAAACCTGTTTGACTGTTTAGTAGAATGACGTTTGTGATGTTTTTGTGTCGTGTGTGATTCGAGGAACAAGTATATGTGATTTTAACGTGAAATTCTAATAGATAAACCTTCAACAATCCCTTCTGTTTCATAAAAACAAAGTTTTAATAGTGTTTTGAGAGGATTTTCGGCGCAATTCGTAAAGGGAACGCGAGTGATTGTCTTTTCGACCTGCAAACCTCGGGTGAATGAAACCAGTGTGATAGTGTCTAGTAATTTAATCATAAATACGGAAAAAATGTACAATCAGTGACATTTTGTTCACAATAACCTGTTATAATGTGCGATCATACTTTAATTAAATTGGTGTTATGTGTAAAATAGTGTCAAAGAAATGGGTGACAGATTAAAACATCCATATAGAGTGAAAAGAACATTTGTAGTTTGTGCTTTAGTAGAAAAATGGATGTGATAACTGGATTATCCCCTCTAAGTGAGTATGACTTTCTATAGGAAAAGGGTCACTTGACTCTTCGATTGGTATTCAATGCACGTTATTAGGGTCTATGACCATACATTGGAATTCGTGGAATTTGCATACGGTATTGCCGTATTGGTCTGGCGAAAACTTTTTGTTTTTCTAAGATTTATTTCACAATTCCTTGATGATGCTAGTTCTTAACTTTTTTTTTAAAGCTTTTGTCCTATTTTTTAGATTTGGACGTAAAAGTTTTATTTTTACATAAACATAACATCATTTTATTTTAGTCTTTACTGTATTTGTCTAGATGAGCAGAAATTGTCAGTTACTTTATGAGAAAAAACACCGTGTATTTTAATTATGAATCCTGTATTTATGTACATTTGATACGACATTTTATCATTTTATGATAATAAAAATAGAAAGAAAAAGGTCGAAAACCTTTGTCAAACTTGCACCTATAGCTGATTAATCATAGGTGGCGCCTCTGTCACCGTTGAAGTTATTACATAGCTATGTTTACTATCAATGTCTCAGGTATGAGTTACCTAACGATGTCTATTTTCGCACATACAACTGGTATGGTACGAAAGAAACCTTGCTGAATCTTTTGTATTGAATTTATTATTAGATTATGATTCATTATCTTCATATGACTGCCTCGTTCGTCTAGTGGTCGCAAGCGTCACTGTTCAGGTCCTGGGTCTGATTTCAAAGTCAGATAAAGTGTCATTGGGTATTTCTCAGTCAGAAGCATCACGTAGTTTGGATTTGTGCCCGGTTGGGGGCATTGTCCTCGCCCCCTATAAGGTACTTGAGGCATAAAGAAACCTGGCAAATGTGAATGTACCATAAGATGCCCTTCTGCCAAACCCTTCGGGAATCACAGGAGTTATGTTATGAATCTTCGGTATTTATTCTAAAATAGTTGGTATTGCAGCTACTTACACACAAACAAGTTTAGTTCCGATCAAGATTGAAAAGTCTTGACTGGATTCGAACTTGCGACATTGCTTTTGATTTTATTATAATAGATAAAGATATCCGCAAAATGCAAACTAGTTTTGTAACTTAAATAAAAGTAGTATTAACTAAAAACCTGATTCAAGTTGCGTAGAAAAATGTTTAGGTAAATGTTATTTATCTAAAAACATCGACACAATGGCATGGGAAAATAGTTTTCAAAAGAAATAACATAAAATTGTGATGTAAAGTGGAGTGTTATTAATTATAAACCAGTTTTATTTCAAATTACTTAGTTAGTCTTAATAATTTTTGTTCTTGCTTGCTTTGTACCTCAACTCACGTGAAAATCAACGTGATTAAAATTCACAAGCCACTCAATTATACAGTAACATAAATGATCATACAACATGGTACATTTTACCCCTTCTTCCCCTAAAACTACCCTGTATATTGCTAAGAAAATTCTGGATTACCGACACATTCAAGGCAATTACGATTTAAGTACTTACTGTGTAAACAAATGTTTGGCCACCAGTTTTCGACAACTCAGTGATTACTTTATCGTTGACTTTGGCTATCGTTATATCGAAAACTAGAGAAAACTTAAGGCTGAGGCCAAACGAGCGTAATTTTTTGAGCTGTGAGTCTTTTAAAATGAGTCGCGTTTACGCTGTATTCAGTTTCATACTATAGTCCTGTTTCATGTGTTCTCAGTTTGCATCGCAGCTTCGCTCGAGTTGTGGCACAGATTTTGGTCGGAAATAAGCACACAGGAACGTCCACTTTTTTTTTTAAACTATACTCGGTAATAGTTTAGCTCTCCATTAGTGTATTTTTTTTAATAAATCGGATGAATAGTTTCGAAGTCTACCTCCCACATCCAAACTTTACATCTTTATCTATTTAGGTCCCTACAGATTCGTTCAAGTATCACGTAGTATTTGAATTTGCAACAGTGTTATAAAAATTAAATATATACAAAAAAAGGACTAATTTATTACAAATAAATAAAATTGAAGTGGCTGTTGGTAATGCTAAATAACAGCTTTTTAAGGAATGCATATGAAAGTTTATACGGCACATAAAACAAAAACACATATTTTTCAATTTTTGTGTGTTTCTGTCCGCCTTCTGTCTGTTTGTTCCGGCTAATCTCCGAAACGGCTGAATCGATTTTGACGGGACTTTTACTGGTAGATAGCTGATGTCATGAGGAGTAACTAAAGCTACTTTTATTCAAGAATAAGAATTAGGGTTCCGTGCAAAAAAATAAAACCCTTGAAATTGGTAACAAAATTCGATTCAAAAAGGAAAGTATTAGTTTTTTATAATAATTTCACGCGAAGGAAGGTCGCGGGCTACATCTATTTTTAAATAAACTAACTAACTAAATATAAATTATAAATGTATAATTAAAATATAACTATGTATATAAAAAAAAAAAACGATATATAAACAACATATAAACAATAATTAATAATGTAATGAAATAATCCTAGATTAGGTTATATGTTATATCCCAGACTGTTATGCCTGACCCTAGAACGGAATTTGACCTCAAAACAATACCCACGACTGCCACGCTCACTTACACTATCAAATTACGCAGATTAATTGAATTAACTCTCAGTTGTCACTGGATTGCTGGTCAACTTAAACTGCCGTCAAGCGGTTAGCGAGAGGCCCATTTTCGGCTATGATGAAATCGGGCCGTGGGATAGTCTAGGTTTGAAAATGAAGCGCAAAAGTTCCTCAAAAAGCGAAAGTGATTAGTCATGAAGGACTTTTGAAAAGTAATCCTCTTATGGGATTCCTTAAAGTTGAATTTTCAACATAGCCGTATTATTTTAAGTGATTGTTGAAAATTTTACCATAAGCAAAGCTCCCATTTTGAGACCGAAGAAGGGATTGAAGTTTGTGTGGATATTCCTCAGTTTTGCTGAAGGGCAATCCCACAGGAAACACTACTTGTTTAAATAAAGCCGGCCAAGTGCGAGTTGTACTCGCGCACCGAGGGTTCCGGATAAACTTGTATATTTTGTTATTAAAGTACATATTTACGGGTTTTCTTTACAGGTGCTGTAAGCTTGCTTCTTGCCAAATTTCATGATTCTAAGTCTACGGGAAGTACCCTATAGGTTTCGAATCCCTTGTGAAATCGCAAAATATGCTGAACGTTCAAATCTTTTGGTCGCGTTGACTTACAAGTTCACTGCTCCAAGGGGTAGCAGATGGTTGCGGGACTGTTCGAAAGAGATACCGCGGCCCTGGAACACAAAGGGCAAAGGAAGGAACATGGATGGGTTTTAGTCAGTAAAAGTCTGACACTCCCTCCTGCTCAGCCCAGAGCGGGAGGGGTTATTTGATGATTTCCCATCGGTAAAAAAATAAAAATGGTAGCAGATCTGAGTATTTGATATTAATTTCAGCTTGATACGTCCACGCGTTCTTGAGAAAAAGGGTCTTGACAGACAGACAGATGGACAACAAAGTGATCTTATAAGGATCACAAAGTGATCTTATAAGGTTCTATCACTTTGTTGTCCGTTGTGTGTTGGCTGTGTCTTTTGTGGGTTCCGTTTTTGCCTACTGACATACGGAACCCTAAAAAACGATGTCATTTGACGTACACGACACAGATAGGACAGAACTTTCTAATTAGACTTTCAATAACTCATAGGCATATCATGCAATATTAATAATATCTCTTTGACGTCATCTTCATAACTTCCTATTACGTAGTATTTTACCAAAAAATAATTGTACTTATCTACCTATTGAAAACATAACAAGGTATCAAATTCCCTAATTCCGTCGAATACGTTATCTTCTCGTGTTTGTGCGTAAATATAGACAGCCAGGATGTTCTGTTTCACACTGATAGTGTTAATGATAATATTTCAATCACTTTTGACTTTGGTTCTCCTGACAAGGTGACATACTATCAGCAAAAGCGATGATGGAACGTCAAAACTGTATTGGGATTAAATTTAACAGCTGAAAAGATTTTTTGTCAGTCCTGGTGGCCTACCATGACGTCTTAAAGCAGTAGTAATTACAGTGTGGGAAAGAGATGGTGCTAGACGACCTGTATAGCTCTGTCTCTGCCCCACATTGGAATCACTCCTGCTTTATGACGTCATAGTAACCCCCTGTTGTTCTCTCTATATCCTGTGGTTAGTGCCTTACCTGGGGCCTTAGTCTGCTATTGCAATAGTGTCAAAATGGTCTATCATTGATTTAATAAGGCCCCGCGCAGACGAATTACCCTTTGTACGCACGTCAAACGAGTTTCGAACGCGCTTCAATACGCCCGCGCCGTGGGCTAGGGGCCTTATTAAATCAATTATAGACCATTCTGACACTATTGCAATAGCAGACTAAGGCCCCAGGTGTCAGAGTTTTTATACCGCCCATGGGCCTTTGACTTTGCTTTAAATGCCGTCGAGAAATATCTCAGGCATACTGGTTTGATTTCCTCACGATGTTTTTTTTCATCGAAGCAAATGATAAGTATACGCACATGGATCCGAAAAATCAGAGGTGCGTGTCTTGGGTTCGAGATCTATGACTTGGCACTCCGACAGAGCCAAACATGTCAAAGTTATGGAGTTGGAGATGACAAAGGAATGCTGCACAGGCTCTAAATAATTTGAAATAAGCTCCGAAGGGTAGGCAGTGAGTTGTCAAAGTTCTCGGAAACCAAATATAAGGAGACCAAATAACGAGGTGATCTGGAAGAGAAATTGTCAACATAGCCGTAGAATAAGCAAGCTAAAATAGTAGCCGTAGGACTGATAGCAGTTGGGGTAGACGTGTCGGCAAACGTAAGGTGACTCTAGGTAGCAACTGGATGAGAGTTGCCAAGAATCGAGTTGAGTGGCGTGCGAATGAGGAGGTCTATGTCTAGCAGTGAACTGCTGTTGGCGTAAGACGATTTTGAAGCCAAAAAATAAGGAAAACTGTAGAAAAATAAAGTATTTTCAGTGCACAGCTAAAGACAAAACTTTTATAACCATGAAGACCAAGTCAAGAATAATAGGCAAATCTTACTGAGTACTAAAACTTTTTTATTTGATATCACTCTTGTGGATAAGGAAAAGTCAATAAATACTTGTGTGTATTCTTTCAAGTACGCTGGTGGTTTAGCAGGCGCTTTTCCTGCTTAGTTCTTAGCCTTTTTCTATTTATATTACTAAGAACACGTCATCCAATATAATACATTCCTGCTTTTTGCCGCTTTTTTCGATTTCTTTGAATTTTTCTATTTTTGGAACGCACCGTCTCACTATTTTTATTAAGTTTATTCAATTGCTCGATGTTTATTCTGCAGTGCCGGATTAAGCAAGCGCGGGGCCCGTTGCAAATTCTATCGCGGGGTCCTTGATCTGCCAGACAAGGTACAGGAAACAACTCAAAAAATATTTTGCCAACTTCGTTCACAAATAATTAACGCGTTAATTCGTTACGTTAGTGTTTTCTCCATTGTTTGTCTTTTTATTTTAGTATATTTGTGTAAATTTCTATTTACACATATATATTTTGATATATATTTATAGTAGTTTGATATATTTTATAGTATTTTATATATCCTTGTAATTTATATATAGGTACACCTACCAATGTTTCTCTCTGCATCACCCAAAGGTTGACTGGTAGAAAATGCCTATGGCATTAAGTCCGCCTTTGTACTTTGTGCTTGAAGTGTTAAATAAATAAATAATATGCGGTGTGCCCGAAGCTAACTTAAAAAAAAAATAACTCGTAAATGTAAATATATTTAAATCAGGTAGATTACCCATAAATTTGTTAGTATTCTTTAACCTTTGTTAGTATAATTCACACACACAACAAATAACAACAAAATAAATAATAACGATAAACCTTAACTTATACAATGAATTCCACCACCTCCTGGAGATACCTGGCAACAGTACATGCACTGCGGACAGGTGTCCCATTAGGTGGCCTTCAGTCTTACTAACAAGAATGCTCAGAAGACTTCTGTCGCTACCCCGCATCCGACCGACGCAGTAGTGACGCGGATCTTTTACATATGATCGCAAAGAAGTCATCTATCTGTACGCGCTGCAGCGAACATCCCTGACGCGCTACAGAAACGAGGCAGCGACAGCAGTATCCTAAAAGCATTGTTGTATTGCACACTCAAGGCATTAAACGCTAGTTCTGCGTGTATCTGGTCCACAGACTGCAGGTATACAAAGTCTGGCAATATGAAAGAGAGTTAACTTGACATTACTGTCACACTTTGCAAATCTGCGGGCGGGCCAGCATGTTGCATCCTACGGCCAATGCCCTGCGCTCCCTCTCCATATCACAGTTATCAGTGCCGTCCTCTGTAACCCAATGGCCAAGGTACTAAAAAATTGACTTAACACCTCTAATAAGAACATATGCTATACAAAACTGGAACCAGTTAAATGTGGATATAATATTAGGTACTCTTCTGCCTAATCCTTCTGAATAACGGGCGTGATGTTATCTAAACATTTCTTACGCCCGTCATCGAGTCAATTGGATGATGATGAGAATGATGTCAAGGCACGAAGGTACAGAAATTCGTCTGCCCTAACTACGGCACAATGGTACGAACGCTGGAACCAGATCGACTATTATCTACTTTGTATTGTGTGGTTGGGTTTGGGCCAAGTTGTAAGTGGAGAGATTTTAGAAGAAAAAAAAAAAGCGGGCACCGGTCTTCTTCTTAGTCGTTCACTCTTGACAGAGTGGTCTTCACAACTGCGGTCGCTGCCTTCGCGATCTTTTTCCACCGGTCTCTATTGACCGGTCGGCGAGCACATTCTGCCACTGAGATCTTGATGACAGATATAATGGAGTCGGTCCATCGAGTTGGTTTACGACCACGCAGTTTCGTGACTTCGACTCCAGCCCTGAATCACCAAACGCTCCATGGAATCATTGTTGCGGGTTACGTGTCCAAAGAATCTGAGGATGTTGCTATGTCATGCAAAATGTCTCAGTTAGAGTAGTTACGGAATATTGTCTTAATTCTCCTGCCCTTATCTTATTTAATTTGGGGTCGGCATCGTCATCTCAGCAGTCACCTCCTTTCTCGCCATCTTGTCCTGCTCACAGACCGCAGATAAACTGGTAAAACCCGTAACTAATTACATGATATAACGTTTTCATAATATTTTAATGATTCTTTAATTTCAGATACATAAATGTAGGAAGGCTAAACATATTACAAACCTTCGACATTATTAACCCAGGGTCGCAGCGGAGAGTGGAACCGGCGAGAGATGTCGTGCGGTGTTCCACAGGGATCGGTTCTGGGACCGCCCCTGTGGAACATCGGTTACGACTGGGTGCTGCGCGTCGACCTCCCTGACGGCGTCAGCGTAGTATGCTACGCTGACGACACGCTGGTGCTGGCACAGGGCAGGTCGCACGAGGCGGCGGCCGAAGTAATGACACGCGGGGTTGCGATAGTCGTCGAGCGGATCCGGCAACTGGGTCTCGAGGTGGCGCTGCACAAGTCTGAGGCCATGTGTTTTCATGGGCCTCGGAATGCGCCACCGCCGGGATCCTTGCTGATGGTAGGAGGGGTTTCCATCGGCGTCGAGTCGACGTTGAAGTACCTAGGACTCGTCCTCGACAGCCGGTGGAACTTCGTGGAGCACTTCCGACGTTTGGCCCCCAAACTGGAACGGGCCGGAGCTGCCTTCAAGCGGCTCCTGCCCAACCTGGGGGGTCCAAACGCCTCCTGCCGGAGGCTCTACGCGGGGATCCTGCGGTCCATGGCCCTTTACGGGGCCCCGGTGTGGGCGCGTTCTTTGAGGCTGCGGGCCGCCCACTACCTGAACGTGCCCCAAAAGGTGGTAGCCGTAAGGCTGGTCCGTGGTTACCGCACGATCTCCCGCGAGGCGGCGAGCCTCCTTGCCGGATTGCCGCCATGGGATCTAGAGGCAATAATCCTCGCGCGCCTGGACGAATGGCGCGCGGAGGCTCTACGCCGGGGGGAAACTCCGCTCAGCGGACAGACTTCCGGCGTGATCTCATGGCGACATGGAGAGAACGACTGTCGCAACCCCGTGCAGGGCACGCCACAATAGTGGCGATAAGGCCCCTCTTTGAGGAGTGGCTTGAGAGGCGCCACGGCGTCCTCACCTTCCGCCTGACACAGGTCCTCACCGGACACGGTTGTTTCGGGAGGTACCTGCACCGGATCGGGCGGGAGGAAACGCCCGGGTGTTACCACTGTGAGGATCGACCGGAGGACACGGTGGAGCACACGGTGGAGGTCTGCCCCGCGTGGGCGGAGCACCGCCGTGTCCTCGAAGCGGCGATCGGCGGCGGCGACCTCTCGCGTCCGGCCTTGGTTCATTCCATGGTCCGGAGCGAGACGGAATGGGACGCCGTCGCCTCCTTCTGCGAAGCAGTCATGCTAGCGAAGGAGGCGGCGGAACATGAGAGGGAGAGAGCCTCACGTCCCAGCCGCCGCGGGAGACGCACCGGGCGTCGGGGGCCACGTGGTGGCCCCCGGCCACCGTAGGCGCGGGCTTGTGGACGGCGAGCTATGGGCTAGCTCGCCGTCCGTCCGTCTTTTGACGACAGGCCGTGTCGACGGCGCGTTCGTGTTCCACGCGCGCCTCAAAGAGATGTCAGCAACAGGAAGGGGTCCGCAAGGGCTGATGCCTGCCGGGGCTGCGGGACTGTTCGAAAGAGATACCGTGGCCCCGGAACACAAAGGGCGATGAAGGAACATGGATGGGTTTTAGTCAGTAAAAGTCTGACACTCCCTCCTGCTCAGCCCAGAGCGGGAGGAGTCATTTGATGATTTCCCATCCGAAAAAAAAAAAAAAAAAAAGGGTCGAATTTATTCATCGCTACCAAAAACAGCTTTCATTTGAATACAAGATAAAGTGATGCTTCTTTCATTTTCGTGCGGTTAGAGCCTAACCTGGTGTCAGAGCTTTTTTTGCCGCCCGTGGGCCTCTGACTTGGCTTTACATACCGTCGAGAAATATCTCATAGGCATGCAGGTTTCCTTCACTGAAGCAAGTGATACAATACGCACATGAATCAAAAAAATCAGAGGTGCGTGTTTTGGGTTCAAACTTCAGACCTATGACTTGGCAGTTCGACGGTCACACCACTAGGCTATCACTGCTATATAAAAATATGTATACTGTACATAAATTGATGCTGATTTGAAGCTATCGAGCAGTATTCACCAAAACTGTACTCGTATAGTATTTTTGAACAATCAAACCATCTAGTCTTTTTATTATCTAGGAACAAACCGCTATCGCTTATACCTTGTCCCGCGTCTCGCTTATCTGCATGTGTTCGGTCCGTACCTACAGAGAAGGCCAAGAGATACACAAATACCTGGTGTTTGTCTGTCAATATCATTGGGCTAATCGTCAATAATAATAAACGATTGTAGTATGACTGTTCGCTAGTAATCAATCAATAGATCATAGAAATACCCAACTACGGTGAAGCCAAAAGGAAAGGTTATGATTTTAGCAGTCTATGTATGATAAATGATGTTTATTTTTCAAATAGGTTTTTTAAAAACACTTTTACACGTCTCTTTTTTTAAACTAGATGGGGCCGGTGTTTCGTACCTGACTACTCTGAGAAGAAATAGCCGAAACAAACTCAGAGGTCATAGTCTCTTTTAAAGTCCAGACATAGTCTTGTTCAACTCACATGAGGACTATGCGATGTATTTTTTGAGGACTATGCAGATTAGTGTCTGAGATGGTCTCTTGAAGAAAGAACCAGAGAGATTTGAGTGGACCTGTCCAGTCAGTGCAAGCATTTGTCAGTTATTGTGTAGCTCGACTTATAACTCAAGGAGCTCAACGACACGACGAACAATACCAAAGAAAGGATATTTGGGTAGGTCGCTTATAGTACTCAAACTGCCAGACAATCGTGGAAAAAATAAAAAACGAACAAACAAATAAAAAATACCCACATGGTCCTCACATTCACAATAATCAAATAAAATTAATACATACTACTCTACAAAATAAATCTCATTAAATGTGAACATTAACAATAAAAAATAAAAGTAAAATACTTAACAAAGTAAGTATTCATGTCAAATCATTAAATATAACAATAAGAAAAATATAAAACAAAATAATAAATATAAAAAAATAATAATAAATTACTAAAAGTATTCATGTCAAATAAATTAAATGTCACTGTGAGAAAGGAATCAATAATAAACAAGCGAAGTCCGAAATTTCGACATTCACAGAGTAACGAACAGTGGCGAACTCTCAAACAAATTTTTGTTGACATTTTTTTTTGGCGTCTGCCTATGAAAAATATGTTAAAATATTGAGTTTGAATTCCTGAACAATTTTGTCTTCAGTTATACTTTTATAGGACGTCAGGAATTAAAGATATTCCAGTTTGAAGTTTTAGAGGTTATGTTTATTCTTGTCAACAACAGACTAATCGAAAAAGAATTATAGAAATGCATTTATACAAAATAAACTACGCAATGCGTATTCAGAATATTAAGTCCAACCGACAGGTCTGGCACATGGCCCACAGGGCCACATGAGACGTAAGTAGGTACTTATTTATTTAATGATCTTAGTCAACTATCATAAGAGCAGTTAGTTACTCATATGATTAATTACCATGGTAAGGGTAGGACAGATACAGAAAAAAGACCCGTATTTTTTTAAATATTTATTCCTCATCTTCTCTAATCACAGTGTCAGCAAGAAAACCTGCGGGTGCTGAGATATTTGGTTCAGCTGTAGTTAACTGGTGCTCGCCTTTTAACAATGATTCTGGTATGAATGGTTTTTGGCCACATCCTTCCAACAAAGTTATGCTATCTCTAAAACCTCCTAAAATAAAAGCCAAAGTCATTGTTTCTGAAATGCAGCCTTAGAGCAGAATTCTCATTACTAAATAAATTAAAAAAGATTTTGTAAAAGTTCAGTTGTCAGTTCAGTACAGTACATATGTCATTAGGCATGTTTTTTTCGTTGGGGATTTTGATACGGTGTCATTTTTATGAATTAAAAAGTTATAACCGCTATATTCTTAGCACAAACAATATTTTTTATTATGACATTTGTATTCTGATGCAGAAATGGATTTACTAAGTATAAATTAATGCAATACATAAATCCAAGCATTTTATGTAACTTGTCTAAGATTTATATTCCATGTCAACATTAAAAGTATAGCTGAGCCAAAAGTCATGAATTCAAGCCAGAAAGAAAACAACTAAGCCATGATTATACAGTCTGCCGTCAAACGGTGAATGGCCGTAACTATTTTAAAGTATATTTTTAGTAAATGACAATTTTGTCTGAAGTGAAGTTTTAAAGCACTGTCGGTAGTCTTTACTTGACTTATTTTATATGATAATTTATCTGTGGCTACGAACGAATTGGAGCTTTATTAGCTAGACAGAAATATAGAGAATTTCTTGCTGAATCCGAATCAATTTTAACTCATTTTTGATAAAAATGTTAGTTACCTCCTTTCACCGTATGACGACAGTATTATCATCAATAATCTAGTCAATAAAGCTCTCAATTATGATGACTTTTTTCCAGACTTTCACAGGCCTTAAGCTTGATTTGATAAAACTTTGTAAATTATTTCGTCGGTATCTATCACAGTGACATACCTAGACGCTTAATAATTTAATCAGCAATTTGTTCGCCACTGTTCTTTAATTAGAGCAGCTTAATCCCAAGCCTAAGTATGTATGTTTGTATTTACGTATGTTCCACCGTAGCGCCTAAACTATTCCCCCGTTTTTGATGAATGGTATCAATCGATTCGTTATTATGGCCCGAGTAACATATAGGCTACAAAACCGAAAAAGAAATTGAGTGTGATTTTTCAGTAGTCGGGTTTTTAGTGGTAATACAGCGTGTAACGGAAAGGGTATAATCATCTGGAATACTGTGGTACGAACCATCAAACTGAACAACTTTCTCTATGGAACCACCATCGAAATCGTAAAAAAAAATCAGCTGTCCCATACATTTGGGTCGAGTAGGTATTGAAATTTTGTATAGGACAGCTGATTATTTTTTTACGATTTCGATGGTGGTCCCATAGAGAAAGTTGTTCAGTTTGATAGTCCGTACCACAGTATTCCATATGATTATACCCTTTCTTTTATTATACACGCTGTATATCACACAAATTCTTGTTTAGTGGTTGTACTACATATTAGGTACGCCTCTGCTTAATCCTTCGGGGGCTACAGGCATAATTTGTTATGTAATGTAGGTTATTTATCAATCAATCATCAATATATGTATGTGCGTAAGCCGATAATGATTAGTTTTAGTCGTAAGCTACTAAAACTGCTATTTGTGTTGGATAAAACGAATCCTCTTGTTATTTCGGGTTATAGTCTACCTGTGTGCCAAATTACATCCAAATTAATTTAGAATGTAGATTATGATTAAGTAATAGACATCCAAACTGACTAATATGAAGAAAAGATGGATGGATCCTGTGAAGAATGTGAAAGAGAAAGGAGTAAATGATGCCGTGATGTCTGACAGGAGAGAATGGAAGAAGAAAATGTTGCGACGACCCCAAATATAATGGGACAAGGGCAGCGATTATGATGATCCAAACTGACTAATATAGGTAATATTATAAAGAGGTAAAGTTTGTGAGGTTGTAGGGGGTAATCTCTGGATCTACTGAACCGATTTTGAAAATTCTTTCACTAATAGGAAGCTACATTATCCCCGAGTAACATAGGCTATATTTACAACGTGCCCGTGGGATAATTTCCGACCAAAATGCGAGTGAAGCCGCGGGCAACAGCTAGGTAAATCCTACCAGGGGCCTTAGTCTGCTATTGCAATAGTGTCAGAATGGTCTATAATTGATTTAATAAGGCCCCTAGCCCACGGCGTATTGAAGCGCGTCCGAAACTCGTTTGACGTGCGTACAAAGGGTAATTCGTCTGCGCGGGGCCTTATTAAATCAATGATAGACCATTCTGACACTATTGCAATAGCAGACTAAGGCCCCTGGATTGGTGTTTATTTGTATCACAAAAATATATTAGCAGCATAAAAAGTCCGTCTATTCAAATAAATCACATGCCATTAGTCCAAGCCATTATTCAACAGTTCTATGAAATGGTTATAACTATAAGTAACACGACAACTAGGTGTAGGGTGTCAATATGGCCCCCTAATTTACGGTAGTAAATTGGATATTATATTTTCTGGTACAAGGGGCCCAGCAAGCAATTCAGTCTTGCAGAGTTGCAGTAAGTAGACACATAGGAAAGTAAGTCTACGTTGAGTCACAGTCTAAGCAGATATGTGGGGTGCATTTAAACCCTCCTGATCAGAAGGTCTAAGTAGCTAAACGTCCAACAGCGCGAAACGTCTAATGAGCAGTAAGTCTAATTAGCAAAATCTCCATGTAGCAAAACGTCTAACTATCAGATGTTCTGTATAGCAGAACGTCTATTAAGCACATCGTCAGATTCTCAAAATGTCTGGCTACTCAGGCACAAAATTCAACACACATATTGCATCGGGAGGGAAACGGACACGGCATTATAATATGAAAATACAGACTCTTTGGTCTATGTACTCGTAGCATAATTATATCATTTCTTTTTAATGGTGACTGACACTTACTGTCATGAATGCTATTTGATTAGCATTACTCATCTCTACGAATGACAAATATACAGCGTGTAACAGAAAGGGTATAATCATATGAAATACTGTGGTACGGACCATCAAACTGAACAACTTTCTCTATGGGACCATCATCGAAATCGTAAAAAAATAATCAGCTGTCCCATACATTTGGGTCGAGTAGGTATTGAAATTTTGTATAGGACAGCTGATTATTTTTTTACGATTTCGATGGTGGTCCCATAGAGAAAGTTGTTCAGTTTGATGGTCCGTACCACAGTATTCCATATGATTATACCCTTTCTGTTACATGTTGTATATATGATGCTCTGTGGACAACACAATGCACGCTCACTCTGTGCAGTCTTGAAGTTTGTGCTGAAACAAGAGAAGCAAATGTAAGGTGTATCTATTCATACACGAAATCTTTTAAGGGGTCATTGTACTCATCATTATGAACAACTTTCACTATGGGACCAACCCCGAAATCGCCAAAAAAAAATCAGTTGTTCAGTACATTTTGACGAGTTAATGCGATCATATTGTAGGGAACAGCTGATTTTTTTTCGCGATTTCGAGGTTGGTCCCATAGTAAAAGTTGTTGATAATGATGAGTACAATGACCCCTTACATACAGAACGGAACAGCTTTTTTTTTCTTCAAAATGATGTACTGTATACGTAGTACCTACGTTTGTGTCGGTATCCCATCCACTCTGTAGACATATTCTATAAAGTTCAGTAGTTCAGCTCACTCAAGTGAGCGCGCACAATTCGAAAGCGAACTCATTTGTTTTTAAAAGTAAATCATCGGGGATTCACAACGAGATACCATTCGAATTTCGAACGTGATGTTTTTGAAGACCGAAAGAGTTACAAAATCAAAATCAAAATCAAAGCATTTATTTCAAGTAGGCCAGTTACAGGCACTTTTGAACTGTCGAAACAAAGATAACAATGAAATGTAGCTACAGTCCCAGTCACAAGGCATAAAAACTGTGAAAGTACTGTAGTTGCCCATTCCCTAGCGTAGATCTCTATGGAGAAGAACGGGCAAGAAACTCCATGGACACTCTTTTAAATCAGCATATTGTTACAAAACCTTGGTTACATCATTCATATTGAGATGGTACATTATGTGAGAACGATGTAGCAAGATGTGCACGTTAAAAGTGTCCATAGTAAACACAAAAAAGACAATTAAAAAAAAATTAAAATAATTAATTCAAATAAGCCGTGGCAACTAAGAGATGACCAGTCACAACTGACAGCGCCCGTTCACGAACATGACGCATGGATCAGCACCATTCAACTCAACCATTTTGAAGGGAACTAAATGATCCGACACACGCGCCACCATCAGCGAGACATTGAGTGAGTTACTTCTTGGTTACAGCGCAGCATGCTTTTGGTGCTAGAATTACATTATCAGAAGGCAATATTGGGAAACATCTGTGAAAATTGTGTTCAAAAAACAAGATTGGGGCGTTAGTTCCGACAATGACCAAAAGAACTATACAGCGCTATACTCAAATTCAAAGCATTTATTCCAAATTAGCTATTCGACCTTCGACCTTCGTCAGCGAGAAATGAGTACTTATAAATTTTACTTCTCTATTTAAATCGGATCGTATACATTGCAGCCGTGCGAAGCCGGGGCCGGTCGCTAGTTAATAATATAAAGGGTTTAATATTTTTTTACACGGAACCCTAATAAGTACCTTTATCTAAAATAAAAGTAGCCTAAGATACTCCTTATAACTTCAGCTATCTGAAAGTAAAAGTCCCGTCCAAATTAGTCCAGCCGTTTCGGAGATTAGCCGGAACAAACAGGCAGATGGACAAACATTGAATAAAAAAATTGTTTTTTTTTTTTATAAGTACCGCTGTTATTTTGAAATTACAAACCGACTCTTCCATTTTATATATTTGTATAGATGGACCAGTCACAAGCACTTTTAGTCAAAAATGTTCGTAAATTCTCCTACAACACATTTCCAGCCTCAATTTTCATCTGAAATTCAGCTGAATACCTCATAACATACAGGTGTTCGGATAGAATAACGTCGGCATATAATCAGCGCAAACAATGGCTGCGTCAAGCTCGTTTTGTGGACCATTGTCTTGCACTACGTGGGAATATTGCGTAGAGCAGACATACAACAGTAGTACCACTCATAGGAACGAAGATATATCATCTTGAAACATTACATCACGCCGGTATTCCCCAAAGGCAGAGGCAGAGATTTAGAGATGTACCTAATATTTCCCGTGACCCAAGGGCTGGTTTTTACCTTGGCCAAAGACTTAGCATTGCCATACAACGTGGCAACGCCGCCAGTCTCTTGGGTACATTACCAGTTGACAGCGTTAAGGAGGAGTTTTTTGACGCCATTTTTTAAGCTTATTCTTAAGTTAGTTACTTTAGGTTATTTTAATTTATAAATTTTAATATATATAATAGTATTACACCCACATTACACCAGTTATTGTTGAGTCTTTTGTAATAGAGAGCCAGGTATTGCCATCAACCGGTCACAAATCGAGACTCCGTGGCTGCTGCTGAGAAATTCCAGCAGAAGAACCCAATAACACTTTGTATGATCCTGGAATCAAAGCCAGGACGTCATGCTCAGTAGTGGTGCTTACGACCACTAGAATAACGGGGAGAGATTAAACATAGTTTGGCCAAAACGAGTCTATCAATATTTCAGCCTGACTGTCTCTTTCCATATCTGACATAAGTAAGTAAGTAAGTTTTAAAAAGGTGAATCAAAGAAATATATAATCTACTAGAGACGCGCCCGCGTTCGCACGGGTGCAATGTCATACATATAAACCTTCCTTTTGAATTTTATTAAAAAAAACCGCATCAAAATCCGTTGTCTAAAGTTCGATATTGGTATTCGTGGTCTAGATCTAAGCATACATAGGGACAGACAGCGGGAAGCGACTTTGTTTTAAACTATGTAGTGATACAAATAATAGTACATTATGATATAAGTGCGGTAAGTTGAAAATTACAGCCGAGGCGATATTGCTAGCCCCTAGCCGTAGGATAAAATCGCACGTATAATATTAAAGCGCACGTAACTATGTCATACGACGTTTTATAACATATTTGCGAGGAAATAAATAAAACTGCCTTGAGACTTCTGGCGGTATCGAATTAATACATTCATCATTACTTGACGACATTTTCAAATAAAAACAATACAGCGAAAAGAAAAAACGCGCGGAATAATTTTTACTTGTTCACAAATTAGCGATATCAGCGCTACTTTTTAAGGCAAAGTCAAAAAAACAGCCAGTATTACTAATAAAGTAAATTAATAGGTTTGTGTTTTTGTTACAGATAAATGGTTGTAATTTATTGTCAAAATTAATTAAATTACAGAATTAAACGTTTATTTATTTTATTTTATCTCACAAAGTTAATTTTATTCATAAAATGTTGACCACTTTTCTGACATAAAAACTCTTTGCTAAGATTTAAAAAAATACCGTTCGTTTTAGACAGAGCATCTTGATAAACCGTGCGTTTTACATTACAATAACGCACAAATCCGTAATGAGATACAATACGATATTGAAATTGGTGAAATTATAAATAAAATTGAAGTGTCTGCTAGTAATTTCAAAATATCAGCCTTTTACTGAATGCATATAAAAGTATATTATATGTATAATAATTTATAACAAAATACTTTTTTTTTGTCTGTTCGTTCCGGTTTATCTTCGAAACGACTGGACCAATTTTAAAGGGACATTTACTAACAGATAACTGATGTTATACAGAGTAACTAAGGCTACTTTTATTTATGAAATAGTATTAGGGTGCAAACAAATTAAAATACTTGAAATTGTTCACAAAATCCGCTTCAAATAGGGAAGTAATATTTTGAAATAATTTCACGCTGATGAAGGTCGCTTCCATTAGCTAGTTGGTATATAAACTCATGCCTTTTTCTCGTGGTAGCAAAAACTACGTCTTTACATACACCAAATACCAAACAAAGAAATAATATATTTCATTACTTGAAGATAGAGGGGACAGTCATGCACAAGTCTGTGTTTCTCGACAGCTACAATCTGGAGACATCAAGTCAAGCAAAAAAAAAAAACATAAAAATTCGATGAAGATTATTTTACGAACCCAATCTCTCTTTTGACCCAGTTCAGCACCAAACTGAACACACAAACGATAAAAACAATATTCTAACCATTGAACCACCATTTTAACGACGCACTAATAACCGTGAGAAAATAAATACATAACTCCAATGTTTTTCCTTAACACACAAACAAATCATGTTTTATGACGTTTTAAAATGCCGTATCCATAAAATAAAATATTACTACGCATTTTTTTATGACGTCTTAAGTGCTTTATAAATATTTTATTTTATGCGATTGTGTTGAGAAAAATCTCTATAATAGTGGAAGATTTAAGTACTAAATACTAACTAACTTTTGCCTGCGGCTTCGCTCGCATTAATTTAGAATTTGAGCTATACAGGTCGTCTAGCGCCACCTCTTTCCCACACTGGAATTGCTCCTGCTTTAAGACGTCATAGTATCCCCCCAGGAGGTTACTGAAACGGTTCAATACCTAGCCTTTTCCCTTTATAAGACGTCATGGTAGGTCACCTGGGGCCTTAGTCTGTTATTGCAATAGTGTCAGAATGGTCTATCATTGATTTAATAAGGCCCCGCGCAGACGAATTACCCTTTGTACGTACGCCAAACGAGTTCCGAACGCGCTTCAATACGCCGTGGGCTAGGGGCCTTATTAAATCAATGATAGACCATTCTGACACTATTGCAATAGCAGACTAAGGCCCCTGTTTAGCCGTAGTGTTTGCGCCCACTGGTACAACGAAGGAATCTAATTTTTATTTAGTTGGTGTTTGTTACCATTTCAAGCAAAAATGATGTGTCGGATTTGGTTAAAACTTGGCACACAGATAAAGTAGGTATCGTACGATCTAATGAATGGTGGTTTCAAAATGTCGGCACCGTGCTCGTGTTCAAATTGCGAAAGTAGGCATCGTGCTACGAAATCATTTATAACCTGGATTAACACAAATAATACTTTTTATATTGGCAATACGATCCCGTGGGACAATTTACCGAACTCCACGTGGGCGAAGCCACAGGCTTAAGCTAGTATTTCATAAATAAACAACTAGTCATCAATGTATGACGAGCCTTCTGCCTCTATTTTTATTGTGACTAAAAATAAGTAGTCTTTTAATCGTTTGTGAATTAAGTAAGGTGCTGAGAAAAATATCGCTATCTCGCTCCGTCTAAGAACCATCTGATCAAATATAAAGATAAAAAAATACTCATTATTAATGTCTTGCAATTAGGATGTTTTCATCGCGGGCCTGTGGATGGTGAGCTATGGGCTAGCTTGCCGTCCGTCCGTCTTATGACGACAGGCCGTGTCGACGGCGCGTTCGTGTTCCACGCGCGCCTCAAAGAGAGTCAGCAAACAGGAAGGGGTCCGTAAGGACCGATGCCTGCTAGGGTTGCGGGACTGTTCGAAAGAGATACCGCGGCCCTGGAACACAAAGGGCAAAGGAAGGAACATGGATGGGTTTTAGTCATTAAAAGTCTGACACTCCCTCCTGCTCAGCCCAGAGCGGGAGAGGTTATTTGATGACTTCCCATCGGTAAAAAAATAGGATGTTTTCATAAGATAGATATTCAATACAGATTAGCGTAAGCGTAGCAGTAGCCTATAATGTTCCCACTGCTGGAACACACGGCCCCCACTGTATGAGAGGGAAAGGCTATAATCAACCACGCGGGCCCAGTGTGGGTTGGAAGATGTCACATGTCTTCGATTTTTTGGTTCTAGGACATGCCGGTTTCCTCAAGATGTTTTCCTTCACCGTTTTTGAGAGATGATGAAATAAATTACAGAAAGTAATGCGCCTGCCTGGGTTCGAACCCACAACTTACAGTTCGGTCGGGGTCGCCACTGGGCCACCGCTGCTCTCCAACATACAAATTAAGTTGAAGTCAAAACTGTGAAGGAGAAACGTCATAAGGAAACCAGCGTGTTCCACCCGCACTAGTCAAGCCAATTCCTGACCTGAGAGAGGAGGCCCGTATACCAGCAGTGGAAACAGTGTTGGCCGACTAAATAGAAGTATTAAGGCACTTGCATATGAGCCAATTAACAACTCTTCCAGAGGTTAAACATTAGTATGATCCACTTTTCATTTTTACGTGCCTCGGAAAGCACGTTAAGCCGTTGGTCCCGGCTGTGGCCAGTCAAGCAAGTCTGATAACCAGTCTTACCAAAGGGTATTGTATTATCCAGTAATAGCTGGGTTGTGTGGCTCCGATAGGCAGTCGCTCCATGTAAAATACTGGTATTCAGCTGCATCCGGCTAGAAAGAAATAAAGAAAAAGTAATAATGAGTCCGCACAGGACAAAAAATTAAAAAGAAATGGTTAGACTGGAAGCCGACCCCAACATAGTCAATAAAAGGCTAGTTATTGGTGGAAGCGGGCCTGTGGATGGTGAGTAATGGGCTAGCTCGCCGTTCGTTCGTCTTATGACGACAGGCCGTGTCGACGGCGCGTTCGTGTTCCACGCGCGCCTCAAAGAGAGTCAGCAAACAGGAAGGGGTCCGAAAGGACCGATGCCTGCCAGGGTTGCGGGACTGTTCGAAAGAGATACCGCGGCCCTGGAACACAAAGCGCAAAAGAAGGAACATGGATGGGTTTTAGTCAGTACAAGTCTGACACTCCCTTCCGCTCAGAGTGGGAGAGGGCATTTGATGACATCCCATAGGGAAAAAAAAAATGGTGGATAAGTCTATCTATGTACAATTATACATTCCAACATTTCAACCCAAGTTTACAGCAAATGTATTGTACTACAATTCGTGCAATACCACAATAACTGCCCCACCTTTAAATGTCATAGATTCACGGCATTGCGAAAAACTATACGGTTGGTTATACTACTAAAACTATAGACTTTGTTTCGTACTGTTAATAATTAATTCATTGAGGTAGGTAAATGTTTTTGTACGCGTTTTCGACCTTCAGGGCTGTTGAAATGAATCCAATATGGCGTCGTGATTATTTGCGCCAAGGTTAAATGCGATAGAAAGAAAAAAAATGTTTAATTTAAGAACTTATTAGGTAATTATAATAATTTCTTGAAATTGTATCTTTAAAAGATTTAAGGGAAAATTAGCATTTCTTCCAAATTTTGTAGTATGTAAATCACCTACTGCAACTGATTTATTAAGATTTTAAATACGTCTGAAGATCTAAATTTCAGACACCCATTTCTTATATAATGTAACAAAACTATAACACAAACAGGACTGGCTGGAAGGACTCAGGTCTCCTTTTTGAGTGGAAATGGACCGGAATCATCACTTAAGTAATCTTTTGTAAAATACGCTAATGCTGTTCCAAAGAGATCAAGATTTTTCTTTTTTACTCGGAGAAAAATATATTTTAGGTCAATAAAACAATTTTCAATGTCAAGTAAAAAAACTCGTGCTAAATATCAAAGATTTCACACTTTAACATTATCTGATCAACCGTTTTAGAGATACAAGGGTACAGACGAACAGATAGATGGCAAAAAACTTACAATACAGCCTTCGGTTACAACTATTCAATAGTTTTCGACAGAAAAAACGCGAACAAAAAAACTTCGTCATGCAATGATGAATTTCGATTTGCAAGATTAGAGGCTGCATAAAATGTGCCAAGTCGTTAGTTATCGTGGCCGGATTTGTAATTGGAGGTTGACCAATGCCAAGGTTTTTCATTGTGAAAATAGTTTTTATTACAATTACTGTTATTTAAGTGTATACTACCCATGCGATTGCAGTGTCCTAGATTCTATGATGGGTTTGTACCTTTTTGTATAGGTTTTTTTTATCTTTTAGTCACTCAATCTACTTAATCGTCTTTTCCCCCCCACAATGTTGGGGTCGGCTTCCAGTCTAACCGAAGCAGCAATACCAGTATTTTACATGGAGCGCCTGCCTATTTGACCTCCACAACCCAGTTAGTACTGGGTAATACGATACCCCTTGGTAAGAGGGGTTGTCAGACTTTCGGGCCACTGACTACCTGTAACGACTGTCAAAGATTTACAAATGACAGCCGAGATCAACGGCTTAACGTGCTTTCCGAGAAAACTCGGTATTTAATGGGTGGTCACCCATCCACGGACCAACCGCACTCAATCTACTTAAATTTCCTATCAAGCAACGCACAGCCTAACCTAACCTAATACCTTTTGACGAAGTTGAACAAAACGGTTTTTTTTTTGTTGTTTATCAGGATTCCTTAGATTGTTTCGAAGAAGAAAGGATTTTTGACAATCCATTCCCTAAAGATATTAAAATATTCGTAATTTTTAGCAATGAGAAATCTCATCGCATTTATAAATCAGGTCACTTCTCGCTGTGAAAGGGAATGAGACATTGTACGACCTGAACGACCCGAAAATCTGGACGACCCGAATGGCGCAGCGATAGTGAGGCTGCCTTACGTTCTTAGGGTCCCGGGTTTGAATCCCGGTAGGAGCAAATGTTTGTGTGATGTGCATGGACATTTGTTTCCGAGTCATGGATGTTTATATGTATAATAAGTATGTATTTACAAACAAAAAATATCTATGTAGTATTATCAACTATCTGGTGTCCACGACACAAGCCTCGTTGCTTAGTGTGGCACCTAGATGGCGCTGTGTGTAATGTCCAGCGATATTTATTTATTTATTTATTTATTGTAGCGGAATATCATCCTCACAGTTATAACACAGCATGTAGGGTATAGTGACATTATTGTGTTAAACAAACTTTTTATATGTACCCACTATCTATTAATTTTTTATAACATATTTTGTATATAAGAAACCGAATTTTAGAAATACATTCATTACCATACTCAACCTCATCACGAGTCTCATTTCCATATCCTGCGTGTCCTAACAGTGGTGTCAATCAACTATGCAGGCCTATGCGGGTATAGGTTCCTCACCTTGATTTAGTTCCCAGTTTGTATAGTACTATTAAAGCCTTGTGTAAAGCACTTCAAGTTGTCAACCCCAACCCCCAACTGTCAAACCCAATCAACCTTGAACCTTGAATGCTTCTGCGATAAAGTTGAAACCCTAATTATGACAGATTGAAGTAGCTTGATGTACTGGCGTCTGTACAAAGTACGCCCCTGTTTTGTTTGTAGTCGGTACGTTAGCATTGGCCACTGATACATAACCGTATTCTAATCACTTCGAAATTCGAACGGTGTCTCGTTGTGAATCCGCGATGATTTACTTTAAAAACAAATGAGTTCGCTTTCGAATTGTGTGCGCTCACTTGAGTGAGGTTCAAATTGAACTTTACAAAATAGCACTGTACTTTGGTTGTCATATATTTTAGTTTTCCGTGAAGAAGCAAAGAGTGATTCACAGTCATTTGATTAACATATAAGAAGGGTGTTTTCTTTTCTACACATGTAAATAAAGGGGGTTACTATGGCAGTGGTGAGCCATTGAATTTATTAGCAACCTATTTTTTTATGTCAAAGCTCTACATCGGATTTTGTTCGGAAATTTCTACCTAAGATTTTTATAAAAGAAAAATATACTTTGGTTTCTGTCAAGCGTGACCAAATCTGTCATTAATGTCTAGATTTATTTCGGTCAACATAATCACAATACCTCAGTTTGATTTACTAAGCTGGGACAGTAGGCTTTCGAATATACGGGTTATGCTTAATTTTATAGAATATAGTAACTTCTAGTATCTTGTGGCTAAATAATAACAAACGCTCAGGCCTATCTTCAGGTTAAGCCGCTTGGCTAAGTTGCTCTGTGGATGGGTGAGCAGTGAGCACCCATTACATACCAAGTTTCCTCCGTGCCTCGGAAAGCACGTTAAGCCGTTGGTCCCGGCTGTCATTTGTAGATCTTTGACAGTCGTTACAGGTAGACAGTGGCCCGAAAGTCTTTTTTTTTTTTTTTTTACCGATGCGTAATAATCAAATAACCCCTCCCGCTCTGGGCTGAGCAGGAGTGTCAGACTTTTACTGACTAAAACCCATCCATGTTCCTTCCTTTGCCCTTTGTGTTCCAGGGCCGCGGTATCTCTTTCGAACAGTCCCGCAACCCTGGCAGAACCGCTGCTTACCCCATTAGGCTACAGTCGTGACGAGTAAACAAAAATGTCCTTCATATCTCAAAAAAACCTTACAATTAGTTTATTTGTTAAAAACTATGGCTAGTATTGTTGTAAATAAATAATTTATGTCGTTTCGTGTGTACTATCGTCGTTCCACGACATGGCAGTGAAAATTTATCATGTTGTGATATCATTAACCTATAGAGGGTGTTGGAAAAATATTTTTGTCATTATTTTCTTTAGTAACAGTTCTGCCTAGCCTTGATCCGACTATTTTGGGGTTGGCTTCCAGTCAAACAGAATACCAGTAATTTACATGGAGCGACGATACCCCTTGATAAGACTGGTTGTCACAATTTCGGGCCACTGACTTCCTGTAACGACTATCAAAGATCTATAAATGACAGCCGGGACCAACGGCTTAATGTGTTTTCCGAGGTACGGAGGAAACTCGGTATGTAATGGGCGGTCACCCATCCACAGACCAACCTAGGCGAGCGCGGCTTTACCTAAAGATTGATAAGAGCGGCTGTTACAGCCTTCTCTCTATGAGAGGGAATGGGCTATAATCCACCACGCAGGCCCAGTGCGGGTTGGTACTAAACTGTGCATGTGCATAATATAAACGCTCAGTTTAAGTATGTTGGTATACAAAGACAGTCGTTCTCCTTGACATTTTACTACAACCATCAGAAAGTACCTGCTTGTATTAGTTTTGCCTTTGCAAAGGCCAATTGGTACTAACAGTAATGGTAGAACAGTAAATCTTCGTTTTGGTCCCACTGCTTAATCAACTCATCTATAACTATACTAATATTATAAAGAGGTAAAATTTGTTTGTAAGTTTGTATGTAGGGGGGTAATCTCTGGATCTTCTGAACCGATTTTGAAAAATCTTTCACTAATAGGGAGCTACGTTATCTCCGAGTGCCATAGGTTATATTTGCAACGTGGTTGGGGATAGTTTTCGACCAAAACGCGAGCGAAGCCGCGGGCAACAGCTAGTCTTCTATATTTTAAAGAGGTAAAATTTGTTTGTATGTTTGTTTGTTTGTACGTAGGGGGTAATCTCCGAAACTAATGATCCAATTCAAAAAAATCTTTCACTGGCAGAAAGCTACACTATTCGTGGGTGCTATAAATTGGCTATAAATTATATTTATATCATGCATACTAGCCGAGCTATAACATTTTTTTGTGGACGAAGTCGCGGCTAAGTGCTAGTAGGTACTACGATAGGGATACGAGAGAGTGGGCTATAATAGCCACGCTGGCCCAGTGCGGGTTGCTAAGTGAATATGTCTTCGAATGTTTGATTCGAGCTAGGACATGCTGGTACCCTCACGATTTTTTCTTTACCGTTTTGAGAGCAGTGGTGAGGAATAAAATTACACAAAGGAACTCGCCTGCCTAATATTGAACACTGTAAAAAAAAAATAGAGATCACCCTGTATACAACTGTTTTGTTTTTGACGATACGTCAATTTTTGACGTTGTAAAGTAGCGACGCATCGGCACGCGTTCCCAATTTAAATCCCAGCACCTTATTGGCTGAAACCTCACAATAGGGAAGGGATAAACCCCGCCCATCTACAACTACGGAATACTGCTTTTATTTGGTCGATGCTGTTATGGTAGTCAAATACCTTGAATTTTAACGATTTTAGCCGAGTATTCACGAAAGAACCCGATCGAAAGATCAAGTACAAAGGTAAAAATACGTTTGATGGATTCTGGTTTACTACGAACCATTTTTAGGGTGAAGCCTTGAATAAATCTGCCAGGGTTGCGGGACTGTTCGAAAGAGATACCGCGGCCCTGGAACACAAAGGGCAAAGGAAGGAACATGGATGGGTTTTAGTCAGTAAAAGTCTGACACTCCCTCCTGCTCAGCCCAGAGCGGGAGGGGTTATTTGATGATTTTCCATCGATAAAAAAAAAGCCTTGAATAAAGCGTCTATTGGTTTAGAAGTCGAACAACTAGGTTTTGAAAGCTCTCTGAATGGACATAACATCACTCCTCTTATCCCCGAAGGGTTACGCAGAGGTGTACCTAATAATACATCCACATTTCGCCAGTTGTGTTTAAGTCCCATGTTATAGGCGGCGAGCCTGTTGCCACCAACCGGGCGCAAATCATTGCTGCTACTGAGAAATTCCTGATGGAAAAACACTATAACACTTTGCCCGACGCGGGAATCGAACCCAGGACCTCACCACCTACTAATACACTATCTACATATTAGATACTATACATATCAGAAAGATGTACCGCCTGTGCGTTGGTGGCTCTTCCACCCTGTATACAATACGGTATATACAAGAAATACAAAACTTTTTTTATTTCTTAAAAATACCTTGTATTGGACCATAAAAACATTGCGGTACACTTGTTTAATTCTCTAATACAACACTTATTTTACAATTTAATACTTTATGTAGCGTGTTTTTGGTGAAACGGAACGCAAACACAAAACGCATCGATTCCGCTAGTGACGTCAAATGATATGTGTCAAAGAAACACTTTTAGTTAAAAAGTACTTAAAGTTTCACTAAGATTTTACTATAATATTGTTTTTGCAATTTTTGCTTAAATAAAGCACTTACATTATAGTGATTATAGTAAAACTATTCTAATAAAGGCAACAAAAAAATTTGAACCGTCGCGGTCGTAGAAAATTGTAGGAGTTTAATTTTTTTTTGTGCGACAAGCAGTACTTGAAATTAACTTTTAATTATTTTCTTGGATTGATAGTACTGCACAGTATTGATTTAAGTGAAAAAAAATTACATGCATATTCCCTAATACAACACACGAGAGGTCTCAGAATTAATAGTAATACATGCACCGGGCGAAAGTGATGCGTTGCCTTTTGGAGTCACTTTCACTAGTTTACCAAGTCCAATGTTGTCTATTTGTTAACATGTGGCTCTCATATTAATTAGAACAATGTTACCAGTCTGCCTCAAAGCGTTACTGCTGAATAAGAAGGTCCTGGGTTCGATTTGCAGAATTGCAGATCAGGCAAAGTGTTTTTGGGTATGCCAATCTGAATCTTCAAGTCCACTGCTGGACATACACCTCAATCGCACGCCACACAACTCGATTCTCAGCAACTCTCATCCAGTTGCTACCAGCCACCATGCAAAGATCGTCACTCCACCGAGCCCGAAGGCGTCCCACCTTACGTTTGCCGATTCGCGGTCTTCACTCAAGAACACTTCTACCCCAACGGTCATCGGTTCTACGGCTAATAATATGACCGTGCTTCTTTAAGTAGTAGCCTATAGTTTATATTTGTACCCGGTTGATGCCATTAAGGCTCACATCACATATGCCTGAATCAGAGCTGGCTCATATACGTCTTACAGTTTTTTTGTCTCTTCGGTTGCTTATGTCGGCAACTTCATATTCTAATTGAGGTGTCTCTACGATAGTTTATTTTACGATATCTCGATGGTGCTTGAATAAGCTTTTCTTTTCATCTGTAGGCTGTAATACCTATTGTTTAGTTCCTATTACCACTAGATTTTGAAAGTGATATAGTTCTAACGCAAAGATGGAGATTGTCTAAAAAGCAGTTAATTAAGTAGATACCTAGATTTGAATGGGTGACCACCCATTACATACCGAGTTACCTCCGTGCCTCGAGAAGCACATTAAGCCGTTGGTCCCGGCTGTGATTTATAAATCTTTGACAGTCGACACAGGTAGTCAGTGACCCGAAAGTATGACGAGCGAGTATATCGTATACCCTGTACGAACTGGGTTATGGAGACTAGATAGGCAGTTGCTCCATGTAAAATACTGGTATACAGCTGCATCCGGTTAGACTGGAAGCCGACCCAAACATATTTGGGAAAAGGCTAGGCAGATAACATTGGTAGAACCTCAACTAAAGAAGACTTAGCACCCAAACTAGTAGACTTAGTCCCATTTCTTCTGACCGACCCGCAAAACTTTCCTTATTGAAGATAGTATGAATAGCTACGTCTAAATATTATTATAATTTTCCACCGCAACAAACAAGCCAGCACGTCTCCTAAAATGTCATGGGCAAAACACAGTACCTCAGCCTCGTATCGACCAAACTGTACACCAGCGAGTAGCAACGGTTTCGTGTTCCCACGATGACGTGGCTTGCTATCAGAGTCAACGTTGTAAAGCGGGAAAGCTAATGTTGTGATCCGTTGGGGGGATACTAAGATTAAATATTAAGATATTAAGATTTGGGTAATGAGAAAATATTAGACGTCTTCGGAATATCAAATCGTTAAAACCTGACGAAAAATTACCCCAAACTACTGGTCCATTCAATTGTGGGATAAAAATTGTTGATACTGAAAAATATCAAGATTAATAAGGCTTTGAAAAACTTTGTGAATCTTGAAGAATAGAAAAGTAATCTTATTGGACCTTTAAGTATGTCCCATATAATAGGGGGCGAGCCTATTGCCATCAACTGGGCACAAATCCAGACTCAACAAGTCAATAAACTTCACTTCGGCATTTAAAACGGCGTAAATGAAATCATGCACGAATTCTGGAGTGCTAAAAAGTAAAGCTGAATAGGTAACCTTAAAAAGACCTACGATTAGGCGAAATGAAATCTAAATGACCAATAGATGATGTCGAAACGCTCGAGTCATGGGGCCCGAGAGCTCTCCTTTTTTAAGGAAATATCTCGCCGACTGGTCGACACTTCGCGTGACCAAGGCTGGCTGGCTCTTTCTTTGGTCAAAGAATTAGCATTGCCATTCAACGTGGCAATGCTGCCTGTCTTCTGGGCACGTTTCCGGATGACATCGATGGGGAGGAGTACTTTGACGCCTAATTAAGTGTCCTATTGTCGTCGTTGTATACAATATGTAGGAACTTAGTTTGAGTCTTCTTTTTAGCATTATTTTAGTTCTATTTGTAGTCTGTATATAATATACAAAGTAGATATAATTCCTAAATATGTTACGTCGAATACACCGATAGATTAATTTAAAAAATATATATGATTTCAGAGTAATCAAGTTCTTTTAAATTCTCATTTCAACAAGAAATATTGAACTCAATCAAAAAGTAGACCTCCTTATCAAAATGACTGATTGTAATCGTGAATTAATTTCATTCCAAGATTTTGACCTCAAACGATGTCTTCTTTTATCGTTGACAATTTGTAAATTAGTTACGCAAATATACATGAAAATTTACATAAAAAATATACAATCATGTTATTGCTTATTGCTGACAATTAATTTTTGGGGCTCTTAAAGCGGTTTAACTATTTGTTTAACATTTTTATTTTTAATATTTATGAAAACAGGTTTTTTTACTTAACAGAACATCACGCCTGTAATCCCTGAAGGGGTAGGCAGAGGAGTACCTAATAGTACACCCACATTTCGCCGGTTATGTTAAAGTTCCATGTAATAGGGGGCGAGCCTAATGCCATCAGCCGAGCACAAATTCAGACTCCGTGGCTGAGAAATTCCTGATGGAAAAACCTAATAACAATTTGCCCGACCCGAGAATCGAACCCAAGACCTCATGCTCAGCAGACCAACGAGGTTGTCATAATGAAAGCCTTTGTCCTTTTTTTTTAATCCTCTTTTTTTCTTAATTAATCTTCACAATTTCAACCAGGATCTATGGAATACTTACTCAAACAAAACATAAACGATTAATTTTAAAACACAGGGGTGTGAAACAATTAACGTAATTACTGTAATGTAGTAATGGCTGACAGGTCAGTCGCACGACCCCGTTTGACGCGTATATCCGTTTATAATTGGTGACACCCCTGACTCATGATACTGGGGTGATTGGGGTAGGTAATTATGGGATCATGTATGTCAAAAAGTGTAGTGTGAACATCAGTACAAAATGAGGACTATCGTTTTTGAGCTCACCAGATGGCGCCACTGTCGAGTAAGGTCATGTCAATAATTCTATTTATTACTATAAAGTACCAATAACGTCATAAAAAGTTCATTTTATTACGTAAAACAACATAGTGTAAATTTCAGACACATATTTACAATATTCTCCCTAGAATTACTCGTAGCAAGAATAAACATTTAAAAATCATTTTACCTCCAAGTACTAACAAATGAGATCCTAAGTTGCTATTAAAATCCTCATGTCATAATTGATGAGGAATGGCTCAATCTAGACCACAATCGTGAATATTACTAAAAATACGTGATAAAAACACTCTATGACATCTGACATTTCGGTGACCAAACGCTACACTAGCGCCTCTAGCGGCAAATTCATACGCGATAGCCCCCATTGCAGTCAAAGGTCATCAAGTGTGTATGTACGGGAAGACAACGCATATGCACTTGAGATCTGAGCCGTCTATGAACCCCAATATCAGTGGGGATTGTCTTTGCTCGAATGAGTGGAGTTCGCATCGCTGAATTTCGGGCCAAAAATGTTTGAACTTTTTGTCATCGATCAAAATCAAATCAAAATCATTTATTTGCGACATGACATATTTAGGAAGTAGATATATCTACTATGTACATTATGTACACACTACAATTAGAACTAAAATAATACTAAAAAGAAGACTACAACTAAGCTTCGCTGTCACCCGGAAACGTGCCCAGAAGACTGGCAGCATTGCCACGTTGAATGGCATACTTATTCTAATTTGCGTGAATAAGGTACATGTATATTTGATTCCTCTCTCTGGAGCCCTGACCGACGGTAGATTGTACCTTGTCCCCGATACCGGTAAATATGTAGATATTAATCTCGGTATTCTGCAATTAATTTCGGCGTGCAAATTTTACATACCAATACATGATACTAAGAAGAATAAAATTGTTATGCACCTTTTTAAGCAATTTCTAACTAAACAAAAGATAGGTACTGAATTGCATGTCAGAAGTGTCAAAGTGAACACCCTTAAACACTGAGGACAAAATAAAATAAAATCTTCATTAACGTCTACCAATAATGGATCTACTTTTTTCTCCTAATTGGTGATGTTCTTTAAAAAGGTCAGGTGCGTAGTATTCGTACGATGTATGAACCATGATGTACACACACAGTAAAAGGATCTTCCTGTCTAGCTTGATGCAGCTGAATACTAGCATTTTACACTAGCTGTTGCCCGCGGCTTCGCTCGCGTTTTGGTCGGAAATTATCCCACGGGCACGTTGTAAATATAGCCTTTAGGACTCGGGGATAATGTAGCTTTCTATTAATGAAAGAATTATCAAAATCGGTTCAGTAGATCCAGAGAAACTGTACCCCTTTATAATATTAGTATAGATGGGGTGACTGCCTTTCTGACTTCCACAACCCAGTTAGTACTCGGTAGTACGATACCCAGTGGTAAGACTGGTTGTCAGACTTTCAAGCCACTGACTAACTATAACGTCTGTCAAAGATTTCTGCCAACTCACATAGGTAAAAGGCGTCAGTGTTTTGCCGGTATGTATGTGTACGTGTGTGCCTTCTAATCTAACGAGAAATACCAGCACATCAAAACTCACCTGCCCAAGCTACAGCCCCTCTTAATTTCAATAACTAAAATATACAAGCAAAGGTGCGTCATAATAAAGGTCATCTGCTGCCCAGCCCTCCATTGTGTAGTCGTTATAATAGCCAGCGTGGGAATATGGCAGAACTACTGATTGTTTTTTATAATTACTTGTTGGTACTGGCAAATATGATTCGGAAATGATCGGGTGTTTTCGGATTTATACGTATTAAAACAATAGCGTTGTAAGTAAATCTGGTGAATTCATACAAGCGTAGTTTGGGAAATTCAATGCAAATTGCAGCTTATGTTGACCGAAATGCGATAGGTTTCTCTTCCCAAGATTTTTGTATGAAGCCTGGCCGGCCGAATTACCGCCATTTTTTTTTCTAATTTGCTGTCTCGCATAAAACTTATATTAATCGATAGTTGGAAGTAATACAAACAAGTTTTGTATAAGAGAAAATGTTCTAAAGTGTCACGTTTCCGAGATATGAGCTATCAAAGTTTTAAGTCCATTCACTGATGGCATCTGCAGTACAACGTTGTAAAAATACTAAAATGGCGGAAGTAGCCAGTAGCCATTAAATTTAAATCCCTTTGTAGTAGAATTTAGCGGTAGCTCTATGCTAATCTAATGGGGGCTACTGCGTATGAATTCGTCGCTAGAGGCGCTAGTGTAGCGTGAGGTCACCGAAATGACAGAGTTCATAGTGTTTGCGCGTTGCGTGCTTTTTATCACTTATTTTTACTAATATTCACGATTGTGGTCCAGATTGAGCTATTCTTTATTAAATAAGAATTGAAGATTTTAAGTAGCAACTCAGGATCTTTTTTGTTATTATGTTTGCTAATTTTAGGGAGAATATTGTAAATAAATGTATCTGAAGTTTACACCGTGTTATTATACGTAATAAAATAAACTTTTAAAGAAGTTATTGGTACTTCAAAGCATGAAATAGAATATTTGACATGACCTTACTTGACAGTGGTCCCAAAAACGATACCCCTCATTATCATCGGCATCATTCTGAACCCGTGAATAATGCACTTTTGTAGAAAAAAGCATTTTTTTTAACTACCGATGATAAATTTATATGTGGGAGAGGATGTTCACAATGATGTACTGAATACATGGTAACTGTTCTTGCGTCGGTATCCCTTTCACCTTGTACTTATTTAGTAGAAATGACCTGATGCTACAGTCAGGATTGTCTCCACACGAATGACGAATGATGTGTTTAAGAGGGCCCTTCCCGGCCCGACTATCGTCAACGCGAGCATGGTCAAAAAGCTTGTTGTTTCATCCAGAGCCACAGCGGCGATTTTCTTTCAACTCTCCCGTCTTACCCCGCCCTGACCCCGCGCAACACGTCTCCCGCGCACCTCATACCGCCTAACGCGATGACATTGAACGAAAAATAGTGTTCGAAAATTTCTTAAACTTGTTCCAGGAAATACGTGTTTTTGAATAAGTCTTACAAGTGTGCGAAATAAGTATTTGTCATTAAGAATCTCCATTCATGTGCAAGGTTTATATCGAGATGTTTTCTTTATTTTTACAGTTTATGAGTATATTATGAACGGCCAAATTTCAGGTAAAATTTGTGCAAAACAGCAATTTTTGAAGGCTTAAACTAAATTTGTTTCTACTTTTTTTTTTTTTTTTTGCATCCATAGAAACCTAGATATAGTGCACAAAATACCTATTAGTTCAAAAAATTCAAAGTTAGATGTATAACAACGACATAATCACGTACGAGCGTTTGTATGAAAAGTATAACGGGTGGGCCGTTCTTAACCGCTCCGTGTACCATTTTGTTAGGATAGTAAATTGGAAAATGACATGCAACGTTAAAAGTTTTTATTATACATTCAATTCAAACCCTGCAATCGAAAGCTTGGGCAGAGGTGCACCCTAACAGTAAGTCCCATGTAATAGGGGGCAAGCCTATTGCCACCAACTGGGCACAAATCCAAGCTCCGTGGCTCCTACTGACAAATTTCTGAAGGAAAACCCCAATAACACTTTGCCTGACCCGGGAATCGAACCCAGGACCTCATGCTCAGCAGTCGCTCTTGTGACCACTGGCCCAAACAGCCAGTAATTTTACGTTTTTGGGTAGGAAATTGGTCATTGACACACCACATTTAAAGTTTTTTAAATTACTGTTCCATATTATAAACAAAAGAAACGCAGCTGCCATCACACTTCATTGATTTGATCACCACCTGATATGTACCTACCCTAATTTATGCCGATACACTCGTGAGATGTAACGCACCATTGATTCGAACCGGTGAACTACTGTAAGCGACTTATTGGTCACTGAGCACCTGTGATACGGTCTAGTAGGCATTGTGGACAGGCAGTTGGGAGATGGATGCGTGGACGTTGTAATAGTATTAACCTGTAGGTGTTATTACCCCAATGGCTACCTCGATGATGCTGCAGCAGTGTGTGAGTATCGAGCTGTGTCGCAAACTATGCCCCACCTATCCTGCCCTCATAGCCTCAAAATATGTAACCTAAATGAACTCTCGTGTGAAGTGACAAAGTTTTGGATTAACAGAATATGCAGTACTGTCGAGCCAACGACACGAAGAGCAATAGGCCTGTCCCACTTAAGGGAAGGGTTATTCGTAACGCGAAAAGAATTGCAAATTAACAAAATTCAAAGACCAAGATTTCCTTTAATAATGAAGGAATAGACAGACGTATGTCTACACCCACTATACGAGCATCGCCACATGATAACAATTGTTTTAGTTTTCACCTGAACAAGCAGTTGCTAATTCGCTGATTTATGTAAATTTGCTGACTAGGCGATTACGCCCGCCACAAGTCACCTACTTTAGGTAATATATATTTTAATGTTTTACCTAATAAGCTGTCAACCATTAACGGACACAAAACAGTGATTTTACTTCCTGTACACATCCCGTGTGATTCGTCCACCTACATACTACATCTCAGTGTGCGGAGCTGCTGCCCGTACACCCACATTTCACCAGTTGTGTTAAAGTCCCATATGACATCGGGGAAACCTATTGCCATCAACCGGGCTCAAATCCAGAATCCTTGCTCCTATTGAGAAATTTCTAATGGAAATACCCAAATACACCTTTTGCTCGCCCTAAGAATTAGGACGTCATACTCAGCAGCATCATTAGCAGTTTTCCGAATAGTAAATCCTAACTTATCATCAGTATCATTTGCGTAGCCTATTCTCAACTATGTTGCGGTCGGCTTCCAGTCTAACCGGATGCAGCTGAATACCAGTATTTAATCTGACCTTCACAACCCATTTAGTACTGAGTAATACGGTACCCGGTTGCCAAACTGAAGTGGCAGTGGGCAGGGCACATTGCTCACAGAACGGATGGCCGATGGGGCCGAAAAGTTCTGGAGTGGCGACCGCGAACCGGAAGACGTTGCGTTGGAAGGCCTACCACTAGGTGGACCGATGACCTGATGAAGTTTCGGGGGATCCGCTGGATGCGAGTCGCACGGGACCGATCAGTGTGGCGACACTTGGGGGAGGCCTATGTCCAGCAGTGAACGTCTATCGGCTGAAATGATGATGATGAATACGGTACCCCTTGGGAAGACTAGTGGTCAGACTTTCGGGACCCTGACTACCTGTAATATGACTATCAAAGATCTACAAATGACAGCCAGGACCAACGGCTCAACGTGCTTTCCGAAGCACGGAGTAATCTCTGTATGTAACGGGTGGTCACCTATCCACAGACCAACCTAGACAAGCGAGGCTTAACCTAAAGATCGACCCGAGCGTCTGGTATTATGTAAGTAGCCACGAGCTCCTCATAGTAAACCTTAACTGTACTTGAGTAAAATAACTTGTATGTACCCAATTATAATTCTGTAGGTACACAAAGAGGTAAGTGAATAAACTATGTATTGAGTATCAAACAGTACCATAAATCACTTGCTGGAACTATTTATGACCTGAGTCTTTTAGAACATTACCTATAGAATCTAACGGTAATCCATGATTTAGTGCCCTAGGTTCAACTATCAGACCAGGTCAGATAGAGTACAAACAGATATTACTTATATTCTTTGTATTTTAGGTAACTAATAAATACTGGCCAGTTTTAGCCTAGTGCTGTGTTGGCAGTACACAGTCATAGGTCTCGAGTTCAAAGCTCTGATATTTCGGATTCATGGGCGTATTGTATAGGTAAATATGACTTGCTTCGGTGACGGAAAGCGAGGAAACCAGCATGCCTGAGAGATATTTCTGGACGGCATGTAAAGCCAAGTCAGAGGCCCATGGGTGGCATAAAAACTCTGACAACAGGTTAGGCACTAACCACACGAAAAAGAAAAGAAAGACCTACTTACGGCCGTTTTTCAATAACTTACTAACAGTTAACGGAACGTTGCTATCTCAGATAAACAGTTACAGAAACATCAACTGTCAACCCTCCGAGAGACAAATAAGCGACGTGGATAGGATATTCCTGTCAATTCATTGTTAACTTTGTTTATAGAAGCACCGATAGCTACTATAGTAAGGCATATTAACTAACCGTTATACGTGAGTAAGTTTTAGAAAACGGTCGTAAATGTGCAATGGCACACATCTCTTTGCCCGTCTTGCGCAACTAACTGCACCCACCAGGACTTAAATGAGGCAAACTACAGAGCCGTCCAGGTTGCTACGTACTGTTCCGACAAAATCTGAGTCATCGATTCGAGAAGAAGTGGCCCTCAAGTCTGACAATCATTCTTACCAAGGAGTATCGTATTTCATAGCAGTGATAGCCTAGTGGTGTGACCGTCGGTCTGCCAAGTCATAGGTCTCGAGTTCGAACCCAAGCCACGAACCTCTGATTTTTCGGATTCATGTGCGTATTGTATAATTATCACTTGCTCCGATGAAGGGAAACATCGTGAGGAAACCAGCATGCCTGAGAGATATTTCTTGCCGGCATGTAAAGCCAAGTCAGAGGCCCATGGGCGGCATAAAAACTCTGACACCTGGTTATGCACTAACCACACGATAAAGAAATGAAGATAGTATTACCTAGTGAATAGGTTGTGGGTTGTGGAGGTCAGATAAGCAGGTTCTCTGTGTAAAATACTGGCATTAAGCTTCATCCGGTTAGACTGGAAGCCAACCCTAACATAGTTCGGAAAAGTCTAGGCAAATGATGCTGAAGAGGCACTTTCAAATACATATAAACAAACTTAAGTAATGAACGCTAAAGAAAAATATCTGGAAAATCTATGCAAACATGTTAAATAAGTAAACATTGTTTTACTTACTCCACACGGCAAGTAAATAATCGACCACCCCCAATATTCAAATTACCCAAAATCATCCCCCTACCGTTTACCTCGTAAAAGGAAAATCACGCTATTGGTCAACATTTTCCCTCCAAACCACCAATGTTTTCCGTGGAAACCGTTAGAAGGCAAATATGCCTGTCCCTTTCTAACTCACTGTCACGGTCGTTTAACTTTCTCTCCGTCTCTTTCCAGCGCTAGGGGAGAAACACAATGTTGACGTTTGTTGTCAGTGCCTTTTAAGTTTAAAGTAATGACGGACGTACCGTACAAACAAAAGAGGTTTTAATCTAAGAACAATAAAAAAGTAAATACAAAAATAGAACGAGTGTTACAAGTGTTAAAAAGAAGTGGATAAATACTTTTTTGTCGTATTTCAATTTGCTACACACTGGCTGAATCGTGACGGTTCGACGCCCATACTAATTCCACTGTGAAATATGATTTAAAAGTGAAAACGAAATTCTATAACAAAAAAAAAAACACTTAAGGCACGTGATGTGGTAAGAACTAACTACATAGCGGAAAATAATTAAATTCACGCAATATCCTTTTGAAGAATATTTAGAAAAAGACATTTAAAAAAAAGACAATCATTTGACGTTTCCCGCGATGTGTCACATTGGGTTCGTTCTCGATGCAACGTGAAATCAAAATACAGATAAATAATGTGTGCTTACTGAACTAAGATGGAATATACTTGGCATATGGAGGACGCGGGACAGGAATCGAACTCACGGACCACACGGTCGCAGAGCAGAGGCCAAGGTAAAATTATGTATATTTATTTATGAGGTTATTTAATTTCCGTGTCTTTAAAATATGCGGGAGGGTACATCGCAATGACTACCTTCGGGTAAGTGATAATATATTTCTCTAAAGATGGGTTTAATAGTCTGGTTTTTAATGTCCCAATCCGGCTCCAGGCAGGATTTATTACAAGTTTTCCTTCTTTCTAAGAACCCAATATTTAATGAAAAATTTAATTACATAAAAGATATTTATCCGGGACAACGTCATCTGCTTGTTCTGGCCAATTGGTCATTGCTTAGCATAATCAGCCTTTTAATGTTCCCATTGCTGGGACACTCGGCCTCCTCTCAATGAGAGGGAATGGGCTATAATCCACCACGCGGGCCCAGTGCGGGTTGGTAGATGTCACATGTCTTCGAATTTATGGTTCTAGGACATGCCGGTTTCCTTACGATGTTTTCCTTCACCGTTTTGAGAGCAGTGGTGATGAAATAAACTACACAAAGTTATGCTCCTGCCTGGGTTTGAACCCACGACTTACTGTTCGTAAGTCGGGGCTGCCACCACTGGGCCACCGCTGCTCTCTCATCATTTGGTCATTGGTCAGGTCATTGCTTGGTCGTCTAGTTTTAGTATAACGTGTCAAAATTGAGACATGCGGAAGCACTAGTTCTCTATCTACAACAAAAAGAAACTAAAGCTTTCTAATACCGAAAAAAGTAGTGTTTTACTTAAATATACTATAATTGTCATATGGCCTAGCCTTATCCCAATATCAGTCTAGATACGTATGCAGCTGAATACCAGTTGTTTATATAGATCGAGTACCTTTCTGACCTCTACAACCCAGTTGTACTGGTAATGCGTTAGTCCTTGGTTATATTTGAATATACATATGTATATAAACGGTACTCAATTGAAAATATAATTAATAGAACAAGTATACAATAAAAAATAAACATACGGACTACCTCCGCGTAACCTCAGCGAATGCAAAAACAAGAATGCGTTGTGTTTAAAAACGTCCCATTCTGATATTATTCAAAACAAGGAATACCTATGATGCAAAATTTCATTATTATGATTGCAAAGAACTGTAAGTTAATAATAGGTGTAACAATACCCTTAACGAAGCCGAAAGGCACTTGTTATCCCCGTCATTGCGATCATTTTTTTGTTCTAGACCATACCTGGTAACCTTCTAGTTACGGAGATATTGGAGGTCAAAGTTCCAACTTTTTCACAAGTATTTTTTTAAATACATGTTTTTAGATTAGATTTTTAATTTAAATACTTCCACGACCCCCGTACTACTCAATCCATCCATCAACACAATGTTTTGAATCCTACCGTGAAACGTAATTTTTCACCCCAAAAAAACTAAGTCGTTTCCCAGCAATAATTTTTGCGTAAAGTCACTTAGTTTGATGTACGGTCACCAAAGGAGTCACCAGGGTCGTCGGATATAGTTGAAGTTTAGTATGAAACCGATGGATGTTTTCGAATAAAATTTAATTTAGTTAATAGAACACAAACAGTTCATTTATCAAATTAAATTGCATTCCAAAACATCGATCAGTTTCTTAATAAACTTCAACTATAACCGACGACCCTGGTTACTTTTCTCCTTTGGTGACTGTACATAATGCTTGGTCGACGTCTTCGTTAAGGGTCTTGTTAGAGTTTTTAAGTTATTTGAACTTACATACATGTTATTTTTATCGAGGATGTATGAAAGGCACGTGGCTAAATAATGACAGCCGCCCGGGTCGATCTTTAGGTTAAGCCGTGCTTGCCTAGGTTGGCCTGTGGATGGGTGACCACCCATTACATACCAAGTTTCCCCCGTGCCTCGGAAAGTACGTTAAGCCGTTGGTCCCGGCTGTCATCTGTAGACCTTTGACAGTCGTTAAGTAGTCAGTGGCACGAAAGTCTGACAACCAGTCTTATTAAAGGGTATCGTATTACCCAGTACTAACTGGGTTACGGAGGTCAGATAGGCAGTCGCTCCATGTAAAATACTGGTATTCAGCTGCATCCGGTTGGACTGGACAGACCCATAGTTGGAAAAAGGCTAGACAGAAAATCATGATTGAAAGGCAATTGTATGTGGCTGACATGAAAATGATAAATGGGATGTGTGGTGTATCGCGATGAGTGGAAGGAAGACCAAAGAAACCATAGGACTGAGAAGAAGACGGGTCGCCACCCTGGGACTTAGAGGCTAAGGTCCTCGCGTCACTGTACCGGTGGTGCAAGTAGGCGCGGACGCAGGGCAGTAAACCGATGCACCGAGACATCGATCAGCGTCGTACTTAATCACTTTTGACTAAGTTTTGTATAAAACAAGTGTAAAAAATGATGGGTGTATGTTTAGGATAATTAGCAGTAGGTATTAGATAAACCGGTCAGTGTGGCGACATTTGGGGGAGGCCTATGTCCAGCAGTGGACGTCTTTCGGCTGAAATGATAATGATGATGATTAGATAAACTATTTTGAACAGACTTAACTTTTTTTATCCTGCTCTGGATTTTAAACTGTGTATGGTAATGGATTATCGTGGTATGGACATGTGATGCGGAGGAATGAGGAAAATGTGGTGAAGAAAATGTTGAGTATGAATTTAGATGGCTATAAGAGTAGAGGAAGACCGAGGCAGCGATGGGTGGACTGTGTAAGGGATGATAAGGCAATAGGTAAAGAAGAAGAAGACATGCTGCGCCAGCCCCAAAATAAATAGTGATAAGAGCAGAAGAATGAAGATGCTAAATTAATCATCTTTCCAAACAAGTTCCTGACTTTGAAAAGGAGCCATACCATATTTAATTCTTGTTCAATCAAACTTCCAAAGTTAATTGTTCATTTAATTCTGTGAATACATTTTTGAAGAGGATTTACACCTCGTTGAACGTGAACGATTTGAATAATGATAGCTATTGTATCTTCTGATGACAGCTTAAATTAATTTGCCTTATTTTTTAAATAGAGATTGGCTCCATTCATAATTATGTTTAATCTACTCAGCATATCGAAGTGCAATGCTGAATCTAGGCGTGTCCCAAACTGCGACTCATCAGCCCTCTTCCGCATACAGTCAGTCCCAGCTGAATGGTTGCCGAGACACAGAGGAAACCCATCCACGGACCGACCTTGCTAACCTTGAAGATCCACCCGTGTGGCTGTTTCTACTAAGCCATAAGCTCCTCATGGGACTATAATATGGTCACACAAAGCGCTGGTTAATCCAATTAAGACTTAAATATAAAGAGGAAAAGGTAAAAAATGCAAAGATCAGAAAGGATTTTGTGTTCACTGGTATTCCCGCTAGAATCATTTGCTTAAATTATCCATTTAACTGACCATGACACAATATGGCTGTTTCTAGCAGGACTGATTGAAGTTCCGCTGTTAATCTGAGAATATTCCCGTATTTTTAAGAACGTTCCCGTTCTATTTTTCAACCTATAATTAAGAGCGGCCAACCCGTCATACTTTTCATACAAACGCTCGTACGTGATTATGCCGTTGTTACACATCTATTTTTGATTTTTTTGAACTAATAGGTATTTTGTGTACTATATCTAGGTTGCTATGGTCGTAAAAAATAAAAAAAAAGTAGAAACAAATTCAGTATAAGCCTCCAATAACTGTTGTTTTGCACATATTTTACCTGAACTTTGGCTGTTCATAATGTACTCTTATACTGTAAAAATAAAGAAAACATCTCGATAGAAACCTTGCACATGTAATGGAAATTCTTAATGATAAATATTTATTTCACAAACTTGTAAGACTTATTCAAAAACACGTATTTCTGTCCTGGAACAAGTTTAAGAAATTTTCGAACACTATTTTTCGTTAAATGTCATCGCGTTAGACGGTATGAGGTGCGTGGGAGACGACTTGTGCGGGGTTGTGGCGGGGTAAGACGGGGGAGTTGAAAGAAAATCGCCGCTGTGGCTCTGGATGAAACAACAAGCTTCTTGACCATGCTCGCTTTGACGATAGGCGGGCCGGGAAGGGACCTCTTAACTCTAATTTTTGACGATTTTTTGATGACCGTCGTTGAAAGCCGGTGTTTGAATCATCAAAAGATTTTGAGCAGCGTACGGTGCAAACTTCCCTGCAAAAGGTTATGGTATAGGACTTGCTCATAAATATATACTAACTTATTTTGCTGTTGATCAAAATAACAACAACTAATTAAAAAGCAACACTTGATGGTTGGTAACACTGCCAAAAAATGAAAGACATTAAATTCCTTTTTGAATCGGAGCTATAATTCAGTTTAGTTTTACTACTAAGCAGTAACAGCCTAGTGGTGTGAACGACGGACTGCATGGTCTCGAGTTCGAACCCCACATTCGCACCTCTGATTTTTCGAATTCATGTGCGTATTGTATAATTATCACATAACACTTGCTTCGGTGAAAGAAAACATCGCAAGGAAACCAAACCAGCATGCATGCCTGATAGATATTTCTCGACGGCATGTAAAGCCAAGTCAAAGGCCCATGGGCGGCATAAAAACTCTGACACCAGGTTAGCGCACTAACCACACGATAAAGATTAAGTTTTGGGGTCAGTTTGGGTGCTATTCCATTAAATTCACGGAGCCTTTCAGGATTCAGAAATCATTTCATCTGAATATCTAACTCAATGCATTGACGTATCTGTAATTTAAGCACACATAACACCAACAATCAAAGAATCGGTTCTCAATATTGTTGTTCTTATATCTTACTACAACTTACTACGAACTGTCTACTGGCGCGGTCAAAACATTCAACAGTCACTTGAAACGAGTACAGTTAATCCAATCGTTAAGACTGTCTCATTGCTAGCAAGGTTACGAGTGCAAAATTACGTGCATTAAACGGTGCAGGAAAACATCGTGAGGGAACCGGCATGTCCTAGAACCGATAGTTCGAAGACAAGCACCTACCAACTTGTTCTGAGCCCGTGTTTGCGCCGGCTTTTAAAGAGGAGGCGTGTGGGTCAGCAGTTTTCTTGATTAAACCTTATATACCCTGTATTTTTAACCAACTTTCTTCAAAAAGGATGAGGTTCTCAATTCGGTTGTATTATTATTATTTTTGTAATGTTTGTTACCTCATAACTACGTCATTTGTAAACCGATTTGAAAAATTATTTTTTCATCTGAAAGGTTATGCTTCCCGATTGGTCTGGCACTTTGATGTACATCACGCGACGTCGCGTGATGGCACTTTGATGTACATCACGCGACGTCGCTTGATGGTGCTTCAATTATGTACGAGCCATAAAATAGCAATATTGGGTTCAGGTATTTGGTTTATGCCACTAGGGAAGACATTCAACGAATTTTTATAGTGGCCATCTAGGTAAGTTCAGCATTTTGACTTGTCAATGAACGTGTTAGTAGGTACATATTTTTTCTTCTTGGGCTATGTTGATTACATGACGATCTCATAATAACTTCTACTTACAATGTAAAAATTAATTCTTGACAAGAATTTGTGTGGTATACAACTTAAAAGGGCAAAATAAAATACTTTCTGTGAAAAAAACCGACTTCCAAAAAAACACTAAAAAACGATTACTATTTTAGAAATAACTTTACGTTCAGAGGTCGGTGGCAAAAAGTAAATGAAACAAACAAGACACCGACTTCCGCAAGTCAAGTTATTTGAGACGTTTTTAGTGTTCTTTTAAAAGTCGTTTTTTTTTCGCAGAAAGTATTTGTATGTTAGGATTATAATAGGAACACATGTTTTATGTTAATCTGGCTGTAATGAAAATAGAAAAAAAAAAAAACGGGTTGAAGGCAATATTTAGGCTCTCCCCGTATTACAATGTACATAAACATAACCGGCGAAATGTGGGTGTACTATTAGGTACACCTCTACCTAACCCTTTCGGGTTTACAGGCGTGATGTTATTTATGTATACAGCCTGTAACAGAAAGGGTATAATCATATGGAATACTGTGGTACGGACCATCGGAAGTTGTTCAGTTTGATGGTCCGTACCACAGTATTCCATATGACTATACCCTTTCTGTTACACGCTGTATATGTATTCTGGCTATAATATTAGCACTGCTAGAAATCAGGCCTTCTCCCTGTAAAAGAAAATGCGCCCTAAAATATCACGCCGGTGTCATATGACATATCGTCGAGTTTACAATTCCTCACCATGTTTTTCTTCAACGTGAGGTTGATTTTGAATTCAGCAAATATTTCAGGGAGTGAAAGTAAAACTATCATTAAAGCAAATATTAGTATGTTTCATGCTGAAATACAGTACTTAGCCAAAAAATATAACAGCAAAAGAAAACAGGTTCAAATGCCATTAGAATAAATGCTCCAATAAAATAAATCTTAATTCATAACACAATTTGTAATCAAGAACAAACTTTCAAACTTCAAAATCCGAACTCAAACTTAATTCTGCAAACATATGCGCCATCGCCGTATTTTATCTGCAAAATATTTCAGAATCACGCTGCCTAGCAAATGGAGCGTTGCCCGCTTTCGTACTGAGTATTTAAATAGAATTATTAATTCGTACATACTTAGTTACATACCGGTTTCGTTAATATGCTCGATATGACCAGTGTGCCGTGTAAATGGAATCTGCGCAATTTTTTATTGAGTTTACCTTTATATAGTTATGCTCATGTTAATTCTGAACGCAGCTGTCCTTCGGCCAGATTTGATTAACCTATTATGACAAAATATACCTAAAACATCGGTTTTGAGCTGCAAACACGGCCAAAGGAACCAAAGAAACGATCGATAGACTGTGTGAAGGATGGTATGGCTAGAAAGGAGGTGACTGCTGAGATGACGAGTAATAGAGAAGTATGGAATAAGAAGGCATGCTGCGCCGACCACAAATAAATTAGGAAAAGAGCAAGAGAATCATAATGATGAAAAGTAGGTTTATAATAAATATTAAATAATTTACGGAATTAATAAAGTATGTAACAAGACCCTTAACGAAGCCGAAAGGCACTTGTTCTCCTCGTCATTGCGATCATTTTTTTGTTCTAGACCATACCTGGGAACCTTCCAGTTACGGAGATATTGGGGGTCAAAGTTCTAACTTTTTCACAAGTTTTTTTTAAATACATGTTTTTAATGTAAGATTTTGAATTTAAACACCTCCGTTACCCCGTACTATTCAATCCATCCATCAGCGCAATGTTTTGAGTGCGTTACATTGAGTCCTAACGTAAAACGAATTTTTTCACCCAAAAAATAAGTCGTTTCCCAGCAATAATTTTTGCATAAAGTTACTTAGTTTGATGTACAGAATGTTTGGTTGACGGCTTCGTTAAGGGTGTTGTTACACCCTGTATTAAGTTAAATACAGGACTAACCTCAATAAAATAGTCAAAATTTCAGTTAACTTCAATCAAACATACAGGTAACCGTAATATGTTATTGCAGTTTCAACAATAAACACTGAACCGTGTCAGTTAAACTTAACTGTGTAATTAACGTAACTAACTAAATTAATTGGTGTGGTTAATGTTATGTAATACAATCAGGTGTTGACTGGTAATTGTCATTTTACGTCGTTTGATATGATTTAGTTTTGACTTAAAAGGAACTATATTTAGATGCATTCACTCACGATCAGCTGCAGTCCACTGATGTCCGCTACTGGACATAGGCCTCCTCAATCGCACGCCACTCAACTCGATTCTCAGCAACTCTCATCCAGTTGCTAACAGACACCCTGCGAAGATCATCACTCCACCGAGCCTGAGGGGGTACCACCTTACGTTTGCCGTTTCACAGTCTCCACTCGTCTACTCCAACAGTTCTACGGCTAATATGGCCGGCCCATTGTCACTGCAGCTTACTTATTTTATGAGCTATGTCGAAAACTCTGGTTCTCTTACCTTATGCTCGATCGTGTCAATGGGGGCTATCGCGTATGAATTCGCCGCTAGAGGCGCTAGCGTAGCGCGGGGGCACCGAAATGTCAGATGTCATAGAAAGTTCACGCTTTGCGTGCTTTTTTAACACGTATTTTTATAAATATTCACGATTGTAGTCTAGATTGAGCAATTCCTGATTAATTAAGACTTGAAGATTTTAAGTAGCAACATAGAACTAACTAGACTAACGAACTAGACTAGGAGATAAAATGTTTTTTAAATATTTCATGCTTGCTAATTTTATGGAGAATATTGTGTGTATATGAACCTGAAGTTTACACTATGTTTTTATATGTAATAAAATAAATTTTTCATGAAGTTATTGGTTCTATAAAGTATAAAATAGAATGTTTGACAGGACCTTAATTGACAGTGGTGCCATCTGGTGAGCTCAAAAACGATAGCCCTCATTATCACATCCTTACTCCCAGTGTCTGGGTCGAAATTAAACACAAACCATCATACAAGTTGTAAACGGACCCTCCACCCGAAGTCAACCAAACATTCTGTCCATCAAATTAAGTAACTCGAAGCATTTTTGCTTCGAGTTACTGATGCTGGGAAACGACTTTTTTGGGGTGAAAAATCACGTTTACGGTAACAAAAAAGTCGTATTCCAAAACATGGCGCCCAAAATCAAAATCATTGTGTGACACTAAGACAAATCTAACGACGTATAATCAACTAGACCGACGACTACTTGACGTGTAGTCAAGTAGACTTTCCCCAGGATCGGAGTGCCTCACGCAGCTTAGTTTAAATGTTACTAACACTAGTACCTACCTATAAAGGGTGTAACAAGACCCTTCACGAAGCCGAAAGGCACTTGTTCTCACCGTTTTTACGACCATTTTTTTATTCTAGACCATACCGGGAACCTTCTAGTTACGGAGATATTGGGGGTCAAAGTTCCAACTTTTTCACAAATTTTCTTCTAAATACCTGTTTTTAATGTAAGATTTTTACTTTAAACACCTCCACGACCCCCGTACTATTAAATCCATCTATCAGCACAATGTTTTGAGTGCGTTACATTGAGTTCTAACGTAAAACGTGATTTTTCAAACCAAAAAAGAAAGTCGTTTCCCAGCAATAATGTTTGCGTATAGTTACTTAGTTTGATGTACTTATTGTTTGGTTCACGGCTTTGTGAAGGCTCCTGTTACACCCTGTATCAATTTTGATTGTTACTAACAAATATGGAAGTGATTCTGAATAAAATGAGTATTATTATAATTCATCCAAATCCGTTCATCCGTTTAGGAGTTACGAGGGAACAATGGAACGGACATACATACATACTCGTACATGCGCGCGAAAAACATCACCCTCCTTCTGGGTCAATCGGGTAAAAATAGTACCTACTTACGAGAACCCACCGCAGATTGGTCCATCAGTCGGCTGACATGTGACATACCGCATAATACACCGGTATCAACCAAATATTTAGATCGCTAGATTCGCCCAACCGCGTCAAACAATTATCACTGTTACGTTGATAACTGACAGTCGAAAAGGTCTTGCTCACTCATATTCACAATTGTATCCATGGGGAGGATCCATGGATCAATAATAACAGCCGCTCGGGTCGATCTTCAGGTTAAGCAGTGCGTGCCTAGGTTGGCCCGTGGATGGGTGACCACGAATTACATACCGAGATTCCTCTGTGCCTCGGAAAGTAAGATCTTTCAGTGGTTACGGTAGTCGTGGCCTGAAAGTCTGACAACCAGTTTTACCAAGTGGTATCGTATTACCCAGTACTCGACGCAGGCCGTGATTGTGGCCGACAGAGGCTCATCCATCGATTTAAATCCTTGATAGCAACTACTTTGGCGGCAGTAAGTAGGTGACCGGTTACGAATGCCTGATGAAACTTGACATGTTGGTAATTAAATAATTAGCCGCTTGATTACTGGGGCGTTCATCTATCGTAGACTAACGGATATACACAGGTGGACTGGTCACTGGAAAGTTAGACCTAATTAAAAGATGTTTTACATTGCATACATACATGCATATAAAAAGTCACGCCTTTGTTCCAATGGGAATAGGCAAATACCACAGAACGCCACCTGCTACGGTTTTTTTTTCGTTTGGGAAATCATCAATTAACTCCTCCCGCTGGGCTGAGCAGGAGGGAGTGTCAGACTTTTACTGACTAAAACCCATCCATGTTCCTTCTTTTGCTCTTTGTGTTCCAGGGCCGCGGTAACTCTTTCGAACAGTCCCCCTGGCAGGTATCGGTCCTTTCGGACCACTTCCTGTTTGCTGGCATCTCTTTGAGGCGCGCGTGGAACACGAACGCGCCGTCGTTACGGCCTGTCGTCATAAGACGGACGGACGGCGAGCTAGCCTATAGCTCCCCGTCCACACGCCCGCGCTTACGGTGGCCCCCGACGCCCGGTGCGTCTCCCGCGGCGGCTGGGACATGAGGTTCTCTCCCTCTCATGTTCCACCACCTCCTTCGCTAGCATTACTGCTTCGCAGAAGGAGGTGACGGCGTCCCATTCCTTCTCGCTCCGGACTATGGATTGAACCAAGGCCGGACGCGAGAGGTCGCCGCCGCCGATCGCCGCTTCGAGGACACGGCGGTGCTCTGCCCACGCGGGGCAGATTTCCACCGTGTGCTCCACCGTGTCCTCCGGTCGATCCTCACAATGATCCCTGCTACGATCCTTACATACAAGGTGTAAACAAAGCTTTTACGAGGCCGTCAACCAAACATTCTGTACATCAAACTAAGTAACACTCCGCAAAACTATTGCTTTTTGTTTTTAGGAGTAAAAAATCACGGTTTACGTTTAGACTCAATGCATCGTATTCAAAACATTGTGCTGATGGATGCATTGAATAGTACGGGGGTCATGGAAGTGTTTAAAGTAAAGATATCATTGCGGATTTTGCAGAGCTTGGAACAGTAAGTCGTGGGTTCGACCCCAGGCAGGTGCATTACTTTGTGTAAGTTATTTCATCACCACTGCTCTCAAAAAGGTAAAGGTAAACATCGTGAGGAAACCAGCATATCCTAGAACCAAAAATTAAAAGACATGTGACATCTACCAACCCGCACTGGGCCCGCGTGGTGGATTATAGCCCATTCCCTCTCATAGAGAGGAGGCCGAGTGTCCCAGTAGTGGGAACACTATAGGCTGATTTTGCTGTGCTACATTAAAAAATTCTGTAAAAGTTTATTTTTCGAACTTTGATATCCAATATCTCCGTAACTAGAAGGTTCCCAGGTATGGTCTAGAACAAAAAAAATATCGCAATGACGGGGAGAATTAGAGCCTTTCGGCTTCGTTAAGGGTATTTTTAAACCCATTACCTATTAATCATTGATCGCGAATATTCATACCACCCCATCAGCGAGTACTCTGTTGTGAACTTGTGAGCTGCTAGAAGAACTATCTACTCTCTATTTGATGGGACAGGTGACCGATTGACGTACTACACACAAGGTATTATCGCTTGTGGCTGCAAATCTGCCATTATACACTTTACCGCTCCAACAAATGCACTCTTACTTGCTAATTGTTAATAATTATTAATTCATAGAACCACATAATAATAAAAAACTCTACTATTATTTATTTGCGCGCTATTGCAAGCGCAAGATATAACGCAATATGTGCACGTGTCTGCGCGGCAATCAAATTATCATAATAGATAGATTGTGCGGTGAAAATCTCGGGCCGAAGCTGTGATAATATTTCTTGGATTTTCTTCACTGAATATTATTTAGAGGACATCATCATCATTCTCCTGTCCTTATCCCACTTATTTGTGGTCGGCGCAGCATGTCTTCTTCTTCCATACTTCTCTATTCCTCCTCATCTCATCAGACACCTCCTTTCTTGCCATATCACCACGGTCCATCCATCGTTTTTTTTGGTCTCCTCTAGAATTAAAGGTTGTGCATTTGGGTGTAGGTGATGGTAATCAAGGGCACTACTGATCTGATTCGGAAAGTCTTTTACTAGTGGGAAGCTACATTATCCCCGTCACATTATGCTATAATGTAACTTGAGCGAAGCCACGTGCAAACGCTAGTTTACTAAAACTTGTCTCTAAAAGTTGTTGAAAACTTCTCGAAAATGTCAAAAAAATTTACGAATCAGGTTTGAAACAATGAAATCCCTCCGGTTTTCCTTGATTTTGATTAGAGGACTAACCTGCAAAATTTCCATACATACATATTTTTCATAACGACTATCCGAAATTTTTATACTCGCAAGACAAGAGTAATTAAGCATCGTATCAGATTATTTGAGTTAAGTAGGTTCTTTTTGCAGTGTGTTCTCTAGTTTTGCTCACCCGGACTTTGGCCTCAACTGGCATATCATTGAATTTAAAGAAATATTTCTATAAAATGCTTTTAAAAAAACACTTTTACACGTCACATAATTTTATGTTTTAAAACTAGATGTGGCCGGTGTGTCGTACCTGACTACTCTGAGAAGAAACAGCCGAAACAAACTCAGAGGTCACTGTCTCTTTTAAAGTCCAGACATTGGTCAAGTCAGATGAGGACTATGCAAATTAGTGTCTGATGGTCTTTTGAAGAAAGAACCACAGATTTGAGTGGATCTCAGATAACGATGTGAACACAGTATAAAAAGATGATTCAGATGTTATAAAAACGTATAGGTAATAACAAAATACTGATTGCTCTTTCAACGATCCCGATGTACTGACGTCATTGGCGCCCATTCGAAACTGTGTAAAAAACGTTTAGATAAGACAAAACATTTTAGAGCCTTATCAAAGAACAGATTGGCATTTTTATGACGTATTTTGCGCCGTTGGAATTCCTGAATATGTGTCATTGTCTATTAAAGTCGCGATAAGTAAGCTTGGTGCGCTAAACGAAGTTATATTATATAGGATACTAGCGACCCGGCCCGGCTTCGCAACGGTGCAATGTTGTACATATAAAACTTTCTCATGAATCACTCTATCTATTTGAAAAAAACCGCATCAAAATCCGTTGCGTAGTTTCAAAGATTTAAGCATACAAAGGGACATAGGGACAGAGAAAGCGACAAAGTGTTGCTTGCAATACGGTCTTCGGTCACTACTTCGCCACTTCCACAGCGTGTCGTGTTTAAATTATGTTTGCAAGAAGTCTCGATATTGTGCTATCTTGCCGAAATCGTTGTTTCTCGATACCAAATTCTGAACATGCAGTCTTCTTGAATAATGCACCCTGACTGCATCTAACCTTTCGATTCCTATTAAACATTTATTGAACAACAAAGCCGTCGTGTAGTTCTCATTAATGACACATATTATTATTATTTCGCTTCTATATTCCGGTCTTTTATTGGTTCAGTGCTTTTTTCGCATTCAGCGGATTCCATCGGATTTCAGGGAGCTTCAACAAAGGGTAGACAGTATTCTATTCAGCAAAATCGATGATGGAAAATTAACGGAATTGGATGGGCAAAGGCTACCATAAAGATATATAGTCAGTCCAGTTAAAAGTCGTAGTAAACCGAAACTATAGTCACTTGTTAAATGGAGGCTCTTCCAAACATTTCAAACGGGAAACAATCTAATAAGCATATAATGTTCCTACTGCTGGGACACACGGCCTCCTCTCTGAGAGGGAATGGGCTATAATCCACCACGCGCGCCCAGTGCGGGTTGGTAGATGTCCCACGTCCTCGTTTTTTTTTCTAGGACATGCCGGTTTCCTCACGATGTTTTCCTTCACCATTTTTGAGAGCAGTGGTGATGACATAAATTGCACAAAGTAATGTGCCTGCCTGGGTTCGAACCCTCTAACAAGATTTTACAAATGGTTTTCCTCATCAAAACAACGAATAACCACTTGCGTACGAACCAGTAATAATGAATCTGCCGATATCTCCCGGAGTTACGATCTGGCCGGTAACACGATCCGTCTGGTCGGAGATAGAGCCGTGTCGATGTACTGTCCTACAGTTTAGATCAGGGATCCCCAAACTATTTTGGACAAGTGACCCCTTTTCCAAAATGAACTGTTACCTCAGACCCCCATGGCCAAATTACCTACTTTTAAGATCAACCCCCTTATTCATAATGGTCCGCTAACTTAAAACAGCTGCTACAGTTTGTTATTTTTCATTCTGACTTAGGTCAATAGAAGAAGACAGAGTGAGAATTAGCAATGCTTTAAGTTAGCAGACTATTATGAATAAGGGGGCCTATCTTTAGTTTTTTCCTATTGACACAAAATACCTAGGTACTAAGGTACCAATTGGAAAACTTTGCACTTGGTTAAGTGAGTAAAATTGACTTCATTTTCGTATCAAAATTTAACAAAATAAAAAGACATACAATTCAGTAAATATCAAGTTTAATTTATAACGATTATTACAAATTAGGTACTTAAAGAATTTTAAGTAGGTAGGAAATTATATTTAAAAAAGTATTAATTCGCAAAGAGAAAATAAAACATTCAGTGTGATGGATGAACCTGGTGACTATCTACCAATCTAGCTACATCCGGTTCAATATTGGTGAGTTGCAGCCTTAAATCTCCACGTTCGTTGATTTTCAAACGGTTTCTTTGTTTCGTCAAAATGTTTGTTACCACACTGAAGCTTTTTTCAACTAGGTATGATGATGGAAAAGCGATAAGGTATTTTTCAGCAATGTTCCACAATGTAGGATACTGTGTTTCAATGTTGCGTTGCAACCAGAACTTCTGATAGCCTTGGTTGAACTTCTGCTTAAGCTCTTCGTCTGTGCTGATGGTAATCAACTCTTCTTGCATTATCACATTGGCTTCTTCTATGGCTGTGGTATTGTACGGATTTATTATCCATTGAGGAATTTGTAAATTTAAAAGATCCTCAAACCTCTCCGTAAAATCCTTGTGTAATGCGTCCAAGTGAGTGACATATAATAAAATGTCATCATCTTGAAGCGTTTCTGGTAATTTTGACAAATGCAGAAACTGCGAATATTCTTTTCTGCCTAAATTTTGTTTATAAAGGATTAGTTTACCCACGAAGGCCGATATTATTGATTTTGTTTTAATCAAGTTAAGATCGTCACCCTGCAGCTGCAAATTAACTTTGTTGAACATTCCAAAGATATCAGTCAAGTAATAAATATCTGTTTTACAATTGTTCAGATTTTCTTTCAAATTCGGATCTTTTTCTTGTAAAAACTCCAACACAGATTCAAAAACGGCTGAAAATCTTTCTAAGCAAGAGCCTCTTGATAGCCAGCGAACTTCAGTGTGAAGAAGTAATCGAGTAAAGACTTCGTCGTTTTCCTCACATAGCTGAGCAAATAACCGAGAGTTCAAAGAATTGCTTCGAATCTTGTTGATAGCATTTATTACATATTGTAAAGACTTATGCAATCTAGGACTCAGCTTTTTTGCTACTAAATGCTGCCTGTGAATCACGCAGTGAATGACCAGTACATCAGGCAGTTGTCGCTTTAAGTGAGCTATAAAACCACGATGACGACCAACCATAGACGGTGCACCATCAGTCGCAACAGAAACAATGTTCTTCCATGGAATAGCTTTGTCAGTAAAAAAATGTTCCACGGCCTGAAAAATTGATTCTCCTCTGGTATCAGTCTCTAAATATGTAGCAAAAAGCAGTTCTTGGCACATATTTTCATCTTTGATATATCGAACATATCCTAACAACAGAGCTTCATTGCCGGGTAATGTAGACTCGTCCAACTGGAGAGAGAATCTGTTGGTCTGTAAGAACTTGCATAAAATGTTTTCCACATCGCGTCCCATCTCGTCTATGCGTCTCTGAACGGTGTTATTGCTCAAAGGTATTCTCTTTAAAATATCATGTGCGGGTTTGTGCAATACATTGTTAAGGACCTCCGCAATGGCTGGTAAGATAAGCTGCTCTCCAATTGTGTGGGGTTTCCCCGACTTCGCTATTAGTAAAGATATATTATAGGACGCTCGTAAACCATCATCGTCTTTAATAGATGATGACGCAAACATCGATCTTATGGATGGCCTTTTGTCTAGTTTTTCTTTAAGTGCTTGAAAAAATGTCAAGGGCTTACTTTTTTTGTCAGCATGTACTCTCGATAAGTGGTCATCCATTTTTGAAGGCTTCATGGCATCGTTACTGAATACTTTTTCACATATGAGACACATCGGCAAGTGTTGATTTGATGGAGATGCAATAAATCCGAACTTCAAGTAGTCCAAACTGTATTGTCTGCATTTTTTTTTCGTGTCCGCCATCATAAAACTCTCAGTAATCCTGCAAATAAAAAAATAAGAAACTAAGTACCTAAATTAAAAACAATACCTAATAAACTGTTAAATTTACTGGTAAATTTTTACAATTGAAACAACTGAGGCAACTGCAAACTGTTGCAAACAATCTACAGATAGCTCAACTGATCACTATCACACAGTGTGCAGTGGGGCAATGCTGATGCGCTGTGCCGGATAAAAACTGTTTGGTACTTACCCTGTTAATTTTTCATAAACTGCAGATATTGTGTGGTTACGCTATTAACTCGCGTAGGGAGCTCAGCATTTTGTAAATTCTTTTTCAGTCACTTTACTTCACTTAATTTAGCTATGTAATAACTTTGTAATCTCTTGAAATAAATGAGTACTTATATGAGTTATTATCGTTCAAGCTCCAACGAATTTCAAAACGCAAATGAACTTTCAACCTAAGTGCAACCTCGTTAAATAGTAAAATATCAGGAACATGTTTGGACTTGCAACTTGATCATGAATTCGTTCGTGTTAAATCGCGCAAGCGTCAAATAGAGAGCAAGTCAAAACGCGCCTGAAAGACGTACGCTCGGACTCATTATCTTGCACAAACTTGTCCACACTGACTTGCCGAGTTTTTCATCTTGTACGAACTTGAGGCTTTATATTACTACAACAATGCTATTTCCTACATAAATATTAATTATTCTTAGTACACGTAACACAACATAAACAATACAGTACCTACCTACCTATCTTGAAAGTTTTAAATAAGAACTTGTGTTAATTTAATAGGGGTCGGTTTTTAGACCTCGTCGACCCCCATAATCAGTTTTCGTTTATGTCGACCCCTAGGAAACCGATATCGACCCCAAGGGGTCGATATCGACCACTTTGGGAATCCCTGGTTTAGATGGTGCTAGTACGTACAGTCACGACCATCAATATGTATACACTTATCTAAAGGAGGTGTTTTTTTTTCCCCTATAATTGTGGCCAACAATGTACCTTAAGAATAAAGGTACGAACATAGAGGAAAAAAATCGCAAGTTCTGAAAAAAAAAAATTGATTTATTAATGCATTTATTGTACCACCTGAAATTGTCGATCAAAGATGCTAAAACTTGCAACCCAAAAATTTTATCTGGCAATCTCGTGATTCATTACTTCGATAATGCGTTTCGTTACTTCATTTTATACACGTATGAAACTTAAAAATATACCATTTAGAATTTAGTTTTGTATTAAAGATAGGTAATTTTTCCCAGCACACTTTTTTCGTGAAACATTATGGGATCAAGAATTTAAAAAATACATTTATTTGACATTTCAGATATTTTTTTACGTTTGGTTAGCTACTGGCCAAAAGACAGTGTTCCAGGGCCGATACTTAAATATTTTATTTCTTTTGTTGTTGTTGATAACAATATTGTCATTCAGATTAATCTAGCCCTTGTCAGACGACCGATCTCGAAAAAGTTTAATATTTTGACAGATGGAATAGTTCGACAGCCGCCAGCGCTGTTATGAACGTTTCTTTGAACGCAGTTACGATTCGAGGTAGTGTTTTTTCATATTCTTTTATTTCTTAATCTATCGAATATTGAAGGATTTAAAATACTGCTAGTAACACAATTTATTGGAAAGAATTTAAATAGTAATTTGTAGCTCGGTACATGTTTTGGCCGAAAAAAAAAACACTTTTAAAAGCAATTTTCGTTATATATAAACGATTGCAACTTGCGATTGTAACTTTATTCGAGTGCAACTAGACAATAAATAAGGATTTTCATGGGACTTTTTTTTGAGTTTTTGTATTTTTCTTGAATATTTTTACATCCAGGGGGCCTAAAATGGCTGCTTTATTAGAATCATAATACGAATCACGTTAAAAATTTAAAACTCTGAAATTGGACTTTGTGGTCATAACCAATTAAAACCATTTTAAGAATTTCAAATTTTTAACCTGATTCATGTTATGATTCTGATAAAGCTTCCATTTTAGGCCATCAGTTATTTGTGAAAAAGCATCAGTTACCAATTTCGAAAGAAATCTTAGACTTAAAATTCTATATTTTAGAAATAATTGAAAAAATAGGATTTTTTTTTAAAAATACTTGAAATATGCATTGTATCGACAACACTGAACTAAGAAACAGACCAAATTGGCGTTACCGCATGACCGCGTGACCGCAGGCACTATTACGCCACAATATGAATTCGTCGAATTTGAATTTATTCATCAAGGAATAAAAAAAAAATCAAAGGATATTTCTTTTTTCTTTTTCTTCACTCTCTAGGAACTCAATAAAAGTCTCATAAAAATCTGAGAATTATAAACTTCGTTCCACCTTTTGAGTATTTTTTGTCTAATTGCTCTCGGCTACATGGAGACCAGGGGGCCTAAAATGGAAGCTTTATCAGAATCATAATATGAATCACTTTAAAAATTTAAAATTCTTAAAATGGTCTTTAGGGTTATGAACACAAAGTCCATTTTAAGAGTTTTAAATTTTTAACGTGATTCGTATTATGATTCTGATAAAGTGGCCATTTTAGGCCCCCAGGATCTTTTTCATAAAAATATGAGTTCCGGAATACTAAGTTAATAACAAAGTGAAATTTTAATCAGAACAATTGGAGATTTTTTTTTAAAGATGATAAGAGTGTTAACATATTATTAGTGCCTATGACTGTACAGTTTTTTTAAATAGAGATACGTGTTTGTTAGAAAAAGAAAAGAAAGAAAAAATATTTAGGTATTTGTCGCACGGACATGACGTGCATCATACAAAATGACGAAAAAAAAAAACAATAAACATAAAACGCATAAAAAAAATGTATAGATTCAACAGAACGGGCCGGAACAAAAAAGAAAAAAGTTCGCTGTTTGCACGTCGTGACTGCGACAGGCAGGTTACCACTCAGCATGTAAAGTAAAGTAAAATTTATTTACATGGATTGCAGGTACATAAAATAAGATGTAACAATAAGATGGGTGAGCCATGTACAATCTACCTTATATTAGGCATGCAAACATTAATGAAATTGTTAAATATATTGACAATTAAATTAAATAATGGTTACCAGTTAAAACAATAGTTGGCATGGCACATGCATAATACATTAAATTATTCAATCAAAAGTCAGTGTCATTTAAAAAGTCATAAGAATATTAGCATTTTGCAATCAATAGTGTTGTCAGCCTCTTTTTTAAATTTTGAATTGTATTATTTTTAATGATATTTGGTATTTGTGTACTATAATAAAAACTAGCTGTGCCTGGGATTTCGTAGCACGATGCCTACTTTCGCACTGCATGCGTTGCAATGCACCTTTTCCTACCTACTGCCGACCTACTGCCTACCTACTCCCTACCTATTTCAGAACTGTAAAAAGTACCAGGCTGGCATGAATTCAAGGTGGTATTTTAACAATTCTGGATCTTAATCATAATTTTCTGTAAAAAGTACCAGGCAGTCATGAATTCAAGGTGGTATTTTAACAGTTCTGGATCTTAATTATAATTTTCCGCGCAACTTTTTGCGTTTTTAATAAATAGCCTAAATGTTGAACATGCCTGTACAGAATATTTGTGCAAAATTTGAAGAGAATCTATGGCGTAGTTTTTACGTGATGCCCGTTCAAACGAACAGAAACACAACGATTTTATTATAAGTACCTATATAGATTATTGGACCCATTTTGCTCATGAGCTTTTTTTGAGCAAAGCAGTATTACATCTCTCAACATGTAGTAAGTGTTTATAGTAACTCTTATAGGTCTCTTCCTAATCTCTGACATTGAAGTGAAAAGGTTCATGTTACGTTGCGAATTGGACAAATTGCGAATTGGACGTTGTGAGAATTGGACATTTTGAGCCCACTGGACATTTTGCGAATTGGACATAATGCGCCCAAAGGCGTTTAACGAGTGATGCTGTGCTATGGGGGGCCCACAGCACAGCGCTGGTTTAGTGTTAGGTGTGCTGGTTAGTTTAGTGGTTTAATGTTAGGTTTTTTCTATAATGCTCAGTAACTATCCTTTGACACAAATATCTCACCTCTTCTCAATTAATCTAACGGAAGGAGCAGTACACACATCATCGAAAATGAGTATTGCATGTAGATATGCTTAACATTACACCTGTAATCCCCGCTAGGTTATCTAGAGTACACCCACATTGCGTCAGTTATGTTTTAAGGCCCATGTAATAGGTGGCGAACCTATTGCCATCAACCTGGCACGAATCCAGACTCTGTGGCTGCTACTGAGAAATTCCTGATGGAAAAACCCAAAAACATTTTGCCCGACCCGGGAATCGAACCCAGGACCTCATGCTCAGCAGTCGCGCTTGCGACCACTAGACCAACGTAGCAGTACAGTTGCGGTTATTCATAGTATCAATACTTGAAAAGAGTACACGTTGATTGGCTAGCACCATTTCCATCTGCCTAGCCTTTTCCCAACTATCTTGGGGTCGGCTTCAAGTCTAACCTGATGCAGCTGAATACCAGTATTTTACATGGAGCGACTGCCTATCTGACCTCCACAACCTAGTTAGTACTGGGTAATAAGATACCCCTTGGTAAGACTGGTTGTCAGACTTTTTGGGCCACATAAGCATAATCAGCCTTTAATGTTCCCACTGCTGGGACACTCGGCCTCCTCTCCATGAGCGGGAATGGGCTATAATCCACCACGCGGGCCCAGTGCGGGTTGGTAGATATCACATGTCTTCGAATTTTTGGTTCTAGGACATGCCGGTTTCCTCACGATGTTTTCCTTCACCGTTTTTGAGAGCAGTGGTGATGAAATAAATTACACAAAGTAATGCGTCTGCCTGGGTTCGAACCCACTACTTACTGTTCGTAAGTCGGGGCCGTCACCACTGGGCCACCGCTGCTCTAATGCTTTATTTGTGGGCCACTGACTACTTGTAACGACTGTCAAAGATCTGGAAACTCGGTATGTAATGGGCGGTCACCCATCCACAGACACAACCTAGGCAAGCACGGCATAACCTAAAGATCGACCCGAGCGGCAGTTATTATTTTGCCACGAGCTCCTTGTTGATTGGCTAGCAATATATTTAAAAATAATAATACCAGCCTTGCCCCATTACTGTCCCACTGCTGGGCAAAGGCAAAGGTTGGCGATTTTAGACTTTTAGAAGTCCAGGTTTCCTCACGATGTTTCACTTTAAGCAATACATTTATTTTAACTTAATGATGACCTGCATTTTAATAAAATCTTTTTACAAAGCCCACTTATATGCATAAGTACGTCAATGATTGTCTTGAATAAATTATGACATGCGTAAAAACTGTGGATTGGCGTAAGTAACCGCGGGAAATACCATCTTGGTTTTTTAGTAGCGCTATGGTAAACACCGCGTCTTTACAGTCTTATTTTTTGATGTTCTAGCATTTATTTACTACTAGTTGTGCCCGCGGTTTCGCTCACGTGAGCGCATATTGTTTTAGCATTATCATTCCTGATAATGCCAAAAGAATATGCGTTCACGTGAAGTCGTAGCATATTCTTAAAATCCTCTACAAAATAATCTGTATCTATACTAATATTATAAAGAGGTAAAATTTGTAAGTTTGTATGTAGGGGGTAATCTCTGGATCTGCTGAACCGATTTTAAAAATTCTTTCACTAACAGGAAGCTACATTATCCCCGAGTGCTATGGCACTCTGGGATAATGTATCTATACTTCAACGTGCCCGTGGGATAAGTTCTGACAAAAACGCGAGCGAAGGCAACAGCTAGTATACCAATAAACTGACTTAGGCACTGTTAATTTAAACTAAAACCTATTAGTAGATACATCTTTTTTCTAATGATTAAATGAACTCATAGTCAATATCTGGGGGGAATCATTTTAGATTGCCATCAACACGTTAAGAAGAAGTTTATGAACGAAAGCAATTCATGATCTATTGATCTATGTTCCCGAACGCAGAGTATAAAAAAATAGAAAAATTCTTCAACTCAGAAAACAAAATTGGGAATATGCAAAATCCCCATTTACTGAAAAATATTTAAGTGATAGCTAACTTAAGTGTGACTTCCATGTAGCCATCTATTTCATACAGATCCCTTCGTGCTTCAAAAAGGACAAAAAGCCGTTGGTCCCGCCTGTCATTCCTGGATCTTTGACAGTCGTGTCGGATGATCAGAAAACCGAAAGTTTTACCAAAGAGTACCGTGTAATCCAGAAACTAATTTGTGTATGTCTGATGGGCAGTCGCTCCATGTAAAATACTGGTATTCAGCTGCGTCTGGTTAGACTGGTTTAAGAGGGCCCTTCCCGGCGCGTCTATCGTCAACGCGAGCATGATCAAAAAGCTTGTTGTTTCATCCAGAGCCACAGGGGGGGATTTTCTTTCAACTCCCCCATCTTACCCCGTCCCGACCCCGCACAACTCGTCTCCCGCGCACCTCATACCGCCTAAAGCGATGACATTGAACGAAAAATAGCCTTCGAAAATTTCTTAAACTTGTTCCAGGAAATACGTGTTTTTGAATAAGTCTTACAAGTGTGTGAAATAAATATTTGTCATTAAGAATCTCCATTACATGTGCAAGGTTTCAATCATGATGTTTTCTTTACTTTTAGAATTCATGAGTACATTATGAACGGCCAAAGTTCAGGTAAAATTTGTGCAAAACAGCAATTTTTGGAGGTTTATACTGAATTTGTTTCTACAATTTTTTATTTTTTGTTCCGATAGAAACCTAGACATAGTGCACAAAATACCTATTAGTTCAAAAAAATCAAAGATAGACGTGTAACAACAGCATAATCACGTACGAGCGTTTGTATGAAAAGTATGACGGGTTGGCCGCTCTTAACTATAGTTGTGACAAGCTTAGGCAGATGATGCTAATTTTCGAAGCCAAGACACTAGGAGTGTCTCTTTGGTCTAGTTTTCCAAATGCTCCTGCTGAGTAAGAGGTCATTGGTTCGATTTCTATGTAGGACAAATCATTTTTTTTTTTTTTTGGTAACCTACAGCGATACATAAAAATATTTTATAAAATATGCGTGTTACAGTAATTATGGCCAATTATAGGTTTCCCTGTATAACTGGGATATATGTTTAATACATACGAACGGACTAATGCAGATATTTCCAATTAAAAGACAAAATAAAATTGCAATACAGTCAATACAGTACAACATTACTTTTAGAATTAAGATGACTTACCTACAATTTTGAAAAATTTAAAACAAAAAAGGTTGAATAAAAAAAGATAATAGATAATAGATATTTATTATATATTATTATGATAGATTATTGGTTTCTTTCCATTCAGAGTTTCTCAGTGCCAGTTCGGAGTCTGGATTTGTGTCCGGTTGATGGCAATAGGCTTGCCCCCTATTGCAAGAAATTTAAATACATGTACAAGGTCTAAATGGAACCTTCACGAAGCCGTCAACCAAGGATTCTGTTTATCAAATTAAGTAACTTTTCGCAAAAATTATTGCTGGGTGACGACTTATTTTTTTTGAAGTGAAAATAACGTTTTATGTAACGCACTCAAAGTATTGTGATGATTGTTTAGTTGCATTGTACAGTACGGGGGTCTGGAAGTATTTAAAGTAATGTTAACAGATTTAAAAAAAATATTAAAAAAAAAATACTTGTGAAAAGTTGAAACTTTGAAGCCCAATATCTCCGTAACGAGAAAGTTCCAGAAAAAACAAAAAATACAATGACGGGGAGAACAAGTACCTTTTGGCTTCGTTACGGGTATTTGTTGGAACTTTGACCCTCAACATCTCCGTAATTAGAAGGTTCCAGAACAAAAAAAAAAAAAACGCAATAACGGGGTGAACAAGTACCTTTTGGCTTCGTTACGGGTATGTTTACACCCATTACCTGGAGAACGCAACAGGTACACCTTTTCCTAACCCTCCATTACGCTTGTTATTACAATTGGGTAGATGACTAAAAAAATCTAATTAGTCCGTCAGATAGATTTCCAAAAAATATTGTATACGTACCTTTTTTTTTTTTTTTTACCGATGGGAAATCATCAAATAACCCCTCCCGCTCTGGGCTGAGCAGGAGGGTGTGTCAGACTTTTACTGACTAAAACCCATCCATGTTCCTTCCTTTGCCCTTTGTGTTCCAGGGCCGCGGTATCTCTTTCGAACAGTCCCGCAACAATTGTATACGTACCTACGTATTTTTTCTTTTTTCACTTAAACAAAAAATGAAGACGATACAGTGCGTCAAGAACTCGCGTAACGTCACTTGTATGTACACTTTTACGTACAAATGACGTCACAAGCCCCCACTTCTATTATTTGAGGCTTTTTATCTTCGTTATTTTTATTGAAAAAATACTTAAACAATATTTTTCGATAATCTAACTGACGGACTAAATAGAATCATATTTTTTTTACTCAGGAATTTCACTAAACAAAAATACATTAGCGAAACAAGTGTGTGCTGCAGTTAGGTTGATACACCTCTGCCTGGCTAACCCTTCTAGCAATATAAGCTTGATGTTATATTACGTTATAGCAAAACAAATTTTTTGACCGCCACATCATATTGTAAGATCCATTCATCAATTCCAATTTACAGTACAGAGTTGATACTACTTTTGATTGGTCAATTCGTCTTTTGTAAACTGTTTTGTGAATGGACATCAACATTCATTGATAAACAGAGGATTCTCTGGTATTTTGTAATGTATGTTGAGGTCAAAATGGCTGATCTAATTTGACCTTTATCAACGTATTGATTGATAAAAATATGATTGTTTCAAAAAATGTCAAAACGTATGTAGTTTATAAGCTCGTAGCTCAATAACAACAGTCCATCGGATCAATCTTCAGGTTAAGCCCCGCTTGCCGAGGTTGGTCTATGGATGGGTGACCACCCATTAAGTACCGAGTTTCCTCCGTGCCTCGGAAAGCACGTTAAGGCATTGGTCCTGGCTGTCATTTGTAGATCTTTGACAGTAAGTTACTAGTAGTCAATGGCACGAAAGTCTGACAACCAGTCTTATTAAAGGGTATCGTAATACCCAGTACTAACTGGGTTGTGGAGGTCAGATAGGCAGTCGCTCCACCGTTGGTCCCGGCTGTAATTTGTAGATCTTTGACAGTCGTTACAGGTAGTCAATGGCCCGAAAGTCTGACAACCAGTCTTATTAAAGGGTATCGTATTACCCAGTACTAACTAGGTTGTGGAGGTGAGATAGGCAGTCGCTCCATGTAAAATACTGGTATTCAGCTGCATCTGGTTAGACTGGAAGCCGACCCTAACATAGTTGGTCAAAGGCTTGACTGATGATAATAAAGTAGTTCGTAATTCAATCACGTTTGAACAGCTGAATGAATTTGAATGGCACACAGGAACACTATAACCTAGATTTAGATTTAGGATACTTTATATCCAGATGCGAATGATACCGCAGGCAACAGCTAAAATACAACAACTTGAATCCAGGAATTTGAAACAAATCATACTAGATTCGTTTAAAAAGTAACTGTTGTTTTGATAAAACAAAACACTATACGATTTGCGATTTGGACAATTTGAGAATTGGACAACTTGCGAATTAGACGTTGTGAGAATTGGACATTTTGAGCCCACTGGACATTTTGCGAATTGGACATAATGCGCCCAAAGGGTTTTTACGGCTTATGCCCGACTCGTCACTGTTCCAACTCGTCATCGAAAAACAAAAGATCACGATTCACAACTGTTTCAAATTTTTGTTTTCATAGTACCGATTCTTTATCCATGCTAAAGTATCGTCAAGTGAACAAACTATACAGTTCATTTTTATTTGTAAGTAGGTAAGGAACATTTACACAAGTTTTGTTAACGGGACATTTAAGTTTTGTTAACGGGACATTTATAACTTCATCCCCAACGACGACACTGCCAAAATTAATGCATATGCATTTCAGTCCTATTTTTTTAAATCATCTTAACGTCATTTTCATCATTGGTTTCTAGTCTTACCGGATGCAACTGAATACCAGTATTTCACATGGAGCGACTGCCTATCTGAGCTCCACAACCCAGTTAGTAACATAACACAATAATCCTTGGTAAGACTGTCTAGCAGACTCAGATTTCTGACTACCTGTAAAGACTGCCAAATTTCTACAAGTAACAGCTATGAGCTAACCTTTTTGTTCGTAATATAATACAACATCACGGCTGTAATCCCCGAAGGGCTAGGCAGTGTACCTACACATTAGAGTTTATTCCCGTCTACTCCCACCGGTCCGTCGCCACTGGTGGTAGTTGCGTCTGTTCAGTCACATTTGCTCCTACCTCTGTCTCCACTGGTAGCAGATGACACTTAAATTAGTGGAATCCTCCACCAGTGGTGGCAGACTGCACGATTTAGTAGCCGTCTGACACCACCAAGTATTTCAACTAACAAATTAGAAAGAAGGATGGCCTTTCTGGGCCCAGCTGTAATTGCTGCCTTCAATAATTTTTTTTAGGACACCATCTATCATTTAGGGCCATCCACTGGACACAAATCCAAACTCCGTGGCTGCTACTGAGAAACTCCTACTGGAAAAACTCAATAACGATTTGCCCGACCTGGGAATCAAACCCCTTATGCTCATCAGACGCACTTGCGACCACTAGTCGATCTCGATGGCTACCTATCCACAGACCAGCCTCGGCAAGTGTTACTTAACCTTCCATCGACTCGTGCACCGTTATTATTTAGCCATGAACCCCAACAACATTAAACGAAAATTATAACGTTTAAAACCAGATGCATTTTCACGGATCACTAGTTTTCAACCCCATACCTTGGGGTGCACACAATTTAGTTTGTAAATTAGCGTGGGGTGTCCACAATATTAACCTGCTCGGTCAACTGTGTGATTTGCTCAAATAAAACATTATTTACCCTTGTAAAGGGTAAGTTTTGAGGGGAAACAGGTGCTCTGTTCGTTATGGTTTTAAAGAGTACAGATGATTTGTAAAAACACAGAAAATTTGTTTTTATATCCATGGAATGGGCTTTATTTGATTGATACTATTATGCGGCGATCGGCGGTGGCGACCTCTTGCGTCCGGCCTTGGTTCAATCCATGGTCCGGAGCGAGACGGAGTGGGACGCCGTCACCTCCTTCTGCGAAGCAGTCATGCTAGCGAAGGAGGTGGCGGAACGTGAGAGGGAGAGAACCTCACGTCCCAGCCGCCGCGGGAGACGCACCGGGCGTCGGGGGCCACGTGGTGGCCCCCGGCCACCGTAGGCGCGGGCCTGTGGACGGCGAGCTATGGGCTAGCTCGCCGTCCGTCCGTCTTATGAGGACAGGCCGTGTCGGCGGCGCGTTCGTGTTCCACGCGCGCCTCAAAGAGATGTCAGCAAACAGGAAGGGGTCCGAAAGGACCGATGCCTGCCAGGGTTGCGGGATTGTTCGAAAGAGATACCGCGGCCCTGGAACACAAAGGGCAAAAGAAGGAACATGGATTGGTTTAGTCAGTAAAAGTCTGATACTCCCTCCTGCTCAGCCCAGAGCGGGAGGAGTTATTTGATGATTGCAAACCTGAAAAAAAAAAAAAATTAGAAAAATTTCCAAAAAACCAAAGTTGAAAATTATCATTTTCTAAAAAAAAACACGTTTGCTGTATGGGAGCTCCCCTTAAATATTTATTTTATTCTGTTTTTAGTATCTGTTGTTACAGCGGAAACTTAAATACATCATCTGTGAAAATTTCAACTGTCTAGCTATCACGGTTTATGAGATACAGACAGCCAGACAGACGGACGGACAGTGCTGTCTTAGTAAAAGAGTCCCGTTTTACCCCTTGCGTACGGAACCCTTATAAGGAAAAAAGAATCGTACACACGGCTACACATCAAGCTATACATTTCCAGTTTACGCTGATCTCGCATTGTATATGATTGCCGTACAATGCGAGGTCAGCTTATACTGGAAATGTATAGCTTGATGTGTAGCCGTGTGTACCATCTTGTAATTGTATTTATAGATAGAATTTTGTTGACTGACCCAGAAATTAATTTTAAGTGCAAATTGATAAGAATATTCGGTCAAGGATAGCTTATAATTACTTGATAACCTTTGTATTTTAGACCCAATGATGTTATTGTTAGAATTGTTTATGTAGAATTCTGGAGGATGATTGCATATCTTTATCCTCAAGGCTTCGCTTGTATTTTATCTATACATATACTTCCATACATACATACAAATAAATAAAATTGCAGTGTCAGTTTGTAATACCAAAATAACGCTTTTTAATGAATGCATATGAAAGTATATACGGTACTTATAACAAAAACACATTTTTTTCATTTTTTTTTCTGTCTGTCTGTCGGTCTGTTTGTGCAGGCTAATCTCCGAAACGGCTGAACCGATTTTGACGGGACTTTTACTGCGAGATAGCTTATGTTATAAGGTCTAACATAGTCTACTTTTATTTTAGAATAATTATCAGTGTTCCGTGCTAAAAAATTAATACCCTTGAAATTTCAAGGGTTATTTTTTTTACTGGTAACAAAATTCGATTTTAACAGGAAAGTATAATTTTTTATAATCATTTCACGCGAACGAAGGTAGCGGGCAACAGCTAGTTTCATTATATGTATTTTTATTCAGGCTAACATTCCCTGCTCCCTTTCTACTTGCATCAAGTAACAACTAAATCATTTGGTTAATTAAGTACAAAGTTCATACCTACATCATTTGAAATTAGGAGAACCTCTTGTTCTTTGTTAATTTGGCAAACACTTTTATAACCTTCTAATAATATGCCACAGACCAGCCCTTGATCAACCTGCCGAGCGAGCTAGTTTGAATTTTTAAAACCACAGAATATAATAGAATGCTTTATTTGCTAAGAATGTAGGTATTACAGATCAGGTGTTAATATGCTTAGAGATTCCACGCATTCTTCCTTTTAGGAATGCAAAATTACTATATGTATACCTAAACATTATAAAATTAAAAACAAATATTAATGAACAAAATGTAAAGAAAAACGCAAACTAATAAACATCTAATGGACATTTGTATAAAGTTGTTACTTTAAATAAATGTTTTGGTACATGGTTCAGTAAAATTCGAAATCTAAATTATTTCTTAATTTGAGTGTCATAGCGGCTAAAAAATCTGTCAAAAATAATTTACGAGTACCATATTTCATGTAATTATAGAATCTTAAATCGATCAGATTCGCCACACAACTTAAAAAATTATTACGCTTCTGTTTTGTTTTGTATTGTAACAGCGAATCTACGAAACTAAATCATTGGTTATTATAAATTGAATTTATTAAAGTTGGTATTTCTTGCCAGTTCTCTTCCATAGCCTGAACTTTGTCCATGAATTCAAATGCTTTGACTAATAAAATGTTGGCGAAACTCCAATTCTTTCATATATGTCGTTGAGACCTTAGACCCGTATGCAATAATTCGCAGAGGTACAAAGAAATGCATGAATCGACCAATCGCATTGGTTGAAAAAGAATCTTAGCCGTATCGTCTCCGCATTGGTGGAAGCTGGCCTTTATTCTCTGTGTTCACTTCCTGTCTAGCCATCATCATGCGATATCGCGCAATTATTTTACTCTTTACCATTACGTTTTTTTTTTCTAAGTGAACGCATTAAACAGATAAAAATGTAAACATTTTGGTACAAAAGCTTAATTTATTGCCAGTTTCGTGTCAATAGTCGCCTTGACCTGGAATCTGTGGTGATATCATAGTTCGATACTAGTTTAGTTGGTGTTAGTAAGTGATAATACCTAATGTTATTTTGTCTTTTAAATTCTCAAAATATACAAGTGTGGTACTTTATTTGTTTCTTAGAGTTTTTCGCATAATAATTAGGTGCAGATCTCCTACAAAAAGTATGCGCTTCGTGAATCATTCTTTATTTTCGGAAATGCGAATGTTCGATGGAATTTGTATAAGTTAGAACTGATCTGACCCGATAGAAATTTTATCAACTACTTTAATACTAGTGTCATTCTTTCCTGTGATACAATTCTTTAAACTTTTCGCATAATAATTAGGTGCAGATCTCCTAGAAAAAGAATGCGCTTCGTGAATCATTCCTATTTTCGGAAATGCGAATGTTCGATGGAATTTATATAAGTTAGAACTGATCAGTGGCCCGGTAGAAATTTTATCAACTACTTTAATATTAGTGTCATTCTTTCCTGTGACACGGCCTGTCGTCATAAGACAGACGGGCGGATGGTGAGCTAGCCCATAGCTCACCGTCCACAGGCCAGCGCCTACGGTGGCCGGGGCCACCACGTTGCCCCCGACGCCGGGTGCGTCTCCCGCGGTGACTGGGACGTGATACACGTCACCCTGCGGCCAAAATTGTTCCTTCATGAAAGTCTCGAGATGGTGAGTCGGGACCCGTACCACAAAAGACTTGACATGACACGACAAGACTTAACTTTTTGTGCCCTGAACCAATTGTGGTGTCCTATAGGTAGGCACACCCGTGTTAGTAATGCCTTCTTAATGTTTTCTTACACCTTTGCAACTTTACATGAAGAAATATACATCTCACCGCCTCGGACCAGATTGACAATATTGATCTTTATGGGTGTTCTTAGTATCTAAACAGTTATGGTCTTGACAAATATACAGAATCAATTAAATTTCAATTTATTAAAACAAACTACCTTTGATCTTATTTATGTTCTTGAAGTGTAGATAAAATAGCACAAAATTAACATGAATCCACCATTACTGGGAGCTGTATGACAACACCACACCACGTTTTAGATTCAGTAATAAGTAGACACTAAGGAAAATACAGAAGTTAAAATTCAAATTATTTATTAATAATCAAGTTCATTAAACAAAGCAATTTGAACGGTGATACCTAAACTAGACGTTTTAGTCTGTATCTTGGTGATCAGAGTTTTACATTTTCGTTATTATCCAAAAAGGTCGTTTAAGGTGATTATTAACAAAATTAACTAAAAGAAAAATTTATGAATTCAAAGAAAAACAAGGAAAATATAATTAAGAGTGAATAAAAAATATAAATTGGTAACAATACCTACTCATACAAACAAGATTCAACTTAAATGTGTGCATGCGCGCGTGTGTGTGTGTATCTGAGTGAAATTAGGAGTGCCATTGGTTTGTGTAGTCTTAGTTCTCTTATGGAGCGATTTGTAGATAGTCCTTACTGTTTCACCATAGGAGAGTGGTATGACCCAGTTCTTTATAATCTTTTTACACAAGAATATTTTGAGGTCTATTATGTAACAGTCCTTTACAGCTTCGTTGTAATTGCGTGGATATAAATAGTTTGGAGAGCGTCTTGGCATTAGAGTCAGATGTACAGCGTTTCATATTGCTACACTACAACCAACTTATCTGTGCAGGCAGGAAATTACAGAACTTAAATAAATGTACTAAGTTTGACATATCGAAGGAAATTTTCTTGACAAGCAGCGCCACCTTGAGCTGCACACTTAAAGTGGTCATACTATACATTGAGTTTTAACAATATTGACTTAAACTTTACGGAGTGTTATGATAATCGATGTTTTTTTTAAGATGATGGGTCCATAAACACAACAATGTCAGTCATAGAAGAAAATCTTCCGAAATCGAAAGGAACAAGCACAGTTACTCGTATACTTTCCCTCACTCACATACTTTGTCTATCAGTGATAACGATTAAATAAATAAATAATTATGTTTTATTTCAGATGAAATACCCTTATACAACAAAAATAAAAATTGAGACAAATAAAATAGTAAAAACCTTTGTTAAAAACAGTAAAGAAATCATTAAAAAAATATAAAATTATCATTATATTCATTAAAAATCATTAAAAAATCAATAAACATCATTAAAAAAATATCAATAAAAATATATAAAAAATAAAAAATAAAAATTAAACATTAAAAAAGAACAAGGAGGTAATGTTCTTTTTTTAATGTTTTTATTGGTATTTTTATTTTTATTGATTTTTATTTACCCTAGTTTCCATACTGTCCATAATTATACTGTGGCATAAACGTTTGCGTTTGTGTGTGTGACGGCGCGTTTATTGGGCTAGGAACAGACGGGCTGAGTTTTAATACGGGTGGTTTACACATACCGATTCCAGTAAAAAAAAAAAAAACCTACCCGTTTTATGATCGATTCGGATCGAAAATCATTAGTAATAGTTAGTATATATACCTCCTTGAATTTGACCAGGCAGTGGCGTGCCGCTAGGTCAGAACGGAGGCAAGCCCAATTAGTCAACTACCGATGTTTTGGGAAATAATTTTATAAATTATAGTTTTTCAATTTTTTTCTCCTCTCAATATCTCATAATTGACAAACGCGACATCTATACGTACGAATCGTGACACCAAATTAAGATTGCTAGACCAGGAAGCAAAGCGACAGCCTGTTTAAAATCCCGGAACGATTTAAACGTATCGAAATAAAGCTGTTAAATAGAGGGTGATATTATCCACATGTTACTTAGATACTTCCTCAAAGTATATGCAAATACATTCTACATAAATTCCGTTCTCTGCAGATGATAATATGGATAGATTTGGGCCATCTATCTATACTAATCTATACAAATATTATAAAGAGGTAAAATTTGTTTGTAAGTTTGTATGTAGGGGTAATCTCTGGATCAACTGAACCGATTTTGAAAATTCTTTCGCTAATAGGAAGATACATTAGCCCCGAGTGCCATAGGCTACATTTTCAACGTGCCCGTGGGAGAGTTTCCGACCAAAACGCGAGCGTAGCGGCGGGCAACAGCTAGTTAATGGTAATGGTACTTCTGAACGTACCTCCGCAACACACCAATCGTGGACAAGCCGTTCACCCCGATCCTTTCACTTGATCATCACTTATTCATTCAGCCAGTGTCGATGACTTTAACTAAACATGGCTATCGGCAGGGTTCCCTGAGGTTACGATAAATTGTTTTTATATCGTACTTAATGTTGCGTTATGTCACATTAATTAATGTTGTAGTTGAGGTATTGAGGCAACTGTGATTGCGATACCTTTCTCTATATATATTAAAATAGAACCGTTTTTGTCTTCACCTGACGTCTGTTACCGCCATATTGAACGTTATTTCTATATGTATATTTTGTTAAGACAATGATGAGACGATAAGGTATTTTCGTGAAAAAAAATATAAGGTCCCATTAAAATAGGTGGATAAATTGTAACACAGCGTTCAGTACGTCTGACCAATGATATTTATGCAAAAAAAAACACTGATTAGGGTGATTTATTTTGACCTAAAATAATAAATTGCCGGCGGCACTCTAGACTAAACACATCCACTAGGTCAAAATAAAATCACTTTAATCAGTGTTTTTTTTTGCTTGGATATCATTGGTCAGACGTACTGAACGCTGTGTTAACATTTGTGTATCTATTTTAATGGGACTTTATATATTTAGTCCGTCAGTTAGATTCTCAAAAAAAAACTTTCTGCGAAAATTAAACCTTCCAGCTCCATCATCAGATCAGCTCCATGTCATCATTATATTGCATTGTCTTGCAATATACATATGCGTGTAAAATTTCAGCTCAATCAGAAATCGGGAAGTGTGTCAAATTGAACTATCAAGTATCACGCGACGTCGCCTGATGTGACAATTAACGTGAGGAAAACAACCAAATTCCTAAACCGGTTTTGATGAAATTTCTATGGAACCAATCGGGAAGTATATCCTTTCAGATGAAAAAAGAATTTTTCAAATCGGATTACAAATGACGGAGTTCTGAGGTAAGAAACATAAAAAAAATATATAAAAAAATACAACCGAATTGAGAACCTCATCCTTTTTTTCAGATCGGTTTACAAAAACCCGGAGTTCTGAGGTAAGGAATATTAAAAAAAAAAAAATGCAACCGATTTGAGAACCTCCTCCTTTTTGAAGAAAGTCGGTTAAAAAATATTGGGCACGTAATTTTTTCTTTTGTCATGTAAACGAAAAATGACCACGATATAGCGCGTTGAAATCTCGCGCGACGTCACAAGCCTGTTACTTTTTACTAGCGAGTGACAATTACCTAGATAAAATACGAATCCAACATTTTTTGGTGATCTAACTGACAGACTAAATATTATTTAATTTGTTGATGTTGTAAAATAGCCTATTGCCCTTGTTAGTACCAGGGCAGGGACGAATGCGTAACCTCTTGCAAATGATACTATCGTAGTACCCACATCCTTGACAAGTATATCATGGAAGATCCAAAATAATTACCTGATCCTAGAATCGAACCCTGGATCCCGCCACTCTGACTACCACTGAACAACAATTCAATTCAATTCAATAAATTTTATTTCAGATAAATTACATTTATAAAATTATAACCATCCATAATTTCACACCGAGGCCGTCCACTTATTTCTAATCAAATTAAATACGGAACCTTACCACCAGAAACACAGCTCCTACCAAGTTTTTCCCACATACATGATTAGCAGCAATAGGATTTGCAAATATTCAGATAATTGATGCGGCTACCGCTTGAGTCGGTCACGCATTGCCGCGTCGTGGAAACTATAGTACATGCAGAGTTTATTGATGGAATGTTTTCACCAGATGGCGCCACTGTCGAGTAGGGTCTCGTCAATAATTCTATTTTATACTTTAAAGTACCAGTAACTTCATAAACAGTTCATTTTATTACGTATTTCAACATAGTGTAAACTTCAGATACATTGAATTACAATATTTTCCCTAAGATTAGCAAGCATGAAACATTTAAAAATAATTTTACTTCCAAGTACTAACAAATAAGATCATAAGTTGCTACTTAAAATCTTCAATTCATAATTAATCATAACCCCATTCAATAGCTATTTCATGAAAAAGTCACTCAATTGGATTATAATTATGAACTTGGAGGGCTGTATTGATGATTTGAATGATTATAATTCTGTAACTCCATATGTGTTACTGGCGGGACTCATATTTTCATCAACATACAACCACTGACCTGCAAATTGCAATAAACGTAAGAACATTTAAATTTTGCGGGGTACCCTTACGCATCCACCTTAACCTGATTTGGATGACATTTGGCACACATATAGTTTATAACTTGGATTAACATATAGGATGACTTTTATCCCGGTGGTACGATCCCGTGGGACAATTACCGAACTCCACGCGGGCGAAGCCACGTTCAAAAAAGCTGGGTGGGTCTAGCTTTCATTTGTAGAACTTTCTTTGACATTCGTTATGGGTAGGTCTGACAATCAGGCTTACCAAGGGGTAGCGTGAACTCAGTATCTGGTTTGCAGAGGTCACATAGACAGTCGTTTGATGTAAAATACGAACTTGTTTGATGAAAATACTGGTGTCCAGTATTTTACATCAAACGACTGTCTATCTGCTGAATCCGGTTAGACTGAAAGCCGACTCCAAAACATAGTTGGGCAAAGGCTAGGCAGGTAATGAGGTGTACTAAGAAATGATGCGAAGAAAATGAAGGAACATTTGCAGATAATTTTACATCAATAAAATCTCAAGACACGCACCTCTAATTTTTCGGATTTATGTGCGTATTATATATTTATCACTTGCTCCGGTGAAGGAAAACATCGTGAGGAAACCAGCATGCCTGAGAGATATTTCTCGACGGCATGTAAAGCCAGGTCAGAGGCCCATGGACGGTATAAAAAATCTGACACTATGCTAGGCACTAAACACACGATAAAGAAAATAAAATCTGTAAGGTCTAAAGAAATGGATCTTATTCGGGATGATAGAGCGACTTAAATATCTTTCTCCCGTTTGTTCTACGTGTCTTGTGCAACTGTAATAACATAAGGAACTCTTGAGCATTACGCATAATTATTACTATTCCGTTATGTCTAAACATGCAACTTCGGTTGCGTGTGTCAATTGTAGATGTTCGCGCATCATCGAAAGTGTTGTATACGCATGATTGTCGAACAAAGACAAAAAATATTGCTTGTTCCTGATTGAAGATTTATTCATACGGCAACAATCGCTATACCCGTGAGTGGGAAAATAAATAATTCATATTATTGCGTTGAATAAGCAATTTCTTCGATCAATAATTTAAAAGAAAATGTCATGATTCTCCGGCCCTTAACCCAATTTATTCGTGGTCGGCGCAGCATGTCTTCTTCTTCCATACTTCTCTATTACTCGTCATCTCATCAGACACCTCGTTTCTTGCCATATCATCCTTCACACAGTCCACCCATCGTTTCTTTGGTCTTCCTCTACTCTACCCATTCACATTCATACTCAAAACTTTCCTCATTCCTCCTCATCACGTGTCTATACCACGACAACCGATTACCTCACAACTTTTCAGTCACCGGCGCCATCGTGAGATAGCCGATATGACCTAGGACCTTAAGAGCGGCTAGCCCGTCATACTTTTCATCCAAACGCTCGTACGTGATTATGCAGCTGTTATACATCTATCTTTGATTTTTTTGAACTGATGGGTATTTTGTGCACTATATCTAGGTTTCTATGGGAGCAAAAAATAAAAATTGTAGAAACAAATTCAGTATAAGCCTCCAAAAATGGCTGTTATGTACAAATTTTACCTGAACTTTGGCCGTTGATAATGTACTCATAAACTCTAAAAATAAAAAAAATCATCACGATAGAAACCTTGCACATGTAATGGAAATTCTTAATGACAAATTTTTATTTCACACACTTGTAAGACTTATTCAAAAACACGTATTTCCTGGAACAAGTTTAAGAAATTTTCGAACACTACTTTTCGTTCAATGTCATCGCGTTAGGCCATATGAGGTGCGTGGGAGACGAGTTGTGCGGAGTCGGGGCGGGGTAAGACAGGGGAGTTGAAAGAAAATCGCGGCTGTGGCTCTGGATGAAACAACAAGCTTCTTGACCATGCTGGCGTTGACGATAGACGCGCCGGGAAGCGCCCTCTTAAATGCGACATACAGACTGTATATGACATCTACCAATCCGCAATAGGCCCACTTCGTCCGACCGTCCGTCATTGGAAAATCATGGGACAATACACTACTTCTCTCCGATGCTGCACCGATCTTAAAAACATTGCGAAAATGAGAGTAGTGATTTTTCTTTACGCTCTTATTCAAAGAACTTAGACCGCACTGCTTAAGTTTACAGGCAGAAAGATCTCAATCTTACACACAGTAGTCCGTATCATGCGCGTGCACACTCCATAGGGGAGGGTGCGGAAGCACTGCACCAATGCGTAAACAATTGCGTGTATTTCGCAAGCATAGACAGGCAGTATCTATTGTCTATCAAGCCGCGCAAGTTGTGCTATAGTTGAGTAAAAAGTATAGTATGGTTTTATAATACTGTGCGTGTGTTTTGAGTGCGAGGGTCGGTCTTCTTTAGGTTCAGATTTTGACTCTGTTGTGATTGAGTGAAATTTTGCAATGTAGTGTTTCTTTTGTTTTTCTTAAGTGCATTTTCCACGGAGGACGAACTTTATGGAGTCTGCTTCTATTGCTATTGCTACTTCACGAAGAATAGACATGTCAATATCAACAAAGTGATATTTCCTTTATTCACTTTTAATATCACGCCGAAGAAATCTTTGTACTATCATTTTGTCATTCATTTCTTCTGCTTCTATGGTTGTCAGGCCCTGCAGTCTTGACTTATATAGCGCAAAACAACCGAATTCGGTCGCAAAGCCATAACGGTGCGGATTTAAGGTGGAAGCGAGCCGGACGCGACCCGCCGATGTCGGCTTCCTCCTTAAATCCGCATCATTATGACTGCGACCGAATTCAGTTTTTTTTCGATCGCTATCTATGTCGAGACCTCAGAGCCAGGTCATTTAGATACACGTTGAAAATAGTATTGAATTTTGTACCAATTCTGTGTGGTTTGATACTGCTTACAAATGCAACAGAGCAGTTAAATGATTCAAATATTTTTCAAATATGAGTCCGACAAATACGTATATATTTTTTTTGGAGTCTCGCTCAGTTTTTACAACCGATTTAATAATAATCTCTAAAGTAAAGCAACAAAGCTTTAAGTGCTGAGTTTTGATCTCTAGATCAATTTTGGGAAAATAATTACAAATACACATTATCTCAAGAGGTTTCTTTTTCTTCCGTTAGTTATGAACGACTACGTTTGAACATCGAAACCAATTCTATTTTAAATGCAGTTTTTTTCATGTGCGTCATATGGAACTAGGGGATGGGTAAAATAAATTACAAATCACGTAAGTGAAGTATACAATAACAGTTAGTTAGCAGTATACAGTAACAGTAAGGTAACATAACATCAAGCCTGTTTCCCTTTAGGGGTAGACAGAGCTGTATCTATACAGGGTGCAATTTAAGTCATAGGCAATATTTTAATCTAAGGCTCTACTCACTACTGATTGCATTAGGGCTAATAATTCGCAAATCAAAAATATTATTAATGCAAGTATGGAAAACTTTAAAAATGTAGTAATCACATTGCAAAGGCTTATTGTTGCAAATAAACAATAAAGGAAAAAAAAAATACTTCTTAAACCCCAATAAGTCTTGAAGTACGAGTATCAACATTTTAAAGCGCAGTACAACGCGTAACGAAAAGTAAACAAACATCAAATAATAATAATAAATAGTTTGCGGCCGGCCGCCCTAATGCAATCGGTATCGTGAGTAGAGCCGTAGATTAAAATATTGCCTATAAGTTAAATTGCACCCTGTAGAACAGTCACATATCCCCACTTGTAGAATGGGGCGAACTAATTGCCACATACTCAAAAATCCAGAATCATCGGCTGCCAGCCTTTTCCCAAATATGTTGCGGTCGGCTTCCAGTCTAACTAAATGCAGCTGAATATCAGTATTTTACATGGAGCAACTGCCTATCTGACCTCCACAAACCAGGTAGTACTTGGTAATACGATACCCCTTGGTAAGACTGGTTGTCAGACTTTCGGGCCACTGATTGCGTGTAACGACTGTCAAAGATCTACAAATGACAGCCGGGACCAACGGCTTAATGTGTTTTCCGAGGCACGGAGGAAACTGTATGTAATGAGTGGTCACCCATCCACGGACCGACCTAGGCAAGCGGCTTAACCTGAAGATCGACCTGAGCGGCTGTTATACTTTAGCCACGGTCTCCTCCTCCTCAAAAATCTATACTCGTACAAAAAAACACAAATCCAGTCTTCGTACTAATACTAAAAATTCCAAATAGAAAAACTACTTTAACTAACCAGAGAATCGAATGCAAGTCATCACGATTAGCAGTAGCGCTTCAGACTAATTGACCAACGAGGCACACACAATACTGTATTTATAATTAGATGCATTTGAGAAAGTGATTGGCGGAAACGAAAAGTTATTGACTTCTAACTAATCGATACAGTATCGATCCAAATGGATCGAATACGTCAAATATCAATGTTATGGACGAAAGGATAATAAACACGCAACTGTTCTGACGGATTCTTTCATTTTGAAGCTTACGAGCCGGACCGTACCGGACTAGGACTCCATGCCTACCAGCTTCGCTTCGGAGGTTTTGAACTGCAATTGCACTTACCTCCATTAAAACATAGGTTTGGATTAAGCTTCCCAAAACTATGTTTTGAGCGTCAGGTTATTAAGCCTAAAAGCTGTATGGCTTCCAGTTACACAGGTGTATCTTTTAGAATCCTAATGGTTAGCCTGATTTCGTACTATAATAATTATTTATTTATTTATTTTCTCATACACAAAGTAACACTCTTTTCTGATACAAAAAGTTTGAGGATGGGAGACAGGAGCCCATACTAAGTAAAAACCTGTGCTACGGGTCTCCTGGGGCCTTAGTCTGCTATTGCAATAGTGTCAGAATGGTCTATAATTGATTTAATAAGGCCCCTAGCCCACGGCGTATTGAAGCGCGTTCGAAACTCGTTTGACGTGCGTACAAAGGGTAATTCGTCTGCGCGGGGCCTTATTAAATTAATGATAGACCATTCTGACACTATTGCAATAGCAGACTAAGGCCCCTGCTGGTCTCCATATCTCGAATACATTATTGAGAGCTAATCTAAGGACATAAATAACAGCAACAGGGAAATATACTAACGATTACTCTTATTAAGAACTTGGAAAAAATGCTCCATCTTTATCTGCCTTGCCTGATGCAGCTGAATACCAGTATTTTCCGTGGAGCGCCTGCGATTGCAATTTGACCTCCATAACCCAGTTAGTACTGCTCCATCTTATGGTATGGAATTCTTACCTGTTGGCCACGAGGTACGCACAACAACCAATCAAGCTATACAAAACCAGTATAAGCCGATCTCTCATTGTACGGGATATCTAAAGGGTGTAACCATGCCCTTAACGAGGCCGAAAGGCACTTGTTCTCCCCGTCATTGCGATCATTTTTTTTGTTCTAGACCATACCGGGGAACCTTTTAGTTACGGAGATATTGGGGGTCAAAGTTCCAACGTTTTCACATTTTTTTTTAAATACATGTTTTTATTGGAAGTTTTTTACTACAAACACCTCCACGACCCCCTTAATATTCGATCCATCGATCAGCTCAATGTTTTGATTGTGTTACATTGAGTCCTGCCCTAAAACGTAATTTTTCACCCTAAAAAAAAGTCGTTTCCCAGCAATAATTTTTTGCGTAAAGTTAGTTAGTTTCATGTACATAATGCTTCGTTGACAGCTTTGTGAAGGGTCCTGTTACACCCTGTATACAAAGCGAAAAGCCATTTTATACTGTAAATGTACAGCTTGATATGTAGATCTGTAACACAAATAAAATACTTAAGTTGTTTACCACGACTCATAGCTACGGTACTTTCCGAACGCCGGTACTCTCGTGGAGAAAACAATTGACGGGCGCGCGTGTTCATTGTGTCGCAAATGTTCGAAGCCGTGATCGGGGCCTCACTTTTAACGTTTACTCTGCGTATCAATGAGGAAACAATTGATGGGCGCGTCTGGTCCTTGTGTCGCAAATATGCATCGTCCGAAGCCGTGATCGGGGCCTCAAATTTGCCGTTTACTCTGAGTATCAATATGCTACAATTTGCTGAGATATGTACCCCTTCTTTTCTGCGTCCATGCTCATACAACGATTCATATTTTGAACGCGCATTTGATGTTTTAAAACTCTTCTATCTTACATCAAAACTAACAGTATTATCTGTCTTGTTCCAGGTCCGGGCTTCCCCATCGAAGAGTTGGACATAGAGGCGTACATGAGCTCCGTTGGCGAGGGCTGCTATGCTCCCCAGACTATCGACCCTCGCCGCACTGGGTAAGCAACTCTTTCATTACTGCGGAGCCTTTTGCAAAGCCGTGGGTCACGACAAGCAATCTGGAAGTCGAGTGCTCTTGGACAGACTAAATTAAAGCTTTTGGTTGCACTGTATGTACCGCAACGAGACTCTTGATTTAAGCTGACCGAACTCCAATCTAAGACGATGTAGTCCCAGTTTGTGTAACAAAAATTATCAACGTGACAAAATCAAACACACGTCAAGTGCTGAGATTCGTTGAATGAATTATCAACAGCCAATCGCATCTAACTCACGCAAATCAATCTTTTAAACTTTATTACTAGATGGCGTCTATAGTGGTGACTCACTTGACTTTCAAACTGAACTCGCTTAGGTCGCTGAGGTCGCTAAATTTTGACGCGACAATCATTATCATTCCAGAAACTGTGCAGAGGCAAACAAATAATTGATTGCCTCCGTTAGCTTTTTCGGTGGCACTTGGATAGCCAACAATGCTTTTTACTGGTAATTCATCGTTTACACAAAAAAATGCTTAGTTGGTTAGAAGTACAACTCATTGCGCAAGGCAATGAAGTATGTGAGACGTCTCCGTGGGAAAATCACGAAAAAACAAGAACCTGCAGGCCAAGAAACTGCATTCCGCGAAGATATTTGCGAGAAATACCAGCATACTTAAACACCAAATACTAACACCAATACTTCTTCTTATTTCAGGGGTCACCAACTCCCAGAAAGCCCACCAGACTCAGGATCCGAAAACCCCTACAGTCCATCAGAGACCCAAGGGACCCATGCTATCGCAGTGCCCCAAACAGTCCTGTCCTCAGACTACATGCTAGTCCACGACCATATACCTACCCACGAAATTCTGCAACAAAATGGCGACTACATTTACGAGGAGTTGAAGACGGACAATATTGACCATGAGGTCTTAAGGAGTAATCTGAATGATGTGGTGGTACTGCCCCAGGATTCTAATATAGTTGAGCTGGGGATAAGGACTGTTAGACATGATTTGGGGTTGGGTGATGTTTATCAGAATAGGTGAGATATAGAGTTTATACTTTTTTGTTCTCTCTGAATATTATTCAAACATAACTCAAACTCACATTTATTTCAAATAGACCCGTGGCAGGCAATTTTACATAGTCATAAATAAGCTTTTCACAGTCCAGCCACAGGCATCATCATTCACAGCCCCACTTCACCCACTGCTGGGTATAGGCATCTCTTTGCGTGTGACAAGCTCCACGTACCTGTGCCACAGGCATAATAACTATGAATGGACTGTAGTTGCTCAATTCAAAATCGTAGATGTCACGGAGAAGATAAAAAAACTCCATTCAAAGCTTTTCAAATCGAGGCAAGTATTTCATAGGCCTAGGTACAATAGTGTTGCTTCTTTAAGTGAGCACAACGTAGAAATAGAAAAGAAAAAAAAAGACAATTCAAATCTTAAAGATTAGAATAAGCCCTCCCAACCATAATAGAAAGTCTACATGGCACTCGTATTAAAAAAAAAAAAAGTTTCTATTAGGTCTTCATAGGTGATAAATGCTACAAAATCAAAGATTTTAATCATTCTGTATACCCTCGCGGTACTTAAGTCACGCAAACGAATGGCTGGAATATAAAATACGATTTTCCATATGAGTGAGTGACGCAAGACGATAACATAAAGTAATTTTAAATTTTGTGGCTTTTCCTAAAACTTGTTGTTAGCCGTTGTTGATTATAAACTTTTGCAAACGTTGCTTCTCAAAAAGTAACTGCACTTCGTCACACACTTTAACAAAAACATCATTCATTACTATAAATACTTTAACTCAACCAAAATCTGCAACTCCATGCATTCTCCCCAGATACAGCCAGATGAGGGTAGATATGCCTGAGCTGGAACAGGGGATGATAAACCCGCAGCTGGTCGCGTTGGGTCACGAGACCCTGGCGCCGGTGTACACCAGTCTGCAGGAGCCCAGCACGAAGAAGAGGAAGCATTCACAGGACACCTCGCAAGTGAAGTGTGAGCCTGGTAAGAATCTATGTAACTAGAGTTGGAAGACTCTAATACAAACCACATTTTTGTATCTTGCTCATAATATCATCTTTCCTTCCACAGCGGCCTTATCCCCGGAGAGTGTAACTCACGTGCCCCGTCCCGCGCCCCCCTCCGTGGACGGCTCAGAGGCGGGTGACGATGCTCCTCTGCAGTGCATCAGGTTCGGCTCCTTCCAGCAGAACGTCTGGCATTCGCTGTATGACTGCAATTTGAAACCACTGTGAGTGTTTATTTGTAAAACTCTAGACCTAACGCTTTACTGAGACGGAACCTGAAAAAGAAGGCGGTGAGTGTGACATTGCAGGAAGGATTTTGGGAGTTGTGACATGTTACCACCGCGCAACTATCTCAGGCACCGTCTCAATTAAAAACGGCAAGCTTCTAATTACACGCAGATTTCGATCCATATCCCGGCGAGCCTGCAATTAAACCTTAGGGGGATATTGAAGCAGATTAATCTTGCATAGATAATCTTGTCAAGACATCCGGTTCTTTTTCCTCGTTTCTTGGTCAAGTTCCACTAATGAATAGTATAAAAACTTTCGGGTGAAATAACATACAAATTGTTGTCACGAAACAATTTTTTTAATTGTAACTCGAAGTTACTAACGAACCATCATGTCGTCAATATAGCTCAATAAGAAAAAAATACCTATTAAAGGCAAAAAAACCAAATTACAGAACGATTTTGATGAAATTTTTATGGGACCAAACGGACCAAACATATATCATATCCTTCCACATAACAATTTTTTTTTCAATCGGTTCATAAATGACGGAGTTATGAGGTAACAAACATAAAAAATAAAAATAAACAGCCGAATTAAGAACCTCCTCCTTTTTGAAGAAAGACGGTTAAAAAGACAGGATCAGCACGTAAGTAAAAGAGCTATCATTTTTTTAGCTATCATTTGAACGATTGCGCTTCAAATGTTTTGTCGAGGCATCGGTTATGATTTTCTTGACGCGGACTCAAGGCAAGATATCCGAATTGGGACGTTTCCGAGTCCTCACGTCCTCACATGCGCGCGCTAGTAGCTCTTTTTTTTTACGGGGTGGAACCACTGATTTGTATTTTTATTATTGTAATGTATGTAACAGCTGATTTTTTTTTAGTTACCGATGAAAAATTTATATGTGGGGGGGGGCTCCAAATGATGTACTGAATACGTCGTAACCATTTTCGCGTCGGTGTCCCTTCAACCACGTATAATATCATTGGCTATAAGCATCATTTTGAACAGGTCGATCCAAATACAGGTTAACAACTTAGTTCAGAAAATTGAAAACTCTTGAAATGGACTTTGACGGTCATAACCGTAAAGACCATTTTAAGAACTTTTAATTTTTACGTGATTCGTACTATGATTCTGATAAAGCAGCTATTTTAGGCCCCGGGGGTGTTACTATGACCTCTTAAAGCAGGAGTAATTCCAGTGTGGGAAAGAGATGAACACAACCGTTTTAAAATTTTCTTCCAGCCAACCTCCCTCTTACGTGGTGGGCGCCGACAAAGGATTCAACTTCTCGCAAATAGACGAAGCCTTCGTCTGCCAGAAGAAGAACCACTTCCAGGTGACCTGTCAGATACAGATGCAGGGCGACCCCCACTATGTGAAGACCGGCGAGGGGTTCAAGAAGATCAGCAATTTCTGTTTGCACTTCTACGGCGTTAAGGTAAAGATAACTACATTTATGACAGTTATGATCACTTCTGATGGGTTAGTGCTAGAAATGCTAATTTACGCTTCGGAAATGGATGCCTATATAGGGTGTAACAAGATCCTTAACGAAGCCGTCAAGCAAACATTATGTACATCAAACAAAGTAACTTTACGCAAAAAATATTGCTGGCAAAGGACTTTTTTTTTGCCTGAAAAATCACGTTTTACGGTAGGACTCAATGTAACGCACTCAACACTTTGTGCTGATGGATAGATTGAATAGTACGGGGGTCGTGGAGCTGTTTAAAGTAAAAAAATACATTGAAAACTTGTATTTAAAAAAAAAACTTGTGATAAAGTTGGAACTTTGACCCCAATATCTCCGTAACTAGAAGGTTCCCAGGTATGGTCTAGAACAAAAAAAATATCGTAATGACGGAGAGAAGAAGTGCCTATCGGCTTCGTTAAGGGTCTTGTTATATGTACTTGCCCTTTATGTCTATAAGATCGCATTACAGATGCGTCGTAGTAACCACTTAGGTACCGTCAGGTATATAGACCCTCTGCTAGCTGCCTGCTCAATAACATAAAAAAGTTTTACGAGATCTGAAACTATGGTGACATTGTGAACTAAACTGACTTAACATCCTACCTTTTATTAAAGTAATCCGTGCGATAAATATCCTATAAGTATTTATAGAAAATCGAAAACAACCTTTGGGCAGTACCTCTGCAGACATGAAACCTGTCTGGTCATAGTATCCTCACGAATCAGTAGAGAATAATTAACATTACACCTGTTCTTCATACCTCGAAAAAACTATATTTTTAAAAGATCTTTCACTTATTTGTGTTTTTTTTAATGAGTACGTTTTATTGCAGGCCGAAGACCCAAGTCAAGAAGTGAGAATTGAACAAAGTCAATCAGACAGAACAAAGAAACCTTTTCACCCTGTGCCGTAAGTACTATTTTAATTTTTTATTACCAGTTTCCACAGCTATAATAAATAATTAACACGTTAAAATAAAACAACAACAAAAACAATAACATCCATTTATTTTCAGGCTTCTTTGGCCCATAGACCTTACAGACTAACATACATATGAACACAACACACACACCACAACAACACAACAACACACAACAACACAACAAATAACAACAACACAACAAACAACAACACACAACAACAACAACAGCACAACAACAACTAAGTAATAAGCTTGTTTACAGAGGTACCAACAGTCTTACCAAGGGGTGTCGTATTACCCAGTACTAACTGGTTCGTGGAGGTCAGATAGGAAGTCGCTCCATGTAAAATACTGATATTCAGCTTTATTCGGTTAGAACTCGATTCTTACCGGCTTCCCTTTGAAAAATGGCACAGTCAGTATTCATAGACAAATAATAAAATTACTTTAAAGATATGTACTCCGTCTTATCTCTTACAAAAATTTACCCTTCGCTATTGCTAGGTGGTTGATGTCAGAGGTACCACCAATTGTCAGTCTAAACCTATAAGGATTGGCTAGATGGTCACGAAAAGCTCTCTATAAATCTAGTATTCATTAATTTTTCTACACATTATCTTTCCACATTCCACAGTGTCGAAATCCGCCGCGAAGGAGCCAAAGTGACAGTCGGCCGCCTCCACTTCGCAGAAACCACAAACAACAACATGAGAAAGAAAGGCAGACCCAACCCCGACCAGAGACACTTCCAGCTGGTCGTAGCTCTGAGGGCTCATGTGGGTCATACTGACTTCATCATTGCTGCTTCTGCTAGTGACAGAATTATTGTGCGGGTAAGTCATGTTAGTTGTTGATTTTCTTTACTTATTTGAACATACATACTAATTTTATCTTTAAATATTTGCACTTACTAAAAAAAAAAAAAGTAGTAGCCCACCGGTAATGGAAACAGGATCCAAGCAACCAGCAGACAGGGCACCAGAGAGAGGAACCTTGTAACAATGCGCGCTCTGTCAAGAAGTACCGCTTTCTGAATCAGGCCCCTGATCTACGAGAGCCTCCTCAGGTGTTGTTTGAAGCTCTTGGCAGTTAAGCCATTGGCTGGCACGACTATCGGCACAATGATGGCTGATTCCGCATCCCACAGAATGCCACAAGGGCCTACCTGAGATTTTTTTTTTACTTTATTTACAAGTCGTTTTGGTTAGAATCAAGGAAGAACACAGACTTGCAGTGGTTTTAAACTTACAAATATTCAAATCTCTATTATGCTGAGTAGTAACCTGCTTGTCGCTGTCACGACGTGCAAGCTGTCAACTTTTGTATTCCGTCCTGTTGCATTTATAAATATTTGTTATGCGTGGTATGTCTTTTTTTAGTCATTTTCATGTACTTCATTTCCTTGCGACAAATAGATATTTTCATTTCATTTCATCCCTCAGGCGTCAAACCCCGGCCAGTTCGAGTCAGACTGCACCGAGAGCTGGTGGCAGCGAGGAGTGTCGGACAACAGCGTTCATTTTACTGGGAGGGTCGGCATCAATACTGACAGGCCAGATGAGTCCTGTGTTGTTAACGGTACGGTTTCATTTTGAGTATTTCTAGAATTAGTTTCAAAAAGGCTTCAATCGGCAGTATTAAAATCCAAACTGGGTTTGTGGTTTACACAGGCTGTGAATTCAGTCACCTGCAGCTTTTATACTAATGTAATCTATCTACTTCTTTGGATACTTTCACAACATAAATGACGTTTTTTTTTTACCATGACAGTAAGTGATGCATGAAGCACGGGTAGTGGCAAATAATACTGCTGACTGTTTACAAAAGTAAACTTATAGTAACAAGGTACAACTGCTTCATTCCCCAGGTAACCTCAAAGTGATGGGTCACATACTGCACCCATCAGACGCTCGTGCCAAGCACAATATTCAGGAGTTGGACACGGAGCAGCAACTGAAGAATATACAGAGCATCCGAGTTGTCAAGTTAGTAGCCAACACAAAATTATACTCTTCTTCGTTAACACAGATTATAAATAGACGAGGCCCTAAAACTCTGCCCTAGGAAACACCATAACCGACTTGTATATTTTAATAATAATATTTTTGATACTTCAGCTTCAGCTTATTGTTTCCTGTTATATAAATAAGATTCTATTAAATTAAAGACCTTTAATGCCGTAAGCGTCATTTATACGGCATTTTACTTAGCAAAATATAATGGTCCACATAGCCAAAAGCTTGTCGCACGTCACAATATATTGAGCAAACTGGTATTTTTAATGTCAACAATTTCTTATGAAATAAGCGGTACACCCACTTTTCGTCAGTTATATTTAAAACCCACACTACCATGTAACAAGGGGCTTACCAATATTATTTTAATGGTCTTTTTCTCCCTCCAGGTTCAACTACGACCCATCATTCGCGGAGCATTCCGGCCTATTGGGCTACGACCCATCCCGCGCCACACCTCAGCTGGACACCGGCGTGATCGCACAAGAAGTGCGTCGCGTGATACCGGAGGCCGTGAAGGAGGCCGGAGACGTCACGTTGCCCAATGGGGACACTATACACAAGTTTCTGGTGGTTAATAAGGTGAGGACTTCAGTGATGGTGGATGAAAATTGTTGCTAGTGAAATTGGAGATGAGATTCTATGTATGGGCCAAAAGGCATATTTGGAGGCGATATTCTGTAGATTGCGATGTAAGGATTTTATTAATGAACCCACCAAAACAAACCATGAAACTAATCTAAGCGAAGGTGAAGCTGGACCGAAGAAATTCTAATTGCTCTAATGTCTGTTGTTGTGTTGCTAGTAGAAGATTAAATCAGACTAGGCAAGTAAGAAATCAGTTTAACATTATGGTGTTAACATAATTGAACTAGGCACGTTTTTCTGGGCAAAAAGGTCAACTGTGACGTTTAGTAAAATATTTAGGAGAGGAAAATGGTTTAAAAGGTTACAGTCTGAAAAAGTCTTTTGCTGCTTCAAAACACTGTTTCACTGCGTAAAAATACATTATAACTAAGACTACCAATTAACAATCTTCGGCAAATCTTGTGGTATTTTCAAATTTACCCTATGAGAGATTTATTAATTTCACATTTGTCTGCAGGACCGAATCTTCATGGAAAACTTAGGTGCCGTCAAAGAGCTGTGCAAAGTGACTGGCAACCTGGAGTCCAGGATAGACCAGCTGGAGAGGATCAACAAGAAGCTGTGCAAGATCAACGTGCTGCAGCGGAGGGATAGCTCACGGTCCAGTGTTAGTAATGGTAAGTTATAAGAAAGAAGTGAAATCACATTTCTATTCACACAGTATACATAAATAAGTAGTGTGACTCTAGATCTATGACTTTGCAGTCGTCAGACTGCCAAGTGATAGTTTCGAACCCAAGACACGAATCTCTGTTTTTTTTTTAATTCATGTGCATACTGTATAATTATCACTTGCTTCGGTAAAGGAAAAACATCGTGAGGAAACCAGCATGCCTGAGAAGCTCATATTTCTCGACGGCATGTAAAGCCAAGTCAGAGGCCCATGGGAGGCATAAAAACTCTGACACCAAGTTAGGCATAAACCAAACGATAAAGTAACGAAACATACGTATAAAAATACGTATGTAGAATGTAATTTATTATTTATCAAAATTGTTGCACAGCCATTTTATAATAAAGTAATAAAAGAGAAAGAATTTTATTGTCCTTTCTCTTTCACTCTATTGAACGTGGCAAAGTCGGGGGTGAGATTCACATAAAAATATCATAAGATAAGCATTTAGTGCAGCCTTGTCATACACCAAAGAAAAATCGTGAAAAAGGAGAAAGTTTTATACTATAGTAGGCCTGCAGTGGTGGCCATGGCAGTGTTACATGTGGTCAAGATAATAATGTTGCCACAATGTCCCTTGCTCGGGATGCCATAGGGAACTATTAGCCTATTAGTGAATGATACCATAAGGGGGAATATTTCCACACATAATAAATTTACAGTGAGAAATATTGCTGAAATCGTTGTAGTACTTTAGTGGGTATGCTACAATTAGTAATATTGCCACAGCATCGCATACGCCAGAACTGCATCTCCAAAACTCATGAACTCCTTTTCGTTTCAGATTCCCGCTACTCGGCAATGTCAAACTCATCAAAATCTCTCTACAGTGACGGCAACATCTCCATAGACCAAATCAGGGATATAGCACGCAACATCAGAAAGCACGAGTGTTGCCATAAGCTAAGCCATAACTCCCCTAAATATACCAGAAAACAGTGCAAAAACTGCCACGGGAACTACACGAAATATGGGAAATACTACAATTATAACAAAACTAGTGTTAGGTACCACTCAAGTAAACTCGAAAAGGCGGAAAATGTTGAAAATCCGACTTACGCAGAGCCCATCCAAAAATACCCGGACGAAAGCTATGAGAGTACGATGACAAAGAAAAAGGACACTTGTCTATGGTTGAAGAGTGACGATAATTTTTCGTATGGCAACTCTAAGTATGGAATTTGCTGTCGGAAAGAGTATGGGGATACCAGCAGTGAATTGATTTCGAATAAGTTTCTGCAAATTGTTATTACTATATTGATTTTCATTATGGCTGTTTGGTAAGTATAATTATGTATATCAGATTTTTTTAATTTAATTATTATACCCACTGTGTCTTTTGAACTTGGGTTCGATCCTCATGGGCAAAATTGTATTCGTTTATTTTGTTTTTAGAAATCCTCAGTTTGATACTGAGGATTTCTAAAAATGATGATGATTTCTGCCCTATCACGATCCTTTTTTGCGAGTAAATTATAATATCAATTATTGCAACATATTTTGTATGCTACACTTTACTCCCAATTATTCTGGGTAGGCAGAAGTATTGTTTATTTAAAATTGTAATCTATTTACTCAATCGTATAGTTTACCATTGGGCAATCTTGACACATTTTTAATCGATGTCAGAGAGCAGAATAAAATGCAGTATCTATCAATTTGATTGAATGTATTGACTCATATATTTTATATCACAGCCTCGTCGTAATGTCAGCTCTATACTTCCGGGAGCACCAGGAGCTGATATCGATGAAGGAGATTCGCGTCCACGACAAGCTTCACTACCCGCACTATGGCAAGTTGAACAACGAGCCGCCGCCGCACCGGACGCATCCGGACCCCAACCAGATACAGGTATGTAACTAATAAGACACACTTGGAAATATTAACACAATAGAAAAACCGAGAAACGATGGATGGATTGTGTGAAAAATGCTTTGAAAAAAAAAGGAGTAAATGATAGCATGACTAAGGAGAATGAAAGATAAAAACGTGCTGCGTCGACCTCAAGTAACATGGTAAAATGTACACACAAATGTAGCCACAATAGACAATGTTTCAAGAAGGGCCAAAGTTGCAACAACGAGTAATGTTACCACAGCGGGCAATGTTGCCCCCATGGGCAATGTTGCAGCAACTGTCAATTTTATCATAATGTTGAAAATTGCCAATAAGGGTGATTGGGTAGTATTTGGCATCATCGGTAGTGTTGATACGAATGGAAATATTGCCCTAATTGCTAATGATGGCATGATTGTTTAATTTGACCTCAAAGGATCAATATTATGATTGATCTGATTTTATATGTATCGTGGAAATGAAAACTGTATTCTTTTGTTTCAGAATATAAAATCTTCACAACACACGGCATCCAAGAAAACTGCAAAAGGTGAGTTAGACCATTTAAACCAGGGATTCCCAAAGTGGTCGATATCGACCCCTTGGGGTCGATATCGGTTTCCTAGAGGTCGACATAAACGAAAACTGATTATGGGGGTCGACGAGGTCTAAAAATCGACCCCTATTAAATTAACACAAGTTCTTATTTAAAACTTTCAAGATAGGTAGGTAGGTACTGTATTGTTTATGTTGTGTTACGTGTACTAAGAATAATTAATATTTATGTAGGAAATAGCATTGTTGTAGTAATATAAAGCCTCAAGTTCGTACAAGATGAAAAACTCGGCAAGTCAGTGTGGACAAGTTTGTGCAAGATAATGAGTTCGAGCGTACGTCTTTCAGGCGCGTTTTGACTTGCTCTCTATTTGACGCTTGCGCGATTTAACACGAACGAATTCATGATCAAGTTGCAAGTCCAAACATGTTCCTGATATTTTACTATTTAACGAGGTTGCACTTAGGTTGAAAGTTCATTTGCGTTTTGAAATTCGTTGGAGCTTGAACGATAATAACTCATATAAGTACTCATTTATTTCAAGAGATTACAAAGTTATTACATAGCTAAATTAAGTGAAGTAAAGTGACTGAAAAAGAATTTACAAAATGCTGAGCTCCCTACGCGAGTTAATAGCGTAACCACACAATATCTGCAGTTTATGAAAAATTAACAGGGTAAGTACCAAACAGTTTTTATCCGGCACAGCGCATCAGCATTGCCCCACTGCACACTGTGTGATAGTGATCAGTTGAGCTATCTGTAGGTTGTTTGCAACAGTTTGCAGTTGCCTCAGTTGTTTCAATTGTAAAAATTTACCAGTAAATTTAACAGTTTATTAGGTATTGTTTTTAATTTAGGTACTTAGTTTCTTATTTTTTTATTTGCAGGATTACTGAGAGTTTTATGATGGCGGACACGAAAAAAAAATGCAGACAATACAGTTTGGACTACTTGAAGTTCGGATTTATTGCATCTCCATCAAATCAACACTTGCCGATGTGTCTCATATGTGAAAAAGTATTCAGTAACGATGCCATGAAGCCTTCAAAAATGGATGACCACTTATCGAGAGTACATGCTGACAAAAAAAGTAAGCCCTTGACATTTTTTCAAGCACTTAAAGAAAAACTAGACAAAAGGCCATCCATAAGATCGATGTTTGCGTCATCATCTATTAAAGACGATGATGGTTTACGAGCGTCCTATAATATATCTTTACTAATAGCGAAGTCGGGGAAACCCCACACAATTGGAGAGCAGCTTATCTTACCAGCCATTGCGGAGGTCCTTAACAATGTATAGCACAAACCCGCACATGATATTTTAAAGAGAATACCTTTGAGCAATAACACCGTTCAGAGACGCATAGACGAGATGGGACGCGATGTGGAAAACATTTTATGCAAGTTCTTACAGACCAACAGATTCTCTCTCCAGTTGGACGAGTCTACATTACCCGGCAATGAAGCTCTGTTGTTAGGATATGTTCGATATATCAAAGATGAAAATATGTGCCAAGAACTGCTTTTTGCTACATATTTAGAGACTGATACCAGAGGAGAATCAATTTTTCAGGCCGTGGAACATTTTTTTACTGACAAAGCTATTCCATGGAAGAACATTGTTTCTGTTGCGACTGATGGTGCACCGTCTATGGTTGGTCGTCATCGTGGTTTTATAGCTCACTTAAAGCGACAACTGCCTGATGTACTGGTCATTCACTGCGTGATTCACAGGCAGCATTTAGTAGCAAAAAAGCTGAGTCCTAGATTGCATAAGTCTTTACAATATGTAATAAATGCTATCAACAAGATTCGAAGCAATTCTTTGAACTCTCGGTTATTTGCTCAGCTATGTGAGGAAAACGAAGAAGTCTTTACTCGATTACTTCTTCACACTGAAGTTCGCTGGCTATCAAGAGGCTCTTGCTTAGAAAGATTTTCAGCCGTTTTTGAATCTGTGTTGGAGTTTTTACAAGAAAAAGATCCGAATTTGAAAGAAAATCTGAACAATTGTAAAACAGATATTTATTACTTGACTGATATCTTTGGAATGTTCAACAAAGTTAATTTGCAGCTGCAGGGTGACGATCTTAACTTGATTAAAACAAAATCAATAATATCGGCCTTCGTGGGTAAACTAATCCTTTATAAACAAAATTTAGGCAGAAAAGAATATTCGCAGTTTCTGCATTTGTCAAAATTACCAGAAACGCTTCAAGATGATGACATTATATTATATGTCACTCACTTGGACGCATTACACAAGGATTTTACGGAGAGGTTTGAGGATCTTTTAAATTTACAAATTCCTCAATGGATAATAAATCCGTACAATACCACAGCCATAGAAGAAGCCAATGTGATAATGCAAGAAGAGTTGATTACCATCAGCACAGACGAAGAGCTTAAGCAGAAGTTCAACCAAGGCTACAACATTGAAACACAGTATCCTACATTGTGGAACATTGCTGAAAAATACCTTATCGCTTTTCCATCATCATACCTAGTTGAAAAAAGCTTCAGTGTGGTAACAAACATTTTGACGAAACAAAGAAACCGTTTGAAAATCAACGAACGTGGAGATTTAAGGCTGCAACTCACCAATATTGAACCGGATGTAGCTAGATTGGTAGATAGTCACCAGGTTCATCCATCACACTGAATGTTTTATTTTCTCTTTGCGAATTAATACTTTTTTAAATATAATTTCCTACCTACTTAAAATTCTTTAAGTACCTAATTTGTAATAATCGTTATAAATTAAACTTGATATTTACTGAATTGTATGTCTTTTTATTTTGTTAAATTTTGATACGAAAATGAAGTCAATTTTACTCACTTAACCAAGTGCAAAGTTTTCCAATTGGTACCTTAGTACCTAGGTATTTTGTGTCAATAGGAAAAAACTAAAGATAGGCCCCCTTATTCATAATAGTCTGCTAACTTAAAGCATTGCTAATTCTCACTCTGTCTTCTTCTATTGACCTAAGTCAGAATGAAAAATAACACACTGTAGCAGCTGTTTTAAGTTAGCGGACCATTATGAATAAGGGGGTTGATCTTAAAAGTAGGTAATTTGGCCATGGGGGTCTGAGGTAACAGTTCATTTTGGAAAAGGGGTCACTTGTCCAAAATAGTTTGGGGATCCCTGATTTAAACCTTTCAAAGTATTCTGCATAAACTTGTTTAAGTATTTTTACCCGACTGCCAAAGAAGGGCACAGCAGGCGGGGCGGGACCCAATTGCAAATTTTAAACCGAAAGAAAATTAATAGGGACCGCTTGCTAATAAACTTAATGCGGGTATTTATCTTAGGCTTTCAACTCTTTAATGACTCTGCTCTGGACTGTAAATGCGGTGTTGTTCCACAAACGATGGGGCATTTAATACCGTGGCCTGCGTGTCCTGTTGTTTGTTCATTACAGGAACTGATGGACGCTACCGAAAGCGCCAAACTAGTAGCTCAATTCTGGGCCGACACCATTTAGATTGCCATCGACACGCTAAGAAGAAGCTCACAAATACTTAGTCTATTACACCGTAGTAGAGTCTACTTTGTTTATATAGTTTATTTGAATTTGTTTTCAATTCTCAATTTTGTTTCGGTCTTTTTGTTGCAGTCGGGTTTTTGTTTTTTTTTACTATTTATTTTTTCATAAAGTACTCATTACTAACTAAGAAATTACCTTACCACCTCTCTGAAACTCGATTTTGTTTAAAAACTAGCTACTCAACAACCAAACTGACAGCCCCTGGCTGGAGGCCTTAAATTCTAGGCATCCACAGGGATAGACCGGTTAAGCAGTAGCCAGCCTCAGAGGCTGAACTGCGAGATGCCATCAACTAAAAAAAAAAAAAAAAAAAAAAACTGAATGCGAACTGCACAAGTCAAACAGAGATTGATAAAATCGCCACTTTTTTGATGTTCTTTCAGAGAAAGGACCTCATAAAACGACTCAAGAATACATAACGACAGCACCAACGGAATCTCCTCATACGGTACCCACTTCTGCTCATCCTACGAAGAACTATGGAAGTAATATTATAAGTAAGTACCACTGCACAATACTAGACAATAATGTCCCACTTCAGAGCAAAGCCCTCTTCTGATACAGAGACGGCATGAGCATTGATCAATACGCTTACTCAAGGATTGGGATTTCGCGTGTCCTTCACGATGTTTTCCTTCACCGATGTCCAAAACGAATTCAGAAAGTAATTTTTCTTCTTCTTCATCGTCTCCTCACTGCTGAGGTTCGCGACCACATATGACAAGTCTCCAAGCCATGCGGTCTCCTGCAGTGTGAACCGCTCGGTACAGGCTGCCTCCAACAGCCTTCTTGATCCCGTCTGCCGGTCTTGCCGGTGCTCTGCCTTGCACAGTTTTACCCGTCCCAGTATCATTAGCCTTTCTTTATAAATAGAAAAAGTCACATTGGTAATTGAGTCAAACTTACCTCGTACGGCGAGGTCTTAACCACAGGTCCATCACGACATACATACTAGAATTAATACAAACGACTTACTTAGTTACGTAAATAGAAAAAATATATACTCGTCGGTCTATGCGCAATCGCAACTTCGCGGTTCGATTCCCGGGTCGGGCAAATTGTTATTAGGTTTTTCCATCTGGAATTTCTCATTAGCAGCCACGGAGTCTGGATTTGTGCCCGGTTGATGTAGGCTCGCCACCTATTACATGAGACTTAAACGTAACTGGCTAAATGTGGGTGTTTTATTAGGTACACCTCTGCCTAACCATTCGAGATTACACGCGTTATGGTATGCTATGTTATATCCCCTACAATTGACATAGATATTCTTCTATTTGCAGACACAGTACCTACACTACAATCTCTTCAAACCGAGCGTCCTATATCACTATCAAGGATCGCAGACGTCATCGGTGGTGGATGCTCTTTCGCGGCCAACACCAATAACGAACTAGATCCGGAATGTCAGGTAAGGAAATACTATCCATAGAGACAAATAGTTTCACTAGTGCTATACTATAAAGTTCACTTGGAACATCACTCAAATGAGCGCACAGTTCGAAAGAGATACTCATTTGTTTTTAAAGTAAATCATCGCGGATTCACAAAGAGACAACGTTCGAATTTCGAATTAATGTCTAAAGAATGACACTACAAAAAAAAGAAGAAAATTAGAACCAGTGTTTTGTTTTAAGACAAAACTATAGTCTTTTCACTGATATTTTGCCTCTTCCCACGTTATTGTAACAAGAATAAAGATCACCGTAACTTTGACAGACTTGTCAGTGTCAGCTATCCAACAGTATCCTTATTGTAATAAGAATAAAGTTTACGGTGATCTAACAGTGTCGCCAAGTCGGAGGTAAACTAATTGTGAAAAGACTATTAACAATTTTGATGTCGTGCTGATTTTTTTAAATTATTTACACGCTGCTTCAAAAGGATATAATAAGGCTCACAGCATGGATCAGATCACTGTTGGTAAGATATCACGATTATCTTCAAGATATCAATTATATGCAGCCAGTTTTCAAGGTGTGATCTTTTTAATCGTCATTTAGTGTCTTTTTTATTTTTTATTTATTTATCATATTCAGACAACAATATAGTCTATTTTGATGGTAAAATTCTTATAACTAGTGTTACTATTAACTCGATTAGAAAATTAAGGGTCAGAATTCAGAAGTGCTTAATAATCGTATTACCTATGTATGTTTGTCTAAAGCTAAAATAAAATAATGAATCTACCTCAGGGCTTAATATAATTTCTATTGACCATCCAATTTAATAATTCCTTGCAGTCAAGTAAAAAATACTTGAATTAATTTTGTTAAAATGTCTAATTCTCCATAAAAGAAAAAAGTGAAAAATTTAGCCCAAAAATTTCACAGTTATAACTCTACCAAAAATGCCTCATAACACAAACCAAATATTAAAAGTGTTTAATAATTTCCAGTCACCATGCGGTCTCGACCCACCCCAAACTTATGACAACCAAGAGCCTTTAGAAAGGTCCAAACCAGACAAAGAACTGAACGACACCTTCATCAGACCCTTAGAACCACTCCCAAGAGAAAAACTACCCAGTATTCCTGTAATCGCAGAAAAAAACAACACAGATTCACTGAAAACTGAAGCAGAATCGTTGAGAAATGAAAACGATTCTTTCAAAACTCATGAGGAGATAATAGCTAATAGCATTTACTTGGATGGTGCTAAACAAAATGGGACAGATAATGGGAGCAGGATGAAGAGAGATTTAAGAAATAAAAGGGAGACTAGAGAAGAGTTGAAGAGCAGTTCGGAGGAGATGCATATTTTGGGTGACTCGCATGAGAGTAACGGGGCTCATGGTAAGTTTAAAGTGCTATTATTGAACTTATAATAGAGCTTAGTTCTTTTAATTTTTTTTAAATTTTCCCCCATTTTGCGAAGTAATTGTTATAATTTTGCATAGTTCCATATAATAAATTCCCTCGTTTTGCAACATTTTTCATTGATGCTCCGCTCCTGTTGGTCATAGCGTGATGTTATATAGCCTATGGCCTTCCTCGATAAATAGGCTAGCCGACACTAAAATATTTTTTTAATTCGACACAGTAGTTCCTGAGATTAGCGCGTTCAACCAACCAAACAAACACACTCTTCAGCTTAATAATAATAGTATAGATTCTGATATGTAATGGTAATCTTTAACCAAGATCTATGGCAGAAAAAAGGGGAAACCTATACCCAACTGTGGATGATTCCGTGCTGAAATGGTGATGATGAATGGATCCGTGAAGTTATGCAGGGCCCAGGGGAAACGCCTTGTCTTTTTTTATTCAAACATAACATAAGAGCATTAACACACAATTAAATAAACAATCATAGTACCTTAAAGTAATATAGTTCGGTTCAAACTTGATGGCGGCTCGGAAGTTAGCTGCGAGTGATAGTCTGCGCATTATACAGTCAAGATGATACGTCCTCTGCGCCCCGCTGATACCTAAAATTGTGTTCTGCGCAGCTTTACGTTAGATATTCTGATCCGCCATAAAGTGTGAACAGTTATACCTGCGCAGACCGTCACTCGCAGCTAACTTCCGAGCCGCCAGTTTGAACTGAACTGTAACCGCTGTTAAGGTAACTGCTTCCTCCATATTTCAGAATGCGACACAATCCGCGTGGGTATTTCAAGCAAGTCCATCATCAATTCGTCCCTGTTCACCGAGCACGTCTGCGCCGACAACATACACAACTTTACCTACTCAGTGCCGCTGTCACACTGTCTCAGCCACAAGCACGTTGATTTGACGTTCAGGTAAGGTTACATAAAGGGTGTAACAAGACCCTTAACGAAGCCGAAAGGTACTTGTTCTCCCCGTCATTGCGATCATTTTTTTGTTCTAGACCATACCTGGGAACCTTCTAGTTACAGAGATATTGGGGGTCAAAGTTCCAACTTTTTCACAAGTTTTTTTTTTTTAAATACATGTTTTTGATGTCAGATTTTTACTTTAAACACCTCCACGATCCCCGTATTAGTCAATCCATCTATCAGCACAATGTTTTGAGTGCGTTACATTGAGTATTACCGTAAAGCATGATTTTTAACCCTAAAAAAAAGTCGTTTCCCAGCAATAATTTTTGGGTAAAGTTACATAGTTTGATGTACATAATGCTTGGTTGACGGCTTCGTGAAGGGTCCTGTTACACCCTGTATATCATCATCTCCCTAGCCTTCAACTGTGTTGGGGTCGGCTCCCAGTCTAACTTCTACAACACAGTTAGTACTGAGTTATATTATTGCGATACCATTTGCAAAAACTGGTTGTCAGACTACTCGTAACGACGGATAAACGTTCTTTCCGAGGCACGGAAGAAACTCGGCATGTAATGGATGGTCACCCATCCACGGAACAACCCTGGCAAACGCTGCTTAACCTTGAAAACGAGCTAAAAAAATAAAAGTACACAAATAAGTAAATATTCATATTAATACTTCTTTTCTGGTACAGGTCTTTAAAAATCAAAGAATTCCGCCTCTGCGACCTTCAATGCAGCTACGACTCGTCCAAATCCTGCCTCTCCACCAAGGAGCCTCCTAAGCCAGCATTAGCTGATAACACCTGGAGTATCAAGATGGCGCTGGAGTGCAATGTCGACCGGATGCTCAGGGTCAGAGCTAGCTTCCCAATGAAGATGTTTCCTAATAAGGTTTGTTTGTATTCCCACAATCATAGCATAGCAGAATATAATGTTCCCACTGCTGGGACACACGGCCGCCTCTCTATGAGAGGGAGTGGGCTGTAATCCACCACGCGGGCCCAGTGCGGGTTGGTAGGTGTCACCATGACGTCGCATTTTTGGTTCTACGACCTGTTGGATCCCTCACGATGTTTTCTTTCTCCGTTTTGAGAGCAGTGGTGATGAACAAAAATACAGTAACGCGCCTATTTGAAAAAATCGCTTTATCTGTATAGAGTGTTATAATATATTAATATTTTAGTCCGAGTTCCGATAAAACTGGGTGCGACTGCGGAGTCATTTCCCAAACTATGGCCCACCACCTGGACCATGACGTCTTAAAGCAGGAGTAATTCCAGTGTGGGCAAGGGACAAAGCTATACAGCTTGTCTAGCGCCATCTATTTCCCACATTGGAATTACTCCTGGCCTGCTCTTTGAGCAACTCCACCTGCACTTTAAGGGCCTTGTCCTAAGCCACTACCAACGCCGTTGACGTGGATGAGCTGTAGTCGAAACAGATTTAATTTAATTAAAAAACGTTAATAACCATGGGAATTATAGACACGAAGAAGAAGAATATTGTAGTTTGGATAAAATTATGAAGACACTAAAATCAAAAGATAGGGCAACCGACAAGAACTCCATAGTTACTCATTTACGATATTTAGTTTCAACACCGTTATTATGTTACAGTGTCAATTATGACACTCTGGCTTTAGGAACTGTGTAGGCAAACGAAAGACGTTTGATTAACTCCAGTATTTCTGTTTCAGGACATATGCTACCCAATCCACGAACACAAGATACCTTTCATAGAGTTCAACATACGTATCCACAGAGATTGTCACAACTAAATATGTCACAGATTAACGTAATTGTATGGAATTATGGACAAGACAGTATACACATACACACCCTGTATAACTTTATTGTTAAATTTTCAGACATGCCAACTTTGCCCATGACAAAGATGGGCAAAGTAGACACTTGCCATAAAAAAACGAGTTTTTTTTTGGTATTATTTTGTTAGTTCTGTAATATATTTTAATAAGATTATTTCAAAAAAAGGCATGACATCATTATGCCTGATTTTGTTTCAATCAATCCATTGCAGCTTTTTACCAGTGAGTGAAAATAAAACCCTGTGAAAGCTAATTATTTTTGTGAATATTATTTTTTTACATAAAATTTTAATGAATTAAAACAACCGCAGCATTTATCAATAAGGTCAAATAATAACACAATTATTATATGTATTATTAAGTATTTTAGTACTATTAGTATATGAATAGTGAAAAAAACTATTATTATATTACACATTCCATAAGTGCAATTATGTAATTATTATCCGTCCTATTATAATAATAAAGCCCATGTTTTAAAGCCGTACACCGAGTCGGGGCTATTAGTTCGTAAAATAGCCAAAACGGCTATAAACATGTCTTTGACAATGCTGAAAAAGTGGCTTATTATTTTGACATTATTATCTATGATATTTGGCATTACAATGTATGTCTTGAAATTTACTTTTATTAAATAGTTATACTGATATGACATTTCTGGTGCTTACTTAGATCTGTCACAATTTTACAAAAACCTAATTAGTATTGGTACTATTTACTGTTTGAATCAGTAGGAAAGCTCAAAAAAATAGTCAAGCTAATTTTGGCTTAAACACAAATTGAGGCGCTTTAAAAGAAATATGACAACGCCATCATGAAATTATGACATTAATTTAAAAAAGATTTTAAATTATTTATTTTGATTTAAGAAAAGCCTTTTTAAAGGTATTTTACAACTTGGATAACGATCTATCCCAAAGGGGATTTAGTAAAAATGAGTTACAATTTAGACATTATTTTTAAAGGAATTGGATTGTTTTTTTTTTAATTAATTAAATAATACTTTTATACAATTTAAACTAGAAATGGTGGTAGCTACTATTATTATTTTTAGTACATAATAGGTTTTTTTTGTAATAAAGAATTTATTTTACTATTATTTTAAGTATTTTTGCAGCTTTATTTTTAGTTTTTAATTATTATTTTTGTATAATTTTAAGTTGTATTGTTTGAAAATATGTAAGTGTAATACTCAGATAATGAAATTATTTTTTTATTTTCAAACCATGGATGAGCCATAGTTATATCATATCAGAAGGATTTGCTATGAATAATACTTATTATAGAAATAATTTGTTAGAAAAAACACTTATTAAAAACTTTCTCACTGCCTCTTCTTTGTAAAAGGAAGGTTTTTTAAATTTATTTTATCTTTTATTACGAAATAGGCTTGCGTTTGGCCGCAACTCGCTTGATATGAAGCGATGAACCGGCTCTAAGCTGTAATCCAACACGCGGACCCAATGCAAGTTGGTGGATGTCACAATATATTATGTCTTTAAATCTATGGTTACCACCGTTTTGAGAGCAGTGATGTTATAGGGTATTTCAGGATTAGGTATTCTGACTTAAACAATCTCTTTCGACTGCAACATTTTTTTTTTCTACAAAAACCCTTTTTTCCAGTGACTACTTCTTGATTAGTGTTTTTTATAAACAAATTATGGAAATAATTTCAATTATACGTAGATATAGTATCTATACATTCCAAGCCAGTACTTAATTAGTATATAAGTATTTGTATTGTATAATCCTTAAAAACTTACTTTCATCACATCACAATAATATGGCGCCTTTTGCCAGGAACAACTAAGTTTAGACCAAGAAAAACAGTAATCATACAAAAAGTATCTAATTGCCAGAGATCTGAATAGTTTAATAAACTTCAAAAGAAGTAAGTAGTAATCTTATAATTTCTTAAAATAACGCTTTGTTATTTTAAAAATAAATAATAAAACACATTTGATCAAAACTTGACATTTTCCCAGAATCTCAGTGTCATTGTATGACTTAAACAACCTTCAAGCTCTCAGTGTAAAATTATGTGAATTAAAATGTTAGTTATTTTTTTCTATTATTTTTTATTTATACGTTTCTCGTTAGTTATGTCTATTCGTATTCAAAACCAAACTCAGTAATTTATATACTTACGATCTGACTAATATTAAAAGAGAATCTGTAATGACTAAATAAATAAAGAATTATTTGTAGAATGTCTAAAATTTCAAGTAACAAAAAAGAAAAACATCACACAAATTATTATATTTTTAAAATTAAATGTTTAAATCTTATAATTTCGTAAAATATTTTTATTATTTTAAAAATGATGGAAAATATAGTTTTATAAGCTCTATCATCATATCCAGCCATAACATTCTTAATAAAACCTCCAAAATAGAAAAATACTGATTCCCGTGCTGAATCAGCATCAACTTCAATCTTTTACGAGATAAACCTAAAAAAATCACCCTGTATAAGGGTGGATGGTACAGAACAGGTTAGGATGAAAGTAGCTTTACAAAATAAGCTTAAAAATAATCTAGGCTAGTATTTTTTCTTGCCATATTACTAATTAAACATCACAAATTATTTATTTCTCAAATTTATTTGCTATTTTTCAGAATGTTCTCAAAAAAGGTTTTACTTTGGCAATAGAAAGTGTATGTAGGCAGCTTTGTTTTTTCTTATAAAATATTTAAAACAATTTAAAAGACATGGCTTTTCTCTCTTTACTTTTTCCAAAATGATTTTTTCAAGGAAAAGTAATTATATCTTTATTTAATACCTACGAGATAAGATTATTTTATTTGTTAAAATATGGAATTTATTATTTGTAAATTTTGTCGTTTTTTCATTTGTTAAAAAGGATATCAAGCCCTTTTATGATAGCACTTTAGAATTATATTATAAGCTTAAATAATTTTACTATTGTAATAATAAAAGATGCGTATTATTTTTTTTCAAAATCGCATGTTTTTTTTAATGAATTAGTAAATCTCATTTTAAGTAGATGGATAAATTAAAGTACCTAGTAATTTTAGTTACATTTAAAGACATTTAGACATGTTTAGTACATTACGTAGAATGGATTTGAATTTTTAACGATTACTTTTTAAGAAAAAAAAATACAGTGTTTCTAAAAACATTTTTTTTTTACAACTTTTGTTAAACTAACAAAACAATCAATATATAAATTGATAATTATCTTTGCAGATGATTTTAATTCCGTATTTGAATAATTTTAGTTCAAAAACCGTTACCCTTTAATTGCCCTTGACTAAGCTTGTCTAAAATTGTCTAAATCTCTAGCCTGTACTGTAGTATTTATATAATGTTATATTATATACTTATCTTATATTTACCTAACGCTAGGTCTGTCTATGTCGCAAGACCTAGGCGTTATAAGTATGTAGTTACAACTTAGATATAAGAATCCACAAAATTTGTATTCAGTAAGATACAAAATTAAATTGTAGATGTTTAATTTTGATGTTTTATTTTATTGTAATACTAGCGACCTGCCTCTGCTTTGCTCGGGTTTTGCATATTGACAAAACAACGAGAGTTTTAAAATAACTATACTTCTATACTAATATTATAAAGAGGTAAAGTTTGTGAGGTTGTAGGGGGTAATCTCTGGATCTACTGAACCGATTTTGAAAATTCTTTCACTAATAGGAAGCTACATTATTCCCGAGTGCCATATGCTATATTTACAACGTGCCTGTGGGATAATTTCCGACCAAAACGCGAGCGAAGGCGCGGGCAACAGCTAGTCAGGAATTAGTTTAAAATCAATGTATTTTACGCATTAATCTTCCGAAATAATATTGCTTTGTATTTGTGTTTATCAAAGGTATGGTATCTACATGTTAATCTATTAAGCCATTTACGAGTAATCAAGTAAAAACCAACTAGTGTCCGATTGCAGGTCGATTTCTGGCCGTCGCCGAAGCTGAAGGTTTGACAAACCTAAGAAATTAAGTTCAAGATTTAAACATTTTGTTGAGTTTATACACTTGAGATCCTGGATTCGATTCGGGTAAAGTGTTATTGGGTTTTTCGATCGGAATTTCTCAGTAGTAGCCACGGAGTCTGGATTTATGCCCGGTTGGTGGCAACAGGTTAACGGTTAACTGACTATACAGGGTGTAACAAGACCCTTAACGAAGCCGAAAGGCACTTGTTCTTCCCGTCATTGCGATCATTTTTTTGCTCTACACCATACCTGGTAACCTTCTAGTTACGGAGATATTGGGGGTCAAAGTTCTAACTTTTTTGCAGGTTTTTTTTAAAGACATGTTTTTAATGTAAAAAAAAAACCACTCAACCGTCTACATATACCTACATACTATGTATGGACGGGACGGTCAACTCACGCTCCACGACCCCATCCATCAGCAAAATGTTTTGAGTGCGTTAGATGAGTCCTACCGTAAAACGTGATTTTTCACCCCAAAAATAAAAGTTTCTCAGCAATCATTTTTGCGTAAAGTTACTTAGTTTGATGTACATAATCCTTGGTTGACGGCTTTGTTAAAGGTCCTGTTACACTTACACCCTATATAGTACCTATAGTACACCCACCCACATAACGTCAGTGACTAAAAAATACAAAAACAAATGAACGCAAGCTTAAAATAACTCGTAACAGGTAGGTACCTACTTGACAGGTCCGCTCGTTGCAAGATTTGCCACTCAACGCAAAAAGTAAACGCGAAGAATAAACTAAAAAGGCAATGATGACCAAAAGTTGCGCAAACGTTCACTTGAAGTGCAAGTAAAGAATTTTGACCGAGATTATAAGTGTGGTGGTTCCGTAGCTTACATAATCAGTCTATAATGTTCCCCCCGGTAACTGAAATGTTGTGTGGTAATCGGTTATCGTGGTATGGACATGTGATGCGGAAGAATGAGGAACTTGTACTGAGAAAAGTTTTGAGTTCGAATGTGGATGGCTTTAAGAGTAGAGGAAGACCGAAGAAAAGGTGGATGGGCTGTGTGAAGGATGATATGGCTAGAAGGTGACTGCTGAGATGACGAGTAATAGAGAAGTATGGAAGAAGAAGATAATTATACATCGTCGACTCAAATTAATTGGGATAAGGGTGAGGGATCGGAACGAGGTGATCCGACAAAGAACCAGAGTTGTCGACATAGCTCACAGATTAAGTAAGCTGATGTGCCAATGGGCCCGTCATTAAGCCGTAGAACCGATGACCGTTGGGGTAGACGTGTTCAAGAACACGTCTCGCGCGGTCTCCACTCAAGAGTGGAGACCGCGAATCGGCAAACGTAAGGTGGGACGCCCTCAGGCTCGGTGGACCCAGTGCTTCGAAACTTTTGTATCCTCACGATGTTTTCCCTCAACATTTTGACAGCAATGGCGTAGACATAAATTACACAAAGTAAAAAGCCAGGCTGGGTTTGAACTCACGAGTTTAGAAACTAGACAGTAACTAACATTAACACACCTTTGGAATTCACTGCCGGCTTCTCTGTTCCCTGATCATTATAATCTGGATCTATTCAAAGTTCGAGTGAATCGGTTTCTTCTAGGCAAGCATACTAAACCCTAGGCCGCGTCATGGCTTCACATCAGGCGAGATACGGCCAAACGCAAGCCTAAATAATATTTAAAAAAAAACTAGGTTGGTGAACTCAACTATGCTGTAACCATGTAAAAATACTGGTATTCAGCTGCATCCGTAAAGACTGGAACTCTACCTCAACATAGCCGGACAAATATTAGCCGAAAGATGGTCCCGTGACTTGATAATTAAGTCAGTTGTGTGTCAAAATAATTTGCGACGAAATACTAAAGTGGGTACAAAGGTGATGATATTATCTCAATTGTGCAAACTTTACTGGCGCTATTTCCACAAACTGTCGCTTGCTACTCAGAAAACTATCCGCCATGCTTGCAAACCGCTAATTTACTTTGGAAATAAACGAACTGCGTGCCATGGATCCGTAGGTAATCTATACTACAATAAAGAGGTAAAATTTGTTTGTAAGTTTGTATGTAGGGGGTAATCTCTGGATATACTGAACCGATTTTGAAAACTCTTTCACTAATAGGAAGCTACATTATCCCGAGTGCTATATTTACAAAGTGACCCTGGAACAATTTCCGACCAAAACGCGAGCGAAGCCGCAGGCAACAGCTAGTTACTACAGCGTAGAAGGGACACCGACGAACAAACGCTTACCAGATCGTGAGTACATCATTCTGAACCACCCCACATCGACATTTTTCATTGGTCATTATAAGAAAATTCTGCTGCATACCACACATTTTGACCGTTGCAGATAAAAAAATCGATATGGGCCGTCCCCATAGACATAGAGAATGGACTGAAAAGTGACCACTCCGTAGAAAGAGAGAGCGATGATGCGGCCAATAATAATACTTGGAGCAAACTATGGCCGCTCCATTGTTTTGTCTCTCTCGCACTTCATGGTCAATTTTATTTGACATTGGCTATGGAAGGCTCAGTCCATGCTCTGTGTCTATGGGCCCTCCCATATCGATTTTTTTCAGAGCGATGTGTTGAGTACGAGGTAACCACAGTTGGTAATACTTTTTGCGTCGGTGTCGCTTCCAGCCTGTATTATCATTATCTGTCTAGCGGCTAGACTCTAGCCCATTCCAAGGTTCGAGGCTCCCCGGATGCAGAAGAACCAGCCAGTATTTTACATGGAGCGCTCCATAACGCAGGAATTGGATATTTAATTAGATGTTAGGAAAGAATATCAAAGATCTACGAACTACAGTCGGGATCAACAGCTTAACTTGGTTTCCGAAAGTTCGGTCCTACAGTTTTTTCTTGTTGTTAGATTATCTTGAGTGTCCTACTGCTGGGCAAGGCCGCTTTCTGCTTCCAAACCTCCCTATCCTGTGCAATATCTGCAATATCTGAGGGTCTACAATGCCCGCTTTAGCAGAATCAAAATATGAATTACGATACAATTCGTAAAATGGTCACTAAGTGACAATTCATAATATATACTGCGCATCTGTGACCATTTCAAAAAGTCATCTGCAACGGTCAAAATGTATGGTATGCACTGGTATGCAGCAGATTTTTTTTTGTGATTCATTTTATAAAGTGGCCATTAAAGGCTCTCTGGGAATGTTCACTCTACAAACAATATCGGATCATTATTCATCACACCGCCTTCGCCGAGGTCTACATCTACCTACAAGCCCACACGTTAAGGTGGATGCGCAAGGGTAGCCCGCGAAATTTAAATTTTCTTACGTTTATTGTCATTTGCAGGTCAGTGTCAGGTTGTATATTGAGGAAAATATAAATTGCGCCAGTAACACGTATGAAGTTACAGAATTATAATCATTCAAGTCATCAATACAACCCTCCAAATTCATATAACTCCATTCAATGGCTATTTCATGAAAAAGTCATTCTTTGGGATTATATGAACTTGAAAGGTTGTATTGATGATTTGAATGATTATAATACTGGAACTCCATACGTGTTACTGGCGCGATTCATATTTTCATCAACATACAATCTGACACTGACCTGCAAATGACAATAAACGTAAGAAAATTTAAATTTCGCGGGCTACCCTTGCGCATCCACCTTAAATAAAAATAATATTATTTGAATAACCTAGAAACTTAGTTTCTGAAATACGAATGTTTATTTGCTCTCGGGTGTATTTACCTACTTTATAAGCAGACGTAGGTCACACAAGGTCTTGAGTTCATTCACTGAAACGAATTGCGTTATAGTCCAGCAAGTATAATAATTACTACTTTACGGAGCAATAGCATACTTGAAAAATATGCTATAATAGCCACCATTTCCTATCTTAGTTTGTTTCACAGGTAAAACAATGTAGCTAGAAATATTTTCAAGGCATTTAATTAGGGATATAAATACCTCAAAAGGAGGAAAATGCGCGTTCTTACCCCACGTTGGGAATTATGGAAAAAAACACTTGGGGAATTATTACTACCTACGCTGAGAAAAAGAAATCTGTAAAACAAAAAAAAACAAATGTATGTTTACTGTCCATCTACAATCTCCAGCAGTTTTAATTGACAACGCAAGGATCCCCAAAACGCGAACAGCTATGCTCCACCAACCAGTGGCTCTTGCGCATCGAACGCGTGCGCACGTCCGTGGAACAAATTAAATATTTACAGTGATATAACTGGACTATAGACTGACAACTACCGGTAAGTTATAATAACTTTTATTGTTTTAGTGTACGAGTGATTTTTCCGTAGCAAAGATCTTGCTGAGGAAAATACTTGGTATGCAGTATTCTTTTTAGATTGTTTTGAAGTAAGCAAGTGATCTTGTTTTAATAAAGTGTTACTTGCAAAGCGGTACCACACGCAGACATTCTGTTATAGAAATCGTTCTTTTAGCACGCAAAGGAATTTCTTAGCGCTATTGGAAGTAATATAACTGTCGAGAGATTTAGTATTGTGCGTATTATCTTGCATTCTTACTATCATAATAATACTACTGATCCATAATAGTTTTATTCTAATTATTACTATCGATAGTATTTTTTACTGTAATAATATTGCTGATATATTGGTTATATTTATGTTATCTATACTAATATTATGAAGAGGTAAAATTTGTGAGGTCGTAGGGGGTAATCTCTGGATCTACTGAACCGATTTTGAAAATTCTTTCACTAATAGGAAGCTACATTATCCCCGAGTGCTATAGGCTATATATTTACAACGTGCCCGTGGGATCTTTTCTGACCAAAACGCGAGCGAAGCCGCGGGCAACAGCTAGTTAATAATAATATTACAGCCGAGCCCTAACCACCGCCTTGGTACCTTGGATCCTGTTCCTGGTACCGGTGGGCTACTATTTTAAATGTTTTTTTTTTTGTATTTTGATATTCATATAGGTATTTAAAAATATTATTAATTTGCAGCAAAATTAATAAACGAAATAAAATAAAACAACACTCCAACCAAAACTACTATCAGCAAAATAATATTAAAAATACTATCAATAAATAGAATTTCTTTTCTATTATAGTAATAAAGGTATGAATTCTTTTATTTGGAATTATAATAGAATCTTAAAATCTAATCTTTAATTCTAATAATGGTCCGAGAAAAAAAAGACGAAATTTATCAAGTCAAGTATTATTATAATACTCGAAATCACATATTTTTAGGGATCCGTATCTCAACCAGCAACGGAACCCATAAAGGATCACTTTGTTGTCCGTCTGTCTGTCTGTCAAGACCCTTTTTCTCAGGAATGCGTGGCGGTATCAAGCTGAAATTAATACCAAATACTCTGGTTTGCTACTCCTTGGAGCAATTAAAAAATCAAACGTGTAAGTCAACGCGATCAAAAGATATGACTGTTTATGTCGCATACTCGTATTATGCGATTTCACAAGGGAATCAAAACCTATAGGATACTTCCCTTTGACCTAGAATCATGAAATTTGGCAAAAAGCAAGGCCTTACAGCACAAATAAAGGAAAAAATCAAAAAAATAAAAATTGTTAAAAATTAAAGGGTGTTCCCATTCCCATACATACATAGTTGACGCCAATTAAGATATTTATTTTTAGATAATGGTACGGAACTCCTCGTGCGCGAGTCCTACTCGCACTTGACCGGTTTTTTATAATTATTGAGTATGTAGGTGTAATTTCAGTGCCTCTGCATAATGTCATAATTATTACTATATCAATTATACGTAATCTAAAAACATGTTTCATGTAAATTACTGTGTATTAAGTTTCCACTGTTTGAATATATGTGTGAAGAAAGGAATAAAATTAACATAGAATGTGCATAGAAAATTTATATAATGACATTTGCTGTCATAATTACTGGCCCCTGTATGCCCATTGGAAAACAAAGTAGCTTAATCATACACCCTGTATAATGATTACTCTGGTTCTTAACGAACAACCTGTATAATAATTACTATTACTCTGGTTCATATCAAACACCCTGTATAATACTTTGGTTATACCTAGCAATTCAAATTCAATCGGTAATTAAGTAGGTATTACTATTTTTTAGTTCATATTTTGTTTCTATTCTTATGATTATAAATATGACTTTTAGTCTGATTGACCTTTAATATATTTTTAAACGCTTTTTTGTAAGACGCAAAACAAAACAAACTTGAATTCTTTTTATATTTGGTTTGCTTAAGGTTCCGTACCCGAAGGGTCACTGTCCGTCTGTCTGTCAGCGGGCTGTATCTCATGACCCGTAATAGGTAGACAGTTGAAATATTCGCACAATGTGTAGCTATTTCTGTTGCTGCTATAGCAAAAATGATAAAAATAAATTAAACTTTAAAGGGGGTTCCGCTCCTCCCCCTCCCCTACTATGATGGTGCGGAACCCTTCATGCACGAGTCCGACTCGCACTTGGCCGATTTTTATGCAATAGACATGAATTTGAACCGCAAAAGAAAGCAAAGCTAAGAATTCTAACTTTTGACAGTTCTAACTTCTAGCAATTACTAAACCACAGAATAAATTTCCTAAGTATCTCAAGTTATTATTTACTTATGTAATCACTTTTATTTGTTTATAGATACGGGTGTAAGTAATTTTATATAATACAATATCACGGAAGTGTTACCAACAGATTACCGCCAAAAACTGGGTTAGTCCATCTAGTTATACCATCTAATTATACAATATAACAGAATGGACAAAAAAAATCTTATTTGTTTTACTGCTCCATCTAGTTATACTTTTAGTTATACAATATAACAGAATGGGCAAAAAAAGTCCTATTTGCTAAACTGCTCAATATAACTTACTTGATTCGAAAAAAATAATAGAAGTTTGTCCATGTAGTTATCAAAAACTAAAGTCAATGATATAACAATTTACTTGTACCTACTTATGTCAAAAAAAAATAATCGACCTTCATTTTTTTATGAAACTTTTGTGTATACCAGTTGTGGTCATGGATTGGGAACTGATAAGAACAAATTGATTGATAGCAAGTAGTGTGGGTTCATCACTCCTGATGAGATGGACCTAGGTTAGGGCACGCCGCTATTGTGGCAGTAAGAGTGACTAATGGCCGTACTTTCACAGAAGCCTAATAGCTTGGCTTGCCCTAATAACCCTCACTACTCTTCTTGATGTTGGTTTCTGAACATTACTTGACTAATAATAGGCTTGCCGTATTGTTCGGCTCTAGGCACGCCACTAGGTAAGACCCGTGATAAAGGAGCGGCTGGAAATATGGCTTGTAAAGTACCTATGCTGTATAGGTCGGGAGCCTATACATGGCCGGGGGAGCGTGGCGAACTGCGCAATTAATCCAGCACCCCGGTCAAAGATGATCGAGAAACATCGTCTGATTTTAGCCTGTAGGAGTCTGACAGACCCCATTTGCCCATGCCAGGGCGGAGGACGTCCATGAGGATTTCCACAAGCAAATATATTTAAAAGCGACCAGGCAGGTTAGACTGGAAGCCGGTTCTAAGATTTATGTAGTTGGGAAAATTCTAGGATCTTTCTTTATTGTGTGGTTAGTGCCTAACCTGGTCTCAGAGTTTTTAGGCAGCGCATAGGCCTTTGATTTGGCTTTACATGCCGTCGAGAAATATCTGTCAGGCATGCTGGTTTCCTCACGATGTTTTCCTTTACCGAAGCAAGTGATAATACAATACGCACATGAAGCCGAAAAATCAGAGGTCGAACTCGAGATCTATGACTTGGCACTCCGACGGTCACAGCCCTAGAAATTCTAGGATGACAATGATATTTTTATTGCCTTTTAAAGGTTTGCGATCTCAGATCTATGCGCATGACGAATGGATTAGCTACACATACTTTAACACAACTATACATACATGTATACGTATGAGGGGATGTTCTCGTGTGGATAATTAAAAATGCACACAAAAACTTAGATTTTCATGGATATACTTTATATCAGAGAACAGCAGAATAATCATTAGTCACATGAAATAAATAATTAACTTTCAAACTTGAGGGGGTGATTTTTGTGTCCACCAACCATAACCAAAACATCTGTCCTCTTACCAGAACCATAGACAATCTCCAAAACTTTTAAGGCTTGGAATTGTGGCTATTCGCCACACGTACAATACTATTAGGTATATATGTATATAACGTACCTTACATAATTGGAGCTCTTTTATCAGCCACGGACACTGTTATTGTCAATGAAAGTTGACTCAGATGGTCTTATGAACGTTTATGCACGTGTAAATAAATAGTTACAATAGATAGTACAGCAAATGTTCTACTTAACCTGACCTGGGCACTGACTACTACTGTATGGTGAACGCGCCAGAGTAGCCCGCGAAATTCAGCTTTTTTGCAATTTGCAGGTCAGTGTCAGGTTGTATGTTGAGGAAAATAGGATTCGCGTCCGTACCTAACACGTATGTAGTTACAGAATTGCAATCATTAAAATCATCAATACAACTATATTAATTCATTTAACCCCATGGAATGACTTTTTCATCAAATAGTTATTGAATGGGGTACCCTGGCACATTATCCTCGTGTGGCTATATTTACAACTTGCAAGGTGAGAGACCTTAATTAACATTAGCTGTTGCCCACGGCTTCGCTCGCGTTTTTGTTGGAAATTATCCCACGGGCAAGTTGTAAATATAGCCTATGCCACTTGAGGATAATGTAGCTTCCTATTAGTGAAAACTTTAGTGAAAAAAATCGGTTCAGTAGATCCAGAGATTACCCCCTACAACCGCACAAACTCACAAACTTTACCTCTTTATAATAATTAGTATTAGTTAAGCATCACCTTTGTACTATTTTATGTTTCTTTCTCCTTTTTTATAATTAGTGTGACATACATTGTGTGTAGTGTGTTATACAAATAACATTTAATAATTGGACGCGGTTCTGCCATAATGAGCCAACCCACAATCTTTTAATAAAAAAAGAAAGACCATGATGTTGATGAAAAAGTTCGCTTTCGAAGTGTGTGTGCTCACTTGAGCAAGTTCCAAGTGAACGTTACAGAGTAACGCTTACTTAGTTATTTTTAACCAAGTGAGCATGTCTAAACTTGTTATGTAATGTGTAGTTAAATAAACCCGACGTGACCATGGTTTTTATTGTATAAACATGACAATTATGTATGTGAAGGGCCGATGTTATAAGCACCGTGATGCTGAGAAAATAACATTGATTGTCTATGAGTAATTTGCTGGTAATGGACACAAGATGAGAATTTGATAGGTTGGAAATTATTTTAAATCGCTTCAAGTAAACGTTTAATAGTGTGAAATAGTAGATAAGAGGTGACATAACAGTCTATGGACGAGAGTTAGTTAGTTGTGGATCGCACTATCTTGACTCTGATCTGCAAAAGGATCTAATATTTACACCTAGAGATGAGTACGCGGAAACTTTAGGACACTTGCGTAAAATCTTCGATAAAGTACAATCGTCTTTGATTAAAGCTCATTCGAGAAATAATACTTATTATAATCTACGTCATAAGGTTGCCGAGTTCAATATTGATGATATAGTTTAGAAGCGAACATATTACCAGAGCAACAAAGACAACCGTTTCACTAAAAAGCTAGCCCCTAAATACATAAAGTGTCGCATTATTGGTAAAAAATCACCATTAGTGTACGAGTATGAACTTGAAGATATGCAAGGCAACAACCTTGGTACCTACCTGGCATATCAAAGATATTAAACTAACAAATCTATATCTACTATTTAATGTTGACGTCTACTAACGTCACAATGGCCTACCTACTAGTAGGTACGGCCTAAGTAACCAGTATTACCAAGAGGTATCGTATTACCCAGTACTAACTGGGTACAAAACGCGAGCAACAGTTAGTACGTCATAATACAGCCAGACACTAAACGGAAAATAATTGCAAGAAACGTAAGAAAATTTAAATTTCGCGGGATACCTGGCGCTTCCACATTTAAAAATTGTTCTCTGTTTTTTTTTTTTTTACGTATTTGAAATCATTGTTTTACATCACGGTCGAAGCTCCTTATGCAATTGTAAGACATAATGTTGAAGGGATTCGGGAAGGAGGGAGGGAGGCTGGTTGAAGACCTTACCCTCATTCTGTAGCCTGACCCTGGTATAAAGACTAACTAGTCTTACCAAAGGATATCGTAAGTAACTTGTGTGTTTGTGAGCCCGCAATTGACTGGGTTGTGGAGGTCAGATAGGCAGTCGCTCCATGTAAAATACTGGTATTCAGCTGCATCCGGTTAGACTGGAAGCCGACCCTAACATAGTTAGGAAAAGGCTAGGCATATTATGAGTAGGCAATAGTGTGAAATAATACACAACATTAGGGACCTATTAGTACAGCCTAAATAATAATAGCTGCTCGGGTCGATCTTCAGGTTAAGCCGCGCTTGCCTAGGTTGGTCTGTGGATGGGTGACCACCCATTACATACCGAGTTTCCTCTGTGCCTCGGAAAGCACGTTAAGCCCTTGGTCCTGGCTGTCATTTGTAGATCTATTACAGTCTTTGCTGGTAGTTAGAAACCTGCAAATCTGACAACCAGTCTTACCAAGGGATATACTATCATCAGTAACTGAGGTGTGAAGATCAGATAGGCAGTCGTTCCATGTAAAATACTGGGGGCCTAAAATGGCTGCTTAAAAAATTACGCTGCGAAAATATTTAAAACTCTTAAAATGGACTTTGTGTTCACAACCATAAAGACCAGTTTAAGAATTTAAAATTTTTAACGTGATTCATATTATGATTCTGATAAAACAGCCATTTTAGGCCCCCTGGTCTTCGGGTGCATCCAGTTATCCTAACTGGGTGGAAGCGTCGAGACCCCAAGTTGTTTAATTGCAAAAAGGCTAACAGCTAATAAACATTCGCAGTCTTTTCAAAATATCATAAAACATTTCCAAATTTACTGCCTCGATGGTCTAGTGCTGGTAATCGCGACTGCTGAGCATGTGGTTCTGGGGTTCGATTCCCAGGTCGGGCAAACTCGTAATGGGTTTTCCGTCAGGAGTTTCTCACGGAATCTGGATTTGTGCACGGTTGATGGCAATAGACTCGCTCCCTATTACATGGTCATCATCATCATCATTATTTCTGCCGAAAAACGTCCACTGCTGGACTTAGGCCTCACCCAAGTGTCGCCAGCGCCACATTGACCGGTCCCGTGCGACTCACATCCAGCGGATCCCCGCAACCTTCACCAGGTCATCGGTCCACCTAGTGGGAGGCCTTCCAACGCAACGTCTTCCGGTTCGCGGTCGCCACTCCAGAATTTTCGGCGCCATCGGCTATCCGTTCTGCGAGCAATGTGCCCTGCCCACTGCCACTTCAGTTTGGCAATTCTTCGGGCTACCTCGGTAACCTTGGTTCTCTTGCGAATATCTTCATTTCTGATTCGATGGCGCAAGGAAACTCCGAGCATAGCCCTCTCCATTGCCCTTTCTTTTCTTTTTTTCGGGTTGGAAATCATGAAATAACCCCCCCCGCTCTGTGGTGAGCAGGAGGGAGTGTCAGACTTTTACTGACTAAAACCCATCCATGTTCCTTCCTTTGCCCTTTGTGTTCCAGGGCCGCGGTATCTCTTTCGAACAGTCCCGCAACCCTGGCAGGCATCGGTCCTTTCGGACCCCTACCTGTCTCTCCATTGCTCTTTGGTACTAACTACATGTTACACTTTAACATAACTGGCGAAATGTTGGTGTACTATTAGGTACGCCTCTGCTTAGCCCTTCAAAGATTACAAGCGTGATGTTATGTTTATTTCCCATACTTTGTAACAAAACGACCCATTTCACATAACCATTACTAAAACATTTGCTACAACAATTTGGCAAGAAAAACTTTTCCTTAACTATTAAAGTGTCATCAGCAGTAAGGTTAGTACCCCGTTATTATGTAAAATGCGGTAAGACGACACGCTTTCTAGTCATGCCACCACACCACTGAGGAATGACTGACATGAAGAGAAAATTTGCTTTCATCATCTTTCTAGATTTTTCCCAACTAGAATATTATACAGAGTGTATTGGACAGCCCTCCACAAACTGACAGGGTGCATTCAGCTCTTTATATTGAATTATATTCCACCAGAATTTTTATCCGGTATTTTATCTTTTTTTTTCAGTAACTATTCCTTTAATTCAATGTAAACTTACATTCCCTGTACGCAGCATTCCATTTATGTAAATAATACGGCTTAAATAAAAAAATCCAACAATGGATGTTGAAATACTCTAACGAACGACGTGAAGTCAGCTGTTCACTTCCTGCCTGGATACAAAGTTCATCGAACTCGTCGTTGCGCTTGCCGTACGCTACGTGCGATTTGCCACGGTAAAGTTACATTGCTTAGGAGAAAATAAAACAAATCTAATTTATTGGATACCCATAACGTTCCTGAAATAATTTCCTGTACCGGTCATCTTAGTATGATATACTGAATTCATCCCATCAGTTTGTGGAGGGCCGTCCCTTACACCCTGTAAAGTCCTACCTTTGATGCCGATCTGGCTGTGTATAAGTATGTTCACTAACCGCTATCATTGTATCAGCTGATTACTAAAAAAATATGTAGACATATTTTTTTAGTAATCAGCGCTGTTTTTTTTTTATGTTACAGCACCACGCTGAGATAGAAGCCTTTTAGCCTTGTACAGGACCAATTGAGTCTAATGAATGTGTCTTATTTATTTATTTATTTCTCACATTTATGTATGTATTTTGTTTTATAGTTCATTTAATCATTTTGTCCCATGCAAGACAAATAAAAATCTTTTCTTTTTTACTATCGTGATTGAACACGTCCGTGACGGCTCACTAGTTTATTTAATTCTCTTTGTTTCAAATGTCAAATAAAGTTACAATAGGTTAATAAACATTCATAAATCACCAATAGGTGATAATAAGTTTGGTCAATTAAAAAGTTTAGCATAAACAGCCTACAATGTTCCCACAGCTGGGACACACGGCCTCCTCTTTATGAGAGGGAATGGGCTATTTTGGTTCTAAGACATGCCGGTTTCCTCAGGATGTTCTCCTTCACCGTTTAAAAAAGTTTATTTGTCATTAATTGTCTGTAAATGCAAATGGGTTCATCGAATTTAACATAGTACCTACCTACCGATAATTTCAAGTCTCACTAATAAAATTCTGATTCTTTATTTTTATGATGAGATTTGAAAAATTAATTGAAACTGCAATCCGTAATGACCATAATATAAAATCAAATGATGACCGTACTCGTATTGGTAATTTTAGGTAATAGCGAAAAGTAATGTGAATGTTGCAATTTGAAACATTTTTATTTTTCATTATTATGTGCATATTTTAATGGATATTATTTAACATTTTGGTTTTTTTATTATGCTATAATAATAAACAACAAATTTTAATTGACATAATAGCAGTGATAGCCTAGTGGTGTGACAGTCGGATTGCCAAATCACAGGTCTCGAGTTTGAACCCAAGCCAATCTCTGATTTTTTGGATTCATGTGCGTATTGTATAATTATCACTTGCTCCGGTGAAGGGAAATTCGTGAGGAAACCAGCATGCCTGAGAGATATTTCTTGACGGCATGTAAAGCCAAGTTAGAGGCACATGGGCGGCCTAATAACTCTGACACCAGATTAGGCACTAGCCACACGATTAAGAAAAATAAAATGGATATTAATTATTTTTACAATCATTATTCCATTTGATTTTAGGTAAGACTTTCTAAAAAACGCAATTTAAATTAATTGTTTCAAATTAAATTAAAAACATTACATGCAATTTAAATTAATTGCATAAAATATTTGAATCCATATAATAGTAACAGCACATAATAGCGCATAATAGTATCTTTTACTAACATTACAGTATATTCCATAAATAATAATAAAACAGTTACACATAGGTAGGTATATTCATATTAAAATATGTATAGTAGTTCATTAATGACGCAAAAACAGACATTTTAATAGTGCCACTGAACTCACAAAAATATCCGACTCGACTTAAAATAAGTTTAAGTAAAATCCAGTTCGCATGGCAATAGGTATTTGGTAAACTAAGTCGAATAGTCTCGGCACCTTAATTTTGTCTAGTTTTTTTTTTACACATAAACTGTCACTTACGGGATATCTTCCGTGATTGGCTATTATTTTGAGCTCCCGATATTTCGATGCAAGCGCCATGATCGCGGGTTGGCGCTTGCAACAGCGTCGAAATATCGGGAGCTCAAAATAATAGACAATCACGGAAGATATCCCGTAAGTGACAGTTGATGTGTAAGTGTAAACCGTAAAAGTTTAAAACAGTGTAGTTTTTTTTTTTATTTTTTTGTTTTTGTCGCGTATCATGTGCAAAATAAACATGTTGTCTTTGTCTTTCTTTCATCTATTTCACTGAGCCTTTTCCCAATTATTTTGGGGTCGGCTTCCAGTCTGACCGGAGCAGCTGAATACTAGTATTTTACATGGAGCGACTGCCTATCTGACCTCCACTATCCAGTCAATTGCGGGCTCACAAACGCACAAGTTACTTACGATATCCTTTGGTAAGACTAGCTAATCTTTATACCAGGGTCAGGCTACAGAATGAGTGTAAGGTCTTCAACCAGGATCCCTCCCTCCTTCCCGAATCCCTTCAACATTATGTCTTACAATTGCATAAGGACCTTCGACCGTGATGTAGAACAATGATTTCAAATACGTAAAAAAAATAAAACAGAGAACAATTTTTAAATGTGGAAGTGCTAGGTATCCCGCGAAATTTAAATTTTCTTACGTTTCTTGCAATTATATTCCGGTTAGTGTCTGGCTGTATTATGACATACTAGCTGTTGCCCGCGGCTTCGCTCGCGTTTTGGTCGGAAATAATCCCATGGGCACGTTGTAAATATAGCCAATGGCACTCGGGGATAATGTAGCTTCCTACTATTGAGAGAATTTTCAAAATCGGTTCAGAAGATCCAGAGATTACCCCCTACATACAAACTTACAAACAAATTTTACCTCTTTATAATGTTAGATGTATTTACATAATTATAATCATTAAAATAAGTTAATTTACCTAATTCCATTAAATGACTTTTCATGATAAGAATATTTGAATTTCGTAGGCTATCTTAACGCATGCTCCCTTCAAACTGGAATCCAAAATGCAAATACCAAATACCAAACTAGCCTACATTTCATTCAAACTCCTATCCACTCTATAAAAAAAACAACTGCAAAATTTTCGCCTTTAATTCAAAATTAGGGCAATGGGCTTTGAGCAAAAACCATATCACCATCACGCCTATAATGCCCGAAAGAATTAGGCAGAGGTGTACCTAATCGTACCTACAACAAATTCCGCAAGTTATGTTCCTATTGCCATCAATCGGGCACAAATCCAGACTACGTGGCTGCTACTGAGAAATTCCTGATGGAAAAACCTAACACTTTGCCCGACCCGGGAATCGAACCCAAGACCTCATGATCAGCAGTCGCGCTTGCAACCATCTAGCAGCTAGATGTCCTCCTAACTCTTGTCCGGTTTTCTTATTTGCCAAGCAAACATTACGTTATTTACCTTACAGTTACCTATGAGAGAAGGCCGTGAGTTATGTCATAGCACTTAAATCAATTTGTTGGCATCAATTCAATGTTAGTTGATCGATTTTATCGTTAACTTGACGTTTTGAGTGCCAAGTGTCAGTTTGTATGTTTGCAACGTTATATGTGCAAAACTAAATAACAGGTTTTGATGTTTTTTTTTTTGACAGACTGTGTAAACTAGGGTTGAGTTATCCAATGGCTTGCATCCTGTATTCCTGTGAAACTGACTAAAATATGAATCGCTATATAAAATTCCTCTAAATTTGTTTCTGTCTTTTAAATACAAGGTATAACAAGACCCTTCACGAAACCTTCAACCAAGCATTTTGTACATCAAACTAAGTAACTTTACGCAAAAATTATTCCTGGGAAACGACTTTTTTTTTTGGGGTGAAAAGTCACATTTTATGGTAGGACTCAATGTAACAGCACATCATTAATATCTGTGGCAAAAGGTTTCCAATCTCTTGGTTTTGTTATGAGGCAGGCAAACAAATTCAAGGATAGGAATGCTATAATTACGCTGTACTATTCTTTTGTACGTAGCAAACTGGAGTACAATGCGCTGGTATGGGGTCCGCATGAGCAAAAATATAAGCTCATGATAGAACGGGTCCAACGGAAATTTGCTCGGTACCTATATAAAAAAATATATGGATACTACTCCTATTTGTATCCGTCTCTGTTTGTCGCGGGAATGGTGGGCATCAACACGTTAGAACTTAGACGTAAGTGTGCGCTGCTGATGCACTACTATTTACTACTAAATAATAGAATTGATGACGAGACTACTTTAGCTCGTTGTTCATTGTTTGCTCCGGACCGACTGCGACGGTCGCGGGCCTGTGCCTCGCGAGGCCTGTTCGCGGCTCCCTCTGTGCGTACCCAAACTGCTCGATATGCGCCCACAACCCAGGCGATGAATCTGCTAAACGCCCTGATTGTTCAGGAGCCGGTATATCCGATATGTTCAGGACTAGTTATAAAGCTATGCTTAATTATTCCATTAAGTTTAGTAGTTAGTTTAGTCTTATGTTATTAGTAATAGTTATTATGTTGTGATGTTGGCTTGCTGCACGCTTTGGTGTAAACTGTAAGTGCAGCAAGTATCTATTTAAACAAATAAATAAATAAATAACGCACTCAAAACATTGTGCTGATGAATGGATTGACTAGTACGGGGATCATGGGGGTGTTTACAGTAAAAATCTTACGATACAAACATGTATTTTAAAAAAAGTTGTGAAAATGTTGGAACTTTGACCCCCAATATCTCCGTAACTAGAAGGTTCCCAGGCACACTTGGGAACCTTAGATTTTTCTCTCTTTTTTTGGGGTGTCCGGGGAAAAAATTGGCAAGGTTTGCCATCACCTAAGCCGGCAATGCCGGACAAAAACTTTAAAACTCCGGGCATTTGGTTGAAATAGATTTTTTTCCCCGGACACCCCAAAAAAAGAAGTAGTACTTAGTAGGTCATACAAATATTTGTTCTGTGCGTGGATCGAACCCGCGACACGCAGCGCAACGCAGTGTTGTATTAAGTTCTCCACGCGAGTCCAGTGCGGGTTGGTGGATCTATCAGCCAGTAGAGTCCATATCTTGCGAACGCTCCCACTATTTAAGTTGACTAAACTGTCAAAAAGTCATCGAAATGATTTTGTTATCAACTTGGTTAAGGTTTAACTACATTTTTAAATCGACATGGTCATTGGTCACTAACATTCATTAACACTGAAAACAGGATATTAACCATGTTCACTATTTGTTTTGAGTTCCCGTTATTTCGGTGCTGTTGCAAGCACTATGATCACGTAACAAATGCTCAAATTAAATTCCCACAATATTTATTTTTATATCACTATCCTTATAAAACTTCGGTTGCTTTAAATGGAAAAGTTTGAATAACTTCGCACGTAGGTTTACGCAAGCACATTGACCTAATAGACATACATAAATAATCCGTCTATTAACTTGACAAACATTAAATAAAATTTAAATAAAACCTGTAGAAACCGGTTTCCTAGATATTTTGGTGACGAATACTTAAACTAGGGAAACCCGAATGAAGACTGTTTCTAAACCACTTGCGGCCATTAAAACCCTGGCTGCGGACGTTAAAATCATTTGAGGTCACCACAGGTACCACAGAATAGTCCGGTTCAGCTGTATCTGTACCCAAATAACCTTCTAGCTTTGAACTTCAAGTGGCCACACCTAAAAAGAAAAAAAAAGAAAAAATAGGATTGTGTTTAATTTATCAGATCAACAAACTGTTTGGTACTTTTTGTGTTAAAACTAAAGAAAAAAACAATTAGTAAACTATAAATATCTTTCATAAGTGATATTTTAATCACGAAATTATCACTGTGTGTAAAAAAATAATAAAGAGATCGAGTTAAGAATCAGCGTTGATAATTACCTACTCCTAACCATTCGATAGCATCGCTGTTATGCTTTAAAAATTCAGGAAAGACTTCAACAGTCTTTAATTATATTACCAACATCAAGTAGGTACCTAACCCTAGTATAATCAATGAAACGTCAAACCAAATCTCTTTTAGCGCCAACTGACATGCAAGTTCTAATTTCAATTGTTTACATTTATTTTTTCTTTTACTTTGGCCAGTAACCGTAAAGAGTTACTTAACAAAAAAACTAAATTAGAACATAGTGTTATGAAGATGTCTACATACGCTGCGGGTATTAGGCCGCGCTCAGTTTGGACACGAGTTTGTAACGTACGTAAACGTACGATCGTGGTCGTACGAATTGAGTGCTCTCACTGAATACGTTTCACTCCGTCAATAAGGTAGTGATATCGCATTCGTTAAGTCATCTTTGGTTGGAGCGCAATGAATAATCTGTATCTTCTAGATAATTATCTTATAACTCGAAGACTGCGGCGGCGTCTTCGCTGTCGCAGAAACGAATGGGTGCGTGAAATTTATTTGAAAAGAAAAGAATTTGGAGAATTTCATCACATTATTGAAGATTTAAATAATGACCCCATACTGTTTCATGGTTATACTTACTACGTATGAAAAAAGAAACTTTTGAATATATTCTAAAAACTATACGACCTAACCTGACTAAATACAGTAACTTTCGCGACACAACGATTAATTGTAACTTTGAGGTAAGAAAATAAATATACTTACTTTTTTATTATTTAATCTCTTTATTAAAAGTAATTTATATATGGGTCGTTTTCAAAATTGATGTACATTTCTTTTGTGTGTATTTTGGGGTTATCGTAACACAAAAGAAAAGTAAGGGCAGTCACAATGAAAGATTTAAAAAGCAATTTGGTAGTTGTAAATCAGTTTAATCTTATTTAAATTTGACAAAATCACGTGTAAGAAATCCCACAAACATTTACGTCCGTAAATTAGGTTAACACATTCGAGTCCACCCCCGTTTCATGGTGCGCATGTGCCATCCCACCATACATATTGCAAGTGAGGGTCCACCAGGTGGGTCCGTGGCATTATTAAGATTTAAAACCCTAAAATAAGTGGTAAAATAGAGTTTTCAGGGGGTATTATCGCTATATTAGCTATCTGTGGGGGTATTGTCATGCCCTAGTAGGGTAGGGGAAGTGCAATAATAAAGAAATAAAAAAATAAATGAAAAAATAAAATCGCCCGCTCTGATCCCGTGACAGGGGTGTTCAACCTTTTGTGAGATTTTCATGCAATTTTTTTTTTAAATTTAATTTTCGTTTTCGCAATTATTGTTTCTTATAATTTTGTTTTGTCTATTTTGATGCCGAACACTAAAAAGCCTCGATTTTGAACTCATTTTCGTGTCCTAAAATGGAAAAATAATTATTTTTAGAAAATATTTAAAATCGTGCATATGGTTTTTCATCCCTGAAATAGGACCCACCACATGGGTTCTCGGCATGTAGGAAGAGGTCGAAAATTGATTGAAAATAAAAATGCTTGTAATTTGAAACCACGGCGTATTCTTATTAATCTTGTTAAAATATACAACTGTTTTTATTTTTACGTTATTTGATGCTGTATTCGTTAAGAAAAACCTACATTAAAAATGAGCCCACCAGATGGGTTCTCGGCATCCCAAGTGCGACTTGAGTGAACCCACCAGGTGGGTTCCCGGCACTGAATGTGTTAATAAACTTTTCAACATCCATTTTTACGCACGAACATGTTTAAAAATCCCAACGAGATCGGATTGTTTTCGGACGTCGGAACTACACGCACGTATACGTACGACTAACTCGCATCCAGTATGAGCCATGAGCGCTCCCATAGTACTTGGAAGGTTAGGATCGTTCGTGCGTGTTCGTACGTGTACGCACGAGTAAAATTCGTACGAAAACGCGTCCAAAGTGAGCGCGGCCTTAGGGTATACAATCATATTATTATAAATGAATATCCATGATTGACATCAATCCATGGCCATCACTTAATTTAAATTATTATAAAACTTAATTTCAATATTTTCCATAAGTTTGTCCTTACAATAAATACCTCCATTTTTGAATTATATTTTATATGGCCCACAATTTACCCGCATCCTGTAATTCCCTTTCATCAAACTATTAGGATATACTGTACTCTACAGTTAGTTAAATTGTAACCATATGCTAAGTTAAATAGGGCGTTAACCTTAGTTACTGTGGATGCCAGAGAATCCTGCATACATAAAGGAACGAGTTCATTAACCTAAAGACGCATTGTGCGTGTGCCTAAAATGGCAGCAAATAAAAAACAAATGTTTCGAAATCGTATTTTCCAATGACATAGTTTTCATAAAAGGGATTTTTTATTGCGAAACTAGACCTTAAGTGTTCTATGACCACAAACATATAAATCTGCTTAGCAATTTGGTAGGTAGGCCACGTGAAGTCACGTCACAAACTGATTTATTGATTTTTAAAAACATTTAAATCTATTTAGTTTGTGTGAAAGGTGATTTAAAATTCCTTTGAAATCCTTCGAACATTAATTATACATAGATGGAGCGTCGATCGCCCTAAAATCAAAACAAAGAAAACGAGGCAACAATTTCACACATGTGCGTGCGGCAGTGCTCGCGGGGCACAGAGACAATAGACGCACAGTGTAAACACGGCGAACTTATAAGCCGATTTGATATTTTTTTACACGTTTTGCACATTTGATCCATCTAGACATAATTATAATCAAAGGCTTCGAAAGAACAAAAGGGTTTTACATAATTAATGAATAACAAATTTAAATGAAGTCGTTGAAAAGTAAAAAGATTAAAGTAGCATACCTACCTAACTTTGATGAAGACTATAATATTATCTTTTTAACTATATCTTTATCTCTCTCAATAACATTTAAAGCCAGGAAATACTTATTGAAAAGTTTAGAAGAAACATCAAAAACCAAATTGTAAAAGAGCGAGAAAAAATTAATAATGGCGGAAATCAAACGAAAAAAAAACAATAGGCACAAGAAATCAATTGACAGCCTACAAAAAACAGAGTTTGGATATCGTAGAATACCACCGTAGTATTCAACTTTAAAAATATTATGTTCCCATTGTTACGGTAAAAATTAAAAAAAAAAACTGGTTTTACACATTCAAGTTATGAATCTGGTCATAAAATAGTTAAAACTAGTTTTAACGACCATAGCCAACACCGAAATACCTCATAGGATCGAACATTTCACTGGTTAGAATATGATGAAAGAAAATCCAACAAAACGAGTATGCAACCATATTAAATCATATTGGCAAATCAGACTATTTAATATGGAATGGGACGCCGTCACCTCCTTCTGAGAAGCAGTCATGCTAGCGAAGGAGGTGGCGGAACGTGAGAGGGAGAGAACCTCACGTCCCAGCCGCCGCGGGAGACGCACCGGGCGTCGGGGGCCACGTGGTGGCCCCCGGCCACCGTAGGCGCGGGCCTGTGGACGGTGAGCTATGGGCTAGCTCGCCGTCCGTCCGTCTTATGACGACAGGCCGTGTCGACGGCGCGTTCGTGTTCCACACGCGCCTCAAAGAGAGTCAGCAAACAGGAAGGTGTCCGAAAGGACCGATGCCTGCCAGGGTTGCGAGAGTGTTCGAAAGAGATACCGCGGCCCTGGAACACAAAGGGCAAAGGAAGGAACATGGATGGATTTTAGTCAGTAAAAGTCTGACACTCCCTCCTACTCAGCCCAGAGCGGGAGGGGTTATTTGATGATTTCCCATCAGAAAAAAAAAGGAAAAAAAAAGACTATTTAATATCAATTACTCGTAATACCGACTAGCAAAGTAGTGCCTATCAAAAACACGGGAAAACACGGCTGATAAAAATATGCCATATGCATTTACATATAACTGCCTACTTATTTATGGATTTTGATGTTATTTTGGGTCACCGCTTGTTTTGAAAGGTTGTATAAGACATTTGGCGAAAATTGTCGCTATGGCGAAACGGTTTTATTTTACTTCTTGTTAAGGTGTTTTATTTAAGGTTTCCACCTTAAATAAAACACCTTAACAAAAAAAAAAAAAACGCAAAGGTAGCTCGCGAAATTCAAATTTTAAGCAGTTCAGGTTATATTATGTTGTTTAAAATATGATTCGCGATAATCCCAATGAATGACTTTTCCATGAAATAGTCATTAAATGAACTTAGAGGGTTGAATTGATAACATTATTATTCTACGTGCTACGGTCGCGAATCATAATTTGTTTAACAGACAGCCTAACCTGACCTGATCTGACTGACCTGCGAATTGCAAAAAACCTAAGATACACACATCAAAAGTGTCTAGGGATCAAGCATTTTTATGTGGATTTCTTGAGATTGAGATGTGGCTTTGTAATAAATTTATGATTTTATAAATTTATATGGATCCTTTTTGGTGCATTTCATAATTTGAATCAGGAACTGTGAATCAAATTCGAGTAAAAGATGAAAATCAGCTGTCAATATTTTCCCTATAAAAACATACAACGCATTGAAGACATTATTAGTGCTACTGTTTCCCTACTACTGATTAAAACCAACGTTATTATGGAGCGGCGACGTCATTTAAGCAGGGAAGAAATGCTCAGAGCCGTGGGAATGATAGAAGCTGGTTCCCGGCAACGTACTGTGGCTTTAGCTCTGAATACAAGTCAGAGTGTTATCAGTCGACTTTGGACACGTTACCGAAGCACTGGTACCGTGGCTGAGCGCCATGGAGGACGGTATCGCTGCACCACACGGAGACAAGACCGATACATTCAAATCTTAACTCGAAGAGCTCCAACAATAACCGCCATGATGTTAGCCGTGAGGCTTCATCACTCTTCAGGGAACTTAATTAGCGACCAAACAGTCAGAAACCGCTTGCATGAAGTGAACCTTCATTCCCGAAGACCGCTACGGGTACCACCTATAGCAATGCACAATCGTAGGATACGATATCAATGGGCTCTTGAACACAGAAATTGGGCAGAAGAACAATGGCGTTTCGTGTGCTTTTCTGATGAGTCTCGTTTTGGTATGAGACCGGATACAAGACGTATACGACACTGGAGAACCCCTGGACGCCAACAGCGATTAAAATCCTGCCAGGAAGTCCATCCTTATAGTGGTGGAACCATCATGGTATGGGCGGGTATTTGGATCGGCGGAAGAACTGAGTTGATTTGGATCAGAGGCAACCTCAACGCTCAAATTTATGCTGAGACGATTGTATCAGACGTCATCGTTCCTCTACAAGTGCAAATCGGTCCCTTATTTCAGTTAATGCATGATAATGCACGACCGCACACCGCAAGAGTTGTAAGACAGACTCTCGCCGCAGCTAACATCAATGTCCTGCCCTGGCCTGCTCAGTCGCCAGACTTGAATCCGATTGAGCATGCATGGGATATGCTACAGAGAAGAGCTCTGCCGAATATGGAGGGTATCCAGTCGCAAGAAGACCTTTTTTTGTTGTTGCAACGAACATGGGCGGCCATTCCACAGCGTGATTTGGATGAACTCATTTTGAGTATGCCAAACCGATGTTCTTGTGTTGTTAGTGTTCGCGGTAGAAACACGGATTATTAATTGTTTAAGTTACCCAATAAAATTTTAAAGAAAACTGTTATTTCAGTCTTTTTTTCGAACTTTTGTGTTAGTGGTTCAAATGTCAAAAATCCCTTTATTAGGAAAATGGCAAATTTCTTTATTAATGCAAAGGTGACTTGGTTTATCGTTACTGTGACAAACGAAAACACTTTATTTGATGAATCCTTAAAAAAAATTTTAATTAATATCAATCAGGAGAAAAGTTATTGCAAAAATATATGTTGATCCCTAGACACTTTTGATGTGTGTAGTTTAAATTTTGCGGGCTACCCAAGCGCTTCCCCCTTAACCTATTAGGATATCTACCTTTCTCATTTAGGAACGTACCTATCTACATGGTTTGAAATCTAAAATTGATTAATGATTAATTTTTGACAACCAGGTAACTACCTACCTACGTACTTGCTTATTCTTTCTCATCTAATCTTACTTTTAAATCATTCCATTTGAAAGTAAGATTAAATCTTATGAATGCACATAAAACCGCTAGTTATTTATAGATTTGAATGTAATAATTATTGACGATTTGTTAAATAGTGGGTCAACTTTTGTTATGAAAGGTTGTTTGCCGAAAATAGCAGGTGTGGCGAAACGGTGTTGGCGAATCTCACGTGAGATTCTTCAAAGTGCGTGATTTGTTTATTTAAAAACATAATTTGCTTACACATAAACTGTCACTTACGGGATATCTTCCGTGATTGTCTGTACTTTTGTGCTCCCGATATTTCGACGCTGTTGCAAGCGCCATGATCGCGGGTTGACTGGAGAATGCGGGTGGATGAAAAATAAATTGTTAAGAGCAGACAAATCGGTCTACCCTCTTTCATTGTCTTTTGCTACGCGCACTACTGGAACTCATCACTAAGTCACGGCAAAACACACTCACAGTATCACAAGGGTTTTTGGAGTCTTTATTACGATGCCGGCTGCTACTTTTGAGCATACTCAAAACTGGATTCCACGTACTGGACTATTTGAAGCCATCCTCTCGATTGAAATTTTTATATTTTCTTATTTCAATTGCTTCTCTTGTCAGTTTATGTATAAGTGTAAACCGTGAAAGTTTAAAACAGTGATCAGAATATAAGTTTTTAAACTGTCATGGTCACTAACACAGGCGTTCCCCATAGCACAGCATCATGCTGAGTGGTAACCTGCTTGTCGCAGTCACGACGTGCAAGCTACGAATGTCTTTTTTTTCTTTTTTTAATTTTTTGTTATGCGTTGTATGTAAATTGTTTTTTTTTTTTTTGTTTTTTGTCACTTTGTCTGATGCACGTCATGTCCCTGCGACAAATAAATATTTTTTCTTTCTTTCTTCTTTCTTTAACATTATCATTAACACTAGAAACGGGATATTTACCATGTTAGCCATGGCCATTTTGTTGTCCATGTTTGTCATGTGTTGTTGTTGATGTTTGTGTTCGTTTTTGTGTTATTCTGTTTATCCGTGATCATGGTGCTTGCAACAGCGCCGAAATATCGGGAACTCAAAACCAACAGTACACATGGTAAATATCCCATTTCTTGTGTTAATTTTCAATCATATTTTGATCAACATACCTATAACCTGACACTGACCTGCAAATTACAAAAATCGTAGAAAATTTTAAGTTCGCAAGCTACTCAGGCGCTTCAACCATAAACAGAGTCGTTACTTAAAATTGATCAAACATGAATTGGCAAGTAGCTGAATTAGCAAAGAATAGATTGATATTAAGATGTTATGAAAGCATTTATGAGCCGTTTATTTATAGATTTTAACGTCATTACCACGATTTGTTATGTTGTGGGTCAACGGTTGTTTTGAAAGGTTGTTTAAGCCATTTGGCGAAAATAGCCAGTGTTGCGGAACGGTTTTATTTTACTTCTTGTTACAAGTTCTGGCAAATACCTACAGGGTGTAACATGACTTTACATGTCCCTTACCGAAGCCGATTATGTACATCAAATGTAACTTTAAAAATTATTGCTGGAAAACGGTTTTTTTTTTTGGGATGAAAAATCTCGTTTTACGGTAGGACTAAACGGTAAATTAGTAAATTTACGGTAGGATTAAAAACATGTTTTTAAAAAAATGGTCTAGAACAAAAAAATTATCGCAATGACGGGGAGAACAAGTGCCTTTCGGCTTTGTGAAGGGTCTTGTTACACCCTTTATGTAAGTACTGCAGCAAAGATATCATGATCATGATTTTGTAAACCTACTACCTAAGTTCCTAATGAATATGGAATACAATAAATAAATTAAGTTGGTTGGTATTATTTGTATACATATATACCTAAAACTTTTTTTATTTCAATAAGTTTTAGTCTAAAAATCTCTGTGACAAAACTACAAGAGGAAAAGAGATCGATTATTTTGATTGAAGTGAACGGCTCTGAGCCGGTAAAGAACTCAGTAAATAAAGCACGGTAGGTACCTACTAAATTTAAATACTTAATCGTTAATAATCCTTGTATGGTACGGACTATAAATATGTATGCACATAATAATTTTATTAATATCCTTTACGAGTTTCTTTCGGACTTTGACCCTCCTCTGACGTCAAACCGGCTAGCTTGCCTTGAAAAAGGTAAACATTATAAAGTGAGGTAAACCAGCACAGGGCTGCTTTTTTTTTTTTTTGAAGGGACCACTCGCAGCGCAACAACTCTCGGAGGTTGATGCTGCTTAACCGGACTATAGGACAGAGCTGCCATTTTATTATTTTTTAGAAACCTAAAAGGTTGGGTGGTTTTTAATGATAAAATAGTTACTACTTATGTTAGTTTGAACACATTATTATGATGTTGGTAAAAAAACGGCCAAGTGCGAGTCGTGCTCACACGCACACAGGGTTCCGTAGCACCAAACAATATAACAAAAATATTTTTAAGGCTCATTCATATGTTGTATTGTTTTACATTCAACAGCAAAAATAAATTTGTTTTTCATAGTATGTTAATCAAAAACAAAGTTACTGCTTCAGTTTGATGAAAAAGTCCCATAACTCAAAAACTAAACATCAAATCTTATTCAAACTAATTTTGGTTGAAAGTTTCATTTACGTTTTACAATCCTAAATATTTTCAAAATTTTCTTCTGAAAAAATTTAGGATAGGATTATTTCTTTTTTAAAGACAAATATATAGACACCCCGCACGTATACGTTTGACGAAAAAAATATTTTAAGTATCAGTATGTATGGGGCAGTCCCCTATATATTTTAATTTTCTTATTTTGTATAAAAATCGTAAAGCGGTTCACAAAATACATTGTAGTCTTAATTAATAGTTTCGGAATAAAGTGGTTGTGAAATACACGGACAGACCGAGAGATAGTCGGACATGGCGAATCTATAAGGGTTCCGTTTTTTGCCATTCGGCTACGGAACCCTAAAAAGTTTTCCATACCTACTAATAAAGTAACTGGCTTTCTCTTACCTTTTCACGCCATAACGAGTAAGCAGATTTAGAAGACATTTGACACAGATAGATTATAACCTAGGTAAGGACATAATATAGAACTTAGATCTTTAAAACAGAGTAAATTAATTTAATATTTAATTTACTACAACAACCTGAACACATTATTTTTTAATGTGAACGTAAAAGTTAGGTAGGTATTGACGTATTTTCTGAATCCAATAGTAACTCATTGATAATATCTAAAGCTAACACTGACGTTATAAAGTAAATATTTGAGCTCGAGTTTTTGATATAATGCCATTTTTGAATCCGGTTTTTTTTTTTCCGATGGGAAATCATCAAATAACCCCTCCCGCTCTGGGCTGAGCAGGAGGGAGTGTCAGACTTTTACTGACTAAAATCCATCCATGTTCCTTCCTTTGCCCTTTGTGTTCCAACTTCCAGGGCCGCGGTATCTCTTTCGAACAGTCCCGCAACCCTGGCAGGCTTCGGTCCTTACGGACCCCTTCCTGTTTGCTGACTCTCTTTGAGGCGCGCGTGGAACACGAACGCGCCGTCGACACGGCCTGTCGTCATAAGACGGACGGACGGCGAGCTAGCCCATAGCTCACCGTCCACAGGCCCGCGCCTACGGTGGCCGGGGGCCACCACGGGGCCCCCGATGCCCGGTGCGTCTCCCGCGGCGGCTGAGACGTGAGGCTCTCTCCCTCTCACGTCCCGCCACCTCCTTCACTAGCATGACTGCTTCGCAGAAGGAGGTGACGGCGTCCCATTCCCTCTCGCTCCGGACCATGGATTGAACCAGGGCCGGACGCGAGAGGTCGCCGCCGCCGATTGCCGCTACGAAGACACGGCGGTGCTCCGCCCACGCGGAGCAGACCTGCACAGTGTGCTCCACCGTGTCCTCCGGTCGATCCTCGCAGTGGTGACACCCGGGCGTTTCCTCCCGCCCGATTATGTGCAGGAACCTCCCGAAACAACCATGTCCGGTGAGGACCTGCGTCAGGCGGAAGGTGAAGGCGCCGTGGCGCCTCTCTAGCCACTCCTCAAAGAGGGGCCTTACCACCACTATTGTGGCGTGCCCTTTGAATCCGGCTTGGGTTTATTATTTAAGTAGGTACGTAAAAAATGATTGACTGTTTATTTCTCAAGTAAAAGATTTTAAGACTCTTTTACACGTAGGGTGATTTACTGGTCAACATTTTCGAAATATTCAGTATTTATTCAAAAAAACATGGCTGCCTTACGATAGAAATTCAAAGCGTAAATACTACTTACTGTGTTTTGTTTTAGACCATCGAAAAATTGAAAAAGAAAATACAAGAAAATAATGACAATCGGTTTCTCTACAATGAAACTAGTAAATCAACAACAACTAAAATAATTCCCTGTTTTTATTTATAGTAAAACCCGTTTTTTTACAAAACAAATTAAATAGAACAAAAGAACTAGTTACGCTAATAATAACAATAATACCGGTTTCCCTAGCGCAATATTTCATGGGATTTTTTTTAATCCATAGTTAGCGTATCATAACGTTTCTTTTTATATTTGATAATAATCAAAGCGGTTTTTTCCATGTTTACAATGTTTTTTTTTCTATTTAGGACGCTAAATGTATTCAAATAAGTCGGCTCAAGTATTTTATTTTTGGCGGTTGTCGCTCCTTTTGCATGTTATTGGAATTTTATTAGATAATTCTTGAATGAACAATATTGTCTGTTAGTCATTCATTCATAAAATTGTTTTCAAAAAAACAAAATCATAACGCTCCCTTTTGTTTAATTGCTTAATTAATTATTTAAAATAGAATTAACTGTGTAAAAGGGTAAAACTCAATTATAATGTAGCAACATTTCTCTTTTGCTTCCTTGTCACGAGGTTTATGGCTAAAATCCCTAAACCCAAAGACAGTAAAACACGAAAACTAAAAAAACATAAACTTGACATTTTGAACTTTTGACAGAACTCAAAAAGTTTCATAAATTCTGAAATTCAGTCACACTTCGACTTCTCTTCTTGCCATTGCCAAGTTGCGAAAGATTTTTTACTTTCACAAAGTTTTAAACTCGGCCCTTTTCATTGATTGCAGGATTTGAACTAAAGACAGAAGCAACTTGAAGATGCCTGACGACTCGCAAGTTCGTGCGTTTTACGCAGGCAAAAACTTCTTCATAACCGGCGGCACTGGATTTGTCGGTCTCTGCCTCATTGAGAAGATTCTACGATGTATGCCTGATGTCGGAAAGATCTACTTACTAATGAGACCTAAGAAAGGCAAAAAAATATCTGAGAGGCTGCAGGAGTTTCCTAAAAACCCGGTAAGTAAAAAAGTATCCAAAGTTTGAATTGAGTAGATAGGTGTCATGTTTCACATAATTTTTCCTGGAGAAACGATATTGACAGTCGTGAATTTACTTAATTTTTTACAAAACTGACCAATACATTGAGTGTCATTCTTGGTTTATGGCCATTAATGACATTAAAACCTCTTTGTGGAGTAAGATTATTTTACAACATTGTATTACTTCTTCACCCAGACAACAACTTGCAAGGTCTCATCTGCCTTGAATATGTCGAGTAGGTAATTACCTATGATCCACCCTCTCCTCGTAAGAGCTCCATTGTTATGATAAAATATATTTATTGTCTTTTCAAGTACATTTTTATGTAAGTTGGAATAATTTCACGAAAACAATTGCCTACGAGGCACAGACAAAAGAAGGCCATAGCATTTTTTTATATTAGTTATGCAAAAAAATAATCAATTTCTCATCATTATTTTTTATTCATTCATGTATTACCAAATTCTCTCAACAAATATGATTATTTTCACATCGTTTTATAAGTACCATCAAGCATACTTACATAACCTTTGCGGCAATCATTATTTTTCAATGTAAAATAAACATAAAGAATTATGACAACATCTCGCAGAAAAACATTATCTTTGTGTCTTCTTATGCAAGATGGTACTTGTTAACCCATAATCTTCTAACGAAATAATGATAATATTTATTTATGTACACACAAAATACATAACAGGAGACATTAGAGCATAAAGATACTGCTTATTTCATAAGAAATTTCTTTCAGCAGACCTGCGAGGGGAAAGTTGAATATTTATTGTTTTATTTATGTTTAGTTGTGAATAAATTTTTCTTTGATTCACACAACATTTGTTAAAGATATCATAACACGCGCCTGTTCGCGGCTGTGCGTACCCAAACTGCTCGATATGCGCCCACAACCCAGGCCATGAATCTGCTAAACGCCCTGATTGCTCAGGAGCCGGATTTAGATATGTTCATGACTAGTTATAAAGCTATGCTTAATTATTCCATTAAGTTTAGTAGTTAGTTTAGTCTTATGTTATTAGTAATAGTTATTATGTTGGCTTGCTGCACGCTTTGGTTTAAACTGTAAGTGCAGCAAGTATCTATTTAAACAAATAAATAAATAAACAGTAATCCCCAAAAGAGTTAGGCAGAGGTGTACCTAATAGTACACCCACATTTGGCCAGTTATGTTTAAGTCACTGAAAGAAAAACCCAATAAAATATTATTGGGTTATTATCCGACCTGGGAATTGAACCCGGGACCTCATGCTCAACAGTCAAGCTTACAACCACTAGAATGAGACAAAGACATTTTATCTTTAAAGAATGTAACTCCATTGTTGATCAAATGATAATAAAGTTACATAACTCAGTTTGAAAGGTTCTCACCAAATTTTAACCATGAACTTTCAACGGTAAAAATCAAAATAAAAAGATTCAATTCAATTCGATTCAATTTTATTCACAAACAATTTACATTGTGTTTGAAATAACAAAAATTACACAAGATTACACACCATGCATTTACTTATAAAGTAATTTATGTTGCAAGTTCATACTCATTGATTCCATCAATGAGATTGGCTCCATCAATGAGGTAGGCTTTCGAAACAGTAAATGAAATTATTGTGGGTAAAGCAGTAAATTCTAGCATGAAAAATTTTAGAAACATGGAATAAGGAACATCAATGTTTCAGTACATGAAATTGGATCTACCGCTGACAAAAGACGTCAAGTCCAAAATCATGTACTGAAGTGATGATAAAAAATTGTGTCATAATAAATTATAATTATATCTTTTACACCAAATAGAAGCATTGTAGAGGGTTTTCACATTAGAAGCGTGGATATCATAGTCTTTGTATCAGCGTTGACGTCTTACCATAAAACAATTTCTTTAATATCTAAGTTATATAAAATCTAGGTTGTCTTCTGCTGATTGCCAACCAGCAAAGGCCTCCACCAACCTCTTCCACTCATTTCTGTCCTTGGCAACCCGGCTCCTGGACACACCTGCGAATTTGGCCAGGTCGTCCTCTCATCTTTGGCGGGGTCTTCCCCTCTTTCTTATGCCATTCCTGGGGTACCACTCTGTGACCTTCTTAGTCCACTTCTCCTTCCCTCCAGGGAAATATGCTAACAAATAAACCCTTTTTTGAATTCCAGGTCTTTGAAAAACTCCTAGAAAGCCACACAACAGATGTCTTCCAAAAACTAATCCCCATTGCCGGTGACGTAGGTGAAGAGAACCTAGGTCTAAGTTCTCAGGATCGGCAGACACTCATAGATAATATGAATGTGGTGATCCATTCAGCCGCTACATTGGACTTCCAAGAGACTTTGAGGCCTACGGTCAATATTAACCTGCTTGGAACCAGAAGGATTATGGAGCTGTGTAAGGATGCTAAGAATTTGAAGGTAATGGTAATTTTAATTAAGTACTGTCTGGGCATATTATTATTTATTTGTTTATCAGACTACAGAGAGGTCCACAGTGTTAGTAACAATATGACTTAGCCTATGTTAGTACTAGAACAGATCGAGTGGGATTAGTTAGTGCCCACACTAGCGGGCTATCTGCACGGGCTATGGATTGCAGGATAGTGTTGGGACTGCCACGCAGCCTGTGGAGTAGCGAGGCAGATTTCTTAGACAACACGTCAAAACTCTCAGTTCGTGTGTCGGCGAACATTACTGTGGCACTACAGAAGCGTGGCAATCGCAACAATACCCTGAACGCATTATTATATTGGATACGCAGAGCATTACGTATAAGTGTTTTGGGTATAGGTAAACCACAGGGCTCCCGAGTACAGCGATGTACAGTATGCCTTAAAAAGGCGATATGTTACATCAACAAATTTTCACTCACACTAAGAGATATTTCTCGATGGCATTTTTTGGCCTAGGCAGAGGCCCATGGGCGGCATAAAAACTCTGACACCAGGTTAGGCATTAACCACATGATAACGAAAAAAAGACTCACTCTAATAAATGTCTCAATTTGTTGTAATTTCAATTCTCAATCCTGAAACAAGTATTGAAATCTAACTGTGCCTTTATTTAAACATTTATTTAGTTTTCCAAGGTAATTATCTAAGGACTATTTTATGTGCGTCGTTGGTCCAGAGAGCCTTAGTGGAACTGTTGATGGTGAGCTACTAGGTTTGAATAGGACTCTGACTCGCTCAACATAGTTTCAATTTGTGCTTGAGAAATAAAAATATAAAATAATCTATTTACCAAAGTAACTAACATTAAAGTAGAAAAATTTTTATATAAAATCTGCATATTTATTTGCATAAGCAAAAAACATTGTTAGCATAAATCAAGCTCTGCCATGTTTGCTTAAAAAATAAAATCGTATTTAAATTGTATTCTTATGAGTTAAATATTATAATACATTCAGTGGTGCATAAATAAATCTGTTCTATTATTCCCAGGTGATGATCCACGTTTCATCAGCATATGTGAACTCGTTCCTGACAGAAGCCCATGAGAAGGTGTACGAGGCCCCAGAAGAGGCAGAGAAGGTGATATCCTTAGTAGGAACGCTGAATGATGAGGCTTTACTTGAGATTGAGCCAAAGTGAGCATGGTTTATGAACAATCTTTTTTTTTTTACCGGTTTCTCTTTAGGGTAAATTCAAACTGAAGTGCAGTGGCAGCAGCAAGTAAAAACATTTTATGCTTTATCTCCATTAGGAAATGCATAGTATCGTTTGAAAGACTCGGGATTAGTCGGGATGGAAGCTCGCGGCGACGCGTGACGTCACGCGGCCCGTCAAAGCGGCGCACTACAGTAAAGTGCTAGACGCTGCTGACCGGCGCTGCCACTTCGGTGTGAATAGACCCTTAGATATTCATCTGTACTGGATCAAGATCCCATGGATTAGGAAAAAGCCATGCAGTGGATGAGATACTGACAAAGTTGTGAGGAGCTTTGACCAGCTTTTCATGAGGGACTGTTTAGGCAGTTGGCTCAAAGGCCTGATTCAGGGGGCAGTTCTTCTAGATATGGCTCGCATTTTGATGAGTCCTGTCTCTGGGGCCCTAGCCACCAGCTTGTAACCTGTTCATCTTTTTAAAGTAAATTTTGTTTTGACAAATATTTCAAACAAAAATGAGGTGGATGAAGAAAAAAGTTCGCCTCGTTGGTCTAGTGGTTGCAATCGCGACTGTTGAGCGTTAGGTCCTGGGTTCGATTCCCGGCTCGTGCAAATTGTTATTGCGTTTTTACATCAGGGATTTAACTAATTCTTTTACAATTTTTGACATGTAAATTTGACATTACAATTATTATCTTATTTTGTATGTTCAAATTATTATTTAATTCATTATAAAACATGAAACATATTGTACATGCTTTAAAACAGACTTTGATCCCTGAGTTTGTTTCGCCATTTCTTCTCAGGGTAGTCAGATACGAAATGTCGACCCCATCTAGCTTAAGTTTAAATTGTGATGACGTGTAAAAGTGATACCTACATCCTATTTACTGAATAAACAATTTCATTTCATTTCAATTTTTCAGTAGCAGGATTTGTGCCCAGTTAATGGCAACAGGCTTTTTTTTTTTTTTTTTTTTTTTTTACCGATGGGAAATCATCAAATAACCCCTCCCGCTCTGGGCTGAGCAGGAGGGAGTGTCAGACTTCTACTGACTAAAACCCATCCATGTTCCTTCCTTTGCCCTTTGTGTTCCAGGGCCGCGGTATCTCTTTCGAACAGTCCCGCAACCCTGGCAATGGCAATAGGCTCGCCACCTATTACATGGGACTTGAACGAAACTGCTGAAATGAGGGTGTACAATGAAGTACAGCTCTGCCTAACCTTTCGATTATTACAGGCGTGTCGTTATTTTATGTGTTTTGAATAAAAAAAAACAATAATTACAAAATTCTGTTTATCCACAGATTACTGAAGAGTCATCCGAACACTTACACGTTTACAAAGCATTTGGCTGAACACGAAGTAGTGAAATGCGCCGATTTGTTCCCCTGCACCATTGTTAGACCTACCATGAGTAAGTACAACCATTCCTGAATTTCATTCATAATAATTTAGGTACCAGTTAACGTGATTTTCGAAAAAAATACTTTAATACCTATTGTCGTTGAAATTATAACACTACGTAAGTCAATTTTTGGCGGTTTTGAGATTTTGATTTTTGACGCCGTTTGCTAGAGAATCGGAAGTCGCCTTGATTCAGCCGATCAGAAACAAGCAACACATCTGTATCTAATTTGAAGTGAACACATTATGTAATATACATGTAATTTTTTCTTCACTTATATCAATAAAATACAGTACCTACTATCAACCCAAGAATGCTTGTCGCTCAAAAAAATATTAAACTCCTAGCATTTTCTGCGACAGTTCAAACGTCCGTGACTGTCGCGGCCATTCATGTCATAATGTCTAATGAAAAATCATTGTTCCAGTTGTTGCTGCTTGGAAGGAACCGTTAGCAGGATGGACTTGCTCCAAAGTGGGTCCACAGGGATTCCTAATGGGAGCTGCTAAAGGTAAAATGTTCCTTACTTCCTGCAGTTTTTTGGTATTCTTTCTTTTAGGTTAGTGCCTAACCTGGTGTCAGAGTTTTTATACCACCCATGGGTCTCCGACTTGGCTTTACATGCCGTCGAGTAATATCTCTCAAGCATGCTGGTTACCACACGATGTTTTCCTTCACCGAAGCAAATGATATACGCACATGAATCCGAAAAATCAGAGGTGCGTGCCTTGGGTTCGAACTTGAGACCTATGACTTGGCAGTTCGACGGTCACACCACTAGGCTATTAATAGAGTGACTCATGCCTAAGAAAGAGCCACACAGGTTGATGAATGGGGACTATCGCGTATGAATTCGCCGCTAGAGGCGCTAGTGTAGCGCGAGGTCACCGAAATGTCAGATGTCCTAAGTGTTCGCGCGTTGCGTGCTTTTTTAGTACGTATTTTTACTATTATTCACGATTGTGGTCAAGATTGAGCCATTCCTTATTAATTATCAGTTATCACTTAAAGATTTTAAGTAGTTACATAAGATCTTATTTGTTAGTACTTGGAGGTAAAATGATTTTTTTATTTTTCATGCATTTTTATATTTTAGGAAGTAAATACATAACATAAATAGTAAATTTCAGACAAATATTGTGAATATGTGTCTGAAGTTTACACTATGTTGTTTTACGTAATAAAATAAACTTTTCATGAAGTTATTGGTACTTTAAAGTACAAAATAGAATTATTGACATAACCTTACTCGACAGTGGCGCCATCTGGTGAACTCAAAAACGATAGCCCTCATTGGTGTCCAACCATTACGAACCGGGACTCCTCCGTGTGTCGGAGAGCATGTTAACCCGTTGGTCCCGGCTGTCATTCATAGATCTTTGACAGTGGTTAAGGGTAGTCTGAAGCCCCAGAAGGGATACATCGTGTTACCTATTAGTTCCACGAGTGGTTCCTCCTTCACAGAGATCTCTGCCTGTCTTCATCATCTGCCTAGCCATGTTGGGGTCGGCTTACAGTCTAACTATACCAAAACAAACATGCCATTACAACTATACCATTACCGTCTAACTATAACTATACCAGAATTTTAAATGGAGTGACTACCTATGTGACCAACACAACCCAGTTAGTACTGGGTAATACGATACCCATTGGTAAGACTGGTTGTCAGACTGAAGGGGCTGCTTATCTGACTTCAATACAATCTGTCTTTCTTTATCGTGTGGTTAGTGCCTAACCTGGTGTCAGAGTTTTTATGCCACCCATGGGCCTCTGACTTGGCTTTACATGCCGTCAAGAAATATCTCTCAGGCATGCTTGTTTCCTCACGATGTTTCCTTTCACCGGAGCAAGTGATAATTGTACAATAAACACATGAATCCGAAAAATCAGAGGTGCGTGCCTTGGGTTCGAACTCGAGACCTATGACTTGGCAGTCCAACGGTCACACTACTAGACTATCACTGCTACACTTCAATACAATATAAATTACCAAGCTCCACAACTGAGTTGCTGTTGAACATGATAACCCTTTGTAACACTGTCAGTCATTCAATGTTTTTCATATTATATTTTTAACTATGTTTTCAGGTGTAGTTCGTCGCTTACCATTGGCTAAAGATAACATATCGGACTACATACCGGTGGATGTGGTCATCAATCAACTCTTGGTCGCTGGCTGGGAGGCGGCCAAGTCTACGTAAGTAGACATAATATCAGCCTGTAACCCGCGAAGGGTAGGCAGAGGTGTAATACCTAATAGGACAGTCGCATTTCGCCAGTTATATTTAAGTCGCATGTAATACGACCCGAATGGCGCAGCGGTTGGGAGGCTGCCTTACGTTCTTAGGGTCCCGGGTTCGAATCCCGGTAGGAGCAAATGTTTGTGTGATGAGCATGGACATTTGTTTCCGAGTCATGGATGTTTATATGTATATTAAGTATGTATTTACAAACAAAAAAGTATCTATGTAGTAGTATCAACTATCTGGTGTCCACGACACAAGCCTCGTAGCTTAGTGTGGCACATAGATGGCGCTGTGTGTAATGTCCAGCGATATTTATTTATTTAATAGGGGGAGAGCCTATTGCCATCAACATATTATGATGCCCGGGCTGCTACTGAAAAATTCCTGATAGAAAAACCCAATAAATAAATAAACATCCTGGACATTACACACAGCGCCATCTAGGTGCCACACTAAGCAACGAGGCTTGTGTCGTGGACACCAGATAGTTGATACTACTACATAGATACTTTTTTGTTAGTAAATACATACTTATTATACATATAAACATCCATGAGTCGGAAACAAATGTCCATGCTCATCACACAAACATTTGCTCCTACCGGGATTCGAACCCGGGACCCTAAGAACGTAAGGCAGCCTCACAACCGCTGCGCCATTCGGGTCGTCAAAAACACTTTGCTCAACCTAGGAGTCAAACCCTGGACGTCATGCTCGGCAGTAGCGCTTACCAACGAAACAGTAAATAAATATCTCGCTTTTATTACTCGGCGGGACAGGTAGAGGTGTCATGTATAAGTCCTATGTTAAAGAAAACCTAGCGGATTTAATCACAGTGGATATCTTCATTAATTAACTGTTTGTCGCTGGCTAGAAGGCGGGGACTCACATAAAATAAACGTATAACATAAAATCTGTTATACTTGAAGGATTAAGCAGAGGTCTAGTACTTAATAGGACAATCGCATTTCACTAGTTGTGTTTAAGTCCCATGTATAAGGAGTCTAATGCCGTCAATCGAGCTCAAATTCACTTCTTAATTAGTGACCACACCCATCGACGTGGAATCGTGGAGTCAGTACTAAGTCAAAGCGATAAATACGCCATTCGCCTCTTTTCTTCTTCGGTCGTTGTTTAGGTAATGGTTGGGTAGAGGATGCAGCCAGGAACTCTTCAATAAATCCTTTATTTACTGACTTATTAACGTGAAGGTATATTTAAATAAAAAGAAACGAATATTTTTACATTTTTTGTCTGCTTAACGTGTCAGACCCAGGTAACGAATATGAAAAAGTGTGAAGTTTAGCGATGTGCGGCTCGAGTTATTTGACTCGATTAACTCGAATCAAACCGTAAACGAATCAACTCGGCTTCAGTTTTTAACAACTCGAATCAACTCGGTCGATCGAGCGCACACCTCGCGGCCCGCCCGCGCCATTCGGTGTTGCATCATGCAGTGCAATCTCACTCAACTCGATGCGAGTTGAGTGAAATAGAACTCGGGCTGAGTTGGGCTCGCACGGCCAGGATGGAAACGGAATTGCGCACACCTGATTAGTGATCCTTATGCTACATTGTAGTAGGCCTGTATCACTTGTATTTAGCTTAAGGGCATTACATTGCCCAATGACCTTGAGCATGCTGCCCCGTACTAACTTACGACGAAACGGCGAGAGAGAGAGGGACGAGTGCGGCAGTGACATAGTGCTTTTCGCGAAATTTCCGATTTTTATAATATATTTTAAAATATTAAAAGAAATATGAGAAAAAAATCAATACACATTGTTAAATACGTCATTGCGTATTTTTTGGTATAAAATTCATGCCGACTTATTGAGCCGTTATAGAGAAAAATTTCAATTTAGGTTGAAAAAGGACCTATTTGTTACGATTTTTCGATAAAATTTGAGTTAGTTTATTAAAATTTTAAACAATACAATGTATTTGTGATGACCTTTACTTTAACATATATTTTTTATATTGAAAACGCACAAAAGGATTCATCTACAAACTTCTTTAAACACATCATACTCAAGGTCATTGGGCAATGTAATGCCCTTAAATAAGAAAAAACTTTCTTTTTTGTAGTCGAGTCGTTCGAAGTTTTGAGTTGCGAAACGACTCGAGTTGCCATATCACATCAACAATTCAACATCATTATTATTACTTAGCAGCCTCGAGTCAAGTTAACTCGAGCTCCCCGAATCCCCTCTCTCTCCTTATAGGAGACACCGATTCGAGTCAACTCGAGTTGCGACTCGAGTCGGTAGCCATATCAACTCGAGTTACTCGAGTCAAAAAAAAAAACAACTCGTCACATCACTAGTGAAGTTGGCGCGCTCCCACCCGGTGCTGTGTACATCGCCTTGCGCGCAACACTTCACGTCGCTCGCAAACGGCTCGAGAGGAGCGCTAGATGGCGCTCGTAGTGTCATTATTGAACAGTCATCGACCCAAACAAATCATGTATTGTTTTGTCTTTTTTAAATATCGGTATCCATAACGACTGCTAGTAAATTAATTTGATTTTGTATGGCTAATTATGTATTTTTTATTTCCAGATCTGGTTTGACAGTATACCACTGCTCGTCGTCGACGTGCAAACCATTCTGTTGGTCCATGCTTGAGAACACAGTCAACGGTATGCTGCATAAGTACCCTTTGAAGAGTGCCGTGTGGTGAGTACATCTTTACCATAAGATAATCATCAATTGCCTAGCCTTTTCCTAACTATGTTAGGGTCGGCTTCCAGTCTAACCGGATGCAGCTGAACACCAGTATTTTACGTGGAGCGACAGCCTATCTGACCTCCACAACCCAGTTAGTACTAGTTAGTATAATATTTTTTATGTTTATTTACTATCAGCTGTGAAGCTACGTTTTATAAAATATACTAACTGTTGCCCGCGAACTTCATCCGCGTGAAAATATTATATAAATATTAATTCCCTATTTGAATAGGGTTTTGTTTACAATTTCATGCGTTTTAATTTTTTGCATGGAACCCTAATGTTTAAAAAAAATTAAGGAGCCCAAGTTACTCTTTAATATAAGCTATCTGCTAGTAAAAGTCCCGTCAAAATCGGTCTAGCCGTCTCGGAGAATAACCGGAACAAGCAGACAGACACAAAATTAAAAAACAAAAAATGTTGTTGTATATGTACCGTTTCATAATAATAGTCCTCCTGACCGTATTCGGTCACGGCGGCCAATCTCAACCCAGATTAGCCATCGGCGCGGGAGATATTATAGTGCACAAGTGTGTGCGCAGGCACAGGTGCAGTCTCTGTTCCTTTACTCTCATAGTCCGATGGGACGGCAATCCGACACGACCGGAGAGAGATCAGGCGCAGGACCAACGGCTTAACGTGCTTTCCGAGGCACGTATCACACATATCATACCCCTGAGAATCAAACTCCGGGCTACTACTGAGAAATTTCGAATGATAATCCCAATAGCACATTTGGCCGGACTGGGAATCGAACCCAGGACTCAGCAGTTGAAGTACCGTATATATGTAATTTCATATGCATTCAGTAACACTATTATTGTGAAATTACAAACAGATACTTCAAGTTTATATAATTGTGTGGATAAAATTATATGTTGTTTTCAGGTACCCGCACCTCAAGTTCATGCCCTCGCTTCTAATGTTCCGTATCTCGGCGATATTCGTGCATTTCTTCCCGGCTCTGTTACTGGACCTGATGCTGAGACTAACTGGAGGGAAACCTATGTGAGAATTATTATTTAATTTTTATTGACACAGTTTTTTTTTTTTAACTCCATAGTTTGTTACCGGCCTGCTACAACGATAAATCAATTATTCTTATCTCAATTTGTAGCGAAAAACTTTTTTTCGATTCGTATTTTCTTGAAAATGGGCTGTACACAGAGTTTCTCCTTAGTCTAGTGATCGTTGGCGCTACTGCGGAGTATGTGGACCTTGGTTAGATTCCCAGATCGAGCAAAGTGTTATTGGTGTATTCCCGTTGACCCCACTGCCATGGCCCCACTGGTGGGGCCAACGGGAAAACAAAGCCGTCGTTTCGTTGGCCCCACTACCCTGAGATCAGAAAAAATAAGGAATGAAATAATGATGTCAGCGGGAAACAAATAGACATTCCGAATATTCCGATCCATACAGTACGACAGCGATCACGGTCGGAAATTTCTCAGTGTCGGTGTTTCCATCAGAAATTTCTCAGTAACAGCCACGGAGCCTGGATGTCTGCCCGGTTGATGGCAATAGGCTCGACCTCTATTACATGGGACTTCGTTGATGTACTTACCTTCAACAGGTACACCTATATGTGTGTATTTGTTTTAACCATTTTTCTCTCCAATTCCAGCCTAATCCGCCTCCACAAGAACGTCTGGAACTCTCTGAACCGGCTCGAAGTTTTCATCTTCAGCGAATGGAAGTTCCACAACCCGAATACTTTAGAACTTGCCAAGAAACTGAACCAAACGGATAAAGAACTGTTCTATATTGATATATCTACGTTATATGTGAGTATTGGTAGTATTTATTTGCTAAAAACGGGTATTCGGTAACTATCCGGCTGGATACTGGGATAGTAGGTCAATGAACAGCGGATGATACCGCAATATTTCATTTGACAGTAGTTAGTACCGTCATTGACATAAGTATATCTATAGTTATACATTCCACTACTGGAATCTTCAAAAGCCCACATAAGCCAAAAGCATACATAAGTCGATGCTGACTCCAAAACTACGGCAGTATTTACAAAAAGGGTATGTAGAAATGTGTGAAATAGTCTTTTTTTCTAAGCCCTAGACTAGACTAACGAGGCGTCTGGGGTTTGTGGAGAATGCAATGCTAGTGTAGCGCGAGGTCACCGAAATGTCAGATGTCATAGAGTGTTCGCGCGTTGGGTGCTTTTTTATCACGCATTTTTACTAATATTCACAATTGTGGACTACATAGATTGAACTATTCCTGATTAATTAAGACTTGAAGATTTTAAGTAGCAACTTAGGATCTTATTTGTTAGTACTTGGAAGTAAAATGATTTTTAAATGTTTCATGCTTGCTTTAATTTTAGGAAGAATATTGTAAATAAATGTATCTGAAGTTTACACTATGTTGTGAAGTTATTGGTACTTTAAAGTATATAATAGAATTATTGACATTACCATAAGCGACAGTGGCGCCATGTGGTGAGCTCAAAAACGGTAGCCCTCATTGTGTCCTCGCACCCCAGCCCTTAGTGACGATGAGGAAAACCGTGTTTTTTTGTTAGGAGGAGTCTGACAGACCCCTCCAAGAGGACATCCATTGAGAATTTCCAAAAGTAAAAAAACCGCACGTGTGGTAGTTCGATTCGCGTGGAGAGGGTTTCGTACGTTAATTATCTAAATTCCGTAAGTTGATTTTTAACTGACCGAATTTTGAGAAATTTCCTGTTACTTTTAATACCATCGATTTCTTATAGGTTTTCCTGTCACCTACATATAAGCAAATTACAATCCTGTTTTTTCAAAATTCTCGGCCCTGTAGTTTCAGAGTGAAGGGGGGGGGGGTGGTCAATTTTCGCCTATTTTATTAGATAACTTAAAACTATTTATCTAAATATATATTTGAGATGCTCACAATGAGCCCTTTCTTTTGATAATTATGTAACACAATATAGTTTGCAAAACTGTTTTTTTTTCTTTCTAATTTACCCCCCAAAAGTGGCCCCCATGTTTAAAATTAATTAATTTACGTTACACGTCTGTCTTTGGGTTACCGACTTACAAATGTGTACCAAATTTCAACTCAATCGGTCCAGTACTTTTGCAGTAAATTGACTTTGACAGATGGACAGCCAAACACGCGAGTGATCCTTTAAGGGTTCCGTTTTTTTTTCTTTTTGAGGTACAGAACCCTTAAAAACCGGCCAAGAGCGAGTCGGACTCGCGCACGAAGGGTTCCGTAACAATTATCCTAAAAAAAAAAAAAACATGTTTGTTGTAGCTGGCTTTATTTTTTTTTAATAAATATTTATTTTATTCTGTTTTTAGGATTTGTTGATATTTTCAATGTGAAAATTTCAGCTGTCTAGCTATCAAGGTTCATGAGATACAACTTAGTGACAGACAGCCAGACAGACGGACAGTGAACTCTCAGTATTTCTCAGTAATAGGGTCCCATTTTTCCCATTCTTTTTTTACCCCGGAACCCTTAAAAAGACCAATAATGTAGTCAGTATATTTAGTACACACACTGGGTAATTTACCGATGCCTTTTCTTGGCATGAGCTATCAGTACATACAGTGGCGTGCAGTGGTTCTCCGCGGAAGGCAGGCCAGCCACGCTAAGATGACCCTCAAAGTACTCACATCTATTGATATATTCACTTATGAGAAACAACGCCATCTAGCTTAAATATCAGGAATTTCAATGGAATTCTGTCAATACAAGAACGAAGGATGTCGCTCCGCTACAAAAAATTCTAAAAAATAAAACAGAGAGCGCTGTAAACAAAAAAAAGGTAGAGTTTTCTGACCGGAATATTTGAAAAACAAACCTTTAAAATAAGCCTATTAAAACCAAAGTTATAAATACAAGAACTCTGCATTAATCAAGGTTCAAATCACGATTTTCTGACAATGCAAACAGAAGAAAGATTAATTTGAAATGACGATGAATTTTAGGTTAATTCTCGTAATTCGGGTACCTACACATCTTTCTTTGGACACAACTTGAATCTTATCATTAAACGATTGTGAATACTTACTGTTTTTAACTTTTAACATACACACTAAAAGCGCAAACTTCACAACAGAACACCATTTCTAAGTTAATAAACAAATACAACAAATAATATTTACACTACTATACGTTTCAAAACGAATTACAAACGTCAGATATTATAAAAATCAAAACACTGAAGATCGCGAAATAAATTTTGCTAGTCACATGAAACAAATATGGCTTCTAAGAAAAATACAATTGTTATTTTGTCGATAAAAAAACACTACCAAATATAATTGCATCACTGCATACCGTTTTAGCCGGATAATACTTTGTGGGGCAGCCAATCAGTGGCCAGCTAGCCAGCTACACTCGCAGGAGTTTACGCCCCTATTTACTATGTGTGCCGTTCATATACACGAAAATAACGATCAGTGTGCGTAAATTTATCAATGGAAATTAGGCCGGCTGCGGCCTTGCCTAAACGGCCGGGAGCGAACGTCGTAGTATTTATCAGTTACGTCACACGGCTGCGACAAGTTGCTATAAGTATTATAACAGGAGTTTTTTATTTTTTATTAATATAGTTATAATAAATGCATTTGTTGCGTTGTTGGTAGGAATGGTAGGGTAGGCTAGGCCTAATTGCCTCTATGGACGGCACGCCCCTGAGTACATAGTACAAAACAAAGTCGCTTCCCGCTGTCTGTCCCTATGTATGCTTAGATCTTCAAAACTACGCAACGGATTTTGATGCGGTTTTTTAATAAGAGTGATTCAAGAGGAAGGTTTATATAACATTGCTCTCGTCCGAAGCCGGGGCGGGTCGCTAGTTATATAATTCGTGTCTTATAATTATCTTTATTTCAATTCCAGTGGGTAGAATACTTCAGAACGCTACACTTGGGCGTCAGACGGTACTTGAACCGTGAAAAGGAGTCGTCTTTACCGGCTGCGCGGAAAAAAGATATGGTGTAAGTACTTTATAGTATAGGAGGAGGCAAACCGGTAGCCATAATTCAAAATTAGAAAAATAATGTTAAATAAATAAATATCTTCGCAATATTGGAACGTAAAATAGTTCTTAATGGCTTCAAGATTAAGGTGGAAACGCCAGGGTAGCCCGCGGAATTCAAAGGAGATTTAGTATTTCAGTATTTTTTTCGTTATCCTGTCTATCACATCCATAGGGACGGAATAAGTACTAAAACTTTAGTTGGGGTCAAAAAAGGTGTAAAAACCTTAAAAGTACGTCAAAAAAGCCATATATTTATTTAAATATAAATATATCGCTGGACATTACACACAGCGCCATCTAGGTGCCACACTAAGCAACGAGGCTTGTGTCGTGGACACCAGATAGTTGATAGATACATAGATACTTTTTGTTTGTAAATATTAAAAAAAAAAAATTGTTTTATTTATTTATTAAAACTTTATGCACAAGTAAAAAAAAATAAAAACTGTACAAAGGCGGACTTAATGCCTTGGGCATATATAAAAAATAATGTCATCAAAATAAATAATTAATTAACGAAGTAAAAAAATAATTAATTAACGAAGCCGAAAGGTACTTGTTCTCCTCGTTATTGCGATTATTTTATTGTTCTAAACCATACCCTTCTAGTTACGGAGATATTGGATACTACTTTTTAAGGTTATAAATGTCGTGATGGTCCAGAGATTAAGGCCTCTCCAATTCATATGTACTTTCTAAGTTTATCTTGGACATCACAGACATCGGTGAAGGAAAACATCGTGAGGAAACCTGGACTTATAAAAGTCTGAAATCGCCAACCCGTCTTGAGCAAGCGTGGTGATCAATGCTCGTGCCTTCTCTGTTGAGAAGAGGCCTTTGCCCAGCAATGGGACAGTAATAGGCTGGTATTATTAAGGTTATAACTTTACTTTGATCATTTCCATGACCCGTTTACTAATCAAAGCATCCATCAACATAATGTTTTGAGTGCGTCACATTGAGTTTTACCGTAAAAAGTAATTTTCACACAAAAAAAAAGTCGTTTCTCAGCAATATTTTTTGCACAGAGTTACTTAGTTTGATGTACAGAATGCTTGGTTGAAGGGTCCGTATACACCTTGTATATTTTTCTTTACTTTTGTTCCAGCCTACTGATGTTCCACGTGTTCTGGCAGCTCTTCATCATGGGTCTGCTGTGGTCCCTATTTGCGTGTCTGACTGGTCTGACCCTCGCCCACTCCGCCTTCATAGCGCCTGTCATCTACATACTGTTTACTTTCATATAGAAATAAAAAATGTTTTTTTGAGGAATCTCATGGACCTGTAGATGTATTTAGAGTGTTCTATTTTTGAATTAATTAATAAGTACTATCTGTTTTTGTATGACTTTATATAAGGTCTATCTGTTCATACAGGAAATCTCTTGAGGGGTCATTGTACTCATCATTATGAACAACTTTTACTATGGGACCAACCTCGAAATCGCGAAAAAAAAATCAGCTAATTTTGCCAGTTATATAGGGTCTATCTATTCATACACGAAATATCTTAAGGGGTCATTGTACTCATCATTATGAACAACTTTTACTACGGGACCAACCTTGAAATCGCGAAAAAAAATCAGCTGTTCCCTACAATAAGATCGCATTAACTCGTCAAAATGTACTGAACAGGTGATTTTTTTAGTAAAAGTTGTTCATACTGATGAGTACAATGACCCCTTAAGAGATTTCGTGTATGAACAGATAGTCCTTATATATAAGCTCCATGTAATACAAGATCGCAGTTTATCAATGTAAATTAACTTCAAGGACTCGTGTCGTTTTTAGTCTATTTGTATTCTTGAGGAATCTCATTTTTCAAACATGTTCTTAACATTTTAAGAAGAATCTGCAATTCTTATATTAAAATAGGGAAATTAGAATATTCCTAGACACATAAATATGTATACTAATATTAATAAGATTGAAATAACTATTGATTATTGTAAATGATAAGGAAACGGTGCATTAGTAAATTTTAAGTTAAATAAATGCTTTTACATGTGACGAGTATTAAGATGTATCTACTCAACGAAATTCATAGATTTTCTTCAAAATAATATTGTACAGTCACCAATATGTATACACTTAACAACTTTTAAAAGTAAGATTAAAATTTCACGTTGTTACGAACATAGTATTCTGGAACTCATATTTTTATAAAAAAGATCCTATCTCCAAGATACAATCGTTATTTCTCGCGAAAATTGCTTTTAAATTTAGGAAAGTGTACACATATTGGTGCTCGTGACTGTACACACGGCTACACGTCAACTACGTCAAGCTGTACATTTCCAGTTTATGCTGATCTCTCACTGTATTGGATTTCCGTACATTGCGAGGTCAGCTTATACTGGAAATGTATAGCTTGATGTGTAGCCGTGTGTACATCGAAAATATCACAACAATATAGATCTTCTGCCTATTTTTACTTAAATTAGGCAGCACCTAAATGTAATGCATAAATCTTATTGCGGGTAAGATTTTCAGCTCTCGGCGCCTCAGCCAAACATTTGAAATCCGGCTTTGCGCTTTTGTTTAAATAATACATTACTATGTAGCCCACTTTAGCTGAAAACGGGCACCTTAACCTTTTGAACGCCATTGTCACATATACGTGACAAGTAAGCGCGTGTGTACGCCAAACGACACAAATATGTGACAAAATGGTAGGTGAAATTGTGGCTTAGCGTGGAGGGCTCGCGCGTGCCTTTATGCTCTGTCGTTAAAAAGTTATTTGTTTCTCGCTAGAGCTTTTACGCGACTGTTCTAAAAGAACGTAATGTTTTCTATGTAATATTTTGGTCGATCAGAAAGAGGGATGAATTTCGCAAGTAAATTCTTCATTTTATACGTGACTGTAACTAAATTGTTTTTTTTTTTTTGATAATTAATATTTATACAGTTCAGTATTGGTGCGTTGTAATGAATTTATAATAAACGTTTTGTTAAATTATTTCAATTTTATTTTTGATCTTTTCCGAACCACACATCAACACCATCTTCTACATTTTAAAAAGATTTAACGTCAATTTTGTTCCTGGCGCATTCATTGTCTTCTGTAAGTATTATAAATTAAAAAAAAAAAATGAAAAAAGAAATGAGGTGTATGCGGTAAAATAGAATTTACTGTACTTACATCGATATCGTCGATCATCGATCATCGATCGTGGACATGACGAAAAGTGTTAAAGACGGAACGTTGTTTACTTTGCTCCTCAGATTTTAAATGTAAAAAGTGGTAAAAAGTGAATATTGTGGCCATATGATGCTATTGACTCAATACCAGTGAAGTGACCTACTGAACGGTGTATTTTTTATAGTAATTGGCATATGCAATCTAAAGTTATAACAAAAATAAACCCGTGGAAAAAAACTCAAAATTCAAAAATTGTGATAACGAACTATAACCGTGACCTACGACAACCCGCAGTGCGCTCGATACCTCCCGCGCTAACCGCTACCGTTCCCGTCGTCGCCTGCGCAATACTCTTAACCCAGCGCATAGCGATCAAATATTTCGACTCTACTGGTAAAGTCTCGTTGGCGGAACGGTGTATGTAGCTGCCGCACTGCACGCGCAGTTACGGGTTCGCATCCTAGCGGAAATGACTTATGCGGATTTCTCTTTATGATTTTACTTTTTGCATTTTTTTAAGCATACATTTTTATATATTTGGCAAATACTACACAAAAATATAATGGATTTCAATAATATATCAATAATGGACTCAACACCTAATAATACAAGCAAGAATATAACAATGCGACCTAAGCGATTACATAGAGCGAAATCAATAGAATCTCTGTGTTCATCATCACTCAACTCATCAGCAACGGAACCACACACACGAAGCTTAGATTTATCTACGGGTCAGGACATAGATTTACTAGAAAAAATGAAGGCCGAAAATCAATTATTATCAGAGGTGGCTAATAATGAAATCGAAAACCTTCACTTAGAATTGAATCAATTAAAAAACCTTGTTAGTCAGCAAACTCGACAAATAAACTCCCTAAAAAACATATGTACTACACCCCCGACCCAAAATATTAAGAATCAGATACAGTCTAAAAGGCGAAAATCAAGACGAATGCTAATTGACAATTCTAGATTCATGGAAATTAAAAACGTCGAAACTCAAGATATGAACCAAGAGATGCATGATCCTGTACTGGATATTACTGAGATTACAGCTGACCAAACATACACTCCAGAGGTATGTGACGATAATAATGACAGGAAGGGTACGGACAACTTAAATAAAATTCACATATTTGGAGGTGAACAATGCCGAGGACTATCTAGTCAGCTTATAAATTCACGACTAGGAAAAAAACACCGAAAATATTCTATTATTGGATTAATAAAACCTGGGGCTAGAGCCAAAGACATATTAAAACCAATTCAAGAACATCATTCTCAAATTCAAGAAGATGACCGAGTTATATTATCTATAGGAGAACACGATGTAAATCCCACACCCACACGTGATGGCAGAAATCTCAGCTGCTTTAAAACTCATTGAAGATCGACAGGTTTTTGTAACAAGTATTATAAGCAGTAAATATTTAAATGAAAAAATATTGAATAATATGCTAAAATTAGTTTGTAAAGAATTCAAAAACTGTCAATTTATAGACTTGAGTATAGGAAATGGGTACGATAGGGACAATATTGTCACATACTTTGATTATTATGACAAGGATGAGCATAATGAACTTTGTAAACAAATAAATTTGGGAATTGACTTTATTGACTACAAGCAAAAATATTTGACATATAATAATAGAACTCCCAAAGATGTACATACTACGTGGCCAGTAACTATCCCCACCGAGAAAATCAAAAACAAAATCAGTTTTCCAAAGAAAGGTACCATACCCTATTATTTTCAATTGCAAACTCAACATGATAAACACACCAGTACTGAAGTAAAATTCGAGAATATCATCGGAAAACAAACCAAAAATTGGTACAATCCCGTATTATTTTGTAAAAAGTACTAAAACCGTGCCAGTAGAAAAATGCGAGTCAAATATTGATGACTTTTTTCGTTCACAAAAAAAATAATACATCGTTCTTTCATATTTTGCATCAGAATATAGCGGGATTAATGTGCAAAAAAGATATTCTTGAATTGACTCTCACAAATTTACAGGTAACAAAAATCATCCCACATGTACTATGCTTCAGTGAAAGATTTTTAGGAAAAAATGATATAAAAAATGCCAAAATAACTGGATACAACTTAGCATCAACATACTGTAGGGAAAAAAGGCGAGGCGGTACTTGCGTATACATTCAGAAGGTGTCAGATATTAATAAGTATTTAGGTGTGGCAACACACAACAAGGTGTGAGCTATGGAGTCAAGCCATGTCTGATGTCGTCCGTATAATTATCTTAATAAAGTTCTTAAGAAGTTACTAATATCATCTCTTATTAAATCTTCTCCAACATACACATCATACTATTATATGGCGCAGCCGGAAATAAGAATCTACAGAAAAAATGGAAATGTTAAAGCCACCGCCGCCATTATTGCTACAAGGGGACGCCAGTGAAAATTATAAAAAATGGAAACAAAAGTTCGACCTGTATCTTTTGGCGACTGGCTCAAGTCAGAGAATGGGAGAAGATGAGAAGATCGCATTATTTCTGCATTGTATGGGGGAGGAAGGCATCGAAATATACAACAATTTTGAATTTTCCAATGAAGAAGAAAAAAAACAGTTTTCAAAAATTAAGGAAAAATTTCAAACATATTTTGTACCGCAAAAGAGTGAAACTATCACAAGGAACTTATTCTTCAAGAGAAAGATAAAAGAAAATGAAACATTTGATGAATATCTCAATGCATTGAGAACTTTGAGCAATGATTGCAATTTTGGACCAACAAGAGACAGTTTAATCAAAGATCAAATTATAAGAGGAATAAAAAAGAAAAGCATCGTAGAACGTCTATTAAAAGAATATGACTTGGATCTAAGTACTTGTATTAGAATATGTAAATCATATGAAGCGATGGAAAAACAAATCAGTAATTTTGAAACGGAGGATTTTTCTTCTAAAGTTGATGCTGTTAACAAGAAAAAAGTAAGAGAAGAGCATGAAAGAAAAGGATCAGAAGCAAGTCCATATAAGAAAGAAACTGCATCAAGAAGAAAAAATACTGCATGTGGTAGATGTGGTTACGAGCATGGCTTCAAGTGCCCAGCATTTAACCAAAAATGTAAAAGATGCAGTAAATTTGGGCATTATTCTAAGATGTGCAAAAACATACCAAGAAGAGTAAATGAAGTACAACATTCGGGTTCTGAAAGTGACAGCGAGGACAGCTTTGTACTCACCATTCAAGTGGACAGTGTCAACAAGTGTGATCTATTTGAGTCCATACAAATAAACAACAAACTGGTTGATTTTAAGTTAGACACGGGATCTGACTGTGATGTGCTACCTTTAAGTTATGTAAAAAACCTTGGACTGGTGAGCAAAATTGACAAAAACCTTGGTCAATTGTACAACTATGATGGTTCTAAAATTAACTGTGTTGGTAAGATTAAAACATATGGCAGGTTGGTAAACAATCAAAAATATCAATTTGAATTTTATGTAGTTGATGGTAATTGTGCCTCAGTGTTAGGTTATAAAACCATACTTAACTTAAACTTATTAGAGAGGAAATTTTTAAGAAAAATATGCAGAAGTGATGATTATGAAAATTTGATAAAAAAATATAAAGACTTGTTTGATGAAAAAGGTTTAGGTACACTGAAAGGGGCAGAATATAAAATACAATTGAAGGAAGATGCTGTAGGTAAAGTAGAACAATGTCGAGGGGTGCCAGTTTCTTTAAAAGAGTCTGTTAAGAAAGAACTTAATAAAATGGAGAGGTTAGAAATTATAGAGAAAATAAAGGAACCAACAGAATATGTCAGTAACATAGTAATAGTAAAGAAGCCTAATGGAAAAATTAGAATATGCTTGGACCCAAATTATCTTAACAAAAATATAAAAAGAGAACACTTTAAACTTCCAACATTTGAAGAGGTTAGTAGCAAGATGGCAGATTCTACTGTTTTCAGTAAATTAGATGCATCAACAGCATTTTACCAAGTTAAATTAGAACCAGAAAGTGCAAAACTATGTACATTTACTACACCTTTCGGTAGGTATTATTTTAAACGTTTACCTTATGGTTTATCCTCAGCACCAGAAGTTTTTCATAGACAGTATAAAGAAATTTTTGAAAATATAGAAGGTTGTGAAGTTTTTGTTGATGATATTGCTATTTATGGAAAAAACAAATGTGAACATGATGAGAGATTATTAAAAGTTTTAAAGGTAGCTAGAGAAAACGGTGTTAGATTTAACAAGGAAAAATGTGAGATAGGAAAAACAGAAATTCAGTATCTGGGACATGCTTTATCATGTAATGGCATTAAACCTGATAAAAAAAAAGTAGAAGCTATATTGAACCTTAAAAAACCAGAAAATCCAAAAGAAGTACAGCGTTTGTTAGGTATGATTACTTATGTTGCAAAATTTATACCATCTTTGTCTCAAGTATGTGCTCCATTAAGAAAATTAATCAAAAAAGATATAGAATGGTCATGGACAAAAGAACAGGATGATTCATTTCAAGAATTAAAAAATATTTTAATTTCAGAACCAGTTTTACAATTTTATGATGAAAATAAACCAATTAAATTATCTGTAGATGCCTCTAAAGATGCACTAGGAGCAGTCTTATTGCAAAATGATCTTCCAGTAGCCTATGCCTCAAAGTCAATGACAAATGCACAAAAAATGTATGCACAAATTGAGAAAGAGCTTTTAGCCATTGTCTTTGGCTGTACTAGGTTCCATGAATACATTTATGGTAAGCAGATTGAAGTTGAAACTGATCACAGGCCACTTGAGTCAATATTCAAGAAATCGCTCTGTGATGTTCCATTAAGACTGCAGCGTATGCGTTTACATTTACAAAAATATGATATAATTGTAAAGTATAAACCCGGTAAAGATTTGCTTATTGCAGATGTGTTATCCAGGGACTGTGTTTACAAAAACAGTAGTGAAGAGAAGATTTTAGAAACTGAAGTAGAGGCACATGTAGGCTTGGTAATCAATGCATTACCAATTACTTCAGAAAAATTAAAAAAATTCAAGGAAGAAACAAAAAATGATACAGAATTAGAAAAAATTAAACAATATATTTCATGTGGATGGCCGGATATTAGGGAAGTTCCAAATAATTTAAAAGTTTATTATACATTTAGAGAGGATCTGTATATCTATGATGACTTGATTTTTAAAAATAATTGTTTGGTAGTTCCAAAATCACTACGCACAGATATGTTAGAAAGAATACATTATAATCATCTTGGATTGGAAAAATGCAAGGCAAGGGCTAGAAGTTGTGTATTTTGGCCATTCATGATAAGAGATTTAACAAATAAAATTTTAACTTGTAACACATGTGACAGATATAAAAAAAATAATCCAAAAGAGCCTATGATAATCAGAAAAATGCCAGAAAAACCATGGAGTCATCTGGGCTGTGATGTATTTCATTACAGAGATAAAAATTACCTAATTGTAGTAGATTATTACAGTAAATATTTTGAAATTGGAAAATTAAGAGACTTAAGTGCAGAGACAACTATTGAATTGTTAAAATCAATCTTTAGTAGATTTGGTATTCCAGAAATTTTGTATAGTGATGGTGCAACCAATTTTACAAGTTATAAATTCAAAGATTTTGTCAATGAATGGGGTTTTGTTCATAGAACTAGCAGTCCAACATATCCGCAGTCTAATGGTCTTGCAGAAAGATACATTCAAACAGTCAAGAATATATTTAGGAAGGCAGATTATGAAAAAAAAGATAAATATCTAGCTTTGTTAGAATATAGAAATACTCCTATTTCACAAGAATTTGATTATAAATCTCCTTCAGAGTTACTGATGGGTAGAAAAACGCAAGGTATATTACCAAATTTTGATCAGCCTAGTAGGGAAAACAGAAATATTCAAAAAACATTGTATAAAAATGCCTTCAAGCAAAAGAGTTATTATGACAGGAATACTAAAAAATTGTCTAATTTAAGTGATGGTCAGAAAGTAGTCTTATTGGACAGTCAAAAGACAAAACCAAACTGTTATGCTCAAATAAGAGCTAGGGATGCTCGACCCAACTCTTACAAGATTGTAACGGAGTCAGGGCAAGAATTAGAAAGAAACCGAAGATACTTAGTAGACTGTAAAGATCAGACTAAATTGCAATTTAAACCAGATATTGATGTTAATGATTATTTTCAAAACTTTGAATTATCAAATAGGGACAGAAGAAATAGTGAGAAGAATTTAAACCATAATAATAAATTTTGCCAGCTAAATGATAGTACCAATGAAGAAAGTTTTGTTGAGAAAAGAAATAAAGAAGATACAAAGATGGAAAATGAAAATAATGAACAAACGTTACAGAGTAGAGTTTATTATAGAACAAGAATGGGAAGAAATGTGGTTAAACCAGCATACTTATCAGATTATGTATCTTAGTTATGTTTAATAACATAGAAGGTAATTTGTTAATTTAAAATTATAAAATGTATCTGTTTGTCTTTCTAATAATAATAGTTTTAAGAAAGTTTATCATATTTGTAAGAGAAAGGGGATGTCAGATATTAATAAGTATTTAGGTGTGGCAACACACAACAAGGTGTGAGCTATGGAGTCAAGCCATGTCTGATGTCGTCCGTATAATTATCTTAATAAAGTTCTTAAGAAGTTACTAATATCATCTCTTATTAAATCTACACATCATACTATTATAGAAGGGTATATTCTACAAAGAAATAAATATTTTACAAAACTTTGCTCGTGAAACGATCTTCGAATGCTGTGGAATAGAGGTGCCAAGTTTAAAAATTGTGATAATATGTATTTATCGTACACCTCAATCAAATGTTGAGTTATTTTTAAAGCATTTTGATACGCTATTATATAAATTATTATTTAACAGCAAATACAACCAACATAAAATTGTTCTTGCAGGTGATATTAATATTAACACGCTCAAAGTATGTAAAGCTGTCAAAAATTTAAAGGACATCATACATAACTATAATCTGACAATGCATATTAATGAGCCAACAAGACTAAATACCTGCATAGATCATATAATTAGTAACGTTAAAAAAGCGTCTAGTAAAATATTGAAACTAGGACTTTCCGACCACGACACAGCACAGATGTTAGACGTGACAATAAAAACCAAAATCTTTCAGTCTTCGAAATATTATATAACAAAGAGAGACTTCTGTCAGGATAATATTCGAAAATTTCGGGAAATTCTAGACAAGTTAACTTTTGACAGTGTTTACAAACAGCCTAACCTGAACTCAGCCTTTAATATCTTTCATGACGATTTGTGCTTATTTTTTTAATTATGTTTCCCAAGAATTAGGAAAATGATTACCACAAAGTATAGGGATATAAAATGGATTACTAAGGGGCTACGACTCAGCTGTAAAACCAAGCGACATTTAAGATTTAAATTTTACGCTAAGCGAACAAAAGAAAATAAAGCTAAGTACCACAACTATTCAAACTTATTGCGTCGCTGTATATCAAAGTCGCAAAAAATCACTAATGACAATTTTATTGAAAAATCTAAAAATGTATGTAAAGCTGCGTGGAAGGTCATTAATGATGATATGGGATACAATGCCACTCAAGAGTTCATAAATGAAATAAAAACTGACAATGGTATGGTAACCAATCCTTATGACATAGCAAATCATTTCAATAATTACCTAATACAACTATCGAACAGTAATAATGATAACATACAAAATACAAATAAAAACCGTACAAACAATACCATATTTCTTACACCGATAGAAGACATTGAAATTGTAAATATTATTATGTCCTTAAACAATACAAGTTCTGTCGGTTATGATGGTATTACAACCGATATTTTAAAAAAATGTGTCGTCAGTATTGTCCCCGTGCTCGGATACCTGATAAATTTATCCTTCCAGGAAGGAAATTTCCCTAGCCGGTTAAAGAAGTCAGTAGTCAAGCCATTGCATAAAAAAGGAGAGAAAACAGAAATGGGCAACTACAGACCCATAACTTTAATCCCTATCATGTCTAAAATATTTGAAAAGGCTATGCATAAAAGATTATCTTCGTATTTGAATAAGTACAAATTAATTAAGAATGAACAGTATGGCTTCCAAAAGGGAAAATCAACTACACTTGCTGCATTCGATTTAGTACACAATATCCTAGTAAACATTGACAAGAAAAAGCAGACAATAGTAATATTTTTTGACATGTCAAAAGCATTTGACTTCGTTTCTCATGATCTGCTTCTACAAAAGCTGGAGAACTATGGTATCAGAGGCCCAGCGTTACAATGGTTAGAACAATACTTGAGTAATCGCGAACAATGTGTAGAAATACCTTGTGAACATAATACAGCGGTAAAACAAGAGAGGTCTGAGTATCTTGTTAACAGTTACGGCGTTCCGCAGGGAAGTATCCTCGGACCTCTCCTTTTTCTTATATATATTAATGATTTACCTGACATTCTTACTAAAAAATGTATATTATTTGCAGATGACATCTCAATAATATTAGCATATGACAATATAATTAATAATAACTTTGACATTGATATAAACAATACAATCGATTTAGTTATAGAGTGGTTAGTAAGGAACAATTTACAAGTAAATATCAATAAGACGACTTTTGTACAATTCCAAACCCGTGGATCAAAAATTGTTCCAAGGCATATTTCATATGACGGTATAAAAATAAATGAATCTACCAGTGTAAGATTTCTAGGGTTCACCATGGACAAATACCTAGACTGGAAAGGACACGTTGACGGAGTCTGCAAGAGAGTTAACACTTTCGTATATGTTCTAAACAGACTAAGAACTACGTCTAACCAAAGTACGGTATTGTTGGCATACCATGGCCATGTAGCTTCCGTGCTACGATACGGGTTAATACTATGGGGAAACTCAACAGACTCCCAGCGGGCGTTTCTCTCCCAAAAACGGTGCATAAGAGCAATTGTTGGTATTCCTCCTTATGAGTCATGTAAACCTCACTTTAATAAACTCAAGATATTACCCCTGCCGAGTATGTACACTTTGAAGTTTGTGTGTTCGTAAGGTCCAATCCTAATCTATTTGTAAGAGCTCGTGATATTTATACACGGGATAATGTCTACCCTCGTAACTCCAGACATGGTCAGCGACTAGTGTTAGATTTTGCACCAAAGACTGCGGTGTTCAAAAAAAATTGCTCAGCTATGTGCGTTAAAATTTATAATAGGTTACAAACAGACATTCAAAATCTCCCCCTACCAAAATTTAAGAAAAAGCTTAAAGAGCTACTGCTTAAAAAAATGATTTACTCGGTAAATGAATGGCTACAGGAATAAGGAAAATATTCTATATTCTTTTTTAACTAATGTGTGTTGTGTATTATTAATTCAACGTAGAAATGACTGAGTTTTATTGGCATTTGACAATGTATTTTACCAGGCACATAATTATTTTATTGACATTATATAAGACTATGAATTTCGGAGACACGTATTGGCTAAGACCTCGGGCTAAGACTAACCATTATTTATATTTCTTTATTCCTTTTTACTTCTAAGAAAACGATTCACATGCCATACCACAGGCTAAATAGAATTATAAGACCAAATAATGTAACATGGAAACCACCGATTGTATTTACTCTATTTATACGTGAATAAATGAATTTGAATTTGAATTTGATAAATTTCTTCCATATGGCTCATTTACGGAGACGTGCCGCTTTGTTCGGCGCAGTCGCAATAAATTCGAACATACAGCAAGCGTGGTGATCAATGCTCTTGCCTTCTCTGTATGAGAAGAGACCTTTGCCCAACAGTGGGACAGTAATACGCTGGTATTATTTTTATATGATGATGTGTGGGAGCGTTTACGGAGAAGCGATTTTACGCGCGTTTGCTTGAAATTTCGCGTGACTTGCGGCGGAGACATCGCCGCTACGCACGCAGTATGATGTTAGTCTAATCTAACTTACTGAGCTAACCCGTCTTCACTATTATCATAACTGTCATCCAGCATTGGCTTCCACAAAAAGACTAAAGAGCAAAACTTTCTTTCAGCACCTAACCTAAAGTTACTTAAACTAACTAAACCTTAGGTATAATATTTTGAAATACAATGTTGAATTTGCAAAATGTTGAATTCGCAAAATTTTTAATGCCAAAATGTTGAATTTTCAGGACCCACAAACTAACTGTGCACTGACATTCAGCACTATCCAAAGTTAGTAATTTAACCTTCTTAACTAACCTTTTTTTCTCGATGTGCATTGTGCAAATCCTCAATAGATTGTGATCGGGATCTATTGCGACTCTGCTACCCCGGACTAGCCCGCTTTTTTCATAGCATCGATTAATGCCAAGTGCCAACAGTTTGAAAAAGAACTAATTCGCTAAAATAAGAGTCAAAATTCCTCATTCTGAGAATACCAATTTTTTTTTTGGTAATGGGAACCGATCAAACAGCATGCACGCATGGAGCGATGCGGGATGTAAAGCGGTAAAATTACTTTCGTAAAATTCGGTAAAATACGATATTTTACGTAATTTACCGTATTTTACGGTAAAATACGGTAGGATTGGGTAAAAAACGAATTAAACTACTACTAAGAAAAGTTCCGAGTCCGTGGAACAGATCGAGCCAGTCAATCATTGTGAACAATGAGTATTAAACCACTAGTCATTGACTGTGATCGATCACCACCGACCGCGGTCAGCGCGCGGCGCGCGGGCTGGCGGCGTCAATTGATCGGGTTGGTTCGAGGGAGACAGTCTGTTTGTCGGCAGGGCAGCATATTCAATCTACCTAGTTATGCATAGTGAACCATTGTCACAGTTATGCATAGTGAACCATTGTCACAAACCGAACATAGCCAACCATTGTCACGAACCGTAATGAGTTATGCCTAGCTAACCATTTCCAAGAAATATACTACAAGGCTCGTTCACAACGTGCCACTCGTAGTTTCTGAAATAATCAGCTGTCCCATACAAAATTTCAATACCTACTCGACCCAAATGTATGGGACAGTTGATTATTTTTTTACGATTTCGATGGTGGTCCCATAGAGAAAGTTGTTCAGTTTGATGGTCCGTACCACAGTATTCCATATGATTATACCCTTTCTGTTACACATTGTATAAGTCCTTGTAACTTAGATTTAAGGGTTAATAGTCCGGTTAAGCAGCATCAACCTCCGAGAGTTGTTGCGCTGCGAGCGGTCCCTATAAAAAAAAAAAAACGATTTAAGTGTTCTCGTATTGTAAAGCTCATGCTGAGCACATGTATCTTTAATTAGATAAATATATTTTTTAACAAGTCTTGCTCGTTCATATTTGACTACCTAACCTAAGTTTGTTTGTGTTCAATTAAATAATAGCTACAATATCTAGTAACAGTAGTAACTAACTACATAATTCCAATGGCGGTGAGGAATCAAGTAAAGGAAACAGGTTTGTTTCTTTAATATTTTCATGTTTATGTTTGAAAATAATGCTTTTTTACTACAAATCATTAAAAATACCTATTTTTTTTTATTTTACCGTCATCATACCAATACCACGATTCACCATACATAAGTAGCCAGCATTCACCATATTATATAAATTAGCGTAAAATACCCGTACTTTACCAGCGTTTTCGGTAAAATTACGTAATTTTGCAAGCTTATGCAACACACAACTCGCATCACTGACCTGACTTACAGTTGAGCTGCAGTCTGCAACGTCCAGATTTTTATTTGGAGATGGCATCTCGCAGTTCAGCCTCTGAGGCTGGCTACTGCTTAACCGGGCAATTCCCTGTGGATGCCTTAAAAATGAATCTAAGGCCCACACATCCAGCCAGGGGCTTAAACGTCCAGACCAGAGATCAGAGTATTAATAGGGTATTATGTGGGCCGATCCCGGCGGCACTGCAATGCCGGGCCGACCCGCGACGGGAGTGGAGCGAGCCCCGAACATCCCGTCAGCTTACAAAAATCAGATTAATATACTGGTCCCTCAGTGAGGGAACTTTCAGATATTAAGCTGAAAAGAACAGATACTACACTTTGATCTTAGCCAAAAGGCCGAGAAGCGATACTGTACTAATAATATCCGAGGAGGGTCATTCGGCCGCGGAGAATCTTAACACCGCGATTCAGGATTGCGCGTCATATGATCAGCGCCATCTATCGAGCCAATGGGAAACTAAATGCCCGTCAATGTGGTTGGCATTGAATGAGTCAACGGCCAGAGCTAATAATAAAGGAGAAGAGAGCCCTCTTGTGCCATTTCGAAGCAAACAGATTCGTAACGCCATCTAGATATCTTAACGGGAACTAAGGCTCCTAAATAGATCGTAAATGGTCTAGAACATTATTTTCTTGGTTTTTAGCAAATATAGCATCTGTGTTAACGTTGTATGTTGATCTTAATTGCGAATATAATGATGATCATACGTTCTATTAATGGTATGTAAAAATGAGGAAGTTGTCCAACTTTGAACGCACCATTTGATGTGTTAGCGACAAACTAATGTGACGTGAGCTATAAAATCCAAAAATTTTGGCAAACGTCACGGTCAAGGTCTGTGTCTATTATGGTCATCAGCGTTGCCAGACCGTACCAAAAAGAACGGTTTTCCGTAAAAAAAAAAAACCAAAAATAAAATCGCCTTCTCTTGTTTTCGCTGTAGAATATGAGTAGACTATATGTTTATTATGTTCTATTTTTGTTTTATTCTATGTTTTGTTGTTTGTATTGTTGTATTGTTTATTCTATGTTTTGAATGATTACAATTCTGTAACTCCATACGTGTTACTGGCGCGATTCATATTTTTATCAACATACAACCTGACACTGACCTGCAAATTGCAATAAACGTAATAAAATTTAAATTTCGCGGGCTACTATTGCGCATCCACCTTTAATATAGAGAATTATATCGCTTCACATCTGAACTTCCTCATCACATTATTCCTATGATAAATTATTATCAAAAAAAAAATATTCCTTGCATCATTAACGAATTTAATGACTTTACTTCATTGTAATTTTATTTACAAATGAATTTGTTCGATATTGGCAATCGGTAATAATGTTCTACTTTACCATATCCCTTTGAATATTCGATTCCCTATCGCTTTTTTTTCCAACCTATGGTCGCAGACAGCCAACTCGAAGAAGAAAAAAACTGATCTAGTTCTTGCAGAAGTATCCCGAGCGACCCAACCGTACCTTGAAGTTAAAAACCGTACCTTTTCAGAAAGCCAACCGTCAATTTTTGGGAAATCATACTGGCAACACTGATGGTCATCTATATTTTGTCGACGAGCATAACTCCCTCTATCAGGGGAAATAGTGCAAGGGGATGATATTTTTGAGAAAAACTCAAAAAAGAGAATTCAAGTAGTTCAGCAATGAATAGTAAGGATGCAGAATAAATTATTAAAACCACAGAAAAATAAGGTAGACTTATTTATTTTTTACAATACACATTACCATAAATCACTCAACATTTTCATATTCAAATAATCTTTTTTCATAAACTAAGGTATTTATCAATACATTTGTGACAGCACCTTACAATGTGACAAAGATACAACCTCACGTTGAAAGTGCTTCCGATGCGAATGCACGGAGCAGACCCCTAGCTCCACCAAATGACGCGTTTAAGAGACAGAATGAGATAGAGATACTCGAAAACGCTGACCCGTAACAAGTCCGAAAGCACCCGCAAATTGAAGCGGTAATGCCGTTCAATCGACACGACTGGTTCCTATGGGACTATGAAAACGCTTCTGTAGATGGCGATATTTTTTTTAAATGAAAAGCTTAAGCAAAAAAACCGACTTCCAAAAAAACTCTTTCACTTTACTTGCGGAAGTTGGTGACTTTTGTTTGTCATTGGATTTTTTGCCACCGACTTCCAGAAGTAGTTATTTTCCACTTTTTGTTGTTTTTTTTTAAGTCTGTTTTTTTTTTTTTTTGCAGTATTAGAAGTTAACTCATAAATTACCCAAAAAAAAAATACAGCCGAATTGAAAACCTCCTTTTTAGAAGTCGGTAATCCACCTGTTGCCGTTCTCATAGATATGTTACGAGTAAAGGTAGGTGTGAACATAAATTAACATAACCTAACCTAAGTTTAGTCGGCTAATCTTAAGTTTATGTTCACACCCATCTTTAGCCGTAACAGATATACATAAGGTCCAGTCGTGTCGTCACGGTCGCTTTATGTATTGCACTTTTATTGACGTGCAACTACTAATTATACATACAAGCTTATTAAGCTTGCAAGGGCGTATAACTCATAAAATATTTGTAGGCATTGTAATACAAAGATTTTTTCAAAACATCAAAAGTAAAATCGAACATAAAAGTTAAGAAATGTAATTGTTTAGCAATTTGACTATTGAAATTATCTTTATGACTGTACTTGAATATAAAAAATGCACTTTTTTATACTAAAGTATTGCTGTTCTGCGATTAATCGCAGCGATTGTCGTATGAACTTATTTTTATGTCTTTCCAAAGCGAGTCTTAGTCTAAAGTTCATAGGGTCCGTAATATTTTGTTTTTATTATTTGAAATTATTGACAATTTAAAATTAACTGGAATGATTAAAACTCTCATGTTCTTAAAACTCCAAAATATCTGAGAAAACTAAATTAAAGTCTGTGATTTTATACATGTGATGTAAAGACTAGATTTTTGTCAATATGACAAAATTGTAATAGCCTCGTCATAAAAAAAAAATATTGTCAAAGAAACATTACAATTAAAGAAAAATAAGCCTTAGGTATGCATGTATTAACGGTTATTTTTCCCAACTCCCTGACCTCAGAGCCCTTTTTATTTACGATGGAAACTTATACAAAATAAAGAATTACTACGGACCCAAATATTTAAGCTTTGCGAAAGAGGACATTTATCTTACAATCAACACTGACCAACTAAAGGAACATAGTCAATATACATCAGAAAAAAAAAATAAGTAAATAATCGTAATCAGTTATTCCACACATCGACTGTTTATTTCTAATAATCTTAATATATAAGTTCACGTGTCATTATGTTCGTACACACTAATCTCCGGAACCACTCAAACGATTTAGATGAAAATTTGTGAATGAGTTTTAGACACGATGGGTGGCGGCAAGCAGGGGCGAATCGCTAATGTCCTATAAAAACACCTTTGCCTAACCCTTCATGAATTACAAGCGTGATGTTATGTCCTAATAAATAAACTATTAAGTAACATTTAATTGATAAAACTTATTTATATTCTAATCACAACTTGTGAAATTTGCGAAGTCTAACTAAATAAACGTTGGCGCAAGAGCACAAAAATATGCGACAAAAAAATCGCACGTTTTCTAATAAGTTGCGATTTTTTTGTCGCAAGTATTTTTCGATCTCACGTTTAACTTATTTGAGAACAGATGTGGTATAAAATGTAACAACTGTTTATGTAATGGCAGCGATACAATAAAATCGCATGTAACGACAGCAAAAGAGATTATTATGCACCCAACTTCTAATTTGCAAGCGCATTCCAAACTTTTTTGTCCACAGTACATTATAAAGCCATAGTTTTACAACAATTAGAAGATCATTTTTAATATTCCGTTATTTCACGAAATGGCTAATTTTCTGTTATTATCAAATGATCTGCCTAATTGATTGTTGATTGTTTTTAATAATAATGTGATGTCAATTTTATAAACAGAGCCACAGGTATGCGCGACAGAGACAACGCTATACAAAGCGTCACTTTTCTTTATCTGTATGTGTCACATTATATAAGACCGGATACTGAAGTATAATATTTGGTCCTCTAGATATTTACAAATACTAATGTAGTTGTAGTGTTAAGATCTAATCTAGTATTAAAATATTTGAAATAAATGATCAATAATCGACTGGACGATTTTTTCAAGTTCTAATTTAATGGACGACCCGTAAAAGAGATAACAAAATGGCCGATTTTTAAAAGATTAAATATAAAATGGCCAACATTGAATCCGAAAATGGAATATTGATATTCGTAAATATCCAGGACCGGCTTTAAGTAACACACACCTTTTGCTATTTACATTATTATATCTTAATTAGTATTTTATTATCTTTTTTAAAAAGCCTTTTCAATTTAAAGACGTCAAACTGCATGTCACTGAACAGGGGGGTTACTTTGACGTCTTAAAGCAGAGTAATTGCTGTGTGGGAAAGAAACGAGAGCTATACAGGTCGTCTAGCGCCATCTCTTTCCCACACTACTCCTGCTTTAAGACGTCATGGTAGGCCACCTGATCGATTAATACTATTTTGGTAAACCAAAGAGATTTAAAAGACTTACAGAGCGAACATAGGGAATATTTTCATACAATAATTTTGATCCAGAACATTTTCAATTTTGACACACAAATGCTACCTGACAAGCGGGCTTATGATACTAGACAGAACGATTTGTTACTAAGTAATAACACGGTTGGATTACTATTTTCTTCGTCTAGTCACGTCTAACGCTCGTATATTTGAATGTATTTGCAGAAAACCAATCACATAGTGCTATATGGTTATTTTGGCGCTTGAGTGACATTGTCAAGAGTGCGCTGTTGGTAAACATTTGTAAAATTGTCTCTGGGAATTGTATTGAAAAAAAAACAAGATGGCGACTTAAGCTCTAATTATTTATGACTAACCAATGTGTTAGTGAGGGGGCGAAAAAAAAATAGAAGATTACACGTTACGTCAAAATAATTAAAGAGTACTTTTATAAATCATCATGTGACATGAGTTTTGATAGCAGGCTTTCAATAATCTAGTGTTAATAATTAATTTCAAGAGAAAACCTTACAAACTAAATTATTTTAATCTCCTAATATTACAATAAAAATAAATGTGATTTCGAACGTTTAGGTAAGACTGTAGAAAAATAATCTATAAAAATGGACTATTTTTATATGTATAATTTGAAAATTTAATGTGTAGTAAATACAATATGTATTTTTTTCTGGATTTTGGTATTATAATATTTACTAATTACCTACACGACAATTTTGTAATGACACACTTTTTTTTCCAAACATTTTTTTTACAATTATGTATCCGAATTTTGGTATTATAATATTTACTAATTGACTACACGACAATTTTGTAAAGACACATTTTTATTCTAAACATTAATTTATAATAATAACGTAAATTATTACACAAGCTTTTTGGTAGTTTTTATTAATGCAAACAAATTAAACACTGGCCAATTAAATAAATAAAAAACAATTTTTCGAATTAACTGTATTTTTCTGTTAACATTTTCAAAGTATTTTGATGAAGTACGCCTGAAACGGTGTGAATAAATAAATACAAAGTTTTTAAAACTCATCGGTACCTTTTGCATACCTGTGTTACCTGAGACAGTTACTTGGAGAAAATGTACTATTTTCGATAAGCTTTTACGGCATCTTAAAACCATAAATTAAAAACAATACCAAAAAGTTCACATCAAAACTACCAACAACACCAACTAGATGGCGCTAACACCAATAAACGGGTGCAAATTAAACCAAACACTCCTATCACAAATAGTTTCTTCACTACTACGCGTCATATTTGTATTGATAACGATTCACTAGTACCACAGAATAGTATAGAAAGGTCAGCTCTATACATCGAGTGAAAACGCACGCACACATGGACACACTTCACGTACAGCGAGTACAATCGTACTCGCGACTGACTTTTGTTTGAGATCGTTGCACATACTACCGAAGTCATCAACCATAAGGTTTTTTTTTTTAGATAGCCCGTATTGTCCCACCCCTGGGCAAAAGCCTGCCTTCATTCCTTACGATAGTGTGTCTCGCCAGTTCACAAGGAAGCCATCCAAGACGTCCCGCCATCTTCTCCTCGGTCTGCCGCGACCCCGTCAAGATGTCTCAGGGCTCCAGTCTTGCCATATTCGGGCCCCATTTTAGCCTTCAGTTATCAGGTACGCGTCTATCTGCTACTTCAGTAAGTATTTGTATGAAGGTGTCCGTGTCGACTAGCAATTAGTCCTTACCGGTTCCAGTGGGAACATTACAGGCTGATGGCTTCTACTTGCGTGCACCTATTCAAATATCAGGTAGTCACTGGCCCGAAAGTCTGACAGCCAGCCTCACCAAAGGCAATCGTATTACCCAGTACTAACTGGGTAGTGGAGGTCAGATAAGCAGTCACTCCATGTAAAATACTGGTATTCAGCTAGACTAAGAGCCGACTCCAACATAGGAGAAGGCTAGATCACGTTCGCGTCTGTTTTCAGTCGTTGTATAAAGAAAATATTCTATATCTACATACGTTGTGGTACTAAACTCGTCATATATTATTGTATTTTTATTTACTTATTTAGTATATTCTCGACGTGTTTCCAGTCGGCTTCCGCTCCGAGATCAGGCGCCGACCTTGTTTCTTCTCTTGTTTAGGAGGGAGTTATTACTCTGTTCCAGTGCTTTGATTTGGACCTGTACGAAAAAAAAGGTTGGTTAGTTTTTCGTACATTTTTGTTCCCCAAAAAGTTTTTATTCTCTGATGAAAAATATCTGCGAGAGTCGAACCCGCAGCCGGTAGCCAGTAGTGTGTAGGTTCCATCAACAGGTTCAAGTCATGATGATGTATTTGAGATAGTCAGTACAGTCACCATGTGTGGTCAGACCGGGATTCGAACTCAGATTGACACTTTAAAGTCACATTATCCTTAATTTAATGTACTTACATGATGTGTTAGCACAAGAATACATATACAAAAAATTATTCACAGAAAGCAAAATGAACAAAGTGAAAATAAAAATAAAATCTACGCCGAGTTCACCCCTCTTCACAAACCCCTTCATTCATAGCCACCAGCTGATCAATACTAAGCTACCAGCCCCTCCTTACTTAGACACGAGCCCTAGACGCTTCGCCACGACCCCTTAACACTTTCCCTGGTATCTATAATCAAGTTATAGTAATTACTTCAGTGTAAGTAATTACGTATGCAACCATTGTTATGAAATAGACAAGAATTTTAACGAAGTAAGAACCGTCAAAGAAAGCAAAGCTACAAATTCTAATTTTAACAGTTGTAACTTTCAAGTAATTACTTACAGAATAAAAATCGTATCTTCATCAATTACTTTTACTCAAGAAATCGCTTTGACTTGTTTATAGATACCACGAGCCTTAGACACTTAGAAACGAGCCCATTTTAAAAATAACACGCAAAAACGCATGTTGCACACTCGCCGTCACCTGATCGTAGTCGACTCGCATGGTGGCTAGTGAGCGAGTCATCTCATCCTGAACGTCTGCCCATACTTCGCCGGTCTCACGTAGCAGCGTGTGTGTGTATAGCGGGGTCTGCGGCACTTGGGTGAATTGTCTGATCCAGGGGCTTGACATTACCTGCAAAAAAGAAAGAAAGTAATGAGTATTTTGACGTACAATAAGTCAAAAATAACGTTAGCAGTATTTAATCTAATAAACAATGTAATTGAAAACTTAGATAAACAGATTCCAGTGTCTGTCATTTTTATTGACAAGAGCAAAGCTTTCGATTTGGTCAACCACAATTTGCTAATACAAATATGCAATAAATTCGGAATGAGAGGGATAGTTGTTGACTGGATTATTAGCTACTTATCTAACCGTCAACAATGAGTAGAAATAAGCTCAAACAATAAACCAAAATAAGGTGTCCACATCTTTCAGTTCTGTATATTATAGTCAAACCAAATCAGGTTTACCACAAGGAAGCATACTTGGCCCATTACTTTTCCTTATCAACAACACTACTTTTTGCTGAAGATAATGACGTTGTGCTCAAAATTACGTTTTATTACTACTAATATAAATGCGAATGAAAGTTGGGTATGTTTGTACTTTGGAAAATAATGGACCAGAAACTCCATGATTACTCTTTTAGGTTACTTTTTAGGAAGGTGAAAACCGAGTCGATTTCCTAATGATTAAAACTATCAAAAGGTCATAATTTTCTTTTTTTTTTTGCTAACTGGATTTTATATGTACGAAGTTTCTTTTCCGAAAACACTATAATATGCGTCGTCGGAAAGTAAATTTAAACTAAAAAATAAATAGAGAAAACAGTCTAAATCATTCTCGATAAAACTCAAATACTTACTTGTTGAATAGTTAATCTCTTGGCGGGGTCAACTGACAGCATTCCACGGATGAGATTCTTGGCTTCGGTCGATACATTGGACCATTCGGGCTCTGGAAAGTCGTACTGGCCAAGTCTGATGCGCTGAAAAATTAAGGAAAAATAAAATCAACTAATTGGATAATTTAAGCTTACGCCTGTTAGCTCCGAAGGGTTCATCATCATTTCTGCCGAAAGACGTCCAATGCTGGACATAAGTCTCCCCCAAGTGTCGCCTCTTTGACCGTCCCGTGCGACTCGCATCCAGCGGATCCCCGCAACCTTCACCGGGTCATCGGTCCACCTAGTGGGAGGCCTTCCAACGCAACGTCAACGTCTTCCGTTTCGCTCCGAAGGGTTATGCATATATGCAATAGTAAACCCACATTTCGCCAGTAATGAAACATGTCAACAGGCCACTACAACTGGATTTTCGGCAAAACATTGACAAGAATACTGGATTCTCTCTTCTGACTTGGATCTGACTTTAAAAGCAGCTTTATTTCCTAGCAATAAGGCCTATTTTTGGCGTACAAAAGTTACTAAATCTTTGTGACCTACCTTTTTCATGCCAGGAGATATAGCCAACCCGTGGTTGGAATAAAATGGCGGGAATCCGCACAGTAGGATGTACATCACGACACCTAGTGACCAGATGTCGCAGGATTTGTCGTATTTCTCTGGGCCTAGCACCTGGAATCAAAGAAACACCATATTGTAGAATAACGTACACCCACATTTCGACAGTTTAGCAAGTCCCTTGTAAAAGGGCTGCTGCTGAAAATCAGCGTCAGGTGTTGCCATCTGGCATTACGCTGAGTTGAGCTAAAAGTTTTGCCTTTAACTTCAATTCCTCAAATCTACAATCTACCAATCTACTTCAATTCTTCTTTTCCTTTAATTTTGATGTGATTCCGTTTGTTTTCATCCCAATAAATCTGACAACCAGTCTTACCAATGCGTATTACCCAGTACTAGCTGGGTAGTGGAGGTGAGATAAGCAGTCGCTCCATATAAAATCCTGGTATTCAGCTGCATTCGATTAGACTGGAAGCCGACCCCAAAATAGTTGGGAAAAGGCTTCGCAAATGATGAATCGTTGTATTAACGTACCTTAAAAAATCCTCTGGAATAGACTATAGTTAGCCAAGGGAAAAGTTAGCTAGTTGTTTGTTTTTTTTTTAAACGTTGCTCAACACTAGGAATTTCTCGTGTATCGTGGGTGCGTTTACAAACATTTAAGCTCACATACACAAACAGCCAGACCCGGAATAACTACCTTGAGATCATACAAATATTTGCTCCGTGCGGGGATCGAACCCGCGGTACACAGCGTAGCAGCCATTATGGTAGATGACCAGAAAACTCTAATTAGTCCGTCAGATAAATTTACAAAAAATAATGGATACATGTTTTTGCTTTTTTCACGTAAACAAAAAAAGAAGACTATAAGTGCGTCGAAAACTCGCGTGACGTAACTTGAATACAGTACACTTTTTACCGACAAGAGTGACATCACAAGCCCCAACTTCGATTATTTGATGCGTTTTATCTTTGTCATTTTTTATTGATTTGTTAAAAAATAAAATAAGTATCCAATATTTTTGATAATCTAACTGACAGAGTAAATAGAATTTTATTTTTATACCAGGAATCATCCCTATTGCTCAGCCATAGGGCAACTTACTACTTACCCACTCTATCAATTGCTTTTTGTTTCTTACCTCAGGTGCCACATAATAGGGTGTATAGCAAGGCGTCTGCAGGGTGTCGGCAGGAGTCAATGTCTCCTTAGCGAAGCCGAAGTCTGTCAGCTTTAGTACTGCGTTGGGTTGAGTGCTGGTGTACAGCAAGTTCTCGGGTTTGATGTCCCGGTGGGCTATGTTGGAGTCGTGGAGGTGACGGACGGCGACGCAGATTGAGTGCATTATCTGTGATAGAAAATAAAAACTTGATTAAATTGAAAATCAGTAGGCGTAATAATTATTCGAGATTAGAAGCAGTAAGTAAAATCAAGGGCTCGATTTTGGATTAATCTAAAGGTGTATTTAAAGAAACCATTGACCGGAATCGATTCTGATATTTTAAAGTGGAAGCGCAAGGTTCGCCCGCGAAATTTAAATTATCTTACGTTTATTGCAATTTGCAGGTCAGTGTCAGGTTGTATGTTGATGAAAATATGAATCGCGCCAGTAACACGTATGCGGTTACAGAATTATAATCATTCAAAGCATCAATACAAACCTCCAAGTTCATTTAACCCCATTGAGTGACTTTTTCATGAAATAGTTTTTGAATGGCGATAAATGAACTTGGGAGGGTTGTATTGATGATTTGAATGAGTATAATTATATAATTCCATACGTGTTACTGGCGCGATTTATATTTTCATCAACATACAACCTGACACTGCCCTGCAAATTGCAATAAACGTAAGAAAATTTAAATTTCGCGGGCTACCCTTGCGCTTACCATAATGCAGGTTAATTACGTTATTCAGTTTTAATAATGCTTGCCAGTTCGGGCTATGCTCAGAATTGTTACACTCTCATAATACTACTAGCTGTGCCCGCGGCTTCTCTCACGTGACCGCGTTACATTCTTTTGGCATTGTCAAAGTTTATGAACGAAAGCAATATCTAGATGCAACTTATGATCTATCCCAGTTATACTATAATCTCTCGACCTTTCAATACACCATATTAATTTATTCCGTCATTTCCTTTCATAGATTGTTAGCTAGTAGCTGACTATATCATAGGTACTTGGAAAACTCGCCACAAACATAGACGTGTATGTACGTATATTGTTATAAAGACGTACACTCACAGTAATAAACACCTAATCATCACAAACAAAACCGTCTATAAATGCAATTAAAATTATCAAATTACCTCAGCAGCCTGTCTCTCAGTGAAAGCACCCTCCCTGTTGTCTTGTATCCTCTGGAACAGCTCCCCTCCATCCATGCACTCCATGACGACTAGGAGACATCCTCGTCCGCCGTAGGAGTTCTCATACACGTCTATGACCTTTAAAATTGAGGACGTAGGTGTTAAACATAACATAACATCAGGCTCGTATTGCAGGTCCGCTCCGTTTTACAGAGATATGTGTCTGAACAGTACATTGTAGGCTTAATATGCAGCATCTATACATTGTTCAAACAGTGTAATTTTGTGCATAGGTTCTTTGTAGTAAGAAGCGAGCCAATCGTTATTATCTGGGCAAAAATCGAAGACTGGCTGGCTGGACAGTTTTCTTATTTAATAAACCAGATATACTTATTGCAATTTGCAAGGCTCAGAGGTAGCGGCCCCGACATACGACTTGTAACCTTCAAATGTAGACTGACTGAGTGTCGCCTGAAGACTGGAAGAAGAACTGTCGGTCTTCTAGCGGCAAGATAGATGAACGACATTATTGCTATTGCTGGTAGAAACAGGATGAGGCTTGCGCACACAGGAGCATCGGGGTTTGCCGAAGGAAAGAAAGGTATATCCTCACCAGTGGGTGAACTGAAGCTATGGGTGATGATGACTACACTTAAGGTGGATGCACAATTATAATCATTCAAATCATCAATACAACCCTCCAACTTCATATAATCCCAAAGAGTGACTTTTTCATGAAATAGCCATTGAATGGGGTTATGTGAACGTGGAAGGCTTTATTGATGATTTAAATGATTATAATTATAGAACTCCATACGTGTTACTGGCGCGATTCATATTTTCATCAACATACAACCTGACACTGACATGCAAATTGCAATAAACGTAAGAAAATTTAAATTTCGCGGACTACCCTTGCGCTTCCACCTGAACAACGCGGAATGAGCTTGAGCCGGTCAGAGCTTATGTGCAGATAGGTGATGAGTCGCTGCGTCAGAATCGAAACTAGGCGAATGACGTCTTTTTGCGTTGATGAGTGAGGTCACTTCCAAAAGGCTCATTCAATAGGGCAATAACGAGCCTATATTGCGGTCATAAGCTAGTTATACAATAATAACTGTAGTAAAATCTTATTTATTTATGTGCCGACGTCTACATAAAATGACGTCGCAAATTACTTCAAGATTATGTGTTATCAATTAAACTGGTGTGTCACGAATGGTTTGTTGAATGATTCGCACGTGACAATGAAATCGCAGAGAAAATGAATAATATTGGCTTTGAGAGAAACGAACTTGAATGCAGCAAATGATGGACGGTCACCTAACAAAAAAGTTAGTTTTTCGCGTCGCACGATGCGTCAGATTTTGTGACGTCGCCATTTTCTTCATACATATGACGTAGATTAGACCGGAAGCCGACCCCAACATACTCGTAAATGATATTTGGAGTATGGCTTGGCTAATTATGTGATGACTCTAAAGGCGGATTCAGATTTGGCGTTTATATGCCGCGTAGAAGTTCGTTTTTGGAGGCGCGTGTGAGAGGGCATACTCGCGCCTTTTGTTTCATGGCACGAGTGACTCGTACGAGAGTTGACGCGTTTATAAGCTCGTATAAGCGTGAGCCGCGAAAACACTCCGCGCGCGCCCGCTTCTCACCCTACGCGAACACGCGTGTAAGCGCGGGTACGCGCGTTCGGATTTTTGAAGCACGTAATCTGGAGCGCGTGTACGCGCGTAAGCCAAGACGAGCTCATACGTGTTACAGAATATACTAGTCTCAAACCGCTATAGATAAAATACTAGCTAAACAGTAGTAGTGTAGGTTTTCTAAGCAATAAAGTTAAACTGCGGTAGGTATATATTTGCATTGTTATCAGTGACTGACTACCCACATCGATAGTGCAGATTTAATGCATAATTGCTGCTGTTATCGCTGTTATCGAGAAAGAGTTGAGTCATATAGCCATTTATCTCGATTGTTAGTAGTACTTACTCTGCGTTAACTGTGTAGGTGGGCTATTGAGTATATTTGCGTGTATAGTAAGCTGATGTATAATGCATCTTTTCATATTTATATCATCAACTTCATTTTATCACATCACTTCAGCCGAAAGACGTCCACTGCTGGACAGGTCCCCCAGTGTCGCCACATTGACCGGTCCCGCATCCAACGGATCCCCGCAACCTTCACCAGGTCATCGATCCACTTAGTGGGAGGCCTTCCAACGCAACGTCTTCCTGTTCGCGGTCGGCACTCCAGAACTTTTTAGCCCCATCAGCCATTCATTCTGCGAGCCACCACTTAAGTTTGGCAATTCGTCGGGCTACGACGGTAACCTTGGTTTTTTTCCGGATGTCTTCGTTTCTGATTCGATCACGCAAGGAAACTCCGAGCATAGCCCTCTCCATTGCCCTTTGGGTGACTTTAAGCCTTTTGATGAGGCCCACTTCATTTTAGGGTAAACAAATTCACTGTTGTACCTATAGTATAAGATCTCCCATCCCACAAGCTTTGTCACATCGACCAGTATCATCATCTCGCTTCCACCGGAGTCCCACGGTCTTCACCAGGGACGTCTATAAATGCTGCGACTTCCAGTACGCTGTTGATAGTTTCAATGTTTTCGGTCCCATCTGCCATGTACGGCTTATACTCCCACGGCCCGGTTTCAAACGCATGGAGGGACACCCATTGACGTGCCGACCTCCGGAAACGTTGCTTAACCTAAAGGATTGGCCTGTGCGGCTGTTACATTGCTTAGCCCCTCGTACAAACAAGCCTAAAACTAATATAAACTCTTTGACTGATTACAATATTCTAATGGATCAAACTTTCGACCAGTCATAGTTCTTAGTCAATGTTTTTCGATTGTTTCAGAGAAAAATAAGTTTGTTTGTTCGCTTTCTCATCAATCATGGAGCCAATCCATCATTTTTGTGCGTGGTGGTGGTCGATCTATTTCATTTAGTTCATCATACTTCAAAAATGAGTTGTTTATAAAGTAATGCGTGTTGTATTGTATTACATAATACATAGATTACAACGTACTGCCTCGTTGGTTGAGTGGTCGCAAGCGCGACTTTTGAGGTTTATGAGGTCCTGCTAGGGGGCTAGCATGGCAATACTATCTCTATTCTACCAAGAATCGACAAAGCTCTTTCTAGACAACTTGACATGACTTGTCATTCATTTCATACATATCTAACATCTCCATGCTTGCGACGATCGACATCTTTCCACAATCTGTAATTTTTTTCGATTCTTCGTCGACAAAACTCGTTTCTACGGTGGATATGCTACGCGGGCTGGGTTTGATGTCCGGGTCAGGCAGTGTTATTGGATTTTTCCGTCAGGAATTTCTCAGTAGCGGCTACAGTCTACATTTGTACCCGTTTGATGGCAATAGGCTCGCCCTCCATTACATTTTTGGAAAATCGTTACAGTGTGTAATACGTTAAAGTGCTTCCGATGCGAATGCATTCGGATGCTTGTGACCGGATTCCTGGCTTCACTAAATAACGCTTTTACGTGAAAGGAGTTTTTTTATACTAAATAGGCTTGCGTTTGGCCCCTAGTCGATGTGAAGCCATGACGTGGCCTAGAAGAAACCGAATCACTCGAACTTTGAATAGATCTAGATTATAATGATCAGGGAACAGAGAAGCCGGCAGTGAACTCCACAGACTGGCGCTTCGTACAATAAATGTGGTAGCGTAGCGCTTTGTTCTGGTTCAGACCCTTTTTTTTTCGGGTGGGTTTTTTTCAAATAACTCCTCCCGCTCTGGGCTGAGCAGGAGGGAGTGTCAGACTTTTACTGACTAAAACCCATCCATGTTCCTTCTTTTGCCCTTTGTTCAGACTCTTAACGTAGCCAAAAGGCACTAGTTCTTTCTCCCCGCCCTTGCGATCATTGTTTTGGTTCTAGACCATACCTGGTAACCTTCTAGTTACGGAGATATTGTATATAAGTCAAAGTTCCAACATTATCACAAAGTTTTTTTAAAATACATGCTGTTAATATAAGATTTTCGACCCCGTACTATTCAATCCATCCATCAGCACAATGTTTTGAGTGCGTTACATTGAGCCCTACCGCAAAACGTGATTTTTCACCCCAAAAAAAAAAGCTTTTCCCCAGCAATAATTTTTGCGTTATGTTACGTATAGTTGATGTTGATTTATAGTGATGTACGGTCACCAAAGGAGATAAATAACCAGGGTCGTCGGAAATAGTTGAAATTTAGTATGAAACCGATGGATGTTTTCGAATAAAATTTAATTTAGTTAATAGAACACAAACAGTTCATTTATCAAATTAAATTTCATTCGAAAACATCCACCGTTTTCTTATTAAACTTCAACTATATCCGACGTCCCTGGTTACTTATCTCCTTTGGTGACTGTACATAATCCTTGGTTGACGGCTTCGCCTTCGTGAAAAATCCGTTTACACCCTGTAGGTTTTGTTTTAATGTTATGTCAACCATTTTTTGTATTGTCCTGTGTGAGTCTAATAAATACTTTTTCTTTTCTTTATTTCTTTCTTTCTAGGTATAACGACGCTTTGCCGTATCTCTGCTCGTCCGATGATAGAATGGGAACGGAAGATAGAAATACTCGACAACGCTAGTCCGTATTTGCCAGTCTCTAATGCTAAATCCGCCTCTGTACATTTGCTCTGTGCTTAAAGTACTAAATACCCTTTGGGCGCATTATGTCCAATTTGCAAAATGTCCAGTGGGCTCAAAATGTCCAATTCTCACAACGTCCAATTCGCAATTTGTCCAATTCTCAAATTGTCCAAATCGCAAATTGTCCAAATCGCAAATGGTCCAGTTCGCAAGTTGACCAATTCAAATTACAGTCGTTAATTTAGCAAGATAAAGAAGTCGGTCGACGCACCGAAAACGCCTGGAAGAGCTATTAGTCGCTGAAAAACTTCATGAAAGGATACTTTCACTTTCCCTCAAAAGGAAACTCATGGATACGTGCATCCTCACCTATGGAGCGCAAAGGTGGTAATTAACGAAGCTTCAGAAGTCCGCACTCGGGGTCTTTATCTTCAGAAGTCGGTGACAAAAAAACAAAATCAAACAAACAAAAGACACCGACTTCTGAAGCTATAGATGAAGGTTTTATTTTTTGTAAAAAACATAAAAACTCCATGGTCACCCTTCATAAAGAGCAATATTAGAATCATGCTCAACATTTACAAAGTTTTTTCTGAATTTACCTGGACAATATGAATGCAGCCCCTTGCTCTCCAATGCAGTTCAACTTCGCGACGCGCCTTGGTGTTGTCGTGTAACACCTTTAGCGCACGTTTTGCACCAGTTGATTTTTCTTTGCATTCTACGACCTGAAAACAATAGAAAGGATTACATTAGGAAAGTTTTTGTTTATTTTCTGAAAAATAAAACAAATGTAAAAGACGTTTTTAAAGTATACAAAACTGAAATGGAAAATCAGTTGAACTGCAAAATATAAATTCTCCGAACTGATTATGGTCTACATGAATAACGCGGAACTAATTTGACAGTTTTCTTTTTTTATGACGTTGTCATTCTGCCGAAAAATTAAGTGCCCTAACTGTATATTTCGATTGTCATTTTTCTATGGTCACACGATTTATTTGAGGTCGGCGCAGCATGTCTTTGTTGTGCGTGTTCTGTGTTCGGTGAGATAATTAAAGAGTCGGACTCCAAGGAAGTAAAAGTCTTTTATTTGGGTTCCACAATACTTCGTTATAACTAACTACGTACTAGGTAAGCGGCGAGGCAGGGCGGTGGTACGTAGGCGACTGGCGAGCCGATCGCTCGCTCCCTCATATTTCGTCAAGAATGCAACTCAGCATATCGCCATTACTGAGCCGCTACATATTTAATTCTTCTTCTATACATCTCGTCCGTCAATCACTCACGTACGTCCTCGTCATCTCTGCAGTCATCTCTTTTCTAGCCATATTATTCATCCTTTACACCATTGTTTCCCAACCTATGGTCCGCGAACCACCACTGGTCCGTAGGAGGTTCGAATATGGTCCGCGAAAAGTTGAAATGTTATTCGTACTTTTTAACTTGCACAGAAGATGCAAGCTCAACCCAACCTAATTGAAAAACTATCTGTGGCGAGGTGCTAAAATTTTTTGAGCGTGCTGCGCTCCCTCTTGCAAGATTCATAGGTATTTCTGCAAAGATTTACTAACTTATTTCTATTTCTGTATGAATTATTGCTAAATTTAACGAGCTCACTTTGATTGCTTTTGTATCCTTAACTTTCTTAATTCAATTTTTCCTATTATCTCATTTTCCATTTTTTGCATTTTTTGAGTTAAAGGTTCACTCCCTAGGTATAATCCTGTCGGTATCCATGTTTATCTAGGTCCTTATGGCCCCTGCTAACAATAAAGACACCAAAGTTATCCTTGGTCCAAGAAAGGTTGGGAACCATTGCTTTACACAATCCATCATCCACAGTTTTTTGGTTTTAAGACACAGTGAGAATGAGAACGGTGCCTGCATCCAGACAAAAAGGAATGATCTCATCTCTCACATTACATAAGATGATAAATAACCCACCAACGCTAAAATTTTTGGCGCTCGTATCATGCGCCAAACTTGACCTAAATTGTAACACATTCATATTTATATATTTTGAGCTTTCTTTGTCGTCTATACCAGGTGTTACATACAGGGTGGTCCAACAAATAGTGAGGTCATAAAAAAATATGGATTCCTCACGCCCAGGGGTATCCGAAAATAGGGGCACGTATGTTCCGCGATTCTTGATGGTTTTCGAGTTTTAGATTCCTGAAAATTGTATGCTTTAAATAAATTCCATGTTTATTTTGTAAAAAAAAACTTTAACTAGTGGCATATTTTAATCTCATTATCATTACCATCAAGAGTAACAAAAAGCCCTGTAAAAATAAAGATTGTTTTTTTAAGCGGTACCCGTTCTCATAGTTTTCAAGAAGCTATTATATAACTCGAAAACTATACAGAATTCGGAACATACATGGGATATTTTCGGATACCAGTGGGCGTGAGGAATCTATTTTTTTTTTATGACATCACTATTTGGACCACCCAGTATAAACGCAAGAACTACGCGCGTATCTTGTATGTTTTGATATAATTAGATGCGTCTCAAAAACCCAAGTGTCCTTAGGTAGGTGTTTAAAAAAAAACAAAATGGCGGATTTTTGGCGCTAAATTGAAAGTCGTTAATATTATGTTATCAAAATGAAGGAAATTAAAAGCAGGTTACTAATATATTATATTATGTATATATGTATGTATGCATATATGTATGTATACATATAGGTACATAATACAATTTGTATTCGGGTTTTTTGATACTTTTAATTGAATGTTACTTGTTTAAAGTGTTTTACAATACAAGTTAATTAGCTTAATACGTCATTTCCTATGGAAAGTCCATTTTTTTGCGAATTTGCTGCGGCACTGTTCGAAAGAGATACCGCGGCCCTGGAACACAAAGGGCAAAAAAAGGAACATGGATGGGTTTTACTCAGTACAAGTCTGACACTCCCTTCCACTCCTCCCAGAGTGGGAGGGGTCATTTGATGATTTCCCATCCGAAAATAAATAAAGAGACCACACGAGAGGTCTTGCGTTTATTTTGTTACACCTTGTATTAAAGTGTGTAGGATGTATCTCTCGATTATATATTTATTTTGTATATTATAAAGATTTGGCCATTTCGTTAAGGACATATTGCAGACCAGCTCAGGAACACGGAATCGGAATCTGACTGATACTTCAGTGTATTATCTGTTAATATCACGGAATCACGAATGCAACGGAGCTGTCCACCTCGCAAAGGACAAAGAGACATAACGGAGTTGATGATGGTTCAGAAGTTTATGACCGACCTTCAGTTAATGGATAGACTCCAAAAGAAGAAGAAGATCTGCCAGAGTCTGGTGTCTGGAGCCGAGTCTGGTTCGACCAGAGAAAAGCGAGGATGCGTATAGCGAGGGAGTGTGTGAAACTAACCAATAATATCGCTTCTTTTTCATAGCTTGAGGTATTCTAGCTATGTGATTGGTTAGTTCCACACACATCCCTCGCTACGCAGTCTCGATCAATGGTGGAAACGCAGCCTTAAGAGGTACTAGTGGTGCTACATAGGGGCACTATCGCGCTCATTGACGGTCTGCCACTTTCAACTTTATTTCTCAAAGCATAAGGGCGAAAAGAATTCAACCGTCAGTGAACTCGGTAGAAATCTTCGGGTCGGCCCGATTCAGGACAGATTGAGTGGCAAAATTGAAAGTTGTGTCATGAAGTCATGAGTTTTCTGTACATTTTTGTTTGGGTGATGTGACAAAACGAACGAGATGTAATTTGTTTTGTCTATGTCAGCTGCTCTGCTTTACTTTTATTTAACTAGATTAAGGTTAATAGTGGGTGTTCTATAAAAGCTTTTTGTGTTTCCGGCTTTTCGTGATGAATGCGAAATATTTAGATACAAAAATTTTATTTTGAAGGTCACATCACAAGTCTTTTGGTGTGACATATTGGCATCGATTCGATATAAGAATTATTATAAAAAAAATATTACTTCGCTTTGAATCAGATTTTGTTACCAATTTCAAGGGTTTATTTTTTTTAGCACGGAACCCTAATTTTTATTCTAAAATAAAAGTAGCCTATGATTCTACCTCATAACATCAGCTATCTGCACGTCAAAGTCCCGTTAAAATCCGTTCAGCCGTTTCGGAGATTAGCCGAAACAAACAGACCGACAAAAATTGTAAGAAATGCTGTTTTTTAATAGCGCCGTATTCTCATATGCATTCAGTAAAAAGCTGTGATTTTGGTATCATAAGCAGACTCTTCAATTTTATTTATTTGTATATAGTATGTATAGGTAAACAGGAGAACCAAAAGCTATAGCAGATGGAAAACAATTGTATGAAAAGGCTCGGCAAAAGATGATGAATCATACGGCACAGATAATAATGACGAATGACGTATTCGAACAGTATATTGACACCAATGATTGACACTACGCTCCATAATGACGCACGCATCTAGTACTACATACTACAATGAGAACATTATCAGTACCGATGACGACACGCGCAAAAGGCTTCATTTCTGATGCGGAAAATTATGAAATCATTTCCTTTTGTAGTTTCCGTGTCGTACGGAATCGGATGTAAGTCTTCTTAATTGAGAAAGATTTTCTCAATTAGGAAGACTTAAAGATTGATTCCATCAGGCGTGATCGAGGTCAAGAGCAGGCCCACTTTATAATAAAAAAAAATTAAAAAAATGCCTCCGGTGTCCGTCCGTCTGTTTGTCAGCGGGCTGTATCTCATGATCCGTAATAGGTGACAGTTGTAATTTTCACAGAATGAGTATTTCTGTTGCCGCTCTAACAACAAATAATACAATTATTATTAATCCGAATTGTGAAATCAACGAGCCAGTCGTCTTCATCGTGATCTTTTAATCTAATCTTTATCTTAATACATAGTAGTAAAAGAAATATAAATACTATGGCATAATAAATACCTAATGGTTATATGCCTTTAGTCTCTAGAACGTTACGCAATATTTTGCGTAGGCCTAGACTGCCTCCTTGGTAATGATGATTTATTTGAAACAGACGTAACAGAAACAAACCATTGCGTAATACCAAATGACAAGTAATAATTGCTTAGCCATTCATACAACGTGTAATCTGAACAGACGTACCTACATCAGCCCCCGCAGATACGGGTATTGTCGACGGAAGAATCGATAAAATTACAGATTTCTTTTGTTAATCTGTAATTTTGTCGATTCTTCCGTCGACAAAACCGGTTTCTACGGTGGTCAGGCTACGGGGGCAGGTTGGCTTGATCTAGAGCAAATAATGCAATGAGAACTAATGGGCTCATTAGTTTAGTACTGGAGGAGCTCAGCACCACCAAACGGCTTTCCACAATCCTGGAGCGTGCCTTTAGCTTTTTCGAACATACAGGGTGTAACAAGCCTCTTAACGAAGCCGTCAACCAAGCATTCTGTACATCAAACTAAGTAACTTTACGCAAATATTATTGTTGGGAAACGCCTTTTTTTTGGGGTGATAAATCACGTTTTACCGTAAAACTTAATGTAACGCACGCTAAAACACTGTGCTGATGGATGCTTTGAATAGTACGGGGGTCATGGAGGTGTTTAAAGTAAAACTCTTACATTAAAAACAAGTATTAAAAAAAAAACTTGTGAAAAAGTTGTAACTTTGACCCCCAATATCTCCGTAACTAGAAGGTTCCCAGGTATGGTATAGAACAAATAAATGATCTCAATGACGGGGAGAACAAGTACCTTTCGGCTTCGTTAAGGGTCTTGTTACACCCTTTATTATACTTGCGCCCAGGCATTGTCTGGAAAGGCTTATGATACTGAGCTGGACAGAAGGTGGACGCGCGCAAGGCAGAGCACCGGCAAGATGGGCAGACGGGATCAAGAAGGCTGTTGGAGGCCGCCTGTACCGAGCGGTTCACACCGCAGGAGACCGCATGGCTTGGAGACTTGTCATGTGTGCTAGATCCTTAGCAGTGAGGGAACGGCGAAGAAGAAGAGAACAAATGAACGAAGTGGTAAAACTTTTAGGTCTGATTATTCTGGTTATAGCACTGCTCTCAAAAACGGTGAAGGAAAACATCGTGAGGAAACCGGCATGTCCTAGAACCAAAAATTCGAAGACATGTGGCAACTACCAACCCGCACTGGGCCCGCGTGGTGGATTATAGCCCATTCCCTTCCATAGAGAGGAGGCCGTGTGTCCCAGCAGTGGGAACGTTATAGGCTGATTATGATTATGCTTGCGGATAGTCTGAAGCCTGAAACATATATACAAAACATCACGCCTGTAGCCACCGAAGGGTGAGACAGAGGAGTACCTAATAGTAAACCCACATTTCGCCTGTTATGTTTTAAGTCCCATGTCAGCCTATTGCCATCAACCGGGCACAAATCCAGACTCCGTGGCTGTTACTGGGTAATTTGTGTACGAAAAACCCAATAACACTTTGCCCGACCCGGGAATCGAACCCAAGACCTCATGCTCACCAGTCGCGCTTGCAACCACACGACCAAAGAGGCAGTCAATTTGAGTTTGAGTACAATTCCAAATTATTTAATATTCACATATTCAATCTATGTTATGTTAGAACAATGTATTGAGAAATCTCACTTATCGCACGTAATTATGCAAATCATTTCTTCGAAGGAACAAACAGGCGTCGGAAAACATCGCACAGGGCTGCATAATATTATCTTTATGACGTAGTACCGTGTAAATTTGCTGCAAACAAAGATAACGTAGACCTTTTCTTAGTATCTTTATCTTTACATATCTGATATCTGTACAAATAATTAAAATTAAAGACAACAGCGTCAGCGTCGTGACGCTTACGGCATGATCGCGGGATGACAAATAATTCACCCAAAGCTTAAGTTACACTCCTTATAACATCTGCTATCTGCCAATAAAAGCACCGACAAAATCGGCCCAGCCGTTTCGGGGATAAGCCGGAACAAACATACAGACAGAAAAAAAAATGTTTTTTTGTTCTAAGTACCGTATATATACTTTCATATCATATGCATTCAGTAAAAAGCTGATATTTTGAAACTAGCTTAGCGACCTTCGTTATCGTGAAATTATTATTAAAAAAATATTACTTCGCTTTGAATCAGATTTGGTCACCAATTTCAAGGGTTTTAATTTTTTTGCACGGAATCCTAATATTTTATCTAAAATAAAAGTAGCCTATATTAGACTTTATAACATCAGCTATTTGCTAGTAAAAGTCCTGTCAAATTCGGTCCAGCTGTTTCGGAGATTAGCCGGTACAAACAGACAGACAGACAAACATTGAAAAAATGTGTTTTTGTTCTTAGTGCATATATTCTCGTATGCATTCAGTAAAAACCTGTTATTTTTATATTACAAACGAACACTTAAATTTTATTTATTTGTGATGTGATGACAAACAGACACTTTATTTATTTGTCACACAAGCCAATAATCAATATTACCGTCCCTGTACACAGCTATGCGGCAACCCAAGTGCCACCATATTTGAAAGAGCAAACGGCGCAAACGCTGTCGACACGGCCTGTCGTCATAAGACGGACGGAACTCCTTCTGCTTCCTCCAAGTTCTTACATCAATCATCAAAATAGACACGAAAAGAAGCCACAAACAAGGAAGGATGAAGTAACACCAGACGAGTAAAAACTCCTTAACACAAAGACCGATTGCCTTACAAACTTTTTGTATGACGCAAACTCATCGTCTGCAAGGCGCTTAATGAACCCATATCTGATCATCACTTAAAAATAACTCAGTATTTGTTTTGTATGTCATAAAAACGACAAATGTCTCATTTCGGAAGGCGTGAACGAATTGGGGAATTTAGATTTAGAAGGACATCAAACGATTAATGTTTTTTTTTTTTTTTGTAATGTTCGTACAAACATATTTAAATTATACGTAACATTTACCTGTTAAGGTGGAAGCGCAAGGGTAGCCCGCGAAATTTAAATTTTCTTACGCTTATTGCAATTTTAAAGCCAGTGTCAGGTTGTATGTTGATGAAAATATGAATCGCGCCAGTAAGACGTAAGGAGTTACAAAATTATAATCATATAAATCATCAATACGACCCTCCAAGTTCATATAACCCCATTCAATGGCTATTTCATGAAAAAGTCACTGAAAAGGGATTCAGTGAACTTGGAGGGTTGTATTGATAATTCGAATGATTATATTTCTGTAATTGCATACGTGTTACAGTCGCGATTCATATTTTCACCAACATACAACCTGACACTGACCTGCAAATTGCAATTAACGTAAGAAAATTTAAATTTCGCGGGCTACCCTTGCGTATCCACCTTAACTCAAAATTTTCTTAGTATCTATCTTTCACACAGTCTATGAGTCTAATGTCCATCTTTTCTTGGGTTTAGCTCTCATCTTCTACTAATATGGTAAATGCTATACGGTATACCTATACTATATGAGCTTTTATAAACCCATTTAAATCTTTGGACCCAAATAAAATAAATACGGACTACGTAACTCAATTAGGGAGCCATTCCAATGAGGGCTATCGTTTTTGAGCTCACCAGATGGCGCCACTGTCGATAAAGGTCCTGTCAATAATTCTATTTCATACTTTAAAGTACCAATAACTTCATAAAAAGTTTATTTTAACACGTATAACAACATAGTGTAAACTTCAGATACATTTATTTACAATATTCTGCCGAAAATTAGCAAGCATGAAACATTTAAAAATCATTTTACCTCCAAGTACTAACAAATCAGATCCTAAGTTGGTACTTAAAATCTTCAAGTCATAATTAATCAGGAATGGCTCAATCTCGACTACAATCGTGAACATTAGTAAAAATACGTGATGAAAAAGCACGCAACGCGCGAACAATCTATGACATCTGACATTTCGGTGCCCCCGCGCTACACTAGCGCCTCTAGCGGCGAATTCATACGCGATAGCCCCCATTATTTCCGATCACGTAACAAAGACAACACTTAAATTCGCAACAAACATGTGTCGGAACACGTGCTCATTGTTCATGTGTCTGCTCTGTTCATTAATTAATTAATCAGTCAGGTCGCACGGTATTAAGTCGATGTGTAATGTTTACGAAATTGCAATGTTTATTAAATTATTTATTTATTTATTAAAACTTTATACACGTAATGTACAAAGGCGGTCTTAATGCCTTGAGCATTTTCTACCAGTCTACCTTAGGGCGATACCAGAGACAAAAAAGTGGGTGTAATAGTACAGAAAACGGCGAAGACGAATTATAATACTTATTAAATACATTTAAGAAAATATAAAATTAAAAAACAAAGATGGAGAAAAACAACAAATTAATTGCGAGAAGTGTCTGCCAACTTGAAAAAAAAATCAATGTTCTGTCTGGTAGCATGACTGAAGAGCCTGGGTTGCAGGGCAATAGCAGAATCAAGCAATAATGTTCCCACTTCTGGGACAAAAGGCCTTTTAAACGATTTCGAAAAATGGAGGAGGTTATGTATTCCACCGGCATTTTTTTTTCTTATAAGATCACTGATTTCTCCGTGATTTCTGGTCTGATTTAAGTGATTCTTTCATTTGGTAGGAGATGCTTGCGCGGTTGCCATAAATTTAAAAAAAAAAATATAATTTGACAAATTTTATTAACTTTGCTTAGGTGCTTTATGAGTGTTATCCTCTACAGGGTGTAACAAGACCCTTAACGAAGCCGTCAACCAAGCATTATGTGTATCAAATTAATAGTATATCGGATCTCGAAAAAGTTCGAAGAAATGTTACAGGCCGCTCTGTCTTACAATAAAAAGTATTTTTTAACCCTTTTTAATTGTGGTATCTTACACAAATCCTTGTCAAGTATCAATTTTACTTTATAACTAGACAATATTTTTTGCACATCATCCACACAGATGCAGAAGAAAAATTGCATATTCTATAGGGTGTAACAAGGCCTTTATCGAAGCCGCAAGGAACTTGTTCTCCCCGTCATTGCGATCAGTTTTTTTTTCTAGACCATAATTATGTAAGATTTTTACGTTAAAGACCTCCACGACCCCCGTACTATTCAATCCATCCATTAGCACAATGTTTTGAGTGCGTTACATTGAGCCCTACCGTAAAATGATAATTTTCTCGCGAAAAAAAAAAACGTATAGCTGCTTATGAGAAACGCAGTTATCAACGCGATGAAATTGTCATTAATGGATGTTGGAGTGTTCCATGGTATTTTAGCTAAGCCTACCTCTGAAGCATCAAAAATATTATTTTTTATTAGACAAGAAATTAGCCGGAGTTCATTGAGTTATGTTATTTTGATAAGCTAAATTAGTCTAAGAAGTAAGTTAATATTGTAAAAATACGATGGGATTGACATCGTCGCATTTGTGAACAAAAATCCCTTAATTATAGAAGATTAAAAAAAAAACTTTTTCGAGATGTTTTTGTCTCTTCCGGCGGTATTTATTTTCATTGAAACCCAGGCCCCCATTTATCTATTATGACAACATAACATAACATAGCATGCAGTAACAATTGATAAGTTTATTTCCTGTTCGCATTTTCCGCCTTTGTTTTGGTCGTTTATTTTGATCAGTGAATGTATGCGGTTCAATATTTAAATAACATAACCTCACGAATGCATTCCGTGAATGGATTTGCAAACACCCTCGTGTAATAATACCTCTTGGCGAGAAAAACAAAAAGCACGGCTTGAGATGGGGGTATTACACCAAGAACGACCCTATCTAAGCTGAAATATCATCATCACCGACTAGCCTTTTTCTCCCGCCCTAACAACAGCCTTCAGGTAGATACAGGATGTCCACACTGAGGAATTACTATCTGCGGAATATTCTCACATACTTGCGGTGCCCATATTCTTAGGTTAAATTGTTTTTCGACATTTTTTAACATTAGTCTCTAAATTACTTGTGTAACGTTGACACTGCACGGTTCAACCAAATTAGTTGAAAGGTACCTACAAAAAAATAAAGGCCGACATTGATTCGCTTCTATGATTTCATCTAAATTGAATGGGATTAATTACCGTGTAGTCCGTGTACTACTATCATGGCCAGACCTTTTCTGTTTAATGAACACTCTGTAGGTAGCAGTAGCAAAGGGTACATTTTTGTAAGAGGTAAGCCGGAGTACATATCTTTATCTGATTTTATTATTTGTCTATAAAATTCTGACTGTGCCATTTTTCAAAGAAAAAGCCGCTAGGAATCGAGTGGTAAGGATCCTTCGCCACTGATAGATAGATACAGTAGTGTAACACTTAGGAATTACATAACACCTATCTCCCATCCTTCAATCTAAATATAGGAAGATCCTGTACTAATTACACAGAATAAACAGTGATTAGTGATTACATATTGTGACCTTTAACATCACAGGATGACAGCACCAAGCACTCGACAGTACCACTTCGTGTGGAAAGATATCTTTGATTATCTACGGAATATTCTCACTAATATATAAAGCTTGGGAATTGGGATCGAACTTTAGTAATTAAGAGAGTTTTTATTTGTTTGTAGGTCGGCAATTATAAGTTGGGGTGTCTCTTGGATGATGCCTATACATAAACATGATTTGTATAGGTAGATTTTCTAGTTTTTGAGCTCACCAGATGGCGCCACTGTCGCTTATGGTCATGTCAATAATTGTATTTTATACTTTAAAGTACCAATAACTTCATAAAAAGTTTATTTTAACATGTATAACAACATAGTGTAAACTTCAGATACATTTATTTACAATATTCTCCCGAAAATTAGCAAGCATGAAACATTTAAAAATCATTTTACCTCCAAGTACTAACAAATAAGATCCTAAGTTGCAACTTAAAATCTTCAAGTCATAATTAATCAGGAATAGCTCAATCTAGACCACAATTGTGAATATTAGTAAAAATACGCGATAAAAAAGCACCCAACGCGTGAACTTTCTACGACATCAGACATTTCGGTGCCCTCGCGCTACACTAGCGCCTCTAGCGGTGAATTCACACGCGATAGCCCCATTGCATAACACAATCGCATTTGTATTTTGTCAATTCAACAAGTCGTCGTTGAAGTTTTGACATTTAGATGCCGTTTGCTAGAGAATTGGAAGACGCGTTGTTTCAGCCAATCAGAAACAAGCAACGTCTCTAATACTCTCCATGTAATTTGAAGTCTGTAGGCTATACAGGGTGGAAACTTTCAGGGGTCAGTAAGGGGAACTACCTTCATCGTTGTAGCTACAAGAAAATGGTCTTAGGAGACTAAGTATCCATAATTTTTCGTGAAATTTTGATTTCCATTCAAAGACTTACAAAAAAAATACAGTTAGCAAGAAATGGCTATTTGATACAAAACATTTTACTGTTCGCAATCGATCCTGTTTCTAATACTGATCAAAAACTTCTATGGGACCAACCCAGAAACAGAAAAGGTCCAAGGTCTTCAGGTTGGAGTACTAAAAGGCAGAGCCACCGAGCCGTTACTTGAAGCATAGTTGCCGATGATGAATCGATTAAAGGAGCCAATACCAGCAGTGGACTAGTATACGCTGATAATGGCGCAGACAAGTCTATAGTTTCCCTTGATATATCTAGTTTTCAATACAATCTTACGTATCAACGCGTCATATATATATACACACCTCGTCAAATCACCATTCCCAACCCAGCCCACGGGATGTTATACAAATGAATCACATCCCCAAAATTCATTTAAACGTCCAACGACATGACATAGTTTAAATATACGGGAGGTGCGCTGGCAAACCTAATTTCCATTGAAATATCAACATAGCGACTGTTGCCAAATTTTTAGTGTAAACATGCAAGTGTCAACGCTTCGTATACAGTATATGCAGTTATACAGTTCATAGACAAGGTCATGCTAAAACGCGTTTACCTAGGTTGGTCCGTAGATGGGTGACCACCCATTTCATATCCAGTTTCCTTCGTACCTCATAAAGCACGTTAAGCCGTTGGTCCCGGCTGTCATTAGTAGATCTTTGACAGTCGTTACAGGTAAAAAAAAAGTCGGTGGCCCGAAAGTCTGACAACCAGTTTTAGCAAGGGGCATCGTATTACCCAGTACTAAGTGGGTTGTGGAGGTTAGATAGGCAGTCGCTCCATGTAAAATACTGTTATTCAGCTGCATTTGGTTAGACTGGAAGCCTAGACTTGAAAAGGCTAGACAGATGAAGAGACAAGGTCTTTCTGTCTAAAGTCCTCTATTTCAAGCCAGTAGAAGAGCACGTTTTCCAGCAGAAACGATAATGGTTATAAATCAAGTCAGCCTATAAATTGTAGCCCACTGCTAGATATACGCCTCTCGTAAGTTCCACCACAATACAATAATTTATTGCTTTCTGCATCATCCAGTCTGTTCCAGGTATCCCTATGATCGGTCATTCGGTCCATATAGCTCGGAAGGAGTTCCACGGTGTACTTGGTTATTTCGATACCGAGTTTCTGTCGCCTACGAAAAGCGTTCGCATGCAAGGTGTAAACAGACCCTTCACGTCAATCAAGCATTATGTACATCATACTAAGAAACTTTACGCAAAAATATTGCGGAAAGACGTTTACGGTAGGATTCCATATATGTATATAACGAACCGAAATCATTGTGCTGATGGATGCATTGAATAGTACTAGCTAGCTAGTACTAACTTTCAAAACATGTAACATTAAAAACTTGTATTTCAAAACAAAAATTGAAAAAGTTGGAACTTTGCCCCCAATATGTCCGTAACTAGAACGTAGGCAATGACTTTCGGCTTCTTAACAGGACCCTTCACGAAGCCATCAACCAAGCATTATGTCATCATCATCATTTCAGCCGAAAGACGTCCACTGCTGGACATAGGCCTCCCCCAAGTGTCACCATACTGACCGGTCCCGTGCGACTCGCATCCAGCGGATCCCCGCAACCTTCACCAAGTCATCGGTCCACCTAGTGGGAGGCCTTTCAACGCAACGTCTTCTGGTTCACGGTCGCCTTTCCAAAACTTTTTGGAAATTTATGGTCGGAATATCCCACGGCAATGTCCTAAATTATAGCCTTTGACGCTTGAGGATAATGTAGCTTCCGATTGGTGATAGAATTTTTTGAATCGGATCAGCAGTTTCGAAGATTTTCCCTTACAACCAAACATAATTGAAAACATTTCCTCCTTATAATATTTATTTAAAATATCACACGGGTTCAGCAGTTTCGTGAGCTGGCTCTGCCCAATAGCCAGATCTCTCGCAAATACTTTGGAAACTTTATTCCGCTCAATTGCGTCTTTAATACGCTCGGTATTAAAGCGGCGGAGGTCGCTCTTCAAGGATTTAGAGATCCGTCTATTGAGCTGCCGGTATTTCCACGCCTCATCTGAAAACTGCAGGATCATCTCACGCCGCTCCTTCAAGAGCTTAAGAGTATGATCAGAGAGCTTTTTGTTCTTATCTGCACTACGTGTCTTGAAGAACTTAGACCCAGTCGTCTGGACAGTTTCCACGAACCCATCTTTGTATTCGTCCACTGAGCTTCCTAGGCACTCGAAACGATTCTGGAGTTCAAGCTGAAAGCTTTCGGGGTTTTAGATCTGGATCTGTGTTGGACGGAGCGTAGACTTCATCAGACGAGACCTTTCAAGCTTGATATTGATGTTCAATGTGCCTCTTACTATGCGGTGATCGCTCCCGGTTTTCACCGAATTGATCACAGAGACATCATTGAACATTTGCTTCTTGGTTGACATGATGAAGTCAATCTCATTTTTAGTTGCACCATCGGGGCTCTGCCAGGTCCAGTTCCTGTGCTCACGCTTTTTGAAGAAGGAGTCCATCATATAGAGACCCTCCTTCTCCATAAAACTAGCCAGTTGGTGACCCCGGTGATTCCGACGTCCAACCCCAAATTTCCCCACCTGCAGCTCATCCCTGTCTCGTTTGCCCAGTTTCGCATTGAAGTCCCCCATGACAACGGCGAAGTGAGTATTGAAACCATGCATGGCTTTAGAGATATCTTCGTACATGGTCTCCACTTCGTCGTCGGGGTGTGCCGAGGTCGGGGAGTAGACCTGTATGACCTTCAGTGAGTTCCGTATGGTGTCGGACGTAAAGAATAGCGCCATCCCATATCTTCCCGTGGGTGTCGTAAGAGGCGACTAAGGAACTTACCAGAGAATGGGCAGCAGCGTTTTCTGTGTTGTTGTAACAACCGTACTGCGATCGCCAACACGCCTGCCAAGCGTGGCGATTATGGCAAAACCCCCCTAATGATGAGCGCAACACAAAAATGGCCCCTAGTACCCGGCCCGTCTACCCTCGACTATGGTAGCGGGCGAGGTGACGGCGTGGCAAGGGGTGCGAAGAATCTCCGGAAGGGATCCGGCTGCCTATTCCGACGTCTTGACCTGGCAACATACAACACGCGTACACTCCGGACCGACGAGAAGATAACGGAGCTCGAAGAGGAATTGAGTAGGCTGCGATGGAGTGTTGTGGGATTATCTGAAGTCCGAAGAGAGGGGGAGGACACGATAATCCTGAAATCCGGCAACCTGCTCTATTTCCGAGAGGGTGACGGCAGTCCCAGGGTGGTGTTGGGTTTATCGTCCACAAGTCCCTTGTGAATAGAATAGAATAGGTCTTTATTTGCTTAGAATGTAGGTACATAAAAATAAGTTCTTAATAATATCATAGGATCCATGTACATTCTGCCTTAATATAGCATGCAAATGTTTATTACAAAACATTATCATTTAAGAAATCCTGCACAGAATAATAACATTTCTCTACAAGTAATTTTGTGAAACGTTGTTTAAATTTTTGCAGTGGTAAATTTTTAATTTGGTCAGGAATTTTATTAAAGATTACAGGAGCCATACAAATCACATTTTTCTTTAGTAAGCTAGTTTTAAATACGCCCGTGCATAATAGATTCCGGTATTGAGATCTCATAGCTGTACTTCGTTTTCTAGTTTCTATTAAAGTTGCAAATAGACATCGATTTGTTATTACAAATATTGCTACTTCAAGGATATAAAGGCATGGGAAGGTTAATAATTTATGAGACTTAAATATAGGTACGCAACTGTCTGTTGCTTTAAGACCAAATATAGCTCTCAGACAGCGCTTCTAAGCTTTGAAGATGCTTTCTCGTTCACTACAGTGACCCCAAAATATTATACCAAATCTTAAAATGGAAATCACTAATAACGTGGTGAAGATCGAGAGTGTGTTGAACAGGGTGGCGTACCATATACTCAGAATATATACGCATTATGTACATCAAACTAAGTAACTACGCAAAAATTTAAGGGTATTTTTACACCCATTATAAAAAGACTGTCAATAAAATGCATGAGTCCGTATAATATGCGCTAACTACGTCATCCCGGTTTCTCTCAAGTACAAATATGGATACGCAACACCATGAGCGCACGCTCATAATCGCAATAGGTCTGGATTTGACAGCTCACAGCGCGTAAGTTTTCTTGACAATTTATCGGGTGGGGTGGATTGACAATTTTTTATTTAAATGAAGGCTAAACAAGAGTGCGTTATAGGTTTAGGTATGATACGTAATTCGGGTGTTACCAGATTAAAGTTTAAATAAATTTCCAGTCTAGGGAATCGGTCTCCAACGGCGATGCATTACGTCTAGCGCATCATAGGCAAAGCCTGGACCATAAAACCCGCCACACATGTTTTTTTTTTTTTAATCTATCTAATTTTTATTTTAATATATCAGTAATGACAAAACAAAGCGAGAACCTTAAAGAAGTACTTATAAGATCCTTAATGTTAATATAACCTTATCATTCTCCTGCTTTTATCACAATATATTTGGAGTCGGTGCAGCATGTCCTCTTCTACATTCTCTATTACTCGTCATCACAGCAGAAACGTCCTTTCTTGCCATATCATCCTTCACAGGGTCATCGTTTCTTTGGTCTTCCTCTACTCTAATACCATGAGTACAAAAACTTTCGTCATGGCATTTTCCCCATTCCTCCACATCGCGTGTCCATACCACGATAACCGATTTCAGTTATCGGCGCCACTTTCAGCCTTCCTTTTCTTTTTCCTCAATGCTATGCCTATGTATAACAAGTATTTCTGATTCCAGTCATCAAGGTACCAGGGCTGTACAGAGTTCACCGAGCCTGAAGACTTGTGAAGACTATTCTAGAGTATGTCTTATACAATTTGGCAAAATAGAGTATTGAAAAAATGAGGGCGCTGTTAGCGACTTTCTGGCAACCCTGAGCTGTGTGACAAGTGACAAGCCAATGACATTGCCGAGTTTGACAGAAAACGTGGCATTGCCAGGTAGGAAATATGTAGTTCCGCGATTCGCCACCATCTAAACTTTTTTGTCAAGCTGTACATTGCTAGTTTAAAAAACTGTCAACAATCACGTAACGGTTAATAATACATCAATTAATACCAGTATGTCAAAACTTGAGAGCCTTCACAATGTAAGAAGAGCGTGATAAATGAATTATTATGTGGGTTGTAACTAGATGACAGGATTAGTAAATAAATAGTAAGTTATCTTGTTATGTACAATTTGTGTCGCTAATCTGTTGTTGAGTAAGTGTGATTATTTTGTTAGCAGATAGCTGCCTAGCACGGTTTGTAGTAGCTTCTTATGTTTTTGTATGAATGGTCGAGGTGGGTCGTTCATCAAGGTTAAGCCGCACTTGCCTAGAACGGTCCATGGATGGGTGACCATCCATTACATACCGAGTTTCCTCAGAAAGCACGTTAAGCCTTTTTTTTTCGGATGGGAAATCATCAAATGAGTCAGCCCGCTCTGAGCGGAGCAGGAGGGTGTGTCAGACTTTTACTGACTAAATCCCATCCATGTTCCTTCATCGCCCTTTGTGTTCCGGGGCCAGGGTACCTCTTTCGAACAGTCCCGCAGCCCCGGCAGGCATCGGCCTTTGCGGATCTCTTCCATGTTGCTGACATTTCTTTGAGGCCACCTGGAACACGAAACGCGCCGTCCACACGGCTTGTCGTTATAAGACGGCCGGGCGATTTCAGCTTGGTGTTTGGCATTAGACGCATTAGAAAAATTCCAGTTAGATACAAGGTTCGTACAATTCCAGAAAACCCAACTCTTCGTTGTTTCCACTAGTTTTGACAGGAATACAGTACAAAGTATTCACCTTTACAATGATAAAACCATTGAAATATCAAATATTTTGCAAGAGATAAAACACAGACATGCGGGCAAATAACTGTATCTCAAGTACCATTTTAAGATAATTCAACATGTGAGTGTCGTCATTATTTCTAGGGGTGTGGTCTTCTGGCACCAATACCCAATTATCTTCTTATTCAGAAAGCATACTTGAAACCAGAAATTAAATGTTTATTTCTTCAAATTAGTAATCTTTTAAGCCACTTTTGTACTTCAATGTTTTCGACAATATTACTAGATGGCGTCGGCAGTTTCTAGCAGATCCCTGGTCTAAAATGCCAAAACAAACTCAGAAGTCGTGGTCTGTTTTTATTACCTTGTTAGTCTAATCAACATGGCGTAACCACCTACTGAGCCTTCTTCTTTATCGTGTGGTTAATGCCTAACCTGGTGTCAGAGTTTTTGTGCCGCCCATGGACCTCTGACTTGGCTTTACATGCCGTCGAGAAACCTACTGAGCCTAAATCATTTAATAATCCGTATTTTTGCCATCGATTCGAAAAGAAGCCTAATATTTTTTTGTAGATCATAGGTTTGGATTTGGAACACCCCGGATCAGACGGGGAGCTTTTCTATTAGGAATTTGTTGCATCATTAGCCGTGACCACCAATCGAGAACTTTACTATTTGATCGTCTGAAATGCGATGCGAGATATTTCCAGCACAATTCTGTTTTAGCTACCCAAGAGTCCCAGGATTAATAAAACTGGTGAATTGTGGGTGTAGCTTCCGAGACAGTTGAGGAACACCTCTACCTAACCCTTCGGGAACCCCTACAAGTACCATAATCATCACGTTTACCACAACACCATACCGTGGTCACTATCGTAACCAATGTGTACTTTATAGATAAGCGCAGTTAACGGGGATCTCATGTTTTTTGCTGGTACACTATCATTGTGCAAACAAGAGGTTCTCGTCACATGATAAGCTTGTAATGGGGTTTAACTACATTAATATGGTGTAATGCCTTTATCATCGGCTTTTAGGCGGCTTGCCTTTTTATTAGGATTTACGGTTTTGTCGTGACGTGAAGAATTCTCCGTAGGATTTGGGATAAGCTTTTAGTGAAACCATATTTCGCGAGTTATATTTCAGGGAGCCTAATGCGAATTTCTTTCTCTGCCGAAATTTCGCTCGCATTAAACTAAACTTTCAATTTGTTTGGAATATTGTGACGAATGCTAGTTCAGTTTCAGTACAAAATGAATTTACGTTAACGCACTGGAATAGGTGTAACATTTCCAACGAGCGAAGCTCATTAACTGGGAATAAATCTATATTTTGAGACTGCCACTGAAAACCTCATGAATTGATTGACTGATTGATGACTCCAATAACGGTTTACACGACTTTGCAATCGAATCCAGGACCCCACGCTCAGACTCGCTAGCAGTAGCGAAGGGTCAATTTTTATAAGAGGTAAGCCGGAGTATCTTTAATGTGATTTTATCATTTGTATATAAAATACTGACTGTGCCAGTTTTCAAAGGGAAGCCGGTAGGAATGGAGTTGTTTGGAACCTTCGCCACTGCTCGCTAGCTACTAGTTAAAGCTAAAGGTTTAGTTTATTTAGTGAATGGTCCGGGCTTGGGAAGACTAAAGGGGTTCAGACTAAATGTCGGGGGTTGCAGATGAAAAAGAAAACGATTTATGAATCGATTTTTATAAAGAAAACATCAATTTTTAATCGCTTATTACAATAATCGATTATTTTTGACATCCCTATAATAAAACACTCAAACATGATGACGTCAGCTATTGCGTATTAAATCTACGCATTTACGCAGATATCCACAATTCCCGCATTGCGAACGTCATCAGCTACCATAGCCTTCAAAAACCAGAACACAGCAATGCTGCCCGGCGGCAGAATTAGGTATGTTAGTAGTGGTTGGACTGTGTGAAGGATGATATGGTTAGAAAGGCGGTGACTGCTGAGATGACGATTAATAGAAAAGTATGGAAGAAGACATACTGCGCCGACCCCAAATAAATTGGGATAGCATAATAGCACAATCAGCCTTTAATGTTCCCAGTGCTGGGACACCCGGCCTCCTCTCTATGAGAGGGAATGAGCTATAATCCACCACGAGGGCCCAGTGTGGGTTTGTAGATGTCATGTCTTCGAATTTTCGGTTCTAGGATATGTCGGTTTCCTCACGATGTTTTCCTTCACCGTTGTTGAGAGCAGTGGTGATGAAATAAATTACACAAAGTAATGCGCCTGCCTGGGTTCGAAACCCATGACGTACTGTTCGTAAGTCGGAGCCGCCACCATTGGGCCACCGCTGCTCAAATTGGGATAAGTGCAGGAGAATGCTGATAATGATTAGCATAGTCATAACATAACATCAAGCCTGTGATCCCAGAAGAGTTAGGCAGAGGTGTATCTAATAGTACACCCACATTTCGCCAATTATGTTTTAAGTTCAATGTAATAGGGGGCGAGCCTGTCATCAACCGGACAAGAATCTAGACTCCGTGGCTGCTACTTGAGAAATTCCTAATGAAATAACCCAGTAACGCATTGCCTGCCCTGGGAATAGAACCCAGGTCCTCATGCTTAGCAGTCGCGCTTGCGACCACTCGACCGACGAGGCAGTCAGTTCAGACAGGGGTCTTTACCTAATATTTTTTGTAAGAAGGGCCAAGTATTGCAAGACATACAATACAGCATGGCTGACAGTATTTCCCCGGACGAGAACCGACACAACACTTTTGCACATGAAAGATGGCGGCAAATAAAAGACGTAACCAACTAGTAATAGACAATGAATTGAGCTGTTTATTCATCGTCTACGAGTACTACAGACCATTACTATACTACGAATAGTCTCTCTTAGATCAGTCTTATAAATAAACTTTAATAGACTGATTGATCGACAAATTGATATGTTTGTTTATTTATGGCTTACGATTGGTTTGGTTTGACGTACTCCCGAGTTCATTGAGAGTCGGCCACTTTTCAACCTTATTGCGATTGCGACAAACCGGCCCAATGCGAGTCAGACTCGAGCACGAAGGGTTCCATAACCAATATCTAAAAAAAAAAAAAAACGGGTTTGTTGTATGGGAGCCCGCATGTTTTTGTTTCTGTTTTTAGTATATTTTGTTGTTAAAGCGGCAACAGAAATAAATACATCATCCGTGAATATATCAGGGTGGTTTTCTTTTATTTGTGTTTTTAAATTATACTGGTTGATACGGTCTTTTTGTAATCAAATTAATGCAAATGTGCAAGATTAATAATATAAAGATAATTCGGATGGAAACCACACATTCTGTCTAGCTATCACGGTTACAGCCTGGTGACAGGGTGCCAGGCAGTCAGACGGACGGACAGTACAATCTTAGTAATAGGGTCGGGTTTTGACCCCTAGGCTACGGAACCCTAAAAATGGCAGACCGTCAGTGAACTCGGAAATACTTTAGAGATACAGATGGCAAGCTAATATACGCGTTGCGAAACATTATTTTTGGATTTAACTGAAGATATCACCATCATCCTCAAAAGTGAGTCAAGCCCATATCCGCATTCATAAGTAGTCGTAGCAGCATATTATGTTGGTCTAGTGATCGCAAGTGCGACTGCTGAGCATGATGTCCTGGGTTCGATTCCCAGGTCGGGCAAATTGCTATTGGGTTTTTCAATCAGGCATCACTGAGCAGCAGTCACGGAATCTGGATTTGTGGCATGGCATGGCCCCCTGTTACATGTGACTTTAACGTAACTGGCGAAATGTGGGTGTACTATTAGGTACACCTCTGCCTCACCCTTCAGGCATTACAGACGTGATATTATGTTCTTCCTACAACAACCCATTCAGATCAGAATCCTGGAAAAAAACAGTAAAAATCGGTAAAGACGCAGGAAACAAGCTAATTCAACTGCCCACGCTAAACGATACATGGTGAGAATGAATCATACCAATTTTCCCAGAACACGTTTGTTTGAACGCTCCATATAGAACGATTGTGTGATAATTTATGTATAATTTATGTTTCTTTGAAGACCGTGCAGTATGATTGATTTTTTCCGTGACTGGTATTCAAAACATGTTTTGAATGCATGTTTCATGACGTGCATTTTGAATCTTAAAAACCAGCGGTCCACCTGAAGGAGTGGTTGAGTTTTTATTTCTGTGGGGCCTCTGGGACTCCTCATTGATGCCCTCTGTTCGGTGAGCATGGCATATGCTCAATGTCTACACAAGGTTGTAGTGCCCCCTGCTAGGGCTGCGGGACTGTTCGAAAGAGATACCGCGGCCTTGAAACACAAAGGGCAAAAGAAGGAACACGGATTGGCGACCCGAATGGCGCAGCGGTAGTGAGGCTGCCTTATTTTCTTAGGGTCCCGGGTTCGAATCCCGGTAGGAGCAAATGTTTGTGTGATGAGCATGGACATTTGTTTCCGAGTCATGGATGTTTATATATGTATATAATAAGTATGTGTATACAAACAAAAACGTATCCATGTAGTAATATCAACTATCCGGTGTCCACGACACAAGCCTCGTTGCTTAGTGTGGCACCTAGATGGCGCTGTGTGCAATGTCCAGCGATATTTATTTATTTATTTATGAATGGGTTTTCGTCAGTACAAGTCTGACACTCCCTTCCGCTCGACCCAGAGTGGGAGAGTCCATTTGATGATTTGCCATGCGTAAAAAAAGGGTACTTATTATTTGTCAACCCACCTTAGATAAATAATTGTGTTTGTAACTGTCTAGCTCTAAAATTCTTCGAACGAATACTGTCGTGATGTAATTCCCAAATCATTTCAACATCCTTGCACGATCGGGTTCTTTATTTCTCAAAAACCTTAAATGGAATGTAAACCTTACCAAATATGTATGTAAACTATAATACCTTGACGTATGTATGACGTAATGTGTGACGTCAAATAGCTATAAAATCCCGTTACCTACATTCAACCTAGAAAATTGTGGTAATTTATTACTGTGCACAGTCAAATGGACCAATTAATCTTGATACATGACGATATCCGTACTAGTATTATAAATGCGAGAGTAACTAGTCTGTTTGTCTGTTACCTTTTCACTCCTAAACGGTTGAACGGATTTTGATAAGGCATAGGTAGACTATGACCCGGGTTATTGATATAGGACACTTTTTATCCAGACTAATCCAGGTAGGATAATACAGGTAGGTTCTCGTAGGATAACGTGGGCGAAGCCGGGTAGCGAAGCTAGTGTAAAATTGATGTGTCTGTAATATCAAAACAGCTTTTTACTGAATGCATTTGAAAATAATTACGGCACTTTTATCTTTCTTTTTTTAAATTTTTGTTTGTCTGTCTGTTTGTTCTTTATTAATTTATTAAAACTTTATGCACAAGTAAAAAAAATCTGTTCAAAGGCGGACTTAATGACTAATATTGCCATCTGCCAAATACTTGATTTAAGTTGAGGGTATACTATACTTACACAATTTCACTTTGCGCATGAACAACACTTTATCACAATACCGATTTATCTCGTCTGCTCGACGTCCCTATGTCACTACAGGGATCCAGCAGAATATCAGCGTCAGGTGCATGCCTGACACATGCTGAGCTGGACTCCCATTTGGTGCAACCTTGAGGCGCAGACCGCAACTTGTTTAAATACTCGTTATTTTAGTTGAAGTTTGTCATGGTGTTACCATACTTATTTCATAAATTATGTTTTCCTTTTTGTAAATTGGCACCTTGTTTTTTTTTTATCGGTATTTAAAGAATATTCATGTAAATTGTATAATTTAATTGTACTTCCGTGTGTTGTGTCTTTTGTGTTCACTAAATAAATGATTTATCTATCTATCCATTGCCTATTGCAATTTTCTATGTCTATTAATCGAGTACAATTCTAAACTGAGTGTCTGCTACAGAGAAATTGAAACATGCACGGGATGAAATGTTTTTCCTCATCTTTTGACATTCAGCATTTCCATCGTATCTCAGGATATATTGGTTTAAACTGCAACTGAAATAGAAATTGTTTAAAGCAGAAAACTACTGTTCTATATTATGTGTCTGTCCTTTTCTAAGCTAGGTGAAATGATCAGCTGTCTCTGTCTGCGGTTTTTTCTTGAATGGGTGGGTAGAATTCAAGGGTATACCTAGAAAAGATGTCTCGAGTCTTGACACAGTTTCGTACTAGAAATAATTAGTTTGTAGAAATATTTGCATAGCAAAATACATTGTAAGTGAAACGTTTTGCACAATTTGCATGTCTATTAGCTTCTAGTTGCGTTATTTTGGAGCTACACAACACTATTACATCACTACATAGTATAAAACAAAGTCGCTTCCCGCTGTCTGTCCCTATGTATGCTTAGATCTTTAAAACTACGCAACGGATTTTGATGCGGTTTTTTCAAGAGGAAGGTTTATATGTACAACATTGCACCCGTGCGAAGCCGGGGCGGGTCGCTAGTTATATGTATATATATGAGGAGCTCGTGGCTAAAAAATAACAGCCGCTCGGGGCGATCTTTAGGTTAAGCCGCGCTGGCCTAGGTTAGTCCGTGGATGGGCGACCACCTATTACCTACAGGGTTTCTTCCGTGCCTCGGAAAGCACGTTAAGCCGTTGGTCCCGGCTGTCATCTGTAGACCTTTGACAGTCGTTAAGTAGTCAGTGGCCCGAAAGTCTGACAGCCAGTCTTACCAAGGAGTATCGTATTACCCAGTACTAACTGGGTTCTGGAAGTCGGATAAAGTACTGGTATTCAGCTGCATCTAGTAAGACTGGAAGCCGACACCACCGACGCCGACGGCTGGGATGAAGTTACACTATTACATAATAAACCTATTTCCCTATTTTTTTCCAGCACGAGGACAAGCCCCAAGGCTAAACAATACCAGGGTCGATTGAAGGTTAACCTCCTTTTGCCGAGGACTGTCCTTGAATTCGTGACCTTGACCATCCATTACATACTGAGACCAGAACTGTGGCTCGAAAAGCATGCAAGCCGTTGGATTTTCGGAGACCTTTGACAGTCGTAAAAGGTAGTCAAATTGTAACCGGTTGATGTTAATAAGCCCCGTACCCAAGGGTTCCGGAACCCACTGTCTGTCTGTCTGTCACCAGGCCGTATCTCATGAACCGTGATAGCTAGACAGTTGGAATTTTCACAGATGATGTGATGATGAAACAACAAATACTAAAAACAGAATAAAATAAATATTTAAGAGGGCTCCCATACAACAAACGTGTTTTTTTTTTGATATTGCTACGGAACCCTTCGTGCGCGAGTCAAACTCATACTTGGCCGGCTACTCCTGGGCAAAGGCCTCCCCCATTCCTTTTTCCTCCACTACTCTCGATGGAATGCTACTTCTCGCCAGTACGCGAGGAAGCCATCCATGGCGTCCCACCATCTTCTCCTCGGTGTCCTATTTATTACATGAGACTCAAAAATACCTAGCAAAATGTGGGTGTACTAAAGAGACACCTCTGCCTTACTCTTTGAGGATTGAAGGCGTAATATTAAGTCAGATTCAACTGAACAGAGCTGGTAAAGATCCAACCTAATAATGCATTTACAACGCATTGAAATCTCTCCGTGCATCGGAAAGCAGGTCACGGCCGCACGGATTTCCCCATTGGCAGCTAACGTATAAGTAGAAATACTTAGAAATAATCCAGTCATAGCCACTGTGCAATAGTAAGGACAATTTGTTGATAATGTGTCATTCGTATATCTATAGATAAGTACAAGGGATCAACGATTTCTTTTTTCGTTATCATTTTAGCCTTCGTTTGGTGTCATTAACGTTTATCTGCATTTTTTCCTCTTTAGCTTAATCCGTCTATACTGATTCCAATGCTGGGACACAGGGCTTCTCTCTGTGGGAGGGAGTTAGCCATAATCCACCACGAGGGTCACGTGCAGGTTTGTGGTTAATTTGATCCACTACTGCTTAAAAAATGGAAAAACAATTGGTGACCATTCGGAACAGTGACGAGTCGGGCATAAGTCGTTTTAAGACTCTCACACAACCAATACTGCTTATCAATTGTCATGCTGATTTGGAAACCTTTGTAGGCAAGCAGTTTTAGCTGTCCGACATATTCAAGAAACCGCAACTCTAATGTAGATGGCATGTCTTATGTATAACCCAAAGACATTCAAATATTTACGATGTATGACCGAACAAATTTTAACCTCGCACTTGATATATTGAAATTATACATAGTATACTATTGAAAGACTCATATGTAGGTGTCCCCCTTTTCTATCTAGCCTAGACCTTAATGATATCCTCTTTACATTTCATGTGGCCTACACTTCTATTACGCCAAATAACCCCATCTTTTTACTATACAATTGTTACATTTTAATAATAATATATATAATATAATATATCGCTGGACATTACACACAGCGCCATCTAGGTGCCACACTAAGCAACGAGGCTTGTGTCGTGGACACCAGATAGTTGATACTACTACATAGATACTTTTTTGTTAGTAAATACATACTTATTATACATATAAACATCCATGACTCGGAAACAAATGTCCATGCTCATCACACAAACATTTGCTCCTACCGGGATTCGAACCCGGGACCCTAAGAACGTAAGGCAGCCTCACTACCGCTGCGCCATTCGGGTCGTCATAATACAATGGCTTACCTTGACCCCAATCACATAATTGTTTCAAATAATAGACAATTTACCGTCTCCAAATTCTACCGCCAGACCGAATTGCTTTGACTTTGAAGCATTTATGGGAACCAAGTCTATTTATAAATAATGATCCTATAACACGATACGGTTCAGTAACTGACCTAGCTAACTCCCATGAGAAGACTCAGTTTGTTGATTTTAATGTTTTTTGTTTAGACTTCTGGATATGTCTTCGAAATAACTGAAGGTTCTTAAATATGACGACATTGTTATAATCCTAATATCCTGGATGAGGCTGGCACAGGAGCGTGGAGCTTTGCAAAAGCAAAGAGAGGCCTATACTCAGCAGTGGATGAAGTCTGGCTGTGGATCATGATGATGATAAATATGTAAAGACGGCTTGAAAGGTTTATAGGTGGGGAAATAACCAGTGGGGCAATTGTGAAAAGATGGAAACGCATTTTAACAGTTCAATAGCATAATTTGCTTTAGGTGATTGTCGAGTAGTCGACTGCCCCGTTGGTCTGCATAGCGTCGGTTTCTGGGATAAATTCTCGGGTTGAGCAAAAAGTGCTATTGGGTTTTCCATTAAATTAGCTCGGAGTTTGGGAATTGGCGGTATGATACCACCCGTGCCTCGGAAAGCACGTTAAGCCGTTGGTCCTGCGCCTGATCTCTCTCCGGTCGTGTCGGATTGCCGTCCCATCGGACTATGAGAGTAAAGGAACAGAGAGTGCACCTGTGTCTGCGCACACACTTGTGCACTATAATATTTCCTGATGGCTAATCTGCGTTGAGATTGGCCGCCATGCCCGAAAACGGGCAGGAGGACTATATTCGAGTAGACGATTTTATCACATACTCTTATACCTATGAAGCAATGGTTTTACAACAATTTCTTCCAAAATCCTTCGGATTGTGACGGAAAGTTTGTCACATATTTGGGTTTCTAGACTTGCGCCCTGACGGTTGGTTTGAGATATTGCAGAAGTGAAGTTCTGAAAAAAATTAAAGAGGAAAAGGAGGACTGGAAAATACAAGATAGAAGAATAAAAAACCTGTCCTACTGCCTTCCGATATTACGTATTTGAATAATTGGATAAGTGCCTAAGTGACAAAAAATGGAAAAGCCCCTATTGTAAAGCAGTACGTAATCTAAATCAATTAGGTGTACTTCTTGTAATGACATTTTTTTTCTATTTTAAACCTTCAAGGTCAGACTTTATCAGACATTTTCAATTCTGACATCGATCCTGAGCACAATTGGATTTATTCATCGACACGCGTACTTTATAAGAACGTTTTTCTTCATTATTGTAAAACAAATAACATTGAATACTCATCATCCCTTGCCCTTGTTCTGTCACTTGGGGTGCCCTTCCGTACCCAAGGGATAAAAACGGACTCCACTGTCCGTCCGTCTGTCTGTCATCAGGCTGTATCTCACGAACAGTGACAGCTAGCCAGTTGAAATTTTCACAGATGATGTATTTCTGTTGCCGCTATAACAACAAATGCTAAAAACATAATGAAATAAATATTTAAGGGGGGCTCCTATACAACAAACGAGTTTTTGTTTTTAGATCATGGTCCACGAACCCTTCGTGCGTGAGTCCGACATTCATTCTCCCCTGTGAACCGTCACGCTATCATTTACACCTTTCTCTTTCATATCATTCCTCACACAATCCATCCATCGTTTCCTTGGTCTTCCTCTCCCTCTCCATCCATCAACATATACATTCATCACTCGTTCACATGCGATTCGTGTCTCCTCATCACATGTCCATACTAAGACAGTCGATTTCTTTTCAACGTTTCTGTACAGTTACCTCAATTAAATGTTTAACGATATTGGCAATGAGATCTACATTTTGGTGTGGTATCGTGTGTGGTCTCTGCTGAAGATGATAAGCATTACTAACTTTGTGTTAAAAAGAAAACCTTCTCAAAGTATCTGCACAAATCATCTGCTAACCTTTCCCCCAAATATCTTGGGGTCGGCTACCAATCTAGCCGGTTGCAGCTAAATACGAGTACTTTACATGGAGCGACAGCCTATCTGACCTCCACAACCCAGTTAGTACTACGTATTACCTGCCTATGCATTTGGTGAGACTGGATCAGGACTTTCGGGCCACTGACTACCTGCAACGACTGTTAAAAATCTACAAAAGACAGCCTGCTTAACGTGTTTTCCAAGGCACGGAGGAAACTCGGTATGTAATGGTCGGTCACCCATCCACGGAACAACCTAGGCAAGCGCGGCTTAACCTGAAGATTGATCCGGGCGGTTGTTATATTTAGCCATGAGTTCCTCTTAAAGTTTCTGCACACAAAGGAAAAATATCAATGTAGGAATCTACGATAGAAGCGGAGACTGAGGCTGTAACGATTACTACAAGACAAAGGCTCTTGCGAATGTAAATTCACACGTAGTTCTTTTCCGTAGAAGTGCTTCCTTATTCTTTTTATTTTTAATAAAATGTACGTCATATCGATAATGAGTCATTTTGATAACAGGACTTATGCATATGTAGTCAAACAGCTAATTAGTTTTACGGCGATCTAGTCATATCGAGATTAAGTCCTATAGCGAACTAGTCATATTTGCTATTTAGTCCTATCGAGAGGTAGTCATAACGCTTCTAACCCAATTAAATTGTTCCTGAGAACTGCCTCGAAAAACAACGGAAGTTTCAAGAAAATCTCCGATTAACCCGACCTCTAGTGCGCTTAATTTACAAAGACAGATGTACTTTTCTGACAAATTGGTTTTCAAAAGATTTATTCGTTCATGAGCTATCAGAAAAAAATTCAGTTTAACATCCTTAACGAAGTAGATTTCTCACAATAAGCAGTTTACGGTTGAGAGATGGAAAAATATCCACAAAAACTTAAAAAGTTCGATTTTTCCAAAACAACTCAGTTTGGAACCCCACCCTCTTATTAATAAACACAGAATAAAATTATACCAGGAATAACAAAGGAATAACCATACATTTTCAAAGGTTTAAACTTGGAATAACTTTAGTCTGTGTTTATTAATAGGAGGGCCAGTTATCTGGTCAAAATTGTTGCAAATTAGGTCTAGTAACACTCATTTCAAGGATTGCACCCATTTACCAATCATCCTGTATAACTATATCTTTTTCATCGCGTGTCGAAGATTTTCCTTTTATTTTAAAATTAATTTCGTTTTGACCAGAAATCTGCCACCTCGATGGCGCCCACCACCAGGCCTCGGACAGGTCCCTCAAAGTGCACGTGGAACCTCCCAAAGTGCAGGACAGGAGGTGAGCCAACTATAATCATCCAGGTATTTAATCTAAATTTTTGGAGTACGAGAGCATTTAAAAGTTGATAAATAAATAAATACATAAAGTTGAAGTTTCTGTAATATCAGAATAACAGGTTTTTACTGAATGCATATGAAAGTATGTATATGGTACTTATCAAACACCCATTTTGCTTCAATTTTTGTCGGTCCCTTTGTTCAGGCTAATCTCCGAAACGGCTGGACCGATTTTGACGGAAATTTTACTAGCAGATAGCTGATGTTACACACACAAACACAAATCTTACTCTTATTTTGGAATAAGATTTAGGGTTCCGTGCAAAAAAATTAAGACCCTTGAAATTGGTAAGAAAATCTGATTAAAAAAGGAGAGTAATATTTTTTTATAATAATTTCAGCCAGTCTTTACTAAAACGATTAAAATAACCCCACCTTTAACCCAACAAAGCGTCTCAGACACACAAAATGTTTTATGTAAACATACGACTATAGTTTAGGTAAAAAACCTGACCTTGAGCGAAGGCCGAAGCAAAATCCACTCGATCGCGAATGAATTTTGCACTTTTAACATATTTTTTTAAAGGTCATGTTTCTAAATAGGGTTATTGTTATTCTATTAAACGGGGGATGCCGGATTTTAACATTTTGTTAGTGTTTTCCTCGTTGGTCTAATGGTTGCAAGTGCGACAGCTGAGCACGAGGGCCTGGGTTTGATTCCCAGGTCGGACAGTGTTGTTGGGTTTTTCCTTCAGGAATTTTTCAGCAGCAGCCACGGGACCTGGATTTGTGCCCGGTTGATGGCAATAGGCTCGACCCTTATAACATGGAACTTAAACATAACTGGCAAAATGTGGGTGTACTATTAGGTACACCTCTGCCTACCCCTTCGGGGATTACAGGCGTTATGTTATGACCCAATAAGTCATAATCTAAGTTGGTTAAGCTCTTTTGTAAATCCGCAAAGAAGAGATCACGTAAATGGGATGAGCGATTCTCAATTACTAGCTGTTGCCCGCGGCTTCGCTCGTGTTTTGGTTGGAAATTATCCCACGGTCACGTTGTAAATATAACCTATGGCAGTCGGGGATAATGTAGCTTCCTATCAGTAAAAGAATTTTCAAAATCGGTTCAGTAGATCCAGAGATTACCCCCTACAACCCCACAAACTCACCAACTTTACCTCGTTATAATATTAATATCTACCCGCCCCAGCTTCGCGTGGAATGTTATACTTATAAACCTTCCTTTTGAATCACTCTATTAAAAAAAACCGCATGAAAATCTGTTGCGTAGTTTTAAAGATCTAAGCATACATAGGGACAGCGGGAAGCGACTTTGTTATATACTATGCAGTGAAGTATAGATAATATGGATGAAAGGATGGCAGAAAATAGAATCCAACGGTCCTTGGCATAGAGGCAACCCTATTCATGAAACTGGTAGTTAGCTAGAAATCAGCCGTGGTTTATACGCCACTAAAAGCACTGTAGATTGCGTAAAACCCATTACAAAGCAATAAGAACAATGGTATTTTTAGAAAAGTAGGATTTATTCTTAGTACAAAGTTTGTTAACATTTTACGCCAATGGATAAAATTAGAAATGAGTCTATAGAGGAAGTCTCAAAGTGGCGCCGGTGACTGAAAAGTTGTGTGGTAATCGGTTGTCGTGGTATGGGCATGTGATGCGGAGGAATGAGGGAAATGTCGTGAGGAAAGTATTGAGTATGAATGTTGATGAGTGTAAGAGTAGAGGAAGACCAAAGAAACGATGGATGGACTGTGTGAAGGATGATATGGCTAGAGAGGAGGTGACTGCTGAGATGACGAGTAATAGAGAAGTATGGAAGAAGAAGACATGCTGCGCCGGCCTCGAATGAATTAGGGCAAGCGAATAATGACATAGTTTGGTTTAGATGACAAGAATAGAATAAACGCCAGATATTTAAAGGTTAGTTAGTTTCGGCAAAAATAAAACTCCGGGTATAAATCGACGTAGCACATAGATTAAACTAGCTGTTGCCCGCGACCTTCGTTCGCGTTTTGAACCGGATTTTGTTATCAATTTCATGAGGTTTTTTTGCACGGAACCCTAATTCTTATTCTAAAATAAAAGTCGCCTATGACCTTATAACGTCAGCTATCTGCCATTAAAAGTCCCGTCAAAATCGGTCCACGGTAACTAAGGCTACTTTTATATTACGTTGTTGACATGTTTGCTCTCTCCTCGTCATCTTCCTAGCCTTTTCCCAGCTCTGTCGGGTTCGGCTTCCAGTCTAACCGGATGCAGCTGAGTACCAGTATTTTACATGGAGCGACTGCCTATATCTCACCTCCACAACCTAGTTAGTACTGGGTAATACGATACCCCTTGGTAAGACTGCTTTCCGAGGCACGGAGGAAACTCGGTATGTATGGGCGGTCACCCATCCACAGACCAAGAGCGGCTGTTCTCATTTTGCTCGAGCTGTTTGCTCTCTCTGATCTTGTCCAGCAATTGTAACAAACATGCTCTTCATTGTTGAATGTTATCTAAAATCAATCATAACGAAATAACTAAGCCTTCCTTAAACGTCAGTTATAATATAAATGAGCAATGCCCTGCGAGTTAGCATCACTGCTTGGTCTTTACGTGAAATTCGTCGATATTGACTTGCATTTATTACATTAATCTTTTGTTTGATTAGGCAAACAAGCACGGTGAAAAACGTAAAACATTTGTTCCGTCCAGGTTTTTTATGGCCGGTGAATTGTCCGGTTCTTTAGGAATAATTAGTTAAGTACATACTTGTTGTGGTGATACAGCTTGAATGATATTTTCCACTGTTTGGCGATGTTCACTAACAAGAGCACGGGTCAATGTGTATAGTCTTATTCTTAACACTGAACGGCGACAACATAAACACAATGCCTGTCCTTCAGCTTCAACATTGTCCAGGTGAAAAAAAAAACCCCACGTAAAGCAAAATATCAGTGTCCAAAATCAATGGCCGAGTCAACAAAATACAGTCCGAGAGATAAGATGAAACGCACAGTAACAATACTAAGCAAAGCAAGCGAGACTGCAAACGGCCTGGGGCCTTAGTCTGCTATTGCAATAGTGTCAGAATGGTCTATCAGTGATTTAATAAGGCCCCGCCCTTTGTACGCACGTCAAACGAGTTTCGAACGCGCTTCAATACGCCGTGGGCTAGGGGCCTTATTAAATCAATGATAGACCATTCTGACACTATTGCAATAGCAGACTAAGGCCCCAGGACCCTTATAATTAAAAGCTGACAATCCGTCAAGTCCGACATAAATGTAAGTCAAAAATGACAGTATTAAATGACCATTTACCCAAATTGTCTTTATTAGGGATCAAAAAAGGTATAACTACTTTAAAAGTATGTCAAAAAAAACCATGTATAAAAATAATGTCATCAAAATAAATAGGTAAAAAAATTGGGAATCCCAGGATAGATTCTAAAAATATTTCGTATAAAGACAAAGATTAGTGCCAACGCGGGTACTCCCATTCCTGGGCAGCATTTGGACCAAAGTTCGGCAATCTCTTCTAAAACATCATTTTGAAAACACTTGGCATTTTGTAGGTATAATTATTCACACGGCTTGTTTTTCTTTCTCTGTCTTTGCTAAAATTACACACCCTAAAAGCAACTTTAAATTATAAATTAAATTTTATAAAAAAAATAACACCTATATTTTATAAATTATTGTAGTTTGTAGGTCTAAACTTGCATGGTTTGTAAAGCACACACACCAAATGAATTTATTTATTTATTTAACACTTCAAGCACATAGTACAGAGGCGGACTTAATGCCATAGGCATGAATTAATTTTTTGTATGTATTCCGTGGAAAATGTTGTTGGTAACATATTTGCTCATACTTGTTTTTATTGTTTTTTTTTATATTAACGTATAATGTGTCACTGTTTGTTTTCCCCAATAAAAAAAAATATAGAAAAATAATTGGGGTTCCGTGCAAAAAAAAAAATCCCTTGAAATCGTAAACAAAATTGGATTCAAATACGGAATTAATATTTTTATAATAATTTCATGCGGACGAAGTTTGTGGGCAACAGCTGCTGGTAGTTTATAATACTACCCACAAATGTGGGTAATCGACGAAATCGCCAGTAATTAGTTCAACGAAACAGGGAGCGTGTCTATTGTCAACCGGCCATAATCACCTAAAGGCTACTTTTAAAATTTTCAATCAGCAAAAACCCAATACACTGCTCGACCCTGGGATTCTGCAAAGGAACTTAGAAGCACCACTTGCTACAACGATACCAAAAAAGGAATAAAATACTAGTCAGTAGCTTGCAGTCATAAAATGGCCACTTACGATAAGTAACCTATCACAATATGTGCATAGTTAACTTTAATGGTTTCTCATCTTACAGACGTCATACTTCTGTTAGCTTGGGAAAAATGGTAATTACTTAATGTTATTTTGTTAGGGTTCCGTACCCAAGGGGTAAAACCGACACCCGAATTACTATGACTCCTCTGTACGTCTGTCTGTCTGTCTGTCTGTCTGTCACCAGGCTATATCTCATGAATCGTGTTAGATAGTTGAAATTTGTGCATTTCTGTTGCCGCTATAACAACAAATACTAAAAATAAAATAAATATTTATTTATTTATTTCCCATACACCAAAGGTTTTTGTTCTTTTTTTTGTAATGGTACGGCACCCTTCGTGCGCGAGACCGATTCGTACTTGGCAGGTTTTTTTATGAATACGCTCGGCTTTGGTTAGTTTATTCAATCATCATTGTTTTTTTTTATTTAGGATTTCTTCGAGAGCCTGGACGGGGCCGGGGGTATAAGCAGTTACAATGTCTTATGTCGGCGGTGCTACATAAACATTATTTCTTTCTGTTAATATTCAGCTACTTACTTTTTATGCAAGACTAGCTGTTGCTCGCAACCTTCGTCCGCGTGAAAGTATTATAAAAATATGACTTCCTTTTTTGAGTCGGAGTTTGTTAAGAACTTCAAGGGTTTTAATTTTTTTCCAAGGAACCCCAATTCTTTTACCAAAATAAAAGTAGTCCAGTCAAAATCGGTCCAGCCGTTTCGGAGATTAGCCGGAACAAATAGACAGACGCTAAGGCTACTTTTATTTTAGCAAAAGGATTTGGGTTCAGTTATATTAATATATTTTTTAATAATTTCGCGCGGACGAAGGTCAATGACTTAAATAAGTATAAATTTAAAGAAAATACAAGCGTAACATTGTCAAGGATGCCCACAAGACGTCATCTCACCACACGAAAGCAATAAAACGTTAGAATATTCCACTAACAGAATAAACGAAGACGTCAATCAACCCGCAACCGTCATTGTTTGACATCCTGTACACCCAGATCTGGGCAATAAATGTCGGTAGGAACAGGCATCGTGTTTCACGGAATTCTATTACGAGACTCCGTGTTTGTGTGTTCATTTTCCTTTAAGCTAAGGCCGGGATCGGGAGGAAAAACGCAAGCGAAAAACGCTAATAGCGATAAAGTTCTAGAAGTGCGTTTTTTTATTATGGCACTTTCGGAGATACAGTGGCGTTACATTGCCTTTTCCGTTCAGATTTGCCAGCATAGGATCACAAACGCTTCGATTCGACAAGTCGTATGTATATTTTTTTTTTGGCATTACGAAAGCGAGCGAGATGGACATTCGAATTTCCGAAACGAAATCGAATCGAAGAGTTTGTGAATAGCTATGCTGATCAAGATAAAATGTTTAGGAAATGCGTTCTAAATCTAAAGCATTTTTGCATTCAGATTTGCCAGATCCGGTTAAAATGTTTAGATAACACCATATTTAAGCGCAGTGTCTATGATAATGTTAGCGTACATTATTCCACAGCTGGGCAAAGGCTTTCGCCTATGATCCACGGCTAATGTGGGCCACTGATTGTGAGTTTTGTCCAGCTCGTCCCGTTATTCAAGGTTTGCCGCAGCACCACAAAGTCGCAGCAAAACGCGCGTGTACTTTAGTCGAGTTTTTTCGCCCAGATTGGTACCTAGCCTTAGCTGATAAAAATACAGCGTAGTTCGGAAGAACTTGGGAGTAACCGGTTGTAATAACACCGTGTGTTATTACACAATTGTTTATAGATGAATGGAATTGAGTTCAGCTGTTACTAGAAGCAGAACTTTCCTTTATTGATTCTTGTAGATTGTCTTCGAGGTGTGCCTTCGTTGAAACTGTTAAGGCAAATGTTGTTGTTACACCTTAGTTTCTGGAGCGATGTTTATTTGACATTTCAGATTCGTCTTCTTGTACTAGGACTCGAATTTTCTCTTGACTTAATTAAAATAAATTAGCCGGCGAAGTCAAACGATTTAATATAGGTTGGATCTCTGGAATCTTGAAGTCCCAGACTTATTTCATTTGGAGAATAAATCCTTCATACGAGTTACTTTTTTAATAAGTCTGGCTTTATATCTTGGGCCATTTCTCACGGCGTAGGTTGTTCCATAGATCACACTCACACCTAAACGAATCACTTTGAGGATCATTATCTTCTTGCCCTTGGTTGTCAAATTCTACTTGGGGTCGGCGCAACACGTCTTCCATTCTCTCTTGTCAGGCGTCACGGCATCATTTACTAATACTTACGATGTAATATTACGGATGAGAAGAATTGGATACAAGCGGAGAAGATGTACTAATTAACAATCATCAATTCAGCCAAAAGACGTCCCTGCAGGACGTAGGCCTCCCCCAAGTGTCGCCACATTGACGGGTCCCGTGCGACTCGCATCCAACAGATCCCTGCAACCTTCACCAGGTCATCGGTCCACCTAGTGGGAGGCTTTCCAACGCAACGTATTCCGGTTCGCTGTCGCCACTCCAGAATCTCCTCATTGGCCATCCATTCTGCGAGCAATGTGCCTACCCAGAACTGCCACTTAAGTTTGGCAATTCTTCTATATTTTTTTTTAACATTACAAATCATTATAATCTCGATCTAGGAAACCAGCATGTCCGAAAACTTAGTATTCGAAAACATTTGTCATTCACCGAACCGCACTGGGTTCCGTCTCGCTGATAGAAATAATCCCACCAGTGTAGATAGATCATATAGGCTGATTATTATAAATAAGGATGTACCATGATTAGCTACTACTGAAAAGCATCCGCTTGTATTCAGGGTCGCTAGTCTCATTATGGATGTTTACATCCGAATCCGATGTTTACGCTGCTTCGGATATGTATTGGCATTTACTACAAGGAATCAGTATGAGTAGCAGATTTGCAGATATGATCGTTAGTTTGTATTTCGTGAAATTGGTCTAAATCAGGATCGATTACAACGAAGTCTTGTATTCCTGCGAAGATTCGCGGGTTCTGCATCACGATTTCTAACAAATAACCAAGTAAGTTTGGCAGCTCTACGTCATGTTTTTTTCGTTTTAATCATGGATTATTTGGATTAGTTGGAACAGTCCCGCAACCCTGGCAGGGTATGGTAACCCCCCTGGGGTTACCATACCCTGCCAGGGTTGCGGGACTGTTCGAAAGATATACCGCGGCCCTGGAACACAAAGGGCAAAAGAAGGAACATGGATGGGTTTTAGTCAGTAAAAGTCTAACACTCCCTCCTGCTCAGCCCAGAGCGGGAGGGGTTATTTGATGAATAACCATCCGAAAAAAAAGGGGGGTTACCATGAAGTTTTAAAGCAGGAGTAATTCCAGTGTGGGAAAGAGATGGCGCTAGACGATCTGTATAGCTCTGTCTCTTTCCCACACTGGAATTACTCCTGCTTTAAGACGTCATAGTAACCCCCTGATCTCGTTGGTCTATTGGTCGAGAGCGCGACTGTTGAGCATGTGGTATTGGGTTCAATTCCCAGGAAGGGCAAAGTGTTACTGGGTTTTTCCATCAAGAACCTCTCAGTAGCAGCCTTGGAATTTGGATTGCTGCCCTGCTGATGCCACCTATTACATGGAACTTATACATTACATAACTGGCGAAACTTGGGTGTACTATATTAAGGTACACCTCTACTTAATCCTTCGTAAATTATAGGCATGACCTCAATCAGGGTCTATTAAAACGAGGCCTTGCCTTTCTGGGAAGACTCGCAGCTGCGCAAGGGTTCTAATAAAGAACATGTGTTCGCAATTATCATGCTACGTCAAAAGCATGTCAGTTTTGTATTTTTCTATTCTTTTCATCAATCAATATTTATCTTTGGAAGAGGAGCTCAAGGCTAAATAACAACAGCAGCTGGGGTCGATCTTCAGCTTAAGCCGCGCTTGCCTAGGTTGGTCCGTGGATGGGTGACCTACTATTACATACCTAGTTTCCTCCGTACCTCGGAAAGCACGTTAAGCCTTTGGTCACGGCTGTCATTTGTAGATCTTTGCCAGTCGTTACAGGAAGTCAGTAGCTCCGAAAGTCTGACAACCGGTCTTACGAAAGCGTATCGTATTACCCAGTACTAACTGGGTTGTGGAGGTCAGACAGGCAGTCGCTCCATGTAAAATACTGATATTCAGCTGCATCCGATTAGACTGGAAGCCGACCCAATTATAGTTGGGAAAAGCTAGGCAGATGATGAAATTTACCTTTGAAAATCCTCATCATCCACAGACTTACTTCAACCACTGCTGGAGGCCTATTCCTCTCTTTGCTTGTGCTAATCTCCACGTTCCAGTGGCTTTGGAGGTGGCGAGACTAAATAGTTGTCGTTCGAAGTATCTAGAAGACTCCAAAAACCTTAGAAACTAATCGTAACGATTTTGGCCGTATCGCATCAACGGGACTTTTGCAATAGCCTGTACTGGAAGACCGATGTTGTGATCAGAAGAGTAAACCGATTCCCCAACCTGAACTTGAAAGACGTATCATACCATGATTGAATCTAAATATACCTGTTATTGGATGATATAAGCTTTAATATAATAAACAAGAGCCTCCGTAAACAAAGGTCAGGTAGATGCGTATATCGCCATCTACCAGTTGACGTATCTGGTGCTCGTGTAAATCTAATTTCGGGAGGTTAAATCAAGATCAAAAGAGGTTTCTGGAGTATTCTGTGCCACAGAAATTTAAAATTTCACGGGTTACTTGTTTTTGTTTGGATAGGTCACTTCTAAGACTTTAATATTGTTCCGCTTGGCCTGTTTTTTCTTTGAAAAGGGTCAGTGTTATTCAGGGCATATCTTGCAGAAACCGATTAGGTTGACGTGCGAAAATCTGGGTAACCAAAGGTCAGAGAAGCGTATCTAGTGCGTATGGTGTAGGTAGACCTAATTCAGAAAGATAGGGTATGATCAAAAGAAGATTTGAAGTGACCTAGGTATAAAGCTTTCCACTTTAAAATCACACGGGTAAGGTAGCATTTTTACTAGCGGGCAGGTGTTATTTTATTTGGGACATCTTACAAAAAACCTTTTATCGAAGAAAAGGATTTGCTTGGCCTGTTTCTTTAGTGGAAAAGGTCATTTTTATTGGGACATCTGTCATGAATATCGACACAAAATTATACTCATTTCGTGCCGATGATGGCTAAAATTGGGTGTCAAGTTTTTAATTATTAAAGTATCCTTAGTTGACTGCCCCGTTGGTTCAGTGGTGACAAGCGCAACTTCTGAAAATGTAAATTTACAAACAAACAGAAACATACAAGTAACGCGCGAGAAACATAACACTTCCCTGGCAGTCGGAGAAAAATAACTAGTAATTTAATTTTCTTGAAACCTGCTTAGAAATACTTTCCAAGTAAAAGAGAGCAATTTGACTCAAGTTACGAGAAATTCCTACCGCTTCAAACGCCACAAGCACAAAATTAATTACTTTAGCTCAAAAGGACATATGAAACTGAGATAACGCCAGGCAATTAGTCTACCCACGCTAGAAGAATTTAAGTATAATGAAAATTACTTCACCAACACAACTTGGGACATTAAGGTGGTGTTGCTTGCTAAGAAAAACGACCCCATCTGTAAAATTCAGTACATTTTTAACGTAGTTCCAAATTACACCGCGTGTAAAGATATGTTGGTCGCTTATAGAACCAACGATGTTTTTCACACACTCGAGTCGCCGAGTTCTATCCCTAATTTGTTTCTCTAGAGGCCAATTTTATTCTGACTGATTAAAACTTGTGTATGGTCGCGTTTCACACGCGAACCAATTACAAAATCAATACAATAGGCAATACAAATAAACATTGCCTAGTAACCACACAGCAGGACGCCTTTAAAAACCTGATAGAAGAAAATTACGACGGAACAGTGGATATAGAAGAAATTGGAAAGGATACAAGAAGAGAGGATGACTATAAGAGTAGAGGAAGACTAGAGAAACGAAGGATGGACTGTGTGTAGGATGATAAGGCTAGAAAGGAGGTGACTGCTGAGAAGTCGAGTAATAGAGAAGTCTGGAAGAAGAAGACAGCTGCGCCGACCACAAATAGATTGGGAAAAAGGCAGGAGAATGATGATGATGACAAGAAGAGAGGATGACCACATAAAATATGATGGGAGAGAAGTGAATAATACTGAGTTGACCGCTGATAGAGATGTTTGAAAGAACATGACATACTGAGAGTGTGACAAACAAAAATAAATTGGAATAAGGGTTTAGGATGTTGATGCATGTGCATGTGGGATTTCGCAAATACTGCTATCTGTACCAACGGTACGGAGACATTGGCCTTTGTATGGCTAAATTTTCTACAGCGTGTATCAGAAATGTGTGCTCGTATTTAAGCACACACACGTTTTTGTGTTAAAAACTATCTAACTGTTCAAATTGCTCCATAGGACCAACCTTTAAAAAACTATAAAAAAATCCTTTTTTTCCAAAGTAAAGTAATAGGTACCCGTCACACCTATGCGCCAAGGAGAGTCACAAAAGTCCCAGAAATTACAACATAAACAATTATAGAAACAATGTAGCAAGATAATCCAGCTGCATGACATCAGACCAGCCTAGATAAAAATTACGAGAACCTTGGCTTTGTCCCATAAATCAGTCTCTGTTTACAAATTACAGATTCTAGACGGGTTCGGACAAACTAGATTCCATACCGACATACATACAATAAGGAAATACAACATTCCCGTGGAAAATAATTGATGCCAATGAACTTTGTGAAGTGACGTCATATTCACGGAGTGATAACTAATGTGTTTAAGGTGAGCTATATTGAACCTTACATACGTTTGTTACTGGCGTGCCATACTGAGGTTGTCTAATCAAAAAATGTGTGCAAATCGGGCATACCCCGATGATCAAATGTCTACGGCTGAAATTAGACTAGAGGAGATAAAAATGCAGGGTACTCTTTGTAACTGAAATCATTTATAAACCAGTTAAGGGCACTTTTGCACTATCAAGGAGTTGGCCAGAGTAAAACAAAAAGATGAAGCTACAGTCCCTTCACAGCCGCTACAACCCTGGCAGTAGCAACCTTATTGAATTGAAAATAAAGTTCAATTTGATTTTGACGGAGATGCTAAATCAGAGGCAAAATTACTGAAAAGGACTGTAGTTGCCCATTCCAAAGCGGGGATCTCCATGGAGAAGAATGGTCAAGAAACGTCATAGATACTCTTGTGAACCAAATAGTTGTATTCTTTCTAACCCACAAGATGTTGAGCAAGGATGAAAGAGACTGAGCTACTGTATATCCTCTGAGATCATACTCTGATGACAAATGTAGGGCACTGCGGTTCAATGAGCATGTCACAGTAAATGATAGATCAATGTTAGGCTGATTGGGTGCTTAACCGTGCGAGGTGAGTTTGCAAATATGTCCGAATGCTTTTGGTGTTTATTTGGAGGAGAATTAACAATTTTGGGTAATAAATTATGACTAGCCTCGTTGGTCAAATACTCGTAAGCAGCCGAGCGTGGGATGTTCAGATTGGTCCCCATCTTCAGGGTAGGGAGTGTTTGAGTGGGTTTCCAATGAGCAATTTCTCGGTAGCAGTGTAGATTTGTATCCCCAGTTAATGACAAAGGTTCGCCAGGGCCGCCAGGGGTCTTTATGTGACTTAATAAAACAGACGAAACGATGGTGTCTTGGTTAATAGCCGACCAACACCCCAGTTACAATAAAATCTTGAAACGGTTACCTTTAACATTTCTTTGATGATTATAATTTACCAACGAAGGGTCATTAAAACAACCAAACATAGGTGTCACCGTCCTAACACTTTTTTGCTTAATAAGCCATTTTTTTCTGAATTTTCCTGTTTTCAGGTGCTGTTAAAATATATCTCGAAATCCAGCATGCCTCTTGGCAAAGAGCTAGCTGTTTCCATTGTTTTCTATCTCCAGCCATCCTCCCCCAATCAAGACCCGGTGTAAATCTTACCTCATCCTCCAATCTCCTTAGTGGTTTTCTCTTGCTCCGTTTACTGTTTCATTCTTTCAATATAAGGTTTATTCGTCATCACCCATAGCCTGAATTCAACCACTGCTGCGTATACGTCTCTTTTTTACTGTGCAAGATTTATTACCAAGCATTCATTCAAAAGCGGGATTTTATGACACGCCTCTTACTAACAGGAAAGTAGATGAACGCACTACAACAATGAGCGACTATATCGACTGGTCACGTTACCACATGTGGAGTTGACCCACGATCCGGAGTTGAATGTACCGGTTACTGACCTTTCATTTGTACGGCCTATAAAGTACAGATGTTTTCTAAACTGTATATTGATTTATAAGTTCTGCTAAGTTAATGACAAAGTAATAATCATTACGAAACTTACGATGGACTGGGTGGAAGAATGTCGTAAAAAAAGATTTGAGTTGAGGAAGACTAAATAAACGATCGCTATAAAAGGCGATGCGGCAAGAAAGCGCCGAATGGCGCCGAGTCACCAACCGCTAATAAGTTGGGATAAGGGCAGGAGAATTATGAGCTTGTAGCATAATCAGCCTATAATGTAACTTTTGCTGGAACTTAGGTCTCAAATGGAGAGGACCATAATGTGGTGGATTACGGTCCAACAGTGCGGGTTGGAGGATGAATACCTCATGCCGTGGACAAAATATTAGCCAGTCAGCTAGATGGTAGTGACATCCCGACATGCTACAAGCTATTATTGTCTTTATTAATGCCTGCGAATTCGAAAGGAGAAGATTGGGACAATGTAAACAGAGTCTTCCTGTCAGTGGTAGCAAAAACCTGTGGCTCCAATCATAATGGCAATTTCCTTCTGATCTTTTATTGTAACTTTGTTGATATATCCATATTTAGCTTCAACAACGTTTAAGAATATTCTAACATAAAACTGAAGCTGTATTTTCAAACAAGCGTCTACGAATTGTTTTGATTATACCTAGATTGATGGATCTTGCTAAGAAAGGTTATTTTAAAACTATGTCTGCAGCCTTTTAAAGGGTAGTTGAACAGTTAGCTGATAAATATTCATGGTTCTGGCGAAGTTTAGAGTTGTTTCAATGGAATATTGATGGCGTTTGTTGTTTTCGCCAGAATTGTAAAGTAATGTTTAAAGGTTAAGGCTTCGTAAATATACTAAAAGAGTTTCTACGTGGACTTATTAAACTACATTTCTGGATAATATTTTAGAAGTATTTTGGGGCTTTGAAGACCAGAGTGTAAAATTCTTCATCTCCCATAGAAAGGAGAGGATCCTCCGACCAGACGGGTGTTGTGTCTGGTGGGCTACTGCCCGACAGCTGTTGTCGGGTTCTTCTATTATACTCTTAAGTCGCGGAAAACTTTACTTGCGCGATGTAGGATTTAGATGAATTCCGATGTTTAGTTCATTGTCTGTGTCATAGATGGCGCTGTAGTACTTTTTGTTTAATGTTGCTGTAATACTCTTTGTAGTGCTAGTGCCGGTACAGGTATGATGAAAAGGGAGGATCCTCCAACCAGACGGATGTTGCCTGGTGGGCTACTGCCCGACCATTGCTGTCGAGTTTTTCTATATAGTCGCGGATAACTTTAGCTGCGCGTTTAGGAATTGGTGTTAGTTCTTCATTTGTTGCATAGATGGCGCTGTAGTAATTTTTGTACTATGTTGCTGTAGTGCTTTTTGTAGTGCCGCTACAATAGGATTCATTAATCATTTACATAAGGTGTAGGTAAACTCTTAAAACTCAACACCTTTTAGGTGGTGATTCAGTACACCACACTGAACAACACTCCATAAGAAACAAAATTCGAAAAAAAAACATTCTGGATTTACCATTATTATTTTTTTTCGACTTATTATTTTTTTCGACCCATGTTCCCTAGTTAAAGTTTTCCAGATTGATGATCTTAATTGTGTGTATGATCTGAATCCGACTCACATGAGCTCGTGCAATGTGGACGCTAGTTTCCGCGGTCTAGCCTCCGCTAGCTCTTCCTAAGGCTGCATAAAAGGTGGCACTACACCAAAGCATTACTAAAAGCAACTTCAATAATCTTACTAATACAAATAAACCCGAAAGTTTGATGATGATGAATGAGGATAGATGGATGGCTGTTTGTAACACTTTCACGCCGAAACTGCTGAACGGAACAGAATGAAATTTAGCACATAGATAGTTTATAACCTGAATTAACACATAGGATTCTTTTTATCCTGGTAGTATGTTCCCGTGGGACAATTTATTATCGACCTACACGCGGGCTAAGCTAGTTACTCCATAAAACGATGATAGATGTAACACCTTTGAAAGACGGCTAAAATATGCAAGAGGTAAATGAACTATAAAAATAAAAGGCGAGTGAATGACGAAATACCCTAAGGAAGACTCATCCGTCAACACCTCAAAATAACAGAATGTTTTGAATGACTCATTCGGCATTTTCGTCACATTTCAAAGTCCAATCAGTATTATTGATTTGTCATAGTGAAATTGAGGTGTCTAATGGATTGAATAAAGGATTTCCCTGACAATGAAGATATGAAGGTTAATGACATTCTAACGTCACTATGACGTGATGTTTAGTAATACGTTAATTAACCCAAGACATTTAAAAGTGCGAACAAAATCATTATAGATCTACGCAAAAGCCAACTGGCCATTGATCGCTCATCATAATACATTAAAAATAAAAGACAGAACTTTTCGAAATGTCTATAAAAAAAAAGATAATTGGATTTTAGATTTTCCATAGAGACAGAAATTTCCAAGTGTCTTTTTTTTTTTAATGACAAAGTTCTTTCTCAAAATTTTAGACAAATGTATCCTGCTTATGCGTGGGAAGTTTCATTAAAGTCGATTCAGTAATTTCGAAAAAAATTACTTGAAAGTTTGTATTAAATGCCAAAAAATGCCATGCCATGCCATGTTTGTATGAATGTTTGCATTGCATATTTGTTTGACGTTAACGCTCATAACTAAAATTTTGTTAGAAGCGAAAATAAAGTTGTTTGCTTCAGGGAGAATACTGTCGGCGGCGGCGACCTCTCGCGTCCGGCCCTGGTTCAATCCATGGTCCGGAGCGAGACGGAATGGGACGCCGTCACCTCCTTCTGCGAAGCAGTCATGCTAGCGAAGGAGGTGGCGGGACGTGAGAGGGAGAGAACCTCACGTCCCAGCCGTCGCGGGAGACGCACCGGGCGTCGGGGGCCACCGGAGACGCGGGCCTGTGGACGGTGAGCTATGGGCTAGCTCGCCGTCCGTCCGTCTTATGACGACAGGCCGTGTCGACGGCGCGTTCGTGTTCCACGCGCGCCTCAAAGAGAGTCAGCAAACAGGAAGGGGTCCGTAAGGGCCGACGCCTGCCAGGGTTGCGGGACTGTTCGAAAGAGATACCGCGGCCCTGGAACACAAAGGGCAAAGGAAGGAACATGGATGGGTTTTAGTCAGTAGAAGTCTGACACTCCCTCCTGCTCAGCCCAGAGCGGGAGAGGTTATTTGATGATTTCCCATCGGTAAAAAAAAAAAAAGGAGAATACTGCGCCCAATACAAAAAGAAACTATTAGGTCTCGTACACGCGTACACGGCCTCAGGCGATGCGTCTAGCGAAACGCGCGCGCCTCTTACATCGCGTGCCATGAGCACCGGCACCGTCGCGTCGCACGGTGACTCATGGCATGATCACAACATCTTGTTTTCTCCGCAATGGCTGTTAGCGTATCACTTGAGTGTGAAAAGCAGTGATAGCTTAGTGGTGTGACCATCGGACTGTCAAGCCATAAGGTCTCGGGTTCGAACGCAAAGACACGCACCTCTGATTTTTCGGATTCATGTGCGTATTGTATAATATCACTTGCTTCGGTGAAGGAAATCAGCGTGAGGAAACCAGCATGCCTGAGAGATATTTCTCGACGGCATGTAAAGCCAAGTCAAAGGTCCATGGGCGGTATAAAAATTCTGACACCAGGTTAGGCACTAACCACACGAAAAATAAAAGAAAGAACTTGAGCGTGTAGCCCCGGCAAAGAGGTAAGGATAAAATCTTATAGCGCTATTGGATCGTGAGCGTAAAGAAGCCTTCTACATAATTTTCATTAGGCCCTAGACGAAATATTTGAATGTCAAGTCTAAACCAAAGATTATTTTGATAATGTTAGTTATTATCATAATAAATTGACAGTGCTGATTATGCTATTTCAGGCACACGTGAATAATTTAACGATATGAACGACATCCATTATGATAAAAATATTATGACTCATTTTGACAACTTTACAGGCGGTCTCAACACCTACAATAATTTTGCGTAATATTTTGGAATTAGTCCTTGCATAACAATACGCATTATCAGCCTATAATGTCTTCTAGGACATGAAGATTTCTCACTTTATGCTGCATCGAGATTATCAATCAATAATTATTTCTCGGTCGGTCCATGCAATGTTTTGTCTCGTGAAGGCGATACGACTTTTGTCAGGAGACACGCGCGCGCTTTTTTTTATTCTGTCTGCGCTCCAATGTCGCGTCAAGGTTACTTAAGTATGACCTGCTCAATACGACTTTAGTTGTTTTCTAAAACAGCAGGTTATGTATTCGGCCAGTGTTTCTTTTTTTCATTTTTATGTAAGGTAAGGACACAGATTTCTCCGTGATAACTAGGCCAATTTACGTGATTCTTTTTTTCGATTCGCAGAGAAAGCCCATGAGTTGGTCCCGGGTCCTGTGTTTTTTCAATACCTACAGTTTTTCGCTGTCTCCGTCACAACAATAAGCCAAGCGGTTATCTCCAAAAACATTGCGCAATTCGTGATATTGTGCAATAGTATAGGGTAGTTGATGTGGGGACCGCTTTTTGCATTGTCATTTCCATTTATACGCAATAATGGGTAAGAATTGCGTTCTTATCTCTTTATGAGTATCTTTGATAAGAAACCAATGCTCAAAGATAAGTTTCATTGAATAACTATTTGATTAAATTAAAAAAAAACTACTCTAAACACAACCTCACGGCTGTAATCCTCTACACCGCCAGCTAGCGGGCGGGCGAGCGGGCGAAGGACGCATCGTTTCACCTCTTTTCATACTCAATCAAAATCAAAATATTTTTATTTCACATAGGCTTAGATGGGCACTTATGAAACGTCGACAAAAAGGCGCACGGTTCGGGTTGGTCGTTTCTATGGAGAAGAACCGGCAAGAAACTCCATGGTTACTTTGGTTCACACCGCGAACTATCGGAAGAGCCGAACGAAGTATGAAAAGGGCGTCGTTAGCGTCGCTCGCCCCCCCGCCAGCTAGTCAAGCAACCCACACCCATATTTCAAGCATCTCTATTGACATTAACCCGGCACAAATCCTGACTGCGGGCCTGATTGAAAAATCCAAATAACACTGCCAGACTTGAGCAACAACTAGAAAATTAAATGGTGTACCCAATAATTCTGGGTTAATCTCGACTTTGTACATTTATGCATAAATATTGTAGTTAAGTATCTCTGTTATTTGAGAAAACAATAAAGAATAATAATACACAAAGGAAAATCTATTATTATAGTCGTTGCAAACTACAAGAGCACGTCATAAATATGACATTTGCCATTGACGTAAGATCTATTTATTTGCAATTCTTCTTGCGCATTTCAAGACCCCTAGATATGCTCAAAGCGCGTGTGAGTCCGTTACGTAGTCGGAAGCCCGAAACCATCCTTTCCAAAATTCAGCCAAATTCAGCAATTTCAGTCAAATTCAGCAATTTCAGCCAAAATTATATAATGTATATGTATTGTGTTACTCAGTAACTGCGCTGCATGCCCTGACTCCTGCGCACTTGACGATCTTATGACTGCATCAGCGAGTGGAATTCGCATACTGAATTTTGGGCCAAATACATACATATTCAATGAAAATTTGCCATCATAACGCTAAGAAGAAGACTCAGTAACCGGGTTATGAAGCTTAGATAGGCAGAGGCAGTCTATCAGTTAGATTGGAACCCGACTCCACAGTTCAGAAAAGGCTAGGTAAATATGTAATGTGTGAGATGCCCTTATAAATGACTAAATGCCACTTTAAGGCAAGCAGCAAATCGCGGGCCTGTGGACGGTGAGCTATGGGCTAGCTCGCCGTCCGTCCGTCTTATGACGACAGGCCGTTCGTGTTCCACGTGCGCCTCAAAGAGAGTCAGCAAACAGGAAGGGGTCCGAAAGGACCGATGCCTGCCAGGGTTGTGGGACTGTTCGAAAGAGATACCGCGGTCCTGGAACACAAAGGGCAAAGGAAGGAACATGGATGGGTTTCAGTCAGTAAAAGTCTGACACTCCCTCCTGCTCAGCCCAGAGCGGGAGGGGTTATTTGATGATATCCCATACGAAAAAAACAAAAACAAGGCAAGCAGCAAATCCCAAAAAACCTTACCATTCTAAAATGGAATCATTTGAAAAGTGGGTAGCTGTAAATTTTTCTAGAAACTTTTTAATACAAACTACCCACTTTTTGCTGCAATCAAAGAAAATCAGTGATTAAAGATCCTACTCTGCTGGGACTCATGCCACAGAATAATAAGTACAAGCGTCATGACCACTTCCAGTGCAAATGAGTGGGTTGTAGTCCATCACGCAAGTCAAGAATGGGTGGATGGATGTCAAAAGAAGTTCTTCAACCAAGGCATAGAATCCAGACTACCTAAATAATTATACCTTTAATAGGTCCTTATTTATCAGGACCAGCCTTTAAGGAAGTCTAAGCGACATTTAATTAAAATAAACAAGTAAGGTTTTCCCATAACAATGCATTAGGTCCGTTAATGTGCCCATATGTACAACTTATGTACACGGTACAGAAGTCGCTTGAGGAAAACCGCTTGGTTTTTATAATGGGCTAATTATTATGGCGAAACTATCGATTGTGATACAAGGGGATAGTGGGGCCGTAAAATACGGGAAGGAAAAAGTCTTGAGGAAAATGACGAAAACCTGCAATTACGCAATAAGTTATGATCCGTCTGAATTATTTCCGAAAGATTAAAATAAATGTTCGGGCTTATTTTTGGTAAATGACCACCTTTTTTTTTCTGAAAATACTTTCAATATTTTCGCAAACTGGGTGGTTTATTTAAGCCGCATTGTACAAAATGGGTATTAAATTGTTTGGTGAAGTAGATTATAATTTTGTGAAACTATGAGGGGCCTGTTTTGTGGTGGCCCAGAATAAGAATACCTAAGCTCTTGGGCAGGGTAAAATTGAATGACCAGTGGACCACATTAGCCCTAGATCGAAAGATTTGAAAGTCATGGGGACAGACTTTTGCCCAGCAGTGGGATGACACAGGCTCACAGTAACAGTAGAAGAGTATGGGTAAAAAAAATGATTACATTTCCTGGTTTGGACTTTGTAAGATTATTTTAAACTTACGTAAATTGACAAAAAACAACGTTGTACCCATTACAGATACCAGTGTAATATCTTTATCGTACATTTAATCGTAATTCAAAGATACGTCCTTATCAAAAGATAGACTTGATGCCACATGGAATGAAGTATCTATCACACTGATATTACTATAGCGCCAGAATTAAATCATATTATTGAAGACTGGCTCTAAAAACGGCGACGGAAAATATTTTGAGGAAACATGCATCAAAATATCGAAGACATATAAAATCCAACGCACACTAGGGCGGTAAATGGATTACGGTGCACTCTCTCTCTCTGAGAAGAATGCTGAAGAAGGAGACCAGTGGCCCAGTAGTGGGAATATTAATGGATGTAAAGAGACCCTTAACGAAGCAGAGAGGCACTGGTTTTCCCCTTCATGGTGATCATTGTTTGCTCTGTTCTGTACTATTATGTACTATACCTGGGAACCTCCGAAGTCATGGAGAGATTTGAGGAGAAAGTTCCAACTTTATATGTTATAACTTTCCTTAAATGCTTGTATGACCTCAGTACTATTCAACGCAGCCATCAGCACAATGTTTTAAATGCGTTACATTGGAGTCCCTACTAGTAGTGACTTATATTTCCTTTATTCATATACATAGACATAAATTACATTTTTAAATATTTCAATCTCAAAAAATAAAAAACAAAAAACATTTAAAAATATAAAAAATAGAACCCCACCGGTATCGGGAACAGGGTCCAAGCAACCGGCGGTCAGGGCTCCAGAGGGAGGAACCTCCTAACAATACGAGCTGAGAGATGCTTCGCCAGTGGCTGTAAGGCGTGCTCAATCTCTGCCAATTTTTAAAAGCATGATAAAAAAGCTGTATCTCTCTCCTTAGGCTTAATTTTTATTAGGTATTATAATTTAGTTCTTCGCACTTGTTTCTTGATCATAAAAAAAAAAAAAAAAAAAAATGTATTTAGGTATTTAAGTGTAATATGTTTTATGTATGTATTTATTGTATATATGTAAATGGTACACCACAGGCTACCTGCAGTATTGTCTCTCCTTCCTCCTTAAATCCATCCAAAGGTTGTCTTTAAAAGATCGCTTTTAGCGATAAGACCGCCCATTGTGTCACCCCTTTTATAATGTTTTACATTTGTATCTGTAATTTTTATGGTGTACATAATAAAGAGTATTCTATTCTACGAGCCGTGTCCAGGAGTACCACTTTCTGAATCAAGCCCTTGATCCAGCTGCCTAAAGAGAGCCTCCTCAGGTATTGGTCGAGGCTCTTGGCAATTAAGCCGTTGGCTGAAACGACTTTCGGCACAATGATCGCTGAGCTCACATCCCACATGTCGAAAACCTCGCGAGCCAAGTCAAGATGTAGTGATTTTATTTTTAGTGATTTTTCAGCCCAAAAAAAAGTCAATCAATATTTTTTGCGAAGGGTTACCTATTTAGTTTGATGTACGTACAGTATGCAGTATGCAGTATGGTTGACAGCTTCGTGAAGGGTCGGTGACTACGATTTGAATATGACGATTCTTCTTTTATTTATGGATCTTCTATATCAGGGCGTTTTATTTAATACCGAAAATTGCGCCTAAATGTTTTTTTTTTGCTTTGCCCCACACTAGGAATTTCTCCTGTATCGTGGGTGCGTTTACAACATTTAAACTCACATACACAAACAGCCAGACCCGGAACAACTATCTGTAGGTCATACAAATATTTGTTCCGTGCGGGGATCGAACCCTCGACACGCGACGCAGCAGATGCAGGTAGGTCCTGTACCCTTGAAATTAAGCCAGTTTCTCGACACATGTAGACTACGTTACGTTAATTAAAAAAAATTTCGAAAGGATTTAAAAAAATCCCCGGCAAACCGGTAGAAAAAAATCAGATTAATGTCTATGAAGTAACTTTTCCATAAAACTGGATTCTGCGATGACCTCAGACGAAAATGTAATATTTGGCAGTCATTTCTTATTACAAGCTTTTATTTACATAAAATATGTTTTCTAACCTTGTAGAATCGGGTTTGAGTCATTGCTATGGAAATAAACGTCTTTTTTTATTTGTTATTGTTTTATTAAGACACATGTTCCAGATCGGCCTGTGTTAAAAGTCTACTTTTAAATTATTTCATGAAAAAGTTATTAAATGGGGTTAAATGTAAAATAATAATAGTGGGTTGTATTGATGATTTTAATGATTTTTCTGTAACTACATACGTGTTACGGACGCGAATCATATTTTCATCAACATACAACCTGACACTGGCCTGCAAATGGGGGCTATCGCGTATGAATACGCCGCTAGAGGCGCTAGTGTAGCGCGAGGTCACCCAAATGTCAATGTCATAGTGTTCGCGCGTTGCTTGCCTTTTTATCACGTATTTCTACTAATATTCACGTTTGTGGTCTAGATTGAGCCATTCCTGATTAATTATGACTTCAAGATTATATGTAAAAACTTAGGATCTTATTTGTTAGTGCTTTGAAGTAAGATGATTTTTAAATGTTTCATGCTTGCTAATTTTGGGAGAATATTGTAAATTTGTATATGAAGTTTACACTATGTCGTTATACGTAATAAAATAAACTTTTTATGAAGTTATTGGAACTTTAAAGTATGAAATAGAATTATTGACATGACCTTACTCGACAGTGGCGCCATCTGGTGAGCTCAAAAACGATAGCGTTATTGCAAAAAACGTAAGAAAAATTTAATTTAGGCAGACTACCCTGGCGCTTCCTATTTTAAATTAATGTGACGTCTGTAGTTTTTGCCTACAAACACCCATGTTTTTTTTTACAATACATAGTCTTGCGTTTGGCCGTAACTTGCCTAGGGTGGAGCACGCTTACCGATTCACTCGAACTTTGAAGAGATGAAGATAGTAATAATCGGGAAACAGCAGCCAGCAGTGAATTCCACAGACTGGCTGTTCTGGTAAGTTTATGTACGTTCATAAGATTTCAGTACTGTTACATTAAGGTGGATGCGCAAGGGTAGCCCGCGAAATTTAAATTTTCTTAAGTTTATTGCAATTTGCAGGTCAGTTTTTCATTCAATAGCTATTTCGTGAAAAAGTCACTCTTTGGGATTATAATTATGAACTTGGAGGGTTGTATTGATGATTTGAAAGGTCATAATTCTGTTACTCCATACGTTTTACCTGCACGATTCATATTTTCATCAACATACAACCTGACACTGACCTGTAAATTGCAATGGACTAGCCAGGGCTAGCCTTGCACATCCACCTTAATCAAAAATAATAATATGTATCCCACAACATAGGTTTTTTTTTTTAGATTTTGCCACAGTCTAAGAATGTCGTAGAAAAACTCATGCTTGAATAGAATTCTAACAAGTATAATTTACTAGAACACTATTCTAGCATGACTTTCTAATTTCAAAATTGATAGATTTATTACTCCACTTGGCTCACTTTACGACTACTGATATAGATTCTTTAACAAACATTTTACTGAACATACAATAAAATCTACTTTTTTTAGTTATCAAGTCGCTACTCAGCCTTATGGTATGTTCATCTGTTTTCAGAGCTACCTAAGGATATCAGCCATCAATACCAGAGGTAAAAACAAAGATAAACGTCACAGCAGCACCAAAGAGATTTGGATATTACAGATGGGTTGCCCAGAGACAATTAAAAATTTTCCATGTGTCTATAATTACAGTAGCAACCATAAACTTTATGTATGATTAAAATAACACTGCTTGGCTGCAGGAATTATTAAGCAAAATCAGCTTATAGTCTTTCCACTATTCAAATATAGGCCTCTCTGTGAAACATAGAAGTACGTACATCACCAAGCAGGCCAACAACTGCCTCAGACAGAGGGTAATATTCTTCTATTTTGTGTCATTTATAAAAGAACGGAGAATAGTCATCAACGACTCGTTAACACATTAAAATTGAGTGAGAAATTACAATGTGGAAACATTGTTCTCTTCGCAAGCAAATTGTGTGTGAAACAGTAAACGAAGTGCTTGGAACACATGATTAGTGAGTGTTACTTGTTTGTGTACAACAAGGATGATTATTGAGTTCAATACCTTTAACATGAGCAATTGAATATAAATAGTCTATGATGTAGCCTTACATACATACATAAACTCACACTCTCTTGGAGGTCAGCAGAAATTATAGAATGCCACCAGCTATTTTAATTCCATACTTCTTTTGCCTCTTCCATGAACAAACATCTGGTCATACCCGCACGCTGGTTGAGAGAATGATCAGAGGTATGATAAGGTCTTATATTTCCATGTAATGGGCTACCATGGGATATTGTGCTGCCTGGGATATACAAGTCAGTATTGGTACTGGTTTTCAGCTGCATCTGCTTAGACTAGAAGACAAACCCCAATATAGTTGGGAAAAACTAGGCAGATGATGAACTGTGAAAGACTTTTGGAGGGAAAATTAGGATATTTAATAAATCAACTCTTTCTGTAAAAATCAACTAGCTGTGAGTAAAAGAGAACATCTATTGTCACAAACACACAAACAACCTCATCCTAAACACATACATACACCTCCACTCCATTGTGGGTAAAAAACTTTTGAGATATTTCAAAGTTAGTTTTCACACCTTTTTATTAACAGAAAAAGGAAATGAGTTCACATTTGAGTACATTATTTCACAACAAATAGAATCAAAGTTTCACAAACTTCTTTGGGTTTTTTTTTGACATAAACATTTGATCCATTTGGAAAAACCTTGATTTCTATTGGAAATACCCTGAGTTTTATTTTATTTGTCATCAGATCTTATTCAAGAACTTGTTTATCAGTATTGTCTGTATTTACATTCTCAATGGCAATAATTGTGCAATATGTATACAACCTTTATCTCATGCTTTATCATATTCTAACTAAATCTTTTAAATATATGACACGAGACTGAAAGAGCTCAAGACTTTTGCCTGTTTACATGTTAGAAAAATCTAACAGTAAAAACTCTTTTTTTAAACCATAGACTCTAAAGTTAGACTCATGTTGTAGGTATCATGGTATAATAATATTATACCATGGTAGGTATAACATGAGTGAAGATTTATTGTTACTTTACTTTGATTATATAAAAGTTTGCTATTTATTAATTCAACATCATAACCCCGCATTCCGCGAAGTTTTAAAACAAGAGGATGTTATAAAACATCCAATATGACGCAAAGTCGCAAACCTAGCGACGCGAACGAAGATTAAAAAAAGCAAAACCCAGAGCTAATTTTAATTCTTTTGTCATTCAAGAGTGATGAGATAAAGGTAATAACGGGTAAAGGCTAATTTTAAAATGTGACGTCATATGTAAACAACATTTTATAAAGTTTTTCAATAACTTTCCAACTGAAAACTTACCTTTCCATTAATGCCAAGGCCGAGTACTGTGTTGGAGATCTCGTAGTCATCAGTGATTGGCGTAGTTTTAATAAACTTAGTGAAATTACTCATCTTGAATCACTCCACTATTTTGAAACAGAACAAAAAAGTTATTTTAACACTTTGTCAACACAATAGCACTTCAACACTGTTTGTTTTTGTAGAATAATATTTTTTGTTTTATTATTATTGCACACGTACACTATAATTGAAAATAACTTGTAAATTGTAATCGGTTCCGTAAGTGACAATGACCGAACGTATCACGCCGTTGAGTAATCGCGGCACAGTGCTGCCAAAAATGCTCAACTGACTGAGGAAGACTATCGCTAAGTGTTGCCAGATGTGGCGCGCATGTAGCCCAAAGTTGGATTATTTTTTTCATACGGAATGGCTTAAAACAGCCGAACTGACTTCACTCTTTTTTCCATAAAAAAGGGTGCAGTCAGTTCGAATAATATAGGAATTTAATAATAATGTTGCTAGTTTTAAAGAGACAAAAAAAAAGAGAAGCTTTTTAGAGGATTAACCAATGTAATGTTGTCACAAAGTAAGCTTTGTCAAATGTTTTAGTTTTTAACCGTCTTCTAAAGTAGGATGTTATGTATTTGGCCGGTATCTTTTTTTCATGACTGTAGACTGTGTGTAAACTGATTTCTCGTAATTACTGGGCCGATTTACGTGATTATTTTTTGATTAGATAAGGAAAGCACGCGCGATATACATTTTTTCCACTTTGCTAGAGTAGTGTTACTGAGTTAGCTCCTATAGTACATGTATTTTCTGCTTTGCCTATTATCTCACTTCTTCAATAGATCTTCAATAACATTCCTTTTGGTCATTGTCAAAAGACCCAAATGTAATATCAATGGGCAATTTTGCCTTTTATATTTTCGCGGCCACTCATCTTATCCCAATTCAGTTGGGGTCGGTGCAGCATGTCTTCTTCTTCCATACTTCTCTATTACTCGTCATCTCTTCAGACACCTCCTTTCTTGCCATATCACTCATTTTTTGTCTTTTTTTTTATGGCACCTCGCTGTTCAGCCTATTGAGGCTAGACTGGCTGGATCTGATTTAGGGGCTGGTTTATTGCTAATGGCCCAGCATCGCGGGCTGCCTCTTGCAAGATTTTACAGAAAAATGATGTAACAGTAGTTATTCGTTTTTAAACGCACCAATTTTGGTCATTGTCATACATGAATTAGACAACCAAATTAAAAAAAAAAAATGACATTAAAGTAGTGAAAAATAATTTTACTTTTGGATGTCGGTGGCAAAAAAGTCAATGAAACAAACAAAGTAATTTTTAAAGCTGAGTAAGCTGGGCCAGCACCTGAGTAAAAGTTTTAATTTGCATAGCTCTAACAAAATCTGACATTAATGTCGTATTTGTATTGTATAACTATTAACCAACGTAAACCAAAAGACACTGTGATGCATGCAGTAGGTATCTGACTTCATTCAACTCTCTACAAGCTTAAGTTGATGTTGTTGGTGGCCTGAGATAGTAGGTATCAATTAGTTGCTCTGACTCTTTTCAGGTAGCCTAAATATCAGTATTTCGCCTAATCTGGCACTGTGATCTGGCAGCACTCGCTGTAAATGTTGTATTGTGTGTCAAGTAAATTGTCAAATGAGAGAGAAAATGCTTCGTTCGGAAATCTAAACTAAGTTGTGTTGTAATAGTTATGTAAAAGAAAAGAGTGAGAGGGTATTGTATTTTTTCTCACTTCAAAAAAATTAATGAATTGGTACTGAACTCATGGGAAGATCGCAGAAGTAACGCCATCTGTCAATGAATTGTAAAACTATGTGGAGATAATTCTCCTAAAGCTTACTACGCCTTTGTATAGATGGCGTTAAAACCAACATTAATCAAAACAGTTGTAAGTCTTACTATTACTAGCATAATGTACTCTGTGATTACTAGTACGAGTAGTACTGAACACTGAACAGTATAAAGTTCAACAAACATTACAAAATATACTTTCGTTTTTAAATTCGCATAAATCTATTATGCAAATAGTTCGCCGTCAATTCCTGTTTCATCTTACTTGCGTAATAAAATTGGTAGGTAAGTAAGTAGGTAATTATAATTGAAAACTAGTTGCTAATCAAATTGTAATAAGTAGTTCGATATTACGTAGGTAGGTACCTGCTTTAGACAGTTCCTTTGAATAAATATGTATTATGATTATTCAATGAATACAAACTAAGGATTAGAAATCGTGACTTATTGTCTATAGGTAGGTACCTACATACCTACCTAGGGAAACTTGGCTATTAATTGCCACCTTCCTACCTACTTATTATTACATAGGTACCTATTTTTTTACTTTTCGTGAAGAGAATCTTGTGGCTAAATAATAACATCTGGTCGGGTCGATTCACGCTGGCCTTGGTTGGTCCGTGGATGGGTGACCACCCATTACATGCCAAGTTTCCTCCGTGCCTCGGAAAGCACGTTAAGCCGACGGCCCCGGCTGTCAATTGTAGATCTTTGACAGTCGATACAAGTAGTCGGTGGTTGGAAAGTCTGACAACCAGTCTTACTAAGGAGTATCGTGTTACTACTAACTGGGTTGTGGAGGTCACATAGGCAGTCGCTCCATGTGAAATAATGGTATTCAGCTGCATCCGGATAAACTGGAAACCCAGCCATATTTCGTCGAATTATGTTTAAGTAAGAGTCCCTCGCAATAGGGGGCGTGCCTATTGCCATGAACCAGGTACAAATGCGGACTTAATGGCTGCTTCTGAAGAATCCTTGTACCCATTAACATTTTAATCGAACTTGGAATCGACCCAAAACCTCCGCAACAGCGCTATCGACCATTATACTAACGAGGCAGTCAAAATATTCACATTTTGTAAAATAAAGTTTGGGTATTTTGACAGAATAATACCGCGAATATTAGCATAAGTACAGCATTCTAACGAAAACAAAACATAGTCGATGACTTTTTTTAATACATTGTCCTTTTTGCCACCGACTTCCGAAAGTAAAGTTCTTGTACAACTTTTTTAGTGTTTCTCTGGAAGTCGGTTTTTTTATTGCAAAAAAAGTTTTTTAATTTACCCTTTTTAGTTGTAACTTGTAGGTATACCACACAAATTCTTGTCACGAAACAATGTAAAAAACATTGTAACTAGACTGGCCACGTCTGCCGCATGCCCAATAAGCTGTGGGCCAAAATAACCACTTTCTGGAGCCCTGACACAGCCAGAAGGCGTCGCGGCAGACCTCGTAGAAGATGGTGGGACGAGCTGGATAAAACCAACGACCAGTGGTCTAAATCAACCCTGGATCGAAACAACTGGAAGTGATAGGGCGAGGCCTTTGCCGGCATAGGGATGACGCAGGATAACCGTATCAGTATCAGTAACTAGAAGTTATTAAGGTGGAAGCGCAAGGGTAGCCCGCGGAATTTAAATTTTCTCAAGTTTATTGCAATTTGCAGGTCAGTGTCAAGTTGTATGTTGATGAAAGTATGAATCGCGACAGTAACAAGTATGGACCTGCAAATTGCAATAAACGTAAGAAAATTTAAATTTCGCGGGCTACCCTTGCGCATCCACCTTAAGGAACCATCATGTCGTCAACATAGGCCAGGAAGAAAAAAACAAAGTACTGAACCCATTTTGATGATTTTTTTATGAGACCAGTCGGAAAATATCTTTCACTTGATTAAAAAAAAACAAATCGGTTCATCGGACGGAGCATCAGGAGGAAGGATCGGAGGTAACACAGATAAAAAAAATACAACTGAATTGAGACCCTCCTTTTTTGCAAGTCAGTCGACTGATCTAACGCGAATCTGGTGTAAAGCGAATCTGTCCTTATGCTAATAAATGAAATAAAGTTTGGATATCAGAACAGAATAATATCACGAATAATCACATTAATCACATCATCCTTAGTTCCTTACAACGAAAACATAATAATAGTAATTTTCATAGTAGAGTACTCAACTATGCCAAGGCTGTAATTTAACTCTATTCGTCACCCAAATGCACATAGCGTGAAGATTTTAGACAAAAAAAAACATGGTTTTGTCCAAATATTAAGTAGGTATAATGATTACCTACTCTGCTAGATCATGAATCATAGTTATTTTTGCTGTTGAGCTAAATGCAAAATTCAATTAGTTACAATAACCTAACTTAGGTATTTTATGCATCGCACATTGTCAGTTAGTGTCATTGTTAGACTTAGATTGTATGTAGTGGAGATGAGAATGTTGAGGTGGATGGGTGGTGTGACAAGAATGGATAAGATGGAACGAGTATATAAAGGCTGTAACAAGACCCTTAACGAAGCTGAAAGGCACTTGTTCTCCCCGTGAGCGTCATTGCGATCATTTTTTTTTTGTTCTAGACCATACCTTCTAGTTACGGAGATATTGGGGGTCAAAGTTCCAACTGTTTCACAAGTTTTTTTTTTAATACGTGTGTTTAATGTGATATTTTTACTTTAAACACCTCCACGACCCCCGTACAATTCAATCCATATATTAGCACAATGTTTTGAGTGCGGTACATTGAATCCTACCGTAAAACGTGATTATTCACCCAAAAAAAAAGTCGTTTCCCAGCAATAATTTTCGCGTAAAGTTATTTATTTTGATGTATAGAATGCTTGGTTGACGGCTTTGTGAAGGGTCATGTTACACCATGTAGATATTAGAGCAAGTTTTAAAATTGCGACAGTTACAAAAATGTTGAAAGACAATCGACTGTCTTAGTATGGACATGTGATGAGGAGAGACGAATCGCATGTGACTAAACGAGAGATGAATATAAATATTGATGGATGGAGAGGGAGAGGAAGACCAAGGAAACGATGGATGATGTGAGGAATGCTATGAAAGAAAAAGGAGTGGTGCCCAATAACAGGGTTGTGGAGGTCAGATAGGGAACCGCTCCTTTTAAAATACTGGTATTCAGTTGCATCTGATAAGACTGGAAGCCGACTTCAACATATTTGAGAAAAGGCTAGACAGGTGATGACTTAGTCATGTTATAGATAGATGCAACATATTTAACAAAATAAATGAGTATGAACTTATTAATTCACTCCAAAAATCGAAAGCGTACAATGTCATGTCGACAACCACAGACCAAAATAATGTTATAAAATGCCAAAAATAATGGCCATGTCATGCGGCACGTAATACCAGACATTTTGGTAGAAACTGAATTTATCGTGCACGGCCAAATATTGAGGATTTTATAGTCGTCGTTGCGAGAGACGAGACTGGTTGACTGCGTTTCGTGTGGGGCAATACAAATGGCGAATTTAATACGTACTCGGTAGCTTTTAGTTTTGGAGAACAGGTGTCCTCCAGAAATAAACAAAAGCTAACGCTAAACCTCTGCCTATATCTCTGAAGCGAAAGCCTGATGGACATGTGTATTGTCCCATCGTCAGCTACAGTGCATTTTGGTCTTTGACTCGATCCAAAAGTCCAAACTCAAGGTTTGCCAACGTGCTTTGTAGCGCAGCAGTATCTTAGGTGTAAAATTAACAGATCATGTTCGAAACACTCCACTGCGCTCCAAAACGCTATTCGTTGACGTGACTCAAAGGCTGCCAAACTCAAATGGGACTGAGCAGGGCACGTTTGGCACCGTAAAGCGTTAGGATTGGTGGAAACAGTGACACGGGGTCGTGGCAGACCACGAAGAGATGGTGGGACGAACTGGATGTCTGCCTTGAGAATTCTAAAAAAGTAGAACAGAATCGTGACCGTTGAAAGGAATGGAGGGAGACCTTTGCCCAGCAGTGGGACGATATGGGCTAGCTATAATATACCGACCCGTCACCCTCGTCTGCTTAGTCGTTTCCCAGCTAAGATGGAGTTGGCTTCTTGTCTAAGTGGATCCAGCTGAACACCAGTATTTTACATGGAGCGACTGTAGCTCTGACCCAACATTTTCACAATCACATTGTCTTGTTTCGTCAGTAGAATCTGCGCCAGAATATTGGGCCTATTAATTCAATATTCATAACAGCACTTCTGGGCCTCTCAATTTTCTATTATGGCAAAAACACTAATGCCCGTTTGTACTAAAACTTTGGCACCTATTAATGCAAAAATATTATTGTGCAGGGCGTATTTTCCAGAATAACAGGCATTCATTTCAGCATTGCCACTTTAAGAAGCTATTTTAAATTTTTAATATTAACCCGCTGTTCCTATGGCCAACACCGGTGAGTCACGGCATCCGCTCACGACAGAGAAAGTTGCGCTGACGTCATGGAATACAAAACGTGGGACGACACTCTTATAGAAGGCGGACTGCAGGTCTGTTTGTTGACTTATGTAATAGCCATTATTCCTTTAAGGGGTCCATGCATATTACGCCAGACACAGACCAAGCATTTTGTGTATCAAACTAAGCATATGCAAAAATGATTGCTGGGAAACAACTTTTTTTAATGACCCAAAGTGGTAAACTCAAAACGTGCTGATGGATGCATTCAATAGTACTGGGATCATGGAGGTGTTTAAAGTAAAGTCATCATCATTTGCTTAGCATTTTCCGAGCCGTATGGCTGAATACCAGTATTTTACATGGAGTGACTGCCTATCTGATCTCCACAATCCAGGTAGGTATTCAAAATAAAGTAATGACATTAAAACTTGTGAAATTTTTACCTCCAATATCTCCGTAACTAGAAGGGTTCATTACAAAACAATGATCGCAATGACGGGGAGAACCAGTGTCTTTTGACTTCGTTAAGGGTCCTTTTACACCCATAATGCCTTATGCCCCATAATGCCACACAATTATCGATCGTTCTATGCTGTACTCACTGCTGGGACAGGTCCTCTCTAGAGAGGAGATGAGCTATAATCCACCATGCGGACCCAGTACAGTGCAAAACTTCACCTTTAGCTAGTAGTGGTGATGAAGTGAATTACTCAAAGTAATGCCTGCCTGTCTTCGACCCCACTCCCGACTTCAACTCATAATATGACATCTCTGTATCTGTACCTAAATGATGAATGTAATTAATTTGATCTTTGAAGTCCTTAAGGTGAAATCTGTTTTTAATTATTGACATTCCAATTCCAAATATATTAAAAAAAAAGTAACAAGATAAACTCAAAAATGTCAATGACTGCATTTCAAATATCTAAGTACAATTTAATTCGGCAGAATAATTATATTTCTTGATGGAACCACGGGCCAAAAAAATACTCGTGGTCCCTTCCAGGGACTAAGGGACCGGGACCAGGGCGAAAAAGGTAATTATGTACGCCTGTTAGGGTACGATATAGTCCTGAGCTTTATTGTTGTATTCCATCCTTGTGTGTGATTTGATTTTTGATTTTAATGCATTATGAATGTAGATTTCAACGTGCCATTGAGAATCTAAAATCCAAATGACCTCAATCATTCCCTTGCCCTTATCCCAACTCATTTGTGGTCGGCGCAGCATGTCTTCTTCTTCCATACTTTTCTATTACTCGTCATCTCATCAGACACCTCCTTTCTAGCCATATCATCCTTCACACAGTCCATCCATCGTTTCTTTGGTCTTCCTCTACTCTTATAGTCAACCATATTCACACTGAAAACTTACCTAACAACTCGAAACCAAACCCATCAGCAGCACAGCACCTGATGCTCAGCATTCATGCTTGCATAGCGAGATAATGTAAGTGTCCATACAAGCAAATTCAGGGCAAAACTAAGTATACAGGTTGTAACAGGACCCTTAACGAAGCCGTCAACCAAGCACTATGTAACATCAAACTAAGTAACTTGCAAAAATTATTGCTGGGAAACGACTTAAACTTTTTCGGTTTAAATAAACTTTATTCCTGATAAAGACATATGTCACTTACTTGAGAACAATACTAAAAAACACACATATAAAGGTTACAAAAAGTTGGTCATCAGTACAACAAGGTAGTAACCCATCCAATGCATTTATTTCTCCAGAAGGGATCGATCCGCAATTATGTGCTGGCTAAGTTGAGTCTTGAATGCATTGAAAGAGTGTAGATGTCTTAAACAGGACGGTAATTTATTATAGAGCTGTGCTCCTTCAAAGTTTATAATTTTTTTGCCATAGTTAGTTCTTGTTTTAGGTAATACTAGCAAGCTTGCTCGCCGTGTGCTACGTTGACTAACTTGTTTATATTGGGTGAGTGTTAAGTTTGAGTGAACGCTTTTGTTGAGAATATTTCTGATGAAAATACAGGTGTTGTAAATATATAATTGTTTTATATTCATTATTTTTGTTTCTTGATAAATTTTACAGGTTGATGTTAGATATGGATAGTCGAATAGTATTTTTATGAGTTTATTATGGGTTACTTGGAGTTGTGACAGTTTTGTTTTTGCAGCACTGCCCCAAATTTCGATCAAAATAAGTAGATGCGGCTTTACTAGGGAGTTGTAAATAGTATACCGCAATTTTGGTAGAATACAACGAACTATGTTACGCAGTGATCCGGAGAGTACTGATAGTTTAGTCTTTATGTGATCAATGTGAGCATTCCACGTTAGTGAGCTGTCCATTCTTAGACCGAGATATTTTTCACATGTTTTTTGCTGTAGCGGAACATCATTAATTGTTAGAACGTCATTTTGGGGTGAAAACCCACATGGTAGGACTCAATGTAGCTCACTCAAAACGTTGTGCTGATGAATGAATTGAATAGTACCGGTCGTGGAGGTGTTTAAAGTAAAAATCTTACATTAAAAACTTGTAATAAAAAAATACTTGTGAAAAAATTGGTCCCAATATCTCCGTAACTAGAAGGTTCCCAGGTATGGTTTAGAACAAAAAAATGATCGCAATGACGGGGCGAACAAGTGCCTTTCGGTTTCATTAAGGGACTTGTTACACCCTTTATAATAAATCACTTCGTAAGACAGGGAAGTACTTAGTTATGTACAATTTCTTAGCCTCTGATCTCACTGCAACCTCTTACGATTCCTTGTACTAATAAATGGTCTAATTAGCATATTTATTAGCCTTTATTCTTGCTCAACTTATCACCCAGTTTTTTGAAGTCGCAAGCGCAATTGTCTGTGTCCTTTCCGGCCAACGTGTCATTAGGTTTTTCTTTATGGCAATTCTCAATAGCAGCTCGTGGTGGTGGACGATCTTCAAGGTCTGTGGATGGGTGACCGTCCATTACATCTCGAGTTATCTCCGTGCTTCGGAAAGCACGTTAAGCCATTGGTCCAGGCTGTCAATTGTAGATCGTTGACAGTCGTTATAGATCGTCCGACTGCAGACAAAGTTTCAGCTTTCATAAAATGACGTAGGTAGGTCTGGCGGTCATGGGATCTTGGTCTATTATTAATTTATTATACTGCTGATGAAATGAGCAGTGTAATATTATCTTCCTAACCCTTTAAGCAAACAGGCGTGTTGTTATGTTTCTATCTTCATAAATTACTGTTGTCCGTTGTCTGTCTGTCTGTCACACACTTTTGACTCCTAAAAGACAGTAATGTTTTGCAACTTCGTGTGCTTGCTTTTCAAACTAGGTTATCCTTAGATACTGATATTATAACACCAATGTAGGTAATTCTGTTTGTCTGTTACCTTTGAATTTTGATCGTTAGCCCAAAGATAGCCCAAGATCTGGGTTAGCACATAGGATAGTTTTTATCTCAGTAGTAAGAATATTCTTATGGGATAATTTTCTAGTAACTTAAACTGTAGCAAGGATATTTTGATGCTTGAATGACATTTTTAATGGGGCGTTATTGGTAAACAATTGTGATATTGACGGAGAAAATTGAATTGCAAAAACAAGATGGCGGAGTCGATTAAGATCCATCTCATCTTACTTCTTGCTACAATTTATATTATAATGCGAAAGTTTGAGAGGGTGGATGGATGTTTATTAGGTACTCTTCCACGCAAAAACTACTGAACGGATTTGGATGAAATTTGGCACACAAATAATTTATAACCTGGATTAACACATCACAAGATCCTTTTTATGTCTTGACTGCCTTGTTGGTCAAGCGTGCTTGCTGATTATGAGGTCCTGGATTCGATTTCCGGGTCGGGCAAAGTGTTATTAAGTTTTTCCATCAAGAATGTATCAGTAGCTGCTACGGAGTCTGGATTGGTGCCCGGTTGATGGCATTAGGCTCGCCCTATTACGTGGGACTTAAAACATAACTGGCGATATGTGGGTCTACTATTAGGTACACCTCTGACTCACCCTTCAGGGATTTGAAGCGTGATGTTTTGTTTTGTTTTTATTTTAAATTCGTATTCGTATCTGACCATGGAATCACTTTGGGCCCTATCAGAATACAAGCGCAGCGCTGTGACGTTTTGTAAATGTTACAGCACCATGCTGAGATAGGGGCCTTTTGGCTTCGTACAGGACTAATTTCGTTGTATTTTTTTTTAAATTTTAGTTTATTTTTATTATTACTTTTATAATTTTGTTGTACCTACTGTAAATGTAACCATGTTTTTGTTTGATGTTTTGTCCTGTGCGGGCTAATAAATACATTTCTTTCTTTCTTTTGATGTTATGTATCTTTTTTACCCCGAGCGAAGCCGCGTGCATAAACTAGTAAACTATATGTCATTGTCTAAATGTAACGTGCGTTCACAAACTGACACTTGAACATTAATAATCGTAAACCAGTTGGTAATGTAATCATTATGTGGATGACTTAATTAGGAATATACTTATTCAATGAGCTGGTTTATATACCTACTTGTGATGTTGTATTTGTAGGTGTACATCATCAACAACATCCATTAATGTTCAGGCTACTATGGCATTAATATAATACAGGGTGTAACAAGACCCTTCACGAAGCCGTCAACCAAGCATTATGTACATCAAACTAAGTAACTTTACGCAAAAATTATTGCTGGGAAACGACTTTTTTTTGTTGGGATAAAAAATCATGTTTTACGGTAGTACTCAATGTAACGCACTCAAAACATTGTGCTGATGGATGAATTTAATACTACGGGGATCGTGGAGGTGTCTCTCAAAAAATCTTACATTAAAAACATGTAGGTATTTCAAAAAAACTTGTGAAAAAGTTGGAACTTTGACCCGCAATATCTCCGTAACTAGAAGGTTCCCAGGTATGGTCTAGAACAAAAAAATGATCGCAATAACGGGGAGAACAAGTGGCTTTCGGCTTCGTTAAGTGTTTTGTTACACCATTTATATCATTTATTTCAGGAAACAAAAACCCATAACATACCTTATAGACTATCATACATATTTATAAAAACCAGAAAATATAACTATTTTACACGAAGTGACGGCGTCGTATTGCGCTGCGGGGTGTCGCGTAGCCTTCCGCGGAGGCGTCGATACATGACACCCTTCGGCCAAAACTCTTCCTTGAGGAAGGTCTCAATATGAGGAGTTGGAACTCGCGCCACCAACGACTTGAAATTCGTGTTGTGGCGCGACTCCAACTTCTCAACCCTCAAGGTCCAGCTGGTCTTCGATCGGAATATGATGGTGATGTCGGTGATGTTGCTGGGATAGGTACATAAAGCTGCGTCGTTGGTGTATACCTTACAGACACACATACATATGATAAAATACAAATTATCTATGTTAGTAAATATAAATTTAAAATTATGTAAATCGAACATCAATATCTATGTCGATCGTGTCTTGTATATCTTAGTTGTCTATGTCTATGTAATATCTGTGTGTGTGTCTATGCGTTATGTTTTTCTTTTTTTTTTTTCGGGTTGTAAGTCATCAAATAACCCCTCCCGCTCTGGGCTGAGCAGGAGGGAGTGTCTGACTTTTACTGACTAAAACCCATCCATGTTCCTTCCTTTGCCCTTTGTGTTCCAGGGCCGCGGTATCTCTTTCGAACAGTCCCGCAACCCTGGCAGGCATCGGTCCTTTCGGACCCCTATGTGTTATGCCTTGAGGTAGGTAAAATAGGCGCAGCATAATAGGCGTGAAGCGTATAGATCGCGTCAGAAACAGCACCCACACCACCTATAACTCAGGTTGCTGATGCTGGAGAAAGAACAGCCAATCTAAAGTCGGAGTGAGCTGGACACGTAGCACGGATTCACCCGGAGAGGTGAGCAAAGATCGTCACTCACTGGACGCCTGATGGAGGAAATCGCCGTCGAGGTAGACCGCGGCGAAGGTGGTGTGACGATCTGATCTCGTTTGCGGGGTGAACATGGCCAGAAATCGCATAAGATAGAGAGGTTTGGAAGGAGAAAGGGGAAGCCTGCCCAGCAGTGGGACACATGACAGGATAACAAAAAAAAATATGCGTCGCGATCAGCTTACAAAATATAATACTTAGCATAGTCAGCCTATAATGTTCCCACTGCTGGGACACACGGCCTTCTCTCTATGAGAGGGTACGAGCTATAATCCACCACGCGGGCCCAGTGCGGATTGGTAGATGTCACATGTCATCTAATTTTTGGTTCTAGGTCATGCCAGTTTCCTCACGATGGTTTCCTTCACCGTTTTTGAGAGCAGTGGTGATGAAATAAATTACACAAAGTAATGCGCCTGCCTGGGTTCGAACCCACGACTTACTGCTCGTAAGTCGGGGCCGCCACCAATGGGCCACCGCTGCTCTCAGTCGGGGCTGCCACCAATGGGCCACCGCTGCTCTCAGTCGGGGCTGCCACCAATGGGCCACCGCTGCTCTCAGTCGGGGCCGCCACCAATGGGCCACCGTTCTGAACCGCTGCTCTCTCATTTAAAAAAATACTTATAATATAATAATTCTTAGTTCTAAAACAAATAAAAATAATTTGATCAAAACTGAGATAGTGATTTAAAAAAATAGATTAAAGGAAGAAGTAGTATAATCAGATAACATATATAAAATCAAAGGCATCATGTAAAATCTGCACGTATACACATATTTATATGTAAATATTATGTATATGGGCCCAGTGCGGGTTGGTAGATGTCACATATCTTCCAATCTTTGGTTCTGTAACATTCCAGTCTCCTCGCAATGTTTTTTTCGAACAGCAATTTATGCCTATGCAACATTTATTCTGAGTACCTACCAAGAATTTTACAAATGTCACCGATAATTTTTACCTGACCCGGATATTCAACTGAGGACCTTAACATTTGTCAACAAGCTTGTTGCTATTCGACTAAAGGTAAATATTACGTCAAACTATTCTTAGTAACATGTGAGGACTCTTTAGGTTCTCTACCGAGTATTAAATGACTCACATTAATGTCCAATCAAAATCAAAGCATTTATTTGAACTGTCGAAACAAAGATAACACTGAAATGAAGCTACAGTCCCAGTCACAAGACAGATTATAAAAACTGTGAAAGTACTTTAGTTGGCCATTCCCTAGCGTAGATCTCTATGGAGAAGAACGGGCAAGAAATGGACACTCTTTTAAATCAGCATATTGTTACAATTCCTTGGTTACATAATTCATATTGAGATGGTACACTATGTGAGAACGATGTAGCAAGATGTGCACTTTAAAAGTGTCCACAGTAAAAACAAAAAAGACAATTCAAATAATAAAAGTAATTAATTGAAATATAGTCACAACTGACAGCGCGTTCACAAACATGACGCATGGATCAGCACCAACTCAACCATTTTGAAGAGAACTAAATGATCCGATCAATAATTGTCCACTAATAATATAAATGCCAAAGTAACTCTGTATGTCTTACTATTTTACGCCTGAAAAACTTATTAACATCACGAAGGTTCGTATTGTCACGTCGGGGTCACCAAAGTAGCGCTAGGTTGGATCGAAGGCTCCGCCACATAGGCGCCTATCTCTCGATAATACCGGGTGTTTTATTGCGATATCTGTTTTTAGTACATTTTGTATTAGGACGGCTACGAAGTTGCGAGCTGCTGCGATAATAACGACGCAATGGAAGTAGGACGCTTGCGTTTCTCCGTACTGCGATATTCCGATATTTGTGATATAATTTTTGTCTAGCCAAGCGGGGAAAAAGAAGCGATTGTTGGTATCCCAGAGTGCCATAGGCTTTACAGGGTGTAACAAGACCCTTCACGAAGCCGTCAACCAAGCATTCTGTACATCAAACTAAGTAACTTTACGCAAAAATTATTGCTGGGACACGACTTTTTTTTTTTGGGGTGAAAAACCACGTTTTACGGTAGGACTCAATGTAAGGCACTCAAAACAGTGTGCTGATGGATGCATTGAATAGTACGGGGGTCGTGGAGTAGAAATCTTACATTTAAAACTTGTATTTAAGAAAAAACTTCTGAAAAAATTAGAACTTTGACCCCCAATATCTCTGTAACTAGAAGGTTCCGCGGGGGGTGTCGCAATGACGGGGAGAACAAGTGGGTTTCGGCTTCGTTAAGGGTCTTGTTACACCCTTTATTTACAACGTACCCGTGAAATAATTTCCGATCAGAACGCGAGCGAAGCCGCGGGCAACAGGTAGTTGTAAATAAATGTATCGGAAGTTTACCTAATGTTGTTTATACGTAATAAAATAAATTTTTTATGAAGTTATTGGTACTTTAAAGTATAAAATATAATTATTGTCAGGACCTTACTTGTGTCGCCATCTGGTGAGCTCAAAAACGATAGCCCTCATTGAAATTAAAGGCTTTGAGTTTGAAGTTTGCTGCTGCGGTTTGCGTATCCGTATTAAAACAACAGGTTGCCATGGCAACCTTTCCATGTTAACAAAATATAGAATATTTTAACGTATGGATCGAGATCAACAGAAACATGAATTTTGTAAATAAAATTAGCTGTCAAATTATAGTATTATGTAAAAACTGGTATATGGGCCTTTTTACGATCTGCTGATTATGTATTGTTATATATTTACATGATTAACAAAGCGTTACTGAATCTTAATCAGCATTTTTAGTTTATTATTATGTCATATTTAAACGGGGGCTCGTCAGATACAAAAAGGTCATCCTGGTGACATTTATTCTCAAATTCATTTTGTGAACATAAGCTAAAAATATACAGATGTTATATTAATAAATGTTGGTCCATACTATGTCCGCTACTACACTATTGTGTATGCCTTATGGCATACACAATAGTGTAGTTCAAATGTCAATTAAAAAAATACAAAGCAAAAATAAAGCTAAAAACTACTTAGTTTTTAGCATTATTTTTGCTTTGTATTTTTTTAGCGACTGCTACTTAGCAGATGTCACAATTACAACACTAAACGCTAATAATAATATGTCAATAAATTATGCATTATACATATAATCACAATCAAAATCAATCAAATCTTATATAAAGGGTGTAACAAGACCCTTAACGAAGCCGAAAGGCACTTGTTCCCCCCGTCATTGTGATCAACTGATATTTTTTTTGTTCTAGGCCAAACCTGGGAACCTTCTAGTTACGTACGTATTGGGGGTCAAAGTTCCGGTTTTTTTACAAGTTTTTATTTAATACATGTTTTTAATGTAATATTTTTACAACTTCCGGACCATTCAATTCATTCGTCAGCACAATGTTTTGAGTGCTTTACATTGAGTCCTACTGTAAAACGTGACTTTTCACCCAAAAAAAGTCGTTACGCATTATTCGTGTTCGATGTTTCCTAGCAATACATTTTTGCGTAAAGTTATTTAGTTCGATGTACATAATACTTGGTTGACAGCTTCGTAAAGGGGTCGTTTGCCAAAAACTAACTAATAATATCGCTTGTTTTTCACAGCTTGAGGTATTCTAGCTATGTGATTGGTTAGTTCCACACACATCCCTCGCTACGCAGCCTCGCTCATCTCTGGCGGAAACGCAGCCTTAAGTGGCCATTAGATCAATGGACGAGGCAGCTCAAATACGTCTGGAAAAAAATACAGAAGTTAGTTTCTTCCGCACAGTTCGTTACAGATCATAAATCTATGAAATAGCTCGAAATAATTATTATTATGTAACAAAATGCAACAGTTTGGAGATCAATTTGAATATTTTACGGTCTTAATGTTAGTTTTGACACGCAATTCTCAGGTGCTTTCGTATTTTAATCTAGATGGAGCATGCACAACGCATTGAAGTAGTATTATTCTGTAAAGTTCACTTGGAACCCCACTCAAGTGAGCGCACACAATTCGAATGCGAACTCATGCATTTGTTTTTAAAAGTAAATCGTCGAACGTGATTTGACGTTTTGTGTTTAGCTTTTGGTAAGTGGCCAGTAACTTTTGGAGGCATGAAAGGCACCATTACAATCTAGACACAGCCAAAATGTGCCTGTAATATCACATGCAGCCATGCTTTCATTCTGCTTGGCGGTAAATCTTCTTCTGTTTTCTTGCCAATTCGGTAACATATCAACATAACAAGCACTCCCTTATTGGGTATACGCTTTCATTCCTGCCTGGTCACGATGCCACGTTGCTTCTTTCCAGTTCCCAAGAAAGACATCCGGGTCGTACCGAAGATGACGGTACCACAGTATAAATATGGATATTTATACTGTGGTACCGTTATCTCCTTCGTTACAATGAGTTACCAATTCTTTTTCCCGGGCCCACGCGGGGACGAGCTTGTTGCCATCAACCGGGCACAAGTCTAGATTCCGCCGCCGGAGTGCTACTGCGAAGAGCCCAATATCACTTTGCCTGGCCAGGGGATCGAACGAAAGGCCTCATAATCAGCAGTAACGAGGCAGGTAAACACCTTATTATAAGTACACTGCACCAATTAGCCAAAAAACAAAACACAATCACATGACAAAGAACTCATTCAACACGGAATTCCGCCTACATTGTCCCACACAATAATGTTCCTAGAACGGTTTTTTTGCCGAAAAAACTGTGTAAAACAAAGGAGATCCGATTTAGTGGAATACACATGTTTTGAACAATATAATTAGAGACCTTTAAACTAGGGTCATGTGTTTAATGTGGTCACAAGCGTGTAAAGGTCTGTGGAGTGTGCTGTATACATTTTTAAGTAGGCCTTGATTGGAAATATACGGGAAGAAATTTTGGACGTTACTGCTTCATCATCTGTTTAGCCTTTGCTCAATTACGTTGGGGTCGTCTTCCAGTGTTACCAGATGAAGCTGAATACCAGCAAGCGAAGTATGTACCACCGCAAGCACTAGCACGAGCACTGGTGCGAGCATTCGCGCGAGCACTGGCACGAGCACAAGACTAGCACGAGCACTTGCTTCCAGGACTATCCCTCACCCTTGTCTTAAAGCAATTCTCTTATTTCACAACTGCGAATGATTAAATTCACGGCTACTCCGCTATTAAGTCGTGAATTACATACAATTTTATACACTTTCAGATTCGTTGCACTCAATCACTCGAGCAATGATTGTGGGCAAAAAGATAAATGGGTTTTTATGTTATTTATTTACTAAATACTTTTAAGGTACGATACCAGTGTTTAAGCCTTCGTGTGCCCGGAACGTAGATCCACGCGAGACACAATAGGTTTTTAATTGTGTCTATATACTCGGCGGCATACGAAAGGTTAATCTTTGTTTTGTAATATTTTGAAAGGGTAGGGTATGCACTAAGCGTTGCGCTTACCTAGGTTGGTCTATGGATAGGTGACCACCCATTACATACCCAGTTTCCTCCGTGCCTCGGAAACCACGTTAAGCCGTTGGTCCCGGTTGTCATTTATAGATCTTTGACATTAGTTACAGGTAGTCAGTGGCCCGAAAGTTCGACAGCCAGTTTTACCAAGGGGTATCGTATTACCCAGTACTAACTGGTAGTACAGATAGGCAGTCGTTCCATGTAAAAATCTGGTATCCAGCTGCATACGGTTAGACTGGAAGCTGACCCCAACACAGTTGGGAAAAGGCTTGGCAGACGATGATGATGGTATGCACTATGCGTTTTTGAATGTCTTAGCCTCCTCATTGGTCTAGTGGTCGCCAGTGTGACTACTGAACCTGGAGTCCTGGTTACGATTTCCGGTCGTACAAACACTTATTGGTCTTATTCTCTTTGATGTCATAATTATTATAACAATAATAACCTGCTCCCGACACCGGCAGACTACTATTTTTAAATGTTTTTATGTGGATTTTTTTCTACGAGGTCTACCGTGACGCCTTCTGGCTGTGTTAGGGCTCGAGAAAGTGGTAATATAGGCATGCGGCAGACGTGGCCAGTCCAGTCCCACTTCAGATTAGCGGCTTTTTGAGCAACGTCAGTAATTTGTGTTTTTAATTTAAAAAATTGCAGTTCATTAAAACAGACAGTGACAAAACGTTAGAAAAAACATTTAAGTAGTGGTCCCGGCCACAATACCGCTTCGTATGTTTCCACAATAATCTAGTTAAAATCGCAGCAAAAAAGCGGAACTTTTTGGTACCTTTTTTGTCACCTTCAAGAACGTAACAATGCCCATGTATTTGATACCATATTGTGTTATTTTGTTGCCTAAATAATAACGACGCACGGGTCGATCTACAAGGTTAAGCAGCTCTTGTCAAGGTTGGTCTATGGATGGGTGACCGCCTATTACATACCGTGTGTACTCCGTGCCTCGAAAAACATGTTAAGCCGTTGATCCTGGCTGTCACTTGTAGATTAGATTTTTTGTAGATAAACTACATGGGCATTAAATACAGGGTGTAACAAGACCCTTAACGAAGCCGAAAGACACTTGTTCTCCCTGTCATTTCGATTATTTTTTTGTTCTAGACCATACCTGGGAACCTTCTAGTTACGGAGATTTTGGGGGCCAAATTTCCTACTTATTCACAAGTTTTTTTTTTTAAATACCTGTTTTTAATGTAAGGTTTTTACTTTAAACACCTCCACGACCCCCGTACTATGCAATCCATCCATCAGCACAATGTTTTTACGTTAAATTGAGTCCTACCGCAAAACGCGATCTTTCACCTAAAAAAAAAGTCGTTTCCCAGCGTTTCGCGTAAAGTTACTTAGTTTTAATATAATGCTTGGTTGACGGCTTCGTGAAGCGTCCTGTAACACCCTGTATAACTAGCGAAAAATATGTAGTGTAAAATTCGGATACAGTTCTGCCCACCACTACGGGAAACACAACTGTGATGTTATGTTAAGTAATAGATACATATCTAAGTTACATGATTAACTTAATTATGGCTATCAGTACATGAATGTATGTAATTGTTTCCTATAGGTAATTATGTTTTTAGTTCACATTACCTTATTTAGAACGCAAATCGTAGTAATTAACAAATTGTGGGTAGTACTTGATAATTATTAATTACATACAGGTTGGTCGGTTAGTAAATTAACATTACGTAGAGGAAAATACCAGAGGGTCAGTCGTTCTAAAAGCGTTTCGTGTTTCTATACAAAGAGTTCAGTTTGGGCCGAAAGTTGTGCCGATAGCCGATTAATCGTCTTTGGTTTCGGCGAAATCGACCGTCTGATAATGAACTATACAGGATGTAAGACCCCCCGCAGACTGATGGGGTGAGTTATCATACTATGATTATTTCAAGAACAGTACAAGAAATTATTTCAGGATTATTTGTTTTATTTCCTCATACGCAATGTATCGTTACCTTGGCAAAACGCACGTACCGAACGGCAAGCGCGACGGCGAGTTGATCTCTGTAGCTAGCAGGAAGTGAACAGCTGATTTCACGCGTCGTTCGCAAGAGTATTTCAATATTAATTGTTGTTTTTTATTTTATCTTAGCCGTATTATTTATATTAATGAAGTGCTGCGTACAGATAATGTAATTTTACAAAGAAATAAAACTGAAACTAATTATTTCCACAAGCATTCACAAAATTATTACATAAAAAATACGCTCAATATTTTTGAGGCAAGATCATGTGCCAACAAAAAAATATGATTCAAAATAAGCTCCACAGTTTGTGGAGGGCAAAAAACGAAAAAAAAAGTATTTCGCGGGCTACCATATGAGAACCCCAGTAATATGAAACACATTGAAAACACGGGAGGTCTGATTTTAACAAGACAAAAAAAATCTACGACCAAAATTGTCCTGTGAAGTAAAAAGGCAGAACCTGTCAAACAAGGTTCTAGAGGAAATATAACACTCGCCCAAGGCAGTTGTTTAATCAATGATAAATAATTATTATAAGTCCGAAGGCCCCATACTTATAAAAGTGATAGAACTCTTTGTGAAGGAGAACTGCCACCAAAACTTTTTGTTAGTACAAAAGAGGTTTTGGTGGCAGTTCTGTTCAGTGACACAGAAACTTTTCATTAGTAATCAAAATCAAAGCATTTATTTCAAGTAGGCCAGTTACAGGCACTTTTGAATTGTCAAAACAAAGATAACAATGAAATGTAACTACAGTCCCAGTCACAAGACATGAAAACTGTGAAAGTACTGTAGTTGCCCATTCCCTAGCGTAGATCTCTATGTAGAAGAGCGGGCAAGAAACTCCATGAACACTCTATTAAATCAGCAGATTGTTACAAAACCTTGGTTACATCATTCATGATTGAGATGTACTATGTGTGAACGATGTAGCAAGACGTACACGTTAAAAGTGAAGATAGTAAAAACAAACAGGCCAATTAAAAAAAAAAAACAATTTTGACGGCGCGGTTGGCGCAGTGGCTGAGCGATTGACTGCTGCGCTGCGTGTCGCGGGTTCGATTCCCGCACGGAACAAATATTTGTATGGCTTACAGGTAGTTCTGCCCTGATAACAAAGAATGCAGTAATCGACATTTTTGAGATTTTCACTTTTTTTCAGAAATGGCATCCCAAGAGGTTCACGTACATGAAAAAAAAATATTTTCATAAAAAAATTCACTCGAAGTATGTTTTTTATGTAATGATTTTCGCCGTACTTGCATAAAAAATGCTTCAATGATAAGAAAAAACGCAGTATTAAACATGACCTAAGAAAGAATGCAGTACTTGCAAGAATACCCTAAAACAGAATGCAGTAATATCCACTACTGTATTATTTTGTTTTGAATTCAGCAGACAAATTGCTAAATTAAAACGTAGTACTCCACATTACTGCATTTAAGTGTAGTAAAGGCTTGCGAAATCGTAGCAGTGCGATCCATTGCCGCGTTCTGTCCTAGTAAATCAGTTCGGCGACGTCATTCGGTGGAGTAATACGTGTGCCACGAGCGGGCTCCGGTGGGAATCTTGTTGTTTTTTCGACGCAACGAAATTTGGGTGAATTTACCTAATTATGATAGTCTACTTTAACTTCGATCAAGTAGTTTACAGCAATTTAATGACATTCACATTAGTTTGATATTAACGCCAGGAAAGTTATTGGTAGATACAGAAGTCAATCTAATACTCGTAGGTACTATATAAATTGTCCCAAGATATTTATTTATCTGAACTTTGTAATGCAAAAGTTTAGCAACAAAAACAAAATTCTAACTAGGTACTTAGTGGACGGTTGTGAATTATCGTTTTCAACCGACTTCTTTAAGCCACTATTAGTTCTTTTGCTCCAATAAATATTACGTAAGTTTAAAACATGAATTTTTGTTTAAGTATACCTACATTGTTTTGGTTTTAGTGTTATTTGATTGGTTTACATATAAAAACGATAGGAAGTTATGTAAATAGAGCAATCTGTTTTAAAGTTACTAAGGGTCTTGTATTTAAAGAACAAACAAACTATTAACACAAAAAGTTTACAGAATGAAAACATAAATCAAACTGTAGGTCTACAGTTTGATTTATGTTTTTATTCTGTAAACTTTTTGTGTTAATAGTTTGTTAATATTGGAGATTAAGTTAATTGGTTTTAATATTGGAGAAAACGATTTTTTCAATGCGGGTGGCAGGTGTACTTGCGGATTCAACAACACTAGCGCGAGCGCTTGGCGCCGTGCGTAGGTTAGGGTATGAAAAGTCCAGGGCTGCGGGACTGTTCGAAAGAGATACCGCGGCCCTGGAACACAAAGGGCAAAGGAAGGAACATGGATGGGTTTTAGTCAGTAAAAGTCTGACACTCCCTCCTGCTCAGCCCAGAGCGGGAGGGGTTATTTGATGATTTCCCATCGGTAAAAAAAAAAAAAAAAAAGGGTATGAAAAGTGAAGTATCTACATAAACGAATTTGACTTCGGTACCTATGTATTTCTTTTTATTGCCTTCTTCATAATTCTACCTTAAAATTATTCCTATTAATTCTTACTTGAATCCATATGCAGTATTTAATAAATCAATCTGTATCTATAAATCAGTGTTACGAAGTGCGGATGTTTTAATTTTATTATTTTTCGATCAATAAACGAAACTTCCTAAGCAACAGTGCAACACGGAACTACCTTCTGCTTGAAAGAGTCTGATTTAATTTAGAAATTAAGAAAGCGCTAAATGGTTCGTAGATGATGCCAATATTGTACCTACTTAATTAATGTTAATTAAAAGTCTGACTAAATTTTGTTATTTTTAGTTAAATGTCGTAATAATTATTTTCTTATTAAAACTATATTTTCAAAACTATGTTTTTTTTTATTGCACTTAAAAGAACATGAAGTAGGTTTTTAACATCCGTATAGTTTACTCATTACTTTATTTGCATTCCACGATGTAAAAACTTAGGAAACCTTAACCTGAAAATGCACCTATTAAGTCCTTGAGAAGATACTTAAGTACACTTCAACTTAGTTCCGAGCATATAATAATGGCAATAATTACTAAAAAATAATGCAGTAATCGACTTGTGCTAAGACATAATGCAGTAATACGCGCAAGTGCCGCATTTAGTTTTAGTATGCTGTGACTCGGAAACGACTTGATACTAAACCGAAACGCAGTAATACGTATTATAATTGCATTTATTAGTAAATTAAATAAAGGAAAATTATCTTGTAAAAGCTTGATTTTTTTCCGAATTTTTAGATATATAATATGACCAATAAAATACGAACATCTTGCTCAGATGATACGAAATATGTTTTTTGCGTTTATCTCGTAACCGCCATTTTGCGATTACTGCATTCTTAGTTATGACGGCAGAGTTGTTCCGGGTCTGGCTGTTTGTGTATGTGAATTTAAATGTTTGTAAACGCACTCACGATACAAGAGAAATTCCTAGAGTGGGCAAAGGTTTATTAAAAAAATAAAAAATAATAAGTCGTCGAAACTAAGAGATGAGTCACACATTCTAAGGCGATAGTCTGCTTGTGCAAAACTCAGAAATTCACAGCAAAAACAAATCGTGTGTGCGGGGGTAGGCTAGGTGTCAAAGGGGGAGGCCCCTTTGACACCTAGTCGTACTTAAATTATTTGAGATGATGCTAGAGTTGCTCTACCTGTATATTAACTGACTTAAAAAAAATAAGGATATAAATTCTATGCTTATAAACCTTTGGGGGTATGGAGAACAGGGTGTAAACTTCTTCATCCCCCATAGAAAAGGGGAGAATTCTCCGACCAGACGGGTGTTGTGTCTGGTGAGCTACTGGTAGTTGTCGGGTTCTGCTATATAGTCTTAAGTCGCGGACAACTTTACTTGCGCGATGTAGGATTTCAATGTTTAGTTCTTTGTCTGTGACATAGATGGCGCTGTAGTACTTTTTGTTCAATGTTGATGCAGTATTCTTCCGCTTCCGCTTTCGCTACAAAACAATATGCTGTTTCCTACCAAATTCCAATTTCTACTCGGTCAAAATGTATAAAACTATTTTTTTTACCTGAATTACTGTGTTCGCGGAATGATGTAATGCATACGTGGCAAGCCTTTGTGCCTCGATGTCCCTTCCGCCCTATATCTTCATTATCTGCCTAGCCTTTTCCCAATTATGTTAGGATCGGCTTCTAGTCGAACAGGATGCAGCTGAATACCAGTAGGCATCGATGTATAGTCATCGATGTAACAATTTTCGCAGTATACAGGGTGTAACCCTTTACGAAGCCGTCAACCAAGCATTCTGTACATCAAACTAAATAACTACGAAACGCCTTTTTTTTTGGGGTGAAAAGTCACGTTTTACGTTAGGACTCATTGTTACGCCCTCAAAACATTGTGCTGATGAATGGATTGAATAGTATGGGGGTTGTGGAGGTGTTTAAAGTAAAAATCTTACATTCAAAACACGTATTTAAAAAAAACTCGTGAAAAAGTTGGAACTTTGACCCCCAATATCTCCGAAACTAAAAGGTTCCCAGGTATGGTCGAGAACAAAAAAAAATCGCAATGACGGGGAGAACAAGTGCCTTTCGGCTTCGTGAAGGGTCTTGTACACCCTTTAGTATTTCAAACTCATATAGGGAACCCGTATTTTACGTGGAGCGACTGCCTATCTGACCTCCACAACCCATTTAGTAGGTACGCCTTCCGCCTTCTTCCAGGGCCATCCGCCCTGTATGAAGCAATTAAATAAGTGTCTAAGATTGCGAATTATATTCTTACACGTTCACAAAGTGATTGGATAACCATTCATGTAGATAAGATTCAGATTAGCCACAAATAAATGGCTTTTATTGTCTGACCTTTGCAAATGAATAGTGTATTGAGCAATTATGTCTCTTTGCAATAGAAACTGAAAGTCTAGTTGCATGTGAGACGAATTTAATTTATTCAGTCACTATTAAAGACTGTACAATGGAAGAATTGCTAAAGCTGAGTTACATACGTATAAAATCACGCATGTAATCTTCGAAGGGTTAGGTAGAGGTGTACCTCCAAATGGTACACCCACATTTCGCCAGTTAAGTTTTTATTAAGTCCCATGTAATGGAGGGCGAGTTTATTGCCATCAAACAGGCACAAATCCAGACTCCGTGACTGCTGCTGACAAATTTCTGATGTAAAAACTCACACTTGGCCTGACCTGGAAATCGGATCCAGGACTTCATGCAGTCACACTGACCACTAGACCAACAGGCAACTAGGTAGTTGTCAGGCTCATATGGGATTTGTTGCGTCAGGTTAGCTGCATGCACAGTGACTCTTGCAGAGTCTTCATGCAATGGATTCTTGAAGATGAAAGGCACCGTGGAGGCCGGCCTAGAAAAGGGGGACGAGAGGAGGGCTGCTTCAAGGCCGCGCAGCCAAAAAACACCTGAAATAACTTGGGTGAGGCCTTTGCCCAGCTATGGAGAGTAAATCAAAAGTAAGGCAATGAACGGCGCAGATTGATCGCAGAATGGATGGCCAAAATGTTGCATATGATGATCATGTTGTTGATGTTCTGCAGAAGCAACGACTAACCGACAGGTGGAGTATGAATAGGCCTTTTACAAGGTGACTTGTTGACTTGGTGAAGGTTGCAGGAATCTGCTAGATGTGAGTAGGACTGGACGTAGTGGCGATGCTTGGAGAGGTATTTATCAGTAGAAGACGTCTTTTGGCTAAATGATGATGATGGTGATCTTTTTCTTCGTATCGCTGGCACGATTTTTTTATATTTTGTTAGCCCAGAACTTCGCAACTTCCACCGCGTCGTCGGTGGCAGCGCAGAGGTCACTTCCGCTGCATGTTTTTGGGCTAAGAGGGCAGGATAGGAGGTGGGGCATAGTTTGTGATACAGCTCCACAACCACACCTCGCTGCTGTTTTATGGAGGTGATGATTATGATGATGACTATCGTCATATCATTGGCAGCCGTTTTCCACACTTTGCTAAGTATATGTAGACCTTCTTTTTTATCGTGTGGTTAGTACCTAACCTGGTGTCAGAGTTTTTATGCCAACCATGGGCCTCTGACTTGGCTTTACATGCCGTCGAGAAATATCTCTCAGGCGTGCTGGTTTCCGCACGATGTTTTCTTCACCGAAGCAAGTGATAAATTATACAATACGCACATGAATACAGAATATCAGAGGCGCGGGTTTTTGGATTAAATACTTAGATAATCCTGCATGTGTAGATGCCATACGGAACCCTAAACTAATCTAGAGCAACAAGAAACAGTTGCCTAACGGTACAACAAACGAAAATTAACAGCTTTTTCATACGTTACGAGATATTCACTGAATTGTCTTTGCATGTACAAAAGTATAAAAAATATTGCATGGTGGGAACCGTGAGCTAATCTCTTGCTAAATGTTAAAATGTAATATTCGCACTAGTTTTACATGCGTCTGCACCTGCGATTACTGTAGTACTATTCTGTGAAGTTCACTAGTTCACCTCACTCAAGTGAGCACACACAATTCGAAAGCAAACTCATTTATTTTTAAAGTAAATCATCGCGATTTTAAAAATAAGTCATCCGTAAATCACAAAAATTAAAATTCGAACGGTGTTTGATGTGTGTGTTCGAATTTTGAAGAGATGCAGATTTTTGGAATTTATGGATGTTTTATTTTTAATCATAAGCAATGAAATATTAGTAATAATAGTTTAGTTGGAGGTTCAAACCCATTTTATTTTCTGGTGCCGGAACCAAAAATTCGAAGCTAAATCGCACTGGGTCCGGATTGGATTACGGACTACTTGTGTCCCAGCAGTGGGAACAATATGGGTTGATCATGCCAGGCTTTGTAATGTTTAGTCTTACAGAGTAAAATAATGACTAACAAACATTCAGTCATATTTAAGTGTTGATTATTATAATTAAGATTAATAAAACAAGCGGCAGTATTGCAGTAAACTAGTTTTTATGCGTCATTGTGTGTCGGAAATACCGATTTTCCGTATTCCGGATAAAATAATGAGATTGAAATCTTTTTAGCCTTGCGTCGAATTGAACTGATTTATCTGCTTACTAATCTACATTTTAATTTCAGCGTGTAATTGAAGCCGGTCAGCGAGTTCTCCGATATCAGCTTGGGTATTAATTTGGGTGCTATTTAATGCTCTCCGTGTTCGTAAATTTTGAGTTCTAAATCTTCCGCTTTTGTAAGGATCTCTAAAAAATACTTAGTCTACTACTACAGCAATCCATTGCTGGAGATAGGCCTCTTCAATCGCACATCATACAGCTCTTATCTGCCATCCTGAAAAACATCACTTCGAAATTCGAACAGTGTCTCGTTGTGAATCCGCGATGATTTACTTTAAAAACAAATAAGTTCGCTTTCGAATTGTGTCCGCTCACTTGAGTGAGGTGATCTAGTGAACTGTTAGACCAATTGACGACCCGAATGGCGCAGCGGTAGTGAGGCTGCCTTACGTACTTAGGGTCCCGGGTTCGAATCCCGGTAGGAGCAAATGTTTGTGTGATGAGCATGGACATTTGTTTCCGAGTCATGGATGTTTATATGTATTATAAGTATGTATTTACAAACAAAAAGTATCTATGTAGTATTATCAACTATCTGGTGTCCACGACACAAGCCTCGTTGCTTAGTGTGGCACCTAGATGGCGCCGTGTGTAATGTCCAGCGATATAAAAAAAAAAAAAAAAAAAAAAAAAAAAAAAAAAAAAAATTTCGCTTAAAGGGACTACTGGTTTCTGATTAGCAAGCTAATGGAATAGCAAGTGGCATAGTTTCCTGATGGTTTCCGTCATCTTTAGTATGGCGATATTTTCTAATTTATCGTAGCTCGTTGCGATATCGCTACCATTTTGTAATAGATTTACACGTTATTTAGAATGTATGAGTTTACAGTCATAAATATTATGATATTTTATATAAAGATTATTAATACTACTTTCAAATTTGCAAGCATTATACTGTCTCTGAATGCTGTTCTATTCTATGCTTTGCCTTTTCCCAACTTTGTTGAGGCTTGCTTCCAGTCTAACCTAATGCAGCAGAATACTAGTATTTTAATTGTAGGTATGTTCGTGAACGGGCGCTGTCAGTTGTGACTGGTCATCTCTTAGCTACCACGGCTTATTTGAATTAATTATTTTTATTTTTTTGAATTGTCTTTTTGTTTTTACTATGGACACTTTTAGCGTGCACATCTGATTACATCGTTCTCACATAGTGTACCATCTCAACATGAATGATGTAACCAAGGTTTTGTAACAATATGCTGATTTATAAGAGTGTCCATGGAATTTCTTGCCCGTTCTTCTCCATAGAGATCTACGCTAGGGAATGGGCAACTACAGTACTTTCACCGTTTTTATGCCTTGTGACTGGGACTGTAGCTACATTTCATTGGTATCTTTGTTTCAACAGTTCAAAAGTGCCTGTAACTGGCCTACTTGAAAAAAATGCTTTGATGATTGATTGATATCGTCTGACACCTCCTGCTAAAATTCGCCCCCTTTTGGTTTACCAACAATTTACACTAGAACCGTTGTATTTTACACGAGCAAACACAGTACCTCTTGGTAAGACTGGCTGTCAGCCTTTGGTGCTTCACAACGACAAAAAATGATAGCCTAGACAAATGTCATAACATGCTTTTCGGGCCACAGAGGAGTATGATGTGTAGTGGACCTCTTCTGACACATTCATACATAAACTCTTGCCTTTTTACATGGGTAGCCAAAAACTATAGAACGCCACCTGCCTCGTACAGCAGATGTAACGTGTATGAACGAGTTGCGAAACAGCCCAAACCGACACTTCCCAATTATTTTACGAAAGTTCGGCTGTTCTTGCGCTTCTACTGAATTATTTGTAAAATAAACTAAACTAGCTTTCGCCCGCGGGTTCGCTCGCGTAAAACTACAATTTGACAATCAATTCGGGTTGTACTCCGCTTGTAATAATATAATTCAATCATGATTCGAAAGACACGTGGCGCCATCTATTAGAACGTTATTGTTGTTTTTCTCGGGAATAGACCTTTTTTTCGGGATGAAAGGTACCTTAAGTCCGTTTCTGTACACCTGACAACGTTTATTATGCAAAATTTCAGGATGATCGGTTCAGTGGTTTAGGCGTGAAATGATAACAAACAAACTTAGTTTCGCATTCATAATATTAGTAAGGAGTAGGGATAAGGAAGTAAGGATTTATATCCTTACTTCCTTATCCCTACTCCTTCACCCTCCCCTCCCCCTCCTCCCTCCTCCTTTTCTTTCCCTTCCTCCTTTCCTTCTCCTTCCTTCCTTCCTTCTTCCTTCCTTCCTCCTCCTTTTTCATTTACTTATGTAAATGAAAAATCAATATTATATCCGATGGCAGTTTTAGTTCCTTACAAACTCTTTTCGCCTCGTCCATGTTCAATCATCTGGTTATTAACGCACGCAAGTTGCAATACAAATCTTCCTAAACGGTATAGACTACCAGACATTATGCAGACTAAGCCTACTTGCAGCTAATATATTGCGCGTGGGCAAATCAGGGCTCTCACTTTCGCCCATTCCGGTCTATGGACCGGACCGAGCCAATGAGCCGTTCACTAGGCAGTCAATTGTTTACTAAGCTCGGTGATTGCGTAGATGTGTGGTTATCGGGTGAAATAGATGGAATACAGTTACCTATAATTTATTGTATTTTATTTACGTATACGTCTTTTTCTCGGTTGCCAGAGATGGATGTGACTCCATTTGTGTCATGACACAGTTGGCACAGTTGGCATGGACCATGGTCCTATCTAACTAACCACACCTAACTATGCACAGGAGACCGACAATTAGGCATTGAGTTAGGAGTCATCTAGTGTTGGTGAAAACCGACAATTAGGCATTGAGTTAGGAGTCTCTTAGGTTTGGTGAAAAGCAATAATTAGGCATTGACTTAGGTGACCCTTAGGGTTGGTGAAAACCGATAAATAGGCATTGAGTTAGGAGTCGTCTAGTGTTGGTGAAAACCGACAATTAGGCATTGAGTTAGGTGGTACTTAGGGTTGGTGAAAACCGACAATTAGGCATTGAGTTAGGTGGCCCTTAGGGTTGGTGAAAACCGACAATTACGCATTGAGTTAGGAGTCATCTAGTGTTGGTGAAAACCGACAATTAGGCATTGAGTTAGGAGTCATCTAGTGTTGGTGAAAACCGACAATTAGGCATTGAGTTAGGTGGCACTTAGGGTTGGTGAAAACCGACAATTAGGCATTGAGTTAGGAGTCATCTAGTGTTGGTGAAAACCGACAATTAGGCATTGAGTTAGGTGGCACTTAGGATTGGTGAAAACCGACAATTAGGCATTGAGTTAGGTGGCACTTAGGATTGGTGAAAACCGACAATTAGGCATTGAGTTAGGTGGCACTTAGGGTTGGTGAAAACCGAAAATTAGGCATTGAGTTAGGAGTCATCTAGTGTTGGTGAAAACAGACAATTAGGCATTGAGTTAGGAGTCATCTAGTGTTGGTGAAAACCGACAATTAGGCAATGAGTTAGGTGGCACTTAGGGTTGGTGAAAACCGACAATTAGGCATTGAGTTAGGTGGCACTTAGGGTTGGTGAAAACCGACAATTAGGCATTGAGTTAGGTGACCCTTAGGGTTGGTGAAAACAGACTGTTAGGCATTGAGTTGGGAGTCATCTAGTGTTGGTGAAATCCGAAATTAGGCATTGAGTTACGAGTCACTTAGGGTTGGTGAAAACCGACAATTAGGCATTGAGTTAGGTGGCCCTTAGGGTTGGTGAAAACCGACAATTAGGCATTGAGTTAGGAGTCATCTAGTGTTGGTGAAATCCGAAATTAGGCATTGAGTTACGAGTCACTTAGGGTTGGTGAAAACCGATAATTAGGCATTGGGTTAGGAGGCACTTAGGGTTGGTGAAAACCGACAATTAGGCATTGAGTTAGGTGACCCTTAGGGTTGGTGAAAACAGACTGTTAGGCATTGAGTTGGGAGTCATCTAGTGTTGGTGAAAATCGACAATTAGGCATTGAGTTAGGTGGCACTTAGGATTGGTGAAAACCGACAATTAGGCATTGAGTTAGGTGGCACTTAGGGTTGGTGAAAACCGACAATTAGGCATTGAGTTAGGTGACCCTTAGGGTTGGTGAAAACAGACTGTTAGGCATTGAGTTAGGAGTCATCTAGTGTTGGTGAAAACCGACAATTAGGCATTGAGTTAGGTGGCACTTAGGGTTGGTGAAAACCGATAATTTAGGCATTGAGTTAGGTGGCCCGTAGGGTTGGTGAAAACCGACAATTAGGCATTGAGTTAGGAGTCATCTAGTGTTGGTGAAAACCGACAATTAGGCATTGAGTTAGGTGGCACTTAGGATTGGTGAAAACCGACAATTAGGCATTGAGTTAGGTGGCACTTAGGTTTGGTGAAAACCGAAAATTAGGCATTGAGTTAGGAGTCATCTAGTGTTGGTGAAAACAGACAATTAGGCATTGAGTTAGGAGTCATCTAGTGTTGGTGAAAACCGACAATTAGGCAATGAGTTAGGTGGTACTTAGGGTTGGTGAAAACCGACAATTAGGCATTGAGTTAGGTGGCCCTTAGGATTGGTGAAAACCGACAATTACGCATTGAGTTAGGAGTCATCTAGTGTTGGTGAAATCCGAAATTAGGCATTGAGTTACGAGTCACTTAGGGTTGGTGAAAACCGATAATTAGGCATTGGGTTAGGAGGCACTTAGGGTTGGTGAAAACCGACAATTAGGCATTGAGTTAGGTGACCCTTAGGGTTGGTGAAAACCGACAATTAGGCATTGAGTTGGGTGGCACTTAGGGTTGGTGAAAACCGACAATTAGGCATTGAGTTAGGTGACCCTTAGGGTTGGTGAAAACCGACAATTAGGCATTGAGTTGGGTGGCACTTAGGGTTGGTGAAAACCGACAATTAGGCATTGAGTTAGGAGTCATCTAGTGTTGGTGAAAACCGACAATTAGGCATTGAGTTAGGTGGCACTTAGGGTTGGTGAAAACCGATAATTTAGGCATTGAGTTAGGTGGCCCGTAGGGTTGGTGAAAACCGACAATTAGGCATTGAGTTAGGAGTCATCTAGTGTTGGTGAAAACCGACAATTAGGCATTGAGTTAGGTGGCACTTAGGGTTGGTGAAAACCGACAATTAGGCATTGAGTTAGGAGTCATCTAGTGTTGGTGAAAACCGACAATTAGGCATTGAGTTAGGTGGCACTTAGGATTGGTGAAAACCGACAATTAGGCATTGAGTTAGGTGGCACTTAGGTTTGGTGAAAACCGAAAATTAGGCATTGAGTTAGGAGTCATCTAGTGTTGGTGAAAACAGACAATTAGGCATTGAGTTAGGAGTCATCTAGTGTTGGTGAAAACCGACAATTAGGCAATGAGTTAGGTGGCACTTAGGGTTGGTGAAAACCGACAATTAGGCATTGAGTTAGGTGGCACTTAGGGTTGGTGAAAATTGACAATTAGGCATTGAGTTAGGAGTCATCTAGTGTTGGTGAAAACCGACAATTAGGCATTGAGTTAGGTGGCACTTAGGGTTGGTGTAAACCGACAATTAGGCATTGAGTTAGGTGGCACTTAGGATTGGTGAAAACCGACAATTAGGCATTGAGTTAGGTGGCACTTAGGATTGGTGAAAATTGACAATTAGGCATTGAGTTAGGAGTCATCTAGTGTTGGTGAAAACCGACAATTAGGCATTGAGTTAGGTGGCACTTAGGGTTGGTGTAAACCGACAATTAGGCATTGAGTTAGGTGGCACTTAGGTTTGGTGAAAACCGAAAATTAGGCATTGAGTTAGGAGTCATCTAGTGTTGGTGAAAACAGACAATTAGGCATTGAGTTAGGAGTCATCTAGTGTTGGTGAAAACCGACAATTAGGCAATGAGTTAGGTGGCACTTAGGGTTGGTGAAAACAGACAATTAGGCATTGAGTTAGGTGGCACTTAGGATTGGTGAAAATTGACAATTAGGCATTGAGTTAGGAGTCATCTAGTGTTGGTGAAAACCGACAATTAGGCAATGAGTTAGGTGGTACTTAGGGTTGGTGAAAACCGACAATTAGGCATTGAGTTAGGTGGCACTTAGGATTGGTGAAAATTGACAATTAGGCATTGAGTTAGGAGTCATCTAGTGTTGGTGAAAACCGACAATTAGGCATTGAGTTAGGTGGCACTTAGGGTTGGTGTAAACCGACAATTAGGCATTGAGTTAGGTGGCACTTAGGTTTGGTGAAAACCGAAAATTAGGCATTGAGTTAGGAGTCATCTAGTGTTGGTGAAAACAGACAATTAGGCATTGAGTTAGGAGTCATCTAGTGTTGGTGAAAACCGACAATTAGGCAATGAGTTAGGTGGCACTTAGGGTTGGTGAAAACCGACAATTAGGCATTGAGTTAGGTGGCACTTAGGATTGGTGAAAATTGACAATTAGGCATTGAGTTAGGAGTCATCTAGTGTTGGTGAAAACCGACAATTAGGCATTGAGTTAGGTGGCACTTAGGGTTGGTGAAAACCGACAATTAGGCATTGAGTTAGGTGGCACTTAGGATTGGTGAAAATTGACAATTAGGCATTGAGTTAGGAGTCATCTAGTGTTGGTGAAAACCGACAATTAGGCAATGAGTTAGGTGGCACTTAGGTTTGGTGAAAACCGAAAATTAGGCATTGAGTTAGGAGTCGTCTAGTGTTGGTAAAAACAGACAATTAGGCATTGAGTTAGATGGCACTTAGGGTTGGTGAAAACCGACAATTAGGCATTGAGTTAGGAGTCGTCTAGTGTTGGTGAAAACCGACAATTAGGCATTGAGTTAGGTGGCACTTAGGGTTGGTGAAAACCTACAATTAGGCATTGAGATAGGTGTAACTTAGTGTTGGTGAAAACAGAAATTAGGCATTAAGGTAGGTGTCACTAAGTGTGTGCAATGCTCTCTCTCTGTATGAGATGAGGCCTTTGCCCTGCCGACCACAACCGTGAAAATACCAGTTTAACGTTATTTGTTTCATTATTCCAAATTGACCTCTCACTGAACCTGAAAACGAACTCACAATGATATCGACACCTATTGTGTTACACAAAGAGAAACACCCGTTTTCACCAACAACTAAACTAATGCTAGAAATTCAACTTTCTACTCTCAGCGTATGGTTGAAAATCCAACAGTATGGTTTTATTTTAGGCAAACAAAACAGACTTGTATTTCGAATGACACTATAGACTATGTCATTGTGCTGTATTTGCACGGAAGTATAAAGTACTGACGTGGCCGAAACTTTCATTAGGCTAGTTATGAGTAATTGTGAGTCATGAAGGTTTACTTGCTCTATAACGATTTCACGTACATTTTACGAAATAAATAAAATTGAAATACACACACACATACACTTTTTACTGAATGCATAATTATGAAATTCTTAAGGGTGTAACAAGACCCTTAACGAAGCTGAAAGGCATTTGTTCTACTCGTCATTGCGATCATTTTATTATTCTAGACCATACCTGGGAACCTTTTAGTTACGGAGATATTGGGGGTCAAAGTTCAAACTTTAGTAAGTTTTTTTTAAATACATGTTTTATATAAGATTTTTACTATTAACACCTCTACGACCCCTGTACTATTCAATCCATCCGACAGAACAATGTTTTGAGTGCGTTTTATTGAGTCCTACCATAAAACATGATTTTTCACCCCAAAAAAAAAGTCGTTTCCCAGCAATAATTTTTGCGTAAAGTTACTTAGTTTGATAGCGATTGAGAGCTATTGAGAGCGTATTGAGAGCTTCGTGTACAGTACCTACCTATTGAAAAAAAAAACACTGTTTTAATTTTTTATCGGTCTTCTGTTTTTTGCAGCTAATCTCCGAAACCCACTTTGATGAGACTTTTACTGGCAGATAGCTGATGATAGTGATATAAGGAGTAATTTTTATTTTAGAAAAAAAGTACTTAAGTGAACAATTTTTTTTATGAAATTCCACCACGCGGGCTTTTTTTACCTAATGAATAAATAATCTTTTACGTAAAAGGATTTACTTTCCGGTTGGTCCCATAGAAATTTCATCAAAAACGGTTCAGTAGTCTGTTTCTTTTCCTTGAATACAAATTTTTCTTCTTGGGCTATGTTGTTCATACCTATAACTTCTAGTTACAAAGTAATTAATTCATGACAAGAATTTCTGTGGTTAAGGGTACTAACTACTACTCAAAAGAGTAGTACAAAGTACAAAACTTTCTGCAAAAAAAGAAACACTAAAAAAGTCTAAAATAAATTTACCGTCGGAAGTCGGTGGCAAAAACGACAATGAAACAAACAAAGTCACCGACTTCTAAAAGTAGTTATTTCAGACTTTTTTAGTTTTTTTGGAAGTCGGTTTTTTTTTGCAGATTTTTTATTATTATTTTTAAAATTAGCGTATTTAAGTTACGTTTACACCGCGTTCGTGCTAGGGCTTCGGTACTACTTGCTAACCATCTGTAGGGACGGTAAGTATTTGCCACTAGTAAGTTTCCAAGTTACATCAGCAGTAAACCAGTTCGGCTGGTTTGGGCGTTACCGGCGAGACGGTAGAAATATGTGTCACCAATGAGCCAGCGAGTAATAGTATTACGACTTGTTGAGTGTTGGTAGGTGAGCAGAAATAATAAATGTATGTTTTTGTGATAATTCAACTAAACATTTACATGTCAGATCCGGTCATTGGTACAGACATAAAATGAATCGCAAGTACGCCAGTGGTGACATCACGCGATCTATTTACAAGTCTACCCACTCCACAGCGTGCTTCTACAGAGCCGTGACGTTTACTGCTCGAGGCGAGGACGACATTTAATCTGATCGCAGAGTTGAGATGTGTTATGTTTAAGTCCCATGAAGTAGGGGGCGAGCCTATCAACTGGGCACAAATCCAGACTCCGTGGCTGCTACTGAGAAATTCTTTATGGAAAAACCTAATGACACTTTCCCGACGCGGGAATCGAACCCAGGACCGCATGCTCAGCAGTCGCGCTCGTGGCCACTAGACCAACAAGGCAGTAGAAACAAACAAGATATTTATTTAATTCATATCCTTAATTCATTCACATACCAAGAACGTACAGCCTAAGCCCCTGAGGAAAGATGCGTGATATTCCACGAGACGACCAGGGAAGGATTTTAAACTTTCGTCTCCTGGGAGTTTTAAAAAAGGAATGAAGGTTACACACACAGGGTTCACAATCATTACCATCTTCCTGTTCTTGTCCCATTCTACTTGAGGTCGGTGCAACTCGTTTTCTTCTTCCATTCTCCGCTGTCAGACGTCACGGCATCATTTACTCCTTTCTCTTCAGGCGGGTTAAATAGCACAGAGCGCGCTGCTGCGCCATCCCTGGTAAGTCCCTTAGTCGCTTCTTACGACACCCACGGGAAGATATGGGTTGGTGCTATTCTTTACGTCCGACACCATACAATACCAACCAAATGGTCACATACGCAGTTAATATCAAGAATTGTAACTTGGGACCATTTTACGAAGTATAATGTGGTTCATTATTATTATCCTTAAGAGCGGCCAACCCGTCATACTTTTCATACGAACGCTCGTACGTGATTATGCAGTTGTTTCACATCTATCTTTGATTTTTTTGAACTAATAGGTATTTTATGCACTATATTTAAGTTTCCATGGTAACAAAAAATAAAAAAATGTAGAAACAAATTCAGTATAAGCCTCCAAAAATTGCTGTTTTGCACAAATTCTAACTGAACTTTGGCCGTTCATAATGTACTCATAAACTGTAAAAGTAAAGAAAACATCTCGATAGAAACCTTGCTCATGTAATGACAAATATTTATTTCACACACTTGTAAGACTTATTCAAAAACACGTATTTGCTGGAACAAGTTTAAGAAATTTTCGAACACTATTTTTCGTTCAATGTCATCGCGTTAGGCGGTATGAAGTGCGCGGGAGACGAGATGTACGGGGTCGGGGTGGGGTATGACGGGGGAATTGAAAGAAAATTGCCGCTGTGGCTCTGGATGAAACAAGAAGCTTTACGACCATGCTCGCGTTGACGATAGATGCACCGGGAAGGGCCCTCTTAAAGTGGAAGCGCAAGGGTAGCCCGCGAAATTTAAATTTCCTTAAGTTTATTACAATTTGCAGGTCAGGGTCAAGTTGTATATTGATGAAAATATGAATCACGCCAGTAACACGTATGGAGTTACAGAATTATAATCATTCAAATCATCAATACAACCCTCCAAGTTCATATAACCCCATTCAATAGCTATTTCATCAAAAAGTCACCCAATGGGATTAAATGAACTTGGAGGGTTGTATTGATGATTTGAATGATTATAATTCCATAACTCCATACGTGTTTCTGGCGCGATTCATTTTTTCATCAACATACAACCTGACACTGACCTGCAAATTGCAATTAACGTAAGAAAATTTAAATTTCGCGGGCTACCCTTGCGCATCCACCATAAATGATTTGAAGGAATGTTAAAAACTTGGTGGTCTAGCTTCAGATAAAACTTTAAGATTACCGGTTTCAATGAATACAAGGTCCTTTGTTAATTACTCTATTATACTATGTTAAACAACATAGATATCTTGTATGTCTATCTCTTCCGTATTTGCAACTGTATAACATTAAGTTAGTTACTTAAGAACCTTTCAAATCACATGGAACTTAAAACTTTCCTTAACCTGTAAACCAAGCAACGCGTAAAGATAAACAAATCATTATAATGTAGTTACTTCATGGTGTTATATTCGCAATATGATGATAATCAGAAGCAAGCAAAGCATACAACAGTAACATATTAATAGGGTTACCAACTTACCTTAAAGTTAGGAATATATTGAGCATTAATGTAGATGACTCTAAGAGAAGAGTAAGACCAAAGAAACGATGGATGGACTGTGTGAAGGATGATATGGCTAGAAAGGAGGTGTCTGATGAGATAACGAGTAACAGAGAAGTATGAAAGAAGAAGACATGCTGCGCCGACCACGAATAAATTGGGATAAGGGCAGGACGAATGATGCTGATAAAAAACCAATTAAGAGTGTAGATATATTAACATTTTCCCATGTGAGAAGTATTTCAAGTATCCACAATCCACAGTGGGAGAGGAAGAGGGCCCAGTGCGGCCCCTGTGTCCGAACTCTTTTTTCAATCATAATTATTTTCCTCCTACACCAATCTCATTTCGTTTGAGGTCTTTACAGAACGACTATAACTATTTGTATTTTATAACGGGCTGGTGTCCGCAACTCCACTTCCAAGCGCGTATTTTGCGTGCGGGTCTATAAAGTAACTATACTTCACTACATAGTATAAAACAAAGTCGTTTCCCGCTGTCTGTCCCTATGTATGCTTAGATCTTTAAAACTACGCAACGGATTTTGATGCGGTTTTTTTTAATAGATAGAGTGATTCAAGGGGAAGGTATTTATGTATTACATTGCACCCGTGAGAAGCCGGTGCGAGTCACTAGTCTATGCTAATGTTATAAAGAGGTAAAATTTATTTGTAAGTTTCTATGTATGGGGGTAATCTCTGGATTTACAGAACCGATTTTGAAAATTATTTCACTAATAGGAAGCTACATTATCCCCGAGTGCTATATGCTATATTTACAACGTGCCCGTGGACTAATTTCCGAACAAAACGCGAGCGAAGCCGCGGACAACAGCTGGTAATATTATAAAGAGGTAAAGTTTGTGAGTTTGTAGGGGGGTAATCTCTGGATCTACTGAACCGATTTTGAAAATTCTTTCACTAATAGGAAGCTACATTATCCCCGACTGCCATAGGCTATATTTACAACGTGCCCGTGGGGTAATTTTCGACCAAACCGCAAGCGAAGCCGCGGGCAACAGCGAGTCTTTCATATGTACAGTAGGTTGCATCAATTGGGTACCTCTGTTGTATTAAAGCTTTCTTACAAATGGGGTACCCAATTGATGCAGCCCACTGTACATCTTTATTAATTTAATTTTAACCATCATTACCTTTCATAAAATCCATCTTTTTTCCAAAAATCTCTCTTATCTGTTAGGTTCTTGCTTCCATATCATGTGTTACACATAATCCGTCCATTTTACTTTGATCGGTCCCTTTTCATATTCCACATAATTCAGTCTTCTATTTAATAAATCGTTTATTTCAGGTATCAACCCATAATTATAACTAATTACAGAAAATACATTAAAATAATATCACATTGCATTACATTTTTAAAATCAAAATTAAAATATTAAAATTAAAATCAAAATTTCTATAATTAAAATACAACAAAATTAGAATCAGAATTAAAGTCAAAAATTAAAATTAAAATCAGAATTAAAATCAAAATTAAAAATCAATATACAATCAAAATTAAAATTAAGCCAGGAGGAATTGATTGATTAAATGAACATACTGCACATTGTTAGTAAATCATACTTATAACTATGTTAGTATATTATTATTACATGTCATTGTCAACAATACTAATTATAAATTATAAATTTCTTAAATTACACTACACACATTTAATGTCCCGTTAAAATATGTTGACAAATTTTAACACAGCGTTCAGTACGTCTACCTAACCAAAGATAAACAAGCAAAAAAAAACCGATTAAAGTGATTTTATTTCGACCTAAAATATTAAATTGCCAGCGGCGGCGCTCTACAAGAAACACATCCACTAAGTGAAAATAAAATCACTTTAATCAGTGTTTTGTTTGCTTGGATATTTTTGGTTAGACGTACTGAACGGTGTGTTAAAATTTGTTCATCTATTTTAATGGGACCTTATATTCATTCATGCAAGATCAAATGCTGTCCCCAATAAATTGTTATAAGTATTTTTTACATAAATACCTTACATATTTTTCTTTATACATTATTATGTATCTGTGTAATATCATTGACGGTCCCTAAGCTCAACACTTTTTGCAACCTAGTTTTATTTTGTGCCATCTGGCACCCCTCGCATTGCAAAGCCCCTCGCATTCATTCTCATTTGTATAAAATCACACTTGCAATACTATACTTTTTATTCTGAATTGAAGATAATTTATTAGTTTGTTTTTAGGTAGTCGGTGGCAAAAAAGTCAATGAAACAAACAAAGACACCGACTTCCGAAAGTCAAGTTATTTTATAATTTTTTTTTTTTTTTTTTGTAAGTCGGTTTTTTTCGCAGAAAGTTTTTTATCCACTACGTTTTAATTTAAACAACATATACACACATCAAAAGTGTCTAGGGATCAACATATATTTTTGCAATAACTTTTCTCCTGATTGATATTAATTAAAATTTTCTTTAAGGATTCATCAAATAAAGTGTTTTCGTTTGTCACAGTAACGATAAACCAAGTCACCTTTGCATTAATAAAGAAATTTGCCATTTTCCTAATAAAGGGATTTTTGACATTTGAACCACTAACACAAAAGTTCGAAAAAAAGACTGAAATAACAGTTTTCTTTAAAATTTTATTGGGTAACTTAAACAATTAATAATCCGTGTTTCTACCGCGAACACTAACAACACAAGAACATCGGTTTGGCATACTCAAAATGAGTTCATCCAAATCACGCTGTGGAATGGCCGCCCATGTTCGTTGCAACAACAAAAAAAGGTCTTCTTGCGACTGGATACCCTCCATATTCGGCAGAGCTCTTCTCTGTAGCATATCCCATGCATGCTCAATCGGATTCAAGTCTGGCGACTGAGCAGGCCAGGGCAGGACATTGATGTTAGCTGCGGCGAGAGTCTGTCTTACAACTCTTGCGGTGTGCGGTCGTGCATTATCATGCATTAACTGAAATAAGGGACCGATTTGCACTTGTAGAGGAACGATGACGTCTGATACAATCGTCTCAGCATAAATTTGAGCGTTGAGGTTGCCTCTGATCCAAATCAACTCAGTTCTTCCGCCGATCCAAATACCCGCCCATACCATGATGGTTCCACCACTATAAGGATGGACTTCCTGGCAGGATTTTAATCGCTGTTGGCGTCCAGGGGTTCTCCAGTGTCGTATACGTCTTTTATCCGGTCTCATACCAAAACGAGACTCATCAGAAAAGCACACGAAACGCCATTGTTCTTCTGCCCAATTTCTGTGTTCAAGAGCCCATTGATATCGTATCCTACGATTGTGCATTGCTATAGGTGGTACCCGTAGCGGTCTTCGGGAATGAAGGTTCACTTCATGCAAGCGGTTTCTGACTGTTTGGTCGCTAATTAAGTTCCCTGAAGAGTGATGAAGCCTCACGGCTAACATCATGGCGGTTATTGTTGGAGCTCTTCGAGTTAAGATTTGAATGTATCGGTCTTGTCTCCGTGTGGTGCAGCGATACCGTCCTCCATGGCACTCAGCCACGGTACCAGTGCTTCGGTAACGTGTCCAAAGTCGACTGATAACACTCTGACTTGTATTGAGAGCTAAAGCCACAGTACGTTGCCGGGAACCAGCTTCTATCATTCCCACGGCTCTGAGCATTTCTTCCCTGCTTAAATGACGTCGCCGCTCCATAATAACGTTGGTTTTAATCAGTAGTAGGGAAACAGTAGCACTAATAATGTCTTCAATGCGTTGTATGTTTTTATAGGGAAAATATTGACAGCTGATTTTCATCTTTTACTCGAATTTGATTCACAGTTCCTGATTCAAATTATGAAATGCACCAAAAAGGATCCATATAAATTTATAAAATCATAAATTTATTACAAAGCCACATCTCAATCTCAAGAAATCCACATAAAAATGCTTGATCCCTAGACACTTTTGATGTGTGTAGTTATTGTTTTGAATTACTTTACTCGTTCAATGTTATGAGTAGTTGTACTATCTTTATGTCAATATACAATGGACATTGTGTCTATAATTCTAGAGCTTTCAAAAAGGTTTTGTTTTTATACTAAATCCATTATATTATTATAGTAATAATAGCTTTATAGTTTACATTCCTGTTATTTTAGCTGTCTTGTAACAGAGCGTTTTAGTTCCGAAAATCAAACTAGATGGCGCTGTACAATTACGTCACGATTCTGAATCGCGGTGTTAAGATTCTCCGCCGTCGAACGACCCTCGCGCGTAACTGTAGAGAATTCATACTTACCCAGCATAGAGAAAAACACGCTCACTTTGGCGGTTTCTCCAGGGTCGGTCCCTGCGAGTATCCCATATGTGGATAACTCGGATGCTTAATTTTTGACTGGGGATTGCGTTCGCGTCGTCCTCCTAGAATCCCTTGTCTGACTTACGCAATCAGTTTGTCCGAGTCTGAGCTTCCTGGCCACTAAAGAGTTAGACATAGCTCCAGAAAAAAACAGTATGTTCGATTTGTTGCGAACTTGCGAGGAAATAGTTATTTATCCAACATGTGAGGAAAGTTCGTTTTTTCTTTGAGTCTTGAGCGAACGAAGGATTGAAAAAAACGAATAGCAAATGAACTTGCTCGCATGTTGCATACAAAACTTTCAAGTTTTCACCACTCCCAGCAAGAAAGTATTCAGTCATCATAGGTAAATAAATTTATTTTTAAAAATATCTTTAAAACTTAACATAAAAAAATCAGGCAAGGTTAGTTTCTGAACGGGATCGTTACTTTCCTTCCTTTTTTCGTAGAGGCTTGACACTTCTTTCGTGCGGGAGTGGTGAAAAATATATTATGGCGATAACGCTGGTTTGGTCGCAAAATGTCTATTGGTCGTAAAATCTCTCTTTCTCATTCGACGATATTAAGCCGACGAGTAAACTATTCTCATTAGGGCATAATAATTATGTTAATTAGAAGTATTGAAAAGTCAAGTAACTAATGTAAACAAAGCTTTGCTCTCATCGAATTGAACGTAGAAGTAAATGTAGTTCAAAATTATAATTTTAGATTCGATACTACTCGTAGAAATTTCTGATGAGAAAAGGCAGCAATTTTCGCCCAAAAAAATTTGCCTTGTTTATGAGTTTCTTTGTGGGAAAGCTGTTTTATATGATGGGTAGACTTTCTTAAAGGATACATACGGGTAATTAAATCGACATTCTGGTATACTTTTGATAGACTAGGCGAGGCTCCCCAATGCAAATATAGTAGATTGTTGCATCGAGCGCAAAGTGAGCTATTAATGCACAAGTGTTATGTTGGGGCCCGAGCGCACGCGAAGGCACTAAATTAACACGAGTGCATTAATAACTCACTTTAGCAAGGTGCGTAATCTACTTTTCTTTCAACTACCAATCTACCTACCGTGATAAAATATACCTACTCAAAATAAAAGTTCAAGTTAATGAAAACAAAGCAAACAAAAACACTTTTGTGGCAAAAGGTTATTAACAATTTCATTTGCAGCTGTTTTTATACTTTCTGGAGTTGTATTCATATCGATATCACTGCCTATTTCTGTTTTTTAGAACTTTTCTTGCTAAATATGAAGTATCAAAGTTTTACAATGGTACAAAATGCGCGCCATTTGATTTTTTTTTCCACCAAGTCGGTTTTATTCAGTATCTTTTTAATCAAATGCATACATTTTAAATATTATATTAAACTTAATGGGAGACAGTAAATCTCTGTGATAAATTAATATCTAAATAAAAAATAAAAAACAGTGCATTCGTGAAAAACTGTGCAACAATGACATTTCTGCACTGTTTTGGTTCTAAACAAAAAATACGTCCTTTGTGATCGGTTTTGTAGTGATTAATGATAACATTACTACGTAGTTGAAAGGAAAAACCTTTTTTAATTGTTTTAAATTTGGTACTTACCTAAATGTCTTTGCTAAAACCTGCCACCTGGTTACTCTAACATCAGCATCATTATACTTAGTAAACCATTGTCTTCACAGTAAGTACTAGTTATTAAGTAACACAACTTAAATGGGGCAGCTTCGGCACCACTTAGCTTTAGTTTCATAATAAACTTGAAGGCTTTTTACACTTTAATTAGATTTTGTCATTCAATTTTAAGTGTGAATTTTATGATACAGTTTTGAATGGCCTGCCTCGTTGGTTTATTTCTGTCGCCACTGCTGAACATGAGGTCCTGGGTTCGATTCCAAGGTCGGGCAGTGTTATTGGGTTTACCATTAGGAATTTCTTAGTAGCAGACATGGAGCTTGGATTTGTGCCCGTTTGATGGTATTAGGACAAACTAGTTTGGCTTGAGATCGGTTTTGGTCAGAAAAACATACAGTTCATCTCTATTTATCATATCATTACGCCTGTAATCTCCGAAAGGTAGAGCAGAGGTGTACCTAGTAGTACACACACATTTCGCCAGTATGGTTAATGTCATGTGGCCCAGAGGTTAAAGCCTCACCTCTCATGCATGAGGTTGTGGGTTCAAATCCGGGCAAGTACCAATGTGACTTTTTTAATTCATAATTATGTACTTTCTAAGTTTATCTTGGACATCACAGACACCGGTGAAGCAAAATATCGTGAGGAAACCTGGACTTATAAAAATCTGAAATCGCCAACCAGTCTTAAGCAAGCGTGATGATCAATGCTCGTGCCTTCTCTGTTCAGAAGAGACCTTTGCCCAGCAGTGGGACAGTAATAGGCTGGTATTATTATGTTTAAGTCCCATGGGGGCGAGCCTATTATTAAATCTAATCATACCTTATTATAGTATGACACATATTGCCGTCACAAACACCGTTAAAATGATAGCAGGATGTGACGTTACGAATTGCGTATGTATGCCGAAATAATGATATAGTTACACACACGCTACGCACAGCCATTTACCTACATCACGATTTTGAAATCGACACACTTCTATTGGTCCTTTATTAGATTAAATGCTCTCCGGTGGGATTTTCCATTGGCAAAAAAAAATGGCGAACTTCTATACAAGCTTTCATCTATTTTACTTCTTTACGAGAACAATATTTTTTTTTTTATACAAGTAGCTGCAGTCTTGCTGTTGCCCGCGGCTTCGTTCGCGTTTTGGTCGGAAATTATCCCAGGGGCACGTTGTAAATATAGCCTATAGCACTCAGGAATAATGTAGCTTCCTATTAGTGAAAGAATTTTCAAAATCGGTTCAGTAGATCCAGAGATTACCCCTACAACCTCACAAACTCACAAACTTTACCTCTTTACAATATTAGTATAGATGTTAGTGACTTAGTAAGTACATAACCTCTCGTATGGTGTCTTGGACCATGAAACTGAACAGCTTTTATTCTACAAGCATAATCAGCCCATAATATTCCCACTGCTGGGACACACGGCCTCCTCTCTATGAGAGGGAATGGGCTTATAATCCACCACGCGGCCTCAGTGCGGGTTGGTGGATGTCCCATGTCTTCGAATGTTTGGTTTTAGAACATGCCGGTTTCCTCGCGATGTTTTCCTTTACCGTTTTTGAGAGCAGTGGTGATGAAATGCCTGAGTCCGAATTCGAAGCCACGACTGACTGCTCGTAAGTCGGGGCTGCCACCACTGGGCCACCGCTGCTCTTTTGTTCTACGAGTTCTTGAAATTCGAAGAAAAATTGGACTTTCTGTAGGAATAGGGTATATGCAAGAAATACAAAACTTTTTTATTTCATTAAAATGCCTTGTATTGGACCATACAAACATTGTGGTACACTTGTTTAATTCTCTAATACAACACTTATTTTACAATTTAATATTTTATTTAGCGTGTTTTTGGTGAAACGGAACGCAAAGACAAAACGCATCGATTCCGGTAGTGACGTCAAAATCCATGTGTCAAAGAAACACTTTTAATTGAAAAGTACTTAAAGTTTCACTAAGATTTTACTATAATAATTGTTATTGCAATTTTTGCTTAAATAAAGCACTTACATTTTAGTAAAACTAATCTACTAAGGGCAAAAAATTAGATTTAAACAAGGCAGATAGAGGTAAGTGACATCAAAGTCCTGACATAAATGGCCGCGATAGTCATGGACTGGTTTGAACTGTCGTAGAAAATTGCAGAAGTTTAATATTTGTTTTGTGCGACAAGCAGTAGTTGAAATTAACTTTTAATTATTTTCTTGGGTTGGTAGTTCTGCATATTAATGATTTATGTGAAAAAAAAATTACATGCATATTCCCTATTGATGCCATCAATAATCAACGTTGACGGCACGGTTGGCGCAGTGGCTAAGCGATTGGCTGCTGCGCTGCGTGTCGCGGGTTCGATCCCCGCACAGAACAAATATTTGTATGATCTACAGGTTCCGGGTCTGGCTGTTTGTGTATGTGAGTTTAATAAATGTTTGTAAACGCACCCACGATTCAGGAGAAATTCCTAGTCCCCCCACACTAGAAATTTCTCCTTTATCGTGAGTGCGTTTATTAAAAAAAAAAAACATGTTTGATAAAACTAAAAAAAAGTACTTAATGAACTTCCAAAAGTCATAGATCGAAAGTTTTTCAGTTTAATGTTCTGAGTCATCACACGAGAGGAGCGTTCATTATGTTACCACACCTTGTATAAGAAACTCTTGTGCGAAATGTCATATTTTTAGACCCAGAGTTTTGCGCAATGCGTCGTTTGTCTGTGACTAAATAAAATGAATGAAAATCAGCTTCATCGGGCCTCCATCTCCATCATCATCAGCTTAAGCAGTCCACTGCTGAACATAGACCCCTTCAATCGCACTCACTTAACTCGATCCTCGGCAACTCTTATCCAGCTACTTACTACCAGCTACCTTGCGAAGTTGTCGCTCCAGCTAGCCTGAGGATGTCCTACCTTTGCTTGCCACTTCGCGGTCTCCTCTCAAGAACACATCTACCTATTTGGTTATCGGTTTTACGGCTTATATGGCCTGTCCATCGATAATTCAACGCCGGCTCTAATTCCCAGGGTCCGGTTCGTGGGTCCGGGGATTCCGGTTGAACTTTTGAGATATCCATTTTTTGAGTATTCCGGGAACCCGAGTTTATCAAATCCTCTACCTGTCCATTACTACTTCACAAACGGTAAATAAAAGACATCAAAAAGAGAAGAGTATTATTTTTGTATTATTTTGCAGACAAAACCTCATTTACAATTTAAATAAATAAACTTACTTACAATATAAAGCATGAGGCTTTTATATTTCAATAATGCATTTATAAACGGTAATACTTTACATAATAATGTAAAACAAAATGAGAGGCATTTTTATTTTTCTATTGCGTCGTTGGTCTAGTTGTTGTAAAGTGCTATTACTGATTCTGAGGTCTTAGGTTCGATTCCGAGCTCAAGCAAAATGTTATTGGGTGGTTTCATCAGGAATTGCAGAAGCCCGTAATCTCAATTTGTGCCCGATTGATGGCAATAGGCTTGCCTCTTTTACATGGGACTTAAAAATTACTGGAGAAAATTGTGGATGTGTTAGTACACTGTTGGCAAATCTTTCTGGGATTAAACAGGCGTCATGTTATATGAACCTAACTATTTGTTTTTACACGCCAAAATGAGAGACATTTTTAACCAACTTCTAAAAAAAGAGGAGGTTATGTCTATTCGTTAATATTTGCTCTGCACGGTAATCGAATTAGTGCATAAGCCAGCTAAAGCAGCTGCTAGTAGCAGTCATAGTCTAGTGGTGTGACCGTCGGATTACCAAGTCATATCTCGAGTTCGAACCCAAGACACACACCTCTGATTTTTCGGATTCATGTGCGCATTGTATAATTATAACTTGCTTCGCTGATGACAGAACATGAAGAAGAGAAAAATCATCGTGAGGAAACCAGCATGCTTGAGATATTTATTGACAGCATGTAAAGCCAAGTCAGAGGCCCATGGGCGGCATAAAAACTCTGAAACCGGGTTAGGCATTAACCACACGATAAAGAAAAAAGCTAAACAGCCACTGCACCAATTTTCAATGATTCACCGACCACCGAATGACCTATCACGTTGCCAGCCCCAATAAATAACAAATCAAAGATACCGGTATCAATTACAAATCATTCTTGTCACCCATCCGATCGCCAACCGGTTTAAAGATTGCTTAACTTATGCGATCTGCGTACCAAACTGAGTAAGACTTGCGAGTTGCGACCTACTTTGTCAAAATCTTTTATACATGATCTTATTTACTTGAGACATCTTTACTGTGTACTTGATTGAGAGCAATGAGAATTGCATAATCAGATTGAATAAAAACATCATCAAATGAGTTGGCACGATAAATGGTAAATAGGTAGGTTACAACGAGCTGAGGGTTAGGAGGGATCTTGCACTCGCCTCATATATATTTAAATTACTGAGAGGGAAGGTGCATAATGCAGTTATTTTAGGCCAGGTGAGTCTGAGTGTTCCGGACAGGTACGTGTGGCGGCGACGGCAGCCACGACTGTTAGTGGAACCGCGTGCTCGGACCAACCTTTTGAAGGAGGCGCCGCTGACGCGTGCGCTCCGCACGCTCAACCTCATAGCGAGTGATACAGACTTATTCTGTTGTTCTCTGGGTGAATTCACAAGGAATGCTTTGTTTGTAATTAGTTATAGGTATTAGTTATAAGTAACAATTCAGTTAAGTATTAATTAAGGCGCATTTACCGCATTGGTTAGCTGTAATGGTAGATGTATGTTGATAAATAAATAAATAAATGCTAGCGCACTTTCGCACCAGGACTACTTTTTTGGATTTTCAAGTAATGGGTATGCAACGAGGAGTTCGTGGCAAAATAATAACAGCTGCTCTGGTCGATCTTTAGGTTACGCCGCGCTTGCCTAGGTTGGTCTGTGGATCCGCCTATTACATACCGAATTTCCTCCGTGCTTTGGAAAGCACGTTAAGCCGTTGGTCCTGGCTGTCAATTGTAGATCTTTGACAGTCGTTACAGGTAGTCAGTGGCCCAAAAAGTCTGACAACCAGTCTTACCAAGGGGTATCGTATTACCTAGTACTAACTGGGTTGTGGAGGTCAGATAGGCAGTTGCTCCTTGTAAAATACTGGTATTCAGCTGCATCCGGTTAGACTGGAAGCCGACCCCAACATAGTTTGGAAAAGGCTAGGCAGATGATGGGTTACACAATGCCAACATTTTGAAACCACCATACATTTGATCACGTGATGCCAACAATCGCATTGCCTTGTCCAATCCCATGTATCATCAATACAGCCCGCCAAGTTCATTTAACCGAATTAAGTGACTTTTTCATGAAATATAGGGTTAAATGAACTTGGATTGATGACTTGAATGATTATAATTCTGTAACTCCATACGATTCGACGATTCATATTTTCATCAACATACAAACTGACCTGCAAATTGCAATAAACGTAAGAAAATTTAAATTTCGCGGGCTACCCTTGCGCATCCACCTTAAAAACGTGTTATGCAAGTCCCAAATATAATTTTTCACCGTATAAAGAACAGTGGTGATGATTATTATCGATCGAAGGTGGTGATGGAATAATTTACCTATACAAATTAAATGCATGTTTTCGACGTGTCTAACAAGCGGCTCGTTGGTCTAGGGGTATGATTTTCGCTTAGGGTGCGAGAGGTTCCGGGTTCAAATCCCGGACGAGCCCATTCTTTTTGTTCCAAAATAGTATTTAGGTTTTTTGTTTTGTCTAATTAACTCCAATATTTTACATTATTATTCTGCGTTGATCATTTATCATCATTCTCTTGCTCTTCACCTAATTTATTCATGTCTTCTTTTTCGATACTTCTACGTTAATCGTTTTCTCAACAGTCACCTCCTTTCTAGCCATATTATCCTTCACACAGTCCATTCAACGTTTCTTTAGTATTCTGCTGACCATGTGAAAAAAACCGGGCAAGTGCGAGTAGGACCTGCGCACCGAGGGTTCCGTATAAACTTGTAGGTATTTGGTTATTAAGCTGCAAGACATTGCTTCATGCCAAATTTCATGATTCTAGGTTAACGGGAACTACCCCATGGGTTTTGATTCCCTGGCGAACTCGCAAAATATGCGACATCAACGCTCATATCTTTTGATCGCGTTGATTTACACGTCGTATTTTTTCACTGTTCCAAGGGCTAGCAGACTTGAGTATTTGATATTAATTTGAGCTTGATACCTCCACGCGTGCCTGAGGAATAGGATCTTGACAGACGGATGGCCGGACTACAAAGTGATCTTATAAGGGATCCGCTTTTGCCGACTGAAGTACGGAACCCTAAGAAGGCAAATTGATAAAAACTCGACCTGCATAACTACCGTACCGTGACACGTTCATTCATTCGTTCAATCGATTGCGTCACTGTCATTCATTGACCTGTTTGGGAAAATTTCATGACAAAAGTTCATTGATGCATTTTTTTTTTATTCTTCTATTGTTTTAACTAATATGGATTGTCGGACAATTTAATTCGGTTTCACAATTGCCTTAGACAAATACAGACAGTTGCTAAAGCTATTAGCATACTGAGACCCCTTCGTGCTTTGGAAAGCACGTTTAGCCGTTGGTCCTGGCTGTCATTTGTAGATCTTTGACAATCGTTACCCAGTGGAGACCCGAAAGTCTGACATCAGGTCTTGGATTGTATAGCGGGCTGGTGTCCGCAACTCCACGTCTAAGCGCGTATTTTGAGGTCTTATTTGTTGTTGTGTTCAGTTACTGAATAGTTCAATAGCAATACCCCTTGTATTGTGTTCCGGGAACGCGGGACTGTTCGAAAGAGATACCGCGGCCCTGGAACACAAAGGGCGATGAAGGAACATGGATGGGTTTTAGTCAGTAAAAGTCTGACACTCCCTCCTGCTCAGCCCAGAGCGGGAGGAGTCATTTGATGACTTCCCATCCGAAAAAAAAAACGGTATTGTCTTATCCACTATTGTGATAATTTGATACTTAAGTCATGGGTACGAATCCAGATACGCGCGTTACTTTGTGAAACTTATTTTATCACCTCTGCTCTCAAAACGGTGAAGGAAAACTGGCAAGAAAACCGGCACGGCCTAGACTAGAACCAGACATTCAAAGACATGATCCGGGATATCTATCAACTCGAACTGGGCCCGCGTGGTGAATTACATTCCGAGCTTACTCCGTGCCACGGAAAGCACGTTGAGCTGTTGTTCCCGGCTCTAATTTCTAGGTTTTTGACAGTCGTTACAGGTAGTCAGGGGCCCGAAAGTCTGACAACCATTCTTACCAAGGGATGGCCCACTTTTTTCATTAATCTGCACACAGGCCTCTGTTGACAGCGGTGCAAATAGGTTATTTTTGAGCATTTTGTAAAAGTTCTAGTGCTGAATAAGGAAAACATAGTGACATAGAAATGGTTGATATTTAACCATTTTTTTTGTTTTTTGTCGGTTGTTTTTTGTTTTTTTTTTGTTTTTTTGGTTGTTTTTTTTTTTTTTAACTGTAAAAAATCATAGCTTTAAAGTCATAATGCAATGTTTTTGACAAGTATCATTTTGACATTTAGGTATTCATCGATGCTAACTTTACATTGTTTTTATTTTTTATTTTTGCATTGTCTAATTTTACCATTCAATATATTTTTTCTTTTTTTGCTATATTAACTTCACAATTATTGATAGATTAAAAATCACACTGTTAAATTCAAAACATTTGCACGCCATAGTATGTGGCAAACATGTCTGAACGAATTTTATTTATGTCATCCTACACGCACTTTTTATTATTGTATGTGTACACATGTTTGAGCAAATAAATATATCTTATCTTATCATAAACCAGACAGAAAACACGCGAGAGCGTTTGTATGGAGAAAAGACCACTCGCATTTCCTCTTAAGTATATGCTATGGTTTAAGAGGAATAACTCTTGCAAGACAAGTCTAGTACGAAAGTTTGCTAAGTTGGAAGACGTGACAAGACCATTACTGCACCAAACTGCAGTGAACTTTCACCGTATCATCAATAATCGCTCAGACTTCGATAATTACGAGCTTGATCTAGAAAGGCAACAAATTGTCGGTATGACTTGCTTTTAGCAATCTAGTTTACGAAATAAATATATTATGGAAAAATAATACAGGCATACTAGATACCGTCACCTCATTCTGCGAAGCAGTCATGCTAGCGAAGGAGGTGGCGGAACTTGAGAGGGAGAGAACCTCACGACTGTTCGAAAGAGATACCGCGGCCCAGGAACACAAAGGGCAAAGGAAGGAACATGGATGGGTTTTAGTCAGTAAAATTCTGACACTTCCTCTTGCTCAGCCCAGAGCGGAAGGGGTTATTTCATGATTTCCGACCCAAAAAAAAAAAGGCATACTAGATAAATAATGTTTTTTAACACTACGGATCTATAAACTGGGGAGTTACCATGACGTCTTATAGCAGGAGTAATTCTAGTGTGGGAAAGAGACTGAGCTATACAGGTCGTCTAGCGACATCTCTTTCCCACACTGGAATTCCTCCTGCCTTAAGGCGGAAGCGCAAGGGTAGCCCGTGAAATTTAAATTTTCTTAAGTTTATTGCAATTTGCAGGTCAGTGTCTGGTTGTGTGTTGATGAAAATATGAATCGCGCCAGTAACACGTATGGAGTTACAGAATTATAATCATTCAAATCATCAACACAGCCCTCCAAGTTCATATAACCCCATTCATTAGCTATATCATGAAAAAGTCACTCTTTGGGATTATATGAATTTGTAGGGTTGTATTGATGATTTGAATGATGATAATTCTATAACTCCATACGTGTTACTGGCGCGATTTATATTTTCATCAACATACAACCTGACACTGACCTGCAAATTGCAATAAACGTAAGAAAATTTAAATTTCGCGGGCTACCCTTGCGCATCCACCTTAAGACGTTATGGTAGGCCACCTGATGTAGGCACATGTAAATAGAGTCAATGACAAAACCATCTTCTCTCGTATCAGACATCTAGAGGGCCTAGATAAAGACAGTGTAATTCTATCAGCGATATCAATAAAGCAAAGTTGAAAATCGCGAAAGCAAATCCTGTTGAATGTCTTAGGAATATGAAAGGCCTTAAAGGCGATTGTCACCGATATTTGCCTTCAGCTCTTTAACATAGTAAGTTGCGCACAATGTAGGATGTCCACCAAAGGGCTGGAATCGCATCGGATCGGAACGGAACGGATTTTACAATCTTTAAACGATATTAAATCGTGTACACAGTTTTACCGAGCCGCGCACAGCAGCTTGACTGCGGGCGTTTCCCGCGACACGCGAACGTAGCCGAAAGTATGCTGCGACGCGCGATCGACTCCGTTCGCATGTCGTCGTACCCGATCGTATCCTTTCGGCTGTCAACACGGTAGGAATGAAACAATTTGACTAGGCGCAGAAGCGGATACGCCCTACCCTCCTGGCCACAGACAAGCGCGGCGCGGATTGCGGCGCGGCGTGAGGCGCGGCAAGCGGTGAGCGGCGAAAATAAATGGTGGACAATGTATGAAGTAAGCCACAGCTACCGGCGGCGCGAATTGCGGCGCGACCTTTGCGCGGCGAGCGCCGCGCGGCACGCGGCGGCGACGGGCTGCGCGGTGTGCGATTGAAACAAAATGTACTAGCGAGTATCGAGGAGGCCACAGCTCAGAGCGGCGGGCGGCGCGCGCGGCGGCATCGGTGGACGCACTCAACATCGCATGATCGAAACAAATAATTTTGTTTTATCGCGCGTTGAGCTTATATAAATAATGGATACGGAACAATAAAATTTGTTAGTGGAATACTGAGTAGACCAGCAATATGGATATCAAAACATGTTATAAAAAAATTACGTTTTACGGTAGTTACGTGTAACGCTCTCCAACCATTGTGCTGATGGATGGATTGAATAGTACAGGGTCGTGGAGGTGTTTAGAGTAAAAAAAATTACGTTAAAAACATGTATTTTAAAAAGAAAAACTTGTGAAAAAGTTGGTACTTTGACCCCCAAAATCTCCGTAACTAGAAGGTTCCCAGGTATGGTCTAGAACAAAAAAATGATCGCCTTTTATATCTGGTCATAAACACGCGCCGTTTGCGAGTTACAGGTATGCCGCTCCTGATTTTTCTGAACAATAAACTTTACCTAAACTGTAAGTTTTTTTTTGTATTTTCATGGGTTAAACGGTTCGAAATATTGGCCAATCTGTCCACCCAGGACGCTCTCCACATGATGATGCGTACTGGCTGAAGCTTCGAGTACGATCCTCCAATGAACTTTCATTGGAGGATCGTACTCGTAGCTTCAGCCAGTATACGCATTCACAGCAGCCGAAAGTAGTCTTCACTCCACAGCTGGACATTGGGCCCAGCATCGCCATAAATGAACTGGCTTAGCATAAAACCTTTTTTAAACTATTTTTCTGTTTGTTTGTACCGAATAAGCTTCGAAACTACTAGACCGATTTTAACCATTGTTTCACAAATAGAAAGCTAAATTATCAGGAAGTAACATAGGCTATTAATTATATTTATATCATGCCAATATGAACCGTCAAGCTACCTTACCTTATAAGGTGCTGGTAGCAATGTAGGTGGTATTTAGATCTAAAATGTTCCTGAATTATTTGTCCGTCTAGTACTCGACTTCCGTGTAGGTAATAATTATCTAGAATTATTAGGTGTTTGAATGAACATGCTGCTTGACTAAAATGTCAAGCGTGTGTTTAAGAAGAACCCATTTGGACCCAAATACAAACTAGTAGAAAAACTGAAAAAATCTTAATTGACGTAACTATTGGAGGCTAGTAAGACATTTTATAAAGAAAACAAAAAAGAAATGGCCCAAATGGGTCAGCGGGCGTAAATGGGTTGGACCAAAATACAAACTAGTAGCAAAATTATGAAAATACTTTATTGACATAAGTATTGGAGACAAGTAAGACAAAAAAAAATGGCTGAGAAAAAAAATTGCTTAAATAAATGGCCCCAAATGGGACAGCGGGAGTGCTGATCCATAAAAATGATCTTGTGTGGTCTGAGGTCCTAGGTTCGATTCTCAGATTTCCCAAAATATTCTGGACAATGTTCCTTTAGGAAAATCTAATTATCAGCCTAGCTAGATGTTTGATAACAGAAATGGGTACGGTAAGGTATGAATTCTGATTTAGTCGAATGAACTCCTTCAGAAATATACTAAACAATTTTAAACAAGTAACATTTAATTAAAATTATTAAAAAACCCGACTATGTACTATGTATATACAATGTGTAACAGAATAAACGCACAACCTCTTACGGGGACATTGTACTCATCATTATGAATAACTTTCACTATGGGACCAACACTGAAATCGCGAAAAAAAAGTCGACTGCCCTATACATTTCTGTGCGCGTAATTCGACAAAATGTACTGAACAGCTGTTTTTTTTTCGCGATTTCGGGATTGGTCCCATAGTAAAAGTTGTTCATAATGATGAGTACAATGACCCCTTAAGAGGTTGTGCGTTTATTCTGTTACACATTGTATATATATATATTTATAATATACCCTACTCGACTGGTTTGGTTAAAAAAGTATATTAACGACTTATACAATACAATTTAGCGCCAAAAATCCGCCATTTTGTTTTTTTTTTAAACCCCTGTCTTATGACACTTGGGTTTTTGAGACGAATATAGTGATACTTTATTCGTTGAGATCCATCCGGTTATTTCGAAAATACGAGGTAATAAACATATTTACAAAGAAACACAAGATACGCGCGAAAAACATTCCTTGGCAGAGTTGGCAGTCGGGTAAAAAAGAAAGCCAAATAAGCTTGTTTAACAAGCATCCTGTCCCCTTGCTGCCCTCCCCAGCGACGCCCTAAGCCGAGGCTCGTACCCCACAGGGGGTGCCCTTAGCGAGTGGTCGCTTAGTTTGTAACTTCGTAAGCTCATTTTGCCCCTGGCTGGACGCCTTAAATTCAAGGCATCCACAGGATTAGACCGGTTAAGCAGTAGCCAGCCTTATAGGCTGAACTGCGAGATGCCATTAAAAAAAACAAGCATTGTGTATCAGATGACGATTTCACAAGCCAATACAGTTACTTTATTACTGAGGGAACAATTCCCTTTTTCGATAATGACTGAATATTAAAACAACATCTATTAGCTGAAAGTTTCTTGTTTGTTTAACCCTTAAACCCTACCCGGGGGTCCAGCAAACCCCAGAGGATGAATATTTCTAAATATTTTTGCAATAATTGAACGCACTTTTATGTCACTCGAGTCTAATCTCTAGTGACGTCGGCGGCCATCTTGTAATTAGTCGAGCGTCAGCGCTTTCACTGTTTTGACGGATTTATTGCAATTTATGGGTTTGTCAGACCCCAGGGTAGTAATAACGCAATATATTGTCATTTCATTTCGTCGATATATTGGTGAATGCTGTTATTTTTTATATAATATTATAAAGGGTAAGTTTCATATTTTGATGTAGTTATTACAATAACAGTGGTATTTCATTCTTTAGAAACAATTATATAGTCAAATAAAGCAATTTTGTTGTTTCGTTTTTACAGTTCATTCAATATTGTGTTTTATGTTATTGTTTCAGTTTTAACGATCAATATTGCATAAAATGGCCAATGGCAATTTTTTATGGCCTTCTGAATATAGTAGGTGTTAATTCATATGTCTTGCTAAAAATGACCACGAAAAGAGCTACAAAAAGACGTCATTTCTTGAAAACACTTGCCTTAGATCTGATCACCCCTCAAATGGAAGAACGCTTTACATGGCCCTCTTTGCCCATGAATCTTCAAGTTCTCTTAGGTGGAATCTTGCAAAAGAAGCGGCCATTGCAAGAACCAAGTTCTGCTCCCACTGCTAAGAAAAGATGTGCCATGTGCCCAAGGGGTAAGGACCGGAAAACCAAGGTCACCTGTGGCATGTGCCGAAAACCTCTTTGCGGTGAACATACTGAGGCTATGTGCCAAGAATGTGTTACCAAAAACAATTAATATTTTTTTGTATTGTTAAATAAGCGTTCATAATATTAAACAGTAATTGTAATTGAATTGTACTTTTATTTTGTGAGCATAAATTTTTATGTATTGGGGTCCTTAAAACCCCTGGGTAGTAATAGTGTTTCTCCAGGAATGGGTAGGGTTTAAGGGTATCAATAAGATTTCTTACTATCTGTGACAGGCCACGTGAAGATTTTTCTCTTTTTTTTGTTTCGATGTCACTTTGCCCCTTTTAGGACGGCATTGCCCGCAACCTTTTTTGAGGGCTGGATCCGCGCCTGGGTGAGGCCAAATGAGCGTAATCTTTTAGCTGTGAGTCGCGTATTTTGAGTACCGCAATTTACGTTCAACTGAAATCCGATTAGCTCCCCTCCCTCACCCCGAGCGCAATTCTCCAGGATATTATAGGCACACTTGTAGCGATTTGGGTATTTTTCTTATTACAGTGTAAAATTGATACTTGACAAGGATTTGGTGAGATATCAAAAAGTTACTGGGTAACACGATAGATATCTATTAGCTAGACTAATTATTGTCAGATTTTGAGGCTTCTACAAGATCTTCGAATGATATTTCGGTGGGGTCTCGGTATGCAACAGATGGTGACAACGCTGGCTAGCGTTGTAACAAAGAATCCATTATCCTCTCAAAACTAAATCAGTTAGAACGCAGTGATCTATTATAAGACACGTATTTAACCTTGACGACACGATCTAGACTCCTGATTCGCCCACATTTACCTATTAGGTACTGGAAAACGTGTATTTGTCTCCCCGTCGGTCGCTTATGTAATTGATACTTATCTACTGCTTTATTTTATTTAATTCTGACCTTTGATTGAAATGATAGCTATTGGATTATATTCGTACAATCGATTTGTAATTGCTAACATTTTCAAAGTAAATACGAGTACCCTCGACGACCAAGCACGCTAGACAAAACCAGTTTATGCGTATCTCTCATTGTACGGGAAATTTATACAAAGCGAGGCCATGTTATACTGGAAATGTATAGCTTGATGTGTTGCTGTGTATACATGGGTAGGAAGTGTGTTTGATTTTATACCTTAACGCAACATCACGCCTGCAATTACCAAGGGTAAGGGTTAGGTAGAGGTGTTCCTAGTATGTAGTACCTACTACCTCATTGCGCTTGTTATGTTTAAGTCCTATGTAATAGGGGCGACCTTATTGCCATCAAACGGGCACAAATCGAGACTCCGTGGCTGCTACTGAGATATCCCTGACGGAAAACCCACTTTGGCCGACCTGGGAATTGAACCCAGGACTTTGTGCTGAGCAGTCGCACTTGCGACCACAAGACCAACGAAACAGTTGGATTTGATGTCTCATGTATTTTTGAGCAATGGTGGTCCAGTGGTAACGACCCAAACTTACGTGTTGCAGGTCGTGTGTTCGAACCCAGGCAGGTTACTTTGTGTAAATTATTTCACCATCACTACTATCAAAACTGTGAAGGAAAACATTGTGAGAAGTCAACATAATCATGTGACATGCCCAACCCGTACTGGAACCGCGTGCTGGATTATATGCTCATATATTAGACTCTTATAATCTTCCCCCTCAATGTGAATTATGCTCCTAGCAAGTAGCAGGTGGGAACAGTATAGGCATATATTGAACTAAGAAATGTGTTTCCGAATGTGGATGGCCGATGGGGCCGAAAACCCAAAAGACGTTGCGTTGGAAGACTTCCCACTAGGTGGACCGATGACCTGGTGAAGGTTGCGGGGATCCGCTGGATGCGAGTCGCACGGGACCGGTCAGTGTGGCGACACTTGGGGGAGGCTTATGTCACAGTTAATCCCATTGAGTGACTTTTTCATGAATGAGCTATCAATAGCTAAATATATAAATAGGGTTATATGAACTTGGAGGGCTGTATTGATGATTTGAATGATTATAATTCTGTTAGTCCATACGTGTTACTGGCGCGATTCATATTTTCATCAACATACAACCTGACACTGACCTGCAAATTGCAATAAACTTAAGAAAATTTAAATTTCGCGGGCTATCCTTGCGCTTCCACCTTAAGTATGATACAAGCGAAAGTGCCAGAACATCTATAAATAAGTATCTACGAGTCTTAACGCTTTAATCCCAAACAAGGTCGTCAGACTTAGAAGCCACATTATGTTAGAACATTACATTTACTCGCACTATGTAACAATACGACTGTATCTTGGGAGGTAGACAGTAGTAATTTATTTATGGATCTGAGAAAACATGTAAAATAAAACAAATAAATTCAAGCTATTGCATACACAAAACACAGATTAAAAAAGAAACATATTTACAATAAGGAATCGTGCTATTCTATAAATCCGGCAATAAATCCGAGATACGTAAAAGTATAAAAACAAATAATAATCCCAGCCTATTACTGTCCCACTGCTGGGCAAAGGCCTCTTCTCAACGGAGAAGGCACGAGCATTGATCACCACGCTTGCTCAAGACTGGTTGGCGATTTCAGACTTTTATAAGTCCAGGTTTCCTCACGATGTTTTCCTTCACCGATGTCTGTGATGTCCAAGATAAACTTAGAAAGTACATATGAATTGAAAAAGTCACTTAGGTTAAGGCTTCGGCTCTCATGCATGAGGTTGTGGGTTCAAATCCGGGCAAGAAATAAAACAAATAAAATTATAAAATACTCAAAATAGCAAGAAAAAGTCATCTTTGGTGCAACTTTTTTGTAATGTCACATGTCCTCATACTGAGTATGAATGTAGATAGCTATTTAAGTAGGGAAAGACTAAATAAGAATGAATGGACTGCCTGAAAGATAATATGGGGTGGCTACAAAGGGAGTGAACTCTGAATTACCGACAAGAAGAGAAGTATAGAAGATATCTTTCTACAACTACAAAAAAAAAAATGATGTGTCTGTTTGTAGTTTCGAAATATCAGCTCCATAATTTTTGTCTGTCTATTTATCCGTCTGTCTGTTGGTTCCGGCCAATCTCCGAAACGGCTGGGCCGATTTTGACTCGACTTTTACTGGCAGAATTGACCTGCAAATTGCAAAAAAAACTTAAGAAAATTTTAATATCGCGGGCTACCTTCAGAGGGAGTTCAGGGGAGTTACTATGACGTCTTAAAGCAGGAGTAATTCCAGTGTGGGAAAGAGACAGAGCTTTACAGGTCGTCTAGCGCCATCTCTTTCTGATATGCTAATGACAAAAGGTGATGCTAGTGTTGTACTATAGGTATAGCCGACACCTAAACTGTTACCACGAATACAGTATATCATTCTGTTTCTGAAACTCTCACCTATAATTTCAATCAAAATGAATGATCAAAAATGTACGGAAAAACTAGCATACCTAAGCATAATCAGCCTTTTTAATGTTCCCACTGCTGGGACACTCGGCCTCCTCTCAATGAGAGGGAATGGGCTATAATCCACCACGCGGGCCCAGTGCGGGATAAAAAAAAAACTAACAAAGAAAAATTTCTGGTTCAGAATGATGTACCTACTGAATACGTGGTTAGCGTTTTAATGTCGGTGGTCCATCCTGTATGTATACATCTCTGCCTGCCCCCGTCAAGATTTACAGGCGTTACCCCATGTTATTATCTCCTTTACATGGTTACCAGAATTAAAAATGGTGAACACATGCAAGCCAAATCGCATGCTAAAGCAACTGAAATTTAACGGCGTGTTATTCTTATTACCTTTAGGTAATAAGAATAACACGCCGTTAAATTTCAGTTAACAAAAGTAACAGCACAGCAACAGCAACAGGTAACAAAAGTATAACATAATAATATTAGAAGTTAGCTTTTTACCCGACTACGGCGAAGCCAAAAGGAAGGGTTATGATTTTAGCAGTCTATGTATGTATGTGTGTGTGTATGTTTGTATTCACGTATGTTTCTGCGTAGCGCCTAAACTACTCATCCGATTTTGATGAATAAGGTGTCAATCGATTCGTTATTATGGCCCGGGTAAGATAGGCTAATTTAACTGACTTCAACAATAGGAGGCCAGGGGAGGAGGATAGGGGGGGAGGGGGAGGGGGAGGGGGGAGGAGGGGGAGGGGCTTTTACCGTTTAAACCCCGATTTTAATCAGAGCGCGATTTTTCAGTAGTCAGGTTTTTAGTTATAGTCGGTATACCACACGAATTCTTGTTAAGCAAGGATTCTTGTCTGATTGAATCATCATAACATAACATAACACCACGACTGTGATCCCCGAGGGGTTAGTCAGAGGTGTACATCTAACTGTAGATACACCACATTTCACCAGTTATGTTTAAGTCTCATGTAATAGGGGCGAGCCTATAGCCATCAACCAAGTACAAACCCAAACTCCGTGGCTGCTACTAAGAAATTCACCATATCATCATTCCCCTGCCCTTATCCCAATTCTTTCTGTTTTTTCTTTCTTTCTTATTTTTTCTTTCTTTCTTTCTTATTTTTTCCTTCTTTCTTTCTTATTTTTTCTTTCTTTCTTTTTTTTCTTTCTTTCTGAATTAATTTGAAATCGGCGCAGCATGTCTTCTTCTTCCATTCTCCTCTACTAAGAATTTACTGATGGAACACCCAATAACGGAACCCTGGAACGTAAAATCGCATGATGACTGATGTTTCGTTATGCATGCATTTGCACGCTTATACCTATTAAGCAAAACATGTTCGTTCACATTAATTAGCACTACCATCATTTATACCACGTTTTTAGCAAATAAATGATATTCTATTCTAACACTTTGCCTGATTTGGGGTTCGAACCCAGGCCCTCATGCTCAGTAGTAGCGATTGCGACCACTGAACCGACAAGGCAATCAGACTGTATGACTCACGTAATAACTTATTAGAATTTATTACCGCGGTCAACATGAGTATCATTATACTAGGTATTCTGGTTTATTCAGTTTAATGACAACTCGCGTGGGGTGTACCAACTTCCAGGTATTATAAGTACCTACGTTTTTATACTTTGTTCAGTGGAAATAAACAGTTTTTTTTTAAGCCTGTAATGTCATAGGCCTCCCCCATACCTTTCACATCTCTCGTTGTTGTGCCTCTTTGCGCCATTTTGTTTCGATTATTAAAAATAATTTGTTTTGTGTCTGCAGTGAAGGATGCATTTTGACCGACCATCTACTCGTCAACAAAATACAGTCTAAGGAACCATAATCTGTATTAGTACAAGGGAACAGTATTTTTACCTGAGTAAAACAAATAAAAAACTAAATCGCTTCCATTTTTTTTTTGTAAAAAAGTTACAACCTTCTATAAAAGTGCAAAAAACAAATATATTTTTTAAGCAGATGCATTGATGTTATAAAAATTCTCCAGTGTTAGCAAAAGTATTCAAAGCATACAGCCTAAAATCATAAGGAAAAGAATGCCAATAACTTAAAAGAAAATATTGTATGGAAGTATGACTCATTCCGTTGCAAAATGCAACATCTAAATCAGGATATCTTCCTACACCATTAAAGGCGTTAGGTAGCTCAAAATAAAACTGATAACATCATAAAAAAATAATAAAATTTCACAACAAAACAACAAAAGTCAACCCTGAGAGGTATGAGAAAAAAAAAATCGCCGGCCATCTTAGCCGCTCACTCCCCGCTTGACAGCTGGCATAAAAAGGCGGGAAACTCAAACCATTGACTCAGTCTTGGTGCGGCGTTGACACGGACCTGTCAAAAAAGCGCGCGAATTCAAATCGTTTTTTTTATTCACTTTTTTTCTGTCTAGTCGGCATTCGTAAGGTGTTGTTGTTCAAAATGAAATACTTCGTAGCGTTCGCCGTTTTCGCTCTTGCTTTTGCAGCTGAAGAGAAGAAGGAAGATGAGAGGCCGACGACGTACAAGAGACTGATCCCGGCTGATGTGTTAAGAGGTCAGTGCTAATATTTTTTTTTTTAAATTGGAAGGACGGAAAACGAATTATACATGTGCCTTAAAGAAAGGTGGAATATCGAATTAAAAAACAAAAAGTCTATTTGTATTGGAGTCAGTCCCTTTGTGATTACAAAATGGATTATTTACACAATGAAATTATTCATGAATAAGCAAATTGATAGACTATCAATTAGAGGATAAATTCACTATTCATTATTTTTTACCACTGATAAAATGAAAATTAGGATCATGAAAATTCTTGCCAAATTTAATTCCCCTAAATAAATTTAAAATTCTCCTAAAAACTGGTACTTCAGGTGAGGTAATTATTATTTCATCGGAAGAGCTGAACCAAATAATCGCATTGCCGAACATTCTAGCAAATAGTAAAAGTTGAACGCTAAGTTACGGTCAACTTGTTTTAAGTAATCCGTTACAGCGATTAAGTCATTATTACTTAATTAGATACACACTAAATAATTATGAGTAGTTAGGTCGGTTGTTTTTAGTTTTATAAGTTACTTAAAATTCTGTAAAAAAATAAACAAACAGGCACGATGTACAAATATTCAGTGCTTATTTTTTTACGCATATGCATTTGACTACAAAATTAAAAAAAAACAAACAAGTACAAGAAATGGTTTTTTGATAATAAGTTAAATAAAAATAAGTTTTAGGTGGTAAAGATTTTAAAGAGTAATATTAAGAGTATGGTATCCCTCAGATATAATTTAATAATCGAAAAGTAAATAACTATGAATCCTTTGTATTTAATTTATTTCATTTCATTCGTTCTCTTAGTGATAGATCTAAGACTAGGCCACTTCATTTGAACGGAGAGAAATATTTTCATAATAATACTATTTCAACGTAAACAAAGTAGTTGCACTAGTGTTATTCTTTAGCTAATGTGTTAGTTTACACTAGCTGAAGAATAATATTTCCATTGTACCATTATTGTAGTTAGCTCTTATGATTTTATCATCTTAACTTGCCTCACCTTACCTAACTTATGTCACTTGAATTGCAAAATTAAAATGTTTTTTTTTTCCAGTATACAAATGATTGCTTAAATCATTAATAGGTATATGCCTTTCGTTTTAATTTTAAATGAACTAATCGAATCTATTCTTTTGTTTCGGTAGTTACTGTTTAGGTTTTGATTAAGCTAAAGTTAAAATTACCGTGTCAGTATATAATATAATATAATATATAATATAATAGGTACACGGTAAAACGTCCAAAAGAAACATAAATGTTCATAACTCCCCCCAATATTTCATAAAATTACTGTAATTCAACTTTTATTACGAAAAAAACATTCTAATTTTTATTCATAAAACTGGCCAATCGTCTCGTTTTCAAGTTGCGTGTGTATTTGGAGTGTAAATAAGTGTCACGATTACGCAACAGATGGCGGTAACGGCCCAGTTGGTAAGACACAGGGCTGCCAACATACGTGACAGTTATTATGACATTTCGAATCATCAAGAAAAAAAAAACAGTAATTTTTTTGATTTTGTAGTTGAAAAAAATTTGAGCTATTTAACATTAATAACTAAATAAAAATTAAATTGCCAACCAAAATTTTTTCAAATTGTAGTTATTGTAGCTTACAAAAAGTCTTGTAGTTGGGAGTTATCCTTTTAAAAGTTCGTTTTTAAAGGCAGATAAAGAGCAAAGTGGATGTGATTTTATATTTCTTTGCTTCATATTTCGTCAGTTAACTGTAGATAAAAATAAAAAGTAGTCGTGAGATTTTATCAACATTTGCAATACTTACATGTAGCTACTTTCATTTATCTATACTCGTAAGATCTGTATAGTGTATTACACACATAATAATATGTTTTATAAAATAAATATATATCTCAGCTTTCAAAGAATTTTAGTTTTCCAGGGCCTCAAAAGTTTTGCGAATCTTTCCCCAAATTTCACTAAAGAGATTCTTCAAGAAAACTCGAGCAGTACCTAAAACCGCCAACCCTAATAACAACAGCAGTCACACTAAGTGATTTAACAGTGAAATTGACGGGCAGCCAGGTTTTTTTTGTATTATTGCGTGTAAACTGCAGTTCCTGATTAAAGTAACACGTTTTTTTAGTAACATATTGGATAACCCTTATTTGGGTGTAGAGTGTTTGGTGTGGAACGGGTTTATTTTCAACTGGGTAGCCCAGGTATTAGAAAGAAGAAAGAAAAAGTATTTATCGGGCTCGCACAGGACAAAACAATAAAACAAAGTTATAGAAACTAAACGGTTTTAGAATTTATCAACAATATCTGTTTTTATGTAGAAAATCAGTTTTCTACACTCTTAATACTTTAAAGTCAGAGGCCCATGGACGGCCTAAAAACTCTGACACCAGGTTAGGCACTAACCATACAATAAAGAAGAAACAAGAATACTTTCATGTCGCTACGGTTGACAACTTGTTAAAAAGAAACATAAATAAGACAAACATTAAACTAAATTCGTCCTGTACGACGCCAAAAGTCAGCATGGTGCTGACATCAATCTCTTGCCCTTATCCCAACTTATTTGTGGTCGGCGCAGCATGTCTTCTTCTTCCATACTTCTCTCATTACTCGTCATGTCGGCAGTCACCTCCTTTCTAGCCATAACATCCTTCACACAGTCTATCTATCGTTTCTTTGATCTTCCTCTACTCTTATAGCCATCTACATTCATACTCAACATTTTCCTCAATACATTCTCCTCATTCCTCCGCATCACATGTCCATCCCACGACAATTTTTCAGTCACCGGCGTCACTTTCAGATTCCCTCTTATGTACTCATTCCTTATTTTATCCATTCGCTTTACACCGCACCCCCCTTAGCATTCTCATCTCAGCCACATGCAAATACCTTTCATTCATCGCTTTTGTGGCCCAACATTCTGATCCATACAAGACAGCAGGTCTAACCATGGTTTTGTAAATATTCCCCTTGAGTTTAAGGGGAATGCCGGAGTCGCATATTGTTCCCGTGACCTGCCACCATTTCATCCATGCAGCGTTAATTCTGTGCTTAACACTCTGATCTATTTCGATTCGCCATCGCATAGCACGAGTGAATCGAGATACCGAAAGTCGGAGCAGTAGAAGGTAACATTTAAAAATGTCACAGCGCCCATATTCGGATAGGGCCTAATATTACATTCATCATCATAACCTTCCTGTCCATGTCCCATGCTACCTTGGATCGGAGCAACACTGTCTTTTTCTTCCATTCCTCCTTGTCAATATTTCATTCACTCCTTGTCAGGTATTACACTGCGGTCAACGATGTTAGTAACAATGCCAAATTCTGCATACTTCAAATTAAGAAGGCCATACAGATTCATTGCATGCGAAAATACTACGGCTGGATGGTGTGGGGAAGCCTTTTGGGCAAGTCTTTTGCCCAGTTGTGGAAATAATGAGACAATAATGTCGTGAGAAAAGTTTTGAGTATGAATGTGGGTGGGTATAAAAATAGAGGAAGACCAAAGAAACGATAGATGGACTGTGTAGAGAATGACATGGCTAGAAAGGAGTTGACTGATGAGATGACGAGTAATAGAGAAGTATGGAAGAAGAAGACATGCTGCGCTGACCGTAAATAAATAGGGATAAGGGCTGGAGAATGATGATGCTGTTCTATTTTAAAACTTGAAAAGGCCTTTAAAGAATGGAACCTAAAAAAAAACAAAGAAGTAAAAAGGCCAGGAAATAACTCAAAACTCCTTGATGATATAATTGAAACAACCAAAGGCCTTACATAACCTTTTAAAACAAAAAGAGGAAATAATAAAGATACCAAATAAATTATAAAGGTTACCAATGAAAAAAACAGAATTACTTACATAAAATTACAGTCACTAGGTCAAGGAATTTATGAAAAGCTTTGAGGCATAACTGGAATGGCAAAAAAGTAAATAATAATAAGCATCTTGACCGTGACACGATTACAAAGGTTTAAAGATTCTTAAGTCGAGATAAAGGTGATGAAGCTAAAAAGAAAGAAAATATTGATGAAGATGATGGGGTGAAAACAAATGCAGGTCTTTTTAACAACGAAAGGATGATTACAATTCGATTGCTACTTAAGAAGAATCCATGATTATCATTGCTCATATGATAATCATACGGTTTACAATTGTCTTTATTAATGTTCTCTTCGTAAATATTGTTTTCTCTTGATCTACATTTTGTGACTGGCATAGTAAATCATTCTTTTTCAACTTAATCTTCTATTTCGTAGTCTTCAGTAAACATTACATCTGCATCTATGATACTATTAGTAACCACCTCATCTGCATTAAAAGTCTGTATTTAAATTTTTTCGTACTTATCTTCTTAAAACAATTCAATTCTTTTTTGTTGTTCATGTATTTCTTCAATACTTATTCTATCGTTCTTAGCCCTATTCTGTATTACCTAGTCTTTAATGTCATTCTCGAACTCTGAACTGACATTTAAAATCTAGATCACGCCACGCCTATAGCAGATTGTAGCTTATTAATCTATAATTCAATTTGAGTCTAGTCTTGCCTAACTAGTTTATAGGTAAGTCACGATTCAGACTGAAAGGTTTATTTAAAAGTGTTATATAATCTTTAAGCCTAAGATTATGAGATAGATTACGTAGAAATAAGCTAGATTAATAGCCAGTCCAAATCTTATTTAATTCATTCATTTTTATGTAATATGCTTCTGACCGCAACTTCGCTCGCGTGCGTGTCGAAAATAATCCCACGGGCACGACCTACCGACCCAAAACATTCTAACCTATGTCACCCGTATGCCACATTAAGATCTGTGTCAGTCGAAGATTTGCATACTTTAATTCATCTTAAAAGGTTTTAGTGGTAACAAAAAAATGCTAAGAAGCCACGTGTATAGCAAATTATGTAGGAGTGCCCTCACTTTAGATTTGTATCAGATGATTGTTAATACACGAAAGTAACAAATGAAGGTATTACTAGTATAGTTTCATTATCTACTTTTGTAGCTCCTCCTATTTATTCAACTCCTATCCCTCCAATGCTGGGAGGGATAGGAGGCCTTCTTCATCTTCATTGCACGCCATTTTACACAGTCTTGTGCCCCCCGGGTTCAAATCTAACCAGCTAGTTTTATAGCTAAAGTGCTGTTGACAGCACTATGTCCCAACCATTGTTACCGGTATTGCCATAATCGCTACGTTTGGAAAACTGATGATATCAGTATGATATTATCAGACCATTCATTTTCGTTATTAGAGCATAACCAACTTTCCTGATACTATGATATAATCCATAATTCGTTAAAGATTTTATCATGGCAACCTCTAAACATCACTTCGAAATTCGAACGGTATCTCGTGAATCCGCGATGATTTACTTTAAAAACAAATGAGTTAGCTTTCGAATTGTGTGTGCTAATTGAGTGAGGTTCCACAGAATAGGACTGCCCTTGGTTGCTCAATCACCCTTCAGTGATCATTGCATAGTTAATATCATTTGAATGAAAGGAAGTGTCGTAAGCAGGATTCTTGTTGTTAACTTCATAATCAGGTATTGTCGCAATTTTAAAGGATGTTTTGAAATGTGTACTGTCGGTAACTTTGGCGGATGGCAATTTGTAGATTGTTTTTTAGTGGCATTGGAATTTGAGTTGGAAAAGTAAATATTTGTAATATTAGATAGCAGTTTAGAATCGAAGTAATTAATTGATCCAGTTACTGAATTACAGAGGTTAGACAGACTTTTGCTCTTTATAAATTACTTGTAATAAATTTTAAAATAAAAATCAGGTGGTAGCCGACGCCAACATATTTGGGAAAATTCTAAATAATTATGATTAGCCTGATGATTTTGGATTTTTGGACTTTATCGTTTTAAGACTTTTTTTTATTTTGAGTCATTTTGAGCAGCCCTTTTAATTTGTACTTTGTCCACGACAACACTTTAATTCAAAAAAGAGGCCTAACTTCACTAAACACTCATCTTGACTGTCATGTTGGCCGGGATTTGGCTATATCCCCTAGTAATTTTACAAATTACTACTACACGGTACGGTAGTAAAAACTACCGTACGCAAAATATTATGCGCTTTCGAGTTGGAGTTGTGTACACAAACTAGCTTGTAATAAAAACTCAGGGGTCATTCTTTTGGCCACAGCTGAGATAAATCAAGTAATTTTTTAGTCATCACTTTAGCGGTGTTTGCCAAAACAAAGATGGCTGCGCAATAGATGAACTAGTTTACTTATCGGTATTTATGGCTGAACATGTTAATAGCAATATGATTGTTCTATTCCTGGATCATTGCTTGTATTTGCGATATCATTACGCAATCTACTTTCATTTATATTTCTTCCGTATGTCATGATCTAAGCGATAGATGTAAGTACTTACTATTATTTATGACTACTAGAGATCCGCCCCTGGTTCGGCTGCTTCGCACGGATTTTCCGACTAGGCTAAACATGAGGATTTCTTTAGTAGGTATTTAGATTAATCAATCAGATAATAAATATTCCTACAGCGGCGAAGCTAGAATTACTCCAAAAAGACCTGAATTCTATACTCGTGATTATTTAATTGCTTAGAATAATGGCTGATTATATGTTCCGGCTAATTCAATATTTATTCGAATGTGTAAAAAATCAACGTAAAAAGCGAGACAGTTGATTGATCGATATACTCATAAAATTCGAATGAAATTATTTTTATGACACCTATTAGAGTTGAATCAATTATAATTTGATGACTTTGTAAAATGTTTCATTCAAAGAATTTAATTAAAAAAAAAAAAAAAAACATTTGCGTTTTATGTTTGTTTGCATTGTAAAAATAGTAGTAACATTAATTTTTATATCGTCGTTACTTAGTTTAAATAAAAGCTACCAAAGTAAATGTTTGGTTAGGTCTTTGTCAATGAACTGGCTGATTTATTTCGGTGCATTTAATAACCTTTCTGCCTATTAGTTACGTTTTATTTATCGAACTATCGATTATAGATTGTCAATTGTGAAAGTGCTAATAAAAAGCTGAACGAATTATTTGTGAAAGGATGTTTACAAAACATTGATTCATCTTCACTTTCTTTTACAATATTTGTCTAGACAAGAAAGTTTGCATTACGCATAAAAACATGACAACATTTTTTCCTTTGTCTGTGGGTTTCGGACAATACACAATATTGGTCACACTTTTACTAAAGCAACAAAAAAATAAATAGGTGACACAATGATTCCATTTTCAAAAGTACATTGTTGCGACAAAAATACGATCAACTTTTTCAAAAATCGAATTTTATTGATGTAGTTTATTTGAATCTTTTGGAATAACCGCAGGGAGCGGACCTTTTGAATGGGGCAGCGACCGTTAGCTAGGGTTGTCATTTAAAACCAGCACACATCAAGCTACTACACAATTGATTCTCAACTTTAGCGCTAAATCATTAAGTTCATGGTTGATTGGGAAAGTTTTACGGTTTTGAGTAGCTTGATGTGCTGGCGTTTGTATCTTTATCATTAAGTACGTCTTCATGAAAATAAATTACGTAGTTTCGAATATTTTCGTTTGTAAGAAATTTACCAAGTTATCGAAATAAATAGCTAAGCTGTAAGTCTTTAGTCGTCAAGATTAATGAGCAACAAAAACAGAACGGTCATCCAGAAACAGGCAGGTTGTAATTTTTTTTTATTATTAAAAAAGAAAAACAATATAAATTCCACGTTCCTTTTTTTAAAACAAAATTGTTTCGGTACAAAAAAAAACCGATAACCCTAAAATGCATGCGCTTGCGGACAACAAAACTGGTCTCGAACCGAAACGCGAATTTTTTCTTTTTTATTATCTTTTGCAACGAGTTACATGACCTGAGCGAAGAATTATTTAATTTTAAAACTATAATTATGTGTAATTTTAACTTTTTCGCTTACCAAAATGTGAATTTGAGTTTTTGTCTTAAAGTAACTGTGTTATACAGATAGCATAATTTATGAGTATGAATTATTATATATCTGGTTATAACAGTGAGTTTTAATATGAGGCATCTATAAATTTGTTGTAGTTTTTATATCTTTTCACATGTCTGTGCATGGAAATATGAAAAAGTCTTTTTTCATATGTCCATGCACAGCTGCGTTCCAGATATTTTTCTGTCTTATCGTAATGATTACTTTTCTACTTCACGTCGTCTAAAATAATTAAATAAACAAAGATTTGTAAAGAACTAGAAAGTTTCAAATGCTTACTAAAGAAGCCAGAGAAATCTTCACTTGTCAACAGTTAAGTCATTATGCTTGTTAGCATAATGTTACATAAAGTCAAACACTTAACTAAAAACCAAATTAACAAATGACTACATAAGAAACTAATTTAACGCATCATTTAAATTAACTTCGAAACTCTTAAAAATGAGTTTGTAAAAAAAAACGGAATCTTACAAAGAATGGTGTATCGTAAAAAAAACGCGTAAAAATCAATTCGTATCTTTTATTGGTTTTTTTTTACTTTCCTAGAACTGTAACGAAACAGTTCCATTATTTAATCACAGTTCATTTCCTGGTGACCTTATGTGGTAAGAGGCGTATCAAAATAAAAACACGTTGACTCATTTTATGAACAAAATCATTCAAAAGTGAACGGGTTAGGCCTTGGAACTATCTAGAATTCTGCTAGGGCTCTGCTCTTGATTCAAGTAAAGTTATGCAGCTTGGATAAGCGAGGTCGGCTTACTTAACTTTGCGTATGTATTCATCATCAGATATGAACTGAATATTATTCATTTGTTTATATATAGACTTACCAACTAAATACTCACTACTTGATAAAGATATCTTATATATTTAAATTGAGGGAAAGTATGGCACTATTAATAGATAAAACTGTCCAACTTTTTGCCTTGCTGCAAGTAAAAATGCATTCTCAATAGCGGAAGAATTTTTAGAATTTGCCAATAAAAGGCTGTCATCGACAGTAATAAAATATGGAGACATGAATTGAATAGCAAGCTGAATCTGTTCCACTACTACGTTTCGAAGGACCAAAAGCTTCTTATCTTTTACTCAATCCTTCAACAGCTCTATGATCTGTGACTTTTTGCGTAACTCTTTTACCGTTCAATGGACACGCACAGAAATTATGTCACATGTTACTATTAGAATTACAATGAGATTAAGATGCAAAATAATTACGAAAGAGATTTAAAAACTAAACGAGAAGCAGCACGTTCTTGTTTTGAATTACGTAAAAACGTTGCTGTCTGTATTTTGTAAGTAAACGTGGGTTGAAAGAGTTAAGGAAAAAAAAGGTAACTTTGTGGAGGGAAGGCCAGTAAGATTTTATCTGTCAGTTGCAGCTACGGAGTCTGGATTTGTGCGCGGCTATGACAATAAACTCATCCATGTCCTAACTCGTCCTCTCAGGAATGTAATATTCCTGACGAGGTGTGGGTGTACATATTATTTAGTAATGATCACTTAAGGTTACGTATAATGTTGCTGGGGAAATAAATGACTTTTAATTTTGATAAAACATGTCTGCTTGCCTGTTCAAGGAGTACAGGCATTATGTTACATTAAATATATGCCTTTTTAAAAAGGTGACATTAATTAAAATAGACTGTTTGCAATAAGGTTCACTGCAAAACCATTTTGAAATGTCGAGTTATTACTAAATATCATAATGATTTATATTTAATAGCTTGACATTTTGAGGTTGAAGCGACGGGTAATAAATCAATAACTCGTCCAAGTGGATTGGGATCATATTTTTTTACTAAAAGTGATTTAAATTTTAATGAGAGCACAAATCAACATATTGAGCTGTTGACCATGATAGAGAAGTTTTCGAAAAAGGTGCCTCAGAAATTAGTATGTCAAGAGAAACTAGAAGCAACGACTTCTTGTCTTTTTATCATCTGCCTAGTCTTACCAACTAGTTGCAGCTGAATGTCAGTAGTTAGAACATAAAACGAATACCCATCTGATCTCCACAACCTGGACTGTGTAACAGTGTCATGAACGTCTGCTAATCGCATTATAATACGTTAACTATTTGGTTTACTAACCTTGGCGATAATAGGGAAGTTCCCAAGGCCGTTTATTAATTTTTTTGCCATTATTCTTTGGCATTCTATAGGCCTGTTATTAGCAGAAGACGTTAAAGGGCTACTTATGTGACATTACATTGATTTATTTCGAGGAAATACCAATTGCCATTTGGCATAATGGTATGACGCCCTATTTTGTCCAGGCTCGTTCGCCTACACATATTATTAAACACTTAAAATAACATATCTTCGTCGAAATAATAATAACTTCGTATTACACTAGCCTTTACCATTTAGAATTAGAAGGGACGACATTTAATACAACATTTAATCGACATGAATGCAACTTGCACTTTTTGCTACTTAATTCAATTCGAGCAAGGCCACGGCTAAAGAGGGTTAAGTAACAAAGGAAATGACATTTAAATTGACATTTGGTTTTTTTTATTCAGTAGTGAGTGGTGACAGATGTCAACCAGTTGTCCGGTTTAAAAATAGAATGAGTTCCGTATAAATACAAAACAAATGATAGACTTTTTTGTAGGGTTGTTTTGAAACATAACTTTAAAATTCGAACGGCGCGGTCTCGTTGTAAAGCCGCGATGACTTTAAAAAAAAAAGAGTTCGCTTTCGAATTGTGTGCGCTCACTTGAGTGAGGTTCCACGTGAATTTTACAGAATAGCACTACCGTTTTTTCTCTTTTAACTGATCTTCTAACTTACCCAGATGCAACAAAAGCCTGCTAACCGATCGAGTGCACGTTTCGCCTGAACAGCTACAAAACCTATGTCTTCAACTTTCTCTAGGAAATCCGATCTTCAATGACATTTAGCAGTTATTGTCACGACTAAACCTTCCGTTTGCCTTTCACTGTTACTGTCTTGCTAAAACCACAGTAACTATCGAGAATTAAGGAAATAACAACGTAACTTGTAGGTAACCTTTATGCAACTTGAAGGTAAGTTAATAAGCGGAAACACTGAAAGTATTCTGGGGAGTTACTATGACGTAAGCAGGAGTAATTCCAGTGTAGGAAAGACACAGAGCTAAACTGGTCGTCTAGCGCCATCTCTTTCCCACACCGGAATTACTCCTGCTTTAAGACGTCATGGTAGGCCACCTGTACAGAATCAATTTCTGAATCGACATGTTATAATAAAAAAAATAAAAATGCATTTTATGCCTATATAAAATTTATAGCTAAAAATAACAATAATTATAATTGGAGTCTGGTGCTCATTAATTTACGTACTCGTTACATAGAAGTAATAGTGAGGTTTTGCGGTCGCACTTCTTTCGGCCCGCTAAACCGCAACATAACCACAAAAGTTGCGGTTTGGAAGGTAGCAAGAAGTCTTTAACTAAAATAATTATAATACCACCATTATTAATTTTACGGGTGGACCAATTTTCAAATCATCTAAGCTCTCTTTTGATTTCTGATCACGATTACCGATATCTGGATAAATGACATGACATGTAAAAAGACTTGTTTCAATATTCCCATTAAAACCACGCTGCATTTAAAATTCAATTAAGCACGTTTCCAGAAACTACATATTAAAAAAAAAAAACACATTCAAAAGTCGAACAGACCGTCTGACATAATACCGTAATGCATATTGCAATAGTCTTCAAAAAAGGATACTAAAAATGTACCACGAGTTGGCGTATAGCTTACACAACGATTGCAAAAGTTCAATCCATCGGTGGATTAACTGGTACAGTACGGATACACGCAAGGTTGTCACGTCGAAGTAAAAGAAATGTCATGAGTCTTCAGGTACGGTTGGGACGTGTGACTAGAATGTAAAGATGATGTGGAATTATTGTTGAAAGATGAATTTGCAAGGTTTCTATTATTGATGGGATACAATATTTCTCTGTCAATTTCAATCGCATTCGGATTCATGTGCGTATTGTATAATTATCACAATGCTTCGCTAAAGGAAAACATCGTGAGGAAACCAGTATGCCTGAGAGATATTTCTCGACGGCATGTAAAGCCAGATCAGGGGCCCGTGGGTGGCATAAAAACTCTGACACTAGATTAGGCACTAACAAAACCATAAAGAAAGAATCTCATTCTCTCTGAATCTTGGTCATCATCATCATCATCTCTCTGAATCTTGGTCATCATCCCATGTTACTTATGATCTTCGTCTTGCTATCATTTACTCCTTTTTTTCGTATCATTCCCCACACATTGAGAGCGGCGGTTGCCCAGTGGAGGCGGCCCCTTACGAACAGTAAGTCGTGGGTCGTCGTGGGTCTTTGTGTAATTTATTTCATCACCACTGCTTTCAAAACGGTGAAGGAAAACATCGTGATCAATCCGGCTTGTCCTAGAACAAAAATTCGAAGACATGTGATATCAACAAACACGCATTGGGCCCGCGTGGTGGATTATTGCGGATTCCCTCTCATAGAGAGGAGGCCGTGTGTCCCGTGGGAACATTATAAGCTGATTATGCCTCACACAATGCATCCATCTCTTTGAATCTTAGTATTGTGCTTCGAAATTCGAACGGTGTCTCGTTGTGAATCTGCGATGATTTATTTTAAAAACAAATGAGTTCGCTTTCGAATTGTGTGCGCTCACTCGAGTGAGGTTCCAAGTGAACTTTACAGAATAGCACTGTTGTATCCTGTGGTGTTGAAATAACTGTCGTCTAGTTACTGTAATTAATTATGGTTAAGCAATTATGCATTGCAATAAGTCTGGCATTAGTGTGGTAACCCTACTTCGTCCCACATAGCACAATCTAGATGTATGAGGTGCTTTCACTTTCGTAATGTCTTAGTGCCTTCCGGCTGCACTAAATGCAGGCTTACTCTTAGATATATGGTTAATCATTTATTCATGTAAGCAGGACTTTTAGTAACACCAATATTTGGACCTTATCTTGGGCAAAAATTACCAGTGACTGTTTATGAGGTAATTATTTTTTCCATAACGGTAAGATGGACAAGAAATGAAACAATGAACACAAAAAACTGAAAGCTGATTCACGATTTGGCATATCAAAATGTTTGATAGAGGACCTATCGATAGTTCATCTTCCAGCCCTTGTCTTTAGTCACATAAGGTCGTTACAGAACGTATTTTTCGTCCATTATCCTCTGTCTACCGTCACGCTATCATTTGTTTCTTTTCCTTCATATTACATTATTTATTCCAACCTAGAATTCGAATTTAGGTACAAGAGTCAAGACCACTAGATGCTTTTTAGCCAATGTCTTATTAGTCATTTGCCAGGGGAAGTGGGAACTCTCTAATAACTCAAGTCTTGTGAACAATTTCCCCTCTAACTACAAACAAAAAAACAAAGAATCATTTCCTAAACCACTTGACACTAAACCGCTACTCAGAAGGACCGAATTCACCCATTAAATGATTATGATTCACATCGCCAAAATGACAAAGACTTGTACGAAAACCAGAGACAAAACACAATTCATTTTTAATAAGGAAACACAGAATTTAGAGCATTCTTTTAGAACTAGAATGACCTACGTCTTTTGTCTATTTTAAGGATTTTGTCATAGTTACTTACATTTTTATTGGTGGCCACGGTGACTTTTTGTATTGCTACTATAAATGAAGAGAAAACTGAACGAGGGAGAAGAGTGAAAGGTTACTCGTTCGGTCTCCTGACCTTTGCCCAGCAGTGGGACAATACAAGTAAAAAAATATGACAACGGCGATAATACTTGGTGCTACATTTCAATAAACTGTATCATTCTGCCGCCTTATTGCCATATTGAAGTTTACACGACAATTTCAATAATTTCTTTATTGGCAGACAATCACAGCAGGTTTTACAAAAGGCTCTAACAGAGGGCAATCGATGTCGATTAATAAGTTTCGTTATCCTACAACTTTCGACAGAATTAACGTAAGGTTTTCGGTAGCTTAAGTCAATCCTTTTCGATAGCTTAAGTCTCTTGGTCTAACCTTTTCGATACATTAATTAAATCCTTTTCGATAGTTTAAGTCAATCCTTTTCGATAGTTTAAGTCAATCCTTTTCGATAGTTTAAGTCAATCCTTTTCGATAGTGTAAGTCAATCCATTTCGATAGTTTAAGTCAATCCATTTCGATTGCTTAAGTCAATCCTTGTTGGCAGCTTAAGTCAATCCAATACGACATTTTGACTTTTCCGTCATCGTTATGTCGAATGTCACTTTGTTTAGGCCCCCAGAATACTATCAACAATAGTTTCCAAGCCTTTCACAACACATTGTAAATACAACAATACATAGACATACATTCTCACGCAATAACCCTGTTCTACATAGCACGAAAATTTTACGTAAAATGCCCAATTGTTCGTTGTTTTCACAAATATGACGAGCGCCTGTGAATGTTCCATACAAGTGTGATTTGTAAAAAAAAAAACAAATGAATTGCGGGTTTCGCATTTTTGTGTGAACAGCATTGAAGTTCTGAAGTGATTTTTGTAAATGATTTTGAAAGAACGATGTCTGTTCTTTTTGTTTAGCTAAATAGATGTTCCTATTTGGTTTAATGCCTACTTTCACACATAGGTAAATGAATGCTGCAATATATTAATTATTGCTCTGTTATACATTCAAATCGGTATATGAATTCATTTGGTTGTATGTAGCCTAATGTTAGAAAAACGGGAATGAGTATACTAAATTTTTTAAGATGTAATTTTTGAACCTGGACAATTTACTTCGAACCAGTTGTTTCCCACGACCTTCGTCCACGTGAAATTACTACAAAAATATTTCTTCCCTATCTAACTCGGATTTTGTCAACAATTTCATGCGCTTTTTTTGGACCGAACCCTGGTACTTTTTCTTTAATAAAAGTCGCCTAAGAAACTCCTTGTAACATCAGCTATCTGCTTGTAAAAGTCCCGCCAAAATCGGTCAAGCCGTTTCGGAGACGGAACAAACAGACGGACAGAAAAAAGTAATTGCTATAAGTACCGTATATACTTTTATATGCATTCAGTGAAAAGCTGTTATTTTGAAATTACACACGGACATTTAAATTTTTTATACTTGTATAGATAATTGAAACTTTGACCACTTTTAGGACTTAGTTATTTTTGTATTGCCTATAAATTATAAACGTATATACGAGTATGTATACAGACTCACAAACTAATTGCTAATTAGTAGATCCTAAACTTGACATTAGAAATCACTTCTCTAAGTTCAAATGTTAGAAAGTAGCCTCTTACTTTATGGTATATAAGTTCGAGAACAAATATTTGCTTTGTATGTTAAAAGATGGCGTAAGACTTCATGACGATATTTGACTAGTGGGTGAATGATAAGTAAAAGGGTTTGCATAGGTAATTAAAGGTATATTTACCTTTTACATAAGTGTGTTCTTAGAACCATGTTTTATTTGCCAGTAATTATCTCTTTGTGTTCTAAAATATGATTATATATATATAAAAGGATAAACAAAGGGCTATCCCTGAAAAGTAATCGTTCTAGGATGCGTATTACTGACATAAATTAAGTTGATATGAAACAAAATAATCATTGTGTATTTTTTTTGTATCTGCTTCTAGAACAACAATACAAAGCAGTAAAACTCTTTTAAAATAAAAATATCGTCATGAACGATTCCAAATACAAATTGAGATTTACTTCTAAAGCAACTCAAAAATCTTCTCATCTTTCTTCGATAAAAAAATCCACCTTTCCACCAAAACAATCCACTTTTTGACCTAAAAATTCCACTTTTCGACCTAAATATTCCACGTTTCGACCAAATCTCCCACCAAGTTACTCAAAAACTCCTTTCATCTTTCCAGACTTCCCCGGAATGTGCTTCGCATCGACCCGTTGCGCGACCGTGGAGCCTGGCAACACCTGGGACTTAGCCCCCTTCTGCGGCCGCAGCACCTGCGTCGTCAGTGAAGACCAGCCTCCCAGGCTTCTGGAGCTGGTTGAGGACTGCGGCCCTCTGCCTCTGGCTAACCCTAAGTGCAAACTGGACACTGGTAAGTGAAAAAAGGAAATTAATATTAAAGGGGAAATTTCAAGTCGTAAAAGACAATGGGGGGGATGAACATAATTATGAGTTTTTGTTCTCGTGTTGATGACATATAGAAGAAAAAAAAAAGAAAAAAACAGAGCAGGTTCTTTTTTTGAATTATAATTTCACATATAATTTTAGTCTGAAGCAACCCGGGGATAAAAAAAAAATATTAGTGTCTTGTTTAGAAGCTGAGCATCCGCCATTTTTTGTTGCCAAATGATACCAGTTTATTATAATTTTTATTTTTAATGGGATAAAAAGAATTATTGTAGGGATGAAACATAATTTAGTAATTTTTTGCAATCCATTGGTAAAACATTTTTACAATAATTTCTTTAGGTAAATATGATTAGAAATAACAGTGTTACTGCTGTGCATGACGTTCTGGGTTCGATTCACAGGTCTGGCTGGAGCTATTGATAAACAGGACTTACATAACAATACACAACCTGTGCCTAACCTTTCTGTGATTACATGCCTGATTATGTTTTATTAATATCAAATTCACCATTTCAGACAAGACCAACAAGACGGCGCCCTTCCCCGGCTGCTGTCCGATCTTCACTTGCGAAGAAGGAGTGAAACTGGAGTACCCTGAGCTCCCCACTCCCGCCCCAGAAGCGGAGAAGAAGGAAGAAGAAGCAAAGAAGTCTTAAGAAGTTACCAGAAGATAGGGCATTTTACATTAAAGTACAACACTAGCGTCCTTCAAAACAACGCAACGTGATTGGTCAAATACCACGCGATAAATTCAAATGCTGGAATCTCATTTGCTGGTTATTTTTGTAGTGATGGGAAAGTAAAATGCCCGAGATACGTTTTATCGATAAAACGTATGAAATTGGTCTCAAAATATTCCTTTAATATACCAAATTTTTTGTAACAGTTCTGTTTGATTGGGATAAGTTTAGACCACGAAAACTTTTTATATACTTATTTTTTTTTTTGTGAAAATGCAATTTTTTTTTCTTGCCTTCCCGGTAAAAATCTCAGTAAACGAGCATTGATTTCTATCGGTTTTTTTAGTAAATTAGTCATGCGGAACATATTTTCGTGGTTTGTAAGCACGTTTTTCGGTGACCGAGTCACAAAAGAGTTCAAAAAGTAGATTTCCATTTCCTGTCCTTTATTAACTTTACAAATGGATCTGATAACAGTTTGTTTAGTCATCGAGTGACAATAGAAAGCGTATGTTGACACAAAATGTTTGAAACGCTGCTTGTGATTTCGCACTGTTGGAAAAATTTAGGAAAAATAGAAAAAAAAAAAGGTTTTTCTTCGGAATTTGGCGTTTTAACGCTATGAAATTAAGTTTACTTAAAAAAAAATGTTTTTATTAAATTTTTCCAACACGGTGTTTTATTTTTAGAAGTTATCGGCTTTTTTACTTGAATACCTACCTAATTATAATGTTTTGTGATATTGATAACATTAAATAAAAATAGAAAAGCTATTCAATAAAAAATACAAAATTTCTATATTTTGGTTTTTATTTTTTTTCCTACACCTATTCCTATGAGTAACCTGTTAGCCGCTTTTGCCAAAGTGGAGATTGAAATAACATATAATTTATACAGAAAAATAGTACTAGTAAAGCTATGGGCCCGTAAAGCTTAGGATTGGTGCCCTGAAACAGTGACACGGAGAGTCACGGGGTAGCAACAGACCACGAAGGAGATGGGGGGACGAACTGGATGTCTTCCTTGACAATTGGAGAGAAGTAGCACAGAAACGTGACCGTTGGAAGGAATGGAGGGAGGCTTTTGCCCAGCAGTGGGACAATATAGACTAGCTATAATAGTATAATAACTAGAGCCCGCTTCTGCTGCGCACGGTGTAGCAAATCTACTTGATCCTATTAAGATGAAAGGATATAAGTAGACTTGTACATTTAAAAATGTAATAGTGGAAGTTGATAAATTTACAAATGAAATAAAAAATACAACTGATTATAAAAAAAGACCTATCTAACCCGCACTCTGGAAGTAGGTTTATAGTTAATACACAATCAGTTGAGCACTATTGAAGAGGCTGTAACAGGATCAGGATCAGGGCTGCTTCGCAGGAAGGCAGCAGTGTAGTTCACACAGTCAGACGTAAAAGGCAGCTCTGCGAGACAAAACCAGGGCAGGCACGAAGATAGTTACGAAGAACGGGAGTAGTAGTCCCAGGTGAATCTTTATATGGTCACCTCTCACCTTCAAGAATCTCTCTCAGTCTCCACATTGAAGAATCTCTCCAGTCTCCACATTGAAGAATCTCTCCAGTCTCCACATTGAAGAATCTCCCTCAGTCTGACCGGTTCGTCAGCTCGTTTCCACAGTAGTCCTCCTTTCGAATTTTCGAATATTTGTTTTCTTCTTGCGGCCATATAATCATCTCATCTGACAAGTGTAGTCGGTCAGGATATAACAGAATTCCGTCATTAAACCATGAGTGAGTAATTAATTATTAATAAATAATTATTATAGTTATTAGTAAACAATCGTAATTATCTATAAAATACAATATTTTAGCTAAACATTGATAAAAATAATTTAAACTAGAAATATTCAATTATTTTTCGTGAAAAAAAAAAAGTTAGAATACTTCTCAGTACCTATCCTATCTCTTGTTAGGATACTGAGAGGTATTCCGTCTTCTAAGACGGCATGTCGTTGGTGCCTTGGAAGGAGGGCGTAGGTAGGCCTTTGGTGTGGGACGCAACCTGTGTGGACACCCTTGCGCTATCGCACGTTGCAAGCACGGTGGGCTGTGCGGGCGCTGCTGCTGCGGCTGCTGAGATCCTCAAGCGGCGCATATACTGTAACCTTATCGGTAACTACAGTTTTGAGCTGTTTGGGGTTGAAGCGCTCGGGTCATGGGGCCCGAGTGCGCGTCTCCTTTTTAATGAAATATTTCGCCGACTGGTCGACACTTCGCGTGACCAGAGGGCTGGCTCTTTCTTTGGTCAAAGAATTAGCATTGCCATTCAACGTGGCAATGCTGCCAGTCTTCTGGGCACGTCTCCGGATGACAGCGATGCGGAGGAGTACTTTGACGCCTTTGAAGTGTCCTATTGTCGACGTTGTATATATGTAGGAACTTAGTTTTAGCATTATTTTAGTTCAATTTGTAGTCTGTATATAATGTACATAGTAGATTGACATTAAGTTAATAATAATGTATTTATTTAATTTGATTAAATTAAAAAATTATGTCAATAAGAAAAACAATTGAAGATTACTCGATTGAAAATTGTAAAATAGAGAAAAACTGACGTTGCCACTAAGGGTTCCGTAGTTGGCCAACAGAAGAGAGGAGGTTAACTTCTGTTTTTGCCAACAACAACAATTACAATTTACTATTGAGAAATCTTCAATTGTTTTTCTTGAATACATTAAAAATATTTCTTAGAATACTCCTCAGTATTCCAACGAAATGAGTCGAGCTACACGATCACTGACCAATGCTTGCACTGACTGGACAGGTCCACTCAAATCTGTGTGGTTATTTCTTCAAAATACCATTTCAGACATTAATCTGCATGGTCCTCATATGACTTGACCAATGTCTGACTTCTAACTTTAAACGAGACAGTGACCTCTGAGCTTGTTTCGGATGTTTCTTCTCAGAGTAGTCAGTTACGAAACACCGGCCCCATATAGTTTTAAAATCGACGTGTAAAAGTGTTTTGTAAAACCAAATTAAGGTGGTTCCTTCAAGGGTCACGTGACGGTCTCTTCATACAAGTTTGCTTGGGATTACACTGTAGACATGGACACTTTTTGTTTAAAACGAATCATTTTATCACTTTTCTACAATGAAAGGAGGGCGCGTGCGCCTTTTTAGGAAATAACTTACAGTATTTACTGAGAAAAACAGTCGTGAAATCTAGGCAAAATTTGACATTTCTTTACATGTGTGAGTAACTTGTCAAGGAAAGTTTGCGTAACCAACCCACGTACGCCATCTAGTTCAAAGTTTCAAACCAACGCAATCATGGCGATGATTGCGTAGGTTTGAACTAGATGGCGTAGCCGGCGATATTATAATTCTGATAAATCAATACACAATAATTGTATTATTTCCTTTACATTCCATTTAAAAAAAAAACATTTTATCATCATAAAACTGACGACTATAAACGGAAATTTATTCAATTTAATTTCTTATTATTTTTTTGTGGTAACATATATGTCATTCTTCGTACAATAGGTAACTACCTAGAGACCACCTACCATTATGAATAACTATTCATAATGGGAAATTAAATAATAATGTTAAATCAATATAAAATAATTGTTTTACATTTAATTTAAAAAACATTGTTTTATCATAAAACTGACGCCTTTAATAAAAAGGTTTATTCAATTTAATTTCTTATTATTTTTGTATGGCAACATAAATGTCACTGAATCGTACAAGAGGTACAGTAGGTTGTTATTATGCGACGTTGCCGTTCTTCATATCCTTGACCTAGATGCACAACGCTGTTGCCAAACTTCGTTCGCTCGATTGACTTGTAGCTGTTACAATACTTTTTCAAGATCTCGCTATGCCGCATAGGATTCGCGCGTGGAAGTTCTCGCATGATACTGCAATATTAGTTCGAGTATGTATTTTATTCCAATTTAATAGAATTAGGTATTGCAAATTATTGTAGGAACGGCAATTAAATTAATTATTCAAAATACGTAATTTTCCTATAAATGAAAGTACCTATCTTTCGGCGGTATTGCTGTTTCTAATACATCCAATAAACCCAATACGGCTTTTATACTCTGAAATCTCGCCACAATATTAAGTAGATACCTATGTTTCCATGTTGTCAATTACATAGCACATATAAAGTTAGCGTTAATCGTATTTTAATGTGTATGTATATTTTTGGGTCAACAATAAATTACATTATTCGTGAAAACATTTGCATAATCGAAGAATGGGTAAAGTTGTCTTGTGGGATGTGCTTTTGTTGGGTTATGTTAAAAATACCTCGAACGCATTTTGCAAACCAACAGTTTCAGACAAACATACATTTTTGTATATTAGAGGTACTGTGTGGTACTATGTGACGTAACGAGCAGGGTTGGCGCGTTCAGAAACAAAAAATACACACGATTTCCTGGTTATACCAAAGGTTATATCAAAAAAAAAATTACTTCTGATTTTTTTTCTTATTCGTCGAGTGGCGACCAATATTCTACTAGGAATATAAAGATAAGTAAAATTTTACTCTTACAATTAAATTGCTATTACATTTAATTTCTATTTTGTCAGGATGTGATCGCAGTTCCGAACGAAATCCGTATGTATGGTTATATTATCTATGATTCATAAATTCATGCCATTGACAGCCATTGCAATTTTTTGCAATTGCGTGTGATCTCAGGTTGTGAACTAATAAACTTTTCAATTTTATTCAAATACTGAGTGTATAAAAGTAACATATACATACATGTGTGTGTATGTAGTACATGTACAGTATTCTTTTGTTTCTAATTTGTTTTTTTTTTTTTAATATTTCGGAGTTAGATTACGACTACAATGTCGTATGTTCCAACAAGAATATGTTTAGGAATGTGTTATGAATATGTGTCAATCTTCACAAATAAATTTGTCAGTGAGAGACATCATGGATTTCAAAGTGAATTAATTTTCCAGTGCACTTAGTTACTACACTCAAGCACACAAAAATATTTCAACAATGTCCGCCTATAAATTTCGTCGTGTTGAAAAAAAATTAGGCTGTGTGTGGTTTGATCATTTGACAGAGGAAATTCAAACTGCTGGTGAACAAGAAAGATCAATTGCTATTGAAAAAGGTCATGTCAGTTCAGATGGAGTTCTCTTTGTTACTGTTTATGTAGATAGAGGATGGTTGAAAAGGTCTTAGGGGCATAACTTTGATTCATCATCTGCTAAGGTAAGTTAATATTTTACTAAACACTAATTTAGATCTTTATGACCTTTTTATTTTATGCAATATTTTCAAGTTTGTTTTCATTTCCAGGCCTGCATTATTGGTAAAGAAACTAAGAAATGTCTATTTCTTGGTGTTCAAAACAAATATTGTTATACATGTCAATATTATGAGAGAAGAAACATGGATAAGAAATCACATAATTGTTGCTAAAATTTTACTAGACCGTGTACAGCCATGGAATCACAAATTATTGTAGAAGGTTTTCAAAAGAGTGAAGAAAAACATCAACTTCGCTATTTGAATTTTATTGGAGACGGAGACTTCTCTGTGTTTGCAAACTTGAGAGAAAAAGTGTCATATGGGAACATAATAACAAAAATTGCAAGTGCACACTACAAGGTAAATAAATCAAATTTGTATAATCATCTCAAGATCAGTGAAGCATATTCTGTAATTATATTTGTACTATTTTAGATCTTGGCCAACACTAGTCTACCACTTTATGGGCGAAATATTTTGAAACCTAATTTAATGATGATGATTATCATGGTGCATACTTTGCTCGTATGGTATATAACAAAGTGCACTCATACCCAAACAGGTCAGATGGTGGACTACAGATGTACCTACTCCAACAGTATTGTTTCTCTGTTGTTACGTAATAATTATCTCTTGATATTATCTAGTTAAAAATATTCTGTTTTCAGGATTATCACTTGCTACTGGACACAAATGGCATGAAACTGCATGGAAAAAGCAGACCACACAGAGCCCAGGGACACATTTTAAAAAGTACATAAAGTAAAAGGAACAAAGCAGAATACGACGGCAATCGACGATACGCAAACGATTGTTTGCTCCAAGAGAGAAACCCCACCCCGACAAGCACTATGGACCTGAAGCTTGTGATCCAATTGATATTGATGAAGCACAATTGAGAATACAGTGTGAAAAACGGTTAGTAGAATTCCAAAAGTCACCAGAAAACGTAGCTTTGATTGAAATGTCTACTGTAGGGCAGCATGAAAATGATTTATATACTACTCATACCGTGTGACCGTTTGACTGCTAGTCAATTTGGGATGGTTAGTGGTGTGGTATAATTATGTTAGCAGAAATGTAGCTATAATAAGACTTATGTAGACAAAGATGAATTTAAAAAATACCCATAACATACATTTATTTTATCTGGTCTTTTATGTTTATAGATTTGCAAACGCCGTATTACAACTCCATGACATAATCATGTAAAGGATATTCTATATAAAAATAATATTTGCACAAAAGACATGTTATATGGGCAGCAAAATGAGAATGTGGCAAAAAAGTATGTTCATGCAACAATATAATAAAATTGTCAGGCCTTCAGGTCTTTTTATTGATGAAGAATTTGGATGTTTAGCTGGCAGTCCAGATGGTGAGTTTTTTTATCGAGCTTCAATTTTATCTACCTATTCTTATTTGGAAAATGTGGAAAAATATAACACTAGTTAAAATCGCGAGAGACCAAGGATTACGAGTATGGCACTTATGCGAACACATTTCTTGTATTTATAAAATCTCATAAAGAGCTCCATAACATTGTTTTTTATTTTGTGTCAATTTGTTACAGGTATAGTTGAAAATGAGAGAGCTGTTGTTGAGGTCAAGTGCTTTCCATCATTGGCAAGGAAAAATCAAAGCCTAGAGGCAGATGCCCTAGAAAAGAAAAACTTTGCTCTAAAATCGGATAATAATGTTTTAGTTATGAATAAAAAGCATGATTATTACTTTCAAGTAAATTGATAATTCTATTGCATGTCCACTTTATAATTTATTTCAGTATTTTGTTGTCTTATACTGTAGAAAAAACTCTATTTCAGGTTCAAGGACAAATGCGTGTCAGCAAAATGGAAAAGTGCTATTTCATATGTTTTATTTCAGTCACTGAACCGTTGACTATGATAGAAGTTTGTCGAGATAATGAATTTATCAGCAATATGAAACCGAAGCTATTAGACTTTTTAAAAACTGTATTCTGCCAGAAATAATTTTCAGATGTGTTAAAAAAAAACGCGCAATGTCAATATCTGAATGGTATGTAATCAAGGTTATTACTTTACTTCATAGGTTGAATCAATTTCAATGTCTAAAATATATTATTATGTTTTTCTAGTGAAAAATCGTCCATGAACATCAGTTGGAGATTTGAGCATGTAGTAAAGTTAAATTTTAGAGCAGCTTTGGAGATTGATGGTAAATAAAATTTTGAAGTGAATTTGAAATAGTATTCGTCAGTAGGTAACAAATATACTAAGTACAGTTATTTTCATTTGCAGCAGCTGTGAAGCAGTACCTCAAGAACAGAAGACTCAAGGCAGAGGATGACATCAAGCAGTCAAATGATTTTTGTTCTACAAGTTGTTTAGAATGTACATTATCATCGTCTTCCTGTCATTGTCCCATTCTATTTGGGGTCGACGCATAACGTTTTCTTCTTCCATTCCCCTGTCAGACGTCACGGCATTACTTACTCCTTTCTCTTTCATATCATCATTTCATCATCATTCATTTCATTTCATTATCATTTCATTTCATTTCATTATCATCTTTTCTTTACAATGATAATGTACGTTCTAAACAACTTGTTACTTTTTATTTGTATTTATTATAAAATCAAAAGGTGAAATAATACTTTGGTATGTAGGTGTATAACTGTGTACCTGTTCAACTCCATAACATGCTCTTTAGATTTTTGTTTTACTAGAAAGTTTTGTAATGAGTGCTTTGACATTATGCAATATTATTTCGCCTTCCTGGTTCTAATCACATACTAATTGCATTTTAGATTTATTGTCTCTTGCTTATGAATTACAGTTTCTTTGTAATTATTGTAATAATTGGTTACGGTATATTATAAATCATCAGTGTTATTATATTACAGAAAATATGTATGGGAATAAAGAAAATATTGATTGCTTTTGAGTGAATAGGCATGTAATAGATTATCCTAATTATAGGTATTGTTATGGTTATTATAAGTATTCCTTTTACTTTTAAAAATTGATAAAATAGTAATGTTTTGCATAACCAAAAACTTATAACAACTATGTAATACCTAAATTACATTATTAAATAATTCTTTCACTATTTCAGTATGTCTGTAAAATATGTAGAAACATAGAAAATATTCCAAACGGATATCCACCTTTTATGTCGTTGATATTTTGGATGACGGTAGATAGAAACGTCAAAGTTGTTTATTCACGACTATAAAAGGGGGTGCTCCGAGTGGCAGAGGTTAGTATTATTTTGAAATGTTTGTTGCTTTACTGTTGTTATTATGTTGGATATAATAATGATCATGGACCATTATTTACGTAAATAGTTCGGTAATATTCAGTACAAATTCAAATTGATATTATACTATGAATTATTACTGATAACTATGTGCTAGAAATGTGTGTTATATTATGGCTTATATTGCTTAGTGTTTATCTTCACTGATAAACTGCTGTTACTTGGGAATGGTCCAGGACAACGGATAATTGTCCTGGCTTAATACTTATAACATGTTACCGTGGAGTTTCTTGTCCATTCTTCTCCACGAAGACCTAGGTTAGCGAATGGACGTAGCTTGATAGGTATTTAACGTTACCTACTAATAAATGACAGGCCTAATTGAAATAAATGAAGTCTTGTCTTTCTGTGCTTTTCTTCACAAAAACCCTTTTCCCTACACACCTCTTTAGAGCTACTTTTAGACACAGTAAATAACAAGTAACGATCCTGACACTCAAATATTGATAATTAGTGGTTATTATTACATAATACATTTAGTCTCTCATCTACTTGTTATTACATGCATCAGGCATGTGTTACTTTTGTCAAATGCTTTTGTTTTGACCATTTTTATAAGGTAATAAAATTAAACTATATTTTCCTATAAATTGCATTTTTATTTTCATAATATAATCACATCATCGTAACTTATTGGTAGATAAAACATGATTATCTCATCAGACATTCGTTTCTACATCAACAGTTTTTAAATACGCGCCATCTAGTGGTCCGTCTTAATAACTAGTTCTCAATCACGACTGTGTGTGTCGGTGTGTAAACGATACTAAATTCAATGACGGATATTATTTTGGGATTATATGTCGAATTGGGTGGGTTTTGAGGCAATGTAATGATCAAGTTCAATGAAGTGTAATGTCCGCGTGGCGCTCGAACTACTTCTACGGCTTACTAACGTTCCAATTACAAATAAAACAAAATAAACTGAAAATGTTGACTTCAACGCCATCTAGCGAGAAAATGGCTATGAGCAGACCGTATCTTCATCCTTAACAGAAATAAATATAATTTATGATTTAAATATTTTTCAATCTTTATAATTTTTCCTTTAAGTTTTCCAATTATTCTTTTGTATGATTGGCCACACAAGAATTAAAATAATGTTTCATTGGCAAGTGCATATCTTAAAACAGTAATAGAAGTAAAATTACAGAATAATAAGTACAAGTTAACATGGGAAAAGTAGCCTGCATAATTGAAATACTTTCTATTTTCACAGGACAACGAATTTTGGGTCAGCTAAGCTTAACTTCGCGGCGGCTTCTCTGTTCCCTGGTCGTGGTTATTATAATCTGGATCTATTCAAAGTTCGAGTGAGTCTGTCTCTTCTGGGCAAGCGTGCTCCACACCCTAGGCCGCATATAAAATACTAGCTATTGCCCGCGACCTTCTTTCGCGTGAAATTATTATAAAAATATAACTTCCCTTTTTTAATCGAATTTTGTTACCAATTTTAAGGGCTTTCATTTTTTTTGCACGGAACCCTAATTATTTTTCTAATATACAGGGTTATAAGGAAAACACCAACAACCTCGAAGGAGTAGATTACTAACATCCTATACAACAACATTTGTTCTACGACTTTTCCGAAAACAGACAAAAAAAAAAACAACTCTCCATACATATGTCCAAACAGTTGATAGTTTTGTGTGAAAAGTTGTTTTTTTTTTTTATCTAACGATCTCCAGTGGGGATGAGATTCATTGTGGCTGCTATGCATTCTGCAGATCAGGGATAAATGAATACCACCCGTAATTAACTCAATATTTTATTCGGGAATAATGAATTTAATTACAATTAATAAATACACAATACATTAATGATTGTCAACACTTTATAATACGTGTATAATATAATAAATTTAATGAACCGTACACCTAAAAACCTTAATTAATCATGAAAAACATAAAAAAGACGAAAAATAATAACAACAATGACAACTATGCGTTACAAAAAAAAACTGTTTTCGAAGCGAATACATCCTTATTTTTTAAACGTAACAGTCTATAAATACATTTTTTTAACGTCTTCATCTAATCTAAACACTGATTCCTTAACATTACCATGATATTACATATATTTTAAAACGTTATTATTTTTTTAACTATACGATAAAATATAATCAACTATATTTTTAAAATCACATTTTTCCTAATTTTATAACATTTATATTGCACAAAATAGACATAGACCGCGATTATAAGTTACACCGTTTGAGCCGAACTTTACCGAACAGAAACCGAAGCGTCACGACAAATTTTAAAATGGCTGATGACATTTAAGCGCGAATATTACATATTTTGCAATGTAACTCATTTTCTCGGCCACATTACTATGTTATTTGCGATTACACGATAACATTCAAATATATTAATGTTATATGATTAAAAATAAATGCGTGCGCCACCAATTTTAGTGGTAACTTCTACAAAACTTAATTAATATTACAAAATCGACAATATTTCGTCACAAATTGCAACGCTCGTTAACTTAGAATACGGGTGTGATTTTTAGAAGAAAAAAAAACAGTAATTTGTGATTCTCATAGTTATACAAGACTTTATAATATTTTTGAGGATTTCTGTACATAGATAAAAAATAATTTATATGTGCGCAGTGTTAATCTAAATAGTTTTTTTAGAACATTTCACCAAAATATATATTCCTTGAAGGCTTTGAAAATAAAAAATGATTGATATGTTATAATTGTACATCACAATGATTTTGAAATCGAAAAGCTTAGAAATAGGCAGGATAAATGAGTTGTTTGACATTAAAAACTTAAAATATTTTAGAATTTTACCGAGAAATTTATAATATGATCGCCATATTCATTTATTTTTTATTTTTGAAGAAATTTTTGTTTTAATGTCAAACTACTAGAATATTCCTTAAAAATATAACTGCAGTATTTTATATATGAAAAAATATTTATTTCGTAATTATTAGAGTTGAAAAACGTTTCGCTACTCAACAGTGAAAATATTGATAAAGCACAAAAGAGGTAGTAATCGGAAGATGCAAAAATATTTCTTTAAAAATTTTATTTATGCATTTATTTTAATGAAATACATTTCGTTAATAGCTCAAACTTTGCATGACGACAATCAATACAATTTTTCCTATTTATGTACATTTATTAGAATAGTTCCTCTCATTTTGACCTTTCTTTTATACTTACAATATTTTTTTTTTAATTTTTACTTCCCTACCAATACCTGGATATGCTTTTGTTTAAAAAAAAACAGCTGAAATTAGTCGTTGTCCTAATTTTCGAGAATTTAGATTTAGAACGTTCGTTTTTTTTAAAAGGTTAAGGATTAGTGAAACTGCATTGGTAAGTATGAAGTGCCATTTGTGGTCACTTTTGAGTAAAAAAAAACTTTAAAGTCGAGAATAAGAATTTAGTGGTCACCTAACTAATAAAGCGTTAGCATACATTTAGTCAAACCAACACAATATATAAAAATGCATAGCAAAAATAATTGAAAAAGCGTTACCGAGGTTTTCTTACCCCGTTAAAATAGACATTTATCTTCGCATAAACACGAGAGTAAAAAATATAGTTTTCAGATATTTTACTAAAATTTCAACGAACCGATTCATTTTTAGAGATTTTAAAGTTTTTTTTTTCTGTGGAATTATTTTTACCAGCATATATTAGTAGGTATTTTATTGATTTGCAAAGTTTAGACTGAAGATAATGTTGTATCATGTGACTAGTTCCAAATCAGAGCCAGTTACATCGATACTTAGTCGAAAGATTTTAAAACGGCAAATTCCTGTGACTTATAAGGAACCAGAATTTTGTACCAAGTTTCTGCTGATGCAATTCTCCTTATTTACAAGAAATGTGACTAATATAGTCGGTTCATTAAGTATCGGTGTCTCTAACCGTTTGGTTAAACTTTTTATTTCTAAAACTATTTAAATACATCTTAAATTTTATGTTTTCTTGACGTTTTCACACTAAAATCGGTTTTTGAAGCTCAGATTGAGTTTTTTTTTTCGAGAAAGAATTAGTAGGTAGGTTTTTTTTTCAACAGATTATTTCTTGTTTTTTGCAACTAATTATTGTGAACATTGAACTGTCTAACATCTATAACAACAAGCTACATGGTACACCTATAAATACGCTAATTTCTATAAAACTTTTATAAATGTATACAATATTTGGATTCTGATGATTATTTTTTTTTATTTCGCAATACGTTTTAACATCGATTCGAACTACTTTTACGGAATGTAAGCTTTAACGTGTAACAACAAGCATTTCGATACTATTTTTTATTATTTTATATATAATATATATACTTTTTATATATTTAACAAAAACACATTGCTACCTATCAAACAAAGCTATATCCAAAAGTTGCTGGATGATTTTCAAAGAACGGCTTGCAACTTTGGGCATTTTTTACATCTCTTTTTAAATTCTCACCTAAAATTGACCAGCCTCATACACTTTCAACTCTTCCTTAATTTTTAACAATTAATTTAGAATGTGTTACTCACTTAATGCATCTTCAATACAAAAAGCAAACATTTGACACATTTTTTTTTCCTCAAAATCGCGTTTTAGATGTTATTTTATTGTTTTTTTTTCAAAGGTAACAATTTGGCAGTTTGGTATTTACTCTGATGATTTGATTAAAATTTATATTTCAAAATTTTAAATGAAAAAAGTTTATTCTTTTTATTGACTCGTTAATTGAGCAATTCAAAAGCAAATTCTTTCTTAGATGATAAAACATCGAATTTTCCTTTTTATAATATTATAAAACATAAATAAGGAAAAAACATTCAAAACAAAAAATCTACTCTTCTTTGTGCGATGTGAACCCGACTTTTCTTAATAATTACTACATTTTTTTAACAATTAATTTTATAATTCTAACAATATTTTTTATTAAAATTCTTAACATTCACCGTCCAACCATTTCTTAATAAGTAAAACGTCAATATAGCATGAAGACTCAAGACTAACTTAAAATGCTGTGTCATAGAAATCAAAATGTCATGAATATAAAAAATATGTATTAAAAAAATGAGTCGTAAATGTAACTTGTGTTTTATAAAGCAAGAAATGACAAATTGAATTATTATTTTTAAAAATTTTATCAAACAAAACAAGCATAAAACTCATAAAAAACCTCAATTATTAGAGAACAGAAAAACGGATCGAATTGATTTAAGAAATAAAAACTTGGAAAAGTCCAATTTTGGTTCATGATTCACGAAATAAATGAACAGCATTTCAAGTAAGACTAATTTTAGGAAAAGTTAATGTTCAACACTTTGATTTTTCTTTTTTAGAAATATCACCAATTTTGATTTTTAATTTAGATCATTTTTAATATTTTTCTTTTAAAGATAGACAAGATTCGAGAAATAGCGTGTGCTTTGATGAAGGAGAAAAGTGGAAACAAATTAAAGTGCTTTGCAAAACTCTATTTATGTCTTCCTGTGTTTATAATAAATACATTTATAAGTAAAAAAAAAATATCTTAAACGTAGTTTACGTTTTTACCGACTTTTTTTATAATGATAATAACAAAAAATCCGCCTAGTATTGGCCGCATCACAGACAAAAAAACACTTAAGTTCTTTTTTTTAATAAAAATATAAAAGAGAAAAAGATAAAAAGATTTTATGCACAACGCCAATTCAAGGACAGCTCAGAGAGATTGGTGTGCCATTAAATTTTGTTAACCGTTCAGTCTTATGACGTTTTATGTGTTTTTTTTTTAAATTATTTTTTTGTTGTAAGCCGTTCACTCTGGCTTCAGACGATGCCATTGGACGATGGTTTGCCGAGGTTTCGTGATCATGTCCTGCCAGTGTTTCGTTTCTGTCGCCCCGGAACCGTTTTTCCCTGGAAAATACAAAAAGACGTATTATTTATCAATACAATAAAATAGTGCTACAAGGACGTTTGCGCTCAGATGACGTTGAAAGTGGGGGAGCCGTTGGTAAAAATTTTTGTGAAACTGTTTCAAGAAATACATTGCGGCCACGTTAAAATATACTTGTATTTCGATGGCATGCATAGTTATTTTTTCTTTTTTTTTTGTTCAATTATATTATTTATTAGTGGGACCAACCGTCCGACAGTCCGTGTGATGTGCTGGACTCAAAGAATACCACCACCCCATCTCATCCAGCGGGTGTCGTAAGAGGCGACTAATGGACTATTTTAACATATTTACAATAAACTATATAGATATGCACAATAGCATTCCCAAGGAGGGTTGACGTCAGGCAGGCGGCCGGTCATAAAATCCTTGCCAAAACCCAAAGCAGCGTGATGATAAGTATAAATGGAAGTAACGTTAGGGCTAGGGCGTACCCCACAGGCGAAGCGCAGGGGCAGCACCCGGCCACTGCCCGGCCCCCACCCAAAACAAGATGGCGTATGATAGAAAAAGAAGAATTTGCAAGTATGTTTAGGAGTCAAGTTGTAGATAAGATGATTGAAATGAAGGATATGGAAGGAACATCGGTAAATGAATCATGGGAAGAGATGGCGAATTGCATTCGAAGAGTAGCAAAAGATGTGTTTGGAGAATCGAAAGGAAAAGGTGTGATAGATAGGGATACATGGTGGTGGAATGAAGAGGTGCAAAAGAATTTAAAAGAAAAGAAGGTTGTGTTTAAAGAATGGCAGGGGGTAGCAAACGGGAATAACAGTTTAAAAGATGGAAAGAAAAAGATTTATATAGAATGGAAGAGAAAAGCGAAAAAGGTAGCAGTTTCCAGGGCTAAGGCGCAGGATAAGTTGTATGACTAACTGAACAGTCCTAGAGGCCAGAAGGAGCTCTATCGAATAACAAAAGCAAGAGAAAAGAGAACGAGAGATATAATTCATATTAAATGTATAAAAGATGGCGCCAGTAAGGTTTTGTCGAAAGATGATAAAATAAAAAAGAGATGGAAGTTTTATTTTGAAAAGTTAATGAATGAAGAGAATGAACGGAACGGTGTGCTCAAAGAGGTACAAGTAAGTATGGGTTTGGTGAGGGAAATTAGTATGGATGAAGTAAGTAAGGCAGTTCAAAGTATGAAAAATGGAAAGGCCATGGGGCCCGACGAAATACCAGTAGAAGTATGGAAGTGTTTAAAAGAGGGCGGATGTATGTGGCTGACTTTATTCTTTAATAAGTTGTTGTATGAAGGCGCAATTCCACAAGTATAGTGCAATTGTTCGCTAGTGCCCATTTTCAAGAATAAAGGTGATGTGCAGGACTGCAACATCTATCGGGGGATAAAGCTCATGTCACATAGTATGAAAGTATGGGAGAAAGTGATAGAGAAAAGAATAAGAGAGGAGAGTGAGATCACCCAAAACCAGTTTGGGTTTAGGAACAATGGACGCCACTTTTGCACTCCGCCAAATGTGTGAGAAGTACAGACGTGCACACAAGAACTTGCACATGGTGTTCATTGATCTGGAGAAAGCGTATGATAGGGTACCTCGGGATGTGTTGTGGTGGACCTTAAAAGAGAAAGGTATACCTGGGAAGCATGTAGAGTTAATACGTGCTATGCACAGTCAATCTTGTACCTACGTCCAGTCAGCTGCTGGCAACACCGACGAGTTCAGTGTGGCTGTAGGTTTGCATCAAGGGTCGGCTTTAAGACCTTACCTCTTCTTGTTGATCATGGACGCTCTGACGTCGGACATACAGGAAGAGACACCCTGGTGCATGCCGTTGCCAACGACATTGTTCTTGTCGGTGAAGATGGATCTGAGATCCAGAGCAGATTGGAGAAATGGCAACAGAAACTGGAGAATGTTGGCTTGAAAATCAGCAGAAGTAAGACTGAATACATGTTCTGCGATTTCGGCGGTCTCTCCAGTTCTGCAGCCATAGCGCTAGATGGCGCGCTCCTTCCAGTCTGCTCCGACTTTCGGTATCTCGGTTCACTCGTGCAATGCGATGGCGAAATAGATCGGAGTGTTAAGCACAGAATTAACGCTGCATGGATGAAATGGCGGCAGGTCACGGAAACAATAATAATATGCGACTCCCGCATTCCCCTTAAACTCAAGGGGAAGATTTACAAAACCATGGTTACAGCTGCTGTCTTGTATGGATCAGAATGTTGGGCCACAAAAGGGATGAATGAAAGGTATTTGCATGTGACTGAGATGAGAATGCTAAGAGGGATGTGTGGTGTAACGCGAATGGATAAAATAAGGAATGAGTACATAAGAGGGAATCTGAAAGTGGAGCCGGTGACTGAAAAATTGTCGTAGTATGGACATGTGCGGAGGAATGAGGAGAATGTATTGAGAAAAATGTTGAGTATGAATGTAGATGGCTATAATTAAGAGTAGAGGAACACCAAAGAAACGATGGATGGACTGTGTGAAGGAATCATCCTTCACAACGAGTCACCTCCTCTCTAGCCATATCAATGGCTAGAGAGGAGGTGACTGCTGAGATGACGAGTAATAGAGAAGTATGGAAGAAGAAGACATGCTGCGTGGACCCCAAATGAATTGGGATAAGGGTAGGAGAATAATGACCGACCCACTAATACATTTTTAAAACGTCGGCGTCGTCTTTGTAAACGACTGATTCACTAATCCCTTGACAACAGGATACAGTACAATAGGCACCGTTTTTCGTGGCATTTATTATTTTACTATTGCTGTTATTACTAGAACTTGGTTCTCGATACAGGATGATAATACAATAGGATAACAGATACTACTAGCACTAAGATTAACATAAGAATGAGAGTGGCAAAAAAGGTTTTTTTTTGGGTCGTTTTATCCCTTTTTACATCGAAGCTTATTATATCTATATTTTATAGTGTTGAGCCAAAAAAAAACCGGCAAAGTGCGACTCGTACTCACACGCACATAGGCTTCCATAGCACCAAACTATATAATAACAATATTTTGAAGGCTCATTCATATGTTGTATTGTTTTACATTCAACAACAAAACTAAATTTGTTTTTCATAGTATGTTAATGAAGAACAAAGTTGTTGCTGCAGTTTGATGAAAAAGTCCCATATCTCAAAAAATAAACATCAAATCTTATTCAAACCAATTTTGGTTGTAAGTTTTGTTTACGTTCTATAATCCTATATTTTTTTCAGAATTTTCACATACATTTTACCACTTTGGAAGTATCTATCTTTCAAACGATTGACTTTGAGAGAAAATGGTTTTAGGAACCTCAATGTCACTGACCAAAACCGACTTTGTGTTTTAGGGCCGCGATATCTCTTTCAAACAGTCCCGCAGCCCCGGCACGCATCGGCCTTTGCTAGGTCGGTTACTCGTCGGTTATTTTTTGTCTGTATCAGTTTGACTGAAAACCCAATTTTCAAGAAAGCTGAACCGAAAACGTCACCTCACTAATTTAGGTCCAGTAGCAAACCAGAGTCGGGCACTAGTTGTTCGGAATTTTGCTGAACTGAGCCTATCTGGCGCAGCCGTGTGCACATTTTTTTTTTGTATTTTTTTTGGCTTTCTTGTATTTTTTTTTTTAAACCTGTGTGCACTTAGGTGGCATTTGCCAAATAAATGTATTTGCTTTCTTCTTTTTTCTATTTAATTAGTGTTAAAAAAATAAACTCACCAGCCAACAATATTCTTCCAATCAGCTCATTTCTGCCAATATTGTCGAAGTCCATGACCTGAACGTCCAGGGAACACTCCCTGATCTTCTCCCAGGGTACGTTGAACGAGAAGGAGTCGTTGAACACTGGGTTCAGGGTGCACTTGAAGATCGCTGTCTTACGTTTCTCTATGCGCTTGTCTCCAAACTGGAGCCAGACTTTCACGTAGGGATCTGGAATTGACAAGATAGGACCGTTGAGAAAATATGATTTACAACGTAACTAAAAATATCATTTATCAATAGCAGTGATAGCCTTGTGGTGTGACCGTCGGACTGCCAAGTCATAGGTCTAGAATTCGAACCCAAGAAACGCACCTCGGATTTTTCGGATTCATGTGCGTATTGTAAAATTATCTATATATTAACATCCCGAGGAAATCAGCATGCCTGAGAGATATTTCTCGACGGCATGTAAAGCCAAGTCAGAGGTCCATAGGCTGTTTTAAAACACTGACACTAGGTTGGGCAATCATCATCATCGTCATTTCAGCCGAAAGACGTCCACTGCTGGACATAGGCCTCACCCAAGTGTCGCCACACTGACCGGTCCCGTGCGACTCGCATCCAGCGGATCCCCGTAACCTTCATCAGGTCATCGGTCCACCTAGTGGGAGGCCTTCCAACGCAACGTCTTCCGGTTCGCGGTCGCCTACTCCAGAACTCGATGATGATGAAGAAGAATATCATTTCGAAGTACAGTGTAAAAATTTTCCAGTCCGTAATCAAAAGAGGGCAAGGTTACATAATTATTCATTTGCAAGGCAATTAACGTACGACTGGTTAAAATACATCAGTAAAGGATCTGTCAGAACGATACGGAAAACTACAGACACACGGACACTGGCAGATACTTCAGTCATCATCTGCCTAGCCTTTTCCCAATTATGTTGCGGTCGGCTTCCAGTCTAACTGGATTCAGCTGAATACCAGTATTTTACATGGAGTGACTGCCTATCTGACCTCCACAGCTCAGGTAGTACTGCTATGGGCAAAAAAAAAATATACCCAATAAAAAAAAACTCTGATTCAAGTGATTTTATTTTGACGTAATGGATGCGTTTATTCTAGAGTGCCGCCGGCTATTTATTATTTTATGTCAAAATAAAATCACTTTAATCAGTTTTTGCTTGGATATCATTGGTTAGACGTACTCTGTGTTAAAATTTGTCCATCTATTTTAATGAGGACCTTATATACTCGTCGGGTATTATTTGAGTCCATCGACACACAAAGAAGAAGACACTGACACCTTCGTGTCAGTGTCTAGAGCCGCGTTTAGAATTTGTACCCATTCGACCAATTCTTAGTAGTTACACCGCATACGGTTCAAAATTGCTTGACACTTCACGTGGCCGTGTCTTCTTGTTCCTTTTGGCAAATAATGGCCAGCAATAAGAATGAATAATTGTAACCCCGCTGATTCCTGGCTGCTTGAGTCCAGCAACAGTACCCGACCGAGGTATTGAACTCATGACCTCATATTTAGCAGTCACATTTGCGAAGCTGCGAACACTAGATGGACGAGACGGTCTTGGCAATGCATAATCAGCTTATAATGTTACCACTAGGGTGACACACGGCCTCCACTCTAAAGAGGGAATGGGCTATAGGTAATCCACCACGCGGGCCCAGTGCGGGTTGGTAGATGTCTCAGGTCATCGATTTTTTGGTTCTAGGACATGCCGGTTTCCTCACGATGTTTTCCTTCACCGTTTTGAGAGCAGTGGTGATGACCTTACTTATTTTCTCAAGAACAAAATGTGTGGCATCAAGTAGTGTTAGTATGTACTGTGAACGTATGCATACCTGGTAACTTGTGCTGACGGGCAATTTTTAGATATAAGTTGCCAAAGTTGCGTAAAAATATTTTTTTTTTCTTAAACAAGAAAACGACGTGGCCCACGTTGAGGATCCGTGTAACTAGTGCCCACTTATACCGGAGAGCGAATGCACGTACTCTTACGTAACTACGTACGTTCGTCTACTTACTGGTAATTTGGTGGTTTAAATCTAAACCCTAACCAGTGCTTCTAGTGAACATCAAGCCCGAGTGCTGATTTTTCGTTACAGAGAATATTGTTAAAACTAATAACCAACATTGCTTGACGCCGCCCGTTGACGGAAATTTCTGCCAGACGCTTGAAAGCGCAGAAAACATAACGTGATTATCACGTCAGAGTCTATTTTTTTTTAATATTTGATACTCAGAGGGTTTTTTTAATAGTCATTGTAAGCAGTCAGAACAATTGTAGAGTCGCATTTCATGATTTTTGTATGAGTTCAATAAACCGATGCGCTCATACAGCGACATTTTAATTGTGTCTGGGGGATGTTTGGCCCAACTATGATTGGTCTGGCTCAAAATAAGTACTGAAATGATTTCCTGAGTATCAAATAAAAAATGAAGTCTCGGACTATCGGTAAAATCACATATTTTTTTCGGTGCTTCGAAGTGTTTGGCAGAAATTTCTGCCGACCTGAAGCATCTGGCAGAGTTAATAATATTTTTTTTAACAACCTTCTTTTTATCATATTAAGGTGGATGCGCAAGGGTAGCCCGCGAAATTTAAATTTTCTTACGTTTATTGCATTTATTTTAAAAAATATATAAATCGCGCAAGTAAAACGTATGGAGTTACAGAATTATAATCATTCAAATCATCAATACAAACTTCCAAGTTCATATAATCCCAAAGAGTGACTTTTTCATGAAATAGCTATTGAATGGGGTTACATGAACTGGAAGGACTGTATTGATGATTTGAATGATTATAATTCTATAACTCCATACGTGTTACTAGCGCGATTCATATTTTCATCAACATACAACCTGACACTGACCTGCAAATTGCAATAAACTTAAGAAAATTTAAATTTCGCGGGCTACCCTTGCGCTTCCACCTTAAAAAATCAGCACTCGACCTTTGAGCAAATATATATATTTTTACGCAACTTTAGCACCTGATATCTAAAAATTGCCCGTCAGCACAAGTTAGCAGGTATGCGTACGTTCATAGTACATACTAACACTACTTGATGCCACACATTTTGTTCATGAGGAAATAAGTAAGGACTGCCCTGGGATCTTGCTCTAAAATTAATCTAAGTAATGCGCCGCCACCAATGGGCCACCGCTGATCTCATGTCTTCGGAATATTTTATTGAAAAAACCCACACACACACACTTTACCCGCTCCAAGGAACGAATCCAGAACATCGCGCTCTTTGGCAGTCAAACAGATGACCTTAGGCCTTGTAGTTGTGTTTTAGAGAGAGCAGCGGTGGCCCAGTGGTGGTGACTTAATGGAGCAGTAAGTCATGGGTTCGAACTCAGGTAGGCGCATTACAATAAGTAATTTATTTCATCACCACTGCTCTCAAAACCGTAAAGGAAAACATCAATCGATAGGAAACCAGCATGTCCAAGAACCTAAATTCGAGACATGTGACATCTACCAACCCGTACTTAGCCCGCGTGGTGGATTAAAGCCCATTCCCTCTCATTCTCATAGAGAGGAGGCCGTGTGTCCCAACAGTGGGAATATTAAAGGCTGATTATGCTTTGACCTTGTACTTTAAACCTGCCTACAACAGTCAAAAAGTAATGAAACGACTTTCCCAATAAAGACGTCTGGCAATCATCGTAAAAATTACAAGTACCTCGATATTAAAAATATGACGCCTATAAAGGTACCTTTGATAAAAAAAATCTTAATGAACTTGACGATAATCTACTGGATATTTCCTTCATGAAAATTCTTCGAAGATAAAATTCATTCGCCTTAAGTTAGGGTTGGTCTATGTTGGAATTCCGAAACAAATTCTTCTTGATGTTAAGTTGAAATTCCGAGAGGTTTAAAAATGTTTTATTGCGGTTTAATTAATTAGTAACACTGCCTCGTTAATCTAGTGGTCGAGTGCAACTGCTGAGCATGAGGTTCTGGGTTCGATTCCCGGGTCAGGCAAAGTGTTATTGGGTGTTTCCTTTAGCAATTTCTGAGTAGCAGCCACGGAGTCTGAATTAGTGCTCGGTTGACGGCAATAGGCTCGCCCCCTATTACATGGGACTTTAACATAACTGGCGAAATGTGGGTGTACTATCAGGTTCACCTCTGCCTTACCCTTCGGAGATTAGACGACAAAACAAACATGAGTTAGCCTTACCTAGCTCAAAATTAACTATGTTCCATTCAGAACCTTTAGCCATGTGCGTGAAAATTTATAATAAGCTTCTAAATTCAATTAAGGACATAGAATACGAAAATATATTTAAAAACAGTCTCTAAAAATACCTTGTATCAAAATCGTATTACACTCTAAAGGAATTCTTTGACGATAAGTAAATTTTGACATTGAAATTCAACTAAATTTTGACTTACGTATTATTATGTTATTTTATGATTATTTCCTTTATTCCTTTCTATAAAAATTCATTTTTTCTTTATTGTTTTATTTTATTGTTATCGCTATTTGCTTTGTTTATTTTTTTTATTTTATTTTAATTTGTGAATGTAAATAATTACAATAAATTGTTGTGACCCTATTTATTAATATGACAGATACTTATTAAAATTACAAATGTTGGCACCTGTTAGTCATGTTAAAATTAGTATTTTTGTTTAGTGGTTTGTTATTGTTGTGACACTGTAGCACTTTAAACTATTTCTATTGCTGTGCCCTAGCAGGGTTCATGTATGAAACCTATATAATTATGCTCTGTAACAACTTGTAAACTACATGAATGCAACAAATGATGATTATGATTATGATAACAGGCGTAATGTTATGTTCATTTATTAGTACTTGGTTTGAGCCTGTTTTATGTAGTTAGTTACTGGATACATAAGTGTTGGCAAATTGTATTTACCAGTTTTCGATGCATTGCTATTAAATATTGTCAAGGCATCGCAATTTCTTGCTATGAGTACCTAGAAGGCGTTTATAAGTGTGAACAATAATGGTTAGAGAACAGGCAAGAAGGTTAGAAAAATGGTCCTAAGTATATTAATTTATTATTCTTACAAAAATAATCACTAAGTAGTCAATTGGTAAACTTTTGGTTATACAAGGTGTAACGTAAATAACGCTAGATCTCCCGTGTGGTCTCTCGGACCATGAAACTGAACAATTTTTCTTCTGCGAGTTCATGAAATGCAAAAAAAACAATTGGACTTTCTATAGGAACTGACGCGATCAGCTGATCAACATTATATGGTAAAACTTAAAAAAAAAGTTTTATATTCCCAAATAACATATGTTTCCAGACTCTTCAAATTAGAAATTTTCGTAGCCTTGTGGTGTGACCGTCGGACTGCCAATTCACAGGTCTCGAGTTCAAACCCAGGACACGCACCTCTGCTTTTTCGTATTCATGTGCGTATTGTATAATTATCATTTGCTTCGGTGAAGAAAAACTTCGTGAGGAAACCAGCATGCCTAAGAGATACTTCTTGACGGCATGTAAAGCCAAGTCAGAGGCCCTTGGGCGGCATAAAAACTCTGGACACCAGGTTAGGCATTAACCACACGATAAAGACGAAAGAAAAAATTCCCAAAAGTCATAGAACAAAAGCTGTTCAGTTTCATGGTCAGAGACACCTCACGACAGGTTTTGTGTTTATAATGCTACACCATGTAAATCGCAGATCCATAATAAGACTTTGGATCAACTGTAATCTATATAAACTTTGCAGAAAATCAGCACTTATTGAAAATAAACTATTTATTATATATTATAATAAACTTATATAAATAATAAATAAAAATGTATTTATTTTTTAAACATCATCTGCCTACACAGAAAAGGCTAGCCTTTTCCCAACTATGCAGCTGAATACCAGTATTTTACATGGAGCGACTGCCTATCAGACCTACGTATTACCCAGTTAGTACTGAGTTATACGATACCCCTTGGTAAGACTGGTTGTTAGACTTTCGGGCTACTGACTACCTGTAACGACTGTCAAAGATCTACAGATAACAGCCGGGACCAACGGCTTAACGTGCTTTCCGAGGCACAGAGGAAACTAGATATGTAATTTACTTATTGAACATCGAAGCAAATTATGCATATTGTTCAGTCGTCTGTCTTGTGGTCAAGCGCGACTGCTGAGGATGAGGGGGGAAGTGTTATTAGGATTTTCCATCTTTTAATTTAAAATACAACAATACCATAGCATTTTAGTTAAAGTGCTAATTTATTTGCTCTTTTATCTTTTGAGCTATGGCCACAGAGTATATTGCAATTTAAAAAAATCAAACTTTTTCGTTACATTACAAGAAAAAAATAACGGTTTTCTTTATTAAAAGTAACATGCGGCACAACACTACCCCAAACGATCATTAAGCCAAAAAACTCCTCAGCAATATTTCCCAGTCTCCAGTTACCGTTGAAAAAGGACCCCTCCCTTTCCTTAATTGGGCCCCCTTAGATGCATATCTTGATTTATGGCCGGCCTTAGGAGGGGCGAATTAGTCATCCTCATAAAGAGTGGCTTCTTCAATTGAATTTGGCAAATGTTTCAATTTTAGAGTTTGGCGGGACGGACGGTGTTTATGGGATTTTTCTCTGGTATTGCTTATTATTAACATAACATAATATTACGCTTGTAATCCGCAAAGGGTAAGACAGAGGAGTACCTAATAGTACACCCACATTTCGCTAGTTATGTTAAGTCCCATGGAATAGGGGGCGAGTCTATTGCCGTCAACCGGGCATGAATATAGACTCCATGGCGGCTACTGAGAAATTCCTTATGGAAATAACACTTTGCCCGACCTAGAAATCGAACCCAGGACCTCATGCTCAGCAGTCCAATGAGGCGGCGTATAATAAATAAATAAATAAAATAAATAAATAAATATCGCTGGACATTACACACAGCGCCATCTAGGTGCCACACTAAACAACGAGGCTTGTGTCGTGGACACCAGATAGTTGATACTACTACATAGATACTTTTTTGTTTGTAAATGCATACTTATTATACATATAAACATCCATGACTCGGAAACAAATGTCCATGCTCATCACACAAACATTTGCTCCTACCGGGATTCGAACCCGGGACCCTAAGAACGTAAGGCAGCCTCACTACCGCTGCGCCATTCGGGTCGTCAAATTGCTTATTATTATGTGTTTAAAATTATGCTTAAATGTAATAGATTACTTATCAATCTGGCCTTGATGTACGTCGTGATGTCCCAGAAGTCGCCTCGCCTCTCATGCATGAGGTTGTGGGTTCAAATCCGGGCAAGTACCAATGTGACTTTTTCAATTCTTATGTACTTTCTAAGTTTATCTTGGACATCACAGACATCGGTGAAGGAAAAAATCGTGAGGAAACCTGGACTTATAAAAGTCTGAATTCGTCAACCCGTCTTGAGTAAGCGTGCCGATCAATGCTCGTGCCTTCTCTATTGAGAAGAGGCATTTGCCCAGCAGTGGGACAGTAACAGGCTGGTATTATTAAATATGGCCTTGTGAACTTAATTTATTATACGCAAATATTGTGGTAAATATATATTTAGAAGACATGAACTGCTTGAACCCTTTCCACATATCTTCTTACACCTTCTTATAATATACTTCTTGCCAACAGGCAGCCCTACTAGTGCTGGTCTATCGCTGCATATGGCTATCTGTAAGGACCGAGTTTCTGGCTATTCCAGAAACTGAGCCGAGTGTCTTCTCCGTCTGCATTTACACTGACACCCGTGCTCTTCATCTATTGCAGTTCTGCCAGCTGGATTTGCATAGAAATAAGTATGGTATCTTCAGAGACCAACTCCTTCATAATTATAGGTAGCAAAGAGCTATATTGCACATAGATGCTATACTACACGTCGCGGATTCGATCCCCGCACAGAAAAAAATATATGCATGACCTACAGGTCGTAGAGCAACGGTGGCCCAGTGGTGGCGGCCCCGACTTACGAACAGTAAGTCGTGGGTTCGAACCCAGGCAGGCGCATTACTTTGTGTAATTTATTTAATCACCACTGCTCTCAAAAACGGTGAAGGAAAACATCGTGAGGAAACCGGCATGTCCTAGAACCAAAAATTCGAAGACATGTGACATCTACCAACCCGCACTGGGCCCGCGTGGTGGATTATAGTCCATTCCCTCTCATATAGAGGAGGCCGAGTGTCCCAGCAGTGGGAACATTAAAGGCTGATTATGCTACAGGTAGTTCTTCCGGGTCTGTCTGTTTGGGAGCCAAAAACGTGCGTGGTCATAAATAAATACGCACCACGATACAGGAGAAGTTCCTAGGATACATGTAAAAGAAAACAATATTACACACCTGATTTCCCATTAATGTCCTTAGCCTTCAGATTCCGTGCCTTCAGCAGCGTCAGGGTCAACACACTGTTGCTGGGATGATAGCAGAGCGATGTGAGCAGCTCGCCGCATTTGTCCTTAGCTGGCGGCTTTAGAGCCTTCCAGAATGAGGGCTTCTCGCTGAGGTCGACCTGGAAAATGCAGAAGAGGGAATTAGGTTAAATATAACAGAAAATTATGCATGTAATCCCCGTATCCTAGGAATAGAGCTGAAGACCGAGCTCAGCAGTCCTGTTTGCGAGAGCAGCAGGGCAGTCAAATATGCAATGGGCAAGTTAGGCTATAAATTGTGTAGCATTCAGATAGTACTGCACTGAACCTATGTGGAGGATCCGTTTTACAGAAAAAAGGACGGTGTCCCAGCGGTGGGAAGGTTAAAAACAGATTTAACAGGTAGTCACGCTCCAAATAGAAAGATCAACGATAGAAGAAGGAGAAACCGGGTATTGGAACATAACTTGGGAGGAGCATCTGTCCAGCAATTTAAGACGATAAGTTGGCAGAGTGGTTGATTGTACAATGCATTTTTTTTCCTAGTTTCATAAACCCTAACAACCAATTTCCACATGTATGACGGAGCCTCATTTGAGGACTGTTCGATCGATTTGGCAGGTTTTTTCATTGTGACAATTACGAATAATTGTCAAGACAAGGTTTGTATAAAAGATTTTTTTTATGCTATCCGCTATTTGTAGTAGTTTGCACCCGAGCGAAGCCGGGGCGGGTCGCTATAGTTTAGCATAAAACCATTATCTCATTTCTACCATCTGCTCGTAGTAGGATATTAAAAATCGGGCTCCACGCTTATACGACATGATATATTTTCTTGACAGCTGGAATTGATGGCTTAACGTGCTCTCAGAAGCTCGGAGAAATCTCTTAGAGCAAACATTATTTAACATACACTAGAGAATAGATCGAACGTGGGGTGGCCACTGAGGAATAATAACTTTTGTAATGTATTTCGTAATACATAGTAGGGTGTAAACCATAGAAATCTTAACAATAATAGCCTAACATACCGATACCGGCGGACCACTATTTTTTGTATTTTTAGATGTTTTTTTTAAATATTAATTTGTTTAGAAATATTTAAAAATGTAATTTATATCTAAATATATGAATAAAGGAGATAATAATAGCCTAAGATTTATGTGGTGTAAGCGGATCCTTCATGATGCCGTCAAACAAGCATTCTGTACATCATCCTAAGTAACACTGCGCAAAAAATATTAAGGGCGGTAACGACTTTTTTTTTGGTGTAAAAAAGCACGGTATACGGTAGGACTCACTGTAACGCACTCAAAACATTGTGCTGATGGATGCATTGAATAGTAAAGGGGGTCGTGGAGGTATTTTAAATCTTATAACGAAGGTTATAAGATTTAAAAAAAGGGGAATATTTGTAACTTTGGCCTCCATATCTCCGTAACAAGCAGTTACGCAGCTATGGTCCACAATAAAAAAATCATCGCAATTATGGTAAAGAAACCGTGTATCCTATTTTGGAGCGATGCGATCACTCTTGAAATGGCTGCACATGCAACAGACATGACATGTAGATCTACAGTTACTGCCTTCGAGCAATATTTCTTTAATCGTAAATAGGATTAAAAAAGAAAACGTAGACCACAAAAAATTGTCTATACATAAAATTGAAGTGTTGGTTTGTATTATCAACATAACAGCTTTTCACTGAATGCATAATGATATATCCTTTTTGTTAGTTTTCGTCTGTCTGACTGTCTGTTTGTTCCAGCTAATCGGAGCTTTCACTGGCGGATAGCTGATGCTATAAGGTCTAACCTAGGCTACTTTTATTTTAGAAAAGTAATTAGGGTTCCTTGCAAAAAAACTAAAACCCTTTAAAAAAATCCGATTCAAAACAAAGACTCATTGAAATCGGTTGGGTGATTTCGGAGCGTGTACCAAAGACATTCAAATATTTACGAGCTATAACCTATCTTTAGAAAAGTAACTCTCCAAACTCGCAAAGTTCCCGAAATATACCAACAGTATATAAATAGGTACACCCAAAAGAAAATGTTTGGTAATAGCCCGAAGCGATGTACGTGAGGGTCGGAGTACGACGCCATGTTGTTTTCATTCTCGTTTTAACTGATTGAAAAACAAGTTGGCATGAAAAGGCTTGTTTTGAGCAGTGATACCCAAAGTGGTCCATGAAAGCGGAAAAAAAATGGGGGTGTATGAGATGTAAACGGGTCCACGATAGTTTGATCTTATTTAAGCATATCGCGACCTTACCTATTTACTAACTTGGAAACTAGTGCTATCATCCGGAATCCTTATGAAGTGAAGTATACTCAGATGCTGGAAAAGATGCAGAACAAATTTACGTTGTTCACCCATTACATAACGAGTTTCTTCCGTGCTTCGGAAAGCACATTAAGCCGTTGGTCCTGGATGTCATTTGTAGACCTTTGACAGTCGTTACAGGCAGTCGCAGCGCCCCAATAGTCTGACAACCAGTTTTACCAAGGGGTATCGTATTACGTAGTACTAATTGGGTTGTGGAGGTCAGATAGGTAGCCGCTCCATGTAAAATACTAGTGTTCAGCTGTATCCGGTTAGATTGGACCCCAACATAGTTCGGAAAAGGCTAGGCACATGATGGGTTTGGTTTTGTGCCCAGTCAGTAGCAGTTAGCTTGCAAGGCACACCCGCCATTCGTGTGTACTATTAATATCGATCGGGTTAAGGTAAGAAATAATTCCACAGACACAACATGCGTGTTCCCCAAAGGTTTATACATAGGTGTTATTAATAGTCAAAAACACATATTGCCAGTTCTGTTTAGTCCCATGAAATAGGGGCGAGTCTAATGCCATCATACGGGCACGAATCCGGACTTTGTGGCTGCTACAGAGAAAAATCCAATAACACTTTGTCTGACCTAGGAATCGAACCCAGGACCTATTGCTCAGCAGTCGCTCTTGAGACCATTAGACCAACGCGGTAGTTAAATAAGAGAAAATAGAGAAGTACAGAAATAAATAAAATATTATGTATAGGTACTTTAAATTCCACAATTATACAGAAACTGGGTGACCAAATTAAAACCTGTTTGGGTACGAAATGAGTCTACCATTCATTCACTAATGGAATGGTTGGAAACAAATGAATTCAATCATGCTAGTTCGATGGGATTTGTTCATTCATTTAGCTCGTTCTATTTGGACAGATATCGATTTAAAAATGTTGTATACGAGTATCGAGTTAATACAAGCATGTTTTTTAAGTTATTCAAATATTTATTTTTGAACATAGGGTAAAAAATATACAGATGTTACCTATATAAATAAATGTTGGTCCATGCTATATTCCCCCAGGAGGCAATCAAAATAGTGTAGTTCAATTAATGTAATCCAATATCACATTACATCTTAATGAATTCTGCTGACATACATTTCCTTGAATTGAATTTATATTGATTTTGAATTGATAATATATTTTTAATAATTTAATAATATTTTGATAATTTATTTTTAATAATTTGATAATATTTATTTTATTTGGACCCTTTTTGATGACATGTTGCGCACAATTAATGTTGAGTTGTATTGTTATAACTGCTTTATGGCCGCTGTTCGACACAAATGTAAATTTGTTGATGAATAAATAAATAAATAAATGTCAATTATCAAAATAAAAACCAAAAACTAACGCTAAAAACTAAGTATTAAATGTCACAATTTCATGCCAAACACTAAACGCTGAATAGCGAATAACCCGATGGTCCAGCTTTAGACGTAAATGGTCAACTCTGCCTATGGTCACCTGGGAGACCAGATGCGTTACCATCCCAGAAGCAAAACCAAACTGTCTAATCTGCCTGTAATTGTGACACACGCACCTACAGGGTGTAACAGGACCCTTCACGAAGCCGTCATTCGTCAACCAAGCATTATGTACATCAAACTAAGTAACTTTACGCAAAAAATATTGCTGGGAAACGACTTCTTTTTTTTGGGCGAAAAATCATGTTTTACGGTAGGACTCAATGTAACGCACTCAAACATTGTGCTGATGGATGGTTTGAATAATACTTAATTACATTAAAAACATGTATTTAAAAAAAATCTTGTGGAAAAGTTGGAACTTTGACCCCCAATATTTCCTTATCTAGAAAGTTTTGGCTCTTATATTTCGAACGAATAAATAAGTATAAGTAAAGTATAAGTAAGTGTAAGTAAGTAGTCTGTTTTGCAAATCTCGCAATCGAAATTAGGTTTTCTGTATGAAATAGCAACACACACACCAGAAATGACCACAATGAAAACTGGTTGCTAACAACCAGTGGCAGGCAGCCCAGCAGCAGTGGCCCGAAAGTCTAAACTTTCGGGCCACTGACTACCTGTAGCGACTGTCAAAGATCTATATACGACTGCCGGGACCAAGCACGGCACGGATGGCACTCGGTACGTAATTGTTTGTCACCCATCCACGGACCAACCTCGGCAAGCGTGGTTTACCCTGAAGATCGACCCAAACGGGTGGTACTATTTAGCCACAAGCTCTCTGCTAGCAACACTTCTTGAAAATAAAGTAATGGAATTAATGTAAACATTTTAAACAAATAAATTAACTGAAACACATCCACAGTGCTGTTTTAAACAAGAATGTGATAAATTATCCAGTGGTTGAGGGTAGGACAAGAAACTATTCCGTAAGTTGGTACCCGGAAAACTAATGAGTTTTTCAAAGCGCTGTAAGGTTGGCCAACATTCCGTGCCTTGGAGAAATTGCTATTCGGACCAACCGTCATCTGAATCCATACTTCGACTTCGACACGGCACAAATATGTGGATGTCTCTAACTATTCTCAATCTCATTTTTTCTCATCTTTCTAATCAGATTTTTTACAATAGTTTTAAAATCATTTATACATCTTTTGCTCAGAACAGTTACAGCACTGATGACAATATTTGTGTCACTTGTTTAATTTAGTATTTTAAAATATTTTCTTACCTTTGTATAGATTCTTTTTTACCTATTGTTTGTGAATGTGTGAATATTGTAGGCTTTATAGATTCCCAGACGTCTGTTAACTTTTTATCTTGTTCTACATTTTTTGTTTAGTAAGCAACGACTTATTGTCGGGCCTATGCTGTGCCCCCATACTTAAGTACTAATGCTGTAACATGATAATATAATATTGTAACACCAAATAATTTGAAAAGAGTAACCATGGAGTTTCTTGCCGGATCTTCTCCATAGGAAACGACCAACCCGAACCGTGCACCTTTTTGTCGACGTTTTATAACTGGCCATCTAGGCCTATGTGAGATAAAAATATTTTGATTTTGATTATTTTGATTGGCACTAACATTACAAAGAGGTATTCGTGTTTGTAAGATTGGATTTACATACATCATCATGGGTAGCTATACTATAGTAGCATAATATCAAGCCTGTAATTCCCGAAGGGTTAGTCAGAGGTGTACCTAATAGTACACCCACATTTCGCTAGTTATGTCAAAGTCCCATGTTATAGAGGGCGAACCTACCGACGATTCCGGGGACGGTTACGCGACACCACGCAGCAAAACACGGCGCGACGCCGTCAACGATACGTGTCTAGTTATAGTTTAATAAGGTTTTTTATATGTATTAGTTTATTATTGTGTAAGATTAATTTGTGTATTTTATCTAGTTGCCTGATAATAAACGATTATTATTATTATTTCTTTTATTCATATACTTACATATAAATTACATTTTTAAATATTTCAATCTAAAACAAAAAAAAAACATTTAAAAATATAAAAAAATATGAAGAAAATATGAAAAAAATAATATAAATAAATAAAATATGAAATCGAACCCAGAACGTCAAGCTCAGCAGTTGCGCTGGTCCAATGAAGCAGCCATGATAATAATGATCGCTAAATACTAGAATACACACTTCCTAATCCGTCACACACTCGGTAACCACACAAAAAGAATCCGTATCAACATTCCTCACAAAATTAGCTACAATTGTTTCCAACACAAGGTCGCCGTAATTCACAAAAGGGATGTACGCAAAGGAAAACATACGTTTATTTGTCGACCAATTTATGTAATAATAAAGTGTAGTCTACGTGAATTACTGAGCATTTCGTACCCGAGTTAGTTAATGCTCTTTTTAAGATATAAGGAGGTCTGAGGAGGGACTGAGGATTCCATTTGTGTACCTATAATTACAAGTAAAGTCGGGGAAATTCACTGTTAAGTAAATTGACTACAATGCGGTAAATAAGTAACTTGAGAACTTTATTCTAGAAAATTAGAAAAAAATGATTATTACGTTCACAAGTTCAAAGCAGTCTTAACAATAGCAGAGCATGTGGACGTAGTTTTGGCCCAGCTTCACCCAACAATCCATGGGGTTCTAACACTTTTTCATCTGGGTTCACTGGTAATCTTAGTCAGCAAAGACAAGGAACTGTTAGCAGCGTACTTTGACGCCTAAGTGTCCTATTGTCGTCGTTATATATATGTAGGAACTTACTTTTAGTCTTCTTTTTAGCATTATTTTAGTTCTATTTGTAATCTGTATCTAATGTACATAGTAGATATATTATCCTATAATAAAAAAAAAAACCTTTTCGAAAGAATAAATTACCCAATTATTACGCAAATTAACATGTCATGTACTCCTTTTTCACCGACTTCTGAAAAAGGAAAGGTAGTGTATTCCACCAGCATCTTTTTTTGTACATGCTTGTACACCGAATTCTCTGTGATTGTTGATTCCTGATCCGATTTTTGTGATTCTACTTGTACGTGTACTTTATGAGTTATTCTCTATAACATGCATTTTTTCTTCTTCGTCTATGTAGATGATTTGCTAAAAACTTCTAGTTACAAAGGTAATCTCCGAAACTAATAATCCAATTCTAAAAATTCATTCCCTGGCCAAAAGTTACATTATTCGTGGGTGCTATAGGCTATAAATCATATTTTTATTATGCATACTAGCCGAGCTATTACAATTTTTGCGGGCAGAGTCACGGGCGAAGTGACTTTGCCCGCAAACTGACTTTTATCAAAGGAAATTACATAAACCAAAGAAAGAAAAATAAACCAAAGAAATCTCGAGTCGATACCAAAAATCGACCACTTACATAAAGCGAATTGTTGTTCGAACGTAAAATAAATAAAATGAAGCTTTTATATTACCAGCCAGTAACTGATAAAGTATTGGCAGTATACTGAAATTTTATTACACTAAGAGCTTTCTGTTGCCGATAACATACAACAAGAATATTAGGCTAACTAAACGGCACTAACATAAAGTTATATTTGAAGGATGATATGGCTAAAAAGGAGATGTCTGATGAGATGACGAGTAATAGAGAAGAAGAAGTACGGAAGAAGAAGTCACGCTGCGCCGACCACGAATTAATTGGGATAAGTGCAGGAGAATGATGATGAAATGGCCCAAATATGTGGATGCCTCTATTCTCAATCTTATTTATTTATTTTTTTATTCAGGTATTTTACAATTTATATTGTTTTACGTTTTTGTAACATACTTAACGCAGATGGCAGCATTGTCGCAGAAAGATACCTGTCCAGTGCAAGAGCCAGCAGAGAAGAAAAAGCTACTCTTAGAAATGCCATGTTGGAGCTAATGAATTTAACTCTAAATCTCGTTTCCCAGTGAAGTGACGACAATCTGGTCAAATTCATGCTCTGAAAACACAGGCGTGTCTTTTCACTGCTAAAAGGAGCCAGTTCCAGTCACCTCCTACTTTCCGAAGTACATCTGTACCAGTTACCAACCGCCTACAGCGTTTGGGTTGACATCGAGTCTCAACTTCGGCTTCACCATCAAGTCAAAACCTCAAACCGCAGCCAAGAAACTGGGCATCCTGAATAAAGTGAGGCGATACTTCACATCTGGATACCTTTTAAGTCTGTACAAAGCACAAGTCTGTTCCTGTATGGAGTGTTGCAGTAACTTGTGGGATGGCTCAGTAAAATACCAGTTTGCTGCATTTGACTCAGTGGAACGCAGAACTAAAAGGCTTATAGACGTTGGTGGATACGCTTCACAGCCTAGCTCACCGGCGTAATGTTGCCTGCCTGTCGGTCTTCTACAGACTGTACTTCGGAGAGTGTGCGCAGGAGCTCCACGACCTGATCCCACCATCACTCTTTTACCACTAGACTAGCAGACGTACTGCGGCGTACCATCCACACTTGGTTTAGATCCCGACGAGTCGTACTCAGCGCTTCTCCTCCACGTTTGTTATGCGCACAGCCAAATCGTGGAACTCTCTGTCAGCATCTGTGTTCCACATTTAACCCGCCTACCTTCAAAGCAAAAGTGAACGCATCTTCTGGGCACGCTCGTTCCATCATAGACCTCATCTATCGCTTACATCAGTGATCGAGGTGAAAAGCAGGCCTATTTAGCAATAAAAAAGAAAACAACTTGTCATCAGCATCATCATTTCAGCCGAAAGACGTCCACTGCTAGACATAGGCCTCCCCCGAGTGTCACAACATTGACTGGTCCCGTGCGTTTCGCATTCAGCGAATCCCCGCACATTTCACCAGGTCATCGGTCCACCTAGTGGGAGGCCTTCCAACGCAACGTCTTCCGATTCGAAGTCGTCACTCCAGAACTTTCGCGTCACGACTTGTATGAAGTTTCATTTCCTACCATATTTTATTACAGGAAAAGCTATGTACATATAAAACACAATTTAGCGCAGCAAACTCCCCGTGAAATTAAACTTCAGCTACAGGTTATATTTATTCGAATTTACCGGTATATATACCTCTTATCTGCGGCATCTCCTTGGTTACCTTAAATACCGGTATTAATATACCTGGGCCTCATTTTTTTAAGATAATGCGTAGGTAAATGGGTTTTTTAAAATTACTTTCATTTACATAAAGGTAAAGAAGGTTATGTTATGTGTTTTAGTCCCTGAAGGAAACTACATATTAATGGTGAAATTATTATTCTATACATACTAAACAGTTTCGTGATTTACTAACGGAAAGCCTGTCAAGGTGAAATATGACGTTAGTACAAATACTTTGGTCACGGAAAAATAATAATAGCGGCTCGGCTCGATCTTCAGTTTAAGCCGCGCTTGCCTAGGTTGCTCCATGGATGGGCGACCAAACCTTTTTTTTTTTTTCGCATTGGAAATCATCAAATAACTCCTCCCACTCTGGGCTGAGCAGGAGGGAGTGTCAGACTTTTACTGACTAAACCCATCCATGTTCCTTCCTTTGCCCTTTGTGTTCCAGGGCCGCAGTATCTCTTTCGAACAGTCCCGCAACCCTGGCAGGCATCGGTCCTTTCGGACCCCTTCCTGTTTGCTGAAATCTCTTTGAGGCGCGCGTGGAACACGAACGCGCCGTCGAAACGGCCTCACATATCGAGTTTTCTCTGTGCCTCTGAGAGCACGTGGCCGTTGGTCCCGGCTGTCATTTGAAGATCTTTGACAGTTGCTACAAGTCTTCACTGGTCCGAAATTCCTAAAACCAGTCTTGACGTTTACTGGCAGATAGATGCCGTTTTATAGAGTAACTTATGCTACTTTTATTTTTAAAGAAAGAAGATTAGGGTTCCGTGCAAAAAAAAAAACAGATTCAAACAGGTAAGTAGGTCATATTTTTTAATAATTTCGCTCGGACGAAGTTCGCGGGCAACACCTATTATTACAGTATGATTGAATGTGGCCGTTACATAATGGGGCTATCGCGTATGAATTCACCGCTAGAGGCGCTAGTGTAGCGACCGAAATGTCAAATTTCATAGAGTATTCGCGCGTTGCGTGCTTTTTTATCACGTATTTTTAATTTAATAATAATAATAATTAATAATAATTAATTAATAATAATTTTTTTAATTATTTTTTTTTTTTTAATATTCACGATTGTGGTCTAGACTAAAATGTTTTTTAATTGTTTCATGCTTGCTAATTTTAGGGAGAATATTGTAAATGTGTATCTGAAGTTTACACTATGTTGTTAAAAATAAACTGTTTATGAGGTTATTGGTACTTTAAAGTATAAAATAGAATTATTGTCAGGACCTTAGTCGACAGTGGCGCCATCTAGTGAGCTCAAAAACGATAGCCCTCATTGGAATGGAACTACAATCATGTCAAGTTCGTTTGAACTTCGTCTTACAATCGAAGACGATTACAAGTAGTAGGGATTGCTTGCCTCTTTGGTGTAGTGGTTGCAAGAGCGACGACTGGCATGAAGCCCGATCGATTCCCAGGTCGGCCGAAGTGTAATGGGCTTTTTTCATCAGGAACTTCTTAGTGACAGCAACGGAGTCTGGATTTGGGCCCGGTTGATGGCAATACGCTTGCCTGTATTACATGGGACTTTAACATAACTGGCGAAATGTAGATGTATTATCAGCTACACCACTGCTTATTCGGGGAATTAACGGCGTGATGGTTATGTTAGTAGGGATAGCGTTTTAATGCCAATCAGTCAAATCATCTATTTGGAATATATCAAGCTTTAATACATGCGGATGGAGTCACATGTTATAGCAGTATGTGATAAAAATATGAGTACATATTTACATACTACCTAAGCATGTATATTTCCAGACCAGGTTTTTTACGAAATAGGACGAGACGAGAAAGGCTTGGTTTTTACGACCCAAAAAAAGTAATGAAACTTATGATTTTTATATTTTGGTTAGTGTATTGAAAGTAACATGTATTTTCATAAGAATACGAAGCAGAATAGGTACAGTCAATAAAAGCTACGTCTGCTCATTTTAGGGTTCCATACCTGAAGGGTAACCAACCTTATATACTAAGCCTCCACTGTCTGTCTGTCAGCGGGCTGTATCTCATGATCCGTAATAGGTAGACAGTTGCAATTTTCACAGAATGTATGTTTTTGTTGCCGCTATAACAAGAAATAATAAAAATAGATTAAAAGGGGCTACTACGATGCTATTACGATGGTACGGAACCCTTCGACAAGTCCGACTCGCACTTGGCCAGTTTTTAGGGTTCCGTGTTCAACAAGGAACCTTTATAAATAATAAAAAAAAATCATTTTAATTCGAGTAACACTGACTCATAATAGAAATAATACACTCATACAGTCACATTACATAAACAACATTATTAATTCAATTCATTCATGCATGCATTTATAGTTTCGCCATGTTCATCTGTCTGTCGGCAGCTTATATCAAAGACACTTAGTACCAGAAACTGTAATTTGGCATGAATATACAGATTGCAAAGTGGTAAAATAAAATCTTGAAAAGTATTTTTTTAGGGTAACTCCTGTATACGTAAACTGGGGATTTTTTTCTCGCTTACCCCTCATCCCACAGGATGTCGTTCGATTATAGGTCTTTAAAAAATATTGCGAGTTTCTTCAAATAATTTTTCGATTCGTTTGTAAAATACATATTAAGCTTTAAAGAGCTAATTTTTGTTAGTCTCAAGTATTTTTCCCCTCTACCAGCTAAACGGTTGTGTTTGGGTGTGTGAAAAAATTTACGGCGGTAGTATATAAAGCGTGTAACAGAAAGGGTATAATCATATGGAATACTGTGGTACTGACCATCAAACTGAACAGCTTTCTCTATGGGACCACCATTGAAATCGTAAAAAAATAATCAGCTGTCCTATACAAAATGTCAATACCTACTCGACCCAAATGTATGGGACAGCTGATTATTTTTTTATGATTTCGATGGTGGACCCATAGAGAAAGTTGTTAAGTTTGATGGTCCGTACCACAGTATTCCATATGATTATACCCTTTCTGTTACACGCTGTATAACGAGGTAGGCTTTACAAGCTTACGAGTAATAGTCAAACTACTTACCTAACTTACCTACTTACCTTACTAACTACTTAACTTATAAAATGTATTTGGGTTACATATTTTCCTAAACATAATTATAATTATAACAATAAAAATCAGCGTTCGGAGGCAAATCGGACCGTACCAAGTTACTTAAATGAACGGTGTAAGACTACGGAACCCTGCCCAACTCGCACTTGACCGGTTTTTATTTCAATTTTAACGAGGCAGATGTTGAAGAAAATTAACTTAAGGGCATTACATTGCCCAATGACCTTGAGCATGCTGCCCCGTACTAACTTACGACGAAACGGCGAGAGAGAGAGGGACGAGTGCGGCAGTGACATAGTGCTTTTCGCGAAATTTCCGATTTTTATAATATATTTTAAAATATTAAAAGAAATATGAGAAAAAAATCAATACACATTGTTAAATACGTCATTACGTATTTTTTGGTATAAAATTCATGCCGAGTTATTGAGCCGTTATAGAGAAAATTTTCAATTTAGGTTGAAAAAGGACCTATTTGTTACGATTTTTCGATAAAATTTGAGTTAGTTTATTAAAATTTTAAACAATACAATGTATTTGTGATGACCTTTACTTTAACATATATTTTTTATATTGAAAACGCACAAAAGGATTCATCTACAAACTTCTTTAAACACATCATGCTCAAGGTCATTGGGCAATGTAATGCCCTTAAAACCCCAGAAGTACATGTACAGTACATTAAAAACTATCTCTAAAGACGACACTAAAGAATTCTTTACGAGGTACCTTAGTGGACCTTAATAGATATTACGAGAGACAGTAGACGCTTCGTTCCTTACAATTAAGTATTCACAAAAAGACATAGATTCGTTTTTATGGTCTCCATTAAAGGGATCTCGCTTAATCTTTAATCAAGGGTCTTGATACTAACTTGAGTGAGAGTGAAACACAATTACTGTTGGTGGGTTTTTTTGAAAACATAAATAAACACACGCGTTTTTCTAATAAATAAATAAATATCGCTGGACATTACACACAGCGCCATCTAGGTGCCACACTAAGCAACGAGGCTTGTGTCGTGGACACCAGATAGTTGATAATACTACATCGATACTTTTTGTTTGTAAATACATTCTTATTATACATATAAACATCCATGACTCGGAAACAAATATCCATGCTCATTACACAAACATTTGCTCCTACCGGGATTCGAACCCGGGACCCTAAGAACGTAAGGCAGCCTCACTACCGCTGTGCAATTCAGTCAATAGGGGTTAACAGAACCTATAGAACGCCACCTGCTACGATCCTTACATATTCCTTTCACCCCGTTCACGTGCATCATCATATCATACCAGCCCGGAATCATCCACTGCTGGGTATAGGCTTACCCATTTTTCTGCCACACTTCCCGGTTCTGTGCATCCCTTATCCAGGTGTTTCGAAATCGAATGGATGGATTGAAGAGTATAGCGGTCGTGAAGGTGTTTAAAGTAAAAATCTTGCATTAAGATAATGTTTTAAATTAAAAAAACTTGTGAAAAAGTTGGAACTTTGACCCCCAATATCTCCGTAACTAAAAAAGATCGCAATGACGGGGAGAACCTTTCGGCTTCGTTAAGAGGCGCCCGGCGCATCTATCGTCAACGCGAGCATGATCGAAAAGCTTGTTGTTTCATCCAGAGCCACAGCGGCGATTTTCTTTTAATACCCCCGTCATACCCCACCCCGATCCCGCACATCTCGTCTCCCGCGCACCTCTTACCACCTAACGCGATGTCATTGAACGAAAAATAGTGTTCGAAAATTTCTTAAACTTGTTCCAGGAAATACGTGTTTTTGAATAACTCTTACAAGTGTGTAAAATAAATATTTGTCATTAAGCATCTCAAAAGGTTTCGTCGAAAGGTTTCTATCAAGATGTTTCCTTTACTTTTACAGTTTATGAGCACATTATGAACGGCCAAAGTTCAGTTAATTTGTTTCTACAATTTTTTATTTTTTTGCTACCATAGAAATCTAGTTAGAGTGCACAAAATACCTATTACTTAAAAAATAAACAAAGATATATGTGTAACAACTGCATAATCACGTACGAGCGTTTGTATGAAAAGTATGACGGGTTGGCCGCTCTTAAGGGTCTTGTTACACCCTTTATAATCCTTGACAAGAACGAAGAATACAGTCCCAAAAAGTAAAACACAGCAAATATAAAGGTACACTACCTGACATAGAGGCAGGAACACTTCGCCGATGGAGTCATCTCTCGAGAACCGGTCGTAGTCAAACACGTGAAGATGGAGTACCTGCAAGAAAAATAACTGTTAGATAATTTTCTCATATTTACTATGATATCGTTGCTGAGTGGAAATGACCGCAAGTTAGAAGTAGGTTCAAAATCACGCAGGCTTATTACTTTGTATAAAGCGAGGCCTTTGCTCAGCAGAAGGATAATAAAGGCTTATAACAATGAAATAAAAAGTTAACAAAAGATTAAGAAGAGAAGAACAATCTAAAATTCGAAGACACGTGACATCTATCAGCCCGTAACCGAACTGGGCCTACGTAGTAAATTACGACCTGCTACTGATTATGTTTTAGCTATAATTATGAAGGATACTCTTTTATGATAAAACACCAAAATAGTACAGTATCTTATAGCGCTATGAGGATCTTTTGACGCTCGATTGACGTTGACAGGACAACGCTGCGCTGTTGGTAACATTTCTATGATTGAAAAAATAACAGCTGAATTGAGAACCTCCTCTTTAGAAGTCGGTTAGTAAGATGGCGGCGTTAGTGCAGAATTTGCCCACGCAACAAGTATGGTTGTACATCATTTTATTCTAGCTAAATCCAATATTTAAAATACCCTCCGGAGCAACTGGACAGATTCGAAACTAGACAGATTCTCAGCTGGACAGATTAGCAACTGGACAGAACGTGTACAGTCCACGACATAATTAAAGGAATGAGTTGGGAATATTGATTATTTTTTTCAACTTATTCTTTCACGACTGTACTCTGTCTAGTTGCTAATATATCCAGCTGCGAAACTGTCCAGCTGAGAATCCGTCCAGTTGCTCTGGAGGGTTAAAATATAAATGCTGTGATTACCTTTTATCTTAATTTGACCGAGATCTATCTTTTACGAATGTACGCGAGCTCTAAGTGCGGTCCCCAGATTACGTGGCCGGTGGCCTTTATTCTTTAAAGACTTCATTCAATTATCACTAAATTTTTAATGTTTGTTTCCATTTTAACTTCACTATTGCACGACAAAATATTATATAGGGTGACTGGTAATTAGTGATTGATACTTAAACACGTGATTGTACTCATGATAACATACAACTTTCCCAAAGTTTCTATTTTGTTTTTTTTTTTTGGCGCGGGCGCCTCTTATGGTGCGGGCTTGCGAGCCACGCGGTTGCTCTGCCTACCCACTGTTGCACAGTACGATAGTAATGAGATAGAACGGCGTCACGTCGCAGCTGATAGGTCAAAGGCGCGAGCGCGCGAATTTCATACGGCTGTTGTGTTATTGGGATAACACTGAACGAGAATGAAAAAAGAAAATCTTTGGGAAAGCTGTTTGTTATCGTGAGTACAGTCACCTGTTTAAGTATCGGTCACTAATCACCAGTCACCAGTCACATCAGAACATTATATTCAAATATCAACCCTAAATGATGACTACGTAGAAAATAATTAAAATGCCAATATAGGGTAGGTTGGCGAGCCCCTAGCTTAGGGCCACCATAAATGCTGAAACGCCGACCGGGACATTTGTAATAGAAGGGTAAACTATGATTATATATATATTTAAGAAAATATATATTTAACTATGATGCTGTGAGATAAATAGAAGATATATATTTAACTATGATGATGTGTGCAAGACATTTTTCGAGGGTTTTTGGGTTTATGAAGCAATTTTTTCTTAAAGGTCGTAAGGTTTTGAAAAAAGACTTTTTATTAGTCAGTTCTTTAGCGCAAACACAGGTAAATTTTAATGTCTATTTAGCAGGGGCGTTGATAGCAGTGATAGTCTAGTGCTGTGACCGTCGGACTGCCAAGTCATAGGTCTCGAGTTCGAACTCAAGACACGCACCTCACTCGCTATAAAGAAGAATAAGAGGCGTAGCCAGGGTTTATATTTGGGGGAGGAAGGGATGATCAGTGCCAGCCTAGGGCTAGTCAGCTAAAAAAATACACGATTTTGTTCTGATGGGCCAACTATCAGAAGTGGGATAACTGACTTATTGACCGGGACACAACGTCTCAAACCAGGTCATGTCCAGGAGTACCGAGACGTATGGCAGCCCTATCCTAGCTCCAAATTGAAATAAATTGACATTTGCCACGTTGCGTGATGGCGAGTACCTCGGGAGAATAGTAATGGCCGTTTCTTAGTTAACGTGTTTTAATTAAACAAGAATGGTTTATTTTTCCTTCGTTATTTTTTGTGTTGGGAAATGGACAGAATAGTAAAAGTATGTCAGCTGGTTGGAATTCTCTGTTTTTGTTTAACCTCGCGTTTATACTCATCATATACAAATTTGTGTGTGTCGAACAAGTATCACACAATTAATTTAACAATTTTTACAAGTATTATGTAAAACTTGTATGTGTTTATACCTCAGTGTAAACGAGGGCTTATAATATTGTGTTATTAACGCTACAAAAAATCTCATCTCTCTTCACCTTAACTACACACATCAAAAGTGTCTAGGGATCAACATATATTTTTGCAATAACTTTTCTCCTGATTGATATTAATTAAAATTTTCTTTAAGGATTCATCAAATAAAGTGTTTTCGTTTGTCACAGTAACGATAAACCAAGTCACCTTTGCATTAATAAAGAAATTTGCCATTTTCCTAATAAAGGGATTTTTGACATTTGAACCACTAACACAAAAGTTCGAAAAAAAGACTGAAATAACAGTTTTCTTTAAAATTTTATTGGGTAACTTAAACAATTAATAATCCGTGTTTCTACCGCGAACACTAACAACACAAGAACATCGGTTTGGCATACTCAAAATGAGTTCATCCAAATCACGCTGTGGAATGGCCGCCCATGTTCGTTGCAACAACAAAAAAAGGTCTTCTTGCGACTGGATACCCTCCATATTCGGCAGAGCTCTTCTCTGTAGCATATCCCATGCATGCTCAATCGGATTCAAGTCTGGCGACTGAGCAGGCCAGGGCAGGACATTGATGTTAGCTGCGGCGAGAGTCTGTCTTACAACTCTTGCGGTGTGCGGTCGTGCATTATCATGCATTAACTGAAATAAGGGACCGATTTGCACTTGTAGAGGAACGATGACGTCTGATACAATCGTCTCAGCATAAATTTGAGCGTTGAGGTTGCCTCTGATCCAAATCAACTCAGTTCTTCCGCCGATCCAAATACCCGCCCATACCATGATGGTTCCACCACTATAAGGATGGACTTCCTGGCAGGATTTTAATCGCTGTTGGCGTCCAGGGGTTCTCCAGTGTCGTATACGTCTTGTATCCGGTCTCATACCAAAACGAGACTCATCAGAAAAACACACGAAACGCCATTGTTCTTCTGCCCAATTTCTGTGTTCAAGAGCCCATTGATATCGTATCCTACGATTGTGCATTGCTATAGGTGGTACCCGTAGCGGTCTTCGGGAATGAAGGTTCACTTCATCATGCAAGCGGTTTCTGACTGTTTGGTCGCTAATTAAGTTCCCTGAAGAGTGATGAAGCCTCACGGCTAACATCATGGCGGTTATTGTTGGAGCTCTTCGAGTTAAGATTTGAATGTATCGGTCTTGTCTCCGTGTGGTGCAGCGATACCGTCCTCCATGGCGCTCAGCCACGGTACCAGTGCTTCGGTAACGTGTCCAAAGTCAACTGATAACACTCTGACTTGTATTCAGAGCTAAAGCCACAGTACGTTGCCGGGAACCAGCTTCTATCATTCCCACGGCTCTGAGCATTTCTTCCCTGCTTAAATGATGTCGCCGCTCCATAATAACGTTGGTTTTAATCAGTAGTAGGGAAACAGTAGCACTAATAATGTCTTCAATGCGTTGTATGTTTTTATAGGGAAAATATTGACAGCTGATTTTCATCTTTTACTCGAATTTGATTCACAGTTCCTGATTCAAATTATGAAATGCACCAAAAAGGATCCATATAAATTTATAAAATCATAAATTTATTACAAAGCCACATCTCAATCTCAAGAAATCCACATAAAAATGCTTGATCCCTAGACACTTTTGATGTGTGTATTTTGTTTTTTTACCACGTGGATCCAGTACAGGTTGACAGATGTCACATGTCTCCGAATTTCTAGATAATATGCTAGTTTCTACTCAGTTTGTTTTCCTTAGCCGTTTTGATAGCAGCCCGCTTGGGTTCGAAACTACGCCGATATCACAGTGTTAATAATTTTATTAAATCAAATGTACTATTCTGAAGTTATTTTTTTCCCTAGACATTGGGCTTTATTAGCGTCAGATGGAGCCTTATTGTTTGTATCTTATTGAAATTGTGCCCTTTCAGTTTAAACAGGGAAGAGTAAAACCGAAGAAAAAAGTAAGAAAGATAATAATTGGCATGCTATGCCACCTCCGTATAAATTGATATAAGTGTCAGAGAATGATAATTAATGCAGAAATACGAATATAAAAAAAAAACAAGGAGCCTTGCATAACTTTTATATTGAGTTCTTCTCGTGAATGGTGATTTATGAGTTTACAAGTACGTATCTGAAAGAGAAAGGAGTAAATGATGCCGTGACGACTGGCAAGAGAGAATTGAAGAAGAAAACGTGTTGCACCAACCCCAAATAATATAAGACAAGGTACCTGACCTTGATGAGATCTGAAAGTGGTGAAGAAAACCCAAGTCCTGCCAATGCTGTACACACGGTTACACATCAAGCTATACATTTTCAGTTTATGCTGATCTCGCAGTTTATAGGATTTCCGTACAATGCGAGGTCAGCTTATACTGGAAATTAATAGTTTGATCTGTAACCGTGTGTACACAACTCCAGACCCGAAAACGAAAACAAAAAACATCTTACCCGACTCTGCAGCTTCTGTATCGGGAATCCTTCAAAGTAGAAGGTCTCGTTCCATCGAGGGTTGAGAGTACGTCTCTTGATCTTCGTCTCTAGGCGGTGCTTCTTGTCTGGCAGCAGGGTCACCCGTACGTAAGGGTCTGAGGTGCCGCTTAAATCTTTGGCGGGGAGTTCCTTGCCCTGGAAGATAGGAGACAGTTAAATTGGTTTTGAAATAAATTGCAGCAATATTAAAATGATGATTTGGTGATTACGCCTGTTTCCATAGATAATGGTTTCCGGAAAAGTGGAGATATAATATTAAATGACACATCAGGCCAAGATACAGAAGAAGTTTAGCTTTATAGAGAGTTTGCGTCGTTTTTCACTCAATCATACCTTGTATCAAATCTTCTTTGTTCCACAAAGCTAAACTTTTCCTTTGCCAATTCCGATCGCGTATTGTGTTTGTTTATAAAACGTAATAATGCAAAATGATATAAACATTCAAATTCATACAGTGTCTTGTATAAATTGACTGAGTAACATTTTCTGCTTTGTTTAAGAAAAATCGTTATGGTTCATGTGAAAATGGTGTATGTCGAATTATGTATTTGATATGACTTTTCTGTTTTACAAGATACAGCCAGACTATGTGTGATAAACATGGTAAATATGAACATTTTTCCATTCAAAGTATTATTTGTTGAAACAATTAACACAACCATTCGTGATGGTACAATAGACAACAAATCATCGTTATTTGTTTAAATAATAAGCAGATAAATGTTATGAAGATCATGATACTTCAAGCATTAAGATGAAATAAAATAAAATAAGTCATTCTTATGAGTTTTAGAGTGTTTATTTAAGTAATTAGCATTAAAGCATTGAAATCTTGAGTTTTGTAAAGTCTGTTCGACCCTCTTTTTTAATAATTTGTATTGTAACGTCATTCAGGTCCATGACTTTTTAGAAATTTTGGACTAGAATAGCGTCCTAAACAAACTCAATGATTCCAGACTCTTAAAGTTCATGCGATATATTGGTCGGGTCGTATTAGGACCAAACGGATTAATTTACGTCTCGGGTGTTGTTTTTAATGAAAAAGCGACGTTGATTCAAACCGACCTTTCTAACCAGTGAATGCATTTGTCTGTAATCGTGGTGCTCAACTCATTACTTAAGGACTTCAAAGAATTTAAGAACAATACCAAAGAAAGGGCATTTCATTGCTCCAAATGCCCACGCTACAATTGGTCCATCTTGTCACGAAACTTTAATCCTTATGTCCAAGTAAATAGGTTTATTTTTGTAACATACGAGCATGTTTGCTTAGATCTCCCCATAGCTTATTATCAATTTAAACTGCAATGTAATTCATGGTGTAAGATATAGCATTACATACTTAGTAGCTTAATTGGAGTATATTAACATAACTTCGGTGGTATTTTTTTGGCAAAAATGGCTAAACTAGTTACTAATAATAAATAAAACCAATTATAAATCCTATAAAAGTTAGTTTATCTGGATGATTGAGTAATATAAAGCTTGATAGAAAATTTTGTGCAAATTGATAATTTCCAGTTTTTCCGGCAAAAAATACTAAATGAATAAAAACTTATTGCTAAAAGCCAATTGAAGTTCCTGAAACATTTGACTTACCTGGATGATTCTCAATATCAAAGTAGTATTCTGGAAGTCGTACTCCAGGCTGAAGTGGATCTGGCCGACATTCTCCGAGGGTTCGGAGTTGTCGATGTACATGTCCACCAGCGAGATGGAGCGGTTCTGCAGAAACGCCATCTGTCAGCACAAATCGGACACTTAAAGCGTTTGTGTGGCTTGGCGCCTTCTTTAAGCGTAGTGGAGACTGAATTTTAATAAAACTTTACAAACATGTTTGATAATGGAAGTAGAGACAGTGGTTCTTAGTAAAATTATGGGCCATGGCGACACCAACAAGAAATATCTACGAATTAAAAGATTAACTGGTACGTAAATATAAAAATGTTCAATTAAATAAAAGGAATTAGTATTTTTATTAAAATTCAGTCCATTTACACCGTGCAAAGTAAAATATTGCAGTTCCAGTTTTTTTTCACTTATGAGTAGGTACTTAATAATTAAATTAAAAGTATGATTTATTTTTTTGTAATAAAAGATAGGGGTCCAATTTATAAATTCACATTTATTACATTATGATTTTTTATGCGGTTTTATAGTCTACAAAGTAGTTGTAAAAAAAAACATACTTTTAATTGTTTTGTTTTGCGGGTCGACGGCACAAAAAATAAAGTGGTTGGTGCATGCAAAATTTTTACAGGGACATAATTTACAAAAAAAAAAAACGTTCTCTGTTCAATTAGGAAACAGTCGTTTTAATTACTTTACAAACCTTTTATAGTTTTTGCATAAAACGATTTTATCAAGCTACTATGGGGTTAGTTTTAAGATTTTTCAAAAAGAGATTAAGAGTAAAAGATGATTTGAAAAGATCTCTTATGAAAATGCACTGTATGAAATAGTTTTGCAATATAAGCAATTCAAACTATTGCTAATCTAAGCTATTTTGGTCTAATACTACGGTTTTTTTCATGTTTCATGGGTTTTATAAAAGTATTGATAGCTCAAAAGGATATTTATGCTATAGCATCAAACTATTTAGTTCAAAATTGAATATTTTAAAGTTTAAATTAATAAAAATATTGCGAGATTGCAAAAATGATGATTATATAAAAGAAATGCCTGATGCTTTTATCTTTTATTATAAATAAAGATTATCTTTTTGTAATCTCACACTATGTTATTTTTGTAGCTATTTTACAAATCTTCTAATTAGAAAATTTTAACAATTTGTTTTGGGTGTTATGTGCTAAGCTATACTATTTTCCTATGTACTACTTTTTACTATTTCTAAAATTGATTTATTGTGACAAAACCGTGAAATTTAATAATACAACTGGTTTAACTCATAATTTGTGAATTTTCATTAAAAAAATTGCTACTCCACGTCTCGTGTGGGATTCAGAATTAATTTAAAATTTTGTGTTTATGCTAAAAAATCATTTTTAAAAGCCAATTTGTCGTGTATTTTTGCGCAGCAAATATTAATAAAAATGTTTAAGCTTTTCAGCTGAAACCAAGCGGGGTCACTGAAAAATTTTAAGCATCTTAATAATATTGAAAAAAAAAAAGTGAATAAAAGCGAATCTCGAAAAGCGTTTCGCCATTTTTTCGTAAAATTCTCTATTTCTTTCATATACAACCTCTTCTACCTACCATGTTTGAAGGAGAAAGCATGGAAAGAGAATTCATAGTTTAGAAAAAACTCCACCAAAAATAAAATGTAAAAAATCAAAAACAACAAGGAGCACAGTTGAAAAAAAGGACAGTTCGGAAACACTTAACTATAAAAAGTACACTTATTACTAAAAAAACACTTTTTACAAAAAAAGATAGGAATATATTTTTCTTTTTTTTACGAAAAAAGATACGATTTTAAGTTAGAGTTCTACATTTGGGTAGTCATAGTATGTGACTGCTTAAAATCATGACGGATCAAGATTATTTGATCAGCATTTGCGTCAGATGTTGGTTTGGCGTGAGAGCCTAATTTGATAGTTAGTAGCATTGATGTTATAAGTAGTTTTATTCTATAGTTATGTGTATAGTTCAATTGTTATTTGTTGGTTCGTTGTAAAGAATGCAGTAATTGTGGTATTGTTAATTTCGTAATGATTTTGTTCTTTTTCAGTAACTTTATAAGTTAAGTATTTTTTTACATCTAGTTAAACATTATATGGTAAATATTGGTGGTTTCATTCATCCTTAGTAATAATATAAGATAAATGAGAAAAAAAATGATAATAGATAAAACTCACACGATAAACGGAAGAGATTTTTTTACCGATTTCGTCAGCTACATACTCGTAATTAGCCTAAAGCCTACAGCGAATGATTTTTCATCTAAACAATTCACAAACGTTATAAGTATAAGTAAGTAAAAAATGAATAAACATCTTTATAACCGTCTTCAAAGATGAAGAAGTTATGCCTGAAATCTATACATATAAATAAAATTGGAATGTCTGTTTGTAATTTAAAAACAACAGGTTTTAAATGCATATGAAAGTTTTTACGGTACTTACATAAAAGAAAAATATTTCTTTTTTAATTTTTGTCTTTCTCGTCGGTCCGTCTGTAGGTCTGTTTGTTCCGGCTGGGTGCGTCTCATAACGTATAAACTCATTTGGTATAATTTCATTTTATTATCGTTCATAAGATATAATCAACGTGAGATATACCAACTGTTGATATAATTTCTTTATTTAAAACATTTATTTATTCTAAAACTTAATTAGTATAACGTTGTTTGATATAACATTTATGTAATCGAAAATCATTTGGTCTAACGTTCAATATGTATATTGTTTATTTCAGTGGCGTGCAGTGCTTCCCGAAGGCGGGCAGGCCAAGCAAAAAAAAAAAAACTCGCAACATCACAGCGTCGCTCTACTTAGGATGACCCTCAAAGTAGTCACATCTTTTGATATATTCACTAACCCTCCCAGGCCCCCGCATCTGTCTTCTAGTCTTCTTCGTCGTCTTTTTAGTAAGCAACAACAACGCCAATGAGAAACAACGCCATCTAGCTTAAATACAAGGAATTTCAATGGTATTCTGTAAATACAAGAACGAAGGATGTCGCTTCGTTACAAAAAAACCTAAAAAATAAAACAGAGGGCGCTGTAAACAAAAAAAAATAGTTTAGTTTTCGTTCCGTACCCAATTTTGAGCGTCTGACCGGAATATTTGAAAAACAAACATTGAAAATAAGCCTGTAAAAACCAAAGTTATAAATACAAGAACTCACCACATTAATCAAGGTTCAAATCACGATTTTCTGACAATGCAAACAGAAGAAAGATTCATTTGAAATACCGAGTACGAGATGAATTTTGGGTTAATTCTCGTAATTCGGGTATCTACACATTTTCCTTTAGACACAACTTGAATCTTAACATCAAACAATCGTGAATACTTATTGTTTTTAACTTCTGACAAACACATTATCAGCGCAAACTTCACAACAGAACACCATTTTTAAGTAAATAAACAAATACAACAAATAATATTTACACTACTGTACGTTTCAAAACGAATTACAACCGTCAGATATTATAATAATCAAAACATTCAAGATCACGAAATAAATTTTGCTTGTCACATGAAACAAATATGGCTTCTAAGAAAAATACAATTGTTATTTTGTCAATGAAAAAAACACTACCAAATATAATTGCATCACCGCATACCGTTTTAGCCGGATAATACTTTGTGGGGCAGCCAATCAGTGGCCAGCTAGCCAGCTACACTCGCAGGAGTTTACGCCCCTATTTACTATGTGTGCCGTTCGTATTTCCGTGTATATACACGAAAATACTTATCAGTGTGCTTAAATTTATCAATGGAAATTAGGCCGGCTGGGGCCTTGCCTAGACTCGTAATATTATTACCAGTTACGTCACACGGCCGCGACAAGTTGCTTTAAGTATTATAACAGGCGTTTTATTTTTTTATTTTTGATTAATATAGTTATAATAAATGCATTTGTTGCGTTGTTGGTAGGAATGGTAGGGTAGGCTAGGCCTAATTGCCTCTATGGACGGCACGCCCCTGGTTTATTTAATCGAAAATTATTAGGTCTATCGTTTAATAAACATATATAAAAAAACGTCATTATGGTTAACACCCCGACTCGGATAGGGTAGGTTAAGTTTGGTTATTTTTTTTTTAAACCACTTAGAAATAGGAGCCCCGCGAAGCGAAGCTCCGTCGACCTATCTTAGCGCAGGTGGTAATCAGTTAGGTACTAGTTGTTATGTAAGTAGGCGTTTTCATCATATTAGACCAAATAAGTTTTATATCTTTTGGGTTACCACTCAAAAGATATAAAACTTATTTGTCAAACGATTTTATATTTAATGTATGTTATGTGAAACGATGTTATATTTAATGTATGGTATGCTTATAAAAATTAGTTATTTTAAAATTATATCAATCGTTCATTATATTATTATTAACTAATCGCTATATTAAATAAAATTATAGGTTCAGTTGTTATATGTTGTTATTATTAGAGATTTTGTTGTTATATCATCTATTACTTACTCCGATCTCCGAAACGGTTGGGCAATAATGACGGGATTTTTACTGGCAGATAGCTGATGTTATAAGGACTAGACTAGGCTACTTTTATTTTAGAAAAAGGATTAGGGTTACGTGCAAAGAAAATCTTTTGAAATTGTTGACAAAATCTAATTAAAATAAGAAAACAATATTTTTATAATAATTTCACGCGGACGAAGGTCGCGGGGCACAGCTAGTCAGCATTATAAAAATAATGTTTACCTACCCACAAAAATTACTCCATCAACTATAAAAATCTCGGTCCATTTATTAAATCTTGCACAAACGATTCCCCCTCAATACTATTCCGAACGAATGGAGTCTCAAGTAGACCACCTTTTTTTTGAACTTCTTTTCGTTGAGTTACGCAATACGTAACTAAGTTGAACTATAAAGGTAAACGCATAGGTGAAAACTCATGGCTAAATTGTAACAGTCGGTCGGGTCGATCTTCAGGTTAAGCCGCGCTTTCCAAGGTTGGTCCGTGGATGGTTGACAATATTATGTTTTTTTGTTAAAGATAAATGTTACTTTTTGTTTTGGAGGAGCTGGTGGCTCGGGTCTATCGTTAGGTTAAGCCGCGTTTGCCTAGGTTGGTTCATGGATGGGTAACCACCCATTTCGTACCGAGTTAGAAGGCACGTTAAGTCTTTCGTCCCGTCTGTGAATTGTAGATCTTTGACAGTCGTTAAGCAGTCAGTGGCCCTAAAGTCTGACAACCAGTCTTACCAAGGGGTATCAAATTAAGTACTAACTGGGTTGTGGAGGTCAGATAGGCAGTCGCTCCATGTAAAATACTGGTATTCAGTTGCATTCGGTTAGACTGGAAGCCGACCCCAACTTAGTTGGGAAAAGGCTAGTCTTTATATGCATCATCTGCCAGGCATTTGATGTATAATATGAAAGCACTGCGTGGGATAAGCATTACCTCAGGCTGTGTTCGTGTCGAAAGAGATACCGCGGCCCTGGAACACAAAGGGCGATGAAGGAACATGGATGGGTTTTAGTCAGTAAAAGTCTGACACTCCTTCCTGCTCAGCCCAGAGCGGGAGGGGTTATTTGATGATTTCCCATAAGTAAAAAAAAAAAAAAAAGGCTGTGTTCGTGTATGACTACACTACATGTATGAATATGGATGAGGTGAAAGGAGTATGCAGGGTGTAACAGGACGCTTCACCAAGCATTCTGTACATCAAACTAAGTAACTTTACACAAAAATTATTGCTGGGAAACGACTCTTTTTTTGGGGTGAAAAATCACGCTTACGTTAGGACTGAATGGATTGAATAGTATGGAGGTTGTGGACGTGTTTAAAGTAAAAATCTTACATTAAAAAAAAGTGCTTTAAAAAAAAACTTGTGAAAAAGTTGGAACTTTGACTCCCAATATCTCCGAAACTTAAAGGGGAACCTTTAAGTTTCGGGTATGGTCTAGAACAAAAAAAATATCGCTATGACGGGGAGAACAAGTGCCTTTCGGCTTCGTTAAGGGTCTTTAAAAGTATAGTAGCAGGTGACATTAAATAGTTTTTGGTTGCCTACCCCCATAAAAAAGGCGTTTATGTTTGGATTGCTGCCTTATTTGCTGCTGCAGACCGGCTCAGCAACACCGAGGTGCAGTCGCTGCAGAGTCCCGCTTATGGATAGGCGAAGGTAGCCATGATTCTACGTAAGGGTGCGTGTATAAAGATACAGGCCCTGCAGTCTCGAGATAGATTGCGATCGCAAACCAACCGAATTCAGTTGCAAAGTTATGCGGGTCGCATCCCGGCTCGCGTCCACCTTAAATCCGCAATAGTTATGGCTTTGCGACCGAATTCGGTTGGTTTGTGATCGCTATCTATTTCTAGACTGCAGGGCCAGGTTCCCAGTTGGACAAGCCGGGGTCAGTACGGATCGGTATGGGTGAAATAGTCCTTTGCTTTCTGCATGTGGCCGCACATAAAGGAACAGTTGCGGTAAAACATAGAGATAGGTAATAAGGTGCAGGATTTCCAGTACCGATAAATTACGACCAATACAATTGCATCTTTAAGCAAGCACTCTAAACACGTCAGCCCGCCCCGTAGGTGGGTTGTGAATCCTGGAACGGCTAGACTAGAGGGCAATTCTGAATTCGGCGATTATAAGTGTGCGTTAACCTTTAGTCCGAACGTTTCAATAGAAAATACTTCATGGATTTTCAGCTGAATCAGTTCAAAAAGAAAAAATGGGGAAACGAATTGAATTATGTAAGGAAAGATTTTTATTTCATGCTGGTATTGGTAAAGTTGATCAAAGGAATAACATAATGGCTGTTAGCATAGCATAACCGTAATGTATTACACTCAAATTTCCAGAGGTTCTCAAATAAAACACGTCTTTAATCGCCGAAGGGTCAGGCAGAGGTGTATCTAATGGTACACACATTTCGCCAGTTGTGTTTAAGTCCCATGTAATAGTGGGCGAGCCTATTGATATCAACCGGGCACAAATATAGACACCGTGGCTGCTACTGAGAAATTCCTGATGGAAAATCTCAATAAAACTTTTAGGGTTCTGACTGCACATAAACACAGTCAAAGATCTAGAAATGACAGCCGGGACCAACGGTAACATACTTTCCGAGACACGGAGAGATCCCCTCCCAGACCCCCCCCTTTGACTGCCCCATTGGTCTCGTGGTCGCAAGCGCGACTGCTGAGCGTGGGGTCTTTGGTTCGATTTCTGAGTCGGGCAAAAAGTGCTATTGGGTTTTTAAATTAGAAATTTCTCAGTAGTAGCCCGGAGTTTGGAAGTTGGCGGTATCATACCCCGGTGCCTCGGAAAGCACGTTAAGCCGTCGGTCCTGCGCGTGATCTCTCTCCGGTCATGTCGGATTGCCGTCCCATCGGACTATGAGAGTAAAGGAACAGAGAGTGCACCCGTGTCTGCGCACACACTTGTACACTATAATATCTCCCGCGCCGATGGCTAATCTGCGTTGAGATTGACCGCCGTGACCGAAAACGGTCAGGAGGATATATAAATAAATATATATGTCACCCATCCACGAACCGACCTGGGCACACGTTGCTTAACCCTGAAGGTTGCTACTGATTAGGTTGCCAGAAGTTCTTCCAGTGGATATTATGTTTTCCCTACTACTCCGCTATTTTAGTTACTCCGCTATTTTTTATTGAGGAAGTCGTGCAGTACGTGAAAGTGAAGACCAACTGGATTCTGAGGGTCGAAAGGTTGGAATCTCGCCACAACATCAACTTTAAGTCGTTTGTGGTACGAGTTCCTACCCACCATCTACAGACCTGTTTGAAAGAGGACTTTTGGCCGAAAGGTGTCGTATATCGACGTTTCCGAGGACGGTTACACGACACCACGCTGCGAAACACGACGCCGACAACGTGTGTTTAGTTATAGTTTCATATGTTTTAGAATATGTATTAGTTTATTATTGTTGTTAAATGTAATTTGTGTATTTTATCTATGGGCCTTAGATGCCTGATAATAAAATGATTAATATTATTTAATTTCGTTGCGGGATCCAAGACAGTTACATTGTTTCTCTGGGACTTCGTCGAGCTTCATTGTCTCGACGGTTTTCTGGTGGTCGCCACTGTTGATTGTGGCTTTCAGGAGTTGCAGTGGTTTGGGAATAGTGTGGCGGGCTTGTCCGAAACAAAAAATAAGTTTCTCCAATCTACTACTCGCTGCCAATCTATACTAATATACTTCTATACTAATATTATAAAGAGGTAAAATTTGTAAGTTTGTATGTAGGGGGTAATCTCTGGATCTACTGAACCGATTTTGAAAATTCTTTCACAAATAGGAAGTGAAATTATCCTTGAGTGCCATAGGGTATATTTACAACGTGCCCGTGGGATAATTTCCGACCAAAACGCGAGTGAAGCCGCGGGCAACAGCTAGTACTTAATATTCTTGTAGCCTATCTATTTTAGTTTCACATTTATTCTTCAAATCCTATTATGAATTCGGCCGAAATCAGTAGATTTTATTACAACAAGGTTTCTTTGATTTTCGTCTGGTCCTCTAGAATTATTTAGGTTGAATTCCCTAGCGTAAATAGTATTGACGAAGAAAAAATGAACCAGTATTTCTCTCTAAATTTAGAGAGAAATACGTTTTTTTTTTCCAGATTTAAGCTTAGACGATTTCTCAACTAAATTGGGGTCGGTCAGGTTTTCAATCTACCCACATGTGACGGGAATCTTTAATATTTTATGTACTGTGTACACAGGGTGTAACAAGACCCTTAACGAAGCCGTTAGCTAAGCATTCTGTACATCAAACTAAGTAACATAACGCAAAAATTATTGCTGGGAAACGACATTTTTTTTTGGGGTGAAAAATCACGTTTTACGTTAGGACTCAATGTAACACACTCATAGTACGAGGGTCATGGAGGTGTTTAAAGTAAAAACTTACATTAAAAACATGTATTTAAAAAAAAACTTCTGAAAAAGTTGGAGCTTTGATCCACAATATCTCCGTAACTAGAAGGTTCCAAGGTATGATGTGGAACAAAAAAATTATCACATTGCGAGGGAGAACAAGTGCCTTTCGGCTTCGTTAAGAGTCTTGTTACACCTTGTATGTTCCATGTAATACCGAGTCCACTTACGGTCTGCCAGTTTTCACCCTTATGTCCTAAGTAATAAGGTTGAAAATAGGTCGACTGTCAATGGACCTGAACATCTACATTTCTCAGGCATCATATTGCAATAGTTTTAATACAAGCCTTAATGAAAACCTTGATGACGAGTATTCCCCCAAACTGTAGCGTTAGGCCCTAATAAAGTATTCCGAGTCATTTTGGTCTGTTGCACAGGTCCAGACTAATTAGTTTCAACCTGTGTTCTCTTCTGTGTTTGGTACGAGTATTAAGAGGCAGCGAATTACACGAAAAAAATCGGCTGGCAATGTCTCTTAGGGCGACACTGCCTTCACTGTTTCGTGTTTTTTTTTTTAAAAAGGAATTGCTTATGTCTATTTTTAGACGCTTTTCGATTTGGGATCATATGCCTAATACGATGGTACAAATCCTATCCCGCTTTCTATTACACGTTTCGAGATATAAAGCTGGCAAAGTACAGTCAAATTGTCTTAATCGCATTTCTGACATGCACCCCCAGTTCACTGTGAATAGACGTTTGTAAGAATTCACGTCCAAAGTTTTTGTGGCACGCCTCTTATCTGTTTAACGCTAACAACAGTGGCACATTGAAACCGACCACATTATAGTTAGGCGATTCTTACACGGCACCGCACGTCCACGCGATCGCGCAGTGGAGAGGATCTGACGTTGCACTGGTTTTTCTGAAATCCGTTGATGCTTTGGGGGTATGAAGAATAGGGTGTAAAGTTCTTCATCCCCCATAAAAAAGGGAGGATCCTCTTACCAGACGGTTATTATTTAGCTTCGAGTCCCTCCTCGAGATAACAGCTGTGCGGTTACATAACAAAAATAGTTTTGAAGACCCCCGCTAAACCCTCAACATTCAGACCAAACGTATATGAATAAAATGAATAATTCAGAGCCAAGTCTCATTTGTAATGGAACGACTAATTTTTAGTAGCAAATCATTGACAATTCAGCTTAACGAGGACTCTTATGTAATTTGATGTAATTCTATTAGAAGCCCTGGCTTGTACGAATGTATTTGGTATTTTGGAATTTAATATAACATTATTAGAGTGATGTTTAAACCGTCTGATAACTTCAACGATCCATCAGAAAACCTTCGACCTGGGCACGCGTTGCCGTGGCCAACTTGGAAATCTCTAAACAGACTTCGAACTCAAGTCCGCTGGAGCAAAGACAGTCTCTGCAGATGGGAGTGCGTGGACGGCCCAGACCTTTTTCTTTCGGAAAACCCATCCACGTTCCTTCTTTTGCCCTTTGTGTTCCAGGGCCGCGGTATCTCTTTCGAACAGTCCCGCAACCCTGACCGGATACGGTTCAGACCTCAAGTGCGTATGCGGCGTCTCCCCACAAACAATGGCCCACCTTTCATCTTGCACCGCATGCCCTATCACCTGCGCACCTGATGACCTACTCACTGCATCAGTGAACTGGGTTCGCGTGGCTGAGTTTTGGGCTAAACATATTTGAACTTTTTGCCATCGATACACTAAGAAGAAAAGTGATGTTTTGTTGCAATGGTGCCTCAGTGATTACGACGGCGATTTACGTAAAGTGAAACCCGAGGGTTTCAAACCCACCCAGGCAGTTTACCATTGCTCTCAAAATAGTAAAATTATATTATTTAGTTCCTCAAGATGTTTTAGGTGAGGAAATAGGCATATTCTAGAACCAAATATTGGCAGACATGTCCTTACCTGCCTAGCGTTTTCCCAACTATGTTGGGATCAGCTTCCAGTCTTTTACATGGAACGACTGCATATCTGAGCTCCACAACCCAATTAGTACTGGGTAATACCAAATCCTTGGTAAGACATGTGTCATTCAAAAACCTATTCTGGGGCCCCGGGCTCCGTGGTGGATTATTGCCTACTCCCAATAGGAACGGTAATCAGTCTGTGATTATCCTATATCTCGGGGTAGACACCAGTAGCGAAGGGTCAATTTTTGTAAGAGGTAAGATGGAGTACATATCTTTAATGTGTATTTGTCTATAGAATCGCCATGCGGTGGCCCATTGGGGAGAGCAGCGGTGGCCCATTGGTGGCGGCCCCGACTTACGAAAAGTAAGTCGTGGGTTCGAACCCAGGCTAGGGCATTGCTTTGTGTAATTTATTTCATCACCACTGCTCTCAAAAACGGTGAAGGAAAACATCATGGAGAAACCGGCATGTCCTAGAACCAAAAATTCGGAAGACATGTGACATCTACCAACCCGCACTGGGCTCGCGTGGTAGATTATAGCCCATTCCCTCTCATAGAGAGGAGGCCATGTGTCTCAGCCGTGGGAACATTATAGGCTGATTATGCTATACTGACTGTGCCATTTTTCGTGTTTTTTTTTTAACCTATTGCATGCATCCTTCGCCATTGGAAGACACACGTGTTATATTAGAAAACCCACTGATTTTCCACCAGTCATATTTCAGTCCCACTGTCGCAAGACGGGTGTAAGCCTGTAGGTTGTGGCAAAGGGTTACTAAGGGCCCAAAATCCGGGAGACGGAATGACATGCCTGCTATTGAGAACGTCATTGACAATTCCGCTTAACGAGGCTCTTTACCTATATAATTTGATGAAATTCCTGTTACCTACGGAATCGAATGTATTTTGGGATATATCTATACAGGGTGGAATCCCACATTGACACACAAACGTGTTCAATACATCATTCCGAATCCATGTTTGATCGGTAATTTAAAAAAATCTGCTATACTTAAATGACAGCTGTGAGATTCCCTCTCATAGAGAGGAGGCCGTATCTACCAGCAGTGGGAACATTATAGGGTGATTATGCTTAAGGTTTTTCATTCTGTCTGTACAAAATTTGCTTAAAAAATGTATAGTCCGAAATACCACTCAAAAATATTAATAATTATGAAATTCCTGTTTCGACCGGATCGGATGAAACTCAGCGGCCGAAACGCCTACTAAGCCAGTGCCGCGACCAACGGCTTATCGTGCTTTTCTAGGCACGGAGGAAACTCGGTATGTAATGGATGGTCACACATCCACGGACCAACGTTGGTAAGCGTTGCTTAACCTTGAAGATCGACCCGTGCGACAGCCATGAATACAGCCCTATATTCTTGCTATTGGCTATGAATGTTCAAACTCCTCCATTATTCATGGCAATTGAATACCGCTGCCATCTTTTGCCAGTGTTTTTCAAACTGATTTAGTTTGTGAGGAAAGGAAATATTATGGTAATCCATTCTGTTTTATATCAATTGGTTTTTATAAGAGATTCTCGAAAGTGCTTTTCGTGTTCTTGGGAAAAAGCTGAAGAGAATTTGTGCGGATATCAAAAAATGCTTGGAATTTATTGCTGAAGAAATATGTTTTATTTTCATCTAAAAATTCTTACGGATGTCCTTTTGGGGTTAATGAAAAATTGACAATGTATAGTCGTCCACATAATTACTTTATCACCTTAAGCTTACTTATGAAAGAAAAATAAAGTCTATTTGGCACAGTAGAGAGGATCTAATTTACAATTAAATGTAGGATTATGTGTACTGTGTGTGTCACTTGCACGCATTTTGACAAAAAAGGGTTAATTCATTTTCTATGACAGCGTTCGTTTTCTCATTTATTCAACATAACATCACGCGTGTAATCCCTGACGGGTAACGCAGAGGTGTTCTCTTAAATATGAGCAACCTAACAAATATATCATAAGTTATAAACATAGTTGTTGTTCGATCTAACTTGTATACAGTGGGTAGTGATTCACGAATGACAGACAGCTGTTGGACCGCTAAAAACAACTTAAACCTATTTTTAAATAAAAGCTTGTAAAATGTTCATTGATGAAGAATCTTCTTATTCTTTATTAGGGTAGATGACTAAAAAAATTGAATTAGTCCGTCAGATAGATTTCCAAAAAATATTAAAAATATATAACAAAAAATTAAGATACAGTCCGTCGAAAACTCGCGTGACGTCACTATTATGTACACTTTTTACGTACAAGGGACGTCACAAGCCCCCACTTCGATTATTTGATGCGTTATAACTTCGTCATTTTTTATTAATTTGATAAAACAAAAAATACATATCCAATATTGTTCGATAATCTAACTGACGGAGTAAATAGAATCATAATCTTTTTACTCAGGAATCATCCCTATTATTTCGGTAACTTATTCTACAGTTGCGCTCCTTCAAACTGAATATTTCTTCTTCAGTACAAAGTTCTAACTGAAGGCAGTTCTATACTATGCCTTGTTGAAGGTTCTTTAATATGTCTTATTGAAGGTTTAATTTAGAGGCAATTGTCGTCAAAACAATATAAAGATCGACTATTTAAAATGTGCGGTTAATTAACTACCTACTATGTACAAAATCGATATCATGGTTCCTTCCTCTACCTCCAGTTCTTCCCACAAGAGCCTATCCCAATAAATCACCATAATTAAACAAACTGAAACACAAACATATACCCATCCTGCTCTAACATTACGTAGTACAAGAGCCGAAGTATGCAAATTTAATTTAAGTTGAAGTTTGAAACTTGATAGAATGAAAGAGATTCTGTCAGACGGTACCACGTGCGATTTATTACAAAGGATACACGGTTGACGAAACTGTCGCACTAAGTTTAAGAGGAATCGCAGATGAGCAATAATAGTGGGCCGGACAAGTCGGTGAGAACCTTATCTCTTACTTCGTACTATATAAGGTGACTGGTAATTAGTGTGACCGATACTTAAACACGTGATTGTACTCATGATAACAAACAACTTTCCCAAAGAAAAATTTTTTTACTAGTTCACTTTCATCCTAATAACACACAGCCGTATGAAATTCGCGCGCGCGCGCCTTTGACCTAGGTATCAGCTGTTAGCTGCGTGACGCCGTTCTGTGTTATTACTATCGTACTGCGCAACAGTGGGTAGGCAGAGCACAGTGGTTGACAGAACAGCGTCACGCGGCTAACAGCGAATTTCATACGGCTGCTGTGTATTGGGAAAAACGTAAACGATTAAAAAAAAAAAGTTTCTTTGGGAAAGGAGGTGTTTTTTCCCCCATACAATTGTGGCCAAACAATGTACCTTAACAATAAAGGTACGAAGTTATAGGAAAAAATCGCAGATTCTGAAAAATAAAATATTGGATTTATTAATGCACTTGTACCACCTGAAATTGTCGATCAAAGATGCTAAAACTTGCAACCCAAGAATTTTAATCTGGCAATCTCGTAATTCATTTCTCCGATGATGCGTTTCGTTACTTCATTTAGACACGTATGAAAAACTAAAAATATACTATTTTGAATTTAGTTTTGTATTAAAGATAGGTTAATTTTCCCGGCACACTTTCTTGTGAAACATTATGGGATCAAGAATTTAAAAAATACATTTATTTCACATTTCAGATTATTTTTTGCGTTTGGTTAGCTACTGGCCAAAAGACAGTGCTCCAGGGCCGATAATTTACTATCTTATTCCTTTTGTTGTTGTTGGTGACAATATTGTCATTCAGATTATTTTAGCCCTTGTCAGACGATCGATCGATCGACCGATCTCGAAAGAGTTTAATATTTTGACAGATGGAATAGTTTGACAGCCGCCAGCGCTGTTAAGAACGTTTCTTTGAACGCAGTTACGATTCGAGGTAGTGTTTTTCCATATTCTTTTATTTTTTAATCTATCGAATATTGAAGGATTTAAAATACTGCTAATAACACAATGTATTGGAAATAATTTAAATAGTAATTTGTACCTCGGTACATGTTTGGGCCGAAAAAAAACACCTCCTTTATTTGTTATCATGAGTACAATCACGTGTTTAAGTATCGGTCACTAATTACCAGTCACCCTATATAATATTACTAGCTGTTGCCCAGGATCTTCGTTCGCGTGAAATTGTTATAAAAACACCGGTCAAGTGCGAGTGGGACTCGTGCACGAAGGGTTCCGTACAATTACCTAAAAAACAAAACACCTTTGTTGTACGGGAGCCGCCTTACATATTTATTTTATTCTGTTTTTAATATTTGTTGTTATAGCGGCAACAGAAATACATCATCTGTGAAATTTCAACTGTCTAGCTGTCACGGTTCATGAGATACAGCCTGGTGACAGACAGACAGTGGAGTTTTAGTAATAGAGTACCGTTTTACCCCTTGGGTGCGAAACCCTAAAATATTACTTCCCTTTTCAATCGAATTTTGTTACCAATTTCGAGGGTTTTAAGATTTTACACACGCCCTCATTATTGTTCTAAAATAAAAATAGCATAAGTTAGACCTTATAACATCAGTTATGTGCCAGTAAAACTCAGGTCAAAATCGATTCAGCCGTTTCTGGGATTAGCCGGAATAAACAGACAGACTGACCTACAGACAGACATACCAACAGACAGACAGAAAGACAAAAACTGAAAAAAATTTGATTTTGTTATAAGTGCCGTATACAGCGTGTAACAGAAAGGGTATAGCCATATGGAAGAGTATGGTTCGGACCATCAAACTGAACAACTTTCTATATGGGACCACCATCGAAATCGAAAAAAAAAAATCAGCAGTCCCGTACATTTGGGTCGAGTAGGCATTGAAATTGTATGGGGCAGATGGTTATTTTTTTGTGATTACGATGGTGGTCCCATAGAGAAAGTTGTTCAGTCTGATGGTCCGTACCACATTCTTCCATGTGACTATACCCTTTCTGTTACACGCTGTATATTTTCATTTGCATTCAGTAAAAAGCTGTAATTTTGGTATTACAAACAGACACTTTTAATTTCATTTTTTTGTATAGATGTATAGATAAATGGGAAACGTTGTGCGAAAGAAAAGAAAGAAAAAATATTTATTTGTTGCAGGGACATAACGTGCATACAAGAAATAAACTAACATTAATCATACAACTGCAACGCATACACGGATACGGACGAATGTCTGGACGGATGTATGTAGGGATTGATGTTTGTAACTCTTTCACGCAAAAACCACTGACCGGATTTGGATGAAATTTGGCACATAGATAGTTTATAACCTGGATTAACATGTGGGATACTTTTTATCTCGGTAGTATGATCCCGTGGGACAATTACTGAACATGCGAGCGTAGTCGCGGGCATGAGCTAGTACTATTCTTGATGCGAAAATTTGTGAGGATGGATGGATGTACTCGTATTTGTGGATGAATGGTTGTTTGATACTCTTTCACCTTCTGTACGGACACAGATAGTTTATAAACTGTATTATCTCGTTGGTCTAGTGGTCGCAAGAGCAACTGCTGAGCATGAGGTCCGGGGTTCGATTCCCGGGTCGGGCAAAGTATTATTGGTTGTTTCTAGTCTGGATTTGTGCCCGGCTGATGGCAATACTATTACTCGTCATCTGCATCAGCAGTCACCTCATTTCTAGCCGTATGATCCTTCATTCCATTGCTAACCAATTAACAAGCTAATAATATATGGCTCACTACTACCAACTACACCAAAGCAATTTACACTTCACTAAATTCTCTTGCATTTCCAAGAAGTGAATTCAGAATAATTGACGAGAAGTAAATGAAATTTACGTCACTTTGAATTCAGTTGGTTTTCAATTACAGTTGGTTTCATTAATGAAATTTCAGTAGTGCATCGTTGACGGTAATTTATTAAGAAGATAATTTAATTTTAAAATTGGATGATTACTTGGTATTGGTAAATCAATGATCAATCTTCTGGTCTAAGTTGGTCCGTAGATGGATCCCTTAAGACGGCTGTCATTTATAGATCTGTGACAGTCGTTTCAGGTAGTCAGGTGGCCCGGAAGATTGTAAAACAGTCTTAACAAGGGGTATCGTATTACCCAGTACTAACTGGGTTGTGGAAGTCGCTCCATGTAAAATACTGGTATTCCGTTGCATCCGGTTAGACTGGAAGCCCACCCCTACATAGTTGGGAAAAGGCTTGGCAGCTGACTGGGAGATAACTTTAGATAATAATACCAGCGAAAGGCCTCTTCTCAACAGAGAAGGCACGAGCATTGATCACCACGCTTGCTCAAGACGGGTTGGCGATTTCAGACTTTTATAAGACCAGGTTTCCTCACGATGTTTTCCTTCACCGATGTCTGTCCGGTGTCGGTAAGATTAACTCAGAATATACATATATGAATTGAAAAAGTCACACTGGTACTTATACTCAGGCATGAGACGCCAGGCCTTAACCTCTGGGCCATCACGATATTAAAACACACTCATGACACTCATAACTTGAGATAAGGTAACAAAAACGTAACGGCGTTGTTTTAAAATTGTAACTCTGTCCATTTGAGTCAGTTAACTTTTTTACTTGTTTACGGCTTTACGAATTTGCACATGGATAGATCGTGATCTGAGTTAGGATATGCGTTACTTTATTTACGGTAGGTAGTACTATACGGAGTGGGGAAGGGACATCGACGCAAAAAAAGCAAAAAGCAACCATTTACATTTATTTACCTTTCATTGACTTGAATGTAGCCTGGTGGCTGAGAGAATGTCATGGTCACTCAAATTTCTCGCTAATAGTGGCGCGTGTGTCGGGTCATTTGGTGCCCTTCAATATGGTTGAGTTGAATGGCGCTGAGCCATGCCTCATGTTCGTGAACGGGCGCTGTCAGTTGGGACTGGTCATCTCTTAGCTGCCAAGGTTTATTTTAACCACTTTATTTTGAAAGTGTTGATTATTTTAATCTTTTACTCTGGGCGCTCTTAATGTGCACGTCTTTCTACATCGTTCTCACATATATGTATAATCTCAACGTGAATGATGTAACCAAGATCTTGTAACAATATTTTGATTAAAAAGAGTGTCCATGGAGTTTCTTGCCCATTCTTCTCCATAGAGATCTACGCTTTGGAATGTGCAACTACAGTACTTTCTCAAGTTATTATGCCTTGTGTCTGTGACTGTAGGTTAGCTTTTTTTTGTTTGACATTTAAAAGTGCCTGTAATGGTTTAATTGAAATAAATGCTTTGAGTTTGAGTTTGAAATCGGTTACCACATATTCAGTACATTATTGCAAGCCCCCGGAGCCACATAGAAATTTATCATCAGCTATTTAAAAAAAAAATGCTGTTTCATACAAAAGTGCATTACCTATACGGTCAAATAAGCAGTAGCCAACCACATAGGCAGATCTGCGAGAAGTCATTACCAAAAAAATGTAATGGAACGAGAAGATCTTTTTATTTCAGCTGATCTAGTTACGGAGATATAAGGGGTATAAGTGTTTTTTAAAAATACATTTTTTTAAATGTAAGATTTACTATAAACACCTCTACGACCCCCGTACTATTTAATCCATCCATCAGCACAATATTTTGAGTGCGTTACTTTGAGTCTCATCGTAAAACTATTTTTTTTTTTTTGTGATTTTTCACCCCCAAAAAGGGATAATAATATCCCTGTATGTAGTCTATGGTATACGGTACCGTCGGTGCGCGAGTTCAATTTGGACTTGACCGGTTTATTTCATTTGTAACTGCAGATTAGTCTGTTATTTCGAAAGTTAACAAAGGGACTAAAGGCATCAAGGATTAGCTAGCAGACAGTGACTTTAAGCTCGACTGAATTCTAGACAAACGTTAACCTACGCATGGCAGCTGAGGATTATGTACGACCTATGTGTTCTCTGAGGCTCAAACATCTCTCCAAGTGTAAATCGCATTTACTCAAGCAAATTACAGCACGTGTGTGACCAGATGTATGAACGTGTACGAGGCAAAAGGAGTATGTCAGGATCGTAGCAGGTGGCGTTCTGTGGTTTCTGCCTACCCCAATGGAATAACGCGTGAGTCTAGTATAATGTGTATATCTGTCGGAGATGGCAGGATTTATTCCGATAGGCTTCTACATCATTGGGCAGACGATGTGTTTCGTGCTATGAAAAGACACTGACCGATACACTGTTTTAAGCAAAACTAACGAATTACTTGAGATTACAACTTAACACAATCACACAGGGCACAATGAATCGGATACAGTTCCAAGTCTCAACTCTGCCGCTATCAGACACTGACTGTCGTCCTGGCTCAGAGTTGCCACCATCAGGGCTCTGTAAATAGCACGCTGTGGTGTGGGTAGAATGGTACGTAGGTCGCGTCATCCTACCACTACGTGCCATTGATCCATTTCATGCCCATACTAATGACCTTCTCCAACATGTATATAACGTTCAAATTATGTCGAAAATCGCTCTACGCCCGTAGGGTATATATGTACTGTGGCTCTACGTAACGGGTGAGCATGAGCCAGGACCTCAGGGATGATTTCTAGGTCGAGCAATATGTAATGATGGTATTTTTCAATAGTAGCTCTGAGTCTGGATCTGTTGATGTCAATTGGCCCGCCCCTATTATATGGGACTTAAACATAACTGGCGTAATGTGGGTGTCATATTAGATACACCTCTGCCATAACCTTCGTGAATTACAGGCGCAATGCTTTGTGAAAAATCAGCACCGCTATACATAGTTTTATCTTATGGGTGTAAACGAAGCCGAAAGGCACTTGTTCACTCCGTCATTGTGATATTTTGTTTGTTCTAGACCATACCTGGGAAACTTCTTGTTACAAAGATATTGGGGGTCAAAACTCACAAGTTTTTTGAAATACAAGTTTTTAATGTTAAAGTTTACTTTAAATACCTCCACGACACTCGTACTATTGAATGCATCCATCAGCACAATGTTTTGATTACGTTACATTGAGTCCTACCGTAAAACGAGATTTTTCATCGCAAAAACAAAGTCGATACCCAGCAATTTTGATGTACTATGTATTGGTTTACGGCTTCATTAAGGGTACATTTACACCTTGTACATTGCTCAAGATCTAATTGTTTGTGGATAAATAAGTACTTTTACCTATTTTATTCTCATATAAACAAGACTACAATCTAAATATTAGTTACATAACAGTAAATTTATACAAATTCTCTGTAAATTTATCAAAATCCTCGCTGTTAGAACCGAAATAAAGTTAAAATGAGTTAAACCCTAGTGTTCACTAGTTAACAGTTAGTTTTAGTTCAAACCTAGTCTGGACCAGTAACTGTGTAAACTGTAGCTTTGTTGTTCTTTTACTGTACAGCTCTTTTGTTAATTAGAAGTTGGGAATACTGTTTGCAGAATAGGGTACAGTTCATTGCTACTTCAGCTTTATAGTTTACGTTTATGAGCTGTGGGCCAAAATAACCACTTTCTGGATCCCTGACATAGCCAGAAGGCGTCGCGGCAGACCCCATAGCCCAGTGGCCCACATTAGCCCTGGATCGAAACAACTGGAAGTCACAGGCCTTTGTCCATCGGTGGGATTATGTAGGCTAACAGTATCAGTATCAGTTTACGTATGGACCAAGATCCCATGAACGCCAGAACTACATGGTTTTATAAAAGCTGCAATGTCTGTGGAAGTACTTTACTATAGGTAATAGCAATACAACACTTTGACAGATTTCAAGTAACCAAGTTGTGTAAAATAGCTGCTAAGTAACGTCACAATACAGGATATACTAACCCAAACAAACTAACTATACTGCGACCAATTTGGATGTAGCGCGAATAGTTACAGATCTCACCTAACCTATTCAGTCTGGGTGCTCTATGAAGCGTGATTTTTTGATATTGTCATGGATTCACCTCCTTCCCTGCCAGACACTTTGTGTGGTGAAAATCCGCGCCAGACACCTTTAAACTATGTTAAATTGTAAGTTTCGCGGAATTTTGTTTATAAATAGTACTTGGACAACTATGTAAAGTGGTTTCCGAAGCCACCAAACAGTTTTGATGACGCACATACATTACCCTTACCTTTCGCTCACACCTACAGGTGACCTTCAACTAGTCGTGCTTGGCAGTGGGAAGGAACCATCAAAACTGTCTTATAACCTTACTGCAATGCGTGGAGACCTGGTTTCAATCCTAAGGCTGCTGCCTTCTTGCAACTGAACTGCTGTTCAGTTGCAAGAAAGCAAAATTCTGCGTTAAACTTGTCTTTGTAATTAACGGTAGGTACCTACCATTGCAATTTATACTAACTTTTTAACTAAAAACATATGACATAACATCACGCCTATATTCCCCGACGGGTTAGGTAGAGGTGTACCTAATAGTACACCCACATTTCGACAGCTATGTTTAAGGTCCATGTAATAGCGGACGAGCCTTTTGCAATCAACTGGGCATCAGTTTCGAAAAATGTACTTTATTTCTTGTCTCTTTACACCGTGATCAGTTTCGTTTTTTCCTTTTCTTTTAGCCACAGTTATCGTGATCAGTCTGTGGGTAAAAACATTAATTATTTTTTTAAAGGAATGGTATCAAGGTATCAGCGGATACAGCTCGCCGTGATCCGTGGTAAACTCAATCTGACAACGTGATCGGTGGAAACAAACCCACTGATACAGACTCTGTGGCTGCTACTGAGAATTTTCTGATGAAAAAACTAATTAATTAATGAAACTATAAAACATAAAATAATTGCAAATAAACCACACATCTGCACACAGATATACACACGTACACACACACACACACACTCACACGATATTAAAACATTAGAATTATTTTTACTTTTGTATTGTAATATCATTTTGTTTTTTTTTAATTACATCAACAAATTATGTGTTTGAATTTAAGTAAACGCAACACCAGCCCCCTAAGATACAGGCGCAGCTTAGTTTGGGGACCTCTGTTTTTTGTATATGTTAAAATTTTACTTGTTATGTTGATTCATAGCGCTAAGTTAGATTAAGTATTTTTTTGTAACAATGGTATAATTCATTTATTCTTATTCTTCTTTGCCCGACCAGGGAATCGAACCCAAGACCTCATGCTCAGCAGTCTCGCTTGCGACCACTAGACCAACGTGGCATTCCACCAAATAAATTCAATACATCACCCGACAATACAAGAAAAAAAAAACAAAACACATACACCTTTTTGGAACCACCTGCGTTGGCTAAAAGGTGGAGTCTTTAGTACTCCAGATGAATTATTTATTTCGTCTCAGACGTGTCTCGGTTTAAAAAGGGCTAATAAAGGCCTACATATATACAAAGACATACTATAGCAAGACGTTCCGAGACGAATTTCAAGACGAAAATCAGGATTCAGAATCAGTTATGTAAAGGTTAAATCTTATGTCATGTCTCATATCGGTTCGAAATTCGAACGGTGTCTCGTTGTATAATATTCAGCATGATTTATTTTAAAAACAAATAAGTTCGCTTTCGAATTGTGTGAAAAATCACGAGTTTTTGGTAGGACTCAATTAAACGCACTCAAAACATTGTGCTGAAGAATGGATTGAATAATACGGGGATCGTGGAGGTGTTTAAAGTAAAAATCTTACATTAAAAACATGCATTAAAAAAATAAAAAACTTGTGAAAAAGTTGGAACTTTGACCCCCAATATCTCCGTAATTAAAAGGTTCCCAGGTATGGTCTAGAACAAAAAAAATATCGCAATGACGAGGAGAACAAGTGCCTTTTGGCTTCGTTAAGGGTCTTGTTACAACCTTTATAATACGGGTCAAGGCTGTAGCCATCAACCGGGCACAATTCCAAGCTCCGTGTCTACTATTAAGACATTTCTGATGAAAACACCTATTAACACTTTCCCCAACCTGGGAATCGGATCCAGAACTGCGTGCTAAGCGGAAGGGCTTGCGATTGTCTAGTACCATTGAGGCAGTCAGAAAATCATCAAATTGTTTATAGTTGTCAAACTGGCAGTAAAATGCTTACTGTCGTAAAAGACGATCAGAACAATACAATATTAAATGAAGCGCCCTTTTATATCTCTATTTTCTTCGAATGATGCCCCAACGCACAATAAAATTAACCCTTTCACCAACAAAGCAATTGTCAATCTCATGTCAGTTACTCGCAAAGGAACCAATTTGCTATCTGTCAATGTCACTGTCAAAAATGACAACTGTATCTTTCTTTTGTATTCTGTTCAACAATGTCGGAAGCTATTGATTATTTGGTAGGCAGTGTTATTCTGTAAAGTTCACTTGGAACCTCACTCAAGTGAGCGCACACAATTCGAAAGCGAACTCATTTGTTTTTAAAGTAAGTTATTGGTTATCTTTGTATGTTATAATAAGAGTGCATTTAATGATCAGTTTCAACAAATATGCAGTTAATAATTTTAGATTAGTTTTATTTCTTGTATTTAAATACGTGTTTTGGTTCATATTAGTGAATATAAGTTAAATTTGTAGTATTTAGTTGCAGAAGTGTTTTAAAAGTCAAACGGAAGTATTAAAAGAAAGCCAAATTTAAGATGTAAAATTCAGAAGTTCAGCAAAAGTCTCCAGACTGTCCTTTTTTTTTTAACGAAACACACATGTATAAGGAAAAGCCTCAGTTTTTTTTTTATTTGGTTAACATCTATGTTTTTGCAGTCAGTCACGGTAAAGTTACTTAGAATTATTAATATGTTGTTCAAATTGTAAATAAAAAAAATAATTAAAAAAAAATGAAAATTGAAATAATTTTACTAATTTTGAAGTTAGCTAACAATTTGTTAAATAAGAGAAAATACTAATGACAATCGGATTTTTTTCAATGGGGTTAGTCGAATAGATTTAAACGCCGTGTTTTTTTTCAACATAATGATTTTTGAAGGGTTTTTTCAAATCGGAAGAAGAAAATCACTAGTTCGTATTTTTTATTAGAATTCTAATTAGCTAACTTGATTTCCTGAGAACTTAATAATCTTGAAAAAAAGACTCCTCAAATTACTACAATCATGTAAAAATAATTTCGATTCCCAATGAAGGAGGTCATAGGTATTTACATTAAAAAAACCGTGGCTGACTATAAAAACTGAACAATTAAAGACACATATAATATAAATATAGTAGGAAGATATATATTTCTGAAACACCTAGAAGAAACATCTATAACACTAAAATCAAAAAACAATGTCATTATAACAGCAGCCAGTAACATCGAACATTGACTAAAAACATAATTATAATTATTACAATTTAATTAAAAACACACATAATTATTTATAATTAACATCACTTGTCAATTACTTACTGTGGACCTAACAAAATTATTATTTCAAATTGTTTTTATTTTTCATTCTGTTCTGAAAAGTAATTTGTTTCTTTCATTCTTCTTTCTTTTTTTCTGTACTACTGAAATAATTATATATTTTATTTTCTGTTCCTGAAGGCTGAATAACCTACTGTTCTGCTGTTTTCTGACTAAAATAACTTTTCTTAGTAGGCCATACGGTTCTATAGTATTTAAAACGGCCTACTCACTTCTTTTCTTTAAGTATTTGAATTGCATATATTGTTTTTTGGATCATTTTCAGAATACATTTTTGTAAAAAAAAACATGCGAAAGTGTAAAACTTCAGCCAAGTCATTCTTTATAAAAAAAAAATACTACCTAAAACCGTACGCTAACCAAAATGTATTCTACGCTGAATATTGTTCCGTTGGTACTTAATAAACAAATGAAAATCTAGGATACGTTTTCATTGTACCAATGATCACGCTCTATATTTATCAATACCTACTTTATCTCGTAACCTGATCCCAATACCTACTCTATTTCAAACTATTTGCTAACTTTAATCAATGTAGCAGATTCCCAATAAGGCTTTAGCCAAAACTTTTGGTAATAAACCCTTTCATTTGAAAGCAAGGTATTTACATCAAATTCTATGTTCATTCTTTGTTGCAAAACTTCAATACAATAATTGTCAACGATTTTCTGGTTTTGAACCTTTTTTGTGTACCTATTTATTTTTAATTTTTATTCTTACCATATTTTTTTTTTGCCAACAATACTTTTATTTTTATTAGCAATTTTATTTGTTTCTATTTAAAAGACGTTGGTTTATGTTTACTGCCTTCTGAAGAACCTTTTTATGTCTTATTTACTACTTAATAAAGTTCAAATCCATTTGACTATGTAAAGTTTAACCTATAAATAAAATCCTTTTATCTGGATACTTAAATTATATTAATTAAATATCTAATAAAGTAGTTTATATACCTTAAAAGTTCAGAATTACTTGACTAATATTTTGTAGCTATCTTTTTCATTGTTTAGATTTAAATTCTCACCTTTTGTTGGTCTTAATTTTGTTCCAAGTCAACCATTTATTGATTAATCAATGATAGTCACAGAATTATCTATGACTATCATAGATTGATCAATAAATGATTTACTGCGGGCCCTATCAGAATACCAGAAGTATGTTTTTTTTTTTTTTTTTTAATTTTAACTTTGCTGAGATAGTTGCGATCTTAGCTTATTTAACTAATTGAATAAATACCCGTTTTAATTTTCTTTTTTATTATTTGTTTCTCATGTGAGTGTTCCTAACATTTTTCTTTCTTTCAAGAAAGACAAATATTTTAAGAAGATGAAAAAAAGATCTTTTAATATAATTTTTTTTCACAGCGATATTTATAAGTATCAGTATTCTTGCTGAAAGCAGTTTAAATAAAATATTGTCTACGAAAAGCCCTCATACACTAACATGAATAATTGAGAGGCTTTCCCAAATGTCAGGGTGAAGTGTTGTTCCCTAACCACACGTAAGTGGGATAATAATAAACCTATGGTTTAAATACTGGAAGATATTGGTATAATATGTTATTGAATTTTTATTTTTGTGTGCTTGTAATGTTATTAAATTTTTAATTGTATTGTGCTCTTAATTTATAATGTTATTGATTTTTTTTTGTTTATTTTTGTGTTATTACTTTTTTCTATAATTTCATTTGCTGTACTACAAAAGTGTAAGTTTTATAATTTTAATTTTAATGATTTTATTTTTATTATTTAGTTAAAGATTTAATATTTCAAACACAATGTGAATTGTTCATGAATAAAATTGAATTGAATTGAATACATCGTATCTACTTGTATATTTATACCCAAGTTAAACTTAAAGAATAATTAACTTTACGCGTGTATAAATTAAGTTGATTTTAGAATAAATATAACTATTTAGTAGATTACATTAACATTTGAAATAAGTACCAACTGAACTATATGCATGGGTTTCGGTGTAATTTTCATTCATTCATTTGGAAGCTAAATTAAAAACTTATTTTTAAATTAAGAATCTTTATATCTTAACTCATTAAGCATAGCATAACCAGCCTATAATGTACCCACTGCTGGGAAACACGGCCTCCTCTCTATGAGATGGAATGGGCTATAATCCACCCCGCGGGTCCAATGCGGGTTGGCAGATGTCACAAGTCTTCGATTTTTTTGGTTCTAGGACATGTCGGTTTCATTCATTTATAATCTTATCTACTTTGAGGGATGATTTGACGTTTAAATTAAATCTCTATCTGATATGAATTCACAGAATTCCTTGTTTAATAAACGTACTAAAAAAATAAATTCATTTGACCTCCAAAAGACATACTTAAATCTTCATTTACCATGTTTAGCTTCCCATTTTAGCTCATCTCTGATAACTTAGAATAACCTACCAAGGTTGAATCTGTCTACATATAATCGTTACTTTCATACTTTCATTTTTCCTGTCATTGTCTTAAGATAAAGAGGAGAAAATATCTAAAACATAACATGTACTTATCTAGCCCTTAATGTAGCAATCTATCTTCTTTTATCTCTTTTTTCATTTATTTCTTTTAGCTAAGTATTTTAAATTGCATGTCTTTTACAAAAAAAAAAAAAAAAAAATCTAAAAATGTCAAGAGCTTCTCAAGCCTTCTAATCAATCAGAACGTTATCCACTTCGTTGTTTTCATTCAGACATACCTAATTAAGTATCACCCTACTCCTATTAACAAAAAAATACCTGCGTCCCTACATCTTCTCTGAATACAAAATTCATATTTCATTAGTCATTACACCTAAACAAAAAATATTTATCAAATAATACTACAACACAACATTCAGACTTCAAACAAAAAAACATCAACATAACACTACCCTAAACATCAAGTATCTTTTATAGACCACTAACTCCCCATTTCTATCATACAATTTTATTTGCTTTATAAGACTACGAATTCCTCTTTTCCGTCCCCAATCTTCCCTTTTCCATCCTACAAACTCCCCATTTCAATCCCTTAAACTGCCTTTTTCACTACCACAAACTCCCCATTTAGATCCCACGAACTTCCTATTTCCCCTATCACAAACTCCCCTTGTCCATTCTACAAACTACCCTTTTTTAGACCATAAATTCCCCTTTTCCATTGAACAAACTCCCCATTTGCCATCCCACAAACTCCCTATTTCCCATCCCACAAACTCCCCTTTTGTAGAACAAAAATTCTACTTACAGATGGATGCGGCGGATGATCCTGGCCCTTGACATTTTGCAGCTGCTTGTTATGGGCTGTCGGTGTCCTCTCTCCAGGTGCTGTGGATGCGCTTGCAGCCGCTCCAGCACTGCTACCAGCTGGTGACTTCGCTTGAGGGGAGCTTATTGAGGTTGTCCTGTAACGAGGAAAGTGGTTAGTACTGAATTTGTGACGATTGGGGAGGAGTTGCAGTCATAAAGTAAGTTGTAGAACCTAGGTGAAGTGACATTTTAAAGACCATGGAATGGGCCTGGGTTCGATTCCCGGGTCGGTCAAAGTGTTATTGGGTTTTCCAATAAGGAATGTTTCAGTAGCAGCCACGGAGTCTAGATTTGTGACCGGTAGATGGCAATAGGCTCGCCCCCTATTACTGGGACTTAAACATAGCTGGCGAAATGTGAGTGTACTGTTAGGTACACCTCTGCCTAACTCTTCGGGAAATACTGGCGTGATATTATGTTGTGTTATGATCAGATGAATTAGTAAAAAAACGTTGGTGGATAAGCTTCCCAAAAGCCTAATAATATGTCAATCACACATAGTTATTCATGTCATTATACATCTCAAGATTTTCAAACCCATGCTATACTTACGGCGTGTTTCATTCAGGCAGTCTCTGCCTGAATAAAAACACGCTGTCTTCGTCTTTCAGAAACATTGATCTACAATTTATTTAGTTGTCAAAACAATAGCTTCTCGGCCTCCACGTCATCTAATACTTAGATAGCAAACATGCTGCAGTTAAACAGACAGACCTCACCGCTTACACCCTGTACAATCAATCTACTGTCAATCAAATACCTTGGTATCACACTTTTCATTCAAGTCACATATATACACATGCTCTCTGGTTGCGTTCGGAAGCTGATTTACGTGATGAAAAAACGACATAACTGTACACTCATTGAAATTATACGCACAAATTACCTTGGTCTATGTCAGTCAGTTCTTCAATACGGGCTTTCTGTTTGGGGTGCAGCCGGGAAAAGCACTATGATAGAAATAGAAAGAGCTCAAAGAGCCGTTATAAAAGTAGCATTAAGAAAACCGTTTCGCTACCCGACAGATTTAATTTAAAAAGAATTTGTTGTCTTAAGAGTGCGGCAATTATTTATCCTAAAGCCAACATTACTTATTCACAAAACCATGAAAAATAGACCAGATTATGAAAAACTTGTCTCTAAACGTGTCCTCAACATTCCCCTTACCGAAGAGAATAGCCTCTTAGCCAGACGATGCCCGTTTTACTCGCTTATCCATATTTATAATACAATCAGCAAAAGCTGTGACATTAAAAATATGAGCATATTTTTATGTAAGAAAACGATAATAAAATGGTTTTTAATATAACTATACTATAAAACATAACTGGAAATAACCCACACATCTGCACACACACACACACGCACTCATGCACACACTGTCACACGAAATTATTAAACATTATAAATATTTTTAGTTTTTTGATTATTGTAATATCATTTTGTTTATCTGTAAAAAGGTATTCCACATATACCTACTTATTTTGTTAACAATCACATCAACAAATTATGTGTTTTAATTTTAAGTAAACGCAACTCCGGCCCCCAAGATACAGGCGCAGCCTATTTTAGGGACCTCTGATTTTTAAATATGTTAAAATGTATGGTTGCGCCGATAGGCAAAATTTGATTGACATCCGCTATCCCCTATACCCATCCCTTTCCCGCACATACCTCGCGACGATTCGCTCGCCATTTTTGTCGCGAAGAGACTACTTCCGGATTGAACCGCGCCGCATACGCATGGCGACGTCCCGTTCGCTGAAGAATAGTGATAATTTTGGAATCTCCGCAATTACGCATCTATTAAGACTATTTGTTGACGATAGGAATGGACTGTATGGGATTATATATGAGGTGTGGTGCAATAAAACCAAGTAATGGCAATATAAATCTAATAAGCAAGTAGGAATATTCTATACAATATGTTGAAGGGAAGACAAACTGACAAAATCACTTGAAACAAAATCAAAAATAGACAACTAAGATAACATACCAAGAAGGTTGTCAACATTCCACCCCCTTGTGCATGATAGTGCACAAAATAATGCAATGGGTCTCCTATGTGGAAATCTTGACAATCCTCTTGGTGGGCCGACGAAGTATGCCACCTGAGGTAGCTACGTCCACCACTCTAATTACTCCATCTTTGCCGGGAAAAGTTCCAGAAACACGGCCTCGTGGCCAAGTTCCTCTCGGCATGTTCTCATCCACGATGAATACAATGTCACCAATTTTCAAAGCTGGTTCTCTGCTGTCCCCGACCTGCCGTGGTTGCATAGTGGGCAGAATCTCTCTGACCCAGCGATGCCAAAAATGATCAGCCAATCTTAAAGCTTTTCGCCAGTCCGCTCTTCTTAATAAATCCCGGTCGTCTAGAGTCGAAGGTAGAACTTGATTAGATGACGTGCCGAGCAAAAAATGAAATGGAGTTAATGTTTCTTGGTCCTCGTGACAAACCGAAACGTGACTCAGAGGTCTAGAGTTGACAATCGCTTCGGCTTCTAACAAGAGAGTTATAAGGACCTCTTCCTTGGGGGCTTGTTCTTCCAAAGTGGCATTTAGAGCCACCTTCACGCTGCGCACCAACCTCTCCCAACATCCACCAAAGAATGGTGCGGCGGGAGGAATAAACTTCCATTTTATTCCTCTATTGGCAGCAAAGTTTTCGACTTCAGGTTGGTAAAAATCACGAAGAATTCGGTTTGCACCAACAAAACACGTGCCATTGTCCGAATATATTGTGTCAGGAGTTCCTCTTCTTGCAACAAAGCGACGCAAAGTCATAATTGCAGAATCAGCAGAGAGGGAATGCACCAGCTCCAAATGAATGGCTCTACAACACTGCTTTTCGGATGCAGGCGATGACGTTAACGTATCCTGCCTACCATGTAAAAGAGGATGGTGGCGAAAAGAACAACCGTCGACCCCACAAGGATTTACTTTGCAAGATTTCCATTGATGGGAAACACGCCTAAGACATTTGTAACAAATCTTGTTCTCACGTAACCAACGCCATCTTTCGTCAACTGCCAAGGATTTTATTTCGTCGCAGTTTTTAACGTTGTGGTTTTTTTTACAATAAACACATTCTGTTTTATCGTTACTTTTTATTTTATTGTGTGACACAGAATGAATGTTCTCGCGTTTTAATGGTTTATTGACAGACTGAATCACGTGCGATTGATGTGTAGCTTGCGAAAGACTTAAGTCAGGAGACAAAGCAAACTTAATATAACGCTCATGTTCACGAATTAAAAATTCGGACAAAACCTCTAATTTTGATACCAGAGGGTTTGATACCTCTGACGCATAGTCAGACCATCTCATTTTCATCATAGGGTTTAATTTACCTAGTATAATGTGAAAAAGTTCTGGTGAGTGTAAATAGTCACGATGATTGAGTAATTTTATCGTAGAAAGACTATTTCTGACTCTATTCGCAATGGTACCTATTTCTTTGAGGTCATTACCGAGCCGTGGCAGTTGTTTCAACACCTGTACCTCACCGAAGACAATCATCTCAGGGCACGCAAAGCTTCGCTCGAGGGCGCGCATGATCTCCTCCGGGTCCTCTGCAGAGATGAGCAGCGACGCGACGGACTCGCGTGCGGCCCCACGGAGCGCGCTTTGTAAGCGCGCAACATTCTCTGCGGGGGTGTATGAGAGTTTAGTGGTGTCAAAAAGTTTTCTAAATTGAAGCCACTGAGACGCATTTCCAGTAAATGCGAAAAGCTCTATTTTTGTTTTTTGTGTTTTATTCTGTGCGACAGCCAAAGACTTCGCTGCAGCGGCAGTGTCTGCGACTGCTTGTAAAAGCAAGGGAGAAAACTCATTATTACATACAGGTATATTGTGGCGCTGTTCCTCCAAGCCCGTATAAGAGGGTGGCAACACCGTGGCGGCCAGCCCGGGTACTTGGGGAACGAAACCTGCCTGATTATCGAGGTATGCTGCTAATAATGGAGCAGCAGCCTGAGGGTTCATTGATAAATGAGCAGGCTGTGAGACCTCTTTTGGTTTATTTCCTTCGTTTACTTGAATTGTAGAAATACTTCTTACCCATTCTTGCGTTCGTTTTTGACTCGTAGTACTTCGCCTACTTTTACCTTCAACCTCCGCTTCAATTTGTTCAATCTCCGCGCGGTACTCGGCCTCCTCCACTTCCGCGAGCTGCTGCTGTAGCACCTTCATGTTTTCGAACTGGCGGCGCTTGTACGCGGCTTCCGCGGCGGCCTTGCGTGCTTTCAGCGTGGTGGATGAAGCGCTAGAATTAGTCTGCGCAGAGTGCATGCTGTTCGCATCGTCACCGGCACTAACTCTAGACGCTACGGGCTCGTGAGTGGTTGTTGAAGGTTCTACAGGTGAATGACGGGCGATACTATGAGATGACATTGCCAAGGCTTTGGTTTTACTACTCGTGTTCATGTCGTAATGCTAAAAATGGTACTTACCGATGTGAAAATGACAAAATGTATATGAAATAAAACCGTCGAAGGACCAAAAATGTTGACGATAGGAATGGACTGTATGGGATTATATATGAGGTGTGGTGCAATAAAACCAAGTAATGGCAATATAAATCTAATAAGCAAGTAGGAATATTCTATACAATATGTTGAAGGGAAGACAAACTGACAAAATCACTTGAAACAAAATCAAAAATAGACAACTAAGATAACATACCAAGAAGGTTGTCAACACTATTAATCAAGTTTGTGTTTGTGCCCAAGAGTGTGAGGACAGTAATTCGAAGCCTGTATAACTCCTGAACCTGGATAAGTGACCCGGTGCACCGGCGAAGGCGAGAGCACGTGGCTGGAGTAAAAGGTTTGTGCTTTCCCTCCCTAATTTTCGGGTTGTATTCTATTGTCCCACACCCCACACCCACCGCAACTCGAATCATCTACCCCACGCGTTTGTCAATAGTTTGTTCAGCTTCGCACCATACAGTCCACTAATTAGGCCAGCGCGCCACCAATGTACTTGTTACGTTTATTCATAGCGCAAAATAAACTGATTGTAACAAGGTTTTTAATAATTTATTCTTATTCTAACTTGAGACCTATAATGACTTGGCAATCTGACGGTCACACCACTAGACTATCACTGCAGACACCCTAACACTGATGTTGCTAGATAAACTGGTTGCCAATCACAAAATAAATATCCGAATGTGGCCCAATTGCTCTGCGCTTGTTATTTTGGCGATACAAAAACAAATCGAATTAACCTCGGACTAAAATCACAGCGATTCATTTCACAGAGGAATGGTAGCTATTTGTATTGGTTATTTGTTTATTTATTTGTACTGAAGTACTGTTTACTTTTGTATTAACGTTGTTTTGAATTTAGGATGATTCTTATGACAAAAATTTACAGGATGACATGAAAATCATCAGCATCTGCCCAGCCTTTTCCCAACCAAGTCGGGCTCGGCTTCCAGTCTAACCCGGAGCAACTGAATAGCAGATTTTATATGGAGCGACTGCCTATCTGAACTCCACAACCCAGCTAATACTGGGTAATACTAAATTTATTGGTAAAACTAGTTGTCAGACTCTCGGGCCACTGACTACCTGTAACGACTGTTAAAGATCTACAAATGACAGCCGGGACCAATGGCTTAACGTGCTTTTCGAGGCATAGAGGAAACTCGGTATGTGATGGGTGGTCATCCATCCTCGGAACAACCAGGGCAAGCGCGGTTTAATATAAAGTTCGACCCGAGCAGATGTTATTATTTAGCCTCGAGTAGTTTTTCGATTTGAAGAGCCCTGGCGGCTTAGAGTATGTCATGCTCACTCAAATGTCTCGCTGACGGTTGCGCGTGTACCGGATCATTTAGTTCCCTTCAAAATTGTTGAGCTGTATGGTGCTGATCCATGCGTCATATTCGTGAACGGGCGCTGTCAGTTGTCATCTGTTAGTTGCCTAGGCTTATTTGAATTAATTATTTTATTTTGAATTGTTTTTTTTTTGTCTTAAGTATGAAAACTTTTAACGTTCACGTCTTGCTACATCGTTCTCACATAATGAACAATATCAACATGAACGATGTTACCAAGGTTATTGTAAGAATATTCTGATTCAAAAGAATGTGCATGGAGTTTCTTGCCCGTTCTTCTCCATAGAGATCTACGCTAGGGAATGGGCAACTACAGTACTTTAACAATCAAAATCAAAGCATTTATTACAAGTAGGCCAGTTACAGGCATTTTTGAATTGTCAAAACAAAGATAACAATGAAATGTAGCTACAGTCCCAGTCACAAGACATAAAAACTGTGAAAGTCCTGTAGTTGCCCATTCCCTAGCGTAGATCTCTATGGAGAAGAACGGCCAGCAAGAAACTCCATGGACACTCTTTTAAATCAGCATATTGTTTCAAAACCTTGGTTACATCATTCATGTTGAGATGGTACACTATGTGAGAACGATGTAGCAAGATGTGCACATTAAAAGTGTCCATAGTATAAACAAAAAAGACAATTCAAAAAATGAAAATAATTAATTCAGCTTCATTTTGACTGGGACTGCAGCTTCATTTTTTTTGTATCTGGGATACATACCTAGCTACATATATAACATGAGTCCTGTAATCGCTGAAGAGTTTCGTTACCTAACACTACTCCCACATTTGATCAGTTATCTGAGTCCAATAGGGGGCGAGCCTATTGCCATCAACCTTTCACAAATCCGGACTCCGTGGCTGTGAGAAATTCCTGATGGAAATACCCAATAACACTGCCCGACCCGAGAATCGAAACCTACTAGTTCATGCTGAGCAGTTGCGTTTGCGACCACTTGACCAACGAGTGAGTGTTTTATTTAAAACCCAGATAAAAAGCTACAAATTACACTACTCGACAAAATAACCTAAAAGGTGTCATAATAGCTTCAACCACTCCATAGTTAAGTTAATTTCCGTGTCCAACCCACCCCTGGGCTTCATATAAATGCTTTTAGCGAATATGTGATGAATTAGACTCATTATGTAATGTCCAGGCGGGTTTATTTTAAAGTTAGTTGTTCTTTTGGCTATTGGGACCAAAATATGACGACAAAATCCCTGGTTTACCATTAAATGGCACCTAAGTTTAAGGGTTAACTGGGGGTATTGTTGTTAGATGGTTAGGTCTTTTAATTAGTTATCTGGTGACTTCAGTGCCTAAGACTTAAGAGGGAACAAGGGCTGCGATTCTCCATACGAATGTATTCCTCTTTTTTCCTACGGAATAATACCTGTCTAGAGCAATATTTTTTTTCATAAAATCAAGGTTTTCTGTAAAAAAAATAAGGGTCGTGACCCTTATTTTTTTTTATTTTTTATTTCGGATGTGGAATCATCAAATAACCCCTCCCGCTCTGGGCTGAGCAGGAGGGAGTGTCAGACTTTTACTGACTAAAACCCATCCATGTTCCTTCCTGTGCCCTTTGTGTTCCAGGGCCGCGGTATCTCTTTCGAACAGTACCGCAACCCTGGTAGGCATCGGTCCTTTCGGACCCCTTCCTATTTGCTGACTCTCTTTGAGGCGCGCGTGGAACACGAACGCGCCGTCGACACGGCCTGTCGTCATAAGACGGACGGATGGCGAGCTAGCCCATAGCTCACCGTCCACAGGCCCGGTAGACACGACCCAGTCATTTGCTTTTTTCAGCAACTAAAAGTAAAGAAAATATGAACCTTAAAAATTACAAAAAAACGCCTCATTTTTCGAACACAAAAGAAATACTGTAGAAATAAGGACTACCAGAGGAATTCGAAAAGTTCTTAACATAAAAGAAATTGATAGGAACCTAGATGACTTACTCTTTCTTAAAATTTTAATGTTAAAGCAAAAATAATTGAATAGACTCAGTTCTCGAGGCGAAAAAAGGTAATCAAATTCAATTTTTTTACATTTTTTTTGTGATATAATCGGTCTGAGCAGCAGCCTTGACGCAGGGCGACGGCAATAGTTTCTTCAAATACCTACCTCACAGGCCCTGTTCCCTCTTAAGCTCTTTTACACTAACCTGAATAAAAGCATTCCGTATTTTCAGCGCTAATCTCAGCGCAGACAGTTGAAATATTAATAATACAATAATATTCTATTATCTATTAATTAGGTTTCATTATGGCCATAAATATTAGATGAAAATCACGGTAAAACATATAAAACAAAGTCGCTCCCCGCTGTCTGTCCCTATGTATACTTAGATCTTTAAAACTTCGCAACGAATTTTGATGCGGTTTTTTTTTTAATAGATAGAGTGATTCAAGAGGAAGGTTTATATGTATAACATTGCATCCGTGCGAAGCCGGGGCGGGTCGTTAGTAATAATTCTATTTTATTGTATTTCATAAGTTAAGTACAAAGTACTGACCGGGTTGTGGAGGTCAGATAGGCAGTCGCTCCACGTAAAATACTGGTATTCAGCTGCATCCGGTTAGACTGGAAGCCGACCACAACATAGATGCGAGAAGGCTAGGTATATCATAATAATATTTAAAAAGTTCACTAGATTTTATTACGGAAAATTTTGACAGTTCAGTCAAATGACTGCTACGGTCATATTCCTGATGGAAAAAACCCAATAGCACTTTGCCTAACCTGGGAATCGAACCCTCATACTCAGCAGCCGCTGCGTGCGACCTCGTAAAGATATCCCAATGTTATAAACAAAAGGTTTATACTTACTCAAGCTGTGCTCTGTTGTTATTTATCAGAAGATGGTACATGAAACAAAGAGAAAACATGATTAATATACAATGAATAAATTACAAAGGATAATCAAGGATTACTCGGATAGATTATTATAATATAAGGTACGAGTCTTAAAACTAAAGACTGTAACTAAAGACTAGTATTGACTCAAGTGAGCGCACACAATTCGAAAGCGAACACATTTGTTTTAAAAGTAAATCATCGCGGATTCTCAACGAGACACCGTTCGAATTTCGAACGTGATGTTACATTTATGATCATTAGCTTACACCTTACTCCAAGGTCGGAACCCTTTCGCTGAAGAAAAAGAATGAAAAAAAAAACAAGATTTAGTATAGCAATGAATTTTACTAATGGTATCTATATATTAGGTTCCAAGAACTATAAAAGTGTCACCTGTACATTAGAAATAACAAAGATTTAAGCGCCTCCTGGAAAACAATGAGGAAACTTACATGAAACCCCTTTTAAATGTATCGAAGATTAAGATAAAGCAATTTTTGGCAATAATGATCTCAAAAGGAAAAAACGGAACCCCTAATCTAATAGGATCACTCGCGTGTCTGTCTGTCTGTCCATCCGTCACAGCCAATTTACTTCGAAACTACTGAACCGATTGAGTTGAATTTTTTACACATAATATGTAACTAGTGTCCGACCGAAGCTTCGGCTTCGGCTTCGGCTTCGGCCACCTTCGGCCAAAAAAGCACCTTCGGCCAAATCTTCGGCTTCGGCCAAAAAATTGCCGAAGGTTTGGCCGAAGCCGAAGGTTTGCTAGTTGTCAAAATTTGAAATTTACTGAACGATGCTAGAGCGAGACGGAGAGTGTGCAGAGCAGCAGAGTTCGCCGCGCCGCGCCGCCGCACCGGACCAAACGAATCGCAGTTAGTAAACTAAACGAGTCAAAACAAGTTTGAGAGCGCGTCTTAAAATTCTAATAAGTGTTTTGTTTTTAAATATTTCATATTTGTTATTACAAATTATTTTATTTATTACTGTGAGTAGTACCTGTGGTGATATGTTCATTATTGTGAGGCACTCTAAGAACCAAAAAACCGTAAGTATTGTCTGGTTTAAAATATTTTATGTTATCTAACGTTAGGTAGGAAACTAAATGGAAACAATGTTGGTATGTTTTTTTATGCAATTTTTAGATAAATTTTTAATATACTAGATACATATTGTGACAATATGTATCTAGTATATTCTGAGATCAAAGTAACTATCGTATTTCTCAAGGTCAATGACACCTTCGGCTTCGGCTTCGGCTTCGGCCGAAGGTTTTGGTGAATACCGATTAATCGGCTTCGGCTTCGGCTTCGGCCAGAATTGCACCTTCGGTCGGACACTATATGTAACCCAAAGACGGACGTCGAACGTAAATTAATGAATTTTAAACATGGGGGCTACTTTTCGGGGGTTAATGGAGAAAATGAAGTACAAAAAAATTGTAAACTCCCTGTGGGCTTCTCAAATACATTTTTTTCATCAGTTTTAACATAAATAGTTTTGAAGTTATTTAAGAAAATAGGCGAAAATTAACCATTCCCCCCTTAACTTCTAAATAGTTCTTTGTCGAATAGTTGGTATTCCTGTAATCTATAGAATAAAGGAAAACCTATAAGAAATCTATAAACGTGCGGAACGTTTTTTTTTTCATTACCAGAATTACCAGAAATAATAAACCAAAATGACTGGAGCAAATGATTCTGTTCCTTCCTTTCGACATTCATTCCTATGTATTTTTGTCGGTGTCTTGTGAACATGGAAATGGCTGATACATTGTAGATAACAAGGCCTTATATCCTTGTTTTCCGTGACCCCTGAAGCATCAATGTTTCCTCAACGACCTACGCTTACTTGCCCTACAAAATCAATTATCGTAATTGGAACAAACGTTGGCTGTAGGCATACAATTGGCATTTATCACTTGGACAAATAACTGGCTGAGCAAACATGGACCCTAAGCTATCTGTCTCACCGCTAGCGATTAGCGAGTACCTAGAGGCAGCAACTTAAAACGCTTTATGTTTGGCAGAGTTCTCGCTAGCGTTGTGAACAGTTAGTGATCAACAATTTCTTTAGGTAAGTATCTCTTTTAGAAGAAGCTCGTGGTTCAAAAATAACAGCTGCATGGCTTGATCGAAGGTCAATCCAGGTCCACGAACACCATCCATTACATACCGAAACTGCTCCATGCCTCGAAAAGCACGTTAATCCGTTGGTCTCGGCTGTCATTTGTAGATCTTTGACAGTCGTTACAGGTAGTCAGTGGCCCGAAAGTCTGACGTATAATCTTACCAAGGTATATAGTATTTCCCAGTGGCTGGGTTGTACATTTTTGAGGTTAGATAGACAGTCGCTCCATGTAAAATACTGGCATCAGCTGAGTCTGGTTAGACTGGAAGCTGACTCCATTATAGTCGGGAAAAGACTATTGAAATGATGATATCTCTTTTTACAAGGGATCTACAATCTTTTGTTTGTTTATGAACAAGAAAATTGACCATAGCTAGTAGCATCGTCGTCAGCAGTGGAGCAGGTGCCCAAGTCGTGGAAAATCCTTTTTTTGTCCTTAAAGCTCGCTGTTGTAAATAAATCAAATGCCTTGAGCTATAGAAATACAGCTGACAATTTTTTTCGGCTCATATGTTTTGTTAAGTGGCATGTTTTGGGTAGGAAGACATGAAAACCATGATTTAGAATGCCTTTTGATGGTGGAGACGGAAAATTGCGATTTTTTTCTTATATCAAAAAGTTCTTGATCGCCAACCAAATTTCAATTAACAGTATTATCAAGGATCATCATCTTAAATGATTCGTGCCATTACTATGTGCATTCACGGCACAAGACATGAATTTAAACCAATAACCAAGTTATTCGGCTTCGATGATGGGGCAGCCCTACCTAGACAAGACTCATGTGGATGAGGTCAACGAACTGAGAAGATACCGATTGCAATAAATTGAGATTAATAAATGACCTTTTTAAAAGCCAATTAATCAATAATTTGACAGTAGTGTAGTTACATATTTATTTTGTATTGAAAGTTTGTGATCCAATAAAGTTTAATGATCATGAATTATCAAGTTTTGTTGATAGAATGCTGCTGGCTTGTAATGTAACATTGTCCAAAAAGCTAACGCCTGTCCAAATATGTGGTACTCTTATATCCCTAGTAAGGTACTATTGGACTGGTGTTCTTGTTGTAAGCACTGATAGCCTAGTGGTGTGACCTTTCGAATGACAAGTCATAGGTCTCAAGTTCGAACCCAAGACATGCACCTCTGATTTTTCGGATTCGTGTGTGTATTGTCACTTACTTCTGTGAAAGAAAATATCGCGAGGAAACCCGCATGCCTGGGAGATATTTCTCGAAGGCATGTAATGCCAGAGGCCAGAGGCCTAAAAACTCTGACACCAGGTAAGGCACTAACCACATGGTAAAGAAGAAAGTGTTCTTGAGCCACTTACACAAATATCAAGCAAGATATTAGATACTACCTTTGAAAGAAAACTAAAGCTTTGTAAGCGTATTTCGATCTAAACAATCCCTCGACAACTGGAAACCTCTTTAGGGAGAAAAAACATAGTGAAGAACCGTTTCTATGCAACAGCGAGAAAAATATACTTCGAAATACAATATGGCATACACATAACAGCTCAAAACAAAACACACTCGAATCTGCAATACATCCAGAATTTCTAGACACAATGTATGACAAAGAGAGAGACCACGTTCATGTCGTAAAATTTAGTCGCGTACTACCAATATAGTTTAAAGCTACGGCTTTAGAAGGGCGGAGCGACGAGCGGCGCGATTTATGTTGGCTTGAACTACAGGAGTCGGCCATGAGTTGTTTTGGTATCTAGGTATATTTGCTAGTAATATGTCGTTTTTAAAAGATTTTGCAATCAGCAAGGTTCTTTGGGACGATGCGGGTAATTAACTACTGTCACTCGTGAATATTTAGTTATACAGTGTGTAACAAAATAGGTATAGTCTTACTTAAGGGTGTACTACATCATGGCGACATGGAGAGAGCGACTTTCGCCACTCCGTGCAGGGCACGCCACAATAGTGGCGGTAAGTCCCCTTTTTGAGGAGTGGATAGAGAGACGCCGCAGCACCCTCACTTTCCGCCTGACGCTCACCGGACACGGTTGTTTTGGGAGGTTCCTGCACCGAATCGGGCGGGAGGAAACGCCCGGGTGCTACCATTGCGAGGATAGACCGGAGGACACGGTGGAGGTTGGTTCAATCCATGGTCCGGAGCGAGACGGAATGGGACGCCGTCACCTCCTTCTGCGAAGTAGTCATGCTAGCGAAGGAGGCGGCGGAACGTGAGAGGGAGAGAACCTCACGTCCCAGCCGCCGCGGGAGACGCACCGGGCGTCGGGGGCCACGTGATGGCCGGGGTCCGAAAAGACCGATGCCTGCAGGGTTGTGGGACTGTTCGAAAGAGATACCGCGGCCCTGGAACACAAAGGGCAAAGGAAGGAACATGGATGGGTTTTAGTCAGTAAAAGTCTGACACTCCCTCCTGCTCAGCCCAGAGCGGGATGAGTCATTTGATGATTTCACATCCAAAAAAAGGGTGTACTACATACAGAAAGGACGTGTGGTTATGTTAAGGGTATAAATCAGACCATCAAACTGGGCAATATCGTAATCGCAAAAACATAATCTGCCGTTCTATACAAATCTTCAATTCCTACTCGATCTAAATGTTGGGAACACCTGTTTATTTTTTTCTTTTGATGTGGGTTCCACGCCCTTTTTAACCACAATTTTCTGTTACAGGGCGTAACAGAAAATTGTGGTTAAAAAGGGCGAGAGGTCTAGTGTTTATTATCTATTTTAAATACAGGGCGTATTTAAAAATAGATAATAAACACAAGACTTCTCGTGTGGTGACCCAGACCATGAAACTGAACAATTTTTTGTTCTATGACTTGGAAATTCATAACTTTTTTTTTAGCATTACCATTCATGTTGATCAGCTGCTTGCGTCAGTTCCTATCAAAGACAATTTTTTTTTTTTGCGAATTTCTAGATCTCGCAGAACAAAAGTTGCCCAGTTTCATCGTCCGAGAGACCACACGGGAAGTCTTGAGTTTAATATGTTAGAAAGAAAAGAAAGAAAAATCATTTATTTTGCACCGACTACAAACGTGCAATAATAAAACATAACCATAAAAAATAGAAAAAGAACATCAAAGCGAAAAACAAATAAAATAAAATAAAATTTAATATTACCTTCGCAGAGAATACTATTCTTCATCTACGATTCTGTCTTTAGATCCCCTATGGTCACACCATAGAGAACCCTAGAAAGTGCATGTCTTTGGCTTTGGTGACACCATAGACAAGCACTTTCGACGCGACATTTTGACACAACGTTGACATAAGGAGATCCCAAAACAAAAACATTCACATCACATCAGGGCATGTACAAAACTAAACTTAAAACGTTACAATAAATATGAAGGCAAGATAACTATGTGAAACATAATTGAAACTGCGCGTCCCATCCGTGCAAAAATGGTCGATGCTCAGCTAAATGCTGTGGCTTCGGACGGACCGTAAGTCCTCAGCGCTGATTTTCAGCAAATTTTTGTTACACTTCGTATATCATGGTCTATGTTGTATATTCAACTATTTTGTCCAAACTCACGATAAAAAGTTAACAGCAATTATGCTCTGACTCGCTACCCCGCTAAGCGCTCTATCTTAATCCCCAGCCTTATGTACTGCGTCTCAACTTAACTTCGAAGCAGTCATACTCAGGTATCGAGTTATATAACTTAAGATGAAGTACCGCAGTTATCTGCAAGCGTATACCCGAGGGGGGTAAGTGAGGTCTAAGTTGTTAGGGAGTGAATCGTGTTCAATGCAGGTATTGGATGATATCTTTGCTGCAGGTTCCTCTAGTTTCTATTTGTGTAATTTGTAGAATCGCATTTACGAATTGAAGAAGTATACAAATTTAAAATAATTAATGAAAGAAATGAAGAAAAAAAGAAAAAAAAAATAAGATTGATTTGATGATTTTGATGAATTTTGTGAATTGAAGTGTATATCGGGAGCTCAAAATAACAGACAATCACGGAAGATATCCCGTAAGTGACAGTCTATATGAAGAAGTAATATCATAATTTGTCGGATTCCAGTCTAACCGGATGCAGCGGATTAGTTACCAATTTTTTTACATGGCCTCCACAACCCAGTCAGTACTAGGTCATACGATACCTCTCGGTAAGACTAGACTGGTTGGCAGACTTTCGGGCCACTTACTGTCTATCTAAGCTCCACAACCTAGTAACGGCCGTTTTCTATATCTTACTTACGTTTATTAGTTAATATGCCTTACTCTAGAAGCTATCGGTGTTTCTATAAACGAATTAGCAATGAATTGACAGGACTATCCTATCCACGTCACTTATTTTTTTCTCGGTGGGTTGACAGTTGATGTAACTGTTTATTTGAGATAGCAACGTTCAGTTAACTGTTAGTAAGTTATTGAAAACGGACGTTAATGGGTATTACGATTCCCCTTGGTGAGACTGCAATTGAGTAAGTTTATTCTTCGTAAAAGAAAAACTTTATTTTTTAAAGTTCAATTTCAACGAAAGGTCACTAGACTGAAAGGTTATGGCCAAAAGACTGATATTACATTGAAGGATTTTAATGAAAAAATAATAATGATAATAGCGATAATTTACTCTATTTATAATTTACTTTAAAAACAAATGAATTCGCTTTCAAATTGTATGCGCTCAACACACAAGTAAACTATAGCCCTTTCAAACTTAATTAAAAAAATAATTGATTCTCTTCTTCCAAAAAGTTCTTAATCCAGATTCAGTATCAGCCTCTTTCAATCCATAAAACCGACAAATAGTCCCCAATAGGATCAGACAGCCAATCACAAACAAATAAAAACGGCCATAAACGGCCAAAGGTCCATCCGATGGCCTTTATTCCGGCTATTATTGCCAGAGGGACACCAGGGTTAGCACAAAGGGTTTATGGCCAGAACGTGGACCAGCTTAGGATACGAATACTTCGGATTTGCAGAACTGTTGGAAAATTAATGCGAATTTGAGAATTATAATTTTTTATAACACTAGGTGTTGCCCGCAACCTTCGTCCGCGTGAAATTATTATTATATAAAAATTTTACTTCCCTATTTGATTCGTATTTCATAAACATTTTTTTCTAAACTAAACGTAGCAAAAGTTACTCCTCATAAAATCAGTTATCTGATAGTAAAAGTCCCGTCAAAATCGGTCCAGCCGTTTCGGAGATAAGCCGGAACAGACAGACAATTTTTTTTTTTTAATTGGACCGTATCTATACGCTTTCATATGGATTCAGTAAAAAGCTGTTATTTAGAAATTACGAGCAGACATTTCAGTTTTATTTAATTGTATAGATGTCTTGTGTTTGGGTAAAAGTGAATTATAATTTTATGGATGGGTTATTAAAAGTGACCCTTTGGCCCTTAAGGTATAATTACGAAGCTAACCGCAACGACAGCAAACGCTTCTGTTATGGCGCCATTGTCGCCTGATGCCGTTTTCATTTAAATAAAAGATACTTGACCTAATCTGCTTGTTTGTGAGTTGTTTTGAAGAAATTTGGAACTTTGGATTTTTTTTTGGCAATTTTCCACGTCTCCACCAGAAATTGCTGATTGTAAGAAATTTACGCCGTTAAGGATATTAATATGATATTTTCTGATAGCTCATGAACGTGTAAATCCTTCGAAAAGCAATTTATCAAAGCAGTACTTTTATGAAATGAATGCACCGTAAAGTTAATGTTTACAAATTTTCTTGAAATTTCCCTTGTTTTTCATATTACTCGTAGCGTCCTGAACGGCGTAGATTTCTCACAGTCAGCAGTTCATGGCGGAAAAGTGGAAAATTACCAAAAAATATTTAAAACTTCGATTTCTTAAAAACTATTTTTTTTTGGACCAGAATTGATGAAATGAACTTGGGATCGGGTCCAAAATTGTTGCAAATTAGGTCTAGTTTCACCTATTTCAAGGGATGCACCTAATTACCATCAGTCCTATCGTTACGGTCTGTAATAAAATGTCTGCAAAATAAAATGAATATGAATATGAATAGCGATTTTGCCGCTGTTCTTTGTGCCTTTGGAATTGTACCTTTGTGTATTTGCAGAACACTACCATTTGAAAGTAGTAGGTAAACGGGCTGATGGACCTAAAGATGGAAAGTATACTGGGTGTAACAAGACCCTTAACGAAGCCGAAAGGCACTTGTTCTATCCGTCATTGTGATCATTTTTTTGTTCTAGACCATACCTGGGAACCTTCTAGTTATGGAGATATTGGAGGTTAAAGAACCAACTTTTTCACAAGTTTTTTGTTTTAATTCAAGTTTTTAATGTTATTACTTTACTTAAAATATCTCCATGACCCCTGTACTTTTCAATGCATCCACCAGCACAATGTTTTGAGTGTGTGATATTGAGTCCTCCGTAAAAATGGATTTTTCACCCAAAAAAAAAACTCGTTTCCCAGCGATCATTTTAGCGTAGAGCTACTTGGTTTAATATGTATAGAATGCTAGGTTGACGGCTTCGTAAAAGGGCCGTTTACACCTTGAATATTGTAAAAATGCTTCGATCTGTATACATAATTTCTTAATCCATTAAGTACCTAAGCGCTTCCAAACATTCACAAAACTAAGTAAATACTGAAGCTACTCCACAGTTCACACACCTAACATTACATATTCCCTTAGCTACTAACATTGTGGAGACAGATGCTATGACAAACAAGAGACAACTCAAGCTATACCGCCTAGCATAACCTGACCAGGCATTGTATAAATTTTCAGTAGAATGAGAGGTCCTGTTACACTGGAATAAACACATGACAACTGAAGCTATACTGTTCTGTATAAACTGACTGTGTATTGTATAGGCTTTTCATGCAATGAGAGGTCAGGTTATACTGCAATGTGTATAGCTTGATTTGATGTGAGCACATGCGGGCAAAGAGACTGACGTGTTGGACGAGTGAATAAACAGGTTTTGGCAATTGGAGAAAGCTATGTGAATATTGTATAGTCATATAATATCATCACACCTCTAATTGGAGTTTCTTGCCCATTCCTCTCCATAGAGATCTACGCTTTGGAATGGGCAACTACAGTACTTTCACAAGTTATTATGTCTTGTGTCTGTGACTGTAGCTTCGCCTTTGTTTTTCTGACTTTCAAAAGTGCCTGCGAAGGTCTAATTGAAATAAACGCTTTGAGTTTGAGTTTGAATTCGAAGAGGAAATGCGGGTGGTCTTTTCTCGCTCTCGCCTGTTTTCTTTCTGGTTGAAATGACTTTAAAGCTATGATTTTTTACAGTTAAATAAATATCAACCTCTTCTATGTCCCTATGTTTCCTTTTATGATGATACATAATCTGTATCAGCACTAGAACTTTTACAAAATGCTTAAAATTGCCTATTTGGACCGTTGTCAACAGAGGCCTAGTTGACAAGTATTAATGAAAAAATAAAACTGACTTATTCTGTTGTTCTCTGGGTGAATTCACAAGGAATGCTTTGTTTGTAATTAGTTATAGGTATTAGTTATAAGTAACAATTCAGTTAAGTATTAATTAAGGCGCATTTACCGCATTGGTTAGCTGTAATGGTAGATGTATGTTGATAAATAAATAAATAAAATCAAAAATAAAAATAAAAACATAGAGAAACAGTAAGTACATTTTTTATTACCCTCTTCTATCCCACTGCTGGGCAAAGGCCTCCCCCATTCCTTTCCAACTCTCTCGCAGTTTTGCCTCCTCTGGCCACCCAGTCAGAAAAGAGTCCTAATTGTCACGCCAGCGTTTCTTGGGCCTGCCTCGGTGACGACGGCCGTTTTCAGGCACCCACTATGTGACGATTCCATTTGTCCTGATCCATTCTGGAAATGTGACCCGCCCAGTCCCATTTTAACTTCACACAGTGTCCCTGAGTATATATCCTTCTTATTCAGTTTATGAAATATCTTTTAAATTAGTCGAATATTGGAGGAGGAAATAGTCGAGAGCCAAACCTCGAATTGTGACAATTTACTTGTCGGATCTGTAGTTGTCTTTATCGCACCAATGTCGAAATAGCTCTCGTTGAGCGACAGCGTTACTTTCTTCAAATACCTACCGCATTTTCTTTTAAGGGTTAAGGGTAAAGGCTGTCGGGCACAGATGTTATGTTACTTAGATAAAATAATATTTAAAAAAAAACGGTTCCGTACCATCGTAGTAGGCGAGCCCAATTTATTTTTTAATTTATTTTTATTATTTGTTGTTATAGATCTTTTTGACATTTTTTTCAAAATGTTCGGCTCCGTAGTTTCGGAGTTCCCAGATCGCAAAGTCAGCGGTAAAGCGATTAGAGAAGATTTGGAGGAACAGAGGATTCAGAAAAAAGTAAGAAAGAACTAATAAAAGATAGAAAACATTATTTACTCGTATTTGGCACATGCCACTAGTGCACACAACAAAAAATAAAATTTAAAAAGAGAAAGAAATGTAAACAATACAAAACAAGAGATAATTGTGTGTCTCACGGCTGCACCAAATAGGCCCAGTTCAGCAAACTGCCGAGCAGCTAGTGCCCGACGCTGGTTATCAACTGGAGTACAAAGCAGTAGTACAAGTACTAAAGTAAAGTTAATGCGGACCCTGGTCTTCTCTATCTGTTTGTATGGTGCTGAAACCGGGACACTGAAATCACGCATTCGTAACATAATTGATGCGTTCGAAATGTGGTGCTGGCGCAAAATGTTAGGCATTCCCTGGACGGCGCGCCGCAGAAACGCCTCGATTCTGAACGAACTTAAAGTTAAGTCTCGCCTGTCGATCATCTGCATGAAACGACTCTTACAGTACTTCGGACACGTGGCAAGGATGCCTGATATTTTGGAGAAGCTTATTGTGGTTGGTAACGTGCAAGGAAAAAGGGGTCGTGGAATATCACCAACCCGATGGACAGATGTGGTGAAGGAAGCCTACAGAAAGAAATTTCCAGGCATCTGTCCATATGACCGAAAACCGTCCAGCATGGAGAGCGTTGGTGAGAAAGAAGAAGATTTTCAGAGTTAAGGAGGGGGGTGATCAATTTTCACCTATTTTCTTAAATAACTTCAAAACTATTTGCCTTTCGTCCGTCTTTGGGTCACCCATTTACATATGTTCACCAAATTTTAACTCAAGCGGTCCATAAGTTTCGGAGTCCGTGAGTTTGAGGTACATAGCCCTAAAAACAACAAAGTATTTGACTGTATTTTTACAGGTTACGTGAATATATTTCATCAACGAAGCTCTCAAAACGGCTCGTAAAACATCGTGAGGAAACTGGCATGTCCTTACTCGTATGGTGGATTATGTATGACCCACCAACATTCAAAGCATTTGTTTCCAGAAGTTGATCCATTTTACTATACGTACACATTTAGGGTTGAACCTGTCAGATGAGGTTCAACCCCCATGCATACCTTAATATTTAGCTTGGATCTGTATAAAGTTCAGCACAGAAATCTAGATGTTTTGTGAAGCCGTAAAATTCGAGCGAAGCAGGGACCGGTCGCTAGTATAAAATAAAGTCTAGATAAGATTATTAAAAACCTTTCGCCACCAAAAACTTAATAAAAATATAATATCCATTTTCAGAAGCAAAAGAATCTTTTTAAATCCAATAAAAAAGTCAAAATGTCTTTCTTTTCGCGCCAAAGTTTTGTCCCACAAACACTTTATTAGAAAAGCAAAGAACATTGTTTTCATTTAATATCCAAAGCCCATCTATTTTATATTAAAAATAAACCCAAGCTAAAAGACATTTTAGATATCCAGGTTTTAAGTTTAAAATCGCTTGTCGAGAATTTCCAAATCCTTTGGGCTCAATCTGGGTAAAACTAGGATCAAGATTCAAGATAAAAACGACCTTATGCTATGATTCGCAGCGTAGAAATTCCTGTGTTTACATTTGTGTTTAAATTTCGAATCTCGCCGCCTGGGACCAATAAGCCTTTTATTAATTTTTCAAAACTTTTTTTATTTCTTTTTAATTATCGGAATTCAGATTTGTTTTCTTTAATTATGTATGATTTATTTGATTTTTCAGTTTAATAAAAACGTACTGATTGACCGTTTTCCTTTACTAATTTATTTTATAATTTCGAAAGGAAATAAATACCAGCATTATTTGTCCGCGCAGCATTATTTGGAGAGCAGTGGTGGCCCAGTGGTTGCGGCCCCAACTTACGTACAGTAAGTCGTGGATTCGAACCCAGGCAGGCGCATTACTTTGTGTAATTTATTTCATCGCCACTGCTCTCAAAACGGTGAAGGGAAACATCGTGAGGAAACTGGCATGTCCTAGAACCAAAAATTCGAAGACATGTGACCCGCGTGGTGGATTATAGCCCATTCCCTTTCATAGAGAGGAGGCTGAGTGTCCCAGCAGTGGGAACATTATAGGCTGATTAAGCTATTATTTGTCCAATGGTAGTGTAGTCTATGGTATAATTCTTGTCTGGTAATAAAAGCACACTAAAACGTCTGAAGCATAGTGATTCTGGCCATTTCATTGGGAAGCAATGATATATAAGAGGGAAGCGCCAGTGTAACGCGCGAAATTCAAATTTTCTTGCGTTTTTTTTCAATTTGTTGGTTGCCAGGCTATATGTTAAACAAAATATGTTTCGCGACCGTAACGTCATGTTTTTACAGAATTATAATCATTAAAATCATCAATACGACACTCAAAGTTCATTTTAACCCATTGAATGTCTGTTTCATGAAAAGACACTAATCTACGACACTCTACAGCAAGTAAAAAGAAAACACCCACTTAATATCAACGATTTGTTACATAGAGCCGAGTGCAATTAGACAAAAAATATTCAAAAGGTGGACTGAAGTTTATAGTGCTCGGATTTTAATGGGACTTTTTTTGTTGAGTTCCTAGAGGATTGGTGCAGAAAGTTACAAAAAATTTCACCGATCGCGACTTTTTTATTTAATTTCTTTTGAGATATTTTTTTCGTTTATGAATAACTTCAAATTCGACGAATTCATATTGTGACGTAATAGTATGTTATGACCTGCGTGCATCCATTAAACGCCAATTTGGTCAAAGTAAATTAGTAAACGTTTCATGCTTGCTAATTTTAGGGACAATAATGCTAATATGTGTCTAAAGTTTATAACAAAATAAACATTTTATGAAGTTACCGGTACTTTAAGTATAAACTAAAATTAATGACAGGACCTTACGCAACAGTGGCGCCATCTGGTGAGCTTAAAAACGATAGCCCTCACTGGAAAGCGTTCATTGCTAGCTAAACAAAAGACGTGTCTCTTGAAATAGATACAATACAAGCTACCTATTGTAACAGTTTGAACGGCAGTTGGAAATGGAACCTTCCATATATAGGCCTTGTTGTTTCTTTTGTTTTAGGAGACTCTTATTGTTGAATAGCTTTTACTCGCGGTTTCGCTCCCGTTATGTACGGAAATTAACCCACGGGGACGTTTGAAATGTAGCCTATGACACTCGGGTTCCCGTTAGTGAAAGAATTGTCGGAATTAGGTCAGGAGTTCCGAAGATTACCATGCAAACTTACAGTTCCCGCAAGCGCCTACAAAAATTCGCATACCGTTGTTGAGGCCACGTGGATTATGGCTAATCGTTTTTATTTTTAACATTTGTCGACCGCGCACCTACATCTGTGATATTAACACAATAAAATTGCACGTTCACATCAAGCAACTTATTTTTTTAATTATTCCATTAATTATACCTGGATAAATCCCGCACACTTACAAACACATTTTACCTCTTCATAATATTAGAAAGAAAGAAAATATATTTATTTGTCGCAGGTCCATGACGTGCATCATACAAAAGAACAAAAAAATAAATTACAATAAACATAAAAAGCATTAAAAAATTAAAGATTCAACAGAACGGGACGGAACAAAAAAGAAAAAAGTTTGCAGCTTGCACGTCGTGACTGCGATAAGCAGGTTACCACTCAGCTTGATGCTGTGCTATGGGGGACCCACAGCACAGCGCTGGTTTTCAGTGGTCACCCGTGAAAAAACGTACGGAAGCCCAGACAGCATAAATATTTTTACATGACTACGAAAATAAAATAAGTACTTGAGTTATAATAATAAAACAATTACCTATAAGAAATATAATAAACACTACAAAAAAATATAAGTATGTGTGCAGGCTAAACAAAATGCATAAGTATAGTATGAACGTGAGTTTTTTATTGGTCTAAAAGACTTGTAGGGAAATGGATCCTGTTTTTAAGAGGGCCCTTCCCGGTCCGTCTATCATCAATGCGAGCATGGTCGAAAAGCTTGTTGTTTTCTCCAGAGCCACAGTGGCGGATTTTCTTTCAATTCCCCCGTCTTACCCCGCCCCGACCCTGCACATCCCGTCTCCCGCGCACTTCATACCGCCTAACGAGGTGACATTGAACGAAAAATAGTGTTCGAAAATTTCATAAACTTGTTCCAGGACATACGTGTTTTTGAATAAGTCTTATAAGTGTGTGAAATAAATATTTGTCATTACGAATCTCCGTTACATGTGCAAGGTTTCTATCGAGATGTTTTCTTTACTTTTACAGTTTATGAGTACATTATGAACGGCCAAAGTTCAGTTAAAATTTTTACAAAACAGCAATGTTTGGAGGCTTATACTGAATTTATTTCTACAATTATTATTTTTTGCTACCATAGAAACCTAGATATAGTACACAATTAAATACCTCTAGTTCAAAAAAAAACAAAGACAGATTGTGTAACAATTGCATAATCACGCACGAGCGTTTGTATGAAAAGTATGACGGGTTGGCCGCTCTTAACAAGAGTCATCACTTGGTTAGTCTTTTTGTAACTATGTAGTTTCCAGTTTAAACGGATGCAGATGAAAACCAGTATTTAACATGGAGCGACTGCCTATCTGACCTCCACAACTCAGGTACCAGGTAATACGATACGCCTTGGACTAGCAGTCAGACTCTCAAGCGTTTGTCTGTCTATAACGTCTATCAAAGATCTACAAACGATATCCGGGGTTCCAGGCAACGTTTTCATTTTACTGACTGGCTCATTCTATTATACTTGTTATTCTCATAATAAATCTTCTCTTACTTATATAAAATTCTCGGGTCACAATGTTAGTTACCATACTCCTTCGAAACGGCTTGACCGATTTTCATGAAATTTTTAATGCATATTCAGTAGGTCTGAGAATCGGCTACTATCTATTTTTCATACCCTTGGGATAATTTTCGATCAAAACGCGAGCGAAGCCGCGGGCAACAGCTAGTTTGTTTATATAAAGCTTCCATCTATACGCATATAAATAGTCCTATTGATAAAGTTGGCAAAATGTACGAAATACCCTATTTTGTCATCCATACACAAAATACCTAATATTCTATTATAGTAGACTTATGTTATAAAGAGGTAAAGTTTGTGAGTTTATGAGGTTGTAGTGGATAATCTCTGGATCTACTGAACTGATTTTGAAAATTCTTTCACTAATAGGAAGCTACATTATCCCCGAGTGCTATAGGCTATATTGACAACGTGCCCGTGAGATAATTTCCGACCAAAACGCGAGCGAAGCCGCGGGTAACAGCTAGTAGTAGATAAAACTGTACACCTTTCTCATTTCCTCTAATTATTACAGCACTTACTTATTATATTTAATTAACTAAATTAAATTCATAAATTAAATTACTGTTGCAAATTGGAGCTTCCCTTAATTAAATATCTTGAGGAAAAACGTTAGTCACGGTTTCGTGATAATTGTGCCTCTTACCTTGCGTAAGGCGTTTTAAAGGATTAGTTCTGAGGATAAAAAATACTGAAAAAGGTCGATTTTACAATTTCTTTTATATTTTTTTTTTTTTTTTTTGTTTACATATTGTTTACATTTTTAAATATTTTTAGTAACAAGGATTATACAAAAAAACATTTAAAAATATAGAAAATAGTAGCCCACCGGCATCGGGAACAGGGTCCGAGATACCGATGGTCAGGGCTCTTGAGTGAGGAACCTCCTAAAAATACGCGCCGTGTCCAGAAGTACTGCTTTCTGAAACAAGCCCTTGATCCAGCTGCTTAGCGAGAGCCTCCTCAGGTATTTATCGAGGCTCTTGGCAATTAAGCCATGGGCTGATACGACTATCGGCACACTGATCGCTGAGTCCACATCCCACATGTCGACAACCTATATTATATAAATCAAGAAATTAAAACATAATCAAACAACAACATTTTCGGGAGTCATCATCTGCCTAGCCTTTTTCCTAACTATGTTGTGGTCGGCTTCCAGTCTAACCAGATGCAGCTGACTACCAGTATTTTACATAGAGCGACTGCCTATCTAACCTCCACATCCCAGTTAGTACTGGGTACTACGATACCTCTTAGTAAGACCGGTTGTCAGACTTTCGGGCTACTGACTACCTGTAAAAGATATATAAACGACAGCTGGGACCAACGGCACGGAGGAAACTTGGTATCTTCTTCTTAGCGTGTCGATGGCAATCTAAAGTGTGTCGGCCCAGCATTGAGCTACTAGTTTGGCGCTTTCGGAAGCGTCCATCAGTTCCTGTAGTGAACAAACAACAGGACACGCAGGAGGAGATTAAGTGCCCATCGTTTGTGGAACGGCACCTATTAAAACACACACACACATCAACTACACACCAACCACACACACGTCACGCCCACACCAACCACACACACTCCACACACACGTCACGCCCACACCACACACACACCACACACCACACACAAACACACCATCACATTAACACCACATCATTCGCATTGACACGGTATATAATGGAAGTTGGATGGTCACCCATCCACAGACTGACCTAAGCAAGAGCTGCTTAACCTTGTAGATCGACCTGTACTACAACGAGTGAATCTATAATGAAGCAAAAACGGGACTACTTGTCTATGACAATTGTGACATTCAAAGGTCAAATTACATTTTCCTAGGTTCTTATTTCAAATTGTACGTTAAAAAGGATCAAAGCCCGTACCATAAAGTTACATTCACAAAATCATCGTGACAGAATACGTTGTAAGATATTTTTTGGGTTGTTACACGTCATCACATTTAACTTGACAAGGGTCGTTTTAATGTCAGCGTTCTTCGTATATGTACATTGTATATTTCTTTTTGTTATTTTATTTATAACTAGCTGTTACTCGTAACCTTCGCCCACGTGGTGAAATTATTATAAAAAATATTAGGTACTTCCCCATTTGAAACGGATTTTTTTAACAATTCCATGGGTTTAATTCTTTTTTTGCACGAAACCTTAATCCATTTTGTAAAATAAAAATAGCCTAACTACGTTACTCGTTATAACATTAGTTATCTGTCAATAAAAGTTCAAAAGCGGTCCAACCATTTCGGAGATTAGCCGGAACAAACAAACCAACAGAACTAACAAACACAAAAAAATAAATCAAAATTACCTTTTTAATTTTCATTTGTTGTAATTTTAAAATTACAAACAAACATCAATTTTTATTTATTTGTATATATTATGCCTTTAAAGCTTGCCGAAATGGGTTGAGGTAGGCGTTTAAAGGTTTCGTTTCTTTGGTAGAAAACTAATAAAATATGTTATTAGGCAATTTCGTTTACTTCTCGTGGGCGTAAGACAAATTCATTCTTGTCAAACGTGGTATTTTTATAATATCCAGGCAATTTATTATTGCTGGGAAATTTGTGCCGCCACTTCTCCTTAGAACACTTGGATGCGGTGGAGGACGGCCATTTTGAAAACGTTGTAACTCTGGCCTCCACTACGTATGGTCAGGACAAAAAAATATCGCAATGACGGCGAGAAAAAATGCCTTTTAGGTTCGTTAAAGGTCTAATTTACAACCTTTATACGATTTCTTATGTCATAGTTTTTCCTTATTTTAATTTTAAATTTCGGTACCAGTAAATGCGTTGACTACCTACCTCTGTTTATGTCAAACATTACAAAAAAATCTAACGGTCCCTTACAAAGTATTTTTACAACTCTAACCTTTCAGTTTAAAGCTTCAGGTGGTTCTAAATTATCTTTTATATGGCAAACGTAAAAAGGTACTCTTATTGCTAAAAGTAAAACGGTGCTTCATCGCTTCACTGAAGCACTGGAGGAGGTTCTTATACTCAATTGGGGTGCATTAAAATAACCCCCTGTAATGTCAAGATGGCTCGTAGCTGATGGATCGATTTTCAAGGTATGATTCTTAAGAAGTGTTTGCCAAGGTTATATCCGTGAACACCGACTTTCCTCCGTGCCTCGGAAAGCACGTTATGCCGTTGGTCCCGACTGTCATTTGTACATCTTAGTCAGTCGTTACAGGTAGTCAGTGGCCCGAAATTCTGACAACCAGCCTTACCAAGGGGTATCGTATTACTCAGTACTAACTGGGATGTGGAGGCCAGATAGGTAGTCGCTCCATGTAAAATACTGGTATTCAGCTGCATTCGGTTAGACTGGACGCTGAGTCTAATATAGTTGGCAAAAGGCTAAGCAGATGATGCTGAAATTAGCTGAAATTCTTCAGCTAATATCTCAAACTTTATAAACCAACTGTCTCCCGCGGCTGCGCTCGAGTTTTGGTTGGAAATGATCTCACGGGCACATTGTAAATATAGCCTATGGTATTCGGGGATAATGTAGCTTCCTATTAGTGAAAGAATTTTCAAAATCGGTTCAGTAGATCCAGAGATTACCCCCTACAACCGCACAAACTCACAAACTTTACTTCTTTATAATATTAGTATAAATACAGGGTGTAAGGAACAGCCCTCCACAAACTGACGGGGTGCATCCAGCTCCTTAATTTGAATCATATTCCACCGGATTTTTTATCCGTAAAACTTTAATTTAACTTTAATTATTTAACTTTTTTATTATGGTTTTTTTAGTTATTATTTCTTTATTTCAAAGTAAAATTACATTGGCTGAAATCAAAAAACCAACAGTGGATGTTGAAATACTCTAACGAACGACGTGTGAAATCAGTTGTTACACCACCTGCCTAGCTATAGAGTTCATCGAACTCGCTGTCGCGCTTGCCGTTTGCTACGTGTGTTTTGCCACGGTAACGATAACTGCGATATGGAAATAAAACGAATCAAATTTATTGCATTCCCATAACGTTTATGAAATAATTTCTTATACCGGCCATCTTAGTATGAGTCTGCGGAGGGCTGTCCCATACACCCTGTTTTGTACAGAATAAACCTTCTTGGGATTGCTGGCGATGGTGAATATAACTAAAGAGACTTGACGATTGGTGGCTGGTGATTTCACACCATTTAGTACAAGTTTTCCTACTATGTTTTCTCTTTACCTGAACTTGAATTAACTTAGAAACTACGCTAAGTTGTAAAGGTGTTAAGAACATTGAAACTAATTCTCAACAACGTAAGTTGAAGGCAGGCAAACGGTCTGAGTGTAAAACTTTCCATTTCACTTACGATAACGTAAGATACTTCTAGTAATTTTGTTTGTGAACTTTCAAGGTTTTCTCGCATAATATTATGTTTTTTGTTGAAGATAAATGTTACTTTTTGTTTTGGAGGAGCTGGTGGCTCGGGTCTATCGTTAGATTAAGCCGCGTTTGCCTAGGTTGGTCCATGGATGGATGACCACCCATTACACACGGAGTTTCCTCCGTGTCTCGGAAAGCACGTTAAGCCGTTGGTCCCGGCTGTCATTAGTAAATCTTTAACAGTCGTTGTAGATAGACAGTGGCCCGAAAGTCGAAAGGCAATCATCTTGCCGAGGGTTATCGTATTACCCAGCACTAATACCTAACCAACCTAGTAGTGCAACCAATATGTTATGACCTCCGCAAGAGCACCGACGAAGCCCAAAAAATGGCCACACTTAAGTGGCAGTGGGCAGGGTAAACTAGTAGTGCAACCAATATGTTATGGCCTCCGCAAGAGCACCGACGAAGCCCGAAAAATGAAAAATTAAATGTGGCGAGCAATGGCTCGCAGAACGAAGGAAGCGTGAACGCGAACGCGTTGGAAGGCCTCTCACTAGGTGGACCGATGACCGGTCAATCTGGGGACACTTGGGTGAGGCCCATGTCCAGCAGTGGACGTCTTTCGGCTGAAATTATGACGATGATAATGATAGAAGGGATTATATGTTCTCAAAATACTACCCACGTTACCAAATACTAATTCTAAAATAACTAAAGTTACAAAACAAAAGGGTCTAACCCGTGAAATTTATATTAGGATTACAACCCAAGTCTGTCCCTAAATATCTAGTTATTTGAGTAGTTTATTTGTCTATATTACCTGGGCCTGGTCTAGACAATTTAACTTAGGGCTAAGTGGCTTAGCCTTATTATAGTCATGAGGACGACGGAATATTATTTTCATATGCGTAGGTTTTGTTTGCCTTTTTTGAGATCCAAGTTGCGGTTAAAGAAAAAGTTTTCTTGATTCGCAACTGGCTGCGTACAAAGAATAAAAACTCTTAATTCGCAACTGGTTGCGAATCACAGTTGCGAAAACGGCCGGAGGGGTCTACCTGTCTGTCCGTGTATGTCCCAACCACTTTATTCCGAAACTAGTATTGAAACTTAGTAGGTAAATGTATTCGGTGAACCGCTTTACGATTTTTATACAAAAGTAAAAAATAAAAGATTAAGGGGGGCTCCCCATACATGGAACTGTAACAAAAAAATATTTATTTCATCAAACCTATACGTGCGGTGTGTCTGTAAATAGGTCTTTAAAATGTCAAATGACATTGAGGTTCCTAAAACCATTTTTTCTCAAAGTCAATCATTTGAAAGATAGACACTTCCAAAGTGGTAAAATGTGTGTCACCCCTCACCCCCTCTAATTTCTAAAGTAAGAGGAGGAAAATTCTGAAAAATTTAAGATTGTAGAACGTAAATCAAACTTTCAACCAAAATTGGTTTGAATAAGATTTGATGTTTATTTTTTGAGTTATGGGACTTTTTCATCAAACTGCAGCAGTAACTTTGGTTTTCATTAACATACTATGAAAAACAAATTCAGTTTTGCTGTTGAAACAATACAAAATATGAATGAGCCTTCAAAATATTTTGAATATATTGTTTATAGTGGCCCGTCCCGGCTTCACACGGGTGCCTATGTTACTCAGGATGAATGTAGCTTTCTAATGGTGAAAGAATTTTTGAAATCGGCGCAGTATTTTTTGAATTTATTCATTACAAACATACACACAACAATACAAATCTTTCCTCTTTATAATATTAGTGTAGATTGCTACGGAACCCTGTGTGCGTATGAGTACGATTCGCACTTAAAATTCGCCGCTTAAAAAAAAACGACTTCTGAAACTAAAGTTACTGTAGACATTTTTAGTGCATTTTTTTGGAAGTCGGTTTTTAATTTCGGTTGCTTAATTATATTGGAGAAGTCAACAAGTAGAATTTGACTAGTTTTCTGATTAAATACTAAAAATAAAAAAATCTAAAGGTTTTCTCATGACATACAGCCATAACTGTTATAAGACTCATTCGAATAAATCTCAACTGGATATTTCAGGTTTTTCTACAAGGAAACTACGCAAATCTCTACGTTCTTCGAATTGATTCTTCTTGTTCCCTTTGATTAGGTCACGTTTACATAGGTACTGAAACGATATTACAATCTAATAAACCCCGATCCCGGTTAATGGCAATCAGATCGTCCCCAATTACATGGAATTTAAACATAAGTGGTGAAACGTAAGTGGATACTTCACGCCTATTTGAAAAGTGGGTAAGTGACAAAGCTACTTCCAAAAATGTTCGTATCCCTACACCAGTCTTCAAATGGCGACTGACGTAGGCTTTTTATACCCAATTCTGGGTTAAACTCGCCTTTGTATACATATGCTATAATCATCATAATCTGCCTAGCCTTGTCCAACTATATTAGAGTCGGCTTCCAGTCGAACTAGATGCAGCTGAATACCAGTATTTTACATGGAGCGACTGCCGGGACCAACGGCTTTCCGAGGCCCGCAGGAAATATTAAGTTATAATATTATCAATTGCAATTTATATGTTAACTAGCGACCCGCCCCGGCCTCGCACGGGTGCAATGTCATCATAGAAACGTTCCTCTTGAATCAATCTATCTATTTAAAAAAACCGCATCAAAATCCGTTGCGTAGTTTTAAAGATCTAAGCATACATTGTGACAGACAGCGGGAAGCGACTTTGTTTTATACTATGTAGTGATGATACATAATTATGTGATTATTGTGTGTACAATAAAAAATAAGATTAAGCGTTTCGGTAGGTGATGGCAACCCAATAAGTACGTTTAAATTCTCATCATTGATAATGGCCTATAGAATGTGACTTTGACAAATCATCAGATATAATGACAAAAGTTTTTATTAATAGCCAATCAGTCTATAGTATTAAAACGTCACAGTTTTTGATCACTAATACTATTACTTAATCTTTCTATCTCATGTCTACCCTCGTGTAATCCAGCTTATAAGTACCGTCTACATAACAGTTCCAATTAAAACTAAGTAGCTTCAACAAAATAATAGTATTTTCATTGTTAGAGGTAAGCTGTGGGAACAGGATAATCTGTTATAATTTGGTCGCGAACTAGTATAGGATGAAGGTAGAAATTAGTTTAACTTTTATCATCGTCTGCGCCTAGCTTTTTTTCAACTAAGTTGGGGTCGGCTTCCAGTCTAACTAGATGCAGCTGAATACATTTTACATAAATGAACTGCCTATCTGACCTTCGTAACCCAGTTCATCATTACAGCCGAAAGACATAGGGCTCCCCCAAGTGTCGCTAAATTGGCCGGTCATCGGTCCACCTAGTGGAAGGCCAGGGAGGCCTTCCACTAGGTGGACCGATGACCGGCCAATTTACCGTCTTCCGGTTCGCGGTCGCCTCCAGAATTTTTCGGCCCCATCGGCTATTCGTTCTGCGAGCAATGTGCCCTGCTCACTGCCACTTAAGTATAGCCATTCTTTGGGCTAAGTCGGTTTTCTTGCGGATTCCACAATCCAGTCAGTACTGGGTAATACGGCACCCCTTGGTAAGACTGGTTGTCGGACTTTCGGGCCACTGACGACCTGTAACGACTGTCAAAGATCTACAAATGACAGCCGGGTCCGTGCTTTTTGAGGAACAGAGGAAACTCGGATGCAATGGGTGGTCACCCATCCACGGGACAATCTAGGCAAGTGCGCTTAACCTGAAGATCGAACCGAGTGGCTGTCATTATTTTGCCAAGATCTGGTCCTGCTTACCCTGATGGGAAAAAGACTTGGGTATATAGGGTGACTGGTAATTATAGTGACCGATGCTTAAATACGTCATTGTACTCATGATAACAAACAACTTTCCCAAAGAAACATTTTTTATACTCATTCACTATCACAATAACACAACAGCCGTATGAAATTCGCGCGCGCGCGCCTATGACCTATCAGCTGTTAGTCGCGTGATGCCGTTCTGTCTCATTAATATCGTACCGTGCAACTGTGGGTAGGCGGAGTACCCTCGCGGCGCGCAATGATGAGTACAATCACGTGTTTAAGTATCGGTCACTAATTACCAGTCACCCTATATGTATGTATGTTACAGCCCTTGTAACACGAGAAGAGCCCATTTCCATTTACCGAGCCCTGTATATAAGAGTAGGGTGAAAAATACATGGAAAAAACATTTGGAGTATCTGCATAAAACTCTTTCTGTTAGTAAAAATGGTGTCAACATAAAAATGTACTTATCACATTTTTTTATTTGCATTTATATGACGAAATATTCTCATGCTCACACACAAAAGGGAAAATAGCAATGTGTTGCGGGTGTTACATACTTTTCAGGTCGACATATTTGATCCGGTAGTATTTTGTTGACAACAAAACTGACTCGAGGCAAACTCAGTTGGGCATCTACCATAACATCACGCCTGTATTCCCCGAAGGTAAGGCAGAGGTGTACCTAATAATACACCCACATTTCGCCGGTTACATTTGAGTCTCATGTAATGTGGTCGTGACGACCCGAATGGCGCAGCGGTAGTGAGGCTGCCTTACGTTCTTAGGGTCCCGCGTTCTCCCGGTAGGAGCAAATGTTTGTGTGATGAGCATGGACATTTGTTTTCGAGTCATGGATGTTTATATGTATAATAAGTATGTATTTACAAACAAAAAGTATCTATGTAGTATTATCAACTATCTGGTGTCCACGACACAAGCCTCGTTGCTTAGTGTGGCACCTAGATGGCGCTGTGTGTAATGTCCCGCGATATTTATTTATTTAACAGGGGGCGAGCATATTGACTTATTGAGAAATTTCTGATAGAAAAACTCAATAACACTGCCCGATCCGGGAATCGAACACAGGACTCCATGCTAAGTAATCGTGCTTGCGACCACTAGACCAACGAGGCAGTCAGTTGGTCATCTACCTTTGCTGAAATATGCTCGGGATGGGTCGGCACAATTCGTGGGAACTCGTAGCTAAATAATAATAGCTGCTGGAATCGATTTTCAGGTTAGCCACGCTTGCCTAGGTTGGTCCCTATATGGGTGACCCCCTTAATATACCGAAAATCCTCCGTGCCAGCCGTTGGACCCAGCTGTCATCTGTAGATCTTTGACAGTCGTTCTAAGTAGTCAGTGGCCCGAAAGTGTGACACCCAGTCTTACCAAGGGGTATCGTATTACCCAGTACTAACTGGGCTGTGGAGGTCAGATAGGCAGTCGCTCCATTTAAAATATTGGTATTCAGCAGCCTCCGGTTAGACTGGAAGCTAACCCCAATGTAGTTGGGAAAAGGCTAGGCTTATGCCGATGGGTCAATTCGATTTAAAGTGAGTGGTTTTTTTTTTCGTCACACCCCGACGTCGACTACGCCGCCTGGTTGTGTACAATCTTTCCGACCCGAACAGTGGGAATCACCCTTTATGTCAAAAAACCTCTGTTCATATATTTTAATTATAAATTTAAATGTGCATTTGTATTTTAAAAGGGGTTGAAGTAGAGTATCTTCCACAGCGTAAAATTTTCATGCTTTGTGTTGAAAAATAAAAGAGTTATATAGTTTTAAATAAGTTGGTCCAAATATCGTAACACATTTTCATTTTCATACGTATAATAGAAATTAAAAGCAAATGGAAAAATACTCTACGTTAGAAAGAAAAGAAAAAAATAAAAATTATTTATTTGTCGCAGGGACATGACGTGCATCATACAAAATGACAAAAAACAAAAAGAAAAAACTATAAACATACATCGCATAACAAAAAAAAATAAACGTTCGTAGCATTACACCCTGGTGTTTTGACGTCACGCAGTTCATAATATAATATTATGTTAAAATCTCTCTAATATTTTGTATTTTAAATGGGGTTGAAGCACATTTTTATGTTTGTTTACAGAAAAACATTTGAAATGTTTTGGTGCAAATGTAAGGAAATAATGTCGCCTTTTACTTGTACTTGTTATTGTAAATAAATGCATAAAACTGAAGTTTTATCTTCATCTTTTCAGAAAATGCCAAAACCGCACGACTGGTGGGACGAATCGTAAATAAACTTAAACTTCTGCAATATCGCGCAAATAAATGTGAATAAAGTCTTAAAACTAAGTCAATGAAAATAATATGTGCGAATTTCGTGACCAAAAATTAAGTAAATAAAAATACTTTTTTTCTTTTAAGGAATAAAACCGTCTGCATTTTGTGTTATTATAATGAGAATCTACCAATAACCCTTTCGTTGTTATTTAAGTTTGAAAATACAAAAAATTGTAGTTTTATGCATAATTCATTCAACTGTTTTAAGCATAATTCATCAAACTTAAATTGCGGCAGACGGGTTAACAATTTGTTCGAAACTTGAATGATGTGATTTTATAATAAATTGTTCGATTTTACGTTTGTTTTCTCCGCCCATTTATGCTAAGAATATTTCGATGTTATGTTGGTATGAACGTCTGTCAAATAAAGAACGTTGCGTCATCCTTTTTATTTTGACAGATGTCAAATATACTACGTGATCATCACATTTGGAAGTACAGTCACGTACGAAAGGGTGTACAACAGTATGCAAAATACGAAAGCGATTTTCGCGTAGAACATGAACATTGATGTGGGTATCTATGTAATCAAATTATTTGGTTTTTATCGTCTATGCAGAAGCTGTCTTTGATTCCATTGCAAATATTTCAGAAGGGTACAGAATACATAAATGTATACAGCTACCGGAATGGAAAATAAAAAATAAATCTGCAATGCCGCTCAAAACTTCAATACCTACCAAATGTATATGACAGCTGATTGTTTTTCGCAATTACGAAGTTGGCTCCAAGGAAAAGTTGTTCAAATCGCCTGTAACTCACCCTTATTTAAGGTCCCATTAAAATAGATGGACAAATTTTAACACAGCGTTCAGTACATCTAACCAAAGATATCCTAGCAAAAACACAATGATTAAAGTGATTTTATTTTGACCTACAATAATGAATTGCTAGCACTCTAGAATAAACACATCCATTATGGGTCGTAACTAAGTACGTAGTCAGTCACTTTTGATAACAGGACTGACTGGGTACCTACTTACGAGATTGGGCGCGGCGGGGCGCGAGTGCAAGTACCTACCCATACATTATGGGTAGGGCAATTTATTATTTTAGGTCAAAATAAAATCACTTTAATCAGCGTTTTTTTTTGCTTGGATATCTTTGGTTAGACGTACTGAACGCTGTTAAAATTTGTCCATCTATTTTAATGGGATCTTATATTATATTACTTATATTATATAATATATCACTTATATTATATCACTTTTTCTGTAAGAACAAACGCGTTTGGAAAAAAATACTAACACTTTTATGCAAAAACACACATTTTTGCTCACGAAATCATCATATCACCCCGCTCAGCACATGGCTTGTGCTATGTGGGATATCATGAGTAAAAATGACAAACTTTTGTAAAAAAATATATAAAGGATGAGTGCTCAAAAATGATTGTTTAGTGCTTTTCGAAGACACTTGGCTGCAGGATCAAGTTGTGTCTATCATACAAATGTATTGTCACCAGAGGTTTCTGCAAAATTTCAGCTCATCATCATTATCGTGTGGCTAGTGCCTAAGCCCATGGGCCTCAGACTTGGATTTACATGCCGTCAAGAAACATTTTTCAGGCATGCAGGTTTCCTCACGATGTTTCCCTTCACCGGAGCAAGTAATTATTATACAATACGCACATGAATCCAAAAAATCAGAGGTGCGTGCCTTGGGTTCGAACTCTCGAGACCTATGACTTGGCAGTCCGACGGTCACACCACTAGACTATTTCAGCTCAATCGGTAGGAGAACTGGTTTGAATACAGTTGCGAGATTTGACCAATATGTTCATACAAACTAACAACTTAACAAGGTAAATAAAATAAAATCTTACAATAAAACAAAATTAAACAGCGATGTTTCTTTTCGTAAGTTCAGTTGGTCACCTATTAAAAGTTGTTTTTAATCATAAGTACGTCAGAAATATATAATCCAAGTCATATAAGAGCCCTCTTAAATTACGGCGTTACATAACTATAATTATAACGAAATGTATTCCATTATTATAAACGTATAGGATATTTATGAGATGAAAAAAAATTGATGGTCTTCAAAGGAATCTACAAATTAGAGGTCCCAAATCAGGTCTCCGTAAGTTTTTGCCTGAACATGCATCGGGAGAATGATTATATTACTAAATTAGCGACCCGCCCCGGCTTCGCACGGGTGCAATGTTTTACATATAAACCTTCCTCTTGAATCAATCTATCTATTTAAAAAAACCGCATCAAAACCCGTTGCGTAGTTTTAAAGATCTAAGCATACATAGGGACAGACAGAGGGAAGCGACTTTGTTAAATACAATGTAGTGATAAATAAGTAAGTTATCTGAAATTAGCTTTAATATTATTGTAACAAATTACCTTGCAAGTTTGCGGTTATTTTGTAATACCCTTATTAAAGACAATGTTTACTAAAAATCCAAAATGGCCGACTCACTCATAAAACATTAATTAATTATACTATCCCTGTGAGGCTACTTTTAAATGAAGCTTTAAACATTAAATAAACTAAAAGGACAAAAGTCACCAAAGTAGTTTAGGATCCCGTAAACTAACAGTTAAAGTAAATAGCTAGACTTTTATGTTGATTAAACAAATTAACGAGAGTTTATGTGTCCACCAATCAACACGGAGATAATGTCATTAAGGCAGGTTTTTGTTTGCACTATTAATTAGGATAGGACGAAAATAAATGGATTAATGGCCGTTTTCATTATCATCAAGCTAAGCAATGCTTAAATCTACCCTGTTCAAAGGTGTTTTGCCCGTTTGATGACTTTGCTTGTTATTTTTATGTATTTTATTTAATATTTTTAGCATTCCTTATTCAAAAATAATTTTTTTTCACTGTGCAACAGCTTGGATTTGTCTGTTATGTTGTATATGTTTTTTTTTTCAAATAAATAAATAAATAAAATTCTTCTCCATAGAGATCTACACTTTAAAATGGGCAATTACAGTCCATATGACAGTTATTATGGTCTTGTGACTGGGACTTAATAATAATACCAGCCTATTACTGTCCCACTGCTGGGCAAAGGCCTCTTCTCAACAGAGAACACACGAGCATTGATCACCACGCTTGCTCAAGAAGGGTTGGCGATTTCAGACTTTTATAAGTCCAGGTTGCCTCACGATGTTTTCCTGCACCGATGTCTGTGATGTCCAAGATAAACTTAGAAAGTACATATGAATTGAAAAAGTCACATTGGTACTTTCCCGGATTTGAACCCACAACCTCATGCATGAGAGGCGAGGCCTGAACCTTTGGGCCTCTTGGACTTAAAACTGTATATTTTTATTTTAGACTATTAGAAAGCCTTAGAGGCACTTTTTGTCTTTCATTGAAATAAATGCTCTGAATTTGAGTTCTAATGAAAAATTAGCATTTTTTCCGATAGGATATCATCTAATAACTCCTCCCGCTCTGGGCTGAGCAGGAGGGAGTGTCAGACTTTTACTTTTACTAAAACCCATCCATGTTCCTTCCTTTGCCCTTTGTGTTCCAGGGCCGCGGTATCTCTTTCGAACAGTCCCGCAACCCTGGCAGGCATCGGTCCTTTCGGACCCCTTCCCGTTTGCTGACATCTCTCTGAGGCGCGCGTGGAACACGAACGCGCCGTCGACACGGCCTGTCGTCGGCCAATGGGAACCCCTCCTACCGTCAGTATGGATCCCGACGGTGGCGCATTCCGAGGCCCATGAAAGCACATGGCGTCGGACTTTTGCAATGCCACCTTTTTTTTTTTTACAGATTGGAAATCATCAAATGACTCCTCCCGCTCTGGGCTGAGCAGGAGGGAGTGTCAGACTTTTACTGACTAAAACCCATCCATGTTCCTTCCTTTGCCCTTTGTGTTCCAGGGCCGCTGTATCTCTTTCGAACAGTCCCGCAACCCTGGCAGGATGCAATGCCACCTCGAGACCCAATTGCCGGATTCACGTAAAATTCTTTCAGGACCAAATACATCTATTTATCGAAATATTAAGTTAAAACTTTACATTTCACCTATTTTCCATCAACTTGAATAATCTTATTAAATTGTAATTGAAAAATCATCAATGCAAACTGAGGTTACAGAGTTAATCTCAAGTTCTGTTAAAATGCACCACTCAAAAATCTCCCATTTTTCGAAGAAATTGTAGTGGTTTTCTGGATCGTTGACGGTGTTGAATTTCAAGGGGCCTTAAATGACCGGTTTAGCAGAATCGTTGTTCGTAAACTTGTCACAAAGTGTCAATTCATAATATTAATTGCGTCTTATTTTATTATCCTTTTATAATTCTGCTCAAGTCGCCATTTTAGACCCCCAGATGTCTTTTATAGTTTACGTTTTGAATATATATGTATATGGGACTGATTTCACTAGATAGTAAATACCATAGATAACGTTGAAATAGTTTGACATATTTATTTACTTCTTCTTAGCGTATTGATGGCAAAAAGTTCAAATGTGTTTAGCCCAAAACTCAGCCAAGCGAACCCTGCTCACTGATGCAGTGAGTAGGTCATCAGGTGCGCAGGTGGTAGGGCATGCGGTGCAAGATGGAAGGTAAGCCATTGTCTGTGGGGAGGCGCCGCATTCGCACTTGAGGTTTGAGCCGTCGTATTAAACGTATTTAACTGTTAATAAGAGATGGTGGGCTGTTACATTATGACAAAACTATGTTCACATAGCATAAGTGAAAGCGAGTCAACCCATTTAAAAAAATAGGTTAAAATCTTCCTCTTTTCTACGCCGCGCGCCATCTTGAAAGACCATTTTCCTCTCACGGGGTGACACTATTGAAGACCGTTCCCATTGTCCCATTTCCATTCATTTCTACATAGTGGTATCTTGCGTAATACCTTAGATACATAGATGTTACGTAAGAGAAAACTGTAGTTTTCCATCTGAATTTTTTCTACTGAAAATGTTTTAAAAAACTGTGGCGTCAATGGGGGCTATCGTTTTTGAGCTCACCAAATTGCGCCACAGTCAAGTAAGGTCCTGTCAATAATTCTATTTTATACTTTAAAGTACCAATAACTTCATAAAAAGTTTATTTTATTACGTATAACAACATAGTGTAAACTTTAGATACATATTTACAATATTTTCCCTAAAATTAGCAAGCATGAAACATTTAAAAATCATTTTACCTCTAAGTACTAACAAATAAGATCCCAAGTTGCTACTTAAAATCTTCACGTCATAATTAATCAGGAATGGCTCAATCTAGACTGCAATCGTAAATATTAGTAAAAATACGTGATAAAAAAGCACGCAACGCGCGAATACTACAAGACATCTGACATTTCAGTGACCTCGCGCTACACTACCGCCTCTAGCGGCGAATTCTAAAGCGATAGCCCGCATTCTCTATAGGTACATCACTTCGAAATTCGAACAGTGTCTCGTTGTACATCCGCAATGATTTACTTTTAAAAACAAATGAGTTCGCTTTCAAATTGTGTGCGCTCACTTCAGTGAGGTGAACTAGTGTAGTTTACAGAATAGCACACGTGTTCCACGTCTGTAATACGTGGTTTTTGCAGACGCTAGCCAACTTAACAGACAAAGTTGAAATGTCTCATGTGCTGCTAATTTCACTGAAAATTATACCCTTTAGAGATGAAGTTTAAACGTGTGATGTGCCTGGAACTTCCTAGTACTTTACAAACTAGAACACTGTGATGCTTCTTGGTGATATAATAGGTATGTTGCTACCACCATACCACACAGGGAGGAACGGCCACCGACGCATAAACGGTAACCACGTATTTAGTACATCATTCTGAACCCCGGACATAGAATTTTTTCAGCGGTAATTTAAAAAAAAACAGCCGCCATGCTTATACCATAAAAACAATATATGTAAAACCCAGAAGCCATAAGCGCGCCTAATATTGAAGCCACAAAAACTACCCTTTTAAGAGTAGTTTGACACGCAGACGGATCAGTTACTCTGTGAACGTCGTATCGCGCTTTGATAATACAGGGTGTAACAAGACCCTTCACGAAGCCATCAACCAAGCATTATGTAGGTACATCAAACTAAGTAACTTTACGCAAAAATTATTGCTGGGAAACGACTTTTTTTTTTGGGGTGAAAAATCACGTTTTACGGTAGGACTCAATGTAACGGATTCAAAACATTGTACTGATGGATGGATTGAATACTATGGGGGTCGTGGAGATGTTTACCCCTCCAAGTTCATATAATCCCACAGAGTGACTTTTTCATGAAATAGCTATTTAATGGGGTTATATTTTTATTGACCTAAAAAAAGCATTTGACACGGTGTCTCATAAAATCTTATTATTAAAGCTAAAAAGCATTGGAATCAGCAGAGAAATGTATAATATCCTTTCCTCATACCTAGAAAATAGGAAACAAATAGTTAAAATGGGAAACGCGATGAGTGGAGAATCTCCCATCGAATTCGGTGTTCCCCAGGGATCCCTGATTTCCCCCCTTTTATTTGCTATTTATATAAATAATATAAAAGACTTAGGCTTAATTGGACAACTAACTTTGTATGCTGATGATACTTGCCTTTTCTACTTCGGTAACAACATAAACACCATTATATCCGACGCTCAAAAAGATTTAGACAAATTGTATAACTGGTTTAGCTCCAATTTACTTACTATAAACGCATCAAAAACATCATACATGATATTCTCGGCTAAAAATAAAAAAATCTCTGACCACCCAGCCTTACACATAAACAACACTAAAATCACCAAAAGTAACTGTGAAAAATACCTCGGACTTAGGTTAGACAACAAACTCAATTGGCAAGCACACACTGATTACATAAAATCAAAAATAACATCGCTAATGGGTTCAATGCGTGGGTACATAAATAACATTTCAAAAAAAATCCGCTTCAACATTTACAACTCATTAATTCGCTCACATATCAATTATCTAATCGAAATCTGGGGTTGCGCCACAAAATCTACAATTACAGATCTACAAATAGCTCAAAATAAAATAATTAAACTTCTATTCAACTACGATTATCACACACCCACATCCGAACTATAGAAAAACACCAAATTAATGAGCATTCTTCAACTTTACACATTCAATTCCTGCGTTCTCATTAGAAAAATCCTTAACAAAACCATACACACACACATAACCTTCAATACGAAAACATCCAAATACAGCCAAAGAAACCCTAACCAAATACAGACACGCCCCCCGCGAACGCAATATGGCCGGAAAAATATAAAGTACGAAGGTGTTCAACTTTATAATAATCTACCGGCGGATATCAGGAACACATCTTCTTTCAGCTTATTTAAAGCTAAACTTAAGCAGTACGTCACCAACAACACAAAACATTTAAGCTAGTATTTTACACAATAATAATTATGTCGACATCCAACCTACCTACATTAACAAATTAAACTACTGGACTATCCTTTGCCTTAGTTATATATTTATTCAATAAGTGAACAATGTAAGTTCTTTTAGAGTAAATAAAGAATCTTTAAACCTATATGAACTTCGAGGAATGTAAGAAAAAATGTTTTTTTTTTGTCGCAGGGACATGACGTGCGTACAAGAAATAAATTAACAATAATCATTCAACACATAACAAATATTATAAATACACAGGACATATAGGTACAAAGAAAAATAAATACAAATATAAAAAAATAAAAATAAAATAAATATATTGATGATTTGAATGATTATAATTCTGTAACTCCATACGTGTCACTGGCGCGATTCATATTTTCATCAACATACAACATGACACTGACCTGCAAATTGCAATAAACTTAAGAAAATTTAAATTTCGCGGGCTACCCTTGCGCTTCCACCTTAATGTAAGATTTTTACTTTAAACACCTCCACGACCATCGCAATATTCAATCCATCCATCAGCACAATGTTTTAAGTGCGTTACATTGAGTCCTACCGTAAAACGTGATTTTTCACCCCAAAAAATAAAGTCGTTTCCCAGCCATAATTTTTGGGTAAAGTTACTTATTTTGATGTACAGACTGTTTGCTTGACGGCTTCGTTAAGGGTCTTGTTACACCCTGTATACTGAGTTGAAAACCTAACATATTATGCTCAAGGTAGGTACTGAAACAGGAACCGTAGAACTTCCCGTTAAGTAATAGTTACACCTTATCTACGAGTTATCAGGCCCAAAGCTTTCCCAAGTACTGAGGATTAAGTTACAAAATATGACTCTAACAAAGATATCCAATTACGAGTGCCTGCCTAAGTTTAAGTAGGTGCTAGGGTGGAATTTATAAAAAGACAGGGTGAAAGTATGGTAGGGTAGTTCAAGGGAAGTTTAAATTAGATACTAACTTGAGATTTTGGAAATTATTGTTATTTTTCTCGTAGTAAGAAAAGAAGGAGTAAGAAATCTTAAGTTATTACCTTTAAAGTACATTTGTCTTGCAGTGAGAAAGTTGCTTTTATATGTATACTCATTATATGCCTAGCCTTTTCCCAACCATGTTGGGGTCAGCTTCCAGTCTAACCGAATGCAGCTGAGTACCAGTATTTTACATGAAGCGACTGCCTACCTGACCTCTACAACCCAGTTAGTACTGGGTAATACGATACCCCTTGGTGAGACTGGTTGTCAGACTTTCGGGCCACAAAGACATAGAGAAATACATGTCGGGGTGTCAGGATTTACTCCGCTAGGCTTCTACATCATGTGGGCTGACGATAGGTTTCGTGCTATGAAAAGACACTGAGCGATACACACTGTTTCCAGCAAATATAACGAATTACTTGAGATTACAACTTAGCACAATAAAACGGGGCACAATGAATCGGGTACAGTTCTAAGAGGTCTTAACTGCGCCGCGATCAGACACTGACTGTCGTCCTGGCTCAGAGTTTTTGACCATCAGGGCTCTGTGACAAGCACGCTGTGGTGTGAGTAGACTAGTAAGTAGATCGCGTGATGTCACCACCGCGTACTTGTAATTCATTTTAAGCCCGTACCAATGACCGTCTCCGACATACATATGTTCGTAGGATATGGTAAGCACAAAGTTGTTAATAGAAATAACATGTTCAGGACATATCCACAGCTAGACGCGGCAGACGAATATTTACATTAATTACACTTGATAACACTAAAATATTAACACTAAAATGTAAAAAGGTAACTTTTACGCACATACCTATACCTTACCTAGCTCACTTACTTACACTAACTACTTGTAATGACTGTCAAAAATCTACAAATGCAGCCGGGACCATTACAGCTAACGTGCTTTCTGAGGCACGGAGGAAACTCGGTATGTCATGGGCGGTCACAAATCCACGGACCAACCTATGCAAGCGCGGCTTAACCTGAAGATTGACTCAAGTGGCTGTTATTATTTGGCTACGAGCTCTTCGCACTTAATCTTGGTGCAAGACCTTCTGACAACTCGCTAACACCTAGCCATTTTAAAATTTAAACGCCCTAACTCGAAATAACCTAAGTTATAACCTACTTTAGCTCAGCTCCCAGGGCATCAGATACTTTAGGCGTCTTCGCGACGTAATTCTGAAGCCTAATGAAACGGAGTACGCCTGACAGACGTGTTTAAATTAGCGACTTTAAGTGTTTATTGCTGAGCTTTAGTTAAGGGTTAATGGGGTAAGTAGAAAAATCGTCAAGGTAAAATCGCTAAGGACAACTACAGTATAATACTAAAACATTGGCCTACAATTTAATCCTCGTAGACCAGATCTGAATACTCGTGGTATGATCGGCAACAGAAATTGGTACGGGATGCAGCTGGTTACTAGATAAAGCGACTGAAGAAAGAAAGAAACGGAAAGAAAGAAAACATTGGCACATGCCAAAAGTGCACACAACTTACAAATAAAGTGAAATAACTTAAATCTAAACAGAAACAAGAATGTGTACTACACGTACCACTAAAAATCGGGTTTTTTTTTTCAATTTGTAGCCTATGTTAGCCATAATAACAAGTCGATTGACACCTTATTCATCAAAATCGGATGAATAGTTTAGGCGCTACGGAAGAACATACGTAAATAACATACATACATAGACTGCTAAAATCCTAACCCTTCTTTTTGGCTTCGCCGTAGTCTGGTAAAAAGAGAGATAATATATTATTGTGTTTTTATTATATAAAGAATTATCATATTTGCAGAGATTTTGTCTCTCCTCAAACGAACAAAAAACGAACATTGATCACCGCGTCAGCTCATTGCGTATTGGCTAGCTAACATAACAACAAAAATAAACTCTGAATTTCAAATGAATCATTACACAAACAAATATTTACAAAACGGACGAGTTACGTCACTGTAAACAAAAAATAATTAAAAATCCTGACTGAAAGCAATAAATTATTGCCGGTGAAAATAAAAAGCTAAAACGCCCACAAATAAGGTCGAATTCGAAATGAAGGTTATGATGTACGCAGTCTGTTGTTCTCTCAAAATTATGGTTTTAATACAAAAAGTTTCTTCCTACGCGTAGCCACGATCTCGAAAGTCTGGCAACCAGTTTACCAAGGGTATTGTAAAGAGGTTCCCAGGAACTGAGTTGTGGAGGTTGTGGAGGTCAAATATGTAGTCGCTTCATGTCAAAAAACCTATTTGATTAAAAAAAAACTACTAAAAAAATTCAAAACTTTTCCGGTAATCACAGATGATCACTTTGGAAGAGCTCGTTATTACGTATATTTTAAGATCGGCAGTAACAGGCAAATTCGTTAATCTATGTAGCCACAGGACAGGGAAACCTTCATAGCCGACTTGATCTAACTATGAGAGCCATACCCATATGCTTTCAGAGAATTATCATTAGCACTTTACTTGGTAATATTGGCTTAAACGATGTCCCGTACGTAAGCACAAAGAACCGGCCAAGTGTGAGTCGTCATAGTAAGGGAGCCGCCCTTTAATTTTTAACTTATTTTTTTGTTAAAGCGGCAGCAGAAATACACATTCTGTGATAATTTCAACTGTCTATCTATCAAAGATCATGAGATGCAGCCCACTGACAGACAGACGGACGGACAGTAGAGGTTTAGTCTTTGGTTACCCTTCTCCTTAACGTGTCAATGGGTAGAACTGAGTGGTCTATGGTCCAGAACTGAGCCACGAGTTAGGCGCTTTCAGTTGAGTAGGTACATCAGTTTCTGTAGTGTAAAAAATGAACGTCGAATTTCGTCACAATGCTTCGGCTGGTCTGATGTTTTACTTATATTTTACTTTGGAAGAATCCTTATGAAACTTCCTTCGTAGACTCTCGAATATAAATTCATAAGACCATAAATTAGTTTTTCACGCTCCGTATGAAACTTGCGTGACGAAACCTTGTCACGTCTAGATTGTGTTATAAATAATATATTGTATGTTACTTGGATACTTAAATGCTGCCTAATCTTGTTGGTTTGAAAAGTGTTCATCCCTAATATCCATTTACTTCGTGATCCAAACTGTCTTATCGTACTAGTATGATAAATACGAAAGTTTGTTAGGACAGATGGATGGATGTTACTCTATCACGCAAAAACTTCTAAACTGATTTGGATGAAAGACACACGGGTAGCTGTCCTCGTAGCGGGGATCGGCGGCGGCGACCTCTCGCGTCCGGCCTTGGTTCAATCCATGGTCCGGAGCGAGCAGTATGGGACGCCGTCACCTCCTTCTGCGAAGCAGTCATGCTAGCGAAGGAGGTGGCATAACGTGCGAAAGGGAAAGGGAGAGAACCCCACGTCCCAGCCGCCGTGGGAGACGCACCGGGCGTCGGGGGCCACGTGGTAGCTTCCGAACACGAAGAAGAATAAGACTTCTGTTACTCGTCATCTTAGCAGATGCATGGTATTGTAGATATTTTATCACCGTTGTGATCACTTGCAATTATGTATGACTATTTGTTTACCATCCACTAGTTCACTACATAGTATAAAACAAAGTCGCTTCCCGCTGTCTGTCCCTATGTATGCTTAGATCTTTAAACTACGCAACGGATTTTGATGCGGTTTTTTTAATAGATAGAGTGATTCAAGAGGAAGGTTAATATGTATGTCGGGGTGGCAGAATTTACTTCGCTAGGCTTCTACATCATGTGGGTAGACGATGGGTTTCGTGCTGTGAAAAGACACTGAGCGATACACTTTTTCTAGCAAAACTAACACGGGGCACAATGAGTCGGGTACAGTTCCAAGAGGTCGTAACTCCGCCGCGATCAGACACAGACTGTCGTCCCGGCACAGAGTTTGTGACCAACAGGGCTCTGTGACAAGCACAGTGTGGTGTGGGTAGACTTTGTAAGTAGGTCACGTGATGTCACTACCGCGTACTTGTGATTCATTTTAAGCCCGTACCAATGACCGTCTCCGATATGTATAACGTTGCACCCATGCGATGCCGGGGCGGTCGCTAGTAAAAATATAATAGCGTAGCTATTCCCTGTATCGTTATGGATGTATGTTTTGACATCCAGTCTTACTAATGAGTTTTGTGTTAAGGGGGAAGACGACTATTTGAAAAAAAATTTCTACATGAAAAAGTTATTCAATGGGATTAAATTAACTTAGAGGATTGTATTGATGATTTTAGTGATTATAATTTAGTTCAGCCATATTTGTTGCGGTCGCGAATGATATTTTAATCGACATACAACTGACACTGAGCAGCAAACTGCAAAAAACGTAAGTAAATTTGAATTACGGCCTACGGCGGCTCTTCCACTTTAACTCGATAGCTGGGATCTAGCGGTCAGATAGGCAGTCGTCTCTTGTAAAGTTGTAATATATATTTAGATAGAGACTAGGCAGATGATGTTAATGAATGGCCTGCCAGCCTGCTTTTACTCTAGACGTACTTAAGTATCATCACTCATGCTCTTTAAAACTCCCAAAAATGTGATAAAACTGTCAGCTACCGAGAAAAATATACATTTGAATGCTCCATTTTAAAGCTACCCTACTTTACCAGCCTACATGTCATTTGGGCGCCATTGGCCCCGGCTAGGGTGATGAGCTTACGCGGGGGCTGAAGCGGGAGCGACATTGACTACCCAGCTTTGCCCCAACTATGTTAGGGACGGCTTCCAGTCTAACTGGATGCAGCAGAATACCAGTAGTTTTCATGAAACGACTGCCTATCTAATACAGTAATACAGAACCCCCTGGAAACTGGGTACTGACTACCTGTAACGACTTTTAAAGATCAACAAATGACAGGACCAACGGCTTAACGTTATTTCCGAGGCACGGAGTGTCTGACAACCAGTTTTAGCAAGGGGTATCGTATTACCTAGTCCTAACTGGGTTGTGGAGGTGAGATAGGAAGTCGCTCCATGTAAAATTCTGGTATTCAGCTGCATACGGTTAGACTGGAAGCCGACCCCAACATAGTTGGGAAAAGGCTAGGCAGATGATAATTTCTTTGTAGAAATACGTAATGCTTTCACTTTTGATTTTGCCATCATCATTATCGTAGACTAGCTATTGCCTGCGGCTTCACTCGCGTTTTGGTCGGATATTATCCTACAGGCACGTTGTAAATATAGCCTATGGAACTAGAGCATTATGTAGCTTCTTATTTGTCAAATAATTATTTAAATCGGTTCAGTAGATCCAGAGATTACCCATACAACCTCACAAACTTTAACTCTTTATTATATTACTAGTGGCCCGTCCTGGCTTCGCACTGGTGTTTATGTTACTCAGGATGAATGTAGCTTTCTAATGGTGAAAGAATTTTTGAAATCGGCGCAGAAGTTTTTGAGTTTATTCATTACAAACACACACAAAAATACAAATCTTTCCTCTTTATAATATTAGTGTAGATTATTTATTATATTAAAAATGCCACTATGCGTAGGCCCTCTGGGGGGTTACTACGGCGTCTTTAAGCTGCTGTAATTCCAGTGTGGGAAAGAGACAGAGCTATACAGGTCATCTAGCGCCATTTCTTTTCTACACTGGAATTTCAACTGCTTTAAAACGTCATGGTAGGCCACCAGATCGCTCTCGCTTGCGCGCCCGCTACCGCCCAAGCCACCGTGCGGTCACCCTTAACCCATTATCATATCACACTCGTCGAGCTAAGTACCTCTGCAGGTAATCGTCGAGACCTCTTGTATGTAACGAGATATTTAAATTAATGGTATTAAATGGACCGGAGTTAAAACGTGGGATTAAAGGGGTTAATTTTAGACTAGGAACGGTGTGATGATTTGTGTTATTAGTTATTTAGAATAGTCGAGTAACCTTCGTCCGCATGAAATTATTATAAACATATTACTTGCCAATTTGAATCAAATTTTGTTTACAATTACAAGCGTTTTAATTTTTTTGCACGGGACTCTAATTCATTCTTAAGTATCTATTAATTACTTTTGCCTTTTTTATATTAGTTACTTTTGCCTTTGTGCAAGTGTGAGAAAAATTATTTTAAAAGATTATCTTTCAAATGATTTCTCTTAATACTAAATAGGCTTGCGTTTGGCCGCAACGCGCCTGATATAGTGGAGCACGCTTGCCTAGATGAAACCGATTCACTTGAATTTTGAAGAGATCTTGATTTTAATGATCGGGAAACAAAGTAGCCGGCAGTGAATTCCACAGACTGGTGGTTCGTAAAATAAATGTGGAAGCATAGCGCTTTGTTCGGGTCTGTGGAACTTCAACAATGTAACGGTGACGATTCGCCATCTCTGCTCGTCCGATGATAGAATGTTTCTATGTAATTCTATGAAAACAGCAATGTATTCATCTATTCTAAGAGGCGCTTCATGTGGTGCGGCGCCTTTGCCGTTGTGGTTTGCGGTTCACAAATTGTATCTTCAAATGTAAAATTCATCATGACATGTTATCCTCACGAAGATGCTGTCAGTTGGGACTGCGCATCTCTTAGCTGTCCCGGTTTATTTTAACTGCTTTGTTCCTAAATTGTTGATTTAATCTTTTACTCTGGACGCTCTTAATGTGCACGTCTTTCTACATAGTTCTCACATATATTTATAATCTCAACATGAATGATGTAACCAAGATCTTGTGGCAATATTTTTGATTGAAAAGAGTGTCCATGCAGTTTCTTGCCCATTTTTTTCCATAGAGATCTACGCTTTGGAATGGGCAACTACGGTACTTTCACAAGTTATTATGCCTTGTGTTGGTGACTGTGGCTTCGCCTTCTTTGTTTTTCTGACATTCAAACGTGCCTGTTATGGTCTAATTGAAATAAATGCTTTGAGTTTGAGTTTATGTCTGTAAAATCGTAATTTGATTCAGAATAAGTTATTACTTCATTTGGTTATTACTTAGCTCCTTGGCTGCAGTTATTGATTAATTCTACTTTCAATTATGCTCGAGCGAGCGCCCTTTTTATTAATATTATTCTTTTTATTAATTGTATTGCCTTTATTTATCTTTTTGACAAATAATTAACATTTTTAAATATTCCTTGTAAAAAGCAATATAAAAACATTTACAAATATAAAAAATTGTTGCCCACCGGTATCGGGAACAGGGTCCAAGCTACCGGTGGTCAGGGGTCCAGAGAGAGGAACCTCCTAACAATACGAGCCGTGTCCAGGAGTACCGCTTTCTGAATCAAGCCATTGATCCAGCTGCCTAACAAGAGCCTCCTCAGGTATTGATTGAGGCTCTTAGCAATTAACCCATGGGCTGATACGACTATCGGCACAATGAACGCTGAGTCCACATCATTATTAATTGTATTATTATTGAGATTTTACCGTTATTGTGAGCCTGCCGTAATAAAAAATTGTATGCCAAGTCTTGACAAGGGACTGACACGATTGTTGTACTCATATTAGGAACTAATTATTATGCAAAACGATCCATGTCTAGACAAATAAACCCAGGCATCAAAAAATAAAATAAGCCTTTAATATTGTTTTAAATAGAGTATTTCAAATATACAGGGTGTAACAAGACCCTTAACGAAGCCGTCTACCAAGCATTAAGTACATGAAACTAAGTAACTTTACGCAAAAAATATTGCTGTTTGACGATTTTTTTTTTGGGGTGAAAAATCACGTTTACGGTAGGACTCAATGTAACGTACTCAAAACATTGCGCTGATGGATGGATTGAATAGTGTGGGATCGTGGAGGTGTTTAAGATGGAAGCGCAAGGGTAGCCCGCGAAATTTTAATTTTCTCAAGTTTATTGCAATTTGCAGGTCTTTTTTCGGTTTGCAGGCGCCAGTAACACGTATGGAGTTACAGAATTATAATCATTCAAATCGATTCATATTTTCATCAACATACAACCTGACACTGACCTGCAAATTGCAATAAACGTAAGAAAATTTAAATTTCGCGGGCTACCCTTGCGCATTCACCAGTAAAAATCTTACATTAGAAAACATGTATTAAAAAAAAAAACATGAGAAGAAGTTGAAAGTTTGACCCCCAATATCTCCGTAACTAATAGAAGGTTCCCAGGTACGGTCTATAATAAAAAAAATATCGCAACTTTCAGCTTCGTTAAGAGTCTTGTTACACCCTTTAAATTATCGGCTTTTATCATCAGCTCAACCTTTATAACCTCACAAACCAGGTTTTAAACCTCCAACCTATGCATTCAGTACACACTTGAAACTCAGGTCCAGAAACTCCCAGACTACAATTCAGCTAGAACTACCAATTAATCAGTGAGCTATCTGCTAGACCGTTGACAGGCAGCCTTGCGATAATTCCCAAGTTTCAAATTGATTAATTTATTTACCCTCGAAATTCGGTTATTTATGACACCTGTCAGAATGTTTGCCGTTCTTACCCCTCTGAGAAGGAGAGGCTGGAATAGGTAATGGATTTCAATCGTCTTGCGAATCTAGTTTTCCAGTTGCGATGACATTAGGGTGTGCAATGGTGCGAATTAATTTACTATGTGACGTAAAAAAAGAACAATAGCAAAAGAGCATCCTACAGGTATTTTTTGAAATCCATACTAATATTATAAAGAGGTAAAATTTGTTTGTTAGTTTGTATGTAGGGGGTAATCTCTGGATCTACTGAACCGATTTTAAAAATTATTTCACTGCTAGGAAGCTACATTATCCACGAGTGTATATTTACAACGTGCCCGTGGAATAATTTCCGACCAAAACGCGAGCGAAGCCGCGGGCAACAGCTAGTCTCAAATAAAACTTGTAAAATCTGGACTATTTGTAACATACCTACATTATATTAAGTAACTATTGAGGAGCCCGTGGCTAAATGATGACAGCCGCTCGGGGCGATCTTCAGGTTAAGCCGCGTTAGCCTAGGTTGGTCCGCGGATGGGCGACCACCAATACTACCGAGTTTCCTCCGTGCTTCGAAAACCACGTTAAGCTGTTGGTCCCGGCTGTCAATTGTAGATCTTTGACAGTCGTTACAGGCAGTAGCCGAAAGCTTAGTAGGCCGAAAGTCTGGCAACCAGTAAAAGGTATCGTATTATCCAGTATTAACTAGTTTGTGGAGATCAGGGGGCCTAAAATGGCTGCTTCATCAGAATCATAATACGAATCACGTTAAAAATTGAAAACTCTTAAAATGGACTTTGTGGTCATGACCATAAAGACCATTTTAAATTGTTAACGTGATTCATATTATGATTCTGTTAAAGCTTCCATTTTAGGCCCCCAGATAGGCAGTCGCTCCATGTAAAATACTGGTATTAAGCTGTATCCGGTAAGACTGGAAGCCACGCCAACGTAGTTGGGAAAAAGGCTAGGCAGATGATGAAATTAACTACTCGTAACTATTGTTACGATTCTTACAGGAGCGTCTTAAGCAAGTATACATCCAGGGTAGCGGGACTGTTCGAAAGAGATACCGCGGCCCTGGAACACAAAGGGCAAAAGAAGGAACATGGATGGGTTTTAGTCAGTACAAGTCTGACACTCCCTTCCGTTCAGCCCAGAGTGAGAGGGGGGGTCATTTGATGATTTCCCATCCACTAAAAAAAAGCAAGTATACATTATAAAATGTAAGTAGGCATAGTTACAAAAAGAATGTGATTAATAATAAAATTCAAGGTCAAAATTTAATCATTAGAAAGGCTCTTTAGTAAACTGATCCCACACAGGTGGGACCCGCGGGTCCAGTCGACTTAATGCATTTGTGCATTGGTCAACTGGACCCGTTAGCCAATTTTGTGATTTGTATAGTCAAGTAGAAAAGTTTTCTTGATATTTAATCTAAATCTATTGTAGCAATTATACTAAGAGATTTGTCCCGTAGACACTTGAAAACCTATTTGACTTTGTCTTGTTCAGTCACCATCTGTTTCCGTCTATTCCTAGTCGTCACCAACGGCTTCGTCACCACTGGCGACAAACAGGAAAAAAATACACGTTTGTTGCAATAAAGACTGCGATTGAAAATCGTTCATTAAAAGAATCTTATGATTATTCTTTCTTTATCGTGAGGTTAGTGCCTAACCTGGTGTCAGACTTTCAATGGCACCCATGGGCCTCTGACTTGGCTTTACATGCCAGCGAGAAATATCTCCCAAGCATGCTGGTTTGGTTTCCTCACGATCTTTTCCTTCACCAAAGCAAGTGATAATTATACAATAAGCACATGAATCCGAAAAATCAGAGGAGCGTTTCTTGGGTTCGAATTCTAGACCTGACTTGGCAGTCAGACGGTCACACCACTAGGCTCTCACTTTTATTGACGAGATAAATTATGTCATCCGTAAAGAGTTTGTAAAAGCAACATTAACAAAAACAATGCAACACAAAATAAAAACGAACAAAAAAATATTTCAGTAATTTTGAACTAAAACTCGGGAAACGGACGGGGTAGCAATGTCGCAAAAGGCACCCCTTTGTGTCTCCAATATAACTGAGCGCTTCAGCTTTCAACTCCTGTTTATTTTCAATTTCAACCCTCAAAAAACTATTGTTTGCCGTCATTTTGGTGATAGCAAACAGAGCCTAGCACGAATGCGTAACGTGAATGTTACGTAAATTCGTTTTTTTTTTTGCATAGAACATTAAACAAAGTCACACTATGCTATAACATTAATCAGTAATCAAATGCCAATGTTTGTTATATGTTTTAAACAGCATTGAATATTATGATATTTTTTCTTTATTGTTGTTTTTAATTACTTATTCATTGTATGTAAAATTTCTAATTTCAATAATTTTTACATATGTTATGTAGCCGTTTTCTGTGCATGTGGTGTTAACCTGTAATTAATTGTTGCACTTGCAAATGTTACTCTAGTCATTAAATCAGAAATGTATATAGTTTAAACAATTGTTGGTTAACCTAAATAAATAAATAAAAATAACATTCTGGTTTGACATTTTGAGAGAAGCACAATAAGTATCCTAGTATAAGTACCCATAGATAAACAGACCAAGGCTGTAGACCCCGAAAGGGTTTTAGAGAGGTGTACTGTACAACATAACTGATGAAATGTGGATGTACTAGGAAGTACATCCACATTTCATCTGTTAAGTTACCGTTGCATGTAATAGGCGGTGAACCTATTGCCATCAATCAGGCACAAATTTAGACTCTGGGCTACTGAGAAATTCTTAGTGGAAAAATCTCGGGAATGGAACCCAGTACACAGTAGTAGCGCGTGCTGACCTTTAGTCCAAAGAAAGTCTTAAAAATTCGCTTAGTCAGGAGGTACCTACTCTTAATACTAGGTAAATAGTATCTGCAAAATGAGTATTTTTTATCGTCTGAATTTTATGTTACAATTAGTACTGGGCGCTTTTATGTTAGGCCTACATTGACAGGGGTGAAAAACATTGGTTGTAGGTATCTCTTTTGTTTTTTCAGTATTGTTGATTGACGCGAATATGGCAATGTTTGGATACTTAAAAACCTGCACAGGTTTTTAGGGTTCCGTAGCCGAATAGGAAAAAACGGAACCCTTATATATTCGCCATGTCTGTCTGTTCGTGTATGTGACAGCCACTTTATTCCGAAACTATTAGGACTATACAGTTGAGACTTAGTAGGTAGATGTATTTTATGAACCGCTTTACGATTTTTATACAAAAAAAAATAATGGGGGGCTCCCCATACATGGAACTGAAGCTAAAAAATATTTTTTTCATCGAACCTATACGTGCGGGGTGTCTATAGATAGGTCTTAAAAAATGATATCAAGGTTTTTAAAACCATTTTTTCTCAAAGTCAATCGTTTGAATGATAGACACTTCCAAAGTGGTTAAATATGTGTCCCCCCCTCTAATTTATAATGTAAGAGGAGGAAAATTCTGAAAAAATGTAAGATTGTAGATCAAAAATAAAACTGCTAATCTTTTTACACCAGCAGTCTATGGGTCGACTACACGCAAAAGGCTTACAGCCTTACGCGTCCAGTACAATAACGCATACAGGGCGTTGTTGGGGTTGCCACGACACTGTAGCGCATCAGGGATGTTCGCAGAGGCACTTATAGACGACTTTTACGCAATCATGCGAAAGCGTGTTGCCTCCTTGATGCGGAGGGTGCGGGGCAGCGCCAACAGCCTCTTGGTCACTGTGGCCGATAGGGCGGAAGGTCTCATACTCAGGCACTGGACCACAACACTGGTACTACCTTCAAATCGTGCCTTGAAATAAATAGTGTTTCTTTGAATTCTTGCATATTTGATCATAATTGCCCTTTATTTATTTATTTGTATTTCCTGAGTATTGTATTATTATTATTAATGATTTTGACATGATTAATGGTGATTTTGACATATTTTTAATGATTTTGACATCATTATTATTAATTATTTTGACATTATTAATACCTAAATTATTACCAAAATTTTATGTATCAAATGTTATATACTAACACTAGTGTTTAAGATGTGTATGTATTACTAACATATTGGATTTAATGATCTGTCATAAATGATTTATTATTATAATTAAAACTTACAACCAAAATTGGTTTGAATAAGTGTTGATGTTTAGTTTTTGAGATATGCGACTTTTTCTTGAAACTACAGCAGTAACTTTGTTTTTCATTAACGTACTATGAAAAAACACTAAAAAAGTCTAAAATAACTTTACTTTCGGGAGTCGGTGTCTTTGTTTGTATCTTTTTTGCCACCGACTTCCGAAAGTAAAGTTATTTTAGACTTTTTTAGTGTTTTTTTTAGAAGTCGGTTTTGTTTTCGCAGAAAGTTTTTTTATTTTACCCTTTTTAGTCATGAATTAGTTTTTACATTGTAACTAGAAGTTAGTTAAAGTACTCGTCAAGATGAATCATACGAGCCCAAACTCAATGAGGTTTTGTCGTTTTATAACAGTGGTTCTATGGCCACCGTCTAGTTCCATCATCAGACACTGGATACCATTTAGGACCAAAGTACTCGTCAAGACGAATCATACGAGCCCAAACTCGATGGGATTGTGTCATTTTATTACGGACTACCTGTGACCACCTTCCAGCTCCATCACCAGACCCTGGGTATCATCTAGAGACAAAGTACTCGACAAGATGAATTATACGAACCCAAACTCGATGGGGTTATGTCGTTTTAATGGAGTTCCTATGGCCACTTTCCAGCTCCATCATCAGACCCTGGTTACCCTTTACGACTACAGTACTTGTCAAGACAAATCAAACGATCCCAAACTCGTTGCGTCGTTTTATTACAGAGTTCGTATGGTATGGTTTTGATTTTGAAAATTTTATGGCCACCTTCCAGCTCCATCATCAGATCAGCTCCATGTCATCATAATATTGCATTGTCTCGCGATATACACATGCGTGCAAAATTTCAGCTCAATCAGAAATCGGAAAGTGTGTCAAATTTAACTAGCAAGTATCACGCGGCGTCGCGTGATGTACATCAGAGCGCCAGCACGCGACGTCGCGTGATGTGACAATTAACGTGAGGGAACCCACCAAATTCCTAAAGCGATTTTGATGAAATTTCTTTCAGATGAAAAAATAATTTTTCAAATCGGTTTACAAATGAAGGAGTTCTGACGTAAAAATATTAAAAAACCTACAACCGAATTGAGAACCTCCTCCTTTTTGAAGAAAGTCGGTTAAAAACAAATTTAGTTTGCTGTTGAATGTAAAATAATATAACATATGAATGAGCCTTCAAAATATTTTCATTATATTATTTGATGCTACGGAACCCTGTGTTTGTGTGTGGGTACGACACGCACTTGACCGGTTTTTTGAAATTTAGGTGTAAGCGCTAGGATAGCCCGCGAAATTCAATTTTTCTTACGTTTTTTGTAACTTGCACGTGTCAATCATTAAAATCATTAATAAAACCATCTAAGTTCATTTAACCCTAATCTGTAACTATTTCATGAAAAGTCATTCAATGGGGTTAAATGAACTAGGGTTGTATTGATGATTTAATGATTATAATTCTCTAACTACATAGGTGGTAATGGCGCGACTCATTTGTCATCAAAATACAACCTGACACTGATCAGCAAATTGCAAAAAAACGTAAGAAAATTCGAATTTCGCGGGCAACCCTGACGCTTCCAACCTTAATAGTGCCAAATAGTTCAGTGGCGTATGTTTTATGTAACTGAGGCCGTAGCTCAAGCTTGCCGTGTAAACATAACAAAAATACGTTGATTTTAAAATAAAAAAAATCTCGTTTTACATTTAATATTTTCCATGATTTTCATGAACTTAAAGAATTTATTCATACTATTATCTATGGATGGTACTGATTGTGTTTGATGCAAACAATTTAACTATAACTAAAATCATTTTTAAGATAATTGTTTTTCTCAAACATGCTTGAAATTTGAGCATTATTTTGACAACCTTCTTCGAGATAAATCGAAAGGACATTGCTCTGCGCCCATACATTGTTCGCCCTGGAACTAAGAGCATCGGAAAATTATATGTTGTATTGTCGATCATTAGTAAACTCCTTTAGGAGCTTATTTTTATAGCGGACTAGCTGCAGAATAGATATATTTTAAAACAAGTATCAGATTTTGAGGTTATAATCGAACCATAACAACGAATATTAAGTATAGTTTTTCACAGCTCCGAGTGATTTTTAAGAAACTGACAACATTATCATAATATATTTAACTATTTTTAGTACCTACCAAGATTAGGTACCTATGCAGTTTTTGTTCAAAAGCCTAAGTGTATGTAAGTGCAACTTTTAAATGCATAGAATCTTATTAACATAGGTACCTGTATTCTTAGCATTGGTTTTGGAATGAGATAAAATGTTTGTGTAACATGGAACTACCACCGGAGCCGCAATTTACACAAAATATTAAGTAAAATACACTTTCAATTGCGTATGCGTAAGTCCGTTTATGAGTGCTAGGTTATCTTTTAAACGGTACACAGCTCCGAAAGTCACAGCCAGGTAAGTCGTTTTTGAAAGCAATCAGAGTCCGTTAAAAAGCGAAGTCGTAATAGTCCCGAAAGTCATCAAAACACACCGATACAATTATACAGTGACAAGTGACCACTTAGTGATGTCAAAAATAGGGGTGGCAAATACGATACGATTTATCGATATTTCCTAAGATTTACTATGGCCATACGTTACAAACTGTATTACATAAACTTTTGTCATACGATAATATTAATACCATTACAAGTATGACAATGTCCTACTTTACATAGAAAAATACTCGTCTATACTTGTAATACTTAATACATACTAACATCTGTATCTAGTCTGCAATAAGGTTTTTTTTTAAGAAAACATTAATAATGTATTCAATAACGATAAGTATTTTTACCCGACTGCGGCGAAGCCCAAAATAAGGGTTATTTTTATATTAACTGTCGTAAATAATCGTTTAGTTAGAAGTAATCCACACACTTTTCTAAACGATCAATAGAAAACCCTGTATAATCATCATGATAAAATATGTAGGTTTTGTTCACTTCAGCATTATTCTAACTGCCTATTTAAAATCGAGTATGACTTCATTCATAATTTATACTTAGTAGTTATTTTAAATTATACTTTTAGTCAATAATATACGGAATATGGAATGGTGATTGAATGTTTTTATTGTAGCCTCTATTGGCACTTTATTCGAAATAAATTCAAAATGTGATTCAGATTAAAAAATATGCAAGAATTTATTAAATGATTAAAAATACAATCATTCGATTAGAATCGATTGGGCATCCCTATTCTTTTTCGATACGACATGACGTTTGGCGAAGATGGCGGCGATTAATGTTATTAGTCGTGTACAATACCTACTTTAAAATATTCATTATGGCATGCAGCTAGTCCGTGTTACAAAAGTATTTGCAACGAATATAATAAAATAGACAATTCATTATCGTTTAAGTCCGATATTTTTTTTTGCACGGGGCGAATCTGGACAATGTCCTTTCTGTACTGGCCAGATACATGCGACCAGCGGCCGGCAAAAGTTGTATGAAAATTCATATCTGTCGTGTTTAGCGGCCAAATAAATTACATAGTAAACTCATATCTGTCGTGTTATTTAAAAATGGAACGACCTTTTACTCTGAAACATGGCAACCAAGGAAGTAACTTATCAAAGGTTTTATTTTAATTTTGAATTGACTTGCAAATTGAAAGCAGTTTATTGAAAAAAAAAACAATTGAACTCTTCAACGCGATTGTACATTCACCAACTGTATTTTTAAATAAAAAGTTCTACTTAGTTTTAATTTCCTCGCATTATTTGAGAAAAGTACTATACAAACCTTAGCCACAACTAGGCATTGATGGACTTACGTATATGTGCCTCGGCTTCGATATAATATCTTTCTGATATAATATCTTTCTTGTGCTATCTTTCAAAAGTGTTTTTATCAACTGTGTTGATTTTAATTTTATGTCAAATAAATTTAAATAAAATATAGTATGGTCCATCCAACCAATACGGTCTAATCCCAAACTTTAATAAAAAAAATAGTTTATGTACAACTGCATGGCAGAGTGAGTCTGTCATACTCACGTAAAAGCTTTGCTGATGGTGGCGCTGCGCATCCGGTCGTTAAGTTCCCTAAAAAATGGTTGAGCTAAGCGGCGCGGATGTGCAGGTCATGTCCGTGAACGGATGCCGTTGGTTGGAGCTGGTCGGCTCACTTTGCCATGCAATTATCAGACCTCAGTCTTCAAAATAATATTGTGTAACCTTAGTAAAGAAACTTTAGATTTAATTAGTCGTAAATTAATTTAAACAAAAAAAGTAAGCCTGAAAAAAAAAAAAAAAATTGCATGAGCATGTGAATAAAAAAAAAAAAAAAAGATGGACTCACGTAGATTTTAAGTTATTACATTTAAGTTCTAGTATAATGTAACGTGTCCGATGTAGGAGCACGAATGTCATCCTTAGTTATAAAACAAAAAGCAAACAATTAATCTTTCAAAAAAGGGCGCGGACCACCATGTCTGCGGTAGTTTCAATCATTTCAAAAAAAAAAAAAAAATCTCAACCTTTCAATCCATTTCATGAGACAATTATAGGTGAATTACTCCTTATAAAATCAGCTATCTGCCAGTAAAAATCCCGTCAAAATCGGTCCAGCCGCTTCGGAGATTAGACGGAACAAACAGACAGACAGACAAAAATGTTTTTTTTTTGCTGTTGGTACCGTAAATACTATCTATTGAGATAAAAGCTGGTTATTTTGAAATTACAAATGGACACTTAAATTTTATTTATTTTTAATATAGATCTAATTATCTTTCAACATTTAATATTGTGACATTTGATTTTATCCTAAAGCTATATGCACGGGTGGCATTCAATATAACGTTTTTAAGATACTCTAAGTCGTCTTCGAAAGTTGTTCTCAAAAGTTTTGAAGCATTTGAACTGATCTCGGTGTTTGGTATTTCATCGAATTCATGCAGATCTACTTTGTGATCAACGTCGAGTTCTGTGACATTATATGTAGATCTTAACCATTCCAATCTGTCGATCAAAGCTACGCTGGGCAAATTATTATTATTTTTACTCATTTCAAGTATTTTAAGTGCGTCTACCACGTTGATCTTAGCAGGGCCCGTGTCGTATGCTTGTTTTATTATTTCTTGTCTCTTAGTGGTATGCATGACTGGTTCAGATGTAGTATTCGAGTGTACTGTATATGTTGTATTTGAAGCAGCAGCTGTAGCTGTTGTTATTTTTACATCTTCTGGTACTTTGCGTGATGTCTCAAAATGTTTTGGTTGTTCTGTATTGACTGGTAATGAAGAATCGTCTATTGTCGCTGTATTCACTGGTAATGTAGAATCGTCTATTGTCACCGCATCGACTGGTAATGTAGAATCGTCTGTTGTCTCTACATAATCTGTTTTCTCTGTATCGACTGGTAATGTAGAGTTCCTTTTTCCAGGAAATTCTGTTATCTCTACATTTTGTGGTTGCCTCGTATCATCTGGTGGGTCTACAGCATCTGTTGTCATTACATGTTGATCTGTATCGTCGGATGCCACTACAGCATCTGTTGTTACTACATCTTCTGGTTGATTTAAATTGCGTGGTGGCTCAGTAGCATCTGGTGTCTTTACATGTCCTAATTGCCCTGCACCAACTGGTTCCTCTTTATTGCCCGATGGCTCTAAGGTATCACTTTCCCTTGCATTTTTTGTTTCATTTTGTGCTTCTCTTTTGTTCACCTCACACCTGAGTGTACAAGTGATATATCCTAATAAGATAAACACTGCGATTTTCATTTTTAATGGATTATTGTATACCAAATTCACGCGAATATTATATAAAGCCTATTTTACTTTTATTCTTTTTTATTTTATGGAGTTTGAAACGACGATAGTAAATGTATCCATTTCGAAACGATATTTCAATTTATTTTATTGATGTTTTTGTTTTATTTGTAAACTAGTAAAAACAGAGGCAAATATTGAGAGTCTTTTTTTTACCCGACTACGGCGAAGCAAAAAGGAGGGTTATGTTTTGACCGGTATGTATGTACATCTGTTCCCTCATAACTTCTGAACTACTTATCATAATTTGACAAATGAGGTATCGTTGGAAGCGTCTTGATTGGCCGCTGGTTATAGGTTAAGAAACGTTAAATTAAATTGGATATGGCGCCCTCTAGAGAACATAAAGCCGTGTCATGTCATCAAGTCATGTATTTTTTAATTATTATTATTGTCTTATAGCATCGTATTGGACAAGTCTGTAATGATGTTATAATTTTTGGTAAATAATAAATAATTTAATTTTCATAGTTTTTAATGTTGTGACATGTATGTCAGATTTGTCAAACTGTCAGTTATTTTTCTTTCTCTTATAGTTTCTTACTGGCTTAGTCTATGATGATTACTTTTTGGTTTGTATAATTTAAATTATTTTTATTAATGTTTAGCTGAAATATTGTATTTAATATAGCGTGTAACAGGTCCCTTCACGAAGCCGTCAACCAAGCATTATGTACATCAAACTAAATCACTTGACGCAAAAATTATTGCTGGAAAAGGACTTTTTTTCGAGGTGAAAAATCACGTTTTACGGTAGGACTCAATGTAACGTACTCAAAACATTGTGCTGATGGGTGGATTGAATAGTGCGGGGGTCGTGGAGATGTTTAAAGTAAAAATCTTACATTAAAAAACATTTATAAAAAAAAAACATGTGAAGAATTTGAAACTTCCCTGGTACGGTCTACAAAAAAAAAATTATAGCAATGACTGGGAGAACAAGTCCCTTTCGGCTTCGTTAAGGGTCTTGTTACACCCTTTAGATACTTAAGATTCTTTATTAAATAACTTAATTTTAAATTATATTTATAAAATTCTTTACGCACTCATGGTTTTATGAAGGAAGTCTGTTATCTCCTGGCCGACTACACTTGTCAGATGAGATGATTATATGGCCGCATTATGAAAACTAATATTCGAAAATTCGAAAGGAACACTGCTGTGGAAACGAGCTGACGAACCGGTGAGACGAGAGAGATTCTTCAATGTGAGAAGTGATCCAACTAAAAGATTCACCTGGGACCTCTACTCCCTATCTTCCGTAACTATCTTCGTGTCTGCCCTGGCATTTGATCTCGCAGATCTGCCTTTGACGTCTGACTCTGTGAACTACACTGCTGCCTTGACGTCTGACCTGTGAACTAAACCCCTGCCTTCCTACGGAGCAGCCCTGACGTTTTGACCCTGAGAACTGCATGCCGACCGTCCTACAACGCTACTCTAACGCCTGACCTTGCTTCTTCTATACTGCTGAACTGATTGTGTGTGTTATCTATAAAACTACTTCCATAGAGTCCAGGTTAGGTAGGTCTTTTTATAATCAATTGTGTTTTTTATCTCATTTGTAAATCTATTATTTTCCTGTATTACATTTTTAAATGTAGAAGTCTACTTATATACATTCATTTTAATAGGATCAAGTAGATTTGCTACACAGCTTCATACTACAAAAAGTATTACAGCGCCATCTATGTCCCAATAAATATATAACATCAAAAATCTGAGTCGCGCTATTAACATTATAGCAAAACAAAAAATTGCTCTTAGATATGAAAGCAGGTTAAACATACCCACTTCACGATTAAAAATGCACTCTTCTATTATTGCAGTGCATTTGTCATGTCCATTAAAATATACAATAAGCTACCAGAATGCATCAAAAATATAAGTAAAAATAATATCTTTATCAATAAATTAAAACAATTCCTAATAACTAAAAGCTACTACACTATTGACGAATATTTCAGCGATAAATTTCAACAACAATAAAAAATTATTTTGCGTAATACCAACATTATATTTTAGTAGTTTTATATTTTATGTAATTTTAATAGTTTCCAGCGCCTTCATCCTCTCTCCTATTAAAAACTAACTTTGCTGTGCCCGACAGGGTCCATAATTGATTCGATGTTCTAACATACCAACTGTTATATTTATGTACACAATAAGGAATGCAATAAAGTATTGAGTATTGAGTAAAAACCCGACAAGAACTGTCAGGTCCATCAGACATTACTCCCGTCAGGTCGGCCGGAGGATCATGCCTTTTTTTATTGGAAATGAAGGACTTACATCCTCTTTATATTCCATAAAGTATCACAACCTTGTTCATATGACTCCATGTGATTCTAAATAACTTCCTAATTACTTTCAAGTTCAAATTACACTAGAAACAGCCATTTACTTAGATAAGTCATTGTGCTAGCTTTCTTAGTTAGTCAGTTAATTAGTTTAAAAAGTAATTAAAGTCTTGTTTTAGCTCAAAGTGTCATATAACTTCAGGTTAAGGACGGTTTAGAAATTAACTTAAGACGTCTTTTCAGGAATGATAAATGATGAGTGAAAAGGGTTGCCAGTTAACAAAGAGCAATACGAAATAATGTTACAAGAGTATAAAATACTGGGTGTAAGGGACTGCCCTCCACGAACTGATGGGGTGAATTCAGTCTATCATACTAAGATGACCGGTACAAGAAACTATTTCAGGAATGTTATGGGAATTGAATGATTTGTTTTATTTTCTCATACGCAATGTACCGTTACCGTGGCAAAACGCACGTAGCGAACGGCAAGCGCAACGACGAGTTCGATGATATCTGTAGCTAAGCAGGAAGTGAACAGCTGATTTCACGCGTCGTTCGTTAGAGTATTTCAACATCGATTGTTGGATTTTTTACTATAGCCGTATTATTTACATAAATGGAGTACCGCGTACTGGGAATGTAATTTTACATTGAAATAAGGATAAAAAAAATCCGGTAGAATATGATTCTAAATAAGGAGCTGAATGCACCCTGTCAGTTTGTGGAGGGCTGTCCCTTATACCCTGTATGTAATTCAGTTAGAACCGGTTAGATTCTGATATTATTTTAGAACATAGCAAATATCATCCCTTTATTTCTCTGAAAGGTTAGACAGAGGTGTATTATCATCATCATCAGCCTCCAGCAGTCCACTGCTGGACATGGGCCTCCTCAATCGCAAGCCACTCAACTCGACATAGGGTGACAGTGGTATGTAGTACTCCTAATTTTCACTACGTATTTTTAAGTCTCATCGAGGGTTTTAGAATTCAGTCAAGAAAATCACAAAAGCAAGCCAAAAACAAAAGAAAAGTGTGCCTCAAAGAACTTCTCAAAATAAAAGAAAATCAGCTCTACTCAGCCTTCCATTATCACCTTGACCGAAAGACATAAAAGTTCCGAGCGAAAACGAATCTTGCCGAACTTTGCCGAAGTTCTAATAGCACCTATCACGAAGGCGAATCTCAGTGAGTACCTTCTATATAACGTAAATCATCTGCCAAAAAGTCGTTTAGCAAACGTTCCGCAAACGCCACGCATCCGTCTTAGTACAAGATCCCGGCCAAGGTCGACCTTAACCTATCTGTTTACCGAACGAAAAATATTTTTTAGAAATCATAATGCGTGAACAAACTTATTACGAATGGTTTGCCTAATAATATTAAGTCATATAAAATTATAATTAACAAACAATTTAATTTAGGTTTTTTTTCTTATTTTTTACCCAATCGAAGTTATATTGATGGAAAGTACAGAGTTTATGAAACTAGAAACTGCCAGATTGGCTATCTTTTTATCTCTACTACAGCGATGTCAGATCTGTTTTCTTATTAAATTATAATAAGATTAATAAAATATGTTTAATTTTATTACATTATTGAAGTAAAATTGGGCTCACGGTTGTCGCAATTTTAAATAGTCTTAGCTTAATTTTATCAGGCATCCCATTCGTAATATGTTTGTCAATTATCATCTGCCTAGCTTTATCCCCAAACTAAGTTGGCTTGCATGCAGTTGGCTCGGATGCAACGGATTCTAGTATTTTACATGGAGTGACTGCCTGGCCTTCACAACTTAGGAACTGGGTAACAAAATACCCCACGGTAAGACTGGTTGTCAGTATTTCGGGCTCTTGACTACTCGTAATGACTGACATCCAGGACTAACAGCTTAACGTACTTTCCGAGGCACGGAGGGAACTCACTATGTAATTATGGTCAACCAACTATGGACCAATCTCGGCAAGCACTGCTACTGCACTGCACTGCTGGGAGTAGTATTAGTATCAGTTATTACTTATTTATTGCACGACTAGTAAGTTGACAAACGTGTATATTGTTTTGTATCCAATATGGGTCAATGTACTGAAATAAATGTTTTTTTTACTGCCTATCTTTGAAGATCGAGCCATGCGACTGTTAATATATAACTACGAGCTTCTACACAAATATGTTTGTTCGTGTTCATGTTAAAAAATATTTTTAATTCAGTTAACAGATGGGTGAAGGTCGATCTTAGTCAGGATCTTAGACTACCACGCGTCCGTCACGCGCACTCACATCCATTGTCTCCCACTCTCGCCCTTTTAAAACGACCCCATTTCCTTTTAATTTTACAAAGAGCACCATTTACACTTGAGGACAAAATTAATGGGTCACCACTTAAAATAATTTATTTCTTATGTAAATGTGCCTATGTTGTGCTAATATAATTTTAAGGCTAGTATAGTATAATTTTAAAGCTAGGCTTTTTGTTAGTCGAAATGTTGTTAAGTTAATAGATGTGAGCCGAAACGCCGGGAGGACATACAGTGACCTTATTGATGATGTTCTTGAAAAGGGTCACGTGTGTGACCAGATGCATGAACGTGGACGAAGCAAAAAGGTCATTGCCGGTGGCGCTCTGTAGATTCTGCTTATCCATGCAGACAAGGCGTAAATGGACCCTTCATGAATCTGTCAACCTAGCATTAAGTACATACACAGAAGCTAAGTAACCGTACGAAAAAAATATTGCTGCATAACGATTTTTTTTTTAGGGTGAATTATTACGTTTCACCATAGGACTCAATGTAAAGCATTCAAAACATTGTGCTCAAGGATGCATTGAATACCAAACGCTAAACGGGTCATGGAGGATTTATGGAATAACTCTAATCTATAATTTGAAACGGATTTTGTTAACGATTTCAAGGGTTGTAACTTCGCGGGCCTGTGGACGGTGAGCTATGGGCTTGCTCGCCGTCCGTCCGTCCCATGACGACAGGCCGTGTCGATGGCGCGTTCGTGTTCCACGCGCGCCTCAAACGGAGTCAGCAAACAGGAAGGGGTCCGAAAGGACCGACGCCTGCCAGGGTTGCGGGACTGTTCGAAAGAGATACCGCGGGCCTGGAACACAAAGGGCAAAGGAAGGAACATGGATGGGTTTTAGTCAGTAAAAGTCTGACACTCCCTCCTGCTCAGCCCAGAGCGGGAGGGGTTATTTGATGATTTCCCATCGGTAAAAAATATTAACTAGTTTTTATTACAAAAAAAACTGGTGAAAATGATAGAAGTTTGACCCGCAATATCTACAAGGTTCCAAGGAATGGTCCAAAACAAAAAAAATGATCGTACTGACGGGGACAAGTGCCTTTCGGTTTCGTTGAGGGTCTATTTACACCCAGTATATATTTCGATGCTATGGAAAAAATAGTTTCTATAAGGTCCCATTAAAATAGGTGGACAAATTTTAACACAGCGTTCAGTACGTCTAACCAAAGCTATCCAAGCAAAAAAAAACTCTGATTGAAGTTATTTTATTTTCACATATTGGATGTGTTTCTTCTAGAGTGCCGCCGGCAATTTATTATTTTATCTCAAAATAAAATCACTTCAATCAGAGTTTTTTTGCTTGGATAGCTTTGGTTAGACGTACTGAACGCTGTGTTAAAATTTGTCCACCTATTTTAACGCGACCTTATTATGTATAATATATGTTAATTATACGAGTCAACGGAATAAAATTGATTGATAGCGGAAAAACATTTCCTGTGAACTTGTTTTTAATTTGACAAAGTTGGCTTTCCAAATAATTGAACAGGTTATTTTTGACAGCTGTCAAAATATCACACCAGTTGATACACATAGGCAACCATAGAAACGAACCTGATGACTCAACACTGTAACACCATTTGGTAGAAAAATGTTAACGCAAGATTATTTAGATACTAAATTTTGCCCGCAGCATCGCTCGCGTTAATTTAGAATTTTACAATCAATTCGGGTTGTACTCTACTTGTAATCATAAAATTCAATCATGATTCGACAGACGTGTGGCGCCATCTACTATCAAAAGAACGTTACTGTTGTTTTGCTCAAGAACAGTACTTTTTTTCGGGATGAAAGGTACCCTATGTCCGTTTCTGTACACCTGACAACATATATGCAAAATTTTAGGATGATCGGTCCAGTGATTTAGGCGTCAAAAGGTATCAAACAAACTTAGAGACTTATTTTCGCATTTATAACATTAGTTTAGTTAGGAAGTTAGGATCAAGATTAGTATTTTACGGTGTAAGTATTGGAAATAAAATGAAATCTGGTGCTTATGAATGTCAGTCATTATTATATTTATATAAAAATAATATGATTGTTTAAATGTGTCGTGTATTGACATGGTACGGCTGAGCGTATCGGTTTGTGGCATGAGAACATTGTTGCGGGTTTGTGAGACTTAATCAAAAAAACACGGTCTTTAATATAATGTGACGAAAAAACAGGTCATGGTTTTTGAGGCCGGCTCTAAATGTCCTATAGCAGTACCTCCCATTAAACTGTACGGGGTTCCCTTGGTCAGAGTGGACCAGTTCATACTTAGGACATGTAGTAACAGTCCGTCTCAAGGATGACGCTGATATCGAAAGGGAGCGGAGGGCTTTGGCTGTAAGAGGTAACATGATATCTCGCAGGTTTGCGCGCTGTTCAGGGTCGGTCAAGCAGACCCTTTTCAGGGCTTATTGTACCTCTCTGTACACGTGCAGCCTGTGGGCGATTCACACTCAAAAAGCATACGAAGCCCTCCGCGTCCAATATAACAACGCATTCAGAGCGCTGATGGGGCTGCCGCGACATTGTAGTGTTTCGGGCATGTTCGCCGTCGCTAGCGTCGACTGCTTTTATGCAACGATGCGAAAGCGGAGCGCGTCCCTGGTGCGCAGGGTTTGCGGCAGCTCCAATAGCGTGCTGATGATGATAGCCGACAGGCTCGACTGTCCTTATATCAGGCGCTGCAGTGACATGCACGTCACTTACAGTCGTCGGATGTCTAAATAAATATATGTTTTGTGTGGTTATTGTTTTGTGTTGTATTGTATTCGAATGTTTAATGTATTGTGTGTTTAATGTAACATTTATCTATTGAATTTCTGTGTATGAATCTTTGTTACTTGAAGAAATAAATGAATTATTATTGACGATCAAACAAAGTTATCGTGTCAAGATCGCGTCAAGCCGTCGTCATGTCAAGAAAAACAGGAACATCAAGAAAGAACTATTCAAATAATTGAAGAAAATCAAAGACATTCAAATATTTACGACCCCCTTGTCAGGTAACATTCGTGTGTCAAAATCGAACATTTTCGGGATTAAGTTTTTGTATGAAAATATTACCGAAATCCGCTCTAAATCTCTTTGCCTGTGCCTATTCTTCAGTGATAACAGGCGTCATGTTATTTCATGGATTATTCTGTCTTTATGGCCTGTTACATGGTAGCGGCGATCGGCAGCGGCGACCTCTCGCGTCCGGGCTTGGTTCTATTCATGGTTCTCAGCGAGACGGAATGGGACACCGTCACCTCCTCTGCGAAGCAGTCATGCTAGCGAAGGAGGTGGCGGAACGTGAGAGGGAGAGAACCTCACGTCCCAGCCGCGCGCCGCGGGATACGCACCGGGCGTCGCGGGCCCGTGGACGGTGAGCCATGGGCTAGCTCGCCGTCCGTCCGTCTTATGACGACAGGCCGTGTCGACGACGCGTTCGTGTTCCACGCGCGCCTCTGATCTGACTGATCGAAAGAGATACTGCAGCCTTGAAACACAAAGGGCAAAAGAAGGAACATGGATGTTTTAGTCAGTAAAAGTCTGATACTCCCTTCTGCTCAGCCCAGAGGGGGAGCAGTTATTTGATGATTTCCCAACGGAAAAAAAAGGCCTGTTACATGGGACTTAGCATAACTTGCGAAATGTGGGTGTACTATTAGATACACCTCAGCCTAACCCTTTCGGTGACTAGAGGTATGATATTATGTATGAATTAAAACTCTTTTCGCTATACTATACATTACTGGAAAATTGCCGGCCAGTACGCGGCAATCAGCTCAGTTTTGAAGCGTGGAAAGTTAACAGCTCGGAGCAGAAAACCAATTTAAAAGTTGCTGGATGTATAATAAAGTGCTCTTTATTGGACACTAGTAGTTGCCCGCGGCTTCACTTGCGTGTTATAGCTAGACAGTTGAAATTTTCACAGATGATGTATTTCTATTGGCGCTATAACAACAAACACTAAAAACAGAATAAAATTAATATTTAAGGGGGGCTCCCATACAACAAACGTGTTTTTTTAGATAATGGTATACGGTACCCATCGTGGGAAAGTCCGATTCGCACTTGGCCAGGTTTTTAATAAACTTTTCTTATCTTTTTCTTTGGTCTAGTAGTTGTGAGCGCTATCGCTGAGTATCAAGTCCTAGGATATAGATTTTACACCAGGAATTTCTTAGTAGTAGCCCTTCGTAGTTATGCTCGGACGATGCCAATAGGTACATGGGACTGAAACAATGTTTATATTCTTCTTCATAGCGTGTCGATGGCAAAAAGTTCAAATGTGTTTAGCCCAAAACTCAGCCACGCGAACCCTGCTCACTGATGCAGTGAGTAGGTCATCAGGTGCGCAGGTGATAGGGCATGCGGTGCAAGATGAAAGGTGGACCATTGTCTGTGGGGAGACGCCGCATACGCACTTGAGGTCTGAGCCGTCCATGAACCCCCATCTGCAGAGATTGTCTTTACTCCGGCCGACTTGGGTTCGAAGACTGATTAGAGATTTCCAAGTCGGCCAGGGCAACGCTTGCCCACGTGGAAGGTTTTCAGATGGATCGATGAAATTGTCAGGAGGTTTAAACCGCTCCCGCCAGATATTGCACCTAGTTGTGGAGGCGTTGAAATTTGCTGGGCTAGCTGGACTATAAGCTAAATATTATACATTGCCATTCAACGTGGCAATGCTGCTAGTCTTCTGGTCACGTTTCCGGATGACATCATGTACTTTGACGCCTAAATATTGTTGTCGTTGTATATAATATGTAGGAAATTACTTTTAGTCTTCTTTTTAGCATTATTTTAGTTCTATTTGTAGTCTGTATAGGTACGTACATACATACAGAGAAAGATAAAATATTCATGAAAGTAAAATATTATATACATTTATAAATTAAAATAACCTAAAGTAACTAACTTAACCAAAAACTTAAAAAATGGCGTTAAAAAACTCCTCCTCAACGCTGTCAACTGGAAATGTACCCAAGAGACTGGCGGCGTTGCCACGTTGTATGGCAACGCTACGCTTTTGGCCAAGGTAAAAGCCAGCCCTTGTGTCACAGGACGTGTCACTGTCAACTAAGCGTTTTGAAAGGTCCTTGGAAAGGCTGCGAGCACTCGGACCCCACGGTCCTAAAGTTTCAAATCCAAACGGCTCGAGGCTCGAAAATATAGTTACCAAATATCACCTGCCTAGCCTTTTCCAAACTATGTTGGGGTCGGCTTCCAGTCTAACCGGATGCAGCTGACTACCAGTATTTTACATGGAGCAACTGCCTATCTGACCTCCAAAACCCAGTTAGTACTGGGTAATACCATACCCCTTGATAAGACTGGTTGTCAGACTTTTTGGGTACCACCTGTAACGACTGTCAAAGGTCTATATATGACAGCCGGGACCAACGGCTTAACGTGCTTTCCGAGGCACGGAGGAAACTCGGTATGTAATGGGCGGTCACCCATCCACAGACTAAGATTACTATATTTAAGCCGCTTGAGGTTCTCTGCAGCCGCAGCACAGCACAATGAGCTAGGACTTAGATATGTCGAAGTCTAATTTCACGAGATGTAGATAAGAGTGCTGCAGGTACATTTTTGCTCAATCTTTCGGGAAAATCAGGCGTATTAAGCATTTCCTTTGAAAGTGTGTCTTGTAGAAAATTTCCTGTTTAAAAAACGTTGTTTATTTCCTGCCAGCACACCCAACTTAATCCAATTTTTTTTTCGCAACAAAAATACAAAATCGAAAAGTGTTCTTGGAAATGTATAAAGTTTTCTTGCCCTCCTCGAGATGTTTTCAACCTACCTTCCTATTTTAGCCAATGAAGCGAAAATATAAATTGAATTTTCCCCAAATTGAATGCCAAACTTAAGGTGTAGGTACAATTCCCCTTCCCATCCTCTTCACTGTAGTAAGCTCTTCTTGATAGAATAAAGATAATCTTATTTATATTATGTTTTTAGGGTTCCGTGACCGAAAGGTAACCAACGCGACCCTATTACTAAGCCTCCGCTGTCCGTCCGTCAGTCCGTCCGTCTGTAAGCCCGTCCATTTCCCGTCGTCTGTCAGCGGACTGTATCTCATGATTCGTAACAGGTATACAGTTGAAATTTTCATAGAATGTGTATTTCCGTTGCCGCTATAACAAAAAATAATATGAATAAAAATGAATTAAAGATGGAGTCCTCTTTAATTTTTAATTCATTTTTATTTTTCCCTATTACGATGGTACACCTTAATGCGCGAGTCCGATTCACACTTTGCCAGTTTTTATTTAAGGGGCCTTCCCTTATGTAAAAACTGGCAAAATATATACCCTTAAGGTGTATAATATTATGTTTTTAGTATTTGCATAGTCATAGAATATGTGGTTGGAATTAAATAGATGGTTGTTTTAGGGCAAATAGGTCCTACTGTCGCGTTTGTGAAGTTAGGTACATTAAGATACAATCCAAATAGAACATTTTTTTTTTTAAATCAAGTATTACATTTATTAATTAAAATAACCTAAAGTAAATAACCTAGCAACAAACTTAAAAAATGGCGTCAAAAAACTCCTCCTCAACGCTGTCAACTGGTAATGTACCCAAGAGACTGGCGGCGTTGCCACGTTGTATGGCAACGCTAAGCCTTTGGCCAAGGTAAAAGCCAGCCCTTGGGTCACGGGAAGTGTCAACTAAATCCAAATAGTGGTGAATTCAGTAGTTGCATGTATGGATAGGTGAATAGTGTAGTCAGTTAGGAAGATTAAGTTATGCCTGTTAATCGAATGTTAGCTATTCACATGCGAGAAAAGTGGAAAAGTCAGTAAGCAACGAAAGTTGGCAAAATACATGCAAAAATATGCACTGCACAAAAAGTCGCCAAAACATCAATTAAATGGTTAAAGGTATTTTAAGAACTAGGTATTTAGCGAATTAGTCCTTTTTTAAGCTGTTGGGCATGTTACGAATAGGGCATTATTTGACTAAGCCAAAAGGAAAAAGATCGGCAAAGAGCGAAAGTCGGCAAATGCCGAATAGACCGCTTATTTAAACTAGTGTTAGAACGGTTTTTGTAACTACATCATCTTCTGCCGAGCCTTATTCCAACTATGTTGAGTTGGGACGCCTTTTTTAGGGTCCCGTACCTCGGTCGGCAAAAACGAACCCTTATAGAATCACTTTGTTGTCCGTCTGTCAAGACCCTGTTTCTCAGGAACTCGTGGAGGTATCAAGCTGAAATTAATATCAAATACTCAGGTGGTCTAAAATGGCCGCTTTAGCAGAATCACGATAGGAAATTAATTACGTTAAATTCTTAAAATGGTCACAGGTCGCAGTTAATAAGGCGAATTGTCACTTTGTGACTATTTTACGTAGTATAACGCAATTCATAATATTATCCTATTATGATTCTAATAAAGTAGTCATTTTAGACCCCCTGGTCTTCAATTTAGACCCCTTTTTTTTTCTTTTTTTTTTCGGATTGGTAATCTTCAAATAACCCCTCCCGCTCTGGGCTGAGCATCACAATCAACATCACAACAAATATTAATAAAATTATACATGACTGGCATCTAGTGCATTTTTTTTCTGATTGGTTCTCATCAAAATACCTCTCCCACTCTGGGCGGAGTGGAAGGGAGTGTCAGACTTGTACTGACTAAAACCCATCCATGTTCCTTCTTTTGCCCTTTGTGTTCCAGGGCCGCGGTATCTCTTTTGAACAGTCCCGCAACCCTATTTAGACCCCTAGAAGCACCTTTCACCTTTTCTTTTTAACTGACTTCTAAAAAGGAGAAGGTTCTCAATTCGGATGTATTTTTTTTAATGTTTCATATTTCATGAGTCATGACTCCGTAATAACTGGTCCGATTTATCAGGGCTCATATAAATTTTATTCAGATTGCTTGGTAGTTTATGAATTATCTTCTTTTTTTCTATGTCTATGTGAATGTGAATGTTACTCGTAATAATTAACAATGGAAAATGAATACTCAAAAAGAATTTATGTACGATTATCCTCATACCACAACTAAAAAGGCTCAAACAAAAACCAGTTTTGAAAAGAAATACCCGACTTCAAAAAAAAAAAAACTTAAATATAAAATTTTTTTACTTGACATTGGTCGCTAGCCTGAGGCTATGAACGAGGCCTGAGTCTCATCTATAAAGCAGCACAAAATTGTTATAAAATATGAAGGAAACATGTTTTGAAACTCGTCACGTACTTCATCCGCGCCTCGGGCTGCACTCCCCGTATTTTTGACGCTTGCCAATGAGATGTTAGGGGGGCTGTGTGATTTTGTAAACAAAAATGGCTTGAGAAACGGCCGGAATTTATTCGGCTGTGTTGCTTAGTAAGACGTTTGTTTTGGTATAAGCTAGACCACGAAGTAAGTAATACACAGCGTGTAACAGAAAGGGTATAGTCAAATGGAAGAGTGTGGTACGGACCATCAAACTGAAAAACTTTCTCTATGGGACCACCATCGTAATCGTAAAAAAATAATCAACTGCCCCATAGAAAATTTAAATACCTACTCGACCCAAATGTATGGGACAGCTGATTATTTTTTTACGATTACGATGGTGGTCCCATAGAGAAAGTTGTTTAGTTTGATAGTCCGTACCACAGTCTTCCTTAAGATTATACCCTTTCACTTACACGCTGTATAAAGGGTGTAACAAGACCCCTAACGAAGCCGAAAGGCACTTGTTCTCCTTGTCATGGCGATCACTTTTTTGTTCTATACCTTCTAGTTACGGAGATATTGGGGGTCAAAGTTCCGACTTTTTCACAAGTTTTTTTTGAAATACTTGTTTTTAATGTGAGATTTTTACTTTAAACACCTTCACGACCCCCATACTGTTCAATCCATCCATCAGCACAATGTTTTGAGTGCGTTACATTGAGTCCTACCGTAAAACGTGATTTTTCACATCAAAAAAAAAAGTCGTTTCCCAGCAATAATTTTTGCGTATAGTTACTTAGTTTGATGTACATAATGCTTGGTTGACGGCTTCGTGAAGGGTCCTGTTACACTCTGTATTAACGTAGTCTTATTAAACACTTAAACTCAAAGAATTGTCAATACGTAGATCTCTATGGAGGAGATGGGCAAAGTACTCGTATCGTCGCACCAATATTACCAGTTCCTAAATTTGTCAAGAGCTTGAACGTCTTACGGCATTTCATACAAACTTTGTACTCATTTGTTTTCGAAATGCCCGAACCGATTTTAATTAAACTTCATACACATGAACAGGATACATCATAAATGTCGATGATGAAACGATATTCGTAATCAGTTTTATTTCATTCGGTAATATTCATTCATTAATATTCATTCATTAAGGTGGAAACGCCAGGGTGGCACGCGAATATGGCTGACCATTGTATGACTATTTCATGTAGTCATTCAATGGGATTAAATGAACTTAAAGGGCTGTATTCATGAAAATACTTCTGTAAAAACATAAGTATTTGGTTACGGTCGCGAATCATATTTGAATCAACATACTTACAATCTGACACTGGCAATAGCAAATCTGAAAATAGGAAAATATAAGACGTTGCCAACTTTCTTTAATCTCTTAAAACTTATTTATTTTCGTAGATTCTGATTTTACATACCCATACATTTAAACATAACGAATGACAAAAACAGCGAAAGGTAAAGAATAAAAATTGCCGTAATACCCACACATGACATAAAATTAGGACATACTTGAGTATGTCCTAATTTTTTTTTGCTTTTTTTTGGTTTTTCAGATGATGAAATTGTTAGCTCTCAAATGCTCATAAGGGACCCCCTGCCTTTAAATGCAACACCAACTCTAATGGGAGCTCCTGGCATGGTTATTGACTTGGATGGAGGTACTTGTTTACCTAAAAAGACTGGTGTTGAACTACTCAAAGAAAGATTTACATACTTTGCAAGGTTAAAGACACCTGAAGAAATTGAAAGAGAGAAAGAAAAAAGGTGGGTTAAGATTTTTACATGTGTTTTATTACAAGTAAAATAGTGCAGAAATTCGAGTTACTAGGGAATAAACATACTTGAGTATGTCCTAATTTTATGTCCCTTCTAATATCAAAATCATAAAACCTAGTTACGAAGTCTAAAAAGCTAGGCACTTAATAACCCCAGGTCTACACATAAGGCTGAAATTATTGCGCTACACTGCACCCTTCTGTTGTTCAACGTACCGAGAACATTTCAAAAAGATGGGACAAGAAAATGGCCGCCGAGAGGCTTCCGGCAGCCATGTTGTAAAAAGACAGCGTCCGGTCTTCTGAGGGTAAGGACCTGTCCCTCCGCCGGTATTTAGCGACAAGCGGAAACAGCTAGGTTGTGGCAAAGAAGAAAATATTTTTCTTTATCGTGTGTTTAGTGCCTAACCTGGTGTATTAAGAGTTTTAATGCCGTCCATGGGCCTCTGACTTGGCTTTACATGCCGTCAAGAAATATCCCTCAGGCATGATGGTTTTCTCACGATGTTTTCCTTCACCGAAGCAAGTGATAATTATACAACAAGTACATGAATCCGAAAAACCAGATGTGCGAGTCTTGGGTTCGAACTCGAGATCTATGACTTGACAGTCTGACGGTCACATCTCTCGGCTATCAGGAGACATGAAAATAGAACGAAAATAAATCATAGAAATTTAAAAATAGGAGAAGACGTGGCTAGAGGATGCGTCCGTGCACGTGCAACATAATCCAAAGAGTATCAAGTCAATTCTTTGAGTTCTGCCAGGGTTGCGGGACTATTCGAAAGAGATACCGCGGCCCTGGAACATAAAGGGCAAAAGAAGGAACATGGATGGGTTTTAGTCAGTACAAGTCTGACACTCCCTTCCGCTCCGCATAGAGTGGGAGGGGTCATTTGATGATTTCCCATCCGTAAAAAAAAAGTCTTACCAAAGGGTATCGTATTGCCTAGTACTAAATGGGTTGTGGTGGTCAGATAGGCAGTCGCTCCATGTAAAATACTAGTATTCAGTTGCATCCGGTTAAACTGGAAGCCGACCCCAGCATAGTTGGGAAAGGGCTAGGCAGGTTCTCTTGTCGGCTGTGGTACAGTTGCCTTACTAAGAGTATAAAGTTTGAAATGGAGGTTGTTCTATAAAGTGTTGCCTATAACTTTGAAACTACAATTTATTAGTTGTTGGGAGTGACATTAGATGGGTCTAGTTTCTTGATAGTGTTTTTGTTTAGCTACTACTTGATAGCGGTAGTTTTAGTTATTTATGTAAAGGAGAAAAAACAAGCCAGCTGCGAGTTGGACTCGCGCACTGAGTGTTCCGTACAAACTTCACAATGCATGCCTGTTTTTTTTTTGTTATAAAACTAAACAGCATGTAACAGAAATGGTATAGTCATATGGAAGACTGTGGTACTGACCATCAACCTGAACAACTTTCTCTATAGCACCACCATCGTAATCGTAAAAAAATAATCAGCTGTCCCATGCAAAATTTCAATACCTACTCGACCCAAATGTATGGGATTATTATTTTGATTATTTTTTTACGATTACGATGGTAGGTAGTCCCATAGAGACAGTTGTTCAGTTTGACGGTCCGAACCACAGTCTTCCATATGACTATACCCTTTCTGTTACACGTTGTATATGTACGGTTTTCTGATTTTTTCCTTTACATGTCCTGTAAGACGTTGCTTCTTGCCAAATTTCATGATTCTAGGTCAACGGGAAGTACACTGTAGGTTTCGATTCCCTTGTGAAATCGCAAAATATGCGTCATAACGGATCATATCTTTTGATTGCGTTGAATTACAAGTTTAATTTTGTTGAAAGGAATCGTAAACCCTATTATTTCATGTAAATTTCAACGTGATACCTTTACGCGTTCCTGAGAAAAAAGATTTTTACAAACAGAAAGACAGACAGACAACAAAGGGATCCTGAAAAGGATTCCATTTGAAATATGGTACCCTAAAAATTGCTGTTTTATAAGATTTTGTAAAATCTTGCCCACTACCACGACAACCGATTACCATTCAACTTATTCGTCACCGGCGCTACTTTTAGAATTCCTTTTGTTCTTATTTCTTATCATAATCTTTTATTTTATTCATGCGCATGTAACACATTTTTTTCAAATAGTAATAATATCAATTCCCATCCTTACATTTAATAAGCAGTTGAGTCACATACAATCAAAGAAAACCTAAACAAATACAATCTAGGAGAAATCTGTTATAATAAAAGAGTAAGTGAGCGTGCGTGACCAGATTAATGAGTTGGACAGAGATATCATTATATAGACGATAGCTGTTGCCCGCGGCTTCGCTCGCGTTTTGGGCGGAAGTTATCCCACAGGCACGTTATAAATACAGCCTATGACGCTCGGGGATAATGTAGCTTCATATTAGTTAAAGAATTTTCAAAATCGGTTCAGTAGATCCAGAGATTACCCCCTACATACAAACTTACAAATTTTACCTCTTTATAATCATCATCTGCCTAGCCTTTACCCAACTATGTTGGGGTCAGCTTCCAGTCTTACCGGATGCAGATGAATACCAGTATTTTACATGGAGCGACTGCCTATCTGACCTCCACAACCCAGTTAGAACTGGTTAATACGAAACCTTGGTAACACTGGTTGTCAGACTTTTTGGGCCATTGACTACCTGTAACGACTGTCAAAGATCCACAATTGACGGCCGGGAGCAACGGCCTAGCGTGCTTTCCGAGGCACGGAGGAAACTCGGTATGTAATGGGTGGTCACCCATCCACAGACCAACCTAGGCAAGGACGGCTTAACCTAAAGATCAACCTGAGCGGCTGTTATTATTTTGCCACCAGCTCCTCCTCTTTATCTCTTCATAATATGATTATAGATAGGAAACGAGGTAGTTTCGATTACTAAGTAATATCTTTATTTTTTCCTAGCCCACTCTGTCCCACTCCTGGGCGAAGGCTTCCCTCCACTTCTTTTACTGCTCGCAAACCCAAGTCGCAAGTCAAAGAGCATTATCTCTCCTCAATACTGTAATATTCTGGATATTATACATATTATAGGTATAATTATGTTTATTTTGTATATTATGTGTATATAAGGTGTATCTGTTCATACACGAAATCTTCTAAGGGGTCATTGTACTCATCATTATGAACAACTTGTACTATGGGACCAACTCCGAAATCGCGCAAAAAAAATCAGCTGTTCAGTACATTTTGACGAGTTAATGCGAACATATTGTAGGGAACAGCTGTTTCTTTTTTCGCGATTTCGGGGTTTAGGGGGTCCCATAGTAAAAGTTGTTCATAATGATGAGTACAATGACCCCTTAAGAGATTTCGTGTATGAATATTTAGACCCTATACATATATTTGTGTGTATGTTTCTTTTATATAGGTATATTTTTATTTTAAGTTCTAATTGAAATTTTCCTGTTATGTCTTTTCTACACACTGTGTCATCATTTCTGTGAGATGGTGGGCTCAGAGTAGAACTGCTTTTTTCCACAACTAAATTAATTAATTTTAAAAGTAAAACGCAGCACACGTCTTCGTCGTAAGTGAATCTACGCCATCTTGACTATCTACTCTCTCTCTCACTCGTGATAGATTCATCTCTTTAACTCGCTCTTACATTCCGTTTCCCACATTTCTAATCCAACTTTCCTCTCGCAGGTCTGCTGGAAGAAATTTCTTATGATATAAGCAGTACCTTTGTGCTCTTCTGTCTTAATGTAATGTCTAATGTGTAAATAAATAAACCCGCGCTCCTCCTTCTAATTCGGACGGAACTTGTCCAGTTCGTCCAGCCATCTCCTTTGTGGCCTGCCTACCCCGCCTCACTGTGTCAGGTCACCAGTTTCTTGCTATTTTGGCCCTCAGTTTGTCAGGCATGCGGCAGACATGACCTGCCCATTTTCATTTGAGTTGGGCAATAATATCCACTCACATTAGATATAGGTTTGACCATGATTCGATATTAAGTTGTTGAGATATGGGATTTTTAAACTGCAGCAGTAACTTTTTTTTTTCATTAAGATACATGATAAACATCCATGGAAATGAAACTCAACTCATGGAAAAAAAACATAAAACATGCGGAGTGTCCGTAGAAAGGTCTTTTTAAAAATGACATTGAGGTTCCTCAATCGTTTGAAAGATAGACACTTCCAAAGTGGTAAATGTACTCTAATTGCTAAAGTAAGAGGAGGAAATTTCTGAAAAAATTAAAATATTTTTAATATATTGTTTGGTGCTGCGGAACCAAAGATTAAGAACTTAACGCAATTCATATTATGATCCTATTATGATCCTGGGAGGCCATTTTTGGCCCCCTGTGCGAGCGAGTTTGACTCGCACTTGGCCGAGTTTTTTTAAGTCCAAAATCGGTGTTTTAGTAATAATTCACACTGAATTGACATACAATCATATTCGTGGCAAAAGTAGTTTTTGTAGTCTTACCAAACTTAAAACGGAGAAGCTTTTGAAACTTACCTGAAAAGATAAAAGAAAATATTATTAGCACACTTATTAATGACATAATCGCTATCAACAGTCAGAAGCGTTTTTTTAGGAATCAATTAATTGATTGTTATTCTAATTTTCACTAATACGCGACAGTAAAATGATGATCACATGACTACCAAACCGACTACCGGCTACCAAATGGGACTTGGGGAACCGTGACTCCGGACAGGATAGGTTAGGGATGGCGGGGTCTTGAGAGCGAGCGAACTAAGACCCCGCCATCCCCTTCGTGTTAGGTTAGGTTAGGATCTGTGTTAGAACGTCAATACACGAAATCAAAAAGTAAAACCATTCATTACAATATGTTGTATAATATTCAATTTGTAAATTACTAATAATCCCGCATTAATACTTTTTCTAGCAAATGAAACAATATTGTATCATTTGGATCGTAACCGACTTTGCGTCCGTGTTGCAACTAGTATATTATTTTGACAACTGTCAAGAAAATGACGTACTCAAATATTCAGAGAGGTGTTGTGCGGTGCAGCTGGGGTATCTTTCTATGATACTAGTTGTAGATAGTTAAAAGATGAAGGCTATTTAAAAAAGACCCCACACGTGAGGTGGGATGCTGACGTTATAAAAACGGCTGGCGCTATAATTTTTTAATCTAATTTTTAATTAAAAAAAAATACTTTCTAGGTCTTGCTAAGGCCGTATAATACCAAAAGCGTTGGTAAATAGAATTATGGTAAATATTTTTTATGGTTTACATAAAATGTCACAACATACATTAAATTGACCTACTTTAAAAATAAAGGCCATTAATTTTACTACACCCAAAATAAAATCAATAATAATGACGTGTATTGTAGTCAAAACGAGTATCTATGGGTACATCAGTTGGTTTTTTTTTAAATCCAATTTGCAAAAAAATAGACAAAAAAAAAACAAAAAGAAATGCAAAAGTTTGTGAGAATATTTCTGATTCTTGCCCTACCTGGACACATAGTATACATTTTATACGCAGTATTAAGATACCGTGGGACAATTATTAACAAACTTCACGTAGGTGAAGCCGCGGGCATAAGTTAGTCGAAAATAAATAACAATCAATCCAAAGAACATTAGCACTATGTACTTTTTTTGTTTGCTCCACTTCAGTCATGAAATTCAGTTAATGGGGCGAATGACGTAATAATTATGGTCACTTGTAATTGAACATTACCCTTAATGGCTATTGATACAAGGTCGTAATTAACATTGTGATGGTAATCAACGGTAATATGATCTTGTTTGAGCAGTTTCAGTGCTAATGACACGTCGCGTGTTTTTGCTAATTCTTCTACCACAAGGGCAGCAGTCCTGGGTTCAATTCCCGGGTCGTGCAATGTGATAGTGGGTTTTTCATTAGTGGCTCGGAGACTAGAATTATGCTTGGTTGAACACAATAGGCCCGCCCCTATAACATGGGACTTAAACACAACTGGTGTAGTGAAGGTGTACTGTAGGTCACCTCTGCATAAGCCCCCAGGGACCAAATGCGTGATGTTGTCTTCCTCAGGTGTCGTGTTTTGATATTTGCTCTAAACTTTGTAAGCTAGACTGTATTTCCAATCAGTAGAATAAATACGCGTTAGATTCACATATTTTTTAAAATAATTTCATATAGCAGTGCCGCAAGATCTTGAAAGTTACAATCGATAGTAGATCTGTCTTCATTATGATTAAATAATTTATTTCATAAGGTTCATGTGTATAAACGGTGTAACAAGACCCTTAACGAAGCCATAAGGCACTTGTTCTTATTCTTTATTGCACACAAAATTTAAATGTAGGACACACAAAATTACAATATATAGCTTATGTAAGGAAATGAAAGACACTTGTTCTCCCCATCATTGCGATCATTTTTTTTTCTAGACCTTTTTTTTTTTCCTATACCTGGGCCCTTTCTAGTTACGGAGATATCGGGGGTCAAAGTGCCAACTTTTTCACAAGATATTTTTTTAAATACTTACTAGTTTTTGATCTAAAATTTTTAAAAGCCTCCATGACCAATTTACTATTCAATCCATCCATCAGCACAATGTTTTCAGTGCGTTACATTGAGTCCTACCGTAAAACGTGATTTTGCACCCCAAAAAAAAGTCGTTTCCCAGCAATATTTTTTGCGTAAAGTTACTTAGTTTGATGTACATAATGCTTGGTTGACGGCTTCGTGAAGGTTACGGTTACACCCTGTATTTTATAAAACTTAGCGTAACTTAAAACAAACCCAACCAAGATCTTTCGCCAACTTGTAAAACCGCGCGAAGTAGGGCATATCGTTAGTATATCTATACCAGGAAAACCTACGCAAGAACCGTTTAAACATTTCTCCCAACACAATTCTGAATGCACGTGGCTCACTCTGCTACTGACAGCTGGGGCTGGGAAATGGATTGCAGATAGCAGACAAACATCTAACTTCATAACTTTATATCTCCACTTTTCACTTCCAGATGTCACGTGTGTAAAGAAGTGATATTTTTTTGGCTCCAGTCTGGTAACGAGGATTCTATTTAGAGGTTTATTATCAGCAAAATATTTCGAAGTGATTCGTTCAAATGCGAATGAAACTAAGGATCCGGTCCCGTGCTTCACCTAGTTTCTCCACCTGGGTGAAGCACCTACCACAGCATCCAAGTTATAAAACTATGTCCTAAATTTCATCTTAATCCATTCAGCCGTTTTTGCGTGAAAGAATAACAAACATCCATACTTCCATCAATACATCCATCCATATATCCACCCACACATCCATCCATCCATACATCTATCCTTTGAATCTTATTTAAAATAGTAGGAAGATAAGTCATGTTAAAAACATCTTAAAAAAGTACAAAAGGCGGGCAAATAAGAAATGTCTTAATGTGTCTCTGTACTACTTTTAACAAAAGGTACATTTACATTCTCTAAAAAAGGTTGAATCGCAGACAAAAAGCCTTTCAGTATATTGTGCGGCTTCGAATTCTCTTGTCAATCTTGTCATAACGGTTCAGTGAACTGAAGTTACTGAAAAGTCGACAAAGTTACATTATAATAATCTATATCTACAGGCATCTGCATCCTGGTCAAGTTTAAGGAGGTATCTATACTAATGTTTCTTGACCCGAATCTATACTAAAAAGGGTAGGTTTTAAATTTATTTTTATTTTTTACGGAAATCGGTAAGCGTAAACCACTCCCTGGTTTCCATACTGTACATAATTATACTGTGGAATAAACGTTTTCGTTTGTGTGACGGCACGTATATAGGGCTAGGAACAGACGGGCTGCATTTTAATACGGGTGATTTACACTTACCTACAGATGTCCGTAAAAATTCCCACCATCGAAATCGTAAAAAAATAATCAGCTGTCCAATACAAAATTTCAATACCTACTCGACCCAAATGTATGGGACAGCTGATTATTTTTTTACGATATCGATGGTGGTCTCATAGTAAAAGTTGTTCAGTTTGATGGTCCGTACTGAAAAGTATTCCATATGATTATACCCTTTCTGTTACACGCATTATACGGCACTAATAGCAAAAACACATTTTTTTAGTCTGTCTCTCTCTCTGTCTGTTTGTTCCGGCTAATCCCCGAAACGGCTGGACCGATTTGTCGGGACTTTTACTGACAGATAGCTGATGTTATAAGGTCTAGCATAGGCTACTTTTATTTTAGAAAAATAATTAGGGTTCGGTGCAAAAATATTAAAACCCTTGAAATTGTTAACAATATCCGATTAAAAAAAAGGGTAATATTTTTTTATAATAATTTCCCGCGAACGAAGTCTGTACTAATATTATAAAGAGGTAAAATTTGTTTCTAAGTTTGTATGTAGGGGGTAATCTCTGGATCTACTGAACCGATTTTGAAAATTCTTTCACTAATAGGAAGCTACATTATCCCCGAGTGCCAGCCATAGGCTATATTTACAACGTTCCCGTGGGATAATTTCCGACCCAAACGCGAGCGAAGCCGCGGGCAACAGCTAGTCAGCAATAATTTTGATGAAAACGTCTTACATATTGTATTGGGTTGACATTAGCCACCGAAAAGTTTGTTTTGTCAAGAAAAGTTACTCTTTTAGGGTAGTCAAGTGCGACCAGGAGGAGCCTCTCGGCTCAGCCGCTTAGGTCGACCTTCAGGTTAAGCCGAGCTTGCCTAGTTTGGTCCGTGGATAGGTGACCACCCATTACATACCGAGTTTCCTCTGTGCCTCGGCAAGCACGTTAAACCGTTGGTCCCGGCTGCCAATTGAAGATCCTTGACCATCGTTAAGTATTTAGAAAGAAAGAAAGAAAGAAAACATATTTATTTGGCACATGCCACAAGTGCACACAACAAAAAATTACATAAAAAAGAGCTTAAATCTAAACAAGAAAAAACAAGAGATAATTGTGTGTCTCACGGCTGCGCCAAATAGGCCCAGTTCAGCAAACTGCCGAGCAGCTAGTGCCCGACGCTGGTTTTCAACTGGACCTGAGATGGCGATTTAGCCAGTGGTCCGAAAGTCTGACAATCAGTCTTAATAAGGGGTATCAGTTTACCCAGTAATAAATGGGTTATGGAGGTCAGATAGGCAGTCGCTCCATGCAAAATGCTGGTATTCAGCTGCATTCGGTTAGACTGAAAGCCGACCCCAACGAAGCAAAGGGCAAAGGCTAGGCAGAATGCGACCAAGATCAGTATCATTTGTCTACCAGCCGTTTTCAAATGACACTTCCAAGGTAGACTGCATTTACAGTACCTTTATGGGTCACGAAGTTAAAGGGACCCCACAAAAGGCTCCACTTTCCCAGTAACACTATTAATACCTCATCTTGAATTCACTTTGACATTGAAACGTCTACTTTAAAGTGGGGCGAACACTTCGTGGGGCGAACTCTTCGCAAAGATAACCCAATTATTCTGTCCTCAATTGTATAGAACATCATAAAACATTCCCTTAGAATACGGCCCAGCTTCGCCCCTATTGTTCCCTTCCGTTTTACTGTACCTGTAATTTTGCAAGGAAGTGTAATCTCTGGCTGTGTAGGTATATTTTTTTTCGTTTGAAATTGGGTTAATTTTGCTGTATCAGTAATTTTGAGGAAGCTTTATCTTCTTGATAATTAAATACCTGTTTGTAATTGTCGATAGGTCTTTAAGACTTGCCAAAAATCTTTTGTGTTTATAACATGTATCACACACCGCCAAACTTCGAAAAATTCTGGAGTGGTGACCGCGAACCGGAATACGTTGCGTTGGAAGGTCTCCCACTAGGTGGACCTGGTGAGGGTTGCGGGGATCCGCTAGATGCGAGTCGCACGGGACCGGTCAGTGTGGCGACACTTGGGGGAGGCTTATGTCCAGCAATAGACGTCTTTCGGCTGAATTGATGATGATGATTTAATTTGATTGATGATTTTTTATTTAATTTTTGTTGCTTCTAGTCCTGGCTGTCATTTGTAGATCTTTGACAGCCGTTATGGGTAGTCAATGGTCCGTAAGTCTGATAAACAGTCTTACCAAGGGGTATCGTATTACATACAGTACTTACTGGGTTGTGGAGGTCAGATAGGCGGTCGCTCCATGTATAATGGGATGCAGGTGCGTCCGGTTAGACTGGAAACCGACTCGAACGTATTATGAGCTATGATTTGAGATATATCTTAATTCTGTCGGGCCTTAGCCCAATTTTACCAAGATCTTTTTACTATAGTCTTGAGCACCACTATGTATATGTTACCGACCAAACCGGATTTCAGGCCAAACTAGTTTGTCCTAGGCCAAACCGGTTTACTGGTTTACCCCGAATAAATGAGTCAGGTTAGGTTAGGTTGGTGACCAACCACGCGCGAGCCGAGCGAGCGTAGCGAGCGGCGCCGCGGCAGCGGTCGGCGAGCGCCACATCCAAGATGGGCGCATTGTATTTGCTTTGTATGGTTTAGACACGATAAACCAGTAAAACGGTTTGGCCTAGGACAAACTAGTTTGGCCTGAAATCGGGTTTGGCCGGTAACATATACACTTTCCTAAATTTAAAAGCTATTTTCGCGAAAAATAACGATTGTAACTTGGAGATAGGTTCTTTTTCATAAAAATATGAGTTCCAAAATACTATGTTCGTAACATCATGACATTTTAATCAGAACAGTAGAAGAAAAACACTTTTAAAAGTTGTTAAGTGTCATTTACGTATCGGTGTTCGTGACTGTACCGTAATTTTGAAAAGAAGTGTAATCTGGCCTCCACACCTCGATTATGCAATTAGTTTTTACTTGGGTTCGTTTTCCTGTATTTGTGATTTTGAATGGGCATGTAATCTGTTCGCAAAGTTGGTAGGTATGTACAAGATTTTTTCATTTGGGGAAAAAGAACCCCTTTTTTCGTTTTACGGGTTTCCTAAGAGGCGATTATAAGATTATATTCAGGTAGCAGGGGTGTAAGTACGTACTCAACAATGTAGTGATATGCGTTGTTACTTTTTATTGGTATTTTCGAGTAGCTTAGGTGTTATTGTGTTTCTCTATAAGAATATTTTGCACTGAAAGCACGTTACAGGGTCCATATACAAGATCTAAGCGAAAATTAAAGCTGGGAAACGAAGTGATATATAGGCGGACTTAATGCCACAAGACATTCTCTACCAGTCAACCTTTGGGTTAAATGATACAATCATGAAGATTGAAACTTTGATGGCATAAATCTCGGAAACGTGACACTTTCGAAGATTTTCGCTTTATAAAGCTTATTTGTATTGATAATGTGATACTACCTATTGATTAATACAGGTTTAATGCGTGGCCGCTAATATAGATATATGAAGGGTCTCTTTATGATACCAAAATAACAGCTTTTTACTGAAATGAATGCCTATGAAAATATTTAGGGCTCTTATTAAAACAAAAACACATTTTTTCAGTTTTTGTCTATCTGTCTGTTTGTTCCGGCTAATCTCCGAAACTGCTGGACCGACTTTGACGGGACTTTTACTGGTTATAAGGTCTAACATAAGCTAAGCTTTCATTTAAAAAAAATAGGGTTCCGTGCAAAAAATTAAAATCCTTGAAATTGGTAACAAAATTCGATTCAAAAAGGGAAGTAAATTTTTTATAGTAATTTCACGCGAACCAAGGTCGCCGGCAATAGATAGTTTTGAAAATAAAATAAAACGTCGGAAGTTAGGCAGGCCAGCCTTACTACAAAAATCTTTCAACCTCTTTATTTACTTACTTAGATACTAATACACGTAAACAAATAAAAAGAAGAAAAAATAATTATAAAATTAAAAAAGTGGGTCTTATAAATACTGACTACCACGCGAGCTCAACCGTTGGAAAATGCTAGTCGTAGATAAAATTATAGCTTTTAATGTTAAAGCGAAAAAGACTAATAAAATAAATTCATTGAAGTAAAGTGAAAATAACTGCTCATAGAACTAAAAGTGAGTAAAATATTTTAAGACTAAATTTTCACTTATTTGAATTTATTTTCATTTCTATCTGGGAAAATCTTTTACGCATTACATTTCATATAGCTTTCAAGTGTATGTAGCTGACAGGTTTAACGGTACCTATTAGGTATTTTTACTCCAGACGCGACGGAAAAGGTGTTCATTTAATTTTACAAAAAAAAAAAATATAAACGACTTCCAAAAAAAGAACAAAAAAAAAACTGGCCAATGGCGAGGCGGACTCGCGCATGAAGGGAACCCTTTAATTTTTAATTTATTTTTATTTTTGTTGTTATAGCGATAGCGGAAACAGAAACACAAATTCTGTGAAAATTTCAACTGTATACCTATTATGTACCAGATACAGCCCGCTGACAGATAGACGGGCGGGCAGACGAAAGGATGGGTGGACGGACAGCGGAGGCTTAGTAATAGGGTTGGTTACCTTTCGGATACGGAACCCTAAAAGGTAAAAAATAACTTTACTTTTGGAAGTCGGTGACATTGTATGTTTCATTGACTTTATTGCTACCGACTTCCGAAACGGGTTTTTTTTTTGCAAAAATATTTTTTCTTTTACCCATTTTAGTTGAAATATCCTACAGGAATTCTCTTCATAATACAAATATTATCAATTTTACTTTGTAACGTGAAGTTATTATCAAATTATCATCATAATTAGATGGTACTTCGAAGTCGGTTATTAGTTATTCAGATAACCTGTCGCTAAATCCAACCAAACTGAACGCCAAAACAAACATTTGTTCTATATTCATAGTAATAGACAGTTCACATAGAAACAGCGTCTCACAATATTTGTATACACTTAACAAGATTGGGTTTGAAGTATCAATGGTACTTAATAGTGGGTTCTAAGTACCAATGGCACTTGGTAGTGGGGTCTTAGTACCAATGGTACTAGATAGTGGAGTCTGTAGTTTGTGTTCGATTAACTTTGTAAGCTTTAGTTTGTGAAGTTAGAGGTCGTTTTAGGCGTAGGTCGTAAAATACTGTGAATACAGATAAATAAGATCAGCACAAATGTGGGGCATGTGATGCGGAGGTATGAGTAAATTGTCGTAGTTTTGAGTATGAATGTGGATGAGTATAAGAGTAGAGGAAGACCAAAGATACGATGGATGGACTGTGTGAAGGATTATATTGCAAGAAAGGAGGTGTCTGATGATATGATGAGTAATAGAGAAGTATGGCTGAAGAAGACATGCTGCGCCGACCCTAAATAAATTGTGAGAACAGCACAAATGTGGAACATAATTATAAAATTGAAATTTATAATTTAATTTTATCGCACAACATAGCTATGAAAATATACAAATCAGTCGAATTGAGAGCCTTCTCATTTTTGGTTAAAAAGTGGTAAATAAGCGCTTGGATGCTTGGATTTTAAAAGTCAAAAGTTTATTGTAATTCTCAGAAAAAAAGACTTCGAAATTCGAACGGTGTCTCGTATTGTGAATCCGCGGACAAATGAGTTCGTTTTCGAATTGTGTGCGCTCACTTGAGTGAGGTACGAACTGGCTTTACAGAATTGCCATGGCTACAGTACATTACGTTTCCTCTGTGAAATCTTCCATTTCATATTTGCAATTTTATCTTCATTCAGTTTTCTCTCGAAGCACAGATCGTTACGGAATATTTCCACTACGAAGCCTCATTATAGAAAATATCGACGATCATTACCGTGAGCACACAACATTATTATATCCATATTATTGAAAGTGTTCACTGTTCACTATAACAAGTATTCATGAACAATATTGATAGTTTTGGATATTATAGTATTATAGTATAAATATCGGTACACACAAGAGGCTAAGTATTTTCTTTAGACGATGTAAATACCTGCTGACCAATAACAGAAAACTATTATACAGCGTGTAACAGAAAGGGTATAATCATATGGAATACTGTGGTACGGACCATCAAACTGAACAACTTTCCCTATGGGACCACCATCGAAATCGTAAAAAAATTATCAGCTGTCCCATACATTTGGGTCGAGTAGGTATTGAAATTTTGTATAGGACAGCTGATTATTTTTTTACGATTTCGATGGTGGTCCCATAGAGAAAGTTGTTCAGTTTGATGGTCCGTACCACAGTATTCCATATGATTATACCCTTTCTGTTACACGCTGTATAGCGGTCAAACAAACATTATTAGTATAGTCTGAACCTCAACTTGTCAGTTGCAGCCCCGGTGTCTGAATTTGTGCCCAGTTGATGGTAATAGGCTCGCCCCCTGGCTATGACATGGGACTTATACATGACTGGTGAAAAGTGAGTGGACTATTAGAGTGCACCTCTGTCACAACATACCTGAGAAAAGGCTAGGAAAATGATGATCTTTCTTCTTTGTCGTGTGGTTAGTGCCTAACCTGGTGTCAGAGTTTTTATGGCACCCATGGGCCTCTGACTTGGCTTTACATGCCGTCAAGAAATATCTCTCAGGCATGCTGGTTTCCTCACGATATTTTCCTTCACCGAAGCAAGTCATAATTATACAATACGCAAATGAATCCGAAAAATCGCAGGTACGTGTCTTGAGTTCGAACTGGAGCCCTATGACTTGGCAGTCCAACGGTCACACCACTAGGCTATCACTGCTTAAATTACTAGATTAGTTACCGATGAAAAAATCATAACGGGTGTAACAAAACCCTTAATGAAGCCAAAAGGCACTTGTTCTCTCCGTCATTGCGATTATTTTTGTTCTAGACCATACCTGGGAACCTTCTAGTTACGGAGATATTCAATTATTGGTCAAAGTTCCAACTTTTTGACAAGTTTTTTTTTTTAATACAAGCTTTCTATGTTATAACATAACTTTAAATACCTCCACGACCCTCTTACTATTCAATCCATCCATCAGCACAATGTTTTGAGTGCGTTACATTGAGTCCTACCGTAAAACGTGATTTTTCACCTCAAATGAAAAAGTCGTTTCCCATCTCATAATTTTGCGTAAAGTCACTTAGTTTATTGTGCATAATGCTTGGTTGGCGGCTTCGTGGAGGGTCCTGTTACATCCTGTATGTGGGGCCGGCTCAGAATAATGTACTGAATACATGGTAACGCGTGTTTTGGCATCGGTGTCCCTCCATCTTGTATAATTCGTGCCTATACCAGAGAAGGAAAAGCGAACACATCTACATCTATTTACCCAATTTGCCTACTCGAAAGTGCCAAAAGGCAAAGCGCGAAAGTACACTTTACCAAAGTTGCCTACCGTAACTTAAGGATTTCCATGAACCGTAGTGTTAGAGAGGGACAAAACAAATTAATGTTACCGTCGTTAGAGTGAGACGGAGTATTATGATGTTGTTATTACTTAGGGAATCGCAACAGTTGGTGTAAGTATATTTAATGGGGAATGTAGATCCGGGTCGGTTGGAATTTGTGAGAGAATATGTGGGGTAATATTATGTTGGGGTAAAGTTAGGACGGAAGGTGATTATTGGGCTAATTCTGGACCTAGATAATAATGTAAAGGTACATAACATTGTTAATTGAATTAGAGAATATCAGTTGGAGGAGTGCTTGCGACTTTTGGACTGCCGTATTACTAAGACTCCACAGTCTGTCTGTCACCAAGCTTTATCTCATGAACCGTGATAGTTAGGCAGTTGAAATTTTCACAGATGATGTATTTCTGTTGCCGCTATAACAGCAAATACTAAAAACAGAATAAATTAAATATTTAAGGGGAGCTCCCATACAACAAACGTGTTTTTCATTGGAAGACCAGCGTCAGACAGCCTCACCTGTCTGGCATTAATGCTGAAATGGACCTTTTTGGCGCAGCCGTGAGGCACACAGTGCAGTTATACTATGTATTTTCTCTTTTTTGTAACTTTTTTTAATATTATTGTGTGTGTGCCTAATGTACTGACGTCAAATAAACATTTTTTTTTTTTTTTTTTTTAGATAATGCTACGGAACTTCGTGCCCGAGTCCGAATCGCACTTGGCCGGCTTTTATATGCTCGGAGATGAAGTAATAACAATTTTTTTAATGGATTCTAGCATCTTTAAGTAAAAATATACAGTTTTTACATGTGTAGTGGTTACTGTGCGTTTAAATATTAATAAAGGGTGTAACAAGACCCTTAACAAAACTGAAAGGCACTTGTTCTCCCCGCCATTGCGATCATTGTTTTGTTCTAGACCATACCTGGGATCCTTCTAGTTACGGAGATATTGAGGGTTAAAGTTCGACCGTTTTCAAAAGTTTTTTCTAAATAAGTACGTGTTTTCATGGAAGATTTTTACTTTAATCAACTCCACGACCCCCGTACTATGCAATCCATTCATCAGCACAATATTTTGAATGCATTACATTGAGTCCTACCGTAAAAAGTAATTTTTCACCCCAAAAAAAAGCCGTTTCCCAGCAATATATCTTGCGTAAGGTTACTTAGTTTGACGTACAGAATGCTTGTTGACGGCTTCGTGAAGGGTCCTGTTACACCCTGTATAGTCTGTCACTCTCAATTGCAGAACTTCTTTTACATAAGAAGACAATGATATGACCGCCTCTTTAATCTAGTGATCGCTTGCTCTACTACTGAGCCTGAGGTACTGGGTTCGATTCCTAAGTCGCTCAAAGTGTTATAAATTTATCAGAGCAATCAATTCTGGGAGAAATTTTTGCTGCCTGACCGACAATTTCGGCACAAGGTTTTCTGTAAACTATACCTCACAAGAATTTGTGTGGTATACTACCATTAAAAAACCGGCAGCTGAAAATCACGCTCTAATTAAAATCAGTTTTTTTTTCGGTTTTTAGCTGTTACCCGGGCCATAATAGCGAATCGATTGACACCTTATTCATCAAAATCGGATGAATAGATTAGGCTGTAGGGAGGAACTTATGTAAATACAAACATACATAGACGGCTAAAATCATAACCCTTCCTTTGTTTTCGCCGTAGTTGAACAAAAGGTGAAAAACTGACGCGCTTATATTCCCCACGGGGTAAGGCAGAGGTGTCAATGATAAACTATTTTACCAAAATACAAAATCCGGTCAAGTGCAGCTTGGACTCGCGCACCGAGAGTTCCGTATAAACTAGTAGGTAATTTATTATTTAACTACATGTTTACGGTATTGAGATTTCTTCCTATAAATGTGCTGCAAAATAATAGCTTCTTAATAGCTTTTTGCCAAAATTCATGATTCTAGGTCAACGGGAAGTACCCCTAGGTTTTGATTCCCGTGTGATATCGCAAAATATGCGACAACGGTCATATCTTTTGATCGCATTGACTTATGAATTTTATTTTTTCATTGCTCTCTCTTCTGTAATAAACATCGTGGGCCTGTGGACGGTGAGCTATGAGCTAGCTTGCCATCCGTCCGTCTTATGACGACAACCCGTGTCGACGACACGTTCGTGTTCCACGCGCGCCTCAAAGAGATGTCAGCAAACGAGAAGGGGTCCGAAAGGACCGATGCCTGCGAGGGTTGCGGGATTGTTCGAAAGAGATACCATGGCCCTGGAACACAAAGGGCAAAAGAAGGAACATGGATGGGTTTTAGTCAGTACAAGTCTGACACTCCTTGCCGCTCCGCCCAGAGTGGGAGGGGTCAATTGATGATATCCCATCCGTAAAAAAAGAGGTAACAAATAGGTAATTCATATTAATTTCAGCTTGATACCTTTACGCGTTCTTGAGAAAAAGGGTCTTGATAGACGGACCAAAATGTGATCCTATTTGGGTTCCGTTTCTCCTGATTATGGCATAGAACCCTAAAAATGGTGAGGCAAGATAAGGTCTAAAATTAAAATACTTACAGGTAAATTGTAGCTGTTCTCGAAGATAGATTTCTGCGTTTAATACATTAGCATAAACCCCATATATTTCAAAAAAACTTTTTCCAATAAGACAGCACATTTGCCCAACTTTGAGATTACTTAGAGCAGTAAATGTAACTTTTACATTTCTTTGTAAAAGGTAATTTGAATAACCACCTGAAGCTTTACAAAAGAAAAAGATTTAAGAGTATAGGTTGGTATACATTATTGGTCCTTTTGAAGTAAATTACTCAAGATTTTATTTAACTTACTTTGTTAGTATATGCATGTAATCTTCTTTCTTCTTTATCGTGTGGTTAATGCCTAACCTGGTGTCAGAGTTTTTATGCCACCCATTAGCCTCTGACTTGGCTTTACATGCCGTCAAGAAATATCTCTCAGGCATGCTGGTTCCTCACGATGTTTTCTTTTACTGAAGCAAGTGATAATTTTAAAATACGCACATGAACGAAAAGGAGCTCGTGGCAAAATAATAACAGTCATTCGGGTGGATCTTTAGGTTAAGCCGCGCTTGCCTAGGTTGATCTGTGGATAGGTGACCGCCCATTACATACCGAATTTACTCCGTGCCTCGGAAAGCACGTTAAGACGTTGGTCCAATGTCAGGAGCCAATGGCCTGAAAGTCTGACAACCAGTCTTACCAAGGGGTATCGTATTAACTAGTACTAACTGGGTTATGGAGGTCAGATAGGCAGTCGCTCCATGTAAAATACTGGTATTCGGCTGCATCCGGTTAGACTGGAAGCCGACCACAATATAGTTGGGAAAAGGCTAGGCAGATGATGACGCACATGAACGAATCAAATCCTAATCCTACAACGTCTCTTAAAAAGTAGAACAAATCTATTTAAAGCTACAAACGTGTAAAAATAATTCACTAAACTTTACCTTATACGTTTCATTGTTAAACATAATAAGAGTTCGCGACCTGAACCCTATTAATACATTTAAAATAAGGGTATGAGGGTTGAGTCCGGTCTCCGGAAGGCGTTTCAGCTTAAACTACGCATAACTATGTGGTTTTCATATTTTATAATGCTTAACGTGACCTTTAGTAAAAAGGTAGAGATGAAGGTAGTTTTGTAGGTGGCGTCTTTTGGCCAATTATGTCAGTCGTTTTTTATTCTGAGGTATCTCTAAGCAATGTGCAATAAATATCAAAATACTGTTCTCCTGCCCTTATCCTAACTTATTTGCGGTCGGCGCAGCTTGTCTTCTTCTTCCATACTTCTCTATTACTCGCCATCTCAGCAGTCACCTCCTTTCTAGCCATATCATCCTTCACACAGTCCATCCATAGTTTCTTTGGTCTTCCTATACTCTTATAGCCATCTACATTCATACACTACATTCCTTCACATCACATTACGATAGCCGACTACCACAAATTTTTCAGTCACCGGCGTTACTTTCAGACTTCCTCTTGTACTCAGTCTTTATTTTATCCAGTCGCGTCACACCACACACCCCCTTTAGCATTCTCATCTCAGCCACATGCAGTTGCCTTTCATTCATACTTTTTGTGGTTCAACATTCTAATCCATACTAGACAGCAGGTTTAACCATGGTTATATAGCCAAAGTTGCTAATGTCTGTAATTTTGTATTTCAGTGTATATCGCGTATCTCAGATTCACTGAGTTTCAACGAATTCATTCGACTAAAATATTATGGTTCATCACCCTTTAGTGAACCTTGAGTTTACGGTTCTAGGATGATAGATTCATTTGCCTCTTATTACAATTTAATCTGAAGTCAAAGCTTACTTCATCAACTCATCTGATGTTAACTGACTAAAATTGAATAGACAGAATATTATCTCATCTGGGACTTGACTATGAAATACTCGTAGTTAAGTATTCTGCACACTAGATATTACGTTCGAAATTCGAACGGTGTCCCGTTGTAAATCCGCGATGATTTACTTTTAAAAACAAATGAGTTCGCTTTCGAATTGTGTGCGCTCACTTGAGTGAGGTGAACTAGTGAACTTTACTGAATAGCACTACTGGTTAACACTACTAATAAAGAAAAGATGGATGGATTGTGTGAGGAATGATATGAAAAAGAAAGGAGTAAATGATGCCGTGACGTCTGACAGGGGGGAATGGATGAAGAATACGTGTTGCGACGACCCCAAGTAGAATGGGACAAGGGCTGGAAGATGGTGAGTATTGAATTTTTAAACAGCCAATCCTATTGTATGTTCACCCATCCTAATCATTGTACAATTGCTTTTTAATACCATTGATGTACCAACAAAACACAATCAGTCTTCTACCAAAGTCATTCCAAGTTTGTAGTCGGAAAACGGCTTAAGTTTCGCAATTTTGACCCAGAAGCTGCGATTTGGGAGGGACAAAGGGCCGGCGCCGTCTTAATTTATTATTTCTACTCATGCCCCTAAACACCAAATAGGTACCTACAGAAAGTTAACTCCACACAGTTAACGAAAACAGGTAACCCTGTATTGTCGAGTTTCGTGCAATTCCATCTTTACATGAATTGGTTCTGTCGACCGGCTTATAAATTTCTTGGTAAATAAATAATAATAATAAATCATTTAATTCAGGTAACAAAGACCCATAACATATATATATACCTTAAAAACTATCATACATATTAATAAAAAAAACAGAAAATATAACTATTGTACACGAAGTGACGGCGTCGTGTTGCGCTGCGTGGTGGCACGTAGCCTTCCGCGGAAACGTCGATACATGACACCCTTCGGCCAAAACTGTTGTTCCTTGAGGAAGGTCTCAATATGATGAGTCGGAACTCGCACCACGTACGACTTGAAATTCGTGTTGTGGCGCGACTCCAACTTCTCAACCCTCAAGGTCCAGCTGGTCTTCGACCGGACATACTCCACGATCTCCTCGACCTTCGCGGTGTGATGTAGCCGGGACACATAAAGCTGCGTCGTTGGAAACGAAAAAAAAAAAAACGTAAAACAAAACGTAAATAAAACATTAGAAACGTCCAACGTGTTGACTAACAGGAGGCCTAAAATGGCCGCTTCATCAGAATCTTAATAGGATAATAATATGTTACAATTCATAAAATGGTCACCAAGTGACCATTTATAATATTAACTACGTCTGTGACCATTTTAAGAATTTTTACGTGACTTCTATTATTATGGTTTCTGCGAAAACGGCAATTTTAGGCCCCAAGGTCGATCTTCAAGGCTAAGCCGCGCTCATGGGACTGATGGGATTAATTTCATATCGAGTTTCCCTCATGCCTCGGAAAGCACGTTAAGCCGTTAGTTCCTGCAGTCATTTGTAGATCTTTGACGGTCCCCTGTAGGTAGGACGTCAGTAGCCCGCAAGTCTTGCCCAGGGGCCAGTACTAGCCAGGCAGGTATAGGCAGCATCTGGTTAGACTGGAAGCTGACCTCAAGATAGTTGGGACAAGGCTATGTGGATATTGTTCCTTTAAAAAACTCATAGTTACAGATTCCATAAAAGGAGCAAAAACAGACACGCACTTTAGCGCAGGACACACAGAAAAGACGTAAGACGAGGGTGGCACGCGGACGGGGCGCAGACGGGGCGACGTCACAAGTTTTAAAAACATATAGGAAAGACGAGGCACGGACGCTGGGCGCCACGAGGATGACCAGAGACGCGCGCGCCGCGTGATTCCCGGCACCCGCGCCCCACCCCGCCCGCACCCCCGTTCTTGCCCGCCCCTCGTGCGCACGCGCCTGTGCCCCGTCCTTTCTATTTGTTTTTACAAATCAATAGGGTTCAGGTCGCAATCTCAAACAAATGACAGTCGCGAGTGCGCTGCAATTGCTGTACGTGAAGAGTTTCTATGTGTGCATGCGTTTCCGCACATTGTATGGAGCTAATCTTCTGATTTTACGATCACTGGTGGCCGAGTTGTACGTTGTGGGTTCGAACCCAGGCAGGCGCATTACTTAGTGTAATTTATTTCATCACCACTACTCTTAAAACGTTTAAGAAAAACATATGTAGCATGTTCCTTCTACAGTAGAATTATTAATGTTTTATGCTGGCCAAACAATTGACTGTGAACTTGTACTAAAAACTCGCAATGGTAAACGATAGCTATCGCTGCCTACATCATTGGTCTAAGTTCATTCAATAGTTTTACCTAGTTAGTGATTGAATTATTGCTGGGAAACGACTTTTTTTTGGGATGAAAAATCACGTTTTACAGTCAAAAACTCAATGTACCGCGCTCTAAACATTATTGCTGATGGATGGAATGAATATTACGGGGATCGTGGAGGTGTTTAAATATCTTACATTAAAACTATGTATTAAAAAAAACCCTCTAATATAATTGGAACTTTGACCCCCAATATCTCCGTAACAGAAGTTTCCTAGTGTAGAACAAAAAAAATATCGTAATGACGACGACGAGAACAAGTGCCTTTCGGCTTCATTAAGGGTCTTGTTACACCCTTTATATTCGAAGAAATGTGAACAACTACCAACCCACACTAGGCCTATGTGGTGGTTTAATCTGTGTCCCAGCAGTGGGCACTTTTTATGCTGATTAAGTTATGTAACCAACCTTCTCTGTAATAATCTATTTTGTGCTGTTACCGTGATGTTTAAATAATGGGGCTTTTCAAATTATTTAGAGGTATCGTCCAGGTGAAATTCGTTTTCGTTTAATCTGATTAGGGGTTAGAAAATCCCTTCCGCGTTGATAATGGTTCAGAGGTTCTTTACAGGTGAGCGTTGAATGAAAATTCAGCGTGTCTATAAATTGTGTTATAGTTTACTAGCTGTTGCCCGCGGCTTTGCTCGCGTTTTGGTCGGAAATTATCCCACGGGCACTTTGTAAATATAGCCTATGGCACTCAGGAATAATGTAGCTTCCTATTAATGAAAGAATTTTCAAAATCGGTTCAGTAGATCCAACCTAAGTACAACCTCACAAACTCACAAACTTTACCTCTTTATAATATTACTAACCAGCCCGGGCTTCGCATGGGTGCAATGTTTTACATATAAACCTTCCTCTTGAATCATTCTATCCATTAAAAACAACCGCATCAAAATCCGTTGCATACATAGGGACAGACAGAGGGAAGCGACTTTGTTTTATACTATGAGTGATTTATTTTTTCGGATGGGAAATCATCAAATGACCCCTCCTGCTCTGGGCCGAGCGGAAGAGAGTGTCAGACTTGTACTGACTTAACCCATCCATGTTATTTCTTTGCCCTTACTACACATACATTTTGATCTACTAATTTTTATTTGGCTACATGAAAAAGAACCTCCTTTGTGAGCACTACATATTTCTTTTTCGAAATTCAAAAGGAATGTCAGAATTGACGTGCATTTGTCGTTGAAATATGTCAATACGTGGACGTGACGAATTTTTGGGCCATTAAAATGTAATGTTGAGTTAGCGAAAAAAAAAAAGACGGTACGCTCATGAAATGTCGCTTTTTATGATACTAAATAAGCTTACGTTTTGTCGCAACTCGCCTGATGTGGAGCACGCTTGCCTAGAAGAAACCGATTCACTCGAACATTGAACAGAACCAGATTTTAATGATCAGTGAACAGAGCAGCTGGCAGTGAATTCCACAGACTGGCGGTTCGCACAATAAATGTAGAAGCATGGTGCTTTGTTCGGGTCCGTGGATCTTCAACCATGTAACGGTGGGGTAATTAGATTGTATAATGCCAAAGCACACTCCTCGAAATGTAACCGATAATATAGGTACCGATATGCTGGCAACTTTGGGCTTTTCCTTTTGTAAACACTCCAGTTATTATTGTAAATTCTCTGAGAACGCTTACAACAGAATAAGATACTAAGTGACAGCAAAAAATATTCTAAAGACAAATAAACAAAAGAGCCCCGAAAATCAAAATGGCGTCCCTTCTTACGTCATTCATTAGAAATCGAAACGGAACGTCAACATTTATCGAATCGATTAGGAATCCGTAGTCATTCAATTGTCTATTCGATTGGAAATCACAGAAATTGTTCGCTGACTTTCTCACAAAGCATTGAACGTGAAGTGAGTTTGAAAACTAGTTTCAATGATTTTATTGCACTATTGGAGCTCGAAAACCGTTTGAGCACTTTCGAATTTTCAATTGCTTTGTTCGGAATGTAAAAAGTTTAATTTTGTTGACTTGTTGGGGGTGGCTTATGTCCAGCAGTGAACGTCTTTCAGCTGAAAAGATGATGATTATAGGGCTAAGAGAGAAACCTTTTTAAAAACTCGATGGGTCTGTTATACCTTGCCAACGACAGTAGAATGGCTGACCGCCATCCAGACTTGCCTACTCAGCATTTTGTAACTTAGACGCCATATTCATTGGCTTTGCACGCCAGTTCGATCTGAATCTCGGTATAGGTCGGAAGTGCTACATCATTCTATTTCCCTGTCATTAAATTAAGTATTTATATCTGTCATTGTTTACTAATTGTAAGTCCAAGTTCTATATAGTAAAAAAAACTCTGTTCCAGTTTAATTACTTAAACAAGAATCTGAACTCTCGTATGGAGAAAGAGGAATAAATACTAATACGAACGTCTTTTGTTACATCTTTCATTTGTACACCTTCTGGTTTCCTCAGCAGTCTACGCTGCATTCTTCATGCTGATGCAGCATCCTCTCATTCCTCTCTCCCCGTCGTCACAATCCAGCACAGCAGTCGTCTCCCAACCATCTTACAGTGCACATATGTATCTTGCACTTATTATTTTAGTACATAGTTTATTCGAGCAAAAAGTGGTTTCTTTTTTACTCCACTGCCAAAGAAGGGTTACGTTTTCCTCGCGTATCTTGTATGTTTCTTTGTTTGTTTGTAAATGTCTATATTATCTCGTATGTTCCAAATGGCTGGATGGATTTTGACGATTAATGTATCATTAGATTCGTCTCAAAAGCCCAAGTGTCCTTAGATCAGCTTTAAAAAAAAATGGTGGATTTTTGGCGCTAAATTGAAAGTCGTTAATTTTTTTTTCAACCATACCTATCGAGTAGGGTATCAAAATGAAGGAAATTAAAAGGAAATTGTATGTACATAATACAATTTGTAGTCCGATTTTTTTATATATAAATGTTACCTGTTTAAAAACTAAATTCAGAACCAACACGTTCTAACAGTAGGTAATGAAGTCGAAATTCCAAGATTCTCCAGTGTTCTTGTAGCATTGTACATTGCTCTACGACAGTCAGACAAAGCGTTGTACGTAACACGGTAGTGAATCTAGTTGTAATACTGGTTAATTATAATTGTCTGAGTTAACTAGCATTGAGTTTGATTTGTGAGGAGACTAAATACATAGATGTAGGACTTCTGCCACTGGTGCTGATTTGATTGTTAGATCCAATAAAGTGTCATTATTCTGTTCTATTATATGGAATGAATGGTCACCCATCCACAAACAAAGCTTTGCAAGCGTAACTTAACCTATGCGATCGAACCATCTCAATGTAATTTCCTAGTAACTACACCGTGAGAGAGAAAGCAGAGTAGCGGTGGCCTAGTGGTGGCGGCCCCGACTTACGAACATTTAGTCGTGGATTCGAACCCAGGCAGGCACATTACTTTGTGTAATTTATTTCATCACCACTACTGTCAAAACGGTAAAGAAAAACATCGTGAGGAAACCGGCATGTCCTAGAACCAAAAATTCGAAGACACGTGACATCTACCAACCCGCACTGGGCCTGCGTGGTGGATTATAGCCCATTCCCTATCAAATAGAGGGGGCCGTGTGTCCCAGCAGTGGAAACATTATAGGCTGCTTATGCTTATGCTATACACCAGAAACATCAAGCCTGTAATCACTGAGGTTAGGCAGAACTGAAGCATATTTCTCCAGTTGTGTTTAAGTCCCATGTAGTTGGTGAGCATATAATACAAAAAATAATACATTTGAAAACAAACCATAGGTAGACTAGAATTTTTTGCCGAATGCCAGCTAAAATAATTCCCAAATATAATCACTAAGCATCCCAACACCCAGGTCACGAAATAATAACGAAAGCCGATCATTATACACGTTAGGCTAAACCTCATTATAGCCGATATCGGCCGCAGTGGCCACACATAACAGTATTATTTTATAGCCGATGATGGGTTTAATGTATCGGAGTAGAGATGTAACAGTATCGAACGGTTATAATGGGTATAAAAGTATCCTTAACGAAGCCGAATGGTACTTGTTCACCCCGTCATTGTTTTTTTTTTGTTCTATACCATTAACTTTCTAGTTACGGAGATATTGCGGGTCAAAATTTCGACGTTTTCACACCTTTTTTTGTAATACAAATTGATGACCTCCACGGATTTCGTATTATCCAATGCGTCCATCAGCACATTGTATTGAGTGCGTTACATTTACGTTTGTTGCCCGTGGTACTACCGGTAATACTACCAGTAGTACCACGGTTAAAAAAAATACCCGTAGAACTACCAAGCGATCCAGTAGTACCACGGGAAGTTTTTTTTTTACCCGTAGTACTACTGGTAGTTGGCATTTAATAGCTAGACACCTGTCACTTTGACACCTGTCAAATTAACATTTCTCACTTCAACTTTTGCTATTTAAAATTTCCCTACCTTAACACTGCACTGGTGTGAAGGGTCAAAGATGAAGAAGAAGGGGTGTGGGATATCAACCACTACCATTTTGAATAATGCATTTAGATCGAGCGTGATTTGCACCCCAAAAAAAAGTCGTTTCCCTGCAATAATTTTGAGTTACTTAGTTTGATGTACAGAATGCTTGGTTGAAGGCTTTGTGAAGGGTTCGTACACACTTACACCTTGGAAAACTCGTTGTATAATTGCTAATGAAAGAAATGTACAGTTTTAGAATCTATAATTAATCATAGTTAAATGTCACAGTTACTATGTGGATAGATATTGGTATGCTGAAAAATGTCGTGAGGAAAGTTATGAGTACGAATGTGGATGGGTATAAGAGTACAAAAAGTCCAAAAGAAACGATAGATGGACTGTTTGAAGGATGATATAGCAAGAAAGGAGGTGTCTGATGAGATAACGAGTAATAGAGAAGTATGGAAGAAGAAGACATGCCGTGCCGACCACAAATAACTTGAGGTTAGGGATGGAGAATGATGAATGATGAGAAGGCCAAGGCAATGTCTTAACAGTCAGTTTATACAAATCTCTACTCCCTTACCTAGGTTTAGTATGCATACCACAATGATAAGCACATACTTGTTCAATTATTAATTCAATTATACAAACATTATTTAAATTTTCACACTCTGTGGTGGAAGCGTTAAATCGACACTTTTGTGTCAGAATAAACATCGACGTTTTTACGCCTATCAAAACAGAAATATCCACGTATTATTCTTCGGGTCGAGTGGGCACGGATCCAAATAAACTCGGAATTGGCGGATAAAAATGGCAACTCCAATATTTGCAAACTTTCAATTCAATATCTAAATTAATTCAATCAGCTAAGCGTAGCCTATCACTAACATTAGCTCTTTCAAAAGTCAACAGTCAGAATCCAATTGCCAGAATTTACGGTAACTCAATAATAACTTAAATAAAAGTATTATTAAGTCAAAGTGATTGGCAAGACAATTAAAAGGACAGGTTACCAAGAAATTCGTTAACTTTCGTAGATTTATGAAATTAAGTACCTACTTCAAAATTAAGCACTTCTACGTGAAAATTCATAATTCAATTCAATTTGATAGCAGCCTAATATTCAATTTCTTCGTTGGTCTACTGGTCGCAAAAGCGACTGCTGGACATGAAATCCTGGGTTCGATCCCCGGGTCGGGCAAAATGTTATAGTGTTTTGTCATCTGGAATTCGTCAGTAGCAGACACAGAGTTTGAGTTCGGGCCCGTTTGATGGTTTAAGGGTATGTATACCCCATAGAAAGTTAATATAACCTCATTCAATAGCTATTTCATGAAAAAGTCACTCTTTGGGATTATATGAACTTGGAGGGTTGTATTGATGATTTAAATGATTATAATTCTGTAACCCCATACGTGTTACTGGCGCGATTTATATTTTCATCAACATACAACCTGACACTGACCCGCAAACTGCAATAAACTTAAGAAAATTTAAATTTCGCGGGTTACCCTTGCGCATCCACCTTAAGTAGAGCGACGCTGTGACGTTGCGAGTTTTTTTTTTTGGGAATCCGTATGCGTGGCCTACCCTCAGTGGGGAACCACTGCACGCCACTGGGTATCTGGTTGGCTACTGCCCGACAGTTGTTGTCGGCATTTTCTATATAGGTACTCGTACTCAGTCGCGGACAGCTTTAACTGCGCAATTTAGACTATTTATGTTAGTTCTTGATTTGTGTCATAGATGGCGCTGTTTTACTTTTTGTTGGGCCGCTACAATGGCAATAGGCTCGTCTCCTATTAAACCACACTTAAACATAACTCGTGAAATGTGGGTGCACTATTAGATACATTTTACTATTACAGGCTTGGTTGTATAACACCAAATGATTTGAAAAGAGTAACCATGGAGTTTCTTGCCGGTTCTTAACCATAGGAAACGACGAACGCAACCGGGCACGTTTTTGTCGACGTTTTATCCCACCTAGGCCTATGTGAAATAAAAATATTTTGATTTTTTATGATTTTGATGTTATGTTTTAATGCCTTATTCGTGACTAGCTGTTGCCCGCGGCATCGCTCGCGTTTTGGTCGGAAATTATCCACCATAAATATAGCCTATAGCACTCGGGGATAATGTAGCTTCCTATTAGTGAAAGAATTTTCAAAATCGGTTCAGTAGATCCAGAGATTACCCCCTACATACAAAAATACAAACAAATTTTACCGCTTTATAATATTACTAGCGGCCCGTCCCGGCTTCGCACGAGTGACTATGTTAGGTGTCTCAAGGTGAATGTAGCTTTTTATTGGTGAAAGAATTTTTGAAATCGACGCAGTAGTTTTTGAGTTTATTCATTACAAACATACACACAAAAAAAGCAAAATTAAATATTTTGAAAGACCCACGACGGTTAAAAAGTAATTGAAAAGAATAAAGTAATTAAAAAAACCCCAACTTATTTATTAAAATTAAAAACCCTGACTTAAAAAAAAAACCCAAGAATATCCGTCGGGTACTGCCATGAAATGAAGTTAGTTTTGCAATGTTCAGCCCTCGACGACTATTCTTGGGTTTTTTATTTTTTTCCTCCCTTACCACCAACTGCATCAAAACCGGACTAGTAGTTTTGGTTTTGCACAAACAAAGGTTTAATGCAGCGCCCCCTGGTGAGTTGCCAGCATAACACCTATCTAAGAACATGCACCAATCAAACCCAAATCCATCACTGAAAACTGCAGCAAAATCGAACTAGTAATTTTGTAGAAAAATGGCAACTTTGATTTGCACAAAACATGTTTGCTGCAGCGCCCCCTGGTGAGTTGTCACCGTAACACCTATCTAAGAACATGCACCAATCAAACCCGAACCCATAACTGAAAACTGCATCAAAATCGGACTAGTAGTTTTGGAGAAAAATGGCCACATGTATTTGCACAAACAAACAAACATCCTCTCACCCCAAACGCATACACCGTCTCCTATCCGTCGTGGGTAAAAATACAAAAATACAAATCTTACCTCTTTATAATATTAGTGTAGATTATTAGTATTAGTATAGATTGAGAACCTCGGAAGTTGCGCCAAATACAGAAAAGATGAAAGAGGACTGACTGTCTTGGTATCTGAAGAGGAGTACGACTTGCGTAGTCACATGCAAGTCGTCCCTCCTCTTCTTCTTAATAAAAGAGTGATGATTATAATGTTGATGAATGGAGACGGCGAGGAAGACCAAGGAAACGATGGATGGATTGTGTGAGCAATGATATGAAGGAAAAAGGAGTAATTGATAGCGTGTCGATTGGATTTCTCTTCAATATGGTTGAGTTGAATGGCGCTGAGCCATGCGACATGTTCGTGAACGGGCGCTGTCAGTTGGGACTGGTCATCTCTTGGCTGCCACGGTTTATTTTAATTACTTTATTTTTTATGTGTTGATTATTTTAATCTTTTACTCTGGACGCTCTTAATGTGCACGTCTTTCTACATCGTTCTCACATATATGTATAATCTCAACGTGAATGATGTAACCAAGATTTTGTAACAATATTTTGATTAAAAAGAGTGTCCATGGAGTTTCTTGCCCATTCTTCTCCATGAGATCTACGCTTTGGAATGTGCAACTACAGTACTTTCTCAAGTTATTATGCCTTGTGACCGTGACTGTAGCTTAGATTTTTTTTTGTTTGACTTTCAAAAGTGCCTGTAATGGTCTAATTGAAATAAATGCTTTGAGTTTGAGTTTGATTGACAGAGGAGAATGGATGAAAAAAACGTGTTGCGCCGACCCCAAGTGACATGGGATGGGACAAGGTCAGGAAGACGATGATGTACTGAAAATGTATAATACAGAGAGAAACAAATAATTCAATTACGAAATTGTATTAGATACCTTCGCTGATGTCATTTATTACTGAAATCAATTGTAATAAATTAAACCTAATCCTTTTATTGTTTCGTCAGGTTTTAGGCTGTTGCCTATAGCGGAGCAAAGCTGAACTAAGAAAGAAATTCATTGGTCAGACATGTCTGACAGCCAGTCTTACCAAGGGGTAACGTATTATCCAGTTAATATTGTCTCTTACTTTTTACAAATTAACTAAAATCTCAAAAAGTGTTGGCGTACAATGTGGCAACGCCGCCAGTCTCTTGGGCACATTACCAGCTGACAGCGTTGAGGAGTTTTTTGATGCCCGTTTATAGTTTGTTGTTAGGTTATTTATTTTAATTTATTTAATAGTTTTTAACCTATTGACTACCAGAGCATAAACGCACGCGCGTGCCCTCCACGACAAGCCACAATTTTACATACCATTTTGTCACATATTCGTGTTGTTTGGCGTACAAGGCACGCGCTTGCTTGTCACGTATACAGCGTGTAAGAGAATAAACGCAAAACCTCTTAAGGGACCATTGTACTCATCATTAAGAACAACTTTCACTATGGGACCAACCCCGAAATCGCAAAAAAAAATCAGCTGTTCAGTACATTTTGTCGAGTTATGCGGACAGAAATGTATGGGGCAGTCGAATCTTTTTTCGCGATTTCAGTGTTGGTCCCATAGTGAAAGTTATTCATAATGATGAGTACAATTACCCCTTAAGAGGTTTTGCGTTTACTCTGTTACATGTTGTATATGACTAGGTATATGTTAATTAATAATGTATACAGTTAGTTTACTTTACTTAAATCTCAAATTAGTACGTGTTTTAAACTTTCCTTTTATCTACCTTGCCATACTTGCACCTTGTCGCAGTAAATTCCACCCTAGCACCTACTTAAACTTAAACTCATTACTTAGGAAAGCTTTGAACTTAATAACTTGTAGATAAGGTGTAACTAGTAGTTAACTGGAAGTTCTACTGTGTTGTTAAGTTTGCAGTGCACAGTCTGTTACGTTTTCAGGAAGGTCGATCCTCAAGGGTAAGCAACGTTTGCGAAGGTCAGTGCGTGGATGGGTGACCATCCATTACATACCGAGTTCCCTCCGTGCTTTGGAAAGCGGGTTAAGCTTTTAGTCTAGGCTGTCATTTGTCGATCTTTGACAGACATTACAGGTAGACAGTGGCCCGACAGTCTGACAACTCGTCTTACCAGAAACTGGGTTATGTAAGTCAGATAAGAAGGCAGTCGCTTCATCTAAAATACATTATTCCCGATAATCATCCTAACTATATGTATAAGTAAGTTTGTTTGTTACCTTTTGACATCTAAACTACTGAACCGATCATCCCGTTTTGCATATAAGCTGTCAGGTGTATAGAAACGGACATAGGGTATCTTTAATTACGAAAAAAAGTTTTGTTCCCGAGGAAAACAACAATACCGTTCTTATGATAATAGATGGCGCCACGTGTCTTTGGAATCATGATTGAATTATATTATTACAAGCAGATTACAAACCGAATGAAATACCAAATTAACGCGAGCGAAGCCACGGGTAAAAAAAATGCTAGTCAGGTATATTTAAAACGTTCTCGTCGGATAATTTCTGTTTTAAACGCGAGTGAAGCCGCGCCCAAAAGCTAGTAAACTATAAAGCTCTTTCTGATCAGTTCAAGCTCATTCCGCGTCAATAGGTATAGCCACCAGTCACTGAACAGAGTCAAAGGAATAGCCGAGACCAAAACTATTCCATGGAATTTCACTGGTTTACGTTTCCTGAGCTCTCTAATTTCTCCATTCCGCTTCGTTTCGCTTCAATGGAGAGGCGTCCTTACTCAGACATTTTAGACATATCTCATTTCCACGAAATACCCGCAAAAAGCTGAGTCATTAACAGAGAGTTAATTTGATTAATGAAGCGGATTGGGAGAGATCATTTAGATCGGGGAGAGCGGAATGGTCTGTCGATTTGACGGGGCGAGGAAAAAACCGGGTCGTTTTATACCCGTCTAGATTTTGCCCGCTCCATCGCCCGAGTGTTTGTCGAAAATTGTCCTTCAAGCATCTACTGCCGATTAAAATGTATCCTAAATCATTACACAGTTCATGATCTGCCTGTGTGCTAATTTTCATCCTAATCGGTTTAGTAGTAAAGGCGTGAACAAGGAACAGATTGACGTGCGTATTTAATATTAATTGGTACTGATATAATAGAGAAAAATAGAGGGTTCGGATTGTGACAATTTGTTTTTCATGAAGAAGGGTTAGTGCAGTGAAAAATTGGGTTAAGGGCGTAAATTTCAAGTCATTATTTCTTTGTCTTTTACAAAAAAATATAATTGGAAATTTCTGTTTCTATGGAAAATCTAAGTTCCAATTATCTTTTTTTTTTTAAGTCATTTAGAAAAGTTCTCTCTCAAATCTTTAGACATATGTAGCTTGCTTGTGCGTATGAAGTTTCATTGAAATCGGTTCAGGCATTTCGAAAAAAAAACGACTTGAAAGTTTGTATGAAGTGCCGCACGACATTAATGCTGCGGTTTGTGCTAGTCAGGGCTCAAAAAAGTTTACCACAGTTGAACATGGGGTATACATAAAGACTTCATGGGGTATCACAATGAATGGTCAAAGTTAAAATTGCCAGTAACGCTTTGATGGGTGGACTTGTAACAGCAGTTTAAAGCTGTCGTTTAATGGTACAATTTCGAAAGTCCTTGCTGAATTCTGTGAAAACGACAACAGGACAATCTACAGAAGATAAAGATATATTTATTGCGTAACTGTGTACATTAGGTTCTTATTAATAAACATTACATTTTTAGTTTCAACAGTCTACCCAACTCGGATATGCAAAAGTATTTCAAGAGATTACGTTCTCACAAATATTATTTTTTATCAAAAAACTCATGCAGATTATAAAATACATTATTCATTAACATTTTTTTCAAAAGCATTTCATCGCGATTGAGCGATTTTGCTGCTACGGTTTCCAGTTATGCTGGCCTTCAGAACTGTACCATAAAATAGAGCGGTATCTACGTTTTGACACAATATACATATCATACAGAGTTTCCCCCGTGCCTTGGAAAGCACGTTTAACCGTTTGGTCCCGTATTATTTGTAGATCTTTGACAGTCTTTACTCGTACAAGTAGTCGGTGGCCCCAAAATTCTGTATCCAGTCTTAGTATAAGGAGTATCAAATTATCCAGTACTAACTGGGTTGTGGAGGTTAGATAGAGCCGCTCCATGTAAAATACTGGTATTCAGCTGCATCCGGTTAGACTGGAAGCCGACCACAGCTTAGTTGCGGTAAGGCTAGGCAGATGTTGATAAGCATGCGTGTTGGAAGAAAGCGGTATGTCAATGCACTGATATGCAGTTTTTCAACAAAAATATTGCATTTACTTGATTTCACAAAAAGACTCCTCAGTGCATGGACTTACGTTAAGTTTGATTGTGTTTTGTTTCATGTCTAATCTTTGTTAATAGACGGCATGGCCGAGTGGTGTGACTGTCGGACTGCTAAGTGATAGATCTCAAGTTCGAACCCAAGACACGCACGTCTGATTTTTCGGATTCATGTGCGTATTGTATAATATCACTTGCTTCGGCGAAGGAAAACATCGTGAGGAAACCAGTATGCCTGGAGATGTTTCTCGACGGCATGTCAAGCCAAGTCATAGGCCCATGGGCGGCATAAAAACTCTGACACCAGGTTAGGCACTAACCACACGATAAAGAGTAAAAATCTTTGTTTATGTCAACACCTTCGTTTCCCGCGCGCCACGTAGCTCTCATATATTATGGTAACGCGACATATGTCGTCATATTTCGTGAGATATATCGCTAAAACGTAAGAAATGTTATTACTATTTATTGTGAATTTTTGGGTTTTTCTTTGATATTTTCCTTTAGTGCTGAGGTGATAAAGGATTAGGCGAGTTGTACATTTTTTTATTTATTTATCTTGTTGCTATGCCCAATGAGCTGTGGGCCAAAATAACCACTTTCTGGAGCCCTGAAGGCGTCGCGGCAGACCTCGTAGACGATGGCGGGACAAGCTGGACAAGACCAACGACCAGTGGTCCACATTCGCTCTGGATCGAAACAACTGGAAGTCATGGGGCTTTTGCCCAGCAGTGAGACGACGCAGGCTAACAGTACCAGTTTCAGTATTTTGTTTATTACTTGTGATATATTGGCTTTTCTTAAGATGTTTGATATTTTCCTTTTTGTCCACAAACGATGGGGAAGTTATACGAATCCTTTGATTATATAATGATACGAATCATTCCCGCTATGTCAATTCCCGTTACGTCGAATCGTGATTTTTCTTAGTTTTGATGCATTGTCTTTTGTTTCACTTCGATATGGCTATCACAGAGTACAGTCACTTTCGGCTGAATAATTAATTAAAAAAAAAAACTGTCATCCGGTGGTGATACCGTATTTTTAATAATACATCGATAACCCACCAAAAGTACTAGGCTACCATAAATTCAAGGTGTTGTGTATTTTTATACGTATACTGCTGGGTTATGCGCACTTCGTCCTATTCGCACTTCGTCCCGCGTTCAAAAATCATCCCATTCGCAGTTGGTCCCATTCGCAATTCGTCCCGTGGAATTGGTTTTTAAGGGTGAGGTAGGTTTCTGTACTAGTTTTTGATAATTACAGGAACTGATGGACGCTATGTTAAACATGTTCTGGGCCGACCCATTAAGAGTAACCGCTGCAAAGTTGCCAGCCTATTGGTTTTTTATCGGTTAAAGAACAGTGGCGAACGAATTACTGATTAAATTATTAAGCGTCTACGTATGTCACTGTGATAGATACCGACGAAATAATTTACAAAGTTTTATCAAATCAAGCTTAAGGCCTGTGAAAGTCTGGAAAAAAAGTCGCCATAATTGAGAGCTTTATTGACTAGATTATTGATGATAATACTGCCGTCATACGGTGAAAGGAGGTAAGTAACATTTTTATCAAAAATAAGTTAAAATTGATTCGGATTCAGCAAGAAATTCTCTATCTTTCTGTCTAGCTAGTAAAGCTCCAATTCGCTCGTAGCCACAGATAAATTATCATATAAAATAAGTCAAGTAAAGACTACCGACAGTGCTTTAAAACTTCACTTCAGACAAAATTGTCATTTACGCAAAATATACTTTAAAGTAGTTACGACCATTCACCGTTTGACGGCAGACTATATAATCATGGCTTAGTTGTTTTCTTTCTGGCTTGAATTCATGACTTTTGGCTCAGCTATACTTTTAATGTTGTCATGGAATATAAATCTTAGACAAGTTACATAAAATGCTTGGATTTACGTATTGCATTAATTTAAACTTAGTAAATACATTTCTGCATCAGAATACAAATGTTATACCTAATAAAAAATATTGTTTGTGTTAAGAATATAGCGGTTATAATTTTTTAATTCATAAAAATGACACCGTATCAAAATCCCCAACGAAAAAAAGATGCTTAATGACATGTACTGTACTGAACTGACAACTGAACTTTTACAAAATCTTTTTTAATTTATTTAGTAATGAGAATTCTGCTCTAAGGCTGCGTTTCAGAAACAATGACTTTGGCTTTTATTTTAGGAGGTTTTAGAGATAGCATAGCTTTGTTGAAAGGATGTGGCCAAAAACCATTCCTACCAGAATCATTAAAAAAAAAAGGCGAGCACCAGTTAACTACAGCTGAACCAAATATCTCAGCACCCGCAGGTTTTCTTGTTGACACTGTGATTAGAGAAGATGAGGAATAAATATTTAAAAAAATACGGGTCTTTTTTCTGTACCTGACCTACCCTTACCATGGTAATTAATCATATAAGTAACTAACTGCTTTTATGATAGTTGACTAAGATTATTAAATAAATAAGTACCTACTTACGTTTCATGTGGCCATGTGGGTTATGTGCCAGACCTGTCGGTTGCACTTAATATTCTGAATACGCATTGCGTAGTTTATTTTGTATAAATGCATTTCTATAATTCTTTTTCGATTAGTCTGTTGTTGACAAGAATAAACATAACCCTAAAACTTCAAACTGGAATATCTTTAATTCCTGACTTCCTATAAAAGTATAACTGAAGACAAAATTGTTCAGGAATTCAAACTCAATATTTTAACATAATTATCATAGGCAGACGCCAAAAAAAAATATCAACAAAAATTTGTTTGAGAGTTCGCCATTGTTCTTTCGGAGAGTATACTTTGGAATTACACAATCTAATTCCCCCATCCCCAGTCTATCATCGGACGAGCAGATATACGGCGAAGCGTCACCGTCATATGGTTGTAGTAGTTCCACACAGTTGTAGTTCCACGGACCCGAATAACGCTCCACATTTATTGTACGAACAGCCAGTCTGTGGAATTCACTGCCGGCTTCTCTATTCCCTCGTTACAATCTGGATCCATTCAAAGTTCGAGTGAGTCCGCTTATTCTAGGCAAGCATGCTCTATTTAGGAAATAAGTAAATACCAGTAGATACGTTAAGTAGAAGATTCACTGTCGCCTTAGTAGCTAAAGAAACTAACTTTCTTAATGGAGCCATTCAATAAAGCGAAAATAAAGCTAAGGTTCTACTCAGACTGTAAAAGATTTTCAGGTGACATTAAACAAGAAACATAATAATTAACATCATAAAGTGTAAATTGATCTGTGAGACTTTGGAAGCTAATGAAGTCGTTTGATGTTCGTACAACTATGCAATTGAATATACAAAAAACTAAGTTTAATATTCAAAGTTTTCAAAAAGCTGTCCTCTCTTTGTTACCTAGCCAAAAAGTTAGACTAAAAACTATAGACAGAGCAATAAAACGAATATCCTTCAAATATTGCTGAAACGTATCATAAAAGTCGAAAATCGTAGCTTTTTAGTGAATAATTCACACCGAATTGGCACGAATGTGTTTTAAAGGTAATCTTGACAGTCTTACCCAACTCAAGGAGATTTTGAAACTTACCTGAAAAGATAAAAGAAAATATTATTAGTTTAGCACGGTTTAGTTTTAGATATTTCCTAGAAAAGTTGTTTTTAAAATTATGAACCGATTGGCTTATGACCCCGGCTTCGCCCGCGTGGACTTCCGTAACTGTCCCACGGGATGATACTGCCTGGATAAAAAGTATTCTATGTTTTAATCCAGGTTATAAACTATCTGAGTGCCAAATTTCATCAAAATCCGGTCAGTCATTTTTGCGTGAAAGAGTAACAAACATCGATCCATCTATTCATAACATCCTCAGAAACTTCCGCATTTATAATGTTAGTAGGAAGTAGGATTGTTTTAAAAATAAAGGGCAATGTGGAGTCCTACCGCTGAGGTGCAATGTGTGCCGGGAATTGTTATGTGTAAGAAAACCCCGACATGTGTGTTCACCAAGCAGCTTTATTGAACTAACCTTTATTACAGTAATGTGCATGCAATAAGGTATAAACGTAAGTACAGTGATCGCGGGCGTCAGCATAAAATTGTCGAGTGAGCTCGTACATGCTCCCAAATCACAAAAACAAACAAAAGTAAACGTAATGTAAACACAGTAAAAGAAACGTAAAAGTAAACAGTAAGTAAAACAATGTAAATAAAGAATATAAAGTCCAAAGCTTATATCTAAATCTAACAGCTTGCCGGCGAGGTTGCTCTGTCGACCTTGTGCGCGCGGCTAGTGTCCTGGCTCATCCGTGGTTGCGGCTCACTGATCGCTTGCTCCTGGTTCGGGTTATCAGGTCTGTAGGTAACTCGAGGAACTGCACCGTAGCGTTTCCTCAGTTTCAGACTGATCCATAAACAAGCCCCAACAACAACGATGAGCATAAAGCTATACATGATATAGCGATGTGTGTCGTGGGAAGTTGCCACCTCATTTAGAATCTCTTGGTGCATCTTCACCTTTTCAATTTTGGCTTTCAATGTCTTCATTATCACTTCATGATGCTCAGGTTCAAAAGTATAGTTGTTGTCTCCTATGAAGTGATTTATAGTCGATTCTTTCAAGTAAAGCTCGTCTTCAGTCACGCTTATCTCACTGTGAAAATTGTTATGAGAGCGAAGTATCATGTTATCTCCTTTCAACATGCATCCAGGATTAAGTGAGATAATACCAGTGGCAAATAATTGTTTCGATAATGTGCCAGATGGACAGAAAATGCGAGTCAAGCATTGTTTACAACATGTGTAGAGCCACGCGCCGTCATTGTGTAACTGTATCCACTTATCACTGCAACTTGATACAGTCGTGTGGCACGCTGATAAGTTCTTATTGTTTACTATAATTTGTGCCTCACACATCGTTGCGGCTTGCTTTATGTCATAAACCGGTAAACTCAGTGCACATAGTAACTTGTGTTTTCTCAGTTGAATGCATGTGCTTAGGTTGTCGTATGTTAGAGACATCATCACGTCCTTCTTGAGGTTTATTGCCAAATAATCAGATGTAGGCATGATATGCTTCTCTGTCTGTCCTTGTATCGAAGGTATAGGTATGACTCGGCTTAGCTCGTACTGTTCGTTGCTCACCAAAGGCAACTTAACTTCAAAAAGGAAGAAGTCACTTGTCAGCTTGACGTGTACTCTTGACAATTTATACATCTGTCGAATGCACTGATGGCTGTTTGTGCAGGGTAGCGACAGGTCACTTGGTAATTGTCCAGATATTTTGTTTAATTGGTCTTGTAACTGATCAGGTTTCAGTAAATGTACATCGACTCGTCCGCCCTTTACATCAGTCACTAAGTCGAGCAGTAATTGTTGAACTCTCCTTATGTTGGAGATTATTAAGTTGGCAGCCAAGGCAGATGACATCACATTGAGTGCATTGCTACGTTCCACTTGTATGCGCTCGTTGGTTTCTTGGAGCCGTTTGTTTATTAGCGTAAATTGCTTGTTCATGATATCCTCGTTTCTCTTCAAAATATTGTACTCGCCTTCCACAATCGATGTTTGTTCCTTGTAGAGGTTGAGTAAGTGGTTTTCATTTGTCTGTATGAGGTTGATATCACTATCATATTTTTTCGCAAAGTCTTCGTCAAGGACTCCAAATAGATAATTTGCTGCATAACCAATTCCATTTATCAGACCCCTTTTCTTGCGCGTTCCGTGCTCCGATCGCAAAACATCGTTGTAGTGCTGTATTTCTTTGATTTCGTGTTCTAGTTGAGAGGCGATGGATATCAAGGTTGGCTCTTCCTTAGTCAGACTCTTCAAATGTGCGACGTAGTCTGCCATGTTTTGTAAACTTCGCCAGTATGTTGTCATATTGTAATACACAACCATTTTCCAGTCGTCTTGTCGTATTTGCATCTCAGCAATTTTGTCGAAGTAGATTAATTTTGCTGACGATAATGTGGTGACGTTCACTGTAGTCTGTGACAGTGATGTAGCTATGCATAACGCAAACATGAAAAATATGCAAACGTAACTGTTTGGGAATACTTTAGCAGGTTTCTTCCGCTTCGGTCTCTTTGTTTTCCAGCGCGCCTGTATCATCTGCAGTTTGTCTTGTAGTTCCCATTTTTCAGAGATAGTGTTAATGTCAATACCTCGTACGACTCTTGTAAAGGCTCGAAAGTTTGTTCGTTGCTGATTAATAAACTCATCAGTTTTGGATAACATACCTTTTTCTTCCGTGCTGTCACTGTGTTGTTCGTCACCTTGACTACTTGTACCTTGTTTAGCCATGGCTTCGATCTGTTTTGTATCTATCAGCAGAGCACATGTAGCTGTGTAGAGCTCTTTCACGGAGAGGTATGCACCTGACTGAAAGTATTCGTGTTTGTTATCACAAAGCCCTGTTAGTTTTATGTGATTGTTGTCGAACTCATCCCACAATTCCTCAAGAGTCACTAGCCGTTTTCTTGTATACTCGGCAGTTTTCCGAATTGCAGAGTCTTTCCTGATGTTTGTAGAAATCTTCTGAACAGTTTCAGCAATAATTTGTTGACGTTGTAGTAGCCCTTCCATTGTAGATGTGTTGAAGAAACTAGTTGTCTGTTGTAATCACTGTCACTGATAGAAGAGGATGGTGTGGACTTGTATGTCCACTGGTTCTGTTAGTTCCGCGTGAGCAGATGCCCCTCACCAATATGTGCGCTTTCTCAACTTTACTTGTGAGACCCGCTTGTGGGAGGCCAGCCGAGCCGATTCGCTATTGATGAAGACACCTTCTGTCACACTTCACTTAGTCTCGAAGGACCAAAAATATGTGGAGTCCTACCGCTGAGGTACAATGTGTGCCGGGAATTGTTATGTGTAAGAAAACCCCGACATGTGTGTTCACCAAGCAGCTTTATTGAACTAACCTTTATTACAGTAATGTGCATGCAATAAGGTATAAACGTAAGTACAGTGATCGCGGGCGTCAGCATAAAATTGTCGAGTGAGCTCGTACAGGCAATAAGACCACATATTTGTTTTTTAAATCAAAACAATATTGAGCAAATATTTACCACGGTGATATTAAAAATAAATAAAATTAAAACAAAATAAATATAATAAAAATAAATAAATAAAGTAAAATATAATTAAATAATAATTATTTAATAATGATATAATTAAATTGAGACTTTTCAAGGTTTGTGACTTCATATTATAAACGAAGATAAATTGTATTTTTTGTTTGTACAAATGGCACAGTTGCCAAATTCAATGTTTACGGAAATAGGTGTTGTAGTTACCTATAAATAGAATAGCATAGAGGTATCGTATTGAATTCAGGTAGTTTGTAAGGGGCTACACACTTTTTTAGCTCGGCATTATTTAACATTTGATTTGGCAGTATTTTGTAATAGGTATGAGGCTTTAATTCGGCTCATAACATTATTTGGCGTCTTTTATCGCTGAGTATGACACTGCTGGCTGTGTGTGTCGCTGTGTGTGTGTGTGTCACTGGGTGTGTGTGTCACTGGGTGTGTGTGTCACTGGGTGTGTGTGTGTTTTTACTTTTTGAAATAAATTATTCTTATTCTTAGTTATATTGTATTCGGATAAGCTCAGAACAATTCGAGCAAATTCGAGCGCGAGGTATTCCATCCAGAGCACACAAAATATTCCACAAAGCGCACACTTAGAGAGGGATTTGACGACTTTGAATGAAAATATCAATAGTTTAAAAAAAGTTTGCTCTTGCGCAGGAGCTGTTGGCTGTACCTGGAAGGTATGACGGGAGGCCTTTGCTCAGCAATTAGACATTACTGGCTGCAATTTTTGTTTTTCTAATTTAATAGTTTCTGTAGGAACGCTAAAATCGTCTTTTTTAGTATTTTCTTCATAGCGTTAAAATCGAACGGCATTTCATACAAACTTTCAAGTCATTTCTTTCCAAATGACTGAGCCGATTTTAATAAAACTTCATACGCTTATGCAAGATACATATATGTCTAAAAAGAGAGGTACTTTTCGAAATGTCTTTTTAAAAAAAAAGCTTATTGGAAATTTCTGTTTCTGTGGAAAATCTAAATTCCAATCCACTATTTTTTTAAAAGACATACCCAAAAAGTTTTCTTTCAATTTTTTTTTGTAGTTTGTATAAAATGTCGTCCGACATTACCACACATAATGTTTCTACGTGTATTGGAATTCGACGCCCGGCTGTGCTGTTATTATGAACTGAACATATTGTATGAAGCCGCCCTAATACTTCGACACAGCGTTGTTTACAGTGCAGGTCACCGCGTTCGTTCCTGAACAAATATGTTTTGACGTGTACTTTTAACCTTGCTGCATCCAATGTGAGACGAAACTCCAAGGTTAAAAGATATTGTGAAATCTTTTGAATGCGCTGTAAAATTGTGTTTGCGGTATTCAATAACATGGAGGTCGCTTGTGCGCCACTATAAAAGATTTTTATGGTCGAATGGTTCGATTTTCAAGCAAATATTACGGCGAACTTTACCTTTCCCCTCCTTCTCTCTCTAAGGGAGGAGGCCTATGGATTAAGGTGGCTATACTTATGCGGTGCTCATACCTGGTGACTTATTGAGTCTCAGAAGTTTTTGCTTTGGAGTTTGCAAAAGCGCAATGCAACGCAGAATTCTGGGTGTCAAATGACAAGATAGGATTCGGAACACCACGCTGCGTTCCAAAAATACGCGTTGCGCGTTACTGCGTTCCAAATATGTGCGGTTTAGAAAAATGTACTGAATACGTGGTGACCGCCCTGTGTAGGTAAGGACTCCTGACCTGGTGGCCTACCATGACGTCTTAAAGCCATAGTAATTCCAGAGTGGGAAAGAGATGGCGCTAAACGACCTGTATAGCTCTGTATCTTTCCCACACTGGAATTACTCCTGCTTTAAGACGTCGTCACAGTAACCCCCCTTAACCTGTTGTAGAAATCAGCCACACAATAATAATTCTACCTCAATTGGCTCTACATACTAATTGTCGACTGGTACGGTTTAGTTGCAGAGAATATGGTAATCGGTTGTCGTGGTATGGGCATGTGATGCGGAGGATTGAGGAAAATGTCGTGAGGAAAGTTTTGAGTATGACTGTGGATGGGTATAAGAGTAGAGGAAGACCAGAGAAACGATGGATGGACTGTGTGAAGGATTATATTGCAAGAAAGGAGGTGTCTGATGAGAAGTATGGAAGAAGAAGACATGCTGCGTCGACCACAAATGAATTGGGACAATGGCAAGAAATTTATGAATATCCCCAAGCACGATAATTTTAGCAGCAATCTGAATATTCTACTAATATTTTAGTAATTGGAAGGCGTCGATTACTGTCCTCCATTCGAGCAAAATTCGGGTTGAGTGAACGTTATTGTCGCCTGTGATGGAGCTCATCTCTAAAAAATAACGACCGGTTGGATCAATTTTAAGGGTAAGCTGCGCTTGCCTAAGTTGGTCTATGAATGGGTGACCACCCATTACATACCGAGTTCTTCCGTGCCTCGAAAAGTACCTTAAGCTGTTGGTCCCGGCTGTCATTTGTAGATCTCTGACAGTCGTTACAGGTACTCGGTGGCCCGAAAGTCTGACAACCAGTCTTACTAAGGGGTATCGTATATTACCCAGTACTAACTGGGTTGTGGAGGTCAGATAGGCAGTCGCTCCATGTAAAATACTGGTATTCAGCTGCATCCGGTTAGACTGGAAGCGAACCAAAGTTGTTCGTCGCTCAAAACCATACACTCTTGCTCGTTATAATCTCATTACAATTTCATCCGCGTATTTCAGTTTAAATGCAAAATATTGTATAAATTATAACAGCTTTGCAAGCACTCCAAATGTTATCTGAATTTTAAATATTCATACTATCCATTCATTCTATTTCGGTGCTGATTCACTCTGAATTTCAGTAACACCCAATACTGAAATTCAAAATGTTCGATGGAAAGTACAGTACTGATGAATTTTGGTAATATAATTTGCCAATTTTAGACAACATGTATTTTCATAATGTTATTTACGGCCATGTTTTGTGAAATGTTTTAAAGAAACTCTTTTTAAACTTTTAGATTTGGAAGAAGTTCGTGATCTTGCTTTCTTTATCGTGTGGTTAGTGCTTAACCTGGTGTCAGAGTTTTTATGCCACCCATGGGCCTCTGACTTGGCTGTACAGTGTACATGCCGTCGAGAAATATCTCCCAGGCAAGCTAGTTTGGTTTCCTCACGATGTTTTCCTTCACCGAAACAAGAGATAAATTATACAATACACGGATTTATCCGAAAAATCAGAAGTGCGTGTCTTGGGTTCGAACTCGAGAACCATGACTTGGTAGTCCAACGGTCCCACCACTAGGCCATCACTGCTAATGCGTGCTAGTTCGTGGTTCAATAATAAAATCCAGTCCATCCTCAAAGTCAAGAGGACACTTGACGAAGTTGGATGACCATCGCTAACATGCCGTGCGTCCTACGGAAAGCACGTTAAGCGGCTAATACCGAGTGTCGTTCGTAGATCTATCAAATCATGCTTTCTAGCAAGAAGCTCGAATGCCTTATAATTAAGCCTGATTACTAAAGGGTTATAGTGTTACCCTGCAGCATGGTGGTAGGAGTCAGATGGGCGGTCACTCCTTGTACATACTTTTTGCGTTTGGCCGCAACTTGCCTGATGTTAAACGATAACGCGGCCTAGGGTGGAGCACGCTTGCCTAGAAGAAACCGATTCACTCAAACTGTGAATAGATCTAGATTATAATGATCAGGGAACAGAGAAGCCGACAGTGAATTCCACAGACTGGCGGTTCGTACAATAAATGTGTAAGCATAGCGCTTAGTTCCGGACCGTGGAACTTCAACCATATAACGATGACGCTTCGCAGTGTCTTTGCTCGTCAAAAAATCTCCAAAATGCTGGTTTTCAGCTGCATCTGGTTAGACTGGAAGCCGACCCTAACACAGTTGGAATAAGGTAGATAATGACTATTTGGTTTACACAAATACCACAACGATCCTCTACAACTAAGGCCCGCCACAAATTATCTTGTACCAGTAAAATACCGTCTAAACTCTAATTCAATATTAATGACGGGTCAAACTTATAATTTATTCATCGACACGCGGTGGCCTGGTTTTATAAATTACTAAGTGGAATCCGTCAAATCTATGGCCTCGAATTACAATGAGTGTGTTGTGGTAATATGTGGTCGCTATGTGGCCACGATGTGTTCGTGGTTAAAATAAATAATATCAGCCGCTCAAGTCGAGCTTCGGGTTAAGCCGCGATTGCCTGGGTTGGTCTTTGGATGGGTAACCACCCATTACATACCGAGTTTTCTATGTGGAAAGCACGTTAAGCAGTTGGTCCCAGCTGTTATTTGTGGGCACTTGTGGTCACTTTGTGGTCACTATGTGATCACTTTGTGGTCAATATGTGGTTACTACGTGGTCATTTTGTGGTCAATGTGTGGTCACTATGTGGCCATTTTGTGGTCACTATGTTGTTACTATGTGATCACTTTGTGGTCAATATGTGGTCACTTTGTGGTCACTATGTGGTCACTACGTGGTCATTTTGTGATCAATATGTGGTCACTATGTGGTCACTTTGTGGTCACAATGTGGTCACTTTGCGATCACTTTTTGGTCAATATGTGGTCACTACGTGAACATTTTGCGGTCAATATGTGGTCACTTTGTGCTCAATTTGTGGTCACTTTGTGGTCATAATGTGGTCACTTTGTGGTCACTTTGTGGTCACCTTGTGGTCACCTTGTGGACACTTTGCGGGCACTTTGTACTGATCACGTGGCAACAGTTTGTGCGTCAACGTCCCTTCTACCATGTATTATCTACTGCGTACATTTCTCACCTTCGTTTAGATTGGCCGCGATGACCGAAGCGAGCATTTGTGAATTTGGTTGAAGCATACAACAACCAAATCTATTAAAATGGCTTAATAAACCATTCCGAAAACCACTAGAAAACTTGGCTGTTAGAACCTTCAAACAGTACTTAACATAAATCTAATACACCATAAAATTCTTTATAAGTAAAAAAGTCCTCAAGTAAAATAATCTTTGAACAAGCTCTTTCGCTTTTACGAAAGACGAAGTCTTATATATACTCTTCTTTTGCAAAATCCACGTTTGAAATACAAAGAAAATGCAGTGATATCGTTTTCCTGCCTGGCAAAACGTATTCAAAAGGAATTGCTTCAAGAGTTAAGGAATACATTTCGATATGGGGATTAGGTGTGTGTGTCTGCGAGCCTGTGTGAGTTGGGTAAATACGTTTTTATTAAGTCTCGCACATACACATAAAATCAGACCTGTAATCCCGAAGAGTTAGGCAGAAGTGTACCCATTAGTACACCCATGTTTCGTCAGTTATGTATAAGTCCCATGTCTATTGCCATCAACCGGGCACAAATCCAGACTCCGTGGCTGCTATTGAGAAATTCCTAATGGAAAAACCCAATAACACTTTGCCCGACCTGGGAATCGAACCTAGGACCTCATGCTCCGCAGTCGCGCTTGCGACCACTAGACCAGGCCAACGAGGCAGTCGACGCAGTAAGTGTTAAGTCTCTAAATGAGGTTATTTCGGCGTTCCGCACACTAAGGGCATAAACATGGTGTCAACAGAATTCTATAAAGCTTACTCATTCTATCTGCTTGTACGTTTGTCTGCTTTATATATTTAGAACCGTAATAATGGGGGCTATCGCGTGTGAATTCGCCGCTAGAGGCGCTAGTGTAGCGCGAGGTCACCGAAATGTCAGATGTCATAGAAAGTTCACGCGTTGCGTGCTTTTTTATAATGTACTTTACTAATATTCACGTTTGTGGTCTAGATTGAGCTATTCCTAATTAATTAAGACTTGAAGATTTGAAGTAGCTACTTAGGGTCATATTCGTTAGTACTTGGAGGTAAAATAATTATTAAATGTTTCATGCTTGTTAATTTTAGGGAGAATATTGTAAATAAATGTATCTGAAGTTTACACTATATTGTTATACGTAATAAAATAAACTTTTTATGAAGTTATTGGTACTGTAAAGTATAAAATACAATTATTGACATGACCTTACGCGACAGTGGTGCTACCTGATGAGCTCAAAAACGATAGCCCTCATAGCGAAACCAGATGTGAATTGAAATAGTATACGTGTTACTATCTTGATGCTCGTGTGCTTCGGTAGGTTTTAGTTTTGGTGTTACGTAATCTTTGGGTGTTCCAGTCCAGTCAGTATTTTTGTGCATTGTGCGTGCAGTTGATGGAGAGGGAGACGAAGGCCAAAGAAAAGATGCGTAGATTGCGTGAGGCATGATATGAAAGAGAGAGGAGTAAATGATGCCGTGACGTCTGACAGGGGTGAATGGAAGAAGAAAACGAGTTGCGCCGACCCCAAGTAGAATGGGACAAGGGCTGGAAGATGGTGATGGGTGTGCGTTTGATTACAAGCATTAATCTGGGGTGTAAGGGACAGTCATAAACAAACTGAGAAGGTGCATTCAGCTCCTTATTTTGAATCATATTCCACTGGAATTTTTCTTTGGATATTTTTATTTATTTATTTATGTACACACGAAATACTTAATAGGACATTGCATTAAGATACTTTTAATATTTTCATTTTTTTTTTTGATATTTTTAGATAATTTTTCGTCTTTTAAATATTTTTTTCAGTTACTGTTCCTTTGTTTCAACGTAAAAGTACATTCCCTGTACTCAGCACTCCATTTATGTAAATAATACGGCTAAAATCAAAAATCAAACAATGGTCTTTGAAATACTCTAACGAGCGACCCGTGAAGACAGCTGTTCACTTCCTGTCTAGCTACAGAGTTCATAAAACTCGTCGTTGCGCTTTCCGTTCGCTACGTGCGTTTTGCCACGGTAACGATACATTGAAAATGAGGAAATAAAACAAATCAAATTTATTGGATACCCATAATGTTCGTGAAATAATTTCTTGTACCGGTCATTTCAGTATGATACTAGCTGCTGCCCGCGACCTTCGTTCGCGTGAAAGTATTACTTCGATTTGAAGTAGATGTTGTTAACAATTTCAAAGGTTTTAATTTTTTTTCACGAATCCCTAATTACTTTTCTAAAATAAAAGTAGCTATGTTAGACCTTATAACATAAGCTATCTGCCAGTCAAAGTCCTGTCAAAATCGATCCAGCCGTTTCGGAAATTAGCCGGAACAAACAGACAGACAGACAGACAAAAATTGAAAATAATGTGTTTTTGTTATAAGTGCCGTATATACTTTCATATGCAATCAGTAAAAAGCTGTTATTTTGATATTACAAACAGAAACTTTAATTCTATTTATTTGTATGCATATGTACATACTGAATTCACCCCATGAGTCTGTGGAGGGCTGTCCCTTACACAGTTATGAAGTAGTTTGCAAGTATATTGCTGCTGCAGAAAGCAAAACAATCTCGCTAAGTGTTGAATCATCGAACCACCTACATTCAGAGTGATTACACAGCCTCGCAAACTCACACACGCAGACACATTTGCTATCTTGCTAGTAGGGCTATTCTCTAAAGTTCACTAGTTCACCTCACTCAAGTGAGCGCACACAATTCGAAAGCGGACTCATTTGTTTTTAAAGTAAACCATCGCGGATTCACAACGAGACAACGTTCGAATTTCGAACGTTATGTTTTCATAGAGCGTCTAAAGCGATAGTCTATCTTGATATACTTAACATCAACCGCTTGCCATGCATTCAGTACTTCATTTCGAACTGCTGTTTCCTACAAAAGACCGTGTAGGTATTGCAATATAAAGGGTAGGTATACAAGATCCTTCACGAAGCCGAAAGGTACTTGTTGTCCCCGTCATTGCGACCATTTCTTTGTTCTAGACCACACCTGGGAACCTTCTAGTTACGGAGATATTGGGGGTCAAAGTTCCAACTTTTTTACAGGTTTTTTTTAATGCGTGTTTTTAATGTAATATTTTCAGTTTAAACACCCTCACGACCCCCGTACTATTCAATTAATCCATTAGCATAATGTTTTGTGTGCGTTACTTTGAGTCGTACCGAAAAACGTGATTTTTCACCCCAAAAAAAAAAGGTTTCCCAGCAATAATTTTTGCCTAAAGTTTGATGTACACAATGCTTGGTTAGATTAGATTAGATTTATTAATTTCTGAGTATATGGTACATACATTGAGGTCTTAATATTAAACAGTTTCACATACACTACCGTTGTCGGTGTAGAAATACTAAGGCCGCATTCCGAATTACAAAATAATCACTCACAGCGTCACATCTATATTTTGCGTTCCGTTTTAGATATCACGATTATGACAGCTGAGAGCTGTCATCAATTTGGAACGCACGTGAACGCGTTCACAGTGAACATAACCCCAAACCGAAACCTTTGACAAGACCTATTTTTGAAAATGGACGATATGTTGGTTGACTCTGCTGCACATACAACCCTCCAAGTTCAATTAACCCCATTCAATAACTATTTCATGAAAAAGTCACTCAATGGGGTTAAATGAACTTGGAGGGTTGTATTGATGATTTGAATGATTATAATTCTGTAACTTCATACGTGTTAGTGGCGCGATTGTTATTTTCATCAACATACAACTTTACACTGTTCTGCAAATCGTAAGAAAATTTAAATTTCGCGGGCAACTCTTGCTCTTTCACCTTGGCAAAACAACACAATCTGTGAACAGAACTGTCATTTTTGACAGCGCTCACGGTGATATTTATTTGGGGCATGGTCGGTGTAATCGCAAGATGGCGCATGTCATGACGTCATCTATGACGATTCATGGGACATCAATATCGCGCTCACGGTAATACGGAACGGGTTTATGGATGCTCAAACCGATTACAGCGTAATTCGGAATGCAGCCTTTAATTGACTTACAAATATTCAAAGTGGCCGAGTTCTAGGCCGCAACAACGTTGACGTTCGGTTGACGGCTGACGGCTTCGTGAAGTAACATGTTACACCCATTATATTTTGAATTATACCTACCGTTGCAAAAAATTTAGTAAGTTTTCCTAAAAACGAAATAAATAAGTAAATACCTACAAGGTCTTGCAAGAATTGCCAAACTTGAGATATTTTAGTTGCTTGTGTAAGCGAAGCCTAAGGCTAAATTGGGAACATTTATTACAGCTAAGTCCTCAACAAATTAGGGCCAGCTTAGTATCATTATCATACGACATTAATAAGACTTTTAATTTTTGTTCAAGAAAATTGTGTTAAGATATTAAATACAAGATTAATGACTAGTTTTTCAAAGATAATGTTCGATTTTTTATTAGGTCATTGGTTTCTTTGAAGGTTGAAAATTCATTATTTTAAAGGCTTTAGAATTTTTTGTAAGATTCATTACTGTCGATCGCGACTTTAGTGTGAGAGTTTAGAATGGAGGTTTTTTGAAGTGGTCGTTAGGAAAATTGTCTAAGGAATTATGTAAGATATATTGGTTTCTGGAAATGGTTTTTTTTTCGTAGTATACTGGTTGTAAGGGATAGCCCTCCGCAGACTGATGGAGTGAATTCAATATATCTTAATAAGATGACCGGTACAAGAAATTACTTCAGGAACGTTATCGGAATCCAATAAACTTGATTTGTTTTAGTTCCTCATACGCAATGTATCGTTACCATGGCAAAACGCACGTAGCGAACGGCAGCCGCGACGACGTGTTCGGTGAACTATGTAGCTAGGCAGGAACTGAACGGTTTTCACGCGCCTTCCTTGGAGTGTTTCAACACCCAGTTTTGGTTCTTCTTTTTTTTTATTTTAGCCGTATTTTAAAAATGGAATATTGAATTGAAGTAAAGGTAAATGAAAAAAAAAACTATAAAAAAATTAACATTATCCTGAGAAAAATCCCGGTGGAATGTCAGCTAGCTGTCCCTTACACCTTTTATGGTAAAAACAGGGTTTATTGAAGGATAATCATTTTGAATGTCTGTTCACCGAAAAAAATTTCATTGGAACGGATGAAAAGTTGCTGTAGTCGTAGCCAGAGGCGCTGAGTAGTTTCTGGTTGTACTCTAATGGATAAAAGGTGGAGTATATGTACGGTCGAACAAGCTATTTGGTATACACGCAGAAATATTCACAATCCTAGTACACTGACAATATTGATTGCAATTTTATTTTATAAAGCTTATGTCATTAAGAGTCAGTATCATTACGAAAAAAGCTTTATTATATAAAATTGGGAAAAGTATACGCTTCGGCATTGGATTGTGAAAATTTCCGCGTGTATACCAAATAGCTTGTATGAGTATGTTGCAAATAATATTATTATCATTTTTTTACTGAAAGCGATCGTCCAGTTGTTTGAATAAAACTATGATTTGCATTACACTTTTTAGTGTTCCGTACTCAAAGGGTAACCAACGGGTGCCAGGGTTGCGGGACTGTTCGAAAGAGATACCGCGGCCCTGGAACACAAAGGGCAAAGGAAGGAACATGGATGGGTTTTAATCAGTAAAAGTCTGACACTCCCTCCTGCTCAGCCCAGAGCGGGAGGGGTTATTTGATGATTTACCATCCGAAAAAAAAAGGGTACCCAATGGGACCCTTACTAAGCCTCCGCTGTCCATCCATCCGTCCGTCCGTCTGTCAGCGGGCTGTATCTCATGATCCGTAATAGGCAGATAGTTGAAATGTTTACAAAATGTGTATTTCTGTTGCAGCAGCAACAATAAATATTTACTGCGATCGTATGGAACCCTTCATGCAAGAGTCCGACTCACACCAGGCCGGTTTTTTTTCTTAATCCTTGAATTTAAGTAAAATGTCTGTGTACGTTCGAACAAGCTATTTGGTATACACGCGGAAATTTTCACAATCCAATGCCGAAGCGTATACTTTTCCAAATTTTATTTAATAAAGCTTTATTCATTAAGAGACTGACTCCTAATGGCATAAGCATTATAAAATGAAATTGCAAACAATATTGTCAGTGTACTAGGATTGTGAATATTTATGCGTGTATACCAAATAGCTTGTTCGACCGTACGTTACCCTAGCAGGAAAGTGGCTCCTAGGGTGTTATGAGTGGCGCGAATAATTAATGTATAATCTGCTGTGTGCGTGCACCACATAAAAAATTGGTGCGCTTTGTCGTTTTAAAAAAAAAAAACGGAAAAAAATGATTCCTGCTAGGGTAACGCTCTTTCAGCAGGAAATTGCTTGCTTGTCTTTCCTTTCGCATATAAAGCCTGTGTGCCAAAGGGACCAAAAACGATCTAGATACCCAATCTGCAGTATAACCATGTAATTTCAAGCATCATAGGCCCCGATTTTATTAGTCTTTCCTTTACTCGGCAGAATTATGAAAACATTCGGCATTATCATACTAATGCGTTCGTTAGATCTTTCTTTTATCTAAGGGACTATCTAGGAAGAAGGTCACATTGAGGTCTTATTTTAGGGCTCGAGCCTAAATAATAGCTGCACAAGTCGATCTTCAAGGTTAAGCAGCACTTGCCTAGGTTAGGCCGTGGATGGGTGACTATCCATTACATACCGATTTTTCTCCATACTTTAGAAAGCACGTTAAGACGTTGGTACCGGCTGTCATTTGTAGATCTTTGATAGTTGCTACAGGTAGTCAGCCAGAAAAACTCTCTGGGTTCTCCTACCAATAAAGAAACTGTAGCTCTCGGCCGTTCACGGCTTTGGGCGAAGCAACTTGTGTCAAATGCAACTTGCGGTCGTCACTTGTTTCCGACGCGTGATTTTCTTCGCTCCACAGGTCATGGTGACTCGAAGCACATTATAAACATTTTTTTCATTTGTTTTATCAGTAGTCATAGTCGGACCTAGTTAAATCACTGTTTTCAAGGCCCACTCCAGAGTAATGTATGGATCAATTAGACCAAAAGTTAGCTAAATTTCCTGCGCGTCCATGACTGAACTGACTAAATTTTCTGCGCGCGGATGTTGTTGGCACTGCTTCGCTACAGTGCGTCGGGGATGTTTGAGCACGCTCGTACCGACGGATTTCACGCAATTGTTCGCAAAAAAAGTGCCTACTCTGGAGAGTGAGAGATAGTCGCAACAGTATCCTGAGAACTGTAGCGGAGAGCTATAGCTCACCAATTGTAATATTTTTTTTTTCTTGTACAGAGTAATTGGTACTTACACTAGATAATAAGTTATTCATTAATATGCCACTAAAACCACTAAAACTGTATGGGTCTTTTTGTGACCGAAATAAAATAAATTCATTTATTCATTCATTGTCGCAAGACGTGTAGCCCGTGGCCGAGCAGGTAGGTATGTTTTCAAGTATGTCTGGCACCGACAAAAACAGGCCAAACTAAAAAAGTAACATTACTAAAGAAATAAGTCTTCATGCCGGCCACAGAACTACGTCATAATAAATGTGTTTATCGATAATTTATTAAACCTTGTCACCCCTACACAATGACCCCTACCTAACGTCATTTTCTACGGGTCACTGCATCAGATATCGATAGCAAAATATATTGAAGGTACCTCACTATTCATTTATGGTGGAAGCTTGTCGATAGAGGTTAGAAGGAAAATAGTTTGCCAGTATTGAAATTTTTATTCATTTTTTTTTTGTGGCAATTTAAGAGGATCTAGGTGGTTTTTAGTGGAAAATTATTGCTTGGCTGTTTATTGCTAGGTATAATAGGAGCTTTAAGCTAAATAATAACAGCCGCAAGGGTCTTCAGGTTAAGCCGCGCCTGCCAAGGTTGGTCTTTGGATGAGTGACAATCTATTACATACCAAGTTTCCTCCGTGCCTCGGAAAGCACGTTAAACCGTTGGTCCCGGCTGTCATTTGTAGATCTTCGACAGTCGTTACAGGTAGTCAGTGGCCCAAAAAGTCTGACAACCAGTCTCACCAAGTGGTATCGTATTACCCAGTACTAACTGGGTTGTGGAGGTTAGATAGTAGTCGCTCCATGTAAAATACTGGTATTCAGCTGTATCCGGTTAGACTGGAAGCCGACCCAAACATATTTGAGAAAACGCTCGGCAGATCCATTTATTTTCAGGCTTCTTTGGCCCATAGATATATATACCTTACAGACTAATATATGTCGGAGACGGTCATTGGTACGGGCTTAAAATGAATCACAAGTACGCGGCGGTGACATCACGCGATCTACTTACAAATCTACCCTCACCACAGCGCCACTTGTCACAGAGCCCTGATGGTCAAAAAATCTGAGCCAGGACGTCAGTCAGTGTCTGATCGCGGCCGAGTTAAGACCTCTTGGAACTGTACCCGATTCTTTGTGCCCCTTGCTATTTTGCGAAGTTATAATCTCAAGTAATTCGTTAGTTTTGCTAGAAACAGTGTGTATCGCTCAGTGTCTTTTCATAGCACAAAACCCATCGACTGCCCACATGATGTAGAAGCCTAGCAGAATAAATCCTGACCCTCCGACATATAAATATGATAAAATACAAATTCTGTTAGTAAATAGAACCTTAAAACTATGTGCAAACTGTATACAGAGCTTCGCAGTATAAATACCTATAATGAAATATACTAACAGGCCCACAGCGGGGAGAATGGAGTATAATCGACGTAATTAGTACAATTCGGATCAAATGAGCCAAATTACTGAATAGCTCGCTCCACGCGACAACTCGGTTATGACGTTCATTTGTGACATCAATTTATGTCATTATCTCTGTTTTTATTGCGTCAATGTCATTATGGTGAGTTTATACGTCATTCACGTAATCTTGACAATTTTTTGTCTACGGTTGGTCTGCCGTCTCATGGACCATGTGGGCGATGGAAGAGATATTTAGTACAACAATGTTTGCGCTGTCTTTCTTTTTCGTGTGGTTTGTACATAACCTGTTATGAGAGGTATTATGCCCGCTCATAGGCCTCTCAGACATGCTGGTTTCTTCACGATATTTTCCTTCACCGAAGCAAGTGATAATGACATAATACGCACATGAATCTGAAAAATCATAGGTGCATGTCTTGGGTTCGAACTCGAAACCTATGACTTGTCACTCCGACGGTCCCATCACTAGGCTATCACTGCTTACGTTAGTTTAGTTTACGCTCATACAAGTAGTGCGCAAGTTTGCGCACTACTATATCTCCCAAGTCGATGTCGATCATTTTTGCAAGTCTATATGAAAGTGAAAACTGTACCTTAAAAAATTCGTTCTTTTCTAAAAAAAATATTTATTCACTGAACAGCCCGCGTAGCATGGCAATACTATCTCTATTCTACCAAGAATGGACAAAGATCTTTCTTTACAACTTGACATGTCTTATATACATTTTTAATATAGCCACGCTTGCGACGATAGTAATCTTTCCACAATCTGTCTTTTTTTTCGATTCTTCGTCGAAAAAACCCGCACAGATAAACCGTAGGTGAACCCACATTTCAACAGTTTTCCTAGCCTTTTCCCAAGAATGTTAGGGTCGGCTTCCAGTCTGACTGGATGCAGCTGAGTACCAGTATTTTATTTGGAGCGACTGCCTATCTGACCTATACAACCCAGTTATTACTGGATGATACGATATCCGTTGGTAAGACTGGCTGTCAGACTTTCGGGCCACTGATTACCAGTAACAACTGTCAAATATCTAGAAATGACAGCCGAGACCAATGGCTTAACGTGCTTTTCGAGGCACAGAGGAAACTCGGTATGTAATGGGTACCTACCTACGGACCAACCTAGGTTAGCACAGCTTAATTTAAAGATCAATCAGAGCGGTTGTTAATAGTTAGCTACGAGTACCTCTCACCTTTCAACAGTTATGTAAATGTTTTGTTTCAGTTTAAAAACTTACTAGCTGTTGCCCGCGGCTCCGCTCGCGCTTTGGTCGGAAATTATCCCACAGGCACGTTGTAAATATAGCCTATGGTATTCGGGAATAAAGTAGCTTCCGATTAGTGAAAGAATTTTAAAATCGGTTCAGTGGATCCAGAGATTACCCCCTACAACCTCAAAAACGCACTTTACCTCTTTATAATATTAGTATTGATACGAGTATGTCCATCAATTATCCTTCCTATTATTACCGTTAACACAAAATACTACTATTTAGTACTTTAACAGAAAACTAACTCCCCTATTCTTTTTTTCCCTACTGAGGTAAAAACAAACTATTTCTTATTTGCAACCATTCAAGAATAGACATTAGAATCAATTTAAATTAAAATCGATTCCGCTTCAGCGCGACTATTTGACGTTTTCTATTTCCTACCCGCCGCCATCTTGGAAAAGTTGCTTATGTCAGTATGTTTCCGTGTATTGCGACTTGGAATCGGAGCAGTAGGAAAGTATATAATATATTATTGATTTTAAGCAAGAAATACTCGTAGTCTTGTAGAATTCTTTGTGAAATAGTTCTTCGAATTTTCTTATTGATTTTATGGAAGTAGACTAAAATAACGCTTTGTGACATGTTCTTTGTAAGCAAGTTTCGGTTTGGAGGAGAAAATATGAGACTTCATATTTTCTTCGTAAAATCGAATGGATGGGTAACCTAGCTTGTGCCCGCAGCTTCGCCCGCGGTGAGTTCGGTAATTATCCCACGGAGTCGTACTGCCGGAATAAACAGTCCTATGTGTTAATCCAGGTTATAAAGTATCCGTGCGCCAAATTTCACAAAAATCCGTTCAACCGTTTTTGCGTGAAAGAGGGACAAATAATCTATACATTCTCACAAACTTTCGCATTTAAATTAGTAGTAAGATGTCTCAGCGGAAAATATCAAGTTTCTTGAAAGAAAAAAAAAAAAAACTGATATCCGATATTCGATTTTCGATTCGATTGTATGGAACGGGCTATGCTTGGAGTTCTCTGAGGGATCGCATTCGGAACGAGGTAATCCGACAGAGAACCAGAGTTGTCGACATAGCTCACAGAATAAGTAAACTGAAGTGGCAATGGGCCGGTCATATTAGCCGTAGAACCGATGACCGTCGGGGTAGAGTTCTTGAGTGGAGACCGCGAATCGGTAAACGTAAGGTGGGACGCCCTCAGGCTCGGTGGAACGACCATCTTCGCAGGGTGGCTGGTAGCAACTGGATGAGAGCTGCTGAGAATCGAGTTGAGTGGCGTGCGATTGGGGAGGCCTATGTCCAGCAGTGGACTGCAGTAGGCTGATGAAGATGATGATGGAGGAACACAAGGTCACCCATCCACAGACCAACCTAAGCAAGCGAGTCTTAACCTCATGATTGATTCGAGCGGCTGTTACTATTTAGCCGCAAGCTACTTTTAAGCCGTAAACAGAAAAACAAATTTTAAGCCACCTGAGAGAAATTCACACATTTCTTAAAGAGTGCTCTTTTTTATCCGCATAGCACTCTTACCCTTAGAAACTGAAGAGGGTCTACTCCAAAGAGGTTTATAAGGCTAATCTTTTATCGAAACTCGTAATCACTACCAAAGATTAAATCTATCGTTAAAAGACTATATACGTTAAGGGAGAATTTACGGCGAAAACGTTTAAGTGCGATCTTATCCTTATATTATACCTACTTTAGATAAAATGTGGGTAATGAGTTTGGTGCGTTGTTTTAACTTTTGTAATAAGTTTAGTTAAATTGGATGATAAATATCGGGGATGGAGTTTTGGCAAGACTAGGCGCAGAACATACAGAAAAGACGTAAGACGCAGACGGGGCGCAGGCATATGTCTCTTCCGCGTCTTTTTCATACAAAATGTATAGAAACGTCGCGACGCAAAACACACAGAAAAGGCATGGCGCGGGCAGGGCGCGGACACGACGCTTGCCCGTCTGCGCCTTATGTAAATACAGATAGAAAGGACGGGGTACGGGCGTAGGGGCCTTCACGTGGCACCCGGCGCCCAGCGCCCGGCGTCCGTGCTTCGTCTTTTCTATATGTTTTAAAAAGTCGCAACGGCACCCCGTCTGCGCCCCGTCCGCGCCCCGCCTTCATCTTACGGCTTTTCTGTGTGTCCTGCGCTTTAGGTATTCATAATAATAATGTGTAAATAGGTAAGCAGTCGACGAACCAAGGATCTATGGAGGATGTAAGAATCTCTGATTGGAGTAGCCATGAGTTTGTGCACGAATAAGAGACAAACGCTTTTTTTTTGTTTTTTTTTCTCTTTGGTTTTAACGATTGTCTGGCAGTTTGAGTCCCCCTTTAACTCGACGAAACGACGAACACACAAGCGACGAACGTCGAGCTACACGAAAACTGATAAATGGTTACACTGACTGGGAAGGTCCACTCAAATCTGTGTGGTTCTTTATTCAAATGACCATCTCAGACACTAATTTGTATACTCCTCATGTGAGATAACCAAGATTATGTATTGACCTTAAAAGAGACTATGACCTCCGAGTTGGTTTCGGATGATTCTTCTCAGAGTTGTCAGGTACGAAACACCAGCCCCATCTGGTTTAAAAATAAATGACGTGTAAAACTGTTTTGTAAAAACCTATTTGCAAATTAATATCATTTGTCATTTTATAAAAGTGTAATTCTCTAATAATCACTTCGAAATTCGAACGGTGTCTCGTTGTGAATCCGCAATGATTTACTTTAAAAACAAATGAGTTCGCTTTTGAATTGTGTTCGCTTACTCGAGTGAGATGAACTACTGAACTTTCCAGAAAAGCTGTACTGATGATCGACCGCATAATTTTGTAGAAAGCGACATAAAAAGTACAGTCATCAAGTAGAAAATATTATTATAAATCTTTACGTAACTATTCCTTTAACCAAAAAGGACCAGAAAAAAAGCCTACAATAAAACAAACCCATATTACCTCAGCAAAAGATAAATAGCACAGAACATTCGTTATATCTTATTATACGGAACCCAGCCGCCTGTAAAGTTATCGTGCCTTACGTAATCTTGTGAAAAATAGATTCTGTGCCGCATTAGGGTTCCGTGGCGATGGATCATTTTGTCCTGGGGTTATACGGTTAGGTAAAACGAGCAACAGTCTGAATATCTGGAAAGGACAGCTTATTATGTTGTTAGTATGTATGCTATTTGTCTTGGGAATGGTCGGATATAATGAACTAAGGGTCAGGAGGCAACTCACACTGGTGACTTATATCTTTAAGGTAATTAGAGGGAAGATACACAATGCAGATATATTGCGAAGGGTGGAGCTAGTCGTCCCAGACGGGTATGTGGGTCGTCGTCGTCAGCCGCGGTTGCTGGTGGAACCGCGCGCACGAACTAACTTGCTGCGCGAGGCGCCGTTCACGAGCGCGCTCCGCACTCTCAACCTCATTGCTGAGGACTTAGACATATTCTGTTGCGCTTTGGGTGAATTTACAAGAACAGCTACATATAGAATTTGCTATGTTAAAAAAAGTTGAACTATTTAAATTTTAAGTGTGCTACAATATCGCATTGGGTCTAGCCTGTAAGGATATTTGTATGTTTAGAGATAGTAAATAAATAAATGTTTTGACAGTTTAAAGTTTGTAGTATTTTTAACTGAATTCTACGGTTGATAACATGGTTTGGTCGTGTGGAGAGAATGAGTGTAAGGCGACTAACAAAAGGTATTTACCAGCCAGATGTGAGTGGCAACGCCGGGAGGGGACGCCCTAGAAAGACATACACTGACCTGATTGGTGAGGTTCTTCAGAAAGGTCAGGTGCGTAGAACTCGCAACCGGCGTGCGTGTAGATCAGATCTATGAAAGTGGACGAGGCGAAAGGAGTATGTAAGGATCGTAGCTGGTGGCGTTCTGTGAAAATAGGCGCGAGTTTATGTATGTTTGTTCTAAAAAAAACTGGCCAATTGTGAGTTGTACTCACACGCACACAGGCTTCCGTAGCACCAAACAATATAATAAAAATATTTTGAATGATGTTGCATTGTTTTACATTCAACAGCAAAACTAAATCTGGTTTTCATATTATGTTAATCAAAAACAAAGTTACTGCTGCAGTTTGATGAAAAAGTCCCATAATATCTCAAAAACTAAACATGAAATCGTATTCAAAACAATTTTGGTTGAAAGTTTTATTTATGTTTTACAATCTTACATTTTTTCAGAATTTTCCTCCTTTTACTTTAGAAATTAGAGGGGGGGACACACATTTTATCACTTTGGAAGTGTCTATTTTCAAACGATTGACTTTGAGAAAAAATGGTTTTAATATCCTCAATGAACCTTGATGAAAAAATATTGTTTAGTTTTTTTTTGTATAACGTGGGCAACAAACATTGAAACTCACATACATCAACAGCCAGACCCGGAACAACTACCTGTAGGTCATATAAATATTTGTTCCGTGCGGCGATTGAACCCGCGACACGCTGCGCAACAGCTAATCACCAGCCACTGCGTCAACCGTGCCGTCAATTTACCACTAATTAAGGCAAGTGAGCGAGTCACTTGACCAAATCGCAAGAAAAAGTGCAGTCTAATAATAGCTCAAAAAATAGAAATAGCTCGCCGTCCTACCAACCCCTATGTCACACACACATTAAGCTAAAATAGGACCGTTCATCTCCCCCGCTCTAAGGGTGTACATAACATAAATATTATAACTGTGTTGAGCACAGTGCTATCAATTATACATACACCCCTGCGACGGGCACGTAATAGGGACTTATGCGTGTGGGTGAGTGGATGAAGTACCTACAAGATAAAGAGAAAAGCCACTAAATAAATGCTCACTCAGATCCAGCCTGTCCCTTTGCTGACCTCCCCAGCGCGCAGCGCCGCCCTAAGCCGAGGCTCGCACTCCACAGTGGGTGTCCTTAGCGCGCTGTCGCTTAGTTTATAAGTTTTTTGCTCCTAGCTGGAAGCCTACACTCAAGGCACCCACAGGATAGCCCGGTTAAGCAGAAGCCAGCCTCGTAGGTTGACTGGCGAGATGCTATCCAAAAAACAAAAAATAAAGCCGACCAAGCGGACTTGACCGGTTTTATTTTTACCATTTATGCGCGAGTCTGACTTCGCGCATGAAGCGGGTCCTCTTTAATTTTTAATTTGTTGTTATAGCGACAACAGAAATACATATTCTAAGGTAGACTGGTAGAAAATGCCCAAGGCATTAAGTCCGCCTTTGTACATTATGTGCATAAACTTAAATAAAATAAATATTCCGTGAAAATGTCAACTGTGGACCTATGACGGATCATAAGATAGAGCCCGCTGACAGACAGACAGACGGACGGACAACAGAGGCTAGTAATAGGATCCCATTGGTTACCTTTCGGGTAAAGAACCCTAAAAATAACAAAGAAATACCAGTATTTTACATGGAGAGACTACCTATCTGACCTCAATAACACAGTTACTGGGACACAATAAGACGAGAGTTCACGACACTGCTTAGTAAGTAAGACTGGTTGCGCAGAGATATTTGAGTGTACAAGCGACAGCACACCGGGTGTTAACACTCAAACCTTCAGCTGGCCCAGCTTAAGGTGGAAGCACCTGGATAGCCTACGAAATTCAAATTTTCTGACGCTTTTTGCTATTTGTAGGTCAGTTTTATGTTGTATGTTGATTGAAATATGATTCGCGGCCGTAATAAATATGGCTTTACAGAGTTATAATCATTAAAATCGTCATTACAACCCTCTAAGTTCATTGAATCCCATTGAATGACTTTTTCGTGAAATAGTCGTAAGAAAACTTGAATTTCTCAGGCTACTTCGGCGCTTTATCTTTAATTCAATAAAAAAGTTAGAGGCCATTTCATACTAGATTTGAAAACACAAACATGTAGCCTACTTAACTGAATGTCCGCACCCTTGACAGTAAATTTATTATATGCCAAAAACAGCTAGTTTTTAGATACCTGAAATTTTAACAAGAACAACCAGCAGTGTCATAATTCCTTGTCATGTTTCGTGTGAGCATGTGAACAGAAACAGAAACAAATGATGTCTATTTGTCTAGCTTTCCCTAGTTCTAGGTTGTGGTCGTTTTCTAGTCTAACAATGTGGCACCCAATGGCAATGTGTGACCTACCAACTGCCATCTGTTTATACGACAATTACTGAGCAACACTAAGTCTACAGTAAGTAAATACTAGAAATGCGCGCGTTTTCCAAACATCACGTTCGAAATTAGAACGGTGTCTCGTCGTGAATCCGCGATGATACACTTAAAAAACTTTTAAAAAAAGGTATTCTTTATGGGAGACAGTTTTTAAAGGCCTGATATTTTTTAATCTCTTCTTTATGGTAGACAGTTTTTTTTTTAAGTTACACCCACAGGTAACAAACGGAAAGTCTAAAATAACTGTACTTTCGGAAGTTGATGGTTTTTAGTTATGGCATCTCACGCAAATACTTGTCAAGTATTAATTTTACATAGTAACTAGAAGCGACACATCACTATCACTACATAGTATAAAACAAAGTCGCTTTCTCTGTCCCTTTGTCCCTTTGTATGCTTAAATCTTTGAAACTACGCAACGGATTTTGATGCGGTTTTTTTTAATAGATAGAGTGATTCAAGAGGAAGGTTTATATGTATAACATTGACCCGTGCGAAGCCGGGGCGGGTCGCTAGTACACGAATAAGAAAAACCCATGTTATAGAGGGAACTTCTAAAGCAGAGTTAATAAAATATATTTGGGACCATTGCGCAAGCTTTTTCTACCAAAAGAAAACGAACCATTTCAATCGGACCAGTAATCACGGAGAAATCGGTGAACATACATGAAAAAAATTGTGGAGTACATAACCTCTTCTTTAGTAGTCGGTTAAAAACAAACGAGTTCGCATTCGAATTGTGTGAGGTGAACTAGTGAACTTCACAGAATTGCACTAAAGTTTCGGACAGCCCGTAACGACTGTCATAGATGTTTGAATGAGAACCAAGATCGAAGGTTTAACTTGCTCTCCGAGGCACGAAGCGAATTTCATGACTAGACAAAAACAAATGACGTTGTTAGAAAGAGATTCAACATTTCTCGATGTTGAGATTTCTAGATTTGTCGCTTATATTGCATATTATCTTCTGTCTGTGACAAGATTTTAGATTTAGTTGACGATGAAAGGATCTTTCCAATGAATAAGCTTAAGATTAAGAAAAATAGTTGGCGTTTAATAATTTATAACAACATAAAAACATAAAAGCATGCCTTTAAACCCCGAAGGATTAGGCAGAGGTGTACCTAATAGTACACGCACATTTCGCCAGGGTGAATTAAGTCCCATGTTATAGAGGGCGAGCCTAATGCGTGGCTGCTACTGAGAAATTCTTGATGGAAAAACTCCACAAGAATTTTACCTCATACTCACTAGACCAACGAGGCAGTATTATTAAGTATAACAATTCATTGTGAAATTGCATTATAAAGGGAAATATTTAATTTATGGACATTGAAATTTTGTCCGGTTAATCAGCCGTTTCGGAGATTATCCGGATACAAATTACAAAAAAAAACATTGTTTTTTTGTTACTTTCCATAGCATTCAACAAAAAGCTGTTGCTTTGAAATTACATTTTTTTTTTGTGATGGCATCTCGCAGTTCAGCCTATGAAGGTGGCTACTGCTTAACCGGTCTAATCCTGTGGATGCCTTGAATTTAAGGCCTTCAGCCAGGGGCAAAATGAGCTTACAAACTAAGCGACCACTCGATAAGGGCACCCTGCGGGGAACGAGCCTCGGCTTAGGGCGTCGCTGGGGAGGGCAGCAAGGCGACAGGTTGGATCTGGTTTAGGGGCTGGTTTAATGCTATTGCTCAGCATCGCGGGCTGGCTCTTGCAAGGGTCGGGGGGGGGGGGGTTGCAAGGGGACGCCGCGACGGACCACGGCGGCGAGGTCGGATGACGGCGGTCTGTTTTTGTATTTTCTAATCGTGCTGGTTTCCCTTTTGCTTTCCTGGAGGAGGGTGATAGGGTCATCGGGGGTTAGAAGAGCGTGCCGTTGACGGCGAACGCTACTGATACGCGATGGGTCGTACCGGACGGCCGATGCGATTAGGGGGTTTTTATGTTTGTGTAGATTTCTTCTAACAGACCTGCGACAGGAGATGTACTGTGTCTGATGTGACTCGTAGACACAGTAAGTAAAACAAAAATACTGAAGCTCTGTCTATCTATGCTTGAAACCCATCAAAAGCCAGACGATTTAAATTCAATACGAGAAATAAAATAAATGAATTCCCCTTTTCCAAAGCGCTAAATAAGAAAAAGAGGATAATTTTTACTCATACCAAAGTTTCGCACGACTGATTCTAAAATAGATACTCTAACCAATATGGCCGCCTTAGGCTCTCTGTCCATTGGAGCGATGAGAAGGCAGGAGAGAATATGCGATCGTGTGGTGTATGTGAATTGTCATAGCTCTGAATGCATTACGGGGTTGACTTGAAAAGCCTTTTACCGACTATGTTAGGCACGGCTTCCAGTCAAAATGGATGCAACTATATACCAGTATGCTACATGAAGCATCTGCCTATTTAATGTCTACAATCTAGTTGCTGGGCAACACACCCTTTTTTTTCGGATGCAAAATCGTCAAATAACTCCTCCCGCTCTGGGCTGAGCAGGAGGGAGTGTCAGACTTTTACTGACTAAAACCCATCCATGTTCCTTCTTTTGCCCTTTGCTTTCCAGGGCCGCGATATCTCTTTCGAACAGTCCCGCAACCCTGGCAGGCATCGGTCCATTCGGACCCCTTCCTGTTTGCTGACATCTCTTTGAGGCGCGCGTCGACACGGTCTGTCGTCATAAGACGGACGGACGTCGAGCTAGCCCATAGCTCACCGTCCACAGGCCCGCGCCCAAGGTGGTCGACGCCCGGTGCGCCCGCGGCGGCTGGGACGTGAGGTTCTCTCCCTCTCACGTTCCGCCACCTCCTTCGCTAGCATGACTGCTTCGCAGAAGGAGGTGACGGCGTCCCATTCCGTCTCGCTCCGGACCATGGATTGAACCAAGGCCGGACGCGAGAGGTCGCCGCCGCCAATCGCCGCTACGAGGACACGGCGGTGCTCCGCCCACGCTTGGAGGCAGGTGGCCGTCCCACGCTGCGCTTTCCAATGCGTGGTCTCCACTCCAGTACTCGTTTGCCCCATATGAGAATAACTTCGTGATATGCTAATGTTTTAGCAGCTTCACACACCATATCTCAACTCCAATGGACCACACGTCCCTATTCGACTTCAGCCCGAATCCATTTAGGGGCTGCGAAAACGTAGACACTTCTTAGTACCGACACGGCACCAATGATATTTTATATTAAAAGAGGTAGATATCGCACTAGTGCGCGCAAATTGTTGTAGTCAAATGAAGCTAATTGTATTTATTTGATTTAGTCGGTTAATAGCAGCGAGCGCCACAAAACGTGTCAGTGTTGTGACATTATTAAACCTAAAATGCCATGTGGTGTGTTCAGAAAGTGCAAAAAATATCTTTCCAAGATTAGCTTTAATATTAATTAGCTTGTTTCCGACACAACACACCATAGTGTCCACATTTGCGCGGCGCCTTAATTGATTTTTCACACGGTTGGAGTTTCCAGTCTGTGGCCTAACTTCTGAACTGGACTTAAACTCTAGTTTTAAAGTTAACACATAAATCAGGCTTTAAAATAGAAAGTTTATTGCGTAATGGTTTTATTCAGTAGGAAATATAATAGAAAACGTTTTTGTTAATAAGTGGTCGGTTTATCAAAATAAGTGGGTTATGAATTTTCTTTCTGTGTGCTAAATAAATATTGTTAGTCCTGGGGACTGGGGGGGTTCCCCAGTCCCCAGGAATAATTCCAGGAGTAATTCCAGTGTGGGAAAGAGATGGACATATATAGGTCACCATCTTCTTCCCACGCTGGAATTACTCCAGACTTTAAGACGTCATGGTAGGCCACCTGGACATAGATTAGAGGCCATATTAAGCAACTACATATGTTCTATTATCATTAACAATAAAAACGGGAGATTTACCATGTTTATTTGAGTTCCCGACTTGTCTGCTCATAAACACCCACCAGCAACAACTTCAGACACTTCAGTTTATCCGTGATCATGGTGCTTGCAACAGCACCGAAATATCGAGAACTCAAAATCAACAGTAACCATGGTACATATCCCATTTTCAGTGTTAATGGTAATGTCGACCATGACAGTTTAAATGTTTATACTTAAGTTCTTTTAATTTGTTAGATGTCAGAGTTTCTACTGAATAATAGTAAAAATAATGTAACTTCTAAAATTACCTGTTTGGGATTGTTTTCATAAAGGTCTAAGAGTCTATTCGATGCTGGTTCGAAGAATTTCATTTATGTGGGAAAATATAACTTTTTAAATTAATTTATGGGCTCCGTGTCACGGTGGAGAGAATTTATAATTGTGTTGGCCTGTGAAACTCGTGAATACTTTTTTTTGTAAATGACGTCATGCTTGTATTCCCTTGAGGGGTAAGCAGAAGCACACCGACATTTTGTCGGTTATTATAAGTCTTATATAATAAAGGGTGTAACAAGACCCTTAACGAAGCTGAAAGGCACTTGTTCTCCCCATCATTGCGATCATTTTTTGTTCTAGACCATACCTGGGAACCTTCTAGTTACGGAGATATTGGGGTTCAAAGTTTCAACTTTTTCACAAGCTTTTTTTAAATACATATTTTTTACGTACCTAAGGTTTTTACCTTAAACACCTCCGCGACCCCCGTACTATTCAATCCATTCATCAACACAATGTTTTCAGTGCGTTACATTGAGTCCTACTGTAAAACGTGATTTGTCACCCCAAAAAAAAAAGTCGCTTCCCAGCAATAATTTCTGCGTAAAGTTACTTAGTTTGATGTACATAATGCTTGGTTGATGGCTTCGTGAAGGGTGCTGTTACATCCTGTACATATTCATGCATGTTATAAAAAAAAACACATCAGGAAATGAATTTTCAAAAAATTATCTTCATTGGCCTTCTTCACTTTATAAGAAACTCTTGTGAAAAATTCAATCATTCTAGACTCTAGAGATAATGACAATTTTAGAATTTCATCTCATAACTTTCACCACTTCAATGTCGGTTAAAAAGATTCCCACCAAAAACGACGCAATTCCTTGCCTACCTCCTTGACGTAAGCGCGTACATCTACATGACAGCTTATCCACCAAAAAAACCCCACCCCAACGTATTTGTAAATGTCGTAAAAAAATGTCAAAAGGATTTATACCCGCCGCACCTGTATGCTGTACCTATAGCATAATGCTAACATACTGCGTGGCAGATTTCTCTACGGGCTTTGAAGGTCAGACAGGTGGCTGCATAAAACAAGACCATCGCTTGTTTTGAACGAGAAGGGTGTCTACGTCACTCGAAGGGACGTTTTGCAAGTTTGTAACTTTGTACTAGGTACAGTCACGAGCATCAATATATATTGATATGTATATATTTTATAAAGAAAACTTTGCCCCACACTAGGAGTTTCTCCTGTATCGTGGGTGCGTTTACAAACATTTAAACTCATGGACAGAAACATCCGGACCCGGAAAAACTACCTGTAGGACATACAAATATTTGTTCCGTGCGGGATTCGGACCCGCGACACGCAGCGCAGCAACCAATCGCTAAAATATGTGGATGTCTTTAAGAATAGAAGAATAGAATATCATTTATTTCTGAGTATATGGTAGGTACATAAAGGTCTTACAATTTATATATAGTTCACATATACTACCGTTGCCGGTGTAGAAATATTATAATTTTAATGTGACTCTAATACACCAATGTTAATTTATATAGCGAAATAATAAAATAAAAAATTATACATTTACAGTACTTTACGTAATTTAGACTATTAATGGAATTATAAATGAATTATTAAAACTTATGATCAATGAATTCGCTAACAGAGTAGAAACACATGTCCAGAAGCCAAGGAAATATTGCACGTTTAAATTTATTTATAGGAAGCTGTCTGATATGTGATGGCAGCTTATTGAAAATCTTTATCGCCATGCAGTAGGCATTTCGACTATACAAACGAAGTCTTTGGGCCGGTACTAGTAGTTGTTTTGGGTTTCTTTCTTCGATTCTTTTGGAAACGTGTTCAGTGATGGGGAATAGATAAGAATATCTTTTTACAAATAAGCAAATTTCATATATGTACACACATGGTAATGGAAGTATCTTTAATTCTTTAAATAACGGTTTACAATGGTCTAAATAATCAGCTCCACATATGGCTCTAATACATTTTTTTTGAACTGTGAAAGCCCGGCCTACATCCACTGAATTGCCCCATACAACTAAACCATATCGCAACACTGAGGAGACATATTCGTGATACGCGTTAAGGACTGTTTCTTTATTGGCTATACGTCTTAATTTACGAAGAGCGAATACAAATCTGTCCAGTTTACTACATACTTTGTCGACATGTTCTTTCCAGTTTAATTTTTTATCAATGTAGATACCTAAAAATGAAGTTGATTGTACTGGCTGTAAAACGATATTGTCATAAAGTATTGAAATCGGATCAAGTGTAGTATTATGTGTTTGAAACTGTACAATTTTAGTTTTGTTTAGATTGACATGTAAATTATTCTCCTGTAGCCATTGCACTGCATTTTGTAGTTCATTATTAGTTTCTGCTTCTATGTCAGTCTTGTTTAAACATTGAATGGTTAATGTCGTATCGTCAGCAAATAATGTGCATTTGTGTTTTAGGGTCTTGCAGAGATCATTAATGTAGATCAAGAATCAAGGAGGCCCCAAAATGCTCCCCTGTGGTACACCGCAACTGTTAGTTTTAAGTTCAGATTTGTATGTAATCTTCGTGTTATTTGAAATTTTTGATATTAACGTTCTTTGCTGGCGATTCGACAAATAACTTTTAAACCAATCAAGCGCTATACCCCTTACGCCATATCTCTCAAGTTTGCAAAGTAATCGCTTATGTGAGACAAAATCAAAAGCTTTGCTCATATCCAGAAATACTGATAGTGCTGACATTTTGTTATTAAGTGCTTCTGTAATGAATTTTACTAAGGTAAAGCAAGCCAACGTAGTGGAACTACTCTTCCTAAATCCAAACTGATTATCTGTAAGAAGCTTATTTTTACTGACGTAGATATTAATTTTATCGTGCATAACTTTTTCAAAGATTTTTGCCATTATTGGAAGTAATGTGATAGGCCTATAATTATCAATATTGGTTCGATCACCTTTTTTAAAGATATGTTTAACTAAAGATTCTTTTAGGCTGTTGGGAAATATTCCTTGTTCTAGTGACAAATTAATTATGTAACTCAATGGGGTTGCTATGATTTTAGCACTTACTTTAATTATTTTAGTTGTGATTTCATCGCAACCAGTAGCATTCGTGTTATTTAGAGTATTTATAATTTTTATAATGTCAGCCTCAGTTACTGGGGTTATGAACAGACTGTCTCTATTAGAAGTAAATACAATGTTATTCAAGTCGTTACTTAATTCATCAAAGTTATCTTTATTGGTTACTTCAATAAAATAGTCATTAAATCGGTTGCAGATATCAATAGGGTTAGTCAGTGTTTTGTCTTGGTATATTAATTTTTCGACGTCACTTTTATCACCAGAATTATTGAAATTATTTTTTATAATAGACCATGTCGCCTTGCATTTATTTTTAGAGTTATAAATATATTTATCATTATTAATTTTTTGTGATTTAGATATGCATTTCCGTAAGATTATTGAATATGTTAAATAATTTTTCTGATGGTAAGTTTTGCTTATAGCGTCATGTTGATATTTATAATATAGTATTCTTTTCTTTATGCAAGATAATTTTAAACCTTTGCTTATCCATTTATTTTTTACAGGTTTATTACCTTTTTTTATTCTTATTTCGGGAAAACACAACTTGAAAAACAAAATATAAAGATCATGAAAAATGTTAAAAGACCTATTGCAGCATGTTTCTCCGTAAACTTCATTAAAACTCAGAGCCGATAAGCATTGTAAAAACTTATTGATGTTATTTTCATTAAAATCTCTTATAGTCTCATACCACAATTTTATAGGTTTTGCTTTGTTGACAGGACTAGGAAGATAAAAAGTTAATGATTGACCGGTGTCATGGTCCGAGAGAGCTAAGTTATGTATATTACTACTCAGACCTTTGATTGAAATGTTACTAGCTATTTGGTCTATACTGGTTTTTTTTTCTGGTGGGTAATGCTATATGTGTTCGCAAATTAACTATTCTCAATCTCATTTTTTCTCATCTATCTAACCAGATTCTTTACGATAGTTTTCAAATCATTTACACATCTTTTGCTCAGAATAGTTACAACACTGATGACAATATTTGTGTCACTTGTTTAATTTACTATTTTGCAATATTTTCTTACCTTTGTATAGATTCTTTTTTACTGATTATTTGTGATGTGTGAACATTATAGGCTTTGTTGATTCCCAGGTGCTCGTTAACTTTTCATCTTGTTTTAATTTATTTTTTTGTGTAGTAAGCAACGACCTATTGTCGGGCCTATGCTGTTCCCCCATACTTAAGTACTAATGCTGTAACATGATAATATTGTAACACCAAATGATTTGAAAAGAGTAACCAAGGAGTATCTTGCCGGATCTTCTCTATAGGAAACAACTAACCTGAACCGTGCACTTTTTGTCGACGTTTTATAAGTGCCCATCTAGGCCTATGTGAAATAAAAATATTTTGATTTTGATTTTAAACCACTGTGCCGTCAAAATATGTATACACTTTCCAAGCAAGTTTCGCGAGAAATTACGATTGAAACTTGGAGATAGGATCTTTTTCGTAAAAATATAAGTTTCAAAATACTATGTTCGTAACAGCCATTTTATTCAGAACAGTAGCAGAAAAACACTTTTAAAAGTTGTGAGCGTTAACGTCGTACGGCATTTCATACAAAGTTTCAAGTTATTTTTTTTCGAAATGACTGAACCGGTTTTAATGAAACTTCATTCGCATAAGCAGGATAGGTACTTATGTCTAAAAATTTGAGAGAAGAATTTTCGAATTGTCTTTAAAAAAAAAAGATAATTGGAAATTTGTGTTTCTATGGAACATCTAAAATCCAAATATCTTCTATTCAAAAGTACTCTCTCAAATTATAAAAAAACGGCCAAGTGCGAGTCGTACTCACAATGGTGGTTTCGTAGCACCGAACAATATAATAAAAATATTTTGAAGGCATTCGTTCATAAGTTGTATTGTTTTTTTCAGAATTTTTCTCCTCTTATTTCAGAAATTAGAGGGGCGGGGGCACACATTTTAACACTTTGGAAGTGTTTATCTTTCTCAGTCTTATTTTTTTTTTTAAATTTATGTATAAAAACCTTAAAGCGGTTCACAGAATACATACTAAGTTTCAACTGTATAGTCCTAATAGTTTGGAGTAAAGTGACTGTGACATACACGGACAGACAGACCTAGACTTGGCGAATCTATGAGGGTTCCGTTTTTTGCCATTCGGCTACGGAACCCTAAAAAAGTACTGTATATACTTTCATAATATGCATTCAGTAAAAAACTGTTATTATGAAATAACAAACGCACACTTCAATTTTTTTTTTTTGTTAGCCTGTTACTGGCTAATATTAATTTCCTTCAACAGAAATGCTTGCAGTAATATTAGAAGACATGTTTTAGTATTAGACAAATATTTCAGCTATCTACGATCACACAATCATTGCGTATTCACAACGAGACACCGTTCGCAGTTTAAAGTGATGTTTCTAGAATATCTTTATGTAGGTAAATCGCTGCATGTATTTTATGGCGATTGAATGACATTGACAGGGCGTAGTTGGTAAACATTTGTATGTGTTGTGTTGGAGCTTGTTCCGACTTTGGCTATATATCAAAAGATAGGTAAAAAACAGTGTGTGTATGTGGCTGATGTTACCTTGTACATCAGAATCTATACTAATATTATAAAAAAGTAAAATTTGCTTGCAAGTTTGTATGTAGGGTGGTGGGGTGGTGGTGGTGGTGGGTCTTTGTTTGTGTGGGGTTTGTTATCTCCGGATTAATTCCGGAGATCCAAATCTAAAAATGTTTTCACTGGGAGAAAGCCACATGATTCGTGGGTAATATAGGATACTTATTATATTTATATCATGCATATAAGCCGAGCTATCACAAGTTTTGCTGGCGAAGTCACGGATGAAGTGCTAGTCACACACATACACACAGTCTATCGAAGACCATTATGTTTTTTCCAAGGACAATGAAATAATTTTTCTCTGTAATTAGAAAGCTTTAAAAATACGTTCTGCAATTCTTGAGTAAACCTAACTCTTGTAAGCTTGATTAAAATTCATGATTTAATTTCTATTAAATATTTTGCATTTTTAAAATACATTTGCCAAATTCATTATAAATAAGTTGTGAATTCTATCAAAACTTGTCGATTTAAAAAAGTTTGTACCTATTAAATGAAATGTTAATTATTTTTCTATAAATTATGTTGATTTTTAATTGTGTTTTCAGAATAATCTTATATTTTATGTGTAATATTATTCTTACTGTTATTTTAAATTCGTAGCTCAATTTTAACTTCCGATACGGTAATGGCGGAAAAATGTCGTTAGTAGTCAGTTGAGTAGGTACTACTGAAAATCTTGCTTGTGACCCGTAAGAGATTCCACGGCAGTCATCTTTGAGCTACGAAACGAGTTGTTCTTGGTTATCACTTTGTAATATCAATAAAGTTATTTTGAAGAGGAAAAGTTTTTGTATTTTATAGAAACGTTTAACACTCCACAGGTAATGTTACGTCTTAAAACAACGCAGTTGTATGTTAAGGCTACGTTTCCACCACAGATGAGCAAGGATGCGTAGCGAGGGATGTGTAAGAAACTAACCAATAATATCGCTCCTTTTTCATAGCTTGAGGTATTCTAGCTATGTGATTGGTTAGTTCCACACACATCCCTCGATACGTAGCCTCGTTAATCTGTGGTGGAAACGCAGCCTTATTCTTGGACGAATAAAGTTTATTCTGTTGGTGCAAAGATTATAGAAACTCCACTAGAATTATGACTGTGTTAGTGTGCTTATCTTAGGGATGTTTAAATTATTAGAACTGTCTGGAGTGTGTTACGAGTACTGTGGTAGGTTTAAGTTTGTATTTAATGGGGTAAGTTGAAGGGTTGGTAAGTTGTAGTTATATGTAGGATGTTAAAATGGTTCATGCAATGACAGTGTGAGTGTATACTCGTGTGTGTCTGCCTCGTTAGTCTAGTGGTCGCGAGTGCGGACTGCTGAGCATGAGGTCCTAGGTTCGATTCCGAGGCCGGGCTAAGTATTTTTGGGTATCATGAATTTCATAGAAGCAGCTACGGAGTCTGGACGTGTGCCCGGTTGATGGCAATAAGCTCGCCCTGTTTTACATGGGACTTAAACGTAACTGGCGAAATGTGGGTGTACTATTAGATACACCTCTGCCTCACCCTTCAGGGATTACAGGCGTGTTGTTATGCTATGTATAATTATGTGTCCTCCATCCGAAACTAGGTAATCCGACAAAGAACCAGAGTTGTCGATATAGCTCACAGAATAAGTAAGCTGAAGTGGCAATGGGCCGGCTATGTTAGCCGTAGAACCGATGACCGTTGGGGTAGACGTGTTCTTGAGTGGAGACCGCGGATCAGCAAACGTAAGGTGGGACGCCTTCAGGCTCGGTGGAATGACGATCTTCGCATGGTGGCTGGCAGCAACTGGATGAGAGTTGCTGAGAATCGAGTTGAGTGACGTGTGATTGAGGAGGCTTATATCCAGCAGTGAACTTGTATACGCTGATGATGATGTATGCTCGAGATTGCTGGTAATCGTTCATCTTTAAAGTATTGAAATAATGCAAAGCCTTGTTCACTACTCCTTGTCTTTAGAATTGTTGGAAACAACATAAAATATTTTTAGTATAAAAATTAATTTGCAACATCGAAATACGATTGCGTTAGTTAAATGGCAACATTGTTTTATATATCAGTTTCCTATTTCTCTTTGCTCCTGTTCCTTGTACGTGGCGGTCACGAATTATAATTATTAACAAGTACTTACAATAGTTGTGAAAGTGACAGCCCCAATAAAGTGTGTGAAGTGGAAACCGAATTTTAATTACAAGCAATCGATCCACCCAAAAAAATTGGTGGTGCGGAGCTGGCAGTCTACACGCGCTCCCGCCAAGAATCATTCGCATTTCAACAGCACACAAATGGAAACACAAAAAATAATTGTTTGAATTAAATTATCATCGTCGTCATCGGCCTAGCCTTCTTTCTCTAACTATGTTAGGGTCAACTCCACTATAACCGAATGCAGCTGAACTCCAATATTTTACATAGAGCGACTGCCTATCTGACCTCCACAACCCAGTTAGTACTGGGTAATACGAAACGATTTTTTCGGCTGGGATGTCATCAAATAAACCCTCCCGCTCTGGGCTGAGCAGGAGAGAGTGTCAGACTTTTACTGACTACAACCCATCCATGTTCCTTCCTTTGCCCTTTGTGTTCCAGGGCCGCGGTATCTCTTTCGAACAGTCCCGCAACCCTGGCAGGCATCGGTCCTTTTGGACCCCTTCCTGTTTGCTGACTCTCTTTGAGGCGCGCGTGGAACACGAACGCGACGGACGGCAAGCTAGCCCATAGCTCACCGTCCACAGGACCGCGCCTACGGTGACCCCGACGCCCGGTGCGTCTCCCGCGGTGGCTGGGACGTGAGGTTCTCTCCCTCTCACGTTCCGCCACCTCCTTCGCTAGCATGACTGCTTCGCAGAAGGAGGTGACGGCGTCCCATTCCGTCTCGCTCCGGACTGTCAGACTTTCGGGCCACTGACTACCTGTAACGACTGTCAAATATCTGCAAATGGCAGCCGGGACCAACGGCTTAACGTGCTTTCCGAGGCACGGAGGAAACTCGGTATGTAATGTGTGGTTCAACCACGGACCAACCTAGGTAAGGGCGGCTTAACCTGATGATTGATCTGAGCTTTAGCCACGAGCTCGAATAAAATTGTATGACTCTTAAATCGAATCCGGGTAGTCAATTACCTTCTCCCTATGACAGAGAGGTCTTTACATACTTTATATACACACTATAGCTTATTATAAATACGAAAGTTATAATTATGTGTGTCAATGGTTTGTTTTGTTACTCCTTCACGCTGAAACGGTGAGACAGATTAGGTTAAAACTTAGTTCATTGATAGGCTATGAACTGGAACAGCATATCGGCGACTGTTGTCGAATTTAACCTGAGCGAAGCCGCGGGAAAAGTTAGTACAGTACAAACTGTCAAATTTCTCCAAATGATTTTAACCCAAAAAATTTCGAAGGCTAAGTTCAAAATCGAATGAGAAAATTTGACAGTTTGAACTTGATGCACTGGTGACTGAACATAGCATATTAAGCATAATCAGCTTATAGAATGTTCCCACTTGTGGGACACACGGCCTATTCTCTATGAGAGGGAATGGGCTATAATCCACCACGCGGGCCCAGTGCGGGCTGGTAGATGTCCCATGTCTACGAATTTTTGGTTCTAGGACATGCTGGTTTCCTCACGATGTTATCCTTCATCGTTTTTGAGAGCAGTGGTGATGAAATAAATTACACAAAGTAATGCAGCTGCCTGGGTTCGAACCCACGACTTCTGACTTCTTCAGACCACTGGGCCACCGCTGCTCTCTCTGGACTGTACATAAATGAAATAAAAACTTATAATCTAGTCTTACCTCTGCGCATAATACTCGAAGAAAGCGACCAGTATCTCAATGGACCGTGTCATAGCAGCCCACATCTCGTGCGGCTTGCATTTTGGGGTGAGCGCAGACGGTAGTCGAGACGGCCCCTCAGACATTTAGCACTTGAATTCTGACATAATTTTGCGCACGAAAAATTGGTTGAAAATATTTTGGGTTTTAATTCACTTGCACTTCACTTGTTTTTCTTTTAACAATTAATATTTTCTGTTAATTAATTCTGTAAATAAAATAAACTTATTGACGCCACTGTAAAATTACACTCTTTTTATCAACTCCTTAAAAATGACAAAACATTATTTTATTTAGATCAATGCACCTGTTGTATTTCGTTTTACGCGATTACAGCGAAGCCAAAAGGAAGAGTAATACCATATAATATCATGGTACATACCATGTTTGTTTAATAGAGGTGTTACTGGCACTGATACAATCATAGTAGGTATACAGTGTGTGCGACCACGGCTCTACCTTGACCATTTTTGTACCTATGCATTTCTGGATATCTATTTGAATTGTTTTCTTGTTTCGTCTCTTTAGACCCCTTTTTACTACGGCGAAGCCAAAAGGAAGGGTTATGATTTTAGCAGTCTATGTATGTTTGTATTTACTTATCCGATTTTGATGAGTAAAGTTTATTGACGTGCCTCCTAGTAAGACAAAAATTAGTGCAAATGTTCGAATTTTTCACAGTATTTTGACTTCTGTCAGCAAAAATAAAGCAATTAAAAATCACTGTCATTTTGACAGACTTGTAAGTGCAACTCAACAGCTTATTACGACTGTTATAAAATTCACCGTAGTTTTCAGTTACCTTAGATGCTTATAAAATAAAAACAAATTAAATTCGAATCTGATCAACACCACAAAGTCCAAGCGATTTCAAAACATGTGCCAAATTTAAATTCGTACTACCTTCTAAATATTTAATGACACCAGAAGGCAGTATTAAAACGTTTTCACTGTATCCCTTATCAAGTATTCAGCACATACAGGATGTAGGAATAAACAGCCCGTATCAGATGTTTTCCGACATTTATTTATTACTTTTCACCCCATACTGTCGTTTTGATTACATTGTTAATTCGTCACCACGTAGAAAAAGGAAACATACTGTATATCTACAAATAATAATAATGTATTTGTAGGTAAAAAGAGATTTATTGAGGTTTCCATTGGTAAAGGAAATGGAAAACTTAAATCGAGACATCAAAAGTAATTCAAATGATGCAAGCAGCATTTTTTTTAACATAAAAAATTACACTAGACCGTCTCCCAAAACAACTTCCTAGAATCATCATCATGTATAAACATCACGTTCGAAATTCGAACGGTGTCTCGTTGTGAATCCGCGATGATTTATTTTAAAAACAAATGAGTTCGCTTTCGAATTGTGTGTGCTCACTTGAGTGAGGTGAACTAGTGAAGGTATCAAAATTTCTCTTGATTTTAAGTCACCTAAACTTATAGAAACCGGCCAAGTGACCGCAAATCGCACGAAGGGTTCCGTAACATTAACTAAAAAGAAAAAAAAAAAAACACGTTTGTTGTATGGGAGCCCCCCTTAAATATTTATTTTATTCTGTTTTTATTTTAGTATTTTTTGTTATAGCGGCAACAGAAATACATCATCTGAGAAAATTTCAACTGTCTAGCTATCACGGTTCATGAGATACAACCTGGTGACAGACAGATAGACAGACAAACAGACAGACAGTGGAGTCTTACTAATAGTGTTCCGTGTTTACCCCTTGAGTAGGTACGGAACTCTAAAAATGGAAGATTATTTAATAAATTCTTGTTTCCTCACTTTAAGACGTCGTGACAGATTATATTATATATTATTATAGAGTGTCTCATAAGATTACGGTAGCTAACCACCTTATAAATGAAACCGTCTAGCGAAGCGTGGGTGACATTAATGTTACCTGACGGAAGGGTGACGCACATTAATGTTTGAGTAAGCGTGCGATGCGCAACGCGCGTGTGGGACTTGCTTCTTTAGCGCGAGTACCGTCGCGTCGCGGTAATTCGTGGCACGCTCTTAACAAATTGTTTCTTTTGTTTTCTTCACTGTACTTAGTGACATCACTTCCAAATAACTTTATTTGTTTACATAAATATCATAAACTAGCATATTTTTGAGTATGGTCTGAAAAGTTTCCTTTGCCACAGTTTTCCGAAACGTAAACTAAAACTTTCAATGTTTCACAGAATGAGCCATCAGCGACTAGATTCTAACTTTGATAGTTTATGCAGATGTGATATACCAATAAACGTAGCGTGAGCTTTAAGGTTCCGTATGACTAGTCCCCACTTAACCCGGGCAGCGAGTGCACGTACCCTTAAAGTAGTTCATCTACTTACTGATAATTTGGTGGTTTTATTCTAAAACCCTACCTAGTGTTTTAAGTGAACACCTCATTTGTATTTCGGAAACGTGACGATTGTTTTTTTTTTTCTCAAACATGATTGCCAGCCAGCTATTGATTTATACACGATTGATGAGTATAAAAGTAGGCAAGCCAGAATCCATCTAAAGTATAAAAAGGTTTGTGAGGTTGCAGGAGGTAATCTCTGGATATACTGGACCGATTTTGAAAATTGTTTCACTAATAAAAAGCTACTATAACCCCGAGTGCCATAGGCTATACTTACAACGTGCCCGTGGGATAATTTCTGAACAAACGCGAGCGAAGCCGCGGGCAACAACTCGTACTAAAACATTGAAACCACTTTAAATGCTCTAAACCTGCAACAAATAATTTTCACGTTCCAAATCAATGAAGTTTATTATTAGGCTTTAGTGATGAGATACAGGCCTCTTCTATATGAGAGGGAGTGGACTTTAATCTAACAAGCGATCTCAGTGCGGGTAGATGTCACAAATGTCTTGGAATTTTTGGTACTAGGTTTTTAGTACTATTTCCTCACGATGTTTTCATCTAAAAGCCTAACCTTTTTTAAACTATGTAGGGGTCGGCTTCCAGTCTAACCGGATGCAGCTGAATACCAGTATTTTACATGAAGCGACTGCCTATCTAACCTCCACAATCCCTTGGTAAGACTGGTTGTCAGACTTTCGGGACGCTGAATGCCTGTTACGGCTATCAAAGATCTACAAATAACAGCCGGGACCCAAGGCTTGACGTGCTTTCCGAGGCACGGAAAATTTAAAATATTAGTTAGAGAAATCGGATGTTATCTTGGTCTAAAATATTAAGAAATTTAAAAGTTTCTGTGATAAGATTTCTTATTCAGTTGGCAGCAGTTGGTTATGGTATTACATTATTATGTAACTGACACTAAAATGTTTTATTTTAGCTCTTTATTATTTTCGAATACAGATGAGAATACAATATTGAACATCACATTGTGTTCGCATGAAATATATTCAAATGGATTACAGCTCTTGTTAAGCAATGAATATAAATTGGAAACTATTGTGATCCTAATTGATTAATAATGCCAATTGTTAAGCTTTATAATAATGGTGAGACCTAAGGGGTGATTGTGCAATTTGCATTCAAATGCTACTCATTTTGACGATTCAACCAAATTTATTGTTTGTGATTCTAATGAATGCTGTCGAGTCGATCGTTTGTAACACAATACTGCGCTCTAAAACAAATATAGCTGAAGAGGCTCAAAAGGCTGCCCAACTCAAATGGAACTGGGCAGGACATGTCTGCCGTATGTCGGGCAAACTGTGGGCCTAAATAGCTGGAAACTGGTGCACTGACACAGTGTGGCGGAGTCACGAATGATATGGCGGGACGAACTGGACAAGTTCGTCAGAATTGCAAGGAGAACGCGCGGGTTTGCGAGAAATGCGGAAAGAGAGGATGGAGCCCTATATGGAGCAATTGATTACGTATTTACCCGACTGCGCCAGAAGGAGGGTTATGTTTTTCGAGAGTATGTATGTATGTAAGTATGTATAATTGTTTGGCACGCTCTGTGGCCTGAACGGCTCGATGGATTTTAGCTTGAGTTGTGTCGTTATATTCATATTTACTGTGAGAGTGACACGGGGTATATAAAAATAAAAATTATTCAAAAATTAAACAAATAAAATAAAAAAAAATTGGTGATTTAAAAAAATTAAAAAGCCGACTGCGTAAAAAAAAAAAGCATTGAACATAGCGACTTAACAGTCGGGACCCATTAACATATATAGACCGGCTTAAATCGTCCCAATAATGGGTGCCGACTGTTTAAGTCGCTATGTTCTATGCTTTTTATTTTCTTCATTTCTTTCCCAGTCGGGTTTTTTTAATTTTTTTTCTTTAAGATCCTTTGGAATGTGTTACACAATTCGAGTGACGTTTGTCAAGGGGTTTAAAAATGGCGATAGCATTAAAGAGATTTATTCTACGCTTTGTTGGCGAATTGGGACCATTTATTTCAATCATTCACAATCCAAGGGATAAGTAGTCAACAAGGAACCCTTAGAGTTACGCCATGTCCTTCTGTCTGTCTGTCCGCAGGCTAGCTCAAAGACCCTTAGTATGTAAATGTATGTATGTGTGTATACAAATAAGTTATGCCGTTTATACAAAGTGGTAAAATAAAATCTCTAAAAGTATTTTTTTTTGGGTATCTCCAGTACACGTAAAGTGGGGATTTATTTTTTCTCGCATACCCCATATTATGGAATGTCGTTAGATAGGTCTATAAAAATATTGCGAGTTTGTTTTGATAATTTTTTTGATTAAGGGATTCGTTTTTGAAATATTAACCTTGAAAGTGAAAATTTTTGTTAAAAAATCATCGTTCGGAAGAAAATCTGCATATTTTGATGGACAACACACGACACGCACTTGGCTGTTTTTTTTTAGATTTTGTTGTGAAAATTCATCTACACAATAATGTAAACAGGCAATGAATGTTTCATCATCATCATAATCATCCTCCTGCTCTTATCCCAACTTATTTGGGGTTGGCGCATCATGTCTCCTTCTTCCATACTTCTCTATTACTCGTCATCTCAGCAGTCACCTCCTTTCTAGCCATATCATCCTTCACACTGCCCATCCATCGTTTCTTTGGTCTTCCGCTACTCTTAAACCCATCCACATTTGATTATTGTTGTGGCATATTTAATACAAATTGCGTTGGGAATACGAATGTTATATTATTAGCCTGTTATTTTTTTATTAAATTTTCCCCGATGTTTCTTCGTCAATAGAAGCAGCAATGCAATCGTTTATGTTATTCATCAAACATCACGTTCGAAATTCGAACGGTGTCTCGTTGTAAATCCGCGATGATTTACTTTTAAAAACAAATGAGTTCGCTTTCGAATTGTGTGCGCTCACTTGAGTGAGTTTATAAGTGAACTTTACAGAATACCTAGTGGTATTCTGTAAAGTTCACTTATAAACTCACTGTTAATGTACTAGTCGATCGTTCAATGAAATATTGAGCAACGTAAACCACAACCGCAAGCCTAAATTCGAAGGTTAGTGGTTATGCGGTCAACAGAGGTAAGTACTGGTTAAGTGTACGTATGTAGGTACTGGAGCTCATGGCTAACTAATAACAGCCGCTCGGGTCGATGTTTAGGTTAAGCCGCGCTTGCCTAGGTTGGTCTGTGGATGGGTGACCGCCCATTACATACCGAGTTTCCTCCGTGCCTCAGAAAGCACGTTTAACCGTTGGTCCCGGCTGTCATTTGTAGATCTTTGACGGTTTTGCGGGTTGTTAGATGTCACATGTCTTCGAATTTTTGGTTCTTTGACGTGCCGGTTTCCTCACGATGTTTTCAAATCTCCTCAAAGAACGGAATTATTTTTATTGTACCCAAAATTATTCGTGAAATAGCTGAATAAACAAATAAAAAAAAACTAAAAAGACCTGCTTCTGACTTTTAAATAATATCTGTGTATTGCATAGTTTCACTTTTGGCTGGACTTCGGGCTAAGGTGAAAATTGAAAAACAGTGAATTCAGTGAAAACTGGAAAACTTAGGTTGCTTTTCTACCTACAATTCAGGCAGAGGCAAGAATAATAATTATTGTCTTTATTGTAATACCCACATAAAAAAGAACGATTATCGCAAACGATGACGCGCGTCCGGCCCTGGTTCAATCCATGGTCCGGAGCGAGAGGGAATGGGACGCCGTCACCTCCTTCTGCGAAGCAGTCATGCTAGCGAAGGAGGTGGCGGGACGTGAGAGGGAGAGAGCCTCACGTCTCAGCCGCCGCGGGAGACGCCCTAGGGCGTCGGGGGCCACGTGGTGTCTCCCGGCCACCGTAGGCGCGGGCCTGCGGACGGTGAGTAATGGGCTTACTCGCCGTCCATCCGTCTTATGACGACAGGCCGTGTCGACGGCGCGTTCGTGTTCCACGCGCGCCTCAAAGAGAGTCAGCAAACAGGAAGGGGTCCGAAAGGACCGATGCCTGCCAGGGTTGCGGGACTGTTCGAAAGAGATACCGCGGCCCTGGAACACAAAGGGCAAAGGAAGGAACATGGATGGGTTTTAGTCAGTAAAAGTCTGACACTCCCTCCTGCTCCGCCCAGAGCAGGGAGGGGTTATTTGATGATATCCTTTCCGAAAAAAAGAAAAAAAAAAGGCGTGTATGACGAGGTGACCTACAATATGAATTACATAACAATTCGTAAAATGGTCACAAATTGACAATTCATAATATTAACTGCGTTTGTGACGACTTTAACAATTGTAACTTGATTCATTATTATCACCTCATTAAGATTCTGCTACAGCGGCCTTTTTAGCCCCCCTGTTTTATTTACGTAGAAACTGCAAAAGATTTATGTATGGACCGTAGAGGGAAGCGTTCTACAGTTTCAGTTACCCCCAAGGGAAAGTGTATGAGTTTAAAACCGTCGTTTAATGTTTCTGAACGTTAGACACGTTCGTAGTAAACTAAAACTTTCTCTGCATAAACACACTAGTTTAAAATCAAAACTTCTACGTACATAGTAAAAAACATTCGCCTTCGTAGAACAGCAAAACTTTCCGCTGAACAACTAGAAACATACTTTGTAAACAGAAACTAAGTAAATAAAACGTTTTTCCTGAAAACAGCTGCACAAAGGATTGACAAGACAGTTAAGGATTTCATTCACAGACGAATACTATGTTTGAAACAGAATTCAGTTGAATTTGAAACAAAACACCGATTGTAGCTGAAAAAAAAATAAAGAATGAAAAAATATTTAATAGCCCTTACAGGACAAAACACACAAAAAACAATGGTTACATTAACAATAGGTATATCAAAATTATTTAAAAAGTAAACATAAAAAAACAACAACGAAACTAGTCCTGCACGAGTGCAAAAGGCCCCTGTCTTAGCAAGGTAACTGCTTCGTGTATTTGTGACTTCGTTGGTCTTGTGGTCACAAGCGGGACTGCTCAGCATAAGGTTCTGGTTTCAATCCCCGGGTCGGGCAAAGTCTTATTCGGTTCTTCCATTAGAAATTACTTTCAGCAGCCACGGAGTCTGGTTTTGTGCTTGGTTCATGGCAGTAAACTCACCCCCTACCAGTGGGACTGTTTGAAAGAGATACTGCGGCCCTGGAGGACTAAGGGCTAAGAAGGAACATGGATGGGTTTTAGTCAGTACAAGTCTGACACTCCCTTCCGCTCCGTCTAGAGCTGGAAGGGTCATTTAATGATTTCCCATTCAGAACGAAGGTTCATTTATGACATGGGACTTAAACTTATCTGGCGAAATGTGGGTGTGTACTATAAATATACATCTATACGAATAAATTAAATTTAAGTGTCTGTTTGTAATACCAAAATAACAACTTTTTACTGAATGCATATGAAAATATATACGGCACACAAAACAAAAACACATTTTTTTTTCTATTTTTGTCTGTCTGTCTTTCTGTCTGTTTTTTCCGGCTAATATCCGAAACGGCTGGATCGATTTTGACGGGAATTTTACTGGCAGATAGCTGATATTATAAGGAGTTACTTTTATTTTTTTATAAACGAGAAGGGTTCCGTGCAAAAAAATTAAACCCTTGAAATTTTGAACCTATTTGTTCAAAATTTAAGTAATATTTTTATATTAATAAATATTTCACGCGGACAAAGGTCGCGGGATTGTCTAAAATTAAATAAATAATGTGGTTTAATTTTGGTGGTTAAGATAAAATCACCTTTCATTTGCCAACCTCTAATAGGAAAACCATTACCCTTCTTCAAGAGCAGTTGGGTAAAAATAAAAAGTCTTTACAGTGATGAGTTCTTACCTTTCTTCTAGGGCAATTCGCTTCGGCCGTCCAGGAAACCGGGGTTTCGTAACTGGTTTCCATGAAGGCTTTTTTTATACTACTACGTAACTGGTTTCGAAGAAGTAATTATCCAATGTCCCATAAGCCACCTAGGAAACTGACTACGAAAGAAGAAAGCGAAAAAAATTAGTAGGTACCTACTTTATTTTTGTCATTCTATATTTAATACAACTGAGAGATATGAATATTGAATTGAATTGAAAATACAGTTGTACTATTTATAAAATAAAAAAAGTATCTTCGCTTAAGTTCGATTCCCAGGTAGAACATTTTCAGCGTACGTTTTTATGTAACACTATTACGTACAGTAAAATCCTTTTCGATAAATTGGATGGGGTTTACCTCAGGGTAAGATTTGAGATCAGTAGCTCAGTACTTACTTTTATTTGGTGTAGTTAACTTAATCCTCGTAAGGTTTTAGGAACAGTTTTATATCTTACATTAATTTGATGATGAAACTGTGAAGAATTATTTATTTATTTATTTATTGGTTTCTATGTAAATATGTGTCTTGATGCATTTTTTGCATAATATTGCCGACTTAATTTTGATAGAAGTCTTGTCCCATAACATATAACACAACATCAAAAGATCACGTCTGTAATGCCCGAAGGGTTAGACAGAGGTGTACCTAATAGTACACCCACATTTCGACAGCTATGTTAAAGATACATGTATTAGGGGCGAGCCTATTGCCATCAAACGGGCACAAATCAAGACTGCGGCTGCTATTGACAAATTCCTGATGGAAAAACTTAACAACAATTTACCCGATTCACGAATCGAACCCGGGACTTCATGCTCAGCCGTCGGGATTGCGGCCACTCGACCAACAAAGCAGTAACATAACATAATGTTCCCACGGCTGAGACACAAACCTTCTCTCTATAAGAGGGAGTAGGCTATATTCCACTACGGGGGGGCAATGCGGCTTAGTGGATTGTCTCATCTGTCTTCGATGGTTGGTTGCTAGTTTCCTCTTTGTCTTTCACTGTCTTCATAGTACTGGTGAAGAATCACAGAGGAAAGTTCTAGGTCGTCAGTCCAACGACATATCAAGTCACGGCCGCTTCCATTTGGCCACCAGTGCTCAGCAGTGGGAACATGACTAATCATGAGGCTAATGGCAATAGACTCGACCTATACAGGGTGTAACAAGACCCTTAACGAAGCCGTCAACCAAACATTATGTACATCAATTAATATATCTATGAATTAAATTTATTTGTGAAATTAAATCCACATTTTTACAAGACTGCTTTCAAAAGCTGCTATAGACAATTGCGTGACAAGAAAAAATTGGAAATTGAAGTACCATATGGACAAACAGCCCTAATAAATAAAAGTGTTCTTTGTATGGCGTCATTAATGTACAATAATATACCAGATGATGTTAAAAATTACCTTTTCATCAATTTAAGAAGAAATTGCACACATTTTTAATTGACAAATGTTATTACAATGTTAACGAATATTTAGAGGACAAAAATATTGTAATCTAATTTATCATTAGAATTTAATTTTAACTGTTACCATGACCAAAATTATATTTATCTAACATTCTCTTTTTAATTTTAATTTCTTTGACATTTTTTTTTTTCCTTAATTTTGACTGTATAAAAATATGTCTTAAATATTTAATTAAGATCATAATAAGTTAACGAATATGTATTTGCACACCTGAAAAGGTTATAATACGGTGTGTCTGACTGAACCCTCTGTAACATCCCATAAACCTGTATTATGCAAATAAATGAATTTGAATTTGAATTTGAAAATTTGAATTTGAATTTGAATTTGAATCAAACTAAGTAATTTTACGCAAAAATTATTGCTGAGAAACGACTTTTTTTTGGGGTAAAAATCACGTTTTACGGTAGGACTCAAAGTAACGCACTCAAATCTAATATTAAAAAAAAAATTGAAAAAAAAAACTTGTGAAAAAGTTGGAACTTTGACCCCCAATATCTCCGTAACTCGAAGGTTCCCGAAGGTTCTCGAAGAAAGGTATGGTCTAGAACAAAAAAATGATCGCAATGATGGGAAGAACAAGTGCTTTTAGACTTCGTTAAGGGTCTTGTTACACCCTTTATTATATAAGACTTATAATAACCAACAAAATGTCGGTGTGCTTCTGCTTACCCCTCAAGGGAATACAAGCATGACGTCATTTACAAAAAAAAAGTAATCACGAGTTTCACAGGCCAACACAATTATAAATTCTCTCCACCGTGACACGGAGCCCATAAATTAATTAAAAAAGTTATATTTTCCCACATAAATGAAATTCTTCGAAGGTGGAATCGTCACTAATTTTAATATAACAAACTTTGTATATTTTTTACCGTGACAGCTTGTTATTTGAAGTTTTGAAGATGTTCTTCATTAAGAAACAAGAAAATACGACGAGGCAAAATGCTGTTAACAAAACTTGGCGCTTGTATTTTTCAAAGAAAAAAAAAAGAGAAAAAAGAAATATTTGTCGCAAGAACATGACTTGCATACAAAATTACAAAAAAAAAAAAACATACAACGCATAACAAATATTTATAAATACAACAGGATGGAACAAAAAGGGTTAACAGTTTGCTTGTCGTGACTGCGACTAACAGGTTTGTTGGGGTGTAATGCCCAACAGAGAAAATGTTATGTACTTGTTTTTCTGGTTCGTAGACTTGTAAGGTATGTTATGTTATATAAATGAGTAAACGAGTGTTTCCCTTGATGGATTTTTTGCTACTGAATTATAATTACACGATTACATGCTAAGTTAAAGAAATGCACATCTAAACAATATCGATGTGCATAAATGAGTATGACGTACAAACTACACACAGGTCAATGTACAGCGTAGCTGGTACAAGGTTACCACTCAGCATGATGCTGTGCTATGGGGGCCACAGCACAGCGCTGGTATTCAGTGGTCTCACAGCGCTGGTTATGTTTAAATCCTACGTAGTGGAAATTGTGAATTTTGCTACAAACCTCACAAATTAATATCGTATCAACCGATTGATGCGCTCAAAAGGGTAATAAATATAATCATTATAACCTCTTCCAAGAAGATGGCCAATTCAAGGCACACGCTTGGCGAGTTATCCGGCCGCATTCAAACCTGATAACATTTTTCCCGGTCCGGTTTTACCTCACAAACGAAAAAACGAAGAAAATACTGGTTAGAAAAATGTAGCTTGCAAAAACTTGTCAACTAAAGTAAACTAGCCACAAGCAATATTCTGCAAGAAATTAAAAAATTCTAGCTATCTTCTAGTCACACATTGAAAACAGAAGAAAATGCCATCGCCATTGGAAAAGCCGAAAAATGGTGGACCTCGACACCAGGGTATTGGCAATCCACAAGGAGGCTATGCCATCCCTGGTTACAAAGCTGAACAAGCGTCTTCTGCGCCTGGACAGAGATAGCCTACGACTGGTGGTGGGGACCATCACTGGACACTGCTCACTGAACAAACACTTCCACACCTTAGGTATCACTGACAGCCCCTGTGCAGAGCGTGCATGGAGGCGGAAGAAACGGTAGCGCATGTACTCCTCGAGTGCACTGGCGTCACCCAGATCCGCGAAGAGACTCTTGGAACACCGAGATCCTTTGCGGATGTTCTGAGAAGACCGGGAAATATGATCTGCTTCTGGAGGAAGGTGCGCTGGTTGGAATAACGGCCACCATAGCTCACGCACAATGCTCCACTTTAGGGACTAAGTGCGGAAACCAAACCTTTAACATAGGACATACGCCATTGGATAAATTTAAACTAGGTATTCGTATATATATAAAGATATACCTAATTCTATTATAGGCGACCAAAACTCTGAACCGTAGCTGCAAGGCCAAACAAACTCAATTACAAGACACGACTGGTTTACTAATAGTAAGTCTATGAAAGCGGCAACAGGCTGCAATGTCGGTGTCTTTGAAGTAGATTTCATATAATGTACACTAAGGGTGTATACTTCACGAATCCGCCAATGAAGCATTCTGTACATGATACTAAGTAACACTACGCAAAAATTTTTGCTGGCACATGACATTTTTTTTTGGTGTGCATATCACGATTTATGGTAGCGCTCAATGTATCGCACTCAAAACATTTTACTGATGGATGCAATGAATAGTACAGGGCTAGCTCGCCGTCCGTCCGTCTTATGACGACAGGCCGTGTCGACGGCGCGTTCGTGTTCCACGCGCGCCTCAAAGAGAGTCAGCAAACAGGAAGGGGTCCGTAAGGACCGACGCCTGCCAGGGTTGCGGGACTGTTCGAAGGAGATACCGCGGCCCTGGAACACAAAGGGCAAAGGAAGGAACATGGATGGGTTTTAGTCAGTAAAAGTCTGACACTCCTGCTCAGCCCAGAGCGGGAGGGGTTATTTGATGATTTCCCATCGGTAGAAAAAAAAAAAAAAAAAAAAGGGGCCATGGAGGTGTTCAATTTATGACACTTGAAACCCGTATTGAAAAAAAAAACGCGTGAAAAAAGATGTTCAACTTTGACCTCCAATATCTCCGTGACTAGAAGGTTTCCAGGTATGGTCGAAAATGACAGGGAGAACAAATGCCTCTTGAGTAAGTCACGCGTGTATTTACACCCTTTAGAAACAGTTGTGGCGTTGTGGTCTGCCAAAATGATTAGGTGGTTTTGCGCGCCGTTCTGTACAGCCATGTCTTCAGAATAAATTGTAAACAAGTTTAGATGACTAATTTAATCATTAAACTGGGTTGGATTGTATCCTATGAAAAAGGGTTAGGTACACGTAGCCGGATAAAAAATATTCTGTTTTATTTCAGACGGCATAGACAAGACCTTTTTGAAGCGTTTCATATAATTATCTACAATAACATTCAAATAAGATTTTCAGGGATCCGCTGGATGCGAGTCGCAAGGGACCGGTCAGTGTGGCGACACTTGTGGGAGGCATAATGTCCAGCAGTTGAAGTCTTTCGGCTGAAATGATGATGGTGAAATTTTTCGGTAGCTTATTTCAATCAAATATATTTTGGATTATACCTCTATCGTTATCGCTTATAGAATGCCAGTTAACACAGTGGCTCGTAGACGATAGTCTTTGAGAACAGATTTCATGATTTCAAACCTGATAGAATAAATAATTTGCTTGATATGAACCAGTTCTCAATAAGGCAATATCGTAAAGAAATACAAAGCTTCCTTGATAAAAAAATTCTGACAATATCTTCGCAAACAGAGCAGTCTTCATAAATTGTTAGGAAAGCCTTCTTGCAACGTCTGATTTTGTATTGCAGATATCTGTCTGTCTGTGTGGTATCTGCTGAGCCTGATTATTTTTTTTAATAAAATTATTATCAAACTATGAGTTAGAAAAGAGTAAGTAAATAAGGAATAAGTACATAAGAGAAAGTCTGAAAGTGGCGCCGGTGACTGAAACGTTGTGTGGTAATCGGTTATCATGGTATGGACATGTGATGCGGAGGAATGAGGGAAATGTCGTGAGGACAATGTTGAGTATGACTGTTGATGGGTATAATAAGAGTAGAGGAAGACCAAACAAACGATAGATGGACTGTGTGGAGGATGATATGACAAGAAAGGAGGTGACTACTGAGATGACGAGTAATATAGAAGTATGGAAGAAGAAGACATGTTGCACACATATATATATATATATATATAAGGGCAGGAGAATAATGCTGATGGTAACTGTAAGACATAAATTGTTTAATAAAAAAAAATATTTAATAAATGACCCGCCGCGTCGGTTGATGTAGAATAAAAAGGTGGCCCACCTTCAAAATCAATTGAGTAATCTTGCTCAAGACCCTCTAATTATAGTCTACCCTTTTTCAAAAAAAATGCCGAATATTAACATACACATTAAAAAGCATAATTACCTTAAATTTCAAGAGAAATTTAAGAAAATATCTCGCAAGCAAAACCACAGCCAAAACAAGATAGGAAAAGTAATATTATTTACATAATCCCTTCCCTTATTAACACCTCAGTAAAGAGTTCTGTTTACCCCCGGAAGGGATTAAGACTGAAGTTTTAATCCGGCACGTTTTGAAGGAAAATCCAAGACGAGTCCCGGCATTTGTAAGGAACAATGAATGTATTGTTTACCTCGTTACGTTGCGTCTGTATTTCGGTGTTGGCAGATGTTGTATTAAGTGTACAATACAGCTATAATAATGCCAGTTCTGTTGCCATTACATAGGCCTGAGTTGTACCGTGCGCAAACCTGGAAGCCAACACGAATGGCAATCGATTTCAAAGTATTTTGTACTTCTGCAACTTTTAACAGAATTTGACATAAGATTTTCGGCAACTTTTGTCAATTCTTTTTAACCGACTGTCTTCAAAAAGGAGGAGGTTCTCAATTAGGCTGTTTTTTTTTGTTATAATATTTAATATTTATATATTTTTTTGTTTTTTTTTGTTTAATATTCGGCTATTTTTTTGTTATTTTATTTTTATATTATTTATACCTCACAACTCCGTCATTTTATGAACCGATTTGAAAAATTATTTTTGTTATGTGAAAGGATATACTTCCCGATTGGTCCCATAGAAATTTCATCAAAATCAGTTCAGTAATTTGTTGCTTTTTCTTGAATATGTATTTTTTTTTTCTTGGGCTATGCAGATGACATTATGGTTCCTTGATATCAGCTAGTTACAATGTAAAAAATTGTTTTGTGACAAGAATTTGTGTGCTATAATACAACTATAAAGGGTAAAATAAAAAACATTATACGAAAAAAAACCGACTTCCAAAAAGACACTAAAAAGTCTAAAATAACTTTACTTTCGGAAGTCTGTGGCAAAAAGTCAATGAAACAAACAAAGTCACCGAATTCCAAAACTAAAGTTATTTTAGAATTTTTTAGTGTCTTTTTGGAAGTCGGTTTTTTTTCGTAGAAAGTTTTATTTTATTTTGGACGTTTCCATTACTTGGAAGTCTTGGGGAATGGCCATTGTCCAGTAGCCCAGGCTAATAGTATCAGTACTCGTATCAGTTTCCATTATCGACGTCACTCAAAGCTGACGTGTCTAGCTATTCATATCTAGACAAAGTAACTGAGGACTCAAAGATGTAAAATAAGAATTAATTTCCTTATAACTACGGGATAATTGTTTTAAGTTTTAATATAGATTAGCCATACAAAATAGGTCTAAGAAAAGTATGTTTTGGTAGTTGTAAGAGGAATCTATTTATATCTACATAGATATAAATAGATTCCTCTTACATACATATGTATATATATAAAAGTCAATTACCGATTTATAATCAACCCGGTATCGGCTTTTTTTTGTGTTTCTAATAAAATATTTTTTTGTATGTACTCGTTTTCATTAGTAAATTGCACTTGTGCGAAGCTGAGGCTCGCTAGTTTATATCTATACATCTATATAAAGATTGAAGTGTCTATTTGTAATACCAGAATAACAGGTTTTTACTGAATGCATATGAAAACATATACGGCACTTACACTTAAAAACACTTTTTTTTTTTTCAGTTTTCGTCTGTCTGTATGTTTGTTCCGGCTAATCTCCGAAACGGCGGGATCAATTTTGACGGGACTTTTACTTGCATATAGCTGATGTTATAAAGTCTAACTAAAGCTATTTTTATTTTAGAAAAATAGGGTTCCGTGAAAAAAAATTAAAACCTTTAAATAGTTAACAAAATCCGATTTAAAAATGAAAGTTATCATTTTATAATAATTTCACGCGAACGAAGGTCGTGGGCATCAGTTTCTTTTGTAAATAAAACTTTCTTATTAAGAATGATCTTAAAGATAATTGTGACATTGAAAGGGAACGTAGGTCGCTAGCTGTCCGTTGTAACATGCTGGCTCGCAGGTTTGCATGTTGTACGAAACCAGTAAAAGTAACGCTTTTCAAAGCTTACTGTCAGTCCTTCTACACGTGCGGCCTGTGGGTCAGCTTTACTCAGCGGACATACAGCGACCTGCGCGTTCAATACAATAATGCACTGAGAGTGCTGCTGCGGCTGCCGTGGCGTAGTAGTGCGTTGGGGATGTTTGCAGAAAATAATATTGATGGTTTTGCCGCCATTATTAGAAATAGATGTGCATCCCTGATGACTCGTGTTCGCGGCAGCACCAACAGTATTCTCAGTGTATTCGCAGATAGGTGGGATTCCCCGATGGTGCGGAGGTGGATGCGGCTCCATGCTGTATTGTGATTGTGCATTTTAATCTGTGTCTGTAACCTACTAACACTAGAACTTAAGTAAAATTGTTACTAACCCTATGGACTCCGGTCTGAAATAAAAACTTTCTATTCTATTCTATTCTATTCTATTAAACAATTAATGTCTCACAGTTACTCATAGTTTGATAATAATATATGTTTGTTTATATGTATAATATGTATGTATTTACAAACAAAAAGTATCTATGTAGTAATATCAACTATCTGGTGTCCACGACACAAGCCTCGTTGCTTAGTGTGGCACCTAGATGGCGCTGTGTGTAATGTCTAGCGATACATTATATTATTATTATTATATTATATAAAAAAATCGATCAGACATTTCGAGGAGACATTTTTGCAAAACAAGATCAGACGTGGGTTTAATCCAACAACTCATCAATCAAATCAAAATTAAATGTTTATTTGCAAGAAATTACATACACTAGAACGCTACTGCCGCATCATCATCGTCATAGCATAAGTATAATCAGCTTATAATGTTCCCACTGCTGAGATCATCATCACTGATCAGACGTTGCAAAAAATCTTTCTTCACAACATTAAGCTACTTTTATTTTAGAAAAAATATTAAGATTCCGCGTAAAAAAATTAAATCCCTTGAAATTGGTAATAAAATTCGATTCAAAAAGGAAAGTAATATTTTTTTACAATAATTTCACGCGAACGAAGGTCGCGGGCAACAGCTAAATAAATAAAGACAGCTCGACGCAGTAATCGATCCCAAGACGTTCCAGTACATTCAGAAGACGCAATTTTAGAAAACAATCTTCCATGAACAAGCTATAAAACGCATTTCCTCAAAGTTCGTACGTGAAACTTGAAGAAAATTAGACCGTTTCTCATGCAAATTCCATCATTACCATATTTACTTTGCGTTAGATATTCCATACAATTTGCAAAACATAATATTTTCAAAGGATTCATGATCCGTTAGTAGCTTTGTTTGTTTCGAAAACACACGACTTTTATATGTCCCTTTCATGACTTCACAGCCGGCTTAGGTCAAACATCAAGCATCATTTGATTTTTACCCGACAAGCTAGGGTAATGTGTTTATCGGCCTATACATATTATATGTTTGATCCTTTGTGGGGTCTGTTTTGATGATTCTTACGTCAATTGATTTGTCTTAATCTTGTGAGTGTCACAAAAGACATGACAGTAATCAAAATTCAATATGGCGACAACAAGACGCCATATTGTAAAAAATGAAAATCGAAGGTCTATCGTTGAATATGGATTTGAAAATCGTTATTTTTTAGGTTTGTCATAAAAAAATTCATTTCGACTGATCATAATATAGGATCTATAACGATTTAAACTTAGTTATTCGAAATGACATATCGTATAAACCTGACTGAAAAGCAAAAAACATCACGTTTGGAAGTAGGCGGAACTCATTCCATAATTTAATAATTTTATATTCAAATGGGTCCCGCTTATTTCCAAATGTGCTTTTTTCAAGTATTGTTGCGTCGCATATCGCGTCGCGATTATTTGTAGCATACTCTACTAAGCTACTTTATTAATTTGTTTTTTCCGGAGTCACTGATGCAACACGTATGACGCTTCAGCGTGTATTGTGGCCAAACAGTAATGCTTCATAGCAGTAATAGTGGTGTGACCGTCGGTCTGCCAAGTCATAGGTCTCGAGTTCGAACCCAAGACACGCTCCTCCGATTTTTCGGATTCATGTGCCTATTGTATAATTATCACTTGCTTTGGTGAAGGAAAACATCGTGAGGAAACCAGCTTGCCTGAGAGATATTTCTCGACGGCATTGCATGTAAAGCCAAGTCAGAGGCCCATGAGCGGCATAAAAACTCAGACACCAGGTAGGTTGTATGCGATTGGTTTCAAGCAATCTTTTTTAAACATCACGTTCGAAATTCGAACGGTGTCTCGTTGTGAGTGCGCGATGATTTCCTTTAAAAACAAATGAGTTCGCTTTCGAATTGTGTGCGCTCACTTGAGTGAGGTTCCAAGTGAAATTTAAAGAATAGTATGGCTGGAATGACATCGAACAGTTAGCAAACGTGGCAATCAATGCCCGTTCTTTTTATAAAAATACTATTAAGCTATAACAAGAAATAATATCTTTTATTACGATGCAATTATAAATGAGCTCCATACCACTAACAATACAGTCCACTTTACGCTACGCTTGATTGGCTTCGTTTCTACTGCAATATTTAATCCTGAACAGAATTAAAATTTCATTCGAATAAAAGCTTCTTCGATTGAAAAATGCTTTTGTTGTTTCCTCTTTAAAATAGTTTTATCGGAGAGAAATAGTTAATGATATTCATATTTTGTTTAATTAAAATTTCATTTGACGTTTTTGCGATATTAATGTACCAATTTATTATAGAAAAGGGTTTAATAGCAGCTGCAGGGGTAAGTTAAGTAACGGTTGCCGAGGTTGACCCATGGATGGGTGACAACCACTCTGTGCCTGAAAAAGCACGTAAAGCAGTCTTAGCTATCATTCGTAGTTCTTCAGCGGTCATAATGGGAAGTAGGTATGCCTGATAATCTGACAACCAGTCTTGTGGTTAGATAGGCAGTCTTTCCATGTAAAATACTGGTATTCAGCTGCATCCTCTTAGACTGGAAGCCAACCCTACCAACATGGTTGAAAAAAAAAGTTGGCCGTCCCGGGACGCCCGGCAAAAGTGAAACGGCCAAGTTAATATTAGAATATTAACAATCCTAAAACAAACTTTATTTTGATGGGAAAAGGTTTATTGTACAAGGGAGTCGAGTGGGCATCACGCCTCCATGGCTGCGGGACTTGTTGTGCTGGAACACAAAGGGCAAAATATGGAACATAGGTGGGTTTTAGTCAGTAGAAATGTAACAATTCTGCTCCGTCCAGAGCGGGAGGGGGGAGGGTTCTTTGATGAATACACATCCGAAAAAAAAAACGCCATGACAGTATCATGCCATTTCCTGTCACGGCATACGAGTCAGTTTTACGGCCAACACGCGCCTATAGATGGTTCACATCAAAAGCTACGTAGGTGAATGATTATGTGTGGGCTTGTCGGCAGAAAATAATAAAATATGCAAGTAACCAAATGAAACCACACATCCGAAAAAAAAAACGCCGTGACAGCGTCATGCCATTTCCTGTCACGGCCTACGAGTCAGTTTTACGGCCAACACGCGCCTATAGATGGTTCACATCAAAAGCTACGTAGGTGAATGATTATGTGCGGGCTTGTCGCAGAAAATAATAAAATATGCAAGTAACCAAATGAAACCACACATCCGAAAAAAAAAACGCCATGACAGCGTCATGCCATTTCCTGTCACGGCATACGAGTCAGTTTTACGGCCAACACGCGCCTATAGATGGTTCACATCAAAAGCTACGTAGGTGAATGGTAAATAATAAAATATGCAAGTAACCAAATGAAACCACACATCCGAAAAAAAAAACGCCGTGACAGCGTCATGCCATTTCCTGTCACGGCATACGAGTCAGTTTTACGGCCAACACGCGCCTATAGATGGTTCACATCAAAAGCTACGTAGGTGAATGATTATGTGCGGGCTTGTCGGCAGAAAATAATAAAATATGCAAGTAACCAAATGAAACCACACATCCGAAAAAAAAAACGCCATGACAGCGTCATGCCATTTCCTGTCACGGCATACGAGTCAGTTTTACGGCCAACACGCGCCTATAGATGGTTCACATCAAAAGCTACGTAGGTGAATGATTACGTGCGGGCTTTTCGCCAGAAAATTATAAAATATGCAAGTAACCAAATGAAATATTTACAAAAAATACGCCATTTTATTTGCATAACATTCCTTTAAATTACTCTCAGGCAGATTAAACACAATCCTAGGTACTAAATACAAATATTCCAGTCTAGCTCACAGAAAAGTTAAGAGAAAAAAAAAAGGTTTTTCACAAACAAGTAATATTCTTCGTACGAAAAATAAAAAGAGGTTTATAGCAATCATTATATCTGAAGTTTTTTCATTGCGTAATTTTTAGAGTTCCGTACCTCAGTCGGCAAAAACGGTGCCCTTATAGAATCACGTTTTTTGTCCGTCTGTTTGACCGTCTGTCCAGATAGACCCTTTGTGTCAGAATGCGTTAAGGTATCAAGCTGATATTAATATCAAAGAATCCTTGGAGCAGTGAAAAAATCAAACTTGTAAGTCAACGCGATCAAAAGTTATGACCGTTTATGTCGCATTTTTTGGGAATCAAAACCTATAGGGTACTTCCCGTTGACCTACAATCATGAAATTTGCCAAGAAGCTGTATCTAGTTTAGTTTATTTATTAATAATTATCAAGAATTACAGGTCAGCTTTTTAAAAATAGTAAAAACACAAGACAAGTCGTTAAACATTAAAACTGCATTAAAAAAAAAAAAAAAAATTAAAATTAGTAAAAAATAAATAAGAACACATGATAAACAGAAAAATAGAAACAATACATAGTAATTATATCAAATTACCTAAATCATTCTTTCATTATTTTTTTTTGTCTTACATTAAATGTAAAGAAAAAAAAACGGCGAAGGTATAAATTTGTAGGTATTTTACGGTTTAAAACCGTAAAATGCGTGAATCCAACTCGCACTTCGCCGGTTTTTTTAGAAGGCCTGAGTTATTTTTGATCTGAATGACCTTGAAAAAGGTGACAAAGGAATTTTGGGAACTAAACAATGAAATGTGACCTTTATCCAGCCTTTTGGCTTCCCTAGCCGACTTTGCCTTTGATACAAGATATCATTATTGTTATAACCTTGTTGTATTCTTCATTATAACCTCTTTTTCGAATTTCAATGTTCTGAAGTTCGCTTCCAGGATTGAAATTCGAACCTTTGAGAATGAAATTTTTTGGACGTTTGCCGTCAAAAAAAAAAAACATGCGGCCTGTCAAAATGAAAAAAAAAAAAAACAGTAAGTAGTACAATTTCTATAATTATTTTCTTCATGCCAAAGCTCATGTTGTATTAAAGTATGCGTTAATATTTATGCACACTAGCCATTGCCCGCGACCTTCATCCGCGGAAATTATTATATAAACATGACTTCCTAATTGAATTGGATTTTGTTTCAATTTCAACGGGTTTAATTTTTTTGCACGGAACCCTAATACTTATTTAAAATAAAAGGACCCTAATAACATCAGCTATCTGCCAGTAAAATTCCCGTCAAAATCGGTACAGTCGTTTCGGAGATCTGCCGGAATAAACAGACACACAAAAAAAAAACAATTAAAAGTACCGTATACACTTACTTTCATGTATACCATTCATTCAGGACTACGCTGTTATTTTAAAGTTACAAATAGACACTTCGTTTATTTTTATTTGTATAGATTGTGTTTATCAAAATTACATTATTATTAAAACCTAAAGGTGAGCTGTGTCTCCTACACAGCTGTTGATTCACTTCCATATTAGGTATTAGATATATTATCTCCCAGTCAATTATTCTAATAATAATTAATAATAAAGATTTATTGTTGAAATAGGACTAGATTACATGGCAAAGTATTATAAGATAAAGCACAAGCAAATAGTTTCTTAATCTAGTTCATGGGTGCCGTACTGTTCTTTTAGATAGGTTACAAAGTAACCTGTGTTTAGGAGAAACAGTTCTGATCCCCGTCATATGGTTGACTTATGACAGCACGTGTTAACTATGGTGGTTTAAAGCAATTATTCACAAGCTACAAGATGTGGGCTACAATTATAAGCCGGACAGGATGCAAGTAACTTGAGATAAAAGTTTTTTACCACTAGCGAGCGTTCTGATCATCGCAACTCATTCGAATATTACCCCAGGCTGCCCCCAAATGTGTGGAGGCTTTATTCCTCGCACAATTCTCAAGTATTTTCTTTTTTTTTTTAACATCGCATTGACGGAAAGGAGTGCCTTTCGACTTCATTATGGGTGTTTTTACACCGGTTATAAGTTGTTTTAATGTGATTAAGAACACGGCGGTACTTAAAGCGCGATAACGCGAAACGGCGTAAGGTGAAGGCGTGGCACAGGCGTAGCGTAGGCATGATGCCACTTCAAAACATTTTCATACAAAATGTATGTAGGCGAAGTGTCGTGAATTACACTCAAGCTTAAAGTGCAAGCAAATTCCACGCCGGCGCCGTTTCTATGCCGCGCCTTTACCTTACGCCGTTTCTGTATAATTCGCGCCTTACAGTACCTTTGTCTTTGATAAGATTTGATTATTAATAACGAAACTATTACTAGCTATTAATGAGCTTGTGTCTATTAATAATGTGTATATAACAATGTAGTTTGCTTGCCGTAATGACATTCAATATTTTCTATAATGAGTTTTGAAGAGGGAAAATTACTTGTTCATGTTCCATTCTTCGAACACGAAAAAAATGATACTTGATCTTTTAGTTAAATGGTTAATAAATTGGTATTTTAAGTAAATTACTTTTAACAAGTACAGGCGCCAGCACATCAAGCTACTACAATCTGTCAATTTTTTTAAATAGATTTTCAACATTATCGATAATGCATAAGGTTCAAGGTTGAATGGGAAAACTTGACAGTTTCGGGTAGCCTGATGTGCTAGCGTCTGTACATAAAATATTATATTTAAAGGTAAAACCAAGCCGGTATCTTTATGGTTAAAAAAAATAAGGCGACGTATATGTATGAATACGACGAATTCAAATATACAATTCTTCACTGGCAATATTGTCTGACAAACAAAGATGTAGCTATTAAAGACGCAAAAAAATCGCGTCAGTATTTACGTTGATTTATTAATTCCTTACAGCAGTGATAGCCTAGTTGTGTGACTGACGGACTGCCAAGTCATAGGTCTCGAGTTTGAACCCAAAATACGCACCTCAACATTTTCAGATTCATTTGCGTATGGTATAATTATCACTTGCTTCCGTGAAAGAAAACATCGAGAGGAAACAGCATGCCTGAGAGATATTTCTCGACGGCATGTAAAACCAAGTCAGAGGCCCATGGGCGGCATAAAAACTGTGACACCAGGTTAGGTTAGGCACTAACCACACGATAAAGAAGAATAATTCATTTGTAAGTTGTTACGGAAAGTCACTGTTCATATTTATGTCTACGTGCCTACTTTGTGCTTTATAATTACGCAAGGTATTTTGGTGTGGTTTTTACCATCATACGAGTAACATCACGCCACGGGTCGCTAGTAGTATATCATAAATGTGTGTTGACGCTAAGTAATATGAATATGTATGAATTATAAATTCTAATATTGCATGCTAGTTATAATACATTGTATTATGGCCGTGGTTATTTAGGTATTTAATTATTGACTAAATTATACGTTAACAAAGCTTCGGTGGTGTTAATATATCTGTAATTGCGCGTCAGGTTTGTTTCAAGTTTTTTTATGTTATATAAATCATACTAACAGTGATTATAAAGTAATGGCAATAGGCTCGCCCCTTGTTACACGGGACTAAAACATAAAATTAAATAACGAAATAGTGGCTCACGACACACGAAGAAATAAAATCACTTTAATCAGTGTTTTCTTTGCTTGGATATCATTGGTTAGACGTACTGAACGCTGTGTTAAAATTTATATAACTGTGTCCCTATCTTTTTTTTTTCATTAGCAGTTATCAAATTTGTACACTAGGCCTCTTTTGACAGCGGTCCAAATAGGCAATTTTAAGCATTTTGTAAAAGTTCTAGTGCTGATACAGATTATGTATCATCAAAAAGAAAAACATAGGGACATAGAAGAGGTTGATATTTATTTAACTGTAAAAAATCATAGCTTTGTAGTCATGAACTAGAAAGAAAACAGGCGAGAGCGTTTGTATGGCGAAAAGACCACCCGCATTTCCTCTTAAATATCAGTCACTGTTAAAAAAAAATCTTATATTCAATCATTTACACTATCTAATGATTTATTATTTATTTTCCTTGTCAAATATTACACAATGAAGATTTTCATCACTTTAATAGGCATTCCAGGCAAAAAGGCTAGCCAGATCATGACTAATTCAATGGAGTTGTTGAGAATTTTACTGGCACATAGGTACAGGTGAAATAAAAAATAAAAAAAAGCGTATATTCGTGGTTCTAGGCATTACAAAAAAATGTTACTTCTGCAAAACTGTAAAGCAGTTATATTAGGTGCCTTTAGTTCTATGCAACTATTCGTAGGTACTTTGATTGTAATGTGTATGTAGGTACGAATATAACTATATTATTGCATGACTCGTAATGCATCACGCAGCATACGCATACGCTCGTAATGCACGACCGCAGCTATGTAATTATTTACTAAATTATGCATTACTGTGGCAAAGCTCAGCTGAAGTTCATATACCTAGTAATTCCATCAGGTTCGTTACAACTTTTATGGCTACAAATATTTACGACATAATCGTATTACGCAATACCGCCAACTATATGCATTTATATAACTTTTCGGTTTAATGTTGTTTTTCATATTTGAAAAAATGTGATTTGGTTAGAAATTAAAAGTGGGTTTTCTTATTTTGTAATTTTTTCTATCATCAAATTTTTGTTTAAAATATTTTTACAAATGACCATGATTTTCTTTTTTTTTTTTAATGTGTTTAAGTACTAAATGGTAAAATATAATAATTGTTGAAGAAGAAATGAATTATCCCTTTTAATCAAAGTACTTTTTGTTGTTGTAAATATTTATTCTTTAGGTAGTTTTAATTCGTTGATGTATTTATTTATAAACTACAAATTTAAAAAAAAAACATCTATTAAAAATATCCATTTTTCAGTTAAAATTGAAATAAAAACCGGTACCTACATATTTCAGGCAACAGGACCACTGAAAAAGAACAACAAAGTAATCCCTTCCTATGTACTTTTCAACACCTTTTATTTCCCACATATATAAAGCTTTCAACCGCTTTAAGCCTACGCCGCTACGAGCTACGAGCTACGAGAAATTGTTACTTTTTTTTAACCCCACCGTAGTACTACACACCTACGCTGCTACGCCGTAGTCAACAGGTGCATTGACCCACTTACACAAAATAACACTTTACAAAATAACAATTCGAGAAATAAATAACAATTATTTTGAAACTAACACTTTTAATTTCACTCACGATTTTTTTTTCTCTCAATTTTTTTTTGTGTATCCCGGGCGAATGCGATCAACGTTCGGGCTGTAGTACCGGCTTACAGCGACTGGCCGTACTCGCGAACTCTGCGCATGTTCCTAACAAAATTGTATAGACAATGACCAGGACACAAGACCTCAGACCCCTCTCTTGGTCCGTAGAATTCAGGAACATTCGGGAAGGTCTGGTATTGAATGACGGGTCAAGTAAACCTGTTTGTCCCGGTCATATAGAAATGTAGACAGGTATGCGAAGCCACAGTTGGTTTTGTATATTTTTCGTGGTCGTATTATACGGGTCTTTTATTTGTCTGTTATGTAAGATAGTTGGCGAAAATGTTTTGTTAGTGCCATGGTTCCTTTTATTATTATTTTTTTTGCGGGAAAATAAGATAGTGATGTGCGGATAGAATATATTGGGTTATTATGTGGTTAGGGAACAATATATTGTGTTACGTATTTTGTTTATTATTGGATATTTTGTTTGTGATTGTTTTTAGTTGTATTTATTTATTGTATCAGGTAAATAGATGACTGCCTCGTTGGTCTAGTGGTCGCAAAGTGCGAGTGCTGAGCATGATGTCCTGGGTTCGATTCCCGGTTCGGGCAAAGTGTTTTTTTTAGTTTTCCATCAGGAATTTCTCAGTAGCAGCTGCGGAGTCTAAATTTTGTATTTTATTTTAATAAATAGGAACAACAAACAGCTATATTATGGAATATTACAACACGATAATTATCATACATAACTTAAATAATAATGTAGCCCACAGCGCTGTTCACAGATTACCATTAATAACTAAACTTAAATTGCTAGGAGATAAACTGTTCATGCATGACAGTTAAAAGTTAAAACAGTTAAAACACATTATAAATACAAAAAGAGAAGCAACCAAGACTTATGCCTACTGGTGATAAATTACTAAATTAGATGGCTAAGAATATAGATTTGTGCCCGGTTGATGGCAATCGGCTCGCCCTCTATTACGTGGTTATTTTTATGTTATATTTCAGTACCTGTTTAACATGGAGCGACTGTCTATCTGACCTCCACAACCCAGTCAGCACCGGGTTATTTGAAAACCAGACTATCAGACTTTCGGGCCACTGACTTCTTGTAACGACTGTCAGAGATCTACAAATGACAGCCGGGACCAGTGTCTTAACGTGCTTTCCGAGGCATGGAGGAAACTCGGTATGTAATCGGTGGTCACCGGTCCACAGATTAACCTGAAGATTGATCCGACCGGATGCTATTATTTAGGCACAGGCTCCTCGTTTGTCAACCACGATACCTGTTCAATAATCAATTCCCTATATGTATAACATAACCAGCCAAATGCGGATATTTTATACACCACTGCTGACACCTTCGCGGATTACAGTCGAGATGATAAATATAGCTTTGTTTATAAACTTAGACCACAAAATGATAAAGCTAGGGTTATGCCAAGAGATTCAGCAAACAGGAAGGGGTCCGAAAGGACCAATGCCTGCCAGGGTTGCGGGACTGTTCGAAAGAGATACCGCGGCCCTGGAACACAAAGGGCAAAGGAAGGAACATGGATGGGTTTTAGTCAGTAAAAGTCTGACACTCCCTTCTGCTCAGCCCAGAGCGGGACCCCGTTATTTGATGATTACCCATCGGTAAAAAAAAAAAGGGTTATGCCTACTGAACACGATTAACCTTTGACAAGGATAGAAACCTCACCAAAGATAAAAGAAAAAAGTTATCGAGAACGCTTTCATTTGCAAATCGATTATAAATTAATCGTTTCAGCACGTGTAGGCTGTACGAGGCTTTGGTACCAACTTTAGTTATAGATAAGGGTACTTTATACATATACTGTAGTGCCATAGACAATCCGAAAGCGAACTCATTTGTTTTTAATTGACTTCTAATAAACGCGGAGGTTATAAAGGGTATAACAAGACCCTTCACGAAGCCGAAAGGCACTTGTTCTCCCCGTCATTGTGATCATTTTTTTGTTCTAGACCATACCTGGGAACCTTCTAGTTTCGGAGATAATAGGGGTCAAAGTTCCAACTTTATCACAATTTTTTTTTTTAAATACTTATGTTTAATGTAAGATTTTTTAAACTTTAAACACCTCCACAACCCCCATACTATTCAATCCATCCATCAGCACAATGTTTTGAGTGCGTTACATTGAGTCCTACCGTAAAACGTGATTTTTCACCGCAAAAAAAAAGTCGTTTCCCAGTAATAATTTTTGCGTAAAGTTACTTAGTTTGATGTACAGAATGCTTGGTTGACGGCTTCGTAAAGGTTCTTGTTACACCCAGTATGTATATTCCTCCAGCATCTGTTTGGTTTATGAAAAAAAAAATCACTTGTATCGTACCAATCATCAAGTAGAAATCAGCGAACATTCTCATGTATGTTCGAAAAGCAGCTCGCGCGGTGGTAACATAATGTTCATTAGATTTGCTTCGGTACTTTATGAGTTATCTATACTAATATTATAAAAAGGTAAAATTTGTTTGTAAGTTTGTATGTAGGGTGTAATCTCTGGATCTACTGAACCGATTTAAAAAATTCTTTCACTAATAGGAAGCTAAATTATTCCCGAGTACCATAGGCTATATTTACAACGTGCCCATGGGATAATTTCCGAACAAAACGCGAGCGAAGCCGCGGGCAACAGCTAGTCCTCTATACCACGCATTTTTTCTTCTTTGTCAATGTAGATGATGTTCTAATAACTTCTAGTTACAATGTGAAATTGATACTTGATAAGGATTTGTGTGTGATGCCACTACTAAAAAGGGCAAAATTAAAACATTCTTGAAAGAAAAACAATACTTGCAAAATAAACCACTACTAGTAAGTGGAAAATAACTTTACTTTCGGAAGTAGCAAACAAAAAGTCAAAAACAAAAGTCAATGGCTTCCGAAAGTAAACTTATTTTCCACTTTTTAGTGTTATTTTTTTCGGAAACCTTTTTTTTTTTACAACAAATCATCGGGTATTCACAATGAGACACCGTTCGGATTTCAAATTGTGGAAGACTTATGTCTTTTTCATTTCTACTGCATGTTGCATATCATAAAGTTGTTGAACGTTATTATTACGTTGTTTTTTTTTTAAACGTTATGTCCCCTTTAGGAATTTCTCATGTATCGTGGGTGCGTTTACAAACATTTAAAGTCATATACACAAACAGCCAGACCCGGAACAACTGCCTGTAGGTCATACAATTATTTGTTCCGTGCGGGGATCGAACCCGCGATACGCAGCGAAGCAGCCACTGCGCCAACCGTGCCGTCACACGTAGTCATTTAAAAAAGGGGTAAAGTAAAGAGCACATCCATGTTGTTTTAGAAAGGAAAAAAAACATTTACGACAAAATAACATCCGCTAATGGAAGCCATATTTGTTTTTTGGCTCATACTCAAAATGAAAACGAAAATAATGACCACTATTTAAAAAAAAAAACATACAGCTAATTTTCCGTTACGAGGTCATGAAACATAACATTATACACATACAAAATTATTCGTGAAAACATAACCCCGACTTTACCATAGCCTGATCATCTGCCTAGCCTTTTCCCAAGTATGTTAAGGTCGGCTTCCAGTCTGACCAAGTGCAGCTGAATACCAGTATTTTACATGGAGCAACTGTCTATAAATAAAATAAATAAATAGTGTTCTAATTCAGGCAAAATATTTAAACAACAAAAATAAAATGGAGACAAATAAAATAGTAAAAACCGTAAAGAATCATTAGAAAATCATAAAGTATCATTAAAAATCATTAAGTAATCATTCAAATAACATTCAAAATAAATAAATATCACAAAAATAAAATAGAATTACTTATCTAATAAAACATTCAACAATTATAAACTATCTGACCTCCACAACCCAGTTAGTGCTGGGTAGTACAATACCCCTTGGTAAGACTGGTTGTCAGACTTTCAGACTACTCAAAACTACTTTCAAAGACCTACAAATAATAGTCTAACCTTAACGTGCTTTACGAGGCACGGAGGGATCTCGATATATAAGGTGTAAGAGGACCCTTCACGAAGTCGTCGACCAAGCATTATGTACATCAAATTAAGTAACCTTACCTTAGTCAGACTACCTGTAACGGCTGTCAAAGATCTACAAATGACAACTTCCATCTATCCCGTCAGATTGTAGCTGGCAATCAATAATTTTTTTTTTTCCCTAAAAAGTATATTCTACGGAACAAGCTCAATGGATACTCATTTAAGTCAGAAATAAAAACAGGAACACTAAATTGGAAACACGTTTCAGTTGAAATGAAATGGATAAAAAAGAAACAAATTCAAAAAAGATTTTCAAATGAATCACGTACTTTTTATCGCACGTGTGGCTATGTAAACAAGGATTTTACTGGGTTTTAGTAGCGCAGTTTAATCGTTTAATATCTTTGTAGATTGAAGGATTTATGAACTGGATTTATTGTTAAATTTTTGTCTGTCTGTCTGTTTGTTCTGGCTAAACTCCAAAACGGCTGGACCGATTTTGACGAGACTTTTACTGGCTGCTGCTAACTAGCTTATGTTACAAACAGTAACTTAGGATACCGTTATTTTAGAAAAACCGGCCCAGTGCGAGTCTTACTCATACGCACACATGGTTCCGTAGCACCAAACAGTATAATAAAAATATTTTGAAGGCCCATTCATTCGTTGTATTGTTTTAGATTCAACAGCAAAACTAAATTTGTTTTTCATAGTATGTTAAACATACTATGGTATGTTAATGAAAAACAAAGTTACTGCTGTATTTTATTGAAAAAGTGCCATATCTCAAAAACTTTCAAACCAATTTTGGTTGAAAGTTTTATATAGGTTCTACAATCCCAATTGTTTTCAGAATTTTTCTTACTTTAGAAATTAGAGGGGGGGGGGCGTACATTTTACCGCTTTGGAAGTATCTAGCTTTATAACGATTGACTTTGAGGGAAAATGGTTTTAGGAGCCTCAATGTCATTTCTAAAGGCCTATCTATAGGCAAACGCATAGGTTTGATGAAAAAAATATTTTTTAGTTTCAGTTCCATGTATTACCTCAATCTTTTATTTTTGTATTAAAATCGTAAAGCGGTTCACAGAATACATCTACCTATTAAGTTTCAACTGTGTAGTCCTAATAGTTTCGGAATAAAGTGGCTGTGACATACACGGACAGACAGACAGATAGACATGACGAATCTATTAGTGTTCCGGTTTTTTGCCATTCTGCTACGGAACCCTAAAAAGGATTAGGGTTTCATGCAAAAATTAAAACCCTTGCAATTGTTAACAAAATTACACGCGAACGAAGGTCGCGGGTTTGAAGAGAGAGAGAGAGATTGAACAACTATTTTGTTAAATCTCTTTGTAGATTGAAGGATTATGAACTGGATTTAAATGCACTGAGCTTCAGATTTGAAACTGGCGTGTGCCAAAGGGAGGTATCTACTTTATCGTGTTACTGACATAGTTATGAACAAAGATTACTAAAAACTCGTTGGTCAAGGTGGTTGCAAGTGCGACTGCTGAGCGTGAGGTCCTGGGTTCAATTCCCAGGTCAGGCTAAGTGTTATTGGGTTCTTACATCAGAAATTTCTAAGTAGCTGCCACGGACTCTGGATTTGTGCCCGGTTGATGGCAATACGCTCCTTCTTACATGGGACTAGGGATAGTTTACTATATAACTGGCGAAATGTGGGTGTACTATTAGGAACATCTCTGCTTACCCCTTTGGGGATGACAGGCGTGATGTTATGCTGTGATCTTCTAAGTAGCAGTTAAGGAGTCTATATTTGTGCCCTTGCTGCCCATCTGACCTCCACAACCCAGTTAGTACTGGGTAATGCGATACCCTTTGGTAAGACTGGTTGACCTACAAATAATAGTCTAACCTTAACGTGCTTTAAGAGGCACGGAGGTATCTCGATATATAAGGTGTAAGACCCTTCACGAAGCCGTCGACCAAGCATTATGTACATCAAATTAAGTAACCTTACCTACGCAAAAAATATTTTTGGGAAACGACTTTTTTTTTGGGTGAAAAATCACGGTTTACGGTAAAACTCATTGTGACGCACTCATAACATTGTGCTGATGGATGCATTGAATAGTAAACGGCTCATGGAGGTAATTGAAGTACAGTAACAAACTTAAAATTAGTATTTAAATCCTCCAATATCTCCGTAACTAGAAGGTTCCCAGGTATGGTAAAGAACAAAAAATAAATTCGCCATGACGGGGAGTACAAGTGCCTTTCGATTTCTTCAAGGATGTATATATAATACATACATTTGCAATAGAAATCGATAAAAACTGCGAGATCCATTAACTCGACATTAAAACTTTTACCTTAGGTCAAGTACACAATTCTTCCTTTTATTTTATTTTTCTATTCGATACTAGCGACCCACCCCGGCTTCGCACGGTTACAATGTTATGCATATAAACCTTTCTCTTGAATCACTATATCTATTAAAAAAAAACCGCATCAAAATCTGTTGCGTGGTTTTAAAGATCTAAGTATATATAGGGACAGACTTTGTTTTGTACTATGTAGTGATGGTAATGCACGCGCAAGATTATTGAGATTTAAAAATAAAGAGAATGTAGACTAGCAGAATGTAGACTGTATTTATACTGCATTTTACTTTGAAATCTTCTCAACGATACTTTTGTACAAATTAAAATACTTTAAAGATGATAGAATCTAATTCATTGAATTCTAGCTTATGCCCGCGGCATCGCCCGCGTGAATTTCTTTAATTGTCCCACGGGATCGTATTACCGGAATGAAAAGTATTCTATACATTAATTCAGATTATAAACTATCTATGTGCCAAATTTCATCCAAATCCGTTTCGTAGTTTTTGCGTAAAATAGTAACAAACCTCCATCGATTCATCCTCAGAATCTTTCGCATTTGTAATATTAGTAAGAAGTGAGCAAGCATAATTATTATGCCCGTGTAAAATGGAACCAAAAGAAGCTTGACTGTAGCCTATTTCTATGTTTTTTGTAACTCATTTTAACTGCGTTCTTAACTTCTTTGTTTTCGTGTCAGTGGCACGACAATTTTATATTTTGCTAGCCCAGAACTTCGCCACTTTCACCGCGTCGCCGGTGGCAGCGCAGAAGTCATTTCAGCTGCATGTTTTTGGGTTAAGACGGCAGCATAGGAGGTGGAGCATAGTTTGTGACACAGCTCCACAACCACACCCCGCTGCTGTTTCATTGAGGTAACCCCACTTAATGAGGTTGGAGGTACATCTTCCCACTTCAGTCCAGAGACGGTTCAAGGACTTCCAGGTGGACCAAGGAAGGCTAGACCCTGCAGGAAGATGCTCACTTGGTGGTAAGTAGTGAGTGGGAGGGGGAAAGCTTTTTTTCGGATGGGAAATCATCAAATTACTCCTCCCCCTTCTGAGCTGCGGAATAGTGTCAGATTTCTACTGACTAAAACCTATCCATGTTCCTTCTTTTGACCTTTGTGTTCCAGGGCCGTGGTATCTCTTTCGAACAGTCCCGCAACCCTGGCAGGCATTGGCCCTTTTGGACCCCTTCCCGTTTGCTGACAACTCGCGCGTGGGGCGTGGCGCGTGGAGCGTGGCGCGTGGCGCGTGGAGCCTAAAATGTAATATAATTTTATAACACATTTGCTCGTAAAGGGTCTCTTATTTCACCAATTTCAATATCGTATTGTATCTCATTACGGACTTGTGCGATAATGTAATGTAAAACGCACGGTTTATCAAAATGCTCCGTCTAAAACGAACGGTATTTTTTTAAATCTTAGCAAAGAGTTTTTATGTCAGAAAAGTCGTCAAAATGTTATGAATAAAATTAACTTTGGGAGATAAAATAAAATAAATAAATATTTAATTCTTTAATTTAATTAACCTTGACAATAAATTACAACCATTTATCTGTAACAAAAACACAAAAATATTAATTTACTTTATTAGTAATACTGGCTGTTTTTGTGACTTTGCCTTAAAAAGAAGCGCTAATGCGCGCGCATCGCTAATTTGTGAACAAGTAAAAATTATTCCGCGCTCTTTTTCTTTTCGCTGTATTGTTTTTATTTGAAAATGTCGTCAAGTAATGATAAATGTCTTAATTCGACACCGCCAGAAGTCTCAGAGGCAGTTTTGTTTATTTCCTCGCAAATATGTTATAAAACGTCGTATGGCATACGTGCGCTTTGATAATTGCAGCCTCTGCTTTCTTGTAGCCCTCGCCTACAGCTCGGGCTAGCAATATCGCCTCGGCTGTAATTTTCAACTTACTGTACTTATATCATTATGTACTATTTGTAGCGCACAACTGAAAGGTTTTCAAACAAAGGGTTTCACAACCTCATAAAATAAATTAAAAAACTTTTGCTCCAACGAGCATGATGAAACAGCAAGCTCACAGTAACTGTCACATCCATCAACTGGTAAAGTTTCATCAAAACTATATATTATCGATTATAACCGTTAATTTCGCTGTGCGTTTGACAGGTGAAACGTCAAAATGGTTTTTTTTGACAGTGACGTATTAGAAAGGATTACGTGATTGATGACAATATAGATAACACACGCTGTATTCCCCGAAGTGTTAGGCAGAGGTGTACCTAATAGTAACTCCACATTTCGCCAGATATTGTTTTAAACTTTCACGGTTAACACTTACACATAAACTGTCACTTACGCGATATCTTCCGTGATTGTCCATTATTTTGAGCTCCCGATATTTCGACGCTGTTGCAAGCGCCATGATCGCGGGTTGACAAAAATAATGGACAATCACGGAAGATATCCCGTAAGTGACAGTTTATGGGTTCGCCAGATAGGTTTAAGCCCCGTGTAAAAGGGGGCGAGCCTATCAACGCGGGCACAAATCCAGACTCCGTGGCTGCTTCTTAATTATGAAATTCTTGACGGCAAACCCCAATAACATTTTACCCAACCCGGGAATCGTACTCAGAACCTCATGCTCAGCAATCGCGCGTCTACCACTAGACTAATGAGGCAGTCATAACATACTAGATCGATAACATAGGTATAAGTTTGGTTTCCCCAACAACCCACACCCTGAAAACAATTGACACGGCCAACTGGCGGCCATATTGTTTTCTGGCGGCGAAAGCAATACCATTACCTACCTTTGTCCTTCAAGCAAACCGCTTTACAACTAACTTTCAAGGTAGTCTCTAAGTTCTACAACACTTAATTATAATAATTAAGGAAACAGTGATAATCTAGTCATGTACCGTCGGACTACCAAGTCATAGGTCTCAAGTTGGAACCCAAGACACGCACCTCTGATTTTTCGTATTCATTTGCGTATTATATTGTTGACGACCCGAATGGCGCAGCGGTAGTGAAGCTGCCTTACATTCTTAGGGTCCCGGGTTCGAATCCCGGTAGGAGTTTGCTCCTGCTGTTTGTGTGATGAGCATGGACATTTGTTTCCGAGTCATGGATGTTTATATGTATAATAAGTATGTATTGACAAACAAAAAGTATCTATGTAGTATCAACTATGTGGTGTCCACGACACAAGCCTCGTTGCTTAGTGTGGCACCTAGATGGCGCTGTGTGTAATGTCCAGCGATATTTTTTTTTTAATATAGTTGTCACTTGCTTCGGTGAAGGAAAACAGCGTGAGGAAACCAGCATGCCTGAGAGATATTTCTCGACGGCATGTGAACCAAGTCAGAAGCCCATGGGTGCCATAAAAACGGACGCCAGGTTAGGTACTAACCACACGATAAAGTAAGAAGAATATTATTATTAAGTAAATTTTTCTATTATCCATCACGTTGTCATCAGCGATGGGATAAGCAAAGGTGTACACATAGTACACCCACATTTTGCCAGTTATGTCTAACTAGCTTAAGCCCACGGCTTCGCCCGCGTGAGGTTCGGTAATTGTCTCAAGGGACAACAAAGGACAAGCGATACTACTGAGAAAAAAGTATGGTACTCGTATTTGTTAAGGTCATAAACCAAATCTGTGTGCAAATCTGTTCATTATTTTTTGCGTGAAAGTGACAAACGTCCATCCATCCATACATTCATCCATTCTCACAAACGTTCGCATTAATGATAGTAAGAGAGAAATAAGATAGTAAGATAAGAATAAAACCGAGTACAATATGGAGTGAGCCTATTTTTATCAGCCGGTTACAAGTCTCTAGGCCATTGGTTCTTAACCGGTGGTGCGCGAACCACTGGTGGTCCCTGGAAGCATAACAAGTGGTCCGCGGAGCCATTCTAATAAATAAGATAGGTGACAACGAATCGACACAATGCAAACCGCGCGCGTGAGCAATTTACAACCACAAAAATCTTATTAACATCTGTAACTGTAAAATGAATTAAACGTAAAAGTAAAAAAAAATGTCGGCTTTGAATAATTTAATGCGTGTTTTATTTATAGATAGACTAGCGACCCACCCTGGCTTTGCGCGGGTGCAATGTTATACATATGAACCTCTTGAATCACTCTATCTATTAAAAAAAACCGTAGCATAATCCGTCGTAGTTTTAAAGATCTAAGCATATATAGGGACAGACAGCGGGAAGAGACTTTGTTTTTTACTATGTAGTGATAGAACAGCCCTTTATTTATTTACATTTAGGTACCTACTGTATATTATCTCCAAATAAATAAACCAACTGGGGGTCCATGGATCCAAATTTTGTCAAATGGTCCCCTCATGACTAAAAGGTTAAGAACCACTGCTCAAGGCTGCTACTGAGAAAAAACCAACAACACTTTGCCCGACTTGGGAATCAAGGATCTCATGCTCAGCGTTAGAGATTGCAATCCCTAAACCATCGCTTGATTTGTGACTGGATGTTTGTGAGGATGTTTGATACACATTCCATGCCAACCTCTTGATCAGATTTGAATGAATCTTGGCACTTAAATAGTTTGTAACCTGGAATAATACATAGGGTACTTTTTATTCCAGTTATACGAACACGTGGGGCAATAACTAACTCCACGCTGGCGAAGCCGGGGGCATAAGCTAGTGGAACATAAACATAACTGGACGAATACAGCTGTACTATAGATACACCTCTGGCCAACCCTTTGGAGGACCAGGCGTGATGATATGAAAACAATACAATTACGTTTGTCCTTCAAGCAAACCGCTTTGCAACTAACTTTCAAGGTGGTTTGTGACACTTAATTATAATAAAAATGGCCTGTTGTTTTCCTTTGTAATGAGTTATAAACTCTTTTGTATTTTTTTTTATCTATACTAATATTAGAGGTAAACTTTGTGAGTTTATAAGGTTGTAGGGGGTAATCTTTGGATCTATTGAACCGATTTTGAAAATTATTTTACTAATAGAGGAAGCTACATTATCCCCGAGTGCCATATTTACAACGTGCCCGTGGGATAATTTCCGACCAAAACGCGAGCGAAACCGCGGGCAACAGCTAGTTTTATATAATTAAACAACATTTGTTGGATATAGTCGCAGATATGAGAGGCTTGACAAGTGACATCTGCCAAGCCTTTGCCAACAATATACAATCCGTCTGCCTTCAAAGCACGAGTGAACGGGCATCTTCTGGGCACGTTCGTTCCATCATAGACCTGGCATCAATCGCTTTCCATCAGGCGTGATCGAGGTTGCTGGGATCGACTTCCAGTTAAACAAAATGCAGCTGAAAACCCGTAATTTACACGAAACAACTGATTATCAGACCTCCACAATCAAGTTTCTTTAAAACAAAAACTCTGAGTGGTCAAATTTCCCATTTGCTGATTACCCAACCAACTGTTTAACGTGCTTTCCAAAGCTCGAGGATATCGCAAGACTTGCCTGTGGACGGTGAGTGTGGGCTAGCTCGCCGTCCGTCCGTCTTATGACGACAGGCCGTGTCGACGGCGCGTTCGTGTTCCACGCGCGCCTCAAAGAAAGTCATCAAACAGGAAGGGGTCCGAAAGGACCGATGCCTGCCAGAGCTGCGGGACTGGTCGAAAGAGATACCGCGGCCATGGAACGCAAAGGGCAAAAGAAGGAACATGGATGGGTTTTAGTCAGTGGAAGTCTCACAATCCCTTGCGATCTGCCCACAGTAGGAGTGATGATGTAGCATCCGAAAAAAAAAAAGAAAGGATATTAGAAGACCCGTTTCCACATTCCGAACTGTTTCTGAAAAAAAAAAACTCGCTAACACTAAAGTAATTATGCCCGATCTAGATATAAACGACCCTTAATGAAGTTAAAGGTACTTGTTCTCCCGGTCATTGCAATCATGTTTTTGGTTCTAGACTATATGGGAGCCTTCTAGTTGCCAAAGTTCCAACATTTTCACAAGTTTTTTTTTTAAATAGAATATGTTTTCAACTTAAGATTTTTAAAACCGTAATATTCAATCCATCCATCAGCACAATGATTTGAGTGCGTCACATTGAGTCCTACCGTAAAACGTGATTTTTCAATAAAAAAAAAGTCGTGTCCCAGCAATAATTTTTGCGTAAAGTTAATTAGTTTGAGGTCCATAATTCTTGGTTGAAGGCTTCGTTAAGGGTCTTGTTACACCCTGTATAAAGCAGGAGCCTACGCTCAGCAGTTGTGCTTACAACAACTGGACCGGCAAGGCAGCCAATTCATCATAAGTTTACAGCAGTCCACTGCTGGACATAGGCTTCCTCAATCGCACGCCACTCAACTCGGTTGTCGGCAACTCTCATCCAATGAGGGCTATCGTTTTTGAGCTCACCAGATGGCGCCACCGTCGAGCAAGGTCATGTCAATAATTTTTATATTATACTTTAAAGTTACCAATAACTTCATAAAAGTTTTATTTTATTACGTATAACAACAAAGTATCAATTTCAGATACATATTCATAATATTCTTCCTGAAATTAGCAAGCATGAAACATTTAAAAATCATTTTACCTCCAAGTACTAACAAATAAGATCCTAAGTTGCTACTTAAAATCTTCAAGTCATAATTAATCAGGAATAGCTCAATCTATACCCCATTTGTGAATATTAGTAAAAAAAACGTGATAAAAAAGCACGCAACGCGTAAACTTTCTGTGACATCTGACATTTCGGTGCCCTCGCGCTACACTAGCGCCTCTAGCGGCGAATTCATACGCGATAGCCCCCATTGCTACCAGTCACCCTGTAAAAATCATCGCACCACAAAGCCTGAGGGAGTCAAACGATGACCTTCAATTTTAAACCTACGTATAAATCCATGATCTCAGTTAAAAGAAAGCCTATCTTGACGCAGAAAGGCGCGAATGATGTACAAAGAGTGTAAACACTCCTTGGGAGTGAGCCAAGTAATTGTTGAGCTCGCGCCAAATCCTTTATTTCTTGAAAACAAGCCTCGTTTATTTTTGTCCGCCCTTCTTACGTTCGTTGCTCGTTCAACAAGTGCTACTAAAATGACGGTAATTTATTTTATCTGGCACTATTAGACGTAGGTTTCACTTAAAAAACCACCATTCTTCTTTACCCATGACCATCATTCTTTATCTGTTTAATGTTTGTACATCTACACAATTTTTCTCAGGTTGGCTGGTAGCAACTGGATGAGAGTTGCTGACCCGAGTTGAGTGGTATCTGATTGAAGAGGCCTATATCCAGCATTGGAGTGCTGTAGGCTGATGATGATGCTAAATGATGTTTATTTTGCAAATAGGTTTTTAAAAACACTTTTACACGTCTCTTTTTTTAAACTAGATGGGCCCGGTGTTTCGTACCTGACTACTCTGAGATGAAACAGCCGAAACAAACTCAGAGGTCATAGTCTCTTTTAAAGTCCAGACATAATCTTGGTTAACTCACATGAGGACTATGCAGATTAGTGTCTAAGATGGTCTCTTGAAAAAAAACCACACAGATTTGAGTGGACCTGTCCAGTCAGTGCAAGCATTTGTCAGTTATCGTGTAGCTCGACTTATAACCCAAGGAGCTCAACGACACGACGAACAATACCAAAGAAAGGACATTTGGGTAGGTCGCTTATAGTACTCAAACTGCCAGACAATCTTGGAAAAAAATAAAAAACGAACAAATAAAAAAAAAATACCCACATGGTCCTCACATTCACAATAATCAAATAAAATTAATACACAACACTTTACAAAATAAATATTAGTAAATGTCATTAAATGTGACCATTAACAATAAAAATTAAAGTAAAATACTTAACAAAGTAAGTATTCATGTCAAATCATTAAATATAACAATAAAACGACCCAAACGGCGCAACGGTGGTGAGGCTGCCTTACGTTCTTAGGGTCCCGGGTTCGAATCCCGGTAGGAGCAAATGTTTGTATGAAGAGCATGGACATTTGTTTCCGAGTCATGGATGTTTATATGTATAATAAGTATGTATTTACAAACAAAAAGTATCTATGTAGTATTATCAAATATCTGGTGTCCACGACACAAGCCTCGTTGCTTAATGTGGCACCTAGATGGTGCTGTGTGTAATGTCCAGCGATATTTATTTATTTATTTAATAAAAAAAAAAAAAAACAAAATAAGAATAAAAAAAAAACTAAAACTATTCATGTCATGATGAGATGAGGTTCAACCTTAATGTTCTCAATGCTGGGATACGGGGTTTTTTTCTCTGGGCTGCAATCCACCAAGCACCCAAAGCGGTTTAATGGCTTCGATTGTATGGTTCTAGAACATCCAGGTTTCCTCACGATGTTTCCCTTCATCGTTGTTAGGTGGAATCTGGGACCGCCGTTACGGTCCCAAAAGCCCTCCGACCCGTTTTGAGAGCAGCAGATTACTACTTATCTATCCTAACATTATAAAGAGGTAAAGTTTGTGAGGTTGTAGGGGGTGATCTCTGGATCTCCTGAACCGATTTTGACTAATAGGAAGCTACATTATCCCCGAGTGCCACAGGCTGCATTTACAATGCGCCCGTGGTATAATTTCTGACCAAAACGCGAGCCAAGCCACGGGCAACAGCTAGTAGAAAATATACAGGAACTAGCTGGCTGGCATCATCAACTTCCTGCTCTTGTCTTATGTTACTTGGGGTCGGTGCAATACGTTTTTTTCTTCCATTCTTCCCTGTCAGCCATCACGACATCATTTACACCTTTTTCTTCCTCACAAAACCCGTCCATCGTTTCCCTGGTCTTCCTCTCCCTCTCTATCCATCAACATTTATATTCATCACTCTTTTAGTCACATGCGATTCGTCCCTCCTCATCACATGTCCATATCAAGGCAGTCGATTGTCTTTCAACTTTTCTCATATTGGCGCAAAAATAATACAAAAGGACATCTTCACAGCTTGTAAGCTTCGAACCAGTTGATATTTTCTTTCAGTATCTGTACAAAAATCAACAAGTGAACAACATGAATAATGTAGCAAACAATACTTGTTGAATACACTCTGACAGCCGTAAGACAGATGGACTGTTTAATTTATTTTGTTTGAGCCAAAGAATAAAAATGTATAGAAACGACATTAACTGAGCATTTTTAGCACCCTTAAGCTGTGGCTAATTGCATTTTAAACACTTTTGAAGCGAATAAAATGTTCAACCAGCCAAAATTGTACCCAATACATGATTGCTTTTACTAACTGCTTTAAGCAAAGTCAGAGGCCCATGGGTGGGATAAAAACTCTGACAGCAGGTTAGACACTAACCACACGATAAAGAAATAACTACTTTTGAAGTATCATGACTTATTCAAATTGTGGGTATGGTAAAACGTGACTTTGATTATTTTTAGGGTTCCGTATCCAAGGGGTAAAAACGAAACCCTATTACTAAGACTCCACTGTCCGTCTGTTTGTCACCAGGCTGTATCTTATGAACCGTGATAGCTAGACAGTTAAATTTTTCACTGATGATGTATTTCTGTTGCCGCTTTAACAACAATAAGTACTAAAAACAGAATAAAATATATATTTAAGGGTCTCATACAACAAACGTGTCTTTTTTTTTAGATGATGGTGATGGTGACTCTGAGATCCCGCCTAAGTTGGACCTTCACCCTTGCTTACCAAAGAAAAATACAATAATTTTTAGAAATCTTAAAATATAAACAAACGTATTAAGCGGGATCTTAAACTACGCGTATTACCTTAATATAAAGTTTTGTTACCCCGTAAATGGATTGTTGAGGTCAGATAGGCAGTGGCCCCATGTAAAGTTCTGGTATTCAGTTGCATCCGGTTAGACTGGAAGCTGACCCCTACATAGTTGGGAAAAGCCTACACAGATGATGAATATGTAAGTTGCTGGCAGTGGCAGGTGGTAGTATAGTTACTGCGCCATCAACCCAGGCACAGATATAATACTACGCAATGAATCTACAAAACGCTCTGGTTGCTCAAAAACTGGATCTTGATATGTTTACGAGTGGCAGTAAAGCTATGCTTTGTTTTTGCATATAATTTTTAGGGTTCCATACCCAAGGGGTAAAAACAGGAAACTATTACTAAGTCTCCACTGTCCGTCTGGCTGTGTGTCACCAGGCTGTATCTTAGGAATCGTGATAGCTAGACAGTTAACATTTGCAGATGACGTATTTCTGTTGCCTGTATAACAGCAAATACTAAAAACAGAATAAAGGGGGCTCCCATACAACAAACGTGTTTTTTTTCTTCCCTCCCTTCGTGCGCGAGTCCAATTAAATAGTTCACAATTTCATCTACCAGTTTGTCACATATTTGTGTCGTTTGGCGTACAGGGTAAGCGCTTGTTTGTCACGTATATGTGACAATGGCGTCCAAAAGGTTAAATAAATAACTATTTTAGTGCAATGGCATACCCAGAAATAAGTAGGTTCATAAGTTATACTTCTACAAACTACAGTCTTGGTCCGTGGTTCAATCTTCCGCCGTGTCTAGATCTATCTTAGTTATCTTGGCCGCTTTTGTTCGAAGCAGTGCGATACTCATTAGCGCTCAGTTCCAATGATTCTTTTGTCACTAGTTTGTTTTATAGAACCTTCATTAAGGTGGGTAGGAACTAATTTACTCGGACTTTGGTACTGAATTAGTACATTTTGATATAAGTGGGGAAACTTTGATATTGCATTCGAGCGCGGAATTAACACCCGAGCTGCAGGCGAGGGTGTTATGGAGCCGAGAACTGCAATAACAAATCCCCACGCGTATCAAACGACGTTTTTCAATACACTTTCGAAGAAATAAAATATTAAAACTGAAAGTATTTTTGGCGGGAATTAATTTGAAACTATGATTTAATTTGCTTTTTTTCCGCGCTTTGCTTTTACCAGGCTGAAGAAGAAGCAAAGGTATGATGCCGCTATACAGCCTGATATGAAAAGAAAAAAATAACAAATATTTTTGCATTTAGAACACAAATAAATGTTAATTTGTTCATAAAAGTAAATATTTGTTTTAAATAATCATGTATATCTATGATATTCTATCTATAAACACAATTTAAATACTAAACAAATATTTACGCCGTATAGACGCATATCTCTTTGCCGAGAAAAAAAAAAAACAATCACCACCAATTAAAGCTATAGTCATTGAACCAATTTGGACTTATCTGTGAAATGTTTTATTTCCGCACGTGTGCGGAAAAATATTAAAAATCCACGCGTGTGAAATACATTGCATATTGAACCTAATCGTAGTGCGATAAGAACCAGTTTTCGAGAAAGTGTATTGAAAAAATCTTTGCGTTTCTTTTAAAAATGGAACTGCTATAGACCATTGCTTTTCTATTTTGCGCAAAAAAAAACAATTGCTTCCCACATTTTATCAAAAGACAAGCTAATTCAAATTAATGTATGTATGTTATAGTTGATAACTGAATCATAAGTCTAGTGGTCGCAAGCGCAACTGCTGAGCATGAGTTCCTGGGTTCGATTCCCGGGTCGGGCAAAGAGTAATTGGGTGATTCCATCAGGAATTTCTCAGTAGCAGCCACGGAGACTGGATTGGTGCCCGGTTGATGGCTATAAGCTCGCACCCATTTACATGGGACTTAAAACATAACTGGGTACATGGGTGGACTATTAGGTACACCTTTACCTAACCCTACAGGGATTATCGACATGATGACTGTCCCGTTATAATAGTTGATTTTCGGCTCATTGGTAAACTGATCCCACACAAGCGGGACCCGCGGGCAGTCGACCTAATGCATTTTTGAATTGGTCTACTGGACCCGTTGGTCAATTTTGTGATTTGTATAATCTAGTCAAGTAGAAAAGTTTCCTTGATATTTAATCTATGTCTCTTCCGCCATTGACAAAATTTGTTCATCATGACGAGAACAATATTATAATTATAGAAATAGGCAAGCTGCCTAAAACGTCTAAAATAACAATGACAATTATTTCAAAGACACATTTTACTGTTTTATATTTTTCAAAGTCCCTGGCACAGAATAAATACGTAATCAAAATGTAAGTCAATCATCAGAACCTCGAATAAATAAAATGCCTTATCAGAAAATACAAGTAGGTACTAACCATTTAATCAAGCTCAGTTGCCATCGTTCTTTTGTTTTCATTTCGGTTCGTCCTTCCACGTTTTTCCGATAAGAGAGTAGGTATCGAAACACAAAATGATTTCCCTTTTTGGGGTTCCATACCTCAAAAGGATAAAACGGAACCCCCTACAGGATCACTCACGTGTCTGTCTGCCTGTCACAGCCAATTTACTCCGAAACTACTGGACTGATTGAGTTGAAATTTGGTACCTATGTAAGTCGGTGACCCAAAGACCGACGTTTAACGTAAATGAACGGATTTTAAACATGGGGGCCACTTTTGTGAGGTAAATAACAAAATGAAAAAAAAATCGGACTATATCGTGTTACATATAAAAAAGAGCAAAAAAAAACCAACGAAAGGCAAAGAAAAGAAAGGAAAAAAGAAAAAAAAGTGAAAGGCTCATTGTGAACATCTCAAACGTATATTTTTTTTATAATCTAAGATAGTATTTTTAATTTTAAAGAAATTGGCGAAAACTGACCATTAACTCCAAAACTACAGGGCCGATAATTAAAAAAAAAAATACAAATGATAGTTCTTTGAGTTTATATTACAGGAAAACTTATAAGAAATCTATAAACGTACAGAACCTTCTCCACGCAAGTCGAACTGGCACTCGTCCGTTTTTTCTTTTGTTGACGACCTTATTGTACCTGCTGTCATTTGTATGTCTTTGATAGTCGTTACAGGTTGTCAGGGGCCCGAAAACCTGACAACCAGTGTTACCAAGTGTTATCATATTTCCCTGTACTAACTGGATTGTGGAGGCCAGATATACAGTCGCTTTATCTATACTAATATTATAAAGAGGTAAAGTTTGTGACTTTGTCAGGTTGTAGGAGGTAATCTCTGGATCTACTCAACCGATTTTGAAAATTCTTTCACTTAAGGAAGCTACATTATACCCGAGTGCCATAGGCTATATTTACAACGTGCCCGTGTGATAATTCCCGAACAAAACGAGAGCAAAGCCGCGGGCAACAGCTAGTGTAAAATAATGCTGTTGCATCCGGTTAGACCACAAGCTGATCCCAACATAGTTGGGATAAGGCTAGTTAGCTATTGAAGTGTGCGTTGACCTTTATTTCTGTCCCCCTCTCAAGTGATACAAGCGTAATGTTATGTTGTTGTTCATTTTTTTCAGGACTTTTATGAACAGAATTGCCATTTTCAAGCTGTGAAAAGTTTTTCTAAGAAACTTGGTATAACGAGCATCTTTATTCTGAATACCTTTTGTGTCTGGGGAAGGTGATTTGCTTTGAGGAATTATTTACTATATTCGCTTTGACTTTTTTTCTACGTTCCTGTGAAATCTATACCAATACGATGTCGCTGAAGAGTTTATTTTATAAACGCACTAATAAACGCAGTCGACTTAAAACATTATTTTTGTATTTGATAGCCCTGCTCGTACAATTTATGGTTTTTCTATATAGACCATTCATTTTTATGCCTTACTTAGTTGCAGAGAGGTATCTATTATACTCACTATTTGCGAGGTCAGATAGGCATGGTAAACTTGTAACTTTATTATAAATGGTAGGTATCACTAGCCTGACTCAAATGTTACAGTTATTGAATTTTCGCATCAGATTGGGAGGCGGTTAGATATCTGCTCGTGGCTAAATACTAACAGCCACACGGATATGCAAGGTTAAGCCGCGCTTGCCAAGATCGGTTTGTGGATGGGTGACCATCGTTACATTTCAAGTTTCCTCCCCGCCTCGGAAAGCATGTTAAGAGCCGTTGGTTCCAGCTGTCATTTGTAGATCTTTGGCAGACGTTACAGGTAGTCAGTGGCCCAGAAATTCTGACAACCAGTTTTACCAAGGCGTATCATATTACCCAGTACTAATTGGGTTGTGAAGGTCAGATAAGCAGTCACTCCATGTAAAATACTTGTATCCAGCTGCATCTGGTTAGACTGGAAACCTACTCAAACATAGTTGGGAAGGAATAGACGAGGCAGATGCACTCAAAAAACTCTCGAAAAGGAGATGTTTGATTTTGGGCCACCACTATGTACACTACATAGATAAATATGAAAAAAATAGGGGAATTTCATAAAAATACTAAAAAAAATAATTTGAAGAAGGGTACAGTGGTACAAAAATTATCATTTGAAAAGTTTTTTAAATAAAATAACCCTATTTTTAGGGCAGCCATGACAGTTGTGTTTGACATGATGTTTGACGACTTTGACAGCTTTAAGAAGTGACATTTTTCTTATTTGTTTTTTTTTATCGAAACCAAAGCCCAAGATTTTTGAAATTCGTATTGTGATTTTTTATCGCAAGTATTACGATGCACGTCAATCAAATGTTATTGTCAAAATGAAATTTTTCGCATGCTGCTGATCTGATCCACCATGTTTAATTTTATTTTGTGTTGCTCTCCATGGCCAAGCTAATTTGAATGTACTTTGAAACGAAGTGAAATTAATGAAAATTAACAATAAAAAACGGTTACCGTAATCGAATCGTACCGTAAACATTGCGATATTTACATATAGTGTATATAGTGCTGGCCCAGGCTCCATACATTTCTGGAACATCTCCTGTCGTGAAGAAACCGGCTTGTCCTAGAACCACAAATTTTAAGATATGTGACATCTACCAACTCACACTAGGCCCGCACTGTGGCCCTGTCACAAAGAGAACTGCGTCCCAGCAGCGGTGAGAAAATTATTATATAGCTGATTATGCTGTGTTTAAATGTGACTGCCTCATTGGTCTATTCAAACACTGTTTTAAACTTTCATGGTTTACACGTACACATAAACTGTCACTTACGAGATATCTTCCGTGATTGTTTATTATTTTGAGCTCCCGAACTTTCGACGCTGTTGCAAGTGTCATGATCGCCGATTGACTGGAGAATGCGGGTGGATGGAAAATAAACTGTTAAATAAAATAAATAAATAAATAAAACCCATTTATTTCAGGTTTCCCCATATTAAAAATACACGTTATTAGGACACAATCGTAAATCACAATTTAAAAATACAAATAAAATGAAAAATAAAATAATAATAAATACAGTGTCAACAAATTAGAAATACAATGTCAAGGAAATCAAATTAAAGTCAATGTCACACAAAAAATTACATCAATAATTTAAAATACAAATACAAATTTTGGAATTTGGATACAATATAATAGAACATAAATTAAAATAATACAAAACTCAGCAATAATGTTTAATAGTAATTAACACGCTCTGGCTATATGCCTACTGCAACACTTCCTAATATAAGGGCAGTCCAAACGTCCAGCGATCATAGCTAGGACGGCATTGGAGCTGGCCCGCACCCTGCGCACCAAGGACGCACCGCTTGCGCATGGTGGTGTGAAAACAGTCGGTGCGCGCTTCCGCAAACATGCCCGAGGCACTGCAGAAGCGGGGCAGCCCCAGTATCGCCCTGAACGCGTTGTTGTACTGGACGCGGAGGGTACTGAAACTCGCCTGAGTATAGCTAGCCCACAGCAAGAGCAGACAAATCTGTCTACCCTCTTTCTTTGTCTTTTGCTACGCGCACTACTGGAACTCATCACTAAGTCACGGCAAAACACACTCACAGTATCACAAGGCTTTTTGGAGTTTTTAATAATATCGGGAGCTCAAAATTACAGACAATCACGGAAGATATCCCGTAAGTGACAGTTTATGTGTCATTGGTCTATTGTTCGATTCCCAGGTCGGGCAAAGTGCTTTTGCGTTTTTTCCATTAGGAATGTCTCAGTAGCAGTCACGGAGTCTGGATTTTTGTCCGGTTGATGGCAATAGGCTCGCCGCTTACATGGGACTTTAACATAACTGGGGAAATGTGGGTGTACAATTAGGTTCAACTCTACCTAACCCATCGGGCACTATAGGCGTGATGTTATGTTACGTTACCGCATCGTCTTACGATCATAGATGAGGTGGTTCTCAAACTGGAGCAGATAAATTATTTTAAAACAGTCATAAACAGGTTGGACCCACGGACATAGAAATTATTCATAGGTAAATAATTTAAAAAAAACCGCCCAAGTACGAGTCGGCCTCGCACACGAAAGGTTCCGTACCATTATGTAAAAAAACATGTTTTTGTATGGGAGCCCCCCTTAAATATTTATTTTATTCTGTTTTTAACTCCCGACGCAAAAAGAGGGGTGTTATAAGTTGGCCCGCTATGTGTGTGTGCCTGTCTGTGGCACCGTAGGTCTTAAACGGGTGATCCGATTTGAATGCAGTTTTTTTTTTGTATTTGTCGTTATTGCGGCAACAGAAAAAAAAATATACTATATAAAAAAAAAATCTTTACTTTGTTATTTTGTTTATTTTAATTGTATGTATAACTCTTTTAGTTCTTTTTTAGTTACTATAATTGATTTAACAGCCGTTGTAATTAAATAAAAATAAATAAATCATCTGTGAAAATTTTAACTGTCTAGCTATCACGGTTCATGAGATACAGCCTGATGACAGACAGACAGACGGACAGTGGAGTCTTAGTAATAGGTTCCCGTTTTTACCCTTTACTTACGGAACCCTAAAAACAGCTGTTCTGTACATTTTGACCGTGTATGTATAAAAACCAACGAAAAATTTCTGTGTGGGTTCAGAATTATGTACTGAATAGATGGTAACCGTTTCCACTTCGGTGTCCCCCCACACTGTGTAGAAGAACACGGCCTATTCCACAGTAATCGAATTATATAGATCAGATAAAATTAGTTTCCAATACACGATTATCCAAAATAATGGATACTTAGACACATTTAGTTAGTCTGAAAACAAACCTAAAGAAAATTCTAGATAGATGATATCATAATATTCAATATCACTTAGGTTACGATAAAATATTTGCAGGTCCTAACATAATGTTTGGGTAACACTATTTGACAGGTGTTATTATTTTAATGGATTATTCTAGCTAGACTGAAACTTTAGTAACTTTTAGTGCTGGAAAATAGATAGATAAGATATTTCATCCTATCCTAACTTCCTAACTAATTTTATAAATGCGAAAGAAAGTTTGTTTGTTTGTAACTTTTTCACGCCTAAGCCATTGAAGCGATCATCCTGAAATTTTGCATATAGATTGTCAGGTGTACAGACCTGGACATAGGGTACCTTTCATCCTGAAAAAAATAACTGTTCCCGAGGAAAGCAACAATAACGTTCATATGATAACAGATGGCGCCACGTGTCTTTCAAATCATGATTGAATTATATTATTACAAGCAGAGTACTCGAATTGATAGGTAAATTCTAAATTAACGCGAGCGAAGCCGCGAGCAAAAGATAGTTATGTACTAAAGATGTCTCAAGTAGCTGTCCCTGACAGCTGTTTTATGTATGTGTGACATTTTTTAGATCTTTTTAAATCTATTTTGCTGTCACACACATGATGAGGCTTTCTAATGAAAAGTTGAACATACTTTTAATCTTGGTTAGTGGATATTGCTTCACTGATGAAATAGGTTACTATTTTTAATAAGTATAGAAAACTTGTAAGCCTGAAAATTGGCTCTATAAAAGCAGCAGGAAATAGTTTTGGGTGAGTTCATAGCTCCTTCGACATCGTTTCTTATAGTTTAGAGGTCAATCTTGTTTATTACAATTCTGTAAAGTTCACTTGGAACCTCACTCAAATGGGTGCACACAATTCAACAGCGAACTCATTTGTTTTAAAAGTAAACCATCGTGGATAATTCTCTAGGACACACCGAATTCGAAGTTCAAACTTCGAAGTAATGTTTAAAGGAAAAAAAAACAGCAATTCTTCATATTCAAAACTTACTAAGCCTAATAAATCCGCGGTAAAAAAAAATATTCAAGGATAAAATGTTTTTATACTTCAAATGATAATAAAAACCATCGACACCTATCTAAGATAACATTTTACTACACCATCAAAATATTTTATAGCCAAATTCACACCTACTTCCATCTAAGCCAACCAATCGGCTTGAAAATTGACGGTACACCAAAATTGGTCCCTAGATAATGCTCTTAAGCGCCATGTACCTAATTTTATGCCTGAAATGTTCGAATATAATAATATCAGCCTGTTATAATCCTACTCAAGGCCAAAAGATCATACAGAGAAGGAACGACCATAGACTTCATGCTTGTTCACTGCGTTTTGACATTTCGGACCAAAGAGGCCAGTTATGTCATTCTCTAATCATCACTTCGAAATTCGAACGGTGTCTCGTTTTTTATTTAAAAACAAATGACTTCGTTTTCGATTGGTGTGCGCTCATTTGAGTGACGTTCTAAGTAAACATTACAGAATAGGAATGCAGGCTAGATTTCATATGTTATTTTAAAATCTTACGTTGAGAATTAGCTTTTTGAACATCAAAATTACATACGAAATTCGTCCAAAAACCCCACCCTTCACAACTTACAAGCAGCGGAACAAACTCCCCCGCAACGCATCTGTCTAAACAAGGTTCTTTTAAACATAATTTTCTTTCAAGATCGCCCCTTTTGTTTATCTCGAGAGGTTACAATAGACCGAAACTACATATAGAACGCCGCATGCTAAGGTCTTTACATACTCCTTTCGCCTCGTCGACGTTTATAAATGTGGTCACACACGCCCACCGGTTGCGATTATTACGCACCAGATCTTTTTGAAAATCTTCATCAAAAAAGTTGAGAAGCCGGAGTTTGGCAATAAACGAGTGATACTGCCTTAACGATTAACTTATTAAAATGTCCTATAACTTCTCTGACCATAATGAGGTCTGTTCATCTCGAATAATAATCAAAATACAATAAATAAGCGTTTAATTCCAACTTCAAATTGTTGCCAGAACTTTCCGAAATCTCCCCCAACTTTCACAAAAGGTAACTAATTGTCTACCGTTTCTATCAAAAGTTGTCGTTCAAAGTCTTTGATAACTTTGACGTAAAGGCAGGAATTAAGCTAGTTTCGTGCAAAAGTTTTAATAGATCATTAACAGCAATAATCTTTTTCTTTTTTAACGAGAGTTCTTGGATAAAATAAGGCAGCCGCACGGTTCTTCATGGTTAATGTGTGACCATCTAATGCATTATAGACAAGTCACCGTGTCTCGAAATCCACGTAAAACACCCGGCTGTCATTTGTATATCTGCGACACTCGTCATGTTTATTTATTTATCAGCAATAATAGAAGCCTTTGTTTCTGTCACACTAATCGGATGAAACCTCTTCTATACTAATCAATACATAGTATAAAACAAAGTCGCTTCCCGCTGTCTGCTCCTTGTATGCTTAGATCTTTAAAACTACGCAACGGGTTTTAATGCGGTTTTTTTTAATAGATAGAGTGATGCAAGAGGAAGCTTTATATGCACAACATTGCACCAGTGCGAAGCCGGGGCGGGTCACTAGTGTTATTTATAAAAAGGTAAAGTTTGTGAGGTTGTAGAGGGTAATAAAGATCTGAGGCCCTAGCACGATCGCGCGGTTTAAACGTAACGTAAAAAGTCGATTTTAAAATTAAAAATACTGTTTTAACATTTAAAATTTTCATAATTTCAAGAATTTATTAATGTTTATGGATGATACGAATTGTACTTTTTGCAAAAAAAATATTTAAAATGCTTGATAATTGTATTTTCGATTCAAACGACGTAAATACGTCGAGAGGCCCTAGCAAATATTACTAGGGCCTCAGGGGGTTTATACAAATTGATATTCATTCAAGAGAAAGAGAAGTGTCAAATAAAGACGTGACCTCTCTAAATCACACTTCAATGCACAATTACATAATGAAGGCTATCGTATTTGAGCTCACCAGTGGCGCCACTGTCGCGTAAGTTTATGTCAATAACTCTATTTTATACTTTACAGTACCAATAACTTCATATTTTTTTTTTTTTATTATGTATAACAACATAGTGTAAACTCCAGATACATTTATTTATAATATTCTCCCTAAAATTAGCAAACATGAAACATTTAAAAATCTTTTTAACTCCAAGTACTAACAAATAAGATCCTAAGTTGCTACTTAAAATCTTCAAGTCTTAATTAATCAGGAATAGCTCAATCTAGACCACAATCGTGATTATTAGTAAAAATACGTGATAAAAAAGCACGCAACGCGTGAACTTTCTATGAAATCTGACATTTCGGTGGCCTCGCGCTACATTAGCGCCTCTAGCGGAGAATGGCGATAGCCATTGCCCAGTTTCACATATTAAATTTGTAGCGGCACTACAAAAAGTACTACCGTAACATAGTACAAAAAGTACTACAGCGCCATCTATGCCACAAATGAAGAACTAACACCAAAATTCTAAATCTCGCAGTTAAAGTTATCCGCGACTTAAGACTATAATAGAAGAACCCGACAACAACTGTCAGGCAGTAGCCCACCAGACACAACACCCGTCTGGTCGGAGGATCCCCCCATTTCTATGGGGATGAAGAAAGAACTTGACACCCTGTTCTTCATACTCCTATAACATTTGTATCGATAGAAACCATTTGGGTCTTGTAAATAGGTTTTGTTCGTGTTGTACCCGTCTATTAAAAGAAAATTTTAATTGTCTTTGGGTTAAATTACAATTTTATTATTTATTATTTATCGTTAAGAAGGCCCTTCCCGGCCCGTCTATCGTCAACGCGAGCATGGTTGAAAAGCTTGTTGTTTCATCCAGAGCCTCGGCGCCGCATTTTCTTTCAATTCCCCCGTCTTAATCCGCCCCGACCCCGCACATCTCGTCTCCCGCGCACCTCATACCGCCTAACGCGGTGACATTGAACGAAAAATAGTGTTCGAAAATTTCTTAAACTTGTTCCAGGAAATACGTGTTTTTGAATATGTCTTACATTTGTGTGAAATAAATATTTGTCATTAGAAATCTCCATTACATGTGCAAGGGTTCGGCCAAAGTTAACTTAAAATTTGTGCAAAACAGCAATTTTTGGAGGCTTATACTGAATTTTTTTCTACAATTTTTTTTTTGCTTCCATAGATACCTAGATATAGTGCACAAAATACCTATTAGTTAAAAAAAATAAAAAGATAGTTGAGTAACAACTGCATAATCACGTACGAGTGTTTGTATGAAAAGTATGACGGGTTGGCCGCCCTTAAGCGATTATGTCCCTCTCCTCTGTATTTACAAACAGATCTGTTATTTCGGCTTCCAAGAATACGTTTCCGTAGTGTAGCGGTTATCACGTGTGCTTCACACGCACAAGGTCCCCGGTTCGATCCCGGGCGGAAACAGTCACTTTTTGCAATAAAAAAAGTTGAGTGTGTTAATAATGAAGTATCGAATTAAATAAATGGTGTAAAAGAAACGTAATTTTTAACCCCAATAGAAAAATTCTGTTTCCAGCAATAATTTTTGCGTAGTTACTTAGTTAAAGTTTGATGTACATAATGAAGCTTGACAGCTTCGTTATGGGTCCGAGCACTTTTTATCGATTTAATTAATACAGGATGTCCTGAATTATTTATATCGATAAAAAATGCTCCTGTGCTAATGGCTAAATTCTTCTGATGTTTATCCTCAAATAAGAATAAGAATAAGAAAGAAATTTTATTTGCTCAAACATGTGTGTACATACAGAATTAAAATAATACATGCATGCGAGATCTTAAATAATAGTGGCTCACGGCATGTCTGCCATTTTTCTTGGCGTGCAAATATTTTAGGTTCAATTATTATTATTGATTCAATGAATTTAAATTTACGCTTATACATAGATATATTCAACAAAATTCGATTCAGTCATTTACATTACATTATCCAACATATTACAATTATCACAATGAAGATTTACATCAATTTAATAGGCATTTAAGTTAAGGTTCTAATAACATTTATAAAAGAGGCATATTTATGTTCTCCACTACTATATGACCATAATTACTACAATGAGTCGGTTAAAAATTCCGTAATACTATAATATGCTTTTTGTGCCAAAAACAATTTCATTGTTTGTTTAAATTTAGGTATAGTTTGCTCTTTCCAGTCCAGCCAAATGTCAAAACATTGGGGATTGAGTACGAAGTGTGTCTTTATCATCTGCAATCAATCCGATTCTTGTCTCACCAGATGCAACAGACTACAAAATTACCAGTATTTTGGATAGACAGCCTACTAACTTAAACCTACTGTATAAAAGGCTAAAAGAAAAAAAAAAGTATTTTATGTCAGGCAAAATACCCACAGACAACTATTAATAAGAAATTTACTATTTTCTAACCATATGTAAATCAAATCAATCAAATTAAATCATTTATTAAAAGATCATAAAATCCAATTTGTTAGTAATACATACACATCTTAAACACTAGTGTTAATACAGGGTGTAACAAGACCCTTCACGAAGCCGTCAACCAAGCATTGTGTACATCAAATTAAGTAACTTTACGCAAAAAATATTGCTGGGAAACGACTTTTTTGTTTTTGGAGTGAAAAATCACGTTTTACGGTAGGACTCAATGTAACGCACTCAAAACATTGACCTAATGGACGCATTGATACAGGGGTTGTGGAGGTGTCAGTAAAAATCTTACATTAAAAACATTTATTTATGAAAAAACTTGTGAAAAAGTTGAAACTTTGACCCCCAATATCTCCGTAACTAGAAGGTTCCCAGGTATGGTCTGCTCAGCCCAGAGCGGGAGGGGTTATTTGATGATTTCCCACGGGTAAAAAAAAAAAAAGAATGGTCTAGAATAAAAAAATGATCGCAATGACGGGGAGAACAAGTGGCTTTCGGCTTCGTTAAGGGTCTTGTTACACCCTATAAATAATTATATTTGAAAAATTTTGGTAATAATTTATCAGTAATGTCAAAATAAATAATAATATTAACGTCAAAGTCATTATAATTATGTCAAAATCACCATTAATCATGTCAAAAAAGTAAAAGTGTTTGTCAGACTTTCAGGCTACTGGATACCCGAAACGAACTAACGACTGTCAAAGATCTACACGACAGCTAAGATTGCAGGCTTGTCAACCTATGAAATAACTAGCTTATGTCCGCGGCCTCGCCCGCGTGGAGTTCCGTAATTGCCTCAGGGGATCGTACCACCGGGTTAAAAAGGATCATAACTGTTAATCCAGGTTATAAACTATCTGAGAGCCTCATGTCTCAGTCGCCACGGGAGACGCACTGGGCGTCGGGGGCCACGTGGTGGCCCCCGGCCACCGTAGGCGCGGGCCTGTGGACGGTGAGCTATGGGCTAGCTCGCCGTCCGTCCGTCTTATGACGACAGGCCGTGTCGACGACGGCGCGTTCGTGTTCCACGCGCGCCTCAAAGAGAGTCAGCAAACGGGAAGGGGTCCGTAAGGATCAATGCCTGCCAGGGTTGCGGGACTGTTCGAAAGAGATACCGCGGCCCTGGAACACAAAGGGCAAAGGATGGAACATGGATGGGTTTTAGTCAGTAAAAGTCTGACACTCCCTCCTGCTCAGCCCAGAGCGGGAGGGGTTATTTGATGATTTCCCATCGGTAAAAAAAAAAGGTTATAAACTAACTGTGTACCAAATTTCATCCAAATCCGGTCAGTAGTTATTGCGTTTAAGTGTAACAATCATCCAGCCATCCTCACAAACTTTCGAATTTATAAAATTGGTGGGATAAAATCTTAATGTGTATTTTTATTCTATCCTGAAGAAAATTCAATTTCCCAGAAGTAATGACAATTATTTCCTAAATTATATCATTGTTATCATATTTCAAGTAAAATATTAAGTATCGTCATATTTCAGAGAAAACGGGCGGACCCATGCTCAAATCCAAGTGCGATAAATCACTCCGATTACTGTACAACTTATCCTACAGATTTCGCCTGTAAAACCTTTTACTACCAACTGTATCTAGCGTCAAACTTGTGTTGTTAGCTGTACCGTTGCCATGGAAACCTGATCGATTGATGATACAGCTACGCCTCTCTCGCTTGCACTTTGTGGAAAGCGGGTAACTTTGTCCTTCTCGCACAGTTATTATTCGAAATAGGTGCCTGCAAAGTGGCTTTTTTATTGTTTTTTTTTTTTAAATTGAAAAGCACTTCTGATATTGCGCTTTGTGATTTTTGACTGTTGCAAAATTTTAATATGTTTAATGGACATGATGTCTCTTCATATTTATTGTGTATAGCTTTATTAAAATTGATACCCAAATAACTAAGAAGACTTATTACGAACGACAGATAAGTAACATTTGTGTGGTAATCAGTTATTGTGGTATGGACATTTGTGATGCGTAGGAATGAGGAAAATGTCGTTTGGAGTATGAATGTGCATGGCTGTAAGAGTAAATAAAGAAAAAGAATGTTTATTCGACGTCAGTACATTAGGCACACACACAATAATATTAAAAAAGTTACAAAAAAGAGAAAATACATAGTACCCATGACTGTATACTGTGTGCCTTACGGCTGCGCCAAAAAGGTCCATTTCAGTATTCACACCAGACAGGTGAGGCTGTCTGACGCTGGTTTTCCAAAAGAATGAGACCAAGCAAGCGATGGATGGATGGTTGGAGTATGAGAAGGATGATTTGGCTAGAAAGGAGGTGACTGCTGAGATGACGAGTAATAGAGAAGTATGGAAGAAGAAGACATGCTGCGCCGACCACAGATCAATTGGGATAAGTGCAAATGCATGATGGGCTATGAAACATTTAAGAAATTAATAAGACGTGTAGTGTTACATAGTTACTGGATTGTGGAGTTCAGATAGGCACTCGTTCTATGTAAAATATTGATATTTAGCTGCACTCGGTTAGACTGGCAGCCGTACAACGGTCCACTTTAAGGTACTAAGTGCGGAAACCAAACCCTTAACATAGAACAACATAGGCTGGCAGCCGACTCCAACATAGAAGGAAAAATGGTAGACAGATAGTAATATAATAGTAATTTTGTGTAGTATTAGCAGGATACCACTGACTACCGCCTTTTTATTTTATATTCATACAGTCCATCCAAAATTTAATTATCTACAAGACTAGCGGTTGCCCGTGACCTTCGTTCGAGTGCAATTATTGTAAAAAATATTATTTCCCTTTTTGAATCGGTTTTGTCACCAATTTCAAGGATTTTATTTTTTTTGTTCGGAATCCTAATTCTTATTTTAAAATAAAATAAAAGTAGCCTATGTTAGACCTTATAACATTAGCTATCTGCCAGTAAAGTCCCGTAAAAATCGGTGTAGCCGTTTCGGAGATTTGCCGGAACAAACAGACAAAAGTAGAAAAAAAAGTGTTTTTGTTATAAGTACTTACCGTATACTATACTTTCATATTCATTCAGTAAAAAGCTGTTATTTTGATGTTACAAAACAGATACTTTAATTTAATTTATTAGTACAGATAAAAATAAATGCAGTTAAATTGTTTCTCGGGGATTTCGTCGAGCTTCATTGTCTCGGCGCTTTTCTGGTGGTCGTTGATTCTGGCTGATTCTGGCTTTCAGGAGTTGCAGTGTTTGGGAATAGTGTGGAGGGCTTGTAGTCCATCCAAAGGTTGTCTGGAAGATATCGAATCGCTATCAACGATAAGACTCCCATTGTAGCCCAATAATTAGCATTATTGTTGAACAGTTTTGTTTTAATTTTGGTGTACAATTTATTATGCAATGAGAGTCAAGGTCTTACGGCATTTCATACAAACTTTGAACTCATTTGTATTCGAAATGACTGAACCAAATTTAATGCAGGATACATAGGTCTAAAAAGTTGACCGAGAATATATTCGAAAAATGGTGTTACAGCTCAATTAGACCGATTTTAGATTTTCCATAGAAACAGAAATTACTACGTAATCACTTACTTACTTTATTGATACTTAATCTTTTTTTTTAAAGATTTTTCGAAAATGTTCTCTGTCAACTTTATTTTACTCGATGTTCGATTAAATTAAAAAATGCATGCAAAACATCACGCCTATAATTCCCGAAGGGGTAGGCAGAGTACCTAATAGTACACCCACATTTCGCCAGTTGTGTTTAAGTCCAATGTAATAGGGAGCGACCAAATTAAAATATCATATAAATGGTCTCTGCATTTATATTCCCAAGCAGTAACTTCATAAATTAAATTAAACATGACTTTTGTCTAAAAAAAATAGTAATTTTCATTCCAATTTATTCTACACAGTTCAGAACCAATCCATAATGTAAATTATTTTTTTTATTTTAATTTGCAATTTTTTTTTTCTTACGATTTACGATATTTTTCAAGAATAGAATAAAATGTACGGCCCTTCAGGGTGTGTTAAATATTTTAAACTGACTTTTTACCACCTTCATTTCGTCAGTTTTGCACAAAGAAGAATGTTTTATTTCACAAAAGAAAATTGATAAAAAATGTTTTGCGTGTAGGTAATTGACGTTATCTTAGACGTATTGATAAAATATTAGGCCAAAGTAGTGTTTTTTTTTTGTGTTGATTTATTACTTATACATATACACACACAGACAGACATGCTGCGCCGACCCCAAGTAAGTTGGGATAAGGGCAGGAGAATGATGATGATGAATGATGACATATGTACATTAAACTACAAAATAACACTGTTTTAAGCTTTCTCGGTTTAAAAATTTAAAAGTTTTTCATTTTGTTTTTGTTTTTACTACGATGTAGCATTAAGTACAAACCTTAGTGTTTTAAAAATGCTATTCTGCTAAAACAAATGTAATTTAATTTTTAAATGGTAAAACAACTGAAAAAAAAGAAACATTTATACGGTCACTTGCGGGATATCTTCCGTGATTGTTCATTATAAAGACTTAGTAAGAGGGTAGACAGATTTGTCTGCACCTAACAATTTATTTACCATCCACCCGCTCTCTCCAGTCATCCCACGATCATGGCGCTTGCAACAGCGTCGAAATATCGGGTGCTCAAAATAATGGACAATCACGGAAGAAATCCCGTAAGTGACAATATAAGTTTATCTATAGCTGCTACGATCCTAACATAATTATCCCTTTTCCTGCGTCCATGTTTTCAAACCTGAACTATCTGAACACCATCACGGGTCAGAGTGTCGTCTTAGGGGCACTATGAAAAAAATACTTAGAAAAATTTCGCGTTCAATTTCGAGGTAGCGTTCGCCGGCCGCTGCCGCGGCACCGCTCGCTTCGCTCGCTCGGCTCGCGCGTAGTTGGTCACAGTTCTAACCTAACCTAACCTATGGATATATTTGCAGGTACACACCGTTTTGTTTTCTGCACGGCTCATGGTGCCTATAAGCTTATGGTACCAATTCGAAAAAAAAAAAAAAAAACGAAATTTTTTTTAAGTCCCGCGCCCCTAAGGCTACACTTCAACCCCATCACGTCATTTATGTGTACTTCTCTTTTATTATATAATGTCTGTCTGTCTCTGTCAGAAGATATCAGCCAACTGTTGGCTTATAAGTTCGCAGACAGAGACACAGACGCATATTGTTTACACTGTGCGTCCATTGTCTTTGTACACTGGCTGCACGCTGCCGCACGCACACATGTTTGAAATTGTTGCCTCGTTTTCTTTATTTTGATTGTAAGGCGACGCTCCATCTAGACATTATATAATCAAAGCTCCTTCTATGGCGTCCCCTTCCTTATGTCTATTCACATCTGCCGTGTAAATACATTTGATTAGTCGTATTTCATTCATTATCATGACCAAACCATCTAAGCATACAAACTCTGGTTAAATTTTATTCACTACACCTTTAAAATCGCGATATTATCTTTTCACATCATTTTTAATCTATTCAAAACTAGCTGTTGCCCTCGGCTTTGCTCGCGATTTGGTTGGAAATTATCCCATGGGCTAAATTATCGCAAGGGCATTGTTGTAATGCATTGATTATGTCAGCTTCAAAGTCTTTATTATTTTGACTCATGCTAACCTAGTACTTTTCGTGAGGTTACTGGCCATAACTTAAGAGAACGTGTCGCGAACAGAATACTATCTTAAATGTATGACCGCCTAGCACTTCACGCTAGCTCCCGTGATGCACAATTTTTTTTTTTTGATGACTGTGCCTTTAAAGTTCTTGTAATTTGGGACGAAGCAAAACTTCAATAGTGATATGGGACGAACTAAGATTTTATTGGAATGTGGGACAAAACTTTAGGACGAACGAAGAATAAATCTAATTTGATTTAAACCCCCTGAGGCTCTAGTAAAAACGTCGTTTGAATTGAAGATACAATTATCCTTTAATATTTTAAATATTTTTTGCAACAAGCACAATCCGTGTCATCCATATACCTATATGAATAAATTCTTGAAATTATAAAAAAAAAATGTAAAAAAGTATTTTTAATTTTAAAATCGTTTTTTTTTTTTTTTTTATACTATGACATACCCACACACATTTGTAACTCTTCATGCACACTCCTACACACTCATTCACGCTGTACTCTTAGCAATGTTTTGTATAGCTATTAAATTGTAAATCCGTAATTAGCTGTAGGATTAGTTTATATAGTTTAAGACAAAATTGTAAAGAGCTGTGGATTTTGTGAATAATAAATAAATAAATAAATAAATATTTACATTACGTTTAAACCGCGCGATCGTGCTAGGGCCTCAGATCTTTATTACGAGACTAGATATTGCCCGCGACTTCGCTCACGTTTTGGTCAGAAATTATCCCACAGGCACGTTGTAAATATAGCCTATGGCACTCTGGGTTAATGTTGCTTTCTATTAGTGAAAGAATTTTCCAAATCAGTTCAATAGATGCAGAGATTAGAAATTAGAGCATTATCTAAAAACAATATCTTAAGAGGGCCCTTCCCGGCGCGTCTATCGTCAATGCGAGCATGGTCGAAACGCTTGTTGTTTCATCCACAGCCACAGCGGCGATTTTCTTTCAACTCCCCTGTCTTACCCCGCCCCGACCCCGCACAACTCGTCTCCCGCGCACCTCATACCGCCTAACGCGATAAAATTGAACGAAAAATTGTGTTCGAAAATTTCTTAAATTTGTTCCAGGAAATACGTGTTTTTGAATAAGTCTTACAAGTGTGTGAAATAAAAGTTAGTCATTAAGAATCTCCATTACATGTGCAAGGTTTCTATCGTGATGATTTCTTTACTTTTAGAGTTTATGAGTACATTATGAACGGCCAAAGTTCAGGTAAAATTTGTGCAAAACAGCCATTTTTGGAGGCTTATACTGAATTTGTTTCTATTTTTTTTTATTTTTTGTTACCATAGAAACCTAGATATAGTGCACAAAATACCTATTAGTTAAAAAAAAAACAAAGATGTGTAACAACTGCATAATCACGTACGAGCGTTTGTATGAAAAGTATGACGGGTTCGCCGCTCTTAATTGGCGCCAACTATGTACGCATGGGGCAAAAATTAAAGGGTGTCCCTTTTCAACTATTTTTTCAACTATTTTTATTTTTTGAATTTTTTCCTTTATTTGTGCTGTGAGACCTTGCTTTTTGCCATATTTCATGATTCTAGGTCAAAGGGAAGTACCCTACAGGTTTTGATTCCCTTGTGAAATCGCATAACATGTGACATAAACAGTCATATCTTTTGATCGCGTTGACTTACAAGTTTGATTTTTTCATTGCTCCTAGAGGTAGCAGACCTGAGTATTTGGTATTTTTTTTAGCTCGATACCGGCACGCAATTCTGAGAAAAAGGGTCTTGACAGACGGACAACAAAGTGACATAAGGGTTCCATTTTGTCGATTGAGGTACAGAACCCAACAAAACAGCTGTTTCCTACACAAGTGCAATGCCACGGTCAAAATGTACGGAACAGCAGATTTTTTTGTTTACCGTGTATATCAGAATACTTCGCAACTACAATAGTTTTCCTTCATGTAGTGTATGTTTTTTTTTTTTTTGGAGATGGCTTCTCGCAGTTCAGCTTCTGAGGCTGGCTACTGCTTAACTGGTCTATCCCTGTGGATGCCTAGAATTTAAGGCCTCCAGCCAGGGGCTGTAGTGTATGAAAAATACTACGAGTATTTGTACAGGTACGATAAACAGAGGAATATTTCTCCAAATCCAAACTTTTCTCCAAACTTATCATGCAACCCACATTGCTAGTAATACAATATATTAACAAACAAAAGAAAATCTATGGACGGCCTTCAGCAGAATAATAAAAAACAACAATACCTGTCTTACAAATTCCTTCTTCAATATAACAGATATTGAGGCAATATGTGTCTTATTGCGTGTGAAACATAAGTGTTACATGGGTTATTTATTGGGGTACCTGGGTGAGTGCTTCTTATTGAGGTTTCCTTTCAGTGGGGTAAATATTGGAATCCATAAGTAGGTCTCTTCTTGTTAGCGTGTTGATGACAATCTAAATTGAGTCAGCCCAGAACTGGACTTCGAGTTTGGCGTCTTCATCAAACAACAGGACACGCAGAACACGATATTAAGTGCCCCATCGTTTGTGGAACAGCACCATATTAACACTCCAAGGTAGACTCATTAATGAATCTCCACCTGAGCAGGTTTGAGAATGGTAGTAGGTCTCTTTGCAAGTATTTAACACTTTCAAAGATGTATTCTTTAAAGTTCACTAGTTCACCTCACTCAAGTGAGCGCACAATTCGAAATCGAACTCATTTGTTTTTAACCACTATGCACGACAGAATTTTGACACATGACACATCAGCTGAATCGGCGGGGTGATGCGCATTGTCAAGAAATTCAAGAATTTTCAGCATTCGATTTTATAATGAAAAATATGTCGCGGCAGCTGTTTCATACGATAAGTTTGTGGTTAATATCTCCAAAAACGTGTTGGTGTCGGTAAAATGGCGTCAGTCTATTGCCAAATATGTGTAAATTACATACCACTACACCCTTCCAAAAATAGGTAACTTAGATGCGCTTGAAATAATGTACATGGACAAGTTTCTCGTTTGCTAAAAAAACTCGAAAGGGCAAAATAAAGACAGTAACATTCTATCTGCGTTCTTATTTTTACCATTATTCATACAAAATTTCATAAAAAAAACACGATCCAAGTCTTGACAAATATTACTAAAAACTCTTAGTGCTGACCGTAAACCCAAGATTCAACATTCGATTAAAGAGTTGCAGTCAGCCTAATCGATTACTCGCAATGAAATCAAGTTTGGAAAAAAAAAGTTGAAACGGAATAAAAACTCCTTGGTATAATTTCAAATAATTATATCATTCTAAAATTAACGTTTATGCTATCTTTTAGAATAATCTTATTTAGTAATTATTCGATGCTTTTGGCTCATTTCAAGAGAAGGAGAATAAATCTCCTCTCCTCCACACTAACTACTAATACTATTACTACTACTACACTATTCTTTACTAATATTATAAAGAGATAAAGTTTGTGAGGTTGTAGGGGTTAAACTCTGGATCTGCTGAACCGATTTTGAAAATTCTTTCACTAATAGGTAGCTACATTATCCGCGAGTGCCATAGGCTATATTTACAATGTGCCCGTGGGATAATTTTCGACCAAAACGCGAGCGAAACCGCAGGCAACAGCTAGTAAATAGACAGACGGACAGATCGACAGACTGACTGACAGACAGATTGACAGACTGACGGACCGACTGACAGACAGACTGGTAGACAGACTGACCGACAGATCGAGAGATAGACAGATAGACAGACTGGCAGACTGATTGAAAGACAGACTGACAGACAGGCCCACAGACAGACTGATCAACAGCCTGACAGACAGACTGACAGACTGACTGCAGACAGGCAAACTGATAGACAGATTGAAAGACAGACTGATAGACAGACTGACAGACGGACAGATCGACAGACTAACATACAGACTGGCAGACAGATTGACTGGCAGACTGATTGAAAGACAGACTGACCGACAGACAGACTGGTAGACAGACTGACCGACAGACTGATTGACAGACAGACTGGTAGACAGACTGACAGACAGACTGGTAGACAGACTGACCGACAGACCGGTAGACAGGCTGACCGACCGACTGACAGACGGACGGGTCGACAGACTGACTGACAAACAGATTGACAGACAGATTAACAGACAGATTGATAGACAGACCGATCGACTGACTGACAGAAAGACTGACAGATTGACAGACCAATTGATACACAGACTGATCGACAGACTGACAGGCAGACTGGTAGACAGACTGGCCCACAGACGGGTAGACAGACTGACCGACAGACCGGTAGACGGACTGACCGACAGACTGACAGACGGACGGGTCGACAGACTGACTGACACATCGAAAGACAGACAGACTGATCGACAGACTCACAGACAGACCGACAGACTGACTGCAGACAGGCAGACTGACAGACAGACTGACAGACAGACTGGTAGACAGACTGGCCGACAGACCGGTAGACAAACTGACCGACAGACCGGTAGACAAACTGACCGACAGACTGACAGACGGACGGGTCGACAGACTGATTGGCAGAAAGATTGACAAACGGACTGATCGACACTCTAACCGACAGACCGGTAGACAGACTGACCGACAGACAGGTAGACAGACTGACCGACATATCGAGAGATAGACAGAGAGACAGACTGGCAGACTGATTGAAAGACAGACTGACAGACAGACAGACCGGTAGACAGACTGACCGACAGACTGACAGACGGACGGGTCGACAGACTGACTGACAGACAGATTAACAAACGGATTGATAGACAGACTGATCGAGAGACTGACAGACAGACTGGTAGACAGACTGACCGACAGACTGGTAGACAGACTGACTGACAGATGGAGAGACAGACAGACTGATCGACCGACTGACAGACAGACAAACAGACTGACTGCACACAGGCAGACTGATCGACAGACTGACAGACAGACTGGTAGACGGACTGACCGACAGACCGGTAGACAGACTGATCGACAGACCGGTAGACAGACTGACCGACAGATTGACTGACAGACAGATTGACAGACTGGCGGACCGACTGACAGACAGACTGACCGACAGACTGGAAGACAGACTGACCGACAGACTGGTAGACAGACTGACCGACAGATCAAGAGATAGACAGATAGACAGACTGGCAGACTGATTGAAAGACAGACTGACAGACAGACTAAAAGACTGACTGACAGACAGGCAGTCTGGCAGACAAATTAAACGACAGACTGACAGACAGACTGACCGACAGACTATAAGACTGACTGCAGACAGGCAGACTGATAGACAGATTGAACGACATCCTGTGGTGGCCAAAAATTACTTTAACCACTATGCACGACAGAATTTTGACACATGACACATCAGCTGAATCGGCGGGGTGATGCGCATTGTCAAGAAATTCAAGAATTTTCAGCATTCGATTTTATAATGAAAAATATGTCGCGGCAGCTGTTTCATACGATAAGTTTGTGGTTAATATCTCCAAAAACGTGTTGGTGTCGGTAAAATGGCGTCAGTCTATTGCCAAATATGTGTAAATTACATACCACTACACCCTTCCAAAAATAGGTAACTTAGATGCGCTTGAAATAATGTACATGGACAAGTTTCTCGTTTGCTAAAAAAACTCGAAAGGGCAAAATAAAGACAGTAACATTCTATCTGCGTTCTTATTTTTACCATTATTCATACAAAATTTCATAAAAAAACACGATCCAAGTCTTGACAAATATTACTAAAAACTCTTAGTGCTGACCGTAAACCCAAGATTCAACATTCAGAAATGTGAAATCCAAAAAAAAAAATTGCTTCAGGTAATCATTCTGATGATATTTATCTTTATTTTTAAAACTTATAGATAGTCTCCTAACTTTCCGTTGAACTAACAGCGTGAGATTTGGCATTTACATTTACATTTTTTTTTCATTTTTTGCATTTACCCACGGGGAGGCCTTGCTTGGGAACCAAATAAATTTTTTTCTAAGGGCCCAAGACCTGGGTATTCTATATCCAACCACAGATAATATAATACTTCGTCCAACCGACCAAACAATAGAAAAATATTTATTTTTAAGTAATTCAACAAAAAAATACTTAAGTCTCTTTTTAAAAATTTTAGTTTTGCCGTTTCAGTAAACGGCAAAACTAAAAATTTTACCAGCGGTAGCAGCGGTTGATACCGCTGCTACCGCTGGGTGATACTGATGTATACCGCATCATTATATTATGCTATTCAGCGTTGAGTAGTGTCATCCTGAAAAGATAATCCTGGCTGAAGGATAAAATACGATTGAAATTATGTCTATTCATCCAAATTGAACGAGTATATAGATACTCGTTCAATTTGGATGAATAGACATAATTTTTTATTTTTTTTTAATTTTTTTTTACGGTTAATAGCCCAGACACGAAACTTTGTATAGACAAAGTTTCGTGTCTGGGCTATTAACCGTTGAGGAGTTTCCTCGTGAGGAGAAGATCCTGGCTGCAGGATGATGTCATGATAGAAATCATATTTATTCATCAAATATGAACGCATATAATTTTTTTCTTATCTGTGCTATTAACTGTTAAGGAGTTCCGTCATGAGAAGACGATCCTGCTTGCAGGATAAAGTCATGAAAGAAATTATCTATATCTATCAAAATCAAACGCGTAGATAGAGTTTTGTGTCCGCGCTATTAACCGTTAAGGAGTTCTCTCGTGAGGAACCGATCCTGGCTGCAGGACTAAGTAATGTTTCTCATAAGAATGTATTGTCACCAGAACAAAAAGTGTGTGCAAAATTTCAGCTCAATCGGTATAGGGGAACTGGTTTGAAATTCAGTTTCAAGATTGGCCAATACTTACTAACAAATTAAGTAGACAATTTAAATACAATATAAAATTGAACAGCGAATGCATTCATAATTTAAATTTTTATAAGTCTATACTTATAAAAATTTAAATTATTCGTTTTTATTCTATAATAAAAACGGCGCGAATTTAGCCATAGTTAGTCTGTGCTGTTTGTTGTGCCGGTTTTAGTACAACAATTTACGAAAAACTATTAAAATGACTATTATAAACTTAAAAAAATAATTAGTGTTTATTTATTGTATTTTACGCTTAAAACAAAATTATTTTAATTTCAATCTATCAATTTTTTAAATTCCTTAGTTTAATTTCTCGATTTGATCGAAATTTACAAAAAAAGAATCGATTGAAATAATCGCTTCCACACATTAAGATAACAAAAAAAAAAAAAAATGGTCGTCAATTTCGAATATAAATTGAGGAGTGGTAATGAATATTACGAGTTATTGGTCCCGCATTAGTAAACTACTCTAGGATCATTACCACTGCTTACTTAAATTGAACTCTGGATTAATTCGTCACATAATTAAATGACAAGTTAATCATTCTCAACATACTGGAGCTTGGATGTCCGAAAACCACTATTTTCATGATTTTTAGCCTCGGCCAGCACTGCCGTCAAAATGGCGATGACCGTATTTACGCACTTGGATTTTTTAAGGGTAAATTAAGAAACTTGCGCGCTAAAGACAGAAGTTTTAATGGCGAGGACATGTGAACTTTTTATCCAACTCTCTTAATTAGCGCACACTCATAGCATTTGATAATCGGAATATTAAATATTTACTTTTTTAATGAGGATGACGTATGACTTAAACGCTTGCCCCTTTAGGGGCCGGTACCAAGTCAGCGGAGGTTTGTGTGTCGTTATGGTTAAAGTAAATCATTGCGACAGCGAGACTCCGTTCGAATTTCGAACGTGATGTTTATAGAAATTACTATTTGGCTGTCTATATAAATTAGAGCTACTTAACCTCATCTAACCCGAAACTTATTCCAAACAGAGAGAAATATATTTCAATAATTATTTAGATAATCATTGTCATACTGTGCCGACCCCAAATAAATTAGGTTAGGGGCAAGCTAATGATGATTAGGATGAAGAACTATTGTCATACTACATTGTTGGATAAACGCAAAATACTTTAGTAACTATTATGTATTGAGTACATAAGAGGATGTCTGAAAGTGGCGCCGGTGACTGAAAAGTTTTGTGGTAATCGGTTGTCGTGGTATGGACATGTGATGCGGAGGAATGAGGACAATGTTAGTAGGAATGTAGATGACTATAAGAGTAGAGGAAGACCATAGAACGATGAATGGACTGTGTGAAGGATGATATGGCACGAAAGGCGGTATCTGATGAGATGACGAGTAATGGAGAAATATGGAAGAAGAAGACATGCTGCGCCGACCACAAATTAATTGGAATAAGGGCAGGAGACTTATGATGATGGTCACTAACGCTGAAAACAGGACAAACTCAAACTCAAAACTCAAAGCATTTATTTCAATTAGACCATTACAGGCACTTTTGAAAGTCAAACAAAAAAAAAGCTAAGCTACAGTCACAGTCACAAGGCATAATAACTTGAGAAAGTACTGTAGTTGCACATTCCAAAGCGTAGATCTCTATGGAGAAGAATGGGCAAACTCCATGGACACTCTTTTTAATAAAAATATTATTACAAAATCTGACAGTCACTATTACTAGGTACAGTTTACTTCTTTTTACAGTTTATCCGTGATCATGGTGCTTGCAACAGCGCCGAAATATCGGGAACTCAAAACAAATAGTGAACATGGTAAATGTCCCGTTATTAGCGTTAATGATAGTCTTCCTTCACAACTTATTTTCTGGGATTATTGTCTTGAAAAGTGGAAAATAACTTTATTTTCCGCAGTCGGTGATATTTCATTGTTTCATTGACTTCTTTGCCGACTTCGGAAAGTTAATAAAATGTACATGGGATCACCGCGCGAGCTTCCTCAACCAAATGAAAAAAGCATCACTTAAATTGGACCAGTAATCACGGAGAAATCGGAGAAAATAAATGAATAAGCAATTGCTGGTGGAATACAATAACCTCCTGTTTTGTTAGAAGTCGGTTAAAAAGACAATCACCTCATTTCTCTTAAACTTTTTTCACTCCACTAAAGAACTAATGGGCCCCTGTCAATGGGCCCCTCCCCTGCTTAATAGACAATGACAGCGGGAGCTGTTAAATTAACAAAGTGCACTTAAGAGGCACCTCTTAGGATCGGACTACAGATTAGGACCGGCCGGAGTTTGGCACAATGATAAATTGAGTTGCGTCGTGTTGGAATTAGGGAGGTAGCATGTTGGGGAAAGTGTTTCCTTACATGGATTACGTAAGACTGGGTTTATACTTGTACCTTCCTACTTATAAACATCATTCTGAACCACCCCCACCCACATAGCGCCCCTTAAACAACTGCAAACCTACATGGTCAAAAAGTGCTGTTTTTTTGTTATAAGTATCGTATACAGGTTGTAACAAGACCCTTCACGAAGCCGTCAACCAAGCATCATGTACATCAAACTAAGTAACTTCAAGCAAAAATTATTGCTGGGAAACGACTTTTTTTTTGGGGTGAAAAATCATGTTTTACGGTAGGACTCAATGTAACGCACTCAAAACATTGTGTTGGTGGATGGATTGAATAGTACGCGTCGTGGAGGTGTTTACAGTAAAAATCTCACATTAAAAACATGTATTAAAAAAAAACTTGTAACTAGAAAGCCCCCAATATCTCCGTAACTAGAAAGTTCCCAGGTATGGTGTAGAACAAAAAAAATATCGCAATGACGAGAACAGCAAGCTTTCGGCTTCGTTAAGGGTCTTGTTACACCCTTTAAGTGTACCTACCAAGTGTAATAATTATTTATGTACCTTATACCGCAACCAAGTTGTTTCTCTAAATACACATACTTGGGATGGTTTAACCGCTACACCAAAAGCTTTGTATGTTTGTTTGTGCAAAACAAGAAACCGCTAGACTGCTTTACGTGAAACTTTTGCTCAGTTGCAAGTTTAGAATGCATAGAACTTTGTGTTATTGTGTTTATTCGGTACATTATTGTGAGGAATTTTGCTTGCTTTGGTTATTCAAACTAAGCGTATCACCACGCCTGTCATCCCTGAAGGGTTAGACATAGGCTTACCTAATAGTGGAAATGTGCGTCGATGGGTTCGCGGCAATCATGCGGAAGCGATGCGCTTACATGATGGCGCGCTTGCGCTCGTCCTCCAATGGCATCCTGAATGTGTTTTCAGACCGGTGGGACTCTCCCCTTTTACGAAGGTGGGTAAGAGTTCAGACACACGTCTTATCCAAATAGACTGGTGCACCATTGAGCGAACAGTTCAATGGTGCATTAGTTTTTTATGATTTCTAATTTAATACTAACATTAGGTTAAGTTATTCTACTAACACTATATGGATTTTTGTATCTGAAATAAAATATTTGAATTGAATTGAATTGAATAGTAAATCCATTTATTTTTCAGTCCCATGAAATAGGTGGCGAGTTTATCCAATAATAACGATAATTGAATTCTACCCATAATTTAATTATTGTATACATTTAGCTAAGGATTGTTTACGGAACCAGAAGTGATAAAATTATTCTGTAAAGTTCACTAGTTCACCTCAGTCAAGTGAGCGCACACAATTCCAAAGCGAACTCATTTGTTTTTAAAAGTAAATAAATCATCGCGGATTCACAACAGAAACAGAAACAGAAATATTTATTTGTAAGAATGTAGTGTTACATATTATGGTGTTATGGGTTTGTTTAAGTCTTTAACATTCTGCCACAACTTATGGTGTAGAAATATTCAGATGTCACACATATATTAGAAATTAAACAAGTACATAATTTTAAGATTTGTGATTTACAATAGGTCCAACACAATGTCCAACATGAATTAATATTATTGTAATTAGCTAATCGTTAATTTAAAATCAGTGTCAAAATTAAGTTGCAATCAATCAATTTAAGTAGTTCTTGAATTCTTACAATACTCCATAAATTCTCCCATGTCATAAAAGCAATTATCCAATAACCAACTTGTCACCTTTTTCTTGAACATGGGTATAGGAAGTTCCTTAAATAAGTTAGGCAACTTGTTATACACCTGAATGGCATTGACATATACATTTCTCTTATATATTTGCAATCTCCAGTGAGGTACATTCAATTCATATTTCATAGTCCTAGCAGAAGCTTTTTTGTGACTCACTTCTGCTTGCATGAGAAAATAGTGAGGATGTTGTTCTACTAGCATGCATAGCAAACAACGCATGCGTAGCATGCAACGAGACACCGTTCGAATTTTGAAGTGTATTATGCAAGAGTTTATAATTAAAATGTATAAGTGAAAGTAAGGGGTGTAGTGTATAAATAAATACCGACATGCCTTACTGGTGGGGCGAGCAGTGGTGGGGGTGCGGTCAGTGAGTCGCTTCACTGACAGCACACTCTTTGCTTGTCCGCCGTGCGAGTAAGACGTGCGCATTAAAACCAAACTGTGTTGTTTTATTTTACTACGTGCCTAAGAGTGACCTGTACAAGTGGCGACCCTGCCAGGATACAAAATATAAGGTACGTGCCGAATAAAATAATAATAAAAACTGAGTGTTTACAAAGTAACCAAGAGGTAAATCGGTAGCAAATCAGTTGTTGTTTAGTGATGCCTTACATAATAATTTTCTAATTTGTTACTACCTATCTCTAAATTATTTTAAGCAATCCTTGGAATAAATATTATAATGGTTTTAAGTTGTTATAATAAAACGTTAAAGGCAGTTGTTATTCCAAAACGAAACTGATTTAGTTACATTGATTGGTACCTAAATATTCGTAAAATAACGAAACTTGTAGTACGTCAATGATAGATGCTGTGATTATTGGCAGAAAATAATTGGAGTGTTGTTAAGAATACTAAGCGAATTAAATACACATTTTGAACAATAAAGTGATATTGTGGGTTTAAGTAAATAATTGAAGACTATTGTTATCTAATTATGATCGTGAGGAACTTAGATGTAGATATTATGCTTGTTATACTGTGTGGCTCCTTATGAATACCAATTATTAATTTTAATTTGCGTTCTTGAGTAACCTTGGTCCCAGTGATAGACATTCCCTGTGTTCAAATTAACAGGTTTTCTTCTGTCAATAATCATAGTTAACATTGTCGTCAGAGGTAGTTTGCTTAAGCAAACGGTACCTAAATGGTCTTGATATGGATAACAGTCTAAATAGACTGGGGTAAATACCATAAGATCAAGAGGTAGTTCGATTAATTCGGAACAGTACCTAAAAAGGAAATTAATTCTTCCTTCCAGGTAGACCACAAGTATGTCGCACATACCACCTCTAGAGTCTTTGGACTGTGACGGTGATCCAGCTTCAGTTGGTTTACGCTGGGAAAAGTGGAAACGTGCATTAGGATTGTACCTAACGGCCACCAATGTTACCACACCTGAGGCAAAAAGGGCTTTGCTCTTACACATGGGTGGGTTATCCCTCCAAGAAATATATTATAATATTCCTGGTGCACATGTAGAAAGTACTAGTGATAACAATGATGTATTCACTGTTGCTGTCAACAAGCTTGACGAATATTTTGCCCCTAAACAAAGCCGTGTTTATGAGCGTCACTTGTTCAGGCTCATCAAACAAGAAAGTGGGGAAAAATTTGACAAGTTTCTCGTTAGACTCAGACACCAGAGCTCCAAATGCAAATTCACTGCCCCTGATGAACACATGATCGATCAAATCACCGAGAAGTGTGAGTCAGCCAAATTAAGAAAAACAATTCTGACCCTTGGTGATGATGTTACCCTTGACAGGGTTATTTCCGAAGCCAACGCTTTAGAGACTGTAAATCGACAACTCAATAACTTTGGGTTGCCGGGATTAAGTAAAGATCTGCCAGTTAATAGAGTGGAAGCTTCTAATAAGACTGCAAATGCAAATTCATGTGTGCGTTGTGGTGGCAGTCATTCAAGTGATATTAAATCTTGTCCAACCCGAGATAAGAAGTGTCTTAAGTGTGGGTTTATTGGACATTTTCGCAAACAGTGTAGGACTAGGGCAGAAAAACGCAAAAATAATGATATCTCTTCTAAACCTAGTAAGAAATCCAAAAGGAAGTCTGAAGAGGTAGATTATGTTTTTCATATTGATAATGACGACACGATTAAATGTACGCTAGGGGGTGTTGAAATTGAGATGTTAATAGACTCTGGCAGCAAATGTAATATAATTAACGATGTAACGTGGCAAATTCTCAAGAAGAATGGAGTCCTTGTTGAAAATCAAGTAAAATCTCCCAACAAGAGATTTATGGCCTACGGAAGTCGTAATGCTTTAACCGTACTCGGGTCTTTTGACTCTACCATAACAATTCGTAACAATTTTTCCAAAGCCAAAGCCACATTTTTTGTTGTAAAAGATGGCACTAGAAATTTACTCGGGAAAGACACCGCCACGTGCCTTGGTGTTCTAAAAATTGGATTAGGAGTAAATGCAGTCGACGGCAAGTTCCCTAAATTTAAAGATGTTCAAATTCATATCCCTATAGATAAATCAATTAAACCAGTGGCTCAACCTTGTCGAAGAGTCCCTGTCCCGCTAGAGTCTAAAATTAATAAAAAAATCCAAGAGCTTGTTGAGTTAGACGTTATAGAGCCAGTTAATAGCCCATCTGACTGGATCTCTCCATTGGTACCTGTTTTAAAAGCGGATGGCGATGTCCGCATCTGTGTAGACATGAGGAGAGCCAATCGAGCTATCATAAGGGAAAAGCATCCTTTACCCACTATGGAACAATTAATTCCAAAGTTTAGAAATGCTAAAACATTCTCCAAACTAGATTTAAAGAATTCATTTCACCAATTAGAGATAAGTGAAGACAGTAGACACATTACGACATTTATTTGTAGCCAAGGATTATTTAGGTACAAGCGTCTCATGTTTGGAATCTCATGCGCTCCCGAATATTTTCAAAAAAATTTAGAAAGGGTTCTCTTGCCTTGTACAGGAGTCGTTAATTTCATTGATGACATAGTCGTTTACGGTAGCGACGAGGCCGAACATAGTACAAGGCTCAAAAAAGTCTTACAGGTTTTAAAAGACAACAATGTTCTGCTAAATGATAAAAAATGTTCATATGGAGTAAATCAAATTGATTTTCTTGGTCATCAGTTATCTTGTAAGGGAGTTAAGCCTCTCGACAAATATGTAAAGGCAATAGAGTCGTTTCGAGAACCAACAGTCATTGAGGAAGTACAAAGCTTCTTAGGGTTAGTAAATTATGTAGGAAAATGGATCCCTAATTTAGCTACATGGACCGAACCTTTGCGCGAACTCCTAAGACTAAAACTAGGGAAAGGTGTGGATATCACCTCTTATTGGCACCATAAACAAACACAGGCTTTTGATGGGTTGAAACGTGCCATGACTCAAATCAAAACTTTAGGGTACTATGATCCGCTTGACCGTACCCAAGTCTATGCCGACGCTAGTCCAGTTGGTTTGGGAGCTGTGCTCGTCCAACATGGCACTAATGGTCCCCGAATAATCGCATATGGCAATAAGAGTCTAACAGACCGTGAGAAACGGTACTGTCAGACCGAGAAGGAGGCTCTTGCCTTGGTTTGGGCAGTGGAACATTTTGATATGTACCTATTTGGATAGGATAGTTTTGAACTTGTTAGTGACCACAAGCCGTTAGAGGTGATATTCGGAACCGATTCTAAACCGTGTGCGAGAATTGAGCGTTGGGTACTGCGCCTACAATCGTACAATTTTAAAATAGTCTATAGCCCTGGCAAGAAAAATATTGCAGACTCACTGTCAAGACTTTGTTCGGATAATAAGTCTCCACAGCCTTTTGATGATGATAATTATTTGAACCTAGTTGTTGATCAATATCGTCCTATAGCAATTACTTTGCGTGAGTTAAGGCAAGCTTGTGCGGGAGATTCAGAGCTGAAGTTAGTCAGGAATGGAATATACAACAATAGCTGGTCAACATTTATAAGGTCTTTGAACAAGAACTTTGTTTTCAAGACAATTTACTGTTGCGTGGGAATAAAATAGTTATCCCGTCATGTTTGAGGTCAAGAGTTTTAGCAGCTGCTCATGAAGGCCACCCGGGCATTGTAGCCATGAAAATGAGACTACGTTCTAAAGTATGGTGGCCCAAAATTGACAGAGATGCTGAACATTGTGTTAGAGCTTGTAAGGGTTGCACTCTGGTTTCTGCTCCAAATCCTCCTAACCCCATGCGCAGAAGAGAACTGCCAATACAGCCCTGGATTGATATAGCAATAGATTATCTTGGACCCTTACCTACCGGACATTATCTTTTAGTCATTATAGACTATTATAGCAGATATAAATAAATTAAAATTACTAAAAACATAGATTCTGCACACACCATTAGCATGCTTAAAGAAGTATTTTCTCGGTTAGGCACACCCGTAAGCGTTACCGCTGATAATGGTCGGCAGTTTGTTAGTTCAGAATTTGAAAGTTTTTGCAAAGAATTTGGTATTCAATTGTTTCATAGTATTCCCTATTGGCCTCAACAAAATGGCGAAGTTGAGAGGCAGAACCGTAGTATATTAAAACGTTTACGGATTAGCCAAAGTCAAAAATCTAATTGGCAAGATGATTTGCTCATATATCTCACTATGTATAATAGCACCCCCAACTCCGTCACAGGTAAAACTCCCGCAGAACTCTTTTTCAGACGTCAGTTTAGAGATAAACTGCCTTCCATTGTGGATATAGAATTTACTGACCCTGGAGCTAGTGACAGGGATAGTGAAATGAAAAGTAAAGGAAAAGAATATGCAGATAGGAAGAGGCACGCGACGGAATCTAGTATAGATATCGGAGAAAAAGTATATGTCAAGAATACAATAAAGGAAAACAAGTTGTCCACCACATTCAAGGATACGACACATACAGTGGTAAATAAAGAAGGGAACGATGTCGAATTGGTAAATGATGATAGTGGACAACGGTTACGTAGAAATATAGTACATTTGAAGAGAGTTGAAGGAAAGTGGGAAGTTTGCACAAATGAGGACGATAAATCTTCAGGAAACAACGATACCGTCGATAACAATGTGTGTGAAGAAAATTAATAAGTTGATTGTTTTTCAGACCATTATTAAAATTATTTGATGATTGTTCTTGAAATAAATTGATTTGTATTTGATTATACTTATACGAAATAATTCTATTTTTTCTAATTTTGTAAAAGGTAGATGTAGTGTATAAATAAATACCGACATGCCTTACTGGTGGGGCGAGCAGTGGTGGGGGTGCGGTCAGTGAGTCGCTTCACTGACAGCACACTCTTTGCTTGTCCGCCGTGCGAGTAAGACGTGCGCATTAAAACCAAACTGTGTTGTTTTATTTTACTACGGGCCTAAGAGTGACCTGTACAAGGGGTACGGGTAAAATGTCAACGTTCAGAACATCGAAAATTTAAATATCGAACGACTATAAAACTGAAAATTTAAATTACGTAAGTAATATTGTCGAATGGTTAGATAACCTACATCCAATATATCTAAAATCTAATTATAGATAAACGTGACATCAAAAGGCTTAAATATTGAAGTACAGAGTATCTAGTGACCTAAATATCGAAGTGCAGAGTATCGAATGTCATAAATATCGATATATATATAAATGTTGAACAGAAACAAACCGCTGCAAAACCGACTCAACGTGGTCTTGTCTGCCTTACCCCTAGAGTGTAATTTAAAAAGCTGCTGGAGCCTCGCAGTGCGGGAGCCATGACAGAAACCATAACGATTTTCGATATTACGATACAATCGATTTTTAAATGTTCGATGTTTTGAACGTTGACATTTTACCTGTAGGTATTTTAATGTTCGACATTCAAATATGTACCCGAATGTAATAGTACTTTTAGGCAACCAAGTATAAAATTAAAAGTGCGGGACAAAGATTTTTTTACAAAAGTAAAATCAACTACCTGTGAAATTCAGACTGACTTAGCAACAGTATAAAGTTACTGCCTAGCTAGGCAGGACCAATTTCTTAAAGTTTGACCTTAAACCGTAAAACGAAGATGAAAAATAAGGCAGTAAAAAATGCCAAATTGTACCTACAGGTTATATTTCAAAAGAAAGTCATTTGTGTACCTTTTGAATTTTTACTCATTTTAATTCCGCCGTTTGAAACTCGACCTTGTATCAAATATTTCGTGAAGGAAGCTTGAAATCGGAGTTCGTTTTCGCTTTGTTGGAAAGTCAGAGATAAAATTGACACCTTTTCTCAGTCCTTGTCTATACAAATGACTAAAATTGAAGTGTCTGTATGTAATGTTCTTACTGAATGCATATAAAAGTATAATATTATTATACGGTATCTATAAGAAAAAAAAAACATATTTTTTAGTTTTGTGTTCTGTTTGTTCCGGCTAATCTCCGAAACGGCTACACCGATTTTTACGGTGCTTTTGCTGGAAGATAGCTGATGTTATAGGGAGTCACTTAGTTTAGTTTAGTTTTATTTTAGAAAAAAGATTAGGGGCCCGTGCAAAAAAGTTACAACCCTTGAAATCGTTAACAAAATCCGATTCAGATTATAGATTAGAGATATTCCATAAATTCAAAGTGTTATTAAGTTTTTCAATTAGAAATTTCACAGTACTTACTTTCTTCTTTATCGTGTGTTTACGTGTTTAGTGCCTAACCTGGTGTCAGAGTTTTTATGCCGCCAATAGGCCTCTGACTTGGCACCCCGGAGGCGCAAAAAATCATCGGTTTTTTCTTTCGGATTTTGTTAATGATTCTATTTGTGTGTCATATTGTGTATTCAGTAAGTAAAAGTCTTGTCAAAATCGGTCCAGCCGTTTTAGAAATTAGCTGGAACAAACAGACGGTGAGACAGAGAAAGAAAATTTAAAAAAAATAGTCTTGTTTTAAGTAGGTACCCTAAACTTAGAGTTTTAAATGCATTTAGTAAAAAACTTACCTTATTTATTTGTATAGATTACCTACATCGGCATACAATTTGGTATTATAATATCTTTCAAAACCACAGAGCTTTCATCGGAATGTTAACAATAACACTAACTTGTCAGAACAGTTGGCTATGGTTGGCTGAAATAACAGACAATCATAGCCAACTACAGTTGACTGAACAAGTTTACCTGCTCCAATTAACTTCAGATATAATATGTATATCGATGTGTGAAACAAAAGAACGCAATATTATCATAGACTGGCAACATAATAAAGAATCAAAGTGGATGTGTTATTCTACAGCGTGTAACAGAAAGGGTATAATCATATGGAATACTGTGGTACGGACCATCAAACTGAACAACTTTCTCTGTGGGACCACCAAATAATCAGCTGTCCTATTCAAAATTTCAATACCTACTCGACCCAAATGTATGGGACAGTTGGGTCGAGTAGGTATTGAAATTTTGTATAGGACAGCTGATTATTTTTTACGATTTCCATGGTGGTCCCATAGAAAAAGTTGTTCAGTTTGATGGTCCGTACCACAGTATTCCATATGATTATACCCTTTCTGATACACGTTGTATAAAGTTTGGTAAAAACCTCATTCAATTGACCACAAATAATTCGAAAGCGAACTCATTTGTTTAAAAGTAAATCAACGCGGATTCACAACTAGACAACGTTCGAATTTCGAAGTCATGTTCATAATAGCACATAAACATAAATAACATCACTCCTGTAATCCGAGAAGGGTAAGGCAGAGGTGTACCCATTAGTATACCCACATATCGCCAATTATGCTAAAGTCCCATGTAATAGAGGGCGAGCCCTATAGCCATCAACCGGCCACAAATCCGTGAGTCCGTGGCTGATACTGAAAAATCCTGATGAAAAACCCAATAATATTATTCCCGACTTGGAAATCGAACCCATGGCGTCATACTCAGCGGTAGTGCTTGCGACTACTAGACCAACGAGGCAGTTTAAATAAATATAATATATGATCATCGTCTGCCTAGCCTTTTCCCAACTATGTTAGGGTCGGCTTATAGTCTAACCGGATGCAGCTGAATACCAGTATTTTACATGGAGCGATTGCCTATCTGACCTCCACAACCCAGTTAGCACTGGGTCATACGATACCCCTTGGTAAGACTGGTTGTCAGACTTTTTGGGCCACTGACTGCCTGTAACGACTGTCAAAGATCTAAATGACAGCCGGGACCAACGGCTTAACGTGTTTCCCGAAGCACGGAGAAAAACGGTATGTAATGGGTGGTCACCCATCCACAGTCCAACCTAGGCAAGTGCGGCTTAACCTTAAGATAGAACCGAGTGACTATTTTTATTTATCCACGAGCTCTTCCTTCTATTATTATATTTATATAAATGTAATAATAATATTTAATAAATTCAATAAAATAAACGGAGGCAATGCATTTTTATATCATTAGCAAAGATTACAGAAAAATATAAGATCTACTCAATCTATCTGTGAGCTATCAGCCAACTTACTAGAGATAGACTATTTCTATTTCTTGTAAGCACAGGAAAATACGGTGATGAGAAAAACAGACAATAGAGAAGCAAAACAATCAATGGAAAGGGAAATATATTATTATCCTTATCTATTGTTTGTGTAGTTAATAGTAACGATGGATAGATAGCTTGATTATCTATCTGCAAAAGAGCTTCCACAAAATCAGTTACGAGCGTCAACGTTTTACAGCTTTTGATACAAACTTTAAACTCATTAGTTTTCGAAACTACTGAACCGATTTTAATGAAACTTCATACGCATGCAAGATACAAATGTCAAAAAAATTGACACAGAACATTTTCTCTAAACATAATTTGAAAATTCGAACGGTGTCTCGTTGTGAATCCGCAACGATTTAGTTGAAAAACAAATGAGTTCGCTTTCGAATCGTGTGCGCTCACTTGAGTGAGGTGAACTAGTGAACTTTACAGAATCTTGTCAATCAATGCTCATTTTTAGGGTTCCGTAGCCAAATGGCAAAAACGGAACAATAAAATAGATAGACATAGATATAGCTTCGTCATGTCTGTCTGTCCGTATGTCACAGCCACTTTATTCCGAAACTATTAGGACTACACAGTTGAAACTTAGTAGGTAGATAAAAAACAAAAATAAAAAAGTAAAAGATTAAGGGTTTTAATTTTTTATTTTACCCAAACATGGAACTGAAACTAAAATATATTTTTTTCATCATACCTATGCGGGGTGTCTATAGATAGGTCTTTAAAAATAACAGAGGAGATTACATTGAGGTTTTTAAAACCATTTTTTCTCAAACTCAATCTTTTGAAAGATAGACACTTCCAAAGTAGTAAAATGTGTCTAATTTCTAAAGTAAGAGGAGGAAAATTAAAAAAAAATGTAGAATTGTAGAACGTAAATAAAACTTTAACCCTCCTATTAATAAACACAGACTAAAGTTATTCCAAGTTTAAACCTTTGAAAATGTATGGTTATTCCTTAGTTATTCCCTGGTGTAATTTTATTCCGTGTTTATTAATAAGAGGGTAAGATTTTACGTTTAGTTTTTGAGAAATGACTCCATTAACATCCTATGAAAAACAAATTAAGTTTTGCTGTTGAATGTAAGACAATACAACATATTATTATGAATGAGCCTTCTAAATATTTTTAGTATATTGTTTGGTGCTACGAAATCCAGTGTGTGTGTAAGTACGACTCGCACTTGACCAGTTTTTAAAGGTAGCAGTTAGAACAATTTAAAGTCCAATATCGCTACTAAAACCAGGATAAGTAAACGTACCATAGTTATTACTCTACAGATCAATAGGGATCTTTTAAGAGAAACTCCGTCTCAATAGATCAAAGTTCAAGCAGAATTGCTGACCTTTCCAGCTGTCGACTGTTTGTCGGATTTAAGACAGAATTGTAATTGACTGCCACTTTCATATCTACTGTTCTAGTTTTATTTTCTAGGGAGAAAAAAGCTTTGACTGCCTCGTTGGTCCAGTGGTCGCAAGCGCGACTGCTGAGTATGAGGTCTTTGGTTCGATTCCCAGGCCGGACAAAGTGTTATTCGGTTTTTCCATCAGGAATTTCTCAGTAGCAGCCACGGAGCCTGATTTTGTGCCAGGTTGATAGCAATAGGCTCGCCCCCTATTACATAGGACTTAAATATAATTGGCGAAATGTGGGTGTACTATTAGGTACACCTCTGCTGGATCACTGGATTACAGGCGTGGTGTTCTGTTATATTGTTATATTAAAACAGGGACACACGTATGTTTGTGATCAACACCGCTATCCTTGCCTCATAAGTACGTTTTCACCAGATTTTTTTTTTTAGCAATAAATAAATAAATATCGCTGAATATTACACACAGCGCCATCTAGGTACCACACTAAGCAACGAGGCTTGTGTCGTGGACACCAGATAATTTATAATACTACATAGATACTTTTTGTTTGTAAATACATACTTAGTATGCGTATAGCAATGATATCTTATGATCGCTTCAATTATGCCCAATCGGCTAGGAGTAATATGGGTGTAAAAATACCCTTGACGAAGCCGAAAGGCACTTGCTCTTCCCGTCATTGCGGTTATTTTTTTTTTGTTCTAGACCATATCTGGGAACCTTCTAGTTAAGGAAATATTGGCGGTCAAAGTTCAAACTGTTTCACAAAGAAGTCAAGTTTGAATGTTATTGCTTTAAATACCTCCACGACCCCGTACTGTTTAATGCATCTAGCAGCACAATGTTTTGAGTACGTTACATTGAGTCATACCGTAAAACGTAGGACACATACGTGTGTTCCTAACTTCGTTTTTTTAATATTTATTTTGTACCCTATCACAATGTTTTTATTTAACCCATAGGTTGACTGGTAGAGAATGCCTTATGGCATTAAGTCCGCCTATGTCCCACTATTGTACATGAAGTTTAAATCACTACATAGTATAAAACAAAGATCTTTAGAATTTTTCGATTTTTCGAATCTTTGGATCTTTAAAACTACACAACGGATTTTGATGCGGTTTTTTACTAATAGATAGAGTGATTCAAGAGGAAGGTTTATATGTATACATTTAAACACATAACATTGCATCCCACCCGTGCGAAGCCGGGGCGGGCCGCTACTGAATAAATAAAACGTGATTTTTCACCCAAATAAAAGTCGTTTCCCAGCAATAATTTTTGCGTAGAGTTACTTAGTTTGATGTACAGAATGCTTGGTTGACGACTTCGATAAGGGTCTTGTTACACCCTGTAGGTATTAAATTCACTCACATGTTGCCAGTAACATTTTAAGTTCCATTTTATAAAGGGACGAGCCTACTGTCACCATCGGGGCACGGACAATAATAGTGTAAATAATAACTATTAAATATTATGGCGGCCATGTACCTAAAAGTTAATTTCCCTTGGGATGACCGTCCTTTCAAATGACAGGGTTACAGAAATAGTGGTTGATAAAATTGTTAAAGGCATGGTTTCGTGATATTTTATTTTTTATGCAGTTTTATTGTTTTTATAGTTGAAGTTGAAGAATTTATATAAATACATAAATGGTGTAACAAGACCCTTAATTAATGAAGCTGAGGGGTCCGCAAGGGCCGATGCCTGCCGGGGCTGCGGGACTGTTCGAAAGAGATACCGTGGCCCTGGAACACAAAGGGCGATGAAGGAACATGGATGGGTTTTAGTCGGTAAAAGTCTAACACTCCTTCCTGCTCAGCACAGAGTGGGAGAAGTCATTTGATGATTTCGCATCCGAAAAAAAAGAAGAAAAAAAGGCACTTGTTCCCAAACCTGGGAATCTTCTAGTTACGGAGATATTGGGGGTCAAAGTTCCGACATTTTTACAAGTTTTTTTTTAAATACTAGTTTTTAAATAATAGGTAACTTTGCTTTAATTACCTCCACGATCCCTGTACTATTCAATCCACCCATCAGCATAATATTTTGAGTGCGTTACATTGAGTCCTACCGTAAAAAAAAAACACCCAAAAAAAAAAGTCGTTTCCCAGCAATAATTTTTTGCGAAAAGTTACTTAGTTTGATGTATTTACATAATGCTTGGTTGGCGGTTCTACGAAGGATTAGTTTACACACTGTATTTAGAATTATTCAAAAGACAATCTCAGATACTAATCTGCATTGTCCTCATGGGAGTTCAACAATATATTGTCTGGACCTTAAAAGACTATGACCTTTTTTTTTTTTCGGATGGGAAATCATCAAATTGAAGTAGTATTAGTGCTCCGTTGCAAGGCCTATTTATACTACTTGCGATAATATATAATTATAGCGGAGTAGCTACTAAAGCGATTTAGCAACAGGTGTTATAATAAAATTCCAAGCGAGAAGCGACAGAGGTATATTAAGACAGTAAAGAGTACAAGCAGTAAATGAGTAATAATCACATCGGGACACAGATATTTATAGTCCCAGGTAAACAATCTACGTCACCGCCGTAATGAACGGCCTCCGTGTGTGCGTCGTCGTCCTAGACAAAAGGATCGCAAGCGGCCGGTCGTCTGCGTGTGCGCCTCGCTACGCACACATAGTTGGCTTCAGAGGTGGCGTGATTTCTTGCTGAGGTCTCACCGTTCATAAGCGGCGGCGGATGTCGTAGCGGTTTTGGTCGCTACACTACTCCCCCGCTGAGACCGTGACTACGGGCGATAGTAATCGGGAAATCTCACTGTCCTGCCGCTTCTTGTCTTTCTGACCGTGTTGTCTGACTGCGCTGGATCCGGAATTTGGCTTTGACTTGGACCTGGATCCAAATCTTCTCTCGCCATGAATGCTGGTTTGACTCGGTCCATCGTAACCTTCTGCCTCTTCCCATGCACTTCAATGTCTACTGTCTTCTGGTCGCGTGCTAGGACTTTATGTGGACCTGTATATGGGGCCTGCAGAGATCTTCGAGCTGGTCCTTCGCGTAGGAAGACGTGTGTTGCCGTGCTCAGGTCTTTCGGGATGTAGAAGGTGTGGTTGGAGCTCATATGCCACGACGTTGGCTGTGGCGTCAGTTTGGTCATGTGTGCACGCAACCTGTCGACCAGGTCACTCATGTCCACCACATCTTTTGAAGCTTCTGTGAGGAACTGTCCAGGTAAGCGGAGTGGCTCGCCGTAGACGAGTTCAGCGGTTGTTGCGCCTAGGTCTTCCTTCCATGCGCTGCGGATGCCTAGTAGCACCCATGGGAGAGCCTCTGTCCAGCTTGAGTTCGCGTGACACATGATCGCAGCCTTCAGCTGACGGTGAAGTCTCTCGACGAGGCCGTTAGCTGCGGGGTGGTAAGAGGTGGTTAAGTGGTGCGTGGCGCCTATCAAGGCGGCTAGGCTCTTGAAAGTGCGGCACTCGAACTGCCTCCCGCGGTCTGTGGTGATGTGTTGGGGACAGCCGAACCGGGCAATCCACCCAGCGGTGAGGGCAGCGGCGCAGGTATCTGCGGTGATGTCCTGCAGTGGGAACGCCTCAGGCCAACGTGTTGCGCGGTCGACAATCGTGAGGCAGTACCTGTAATTTGCGGACAATGGTAAGGGACCAATTAAATCAAGGTGGATGTGTTGAAAACGTGCCGATGGTGGTTGGAATGCCTGTAATGGGGTTGAGGTATGGCGTGCCACCTTACTCTTCTGGCACGCTTCGCATTCCTTCGCCATCTGGCTGCAGTCCTTTCTAACTCCTGGCCAAACAAACCTTTCCGTGACCAACCGAACACTTGCCTTACGCCCAGGATGGCTGAGGTTATGAAGGGAAGTGAATACCTGCTTGCGGAACGATCTTGTAATAAACGGGCGTGGAGCACCCGTTACGTCGCAGTAGATCTCGTCATTAGATGTGGGTAGCTTCACCTTCTTCAGCTTCAAAGATGATCCATCTCTCAGCAAGTTCTGCAGTTCGGGGTCGGTTTGCTGTTCGTTGGCCAGGGACTGGTAATCTAAGGGCAGATGAAGTTCATTAATGCGCGAAAGGGTGTCTGCGACCACATTGTCCTTACCGGCTATATACCTGATATCCGTCGTAAATTGGCCTATATAATCCAGGTACCTAAATTGACGGGGAGGGCAGTTTGAGCGTGGATTTGCGAACGCATATGTCAACGGCTTGTGGTCCGTTGTGACGTGGAATACACGTGCCTCGACCATAAAACGAAAGTACCTGATTGCCTCGTATATTGCCAACAGCTCTCGATCATACGGGCTGTACTTCTTCTGCGAAGGGCTGAGCTTCCTCGAAAAGAATGCTAGTGGCTGCCATTCCGCCTTACTCCGCTGCTGCAGTACAGCTCCGATCGCTGTATCAGAAGCATCCGTCAAGATGTTGAGCTCTGCCGTAGGGTCTGGATGCACTAAGAGTGTGGCTTTGGAAAGGCTCTGTTTGCAGGCGTTGAATGCTTCTAGTAGCTCTGGTGTCATGGCGACTGGATGCGATCCCTTGACTTTAGGACCTGCGAGTACACTGTTGAGAGGTGCCTGTTTAGAAGCTGCTTCTGGTATAAATCGGCGATAAAAGTTGAGCATTCCCAGGAATCGCCTCAGTTCCTTTACCGTCTTGGGAACAGGGAAGTCTTGAATGGCCTGGACTTTGCAGTCAAGAGGCTGAGTGCCTGACGCCGAGACTTTGTATCCCAAGAACTTCACCTCCGCTTGGCCGAAAATACACTTGCTGGTATTTAATAGGACGCCGTATTTGCCCAATCTCTCGAACAGCTGTCTGAGGTGCTGCTGGTGCTGATGGTTATCCTTGCTGAAGACCAGGATATCGTCAAGATACCCGTAGCAGAAGTTCAGGTCCCGCAGAACTTCATCCATGAACCTCTGAAAGGTCTGGGCAGCATTTCTAAGTCCAAAATTCATGACGGGAAACTCAAATAAACCGAATGGTGTTGTTATCGCCGTCTTGGGAATGTCCTCTTCAAAAACCGGAATCTGGTTGTACGCTTTTACCAAATCGATTGTGGAGAAGATGGTACTGCCCGCCAACTCGTGAGTGAAGTCCTGGAGGTGCCTGATAGGGTAAACATCAGGAATGGTCCGAGCGTTCAGAGAACGGTAGTCCCCACATGGACGCCACCCGTCGTTCTTCTTGGGTACTAAGTGTAGCGGCGAGGACCATGCACTTTCCGATGGGCGCGCTGTCCCATTTTGCAGCATTTCCTCAATCTCTTGCTTCGCTATCTTGAGGCGTTGTGGGTCCAAACGACGAGGAATGCTAGAGACCGGTGGACCTGGCGTGGTGCGTATATGGTGCACCGTTTTGTGCTTTGTTACACCTGGTTTACCGGCGGGACGAGTGAGGTCGTGGTACTCCTTCAAGATACGATGGTAGGTGCTATCTTCTGTTATGGTGCGGACAGACGATATGGCTTCTGCTGATTTGTGCTGTGGTGCCTGGATTGCAATCGATGTCAGGTTATCTATGAGTCGCTGGTTTCGACAGTCGACAATCAGATTGTAGTAAGCTAAAAAGTCGACTCCGATTATAGGTTTGGTGACATCGGCAACTATGAATCTCCAAGTGAATGCGCGACGAAGTCCAAGGTCTAGTGTGAGAGGATGAAATCCGTACGTGCTGATGACTGATCCGTTTGCCGCAAATAGCTCGTACTTTGTCTTCATACGTGGCTCCCGAACAGCGGATCGTGGAAAGACACACAGGTCCGAACCCGTATCTATAAGATATTGTATCTTAGTGTGGCGATCCGTAATGAACAGGCGGCTTGATATTGCATGGCAGTCGTAAACCGCCCTTACTGGCTGCCTTGGCTGTTTAACGGCTTCTTTGTATAACCACACGGTTGTGTGCATCTGCGGGCGTTGTCGCCGAATCGGTGGTGGTAGTAGCAATACCGGTTGTCCCTGGAGCGGGATTGCGATCGGCGACGGTTCTGGTTAAACCTGCCTCTAGACCGGGAACGTGACGACCTATGACGTAACCGCGCGTCCATAACCTCCAGCTTCCGTGCCAGCTCAGTCACAGTCTGGGTCAATGCTTCAATAGCGCTGCCAGGTGGAACCGTTGCCGGCTGCGCGCTCGGTACTTGCCCGGGCACTGACATGCCAGTAGCAGCAACTTGCGTGGTTACTGGAACGATGTCGTTAATTCGGTCCACCAATTCTGCTACCTCTTCTAAACTGGAACTTGCTTGCATTGCGACTATAGTTTGGAGGTTCGCCGGCAGCCTACTTGACCAGATGGACCTGATGAAATCGGTCGGGACAGTGGTTCCAGCTAGCTGCTGCAGGTGACGAAGGAATTGTGTTGGCTTCCTGTCCCCCAACTCCTCATGCATGAGCAGCTGTTTAAGCTTGCGTTCCTGCGAGGCGGACAACCGCTTGATTAGCTCTGCTTTAAGCTTCTCGTACTTGCCGGTGGTGGGGGGATTTATTATGATATCCCGTACTTGTGCTGAGTGTTGGGGTTCAAGCTGCGCCAGTACGTGGTAAAACTTTGTGCTGTCTGTGGTAATGCTGGAGAGGACGAACTGACCCTCGAGCTGCGCGAACCATAATTGTGGGTCATCGGCGTTGAAAGCTGGTGTCCTGACCCCCACTCGGTATGTCATGAAGGAATCCTTGTCTTCTTCAGTTTTGTCCGTCATAACTGCTGCTACCAGGCTTCACGTTTCCAATCTTGAATCCGGAACGAATGTCGGTGGTCACCAGTGAAGTAGTATTAGTGCTCCGTTGCAAGGCCTATTTATACTACTTGCGATAATATATAATTATAGCGGAGTAGCTACTAAAGCGATTTAGCAACAGGTGTTATAATAAAATTCCAAGCGAGAAGCGACAGAGGTATATTAAGACAGTAAAGAGTACAAGCAGTAAATGAGTAATAATCACATCGGGACACAGATATTTATAGTCCCAGGTAAACAATCTACGTCACCGCCGTAATGAACGGCCTCCGTGTGTGCGTCGTCGTCCTAGACAAAAGGATCGCAAGCGGCCGGTCGTCTGCGTGTGCGCCTCGCTACGCACACATAGTTGGCTTCAGAGGTGGCGTGATTTCTTGCTGAGGTCTCACCGTTCATAAGCGGCGGCGGATGTCGTAGCGGTTTTGGTCGCTACAAAATAATCCCTCCCGCTCTGGGCTGAGCAGGAGGGAGTGTCAGACTAGTACTGACTAAAACCCATCCATGTTCCTTTCTTTGCCCTTTGTGTTCCAGGGCCGCGGTATCTCTTTCGAACAGTCCCGCAACCCTGGCAGGAGAGACCTCTGAATTTGTTTCGGCTGTTTCTTCTCAGAGTAGTCAGGGACAAAACACCGGCTTCATCTAACCATCTGCCTAGCCTTTTCCCAACTATATTGTGTTCGGCTTCCAGTCTAACTGGATGCAGCTGAATACCAGTATTTTACATGAAGCGACTGCCTATCAGACCTCCACAACCCAGTTAGTACTGTACACCGGCCCCATCTAGTTAAAAAATGACGTGTAAAAGTATTTGTTAAAACCTATTTGCAAAATAAACATCATTTATCATTAAACCAGTGCATTTTATTCTTCTTTATAAGCGTGTCAATGGCAATCTAAATTGATTCAGCCCAAAATTTGGCGATGAGTTTGGAATTTTCAGTAACGTCCATCAGTTCCCGGAATATGCAAACAGCACGAAAGGCAGTACACGTTATCAGGTGTCCCATTGTTCGCAGAACATCACCACATTTACACTCCAGATTGCGTACCACGACGTCTTAAAGCAGGAGTAATTCCAGTGTGGGAAAGAGATGACGCTAGACGACCTGTAGACCTGTACCTCTTTCCCTCACTGTAATAAAGGTACGCGCGCGCGTTGGTTAAAAGAAAATGAGTAAGTTTCTAGCGGTAGTACGAGTTCTCAGAGGCTCATTTTTAGCTTTAAATATATTTTAACTTGAAAGTGATTCTACTGTACACTACAATTTATTACGTGCTTACGAATTCTGTGGCATCTGGCAGTAAAATTAAAAACTTTTATAAGTCCTAAGCCTCTAGGGCCTAGGTACCATTAATACAGACACAGTCCAAGTGTAAATTGAATCAAGTCCTCGACTTGACGTTACAGGACGTTATTTTAATGGATGAATTTAGATGTTTTTTTTTTTTAAATGGCAAAATCATGTCAACCACCAATCGGCCACACCGGCCCATAGTGCGTCCAGCCCATCGGGCATTTGCCCGATTTACCTGTATGGCCAGTCCGGGCCTGTTCTGATGCTCTTATCAAAATGTATTAGGGGTCAAAGCAGCATGTCTTCCATACGTCTCTATTACTCGTCATCTCATTAAACAACTCCTTTCTAGCCTTTCTATTCTCTCTCTCTCTCTTCTCAACTATGTTAGGGTCGGCTTCCATTCTAACTTGATGCAGCTGAGTACTTACCAGTATTTATTTTTCCTAGCCTACTCTGTCCCACTCCTGGGCGAAGCCCTCTACTTCTAGCGAACCCGTGCGTCCTCCTTCAAGTTGGGACGGAACTTGTCCAGTTCGTCCCGCCACCTTCTTCGTGGCCTGTGACTTTTACAGAAACTAAATCAATTATTACTTACAATATTAATATTTTAGAAGTGTATTTTATAGTATTCTTCTTGACGAGTAATAGAGAAGTATGGAAGAAGAAAACATGCTGCGACGACCCCAAATAAATTGGGATAGAGACAAGAGAATGATGTTGATTTTACTATTCTTCAAGTTTACGAATATTTTAAAGTAATATTTAAAGGTTTTGTGATTGCAGATAGAATTAATGGGTCAACATTTTTACAAGGAAATTTATACACACAGGCTGCAAACTTAATTATAAGTTGAGAAAATATATAAATTTTCTTACGTGTTTGAAGCACCGGTACCGTTCCGATCCGTTCCGTTCCGGTACCTACGCAGAATTAGCTTAAATGTTGACTTACCTGAAACAGGGAAAATTAGTAATTAGAACAGTGTTTTAAGTAATTAAGATTTATATTTTTATGAACTTTTATTCTGGACTGTTTTGATCAAACCAGTAAGGAAAATAAGCGGACACTGCTCTGGCACGCACACTGACAGTTAGTTCAGGAAGTATTTTATTTTAAGAATTGGACATGTCCGTATACTAGTTTGCCAAACTTCTCCTTTAGAAGTCATCAAAATCTCATTTACTTTCTATTTGAAGCATCATACCGATACATTATAATGCCATATTTTCACAAAAGAAATAACACTTAAACAAAAAATAACATCACACGAAAATGGGTCGTAAAAATTCCAGTACAAAATATAGAGAGGAATGGTCATTTTAACGGCTGTATTACACCAATTTACTTTTAACTGGCAATTTCCTGCTACATAAGTTCAGTGTTGCTAGTTAATTAATTATATTTAAAACATACCTACGTGATATGGTAAAGTATTGTGGTTGCTGATTGGGGTAATTAAGGGCTTGATATTTAATGTAAAATGGTGTTGATTAATGAAATATGATATACATTTTTTTTAGGGTTACCGTACCCAAGGGGTAAAAACAGAACCCTATTAATAAGACTCCACTGTCCGCCTGTCTGTCCGTCTGTCACCAGGCTGTATCTCATGAACCGTGTTGGCTAGGCAGTTGAAATTTTCACAGATAATGTATTTCAGTTGTAGCGATAACAACAAATATAAAATAAAAACAGAATAAAATAAATATTTAAGGGGGGCTCCCATGCAACAAACGTGTTTATTTTTGGATAATCGTACGGAACCCTTTGTGCGCGACTCCGACTCGCACTTGGCCGATTGTTTATTAGTAATGGTATACTAATTAAGTAAAGTAGGTTCTGGTAGATTACACACCCTATAGTGCTATTCTGTAAGGTTCACTTAAACCGATTGCGAAGTCAGGTGGGTCGCTGCAGATACTACTTGGTCCAGTGAGGGTATTCCGATGAAGCAGGGTGTGACTGCGGTGCCTCGACACAAACTTTGGCCCGTCTCTTGTCCTGTTCTATTTGAACTTTCACTTCCAGCCACCGCGGGAGACGCACCGGGCGTCGGGGGCGACGTGGTGGCTCCTGTGTTGACGACAGGCCGTGTCGAAGACGCGTTCGTGTTCCACGCGCGCCTCAAAGAGATGTCAGCAGAAGGAAGGGGTCCGAAAGGGCCGATGCCTGCCGGGACTATTCGAAAGAGATACCATCGCCCCGGAACACAAACGGCGATGAAGGAACATGGATGAGTTTTAGTCAGTAAAAGTCTGACACTCCCTCCTGCTCCGCCCAGAGCCGGAGGAGTCATTTGATGATTTCCATCGGAAAAAAAGGGACCTGTCTGAAGCCGTCACCAACGCCTTCGAGGTGGCAGGATTCTGGTCAAATCTAAGTTGGATATAAAATTAAAGATTCAATAAAACGTTGAGTAAGTAAGCGTTGGAGGATATAAAAGATATAAAAAAGTACCTACTTGGTATTTTAGGAATAACTTATCTGGTCATAATTAATATTAGTTACAAAAAAAAAAAGTATTTATAAAAACCGGCCAAGTGCGATTCCGACTCGCGCACGAAGGGTCCGTATCATTTTCTAAAAAAAAAAGCTTTTGTTGCATGGGAGGACCCCTTTTTTTTTGTTTTTACCTTTGGGAAATCATCAAATAACCCCTCCCGCTCTGGGCTGAGCAGGAGGGAGTGTCAGACTTTTACTGACTAAAACCCATCCATGTTCCTTCCTTTGCCCTTTGTGTTCCAGGGCCGCGGTATCTCTTTCGAACAGTTCCGCAACCCTGGCAGGCGTCGGTCCTTACGGACCCCTTCGTGTTTGCGGACTCTCTTTGAGGCGCGCGTGGAACACGAACGCGCCGTCGACACGGCCTGTCGTCATAAGACGGATGGACGGAGACGCCCAGTGCGTCTCCCGCGGCGGCTGGGACGTGAGTTTCTCTCCCTCTCACGTTCCGCCGCCTCCTTCGCTAGCATGACTGCTTCGCAGAAGGAGGCGACGGCGTCCCATTCCGTCTCGCTCCGGACCATGGATTGAACCAAGGCCGGACGCGAGAGGTATGGGAGGCCCCCTTAAATATTTATTTATTTTCAAGTCGGACGCGGTGATATTGAGTCATGTAGGTCATCACCTGCCTGCCTAGCCTTCTAGGTAGGCAGATGATAACTTACATGACCCATATAATTAGGGGAGAGCCTATTGCCATCAATTAGGCACAAATACAAACTCCGGACTGTTACTGAAAAAATCTTTATGGATTAACATAACACTTTACCCAACCTGTGTATCAAACCCAAGACCTAATACTCAGCAGTACGGTTTGTGACCGCAAAACCAAAGAAACAGTCAATTAATTAATCATTTCTTTCAATTTTGATGGTAATAAGAGATGAAAAAGGACTACACTGATAAACTGACACTTACGGGATATCTTCTGTCCGTTTTTATAAGAAAATATAAAAATTTCAATCGAGAGGATGGCTTCAAATTGTCCAGTACGTGGAATCCAGTTTTGAGTATGCTCAGAAGTAGCTGCCGGCATCGTAATAAGGACTCCAATAAACCTTGTGATATTTTTAGTGTTTTGCCATGACTTAGTGACGAGTTCCAGTAGTGCGCGTAGCAAAAGACAGAAAGAGGGTAGACAGATTTGTCTGCTCTTAACAATTTATTTACCATCCACCCGCATTCTCCAGTCAACCCGCGATCATGGCGCTTGCAACAGCGTCACAATATCGGGAGCTCAAAATTGCAGACAATCACGGAAGATATCCCGTAAGTGACAGTTTATGTGTAGTTGTGGACCGTGAAAGTTGCGACATTTTGCGAAATACACATTCTGCGAAAGAGGCATTTTAAGAAAGCGGCCTTTTGAGAAAGAGTCATTCTGCGAAAGCGACATTCTGCGAAAGAGGCATTGTGAGAAAGCGACCTTTTGAGAAAGAGTCATTCTGCGAAAGCGACAGTCTGCGAAAGTGACATTATGAGAAAGGGACATTTTACGACCAGTAGACATTTTGCGAAAGAGACGTTTTGCGACTAAGCCGTTTAAAACAGTGTTAGAAAAAGGACTAATAATTTTAATAGGGTAATTATTTCTATGATAAAACCTATTATTTCAGTAATAACACCATTTCACACTTGTTTATTAGGAAATTAATCGCAAGGATTTACAAGATATAGGTAAGTAAATACAAACATCGCCTTGGACCAATTTTTGTATAACAATATTTTTGTTATTTAGTGTTGTTTGTTGACGTAAACAAGTTTCCTGAAATTACCATATTGAAAGTAAATCAACTGTCACCTTTGGGTGACATGTAATTGTTGATCAAAATATTATATCATCTTTTTTGTTAACTCAAAAATAATTATTGCATAAAAGGTGGAATTCGGGACCGCGGTCCCGGTCCCAAAAGCCCCACGACCCGAAAAGCAATGTCCTCTTATCTGTAAATATTGCAATCACCAAAATATTTAACAAGGGTGTGATGATTACAACACTGTCCCTTTAATGCTATTCAAATTAATGGGAACGCTACCAATCACGAATCCCTTTACCAAGTATGGTGATTACGACAATAGCACCATGACAAGTCTCTTCAAAGCGGTAATGTAATGTTATCCGTTATGAGGTCCTGAAAAAAAGACTCACCTACGAAAATACAAGCAAAAACATTATTCTGCCTTTGCAGCAGTATCATATTATGAACTGTTGGTTGAGCCTTTTCTTAACTACGTTGCGGTCGGCTTCCAGTCGACCCGGATGAAGCTGAATACCAGTATCTTATGTGTAGCGTCTACCTGTCTGACCTCCACAGTCCAGTAACTGGATTTCACACTAAGTAAAACTCAACCAAACTGCCACTCAAATAAGCTACAATGGCAAACATATTCTAAGGAGAATTTTGATAACCTTTAGATACCCGAAAAATTGGGGCGAAAAACATTGTTAAAAGTTTATGAAAACATAGCTCCAATCCATTTGTTATAAAAACAACATGGCACTGAAAACTAATATCGTTAGCTAAAGAAAATATTGACCAATTTATTTGAAGTGTTTCCTTCGAAAATATTGCAATACAAAATGCCTATAAATAATATTGAACGGGCGATAGGGAAGCAGCGTGTTTCCAATTTGTAGCATCTTGGACTTTAATCGGTTCTATCTATCTTTTATTAAAAGAAACTTCGGAAAAATACTGAAACTAACGCGCTGGTTGCGTAAATTGAAGCAAACTGGTAGCTATAAGTACTGACACCTTACGAGAGTTTAACGTAACAAAGTGACTGGCGAGAAGCAAGCAGGAAAAGACAAGCGCCTGTTAAGAAAATTGCCGCAAAACATTAAGCTACAAGTGCTGCCATCTAAAATTGTTAAAGAAGCTCCAAACACGCATTTGTGACAACGCCATCTATCAACTGCTTAACGAATTAAGACATAAAGATGCTAAGTACTTATACAGCGACATCTAACAGATGCCTTCAGAACTAAATCATTTGTAAAAGAGCACTGCCATCTAGTGAATTTTGTCAAAGACTGAAATACATCACAGTTCCAACATCCAACCAACAGTTGCTTTAAAACAGCAACAGATGGCGCTTTTCTCAAATTCTGTCTAGTTACAAATTTTGCCACCAGACGCGACACAAACAATTGAAATATACCATTTCGTACCGGAATGTTTCGACTTTTCCAACGGCGTTTTTATAAAGAAGCTTTGACATTGCCCTCCCCCGGGAAACGGGCTATGAATTCCAACGATCCCGGGCTATATTTGCGGCCACTTTCACCCGAGTCTCGGCTATGGCACAATTTTGTATTTTTCTTTAGATAAAAATCTTTGTTTTAAAAGCTGAAAGTTCTGTGCACGTTTCTCGGTTTTGTTAAGAATTTTGCGGCCATTGTAGTTTTTTTTCTGATTATTCTTTGAAAGAAAATAAATGAAAACACGGACGAATGTGTACGATGTTTTACATCTTAACTTCCTTAACGATATAATATAACAGATGGGATGCATATAGTTACATTCTATCAGCGATAACAGAGATAGAAAAGTCATAAATCGGTCAATCAATATCTACACGGAGCGATTACCTATCTGACCTCCACAAGCCAGTTAGTCCTGGGTAATATAGACTGTTAAAGATATATAAATTACAGCCGGGACCAACAGCTTAACGTGGTCTCCGACACGGAGGAAACTCGGTATGTAATGGGTGGTCACCCATCCGCGGACCAACCTAGGCAAGAGCGGCTTAACTTGAAGATCGACCCGAGCAGCTGTTATTATTTAGCCACGTACTAATTGATTTAGCTACCGAAAATCTAACAGGAATTCTGTTGGAAGTCGCTGTAGAACTGCGAAACACTTTGAAAGTCATAATCTGCCTAGACTTTTCCCAACATGTTGAGGTCGACTTCCAGTCAAACCAGATGCAACTTGATACCAGTATTTTACATGGAGCGATTGCCTATCTGACCTCCACAACCCAGTTAGTACTGGGTAATATGATACCCCTTGGTAAGACTGGAACTTACTTTGAAAGTAATTGTCATTATTCCAGATTCACATTATCTAAAACCAGAACTGATGGTTTTGTTACGGGATAAAGGGACCAGGAGAAAGAGTTTGGTACAATAAAACCTCGTTGGTCTAGTTTTTCTAAGGAGGTTAGTCAAATAACTCTTCCCAAGTAGGTTAGCGGTGTAAATGAGGTTCATATTTAGAGAACCTCAATTTTGTTCGCTTTTTGCCTTTGAGCGGTTTTACATGAACCTTTTCATTGCTACAGGGTGCTGCCTAAATGAAGCCAACATCTGTAATTTAAACGAGGTGGATGAAGACGCTTATATGAAGCCAAGAGTCACTTTGTTCATCCCTTTGGTGAACAAACCACGTCTTTTGACACCAAATTTTAAAACCAAGCAGTCTTACTAAGGGGTATCGTATTACTTAGGACTAACTGGGTTATGGAGGTCAGATAGGCAGTCGCTCCATGTAAAATACTGGTATTCAGCTAAATCCGGTTAAGACTGGAAGCCGACCCCAACAGCTGGCAAAAGGCTAGGCCAAAGTGTTGGGGGGGGATTAATAGCCATTTCAAAACAATTACTTCTATGCATTTTTCTTTGTTTTTGCTATGTTACCTAGATTGATATAAAATGCGTAGATAAGGATTGTGACGATCTTTTTGCATTCTGTGTTTTTAATAAATTGCAGTCTGTCTTTTTAATTTGAATCACAGATAATAGTATCACAACGACGACGCTTGAGCGAATTCTGTTCGAACATCTTCATCACATTTGCGAGCTGTGTCGCATTTTAAACAGTTTTTAGTTTTCACTACAACTTTTGTATATAATTACACAAATGGCCGAATCACAACCTAAATCCATTCAAAAACTTTTTGTTGCAGGGCACATTGCTTGTAGAACGCATGACCGATGGGGCCGAACAGTTCTGGTCTATGTTCAGCAATTTTGGTTGATATGGTGATGATGATGGAGGAACTAGTGGCTTAATAATAACAACTATACAAGTCAGTAAAGTTTAAGCCGCACTGGCTAAGGTCGATCCCTGGATGAGTGACTATCCCTCACACAATGAGGTTCCACCGTACCTTAGAAAGCAAATAAAACCGTCGGTCCCGGCTGGAATTTTTAGATCTTTGACTGTTGTTACTAAATCTGCGAACTGGTCTTACTATCGGGTATCGTATTACTCTGTACGAAAAAACTTGTGGAGGTCAGATAGGCAGTCGCATCATGTAAAATACTGATATTCAGCTGCACCTGGTTAGACTGGAAGCCAACCCAAACATAATTAGGAAAAGGCTAGGCATATGATGAACATAATAATGTTGTATTTACGAAAGTCTTCTAACCAGATAAACGGAACCTACATGACAGCCGTGGAATTGTAAAATCAGAAGAAAATACTGACATTCTGTACTGTATGTGCACAGTTTTATGTATACTAACTTAATTAGCTACATGTTTGGTGAGGGTACCGACAGCCAGTAATAAACTAGCCTTGGAGCAAGACGGTTGTTTTATTCGTACAAATATTCCACATTCAATCGCAAATAAATATCCGGCTTCAACACAGGAAAAAAACCTAGACAGATATTTTTCTATCAGACCTAAGAGGCTTACATAACCGGCAAAGAAACTAGAATCGGATATATTATTGCTATATCCTTATTGGAGGCTTTTGGCGGCTGGAATCGAATAATTCTAGGTATATAAATATTGATATTTTATTTCACTGAATTCCAATTTTTATTTTGTTTATCTTAGAGAGTTTTTTTGTATGTAAGTATAGCAAATACGTCACCGTATCTTATTTCTGTATGTACTTCTACAATAATGGCCTCGTTGGTCTAGTAGTTGCAATAACGACTGCTAGGTCCTGGGTTTGATTCCCGTGTCGGGCAAATATTATTGAGTTTTTCCATATATTTTTCAGTAGCAGTCACGGAATCCAGGTCTGTTTGGGTCCAGTTGATGGCAATAGGTTCGCCCCCTTTACATGGGAAATTAACATAATGTGTCTTCTTTTTCTCGTGTGGTTTGTGCCTAACGTGGTGTCAGAGATTTCAGGCCGCCTATGGGCCTTTGACTTGGTTTTACATGCCGTCACAAATATCTATCAAGCATGCTGGTTTCCTCACGATGTTTTCCTTCACCGAAGCAAGTGATAATTATACAATACGCATATGAATCCGAAAAATCAGAGGTGTGTGTCTTGCAACACAATACGTGAAATGTAGGTGTACTATAAATTTGGTACACCTCTGCCCGCCCTTCGTCACCCTTTGTCAATTACATGCGTAATGTTACGTTCTGCAATAACAAATGCATTGGTTTTGTTTGCTATTGCAGAAACATAGTTGAAAATCTCATTGCTGCTTGTTACGGAATCAAACCAGTGGAAGGAAGCGCTTATGCTTAACATTAGGTACTCACCATCTTTCTGTCCTTGTCCCATTCTTCTTGGGGTCGGCGCAACACGTCTTCTTCTTCCATTCTCCTCTGTCAGATGTCACAGCATCATTTACTCCTTTCTCTTTCATATCAGTCTTCACACAGTCCATCTATCTATTTAGACGACCCGAATGGCGCAGCGGTAGTGAGGCTGCCTTACGTTCTTAGGGTCCCGGGTTCGAGTCCCGGTAGGAGCAAATGTTTGTGTGATGAGCATGGACATTTGTTTCCAAGTCATGGATGTTTATATGTATAATAAGTATGTATTTACAAACAAAAAAGTATCTATGTAGTATTACAAACTATCTGGTGTCCACGACACAAGCCTCGTTGCTTAGTGTGGCACCTAGATGGCGCTGTGTGTAATGTCCAGCGATATTTATTATTTATTTATTTATCTTTTATTTGGTCTTCCTTTCCCTCTCCATCCATCAACATTCATATCCATTACTGTTTTAGTCACATGCTTTTCATCCCTCCTCATTACATTTCCAATTGTCCATACCAAGACAAACGACTTCCTTTCGTTTTTAGAGTTCCGTAACCAAGGGGTAAACACGGAACCCTAATACTAAGACTCCACTGTCCGTATGTGTGTCTGTCACCAGGCTGTATCTCATAAATCGTGTTAGCTAGACAGTTGAAATTTTTACAGATGATGTATTTCTGTTGCCGCTATAACAACAAATAAAATAAATATTTAAGGGGGGCTCCCATACAACAAACGTGTTTTTTTTTAAGATAACGGAACCCTTCCTGCGCGGGCCCTACTCGCACTTAGCTGGCTTCTGTAATACGCACCACTTTCAAACTTCCTATAATATACTCATTCCTTATTTTATCTAATCTTGTCACTCCACACATTCATCTCAACACTACGTTAACAGTACTGCCAACCCTTTAATCTTAGCATGTCGATGGTGGTTTACATTAAATAAATCGGTCCAGAACTTATCTAAATAGTCTGGCGCCATCCTAGCGTCCATTAATTCTTGTAGTGGCGGCATCAGGGCACATAGAACACGATCATGTGTCCCATTGTTTGTGGAACAGCATAAACAACCCCTTTGATAAGTACAGGCGTGATGTTATACCAAATCAATAGCTTAACGTGCTCTCCGGTGCATGGGGGATTCTCGTCATGTTAGGATTACCATTCATCCGCGAAACGACCTCAGCAAGTATTGCTTAACCATGATTGACCCGTTGACCCATTTTTTTCTTTCAGTTAATGTTGTAGCTGCTAGGTAATGGTCGGTTGTGGGAAATGAAGAAAACACAAACTTGGTTGGTATTTCAGACCAAAACTTATGGAATGCACGGGCGTTTTTCTCTGAGTGTTCGCCTGATTTTTACACACTGGCATTTGATTTATTATAATGGCGGCCGCAGGTGGTAGGCGGGGGTGATGGTGTCGCGCATCGAACAATCAGAGCACCCGTGTGCAGTCCGTTCCTGTTTGCGTTTGATATAATTTAAAAATAAAAACACAATCGCAATAGAAAGAAAGAAAAAGTATTTATTAGACTCACACAGGACAATACAAAAAATGATTGACATAACATTAAAACAAAATTATATAAAAAGTAAACATTTTACAATAAAAAACAAGTGAAATAGGACCTGTACGAGGCCAAAAGGTGAGGCCAAAATCTCAGCATGGTGCTGTAACTTTAAAAAAATAGTCACAGCGGTATTCTGATAGGGCCCAAAGTGATGCCACGGTCAGATACGAATATAAATCTAAATAAAAAATAAAGTGTAAAACGAATAAACAAATATAACTATGTAATATATAATAAATTTGAACATAAAAAGAATAAAACTATAATAATTAAATCTACACCCAACGTAACCTAAATGTTAGTCTATGCCATGAGTGTCAATGGCAACACTGACCAACAGATAATAAAAAAACGTACTTTTATTGTAACTAAACATGGGTACCTACTTAATAGATTACTAAAAATGTAAAAATACGGGCGGACCGCGAAACCGTCGTCAACAAATGTCTTTTATACAAATTAAAATGAAGTGTGTTTGTAATTTCAAAACAATCAGCTTTTTACGAACTCATAATTAAATAATATTATGAGCATACACGGTATTTAAGACAAAATATATTTTGTTTTGTCTGTCTGTTTGTTCCGGCTAATCTTCGAAACGTCTGAACCGATGTTGACAAGACTTTTACTGGCAGATAGCTGATGTTATACGGTGTAATTAAGGCTACTTTTATTTTAGAAAAAGAATTAGGGTTCCTTGCAAAAATATTAAAACCCTTGAAAATCCGACGCGGACGAACGCCGCGTTCAACATCAACAGCAAGTAAAAATTAAAACACAAAAAATAAACCGTTACTTTTTCTTAAGAATTTCTTGAAACTCCTGTTGAGTGCTTTTAAGCATTTGTTCAAAAATTTCTTCCGCTCGTGTTTTGAAATGCTCGGAATATTCTTGCTGAAAATACCTTTGAAATGTTTGGATGAACGTTACGTTGATTCCGGCTGAGAATGGCTTTCTTAATGCTTATGCCATTAATTTTGGACGTCGTAAAATGGCTTATTGGCGCATTCACAACATGTTAAAGTTAATGGGCTGTTAACTAACGAAAGCGGTGGCCAAGTGGTGGCGGAGGTAGATCGAATCCAGGCAGGCGGATTACTTTGTTTAATTTATTTCATCGATGTTTTCCCTTCAGCGAAGCAACTGATAATTATACAATAAGCTCATTAATCCGAAAAACAGAGGTCTTGGGTTCGATGTCGAGACCTATGAGCTGACTGTCCGACGGTCACACCACTCGCCTATCACTGCTTTGATGATGTATTCTAGTTTGAAAGTTATAATCATCATGTCATTGCCCAAGAAAAAAATACGTATTAAAGGAAAAAAAAAACAAATTAGTGAACCGATTTTGATAAAATTTCTACGGGACCAATCGGACAACATAAATCCTTTCACATAAAAGCAAACAATTTAAATCATAGTCGGTCCATAAATGACGGAGTTATGAGGTAACAAACAAAAAAAAAACAACCAAATGTAGAACCTCCTCCTTGTTTTGATGTCGGTTAAAAATACTAACGAACCGTATCATTCACATTTCACCTAACAAAAGACTTCACCCGTAAATATACAACATTGTACGTCCTACAACTCATGGTCACAGAATAGATAGTTCCAGAAGATCGACTATATTTATACACGAGCAAAAACTCACGCACACATAGACACGCTTCAAGTACAGTGTGTGCAAGCGCACTCGTGACTGTCATTTGTTTGAGGTCGCCGCACGTACTCCACAACACGATGTATAACTTATTGTGTCAATATTTTATTTTTATTTATTTACTCCTTCAGCGCGTGCGCCTATTTTCGCTTTTTGTTTGAAACTGACCTACTCATCTCCTAGCCTTTTCCTAACTGCGTAGATCGGCTTTTAGTCTTACCCAATATATCTGGATTACAGTTTTTCACCAAACCACATTCTAAACATACTGGATAACACATTATCCCTTTGCAAGACTGGTATTCCTATTCGTTACGACTGTCAAAAATCTTCGTATGTCAGTCAAGATCAAGTATTTAACGTGCTCATCGAGGCATGTAGGGGTCTCTGTATGTAATGGATGGTCAGTCATCTATGGCAAGCATAACTTAATCTTTAAGATCAACCCGTGTAGTAATTAGTTTTCAACGAGCCCCATTGCACTCCCCATTGGCCTGTTATCACTCGTTCTTCTTCGTGTCATACATAACATAACGACAAGCATGTAAGCCCCGAAGGGTTGGGTAGAGGTGTACCTGATAGTACACCCACATTTCGCCAGTAATGTTTAAGTCCTATGTAATAGGGGGCAAGCATATTGCCACCATCCAGACTCCGTGGTTAGTACTGAGAAATTTCTGATGGAAAACCCAAATAGCACTTTGCCTGACCTGGGGATCGAACTCAGGACGTCTTGCTCACCACTAGACCAACAAAGCAGTCAATATTCGTCGTGTCAATGATTCCGATATTCAAATAAAATGAGCTTGGAAAAGAACTCTGCTTCTTCGTCAGCGTTAGTTGTAGCTTCTTCAGGTGTCTGCGATACAATTATTTTTAACTAGCGACCCGCCCCGGCTTCGCACGAGTGCAATGTTTTACATATAAACCTTCCTCTTCAGCCACTCTATCTATTAAAAAAACGGCATCAAAATCCGTTACGTAGTTTTAAAGATCTAAGCATACATAGGGACAGACAGCGGGTACCGACTTTGTTTTATACTGATCATTAGTACACCAACGATTCGCTTTTGTCTGAAAAGCTCATTTTGATTTAAAAATGGTTTTAAAAAAAGCTTCGGATAAGTCGACCAACCAGAGGGCGGGCCTATTTTTTGGCCAAAGAATCAGCATTGCCATACAACGTGGCAATGCTGCCAGCCTTCTGGGCACTTTTCCTGTTGACAGCGATGTGGACGATTTTTTTGACGCCCTGTAACCCTTTTGATACTTGTACATATTTTTATTACTATTATAGATTATAGATTTGTAGTTTGTAAATAATGTAAATATCTTGATTGAAATAAAAATTACTCAGGGTACAAGTATAATTTTGCTCATTCATTCGTTCACTCATATGGAGCTGACTTTCTAAATTTATTCATTCTGTGCCCCATTGTCTGGTTTTTAAACGAGGACTGAAGTCTTTATCAATATTGTTCGGGAGCATTGACGCGTTTTATGAAGTCTCATACAATATTGAAGGGGACACAATATTGTTATAAAACGGTGCGAACACAATGGCGTTACTGTTTGGGTCCTTTTGGGAGATTTATTGAGGTCATTTTTTGTAAGTTTGGTAGGGTTTCGTACCTCAAAAGAAAAAAGAAACCATTATATGATCACTTTGTTGTCCGTCTGTGACGACTCTTTTTCTTAGGAACCGTGTAAAGGTATCAAGCTCAAATTAATATCAAATACTCAAGTCTGCTACTTTTTGGAACAGTGAAAAATCAAACTAGTAAATCAACGCGATCAAAAGATAAGACTGTTTATGTCGCGTATTTTTGCGATTTCACAAGGGAATCAAAACCTACAGTGTACTTCCCGTTGACCTAGAATCATGAAATTTGGCAAGAAGCAATTTCTTACAGCAAATGTACAGAAAAAAAAACTGAAAACCGTGAATATGTAGTTTAATAAGAAAATACCAACAAGTTTGTAAGGAACCTTCGGTGCGCGAGTCTCACTCGCACTTAGCCAGTTTTTGTAAGTTTTTTTTCTAAAAGTCTACCTACACAGGAGGTTCATGGCTAGATCAATCACGTTGGCAGTGAGATCTACTTACTGGGGTCAAGTGTGGATGACTAGCCCCTTTCAGCCTTGCCTAGATCATGTTCGTTTTATAACAGTTCCAAAGCGCCACTCCACAGCACAACGGCAGCTTAGCTACGGTTGAGTCTACTTAACTTCCCTTTGTATAAAAATACTAGCTTTAACCGCGGGTTTGCTCGCGTTAATTTAGAATTTGACAATCAATTCGGGTTGTAACTCCGCTTGAAATAATATAATTCAATCATGATTCGAAAGACACGTGGTGCCATCTATTATCATAAGAACGAGTCCACCAAATTGGGATCTGAGACATTTGCGCGAACCCACTTGCACGGAAAGACATGCGTGCATGGTCTATTTAATTGCGCGATTGAACTTTTGCGCGAACGGACACTTGCGCGAATGGACCGTTCGCGCAAATGTTGTTTTCCTCGGATACTGTACTTTTTTTCGGGATGAAAGGTACCCTATATCCGTTGATAAGTGGCAAGACATACGTATGTAATAGTTACGTAGAAGTATAAATAAAACCTTCATGGAAACCAGTTACGTAGTAATATAAATAAAGCCTTCATGGCAACCAGTTACGTAGACGTATAAAAAAAACCTTCATGGAAACCAGTTACGAAACCCCGGTTTCCTTGACGGCCGAAGAGGTTTCGGTACACCTGACTTCGTATAATATGCAAAATTTCAATCGGTTTAGTGGTTTAGGCATGAAAAGGTAACAAACAGACAAACTTCCTTTCGCATTTATAATATTAGTTAGGATAGAGGGCGACTCTACGCACGGATGCGTTACGAGCCAAACTTCTTCGTGCAAATCCTGCGTATCAATGTATTATCAACTTTCTAGAAGCTTATTCAGTGATATTTGATTGCTGATATATGACTCTTTGGATGTAGGTCATCCTGAAAGAGCCATTGATTATCTGCAATCAATTGTGGGAATGTATGTGATGTTTGATACTCTTTCACGAAGAAACTACTGAGCAGATTTGGATGAAATTTGGCATACATATATTTTATAAGCTGGATCGACTTATAGGATACTTTTATCCCGGTGGATCGATCCCGTAGGATAATAACCGCTAGTAATGTTATAAATTGAAAAGTAACTGAGACCAGTCTATTTTTAACCGACTTCAAAAAGGAGGAGGTTCTCAATTCGGTTGTATTTTTTTTATGTTAGTTTCCTCATAACTCGGTCATTTGTAAACCGATTTGAAAAATTCTTTTTTCATCTGAAAGGATATGCTTCCCGATTGGTCCCATAGAAATTTCATCAAAATCGGTTTGGGAATTTGGTTGTTTTCCTAACGTTAATTGTTACATTACGCGACGTCGCGTGAAGGCGTTTGGATGTACATCGTGATGGTGCGTGATGGTGCGCCTCAATTATGTACGAACTATAAAATAGTGGCCGCAGCGTATTGGGTTCTGGTATTTGGTTTATGCCACTAGGGAAGACATTCAATAAATTTTTATTTTGGTCAACTAGGTAACAAGCAAGCAAGTACAGGTAGATGGTGTCAATTCAATGGGTTTAAAAGTAAAAATGGGCGTACCACAAGGTTCGATATTGGGTCCTTTTCTCTTTTTAGTTTACATTAATGACCTACCCCACTTATTTGACAACCAACCGCAAATGGTATTGTTTGCTGACGATACTTCTTTAATATTTAGGATAAACAGACGTGCCACTAATCTTGACGACGTCAAAAACGCCCTACTGCAGGTCCATAATTGGTTTACCGCTAATAACTTAGTACTAAATGGGAAAAAAACTAAGTGCATAAAATTTTCTCTGCCAAATGTCAAAAGTAGTGATTGTGACATAATATTGAATCAAGAGAAACTAGAATTTGTCGATAAAACTGTTTTCTTGGGAATTACGCTCGACACAAGGCTACAATGGGGTCCTCATTTAACATCTCTTGCAGGACGGCTGAGTTCAGCAGCATATGCTGTTAGAAAAATCCGTCAGTTTACTGATGTAGATACCGCGAGGCTAGTCTATTTTAGTTATTTTCATAGTATTATGTCATACGGTATTTTACTATGGGGACGGGCTGCAGACATTGAGTCTATATTTATTCTGCAGAAAAGAGCCATCAGAGCCATATATGATCTACGTAAGCGCGATTCTCTGAGAGAACTGTTTAAAGAAATTAACATCATGACAGTACCTTGTCAATACATCTATGAAAACATCATGTACGTTAGGAAAAATCTGCATTTATTTAGTAAGAGAGGTGACAGACACCACTATAATACTAGAAATAGGGACCAACTAGTTCAGCCAGGTTTCAGGCTAGCTAAAGTAGACTCATCTTTCATGGGGTACTGTTTAAAATGCTACAATAAAATACCTCCTCACATTCTACAACTGAATGAGACGAAATTTAAATCTTGTATAAAACGCACACTATGTAGGCAAGCATATTATAAGTTGGGGGACTATATTGATGATAAAAATGCTTGGCTCAATGCTGGTCCTGCTCCACCACCATAGGAGCAAACTAATTGATAACCATGTTAAGTTATTGTGGAAGCTGCAGAAGATTGTAATAATATCCTTGCTTTGTATAGATTCCATCTCTTAATAATATTATATAATTGCATAGCACATGTGTGAGTACTATGTACTGTAAAGCAACCATTTACATTTATTTATCTTTCATTGACTTGAATGTAGCCTGGTGGCTGAGAGAATGTCATGCTCACTCAAATGTCTCGCTGATGGTGGCGCGTGTGTCGGGTCATTTGGTTCCCTTCAATATGGTTGAGTTGAATGGCGCCGAGCCATGCGTCATGTTCGTGAACGGGCGCTGTCAGTTGGGAGTGGTCATCTCTTAGCTGCCACGGTTTATTTTAATTACTTTATTTTGAAAGTGTTGATTATTTTAATCTTTTACTCTGGGCGCTCTTAATGTGCACGTCTTTCTACATCGTTCTCACATATATGTATAATCTCAACGTGAATGATGTAACCAAGATTTTGTAACAATATTTTGATTAAAAAGAGTGTCCATGGAGTTTCTTGCACATTCTTCTCCATAGAGATCTACGCTTTGGAATGTGCAACTACAGTACTTTCTCAAGTTATTATGCCTTGTGACTGTGACTGTAGCTTAGCTTTTTTTTTTTTGTTTGACTTTCAAAAGTGCCTGTAATGGTCTAATTGAAATAAATGCTTTGAGTTTGAGTTTGAGTTAACTTTTGACTTGGCAATGAACGTCATCATCATCTGCTTAGCCTTTTCCCAACTGTGATGGGGTCGGCTTCCAGTCTAACAGGGTGCAGCTGAATACCAGTATTTTACATGGAGCGACTGCCTATCTGATCTCCACAACCCAGTTAGTACTGGGTAATAATATACCCCTTGGTAAGACTGGTCTGACAGACTTTTTGGGTCACTGACTACCTTAACGACTATCAAAGATCTACAGATGCCAGCCGGGATCAACGGCTTAACGTGCTTTCCGAGGCACGGAGGAAACTCGGTATGTAATGGGCGGTCACCCATCCACAGACCTACCTAGGCAAGCACGGCTTAACCTAGAGATCGACCCGAGCGGCTGTTATTAATTTTCCACGAGCTCTGTTTTGGCAATGAAAATGTGAATACGTATTTTTTCTTCTTGGGCTATGTTGATGACATGACGATCTCTTAATATCTTCTAGTTTCAATGTAAAAATTAATTCATGACAAGAATTTGTGTGGTATACTACAACTAAAAATAGAAAAATAAAAAAACCGACTTCCAAAAAAAACACTAAAAATGTCTAAAATAACTTGACTTTCGGAAATCGGTTTCATTGACTCTTTGCCACCGACTTCCAAAAGTGTCGGTTTTTATTCACAAAAAGTTTTTGTTCTTCTTAACGTGTCTCTGGCAAATTTTTAATATGTTTGGCAGTCTATTTCTTTTCTAAGAATTGCTAACAGATCTTTCCACATGGAATTTATTCCTTACAAAGTAATAAGGTCAAAGCAATGCATACGCCGTCACTGAACAGATTGCTTGTTCAGGCTATTTCTCTCGGGCATTCTGACACTGAAACAGAATAGACCAGCAGCGCCTTATTGTCATGCATTGAAATATGAACATAGTTCTAGTATTTTATTTGTTGTACTTGAGGAAGAATTGAGGTTTGATACACGGGGTGAATTTTCCAAGTGGGCGTGGATAACCAAATCCGAAACTATGAGGAATAGCGAAAAATTCTCAAAGGAGTCTCGAGCCCGATTTTGATGAAAACTAAAACTGCATCATTCGATTTTTGAAAAATCAATATTCCTAGCCAGGAATCGAATCCATTAATTTTGAAAAAAAAAAAATGCACTTTTATATTAGTAGTAAGATTCAATTCACAAAGATAATCAAACGCAAGTGTCCTCCAAAGCAAAATTAAACACAGAACAATGAAACAAAAACAAAACTCATAGCTTAGTCAAGCATTTATAAAAAACTTTTAATCCAGCTTGAAAATTTCTCCGTATCCCAAGTAATTCTATTTTGACGTCACAAAAAGACTTCCCCGGAATATCCCTGACCTATTTACAAAACACAGGAGTACTGAGCAGATTGATACAGAAGTGCAGCTCCATAAATCGGCGAAAAAGCACGCACATATAGACAAGCTTCAGATGCAGCGAGTGTAAGCGTACTCGCGACTGTCATTTGTTTGAGGTGACTGTAAAGTTCTCCCTAGAAAGTGTGTGCTTCGGCAACCGTCGTCTACGAAAAAATTCGAACGCACGATGTTGAGATATTGCATTACCATGGTTCGAGAATTATAGATTAATAAATCTACGCAAGCCCAAAAAGCTTTTGAGTGAGACTCATCTTCTGTTAATACTTCTCAGTGACATGAGTCCAACACCTAATATTCGTTCCATTCGCTGAAACACACCGACATTTTGTGAGCCTCAACGGTTTCCGATGATTTTGCAGTTTCGTTCCTACGGATTTTTCTAAAAAGGGGATTTTATATCTGGTTTGGTAAAAATATGTTGGTGATTTAAGTTAGGATAGAGCATGATTTTTATAGGGTTTCTCGTAGTTGATTAGACACTTACGTTTTTTAAGGTAATTTCAAAATGCTTACTTGGCTGGCCTTTACTTTGGCCAGAGGCTTAGCGTTGCCATACAATGTGGCCACGCCGCCAGTCTTTTGGGGATAAATATTACCAGTGGACAGTGTTTGAGAAAGAGTTTTTTATGTCGTTTTTTTCCTTTATTGTCAAGTTAATAATTTTAGGTTATTTTAATTTATTAATTGTGTATTCAAATTGTTATGAAACAAATTCTATTTGCAAAGTTTGTAAATAATGCACATACAGAACACATAGTAAATAAATATAGGTTATTGGAAAACGTTTCATATCCGAAAACCCCGAGAAATAAAGGCGAAAGTAACTAAGTATACATAATATTATAGATGGGTAACAATTTATAATAATACATCGAATTTTTTTTATAAATGTTTTTTCTAACTACAAAATATGACGCATTCACATATTTTTCCTGAAAATGCAGGCACCCATATTCCTAAATAAAATGCGATCCTATTTGCACTAAAATACTTTTATTTTAAAGAACAAAAGTCTATCTAGATTTCTAGAGTCTAGAAATCTCGTCGGAAAACCGTTGAAGCTACTTTTATCCAGAGCGCGGGAGCGAGCGCGTTCCAATGACACTTTCTTTTGAAACAATAAGTGAGTATGACTTATTTTTCTTTTTCAACGTATTGTAATAATATTATTACGAACAAATTGAACCAGGAGTACACTAATAAAAGTAGACGCAAGTTTTGCACAGTAATAAAATTATAAAAAATATATTTAAGTACTTTGCTATCGTCACAGACACGTTAAAACTCACATGGTAAAAAATCATTTCACCTAAATACACACATCAAAAGTGTCTAGGGATCAAGCATTTTTATGTGGATTTCTTGAGATTGAGATGTGGCTTTGTAATAAATTTATGATTTTATAAATTTATATGGATCCTTTTTGGTGCATTTCATAATTTGAATCAGGAACTGTGAATCAAATTCGAGTAAAAGATGAAAATCAGCTGTCAATATTTTCCCTATAAAAACATACAACGCATTGAAGACATTATTAGTGCTACTGTTTCCCTACTACTGATTAAAACCAACGTTATTATGGAGCGGCGACGTCATTTAAGCAGGGAAGAAATGCTCAGAGCCGTGGGAATGATAGAAGCTGGTTCCCGGCAACGTACTGTGGCTTTAGCTCTGAATACAAGTCAGAGTGTTATCAGTCGACTTTGGACACGTTACCGAAGCACTGGTACCGTGGCTGAGCGCCATGGAGGACGGTATCGCTGCACCACACGGAGACAAGACCGATACATTCAAATCTTAACTCGAAGAGCTCCAACAATAACCGCCATGATGTTAGCCGTGAGGCTTCATCACTCTTCAGGGAACTTAATTAGCGACCAAACAGTCAGAAACCGCTTGCATGAAGTGAACCTTCATTCCCGAAGACCGCTACGGGTACCACCTATAGCAATGCACAATCGTAGGATACGATATCAATGGGCTCTTGAACACAGAAATTGGGCAGAAGAACAATGGCGTTTCGTGTGCTTTTCTGATGAGTCTCGTTTTGGTATGAGACCGGATACAAGACGTATACCCCTGGACGCCAACAGCGATTAAAATCCTGCCAGGAAGTCCATCCTTATAGTGGTGGAACCATCATGGTATGGGCGGGTATTTGGATCGGCGGAAGAACTGAGTTGATTTGGATCAGAGGCAACCTCAACGCTCAAATTTATGCTGAGACGATTGTATCAGACGTCATCGTTCCTCTACAAGTGCAAATCGGTCCCTTATTTCAGTTAATGCATGATAATGCACGACCGCACACCGCAAGAGTTGTAAGACAGACTCTCGCCGCAGCTAACATCAATGTCCTGCCCTGGCCTGCTCAGTCGCCAGACTTGAATCCGATTGAGCATGCATGGGATATGCTACAGAGAAGAGCTCTGCCGAATATGGAGGGTATCCAGTCGCAAGAAGACCTTTTTTTGTTGTTGCAACGAACATGGGCGGCCATTCCACAGCGTGATTTGGATGAACTCATTTTGAGTATGCCAAACCGATGTTCTTGTGTTGTTAGTGTTCGCGGTAGAAACACGGATTATTAATTGTTTAAGTTACCCAATAAAATTTTAAAGAAAACTGTTATTTCAGTCTTTTTTTCGAACTTTTGTGTTAGTGGTTCAAATGTCAAAAATCCCTTTATTAGGAAAATGGCAAATTTCTTTATTAATGCAAAGGTGACTTGGTTTATCGTTACTGTGACAAACGAAAACACTTTATTTGATGAATCCTTAAAGAAAATTTTAATTAATATCAATCAGGAGAAAAGTTATTGCAAAAATATATGTTGATCCCTAGACACTTTTGATGTGTGTAGAATACCAATTTAAAACATTTTCAAGTATTATGAAAGACCTAAATAAATTTAATAGCGGACTATTTTTAAGATAGGGCTTTATGTAGGACCTAAAACGCTAGAGTTCTGTCCGTAATCTGCAAAAAAACACGCAGATGCCATTAAGTTTTCTTTTTCACTTACCTATCTTCTATAAATTAATAAATAGCCTTCAATTATTAATTCATTGGTTGTGGCCAGCATTACAAGAAGTATTATGAAAAACCCAAGGAAATTATATAAACTAACTGGAATGATTACAAACAAAATCTTGATACCAAAAAACCGTTTGAAAATGTACTTTATCTCAAACACATAGAGTTCGTATTACTTTAACTCAATCAAAAGGAGAAGAAAACTTCAGAGCGAGAAAGCGACGAGAGTGGATTGTGCCTTGTCTAACAATTGCCAGTACACAAAAAATAAAAAATATTTCTTCATACCGTAATCGGAAATCACGTTGATAGCTAAACTAAACTTGTACATAAATCGTAACGGGATTAATTTAATATTCATAATACCAAATATTGAAATAATATTTTCTTGCGAAATTGAATTCTTTATTAACAAATTGCAATTTATGAATGCCAAAATTCATGAAAGTCATATAAGAACTCTATGGTCAGGAAATAAATTAAAAAAAAACACAAATAATATGGCCGATATACTTTCGCGTTGAACTCGTATTTTTTCTTTCGCAAGTGCTTTTTGTTTGTATTTAAGTGATATCTTCCACTTTAAATATGGTGAAATAGTGTTGTGAGAAGGCGTGTAATAGTCAGGGGTTTGTTGGATGTGGAATTTCTTTTTTCGGGTAAGTCTTTTTAATTTTGTTTACAAATTACGACTAGGGTGACAACGTTCTAGATCTATAAACGGGGATCATGAAAATATTGTAATGAATGCCATAATAACTCCTTTCTGCGTACAAAATACAAAACAATTTGGCGGTAACTGTCGATTCAACCTTTTTTTTTTATTCGACACAAAAGTCTCGAGTCAATTCCAAGAAGTTTATATGAATAAAGTCCTTGGTCAAATTAAATACTATTAATTTATAATTAACACTAGAAAAGGGATATTTACCATGTTTACTGTACATTTTGAGTTCCTGATATTAAATATCCCGTTTCTAGTGTTAATAATGTTAGTGACCGTGACAGTTCAAAAACTTATACTATTAATTTATTTAAAAAAGAAAAACACAGTTTTCTTACTAATATTTGGAAATCATAACATAACATTACGCCTGTAATCCCGGAACGGTTAGTCAGAGGTGTACGTAACATTACACTCACATTTCGCCAGTTATGGAAATCATGGCAATATAAATCAGTTTTTAAGCATAATAAAATACCTAAGTTCATAGTAGATCACGCTTGTCGTCGGCAGTAGTTTGATGTAAAGTATTAATAATATTGTTGTTTCCATGCAGATTCCCTTACAATGAGAATCTTCAGCAACGGTGGCTTTAAGTTGTCCCTTTAAAGAAGAAGTATTCAACTTATTCCGTCACCCATCATCAGCATCTTCGTACTCAGATTTAAATTTAAGATTACTGACTCTTAAAAAAAAAGTCAACAATAATTTCATAAAACTATAAGTTTAATAATGTGTAGTGTGATTAATAAATTTATTAAATACTATTAAGTTGTTTGAATATGCTACATGCTCATGCTTCATCTATGTGCATATTGCAGCCCTGTTTGCTATAAAATCTCTCGACAAATGATGGATGTAACCTAACATGTAGACCACCGTGAAAGAAAATAAGTGCCACGTATTCTTTACATCGTAAACCTATCCCATTACAGAGATTTTTTTGAACTTTGGCACTCTTGGAAAATAAAGGTTACCGCCGCTACATTGCCGGCAGCAGTCATATGAGGGTTTTTTAATATTATTATTATACCTAAAAATAAAGTAGGTATTTTTTTCCAAATGGCTCTGACATTGATGAGCAGTATGTGTAGTTTCGCTAGTCATTTAATATCCCGTAATTTTGAATAAACTACTACCCAGGAAAATAGAGGGAGCGGGGTGCTAGTAAGTTAAAACAGAATAACTGTCCCGAATGTAAGTACAAAATATTGGACACCCTATTAGAAAGGGATGACATCCACTTTTGAAGTTTTCTCGCTTGGAACGCCTTTGCATTGCACGTCATCATTCCAGTTAGTTTATATAATTTCCTTGGAAAAACCTAACTCGTGACAGTAATTTTTATAAGCAATATTAGAACCGAATAAAACGTTGTTGGCTTGTTTGTATTTCCGCCATTGTCTAGCATGGCCCATTGTGTATCAATCGTTACATTATTATCAACCTTCGATATCTTTTTGTAACAATGAATTGCTGTACATGTTTCAAAAGTTCATTTGCAGGAAAATCGTAACACCGTATATATTTTTTATCGATTGACGTTTTTCATTCAATGGTGAAAAGCGTAACCCTACGGAAATGATACCATATAAAATAGAATTGTCATTTTCACCTCCACTGACCTTAAATATTGATTACCAATACTTACACAAACCCATACATATCCGGATGTATACCAGGAGTTGCGGCATCCGATGTTCCGGAATGCATTCGGATTCCGTATATCTCAACGGTTATTATTCGTATATTCGCATACCGAAACGGTCGGCCATGAAATTCGATTGGAGCCGAATTACCACGAAGATGACCGAAGCGCGAATCAGGTTATGAGCTCCAAAATGGTGGACGATACGATTGAATTTAGAATTGTGTTATGTTTTTGTTGGCATAGCGTACAATATTATGGTACTGTTCTTTTATTGGTATTTTTTTCCTCTGATTTTACAGACATTTATTATCGATGTCATAAGGTTTAAGTCAGAAGTAAAAATAACTATGAAAGTTACGGTGCCTAAGGAAGTTTGGCGTTATTAACAGACTTCTGAAAAAGGAGGAGGAATTCCACCAATTTTCAGTTTTTTTAGTTTTTTTCTGATTTATGTGATTCTTTTTCATTTGGTAGAAGAAGCTAGCCCGGCAGCCCCATATAAATTTTGTTGACTTTGCTTCAGCACTTTATGATTATCTTCTATATTATAGAGTCTATAACATGCATTTCTTCTTCTTCGTCTATGTGGATGATAGGCTAAATATCTAGTTAGAAGGAATGTTTAAAATTGAATCTTGACAAGGATTTGTTTGAGATAACAACTAAACCTATTAAATAAAAACTTTTACCCAAAGAAAATAACCAACTTTCAAAAAAAAAAAAAACGAAATCTCTGGCCAAAAAATTAATGAAAAAAACAAAATTCGTCGACTTCCGAAAGTAAAGAAAATGATTTCACTTGTTAGTGTTTTTTTGGGAGGTCGGTGATTTTTACCTCTGTTAATTGTAAAATATTTAACATGACAGTGATCTTTATTTGCTTTGCGATAAGGTTGCTGTTTTGTTGCTTTCACAGAAGAATTGATTGCTATATATTTTTTGAACATCATTCTGTCGTCACCATTGATTGAATTGAGATTGCTATGTATTTTTGAACATCATTCTGTCGTCACCAGCAAAGTAGTAAGCAGTTCTTGTTCAGGTCGGTCCGTAGATGGCTGTCTATCATTACATACCGAGTTTCCTCCGTGCCTCGGAAAGCACGTTAAGCCGTTGGTCCCGGCTGTCATTTGTAGATCTTTGACAGTGGTTACAGGTAATCAATGGCCCGAAAGTATGACAACCAATCTTCGTCCAGCTTTTGTCTGTTATACTAACAAAAATGAATTTTCAACCATTTGCCAACATTTACTTTACTTACTTTTACAAGTTAAGTGACATAAATAAATCAGGACTTAAAAGTATTTGGCCTTTGGTTCATGTATCTGGTAGATCGCTGAAATATATCAACAAAATTCATAGCCACAGAGAGTTTGCCAGTAAATAGTCAATCACAGATGCAATCTATTAGTAGATAACTTAGGCTTGCGGCTGGCAACACCGACAGAGTTTAGCCCGCTTTACTGGTAGACAGTTTGAATAGTAGCTATTTTATTATGTAGGTAGGTAATATTGTAGAATTATACGGCAGTTTGAAATTGTAGATTGCTGCCAGTTAGAAATTGAGTTTAGTAGATTTTCCGCTTGATTTGGTCACGTGTGCCAATCAAGCGTAAATGCTCTTCAGCTCTGGGAACCTATCAAACTCAATTTCAGTTCTTTTACAGTTGAGCAACAACGACGAGTGTATTGTTCAGCTGAAAAATATGTGCTAAGTAACGTTTATAGATCTCGACCTAAATACTAAAAGGCTACAATCTGAGTCGATATTTAAAAATGTTGAATTCCGAATGCTTAGCTCTGAGTCGAAAATGATTAGTTTTGTTGAGCATCTGTTTCTCGTATCTTATTCACACGTGTATGAAATGTCTCATAATAACTACCTTTAAACGGTAATTTATTAATAAAACGTTGACATTTTGCATCTTGATTGCCTTAAGATACAGTGAGTGCAATATAAGTTAGTCAAAAAATAATCATGTGGATAGCAACCCGCACAGGCACAGTGCGGGTTTCATAGAATATATTATTTTTTACCATTGCCACTCGAAAAGGGGCATTTTATTCATCGATAACAGTGAATAAAACGCTCTTTTACTCACTGAGTGAATAAAAACATTTTGAATTTGGAACAAGCACGAATTATGAACAAAAAATAAATAAAACATGCACAAGAACTGAATTTCGAAAACTGTTCAAATTTTTTTTACTATACATTTTTAATGTTTATATTTATTCCTTTGTTAACTTATTATATTACCGATTAGGTATATAATAAAATGTGATAAATACTCATCTGCTTAGACTTATCCCAACTTTATTGGGGTCGGCTTCCAGTCTAATCGGGTGCAACTTAATATCAGTATTTTACATGGAGCGACTGCCTTTCTGACCCAGAACACAATCCAGTTAGTACCAAGTGGGTAATACGGTACCCCTTGGTAAGACTGGTTGTCAGACTTTCGGGCCACTGATTACCTGTAACGACTGTCAAATACAAATGACAGCCGGCTCAACGGCTTTACGTACTTTCCGAGGCATGGAGGAAAGTCGGTATGTAATGAATTAGTGGGTACCCATCCACAGACCGACCTTGGTAAGCCCGGCTTAACCTTGAAGATCGACCCGAGTGGTTGTTATTATTAACCCACGAGAAATATAAATAATATACTTCTGTTTATTTTCTCGCAGTCAATGGTAAAAATTAAAGTACACAACTCGTGAAAAAAATAATTTATCTCGGTTCTTGTATCCCTCGCTCCGCTCAGGATTCTAGTCTAGAATCCTTCGCTGCTCTCGGGATCCAACTTTGTCCCTCGAATTAAATTCCCTTTTTTTTCACTTGTTGTATAATCTACTATTACACGTGTTTTGACAAATAAACAGAGAGGTTTGAAAAAAGAAAATATTGGAGGAATTTGCCCAGCAGTGGGACACAGTAGAGGCCATGAAAAATACTCTATTCACTACAAAATCAGCATCTTGTGTCGGTTTCCAATAAAAGCAGGTATCTCTCCGGTTGCTTTTCGCTTCGTGACTCAAACCAACCCAATATTGCAGCTCACGGAATAGCAATAGACTGGTAGTTACTTTTGAAACTCACTTTGAAATTGGTAGACTCACAATTTGGAAATATTTGTGTGAATTCAAGCGCGCAACAATATAAGGAAACTTTTTTTGCATCTTTGAGTATCAATTGCCTGCCCGAGTTGGTCTATGGATTGGTGACCACCCATTACATACAGAGTTTTCTCCGTGCCTCGGAAAGGACGCTAAGCCGGTCGCGGCTGTCATTTATAGATCTTTGACAGTCGTTACAGGAAGTCCGAAAGTGGTCCAAAAGTCTGTCAATCAGTCTTGCCAAGGCTTATCGTATAGCCCAGTACTAACTGGGTTGTGGAGGTCAGATAGGCAGTCGTCACTCCATGTAAAATAATGGTATTCAGCTGCATCCGGGTAGACTGAAAGGCCGACCCCAATATACTTGGGAAAAGGCTAGCAGATTATGAGTGTCGATCGCAGTTCAGAGCCAGCGCAAACATAGCGTGTTTTATAAATTCTCCGTAGTAGCAACACTATTCAAATTCCACCTACTTTAATAGTTTTTTTTTTTTGTTGCGTGGCCAAAATAGAAACTAACACCCCCGACTTACTTATTTAATTCATTTAAAAAACGTTTGGAACGACAATGTCTGAGGGAGCGTTTTCGGTGAAGTTCAAGTGCTAAATGAACACCTTAAAACAATATTTAAAAAAAAACCGACTGCAAAACTCCGTGGTACCGACTGCCAGTATTTCGAACGTTCCCAGAATTCAAATCGCCAGATTGTTGTTGTATTTCGAACGGAAGGTACCGCTACCGATGCATTGATGACATTCCTAGCTTACGTTTGGTTGTGTTACGTAGGTTGGATGTACGGGCGAGTGCATTTTGGTGCTTACCGACGAAATTGGATGGCCAGAATTTTATACGAAGATATTGGAATTTCTCAGTACGGGCCTAGGGTTTGATTTTGTGCCCGGTTGATGGGAATAGGCTTGCCCCCTATTACATACGTACAAACCGTGTTCTTAACTTATAACAAACAATAAACAAGTGATAAGTATAATGTAGTAGGTTCTATATTAAAAAAAAATACAGAAGATCTCTGTTTAAAACGATCAATATAATTATATATCTCTGTCTTATATATTCTGGGTTAAGCTCGCCGTTGTACATAAGTTAAATATTGTAATTTTGTGTGTCCTACTTTTATATTTTGTGTGCAATAAAGAATAAGAATAAGAATGTATATCATAGGTATTTATTTACAGTACTAGTATTTATTCTACTTGTGTTTATTTGTGTTTATGTTAATTTTATAAAGTTATATTTTCGTTTTAAGTTCTTATTTAAATTTTCCTGTTTTGTCTTTTCTACACACTGTGTCTTCATTTCTGTGGGATGGTGGGCTCAGAGTAAAACTGCTTTTTTTCCACAACTAAATTAATTAATTTTAAAAGTAAAACGCAGCACACGTCTTCGTCGTAAGTGAATCTACGCCATCTTGACTATCTACTCTCTCTCTCACTCCTGATACATTCATATCTTTAAGTCGCTCTTACATTCCGTTAACTAACATGGGTTTCCGTTACATATTGTAATGTCCTGTTAAGTATTTTGTGTGTACATAAATAAATAAATAAAACGATATCTGACCTCTACAACACAGTCAGCACTGGTGAATATGAAACCTCTTGGTAAGACTGAGATCAGACTTTCACCTGTCAAAGATCTACAATTAACAGCCGGGACCAACGGCTTAGCGTCACGGAAACTTGGTATGTAATGGTGGTCACCCATCCACGGACTAACCTAGATAGGCGCGGCTTGACTTGAAGATTGACCCGGGTAGCTGTCATTATTTAGCCATTAGCATTAGTTAGTCACTTCAAATGACCAACAAAAATACAAAGTACCATTTTTGAATTTAAACAGTTTCAATGTAGAAAGTAAAACAGAACAATAAATATATAGAATAGCCTTTGTTAAAAACTAGTAGAATTTGTTTTAGTTAGCTGTTTGGGCAAGGCAGGAAAGTGAAAGTTATGGCGCAAACTTGGCGAGTTACGGTTAATAGACGACTGAGATAAATGGTGTGAATGCGAACAGAATATTACGGATACCATGAGCTTAGCCATGCTTCAGTAAAAGTTATAATGTAAAAAGACCCTTAGCGAGGCCAAAAGGCATTTGTTCCCTCTGCTTTACTTTACGACTCCTGTGCTATTCAAGCATCCATCAGCACTATGTTTTGAGTACGTTATACTGAAAACCGTGATATTTCTCCCTAAAAAAAGTCGTTTCCTAGCAATAATGGTTGCGTACAGTTACATTTTTGATATTCAGAATGCTTGGTATACGGATTCATGAAGGGTTCGTTGACACCTTGTTATTAACTGGCTTTAGCCCGCAGCTTAGCCCTCGTGGAGATCAGAAATAGTCCCATGTAAAATTATTAAACTGCTGAAATCTGATCAGTCAGATATATACAGACTGCGGTACTTTTGTTTCTATATTATGGGTACCGTTCAAACAAAAAAAATCAAAATATTTTATATCACATAAATGTAAGAGGTATTTTGAGACATCAAAAGATAAATGCACCATTCGGGTTGGTCGTTTCCTATATAGAAGAACAAAGGTAAGACAAAAATTCCATGGTTTTCTTTTAAATACATTAATACACATACTACAACACATTAAATACATTGGTTTTGATTCAGCTCGATTTTTCGTTTATCAAAAATTCCTTTACAGCACACGTCAGCTACCCATTCTATAGACTTATAAAATTAAATAATACTTATACGACATGCAATATTGCCTACATTACGTAACATTTTACGTCATTTTCCGCTATCTGCATGAGATAATATCGTAATTAACGTGTGCCGTCGGCTAATAACTTAATTTTAAATCTCGATACTAATGAGGGTTTACGCTCAATGTATTAAATGGGGCGTCGATTTGAAGGCAAATCTTTTTCAGATTTTGATGTAAGACTAGGTAGCGGCACTACAAAAAGTACCGACTACAGCGCCATCTATGACATAAATGAAGAACTGACATCACAATTCTAAATCGGGTAGTTAAGGTGGATGCGCAAGGGTAGCCCGCGAAATTTAAATTTTCTTACGTTTATTGCAATTTGCAGGTCAGTGTCAGGTTGTATGTTGATGAAAATATGAATCGCGCCAGTAACACGTATGGAGTTACAGAATTATAATCATTTAAATCATCAATACAACCCTCAAAGTTCATATAATCTCAAAAAATGACATTTTCATGAAATAGCTATTGAATGTGATTATATGAACTTGGAGAGCTGTATTGATGATTTGAATGATTATAATTCTGTAACTCCATACGTGTTACTGGCGCGATTCATATTTTCATCAACATACAACCTGACACTGACCTGCAAATTGCAATAAACGTAAGAAAATTTAAATTTCGCGGGCTACCCTTGCGCATCCACCTTAAAGTTATCTACGAGTTAAGACTACACAGCGTGTAACAGAAAGTGTATAGTCATAAGGAATTCTGTGGTACGGACCATCAAACTGAACAACTTTCTCTATGAGACCACCATCGCAATCACAAAAGATTAATCAAATGTCCCATACATTTGAGTCGAGTAGGTATTCAAATTTTGTATGGGGGTAGTTGATTATTTTTTTGTGATTACGATGGTGGTCCCATAGAGAAAGTTGTTCAGTTTGATGGTCCGTACCACATTCTTCCATATGACCATACCCTTTCTGTTACACGCTGTATAGAAAAATCCGAAAACAACTGTAAGGCCACAGTAGTCCACCATAAACAGCACCCATCAGGTGGCCTACCATGATGTCTTAAATCAGTTGTAATTCCAGTGTGGGAAAGAGATGGCGCTAGACGACCTGTATAGCTCTGTTTCAAGACGCTTGCTTTAAGACGTCATAGTAGCCCCCCTGGGCGGAGGCTCCTCCCTATTCTTTGGGGGATAAAGAACTTTATACCCTGTTCTTCATACCCTTAAAGTGCCAATCCTGAAGTGTGTCTAGTGGCTAAAATGATGTCAACAATTACTATAAGTCCTCCTAAAAATGACTGATTAAAGAACACTGCACCAAGTGCACCAGAAACTTACACTGACTGCTAATATGCCGATGTATCGGTCAGTGTCCAAAGTCCACAGTTAGCTTGTAATTTCTCTGTGTCTACTGGTTTGACCAAACCTTAACTGCCGTAGAAGTATTTGCTAAAATAACGATACTTTTACATATTCTTGCCCATACTTCTCCAATCTCCATACGGAGCTTTTGGAATACTATTTATTTGTCGTATAAAACTAGAATATAATGTACATAGTTCAACAAATATTATGACTGACTTGTACTGACTTGTTCATGAAGCCCATTGTAATCATTTGGCATGATAAAGATAATTTTATTATCATAGCGTTAATCTCATCCACATTATTAACAAGGCCTTCACAACATTCTCACACTTGTATCTTTCGAATTTCCCTAGTAATAGGTACGAAATTCGAATTTCGAATTTCCCTACTACGTCACATTCTTAACATAGCGTAACCTAAACATGTTTTCTGCACACGGCGATCGCTCGACAATGATAAGTAGCTTCACGTTTTGAATTCGGAATTATTTTCTTCTCGCTCTTTTTCAAGTTACGTGACTCGTTTGTTTTGTATCGTTTCGCCATTTTAAAACGATAAAAGAACATGTATTTGAAATTTGAAAAATGTTGAGATTGTTTTCAAGAATTTGGCGTTTTATTGGGAAACAAAAATATTCTTGTTATTTTTTTAGAATTAGGCGTTTTATTGGCAAACGTTGTTTTATTTTCAAAGATATTATGTGTTTTAAAAAAGATAATTAAGTACGTCAAAGGGACTCGTGGTCAGTAACAGCCGCACGGGTTGATCAAAATTTAATCTACGACGGTTGTGCTTTTAAACGTTAAATGGTGTCAAAGACATTCAAATGTTTACGAGCGATAGGCGGAGCAAGACGAAGAAAATCGTAATCCAATACTTGTTAGTTTACGGCCGTTTTCTATAACTTACTTACGTATAACGGTTAGTTAATATGCCTTACTTTATTAGTTATCCGTGTATCTATTGGTAATATAGTCAGTACATTGGCGTCGAAATTTAAATCGCCCTCAATGGTGCCCAATTCTGTGTAGCTCAATGACCCTCCTTGAGGTAACCGAAGACGAAGTTGACCCCATTATTTTGGGTCTACTGGCTTAACCTGTATCCGTCTACAATATTAAAGGCCTCGAGTTAAACAAAGTTAGCAATGAATTGACAGGAATATCCTATCCACGTCACTTATCTGTCTCTCGCAGGTTTGACAGTTGATGATTCTTAAACTATTTATCTCAATTCTTTATTGCATCCATAATGTAATTAGTTGGTAGGGAAATAAATATATTAGACACAATTATGGATCCTGTCGAGCACAGCATAGATTTAGTAGGAGAGAGAAGGAAGAACACTGGCTGTTTATTGTAGTAAATATTCATAATAGTAAGATAAACCGATTTATTATTATAGAATTGAATTTCAAAGTTACAGTTATTGTTTTTTTTTAAATTAATACATTTATTTATTTATTTAGTAACATTGTAAAACCATTTACTTTTTAAATTATTATTGTTTTATTCACTTATTATTTATCACGTACTTAATATTTATTATCCCTAGGGTAAGTTATTTATTGGACACTTCGTATTTGTTTAATTATTTATTTTAGATTTTATGAGTAGGAATGCGCGTCGTTAATAGTGAGTATTTGTAGATACAAATAGGTAGTTACTATAATTTATCACTTATGTATTCGCTTAAACTATAGTAGCATTTGCTTACAAGGAAATATCTGAGATAGCAACGTTCCGTTACCTGTTAGTAAGTTATTGAAAACGGCCGTAAGTATCAAATCTTTTTGTCTAGTGTCATATGCCAGCTTGTCAGGTGGCATTCATTTGTCAAAACTGAAAATGTTCGGGATCTCAAGGTCCGCTCCACAATTGTGTCTTTTAAATCTCTTTGCATGGTGCCGTTGGACCCGGCTATCATTTGTAGCCCTTTGACGGTCGTGCCGAGTCAGTCGCTCCATGTAAAATACTAGTATGCATCAGGTTAGACTGGAAGCTGATCCCAACATAGTGGAGAAAGGCTATGCTGATGATGATGACAAAAACCACTCAAGTTCCAAGAATTTGCCACCAAAAATTAATTTATCGCTCTGTAAACCACTCAAAATCAAATCAAAGCATTTATTTCAAGTAGGCCAGTTACAGGCACTTTTGAATTGTCGAAACAAAGATAACAATTAAATGTAGCTACAGTCCCAGTCACAAGGCATAAAAACTGTAAAAGTACTGTAGTTGCCCATTCCCTAGCGTAGATCTCTATGGAGAAGAACGGGCAAGAAACTCCATGGACATTCTTTTAAATCAGCTTATTGTTACAAAACCTTGGTTTTATCATTTATGTTGAGATGGGACACTATGTGAGAACGATGTAGCAAGATGTGCACATTAAAAGTGTCCACAGTAAAAACAAAAAAAAACAATTCAAAAACTAAAAAAAAAAACAAATAAGCCGTGGCAACTAAGAGATGACCAGTCACACTGAGAGCGCCCGTCACGAACATGACGCATAGATCAGCACCATTCAACTCAACCATTTTGAAGGGAACTAAATGATTCGACACACGTGCCACCATTAGCGAGACATTTGAGTGAGCATGACATGCTTTCAACTGCCAGGGCACATTCAAGTCAAGAAAGGACGTAGGTTTCCAGTGATTGGTAGTTTTCTAGTACTCACACAATATGGGCTTTATAAAATACTAAAGAGATTGAATCTATACAATGCAAATATAGTTTTTTTCACTATTTAAGTATCTAAAATACTTACATCACTACATATTAAATTAAAAAACAAAGTCCTCCGCCGCGTCTGTCTGACTGATTGATAAACTCAAAACTACTGAATGGTTTTTTAAGCGGTTTTTTGGCGGCACCAGTAGATGGAGTGATTCATGAGGAAGGTTTAAATATATAATTTGTTAAGAATTTGTGTACATTGGTTGAAATATGACGATAATTGTTGAAAGTGTCGGAGAAAGTCAAGCCGCCTTGCTCTACTCTTCCCGTGTAAAGCCGGGACGAGTAGCTAGTCTATAGTTCTCATCATTCATCATTCTCCTGCTCTTATCCCAACTTATTCGTCGTCGGCGCAGCATGTCTTCTTCTTCCATACTTCTCTATTACTCGTCATCTCAGCAGTCACCTCCTTTCTAGCCATATCATCCTTCACACAGTCCATCCATCGTTTCTTTGGTCTTCCTCTACTCTTATAGCCATCTACATTCATACTCAACATTTTCCTCAATACATTCTTCTCATTCCTCCGCATCACATGTCCATATATACCACTATAACCGATTACCACACAATTTTTCAGTCACCGGCGCCACTTTCAGACTCCCTTGTACTCATTCCTTATTTTATCCATAGTCTAGTCTATACTTTTACACTAATATTATAAAGAGGTAAAATTTGTTAGTAAGTTTGTATGTTTGGGGTAATCTCTGGATCTACTGAACCGATTTTGAAAATTCTTTCACTAATAGGAAGCTACATTATCCTCGAGGCTATAAGCTATATTTACAACGTGGCCATGGAATAATTACCGGACAAAAGGCGAGCGAAGCCGCGGGCACCAGCTAGTATACTTTACTTCAGTCAAATAAATCCCGTTTACCTACTCCCTGTAACGTTACGATCGTAAACCGTACCGAACCGGTTTTTAGGCCATAAAACGGTTCCAGAAAAGAGTTTTTGGCTACACAGGCTCAGATTTGGAACTTTTGGATGTTAAAAAGACGGAATGTGGGATGTTAAAAGATATCTGTGTTTTTTAGGTTTTTAAGGCCCATTTAGGCACGTTAGATAAACCTTTGGGTTCTGTACCAAAAGCGTGCCAGCAAGATCTTTAATTACTAAGGCCTCGCTGTATGTCTGTCCGTCTGTCACAGGACTGTATCTTTTGTAATCTTAATAAGTAGACATTTGTAATTTTCACAGAGTCTATATTTACAATGGCCGCTTTATTAACTGATAAATAAATCAAATAAAGTTAAAAGTGAGAGGGATCCCAACACAAGGAACGTGTTTTTTTCGGCGTTTGATACGGTGTGTGACTTCAAATCGCAATTGGCTGGTTCTTATGTTGCACTGACAGGCCAGGATCTACACACGCAAGTGACACGCTAGCACGACAGCAAAGATTTTGTATCATGTAATACAAAATAAAAATACTTTGACAAAACCAACAATATTTTATTTTCCCCCCAAGGATGCAAATGAGACCTATTTACCATTTATCGAGAGACGGGAACTGAATGACATTTCATTTTATTTGAATATCTTATAGATTTTTTTGGGTGAATTGATCACAATTTTTTTCCTTCCGTATGTATTGGAAATGTCGTTTCCTTATCGACATAGGTAGTTAAATTGAGGAGTATTTTGCTATAATCAGATAAAGAGTTTTACGGGGTTTGAATCTATACTTACGTAGATTGTGTAATAACATCACACATGTAAACTCCGAAAGGTAAGGCTGTATACCCTAATCTGTGTCATCCACATTTCGCTCCATGTTGATTAAGTTGTTTGTAATAGGGCACGGCCTTATCGCCGTCAACCGGGGACAAATCCAGATTACGGGCTGCTACTGAAAAATTATTAATGGGAAGCCTCCATAAAACTGCCCGGCTCCGGCACTCGGAGCTCGGGATCGAATCCAGGACTTCATGGTAAACAGTAATTTTTGCGTTATTTTTTTAATTATATCATTATTTACCCTTTTCCCATCTAAATTGGGATCGATTTTTAATCTTACTGAATGCAGCTTAATCACTCATTTATTAAGTGAGACCAGCCCGGGCTTCGCACGGGTGCAATGTTATACATATAAACCTTCCCCTTGAATCACTCTATCTATTATAATAAACCGCATCAAAATCCGTTGCGTAGTTTTAAAGATCTAAGTATACGTAGGGACAGACAGACAGACCTTCGTTCACGTGAAATTATTATAAAAAAATTACTTTTCTTTTTAAACGGATTTTGTTAAGAATTTCAAGGGTTTTATTTGCATGTAACCCTAATTGTTTTTCTAAAATAAAACTAGCATATCTTAGACCTAATAACCAGCTATCTGTCAGTATAATTCCCGTCAAAATCGGTCCAGCCGTTTCAGAGATTAGCCGGAACAAACAGACAGACAGACAAAAATTGAAAAAAATGTATTTTAGTTATAAGTGCCATTGTCATTTTGATATTACAAACAGACATTTCAATTTTATTTATTTGTATAGTTGAATAGATATACAAAATATTATTATCTTTTAAAGGAAAACAATAGGAAAACTTTTTGACAAACAACTGGCCATAATTTCTGTAGGAATCCCCATAAAGTATGGGGTATCGGAAACCCCATCGGGTTGTTTGATAACGTTATGAAGACATATGTCAGAGGTGAGTGGGTGCTCAATTTGTTACTACCTTTAAGCTTGCTTGTGGTGAAAATAAACAAAGGAAATAGATAACAATGTGTTCATGAAAAACGGTCTTTAAAGAAAAAAATACGTATAAGTTGTAATAATAAGTTGTGTGTGTTTTTATAACTTAAGAGAACGTGTCGTGAACAGAATACAATCCTAAAATACAGCCTATCACTTCAGGTTAGCTCCCGTGTTGTACTTATTTTTTTTTATGACTGTACCTTTAAAGTTCTTGTAATTTGGGACGAAGCACAACTTTAGTAATGATATGGGACGAATTAAGAAGTTTTTAGAATGTGGGACAAAACTTTAGGACGAACGAAGAATAAATCCGTTTTTGTAACACCTGTATAATTATATACCACATTAGCATGTAACTTCATAATAATTATAATACTTTAAGACTAATTTATCCTTTAAATACTTAACCTACTCAACCAAAAGAGGTCTTTCAGACCCCAATAAAAAGAAGCTATTAACTACAACAGATATCAAAACCAATGGCTATCAATAAACTTTATATTCGTCTATAAAACATAACAGTTTGACCATAAAAAATAACATACAATGTAGGTACAGTCAACAGTTATGACCGTCTGTGGTAATATTTGAACTTCGAAAACCGACCTTCAACTGCACGATGGGGACTTAATATTGTGTCCTGCATGTCTGTTGTTTGTTCACTCAATAGAGTAAATGACCAAAAAATCTAATTAGTCCGTCAGATAGATTTCCAAAAAAATAATATTGGATACGTATTTTTTCTTTTTTCATGTAAACAAAAAATGAAGACGACACAGTGCGTTGAAAACTCGTGTGACGTCACATTTAGGTGACGACCGGAAACTGATTTTACAAGCCAAGCTTCGATTATTTCATGCGTTTTATCTTCGTATTTTTTTATTGATTTGTTAAAACAAAAAATACATATCAAATATTTTTGGATAATCTAACTGACGGACTGAATAGAATCATATTTTTTTTACTCAGGAATCATATCTATTTATATTGCAATCAACACTCAGAGAAGAAAAGCTATACAAAACTGAGAAGTAACGGCGCTGCTATGGGATAGTACTGAAGGCCGTTGAAGGTTCGGAATAGTACCGCAGACCACAGACCGCAGCCGCATGCGAAAACGCTTCTACAGATGGCAACATTGCCGCCAGATTCTGTCAGTCGACCGCACACCACAAATCAGTAGACCACTGGCTGTCACAAGTCACACCAGTCTAATTTCAATGTTTTTTATGTGCCCATGTAGGCCTATTTGAAATAAATAATTCATTTTGAATTTATAGTTTGAATTTTTTTTTTAATTTTCTGCCTTGTAGTTTGGGGGAATGGTCAATTCTCGCCTATTTTCTTAAATAACTTCAAAACCATTTATTTTAAAATTATAAAAAAAATAAACTTGAAATACTCACCTCATGCTCTTGAGTCCTTTCAGTGAGTAACACAATACATCTAGCAAAACCTTTTTTTTATTTATTTTTTTACCCCCTTAATACGATGCCCCATGCTTAAAATTAATTAACTCAATTCAATTCATTTATTGCATCAAATATGGTAGGTACATGAAATTCTTATATAAAATATTTAGTAACACACATTTGGCCAATATATAGCATGCAATAGTAATATATCATTTAAGTTACACACACAAATAGTAATTCATTTAAGTTACACATCCATCTTTGGGTTACCGATTTACATAATTATGTGTACCAAATTCCAATTCAATCAATTAATTAGTTTCCGAGTAAATTGGCTGTGACCGACGGAAAGAATCGAGAGATTCTATTAAGATAATGATCATTTTATTTGTCAAAACATGCGTATACATGCAAATTAAGCGTGCAGGGTGATACAATATTTCGTACGGTACATGTTTCACCCTAAGGCGACCTCTCGCGTCCGGCCTTGGTTCATTCCATGGTCCGGAGCGAGACGGAATGGGACGCCGTCGCCTCCTTCTGCGAAGCAGTCATGCTAGCGAAGGAGGCGGCGGAACGTGAGAGGGAGAGAACCTCACGTCCCAGCCGCCGCGGGAGACGCACCGGGCGTCTGACACTCCCTCCTGCTCAGCCCAGAGCGGGAGGAGTCATTTGACGATTTCCCATCAGAAAAAAAAAAAAAAAAAAAAAGGCGTACAAATTTATAAAGTTTATAAAATAAAAAATAATAATTACAAAATAAAATCCAAAGTACTACAGGCACAGTCAATCCAAGTACAACATAATAGTAATAAACATTGTTAATTCAGTAAATTAAATTATTCATAAAATGTCACAAAAATTAAGGATCAATTCGGTATGATGTCAAATAGTGTCATTCAAAAAGTCATTTATATTATAATAACACTTGTCTGTTAATAAATCTTTTATCTATAAAGGGTTCTGTTTTTTCCCTTTGTGGCACCGACCCCAAGTAACATAGAACAAGGGCAGAAAGATGCTGATGACTTCCAAGTGGGTGATTCGGGGCCGAGATGATAATGACGATGTCAGCTTCAGAAGTGTACCTTCAACATCAATTTGATGCTTTTTATGTGTGGTTCAATGTACTAAGGAAGGTAGCTTGGTTTTTGTGTTAAATCAAGTTGAAGAATGAGTTGTAAATTTTGCATGATTTAACTTTATGGGTCGGCCATTATTCTTAATGCTTTTAATCTATAATAGATGCTAGGTATTTGCAGGACTGACTGTCTTGCTGGTCCAGTGCGTTTATGCTCTATTGTGAGCATGAGGTCCTGGGTATGATTGCCAGGGTGAAGTGGTATTGGATAGTGTGTAAAAATAAAATTAATATAATTATATCTTTGAGGTTCTTAAATCGTGACAATAGAAATATTTCTAGTAGACAGTTCTAAAAATAGGGTTTCTTTTCTAATAGACAAGGTCAGTCTCACATGGAGATTTACCAGAATATATTGTCGAGAGGAGGAGAGCAGCGGTGGCCCAGTGGTGGCGGCCTGACTTACGAACAGTAGGTCGTGGGTTCGAACCCTGGCAGGCGCATTACTTTGTGTAATTTATTTCATCACCACTGCTCTCAAAAACAGTGAAGGAAAACATCGTGATGAAACGGACATGTGCTAGAACCAAAATTCGAAGACATCTGACATCTACCAACCCGCACTGGGCCCGCGTGGTGGATTATTATATAGCCCATTCCCTCTCATAGAGAGGAGGTGGTGTGTCCCAGAAGTGGGAACATTATAGGCTGATTATGCTAATGTCGAGAGGATAGTTTTAAGTGAAGAAACGATAGATTGACACTATAACTTGATGACAAGGCTAGACAGGGGGTGGAGGAGGGCTGAGATGACGGTTCATAGAAAATTATGGAAGAAAAAGACATGCTGCGCTGCCCTCAAATGAAATAGAGATCAATAGAGATTGAATTGGACAGGAGCTTTTTTTTTTTTAATTTTCATTTCGAACTTATCAGGCAGTAATTCAAAAGAGGTGTAATAGGTAAAAGTTTACCCCATCAGGTAAACAACTGTAATCATGTGTAATCGTAATGATAAACTAGCCTACGCGCTATCTTTATGCCAAATTTTTCCCGAACCGACCAGTGGTCTGTGCTGTGCGTTGATAGCCATTCAGGTGGCCTAAGTAATTCCAGTGTGGGAAAGAGATGGCGCTATACGACCTGTATAGGTCCGTCTCTTTCTCACACTGGAATGACTCCTGCTTTATGACGTCATAGTAACCGCCGGGACAAACGATTTTATATGTATCATGCTCTGTGTAGCCTTTTCCTAACTATGTAGAGGTCGGCTTCCCGTATGCAGCTGAATACCAGTGTTTCACATGGAGCGACTGCCTATCTGACCTCCACAGCCCAGTTAGTACTGGGTAATACGATACCCCTTGATAAGACTGGTTGTCAGACTTTCGGGCCACTGACTACCTGTAACGACTGTCAAAGATCTATTTTGACAGCCGGGACCAATGACTTAACGTGCTTTCCGAGGCACGGAGGAAACTTGGTATGTAACCCATGTGGTCACCCATCCACGGACCAACCTAGGAATGCACCGCTTAACCCAACGACGGCTTAATTAAATTAAGTTTATTACACAACCACACGTGGAAACATTCATTAAATTAAGAAAGAAACTTCAAACTCTACATAGAGACCAATAGAGACTAGTCCAACGATGAAAATCTAGAACTTTGTAGAGATAACGTGGTCGAAACTTATTTCTCTACCAAACATGTTTCAAAGTTTTCACAGTGCTCTACATTTCCTGAACAAGTTATAACAAAGCTCTGCCGTCTCTATGTTATGTTATGTAGAGCTGTTTTTTAAAGTGGACTCTCTTTTGCTCTGCTGTTTTGATGAATATAAAAACGGCTGTCATACCGTGCATATGTTGACTCCTCGTTATTGCCATTCAACGTGGCAATGCTACCAGTCATCTGGGCACGTTTCCGGATGACATCGATGGAGAGCAGCACTTTGATGCCTAAGTGTCCTATGGTCGTCGTTATATGCAGGGTGTAACAGGAACCTTCACGAAGCCGTCAACCAAGTATTAGGTACATCAAACTAAGTTACTTAGTTTTTTTACGCCAAAATTATTGCTGGGAAACGCCTTTTTTTTGGGATGAAAAGTAACGTTTTACGGTAGTACTCGAATGTAACGCTCTCAAAATATTGTACTGATAGATGGGTTGAATAATACAGTGATCGTAGAGGTGTCCCTCCAAAAATCTTTCATTAAAAACATGTATTAAAAAAAAAAATTGAGAAAGAGTCGGAACTTTGACCCCCAGTATCTCCGTAACTAGGTATGGTCTAGAACCAAAAAAATGATCGCAATGACGGGGAGAACAAGTGTCTTTCGACTTCGTTAAGGGTCTAGTTACACCCTTTATATGTAGGAACTTACTTTTAGTCTTCTTTTTAGCATTATTTTAGTTCTATTTGTAGTCTGTATAAAATGTACTTAGTAGATATATTATAATATACAAAGATAATTTATTTGTATGGGTTAATTTTGTGAGGAGTTTGAGTTTGGCAAAGGCTAGGCGACATGCGCATCCTGCACGTCCTAACCTACGGTGCACAAAGTTGGTCACTTACTGAACAACAAAAGTCCAAGCTGAAGATTTGCCAGCGAGCGATGGAGCGCAGCATAATAGGTGCCAAGCGATCAGATCGCGTTAGAAACACGACTCTGCGCTCCATAACTCAAGTAGCTGATGTTGGAGTTAAAACAGCCAGGCTAAAGTGGGAGTGGGCTGGCCATGTCGCACGGATTCAGCTGGAAAGGTGGGCGAAGAAGTCAACTCGCATATGGCCGGTTTTTATTACCTAGTCCCTCAAAATCAGGGTGGAATGACTCCCAAAAGTTACAAATTGAAGCGACAAGGTTACCATTAGATAGGCTGCGTTTTGATCGTGACTGACGAATCTACTAATTTATAAAACATCTCTTTTTTATTGCCTCTTTGGTCTAGATCGCATGCGCGACTGCTGAGCATGAGGTCCTGGGTTCGATTCTCGGGTCGGAAAAAGGTTTATTGGGTTTTTCTATCAAGAATATTTCAATAGCATCCACGCAGTCGGGATTAGTGGATTTGTGTGTGAACTAGTGAAATGTGAGTGTACTAAGTATACCTCTGCTAACCCTTCGGGAATTACAGGCGTGATGATATGTTATGTTAGAACATTTTAAATTAATTGATTTACTGACAGCCAATGCACAGCCCAAGCCGTCTACTGACCGTCGCCGAACATTTCGGTATATTTCGGTTTAAAAACATTTATTTCTCAAAAGAACAAATTACAGTTCACTTAAAGAGAAACTTAACTAAATTAACACCAGGTTGTAGTTTTCATTACGACGTTCCAGCCATCCAAAAAACTGAACACCATAGTTACATTTTTAAAATAGCAATAAGTAGTTAAGAATGATTAAAATACAAAACAGTTCAAGCTAAACTTATCTATACTTCTATAGGTACTAATATTATAAAGAGGTAAAATTTGTTCGTAAGTTTGTATGTAATCTCTGGATCTACAGAACCGATTTTAAAGACTCTTTCACTAATAGGAAGCTACATTATCCCCGAGTGCCATAGGCTATATTTACAACGTGCCCGTGGGATAATTTCCGACAAAAACGGGAGCGAAACCACGGGCAACAGCTATATTTAAAATATGTTTTTTAAGAGTTTCTTTCAAAATATGTTTTTTTGTTATAAGTACCGTTTAAAGAGTGTAACAAGACCCTTACCGAAATCAAAGGGTACTTGTTTTCCCCATTCTTGCGATATTTTTTTGTTCAAGACCATACCTGGGAACCTTCTAGTTACGGAGGTATTGGGGGTCAAAGTTCCAACTTTTTCAAAGTTACAAGTTTTTTTTAAAATTTATAATAAATAAATAATAATAATAATAAATATCGCTGGACATTACACACAGCGCCATCTAGGTGCCACACTAAGCAACGAGGCTTGTGTCGTGGACACCAGATAGTTGATAGGTAATAATACTACATAGATACTTTTTGTTTGTAAATACAAACTTATTATACACATAAACATCCATGACTCGGAAACAAATGTCCATGCTCATCACACAAACATTTGCTCCTACCGGGATTCGAACCCGGGACCCTAAGAACGTAAGGCAGCCTCACTACTGCCGCGCCATTCGGGTCGTCGACCGATATTTTTTGCGTAGAGTTACTTAGTTTGATGTACATAATGCTTGGTGGACGGCTTCGCTAGGGTTCTTGTATACACTGTATTATTATACTTTCAAATGCATTCAGTAAAAAGCTGTTACTTAGAAATTACAATCAGACACTTTCATTTTATATATTTGCGTAGATATACAAGAATTAAACCCTACAAATACAAACTTAGAAATCTGTGAACTCGGCTTAGAGCCACAAGCTTTGACAAACTAAACGAGTACGTCAACCTGTCATCCCTAACTATTTATAAAAGTCAACGAAAGAAAAGGGTTTCGCAATTTATTACTGAAAACACAATTGCCTAGACCAGCCTAGGACGATTGAGGTTGCAGATTGGAATGTAACCTGGGTCACCTAATTTATGGGCAAAATGTTTTTATTCAGAAAATTCTTACTTTGCGTTCAAAGAGATTTTGACAAAACGATATAGCAAGACTGCTTCGTTACCTTCTGGCCACAGCCAATCGCGGCGCGGATTGCGGCGCGGCGAGCGGCGCGGCAAGCGGTGAGCGGCGAAAACAAATGGTAGACAATGTATGAAGTAAGCCACAGCTACCGGCGGCGCGAACTGCGGCGCGACCTGCGGCGCGGTGAGCGCCGCGCGGCACGCGGCGGCGACGGGCTGCGCGGTGTGCGATTGAAACAAATGTACTAGCGAGTATCGAGGAGGCCACAGCTCAGAGCGGCGCGCGCGGCGGCAGCGGTGGACGTATTCAACATCGCACGATCGAAACAAATAAATTTGTTTTTATCGGGCGTTGAGCTTATATAAATAATGGATACTGAACAATTTATTAGTGAAATATTGAGTAGATCAGGGGGCCTAAAATGGAAGCTTTAGCAGAATCATAATATGTATCACGTTAAAAGTTTTAAATTCTTAAAATGGTCTTTATGGTTATGAGCACAAAGTCCATTTTAAGAGTTTTAAATTTTTAACGTGATTCCTATTATGATTCTGATAAAGTGGTCATTTTAGGCCCCCAGTAATATAGATATCAAAACATGTTATAAAACATTGTAGGACGAAATAAAACAACAATTTAAATACCGTGCCACTTTTGATAAGGCCATTTTAATAGTTAGCCGTTCTCTAAATACGTCCACCGCTGACGCCGCCGCGGTCGCAGCTAGTCGAGCTGTGGCTTACCACCGCAAGTCGCGCCGCCCGCCGCGCCGCCCGCCGCACCGCGCACCGCGCCGCCAGTAGCTGTGGCCAGGACGTTAGTCTAGTGGTCGCAGGCGCGGCTGCTGATCATGAAGTCCTGGGTTCGATTCCCAGGTCGGGCATAGTGTTATTGGGTTTTTCTGTCAGGAATCTCTCAGTAGCAGACACGGAGTCTGGATTTGTGCCCAGTTGATGGCAATAGGCTCGCCCCCTATTACACAGGATAAACTAACGAAGTGTGAGTACACCTCTGCCTAAGCCTTCGAGGACCACAAGCGTAATGTTATATGGTATAGTAAGCTGAAATACCAACTTGTTTCAGTAATTTCATCACCATGATCTCAAAAACGGTAAAAGAAAATATCGTGAGGAAGCTGGCAAGTCCTAGAACCAAAATTCGGGAGATAAGACACGTGATATCCATTCAACAAAGAGATTTAAAACACTTACTGAGCGGACATTGGGAATATTATCATACAAAATTTTAGATCCCGAACATTTTCAATTTTGACACACGAATGCTACCTCTGACAAGCGGGCATATGACACTACTCAGCACGATTTGAAACTTCTTCTTTCATTTTATTTTATTTTTATTTTATTTATTCGGGAAAATAAACAGTTATACATTAAAATCTTACATTATGTTATAAATATATAAAGTTTATAAATGTATAACCTACGACATTTTCCACAACATATTTAAAAGTTATATTTAAAAATGCGCTATTCTAATATTTTAATACAGAAAAACAGTTAAAAATGAACTTACACATAGACAGGCATGCAAACAACAAAAAAAAAACAAAAAAAGAGAGAGAGATAATGAGCAAATAATATAAATAACTAAACTAACTATTATATTCTAAAATTATTTTGTTGGTAAGATTTCTAAATTTTTGAGCAGAGACAAAGAAGAAGTCGATGTCTTCAAAGATCTTATTATATTGGCTGGTAAGGCGGCGTAAGGGCGCTCGCAAGCCCGCGTTTGTGCGACAGGAACTTACTGCAAATAAAGGTCTGGCGCGCACCCCACGGCATATAGTTGTTCTGGGTACTACGTAGCTGATTTTGTTGCGAATATCAATACAGTCATAAGTATTACACAGATCAAACAAGAACATTGTTTCCAACATAATTCGTCTGGACTTTAAACTTTGCAGGTTATACTTCCGCAAAAGGTCATTGTAGGATGCATAGGTACGATGGCAACGAAAATGCATGGCCTTTAAAAATTTTCTCTGTACCTTTTCGATCATATCGGAATATTTACCATAGTGGGGATTCCATACCGAAATAGCATACTCTAGCTGAGAGCGAACTAACGACCGATACAAGTACAAATAGGTTGAGGACCGGGTAAATACTGTAGCCGTTCTCATGATGAAACCGAACATACGGAAGGCATTATTAACAATTTTGTTAATATGGGAATCTAAATGGAGTTTGTCATCCAACAGAATTCCAAGATCACGGACCAGAGTTTCTCTTTTTAGATTTTCATTTTGTAAGGTGTAGGGATATAGTATTTTATTTTTATTTTTGGTAAAACTAATGACATAACACTTGGATACACTAAGTTGAAGTTTATTGCGTGTACAGTAAGCTGAAAACGCATCTAAATCTTCCTGTAAGAGTGAGCAATCACGGTGGCTTTTGATAGACCTAAATATTTTAATGTCGTCAGCGTACAACAGTAATTTTGAATTCTTAAAACATTTGTCGACGTCATTGATAAATAAAATGAATAGGAGAGGTCCCAAAATGGAACCCTGTGGTACTCCAGAAGTAACATCTACAGTGGTAGAGCAAAAACCATTTATTACAACTCTCTGTGTTCTGTTGCAAACATATGAATGAAACCATCTTAGCAAGTCCCCACGTATCCCATTAAACGCAATTTTCTGCAAAAGCAGTTCATGGTCAACTTTGTCAAAGGCTTTCTTGAAATCAGTATATATGGTATCCGTTTGAGTACGGGCATCCAAGTTGTTAAACAAATAATCTGCGAAAGTCACCAGGTTCGTCGCGGTTGATCTCTTTTTGACAAAACCATGTTGCTGTGGTAATAGAATGCTGTGAAGTAGAGGGTACATTTTGTCGTGTACTAATCTCTCAAAAACCTTTGACAAAGCTGACAATATAGAAATTGGTCGATAGTTCTCGACGTCATGCCTGGGTCCTGACTTGTAGACCGGGGTTATGTTTGCGAGTTTCCAAGCTTGTGGAAATATCCCCTTTGAAATGGATAAATTAAAAATGGTATGCAATGGTATACAGAGATTAGTGGCAGTCTTCTTAATAAAGATTGCTGGCAAACCATCTGGGCCAGGTCCTTTTGAAGGGTCTAATGACTCGAGCCCTCTCAGTAAATCAGCCACTGAAAATTCAATGTCACTTATAATAATTCATTCTTTATCGTATGGTTAGTGCCTAACCTGGTGTCAGACTTTTTATGCCGCCCATGGGCCTCTGACTTGGCTTTACACGCCGTCGAGAAATATCTCTCATCAGGCATGCTTGTTAGCTGCCAGGGTTGCGGGACTGTTCGAAAGAGATACCGCGGCCCTGGAACACAAAGGGCAAAGGAAGGAACATGGATGGGTTTTAGTCAGTAAAAGTCTGACACTCCCTCCTGCTCAGCCCAGAGCGGGAGGGGTTATTTGATGATTTACCATCGGTAAAAAAAATAAAAAAAGGCATGTTTGTTATCACGATGTTTTCCTTCACCGAAGCAAGTTATAATTATACAATACGCACATGAATCCGAGAAAACTGAGCTCTTAGGTCTTGGGCAAATAAGTAGTAACAAGTATTGGATTAGGATTTTCCTCGTGTTGTCTCGTCTATTGTTCAAAAATACAGGGTGTAACAAGACCCTTAGCGAAGCCGTCAAACAGGCATTATGGGCATCAATAACTTTACGCAAAAATTATTGCTGGGAAACTACTTTTTTTTGGATGAAAAATCACGTTTTACGGTAGGACTCAATGTAACGTACTCAAAACATGCTGATGGATAGATTGAATAGACGGGGTTCGTGGAGGTGTTTAAAGTAACAATCTTACATTAAAAAAATGTATTTAAAAAAAACTTGTGAAAAAATTTGAATTTTGACCCCCAATATATCCGCTTAGCTTCCCAGGTATGGTCTAGAACAAAAAAAATATCGCAATGACGGGGAGAACAAGTGTCTTTCGGCTTCGTTGTGGGTCTTGTTACACCCTTTATTTGTTTGTCTTTGCATCTATTCAAAAGGTTTTTGCGATGTTTCTTTGCGTTGATTATTACGGAAAATTCCTTTTCAAGCTTGGCACACGTAACCAACATGCAATATTATAATATTGGATTTCACGGTACATGACGAGGAGTTAATTATTTTGCGCTCTAAGCATAAAATAGCAAATAATGAAGATGACTTTTGGAGCTGTCATTTAGACGTAATTAACTTTTGACGTTCACAAAGATTTTCAGCTACAGTCAATTTGATTACTTTTTTTTGGTTTTGGTTTAGGCTAAACTAGATATTCAATGCTCCTACATGTAGGAGCCAATCAGAAATTTAATAAAATTCTTGCGTTTTTTTTTGCGTTGAATGTGGTTTTCTTAAAAATTTGTAGGTACGATTATATTCGAAAAATTATCATTTGCCAATGACAAAAGAAATCTCAGTTTTTAAATTCGGAATTTTAGAAATAAATTAAGAAAACGGAAAAAAAAAAAACTTGTTGCATTTCATCGACAAAAATAAAAAAATAAACAGACCAAATTGGCGTTTTATCACACACACAGGTAACACGGAATTTCAAGTTATTCATAAACGAATAGTACTAAAAAGAAAAATTAAAAAAAAAAGCCGGGAGTGGTGATTTTTTTTTAACTTTCATCTCAACAGCTCAATAGGAACTCAATGAAAAAGTCCCATGAAAATCCGACCACTACATAGGGGCTGGAAGGGACACCGACGCGAAAACGGTTACCTCGTAGGTGTTCAGTACATCATTCTGAGCCCCCTTTTTTTTAGGGTTTCATAGCCGAATGGCATAAAACGGAACCCTTATAGATTCGCCAAGTCTGTCTGTTTGTCTGTCCGTGTATGTCACAGCCACTTTACTCCGAAACTATTAGGACTACACAGTTGAAACTTAGTAGGTAGATGATTCTGTGAACCGCTATAAGGTTTTTATACAAAAATATAAAAAATATAGGGAGGTCTCCACGTACATGGAACTGAAACTAAAAAATATTTTTTTCATCAAACATATACGTGCCGGGTGTCTATAGATAGGTCTTTAAAAATGACATTGAGGTTCCTAAAACCATTTTCTCTCAAAGTCAATCGTTTGAAAGATAAACACTTCCAAAGTGGTAAAATGTGCCCGCCCCCCTTATTTCTAAATTAAGAGGAGAAAAAATCTGAAAAAATATAGGATACGGAGGAACGTAAAAAAAAAACAGTCAAAATTGGTTTGAATAAGATTTGATGTTAAATTTTTTAGAAATGGGACTTTTTCATCAAACTGCAGCAACAACTTTGTTTTTCATTAACATACTATGAAAAACAAATTTAGTTTTGTTGATGAATGTAAAACAATACAACTTAAGAACGAATGCCTTCAAAATATTGTTATTATATTGTTTGGTGCTACGGAACCCTATGTGCGTGTGAGTACGACTCGCACTTGGCCGGTTTTTTGGATAGGAAATCATCAAATGACCACTCTGGACGGAGCGGAAGGGAGTGTCAGACTTTTACTGACTAAAACCCATCCATATTCCTTCTTTTGCCCTTTGTGTTCCAGGGCCGCGGTATCTCTTTCGAACAGTCCCACAGCCCTGGCAGATTGAGAGATTGAGAGATTGCCCTCTCACATATAATATTACCTACTTTGTTTCACTTTTTTGTCTAATTACACTCGACTACTTACTGGTTATCAATATCACTTTTATTTCAACAATAATTAGAATAATATCATATTTTTTTCCTCAAAAAGAAAACTACCTACCTCCACTTCAAAAAACACAGCGTCTCCTTTGACAATCCAATTTGTGAATGTTCCTGAAGAAATGACTGAAATATGTTTACTTTTTATGCTAATGACGTTTCAGGCAGAACAGTCACGTTTTGAATTAAGATGTCATTGGCATCACAAAATATTGTTCTGAAATAAATTGTTTACGCTTTGGTAAATGGAAGTTTAGTAAGGAAATCGTTATTTTTGGGTTCCGCACCCAAGGGGTAAAAACGGGATCCTGTTACTGGGACTCCACTGTCCGTCTGTCTGTCTGGCTGTCTGTCACCAGGTTGTATCTCATGAATTGTATTAGCTAGACAGTTGAGATTTTCACAGATGATGTATTTCTGTTGCCATTATGACAACAAATACTAAAAATAGAATAAAATAAATATTTAAGGTGGGCTTCCATACAACAAACGTGTTTTTGTTTAGAAAATGTTACGGAACCCTTCGTGCGCAAGTCCGACTCGCACTTGGCTGGTTTTTTTCTTATATACAGCGTGTAACAGAAAGGGTATAATCATATCATATTTTTTTTTAAATTCTAATTCTAATTTTGATATTGATTGTGAATTCGAGATTATGAACTAAATTTTGGTTGAATTTATTCTTTTATCACATTTAGGTATTGTTGCTGTAAATTGTTATTAGTTAATTAGATGAATCAAAACTTATTTATTTATTATAGACAACTATTGTGCAGTAACTACCATTATGTTCAGATGCTATTTCAAACTCGGAAAAAAAAAAAAAAACTTTTAAACACACAATATTTATATAATAATCCGCCAATTAGGGGATCGGCACTGCCTCTCCTTAACACAGGCTAAATTCTAGCCTATCTAGGAGTACAGTACTTCACCCATCTTTATATTGTATAGTTGAACCTAAAAAAATATATAAATGCAATATTTGTAAACCTTGCAATCCCATTTTGAAATAAACTATTTTTATTATTATATGGAATACTGTGGTACGGACCATCAAACTGAACAACTTTCTCTATGGGACCACCAACGAAATCGTAAAAAAATAAATATGACAACTGCGCCTGAGCTAGGCCGAGCCTGTATTTCAGGTCACAGTTCTCTTCCCAGAGTTATGAGCGGTATTAACAATGGTTGGACATTTCAGTTAATCGCTTTTTATATACAGAAATAATAAAAATAAATTTCCAAACAGTTAGTTTGATGTGTGTTGTGTTTGTGTGTGTATTGTGAGGTGATTGTGAGTGTTGTGTTGTGTTGTGTTGTGGGTGTGTGTGTGTGCTGTGTGTGTGGTGTGTGCATAGACTTTTTTTTTTTTTTACCGATGGGAAATCATCAAATAACCCCCCCCCCCGCTCTGGGCTGAGCAGGGCGCGGAGTGGGCGGAGTGTCAGACTTTTACTGACTAAAACCCATCCATGTTCCTTCCTTTGCCCTTTGTGTTCCAGGGCCGCGGTATCTCTTTCGAACAGTCCCGCAACCCTGGCAGGCGTCGGTCCTTACGGACCCCTTCCTGTTTGCTGACTCTCTGAACACGAACGCGCCATCGACACGGCCTGTCGTCATAAGACGGACGGACGGCGAACTAGCCCATAGCTCACCGTCCACAGGCCCGCGTCTACGGTGACCGGGGGCCACCACGTGGCCCCCGACGCCCGGTGCGTCTCCCGCGGCGGCTGAGACGTGAGACTCTCTCCCTCTCACGTCCCGCCACCTCCTTCGCTAGCATGACTGCTTCGCAGAAGGAGGTGACGGCGTCCCATTCCCTCTCGCTCCGGACCATGGATAAACCAGGGCCGGAAGCGAGAGGTCGCCGCCGCCGATGTGTGTGCATAGACTGGGGTTAAGTTTTTATTTTATCTTAAAGTTTTAAGAAGATCATCATCAGTTCATTACATCATCATATACCTAGCCTTTTCCCTACTCCGTTGGGGTCGGCTTCCAGTCTAACCCGACGCAGCTGAATACCACTATGTTACATGGAGCGACTGCCTATCTTACTCCTACAACCCAGTAATCGAAAAACACGTCACTCCTTGGCAAGACAGGTTGTCAGATATTCACGCTTCGAACGGCAGTAACGACTGTCAAAGATCTACGAATGACCTTTAGGACCAGGTGGCCTACCATGACGTCTTAAAGCAGGAGTAAATCCAAGAAGGGATGGCGCTACACGACTTGTATAGCCCTATCTATTTCCCACACTGGAATTACTCATATTAAATTACGTCATAGTAAATCCCAGCAGTGTAACGTGCAAATACTAATATTATAAGCGGTACGCCTGACTACCTATAGTCTGTCTATCTTGGCTTGTCTTAACATTTCACCAAAAAAAATCTAATCATGAAATTCTCTTTTTTACCCAAAAAAAGGGTGTAATATTTGGCTTGTTATCATGGAAAGTGGGTTTTCACTTAAGTGTTTGTAAGAAAGAAAGTCAGACGGTCTCAAGGGCCACTAAATGGTACTCAAGAGTGTATCGAGTACCTAGTGTAGGGCCCTCTTTCTTGGCCTTTTTAAAGCCGTTGTCTTAGAGACGGATTTTTGTAGGGATTTTGATGGATTTTTAAACGACTTCAAAAAGGAAGAGGTTCTCAATCCGTCGGAACCTTTTTTATTTTTTATATATGTTCCCCGATTACTCGAAGATGGCTGGACCGATTTGGATTTTTTTTTTTTGGTTTGACAGGGTATACTTCCTAGGTGGTCCCATGATCATCAATTCAGGATCTGATGATGGGATCTTGGAGAAATAGAGAGAACTCTTCAAATTTTATAGGCACACTTGAAGCGATTTGGGTAGTTTTTGGAAGAGTACTTTCTCGGTGTGGTTCCATTTCAATTTGCTGAACATCTGATGAAGAACTTTGGAGATAGGCAACGGAACTCCTCAATAAATGATAGCAAATGGACTGGGATATCTGACATCTCATATCTGTCTATTGTTTACACCAAGTCATAACATAACATCTCGCCAGTACGCTGTGGGGGTAAACAACTAAAAAGGGAAAAATAAAAAAAAACTATTTTTGCAAAAAATTAAAGTGACTTCAAAAACACAAAAAAAGGTAAAAAATAACTTTAGCTTCAGAAGTCGGTGACTTTTGTTCGTTTGATTTTGTTTTTTTTTTTGTCACCGACTTCTGAAGCAAAAAAATTAAACCGACTTCAAAAACACAATAAAGAAAACATAACATTGTTTTCTTTATTGTGTTTTTGAAGTCGGTTTAATTTTTTTGGAACATGTTTTATCATGCACAATGGTTCTTAGTGAAAGGAATCTACTATTATTTTAGTCTACCAGATGGACAACATAAAACTTCATTAAAAGAAGCACTAGTTTATCTTGTAACTTAACTTATTAGAAGATAGTATCCTATTAAAACACAAAGTAAGTTGAAAAGAAACTTAGTCCGCTCATAAAGTCTTAAAGTAATGTCGTATTAGATTTTTTTTTTTTAATTTAGATATTTCCCAACTATAATGTTGGGGTTGACTCCCATTCTAACCGAATATTAGTATTTCACATGTAGCATCTGACTATCTGACCGCCACAAAATAGCTACTGGGTAAATATGAAATTAAGTTTTTAAATTGTCAATTTGTCATGGTCACTCATCACATTTCCCGGTCCTGTTTCTAGTGTTAATGATAAATATGAAACAAGACGTAGTTCGTTGGTCATGTTCAAGGAGTATCGTATTACCCAGTACTGGGTTCTGTAGGTCAAATAGGCAGTTAATGTAAAATACTGGCATTCAGCTGCATCCAGTAAGACTGCCAGCTGACCCCAACATGGTTACAAAAAGGCTAAGCAGATGATGATTTTGTTAGTCAGAAACAAGGCTTTTGAAAATGTAGGCCTAGGTCGATGCTCATTAAGTTTTCTGTTACTGGATTTTCCATTCGCAATCTTTATCAGTGACTGCCCAGAGGTACTACTTCCACCTAGTTGATAGCAATGAGTGACTACCTTGTTGGTCTAGTGGTCGCAAGCACGGCTGCTGAGAATGAGGTCCGGGGTTCGATTTCCGGGTCGGGCAAAGTGTTATTGGGTTTTTCCATCAGGAATATCTAAGTAGGAGCCACAAAAAAAAAAACACCATTGTGCCCGGTTGATGGCAATAGGCTCGCCTCCTATTACATGGGACTGAAACATAACTGGCAAAACGTGGGTGTACTATTAGGTACACCCCTGCCTAACCTTCCGGTGATTTGGCGTGGTGTTTATGTTATGTTGATGGCAATGAACTCGTCCCCTTATTACATACTCACCAAAAACAACTACACGCTTCTCTGTAAACTTAAAACTTTTCACTTTGAAACTCTTTAGTATATTTTTCGTTCACGCAAAACCACTATGCACGCCTTCAAACAAAATTATAAACCTAACATCAGAATTCGCGACAACCCCTCGAAAAAAGGCTCTTATCAACATTTCACCCCACTAGTTCCCTCATAACTTACAAGAAGGGATGATAACACACCCCTTTCACCTTCCCTTAAGTATGTTGATATGGGATATAAGGATAAGAGGACATTATAAGCTATGATATGGTATTATGTGAAGATTTTATTGTTCGAACAATTTGATTGTCATTTTTGTGATTATTTGGGATTGAAAGGAATATGTTTTGTATTAAATACTCAAACTCTTGCTCTGTGATGAGGTATTCATAGTTCTTTATACATATAATACTACTGAAAGTCAAGAGTTCGTTGACATTTTCAATACGAAGAAACAGATTCTTCATTTTAATTTTAATTCTGATTTATTTTTAAATTTCTTGTAAAACTCACTAACTTACTATAAATTAAATTAAATTATTTAATTTTCTATAGGTTTTTCGTCAAGAAAGCATGGAAAAGGCTTTGCCCAGCAGTGGGAACGTACAGGCTAACAAAAAAAAATACAATGTTTTGTTCAGTATTTAAAGATGGCGCCAAATATCAGGAATTTTTCAGCAGCAACCACGGGGTCTGGATTTGTGCCCGGTTGATGGCAATAGGTTCGCCCCTATTACATGGGATTTAAATACAACTGGCGAAATGTGGGTGTACTATTAGCTACCTACACCTCTGCCTATCACTTCGATGATTACATTCGTGGTGTTTTAAACAAAGGAAATAAGATAAAATTATAAGAGAAAAATGCCACAGACACAATGTAATAACATAATCTTTAATCCAAAAGTAAACGACAATCGACATTGAAACCACAACCTTTATCAGCAACCATTACCACCAAAAGCGATCACAAGCGAGCTAAGCGAGAATTGATAGCTTTAGCTTTGGCAGACAGGCTTACATCAGCATAATCCTTTTGCATTATCTTTTCTGTTACGTACTGAGGTGTGCTCGTACAAAAGATAACGGCAGAAGTTCCATTTTTGTACCTTTTAAGGGTTCCGTACCCGAAGGGTAACCAACGAGACATTAATAAGCTGTCGGTCCGTTTGTCTGTCTGTCTATCAGCTTGCTGTATTTCATGATCCATAATAGCTAGACAGTTGCATTTTTGCGAATGTGTATTACTGTTGCCGCTATAACAAAAAAAAAAAAAAAAAATAATAAAGGGGGTTCCATTACTACGATGGTACCTACAGAACCCTTCATGCTCAAATCCGACTCGCACTTGCCCGGTTTTTCAAGTTCCGAACAAAAATGAGTGCCGAAATCCAAATGACATACGAGTAGGTAGTTTGGTTGGTTCCCTAATGAATTCAGTTTTAGTTCAGACGTATCACGTAAGAAAGATCCCAAAGAAAAGTAAAAAGTAACAAAAAGGGAAATCTCTGATATTTATTTATTTAAACTTCATGTAAGTAGGTACATTATTGGTGCATGGGCGACTGACAACCAGCCTTATCAATTTTTATCGTATTTACCAGTACCTGTGGCTGTGGAGGTCAGACAAGCAGTCGCTCCATGTAAAATACTGGTATTCAGCTGCATCAGGTTAGACTGGAAGCCGACCCCTACATAGTTGGGAGAAGGCTAGGCAGGTGATGAAGTTAGCGTAGTCCAACTTAGTGTCACTAGGCATTATTTTATTGGGTTAAGCGAGAATTGATAGCTTTCACTAGATCATCAACATCATCAGCCTCCAACAGTCCACTGCTGGACATAGGCCTCGTCAATCGCACACCACTCAACTCGATTGTTGGCAACTCTCATCCAGTTGCTACCAGCCACCCTGCGAAGGTCGTCGCTCCACTGGTCGCATGTGTCACTGGATTACATCAACATAATCCTTTTGCGTTATCTTTTCTGTTAGGAACTGGAGGTGTGCTCGTAAAGAAGATAAGAGCAGAGTTCTGTTTTTGTACGGCATATGATAGGGACATGCTGATATGAACAATGCATGATATTAAATGACAGAGGATGTAAATGGATTATACAAAGAAGAGCTGATAGCAGATCTGTAGACAATATTAAATTGTTTTTATTGCGAATATAGCATAAAATGCGACCTAGTGGGAGGACTTTGCCTAGCAATATAAACTAAATACATATAATAATTATATTATAATTTATTCATTAATTATATTATAGTAATTATATTACAATTTATTATATTATAATAAGTATACTATAATTTATTAATTAATTATATTATAATAATTATATTCGCTTCGCTTCGCTGACGGCATTGTTGTATTCCACGGCGGCAGAACTAGAGCTAATGTTAAACCAACTCAGTAATGCAAGCCTTGAGGTTGGACTGGCGATGAACATCTCAAAGACCAAACTAATGTCAAGCACCACTAAGCATAGGATCAGAGTAAATGGTGAAGAATTGCAATATGTCCATGAATACATCTACTTGGGGCAGTTAGGCTCTTTCCAGTCCAGGCAAGACAAGGAAGTCACAAGACGAACCGAAAATACCTGGAAGAGCTACTGGTCCATGAAGGAGCTTATGAAGGGAAACCTTCCTTTGTCGCTAAAGCGAAAAATCATGGACATGTGCATTCTTCCCATTTTGACCTATGGATCCCAGACTTAGTCTTTGACAAACTTTGAAAACTCTAAGCTCAAGGTCTGCCAACGTGCAATGGAGCGCAGCATTCAAGGCGTCAGACTAACCGACCATGTACACAACACGACATTGCACTCCAGAATACAAATTACTGACGTTTCTCAAAAAGCCGCTAAACTGAAGTGGGACTGGACATGGTAGTCTGCCGCATGCTCAATGAGCTGTGGGCCAAAATAACCACTTTCTGGAGCCCTGACACAGCCAGAAGACGTCGCGGCAGACCTAGTAGAAGATGGCGGGATGAGCTGGATAAAACCAACGACCAGTGGTCCACATTAGCCCTGGATCGAAACAACTGGAGTCATGGGAATAGGCTTTTGCCCAGCAGTGGGATGACGCAGGCTAATAGTATCAGTAATATTTATATTGTCTTCCTATTTTTACCAAAACATAGAGAATACCAAACAAAACTATAAATAAACATTTTACACACAAATTTTTGCACAAAAAAAACGAGAAATATAAAATCTCCTCTTCATTATTACATCACATCCTGTCTCAACGGATATGAGAGGCTGACCGGTCCGGACCGGAAACAAGATGGCGCCCAACCGGCCCCGGATCCGAAGCGTAACCGAATTAAAGGCTAGTTCAAGAACACGTGTGCTCAATACCCGGGTTTTCATGGCTGTCTTTTATTAGGCGTTCTTATTTAATTTAGTTACGTGTATTATGCTTTTTTTGTATCAAGGAAGTAAGCTTTTAGCTGAAAGATTTTATTTCTTAGAACATAAGATCATAACATAACGCCTGTAATCCCCGAAGGGGTAGGCAGAGTACCTAATAGTACACCCACATTTCGCGAGTTATGTTAAAGTCCCATGTACTAGCGGGCGAGCCTATTGCCATCAACCGGGCACAAATCCAGACTCCGTGGCTGCTACTGAGAAATTCCTGATGGGAAAAATCCAATTACTATTTTTCCGACCCGGGAATTGAACCCAGGACCTCATGCTCAGTAGTCGCGATTGCGACCACTAGGCTAACGAAGCAGTATTTTCTATATATAAAACATTGATAACCCACCAAAAAGTACTAGGCTAGCATAAATTGAGGGTGCTGTGATACCATTGGACCACTCTGTTCAACATCCGTTTGAAGCCAAGTAAATACATGTCATTTCAGAGTGACTAGGAAGTCAGACAGAGTTACGTTACTAATAATTTGAGAAGCATAATAACTGACTGGGTTCGTCCATTCCCTGGACACTTAATTAGGGCGTTACACGTTTTTTGTGTGCCTTAAAAGTAAAATGTTTTGCTACATTATGAGGTTTCTTCCTCGTTTAAAAATGGATGTTAATATTGTATTATGTTTTTTTAGTTTCGCTAGGATTGTGGTCAGGAATTAAAGTCATGGTTACTTGACAACGTCTAGCTCCATTGACCACAATAGGTTTGTTAAAAAACCGGTCAAGTGCGAGTCGTACTCACAAGCACAAAGGGTTCCATAGCGCCAAACGATTTAAAAAAAAAAACTTTCTGCGAAAACAAATCCGGCTTCCAAAAAAACACAAAAAAAGTCAAAAACTTTTGGAAGTCGTTGTCTTTTTATGTATCATTGACATTTTGTCACCGACTTGACCGAAAGTCAAGTTATTTTAGACTTTTTTAGTGTTTTTTTTGGAAGTAGGTTGTTGACAACCTTCTTGGTATGTTATCTTAGTTGTCTATTTTTGATTTTGATTGCCTTTGTCAGCTGAGTTAATGGAAGCCGCAGAAAGGCATATCCTGCAACGCCTACAGGCAGAAGCGTTTGCCGAAGAAATTCAGTGCATCGATCGAGACGAAACGATACCCAAGTCTAGCCGCTTGTCAAAGCTTTCACCAATGATGGGAGAAGACGGTTTGTTAAGATTGGTCGGAAGAATTAGAGCCGTCGAAAATGTCAGCTCCGATGTGAAGCGCCCGATACTGTTAGATGGTCGCCACCATGTCGTCCGTTTGTTGGTGCAATATTTCCACCGCAGAGCTGGTCATGCCAATAATGAGATGGTAATTAATGAGTTGAGACAAAAATATTGGATTCTTCGAATTCGCAGCATCGTCCGGAGTGTAGCCAGCCAATGTTTGTTCTGCAAGATAAGGAAAACAAAGCCAATGAATCCAAAGACAGGAGATCTCCCGGCACAAAGGCTTGCTCACCATCGCCGTCCTTTTACATTTACGGGCTTGGATTATTTTGGCCCCATCTCTACTGCAATTGGCCGAAGAAGAGAAAAACGTTACGTTGCCCTTTTCACCTGTATGACTTCCAGAGCCATTCATTTGGAGCTGGTGCATTCCCTCTCTGCTGATTCTGCAATTATGACTTTGCGTCGCTTTGTTGCAAGAAGAGGAACTCCTGACACAATATATTCGGACAATGGCACGTGTTTTGTTGGTGCAAACCGAATTCTTCGTGATTTTTACCAACCTGAAGTCGAAAACTTTGCTGCCAATAGAGGAATAAAATGGAAGTTTATTCCTCCCGCCGCACCATTCTTTGGTGGATGTTGGGAGAGGTTGGTGCGCAGCGTGAAGTAGCTGAAGGTGGCTCTAAATGCCACTTTGGAAGAACAAGCCCCCAAGGAAGAGGTCCTTATAACTCTCTTGTTAGAAGCCGAAGCGATTGTCAACTCTAGACCTCTGAGTCACGTTTCGGTTTGTCACGAGGACCAAGAAACATTAACTCCATTTCATTTTTTGCTCGGCACGTCATCTAATCAAGTTCTACCTTCGACTCTAGACGACCGGGATTTATTAAGAAGAGCGGACTGGCGAAAAGCTTTAAGATTGGCTGATCATTTTTGGCATCGCTGGGTCAGAGAGATTCTGCCCACTATGCAACCACGGCAGGTCGGGGACAGCAGAGAACCAGCTTTGAAAATTGGTGACATTGTATTCATCGTGGATGAGAACATGCCGAGAGGAACTTGGCCACGAGGCCGTGTTTCTGGAACTTTTCCCGGCAAAGATGGAGTAATTAGAGTGGTGGACGTAGCTACCTCAGGTGGCATACTTCGTCGGCCCACCAAGAGGATTGTTAAGATTTCCACATAGGAGACCCATTGCATTATTTTGTGCACTATCATGCACAAGGGGGTGGAATGTTGACAACCTTCTTGGTATGTTATCTTAGTTGTCTATTTTTGATTTTGTTTCAAGTGATTTTGTCAGTTTGTCTTCCCTTCAACACATTGTATAGAATATTCCTACTTGCTTATTAGATTTATATTGCCATTACTTGGTTTTATTGCACCACACCTCATATATAATCCCATACAGTCCATTCCTATCGTCAACATAGGTTTTGTTTTCGCAGAAAGTTTTTTTTTTTTTTCCTTTTTAGTTGTAGTATACCACACATATTCTTGTCATGAATTAATTTTTACATTGTAACTAGACGTTAGTTAAAGTACTTGTCAAGACGAATCATACGAGCCCAAACTGGATGAGGTTTTGTCGTTTTATAATGGAGTTCCTATGGCTATCGTCCAGCTCCATCATCAGACACTGGATACCATTTAGGACCAAAATACTCGTCAAGACGAATCATACGAGCCCAAACTCGATGAGGTTTTGTCGTTTTATAACGGAGTTCCTATGGCCACCGTCCAGCTCCATCATCAGACACTGGATACCATTTAGGACCAAAGTACTTGTCAAGACGAATTAAACGAGTCCACGAGTCGACGGCGTTGCGTCGTTTTATTACAGAGTTCCTATGTCATCATAATATTGCATTGTCTTGCAATATACATATGCGTGCAAAATTTCAGTTCAATCAGAAATCGGGAAGTGTGTCAAATTTAACTAGCAAGTATCACGCGACGTCGCGTGATGTACGTCAAAGCGCCTTCACGCGACGTCGCGTGATGTGACAATTAGACAATTAACGTGAGGAAAACAACCAAATTCCTAAACCGATTTTGATGAAATTTCTATGGGACCAATCGGGAAGCATATTCTTTCAGATGAAAAAAGAATTTTTCAAATCGGTTTAAAAATGACGGAGTTATGAGGTAACAAATAAAAATAATACGACCGAATTGAGAACCTCCCTCCCTCTTTCCTTTTTGATGAAAGTTGGTTAAAAATATCTTGAAGGCTCATTCATACGTTGTATTGTTTTACATTCAACAGCAAAATAAATTTGATTTTCATAGTATGTTAATGAAGAACAAAGTTACTGCTGCAGTTTGATGAAAAAGTCCCATATCTCAAAAACTGCACATCAAATCTTATTCAAACCAATTTTGGTTGAAACTTTTATTTACGTTCTACAATCCTAAATTTTTTCAGAATTTTCCTCTTACTTTAGAAATTAGAGGGGCGGGGGGACACTCATTTTACCACTTTGGAAGTGTATATCTTTCAAACGATTGACTTTCAGAAAAAATGGTTTTAGGAACCTCAATATCATTTTTAAAGACCTATCTATACACACCCCACACGTATAGGTTTGATGAAAAAAGAAATAGTTTCAGTTCTATGTATGGGGAGCCCCTCTTAAGAGTCAGATGGAAATGGCGAAACTATAAGGGTTCCTTGTTGACTACAGAACCCTAAAAATACTCTGTATTCATGGATTTTTGAAGAAATGTGGTTATCCTTCATTTGAAGTTCAATGACGTTATCTCAAGAAGGAATATCGTGAAATACGCTTACGCCTGCGTTCCCCGCGCGCGGTTTCCACGTATCTGGACGAGCCCTTAGCTTTATGTGAATGCCAGTAGAAAACAAACGTCATTAGAGTGTCATTCAAGTATTATACCGTTGAATGAGCAATGAATCTTTTGCAGTGATGACGTCATATGCTAAAACTATAAAATTAAATCTTTATTGAACAAACCAAAATCTCACAGATTATTGATAGAATTTTATAGGATAAAACACAAGAAGATAGAAAGAATTAGTATAGTAAAGTAGTGTAGTGTAGTGTAGTGTAGTGTGGTGTGTGAGTGTGTAGTATGTGTGTGTGAGTAGTGTGTATGTAATAATTCTCAAGAAATTTTGATAACCGTGTCAGCGACAAAACTATAAAGCCACTTATCAAAATTAAGACGGTTCTCTAAGCTTTAAATTCCCTATAACTAAACTAAAAGGTTTAACTTCCGCAAACTAGTCCAACCCAGACATTCCATAATTAAGTCTATGCGAAGTTCAAACATGTCTACGTCAGGACAAGTTTAACATAATTATTCAGTGCTGCATACTAACTGGCTTGATAACTTGCTTAACAAAGATTTTTTGTGAAACTATTTAAGTTAGGTTTGTGGCGACTTCTGTACCGTCATGTATATACGATCTATATTAATGATTTCGACGGCACGGTTGTGTGCTGCACTGCGTGTCGCGTGTTCGATTCCCGCACTGAACAAATATTTGTATGGCCTACTGGTGGTTGTTCCTGATCTGTGTGTTTGTGTACGTGAGTGTGTGTTTGTAAACGCACCCACGATACAGGAGAAATTCCTAGTAGGGCAACGTTTCATTATAAAACTAGCGACCCGCAACGACTTCGCACGGGTGCAATTTTATACATATAAACCTTCCTCTTGAATCATTCTATCTATTAAAAAAACCGCATCAAAATCCGTTGCGTAGTTTTAAAGATCTAAGCATACATAGGGGACAGACAGACAGTGGCGGCTTTGTTTTATACTACGAGTATGTGACGCATTATACATCGCGACATAATGTTACAAACGCCAAAATAACTATTTTTGGCTGCATCCGGTTAAACTGAAAGACGATCCCAAAATAGTTGCGAAAAGCCTAGACAGCCTAGACATAATCAAACACATTCTGTAATTAAGGTTGGTGGTGGTAGGTTTGGTGGTTTGTTGGTATGCTTTACGACAAGTTTAGTTTTTTTATTCGGAACAGCATACGACTACATCTACGGCCTCGACACACTAGGTGGACCGATGACCTGGTGAAGGTTGCGAGGATCCGCTGGATACGAGTCACACGGGACCCCTCAATGTGACGACACTTGGGGAAGGCCTAGGTCCAGCAGTTGACGTCTTTCGGCTGAAATTATGATGATGATGACTGCATACGACTTAACTGGTAATTAACTGGTTAACAGTAGATAATGCCGGTGGTGGATACCCTGTAATTGGCATCTGTATAAGCCAAATACTATTTGTTTCCTAATCATAAGATATTTTTTAATCAGAAGCTGTTGGTGACATGAAATCTTAACATGAAATCGTTGAAATGAAATCTTTTCTTTGTAATGTTTTCAGTGTAAATGTATGAAACGATTTTACAATCTTAGAATTCGCAACGAAATTAATAACAATAGCGGAAGATTAGTAAAAGAATGTTATCTTCAACTGAAATATTTTCTGTTCCGTAAATCATCCAAAATTTAATTGGAGCGCAAACTACTTAACTTATACAGTAGCAATATACCCACCCTATATTCACTTACAACCATATAGTGCATCCAAGTAAAAAAAATCGAAGCAAGCATAAAAATATCTTAGACTAGAAAATTAAAAACAGCGGCATCGCCTCGCATAATGAGCGTACCACAGTTGACCTACTTTGACTTTGTGTGTGACTGTACTTCGTGTTCGCTAGGCCATGGAGTAGATAGTGGGGCAGAAGGTTAGAGTCGTGCAATGAGTAAAAATAGCCACCCGTTACTGCGTATTTCTCAAAATATAGGCTCGAAGTCAAGTTAGTTTAAAGTAGTGAGGTGGACTGCATGCTTTAACCGCACCCCGACTGAATATTTCCGTAGTGGACTGTATATTAAAACATTTACTTAATAAATCACTTGTTTTATTTCACTATTAGAATAGAATAGAATAGAATATAATTTATTTCTGAGTATATGGTAGGTACATAAAGGTCTTACAATTTATATTAGTTCACATAATAATATACAAGTAAGAGTATAGTAAGAGTGTAGTAGAGTATATTAGTGCATATTATAAGTTACATTGTAGAGAGCTTGTAATCGACTGTGCTTTTGCATTTTTTTTTTTTGAAGTGACCACTCGCAGCGCAACAACTCTCTGAGGTTGATGCTGCTTAACCGGACTATCCTGTGGTGGCCAAAAATTACTTTAAGGCCCCCAGCCAGGGCTTACAAACTAATGATATACATTAAATGAACACTGTGCTCTTGCATCGCCTGGTTCGGTTTTTATGCTCGGGCGCGAAAGCGCATGGGGCGGCGGTGCCCAACATTATTCCCGCCAAACGTTCAATGGTAAGGCGTAGATCAACGGAGGGGCATCGAACAGGTTTCGACTTGTCGCGACTTGCTTAAAACGTGAATACCGCTCCGTTGGTCGACCAATCAGAGTATTTGTGTATTCTGACATGTCAGAACCTGTTCTTTTAATACACACATAAGGGGTTACTTACATTCTATGTACCTTATTACTATCATTTATTGATCTATACATAAGTCTTATTCTAATTGTGATCCGGAGATCGGCGTCCGTAACAAGTAGTTTAATGTGAAACATATTTCTTTCCGTATTGTGAAACAGTCCTACAACAACCAGGGGCTTCTTTGGTGGCCCCTGCATAATGAATACAATGTATCTTCGTATTCGTTAGTTAGTACTGTTGGAATCCCAACACTAAACTTACAAATTATTTATACAGCGTGTAACAGAAAGGGTATAATCATATGGAATACTGTGGTACGGACCATCAAACTGAACAACTTTCTCTATGGGACCACCATCGAAATCGTAAAAAAATAATCAGCTGTCCCATACATTTGGGTCGAGTAGGTATTGAAATTTTGTATAGGACAGCTGATTATTTTTTTACGATTTCGATGGTGGTCCCATACAGAAACATGTTCAGATTGATGGTCCGTACCACAGTATTCCATATGATTATACCCTTTCTGTTACACGGTGTATATATATATATTTTTTTACTATTTTATTCTTTACGGACATCACGAGTACCATCTTTTGAGTGTCTCGTTCACTTTCCTCACGGGTCGGGCCGCGACAAGTCGTCTATTTGTACCTACAACGTGCTCCTGCCTGACTGGTTGACTATTGGTGAGAATATACATATTTTCATAAAGAACTAGCAGTTTTCCTAAAAACAGCCACTACTACAAATACCTACAAGTACTTTATATCATTAAAAATGTCTAACGGGCATGTACGAGTTGGTTCAGATCTATTCTGTGCCTTGCACAGTTCCGGAATTTAAAGACCCGAGTAATGTCAAAGACTCAAAAATAATCAGTGTCGTGGCAGCTACTCTAATTTTGTGAACGACGAATCCGACCCCAGCTACTACGCCGTATACGCATACTTGTAAGTTTCGGCTTGCAGTTACTGTTTGTACACAAAAGCAGGAACTGATTAATGCCAAGTCAGTAGTTGAGTGGCGAATGCCAGTGCCAAGTGCACTCATACTGGCTACACGTGAAGCGTGTTTATGTGGGCGTACGTTTTAGCTCGTTGCTTGGATCCGTTCTTCTGTACTTCTCTACTCTGTGGTCAAACACTCAGTTTCATGCTTTCGAAGTTGCTATAGATTTAAGACTTGCTAGCGGAAGATTTAAGATGGAATTGATATCGTCTGAAGGAAAACTAGAATGGAATATTGAATTCTCTTTATTGCAAGCTAGAGAGATTTATATCAAAGAGCAATGCGTTTGTTTACAGGGCGATTGGCCGGTATTATTACTAACATACAGTTTTGATCGCATCATATTGCAGATTAAATGTTTACGAAACTACCTTGCAAAGCTTTAATCAAAACTATTATAAACGTGATTTTTCACCCCAAAAAAAAGTCGTTTCCCACTCCCAGCAATATTTTTTGCGAACCTAGTAACTTTGTTTGATGTACAGAATTCTTAGATGACGGCTTCGTGAGGGGTTAGTACTGTACCTGTAGTAAATACTCACACTTTTCGTCAGTTAACTGGGAATCAAACTCAGGACCTCATACTCATTAGTAGCACTTCAAGATCATAAGACCAGCGACGCAGTTCAGTTGATATTTTCAATTAAAGCATCGGAATTAATTCATTTCTTGTTTCCCAAATATGTATACAAAAACCAATACCGGATTTATTTCATTCAATAAAACTGTTTTATTATTCCTTATTGAAACGAAAGCTACAAAATTATTTATTTCGTTGAGTCGAAAAGATTTTCCGAATAAAATTGACAACGCAGAGTTGTTTGAGGAAAACCGAATTGTTTTGTTTGTTTATTCCATTAATATTATTTACTCCATACCCTATTTGTTTTGGTTTGTTTTCTTTTTAATATTAACTGCCTGTAATTATTGTTCCCGTATATGATAAAGGAGGCGTGGTTAAATAATAACAGCCGAACGGGTCGATCTTCCAGGTTAAGCAGCGCTTGGCAAGGTTGCACCCTGGATGGGTGACCATCCATTACATACCGAGTTTCCTCCGTGACTCGGGAAGCACGTTAAGCCGTTGGTCCCGGCTGTCATTGTCCCGAAAGTCTGACAACCTGTGTTACCAAGGGGTTTCGTATTACTCAGTACTATAAACTGGGTTGCTCCATGTAAAATACTGGTATTCAGCTGCATCCAGTTAGACTAGAAGCAGACCCCAATAAAGTTAAGGAATGTAATAGGGAATGTCCCCTACGTCATGACAAAGGCACCCTCATTTATGAGAGGAGTCCCATAAAGAGTCAGTCTTTCCAAGGGGTATTGTAAGATCAAGTAGCTGGTTTGTGAAAATCAGATGTTGAGAACAGCTAGGCAGACGATATTCCATAATAGTGAATGAATTCATAGTATTTTCTTTTTCTTTTTTAGGACAAGCTGGCCACACTATTCCCAAACCACTGCAACTCCTGAAAGCTAGAATCAACAGTGGCGACCACCAGAAAAGCGCCGAGACAATGTAGCTCGACGAAGTACCACAGGAACAATTTAACTGTCTTGGATCCCACAACAAAATTAATCAGAAAATAATAGCTGAGGAGTAGGAAACACATAATTTCCACTTCCTCCATGTGAGCAGGATCCATGTGAGCAGGATAGTTCTATAAACATCACGTTCGAAATTCGAACGGTCTCTCGTTGTGGATCCGTGATGGTTTACTTTAAAAACAAATGAGTTCGCTTTCGAATTGTGTGAACACACTTGAGTGAGGTTCCAAGTAAACCATATAGAATAGGAATACAGGTTCTTATTCTAGATGTTCTCCTATACCGTTAGCCAAGACAGCACTAAAAATCCACATTGGGATTTTATTCCTTTAATTTCCTTTTTATTGTAGCTGTCGTAACCATTAGATAGCCCACCTGTTGTGAACTGTCACGTTCACTGCCCCAGGGAAGACGGAGGGACGTAGTGGTCACGTGCTGTCGTGCAAGGCGCAAGTAGTGGGGGTAACAACTTTGTTTCCCTTGGGAAAAGCCAATAGCGTAACACTTGGGATCGTTGTGATACTAATACTACTGTAAAACGTACTAATACGTACTGTAAAAAAATGCCTAAATCTGCAATAGGACTATGTACTTATCGTAACAAGAGCAACAATAAGTACTAAGCAGTACTAATATACTATTTATTTTTGTGAAGTGATACAACGCACCTCGGCCACATAATGAGGGTTACCGTTTTTGAGCTCACCAGATGGCGTAAGGTTATGTCAATAATTCTATGTTATACTTTACAGTACCAATAACTTCATAAAAAGTTTATTTTATTACATAAAACAACATAGTATAAACTTCAGATACATTTATTTACTATATTCTCCCTGAAATTATCAAGCATGAGATATTTAAAAATCTTTTTAACTCCAAGTACTATATAAAATAAGATCCTAAGTTGCTACTTTAAATCTTCAAGTCTTAATTAATCAGGAATAACCTGAACGAATCGAATGTCCTGAACTTCTTTCGAAGCTGTTCCTGAATGTTCCATCTCGACATTCTCGCTTGAGAAATCTTCTCCGTGCTCCTTTCGCTCGCACAGTTTACCGTAGCAATTCTTTTTTTCTCCGCTCAATCAAAATATTTAACCAAGTTGTAATAAACGAACACCCCTCAATTGATTTGTTTGCAAGCAGCCTAGTGGCAATTAGTTCTGCCTTGTCTAAAAGCTGTGTTGCTTCTTATGATCTTTAATAGTGGTTACGCATGCTTGCCTGCTTGTGCAGGTATTTAATTTAATTTAGTATTATATTTAGTCATATTCTTTGTTATTACATTATGCTTAGTTATTCATATTATGCTTAGATATTGATTATGTTCTTAGTTATTAGTTTGTGCAACAATAGTTTATTGCTAACTGCGGAGGCTTGTAAATGGCTTGTCGTTGAATGCCTCACTATACATTTTTGTATTGTTAGCTGTAAGCCACCCAAACACAATAAAATAAAATAAAATAAAATAAAATAACTCAATGTAGACCACAATCGTGAATATTAGTAAAAATACGTGATGAAAAAGCACGCAACGCGGGAACTTTCTATGACATTTCTAATATTTCGGTGACCGCGCGCTACACTAGCACCTCTAGCGGCGAATTCACACGTGATAGCCCCTATTATTGCAGATGTCTTACTATTAGGTAGTTTTTTGTCATGCCAACTTTCAGCTGCAAATGGGGCATCGTCTTATCTGCCAAGGTTTCCGTATTAAATGTTTTGAATGACAGGTACTTTTGTTATTACGAGAAGCTTGTGGATAAATACAACAATAGCTCGTGGCGATACTTAGGATAAGCTGCGCTAGCCTAGCTTGGTCCGTGGATGGGTGAACCATTATATGCCGAGTTTCCTCCGTACCTTGGAAAGCATGTTAAGCCGTTGGTCCCGGCTGTCATATTATGTAGATCTTTGACAGTCGTTACAGGTAGTTAGTTAGTGGCCCGAAACTCTGACAACCAGTATTACCCAGCACTAACTGGTTTGTGAAGGTCAGATAAGCAGTCGCTCCATGTAAAATACTGATAATAAGCTGCATCCAGTTAAACTGGGGCCTTAGTCTGCTATTGCAATAGTGTCAGAATAGTCTATCATTGATTTAATAAGGCCCCTAGCGCACGGCGTATTGAAGCGCGTCCGAAACTCGTTTGACGTGCGTACAAAGGGTAATTCGTCTGCGCGGGGCCTTATTAAATCAATGATAGACCATTCTGACACTATTGCAATAGCAGACTAAGGCCCCTGGACACGGACCAACATGGTTGGGAAAAGGTTAGGCAAATGATGGAAAAGAGTGTTCAGATAATATAGTTTGGTCAGTTTGAGAGCATAAATGAAAGACGAATAACAAAAGGTATTTCCAAAGCAGATGCTCATAAGATGGCGGCTACCCCTTTTTTTTCGGATGGTAAATCATCAAATAACCCCTCCCGCTCTGGGCTGAGCAGGAGGGAGTGTCAGACTTTTACTGACTAAAACCCATCCATGTTCCTTCTTTTGCCCTTTGTGTTCCGGGGCCACGGTATCTCTTTCGAACAGTCCCGCAACCCTGGCAGTTACCCCTTATAATCAGATCCAGACCACTAGTTTTTTGACACGCAATTTTTAAGAAAACTTGTAACAGTAAGTATACACTGTACCTGCCTACGTAATATTTTCATTAACACAACTTTTATGAAACTTTGGTATCTTGTTACCAAGTTTTAATATATTAATTGAGTTCGCGACTTCTTTTGATAAATAATTCAATTACCTACAAGTTTTGTTTGAAAGATAACTTTTGATTATTTTTCACGTTCTAGTTGATTTTTGAACTTTTTATAGCTTTACGAATACTTTAGCTAGCCTGACTTTACCTTCCTGAACTAATAAGTTCCTGTTCCTACTACTATAGTGATGTCTGTCACCTCTTTTACTTAATAAATGCAATTTTTTTCTAACGTACATGATGTTTTCGTAGATGAATTGAGAAGTAGGTTGTTAATAATTTCCTTAAACTGTTCTCTTAGAGAATCGTGCCCACGGAGATTATTTAATATGGCTGTTTTTGTACAATAATAATATACAAGATGTAACAAGACCCTTAATAAAGCCGTCAACCTCAAACTAAGTAACTTTAGGCAAAAATTATTGCTGGGAAACGACTTTTTTTGTTAGTTAGTTAGTTTTGTTGGTCTTCGCTACCATGGATATGAGACAAAGGCATCAACATCAAAAAAATCGGCCAAGTGCGAGTCGGACTCATGCACGAAGGGTTTCGTAACATTAAATAAAAAAAACACGTTTGTTGTATGGGAACTCCCCCCTTAAACATTTATTTTATTCGGTTTTTAGTATTTTTTGTTATAGCGGCAACATACATCATCCGTGAAAATTTCAACTGTCTAGCTATCACGGTTCATGAGATACACCCTGACAGTCAGACAGACGGACAGTGGAGTTTTAGTAATAGGGTCTGGTCGTACCCCTTGAATACGGAACCGTAAAAACATTCAAAGCTTTTTCTGTACTAACTTTAACAAACCTCAGAAATACAACCTCTTTTTATAATAAACACCATAAGTAACATTTTGAATAACATAAACATAGCGTAACATAAGTTACACTATCCCTCGACGTTCACTAAGTAAGTAAGTTTACACAAATAGCCTCTACGTAAGTAAGCTTACATAAATAGCTACTCACTGCGTTTGCTAACGTGAACAAACTAGTAACATTACCCGTCTCCGCCTATTAGACAAGCTGTTTAATAAAACTGTCGTACTTTACCGGTTTAGTAAAGTAAAAGTCCGTAAAGTTGTGGTAAAGTCTTTATAAGTTAACACGGGGTTGGATTCCCTTAAGGGAAAGATAGAGGTGGGTAGTTCATAATCACTTTCACCTGGTTTTTTAATTGAGAAAAGGAGGATGAAAACTTGTATAAAAGTTCGTCATTTTTGCGGTAACAAAGCTATTGGGGTTGTACTTAATAATGTATGAAACATTTTATTAAAGACTAGTTGTTGCCTGCGAACTTCGTTCGCGTGAAATGATTATAAAAATATTACTTCCCTATCTCAATCGGATTTTCTTAACAATTTCAAGTGTATTTTTTGCACGGAACCCTAATCTTTTTTCTACATTAACATTTAGTTTAATTGGCTCCTTATAACATTAGTTATCTGCCAGTAAAAGTCTCGTTAAAATCGGGCCAACCGTTTCGGAGATTAGCCGGAACAAACAGACAGGAAGACAAAATTAAAAAAAGAAAATTTTATAAGTACCGTATAAAAATTATAACTATCTTATGTATTTAGTAAAAAGCTGTTATTTTGAAATTTAGATTAATTTGTTACCTGAAATAAAATAACTAGGTAATTCGACACCAACTTAAGTAAGGTAAGTAAGATCTTACGACTCGTCAGAAGCCCGAATTTCTGACAAACAGTGTCAGAAATTCGGGCTTCTGACTAGCCGTAAGATCTACAAATAACACCAGACCGGTAGATTAACGCGTTTTCCGACTCTTCCGAAGCACGGACGAGAATGGTTACATAATTAATGGTCTCCCAATCACCAACCTCTGCTAAGTAGTGCATGCAAGGCCATTGAAGATCGATCCGGGTGACTAAATTATTTAACCATTTCCTAAATTCATCCATTACTTTTTAAATCGGCAAGACATAGGGAAATACATCGTTAACATACGACCGTGGATCGTTTAGTGGTACAAGGACAAATAGAGGGACCAACATCTTGTGATTACACTAACGAGGTCAATTGATCTTACAGTATTTGTCACTAGAGGTAGCATTAGGGAACCTCTTAGTTGGCATGCAATAGATGGAGGATTATTGGCTCAAGCATCGGTGATTAAGGATAATGGCCACTGTGGCCAGGTACACACTTAACTTGAAAGATATATTTAAGTGAGTCGGTAGTCTACAAGGTGTGAACGCACCCTTCACGAAGCCGTCAACCAAGCGTTCTGTACATCAAACTAAGTAACTCTACGCAAAAATTTGATTGCTGGGAAACGATTTTTTTCTGGGGTGAAAAATCACGTTTTACGTTAAGACTCAATTGAAGGCACTCAAAACACTGTGCTGATGGATGAATTCAATGGTAAACGGGTTATAAAAGTAAAGTTATAACCTTAAAAACTAAACTAGACTTGGACTACCCTAGTACTACGAGAAAACCTGCGAGCCAACATATTATAACGAACTGCCAATGCCCTGCGCCAACTCTCTATATCAGCATTATCAGATAGATCTCCTGTGACTACATGTCCTAAATATTTGAATTCTGTAAGAAAAAAAAACTTGTGAAATAGTTCCAACTTTGTCCTCCAATATCTCTGTAACTAAAAGGTTCCTAGGTATGGTCCAGTATTATTTATAAAAAAAAAAAAAAATTAAAAAAATATGAGGATGACGGGGAGAACAAGTACCTACCTTTAGAGTTCGTTAAGGAATTTTTTACACCTATTAGGCGCGATTTATACAGAAACGGCGTAAGGAGAAGGCGCAGCGCAGGCATGTTGCCGCTTCAAAACGTTTTCATACAAAATGTACGTAGGCGACGTGTCGTGATTTACACCCAAGCGGCGCGGCGCAGGCACGGCGTTCTTTTGTTTCTATATAAATTCCACGCCTGCGCTACACCTGCGCCGCGCCTTCACCTTACGCCGTTTCTGTATAATTTATTTATTTATTTAACACTTCAAGCACAATGTTCAGAGGCGGACTTAATGCCATAGGCATTTTCTACCAGTCAACCTTTGGGTGACGCAGAGACAAGCAGTGGTAGGTGTCTATCTGAAAATAATTTAATTTAATACTAAGATAAACTACAAGGATATACAAAATACATATTAGTGTAAATAGACATTTACACAGATATACTAAAATAAAAAGACAAACAATGGGGCAAACTTTACCGTTGTGACGAAACTGCCAGCTTCTTCCGAATGTATTCGCGAACTTTAGTTTTAAAAGATAAACGATTTGTTGCCATCCTGATTTCCTGTGGAAGCGAAATAGACTGCACAAAGAATGATCGGTGAATGAAGTCAGTGACAAGGTTTTGCGATGATCGCAGGCTCATAATATGGTTAGCACAAATATACAGAAATAATTCGCGCTTTATATCTCGGCTATTCTCGACAACAAATGAGAAACAATAGAAAAAAACTTTTTATACTTCAAACTCCTCTCAAGAGTAAAAATCTCTCATTTCAAATTTAAAATCACGATGCCATTGTCCAAATGTCCAGTCCTATTTAGGTTTTCACTCAACCTGACTTATTACAAACCCCTCGTCTGATAATCACCTACACAATTAATTTTTCATTTATATCAAGGACTTGCCAGTTACAGCGTCCATTCATATGGAAAGCTTTTGAAAAAGGTCTGAAGTCGAATAGGTCAGAAGTTCTAAAGTTCCAACAATGGACGCGTATGAGTTTGTTTTTGTGAAGTTTTTAATTAAAATTATATTGTCATTTCATTATGAATGAGTTCAGAAAATAATAATATTTCGTACAATTTGTTGCGTTTAAAAGTTGAATGACAAATAGGTTGACAGATGTATCTTTACAGTCTGTCCTGAAATATTGAGTTTTACGGTTTAGGCTTTCCAGTTTAACCACATGCATCAGAATTCTTGTAATTCACAAGGAGTGACAGCCTATCTGATATCTCAGTAACTGGGTACTATGGTTAATGTGCATTCTCGTTGAACGGTGATGAACGGTTACCCATCCACGGGCTGACCTCGGTAAGTGTTGCTTAACCAGGCCGAGTTTTTTTAGTATCCTTGTATGTCCCACTGATGGGCAAAGGCCTCCCCAATATCCTTCCAGGTACCATCAGCTCCAATAAGATTAAATACTTTCTATCGTATAAAAAAACCGGTAAAGTGCTAGTCAGACTCGTGCACAAAGCGTTCCGTACCATTAATAAAAACAAAAAAAAAACACCTTTTATTATATTGCTTAAATATTTATCTTATTCTGTATTTAGTATTATTTGTAATAGCGGCAACAGAAAATTTCAACTGTCTAGCTATCACGGTTCATGAGTTACAGCCTGGTGACAGACAGTTAGACGGACGGACACAAGGGTCTTAGTTCCGTTTTTACCCCTTGGGTATGGATCCTTAAAAAGAGATAGTAAATTATCAGAAAATTCAACGTATTTTTCCTCGTATTTATTCAAATCGCATGTAAATTCAAGCCGGATAATCTGAGCTCCACTTAAGGCCGCTTATACCCTAACGTCAGCGATGCCTTCATGAGAGTGAGACACAGAGACGATATTGTGTAGTCAGTTTACGTAAAATAAAAGGCCTTTTCACTGAGAATTATCAGTGAAAAGGGGGCTTAAAGAAGAGCTACTGGCTAAATAATAACAGATGCACAGATCGATGTTCAAGATCAAGCAGCATTCGCATAAGTCGGTCTGATGGGTGGCCATCCTATAGATACCGAATTTTCTCAGTACTTTGGAAAGCACGTTAAGCCTTTGGTCCCGGCTGTCGTTACAGGTAGTCAGTGGCCTGAAAGTCTGACAACCAGTCTTACTAAAGGCTATCATAATCTCCCAGTACTAACTGTAGGCTGTTGAGGTCGAATAGGCAGTCACTTAATACTGGTTATCAGCTGCATCTGGTTTAACTGAAAACCGATCTCAACATATGAGGTGGATACTTGCTTCAAGCACGCTGCGCGCCCGCGGTGGCTTCGCGGCGTGTGCGCCGAGCGCTCGCTGTGAATTCACGGCAAGCTCGCTACGCACTCGCCTGTCTTTGAATATCTGGAGTGTCCAAAGTGTCTCTACACCAATTGTGCACATTTCAGAGAAGAACACGAAAGACGAAAGAGACAAATTACCACCTACTTTTATCCTTTTCTATCAAATACAATCAAGAAAGATATAGAAGCCAAAACTTACAGGTTGAACTAAAACTTTCAAACAGTTTCAGCCAAGTTTTTTTTTCTTTTGTTTTCTTAGCAAAAGATAGCTTCTAGCTGGCGAAGTTACAGTGAAAAATGTGTTTAATTTGTTAAAAGTTAAGTTTCGTTTTGAAAATAACTTTCAATAGAATTGTTAGTTAGACGAGTTACGAGACTTACGAGATACGAAGCCAACATCTATGTGGTTTTCACACTTACCTGGAACAATTAAAAGAAATATCATTAGTACAGTCACAAAGTAGGTTTACACAATCATGTAGTTCTCCCAACACAAAAATGTTTTAATATTTTCTTCTTGTTTGCGTGTCGATGGGCTATAATAAATAATACCCGACCAGTATACAAGGTGCAAACAGACTCTTCGCGAAGTCGTCAACCAAGCATGATAACGCACTCAAAACATCGTGCTGATGGACGGATTGAATAGTAAGGGGGTCGTGGAGGTGTTTAAAGTTAAAATATTACATTAAAAAAATATTTAAAAAAAAAGTTGGGGCTTTGACCCCCAATATCTCCGTAACTAGAAGGTTCCAAGGTATGGTGTAGAACAAAAAAAAATGTTGCAATGACGGGGAGAACAAGTGCCTTTCGGGCATTTTTGTGCAAGTACAAGTGCATTTCAAAAAATTTAATTAACTTTAAAATAAAGTTTATTTTTGATGATTTTTCATATTTTTTCTCACTTTTCATTTCCGTCATTGTATTTTATTTTATTTTACTTTGTTGTTACTTCTTCTAAAATTTCTTTTTTTGTAGCACATATATGTTTTGTCTATTCCTATGTTGGCATTAGTTTCTAAGCCAAATTTTAGGGGAGTGGGCGCTGACTCCTGACATATAGGATCCGCCTAGTTCAGGAGTCAAATAAGTTTCTGTAACCTATTATGTCAATAAAGAATTTGATTTGATTTGGCTTCGTTAAGGGTCTTGTTACACCCTTTATAGTCACCTGCAGAACAGCTCTGTCGTTGGCTTCGTTTAAATCCTGAAAGTGCAAGTGGCTGTCCAGGATGCCCAAGAAAGGAGGTGGGACATATCCTGCAGAAGGGCTCCTCACTGGCACTGTATCTGGGACGGGTCGATGATATCCCATTTGGCCCGATTATTTCTACAGCGGCTAACCTGGGCCCGCAAACGGTTAAGGGACTTCCAGATTGGCTACTACAGTTCTTGAATGTTTTAACTACGAAAGTTAGTTACTTACGAAGTACAGCCTCTAATTGCATCGCCATTAAGTCTCTTTTAAGTAAGTAACGTATGATTTTACGAATCAACATAATATTCTGTAATCCTTGAAGAGTTAAGCGCAGGTTGCGAGCGAGCGAGCGAGCCGAGCGAGGCATGGTTTCACCACTTTTCATACTTTGGTTCACACCGAAAACGACGAAAGAGACAAAACAAAGTTTAAAAAGAGCCTCGCCCATCTCGCTCGCTTGCTCACCAGCTGGCGTTGTGGCCTGCGCTTTAGGTAACAGTAGCTATCTGTGGTAAAATCACATTTTTCCAGTAAAGTTCAAGTCCCACGCAATTGGGGTGAACCTATTGGCATGAACCGGTAAAAAATCCAGACGGTTACGCCCAACCTGAGAATCGGACCTAAGAACTCAGAGTTATCGTACCACTGGTCAGTTTACTTACTCGTCAATTTCAATAATTCACCAGTTTACTCATTAGACAGTTTCTGAATTCGCCAATTTCCTTACTTGCCAGTTTCAGTAAGTTGTTAATTTCCCTATTAAGTTGGTTCCCTGGTTCGCAAGTTTCCTTGGTCGTCAGTTAGTTTAGATTGTCAGTATTGCTTTTTTTACATATATGTAGAAAAAATACTAAGTGTCATCGTTATTGAAAGTCTTTTTTATTTAAATATGTTCGCGACGAAGCGTCACCAACAAATCATAGTGTTATGTTAGAAAACAATTTAGTGAAGTGTATATAAAGATAGTACCTAGAATCTAGTTTGTGTAAAAACCGTAAGTAAAATCCATTTTGTAGCTTCGTTTGAGTGGGCAAATAGCCGAAATATAGTTTGTTTTTAATATGTCCAGGTAGCCTAGGTTGAGACCTAGGCCTGGACCTAATTTTTATAGTCAAAACCCTTTAAGTAACCCACTTAACCGAGGTCGCAAGATGTTACGTACATAGCTTTTGAGTTAACAATTATCGTTAGTTTGTTTTATTTCCCCCTAATTTAAACGGGCCTCAAGCCCTGAGAAACATTGTTGTGTCTATGTACATAGTAAATCACATGAAAAAAGTACATTGGCTATTTAACGCCACTTGTTACAAGACAAGCACTGTAACGCCTCCTGAAATACTGGCCTGTAAAGCGAAATAATAGTAGAATTTTGTAGAATATTTTCCTTTACACTGCAATAGTTTTTCAGTAGTTATTGATGTAATCGACGTCATGATTTCAGGAGACGGGCAATATCTTAAGGTTCACAACCATGACCTACATGACCTAGGTCACAGACAGAACAAGAATATTGCTAGAAATATTGCTTGCGCGTGCGCACATAGTATCGATATATTCTAGATATCGATACTATGTGCGCACGCGCAAGCAATATTTCTTGTACATAAAGTTTAAATCAGGAAGCGATTAGCGGTCCTCGTTACGGTAAAGTTTCGCAGTACTTTAGTAACGCGCGCTCTCGGACTAATTGTAGTCATCGGCAAGGAAGATATGTCTCTCTCTCTTTCACTCTAAGTACTCCTGAAGAATTACGCCGATCGCTTCCTGAAAAGTTATGAAGACTTATAGCTGTTGATTTTATTTTCATCGAAGCCTCATCCTCTTCACTCGCGTTCAGCATCGTCGCCGTATGTTCATGCAGTCAACTGAATCAACAGGTGTAGGACGTCAGCGCCGCTTGGACATTCTTCAACTCATAGCATCCAGCGATCACGCCCGTCCAGCACAAAATAAGTTACATATTTTTTCACAAACTTCTTGTCAGATGAATATCTCAGCCCTCCGTATGTATCTATGTTTTAAAATGTATCGCATACAAAACGTTCACGTACAGTAATCCTCTTGTAAAATGTTACTTACCTACCTTGAGAGATAAGACATGAGGTGTCATTGAGTGACAGTACATAATGCCTGGTGATTGATGAATTTTATTCAGTACGATACATTATATGCGTTTTTTGGTAAGAGAAACATGTAAAGGAGAGTGCCCACTACGCCGTATCATACCATGGCTGTGCTGTGAACGTATCAGGCAATAATAGTACATTATGATATAAGTGCGGTAAGTTGAAAATTACAGCCGAGGCGATATTGCTAGCCCGAGCCGTAGGCGAGGGCTACAAGAAAGCAGAGGCTGTAATTATCAAAGCGCACGTATGTCATACGACAACAACGAGAAATAAATAAAACTGCCTCTGAGACTTCTGGCGGTGTCGAATTAATACATTTATCATTACTTGAAGACATTTTCAAATAAAAACAATACAGCGAAAAGAAAAAGCGCGCGGAATAATTTTTACTTGTTCACAAATTAGAGATGCGCGCGCATCAGCGCTTCTTTTTAAGGCAAAGTCAGAAAAAACTGCCAGTATTAATTAGTAATACTGGCAGTTTTTTCTGACTTTGCCTTAAAAAAAAGCGCTGATGCGCGCGCATCTCTAATTTGTAAATTTTAATTTATTAGTTTAATTTTAGTAAAGTAAATTAATATTTTTATGTTTTTGTTACAGATAAATGGTTGTAATTTATTGTCAAAATTAATTAAATTAAAGAATTAAATGTTTATTTATTTTATTTAATCTCCCAAAGTTAATTTTATTCATAAAATGTTGACCACTTTTCTGACATAAAAACTATTTGCTAAGAGTTAAGAAAATACCGTTCGTTTTAGACGATAAACCGTGCGTATTACATTACATTACCGCAGAAGTCCGTAATGAGATACAATACGATATTGAAATTGGTGAAATAAGAGACCCTTTACGAGCAAATGTGTTATAAAATATTTTTTGTATTGAAAAATATGAGTCTATGGCCTAGTAGATCGTACCGTCATCAACCAACACCGTCGCGTGCCATGCACGAAGCGTAAACAATTGCCGGCGAGAATATTCTGCCGGTTGTTATGCTATAGCTGATAGTATAGGGTACTAACCAGGTACCAGGTACCAGGGGGTTAGGGTTATGACAGTTCTTACCCCTTTGACCTACTCATAGTCTTCCTGTCCTTGTCCCATTCTACTCGGGGTCGGCGCAACACGTTTTTTTCTTCCATTCTCCCCTGTCAGACATCACGGCATCATTTACACCTTTTCCTTCATATCATTCCGCACAAAATCCATCCATCGTTTCCTTGGTCTTCCTCTCCCTCTCCATCCATCAACATTTATATCAATCACTCTTTTAGTCACATGCAATTTGTCCCTCCTCATCATAATGTCCATACTAAGACAGTCGAGTCCCTTTCTACTTTACTGTAACTGACGCAACTTACAGAAACGTTGAAAAGGAATCGCCCTTTTACCATACCACTCTTCATAATGTTATGACAGGTCTTCTGAACGACAAAATACAGAATTGCCTTATGGGCTTGCTGTATTTTTAGCCTCTATAGGCACTAGGCACTAAGGGTTGAAACAGCTAATACAAAAAAAAAACAGTACGTTCACAACCTATACGTTCAAAATATAAGGAACAGGCTGTGTTTTTTGTGACCGACTAACCTTTATTACAATAAGAATAAGGGAATTAGTCAGAAACCAAGCATTTTACTTGCTTTTACCACATTGACGATTCCTTACAAAAATAAAAAAGCCATTTTGTTCAAAATTGCACCTTATAAACATTCATTTATTAAATAATAAATATAAAACATGATGTTTAGTTGAGGTATCATTAAGGTCAGCTTTTACTGTCGAAGAACATAAACCCAGCAAATTGCGAGTGCCATGAATGGGAAAAGTACCATAATAATTGTTTTAAGATTAATAAAATGTTATAGGACAGATGGTCTGAACGACCTTATTCTCCCCGTATAAAAGAACATGGCGTCTTTTGTCTAGCGGTCGCAAGCGGTAAGAGAAAGAAAAAGTATTTATTTGACTCGCACTGGACAAAACAATAAAACAAAATTAAATAAAAACCGGGCAAGTGCGAGTCGGACTCGTGTACGAAGGGATTTCTATTAAATAAAACTCGTGTAGTAGCTGCTAGGAACGTACTAACGCTTTATTCAAAAGCAGTGTTCCCAACACTAACAGTAGGTGGCACTATGGACAAGGTATTGTTTTTATACAGCCTTATATTATAAATAACAATTTCCGTACCATTACCTAAAAAAAATACGTTTGTTGTATGGGAGCACCCTTTCAATATTTATTTTATTCTGTTTTTAGTATTTGTTGCGGCAACAGAAGTAAATCATCTGTGAAAATTTCAACTGTCTAGCTATCACGGTTCATGAGATACAGCCTGGTGACAGACAGACATTGGAGTTTTAGTAAGAGGGTTCCGTTTTTACCCATTTTTTTTTTTGGATGGGATATGAGAGAGAGAGAGATAAATGACTCCTCCCGCTCTGGGCTGAGCAGGAGGGAGTGTCAGACTTTTACTGACTAAAACCCATCCATGTTCCTTCCTTTGCCCTTTGTGTTCCAGGGCCGCGGTATCTCTTTCGAACAGTCCCGCAACCCTGGCAGGCATCGGTCCTTTGGGATCCCTTGCTGTTTGCTGACTCTCTTTGAGGCGCGCGTAGAACACGAACGCGCCGTCGACACGGCCTATCGCCATAAGACGGATGGACGGCGAGTAAGCCCATTACTCACCGTCCACAGGCCCGCGCCTACGGTGGCCGGGAGCCACCACGTGGCCCCCGACGCCCAGGGCGTCTCCCGCAGCGACAGGACCAGCCTAGAGTCTGGATTTCTGCCTTTCAAACAGTGTGAAACTGCATCCTAGAATATATTAACTTTATTAAAATCTGTTGGACTGCCTCGTTGGTCCTGGGTTCGACCCGCATCGAGCAAATTGTTGTTGGTTTTTTTTATCAGGAATTTCTCAGGAGTAGCCTGGAATCTAGATATGTGCCCGGTTGATGGAAATACGCTCGCCAGCTATTACATAGGAATTAAACAACTGGCGAAATGTGGGTGTAATAATAGGTACACTTGTGCCTAGCTCTTTGGGGATAACAGGCGTGATGTTATATAAAAATCTGTTAAAATACTCTGAAAAATAGTAAGGTGAGAAAAAAAAAATGTAAAATAGTTTAGAAGACTGAATAAGAAATTATTTGGACGATTCCATTCCTTAGTTCCGCGTTTTCAATAAAAGGCTTGCTTCATTGGTGCGAAAAATATGTAGGAATTCGCACCGAGAAAATTATGAAGAACTATATTCTAATGGTATATTATACGTTATTTCAGTTAATCATTTTCCTGGTCTTTTTCGAACTATCCAGCTAGCCGCTTCCAGTCTGGGTCTGGATGCAGCTGATTACCAGTATTTTACATGGAGCGACTGCTTATCTGACCTCCACAACTGAGTTAGTACTAAAACCATTAACGGTGTGACTGATGATCTCGCGGAGAGTATCTGAGTTACCTACTGAAGTATTTTGCCCCTTATGAGGCAACCTCTGGGCAGTGTAGAAGCACATGGGCTTCTGTCTATAAAAACAAACATGCTTTCCCAATTATTTTAAATATTAATAACTAGCGACCCGCCCCGGCTTTGCACGGGTCAATGTTATACATATAAACCTTCCTCTTGAATCACTCTATCTATTAAAAAAAACCGCATCAAAATCCGTTGCGTAGTTTCAAAGATTTAAGCATACAAAGGGACATAGGGACAGAGAAAGCAACTTTGTTTTATACTATGTAGTGATTAAAATACCACTTGGCTCGCGAGGTTGTCGACATGTGGGATGTGGACTCAGCGATCATTGTGCCGATAGTCGTATCAGCCCATGGCTTAATTGCCAAGAGCCTCGATGAATACCTGAGGAGGCTCTCGATAGGCAAGGGCTTGATTCAGAAAGCGGTACTCCTGGACACGGCTTGTATTGTTAGGAGGTTCCTCTCTCTGGAGCCCTGACCGCCGGTAGCTTGGACCCTGTTCCTGATACCGATGGGCTACAATTTTTATATTTTTAAATAATTTTTATATTGTTTTGTCTAAGGAATATTTAAAAATGTAATTGATTTGTAAAGATATACTTAAATAAAGAAAACACCAATAATAAAATAACAGCAGCAATAAACTAATAGCGTGTTATTAGCACCGTTATCCAAAAAATAAACAGTCGTCCTCATTGTCCTAAATACTTGGGAACGTAAATAAATGGCACTAACGAGCGAAACAATTAAGGTGGAGTACACACTCTCGATTTTGTAATGAAATATTGTGTCTACCTCCTGAGGACGCAAATGAGGTCGACATATTTTTTGCAATATGTTGTTTAGTCAGGCTGTAAAATTTTCTTCTTCATCATTTCAGTCAGGAATCACCCTCTGCTAGGTATAATGGGTGTAAAAGTATCCTTATCGAATTCAAAAGGCACTAGTTTTAGCCGTCAATTCGATTTTGTTAGTTCTACCATAACTGAGTAGCTCCTAGTTATGGAGATATTTGGGGTCAAAGTTCCAACTTTTTCACTAATTTTTAATAGTTTAAATACCTCCGCAACCCCCGTACTATTCAATGCATCCATCAGCACAGTGTTTTGAGTGCGTAGCATTGAGTCCTATCATAAAAATTATGATATTTTACCCCGAAAAAAAAAAGATATTCCTGAAAAAAAAAAATTGCATAATGACGGCTACGTGAAGGGTTCTATTACACCCTGTATTTAGGTACTTTAAGTCTTAAATTTTTATTATTATTTTAGATCTATTTACAAACATGTGGATCAGAAATAATTGTTTGCATATAAACATTATAATAAATTTGGTATAAAATAAACATAGAAACGTCTTCCACCGCGCATTTTCCGTACTAATTTTTTTTTAGTAGTTTCTAGTTATGGAGATATTTGGGGTCAAATATCCAACTTTTTCACCAGTTTTCCGCAACCCCCGTACTATTGAATGCATCAATCAGCACAGTGTTTGAGTGCGTTGCATTGAGTCCTACCGTAAAGGCCGAAACACACCGGATCCGTACACGTAGACGTGCACGTGCACGTGCACGTACCATGACGTTGTAATATATGGAACTTTATAGAGACATGGCACACCGCTTGCGTGACGTACACGTGCGCGTAGACTACATGCGTAACGCTACGCATTGCAGCTGCCATGTGTCAAACTTGCTGCGTACCTACGCAGAGCGGAACAGCAACGTCACATTGATGCGTGCAGTGATGACGTTGTTGTCAATGGCATTCCGTATTGGACGTCACACCGAACAAGTTTGAACACGCACGTATCTTTGCTGCGCGTGACTACGCGCGTCACTTACGCATTCAGTTGTATTTGTTTTCAAGTTTTACCGATAGTAAGTGATGTTTTGTTTCGGTTTTAATGATGAATCATGAAATTAAAGAAAAACTAATTGTTTGTACAACACAATAAACAAAGAGTAAAAAATATGTCATATAAAACTTGAACCCATTGTTTTTGGCACAACCAGGAATATTCTGTCACAATAACATTAATATTGCTTCTTCTTCATCAGATGAACTATTTGGTCCATTTACCCAATCTTCTTCAGACATCGTGCACAAGAATTGCTGGGTACGCAAAGGACCGGTGCGTTGCGTGCGTACCACGTATGCGTAAGCGTAGGCGTACGCATATGCGTAACCCGGTCTGTCAGGGGTTCACGCGCGTCACCAGGCGCGTGTACACGTGTACGTCACGCCACGCATCTGGTCTGACCAGGCCTTTAAACGTGATTTTTCACTCAAAAAGAAGACGTTTCCAGCCAATATTTTAGCGTAGAGTTACTTATTTTGATGTACAGAATGCTTGGTTGACGGCTTCGTGAAGGGTCTTTTAACACCTGGTATGCTCCCCCCCTTTTTCTGCTATACTTCCCAGTTCTGTGCGTCCCTAATCCAGGTGTATCCCGCGACTTCGGCGATACTGTCAACCCAACGCAGTTTGGGACGGCCCTGGTTTCGTTGGCCTAACCAAGGCTACCATTCGATTGGTCCCTAGTTTAGCTTTATCCGATCCTACTTACACTATAAATACGAAAGTTTTTGAGGGATATTTGTTCCACTTTCACGCAAAAACGGTTGAACGGATTTGAGTGAAATTTTGCACAAAGATACTTTATAACCTGGATTAACACATAGGGTACTTTTTATTCCGGTAGTACGATCCTGTGGGACAATAGAGATGATTCCTGAGTAAAAAAAATATGATTCTATTTAGTCCGACAGTTAGATTATCGAAAAATATTGAATAGGTATTTTTTGTTTTATCAAATCAATAAAAAAAGACGAAGTTGAAACGCATCAAATAATTAAAATGGGGCCTTGTGACGTCACTTGTACGTAAGTGTACATACAAGTGACGTCACGCGAGTTTTCGACGCACTGTATCGTCTTCACTTTTTGTTTACGTGAAAAGAGAAAAATACGTATCCAATACTTTTTGGAAATCAATCTGACGGACTCATAAGTTTTTTTTTGTCATCTACCCTATAATTGAACTCCACGCGGGCGAAGCCGAGGGCATAAGCTAGTCAGCAAAAAAAATAAGACGTGACTTTTTTCAGCGAGTTTTTTCTGCTGTAGATAAAAATGCAGAGCAGTTAAAACTTGTACCTATTTCTCAAAGACGCAGGTAGAGGCAGGTGGGCAGGTATTAAGAGCGGCCAACCCGTCATACTTTTCATACAAACGCTCGTACGTGATTATGCCGATGTTACACATCTATCTTTGTGTTTTTTTTAACTAATATGTATGTTGTGCACTATATCTAGGTCGCTATGGTTGCAAAAAAAAAGTAGAAACCCTGAACTTTGGCCGTTCATAATGTACTCATTAACTATAAAAATAAAGAAAATATCTCGATAGAAACCTTGCAAATGTAATGGAGATTTTTAATGACAAATATTTATTTCACACACTTGTAAGACTTATTAAAAAACACGTATTTCTTGGAACAAGTTTAAGAAATTTTCGAACACTATTTTTCGTTCAATGTCATCGCGTTAGGCGGTATGAGGTGCGCGGGAGATGAGTTGTGCGGGGTCGGGGCGGGGTATGACGGGGGAGTTGAAAGAAAATCGCCGCTGTGGCTCTGCATGAAACCACAAGCTTTTTGACCATGCTCGCGTTGACGATAGACGGGCCGGGAAGGGCCCTCTTATGATAGAAAAGTCTGGAATAATCGCTACATAGTATAAACCAAAAAAGCTTCCCGCACTGTTTGTCCTTATGTATGCTTAGATATTTAAAACTACGCAACGGATTTTGATGCGGTTTTTTAATAGATAGTGTGATTCAAGAGGAAAGTTTATATGTATAACATTGCACCCTTGCGAAGCCGGGGCGGGTCGCTAGTATATAATATAAGGCGAGTCTATTGCTATTAAACCAGGCACAAATACATACTCCGGATTTCTATCGAATATTTTATCTTCGTTAGACCCGGGGATAATAAAGATCTAAACTGCTTTTAAAGTGTTGCATACAGGCGATATTCACTGTAGCTCACTTTAACAGTGTATATATCCGCAAAGATTTACTTTAAAATCAAATAAGTTCGCTTTCGAATTGTGTGCGATCACATGAATGAGGTAAACTAGTGAACTTTACAGAGTAGTACTTCTAACAAAAACTCTCTCTAAGCCACGCATATTACAAGCGTTGGTATTAAAAATTCCCATCACACACAATATTTTGTATCAACGCAGAAATATGAGCACAAAGAGACGAGTTATCTGAACCGGATACGGGGTGGCCAGCGGTGGGGGGAGGGGGGTGATTGTTGGCTTCCGGTAACAAGCGACGATTTCCGATTAAGCCCACTTCACGGCACTGAGAGGGCGTTTTGTAAAAAAGTGGTCAGGCATTTTTAATTTTATGTTTACACTTTTCTGTTTTTGTTTACACTTTTCTGTTTTTTGTTAAAGTTAGGTATGCTGTGTGAATGCATAATTAGTGAATGTGTAGGCGGTGAAAAAGGTATTTTTTAAATGAATGTTTTTGTTTTATTTTACCACATGTTGGTCGGAATTTTTGCTTATAAATACATTGTGAATCCGAAGCATGTTTGGTTAATGACGGTTATATTTCCGTATGGTAAGATTTTAATTGCTGGAAATTTATGATAAGAACACATTTAGCTTACAAACAAGGTTGAAATATGTCATGAGCTTTTATTCATGTATCTAGATAGTCAGGATTTAGGTAAGCGTCTGCTAGTAATATTTTCAAAATTATATGTTTCTCGCTTTGATAAAATCTATACATACAAATAAATAAAATTGCAGTGTCTGTTTGTTTCATCAAAATAATAGCTTTTTAGTGAATGCATGTAAAAATATATACGGTACATATACAACATGTAACAGAAAGGGTATAATCATATGGAGTACTGTGGTACGGATCATCAAACTGAACAACTTTCTCTATGGGACCACCATCGAAATCGTAAAAAAATAATCAGCTGTCCTATACAAAATTTCAATACCTACTCGACCCAAATGTATGGGACAGCTGATTATTTTTTTACCATTTCGATGGTGGTCCCATAGAGAAAGTTGTTCAGTTTGATGGTCCGCACCACAGTATTCCATATGATTATACCCTTTCTGTTACACGCTCTATAACAAAAAAACTTTTTTTTTTAAATTTTTGTCTGTCTGTCTGTTTGTTCCGGCTAATCTCTAAAATGGCTGAACCGATTTTAACAGGACTTTGACTGGCAGATAGCTGATATTATAAGATCTAAATTCGATGATTTACTTTTAAAACAAATGAATTCTCTTTCGAATTGTGCGCGCTCACTTGAGTGAGGTGAACTAGTGAACTTAACAAAATCGAACAAGCTGCTTTTCTAAGCAATAATGTGCCAAAAACGTGTACAAATCTGCTGAATACTTTTATTATTTTTTCCACGTCCCTTAACATATCTTTCTCTATATAAAGTACGTAACATACGCAGGTTTGTCACAAAAGGTTGTGTTTCTCACTAAATTGACTCCGTGGACAGAATTAATGCTGTCTTCATATATATTGGGAGCCTTCCTGCTGAATTTGCAGGAAATTTGGGAGAAAATGGCAAAGCTTAGGAAGTTTGAACGGTTGGTTTTCAGGTCAAGGTCAAGGTCAATCTCCTTGGGAATGGAAGGGGGGGGAATCTCCAAGATAGACAGGACTTTTTTACAGAAGCTGGTGAACTGCCGATCTACTTATGTGTACTTCGAACCATCACTTCATAGTTGTTTTTTCCAGAGAAAGGCAATGTCAGCATTCGTTTAGACATCTGACGCAGCTTAGGGGCTAAGCATTACCAATTTTTTTTTTTTTTTTTCGGATGGGAAATCATCAGATAACCCCTCCCGCTCTGGGCTGAGCAGGACGGAGTGTCAGACTTTTACTGACTAAAACCCATCCATGTTCCTTCCTTTGCCCTTTGTGTTCCAGGGCCGCGGTATCTCTTTCGAACAGTCCCGCAACCCTGGCAGGCATCGGTCCTTTCGGACCCCTTCCTGTTTGCTGACTCTCTTTGAGGCGCGCGTGGAACACGAACGCGCCGTCGACACGGCCTGTCGTCATAAGACGGACGGACGGCGAGCTAGCCCATAGCTCACCGTCCACAGGCCCGCGGCTAAGCATTGCCTGGCCTCCCAATCAAAACCATTGCGTCGGCACCGTAGTGTCTGTTTGCAAAGTTTGAAAATAATGTCTTTTTACTGAATACATATTATTTATGAAAGTATGATGAATACGGTACTTACAAAAAAAAACTTAGTTTTTAATTTTTGTCTGTCTGTTTGTTTCGTCTAATCTCCGGAACGGCTGGACTGTTCTTGGCGGGACTTTTACTAGCAGATAGCTGATGTTGTAAGGAAAGCTTGGCTACTTTTATTTTAGGAAAAGAATTAGGATTCCGTGCAAATATTTTATAATACTTTCACGCGGACGAACATCATAGGCATCATCTATTACTGAATATGTTATTCATTTGTTCTAAACACTAGAAGGCCTCCACTGTTGCGTTTCTTATCGCTGATCAAAATCAATCGCTGTAGTTAGGTAGCCACCTTACGTTTTCACCAGGCCCAGTGCGGGCGGCCCTGACTTACGAAAAGTAGGTCGTGCGTTCGGACCCCGGCAGGCGCATTACTTTGTGTAATTTATTTCATCACCACTGCTCTCAAAAACGGTGAAGGAAAACATCGTCAACCAAACCACACCAAACCAAAACACCTACCTGTGTCCTAGAACCATAACATTCGAAGACATGTGACATCTACCAACCCGGACTGGGCCCGCGTGGTAGCCCATTCCCTCTCATAGAGAGGAGGCTGTGTGCCCCAGCAGTGCGAACATTATAGGCTGATTATGCTTACGTTTTGAGAAAGTTAGCTACTAAGCCTGAGTAAACCAGCGAAAATATAAATTCAATTGGTAACTCCAAGTTCCCAGAAATCTTAAAAGCATTTTCATTAATCGCATTCAAAACTTATTTCGACTTCCGAGAAATTGAAAATGTAACCAAAAATTTCCCCCGAATGTGCTAAATAACTCTTCTATTTTTGGCATTTACTAACAATTTATGGAACTACATACAGATGAAACATGGTTTTGAAATGCAATTTAACATTTGCACCTTAGCTCAACCGTGTGGCTAAGACAATAAGGTCTGTTTAGGAATATTTTTCTGTAAGAATGGGGTCTTATAAATTCTGTGGGTCGGGTTTGGCGAGGAGGCACATATTTTAAGAACAAAGAGGTTTTATTTTTAGCTCTTGCTTGGCGCCAACGCTTTGTATGTTAAGATGGGTTCATCACAGCATTTATATAGAACACTAGCTGTTGCCCGCGACCTTCGTTCACGTGAAATTATTACAAAAAAAAATACTTCTTTTTTGAATCGGATTTTGTTAAAAATTTTAAGAGTTTTTTTTCACGGATTCCTAAATATTTTTTAATATAAAAGTAGCCTTTGTTGGACCTTATAACATAAGCTATCTGCCAGTAAAAGTTTCGTAAAAATCGGCCAAGCCGTTTCGGAGATTAGCCGGAACAAACAGACATGACAGATAGAAATTCCACCCTGTATAGTTATCGCCTATACGAGGCAATTTCTGTCTGACAGGGGAGCATGGAAGAAAAAAACGTGTTGCGCTGACTCCAAGTAGAATGAGACAAGGACAGCAAGATAATAATGGTGACGAGGGAGTTTCCTGATTTTTTTCCGAAAACCTAACAATATATCTGAGGCTGGAAAAATGAATAAATGTGAGCCAAGATGACTCCCCTATTTATATCCTGTATTCCCGTTGGTGCCCATGTTTATCTAGAAGCTTGTGGTCCATCGGAACAAAATGAAATCGAAATGGACCAATAAAAAAGGTTGAGAAACACTGATCTAGGGCCTATGGGGCTTGTTGCGTGTAATCCATCTGATATCCCGCGCTGTTATTCAACAACGAACGGTCGAAGATTTCGCCGTAATCACTCCACTTGGCAGAAGGATCGATGAGCGTCATTAATTGTTATTGATAGGCTCAGTCGGAGCCTCTCGACGTATTTCCTGAAGCTTTTAATCTTTAAAACTGGATTCGTGATGTTTTGGTAAATATCAGAGGATTAATTCAAAAGTATCGACAACAACAAACAACACAACAACAACAACAACAAAACAACAACAACAATTGTAACAATTTTTTTTTTTTTTTTTGTATGCACTTCATGGCTCTGCGACAAATAGAATGACATGGCAATACTTAAATTAAAAACATATAATAATCTAGTCAAATCGCACCAGGACTCGTGGTTATAATATGTATAACAAGTTTAGTAAAAATAAGTTAATTTAAGTTTTGAAATGTTCTTTTGTGCACCTAAGTTTATCCTCATCCGCAAATATCACAATCAAAAAAAGGTTTGCTGTAAGAAAACCCAGTTCTGGGTTAAGCTCGCCGTTGTACATACACTGTATATTGTAATTTTGTGTGTCCTACTTTTAAATTATGTGTTCAATAAAGAATAATAATAAATAAATAATAAATATCGCTGGACATTACACACAGCGCCATCTAGGTACCACACTAAGCTACGAGGCTTGTGTCGTGGACACCAGATAGTTGATAATACTAGGTACATAGATACTTTTTTGTTTGTAAATACATACTTATTATACATATAAACATCCATGACTCGGAAACAAATGTCCATGCTCATCACACAAACATTTGCTCCTACCGGGACTCGAACCCGGGACCCTAAGAACGTAAGGCAGCCTCATTACCGCTGCGCCATTCGAGTCGTCTAGAATAAGAATTATAAGTCATCTCTGAGGCAAGACATTTTCGATTTGCTTAAATGCTCATTTATCCACATAGAAATATCAATAGAGACGCTCCTTATTACACGGGGCTTAAACGTAACTGCAGAGATCGGGGTATTATACTATTTAATAGATAGTACATTTCTGGCATCTTTAAGGTATTACAGACGTGATGGTTATAGCATCTTTCGAAGAATCTAGTCTATAAAAGACCTGCATTCAAGAGTGAACATCGACAAAAACGTAGAAGTTTTTTGTTACTATAATCAGCCTGTATTTGACTGCCACGCTGGCCCAGTGGTCGCAAGCGCGACTGCTGAGCATGAGGTCCTGGGTTCGATTCCCGGGTCGGGAAAAGTGTTATTGAATTTTTCCATCAGGAATTTCTCAGTAGCAGCCACGGAGTCTGGATTTGTTCCCGGTTGATGGCAATAGGCTCGCCCCCTATTAAACATAACTGGCGAAATGTGGGTATACTCTTAGGTTCACTTCGACGACACGAATGGCGCAGCGGTTGTGAGGCTGCCTTACGTTCTTAGGGTCCCGGGTTCGAATCCCGGTAGGAGCAAATGTTTGTGTGATGAGCATGGACATTTGTTTCCGAGTCATGGATGTTTATATGTATAATAAGTATGTATTTACAAACAAAAAGTATCTATGTATCTATCAACTATCTGGTGTCCACGACACAAGCCTCGTTGCTTAGTGTGGCACCTAGATGGTGCTGTGTGTAATGTACAGCGACAAAAAAAAAAAAAATCTTCTGTTCTAACTCTTCGGGGACTACAGGCGTGATGATTATAATCACACTATTACTATAATCAGGTACACAGGTCTCCTCTCTTTGAGAGGGCGTTATTAAAACAGCTTGTACAAGTGTCGTTAACAGACACATTAAAATACCACAACCAAACTACCCTTCAAAGCTACTTCCATCACACCAGCATCACAGATAATCGCCTAAACGTCTAAACGGCTAAAACACAGGCTGAAACACAGGCTAAATCGAGGCTGTACTCCAATCCAAATGGAACACAGAGTAATTATAGATCCAGAGGCGGCCGTTGTGGTTGACGCCCATTTGAGGCTTCTGTGGGCCTAGTTTGAACGTGCGACGTACACGTAACGTAAATTCAAAAGAAGTTTGAATCGAAATTTGAATTTGAACATAACATCACGCCTGTAATTACCGAAAGGTCAGGCAGAAGTGTACCCTAAAAGTATGAATGGATGAATGAATGAATGAATGAATGAATGAATGAATGAATGAATGGATGAATGAATGAATGAATGAATGAATGAATGAATGAATGAATGAATGAATGAATGAATGAATGAATGAATGTACCCACCCACATGTAGCCTTTTATGTTTAAGTCCCATGTATAAAGGGGGAGAGCCTATTGCGATCAAACGGGCACAAATCCAGACTCCGTGGCTGCGACTGTGAAATTCCTGATGGAAAATCCCACTTTTGCCCGACCTAGAGGCCTACCATGACGTCTTAAAGCAGGAGTAATTCCAGTGTGGGAAAGAGATGGCGCCAGATGACCTGTATAGCTCTGTCTCTTTCCCACACTGTAATAACGCCTGCTTTAAGACGTCATAATAACCTCCCTGGTAATCAAACCCAGTACCTCATGCCCAACAGTCGCGCTTGTCTTTAAACTTAATAAACATTGAAATGTGAGTATTTCATTTTAAAAAGTCAAGCAGTTCGAATTTACGTTTTACTACGAAAATCGCGCGTACGTGCTAGGCCCACTGTAGTGAGCAGTACAGTTATAGATGTGCGGTTTTGCCTGTTTTCAATATTAATTTGATGGTTATTACTGTGTGGATACGGTTTGTGGTTATTAATAAAACATATTATCATCGCTCAATGTAAAAAACCTATGTTACAATTTTTCTGTAGAATAAAGTATATTCTATGTATCCTTGCGTGATCGAATCAGAAATGAAGACATCCGCAAGAGAACAACGGTTACCGATGTAGCCCGAAAAATTGCCAAACTGAAGTGGCAGTGGGCAGGCAACATTGCTCGCAGAACGGATGGCCGATGGGGCCGAAAAGTTCTGGAGTGGCGACCGCGAACCGGAAGACGGTGCGTTGGAAGGCTTCCCACTAGGTGGACCGATGACCTGGTGAAGGTTGCGGGGATCCGCTGGATGCGAGTCGCACGGGACCGGTCAATGTGGTGACACTTGGGGAAGGTCTATGGCCAGCTCAGTGGACGTCTTTCGGCTGCAATGATGATGATGATGTATCTTTATCATCGTTCATCGCGAGCCCTCCTACTAGAGGTCCTGGGTTCGACTCCCAGGTAGGGAAAAGTGTTATTGGGTTCTCCTTTTAAGACTTTCTCAGTAGCAGCCCAGAATATAGATTTGTGCCTTTTGGATAAAGCTGGATCCCTATTATATAGGGTGATTTGTAATTAGTGACCGATACTTATACACGTGATTGTACTCATGATAACAAATAACTTTCCCAAAAAAACATATTTTTTTGTATCATCATTCATCATTATTCATTTTTCATCATCATTTTTTGGGATGGGAAATCATCAAATAACTCGTCCCGCTCTGGGCTAAGCAGGAGGGAGTGTCAGACTTTTACTGACTAAAACCCATCCATGTTCCTTCTTTTGCCCTTTGTGTTCCAGGGCCGCGGTATCTCTTTCGAACAGTCCCGCAACCCTGGCAGAATAGCCTGTAACCTACCTTGTGGCTAAATTAAAAATTATATCCAATACTGCGTGTTTGACAGTAGTCATAATATAATTATTTTAAGATGCAACGTACGTCCGCATAACTGCAAAATATCTAAGAACGCGCGCGTCCTAACATTAAAAGAAGTTACAAAAAAAAAATGTTTCTTTGGGACAGTTGTTTATCATGAGTACAATCACGTGTTTAAGTATCGGTCACTAATTACCAGTCACCCTATATAAGAATGAAACAAAACTGTTAAAATGTGGATGTACAGGCGCCAGTACACCAAGCTACTATAAATTTACTGTCTTTCATTTGTCAATCGAGTTTCAACTTTTTCGCTGAAGCATTACGTTCAAGGTTGATTGGGAAAATTAACCATTTCGGGTAGCTCGATGTACTGGCATCTGTACTCTGGATACATTGTAGGGAATACAGGCATGATATGAAACTACCTGAAGAAGAATCTAGTAATTTAAAAAATAACATTCAATAGTGAACATCGCCAAAAACAAAGAATCTTTATTTACTGCCATTGTCTGCCTAGCGTTTTTCCCAACTATGGTGCTTCAAGTCTTACCGGATTCAGCTGAGTACCATAATTTTACATGGCGCTGCCTATCTGACCCCCACAACCCAGGTAGTACCTACTAGGTAATACAATACCCCTTGGTAAGACTGCTAATGAATTCTAAAAACCTTTTTAAATTTCTCCCCCAAGCACTAATTAACCAACCCATTAAATATAAGTCCAATTCTAACTTCAAAAACAAAAAAAAAGTCTCTAAAGAATTAAGTCTATTGTCACTTGGGCCCGGAAATGAGTGTTTACGTGGCGCGCCGCAAGATGGCGTCACTTCCCGTTGAGTCGTTAGCTTAATTATTGTTCTGGAGAGGCCATTCTCGGAGATATTAAAGCGTTTAGAAGTTATTAAATGTGCTGTTGGTTTCTGGGTAAATGTCTTGTGGAATTGGCTGTTTTGTCTTTATATGGAAAATCTGAAATAAAATGATGAAATTATAAGACTTACACTCTAATATTCAAAATACAACACTTATATTTTAATCATTCGTGACGAACGCTACCTAAACATGAACACCAACATCCGGACTCAGAGTCTCAGACCAAATAAAAAATCAAGACTGAGTGCTGCGAACAATAGAGTGAAACATGCGCAAAACTACGCCTCGCTCTGTGTATACTGTACACTCCCACGCATACATTTACATCAAACTACAACTTAAGAGCGACCAACCTGTCATACTTTTCAGACAAACGCTCGTACGTGATTATGCAGTTGTTACACATCTATCTTTGATTTTTTTGAACTAATAGAAATTTTGTGCACTTTAAGGTTTCTATGGTAGCAAAAAAAAAATTGTAGAAAGTAATTCAGTATAAGCCTCCAAAAATTGCGGTTTTTCCTAAATTTTAACTGAACTTTGGCCGTTCATAATGTACTCATACATCAAAGAAAACATCCCGATAGAAACCTTGCACATGTAATGGAGATTTTTAATGACAAATATTTATTTCACACACTTGTAAGACTTATTCAAAAACACGTATTTCCTGGAACAAGTTTAAGAAATTTTCGATCACTATTTGTCATCGGAGGGCGGGGTAAGACCGGGGAATTGAAAGAAAATCGCCGCTGAGGCTCTGGATGAAACAACAAGCTTTTCGACCATGCTCGCGTTGACGATAGACGGATCGGGAAGGGCCCTCTTAACTACGCCCAATAAGTGCACACATGTTTATAAAACTCTGGGAACAAAGAAGTGAGGCCTCACTTCTCTGTTCCCAGAGTTCGGTCTTAACTTTTTTATTTGGTCTCGGCAGCCGGATTGGTTCACAAATTGAAGGTTTGGGGGTATAAAGAACTGGGTGTAAAGTTCTTCACCCCCATACAAAAGGGAGGATCCTCCGAGCAGACCGTGTTATGTCTGGTGGGCTTCTGCACAACAGTTCTTGTCGGGTTGTAGCTGTATACTCTTTAGTCGCGGATAACTTTACTTGCGCGATGTAGGATTTCAATGTTTTTCGATGTTTAGTTCTTCGCCTGAGATATAGATGGCGCTGTAGTACTTTTTGTTCTATGTTGCTGCAGTATTTTGTAGTGCCGCTACAAAGGTAACAAGCGCCAGGATCACTGATAAACTGAAGTTATTGCGACTGTGTGTTTACGAGCAAATATTGGGAACTCATATTGAATAACTCGTGGTAAATATATTGATTTAGTGTTCATGACCATGTCAGTTTAAAAAGTCATTTCATTAACATCATCACATCATTATCATCACCAGCCCGACTTCACCCACTGCTGGATATAGGCTTCTCTTTGCTTGTACACACGGCTACACATCAAGCTATACATTTCCAGTATAAGCTGACCTCGCATTGTACGGAAGTCCTATACAATGCGAGACCAGCATAAACTGGAAATGTATAGCTTGATGTGTAGCCGTGTGTACCAAGCGCCACGCTCTTGCCAGAAAATGACTTATAATTACCTAAAACCATTTTTTTTTTCAAAGTCAATCGTTTGAAAGATACTCCCAAAGTGATAAAATGAGTGTGTCCCCCACCCTCTAATTTATAAAGTAAGAGGAGGAAAATTCTGAAAAATTGTAGGATTGTAGTACGTAAACAAAACTTTCAACCAAAATTGGTTAGATAAGATTTGATGTTTAGTTTTTGAGATATGGGACTTTATCATCAAACTGCAATAACTTTGTTTTTCATTAAAGTACTATGAAACAACAATATTTTTGCTGTTGAATGTAAAACAATACAACTTAAGCATGAGCCTTCAAAAATTTTTTTATTAAATTGTTTAGTGCTACGGAACCCTGTGTGCCTGTTACGTCATGACGTTTAAAAAATTATTTCTTAAGACTAATCTCAAAACAGTGAAAGATACGGGCATGTCCGAGACCCAAACAATTTAAAGATATGCTGCATTGGGCTCACGTGTTGGATTTAAGGCCACTGCCTCTCACAGACAGAAGGCCTGTGTCAACACTCAGCAGTAGCAACATTTTAGCCTAATAATGCTTGTGCTAATTCAACATAGGCAGATAAACCTCTTTATGAAGCGCAAACAAAGCGATTCATATCCGAAACTCAAATATCCGACGCCTAAAATCCGCGCGAACAATTTCAAAATTACCTAAACAACAATAAAAATCTATCTGTCAAAACAAAAGAGAAACTATAAAAGGGAGCTGAGGAAATAACTGCTTACCTCCCCCTCTTCATCCCTTTCAGGAGGAACCAACACTCGTTAACGCGATTATCTCGTATTGTTAGCAATAGTGATGCGCTTTGGCGGATATAAGCTTCGAAAGCCGCGGATATGGGCTTCGTAATGCGGATACCGGAGCTAAAATAGGATGTAGGATTTTCTGGGATATAAAGAAGTGTGTGTGATTGGAATTGTATCCGTTGAAGTCGGATATTGAGACGAGAAATATAGTGTCGTTTGTGTTAATGAGAAATGTATGTTGGGTTGATAGTGTCTATTTCATTGTTACGTGGTTGTACTTACGAAGAAACTTGCCAAATTGCTTGGTTTTGTGAGTAAATAAAACATTTAAGCGAAATTATGAGCACACTAGACTACTAACTACATGAAAAGCAACCAATCTTCTTCTTCTACTATATTTTATTATTTAACGTTTTTTGTTTTATTTTTGTCAAAATTGTGATGTAAATGTGTGTTTATGTAATTTTGTATACTTTGTCTAAAAGCTATGGATGTTTCCAAAGATGAGAGGAGCGAAGGCTATACGTGAATTTTGGTCCAAAACAACAGTATCGAATAAGTGTAAAGAATTAATGTTAATTTTGAAAAGTCTCTCTGAAACATCATTGAAATTTTGAATTTTTTCTTCAATGAATGATGGAAAAGATTCGTCAAATTTTGTATTGTATTGCAATTTTATTTTGTTGGTTATTTGGAAATATCTAGTTTGTGTGTCCGTTCGGATGTATTAAACATATATCCCAGTCGTTCAGAGAAACCTATAATTGGCCATAATATCAGTAATATAATACCAGCCTATTACTGTCCCACTGCTAGGCAAAGGACTCTTATCAACAGAGAAGGCACGAGCATTGATCACCACGCTTGCTCAAGACGGGCTGGCGATTTCAGACTTTATAAGTCCAGGTTTCCTCACGATGTTTTCCTTCACCGATGTCTATGATGTCCAAGATAAACTTAAAAAGTACATAAAAATTGAAAAAGTCACATTGGTACTTGCCCGGATTTGAACCTACAACCTCATGTATGAGAGGCGAGGCCTTAACCTATGGGCCATCACGACATGAAACTATCTGTAACTCGCATATTTTGTAAAATATTTTTATGTATCGCTGTTGGTTCCATAAATAAATAAAATAAAAAATATTTTATTACTACTTTACTTTACTTTGCAATATTTGCCTTAAGCACTACTGTTGCGCATTATGTCCTGCTTTCAATTTTCAGGTTGAACAGTGAGTTATTGAGGCTTTCTATCAGAAGTTTCTCAGCATCATCTCAGAGTCTGTGTTTATGCAGGATTCATGACATAAAAGGCTCGCCCTATATCACGTCATGAGACTTAAACATAAGTGGCGAAATGTGGTTTTTTTTAATTTTATTTTTTACGTTTTATGAAAGCTCACCGACTAATAACAATAATATATAACTAAATTACTACTTAGAAGCCTCCTCAGATAAATACAAAATTATTACTTACCTACTTATAGTGTAAGTTACTTCCCCAAAGTTTGTTCATTTCAGTTAATTGATATAAATAATCTAGCAAACAGATAAACTTCTGCGGCCCTGCCTAACTATTCAAAGATATCGGGAGTGATGTTATGTTGAAAATATCACCAGTATATAAGACACATTTAATATTCAATTGATGGGAGCCTACGTATTTTACGCTGTCAAAATTTTAGATACGCAAAAAGACGCAATGCGCAATCCTAAAATTACAATCTAAACCTTCTTCCTAACCTCGTAAAACAGCTTGATGTATTTTATTCACATTAGATATTTTACCTAATACCTACATTTACTCTGTACAAAAATCTTTTAATCCTGAAAAGCCAAGCTGAGATCCGTTTCGGTTCTCGGATAATCCAGACGCGTAGATATCCGAACCGGATTAACGTTGGTACAACACTATTTCCTTTATCGCTATTACCTGCTTCTCAAAGATAATTTCAACTTATTTACAATAACAGTTACGAGGTTGGTTTTGATATTGAAATATTGACTAACTTTGTTTGTCTTCGGGACAAAGTTAGACGTTGTTTTAATGACAATGGTTTAAACTGGGACGTTGAAATCTGATTTCAGCTCCTGTTTTGTCTGTTGAAGAAATATTGTCGATAATGTCCGATAGTTAATCTTTTCTTATAATAATAACCAGTCAAATAAGATAATTTTAAAGCCATTGATCTTGTCAAAGCTATTCAAAAGTCAAAAGTATAATGTGAGCAGCGTTTGCAAAAAAATGCTGAAAGTCCAATAAAATGGAGTTTTCAATTATTATATTAATTTTTCCGATAACATTGGGTACGGCACCTTACTCGCATAATTGATGGCCTACGAGGCTAAAAGGTTTGGAGTTGTGACAGCGTACCTTCTAGAATTCGGTCCACCTTGTAAGACCTTCAATAAGATGGGCCAATGACCTTGTAATGGCAGGGAGAATCCGCTAGATACAACAAGCACAGGAACGAAGAATGTAGCAATATTCATGAATTTAAAAATAAATTGTTCCAACTTCTTATGGAAAATTGTTATTACTCTGTTGATGAATTTTTGACGACTAGAACTTTTTAAATGTTTCATGTCCGCTTGACGATAATGTATTGTTTGTTGATTGTCTTGTGTTTGTCATGCATGAATAATAGTAATAATGTAATCTATATTTAATGTGAAATGGAATTTATATCAAATCATTAGAATTTTATACTCATTTTTTTCATTATGTTATTTAATTATTTGTATGCCTAAGTGGCTGAGCATGGAATGAACATTATTAGTATATAAACATGTAATGAACACCTGCATGTTACCCATGATCACAAATAAACGATTTGATTTGAACGTGGCGAGGCGCGACCCTTGGGGGAATCGTATTTTCAGCAGTGGTCAACTTTCGGCTGCTTTAGTCATAATTAGAGGCTGAGGAGATGATGGTCCCAAGAAGTGAATTATTTTATCATTAGTTTCATGGTCTTTAATACACTCGTAAATAATAAGACTATACCAGAACACCAGCATCAGATATCACGAATACCAGCGCTGTGACGTTTTTTCTTAAATGTTACAGCTCCATGCTGAGATGGGGCCTTTTGGCCTCGTACATGACAATTTTTTTTTTTTTTATAATTTTGTTATATTACTTTATCAATTTCTTTTTGTGTGTTTTGTCCTGTGTGGACTAATAAATACTTGTTCTTTCTTTCTTTCTGTACCTTTCTGATATAAAGGGTGTAACAAGACACTTAACGACGCCGAAAGGGACTTGTTCTCGTCGTAACGAACCTTCTAGTTACGGAGATATTGGGGGTCAAAGTTCCAACTTTTTCACAAGTTTTTTTTTAATACATGTTTTTAATGTAAGATATTTGGAGAGACGATCCCCGTGTTATTCAATCCATCCATCAGCAGAATGTTTTGAGTGCGTTACATTGAGTCCTACCGTAAGTTGGTACCAGCCCAAAAAAAAAGTCGTTTCCCAGCAATAATTGTTGTGTAAAGTTACTTAGTTTGATGTACAGAATACTTGGTTGACGGCTTCGTGAAGGGTCTTGTTACACCCTGTATGCTTTATAGATTAACGGCAAAAATACTCCACAGTTATTCTTTTTTAACAATTAATTATTACATATTATTATTTTGATAACCAACATTTCTTTTGTTCACAAAAATAGACTTTTTTGTGTACATACCCTGTTCTTAATTAACACATACCGCACAATTCAGGAAAACAAAAACATTATACTAATTGGATAAAAGGCTTTTGTTTTCTTTTTTTTTTATTAAGGGTACGGTTCGAATGTTGCGTAACAGCGCTGATACGCATACAAATCATTGGTAGACGGGTTTATTGCTTTGGTGAATTGTTACCTGTATATCTTACTAGCGGCCCGTCCCGGCTTCGCACGGGTGGACATAAGATTTTTTAAATATTTTTTATAGCCTATATTACTCAGGGTGAATGTAGCTTTATTACGGTGAAAGAATTTTTGAAATCGGCGCAGTAGTTTTTGAGTTTATTCATTACAAACATACACAAAAAAATACAAATCTTTCCGCTTTTATAATATTAGTGTAGATGTAGATGGGTATATATCAGGATTTTCTGGGTAGTGGAAATGGTAACCGGAGGTTTACTATGACGTCTTAAAGCTGGAGTAATTCCAGTGTGGGAAAGAGACAGAGCTATAGGTACAGGTCGTCTAGCGCCATCTCTTTCTCACACTGGAATTACTCCTGATTTAAGACTTCATGGTAGGCCACCAGGAGTGACAATAGAAATATCGTATGTAGGCAGAACATGATGGATACTCTCCATCATCACCTGCCTAGCCATTTCCCAACTATGTTGTGGTCGGCTTCCAGTCTAACTGGATGCAGCTGAATACCAGTATTTTACATGGAGCGACTGCCTATCTGACCTCCACAACCCAGTTAGTACTGGGTAATACGATACCCCTTGGTAAGACTGGTTGTCAGACTTTCGGGTCACTGACTACCTGGCCTTTAACGACTGTCAAAGATCTAAAAATGACAGCCGGGATGACGGCATACAGAACTTACTTATCTACGTCAGTATTTAAACTTAAAATGTATGTTGCTCCAAATGAAAGCTTATTATTATTAGATAAGCTAAAGCGTAAAAGCCAGGTAGTCAGTGACCCAAAAGTCTGACAACCAGTCTTACCAAGGGGTGTCGTATTACCCAGTACTAACTAGGTTGTGGAGGTCAGATAGGCAGTCGCTCCATGCTAAACATCGCTAGAATGCTCTAGCGCAAGGCAGCGCGGGCCGCCTTGCATGGAAGCAGTCCACCTGTGCATCCGCAAACGTCCCTAATGCGAACACCCTCAACGAGTTATTGTATTGGACGCGTAAGGACACAACCGACATTTTCAACTATTTTCAATTCGCATAAAAAAGTAAACACCAAACAAACCAACGTACAAATCATTCGTGGAACGCTTATAGGCGTCACAGGTCATGAGTTGTTACTCTGAACGCGGCTATCTGTTGGCATGCGGATATATTTCACGCTTATGGACGAACAGCCAAAATTTATTCGAATAAAGCAGTTTTATAAAAAAATAACAAAAGTGCCTGTCTACTGCTCGTCGGAATAAATAGAGGTATTTATAATACCCATTTTTCGCGAGAAGTTTTCATCATCCGCTTATCCATTTCCCAAATAGGTTGGGGTAGGCTTCCAGTCTAACCGGATTCAGCTAAATACCAGTATTTCACATGGATTGACTGCCTGTCTGACGTCCACAACCCAGTCAGTACTGGGTAATGCGATACCCCTTTTTAAGACTGGTTGTCAGAACTTCAGGCCAGTGACTACCTGTAACGACTGCCAAAGATCTACAAATGACAGCCGAGACCAAAAGCTTAACGTGCTTTTTTTCGGCACGAAGGAAACTCGGTAATGGATGGTCAACCATACACGAATAGCTACGAATAGTCCCATATTTGGGTGTTTTCCGGCGTCAGATAAACATTTTCGGCGGCGGCGATCTCTCGCGTCCGGCCTTGGTTCAATCCATGGTCCGGAGCGAGAGGAAATGGGACGCCATCACCTCCTGCGAAGCAGTCATGCTAGCGAAGCCACCGTAGGCACGGACCTGTGGACGGTGAGCTATGGGCTAGCTCGCCGTCCGTCCGTCTTATGACGACAGGCCGTGTCGGCGGCTCGTTCGTGTTCCACGCGCGCCCCAAAGAGAGTCAGCAAGCAGGAAAGGGTCCTAAAGGACCGATGCCTGCCAGGGTTGCGGGACTGTTCGAAAGAGATACCGCGGCCCTGGAACGCACGGTGTAAACGTAACGTAAATTCTTAGATTTTAAAATTAAAAATACTCATTTCACATAAAATATTTTTTAAAGATGATACTGATTCTGGTCGTTGCAAACAGTATAACTGATCTGCTATTGAATAATTGTATTTTCGATTAAAAAATCGACGTATTTTAACGTTCTCACGTACAATAGTCACGTATTTAATTTTGGGTGTCTTCCGGCGTCAGATAAACATTTACTGCTAATATCAACAGATAGACGCGGCAGTAACTCGTGACGCATTGTCCGTTGAAAGATTTAGATTACAAAACATTTTGGGTTCATTGTCTGAAACTGCTACGTCATTGTCTTTCGTTCTAGTTGAAAACACAATTGCTGAGTATTAGGTCTAGGCCCAGCCCACGCAGCATACGGGAGAAGGATATTAGGTTTCCCACGAGGAGTTTCATGGTGACAACAAGAATGGATTAAGTAAGAAATTAGTATATTAGGGGATGTTTGACTCATATTAAGTGGCGCCTGTAACAGAAATAGGAAATCGTTTGACTTGGAAGAGTAGGGATGAAACGCATCTGACTAAAAGAGTAATGGAGATGAATGTTGATAGTTTGAGAGGTTTAGGAAGGCCAAAGAAAAGATGGATGGATTTCGTGAAGACTGATTTGAAAGAGAAACGAATAATTGATGCCATGGAAGAAGAAAGCGTGTTGCGCCGACCCCAAATAGGAAGGGACAAGGGTAAGAAGGGTTTATTCCCGTCTACCCCCACCGGTCTGTCTCCACTGGTGGCAGTTGCAACTATTTGTTGCATCTAACACCACTGGTGGTGGTTGCGTCTGTTCAGTCGCATTTGCTCCTACCTCTGTCCCCACTGGTAGCAGATGACACATTAATTAGTGGAATCCTCCACCAGTGGTGGCAGACTGCACGATTTAGTAGCCCTCTGACACCACCAAGTATTTAAACTAACAAATTAGAAAGAATGAAGGCCCAGCCAATATCTAGTTAAAATATGTACCTACCTAGTAAAATATCAGTCATTTCTTTCTCATGGGCTTCATACTTACAGCCCGGAGCAGACTCCGGGCTGTAATTCGTGCACGATGGCAATAGGATCGCCCACTATTACAAGGGAATTAACAGTCGAAATGTGGGTGTATTACAGGTACACCTTATTCTTTCGGTCTTTAAATCTTAGGCGTTATACTATGTATAATTTAACGAATCATTACTATATGTTAAGAATCGTAACGTATTTGGGTGTTTTCCGGCGTCAGATAAACATATTTCATGGCCCATACGGCCAGAGGCAACAACTCATAACGCTTATGACGTCCGCTTAGTGATTTATAATACAAAGGTTTTGGGTATTTCTCTGTTGTTTTTATGTAACACTAGCTGCTGCCCGCGGCTTCGCTCGCGTTTTAGTCAGAAATTATCCCACGGGCACGTTGTAAATACAGCCTACGGCACTCGGAGATAATTTAGCTTCCTATTAGTGAAAAAAAATTCAAAATCGGTTCAGTAGATCCAGAGATTACCCCCTACATAGAAACGTAAAATATTACCTCTCTAAAATATTAGTATAGAAGTATAGATAATATCACATCATTTACTTAAAACGGCTGGTCAGAAGTCTTCAGTAAGCAATTTATTTATTTCAATAGTTATAGAGGCAAGCCTTTTGAGGAGCTGGTGACTAATTAATAAAATTCGATCTTCAGGATAAACCGCGCTTGTGTGGGTTGATCCGTGGATGGGTGATTTATTTATTTAACACATCGAGCACAATGTACAGAGATGGACTTAATGCCATAAGCATTTTCTACAAGCCAACCTTTGAGTAACGCAAAGACAAACAGTGGTAGGTGTCTATCTGAAAATAATTTTAAATAATACTAAGGTAAACTAGATGGATATATAAAATACTATAAATATATACTAAATACCTAAATATATACATCAAAATATATATTAGTGTAAATTGACATTTACACGGATATACTATAATAAAAAGACAATCAATGGGTTAATTACCGTTGTGATGAAACCTACCTATTACCTACATACCGAGTTTCCTCCGCGAATCGGAGAGCACGTTAAGTCGTCGGTTTCGGCTGTCAATTGTTAGATCTTTAACACGACATGCGGGCACGGAGGAAACTTTATATGTAACTGGCGGTCACCCATCCACGGACCACCCAAAGCAAGTCAGCTTAACCTAAAGATCGACCCGCGCGGCTGTTAAATACTAAGCGATGTTTATGTTATAAGAACGCTCTGTCAAAGTTAACATTGCCATAATCATTCTCGGGCCATTATCCCAATTCATTTGGGGTCGGCGCAGCATTCCTGGAGACCAAACACATGGCGAGAGTGCAGCTGCTTGAGTCACGCCGCAACGTTTAAGGCGTTCGTGGTGCGAATACCAACGTGTTATCTGCACCTCGTCTTGGAGGAGGACTTTTGGCCGCAAGGAGTGGTGTTCCGTCGCTTCCACGGGCAAGTGCCACATGAACGCACAGTAACATAGTGCACAAGTGAAGTGTTTCGTACTAACATAATTTGTATTGTATCAAATGTATGTAAGTCCGTAAGGTATATATCTATGGGCTGCGGGACTGTTCGAAAGAGATACCGTGGCCCCGTAACACAAAGGGCGATGAAGGAACATGGATGGGTTTTAGTCAGTAAAAGTCTGACACTCCCTCCTGTTCCGCCCAGAGCGGGAGGAGTTATTTGATGATTTCACACCCATATCACATTGATATATATTTTACTGGAACTACGACAAGTAAAGGATGAATATTTACTGCTTTTCCAATATATAAAGTCCCATTAAAATGATGGACAAATTTTAACACAGCGTTCGAAGACAAAGAAGTTTGGCTTTAATTCCTTCTGCGCATGCGGCTTCCCTGGTAGCTCATAAACGGCACAAATATGTGAATGTCTCTAACTATTCTCAATCTCATTTTTTCTCATCTATCTAACCAGATTCTTTACGATAGTTTTCAAATCATTTATACATCTTTTGCTCAGAATAGTTACAGCACTGATGACAATATTTGTGTCACTTGTTTAATTTACTATTTTACAATATTTTCTTACCTTTGTATAGATTCTTTTTTACCGATTGTTTGTGAATGTTTGAACATTATAGGCTTTGTAGATTCCCAGATGCTCGTTAACTTTTGTTAACTTTTCATCTTGTTTTTTTTTTTGTGTAGTAAGCAACGACCTATTGTCGGGCCTATGCTGTTCCCCCATACTTAAGTACTAATGCTGTAACATGATAATATTGTAACACCAAATGATTTGAAAAGAGTAACCATGGAGTTTCTTGCCGGTTCTTCTCCATAGGAAACGACCAACCCGAACCGTGCACCTTTTTGTCGACGTTTTATAAGTGCCCATCTAGGCCTATGTGAAATAAAAATATTTTGATTTGATTTGATTTGTTCAGTACGTCTAACCAAAGATATCCAAGGAAAAAAAAACACTGATTAAAGTGATTTTATTTTGACCTAAAATAATAAATTGCCGGCGGCACTCTAGAAGAAACACATCCATTAGGCGAAAATAAAATCATTTTAATCAGTGTTTTTTTTGCTTGGATATCTTTGGTTAGACGTACTGAACGGTGTGTTAAAATTTGTCCATCTATTTTAATGGGACCTTATAGAGAACGGGTGATTCGTAATAAAATATAATAAACTTGATCACGTGGTCAGTAAAACAGCGGTTTTAGAAAAAAATGCAGTGATATCATCGTGTCTGTTTAGATAGGCAGGTAAGCAGTCACTTCATGTAAAATACTGGCATACAGTCGTATCCAATTAGACTGGAATCTGACCCCTATAAATTTGATCACGGCATCACTTCGGCCCTACCAGGATACCAGAGCTGCGACATTTTTTTATTTTATTTTACAGAACTATGCTGGGATAGTGGCCTTTTAGCTTCATACAGGACCAATATTTATTCTAATGCAAGTCCTATTTTTTGGTTATTTTCTTTTAATTTTATTTTTTTGCCCTGTGCGAGTCAAATTAATTCTTTTGCTTTTCTTTTTTTAGAAAAGTTTAGGCATATGATGATGAGCATCGCGCCTGTTTTTGTATCCAGAGCTGGTGGTAGACCCCAGTCTCACCAGTTATGTTATAGTCCAATGTAGTAAGAGGTAAGCCAACTCCACTGAAACTGGTTCAAAAGTAATACCTCATTCGACAAACCAGGCATTAACATCAACATCTGCCTAGAATTCGGTCAGTTTCCAGTCTGGCCGGATGCAGCTAAATATTGATATTTTACGCGGATCAACCGTCCTCAATAAAAATTAAAAAAAAAAAACATTTATTTCGGACAACAGTGATCCACATTTTGTTAGTATATTATATTATTATATTCTAGTGCTAGTAAAATTGATATAAAAAAAAAACAGAAGAATTGATAACCTCCTCCTTCAATGCCTTTTTGACCTCCACTGGTTTTTGAAATGCCATGAATCAATCGTGTATCGGCATTTTCTGTCTTAATGGTACAATAGCTCATGATGTGGTAAAAATATTTAATCGACTACCACTTTTCTGCGTACTCCTGTGCGTTTTCAATTTTAATGATGACCATATTATACCCGTTTAATGATCTTAGTCACAAATCACTAGATCAGATCAATATACCAATCAGATGCAGGCAACCACAATGAACTGAAGTGCCATTAATTAGTGAGCTGACAATTCCATAATGCCGTTAATCAGTCGCTAGTGTGCTAAATGAGACATTGATATTGATGGAATTTAGCTTTACAATAGATTTTAATAATTATTACATAACATCACGTATTAGGCAGTTCTAACTGGGTTGTTGAGGTCAGATAGGCAGTCCCTCCATGTGAAATACTGTTATTTAGCTGCATCTGGTTAGACTGGAAGCCGATCCCAAACATAGTTAGGAAAAGGCTCGGCAGATGGTGATGATAAAATCAAGTTTTGGTCAGATACTAATAAAGAGCACATATTTCAGATCTGGGGATCCAGTCAAGCATCCCTTGCTTCACAGTCAAGTTTATGACCGTTGTACCAACGAGGATGTGACCTTAAATCATCTACTTCCTAGCGTTTTCCTACCTACAAGGTGTGAACGGCCTCTTCACGAAGCCGTCACTCAAGCATTCTGAACATGAAAATAAGTAACTCTTCGGAAAAATTCTTGCTGGGAAACGACTAATTTTTGGGGCGAAAAATCACGTTTGACGGTAGGACAATATTTTGATTAAAAAGAGTGTCCACGGAGTTTCTTGCCCATTCTTCTCCATAGAGATCTACGCTTTGGAATGTGCAACTACAGTACTTTCTCAAGTTATTATGCCTTGTGACTGTAGCTTGGCTTTTTTTTTTTTTGGTTGACATTCAAAAGTGCCTGTAATGGTCTAATTGAAATAAATGCTTTGAGTTTGAGTTTGGACTCAATGTAACACACTCAAAACATTGTGCTGATGGATATATTGAATAGAAGGTGGGACGTGGGGGTATTTTGATTTAAAATTATAACAAAAAAAAACATGTGCACACGGCTACACATCAAGCTATACTTTTCCAGTATAAGCTGACCTCGCATTGTATGTAAATCCTATACAATACGAGATCAGCATAACTGGAAATGTATAGCTTGGTGTGTAGCCGTGTGTACCTATTATAAAAAAAAAAAAACTTACAAAAATTAGGAACTTAGACCTCCAATACGAGTATTTGCGCAACTACAAGGTTCCAGCACTTGTTGTTTCTTGTGACAGGTTTAACCTTGAACAAAAAAACTATCGCAATGGTGCTTTTTGACTTATTTAAGGGTCTGACTCTGATGCAGTAGATAAGTATATTATATTTCTACCTGTGTGAGTACATATAAGATACCAAAATAATGAATACACCAAATATACTCAGTGTTTACTCGGCATCTGAGATGTTTCATTCTCCTTAAAGTCCCGTCCTTATATGACGATTCTGCCACTTGACCGAACATCAGTCAATCATGTGCGCATTTAATCTAAATCGATCGGATGCCAGTAAAAACATCAGTATTTACATTGAGAGACTGCCTCTTTTGACCGCACACAGAGAGGTGTAGATAATAGGTAACGCGAAACCATAATCAATAGTAAGACTGGTCGTTTATAAAAATCAACACCTCAATAAAAAATATTTAAAGTGGTTTTAGTTCTCGCAATTCTGTCAGAAACAGAACCAAATAATCCCCAAACTATACTAAGGCTTAAATCTCGCACAGCATTGAGCTTTATCTAGGATTAATCAGTGTCGCAATGTCAACCGCGCTAAAGACACTGCTTACTAAGGATTAAGTAATCAATATCGACTGGCTACGAAGGCGATGTTAAGTCGTATCCAGACTTTGCGAGGCATGCGCCGCGAACGGCGCACAGCGAATGCCTCGCTAGGTGTGTACCTTCTATATTCGTGGCAAGGAGACAGACAAAAGAGGCATTTGACGGTTCGACCTGAGCATATGTTGCTATTTTTTTTTCAACCCGCACGCCTCATGCAGAGGCAGTCGTTGTGCGGCATTCGTGGTGCATGCCTCGCAAAGTCTGTATCCACCTTTACATATACCTAGTTCTACATAAGAAAATAGTTGAAATAAGTACTAGTAAGTATTAGTAGAAAAACTTTGTTGCTAAAAATATTACAAGATGGTTTCACATTGGCCGCAAACTAGGCAAACTCTGTATCTTAGACACCAATACAGGGACCTTAGTCTGCTATTGCAATAGTGTCAGAATGGTCTATAACTGATTTAATAAGGCCCCTAGCCCACGGCGTATTGAAGCGCGTTCGAAACTCGTTTGACGTGCGTACAAAGGGTAATTCGTCTGCGCGGGGCCTTATTAAATCAATGATAGACCATTCTGACACTATTGCAATAGCAGACTAAGGCCCCAGATCGAGGGTTTACCAATGGAAAAAATTAATACATGTTCGGTGACAGAAACATAAATTTAAATAATTCTTCTCTAAACTACAATTAATAAAAGAACAGGACATGGACGTTTAGTAATCAAAATTAAAATCCAGAGAGAATAATGAAATCTACTTATGCATTCAATAAAATTCAAGTGTCTATAAGAAATTTCAAAATAATGTGTCGGTCTGTCTCACTGTTTGTTCCGGCTTAACTCCGAAAATATTGGGCCGTTTTTGACGGGACTTTCACTGGCAGATAGCGGATGTTATAAGATATAACTTATAGGCTACTTTTATTTTAGAAAAAGGAAAAAATCAATACTCTAGAAATAGTTAATAAGACCCTATTCAAATAGGGAAGTAATATCTTTGTTTTATTTTCACGCGGACGAAGGTATGGACTATTCCCTAGTCATCAAATAAAGTCTTGGTATTGATAACACGGGGAAAAACACTGAAATGAGTGTGAGTATGAGGGTGTGATGAAGAAGGTATGAAGTCAATGCAACTTGAACTACATCATCATAATCTTCGGCCTAGCTTTGTTGAGATTGGCTTTCAGTTTAACCGATTGCCGCTAAAGACCAGCAGAATTTTACATGGAGCGACTGCCTATCTGACCTACGCAGCCCAGTAACTAGGTAATACGATACCCTTTGGTAAGACTGGTTGTCAGACTTTCGAGCCACTAACTACTACACTACTCGTATAATGACTGACAAAGATCTACAAATAATAGCCGGGACCAATGGCTTAATGTGCTTTTCGAGTATGTTTCGTTAGGTAATGGGTGGTCACTCATCCACAGACCAACCTAGGCAAGTGCAGCTTAACCTGACGATTGATCGGAATGGTTGTTATTGTTTATTTATTTAACAGTAATGACAAAGGATTTTATTAATTATCTAGCATATCGCCTCGTTGGTCTAGACTGGTCGCGACTGCTGAGCATGAGGTCCTGGGTTCGATTCCCAGTTCGGGAAAACCGTTGTTTTTTTTTACCTTTTATTATTCAATACACACTTACAACCATTAACAAAACGTAAACATACCACACAAACCATCGTGGGTTTAACAGTGGTATGCTAGACACGGCAAACTCGGTGCCACAACATTATTATATCAGTAAATCATCATAAACAGTAAGAACTAGGTATAATATAGGCAAAGATAGAATAGTATAGTATAGGCCCCAAAAAGACACTTCCTAGATTGTACACTGTTAGGTTTTTAAACTACGAATTGGGATTTAAACGTGGGTTTCGGTCTACCCGTAAAGACTAAAACCCAATAACAATTTTGCCCGACCCAGGAATGGAACCCAGGACCTCATGCTCAGCAGTCGCACTTGCGACCACTAGACTGATGGTCTAGGCAGTCAATAAAATAAATTAATACTGTCTTTATTCGTTTTCAAACTTGTCATCCTTCCATCAATAGTGTAGCTCACCCCAACAGAATCGTTTCGACTGTGCGAGAGGTACAAGAGATAGGTGGCTGCCGAGCGGGGGTAAAATCGGAATTTGAGCTATCATCCCGGTCATCGCTTAAAGAAATAGGTAATATAAACATCACTTTGAAATTCGAACGGTGTTTCCTTGTGAATCTGCGATGATTTACTTAAAAAAACAAATGAGTTCGCTTTCGAATTGTGTGCGCTCACTTGCGCCATGATCGCGGGATGTTCTCTCGCTTGCAACAGCGTTGAAATATCGGGAGCTCAGAATAATTGAAAATCACGGAAGATAATACCTTAAGTGACAGTGTAAGTTTAATATTGGTACACCTCTGCCTAATCATACAGGGATTATAGGCGTGTGTGAGCCGAAATCGCTCCAACATATCACTCACCGCAAGATCGATTAACCAGGCAAGCAGAGTGACGGACCAGATAATTTATGACTGTATTTTGGCATACTGATCGACGTATTTGTTGGAAAAAGGCTATTGTTTGTTCACAACATTTTTGTACAGTGAAAAATGTTTTTGTTGGACGAAAAAAATGGTAAGAAACTGTTGTATAAAACGGCTTTAATGATCGACGCTTGACTATAATTATTGTAAATAGTGTGTTTATTAACGTTATACCTTAACAGTGATCGATATCTGCCTAGCCTTTTCCCAACTGTGCTGGGTTTCAGTCTAGCCGGATGCAGCTGAATAGCAGTATTTAACATGAAGCGACTGCCTATCTGACCTCCACAACCCAGTTAATACTGGGTAATACGAAACCCCTTGGTAAGACTGTAAGACTGTTGTCAAATTTTCTGGCCACTGACTACCTGTAACGACTGTCAAAGATCTACAAATGAAACCCGGTACCAACGGCTTAACGTGCTTCGCATGTTTCGGTATGTAATGGGTGGTCACCCATCCACAGACCAACCTAGGCAAGCGCGGCTTAACCTGACGATTGATCCGAATGACTGTTATTATTTAGCAGTTATGACAAAAGATAATCCTAATTATCTAGCATATTGCCTCGTTGGTCTAGTGGTCGCAAGTACGACTGCTGAGCATGAGGTCCTGGGTTCGATCCCCAAGTCGGGCCAACCGTTGTTTAGGTTTTTCCATTACGAATTTCTCGGTAGCAGCCAGGAAGTCTTTTTTTTTTACCGATGGGAAATCATCAAATAACTCGTCCCGCTCTGGGCGGAGCAGGAGGGAGTGTCAGACTTTTACTGACTAAAACCCATCCATGTTCCTTCATCGCCCTTTGTGTTCCAGAGCCGCGGTATCTCTTTCGAACAGTCCCGCAACCCTGGCAGAGCCAGGATGTCTGGATTTGTGTTTGGTTGATGGTAATAAGCTCGCATCCTATTACATAGGACTAAAATATAACTGGCGTAATGTTGTACTATTAGTTACACCTCTGCCTAACCTGCCTTTGGGATTACAGGCGTGATGTTATCATAAATATAAAGTATATTCAGCCTATAACGTTTCCTACTGCTGGGACACAGTTCTCCACTATCTAAGTGGAAGTGAGTTGTAATTCATCCTGCCAGGGTTGCGGGACTGTTCGAAAGAGACCACGGCCCACGGACACAAAGGGCAAAAGAAGGAACATGGATGGGTTTTAGTCAGTAGAAGTCTGACACTCTCTTCCAGTCCAGAGGGGGATGGGATATCATCAAATGATGATATCCCATCCGAAAAAATAAATGTGATTCACCATCACTGGGTTAGCAAGTGCGTTGTAAGATGTCACAACATGATATCTTCTAATTTCAGGTTCTCGAACGCGCTGGATTCCTCACGATATTTTCTTTGACCGTTTCAAAAACACGTTTAAAAAAAAACTTGATCTCGTAGTATAAAAGAAAGTTAGCCCGCTCATTTCATGGCCCATCCCTGAGAATTTCTTCTAAACATCGGCCTTTTGTCTCTATAAAAATATTACTTCGCTGCCTCCGTGTACGGGTCGGTTCACATTAGCGATGCGCGATTTAATGACGACTAAAATGACGCTTTGTATACAAGCTTGGCATTATTTAAATAGAATGGGGAAGTTTCTTTTTAACACTTTTTGTCAAAGCCTCATAAATGGAGATTCATAGATTATGTCATACCGACTATCTTATGTTCGCGGCTTCGCCGGTGTGAATTGAAATGGCATTGCGTGGTTTAAGGTGTTATTAGCTAATGCTGATAGCATTTTGAATTGCGTAGTGGCGTTTCAATTCACTACCAGGCAGCCTTTGTGATGTTAAATTATTTTTGTTTAGTTATAGTTAATGTTTAACCTTGTTATTGGTGGAAAAGTTAGGAATAGTTGCATAGAACTAAAGGTACCTATTATTATATATGGGAGCTACATCTGCCAACAAACTGCTTTACAGTTTGGCAGAAGTAACATTTTTTTTTGTAATGCCTAGAACCACGAATAAACGCTTTTTCATTTTTTTTTTCATTTGCTTTGAGTTTTGGATACAATATTTTCACTGTGAAAAAATGCATTGAATGTTCACATATTATATTGCGTGTAAAAACACCCTTAACAAAGCCAAAAGGCATCTGTTCTTCCCGTGATTGCGATAACTTTTTAGTTCAGGACCATACCTGGGAACTTTCTAGCTATGGAGATATAGGAGGTCCAAATTATTAAAATACAAGCACAAAGTATTTTTTTTTAATACAAGTTTTTAATGTTATTACTTTAAATACCTCTATGAAACCTGCATTATTGAATGCCTCTTCCCAAAGCCGTCAACCAAGCATTCTGTACATAAAACTAAGTAACTAGCAAAAATTATTGCTGAGAAACGACTTTTTTTGGGGAGAAAAATCTTGATTGACGGTAGGACTAGATGTAACATGCCCACAAAACGTGCGGATGAAAGCATGCAATAGTAACTGACCAAAAAGGTATTTAAAGTAAAAAACTTGTGAAAAAGTTGAAACTTTGACTTCGAATATCTCCGTAACTAGAAGGTTCCCAGGTATGGTCTAGAACAAAAAAATGGTCGCAATGAAGGGGAAAATAAGGGCCTTTCGGCTTCTTGGAAGGCTTCTTCAAAACATCCATTATTGGGTATACTTGGAAATCCATTGAAAACAATAACTAGTAGTGATAGTGTAGTGGTGTGAGCATCGCATTGCCTAGACAAGCACCTCTGACTTTTCGGATTCATAATCGGTGCGTATTGTAAAATTATCACTTGCTTCGGTGCATCATGAGGAAACCAGCATGCCTGAGAGATATTTCTTGACGACATGTAAAGCTAAGTCAGAGGCCCATGGGCGGCATTAAAAACTCTGACACCAGGTTAGGCACTAACCCCACGACAAAGTAGACTTCTCTACAAATTATGAGAAATAGTGAACACATGCAAAATGTCGTTCGCTATTGAAAGGGTACTAGTTATTAACGATCTAACAAGCTGACAGACTAACTTGAACTACATCCTTACTTGAGCTATGGACTAACTTGAAACTGCCCAAGTTAACATTTGTATGAATTTCGGCACAAGTTGGGTTGATTTATGCTTTTGGTGACGGAATAGTGTTGAGTGTATGAAAATTCATTAGTAGTTAGTATTATTATAGAGAGCAGTGATGGCGGCCCCGAGTTACGAACAAGTTGGTCGTGGGTTCAAACCCAGGCAGGCGCATTACTTTGTGTAATTTATTTCATCACTACTGCTCTCAAAAACTGTGAAGAAAACATCGTGAGGAAACTGGCATGTCCTAGAACCAAAAATTTCGAAGACATGTGACATCTACCAACCCGCACTGGACCCGCGTGGTGGCCCATTCCTTCTCGTAGAGAGGAGGCCGTGTATCCCAGCAGTGGGAACAATATAGGCTGATTATCTTGTGCTAGTAAGTTTTTCCAATGTCACGAGAGCAGGGCAGAAACGTACACTCGAGGAGCGAGGTGTGCAAGATGACAATGACGACGGTTTCCAAACAGTTAGCTACAAGCGAAAAAGGCCCCGAATCGCCGAACAGCAGAACACAGATAATGTTCATAGTAGTACACAAAGGCGAAATGTTGTGAGAAATAGAAGAGGAACCAAGATAAGTGAGAAGTTAAAGGCTGCTGATCATATAGTGTGGATCTATGTATCAAGGTTTCAGAATGACTGCACCGAAAAGGACATTGAAACGTACATGTGTGAGAATGGGCAATCAGTGTTTACTGTGGAACAGTTAAAACCAAAGAACCCCACTAATTTTTCATCATTTAAGATTGCTGTTGAGAAGAAAAGCTTAGAAGATATCCTAAAAGAGGATTTCTGGCCATCCGGAATAGTATTCAGAACGTTTAAAACCAAAACATAATGGACCAAAACAGCAGTATGACAACTATAAAAATGACGACTTTTAATTGTAAAAGTATTAAAAGAAGTATGACATATGTAAAGGAGTTATGTAATAAGTACGACATTATATCGCTTCAAGAAACCTGGTTGCTACCGGACGACATAGACTATCTTAGTCAAATACACTCAGACTTCTTGTACTATGGTGTGTCTGGGATGGATACTACAGCGGGGCCTATACGTGGAAGGCCTTATGGAGGCGTAGCAATCCTATGGCGGAGAAGTTTATTCCAGAAGGTGGTTCCAATACGATGTGAATCAAAGCGTATAGCTGCGGTGCGCATACATCTGCCGGACCGGTGCGCTGTGGTTATGTCAGTGTATATGCCTACCGACTGTATAGATAATCTACCGTTGTTTACTGAGTGTCTAGGCGTAATAAATTCAATAATACAGGACTGTGAAGACGAGTGTGTGTTCATGTTGGGTGATTACAATGCAAACAGTGGTAGCGTGTTCGGAAGGGACTTGTTAAGGTACTGTAAAGACCAGAATTGGACTTGTGCGGACATTAATTACTTAGGTGAGTCATCAGGCACCTATACATTTCTCAGTGATGCACATGGTACAACAAGTTGGCTAGACCATTGTGTAGTGACGTCTGCCGGTTGGGACACTATTTCTAATGTTTATGTTCTGAATGAAGTAAATTGGTCGGATCATTTTCCACTCGTAATTGAATGTGATTTTAATGTTATGAGACGTAAGATTGTTACTCAACAGCCGACTAATAACACAATATCACTAAATAACAGAAATAAGATGCAACTTTTTGAGTACAGACGTTTATGTGACGAATACTTGTACTATATTGACATTGACACATATCGTAAAGACTGTGGGGGGTCATCGTGCAGTGATCAAGAGTGCTATGATTTAATTGATAAATACTATCATGATTTAGTACAGGCCATTACAAATGCAGCTAGTAATTCGCACTCGCAGGCGAGGATCTCAAAAAACTGTAAAACCATTGTAGGTTGGAATAATCACGTGAAATCATTGCATGCAACTGCTCGACATGCTTTTCATACTTGGTCGCTGCACGGTAGGCCGACGCACGGGCTCGTATTCGAGAACATGCATAATAGCAGGAAAATATTTAAGAATAAGTTGCGATGGTGCCAACAACACCAAGAGCAATTAAAAATGGACGTTATTGCGCAACAAAGAGCCTCTCGTGATTTTAAACAATTTTGGAAATCAACAAATAAATTATCACACAAACAAAGTCGCGCGTTAAGTGTAAATGAAATTGAGGAGCCAAAACAAATCGCAGAGGAGTTTGTCGCGCAATTTAAAACAGGTTTCGTTAATGAACCGTGTGATACATGTGTCGGCTATTGTGCGCCGGCGGTGAATCAGCTGCGTGTCGCGGTAACACCCGATATGGTGTGGGATTGTGTGCGTGGAATGAAACGTGGTAAGTCGCCGGGGCATGATGGTCTGACGCTGGATCACATTATTCAAGGAGGTCCTCAGTTAGCTGAAAAACTATCTGTGCTGTACGACTTATTTCTTAGGCATAGTTACTTGCCGAAAAGTTTTATGAAAACTGTAGTAATGCCACTCGTTAAAGATAAAAAAGGTAACATATCGGATATTAATAACTATAGACCTATTTCATTAGCAACTGTGTTATCTAAAATATTTGAAAGGTTATTGCACCCTCATCTATCGAAAAACATAAAGTTACACAATGCACAATTTGGTTTTCGTCCAAATCTTTCGACTGATACCGCCATATTCTCGTTAAAGAAAACGGTCCAGTACTATTTGGATAGAAAAACAAATATTTATGCCTGTTTTCTTGATTTAAGTCGTGCTTTTGATTCTGTAAATTACAATGTCCTGTGGAATAAGATGTACAATGCAGGTATACCATCTGAAGTTATTAATGTCATGAAATATTGGTACGAGGGTCAAACGAATGTTGTAAAGTGGGGAGAAAGTTTATCCGGTGAATACACCCTCAATTCCGGAGTGAGACAGGGTGGGTGGTTTGACATCCCCTACAATATTTAATTTATACGTTAACGACTTGATAGAGGAGCTGAGCAGAGCCGGTGTCGGCTGTTCTATTGATAACGTGTCTGTAAATAATCTTAGTTACGCGGACGATATGGTTTTGCTCAGTCCCTCTGTCAAGGCGTTGCAAAAGCTACTGAACATCTGTGAAGTGTACGCTAGTAAGCATGGTCTCAAATACAACGTTAAGAAAACGGAATTGATGGTATTCAGATATGATAACAGTCCATTACCTACGCCTGATATATCGTTATGTAACACTAAACTAAAAGTTGTTAAGAGTTTTAAATATCTTGGTCACATTATAACGGATAAACTGCGAGACGATGAGGATTTAGAAAGACAGAGGAGAATGTTAGCTGCGAAAAGTAATATGCTTGCTCGGCGATTCGCTAAATGTACCAATCAAGTTAAAGTTACTCTGTTCAATGCGTACTGTCGGTCGCTTTACACTGGACACCTCTGGTACAAGCACACAAAACGCGCTTATAACACCCTACGTGTGCAATATAACAACGCATTTAGGTGTATATTTGGGCTACCGTGGAGGTGTAGTGCGTCCGGCATGTTTGCGGAGAACAGAGTAGATGATTTCTATGCTGTACTACGAAAAGCGAGGGCCTCTTTTATGAGCCGTGTACACGAGTCTGACAATGGAATATTGAGAGCCATCTATGAAGCTAATTATTTCTTTGTATATGGCTGTCAATATTCCTGCTAACAATTTTAATTAATATTTTTATTTTATTTTATTTTATTTCTTAATCATTTTGAATCTAATTGTAATTACTAAATTTTAATGAATAATAATAATGCAATAATGTAATCTAACTTAATTTTTTTGTACTTAATTTGATTTTATTTTCTTTTTTCTGAAAGGAAATTATTTTGGAATTGTATTTGGAACCGTATCTTCTGTATTTTCTGTATGGGCTTCGTGCCTGAAATAAATGATTTTTATTTTTATTTTATTTATTTATTTTATTATTAATTTCTATGTGAGAAACACTTCCTCGATTTCCTCTTTGGTCTAGTGGTTGTAAGTGGTGGTGGTGGTGGCTGATCATGAGGTCCTGGGTTCGATTCTCGCGTCAGGCAGTGGTATTGTGTTTTTCGATCAAGTTTTTTTTTTTGTAGCAGCCTTGAGACTAAATTTGCATCAAGCTAATGGCAATTTATGCTCGCGCCTATTACATGGGATTTTTACAGGACTCGCGAAATGTGGGATGTGGGTGTACTCTTAGGCACATCTCTGCTCCAACCCTTTGGGAATTACAGGCGTGATGTTATATTTTTTGTTTACATAACTGACAAAAAATGTGTGACCAAACGTTCGTTTCTGCGTTACCCATATTTGAAAATAACCGTGATGTTACATTATGTGATTTTATGTTTACTTCGCGTCTTGAATCCCGATCTGGTTTCCCATCCAAATCTGTCACCTAACCATGTCGCCCCAAGTCCCTACTTGACAAACAGACACCAGAAAGTCTACAAGTTCCGAACGTGTATTTATATTGATTTTGTTTCGGTTAACTTCGGGCCCGGTCGGCAGTTTCCGTCGTTCGGTTCCCGTTACGAGCGGAGCATTTAATACATTATGAGGTTGTTTACGAAAATGTTGGTAAGGGTTTTATGCATTATTCTGTATTATTCAAGATATTGGGGGGTATTGAACGCCTCTATGGGTGGCAATCATTTATACTTAATAATGCTCTATTAATATAAAATAATGCTCTATTAATATAAATATAATTTTTAATGCTCTATGTCAATTTACACTTAACTGCAAAACTAAATTTGTTTTTCATATTATGTTAGTACGGAAAAGTTCAATTTTTTAATTCGTAATTTCACATCACTCTTGTATTGCAGTTTCGAGAAGACAACTGGTCTCTAAATTTCAACTGTGTGTTGTCAACAGTCTCGTAGCTAAGTGGCTATGACATACGGACGGACAGACAGAGTGACAGGACGAATCTATAAAGGTTCCGTTTCTGGCCATTTGTCTACAATTTCAAAGAATAAGCTAATTGACAGTTTTGAAAATAGAATTGCAATTATGCCTTTTAATAACAATAGGAAACACGGAGCTAAATATAAAAATTTCAAACACCGCTTCTTTATCATCAAAACGTAATCAGCACCCCAACAGCAATTACTTAACTGCATGCCTATTAACCCGTTTTTTATTTCAATTACAATATAACTCAATTTGTCTCATAGCATTTCCCCTAAGTGTAAATGCGTTTGATTCGTTTGAACTTTTAAAAGAAGAAATTTATGATAGTTTGTCTCACTAGATTGTCCCATCTGCTCAAATATTGCCTGAAAAAGGTAAACTCGATTAACTACATAGGCAGTGTGGAGGTATCAATAGTACATTGACCCAAGAAAATTGAGTTATACGCAAAAAAAAGGTACGGAGTTTCGCTCTGCCTAAAATTCGTTCAACCAGTCAAAATTACTGCTTTTCTTTTTAGTTGAACTTTGAACCATAAGAGGAAAGATTGAAAGTAGGTATTTGAAGAAACAATCACTGTCGTTCAAAGAGCGCTATTTTGACACTGGTCCGTTAAAGACAACTGCAGATCCGACAAGTAAAAAGTCATGATTCGAGGTTTGGCTCTCGACTATTTCCTCCTCCAATATTCGACCAATTTAAAAGATATTTAATTTACTGAATCAAAAAGATATATTGTCTCTAAGTTTTTCTTTTTTAATTGATACTTGTCAAATTTGTACACTAGGCCTTTGTTGACAGCGGTCCAAATAGGCAATTTTGAGAATTTTGTAAAGGTTCTAGTGCTAATACAGATTATGTATCATCAAAAAGAAAACATATGACATAGAAGAGGTTGATATTTATTTAGCTGTAAATAATAATAGCTCTAAAGCCATAAACCAGAAAGAAAACAGGCGAGAGCGTTTGTATGGAGAAAAGACCACTTGCATTTCCTCTTGACAGGAATAAAACACTAAAAAAGTCTGAAATAATTACTTTACTTTCGGAAGTCGACTTTGTTATGTTTTATGTGTGTAAATATTTGGTAGATTGACTTTTTTACCAAATGAAAACAGGAATCACGTAAATCGACCCATGAATCACGGAGTAATCGGACTAAATACAGGACGACTTTCTTGTTACAAAGGGCTGCGGTACTTTAAACGAAAGTCGATCTAGGCTTATTAGTCTGAATTGACTTTCAAGATCAATCTACAGGTTCAAAATCTAGTATATTATCAAAGACCAATTTTAAGACTGGTTTTTTGGTTTGCGATGACGCGGCCTAGGGTGGAGCACGCTTGCCTAGAAAAAACCGATTCACTCGAACTTTGAATAGATCCAGATATATATATAAATAGTTTCCAGATCATTATAATGATCCGGGAACAGAGAAGCCGGCAGTGAATTCTACAGACTGGCGGTTCGCACAATAAATGTGGAAGCTTTGTTCGGGTCTGTGGAACTTCAACCATATATCGGTAACTCTTCGACGTGTCTCTGCTCATCCGATGATAGCATGGGGATGGGAGAATTAGATTGTGTAACTGCAAAAACAGCGAAGGAAACTTCATTATGAAGCCTGGACTTTATGGTCCGAAAATACTACTAATCTTAAATGATAACACCTTTTCTAACTTTTTATTTACTTGAGTTAGGATAATTTTATTAGTTTTATTTTTGGCTCGCATAGATTTCAACATTGGTTACAATAATTATGTGAAATCTTCCATTTTGCCGTAGTGCACATTGAAATGCTACTCGCATTTTCGTATCAGTCATTGTCAATAAAAATCCAGAGATCTTTCCCAAACTCCATGATCAATCCAATTTTTCCAGAAATTCCAGGTTGGTAAGGTTCGCATCAAATCCAATATCCCTCGTCAAGGCTGTAGGTTCATTGAATTTGTCAATTTGCTGACCCTCCTATTGGTTTATACGCTTGCCTGGGGGCTGGGGGCTAATTGGGGATATAGGATTATCTTAACACTTCCTAGCGTATATGGGCGCCTGGTACCTGTACGTCAATTTTTATTGGATGTGACTTTTAGGTTTTTATAGAATAAAGAGAATTTGTAATTATTTTTTGTTTTAGTAAACCTTGTCTTTTTGGTACGAGGCTAAATAATAAAAGCAGCGCGGGTAGATCTTCAAAGCAAGCAACACTTGCCGAGGTTGGTGCGTGGATGGGTGACCACACTTTACATAACAGGAGTTTGAGTTCTGTGTTTCGGAAAGTACTTACGTTTCTTCATTGGTCCTGGCTCTCATTCGAAGATCTTTGGTAATAGTTACGGAGGGTAACCTAAAGTCTGTCTAACCATGTCAGGTCATACATCCATAACATCACGCCTGTACTTCATCTCCAAAGGGTTAGACAGAGGTGTACTTAATAGTAGACACACATTTCACTAGTTATGTTTATTAAGTCCCGTGCAATAGGAGGCGAGCCTATTGCCATCAACCGGGCACAAATCCAGACTCCGTGGCTGCTACTGAGAAATTCCTGATGAAAAACACAATAACACTTTACCCGACCTGGGAATCGAACCCGGGACCCCATGCTCAGCAGTCGCGCTTGCGACCACTGGACCAACGAGGCTATCATGTCAGGTCATGTTACCCACTATTTGTGTTGTGGAGGTCAGATAGGCAGTCGCTCCATGTAAAGTACTGGTATTCAGCTGTTAGCTTGTTACACTGAAAGCCTTGTTTTTCATTTAAGCTTAGACTTGATTAATTAATATTAAAAGTAATCAATGTTCCTATAAAACCTACTTTTATAGAAAATATCGTTATTTTCTATTTCTTGACAAATTACCGCTTCTGTACAAATAATTAAAATTGTAGCGTCTGTTTGTAATACCAAAATAACAGCTTTTTACTGAATGCGAATGAAAATTAATATAAATGGCACTTAAAACAAAAGCATTTTTTTTTTCAGTGTTTGTCTGTCTGTCTGTTTGTTCCGGCTAATCTCCGAAACGGCTGAACCGATTTTGACGGGACTTTTACTTGGCAGATAGCTGATGGTAAAAGGCTAACATAGGCAACATTTTTGCACGAAAAAAAAAATTAAAACTCTTTAAATTGTTAACAAAATTTGATTCAAAAAGCGAAGTCATATTTTTTTATAATAATTTCACGCGAACGAAGGTCGCGGGCAACAGCTAGTCTTTTAATAAAGCTTTCAACAATTTTTCAGCGTCAAAAGCGGCGACATTAATATGAAAACCTCGTGTATTCTCAATGGGCGTTACGTCATCGTGGGAAAAGCTGAAATATATCTTGAATGAGTACTATAGACACGCCTACATAGTTGTGTAGGTAAGTATACAATTCAAACTTAGGGTGTGTTGTGTCAAAACAACGGTATTTAGGGTTCGTTGAGATAATTGCGCTCTTTTGTGATTTTATATTTTTGTAGCCTTTACCAGCTGCTTTACATAGCGAAAATTAACCCTCAGGAACTTTTTAAATATAGCTTATGATACTTGGTGATAATGTAGCTTCACGTTAGTGAAATAATGTTCGGAATCGGATCAATAGTTTTGAAGTTGCGCCAGTTACATAAAAGTTTAAAGGGAATCGACTGTCTTGATATGGACATGTGATGAGGAGGGACGAATCGCATGTGACTAAACGAGAGATGAATATAAATGTTGATGGATGGAGAGGGAGAGGAAGATCAAGAAAACAATGGATGGATTGTGTGAGGAATGATATGAAGGAAAAAGGTGTAAATGATAGCGTGACGATTGACAGCACAGAATGGAAGAAAAAAACGTGTTGCGCCGACCACAATTAACATAGAACAATGGCGAGAAAATGATGATGAATTCTGAAGATTACCCCTGCATCCATACCTGAAAACTTTACTTCTTTATAATAATACTAGCGACCCGCCCCGGCTTCGCACGGGTGATATGTTTTACATATAAACCTTCCTCTTGAATCACTCTGTCTATAAAAAAAAACCGCATCAAAATCCGTTGCGTAGTTTTAAAGATCTAAGCATACATAGGGACGGACAGCGGGAGGTGACTTTGTTTTATACTATGTAGTTATGTCAGGGGTTAAACAAAAACGGTGAAAAGGGATTTTTGACGACCGAGAATGCAGTGTTAATTTTTGACGTTTGTTAAAATAGAAGTAAAGTGATATGACAGCCCATTAGCGCCATTTTTAATGAATGGTGACTGCTCTCTGGAGTTGAGATGATGCAAGTGCCAGTGTTTGCTTTACATTTATTTTTCAGAATGGAGCTTTAAAAATGAAAGTTTTTGCTGTGTAATATTCAATTTACTAATGAAATGTTCAAATTATGTCTGGCTCTTTTACAAAAGCAAACTTCAGGTTGCATTTCACATAAACATAACATAACGCCTGTAATTTCTGAAGGGTTAGGCAAAGGTGTACCCATTAGTTCACCCAAATTTCGTCAGTTACGTTTAAGTCCCATAGGAAGCGTGCCAAATGCCATGAACCGGGGACAAATCCAGACTCCGTGGCTGCTACTGGGAAATTCCTAATGGAAAAATAGCAACAGCACTTTGCCCGACTTGGGAATCATACCCAGGACCTCATGCTCAGCAGTCGTGTTTGCTACCACAAGACCAATGAAGCGGTCACGTAGTCAGTATGTATGATTATTAGCCAAAAGACTCATTACTGCGCGCAGACACACTATTGTTCAAGTATTATTGCATAAGTATTGTTACCCGGTAAACAGCAAAAATAGCAAAGTAATACTTTATTAAGAATGAGAATTAATCAATATTATACCCCTATTTGTCGCCTGTTATTATGCCATTATTGTGTTAAGCCATTTTAAGGGTTATTTGAAGGGGAAATGACTTAGTTTCTCTGGGGACGTGCCAAAAGCGAAGAACGTTAAGGAATTTCATTGTTGTTGCGTTCCGGTGAAAATCCCAGACATTCTTATATGGCGAGTGAGACGACTGTGTGATTTTCTGTTAAGGTCGGTAAAGACTGAGAAATTCTTCTCCAGGTAGAATTAAAACAATTGAATGACACGATGTCTGAATGTGGCTCAGTTAAGAATCACCATCTTTACCAGCGCTGATAGCCTCATGCTCTTCTTCTTAGCGTGTCGACAAACTCAAATAATACCCGACCAGTATGTTGCCACCTACACATCTCTGTCGTTGGCTTCGTTTAAATCCTGGAAGGTGCAGGTGGCTGGGCAGGATGGGCAGGAAAGGAGGTGGGGCATATCCTGATCTTTCGGCAGGCTATGATACATTAAACATCAAAAGACTTTTACAAAAAGTCAGCGAGCTCACAAAGGATTCGTGAAAATCCTTAGCGCTATTTTAAATAACCGCCGCTTTCAAGTTCATCTCGACAATAGCAAGAGTAGGTGGCGCTGCCAGAAAAACGGGCTCCCTCAAGGTAGTGTGCTAGCCCCTGCCCTTTTTAACATTTACACAAACGACCAGCCTTGCTCTCCACCAACGAAACGCTTTTTATATGCAGACGACCTTGCTTTGGCCGCCCAGACACTTACATTCGAAGAGGCTGAAGAAAAACTGACGGAAGCTCTGGAAACACTAGGGAAATTCTACGATGAAAATGTCCTACGGCCAAATCCGTCCAAGACACAGTCGTCCGCTTTCCATCTCCGCAACCGTCAGGCAAACAGAGCTCTCAGTGTCTCGTGGCGGGGCGTTCACGTGGAGCATTGCTCTCAACCACGCTACCTGGGCGTCACCCTAGATAGATCTCTGACTTATAAGTTCCACTGCCTTAAAACTAAACAAAAAGTTGGGACTAGAAATAGCGTTCTTCGCCGCCTCACATCCACCAGTTGGGGAGCATCGCCACAAGTTCTCCGCACTACCGGCCTATGTCTTTTTTTTTCTGCTGGGGAGTTTGCATGCCCAGTGTGGCACCGTTCGGCCCACGCTAGAGAAGTTGACATAGCGCTAAACGATACCTGTCGCATTGTAACGGGGTGCTTAAAAACCACCCCTCTTGCGATGTTGTGTTCGTTGGCAGGTATAGCGCCACCAGACGTTCGGCGCGAAATAGCTAGTCGCATTGAGAAGGGAAATCAGGAACGAGATAACCGCCACCCCCTGTATGGGCATCAACTACCACGTTCACGCTTAAAAAGCCTTAAAAGCTTCGTGAGAGACACGATCTCCTCAGAAGACAGTGCGTCAGTTAAAAGATGCGAATTGTGGATGAACAGACATCCCATACCTCCACACTTTATCAATCCAGCAGAACATCTTCCTCCTGGACAGGAACTGCAGTGGCCAATCTGGAAATCTCTTAACCGTTTGCGCGCCCAGGTTGGCCGCTGTAGAAATAATCTGGCCAAATGGGGTATCATCGATCCGTCCCAAAGCCTAATGGTGTGACCTTCGGACTGCCAAGTCATAGGTCTAGAGTTCGAACCCAAGACACCCACCTCTGATTTTTCAGAGTCATGTGCGTATTGTATAATTATCACTTGCTTCGGTGAAGGAAAACATCGTGAGGAAACCAGCATACCTGAGATATATTTTTCGACGGCATGTAAAGCCAAGTCAGAGGCCTATGGTTGGCATAAAAAATCTGACAACAAGGTTAGTCACTTACACGCAAAAGACGAAGACCAAAAAATTACACGAGCGAGAGGGAAGGTGATATTATTATAGAAACTGAACAACACAAGCAATTTTTCAAAGTCGATGTGAAACTATCCAATGGAAATTGGACTCTCAACCAACGCCCACATAGTTGGTTTAGCCATAAAAACTAACGTTTATAGTGCATAAGAATTTACTATGGTAGTTTTTAACCATTGAGGCGAGAAGCAATGAAGATTAATGATATTGTTAGTTCAGGAGGTTTAAGTGAAAAAAATACTGTGCTTTGTGGTAATAAACTGACCATCTTCTTACTAAAACCTCAAGTGTTTTTCTGTAAAATTCACATGGAACCTCATTCAAGTGAGTGCACACAATTCGAAAGCGATCTCATTTGTTTTTAATGTAAACCATCGCAAATTCACAACGAGACACCGTTCGAATTCCAAGGTATTGTTTCCAAGGCTGTCTGTCTGTTTGTTTCGACTAATCTCCGAAACAGCTGGACCGATTTTGACGACAAGGATTTGGGTTCCGTGCAAAACAATTAAAACCCCTGAAGTTGTTAACAAAATTCGATTCAAATAAGTTATGTTTTTTTATAATAATAATAATCATTTCAAGCGGACAAAGGTTGCAGGGCACAGCTTGTAGCAAATATTTTCTATGAAGCGTTAACAATTACCAATGAGAGGTGTCAGTTTCGTATGACACTGACAGTTCTTGAATGCCGTTTAGATGTTCTTGTCGCGTTCAATTTGCGGCCTAAAACATTTTTAGGAAAAAATACCCGCGGAACAGTATTTCCTTCCTCAATTCTGCCAATATTGTCCCCACCTTCACGGAATGGTAAGGAATGATAATGGGGCCCCACCCTCAACAGGAGTGCCTGTATCATAAACTTCATAACTTTGTTTAGGGAGGGAGAGGCAATGTTTTGTTTTGCAGGTTTTTTGTTATGATTATGTCTTGTTTGAGTTGCTATACGGTTTTTTTTAAAGACTTTTTTGTAGGATTGACCTAAGCAGAACAATAAAGAAAGCCTCATAAAAATGATAGGATAGATTTATTCATCATTATTATCATTTCAGCTGAAAGACGTCCATAAAGAAAGCCTCATAAAAATGATAGGATAGATTTATTCATCATTATTATCATTTCAGCTGAAAGACGTCCACTGCTGGACATAGGCCGGACCAAGTGTCGCCACACTCACCGGTCCCGTGCGACTCGCAACCAGCGGATCCTCTCAACCTTCACCAGGTCATCAGTCCACCTAGTGGAAGGCCTTCCAACGCAACGTCTTCCTGTTTGCGGTCGCCACTCCAGAACTTTTCGGCCCCATCAGCCATCCATTCTGCGAGCAATGTACCCTACCCACTGCCACTTAAGTTTGGCAATTCCTTGGGCTACGTCGGTAACCTTGGATAGGTTTATTAAAGTACATAAACTCATGCCTCATGTCTTTCAACTGGCTGCCTTATTGGTCGAATGGTAGCAAACGCAACTGCAGAGCCTGAGGTCCTGGGTTCAATTCCCAGGTCAGGCAAAGTGTTACTTACCACTAGAAGGGTTTTACCACTAGGAATTTCTTAGTAGCAGCCATGGAGTCTGAATTTGTGCACGGTTGATGGTAATAGGCTCGTCCCTTATATGTAATAAGGGGCGAGCCTATTACCATTAACCGTGCACAAATTCAGACTCCATCTCTTCCCTCTCTCTTCCCTCTTTCTCTTTCTTCTCTCGATATAATTAAGACGCATGTAGCGTCTTAATTTTATCTAGCGAAATGTCGATGAACTTTTAGGTCCACCTCTGCCTAACACTTCGGAGATAACAGGCGTGATTTTATGTTATAAAGTCACGCCTTTTCCCCATGGAGGTAGGCAGACACCACAGAACGCCACCTGCTACGATCCTTACATACTCCTTTCGCCTCGTCCACGTTCATACATCTGGTCACACACGCAAACTCCCATGTATTAAGGGGCGAGCCTTTTGCCATCAACGAGGACCAGACTCCGGGCTGTTAATAAGAAATTCCTGATGAAAAACCCCACGACCGAAGCCAGAACTTCATGTTCAGCAATACCGCTTGCGTCTATTAGACCAACGAACGGGGCAGTACAGCAATCTTTTTGGTGGCCAATTTTATATGCATCTTTGCACCACAACATGTCTGTTTTTAGGCTACAACAAAATGCAATTTAAAACAACCTGTAACCAACTATCTGTTGTTTATCGTCCCCCTATGAATGTCAAGCAGACGAGGGTCACAATGACCCGCACATGACCCGCACTTGGGACCCGCAATTTGTCAATGTCTGAAGACACGTTGAAGTGACCCGCTGGGAGATTGTTCTTGGACGTCAATACTTTTTATTAACAATCTATACTTACGTTGAGAATTAAGTAACAAGATACTGTTTGAAACCTGAGGGCCAAGACAATAGGTTTCGAAGCGTTTTGATAAGGATCGTAGCACCACCTGCAATCTGTGATTTCTACCTACCCCCAAAGAAGGCGTGAGTATAGGTATGTATGTATGTTAGAAAATATAACTGGCGAACTTTGATTATATAGGGTGACTGGTAATTAGTGACCGATTCTTATATATGTGATTGTACTCATGATAACGAAGAACTTTCCCAAAGTTTTTTTTTTATTCATTTGACTGCAATTTGCGACCAGCCTGTGACGCGGGCGCCGCTTACAGGGCGGGTTTGCGAGCCGCGCGTGTTCTCTGCCTACCCATTTTTGCATGGTACGCTAGTAATGAGACAGAACGGCGTCACTCGGCTAACAGCTGATAGGTCACAGGCACGCGCGCGCGAATTTCATACGGCTATTGTGACATTGTGGTAAAGTGCATTGAGCAAACATATAGTTGCAAACCCTTCTTTCAAAAACATAACATTCTAACCCTCTCTTGTATATACATTTTAGAAACATGCAAATTCGTGCGGAAACATCAAGAATTTTATTCAAAACGTGAAGACATCCAGACACGCTATCTACTCAGACATCGATCTAGGCTAAACTTACCAATTTCTCGACTAAAAATGCACTCTAAAAGTCCCTACGTAATGTCTATTATATTATATAATAAACTACCTGCATCAATAAAAAAAAGAAGAAAAAACTAACATATTTTTAAAAAAACTTAGACTATTTCTGGTAAATAAAAGCTACTATTCTGTAAACGAATATCTATGTGATAGACTTATAAAGTCATAACTTAAGTACTCAGTTTGCTGAGATATGTTACATGTATAATTTACAAATGCTTCCTCTCTCCTAACTCACTTATCTTGCTGTGCCCGTTAGGGTCCATATGAGCTAATTATAAGTTTACCACCTAAGAAACCTACATGTGGAATGCAATAAAAGTATTGAGTATTGTGTATATGTATAAAAAATGTTTCTTTGGGAAAGTTGTTCGTTACCATGAGTACAATCACGTGTTTACATATCGGTCACTCATTACCAGTCACCTTATATAATGTCTAGATAGAGCGTCAGATGTGCGCAAACGTGTCAAAAAATATTAGCCAACTGTTGGCTTATAAGTTCGCACACAGGGACATAGACGCACAGTCTAAAACACCGGCCGCACGCTGCCGCACGCAAACATGCTTGAAATTGTTGCCTCGTTTTCTTTGTTTTGATTGAAGGGCGACGGTCCATCTAGACATTATATAATCAAAGCTGGCGAAATATGGATAAAATATGGTACATATCTGGTGACAAACAAACAAGCAGTTTTATTCTTTAAACATCACTTTGAAATTGGAACAATGTCTCGTTGTGAATCCGCGATGATTTACTTTAAAAACAAATGAGTTCGCTTTCGAATTGTGTGTGCTCACTTGAGTCAGGTTCCAAGTGAACTGTAAAGAATAGCACGGAACCATTTCTATAAATGTTCTTTGTTCACATATTATGCCAATACAGTGCCATTATAAAGAAATATACGTATTTCCAAATGCTTTTAGTACTCTTTTCCCTTTCTTGTTTCACCCTCCATTGAGTTTTACTACCTCCGAAGTCCGATGGGAAAAATCTGATTCGATGGGTGAGAGTTACAATTTCAAATCATGGTTGGTATTATTTTCTGCGTGGTTGTTTTGATATGTTCTAAGCAGGCAGTTAAAACAATTGTTTTGAGGTGCATTAATTAATTATACAAGTCCGTTTTTAAGCTGGATGTGATAACACACTACAACCCATTTACTGACCTACACGACATGTTTTGGTAAGACTAACGGTCAGACATTCGGGCTTTTGACTACCCCATACGACTGTCAAGGTACTTTGCGTAAGTTATTTCTTCACCACTGCTCCCAAAATCATCAAACATCAATCAAAACGGTATGACTTGGGACCAAAAAATCGAAGACGTTTAACATCCACCAGCCCACATTGGGCCCACGTGGTGGATTATAACCACCCCCTTGCACAGACGCTTAGTCTTGTGTCTCGGCAGTGAGGACTTTTTAGACCAATTATGCTTCATTATCAGTCTACAGCAGTCAACTGCTGAACATAGATTGAAGAGGCCTAGCCTCTTCAATCGAACGCTACTCGACTCGATTCTCAGCAACTCTCATCCAGTTGCTACCAGTCATCTTGCGAAGATCGTCGCTCCACCGAGCCTGAGGGCGTCCCATCTTACGTTTGCCGATTCACGGTCTGCACTCAAGAATAGTCTACCCCAATGGTCATTGGTTCCACGGCTAATATGACCGGCCCATTGACACTTCAGCTTACTTTATCTATGAGCTATGTCGACAACTCTGGTTCTCTGTCTCTTCGCGCAATTATGCTTATGATTTCAAAATTAGCCATTCTGTTTTTTTTAATGTGATGTAGATACCTATTATAAACAAATAAAATCACTACATTTTTCTGATCTCCTTGTATTTCCTGCCACCTCACTACTAAAATAGGAATCTCACACAGCCAAATCTATATTTCGATTATCATCCAGCAAGCAATAAAGATAATAAATAATTCTTGATGATTTTGGCCCCCTGGTAGTCTGTGAGACTATTATCCTTGTTTCTCATCTTCCAATATTGTCCTTGCAATTTACCTTATACGTAATCTTCTTCTTTCATTAAAGGCGTATGGCAGTGAGGACAACGGGAATAAAATTACACACTTCCCGTTTGTAGTAACGTCTTATAGCAGAGCTAATAAGGTTGATAACACGGTTTACTAACTATATCACAGGCTCACCAACACCATTAAGCCCCAGTCCAGGGTACGCTTCACCTTCCAACTTCTCGCCATTCGTGGTGACTGTCAGTTGTCATTCGTGACAGCTACCTGACTACTTGTGGCTGTGAGACAGTGTTTCCATATCTATTAAATAGATACACTACACCCTCGACCCCACTAGTGGGGCGGAGCTGTGGGGCCAGCGGGAACTAAATTGCAGACTTCCCGTTGACCCCACCAGTAAGGAAATGCCAGTGAGTTCAACGGGAATACACCATATTTATTCAGCTTGAAACCCACCTTAAAATAAAGTCTAGTATTTACAAATTCCTCAGATAAAGCGTATAGGCTAGTATTCGTCGGCTTTTGTCCAAAAGTAGGTCGAATTCTCTGTCAATAGCAAACGTTTTGTTTTGTGAGCATACAAGAGTGTATTGTCGTCATGGATATATTGAAAGGGGGTCAGCAGAAGTGTAGGTAGAAGGCAAATGTTTGTTGGGAGGAGTTATGGCACGCGGGAAAAGTAAACCGATTGGTAGAAGAGAAATGCAGCTTTGGTTCACAATTGAGTTAAAAGAATAGGAGAACTACATGGTTTTTAGATTTTCATGGAGAATGGCTCTAATAATTGTAAAGAGTGAAAGTAGGTCTTTGGCCTTTTTCTGGCCTTTTTCTGGCCTTTTTTGGCCTTTTTTGGCCTTTTTTGACCTTTTTTGGCCTTTTTTGGCTTTTTTTGGATGATTGGCGAGAGAACCGATACTGTTCTGCTCAGTAGGTTCACTTAACTCCATGTGTTGCGGGACCGATGAGCCTGTTGTGCAGGGTAGATGGTGTTGTTTAGTTTCTTCTCTTTACTTTTGAATTACTAACATTACTTAAAAGCACAATTCTTGTTACTAACAACCTTGCCTTGCCTATGGACTTTTTTGCCTGAAATAAATGTTTTTTTTTTTTACCCAACAGTGGGACTGTTTCGGCAGTGTTTTAATAGTAGACAGGCTAGATCACCTGACAGATGGTAAGTAGTCACTGATCACCGCCTTTTTTAGACATTTTCAATACTGCCATTGCCATTGCAGAGATAGAGCTAAAATAAGACGAAGCAGGAATAAAATAATTAAAATTATATTTTGGGACGAAGGAAGCATATTGTAAGGGACGACCCAGGATTTGTTTATGTGGGACGAAACTCTGTGGGCCGAACGAAGAATAAATCCTTACATGACTCGTGTCCTTGAAAGACAAAATAATGTAACATAACATAACAACACAATTTTAATCTCCGAAGGGATAGGCAGATGTGTACATCCACATTTCGCTAGTTATGTTCAAGTTCCATGTCATAGAGGGTGAGCCTATTGCCATCAACCAGCCACAAATCAAGACTCCTAGACTGCTACTGAGAAATTCTTGATGAAAAATCCCAGTAACACTTTGCCTGACCTGAGAATTGAACCCAAGACCTCATGCTCAGCAGTCGCGCTTGCGACCACTAGACCGATGAGGTAGTCAAGGTAAGAATAAATGTGGCTAAATAGGTTATTTCTCGTATGTACTAGTAAACAACCACTGGTTTAACTGGAGAGATAAAATAATAACAAAACTACTTTATAATCCCCAGTTTCATAACCATCTAACAATCCCAATTCAACCCTTAGGTGAGAACACATACGTTCTAATTTCATACTGCTCAAAACCGCAACTGCCGAAATGAAACTCGTATTTTACTTCAAATTCGTCGCGTTTCCCCACAGGCGTATTTTCGTACGGCTTACTCTGCATACCCCGTGGCGTAGTGCTACTCAACAATTTAGAACAAAAGTTCCACTTTAGTTTGTTCAAAACTACATAGATAGACACAGTCATGTGCACCGTTCGCTCTCAATAACAAAAAGTGCATTCCTACCTAACCCATTCGTTCCACTTGCTGAAAATCTCCCACCTGGACATGAGTTGCCATGGCTGACCTGGAAGTCTTTAAACGATTCCGGACCAAGGTTCGTCGCAGCAAAGAAAACCAGCTCAGGTGAAGATTCATTAATGACTCTGCTGTGGAGTGTAAATGTGGTGCTGTTCCACAAACGATGAGGCATTTAATATCGTGTCCTGCGTGTCCTCTTTTTTGTTCACTACAGGAACTGATGGACGCTACCGAAAGCGCCAATCTAGTAGCTCAGTTCTGGGCTGACACAATTTTGCTTACCATCGACACGCTAAGAAGAACTAATCGGGATAAATACTGTCTGGTATTCCGGCTTCCGAGTACCTGTACCGACTGTCAAATATATGATCTACAAGAGACAGCCGAGACCAACGGCTTGACGAGCTTTTCGAGGTACGGAGGGTTCTCGACGTTTAATGGACGGTCACCTATTTAAGGCCCGACTTCGCGGGGTTATTGCGAAGGTCAGACAGGCAGTCACCCTTTGTAACATACTGGTATTCAGCTTCATAAGTCTACACTAGTGATATCATCATCTGCCTAGCCAGTTTCCAACTATATTGTGGTCCGCTTTCAGTCTAAACAGATTGAGCTGAATACCAGTATTTTACATGAAGCTACTGCCTATCTGACCTCCATAATCCAGTTAGTACTAGGTAGTACGATATGGATCATTCCCACTAGTTCTACTATACAGTTCTACGGTATTCCTTGCTAAGACTGGTCATCAGTCTTTTGGGCGGCTGACTACCTGTAACTACTGTCAAAGATGTACAAATGACAGACGGACCAACGGCTTAACGTGTTTTCTGAGTTACGGAGGAAATTCGGTATTTAATGGGTCTCCCATTCGCAGACCAACCTAGGTAAGACCCGAACGGCTGTAGCCACGAGTTCCCTCAAGTCTAACTAGTGATAATGATGTCCAAAACTGTTATGATGATGATAAAAAACTTCTTTCGTATTTTGACTTTGCTAACTGTAACTGTTTAGGAGCCACTCATATCTTGAGCCGCTCGTTTTTTTTTTGTTTGTTTTTTTTTTCACTTATTTTTGCAAATGCTGGTTAACCTGTAATTGGTGACTGTGTAAGTCCAAGACTGTAAAACCTATGTATACTTAAGATATGTTGTACACAGAAGCTATAAAGGGTGTAACAAGACCCTTAACGAAGCCGAACGGCACTTGTTCTCCCAGTTATTACGATCATTTTTTTGTTCTAGACCATACCTGGGAACCTTCTAGTTACGGAGATATTGGTGGTCAAAGTTCCAACTTTTTCGCAACACCTCCATGACCCCCGTACTACTCAATCAGTCCATCAGCACAATGTGTTGAGTGCGTTACATTGAGTCCTACCGTAAAACTTGATTATCCAACCCAAAAAAAAGTCGTTTCCTAGCAATAATTTTAGCGTAAAGTTACTTAGTTTGATGTACATAATGCTTGGTTGACGACTTCGTGAAGGGTCCTGTTACACCCTGTATAAATAAATAACTGTGAAACTGAAGATCTCTACCGTGGCTATGTATAGTTGAGTCCTACAAAACTTTTCCCTTTGTAAAGAGTACAAACAATGTTTACCGTACACGCTCGCACGGTTAACTTAAACTTATGTTACTTACAAGTTAGGATAATGTTGTTAGTTTCTTTTGAACTGGAAATTGAAATTCAGACGTATCTCTTTTATATTGAAAATGTTTTGCGTATTTATTGTGTAGGGAGAGAATTTATTGTATCTCTCGTATTTAATATTAGAACTTAAAAAAAAAAAACGAATTTCTTGTATGTCTATGTGAGCAGTTAGATGTTTTTCAACTAATTTTTGGGTTTCGAAAAACTAACTATACATAATTAATAAAACCTATGAAATAAACTAACAACAAGCTATAACAGGGCATTAAAAACTCCTCCTCAAAGCTGTCAGCTGGTAAAGTGCCCAAGAGACTGGCGGCGTTGCCACGTTGTATGGCAACACTTAGCCTCTGGCCAAGGTAAAAGCCAGCCCTTGGGTCACGGGAAGCATCAACTAGGATTGAAAAGGTTTTCACAATCATTTTGAAGCACCTATCCCGGAAGGTTTATGTTTATGATTCATTGTACAGGGTGTAAGGGGGGCAGTTCCTTCTATAAACTGATGGGATGAATTCAGTATATCATATTAATATGACCGGTACAAGAAAATTATTTCAGGAATGGTAAGAGAGTCCACTAAATTTTATTTCTTTTATTTCCTCATACGCAATGTATCATTAACGTGGCAAAACTCACGTAGCGAACGGCAAGCGCAACGACGAGTTCGATAAACTCTGTAGCTACGCAGGAAGTGAATAGCTGATTCCACGCGGCGTTCGTTAGAGTATTTTAATATGCATTATTGTTTTTTTTTTATCTGTATATAGATATACACATATCTATCAAATCCTTCTCAAGACATAAACCACATTTCAAGATCCATCTCACCCTGCTCCCTCGAGGAATCAATTAAATCAGCCATACTCAGAATACTCCCACTGACACATTTCCCTAATCAATAGGTTTATAGAACAATTCATAGTTAATTGACTAATAAACTATTTCAATCCCGCATTGATTGGATCCTATTCACCGGGGAGCGATGTCGGTAGCTTCTTGAATGAACTAAAGTTAGAAGTTTGATTTATCAGTTCAGTATCGATGATAAGAGGTTGCAATATGAAATCTGGCAATCTCGCAAACAGTTGTCAATTCATTTATCTGTTTTGATTTAGGATAATGATTACAAAAAGCTGTTAAATGTTTAAAACCCGTACTGGACCTGCGTTTCTGCCAACCGCATTAGGAACAAGTCGTGAGTTTATGTATGTACGTGGGCCTGCGTGGTGGATTATGGCCTATTTCCTCTCACCGACAAGAGGCTTTTATCCCAGCAGTGGGTCATCATCATCTGTCTAGACTTTTCCAAATTATAAATAAATAAATAAATAAAATAAAATCATTTTATTTCAGGCATTGTATGCAATTACAAACAGTTCACCCATAGCATCTACGTAATGTTATTATATATAAGTTGAAGATTGTATATGAGATTGTATTTGTTACGTTGGGGTCGAACTTAGGTCTACTAGGATGAAACTGATTAGTGGTATTTTACATAGAAAAACTGCCTACCTGGCCTCCTAAACCCAGTTGCTGTATAATCGATACTCCTTGGTAAGATTTGTTCTCAGATTTTCGGGTTTCTGAAGTTCTGAAAACCCATAACTACTGCCAAATATCAACAAAGGTTTTAATGCTTTGTGAAGCATCATCTCATGAATTACTTGAGATTACAACTTAGCAAAATAACACGGGGCACAATGAATCGGTTACAGTTCCAAGAGGTCGCGCTCGGGCACTGACTGTCGTCCTGGCTCAGAGTTTGTGACCAACAGGGCTCTGTAACAAGCACGGTGTGGTATGGGTAGGCTTGTAAGTAGGTCGCGTGATGTCACCACCGCGTACTTGTGATTCATTTTTAGCCCGTACCAATGACCGTCTCCGACATATTCATTATATATTTATAATATGCATGAAAGCTCCTTGCTACTAAACCTATTAAATTGACTTATAAATTAAAAACTTAACTGCATAAGTAATGATCGAGCTCGTAAAGAAAGTCCCGCCCGCGTAACAGAAAGATGCCTTATGCCAAAGGTTTAATTTTCGAATCATAATATAGCCTCTGAAAGGACGCCATGTTTAACCACTGTATTGATAATAATATAACTTGTCACGTCTAACATTAATATTATTACAGTTGCCACCGATGAGAAAAGATAAGATGAAATGTATAAACTTTGGCACATAACAATTTAACTTGGCATAAACTTTTTGAAGTTAACTGACACTTTGTGCCAAAATGTGTTAAATATGTAAATAGGTTATAATATTAAACTACAATGGGCTTAAAGGATGAGTTTTTGAAGAGAAATTGTTATGGCAGATATTAAAAGAAAAAAATAACAAATAATTATAATTAAGTGAAGTGGTGGGGAAAATTTATTCTGTATATAATAATTTAATACCATACTGTTTCAAGACACCATAATATTAAACACGAAAAGTAGTAGTTTATAAGGATCGTTACAGGTGGCGTTTTATAGTTTCTGCTGTCCTCCACGGGGGAAATATGTTTGTATAAAAAAAAATTGCTATAACATCTCCACACTTTTTCAAAACCTGGATGGCGTAGCTGTCAAAATCGTAGCACTACTCTGTACAGGGGCCTTAGTCTGCTATTGCAATAGTGTCAGAATGGTCTATCATTGATTTAATAAGGCCCCGCGCAGACGAATTACCCTTTGTACGCACGTCAAACGAGTTTCGAACGCGCTTCAATACGCCGTGGGCTAGGGGCCTTATTAAATTAATTATAGACCTTTCTGACACTATTTCAATAGCAGACTAAGGCCCCAGTTCAGTAGTTCACCTCATTTAAGTGAGCGCACACAAATCGAAAGCGAACTCATTTGTTTTTAAAATAAATGGTTGAGATCGCTTTCATTTATAGCATGTCACTTCTTTATACTACTACTATTTCTAAATAGCAGTTACGAAGCTGGATTTGTGCCCAGTTGATGGCAATAAGCTCGCGCCCATAAGAGACTTAAACTGGCAAAACGTGGAAGGACTATTAGGTACACTCCTGCCTTCTCCTCCGCTATTGTTTTCTGATTAATTTCGTTGCGGGATCCAAGACGGTTAAATGTTTCTCTGGGACTTCGTCGAGCTTCATTGTTTCGGCGCTTATCTGGTGGTCGCCACTGTTGATTGTGGCTTTCAGGAGTTACAGTGGTTTGGAAATAGTGTGACGGGCTTGTCCCAAAAAAAACACCTCTGCCTAACCCGGGATAAATGGCGTGATATTATGTTTATCAAGTACCTCTGGCCGTGTGTGTGTGTGTGTGTATTTGAATGTAGGTCAGTCAGGTTAATTTAGGGCACCACTACGTCTTGACGGTGATGTATCGCTGACTGGGCAAACATACTGACATGCATACTCGGTATGTGTTATATATTTGGATGGAATGATGGATGGATGTTTGTAGATGTTTGAAAAGTTTTTTTGGGATTTATTAGAAGTAAAGTCTTTTACACTAACATAGTGCATACGTAAATGTACACACAAAATTTGGTTGCAGGTTAGATTTTGAACTCTCTGCGCTTTGTCTAGTGTTGAAAATGTATGGGTATGACATTAAGATAGCAGTAGTAGTCATTTATGCATCCTAAAATGTCCCAAAATTAAAACTTATTATTATTATTATTATAGCCTCTTTAATTCCATAATGAATGACTTATAAATCAAATATAACTTAAAACTACTATTACATAATGTGCATGCATAAAATAACAAAATTATTTCAATTCATAACATGATTATAAAATTACAATAGCTTAACAAATATTTCTAAATTAATAAAATCATTTCTTTAAATGGATTTCTAAAATATTAAATAAATTCAGTTATCAAAACAATTTACAATTTCATTTATATTTCAATATTTCAATATATAAAATTAAAACTTAATGATCACAAAAAGAGATGAGGAATATTCAAGCCAAAATATGTGCTACGCCGTAGCTCACCGCAAGCTACGCCGTAGCAAAGTGCTACGCCGTAGCAAAGTGCTACGCCGTAGCCAAATTGCTACGACAATACGCAGATTGAACGCCTACTAAACACAAGGGAAGCCAGGATTAATTACAGCAATGTGCGAACTACGCCACACACACGCACAAGACATACAAACGTATTTGATACTTTTATGAAACTAATCAAGTACTTTGGAAAACATACATGAAATCAGCGATAAAGATGAAAGGAAGTCAGCCAGTCTTACCGAGAGTTATTGTATTACCCAGTAGTAACTGGGTCATGGAGGTCAGATTGGCTGTCGCTCCATGTAAAATACTGGTATTCAGCTGCATCCAGTTAGACTGGACCCCAACATAGTTGGAAAAAGCTATGCAGATGATGTATTTTTTCTCTTTTATGTTTTTGTTATGTTTTCATAATTTCCTTTTTATTGTTTGCCTTTGTAATGAGTCAAATAATTTTATTTATTTACAAAATTTCCCAATATTTACAAAAGGTTACTCCTAAACCAAAATAGGTAATCCCTAAGTAACCCACTCGACCTGCATTGAATGGTAAGTACTTTCGATCTGTTCTTACTTCCATGATTGCCTTGCAAACATAAAGAGAAACACGAAACAAAGGAAAACATACTTTAAAGTCACTCTACTAAGGTTCATGATAAGTGATGGAAGTGTAGAAAAATGACAGTAGAATTAACGTTAATGGAGAATACACCTTAACTCGATTAACTTTAGGTTTAAATTAGCCTGACGTACACAGGACGTTGATTATTACATAACTTCTCAATGAACGTTCCGTAGATTGAACGTGACCTTGAAGTCATTGGATAATACGCCTTAACTTGAGACATTTAAGGTTTATATTTGACACAGATCTTTCAAGACCAATTTAGATCTTGTTGACATTGAAAACTACACGTTCTTTCTGGAAAGATACGGTGTATATTGGTGTGAGATAGGTTTCGTGAAATGTTTTTCCCGTTCTCGTACATTTTCGCATTATAAATGTATAGGAGATGGGTAAGTTTTTATAGGTTTTTGGGGTGTTATAAGATTAGAAAGTGTTACCAAACGTCCACAAATTGATGTTTTAAGTTTTTTTTATTATATTTCGGGATGAGAGTAATCAAATAAGATTGTTTGTCCAAGTTTATATTTGATTGCGAACATGATCTAAAAGTTTTTGGTTTTTTTAGTTTTTTGTTTATTTTGTCAATTTATTTTCTGCAAGTACTAGGACATGTTTTAAGGGTTCCTTACTCGAAGGGTATCCAACGTGACTCAATTACTAAGTCTCCGATGTCTGTCCGTCCGTTCATCTGTATGTCAGCGGGCAGTATCTCATGATCCGTAATAGGCAGACAGTTGAAATTTTCACAGAATGTGTATTTGTATTTCTGTTGCCGCTATAACAACAAATAATAAAAAAAAAGTCTTACGATGGTACGGAACCCTCCATGCACTCGGCCGGTTTTTTTCTGTCTTGAAAGCAAAATAATGCAGATATTACGTCACGACGATAGTGAAGACTAAGATAGAATCACTAATTACCGTTATATAATATTCGATCCTCGGAGTGGAGCTGGTGGCGACATATCAACAGCTGCTCGAACCAATCTTTAAGTTAAGCCGCGTTGGCTAGGTTGGTCCTACGATGGGTAACCCATTACATAACGAGTTTCTTATAGTGCTTTCCCCGGAAAGCACTTTAAGTCATTGGTCCCGGCTGACATTTGTAGATCTTTGCGAGTCTTTATAGGCAGTCAGTGGCCTGAAAGTCTCGACAATCAGTCTTATCAAGGTGTATTGTATGCTGCGGGACTGTTCGAAAGAGATACCGCGGCCCTGGAACACAAAGGGCAAAAGAAGGAACATGGATGGGTTTTAGTCAGTAAAAGTCTGACACTCCCTCCTGCTCAGCCCAGAGTGGGAGGGGTTATTTGAAGATTTCCCACCCGAAAAAAAAAAAAAAAGTATATACGGTACGCATGACGAAAAAACATTTGTTTTTCAATTTTTGTCCCTCTGTTTGTTCCAGCTAATCTCCAAAACGGCTGTTCCGATTATGACGGCGATAGTTGGTGTTATAAGGAGTAAGTAAGCTACTTTTATTTTTGAAAAAGGGTTTATTAGGGTTCCGTGCAGAACAATGGAACCCTTGAAATTGTTAACAAGATCAACAAGGGAAGTAATCTTTTTGAAATAATTTCACGCGGACGAAGGTCGTGCCTTCACTAATGTTACAGTTGGCAACAACTAAATGTTAATATATGTAAACGAGCTCCTTCTACCAATGTCGAGCGAAGCCTTTCTAAACGAAAATAATTGACCCAGAAAAAGATGTCTCCTGATTGACAGATTTAAAAAACGCTTGCAGAATCGCTGTCGTCTCTCAGCCCATAGCCCTAAATTATAATCAACGCGCAAATACCAATTAATTTGTGTTTGTTTGTGAATTACCTGCCTAGCCTAAAATTTATGGATTTTAATTCGAAAACTAATGAATAAACAACAGTCATTATTATTAATTATTATTTTGTTATTTCAAAGAGCTGCCGGTAACAGCGAATTGTTTACGAAAAATGTAAAGTGGTGAATTTGGGGATCAAAATTGAAATGGCTCTATTTTCCGTGGCAAATTGAGTTCAGGTGTAGGTACTAGGTATATGAACCAACACTATTAAAATTGAATATGTTTTTACCCGACTGCGCCAGAAAGAGTGTTATGTTTTTCGAGAGTATGTATGTATGTCTAATTGTTTGGCACGCTCTGTGGCCTGAACGGCTCGATGGATTTTAGCTTGAGAGGTGTCGTTAGATTCGTATTTACTGTGAGAGTGACACTGGGTATATATAAAAAAAAACTGATAAGTTAATGATCAGCGTAATATTAGTGTATTGGTGTGACATGTGTTTATAGGTTACTATACAAACTTATTCAATAATAAAACAAAAAAAAAACAAAACGGTAATTTAAAAAATTAAAAGACCCGACTGCGTAAAAAAATAAAATAAAAAGCATAGAACATAGCGACTTAAACAGTCGGGACCCATTATCGGGACGATTTAAACCGGTCTATATATGTTAATGGGTCCCGACTGTAAAGCGCTATGTTCTATGCTTTCTATTTTATTTTTTTACGCAGTCGGGTTTTTTCATTTTTTGGAGTCATAATCAGTCTATAATGTTTCCATTGCTAAGAACACGGGTGTCCTCTCTGTAAAGCGCGAATTATACACAAACGGCATAAGGTGACGGCGCGGCGCAGGAGTAGTGCAGGCGTTGAAAGTAGAACTAGAAAAAAGAACGGTGTGCCTGCACCGCGCCGCTTGAGTGTAATTCACGACACGTCGCCTGCGTACATTTTGTATGACAACGTTTTGAAGAGGTACCATGCCTGCGCCGCGCCTTTACCTTACGCCGTTTCTGTTTAATTCGCGCCTTAGAGAGTGAGGGCCAGTCTTACTGGCGGATGTTACATGGCTTCGACTTTTTGGTTCCAGAACATGTAGAACATGATGCATCTTCACGGTGTTTTTCTTCATCATCTTGAGCGTAGAGGTGATGAAATAAGTTACACAACATGAAGAGCCGTTGTCTCTTAAATGCTCAAGCCCTGGTAAAATATAACCTCGTCACCAGAAAAGATGGCGGCCTGGCAACTGACTTACATCTTAATCGCTTCTAGGGGAGGTAGCTTAAATGCATATTTATAAAATTTTATAACAAAACATCACGCCTGTGTATCCCCAAAGGGTCAGTCAAAAGCATGCCATAATACATTTACATTTCATTCATTTTTAAGTCCTGCATAATAGGAGTTTCAAATTTTTTTCTAAGGCTTCACTGGCTTACAATGAAGGAAAATGTCGCGATGAACCGCTACGAATACAGTTCGAAAGCGATGTCATTTGTTTTTGAAGTAAATCATGGCGGATTCACAGCGAGCACCGTTCGAATTTTGAAATGATTTTTAATGAATATGTCGGTTTTTTGGAACTTATTAGTTTTCTTTGTTTCGTATGTTGTTATTGGCTACTTATAAATAGTAATACTATAAATACAATACCTACTGCATTTTATTCTTTGGAACACCATCTTTATTCTTTCGAGACCCCATTTTTTTTTTTTTTTTTTTACCAATGGGAAATCATCAAATAACCCCTCCCGCTCTGGGCTGAGCAGGAGGGAGTGTCAGACTTTTGCTGACTAAAACCCATCCATGTTCCTTCCTTTGCCCTTTGTGTTCCAGGGCCGCGGTATCTCTTTCGAACAGTCCCGCAACCCTGGCAGATTCGAGACCCCCTGTGCTCGGTACGGATTTTACTACGTCTTGACAGAACGTCGATCTGCCTAAGCTTTTCCCAAAGCTATGTTGGGGTTGACTTCCAGTCTAAGCGGATCCAGATGAATATCAGCATATTACATGGAGCGACTGCCTATCTGACCAAATATATTAATATAAAATTAAAAGCTCATAAACCATACTAACCCGACGGTAGGGTAATTCATTACACTTGACGCTAACCTGTCACTGACAGGTGCTCAACTGAGAACCGCTAAATCAATTAAAATGCCAATTAATTTGTGGACGCTGATTTAAAATGATTACGGTTTTTTTCGCCGTCAGTTAAGTACAGGGCTTGGTAAAATCTTGAATCTACTTTGTCATATTATTTTGACGTTACGTATCGTAAGTGAATACTTCATTGTTTTATTCTTTATTAACTAAAATATTTTGATAAAATGATGCTTATTTTGCAAATAGGTTTTCAAAAACAGTTTTACACGTCGTCGTTTTTTAAACAAGATGTGGTCGGTGTTTCGTACCTGACTGCTCCGAGAAAAAACAGCCGAAACAAACTCAGAGTGTCTCTTTTATGGTCCAAATATAATCTTTGTTTCACATGAGAAATTTGTAGATTGCAGCAATCACGGCAGATTTGCTGTCTATTATTGAAGAGTTCCATGGTTTATCTCCGAAGATCAGCACCAGGTCTTCACCAAATTTAAACGCGAAATAATATGCTTTTAAACAAAAAAAGAATCATCAAAATCGGTTCACAATTGGCGAAGATATCGCTGAACATATACACACAAAAAAAACAGTCGACTTGATAACCTCCTCCTTTTGGAAGTCGGTTAAAAATAAACTTTTGTTTTGGACTGTAACATCAACATAACCTTGTTAAAAAAAAAAACACTTAACAGTGTTTGTACAATGCGTTTGACGTATGAGTGACGTTGACAGGGCCCTGCTGTTAGTATACAATTGTTGAATCGTCTTGTGAAATATCTGATAAGAAGAAATCAAGAAGCACAAATAAATTAACACATAAAATAAAATCACGCTTACAGTCACCGAATGTTTAGGCAGACTTGTACCTAATAATTGTAGGCCCACATTTCGCCATTTATGTTTTTAAAGTCCCATGTAATAGTGGGCGAGCCTATTGTCATCAACTGGGCATAAATCTAGACCCCGTGGCAGCTACTGGGAAATTCCTGATGTAAAAAACTAATAACAATTTGCCCGACCAGGCAATCGAACCCAAGACCTCATGCTCAGCAGACGTGCTGGCGACCACTAGACCAACGAGGCACGAGCTGGATAGACCTGTCGATAGACACGCCACATAGTTAAATACGTAGTTTTTTTTTTCAACCCTCCATTATAACCATATTATAACCTCCATTATAACCCTCTATTGAATAAGTGTCTATATGCGGTAGAAGAGCTGTAATTTTATTTAACTGCAATTTTTATTTTTATTGAAAAAAACATGTTTAATTTCATTGGATTTATTGATGTTATTATTTTTAATTAATTATATCAATGTATCAATTCTATCTATTGCTAATTATTTTTATTGTTATTATTTTTAAATTTTAAGCTTTTGGCTATATTGTTTTCATTTACATGCATGAATTGTGAACTGATTTTTTTTTTAATTTTTATGTTAAATTGTTGTTGTAAAGTGTAATTTATCTATTGTGACTACTGTAATTTATAATTTTTGTGTTTAAATTCAGATACAAGTTACTTATTAATGAATAAATGACTATGACTATGACTATTATACGTACGGGGGGGGACTCCTATTTTTTATTCGTAATTTATTTATAGACTATATTATATTTGTGGACTATGGAAGACTTACAGCTAAACAAAATAGAATAAAAAATAGTGAGTGAAACTGACAGCCAATTACAACACTGCCCACAAAAAAAAACAGGACAAAATTAAAACATCAAACATATCACGCCACTTTTGTGTAGCGTTTCATAGAATATAACTTCTTTCCAAATTTCAAATAATAATATGTGGTGCCAACAGTCTCCAAATAAAATTGCTGTGACATACGAACGGTCAGACTGACAGGACGAATCTGTATGGGATCCCTAAAAACACGATAACGTGATTTATTTTTGTCCATAACGAACAAACCCACAGTTGGTCGTATTTTCCATTTAATACCTACCTGAAATTACATAATATGCTCTAATTTATGTAATTATACCACATCATGCACAATTAAACAAAATAATATCCATACCATTTGTGTCCCCAAAGCCGTATTTATGTCGTTTAAACTGGCTGTTATTTTAGCCAGTATAGCAGCTTAAACTGTGGTTATTTATAACCCTCAGCCACCTGCTTTAGCCGCAGTATCGCAGTAACTGAGTTACAGGTTCACTTAATTAAATACTTGCATTCCTAAGTCCACATTCAGTTAATATTGTTACGGAGCTTGAAGTTCTACAGATGGACAAGGATCTGTAGGCGCGTGACCAAAATCGCAACTAAATCCTCTTTTTTTTATTCAATACATTGGCATAAAAGCAGGTGTCTGATGAGATGACGAGTAATAGAGAAGTATGGAAGAAGAAGACATGCAAATGAATGACAAATGAATTGGGATAAGGCCAGGAGAATGATGAAATTGACACATAACAATTTGACAAATACACACAACGCCCCCAGTCAATGACAATAATGCTCTACTCGTAGAACGATAAGATTAATGGCAAAAACTCAAGCTTAAAACGGGAGCTAGTAGACCTACATCAGCAATACTTGGACGTTGTTGATGAACGGGATCAACTTAAGGCAGTCACGGATGGTTTCAATAATTGTAGTAACTTATATGAGGAGGCTTTATGTAAAATTAGGGACCTAGAAGATGAGTTAATTCATGCCAATAGTTCTATATTAATGTTACAGAAAGAAAAAGAATGTACTCAGGCTAAAGAAACAAACCTCTTATATAATGAATTATTAAATAGTAATTTTAACCCCTCTTCCTTAATAACTATTGATCTGACTGAAGATTCCATAATGAAGCAGAAATATACAGTTAGCAACAAGAAATTAAAAAAATATGCAAAACTGAATAGAATAATTAAAAAATGTTATCAATTTAGGAAACAACACAAACACTTTTCCAAATATATTCCACTGAGGAAAGAGCGTGTTCATTTGGTTAATAAGTTAAATAATTACCAAATAAAATTAGAAGACAGCATAAAAATTTATGAAATTGATACTCAGCATTTGCAGTCTGAAATACAAGTACTTCAGGACTCACTTAGTTCCCTTTCTAGTAGATATGTGAGTTCTCAGAATCAAATTAGGGAACATATTCTTGCGGCAAATGAGTTGGTAATGTGTCAATGTAGTTGTCAGACGGTTGAGAACCATGATACTGTCCAGCCTGAGGTAATGGAAGACCCGTCCCAGGATTTGAATTTGTCTCAGGACTCTATACTCAACCGAGAAATAACTAGTATTACACAAGATTATTTGCACGTGGTACAGCCTGAGATTTATGATAGTCATGAATGTTCTTACTCAATAATGTTCTCAGACAGTATAGGAAGAGGTGTAGGTAAATTAGTAAGTAATAAACTGAGTTGTTCCAACCAAAATCACTGTATGCCAGGGTCAACATACAAACAGATAATGGCATCAGTAATTAGAAATGTTTATAATGCTAATACTGATTTAACAATATTTATAGGAAATAGTTTAAAAATTACAAAACAAGACATCACAGATAGTGTAACTGAGTTGTTAAAGTTGAATTGTCGTAAAATAATATTGTGTGCTTTCCCATACTTCGAAAAATTGTCAAATAGGAAAAACAATTATATTCACATGTTGAATAAGCATGTTCATTTCTTAGTAGGTCACTATAGTGACAGGCTTGTGTTTCTTGATATCAACAGCTTTGTTGGTAAACTTAAGTCGACACGGGGTAAAGTGTATCTACCTATTAGTTGTAGACACAAAATAGCTAGGCTATTAGTTTATAATATTCACTCAGACATAAGTAGTATGTCTATGTTTAGTTATATTATTCAAACTGCGACTATTAGTAATAATACTAATAATTATTTTTACAATTACGGGGAGGATCCATGTGTAACTTTAGAAGATTCTCGAGTGGGGTCCACTAGTACTAGGATCTCATTGTCTTGTAATGGCATGGGAGTCTTGGGGATCACTCCGGATGCTCATTTAAACTAGTTAGTAAGACAACGGAAGATACCAGAAACATTAATGTTACACCGAACAACAACAATGTACCTTCTTGCTCTCAAATAGCTAAATGTAAAAAAGGGGCTAAGCAGAATTCCATGCAGTTATTTCATCAAAATATTCAAGGTTTCTCTTCAAAGCAACTAGAAATTGAATTGTTTTTAGAAAAAACAAAGTTTGAAATTGTTTGTTTCACTGAACATTGGTTAAAAGAATATGAAATGCTTATTAATTTCGCAAATTACAGTGTGGGCAGTTGCTTTAACCGGAAAGCTAAGATTCGTGGGGGTTCATTAATCTTAGTTAAAAATTGTATTAAATTTAAGACTCGTAATGACATTGTTGATCTATCGGTTGAACATAGTATTGAGCTGTCTTGTGTTGAGCTGGATAAGCATGTAATAGTGTGCGTTTACAGACCCCCAAATTATCAAAACTACTCTATATTTGAGTCAGTAATGGAAGATGCTTTAGCAAAACTTGCAACTGGTAATAAATCATTAGTTATCTGTGGTGACTTTAATGTTAATATTTTAGACAAAAATTCGAATAGCAGTAGATTCTTACATCTTTTTAAATCATTTAATTTGTCAAACGTGTTTTCGGAACCAACTCGAATTACTACAAATACTGCTACATGTATTGATAATGTGTTTTGTTGCTGCGATTACTTAGATAAATCCATTGTAAATTACCTTCCTTCTGATCACAGCGGGCAAACCGTTGCTTTCGAGTCCTACACACCATTACAAAGAATCCAGATAAAATCTAGACTAATAACACCCAGTAATTTGAATAAATTTAAAAATAGCTTAATTAGTAATTTAGGCATTCCGAGCCATATTATTGTAAATGTTAATCAATTTTATGAGGAATTCTTTTCGGTAGTTTACACAGAGTTCAATAATACATTAAAAATGAAAACCAAATCTATTTGCCCAAAGTTTATGTTCAGTGACTGGGCAACTAAAGGTATTAGGAAAAGTAGGGAACGATTGTTTGAGCTGTATGGCCTTAAGCCTTACATCAACTCAGAAACTTTTAATAAATATGTTACAACTTACTCAAAAATTTTTAAAAACTCCTGTAAGTTAGCTAAAGCCTTATTCATTAGCAACAAGATTAAATCCGCCGATAATAAAATAAAGACGGTTTGGAAAATCATCAACAGTGAAACTAACAGAAATAAAAAATATAATAATGATATCACTCTAGAGACTTCACGTGGTCTTCTTAGCTCTAAAAATGAAGTTGCTCAAGAATTTGTAGATTTCTTCACTAGTATCCCACTTAAAACTACTGAAACCTTAAATTCCTCACCCTTGTTTTCTATTGATTTATTAAGAGCGAACGTTTCGGCCTGTCCGGTTGAGTTTCAATTTAAACATATAAACCCCATAGCAGTCATTAAAGCTTTTAAAGAAATCAAAGTCAAATTAACCGAGGATCTATGGGGTATGTCAATTAAAGTTTGTCAAGTCATTATTGAGACTATAGCACCGTACTTGGCCTTAATATTTAATTTGTGTGTGGACCAAGGAGTCTTCCCGGACCTTATGAAATACAGTAAGGTAATACCACTTTTCAAGTCCGGGGACAGTAAAGACACCAATAACTATAGACCCGTATCCGTATTGCCGGTTTTCAGCAAGGTGTTTGAAAAGGTAATGCTTAATCAAATGCTCAACCACTTTAACACCAATAAAATCTTGCATGAGAAACAGTATGGTTTCACCAAAGGACGTTGTACGACTGACGCCGGTGTCACCTTATTAAAACATATATTTACTGCGTGGGAAGAGGCACAAGATGCCATAGGAATTTTCTGTGACCTCTCAAAAGCATTTGATTGCGTAAACCATGAAACCCTACTCTTAAAACTTGAACATTACGGGTTAAGGAAACTTGCGCTCAGTTTAGTGAAATCGTATTTAAACGATAGACATCAGCAAGTACAAATAAATGGTGTCAATTCAATGGGTTTAAAAGTAAGTATGGGTGTACCACAAGGTTCGATATTGGGTCCTTTCCTCTTTTTGGTATATATTAATGATCTACCCCATTTATTTAAAAACCAACCACAAATGGTGTTATTCGCTGACGATACTTCTTTAATATTTAAGATAAACAGACGTGCCACAAATCTCGACGACGTAAATAACGCCTTAATGCAGGTCCATAATTGGTTCACCGCTAATAATTTAGTATTAAATGGGAAAAAAACGAAGTGCATAAGATTTGCTCTACCGAATGTTAAAAGTAGTGATAGTGACATAGTATTGAATCAAGAGAAACTGCAATTCGTCGAAAATACTGTTTTCCTGGGGATCACGCTCGACTCAAGGCTACAATGGGGTCCGCATATAACATCTCTTGCAGGGCGGCTGAGTTCAGCAGCATATGCTGTTAGAAAAATCCGCCAATTTACTGATGCAGATACCGCGAGGCTAGTCTATTTTAGTTATTTTCATAGTATTATGTCATACGGTATTTTACTATGGGGACGGGCTGCAGACATTGAGTCTATATTTATTCTGCAGAAAAGAGCCATCAGAGCCATATATGATCTACGTAGGCGCGATTCTCTAAGGGAACTGTTTAAAGAAATTAACATCATGACAGTACCTTGTCAATACATCTATGAAAACATCATGTACGTTAGGAAAAATCTGCATTTGTTTAGTAAAAGAGGTGACAGACACCACTATAATACTAGAAACAGGGACCAACTAGTACAGCCAGGTTTCAGGCTAGCTAAAGTAGACTCATCTTTCATGGGGTACTGTTTAAAATGTTATAATAAAATACCTCCCCACATTCAACAACTGAATGAGACAAAATTTAAATCTTGTATAAAACGCACACTATGTAGGCAAGCATATTATAAGTTAGGGGATTACATCGATGATAAAAATGCTTGGCTCAATGCTGGTCCTGCTCCACAACCATAGGGGCAAACTAATCAGAAGCTCATGTGAAATTATTGTGGAAGCTGCAGAAGATTGTAAAAATATCTTTGCATTGTATAGATTCAATCTCTTAGTATTATATAACTGCATAGCACATGTGTGAGTACTATGTACTGTAAAGCTACCATTTACATTTAGTTATCCTTCATTGACTCGAATGTGCCCTGGTGGCTGAGAGAATGTCAGGCTCACTCAAATGTCTCGCTGATAGTGGCGGGTGTGTTGGGTCGTTTAGTTCCCTTCAATATGGTTGAGCTGAATGGAGCTGATGCATGCGTCATGTTCGTGAACGGGCGCTGTCAGTTGGGACTGGTCATCTCTTAGCTGCCACGGTTTATTTTAACTACTTTGTTTTTAAATTGTTGATAGTTATAATCTTTTACTCTGGACGCTCTTAATGTGCACGTCTTTCTACATCGTTCTCACATATATGTATAATCTCAACATGAATGATGTAACCAAGATCTTGTAACAATATTTTGATTGAAAAGAGTGTCCATGGAGTTTCTTGCCCATTCTTCTCCATAGAGATCTACGCTTTGGAATGGGCAACTACAGTACTTTCACAAGTTATTATGCCTTGTGTCTGTGACTGTAGCTTCGCCTTTGTTTTTCTGACTTTCAAAAGTGCCTGCGAAGGTCTAATTGAAATAAACGCTTTGAGTTTGAGTTTGAACCTTGTAGCAGTGAATTTATTTTTACATAATTATGTGGTTTTGGTAAAGAGAAGCTCCTGGCTAAACAATAACAGCCGCTCGGGTCGATTCTCAGGTTCAGCCGCGCTTGCTTAGGTTGGTTCGTGGATGGGTGATCACCCATTACATATCGATTTTCCTCTTTGCCTCGGAAATTACGTTCTAACAGGAATTTCCCCAAAAGCAGCCACTGAGTTTCGATTTGCGCCCGTTTGATGTTAATAGGGCCTCCTATTACACGGGGCGGCACGTTAAGCCTTTGGTCCTGGCTGTCATTTGTAGATTTTTGACAGTCGTTACAGATAGTCAGTGGCCCGAAAGTCTGACAACCGGTCTTAGCAACGGGTATCGTACTCGTATTACCCAGTAGTAACTGGGCTGCGGAGGTCAGATAGGCAGTCGCTCCATGTAAAATACTGGTATTCAGCTGCATTCGGTTAGACTGGAAGCCGACCCTAACATAGTTGGGAAACGCCTAGGCAGATGACGTTTAGAGAAAAATATTACTCTTATTAAATAAAAAAGCTCAAAAAAATATGATAAGCAATTTTCAACCCTACTAAGTAAAGAAAAAATAGCTATTTCCATTCAATCTCTTACAAAAATACATCAAAAGACTGAGTATTCAATACTGTTATTCGTAACTTATTACCAATTTAACTTGTTCTTACCCGTCTTTGGTTTGCACAAGGAACTTAACAAAGTTTTCTTTGTAAACAGTTGAAATATTTTTGTAGACGAGTCAGGAACTTGAAGTATTTTGTTCGAGTCTTTAGACAGACTGAAGAAACGGTCTGAGAGTTGCGAAAGCGGAAGCGAAAGAAATCATAAATGAATCTTCGGATCGAAATTATCCAGAAAAGAACAAGTTTTCGATAAAGTTTATAACAGACTAGTTGTTGCCGGCGGCTTCGCTCGCGTTATTGTCGGAAAATATCCCACGGGCACATTGTAAATGTAGCCTATGGCACTCGGGAGTAATGTAGCTTCCTATTATTCTTTCATTACCAGTCCAGAGATTACCCCCTACATACAAACAAATTTTACCTCTTTATAATATTAGTATAGATATAGATCTAAAACTGCTTAAGCCGAAAAGCACTTGACTGTCATTGCGATATTGTTTTGTTCTAGACCATACCTAGGAACTTTCTAGTTAACGAAAGTTCTGTTTTTTTTTTAAATAAAAAATACCCATAACACCTAACTATTAAGATTGAAAATTGGTCGAGCGTCAGTGAACTTGGAAGTACACATTTTTCACAGTTACATAAAGCTACTGGAATAGAAGAGGAAAATTGAAGATTTTCAGTAACTTATAATCTGCGAGATATATTTTAGTAACCCATGGAGTTTATGAATGTACGCGACCAAGAGGTTTTGTGGGTAAAACCCACCAACCTTGGTTTTCCGGAATAAATTCCGGAATTAACCAAGGGTTACACAAAGATACTTGCGGTTTAGGGTTGAGTGACCTTCCGGTAGAATACCTTTGCTATAGTCCGGGAGGTAGCGTTGCATTTTAGGTGGTGTTTTTACGCCGATCGATTGATATCTTTTTGAATAAATCTCGAATGACTAATAACTGAACCGAGCGTCAGCTGACGCACCCGTGGCTATGGGTGGTAACGGAATAAGTAAAAAAAAATTAAGCGAAGGTCATGTTATTTGTTCAAGCAGCTTCAGAATCTGTATCGAAATATGTGTTTAAAAGGAAACAGCGTAGTAGTAATGCTCCAATATTTTTAATCAGTACTGCGTCAGCTGACGGTCTTTCCACCGCTAGCCACGCAGCTGATTGTTGTTTTCGTACTTTCAATAATTTAAACAATCAACTCTTAAAATTTCCGGGTTCGGCGCTTTTTTTTTTCAATTTCATGCCAGCAGCTGACGTATAATCCCCCCTCCACCATGCAGCTGACGATTTTTTTTCAGTTCAGTATGATGTGAAACTGACGGTCGGTTAACTTATTAGTCATATAAGATCAACTATCAATGTCAACTTACCATCAACAAATCGGTAAAAAAAAAAAAAAAACCAGCTTACTATGACTTTTTCATATGCAACGAATATGAAAAAGTCCTGACTATTCGTTGTCAATGTAACAAAAACTGTTCACAACAATGAACGAAAACTGTCGTACATGTTGTTTGTTTGTATACGAGTTTTAAATTATATGCATGCATCAGCAGAATGTTTTACCTACTACCTTTCAATTAGACCTTAACAGGCACTTTTGAATGTCAGAAAAACAAAGAAAGCGAAGCTACAGTCACAGACACAAGGCATAATAACTTGTGAAAGTACTGTAGTTGCCCATTCCAAAGCGTAGATCTCTATGGAAAAGAACGGGCAAGACACTCCATGGACACTCTTTTAAAACAGAATATTGTACAAAATCTTGGTTACATCATTCATGTTGAGACTAAATAAAATATATATGCGCGAACAAATATGTTTTCACACCACCTGCTCGAAAATGTCAAATTATATGTCAAGCAACCTTAACCTAAAGTGAGTCATTAGTGGCCGGGGGCACAGCCGGTCAATAATGTGATTTGAATTTGGAATCTCACATGCTCAGCTAAATTGGCAGTATAGTACTAACAAACACCCTTTGGTGCCAGAAAGAGGAAAGCTATTCTCGATACCCTTACTACGCGTGGATGATATTCTCGATTTCCTACAAAATCATAACGACTGCTTCTTCATATCGTTGCCATGTTTTCGAAGACATAATATTGTAAGAATAATTAGATAACTAAGAACCATTTTTCAAAAGGAATGGAATAACATTAAAACTGGCATTAATAATAGCAAATATCGTACCGCGCCGTAATACCGTAATAGTAATTAGCTGTAACATTAGTTAATTTATTTTAAGTAAACTGCGCTAAGATTTCTGTGGATTTTGTGAATAAATAAATAAAACCTATGTATACTACAGTCGATTTATCACATTTTATCAAAAATACTCTATTTTCACGATCGTCTCCAATGACGTTCTATATTCAAAATGCATACAGCCAATCATCCAAAACCATTCTACCAGCCCTGTACAAAGCTTAGTTTACACAAACGCCACTTCCATGAGAGTGATATCAATAGACACACACGACAAAACCGTAGAAGAGACTTTTTTTTTTGAAAATCGAATTGATCGAGTCTTGGCTACTTATTGGTAGACGCAACAAAGGCGCAAATATGTTATTCTTACTGTTTGTTTATTTAATAAATACTTTGTTTTTCGTACTATGGCTATTATTTTCTCACAGTAGGTGTAAAAAGTAGAGTATCCTCCTCTGGGCTAAAGTTGTGTCTTTGCCTTGGGCTAGCTTGAATCCCTCGCTGCATTCAGGATTCTTGTATTAACTCCCTCGCTTCGCTCGTGAGTTAAACTCTTAACTCCCTCGCTGCGCTCGGGAGTTAAATCCCGAATCCTTCATTGCGCTCGAGATTCAATATGACGCCCGTGACATAAGACACAACTTTAGCCCCTCGGTGCATAATCTACTATTAAAAACGTGCAAGTTAACAGCGTCCAGAGTAAAAAGATATAATAAAACTCATTTTCTCAACCAAAAAAAAGTCGTTTTCCAGCAATAATTGCATGCAGTATTATTTACTTTGATGTATAGAATACTTAGTTGACGGTTTCGTGAAGAGTTCGTTTAAGCCCGGTAGTTGGTCACCCATCCACGTCCCATCCCTGGCGCGTTTAGCTTCACCTTGACCGAACAACCCGTGTGGGTTTTATTTACACAAGAGCCAAAAACAAATGCCAGACTTTTAAACAACATTATGAAAACTCAAACATAACACATTACATGGGTTTCATTACATCATTATAAAGGCTATTGTCTCTGAAATAATGTTAACATTGCTTCAGCAAACTTGAAAGGAATTATGAATGTCGTACAATGGGAGAATTAATCATATTCAGTGACTGTTAGCGCGGTTTGACTTTGATTATACAATCATGTTTTGTAACACGTTTGATTAAAAATATGAGCAAGCTGTTTTTGTAATTAAAAATATAGGGCAAAAGTGGCATATGAAAGCAAAAATCAATCAAATCAAAGCATTTATTTCAAGTAGGCCACTTACAGGCACTTTTGAACTGTCGAAACAAAGATAACAATTAAATGTAGCTACAGTCCGAGTCACAAGGCAAAAAACCTTGAAAGTACTGTAGTTGCCTATTCCCTAGCGTAGATCTCTATGGAGAAGAACGGGCAGGAAACTCCATGGACACTCTTATAAATCAGCATATTGTTACAAAACCTTGGTTACATCATTCATATTGAGATGGTATACTGTGTGAGAACGATGTAGCAAGACGTGCACGTTAAAAGTGTCCATAGTAAAAACAAAAAAGACAATTCAAAAACTAAAAATAATTAATTCAAATAAGCCGTGGCAACTCCCACGGCTATCCTCTTAACATCATTAAGTATATTTATCAAATACATTTAAATAATTATATAACTTGTAAGTTGTTAATGGTTTGTAGGTACATAACAATGAATTAGAGAATATTTCTTTTTTTATACAATTTAGAGCTTGATTTTTCAGAGCGTTATTTTCTGTATTGTCGATCTTTAACAGAAGTTTCAGATAGTTATTGTCCCGATAGTCTGACAACCAGTCTTAGCATGTGGTATCGTATTATCCAGTACTAGCTGGGCTGTAAAGCAGGTCAGGTAGGGTCGCTCCATGTAAAATACTGGTATTCAGATGCATTCGGTTAGACTGAAAGCCGACCCCAACATAATTTTGAAAAGGCTAGGCAGATGATGATAATATATATAATATATATATAATTTATTAAGTACATAAAATATATAGGATCTCGACGTTCTGTCAAGTAGTGAAATCCGTACCGAGTACAGGTTATACAATGGATACAATGTATCCTTGAGACCCTCTGTACTCGGTAAAGACTTTATCGCTCAAAGAATGTAACAGTAGGTATTATTCGTGGGTTCGCGAGAAGTGGAAGGCCTTCGCCCAGCAGTAAAAGAGAGGAGGTTAGCAAAAAAAAAAATGTATTGAAATTATAAGTGGCCAATAACAACATGCGAAACAAAGTAAACTTCTACGTTCCAAAAAACTGAACTATTCTTTAAAAATCATTTCAAAATTCGAACGGTGTCTCGTTGTGAAACCGCCATGATTGATTTACTTTAAAAACAAATGAATTCGCTTGATTCGACCAGCTCGTTGGGATAAATGAAAAGTGGACTGTATTTTAAATTAATAGGCGTGGTTTATTGCCGATTTTGATTTCTAACATTAAACTGTCCCGGACAAACATAAAATTGATTGCGCGTTTGAGATTCGTCCGTCACGGTGGTGTCCGAGGAAGCGTGTCGTGAAGTGACCGCCGCTCGGCCGGCTCCCCACGCCGCACCTCCGCTCGCTCGCCGATGGCGATGCCGCGTAGGTTGGTCACGTCGCCTGCGCGTGCCGGTTGCGTGTACGTTGGGTGCGAATCCCAACAGTCACGCCACCTGCGCGTGCCGTCCGCTTTGTGTTGGGTGCAATTCCCAACACGTTCGTAGTAGTAAGGTTTTATCGCGACATTTTCCTTCATTGCAAGCCAGTGAAGCCTTAGAATAAAATTAGGAATTGCAAGACATATTGAAAAGAGTATGTTGGCACGTGTGGAGCTGAAAACTCCCTTCTTTAGAATTGCTTTTAAATTGGCGTAGTATTTTATATGGCTTTTGTGAATAGTATTTTCTATTCGCAATAGATTTAGTTTCAGAAAATATTGTTTGCAACGCTACTGAACAGGGGCCTTAGTCTGCTATTACAATAGTGTCAGAATGGTCTATCATTGATTTAATAAGGCCCCGCGCAGACGAATTACCCTTTGTACGCACGTCAAACGAGTTTCGAACGCGCTTCAATACGCCGTGGGCTAGGGGCCTTATTAAATCAATGATAGACCATTCTAACACTATTGCAATAGCAGACTTAGGCCCCTGGTTCGTCTCTATGTTATCTTTGGTGAAGAGTCAGTTTCTTTGGTTTGGCTGCCAAACTCTTCATCATCACTCAAATTCAAATAATTACTGTGGATCATAGGTTCTTAAGATGTTGTGTTAAATACAGGTACGTCTGTATTTTGTATGCCTCTATGTCCCATTATCGAGGTATATAACAACAACATCCATTTATACTATTATTACTACTACTTTTGGTCAGAGTGTCGTCTTAGGGGCACTATGAAAAAAATACTTAAAAAAATTTCGCGTTCAATTTCGAGGTAGCGCTCGCCTGCCGCTGCCGCGGCACCGCTCGCTTCGCTCGCTCGGCTCGCGCGTAGTTGGTCACAGTTCTATAAGCGTATGGAACCAATTCGAAAAAAAAAAAAATTTCGAAAATTTTTCTGTTTGCCCCTAACCGTACTCAAGGTGAAAAGTAAGGAGAAATTCCCAAAACTTTTTTTTACCTATTTTTTTTTTTTTGGTTTTCTGCACGGCTCATGGTGCCTATAAGCGTATGGTACCAATTTGAAAAAAAAAAAAAAAACGAAAAATTTTCTAAGTCCCGCGCCCCTAAGGCCAACTCCAACCCTACTTTTTAGGCTACTTTGGCCCAAAGGTACCTTACAGACTAATATACATAATATGATAAAATACAAATTATATTAGTAGGAAACATAAACTTAAAACTATGTTAGTAACACTTCACTTGTACACTATGTCACTGTGCAATCATGGGGCACTTGCCTGCAAAATACAAAACAACGTTGATAGCGTTTATGTTTTGTATTTAACAGATATTGGAGGGTGCAGCTAATCTACCGCGGCAGTCATGATGACTCCTAAAGCGCATTTGATTTTCAATGGATACCTGGAAAGTACCTCACGGCTGCGCCACATAAATTAATTAATATTGATTTATTTGGCGCAGCCGTGAGTCACAATATATATATATTTATGTATATTTTTTTAAGTTTTTTTTTCTATATTGTGTGCACTCGTGGCATGTGCCAAACAAAAATATTTTCTTTCTTTCTTATTTATTTATCTAAGCTAAAATAGAAAAATAAAAATAAAAAAGTTAGTAAGATTAGTAAATAGTAGTTCATAGGCGGATTAATGGTATAAGGCATTGTCTATCAACCAACCTTTGTGTTAAATTATGACAACTTTGAGATAAAGTACAAAAAAGTACAAGTACAATTATCACTTGCTTTGATGAAGGAAAACATCGTGAGGTAACCAGCACGCCTGAGAGATATTTAAAGCCAAGTCAGAGTTCCATGGGTGGCATAAAAACTCTGACACCTGGTTAGGCCCTAACCACACGATAAAAAAGTACGAAAAATAAATGTACCTAAATAGCCATTTTGTTTTCGAACATTAGTACATGCTCATAATCGCTGTTATAAATAATTTATCTGATAGAAACACAACAAGCTACGGTTTCTCGAAGCAGATAACTTCTTCAATGAAAGCAAAAAATACAACCGTCTCCAAATCATCCTTGCTACACGCAAATTTACCGAAAAACCACAAACCATATTACCGAAACAGCATAAACATTTTACCGAAAAAGATCTCTTAATGTATAAATATGATTCCGAAGTATTTTTACATTACGCTGAGCCGTGTCGGGAAAAGAATTTAATTTCACCCACAAGTAGTAGGGTGACATTCATTTATTATCACCCAGGACTTATTATGCCGGAGGAATATCTGAGGTGAGGATTTAGTTGTTTGAATTATTTTATTAGTATTGGACTGATTCTGAATGGTTAAATGTATAAAGTAAAAACGAAAATTATTAAAGATTGTAAAAAAAACTGTTAACCAGACTCTATTTCTATTTTTTTTAATCAAAAATCTGATATAAAACTCATGTTCGTAATAATTACCTAATGAATATGCTACTGCAAGTAATAAAAAAATAAACAGCCGTAGTTTTTCCTAGTTTAATAATGATAGTAATATTGCTTAGTGAAAGGAATGCTTTTTTATGTTTTAATTTTTTGTTTAGTAAATGTACCTAGTATGTTAAATAATTTTGCATGCCGTAAGGCAAAATTTATCGGGACAGTCATCAAAATAACCATCATAATTATCTATATATCTACATTATTGGCAAATAAATTATTTCTATTTCTAGTTTGACATTGGTGTCAAACTAGGAGCTATTATTATTATTTATTTATATTTTGACTAGCGTTTGCCTGTTGCCTGTGGTTTCGGCCGCGCAGATGTCGGAAAGTATCCCACAAATTTGACTCAAATCTGTTCGGCTGTTAATACGTGAAAATATAACAGACAGACCGTTAGTAGCTTTTGATTGCAAGATACAAAATCTTTGTTAAAAATCAATCGGCTGATAGAAAGACTACCCACAAAGGCAAAGTCGCGGGCAGAAGGAATATAAAATTCTGAATAAAACCGCAATTAGGTATTAATAACACACATACATATATCACACGTAAAAAGTGAGTCTTCAAGACTTCTATATGTTCCAGTGTAATAATCGTCTGACATTAATATCACCCCAGTAGGCTGACAATGACTTACGATTATGCTCGGACATAACCCATATGAATATTGTCAAAAGAAATAACTCTGAGAAACTAGTCCGGGGAATTCAGTCGTTTATTAGATTTTATTGTTAGTAGTAACTTTGTTTGGAGATAAAGAAAATTACGTAGTAAAGCTTCGTGCCCCTTAAGAGCGTTAACGTATTAGGGCATTCCATACAAACTTTGAAGCGTATGAAGTTTCATTTAAATCGGTTCAGTCATTTTGAAAACAAATGAGTTCAAAGTTTGTATGAAATGCCGTAAGACATTACTAGGCCAGTGGGCATCAACTAATGACAATCTCTTTCAAAGTGTTTCGTATTATTCTCTAATACGATGTTTCACTAAGATTGACATTTACGACAGTACGATAGCTTTTGTCAAAACACCGCGCCTCAAAGGGTTAGAGGCAGAGGTGTACTTAATAGTACACCCATATTTTGCCAGTTCTGTTTAAGTCCCATGTAATAGAAGGCGAGCCTATTGCCATCGAAAGCAGCGGTGGCCCAGTGAGAGCAGCGATGGCCCAGTGGTGGCCGCGACTAACGAACAGTAAGTCATGGGTTTGAACCCAGGCAGGCGCATTACTTTATGTAATTTAATTTATCACCACTGCTCTCAAAAAACGGTGAAAAAAACATCGTGAGGAAACCGGCCTGTCCTAGAACCAAAAATTCGAAGACATGTGACATCTACCAACCCACACTGGGCCCGCGTGGTGTAGCCCTTTAATTCCTTCTCATAGAGAAGAAACCGTGTGTCCCAGCAGTGGGAACAATATAGGCCGATTATGCTTATGCTTATGATATTGCCGTCAACCAGGCACGTATCCAGAACCGTAGCTGCTACTGAGAAATTCGTGAAGGAAAAGCCCATTGGCACTTTGCCCAATTTGGGAATCGCACGCAGGACGTCATGCTCAGTCGCGATTACGACCACTGTACTAACGAGGCAGTCAATTCAAATCAAATGTAAACTTCTAGCTTACAGCACGGCGGTCACACTGATGAACGCGGACTGACAAATCGCCGTGATTACTGACGTGGTGGTGGGCACAGCAAAGTCGCATTAAACGAGGTCGTGTACGGGGTATTACAGACAAGCACCTTAATACTTCTCGCATATGAAGATAAATAGTGTGACAGTGCCATTTTATTTATTACTTGACTTTATTATAAGTAATAGTGTCTTGTTCATTTTTTAAGAAAATAAGTAAGATTTGGGAGAAGTAATTGATTGCTTTACGTTGCGTGTTTTGGGGCTAGCAATGAATTGTTTAGTATTCTGAAAGACAGACTAAATCTCTTACACAGTATTGTGTAATTAATTAATTTGTAAAACCGTTTTATTAAAAATCTAATTAAGTCCAAATTGGACATGAAAATTCTTAGTAGTAAGTCGGAGTTTGTATTTTTGCCTGGTATGCTATGGCATAGACAGCCTATAACTTTCCAACTGCTGGGACACACGGCCTCCTCTCTATGAGAGGAAATGGGCTATAATCCACCACGCGGGCCCAGTGCGGGTTGGTAGATGTTAAATATCTTCGAATTTTCGCTTCTAGGACATGCCGGTTTCCTCACGATGCTTTCTTTCACCGTTTTTGGGAGCAGTGGTGATGAAATAAATTACACAAAGCAATTCGCCTGCCTGGGTTCAAACCCACGACTTACTGTTCGTAAGTCGGGACTGTGGGCCACCGCTGCTCTCCGAGGTATTTTTTTACCTGCTAAAAAAAACTTTCCAAAAGGCTTCTCAAAGGCTTTCTCCTTACTGCATGAAACTCAAATTTAACTGCACTATAGGGACACTTCTGCTTAAGCCATTTAGAAAAGAGGTCAGATAAATATATTGATCTGTGTAAAAACTAATTTACTTTGGTTCACAAAAGACGTCACTTCTCTTTACATTAATTATATATTATAATAGGTACGTCTTTTAAAATAACTTTGTTGCAGGAAGTCTGTCAAACAATGTTTAAAAATAATTTAAAAAGATTTTATTCAGGTCACAAAATCTTTTAAAGAAAACTAGTAAATTTCAAAGGCAACAAAATAATTTCCAATATTAGAAAACTAATTAATAAAAAACAGCAGTTAAAAATTTAAATACATTTAAAATCTGAATTGAATTAAATTTTAAAACTCAAATCATGGTCACAGCAAGCGGCGAGCTTTTAAAAAAGGCACCCAGAGTTTTAACGAGAACATTTTAAAGAGAGCTCTACTTTCAATAGCACTGTATTTGTAGAGTCGTTTCAATTTGTTCCAATCTCTATTGTAGAGAACGTTTCGGTACGTATTTACATATTTATCTTGAGGAGAAAATGTATTTGGTTTTTAACTTTTAACTTTAAAAGTTTTTTCTTTTTGTGGACTTTTTTGTAACTTTATCTCTATGAGAAGTGACTTTTTTTTGTAAGAGACTTTTTACTCGAATGCGGTGGGGAAAAAGGTTTTTTGAGGATAAATATGTAAGCTAAAATCAATATTTTGACCCAGAGATCACAAGAAAGGAATGGAGGAGACCTCAAATTAGGCAAGCATGTCACAAAACAGAGAAAGCAAGTACTTATTATTGGGTAGAACTGCCATTGATGATACTGAAGATGATAATTTTGAAAGTTCACGTTTTTTAAGCACTTAATAGATTATCCTAATTATAGGTATTGTTATGGTTATCATAAGTATTCCTTTTACTTTTAAAAGTTGATAAAATAGTAATGTTTTGCATAACCAAAAACTTATAACAACTATGTAATACCTAAACTACATTATACAATAATTCTTTCATTATTTCAGTAGGTGTGTAAAATAAATAGTTTAGATATTAAGGCATAATGTAGAAAAACATATAAAATATTTTTAGGACAATGTATATTCGTTTATTTGAAATTAGAACCTTTCTGTTCTCAAGATATTAATTTACGATGTTTATTAATTTAGCAATATTCTTGAAATGCAACGTCGCCATACGTCAATGTTATTTCACATTTGACAGCCGACGTTGCTACATTTTAATTATTGTTTTGATCAGTTAGATATTCTCATCATATACTTATGGGTATGCCATCACACTCGTAAATCATTGCAGATTCACAACGAGACACCATTCGAATTTCGATGTTTAGAAAATAACACTAGCTACAAATACAAAAAAAAACTAGCCAACTGCGAGTCGGACTCGTGCATGAACGGAACCCCCGTACCATCGTAGTAGGAGAGCACCCTTTAATTTTTAATTTGTTGTTATAGCGGCAACAGAAATACACATTCAGTGAAAATTTCAACTGTCTACCTACTACGGATCATGAGGTACAGCCCGCTGACAGACACACGGACGGACGGACAGACAGCGGAGGCTTTAAATATAGGGTACCGTTGGATACAGAACCCTAAAAGTAAAATCGAATTCTGAAAATCAACAGCAGCCAGCATTTTGTGTAGTTTAAATAATAATAGGGTTCATGAACGTGTTCACTGAAACTGACAGTTATTTTATCGTAAACATTTTTGATGTGCCCGAGAGAAAATACATATATATAGCCTTTTTTCTAGTCATTGATGTTACTTTATGGCAATCGAAAATTCTGTTAATAATTCCAAGTCCAAGTTCGATAACACCCAGCCATCTGCCACCAAATTATACAATGTCAAATTATTTAATACTCCCAAAAATAAAGGGTAAATCCAGTCACTCTTGCTCGCAATAAAAACCGAAATAAATACAGATGTTGACCTTAAAATATTTTCTCTTAATTCCGTTATATTTCTCCTAATTCTGTAACTCTGCTTTTATAGCTTATATAATTGGAGGACTGGCCTCCGAATTTTAGCGAGGCCAACACTTTATTTGCAGGCCCTAATTACGTCTGAAATCTTTGGCTGAATCGTTTCGCTTTGGTTTTTATTGATATGAATACTTTGAATAGGTCACAGAATTCTCTGAAGTAATTTTTTTATTTAAGGTCGTGTTTTTTTCGCCTTTTTAGGGTTCCGTTGCCAAGATTCATCCTGTCCGTCAGTCTGTCGGTTTGTACATCCGTATGTTACAGCCCTGTTACTTTGAGACTGTTTGCACCACACAGTTGAAATCTATAATCTGAAAAAATAATCAATAAATAAATAAATAAATTTATTGACACACACAAGTTAGGATCAAACAAACAGAAACAATGATAATTAACAGAGTGCATAAGTAGAAGTAACCGTGGGCCCCAAACTAGGCACAGCCTGTATCTTGGTGGCCCAATATAGACAGAAAATGCACAATGAATTAATGACCGTTTAGCGTGACACAGCACATCAAGACACAAGTGACAATTAATTATGAAAATAGGAATTTAAATAAAATAATTCAGAAAAAAAAAATATTAATAATAAAGAATCTATCTATTTGAAGAAAAAAAATCTATGTACATAATATAATTATTATTAAAGCGTGACGGACGCGGACGCGTACCGCGAGGGCTGGTCTAAGGTGACACGGGAGAAGAGCACATGGAAGGAATTGGGGGAGGCCTTTGCCCAGCAGTGGGACAGTACAGGTTAGTAAAAAAAAAAACCTGATGGCTGACAAATTATGAAGAATACAAGAAATGACGTTTTGCGACCTCAAGTTACATCAGACAAGGGCAGGAAGTTTTTTGGCCACCGTTAGGCCAAAGAAACCAGGGCCACTCTATAGCTGGTTAGGTCGACAACATCGACAAAATGGCGGGAAACCACCTGGATGAGGGACGCACAGAACTGGGAAGTGTGACAGATGAAAGGGAAGGTCTATACCCAGCAGTGGGTGATAACAGGCTGATATGATGATGATTAAGTTATTTGAAAGGACTTGTGTTTCTGTATTTTAACTAATTAGAGGTGGATTTTAAATAAAAAATATAAAAAAAAAAACTTTGAAACAACAATCCTGTAGTTTCTTTACTGTAAAGGATTTTTCCACAAAGAATAATTAAAAATTATAAACTGGCCAAGCGCGAGTCGCTCACACGCACACAGGGTTCCGTAGCACCAAACAATTTAATAAAAAAAATTTGAAAGCTCATTTATATTATTTAAAACACATACCACTATCATCACAGGCTATATTATGTTGTATTATATTACATTCAGCAACAACATTAACTTTGTTTTTTATAATATGTAAATGAAAAACCAAGTTACTGCTGCAGTTAAAAAGTCAATTTTCTCAAAAATTTAACACCACATCTTATTCAAACCAATTTTGGTCGAAAGTTTTAGTTACGTTGGTGGGAAACACATTTTACCACCTTGCAAGTGTCTATCTTTGAAACAATTGACTTTCAGAATAAATGGGCTTAGAAACCTCTGTGTCATTTTTAAAGACTATAGTCACCCCGCACGTATAGGTTTGATGAAAAAAATATTTTTTAGTTTCACTTCCATGTTCTCTTAATCTTTATTTATTTAAAAAATCGTAAAGCGGTTCACAGAATACATCTACTTACTATGTTTCAACTGTGTATTCCTAATAGTTTCGGAATATAGTGGCTGTGACATACATGGACAGACAGACACACAGACATGGCGAATCTATAAGGGTTCCGTTTTTACCATTCGGCTAAGGAACCCTAAAAAGAGTGTATTAATTATGAAAACGTACTCTTTTGTTTTTATTCTACTGCTGGGAGGCTGCAAGAAAAGTAATGTTTTTAAATTTGCTAGAATTTTACTATTTTTATGTTAATGTATTTTTTCTTCATCTCCTTTATTTATTTAAACTTTGTGTACAATAGTGGTACATAGGCGGGCTTAATGCCATAAGGCATTCTCTACCAGTCAACCATTGGGTTGATTGTTCGTACTTAACTTAAATTACCTTATTTTACCGGAAAATAACTGTGTCCAAACTTACCTGTAACAAGAAAAAATATATTGTTAGTTTCAAAATAATTATAATAACGACAAATATCTTTTATAAATAAAACAAGAGAGATCTGATGAAAAGATAGCAAAAACACACCAAAAAAGCCTAATATTTTCTACAAAAATATCCGCAAAAGGGTACTTCTTGGCCCTTTATAGTAACAATTCTCACCCTTTGGACAATGGGTAAGCATTACCATTTCTATTTTGTTACATAAAGAAAACCTTGGTCCCGACCCGACCTCTTTTAAATTGATGATTTTTTACGCAAACAGGCCAGCGTGGAGTAATATAGCTCACTCCCTCAAGAGAGAACGCACAGGCGTTCTCGTCCCAGCAGTGCCAACATGATAAACTGATCTTACGCAAACAGGTCGAACAGAAAACTTCCGTGAATAGATAAGATCAGCCAATTGTGTCAATCTCTAAACATCACGTTCGAAATTCGAACGGTGTCTCGTTGTGATTCCGCGAAGATTTACTTTAAAAACAAATGAGTTCGCTTTCGAATAAGGGCTATCGTTTTTGAGCTCACCAGATGGCGCCACCGTCGATTAAGGTCCTGTCAATAATTCTATTTTATACTTTAAAGTACCAATAACTTCATAAAAAGTTTATTTTATTACGTATATCAACATTGTGTAAACTTCAAGTTCATATACACACATCAAAAGTGTCTAGGGATCAACATATATTTTTGCAATAACTTTTCTCCTGATTGATATTAATTAAAATTTTCTTTAAGGATTCATCAAATAAAGTGTTTTCGTTTGTCACAGTAACGATAAACCAAGTCACCTTTGCATTAATAAAGAAATTTGCCATTTTCCTAATAAAGGGATTTTTGACATTTGAACCACTAACACAAAAGTTCGAAAAAAAGACTGAAATAACAGTTTTCTTTAAAATTTTATTAGGTAACTTAAACAATTAATAATCCGTGTTTCTACCGCGAACACTAACAACACAAGAACATCGGTTTGGCATACTCAAAATGAGTTCATCCAAATCACGCTGTGGAATGGCCGCCCATGTTCGTTGCAACAACAAAAAAAGGTCTTCTTGCGACTGGATACCCTCCATATTCGGCAGAGCTCTTCTCTGTAGCATATCCCATGCATGCTCAATCGGATTCAAGTCTGGCGACTGAGCAGGCCAGGGCAGGACATTGATGTTAGCTGCGGCGAGAGTCTGTCTTACAACTCTTGCGGTGTGCGGTCGTGCATTATCATGCATTAACTGAAATAAGGGACCGATTTGCACTTGTAGAGGAACGATGACGTCTGATACAATCGTCTCAGCATAAATTTGAGCGTTGAGGTTGCCTCTGATCCAAATCAACTCAGTTCTTCCGCCGATCCAAATACCCGCCCATACCATGATGGTTCCACCACTATAAGGATGGACTTCCTGGCAGGATTTTAATCGCTGTTGGCGTCCAGGGGTTCTCCAGTGTCGTATAAGTCTTGTATCCGGTCTCATACCAAAACGAGACTCATCAGAAAAGCACACGAAACGCCATTGTTCTTCTGCCCAATTTCTGTGTTCAAGAGCCCATTGATATCGTATCCTACGATTGTGCATTGCTATAGGTGCGGTCTTCGGGAATGAAGGTTCACTTCATGCAAGCGGTTTCTGACTGTTTGGTCGCTAATTAAGTTCCCTGAAGAGTGATGAAGCCTCACGGCTAACATCATGGCGGTTATTGTTGGAGCTCTTCGAGTTAAGATTTGAATGTATCGGTCTTGTCTCCGTGTGGTGCAGCGATACCGTCCTCCATGGCGCTCAGCCACGGTACCAGTGCTTCGGTAACGTGTCCAAAGTCGACTGATAACACTCTGACTTGTATTCAGAGCTAAAGCCACAGTACGTTGCCGGGAACCAGCTTCTATCATTCCCACGGCTCTGAGCATTTCTTCCCTGCTTAAATGACGTCGCCGCTCCATAATAACGTTGGTTTTAATCAGTAGTAGGGAAACAGTAGCACTAATAATGTCTTCAATGCGTTGTATGTTTTTATAGGGAAAATATTGACAGCTGATTTTCATCTTTTACTCGAATTTGATTCACAGTTCCTGATTCAAATTATGAAATGCACCAAAAAGGATCCATATAAATTTATAAAATCATAAATTTATTACAAAGCCACATCTCAATCTCAAGAAATCCACATAAAAATGCTTGATCCCTAGACACTTTTGATGTGTGTATTTACAATATTCTCCCTAAAATTAGCAAGCATGAAACATTTAAAAGCCATTTTACATCAAAGTACTGACAATTAAGATTCTTAGCTATGCGATACTTAAAATCTTCAAGTCATAATTCATCAGGAATGGCTCACTCTAGGCCACAATCGTGAATATTTGTAGAAATACGTGTTAAAACAGCACGCAACGCGCGAACAATCTATGACATCTGACATTTTAGTGTCCCCGCGCTACAGTAGCGCCTGTAGCGGAGAATTCATACGCGATAGCCTCATTGTGTACGCTCACTTAAGTGAGGTTGCATATGATGGTGGTGGTGGTGGTGTGGTGGTGGTATGGTGGTGGTATGATGGTGTGGTGGTATGGTTGTTAGTTTATTATTGTTGTAAAATGTAATTTTGTGTATTTTATCTATGGGCCTTAGATGCCTGATAATAAAATGATTATTATTATTATTATATGAACTTTTGGTCCAAGGTCGCATGGTCGCCAGATCTTATTAATTTATTTTCCCTGTAATAAAATGAGTGGCATCAAGTACTGTTAGTATATACCGTGAACGTATGCGTACCTACTACCTAATATTGTTATATATTAGGTGCTAAAGTTGCGTTTTTTTTTTTTCTTTAACCTTGATTGCTGATTTTCTTAATTTATGTTGTTAAGAAGATTGTTAAACATGTATTATTAACACTGCCAGATGCTTAAGGTCGACAGTTATTTCTGCCAGGCACTTCAAAGCACGAACAAAATTATGTGTTTTTTTTTAATATTTGATAGTACTGTTAAGTTTCTATGTTAAAGAGGAAAAATAAAAAAATAAAACTGATCACGGGCCTGTGGATGTTGAGTAATGGGCTAGCTCGCCGTCCGTCCGTCTTATGACGACAGGCCGTGTTGCCGTCGCGTTCGTGTTCCACGCGCGCCTCAAAGAGATGTCAGTAAACGGGATTTGCTCAGGTTTTTTTTCCGGGGAATTTTATTGTATTTTATATATCCTTGTAGTTTATATAAAGGTACACCTACCAATGTTTCTCTCTGCATCACCCAAAGATTGACTGGTAGAAGATGCCTATGGCATTAAGTCCGCCTCTGTACTATGTGCTTGAAGTGTTAAATAAATAAACGGGAAGGGGTCCGAAAGGACCGATGCCTGCCAGGGTTGCGGGACTGTTCGAAAGAGATACCGTGGCCCTGGAACACAAAGGGCAAAGGAAGGAACATGGATGGGTTTTAGTCGGTACAAGTCTGACACTCCCTTCCGCTCCGCCCAGAGTGGGAGGGGTCATTTGATGATTTCCCATCAGTAAAAAAAAAGACTTAATTTTTATATTTGATAGTAGTTCTGTTCAGTTTCTGTGCTACAGGGTAAAAAATATTAAGAAAATATAATCTGTAAGATCTGTTTCCAGGAAAGTAAAGAAGCTATTTAAGCTGAAGTAGACGCTATAAGGAAAAATGGAAAATTTGAAATGAGCTTTCCGGTAAAATTGGAAGGAGCGGTAAGGAAATATGGAAATAATTGAATGTGAATGCGAAAACAAATTGGAATAAATGTCAGCGGAAAGCAAATTAGTTCTGGGGCTTATTTTCTAACTCAGTATTTTGAAACTGATTTAAAATATGGTTCTTTTTTATTTGGCAGCTTATTCATTTACTTATCAAGACATAAAGGGTAAACAGAATCTATATAGAAAAAAAATATATTTATTTGTCACTAGCTGTTCCCCGCGGCTTCGCTCGCGTTTCAGGCAGAAATTACACCCACGGGCACGTTGTAAATATAGCCTATGGCACTTGGGGATAATGTAGCTTCCTATTGGAGAAAGAATTTTCAATATCGGTTCAGTAGATCCATAGATTTACCCCCTACAACCTCACAAATTTTACCTCTTTATAATATTAGTATAGATGGAGACACTTTCATAATAATAAAGAATAACAAAAGCCTCGTTGATCTAGTGGTCAATCGCGAATGCTGAGCATGAGACCAGTCCTGGGTTCGATTCCCAAGTCGAGTAAATTGTTATTTGGTTTTCCATCAGGAATTTCTCAGTAGCAGCCACGCGGCTGATGGCAATAGGCTCGCCCTCTATAACATGGATCTTAAAAATAGCTGGCAAAATGTCGGTGTACTATTGGGTACAACACTGCCTCACCCTTTGGGGATTACTCGTGTGATGATATGTTATAAACAAAATGTATGCAACGTCAACACTTATTAAAAAACAAGACCAAACCACCATAGTCGGTTATCTACCAAGAACATATTCGTTTAAATACGCAAGCGAGCGCATGGTGAGCGTGGGTCCTGTATAAGATTCATGGATTCAATAGGAACAACATAGTAACAACACAAAGTTTGGAAGTTCGTGGTGTGACACCTCGAAAGGCGCGAAAAGCAGTTGATCTCGCGCCTGAGGGTCTATCTACTCTCTAAGTCCATCTCCGAAGGTACGGTCCCGTCGAAAAGTAGCTCAAAACTTCTAAATGAGGGTTCACTCCCGATTATTTTCAGATCCATGGGTTTTGAAAATCCGTCGGGATTAGGGATAACTATCCAATAAAGATGATCCGACAGAGAACCAGAGTTGCCGACATAGCTTACACAATAAATAAGCTGAAGTGGCAATGGGCTGGTTATATTAGCCGTAGAACCAATGTGTGGGTAGACGTGTTCTTGAGTGGAGACCGCAAATCGGCAAACGTAAGGTGGGACGCCCTCAGGCTTGGTGGAGTGGCGAGAATCGAGATGACTGGCATGCGATTGAGGAGGTCTATGTTCAGCAGTGGACTGCTGTAGGCTGATGATGATGATCCAATCGTGTTGCCATTCCTTTGTCGCCTGTAACTTCGGCCGACACTGTACGGGTTTCATGGTTAGAGAGTACACCTCCTGATCTCTCCTCGTTCGCCTCAGATTGCCGTCTTATCAAACTATGAGAGTAAGGAACGGGAGTGGTTGCCCCCACCATTGTGCACCGTAATATCTCCTGCGTACTTAACTAGTCTCTGTTATGACCGGCTGCTGGAATCGAATTCCGTCGAGGGAGTATGATCATCGTGTTAACAACTGGGTCACCCAAAGAAACCATTAAAACCGACCTAATTAATCGTCACCCACACTCCAGAAACCCAGACTTCTTAATCCAGATTCTAGACTTCGTAACAGTACGTTTATGGTTGCCAAATCACTTCGATAATCTGTTGGATGGTTGCCAGAAACCATCTATAAAATAAACGATTATCACTCAATAAAAACTTGTATACAGAGACATGAAATGTATGACTTGAATATTTGATTTTAAGAATATTATTTTAAGGCTTGTTTGTGCGTCACACTTGGCAAGTTCGTGTCTAAAATGTCCATCCCTCGTTCTAGAATAAATAATTCTTTGAATCTCAAGGTATTCTTTCAGCTTCATATTGACATGAAGTCCAGATGAGAGCAGCGGCGGCCCAGTGGTGGCGGCCCCGATTTACGAACAGTAAGTCGTGGGTTCGAACCTAGGCAGGCGCATTACTTTGTGTAATTTATTTCATCACCACTGCTCTCAAAACGGTGAAGGAAAACATCATGAGGAAACCGGCATGTCCTAGAACCAAACATTCAAAGACATAAGACATCTACCAACCCGCACTAGGCCCGCGTGGTGGATTATAGCCCATTCCCTCTCATAGAGAGGAGGCCGAGTGTCCCAGCAGTGGGAACATTAAAGGCTGATTATGATGATGATGATGAACTCTAGATACTGGTACTTTATGCCGTGGTCAAAATAAAATCGTGGTTTTATAGACACCGGGCTGACTACTGAGTACTGACTAGAATTTTAAATCGGCTCTCGTGGCGCTCATTTTAATCTATATATTTATATATTTACTATGTTGCTGTAGCCCAAAAAATTCGAGTACTACAGCAACACAGTTCAACAATTACTACACCGCCATTTATGTCATAAATGAACAACTAACATCAAACTCTTAAATGGCGATATTAAAGTTCTCCGCGACTTAGACCATTAAAAAAAAACCGACAACAATGGTCGTCGTCAGTAGTCCAGCAGACAAAACACGAGGAGGACCTCCCCTTTCCATGGGGTATAAACAAAAAAATACAGCCTTTTCTTCATACCCCTACAATAGGCACGTTTTCGTTTCATGCTTATTACCTAACATAATATTAATTCTGTATGAGCTAAGGTGAATCTTTTCAACCATACGAATAAATACTAAAGACACAGCAATTACTGAAATGAAGTAATCTAACTTAAAACCTTAAGTGAAGCGTTTAAACTAAATTAATGTAACTTGTCTTAATCTTCGCTCAGTTTTAATTAATCCATTTAATACTTAACTATTACAGACATCTGTTAAGTCAGTTCAAGTTATTAAGTTAAACAATTAAGTTATTTTTTGAGAAATAATATTTTGTGATCTACTGAAGACCCCGGCTGTCATTATTCAGCTGCTACATCCAGTTAGACTGGAAGCCGACCCCGGCATAGTTCGAAAAAAATCAGGCAGTTTTTTTTTTAATTATCCTATTATTTCCCACTACTGGGCTAAGGCCTGCCCCATTCCTTTCTAACTCACCCTCAAGGTGCAAGAGAACCCTGCCAGGGTTGCGGGACTGTTCGAAAGAGATACCGCGGCCCTGGAACACAAAGGGCAGAGGAAGGAACATGGGTGGGTTTTAGTCAGTAAAAGTCTGACACTCCCTCCTGCTCAGCCCAGAACGGGACGGGTTATTTGATGATTTCCCATCCGAAAAAAAAAAAAAAAATGTGCAAGAGAACTGCCTAAACCGAAACACAGCAAAATACTTATGTTGGTGATAACACCGACGAGGCCTATACAAACCTCCACAAAGAGATTCACAAATACCAAAATAAGAAGCGAAAATTTACAGAAGAATTTATAACTACCGCCAAAAAACCTAAAAAAAACTCGAAAATCCGTCGCACAAAAGGAAAAACTTCGACCAATAAATTCACACCTCACGAAAATCTTAAAGTAAAAGATAAAATTGCTTGCCACAATGTTACCGAGATCTTTCAAATTCTAGGTCAGTTCCTGACAAAGTTTTTGCCTTCTTCGGAGGTATTAGGGTGCCTATCCATTGGGATAACGCTTTAAGGTTCCATTCAGAAGGCGAGCATTACCGCAGCAGCCAAGCATTTTTTTTACTCAGGACACTTGGGACTTCTCTTGTATCGTGGGTGCGTTTACAATCATTTAAACTCACTTACACCAACCTGCACTGTTGCCGTTTTATAGAACTGCATAGGAATTAGCCATCATCATCATCTGTCCAGTCTAACCGGATGCAGCTGAATACCAGTATTTTACATGGAGCAAATGCCTAACTGACCTCCACAACCCAGTTAGTACTGGGTAATACGATACCCCTTGGTAAGACTAGTTGTCAGACTTTTTGATCCACTGACTACTTGTAACGACTGTCAAAGATCTATAGATGACAGCCGGGACCAACGGCCTAACGTGCTTTCCGAGGTACGGAGGAATCTTGGTATGTTATGGGTGGTCACCCATCCACAGACCAACCTAGGCAAGCTCGGCTTAACCTAAAGAACGGCCCGAGCGGCTGTTACTATTATGCTACGAGTTCCTCGAGGAATTAGCCGTGGCTGATTTTTGCTTCGATCTGATGTTGCGATGCAATATTGCATGCTGCTGTTTTTTGAACATTTATTATTTGATGCTTTATAATACTTATGTCAGCCGATTACCATCATACTTCAGACTTGAAGATTTTTTCCTCCACAACTCTGCTTTGCTCGCTCGCTCTGCTTTGCTCGCTTGTTCTCTTGCATTCGCTCGCTTTTCTACGCCTTGAGTAGGCGTGTCCATTGGAGCGAGCACTCCAATGGACACCCAGTCTTAGCGAGGTCAAAAAGATTTGTCGGGATATCTTCGAAAAGATGTATTATTACTTTTTTGAGCATTCCTTTTGGTCAAATAATTGATTTGTGAATTTATCTTTTTTGACTGAAGATTTTCGTGGATTGGTAATATATTTTGATTAATCGATTTTGGGTTTTCGGAGATTGATTTTAAAGTTAATGAAGTATGCTTCTAAACGATTTCGATCGGTAATTAAGAACATCTTCTTGTAGTTTTTTTTTTCCTCTTCTAAATATTTTCTTCACGATGTTTTTTACTTTCTGAGACCTGTTAGGATTAAATTCATCATCATAAATTATCATATCAGACTGGAATCATCTACTGTTTCCACTTCCTTTTGCACACTTCCCGGTTCCAGATGTTTCCAGGTGTTTCCTGCATTTTGACGATATCATCGACCCAACGAGCTTTAGGACGGCCCTGGTTTCTTTGGCCTAACCTTGGCCAAAACTCGGTCAAAAGCTTACTCCATCGGCCATCTCTATGCCTAGTCAGATGTCCTGCCAAGTGCCCTTGAGGCGAATCGCCCAGTCCCCGATGTCGTAGACTTTCATCCGATTTTGGTTTTACGCACTCGATCTAAAAGGATTTTGCCGAGCCTGGCTCGCTCCGGCCCTTTGTGCCACTCGTACTCGGAGGACTGTCTTCTTTGTGAGCGTCCATGTCTCTGCACATAATTGATTAATTTCATTACAAAAAATAAAGTTCCTGTTCGGGATGAATCCACGATTGATTCGTAAATTGGATACCACTGGGTCGCCGCTGCTCAGAGTTTATTTATGTTATATTACTGGATATTGCAGTTATTATGCAGAGTGTAAACGAATCCTTCACATATCCGTCAACCAAGCGTTCTACATCAAACAAAGTAACTCTACGTCAACATTATTGCTGGACAACGACTTTTTTTTGGTGAGAAAAATAACGCACTCAAAACATTATGCTAATGGATACATTGAATAGTAGGGGGATTTTGGGGATATTTAAAGTGAACTATAACATAAAAAAAATTGTATATAAAAATTAAAAAAAACTTGTGAAAGTTTGGAACTTTGACTCCCAATATCTCCGTAACTAGAAGGTTTCCAGATATGGTCTAGAACAAAAAAATAATCACAATGATAGGGAAAACAAATATTTTTAAGCTTATATGGTACTTTTACACCCTCTATTTACAGTTAGTAGCATATTAGAATAGTTCTCTTAGTTTTCTTAACACCGTGTACTGTTCATGATCAATAAAAAGAGCACAAAATACTCGAATCAAGCATTTATAACCCAGCTTTCCTTTTTTTATCTATTATTATTCAATAAATTAACAAAATTAACAACTATTAAATTAACAAAAACGTAAATATACCACACAAACCATTGTGGGTTTAACAGTGTTATGCCAAACCTACCACCTTTTGCCTTACTTTAGCCTGTGTCATCCCACTGCTGGGCAAAAGGCGTCTCCCCAAGACTTACCAAACGAAATAAACATCCCTAACTAAACCCAAATATTTGCGCTAGGACTCCTGTGATAATGAACATACCTATAGGAGTATCTAGTCACACACGGAAATACGACCCTTAGGGTAATTTAAACGTTAGGTTAACTACATAAGGTTTGAATTTCCCCAAAGATTTCTAAGGGATGGACGGTTCCAAGGGTTTATGCCATATTATTATTTCCCTGTTTAATCAACAGGCTTTTGTTTTGGTTAGTGAGCTAATGTATGCTTTGTTTGTTACTAATCATAATAAAATCGGTATCTCTAGGGATATAAAGGGTGTAACAAAACCCTTAACGAAACCGAAAGCCACTTGTTCTCCCCGTCATTGCGATAATTTTTTTGTTCTAGACCATACCTGGGAACCTTCTAGTTACGGAGATATTGGGGGTCAAAGTTACAACTTTTTCACAGTTTTTTTTAAAAACCACGTTTTTAACGTAAGACTTTTGCTGTAAACACCTCCACGACCCCCGTACTATTCAATCCATCCATCAGCACAATGTTATGAGTGCGTTACATTGAGTTCTTCCGCAAAACGTGATTGTTCACCCACTCACGCCTTTATCCCATGAGGGTAGTCAGACACCACAGAACGCCACCTGCTACGATCCTTACATACTCCTTTCTCCTCGTCCACGTTCATACATCTGATCTACACGCACGCCGGTTGCAAATACTACGCACCTGATTGTATGTCCTTCTAGGGAGTCCCCTATTAGCGTCGCCACTTACATCTGCCTTGCAAATACCTTTTGTTAGTCGTCTTACACTCATCCTCTCCACATGACCAAACCATCTGAGCATACTCCTTAGAATTTTTGTTACTACATCTTCTTTTAGACCGCAATGTATGAAATTAATATGAAAAATATCTCATCTTAAAAACGAAAAATAAGACTAAAAGCTTAACAGTGAAAGGAATCATTTGTACTTTATTTCAAAATTATGTTATCAGAGGGCTTTAATAATTACAGCTACACGGGTCGTCTTCAAGTTTAAGCAGCCCTTGCTAAGGTTGTTCAGTTAATTGGTGACCATCCAATACGTACCGAGTTTCCTCCGTGCCTCGGAAAGGACGCTAAGCTATTGGTCCCGGCTGATAATTTGTAGATCTTTGAAGTCGTTACAGGTAGTCAGTGGCCCGAAAGCCTGACAACCAATATTACCAAGGGGTATCGCATTACTCAGTACTAACTGGGTTGTGGAGGTCAGAAGCAGTCATCACCATCTTCCTGCCCTGGTACCATGATCCTTGGGGTTGGCGCAATACGTTTTCTTTTTCTTCCATTCTGCCCTGTCAAACGCTACGATATCATTATCTCATTTTTCCTTCATTTCATTCCACGGTCAAAATTCACTCTGAAGTATTAATACTATCACGAAAATCGTATAGCCATAAAAATAATACCTCCTGAGAATTTGTCACTTACATAATAATCTTGCGAGAAAAACGTTCTCCCTAATCCATACCTACAGCTCTGCTACCCCCTATGTTTGCACAACTCCCCTATTCACCCTATTTGAGTAAACAAGCTGTACAAACATCTTAATGAGCCATGTAAGCACAAGTATATGTAGTAAATATGTGACAGTTAACATGGTATTACATCAATACAGGCAGATGTCGCTGGGGAGTTTTCTTCGGCCATTTTGCCCTAGAAAAATAGTAGGGTGTGGAGTTGGGTGGGTGTTTCAGGACCTGTCTTGTGTGACGTTTAGGCAAGCACTTTCATCAACATCATCGTCAGCCTACAGCAGTCCACTGCTGAACATAGCCCTCTTCAATCGCACGCCACTAAACTCGATTCTCGGCAACTCTCATCCAGTTGCTACCAGTCACCCTGCGAAGATCGTCGCTCCAACGAGCCTAAAAGTATCCCACTGCAATCAAGAACACGTCTACCCAACGGTCATCGGTTCTACGGCTTAAATGGCAGGCCCATTGCCACTTTGGCTTACTTATTCTGTGAGCTATGTCAACAAATCTGGTTCTCTGTCGGATCACCATGTTCCAGATGTGATCCCTCAGAGAGACTCCAAGCATAGCCCGTTTCATTACTCGCTGAGCGATTTTGAAGATTAGTCTTCAGCAAGCAGCGCAAGGCAAGCATTTTACTTTGTACTAGCTGATGCCCGCGGCTTCGCTCGCGTTTTGGTTGGAAATTATCCCACCGGCACGTTGTAAATATAGCCTATCGCACTTGGAGATAATGTAGCTTCTTTTTAGTGAAAGAAATGTCAAAATCGGTTCAGTAGATCCAGAGATTACCCCCTACATACAAACTTACAAACATAGACCGCCGCATCGCTTCGCCGCATTTGGGGCGCGAGTGTGTGTATAATGTCAACGTGTTTTATTTATTTTAGTGTCTGTTTGTGAATATTATATGGATTTTCTAACTGGGAAATAAATATTTCATTTCATTTTTCATAGAAACTTACAAACAAATTTTACCTCTTTATAATATTCGTATAGATAAATTCATCAATCATCACCGCTGCTCTCTAAGATGATGGCTTTCAGAAACCTATAGCAACAAACAATAAATCGGGTGATAAATCGTAAAACGTCATTTATATTATACTCAAAATATTGTGCTAATGGATGTATTAAATAGTAAACGGGTCATGGAGGCATTTAAAGAAAAATTATACAATAAAAACTAGTATAAAAAAATTGTGAAAAATTTGGAACTTTGACCCCCAGTATCTCCGTAACTAGAAGGTTCGCAGGTATGGTCCAGAACAAAATATTGATTGCAATGACGGGGAGAATAAGTGCCTTTTGGCTTCATTAAGGGTCCTTTTATATCCTGTATGTTTTCTTTAAGGAAGGAGATGGCGGGACGAACTCGACTCTTTTCACAAACATTGACGAGTAACAGCACTAGATAGGGATAAGTCATAAGTCATTTAATCATTTGTTAACACAGGTACAATAAATAGTTGTTATAAAACATTACAAGCGCTATGTTATGCCCGAAGGCGTACAAATATTCATAGAGGTCATTGACATTAAAATTGATAACCATAAAAATTATATTATTGGAATGCATATATTATAGTATTAATTGATTTTGACAAAAAATAAAAAACAAAGAAAATTAAATAATAATATAAATGTCAAAGAGTCAGTGTAATTAAGTCAAAATTCAAATTATCTTTAAGCAAAATAAAAAAGGGAAGACAATTATTAAAATAATACAAAAATGTTACGTGAAAAATGTCAAATTGAATTGGACTTAAAGACAACTACCTACTACTATGGTCAAAAACAGTCATTACATTTTGTCTGTTAAAAACTCCGAAATGTTGTAATATGCTTAATTCAACAGCAAAGATTTAAGCCTTTTCTTAAATAAGAGTATGTTCAAATCCTTAATTGAACTTGGTATGTGGTTGTATATGATTGGCGCCATACAAACAAAACACTTTTATGCATCAACGCTGTGTGGGACCTTTTTAAGCACAAGTTATTGTTCTGTGGTCGAGTTCGTGTGTTATAAAATGATATTTTGTCAAACAGGTCTAGATTGGTCTTAACAAATACAGCTACCTCAAAAATATATAAACACGGAAATGTCAACAATTTGTATTTGTTAAAGAATGGGATAAGTGGAAAGAGGGAGGGAGGCCTTTGCCCAGCAGTGGGACACAAATGGCTAATAATGATAATAATGTTTTCCTAAAACTACATAGTTCAAGCTCCACGCGAGTGAAGCCGCTGGAAAAGCTTGTAACACGATGTCGATGTCATCATGTGTATAACTACGTGAACTCATCCTTTTTTGACAAGACAAACTTTGTCGGTTTGCTAGCGCTAATACAAAATGAAGTTGTTCACGCCAGCTCTCTAACTAGCCGAGTTGCGGTGGTGTCAACAGTTTTGTGGGGTAGTTTTAACGGTTATTTTTGAACTGAAAGTTGTTGGGTTTCATGTATTTTTGTTTTTAGTGAGTTATTTTTAATAATATAGATACTCACTGTGGTATTTCGTTATCACGTGTGTGTTAAAAATAACTCTGATCGTGACATAAAAATGAATCGAACAAACAAAAGTCACCGACTTCCGAAACTAAAGTTATTTTGTACTTTTTGGAAGTCGGTTGTATTTTTGCATAAAAGTTTTTTATTTTTCCATTTTTGGTTATTCCAAAAACGGTGACCTAACAAAGGATACATGAAATTTTGAGTTCGTGGTTTGTACCAATCTTCCCGTGTCTATGGAGTTTTTGTCTGAATCTATACTAATACAGGTACTAAAGAGGTAAAGGAGGTGTTTTTTCCCCCATACAATTGTGGCCAAACAATGTACCTTAACAATAAAGGTACGAAGTTATAGGAAAAAAATCGCAGATTCTGAAGAAAAAAAAAATTGGATTTATTAATGCATTTGTACCACCTGAAATTGTCGATCAAAGATGCTAAAACTTGCAACCCAAGAATTTTAATCTGGCAATATCGTGATTCATTTCTCCGATGATGCATTTCGTTACCTACTTAAGGTATGAAAACCTAAAAATATACTATTTAGAATTTAGTTTTGTATTAAAGATAGGTTATTTTTTCCCGGAACACTTTTTTTGTGAAACATTATGGGATCAAGAATTTAAAAAATACATTTATTTCACATTTCAGATTATTTTTTGCGTTTGGTTAGCTACTGGCCAAAAGACAGTGCTCCAGGGTCGATAATTTACTATTTTATTCCTTTTGTTGTTGTCGTTGTCAATATTGTCATTCAGAATGTTCAAATTATTCTAGCCCTTGTCAGACGACCGATCCCGAAAGAGTTTAATATTTTGACAGATGGAATAGTTTGACAGCCGCCAGCGCTGTTAGGAACGTTTCTTTGAACGCAGTTACGATTCGAGGTAGTGTTTTTTCATATTCTTTTATTTCTTAATCTATCGAATATTGAAGGATTTAAAATACTGCTAATAACACAATGTATTGGAAAGAATTTAAATAGTAATTTGTACCTCGGTACATGTTTTGGCCGAAAAAAAAACACCTCCTTTGTGAGGTTGTCGGGGGTAATCTCTGGATCTACTGAACCGCTAAAGAAAATTCTTTCACTAATAGGAAGCATCATCCCCGAGTGCTATAGCCTATATTTACAACGTGCCGCGGGATATTTCCGACCAAAACGCGAACGAAGCCGGGGGCATCAGCTAGTTATTTATGTTTTTTATTTAATTTAACCCTGTATGCTACTTACTACTGTAGCCTCCTACACGTTCATACATCTAGTCATATAAACGAAAATTCACTCTCCTAATAAACATACCTATTTTAATATCACATATTCCAACAGTTGTACTGGAGCTTGATTGTAGGTCTGTGTAACTACACATAGAACAGCTCCAAATGGCTACACCTGCATAGTTTGCACAGATTTGACAGTAAACAGACGCGTTTGTAGCTTAATTAGGTGGGCTGCATGAAATCTGCATGATACAGGGACTATATAGTACACACGGTGGCATATGAAGCCGTACATTTCCAATATAACTTGGCCTCACTTTGTATAGATTTCCTATCCGCATAAACTGGTTTTGTATAGCTTGATTGGCCGTACATACCCATGACAATATAGCTGTATTAATTTAATGTAGCTTCCTGTTGAACAACCACTATGTAGGTACAACCCAAGCGTCTGATGGGAATTTTCAACGGTAAAAATAACGGACATGCAGGCTAAGTTATTTGTTAAAGTTCGGTGCATGCCTTGACCACCGAATTTTCACAAATCATTTCAAAGTTCGTTTCGTTATTCGCGCTCGAAGGGTTCCGAACAGTAATCTCAACAAAAAAAAAAACACGTTTGTTGTACGGGAAAATTAAATATTTATTTTATTATGTTTTTAGTATTTGTTGTTAAAGCGGCAACGGAAATACATCATCTGTGAAAATTCCAACTGTCTAGCTAACACGGTTCATGAGATACACTGGTGACAGACAGACAGACGGACAGTTGAAGCTTAGTAATAGGGTAACGTTTTTACCCTTTCGATACGGAACACTAAAAAGGTGACATATGGTTAGAGTAGATATCTTCATAAAATATGTAAATGTTGCATGATGTTAATAATTTTTCATATACGTAATCTTTCTAAACATCACTTCGAAATTCGAACGATGTCTTGTTGTCAATCTGCGATGATTTACTTTAAAAACAAATGAGTTCGCTTTCGTTGACGACCCGAATGGCGCAGCGGTAGTGAGGCTGCCTTACGTTCTTAGGGTCCCGGGTTCGAATCCCGGTAGGAGCAAATGTTTGTGTGATGAGCATGGACATTTGTTTCCGAGTCATGGATGTTTATATGTATAATAAGTATGTATTTACAAACAAAAAGTATCTATGTAGTATTATCAACTATCTGGTGTCCACGACACAAGCCGCGTTGTGTGGCACCTAGATGGCGCTGTGTGTAATGTCCAGCGATATTTATATTATTATATTTATAATGAGGGCTATCATTTTTGAACCCACCAGATGTCGCCACTGTCGCGTAAGGTTATGTCAATAATTCAATTTTATGATTTACAGTACCAACTTCATAAAAAAGTTAATTTTATTTTATAACAACATAGTGTAAACTTCAGATACATTTTTATTTACAATATTCTCCCTAAAATTAGCAAGGATGAAACATTTAAAAATTTATCTAATGACATATAAGATCCTAAGTTGCTACTTAAAATCTTCAAGTCTTAATTTATCAGGAATAGCTCAATCTAGACCACAATCGTGAATATTAGCGCGTTGCGTACTTTTTTATCACGTATTTTTAATACGTGATAAAAAAGTACGCAACGCGCAAATCTGTGACATTTCCGCGCTTCACTAGCGTCTCTAGCGGCGAATTCATACGCGATAGCCCCCATTGTGTGCGCTCGCTAGAGTGAGGTTACAAGTGAACTTTACAAAATAGTACTACAACTCTAAAACATTAGTCGTAATAATTTCCTTCTCAATAAAGATAGCGATACTTTGATGATAAATGCCATTTATCATAAGATCTAACTTTGGTTATGCTCTCATGAATCCCAAATGAGTTCCGAAACTGTTTTCTGAACGAAAACTTATCTTTATGTTTTCGAACTGTGTGGATATTGGAATTCGGTGGAAATTGATGTTTCTTTGTTTCTGGTGGTCATACATTACTAATAATTTTAAAGCTTTTGTCTATAATATCTACAACGTGTAACAGAAAGGGTATAATCATATGGAATACTGTGGTACGGACCATCAAACTGAACAACTTTCTCTATGGGACCACCATCGAAATCGTAAAAAAATAATCAGCTGTCCCATAGAAAATTTCAATACCTACTCAACCCAAATGTATGGGACAGCTGATTATTTTTTTACGATTTCTATGGTGGTCCCATAGAGAAAGTTGTTCAGTTTGATGGTCCGTACCACAGATTTCCAAATGATAATACCCTTTCTGTTACACGTTGTATACTAATTTTATTAGAGGAAAGATTTTTTGTTTGTATGTTTGCGTGTACCAGCCTTTTACACGGATCACTCCATGTAAAATACTGTTGGACTGTCTAAGTGACCACTGATGATTCACATCCCAGTTATTGTGTAACGCAATCTTCATTCTTCTTTAACGTGTGGTTAGTGCCTAACCTGGTGTTAGAGTTTTTATGCCGCCCATAGGCCTCTGACTTGGCTTTACATGCCGTCAAGAAACATCTCTCAGGCATGCTGGTTTCCTCACGATGTTTTCCTTCACTAAATCAAGTGTAGATATTATAATATGCACATGAATCCGAAAAATCAGAGGTGCGTGTCTTGGGTTCGAACTCGAGACCTATGACTTGGCAGTCCGGTGTTCAGATCACTAGGCTATCACTGCTTGGTAACGCAATACCCTTTGGCAAGACTGCTTGTTAGGCTTTCAGGCCTTGTAAACTTTGCTTATAAAAGAACAAAATTCATTTTCATTCAAGACCTTTCTCAAAGACTTGCTAATTCAGCACACTTCATCTAAATTCAAACTACAGTTCCCTAAGTAATCTAAAATCTAAGAAGACTCAACCATCTCGTCAAACTATTTCAACCTCTTCGGGAATCTTCTGAAACTGTTCATGAATATTATTTAAGGTCAAATCGGGTCAGTCGTCAAGCCTTTCTCCCAATAACTAGGTATTTGGTATCGATATAGGCATTGGAATCGGGAAAAAAGTATCGATACTTAGGTTTTGAGTAGTCTATACTCGATACCTGATCCGATTGAAACCTGGATTAAATACACAGCATGACATTACATCTGTAATCTCCGAAGGGTTTGATAGAGATGTACCCAATAGTACACCCACATTTAGCCAGTTAACAACATAACTAGCGAAATATATAATTCCCTTGTAAAAGTGGGCGAGCCTATTACCATGGGCACACAGAATAGGACTGCTCGTTGTCTCAAATTTTTGGAAAGGATTATATTCAGCTATGAAGAGTCTATGGGCTAAAAACATCGAGCAATATTGTAAAAAGTATCGACACACAATTATCGATACTTTTTCCAAAACCCTACCAACACCACATTGATATATTCGAGCTGAATTCGCACGATCCGAAACTTTGTTCGCCGATCGATTCGGAACGGCTATTACGATAACTTAGCCTAACTTTCTGATCAATGCTTACCGAGGTTTTTTTGTGATATTTCTACTTATTACGTCAAGTACGCTTTGTGAATAAAATCTTCTTTTGGTGAGACTTTTTGAGGTTTTGAATTATGTTATGAATATCTAGTGATTTTCGAATAAGTTGAGTGCCCTGAATTGAATAAATTGTCGCAGTCTGTAACTTAAGATTAAAAAAATACTTTATATTTTATGTTCTTTTATGACTTTATATTCTCTGGGGTTGATTTTACTTCTTACTAATATCATAAATGAAAAGTTTGAAGGATGGATGAATGGATGTTTGAATCTCTTTTAACGCAAAAACTACTGAACGGATTTGGATGAAATTTGTCACATCGATAGATTAAAACCTGAATTAACGTATAAGACACTTTTTATCCCAGCAATAAGATCCCGTGGGACATTTACCGATATTCAAGCGGGGTAAGCCGCGGGCATAAGCTAGTTTAAGATAATAGTATTGACTCAAACCGCGAAGATGACCTATTTAGTCTATCATCAGAGTTGATAGCATAGCTTCCTAAATTCTTACATGCATACCTTCATACATGGTTTCTCCATGTATGATAGCAATTTTACTGATAGTTTATTCTCTAAACATCATTTCAAATTTCGAACAGGCCTCGTTGTGAATCCGCGATGATTAACTTTAAAAACAAATGAGTTCGCTTTCGAATTTTGTGTGCTCATTTGAATGAGGTTCCAAGTGGAACTTTACTGAATAGCACTACTGAACAAACGATGAAACTGAAAGTAAACCGTGCTACGCTTGTAATAAAACCTCTTTTATTTACTCAATGAATGATGTACCCTACCCAACCATTATTACTGACTAGATAATGTTATTAACAGACTATTACCGTTAACTATTGAACATTAGCTTCTTAATAGCACGATTGGGCTTCGTGAGATAATTATGTCGTAATGACTATCTTATACCATGCGTAGAAAATAGTAAGAATTATTTTTGTATAACCATCTGTGTAACCTTTTCTCAAGTATGTTTGGGTCTGCTTCCAGTCTAACCAGATGTAGCTGAATACCTGTATTTTACATTGAGTGACCGCTTTTCTTACTTCAACGTCACAGTTATTGAGTTATATAGCTTTCTAAAGAACAGTTCGGAAGTACTATTTGAAATCAGACTAAATTGTTCACAAGCTAGTCATTAGTAGTCATAATTAATAAAGGTTTCTCGTTTCTGAACTATTTCTATGTATAATAATATATATTTGTTTTTTTTTTTTAAATATAATATGTATAAATGTGTATTATATTATTCTGTACTGTGTGTAAGTATATGTAATTTATGTCTACAAAATAGTATTTTTCTATTTTTTTTTTTGTACTTTTTTTTTTTGCACGCTTCATAATCCTTTGAGTAGTTTTAAAGGTCTAAGCATACATAGGGACAGACAGACAGCGGGAAGTGACTTTGTTTTATTCTATGTAGTACTAGCTGTTGCCGCAAACTTCGTCCGCGTAAAAATTAATATAAAAATATTACTTCCCTCATTGAATCTGATTTTTTAATTTCAAGGGTTTTAATTGTATGCACGTAACCCTAATTCTTTAACATCAGCTATCTTCCAGTAGATAAAGTCCCGCAAAATTGGGTCAGCTGTTTTGGAGATTAGCTAGACAAAAAGACAGACCTAAAAAAAATTGTTATAAAAACCGTAAATGCTTTCCATTCAGTAAAATGCTGTTATTTTGAAATTACAAACAGGGGTCTTCAATTTTATTTATATGTGTAGATTATTGGCTTTGTAACTCTAGAAATTCTTTCGAAGTCTAACTAATATATTCTTAATGAAACTTCTAAGTTAAAATAAATTGGATATCTATCTAATATAGTTTAAGTTTCAAATTCATTAATGTATGCTAAATTGAAACTAATTTGATTATAAAAAGATTTAATATAATTTAATTATTTTTTAAAGATATAAATATTTTTTATGCATTTTATTATTAGCGAGTTGGCATGGACAAGCACTGCATTGCCTGGTTTGAGGTGGAGCATGAAAAGAGAACTTACCTAGGAAGATAATATATGTGGGAGGCCTTAGCCCAGCAGTGGGATAAAAAAAGCTAAAAAAAACGCCTTTTTCTGATGGACCAGACAGAAACTACAGAACGCCTCCATCCTCGATCCTCTCAGTCTTACTCCTCTACGTCATACATCTGGACATACCAGCAAATCGGATATATCTATCTAATTTTCATTAGGAATTTCGGAAGTGCCGCCAACTGTAAGGATTTGTACCAGGTTTCAACAACCACAACAACACAATCAACAATACGCTCGTCTGTTCCTGAGAAAAAGCGACTTGACATATACAGACAGACGGACAAGGATTTCTTTTTCCTTTTGAGATACGGAACCCATACGTTTTGCGCCAACCTCAAGTGATTATGTAGAATGTTAGGCTCATACATTATTTATTTCTTGTTAGACCAATTATTTTTATTTTTTTAAGAAATTATTGTACAGAGGTGTTTCTTAATTCTAAACACGCAAACTTTTACGTTTGATGGCGAGAGGCGCTCTTTGACATAGATCTGTCATACTGTTATGTTTGAATCATAAATAATGTTATACAGTGTAGGTATTTAGTTCTGTTTGCTATCCTGTATAAAGTATTTAATTTTGTCTTAAGTGATCTTTTACTAACTTTTACTTTTCCTCGTAATAAATCTATTTTGTTAAACACTTTAGATACCAAATACTTAGATGTTCTCTTACCATAATAATTTGTTATCTGTGGTTGAACCAGTCTGTTCTCTCTAACCCTACGTGTGAATATTATAAAATTAAGTATATAAATAAAATAAAATATAAAAAAAATATAAAATATAAAACAAAAAAAAATATATATAAAATAAAATATAAAATAAAATATATAAATAATTAATAGGCTCAACTGCTATTACATGGGATTTAAACATAACTGGTGAAATGTGGGTGTACTTTTAAGTACACTTCTGCCTACCCTAACCCTACGGCGGACAATGGCAGGACGATGTAAATGTTACTTACATTTTTAAACTGTTTCTGAAAAACCTCGATTGGTGCTACAGGCAAGATGTAACGTAACATAATCTATATTTATACTAATATTATAAAAAGGTAAAGTTTGTGAGTTTGTCGGGGGTAATCTCTGGATCTACTGAACCGTTTTTGATTTTTTTTTTCTAATAGGAAGCTACATTATTCCCAAGTGCCATAGGCTATATTTACAACGTGCCCGTGGTATCGGGGGTACATTATCCCCGAGGGCCATATGCTATAATTACAATATGCCCGTGGGATAATTTCCGGCCAAAACAAACGCGACCGTAGCTACGGGCAACAGCTAGTATTATAAAATCACATAAACATTTTATTCCACCAACAGAAAAACACATCGTGTTATCAATTTTCTTCGTCTTGGCAATAAAATATCAATTTCGTTGAATTTATGGCGTGTGCGGGATAGAAGGAGTGAGACTTGGAATTATTTATTATATGAAATTGATTTATGCTTTGTTGTTGAACAAACAGTCTTACCAAGAGGTAATAAAATTTTACTCAGTAGCTGGTAATATAACAGTGATAATAATAATTTAAATATATCTTATTTAAATTTAAGCGTATTCTCACAAAAATATTAATAGATTTAAAATACTTTTAGAGCGTACTTGAGTTCCTAGATTATAAGTTGTAAGTCCTGAATTATAATTATAAATAATAAAAAATTTAATAAAATTACAATTGAATCAATTTAATTCAATTTTTATACTGCATGCATGTTTCAAATTAATCAATTTTTCTTTTATTTATAATTGTTATTTAACTATTTATGTAAAATTTGCACGCCGAAATTAGTGGCAGAATAAGAGAAATATACTTTATCTTTCAGATTCTCCTGTACCTTATTTACGCAAATAAATGATTTTTTGGTTTTGATTTGATTTGATAGCCTAGTCGTGTGACCGTCAGACTGCCAAGTCCGGTGTCGATTTCGAACCCAAGACCTCTGATTTTTTGGATTTCACAAAGAAAGAAAGAAAAACATATTTATTTGGCTCACAACAAAAAATAAAATAAAAAACTTAAATCTAAACAGGAAAAAAACAAGAGATAATTGTGTTACTTGTTTCGGTGCAGAAAAACAAAAATTGAAGGAAAAGTCACTCAAAGACTTATTTTTTTGTCCCATCATTTCATCATCTAAAATTATTAATCAAATCATTTGGCCGGATTCTTCTTTTGTTTAGTTTTACTTAGAAAGTACTAGTGCGTGTCAAATTAACTTCTTTGATAACTTTCAGTTACCTCAATTACCAAGTTTGTCAAAAGGAAATTGGTAAAGTTTAGGCTGTGCTTTGGTGGAGACTTCTGGCTCTTTCGTCGAGATTTCAAATTTGAAGTCTTCATTGAAGAATTCGCAAAGAGACATAAAACATGAAATGTATGTATGTCTTTTCAAATAAGTCCATTGCTTTTCTGTAAAATTCACTTGGAACCTCACTCAAATGAGCACACACAGTTCGAAAGCGAACTCATTTTGTTTTCTAAGTAAATCATCACGCGGATTCACAACGAGATACCGTTCGAATTTCGACGCGATTATTGTTGACCAATATCACTGACATTTAAAATACCATAGAGCGAGTTAAAAAGAAATGTCTGACGAAGCCAACCAGTTGGTTATTGCAATTAAGTTACGATGTTGTTCACTTTCGTAAGCTAGAATGTATAGCGTGTACTAGAAAGATGATGTGGACATATTTAAGGATCTGGTATAGACCATCAAACTGAACTGGTTTCTCCATGGGATCAATACCCTAATCGCGAAAAAAAAATCTGTTGCCCATATAAAACTTCAATACCCACTCGACCCAAATGTATGGAATAGCTAATCTGATCACTTGGAGACACCATTAAATATTATGATCATACCTACCTGGTACGCGCTGTATAAAAATTTGAATAAATATATTTTTTGCTACAAAAGATAATTTTGAATTATAATATTTTCACAGGAGGTCACGGCGAAGGTGGTGTGACGATCTGATCTCGTTTGCAGAGCGAACATGGCCAGATATTGATAGATACGTTTGGAATGATAAAGGGCAGGCCTTTGCCCAGCTGTGGGACACTCAAATAGGCTAAAAAAATACCTATATATTTTAACACCACCAACAGAATCCGATACCTAGAATTGGTCCGCTGACTTTCGGACAGCCACGCTTATAATGCTTAATTAATTCCAAAAAGTTTCGCTCACCACGGTCGTAATTCAAGTCAAATTGACTGGTACTAACGAAAGTTTGTTCCAAAAATAATAATTAACGTTTACGCTGTCTGCAATTAATTTTAAATTTATTATGTTCCGTGGCAATGTGATCAAAGTGTCCGGCAGTAATTTATGGTGGGTGTCGTTTCATTAAGTCATGGTTTAATTTTGTTGGTGTTATGATGAGGTTTCAATTCGTCAAAAAGGGCTTATAATTAACGAACCACCAGCAAAATGTAACGCCAAAAAATCAGTTTTGATTGCCAAAATTAGTAAATGATCACCAAATTTAATTCCCATTTTATCGTGAAACTAAAAATTTATTTTTTTAATTAATGACCACCAGAATTTGAACTGTTATGCTCTTGCATCCGAGCCGAGGGAGACCAGGTCGACGGAGCCCCACTAGGCGGGGTTCCTACTTCTGAATGGTTTATAAAAAATAACCTAATCCACCTAATAACCTTCTAACCTAATCTATCCGTGTCGGGGTGCCCCAAGTCGTCCTAGGCAAAACTAGTTTGTCATCAACCACCTCATTAAAATTTGGTGCTCATTTACTATTTTAGGTTATAACATCTATCGCCTAAAGTAAATGAGCACCACAACAGTAAGTGGTCACGAAGTTATTTTTGGTGGTCATTATATTTTCCCCCATCAAAAAGTATCAACAAAAAATTGTGTTATCAAAATATGATGAAGTAAAAAAGATTAGAATAAGACTCATCATTCTCTTGCCCTTCTCCCAATTCATTGGCGGTCGACGCAGCATGTCTTCTTCTTCTATACTTCCCTATTACTCGTCATCTCAGCAGACACCTCCTTTCTTGCAACATCATCCTTTATACAGTCCATCCATCGATGGACTGTATATGTGACCATACTCAAACTTTCCTCATTCCTCCGCATCACATGGCCAAGTTACGGAAATCAATCGCCACACAACTTTTCAGTACGAATGTCATAATAATATTATCGTCTTAACCGTTTTCTCAGCAGTGACTAGCCATTGATACAGAAGATGTGTGTGCGTAGACATAGGTGCACTCTTTTTTTCCTAATTCTCGTAGTACGATGGTACGGTAATCCGACACAACTGGAGAGAGATCAGGTGCAGCGCACAGTGGTGTCATACACCTAACTTCCAAACTCCAGGTTGCGAATTTTCTACTGGAAACCTGCAGCACCGCTTCATCAAACCCTACCTACGTCCCTTTGTGCGTATTGGCCTTGTTTTGTTTTATCTCCTGCTGATATGGAGGGAAGTGGAAATTATGTTTTTCCTAGCGGGCTATGAAGAGAGCTATGCTCGGCGTCTATCACACTGACAGATAGACTGTCAGACAGACTGACAGACAGATTAACAGGCTAACTGACTGACAGGCAGACTGACGGACTGACAGACTGACAGACAGACAGACTGACAGATAGACAGGCAGACTGACAGACAGACAGATAGACTAAAAGACTGACTGACAGACAGACTAACAGACTTACTGACAAACAATCTGACAGACAGACTGACTGACAGGGAGACTAGCAGACAGACCAACCGACTAACATAGACTGACAGCCAGAGAAAAATTAAAAAAATAGACAAAGAAATTCAGGTAATACATGTAAAGGAGGTGAGATATAACTTGACCACCTCTCTTCAACCGATAGCCTAGACCTAAATCCTCCAGCAGCGTGCTAACAGGATTCAAGGCTAAGCATATCCAAAGTGGACTCAAACTATCGCCCTGTAATATACCTCGTTCTATCCTTATCGGTTCGCTATTCCTCTGGATTTGCCGACATCCTGTATAGCGAAGGACTGTCCTCCATTGCTCCATACACGACATCAGGAAGGTGCGCAGAGTTGCGTCTACTTTATACAACTCTAGCACCCTCATGCATGAGCCATGTATGTGGCACCGAGTCATAAGCCTTCTTATAATCTATCCAACATGTCGACAGATCCCTTCGGGAATGGCGAACCTGTTGACTAATGGCCATATCAATGAAGAGTAACTCCTTAGTACCACGGAACCCGTTCCTACATCCATTTTGAGAAGCGGCCATGATAGAATTATCATCAATGTTTTTGTTAATTTTAGCTTTCAAAATGGATGTAAGAACTTAATAGAATCTCCGAAGACAGGTAATCGGTCTATAATTTTTGGGCAGGTGGGTTATACCTGTTGTCAGGAACTCGGGCAGCGACCCTGACTCAAAGGCTGACTGGAACAGGGTTGCCAGGCGAGCGTGCGACCTTGTAAACCATCTAATCCAGAAGTTGTGCAGCCCATCCGGCCCTGGAGATTTCCAGTTAGGCAACGGACGGACTGCACTTATTATTATTATTATTTCTCTACGTGATAAAATCAGAAATGAGGAAAACCGTAGACGGACCAAGGTAGTCGACATAACCCAGCGGATAAGCAAGCTGAAGTGGCAATGGGCAGGCCACATAGTGCAAAGATCGGACGGCCGATGGTTCAAACAGACACTGGAGTGGAGACCAAGCATTGGAAAGCGCAGCGTGGGACGGCCTCGTGCTAGATAGACCGACGACCATGTTAAAGCTGCAGGGAGTCGCTGGATGCAGGTGGCATTGGACCGGACACGTTGGAAATCAATTGGACAGCAACGGGCTGAAATGATGATGATACTCCTCTGCTATTCTTTTCTGATCAATTTCGTTGCGGGATCCAAGATAGTTAAATTGTTTCCCTGGGACTTCGTTGAGCTTCATTGTCTCGGCCCAAGTCAGAGGCATAAAAACTCTAACATCAGGTTAGGCACTTAAACCACACGATAAAGAAAGATTGTCTCGGTGCTTTCAGGAGTTGCAGTGGTTTGGGAATACGAGTACCGTAGCGGGCTTCTCACAAAAAAAAATCCTACCTAGACCAACGGCGCAGTAAATCAATAAAATATGTAGCTAGTATTCAGAAGAATAATGTAGGGATAAAAGATACATGGGATAGACACGTACAATCATTAAAAAAAAAAAAAAAATGTTCGTAACAAAAACTATTCCTCCGCTCATTTGGTTTACAAAGGTAGGGAGGAAGCGATCATGAGGGGAATTCTCATTTGTTTTTACGACAGTCTGCGGAATTATCTACGCCTACAACCCAAACCTCAAAAATCTAACATTTCTGCAAATTGGACCATTTTAGGAAACAATTCCAGGTGTTATTTTCAGGCTCTACAATTTTGAACGGGAATATAAGGAAAATGTAGTGAGGAAATGAGTATGAATGTCGATAGCTATAAGAGAAGAGGAAGACCAAAGAAACGATGGATGGACTGTGTGAAGGATGATATGGCTAGAAAGGAGGTGACTGCTGAGTTGAAGAGTAATAGAAGAAAGAAAAGAAGAAGACAGGTAGAGGTAAAGGGGGGAGAGGAGGTGGAGGGAGGAGGGGGAGGGGGAGTGGGGAGGTATTAAAGAGGAAGACATGCTGACCGTCGGACTGCTAAGTCATAGGTCTCGAGTTCGAACCCAAGTCACGCACCTCTGACTTTTTGGATTCATGTGCGTATTGTTTGTGTGCGTAATTATCACTTGCTTCGGTGAAGGGAAACATCGTGAGGAGACCAGCATGCCTGAGAGATATTTCTCGATGGCATGTGAAGCCAAGTCAGGCTGACACCAGGTTAGACACTAACCACACGTTACAGAAAGAAAGATTAGCTTTTTGGGAAACACTAAAGCGAAGTAGAATGCATTTCGCGTTGATTTTAGATTTTCTGATCTTATTTTAGGGAAAACTCAGTAAATGATAGCGTGATAGTCGACAGGAGAATGGAAAAAAAGAACGTGTTGCGCCGACCCCAAATAACTTGGGACAAGGGCAGGAATTAAAAAAAAACAAAGAACAACAAACAACAACAACAACACACAAACAACAACAACATTACAACATGTAACAACATTTTACAACATTTTTTTTTCTCCTTATTTCATCATCAGGGTAGCCTATGAAAAAACCGCTCGCGCACAAAGAGTTCCGTACCATTATATAAAGTCTTAAAAAAAAACACGTTTGTTGTACGGGAGCCCCCCTTAAATATTTATTATATTATTCTGTTCTTAGTATTTGTTGTTATAGCGGCAACAGAAATACATCATCTGTGAAAATTTCAACTGTCTAGCTATTACGGCTCATGAGATACAGCCTGGTGACGGACAGCCAGCCAGATAGACAGACGGACAGTGGAGTCTTATTATTAGGGTTCCGTAAAGTAATAGATAAGTCCTTCCTTAACGTGGCTAAGTAAGAAATAAAAAAGCTATTTTCACGTTTGAATAATGCGTCAGGGAAGTTTGCTGAGGCGCAGGCGGATGGCTTTACCGCTATCGTTAGGAAAAGATGCGCCTCCCTACTCGCTCGCGTTCGTGGCAGTACCAACACTATACTGAGTGTATTCACTGATCAGTGGGAGTCTCTCTCTCTATGGTGCAAAGGTGGGTGCGGCTTCATATCGTAGTTTAAATTTTGTTTTGCCAATACTAACATTAGTTATTTAAGTACACTGTTAATAACAGACTGTTCCGTTGGTCTAGTAGCTGCAGATGCGACTGCTGAGCGTGGGGTCCTGGGTTCGATTCCCGGGTTGGCAAAAAGTGCTATTTGGTTTTTCCATTAGAAATTCCTTAGTATGAATTTGGAAGTTGGCGGTGATGTGATACCCCCGTGCCTCGGAAAGTTCAGCCGTTGGTCATGCGCCTGATCTCTCTCCGGTCATGTCGGATTGCCGTCCCATCGGAATATGAGAGTAAAAGAACAGAGAGTGCACCTGTGCCTGCGCACACACTTGTGCACTATAATATCTCCCGCGCCGATGGCTAATCTGCGTTGAGACTGGCCGCCGTGCACGAAAACGGTCAGGAGGACTATTATTATTTTTAAATAACAAAATATGGACCTAGTCTGAAATAAATGTTTATAATAATAGTCTGTGTCCAGAAATTTTAAAGCATGCATTTCCAAAATCTTCTGGCCTCCCATTCCAATACTAATTTCAAGATACTCAACCCCCCTCACCCACTCCAGTTCCAACGGAAACTCACCATCTTGCACTATCAACGGTTATAGGGTTGGCAGAGCGCCAAGCTATCAACAAGTTACGATTGATGAACATTGGTTAGAATACCAAGTAATCTTGTTTGTGAATATTTTTGGAAAAAACTTTTTTTTGGTGTTGTATTAATTAATATTTTTGTTTTCAAGGTTATTTAAAATAGGTTCTTATTGCTAAGTTCTTATTGGTTATTTTTCATCTGAAAAGCCCTGGACCAAGTAAGTTCTGTTAGCGATAACGAAGATAGAAAAGTAGAAAATGTGGGAGTAAGTAATAATAAGTTCCATACATTTTGACTGCTTGTAGGGGGAGCTCGTGCCTAAATAATACTTGGATCGATCTTCAGTCTAGCATAAGCTGCGCTTATCTGGGTTGGTCCACGGATGGTTGACCACCCATTACATACAGAGCTTCCTCTTTGCCTCATAAAGCACGTTACGCATTTAGTCCTGGTAGTCTATTGTAGTTTAGTTAGTTTAGTTAATTTATTAATAATTATCAACAATTACAGGTCAGTTTTTTATAAAAGAAATAAGTAGAAACACAAGTCATTAAACATTAAAAACAAACAAACATTAAGTCATTATAAGATCTTTGACAATCGTGTTTAGTGGCCCGAAAGTCTGACAACCAATCTTATCAAGGAGTATCGTTTTAGCCAGTACTAACTGTGTTGCGGAGGTCAGATAGGTAGTCACTCCATGTAAAATACTGGTATTCAGCTGCATCCGGTTAGACTGGAAGCCGACCCTAACATAGTTGGGAAAAGGCTAGGCAACTGATGATTCGTAAATGGAAGCTTGAATGTATAGAAATGTGCTGAAATTAGTGTTTTTCGTAACTCAAACTCGTGTGTCAAACTCAGTGTTGTAATATGGATGCCTGCCAGGGTTGCGGGATTGTTCGAAAGAGATACCGCGGCCCTGGAACACAAAGGGCAAAAGAAGGAACATGGATTGGTTTTAGTCAGTACAAGTCTGACACTCCCTGCCGCTCCGCCCAGAGTGAAAGGGGTCATTAATTGATGATTTCCCATCCGTAAAAAAAAGTGTTGCAATATATGAAAACAAAGTCACGGGAATCTGCTAGTTAAAAAAATAAAAGGCTTCTTTTTCAAACACTATAGAAAAAGTTAGAATCGGCGTTTCAGGAATGTTTGATGCAGTACAGGTTTTCCAGTGTTGGAAACTATGAATTGAATGTTTTGCACGAAAACTCTATTCGCATGAAATATTTTTATTTAGTGTTTGGCTGCGTTTTTTCCAACGAATTCTACGATTATTGGAAATCTAGTTATACCGTGCAATATTAAAAACCTACGAAAATTGTAGAAAAACCTTCCTGTAATTCAAGAGTATTTTTCTAAAGCGTTGAGTTAAGAAAATATTTTTTTTTAATTGTACTGTATTACTAAGACTCCACTGTCCGTCTGTCTAGCTGTCTGTCACCAGGCTGTATCTCATGAACCGTGATAGCCAGACAGTGGAAACCACCAGGAGTACTGCTTTCTGAATCAAGCCCTTGACCTAGCCGCGCAATAAGAGCCTCTTAAGGCGTCGGTGGCCTGTGGACGGTGAGCTATGGGCTAGCTCGCCGTCCGTCCGTCTTATGACGACAGACCGTGTCGACGGCGCGTTCGTGTTCCACGCGCGCCTCAAAGAGAGTCAGCAAATAGGAAGGGGTCCGTAAGGACCGATGCCTGCCAGGGTTGCGGGACTGTTCGAAAGAGATACCGCGGCCCTGGAACACAAAGGGCAAAGGAAGGAACATGGATGGGTTTTAGTCAGTAAAAGTCTGACACTCCCTCCTGCCCAGCCCAGAGCGGGAGGGGTTATTTGATGATTTCCCATCCGTAAAAAAAAAAAAATGGTGTCGGTCAAGGCTCTTTGCTATTAGTCCAATAACCGTAATATCTATCGGTACAATGATTGCAGAGTCCACGTCCCACATGTCGACAACCTCGTGTGCTAAATCAAGATACTTGTTTTTTTTATCATTCTCTGCTTTCACGAGATTCTTGTCATTAGGAACAGTGATGTCAACAATCATTGCACGGCGCTCTCGGCGATCTATCACCATATTATTATTATTAAATTAATGAAGGTTGTTTACCTGTCTTGATGGCCCAGAGGTTAAAGCCTCGCTTCTCATGCATGAGGTTGTGGGTTCAAATCCGGGCGAGTACCAATGTGACTTTTTCAATTCATATGTACTTTCTAAGTTTATCTTGGACATCACAGACATCGGTGAAGGAAAACATCGTGAGGAAACCTGGACTTATATAAGTCTGAAATCGCCAACTAGTTTTGAGCAAGCGTGGTGATCAATGCTCGTGCCTTCTCTGTTAGAAGAGGCCTTTGTCCAACAGCGGGACTGTAATAGGCCGGTATTATTATTAAGGTTCAAAAGCGGTCGACCGTCACTTAAGTCGGTAGTACTAAATATGTGAACTAATAACTGCTTACCCACATGTTACTAATAAGTTAAGACCCAAGATTGTTTGAGGGTTGGCTTGGTCATTTTAATTAGCACTATAGACCTACATAGGTCTCGGGTGGAGTTTATAGTTTCAAACACGTCTTAGATCTTCAGAGGTAAGACCTAAACTTTGAAGCGTTTTGGCGAAACTCTAGTATTACCAAATAGTTGAGCTGAAAGTATTTTCCTTTAGATGTTTAGTATCAAATCAATGAGGTGTATCGTTTTTGAGCTCACCAGATGGCGCCACTGTCGCTTATGGTCATGTCAATAATTCTATTTTATTACATTTATATTTACTTTAAAGTACCAATAATTTCATAAAAAGTTTATTTTATTACGTAAAACAACTTTGTAAACTTCAGATATATTTATTTACAATATTCTCCCTAAAATTTAGCAAGCATGAAACGTTTAAAAATCATTTTACCTCTTAGTACTAACAAATAAGATCCTAAGTTGCTACTTAAGAGCGGCTAGCCCGTCATACTTTTCATACAAACGCTCGTACGTGATTATGCAGTTGTTATACATCTATCTTTGATTTTTTTGAACTAATAGGTATTTTGTGCACTATATCTAGGTTTCTATGGGAGCAAAAAAAAAAAAATGTAGAAACAAATTCAGTATAAGCCTCCAAAAATGGCTGTTTTGCACAAATTTTACCTGAACTTTGGCCATTTATAATGTACTCATAAACTCTAAAGTAAAGAAATCATCAGATAGAAACCTTGCACAAGTAATGGAGATTCTTAGTGACAAATTTTTATTTCACACACTTGTAAGACTTATTCAAAAACACGTATTTCCTGGAACAAGTTTAAGAAATTTTAGAACACTTTTTTCGTTCAATGTCATCGCGTTAGGCGGTATGAGGTGCGCGTGAGACGAATTGTGCGGGGTCGGGGCGGGGTGAGACGGGAGAGTTGAAAGAAAATCGCCGCTGTGGCTCTGGATGAAACAACAAGCTTTTCGACCATGCTCGCATTGACGATAGACGCGCCGGGAAGGGCCCTCTTAAAATCTTCAAGTCATAATGAATCAGGAATTGCTCAATTCAGACCACAGTCGTGAATATTAGTAAATATACGTGATAAACAAGCACGCAACGCGCGAAAACTCTATGACATCTGTCATTTCGGTGACCTCGCGCTACACTAGCGCCTCTAGCGGCGAATTCATACGCGATAGCCCCCCGTTGGCTTAATATATAGCCGATCTTAGAAGCTGGCCTTATCAAGTTTTGAATTTTCAGACACATTTTTTGTATGTAGTTCTATAATGTTGTCACTGTTTCGAACTAAAGAATTAACCTTAAAAAAAAAAACCACCTCGTTGGTCTAGCGGTTGCAAGCGGGACTGCTGTACATGAGGTCCTGGGTACTATTCCTGGGTCGGGCAAAGTGTTATAGGGTTTAGCCACGGAGTCTGGATTTGTGCCCGGTTGATTGCAATAGGCTCGCCCTATAGGGGACTTAAACACAGCACTTGTTAGGCACACCTCTACCTAACCCTTCGTGTATTACAAGACGTGATGTAATGAGTTTATTGTGTCATTTTGAGAAATTTGGTTGAAATTCCGTTTACAAAAAAAATGCCAGCATTATTTAAGTCCAATTTTCCTCTTTTTTTGAGACTAAATTTTTCGTCATCTGATTAATTTGGTCACGGTACTGTCAGAATGAGTTAGAACTTTGGGACACGCGGGAGTCATTTAAAAAGTTTTTGTTGTTTTTTTTTTTGTCACAACCGTTGATCTTATGTAGCAAGAGTTATAATGAAAAGTGAAGTCATAATGGCAACACGTTAGGTGGTAATGATTTGGCGTTGAGCTAGCTTGATGGGGTACATTATAGGCTGATTAAGCATTGCAAAAGGATAAAAAAGAATGGCTTTCTTCGACTTGATCCCCGAATTTATTCTTCGTTCGTCCTAAAGTTTTGTCCCACATTCCCAAAAATTCTTAGTTCGTCCCATATCACTAATTGAAGTTTTGCTTCGTCCCAAATTACAAAAGCTTCAAAGGTACAGTCATAAAAAAAAAAATGTGCATCACGGGAGCCAGCGTGATGTGCTAGGCTGTCATACATTTAGCATTGTATTCTGCTCACGACACGTTCTCTTACGTTATTGCCAGTAACGTCACGAAAACTACTAGGCTAGCATGAGTCCAAGATGGTATTTAAATAATAGTATTAACTAGCTATGCCCGGCATGCGTTGCAATGCCTTTTCCTACCTACTACCTACCTTCTACCTTACCTACAAACTTTTTTATTACCCACTACCTACCTATTTCAGAATTGTAAAAAGTACCTGGCTGGCATGAATTCAAGCGTGATAATATGTAGCCTAAATGTTGAACATGCCTGTAAAGAATATTTGTGCAAAGAATTGAATGTATGCCGCAATTTTTACGTGATGTGCGTTCAAACGAACAGACAAACAACGATTTTATTATATGTATACAGCGTGTAACAGAAAGGGTATAATCATCTGGAATACTGTGGTACGGACCATCAAACTGAACAACTTTCTCTATGGGACCACCATCGAAATCGTAAAAAAATAATCAGCAGTCCTATAAAAAACTTCAATACCTACTCGACCCAAATGCATGTGTACTGTACACATCTGCGTACCCCCTCAGAGCATACAGGCGTGATGTTATGTTAAGATGTTGTACAAACAATAAACATCAAAACGATTGCAGCAATCACGACAGATTTGCTGCCTATTATTGAAGAGTTCCGTTCCATATTTCCGAGGTCCATGATCAGATCATGACAGTATTTATATTGGACTAATTTGGGAGTAAACTTTTTCAAACAAAAAAGAATTTTCCAAACCGGTCCAGGCGTCTTCGATTATTCACCCAACACCAATAATAACTCATAAGTGAAAACATCACCCTCCTTTGAGCCCAAAGCTGTCGGGTAAACTATAAAACAAATCAACGTCTTATACAATACTCTCTTTACATCATCGTTTCCCAATACTATACCAAGATACCGGTTTAATTCCCAAAGGCGCAAACTTTACGGTAACTTACAAGCGGTGAGAAGACTTGTCTACTTGGCAATACTTGGCAGCATGCCCGCCACTTGGCAGGAATTAATTGCCAAGTCGGCCAAGCTTGGCAAGTTTGTATTGAGGATGTTTCGTATTGTATTTAGTTCGATGTGTTATTTTTAATTAGATTTGAAACTGTTTGGAGACAGTTATCTGGTTGTGATTTCAGTTTTGTTTAATTTAAAATGCACATCATCACGCCTGTAATTCCAAATAGGTTAGGCAGGGGTGTACATCTCTTAGCTGTCACGGTTTATTTTAACTACTTTATTTTTAAATTGTTGATAATTATAATCTTTTACTCTGGATGCTCTTAATGTGCACGTCTTTCTACATCGTTCTCACATATATGTATAATCTCAACATGAATGATGTCACCAAGATCTTGTAACAATATTTTGATTGAAAGAGTGTCCATGGAGTTTCTTGCCCATTGTTCTCCATAGAGATCTACGCTTTGGAATGGGCAACTACAGTACTTTCAAAAGTTATTATGCCTTGTGTCTGTGACTGTAGCTTCGCCTTTGTTTTTCTGACTTTCAAAAGTGCCTGCTAAGGTCTAATTGAAATAAATGCTTTGAGTTTGTGTTTGTTTGTTAGTACACCCATATTTCGCCAGTTATGTGTAAGTCCCATGTAATAACGGGTGAGCCTATTGATATCAATCGAGCACAAATCCAGACTGCTGCTACTGAGAAATTCCTAGGGAAAACCCTAATAACACTTTGCCCGACCCGGGAATCGAACCTAGGACCTCATGCTCAGCAGTCGCGCTTGCGACGACTAGACCAACGACAATACCTCTGCCATACCCTTCTAGGATTACAGGGGTGAAGTTATCAATACTAACATTATAGAGAGGTAAAGTTTGTGAGTTTGTGAGGGTGTAGGGGGTAATCTCTGGATCTACTGAACCGATTTTGAAAATTCTTTCACTAATAGGAAGCTACATTATCACCGAATGTTATATGCTATATTGGCAACGTGCCTGTGGGATAATTTTCGACTAAAACACGAGCGAAGCCGCGGCCAACAGTTAGTGTTATATATTTGAATTTGAGAAAAAATTGTGTTTGACAGGTTCTAAACATCAAACACTTTATTCAAAAGCTACTGTTTATTAAAAGTTAAATAATTTCTAAGAAATTATTTAAACATAAAGAGTAAATTAATGTTACTCTAAGTGACATAAAAACAAATTATAATTGGCCCGGCCATTTTAAAAACCAAAACATGGGGGTTGAAAAGCGTGTTTATGAAATGTCTAATTTCTTGTTGAAATTCTTTCATAGTCATTTATTTTTAATGGCTTAAATAATTTTGACAAATGATAGACATTTTTGCTCAAAATCTCAAGAATATTTTTAAAACTCAGCTGAACTTTTTATACAACTTTTACTGTTTTCATTAAAATTTTGTAAGGCAATAAAGGATGAAACTCTTTGCAGACAAAAATAAACTAGTTTTCTCTGCTATCATAAAAGCCTTCACTTCTTATATAATACTACTAGCTGTTACCCGCGACTTTGTTGGCGTGAAAACTCTGATGCATTTGCGTGAGAATAAAGAAAAACAAATATCTTATGGCCTTCCCCAGGATATAATCTATTACCTTGCTAAATTTCATTACGATCCTAGCAGCCTTTTAGTCGTGAAAGCGTAACAACAAACAAACGGAGTTACTTATTTTATTGAAAAATAAAATAAGTATACAGGGTGTTACAGGACCCTTCACGAAGCCGTCAAAGAAGCAAACTAAGTACCTAACTTTAAGCAAAAATTATTGCTGGGAAATTTTTCGGTAGGACTCGATGTAACGCACTCAAAACAGTGCTGATGGATGGATTGAATAGTTGTGGAGTTGTGGAGGTGTTTAAAGAAAAAAAAAAATATATTAAAAACTTGTATTTTAAAAAAAACTTCTGGAAAAGTTGGAACTTTGACCCTAAATATCTCTAGAAGGTTCTCAGATCTATACCTGGGAACCATCTAGAACAAAAATAAACGCAATGTCATGGAGAACAAGTGTCTTTCGGGTTCGTTAAAGGTCTTGTTACACCCTTTATAAGCATGAAAGAATGGACAAATGAGTTTATTTAAAAAGACGCCCTGTAACCCTTTTGATACTTGTACATATTTTTTTTTACTATTATAGATTATAGATTTGTAGTTTGTAAATAATGTAAATATCTTGATTGACATAAAATTCCATTTTTAAGTAGATGGTAGTGTCAATTAAAATTCGTGCCGTCGAAAATACGTTGAGAGCACAACATCTTTCACGGATCGCATTTAAAACCATTAAAAGGAAAAAGAAGTAAATCCGTGACGGCAGACAGGGGTGGATGGTTGAAAAAAACGCGCTTTAGAGTAATGTCATTTTATTCCTCGATTTTTTCTCATTTATTAAATACCCCTATCATGGGAATGCATGACATATAACTAGTCTCTTAATAACTAGTATCTTGGGGAGTTCATTATATTAGTTTAAGAACGACGTCACTTAGCTAACCCTGCATTGTCATCCAAACTAAACATGTAAGCAAAATTTCAGATCAATCGGAAACCGGGAAGTGGGTCAAATTTAACTTCTAAGATTTTGTTACATAGTTAGTTACAGGTGAAGCTAATAAAAACGTATTCTAAACGAGGTGAGCCTACTTCAAGTAGCATGGGACAAGGGCAGGAAGCTGATGATGATCCTGTCGTGTTGCAAGTAAACGGTGACACGATTGGTTTACATGGAAAGTGTTAACAATACCATCTTTAACGGTACACTAGTGTTCGTACTTCCATTGAAAACAAACAAACGTAGTACTAGAAAAAAAAGAGTAAAATAAAAAATTTAAAATTAAAAAAAAAAAACTTTTTTGTTTAGTTAATGATGAGACAAATCGAGTTTTTATTTTTATTTTGAACGTATACCATCTAACAGTTTTTGTTTGTATGGAAGTACGACCAACTAGTGTACCCTTAATAGCGGTCGCCGAGACGTCTTTATGCTTTGTGATCCTCAACAATATTTTCAGACACACTACTGTAAAACATTTTCAGTTATAATGAATGCAAATTATTTTCTAGTTTAGACTTACCAAGCTCTTCTGAGACCGTACTTAGTCGTTAGTTTTGAAAAGAAAATTTTTGTATAAAAAATTGTTGAATGTTTTCTTTCTGGTACGACTTTTCAGGTTCTATTTACTTCAGAATTTGTATTTTTATGAATGTCTGCAAAAGCTAGACAGAAAGATACAAATTTAAATGCAAAAGAAGTCTTTCACTAAATTCCACAAGATATTGAAGAATAAAATATTTTGTTTTACCATAATCAGAATAAAATATATATTTAAGGCGGGCTCCGATATAACCACCACAGAATCCTACTACATAAACTGGGAGTCTAGACAAAAGAAATGATCAGTGATATTCTTCTTTTTCTGGCCTTATCCCATCTTGATTTGGGGTTGGCAATCCCAATCATTCATCTCCAAAGATGTCTTTTCTGGGTCGCAATTGGGTCAATATCGATATGTACTAAGTGTTTCTTAACTCCAGAAATCCTTAAAAATTATCAGTAATATAAGTGAAACAAGTATTGAATTGACATAAGCTTTCGAAAAGTTAACGTCAAGCCGTTGTAGAAATACGAAACGGTTGGAAAGCAGAAAATGCCTCTAGTCTTGAGTTTCGTTCTGATTTGAAAAAAGAAATAAGAAATATATTATATCAGCAGCCTTTTTACAAAATAAATCACATAAACCGTTACAAAGTTTGCCTTTGTTAGAAGTACAACAAAGAAGTGTCATTTGGTATCCTTGTAGCATGTCGAACTTTGTAGCCTGACGAAGTAAGTTTATGTAAGATTATATGGCCCTAGCATTTTGTCCGCGACTTCGTCTGCAAAAATTGTGATAGCTCGGCTAATATGCATGATATAAAAATAATGTATAGCCTATAGCACCCGCGAATAACGTAGCTTTCTACCCGCGAAAAAATGTTTATAATTGGATCATTAGTCCTGGAGATCCCCTCTCTAAACAAACATACAAACAAATACCTCTTTATAGTGTTAGTATCGATATGCTTAGGTAGGTAATGAATATTTTTAATCGACTTCAAAAAGGCGGAGATTCTCAATTCGATTGGTATTTTGTTTTTTTTTTATGTATGTACGCTGAGATTTATGATCCGATTTAGGTGGTGTCGTCGTGGTTGGTGAAGATCTGAAGCTGATCTTCGGAGACATACAATGGAACTCTTCAAAAATAGACGGCAAATCTGCCGTGATTGTTGCAATCGCTTGGATGTTTATTGTTTATACAACATAATGACGTAACATCACGCCTTTATGCTCTGAGGGGTACGCAGATGTGTACAATATACCCAGATTTCGACAGTTTAGGTATGTTAAGTTCCATTTATTGGGGATAAGCCTATTACCATGACGTGTATCGTTAAAAATGTAAAATAAATGCATAGCAAATATTTGGATATGATATTACAACCAAAAATGGAAAAAACAAAAAAAAAACTTCTTTGAAAAAAATAAAACCGACTTCAAAAAAGTAAAAAATAACTTTAGCTTCAGAAGTCGGTGACTTTTGTTTGTTTTTTGTCACTGACTTCTGAAGCTAAAGTTATTTTTTACTTTTTTGAAGCCGGTTTTATTTTTTTCAAAGAAGTTTTTTTTTGTTTTTTTAGTCTACAGAGCTGTTTTAGTCGAAGCCTCCTTTTGGCTAAAACTGTGAAATCTAGAATAATATGTAGCGCAATTTCTATCTCTTTCGCGCAATTGTCTAACTACAAGTGCAAGATAAAGATGGGAACATACATATCTAAGCAAAAAACATTCTAAGTAACGGTTAATTCAATTTAGGGAGGAGCATATGGCTAAATAATAATAGCTGCACGCACGAGTCGATCGTCAAGGTTAAGCCGTGCTTGCCGAGGTCGGTCGATGGATGGGTGACCACCCATTAACATACCGAGTTTGCCAACTATGTTGGAGTCAGCTTCCAATCAAACCGGATGCAGCTGAATACCAGTATTGTACATGGAGCGACTGCCTATCTGACCTCCACAAGCCAGTATGATACCCCTTGGTAAAACTGATTATAATCAGATTTTCGGGCCAGTGACTACCTGTAACGACTGTCAAAGATCAACAAATCACAGCCGGGACCAACAACTTAACGTGCTTTCCAAGGCACGGAGAAAACTCGGTATGTAATGGGTGGTCACCCATCCACAGACTAACCTAGGCAAGTGTGGCTTAACCGAAAGATCGACCCGAGCAGCTGTTATTCATAAGCCAGGAGCTCCTCTCCCTATTTTATCTCCTGATAGTTTCTAAATTGAAACACGTGGAAAATAAACTGTGAAGACAAGACAGTTCTGAAATATTCTCCGGGGAGACGACGCTCAATTTTTCGGGTTCAGAACTTGTAGCAGAAAATACAAATTCTGTTCCGCTGTACATTTTAGAGGAACATAATTTTAGTATGATATTAATTGGTTTTGTATGAAAGGTATTGTTATATTAATAGACGTGTAAAGGTCGGAAATTATCCCACGAGAATGTACTAATAGGATAAAAAGTATCCTACGTCCCATCCTCGGTCACGTTCTTTGTGCCCAATAACAAAGAAAAGGTAACATTCAGAAAAATAGACCGACAGACTGACAGAGTGACACACAGACAAACAGACAGACAGACATACAGACTCCAAAGGGTTACGCAGAGGTGTACTTAATAGTACACCCACATTGGGCCAGTAATGTTTAAGTCCCATGTTATAGAAGACGAGGCTATATTGCCATCAACCGGGCACAAATCTAGACTCCGTTGCAGCTACCAAGAAATTCCTGATTGAAAAACCCAATAACACTTTGCCCGACCCGGGAATCAAACTCATGACCTCACGCTCAGCAGTCGCGCTTGCGACCATTAGACCAACGAAGCAGTTATAATATTTGTATTATAGTTGAAGCACCAAAAAATTAAATAAAAAGTAATATCAAATCATTTGGTCATCAAGAAACTCGTCCTCAACGCTGTCAGCTGGTAATGCGCCCAAGAAACTGGCGGCGTTTTATGGCAACACTTAGCGTCTGACCAAGGTAAAATTCAGCCTTTGGGTCACGGGACCTAACGACGGATGGGCGGGTTGGGGATGGGATTGCGTCATAGTTCACGCTCCCACAAGGGCTAGATTTTAAAATTCCTAATAAGGCTGTGAGCACTCGGGCTCCATAGCCCCAGAGTTTTAACCCCAAACGACTCGAAAATATAGTTTCCATAAAAGTTACTACACTTACGCCGTCTTTGAAGTACTCCGCAGCGGCAGCGCCAGCACAGTACGATGAGCTTGGAAGGTGTGATGGCGCAAGAGTATCGACACCATGTTGCGTCCCACATAAAAAAAAATGTAGATTCCATTAGCAACACTAAACTACCCAAATACAGTGAAATATGGCTCAAGTAATTTGCCACCGACTGGCATATTGCCAGAGTCAACAAGTTTGTCGATATAAAATATATCCACCAAATAACTATGATGAATTTTGGGGAGAAATTATAACTTTCGTTTTATGTGGGCTAATGGCCGAAGTGATGTAAAGTAGTCACATTAGCAATTGGCGATAAAGCTGTAATAACATCATCCCGCTTGCTTTTTTTGACGTAATACACCCACACACAGAGAGCAGCGGTGGCTCAGTCAAAATCAAAATCATCAAAATCAAAGCATTTATTTCAAGTAGGCTAGTTACAGGCACTTTTGAACTGTCGAAACAAAGATAACAATGAAATGTAGCCACAGTTCCAGTCACAAGGCATACAAACTGTGAAAGTACTGTAGTTGCCCATTCCCAGTGGTGGCGGCCCCGACTTACGAACAATAAGTTGTGGGTTCGAACCCAGGCAGGCGCATTACTTTATGTAATTTATTTTCATCGACACCACTGCTCTCACAACGGTGAAGTAAAACATCGTGAGGAAACCGGCATGTCCTTGAACCAAAAATTCGAAAACTTGTGACATCTACCAACCCGCATTGGGCCCGCGTGGTGGATTATAGCCTTTATTCCCTATCATAGAGAGGAGGCCGAGTGTCCCAGCAGTGGGAACATAAAGGCTGATTATGCTATTATGCTATTACACCCACATTTTGCCAGTTACGATTTGAATATCCATATGATAGAGAAAGATGAGCTCACGGCTAAATAACAACAGACGCTCGGGTCGATCTTTAGGTTAAGCCGTGCTTGTCTAGGTTGGTCTGTGGATCGATGACCAGCCATGACATAAAGAGTTTTCTCCGTGCCTCGGAATGCACGTTAAGCAATTGGTCCGTAGATTTTTGACAATCGTTACAGGTAGTCGGTGGCCCGAAATGACAAGTAGTCTTACCAAAAGGTGTCGTATCAACCAGTGCTAACTGGGTTGTGGAGGTCAGATAGGCAGTCGCTCCATGTAAAATACTGGTATTCAGCTGCATCGGGTTAGACTGGAAGCTGACCCGAACATGGTTGGAGAAAGTCTTGGCAGAAGATGATAATAGGGATCGAGTCTATTACTGTCAAACGAGTATAAAAAAACTCTAGGGTAGGAGGGGTGGTAGGGTAGGGTATTGGACTCGAGTCCAGGATTTTTAATAATAATAACAATCCGAGGAGGTTCCTGTCTCTGGAGCCCTAACCACCGGTAGCTTGGACCCTGCTCCCGACACCGGCGGAAACTTATTTTTTATATTTTTAAATGTTTTTTTATTTATTTATGTTTTTTGAAAAAATATGTAAAAATATAAAGACTATGCATAATAATGAATAAACGAGAGTAATAATCCTTTTATTTCAGGTAACAAAGACCCATAGATAAATACCTTAATTAAACCCTAATTAAACCCTAACCTTGATTAATATGCTTAATTTTTGATAGTGAATCTCTCTGATGTGGAGATGGGCAGGAGTCTTGGCCAGCCGTGATGATGTAGCTGGTGGAGTAAAAGTTGGCATATTGAAAAAATCAACACACATTTCCTGGTAGTTTCTGTGTGAAAAAAAACGTATTAACAACTAGCTGTTGCCCGCGGCTTCGCTCGCGTTTTGGTCGGAAATTATCCCACGGGCCCGTTGTAAAAATTTTCAAAATTGGTTCAGTAGATCCAGAGATTACCCCCTACAACCTCACAAACTTTACCTCTTTGTAGTATTAGTATAGATGTAGATATAGGTAAATTGCGACATAAGGAAACAGCGAATTGGTGAGAAGAAGCACCCTATCAAGAGAAGTGAAAGAAATGGGAAGCCCTGGCGTGCTAACTAAAAAAAAATAAAAATGCTCCATCGAATTTTCAAAATGTTTTATGTCAACAGCATACTAAAACACCCAACAATAGAGTACTTAAGTCTTATAATCTACATTCAAAAACACGCAGCCTCGATCTTTCATGCGTTAACCCACAATATTACACCTATTACCACATAACGTGACTTCAAGCCTACCATACAGTGTAAAAAGGCAAAGTTAACGAAACTGAACAAAAAATCGACCAAGCGCGAGTCGGACTCACACCCGAAAGATTCCGTACAACAGTACAATTTTTATATTACACCCGTATCCATAGACTAGTCAAAGTGATTACCTACTTGAATAAAAGTAATCACTTTGACTTGTTTACTATTGCGTTACATAAGATTCTATTTTTATTCTGTAGTTTAATAATTGTTTGAAAATAGAACTGTCAAAAGTTTGAATTCTTAGCTTTGCTTTCTTATTCTCAAGTAACTGGCCAAAGGTTGAAGAAGAAGAAAGAAGGTGAATACATCATTATTAATATCGAGCAAAAAATATCAAAAAGTATAATAATTTGTAATTTTTTTTCCATCTACCCGCATTCTCCAGTCAACCCGCGACCATGACGCTTGCAACAGCGTCGAAATATCCGGAGCTCAAAATCTATCACGGAAGATATCTCTTAGGTGACTGTTCGGGCGCCGTCGGCTATCTTCGTCAGGCGTCGGGTGGCTGCGCTGGCAACGGCGTGATCGCCTGCGCGAGGGTACGAGAGGGGGCCGCGGGCCCAGCCAGCTCACTTCATTAGCGAGAAGACCCTAATAGTGACAATATAAGTTTAGTTGTCAACCGTGAAAGTTTAAAACAGTGTTTATTTAATTTTAATTGTTGACATCAAAACTCAAATCATTTATTTCAATTAAACATAGAACAACATACACAGCGGCCATAGAAATAAAAATTCAAAACTTAAAGTGAAAGCTCCAAACAGCCAGCGAAATTCAAATTTTCTTACGTTTTTTGCAATTTGCAGGTCAGTTTCGGGTTGTATGTTGATTAAAATATGATTCGCTACCGTAATAAATATGGCTTTCCAGAATTAAAATCAATAAAATCATCAATACAACCCTCTAAGTTTACTTAATCCCATGGACTGACTATTTCATGAAAAATTAATTCATGGTACGGTTGCGAAATCATCTTCAGCTTGAAACTGACCTGAACATTCCAAAAAACCTAAGAAATTTTGAATTTCGCGGGCTACCTTGGCGCTTCCCCCTCAATATCTTATGACCTTTAATAGCCGTTTCGACCCTTTCGCATGTCAAGTATATAGACACAATTAAAAAACCAATGGTGTCTCGCGTAGATCTACGTTCCCGCACACAAAGGGTTAAGGGTCTAAAGATACAGTCCTGTGACTGACTGACCGACAGATAGACGAAGCCTAAAAGTAACACGTACCCGTTGACACGAAACCCTAAAAAGGCAAGCTAAACGAAACAGAACAAAAAAATACTCATTTTATTCTCCAAAATGGCTGAATTAGCATACAAAGATCTCGCGGGTCGTCGCTTAAAGTAATAAGTAGGCGAGACAAAATTGTGAGTGTGCTACAGAGCATATAAATAAGCTAGAATAGGCGACACCTTTTGTTTTTTGTCTTCCAGTTTCTTGTCGGAGTTGTACGAGAAATATCTCATGGCATATGCGATGAAATAATTTACATAAAGGAATTTTATTTGCTTGCCTGAATTCGAACTTTCAAAATCAAAGCATTATTTCAAGCAGGCCTGTTATAGGAACTTTTGAACTGTCGCAACAAAGACAACAATAAATTGAAGCTATAGTCCCAATCACAAGGCTTACAGTGAAAGTGCTGTAATTGCCCATTCCAAAGCGTAGATCTCTATGGAGAAGAACGGTCAAGAAACATCATTCAGTTGAGGTTGTACATACTCTGGATCTACAACTCGAAAGTTGGACGACGATTCAACTGTGCAGTTTAGATTATATAAAAATATTATAATGTATTTTTAAGATGTTGAATGAAGATACAACGTCACTTTTGTACTATCTTTACTGTTTAACTTCAAATGTTTAACTGGAAATGCCCACTGGATGAGACTTTATATAGACCGTTAAAAAGTAACTTAAATATGATCATCATCTGCATAGCCTTTTTCCAATTATATTAGGGTTGGCTTCCAGTCTAACCGGATGCAGCTGAATACCTGTATTTTACATGGAGCGACTGCTTATCTGATCTCGACAATCTAGTTAGTACTGGGTAAAACGATACCCCTTGTTAAGTCTGGTTATCAGACTTTCTTCACTTTACCTCATTGCAAGTTCAACTTTGAAGTCTCATAACTTTTGTATTTATGGAGATTTTTCAATGTATTTTTTGTTATAATTTTGCTTCTTCTTATTTAAATTATTAAACTTAATACAAAAAAAAAAAAAACTTCAACTACCGTAATCATGTCATTTCCTAAGTCGTAAAAGTTTTCAGTCGCACGTCAACGACCTGGCCATCTCTAAACATTTTCATAGCTCTATAGAAAGCACACAGTTTGAAACTTTCACAAAAATGCCTTGAAAATTATAACAGGCTTTGCTGAGGAAGTTAAGAATAATAATTAAATAGACCCAGGTGTACAAGCTGACTTTATAGGACCCTGAATTTAGGCTCTTTAGTTTTTGTCGTTTAGTCTGAAGATCAAGGCTCTGGATAGGCTCTTCAATTACTTTTAATAGGTGTTCTGAGACTCTTTGAAATATTTTATTTTGTAGTAACTTAGGCCTATTCTCTTATACCCGTATCTAGAAATAGGTCAGAGTATAACTTGAGTAGTTATTTAAGATACCGTTTTTATTCTGTAGTTTAGTAATTGCTTGAAGTTAGTGAAATAGTTGAATGAAAGATTGTTGAAGTTTTCAGTGGTTTTAGTAATTGACACAGGTTTTAATATTAATAATTGATATTAATACGATCTCAAAACTATCTACCAATGTGTGTCAGAGCAAGCGCCTGGCATTTCCTCGCTAAGGTTATAATGACATTGACATTTGACGTTGCCATTTGACATTGACATTTGACACTGAAATTTGACATTTGACATTGACATGTGCGTTCCGTTTCTAACCTATTTAGAACTGTCCAAAGTTAGAATACTTATCTTTGCTTTCTTTGACGGTTCTAACTTTGTTCAAATTCTTGCCTATTGCATTAAAAATGGTTGCATATGTAATTACTTAAACTCAAGTAATTACTTTGACTTAACTATATACGGGTGTTAGACGTCCATTCATTTGAAGAGGCTTTTTGGAATACAGTTCCTTATTTTTGTTTCTCTCATTGGTATAGTGGTGCAAGCGTTTCTGCTGATCATGAGGTTCTGGGTTCGATTTCCAGTTCAGGCAAAGTCTTGTTGGGTTGTTCCATCAGGGATTATTCAGAAGCAGGCACAGTCTTGATTCCATAGGCTCGCCCTAAATTACGTGGGACTTAGCAAAATGTTAGTGTACTATTAGGTACGCCTCTGTCCAACCCTTCGGGAATTACAGACGTGACGTTATATTATGCCTTAGTTGCTTCGGGCTGTGCTCATGAACGTTTATTCATTAAAGAGGCTTAAAGAATAAAGATTGTTCCCTATTTTTTCGTCCTGTTAAAATATTAATATTGGTTTTACTTAAGTTAATGGAATGCGGTGATGTATTTTCAGTCGTTTATTTTTGTGCTAACTCAGATGGTTGTCAGTCTAAATTGCCAGAATTTCAGTGGTCATTTTTATGAGATGGAGATAATTTTCTAACGGTGAAGTAATTTTTGAAGATTTCCAATGTGGAGACTGGCAGGTCGAGGAAAATGTTATTGAGTATTTCCCTCAGGAATTTCTCAGCAGCTACCACACAGTACACATTTGAGCCCGGTTGATGGCAATAGGCTTGCCCCCTATTTAATGGGACTTATAGACAAAGAGATTTGAAAGACTTGTAGAGCGGACACTGGTAATATTTTCATACAAACATTTTGATCTTGAACATTTTCGATTTGACACACGAATTCTACTTGACAAGCAAGCAAGTATGACACTAGACAAAACAATTTGTTAGCAAGTAGTAAAAAGTATTGGATTACGATTTTCGTCGTCTTGCCAGTCTATTTATTGCTCGTAAATATTTGAATGTCTTTACTTGGACATAACTGGCAAAAGAAAAGTGGCGAATAAATTGCTGATTAAATTATTAAGCGTCTACGTATGTCACTGTGATAGACACCGACGAAATAATTTACAAAGTTTTATCAAATCAAGCTTAAGGCCTGTGAAAGTCTGGAAAAAAAGTCGTCATAATTGAGAGCTTTATTGACTAGATTATTGATGATAATACTGCCGTCATACGGTGAAAGGAGGTAACTAACATTTTTATCAAAAATGAGTTAAAATTGATTCGGATTCAGCAAGAAATTCTCTATCCTTCTGTCTAGCTAATAAAGCTCCAATTCGCTCGTAGCCACAGTTAAATTATCATATAAAATAAGACAAGTAAAGACTATCGACAGTGCTTTAAAACTTCACTTCAGACAAAATTGTCATTTACGCAAAATATACTTTAAAGTAGTTACGGCCATTCACCGTTTGACGGCAGACTATATAATCATGGCTTAGATTTTTTCTTTAGGGCTTGAATTCATGACTTTTGGCTCAGCTATACTTTTAATGTTGCCATGGAATATAAATCTTAGACAAGTTACATAAAATGCTTGGATATACGTATTTCATTAATTTAAAAAATATTGTTTGTGCTAAGAATATAGCGGTTATAATTTTTTAATTCATAAAAATGACACCGTATCAAAATCCCCAACGAAAAAAACATGCGTAATGACATGTACTGTACTGAACTGACCACTGAACTTTTACAAAATCTTTTTTAGTTTATTTAGTAATGAGTATTCTGCTCTAAGGCTGCATTTCAGAAACAATGACTTTGGCTTTTATTTTAGGAGGTTTTAGAGATAGCATTGCTTTGTTGAAAGGATGTGGCCAAAAAACATTCATACCAGAATCATTGTTAAAAGGCGAGCACCAGTTAACTACAGCTGAACCAAATATCTCAGCACCCGCAGGTTTTCTTGTTGACACTGTGATTAGAGAAGATGAGGAATAAATATTTAAAAAAATACGTTTCTTTTTCTATACCTGACCTACCCTTACCATCGTAATAAATCATACTAATTGCTCTTATGATAGTTGACTAAGATTATTAAATAAATAAGTACCTACTTACATCTCATGTGGCCATGTGGGCCATGTGCCAGACCTGTCGGTTGGACTTAATATTCTGAATACGCATTGCGTAGTTTATTTTGTATAAATGCATTTCTATAATTCTTTTTCGATTAGTCTGTTGTTGACAAGAATAAACATAACCTCTAAAACTTCAAACTGGAATATCTTTAATTCCTGACTTCCTATAAAAGTATAACTGAAGACAAAATTGTTCAGGAATTCAAACTCAATATTTTAACATATTTTTCATAGGCAGACGCCAAAAAAAAATGTCAACAAAAATTTGTTTGAGAGTTCGCCACTATCCTTTGGGTGTACTGCTTTTCGGGAATAACAGAAGTAATGTTGTGTGAGAGGCTTAGTCACAAAACGTCTTTAACAACCACTTTTTTTTTAAACCTGGCTAAATTTTATTCTGTTACACACGCAACATTTTGCGAAAGAGACATTCTGCGAAAGAGGTATTGTGAGAAAGCGACTTTATTGAGAAAGAGTCATTCTGCGACAGCGACATTCTTCGAAAGAGGCATTGTGAGAAAGCGACCTTTTGAGAAAGAGTCATTCTGCGACAGCGACATTCTTCGAAAGAGGCATTGTGAGAAAGCGACCTTTTGAGAAAGAGTCATTCTGCGACAGCGACATTCTTCGAAAGAGGCATTGTGAGAAAGCGACCTTTTGAGAAAGAGTCATTCTGCGACAGCGACATTCTTCGAAAGAGGCATTGTGAGAAAGCGACCTTTTGAGAAAGAGTCATTCTGCGACAGCGACATTCTTCGAAAGAGGCATTGTGAGAAAGCGACCTTTTGAGAAAGAGTCATTCTGCGACAGCGACATTCTTCGAAAGAGGCATTGTGAGAAAGCGACCTTTTGAGAAAGAGTCATTCTGCGACAGCGACATTCTGCGAAAGAGGCATTGTGAGAAAGCGACCTTTTGAGAAAGAGTCATTCTGCGACAGCGACATTCTTCGAAAGAGGCATTGTTAGAAAGCGACCTTTTGAGAAAGAGTCATTCTGCGACAGCGACATTCTTCGAAAGAGGCATTGTGAGAAAGCGACCTTTTGAGAAAGAGTCATTCTGCGACAGCGACATTCTTCGAAAGAGGCATTGTGAGAAAGCGACCTTTTGAGAAAGAGTCATTCTGCGACAGCGACATTCTTCGAAAGAGGCATTGTGAGAAAGCGACCTTTTGAGAAAGAGTCATTCTGCGACAGCGACATTCTTCGAAAGAGGCATTGTGAGAAAGCGACCTTTTGAGAATGTGTCATTCTGCGAAAGCGACATTCTGCGAAAAAGGCACGGTGAGAAAGCGACCTTTTCAGAAAGAGTCATTCTGCTAAAGCGACATTCTGCGAAAGAGGCACGGTGAGAAAGCGACCTTTTCAGAAAGAGTCATTCTGCGAAACTGACGAGCGAAGAGAAAAATAAATTAAATTAAATAGTTTTGCGACTCAGCCGTGTGAGATATTATCAGTTTATTACAATTAATATTTCAACTGACTAGTAGTACAAATTAACAAAAATTTATTCTGAAAAAAAAAAATAGTGTCCGATTTACAGACACATTTGAAACACCATGGCCCACTATTTTTTAAAGAAATAATTCTATAATGGCTTTATCAAAAACAATTTCAAGAACCCAGAAATTCTAACGTTTATCAGCAAGATTTCATGTGTTGACAAGAAACGACGATATACGTTAGAATTTTGTGGAGCAATCTATTTCCTAATCATTTCTAATTAGTAAACAGAACTTCGGATTTAATGATTACTGAGAACAAACGCTCGTTTTGTTTTACACAAAGTCATTGGAAACCTTTAATTTCAATTAGTAGAAATACACGCGTGTTGAAATGAAAAGTTCACTGGATTTCAATTTAAATTACTTTTGTTTCATAAATGTCTGACTGTTTACTAAATACCAAGTTATCAACTTCGTTAATCTGTTGGTATTTTTGGGAAACAGCCTCTTTGGTCTAGTGGTCGCAAGCGCGACTGCTGAGCATAAGGTCCTGGGTTCGATTCACGGGTCGGGCAAAGTTATATTGGGTTGGGACGACCCGAATGGCACAGCGGTATTGAGGCTGTCTTACGTTCTTAGGGTCCCGGGTTCGAGTCCCGGTAGGAGCAAATGTTTGTGTGATGAGCATGGACATTTGTTTCCGAGTCATGGATGTTTATATGTATAATAAGTATGTATTTACAAACAAAAAAAAAAAAGTATCTATGTAGTATTATCAACTATCTGGTGTCCACGACACAAGCCTCGTAGCTTAGTGTGGCACCTAGATGGCGCTGTGTGTAATGTCCAGCGATATTTATTTATTTATTTTATTTTATTTATTTTCCATCAGGAATTTCTTAGTAGCAGCCAGGGAGTCTGGATTTCCGCCCGGTTGATGGTAATAGGGTGTACCAGCGGTGGATACATTATAAATTCATTATTCTATTCGGATTCAGCAACAAATTCTCTATCTTTCTGTCTAGCTAATACAGCTCCAATTCGCTCGTAGCCACGGATAAATTATCATATAAAATAAGTCAAGTAAAGATTACCGACAGTGCTTTAAAACTTCACTTCAGACAAAATTGTCATTTACTCAAAATATACTTTAAAGAAGTTACGGTTATTCACCGTTTGACGGCAGACTATATAATCATGGCTTAGTTGTTTTCTTTCTGGCTTGGATTCATGACTTTTGGCTCAGCTATACTTTTAATGTTGCCATGGAATATAAATCTTAGACAAGTTACATAAAATGCTTAGATTTACGTATTGCATTAATTTATACTTAGTAAATACATTTCTGCATCAGAATACAAATGTTATAATAAAAAATATTGTTTGTGCTAAGAATCAAAATCCCCAACGAAAAAAACATGCTTAATGACATGTACTGTATTGAACTGACAACTGGTGGCCTACCATGACGTCTTAGAGCAGGAGTAATTCCAGTGTGGGAAAGAGATGGCGCTAGACGACATGTATAGCTCTGTCTCTGTCCCACACTGGAATTACTCCTGCTGTAAGACCTCATAGTAACCCCCCTGAACTTTTACAAAATCTTTTTTAATTTATTTAGTAATGAGAATTCTGCTCTAAGGCTGCATTTCAGAAACAATGACTTTGGCTTTTATTTTAGGAGGTTTTAGAGATAGCATAGCTTTGTTGGAAGGATGTGGCCAAAAACCATTCATACCAGAATCATTGTTAAAAGGCGAGCACCAGTTAACTACAGCTGAACCAAATATCTCAGCACCCGCAGGTTTTCCTATTGACACTGTGATTAGAGAAGATGAGGAATAAATATTAAAAAAATACGGGTCTTTTTTCTGTACCTGACCTGTGGTAATTAATCATATAAGTAACTAACTGCTCTTAAGATAGTTGACTAAGATTACTAAATAAATAAGTACCTACTTACGTCCCATGTGGCCATGTGGGCCATGTGCCAGACCTGTCGGTTGGACTTAATATTCTGAATACGCATTGCGTAGTTTATTTTGTATAAATGCATTTCTATACTTCATTCTTTTTCGATTAGTCTGTTGTTGACAACAGAAACATAACCTCTAAAACTTCAAACTGGAATATCTTTAATTCCTGACTTCCTATAAAAGTATAACTGAAGAGAAAATTGTTCAGGAATTCAAACTCAATATTTTAACATATTTTCCATAGGCAGACGCCAAAAAAAAATGTCAACAAAAATTTGTTTGAGAGATCGCCACTGTTCTTTCCGTAAAAGAGGCTGCTGCTATACCCTTTTTTATAACCATCTAACAGGATAACACGTGATAAATTAAAAGCTACCATATTAATAATAAGTCAAAGTTCATTGTGTAATAAGCCTCCAGGTAGCACAACCGCTGCCCAGCCCAAAAGGCCATTAAAATAAGAGCGATTCATGAGGGACCTTTAAGTTATGTGTGGCACAAGTGATGAGATCTTGGCGATTATTGTGATGATTAAGTAAGTATGTTTCTTGGCGGGGAGAAAAATAATGATAAATAGCCTCATTATTCGTTTTAGAAAAACGCTTGGTTCGATCTTCAGGTTAAGCCGTGCTTGCCTAGGCTGGTACGTGGAGGGGTGACCACCCATTACATACCTCGGTATGTAATCGGAATCGAGATTCCTCCGTACCTCGGAAAGCACGTAAAGTCGTTGGTCCGGGCTGTCAATTGTAGATATTTGACAGTCATTAGGACGACCTAATGACTGTCGCGCCACTGACTACAGTGGCGCGAAAGTCTGACAACCAGTCTTACCAAGGGGTATCGTATTACCCCGTATTAACAGTCGCTTCATGTAAAATACCACGACCAGAATTATAGAAACTCTGTGTGCAATGGGTGGTCACCCATCCACGGACCAACCTAGTCAAGCACGGCTGAACCTAAAGATCGACCGACCCGAGCTGCTGGTATTATTTAGCAACAAGCTTCTCTCATCAAAAACTCGCAATTGTAAACGATATCTATCGCTACCCGTACTAATTGTCGCTATATATTTGTCGTTCATAGTTTTTGGTACAAGTTGACATTCAATTGTTTTGCCAATTTAAAACGATTTGACTATATATATTACGTAACTCTATGAAAACGGCGACTGCCGACAATGTCACTGTGTATAACAGCAATTTTGTTAGCACCTTACAAAACTATTTAATTTTCGATTGACGCGTCTATCTTGAATCGCTGTCGCTCATACTTTAAGCCATATCCAAGCTATGATGAAGAGGTAAAACAATTAGGCCAAGTAATTAATACGGCCAGGCGTGGTTAGTACATGCCACTATGTAACTGCTATCTTGAAAGTCGGTTAACACCTATATATAGGAAAGTATCGCTTCCGTCCAGGGGCCTTAGTCTGCTATTGCAATAGTGTCAGAATGGTCTATAATTGATTTAATAAGGCCCCTAGCCCACGGCGTATTGAAACGCGTTCGAAACTCGTTTGACGTGCGTACAAAGGGTAATTCGTCTGCGCGGGGCCTTATTAAATCAATGATAGACCATTCTGACACTATTGCAATAGCAGACTAAGGCCACTGGTTTCATGTGGCTATTAGGGATTTATTAGTTTTATAGATCAAAATAATTATACATGTTAAAAGTTATTCATAGATATTCTTAGGCAACAATAAAGATTTTGATACCAGTTTTGTACGGATCTGCCTCGCTGGTCTAGTGGTCGCTAGCGCGACTGCTGATCAAGAACTCCTGGATTCGATTCCCGGGTCCGGCAATGTGTTTTTCGGTTTTTCCATCAGGAATTTCTCAGTAGAAGCCACGGAGTCTGGATCTATGCCCGGTTGTTGGCAATAGGCTCGCCCTCTATTATAACAAGGGACTTTATATAACTAGCGAAATGTGAGTGTATACTATTAGGTACCACCTCTACCTAAGCCTTCGAGGACTAAAGGCGTGATGTTATGAATAAATCAATTTTTTCAGTTGACACACTCTGACATACATCCCGAAATAAACTTTAGAGGGGTACCAAAATAAAACGAATCTAGATGCCAATCGCGTTGTCCGTCCAATACAATGCGATGACTCAAAACGATAGTGTAATTGGATACGTGCGTGTACCCTGACTCCTATTGTTCTGAACTTCGACATAATATTTTAATACCAATTTAGATAATCTGAGCATACGAGTAGATGGACTGTGTATCAAGGATGATATTTTAAGAAAAGAGGTGTCTGATGAGATGACGAGTAATAGAGAAGTATGAAAGAAGAGGGCATCATGCTGTGCTGACCCCAAATAAATTGGGATAGAATTTAGAAGAATGATGAATAAAGATAATCTTCAAGGTTAAACGACGCTTCCCAAGATTGATCCGTGGACGTCCGACTAACCCTAATAAACCTTCTACGAAGGTCCTTCTAAAAAGCCTTCTACGATGTCCTTCTCACCGCTCTGGTTTTCTCAAATCCTCCTTTCTTGTCCAGGCGGTTTTCCTATGGAATGCGCTCCCTCAGAAAGTCAGGATGGCCACCAGTCGGTTTACATTCAAGGTTAAAGCTCGCGAACACTTACGTAAGAAGTTGGCAGACTCTTCCCACAGTTAATTTGTTGTATTTCTCCATCCATGTATTTTTATCTCTCTTTACTTTGTATATTTGTTTGTATGTATGTATATATGTATTTATTATTATATTGTAAGCTAGAAAATTTTCTGCATCATTGCACCTACTATGTTATGTCTCTGCATCACCCTAAGGTAGACTGGTAGAAAATGCCCAAGGCATTAAGTCCGCCTTTGTACAGTGTTTATTACATTATGTGCATAAAGTTTAATAAATAAATAAATAAATAAACAACAGAGCAAGGCAGAATCTGTAGAAGGCACGTTAAGGCGGTACCCTGACCAAATAACCTTAAGCATTCGTCTCTTTTCGCCGCACGCCACCCAGCGTAAGATCGCGAGATAGAAAATAGCGATATACGTAACGAGTACGCTCAGATTTTGGAATAAAATTTTTATAAAATCAAATTTAGGTCTTTTGAAAAAATAAAAACTAGCATAATGTTTATCATTAAATTGCCTACCAACTAGTGTAAAAAGCAAATCGAAATAATGGTTACTTTACGAGAAGATGCATGTCATCAATAATCTTGTCTCATTTCTGTGGTTTCGTTGTGAGGAGATTAATTTTACATTTAACTACTAAAAAAATTGAACATAACTACTATTTTGGAGTCAAGAATATGCATATATTTTATTAGTTGGTATTTATTTTGGGTAAAGAGTAGACAGCTCCAAAAAACTGCACAAAAAATGGCTACCGCCGCGTTTTGCTCGGGGAGGCGCCTTAAGCAGGTAGCCACGGCTGCCGTCTTTTAAATTTTCATTTTTTCACCAGCAAAGGCCCTTAAAAGAGTTGATGAAAACTGTGTTCGTTGACAAATATGAAAAATATTACCAGCATTCTTTTGGCTTATTATATACATAAATATAATGTCTGATAGTTTTATAGCAACAATCATCATCAAACTTAAATGGCCAAGTATTCACACTTGCAACTTGTAATAAAACCATCTACGAAACTAGTCAGAACGCAAATTGCATCCAATTTAACAAAATGGCAGCCAATTTACTGGGACACACGCAAAGGACAAACTCTTTGGAATAGTAGAAAAATAAACCGGTCAAGGGCGAGACGGATGCTCACAAGAAGGCTCCGTACCGATCGGGCCGAAAAGAAACACGTTTCTAACCTTTCTTTCCCAAAATGAAATAGAATCAAAAAAATTAAGGGGGCCTTATTTTAACTATACTTTATTTATAATATTTTTTTAAGCAGTGATAGCCTAGCGGTGTGACCGTAGTCGGACTGCCAAGTCATAGATCTCGAGTTCGAACCCAAGTCACGCACCTCTGATTTTACGGATTCATGCGCATATTGTATAATTATCACTTGCTTCGGTAAAGGTAAAACATCGTGAGGAAACCAAACCAGCACGCCTGAGAGATTTATTTGTCGACGGCATATAAAGCCAAGTCAGAGGCCCCCATGGGCGGCATAAAAACACTGACACCAGGTTAGGCACTAACCACACGATAAAAAAGAAGATTTTTTTTTATAGCGGCTGGCAGGCTTGAAAAAATGTGACTGCTGAGATGACGAGTAATAGAGAAGTATGGAAGAAGAAGACATGCTGCGCCGACCACGAATTAATTGGGATAAGAGCAAGAGAATGATGATAAGTATGAATTGTATAGTAATACATATTCTGTGAAAATTTTAAGTAAAAAATTAATAAAAAATTAAAAAAGTAAGAAGAGATAAAATAAGAATAAATACAATTATAAGTGTTAACTTAGTACGGTTCAAAAGATACAGCCCTGTGACAGCCGGGCCGAAAGCGGAGCCTTAGTAATATCCCATTGGCACCCTTTTGGTACGGTACCCTAAAAAAGATAGCAATCTAATGATTGGTGAAATTGTCTTTTGGAAATACGTTTTTGGTAAATGACTTCGGAGTTAGGTAGATGCATCTGTCTCGAGGAAAAATGGGTTCTATTAAAGACCATGTGAGTGTGAAAGTGCTCAAGGTCATCAAGCTGAGAGTCAATATAATTCAATCATTATGTAATCATTAATTCTATCAGCGATGACTCTAATAGTCTAGTATAGATGGATTAGTGTCTCATTTTTTTTTTGCGTCAGGATAAAATATGCTTGCCGAGGCTGATACGTGGATGGACTTTTCACATAGCGGGACCCCTTCGTAAGACTTCGTGCCTCTAAAATCGTTGGTCACAGAAACTCTGACAGCCAGCCTTACCAAGAGGTATTGTCTTACTCAGTATTAATTGGGTTGTGGAGGTCAGATACACAGTTGAGCCCCTCCATGAGAAATACGGGTATACAGCTGCATCCGTTTACACTGGAAACCGACCCAAATGCATTTGGTTCAAGCCATTTGATACACTGCTAAATAACCTTAATATTTTGTTACTCGAACATTCGACATCAGATTTATCGTACACTACTGTGTACCTGTGTACTGTGTGTATAGCGGCCTCGATACTTCGAGGCCGCTATTTCCTGCAACTATGTGGAATCGACGATATTTTTACGTCGAACGAGTTATAACAAAAATGCTTTTGACGTTAAGGTTCCTGTTTCTGGTACAGCTGGTTTGATTCGGTTAGTACATTCTTTAGTTTATGGAGTAGAATTTGTAGTGGAATTTTTTGATGTTTCTACATTTGCCAATCGAAAATAACACATATTTCGACATAGCTTGAGAGGCAGAGTAGGCGAGCTGACGTGGTAGTTGGCTCGTCAATCAGCCATGCCTGTCCAAGCACCGATGGCTGATGGGAAAAACGAGTTTTGGGTTAGAGCTAGATGATCCGAAATTTAAAAGACAGTTAGAACAGACTGAATGGTGGAAGATAGACATAGGGCGTTATGGCGTAGCGGAAAAAGTCTATATCCAGCAGAGGACTGCGATGAGGTAAAAATAGGGCTGGTAAACAATCTGCATCTAGACATGACACAAATATCAATGATAATTTTTTACGTTCGTCCTGCTCTTGGCTTTTTGTCCAATATTGTAAAGGATGTCCTGTGAAGGATTAATCCTCTGTACCCAAAGTGTACTAAGCACAACACTCCCTGTGAAGTATAATTCTAAGGGCAAGATTTTTCTCTTAGATTTTTTTTTTTTTTTAATATTGTTATTGGTTCTGAATAGACCCTACTTTTGTATAATAAAAATTAACCATTTTCTGTCCCAAGTGAGTAACAAACTAATACTAGGTACTTACAGAGATTGAGAGAGATACTTGGACAACCCAAGCTTAGAGATCTTGCTCCCTTTGATCCCTTCGTTCACAATGTTGGTCACCGTCAAAAAGTTCTTCGTCATTGTCGATTCCTGTGACGTCACTATTGTCACACAAAACCACACACAAATTAAATTATAAACACTGGCAACACTTCAACAACAACAACTATAACAATATCCAGAAAAAAAAACAAAAGAGTTTTTATTTCACTTTGAAAAAAAGAACACTGATTTGAATGAGGAATTAATTGTTAGCAACACTTACTTTTTAAATTGAGAACCCAACATCGAACGTAATTTCTTTTTTTTTTTTAATCGCAACAGATAACACGCGAAATATTTATTTGTTTGAATAGTCAACAAAAAAGTATTGTTTTTTTTTTTTGAAGAAATCTCTCTTTTTATCACAGACACAGTATCTCGATGTTTTGTTTTTAGAATACAGCTTTCAGAACAGTTGGTAGAATGTTTTCACAAACCTGAAAAGAAAGGTTTTCTTCTTCATTTGTTCATTTCTTGGATATTTCCCAAAAGTACTTTGTTTGATTATTTGTAGAAAGGAATCTTCGGTGCCTGCTTTTAAAATAAATTAATGGACTTTTGAAGGCGTTTACGTTTCATTGAACAGGCGATTTTTTTGTTTTTTGTTTTTTTTTTGGAGGCTGTATTTATGTTACGAATTAATGTTTTATCTTCAACGGGCAACCTTTTATCATGATAAACTAGTGTCTACTAAATATCTAGTCCCTGCTAGTGTATAAAGACTTCTTTTGAATACAGAAAGAAAATTGGCGCCATATTATGTAGAAACAAAACCAAACGGCAATAAACACAGGATAAAAGCGACGCATCGTTGATTGGTGCAAAATTGTGAAGTGAAGAATTCATAATTAAATAAATAAAAGTAAGTCGGAGTTAAATGGCTGTGGCATACGGATAGACAGGACGAATCTACAACAGTTCCATTTTCTGCCATGTGGCTACGGAACCCTTAAAACAAGTAGGTAAGTCATTTTCTGTGATAATTATCTTCCGGGTGAAATTGTGCGTTGATTTATCTACAATTTAACTTTATTACCAAAGTTTTCGAAACGGTGAATACTTAATTACGTACAATTTTAAGAGGTTGGCTGGCGATTCTGCTAACCAATTTTGAGTAAGCATCGTGGTGATTAATCAGACCCAACTCATCACACTTCGTGTGTAGTGAATCATGCTCATTATATCAAGACCTTTGACATTTCAGTACTTGGTCATAAACTGTAGCGAATTTCAACTCTTACACATTACTTAAGTACGGCACAACACGTCCACTCACACAATGAATCTATCGTTTCTTTGGCCTGAAAAAAAACGTCATGTGACGTGAATGAATGATTCCTATAATTATATGTGTAATAAAACATTAATGATCTTTTCATCTCACTTAGACTTACTGGATCAATGTCAGAAGATCCATTGGCCAGATCCATGATGGATCTAGTGACGATTGTTTTTCTCATTAGGTCTATTTTTATAAAAAAATAAGTAAAATGTATCTAATGAGAATTTTTGACGTGTAAAAAAATAAAACAAATAATTATCACTAAAACAAGTAAATTTCAACAAATCACTTTCCTGACACCTATCCTGGTGAAAATGATTCTTTGAGAACCGGAAAAGGGAAGATGAGACAATGAATGAGGAGATGAGGGAAGGGTAGTGAAAAAAAATCGAAAACATTTATTTAAGAATCATTTAATTTTTTATTTTTTTCATAAGTAATTAAATTATCACTTATTTATTAGAAAAAAATAAATTAAAACTAAATATTCCTCTATAAGTGGAAAATAAAAAAACAACAAATCTGTTTGCCAAACTGTCAGAAGAGGGAAAACCACAGAAAAATTACGATAAAGACATACTTGAGGTAAGTATATTTATCGTAATTTTTTAAGAAGTGGCCGATGCCAATTTCGCCATTTGCGAGCTGCATTTGTGCGAATAAAATGCAATTGTCATTTTGAATGCTGGTTTTGGGGCGTTTAGGTGACGCTCTTTTTTTAAATCTTTCTAAACGGTCATATTTGAGTGAAGTCTGTGATGACTATTGATGTAAAAATGTGCAGTATCTGTAAAAGATGCACTTCATTTCTATTTATGTTCGTATTTATGGCGTGATTCTAACCTTCTACACTATTGTTAGTGCGTTGGCGCAGCCCATACACACACCATCCAGTATTTTTGAAAATAATTTACTTTACTTAGCTCGTTCTCGTTTGGCGAAATCGCACTTTTAATGTAATCCCAGCCATCTTTAATAAGGTGTCCAGGAAGTAAAGCCAGTTTACCACATAATGTAATTATCCTCCTGTTGTTTTTAGTTAGCTTTATGTCTAAAGCTTTCGCTTTACGAAATAGGGCATTAGAAAAATGGTAGTGGCAACCATGAATTTCCACATCCATTTTTGATAACGCAAGCATAGCTGCCTTTTCAAAATCAATAGTGACGGTCTTGGGCTGCCAGTCTGGAACCTGGACCTTACTGTGCACTGTATTCGTCATGTGCTGACTATTAATCAGTTATAATTACATTTTTAAGATTGGCAAACTGGTTGCCAAAAACTCATCAAGTGAAATACTTGCTCTATAACTTAAGATGCTCGAATGCCACGTAATATTTCGGGATATCGCCAAACGCTTGATTAAGTCTCCTCGTGACTGGCTTAATTCTGGCTACGTGGTATTGCTGCCAGCCTTCTGGGTACTTTTCCCGTTGACAGCGATGCCGAGGAATATTTTTGATGTACATATTTTTTACTATCGTTTTAGGTCCAAACATCTTTTAGAATTCCGAAATAAAGGTTTTAGAATACAAGTTTCCAGCTTAGAATCTCTCATTCCGAGGTTGTTCTTTTTAGGGTTCGGTATCCAAGGGGTAAAAACCCTAGAGTAGAGTAGAGTAGAGTAGGGACTCCATTTTCCGCACTTAGACTCTAATATGGTCCGTTGTGCGTAGGTGTCCGGCTACGTTAGCCAGCCTAGCTCCGCCCAGAAGCACAGAAGTTTCCTGGGAGCTTCACAGGCTTCGCGGAGCGACCTCACCGTTCCGAGGATTTGTTTGCGTTGGGTAGCCACGGCCTCGCATTCCAGGATGACGTGGGCGGCTGATTCTTCGGCGTCAAAGCAGCCCCTGCAGAGTGGGCTGTCCGTGGCGCCTATGTTAAAGAGATGTTTATTTAGGGGGCAATGGCCCGTTATTGTCCCTATTATTATTCTGAGGTTATTTCTACTTAGGCTGAGCAGTCGTTTTGTTAGTCGCGGATGTAGACTTGGCATCGCCATTTTGGACTGCCTGCAGTCCGTAGACCGTGACCATTTGTTGTTGTGAAGTTCAGTTGATCTCTGGCGAACCCATGTACGGAATTGTGAGAAAGGTAAGGGAAGGAGTGGGTACGGGCCTAGCACTGCCATCTCGGAACCTCTCTTAGCAAGTTCGTCTGCGGCGTCATTGCCTAGGGATCCACTGTGCCCCTTTATCCACTGGAGGGTGATTCTGTTAGACCGCGATATACTCTCCAGGGCGTGGTGACATTCAAATATTAATTTACTGTTAGTTTGTTGGTTTTCTAGGGCTTTAAGCACAGCCAGGCTATCAGATACAAATCTGATTGCGTAGTTGTGAATCCCTAGACGCTTTACGGCTGTTGCGGCTTGTGTTAGGGCGACACACTCGCATTGGAATATCGAGCTGTGTTCGCCTAGTGGTAGGTGAAAGTTGATATTGAGGTCTAGGGAGTGTACGCCAGCCCCCGAGCCGTTTTGAGTTTTAGACCCATCTGTATAGATGCGTACTTCATTGACTCCTGACTGATCCCTTAATTCCTCTGTTGTTTGTATCCTATAGCTTTTGTTGAACATAGGTTTATTAGGTGTCCTATCACACGGGGCAGCGCTGAGAGGTTGATACTCAATCACCCGGTCCAGGATGCCTGCGTGGGGACTGGTGTGGTTCTTGCCCCATATGCCTAAGTGCATAAGCCTGATAGCTGCTAGTGCTGCCTCTTGCTGTATATGCAATTCAAGGGGAGTTAAATGTAAGGCTATCTCCATTGCCGCAGTTGGGGTTGTCCTCATACAGCCCGTGATAGCGGAACAGGCGTGCCTTTGGAACCGCTGAAGCCTAGAGACAGCGGTCGACAATTCAGTTCTCGTCCACCAAACCAAGGCGCCATATGTCAGCATTGGTCGGATCACCGCTGTGTAGAGCCACAGCGTGATCTTTGGAGACAGGCCCCATGTTTTTCCTAACATTTTTTTGCATTGGTACAGTGCGATTGTGCTTTTGTTAAGTTTGTAGTCAAGATGCCTATTCCAGAGCAATTTGCTATCAAGAATCACTCCTAAGTACTTGACTTCTTCTTTAAAAACCCTATTACTAAGACTCCACTCTCCGTATCCGTCTGTCTGTGTGTCACCAGGCTGTATCGCATGAACCGTGACAGCTAGTCAGTTGAAATTTCCACAGATGCTGTATTTCTGTTGCCGCTAACACAAATAATACAAACGTGTTTTTTTTGGTTTTGTTACGGAATACTTCGTGTTCGAGTCCGACTCTTACTTGGCTGGTTTTTTGGCTTTACTATGGTGTGTACTGTGTATATTTATCGCTACCGCTTATCACAAACACCACTCCCCACTCACGTGACATAAGACTAGCATAATTACTAAAACGATGTCACATACTCGTGATTGTACGTTTTCTACGTAAAGTTCATACAAACAACATTTCTGTTCTGATATTTTTATTTTTACCTTATGCTTTTTTTTTTTAAATTACAATCAGAGGCAAATGTCAAGAGGTACTCGTGTTTCCGTGGTGATTAAAAACTTTTTGACGATTCGTGGAAACTTTTCTTATGAAAAATTATTGCGATTATGCCTCGTTGGTCGAGTGGTCGCAAGCGCGACTGCTGAGCATGAGGTCCAAGGTTCGATTCCCGGGTCGGGCAAAGTGTTTTTGGGTTTTTCCATCAGGAATATCTCAGTAGCTAACACCGAGTCTGGATTTGGGCTTGGTTGATGGTAATAGGCTCGCCCCCTATTACATGGAACTTAAACAAAACTGTCGAAATGTGGGTGTACTATTAGATACACCTCTGCCTCACCCTTCGGGGATTACAAGCGTGACGTTATGTTATGTTACATTATAGCAAGTTAGAATTTATCACCCAAAATAATTATTCACACATGTGACCAATTTCCGTTTCCTACCTAAAGGCCAAGTTTCAACAAGTCAGCACTGAACTAGTTTCACCCCGTAGTTACGCCCGCATTCAATATAAATTAGCAACCAAGTGTTTTCGGACTAAAACGTCAACTTTGCTTGCGACGACCTAATTTACAAGTTTTGTTGAAAATTTTGTACCTGAGAATGCATAATTGGTAGGTTTTGGTATTGGTGGTAATGGGGTAAATGGGTAAAAATGTACATGAGGCAGATAAATGGCTCAATGAAAATTGTGTGGTTCATTTAAAACGTAAGGTCGGTTTTTGGATGGGTGATAGTTTTTAAGGTTTGGACCTTAACAGGAACAGATAAACTTTTATTTTTAACGAATTTCTTTCGCATCACGAATAAGCATTTTTAGAAAAACAACATTCATTGATTCATCGTAAAAACATAAAATATTTAATTACATAGTTCAAATACAAATTGAATATTTAAAGTCACTGCTTATCAATATTAGTTAAAAGCTAATGTTTAGAAAGAAAATGGACGCTAGCACTTACGTCCTTCCATTTAGAGCAATACATTGACAATTACTGTGGAAATGTTGGCGTGTAATTGAATTGATTTTTAATGAGTAATGGGGTCGCTTTTTTAATCTCGTTAGTCTTACGGTTGCAATAAACTAATGAGCTTTTTTGGGTACCTGTAATTCTGAAGTTGGACGAAGAAATTTTAGAGTATGTCATTTTTCGTAAGTTTAAAAAAAATAGATGCGCCTATTCTTGACCTCAATCTTGTCTGGAGAACACAAATGAAGCTAACGATAGAACGAGCTAACTCAAAAGAAACTTATTAACTCGCGCCTTAAATAGATTAGGTTATTTAAGGGCCCGGATACTAGATCTGTGCCCGGTTGATGGCAATTAGGTTTGACCCCTTCTGTGTCAGAATTTACGTTATTGGCAAATCGTTGGTGTACTATGTAACTCCTACCTTTTGAAAAATACAAGCGTGATGTTATCTATTCCACACCTTCCTTGGTTCCAAAGACATTCACATATGAAATTTTTCGAGTCTCTTTGCTTGGTTCCAAAAACTTTAGTTGGAATCGAGCTTTAATTTCAGAACAACTGGTTTTAACAATATATTTCAGCAACATAATCGCAATTTTGAGAGGAGCTCGTGGCAAAATAATAACAGCCCCTCGGGTCGATCTGTGGGTTAAGCCGTGCTTGCCTAGGTTGGTCTGTGGATGGGTGACCAGCCATTACATACCACCGAGTTTCCTCCGTGCCTCGGAAAGCACGTTAAGCTGTTGGTCCCGGCTGTCATCTGTAGATCTTTGACAGTCGTCACAGGTAGTCAGTGGCCCAAAAAGTCTGACAACCAGTCTTACCAAGGAGTATCGTATTACCCAGTACTAACTGGGTTGTGGTCTTAAGGTCTTAAGAGCGGCCAACCCGTCATACTTTTCATACAAACGCTCGTACGTGATTATGCCGTTGTTACACATCTATCTTTGAATTTTTTGAACTAATAGGTATTTTGTGCACTATATCTAGGTTTCCATGGTTGCAAAAAATAAAATAAAAGTAGAAACAAATTCATTATAAGCCTCCAAGAATTGCTGTTTGGCACAAATTTTACCTGAACTTTGGCCGTTCATAATGTACTCATAAACTGTAAAAATAAAGAAAACATCTCGATAGAAACCTTGCACGTGTAATGCAGATTCTTAATGACAAATATTTATTTCACACACTTCTAAGACTTATTCAAAAACACGTATTTCCTGGAACAAATTTAAGAAATTTTCGAACACTATTTTTCGTTCAATGTTATCGCGTTAGGTGGTATGAAGTGCGTGGGAGACGAGTTGTGCGGGGTCGGGGCGGGGTAAGACGGGGGAGTTGAAAGAAATCACCGCTGTGGCTCTGGATGAAGCAACAAGCTTTTTGACCATGCTCACGTTGACCATAGACGCGCTGGGAAGGGCCCTCTTAAAGTAAACGATTGGCTGAAGAAGCTAAGCCTAAAATAGATGTAAGGGGAATTTTCGAACATCACGTTCGAAATTCGAACGGTGTCTCGTTGTGAATCCGCGATGATTAATTTTAAAAACAAATGAGTTCGCTTTCGAATTGTGTGTGCTCACTCTAGTGAGGTTCCATCTTTGACAGTCGTTACGGGTAGTTAGTGCTCTGAAAGTCTGAAAACTAGTCTTATCAAGGGGTATCATATTTTCTAGTACTAACTGGGTTGTGAAGGTCAGATAGGCAGTCGCTCCATGTAAAATACTGGTATTCAGCTGCATCCGGTTAGACTGGAAGCAGATGATGATGATGAATCGCAATTTTTCCTCTTTACAGAAATACTTCCAGTTTTCCCAAAGAAATTAAAAAGTAACAATTGTTTGTGGCCTAAAAAGGCTGAGTTTCAGTGTACCATTCCGACTCATTGCCAATTTGGCTGAGTGGTTGCTTTGTCATCCTTATATAGACTTTGGTACAGTTACATTAGAGATAAATATAACTTTGTATCAAACGAATTACTTTTATCTTTTGTTGTGAAAGAGTAAATTATTAATGTCATCTTATTTTAGAGGTAATCATTTATGTGGCACAATACATGGTAAGGGAACCTAATGTAAATGTCCTAGAACTAAATTATTTTGAATTTAAAATTAATTACTTACGATATTGACATGACGTGATTGTAATTATTAACTACTAGCTGTTGCCCGCAGCTTCGCTCGCGTTTTGGTCGGAAACTATCCCACGGGCACGTTGTAATTAGGGCACTCGGGGATACTGTAGCTTCCTACGTATTAGTGAAAGAATTTTCAAAATCGGTTCAATAGATCCAGATATTACTGCCTACATACAAACTTACGAACAAATTTTACCTCTTTATAATATTAAGCATAGATTCCTTATGATTTTATTTTAATTTTTATTACCTACCCACTAACGCAATCTGACTTAAATATGACTTTATGTGTGTTATTGTATTGTATTATATTGTATAGTGTTTATTACTGTTAACTGGAGATCATATCGAATTATCGACTATAGACATGTTTTCTTTAACTGAAGTGTATTGTAATTATTGTATTTTGATAAGCTTTGACTCAACTTATTATGTTAATTTAATGTTCATTAACTCAACAGCAAACCAGAATTGTGCTTTACAGTGCCCTGACAGGGTTCATGTACAAAAACCGACAGTAATATTGTAAAACGTGTGATGTGCATGAGAGAAAATAAATAAATAAACATTCTATTAAATGTATTATTCCCTTCTAGGCCCTTCTGCTGGATTAAGGTCCAATCGTTCTCATAGAGAGTGGCCTGCGGGCTAATTATGCAGTAAAACTGACTCGTGTGCCGTGACGGAAAACAGTATGACAGTGTCATGCCGTGATGCACCCACCGCCACCGCTTGCTACATTTTGTTGCTTCTCTATGTGAGCTCCGATTCTTCTATCCACGGAACAGAAAATACGAAATGAAAATCAAAGATGGCTCCGAACCGTTTTAGACAGTGCAATTAAAATGTGTTTGGAAGAGCACTTATTTTATCTAGCGACGGAAAATTCGCATTTAAGGGTCATGAAGATCTGTGGCTGCGGGACTGTTCCGGGACTGCGGGACTGTTCGAAAGAGATTAAGGGCAATGAATAACATGGATTGGTTTTAGTGTGTAACAGTCTGACACTCCCTCCTGCTCAGCCCAGAGCGGAAGGAGTTATTTGATGATTTCCCATCCGAAAAAAAAAGATGGTGCCGAGGAAACTTTCAGTTTTTCCTTTATAGGTGTCGTTTTCATAGTTTTCGGGGTCGGTGATAACGACAATGAGGTCAAAATGAAAATCCAAGATGGCGCCGAGAATTTTTTCTTCTTTCCGAGAACAAAAGTCTCACAAAATCAAAAAATGGCTGGGTAGACGACGCGGTTAGAAGATTTTACTGGAAAATTATAGAAGATAGGTCTCCAATTCAACCTATGAAAGCAAGATACCAATTGGAACTCAATTTAAACCTAAAAAGGGACCAACAGTTTATTCCTAAGCCGTCCCATTTTATAGCCACTCTTTTAGCCAATAACACGGCCTGAAATCTCTCTACTTTGTACAATGGTTTCCGTTTCCGTTTAAAAATGGTTACATTAAGTCACTTATGTGGCGGAAGTAGGTATAGACTGAAAAAGGTATAAAAGCGCCAAAATCTATAAGGTTTAAAATTGTTATTGTAACACTAGACTTATACAGGATGACATTTGATCCTTATTAGCGACACTTTCGAATGTTGTAAAAATACAGTGTGTTTTGTTTTCTCAAAACCAAACAGGTTCAATTCCTGGCCATGATTATTGTTTTTTTTTTTTTAATCTAATGATGCAGTTTTAGTTTTCATTAAAATCGGGCTTGAGACTCCTTTGAGCATTTTTCGCTATTCTTCATAGTTTCGGATTTAGCCATCCACGCCCTCTTGGTAAATTCACCTTGTATATACAGGTAAAGGACGCAGAGAGAGGGTCTGGTAAATTGTGGGGGTAGTCCATCTATATAAATAAATAAAATTAAAGTAAATATTTGTCATTCCAAAACAACAGTGTTTTACTAAATGCATATGAAAGTACATACTTAAATTATACGGTAATTTTATCAAACAAAAACTTTTATTTTTGTCTGTACCTACATTTGTATGTTGGTCCGGCTAGTCTCCGAAACGGCTAGACCGATTTTGATGGGACTTCTCTGGCAGATAGCTGATGTCATAAAGAGTAACTAAGGCTACTTTTATGTCCTGCCAGGGTTCTGGGACTGTTCGAAAGAGATACCTTGGCCCTGGAACACAAAGGGCAAAGGAAGGAACATGGATGGGTTTTAGTCAGTAAAAGTCTGACACTCCCTCCTGCTCCGCCCAGAGCGGGAGGGGTTATTTGATTATTTCCCATCGGTAAAAAAAAGGCTACTTTTATGTTCGATAAAGATTTAGCGTTCCTTGCGAAAAAATTAAATCCCTTGATATTGTTAAAAAAAATCCGATTCAAATTGGTAGTCATATTTTTATAACTAGGCGTTCCCCACGACCTTTGTTTACCTGAAATTATTATACAATCACTATAAAGTATAAAACAAAGTTGCTACCCGCTGTCTGTCCCTATGTAAGCTTAGATCTATAAAACTACGCAACGGATATTGATGCCTTTTTTTTTAATAGATAGAGTGATTCAAGAAGAAGGTTTATATGTATGATGATTGCACCCGTGCGAAGCCGGGGCGGGTCACTAGTATTAAATAAAAGTAGCCTAAGTTAATCCCTACTACATCAGCTCTCATCTGCCTTGTACCTTTGCTAGTCGCCTTTCCTTGAGTGTCTCAACATGACAAGACTGCCATATACCAACCGATATGAATGAAATCATCTGTAAAATAAACGTTGTGGAACTGGCTAAAAGATTAGCTTTTTGTTACTAGGTAATAGGTAGGGTCTCCGGCCTGAAATATAGCTCAATTTAAACCCTACGTTGGCTTATTATCTACATAGTTTGACAATTTGTACACTCAAAATCTCTTTCCACACGCACACATACGCACACACACGCACACGGGCACACACACTCTTATACAAATTGTAAGGGAAGAGCGGAGCCTTCAACTACAGGCATTTTCTATGCCCAAATGGAGACTCCTTGACATGATATGTAACCCAAATTGATAGGTACGCAATAAACTTATTTTATTGTTACTTTTTTTTATAATAGTTCCATATTTAAAAAAAAAAACCAACCGTTTGCCCACGATTTCCGTCAGGATTAGTCTTAAACATTAAAATAGTAAGCTCCACACCAATTTTCGACGCCTAAAGAAGTTGTTTCAAAAAAAAAATCCGGAAAACATTTTTTTTTTAAGATCAGCCACACTTGTACGGAACAATTGCGGAAGCGGGTCCAGACTTGGACACTGACAGACTGATGCCTACTTCAGAAACTATTTATTTGTATCGAGGAGTCTGGATCAGATGTTAGTCCAAACCAGCTTAACAGAACTTGAAGTCAGTTTTGAACCGTTACATAAAAGAAAGGTGGGTTAGATAAATAGCTATTGGGTGTAAAATATAACTCAATCTAAACGCCGAGTTAGCCCACTGTCTACTTTCATAAAGAACACGTATTTCAAAAGATCCTCACGTTTTTACAAGTACGTGACGATTTTCTTCTTTTTTCTTTAGTTTAGATATTGTTTCATATTATCATTTTGTGTGATATTTTCTTCTTTTAGCTGTTATTTAAGGCCTACAGCTTGAGTTATGAGTTAAGCAATTTTAGTCTTTATAATCCGACTGCGGTGGTGCCCTAAAAAAGGTTTAGTGTTTTTATCACAAAATATTATGAAATTGTTTATGAATGCCTACAGATATGAACAGTTTTTTTTTTAACAAAACGTAGTACTAAGCTTTCTTATTGAAATCAAAATCAAAATATTTTTCGCACAGTTCTAAAAACCGAAATTCCAACAGAGCAATAATATTAAAGGCCTTAATCTGCTAGTAGATATCCCTGAGTGTCAGTGACAACTAACCGCAGGTAAAATCTCCTTTTCATATAAACAGACAATAGGCTAACATGTCGCTATGATTAAGCTATATTTCAGACCCTCTAGTTATTACATAGTTACGTACAGTTAGGCTCAGTGTTATAATCTGATATGATTTGAAGTAATAGTCGGGATTATATGTCTTTGGGGGACCTTATTCAATGGTTTCTAGGACAGTGATCTAGCTACTTGGTTCAATAAAACCTTTTTTTAGGGTTTAATGTGTTTAAAAGAAAATGAATTATGAAACTCTAATGAGAACATGGTGTCTGTTTCGACTTGTGGTGTTTTTCTCTATGGCAGCAATTTTTGTTGATTTGTTGTAATATATTTTTAGGCTTGCATTGTCCCACTACTGGGCAAATGTTTGCCCCTTTGTCCCCACTCTTTCTTCTGTGCGTATGTCGGTCAATCTCTCAGAAACGTTGTACAGGTCAGATTAAATTAGCTGACGAAACTCAATCAAAAAGCGGAGTTTAGCGAGCCACTTTTATTTGAATATCATCATTGCTGGTGATTAGAAATTATAATTTTATGACCTAAAAATACCGTAAATCTTTTTTTTTATCCTTTAGAATTTCTACAGTTTTGCTATTTTATGCAGTTCATTTAGCAATACATAACCTTAAAACTGTTCAAATAAAAAAACACTTACTAAATCCTCAAATACCACCGAAACGATGATGATTAATTTCCCCTTCTTCAGAAATTCCCTCACTTGAAACTCTGCTGCCTTCAAACCGCTAAATTTATGGCCCTTGAAAACAACATAAATTCTCTGTCCTACTAAGGGCGAACACAGACCTTGTAATACGCAAAACAGCGCACCTTTCAGCTCAGCAAAAATCAACCTTGACTTGATTAAAATAAAATTAAAAACAAATAAACTTCCATAGGTCTGATGGAACGCCAGCAAAGACAGTCGTAAGTGGTAAGCGTTATTGATTTGTGATTTTATTTTGAAAGGTGTAATGATGGCATTTGTATGGCAGCGAGCATTTTTTTAAAGCTAAAAAGGCTTGTGTTTGGCCGTTTCTCGCTTGATTTTAAGCGATGTCACGGCCTAAAAAAAACCGATTCACTCGAACTTTGAAGAGATCTAATTATAATGATCGGGAAATAGAGAAGCCGGCAGTTGCTAACTGGTCTATTTTGCGATACGCAAAGTCTGTATCAGACCTAAAAATGCGGCGGTTTTGAAAATGCGGCGGACAGAATGCAAAGCGGAATTTGAAACAACATGGTGTCGTGTTCTTAACATAGATAAGAGTTACTTGGAATTTCTAACAAAATGGCAACACTTTTTTTTTTAAGGTGGAAGCGCAAGGGTATCTCGCGAAATTTAAATTTTCTTACGTTTATTGCAATTTGCAGGTCAGTGTCAGGTTGTATGTTGATGAAAATATGAATGGCGCCAGTAACACGTACGGAGTTACAAAAAAAATTAGCATAGAGTCAGAAAATTTAAATTTCGCGGGCTACCCTTGCGCTTCCACCTTAAACAATACAACATGGCAATGTTTATTAAACGTCATTTGAGTGTCGAAAGAATCGCGGGCCTGTGGACGGTGAGCTATGGGCTAGCTCGCCGTCCGTCCGTCTTATGACGACAGGCCGTGTCGACGGCGCGTTCGTGTTCCACGCGCGCCTCAAAGAGATGTCAGCAAACAGGAAGGGGTCCGAAAGGACCGATGCCTGCCAGGGTTGCAGGACTGTTCGAAAGAGATACCGCGGCCCTGGGACACAAAGGGCAAAGGAAGGAACATGAATGGGTTTTAGTCAGTAAAAGTCTAACACTCCCTCCTGCTCAGCCCAGAGCGGGAGGGGTTATTTGATGATTTCCCATCCGAAAAAAAAAAGTGTCGAAAGAATCATACAGAGTATTTACCTAAGCAAGGGAATCATGAATGAACCCATCCTAAATGTTGATACAGAATCAAGTATCTACACTTTAAAGGCTTCCCGAAGCCATTTACATCTATTTTAGGCTCAGCCTCTTCAGCCAAACATTTATTTAAGCCCATTTGTAACTCAATCTATGTATATTTAGCTGTTGCCCGGGCTGCGCTCGCGTTTTGGTCGGAAACTATGCCACGGGCACGTTGTAAATATAGCCTATGGCACTTGGGGATAATAAAGCTTCCTATTAGTGAAAGAATTTTCAAAATTGGTTCAGTAGATCCAGAGATTACCCCCTACAACCTCACAATCGCACAAAGTTTACCTCTGTATAATATTAGTATAGTTGGATATCCAATCTTATCAAGGTGTATTATTTTAATTCTAACACAGTAAAGTGTGGTAGAGGTCAAGTAGACAGTCATTCCATGTATCATACTGGTTTTCAGCTGCATCCAGTCAGACTAGAAGCTCCACCGTATTTGGGAAAAGGCTAGGCAGATGATGATGATTATAATAGAACTCCTGTTCTGTAAAATCCAATTGGAACCTCACTCAAATCACCATTATGCTTTTTCCCAACTATGTTTAAGTCGACTTCCAGCCCATCCGGACGCAGCTGAATACCAGTATTTTACATGGAGCCACTGCCTACCTGACCTCCACAACCCAGTTAGTACTGGGTAATACGATACGCCTTGGTAAGACTGGTTGGCAGAGTTTCGGGCCACTGACTAACTGTAACGACTATCAAAAATGGAACGTCACTCAAGTGAGCGAACACAATTCGAAAGCGAACTCATTTGTTTTTAAAATTAATCATCGCGGTTTCACAGCGAGACACCGTTCGAATTTCGAACGTGATGTTCAGAAATTCCCCTTACATCTATTTTAGGCTTAGCCTCTTCGGCCAATCGTTTACTTTAAGACCTTTTATTATTCAATTCCTTTTGAGTTTATGGATGTTAGTCTTATTTTCAAGAAGGGAAACTTAAAGGCCTATGTTTATTTATTCTTTAGGTCCTTTGTCTGGAAATGGGATATTTTGGAGAAAGTTATCGGGGTACCTTGTTGGTGTAGTGCTTGCAAGCATGACTGCTGAACACGAGGTCTTAGGTTTGATTCTCGAGTCGGGCAAAGTGCTGTTGGATTTTCCATTAGGAATAATTCAGTAACAGCCACGGCGGCTGGATTTGTGTGCGGTTGATGGCAATAGGCTCGCTCGTTATTACATGGGACTTAAAACATAACTGGCGAAATGTGGGTGTACTATTAGGTCACAACTTGTTTTTTAAATACAAGTTTTTAATATTATAACTTTACTTTAAACACTTCCATGATCCCTGCACTATTCAATGCATCCATCAGCACAAGGTTTTGAGTCCTACCGTAAAACGTAATTTTCACACCAAAATAAGTAGTTTCCCAGTAAACATTAGTGCGTTACTTAGTTTGATGTACAGAATGCTTGGTTGACGGCTTCATGAAGGGTCTGTTTACACCTGGTATAAAGGACAGCCGGAACCTACGGCTATTTACCCGACTACGGCGAAGCCAAAAAGGAAGGGTTATAATTTTAGCAGTCTATCTATGTATGTTTGTATTTACCTATGTCCCTCTCTAGCACCTAAACTATTCATCCGATTTTGATGTATAAGGTGTCAATCGATTCGTTATGAACGCCCGGGTAACATAGGCTACAAACCGAAAAAAACATAAGCCCTAATGTTGACCTAATGTATGTGTTTATTCTAGAGCGCCGCCGGCAATTTGTTATTATAGGTCAAAATAAAATCCCTTTAATCAGTGTTTTTGCTTCGATATTTTTAGTTAGACGCAGGGACGGTTAACGTTACCAAACAAATACCGGTAAAATTAACCAAACATTAACGTTATGCTACGTTAAATATTAACGTTAAACATAACGTTAATTTATAGAATTTACCGGTATTTAAGTAACGTTACTAATAACGTTAATTCACTAAAAACTAACATTATCTGGCGCGACGTTGCCAAACCGAACGCGCGCCGCGCGTCTGTTCGTTCGGCTCTGCTAATCAGAGCGGCAACAGCTAGAATTTTACAACGATCGGACAGATATTTACGAAAATGCGTCAAATTGCTCGCACTTACGCGTGTTTCATTTTATAGTCCACTACCAGTACGTCATAAAACATTGCATACGCCAAATTAGATTTGTTTTGTTGTTCTGTTATTATAATTAGTTGTTTGTTTAAAAAATATTATTATGGGCCGAAAGAAGTGCAACAGAGTTTATCAGTATTTCAAAAGTTTTAAAGAAAACATCTACTTGCACATTGTGCAATAAAACATTAAACGTAATTACACACGGCTACACATCAAGTTACTACATTTCCAGTATAAGCTGACCTCGCATTGTACGGAAATCCTATACAATGCGAGATCAGCATAAACTGGAAATGTATAGCTTGATTTGTAGCCGTGTGTACCTACTCACCTTTCTACTTAAACTATATCATTCTAATTATGTATATTAATCTTTATTTAAAATATTTATTTCGACCATAAAAGTCCCATTGAGTACTGTTTAGTTCTGTTCAAGCTTTATGGAGGTTCGGAAAATCGGAACACAGATTAGGTTCGGAAGTGCGCTGCGACTGCGAATGAGCGAGTGACTGTCAAGTAAGCAAGATGAATAAGAGGATGCGTCCGCTGTTAAGTCAGGTTGTGTTGGTTGCCCCGGCCTCACAAGTTAGTGTAGAGAGGCTATTTTCATCTTCAAAATTTGTAGTATCTAGGTACAGATACAATTTAAAATAAGATTTAATTGAAAATATTGTATTAAATCGAAACAATTCGTTATACAGTAAGAACAAATAGTGATCCTTCACTATTTTTTTTACCGTATTACGCATTGTGTAACCTGAAATCGAGAAAAAATATCAGGTTTTTTCTTTGTCTAGATTTAGTGCTGATTATTGCCAAAGTTGTTCTGTTATAAAACTTATAAACAAATGTTATTTTTCTGTAATTATAGTCTGCGCGCGAGCTGCGAGGAATCGGTGGCTGGCTTACTTAAATCATCGGTGATTTTACCCTTACATAATTATTTCATAATTTTGCACTCTGCGCGAACTAAATTATGAAATCATTCTATGAGGGTATTATGTACTTGAAATAAAACCACTGATCACTTAAGTTAAGTACTTAAATGATCAGTGGTTTTATTTCAGCCACCTATTCCTCTGAGCTTGCGCACGGACTCTAAGGTCCGTAATACAAGGACAAATAAAAAAAAAACTATAATTTCTTTAATAAGTTTTAAGTAAAAAGTAAAGTTAATAGTAGGTAGTAACAGTTACTACATAATATTAACTTTTACTTTTTTCTTTTTTTGGTTTTTTACAAAATTAGAAAGAAAATTAAACTTATTAAAGAAATTATAGTTTTTTTTATTTGTCCTTGTATTAGGTATAAAGAGAGGGAAAACCAAAATGTGCCCAGCTCACAGCGACTGGGTTATTTATTAGTTATTGCGTTAGGAAATAAAACTAAATTATATACATAGCAATTATTTATTATTATTATTATAAACGTGTCTAGAAAAAAAAAATCCTTTGGTAATTATTTAGTTTGAGTGTCAAATTGTATTTCCTTCTCATGGCTGCCAAAATGTGATGATTTTTGCATAAACATTAGGCAGAACGCAGGGCCTTATGTCTTCTAAACTTGACTCCACTAATTTAGCAAAATGGTAGTTCATATTTTTGGGGTCGACTTTCGTTTGGGTACATGATTTGCGGTTTTCGTATGTGTTCCCGTCATTTCCAGGAATTACCGCTGCTGTTTGGCTGGATTTTTCAGCACGTCCCCCGATATTTTCATTCTTCGTTGGCCTTGCTAAAATTGATTGGGACATAACATCCCAATCATCGTCGAGAAGACTCGGGGAGACAGTGCGTCTGCGTAACCGTTTACCATCTGCAAAGAAAAAATACAAAACTTATTTTATTACTTTTATTAGTACCTACACATTTGTAGCTGCTACCGCCTCGAGGAATGAGCCATTCGGGGCCATTCCGAATGGCTGCGAATGGCCCATTCCTCGAGTAGCGGTAGCTATTAGCTACCTATTAACTACATATTAAATTTAAAAACATAGATAATAATGTGTTTTTACTCGTGTCTTCTCGAGTGATAAAAAAACAGAATTTGTTTACATTAGATTAAAACCCTGTAGGTACCTACTTATTTAAAATTTTACAATCATGTAAATACCAAAATACTTACCGTTTCCTGCCATTTCACAATTTGTTGATACACCCACCAATCACTAATTCACTAGGTAATTCATATACGCGCGACTAGAGTTAGTGCGACTGTGCGAGCGCGAGCGCGACCCACATCGTTAGAAAGAGATTGGAGTATAAATTATCGGTATAAGTATCGTTACTTTTACCGATACTACTTTTAGTTATTAGGTAACGTTAACGGAGTGACGGGTATCGTTAATCATATCGTTACTTTTTTATCGTTATCATAACGGTATTTGGTAACGTTATAAAAAAAGTAACGGTAATTCGGTCCCTGGTTAGACGTACTGAACGCTGTGTTAAAATTTGTCCATCTATTTTAATGGGACCTTATATATACCACACAAATTCTTGTTACAAAAGTATAATCAGAGAGCAAAAAGAAAAATATTCTCCATCAATATTCATTTACATAATGCCTTCGAAAAACAAAATTCATTTATTCTCAACGACAACAACACAAATGCCACAAAAAATGTCCAACTATTTTCACCCTCGATTTCAACAGAACAAATAAAGTGTAAACAACGTTTTGTTTTAGGCTTCACCCTCAGGCTAAACACGGGAATATAATAGAAAACAATAGCGCCCATTGACACACATTTCTTACAATAAAAGTAACTGACCCCACAAATCCTTCACTATTAGGGCTAGGCTGTAGTGCTAGCGAAAAAGATAGCGGAGAAATACAGGCCTGTGATATCACGTGTTAATTTACCTCAACCTGATATCAGCAAGGAGCTCGTGGGTAAATAATTATCTTTTTTAATAAATTATCTATAAATTATATAATTATCTTCAAGATATGTCCTATGAAGATACAGAGAAGTTATTACTTGTGCTAAAGTAAATATTGTTATTTTTTTATTTAATTAGATAGCTAGGTTATGATACTACTTATAATTTTTATATACCTTTTTTACCAATATCATTATTAAGCTATGTGATTATTATGTCAATATTAAAGTTACCTCCAATCGCCTGAAACACAGGATTACCTAGTTCAGGCACAAATCATCGTGAAGTTGACGTAGATTTAAGAAAAACTGTTAACGTTGTATCTTATATTTTTGAATAAATTTTATTTATTAATATTATTATTTATCTTTTTTCTTAAAAGACATTTCGAAAATGTTCTCGAGAACATCTTCTTCAGCGTATGAATTTTCTTTAAAATTGGTTCTGTCATTTCGAAACCAAATGAGTTCAAATTTTGTATGAAATGCCGTAAGACGTTAACGCTCTGAATCATGTTTCCGTCTCTGTCTTGTACATGGAGTTTGACAGCTGTGTGACAGTGACAGGAATAGAGCTTAGCTTTATCAATTCCGGCTTTAGACTACTTATAAAGATGCAGTTGGATCTTTTTTGGATATATTTTGTTTGAAGTAGGAATTAAATAATGATGAGAATTAGATGCGTTTATTTTGAGTTTCCCACTGCCGCTCCCGCTCCCGCTCCGCTTACTTCTCCACACAGCTTTACTACAAACAATAAAAACAAGAGCCCTGTACGTAAACAAATAGTAAAAGGCAATGTACAGGAAACAGAAATTACATTCCATTGTATATTTGACGTCACTCATTCTTCAAATGGTCTAGTGTAACTACCTAACGTTTTAGGGCCCAATTCACAACTTTGAGCGAAGTGACTCGCGACTAACGACACGCGATTCTCTTGTTTCTTTCGCGCATTGTATTATATCACACATTTTTGTATGTACCTTAAGTTTCTATCAAGGTTAATAATTATCATTTTTTTTTCTTATTAAGTAAGTAACTGCATTATCTCAATTCTTTTTGTTGGTTCTTTTGGTCGGAAAATTAATTCAAACCCGTAACAGTCAGTAAAATCAGTCAAACCTTACCAAAGGGTCAGAAAAGAAGCCGTTTCATGTAAAACTACTGGTATTCAGCTGGATCCAGTTAGACTAGGGGCTAAATCTAACATATTTGAGTAAATGCCGTAAGGTGATGGAGGTGGTTGATAAGCTCCCAGTACATGGTTGTTTGTCATTTTGTGTGTTTTTGCTTTCTTTAGATCCATAATCTACGTATAAAGCACAAACTTTTTTTTTTTTTTTTTTTCGGATCGGAAGTCATCAAATAACCCCTCCCGCTCTGGGCTGAGCAGGTGGGAGTGTCAGACTTTTACTGACTAAAACCCATCCATGTTCCTTTCTTTGCCCTTTGTGTTCCAGGGCCGCGGTTTCTCTTTCGAACAGTCCCGCAACCCTGGCAGGATAAAGTACCCACTGCACTGGTGACAAATAGACGTACTCTCTATGAGAGGTTGAGAACGTGGATTTCGTTACCAAGCACGCGTGCTCAGTTCAGGTCAGATCGTGACATCTAACCTCAACTGAACGTCATATATCTTCGAATTTGACTTGCCAGTTTCCTTACGATGTTTTCCTTCACATCCATCTGAATAATATTTGTACCGTTTATGTCTGTCACAGCATTAAGATCGATGGCCTTCGCAGTATATATGGAGCAATTAGGAATATTGCAGCGATAATTGGAGTGGGTATTTTTTTAGCAAATGAACATGATTGCTCTTTTATTAACTTCGTTATCTCCAGCAATTATTTTTTGGCGATAATTGGTGAGTTAAATTGTAAAGGCAGCGAGGGCGATGGAACTCAGATAACAGCTGGTTTTAAACAATTCATAAAATAGCATAACATCACGTTTATAATACCCGAAGGTAAGGCAGAGGTGTACCTAATGGTACACCCATATTTCACCAGTTACGTTTAAGTGCCATGTATTAGGAGGCGTGTTGTCATCAATCGGGCCTAAATCTTGATTCCGTGGATGGATGGAAAACCTCAATAGTACTTTGCACCACCTGGGAATCAAACCAGGACCTCAAGCTCAGCAGACCATTAGACCAACGAGCCAGTCCAATTTAAAAATACCTACTTATTCTAAAAGCTTAATATGTGTGTGCCTATTCTTAGATGTCCTTGTATGTATGTATGTAAACTAATATCAGAAAAACCACACAGCTCGGTTGGTCAAGCTGTTACCTAGTGTTTATGGTAAGGATCGTAGCAGATCGCGTTCTGTGGTTTCAGCCTACCCCCTGGAAAAAAGGGCGTTTATATATAAAGAGTGTAATAACAAGACTCTTAACGAAGCCGAAAGGCAATTGTTCTCACCGTAATTGCGTTTTTTTTTGTTCTAGACCATACCTGGGAACCTTCTAGTTACGGAGATATGGGGGGTCAAAGTTCCAACTTTTTCACAAGTTTTTTTTTTTAATACATGTTTTTAATGTGATTTTTACTTTAAACGCCTACACGATCCCTCTATTATTCAATCCATCCATCAGCGCAATGTTTTGAGCACGTTACATTGAGTCCTACCGAAAAACGTGATTTTTCACCCTTAAAAAAAAAAAAGTCGTTTCCCAGCAATATTTTTTGCGTAAAGTTACTTAGTTTGATGAACATAATGCTTGGTTGACGGCTTCGTTAAGGGTCTTGTTACGCCCTGTATACGTAAGTATTGGAAAAACGTTATTTTTGTTTGTTAAGATTTTCGTTAACACGAAAACAATCACTGAATACAAGTTTTTCATTTTTTTTTTGTCAGTATTTCACGATCAATGTTATCAACGGTTTCCTCAAACCATTGGCTACCAAAGCAGCTATTTTTACTTCCACAAGTTCGACGTTTGTCCCCTTTCAACCGATATCAATCGCGACTCAACATTCGCATTGTCTGCAGTCGACGGCGCCCATTGACATAGCCGCCTGATTGATCGAAGGTTCAGAGTTAGGTAAACTATTTGTTCGTGTCGTTTGCACGCAACTACTATTTATATCGATAACAAGGGGTTCGTGGCTTAATAATAACATCCGCACGGGCCGATCGAAGGTTAAGCTACGCTAGCTGAGGTCAGTTTGTGGATGGGTGACCATTCCCGAGACACTTCAGGGCCTGTGAGAGTGCGTAATCGTTGATCCTGGTTGTCGTTTGTAGATAAGATTACGTGACGGGTAGTCAGAGGTCGGAAGCGGGCCCGAAAAGCTGACAACCAGACTTACCGAGGAGTATGCTGATACCCCTCTATCGGTATACCACCAGTAACTGGATTATAAATGTCAGTTAGCTAGTGGCGTTATACATGATGTCGTTTTGCGTCCTGGTCAAATTCAAGGAGGTAACGAGTATACTAATGATTCTCGACCAGAATCACTAATAGAAAGGGTACTTTCTTTTCATTTTTTTTAATCTTTTTACGGAAATTGGTAACCGTAAACCACCCCCCAGTTTCCATACTGTCCATAATATTCTGTGGAATAAACGTTTGCGTTTGTGTGTGTGACGGCGCGTATAAAGGGCTAGGAACAGACGGGCTGTGTTTTGTACGGGTGATTTACACTTACCGATTTCCGTAAAATAATAAAATAAAAAAAACTACCCTTTTTATTATCGATTCAGGTCGAGAATCGTTAGTATAGATACCTCCTTGAATTTGACCAGGATGCAAAACGACAGCCTGTATACATACATATAACTCACCCCTGTTTCCCATACCCCCAGGCAGAAACCACAGAACGCCACCTGCTAAGATCCTTACATACTACTTTCGCCTCGTCCACGTTCATACATCCGGTCACACACGCTCGCCGGTTGCGAGTACTACGCACCTGACCTTACTGAAGAGCCTCACCAATAAGGTCAGTGTATGTCCTTCTAGGGCGTCCCGTCCCAGCGTTGCCACTCACATCTACCTTGTAAATACCTTTTGTTAGTCGCTTGTCACTCATCCTCTCCACATGACCCAAGCATCTAAGCCTAATCTGGCTCCATAAACAATGCTATGATAATCAGGTGCTTTTGATTAGAGTAGAAATCGGTAAAGGCCAGACAGATTGATTCTGATTGAATTACCTATATAACTCATAGCCTTTTCAACCACCGACACTTAATTTACAGGGCGATTAACACAGTAGTGCTATTCTATAGAGTTGACTTGGAACCACTCAAGTGAGCGCACACAATTCGAAAGCGAACTCAATTGTTTTTAAAGTAAATCATCGCGGATTCACAACGAGACACCGTTCGAATTTCGAAGTGATGTTTAGAGAATAGTACTACTGTTTTGTGCTTAGGGACGTTTGACTTTCAAAGCACGTAGGGGTCTTGTTGTCCAGGATGGGTACCCATGGAATGAATGTGATAAGCCTGGCTTAACCTCACAGATTGGGTTATCAGGGTGGATATTAGTGAACCAGTTCCTTTCATGTGGATATTTACAATGTAGATATGAGTGCGACTGCCTCGTTAATCCAGTGGTTGCAAGCGCGACTGCTGAGCATGAGGTTTTGGATTCGATTCCCGGGTCGGACAAAGTGTTATTGGGATTTTCCATCAGGAATTTCTCGGTAGTAGCCACGGAGTCTCGAATTGTACCCGGTTGAAGGCAATAGGCTCGCCCCCTAATACATGGGACTCAAACATAACTGGCGGAATGCGGGTGTACTATTAAGTACACCTGTGCCTAACCCTTGGGGCATAACCGGCGTGATGTTATGATGTTCCTTTCATAAGGTAGATATGAGTGAAGTTTTGATTACATAATGTCTAGATAGAGCATCAAATGTGCGCAAACTTGTCAAAAAATATCAGCCAACTATTGGCTTATAAGTTCGCACACAGAGACTTAGACGCACAGTGTAAAACAACGGTCGCTCGCTGCCGCACGTACACATGTTTGAAATTGTTGGGTCCTTTTCTTTGTTTTGATTGTAGGGCGGCGCTCCATCTAGACATTATAAAGGGTGTTACAAGACCCTTAACGAAGCCGGAAGACACTTGTTCTCCCCGTCATTGCGATATTTTTTTTTGTTATAAACCATACCTACAGAGATATTGGGGGACAAAGTTCCAACTTTTTCACAAGTTTTTTTTTTAATACATTTTTTATTGTAAGATTTTTACTTTAAACACCTCCAAGACTCCCGTGCTATTCAATCATCCTTCAGCACAATGTTTTGAGTACTACATTGAGTCCTACTGTAAAAAGTAATTTATTACTCTAAAAAAAAAATGTCGTTTCCCAGCAAATATTTTTTGCGTAAAGTTACATAATTTGATTTACATAGTGCTTGGTTGACGGCTTCGTGAAGGGTCCTGTTACACCCTGTATAATCAAAGGAGTGGAGTAGATGTGGCTTGGTTTTTTGAACTTTTAGCCTGTCATGGGTCTATTTGACGACCCGAATGGCGCAGCGGTAGTGAGGCTGCCTCACGTTCTTAGGGTCCCGGGTTCGAATCCCGGTAGGAGCAAATGTTTGTATGATGAGCATGGACATTTGTTTCCGAGTCATGGATGTTTATATATATAATAAGTATGTATTTACAAACAAAAAAAGTATCCATGTAGTATTATCAACTATCTGCTGACCACGACACAAGCCTCGTTGCTTAGTGTGGCACCTAGATGGCGCTGTGTGTAATGTCCAGCGATATTTATTATTTTATTATTTATATATTTGAAATAAATGTTGAGTTTGCATAACCAATACGGTCACAGGTTTTGGATAATAGATTGAGGACATATTTCTCATAAATCCTCTGATATACTTGTTCCTTACCTTATCCATTCTTATCATACCATACATCCACCTCAACATTCTCATCTCCATCAACATTTCAATCTTTATTCATCCATCTTCTTTACAACCCAGCATTTCGATCCATACAGGTAAAAAAAAAACAGTGGGGTACAGAATGTAAATTACTACGCAATGCAGGACCGGTGTATGTACAAGCACTTACATCGTCAACTTTGCGAACAACAACGTAATTAACAAGTTTATGCAAGAACTTACTTAGCTCCATACCTGAGTTGGTATGCATAATTACTTTTTCGGATTGTTGGGAAACTAAGTCAGTGACTTTGCTTGTAGGTAACAACTTAGCATTATGATTGTATTTTGCAATGGATAGGTAGAAGTGCTCACAGATATCAATTTCATGGTTTAACTGAAATTACTTTTGGTTCTTGTTCGCTATATGAAATGGGAGTGTTTGTTCGCTGTATCTTGCACTTATTTGAAAAAAACTGCGCTCTAGCCATTATCAAAACCAAAACCCTCCTATTAATAAACACAGAATAAAGTTATTCCAAGTTTAAACCTTTGAAAATGTATGGTTATTCCTTTGTTATTCCTGGGGCCTTAGTCTGCTATTGCAATAGTGTCAGAATGGTCTATAAATGATTTAATAAGGCCCCTAGCCCACGGTGTATTGAAGCGCGTTCGAAACTCGTTTGACGTGCGTACAAAGGGTAATTCGTCTGCGCGGGGCCTTATTAAATCAATGATAGACCATTCTGACACTATTGCAATAGCAGACTAAGGCCCCTGGTGTAATTTTATTCCGTGTTTATTAATAACAGGGTTAATGTCACCTCTATGTCGCAGCTATTAGAAATAAACAGTATCTGGGATCCTTTAAGAAGTCTTTGTTTAAATTCATTTTAGATAGATGTTACTATTCCATCACTGAATTTACTACTGATAAACAGAGGTATGACGATTCCGACTTGTATTTTATTTATTGACTAAGTATGAATGTGTCTATTTATTTAAAATTGTAATGACATGTTTACCTTACTTAAATAATATGTATTTTAAATTGAATTTTATTTTTCTTAATTTAATCTATTGACACGCCACCTTAATTGTAATTGCTTGTTTATGTTAATTTTGTCCGCCATAATTATTGGCAAAACATAGTGCACATATTTTTAGACAATATATATTCTGTAACCATATCTATATTTAACAAAATAAATGATTGTTTGATAGATTGATTCTTAATAGTTTTTTTAGAGATAACAAAAAACAAGGATTAGATTTCATTTCAACACATTGAGCTGTATTTATAACAAAATAAATTGTTAAAAAAAATACAAAAAGGCGCTTTAGAGTAACGACATTTTATTACTCGTGTCTTTGTCTTGTAAACCCTTTTATTTGATATCCATAAATCAAGGGAATGCATAAATAATAATCAGTCCGACATCTTTCAGAGTTCGCCATATTAGATTTTGAATAATGTCACTTAGGTAATCTTGTATTGTCATCCAAAGAAAACATGTATGCAAAATTTCAGCTCAATCGAAAACCGGGATGTGAGTTAAATTGAACTTCTAAGATTTTGTTACATTACATACTTAGTTTCAAATGAAGATTTTAAAAGCCTGTTAAAAACCATGTTCCTTAGTACAGTTAAAGGCCTTTCTATCTAAACTAGATATTCACAGACAAATACATGTAGTAGCCGGCTATAGTAACAGCACTGGTAATCGGGATGCCGACCACAGCCCGAACGCACTGTTGAATCCGTCCGTTTAACTAAACCGTTGTTTAACCAAAATTGGATCGGCAGACGCTCGCCATTAAAGGGGGTTGGGAATGTTAAAGCCGATTGGAGATTATAATCAGTGTTCCTTTATCTATACATCTACAGAAATAAAATAAAATTGAAGTGTGTGTTTATAATATCAAAATAACAGCTTCTCACTGAATGCATAAGAAAATATATAAGGTCCCATTAAAATATATGGAAAAATTTCACACAGCGGTCAGTACGTCTAGCCAAAGACGTCCAGGCAAAAAAAACACTGACTGATTAAAGTGTTTTTTTTTTTACCTAAAATAATTAATAATTGCCCTACTCACAATGCATGGGTAGATAGTTGCACTCGCGCCCCGCTGCGATTCGTAAGTAGGTACCCAGTCAGTTCTGTTATCAGAACTGACTGACTGGGTACCTACTTACGACCCTTATTGGATGTGTTTATTCTAGAGAGCCAGCAATTTATTATTTTAGGTCAAAATAAAATCACTTTAATCAGTGTTTTTTTTTTGCTTGGATATCTTTGGTTAGACGTTCTGAACGCTGTGTTAAAATTTGTCCATATATTTTAATGGGACCATAAATACGGCACCAACATTTTTTTTTTTTTTTTAGTTTTTGTGTGTCTATCTTTCTGTTTGTACCGTCTAATCTTCGAAACGGCTGGACGGATTTGACTGAAATTTTACTGGCCGATAGCTGTTATTATTTGGTCTAATTTAACTACATTTATTTTAGAAAAATAATTATAGTTTCTTGCAAAAAAATTAAAACCCTTGAAATTGGTAACAAAATCCGATTTAAAAATGGAAGTTATATTTTTTAACTCGAATGAAGGTTGCGGACAACAGCTAATCGGGAAAATAAATAGTGAAACTATAAAAGTTTCGTTGGTCTTGTGGTAGCAAGAGCTACTGCTAAACTAGAGGTCTGGGGTTTGATTACCAAGTCGGGCAAAGTGATATTAGGTTTTTTCCACCAGGAATGTCTCAGTAGCACCCCAGTCTTTATTTAGTATATAATTGATAGCAATAGGCTTGCCCTTTATAACATTGAACTAAACATAACCGAAATATGGGTGTTCTATTAGATCCAACGATTTTAGTCAACTTTTTGGATAATAAAAAAAAAGAAAAACAGATTCGTAATCCATGTAAGAAACATCTTACATCATACACACAAAGACAACATCAACACACATACGAATAAGTTATACCAATAATAATAATTCTAATTCATTCACTCTTATTCAATTATTAATTATAGTAGTCTCTTACGTGTCGCACATAAGGACAGTCCAACCTATTTGCTATTATACTTGGTACGGTATTGGAGCTGGCCCGCACTCTGCGCACAAGAGTCCCTTTGTTGTTACTCTGTTAGAATAATAAAGCTTTAATTTGTGTAAAATAAATGTGATATTATTTCTGACTAAAAGCGTTTCACTTTTTGTTTTAAGTGTACAATACCAACCTTGGGGTCAAGCGTGAACGTTTTAAGATAGCTGTCATTTGCTTTTGCGAATCGACTTAAAGGGAATGATTAATTAAATGTGGATGTGGACGAACGAATAATAAACCGTTTTTTTTTGTGGATCAAGCCTGCCACACCATTCCCAAACTACTGCAACTCCTGAAAGCCAGGATCAACAGTGGCGACTGCCAAAAAAGCGCCGAGACAATGAAGCTCGACGAAGTCCCAGAGAAACAATTTAACTGTCTTGGATCACGCAACGAAATTAATCAGAAAAGTATAGCGGAAGAGTAGGAAAAACATAATTTCTACTGTTATACTGTAACACTTTGGTTACCGGTACGGAATTATATATTTTACGATGATGGGATTAGACTTTAGTGTCATTTAATCAAGAATGGAAAATCAAGAACATACCCACAACAGAATTAAAGCTTTTCAATAAAATATTTACCAAACAAATAATAAAAAATTATAATTTAATATACAATAGACTGTCTCATTGGTCTAGTAGTTGCAAGCGCGACTGCTGAGCATGAGGTCCTGGGTTCGATTCCCAGGTCGGGCAAAGTGTTAGTGGATTTTTCCATCAGTAATTTCTCAGTAACAGCCACGGAGTCTGGATTTTCTCCCGGTTGATGGCAATAGGCTCGCTCCTTATTACATGGGACTTAAACATAACTGGCGAAATGTGGGTGTACTATTAGGCACACCTCTACCTAACCTACCTAACCGCCTAATTATAGGCGTGATGTTATGTTATATATGTATAAACGAAAACCAAATATTTTTCCAATAGAACACTTGACTCGAATTTTAAATCGAAAAATAAATTTCAATAGCGAAACGATCGGTTGAACTCTCGACCTGACGGTGACGTCATGAATCCTGACGGGTATAACTGACCAATGAGCACTCGACCCATATACAGTATGTGCCGAAACGGACTATATACAGCGTGTTTACTTCAAGCATGTCGCGTCAATTTGGGTCACGCTTTTATTGCGAAATGCAATTAAATGATACAGGGTGGTGTTAGAGTACGAATGTATAGTGTGTAGTAAAGTCTAGTGAGTCGTAAATGGTGGAGTGTGTGATTTATATAAAGGGTGTAACAAGACCCTTAACGAAGCCGAAAGGCACTTGTTCTCCTTGTCATTGCTATCATTTTTAGGGTTCCTTAGCCGAACGGCAAAAAACTGAACCCTTATAGATTCGCCAAGTCTGTCTGTCTGTCTGTCCGTGTATGTCACAGCCACTTCATTCCGAAACTATTAGGACTACACAGTAGAAACTGGGTAGGTTGATGTATCCTGTGAACCGCTTTACGGTTTTTATACAAAAAAAAAAAAATTGTTTAAGGGGGAGGCCCCCCTTAATCTTATTCCCATACATGGAACTGAAACTATTTTTTTTTTTCATCATACCTATACTTGCGGGGTGTCTATAGATAGGTTTTTAAAAATGACATTGAGGTTCCTAAACCATTTTCTCTCAAAGTCAATCGTTTGAAAGATAGATACTTCCAAAGTGTTAAAAAAAGTCCTAAAATAAAATTAAATAAAAAAATAAAATTAAATGTCCCCTGTAATTTCTAAAGTTAGAGGAGGAAAATTCTGAAAAAAATATAGGATTATAGAATGTAAAAAAAACTTTCAACCAAAATTGGTTTGAATTAGATTTGATGTTTTTTTTTTTTTGAGATATGAGACTTTTTCATCAAACTGCAGCTACAACTTCGTTTTTCATTAACATACTATGAAAAACAAATTTAGTTTTGCTGTTGAATGTAAAGCATTACAACATATATGAATGAGCCTTCAAAATATATTTTTATTATATAGTTTGGTGCTACGGAACCCTATGTGCGTGTGAGGACGACTCGCACTTGACCAGTTTTTTGTTCTAGACCATACCTGTGTGTTATGTGGTCCCCCGCACTTTATATGTATAAGCGTAGTGTCCGTGCAGGTCAGAATTGCCTTGCCCTGTTCGTCGTATAGTGGAATCTTGTAATCGCAACTTCATTGATATTGATATTTGTGTATGTTCCAAATCGAAATTTAAATCCAGTGTTTTTAAAATCTTATCCAATGATAATAAGAAATAGTCTGAGTCCTATAACCTTAATTAAATTTATTTCAACAGTTTTAACTATTTAATGCATTGTATTGTACATAATGTCAATTAAATTGTATTGTATTTTCTTAATTAGATAATATTTTTTTTCTTAATTGTATCCAATGTTTTTAAAATCTTATCCAATGATAATAAAAAATATGTAATGTGAGTCCTTTATCCTTAATTTAATTCAACCCTTTTAATTATTTTATTACATTAATATTTTTTTTAGTTGTACAACATGTTATGTACAACAACCCTTTATTTCTTGTACGCACGTCATGTCCCTGCGACAAATTATTTTTTTTTGTTTTTTTTCTTTTTCTTTTCTTTTTCTTAGTTAATTTATATGTGTCTGACTAATGAATAACTAGTGGCACTTTTTACCTTATCCTAATTTTGTCAACCTTAGGATATGTATTGGGCTGCAATATTGTTTAAACTACATAAGTATATTATTGTTATATGCAAACATTCTATTTTGTGGCTATTAATTTGTCCCATAATAAATAAAATACTTAAAAAACCTTCTAGTTGCATATTGAGCGTTAAAGTTTCAACTTTTTCACTTATTTTTTTTCAAATACGTGTTTTTATTGTAAGATTTTTACTTTAAACACCTCCACGACCCCCGTACTATTCAATCCATCCATCAGCACAATGTTTTGAGTGCGTTACATTGAGTCCTACCTTTTTTTTTCTGATGGTATGTCATCAAATAACTCCTCCCGCTCTGGGCGGAGCAGGAGGGAGTGTCAGAGTTTTACTGACTAAAACCCATCCATGTTCCTTCATCGCCCTTTGTGTTCCGGGGCCACGGTATCTCTTTCGAACAGTCCCGCAGCCCCGGCAGGCATCGGCCCTGACGGACCCCTTCCTTTTGCTGACATCTCTTTGAGGCGCGCGCGGAACACGAACGCGCCGTCAACACGGCCTGTCGTCATAAGACGGACGGACGGCGAGCTAGCCCATAGCTCACCGTCCACAGGCCCGCGCCTACGGTGGTCAGAGACCACCACGTGGCCCCCGAAGCCCGGTACGTCTCCCGTGGCGGCTGGGTTCTCCCTCTCACGTTCCGCCGCCTCCTTCGCTAGCATGACTGCTTCGCAGAAGAAGGCGACGGCGTCCCATTCCGTCTCGCTCCGGACCATGGATTGAACCAAGGCCGGACGCGAGAGGTCGCCGTCGCCGATCGCCACTACGAGGACACGGCGGTGCTCCGCCCAAGTGGGGCCGACCTCCACCGTGTGCTCCACCATGTCCTCCTGGTCCGGTGCAGGTACCTCCCGAAACAACCGTGTCCGGTGAGGACCCGCGTCAGGCGGAAGGTGAGGACGCCGTGGCGCGTCTTAAGCCACTCCTCAAAGAGGGGACTTGTCGCCACTATTGTGGCGTGCCCTGTCTGTCCGCTGAACGACAATATGCCGCGGCAGCGGAGTTTCCCCCCAGCGTAGAGCCTCCACGCCCCATTCGTGCAGGCGCGCGAGGATTATTGCCTCTAGATCCCATGGCGGCAATCCGGCAAGGGGGCTCGCCGCCTCGCGGGACATCGTGCAGTAACCACGGACTAGCCTTACGGCTACTACCTTTAAAACGTGATTTTTTACCCCAAAAAAAAGTCGTTTCCCAGTAATATTTTTTGCGTAAAGTTACTTAGTTTGATGTACTTGTATATTTTCCCACTATTGTACATGAAGTTTATTTTTTTTATTTCGATTGATTATCTCGATTACTTGGCCGCACACACGCATGCAACTGAATACATGGAGCGATTGCCTATCTGACCTCCAAAACCCAGTAAATAATGGGTAATACCGAATACGATACCCCTTGGTAAGACTGGTTGTCAGACTTTCGTATCACTGGCCACCGACGACTGTCAAAGATCTACAAATGACAGCTGGGACCAACGGCTTAACGTGCTTTCCGAGGCACGGAGGAAACTCGGAATGTAAGAGGTGGTCACCCATCCACAGACCAACCTAGGCAAGCGCGGCTTAACCTGAAGATCGGCCCAAGTGGCTGTTATTATTTGGTCTATCACGACAAACAGTGACAAAGTAGATTCAGTTTTATTATCACAGTCACTACGAAGCCAATAAATAAATCCAATATGGATTCCGCACAAGTTTCTCCTTCCATGAATTCACTTAGCAAAATAACACGACTCCAAATAATTGCATTTCGCAATAAAGCTTGACCCAAATTAATTCCATGTAAGGTTAATGAACTGTATTGTTTTCAAGCAGAATTTATTGAGTATTACGTCATTGATACGGTTTTATTTCACTGAATAGAGGAGCTTAATAACAGCCGCATGGGTCGATATTTAAGGTTAAGCCGCACTGGCCAAGGTCGGTCGGTGGATGGGTGACCGTTGCTGTTAGTCCCAGCGGTCATTTGCAGATCTTTGACAGTCGTTACAGGTGGTCAAAGGCCCGAAAGTTTGACAACTAGTCTTACCAAGTATTACTTTGGAAATCACTGTCATCGGTGTAGGATAACATCGTAAGGAAACCTGGACTTATAATGAATAATTCACGAAACCGTCAACCAAGCATTATGAACAACAAACGTAACTTTACGCAAACATCATTGCTGGGAAACGACTTTATTTTTGGGGTGAAAAATCACGTTTTACGGTAGGACTCAACGTAACGCACTCAAAACATTGTGCTGATGGATGAATTAAAACATGTATTTTAAAAAAAACTTCTGTAAAAGTTGGAAGTTTGACGCCCATTATCTCCGTAAATAGAAAACCTTTTACTTACGGAGATAATGGGCGTCACACTTCCAACATTTTCACAACTTTTTCGCAGGTATGGTCTAGAACAAAAACACCCTTTATAAATCCGAAATCGCCAACCCGTCTTGAGCAAGCGTGGTGGTCAATGCTCGTGCCTTTTCTGTGTGAGAAGAGGTATTTGATCAGGAGTGGTATAGTAATAAGCTGGTATTACATAGTGCCCCAAAAGATATATCAAAAATAAATAGTCACACGAAAAAACAGAAAAAAACGAGACAGATTTACCGTTCAGAAAATGACCAGGCTTTCAGAAACCTGTTCAAAGGAACCTTCATAAATAATACCATAAAAGCAAGCTAAATGCGAAACATTCTCCATCTTGCAGGTAATACGACACGCATCGTATAAATAACTAACTGTCGTCGAGAACTTGTGTTCTACTTAGGTATCTACTTTATTATGTATGTCTGTATGTAGAACACGCAGAGTTATGTCAGATATTAACATAGTACAGAAGGTTTATACAACGTGCGAAACTCAAATAATCTATTTCACATAGACCAGACACAGGCACTTTTAAATTGTATAAATAAAAAGTGAAGCTACAGTCCAAGCACAAAGGATAATAGCTATGAAAGGACTGTATTTACGTAGAAGCGCTGGAATCTAGCGCAGCCGCGCACGTACAGTTAAACCAGGTAAATAAAGCGCTTCGGTGAACTTCGTATTTCCAAAAAAGTACGAACGTCGTGCCGCCCGCCGCTGTGTCGTTCTCCCTCCACGAGGGAAGACCGCACGGAAGGAAAACTTCAAAATTTTGTACTGCCGCGCTTTGTTGTAGTGCGTATAATCTTGTGCGTTTATATGAAGTTTTATCTCTTTCAAATTATCTATCAAAGATATAGAAAAGTGTTTTGGAATAAAGGAAACAAAAATAGACAAGCCCAATGCTTGTAACGTTTCTATATTAGATATCCCGAAGCGCATACTTTTCCTTGCATATTTGTACACATAGATGCGTACGTGCATCGATGACAATCATGTCAATGTTTGTGCTTGTTGTATGTAGCGGTCCTTCTGTACGTATCTCTTTAAGTGGGTCTATGTAATGTTACGCAGTCACAAAATGTGTCGCAAAGGATGAAACCTCTTGAGACAGTGTTACTTTGTGAGAACGATGTTAACGTTAGCTTAGGAAACTTGTGTCTCGAAAATTACAGTTTAGAAGATCGAATAGTTTAGGTCAACCTTGGCTATTCGGTAAGTAGGTATTTAATGGGTGTAAAAATGAATGAATACATTATTATTTGTCAGAATATTGTACAGAGCTGTTATGTTCATAATGTATTAGTATCATAATATTCTGCCGTTTCCAGCGTACAAATATGGTTTATTAAATTATGGGCGATCTTTTCAAGTCATTCGTGTTGCGAGTTGCGACTCAAGGAAGAGTTTTGGCCGAAGGGTGTCATAATATATCGACGTTTCCGCGGAAGGCTACGCGACACCATGCAGCGCAACACGACGCCGTCACTTCGTGTACAATAGTTATATTTTCTGGTTTTCATAAATATGTATATGCCTTTAAGGTAAGTATATATATGTTATGGGTTGGATGTAATTCCAATTCATTAGAATTGGAATTACAAATAATTTTAATAAGTGGAAAAATAAAAGAGATAAATTATATAAGTCAAAAATTCAAGGAGATAAAACAGGATTTTCAAGGAAATAATGTCAAATTTTTAGGTAAATTCTTCAGTCATAAAATCATCAATCGAGTAATAACATTTGCTTAAAAGAGAGTTAAATAATTTGAATTTAAATGTTCTGTAAAATACAACTAAAGAAGCCGAAAGGCACTTGTTTTCCCCGTCATTGCGATCATATTTTTTTATTTTGGACCACACCTGGGATCCTTCTAGTTACGGAGATATTAGAGGTCAAAGTAAAATTATATATTTTACATTTGAATGAATCTTTAGAGAGTTATCATAAAATTTTATTGCATTGTTCGGAGCTATATTTTATTGTATTTGAGCTTTATGTCTCTTAGAAACATTATTAATAAAACTAGGAGTATTTTGTAATCAATCATACAATTTGTATTGACTCTGGATTTTTCTTAATAGATTTTTTTTATAGATTCTTTTTTACCGATTGTTTGTGAATGTGTAAGCATTGTAGGCTTTGTAGATTCCCAGATGCTTGTTAACTTTTTAGTTTTTATGTTGTTTTACATTTTTTGTGTAGTAAGCAATGACTTATTGTCGGGCCTATGCTGTACCCCTGTACTTAAGTACTAATGCTTTATCATGATAATATTGTAACACCAAATGATTTGAAAAGAGTAACCATGGAGTTTCTTGCCGGTTCTTCTCCATAGGAAACGACCAACCCGAACCGTGCACCTTTTTGTCGACGTTTAATAAGTGCCCATCCAGACCTATGTGAAATAAAAATATTTTGATTTTGATTTTTTGGTATTCTATTCGGAAAATCGCAGCACTGCCTCGCGCCATGTAAAGTACTGGTGTATTCAGCTGCATCTGGTTAGACTGGAAGCCGACCTAAACATGATTGGGTAAAGTCTAGGCAGATAATGACCCTGATAATTACCAACCCGTCTTGAACCCTTGAGGTAGATTAGAGCCAAGTTTCTCGTAGAGAGCCTGGATCCCAGCAGTGGGAAACATTATTCATAAGAGTCATAGATGAACCATGTAGATACATTCCGTCACGTACATACACACATACATCGTACATTTTCTCATATTTCTCAACCTACTTACGTCTCAAACATATATAGTCCGTACCTCACTTGAATTTTAACACTGCAGGAATGACTCAACACATTTTTGTAAACTCTCATACCGTACCGTTTAAGTTGAAAGTGGATTATCATCGCTGGTTCAATTATGGTGAAGTAAAGTTACTTAATCATGGAATATAAAAATGCTCCTGTTTTTCTCGAGGGAGGCGGTGGAAGAGGGCAAATTTTAATAGTTATACGTCCCATGTAAATAAAATTACTTTGAAACTTAACCGAGTTTGAAGTTCAGCTCTTTTTTCTTAATCGTGTGGTTGAGGCCTAACCTGGTGTCAGAGTTTTTATGCCGCCCATGGGCCTCTGACTTGGCTTTACATGCCGTCGAGAACTATCTCTCAGGCATGCTGGTTTCGCGGGCCTGTGGACGGTGAGCTATGGGCTAGCTCGCCGTCCGTCCGTCTTATGACGACAGGCCGTGTCGACGGCGCGTTCGTGTTCCACGCGCGCCTCAAGGAGAGTCAGCAAACAGGGAGGGGTCCGTAAGGACCGACGCCTGCCAGGGTTGCGGGACTGTTCGAAAGAGATACCGCGGCCCTGGAACATAAAGGGCAAAGGAAGGAACATGGATGGGTTTTAGTCAGTACAAGTCTGACACTCCCTCCTGCTCAGCCCAGAGCGGGGGGGTCATTTGATGATTTCCCATCGATAAAAAAAAAAAAAAAAAAGGCATGCTGGTTTCCTTCAGTGAAGCAAGTGAGCTCTGAAATACATATTCGAAATGAAATTATCCGTAAAACGAAACGACCAAAATGTATTGTTTGATATTAGCTACCAAAAAGCGTATGTCAATTCCGTTGTAAGTCAAATCGACTAAAGCGACTCATCATCATCATCAGCGTAACCTTTTCCCAACTATGTAGGGGTCGGCTTCCAGTCTAACCAGATGCAGCTGAATACCAGTATTTTACATGGAGCGACTGCCTATCTGACCTCCACAACCCAGTTAGTACTGGGTAATACGATACCCTTTCGTAAGACTGGTTGTCAGACTTTCGAGGCACACTGACTGTCTTTAACGACTGTCAAAGATCTACTATTGACAGCCGGGATCAACGGCTTAATGTTCTTTCCGAGGCACGGAGGAAACTCAGTATGTAATGGTATCTGTGGGTCGAAATTAAGAGTACGTGCTCAGCATTTGCATTATTTTGCGGATACTGGAGCATCGAGGCAGTTGATACACCAAGTCAGTAACTTCTACCTGACCTGGTAATTTTGTAAAGGTATTAAGTACTTATACTATATGTATGTCAAATGGAGCTGGGCAGGAGATCTAGCAAGGTGCGGTGATGGCAGGTAGATTAAAGTTGTTACCGATTGACATCCAAGAAGTGGAAAAAAAAGTGTTGGTCGTCCGGCGGCGAGATGGGCAGACGACATTGTTGCCATTGCGGGAATATCCTGGATGAGGCTGGCACAAGGACGTAGAACTTGGCACAAGTAAAAAGACGCCCAGCAATGGGTGATGATCATAATGTTTTAGTGTCAAACCTCTAACTTGATCTATACTAATATTATAAAGAGGTAAAGTTTGTGAGGTTCCTGCCAGGGTTGCGGGACTTTCGAAAGAGATACCGCGGCCCTAGAACACGAAGGGTAAAAGAAGGAACATGGATGGGTTTTAGTCAGTACAAGTCTGACAATCCCTTCCAGGGGCCATTTGATCATGCACCACGCAAAAAAAAAGTTTGTGAGATTGTAGGGGGTAATCTCTGGATCTACAATTATCTGGATATACAAGAATTTCTAAAATCGGTTCACGATTTTGAAAATCTTTTACTGGTAGGAAGCTACATTATCCCCAAGTGCCATAGGATATATTAACAACGTGCCCGTTGGATAATTTCCGACCAAAACGCGAGCGAAGCCGCTGGCAACAGCTAGTACACAATATTTTTTACATTGTCTGCTACAATATTTTTCTACCAACTTAAATTTAAACAAACGTTTATGTTAACAGTGTCGTATCTAAAATCTAGTACCTAGACGAAAAATTGGATCTTACCTTAACATAAATATTTACTTAGGACGAGAGCTATAATAAATATCTACTTTGACATAAAATAGGGACCCTAACTTAACCCTTTTTGCTTCGTAAGGTTTCTGAATTTTAAAACCCTATTAGGTTTGATTTACAACAAAAGTTAGGGTCGAAATTAAATTAGCATACAGAATAATGTTTAAGGGTGCAGGCACACCAGAAGTTATGTACTTATTATATTATATTACATATAAAAGCAGTTTATCAATTTAATTATACTCAGGTACTTGTTTTAGAGTTTTCAGATAGAAACCCGGATTTATAAATAAGTCAAAGTGATTACTTGAGTAAAATTTATTACTTATGATATGATTTTTATTCTGTAGATCAGTAATTGCTTGATGTTAGAACTGTCAAAAGTTAAAACTTTTAGCTTAGCTTTCTTTAACGGTTCCTAGAACCGTTATGCAATCATCATGCTCCTGCCCGTATCCCAATTCATTTGCAGTCGGCGCAGCGTGTCTTCTTCTTCCATACATGTGCCATGTCATCTCATCAGACACCTCCTTTCGTGCCATATCATCCTTCACACAGTCCATCCATCATTTCTTTGGTCTTCCTCTACTCTTATACCCATCCACATTCATACTCAAAACTTTCCTCACGACATTTCCCTCATTCCTCCGCATCACATGCCCATACCACGACAACCGATTACCACACAATTTTTCAGTCACCGGCGCCACTTTCAGACTTCCTCTTATGTACTCATTTCCTATGTTAGCCATTCGCGTACTGTTATTCGATATTGCATAAAAATGTTAATGTTTGCTTACGTAGTTACTGTCTTTAATTTGACTATACACGGGGAGTAAGTGTATAGACACAAAACAAATAAAAAATCATGTCTACATAATATGACAGTATCGTAAACAAATCTAATTGTGATATTATAAACAAAACGATCGTGTGTTCGTGTGACTTTATTGTTTCTGTCCATTTTCTTCAATAGTTAATGCCTCTCTTTAATAACCACCAAAATCGTGATGCGCAATATTTAATATTCTGGGTGCCATTCACATGGGTGCTCTTCAAATTGGTGCTGTCGTAAATCAGGTAAAATTTTATTACGGGCTGGAACAATTATTACGGGTCACAAAACCGGTTTCTCTGAATTAGAAAAAAAAACAGGTGAAGCGGGTTTTGACATCAATCAATCAAAATCAAATCATTCAGTCATTTTAGAAACCGGGTTTCTATTTTGCGAAAACTGAGCTTTCGATTTTTTCGTCTAATTTGACCTCTGTTCAGAAATATTTGCAGAACACATGTATACTGAATACAAATTGCTTAATTTTACAAAGTCATCAAACGTATCTACAATCAATTAAAAAGGCTAATAAAATAAATTGAAATGGTACCTTTCATTTTACATAATGAATAGAATTCAATTACTAAATTAACATTTCAGAACTATACCAAGACGCGGTATGAATTACTAATGAGAAGACCAACAATTCGTTTTAAAAGCAAAATGTCTGTCCATTTGGCGTTAAGCCAATAGCTATATTTATTTCTAAGATTCATCTAAGATATCGACACCTTAAACTAGGTTTTGTGTGCTCACTTGAGTGAGGTGAACTAGTGAAATTTACTTGAATAGTAATAAAGATGCAAAATAGCGATATTTTGAATAAGTCAGTTTAATACCGAACTGTAATAATCTTATTAATAAAGTCTAGACAAACAAATTTTCATAATTATTATCTGCGAGGTCTCAATAGACAATTGCGTATTCAACGTAGCTCAAGTATTTTAGTAAAGTTTGACATTTATTTCGACATTGTTCTTTGTTCTGTTTTAATATTTTATCAATATTGTTAAATGATATTCTTAGCAAAGAACAATTTTATTTCGTATTTAAAAACTTTTTAGCTTTAAACTTTTAGTTTTAGAAAGTACAAAATTTAACATAATTTCGGGAGGTTTCCCAGTTAGTTGAACCATGGTTACATTATTTTATAAAATCATTCTTAGTTCACCAATTAAGTGAACTTCAGGTACATTATTTTGTATAAATACCGATAATTAACTCATTAGGTGAACCAAGGGTACAGAAAGTTAACCGTGGAACACCTAGGTGAACCTCTTTGGTGTTCCACGGGTCAGAAACGGCTAAAACTACAACTGACTTTCGAAGCAAAACACAAAAAAATCGTTTTTTTTTTTTTGGAGTATTTCATGGCACCTATTGCATCATTTGACAGCATTTGACTACTTCGGTAGTCGAGTAGTCGTAACCTGCTGAGCTTGAGGTCCTGGGTTCGATTCCCGGGTCGGGCAGTAACGGAGTCTGAATTTGTGCCCGGTTGGTGGCAATAAGTTCATACCTTTTTTTTTTTCGTGTGGGAAATCGTCAAATAACTCCCCGCTCTGGGCTGAGCAGGAGGGAGTGTCAGACTTTTACTGACTAAAACCCATCCATGTTCCTTCTTTTGCCCTTTGTGTTCCAGGGCCGCGGTATCTCTTTCGAACAGTCCCGCAACCCTGGCAGGCATCGGTCCTTTCGGACCGCTTCCCGTTTGCTGACTCTCTTTGAGGCGCGCGTGGAACACGAACGCGCCGTCGACACGGCCTGTCGTCATAAGATGGACGGACGGCGAGCTAGCCCATAGCTCGCCGTCAACAGGCCTGCGATAAGTTCGTACCATAATCATAACTGGTGAAATGTGGGTGTACATACTCTTACTATTAGATACCTCTGCCTAACTCTTCTGGGATTAAAAAGGCATGATGTTCTGTTATTACACAGCAAGTAATGGTATCATCAAACTAATTAAGGTAGATGAAGTATCGTATTATGGATGCTAACTTATCAAGTGCTCGTCAGAACTTAGCTAAAGTAAATAATATATTATGAGACCACTCCTGAGCTACCCATTTGTAACAAAAAAGAAATCATCAAAATCGGCCGATGCGGTAAGGAATTTTCACTGAACAACATTGAACAAATTGAAAATTTCGCCCTGGTTTGGAATAAACAATTCTGCTTGACCTCCTACAACCATAAGCATTATGAACCCTAATACCATTGAATAAGGTCCTTAAATCTCATTGACTTTCAGACATACTTTCCCAAATTCGCAAAACACTCCTGGAATACTAATCGCGCTTATATTTTTCTTTCCTCTTCAATTAATGAAGGCTAAACATTAACTTTGGCTATTGGATAAAAATATATTGTGGTGTACGGCCATTGTATTACCCTTATTCCTAGTTAATGGTCAAGGACCACAGAGTAGTATATAAATGGAGTGGTAACGTGATTAAATATATGCTTTTTTATGACACGCGAGGTGCGATGCCTGAAGTTTTTATTGAGTGTTGCTCTGAAAACACTCAACAAAAACTCTGGCTATTGCATTAGGTTATATACCTGTATTGATAGTTTAAGGCATTTACATAAATAAAATTGAATAAGTACAATTATATGATAGTATTATTGGGCTTCCTTAATAGTATCAATATTAATAAGTGTGTTCGAATATTTTGTGAGACAGACATTTCGCGTATTTGTTTCATAATGACAGGCTTTCAACTGTGTTATGGATTTTATCTGTCATCTACAAACATCTACTTTAATTGTCTCAATAATTACAAACGGCAATCCATCAATTTTGAACAGAAAACTTTAGACCCTTTTGATTGTAGGAAAAGGTAAGCTAGTGTGAGTAAATCGTGATTCTACAACATTTCGAGAAAAATTCTCTTCAGAGAGCACTGGTTAAATAGCACGCACGCGTGGTAACTCCATTAGCTATCTCCTCCATATCACTAACGATCAACCCACGTACCAAAGCCAGTTACGCAACATCGTCCGGTCTAATTGACCCCGGCAGTGCCTTGTTTTCGTTTTATTACTTTACAGATATAGACAGGGTCAAAATTACCCATAGTAACAGTAACAGTAAGGACTTTTGTCGGTGTCGAAAGTTCGTTATGAGGTCATAAAAAGGTATGGCGGTTAGTTTCTATTTTATGCCGTTATTGTTATATTGTAGTGGTTGGATTAATCGTTCTGAAAGCTAATTTAGATCGAAGCTACACAGCTGAACTGCGTTCACGATTTCCAAACACATTAACAAGTATGTTTTTTTTTTTATCAAAAATCTGCAACTAAAATTCAGTTGCCTCTAAATAATATCATCGATAGATAGCAGTGATAGCCTAGTGGTGTGACCGTCGGACTGCCAAGTCATAGGTCTCGAGTTCGAACCCAAGGCACGCACCCCTGATTTTTCGGATTCATGTGCGTATTGTATAATTATGACTTGCTTCGGTGAAGGAAAATATCGTAAGGAAACCAGCATGCCTGAGAGATATTTCTTGACGGCATGTAAAGACAAGTCAGAGGCCCATGGGTGGCATATAAACTCTGACACCAGGTTAGGCACTAACCACACGATAAAGAAAGAAGAATAATATCATCAAATATCTTAATAAAATTATAAACTAGCGTCCCGCCCGGCTTCGCACGGGTGCAACGTTTTATATAAACCATCCTTTTGAATCACTCTATCTATTAAAAAAATCCGCATCAAAATACGTTGCGAAGTTTTGAAGATCTAAGCATACATAGTGACAGACAGCGGGAAGCGACTTTGTTTTATACTATGTACTGATGCGAAAGTTTGTGAGGATGGATGTTTGTTCCTCTTTCACGCGAAACTGCTGAACGGATTTGGATGAAATTTGGCACATAGATAGTTTATAACCTGGCTTAACATATAGGAGCTTTTTATGCTGTAGTGTGATACCGTGGAACAGTGGCGCAGCCGCGGGCATAAGCTAGTTTGTAGTACTTAAAAAAAAATAGTAGTAATTTTGTAGTTAAGTCAACTTACACGAGCATAAAGTTGATAAATGTGTTAAGTTGAAATAACTTCTATAAGGAATCTTCTATAGGAGAGTAGAAATTTCTCAATAACCCGGATTTCGGATTTGTACCCGGTTTAAGGAGAGCAAGACGTTTTTTTTTTTTTTTTTTAAGGAGGTCAATTGGCTCGCACAATGGGCAATTACATGTGACTTAGACATAACTGGCAAAATGAGGGTTCCAGACGGCTTCCAGAATAATCAGATGCAGCTGAATACCAGTATTTTACATGGAGCGACTGCCTATCTGACCTCCACAACCCATTCCGTACTGGGTAATACAATACCCTTGGTAAGACTAGTTGTCAGACTTTCGGGCCACTGACTACCTGTAACGACTGTCAAAAAACAAATGACAGCCGGGACCAACGGCTTAACGTGCTTTCCGAGGCACGGAGAAAACTCGGTATGTGGTGGTGGTCACCCATCCACGGACTGACCTAGGTTAGCGCTGCTTAACCTAAAGATCGACCGGAGCGGCTGTTATTATTTAGCCACGAACTCAAAAAAGGAGGTTTCAGATTCTTCTTCGGATATAGCAGGCGTGATGTTATATTTGTCCCAAGAAGCATGTCTCCTCATCTTTGAGACATGCTTTTAGGGGCAAACATTACTCTCATCTTTCATTTTGTTTACAGCTAACGTGTGGAATTCCTTTCTCTAAGCCTCAAAGACAAGATTTAAATGCACAGCAGCATATAAAATTGACGCTTGATTGCCGCCATTACTGCGAGTTCTGAATGAAAATTGCATGCAAATGCCTGAAGCCAATTGAACTAGCATGTAAGTTCATTTTCAACTTGAAAATGTGTGTTAACGAGAATGTTCAAATTGAAATCTAGTTTCCAGTCTAAAGATCTGACAACCAGTCTCCCTAAGCGGTATCGTGTTATGTAGTAACATAGTTTATGTATTATTTATTTATTTACTTAATTATGTGCACACAAACACTGATACTGTTAGCCTGCATCATTCCACAGCTGGGCAAAGCCATCCCCAGCTGACTTCCAGTTGTTTCGATCCAAAGCCAATGTAGACCACTGGTAGCTAGTCTTGTCCAGGTCATCCCGCCATCTTCTACGAGGTCTGCCGCGACGCCTTCTGGCTGTATCAGACCTCCAGAAATTGGCTATTTTGGCCCACAGCTCATTGAGCATGCAGATGTAGCCAGTCCAGTCCCACTTACAAGAAAAAATCATACAGACAGAAGAACGCAAAGGGACCGCTTATTTCATTCAGAAATCTTTTCCAGTGGACCTGCCCTGCGGAGGATACATAGACAAGAAAGGTAGACACAGTGTCTAAAAATAATAAAATGATGAAATCATAGTTGTGATTTTGAGGTGATTGGTATTCGCTTGTTTAAAGGCTCCCAATATAAATGCAGAAAAAAAAGCTAGGCAGACGATTCTGCCAAAGATAAACGATGATGTCTTCTAAGTTCTATTCAATACTAGTCAATACTAGTTCACCTCACTTAAGTGAGCGCACACAATTCGAAAGCGAACTCATTTGTTTTTAAAATAAATCTTCGCGGATTCCCAGCGAGACACCGTTCGAATTTTGAAGTCATGTTTAAGTTCACAGAACGACATTTACCAAATGATGAATCAGAAATAAAAATTCGAGTCAACCGAAAATAGCAGCAAACTTAATGCTTTTAAAATTCAAAACAGAAACTCAAACGGCCGATTCTTTAACGGTATTGAGTCAATACAATCTTTCTTACAATATTAATGGCCGTTTTCCTTTTGACGTCAAAGACAATTGTGCAAATTGTGAAATAGCGGTCTCAAGCGAAAAGGTTCTTTAATATTTAAATGGATTTGAGGAGGATATTAGCTTGTATTGGATGACAATATTATTTTTGGTGAATGAATAATTATCATTGTTTTTTAGGGAAGTTGTATTTATATCAGAATAGTTACAACTTCGCTCATCTTCATTTTTCTCGTATTTTTGCCTGATTATGTTGGGGTTGGCTTTCAGTCTAAAGGGTGTAACAAGACCCTTAACGAAGTTGAGCCCTTGCCTCCCTGGCATTACGGTTTTTTTTGTTCTACACCATACCTTCTAATTACCTAGATACTGAGGGTCAAAACTCAAACTTTTTTTTTTGAATTGAACATTAATTTGTTCTTTAAACACCTACACGACCCCCGTACTATTCAATCCATCCATCAGCATAATGTTTTGACTGCGTTACATTGAGTATAACCACGCCTACCGTAAAACGTAATTTTTCAAACCAAAAAAAAATCGTTTCCCAGCAATAATTCTAGCGTAAAGTTACTTAGTTTGATGTACTTAACCTTTTGTATGACGAGTTTATACACAATTAAAAACTTATTATGTTTCGCGTAGATCTACGTTTCCTATAGCCCTTGGGCACAGTGAAGTCTTAAGATGAAGAATCGAAGATTGCTTTTAATTAGATCAGTGACTTTTAGAATGAAACACGATTTTTTCCTTTGTATTATTGCTTAAAAAATCACAGTTTATTAAGTCAAATTAACAAATCAATCTACTTCTTCTTTATCGTGTGGTTAGTGCCTAACCTGGTCGGATTAACATGCCGTCGTTTCCTCACGATGTTTTCCTTCACCGAAGAAAGTGAAAATTATACAATACGCACATGAATCCAAAAATCAGAGGTACCTATGACTTGGCAGTCCGAGGATCACACTACTAGACTATCAATGCTCCAAACAAGTCAATGTTAAATGTTGAAAGCAGTGGACATTATCAAGTCAACATTATGGTACACAAAACTAATCAAAACACATAAAGTACTAGAGCGATATAAACCGATTACAAAGCACAAGTCTAGCGCAAAATAGTTTGTCGACAATCCGCCAATATGCACGCCAGTTAACGCATGAATAATTTAAACCCATTCACTGCACCTCCTAGCTATGTATGCGCGCCTAGTACTTCACTGAATGTAGACCTGTATAGTAAATGGTATATTTGAGAATCTAGCATGATTTTATTTTAGGTTTATTATTGCGTGGTGTTTAAATGGTGTAACAAGACCCTTAACGATGCCAAAAGGTACTTATTCTCCTCGTCATTGCGATCATTTTTATGATCTAGACCATAGGGGGACCTGGGAACCTTCTAGTTACGGAGATATTGGGGGTCGTTTCCCAGCAGTATTTTTTGCCTAAAGTTACTTAGTTTGATGTGCATAATGCTTGGTTGACGGCTTCATGAAGGGTCTTCCTACACCCTGTATTTGGACCCGCCATTACAAACCACTCAATGCATTTATTTAGTGCTATCATAATCTGTCTAACGATAACACTATCTGTCTAAAAAAGGTCCAACTATATTGGTGTTGAACGTAGTTGGGAAAAGGCTAGGCCGATGTTGGGATTGACTCTTACCAGTATTTTATATGGAATAACTGCCTATCTGACCTCCGCAACCAACTATTGGATAATAATGAATCAATGAACAATGATATCTATCAACCTGTTCAATGATACCCCGTTTTAAATAGTTCGTCGACTTTTATTTTTATTTTTCACAGGCGTCTGTCATCATATTGAATTTTGATTACTAGCATGTTTTAAGTGATACTTGCAAGATTAACCTTTCGTATGTCGAGTATATAGACACAATTAAAAACCTATTGTGTCTCGCGTAGATCTACGTTCGCCGTACGAAGGGTTAAGACAAATCAACTGACGTAAGAATCATCAAAATCGGCGAACGCGTTTGGTCGCTAGAGTGCCACAAAGCATACAAGTAAACACATTACCCTCCTCAGTCGGGTAAAAACAAAAAGAGTTCGCTTTATACATACTTTTATTGATGTTCCAAGTGAGCTTTACAGAATAATATTACAAAACGCCAACGGGCGTTCGTTGCAAAATAAATTCACGAAAACATTTAAAACGATAAAATACAGCAACAGAGAATCTTTATAAAAGAAAAAGATCATCCCAAAACGCCATTTTCTTCTTCCCTTAACTCGGTACTTAAGAAACAATATATCGCTTTGTAAACCTCAACAAATATACATCTTTTAATACCCCATTTCACCGACCCAAAGATGAATTCTAAAGACATATTTTTGTAACTAGACATTGCTTGCGGATTTGCTTATGTGGAGGTCGAAAATCTGCCGGAAGCCAGAGCAGTGTACTTGGACAAAATAAGCTCGTGTTAGCTAAATCATAACAACCGTAAGGGTCGGTCTTCAAGAATTAACAGTGCTTGCTGAAGATGGTCCGTCGTTGGGACCATCATTACATACCGAGTTTCCTCCGTGCCTCGGAAAGCACGTTAAGCCGTTGGTCCCGGCTGTCATTTGTAGATCTTTGACAGTCGTTACAAGTGGTCAGAATCCCGAAAGTCTGACATCCAGTCTTCCCAAGGAGTATCGTATTACTGGGTTGTGGAGGTCAGTTAGGCAGTGTCTCCATGTAAAATACTGGTATTCAGCTGCATCCGTTGATAAGTTTAATACCATTAACGAACAAACAACGAACATACAGACTTTCATATTCATACAAAGTAGGAAGTAAGGTCCTCTACAATGAGAGAAGTCCCTGCCGTTTCATATCCCACTTATTGAGTTTCTCATATATTATTCGACGTTGACATGAAAATCTCGGGTGAAAATTTAAAATTTTATGAAAACATTTTGTCAGAGGGTTTTGATATTAAAAGTAATGAAAGAAAGTGTCACGACTTCACGAGTCTCGGGGTGCCAGCTTTGAGTCAGGAAATTGAAAGATTCGTGAAATATTGGTAGTTTACGGCGTGTTTTTTTATGGGATAAAGATTAACTTTGAGCTTTATTTCTGGTACGGAATAGAGCTGGAACATCCGGAGTTTTGGAAATTGGTTCGGGTCTATGATCAGCATATCCGATGAATGAATGAATGATACATTTATTTACAATTAGCGACCCGCCCCGGCTTCGCACGGGTGCAATGTTACACATAAGTACCTTCCTCTTGAATCACTCTATCTATTGAAAAAAACCGCATCAAAATCCGTTGCGTAGTTTTAAAGATCTAAGCATACATAGGGACAGACAGCGGGAAGCGACTTTGTTTTATACTATGTAGTGATGATATATAATTTATTTGCAAGAATATAGGTAGTTAACATAAGTTCTTAATCCAAGAGGCATTCTTGTATTTCAAGGATTGTTCACATGACTAATTTGGTGGTTGAGTGGTCGCAAGCGCGACTGCTTAGCATGAGAGTCTGGCTTCGATTCCCGGGTAGAGCAAAGTGTTATTGTTTTTTTTTCCATTAGGAATTTCTTTGTAGCAGCCCCTGAGTCTGGATTTGTGCCCGATTGATGGCAATAGGCTCGCACCCTATTGCATGGGACCGAAATCTTAACTGGCGAAATATGGGTGTACTATTAGGTACACCTCTGTCTAAGCCTTTGGCGGTTACAGGCGTGGTTTTTTGTAGTTTTTGACACGCGTTAGACAAAACCATCACCTAGTAGTCCACATTAACCCTGGATCAAAAGAACTGTAAGTCATGGGGGTTTTTGCTCAGCAGTGGGATGCAGTTCCTCAGGTCTAAAATTAACAAAGAAATGCGTTTTTTTATAAACAAGCAAACCCAATAAGCTTCTCTAGTCTAACAAAAGTTAATCAACTATTAACGTAATCTTGCTCGAACCTTAACAATACTCTTTGGTCCCCAACCTTCATACATTTCTTTGTTGTCCATTGTTCAAGGGATTTGACCCTAAGGCCCCTTTCACAGCTTTAGGTGCTGCGACATGCGACATGGTTTCTTTCGCGTGACTAACGTTGCTCCACGATTCGTCGATTTTACTGACAAAGATCATTTTATTTAAACTTTGTAATATTAAGTGTAAATTGAGATATAATTATAAAGGGTGTAACAAGACCCTTAACGAAGCCGAAAGGTACTTATTCTCCCCGTCATTGCGATATTTTTTTTTTGTTCTAGACCATACCTGGGAACTTTCTAGTTACGGAGATATTGGGGTCAAGGTTCCAACTTTTTCACAGGTTTTTTTTTTTAATACATGATTTTAACGATGACACAATGTTTTGAGTGCGTTACATTGAGTCCTACCGTAAAACGTGATTTTTCACCCTAAAAAAAGTCGTTTCCCAGCAACATTTTTTGCGTAAAGTTACATAGTTTGATGTAGGTACAGAATGCTTGGATGACGGCTTCGTTAAGGGTCTTGTTACACCCTGAAAGTCTAGCTTTTTCTTAACTATGTTAGGGTCGGCTTTCAGTCTAACTGGCTTCAGTAAATCGAGACATATTTCGAAGGATATAAAGTTCTTATTTTAATCTGATTACCTCAATCAGACCTATTTTTAAGCCTTTCTCAGATCTTTGAAGCTAAAAGTAGGTTCGAATTTTCTTTTCGTCTGATGATCAAATGCGACTTTTTATACTGAACTGTTAAGAATCGAAAAACGCTACTCCAAACGTGGCAAGCTCTAAATAATTTCAATCACAGTCGCTGTCGTGACTTCTTACGAAAGTCACTGTGTCGTTTGTGCCAGTGTGACTATGTCGCGTGTCGTTTGAGCGTAGTTCGTGGCCACAGCGAAGCGGTTTGCGGAGTGACGTTGAGTGACTTATTTAATTTTTTTACATTTTAGGAAAGCTTACCGACTAGTATCGTTGAAATAACTAAATATGTACCTAAATTTCTGATAACAAGCCTCCACAGATAAATACAAAAAAAAAATAGTTCCATATTGCATAAGTTACTGTTTAAATTATACCTATAATTTATTGTATCACAAATTTTCAATCATCATCCTCATTTCAGCCGAAAGACGTACACTGCTGGACATAGGCCTCCCCCAAGTGTCGCCACACTGACCGGTCCCGTGCGACCCGCATGCAGCGGATCCCCGCAACCTTCACCAGGTCATCGCTCCATCTAGTGGAAGGCATTCCAACGCAAATTTTCAATACAAAAAAAAACACAAAAATCTAACATTACGGTACTCTCAAATTATTGACTAATAATACACTTCAGTGGTTATAGAAGTCTGATCATTTTATTTAACTGTTATTAATTTAACTGCCAACTTGAAAAATAAAGAGTACAAGTGCAGGCAGGTAGGCCTTTTTTTACGGATGTGAAGTCATCAAATGACCTGTTAAAAACCCTCCTCCAAAAAATACGTGTAAGTAACAAGTGACGGTCCCGCTTCTCGCTTGACACAAATCGAGTTGCAACTCGCCTCACCCGAAGGCACACGTTTGTTGTTTGAAACAAATCGCAACGCCCGCGGCTGCGGTCGGGGCCTTAGTCCGTCATGACTGATTATCTCGGTAACTATGTTGATAATGGCAGCTTGGCACAAAAACAACAATGGAATAGTTCTGGTTATTAAGTTCCTAAGTGACAATAGGCGGGTCAAGCTTTGTGTCTTAGGAAAACTATTAGGATTGTTGTGTATTCTTGTGTACTAGGTATATAGAAGCGCATCACGCCCCACACCCTGCTAAGTGAAAGTCTGCGGTTATTAAACGTAGGTAAATCATTAGTGTTTTTTTTTCTTTATAAACTCACCTTCACGGCTCATGCCGTGACCAAAGTGTTAAGCAGAGGTGCACTCTCTTGAACAACTACCAGTTATATTAGGTGCCTTGTAATAGAGGGCAAGCCTATTGCAATCAATCTGGCAAATATCCAAACGGACTGTTACTGAAAAGTTCTTCAAAGTCAAAGTCAAAGATTTATTTGCAGATAAATATGGTTACAAAAAGGTACGTCTACGTGAGGTAGGTCTTGGTACTCAATACTCAATTCTTTATTGTAGTCTACAATGTAGGCTTAAGTGGTAAACATTTTTCCCAAAGAAACAATCGTGGACCCTGTCGGGCACAGCAAAAGAAGGATATGTGGAGATGGGGACTTATCATTTAAGAATCTTAAAATCTAACTTATTCTAAAACCATTGCTGATCATTCTACACGAATTTCAAGGATCTAACATATAAATATTCGTTGACACTATAGTAACATTTGTTGCGTAACATCTTTTTTAATTTGTTCGTGAACTGATGGAGTTCTTTTTCTTTTCTTATTGATTCGGGTAACATATTGTATATTTTCTTGGTAGAAAAACCTAGTAACACTTGTCCGACCTGGGAATCGAACCCAAGACCTCATTCTCAGTAGCGAGACAGTTATTTGTTATTTTTTCGTCACGCACTTCTATTAAAACATCTGTAGTGAATTTATCCTCTTCTCCCCACCACACTACTGGTAGTGTCGTGGGTATTTTTGTTTACCTTCTGCACTGCTGGTCCAGTGGTATCGTAGGTTTTTGCAAAATACTTAATTAAGCTTTCCCTATTACACTACCTAATTTATTTTCGCAAATAGATACATTTAAGTAACAAGAATTTGTATGGTATAAATAAAATAAATAAAAATAAAAAGCCTTTTTATTTCTTGCACGCACTTGTACATTTCATTTTTATGGTAGCTAGTTTTATATTTGCTTAACCTAGTCTATAGCATAATCAGCCTTTAATGTTCCCACTGCTGGGATACTCGGCCTCCCCCTCTATGAGAGGGAATGGGCTATAATCCAACACGCGGGCCCAATGCGGGTTGGTAGATGTCACATGTCTTCAAATTTTTGGTTCTAAGACATGCCGGTTTCCTCACGATGTGTATGATTGATATTAATGACGAAGAACTTTAAAATAACTATAGTGTTAATTAAGCCTAAACCCCATTCACCTCTACTCCACAAGTTTTTAGAAGCCCTAATTGATCACTCACCAAAATGCAAGCGAGTGCCATTAATTTTTACGTCTACCACAAAAGAAAGTCTGTGACTGACGGCCGACGGGCAAACCTCTCAGGAGTATAGATAACATACAAACCACACAATAGTACAGAAGTTCAACTTGAAACATCAGCCTAGCTTTTGTCCAACTATGTTCGGGTCGGCTTAAAGACTTACCAGATGCAACTTATTTTACAGTAGCTGTTGCCCGCGGCTTCGCTCGTGTTTTCGGCGGAAATTATCCCACGGGCACGCTGTAAATATAGCCTATAGCACTCGGGAATAATGTGGCTTACTATTAGTGAGAGAATTTTTAAAATCGGTTCAGTAGATCCAGGGATTACCCCCTATAACCTCACAAACTTTTCCTCTTTATACAAGCTGGTCAAATTCAAGGAGGTATCTATACTAGTGATTCTCGACTCGAATCGATAATAAAAAGGGAAGGTTTTTTTTTTACGGAAATCATTAAGAGTAAACCACCCCCTAGTTTCCATACTGTCCATAATTATAATTATATATTATAATTATATACAACCTGTTTTTTTTGACATCCCATAACTCTAGGGTTATATTCTGTAGGTAAAAATAATACTAAAACTCCTAGAATAGGTGGTCCAAAAATGCATCGTTTCGGAGATATCATCAATCATAATTAAATTAGGTCAAAAGTCACCAGTATGACGAATCTTTACTTTTGCAAGGTTGCCAAACTTCGCAGTAGTGTAGTAAAATAAATAGTAAAATAAAATATGTAGGTAAGTAATTCATTTTTATTCAAACCAATCATTCATATTTAAAGCTAAGAAAATGCGACGTTGTCATATTTCACGTAAGGGTGTTTTACATTAATAATCGTGACTTTGCCGAATTATTTTGTATGAAAAATGAAAAAAAAAAAACGAAGGATTGGAACATAACTCATATGCCAGTTGATTCTTTGACATGGCCTCAATCATACCCTAGAGTTATGGGATATCGAAAAAAACACGTTGTATATATAATTATTATAATTAGTGTGGAATAAACGTTTGCGTTTGTGTGTATGACGTCGCGTTTATAGGGCTAGGAACGACGGGTTGCGTTTTAATTATACGGGGGCCCTTTTTAGTATCAATCGAGTCGACAATCATTAGTATAGATACCGTCTTGCATTTGACCAGGGTGCAAAACAACAGCCTGTATGATTAGTATAGATGGAGCGACTGCCTATCTGACCTCCACAACCCACTAGCAGGATAACACGATACCTTGTGGCAAGACTGGTTGTCAGACTTTCTGGTTTCTGCACGTAATAACTGCTAAAGATGTACTACACACACATCAGCACATTCACACGAACACACATCAATACACCACTATATAACACACGTTCTACATCTTATACCTGTTCCTACTTTCATCAATACTTCTTTAATAATAATATTTTAAAGAGGTAATGTTTGTGAGGGGGTAATCTCTGTATCTACTGAACCGATTTTGAAAATTCTTTCACTCATATGAAGCTACATTATCCCCAAATGCCATAGGCTATATTTACAACGAGCCCGTTGGATAATTTTCGAAAAAAACGCGAGCGAAGCCGCGGGCAACAGCTAGGAGCAAATAAAGTTCTGATTCTGATATTTATGACGACCATCTGCTTGAAGTGTTTTCCGAGTGAGTTTCGGTATGTCGCTTAACTTTGAAGATCGACACGTGAGGTTGTTAGTATACTGACACTCTAATCTCCGTGCCTTAAAAGGGAAGATAAGCTGAGATTCTGACTAACATCTGTTGTCTAGGTCAGATAGGCAGTTGCTCCAAATAAAATACTGATATTCATCTGCATCCGTTCAGACTACAGGTGACCCTTTGATAATATAAGGTCTAGATGGAGCATCAAACGTGTCAGAAGATATCAACTGTTGGTTTATAAGTTCACACACAGAGACATAGACGCACATTGTTTACAATGTACGTCTATTGTCTCTGTACACTGGCCGCACGCTGCCGCACGCACACATGTTTGAAATTGTTGCCTCGTTTTCTTTGTTTTGATTGTAGGGCGACGCTCCATCTAGACATATTAGAGGGTGTAACAAGACCCTTAACGAAGCCGAAAGGCACTTGTTCTCCCCATTATTACGATTTTTTTTTTGTTCTAGACCATACCTAGGAACCTTCTATTTACGGAGATGTTGGGGGTCAAAGTTCCAACTTTTTCAGAAGTTTTTTTTAATACATGTTTTTAATGTAAGATTTTTACTTAAAACACCTCCACGACCCCCGTACTATTCAATGCATCCATCAGCACAGTGTTTTAGTGCGTTACATTGAGTCCTACCGTAAAACGTGATTTTTCACCCCAAAAAAAAAGTCGTTTCCCAGCAATAATTTTTCCGTGAAGTTACTTAGTTTGATGTACCTAATGCTTGGTTGACGGCTTCGTGAAGGGTCCTGTTACACCCTGTATAATCAAAGAGCTGACCCGAACATAGTTGGAAAATGGCTCATCAGATGATGATGGAAATCAACCTTCTGTTTCTATCTATTCTGTGGTCGATGTATCTTGGAATCTAATCGCTTTTAGAACGCAAATGATAATGTTTTTTTTTCAGTAATCAATCTTTTGATGCTTACGCAGTGAATTTGAGAACGTAAGTGTCTGAACTTACGGTTGAGTGGTGTGAATTTGGAAATGTTTATTTTCGTTGAATGATTGAGTATGTTTGGTTGGAATAGATTATTTATGTTTAATGTTATTTGCTTGTTCTTCGCAAGCGACAGCACTAGCGAAAAAACCTGGCCAAGTGCGAGTCGGCGTAGCGCATGAAGGGTTCCATATGTATACGTGTTGTATATGTAGTAAGCGAGCCCCCTTTATTTTTTAATTTATTTTTATTATTTTTTGTTAAAGCTTTCTTATAGAATTTCCTGTAATCTATGGCCAAGAACAATGTTTTGTATTTTTTTCAATATTTTCGGCCTTGTAGTTTTTGAGTTAAGGGAGGGAATATTCAATTTTTGCCTATTTCCTTAAATAACTTCAAAAGTAGTAAAGTATACATTTGAGATGCTCACAATAAGTCCTTTAATTTGATATGTAACACGATATAGTTTGTAAAACTTTAGTTTTTTTTTTTTTTCGTGATCCTTGTTTAAAATTCAATCGTTTACGTTACACCGTCCGTCTTTGGGTCACCAATTTACATTATGTGTACCAAATGGTGTTCCAACTAAACTTTACAGAATAGATATCTATACAACATCCACTAAAACTAGCCACCTGCTGCTGCAACCAGGTGGAGGACCACAATATCACAAGTTTGGATACATGCCAGTGGAATTCTAAATATTCGAATACAAAACGAATTTAGAGTAGGAACCGTCACTATGAATTTGGCTTATACATGAAAAGGAAATATAAATTTTATTTAAAAACTGGGTGCAATAGAAAAAAACTTTTTTTTAAAACCACCTTCAAAAACAAAAAAAAACGTGGAGAAACTTTAGCTTCAGAAGTCGGTGACTTTTGTTTGTTCGATTGAGTTTTTTCGCCACCGACTTCTGAAGCTAAAGTTATTTTTCCACTTTTTTTTTTTGTTTTTGAAGGCGGTTTTATTTTAATAAGTAGATATATACAACGTGTAACAGAAAGGGTATAATCATATGGAATACTGTGGTACGGACCATCAAACTGAACAAATTTCTCTATGGGAGCACCATCGAAATCGTAAAAAAATAATCAGCTGTCCCATACATTTGGGTCGAGTAGGTATTGAAATTTTGTATAGGACAGCTGATTATTTTTTTACGATTTCGATGGTGCTCCCATAGAGAAAGTTGTTCAGTTTGATGGTCCGTACCACAGTATTCCATATGATTATAACCTTTCTGTTACACGCTGTATAATAAGATTTTTTCAAATAGTAAAATTAGCTATTGTAAATTTCAGGGTTGCCTTCGATGTCCCTGGGATCCCATTATCAGATTCAGCTTTTCTGACAACGGGACCACCTCAGTAGTATAGGCTTTCGAATAAAAAAAGAATTTTGACAATCGGTTCACAATTGGCGAAGATATCGCTGAACACACACACAAAAAAAAACGATGTCTTGATAATCTCCTCCTTTTGGAAGTCAGTTAAAAATAACCACCACAAGTAGCAGTGTCACGGTTGGAAGAGTGGTTGAGCGATTGGCTGCTGCGCTGCGTATCGCGGGTTTGATTCCCACACGGAATAATAGTTTGTTTGGCCTACATCTACAGGTAGTTATTCTGAGTCTGGCTGTTTGTGTATGTGAGTTTAAATGTTTGTAAATGCACCCACAACACACACACCTCTGAGTTTTCGGATTCATGTACGTATTGTATAATTATCATTTGCCCCGGTGAAGGGAAACATCGTGAGGAAATCAGCATGCCTGAGAGATATTTCTTGACGGCATGTAAAGCCAAGTCAGAAGCCTATGGGCGGCCCAAAAACTCTGACACCAGGTTAGGCACTACCACATGATAAAGTTCGAGAGGTAGTGGCCCCTTAATCCACCAGGCCCATTGTAGATTTGTAGATGTTCACGTTTTTGAATTTCGATCCTCGTGATGTTTTCGGTTACCGTTTTGAGAGCAGTAGTGATAAAATAAATGGCATAAACTAAAGAGCCGGCATGGGCTCGAATTTCGAAGCTTTGAGCTCAAAATGAAGAAGGAGGTTTTGTTTTTGTTAATAAACATGTTCTGATGTCTAGAATGCGACCCACGTACTAAACTATCGTTACAAAAGGATAAAGGCGGATACAGTGGCAGAATAACAGGCAAAGATAAAAATCATTATGTTGTTGGCTTATTGCCAAAATCTATATTGCGTTGAAGCAACTGGTACACGAAGTTTTTTGTTAATTTCTATTCAAACGGAGTTTTGCGGCTTCAAAACCTGGCAAGAACTAAGACTATTTTCAATTAAGAACACTCAAAGCTGTGCATCATCTGCCAAGCCTTTTCCCAACTATGTTAGGGTAGGCTTCCAGTCTAACCGGATTCAGCTGAATACTAGTATTTTACATGGAGAGACATCACTTATGTATCACCAATTTAAATATGATTACGCCTTTCACTTTGCAAGACCTGTCAATAAAATCCAGGACCTCATGCTTTGCAGTCGTTTTGACTACAGTCAAAGTCATGACAGTAATAAATAGGTAAATAATATTAAAAAATAACAGTCATCATGCTTTGTAATCCCCGAAGAGGTAGGCAGAGGTGTACGTAAGCGGTACACCCACAGTTCGCCGTTCCATGTAAAAGAGGGCGAGCCTATTGCCATCAGCCGAGCACAAATCCAGACTCCGTGGCTACTACTGATAAATTCTGATGAAAATATCCAATATCATTTTACCCGAACCGGTAATCGAACCCAGGGCCTCATGCTCAGCAGTCGCGCTTGGGACTACTAGACCAACCAGGCAGTCTTAAATAATATCACCATCATAAAAAACTAAGAACAAAAAACTTGTATGAAACCATAAGTTATTTTTCTGCTTATCCTTTAAGTAAATACTTCAAGGATATGAATACAAGATACATTGCCTTATAACACAAACTCGTAATCTTCCTAATTTATTAAAAAGTAATCATAGACCCACGCAATTTAGTTTGTGCTCAAATTTTGTAGACATGATTACAATTTGGTGCGCAAATAATTTACATTTTTGAGTTCAACGGTGTGTTAAAGAATTTTTGTATAAATTTAAATATTTTTACAAAGGACTAGCGTAATTACAGTTTTTTCTGAAGATGCTTAGCAAATAATGGATTTCGTCATCATCATTTCAGCCGAAAGACGTCCACTGCTGGAAATACGCCTCCTCCAAAGGGGAGGGGTTTGCCATAATCACCACGCTTGGCAGGCGGAATGGCGATCGCAGTCCAGTTGTTACAAAAGCACAGAGAACGCTGCTGACCATAATCTGTTAATAATGGACTTAACAAATCAAAATTCAGAAATTTTAACAGATCATAAAATCCAATTGGTTAGTAATACATGTTACACATCTTAAACCAACCCGCGATCATGGCGCTTGCAACAGCGTCGAAATATCGGCACCTCAAAATAATAAACAATCACGGAAGATATCCCGTAAGTGAAAGTTTAAGTTTAGTTGTACACCGTGAAAGCTTAAAACAGAGTTTAAACACTAGTCTTAGTACATAATTATATTTGGAAAATTTTGGTAACAATTTACTAATAATGCCAAAACCATTAATAATATTACTGCCAAAACCAGTAAAATTATGTCAAAATCACCGTTAATCTTAAATTAATCACTTATTCTTAATCTAATTGGATTTCGAACAAGCTCACGGCCACTTGGTAATCAACACAGAATGTCCCCAGTACTGTTACAGAAACCTCCTCTGGATGAACCCGTGGGTTATTTTTTTTGACAAGCCCGCCAGTCTATTGCCAAACCACTGCATCTCCTGAAAACCAGAATCAACAGTGGCGACCAACAGAAAAGCGTCGAGACAATGAAGCTCGACAAAGTTCCAGAGAAACAATTTAACTGTCTTGGATCCCGCAACGAAATCAATCAGAAAAGAATAGCGGAGGAGTAGAAACAACGTACCTAATTTCCACTTCCCTCCAAATCAGCAGGACATAGACCAAAACAGAGCCAATAGGCACAAAGGGCAAGCAGTTAGTAGGTAAGGTTTATGGCAATACCAATCAGTGGGCCCAGTGCGGGCTGAATTTCACATGTCTTCAATTTTTGGTTCTAGGATATGCCGGTTTACTGCCAGGGTTGCGGGACTGTTCGAAAGAGATACCGCGGCCCTGGAACACAAAGGGCAAAGGAAGGAACATGGATGGGTTTTAGTCAGTAAAAGTCTGACACTCCCTCCTGCTCAGCCCAGAGCGGGAGGGGTTATTTGATGACTTCCCATCCGAAAAAAAAAAAAAATGATATGCCGGTTTCCTCAGAATGCTTTCCTGATTATTTTACGACGTTTTAAAAAGACTTTCCTGTCAGCAGTACGGTAACTGTATGATCTTTTAAGGGTTCCGCACCCGAAGAGTAAAAACGGGAACCAGTTACTAAGACTCCACTGTCCGTCTGTCTGTCACCAGGCTGTATCTCATGAACCGTAATAGCTAGACAGTTGAAATTTTCACAGATCATGTATTTCTGTTGCCGCTACTACAACTAATACTAAAATCGGAATAAAATAAATATTTAAGGGGGCACATACAAAAAAAGTGTGTTTTTTTTTTTAGATAATGGTACGGAACCCTTCGTGCATGAGTAGCACTTCGCCGGTTTTTGTCTAAATTAGTTTCTAACTTGCCTCGGTGGTCGCAAGCGTGACTGCTGAGCATGATGTCGTGAGTTCGATTCCTGGGTCGTACAAAGTGTTTTTGGGTTTTTTCCGTCTGGAATTTCTCAGTAGCAGCCACGGAGTCTAGATTTGTGCCCGGTTGATGGCAATAAGATCGCCCCCTATTACATGGAACTTAAATATTACTGGCGAGTGTGGGTGTACTATTACGTACACCTACCCTGCGGTCTGCCTAACCCTGCGGGGAACACAGGCGTGAAGTTATTTTATCTATTGTAGTTTCTGCCAACTTAGCACTAATATGAAACAAGATAACTCATTGTGATTTGCGTCATTTCACTAATAAATGATGACATTGCCCAAGAAATTTTAACGAAATGTGAAAATTTCTTCATGAATTCTTCATTTATTTTTTATTTATTCAACTTCTTAGCTTTTTCGAGCAATTTAAGCGCGAGCTAAATTGCCCAGCGCTTCAATTGTGATAATATTTTCGTATTACGCAACGCTGTAGGCGTCTAAAAAGTGTGACAAATTTTATGGCACTTTGAAGTATGACTGTGGTTAAAGTTTGATCTTGTTTAATACAGGGTGTAACAAGACCCTTAACGAAGCCGTCAACCAAGTATTATGTACATCAAACTAAGTAACTTTACGCAAAAATTATTGCTAGGAAACGATTTATTTTTGTGGTGAAAAATTATTCAACGTAACGCACTCAAAACAATGTGCTGGATGGATGGATTGAATAGTACGAGAGTCATGGAGGTGTTTAAAGTAAAAAGTTTAAATTAATAACATTTAAGTATTAAAAAAAACTTTTGAAAAAGTTGGAACTTTGACCCCCAATATCTCCGTAACAAGAAAGTTCCCAGATATGGACCAGAACAAAAAAAAAATATCGCAATGACGGGGAGAACAAGGGCCTTTCGGCTTCCTTAAGGTGGAAGCGCAAGGGTAGCCCGCGAAATTTAAATTTTCTCAAGTTTATTGCAATTTGCAGGTCAGTGTCAAGTTGTATGTTGATGAAAATATGAATCGCGCCACTAACACGTATGAAGTTACAGAATTATAATCATTCAAATCATAAATACAGCTCTCCAAGTTCATATAATCACATTCAATAGCTATTTCATGAAAAAGGCACTCTTTGAGATTATATGAACTTGGAGGGTTGTATTGATGATTTGAATAATTATAGTTCTGTAACTCCATACGTGTTACAAGCGCGATTCATATTTACATCAACATACAACCTGTCACTGACCTGCAAATTGCAATACACGTAAGAAAATTTAAATTTCGCGGGCTACCCTTGCGCATCCACCTTAAGGGTCTTGTCTGTTGTCTAATGTCTATTAAAGGGTTACACCCTTAATATAATAATATAATTAATAGCTTAACTTAATATAATTAATAGACATTACATAAACATTGTAATCACCAAAAGGTTAGGCAGAGCTGTACCTAATAGTACACCCACATTTTGCCAGTTATGTTTCAGTCCCATGTAATAGGCGGCGAGCCTATTGCCATCAACTGGGCACAAATCCAGACTCCATGGCTGCTACTGAGAAATTCCTAATATAAAAGCCCAATAACACTTTTTCCAACCCGGTAATCGAAACTAGGACCTCATGCTTAGCAGTTCCGCTTGTGACCACTAGACCAACTAAGCAGTCCTGAATTCTATCAATGTAAAAAATGGGGGAAAAAATCTACTTGACTAGCAAAAGTTAACTGACGTAATAAATACACGTATGTCTTTGAAACCGGAGACAAAGCAAACTTAAAGAGATTAAAATGTAAATATGTTATTCAGAAAACTAATCTCCGAGACACCGCTTTAATCACTCGTTCACAAATGTTTACGTAATAACGCATGAATATTTTCACGAAAATTCTAACGTCAACAAGTCTTTATTATGATAAAATTCAAACTAAATAAATTTAAGAATTTTCATCTAAAATAGAATTATAATGACTTGATGAATTTTTTTATTTTAACTTAAAATAAATTTACTCCGTGCCTCGGAAAGCACGTTAAGCCATTGTTCCTGGCTGTCATTTGTAGACTTTTGACAGTCGTTACAGATAGTCAATGGCCTGAAAGTCTGACAGCAGTTAGTATTGGGTAATACAGTACTCTGTCTTCTGGAAGTAAGAGAGCAGCGGTGGCCCAGTGGTGGCGGCCCCAACTTACGAACAGTAAGTCGTGTGTTCGAATCCAGGCAGGCGCGTTACTTTGGGTAATTTATTGCATCACCACTGCTCTCAAAACGGTGGATGAAAACATCGTGAGGAAACCGGCATGTCCTAGAACCGAAAATTTGAAGACATGTGACATCTACCAACCCGCATTGGGCCTGCGTGGTGGATTATAGCCCATTCCCTCTCATAGAGAGGAGGCCGTGTGTACCAGCAGTGCAGAGCAGTGGGAACATTATAGGCTGATTATGCTGTGGAGGTCAGATAGGGAGTCGCTCCTTGTACCGTCCTAGATAGAAAAGCTATATCTCATGGCCTCATTTTAGAACAAGATTTATGCAAAGCGTTTGGGTTGTAGAATTTTTTATTGGTATTAGTTGGTGTATTGTTTAGTTAATTTACAATCATGCGTCCTGTTTGTGGAAAATAAACAGTGTTTCTGTCATGAATATGTACATAGCTTCATATGAGTTTTCAGTGAAACGTATGCATAAACCACAGTAATTGCGTTCACACATCTGGGAGGGTACTGTGACGTCTTAAGCAGGAGTAATTCCAGTGTGGGAAAGAGATAGAGCTATACAGGTCGTCTAGCGCCATCTCTTCCCCAAACTGGAAATACTCCCGCTGTAAGACGTCATGGTAGGCCACCACAAATACTACACACTTGACTTTTCTGAAGAAAATCTCGATTCATAGTTGTTTTCACTTTTCGTCATTATCTATCCAGTCAAAATTCAACTTACATATGAATAGTTATAAGTATCATTTTCGCAAACAAATAACAAAAGCCTTACACGGAAAATACATGACATAGGTCAAACGAATGTTTATCTAAACGATTCAAACTTGACCTTGAGAGCAAACGATCCCTTTGCTTCGCCCTTCCCACTGATCTAAATATAAAAAGAAAAGTTATCGTTCCAAACGTGGGGCGTATTACGTGATGAATTTAGGTATCTACATGTTTTGATAAAATGTTCGTTTTAGTATTTTAGAATGACTTTTGTTTAATTTAATGTAATGTGTGAATGTGAGTTTTCTAGACTAATAAGTAAAATTGAAGTTTCTGTTTATTATTTCATAATAACAGCTTTTTACTGAATGTAATTATACGGTATTTATTACAAAAAAAGATTTAATTTATTTTTCTGTCTGTCTGTCTATCTGTTTGTTCCGACCAATCTTTGAAACGGCTGGACCGATTTTGACAGGACTATACTTAACCAGCAAATAGCCTGCGGACGGTGAGCTATGGGCTAGCTCGCCGTCTGTTCGTCTTATGACGACAGGCCGTGTCGACGGCGCGTTCGTATTCCACGCGCGCCTCAAAGAGATGTCAGCAATAGGAAGGGGTCCGCAAGGGCCGATGCCTGCCGGGGCCTGGGGGACTGTTCGAAAGAGATACCGTGGCCCCGGAACACAAAGGGCGATGAAGGAACATGGATGGGTTTTAGTCAGTAAAAGTCTGACACACCCTCCTGCTCCGCCCAGAGCGGGAGGAATGATTTGATGGTTTCACTTACGAAAAAAAAAAGAGACTACTTTTGTTTTAGAAAAATGATTAGCGTTCCTTGCAAAAAATGTAACCCTCGAAATTGTTAAAAAATACGATTCAAATAAGGATTTTTATAATAATTTCACGCGGGCAAAAGTAAGTTTTTAGATAATTTTAAAGAGTAAGCCAGTAGTAATGTATAAAAACTTGCATTTCTGATTTAAGAATTAGACGTTGATGGATAGAGAGTGACAAAGTAAGGAATCCATAAAGATTTAAGATAATTATAGAGCGGATATTGAGAATAAAGTCATTCAAAAAATTTGATTACAAACGTTTTTGATTTTGACACACGAATGCTACCTGACAAGCGGGAGTTTGACACGAGATTCACCGGTTTGAGAGGAAATGCGGTAGGTATTTGAAGAAACTATCTAACTAACTATCGCTGTCGCTCAACGAGCGCTATTTCGCCATTGGTGCAACTACAGATCCGACAAGTAAAAAGTCACAATTCGAGGTTTGGCTCTCGACTATTTCCTCCTCCAATATTCAACCAATTTGAAAGATATTTCATAAACTGAATAAGAAGGATGTATACTGTGTCCCTATGTTTTTCTTTTTTCATTAGCAGTTGTCAAATTTGTACACTAGGCCTCTGTTGACTGCCCCGCGTGGGCGGAGCACCGCCGTGTCCTCGTAGCGGCAATCGGCGGCGGCGACCTCTCGCGTCCCGCCTTGGTTCAATCCATGGTCCGGAGCGAGACGGAATGGGACGCCGTCGCTTCCTTCTGCGAAGCAGTCATGCTAGCGAAGGAGGCGGCGGAACGTGAGAGGGAGAGAACCTCACGTCCCAGCTACCGCGGGAGACGCACCGGGCGCCGGGGGTCACGTGGTGGCCCCCGGCCGCGGGCCTGTGGACGGTGAGCTATGGGCTAGCTCGCCGTCCGTCCGTCTTATGACGACAGGCCGTGTCGACGGCGCGTTCGTATTCCACGCGCGCCTCAAAGAGATGTCAGCAATAGGAAGGGGTCCGCAAGGGCCGATGCCTGCCGGGGCTGCGAGACTGTTCGTAAGAGATACCGTGACCCCGGAACACAAAGTGTGATGAAGGAACATGGATGGGTTTTAGTCAGTAAAAGTCTGACACTCCCATCCTGCTCAGCCCAGAGCGGGAAGAGTTATTTGATGACTTCCCATCCGAAAAAAAAAGGTCATGTTTGAGCATTTTGTAAAAGTTCTAGTGCTTATACAGATTATGGTTCATCAAAATGGAAAACATAGGGACATAGAAAAGAAGAATAGAAAAGTTGATATTTATTTAACTGTAAAAAAGTCATAGCAATAAAGTCATAAACCATAAAGAAAACAGGTGAGAGCGTTTGTATGGAGAAAAGACCACCCGCATTTCCTCTTAAATACCTATACTGCTAAAGTAGAGTTTGACAGGTTCTCTTAAGTACCTACGTACTTTGGCTAAGCTATTTTTATTACTATCAAACTGGTGCAAGAAAGTGATGCCAATAAGCGTCAAGGTTAAGTGTTGGTAGATTAAACCGGTAATTAAAAGGAAATAGAAAAATCCGGCCAAGGCGAGTCGGACTCGCGAACGAAGGGTTCCGGACCATTATCTAAAAAAAAACACGTTTGTTGTATGGGAATTCTGTTTTTAGTATTTGTTGTTTTATAGCGGCAACAGAACTACATCATCTGTAAAAAAAAATCAACTGTCTAGCTATCACGGTTCATGAGACACAGCCTGATGACAGACAGACAGACGGACAGTGGAGTCTTAGTAATAGGGTTTCGTTAAAAAGAGTCTTGTTTTTTAGTTTATTTCCAAATCTGAATGGCAGCAAACGGTAAATCTATACCGTAATTGGTTTTACAGTAAGTTCACATCAGTATATATTTTGATCGTGTTAGCATTGCACTTGTTTAGGGAACAGCAGATTTTTTTTAGGGTCCGCGGGACCGCGTAAAGGATCACTCGCGTATTTGTCTGTCCGTCTGTCACAGCCAATTTACTCGAAAACTACTGAACCGATTGAATTGAAACTTTGTACACTTATCTTGTAAGTTGGTGAACCAAAAACGGACGTGTAACGTAAAGTAATGAATTTTAAACATGACGGCACTTTTGGGGGGTAAATTAGAAAATAAAATAAAGAGTTTTGCAAATTATATCGCGTTACATATCAAATGAAAGGACTTATTGTGCGCATCTCAAATATTTTTATTTTTTTTAAATTTCAAAATAAATGGATTTGAAGTTATTTAAGAAAATAGGCGAAAATTAACCATTGGGGCCCTGAACTCCGAAACTTCAGAACCGAAAATACAAAAAATAGTTATTTGCCTACAGATTACAGGAAAACCTATTTAGTTACCATAAACAAATTTGTGTCCGATTTAAAACGACTTACGGAGTTTAGATAATTGACGTAGGAAACCCTCTCCACGCGATTCGAACTCGCACTTATACAAAAATTTCTTTGGGGGTCAGAATGATGTACTGAATATGCAGTAACAGTTTTCGCATCAACAGCCCTGCTACCCTATATAAAGGGATGGGTTCAAACACGTCATGATCTGACTTCCTGAATTCAAAATAACCCAGATACAAGGGCAAAGTTATAACAGATTTACAGCCGACTTTTATACCGAAACCCCAAACGATTCCGAAGCTGGTCTCCCGGCCATTACAAATGTATGCTCACATATAGACTTGCGAAAACGTATGCATAATAAAAACCGACCCAGTGCGAATCGACCTGGCGCATGGAGGGTTCGGTACCATTTTTTTTTGTTGTACTAGTGGCAACAGAAATGCACATTTTGTGAAAATTTCAACTGTCTACCTATTACTATGTCTATCTAACTATTATTATTGTCTCTTAAAATACAGGTTTGGGCTCACAATATCTGTATACCGACTTCTGCAGCGTAGTTAGCATCTGTTAATCAGTGTATACTAATGTATGTTTCTTTGTGACAATAAACTACTATATTAGATCATGAGATACAGCCCGCTGATAGACAGACGGACGGCCAGAGCGGAGGCTTAGTAACTGGGTGCCGCTGGTTACCCTTCAGTTACGGATCCCTAAAAAGCAGTACATTTTGTATGCCTGCGCACTATCACGTGGGGAATGAATCATTTCTGATGCTCACTGCCATCATACATACATAAATATATAAACTCACGACTTTCCCCATGGGGGTAGGTTAGCAAACACTACAGAACGCCATTCGCTATACGATTCTTACATTATATCCTTTTGTTTTGTTTATTTATTTTGTTTTGTTTTTGTTTGTTGTTTATTTAGTCTTGACGACCCGAATGGCGAAGCGGTAGTGAGGCTGCCTTACGTTCTTAGGGTCCCGGGTTCGAGTCCCGGTACGAGCAAATGTTTGTGTGATGAGCATGGACATTTGTTTCCGAGTCATGGATGTTTATATGTATAATAAGTATGTATTTACAAACAAAAAAAAAAGTATCTATGTAGTATTATCAACTATCTGGTGTCCACGACACAAGCCTCGTAGCTTAGTGTGGCACCTAGATGGCGCTGTGTGTAATGTCGAGCGATATTTATTATTTATTATTATTATTTCATATTCTTTTTGTTTGGTCCTGGGGTTTTCCAACAGGAATTTTTTAGTAACAGCGCTGGTCCTGGTTCATGGCAAAAGGCTCCCGGGATCCCACCCCTATCCTTTATTACATAGGAGTTTACGTGTATGACCAGTTGTATGAACGTGGACGAGGCTCAAGGAGTATGTAAGGATCGTAGCAGGTGGCGTTCTGTGGTGTCTGCCTACCTCCATGGGGAAAAAGGCATGACTTTATAACATAAAATCACGCCTGTCATCCCCAAAGGATAAGGCAGAGGTGTACCTTATTGAACACCCACGTTTCACCAGTTATGGTTAAGTTCCATGTAATAGGAGGCGAGCCTATTGCCGTCAATCGGGCACAAATCCAGGCTGCTACTGAGAAATTCCTTATAAAAAAACCCAGTAACACTTTGCCCGACCCGGGAATCGAACCCAGGACCTCATGCTCAGTAGTCGCGCTTGCGACCACTAGACCAACAAGGATAATATATTATTTGAATCAAATTATCAGTTTTTATCGAAATATTATAACAAAGAATATAAGATTTTACAATTCTTGCACAATCACTCTTGTAAGGAATAAATAAGATATTGATACATTTCTTTGGCTTGGATTTTGTAGAAAGGTCATATTATTATATTTGTAAGCAAATTTATCTTTGAAAGATTTGAATTATTATGTTTTGTCGCAAGTGTCAAGAATGATGTAGGATTTTGGTCTCACAGTTGTTTATTTAGATAACTGATTTCTTATTATTTGGTTATTAATTGAGCCATGACTTTTTTAATAGGAATAAGCAGGAATTACAGAGAGCCATGTAATACGATCTTTAAGATTCGGTCAAACCAGTACATACAAATAGTGATCCCGGCTTCAGGTATGGAAATAATACTTACTAAGGTATTTGTGATATTCAGGTTTTTAGTAGTTTCACTGGTCCATTGCTCGTTTACGAGTAAAAAAAGAGTTAAAGATTTCGCTTTGAGTACATACTTTCAACTTTTCAATACTCGTAGTTAATCATGGAATTTATCGCACATTCTTCTTCATAAAGAACTACGTTTTGAAACAGGAAACTAGCTTCAAGTTTCTTTCAACTTTCTGACTGTTTGGCTGACTACTTGACCATTGAAAAGTACCTTTGTTGGAGCACCTAATGGATTCGTCATAGCAGCGAGCGACGATGCATCCTGTTTTAGTTTTAAGTATTTAATGTAATAGTTAGCCAGTCATTACTGCTTGTGTCATTACCACGTAGTACACCGATTTTTAGTAATTCCAAATTCTCCTCGTTTTATTTATCCAAGTTCTGGTTGCTCCCGTACATGGTAATTGTCGAGCCGGATTGTGATATTCTTCAAGAATGTACGGGCAACCTTTAAACAGTTTTATTGAAGTTATTGACAGTAGAAGAATTTACGATGAAGACATGATGCGCCTGGTCCAAATAAACTGGGATAAGGGCAAGAAATTGGTGATGTCAATGACGATCATTTCTTGGTTATATTGACTAATGAAAGATGCAATCTTTTATTATGTGGTCATGATCAATTGTTTTGATAAAGGTTAAGTTTTTCATGTTCATCCATCCACAGGTCTATGAGACTGCTTATTGTGTCACCTTTGTAAAATTCCTACATTAATTAATTAATAAGGATGTAAACTAAAGAAGAACAAGAAGAAGAAGACTTCTATAGAAGTAATTATTTTTGTAAGTTTGTAAATTTGTATGTAGGGTGTAATCTCCGGAACTAAAGATCCAATTTTAAAAATTCTTTCACTGATAGAAAGCTACATTATTCATGGGTGATATAGATTATAAACTATATTTCTATCATGCATATTAGCAGAGTTATCACAATTTTTGCGGACGATTTCTGTTCAATTCTATTGTAGCGGTTACTCAGAATAATTTAAACTGCTGTATTAAATTTTTTATTGAAGTATAGGAAGATACGAAATATAAAAAAGGTCCTTAGGCGCGACAAAAAATTGGCAATTTTCGCAGGTCAAAAGTCAGACTTCCGTGAACAATAAAAGGCCATAAATAATCACCGAATTCTAAAAACAAAAGTTAATTGTGACAGATGTGAATTTGAAAATTAAACTTTTTCATTTTGTTCGTAATTTGGTATATCGTTGGACGCAAGCATTTTCACCGAACGTTCCCCTTGAGGATTAAATGCTGAAACCATTACTGTTTCCAAATTATTTTTGGAATTGTTATTACCATGCTTCATAATGTCATTGATTGAATTAATTCAATTTAAAAGTTCACATTCACGAAATCATGTGAAAGTAAAATTCATTAAATGAATTGCGCAAAAATAATTCTAAAATCCGCTAACACGCCAATGTTAATGACACAGCATTAATTAAAAACCCCTCAAACGAGTTAAACATCCTAAAATTTCATTAAAAACGGGCTCTCGAAAATTTTTAAACTCACTCTTAAATATTTGATCAAACAAAGTACTTTTGGGACAAAACCTCGCTACATAAAAAAAAAACCTGGAAAGGCTCATCATTTCATACATGAAACGAGCTTCCAAGTTATTTTACATAAACAAAACTTATATACTTACTCATTACATAACAAACGCAGGCACGACAGCAAATTTCTTGAAAAAAATACAAAAAAAATCAGCACAGAAAACACTGAACAACGAACGAACGAACTCTATTTTTTGCTTCAAGACGAAGAGAGAAAGACTTTTTTTTTTTCACAAGAAGAGTTTTGAAAGCGAGAGAAAAAACGGGAACACCCTGTCGCTTCGACACACGGAGTGTAACTAAAGCCCGTGGATGCGCGTAGCGGGATGCTACGAGATCTCGTAGAGCCGCTACGAAATCTCGTAGAGGTGCTACGCCAACTTCAGTTTGATGTCTCTTATATTTTAGGGGTTGAATTTGCATTGTATAAGAGGTACTTTGACTTTTATCGCTTACGAAATTGTATTTTAGTGTTATATAGCGTCTTTCCGTTGTGAAGTTCGAATTGTATTGTCATTTTAATCAGATTAAAAGCATATTTTATATGCATAGTTAAATTGTTGCTTATATTCTGATTCTGATATTTTTTTTTTTTTTATCAGTTAATATGAGACTGGGAGATATTGGTTTAATAATATCTTATTGAATTTTTATTTTTTTGTGCTTGTAATGTTATAAAATTGTTAATTGTATTGTTCTCTTAATTTATAATGTTATTGATTTTTTTTGTTTATTTTTGTGATTTTATTTTTATTATTTAGATAAAGATTTATGATTTCAAACACAATGTGAATTTTTCATGAATAAAATTGAATTGAAAGCTAGTAATTTTTTTTTTTATTAAATTTCAAAAATAAATCTTTACCCTCAGATATATACAATTAACTTACGACTTTCTTAGTTTTTTTTTAGAGTATTGCCATCAATAAGCTTACTAATATACAGAAAATAGAGTATATTTTTCTTTCGTCAAATATTGTAAAGTATGCGGCAGTAGCTAATGCCGTGGTAAAAATATTGCCAGTCAGCAAATTTGTTAGCGGGGTTGACGGCCTAGGGTGTGCCGGTCATACTTTAATTTAATTTGTCATCAAGGCTTTCAGGAATTATGTGGCGCATACTTAGAACCTTATATTCATGTTACTTGTGACTTATTTCAACATTTTATTTAGGCTATTGCGAAGGAGCTCGTGAAAAAAAAAAAAAAAAACAGCCGAAAGAAGCCGGAAAGCTAAATAATAACCGCTGCTCGGGTCGATCTATAGGTAAGCCGTGCTTGCCTAGGTTGGTCTGTGGATGGGTAACCACTCATTACATACCGAGTTTCTTCCGTGCCTCGGAAAGCAAGTTCAGCCGTTGGTCCCGGCTGTTATCTGTAGATCTTTAACATTCGTTACAGGTCAGTGGCCCAAAATGTCTGACAATCAATCTTACCAAGGGGTATCGTATTACTCGGTAGCACTTGGTTGTGGGGGTCAGATAGGCAGTCGCTCCATGTAAAATATTGGTATTCAGCTGCATCCAGTTAGACTGGAAGCCGACCGCAACATACTTGGTAAAAGGCTTGGTAGATGATGAGATGATTTAGGCTATTTCCTTCTTTTTATTTAATGAAAAGCATAGGAACATAGTTGATATTTAAAAACGCAACTACCTACCGAAAATACGATAGCCTTCAAGGCTTATCTAATTTGAAATCTGTATAGTGCTCTGTCATCATCATTTCTCGAGACGTGTCGGCAAGAGATTCAGGTTCATTCATTTTTGTCAAGTTTCTAAATAAGGGAATCGTTACTACTTTTTTTTTATTTTTTTTATAAATATATCTTTATTGATTTTAATTTGATTAGTTTCGAAGTAGTATTTTGTAATCTAAATAACCTGGAATAACACATAATACTATTTTCTCGGTTGTACGATCCCGTGGTACTATACGAGACTCCATGCGGGCGAAGCGGCGGGATAAGCTAGTCATGTTATAACTAATACAAAAAATAAATAAGCCTAGAATTATAAATAACTGTCGACTCATAATCCCCTCAAGAACCAAAGGTCCGCCAAATAAAACAAAATTAAACAATTGAATGCTAAAAATAATATTTTCAGTCAAACAATTTAATTTTACCATCTCTCCCAAAGGGATTATTTTTATAAAGGACTTATTAGAACTGAGAAATTGAATTAGATACATTTTTTCCTGTTTTATTTTTATGAACGCAGCTTTTATTTTTTTTAAGAATGAAATGGTTTGTCGATTTAAATTGGCGTGAGGGAACCTGTTTTTATATTGGAAAACTTAAGATTTATAAAGCTACTTTAAAATAATTTCATGTAGGTAATAATTATTTATTAAGTAGAGTAAACTAACTACATTATTATATACATTATTAATTAAAACTATTAAATAAACTAAAAACAAATTATAATAGGGCACCGAAAAACTCCTCTTCAATGCTTAGCCCTCCAAAACACAACACGATGCCTGTAATTCCCAAAGGGTTAAACAGCGGTGTACCTAATAGTACACCACATTTTGCCAGTTATGTTTAAGTCCCATGTAATAGGGGGCGAGCCTATTGCCATCAACCGGGCACGAATTCAGACTCCACGGGCTGTTACTGAGAAATTGAGAAAAACATAATAGCAATTTTCCTGACCCGGGAATCGGAGCCAGGACCCACCAATGAGGCATTCTACGAAATGTTTACAATTACTTCACAAACAACATCACCAAAAACATTAAGCTTACTATTTTTGCATGTAAACAAACTTAAGCACGTAAACACATACCAAACGGGAAGTAGACCACCATTCATTGTTCATTTTCGTCCAGAATCCTGTTTTCCCAGTTGACTATGACAAATTAGGGTCGTGTCAGTCAGTACTATGTAATAACAAGGCGTTTCGAACGTTCAGCTGAGTTGCTTTTGTTATTTTGGGGTTCCGCAGATAGTAGGTGCTAATGGAACCATAGAATGTATGTTTGTTGCTAAAGAATAGGTTGATGTTTAGTTCATTTATTTGGTAAATTAATTGATCAGCTGGATTATTTTTTGTCATGAAAGTGACGACTTTATTTTTATAGTGATTTTAACCCAGGTGTATTGATCAATTCGAGTCTTACCAAGAGGTATCGTGTAACCCTGTATAAATGGGTTGTGGAGGTCAGATAATAATCAGTCGCGTTAGCCGTCGTGCAGTTAACAGTCGTTACAGTGGCGCGAAAGTCTGACGACCAGTCTTACCAAGGGGTATCGTATTACCCAGTACTAACTGGCTTGTGGAGGTCAGATAGGCAGTCGCTCCATGCAAAATACTGGCATTCAGCTGCATCCGGTTAGACTGAAAGCTAAAGAAAGGCTAGGCAGAAGATGAATCTAGTGTCAATGAGAACTATACTGAACTCAATACTCAATACTTTATTGCATTCCTTATTCTGTACATACATATAACAGTTGGTATGTTAGAACATCGAATCAATTATGGACCCTGTCGGGCACAGCAAAGTTAGTTTTCAATAGGAGAGAGGATGAAAGCGCTGGAAACTACTAAAATTACATAAATTAGAAAACTACAAAAATAGAATGTCGGTATTATGCAAAATTATTTTTATTGTTGTTGAAATTTGTCGCTGAAATATTCGTCAATAGTGTAGTAGCTTTTGGTTAGTAGGAATTGTTTTAATTTATTGATAAAGATATTATTTTTACTTATATTTTTGATGCATTCTGGTAGCTTATTGTATATTTTAATGGACATGACAAATGCACTAGCAGAGTGCATTTTTAATCGTGAAGTGGGTATGTTTAATCTGCTTTCATGTCTAAGTGCAATTTTTGTTTGAATATCTCCTCTTTTGGTATAGAATTGCGGATATTTTCGTACAAATTTACAAATTTGAAGTATGTAGAGGCAGGGCAGGACTAACACAATAACTAAATATTATTAGGTTAAAGTGTGTTCAAATCCACAATCTCTAGTGCTAATACCATTTAATATCTTTCCTATTATTTACACTGTCCATATAAAGAGACAATATGAATAATGGAACCACGAACTTATCCCTTCGTTTTTCCTCATACGTCACGAAGAAAAGAATTTATGTAAGGGCAGGAATAGAGGTATAGATACCTATTTATACGATTGTGTTTGACCCTGACCTGTCAAATGGCAGATAATTTTGTTTAAGAATACAAATATACAAAAAAAAGAGTATTGGTTCATAAAAGTGTTACATTCATTAGGTATGACACTGGATCCCGCACTAGGATACCCTGTGTCGCAGGATCCAGTCTCTTTCGACAGATAATACGAATTATAATATAGATGAACATAGAACAAAATGCAGCGGTTACAGTATTATTAATTAAACTTAGGACAAAAAGGTAACCAAGTGTATGTGATGAGTGTGAGTGTGTATGTGATGTGTGTGAGTGTGTATGAGATGTGTGTGAGTGTGAGTTTGATGAGTGTGAATGAAAATAGACAAGTTATTTAATAACAGGTTTACTTGTAAAAATTTAAAAATAATGATTTTGAAGAGAAAATACATTATCAATAACACTAGAAACGGGATATTTACCTTGTTTACTGTTCATTTTGAGTTCCCGATATTGTTGGATACGATATTGCATAATCAGTCTACAATGTTCCCACTGCTGGGACACACGGCCTTCTCTCTATGAGAGGGAATGTAATGGGGGGATATATTCCACTACGCGGGCCCAGTGCGGGTTGGTAGATGTCACATTCATGTCTTCGATTTTTTGGTTTTAAGACATGCCGGTTTCCTCACGATGTTTTCGTTCACCGTTTCGAGAGCAGTGGTGATGAAATAAATTACACAAAGTAATGCGACTGCCTGGTTTCGAACTCGCGACTTACTATTTGTAAGTCGGAGCCGCCACCACTGGGCCACCGGTGCTCCTGCCTGTGTTCGATATTGGTTTATCGGGAACTCAAAATGAACAGTTATCATGGTAAATATCGCGTTTCTAGTGTTAATGGTAATGTTGGCGACCATGACAGTTTAGAGAAAATACAAGTTCATATTATCTTCACACACAATATGTAAATACGTATTTTTGTTACAGTACGTACGAGATTTCATTAGTAACTGAGCTTGCGGAAAATTACTGGAATTAAATTAAATTAACATGACTTTCACAAATGATGATTCTCGCAAAGGAACGTTCCTATTGTATTTTGAACTAGCCAATGCACGAGGCTTTACCCGCCTGGAGTTCCGTAATTATTGTCCCTTAAGAGCGCACTATCTAGATAAAAAAGCAACCTATGTCTTAATCCTGGTTTTAAACTATCTGTGTGCTAAATTTCATTCAAATCCTTTCAGTCATTATTGCGTGTAAGAGTACCAAATATCCTCTCAAACATACGCATTTATATTTATAAAAGTAAGTAATAATTATAACATTGTTAGATAGCAGTGATAGCTTAGTGTGACCGTCGTCTGACTGCTAACTCATAAGTTTCAAGTTCGAACTCAAGTCACGCTCCTCTGATTTTTCGGGTTCATAATTATGCGTATTGTATATTCAATAACTCCTCCCGCTCTGGGCTGAGCAGGAGGGAGTGTCAGACTTTTACTGACTAAAACCCATCCATGTTTCTTCTTTTGCCCTTTGTGTTCCAGGGCCGCGGTATCTTGAACAGTCCCGCAACCCTGGCAGGCATCGGCCCTTGCGGACCCCTTCCTTTTGCTAACCGGCATGCCTAAGAGACGTTTCTCCACGGCATGTAAAGCCAAGTCAGAGGCCCATGGGCGGCATAAAAACTCTGACACCAGGTTAGGCACTAACTGCACGATAAAGAGGAAGATAACATTACTGTTACTAGGTGTCGATAAATAGCCCTTTGATTACCGAAAGTACTTTTCTATTGCCATTCTTAATTGCGTTCCTTCCGATATTAATACAAAAATCGCAGACACTTAATAATGAATAATACCAGCCTATTACTGTCCCACTGCTGGGCAAAGGCCTCTTCTCAACAGAGAAGGCACGAGCATTGATGGTGATCAACAAAAAAAAAAAAAAAAAATTACTTGCGAGCAAGCATGGTGATGCTTGCTCGCAAGTAATTTTTTTTTTTTTGTAAGTCCATGTTTCCTCACGATGTTTTCCTTCACCGATGTCTATGATGTCCAAGATACACTTATAAAGTACATATGAATTGTAAAAGTCACATTTGCATGAGAGGTGAGGCCTTAACCTCTGGGCCATCACGACATCTCAAAAAATAATATTTTAAAATCATTAATCAAAATTAAATTTAAAACATTGCCTACATAACTCAACTCATATAACATCCCCAAAACTATTTACGCCTCACGGATCCAAGATGGCGCCAGCAGACCGTTATTTTTATCTTGCCACCATTGACTGTCAGTAACGTCTTCTAAAATACTATTCAGTCTAAGAATATCGTATATTTTCACTTTTCTTATCATTCTGTTAGCTCCCTTTCGGGTGTAAAGGTGTTATCGGTATGTAGTTTGGGTTATCAATATCGTTTGGCAAGTGTGTAGGTACTTTGGAAATGATACTTAGGGACTGAAAGTCTGAGGTTATCAAGGTTTCAACTTTACATGAAGTTTTTTGTAGTAAATAAACTGAAAGAGATCAATTAATACATAACAAATAAATAACATTGAAGTCTGTTTGTCGTTTAAATAAGATAGCTTTTTACATAATGCTTATAAAAGTGTATAAGATACTTTTTGACAAAAAAAAAAAAAACTTTTTTTATGGTCTGTCTGTCTGGCAAATCTCCGAAACGGCTCGTCCGATTTGGACAAAACTTTTGCTGGCAGATAACTGATGTTTTAAGGAGTAACTTAGGCTACTTTTATTATAGAAATAGGATAACCCTGGAAATTGTTGACAAAGTCGGATTAAATTATGGAAGTAATATTTTTACAATAAATTCACGCGGACGGAGGTCGCGGGCAACAGTTTTAATGAAATAAAAGTACTAAAGGGTTGAAGACTAATCTACAACTACAATCATCGACTCCGTATTTTCTAAAAGGATAGCAAAAGGTGTACAACACACAAATATTCCAATTACCGAACTTTGGATGACACTGAAATAGAAGCCAGGACTCAACAGTAAAAGTTCGCAATACCAGCGAGGTAGCCATACATTTTACTACTATGGATGGATGAAGGATTTATGGATGTTGCTTTGCGTTTTACGCCATAGCGGCCAAACGGATTTAAATAAAAAATCATCTCAATCATGTCCCCGTGGGATAATTTTCAAGCTCTGAGCAGGCGACAACGCTCGGCCGCTCGCAAAAACTAGTCTTTCTATAATAATATACCTTTTATTTTATCATTATTTATGTCTTCATTGCAAGAAATTAAGTACCGTAGTGTAATCCAAGCGCCGTACCAGATGTTGTTACAAAATTTACTTTTAAAATTAATATCCTTTACTTAGTTCTAATAATTCAAGTCTAGGAAAGATAATTTGTTTATTTTTTTCTTCTGTCTTCCACTTCGGGAACAGTAAAAGGGATATATTTATTTCAAGTTTTTTATGTTCGAAATGTAATATTGTTTTACGGTAGAGATATAGCGTGTATAACAAGATGTAAAAATGGTTTTTTCGAAGAGGGTCTTTGATTAAAAAAAACATATAAAGCTAAGTAGTACTGACCTTTTTCCTAACGATACTTCCAGCCTAACCGGATACGGATGATTACCTGTATCTTACAGATAACAACTGCCTTTCTAAACTGTAAAGTTTATTTTATACCAATCTAGCTGTTGGCTGCGGCTTCGCTCGCGTTTGGTTGGAAATTATCCCACGGGCACGTTGTAAATATAGCCTATGGCACTCGGGGATAATGTAGGTTCCTATAAGTGAAAGAATTTTCAAAATCGGTTCAGTAGATCCAGAGATTACACCATACAACCTCACAAAGTCACAAACTATACCTCTTTATAATATTACGAGTAGTATAGAAGTACAGATTAATTATTATGATTTTTTTATTTAAATCCTGTTTAGTCTTTTTTACACACTGTGTCTATGCCGTGGCCAGAGCTTAGAATTGATGATGTGGTAGATCATGCTCGGTTCCATTTTTTGAAATGGTCGGCCACATCATGAAGTGATACATTCTAAGACATGGCCACAATATCTACATTTCTTATCCAATTCTCGTAAATATGTTTTAAGAAATAAGCTGTAGGTTACCTTTTTGCTCTTATATCTTAAATATATCACCGTACAATTGTAAATACCGATTAGATTAGATTATAATCTATCTCACGAGATTGTAAACTGTAGAAAGATTGTGAACCGTAACATAATGCTTACAATTTAACGCAATATTTTTCGGAAGATTATAATCTATCGAAGTGAAACTGTTAAATTGTGAAAATGGTATGCGACGGAACGCACCTCGCAAACTGATTGGTTGAACGTCATGTGCCCCGCGCAGCCATTTTTATTTGTTAATGTAGTGTCCTATGTTAAGTTTTTGTGTACATAAATAAATAAATGATATCTTTAAGTATAATGTGTAACTGCCTCCATAGTTTGATAACAAAGGTACTGGTGATTCTGTAAAAAATGATCTTATTTTCCGAGGAAAACGGAGCATGAAAATAAATTATCCGAATTTAATTTGATCCCTTAAACTCATTTTGTTTCTCGCCTATAATTCACGGAGTTTATTTTCAGGGATTTTGTGCAAGATAAACATGGAAAACGATGTTCTTAATATTGAATTATAAAAAAAAAGTTTTTTTTTTTTTAAATTTACACACAATTAAAACCTATCTGGCGCAACGTAGGTATACTAATAGGTAATGTGAGGTTTGGATGTGTGTCATCATCACCATTTCAGCCGAAAGACGTCCACTGCTGGAGATAGACCTCCCCCAAGTGTCGCCACATTGACCGGTCCCGTGCTACTCGCATCCAGCGGATCCCCGCAACGTTCACCAGGTCATCCGTCCAACTAGTGAGAGGCCATTCAACGCAACTTCTTCCGGTTCGCGGTCGCCACTCCAGAACTTTTCGGCCCCATCGGCCATCCGTTCTGCGAGCAATGTGCGGCCCACTGCCACTTAAGTTTGGCAATTTTGTTGTTCTAATTTCGACCTTATCGTTTATTTCCTTCTTCTTACCAACGTTAATCCCTAAATTACCACAAAGGTCTACAGTACCGATTTCTGTGTCTTCAAAGATTATAGGCGTGTTATGTCTCACAGAGTTCCGTAGCAACAAACAATATAATAAAAACATATTGAAGAATCATTCATATGTTGTATTTTTTTACATTCATCAGTAAAACTAAATTTGTTTTTCATGGTATGTTAATGAAAAACAAAGTGACTGCTGCAGTTTGAAGAAAAGTCTCAAATCTCAAAACTAAACATCAAATCTTATTCAAACCAATTTTGGTTGAAAGTTTTATTTACGTTCTACAATACAATTTTTTTCAGAATTTTCCTCCTTTTACCTACATTAGAATTTTTTTACCACTTTGGAAGTGTCTATCATTCAAACGATTGACTTTGAGAAGAAATGGTTTTAGAAACCTCAATTTCATTTTTATAGACCTATCTATAGGCTCGTATAGGTTTGATGACAGAATACATCTACTTACTAAGTTTCAACTGTGTAGTCCTAATAGTTTCGGAATAAAGTGGCTGTGACGTACATGGACAGACAGACAGACATGGCAAATCTATAAGGGTGGAACCCTTTTTTGCCATTCGGCTACGGAACCCTTCAAAAAACAAAATCGTGACATGGAAACGATACTCTTATAGAAATGAAATCATATTATCATCGAACGTTTACGAAATAAATTCAAGCAATCACAGTATCTATTGGGACCTTCAGGGCCCCAGAAATTGACCTCTTTAAGGTAACGCTTTAGGGTCCCAATCGATAAGACCCCTGAACATTGAAGACCCCTGAAAATTAGAAGAATGCTACCCGTTAAATTATGTTAGAATGGCGTCTTGTTGTTCGGGAAAAGGACCAAAATTGAAAGAATTTTGTATGACGGAGATATTTGTGTCTATAATGGAGTATTGTGATACTGAACCCGTGTTTAAAAGTTGCGATACTTAGGTCTTGTTTTTTTTTTTTGCAAAAAATATTTCGTTCATAACACATGTCATATTATTATATTGTCATTGTTTCACACATGTATTGTTAACTATTTTGTTAACCTTTTTGACAACATGCCTTACGAAAGACTTATAATACCTACCATACCTTCATGGTAGAAAACATATTTCAAACATGTGTAGGGTATACACCTAATATTCAGTTTATTTATTCGTATTGTATTGTTACACAACTCAACACATAAACAAACAAACAGATTTATTTACATGTATTTATAATAACACTAATTACACATCGCCGGCATCTTATATTGCCAACATCAATATAATGTCGGATGATGCCGGGACATTGTTTAGTGGAATCGCACCGCGGCCGAGCTACGTCATCGTGACGTGTAGCGAGCGAGTGAGGTGGGAGCAGCGCGCGATCATTGACGCCCTCCCCGTGACCTTCAGTCGGTACGAACCTCGCAACGACGCGCGCGCATGAGATATACTGTGATACCTCGATTGAATCGTTTCCGTGCTTCGCCTGCTAACTTGTTTACCATCTTATATAAACTGTTATTCGTGTTTGTGACTATTGTGACTGTGACCTATCATCTCTGTTCTCCTTCTTCTATATTGTGTTGTGCGTGTGAACTATAAATCTCCAATATAACTGTGAGTACTTAGGCAGTGACTTTTATTAACACTTCTGCCTACCCAACACACTCGACAACACCTCTATACTGGTGACCCCGAGTCGAACACTAATTAATAATGATGAGTGATAGTGAGTCCGAGCACACCGCGTCGTCACAGCCGGCGGAAAACGTCACCCGGCGACCGCGCAAGGCGAAGCGCGTTTCCATTGTGGCATCGCACGAGATTTGCCGTGCGCCATTGAAGTTGCCACCGTTTTGGCCAGAAGAGCCCGAGTTATGGTTCGCTCAAATAGAGGCACAATTTGATAACGCCGGGGTGACGGATGACGTCACGAAATTTAATTTTGTGGTCGGTCATCTCGACCCCCAATTTTCAAAGGAGGTGAAGGACATAATCATGTCTCCTCCCATCACTAACCGCTATGGCAAATTGAAGACCGAATTGGTGAAGCGCCTCTCAGCCTCCCAGGAGAAGAAGGTGAAGCAGCTGCTGATGCATGAGGATCTGGGAGACCGGAAGCCGTCACAGTTCCTTCGCCACCTGCAAGGTCTAGCCGGACCAAACGTGCCAGAGGACTTCGTGCGCACCATCTGGAGCAGCCGACTCCCCAGCAGCATCCAGCCCTTGCTGGCATCCCAAACTCACAGCACCCTGGAAGCGCTGGCTGAGCTGGCAGACCGCGTCCAGGACATCGTAGCACCGAGTCACGTCGCTTCAACTTCAGCAGCCGGCCCCACCGTGAGTGAGATGGCAGCCGAGATCGCAGAACTGAAGAGTGCGATGAAGGACCTCACGATGCAGCTGCGTGACAGTCGGTCGCGTAATCGCTCCCACAGCCGTGGTCGAGACACGCGACGCCACTCACGCCAGCGTTCCTCAACCCGCTCAGACTCCAGCTACCGGAAACACCCGCAGTGCTGGTATCACTCGATGCATGGTGAGAAGGCCAAGCGTTGCGTCAAGCCCTGCGACTACAGGAAGGGAAACGCCGCGGGCAGTCGGTGATGGCGACAGACGATTGCCCCGCCACTACTGGTCGCCTATTCGTCGCAGACCGAAGAACCAACACGCAGTTCCTGGTCGATACAGGAAGCGACCTCTGCGTGTACCCTCGTCGTCTGCTCAGCGATCGTCGTGCGCCCACCAACTACCAACTTGTGGCCGCGAATGGGACGCCCATTCCAACATATGGTTTTCTCGAACTCAACTTAAATTTAGGACTTCGTAGAGACTTTAAGTGGCGTTTTGTGGTAGCTGAAGTTACAAAGCCTATCATAGGTGTAGACTTTTTGTGTTTTTACTCATTAGCCGTTGACTGTAAGAATCAACGGTTAATAGATAGTAGTACCAATGTTTTTTGTGTAGCCTCGAATCACTCAGACTCGTCTTTATTTTCTGTAAAGGTGTCTTCTGGCGACTCGAGGTACCACAGAATCCTCGACAGCTTTCCCGACATCACCCGACCTGCCGGAACACTACGCACCACACCACATAACACGGTACACCATATCCGCACGACCTCAGGCCCGCCAGTATCTTCATCGTTTCGGCGATTAGCGCCAGACAAATTAAAAATTGCTCAGCAGGAGTTCCAGCTGATGCTGGCCAATGGAACTGCCCGACCCTCGGAGAGTCCTTGGTCATCTCCACTCCATCTAGCCCCTAAAAAGGACAACAGTTGGCGACCTTGCGGAGATTACCGCATGCTTAACGCGCGAACAGTCCCTGACAGGTATCCAATCAGGCACATACACGATTTTTCACACAGCATTGCAGGCTGTCGAATATTCAGCACCATCGACCTCGTGAAAGCCTACAATCAGATTCCTGTCAGCCCGGACGACATCCCGAAGACCGCCATCACCACACCGTTCGGCTTGTACGAATTCCCGTACATGACGTTTGGTCTACGTAACGCAGGCCAGACATTTCAACGATTTGTCGACGAGATGACCAGAGGATTAGATTTCTGTTACTGCTACCTAGACGATTTTTTGATTTTTTCAAGGTCTGAAGCAGAGCACGAGGAGCATCTTCGAGTTATTTTCAGCAGGTTGAAAGACTTCGGCATGTTGGTTAACACGTCCAAGTGTGTTTTCGGTGTCCCGGAGGTAACCTTCTTGGGTTACAATATCTCCGAAAAGGGCACAAAACCACTTGACGCCAAGGTAGAGGCCATTAAGAAGTTCCCACAACCAAAGGACGTTCGTCAGTTGCGCCGGTTTCTGGGCATGATCAACTTTTATAGGCGTTTCATGCCCCACGCAGCACAGATACAGGCGCCACTTCATAACCTTTTGATTGGCAACGTAAAGGGCTCGCACCCCATATGTCTGGCGGAGAGTACTTTACAAGCATTCGAGGACTGCAAGGAAAGCCTAGCTAAGGCTGCTTTACTAGCACACCCCGATTGCAATGCCAAACTCGCATTGGTTACCGATGCGTCGGATACTGCAATCGGCGCGGTATTACAGCAGCTTAGCGAAGACGGCTGGCAGCCATTAGCTTTCTTTTCCCGGAAGCTTGGCCCTTCGCAAGTAAAGTATTCTCCCTATGACAGGGAGCTGCTGGCCATTTACGAGGCCATCAAATACTTTCGCCACATGCTGGAGGCTAGGCACTTCGTCGTGTACACGGACCACAAGCCGATCAGTTTCGCATTCCACGAGAGGAAGAAAAACTGCTCGCCTAGGCAATTCCGGTACCTCGACTTCATAGCTCAATTCACCACCGACATAAGGCACATTGCTGGCAAGGATAATGTCGTCGCCGATCCCTTATCTCGCGTGGAGGAATTACAGGTGCCGGTCAGCCTCAGCACCCTCGCAGACTCTCAGGCATCAGATCCAGAACTGAAGAAGCTTCTTCAGGAAGGGTCTTCACTGGTGCTTGAGAAGGTGCAGGTCCCAGGGGAGCGTACGTCCGTGTACTGCGACGTCAGTACAGCGTCTCCCAGACCATTTGTGCCTAAAATGCTGCGGAAGCAAGCATTTGACAGCTTGCACTCCCTCAGTCACCCAGGCGTCTCAGCGACTGCTAAATTAATCGCAGAGCGTTTCGTTTGGCCAGGCGTCAGGAAGGACTGCAGGGAGTGGGCGCGAGCTTGCCTAGCATGCCAGCGGGCAAAAGTGAGCCGCCATGTATCTGCGCCTTTAGGAGCATATCACCTCCCACGCGCCAGGTTCACCACGATCCACATTGACCTTGTGGGCCCGCTCCCAATTTCACAAGGCTTCAGGTACTGTCTGACAGCAGTCGACCGTTTTACTAGGTGGCCAGAGGTCGTACCTATTGTCGACATTACTGCCGAGACAGTAGCTAAGGCATTGCTGTCTGGATGGATTGCCCGGTTTGGCTGTCCAACTGACATTGTTACGGACAGAGGCCGTCAGTTTGAGTCGGCTCTGTTCGAACAATTGTCCAAGATTGCTGGTTTTCAGCACAAACGGACAACGGCATACCATCCAGCGTGTAATGGCATGGTGGAGCGATTTCACAGGCAACTCAAGGCGTCCATCACGTGCCATGCCAATGAAAAGTGGACAGAGTCCCTGCCGTGGGTATTGCTTGGTATAAGGAGCGCATTCAAAAAGGATGTCCAAGCGTCTTCCGCCGAACTAGTTTACGGCGAACCGCTAAGGCTCCCAGGTGAATTTTTTACTCCCAGTGATGACGGTACAACCGACATCACGGACTTTGCTGCGCGCATCCGCAAGTTTGCTCATAGCTTGCAGCCAACTCCAGCTTCCCGTCACAACAAAGCGAGCATTTTTATATTTAAGGATCTGCAGACCACTGATCACGTGTTCCTTCGTGAGGACGCATTACGTGGCTCACTGCAAGCAGCCTACACAGGTCCTCACAAAGTTCTGCAAAGGGGTGACAAAGTTTTTAAAATTTTATTTAAGGGCAAAGAGGTCACGGTCACAATTGACCGCCTAAAACCAGCCTACATATTGGCCGACAAAGCAGACCCCCATGAAGATACTCCATCCGGCGACAAAACTGAGTATACTACTCGTTCTGGGCGTCGGGTCAAGTTTCCAGATTTTTATCGCCCTTGACGGTCTCTGGAGGGGGGTGGTGTAGGGTATACACCTAATATTCAGTTTATTTATTCGTATTGTATTGTTACACAACTCAACACATAAACAAACAAACAGATTTATTTACATGTATTTATAATAACACTAATTACACATCGCCGGCATCTTATATTGCCAACATCAATATAATGTCGGATGATGCCGGGACATTGTTTAGTGGAATCGCACCGCGGCCGAGCTACGTCATCGTGACGTGTAGCGAGCGAGTGAGGTGGGAGCAGCGCGCGATCATTGACGCCCTCCCCGTGACCTTCAGTCGGTACGAACCTCGCAACGACGCGCGCGCATGAGATATTCTGTGATACCTCGATTGAATCGTTTCCGTGCTTCGCCTGCTAACTTGTTTACCATCTTATATAAACTGTTATTCGTGTTTGTGACTATTGTGACTGTGACCTATCATCTCTGTTCTCCTTCTTCTATATTGTGTTGTGCGTGTGAACTATAAATCTCCAATATAACTGTGAGTACTTAGGCAGTGACTTTTATTAACACTTCTGCCTACCCAACACACTCGACAACACCTCTATACATGCATTGACGTGGTTTCAGGCATATTGTCAAGTATTTTGGTAACTTTTTTACATAGGCATTCAAATAATTACGAGCGATAGACTAGACAAGACGAAGAAAATCGAAATTCAATACTTGTTCCTACTTAGTAACAAATCAATCTGTGTAGTGTCATACGCCCGCTTGTCGGGTAGCATTCGTGTGTCAAAATCGAAAATGTTCGGGATCAAAATTTTTGTATGAAAATATTACCAATGTCTGCTTTAATTAAGTCTTTTCGTTCTCACATAGTGTACCATCTCAACATGAATGATGTAACCAAGGTTTTGTAAGAATAAGCTGATTTTAAAAGAGTGTCCATGGAGTTTCTTGCCCGTTCTTCTTCATAGAGATCTACGCTAGGGAAGGGGCAATTAAATTACTTTCACAGTTTTTCTACATTTCATTGTTATCTTTGTTTCGACAATTCAAAAGTGCCTGTAACTGGCCTACTTGATATAAATGCTTTGATTATTAAATCTCTTTACCTTTTTGACAAAAACTTCAAAAAACAGTATCTAGGTTTTGTTGGGTTTTGGGTGTAAACGATAATAGGCTAGAATTATAGCTTCTTACTCAACGGTAAGAAGTAGTTATAGTTAACTGGTGAAATCCGTAACCGATCTAATACTACAACCTGTTCAACATGCTCATTCGCGCCTGAGCGGTCGTCGACTCGACACCGCTTAAGGATGCCCCGTGGAGGAGCGACACACGTGTCGAATATAGGTTTGGGCGTGCTCATTATTATTGCTTATTTCTGCTGTGCATATTTTTGCGAGTGGGAGGGCGGTGCTGCATCCTGCATCCAAGCCTGATGGCCTGCCATGACGTCTTGAAGCAGGAGTAATTCTCTTGTAGGAAAGAGATGGCGTTAGACGACCTGTAAAGCTCTGTCTCTTTCCCACACTGGAATTACTTCGGCTTTAAGACGTCAAAGTGAACCCCCTGGATCTCTTTCGCTAAATTAAAAGTAAATATTTTGTATTGAGAGCAGCGGTGGCCCAGTGGTGGCGGCCCTGACTTACGAACTGTAAGTCGTGGGTTCGAACCCAGGCAGGCGCATTACTTTTTGTAAATTATTTCATCACCACTGCTCTCAAAAACGGTGAAGGAAAACATCGTGAGGAAACCGACATGTCCTAGAACCAAAAATTCTAAGACATGTGACGTCTACCAACCCGATTTTGCATAACATTTTTAATGTCATGGATTTCGGTAAAGTAACGCCTGATTCTATAACTTAATCTGTTAGAATCTGATTAGACTGAATTTTTCTTAGTCGGCCGAATATATAAGATGGAGCGACTGCCTTTCTGATCTTCATAACCCAGAAACTAGGTAACACAATCTTTGGCAAGACTGGTTATTTACAAACTACAAATCTATGATATATAATAATAATAAAAATATGTACAAGTATCAAAAGGGTTACAGGGCGTCAAAAATTTCGTCCACTGTCAACAGGAAAAGTGCCCAGAAGGCTGGCAGCATTCCCACGTTATATGGCAATGCTGATTCTTTGCCCAAACAATAGGCCCGCCCTCTGGTCACGTGAAGAGTCGACCAACCGTTTGGCGATTTCCCGAAAAAGAAGACTGGTTGATTTTTAAACTTTTGACTACCCGTAATGATTGACAAGCTTTATGAAAGAATAGTCCTTTAAATGCCAGTAGCTGTAATAATAACAGCACAGATTGATCTTCAAAGTTAAGCCGCGCTTGCCAAGGTCGTTCTGTGGATGGGTGACCACCCGTTACATATCGAGTTTCCTCCGTGCCTCAGAAAGCACTTTACGGCTGCAATATATTCATTTAGTTTAATGTTGATTTAGTTTAATATTAATAAGATAACAATTTTAGTTTCGTGTCCTTGTTGTTATTACTAGTATCTTTTTTACCTATATTGTCTAAGTGAATTAATAGGGTGTTTTGATTTTTGTATACTTTAATAATAAGAACTTAGATAGTTAATCTTTCAGTTGCCCCGCCAATATGTTGGCAACACAACATTTAGTTAATATTTATAGCATAAAGGCCCAGAGGCCATTTCCAAACATATCTGTCAGTGTCACTGAATGTCATCTATGGTGTATTATCTATGGTTTACTGTACAAGAGAACATTACAAGCAACAGACGTATTTTCACTAAAATCTGCAGTTTTATTACAAATCAAATATCCAACATGGGTCCATATTTGACAGTCATTGCAAGTAGTCAGTGGTTCGAAAGTCTGACAACTAGTCTTACCAAGCGGGATCGTATTACCCATTATTATTATTCAGCTGCGTTCAGTTAGAATGGATGCCGATCCCAAAATAGCTGGGAAAAGGTTAAAAGGTTAAAATTTATAATAAATAAATAAAAATAATAGCAAATAATTATTTGCTGTCATTTAATGATGAATCGATGCTTGAAAATGATAACAAAAAAGTACTTTCACAATTAATTAGTACAAAAATTTTAGATCGTCGTCGTGTTCTTTCCAATCAAGATTAATTAAAAACGACAGGTAGTCAATGAGTGAAAATCACACTGAACTGAAGTTTATAAAAGACGGTGTTACAGTATCGTTGGAAACAGTATGTCAGGTCAGATATTTTTTAACCAAAAGGATGACTCAATGCAAAATTTGAAGGTCAAATCATGGACAAAATTAGGAGCCGTTAGGGTATAAAATAAATACCCTGCCAGGGTTGCGGGACTGTTCGAAAGAGATACCGCGGCCCTGAAACATAAAGAGCAAAGGAAGGATCATGGATGGGTTTTAGTCAGTAAAAGTCTGACACTCCTCAGCCAAGAGCGGGAGGGGTTATTTGATGATTTCCCATCGAAAGGGTATAAAATACCAAAAAATAACATTTATTTAGTTTCAAGCATCGTAGGGAAGATAAAAATTCAGTCGTTCATCTAAATTCTATCAAAATAATGTTTACTTATGAGGAAGGAGGGATGTCCAAGAAGTAGCCCCAAATTTGTTATTCTGGCGGCACTTAAAATCAATACGATGATGGTTTTCTAACAATACCACAGCAGAGTCTTTAGCGGAAGACTGTTGTTCGGAAAACGGACATGCTAGATTGACAGACCGAATTTTGTAGTCTTCTAGTATATGTATCACCTACCTGGTTGGAGGAGGCCTTTGCCAACTGGCAAACGGACTTACAGAAAGTAAAGAAGTACCAATTACGCAAACAATTTTAATTAAGTAAAATATATTTAAGTCAAAGTGCAATAGTTTAAGAAGCAATTGTATATATCCGAAATAAAAGGCTTTGTTATTATTTAGTATATGTATCTCTCAGCACTGACGAGAAAACTCATGAACATGCATACTTCCTACCCTCACCTATGGAGCGCAGACATGGTCACTAACCAGCCGTCAAAAGTTCGCACTCGAGATCTGTCAGCGAGCAATGGAGCGCAGTATCCTTGGAGTGAAACTTGCTGATCGTATAAGGAACTCGATACTGCGTTCCAAACTCAAATTGCCGATGTAGGTCACACGGCTGCCAAGCTCAAAGATGGCGAGACAAACTCGATTATTTTTACAAGAATTGGCATATAACAGGAATGGATAGAGAGTGTGAGTGGAAATAGGGAAGGGTGGACACAAATGTCTGATAAAAAAAAGTATACAACGTGTAACAGAATAAATACAAAACCTCCTAAGGGGTCATTGTACTCATCATTATGAACAACTTTCACTATGGGACCAACCAACTGTTCAGTACATTTTGTCGAGTTATGCGCAGAGAAATGTATGGGGCAGTCGATTTTTTTTTCGCGATTTCAGTGTTGGTCCCATAGTGAAAGTTGTTCGTAATGATGAGCACAATGACCCTTTAAGAGGTTTTGCGTTTATTCTGTTACACGTTGTAGATAGATTCATTTTGCCTGAAATATGGTATTTTACAGATTTTATAACGCATTCACAATAGATCTTCATATTCCGCTTACTAAATTCGGCATGCAAATTTTGCGACATTAACAATGATTCTAATTTAAACAAGATTAATTAAATTCCAATGTCAAAAAATAAAAAAGTACAAAATCAAGAATTGTCTACATTATCAAATTTTACAGATGTCAAAGAAGAATAATTAAATTACATATTATTATAGTCTAAATATCAACTTACAAATTACAACCGAAGCAATTAAATTACAAAATATGTCAATAGCATAAATACAAAAAGTCAAATTTAATTTTCAAGTCATTTTACTTTCCCATTTGTCCTAAAGTTCATAAATTCCTTAATACTATAAAAACAGTTTTCGATAAGCCATGCTTTGAGATGCTTTTGAAATAAGTTGGTTCGCAGTTATCATAAAACCTTCGGTATATTATTAATTAGCTGTATTGCCATTCGACTAGTGTTTTTGTGACAGTACGCTGTTCTACATCTTGGCATTGCTAATTTAGATGGATCCCTTGACATTTTGCCCACCTTATAAACATTGACGCTATCGGCTGTACTGAATAGGTGAGGATGTTTTTTTACAAATACTCCCATTTCCAGTATGTACAAGCATGCTAACGTTAATATTTTTTGTGTTTTAAAAATAGGTCTGCACGATTCTAATGGGTCTGCACCAAACACAGCTCTTAAACACTTTTTTTGCACAATAAATGACTTATTGCTGTCCGTGGAATTACCCCATATAATTAAGCCGTATCTTAGCACAGATGAGACATATCCATGATAAGCTAATAGCGCGGCATTACGTCCTACCGTTTTCCTCAGATTTCTTAGTGCAAAATGCAATGCTGTTTAATCTATTACAAATATTTTCAATACGTTTTTTCCAATTACAATTTTTATCAAATGTTATGCCTAAAAAATTCGTATGGTCAACTTCTTCAATTTCATTATCACCCCCAATAATTTTCATTGCTTTATTTGCCATTTTGTAATTCGAGAAATTTACATATTTTGTTTTGGAAAGATTCACTCATAAATTATTTTGTTCAAGCGACTCTATTATAGCTTCTACTGCCGCATTAATGTATAATACTTCATACCTATACATCATTGTCTTCTGAGTCTGCCTCGTTGGTCCAGTGGTCGTCAGCGCGTGCTGAGCAAGAAGTTCTGTGTTCAATTCCCCGGTATGTCAGTCTCATTGGGTTTTTCCATCAGGGTTTACACCCACATTTCGCTAGTTATTTTAAGTCCCTCACTAAGTACACCACTGCCTATCCCTTCTGTGATTACAGGCGTAACGTTATGTTATCACTGTTTTCCGAGAGCGATACTCTAGCTTAAGTCAGTCAAGTCTGTACACAGCTTTATATCACGTTTACTTTTATCTAAAGTACGACCATAATATTTATCTTTCCTACGTTAGTACACGGAGTAGATCAACAACCTTTGTTTGTGTAGACTCTTGGAGTATGTCGGTAGAATGTTATTTTTATCCTGGAAATTGGTAGTTTTTGTTCTTAATTGTTTACGTTTTTTCGAGTGTTCCTACTGTGAGTGGGTAGGTGTTGAAAATGTTGATGTAGTGTTTGTTTTAAGAGCGAATTGGTCCAATTTATAGATTACTAAATTATTTTTAGACATTGTAGTTTTATTTATTTATTGAGGGTGCTTGTTTACTGCCAGGGTTGCGGGACTGTTCGAAAGAGATACCGCGGCCCTGGAACACAAAGGGCAAAAGAAGGAACATGGATGGGTTTTAGTCAGTACAAGTCTGACACTCCCTGCCGTTCCGCCCAGAGTTGGAGGGGTCATTTGATGATTTCCAATCAGAAAAAAAAAATGGTTGCTTGTTTAATTTGAAGATGTCCCCCATACATTTGCCCTTAATCCAATTTATTTGGGGTCGCATCTTCATACTTCTCTATTACTCGTCATCTCATCAGACACATCCTTTCTTGATATATCATCCTTCACACAGTCCATCCACCGTTTCTTTGGTCTTCCTCTTCTCTTATACCCATCCACATTCATACTCAAAATTTTCCTCACGGCATTTCCCTCATTCCTCCGCACCACGACAACCGATTACCACACAGCTTTTCAGCCACCGGCGCATTTCATTATTTTATCCAATCGCGTTACACCACACATCCCCCTTAGCATTCTCATCTCAGTCACATGTAATACCTTTCATCGTATATCTTTCACTGATAATTACGATCACTGAATGATATACGAGATCAATGTGAATACAAAATGTCTGCTATAATCAAATGTCGGTTTTGTTCCAATTGAAATGAAATTAATCGAGTATAAAGTAATTAAGAAACATGAATTGCTACTGGTAAAACTGAGTAATACATTTTATCATGATTTCGTGCCTAACTTTATAAACAAATGTAGTAGGCACAAAATACAATCAAGTTCCTAGACTACTGGGTCTCTAGAAATACAATATTCCAGTTCAGAACTAGATTTTAGAACTAATTAAAACTTAGTTCTAAGGGTGTAATTGAGTCACATCTTAGAAAGATTTATAAGCGCCTAGAAGTGATTAACCCTGAAATGTAGCTTTATCTTTTTGACTTACTGACTCTTATACAATAGAATAGAAAACTTCACTGCAGCGTAATATGGATCCTCCTGTCTAGGAATGGATGTCCTGTCTGTCTACTGTCTAGGAATGGATGTCCTGTCTGTCTACTGTCTAGGAATGGATGTCCTGTCTGTCTACTGTCTAGGAATGGATTTATTGTTTTAAGATCAATGTGTTGAATTTGTTGTATTCATTGAATTTTATCATTTATGCTAATTCTGAAAATGAAATATGACATCATTGAATTATACCAGGATCATTGCCTAGCATTTTTCCAAGTATGTTGTGGTCAGCTTTCAGTCTGATCGGATGTAGCAAATATATCAGTATTTTACATGGAGCGACTGCCTATCTGACCTCCACAGCTCAGTTAGTACTTGGTAATACGATACCCCTTGGGCCTCTGACTACCTAAAGCGACTGTCAAAGATCTACGATTGACAGCCGGGACCAACGGCTTAACGTGCTTCCTGAAGCACAGAGAAAACTCTGTATACCGCATGTAACAGAAAGGGTATAATCTTATGGAATACTGTGGTACGGACCATCAAACTGAACAACTTTCTCTATGGGACCACCATCGAAATCGTAAAAAAATAATCAGCTGTCCTATACAAAATTTCAATACCTACTCGACCCAAACGTATGGGACAGCTGATTATTTTTTTACGATTTCGATGGTGGTCCCATAGAGAGAGTTGTTCAGTTTGATGGTCCGTACCACAGTATTCCATATGATTATACCCTTTCTGTTACGCGCTGTATAATAGGTGATAACCCATCCACGGAGCGACCTTGTCAAGTACGGCTTAACCTAAAGATTGAACCAAGTGGATGTTATTATTTTGGCACGAGCTCCTCCGAGCCTTTTGCATCAACCGGGCATAAATCCAGAATCCGTGGCTGCTACTGAGAAATTACTAATGGAAAACCCCAATAATATTTTGACAGACCTGGGATTCGAACCCATAACCCCGGGACGTCATGCTCAGCACTAGACTAACGAGCCAATAACATAACAAGACAAAAACAAATGCCTAACCTTTTAAATACCTAACAAGTTTCACAAAGAATTACCCCTGTGTCACAGAGTTGATCTACTGAATATTTTATACTGTGTGCCCTGAGCTCGAATTAAGGGCAAGCCACGGCCGTGAATGGCTGAAAAGAGGCTGTAATTACGGCCTGAAATATTCAGCCGGAATAAACTGAGACACCGGTGGTTACGTCATCGTGTACGGTTGGCATAAAAGGCGGATGTGTGAGAGTAATATTTTGTTTAAGAATTTTTCTTACAGGTTTTCTTGTACGATAGTTTTGAAGTAGTTAGTATTATATAAAGCCGATATTGTGTGAGAACTATGTGTTAAAAAGCTATCGTTCACTGGAAACCTACGTCCTTTCTTGACCTGAATGTGCCCTGGCGGTTGAGAGTATGTCATGCTCACTCAAATGTCTCGCTGATGGTGGCGCGTGTGTCGGATCATTTAGTTCCCTTCAAAATGGTTGAGTTGAATGGTGCTGATCTATGCGTCATGTTCGTGAACGGGCGCTGTCAGTGTGACTGGTCATCTCTTAGTTGCCACGGCTTATTTGAATTAATTATTTTTATTTTTTTAATTGTCTTTTTTGTTTTTACTGTGGACACTTTTAATGTGCACATCTTGCTACATCGTTCTCACATAGTGTACCATCTCAACATGAATGATGTAACCAAGATTTTGTAACAATTTGCTGATTTAAAAGAGTGTCCATGGAGTTTCTTGCCCGTTCTTCTCCATAGAGATCTACGATAGGGAATGGGCAACTACAGTACTTTCACAGTTTTTATGCCTTGTGACTGGGACTGTAGCTACATTTAATTGTTATCTTTGTTTTGACAATTCAAAAGTGCCTGTAACTGGCCTACTTGAAATAAATGCTTTGATTTGATTTGATTTGAAGTTAATCTATTAAAAATTGTAAGTACAAAACGGTGTATATAACATAATTATCACGCCTGTAATTCCCGCAGGGTTTAGCAGAAGTGTTCCTAATATGACTAATTTCCTTCGGCCGCCTTCTAAACCGTAGTTTCGTAACTGATTTCGATAAAGGAATTATTTTTCCGTGTACATAACTAGTTTCGATGGACGAATTATTTTTCTTTGTACGAATCCACGGCTATTATTTGAAAATGAATTGTCGAGTGATCAATAAATTGTAAAATATTAAAATAGAAGTATCTACAACGTCAAAAATTTATAAAGGTGAAATGGAATTCTACTACGCGTAGAGGTGGAATTGCCTTGTTTTGCTGTGGTCGCAGGTACCACCGAAAGCAATTACCAATTTCAGCAATGAAAACAGGTTCTAGCTGTGTTACTATACCACCAAAGACAATTGGGTGTACACCCAATTAGTCATTTGAGGTAAAGTGACGTCATTTTACCTCATTGCAAGCGCAACATTCCAGTCGCATTCCTTTTTTTTATTTTTTGGAGATATATATATTTTTTTTCACATTTTGTATCTTCTTATTAAATTCAATAACCCTAACCTCATTGGTAACTATATTTTCGAGTCGTTTTGGGTTGAAACTCTAGGACCGTGGGGTCCGAGCGCTCACAGCCTTTTCAAGGATATTTCAAAACGTTTAGTTGACACTTCCCGTGACCCAAGGGCTGGCTTTTACCTTGGCCAAAGGCTTAGCGTTGCCATGTTGCCAACGTGACAACGCCGCCAGTCTCGCGGGTAGATTACCAGTTGATAGCGTTGAGGAGAAGTTTTTTGACGCCATTTTTTAAGTTTGTTGCTAGGTTATTTACTTTAGGTTATTTTATTAATAAATGTAAAAATAACCCTAATAAAAAAAAAAAAGATAATGTAGCAGCACTACATAATTCAAGCGACTCCCGCCAAGAAGTAATTCAAATCGGAATACCGACTCAAAACGATCTAAACTTGAGTAGTTATGGCATCGAGTATCTACTCAAAACTATCTTTACTTGAGTACTTTTCCTAGATAATCCTTTGAACATAAATAGTCTTAAGTATCAATAATGTCCAAGATAGCTATTATTGTTATTTGTAGACATTTAGAGGGCGTTGAACTGAGATAAAATATTTATTTATTTATTTATTTTATTCAAAAGGAACAACAAACAGCTGCAATATAAAACATAGAGATAACAAATATACAAAACTTATTGACAATATTGCAGCCCACAACGCTGTTCACAAATTAACTACAGGATAAGTAATAGAGAAAATAATCGCTAGGGTTACAATTAATACAAAATACCAAAAAAGAAAAAAAACAAATAAAGATATGTAAAACAAAAAATAAGAGAAAAACTGTAAAGAGGTGTATAAATAATCAAGAAAGCTCCTTAAGTATATGACTTTTAAATTTATAAGCAGCACATGCAAAAATATCAATATGTTCAAAGGACCTGTTGTAGGAATCGACCATTCTGCGAACAGGCGAACGCAAGCCAGAGTTGGACTTGCAAGTTCCAACTGAAAATAATCTGCCAGCGCACACCTTTCGCTTATGGACCGTCCTAGGAACCGCATAACATAACATATTGGACAGTTCAATACAGTCAAATTTATTGCGAGCAATATTATATAAATTCATTGCTTCTAAGTACTTGCGTCTATTTTCAAGTGTTGCGAGCTTATACTTAGCAAGTAAATCTTTGTATGGCAAATAATATCCGTGGCATCTGTAGTGCATAGTACGCAAGAATTTGTATTGAACACACTCAATGACTTCAACATACTTTTTGTAGTAAGGATTCCAGACGGACACGGCATACTCCAGTTGGGAGCGTACAAGTGACTTATATAAGCAAATATAGGAAGAAGGCTTTTTAAAATCGACTGTTGAACGCATTACAAATCCGTATAGTTGATAGGCTTTAGTAACAATCTTTCCTATATGTAGGTCTAAGCAAAGCTTAGAATCAAGGATAACACCGAGATCGCGAATAGAATCCACTTTAAGTAGGGGGGCATTGCACAACGTGTATGTATAGTTTAGTTTGTTTTTATTTTTTGTGAAGTGTAGAAAGTTACATTTGGGTAAACTTAGTTGCAATTTATTTTCCTGACAATAGCAGGTCAGTCGGTCCAAATCTTGCTGCAGCAGAAGGCAATCACTTGATTGTCGTATGGCTCTATATACCTTGAGGTCGTCGGCATATAATAAAAACTTGGTATTGCGAAAGCATTGGCTGATGTCATTTATATATAAAATAAACAGAAGGGGACCAAGTATAGAGCCTTGAGGCACACCAGAGGTCACCTGTGCGATGTTAGATTGGTGACCATTGATTACAACCCTCTGACTGCGATTGGTAATATACGACGTAAACCACCTCAGGAGATTACCACGAATTCCGTTGAACGCTATTTTATTTAGTAGTATTTCATGGTCTACTTTGTCGAAAGCCTTACAGAAGTCCGTATACACTGCGTCTACTTGTACACGGTTGTCTACACAATCGAACAAAAAGCTAGAAAATAATAATAAATTAGTATTTGTCGACCGACGCTTAACGAAACCGTGCTGTGGTTGAATTATGATGTTGTGCAGTACAGGATAAATTTCGTTATGAACTAACCTTTCAAAGAGTTTCGACAATGCAGACAGGATGGAAATGGGACGATAGTGTTCCACACTGCGTTTGGATCCACTTTTGTGAACAGGTACAATGTACGCATGTTTCCACAGTTTAGGTACAACTCCCTCAGATATACATTTATTATAAATAATAAACAGAGGTTTGCAGATAGAAGTCGCAGTATTTCTAAGGAAGTAAGGAGATAGTCCATCAGGACCTGGGCCCTTCGCTGGATCTAGGGATTTAAGCTCTTTCAATATGTTCTCTTCACTAAAAGAGAGGTCGCAAATGGAGACATCGTGCAGTGCGTTTTCGTCCTGCGGGGGTTTCCAATGAGGCAACGAAAGAGATGTCGGTTCATATACCGAGTAAAAAAAATCTGAAAACATATTACACGCCCTGTTTAGATCATTTGTTTCAGCATTTTTGTATTGAAGCTTAGATGGGATTCCAGGCTTGTCTTTTCGATTGGAAACATAGGTCCAGAAGTGTTTTATGTTTTTACTTAGATTATCCTCTACAGACCTGATGTACGAACTGAAACACTTAAGACATGTATCCCTAAACTGTTTTCTATAATTTGAAAATGATTCATGGTCAGAAATGTTATTATATTTCTTCCATTTGATCCAGGCCTTTTCTTTCTTTTTAGAAATAGTTATGAGAGCACGAGAGAACCATATGGGATAACCAACTGATCTAGGTCGGGCAATTGGAGTGTCTTTTTTAATAATATTATCCATCTCAGCGTAGAATTTATCTAGAGCCTCTTCAGATTTCATAGGGCAAAGCAGTTCAGACCAGTTTAATTGCTGTATGTTACTATTAATATTGTCAAAGTTGGCCTTATGAAAACAATATTTGTGAAGAGGAGTTTTAGTCATTGGGGTGATTTTGACGTTAAGACATGTCTCACACGTCAGGACAGGATGGTAGGTGTCAATCGGAAGTAATGTGGTTGAGATATGAGAAACAATACAAGGGTTATTAGAGATGACTAGATCAAGAATTAAGAAAATAGAGATGGATTTATGGTCAAGTAACGCACACTATGAACCCGGATAAAAGGTTGATAGTATATATTCATTATTGAATGATGCATTTGATGTTATATCATAAATTAGTCTTTTTTTATTCAATTATTATCATCATCATTTCAGTTCGTTGCTGTCCAATGCTGAACATAGGCCTCCAAAGCGACCTGCATCCAGCGACTTCCTGCAGTTTTAACAAGGTCGTCAGTCCATCCGGTAGGTGGCCGTCCCATGCTGCGCTTTCGAATACGTGGTCTCCACTCCAGTATCTGTTTGCCCCATCAGCCATCCGATCTTCGCGCTATGTGGCCTGCCCATTGCCACTTCAGCTTGCTTATCCGCTGGGCTATGTCGACGACCTTAGTTCGTCTCCGGATTTCCTAATTTCTGATTCTATCACTTATGGAAACGCCGAGCATAGCCCCCTCCATAGCCTGCTGCGCGACTTTGAGCTTCTGTATAAGACCTAGTTTATTCAAGTGTACACTAGAGGAAAAATGGCTGTTATTTGTAGACCTTGGCAGCCCGAAAGCTCCGGATTCAGAATGATGTACTGATTACATGATAACATAACTGCAAACAGCGTTGGGTTAGGTAGAGGTGTACCTAATAGGAAACGCACATTTTGGCAGTTATGTTTAAGTCCCATATAATAGGGGGCGAACCTATTTTTTATTTTTTTTATTTTACTTATTGCCATCAATCGGGCACGAATCCAGACTCCGTAGCAGCTACTGAGAAATTCCTGATGGAAAAACCCAATAGCACTTTGCCTGACCCAGTAATTGAACTTAGGACATCATGCTTAGCAGTCGCGTTTGCGACCACTCGACCAACGAGGCCGTCAGGCCGACAACTGATTATTTTTTCAATATTACGATTTAGTTCTAATGAGGAAAGTCGTTCAGTTCGAAAGTCTGATTACCCTTAAAATATCTTTTTCTTTATCGTTTGGTTGGTACCTAATCTGGTGTCAGAGTTTTTATGCCATCCATGGGCCTCTGACTTGACTTTACATGCCGTCGCGAAATATCTCTCAGGCATGCTGGTTTAGGGCACGCCAAAATAGTGGCGGTAAGTCCCCTCTTTGAGGAGTGGCTAGAGAGGCGCCACGGCGCCCTCACCTTCCGCCTGACGCAGGTCCTCACCGGTCATGGTTGTTTCGGGAGGTTCCTGCACCTAATCGGGCGGGAGGAAACGCCCGGGTGTCACCACTGCGGGATCGACCGGAGGACACGGTGGAGCACACTGTGCAGGTCTGCTCCGCTTGGGCGGAGCACCGCCGTGTCCTCGTAGCGGCAATCGGCGGCGGCGACCTCTCGCGTCCGGCCCTGGTTCAATCCATGGTCCGGAGCGAGAGGGAATGGGACGCCGTCACTTCCTTCTGCGAAGCAGTCATGCTAGCGAAGGAGGTGGCGGGACGTGAGAGGGAGAGAGCCTCACGTCTCAGCCGCCGCGGGAGACGCCTAGGGCGTCGGGAGCCACGTGGTGGCTCCCGGCCACCGTAGGCGTGGGCCTGTGGACGGTGAGTAATGGGCTTACTCGCCGTCCATCCGTCTTATGACGACAGGCCGTGTCGACGGCGCGTTCGTGTTCCACGCGGGCCTCAAAGAGAGTCAGCAAACGGGAAGGGGTCCGAAAGGACCGATGCCTGCCAGGGTTGCGGGACTGTTCGAAAGAGATACCGCGGCCCTGGAACACAAAGGGCAAAGGAAGGAACATGGATGGGTTTTAGTCAGTAAAAGTCTGACACTCCCTCCTGCTCAGCCCAGAGCGGGAGGGGTTATTTGATGATTTCCCATCGGTTTCTTCACGATGTTTTCCTTCACCGAAGCAAGTGATAATTATACAATACGCACATGAATTTGAAAATAAGAGGTGCGTGTCTTGGGTTCGAACTCGAGACCTATGACTTGGCAGTCCAACGGTCACACCACTAAAATATGACCAGACCTTTACACGCTGTTTTATAAATAAAAACCGGCCAAATGGGAGTAGTACTCGCACACGAATAGTTCCGTAGCATTATCTAAAAAAAAACAAGTTTGTTGTATGGAAGTCCCCTTAAATATTTATTTTATTCTGTTTTTAGTAATTGTTGTTATAGCGGCAACAGAAGAACATCATCTGTGAAAATTTCTACTGTCTAGCTATCACGGTTTATGAGATACAGCCTGTTGACAGACAGCCAGACAAACAGACAGACGGACGGAAAGTGGAGTCTTAGTATTACGGTTCCGTTTTTACCCGTTGGATACGGAACTCTAAAAAGGAATTTATTTTGATATTAATAGCACATTCGCTGACCTTTACGTACAATTATTTTATTCAGTCCAAAGGCTTTTAAATAAAATAAGAATAGTTATGTAAAAAAAGGTTTTCATTCTACATAATACTTGATTACATTGAAACCCTACAGGGATTTACTGGGTATAATAAATTACATAGTATTGTTTGATTTTCCAGTTAATACAAAATTGATTCAAGCCTATTGTTTGAGTCTAGGCATTGACTGCTGAATGTGATATTTTATATTATTATGACCTACCTTTTTTTTTTGCGAATCGACATAGCTTCGTTGAAGTTCTAGCACTATGTAAGTCAAAAAACAAGTGCTAGTCGGACACGCGCACGAAGGGTTCCGTACCATTATCTAAAAATAATAACGTTTGTTGTGTGGGAGCTCCCCTTAAATATTTGTCGGAGACGGTCATTGGTACGGGCTTAAAATGAATCACAAGTACACGGTGGTGACATCACGCAATCTACTTGCAAGGCTACCCACACTACAGTGTCACTTGTCACAGAGTCAAGATGGTAAACTCTGAGCCAGGACGACAGTCAGTCAGTGTCTGATCGCGGCCGAGTTAAGACCTCTTGGAACTGTACCCGATTCATTGTGCCCCGTGTTATTTTGCTAAGTTGTAATCTCAAGTAATTCGTTAGTTTTGCTAGAAACTATGTATCGCTCAGTGTCTTTTCATAGCACGAAACCCATCGTCTGCCCACATGATGTACTCGTAGAAGCCTAGCGGAATAAATCCTGCCACTCCGACATATTTATTAATATCTAGAAATATATCATCTGTGAAATTTTCAACTATGTAGCTATCGTGGTACATGAGATACAGCCCGGTGATAGACGGCCAGACAGACGGACAGTGGAGTCTTAGTAATAACCGCCCCCCCACTTGGGTACCGAACCTTTAAAATTGAAACTTTACGGAGAGTGAAAAATCTGCATAATTAAACCTAGGTAATGGTAGAAGAACATTTTAAAATATCAAATTAGACGTTGCTTGTATCTTGGCTGAAACAACGCGTCTCCCGATTCTCTAGCAAACGGCACCAAAATGTCAAAACCGCCAAAAAGTGACTTGTGTGGTGTTAAAACTTCAACGACCGCGACGATAGAGGGAATGATTCCTATAGCATAATCAGCCTATAATGTTCCCACAGCTGGGACACACGGCCTTCTCTCAATGAGAGGGAATGGGCTATAATCCACCACGCGGGCCCAGTGCGGGTTGGTAGATGCCACATGTCTTCGAATTTTTGGTTCTAGGACATGCCGATTTCCTCACGATATTTTCTTCTCCGTTTTTGAGAGCAGTGGTGATGAAATAAATTACACAAAGTAATGCGCTTGCCGGGGTTCGCACCCACGACCTGATGTAGTAAGTCAGAGCCGCCCCCACTGGGCCACCTCTGCTCTCAATTGCTATTGTGGGACGAATTTTGAGTAAAAGGGCACGCATGCAAAGGTGTGAGTGAAAGGTGTGGTAGAGTGAAAGAGAGAGAGAGAGAAAAAGAAATATGGCGGGACGTGTGAAAACCGATATACGACGATAGACGTGTTTTTTTTTGTTTTCTTTGAAGTTTTCAATTATTTCGAAAAATATACAAGTTTCTACGAAGGTAACACTATTATTTCACCATACTATCCCATATTATTATAATTAAACAAGGTGTACCTCTATTTAAGGCACCTCGCGCACTACGCGGCAATGAAACGACTTTTGGTTGGAACCAGGAAGAGAGTTTGATCATCCGATCAGTTTTGTTCACGATTGTGGCCTGCAGTCATGTAAAAAGTCGTGGTCGTGGCCGCATAGTGCGCAAGGTCCCTAAAAAGGCAATACCTCTTAGGTGGCAATTCAAAAAACTGGATATACTTTACGGCTACACGGAGCTGTTTTTAATTACAAAAAAAAAAAAATATATTAATCACCTTTTCTGAGAACCCTCCTTTCTAGTGTTAAGTTCTGCATTCATATGTGTGGACCTAGCTCTTTGTCTAACCCCACCTATTTACATTATATAAAGCAAAACAATACCCGCTCTTAGACTATTTTTATATGCAAACTAAAAGCGGTCAGCGTTGCAGATTATGCTGTGGTAGTATAGGAGTATTTTTTTGGAAGGTGACATTTAGCGATTTATTTATTGAAGTTATCTTATTTTTGTGTTGCAGTTCACTTTCCGAAAAGAACAAGAGTGACCATCGCTTTCAAATCCTACTAATATTATTAAATGAAAGTTTATGAGGATGAATGGATGTATGTTACAATTTCACGCAAAAACTACGGTCTGGATTTAAATGAAATTTGGCACACAGATAACCTGGATTAGCATATGGGATACTTTTTAAAGCCACGTGAGCGAAGCCGCGGACGTAAGCTAATTGATTCATTTAAGCAACGACTTTCGACGAAAGATTTCGGTAAAGTATTATGTCAATCCAATCATATCTAGTTAGCCAGCTTACCAAGGGGTATCGTATTATTCAGTTACTGGGTTGTGGATTTCAAATAGGTGGCCACTTCATGTAAAAAATTAGTATTTAGCTGCTTCCATTAGCTAATTTGATTGGAAGCCAACCCCAATATTATTTTTCTAGCCTGCTCTGTTCCACTCCTGGACAAACGCCTCCCTCCACTGCTTCCTTTCTCGCGAACCCGCACGTCCTCCTTCCAGTTCTAACGGAACCTCAACAGAGTTGGTAAAATTGATCTGACGCAGAATGTCCCTTTCGCAAAAAATCTCGTTGGCGTTGAATGTCTCATTCGCACAATGTCCCATTCACACAATGTCCCATTCGCACAAAGTCCCATTCGCACAAAGTCCCATTCGCACAATGTCCCATTCGCACAAAGTCAGATTCACACAATGTCCCATTTGAGAGCACCAGTCGTAAAAAAAGGAAATCATCTGTACAAAATAATAAATGAAGGGAAACAAACTGAAGAAACTAATTCTAAAATCCCCCCTGGCAAGAAAAGCTAAGGACACTAGAAATTTATGACTATATTAAATCTGTTTCACAAGAGAGAATGGAAGAAAAAAACGCTGATATAATGTCATTTTGTCTAGACACGTGACATTGGAGTGATATTTATCAAGAACTATTTAGATAAGTAGTAGGTGATCTAATTACAATGAAATTAAACAGATGCGAAGCCAGAGAATTCTCAAAACCAATAACGCAGTAATAATTGGTTTACTGATATTGATCATCCAGCTAGAATTAATTGTTGGACATCTCTTCATAACTATATAATTAACTAGCTTTTGTCTGCGGCTTCTCTCACATTATAAGCATACGATCGATTGTCATAATACGTCTATTTCACTCGGAGATAATGTAGCTTCTTCTAAGTGAAAGATTTTTTGGAACCAGATTATCCCCCATATCCAAAATTACAAACTTACTAACTTTACTTTTTTATTACTCGAGTGAGGAGAGTAAAGTGTTTGCCTATACAGGGTGTAACAAGACCCCTAAAGGAGCCGTCTGCCAAGCATTATGTACATCAAATTATATAACTTTACGCAAAAATTATTGCTGGGAAACAACTATTTGTTTTTTCGGTGAAAAATCACGTTTTACGGTAGGACTCAATGTAACGCACTCAAAACATTGTGCTGATGGATGGATTGAATAGTACGGAGGTCGTGGAGGTGTGTAAAAATTTACATTAAAAACACGTATTTAAAAAAGAACTTGTGAGAAATTTGGAACTTTGACCCCCAATATCTCCGTAACTAGAAGGTTCCAAGGTACGGCCTAGAAAAAAAAATTGCAATGACGAGGAGAACAAGTGCCTTTCAGCTTCGTTAAGGGTCTTGTTATACCCTTTATATTATAATTGTTCCCTTGTGGCACTCTAGAGATCAAACGCGTATGCTGATTTTGATGATTCTTATGTCAAACATGGCGAGTGTCACTAAAAACATGACAGTAATCAATATTCAAAATGGCTACAATCAGACGCCATATTGTATAATAAAAAATTTAAAAAACTCGACGAGTGGGGTATCATTGAATACGTAATTGAAAATCATTTATGTTTATCATGCCAATTTTCATTTCGAATGGTCATTTAGGATGTATTACGTTTTAAAGTTGGTTTATACGAAATGAAAAATCATATAAAAATGAAAAAATCAAGAAGTTAAATGGACACAAATTTTTCAAATTATTAAACTGAAAATAAAAGAAGATTTTTTGATTCACAAAAGATATTCTAAAAATAATGAAATCGTACTAACAGGACTTACTAAACCATTACAAGTGTACCCTATCCATTTTATTAAATGGTTTGTTCGAGATTAAGGGGATTAACTACTAAGTTACAGTCCTCCATTAGAAACACGACTTTACCTTGATTGAGGAGGTTGTTTCTGAGTAAGTTAGTTAGTGAAGATGTGGAGGATATCGTTTAAGTTTTCTCACGGCATTTCATACAAACTTTCAAGTTTTTTTTTTCGGAATGACTGAATTGATTTTAATGAAACTTTATGCAGTATCCTGCATAAAGTTTACTGTGCTGTCAAAAAAATTGAGAGAGAACTTATCGTAACGTTTTTTAAAAAAATATATAATTGGAAATTTCTGTAGATTTGCTACCAAGCAGTTAATAATTAAGAGCTTATTATAGTACCTACAGAGCAAGACATAGAGGGCCATGTTGGGCATACCATACTACGTGAGCAACAAATACGTGTGACCACTGAAAATCAGCGCTAAAAGCTATCAGAGTAGGATATTAACTCACGTCAATCAACTGGCCTCAAAGCTTCAGGATGCAGGATGTACCTCCCACAGTCGATTTAAGCGGCATGGAGTCCCTACGCTAACCACGAGATTCAAACACCGAAAGGAATTGCCAAAAAAAAAAAACCTTCTGCCAATGATGTCATTGATCACTAAAAAAATTAATATCAAGCGATTGGCCTGCTGTGTAGACACAGATCGCCAAGTTGCAGAAAAAGAAAAAAAAATGTTATAGTAGGTACCATTTTTCTTTTACCATTTGGCCACAACTCGCCTGGTGTGAAGTGATGACGCGGCTTAGGGTGAAGCACGCTTGCCTAGAAGAAACCGATTCACTCAAACTTTGAATAGATCCAGATTATAATCATCAGGGAACAGAGAAGCCAACAGTGAATTCCACAGACTGGTGGTTCGGGTATTAAGTCTGAACGGCCCCAAACGAACGGCCCGGGGGCCATTCGACCGTAACGAAAAATTATCTACGTTTAAAAGGACCGGTGATGATTCCAAAATTAAAAAGGGACAGTCGCATACATCACACTAATATTATGAAGGCGAAAGTTTATTGGTGCATGTTCGTACAATAAAGTTGAAGCATAGTGTTTTTTTTTTCTGTTTCGTGGAACTTCAACCATAAAACCGTAGCCGTATCTCTGCTCGTTCGATGATAGCATGGGGATGGGGGAATTACTCTCCGAAATTTATCTTATAAAAAACCTGTATACTGGCAACATTGTGGCGTTGTTCAAGGTTTTAAAGCTTTGCTTTGACAAGGGAGTCATTGTCAATGTTGTTGCTTTGTTGTTGGTGATTAAAAAAAATAACACAAAAGCAAAGAATCTGCCTTGCTGGCCTCGCTATCCATGGCCAGTAAGTCGGGCAGTTACTTCTGGCCCACCAGTTCTAATATTTTAGCCCCTACGTAGATATTTAAACCCTACACACAACAAACTACTTCTGTTTAAAAGTAATTCGTCAGTGTTAACCCTTTAACCGCGAGGGTTTACGACAAATTGTCACCCAGACTAGATAAATTGAAATACTAACGCTTTTGTTAGTAGTTTTTATTTTGTTAGTTGACAATATTATAGAACATATAGGCTGGCTAAACTTTGAATGCTATTAGAATTGGCTTTCAAAACATAATTATGTATGAACGTGTATGAAGCGAAAGGACCATGTAAGGATAGGCAGAGGTGTACCTGACAGTACACCCACATTTCGCCAGTTATGATAAAGTCCCATATAATAGGGGGCGAGCCTATTGCAATCAGCCAGCCAAATAATCAGCTATCCTATACAAAATTTCAATATCTACTCGACCCAAATGTATGGGACAGCTGATTATTTTTTTACGATTTCGATGGTGGTCCCATAGAGAAAGTTGTTCAGTTTGATGGTCCGTACCACAGTATTCCATATGATTATACCCTTTCTGTTACACGCTGTATAAATATTTTACTTGCCTGAGTACTGGCTGCAAGCCAATTCACCCATCTAAACTTAACACGACCTACCTTAAAAAAATCTCTTTTTAGAACTAGCCACAAAATTTATAGCTTGCAATACGGTGAAGCTTGGCTGTAAATAACTAACTATACTAGTATCAGATTGCTTCGACACTGGCATCCATCTTGCTTCAAAATGTTAGGAACGAAAAAATATTGTGTGTACTGTTTTTCATGGAAATTGAGGGTTTCAGAATATTAATATATTTTAGTTCCATTTTCTGATAATCACCTTTTATATTTTCGAAACATAGGTATTCAGCTGTTTTGACTGAAAAACTGTCTCCAAAATAGATTTTCTATGTAGCATACGTAAGATGTACACTATGCTTATTTATCCATGGAGTTTCTTGCCCGTTCTTCTCCATAGAGATCTACGCTAGGGAATGGGCAACCACAGTACTTTCACAGTTTCTAAGCCTTGTGACTTTCACTGTAGCTTCAGTTCATTGTTATTTTTGTTTCGACAGTTCAAAAGTGCCTGTAACTGACCCACTTGAAATAAATGCTTTGATTTTTATTTGATTTTGCATAAGAAGAAATAACCCATACCTTGAAAAGTCGAAGTCAGAAAAATGTTGAAACTAAAGCTATTTCTACAGAAAATCAATTTTTCATATTCATTTAGAACAGTAAGTGAAATGGGAGCTGGCCACTTCTGCAGTATCATCATTGATACAGCAGAAGTGGCCAGCTTGAGCTTGAGCATGAGCTTTGGACTACAATCTCCACTTAGTGGAGTCCTGAGCCAGCCAAAAAGGGGTGCGGAAAACCCCATAAAAGATGGTAGGACTAGCTGGACTAATTCATAAATCGTCAACAACAGGGTTAGTGAAGCAAAAAAGTTGGGGGTCCTCATATAGGTGGTTTAGCGGGTGGATCATGGCAGCGCGACAGCTGCTGCCATGATCCACCTGGAACACCCTAAACCGATTGCGAAGCCAGGTAGGCCACTGCAGATACAACTTGATCTGGTGGTATTCCGATGAAGAAGGGTGGGTGTGACTGCGGTGCCTCAACACTGACTATGGCTCACCACTTATCCTGTTATATCTGTAATTCAACCTGTACTAAAAAAAAAGTATATAAAAATCTCATGTCACGGTGTTTGTAGTTGCACTCCTCCGAAACGGCTCGACCGAGTTTTATGAATTTGTTTTCTGTAAACTTGGTAGGTAAGAAAATGGTTCGTAAAGTATATTTCACACCACTAGGTTGTCAAATTCTAAATTAGCGCTAGCGAACCCGCGGGCAAAAGCTAGTTTGATTATAAAAATGGGAATTATCGACACGACGAAGGAGAAACTGGAGAATACAAAACACTAGTGGTCAACATTCTATGTTAAGAACTGCAAGTCAGGATAAGAAAAAGTTGAGATGAAGAAGACTAACAGTAACAGTATTTAAAACACATAGTCAGCCATTTTAACCCAATAAACTGGCACAGCTTTCAAACAATCGGTACCTAAAATAACAGCTCGACTGACACAGCCATTCGGTCATTCAGGATTACCTAGTTAAATAAATAGAACGTGTCCCGAATCGGAATGGCGGATAAACTACCTGCCTTTATTATTCTATGAATTGGACTGAAAACAATGCTTTGTTTCATTAACGTTAAGTTTGTAATTGGATTACAAAATAAACTGAGCTTATTCGTGTAACTATGAATTTGAAACGACTTTTTTGGGTGAATATTTTTTGTTTGTCTTTTGTTTCATTAGTTATGGTTAGTCATTTGGTGGAGAGGATGACTGAAAGGCGACTAACAACAGGTATTTGCAAGGCAGATGCGAGTGGCAACTCCAAGAGAGGACGCCCTAGAAGGACATATTTATGAAGGGACTTTATTGGTGAGGTTCTTCAGAAAGGTCAGGTGCGTAGTACTCGAAACCGGCGTGCGTGTGTGACCAGATGTATGAACGTGGACGAGGCAAAAGGAGTGTGTAAAGATCGTAGCAGGTAGCGTTCTGTGGTGTCTGTCTGTCCCCATGGGTAAAAGGTGTGAATTTATGTATGTTCATTATTAATCCAGTTACATATATTATGATGAAGGTTGATTTGGCTAAAAAAGAGGCGTCTGATGAGATGACGAGTAATAGAGAAGTATGGAAGAAGAAGAAGTGCTGCGCCGACCTCAAATAAATAAAGATAAGAGAATAATGAATAGTCCATATAAATGGGAAGTCCCAGCTATCGTTTGTAGATCTTTGACAGTCTGTACATAAAGGTAAACTTCAACCAACTCAATATAATGCGCAGGCGGGAAAACACAGAACTAAAATAAATGTACCAAGTTTGACATTTCGATGTAAAGAACAATGGCCAAAAGTGGTACCAAAAAGTCTCGTGCGTCAAATTAATAATAATAATAATAATAATAATTTATTTATTACCACAAAGTTCAAGTACATTGCACTGTATACAGACTGAAGTTCCTAATTTAGCATTGGTAAATAAGTAGGTACAGTAGTTTCAATTCAAAATTGTATGGTAATTATTTTCATTGATCTTTGACATTACGCATCATGGATTTGATTTTTGAATATAGGGAATTTAATTTAAAGTATAGAAGTATGACTATTGTTTTACTCCCTCTAAATGACCTTCACACAACCGGTCATGTAGATGTAGAATGTAATAGAAACTATTTTGATGAATCGAACTATAACGTTTGCTTCAAAAACGTTTAACGAATTACAAATGTATTACCTTTGCTTTCTGTTTGAGTGTCAAGTTCCAGTTGTGATGCTGGTGGTCTCGACTAAATAAAAGTGCCTTTCGATGAGAAGACTATAATTTGACTGGCTGATTACAAAATAAAAATGGCCGGTGTATGCGCACGGTAAGTGACGGCGAGCGAGTGTCCGCAGTATGGTCAAGGGCCCGGCGTTAGGTGGGGCATTGATGTGACGTAGAACCGTATGACGCGATCCTACATGCCGCCTACATGGCGCGATGTGATGATCCGGAACACTTTCTTTTTGCTGAATAACAGTAACAATTAAGCAAAACCAGTACACCAAATCGATTTGTTATTGACAATTGACACAAAATCGATTTTCTGACATCTGATCTGACGTTTACGTTCGTCGTTGTTTTTAGAGTTGAGATTAATTAATAATTAATTAATCTCAACTTCAACAAATCCTACTTCTAAACACAAAACAATAATTATTATTGTTTTGTGTTTAGAAGTAGGATTTGTTTGTATTTTGTGAACTTATTTCTGTATATTTCATTGTGCAAATAATGTCGAGTCGTGGGGTCAACCAAAAGACGTCGTCAGTCACACGGATTTACCGATGTATCAATTTTAATATTAATAAAATATATCAAAAAAATTAATATTATGCAAATATTAAGAACTGAAAATACAGTTTTCGTATTAAAAATTGCTGTTCATTTTTTTAACAATTTGGTATTAAAACATACTTAATGAAATGAATAATTCAAACAACTTTGTGTAAATTCCAAACTTAAACTTTTCTTACTATTAGGTTTTACATCAATTTATGTTTAGTCTAATCTGACAAAATATTCATTAAATAAATCAATAATACAATAAAAGTACAACCCAGTTAGTACTGGGTAAACGATACCCCTTGGTAAGACTGGTTGTCAGACTTTCGGGCCACTGACTACATGTAACGACTGTCAAAGATCCCTAAATGACAGCCAGGACCAACGGCTTAACGTGGCCTCGAGGCACGGAGGAAACTCGGTATGTAATGGGTGGTCACCCATCCACAGACCAACCTAGGCAAGCACGGCTTAACCTAAAGATCGACCCGAGCGGCTTGTATTATTTAGCCATGGGTTCCTTCACAATCCTCTACAATCTAAATATAATCTCTCTCTCTACTTCTTACTATATCTATACTAATAATATTATAAAGAGGTAAAATTTCTAAGTTTGTATGTAGGGGGTAATCTCTGGATCTACTGAACCGATTTTGAAATTTCTTTCACTAATAGGAAGCTACATTATCTCCGAGTATTTTTAAACTGAAAGTTTTCTTACTATTAGGTTTTACATAAATTTATTTTTAGTCGAATGTGTCAAAATATTCATAAAAATAAATCAATAATAAAATAATGGTACAATCCAACGATACAACGTGCCCGTGGAATAATTTCCGACCAAAACGGGAGCGAAGCCGCGGGCAACAGCTAGTACTATCATAAATACGAAGAAGAAAGAAGAAGAAGAGAGAATAATAAGAAGAAGAGTAATAAGAAGTTGGCAGATTCGTCTCAGAACTAAGTTTTGATAGTTTAATATATAAAGTTAACTCTCTTAACTTTATATATTTTGCCCAAGGCATTAAGTCCGCCTTTGTTCAGTTTTTTTACTTGTGCATAAAGTTTTAATAAATAAATAAATAGGAAAGTATATGAGGTTGTATCAATGTTTGTTCCTCTTTCACGCAAGAACGGCTGAACGGAATTAGGTAAATTTGGCACACAGATCTTCATTTGTTTTTTTTTTTCGAATGGTATATCATCAAATGAAGGGAGTGTCAGACTTGTATTGACTAAAACCCATCCATGTTCCTTCTTTTGCCCTTTGTGTTCAAGGGCCGCGGTATCTCTTTCGAACAGTTCCGCAACCCTGGCAGGCATCGGTCCTTTGCTGACATCTCTTTGAGGCGCGCGTGGGACATGAACGCGCCGTGAACACGGCCTGTCATCATAAGACGGACGAACGGCGAGCTAGCCCATTACTCACCGTCCACAGGCCATACTTCATAACTTAGATTAGCACATAGGATACTTTTAATCCAGTAGTTTGATCCTGTGGGATAATTATCGAACGCCACGCGGGCGAAGCCGCGGACATACGCTTCTACTAAATAAACCTCGCTACGCCTCCTAATCTATGACCGCGCCCATTAATTATTCGAAAGGAAGGTAAATATAGCCGGCATACATAATTCAAACCTCACCGTAACATTTTGGATATAATATCTTATTCAGGCTTAGTCTTCACAAAATGGTGAGCTATGTTATAAATTATATTTGGGATTATTATGCAAAGGAAAAATGTACCTTTTTAGGGTTCTGTTAGCCAATTGGGTAAAATGGAAACCTTATAGTTTTGCCCTGTCCTTCTGTCTGTCTGTCACAAACTTTTTACTCCTAGTTTGTTGGCACCACACAGTTGAAATTTGAACATTAGGTTTCTTAAACAAAAAATAAGTGAAATTATGAAAAAAAATATACAGAGGCGGCCCTCAATACATGTAACTGAGGCCCAGCTCTTGAAAAATAATATCAAGGTTCTTAGTATACTTTTCCTAAGTCATTCCTTTTGAAAGTCGTAAAAATTGTGTCCCTCTAACTTTTAAAGAAAAAGGAGAAAAATTCTAAAAAAAAATGTGGGATTGTGGAACGTAAAAAGAACTTTCAACAAAATTTTTTCGCCATTTGCAAACACTACAACAAGTAGCAACTACCTTCTCTTATTGACTTCGAAACTAGAGAGCACGGATGAGTTTCAAAAGTTCCGGTTGTAACACTTTAATTTTCTGATCAATTCCGTATTTGAGGTTTCTTATACTTGCAGTAAGAGGATTTGAGTTCCATTTTAATTGGTTACGAAAAACAGTGTTTGAGACGAACCAAGTTCCGGTTAGGTGTGCAATTTCTTGTTGTAGATTTTTTGTTAAGAATTAAGTATTTAATATAATATAAATATTACAGAATGTCTATATACAGCAGATTTTTTTTTTTGTGAAAAGCTTGATGTTCAGACGTATCTTAATCGTAATCTTTCTCAATTTCAATAATCTTATGTCTCATGATGTCTCATGTCAGATTTTCATTAGATGAGTTAGAGTGAATCGTTTTTTTTTCTAGGCAAGCGTGCTTACCATGCTCCTTTTTTTTTTCGGATGGGATATCATCAAATGACTCCTCCCGCTCTGGGCTGAGCAGGAGGGAGTGTCAGACTTTTACTGACTAAAACCCATCCATGTTCCTTCATCGCCCTTTGTGTTGCAGGGCCACGGTATCTCTTTCGAACAGTCCCGCAGCCCCGGCAGGCATCGGCCCTTGCGGACCCCTTCCTGTTGCTGACATCTCTTTGAGGCGCGCGTGGAACACGAACGCGCCGTCGACACGGCCTGTCGTCGAAAGACGGACGGACGGCGAGCTAGCCCATAGCTCACCGTCCACAAGCCCGCGCCTACGGTGGCCGGGAGCTACCTGCTTACCATGCCCTTAGGTCGCGTCATCGCTTCACATCAGGCGAGTTGCGGCCAAATGCAAGCCCATTTTTAATATAAAAAACCTATTTCCAGCATTGGATTGTAAAATTGGGTTTCCTACAACATACCCACCTATTGTTACATCAACAAATCTTTAATTACCCGACTGCCAAGAAAGGGTTACGTTTTTCGCGCGTATTTTTTGTAAATTTCTTTATTAAAATGAAATTTACAAATCAAATGGTTGGATGGATTTCAACGATTAAGGTATCATTAGATTCATCTCAAAAACCCAAGAGTCCTTAGATAGGTGTTAAAACAAAATGGCGGAATTTTGGCGCTATATTGTAAGTAGTTTTTTTTTTCTACCGGACCTATTTAGTAGGCAGTTACAAATATAGAAACATAATACAATTTGCAGATTTTTGATAAAAACTTGTAATTAAATGTTGCTTGTTAGCTAAGCTAACGTAACCTAAACAATAAAAACCTGAAATAGACAGGTTATTCGTTACAATCTTCGATTACTTCACCAATACATATCTGCAAGCGATTGGCCCAATCAATAATCTTGCTTTGACAAGAGCTTCGTATTCTTACGTCATCAAGAAATAAAATGGCGACTGTTTTTGACATACCTACTAATAGAATTACTGAATGTTTGCAGTTTATTGAAAAGTAAGCTGTATGGCCGGAAAAAACGGCATGCATTCATTTATTTATTTAAACTTTATGTACAATCGTGGTGCATGGGTGGATTTTCATTCCCATTTTTTTTTCTTCTAAGGGATATATTAACATTTTGTTATTAAATACTAGCGACCCGACCCGGCCCCGCACGGGTGCAATGTTGTACATAAAGGGTGTTATAAGACCCTTAACGAAGCCAAAAGGTACTTGTTCTCCCCGTCATTTCGATCACTCTTTTGTTCTAGAGACCATACCTGCGAACCTTCTAGTTACGGAGATATTGGGGATCAAAGTTCCAACTATTCCACAAGTTTTTTTTTAAACACATGTTTTTAATGTTAGATTTTTACTTTAAATACCTCCACGACCCCCGTACTATTCAATCCGTCCATCAGCACAATGTTTTGAATTCGTTATATTGAGTCCTACCCCAAAACGTGATTTTTCACCCCAAAAAAAAAGTAGTTTCCCAGCAATAATTTTTGCGTAAAGTTACTTAGTTTGATGAACAGAATGATTAGTTGACAGATTCATTAAGGGTCTTGTTACACCCTATATAAATTCCTCTTGAATCACTCTATCTATTAAAAAAAACCTCATCAAAATCCGTTGCGTAGTTTTAAAGATCTAAGCATACATAGGGACAGATAGCGGGAAGCAACTTTGGTTTATACTATGTAGTGAATAACAGCCACACGGGTCGTGCTTCAGTGGATAGGTGACCATCCATTACGTACCAAGTTTCCTTAGTGACTCAGAAAGCAAGTTAAGCCGTTGGTCCCAGCTATCATTTGTAGATCTTTGACAGTCCTTATTATTCAGAGGGCTGAAATATTTTAGCTGTCTTTCTTCTTCTTCTTCGTCGTTCCCTGACTACTAAGGATCGCGACCACATTTGACACGTCTCCAAGTCATAACGTCTCCTACAGTGTGCACTGCTCGGTACATGCTGCCTCCAACCGCCTTCTTTATCGCGTCTGCCCATCTAGCTGGCTTTAACGACATCAAAAACGAAGATTCCCAATGTCCTCAATGAACAATCATGTTAAAAATTGTGGTTTTGTCCTCCAGTGGTGGCCAACGGGAATTTAATAATGTCGTGTCACTGACCATCAGTGGTGCCTAAGGGGAATCATTTTAAAAGTTTATTTCGCTGACTACCATCTGGTGGAGCGTGAGAATTATTTAGAAAAATCGTGGCACTGTCCAGCAGTGGGGGACATCGGGAATTATCGCATCATTATTAGAGCTTGTTCTAGCTTTCGTTCCCTAAAACCACTAAAAGTTCTTTATTGTTCTCTAGTACATAGCCACCTTGAGTACGTTTCGCAAGTATGGAACCCTCAATATGAGATCTACAAATCTCGTATTGAGTCTGTTCAGAGGAAATTTTTGCGGTACTTGGACTTCAAGGCTATGCAATTCTCAGTCGACTATGAACACCGTTGTAAGCGGTATCATTTCTTACCGTTGGAGGTAAGACGTAATATCAGTGATATCTGTTTTTTAGTGAGCATCGCCAACGGCTCGGTTGATAGTCCCGAACTACTGAGCAAAATACTTCTTCGCACCAATATAAACAACTTAAGAAAACGGCCGCTACTCCATGTACCATTCGCATCCACAAAGTACAGGCGCAACGCCTTCTGCATACGTAGTGTTATAGCCTATAATAGTTTACCATCACACCTGGATATCGATTTATTTAGCACCAGCGCACACAAAATTAAAAAAATATTAAACAAGGAGTATTTTGGTGACAACCGTAATATTTATTACGGTTGTCACCAAAATACTCCTTGTTTATATAGCTTTTAATTTTTAAAACTTTTAATTTTAATTTTGATATTGCACGACTTGACCTAATATATTATCTCGACATACCTACTTACCTAATTGTAATCTTAATCAAATCGTTCTAACAATCGAACTGGTCAACGCAAGTAACTTGTAACTAAGTAAAGTAGATATATACATGTGGAAGCTTGTAATTAGCAAATGTCCCTACTTATGTATGATATTTAATATTGTTATTAGTCTGTAAGCTTTCTTTAAGATTAAATAAATAAATAAAATAAATAAATAAATCAAAAATAACAGAAATTGCATATTTTATTTTCGAACCCAACTACAAGTCACTTTCAACCTTCAACGACACCAAAAATAGTTAAGATGGCGATATTTTTATCCCCAAACCCACACACACAAAAATATTCCTTTTGAAGTATATAAATACGATCCAATTTGTCTTTTAGTTCGCTACTAAGGGGTCACTTCAAGCAGATTAAGAACTAAGTCGGGAGCACTTTCACGTTACATGCAATAGTTAGCTAAGTTGTGCTTGAGGATAAATGTTATCTTCTATTTTTGTTGGATTAAAAGTGAGTGGTGAAGATGAGTTAAGCAAGGTATTAAGATGGAGGGTTGCCTTTTAAGTTATGTAGTGAGCATACTCGAATTTGGGAAGTTTTCATGGCATAGGTAAAAAAAATGCAGTAAGTTCAAAATTTTATAAGCGACTAGCTTCGGTCCGCGGTATCACCCGCGTAAGTTTCAAAATGTTTGTACTTTGGGTTACATTATTGAAATTTTCTTAAGGAACTCTATATTTTTTTAATAATTTGTAGCCTATGTTACTTCCTGATAATTTAGCTTTCTATTGGTGTCAAAATGGTTAAAATCGGTTCACTAGTTTCCGAGCTTATTCGGTACAAACAAACAAACAAAAAAATCTTTCCTTTTATAATATTATGACCCGCCCGGCTTCGCACGGGTGCAATGTTATACATATAAACCTTCCTCTTAAATCACACTATCTATTAAAAAAACAGCATCAAAATCCGTTGCGTAGTTTTAAAGATCTAAGCATACATAGGGACAGACAGACAGCGGGAAGCCGCTTTGTTTCAAACAATGATGAAAAAGTCCAAAATACTGACTTAAGCTGCCGAAACACTTATATTAAGCCAGTTAAAACACGTAACAGAAACACGTAACGCTTAAAATGCCCTTGATGATGGTGAAAAAATTCTAAGACCAAAAACATTCTATAAAAAACTAGCCAAGTCTCGATGGAGCTGCTTGTTTATCTCTAAAAAGTAATGAAATCTAGACAAAGTCGTGCCAAGTCTAAGGTTCCTTACTGCGAATTCTTTATTATTATAGTTAATGTTGTGTGACTTGTTTTTTTATGTACCAATATTAGAAGGGGCCATTACCATATCTCTAATTCTCTAATACCGCTGACCAGTCAGACCCAGTCAGACCTTCGATTTTTGGACATCAAATGAAGCGGCCCACCAAGTTGAATATTTTTTGTGTAGGCGGTATGTTGATCTCTAATAGTTTGGTTGGGCTCTTGTGTTTTCTAATCAGGGTCACCAGGTACTCCAGATCTTCGATTATCCTAGTTTTATAGTTTTCCCTTTATGTGGCCATTAAACCCTAACTCTGTATCAATTTTCAGTTCTCTGAGTTTATGGGAGGTACTAGTTCCATTCTGATGATCATGAGTGAGTGAGTGAGTGTCATAAATGCGAAACTTTGCTTTCGCTTAACTTCGGAACTAAATGACCGATAGACTTGAAATTTTGGATTTTAAGTATGTGATTATAGTTTAGTAGATGACGAAAATTTCTGCGTTCTGGTCTTATCCAGAGGTTCTCAAATAGGGGCCTGAAAATGCGGCGAAATAGTTCCAGTAAAGGATGGTACGGCAGTGTTTGCTTCGCGCTCGACTTGGCGGCGGCACTACCGTGCCCCCCGATTACAAACTTTTGCATGATAGCTCAACACCGTGGAAAAAAAGGCAATATGCAATGAATGCAATGGAAGGGCTTTTTAATGCCTGCCTGCCTTACTGTCTGTGCTGATCACTACATAGTATAAAACAAAGTCGCTTCCCGCTGTCTGTGTGTCCCTATGTATGCTTAGATCTTTAAAACTACGCAATGGATTTTGATGTGTTAGAGGAAGGTTTATATGTATTACATTGCCCCCGTGTGAAGCCGGGGCGGGTCGCTAATAAACAATAACGTATAATTTATCTTTCTTTCTCCGCTCTTAGTGCTTTATTTTCAAGCTGATTACGAGAGTCCCCCGTGAATACGTTGCAATTACTATAAATACCGCTTGCATACGCAAGACAAAAATCTTTGACCATTCTCGAAACACTGCGATACGGTATTTTGGGACCACAAAAGAACACCTCTATTTTATCGTTAAAAAAATGATATGAACTAAAATTTATACAACTTTGAGCTGTATTATTTTATCATCCTAGGACCTTTGATTATATAATATCTAGATAGAGCATAACGATATCAAAAAATATCAGCCAACTGGCTTGGCTTATAAGTTCGCACACAAAGACATAGACATACAGTATTATTGTCTCTGTACACCGATCGCTAGTAACATGTTTGAAATTGTTGGTTCGTTTCTTTGTTTTGATTGTAGTTCGACGCTCCATCTAGACATTACATAATCAAAGCCTGGGACGACGAAAGTACAGCCCTATTTTTTAGTTAAAAAATTGCTAAAAAAAAACTAAAAGTTTACAACTTTGAGCTATAGGTATTATTGTATCATCTATCTTTTATACCACAATTTTCTGTAGCCAGAAACTTAAAAATTAAAAACCGGAGAGTAAGTAATAAAACACTGTCACTTGGTCATGTCGAGGATGTCTCGTTATCACGACTACAGAATCAAATTGTACGAGCAGACATTTATTTTAGCCGTCACTATTTGGAGATTACTAAGACGAATAGCTTGGGTTCGGATGAAGGGACTTGGGACATACGGATGGACGGATTGGAAAGCCAAACGTAGCACAACATAACAAGCCTTTAAAAGCCAGCAGTCATAGCCAAGTGGTGTGACCGTGGAACTGCAAAGTCATAGAGTTCGAACCCAAGACACACACCTCTGATTTTTCAGATTTATATGCGAATTGTATAATTATCACTTGCTGCGTTGAAGGGAAACATGGTGAGGAAACCAGCATGCCTGAAAGTTATTTCTCGACGGCATGTAAAGCCAAGTCAGAGGCCCATGGGCGGCATACAAACTAAAGGTTAGGCACTAACCACACGAAAAAGAAGATCAGCCTATTATGAATCCATATGAACGTGGACGAGGCGAAAGGAGTATGTAAGCATTTTAGCAGATGTTCAGTTGTTTCTGCCTACCCTCAAGGGAAAAGGTATGTGTTATGTTTGGAAGTGTGTTCGCACAGGATATAGCATACAGGCCTTCTTCTACCTCTCAGATCACGATAAGGCAGTGTGGTTGAGGGATGCCATAATCACGTCTCCGAATCTGCGTTTCTGGGACATTCCGTTTCTCCAAGGTTTAGACGGAGGATTTCAACTAAGAACGAGAAAGAAAAATATTTATTTGTCGCGGACATGAAGTGCATACAAAATGACAAAAAAATAAAATAAACAATACACGAAACAAAAAAAATTGACAGCTTGCACGTCGTGACTGCGACAAGCAGGTTACCACTCAGCATGATGCTGTGCTATGGGGGACCCACTGCACAGCGCAGGTATTCACCCGTGTAAATACGTATATGGAAGCCATAAATTTGTGATTATATGAATAAGAAAATAACAAACAGTACTATAGTAAGAGGTAAACGGAGTAGAACCCAAACTCAATGATTGATGAGAAACAATTGAGTAAGTCCGAAGAGCGCGAGTAAGACCTGGTTGAGACTCGCACAGACCAGAGAAGCATGGCTCAAAAAACAAAATGGAGGCGACTAAAATTCAACAGTGGGTGCCTAAATCCCGCAGGACGTCTTTCGGCTGATTATGACGGTGATAGTCAGTATATGGGAGTTTCCATACATAGTAAAACAACTACATAACATCAGTTCTGTCATCCCGGATGGGTAAGCAGAGGTGTACCAAATAATGGGTGTAAAAATACTCTTAATAAAGCCCAAAGGTACTTGTTCTCCCCGTTGTTGCGATCATTTTTTTGTTCTACAGCATACCTGGGAACCTTCTAGTTACGGAGATAAGTGTGGGTAAAAATTCCAACTTCACTCATTTTTTTTTTAATACTAGTTTTTAATGTTATATCTTCACTTAAAATACCTCTACGACCTTCGTACCATTCAAATCATCCATTAGCACAATGTTTTGAGTTCCACCATAAAGCGTGATTTTTCGCCTCAAAAAAAGTTGTATCCCAGCAATACGTTTTTGCGTAGAGTTACTGTTAGTTTGATGTACAGAATATTTGGTTGCCAGCTTCACATCTTGTTTAAACCTTGTAGTACGCCCACATTGCGACAGTTATGTTTGAGCCCCATGCAGTAGGCGGAGAACCCATTGCCAGTAACCAGGCACAAATCTAGACTCCATAGCTGCTGCTGAGAAATTCAATGGAAATGAAAAATCACCTTGCCCGACACGGGGTTGTTTACAATTTCATAACTTTAAGAATACGGTCGAAAGTCAGGAAAAATATTACGTGAAACGCTTCTAAAAATATGTGTAGAAGCAAAGGTCAAACTTAGGTATTTTTGTTCATATAACAATGTCTTTGACAGTTCAGAATTGGCGATGTATTTTTGGTATTTTATAATGTGTTTGCGATTAAAAGTATTTCAGGGGCCTTGTGGGTAGGCTAGCTCGCCGTCTGTCCGTCTTATGATGACAAGCCGTTCGTGTTCCACGCGCGCCTCAGAGAGATGTCAGCAAACGGGAAGGGGTCCGAAAGGACCGATGCCAGTCAGGTTTGCGGGACTTGCACCTTTGTGTTCGAAATAGATACCGCGGTATCTATTTCGAACACAAAGGGCAAAAGAAGGAACATGGACGGGTTTTAGTCAGTACAAGTCTGACACTCCCTTCCGCTCTGCCCAGAGTGAGATCATTTGATGATTTCCCAGGCAAAAAAAAAACTGGCCATGTGCGAGTTGTACTCACACGAACACAGGGTTCCGTAGCACCAAACAATATAATAAAAATATTTTGAAGGCTCATTCACATGTTGTATTGTTATAAATTCAACAACAAAACTAAATTTGATTTTCATAGTATGTTAATGAAAAACAAAGTTGTTGCTGCAGTTTGATGAAAAAGTCCCATCATATCTCAAAAAATAAACATCAAATCGAATTCAAACTAATTTAGGTTAAAAGTTTTTTACGTTCTATAATCCTATATTTTTTTCAGAATTTTCCTCCTCTTACTTTAGAAATTAGAGGGGGGAACACACATTTTACCACTTTGGAAGTGTCTAATCAAGGTATACAATACCAGTTTATGCGGATCTCTCATTGTACAGGAAATTTATACAAAACGAGGCCATGATTTACTGGAACTGTATACCTTGATGTGTCGCCGTGTGTGCCCTTCCTCAAGCACGGTCTCAGATAAACAGTAGTCCTTAATACCTAAGGTGAGCTCTTTACCTATATCTTGCTAAGGACAGCGAACGGACTTGAACAAAAACATTTGTGGCAGGTAACGCTAACCTAACGAAAACATTGATTCTGTCAACAGTTTGCGAGTACGTACTCATAAAAATAACCCAGTTTTCTTTAGTTTACTTACAATTTGTGGGGAGAGGTAAATTCTGGATTTATTTTGCTTTGTGATTGGTGGGTGCGAACGGTCGCAGGAATTTTACTTCTATACAAATAAATAACATTGAAGCATCTGTTTGTAATGTCAAAATAACAGCTTTTTACTGAATGCATTCATGAAAGAACTAGCTGTTGCCCGCGACTTCGCTCGCGGTTTTGTCGGAAATTATCCCACGGGCACAAATATAGCCTATGGCACTCGGGGTTAATGTAGCTTCCTATTACTGAAGGATTTTTCAAAATCGGTTCAGTACAGAGATTACCCCCTACATACAAACTTACAAACAAATTTTACCTCTGTATAATATTAGTAGAGATTACGGTCTTTATAAAAAAGAAAAAAAAATCATTTTTTTTGTTTGTTTGTTCCAGCTAATCTCCAAAACGGCGTGACTGATTTTGACGGGAGTTTTACTGGCAGATAGCTGATGTTGTAAGGAGAAACAATGGAAGGATTAGGGTTCCATGCAGAAAAAAACCCTTAAAATTGATAACAAAATGCGATTCAAATAGCGACGTAATATTTTTAAAACAATTTAACGCTAGTCTACTATTACTCGTATACAACGTGTAACAGAAAGGCTATAATCATATGGAATACTGTGGTACGGTCCATCAAACTGAACAACTTTCTCTATGGGACCACCATTGAAATCGTAAAAAAATAATCAGCTGTCCCATACATTTGGGTCGAGTAGGTATTGAAATTTTCTATAGGACAGCTGATTATTTTTTTACGATTTCGATAGTGGTCCCATAGAGAAAGTTGTTCGGTTTGATGGTCCGTACCACAGTATTCCATATGATTATACCCTTTCTGTTACACGTTGTATAAATGCGAAAGTTTGTGAGAATGGAAGGATGGATTGGTATATGGATATTTGTCCTTCAATCACGCAAAAATAGCTGAACGGATTTGGATGAAATTGGGCACACATATAGTTTATAACCTGCATTACTACATAGGATACTTGTCATCCCGGTCCACGGAGATGCAGTCGCTGCCAAAAGCTAGTTGTCTATTATATAAACCCCCAAGTTTTTTTTTTTTGGTACTGGCAGCTTGCACGTCCTCCAAGGAGGTTGTCGTCTGCTTAACCGGACTATCTTGTGGGTGCCTTGAGTGTAAGAGCGTTTTCATATTATCTGCTCCGATATGTTATCGGATCTGACACCGATACTTTGACGGCACTATCGGATGCACATGGGCTGTCGGATGACAAACTTTGTATATACGTGTGTCTAAATTGCGTTTGTGTTTCTCTGTGTGCGTAAAGCCTGATGCGTGACGGTCATTTTGCTTGTTTACTTGTTTGGTTTTTATGGCATCTCAAATATAATAGATGCAGCGAATAAAGTTTTCTATTATAGTCTGCATGATGACCTGCCCGCAATAAAGCTATCGAGCAAATGGTCGTATCGGAACGATTTGGTCGGAAATATGTGAAAACAGCACATGGTGTCGGCTATTCGGATATCGGCTATTGAAGTCCTACACCGATATCGGATCGGATGATCTGAAAACGCTCTAAAGGCCTCAAGCCAGGAGAGAAATCTCCACCAACTAACCTGCGATTAATGACTTTCTTTCTTCTATATCGTGTGGTTAGTACCTAAACTGGTGTCAGAGTTTTTTATGCCACCCGTGGGCCTCTAACTTGGCTTAGCATGCCGTCGAGAAATATCTCTCAGGCATGCTGGTGTCCTCACGATGTTTTCCTTCACCGAAGCAAATGATAATTATACAATACGCACATGAATCTGAAAAATCAGAGGTGCGTGTCTTGGGCTCGAACCCGAGACCTATGACATGGCAGTCTGACTACGATACCACTAGGCTATCACTGCTTGACTGAGAAACACACTTCAGCTGATTAATGACTAAGAAATACACTTCAGTTCAGAAGTACTTAACCTGGGTTCCTCTTTGCCAAATAGAACCCTGTCATAATAATGACTCAACAAAACGCTCAACCAATCAGAACTACAGTGTATCACAGAATTGCTGATTCACGAATCCAATCAACAAACTTTGAACTTTAATTCAATCTGCCAAGATTGGAATTTGCATGACGATTCAATCTGTTAGTTTCATAACGTCATTTTAGAGAGCGCTATGAATTATGTAAAGTTTTAATCGGTGTTGAATTTGTAGTGTTCTGTTTATTACTGAAGGGGTAGGCGGAACTCTTATATAGTTGATTAAAAAGTCAAATAGGTAATACTCAAACATTTTCGACGACCCGAATGGCGCAGCGGTAGTGAGGCTGCCTTACGTTCTTAGGGTCCCGGGTTCGAGTCCCGGTAGGAGCAAATGTTTGTGTGATGAGCATGGACATTTGTTTCCGAGTCATGGATGTTTATATGTATAATAAGTATGTATTTACAAACAAAAAAGTATCTATGTAGTATTTCAACTATCTGGTGTCCACGACACAAGCCTCGTTGCTTAGTGTGGCACCTAGATGGCGCTGTGTGTGTAATGTCCAGCGATATTTATTATTTTAATCGTTTAAATCCTTCATAAAGGTTTAAAAGAATATGTAGTGAAAACAGTATGCTTAAATGGTTTAGTCATATTAGGGGTTTGAGTGAAAGTCAATCCATTATCACCATTCTCCTGATGCCCTTATCCCAATTAATTTGTGGTCGGCGCAGCATGCCTTCTTCTTTCATACTTCTCTATTATTCGTCATCTCATCAGACACCTCCTTCTTTGCCAAAGTCAACTAACAAAAGGTAATTTACATGGCAGATGTCAGTGGCAACGCCGAAAGGGGTCGCGCTAGGAAGACATACACTGGCACGCCATTGTCAATTAAACAGACACGTGAATGTTTTTTGATATGGTAATCTAACGTAACGTACATAACGTAGGAGATCGTGGCTAAGCTAAAAACAAACACTGATCAATCTTCAGGTTAAGTTGTGCTTGCCTAGTTTGGTGTGTGGATGGGTGACCAAACGTTTTGTACCGAGTTTCTTCCTTGCATAGGAAAACACGTTGAGCAGTATATACGACAGATAAGGCAGACTGTTTCGAATCATGTTTGAAAAGCTTCATTTCATAAAGCAAAGTTATTTGATAAAGTTGTTTAATCTCCTTGAAAGATTGAAGTAACTAAATCACTACACTGTATTTTTTTATTGCATTTAGTACGGCATATGCCATTAAAACTAAATTATGTCTCCTTTTACTCGGTCTTCTCACAGAACCACAAACATTCTAACATTATCGTCTTCCATTCATCAGCAAACAAGTCCAATCAAGGGTTGGTCTCCACGAGCGCGTTGAACATCGTAAGCATACGCGGTATAGGGGAGGTGGATCGAGCTACAGTGCGACAAAATGGGACATTAAACAATTTATGCTTTGTAATTATTTGGAACAAAGAATTGACACAGCTCCGCGTGTATATTGTCATTCAAAACCATTGTCGTCACAGTGTGGTTTCGGAATAATTTCCATTATAATATATTGCGAGGTGCAGATTTGGCTCTATGTCCAACAATGGTTTCCTAATTCGCAACCCAGAGCCTAAATTTGTGCCCAGTTGGTGGCAATAAGCTGGCCTCTTTTGAGAAGGACTTAATAACATACCGAAATGTGGGTGTACTGAAGGTGCACCATTAGGAGGGATATAAAGGCGTTATATGTTAAATATCACTCTATGACTTTCTCAATTGACTATCTCGTAGGTCTACTGGTAGCAACTGCGACTGCTAAGCATGAGGTCGTGAGTTCGATTCCTGGGTCAGGCAAAGTGTTATTGGGTTTTTCCATCAGGAATTTCTCAGTAGCAGCCACAGAGTCTGGATTTGTGCCCGGTTGATGGCAATAGGCTCACCCCCTATTACATGGGACTTAATCATAACTGGTGAAATGTGGGTGTACTATTAGGTACACATCTGGCTAACCCTTCGGGTTTACAGGCGTGATGTTATGATAGGACTGTCTCATAATAAGCCTATAATGTTCCCACTGCTGGGACTCACTGCCGCCTCTCTATGAGAGGGAATGGGCTTTAATCCACCAGGCGGGCCCAGTGCGGGTTGGTAGATGTCACATGTCTTCGAATTTTTGGTTCTAGGACATGCCGGTTTCCTCACGATGTTTTCCTTCACCGTTTTTGAGAGCAGTGGTGATGAAATAAATTACGCAAAGCAATGCGCCTGCCGGAGTTCGAACCCACGGCCTACTGTTTGTAAGTCGGAGTCGCCACCACTGGGCCACCGCTGCTGTCGCTGGGCCAACACTGCTCTCCTACTAAGAACTGTCTCAATGTAAGTCATTCTAAATCCAACTTAGTAAACATTGTGAATTAGTCGAAGAATTAGTCATTTTTATAGTACCTAGTATTCCATCAATCTAAAATAAAAACTTTAACAGATTTTATGTATCTACCTTTTTGCCAGAAACACCAATAACTAAAGCCTCTCCATCCGTTGGAAAACTGATGAAACCACTGACCTGTAGATAGCCTTTATAATATTTTATTTATGACCTAGATTCATCGGATTTCACTTATAAATATTGGATCCTTTGAAAGTCGATACCCCTGTTAATACTTCGGAACAAAATGTTTTGTGGGATTGATAATTTGGCATAATATCTATGCTTTGTTTTTTTTTTTATAAATACATTGTAAAGTAGTTAAGGAGGTGCCCGTGGCCAAATAATAACAGCCAGTCGGGTTGTTCTTTAGGTTAAGCCGCGCTTGCCTAGGTTGGTAAGTGGATGGGTGACCACAAATTACATACCTAGTTTCCTTCGTGAAAGCACGTTACGTTTAGCCCTTGGTCCCGGCTGTCATTTTTACATCTTTGACAGTCGTTACAGGTAGTCAGTGACCCGAAAAACTGACAACCAGTCTTACCAAGGGGTATCGTATACCCAGTACTATCTGGGCTGTGGAGATTAGATAGGCAGTCGCTCCATGTAAAATACTAGTATCCAGCTGCACCGGTTAGACTGGAAGCCGACCCTAACATAGTTGGGAAAAAGCTAGGCAGATGATGATGACCTATTTTAATTTTTGTTTAAACTCCATTATTTTTTTCATTTTTATATATTCCTACAACGGAACAGTTAATCATCAACTGAGTGGTTAAATTCAGATAGGCAGTCGTTCCTTAGAAAATCCTGGTATTTAGCTGCATTCAATGAGACTGGAAGCCAACCAAAACATACTTAAAAAAAGACTCTGCAGATGACGACCAATTCTACGAAGTTCCAATTCTTTCAAACACGGTATCCGATGAATTTAACATTAAATTCATGTGGGTCAAGAGTTGCGTTTTCCAGCTAACAGATGGCGCTGTAACGGCTGCATCGCACAAGCGATATTTCCAATGAATTATTGAAGAACCTATGACTTTAATCTTTTACTATTAGGTTAAAAGGAGTATTTTTGTTAGAAACGAGTGCTTAGTAACACTTTTGTTCTGCAAATAAGAGTTGAGTTAAGCTTCATTGATCTGTTGTTTTTGCGAAATGGCGCCTTTCTGTTCGACTTCAAGCAGCTGATCTGTTAGAAAAATGTGGAAGGACTTGTTTTTCTGAAGCTTGTGGCTAAGTACTTAGCAGATCGTCTTCTCGAAGTTCAATAGTTCCAGTTCATAGGTTGCACTCCGCTCATTTAAAGTACTCATTTTTTGGCCGACGGAAAAAGTTAAGGATAGTCACCTAAAATATTTTAATGTACCAACAACTGGAAAGGCACCTAAGCTTAACTGTACTACGCCCCGTCTTAAAAACAACCATTATTACGCGTTATAATTGCGTTTACATACTTTTAGCTACAACTATTTGGGCAGGCAAGCAAAAATTGTATCGTTGCACATCGATTACTAAGCGTAATTTGTAAGTATTTAAACCAATGCTCTCAAACCCTGAAGCAAAACATTGCGAGAAAACCAGCAAGTCATAACTAGAACCAAAATTTCGGATACATGCGACATCTCTTTCTCTCTCACGAGAGGAGGCCTGTTTCCCAGCAGTGCGATTGATATAGGGTGATAGTTTGGACTTTCGAACAGCCTGTGCATGCACACACATACATCCAGCATGGGAAATGATGATTTATATTTTGATTGAAAAACTTATTCATGAAGTATCCATAGGAAAATTATCTACAATAGTGTTTTTTCATGAAAAATTTAAAGAACTGATATGCAAAATCAATTCGAAATAATGAGGATAATTTTATTCATCAAAGTGTGAATGCAATTTCACGGACAACTTAAATACCCAGCATAGAATTTCTAGTTCTCTTCAACAATAGTAACTTTGCTAACACTTCAAAGTTGTTGAAACTGTGAGCGAACTGTCCTCTGCGCAGTCGGTAAACAGTTTAAATGCTATTATGTCAACTGCACGGGACCGCATCGAATGCTATTTTTCAGTTGGCTTGAGCTTCAAATGCAGACTATATGCATAATTTTAGACTATAAGGCAGACTCGGCAGAGGTGTACCTAATAGTATATCCGCATTTTGTCAGTTATATGCAAGCCCCATGTAATAAGGAGCGAGCGAGCCTGTTGCTGTTAACCAAAATCAAACCAAATCCAGACTGTGAATGCTACTGAAAAAATCCTGATGGAAAAACCGAATAACACTTTGTCCGACCCGGGAATTGATCCCAGGACCTTATGCTCAGCAGTCGTGCTTAAGCATCGATACAGAAAGTGAAGTGCCTGCAAAGCTTTTATCCCAAACGTAGATATCTAAGGCAAGGCTATTATCATTGGTACACCATTACTGAAATTCCAGTAGATCTTTCTTCTTTATAGTGTGGTTAGTGCCTAACCTAGTGACAGATTTTTTATGTGGCCCATGGGCCTCTGACTTGGCTTTACATGCCATCGAGAAATATCTCTCAGACATGCTGGTTGCCTCACGATGTTTTCCTTCACCGAAGCAAGTGATAATTATACAATACGCACGTGAATCCGAAAAATCCGTGATGCGTGTTTTGGGTTCGAATTCGAGAGCTATGACTTGGCAGTCTGATGGTCACACCACTAGGCTATCACTGCTATATTCCAAAAGGTCCCAGACTAAGACTTTCAAGGGATGTTGCGGATGCAGATTTTTTGACATCCGCAGACGCGGATGCGAATCCGGATTTTTGAAGGCTCACATCTGCGGATGCGGATGCGAATCTTAACTCTTTTTTTGAGAATCATCGTTTTGGAGCAGTTATTGCATATTTTACAATAAGGCCTTACCCTGATCATGTTCATCTTGTTTAAAATAAGTCCAAATTTCACTTTGTGTTGGTGGCGACATTGTGAATTCACTTGTCCAATAAACTATTAACTGCAGAAAACTCGGTTAAAACAGACAATACTCAGTATAACACTACAAAACTATAATGTTCATACGATTAGCGCAAGTAAACACGTTATGATTAATTTACGAGCTAAAATATAATGATAAATAATAACAGACGCGTCGGATCTTGTCACCAAAATCATCGCTCATATTGGTCAATCAGCACGGCACGCGCCACTTGCAAGCCCGTCCCAATTTTTTCTTGTTGCGATCTACGCTGCATCTGCATCCGTATCGATTACTGCGGATGCGGATGACCAAAACGATGCGGATGTGGATGCGAACATCCTCAATATCCCTGCTTCATACATTTACAAAAATATTTGACCACAATTTAGATACGTTCGGAAGTCAATACCCAATGTTTGAAAATCTAACAAGGGTACAGAACCTTCTTCAATGTCGTATTAAATTCAAGCGAGCCAAAAGTTTCACTGAATTATTGAATATGCTACGACTTTGTAATCTTTTAACTAAGGGCTTTTCTATGTTATTAGTTGACTAAGTTTAATCGAGTTATTCCTGTCTGATTGAAGTTACTGATTCTGGCTAAGTAATAATAACAACCACCCGGTCAATCTTTACATTAAGCCGCGCTTGCCTAGGTTGGTCCGTGGATGGGTGACCACCCATTACTTACCAACATTGTGTTATCCTTACCTCTTCTTGGAGGAAGACTTTGGCCGCACTGAGTGGTGTTCCGTCGCTTCCACGGGCAAGTGCCACATGAACGCACAGCGACATAGTGCACAAGTGTAGTGTTACTAACATAGTATTAAGGTTCTATTTACTAACACAATTTGTATTTTATCACATATAAGTTAGTCTGTAAGGTCTATGAACCAAAGTAGACTGAAAATAAATGGATGGTTTTATTGTTATTATTACTTACCAAGTTTTCTCTGAAGCCTCGGAGAGCACTTTAAGCCTTTGGTCCCGGCTGTGATTTGTAGATCTTTGACAGTCGTTACAGGTCGGGTCAGTGGCCTGATAGTCTGACAACCAGTCGTACCAAAAGTTTACGTATTACCCAGTACTAACTGGGATATGGAGGTCAAATAGGCAGTCCCTCCATGTAAAATACTGGTATTCAGCAGGATCCGGTTAAACTGGAAGCTGACCCCAACATACTTGAAAAGGCTGGGCAGATGATGGTGAAGTTACTGATTCTGTCATGTTTCGGACAGAGGACACTGTATAAAGGGTGTATCAAGACCCTTAACGAAGCCAAAAGGCACTTTTTCTCCCCGTCATTGCGATAATTTTTTTGTTCTAGACCATGCCTGGGAACCACGGGGGACCATGGGGACCATGCCTTCTAGTTACGGAGATATTGAGGGTCAAATTTCCGACTTTTTCACAGGTTTTGATTTAAATTCATGTTTTTAAATTTAAGATTTTTGGAGAGACACCTGCACCATCCAAGTATTATTCAATACATCTATCAGCACAATGTTTTGTGTGCATAACATTGAGTACTGGGTCATACACCAAACGCAGTTAAAAAAATAATAAAATAAAAAGGTCGTAAATTGTTACAAAATAATGTTTATTTATTAGGTACCAACAAATATAATAAAATGGAAATAATAATAATAACCTGCTTTGACAGCAGCAAAGACCTCGCCGATACCCACTCAATATTGTACTGTGGAGCTGTAGCGGCATGTCGTGTAGCTCACGTTAAATTTCCCAACAACGACAGAGCTACACGACCAAAATTAGCTGTTCCAGCAGTGCAGGATTGAGAGGCGTATCGGTGGGGCTAGAGCACTCATCGGCAAGTTAATCTGCTTCAGGGAGGGCAATACTCGTCCTAGAGTGATGCGCTTTGTGAGGCGGGCATTCTCGGGAACCGATATTAGTTCTCGAGATTACTTAGCCCGCGTCACAGAGCGTATCGACTTCCTGAAGCAGAAGATCTGTGCATGGGCAAGCCGTATTCGTCGGTACAAACGGCGAGTGGAGCGATACACTCAGAATCGCACATTCCAAAGCGATGAAAGGTGGGTATATCGGGCTTGGGAGCGACCAGACCAAGGTGTGACTGACACGGGTCTGCCGGATGATGACGCCATGTGTTCATTCTGGCGCAGCATCTGGTCGGTGCCTGTCAGTCACACTGAGGGCGATTGGACCCGGGAGGTTGAACAAGCGTGTGATCCAATACCAGAAATGGGGGCAATCATCATCAGCCCCCAAGACGTAGCTCGTGCAGTCCGTCCGTTACCTAACTGGAAGTCTCCAGGGCCGGACGGACTGCACAACTTTTGGATTAAGTGGTTCCAAAGATCGCACACTTGCTTGGCGTCCCAGTTTCAATCAGCCTTAGAGTCAGGGTCGCTGCCCCAGTTCTTGACGACAGGAATTACCCACCTGCTCCATAAATCAGGTAGTACTGCGGAGCCCAAAAATTATAGACCAATCACTTGTCTTCCAACGGTCTATAAAGTTCTTACATCCATTTTGAGAGCTAAAATCAATCAACATATTGAGACTAATTCTATCATGTCTGCCTCTCAGAATGGATGTAGGAATGGGTCCCGCGGTACTAAGGAGCTGCTCCTCATTGATATGGCCATTAGCCAACAGGTTCGCCGCTCCCGAAAGGATCTGTCTACATGTTGGATAGATTACAAGAAAGCCTATGATTCTGTGCCTCATACATGGCTCATGAGGGTGCTGGAGTTGTATAAAGTAGATGCAACTCTGCGTACCTTCCTGGTGTCATGTATGGGGCACTGGAGAACGGTTCTTCGCTATCCAGGATGTCGACAGATCCAGGGGAACAGCGAACCGATAAGGATCGAACGCGGTATATTCCAGGGTCATAGTCTGAGTCCATTGTGGTTTTGTCTAGCCTTGAACCCTCTCAGCACACTGCTGGAGGGTTCAAGTCTAGGCTATAGGTTGAGGAGAGGTGGTCAGGTCATATCTCACCTTCTTTACATGGATGATCTGAAACTCTTTGCCCCCAACAATTTGCAACTGATGGATCTACTGAAGGTAACAGAAACCTTCAGTAGCGCCATCAGGATGGAATTTGGTGTGGACAAATGTGCAGTCATGCATGTAAAGCGAGGGGAGATTATGGAATCCGTGGGAACTCAACTCTCGGATTCCATACACCTTAGATCCCTCTCCTTAACAGAATCCTACAAGTATTTGGGTATGTCGGAAGCATTAGGTATCAATACCGCCGACATGAAGCAATCGTTGAGGGAACGCTTTTTTGGCCGCCTGAATAAGGTGCTAAACAGTCTTTTGTCAGGCGGAAACAAGGTGCGCGCCTTCAACGGTTGGGTCATGCCGGTTTTGATGTATTCTTTCGGCATACTCAAATGGACTCAGACGGAACTTGATGCCCTGGATAGGAGGGTCCGCGCGCTGCTGACCGCAAATCGAATGCATCACCCACGGTCGTCGGTGATGAGACTGTATATCCCGCGGAAGTGTGGGGGTCGTGGCTTCTTAAATGCTAAGACCCTGCACAACCGTGAGGTATGCAGTCTCAGGGAATATTTCCTAGAAGCCGACGTGGGGATGCACCGAGATGTGGTCTCAGTGGACAAGGGCCTCACCCCGCTCTCCCTGGCTAATGAGAACTGGCGCAAGCCTAGAGTATTAGACACTAATGACCGCAAGGAGGTATGGCAGGGCAAGGAACTTCACGGACGCTTTTACCGGGTCCTACATGGACCCGATGTAGACTTCTTAGCGTCCGTATCTTGGCTGCGCTTCGGTGACCTATTTGGGGAAACCGAAGGTTTTGTCTGTGCAATAATGGACGAAGTTATGATGACGAATAACTACCGGAAATACATTGTGAAGGATGGCACGGTTGACATATGTCGGGCATGCCACCGTCCGGGAGAATCGATCCGACATATTATTTCTGGGTGTTCTCGTCTGGCTAACGGAGAGTACTTGCATAGACACAACCTCGTTGCCAGGATTATCCACCAGCAACTTGCTTTGAAGTACAACCTTGTGGAATCAGAAGTGCCATACTATAAGTATGCGCCCGACCCAGTTCTCGATAATGGTAATATCACGTTGTATTGGGATCGACCTATCATCACTGACAGGACTATTGTTGCCAATAAGCCTGACATTGTGGTGATAGATCGATTGGTGCGTCGCGCAATGATTGTTGATATAACGGTTCCGCATGACGAGAACCTCGTGAAAGCAGAGAAAGATAAACAATTCAAATATCTAGATTTGGCTCGCGAGGTTGTCGACATGTGGGACGTGAGTACAGCAGTCATTGTGCCGATAGTCGTGTCGGCCAATGGCTTAATAGCCAATAGCCTCGACGAACATCTGAGGAAGCTCTCGCTAGGCAGCTGGATCAAGGGCTTGATTCAGAAAGCAGTACTTCTGGACACGGCGCGTATTGTTAGGAGGTTCCTCACTCAAGAGCCCTGACCATCGGTATCTCGGACCCTGTTCCCGATGCCGGTGGGCTACTATTTTCTATATTTTTAAATGTTTTTTATATAATCTTTGTTACTAAAAATATTTAAAAATGTATATAATATGTAAAGAAAATAAATGAAGGAAATAATAATAAATATAGTTTATTTAAAATGGGATTGCAAGGTTTACAAATATTGCATTTATATAATTTTTAGGTTCAAGTATATACAATATAAAGATGGGTGAAGTACTGTACTCCTAGATAGGCTAGAATTTAGCCTGTGTTAAGGAGAGGCAGTGCCGATCCCCTAATTGGCGGATTATTATATAAATATTGTGTGTTTAAGAGATGTTTTTTTTTTTTTTTTTTTTTTGAGAGGAACAATGAGAAACAAGATCGTTTTTGGGAAACATGAACATCATCATCATGAATTATGAACATTTGAGACCACAGAAAAGACGTCCACAGAAGAGACTGACGAGTTTACAATGAACAACGGTGTTTTTGTTTTTGAAGTTAGAATACAAGTATTAATGGATTTAGAAAATACTCCCCGGAAGGTATTAAGGATGTCTCTTTTATAAATATATAATAGTGTACCTACCAAGCAATACAGGGAACAGGGAAGTAGCACTGATCTATAACAAAACTAATGTAACTTAGATTAAAATGTAAATTAGCTGGCGTACATAACCTCCACTCAGTCGACGCCGGCAAGTGCCATATGTTCAGTGTTGCCATTACCAAAAATATACGTTTTGTGGTAGTTATCGTACAAAAAAATATTGCTTGAATTTTAATTTTAGGTCCACAGAAAAGATGCAAATCCGTATAACCGTATGTTTATTTGAAATAAACACTAAAACACAAAAACTATATATTGCGGTAATAATTTTTAAACTCATAAAATAATATACGCTACGATATAATACAATGAACAATTAAGCGTATTTTCAAATTTTGCCTATTTAAACTAAGCATGGCTCCTTCAAATATAACCATAGCTGATCTGAACAGTCCACAGAAGGGGATATTCAAACAAAAATTCAAGCAAAAAAAAAAAAAAATTAAAGAATTACAAATTTGAGTCTACTACTTTAGGAACAGGTTTAGTTTTTGAACATTTTTAAAACAAGGTGATCATTTACAGTTTTTTCTTTTTAAGTTATTGCACCTGAACATGCGTCTGTGTATGACCCTACTACCGCAGAACTTGGTTTCACAACAAAAAAAAAGTCGTTTACCAGCAATAATTTTTGCGTAAAGTTACTTAGTTTGATGTACATAATGCTTGGTTGACGGTTTCGTGAAGCGTCCTGTTACACCCTGTACATCCACTTTAAGTGTGCAATCTAAGGTGATGCTGGCTGTCAAGAAAATTTTGTTTCGATATTTCAAACTTGGTACATTTATTTTAGTTCTTTGTTTGCCTGCAAAGATAAAATTTCATGAAATTGAGATTTTCTAAATATTCACCAAAAATCTATCATCGTAAGAAATTCCACGGCTCTGAAATACGTACCGAGTCGTAAACCTCTTCACAGAACGAGTTTAGTAAGTTATTGCTATGCGGGATACGCGTCCCAGGAAAATATATAAAATGACTTATTTCGACAGCCTACGAAGTACTCTTTGTAGGGGTGGCTGATGTATTTATTTGTCTTGGCCTAGATTTCTGAAAGGACTACTGAGGTCTAATGCTCCGTAGCGGTGATCGGCGGCGGTGACCTCTCATGGCCGGCCCTGGTTCAATCCATGGTCCGGAGCGAGAGGGAATGGGACGCCGTCACCTCCTTCTCCGAAACAGTCATGCTAGCGAAGGAGGTGGCGGGACATAAGAGGCAGAGAGCCTCATGTTCCAGCCGCCGCGGAAGATGCCCTGGGCGTCGGGGGCCACATGGTAGCTCCCAGCCACCGTAGGCGCGGGCCTGTGGACGGTGAGTAATGCTAGCTCGCCGTCCGCCGTCGCGTGTTCGTGTTCCACGCGCGCCTCAAAGAGATATCAGCAAACGGGAAGGGGTCTGAAAAGACCGATGCCTGCCAGGGTTGCGGGAATGTTCGAAAGAGATACCGCGGCCCTGGAACACAAAGGGCAAAAGAAGGAACATGGATGGGTTTTAGTCAGTACAAGTCGGACACTCCCTTCCGCTCCGCCGAGTGGGAGGGACGTCATTTGATGATTACGCTACCGTAACAAAAAAAAAAAAACAGAGGTCTTATTCCTCCATCTCCATTCTATATCAGACGAGCAGAGATCCAGCGAAGCGTCACCGTTATATGGTTGAAGTTCCACGGACCCGAACAAAGTGCTATGCTTTTACATCTATTGTGCGAACCACCAGCCTGAGGAATTCACTGCTGGCTTTCTCTTTTTCCCGATCATCATCATCTGCCCAGCCATTTCCCAACTATGTTTGGGTTGGCTTCCAATCTCACCACATTCAGCTGAATACCAGTATTTTACATAGAGCAACAGCCTATTTGACATCCACAACCCATTTAATACTAGGTAATATGATACCCCTTGGTAAAACTGGTTGCCACATTTTCGGGCCACTGACTACCTGTAAGGACTGTCAAAGATCTACAAAATGATAGCTGGGACCAACGGCTTAACGTGCTTTATACCCATTGCTAAGACTAGTTTTCAGAACTTCGGAGTTCTGACTATCCGTATCGACTGTCAAAAATTTACGAACGATAGCCGAGACTGACGGCTCTCAGTCTGTAATAAATGGGTTACCTAACCACGAATCGACCACGGACCGGCAACCATAACTTAACCTTCAATCGACTGTTGCTAGCTAACCACGAGCTCCATCACGAAATTAATAAGACTTTTGTTTACATTATCAAAACAACACAAACATAAAGCATAGCAAGCAACAAAACAAATTGTTTTAATTCAAAACAAAATGTAAACAAGTCAAAGTAGAAAACACCCTTTATTTTGTAGCGGACTTGTTAGGGCTCGTGTCCCACAGACAGCGATTAGCGAGAAGCGAGTTGAGCTAGCGAGTGAGAGAACAGTAGCAGCCAAGTGGTAATGGCCCCGACTTTCAATTAGTAGGTCAGAGATTCAAACCCAGGCAGGAGCATTTCTTTTTGAAAATAGTTTCCATGGAGTTCCTCCTCCATGAAATCTACGCTTTGGAATGGGCAACTACCGTCAATTTCAAAGTTATTATTTCTGTAGCCTAAGCACTAAGTTAAAAATAAGCTACCTACAGGTAGTTTATTTTAGACTATGTAAAAGTGCCTGTCACGGTTCGGTTTGAAATAATGCTTTGAGTTTCAACTTTGTAAAAATTATTTCGTCACCGTAGCCATCTACCAAACCGCACTTAGATCGCGTGATGCGCTCATTCCTTCGCTTAGAAAGGAGGCTTGTATCCCAACAGTGGGAAAATAGCTGACTCTGATATGCGTCTGCAGCAAGCAAGACTCCTTCAGCGAGTTCATTCACCTTTTTTCTTAGTGAGGTGTATTTCGTAACACCCCACTATACACTTCCACTTCGACTAGCTCTGGCACTTCCTTATTATTTCCGCAGTTGTACCCATTTTGCTTACAGCTGCAGTATTAACAAAAGCTATCTCTTATTACATGGGTCCTACAATCTTTTGTACGTTTCATGGGCGAGAAATACTTCAGTAGCTAGTCGCAACGGAACCCTTATAGAATCATATTATTGTCCGTCTGTCTGTCTGTCAAGACTCTTTTTCTTAAGATCCCATCTTCACGCGTTCTCTTTTCTCTTGATACCTCCGTATCAAGTTAAAATTAATATCAAATATTCAAATCTGCCTCCTCTTGAGCAGTAAAAAAATCAAACTTGTAAGTCAATGCGATCAAAAGATAATATGACCGTTTACGTCGCACATTTTGCGATTTCACAAGGGAATCAAAACCTCTAAAGTACTTTCAGTTGACATAGAATCCTAAAATTTTGCAAGAAGTACTCCAACTCGCACTTGGCCAGTTTTTTAGTTGCTAGCTCCAACAACTCTTAAGTCATAAGTAATTTATTAATTTGTCGCTCATCGCTCCACTCGCTCGCTAGTCGTTGACGGTGAGACCGCTACCTTACCCCGTGTCCGTTTTCTTGTAATTAATCTTCTTAGACCTGTTCTTCTAATTAACTCAACTGGAAGAGACTGGAACAAGTTAATTCTTTGCTTTTTTTGATCTTTGTTAAAGGAGGGTAGGTAGGACGCAGTTAATAAGGTATTAAGTTTGTCGGAGGCTGTAAGTCGATAGAAAATTTAATTAGAAGGACTACAGGCAGTTCATTAAAGTAAGAAAGGATTTTTGATTTAAACATTGTAGGAGTATACAGGGTGTAACAAGACCCCTAACGAAACCGTCAACCAAGCATTATGTACATCAAACTTACGCAAAAATTATGATACCATGGAACACATAGGTGAACCACTTTGGTGTTCTACGGGTCAGAAAGGATATTAATTACACAAAATTGCTGGGAAACCACTGTTTCCCAGATTTTTTGGGTGAAAAATCACGTTTTACGGTAGGCCTCAATGTAACTCACTCAAAAAATTGTGCTGATGGATGGATTGAATAGTAGGGGGTTTGTGGAGGTGTTTAAAGTAAAATTTTACATGTAAAACACGTAAAAAAAAAAAAAGTCGGAACCCCGGAAACCCCCGGAAGTTGACCCCCAATATCTCCGTAACTAGAAGGTTCCCAGGTATGGTCTAGAACAAAAATATATCGCAATGACCGGGAGAGCTTTATTATGAAAATTTAATAACAATAAACATTAATTATAAAAATAGATGCAACCCCTCCCGGTGTCCCCACACTCTACAAGACGACATACACTGACTTTATTGGTGAGGTTCTTCAGAAAGGTCAGGTGCGTAGTACTCGCAACCAGCGTGCGTGTGTGACCAGATGTATGAACGTGGACGAGGCGAAAGGAGTATGTAAGGATCGTAGCTGGTGGCGTTATGTGGTTTCTAACTAACGCCATGGGAAAATAAAAGTATGAGTGGTTGTATGTATTAAAAATTAATGCCACAACTGGTGATTCCGACTGGTTAATACGTTTACTACAATTGTGCTGTTTCTCCGTGATTCGTGTAAACTATAGTAAATGCTATGCCAAACAAATCAAATCAAACAAACAAACAAAATCTCAATAAAAAGAAAATGTAAAATGCTCTTTATATTATCCCACTTGAATAGCTCAATATGTTATTTTACCTAACCATGTAATCATAGGCGTATGACATAATCTAGCTCGAGGGTTAAACTTTAGAACCTAGATCTAATTAATATGAAATGCTAATCTTTGCGTCTTCGCAGAACCTAACCTTTGAGAAAATTTAAGTCTAGACAGGTCTGTCTAGACTAGACTATGCAGTCACGTCAGACTATTTAGATGACTAGTCCGTCATCTTGATAAGTTACTAGGTTTCGCCCGCGGCTTTGCCTACATAGAGAACTACCGAGCTAAGGAGTACTGCAGAATATAATGAGAGGGTTAGTATTCTTTAAATAAAAGTGTTTTCAGTGACTTTAGCTTTAGACACACATAAAAAAAAAATTGCGATCACTTTGTAAAATCTAAATCTTTTTTGTTACTATGGTTTATTATGATTTCTTCTTCTTCAGTCGTAGCTTACGCTCATCCAGAAATCTGATTTAGTCAATTTTAACGGATTTAAAATACTTTTTCGCGGTAAGTTGTGATTGAAAAAATACCAAGAGGATTATCAGAAGTTTTACGACCAAGAATAAATAGTACTTAGTACTTTGAGGGAAGAAGGATACACCACGAGAGAAATAGCACGCAGGGTTGCAATATCCCAATCCTATGTCGTGACCACGTTGCAGAGGTACCACGGGATGTGTAATTTACCTGACCGACCCCGCAGTGGTTGCCCAACTAATTTGACTGCTGCCCAAAAGCGCTATATTAGATTGCTGGCAGGTTGTGACCCAACAATCAACGCTACTACAATAAACGCAGAAGTTCGGGCCGCCTCTGGGCTTGAAGTTAGCACTCAGACCATTCGGAATTGCTTGCACTAGACTGGATTACGAGCACGGAGGTCTTGAAGAGCTCCTCTGAATTCCCCTTTGACTTTGAGCTTTGGCTTTGGCAAAAATGAAGAAGAAAACATTTGGCAAAACCGTTTCTTCGTTGACAAATCGCGAATCAGTACTCATCCAGATAACCGACGTGACCGTGTCTGGAGAGACCGTGAAAGGCTAAAAACTGCCAGTGGAACAGTTTCGCAAGGCGGAACAGTTCACCAATCGGTGTCCTTTTGGGGTGATATTATGATTGGCGCTAGAACGCCTTTGATCCCGTATCGAGGCTTCATGACAGCAGACATGTACAGAACAGTTGCTATTGATGGAATTGGTCAACTATTTCGAGTAAACCAGGGGCACCAATTTGTACTGGTTGATGGGCGGGCGCATGATGCGCCCGCTCATAGAGATCAACGAGTCAATTTTGCTCTCCGAGAATATAACGATATCACAAAGTTAGACTGGCCTGCCGGTTCGTCTGACTTAAACCCAATAGAGCACGCGTGCTCTTAAGCGAGCTGTTTGGAACCGTCAGCGTCAACTAAGAGAAGCCGCTATTAAAGAATGGGACAGGTTACCCCAAGAAATGCTGGATAACTGGGACAGAGCAGGCTAGTCAAAAATTAAACAATCAAATTACGATTTATTTGAAATGAAAAATCTAATTAACTAAAACACTAATTTAGAACTAAAACTCGTAAAAATAATAGGGAAGTATGTGTGTCAGCAGAAGGTGCGTCAGGAAATGGCTAGCCAGATGATGACGCTGTTTAGATTTTCTTTCTGAATTGTATAATACAGAGCAATGCCCTTAAGTAGTATCAAAATCGTGAGTTCAAACTCTATTTCCCCTAATCAATGACAAAAACGTCTGTAACAAATGCGCGGTTTTACACACGAGTAATCTTATACCGAATGGTTCCACATTTCTTTTGAGCTACGGACCCCTTCAATAGCAAATTCTGTTCCTTATGTTTTATCCTTCATTTGGCTGGTGTATTTCCACTGCAAACAACACAATATTATGTCAACAAACCCAACACAAATAATAATAAGCAATAAAACCTGGGTTCCAAAAATATTCCTGAAAGTATGAAACATAGAAATTCTTTCTGTATACAGTCATCCATACTCTTATTGTCGGTATAAGGAAAAGAGTATTTTTTTGTCAGTTTGTTTGTAACTTTACCGTTACAGGTAGTCAGTGACCCGAAAGTCTGACAACCAGTCTTACCAAGGGGTATCGTAGTACCCAGTAATAACTGGGTTGTGGAGGTCAGATAGGCAGTCGCTCCATGTAAACTGCTGGTATTCAGCTGCATAATAATATGGTTAGACTGGAAGCCGACCCCCACAAAATTGGGAAAAGGCTAGGCTGATGGTGATCTATTCTTGTCACTTCACTCAATCATCTCAACATTCTCATCTCCGATTAAGTGCAAACTTTTTTTATACATCCATTTTACGACTAAGCATTTCGATCCATTCAGTACAAGTCGTTTAGTTTTTTCCTTTGAACTAAATCAATCCCAATAAAGATGAAAATATGGTGTGTCGAATTCTGCATTCCAAAATATAAAATCCACGGAGATGAAGTCACGGGAAAACGTCAGGCAATAATATAAATCTCAGCGAAAATAGAATCATCTCGCGGTCTCGCTTGTCAATCACTGAGTACGTTTGGCTCCAAATAAATTCTGCTTTTTATTTGTTTGGCCTTGAGGTGAGGTCGGGGCTTTGGAAAAGCGGAAGCGGAAGTGGGAAATGCATTGATACCTAACTTACTCTTATCTTACTACTCTGTAAATGTTAAGACATTATTGGTAAACGTGTTCTCATCTCTAGTATAGATTAACTTTTTTTTAACACTAATCCATGATAACTTACCTATAATTAATGATGATATAAGGAAGATACGCTACGTTCATACTGAATATCGTTGCGTTGGTACGACTGCGATTGATAATACGGAAAATATGATACAGAAAGAGATAGCTATTGCGCTTGAAGTACTTAAATTTCGACAGTTGTCTGAATTTGTCTGCAAGAATTTGCGCGTGCTAGTGCGATATCTACCTCTGCCTGTTTGTCTGCTTGTTAAATGTTTATGGTTTGACATCTGAACGGCTCTCTAAGAAATAATATGGCATTAAGATGTCTAGGTTCTAAAGGAATCCCTATAAAAACTCTTCAAAGGGTCGACGGCTCGGTTGGGAATTGACTCCTGCGCTACGTGTGGGGTTTGATCCCCCACGGAACAATTAAGTGTTTATATGGCCTACAGAAAAACGGAAACACCTGGATGAGGGACGCACAGATCCGGGAAGTGTGGCAGCAAAAAAGGGGAGGCCTATACCCAGCAGTGGGTGATTCCGGGCTGATATGATGATGATGGCCTACGGATAGGTGTTCCGGGTCTGACTGTTTGTGTATGTGAGTTTAAATGTTCGTAAACGCATCCACGATAGGAGAAAATCGAAGTGTGGTGCAAAGAATTAAAAGAAAAAAATATGCAAAACCTGATGAAAAGGAACAACGTTTAAATGCGATTGAGATTACTGACTGTTAATAACCACAAAACAATGAGCACCATTTCGTGGCGTTAGCTCGGAACTCCGTGGCAGCTTTATAAAAGTAACACTCACTTAGTGCCTTCTATGCGTCACTAATTCGTTAGTTTTTTCCCTTCGTTAGCGTAAGGGTAACTTCTCAAAACGGCAACTTGGCTGAAGGGCAACTTCGCTAGACTACAACTTCGCTAATAGGCAATTGTACAACCAAAACGAAAAAGGCAAATTAATATATTTATTTTAAGCTTTTCTTAAACTTTTAGGAGGCGTTCTAAGCACTGTTGTACACTTATTTTATTGTTTATGCAACAATCTAAAATCTTGCATATGGCCTTGTTCTTAGCAACATTTACCGATCTGCGTTTCTTGTCACCACGGTCGAAGTCACTTTGAATAATATTCGCTCTCGCTACCGCTTATCCAGAAACTCTCACCCAAAAGTACTGAACCATGCGCACCCTCAATTCTGCTCCCATGTCGCACGTACCTCTGACATATTCCACCGAAATATTTATACGTATGTACCGCATATAGGTACTTCGTGTTACGATACGCTGGCATTTCTTAATAACGTGCGGATGTACGTCGGTTTTAAGCTTATGTTATTATCATATTTTCCTTCTCTCGAATTGGTATGGAATGAAATTATCCAGATGAGAACTGGAGTTGTTGATATCGCCTTCAGATTTGGCAAGCTTAATTGGTAGATGTGTTCTTGAGTGGAGACCACGAATCAGCAAGCGTAAGGTATTATGCCTTCAAGCTCGGTGGATGTGATGGTGGCGATGATCTTCGCAGGGTGGCTGGTAGCAACTGGATAAGAGTTGCCGAGAATCGAGCTGAATGGCGTACGATAGAAGAGGCCTATGTCCAGCAATGGTCCATTGTAAGCTGACGATGATAAACTGGTAGATGGAGGTTCACAGACGGATCTGGTCTCAAGTGCTTGCCTTCCACAAACAAGGGCTCATCTTCCATCTTGCACCTCATATCCTGTCACCTGTACACTTGATGACGATTGGTCCTGTAGTTGAAGGCTCGAATCAGCCAACTCAGTGACGGTTAGAGAAACCGATGACTATACAAAGTGTCTGGCACAGACCGAACACGTTAGATTGAAAATCGAGTGTTTGTGGTCCTACTTGTGTGAGGCAAAGTATGGCCTGCCTGAAGTGCACTGCGATAGTATGAGTAAATCGTGGGACCAGTGCCTTATATTAAAGACAATATTTCTTTGTCGCAGAGTCATGACGTGCATACAAAAAAAATGAACAAACTTATAAATACAACAGGAAAGAACAAAAAAAAAGTTGACAGTTTGTACGTCGCGACTGCGACAAGCAGGTCTCAGCATCATGCTGTGCTATGGGACCACAGCACAGCGCTGGTTTTCAGTGGTCACCCGAGAAAATAAATACGGTAGCCACATTATCAGACCTGTCCTCCAATAGTCAATAACTCAATTTTGTTGCCAAATTTGTCAGCCAACCAACCACTGGGTGGTTCAACCATGCTGAGTAAAATTTTCGCCACGGCCTGGTAGTTTGTGCCGATTCGGGAAAACATAAATGTTCGTACTATAAATACTATAATAGTAACACACTGTTTGTGAATGTTGACGGTGCTCCCTCAACTGCGAGAGACGGTAAATTGCTAGTGAGGTTTCTACGTGTTGGTTAACTAAGATTGAGCGGCGTTGGGTTTTGGACAGATACGATATCTCGATTATATATATCTCTATTTGTATCTCGAATTGTAATTTTGATACTGCAGGTTCTACCTGGTGGCCTGGTGGCCTGGTGACCACCACCAGGCCACCAGGTAGGTGGTAGGTAAGCAGGAGTGGGAAAGAGATGGCGCTAGACGACTTGTATAGCTCTATCCCTTTCCCATACTCCAAATTACTACTGCTATAAGACGTCATAGTAACCCCCCTGGATAGCTTTACAAACAAATCTCTATTTAAGTACTCGTATATTTATTGAGGTGACTGCTGAGATGACGAGTGATAGACACGTATGGAAGAGGAAGACATGCTGCGTCGACACTGGCAAGAGAATGATTATGGTGATGATGGCGTGCTTTAGAGATAAACACTATTATGTGGTTTAGAATTATTATATGGAGTGGAAATTTTTAATCGCTCTTTTTTTTAAAGTTGCTTTTCCATACATTTTAACTGTATACAGGGTGTAACAAGACCCTTCACGAAACCGTCAATCAAGCATTCTGTACATCAAACTTAACTGTACGAAAAATTATTGCTGGGAAACGACAGTTTTTTTGGGGTGAAAAATCAAGTTTTACGGTAGGACTCAATGTTACCGCACTCAAAACATTGTGCTGATGGATGGATTGAATAGTAGGTACGGGGGTCGTGGAGGTGTTTAAACGAAAAATCTTACATTAAAAACATTTAGATAAAAACAAACTTGTGAAAAAGTTGGAACTTTGACCCCAATATGTCCGTAACTAGAAGGTTCCCAGGTATGGTCTAGAACAAAAAAAAATATCACAATGACGAGGAGAACAAGTGCCTTTCGGCTTCGTTAGGGGCAGGAACCTTAACGAAGCCGTACATCGTTTAGGTGACACTTATGTAGGTTATAGCTTTTTAATTACCCATGAATAGTTTCTATGTGGGGTTCACACGCGGTAACCATTTGTGCGCCGGTGTCCCTTTCACCCCATGTAAGTCGCAATCGCCTTCAAATCTTTTCGTATTTCTGCAATGACTTGAAAAAGGATTTATATTAAACTGCTAGACAGCTTATGTCAATTCAGTACCTACATGAATGAATGAATGAATGATTTAATTATTATTTTAAGATTCCTTAATGCTAGGTACATTGCCCCACAAAACTGCTTACGCAGTTTAACTGTGAGATCGTTGAGTCTCTTACAGTAAACTTAACATTAGGCACATCTATAGCTTATATCTACTTAATAGCTACACTTATATATCTATATAGAATCTAAAAAATATTTTTTAAGTTTATGTGCGAATTTTACTTTATTATCTTCTTGTCTGATGTCAGCAGGCAAAGTGTTCAATAAATAGGGAACGCGTTTTTTTAATGTTCTGTCGCCATAGTAATTAGTAACTCTGGGTACTTCGTATTTACCTGCTGTCATCGACCTGGCATTATACTTGTTAGAGACTAGTGAGTCACTATCCCGACTGCCATGGTTATTAACTAATAATAGGTATTTATGTTTAAGACTAACTGGTAGAATTTTACATATTTTGAATAACCTACTATAGTCTCCTTTACAACTGCTTTTAGTTTTCTTGTTTACTAATAATTTTAAAAATCAATATATATCTGACTTATTTCAGTATAGGTTATATAAGGGTCATTTAGTGGTCAATCGACCGCAAGTCGAGTTGCAAACAAGAAGCTTTTCGCTTTCTTACACAAAATCAAGCGACTGTTTTAACGTACAAATGTAGGTACTTAAATATAATCCATTTTATAATCGAACTGGTCAAATAAAAAAAGGGTATAATGTAATAAAATGGGTAATAAGTATCCAATTTCAGTTTTATGATTTCCGTTCCCAGAGGGTCTCGAAAGGTCTACTAAGGGTATTTTATATGTTGTAGGTAATTACTAAATGATGACGACACAACATGGCGTCTGTACTGTGTACCTGCGTCCTTACTCGAGCGATAAGATGCGCGAATAGGCGAGCGTCACTATTATATGTCACCGCTTGGCCAAGTCATACGCTCAAGCAACACCTATGTTTTGACAACGAGAAGAAAAACAAAAGAAAAGAACAACTAGCATAAGAATAGTTAAAAAAAAAAAAAGAAAATTTTAAATAGGCATGTATAAATAAATTTGTGACGTAATTTTTTTCGTATTCTTCTCAGCTTTCAATTGATGCCCGTATTAAGTAAGTGTATAAAAAATAATTAGTCCGCAATCTTTCAGAGTGCGATATATTGAATTAAGAATAACATCACTTAGCTAACCATGCATTGCCATCTAAACCAAAGTGTATGCAAAATTCTAGCTTAATCGGTTGGGAATAACTGTTTTAAAATTCAGTTGCAAGATTTGACCTAAACAAACACGCAAACATTGAAAGTTAAATAAAATCTTGTAAAAATTGCTAGAAGCATATCACAACCACAAGACACTACGACGCTACTTGCGACGCGACGTGACGGTACTCACTCAAAGAAAACAAGTGACACACGCGAGTATCGCACCAAATCCAATCAATGCCAATTTTTTTTTTGGAAAGCCGCTATTTCATTACAAAGGTCGTGTGTTCGGGCGACGATCACTTTGGTTAGGACGCAACCTACGGATACGTGCTTTGATTGGCTGATTTTGTGAGGTTTTAATATTTAAACAGTGGCAGTGGTTTGATTATTCAAAATACAAGCTCGTATTTTAGATTGAATCATGAATTTTGATTTACCTCAATCTTCTTTTAGGTCGGAAGTGCGGGTTTCAGTCGGGTTTGTTTTTTAATTGAGGTTTATTTTACGAGTGGGTATGCAGGGCTTAGTGCTAGGGGCACAAGACTTCTTTTACATGTAGGACGATACTAGGGCCACAAGACTCACAGATATTACCTTATTGCTTCCCTGAATGACGAGGCGTGAAACAGAAGGCCATATTAGTATGAAATACATAAATACAATCTTTATTATTTGACAGACAATAACACATTACAGCCGCGTCGGCAGTAGAGGAACGATTTTCAGTACAAAGGCGCACCTGTAGTGTGCAATGCTTCATAAAAATTCAGACGAATTGATAACCACCTTCTTTTGGAAGTCGGTTAAAAAATTAGGAAAGTGTTGTTGGAGATATTTTACTTAGCTGAGTGGCTTCCCAAAATGAGCGCCAGTCGTAAACTGTATTATTTTTAAGGTAGACCATTTTGTAACTTGAAAAGCTCATTTTGCAGTAGATTTCTTAACACTTTCAAATAACAATCACGTACACGTCACATCTAAACTTCTAGACATTAAATATTACTCGTATATACGAAGCATAAGTTACGCAACACCTTGGTTACGAAAATCTGCATTTACGACCTTAAAAAGCACGTAGTTAGGTACATGATAAAACAGACATCATAACTAAAACATTGACATTTCAATCCGTTTTCCTTGCAAATATCCGGTTGTAACATCAATTGGCTATCGTTTACGAAATAAGTGATAGCATTTCCAATAAACGACAGGTTTTATTGAAATCGGAAAGACGCGTTGGGTTTAGTTCATTTCAAGTCCAGCCAGTAAAACGCCATCTATGATTTACTGCCTAAACTAATTCGAAATCACGCAGATAGTTAGTTTTACTTGTCAAGTCTAGATGGCGCTCAATACAAGAACATTATTTTGTCAGTAATGTAGGTATCTTTTTGTCACTATTTTGTCTACAGTCCACAGTTTTATACCTTAAGAAAAAGTTATTCTTCCATGCAATACTTTTCAAAAGAAATTAGTACTTATTATGTTGAAAAAGCGGTTTTTGTTGAAAAATTTAATAATTAAATCTAAACTTACCCAAGAGTCTTTGTGCTGATCAGGGGTGTCTTCAGGTTGAGGAAGCCGTTCAGCCTGCTTGTGTTCTTCTCTCTACCTCCATCGGAGGAAGACTGGTCAGGCCTGAAGATAAAGAGAACAATTGTTTTATATTGTAATGATTTCGAGAACATTAAGTCCCACAACAAAAATTTGCTACAAGAATAACGAATACTGCCATCTATCTTCTTAAACTGGAACTAACACAAGTTAGCCGAGAATGTCGGTTGAAGATAAGTTTCGCTTGTGTTCAATAGATGGCGCTTTTATAAACCTAACAAGGCAGTAGAAAAATAAGCATCAATGCATCGATGGCACAATAAGGTAAGTATTATTTTTAATTTTCGTATTTCAGTGGTTTTGATAAAATTACATTGTTTACCATCACCCTGTCAGAAAACCTGCAACACATCATTATGTTGAACTTAAATTATGTTTGATTTATTGATTGTTAAACGTCCATTGTCCTGTTCTTTTAATATTGTAGTTCAGAGAAGAATTATTTTCATTTCTGTTTTTGCCACTGAATAGGTTTTTTTTTTTCATTTAAAATAGTAAACCCTCGACCTGTATTGGTGCCCAAAAAACGGACTTAGTCTAGTTTAAAACCTTTTTATAATATTTTTGGTAATAAAGATTTTGTATTAAATGAATTATCATACGAACCCTAACTAAAAGGATTTCACCCGGAAACTATGGGTAGGTATTTTCATATCAAATTATTATATTGAGTATACTTAATTGGAACAAGGTACATAATAAATGACTTAAAGAGGCATAAGTTGTAATTCACGTCAATTATGTAAATCTGTCTAATTAACCAAATTATTGAAGTTATTTATAGATTTGCATAATACGAAATTGGAATACGATTTAGTAATCCTTGTTAAATAAAGACTTCGGTTGTCTGAACTACAACCGAAAGTCTTTTTTTTTTTCTGATGGGAAGTCATCAAATAACCCCTCCCGCTCTGGGCTGAGCAGGTGGGAGTGTCAGACTTTTACTGACTAAAACCCATCCATGTTCCTTCCTTTGCCTTTTGTGTTCCAGGGCCGCGGTATCTCTTTCAAACAGTCCCGCAACCACAACCGAAGGTCTTAAGTATAAATTGCTACTATGGGGTCTAAATCAAAGGTAGTAATCAAGTTTGAGTTTTAAAAAAATAACTGTACCACTTACATACAAAGTTCAGTTTGTGCTATTTTAACTTTTTCAATAATCATTCTACAATCAACTTAATTGACACTGAACTTACATAAGTTGATATTTTGATGCATTGTTAATGTTTGTTGTGCTTTGTGTGTTTTCTTGTTTTTATTTGGTTATATTTGTTTAGGTAAGTGGAAATAACATTGATTGCCAGTTCTTCTCCATAGGAAACTACCAACCCGAAACAGATCCTATCTTTTGACGTTTCATAAGTGCCCATGTTGTTTATGAAGACGTGAAGTAAAAAAAAATGATTAAAACTAGGATTTGAATGGACCTTAAAATCAAAATCAAGGCATTTATTTCAAGTAGGCCAGTTACAGGCACTTTTGAACTGTCGAAACAAAGACGACAATGAAATGTTACTATAGTCCCAGTCTCAAGGCACAGAATCTGTGAAAGCACTGTAGTTGGCCATTCCAAAGCGTAGATCTCTATGGAAAAGGACGGGCAAGAAACTCTATGGACACTCTTTTAAATCAGAATATTGGAATAGTACCTTTTTTTTCGGATGGGAAATCTTCAAATAACTCCTCCCGCTCTGGGCGGAGCAGGAGGGAATGTCAGACTTTTACTGACGAAAACCCATACATGTTCCTTCATCGCGCTTTGTGTTCCGGGGCCACGGTATCTCTTTCGAACAGTCCCGCAGCCCCGGCAGGCTTGATAAAGTACCTTAGATTTTGATACCGACTAGATTCAAACCCCGTTAAGTTTCATCTTTGGAAAGTTCTTAACAACAGCCTAAGTCTAAATATTTGTGTCCGATTTAAAAGGCCTTGCCCTTTTCACGGGATTTAAGCATAATTTGCTAAATGTCAATGTCCTAAACCGCTCCAGGACCATAGATAGGGAACTTCGGTCACGTAGATTTTAAAGGTCATCGTTCCGACTTTTACTCACAATTTTTTACGAGTACAAATTGAAAATTTTATAGCTACTGAACTTTCAAATCAAATCAAATAGTTTATTCGCATTATAGGTAGATAGATGGTATGTACATAAATGTTACATTACATAATATAAGTAACAATAAAGACCCTCAAAAATAAACAATTCAAATATCTAGATCTGGCTCGCGAGGTTGTCGACATGTGGAAAATGAGTACAACAGTCATTGTGCCGATAGTCGTGTCGGCCAATGGCTTAATAGCCAATAGCCTCAACGAACATCTGGGGAAGCTTTCGCTAGGCAGCTTTATCAAGGGTTTGATTCAGAAAGCAGTACTTCTAGACACGACGCGTATTGTTAGGAGGTTCCTCTCAAGAGCCCTGACCATCGGTATTTCGGACCCTGTTCCCGATGCCGGTGAGCAACAATTTTTATTATTTTAAATGTTTTTATATTGTTTTTTAAAAGGAATATTTAAAAATGTAAATAATTTGTAAAACAAAAGATAAATAAAGGAAAGATCCTCATATGAACCATTTCTGGTATACAAAATATAAAATAAAAGTCTATAATAACAATTAAACGAAATGGGTATACAGCGTGTAACAGAAAGGGTATAATCATATGGAATACTGTGGTACGGACCATCAAACTGAACAACTTTCTCTATGGAACCACCATCGAAATCGTAAAAAAAAAAATCTGCTGTCCTACACAAAACTTCAATAGCTACTCGACCCAAATGTATGGAACAGCTGATAATTTTTTTACGTTTTCGATGGTGGTTCCACAGAGAAAGTTGTTCAGTTTGATGGTCCATACCACAGTATTCCATATGATTATACCCTTTCTGTTACAAGCTGTATATCTATACATAGTGGTGCTCTTTTGCATTTTAATTTTTTATACTAAATTATCTAGCTATTATTGTACAAATAGGAACATTGTCAGGTGTTACAATATTTTTCTATTCTTATAACTAAGGTATTTATTCCCTTTAAATGACCCTTTTCTTGGAAATGCAGAAATTTTTGCCAACATCGGTAAAATCGTTTCATTATCTGCCTAGCCTTTTCCTCCAACTATGCTGGGGTCGGCTTCCAGTCTAACCGGATGCAACTGAATACCAGTAGTTTACATGGAGCGACTGCCTATCTGACCTCCACATCAATACTGGGTACCTAACCCCCCGGGATACCCCGTTGGTTAGACTGGTTGTGAGACTTTCGGTCAGTGGCCCGGAAGTGCCACTGACCTGACTTGTGATGACTGACCAAGATCTACAAATGACGAGGTTTAACGTATCAATAAATCAAATCAACAAAAATCGAATCAGAGCAATGTTTTTTGCTCGATCAGTAGTTGGTTTTATGTACTGAATACCTAGACGATGTCTCATTTTACATTCCACTAAAATTCTAGTTGACATGACGAAAATTAATGGTCTGCTACCTGCTATACCCCATAGCTTTATAGCTACCATTAAATACCAAGGTTGAGCCACTTTGTCATAGTATTTGTGTTACGCCTATAGCAGCCATTTCCGTCGGAGTAAAATATTATGGTGTTGTTACGTTTCTATAGGGTTGTTACAAAATGTCTTCGGAGCGGTATTATACCGATTAATTGAACGGTAATTTTTTTACGAATAAATAAAATGGAAGTGTCTTTTTTTTAGTTAAAAATAACAGTTTTTTCTGTATGCATAAATGAAAGTATCTACAACGTGTAACAGAAAGGGTATAATCATATGGAATACTGTGGTACGGACCATCAAACTGAACAACTTTCTCTATGGGACCACCATCGAAATCGTAAAAAAATAATCAGCTGTCCCATACATTTAGGTCGAGTAGGTATTGAAATTTTGTATAGGACAGCTGATTATTTTTTTACGATTTCGATGGTGGTGCCATAGAGAAAGTTGTTCAGTTTGATGGTGTGTACCACAATATTCCATATGATTATACCCTTTCTGTTACACACTGTATACACGGTGTCTAGCTGGATTTTGACGGAATTTTTACTGGCAGATAGCTGATGTTAAAAGCAATAACTTAGGCTACAATTATTTTAGAAAAAAGATTAGGGTCACGTGAAGAAAAAAACTTTTGAAATTGTTAACAAATATGGAAAGTACTCAAATATGGAAGTAATATGTTAATAATAATATCACGCGGACGAAGGTCGCGGGGCACAGATAATTAAAAATAAATGGTGTCAATTACGGAAAAAATCAAATAATTGATTTAATGATGATAGATGCGCTTCATAGAGCTTCTGTCTATCCGTTATGACTGGACAAAAGATTTTGAATGACAGTATCGAATCCGAATATTTTTTCAAACTCATAAAAAATATTTATTTATTTATTACATTTTTAGGAAAACTTACAGCTAAACAGATAGTGAGTAATAATTTAAACAAAATATGGCCAATTATAAGTTTCCACATGTAGTAGAACATTTAGCTATGTCATATATAAATAATATGACGTAAAAGAAAAATAAAATAAGAGCAAAAAAGAAACATTTAGGTAACACCAAACAGAAAGATTACTAAATACGCTCGAAAAAGCTATTGGATAAAGTTTTTTTTAATTTAGCAATACTGGTATTGAAAATGTCGATCTCACCCTCCTGGCAGGTTGCGTTGTACTTACGACTCGCTCTCACCATGTACGAGTTCCGTCTGTACGTTGTGGCTACCACTGGGGTGTGCAATAAATGAGGTCTACGTAATAACACAGACGGAACTCGCAGCCCGATTTTGTGCAGCAACTCGGTAACACCAGTTGTTCCATTGGCGATCTTAAAAAGTAACACAAGATCTGATATTTTTCGCCTTTCGTAGAGTGGTAGGATATGAAATTTTTTACAACGGTAGGTATATTACATTGAAAACGTTTTAGATCGATATTGAATATGCCTTAAAAACCTTCTCTGTATGCTCTCAATACGATTTATGTAAACATTATAATTGGGGTTCCAGACCTGAGAGGCATACTCCAAATGACTACGGACAAAGGAACAGTATAATATTTTAATGGTCTTTATATTTTTGAACTCCGAGGACACCCGTAGAATGAAACCAAGTGCTTTTGATGCTTTCTTGACTATTGTCTATGTGTGCATCAAAGAGAAGCTTTGCGTCAAAGGTAACTCCCAAATCCCTGATGGTGTTGACCCTATTTAGTGCAGTGTCGAAAAGCGTGTAGTTATGGACGATCTGGATAGGTTTCCGTGTAAAGGAGCAAACATAACACTTGGAGACATTCAAGTCCAAATTATTATTAAAACAATAGCCTTGAAAACTATTAAGGTCCGCCTGTAGTAGATGAGCATCCGCCAGTGTATTTATTTGTCTCATTATCTTCATGTCATCAGCGTACAGTAATAATTTCGAATACCGGAATGAAGAAGAGATGTCGTTGATAAATATATTAAACAACAGCGGCCCCAACAAGGATCCTTGGGGAACCCCCGAAGGGACGTTCATAGGCATAGAGCAGTATCCATTCAGAACTACAGTCTGACATCTGTTTTCCGCATAGGACTTGAACCACCGGTAAAGATCGCCCCTGATGCCCACCGATAAAAGTTTACGCAACAGGATTACATGATCTATCCGATCGAAACATTTACTGTAGTCGGTATATATAACATCGACTTGGGACCTTTGTGACATACACTCGGAGAGGTAGTCACTACAGACAATGAGATTAGTCGAGGTCGACCGGCCCCTCACGAAGCCGTGCTGGCTTTCACTTAAAATGTGCTTGAATTTAATATTATTTGTCTATCCGTATCTAACCCCAACCAGTAAAATTTATCAAGACACAAAAATAATGAAAATAAAACATCTACAAAAAAAAAACAATACAACTACTTAAATACATGTGTTGTAAATATTTACAACACATGAATCACCCAATATAAACAAGTTGCTAGTTTTACCTAAAACAAGAACTAACTATGGCCAAAAAATGCTAACTTTTAAAGGAGCACAACCCGTCCTTCATAAGAAATTTACACTCTTTCAATGCATTCAAAACTCAACTTAGCCAGCAGATAATTGCGGTTCGATCGATCGATCTTGTAATGCTGATGACGAACTTTTTGTAATATACAAAGTTGATACAACAGAGGGGCTTTCCTTTAAACTGCCTATGTACCATTTTCAAGCTCTGTACCAAAAATCAATTAAATAAGAGCAGTAATTTAGTCGCAAATGATTTTTTTAAGTTTTTGACCCGTTTGAACACAATGTATCTTTCCTATCAGCTGATTGCCCGCGCCACCGCCGCGCCGGCCGCCCGCTTTGACACGAGATAACACACGCCGCGCCGCGCTCCGGCGCGCGCGACTTTGCCGCTTTGTTACCTAGGTATTTAAGCTCAGTTAAATTTATTTACAAAGGGTGGTTGCGTTTTACTCTGATTTGTAAGCTATTTATTTTGTTTGAAAAAAAAAAAACTCATTTTTGGTGCTTTTCATTTTTATACCGTATCGAATTAATACTAAACACGTATATTATAATGTAGTGTAGTATTAGTAGTACTCGTAGTATGTAGTGTAATTTAATGCCCCTCTGTCATATCAACTCTGTATATGTATGTTTTTAAGTATTGTTCTCAAGTAAGTGACAATGTCTTTATTGGGTATACCCAAGTTTACTTAAACCAAATATTTTACTTGGTGCGAATCACCTTGGTCAACAAAAATTGCCAAATTGGTTGAGCCGATCCTGCGTAGCACCCCTGACGTTTCTTTAGGTACATTTCGCTTGGTCATCATGAGAAGGGGTATTTTACTTTTGAATGGAGTGGAAGGCTTTTAACCCGGCGCCAATGACGCTGGGTCATATTGACCCGAGGTGATTTCAAACGGCCATATTTTGTATTTTACGTGCTTTGTGGTTTTGAACGTTTTAGTAGCTGGAGATGCAGTACTCCTACACCCACACCGCTAGTGAATTCAGTGCTTCACCACCAGTGCAGGGAGATACACGTGCGTCAAGCAAAAACGGGTCAATATGACCCAACGTCATCAATGTCGTACTGTTTTCGTGACATATTTTGTTTTGTATTTTTTGTGTTTATTGATCATTTTTCGTTTTTGCTTTCAGGAATTTGGCATATTTGCCAAATTCCTGAAAGCAAAAACGAAAAAACCGCTCTTTCACAAACCGCTCTGAAAGAATATTAGAGATCTTAGAGGACTTAGCCTCATTCAGGACCATTTGCAGGAACGAAGAACCCGTGTGAATTTGCCTCGACAATTGCGCAAAAGAATCGCAGATTTCGCGGGGGCACACCCTGAAGAACCTCCCCGGAAGGTTCCTGGAGCTCGTAGGAGATGTCAGGTGTAAGGAAAGATAAGAAAACTACCCGCACTTGCAATGCTTACCAGATATATTTTGATCATTACATCCCATACTGCGAAAGAGGAGGAGCGAGGAGCTCGTGGAAAAATATTATCAGCCGCTCAGGTCGATCTTTAGGTTAAGCCGCGCTTGCCTAGGTTGGTCTGTGGATGGGTGACCGCCCATTACATACCGAGTTTCCTCCATGCCTCGGAAATCACGTTAAGCAGTTGATCCCGGCTGTCAATTACAGATCTTTGACAGTCGTTACAGGTAGTCAGTGGCCCAAAAAGTCTGACAACCAGTCTTATCAAGAGGTATCGTATTACCTAGTACTACTTGGGTTGTGTTGTGAAGGTTAGATAGGCAGTCGCTCCATGTAAAATACTGGTATTCAGCTGCATCCGGTTAGACTGGAAGCCGACCCTAACATAGTTGGGAAAAGGCTAGGCCGATGATGATGACATCATATACTGCGAAAATTGTAGCAGTTCCATGGAATGAGGAAACTGAAGACTGATTATATAATTGAAGTTCCTAAGTGCGTGATCTTTATATTAGTAAATAAAAATGTTGTTTTGTTATTTTAGTAAGTTCTATAAGAAAATTTAAATAATTACTCAAATTGTGTTTTCAAACATGATTTTGCATGTGTTCTGAAAAAAGTTAATAAAAGTTGATTCTATGAATATATTGGCATTTTTGTTATTTTACCCAGTAAACAATAATACAAACTAATACATGAATCATTAAAATAAGGTGTTATCATTACCTAACATATTGAAAAATTCTGATAAACTTCGGGTCACCATGACCCGGTGTCATAGTCCGCGTTATTATTTTCACGTCATTGGCGCCGGGTTAATGGTAGATGGTTGGAAAGTACGGTTTTCTAAAGAGGTCAGATTTTTTCTATCCCGCAAAATAATTTGAGAGTACTGCGATCGTTACGCCTCTGTTTCCAAAAGGTTTGGCAGAGATGTTACTATGGTACACCCGTAAAGCCCCATGTAATAGAAGACTATTAGGAGCCTTTTGCCATCAGCTGGAATCGAATTAAAATTCCAGGTGGCAACTGAGGAATTTCTGATGGATTTACTCATTAACACTTTGCTTGACTTAAGAATCGAAGCCAGCTCAGGCTCAGCAGTCATCGGCGGAGGCGACCTCTCACGTCTGGCCTTGGTTCAATCCATGGTCCGGAGCGAGACGGAATGGGACGCCGTCACCTCCATCTGCGAAGCTCTCATGGTGGCGAAGGAGGTGGCGGAACGTGAGAGGGAGAGAACCTCACGTCGGTGTGGTCGGTGAGCTATGGGCTAGCTCGCCGTCCGTCCATCTAATGACGAGAGGCCGTGTCGACGGCGCGTTCGTATTCCACGCGCGCCTCAAAGAGAGTCAGCAAACAGGAAGGGGGTCCGAAAGGACCGATGTCTGCCAGGGTTGCGGGACTGTTCGAAAGAGATACCGCGGCCCTGGCACACAAAGGGCAAAGGAAGGAACATGGATGGGTGTTTTTCAGTAAAAGTCTGACACTCCCCCCTGCTCAGCCCAGAGCGGGAGGGGTTATTTGATGATTCCACATCCGAAAAAAAAAAAAGGCTCCGCAGTCATAAGCGTTTGTAACCACTAGATAAATAAATATATATTCACATTTTTTTCAAGACTAATATTGTTTTATTATCCATATATTTCGGACAGAATCCATATAAGTGTTAGTAAAAATTTTCATAAGATCTTTGTTAGTAGGTATTTATGATAATAGTCACAATCTTCCCATAACTATTCCCACCCAGTGAGCCTGTATGGGACAGTCGTGGCGGGATGCAATCATTTGCAAAATGCTATTGGTGCTACCGCGCAGTCTTTGAAATAATGACGCCACTTTCTTACGCACTTTATTGGCAACCATTATATTATTTAGTTCGTCACATTTCAGAAAGGATTCCCGTCAGTTCCAATATTTACAGCAATGCTTAAAAATGGCTTCAAATCACGGTCTATTAGTACAGCCTGAAGGCTTCACTCGGATGTGAGTGAAAAACCATGTCCAGGCATATGCATGAAATAGGAGACGTTGGAGTATTCATATCACAAGCTGTAGAGCGTCGATGCAGGTTATAGTTGTCTATAGTTCTGGTGGCCTACCATGACGTCTTAAAGCAGGAGTAATTCCAGTGTGGGAAAGAGATGACGCTAGACGACCTGTATAGCTCTATCTGTTTCCCACTCTGGAATTACTCCAACTTTAAGACGCCATAGTAACCCACTGATCCTGCTTCAATTATGACGGACAAACAGAAGAAAGTTACTCCTTTAACTGTCTGATAGCAAAGGTATAAATTATACATCAGACAGAGACAGATTTTAGAAGATCTGATATAATAGGCAAGCACATTAAGCCGTTGGTCCCGGCTGTCATTTGTAGATCTTTGACAGTCGTTACCGGTAGTCAGTGAGCTAAAAGTGTGACAACCAGTCTTATCAAGGGGTATCATCGGTAGTAACTACGTTGTGGAGATCAGATAGGCAGACACTCCATGTAAATTACTGGAAGCGAACCCCAACTTAGTTGGAAAATGGCTGAGCAGATTATGATGATAGACTAGGCCCTTTTGTATAAAGTCAAACAGCCAACCAGAAATTTTACGACAAGCAACTCGTGTATCAGAATCATTTATTTGTTAAACGTAGGTATAAACATTAAGTATCTTATAAGTACACACATCAAAAGTGTCTAGGGATCAACATATATTTTTGCAATAACTTTTCTCCTGATTGATATTAATTAAAATTTTCTTTAAGGATTCATCAAATAAAGTGTTTTCGTTTGTCACAGTAACGATAAACCAAGTCACCTTTGCATTAATAAAGAAATTTGCCATTTTCCTAATAAAGGGATTTTTGACATTTGAACCACTAACACAAAAGTTCGAAAAAAAGACTGAAATAACAGTTTTCTTTAAAATTTTATTGGGTAACTTAAACAATTAATAATCCGTGTTTCTACCGCGAACACTAACAACACAAGAACATCGGTTTGGCATACTCAAAATGAGTTCATCCAAATCACGCTGTGGAATGGCCGCCCATGTTCGTTGCAACAACAAAAAAAGGTCTTCTTGCGACTGGATACCCTCCATATTCGGCAGAGCTCTTCTCTGTAGCATATCCCATGCATGCTCAATCGGATTCAAGTCTGGCGACTGAGCAGGCCAGGGCAGGACATTGATGTTAGCTGCGGCGAGAGTCTGTCTTACAACTCTTGCGGTGTGCGGTCGTGCATTATCATGCATTAACTGAAATAAGGGACCGATTTGCACTTGTAGAGGAACGATGACGTCTGATACAATCGTCTCAGCATACATTTGAGCGTTGAGGTTGCCTCTGATCCAAATCAACTCAGTTCTTCCGCCGATCCAAATACCCGCCCATACCATGATGGTTCCACCACTATAAGGATGGACTTCCTGGCAGGATTTTAATCGCTGTTGGCGTCCAGGGGTTCTCCAGTGTCGTATACGTCTTGTATCCGGTCTCATACCAAAACGAGACTCATCAGAAAAGCACACGAAACGCCATTGTTCTTCTGCCCAATTTCTGTGTTCAAGAGCCCATTGATATCGTATCCTACGATTGTGCATTGCTATAGGTGGTACCCGTAGCGGTCTTCGGGAATGAAGGTTCACTTCATGCAAGCGGTTTCTGACTGTTTGGTCGCTAATTAAGTTCCCTGAAGAGTGATGAAGCCTCACGGCTAACATCATGGCGGTTATTGTTGGAGCTCTTCGAGTTAAGATTTGAATGTATCGGTCTTGTCTCCGTGTGGTGCAGCGATACCGTCCTCCATGGCGCTCAGCCACGGTACCAGTGCTTCGGTAACGTGTCCAAAGTCGACTGATAACACTCTGACTTGTATTCAGAGCTAAAGCCACAGTACGTTGCCGGGAACCAGCTTCTATCATTCCCACGGCTCTGAGCATTTCTTCCCTGCTTAAATGACGTCGCCGCTCCATAATAACGTTGGTTTTAATCAGTAGTAGGGAAACAGTAGCACTAATAATGTCTTCAATGCGTTGTATGTTTTTATAGGGAAAATATTGACAGCTGATTTTCATCTTTTACTTGAATTTGATTCACAGTTCCTGATTCAAATTATGAAATGCACCAAAAAGGATCCATATAAATTTATAAAATCATAAATTTATTACAAAGCCACATCTCAATAAATCCACATAAAAATGCTTGATCCCTAGACACTTTTGATGTGTGTAGTATAGGTTCTTGCTATGTTTTGTCGTTACTGATATTTACAAATCAGAATACAAAAAAAAAAACAATTAAAACCGGAAAATATGTACATAATAATATTATTAAAACTGTAAATAACTCCATTAAAACTATGATTCGACTTTCTACAAAAAATCAAATAAACGACTTTCGTCTTATGTATTTCGAACACATAGTACATTTAAGCACTTTTTATGTCGACCATACAAGTTGAAAACAATAGAAAAATGAAACAAAATTACTTTTATCGCGGGGTTCTCTGGGACGGGTGCCTCGGGGATCGGTGTACTCAGGGAGTGACCCAAATATACTATCAAAATACCAACTTTTTAGGAACAATTGCTGTTTTTCAAAGAACTTTTTCTTGCAATTTTTTCGTCAAGTGCCTTAAGTACATATATTTTGTGTAAACTGTCATGAAAAATAAGAGAAATTGACACCTAAGAAAAGTATAATTTTTTAGATAATAAGGGTGTTTAATATCGTAAAAAATTAACCAAATAAGACTACTTGTAACTACATTAATCTATTTCAAAGCTACACTTACATATGCTGGCGAAATCAGACAGTGTTATTGACTGGCTCTACAGCTAATTCATACTCAACAGTACGTTGCGACCCGTATCTGTCAGTCGCAAATCTCGTTATAGCGTGATGAAGATACGTAATAGATATGGACTCATGTGCCTAACGGGTAGTATAAACACCTAGGTACATTTTTATGTGTTTGAAAATTGTAAGTACTATACTTTTATTTTGTGATTATTTATTCACACACACATTACATCTATACAAATAAATAAAATTGAAGTGTATGTTTGTAATTTCAAAATAACAGCATTTATCTGAGTGCATAATATGAAAGTATGTAAGTATACTTATTATTAAAAAAAAAACTTTTTATTTTTTATTTTTCCTGTCTTTCTGTTTGTTCCGGCTAATCCCAGAAACGACTGGACCAATGTTGACGGGACTTTTACTGGCAGAAAACTGATGTTTTATAGAGTAACTGAGGCTAATTTTATTTTATTTTAGAAAATGGATTACATTCCGTGCAAAAAAAATAAAACCCTCGAAATTTTTGACAAAATCCTATTCAAATAGGGAAGCAATATTTTTATTATAATTTCACGAGGACAAAGGTCACCAGCAACAGTTAGTGTACAATAGGTTTAGACTAAACAAAGGTCCCTTCGCTTGCTCTTGGACTGATTAGTTGAAGAGTTTTAGGGTTCGAGTTTTCGCGGGTTGAATTGTAGAGGTCAAGTTGTCTTAGGGATTTCTTGAGCCGTCGACGGGGTGTTGGGGTCCAATTCATCATTATCTGCCTAGCATTTTTCTTGTCAGTTTACAGGTTTGCTGAATGCAGCTGAATACCTTTTTTTTTTTTTTTTTTTTACCGATGGGAAATCATCAAATAACCCCTCCCGCTCTGGGCTGATCAGACTTTTACTGACTAAAACCCATCCATGTTCCTTTCTTTGCCCTTTGTGTTCCAGGGCCGCGGTATCTCTTTCGAACAGTCCCGCAACCCTGGCAGGCGTCGGTCCTTACGGACCCCTCCCTGTTTGCTGACTCTCCTTGAGGCGCGCGTGGAACACGAACGCGCCGCCGACACGGCCTGTCGTCATAAGACGGACAGACGGCGAGCTAGCCCATAGCTCACCGTCCACAGGCCCGCGCCTACGGTGGCCGGGGGCCACCACGTGGCCCCCGGCCACCTCGCTCCGCACCATGGATTGAACCAAGGCCGGAAGTGAGAGGACGCCGCCGCCGATCGCCGCTACGAGGACACGGCGGTGCTCCGCCCACGCGGGGCAGATCTCCACCGTCTGCTCCACCGTGTCCTCCGGTCGATCCTCACAATGGTAGCACCCGGGCGTTTCCTCCCGCCCGATTCGGTGCAGGAACCTCCCGAAACAACCGTGTCCGGTGGGGACCTGCGTCAGGCGGAAGGTGAGGGCGCCGTGGCGCCTCTCTAGCCACTCCTCAAAGAGGGGACTTATCGCCACTATTGTGGCGTGCCCTGCATGGGCTGAATACCTGTGTTTTACATGGAATGACTGTCTACTTGACTTCCGCAACCGAGTTAATGGGTAATATGATTACCCCCATATTAGTAATTTGGTCCGGTTTTAATAATTGTCGGAACACTTTTTAACTTAACATCATTACAGATTACACCTGTAATCCCCGAAGGGCTAGGCAGAGGTGTACCTAATAGTAACCACATTTCGCTTGTTTTAGTTAAGTCGCATTTAATAGAGGACGGGTTTTTGCCATCAACCGCGCACAAATCTAGACTTCGTTGTTGCTACTGAGAAATTCTTGATGGAAAAACCTAAAAAACAATTAACCCGACCCGGGAATCAAACTCAGGACCTCATGCTCAGCAATCGCGATTATGACTTCTAGACCACGAACTATCCTTTTAGGTTTTTTAACTTATTAGATTTTTTGATAAGAAAAACTCAGTATGTTGTGATTAAGCGATAGTTTACCGTACATTGTTAGTATTCACACATAATTAGACACCATTGGACTAGTGCATCATTGAGCGAACAGTTCAATGGTACATTAGTTGTTTATTATTACTAATTTAATACTAACATTAGGCTACCACTACCACTATAATACTACACACTAATATGGATTTTTGTATCTGAAATAAAATATTTGAATTACTATGAAGAAATGAGATGACTACCTCGAAACGTCTGTTTACTTGACACCCTGCCTTCGCCTTTGAGAAACAGAGGCGTGATGTAATTTACGATTCTCACTCATTCTGACACGTTTCCAAGAATGGTAGAACATGCTAATTGCCTTCACCCGAACAATATGTGGGTTACATAGAGCAAGGAATGAGTGCGTCTGGAGACGGCCAGTACTATACAAGGTGTAAATGGACCATTCATGAAGGCGTCAACAGCATTCTGTACATCAAACTAAGTAACCCTGCGCAAAAATGATTGCTGGGAAACGGCATTTTTGGGGTCACGGAAATCACGATTTAAGGTAAAACTCAATGTAACGTACTCAAAACATTTTGTTTTTGGATGTATTGAATCGTAAACAGGTCATGGAGGAATTCAAGTTAAAAGTTATAACCTTATAACTACTATTAAAAAAAAAAAAGTTGAAAAAAGTTGAAACTTTGACCTGCAATATTTCCGTAACTAATATCGCAATGATGAGGTCAATAAGTGCCTTTCGGCTCAATTAAGGGTCTTTTTACATCCCTTATAAGCTCAAGTTAAATTAGCAGGTGAAACTATGCAGGCGTAAAGGATATCGAGAGCAAAAGCAATTTTTATGTTAATTTACTTTCGAGTCCATGACTGCTAGCAGAGTATTTAGCTAGTATGTAGTATGGCCCATCAGTCAGTTAAACTAGTAGAAGAGCTAGAGGCTAGATAATTACAGCTGCTCGGGTTAATGCGCTTGCCAAGGTTGGCCCGTGAATGGGTATCCACTCATTACATACGGGTTTCCTTCATGCCTCGGAAAGTCTCGTTGCCTCGTTGGTCCCGGCTGTCATTTGTAGATCTTTGACAGTCGTTACAGGTAGTCAGTGGCCCGAAAGTCTGACAACCAGTCTTACCAAGTGGTATCGTATTACCCAGTACTAACTGGGTTGTGGAGGTCAGATGAGGCAGTCGCTCAATGTAATAAACTGCTGGTATTCAGCTGCATCTGCTTAGATTGAAAGCCGATCCCAAAATAGTTGGAAAAAAGGCTACGCAGATAATGAAATGGTGACACGCTTGTTTTGTATGGAAAGATAAGCTAATGCCTCCTCGCATTTCCATGTTCTGTGGTGGCAAATATTGAATTATACAAGCCTGCGTGTCATGTAGGCTCCCTAATGGAGCGTTCTAAGGAATATGTAAGTTAAGTAAGTGAATTGTGAAGTGGGGGCCGTTCTCATTAGCACTATGCCGTGTGAAGGCTGTATGTAATGCTTACGTATGTCTTGATGAAGAAGCAAGACTACAGTTTATGACACCAATATCGGTCAGAGCGAAATTCAAATTCAATATATTTTATGTTACTTACATAAACCTACATGGGCCACTCACAAAAATTCAAAATAATTAGTGTAACAAGACCCTTAACGAAGCCGAAAGGCACTTGTTCTCCCCGTCATTGCGATCTTTTTTTTTATAGGACCAAACCTAGGAACCTTCTAGTTACGGAGATATTAGAGGTCAACGTTTCAACTTTTTCATACGTTTTTTGTTTTATGCTAAACCTTATTTTAAATATTTCCATAACCCCTGTACAAAGCATTCATCAGCACAATATTTTGAGTTCTCCGTACCGTGATTTTTCACCCCAAGAAAAAAAGTCCTTGATCAGCAATATTTTTGCGTACAGTGACCTAATATGATATACAGAATGCTTGGTTGACGGCTTTTTGAAGGGACCGTTAACACCTTGTATACTTGCGCGGATCGGGTGAGTCTTTTCTTTTATAGAAAAATCGGCTAGAAATTCTATAGTTAATTCTTTAATAACTTTTGCGGGTCAAAGATGTTATAAGCAATTTGTTGCTTATGCATCATAATTATGTATACAAAGCGAAGCCATGTTGTATTAATAACAGCCGCTCGGGTCGACCTTTAGGTTAAGCTGTGCTTGCCTAGGTTGGTCTGTGGATGGGTGACCACCTATTCCCTCCGTGCCTCGGAAAGTACGGTAAGCCCGGTGGTCCCGGTTGTGATTTGTAGATCCTTGACAGTTCTTTTCAGGTCGTCAGTGGCCCAAAAGTCTGACAACCAGTCTTACCAAGGGGTATTGTTTTACCCAGTACTAACAGGGTTGTGGAGGTCAGAGGCAATTGCTTCACGTAAAATATGAAAATGAGGAAAATACCATTATTTGAACATTCAAATGAAGGTATTTTCCTCGAATGAGCTCATTCACAAGAACTTCAACCACAAGTTTTTACGTAGACTTACTGACTAATTCAGTACGTAGGTAATTATTTCATGTGAAGCCAAGAAACTTAGAAGGAAACGAAAGGTTTGCTGTTATAAAACCCAATTCTGTGTTAAGCTCGCCGTTGTATGTACATACGCTATATATTGTAATTTTGTATGACCTACTTTTAAATTTTGTGTGCAATAAAGAATAAGAATGAATAAGAATAAGGACTTAAAAGATCCCCACCAGTGCGGCTCAGTAGGGATATATGGAGTAGAAAATTTCATATATCCCAACCGGTAGCGATAATTGGAAAAAAAACTCCAAGTATACCAGTGGGGATATGTCAGTAGGGATATATGGAACGGGGGCTTATAAGTAAGCAGGTATAGTTCAGCCGGAACAAGTATACGCTTTGGGACTTTACGTGTGCTCGGAATTAATGCAGTGAACTGCATATCAGTGATACAAACAAAGCTACTAAAAGTTTTTAAATTGTCGCTAGCATTATCATTTACACTAGCAACAGCCTATTTACCATGTTTACTGTTCATTTTGAGTTCCCAATGTTTTGTTGGTTTTTGTTTATTTAATCGTGATCAGGGTGCTTGCAACAGCGCCGAAATATCGGGAACTCAAAATGAACAGGAAACATGTTAAATATCCCGTTTCTAGTGTTAATGATATAGCTACTAAAAGTTATAATTTTCAAGGTTGGTCTAGTGGTCGCATGCACGGCTACTGAGCATGACATCCTAGTTTCGATTCTCAGGTAGGGCAAAATCTTATTGGGGTTTTCCGTCAGGAATTTCTCAATATTAGCCTTGGAGTCTGGGTTTGTCTGCTTAATGACAACTGGCGAAATGTGGGTGTACTATTAGGTTCACATTCTTCTTAATCGTGTGGTTAGTGCCTAACCTGGTGTCAAAGTTTTTATGCCGCCCGTGGCCTCTGATTTGGCTTTACATGTCGTCGAGAAATATCTCTCAGGCATGCTGGTTTCCTCACGATGTTTTAGGATGATTTTTTCGGTCAACATGTGTCTCTAAACCTTTGGGGATTGGGACCCAAACCGTGCACCTTTTTGTCGACGTTTTATAAGTGCCCATCTAGGCCTATGTGAAATAAAAATATCTTGATTTGATTTGATTTATTTTCTTTTCAATACAGTGTTTAAAAATGGCGTAAACTAAACTCGTTTCATTAAAAACCCTCGCCTTCGGCTCGGGCTTATTAATACACCTCGTTTGCAATAACCTACTTTCCACCCTTGTATCACAATGTACTATTTACAAACGAACTGCTGTTTCCATATAGTAATTTAAAACGAACATGCTATTAGATGACTCCTAAACACAGATTGTCCTTCTACTCCACCTTGCCTAAAGGTAAACTAGTCAACCGCAATAACTCTTATAGATTTGAATGCAAACTTTACCCACTAGGTAAGACAAAACAACCACATAATTTCCCTCACTTTCTAAACTCGTAGTTCACAAGGCAAGCAGCGCCGGGTTGTTTGTTAGTTAAGACCGTCACCGGCAGATGTCGCGCCGCTTAGTACCCTCTATATTAGCTGGGAGGTGCAAGTTATGAGATAAGGTTTTTTTTCTGCCTTTTTTATGAGTGCCAGTGGCCTTTTTTATGAGCCATCGATACTCGTGTACGCGTTATAAATGCAACAACTGCTGCTTTTTAAATTACTTCATAAAAAGGAGGAGGTATATGTACTGAGAAGATTTTAACTGTCTAGCTATCACGGTTCATGAGATACAGCCTGGTGACAGACAGCCAGACAGACCAACAGACAGATTGACGGACACTGGAGTTTTAGTAATATGGTTCCCTTTTTACCCCTTGGGTAGGGAACGCTAAAAAGGGCCGCAATAAAGTGATACTGCTTGGAATTAACATAACCTGCTCATACACATTAATATACTTCAGCCAACTTATCTGTGCCGGCAGGAAAACACAGAACTAAAATAAATGTATGTGTAAAGTTTGACATATCGATGCATTTTTTCTTCACAAGCAACGCCATCTTGAACTGCACACATAAGGATACAGCACGTATATCAAATCGGAAAGGGATCGGCACCGTATCAACTCGAGCCGTTCAGTATTCTTTGTATGAAACTCCCTTCTGCGACGCTAGCTAATTGGAAACGTAACGTAATCGCCTCGCCTCCGATCAACTCGTTTACGCCTCTTTCTCCACCCTTACGCACACAACTGTTGACACACGTGCTGTCATTCACAGGGCAACTTCCAGTCGTGCGCGGCGTCGGCGAGCCGTAAGCGCGGCGTCTTCTAGCCGTAAGCGCGGCGTCTCCTAGCCGTAAGCGCGGCGTCGCCTAGCCGTAGCCGAGTTGACGGTGCTGCTAATCCGCTTGCTTACGTTAGGTTGATGCCTGTTTGACGGCGAGGCGATTGGCGATACGGTGCCGATCCCTTTCTGATTTGATATAAGAATAAGAATAATTTATTTTTAACAGTATTACATAAAGTGAACATTTAGGCGCAGTAGTATTATTTTTCATACAATGGTTAAATTAGTATTTATAAATAAATTATAACTAAAATATATTCAACAGTTGCAAGTAATGATAGTTCAATACAAATGTTAGTAGCGACCTGCCCAATCTAGGTTTATTTAAACTTGTGTTTCAGGCCATCACTTTACTGATGACTACTGATTACTGATGATATGTGTGCTGGGTTCTTTAAATAATGTGTGTCAATTCAGATGAAAAAGTTTATAGTTTTTCTCCAAAACTAACTGTCGAAAAGTTTGTATACCTTTGTTAACCGTTTAGGGATTCATAAGGTTTTATTCTTAATTAATCATATTTTCAGACATAAGCTTACAACTTAGACCAATCCTTGTGAATTACGTTTAACGGCAGCGTATTTGTCGACACACGCCCAGTTTATTGGTTTAAACCTAATTTCAACAAATTCTACTCAATATTGACATTTCGCCACTTCATCTTTGACCCGACGCTGAAAGGGATGATTTAGTTAATTATGTTTTGTTAGTAGACGCAAACTTTTGCATAGATATAGAGGACATTTTGGATATACGGACTGATTTTGAGGGTAATCCTATTTGACTATTATAATTGTTGAAGTTAGGAACTCGTAGCTAAATAATAACCGCTGCTCGGGTCCACAGTAATTGTAACACAGTGTGTCCTACGCCGTAGCATACTGCGAGCTACGCCGTAGCATATTGCATGCTACGCCGTACCATATTGCAGGCTACGCCGTAGCTTAGGGAGGGCTACGCCGTAGCATATAGAGTCTACGCCGTAGCAAGATATGACAGTGCAGGGCTTTATCGTAGCGTAGTTTGACTGTATGTATACAGTACACACCGTTCACGACTATACAGTGTGAGTTATACAGTAGCATAGTATAAGCTAAAGTTTTAAAAAAGCATATTGTTTTGCGCAACAATTCATTTATTATTGCTTAATGACAGCTTGATGATGTGTCTTTTTGCACACATACATAAAATCTCCTCTTTTTCCGGGAGGGTACTCAAAAACTATACATAACCTGCTACGATCCTTACATACTCCAAGTTTTTACACCCGGTGATTATAACGGAAGGTTATACAAAATGTACCTAAATTCCGTTTCATCATCTGCCTAGCCTTTTCCCAACTATGTTGGGGTCTGCTTCCAGTCTAACCGGATGCAGCTGAATACCAGTATTTTTCATGGAGCGACTGCCTATCTGACCTCCACAATCCAGTACATACTGGATAATTCGATACGCTTTGGTAAGACTGGTTGTCAGACATTCGGGCCACTGACTACCTGTAACTGTCAAAGATCTACAAATGATAGCCGGGACCAACTGCTTAACGTGCTTTCCGAGGCTTGGCCAGCCATTCTCGGTATGTAATGGCTGGCCACCCATCCACAGACCAACCTAGGCAATTGCGGCTTAACCTGGATATTGATCAGAGCGCTGTTATTATTTAACCACCAGGTCCTTTGGAATTTCCGTAGCATGTACCGAAATTCCGTTAGACCTTCTAAAATAACTAGAAATCCCTAACTAAATCTCCGGACGGAATACCGATATCACCAAACCGGTGACAGCACCAACTAACTAAACCAGTATGTACTCTATAAATACCTACTGTGGTATAGGCTGGAATTGGAGCAGTGCCCAATTAACGATGATATGCGCAATGGGGCGTTTTACATGCGGAGCTGTGGACTCATGAATAATCCATACTAATATTATAATTAATCGCCTCGTTGGTCTAGTGGTTGCAAGCGCGACTGCTGAGCATGAGGTCCTGGGTTCAATTCCCAGGTCAGGCAAAGTGTTATTGGGTTTTCCGTCAGGAATTTCTCAGTAGCAGCCCCGGAGTCTGGATTTGTGCCCGGTTATTGGCAACAGATGGAGGAGGTCTTCATCCAGTGATGTTCATGCTTTGAGTTTGGGTTTTCAGTTTGATGAACCCTTAGTAAGTTAAGTTTTCAAAAATGTAGAATTCTAAATTATAGAGAAATAAAGGCTATTACATTTTATTTAATGGCAATAGGCTCGCCCCCATGGGAAGGGACTTAAATATAGATTCGTGCCACATTGATGGCAATGGGTTCAACCCCTATTACATGGGACTTAACCATAACTGATGAAATGTAAGTGTTCTATTAGGTACATCTTTGCCTAACCCTTTAAGGATTACAGGCGTCATTTTATGTTATGTTATGTTATCTGTCAGTGTCCCGAGTCCTTCCGCAAAATCTTTGGCTGTCTGTCTGTCATCCATACCAATACCAGCGCTGCGGTATTTGTTTTTCATATATCGCAGCATCATGCTGAGATAGGAGCCTTTTTGGCCTCGCACAGGTCTTTTTTTATTATTTAGTTTTAGATTCTTTTTTTATTGTTATTTTTTGTTGTTCCTGTGCTTGTCCCAAATAAATATTTTTCTTTCTTTCTTTCTTTCTTTCATCTTTTCACGCCTAAACGGCTGAACGGATTTTTATACTATTTGTGACAAGGATAGATCGTGACGTAGGTTTGGACACAGGATACTTTTTTATGCCTGACGACGATATGGACCAGTTCCTGACTGATTGGCTAGAGAATGTGACCTTGGCATGTGTAAAACAAAAACGGTGCAAATCATCCTCAATAACCAACCCCGCTCGACCACATTTCATCTGAGTTCCATCCCGGCTGAATGTCCGATATAATAATGTTACTCTCAACGGACGAGCTAATGCAATTTGCAAATGGAACAGTTCCTATTTTCTGATGTAATGGGAACCGGCTGATTTGTTACATCATGACGAGTTGGACGTATGCGAAGTTTGGTATGTTTTACTAATCCAGTAATGTAGAATGATTGCTATTGGTATCGTACTGGGCTGTGGAGGTCAAAGAGGCAGTTCATCATCACCATCATCATTTCAGCCACTCCACGTCTGACGTCCACTGCTGGACATAAGCCTCCCCCAAGTGTCACCACATTGACCGGTCCCGTGCGACTCGCATGCAGCGAATCCCCGCAACCTTCACCAGGTCATCGGTCCTTCAAACTCTACAACTTTTCGACCCCATCGGCCATCTGTTCTGCCAGCAATGTACCCTGCCCACTGCCACTCAAGTTTGGCAATTCTTCGGGCTACGTCGGTAACCTTGGTTCCCTTGCGGATGTCCTCATTATAGGCATAGGCTCCATGTAAAATACTGGTATTCAACTTCATCCGGTTAGACAATGATGACAGATGCACGGAACGATCTCAATATGTTATGGATATGGTCCCCCATCTACTAACGGACCTCGGTAAGCGAAACCTGACCTTCGTTAGACCCTTACGGCTGTTATATGTATACTTAGCCTCTATGAAATATTTAATCCTAAAATAAACCCACACATTATTCAAAGCTCATTATCTCATGACCGAAGAATAAGAAAAGCTGCAAGGACGTGAATAATTGATCCTGTCAAGACGGCCGGTAGCAGTTCATTATTAATGTCTTTGTTTTCGTATTGTTTTTCCGTAATCAGCACTTTTATCTGACAGCAAAGATAGCAAGAAAGAAAAATCATTCATGACGCTTAGTAACGCAGTGATAGCCTATTTATGTGACTGCCAAGTCATAAGTCTCAAGTTCGAACCCAAGACACGCACTTCTGATTTTTCATTTCAATTAAAACATTTCTGGTGTCGTTAGGACAGGTAATTTGCTTTTATTGCCAGAAATATTTTACTTTCAACGATTTCAATTTTATAGTTTTTATTGCTGTGGAGATATTTTCACACAAAAACTTTTTTACTTTGGAGTATTTTAAGATAATTTGCACATTTTGCCAGTCATTTTAAAATTTTGATGTTTTATTGTATGAGTCTGCCTCTTTGGTCTTGTGGTCGCAAGCGCGACTGCCGAGCATGAGGTCTTGGGTTCGATTCCCGGTTCGGTCAAAGTGTTATTGGGTTTTTCCGTCAGGAATTTCTCAGCAGCAGCCCCGGAGTCTGGATTTGTGTCCGGTTATTGGCAACAGATGGAGGAGGTCTTCATCCAGAGATGTCCATGCTTTGAGTTTGGGTTTTCAGTTTGATGAACCCTTAGTAAGTTAAGTTTTCAAAAATGTAGAATTCTAAATTATAGAGAAATAAAGGCTTTTACATTTTATTTAATGGCAATAGGCTCGCCCCCATGGGAAGGGACTTAAATATATCTGGCAAAATGTAGGTGTACTATTAGGTACGATTACACCTCTACCTCACCCTTCGGGGATTATTTATGAGAGATCTCGCAGTACTCTAGATCTGTGTACGATTAAAGGCAAGGCCAGGGGTGGACAATAGATGGACGGGAGGTTGAAATTCTGACCGCCAAATATTGTTAAATAGCTACTCAAACCATGTTCACTTGAAAACCAGCGTCGGGCACTAGATGAACTGGGCCTATTTGGCGCAGCCGTGAGGCACACATGTTGTCATTTTTTTGTTTAAAGGAGATGTTTGATTTTAGGCCACCACTATGTACACTAAATAGATAAATATGAAAAAAATAGGGGATTTCATAAAAATACTAAAAAATAATTTGAAGAAGGGTACAGTGGTACAAAAATTATCATTTGAAAAGTTTTTTTTAATAAAATAACCCTATTTTTAGGGCAGCCATGACAGTTGTGTTTGACATGATGTTTGACGACTTTGACAGCTTTAAGAAGTGACGTTTTTGAGTCTTTCCTTGCTTTGAGTTTGGATCTGTAGTCTTATTTTATCGAAACCGAAACCCAAGATTTTCGAAATTCTTATTCTGATTTTTTATCGCAGGTATTACGATGCACGTCAATCAAATGTTATTGTCAAAATGTTATTTTTCGCATGCTGCTGATCTGATCCACCATGTTTAATTTTATTTTGTGTTGCTCTCCATGGCCAAGTTAATAGAAACGAAGTGAAATTAATGAAAATTAACAATAAAAAACGGTTATTGTAATACATAGCGATATTTACACATAGTGTACATAGTGCTGGCCCAGGCTCCATACATTTCTGGAACATCTCCTTTAAGTTTGTTTTTCTTATAAAACTATTTTTGTTTTACTTTGTGTGCACTTGTGGCATGTAGGTACCGAATAAATATATTTTCATTCTTACTTTTTCAATCTGAATAAATTGTTTATACATAAATCTACATACAATTGAAAGCCACGTAGAAACTAGGTAGTGCTTATTCTAGAACCTATGTTACAAGTGACCTACGAATGATAAGATGCAAACAAATACCCCGTATAATTACTTAGATGAGGGAAAATAAAAGACTAGTCCGAGAGCAGCGGTGGCCCAGCGATGGCGGCCCCGACTTACGAACTGGTCGTAGGTTCGAACCCCGGCTGGCGCATTACTTTGTATAATATATCTCATCTCCACTGCTCTCAAAAACGGTGAAGGAAAACATCGTGAGGAAACCGGCATGTCCTAGAACCAAAAATTAGAATACATGTGACATCTACCAACCGGCACTAGGCCCGCGTGGTGGATTATAGCCCATTCCCTCTCATAGACAGTGTGTGCCAACAGTGGGAACATTATAGGCTGATTATGCTATACAGTATTAAAGCATTAAGAGTTATTTTTTTGGCATCTCGATAAAACATTTCAACGGTATCCGGACCCCAGTTAAAACTATTTGCCGACAACATTGGACTCAATTATGCTTAGCCTTAAGTTAGTTCAGAATAATTGTTATCAAGGGTGATCCTATTTTCCAATTACACCTCTTGATCCTTACTCATCCTGACTAATGATTCTTGAGAACGGATCATTTATCTCTGACAGTCCATTTAAAATTCGTAAATCTTCAGAGAGCATTTAGACAAAGTGATACAGTGACTACGATGAAGGAAAAATAAAATACAAAGTGTAAACGGTCACGAAGCCGTCAATCAAGCATTCCGTACATCAAACTAAGTAACTACGAAGGGAAACGATTTTTCTTGGGTGAAATCACGGTTTACAGTAGGACAACGTTTGCTGTCGGGTTTTTTTTTATGGTCATTGGCGCGAATTATATAGAAAGGTGAAGGATGGACGATGTGGACACTGAGCTATGGGCTAGCTTGCCGTTCGTCCGTCTTATGACGACAGGCCGTGTCGACGGCGCGTTCGTGTTCCACGCGCGCCTCAAAGAGAGTCAGCAAACAGGAAGGGGTCCGTAAGGACCGACGCCTGCCAGGGTTGCGGGACTGTTCGAAAGAGATACCGCGGCCCTGGAACACAAAGGGCAAAGGAAGGAACATGGATGGGTTTTAGTCAGTAAATGTCTAACACTCCCTCCTGCTCAGCCCAGAGCGGGAGGGGTTATTTGATGATATTTTTTTTTTTTACAACGGCGTGCCTGCGCCGCGCTGCTTGAGTGTAATTCATGACACGTCGCCTACGTACATTTTGTATGAAAACGTTTTGAAGCGGCATCATGCCTACCTTACGACGTTTCTATATAATTCGCGCCTAAAGTAGCGGATGACTTTAATAGCACGATTAGAATTTTGATTAGCTCTCCATTTGTCTCACAAATGGCCCTGTAATACTTTTTGTACTATGTTACTGTAGTACTTTTTGTAGTTCCACTACGGAAGCAACAAAATGCTCAATAGTTTGTTCAACGAGCCGAATTCAATATTACACACCGAATCCAAAGTCCCTAGGCAATCACTACCTTTGAACTGAGCGAGCCAATTTCGCACTACGAAGAGTGGCTGGTTTACAGGATGATTCTATATTAAGGGTCAGTAGGGACTATTTACATATTTATCAGCAGTGATAGCTTAGTGGTGTGACCGTCGGACTGCTAAGTCATAGGTCTCAAATTCGAACCCTATACATGTACCTCTGATTTTTTGGATTCATGTGCGTATTGTCGTATTTATCACTTGCTTCGGTAATGGAAAACATTGTGAGGTAACCAAACCAGCATGGCTGAGAGATATTTCTCAAAGGCGTGTAAAACCAAGTTCGAGGCTCATGAATTCGATTGCCCAGTCGAGCAAATTGTTTTTTTTATGTGGAATATCCCAGTTGTAGACCGGATCCTACATTTCTGTACGATCAATGGGCTTTGACATGGCACTTAAACATAACAAAAGCGGATGTTCTATATCTAGAAACACCTCGGCCAATTCGATGATAACAAGCGCGATGATAAATAAAATAAAAAATAAAAAAGCCTTTTATTTCATGCAATAATACTTTCAAATATAAACAAATTTAAAAATTTAAAGTTGTCCTGTACCAACACAATTTGATTTAATTTTTCAAGGCACGACGATATGATCAACAAAATAAATATTGAAATTAAAATCGGTATTTTAATTATTAAATTCACTTTTTTGTTAGAACATGTCGCATAACTAACTAACATTAAAATAAAATAAAACTTTAAAAAAATATTTACTTCACAAAAAGTGTGCAGGTAGTTCAGCTATAGTAGATTTAATTATCACTGTTGCTAATAGTCCTATAATAGTTCTGAAAGTAACTGGATAAAAACTAGGGTATGTCTCATAAAAGATTTAAGGTGACAAATATTAAAAGTAATGTAGCGACTGACACTGCAATTTCTGTTCATAGCATCCTCTCCCCCTAATAGTTTTAAATATCACTAACTGAGCAATCTGAACGGATCACCCTGTACTATCAGCATAGTATGTAACAGCTCGTTAGTATTTTAAAATGCATCGTTCTCTGTGTGAACGCCTCAGGGACTTTAGTATGGACCAATTTGTAACGACTGTCCTTTCCACGAATAAAGATTTTTGGGACCCGGCCTGGTTTGGTTTTTGCATGACTCGGTTGCGTTTAATTAAAAAAAAAAAAAAAACCTCAAATGACCCCTCACACTCTGGGCGGAGTGGAAAGGAGTGTCAGACTTGTACTGACTTAAAACCCACCCATGTTCCTTTTTTGGGCCTTTGTGTTCCAGGGCCGCGGTATCTCTTTCGAACAGTCCCCTGTTCTTGTCCCCTGTTTCGAACAGTCCCAGAACCCTGGTGGGCATCGGTCCTTTCGGACCCCTTCCCGTTTGCTGACATCTCTTTCAGGCGCGCGTGGAACATGAATGCGCCGTCGACACGGCCAGTCGTCATAAGACGGACGGACGGCGAGTTAGCTCATAGCTCACCGTCCACAGGCTCGCGCCTACGGTGACACCCAGTGCGTCTCCCGCGGTGACTGGGACGTGAGGTTCTCTCCTTCTCACGTTCTACCACTTCCTTCGCTAGCATGACTGCTTCGCAAAATGATTACGGTTACCTGCCACAAGAAATTTTGCATGTGTTTTTTTGTTTATTTATTTAAACTTCATGTACAATAGTGGTAAATAGTTGGACTTAATGCCATATGGCCTTCTCTACCAGTCAACCTTTGGGATAAATAAGGTAAATTGTGGTAGGGTACACAATAAATATCTAAAAGAATAATTTCCATCTTTCGAAAATTATATAAGTACATAATATATTGATATTAATACACATTGACACATAAAAAAAGTTTAACAAATACCAAAAGAAAAATCTAACAATATAGTAAAAATATTTTGAAGGCTCATTCATATGTTGTATTGTTTTACATTCAACACTAAATTTGTTTTTAATAGTATGTTAATGAAAAACAAAGTTATTGCTGCAGTTTGATGAAAAAGTCCCGTATCTCAAAATCTAAACATCAAATGTTATTCAAATCAATTTTGGTTGAAAGTATTATTTATGTTTTACAATCCTAATTTTTTTCAGAATTTTCCTACTCTTACTTCAGAAATTAGATTAAAAGACCTTACTAAAGACACCTCGCACGTATAGGATTCACGATTTTTTTTTTAATTTTTGTTCCATGTATAGGGAGCCCCCTTAATCATTTATTTTTTTATTTTTTGTATAAAAATTGTAAAGCGGTTCACAGAATAACTAAATAAGTTTCAACTGTGTAGTCCTAATAGTTTCTGAATAATGTGGCTGTGACATACACGGACATGGCGAATCTATAAGCCAATTATAATCTATAAGAATTTTTTGCCATTCGGCTACGGAAACCCAAAAAAAAACTGTCTCCAAATTCAACTAAACGTATAGCTCATGATATTCACAGTCTAATTAACTTCGATGTTTGGATTTATTTGATAAATAATACCAACCTATAACTGTCCCACTGCTGGGCAAAAGCCTTTTCTCAACAGGGACGGCACGAGCATTGATCACCACGCTTGCTCAAGACGGGTTGGCGATTTCAGACTTTTTATAAGTCCAGGTTTCCTCACGATGTTTTCCTTCACCGATGTCTGTGATGTCCAAGATAAACATAGAATTAGTACTACAACTAAGTAAACTTTCTAAGTTTTATTTATTTTATAGTTTAAAAATATTCCTATGAACTAGTATTACTATGGTTTCATTTGCTGTCATATTGTCGGCGCCACCTTGTATACTAATGTAATATCAATAAAAGCCAAGCCCCTTTGAGTATTGCAAACGTGATGTTTATGTATTTTTGTTAGTGTTTGTGTTAATTTTCTTAATATCATTTCGGAATTCGAACAGTGTCTTATTGTGAATCCACAATGGTATACTTTAAAAACATATGAGGACGCTTTCGAATTGTGTGCGCTCACTTGGGTGAGGTTCATAAGTTCCATTTATTAATAATATATTATGTCTATTCAATAAATTTCACAGAATTATACAAATATATTTTAGGCTATATATTTTTTTCACAATGCAAAAGATTTTAACTGGCTATCAGCGCCAATAATTAATGGCAGCCATCGAACAGAAATTTAACCATAAACTAATTAAAATAAAGTTTCTAAAAATAAAAAAGCAAATAAAAAGTTTAATAAAATCACTAAATTACAACCATTGACCTAAATTTATAAAATAACTAAAATTAATACATTTATCAAAGAATAGTTTCATTTTATTTAGCTTTTAACTTAAAATTGAGGCGCTCGTGGCTGAACAATTATAGACGCTCGGGTCAACCTTTAATTTAAGCCTCGCTTGCCTAGGTTGGTCTGTGAATGATCGCCCATTACTTACCGAGTTTTCACCATGCCTCGGAAAGCAAAAACCTCTGAGGTTCCAAGTGAAATTATACAGAACAGTAAAAGTTATTTGTTTATATCTTACTAGATAAGCTTTACTGATTAGAAGTAAAATTGGCACAGTTAGCGTGCCAGTCTGTCTATTGTTTTAAATGTTGATAACATCTCCAAATGGTGCCAAGAGCCATGTTGGTACCGTTCTTGAAATACAGGGTAAAAGGGACACTGACGCGAAGCCGGTTACCACGTTTCGGGCCACGCACAGTGTAGGGTTCCGTAGTTGCCCATGAAAATATGCGGATTTGCCTCCGAGCGATTATTATTGTAATAATAAATAAAAATTAAATAAAAAACTTACATTCGCAGTTGAAAAACCAGTGCTCCCATACATTATATTTAGGAAAATGTAGTCCAAGTAAGGCTGGTAGAACTTTTGATTCTAAACAAAAATTAGCAATATAAGGCATAAAAAAAAAATGAACAAACTCGCAATATTTTTTAAAGGCCTATCCAACGCCACAGGAGCCACAGGAAACTAAGTAATCACAGGTAATTTACTGTAAACCTTTTACTTTAAAGCACTGTAGTTCATACATTTAATTTATCTGTTATAGTATAACTATATACTACTATCTGTCTAGAATGATAGTGGCTATTATTTTGGACGTCGCTTCAGACCATTTGTCGTAGACAGCCGTAACGAATGGTCCGGTCTAGATATTGCAGGCTGTGTTGTTGTGACCGAGGTATGTGATGCAATTTTGGTTAGGGTCAGTTTTTGAGATTAGGATGCTGGGTATACAAGAATAAGAGAAATTAATAAAATCAATAGTCTTTAGAACACAAGAATCATAACATCACGCCTGTAATGCCCGAAGGATTAGGCAGAGGCGTACCTAATAGTACACCGACATTTTATCAGTTATGTTTGAGTCCCATGTAATAGGGGGCGAGCCTATTGCCATCAACTAGGCGCAATTCAAGGCTCCGTGGCTGCTACCTAGAAATTCCTTATGGAAAAATCCAATAATAATTTTCCCGACCCGGGAATCAAACCCAGGACCTCAAGTTCAGCAGTCGAGCTGACAACCACTAGACTTTGAGGACATACAAGAAAGTGGTTAAAAATTGTTTGAAGTCCCTGACTCCTGGCCCTGCAGTCACGACATAGATAGCGATCGCAAACCAACCGAATTCAGTCGCAAAGTTATAATGATGCGGAATTAAGGTGGAAGCTGACACCCGCGGGTCGCGTCCCGGCTCGCGTCCACCTCAAATTCGCATCGTTATGACCTTGCGACCGAATTCGGTTTGTTTGCGATTGCTATCTGTGACTAGACAGCAGGGCCAGTACTAGGTGATAGACCTGTGTTACAGGAGTAAGTGCTATCTCCCAGGAGCAATAGAAACAGAATCTTATGCAGTAAGATTTACAAAAGTTAAAAAGACTATCGAAATGAACACTGACCTTAGATGTCTTGGTCATTGATTTACAACATTCTGTACCTAGTATTTAAGTAAAATCATCACGCATGAGTTGTAAAGTTATTCATATAATTAGTTATAAACCTCAAAAACGTTGAAGGAAAACATCGTGAGGAAATCGGCATGTCCTAGAACCAAAAATTCGAAGACATGTGACATCTATCGACCCGCACTGGGCCCGCGTGGTGGATTATAGGCTATTCCTTCTCCTCATAGAGAGGAGACATTTTGATATTATTTTACAAATAATTAAAAAAATAATAGAGTCAAAGACACATTTTTGAAAAGGCCCGTGAAAATAATGTTATTAAAATTTCAAAGTAATCGAGAAAATCTACTTCGCAACCAAATAATCGCATATAGTGCGAGACAAATACATGAGTAAGATACACACTAGCGATTTGTAGGGAAGTACAATAAATTTAAATATAACACTTAAGTTTCTATGCGACTGTTTATTTTTTCACAAAAGTTCCAAGGACTTCGCAACCCACGGCGGTTTATGATAACACTCTTATTAGGAGATCAAAAAGATGACTACAAGCGATATTACACTTAAAATTTAATTTTATTTTAATAGTAAGAGGACTTTAAGGTTATTTCCCCTTACAGCGCGCCATTGTAAGTGACTTGTAAGTTCATTTGTCATTATAAAGGTATCGGCAAGAGTTTTGTAAGTTTGAAAATACACTTGGTGAGACCTTAACAAGGCAATTGCAAGGGTGAATATACTTATAAAGTGCGCCCAAATCCACTCATATAAGTGTGTATAAGGGTGTGATACAAGACTGAAAAATCAATGGTCTTGGGATATTTGTAAGATTATTTTTTGCTAGCTGGGCAATCTCTCATAAATGTTTACCTTGTGTAATACTTTTAATAATTCCTGTTCAATGTAACGTTTGTGATGAGAACATAAACATATTATTTAATAATGTCAAATTCTTACGCTATCTCTACTATAAAGCTCTGGAACGCACTACCTTTTGGCATTAAAAAAGCTGAAAGCAAATTCACTTTTAAAAGAAAAGTTCGTAACCACTATTTAAGTCAGAATAAATATTTCCAAAACTTTTAATATACTTAAATTAGACGTTAGGAAAGAACAACTGCATTGCTAGCCACCAAAAAACAGTTGGTAAACATAGGAATCTGACATTTGCTACAGTCACTAAGCTCCAATTCTGTCTGACCTTAAGCATTTCATAGCTTGAACTTCAGACCTAAACTACAGACATCGTTACACCCTTATTAACGTGTAGTCGGCCTTGTATCTGTTCTATCATTTTGCACCATAAATTGAGAATTTACTGAAGTTAAAAACGTACAACTAAATAGTTTGACTTTTATAAAACGAATAGATTAAAGTGGCATTCTAACAGCGATTTCAATGATGGAAAAATCCATGCGAACCTTCAAGTTGCGGAGATATTGAAGGTTAATGTTAAAACTTTTTCACAAGTTTAAAAAAAGAAATAATGCATCTATGTGCACACTGTTTCGGGTGCGTTACATTGAGTCAGTCCTACCATTACATAGTCCGTGATTTTAACCAAAGAAAAAAGTCGTTTCTCAGCAATATTTTTTGCGTAGAGTGACTTAGCTTGATGTACAGAATGCTTGGTTGACGACTTTGTGAAGGATCCATTTAATACAAATCGTATGTGATGTCGACTATAGCTCTGCATATATCAGTAATGTACATACATTTATGTATCTCATACGCGTTTCGTACAGAATTTTAGAAACCCCGGCACGGTTGCAGTTTCTGGGAAAATGTTCTAGAAAATTTCCGCTACGGCCATTCAAGAAGAAATATTGCGATGAGCTTTTACGTTTTTGAAAAGAATGTCTTCGTGCAGTATGTGAAAATTGAAAAAATAATGAGAATATGTTTTGCTTTCAAAATTATTCATGACTAGCTTTGGCCGCGGCTTCACCTGCATACAGCTCAGTAATTACCCTCCTGGATCAAACTGGGACAAAAACTACCCTATCCTGGTCAAAGTCAAGCAATGTGCCATATAATTCATTTACATGTTACCAACAGACATAGCATGGATGTTGTGTTCGATACTTCAATTCAAACAAGAGATAGAAAATCTACAAGAACACTTTTTTTATCATGTGGTTAATGCCTACCAGCCCGCGTAGCATGACCACCGTAGAAACGGGTTTTGTCGACGAATAATCGAAACAAATGACAGATTGTGGAAAGATTTCTATCGTCGCAAGCATGGCGATGTTAAAAATGTATTACAGACATGTCAAGTTGTATAGAAAGAGCTTTGTCGATCCTTAGTAGAATAGAGATAGTATTGCCATGCTACGCGGGCTGGTGTCAGAATTTTTATGCCGCCCAAGGGCCTTTGACTTTGCTTTACATGCCGTCGAGAAATATCTCTCAGGCTTGCTGGTTTCTTCTCGATGTTTTCCTTTACCGAAGTAAGTGATAATTATACAATACACACATGAATTCGTCAAATTAGAGGCGTGCCTTGGGTTCAAACTGAGACCTGTGACTTGGCAGTCTGACGGTCACACCACTAGTCTATCACTACTATGAAAACAAAAACACTTACGGTAACGGAGAGGTGACAGTCAGTTTTAATGTTTCAGGGATGATCAATTTCCCTTACTATGAGAAAAGCAGGCACAAAATCGGCCCGGAAGGAGACGTCATCAGCAGATCAATAACTTTCAAGAGAAAATAAGGTCATAATAAGATACGAAACGTGATGACCTTAAAGCTAGACTACCTACAACTATATCTTACAATGTCTTTCAGTGTCTTTTCCTAATAAAATGACACAATAATTGTGACAAAAAAGAAAAAAAAACTTTAAATAAAATAATAAATATACTCATTCTACTTATGCGTGAATATTTGTTTATGTATGTGCGTCAGACTAGAATGAGACATAGAATAATAATTTCCTTGGTTTTCTCCTACCTATAGTATAAATTATATCTCTGAACATAACAAGTTTGAAGGTCAAGGTGAATCACGCACTTACAGATAATTATTTCAGCTATGTTTTATATTACTCGTATATTGATAAATTGCGTAGTAAACTGCTCGTAAGTGTATTTGTTTACCGTATTACTAAAGGTTTTCTTTGAAAATAACATAACATTAGTTTTTTTTCAGAAGGATTACAGGATTAGGTGTACTTATAGTACATTCACAACCCACGTCCTGTATCCGTTGGTCTCGGCTGCCATTTGTAGATTTTTGTCCACCGAAAGTCCGTGGCAAGTCTGACAATCAATCTTACCAAGGTGTATCTTATTACCCAGTACTGACAGGGTTGTGGAGGTCTGCTTCCAGTCTAACCAAATGGAGCTGGAAAAACACGTTGCACCTAGTTTGGAAAAATATGCTCTCCCAATATCATATCCACTACGAAAAGAAAGAAAGAAAACTTTTTTATTTCGCAAATTACATAAAACAAAATAGGTAAAAAAAAAAAAAAAAACTTAAAACTAAACAATAAAAACAAAACTTAAAATAAACAACAAAAACAAAACTTAAAAATAAACAACAAAAATATACTTGAAAATAAACAACAAAAAACAAGATAATATTGTGACAATATTCAATAGAATAAGTTATTATGTTAACATTTACCAGCCGTTCAACTCAAATAGTATTTTTCTACTACGAGTAGTACTACTAAAATGCGTAATATTAACTTAAATATCTTCAGTCTGTCCATATACTAATTTAAACAATTAATTTTATATTTAGTTAAAAGTATATTCAAGTTTGTTAAACATTTCATAAATCAGATTAATTTGTTTCATTTTTTATTAAAAAAAAAAAACACTTTTACATGTCACATCATGTTAAGATTTAAAACAAGACGGGGCTGGTGTATCGTACCTGACTACTCTAAGAAGAAACAGAAGAAACAAACTCAGAGGTCTCACATTGGTCAAGTCATATGAGGACCATGCAGATTAGTTTCTGAGATTGTCTTTTGAAGAAAGAACAACACAGATTCGAGTAGACCTGTCCAGTCAGTGCAAGCATTTTTTAGTGATCGTATAGCTCGACTCATAACCCAAGGAGCTCGACTCATAACCCAAGGAGCTCAACGACACGACGAACAATACCAAAGAAAGTACGTAAGGGTAGGCTGCATAAAGTACTCAAAATGCCAGACAATCGTTAAACTAACTTTCTGATTGTATAGGTACAACTCAGCCTAACGCTTCGGGCAGTTCCGAGAAACTTTTCCGACTAGAAACGTCTTGTTGTGACATGAGAGGACATTCAAAATATCAAAACAATTTTATCAAGGAAAAAACCGAGTTCCTCGTCAATAGCACTCTAGTCCATATTGATAATAGTTGGACTCACAACACTACAAAGATACTTAGAAAAACCATTAATTGCAGACTTGACCGCTAGATGTCGTTGATAGCCAGTTTATGTACCGAAGGGAGGGAAGAGGGAGCAAATTGAGTTCGTGTTAGTTTTTAGGGGTGGTCATTTTCACAAAAAAAATCCGCACGATTCGTCGGTACTCACACAGGAGTTATTTATTCACAATAGCTGCCTCGTTGGTTTCGTGGTCGCAAGCGCGACTGCTGAGCGTGGGGTCCTGGGTTCGATTTCCGAGTTGGACAAAAAGTGTTATTGAGTTTTTCAATTGGAAATTTCTCAGTAGCTCATAGTTTGGAAGTTGGCGGTATGATACCCGGAACCTCGGAAAGCACGTTAATAAAACTTGGAAATAATTTCTTTATGGCAAACCTTACATTAAATAACACTTTTTCCGACTGAGAAACGAACTAAGGACCGCATGCATTTTACATTGCAAATGTAAAAAAAAAAAAAAAGTACAAATATATATATAGGGTGACTGGTAATTAGTGACCGATACTTACTACGATACTAATTAGTTACCGCTTACTCTGCTCACCCATTGTAATGAGACATAACGGCGTCACGCGGCTACCAGTTGATAGGTCAAAAGCGCGCGCGTGGGAATTTCATACAGCTGTTGTGTTATTGTGATAAAATTAAATGAGTTTAAAAAAAAAGTTTCTTTGGGAAAGTTGTTTGTTATCATGAGTAGAATCACGTATTTAAGTATCGGTCACTAATTACCAGTCACCCTATATATATATTTTAATTTTTTTACAAGGTTTAAACGCTCATGATTATTAGTCATACTTGATCATGCTGGGCATAGTCAGGGCCACATCGCACCGGGCTCGGCGCGAATTTAAAGTGGGGGCTTCGTGACCGAGCCTCAATTATACTTCATACATGGTATGTGGGATTCTCTGACCTACAATAGTTGAAACCACTGGGCGACCATTACTCTTTTCCACAGAAGACAACACATTTATATAGAAAAGTCCTCAAAAAATAAATCTCCAGAATTTATAGCTGCATTAACTTCTAAAATGGAAGTGTCAACCCTAGGTAAAGTACCAATTCCAGGCGTAAATTTATGGCCCAGCTGCTTAACAAGTTTCAGTTTCATATGATTTTATACTTTAAATATATTTATAGTTTTACTTCCTTGTGGATATTAAATCAAATAATTACTGTATTTAAAGTCGCGGTCCGATTTCAGTTCGCAAGAAAGCAAGTATTTTTTTATTTTTTTACTTGCCCTTGCAATTCGAGGTACGCAGAGCAGCTTTTTTTTCGAAAATGTATGTCTTAACTTAGGTCGTGGTCTACCCGTGAGTCGAATTCGTAAATCCTGGCGATACAAACCAATTCACTTTTAAATGTTTAAAGTATTAGTTCGAATACAGGGTGTAAGGGACAGCCCTCCACAAACTGATAGGGTGCAGTTAGCTCCATAATTTGAATCATAGTCCACCGGAATTTTTCTCCAGATGTTTTGTTTTTTTTAATGGTTTTTTCACGTACTATTCATTTATTTCAATGTAAAATTACATTCCCTGTACGCAGCGCTCTATTTATATAAATAATATGGCTCTAATCAAAAATCCAACACTGGATTTTGAAACACTAACAAACGACACGTGAAATCAGCTGTTCACTTCCTGGTTGGCTACAGAGTTCATCGAGCTCGTCGTCACGCTTGCCGTTCGCTACGTGCGTTTTGCCACGAACACATCTTTATTAGATTCCCTTAAAATTCCTGAAATAATTTATTTTTCCGGTCATCTTAGTATGATATACTGAATTCATCCCATAAGTCTGTGGAGGTCTGTCACTTAAACCCTGTATGCTCTATCTGAACCGAACATGTTTACACTCCTTGCGAATCGATAAGATAACATGGATCTTCATGTGCATCTTTGTAGTGAAAAGCTACTCATAGCTCAAGTTAAGAGCATGAACAATGAGATTAAATTCGAAGCAACTTGCTTCCGTGCTACGACGTAGCTCGTGCTACGTAGCGCCCGCTACGCGAGCTACGTCGTAGCAACAGCAGCATTATTTTTATGCAAGGGCCTTAAAATATTAGTATCTCTAATGCTATGACCATATTGGCTGTATTCAGGTATTTACTTCGTTGTGGGAAACGATGAAGCTATTAAGGGCGTCTAGCTGCATCTCTTTCCCTCACTGGAACAGTTCTCCTTATCCCGCTAATTGCAATGTGGCATTATAGTGAAAGAATTTTCAAATTCGGTGCTGTTGATACAGAGATCCCCCTACATCCTCACAAACTTTACCTCTTTATAATATAGTATAGATTTGTCACAATACAGACAGAACAAAATAAGCCACCTTACTTTCAGTCCAAGTCTACGTGGCACTTTCTTTTATTACTTCTGTATGTACATCAAAGGGACGAGGGTATTATTAGTATGACATGTGCTTGCGTGTGTCTGTCAAAAGCTACTTTCTCCTAAAAGGTTTGACTTATTAAATTAGACTTTGATGTAGACTACTACCACGGCTTGACCTCGAAAGAACAAAGAAAGAAAATTTTGTGAATTTATCTAGGTATAAAAATAACATACAACGAGTAACATAAATAACGTTAGAAAATAAAAGATAATATGCGTCACATCATCATCTGCTTAGCCTTTTCCCAGCTATGTTGAGGCCGGTTTCCAGTTAATATGCGTCACAAAAACATGTAAAAGTTTGTTGTCGATTCACTCTAATTAATTGAATAGGTAGTTTCGAACCGTGCCGCGTTCTACTTTTTTTTCTTGTGATTAGTGCCTAACCTGGTGTCAGTTTTTATGCTGCTCATGGGCCTCTGACTTGGCTTTACATGCCGTCAAGAAATAGGTCTCAGGCATGCTGGTTTCCTCAAGATGTTTTTCTTCACCGAAGTAAGTGATATTTTTTTAATACGCACATGAATCCGAAAAATCAGAGGTGCGTGTCTTGGGTTCGAACTCGAGACCTATGACTTTACAGTCCGACGGTCACACCACTAGGCTATCACTGCTAATAATTGGTGTCTCGCTGTGAATCCGCGATGATTTACTTTAAAACAAAACAGGTTCTCTTTCGAATTGTGTGCGCTCACTTGAGTGAGGTTCTTGTGTTCCCTTTCATTTCAAAGCGTAGTTTCTATTTTACTGTTTTTTACTTAATATTGAGGAGCTTGTGGCTACAGACAGCCGCTCGGATCGACCTTTAGGTTAAGCCGAGCTTGCTTTGCTTGGTCCGTGGATGGGTGATCACCCATTACATACCGAGTTTCTACCATGCCTCGAAAAGCACTTTAAGCAGTTGGGCTGTCATTTGTAGATCTTTGGCAGGCGTTTAGGTAATCATGGCCCGAAAGTCTGACTACTAGTCTGACCAAGGGGTATCGTATTACTTAGTGATAACTGGGTTGTGGAGGTCAGTTAAGCAGTCAATCTATGTAAAATACTGGTATCCGGTTAGACTGAAAGTCGACCTTAAAAAAGTTGGGAAAAGGCTTGGCAGATGATGATAGATATAATCCATTAAATCCGGTCACAATCGTAATACAGCTTACATAAGCATATAGCATAATTACGCTATAAATACATAGCTTACAGTTCTAAAATTCTGTCCACATCTGGGAATTTTCGATGAACAACAAACAAAAACATTGTTGAACTAAGAAATTGAATCTAAGACATTCCAAACATCTGTGCCTTCAACGTACTTATTCTGACCTTAATTTGTATTCAATCGGTATACAACGTGGAGCAAGATATCATAACATTATGCGTGTAATTCCTGAAAGTTAAAGCAGAGATGTAACTACAGGGTGTAAGAAGACCCTTAACGAAGCCGTCAACCAAGCATTCTGTACATCAAACTAAGTAACTTTACGACTTTTTTTTTGGGGTGAAAAATCACGTTATACGGTAGGACTCATGTACCGTACTCAAAACATTGTTATGATGGATGGATTGAATAGTACGGGGGCCATGGAGGTGTTTAAAGTAAAAATCTTACATTAAAAACATGTATAAAAAAAAAACTTGTTAAAATGTTGGAACTGTGACCCCCAATATCTCCGTAACTAGAAGGTTCCCTGGTATGGTTTAGAACAAAAAAATTATCGCAATTACGGGGAAAACAAGTGCCTTTTGGCTTCGTTATGGGTCTTGTTACACCCTTTATAATACACTCGTATTTTGTCAGTTATGTTAAATTCCCATGAAACTGGGAGATAGTCTTTTGCCATCAATCAGACACAACTCTGGAGCTGAGCTACTACTAAGCAATTCCTGACGGAGAAACCAATAGAACATTTTGCCAGATCTGGGAATTGAACCACAAACCTCGTTCTCAGCGGTAGCACTTTCAACTACTAGTCCAACGAGGCACTCGATTCGATTATAATATTGTTCCTACAGTTAGGGTCCATCAACCCTTGGTGTGGTGGTTGGTAGATATCACGCGTTTTCGTATTTTTGCTGGTTTCCTCGAGACGTTTTCAAGAACAGTGATGATGAAATAATTTACAAAAAACATAAAGTGCCACACTGAACTTTAAAACAAAAAATACTGTCGTTTCTCAAAAAACCGCTAAGCTGAAGTGGGACTGGTCTGGCCGCGTCTGCCGTATGCTCGAAGAGCTGTGGGCCAAAATAACTACGTTGTGGAGCCTTGACACAGTCAGAAAGCTATGCGGTCGACCTCGCAGGAGATGGCGGGACGAGCTGGATAAATCCAACGGCCAGTGGTTGGCCCTGTTTCGAAAGATTTGGTGGTCATGAGGGCGGACCTTTGCCCAGCAGTGGGATAACACAGGCTAACATTGACAGAGAGGGTAATAATTTAATTGAATTGAATTATTATTTATTTTATTTTGAATTGATATTGAACTGAATTGAATTATTTTGATTTGAAATATAAACTCAAACTCAAACTCAAAGCATTTATTTCAATTAGACCATTACAGGCACTTTTGAAAGTCAAACAAAAAAAAAAAGCTAAGCTACAGTCACAGTCACAAGGCATAATAACTTGAGAAAGTACTGTAGTTGCACATTCCAAAGCGTAGATCTCTATGGAGAAGAATGTGCAAGAAACTCCATGGACACTCTTTTTAATCAAAATATTGTTACAAAATCTTGGTTACATCATTCACGTTGAGATTATACATATATGTGAGAACGATGTAGAAAGACGTGCACATTAAGAGCGCCCAGAGTAAAAGATTAAAATAATCAACACTTTCAAAATAAAGTAATTAAAATAAACCGTGGCAGCTAAGAGATGACCACTCCCAACTGACAGCGCCCGTTCACGAACATGACGCATGGCTCGGATATATTGAACTCAACTTTATGGAACTGGATTGCATTAAATCAATAATTTTTTTTTTTTTTTTTTTTCTGGCTTTATTAAGTTGTGCTGATTAACCTTTATTTCAATCAAGTTATTTACATTATTTACAAACTACAAATCTATAATAGTAATAAAAATATGTACAAGTATCAAAAGGGTTACAGGGCGTCAAAAAATTCGTCCACATCGCTGTCAACAGGAAAAGTGCCCAGAAGGCTGGCAGCATTGCCACGTTGTATGGCAATGCTGATTCTTTGGCCAAAAAATAGGCCCGCCCTCTGGTCACGTGAAAAGTCGACCAACCGCTTGGCGATTTCCCGAAATACTAGGTGGGCACTCGGACCCCATGGGCCTAGTGTTTCAACCCCAAACGGCTCAAACACGTAACTACCAATCAATAATATAATCGAATTCAAATAATTTGTAATTTGTTTTTAATCCAAAAAAGTAGGAAAAGTATAATTGAACTAAATGGGAAAAAAATAATTTGTAATATATTTTAGACAGCTGTCACAAAAGGCTCAGATAGTCTGTAAAATCTACCATTTATTCTTTTGTTAAGACGTGGATATTGGTGTCGGTTTAATGTTTGTGATCTTTAGTTTTTGAGGATTTTTTGTATTTTCTGTAGCATGTAACTGTCCTAAGTCCCTAATAAATAAAATAAAATAAAAAACATTAAAGTGCCTGCCTGGGTTTGAACCCACGATTTTTAACTCGGAAGTCGCAACCGTTACCGCTGGTCCATCTCCGCTCTTGCTCGAAATTACTCCGAAAATAATATTTAAGCTCGACTCAGCTCGTATTATTTCTCCTTTACGAATCTTTATGGAGGCGATAATGTATCGGATATGAGATCTGAAATCAGCTTGGATTGGCTGCCGAATTTATATGGGGAAATTTCGTTAAGAATATTGAATTAGAGCCGACTTTGAGCCTGCTTAAATATTCACGAATCGGAACTTTTCAGTGAGAAGAGGAATTGGTTTTCACAAATTATTTACAACTAGCTGTGCCGATGCGTTGCATCTTTTCCTACCTACTTCCTTAACTACTCTAGCCTACCCTACCTACCTACAGTACCTACCTATCCTAACATACCCTACCTACCTACGTACCTTACCCTACCTGCCCACCTACCATACCATATCAACCTACCTACTCTACCTACGTGCTGTGAGCTGTCAATTGCCCTAATTTATTTAAAAACGCTGTTATTCATTTTTTTTTTACCTACCTACCTAACTATATTATATAAAGCCCATATTGTGTGAGTGCTATGTACTAAAGAGCTATCGTTCACTGGAAACCTACGTCCTTTCCCGACTTGAATGTGCCCTGGCGGTTGAGAGTATGTCATGCTCACTCAATGTCTCGCTGATGGTGGCGCGTGTGTCGGATCATTTAGTTCCCTTCAAAATGGTTGAGTTGAATGGTGCTGATCCATGCGTCATGTTCGTGAATGGGCGCTGTCAGTTGTGACTGGTCATCTCTTAGTTGCCACGGCTTATTTGAATATATTTTTTTTTTTTTTTTTTTAATTGTCTTTTTTGTGTTTACTATGGACACTTTTAACGTGCACATCTTGCTACATCGTTCTCACATAATGTACCATCTCAATATGAATGATGTAACCAAGGTTTTGTAACAATATGCTGATTTAAAAGAGTGTCCATGGAGTTTCTTGCCCGTTCTTCTCCATAGAGATCTACGCTAGGGAATGGGCAACTACAGTACTTTCACAGTTTTTATGCCTTGTGACTGGGACTGTAGCTACATTTCATTGTTATCTTTGTTTCGACAGTTCAAAAGTGCCTGTAACTGGCCTACTTGAAATAAATGCTTTGATTTTGATTTTGATTGATTTTGATAACGCTACCTACCCTACCCTACCTACCAACCCTACCTGCCTACCTACCCTACCTACGTGACGTGAGCTGACAATTGCGCCAATTTATTTAAAAACGCTTTAATACATAATTATTTTCCGTAATTTTTCAGATATATTAATAGTTATTCTGCTATTCAGGGCGGAGACGAATCCAATTAATCAGAGATCATTAAAATCGGTCCAGCCGTTCTTGAGTTATAAATTGAAAGAAAGAAAGAAAACATATTTATTTGGCACACGCTTCAAGTGCACACAACAATAATAGAAAAATAATAAAAATGAAATATAAAGCTTAAAATTACACAATAAAAAATAAAAAAATGGTGTAACTAACCCGACTTTATAATATATATACAGGGTGTAACAAGACACTTCACGAAGCCGTCAACCAAGCATAATGTACATCAAGCTAAGTAACTATACGCAAAAATTCTTGCTGGGAAATGACTTTTTTTTGGGGTGTAAAATCACGTTTTACGGTAGGACTTAATGTAACGCACTCAAAACATTGTGCTGATGGATTGATTGAATAGTACGGTTGCCGTGGAGGTGTATAAAGTAAAAATCTTACATTAAAAACGTGTATTTACAAAAAAAAACTTGTGGAAATGTTGGAACGTTGACCCCCAATATCTCCGAAACTAGAAGGAAGACGGAAGGAACTGGAAGAAAGGAAGAACTAAGAAAAAAATGATCGCAATGACGGGAAGAACAAGTGGCTTTCGGCTTCGTTAAGGGTCTTGTTACACCCTTTATAGAAAAATAAGATAGTTAGAAGAAGAAGATTAATACGACTGCGATTTATATTTCACTATCGACCCGCCCCGGCTTCGCACGGGTGCAATGTTTTACATATAAACCTTCCTCTTGAATTACTCATTCTATTAAAAAAATCGCATCAAAATCCGTTGCGTAGTTTTAAAGATCTAAGCATACTTAGGGACAGAGAGTGGGAAGCGACTTTGCTTTATACTATGTAGTGATACGATATTGAGGTCAAAGCTCGTACGCTTGTGTAAGTTGTAGTTTAAGACACCAATTATTAGCATGCTGGGTAACAAAAGAGTGAGATAGGTTTTAAACTCCAAACTAGAGTATAAAAACCAATTTTGACTGTAATAGTACAAAAAAAGCTTTTCCCGTCTTAAGGTCAATATCACACTGAACACGATCAGTACATACAAACCGAGTTTAAGACCGTTTAAAGTGACTTTCATAACTTTTGAACGCCGTTTATATGATGGTTGCTGACGTCAAGTAGGCAAATTATTTTGATGACCACACAGTCTTTCAATTGGCCACCAGTCCTTTTGATCAGCCCCTTAATTTCCGAGGCACCAAAATATAAATGAAAATCTCAAACTAATCCTTTAGTATAAATTAATAACCTGTATGTCAGGAGTCAATCTCATAATATGCATCCACAGGATCAGACCAGTTAATCAGTAGCCAGCCTCATAGGCTGAACTGCGAGACGCCATCAACAAAAAAAAAAAAGAGTCAACGTCTTAGCCCAATACAATTGTCCATTTTTTATGGCAAACACTAAACTAAAGCTAGATTATAGAATTAGAATTTCTTAGTCCACAATATTGAAGGAACCATACAATAGTAGCTACGTATATTATTTATTATATTTAGTCCCAAAAAACACAAAATAGTAACACACAATATTCTTCCAGCGATTTAGTTTTACTAACAAAATAAAACACTTTAGAACTGTCGTTAGGCTTTTATTCCTTGGCCAAAGATATTGGGCCAAACTTTGGCCATAACTCACAAGTTTTCGCCGCTCCACCCTCATTTAAGGGTAAGCGCATGTAGAACATGTTCTCTGCTGTAAAACGAGTAAGAATATTCGCTACTAGGTCGAAGCGCGATGATGAATTCGAAGGTAGTGAGGTGAAAACTTTTTTTTTTTGTTAGCCTGTCTATTGAAGAGCTCGTGGCAAAATAATAACAGCCTCTCGGGTCGATCCTTAGGTTAAGCCGCGCTTGCCTAGGTTGGCCTGTGGATGGGTGACCGCTCATTCTATACCGAGTTTCCTCCGTGCCTCGGAAAGCACGTTAAGCTGTTGGTCCCGGCTGTCATCTGCAGATCTTTGACAGTCGTTACAGGTCGTATTACCTAGTACTAACTGGGGTGTGGAGATCAGATAGGCAGTCGCTCCTAACATAGCTGAAGCAGACCCCAAGATATTTGAGAAAAGGCGAGGCAGATGATGAGCCCGTCTATTGTCCCGCTGCTTGTCGAAGGTCTTCTCTTTCTTCTTCCAAAACTCTCTATCTTATGCGATTTCTGGCCATGTTCGTCCAGCAAACAAAATCAGATCATCACAAAACCTTCACTGCGGTTTACCTCGGCAGCGATTTTCGCAATCGGTTGTCTAGTGTGTGACGATCCGTGCCCAACTCTTCGGGTACATTCGTGCAACCTGGCCAGTCCATTCCCACTTTAAATTGGCTGTTTGAACCTGAGTTGAACGCGCGTTGTGGAGCGCATGGTGTTTCTGATGCTATTGGTCCCTTTAAAACCTAATATGCACGAGTACTTAAATTTGTTCAATTTATTTCATCACCACTGTCCTCAAAACGGTGTAAGAAAACATCGTGAGGAAACGGGTAGTCTTAGAACCAACAATTCAAAGTACTGGTACATGTGACATCCCTAACAACCCACATTAAGCCCGCGTGGTGGATTAGAGCCTACTCCCTCGAATGGAGAAAAAATCTGTGTCCTACGGATGCAGCTAAATACCAGTATTTTAAACTTATACTGTCACTTAAGTGACATCTTCCGTGATTCTTCATTATTTTGAGCTCACGATATTACCAGTATTTTACATGGAGCGACAGCCTATCTGATCTAAACAACCCAGTTAGTACTGGGTAATACAATACCCCTTGGTAAGACCAGTTGTGAGATTTTCGGGCTACTGACTACCTGTAACGACTATCAAAGATCTACAAATGATAGCCTGGACCAACAGCTTAGCATGCTTTACGAGGCATGGAAGAAACTCGGTATGTAATGGGTAGTCACCCATCCACGGACCAACCTAGGCAAGCGCGGCTTAACCTAAAGATCGACCCGAACGGCTGTTATTGTTTCCTACGAGCTCCTCTGAAATCTGTGTCCTCCTATAGGAAAATTATAAACCAATGACATGCTTATTATACAATAAGAATAGAGTTGAATTAAGTTGACCAGAAACCAGAATAACCAGAATAGAGTTATTTTCAACTCTATTCTGGTTACGTTTATGATTTAGTTCTTTATTCAAAACTGTCTCAACATTTTGTTATCCTATCTGCGTTGCCCCTTACATTTATGCCCACTTTTCGAATATAAGTTTTGTATGTTAAGTGCCGATTGCTGACAGATATAAATATACTTTCCTTGTGAGTTGGTTTTATCTAAGAAATGTTTGATTCGTAGAAAAATATTAGGTTCAGTGAAGAATAGTTTTCTACTAGTAAACACGTTTTTTAGCAGAACTCTGTTACTAAAATCACGCCTATGAAGTCCTGAATTTCATAATAGTACAAACAGTACCTGTCAATGTCATTTTTTATGGGCATGCCGACCTAATTAGTAATGGTCGATGAATCATCGTGACCACAGACTATAAACTATCGATATTTTAAATAAACTTAATTTAAAATTAATTTATCTTTTTATTTTATTGTATATTTTAATATCAACATTATTTACATGTGTGCATACTTGATCTAAAATAATAGTGTGTAAATAAAATCCAATTTCACATTATATGTTACATTAGCATCGATAATATTATGTAGTAAGAAACATCGATAACTTCTCTCGACAATTTTTTATATCCTGACAACCCTAGGAATGTCAGTTTGACATATGTCGCAGAGATCAAGCTATCTTTTATGAAGTGTAGTATTTTGTTCATCACCTCTCCCAGAACGATGAAGGTAAATATCGTGAGAAAACCGGCATGCACAACTACGCATGACGACTAATCAAACTACACAAAACCAGTTTATGTGGATCTCTTATTGTACGGGAAATCTATACAAAGCGAGGCCATGTTATACTGGAAATGTGTAGCTTGATGTGTCGCCGTGTGTACCAAAAATTTTAAGACGTGTGAAATCCAGAAAGCCGCACTGGCGTGCGTGTTGGTTTAGTGCCCAATACCGGTTTGTGTTCCAGCAGTGCGAACATTATTATTATTTTTCAGCCCACTCTGTCCCACTCTCGGGCAAAGGCCTCCCTCCACGCTATCCATTTCTCGCCAACCTGCGCCGCCTCCTTCCAGTTCTGACGGAACCTGTTCAGTTCGTCCTGCCATCTCCTTCATGGGCTGACGAGATTCCGCCTCACTGTGCCAGGGCACGACTTTCTTGCATACATTATAGGTGGAATTATTTTGCTAACTGAATTCCAAAAGGATGCGGTTATCAAGTCGTCTGAATGTTTTTTTCTTTTTTTTTGTGTATTTTCAGCTATATCTTCGCCAATTGTAAACCGATTTTGATGATTCTTTTTTTGTTTAGAAGCATATTACTTCGTGATGGCTCCTTTTAAATTTAATTTGGTGAAGATTTGATGCTGATATTTGGAGATAAACAATGAAACTCTTAAATAATAGACAGCAAATCTGCCGTGATTGCAATCGCTTGGATGTTTATTGTTTATACAATATTGTAACATAAAATAACGCCTGTATCCTCTGAGGGTATACATAGATGTGTAAAGTACAGCCAGATTTTGACAGTTTATGTTAAGATCTATTTTATTGAGGATAAGCCTATTACCATGAAATGTGTTGCTAACAATGTAAATTAAATGCATAGCAAATATTTGTAGAGGATATTACAACTAAAAATGGAAAAATTAAAAAAACTTTTTTGCTCGATTGTCCCAACGGTAGTTCGCAGACTAGCGAGCGTGAGCTTAGGTCGTGTGTTCGATCCCCACCATTGCATGAACGCGTGTCACAATTATGTCACGAACCCATTGCATGCACAAATCATAATTTATTTAAACTAATAATAAAAAGAAAAAAGATTTTTTGTTTCTTTGTACCGAATGACCTCCGAAACTACTAGACCAATTTTAACCCATAGAAAGTTAATTATCAGGAAGTAACTTAGGCTATAATTTATTTTAAAAAAAATGGGATTCAAGAATATCCTTTAGAAAAATAGCAATAACGTAACCCAAAGTAACAAAATGTTTCCTATCAAATTAATTATTATTTGGCGTACCTTGAGAAAACTATTGAAACTTGATGCTGTTACCTATAGCTGTTACTTTTTACGTGGGTGAAACCGCGGGGTGCAGCTAGTTTAGTATAAAATGAGCCCTCGTTTTTAGCAGAAATACTCATTATTACAAAAAAAAAAACTAATTCTCACAAGATTTATAACTACTGAAACACTTAAACTTTTTATAGGATCTTACCGAGACGTTAATTCCAAATTGTGTTTCTTCGAATCGATATCAGACGTTGGTAAAGGCACTATTACCGACGTCTGATGTCGATTCCTAAGATACATTTCACAAATTATGTACTTACCGAATAACCGAATTCCAAATAGAGGTCAAATTGTTTTCGGATGTGGGGCGTCGCAAAGTCTGTCTGTCGCCTGTATCCATACAATCATAATTACTTGTCTGCTATACAATCCTCTATTTTGATTACAAGAAACCTACTAGCTAGATTCACCTACCATTTACATAACATCACGCCTGTAAACCGGGAAGGGTTAGGTAGAAGTGTACCTAATAGTACACCCACATTTCGCCAGTTATGATTAAGTCCCATGTAATAGGGGGCGAGCCTATTGCCATCTAGACTCTGTGCTTACTGAGAAATACCTGATGGAAAAACCCAATAATAATTTGCCCGACTTGGTAATCGAACCCAGGACCTCATGCTCAGTAGTCGTGATTGCAACCATTAGACCATCGAGGCAGTTGCCTACCATTTATACATCATTTTTAGTAAGTTTACCAATTTTGGTCTGGGCGTGGTGTTCGACTTTCCGATTTTACTAATGAATGCATAATTCACTTTTGATTAGTTTTGTGTTCAAAAGTGAAATGAAAGTGCCTTAAGAAACGCGAAAACGTCCGAAACATTAAGCGTCAGTTACTGGTTAAAAAAAAACAAAGATTTAGACTGCAAGAAGGCCCCGACACACAAAAAGAGAAAGAAAGATATATTTTGCCTCAAAGAATCTGCCCACCAGTGGCGAAGGGTCCATACAACTCAATTCCTAGTCCCTTTGAAAAATGTCACAGTCAGTATTCTATAGACAAATAATATTATCACATTAAAGATAAATGTACTCCGTCTTACCTCTTTCAAAATTGACCCGACTGCTGTCCTCTACACCATATTATGCTATGACCGTGCTAGAAAGGTGTCAGGCACAAAAAGCCTATCCTATCACATATCGGCACCGGCCAAATATCATCGCCGACAATTTCTGGCGCTCTGTGCATGTCGCGGTTGGTCGGTGACGGAACAGTCTAGTGAGCATAGTCTCAATCTTTTCAATAAATTTCGAGTTGAACTATGTACGATGACCGTTATAAACGGGTATTATACGCTGTTCATACGCTTTAGTAGGCGTAGCAGTTCATATTATTGCTTATTTCCAAGCCTGATACGATCATTGCATGGTCATGGTATGGTACGGGTAGTGGGCAAGCTCCTTTAACCTCAAAAAATCATAATATTCATAAAAATGTCACTAGCCTGCACTTTCGCCTTTGCGTGTCTTAACAAAATGAATAACACAAAGTTGGCGTGTAATTCCACAACAATATAATAAAGTTGCTTGCGTGATCACAACTTGGCAGCGTGAAGAAAGAACGAATCAAGCGACAAATGTCAAAAAACTTAGTTTTGAATGCTAGTCCTATCACTTTAAAGCTCATTTTCATAAAACTGTCGATGGTTTCGTTGTTTCGTCGTCAGATCCACTATGCAAGCATGAACACCTTAGTACGAAAGTCAACAATAAAATAAGATTTTAGTAATGGAAGAAAGGAGGCAGGTGGTGGAAAGATTATTGAAATTTTTGAATTCTAAACACCAACGAGGCCGATCAGAAAGTTAATTTATAATCAAATCAAGCATAACTCTTCTATTCCTTGATTGGATGCCAACTGCCAAAGGTAGTCTGATATTGGCATTAAGTATGTGATGCCTACCAGACAAAAGATGCCGTTCATGTCCAGCTTCCCAAACTTATTCTTCTCGATTCTCGATCTCTTGATCGATTACTCAGATTTTGTCCGACCAATACGTTGTAATCTGGACAGCTCTGTCATTTGCAGGGTGCAGTTATTTGTCCATGACGGGCAGGCAGGAAGGTGTAGCGTATCCTGTGTTGGGGCTTCACACTCGCATTGTGTCTGAGACGGGTCGATTATTCCCCAACGGACTGAATTAGACTGAGTTGATTTAAAAAAAGAAAGTCTAATAGCTGAATTGAAGAGGTTCAAGGTTTTTAAGGTTAAGAAATATTCAACCGTATAGAGGTTTCTTATCATCATTCTCTTGCCCTTATCCCAATTTATTTGTGGTCGGCGCATCATGTCTTCTTCTACCATACTTCTCTATTATTCGTCATCTCAGCAGTCACCTCCTTTCTAGCCATATCATCATTCACACAGTCCATCCATCGTTTCTTTGGTCTTCCTCTACTCTTATAGCCATCTACATTCATACTCAAAACTTTTATCATGATATTTTCCTCCGTATCACATGTCCATACCACGATCAACGATTACTCCACAATTTTTCAGTCACCGGCGCCACTTTCAGACTTCCTCTTAAGTACTCATTCCTTATTTTATCCATTCGCATTAAAGAGTTTACTTATCTTACTAAGAAATAATATGTCTAATGGCGGTAGCGTTATCGGGCGGAGAAATGAAGCGACGGGATGGTAATAATGTGTATAATCGGGGTACACAACACACTATATAATAAACAGTCTATCTTATATCTACCCAACGCGGAAACAGGCTCGCGTGCAACAGTTTAGGTATCTATGGCGCCACGTAGTTGAGCGTGCGCACTCTCTCGCAACGAGGTACGCGGGCGGCGCGCGGTAGCGGGGAGCGGGACGGGGACTATGCATGAACGAAATAAGTTTTGAAGCGGCAGCGGCGCCCGTATACGTTGTTACATATGTATGTCATGTGCCACCCAGCCTAGAAAATAATACGTATCATATTATCATGAATTTTATGACAAACATTATTTCGTCGAGTCTACGTTATTTGCTACGGCGTAGCGCTACGCGAGCTATTTCGTCGCACAACAACTATTTTCAATCTTCTTTAGAAATTCCGTTAAAATTATAGCAAAAGCTTCTTCCTGTCTGATAATAACAGTATTCAAATAAATTGGCTTAGCAAAATCTATCTCCATAATCTCTGATCACCACTTCGAAATTTAAACGGTGTCTCGTTGTGAATCCGCGATGATTTACTTTAAAAAACAAATGTGTTCGCTTTCTAATTGTGTGCGCTCACTGTGGTTTAGACACGGGTATGTAACTCGGTGTCTTATTTACCTAGCCTTTTCCCAACTAAGCTGAAGTCGGCTTCCAGTCTAACCGGGTGCGGAATACCAGTGTTTTACATGAAGCGACTGCCCATCCTTTTTTTTTTTACGGGTGCGAAATCATCAAAATATGATCCCTCCCATTCTGGGTGGAGTGGAAGGGAGTGTCAGACTTGTACTGACTAAAACCCATCCATGTTCCTTTTTTTTTGCCCTTCGTGTTCCAGAGCCGCGGTATCTCTTTCGAACAGTCGACACGGCTTGTCCTCATAAGACGGACGGACGGCGAGTTAGCCCATTACTCACCGTCCACAGGCCCGCGCCTACGGTGGCCGGGAACGGTGCCTATACAGACTCCAAATTACTGGGTAACACGATAATCTTTGGTAAAAGTGATTGTCGAACTTCGGGCTTCTGATCACACGTACCAAACCAAGACCAAAGGCTTCATTTGATCTCCAAGCCATGGAGAGGTCTCGACTCATAACAGATGATCACAAATCCATGAAAGCATTTGCTTAACCACGAGCTCTGAATATCCCCTACGACAATTCATCATAAACAGCCTAAAATGTTCCCACTGCTGGGACACACGGCTTCCTCTCTATAAGAGGGAATGGGCTATAATCCACCACGCGGACCCAGTGCGGGTTGGTAGATGTCACATGTCTTCGAATTACGGTTCTAGGACATGCCGGTTTCCTCAAGATGTTTTCCTTCATCGTTTTTGAGAGCAGTGGTGATGAAATAAATAACACCTGCCTGGGTTCGAACCCACGAGTTACTGTTCGTAAGTCGGGGCCGGCTGCCACCACTGGGCCGCCACTGCTCTCTACAACAATTATTTCTAGTAAATTCTATTTGACTATTAATCAAGTAGACATAAACATAGATAGATATAATTCAATTTTCTACGACAGACAATAAAATGTCGATTTACTTCGTAAGGTACGTCTGATTCTTGCGTGCGGGAAATAAAGTAGGGTAAACGCACCTGTTATCGTCCGTTCAGGAAATTATTATTGGATTTTGATGATTTGATGTGGGTTTCTATTTGGTTTTGTTACGATTCATGGTAGCTTGAACGATTTTTGTAGTTATATGATTATAAAACTCTAGAGACAATGTAAAAAAAATATATATATTTAGTTTTCTTCTTATATTTCTTTTCCAGGATTTTTCATCAATAATAATAATTATTGTGATTGATAATGATAAAGCTCGTAGCCAGATTATAACAGCCACTCGGATCAATGTTCAGGTTAAGTCGCACTTGCCTAGGTTAGGTGGTTAACTTAGGCAAGCGCCGACCACCCATTACATATCAAGTTTTCTCCGTGCCTCGGTAAACGCGTTAAGCTATTGGTCCCGGCTGTCATTTGTGCATATTTAACAGTCGTTACAGCTAGTCAGTCGCCCAAAAATCTGACAACCAGTCTTACCAAGGTATATCGTATTACCTAGTACAGTAAATTAAGTGTCTGTTTGTAATTTCAAAATAACAGCTTTTTACTGAATGCATATGAAAGTATTTAAGGTACTGTTTTTTTTTTTCAATTTTTTACTTTATTTGTATTTGTTTCTATTAATCTCCGGAACAGCTGGACCGATTTTGACGAGACTTTTACTAGCATATAGCTGATATTATACGAAGTAAGTTAAGGTACTTTGTCTTTGTTGTGTTTTATTTTTTGCGGGCCTGTGGACGGTGAATAATGGGCTAGTTCGCCGTCCGTCCGTCTTATGACGACAGGCCGTGTTCGTGTTCGAGATAAAGAGATGTCAGCAAACGGGAAGGGGTGCAAAAGGACCAATGCTTACCAGGGCTGCGGGACTGTTCGAAAGAGATACCGCGGCCCTGGAACACAAAGGGCAAAAGAAGGAACATGGATGGGTTTTAGTCTGACACTCCCTTCCACTCCGCCCAGAGTGGGAGGGGTTATTTGATGATATCCCATCCGAAAAAAAAGGTACTTTTATTATAGAAACAGAAAAAGAGTTCCGTGCAAAAAATAAAATAAATAAAATCTGATTTAAATATGGAAGTAATATTTTTATAATTATTTCACGTGGACGAAGGTCGCGGGCAACAGCTAGTTAAAAACAAGACAGAGAAGGATGACCTATAATATTACCTTACCCAGAAACAAACCCTAAACCCTTCGACATTTTCCGCTGACTACACCAAAACCAGGTCACGACAAATAATTAATGTATTTCCCGAAATTAAGCTTTCCTGTAAATTATGGCCCTCATTTTCAATAAATTATTCCTTAAAACAGTTTATAATTTATAACAACTTTACACTTTAAACTTCCAAAGGACATCTTAAGTTACCTTCCTAAGTTAATTATGTGTCTTAATTATTTCAGTCTTAACGTAAAAGATTCTTATTTCAGGTGAATCGACGAAGTAACAGTAAAGTGTAGCTCGGCCTATAATTAGGCGATCTACCCTACTTTGGTAGTCGCACGAAAATAGGAAAATCGAAATGGAGCTAAAGTTACATTTATAGGTTAACTTGGAATTTAGTTTTACAAAGGTTTATATTGATTTTGTTCACGATAAAATGAAAAAGAAATGAATATGTTATATGCATTATCTTTCTTGGAGCTTTCTTGGAGTGGCGACTGCAAACCGAAAGACGTAATGTTGGAGGGCCTCCCACTAAGCGGACCTATGACCTGGGGCCTTAGTCTGCTATTGCAATAGTGTCAGAATGGTCTATCATTGATTTAATAAAGCCCCGCGCAGACGAATTACCCTTTGTACGCACGTCAAACGAGTTTCGAACGCGCTTCAATACGCCGTGGGCTAGGGGCCTTATTAAATCAATTATAGACCATTCTGACACTATTGCAATAGCAGACTAAGGTCCCTGGTGTCGGTTGCGGGGATCCGCTCGATGCGAGCCGCACTGGACCGGTCAATGTGGCAACAATTAGGGGAGGTCTATATCCAGCAGTGGACGTCTTTCGGCTGAAATGACGATGATGGTTAGCTTCCTTCTTCTTTATCGTGTATTTAGTCTCTAACCTGGTTTCAGAGTTTCATGCCAAACATGGGCCTCTGACTTGGCTTTACATGTCGTCGAGAAATATCTCTCAGGCATGCTGGTTTCCTTCACCGAAGCAAGTAATAAAAAATGATAGAATACGCACATGAATCCGAAAAATCAAAGTGCTGTCAAAGCTTTGAACTCAAGACCTATGAATTGGCAGTCCAACGACGATCACACCAAGCATATCAGCCTATAATATTCCTACTGTAGACTGGATTACAGGCCATATTTCTGTGAGAAGAAGTAAGCTATTATAATCCAGCACGCGAGACCAGTGTGGGTTGTGTCTTCGATTTTTTGGTTACAGAACCAAATATGAAATAGTCTCGTTGGTCTAGTGGTCGCAAGCAAGAGGTGCTCAGCATGAGGTCCTAAAGCTGGCGAAATGTGGGTGTACTAATAGGTATACCTCTCCTTAACCCAGCGGGGATTACAGGTGTTATGTTACGTTTTTAGAGTAAACTACCAGCCTGGGTTCGAACCCATGACACGTAAGTTAGATCTGATAACACTGGGCCACGATAATTCTAAAAAAGTAATAACATTATCAAACTTCCCGCGCATAACCGATTCAGGAATTGATAACGAATCAAATCGATTACAAAATTGTTGTAATGACGGCCATTTCGATTCGACATTTATTGATGTTGAACCGAAATTGACAAATGATTGATAGGTAGCAATTACCTCACTAATAGTACTTTAATTGTAAAGTACTATTAGGTAATTGCTACACAAACTTCCTGTATGGAAACGAACGTCAAATAAATTTTTGTCGAATGGAATAATTGTGGATGACTCATATTAAATCGTAGGACTTGAAAATTACTGACAAATGTTGCAACTTTTATCTGTTTGCGTTTCGTATTTATACCGGAGTAATCTTTGCAAAATAGGAAGGACTAGCTTCAGCCTATACGGCTTCGCTCCCGTCGAAAATTATACCAAGGGAAACGTTTTAAATACAGGGTGTAACACGACCCTTCACGAAGCCATCAATCAACCATATGTACATCAAACTAAGTAACTTTACGCAAAAAATATTGCCGGGAAACGACTTTTTTTTTGGGGTAAAATTCACGTTTTACGGTAGGACTCAATTTAACGTACTCAAAACATTGTGCTGATGGATGGATTGAATAGTACGGGGGTTGTGAAGGTGTACAAAGTAAAAAAATACATTAAAAAACATGTATTTAAAGAAAAAAACATGTGAAAAAGTTGGAACTTTGAACCCCTAATATCTCTATTATTTTCATTAGTTACGGCTAAAAGATTCCCAGGTATGGTGTAGAACAAAAAAATGGTCGCAATGACAGGGAGAACAAGTGCATTTAGGCTTCGTTAAGGGACTTGGTACACCCTTTATAGCCTTTTCCCAAACAATATTAAGGTCGGCTTCCAGTCTAACCGCATGCAGCTAAATACCAGTAGTATAGATGGAATGTTCCATTAAGAAGCCGACATGACACTCTCGACTTGTATAATTCAATATTACCCACACATTATACGGGAGAAAGCAATTAGCATGTTCTACCGTTCTTGGAAACGTTTCAGAATATGTAGGAATTGTAATATTACGTCATGCTTGTGTTCCTCCGAAGATGACTGCAGAGCATAAGGTCCTGGATTGATTCTTACTTTTTTTGCAATTTGCTAGTCAGTGATAGGTTGTTTGTTAAAGAAAATACGATTTGCTGCCGTAATACGCATTTATTTATAGAATTATAATCATTGAAACATCAATACAACTCTCTTAGTTATTTTAATTTCATTGACTTTTTCATGTAATAAAATACAGCCTGATACTGACCGGCAAATTGCAAAAAAACGTAAGAAAATTAGCATTTCGCGGGCTACGTGTTACCACCTGAAACAAAACCGGAGAAATGTGGGTGTACTAGGTATTACAGTGGGTGTAACAATACCCTTAACGAAACAGAAATACACTTATTTTCCCTGCCAATGCGTTTTTTTTTGTTCTAGACCATACCTGGGAACCTTCTAGTTACGGAGATATTGGGGTCAAAGTTCCAACTTTATCACATGTTTTTTTTTCAAATAGAAGTTTTAATATTATAAATTTAATTTAAACACCTCCACGACCCCCGTTCTATTCAATGCAGCCATCAGCACAATGTTTTGAGTGCGATACATTGAGTCCTACCGTAAAAAGTGATTCCTCACCCCAAAAAAAAATCGTTTCCTAGCAATCATTTTTGCGTAAAGTTACTTAATTTGATGTACATAATGTTTGGTTGACGGCTTCGGTAAGGGTCTTGTTACACCCTGTATACCTTTTATCGATATTCATAGTCATTCGTTTCGATAGTCATTTTTTTTTCCTTTTATTGCTATCATTATGCCGAAATGTAAAATCTCAATATTTGTATGGCCGAAATGCCGAATATAGTGAAACGAATAGATATTAAGAACTTATGTTAACTACCTATATTCTTGCAAATAAATGTATCATTCATGTATCATTCATTCATTTATTATTCAGGAAAAATAAGTACTATAACATACAATGCCAATAATACGAGTACAAAATAAATATTTAATGACATGATTGCGCGGAAACATGAATTTTCTAACAGTATCCCTTTGAGAAATTCCAATGGTAGACATTAAAATGATACCAATTCTGAATAATAGATGTTATCTATACTAATATTATAAAGAGGTAAAATTTGTTTGTAAGTTTGTATGCTACTTTGTAAGTTTGTATGTAGGGGGTAATCTTTGGATCTACTGAACCGATTTTGAAAATTCTTTCACTAATAGGAAACTACATCATTCCCGAGTGCTATAAGCTGTATTTACAACTTGCCCGTATAATAATTTCCGACCAAAACGCGAGCGAAGTCGCGGGCAACAGCTAGTAAATAATATAAAGTTTGGAACGCAAATCTTCTGGGAACTAACGGAAATATAAATTACCTATAATCAGGAAAACTAAAAAAAAACCTTTTCCCGGAAGTAGGTGATAATCCATTTCTACCTTCTTCAACATCTGCCTAGTTTCTCTCTTCCAGTTTAACTGCATAATCTATAATGTTCCCACTGTTGGGACACACGGCCTACTCTCTATGAGAGAGAAAAGGGTTATAATCCACCACGCGGGACCAGTGCGGGTTGGTAGATGTCACATGTCTTCGAATTGTTAGCTTCTAGGACATCCCGGTTTCCTCACGATGTTTTCCTTCACAGTTTTGAGAGCAGTGGTGATGAAATAAATTACAAAAAGTAATTGAAAAAACGCCTGTCTGGGTTGGAACCCACTATTTACTGTTCGTAAGTCGGGGTCGCCACCACTAGGCTACCGCTGCTCTCAGTTTAACGGGGTGCAGCTGAATACATATTTGTATGACATAACATCCTGAGCTGACGATGTGTGTCGAAGCATTCGTTTGGAATTAATGTCGCCAGCGTTTATCAATCCTTTCTCTGTTTGATATAATATTGTCGCTGAGAAAATGTTGTAAGCTTATTCTCGTTTCTCGGTTTTGTTGTTGAAATACAACTTTTATCGTATTCAGAGTGTAACAAGACCTTTCACGAAGCCATCAACCAAGCATTATGTACATCATACTAAGTAACTTTACGCAAAAATGATTGCTGGGAAACGACTTTTTTTTTTTGGGTTGAAAAATCACGTTTTACGGTAGGACTCAATGTAACGCAATCAAAAGATTGTGCTGGATGGATGGATTAAATAGTACGGGGGTCATGGAGCTGTTTAAAGTAAAAATCTAACATTAAAAATACGTATTTAAAAAAAAACCTGTGAAAAAGTTGGAACATTGAACCCCAATATCTCCGTAACTAGAAGGTTCCCAGGTATGGTCTAGAAGAAAAAAATGATCGCAATGACGGAGAGAATAAGAACCTTTCGGCTTCGTTAAGGGTCTTGTTACACCCTTTATAAGTAGGTAGTCATCATCTATTATAAAATGGACATCGTATAAAAACATCTACTACGGATTCAGGATAAATAATGATTCTAGATTCTATTCCCCATATGATCGACATTTTGCGACGAATTAAGTGTAACATTCTTGTTTCATTCGAAAATTTGCTTACCAATTTTTATAAGTCATTTCAACGTCCTTTTCATCTGATTATGTTTTGAGATGCTATTTTTACATCCAAATCTGTTCGAATCTTAAAACTTGAAAAATGTACAAACAGAAAGATATAGGAAGTTATTTAAATTAGGCTTATCCATCAATATTGAACACGTATACAAAGTTTCGTGTCCGTAAAATTCACCGTTGAGGAGTTCTGTCGTGAGGAGGTGATCCTAGCTGCTGGGATCAAGTCATGTCCATCATAAAATTGAAGTATCACCAAAACCAAAGGTGTGTGTAAAATCTTAGTTCAATCGGACCCCAATACGTGATCGAAAAATGGTTTGGAAATTTTAAAACGCACAACCTGATTATACATACGAACAGCGCAAGTTAATATAAGCTTGTAATGTTACCGGCCAAACCCGATTTCAGGCCAAACTAGTTTGTCCTAGGCCAAACTAGGGATCATCACAAAATGACAATCATAGAGCACCCCGACTAAATGGGTTAGGTTAAGTTAGATGGGTGACCAACCACACGCGAGCAGAGCGAGCGTAGCGAGCGGTTCCGCGGCAGCGGCCTGCGAACGCTACATCCAAGTTGGGCGCAGTTTAATTGCTTTGTTTGGCTTAGTGTATCCTGATAAGATAGACCAGTAAACCGGTTTGGCCTAGGACAAACTAGTTTGGCCTGTAATCGGATTTGGGCGGTAACATAATTATACATCATCATCTGCCAAGCATTTTCCCAATTAAGTTGGGGTCGGCTTCCAGTCTAACCAGATGCAGCTGAATACCAGTATTTTACATGGAGCAACTGCCTATCTGACCTTCACAACCCAGTTAGTATTGGGCAATACGATACCCCTTGATACTGGTTGTCAGACTTTCAAGCCACTGACTACTTGTTACGACAGTCTAAGATCTTCAAATGACAGCCGAAATCAATGGCTGAATGTGCTTTCCGAGGAAATTTGGTATGTATTGGGTGGTCACCCATACACAGACCAACCCTAGGCAAGCGCGGGTTAATCTAAAGATCGATCCGAGGGGTTGTTGTTATTATGGCACGAGCTCTTCTTGTAATAATACATACCTAAATTCACGGCTTTTTTCATGGAGGTAAGAAACTACAGAAAGCCACCTGCTTATTTTAATATTATTTGTATGGATTACCATTCGGTAGAAGTTTGCGAAAAAAAGTAATATTCCAAAGTGACTTTTTCATTTTCTTTTTTTCCGCCGGGATGGTGTGACGTGAGTGAAACATCGTCATAAGGAAATATCAGATGTAATATCGCACCTGTGTTCTCCAAAATGGTAGTGTAGCTTTGGTATATACAGGGTGTAAACGGCCTGTATATACAGGTGTAAACAGTAAACAGACCCTTCACGAAAACGTCAACCAAGCACATTGTACATCAAATTAATTAAGTAACTCTACACAAACAATATAAATGTCACGTTTTACAGTATGACTCAATGAAACGCATTCAAAAAATTATGCATTGTGCATTTAATAGTGCGGGGGTAGTGGAGGTATTTATAGTAACGTTGTAATATTAAATTGTTTGAAAAAATTGTTGATCAAAGTTTTTATTTACACAACGAATATTTAAATGCAGTAATTTAATATCGCTACCAGTAACGTTTACATATTTTAGACAGTCTTCAGGTTACATATAAAGGAGTTTCCCACGGTAAAGGAGGTGTTTTTCCCCCCATACAATTGTGGCCAAACAATGTACCTTAACAATAAAGGTACGAATTTATAGGAAAAAAATCGCAGATTCTAAAAAAAAATATATTGGATTTATAAATGCATTTGTACCACCTGAAATTGTCGACAAAGATGCTAAAACTTGCAACCCAAGAATTTTAATCTGGCAATCTCGTAATTCATTTCTCCGATGATGCGTTTCGTTACTTCATTTAAACACGTATGAAAAACTAAAAATATACTATTTTGAATTTAGTTTTGTATTAAAGATAGATTAATTTTCCCGGCACACTTTCTTGTGAAACATTATGGGATCAAGAATTTAAAAAATACATTTATTTCACATTTCAGATTATTTTTTGCGTTTGGTTAGCTACTGGCCAAAAGACAGTGCTCCAGGGCCGATAATTTACTATCTTATTCCTTTTGTTGTTGTTGGTGACAATATTGTCATTCAGATTATTTTAGCCCTTGTCAGACGATCGATCGATCGACCGATCTCGAAAGAGTTTAATATTTTGACAGATGGAATAGTTTGACAGCCGCCAGCGCTGTTAGGAACGTTTCTTTGAACGCAGTTACGATTCGAGGTCGTGTTTTTTCATATTCTTATATTTCTTAATCTATCGAATATTGAAGGATTTAAAATACTGCTAATAACACAATGTATTGGAAAGAATTTAAATAGTAATTTGTACCTCGGTACATGTTTGGGCCGAAAAAAAAACACCTCATTTGTCAAGGTCGTTATTAATAGTAATCAAATTAGCCAATTTTTATTATAAAATAAATATCAGAGCGGGAGCTAGTTGTATGACCAAGTAATATTATGTACATAAAGTTAGAATGCCATGTGCACTGCACATAATAATGTGTGCATTTTATGTTATTGAGAAGTATTGTTTTGTATGTGCATGTCATGTGAATGTGAATATATTTGTGATTAGGGTTTTCTGTTCTAATCTTACTTAAAAATCTTACATTAAAAACACGTATTAAAAAAAAACCTGTGAAAAAGTTGGAACTTTGACCCCCAATATCTCCGTAACTAGAAGGTTCCCAGGTTTGGTCTAGAACAAAAATATGATCGCAATGACCGAGAGAACAAGTGTCTTTTGGCTTCATTACGGGTATTTTTACACCCAGTATAGTAATACCTTCAGGCATCTTGCACGAGGAAAACAAAACATAAGAAATTTTTCATGATTCAAGAAGGCGAACCAATTTGTCATCTTGAGAACATCTGCACTTTCTATCTTGATATACAGGGTATAACAGGACCCTTCACGAAGCCGAAAGGCACTTGTTCTCCCCGTCATTGCGATCATTTTTTGTTCTAGACCATACCTGGGAACCTTCTAGTTTCGGAGATATTGGGGGTCAAAGTTCCAACTTTTTCACAGGTGTTTTTTAGATACGCGTTTTTGATGTAAGATTTTTACTTTAAACACCTCCGCGACCCCCGTACTATTCAATCCATCCATCAGCACAATGTTTTGAGTGCGTTACATTGAGTCCAAAAACGTGATATTTCACCCCAAAAAAAAAGTCGTTTCCCAGTAATCATTTTTGCGTAAAGTTACTTAGTTTGATGTACAGAATGCTTGGTTGACGGGTTCGTGAAGGGTCTGGTTACACCCTGTATAGTATTTTATATATCCTTGTAGTTTACTCAGTATTAATTAAAATTATTTTCAGATAGACACCTGTTGGATTATGTAGTTTGATTCTAGTAGATACCTAATTACAACCATACAGTCCACATTTACGACAACTTATGTATTTCATTCATAACATAGCCGCCTTCCTATTTAATCTGATGTTTGTACCTTGTTAGAGTTCGGTGTGCCAGATCGTCTCGTGCTCATCTTGCGAGACTTTTTGGCGAATCGCACTTTCCGCTATCGCATAGGGAAAACCCTTTCTTCCCCCCACCCCATTCGCGCGGGAGTCCCTCAGGGCTCTGTCGTTTCCCCCCTCATATTCACTCTATTCACTTCTGATATCCCCAAGAGCAAAAAGGCTCACTTGGCCCTTTTCGCCGACGATACGGCAATCTATTATACTGGGCACGGCCAAGACGCCATCGCCCGTCAGCTCCAAAAAGCAGCCAATGCTTTAGGAGCCTGGTTCCGTAAGTGGCGAATCGAGGTCAATCCCGATAAAAGCCAGGCAGTTCTATTCCATAAGGCGCGTCTCAAACGTCCCGTCCCCTCTCCGATCACTATGTTCGGCAAGCCGATCCCTTGGGAGAAGCAAGCCAAATACTTAGGAGTCATTCTCGACAACCACCTGTCCTTTGCTGCGCATATAAGAGCAGCCCGCGACCGGGCTGCCTTTGCCATGGGTAGGCTCCATTTTATGATCACAGCAAAGAGCAAATTGTCACTTAAGTGCAAGTTGCGACTCTATACCGCCGTCATCCGTCCCATTATGACATACGCTTGTGTCACTTTTGCCCATGCCCACCCGCGTCATCTGCACCGGATGCAGACACTTCAGAACCGTTTTCTCCGTAAGATTACCGGTGCCCCCTATTATGTCCGTAATGACAGTCTCCACTTAGACCTTAGGATCCCCACCCTAGCTCAGTTTATGAAACGTCTTTCCAAGCGTTTCTTCGATTCCGCTATCGAGCATAGGAACCCCCTGATCGCATCGGCCGCCCGATACGAGCCCTCGCGTATTAGCATGGTTCGCCGTCCGCGACATGCTCTCACCACCCCCGATGACCCCATCACCCTCCTCCAGGAGAGCAGTAGGGAAACCAGCACATTACGAAAGTACAAATACAGACCGCCATGTTTCCGTCCTCGCCGCCGAGGCCCGACGCGACGCCCACGTTCAACGAACCCCCCCCGACCCTTGCCAGAGCCAGCCCGCGATGCTGAGCCGGTAGTTTTAAACCAGCCCCTAATTAATATCACTCAGATCCAGCCTGTCCCTTTGCTGCCCCCCCCAGCGACGCCCTAAGCCGAGGCCCGTACCCCACAGGGGGTGCCCTTAGCGAGTGGTCGCTTAGTTTTTAAGTATAGTTTTAAGCCCCTGGCTGGAGGCCTTAGATTCATTTTTAAGGCATCCACAGGGAATAGTCCGGTTAAGCAGTAGCCAGCCTCAGAGGCTGAACTGCGAGATGCCATCTCCAAAAAAAAAAAAAAAAAAAAAAAAAAAAAAAAAAAAAAAAAAAAAAAAAAACTTGTTAGAGTAGTAGCAAAATAAACTTGTCAAAAGACACACGTTTGTTTCGTTGGTCCGCCTGCACAACCTAAATTGAACCTTAAAGCCTACAACATAATGGTCAGAATCGAGCCGGATTGCCTACGCAGTGAATAGATAACCCGTTCCGTGAGAACAATAGGAGCCGCTTCGTACGTACCGCATTCCATCAGAAATAAGAAGCGATCGAGCGAGTACTTTGCACAAACAAGTAATTAGTGAATATTACAAGTTAAAACGTTTACGTATTGCAGTGATTTTATTTTATTATTGAAGATTAACGGTTCTAACATCTAAATATGACTACTACCCCTGAACAAGTACTTAATATTTTGGAAGATACTGCTGAATTACTAAAGAAGACACAAGTTAACCTGAGGAAATGTCCGAAACAACGCCTAACGAGAGGATATATACAGTCGAGAATACAGTGCATTGAAGAATATTGGAAAACATTTAGTAACGCTCATCAAGAATTAGCGAAGATCACACCACGTGATAAACGCAATGTAGTGTCGTATTTTGTGAACGAAGAGTTTTTCATTTACGAAGACCTTTATTTGTGTTTGTTGGGGGAATTACGAGATATGTTGGAAAGGTTCAATACAAACCCGGAAACGGCGAATACTGAAGCGGGGTTAGAATATAGTCAGCAAATACAAGTGAACTTGCCAAGAATAACAATCCCAACATTTACCGGTATTTACGAAGAGTGGCCTACATTTAGAGACCTGTACGTATCATTAGTTCATGATAACAAATCGCTAAGCCAGGTTCAAAAATTGCACTACTTGAAGACCAGTATCAGTGGGGAAGCGGCAACTTTACTCAAACATGTGCAAGTGACGGAAAGCAATTATTTACCAGCATGGGAGACGTTGAAAAGCCGTTATGGTAACAAACGATTAATAGTTAACTCACTGTTGAAACGATGGTTTACACAAAGAAAGTCTACAACTCAATCTGCCAGTCAATTAAAGTCAGTTTTGGATACTACAAATGAAGTTCTCAATAACCTTCAAAACTTGGACGTTTCTACAGATTCTTGGGATCCAGTAATTATATTTCTCGTCGTGCAGAAGATGGACCCAGAGTCTCATAAAGACTGGGAGGAGTATTCTTACAAGGGAAATTCCGAAGAACTCCCTTCGTGGCAAGACTTGAAGACATTTCTAGAAGGAAAGTTTCGTACTTTAGAGTTAGTTACACCTAGTTCTTCAACAAGTTCACGTGAGAAAACTAAAGAACGTGCTTTGCATGTTTCCACCACAACTGAAACCACTTGCGCTTTGTGTAAAGAGAATCACACCATGAGTCATTGCAAGGCGTTTGCTAAATTACAACCTTCGGAACGAATCGAATATGTGAAGACAAATAAACTATGTTTTAACTGTTTGGCATCGGGACACGCAGTTTTCAAATGCCGTGTTCCATTGTCTTGCCGAATGTGTAAGAGACGTCATCACACTCTTCTGCATCAAACAAAGAAAACGGATACTGTGGGGTCACCGGGAACTACACAACCGACGGTATCAACTCAGGCAGGCGTGGAAGAGCCAGTGCAAGTTAACACAATGATGGCGTCATACTACAATGCCAAAAAAGACATGGGTCTTTTAGCTACTGCAATGGTAACAGTACAAAGTGAACAAGGACATGCTATTGTTCTTAAAGCACTAATAGACCCAGGATCACAAGCGTGCTTCATCAGTGAAAAAGCTGCTCAAGCTCTAAAGCTCAACAGGCGATTTACGAATAAAGTCGTCACTGGCATGGAAGCCATGAAGATTGTTGTCAAGCAAGAAGTTCAAGTAGAAGTGCAGTCACGATGGGATTCTAACTTCAGTTTACCTATACAAGCCTATGTGATGTCCAAGCGCTTGACAATACAAATACCTACGACTACATGGTCACCGAAAAAATGGCCACATTTGACGGATCTGGATTTAGCAGATCCTGAATGTTGTGTCTCAGGAAATGTTGATCTACTTCTCGATGTCAAAGGATACGCTAAAATATTACAAGAGGGTTTACACAAGGGTCCACCGGGGTCACCAATAGCTCAAAGAACCAACCTCGGCTGGATTGTTTTTGGAGAAATTAGCATCAAGACAAACCCAAATGAAAAATGCTTTATGGCGATCAATGAAGATGTAGATGTTAAGGATTTATTAAAAACAATGTGGGAAGTTGACACGGATACAAAAAGAAAATTTACCAAAGAAGAACAACTTTGCGAAGAAATTTATGAGAAAACACACACGCGAAACGAGGAAGGTCGATACGTTGTAAAACTACCGTTTAAAACAGACAGACTAAGGTCACCTGAAGGGAAGACAAGAGAAATAGCGCTTAATAGATTTCTTCAACTTGAGAGAAGACTGGACAAAAATCCTGAAATGAAAGAAGAATACACAAAGGTTATCGAAGATTACAAAAAACTAAAACACATAGAAGAAGTACCATATAATGAATTGCATACAAAGAAATCAGTGTACTTACCCCACCACGCTGTAGTCCGCAACGATAAGGAAACAACGAAGACTCGCGTCGTTTTTGATGCTTCTTGCAAGGGCTGTAACGGAGTTTCACTCAACGATGAACTACTATCAGGTCCGGTATTGCAAGACGATCTTCGCAGCTTGATAATGAGATGGCGTACACATGCAATATGCTACGTTTCGGACATACAGAAGATGTATAGAATGATACTTGTGGCCAAAGAAGATGTTGATTTCCAAAGAATATTATGGCGAAACAGTGCTTCAGAAAATGTTCAAGATTTAAGGATTCTGACAGTTACCTTTGGTACAACATCAGCACCATACCTAGCTGTTAAAACGCTTATGAAACTAGCTGATGATGAAGGTGCTCAATATCCTGAAGCGGCAAGGGTACTACGCGAAGATTTGTATATGGATGACGTCATGTCAGGAGGAGATACTCTAGAAGAGGCCATCAAAATCAGCAGAGACTTGAAGAATGTACTACATCGAGGTGGCTTCGAGCTTAAAAAATGGTCTTCCAACAACTTGGAATTTATGAAGACTATAGAGCCAAGTGAGAGATCTATGAATGCCCGGTTGAACATAAATATTGACGGTACTGTGAAGGCACTAGGCGTGCAGTGGAATCTAGGTACTGATAAGTTTGAGTACAATTTGAACCTTTCTCCACTTGCAGTGACTGTGACCAAAAGAACTATCTTGTCAGATCTACAGAAACTTTTCGACCCACTCGGTTGGATTGCACCATCCATCGTACAGGCAAAAATTCTTTTACAGAAACTTTGGCAAACCAAGCTTGATTGGGATGAAGAGATGGATTCAGTTCTAAAGGAAGAATGGACGACCATACGAGCAGATCTCTTCAACGTTAATGAAATACGTATTGAACGTTGGCTAGGAACACTACGGGCCAGAAATGACTGCATACAAATTCATGGGTTTTGTGACGCATCAATGAAAGCGTACGCAGCTGTAGTTTACTGTCGTGTACACGATCCAGCAGGCAACATAAAAACTACAATTATAGCTGCAAGAACTCGCGTCGCTCCATTAAAGACAGTGTCCTTGCCTCGACTCGAGTTGTGTGGAGCTCTCCTGCTGTCAAGATTATTAAAACAAATTTCCACTGCGATGAGAATCTCAAGGTCTCGTATAGTTGCATGGACTGATTCAACAATAGTTATTGCGTGGATAAAGGGAGAACCTAGTAGATGGAAGGCTTTTGTTGCAAACCGAGTGGTTGAAATTACAGATAATGTTCCTGAAAATCAGTGGTACCATGTACAATCCCACGAAAACCCGGCAGACGTAGCATCCAGAGGAGCCCTTGTGACAGAGTTAAAAACGTGTAATTTATGGTGGAATGGGCCAGAATGGCTTTCAAGAGAAGATATTAATTACACCGCACCAGAAGTTATTCCCACTGATTTGGAACAGAAAACAGCTATACAAACATTCACGATACGTGAAACTGAAGAACAAAATAAAAGTTTATCGAAACAATTTGATCAATTTAATTCATTAACAGAACTAGTAAGAAGCTTATCATTATGTAGAAGATTTTTAAGACAAAATATATTAAAAGAAGACATTAGCGGAACAATCACAACAGAAGAGTTACAAGGTTCATTAAATATTTGTATAAAAATGGTACAGGCTGAGGAGTTTACAGCAGAAATTGAATCTTTAAAGAGAGGTAAACAAGTTAAGAGAGCTAGCATCTTGAAGACATTAGACCCGTACTTAGATTAAGAACAAATACTCAGGGTGGGCGGACGCCTCCGGCATTCGAATTTGACAGATGAATGTAAACACCCCATCATTTTGGGTATTAAGAACAACCTAACACCCTTGATTATTGCCGATGCACATGTAAAAACTCTGCACGGAGGAATGCAATTAATGTTGTGCTACCTTAGATCTAAGTACTGGATAATCCGTGCTAAGTCCTTAGTCAAGAAATATGTTCATCGTTGCTTGGTGTGCGCCAAACATAATGCTGCCGTTAAAACACAAGTAATGGGCGACTTGCCGAAATCACGGGTGACACCAGCACGACCTTTTTTACACTCTGGCGTTGACTTTGCTGGACCACTGCAAATACTGCAACGCAAGGGTAGAGGAGCCAGGACGCACAAGGCGTATATATCTGTTTTCATATGTATGGCTACTAAAGCCATACATTTAGAGCTAGTAGGAGATTTAACCTCCGCAGCATTTATCGGCGCATTTAAAAGATTCTGTGCACGAAGAGGAAAATGTGCACACTTGTGGAGTGACCAGGGCAGGAACTTCGTTGGCGCGAATAAGGAGCTGGTAGCCCTGTGGAAAGAAGCATGTCTTGAGTTTTCTGGAGAAGTTGCTGATTCACTTATCTCCGATGGCACCCAGTGGCACTTCATTCCTCCTTATAGTCCAAATTTCGGCGGCCTCTGGGAAGCGGGAGTCAAATCGGTCAAGTTTCATCTAAAACGTATACTTAACAGAAACTTGACGTTTGAGGAGATGACCACCGTACTCTGTGAGATTGAGGCTTGCTTAAATTCTAGACCGCTGTGCCCGCGAGACGACTTGGATAATGAGAACATTGAACCACTAACGCCTGGTCATTTTTTGATTGGAGAATCGCCAATTGTTGTACCAAGTCCAAATTTACAAAACGTTAATGTGCAACATCTTTCGCGTTGGCAGTATACGCGAAAATTATTGAATGATTTTTGGGCCAGGTGGCAACAAGAATACCTGTGCAGACTGCAGCAACGCCCAAAATGGCTTAAACGAGAGAAGGACTTTGAAGTTGGGAACATTGTTTTGATTAAACAAGAAAACCTGCCTCCCGGAAAATGGCTACTAGGACGGATAATAGACAAACATCCGGGGCCAGACGGTTGCACTAGAGTGTATAGTGTCAAGAGCGGAGACAGTGTAGTGAAGAGAACCGTTACTAAATTATGTCCCTTACCAATCATTACTAATTGTGATTAAGTAATTTTGTAGATATACACATTTAATCTTTGTTGTTTCTTGCTGTTGCCCGAGTTTTTAAAGGACTCGTATAGTCCTTTGGTGGGCGGCATGTTGGATTATGTAGTTTGATTCAATATGATTTTAGTAGATACCTAATTACAACCATACAGTCCACATTTACGACAACTTATGTATTTCATTCATAACATAGCCGCCTTCCTATTTAATCTGATGTTTGTACCTTGTTAGAGTAGTAGCAAAATAAACTTGTCAAAAGACACACGTTTGTTTCGTTGGTCCGCCTGCACAACCTAAATTGAACCTTAAAGCCTACAACAACACCTACCACTGTTTGTCTCTGCTTCACCCAAAGGTTGACTGGTGGAAAATGCCAATAGCATTAAGTCCGCCTCTGTACTTTGTGCTTGAAGTGTTAAATAAATAATCTAGTAGTAAAACATAACGCCTGCGCCATTTTTCTTATACCACATCCAAAGACAACATCAAAGCTTTTCTCTGCGAATGTCAAAACAACTATTTCGCTCACAAATAATGTTGATTTTATTATAGTAACTCGATGTGATGTCTTCGTTTGTTCCGACGGAACAAATATAGTAAATATACATATTTATAGTATAATGGGTTTTAGTATTGTGTTTGTTTGACGAAAACAATTGAATGGAGAAACACAAAGATTAGGATAGGATTACAATAATCAAATTGAATATTTTTTGAAATATCTGTCGCTGAAAGGTGTCAATGTCAAATCATTTATTTTTAATCATTTGCTTTTGGTTGAACCTCGTTGGTCTAGTAGTCGTCAAAGTGACTGGTGAGCACGAAGTCTTGGGTTTAATTACTAGGTTGGGCAATGTGTTATTGAATTTTTCTATCAAGTGTTTCTCAGAAACAGTCATGGAGTATGGATTCATGTCTGGTTGATGGCAATAGGCTTGCCCTCTTTTGCCAGACACTTAAACATAAATGGCGAAATAGGGGTGTATTTTGTACGCTCACTGTTCGATATTTATGCTGTTGAATTGAGGGTAGATTTGCACCACTGAACTCAATCGCCAGCGGTGAGCTGCTCGTGGGCTCAGGTAGCTTATGAGCGTTGAACTGAACTGACGTTTCCTTTATTGACTGTATCAAAACCTCATCGTTATACGTTATAACAACTTTATTGTGTTTGTGAACTCACTGCCGTGTAGTGTGCTTCTTCCGAGACCTATTGAACCTAGGTCAGCCGTGCTTACCCTGGAAACCCACCCTGGACTCTGTGGCGTGCTGTGTATGCCTGGAGCCGAGCTTCAGCCCCCTGGTCGAACGGAGGTAAGTGGTGTTCAATCAGCCTTCTTGGAAACAGCAGAAACGAACTTTTCCATCCTCAGATACTATAATTACATATATCCAAAACTACACAAAAACCTGCCAGTAAAATTTCTTTTAAAAAGATTGTAAAAACTGCACACTCACAGTACTTCTGTCCAACCCTTCGCAGATTGCAGGCGTCATGTTTTGTTATATGGATTTTAGTAACGTGTTTCTTTGAAGATTTAAATTGTATTGAGGTAGACAGAGAATCGAAGGTCGCTCACAATGGGCCTCATTCGATGGATTAAAGTCACCCAAAGGGTAATGGAGAGGGCTATGGTCGGAGTTTCGATGTGTGACGTGATTGAATCAGAAATGAAGACATCCGCAAGAGAACCAAGGTTACCGACGTAGCCCGAAGAATTGCCAAACTGAAGTGGCTGTGGGCAGGGCACATTGCTCGCAGAACGGATGTCCGATGGGGCCGAAAAGTTCTGGAGTGGCGACCGCGAACCGGTAGACGTTGCGTTGGAAGGCCTCCCACTAGGTTGACTGATGACCTGGTGAAGGTTGCGGGGATCCGCTGGATGCGAGTCGCACGGGACCGGTCAGTGTGGCGACACTTGGGGGAGGCCTATGTCCAGCAGTGGACGTCTTTCGGCTGGAATGAGGATGAATGATGAGACAAGGAATGGGATTGTAATACAACAATCCTGTTTCACGTTTTTTTTTAATAATTATTGAATAACTTATTTTGAAAACTCATATTTAGGTTTCCAAATTTTTCCAAGGGGTAAAAATTGAACTCTATTACTAAGAGGACACTGTCCATCTGTCTGTCTATCTGGCTGTCTGTCACCAGGCTGTATCTTATGAACCGTGATAGCTAGACAGTTGAAATTTTCACAGATGGTGTATTTCTGTTGCCGCTATAACAAAAAATACTAAAAACAGGAATAAAATATATATTTATTGGGGGCTCCCATACAACACAAGTGTTTTTTTTTTACTTAATGATCTGCGGACTAGCGCACGAAGGGTTCCGTCCCTTCGTGCGCTAGTCCGACTGGCAGTTGGCCGGTTTTTTATTGGTATCTACTTACGAATGTCAAGAATTTACAACAAAATATTTTCGTTTTTTAAATTTCACTACGAAAAGAGTGAGTAATTTTATTTGGCATAATTACCTTTGGCAAAGTTAAAATTTCGCATAATTTCTTTTGGCATAACGTTTATTTAGAGTGACGATTATTTGGTAGAATTTCATTTGGCATACTATGAAGATGGCAGAATTTCATTTGGAATAATTTTATCAAGCATATTGTCATTTCTATAAATAAGTATTTTAACTTTAAATTAAAATTAAAATATCGTCGTAAAAAGTCAATATGTTGTGCTCAGATGTTGGTGACAGAAACGAATCGCTGCAAAACCGACTTTACGTAGTCTTGTCTGCTCTACCCCTAGAGTGTAATTTAAGCCCGCGTAGGCGCGGAAGGACGAGGCGGCCCGTGAGCTGAGGAGTAAGTGGTTTTAACGCTCGCCGCCGTGGCTGAGGCCAGCAAGCCGAAGCTGCGGTGGTGAGCGTCAAACTATCTGCGACGATAAGCTCGCGTGGGACCGCCGGAGCGTGACAGAAACCATGCCTGCTGCATGCTTGCTTGCATGCTCGCATGCAGGCATGGTGTATGCTTGTTTGCATGCTTCTTATAAGTAAGAAATACCAAATTATTCCAACTATGAATTTTTTGTATTGTGATAGATGTCTTTCAATTATTATGGATATAAAATGTATGCCAAAAGATGATTCTAACTGTAAACTTTCTGAGATATAATGCGCAGCCGGACTCCTCTTATGTATCATTTTAAAATAAAAATGCATAATTCATTATATGAGGGAATGGGGTAAAATCCAACACGCGGGCCCAGTGCGGGTTGCTAGATGTCACATGTCTTCAAATGTTTTTGTTCTAGGGCATGCCGGCTTCCTCACGCTGTTTTTCTTCACCGTTTTGAGAGCTAATTACATAAAGTCTGCCTGGGTTCGAACCCACGACTTACGGTTCGTGAGGCGGGGCTGCCTCCACTGGGTCACCAGTGCTCTCAATGTTAATTATTAAATAAATGTAACTGTTATAGATATCTTTGAAAATATTACGTAAGAGACTGATTAACAAAGTTGAAAACAAATTGAATCACAATGTAAATTATTCAGTTTACTTTAAACTAACTGAAAAACAAAAATATTTTCAGTTGCTCAGAAGTGCGGAGAAAAAAACAAACACAATTGTTTTTTTTTGGGAAAATTTGAAGGCAAAGTTAGTGTACCTAGTCTATGTTTAATTTAGTTAACAATTCGGTTTATTTAAATAAAAGTGAATTCGTTTTATAAGGCCTTTCTGTTATTCTGGCCTTAATGGCATTATGTCCGTTTTCACTACCAGACAACTAAATCTTGAAATTCTAGATTTTATTTTGTTCTTTTCTGTTTTCAATTCAATTTCAGGGGTTTTATTTTTTTTGGCACGTATCCCTAATTTTTTTTTGGGACATGACGTGCATAGAAGAAATAATTAACAAAAATCATACATCGCATAACAAATATTATAAATACACAGGACAGAAACAAAGAAAAAAGAATAAAAAAATAACAGCTTGCACGTTGTGACTGCGACAAGCAGATTACCACTCAGCATGATGCTGTGCTATAGGGGGCCCACAGCACAGCGCTGGTCTAAGCTATCTTTATAAAATAAAAGTCAGTTATTTCTTATAACATCAGCTATCTCCCAGTAAAAGTCCCGTCAAAATCGGTAGAGGCGTTTCGGAGATTAGCCGGAACAAACAGGAAGAAAGAAAAAAATTTAAAACAAATGTGTTTTTGGTAAAAGTGCCGTATCTACTTTCATATGTATTTAGTAATAAGCAATAGACAAACACTACAATTTTATTTATTTTATAGATAAGAGTAGAGGAAGACCAAAGAATCGATAGATGGACTGTGTAAAGGATGATATGGCTAGAAAGGAGGTGTCTGATGAGATGACGAGTAATAGAGAAGTAAGGAAGAAGAAGCCATGCTGCGCCGACCACAAATAAATTGGGGGGTACTATGGACAGGAAAATGATGATTTTATTCGTATTTTTATATATTTTCAACCAACTAGCTTAACTTGGGTACGGTCTTAGGAGATATTCCCATCTTTGCCTTTTCCCAGCTATGTTGGGGTCGGCTCCCAGTCTAAACAGTTGCAGCTGAATACCAGTATTTTACATGGAGCGACTGCCCTCCACAACCCAGTTAGTACTGGGTAATATGACACCCCTTGCTAAAACTGGTTGTCAGACTTTCGGGCCACTGACTACCTGTAACGACTAGCAAAAGTCCACAAATGACAGCCGGGACTAACGGCTTTAAGTGCTTTCTAAGGCACGAAGGAAACTTGGTATGGTCACCCATCCAAGGTCTGACCTAGGCAAGCTTTGCTTAACCTTGAAGATTGACCCGTGCGGATGTTATTATTTAACTGCGAGGAAAAAACAGCCTATTATAAGATAGGATACGAAAACTAGGTAGTTATTAGATTTAAATCTCACGGCCTACAAATTAATTGGAACCTCAAGACCTTGGATTAAAGTCGCCCTTAGTGTAACATGAAGGTATAATCCTCACCATTCAATCATCTTCAGGTTTCCTCAGGGACGTATTTGGTTTAGAGAACTACCAATCCTTAAATCCAACCCCGGAAACTTTAAAAAAACTATCTTATTGCGTTTATGTTAGGGTTGAAACTAAAAACTTAATTAGTAAAGAAAGAGGATAACTTTTTGTAAAGTAAAATTAAACTAACGCGGTGTCCTGCGTGAGCGACGAATACGAGGCGACGCGACGCTGCGAACGCGACGAACGCGATCACGCAACGGCATTCCCTGCTTGCGGCCTATATGACAGTCAGCAGCGAGACGCGACGTAACACGTACTTGTTTTGAGGGCGACCAGACGCGTCACCACGAAAAAACTTAAAAACGAGCAAAATTGTACTGTACTTCTCCATGATTCGAGAAGTAATGACCAACATCACGTAGGACATTTGTCGCGTGTAGCATCGCGTAGCATTATGTCGCGTCGTGTTGCGTCGCATCGCATCGTATTCGTCGCTCACGCAGGACACCGCGTTACATACGGGCGAAGAACACATTATGTAGCTACTTTTCACATTATTAGAAATAACAGGCTCGCAAAACTGAACATTCTTTATAATACTGTATTCATAAATTAAATTCATAGCATTTAGCTATATTAATCTGAATTTATTTTTAAATTGAAAATTAACGACACTTTTTCAGTGACTGTCAATTTTTCCGACCCGAAAATCGAATTCAGGAACTCATGCTCACCAGTTACGATTGCTACCACTAGACTTACGTGACAGTAACACAATTCCTTCCTTCCTTTATCGTGTGGTTAGTGCCTAACCTGGTGTCAGAGTTTTTATACCACCCATGGGCCTCTGACTTGGCTTTGGCCGTGGAGAAATATCTCTCTGGCATGCTGGTTTCCTCACGATGTTTTCCTTCACCGAAGCAAGTGATCATTATTCAATACGCACATGAATCCGAGGTGCGTGTCATTGGTTCGAACTCGACACCTATGACTTGGTAGTCCGACAGTCACACCACTAGACACTACTAGTAACACAATAATATTAATTTATTCAATAACATCATAGACAGCCCGACTTGATCCACTTTGTTTGCTTGTGCCAAGCTCCACGTTCTTTGCCAGCCTCATGAGCCACTTAAAACACTTTTAAATTTTTTTCGCGTATGATTGCCGCTAGAGGTGCTAGTGTAGCGGAAGGGCACCGAAATGTCAGATGTCATAGAAAGTTTACGCGTTGCATGCTTTTTAACCGACTTCAAAAAAGGAGGAGGTTATATGTTCGTGTGCAGGTTTTTTTTTTTTTAATTTAAGTTACCTGATTTCTCCCCCAATAGCCAATAGCTACGACATAAATGTTAGTAAAAATAATTTCTAAAGCTATTAAGACATTCGCGTACGGTCATCATTATCTCATGACGCTGAGCTGATGAAGGACGGTACAACTCTTTAACGTTTAGGAGTTAGGTGATTTCTTGTTCTAGAATAATATATAAATAATACGACTTGTCGATATCGATAGTTGATTTCTCTAGAGACAACAGAGTGAGTGCTAGAAACTAGAAGACGTATTAATCATTTTAACCGACTTTAACAAAAGAATTGTTGTTGGCACTTAGACGCCTATTTAATAATGTAAAATATATGTCTATCATGGCGACATGGGAACAACTAAAAATGGAAAAATATGTTTTTTCAAGTCAAGCTCCAGAAGTAGGTGACTAAAACACAAAATCAATCAAACAAAGGTCACTGACTTCGAAGCTTGACCTTTGTTTAATTGATTTGGTGTTTTTGTCACCGGCTTCTGAAGCTAAAGTTATTCTTCACTTTTTTGTGTTTTGGTTAGTAATTTTTTTAATTGTGTTTTTTTGAAGTCGGTTTTATTTTTTGTTTATCACGTATTTTTACTCATATTCACGATTATGGTCTAGATTAAGCTAATCCTGATTAATTATGACTTTAAGTAGCAACTTAGGATCTTATTTGTTAGTACTTAGAGGTAAAATGATTTTTAAATGTTTCATGCTTGCTAATTTTAGGGAGAATATTGTAAATAAACGTATCTGAAGTTTACACTATGTTGTTTTATGTAATAAAATAAACTTTTTATAAAGTTATTGGTACTGTAAAGAATAAAATAGAATTACAGACTCTACGCGACAGTGGCGCCATCTGGTGAGCTCAAAAACGATAGCCGTCATTACACACGCTCTATTTTTAATTCATCTCTCTCTCATCTAACCAAATTGTTTTGGAAACTGCACTTCAGTTCATTATACCTATTTTAAGTGGCCGTTTAGTTTCTGTAGTTAATTAAAAACTAGTAATGAAAAGGTTGCTCCGTTGGTCTAGTGGACTGCTGACCACGAGGTCTTGGGTTCGATTCCCAGGTCCGGAAAAATGTTATTGAGAGTTTTCATCAGGAATTGTCAGTAGCAGCCGCAGAGGCTGGATTTGTGCCCAGTTAATGGCGTTAGGCTCGCCCCTTTTACATGGGACTTAAATATAGCTGGCGAAATGTGGGTGTACTATTAGGTACACCTCTGCCTGACTCCTCTGAGATTGTGATGTTATGTTATGTTATATTTAATTTATTCAGTAACTAGCTGTAGCCCACGACCTTCGTTCGCGTGAAATTATTATAAAAAAATATTACTTTCCTTTTTTAATCAAATTTTGTTACCAATTTCAAGGGGTTTATTTTTTTTGCGCGGAACCCTAATATTTAAAAAAAATAAAAGTAGCCTACGTTAGACCTTATAACACCAGTTATCTGCCAGTAAAAGTCCCGTCAGAAACAACCATGTCCGGTGAGGACCTGCGTCAGGCGGAAGGTGAGGGCGCCGTGGCGCCTCTCGAGCCACTCCTCAAAGAGGGGACTTACCGCCATTATAGTGGCGTGCCCTGCACGGGGTTGCGACAGTCGCTCTCTCCATGTCGCCATGAGATCACGCCGGAAGTCTGTCCGCTGAGCGACAATTTGCCGCGGCAGCGGAGTTTCCCCCCGGCGTAGTGCCTCCACGCGCCACTCGTGCAGGCGCGCGAGGACTATCGCCTCCAGATCCCATGGCGGCAATCCGGCAAGGAGGCTCGCCGCCTCGCCGGAGATCGTGCGGTACCCCTGGATTAGCCTTACGGCTACCACCCTTTGGGGCGCGTTCAGATAATGGGCGGCTCGCCGCCTCAAAGAACGCGCCCACACCGGGGCCCCGTAAAGGGCCATGGACCGCACGACCCCCGCGTAGAGCCTCCGGCAGGAGGCGTTTGGACCCCCCAGGTTGGGCAAGAGCCGCCTGAAGGCAGCCCCGGCCCGTTCCAGTTTGGGGGCCAAACGTCGGAAATGCTCCACGAAGTTCCACCGGCTGTCGAGGACGAGACCTAAGTACTTCAACGTCGGCTCGACGCCGATGGGAACCCCTCCTACCGTCAGCATGGATCCCGACGGTGGCGCATTCCGAGGCCCATGAAAGCACATGGCCTCGGACTTGTGCAACGCCACCTCGAGACCCAATTGCCGGATCCTCTCCGCGACTATCGCAACCCCGCGAGTCATCAGCTCGGCCGCCGCCTCGTGCGACCTCCCTTGCGCCAGTACCAGCGTGTCGTCAGCGTAGCAAACTACGCTGACGCCGTCAGGGAGGTCGGCGCGCAGCACCCAGTCGTAACCGATGTTCCACAAGGGCGGCCCCAGAACCGATCCCTGTGGAACACCGCACGACATCTCTCGCCGGTTCCACTCTCCGCTGCAACCAGGGTAGATGACGTCCCCGCCCGCTACTTGAATACAATTATCTCTTTCCTCTAACCAAATGTTTTGGAAGCTACATTGTCTGCTCGTACCACCTAATTTAAGTGGCCAGTTAGTTTCAGTTGCTTTTGTTTCAGTTCTCTATCTAATTAAAACACTAAATGAATGCAGTGTGCATTTTAAATTAACATTGTTCTATTTTAATGTCTTTTTTTGGTAATTACAAAGCTAATGTTGTGTGCGGATAGTGGTATTGTATTGATAAAACCACATTATAATATTTAAATAATCCAGTAAAGAAATGCTAAAAACTTCTGTTACTGTATTTCTAATTGCCAGTGTGTGTAAATATATGCTGGATGAATTTTGTAACACTTAAGAGCTTTAACGTCGTATGGCATTTCATATTATCATAATTCGTACTTTCTTATCGTCTCTTTAAAAAAAAAGATAGTTGGATTTTAGATTTTCCATAGAAATAGAAATTTCCATTTTTTTTTTAAGGACAAGGACATTTCAAAAAGTTCTTTCTCAAATTTTTAGACATAATGTATCCTGCTTATGCGTATGAAGTTTCATTAAAATCGGTTCAGTCATTTCGGAAAAAAAATCAAGTATTTTTCAAGTATACGCCGTACGTTAACGCTCTTGAGTGTATCAGTTTAAAACTTACATTGTATTTCTGCTTTCTAAGGGATAAACTTGGGATAAAAGCGTTGGATTATGTTTGTTTTAAAATATTACAGTAGATAATTATGCTGTTTTGTACAAGATACTTCTGTGCAGAACTCACTCAAGTGAACTCACACAATTCGAAAGCGAACTCATTTGTTTTCGAAGTATTATTCGGATTATTTTAATTTTAGGAGCAGCGGTGGCTCAGTGGTCGTGGCCCCGATTTACAAGCAGTAAGCCGAGTATTCAAACACAGGTAAGCGCTTTACTTTGTGTAATTTATTTCATCACCATTGCTCTCAAAAAGGTGAAGGTAAACATCCCCACGATGTTTAACCGGCATGTCCTAGAACCAAAATTCGAAGACATGTGACATCTACCAACCCGCACTGGGCCCACGGCTATAGGCTGATTATGCTTATGCATCGCAGATTCAAAATGAAACGCCGTTCGAAATCCGAAGTGATGATTACCGAAGAATACTTCTGGGCCCAGAGGCCCAAGGAACCATCAGAATGGTTCCTTAGTCTAGGTTTAATATGTCCAAAAACAAAAAAAAAATGTTTCTTATTTCGTTTACATTATAACTTAAGACTAATCTTACCGTCTCAAACTCATGATGGCACTCCGGTTCTTTTCAAATCCACAAAATCACTTTTAGTCACAGCTATCAGTCACTTTTTGTTAAGCGTCAACAGTAAACATCGAATGGCTTTTAAAAGCTCTTTCACTATTCACAGAATCTGTACCGTTTATTTAGAAGGACTGAAAAACAAAATAAAAAGTAAATAATGTTTTGTTTTTCACTTTTTTGCAGTAAAAAAACAAAATGATATTTCGATACCTATTACAAGTTTTTGGGGCTATAGTAAAATGATTATTCTGTTTTGTAAGAAAAACAATAGCCTGCGTTTTTGTTTGTTTTTTTTTTACATTTTTTTGGAAAAAGAAAATGGCGTGTCGCATTAGATCGCTTCCTTAGGATTAAAGTGGGAAAACAGAGGTTTCGAAAAATCTGGAGGTCATAATGAGAGGATGACTCACGCTAACCGTAACACGGGTTCATGACATTTTAATGGTAAGTAATATTGGCATACGACTACAGGAAAAGATGGAGCCTCCTTTTATTTTTTTTAAATTATTATTTAGTGTTATAGCGGCAACAAAATACATATTCTGTGTTTTTTTTTAATTGTCTATCTATTACGGATCGTGAAATACAGCCGACAGATGCACGGACAGCAAAGGCTTATTAATAGGGTCCCGTTGGTTACCCTTCGGGTACAGAACCCTATAAAGGAAATATGACTCAGAAAGAAAGCAAAAAATCAACTCCATGTTTGTTTCTTTTATGCATTTTGACAAATAGATAAGGAAAGAATATGAGATATGGAGGGATGGAAGAATATAATTTAAGGGAGATGAATAAATTTGTATATGAGTTGTTATAAAAGTTTGTTGCTTATGCAACTTTTTTTTATCCTTATTATGCTTGCCTTTAGCCGCAACTCACATGAAGTCAAGCGATCACATTACGGCCTAGGAGGGAAGCTTGCCTAGAGAAGAAACCGATTCACTCGAACCTTGAATAGATCTAGATTATAATGATAAGTGAATAACATACATACGTCTTAATGAATTTATATTTGCAGATTATAGATTTTATGTGAAGATGTCTCAATCAATAAAAAAGGTGTAACAAGACCCTTAACGAAGCCGAAAGGCACTTGTTCTCCCCATCATTGCGATCATTTTTTTATTCTTAACCATACCCGGGAACCTTCTAGTTACGGAGATATTGGAGGTCAAAGTTCCAACTTTTTACAAGTATTTTTTTAAATACATATTTTTAACGTAAAAACACCTTCACGACCCCCGTACTATTCAATCTGTTTTGAGTGCGTTACACTGAGTACTACCGTAAAAAGTGATTTTTCACCCCAAAAAAAAAGTCATTTCCCAGCAATAATTTTTGTGTAAAGTTACTTAGTTTGATGTACATAATGCTTGGTTGACGGCTTCGTTAAGGTTCTGTTACACCCTGTAATACTAAATTTCAACGTTTCTTATAAAATTTGCTTCTTGTCTCTTTACTTGACTCAGATGGTTGCACTACAAAAAACCTGTGCTTAAAATACATATAAAATCAGAGAAACTGCTGGCAATCTATGTGTTAACCTTTCTAAATATTGGAAGCGCTTCCGAGATTCGTTTCCCTCATCCATTTATTATAAGATTATCTATTCCAGGTATCCAGTACTAACTGGGTTGTGGAGGCCGGATAGGCAGTCGCTCCATGCATATTTGCTCATACATTGCTATTATTCATCGTTTTTTTATTAATATAATGTGTCACTGTTTGTTTTCCCCAAAAACAAAATAAAATAAATAAAAATAAAAACATGCCGTATTAAGAGGGGTAACGTCGTACGGCATTTCATAAAAACTTTGAAGTCAGATTTTTTCGAAATGACAGAACGATTTTAATGAAACTTCATACGCTTATGCAAGATACAATCATAATCTAAAAAATCGAGAGAAAACTGTTAGAAATGACTTAAAAAAAAAGATAATTGTATTTTAGATTTTCCATAGAAAGATAAATTGTTAATTATCTTTTTTTTTATACATTTCATTTCGAAAAGTTCTCTCTATAATTTTTAAACATAATATTATGTATCCAGCTTAAATGTATGAAGTTTCAGTCATTTCTTATTCGTCGATAGCTCCTACAGCAAATTGGATACTATTGGACAAGGTTCTAGGTTGTAATAGTACCTAGTGAATATTTGTTGGACCTCTGCCCACCTTTTATGGTAAACAAGATCGTAAAAATCTAGAAAATGATAGCATTTGTCTGGATAGTTTATGTAAGGAGGATTTGCTATTGTTTTTGTAGATTCTAACCTTCTTTGTGATCATCACTGTGACCTCTGAGTAAGAAAAGTAATTATATATATAACAAGGTATATCTTCTTGCATAAAAATATTTTTTTTAAGCGTACGTTATTCGTAAGTTATACTTCTGTATCTTTTGTTGTTTTTGCTTTTTTTTTTTTAATATATGAAAATGAAAATAAAATGTTTTTTTTTATTGTTTTGACCAAGTTTTTTCTTACAAACTAGTGTTTTGAGTTTCCTTTTAGGCGTCTAAAGCCTGTGTTAGGAGACTCCACTCTTCATATAGTATTCAATAAAGCTAAGGCTTATTAATTTGGCACTAGTGCATGATCAATCAATTTTTATTATACAGGGTGTAAACAGACCCTTAACGAAGCCGTCAACCAAACATTCTGTACATCAAACTATGTAACTCTACGCAAAAATGATTACTGGGAAATGACTTTTTTTGGGGTGAAAAATCACGTGTTACGGTAGGACTCAATGTAACACACTCAAAACATTATGCTGATTGATGCAGTGAATAGTACGGGGGTTGTGGAGGTATTTAAAGTAATGTTGAAATATTAAAAACTTACACAAGAACAAAAGTGCCCTTCAACTTTGTTAAAGGTAATTTTACACCAATCATATCAAGCCATATTTACTTGCGTAAAAAAAAACATTGTTAAACTTACGTTTTTTATAACTTATATTTTTTTTAAATCTAAGTCATTTCAATCATTTTTTTAATATAAATTATTAAAATAACATGTTAATCATAATCAGCTGCCTAGCCTATATCCTATAATGTTAAGGTCGACTTCCAGTCTAACCGGATGTACCTGATTATATGTATTTTACACGAAGCAACAGCCAGTCTGACCATCACAAGCCAGTAATGTCATATTTATTTCATTTAATAATTCTATCGAAGCAAAGACAACGTTGTTAAAAAATCTATTTCAGTATGGTTTGGTTCTATTTTCGGAGTAAACCTCCAGTTTCAAATATGTATGTCCCGAAAATCAAATTCAAAATACAAAAAAAGCTCCGATGGACTGAACTTTATAACAAAACAGAAAGTAAAGTTTTTTGTAAGCAAAGCACATTTAATACAAAATAAAAATTAAACAAAGCCTTTTTTTTCACAAAACACTTGCATTCACAAAATCAACCACCATGTATACAACACGACAAACATAAACACCCTGTATAATATCAGTTCGTATTTTTTTACCGAATTTGTCCGAAACAACTTTGATGCCCGAACCTCACCGGCGAACTGAAACCTCGTACGATTTCAGAACCTATTCCTGAAAACAACTTCAAATGAAAATTAACTTTACTCCCTTGAACATAAAGCCCAAATTCCTCTGCTGTAACTAATTTACAAGTCACCCTTATTCGTTTGGGTGAGTTTGTTCAGAGAAATGTTTACTTTAACTACGTTATGCTAGGGTTGCTTTTAGAATGTGGAGACGCAATTGCAGTACAATACAAAATTAGCTGGAGGTTTCACTAGTTTCGATTGTGGTTTTACTCGTTATATTTATTTCCGCATGTTTTTTTTTCTATTTCCGTAGTATGTTAGAAAGAGCAATCAATATCGTTAACACTATACGTATTTGTTTGAATCTTTCTTTCACTCAAAAACGGTTTTAAAAAGACTATTTTTTTTTTTTTTGTTGAACCGTCGTTTTTTATGTTTGAACAACAACTAAATACTTATATAGAGTGATCAATGCCATAGACAAAAGCCATAGAGCTAGCAATAACAAGGAAGTTAAACAGTTTTCCTATATCGTGTGGTTAGTGCCTAACCTGGTGTCAGAGTTTTTATGCCACCCATGGGCCTTTGACTTGACTTTACATGCCGTCGAGAAATATCTCTCAAGGATGCTGGTTTCCTCACGATGTTTTCCTTCACCGAAGCAAGTGATAATAATACAATACGCACATAAATCCGAAAAATCAGAGGTGCGTGCCTTGGGCTCGAACTCGAGACCTATGACTTGGCAGTCCGACGGTCACACCACTAGGCTATCACTGCTAAACCGTGTTGGCAGTACACTACATTACAATTTAATTTGATACTAAATGACAACAATTTTATTTACAGTCAAGTCTTATGGTGGAAAGTGCGAGGGTAGCCCGCGAATTTATTAATGAAATAATCATTTAATGATTATCTATACTAATATTGTAAAGCTGAAGAGTTTGTTTGTTTGTTTGTTTGTTTGAACGCGCTAATCTGACGAACTACTGGTTCGAATTGAAAAAATCTTTTAGTGTTCGATAGCTTATATATCGAGGAAGGCTATAAGCTATATATCATCACGCTACAATCAAAAGGAGCTGAGCATTAATGAAAAATGTTGCAAAAACGGGGAAAATTTATTATCTTTGAGAGCTTCCGTTGCGTGCGCCGGTTAAACGGTTAAAGTTGCACAAAAATAATGTTTGAGGGAATTATTCCTCTTAAAAATGTCTGAAAAAAGTCCGCGACAGCACATGCCTATCTTTTAAGGTTGACTGACAATAATCATTTTTATGATTTAAAAATTTGGCCAAAAATAGTGCTTTATTTGCAAAGGTATTTTTACTGACATAGTATTAATCCTTATAAAAATAAATATGTTAGTCATCTTTAGCGTTCAATTGTGACCAAAATTGCCCTTTACATCATTCAATTTAGATGAATATCATAGGAGATATCACAGTTTTAAAATAACTCCGCATCAAAATAATGACCCGCGCGCACTGCGAGGCGGGCGTTCATGTTGTTGGGAAAACCAATGTGATAAGATTCAATGCACAAATATTGTGCGGAACTTTGAGAAGGTTTTAGATTTTGTTTTATTGTAATCAGTGCTCTCTATCAGAAGATTATCAATTTAAAGTGTTCAAGAAGAACTTACCATCATTGTGTAAGGTACATGCAACGACATCTATTGCACCAAAATGGTACTAATTAATAAAAATGTGCTCACAAGATAACTTTTAAATCGGTTGACCAGCTTTACAAAAAAGTTCTGATAGCAAAAAGTACTCTAGATTAGTCTACATGACGCTGTAGACCCTGTAGTGTGTGTTCGATCGCTTTACATGCATTATATTTTAGCGGCTTAATTTCGTGCTCGATAGATGGCGCTATTAATTTCACTCCATTTTCTGAATCGGGGTGTTAAGTTTTCCGTGAAAGAATGACCCTCGCCCGTGTCAAATGTCTGAAGCTTGGTTTTTTAACCAACGAAACAAAAAGAGGAGGTTCTCAATTCGACGCGTCTATATTTTTTTAATTTTATGTATGACCTGACGACGCATAACTTTTTACAGAGAAGTCCGTTAAGCATGATCTTTTGTTTTTTAAATTGAGAAATCGTGTTTGGGCTCATTTCCTGCACCTTGATGAGAACTTTAGATCTAGCTGGAGTATGACGTCATCGAAGGTCTGACGATGGAGACGGAAGGCACTTGCAAGAGGTCCTCAAGAGTTTGCAGCAACAATAACGTGTTTGGGCTCATTTCATGCACCTTGATGAGAACTTTAGGCCTTGCTGAAGTATGACTGTCATCGACGGTCAAACGATAGAGACGAGAGATAGGGTTGCGGGACTGTTCGAAAGAGATACGGCGGCCCTGGAACGCAAAGGGCAAAAGAAGAAACGTGGATGGATTTTAGTCAGTACAAGTCTGACACTCCCTTCCGCTCCGTCCAGAGTGGGAGGGGTCATTTGATGATTATTCATCGGTAATAGTATATAATAGGGATTTACTCCTTTTGAGAGCTTCCGTTGTGCGTGAACGGTTAAAGTTAAGCAATTATCATGTATGTCGGAATAGTCCCTCTTAAAAAGCTCTAAAAAAATATCCGCAATGGCCATATGACTAACTTTTAAGGTTGACGCACACTCTCTCTAACCTCTCTTTCTTTTATGTACGCACGCACGCAGACGAAGTTGCGCGGGTCAGCTAGTAATGCTATAAATACATATTATGTGTTACGGGCGCGATCATATTTTAATCAACATACAACCTGACACGGACCTGCTAATTGCAAAAAAAAACGTAAGAAAATTTGTGTTTCGCTACCCTATCGCTTCATCTAACGTGTCCACATATGACTTAAGCAAGATTATGTCTGGACTTCAAAAGTCTTCGACCACATTTCTTTTTTTTTTCGGGTGGGAAATCTTCAAATGACAGAGGACACTTACTTCCACTCCGGGCCGAGTGGAAGTAAGTGTCAGACTTGTACTGACTAAAACCCATCCATGTTCTTTCTTTTGCCCTTTGTGATACACGGCCGCGGTATCTCTTTCGAACAGTTCCGCAGCCCTGGTAGGCTGCGGGCCTTTCAGACCCCTTCCCGTTTGCTGACATCTCTTTGAGGCGCGCGTGGAACACAAACGCGCCGTCCACACGGCCTGTCGTCATAAGACGGACGGACGGTGAGCTAGGCCATTACTCACCGTCCATAGGCCCACCTTCAACCACTAAGTTTGTTTACGAGTTTCTTCTCAGAGTGGGCGGATAGCATATATTGACTGCTTTTAGTTCTTTAACGCTGAATACCTCATTTATTTTTGACGTGCAACACATAACATCAGGCTTGTAATTCCAGAAGGGTAAGGCAGATGCATACTAATAGTACATCCAATCCAATACGCGCGGTGCGCGGTTATGTTTTAAGTTCAATGTAATAGGGGACGAGCCTATTCCAATCAACCGGGCACAAATCCAGGCTCGGTAGCTGCTACTGAGAAATGCCTGATGGAAAAACCCAATAATACTTTGCCCGACCCAGGAATCGAAGCCAGGACCTCATGCTCAGTAGTCGCGCTTGCGACCACTAGACTAACGAGACAGTCGACGTGAAAAAGTGACCTTTAAAACTAAATCGCAGAAACAAATGCCTGTCATTTGTCAATAAATGTAATATGATGGTTCATCTTAATAAACAGGGTGTAATCAGACCCTTCACGAAGCTGTCAACCAAGCATTTTGTACAATGTACATCAAACTAAATAACTTTACGCAAAAATGATTGCTGGGAAACGACTTTTTTTGGGGTGAAAAATCACGTTTTTCTGTAGGACTCAATGCAACGCACTCAAAACATTGTACCGATGGATTGAATAATTCGGAAATCGTGGAGGTGATTAAAGTAAAAATAAATACATAAAAAACATGTGAAAAAGTTGGAACTTTGACCCCCATTATTTCGTAACTCGAAGGTTCCCAGGTATGGTCTAGAACAAAAATATGTTCGCAATGCCTTTCGGTTACGTTAAGGATCTTGTTACACCCTTTATCTTGGTCAACTATCATAATAGCAAGGATAGAATGTAACAGCAGATTAGTTGGTTCGGCTTTCCGAATACAATACCTTAGATTCAATCGGAGCCTTAGGTCCGATTCCATTGTCTAATTTCACAAAGGCTAGACCGCAGTTTGATACCACATTCCTATCAATTTATTGAGATAAATAGTCAAACGATTTATGCCTGAGATGGATGTATTCCTGCGCCAAATTTCAATTATGTACATTCTACTTGTAAGTCAAATTGTGTTAAAGCATGAATCTATACATCTATTCCACAAATAAATGAAATTGAAGTTTCTGTTTGTAATTACAAAATGGCTGGACCGATTTTGACGGGATTTTAACTTGCAGATAGCTGATGTTATAAGGAGTGACTTAGGCTACTTTTATTTAAAAATATATAACTTAAAGAAAAAAAAAAAACCCGACTGAGTAAAAACTAATTTAAAAACATACGTGAAAAAATTAACTTAAATAAAAATTAAAACTAAAGAGAAAGAAACAAGCCCAGTAGTTTAGAATTCTGTTAAGTAATTCGAAATAACTACACAATTGAAATAGTTTTATAATCGATACACACATAAAACAAATCATAAATTCTAATGCAGAACAGAACGACTCACAGTCGGGGCCCATTCAAATTTTACCAATCAATGTTGCGAGCGCATTTTCCGAGGAGGACAATTAAGTTTTTTATTTTTTTGTAATATGACTTTTGAAGCATCTTTTATGTAAGACTTACTAGCTATTCCCCGCGACCTTCGTTTGCGTGAAATTATTATCAAAATATTACTTCCTTATTCCACTTGGGAAGATTTGATTGGTAAAATTTAAATGGGCCCCGACTGTGAGTCGAAAGGAATGGCTGAGTATCGTAAAAGTCGGGAATCAAAAAAAAAAAAAACCAAAGGAATCCAAATTAGATATTTTCAAATTTACGAACGTACTAAAGTCAGTTAACTATTCTCTCAGTGAGCTAAAATCAGTTGTAAAGTATGAAAACTTAAATCCATAACAACGAATTCAATTAGTAGACGCGGAGAATCTTAACACCGCGATTTACAAACGTGCATCAAATGAACAACGCCATCTATTGAGCTTGGTGGTAAACTTTTTTTACTCGGTGACTTGGCGATGATTAGAAGTTATTTTTTACCAAAAATATTTGATTTTCATGCTTTTTCACTGTTTTTTTTGTTTGTATATCGTTCATACTTGAAATAAAAACTTAAATCAATAAGTAAGAAAATTAGCGAGAATGATTGTTTTGTTAAACAACTTTAAATCGTTATATATCCTAAACTTTTATTTAAAAAGAAAAATTATAAAAGGAACCTAAAGATGATTTTAAAATACCTATTCAACGACACCCCACTTGACATAGTTCATCGACTTTTTTTTCATTTTGACAATATGGCGTCTGGTTGTCGCTGTGGTGAATTTTGATTACTGTCATGTCTTTACACTCGCAAGGTTAAGACGAATCGATTGACGTAAGAATTATCAAAATCGGCTCACGCATTTGGTCTCTAGAACGCCACATAGAAACAAACATACATACATAGACTGATAAACACATTACCCTCTTTTGCGACGCGCAGTCGGGTAAAAAGGATTAGAGTTACCTGCAAAAAAAATAAAAAACCTATGAAATTCTCATCAAAGATCGATTAAAAATACGAAAGAAATATTTTTTTAACAATATCACGCGGACGAAGGTCGCGGTGAACGTCAACAGCTAGTCTATATACTAATATTATAAAGAAGTAAAATTTGTGAGCTTGTGAGGTTGTAGGAGGTAATCTCTGGATCTACTGAACCGATTTTGAAAATTCTTTCACTAATATGAAGTTACATTATCCCCGAGTGCCATAGGCTATATTCACAACGTGCCCGTGGGATAATTTCCGACCAAAACACGAGCGAAGTCGCGGGCAACAGCTAGTGTTGTATAAAACAACTCCAGACAGACTAATATCTTTAGTTACTAACTCACATCGTCATCATCTGGTAGCCTTTTCCCAACTATGTTAGGGTCGGCTTCCAGTCTAAATGGATGCAGCTGAAAACCAGTGTCTTACAAGGAGCGACAGTCTATCTGACTTCCACAACCCAGTACTCAGTAATACGATACCCCTTGGTAAGACTGGTCATATACCTACTGACATACTAGCTGAAAATTACTCGATAAAATTAATTCACGCTTATTTACGTTTATTCGGCAAAACACGTGACATAAATTTGGGCTGATTTTTCACGCATAATTTCAGACACCCCGAATTATCGCCGTGTAATTCCTGTTTACATGTGAGTCACTCCAAAAATGTTATTCCGTATTTTAGTAAATAGATCGAGAAGAAATTTTGAATTTATTTAAATAAACTAATGTACATAGAATAAAATCACGACTGATATCCCCGAAGGTCAGTTATGTTCAAGTCACGTGTAATAGGGGGCGAGTCTATTGCCATCAACCAGGCACAAATCCAGGCTCTGTGGCTGCCACTGAGGAACTCCGGATGAAATAACCCAATAATAATTTGCCCGATCAGGAAATCGAACCCAGAGCCTCTTGTTCAGCATTCGCGATTCTTCCTCTTTATCGTATGGTTAGTGCCTAACCTGGTTTCAGAGTTTTTCGCAAGCGATTGCAAGCAATAGACAATCCGGCTATATTATTTCAAGTACAAGAATAATATTGATCTTCACGTAAATCACCCATCATGTTTGGTGTTCCACAAGGCAGTACCCTCGGCCCAACGCTCTTCACGCTGTAAATAAATGAACTAGTAAGCCTCCCAATAAGCAAAGCTGAAGTGATCTGCTACGCCGACGACACTGCCATCATCTTTCACGACTCGACTTGGGAACGGGTGTATCGTTTGGCGGAGCAAGGCCTCTCTTAGATAGCGCACGCCCTAGACACAAATTTACTGACCCTAAATGTCAGTAAATGTAAATATATTACTTTCTCTAAAACCGGTGCCTCCAGCCCATCCCAAACTCTGTCCATAAAAATACACACTTACTCACAAGATCACAACAAAGCCTCCCACCTCACATGCCCATGTAAAGTCCTTGAACGTACTGACACAATAAAATACCTTGGAATCATCATAGACAATAACTTAACCTACAAATCCCAGATATATACCCTATCCTCCAGAGTGCGAAAACTGATCCATGTTATGAAAAAACTCCGTGACTGTACCCCAATCGATGTACTGCGAAAGGTTTACTATGCACTCTGCCAGTCAATCATGCAGTATTGCATCTGTATATGGGGACGGGCTGGTAAAACCACATTTTTAACATTAGAGAGGGCACAACGGGCACTGATCAAGGTTGCGCTAAAAAAGCCTTTTAGATTCTCCACAGACCTTATTTACCAGGAGTTTGAAGTCCTAAGGGTGCGTCAAATATTCATACTTCAAGCAACGCTTAAATAACTGTACCTTTAAAGTTCTTTTAATTTGGGACGAAACAAAACTTCAATAGTGATATGGGACGAACTAAGATTTTTTTGGAGTGTGGGACAAAACTTTAAGACGAACGAAGAATAAATCGAAATAAAACCATGAAACTAGAATCAACAAAAAATTCTGAAATTTTTAAAGTAACGTAGCAATATTCTTCCAAGATAATAGACGGTACTCAGTGATCTATGGGTCCTTGGGGAGGCTCATCGTGATCGCAGAACATCTATCTAACGTGAGCTGCTCAATATTATCTACATACTTACCTAATACAGGGTGTAAAAAGACCCTTCACGAAGCCGTCAACCAAGCATTATGTGCATCAAACTAAATTTACGCAAAAATTATCGCTGGGAAACGACTTTTTTTTTTGGGGTGAAAAATCACGTTTTACGGTAGGACTGAATGTAAAGCACTCAAAACATTGTGCTGATAGATGGATTGAATATTACGGGGGTCTTGGAGGTGTTTGTGGTTAAAATATCACATTATAAACATGTTTTTTTTTTAAATAAAACTTGTGAAGAAGTTGGAACTTTATTGGTACTCAGCTGCATCAGATTAGACTGGAAGCCGACCCCAAAATAGTTGGGCAAAAGGCTAGGCAGACGATGATGAATAACTGAACGGGTTTAAGATTGACTTAAAAACCTTTTACTGTTTCAGTTAACCTCGTTATAAGAAGTGCCTGGCCATTCATAAAAGACTTGCTCCTACAATAAAAAGCTGATTTTCTTCTCACTATAGTGAACACAGGGTGTATCACGACCCTTAACGAAGCTGAAAGGCTCCCTTCATTGCAATCATTTATTTGTTCTAAACTATACCACCTTCTAGTTACGGAGATTTTGGGGGTCAAACTTTCAACGTTTTTACAAGTTGTTTTTAAAACCATGTTTTTAATGTAAGATTTTTACTTTAAACACCTCTATGACCCCTGTAATACTCAATCCATCCATCAGCACAATGCTTTGAGTCTATTACATTGAGTCCTACCGCAAAACGAGATGTTGAAAAAAAAATTAGTTGTGTCCCAGCAGTTTGATGTACATAATGCTTGGTTGACGGCTTCGTTAAAGGTCTTGTTACAGCCTGTATACATTTAATAACTTAAAAAATTCCAGCGAGTTCCTACATTTCTCAGCCCTTATTGCTGAGGTAGTGTGGTAGGTGAGGTAGTTTTCGTGAAACCAGTTACTACGTTTGAAGTGAACAATTATTTTAATTTTTCACCTCGCTCGGACTGAATAAAAGAGTTGTTGCTACGGTTTAGAACAAGATCAGTGAGCACTTTCAACCAGTCTTACAAAGGAGAATCGTGTAACGCAGCAACTAGGTTGTGGAGGTCAGATAGGCAGTCGCTCCATGTAAAATACTGGTTTTTAGCTGCATCCGGTTAGACTGAAGCCAACCTAAACATAGTCTGGAAAAGGCTAGGCGCATGATGAGTGAGAATATTTTATTGTAGTGTATTTACGAACATAAGAATTGGACTAACTCGTTTTTCTATATGTCCACTCTGTGTTATATTATAAGGAGTGCAAAAGAACCTTCAACGAGGCCGAAAGGCTGACATGTTCTCTCCGTCATTGCGATACTTATTTTTTTTTGTTCTAGACCATAGCTGGGAACCTTCTAGTTACGGATAATTAGGGGTCAAATATACAACTTTTACACAGTTTTTTTTTTTTTTTAATTCATGTTTTTAACGTAAGATTTTCACTTTAAACACCTCCACAATCCTCGTATTATTCAATTCATCTATCAGCACAATGTTTTGAGTGCGTTACATTGAGTCCTACCGTAAAAGTCGTTTCCCAGCAATATTTTTTATGTGGAGTTACTATTAGCGAAGTATTATAATATCTGTGCTATTAGTTTAGACTACAGCTACTAGTTTGATGTACAGAATAGTTGAAGGTTTCGTGAAGGGTTCGTTCACACCTAATAAAAGACATCTGCATGTTCTTGAATTTGAAACAAGATTATTTCGTTGTCCAAATGTATTAATTGAAGTAAAGCACCGAATTTCACGTCCCAGCCGCCGCGGGAGACGCACCGGGCGTCGGGGGCCACCGTAGACGCGGGCCTGTGGACGGTGAGCTATGGGCTAGCTCGCCGTCCGTCCGTCTTATGACGACAGGCCGTGTCGACGGCGCGTTCGTGTTCCACGCGCGCCTCAAAGAGAGTCAGCAAACAGGAAGGGGTCCGTAAGGGCCGACGCCTGTCAGGGTTGCGGGACTGTTCGAAAGAGATACCGCGGCCCTGGAACACAAAGGGCAAAGGGAAGGAACATGGATGGGTTTTAGTCAGTAGAAGTCTGACACTCCCTCCTGCTCAGCCCAGAGCGGGAGGGGTTATTTGATGATTTCCCATCGGTAAAAAAAAAAAAAAAAAAAAAAAGCACCGAATTCAACTACTGCACTATCTCTCTAGGTAATTACTTAACCCGGATAGTTCTCCATTTACAAATTACACCCGATAAAGGATACATTTAAAGCCAAACTAGACCGCAGTCAAACTTCAATGAAAAGCCGACGAAACTCCAGTTTGACTTCAAAATAACTTCGCGCTTTCAACAAACTAACTGACAGTTAGATACTATTTATTTGTATAGGTTAACTGTTCAATACAATTTACACCATAACACTTACTACCTAAAATTCAGAATCGTTCGGTGTTCTAATCGTCCGAAATTGACTTTGGTTGTATCAGGTTGTTCAATACAATTTACACCTTAACATTTCCTGACTATAGTTCAAAAGCGTTGGTTGTTCCAGTTCTCTAGAATCTAGAATTTACGTCGTTCATATCAGATAATAATAATTTGTGTCATTAAAGCTTTATGGTTATTGGATTAAGGTTGAAAATGGTTTGTTTTAGATAGTACCCAAAATTGGTATATTTTAATGGCAAAGTATTGTCAAAGGTGACGTTTGTCTGATTTTAGGCTAATTCAAAGTGTAAATCAAGTTGTAGAGAGAGAGTCAGAGTCAGAGTTGTTTTTGTATTAAATTAGATGAATGGCTAATTGTTAAAAATAATAATAAAAATTAAAAAATAATTGTTGAATTTTTTTTTATTTTTGGTGTGGAAAATCACTAGCGCGCAAAGTACCGCTGAAAAACATGGGTACTTGCAACGATACAGGGGCAATGGCATATTTTAAGTTCAGTAATAACATTCATGTCTGCCTCGATAGTCTATTGGTCGCAAACGCGACTCCTGAGCATGAGGTCCTGGCTTCGATTCCCAGGTCGGGCAAAGTGTTATTGGGATTTTCCATCAGGAATTTGTCAGTAACAGCCACGGAGTCTAGATTTGTGCCCGATTGATGGCAAAAGGCTCGCCCCCTATTACATAGGACTTAAACATAACTTGCGAAATGTGGGTGAAAATGCTATGCCAGAAAATAAAATAAAATTTCCTAACAACAAATGTACGGGACACAAACTAAACGAATCAACTCGCTATCGCAACACTAGGGGACCCTAGTAGCGACACAAAGAAGAACTCTAGTTTTAAGTGCAAACTGATTGTCTTTCCCCGACCCGGGAAAAGAATTCAGGACCTCATGCTCAACAGTCGCGCTTGCGACCAGTAGACCAACGTTTACAAATATTCAAAATAATAAAGCTAGTTATCAATAAAATATTATGATTCCTTTTGTTAGCAGAGGTTAATCTGAATTCTTGATCAACCTTAGTGCTTTTGTCTAGACCGATATAATTATTATCTTTTCTTCTCCTTTCAAAAAGATAAAAACAGATTTTACTTCCATTTGAATGGTAGTTACCATTTCTAGGTTATTAATACCGACCTTGTTCGCCAAAGATAAGTTTAAAAGCTATAATTTCGGCAGAACCACGAACATTCTTGATTTACATAAAATTGTTGGTAAATACTATGAAGTCGAAAGTGGGGTATTTTAGGCCAATTTGTCATAGTGTTTAATGTTTGTTCTCTTTGTTATAATGCTTTAGATATACGACTTATCCTTGGTGCCATCATAAATTATGTATTGTATGTACATTCGATGAAGCTATTTGGTATACAGGTCACTTGAAACTACTTCTACCTAATTACTAATCCTGTGAGTGTGCAATATATTTAAAAGAAAATTTAGTTGTGTTAGGATGGTACGAGTATCTCACACAAATTCTTGTCGAGTATCGATTTTCCTTTGTTAATTAAAGTTATTAGCAGATCATCTACATATAGAAGAAAAAAAATGTTATAAAAGATAATTCATATTGAAATTACTCATAGTTAAACATTTAAAAAATAACCCACAGTTAAAAATTTAATAAATAATTTACATAGAACCGCCGCGCAGGTTTTCCTCCCCTTAATCGTTATCACGGAATTATGAGGTAACAAATATTAAAAACTTTGCATTGAGAATCTCTTAGAATTCGGATAAAATACGAAACCAACGCTGTTTGGCTGTTAGTTATCTGTGCACGTTTTAACGACTGAACTGTATCTTGTGGACCAATACAGATCGAGGGTTTACCATTGTAACACTCTCAATGTAACACACGCAACACACTCAAAACATACCTACGTAATGAAAATATGAATACGTTTACCTGTATACCAAACAGTTCGTTCGACTGTAGTAATTATTCAAAGTGTGTGATATGATCGTGAATACACTTGGTACTTTAATATAGTAAATAATATTGACTTCCAGGCTTGTGTGTTTTACATTATGTAATGACAAGGTAACTTTGTGTACATTAATGGGGGGGTTGAATTATATCAATTTGACCTCGGCAATTTCCACGGTACGTGAAACTTGTAACCCCGAATAAATTACTTCCGGTCTAGGATAATAACCGATGAACATGCCTACGTTGTCATGAATTGATGGCTCAAATAGTAGCTGCGATTTAGTAATGTACAAAAAAAATACTTTTAACGCAGTGGGGTGACTGATAATAAAGTCTTAAACCAAAATGGTCCCAATTTTAAGACCTATATTTGAAAATGGCTTATCCCTACTTATTATAAAACAAAGTCGCTTCCCGCAGCCTGTCCTTATGTACGCTTAAATCTTTAAAACTACGCAACGGATTTTGATGCGGTTTGTTTTTAATAGATAGAGTGATTCACGACGAAGGTTTATATGTATGACATTGCACCCGTGCGAAGCCGGGGCGGGTCGCCAGTGAGTAATAAGAGGAAAGAAGCAAAATAATCTGTTTTTTTTTCGTAGCCTGTACTGTGTCCCACTGCTGGGCAAAGTTCTACTTTCTTCTTCCAAACCTCTCTATTTTGTATGATATCTGGCCATGTTCCCTCGCAAACAAGATCCGATCGTCCACCTTAGCTGCGGTCTACCTCGACAGCGATTTCCTCCGTCAGGCGTCCACTGAGTGACGATCTTTTCCCAACTCTCTGGGTGCTACGTGTCCAGCCCACCCCCACTTTAGCTTGGCTGTCTTTTTCTGACATCTGCAACTTGAGTTATGGAACGCAGAGTGTGACGCAGTATGGTGAAACCAGGTTGCTAATAACCCTTTAAAAGGCAGAAGAAACGGCTGGATGTATACAGAAAAGAAAATGAGTGTTATGGGCGTGGGTTCGAATGACCTATTTCCATTATGATTTTTCATTTTTGCAGCTATAGACACTGTCATAGTTCATTTATCCTTACATCTATATACGTAACAGCGAAATACTCTCACAGAATCTCGATGATGAACATTTTCAATGAAGTACTTCGTCATAGCAAGCTCAATTAAGTAATTAGTCATAGGAACCTTTCGGAGTTCCGTACATCGCGATGATGAACATTCTCAATTAAGTAATTCGTCATAGCGTACCTTCTGACTCACTACGTCGTAATTTCAAATTTTATGTGATTTATTCTTCGTTCGTCCTAAAGTTTTTCCCACGTTCCAAAAAAAATCTTAGTTCGTCCCATATCACTATGTATACGGTACATCGGTATTTTAAACTGCGAAGTGCAGTAATACAGTCGTCGTATACGTCTTATTTAGCACTTCATTAAATGTCTTAAGCCAAAGAAATCCCAATTTTAATAACAATATTTGGAGCTGGGTTCTGGGGTAATAGGAGGAAAGAAGCAATCTACAGTTCCAATGAGACTCATTTTTATTACCAAAAGATTTTAGGTTCTTTCGGCATGGCGTGTATAAACCAGTAATTTCTGCCATTGGCGGCTTTGCCTCATAAAATTCTGGCGCAAATGAGTGACGAAAAAATCGTAAAATAAAACCAACTTGGCACACTTTTTTTGCTCCAATACCTGCCTACCGTGAAACTTAACACCCTGTAACGGAAATTGTGAATTATGTCAACACCCTGTATACATTTTCCACCGGTAAATATGTTCAGTGTTTTTTTTTTATACTAAATCTATTTTACCGTCGAGATATTTATTGTGTTGTATTAAATTATTTCTTTGATAAGGTTTGTAGTTGCCTGAAAAGGTTTCATGGTTATAAATTTATATCACGCTACAATAAACTCATTAATTTCTCTTGTAATTTCTTTGGTCGAGTGGTCGCAAGCGCGAGATGACGAGTAATAGAGAAGTATGGAAGAAGAAGACATGCTGCGCCGACCCCAAGTAAGTTGGGATAAGGGCAGGAGAATGATGATGATGAGTGGTCGCAAGCGCGACTGCTGAGCATGAGGTCCTGGGTTCGATTCCCAGGTCGGGCAAAATGTTTTTGGGTTTTTCCATCAGGAATTTCTCAGTGTTAGCCACGGAGTCTGTATTTGTGACCGAATGATGGTAATAGGCTTGCCCCCTATTACATGGTACTTAAACTTAATTAGCGAAATGTGGGTGAACTAATCAGATACGCCTCTGCCTAACTTTACGGGGATTACAGGCGTGATGATATATATATATATATATATATATGTCCTACCTTTACCTAATTTCCATTTACTAAAACATTTATTAATCTTAAAAGCTTTTATTGTTTCTAAGGGTACGGAAAAAATTTGAACGTTCCGAATATTAGGCTCTCATAGATAATGAAGTAATGTATCTGTCAGCGTATGTTTGGATTGAAGCCTCCGTAACGGTTTGACAGACTTTTATTTATTTATTATTAATAAATATATATAATAAATAACAAATACATATAATTATAATTAATTATTATTATTAATTATATAATTATATTTTTTTAATATAAGGCTCCTCAACAATGAGTACACTGTGACATTATAATTTGTACATCGCTAACTTAAGTCTAAGTGCCTCATCACTTACAGAAAAGCACAGCATGCACTCCATTATGTGCAAATAATTACACCATTAAATCATTAAAACAAGAAATACACAATTTGAAAAAATAAAAGCTATTAAAAACTTAATTGATTACACTGAATAAAATAAAATATGATTTATTAAATTAAATTATAATAGAAAAAAATAATTAAGAATGGATTAAATTAGAATGAATTAAATTAGTTTACTATAGATTATATTTTTATATAAGATTAGGTAAATATTTGACTAGAGATGGACACATTAAATGACAAGGGCAGCTTTTTTTAGAGCACGTACTGAAGAGTAAAAGAGATCAATGTCCACTTCGTGCTCTTTATATGCAGCATACATTCTTGATAGTGGAGTATTGCCTCAAGTTGGTGTGAAATCTTGGCATGCAGAAAAGTCTCCTATTAGAACTTTTTGGCAGATTACGTAGTATATGGAATAAGACCCTACTGAGCAAATCGGGACAGTTCAGAGATCCCGTTACTAGCTTCTGAAGGAGTAGCTCGTGGTTAAATAATAACAGCCACTCGGATCAAGCTTCAGGTTAAGCCGCGCTTGCCTAGGTTGGTCTGTAAATGGGTGACCACCCATTACATACCGAGTTTCCTCCGTGCTTCGGAAATCACGTTAGGGCGTTGATCCCGGCTGTAATTTATAGATCTTTGACAGTCGTTATAGGTAGTCAGTGGCCCGAAAATCTGACAACCAGTCTTACCAAGGGATACTTTATTACCCAGAACTAACTTGTGGAGATCAGATAGACAGTCGCTTCTTGTAAAATACTGGTATTCAGCTGAATCTGGTGAGGCTGGAAGCCGACCTCAATATAGCTGGGAAAAGGCTAGGCAGATGAGATTCCTAAGAAGGCCACCTAATTGGCTTAACTATGACATCACTTCACTCCTGTAATCTCTAGAGTGTTAGGCAGAGGTGTGCCTAATAGTACACCCTCATTTCGCCAGTTATATTTAAGTCCATGTAATAGGGGCGACCTTATTGTTATCAACTGGGCACAAGTCCAGACTCAGTGTCTGCTACTAAGAAATTTCTGATGGAAAAACCGAATAACACTTTGCCTGACCTGGGAATTGAACCCAAGACCTCATGCTCAGCAGTTGCGCTTACGACCACTAGACCTACAAGGTCTAGCTATTATGCACGGGCGTATTTAAAACTAGCTTACTAAAGAAAAATGTGATTTGTATGGCTCCTGTAATCTTTAGTAAAATTCCTGACCAAATTAAAAATTTACCACTGCAAAAATTTAAACAACGTTTCACAGACTTACTTGTAGAGAAATGTTATTATTCTGTGCAGGATTTGTTAAATGATAATTTTTTGTAATAAACATTTGCATGCTATATTAAGGCAGAATGTACATGGATCCTATGATATTATTAAGAACTTATTTTTATGTACCTACATTCTAAGCAAATGAAGACCTATTCTATTCTATTCTATTCTATTTTAAGGCAATCAGTTGCAACATTCTTCCACAAATCTGCAAAAACTCGAACTCCATTCTCAAAAGAAATAAAAGAACGATTTCTCATCCAACGAATCTGACATAGAACCCCAAAAAATAAACCATTGAACCTAACGATGTTTTCGTCGGACTTGCTCCAACAAACAAATAAGAAAAACTTTTCTGTCTGCTTTGTAAGTGGACTGTCGTTAAGATGCTGGAGTTCTGATTGACCATCTATTCTGGGGTGGTTATTGACTCATTCACAGATATTTCCGAGGGATTGACCTTGAGCACAGGTCGCAAGGAAAAAAACAACAAAGAAACATTTACAGTATTTTTCCATGAGTAACCTTTAATATCCACACGAACGTGGAGATCAATCTCTACGTTCTTGTGGAGAATCTCACCGCTGTTTATAGGGCCTCTTTTTTCTTGTGCTAACACAAGAACGGTCTTTATAAGGTGACTGGTAATTAGTGACCGATACTTATACACGTGATTGCACTCATGATAACAAACAACTTTCCCAAAGAAACATTTTTTTATACTTATTCACTTTAATCACAATAAAACGACATCCGTATGGTAGCAGTGATAGCCTAGTGATGTCACCGTCGCACTGCCAAGTCATAGGTCTCGAGTTCGAACCCAAGGCACGCACCTCTGATTTTTCGGATTCATGTGCGTATTGTATAATTATCACTTGCTCCGGTGAAGGGAAACATCGTGAGGAAACCAGCATGCCTGAGAGATATTTCTCGACGGTATGTAAAGTCAAGTCAGAGGCCCATAGGTGGCATAAAAACTCTGACACCAAGTTAGGCACTAACCACACGATAAAGAAAGAAAGAACAGCCGTAACCGTATGAAATTCGCGCGCGCGCGTGTGACCTATCAGCTGTTATAGCCGCGTGACGCTGTTATGTCTCATTACTATGGTACAGTGCAATAGTGGGAAAAAAATAATATTCAAAAACTGCGCGCGCGAATTTAATACGGTTGTTGTGTTATTGTAATTAAAGTGAATGAGTATAAAAAAATGTTTTTTATCGTGTTTAAGTATCAGTCACTAATTACCAGTAACCATATACAGTGGTGGGTGGCTTCAGCCTGTGGATGATGGTGATTATGAAACTTAATGCTGAGGGACTCATTCATAAGTTCCAATCGAGGTGTCGATGGGTCTGCCAGGGTTGCGGGACTGTTCGAAAGAGATACCGCGGCCCTGGAACACAAAGGGCAAAAGAAGGAACATGAATGGGTTTTAGTCAGTAAAAGTCTGACATTCCCTACTGCTCATCTCAGAGCGGGAGGAGTTATTTGATGATTTCCCAACCAAAAAAATAAATAAAAAAAAGGTGTCGATGGGTGACCTTCCATTTCGTACCGAGACAGTATACGTGTCGGCTTTCTTTGAGTATTGAGTTTGACAATTGTTACGGGTAATCATCACCTTTTTCCAAATATGTTGAAGTCGGCTTTCAGTCTAAAAAAAATATACACAATTTTTTGTTACATTTTTTTTTGCCTCTCTGTCCCTTCGACTAATCTCCTTGTAATCTCCTTGTGTCTTTGTTTGGAACGCCTGGACCGACTTTTGACAAAACTGTCAGTGGCATATAGCCTATGTTATAAGAAGTAACTTAAGCTACTTTTGTTTTAGAAAAACGATTAGGGTTCCGTGAACCTTGCAGGACTATTCGAAAGAGATACCGCGCCTCTGGAACACAAAGGGCAAAAGCAGGAACATGGATGGGTTTTAGTCAGTACAAGTTTGGCATTCCCTTCCGCTGCGCCCAGAGTGGGAGGGGTCATTTGATGATTATAAACCCGAAAAAAGGGGGTTTCCGTGCATAAAAAATTAAACCCTTAATTTTTTTTACAAAATCCGATTCAAATATGAAAGTAATATTTTTATTATAATTTCACGCGGACGAAGGTCGCAGGCAACACATAGCAAATGTATATAATAAATGCCTTTTTAAATAAAGCCTATTTGGTATCTCACAAGGTTTTATCGTCATCTTAACACACTAGTACGTAATAAAAGCATTTCTAAGTAGCCAAACATTGGTTGAAAGTAACATCACGTAACATTTGGGATGTTTGCAACAAGATTTATTATACTATTTGTTTTCTTAGAAAATAAGTTAGGAAAAGCATACATAAAATGTATGCTTACTTTTTTTGTTGGATTAGATTATCATTAATAATTCATGGTTTATGTCTGTAGTGGAGAAACTCGTAGCTAAATAATAACAGCCTCTCGGGTCGATCTTCAGGTAAAGCCGCGCTTGCCTAGGTTGGTCCATGGATGGGGAACCATCTATTACATACCGAGTTTCCTCCGTGCGTCAGAAAGCTAGTTAAACCATTGGTCCCGGCTTTCATTTGTAGATTTTTGACCAGTCGTTCTGGTAGTGTGTGGCCCGAAAATCTGACAGCCAGTCTTATCATGGGTTATCGAATTTTCCAGTACTAACTGGGTTGTGGAGGTTAGAAAGGCAGTCGCCCCATGTAAAATACTGGTATTCAGCAGCATCCGGTTAGACTGGAAGCCGCCCCTACATAGTTGGGAAAAGGCTAGGTAGATGATGACTTTCTCTAACTCAAAATATAGTATTTCGTAAAACTGCAGCAGTAACTTTGTTTTTCATAATCGTACTGATACTAATACCTGCCGGCCTATCCCCATACTTCCAGTTGTTTATATCCAGGGCTAATGTAGATCATTGGTCGTTGGTTAACCATACTATGAAAAACAAATTTTGCTATGCTTTTGAGTGTAAATGAAAGTTAAAAATATTGTTATGTAATGTTTGGTGGGCATTTGACTGCTTAGATATACTTGGAACCAAAGTGACACTCTCTAGTTCTACTATTCTGGAACATATTATTATCTTACATAGTTCTGTATCAAAAGATTATGTTGTAGTTTTATTTTTTATTCATCTCTCTTTTTAATTTATTTAGTATTTAATAAAGCTAAGGCATTAGGCACTCGTGCATTTATCTTCCAATTTTAATTATATAAGATGTGGATAACGTAGTTAGTTGCACACTGATGCAGTCTTGTACAATTCTTTGTTAACCATTTATAGTGTGTAATTGTTTGTTTTCCCTAATAAATAAAATAAAATAAAAATATCTAAAAGTAGGACTAGTGAGAACAAAAATTCCCGTAAACCGAGTGATAGAACAGGTAGAACTAATGGGAAATTTTGGTCTCACTAGTTCTACGTTTTTGTAACACCTTGAATCGTAGGACTAGTGAGAAAAAAGGTCCCATTAGTTCTACCGAAGAACTGTGTAGTAGAACTAATGGGAATCATCCGTTTTTTAAACCGTGAAATTTCCTTGCAGTCTACGTTCGGAATTTTGGCACTGAGCTTTAAAAACCGGACAAGTGCAATGAATAATTTTAATCCGGGTACATCATTTAGTTTCTCTAGGTTTTGAGTAAAACTGCGAACAAGTGCTAGTATAAATAAATAAATAAATAACTAAAAAATAAATAAATAAATAACTAAAAAATAAATAAATAAAAAACTAAAAAATAAATAAATAAATATCGCTGGACATTACACACAGCGCCATCTAGGTGCCACACTAAGCAACGAGGCTTGTGTGTGGACAACTGTACAGATAGTTGATACTATTACATAGATACTTTTTGTTTGTAAATACATACTTATTATACATATAAACATCCATGACTCGGAAACAAATGTCCATGCTCATCACACAAACACTTGCTCCTACCGGGACCCTAAGAACGTAAAGCAGCTTCACTGCCGCTGCGCCATTCGGGTCGTCAAAAGAGACGTTAAAAAAGTATGATAGGGATAAAGACCAGTTTGAGATAGAATCACCTTTCACCCAATAAACTTCGAACAATTTCCAAGTTCCTAACATTTGTTAAGTTCTTACTTAACCGCGGAAATAAGCAGTTAAGTAGCTTAAGTTTTAACTGGGAAATTAACAAAGCTTTTATTTCTACCTGACTTAATAACTTGAACATAAAGCTTTGTAAGACTTGCTTTGTAGTAAAGTTGTTGCCAAAAACTTAAGTTAGGAATAAGTTGATGTCTGATAAGTTAAAGTTGGTATACATCTGACCTTCATTGGTAAACATTAATGAATGACTGAATTGTGAATATGATATTATTTAGATAGAGCAAAATGCAAAGAGACACAGTCAATTAAACAAAATTATGAAAAATATAATAAATTATGTTTAAATTTTCTACGCTGGGGAATCTAGAATCAGGTACTTATTTCATGGTAACAGTTTGTTCGACGATATTCCTTACACCCTGTATATTTCACGTCAAACCGGTAATAGATCAAAATATGTTTTTGCTTCCAATTTCCGATTCAATTTCACCACTGTGCGTGACTCCTTAGGGCTCAATTCACAGATTGGTATTTGACTTTACGTTCCAAAGTAAAGTAGGTGTTTCATTCGAATTTATCTTTACATGTAACAGATTAAGGTTCGAATAAGCTTGAAACTGTTATTAACATTTGCTCTTAGTCCTACAAGTATTTGGGTATGTCGGAAGCATTAGGTATCAATACTGCCGACATGAAACAATCGTTGAGGGAGCGCTTTTTTGACCGCTTGAACAAGGTACTAAATAGTCTTTTGTCTGGCGGAAACAAGGTACGTGCCTTCAACGGTTGGGACATGCCGGTTTTGATGTATTCTTTCGGCATACTGAAATGGACTCAGACGGAACTTGATGCCCTGGATAGGAGGGTCCGCGCACTGCTGACCGCAAATCGAATGCATCACCCACGGTCCTCGGTGATGAGACTGTATATCCCGCGGGGTCGCGGCTTCTTAAATGCTAAGACCCTGCACAACCGTGAGGTATGCAGTCTCAGGGAATACTTCCTAAAAGTCGACGTGGGGATGCACAGAGATGTGGTATCAGTGGACAAGGGCCTCACCTCGCTCTCCCTGGCAAACGAGAACTGGCGCAAGCCTAGAGTATTAGACACTAATGACCGCAAGGAGGTATGGCAGAGCAAGGAGCTTCACGGACGCTTTTACCGGGCCCTATATGAGCCAGATGTGGACTTCTTAGCGTCCGTATCTTGGCTACGCTTCGGTGACCTCTTCGGAGAAACCGAAGGTTTTGTCTGTACAATAATGGACGAAGTTATGATGACGAATAACTACCGAAAATACATTGTGAAGGATGGCACGGTTGACATATGTCGGGCATGCCACCGTCCGGGAGAATCAATCCGACACATTATTTCCGGGTGTTCTCGTCTGGCTAACGGAGAGTACTTGCATAGACACAACCTCGTCGCCAGGATTATCCACCAGCAACTTGCTTTGAAGTACAGCCTTGTGGAATCAGAAGTGCCATACTATAAGTATGCGCCCGACCCAGTTCTCGATAATGGTAATATCACGTTGTATTGGGATCGATCTATCGTCACTGACAGGACTATTGTTGCCAATAAGCCTGATATTGTGGTGAAAGATCGATTGGAGCGTCGTGCAATGATTGTTGATATAACGGTCCCTCATGACGAGAACCTCGTGAAAGCAGAGAAAGATAAGCAGTTCAAGTATCTAGATCTGGCTCGTGAGGTTGTCGACATGTGGGACGTGAGAACAGCAGTCATTGTGCCGATAGTCGTGTCGGCAAATGGCTTAATAGCCAATAGCCTAGAACAACATCTGCGGAGGCTCTCGCTTGGCAGCTGGATCAAGGGCTTGATTCAGAAAGCAGTACTTCTGGACAGGGCGCGTATTGTTAGGAGGTTCCTCTCTCAAGGGCCCTGACCATCGGCAGCTCGGACCCTGTTCCCGATGCCGGTGGGCTCCTATTTTTTATATTTTTATATGTTTTTATTGTTTTATATTAGAATATTTAAAAATGTAAATAATATGTGTATAGATAAATAAAAGAAATAATAACCTTTATTTTTTCTCGCCACAATACACATTAAAACATTATTTCTATAGGGAACAAGTGGATACAGTAAGTATATTGTGGGAGACTGGTGCCTAAACTAGGCTTGGGGCCTGTATTTCAGGACACCAGGTCTCGACCCTTGGGTTATATAACATCCTAGTGCTTTATCAAACAGTGGTCACGAAATATTTAACTATTTAAGATGCGATTCCTGAATCTATATAGTTAATATATGGTTAGTATTGTGTGAGGATGAAGGAAAGTGTAGGGTGGATTGTGTATCTGTATTGAGTGACGATGTAGAATTTTCTGTTGCCTGGACATATATAATACTGATGGCTAATATGGATGATAATATAGTTAATTTAATAAATATATTTTTTTTAATAATTTACTCAAATAAAAAATAATGAAAAAAAATATTTATAGATAAGAAGATTTAGAAAAACCAGATACCAACCGTTGGACCCTGTAGCCCATCATCATCATCAGCCTCCAACAGTCCACTGCTGGACAAAGGCCTCTTTAATCGCACGCCACTTCAGCTCGATTCTTGGCAACTCTCATCCAGTTGCTACTAGCCACCCTATGAAGATCGTCGCTTTACTTTTTGCTTCTTGCTTTTTTCAAATGGGTAATCATCAAATAACTCCTCCCGCTCTGGGCTGAGCAGGAGGGAGTGTCAGACTTTTACTGACTAAAACTCATCCATGTTCCTTTTGTATGCCAGGGCCGCGGTATCTCTTTCGAACAGTCCCGCAGTCTGAGCCTGAGGGCGCCCCACGCTTGTTAATTCGCGGTCTCCACTCAAGAACACATCTACCCCAACAGTCATTACACGGCAGTTAATATGGCCGGCCCATTGCCACTTCAGCTTACTTATTCTGTGAGCTATGTCGACAACTTTGGTTTTCTGTCGGATCACCTCATTCCGGATGCGATCCCTTAGATACTCCAAGCATAGCCCATCCATAGCTTGCTGAGCGACCTTGAATTGGCTGTAGCTTGCCAGACACTAAATCCGTTTGGTCAGAGGATCCTCTCGGTTCTAAAAAGGATGAGGAGCATAGCATCCTGTTCCGCATAAACGTCAAAGTAAATTCGAAGTAACGTTTGTGAAATTCGCCTTTACGTGGTTTGCTTATCAAGTTTTCAAAGAAGCCACGAAAGCGAGAAAGCTGATTTATGACTTCGATATAGTTTTTGACGTTCGTTTGCTACCGCATTAGCCTTCGACCTTGTGGTGGCGAAACTTGGAAGTCTTTTGAAGTACTTAAGCGTTTTTTGGTGGCTTATGCGTGCTAGACACTTGAAATACCAGCTGCACTGATCGATCTTCAAGATTAAGCAGCGCTTGCCGAGGGGGAAGGGGGGGAATTGGTGACCAACCATGACATACCGAGCTTTCAACATTCCTCGGAAATCACGTTAAGCCATTTGTCTCGGCTGTCATGTGTAGATCTTTGATTAACGTTTCAGGTGGTCAGTGGCCCGAAAGTCTGACAACCAGCCTCACCGAGAGGTACTGCCCACTACTAACTTGTTTCGGAGGTCGAATCATTTGGGATGTTGGCAACAAGATTTATTATACTGTTTGTTTCTTCGAAAATAATTTAGGAAAAACATACATAAAATGTATGCTTACTTGTTTTGTTGAACTAGATTATCATTAACAATTCATGGTTTATGTCTGTAGTGGAGAAACTCGTAGCTAAATAATAACAGCCTCTCGGGTCGAACTTCAGGTAAAGCCGCGCTTGCCTAGGTTGGTCCGAGGATGGGAAACCATCTATTACATACCGAGTTTCCTCCGTGCGTCAGAAAATTAGTTAAACCGTTGGTCCCGGCTGTCGTTTGTAGATCTTTGACCTGTCGTTCTGGTAGTGTGTGGACTGGGTTGTGGAGGTTAGAAAGGCAGTCGCCCCATGTAAAGTACTGGTATTCAGCTGCATGCCGTTCGATTAAAAGTCGACGCCTACAAAGTTGGGAAAAGGCTACGCAGATGTCGATGATGTATAGCAATTTCTTCAGGTCGCCTTTATTGTACAACAAATAATACGTCCTTACTGTTTTCGGTAACGGCAGTCGGCAGCCAATCTCAGCGGAGATTAACACAGACGTGAAATATATTATAGTGGACAAGTGTGTGAGCAAACACAGAAGTACTCTCTGATCTCTCACTCTATTCCGATTGAATGGATCCGTTATATTTAATACATGATGTTTATTTTGGAAATAGATTTTTACAAAAACTTTTTCAAGTCATTTTTCGAGTACATGGGGTCATTGTGTCGTACCTGATTACTCCGAGCTACTACTACAGCTGAAACAAACCCAGAGATCATAGTCTCTTTTAAGGTCCAGACATAATCTTGATCAACTAAGATGAGAACTACGCAGATTATAGTGTCTAAGATGGTCTATTGAAGAAAGAACCACACAGATTTGAGTGGACCTGTCCAGTCAGTGCAAGCATTTGTCAGTTATCGTGTAGCTCGACTTATAACTCAAGGAGCTCAACGACACGACGAACAATACCAAAGAAAGGACATTTGGCAGCTTATAGTACTCAAACTGCCAGAAAATCGTAAAAAACAAAAAATTACCCACATGGTCCAATTTGACAACGTAATCGAATGCACCGACAGAATCAGTAACGCTCTCTAAACATAACTTCGAAATTCGCCTTGCTGTTAATCCGCGATGATTTATTTTAAAACCAAATGAGTTCATCTTTCGAATCGTGTGCGCTCACTTGAGTGAGGTTCCAAGTGGACTTGATAGAATAGCAGTACGTACGGATTCTCAACGTTCTACAATCTGAGTTTACTGGTCATTTCCTATGAAATATTTCTTCTAAATCTTTTAATATTATCAAAAACTGAACGGACGGGGTGTATGGTTTTAAAATATGACGCTGGCTGATCGCCATATTTGATAGCCATTACGAAAGAGTTCGTACAGTTCATAGTACGTTCGAATCTTGCTTTTAAAAAATATTCTCGATTTAAGGAAATTGTAGGGCTTCCAATGCGAGTTTAAAACGAAATTCCTGGCATATACAGGGTTAGTTTCCAAAGACTATCCAAATTCTCAGATGTGATGCAGCACGACATTCTGAGCCCCCCCACATAGAAATTTTTCATCGGTTATTAAAAAAATAAACAGCTGTTCCATACATTTTGACCATGTAGGTATTGCACTTTTGTAGGAAACAGCAGATTTTTTTTTTAATAACCGAAGAAAAATGTCTATGTGGGGGGGCTCAGAATGACGTGCTGCATCATATCTGAGAATTTGTATAGTCTTTGGAAACTAACCCTGTATACATGTTGTTAGGAACATTAACGCGCAAACTGTTTTCATGAATATTCATGATCACAATGATTCGGGTAGTAGGTTTAGGTCAGTTATTAGAAAAAAAAAAAAATTTTTTTTTGCCCAGATTCATAGATGTGAGCAAAATGTCAGCTTAATTGGTTGGAAGGAACTGGTTTAAAATTCAGTTTCAGCAAGATTTGACCCTTAAAAATTCTAACAAACTAACATACAAGGCAATTCGAGTGTGCCTTGTAAAAAATCTGCCATGCTATGGGTACGGTCAAAATTTATCAACTATCAAACAAGCTCATTTTTTTAGACTGGCGAAAAATTAAATGTGTCCAGAATTAAACGCGAGAAAAAAAATATACGAATCAATACTAACGAATTAGATATTCTGTAGCCGCAACAGTTCCTACTTCAATGATTCGTAGTTCAATTCGTACTGTGTATTTATTTGCTTATATTTTTACCCTACATTTAATTTAATTTGTGATAGTGATGGTGTATTTTTCTATTTATTTTTATTCGAGTTGTTTTTCTTTTTTGTTTGTTTAACTTTTTTTTTTGTAACACATTCAGACACAATGTAATTGTTATTGAATAAATGAAATGAAATGAAATGAAATGAAATTGTTGTGTAGGTTGAGTCAGATTTCAGTTTAACCTGATACGGCTAAATATGAATACGTAACACGAAACGACTGCTCCTAACCTAATAACCTGCTAGTAAATTCCTATTAAATATAGTTATTTCAGAAGTGTTACTCCATAAACATCACTTCGAAATTCGAACGGTGTCTCTGATTTATTTTAAAACAAATGAATTCGCACGCTTGCTGCTTCGTCAGTCGAGTGAGGTTTCAAGTGAAATTTACAGAATACCTTCAACACAATGATTTAAGTAGACCAAAACTTTGCCATGTTGTTCTTTTCGGATTTAAATTAAAAATCTGTTAAATAAATCTTCTGCCTACGCTCTCACAGAGGCTTTATAAACGCGACGTTTTTTTTTTCACCACGTCCTAGATTTTCAACTCTGGGTGATGGGTATAGCGTTTGTTTTGTGAGTTTTAGCAACACGCAACGATTTGTAAAGGTTTTCATAATATAATATCATGAAACAGTCAGACGAATAAATTGCTGCATTACCAGCGCTCCACATGCGCAGCGAAAAACCTTTTGCGGGCCACATCTTCACCTTCTCCTGAAAGCTACAACAGTAACTGCTGCACTAACCTGATAGCACAACTAGTGCCGTCCTCTTCGTCCTCCCTCTTTTTCCTCCTCCGCCGAATGTAGAGGTAGGCAGCCACAGCGAACAAGATGGCGGCCGCGCCACATCCCAGGATGATCACCAGCACTACTGTACGAGTCTTCATGTTGATCTGTTGAAGAAGGGAGAGAGGTTAATTTCAACGAGATTTAAGTTCCTGAAGATGGGCTATAGAAGATTACGTCATTTAAAAAGGAGATCACCCAGCCTCCATACATTTTTGGGCTATTTTCAAAAGTAAACCTACAAACCAGGGTTGCGGGACTGTTCGAAAAAGATACCGCGGCCCTGGAACACAAAGGGAGGAACATGGATGGGTTTTAGTTAGTAAAAGTCTGACACTCCCTCCTGCTCAGCCCAGAGCGGGAGGGGTTATTTGATGATTTGACAAAAAAAAAGTCTGAGTCGTAAGTTGACAACGGTAGATCTCCCTTCATTAGGGTCTTTGTCAACCAGTAGCTTTGATATAATAGTAATTATTACTATTATACAGCCTGTAACAGAAAGGGCATAATCATATGGAATACTGTGGTACGGACCATCAAACTGAACAACTTTCTCTATGGGACCACCATCGAAATCGTAAAAAATAATCAGCTGTCCTATACATTTTGGTCCGAGTAGGTATTTAAATTTTGTAACTTTTTGCGGGCCAGCTGATTATTGTTTTTAACTTAAGGAGGAGGAACTGGCGGCTAAATAATAACAACCGCTTGGGTCGACTGGGTTAAACCGTGCTTGCCTAGGTTGTTCCTTGGATGGGTGACCAGGTGACAGTCGCTATAGGTAGTCAGTCAAAATCACAAGTCTTTTATTAAGCACGAGAACATATACATAAGAAGTTGGCTGATTCGTCTCAGAACTAAGTTGTTGTAGTTTTTCTTGTTTATCTCTCTTAACTTTATATATTATTATTATTGTTTATATATTTTGTAATATGTATGTATATTTATGGATGGCTTCCATGCCATCATGCGTAAGCGCTATGCATCGATGCTGGCGCGGGTGCGCGGCAGCCCCAGCGCCGTTCTGGCCGCGTGTGCCGGCTGCTGGGACTCTGTACTGATGGCGCACTGGATAGGTTTACCACTAGACTAAGAACATTGTTACTAACTACTTTGGATTTTTATTTTTACTAACACTAGGTTAAGAAAATTGTTATTAACAAATTTATGGACCAAGTCTGAATTAAATAAATATTATTATTATTATATGTATTTATTCTTATTTGTTTTAGTTATAAATATTTTCTAGTTTTTTTTCTGTTATTGCACCTACTGTATATCATTGTCTCTGATGATCCTAGGGTAGACTGGTTGATGCTGCCCAAAGCATTAAGTTCGCCTTTGTACAGTTTTTTTACTTGAGCATAAAGTTTTAGTAAATAAATACATTTATTTGAATTAGGCTGAATGTAGGCGACTCATATTAGTAATGTTATTATAAATTAAATTAGCAAAACGATTTCAGCAATTAAGTTAGTTGTAAGATACTTTATTTCTGAACGTGTAACGCCATCTATTGGGTTATTTATAAATAAATAATTTTAAAGTTGTTGGTGGGTAGCTACTATAATATTGGTCCATTTTTCTAGGTAAGTTTCGTGCACCCGCAGTAGTAAAAAAAACCGCCGAAGTGCGAGTCGTACTCACACGCACATAGGGTTCCGTAGCACCAAATGATATAATAAAAATAGGTTGAAGGCATTCGTTCATATGTTGTATTGTTTTACATTCATCAACAAAACTAAATTTGTTTTTCATAGTATGTTAATGAAAAACAAAGTTGTTGCTGCAGTTTGATGAAGAAGTCCCATATCTCAAAAAATAAACATCAAATCTTATTCAAACCAATTTTGGTTGAAAGTTTTTTTTACTTTCTATTATTCTATATTTTTTTCAGAATTTTCCTCCTCTTACTTTAGAAATTAGAGGGGGACACACACATTTGTCACTAGCTTTGGGCACTAGTTGCTCGGCAATTTGCTGAACTGGGCCTATTTGGCGCAGCCGCGAGACACACAATCTTTGTTTTTCTGTTTAGTTTTAGGTATTTTATTTTTTTATTGTGTAGTTTTAAGTTTTATATTTCATTTTTGTAATTTTTTCTTTTGTGTGCACTTGTGGCGTGTGCCAAATAAATATATTTCTTTCTTTCTTTCTTTCTTTCATTTTACCACTTTGGAAGTGTTTATCTTTCAAACGGTTGACTTTGAGAGAAAATGGTTTTAAGAACCTCAATGTCATTTTTAGACCTATCTATAAACACCCCGCACGTATAGGTATGATGAAAAATATTTTTTTTAGTTTCAGTTCCATGTATGGGGAGACCCCCCTTAATCTTATATGTTTTTTTATTTTTGTATAAAAACCTTATAGCGGTTTACAGAATACATCTACCTACTAAGTTTCAACTGTGTAGTCTTAATAGTTTTGGATTAAAGTGGCTGTGACATACACGGACAGGCAGACAGACAGACAGACTTGGCGAATCTTTACGGGTTCCGTTTTTTGCCATTCGGCTACGGAATCCTAAAAAGTATATATGTAATTATCGAGTTTTCCTTACCCTATCACCTACACTGATAATCAGCAATTTTAGAACTTCAAAGTTTACAATAGACAGTCCCCCAAAACCCCCCCTTCGACACTTCTAGTGTTTCAGATGAGAATAAACAGTACCGCAACAAGCTCCCCAGGAGTAACCCGTAAGTCTGACAACCAATTCTACCAAAGGGTATCGTATTACCCAGTACTAACTGGGGTGTGGATAAGCAGTCGCTCCATATAAAATATTGGTATTCAGCTGCATCCGGTGAGACTGGAAGCCGACCCCAATATAGTTAGGAAAAGGCTAAGCAGATAATGAACAACGAGGCAGTTATATTATTAAGGGCTTAATGGTGATCAATGGTAGAATGGGTCTATTATTTTAATGGCGTTTGATTTTATATTCATTTCAGTCATCATTCGAGAGCAGCGGTGGCCCAGTGGTGGCGGCCCTGACTTACGAACAGTAAGTCGTGGGTCAAATCCAGGCAAGCGCATTACTTTATGTAATTTATTACATCACCACTGCTCTCAAAACGGTGAATGAAAACATCGTAAGGAAACCGGCATGACCTTGAACCAAAAATTCGAAGATAGGTGACATCTACCAACCCGCACTGGGCCCGCGTGGTAGATTATAGTCCATTCCCTTTCATAGAGAGGAGGCCGACCAGTGGGAACATTTTAGGCTGATTATGCTATGTAGTCATCACTGAATAAAAATATTTACAACACATATTTATCAGCAATAAATATTACCTACTTTAAAAAACATGGCAAGGAATAAAGCTTGACCACAAAACAAACCGGACAACTTTTATAAAACTCTCAACCTTAATACTAAGCGAATAGGTTCCAAATAAACCGCAAACATTACATTTGCGTAGCACTTCACTAGGAATTTCTGGAATCGTGCCAAAAACAGTTATGGCTATAAAACACAGCATTCATGTAATTTGCTTTAAAATGCAATTGCTGTAAATGCGACTGAAAAGCTATAAAATGTCAGGAAATTAGTAGTTATAAGTACGCACTTATGTTATTATTAATCAGCATAATAGTTCAGAAACGAAAACTACACTCGCGGTCAAATAATACGGGTCGATGACAAAAATTCCTATAACTTGCAAATAAATGGAGTACATTAGTGAAACTCGTGCTGCTCGTCGTGCTCGGAGCTCGTGGTTAAATACTAACAGCCGCTCGGGTCGACGGTTACGGGTTAAGCCGCGCTTGCCTAACTTGGTCAGTGGATGGGTGACCACCCATTATATTCTGAGTTTCCTCCGTGCCTCGGAAAGCACGTTAAGCTGTTGGTCCCGGCGGTTATTTGTAGATCTTTGACAATCGTTGCAAATAGTCAGTGGCCGGAAAGTCTGACAAAGAGTTTTTACCAAGGAGTGTTAGTACTAACGTTGTGGAGGTTAGATGGGCAGTCGCTCCATGTAAAATACTGGTATTACGCTGCATCCGGTTAGACTGGAAGCCAACGGCAACATAGTTGGGAAAAGGCTAGGCAGATGATCATGAACTAGATCACACCCAGTCATGGCTTAGGCTTCTTATCTAGCCAAGAATTAAAAACTAGTAACTACTTTACTAATTACCCCCGATAATATTGAAACTGGACTCCCAAAGAAACTTTCTTTAGGATTAAGTATAAACTTTCGCAATAAGTGAAAATCCCTCTTTATCTACTTTCACCAAACTACAGTTTAAGCCAGTTTTTGGCTGAAACCCAGCGGTTAACTGAAGCTATTACGTTTCCTTTTTCACTTGAGTTTCCGGAATGACCGGGGGACGGATATTGCCAATTTAAAGTCTTTTTGGGCATTTGGTGAGTGGTGTGGATGTGGTTCACACCGATGCGATACACATTGGTAAGACTGGTTGTCAGACTTTTTTGGAAACTGACTTCATCTAATGACTGTCAAAGATCTACAGATGACAGTTGGGACCTACGGATTAACGTGCTTTCCGAGGCACGGAGGAAACTCGGTATGTAATGGGTGATCACCCATCCACAGACCAATCTAGGCAAGCACAGCTTAACCTAAAGATCGACCCGAGCGACTGTTATTATATTGCCACGAGCTCCTCCTAGCTCGAGCTGGAGCTCCTCCTTCGGTTATGGTTAGGAAAACTTTATACTTCACCAGGATTATCCTCTGTCATTATTGCTAACTCACTAGATGCGGCTGAATAACAGAAGCAGGTATTTCTTCTGCACCATACGATGAGACAGACCGTCAAACAGGTCACCTGGGTTTGCACACCTACTTTTGTGCACTTCTTCTATATCGTGTGGTTAGTACCTAACCTGGTGTCAGAGTTTTTATGCCGCCCATGGGCCTCTGACTTGGCTTTATCGTTGAGAAATATCTCTGAGTCGTGCTGGTTTCCTCTCGATGTTTTTTCTTCACCGAAGCAAGTCATAATTATAATACAATACGCACATGAATCCGAAAAATCGGAGGAAAGGTCTTGGGTTCGAACTCGAGTTCTATGACTTGGTAAATCATAAGACATATTTATTTCTGTAAATTGCTTTTACGAAACACTTTTACACGTCGATTTTAAAACTAGATGGGGCCGGTGTTTCGTACCTGAGTACTCTGAGAAGAAACATCCGAAACAAACTCAGAGGTCAGTCTCTTTTAAAGTACAGACATTGGTCAAGTCATATGAGGACCATGCAGATTAGTGTCTGAGATGGTCTTTTGAAGAAATTACCACACAGATTTGAGTGAACCTGTCTAGTCAGTGCAAGCATTAATTGTCAGTGATCGTGTAGCTCGACTCATAACCCAAAGTAGGTAGGTAGTCCGTCGGTTACACGACCGTGCACTATAATATCCCGAATCGATTGCCAATCTCCCCTGAGATTGGCGACAATGGCCGAAATTCTATCTGGATGACTAATGCTCCACCTTGGTTTGGAAAACAATAACGTAAGTGTATCTGTCTCGAGCAGAAATCGAGTTCACGCAAAGAAGTGTGCCAAACCCAATCCTCATTCAAAATCCTTGTGCATTTTGTTTTCAATTGTGTTTATGCATGCCGTGGCAGCCTTTAATTAAGGCTACACTATAAATTGTATAAAATAGTATGTGTAGTTTAACATGTATTTTGGTGTAAGCTTTGTTGGTTGTGCTTAAATAAATAAATAGACTACGGTATTTTAGGACCTAGTTTATTTTGCACTCACTATCTTATTAGATGGTACAATGGCAAATGGTATTTGAAGTATTTTTGGTGTTCTGCCAAGCTGTTTACCAGCATAAATAGCTTTAAATTATACACAAGCGCTTTTTGCGAGTGTCAACAGAATATTTATCGTGGACCAAGAAAAAGGAACATTAAGGGTGTAACAAGATCCTTAACGAAGCCGTAAGGCACTTGTTTTTCCCGCCATAGCGATATTTTTTTTGTTCTAGACCATACCTGGGAACTATCTTCTTCTTCTACGGAGATATTGGGGGCAAAAATACCAAATTTTTCACTTTTTTTTTAAATTCAGGTTTTTAATATAAATGTTTTACTTTAAACACCTTCACAACCCCCGTTCTATTCAACCCATCCATCAGCACAATGTTTTGAGTGCGTTACATTGAGTCCTACGGTAGGACTAAACGTGATTTTTCACCCCATAAAAAAATCGTTTCACAGCAATAATATTTGCGTAAAGTTTAACTTAGTTTGATGTACTTAATGCTTGGTTGACGGCTTCATGAAGGGTCCGGGTCGGGGTCTTCATGAAGATAGTAGTAGGTGGCATTCTGTTTCTACTATTTGTGTGAACTGTCGGTCTCAATCACCATACCATACCATATCTACAGCAAACTTTATAAGTAGCCTGAAGTCCGAAGTGTGCACGTTTAACTTCAGACAGCTCAGTAATTAGTTGTAGAGGTCAGACGGCAGACGCTCCATGTAAAATATTGGTATTAAGATGTATCTAGTTAGACTGGAAGCCGACACAAACATAGTTGAGAAAAGGCTAACCAGATGAAGATTCTAGGTAAAATAATACAATTAAGGTAAATCTGGTTAGCCTGGCAGCTGGCTGAAATCTAGTTATAATAAGGCTAAGTGGATATAACAGATTGGTAAATCTGGTTTAATGTTATTAGCCAACAGAAAACTATCTGTGCAACATAATCGGCCTACAATGATCTCGTGGAGGAGCTCGTGGTTTACAAATAACAGCCGCTCAAATCCATCTTCAGGTTAAGCCGCGCTTGCCTAGGTTTGTCCGTGGATGGGTGACCACCCAAGTTTCCTCCATGCCTCGGAAACCACGTTAAGTCGTTGGTCTGTAGTCAGTGGCCCGAAAGTCTGACAACCAATCTTATCAAAGGGTATCGTATTACCCAGTACTAACTGGGTTGTGGAGCTCAGATAGACAGCCGCTACGTCTAAAATACTGCAATTAGACTGGGTACTGACCCCAACAAAGTTAGGAAAACGCTAGGCAGATCATGATCTCACTGCTAGGACACACGGCCTCCTCTCTATGAGAGGGAGTGGGCTGTACTCCACGCGGGCCCAGTGCGGGTTGTTAAATGTCATATGTCTTCGAACTTTTGGTTCTAAGACATGATGTTTTCCAGAACAGGGGTGATGAAATACACAAACGAAAGTGCCTGTCTGGCCTGTGGACGGTGAGCTATGGGCTAGCTCGCCGTCCGTCCGTCTTATGACGACAGGCCGTGTCGACGGCGCGTTCGTGTTCCACGCGCGCCTCAAAGAGAGTCAGCAAACAGGAAGGGGTCCGAAAGGACCGATGCCTGCCAGGGTTGCGGGACTGTTCGAAAGAGATACCGCGGCCCTGGAACACAAAGGGTAAAGGAAGGAACATGGATGGGTTTTAGTCAGTAAAAGTCTTACACTCCCTCCTGCTCAGCCCAGAGCGGGAGGGGTTACTTGACGATTGCCCAAACGAAAAAAAAAAATTATGACTTGCAAATTTGTAAGTTGCAGTCGATTCCACTGAGTTCCCAATCAAATGCTCCTACTAAAAATAAATATGTACTGTGTTTTATTCCTTTAAAAAAACTACAAAAATATTCTTTTGATTACGGAACGCACATTATTAAATCAGAGAAAGGGTTTGGCTAAGTCAACGGCTATTTTTTCTGAAATTGTGCGCAAAAACCCTTTTACGTCAATCCAGATTCGAACCCGGGACGGTTCACGCTAAATTGCGGAGGCAAAAACAGAAAAGGTTTTGAGTGAATGGCTATGAAATCGGCGACAATGAGTAGTTCTTAACCGATAGCGTTTCTCAGTACCAATCCAGAATCAGCATCTTATGCCCGGTTGGCAGCAGTGTCTTACTAAACGTTTTTTTTTTATCCCAAATGAAGAGTAAAGTCGTAATATTTAATTACGACTTTACTCTTCAACAAACAAAAAAATGCATTCATCATTTCATTGCACAATATCTCGAGTTATTATCAACTCAAAAAACAATTGTTTCCCAGCAATATTTTTTGAGCAGTTATTGTTATTTTTGTGTAAAAATAACAATTTAGTGTGATGTATAGGATTCACGAATGCATCGTGGACGGCTTTCTATAGGATACGTATATATATACCCTGTGTAGTAATCCTAAATTATATCGTACTTGTAATAAATAAACGCTATCGGTTATAATAACTACAAAAAGCTCGCCTCTTGGCCCCATCCTATGCGGATTGCGATGCGGTGCTTCGGAGCCGTCATCGACCCAAGTGTGTTTGAATGAGCGAGTTGACTTGCGCCAGTACTTACAGCAACTTGCCTGACTTTTCTGCCAGACTTTCCAGACTTTTTTGACTCTTTGAAGATTGAAATAATTATGTATTGCATTTTTAAATCAAATCAAAATAATTATTTATTTCCATAAATTCCGGACATTTTAAAATCAAAGGTTTTATCGCAGTGAAAACATAGTTTTGACACTTTAAATGGCAATTTGATGTCACAAATATAAGCACTAGTGACTACAGATCAACTAAGGCTAAGCAGTTCGGTTTAAGAAAGTTAGTATCCTTTTTACTAACTCACTCTTGAGAAGGCCTTGGTTCGTGTTATTAACAACAATGCAATCACGTTAACGTTAACTTTTATTTTACTAAAACTAAACTAGCGCAAGGGCAGATTAAATTAAGATAGTACTTTATCGCGATTCAGTAAGTTTTGGAAAAACTTGATAAAAACTCGCACTAGGATCACTGTTTTTTTTCCTATCAAAAAAATTAAATTGTAGAGAGGATGTGTTTACCATGACTTTGACCCATTACATACCAAGTTTCCTCCGTGTCTTGGAAAGCACGTTAGTCCCGGCTGTCATTTGTAGATCTTTGACAGTGATTACTCGTCCAAAATTAATCTGACAACCAGTCTTTCCGAGGGGTATTATAATACCCAGTACTAACTGGGTTGTGGAGGTCAGATAGGCAGTCGTTCTATGTAAAAAAACTGGTATTCAGCTCCATCCGCTTAGACTGGGAGCCGAAGGCAACATAGTTGGAATAGGCTATATTTTGAATTACTGCAGAGACTATCAAATATTCCTAAATTTTATTTTAAGGATTCCTTCTTCTTCATCTTTTTTTTTGTTAGCCTGAAATTTCCCACACCAGGGCAAAGGCCCCACTCCTTCCATGTTTTAGTTAGTTTAAACATAAATCTACAGTGTTTTGACATCATGTTAAGTCTAATTATAGGCAAGTAAAGTGCTATGAGTATATGTGCTATTAATTAGGGGTGAAAAACAGACATAATAAAATAGATTCTTGGTACTTTGAAAGGGGTTTGATGGACGACCTAGAGCGTCATCACAGATAAGATAATTTAATAAATTTTCTTACTGAATATTCAGATAGTTCAAATCCATCATTTAACATGTAATTTGAAAATATGTAATGAAAAACATGCGAAACAACTGAAACCTATGAAACATACAATACCTACCTCGATGTTTTTTCAACTATATACGTGAAAAACAACAAATTCTGAGAATTTCAAAGAGCAACCAAGCAACTACGACAGAACTTAAGTCAACCCACTAGGCCGCTACCTTAAGCCGACTCTCTTCTATAGGGAAGTGAACAAGCCGGTAACCAAGCAAGTAAACTCTCCCATTCAAACGCGCCACAGCGACAAAGATAGATAACGAACCTCACTCCTAAAATAATACCAATCGATTCTCAGATAATATACTAAGCTTCCTTACTGATTTACGACGTAATACATAAGTTTAGCAGGGATAGATTATGTTGATAAGGTCTTAAATGGCTTACCTTTGATAATAGTCTGTTAATTTATTCTTTTGATTTATTACTTTGTAAAAAAAAAAACGTCTAGATTTTTTTTTTACTGTCTGCTGCCACGCTAATTAATGTGTTTTATTTAACAAACTTAGGTTATTGTCGTACTGTGGATGGAGGAGTCTTTTTTTACAAAATAATATATTCATAAAATGGTAATTAAAGTTTTGTACTACAATGTGCACTGATTTATCATTGTAACAATAGAGCATTATCATTTGCCCAGTCTATTCCCTAACATGTTGGGGTCGGCTTCCAGTCTAACTGGATGCAGCCGAATACCAGTATTTTACATGGAACGACTGCCTATCTGACCTACACAACCCAGTTATTACTGGGTACTATGATACTCCTTAGTAAGACTGGTTGTCAGACTTTCGGGCCACTAACTACCTGTAACGACTGTCAAAGGTCTACAAATGACAGCCGGGACTAACGGTTAACGTGCTTTCCGGGGCACGGAGGTAACACGGCACGTAATAGGGAGTCACCCATCCACGGACCAACCTAGGCAAGTGCGCCTTAACCTAAATATCGACTATTTTTTTGACGATTATTTTTTTAGTCATGAACTCCTCCTTTATATTATGTTATGTAAAACTATAGTACTAGTTATTATAAAATACGTTTGAGTATATAAAACGGTTAGCATTCCTTTGTTGAGGCACTTTCCGGCTGGAGGTTTCAGTGAAGCTCGATAGATGGCGCTACGTGTTACGCCTTTACGAGAACTCCATTAGCGGTTTTGCAAGCGAAGTTATTGAAGTAGTGCTTCTGGTTTGATTTTATAGACACGCTGCATAAGTTTGTCGGTGCGTTAAAAACCGTGAGGTTTATTTTGGCAAACCTAATGTCCTAGGAAAGTAGTCATTTCTTTCAAAGAGTTTCATGTTTCTACAGCGACTTTCAATATGAGTTTTAAATAGTTTAATGTAATTTTCGACAGCTGTTATCGTTATCGCAGTTAGAATGTCATAATTCGTAGACCATTAATAAACAAGCATTAAACAGTCGACCAAAGCTGCGTCTGCTCATTTTTAAAATAAATCTCCACGGGTACACGATGACCACATCCGTTTACGCCCCTTTTTGTGCGGACCAATAGTAGTATAACAAAAAAAAAAAACAAAATATATGCTTCTATTTTTGTTTTAAAAAAAATCAGGCTCTGTTAATGATCATAGATAAAAAAAAGCTAGTCAAGTGCGAGTTGGACTCACGTATGAAGGGTTCCGTACCGTCGTAGTAGGGGAGCCCCCTTGAATTTATTTGTATTATTTGTTGTTCTAACAGAAATACACATTCAGTGAAAATTTCAACTGTCTACCTACGGATCATGATATACAGCCCCCTGACAGTCAGACGGACAGACAGACAGCGGAGGCTTAGTAATGGGGTCCCGTTTTATAGTCCATATGATGGTGGTCAGACGCAACTTTGAATGATAAGTGATTTAAATGATAAATGATGTTTATTAAGCACATAAGTTATAAATAACAAACATTTTTACATTTCACTTTTTTTCAAACTAGTTGGGGCCGGTACCTGACTACTCTGAGAAGAAACAGCCGAAACAAACTCAGAGGTCATAGTCTCTTTGAAAGTCCTGATATAATCTTGGTCAACTGACATGCGGACTATGCAGATTAGTGTCTGAGATGGTCTCTTGAACAAAGAACCACACAAATTTGAGTGAACCTGCCCAGTCAGTGCAAGCATTTGACAGTTATCGTGTAGCTCGACTTATAACAGCTCAAGGAGCTCAACAACACGACGAACAAGACCAAAGAAGGGACATTTGGGTAGGTCGCTTATAGTCGCTTATGGTCGCTCAAGACTACTACTGCCAGACAATCGTGGGAAAAAACAAACAAATAAATGAACCACATGGTCCTCACATTCACATTAATGAAATAAAATGAATAAATAACACTTTACAAAATAAATGTCAATAAAATTCATAAAAATCATTAAATGAGACCATTGACAATAAAAATAGTAAAATACTTAAGAAAGTAAATATTCATGTCAAATCATGTAAAAAGAGCAGCGGTGGCCCAGTGGTGGCAGCCCCGACTTACGAACAGGGGGTCTAAAATGGAAGCTTCATCAGAATCATAATATGAATCACGTTAAAAATTTAAAATTCTTAAAATGGTCTTTATCGTTATGAACCAAACTCCATTTTAAGAGTTTAAAATTTTTAACGTGATTCGTAATAATTACGATTCTGATAAAATGGCCATTTTAGGCCCCCAGTAAGTCATAGGTTCGAACCCAGGCAGACGCATTACATTGTGTAAATTATTTCATCACTACTGCTATCAAAATGGTGAAGAAAAACATCTTGAGGAAACCGGCATATCCTAGAACCAAAAAATTCGAAGACGTTTAATTTTGTGACATCTACCAAGCCGCACAGGGTCCGCGTGGTGGATTATAGCCCATTCCCTCTCATAGAGGAGGCCATGTGTCACAGCAGTGGGAACATTATAGGCTTAATAAACAAGTAAAATATTCATGTCAAATCAACTGATAATTCAGTGTCGTTAATGACAGTACTTATTAGCAGAAATAGGTAGGTATTGCGGTCACTACCCTGGACGGACAAGCTCTTTCACAAAAAACCTCTATCACGTACCCGTTTGGCCTTTCTACCAAAACATTATGGTCTAATCTAAGGCCTTAGGGCGGCCACAAAAGATACGTACACTGTTCATATCTAAATACAGTCTGAGATCAAAGAGCTCGCTCATGTGAAAGTGACCTTATAAAGGGCTGTCAGTCCAAGGTTTTTGGACTTATGTGTGACTTGTGGCTTTGCTTGTGTATTTATTATTAAATAGGTGTGTTTATTTCCTAGTCACTTGAATGGTGAATAGTCGCTATTTCTGCAAAACGTGTCTAATCTCCGTCTTCTCAGGAGCCTTGAGGAAATGCGGTAGGTATTTGAAGAAACTATCGCTGTCCCTCTTTCGCGCGCTTTCAACATTAAGTGCATTAAGGAGAACTACAGATCCGACAAGTAAAAAGTCTTATTTCGAGGTTTGGCTCTCGACTATTTCCTCCTCCAATATTCGACCAATTTAAAAGATATTTCAAAAACTGAATAAGAAGGATATATACCGTATCCCTATGTTTTTCTTTTTTCATTAATAGTTGTCAAATTTGTACACTAGGCCTCTGTTGACAGCGGTCCAAATTGACCTTTTTTTAAGCATTTTGTAAAGCTTCTAGTGCTGATACAGGTTATGTATGATCAAATAGGAAAACATAAAGACATAGAAAAGGTTGATATTTACTTAACTGTAAAAAATCATAGCTCTAAAGTCATAAACCAAAAAGAAAACAGGCGAGAGCGTTTGTATGAAGAAAAGACCACTCGCATTAGTTTTAAATATAAAAAACCGGTCAAGTGCGACTCGAACTCGCGCACGAGAGATCCGTAACATTTCCTAAAAAAAAAACACTTTTATTGTATAGGAGCTCCCCTTAAATATTTATTTTATTCTGTTTTTAGTATTTGTTGTTATAGCGGCAACAGAAATACATCATCTGTGATTAACTGTCTAGCCATCACGGTTCATGAGATAACGACTGGTGACAGATAGCCGGACAGACGGGCAGTTCAGCTCTTAATGTGCACGTCTTTCTACATCGTTCTCACATATATGTATAATCTCAACATGAATTATGTAACCAAGATCTTGTAACAATATTTTGATTGAAAAGAGTGTCCATGGAGTTTCTTGCCCATTCTTCTCCATAGAGATCTACGCTTTGGAATGGGCAACTACAGTACTTTCACAAGTTATTATGCCTTGTGTCTGTGACTGTAGCTTCGCCTTTGTTTTTCTGACTTTCGAAAGTGCCTGCGAAGGTCTAATTGAAATAAACGCTTTGAGTTTTGAGTTTTTTTGAGTTTTGAGTGGAGTCTTAGGCAGTGGGTTCTGTTTCTACCCCTTGGGTAAGGAACCCTAAAAACGACGATAATAAGGTATTAAACATAACATAACATAACATCACGGCTGTCATCCCGGACGGGTTAGGCAGAGGTGTACTATAATAGTACACCCAAAATTCGCCAGTTGTGTTTAAGTCCCATTTACAACGGGGCGAGCCTATTGCCATTAACCGGGCACAAATCCAGACTCCATTGCTGCTATTGTGAAATTCCTAATGGAATTACCCAATAACTCATGCTCCGGGCCTGTGAACGGTGAGCTATGGGCTAGTTCGCCGTCCGTCCGTCTTATGACGACAAGCCGTGCGCGTTCATGTTCCACGCGCGCCTCAAAGAGATGTCAGCAAAAGGAAGGGGTCCGCAAGGGCAGATGCCGGGGCTGCGGGACTGTTCAAAAGAGATACCGTGGCCCCGGAACACAAAGGGCGATGAAGGAACATGGATGGGTTTTAGTCGGTAAAAGTCTGACACTCCCTCCTACGCTGCCCAGAGCGGGAGGAGTTATTTGATGATTTCCCATCCATAAAGGATCTCATGCTCAGCCGTGTCTGTACACCCGTATAGACACGACTGAGTTGTCTGTCAGTGAATGAATGTACTATCTTCACTCATCATAGCATTCGTCGTCGCATACTGACTAACTTATTTAGAACTTTACGCAACCCAGAATAAAACATTTAATTCTTTTTCCTTTATCTTTTCCGTTTATGAAATAAAACTCAATAAAAGAATATGATTGAAAAACTTTTCAAGGAACTTTCTTATTAAAATTTTACATTTGCAAAGTTTCCGGGTATTGTATTTCTTTCTTCGTATTCGCAAAAGTGTAATGAGTGCACTAACTTTAAACTTCTCTGTTGGTTTTTAAAAATAAATAAAATAAAAAAAGGTCGTGAATTTTGTGAACTTACTGTAAAATGGATTGATTGATTGATTGTAAAATAGACAAATTTTGAAATAAAACAAATACACAACGTTTGGAACGTTGTGTATTTGTTTTATTTCAAAATTTGTCTTAAATAGAAGCTAATTAGACTTTTCAAGCAAAACAGTGCGGCAGCTTTTTCACGAAATCGCTTCGTTCACTAATTTAATGAACGACGATTATTAACCTGACTCTACCCTTTTTTTGCGGGTGTGACCAGTTGGTGAAAACGTAAAAGTGATTTAATTTAAGTTTCACTACCTGGACACGCGTAAAAATTTTGGCGTGTCCAGATGACGAAATAATAAGTGAAACTAATTTTAAGTTTCACCGACTGGACACACGTGTGTCCAGTCTCTCGTGTCCAGTTGGTGACTAACCCGTCTCATCACGCCTGTAATATCTAAATGGTTAAGCACAATGATATTACAAGAATACGCTATTTTCGTACTGAGCGGCGTTCAAATATCGTTGTGTTGTTACGACTGCGATAGATAATACGGAACGTATGATACAGAAAGAGATAGCTATCGCGCTTGAAGTACTTAAATTACGACAGTTAGCTTCCTTTTTAACCGAATTCCAAAAGGAGGAGGTTATCAAGTCGTCTGTTTTTTTTTTTTTTTGTGTATGTTCAGCGATATCTTCGCCAATTTTAAACCGATTTCAATGATTCTTTTTTTGTTTGGTAGAATATTGTTTCGCGGTGGTCACATTTTAATTTGGTGAAGATCTGATGCTGATCTTCGGAGATATACTATGGAACTCTTCAAAAATAGACGGCAAATCTGTCATGATTGCTGCAATCGCTTGGATGTTTATTGTTTATACAACATCATAACATAATATCACGCTTGTATGCTCTAGGGGGTACGCAGATGTGTACTGTACAACTTTTCGATAGTTAGGTATGTTAAGTTCTATTTTATTGGGGATAAGCTTATTACCATGAAATGTATTGTTAGCGGTTCACTAATGTTTCACCAAAACTCTTTTGAGAATATTTTAACCGACTTCAAACAAAATGAGGAGGTTCTACGTTTGACTGTGTGTCCCGTATGTTCACCGATTTCTCCGCTAATTGTGGACCGATTGTCAAAATTCTTTTTTTATTCGAAAGCCTTTACTAATGAGGTGGTCTCGTTGTCACAAAGTTAGAATCTGATGATGGGATCCCAGGGAAATCGAGGGCAACCCTGATTTTACAGTTTTTACAGTGTTTTTTATATAGGTACTTTCTAACGATATTTGTACCTGATAATCATTATCTCATGTTGCTGAACTGATGATGGAAGGTATAAGTCAGGATCTGATGCTGATCTTCGGAGATATACAATGGAACGCTTCATTAATAGACAGAAAATCTGTCGTGATTGCTGCAATCGCTTGGATGTTTATTTTTTACACAATATTAGAACATAACATAACGCCTGTATGCTCTGAGGGAGTACGCAGATGTGTACAGTACACCCAGATTTCGACAGTTAGGTTAGGTAACGATATAAGTTACATTTTATTGGGGATAAGCCTATTACCATGAAAGGAGTTGTAAACAATGTAAAATAAATGTAGAGCAAATATTTGTGTGGAATATTGTAACTAAAAAAGGAAAAATAAAAAAACTTTTTTGCAAAAAATAAAACCGACTTTAAAAACAAAAAAAACGCGGAAAAATAACTTTAGCTTCAGAAGTCGGTGACTGTTATTTGTTCGATTGATTTTTTTTGACACCGACTTCTGAAGCTAAAGTTATTTTTCCGCGTTTTTTTTTGTTTTTGAAGTCGTTTTTATTTTTTGCAAAAAAGTTTTTCTGCAACAATTTGCGCACTAGTGACATATCTACTTCTTTTGACTTATAATATCATTGGTTAAGCACTTATACTTCCGTGCTTTATTCAGTACAATGACTTATTCTATTGTGTAGGTAGTTCAAAATACAAGTCCGTTTGGTTTGCCTAACAACCCCACAAAAAAAAAAACCAGACTGCGTTATATTCAACTCTAGGCTGAGAGTAGAAAGTTGAATTTCCAACGGTACAATAATAATAAAGAATTCATTTAGTTGTTGCTGAAAATGGGTGTTACTCTTTTGTGTAGCACAGTAGGTGTAGTTCTTGATCGGCATGGCAAAGGCTTCATCTCACCTAATTCCTGTTTTCACCAACACTATGTTCCATATAACTAAATGCCTAAATCCCGTTTTCACAAACTCTAAGTGACACTTAACTAAATGCGTAGTTGCCCGTTTTCACCAACACTAAGTGACACCTAACTCAATGCGTAATTGTCCGTCTTCACCAACACTATGTGCCACCTAACTCAATGTCTAATTCCCGTTTTCACCAACATTAAGTGACGCCTAACTAAATGCCTAATCCCCGTTTTCACCAACACTACGTGACGCCTAACTCAATGCCTACTGCTTGTTTTCACCAACTCTAACTGACACCTAACTCAATGCGTAATTGCCCGTTTTCACCAGCTCTAAGTGACACCTAACTCAATCCCTAATCCCCGTTTTCACCAACACTAAGTGACACCTAACTAAATACCTAGTTCCTGTTTTCACCAACACTAGGTGACGCCTAACTCAATGCCTAATGCCCGTTTTCACCAACTCTAACTGACACCTAACTCAATGCCTAATGCCCGTTTTCACCAACACTATGTGCCACCTAACTCAATGTCTAATTCCCGTTTTCACCAACATTAAGTGACGCCTAACTAAATGCCTAATCCCCGTTTTCACCAACACTACGTGACGCCTAACTCAATGCCTACTGCTTGTTTTCACCAACTCTAACTGACACCTAACTCAATGCGTAATTGCCCGTTTTCACCAGCTCTAAGTGACACCTAACTCAATCCCTAATCCCCGTTTTCACCAACACTAAGTGACACCTAACTAAATACCTAGTTCCTGTTTTCACCAACACTAGGTGACGCCTAACTCAATGCCTAATGCCCGTTTTCACCAACCCTAACTGACACCTAACTCAATGCCTAATGCCCGTTTTCACCAACACTAAGTGATACCTAACTCAATGCCTAATCCCCGTTTTCACCAACACTAAGTGACACCTAACTAAATACCTAGTTCCTGTTTTCACCAACACTAGGTGACGCCTAACTCAATGCCTAATGCCCGTTTTCACCAACTCTAACTGACACCTAACTCAATGCCTATTTCCCGTTTTCACCAACACTAAGTGACACCTAACTCAATGCCTAATTTCCGTTTTCACCAACACTAAGTGACGCCTAACTCAATGCCTAATGCCCATTTTCACCAACACTAACTGATACCTAACTCAATGCCTAATCCCCGTTTTCACCAACATTACGTGACGCCTAACTCAATGCCTAATCCCCGTTTTCACCAACACTACGTGACGCCTAACTCAATGCCTAATGCCCGTTTTCACCAACTCTAACCTAACTCAATGCGTAATTGCCCGTTTTCACCAGCTCTAAGTGACACCTAACTAAATACCTAGTTCCTGTTTTCACCAACACTAGGTGACGCCTAACTCAATGCCTAATGCCCGTTTTCACCAACTCTAACTGACACCTAACTCAATGCCTAATTCCCGTTTTCACCAACACTAAGTGACGCCTAACTCAAAGCCTAATGCCCGTTTTCACCAACACCAAGTGATACCTAACTCAATGCCTAATCCCCGTTTTCACCAACATTACGTGACGCCTAACTCAATGCCTAATCCCCGTTTTCACCAACACTACGTGACGCCTAACTCAATGCCTAATGCCCGTTTTCACCAACTCTAACTGACACCTAACTCAATGCCTAATTCCCGTTTTCACCAAAACTAAGTGATACCTAACTCAATGCCTAATCCCCGTTTTCACCAACACTACGTGACGCCTAACTCAATGCCTAATGCCCGTTTTCACCAACTCTAACTGACACCTAACTCAATGTCTAATTCCCGTTTTCACCAACACTAAGTGACACCTAACTAAATACCTAGTTCCTGTTTTCACCAACACTAGGTGACGCCTAACTCAATGCCTAATGCCCGTTTTCACCAACTCTAACTGACACCTAACTCAATGCCTAATGCCCGTTTTCACCAACACTAAGTGATACCTAACTCAATGCCTAATCCCCGTTTTCACCAACACTAAGTGACACCTAACTCAATGCCTAATTTCCGTTTTCACCAACACTAAGTGACGCCTAACTCAATGCCTAATGCCCATTTTCACCAACACTAACTGATACCTAACTCAATGCCTAATCCCCGTTTTCACCAACATTACGTGACGCCTAACTCAATGCCTAATCCCCGTTTTCACCAACACTACGTGACGCCTAACTCAATGCCAAATGCCCGTTTTCACCAACTCTAACCTAACTCAATGCGTAATTGCCCGTTTTCACCAGCTCTAAGTGACACCTAACTCAATGCCTAATGCCCGTTTTCACCAACTCTAACTGACACCTAACTCAATGCCTAATGCCCGTTTTCACCAACTCTAAGTGACACCTAACTCAATGCGTAATTGCCCGTTATCACCAGTTCTAAGTTTCACCAGCTCTAAGTGACACCTAACTCAATGCCTAATCCCCGTTTTCACCAACACTAAGTGACACCTAACTTAATACCTAGTTCCTGTTTTCACCAATACTAAATGATACCTGACTCAATGCCTAATCCCCGTTTTCACCAACACTACGTGACGCCTAACTCAATGCCTATTTCCTGTTTTCACCAACACTAAGTGATACCTATCTAAATGCCTAATTGCCCGTTTTTACCAAGACTAAGTGACACCTAACTTAATGCCTAGTTCTTGTTTTCACCAAGACTAAGTGACAACTAACTAAATCCTAATTCCTGTTAGAACCTTACCTTACAACTAAGTGTCAACTAACTAAATGCCTTTTTATTTTTTTTCGGATGGGACATCATCAAATAACTCCTCCCGCTCTGGGCTGAGCAGGAGGGGGGAGTGTCAGACTTTTACTGACTAAAACCCATGCATGTTCCTTCATCGCAATTTGCGTTCCACCAGGGCCGCGGTATCTCTTTCGAACAGTCCCGCAACCCTGGCAGGCAACGGTTCTTTCGGACCCCTTCCTGTTTGTTTTCATCTCTTTGAGGCGCGCGTGGAACACGAACGCGCGTGACCGGGAGCCACCACGTGGCCCCCGACGCCCAGGGCGTCTCCCGCGACGGCTGAGACGTGAGGCTCTCAACTAAATGCCTAATTCCTGTTTTCACCAACAACTAAGTGTCAACAAACTAAATTCCTATTTTCACCAACAACTATGTGTCAAGTATATTTAGTTAGTTGCCCAGAAGACTGTCAGCATTGCCACGTTGAATGGCAATGCTAATTCGTGAGATGGCGCAAGGGAGTCGACACAGATTGCGTCCCACACCAAAGGCCTATCCTACGAGATTTAGCCAGTTTAGCTAGTTAGGTACCTTTAATTCTCATGTCGTAGAGGCCGAGTCTAATGCCATCAACTGGGCAAAAAACCAGACTCCATGTTTTTTTGACTATATATTAGGTACCAAAGTTTTCACTTCCAGCTTACAACTCTACGCAGACAATTTTCAGCTTTATCGACATTTCATGCCGTCTGATGCGGAATCGGCAATCAATTCCACAGCATTGATGGCCGATTCCGCCCACTTGATTCATGAATTGTGACCTGGAAAGCGTCAATGAGTGCCACCTGCTACGATCCTTAAATAGTCGTTTTCATATCTGTTCTTACACCTACGCCGCCGCCGGTTACGCATCTGACCTTTCTGAGAACACATCTTTTCTAATATTATAAGGAGACTAGCTGCTCGCGGCTTCGCTCACGTTTTTGTCGGAAATTATCCCACGGGCACGTTGTAAATATAGCCTATGGCACTCGGGGATTATGTAGCTTCCTATTTGTGAAAGAATTTTACATACAAACTTACAAACAAAATTCTTTCACTAATCACTGTTTACAGTACTACCGAGTGTCATAGTTTCCGTGGGTCAATTTTCGCCCATAACGCGAGTGAAGCGGCGGGCAAAAGGTAGTCACCAGGTATGTTCTTCTAGCTAGAGTAGCTAGGGTGTTACCACCCAGTTTTTCCAAAAAAATATACCTACGGACATACAGGGTGTAACAAGACCCTTAGCGGAGCCGAAATTTACTTGTTCATTGCGATCATTTGTTTTTTTGATGTAGAACATACCTGGGAACCTTCTAGTTACGGAGATATTGTCAAAGTTCAAACTTTTTCACAAGTTTTGTTTTAATGACTTATTTTTAACGTAAAGTTTTTACTGTAAGCACCTCCACGACCCCCGTACTATTGACTCCATCCATCAGCACAATGTTTTGATTGCGTTACATTGAGTCCTACCGTAAAACGTGATTTTTCACCAAAAAAAAAGTCGTTTCCCAGCAATAATTTTTGTGTAAAGTTACTTAGTTTGATCTACATAATGCTTGGTTGACGGCTTCGTGAAGGGTTTTGTTACACCCTATATAGTCGTTTTCATATCTGTTCTTACACCTACGCCACCGCCGGTTACGCATATATCTGACCTTGCCGAGAAATATCTTTTCTAATATTATAAGGAGATAAAGCTTTGTAAATTTTGATGTAGTTGGTAATCTTCGGAACTACTGATCCAATTCTGAAAGTTCTTTAACTAATGGGAATTTACAGTAATAGCGAGTGGCATAGTTCCCATGGGACAATTTTCGCCCATAAAGCAAGTAAAGCTGCTGCAAAAGGTATGTTCATCTAGCTAGGGTCTTACCGCCCAGTGTCCAAAAAGTATACCTTCGGACATAAAGGGTGTAACAAGACCCTTCACGAAGCCATCAACTAAGCGTGTGTACATCAAATTAAGTAAAAATTACGCAAATTTTTTTGCTGGGAAACGACTTTTTTTTGGGTGAAAAATCACGTTTTACGGTAGGACTCAATGTAACGCAATCAACACATTGTGCGGGTGGATGGATTGAATAGTACAGGGGTCGTGGAGATGTTTACAGTAAAAATCCTACGATAAAAACAAGTGTTAAAAAAAATACTTGTGAAAATGTTGGAACTTTGACCCCCAATATCTCCGTAACTAGAAAGTTCCCAGGTATGGTCTAGAATTAAAAAAAATGATCGCAATGACGGGAAGAGTAAGTGGCTTTCGGCTTCGTCAAGGGTCTTGTTACACCCTTTATACACGCTGTTTTCGAAGTAAAAAACGCGGTTTCATCTGTTGTTGAAAAAACACAGTGAGCACATTTCACAGTGAGCCTTTTTCGTAGGCACTGCAATCACCTGCCCAGCTATGTTGGGCTTCCAGTCTAACGGGATGCAGATGAATGCCATTATTTTGTATGGAGTGATTACTTATCTGGCCTACTAGTTAGGCTGGTCGTCAGACTTTCGGGCCACTGACTACCTGCAACGACTGCCAAAGATCTACAAATAACAACCGGGATCAACGGTTTAACGCGCTTTTCCGAGGCACGGAGGAAACTCGGTATGTAATGGGTGGTCACCCATCCACGGACCAACCAAGGCAAGCGTGGCTTAACCTGGAAATCGACCCGACCGGCTGTTATTATTTAACCATGTCACCAGTCAAATAAATAAACAGAGCGTACATCGCCTCAAGGTCAACGGAGTGAATGAAAACGAGCGATTCTAATTTCAAACATGACCGAATCCATTCAGTTGATTTTCAAAACTCATTCGATTTTGAACGAGTGACTGAACTTTTATTTCCTTGGGGAACTCAATTTGTTGTAATAATCTTCGCGTTATGGAATTATTGAGTTTTTAGGGTTCTGCGCCTCAAAAGGAAAAACGGGACGCTTTGGACCACTTCGTTGTCCGTCTGTCTGTCTGTCAAGGCCCTTTTGTTCAAGAAAGCCTGGTGTTATCAAGTTGAAATTAATATAAATACTTACATAAACAATATGCGTCATAAAATATATGAAAATGTATGTCGCACATTTTGCTCATTCGAAAGTAAAATACTTTCCGTTGACCTAGAATCTTAAAATTTGGTAAGAAGCCAGGTCTTATAACACAAGTTAAGGAAAAAAAACCAGTATCGTTTGTTTGCAGTTATATCAATAATAAAACCAAAAAAAAAAAAATGTTTTGTTGGTACACATACCTAAGTTCAACTTAGGTAGGTGGTGACTGGTAAGTTCAACTTAGGTATGTGTGGATGTATGAGAGAGACTAAACTAAAATAAAACTATACAACTGTAAAATCACGACAATAGGACACATAGGCGTCAAAGTACTCCTCCCCATCGACGTCATCCGGAAACGTGCCCAGAAGACTGGCAGCATTACCACGTTGAATGGCAATGCTAATTCTTTGACCAAAGAAAGAGCCAGCCCTCTGGTCACGCAAAGTGTCGACCAGTCGGCGAGATATTTCCTTAAAAAGGAGACGTGCACTCGGGCCCTATGACCCGAGCGTTTCGACCCCAAACGGCTCAAAACTGTAGTTACCGATAAGGTTACAGTATTTGCGTCGCTTAAGGATTTCAGCAGCCGCAGCAGCAGCGCCCGCTTAGCCCGCCGTGCTTGCAACGTGAGATGGCGCAAGGGTGTCGACACAGGTTGCGTCCCACACCAAAGGCGTACCCACGTCATGCCGTCTGGTCTCTTCCCAAAAAAAATTAAAGACTCTCTTCTGTAAAATTAAATTTGTTTTTCAATAAGACAATATAGGATAAGGAAAAATAAATTAAAGATTTGATTCGGATAAGATGTATTTATTAAGTTTCGGTTATTTAAACCGATTCGGTTCTTCCCCACTGCTCAACCAGATTGCTCAACTAGTTGAGCAGTTGAGCTGTAGGACATAGTTTGTATTACCGAACATTTTATGCTTTATAGCTCAACTATTTTGTATGCATGTTTTTACCAAGGCATAACCTTATCTTGCACATCTCGTATCGACACATGATTCTCATTCACCATCTTCCAGCCCTTGTCCCATTCTACTTGGGGTCGTCGCAACACGTTTTTTTCTTCCATTCTTCCCTGTCAGACGTCACGGCATCATTTACTCCTTTCTCCCTCTATCCCTCACACAATCAATCTATCGTTTCTTTAGCCTTCCTTTCCCTCTCTATCCATCAACATTCATGTCCGTTACTCTTGTAGTCACATGCGTTTCATGCCTTCTCATTACATGTCCATACCAAGACAAACATCTTTTAAATTTTTCTGTTACCAGGCGCCACATTCAAACTTTTTCTAATATAGTCATTCCATATTTGATGCATTCTTGTCACTCCACACATCCATCTCAACATTCTCATCTCCACTACATGGAATCGTTTTTCATCCATCTTACATACCAGCATTTTGATCCATACAGTACGGTTTACACAAGATTCTCATTCGCTTATACGAAAACGAAAATCGACGCAATATTCTGTAACAGTATCTTGAACAAAACAGTAAGGAAAACAGTAATTTAAATGCAAGAGATAGCTCGTGCGTGAAGCAATGTTTCGTGTACACACGGCTACACATCAAGCTATACATTTCCAGTATAAGCTGATCTCGCATTGTACGGAAATCCTATACATTGCGAGATCAGCATAAACTGGAAATGTATAGCTTGATATGTAGCCGTGTGTACCTGGTATTCATTGGTTTTGTAACTAGTTTTTGAATTAAAGTTGTGAGGAAAATATTGTTCTTTGAAAGTGCAGTAAGGTAAATATTGCCGGCATTTTTTTGTGATGAACAGGATTACTAATCTCGGCATAACACTGGGTTTCGAAAATCCAACAGTGTCGTTTTTAATGTACTAGTGATGACTCTGATAAATTATCAAACATAATGCTCAAGGCCGAAAGTTGATAATACAGTGTGAGGTAATAAAGCAACAGTGCGGTGAGGTTTCTGTAAATGCAACTAATATTGTATTTTAATGCTATGTGTCATAAGATCCTTTAGTTTTAGACATTTCTAACATTCATATTCTAAATCGAAACATTTTATTTCACACAGGCCTTTATGGAAATTATAAAAAACGTCAAGAAAAGGTGCCCGGTTCGGCTTGGTCGTTTCCTATGGAGAAGAACCGGCAAGGAACTCCATGTTTTCTCTTTTATAATTATTTGGTTACTTAAGAGCGTTTGGTTTTGCCAGTTACAGCGTCAGTACTTAAGATCCCAGAGCCAAAAATTGGTATTTGAAGGAATTAAAGATCTCCTCAAATTTTGGTGATATAATCGGTCTGAGCAGGGAATATCGCACTTTATGTGGCCAGCGAAAAATACGGGGCCTGCCTTAAAAAAGAGTATGTCTAGGTTCCTACCTATTTCTTTTATTTTAAAAAATCTCGAATTTGTCTGGTAGTCCTCTAATCACGGCTATAAAAGTGGGACATATTTTCATTTTTGGAGGTTCATATTTTGTTTATTACAGCCACCATAATTGAATCATTGTCTGCCTTTTCAAAACTATGTTGAGGTCGGCTTCCAGCCTTACCGTATGCAGCTGAATACCAGTGTTTTATATGGATCCACAACCCTAAAATACCGATGTATACACCGTGGTAAGACTGGTTGTCAGACTTTCGGGCCACTGACTGCCTTTAACGACTGTCAAAAATCTACTAATAACAGTCGGGACCAATAGCTTTTTTTTTTGTTCTTTTTTTTTTACGTCATCATCATGTGAAATCATCAAATAACCCCTCCCGCTCTGGGATGAGCAGGAGGGAGTGTCAGACTTTTACTGACTAAAACCCATCCATGTTCCTTCCTTTGCCCTTTGTGTTCCAGGGCCGCGGTATCTCTTTCGAACAGTCCCGCAACCCTGGCAGGTGTCGGTCCTTACGGACCCCTTCCTGTTTGCTCACTCTCTTTGAGGCGCGCGTGGAACACGAACGCGCCGTCGACACGGCCTGTCGTCATAAGACGGACGGACGGCGAGCTAGCCCATAGCTCACCGTCCACAGGCCCGCGGGGACCAATAGCTTAACGTGCTTTCCGAGGCACGGAGGAGACCCGGTATGTAATAAGTGGTCACCCATCCACAGACCAACCTAGGCAAGCACGGCTTAACCTAAAGATCGACCCTAGCTGCTAGCTAGGCTATTATTATTGAGCCATGAACTCCGCCTCCAACATAGTACAACTACCATAATAATACAATGTGATTAATTGAATTTGTGTTGTAATGTAATTTGTCTATCAATAAAACCATCACTAACCGATTAGACGAGTACAATTACAATCAACCCAAAGCCGAAACCCTAACTCAATTAACAAACTTCACACCGCCGACGACGGTTGAGATATTAATTCCAAAACTATATTCGAAGACTTTGTAAGGAAACTGGAGGATCTGCATTAAATTTATGATAAGTCGACCCCGAGACGAGTCGTGTAACTCGGTTCCTGTTGCTCCGAAACACGGAAACATGACCTCGACAACTTGACCCCCTATAACTCGAGTAAAACATTAAGCAATCAATAGCAATATACACGTAACAAATAAGAATAAGAATAAGAATAATTTATTTGCATAAAATACAGGTGTTACTAGTTGTTCAAATTGGTGGTTTAGACACAAACCATATTTTGCCTTTTTGCATGCAAATATAATTTTACGTTATTATTTGTATATTTAACTGAAATATTAAAAATATTTCCATAAGCTAATTTAAAGTAAAATAATTATTAAATAATAATAAAAATTAAAGAACAAAAACCTTGACACATTTTGCACATAAAACTATACATAATTATTACATTTTAAAATTAAATCCTGTGATGCAGAAATTCAAGTAAACTGTAATAACAATTTTCTGTCAACCATTTACGCAATTTATTTCTAATATATTTGAATGGGAGTTCTCTTATTTTTCTAGGGTCTAATATATTAAAGATAGAAATACACATTATGAAACACATTGTTTTTAATCAATGTTGTATTGCAAAATTATGAAATAATAATAAATAAAAAGTGACAATAAGTGACAAAAGTGACAGTTACACTAGTAACTGTCACTTTTGAATTTATAAAAATCACTATGTTTCCTTACAAACAATGTCGCATCACTTTGTAACATCGTATCAATCTGCCTTTACTTGCTTCTTGTTCTTTGCGTTTTGATGGAGTCAAATAATACCGAACAAGTATATAGCCACCTGCACAACTCGTCTAAAACTTCGTTTAAATCCTGGAAGTTGCAGGCGGCTGTACAGGATGGGCAAGAAAAGACGCGCCCCTTTACTTGCTGAAATTTTGAGTATGCAGTAAAATATAATAACAATCAGTACTACCATTTTTAATGAAGAGACTTAGCCAAAAATACGAAAGATTAGCAGCAACATCTATGACACACAATAAGATTTAAAAATTCTGCATCATGCAATCCAAATTATCCGCGAGTTAAACATAATACAGGGTGTAACAGGACCCTTCACGAAGCCGTCAACCAAGCATTCTGTACATCAAACTAAGTCCCGTATTACAGAACATCGCTCAATACTCAAGCATTACTTAAAACTAGATTCAAGCCATTTGATTGGTTGACACTATTTTTAAGTAACGCTTGAGTCTTGGTGGACGTTCTGTAATACGGGCCTAAGTAACTCTACGCAAAAAATATTGCTGGGACACGACTTTTTTGGGGTGGAAAATCATATTTTACGGTAGGACTCAATGTAACGCACTCAAAACATTGTGCTGATGGATGGATTGAATAGTACGGGGGTCGTGAAGGTGTTTAGCAAAAATCTTACATTAAAAACAAATGAATATAAAAAAAATGAAAATGTTGGAACATTGACCCCAATATCTCTGTAACTAGAAGGTATGGTCTAGAACAAAAAAAACGATCGCAGTAACAGGAAAAACAAGTGCCTTATGGCTTCGTTAACTTTTTTTAAATACAATTTTATAATTTTTATTTTTATCTTAAACCTAAATGTTTAAGATAAAAATAATAATAATTTGGTTAAATAAAATATCTTGACTTGGCTCGCGAGGTTGTCGACATGTGGGATGTGGACTCAGCGATCATTGTGCCGATAGTCGTATCAGCCCATGGCTTAATTGCTAAGAGCCTGGATGAATACCTGAGGAGGCTCTCGTTAGGCAGCTGGATCAAGGGCTTGATTCAGAAAGCGGTACTCCTGGACACGGCTCGTATTGTTAGGAGGTTTCTCTCTCTGGAGCCCTGACCACCGGTAGCTTGGACCCTGTTCCCGATACCGGCGGGCAACAATTTTTTTTATTTTTAAATGTTTTTATATTGTTTTTTTATAAGAAATATTTAAAAATGTAAATAATTTGTATGTATATGAATAAAGGAAAATAATTTGGTTACTTAATAGTAATGTTATATCTTTACTTCAAATTCCTCCACGACCACATTTTTATTATATTATTTATACTATTCAATGCAATTATCAGCACAATACCTGATGGAAGGATGTTATACTGTTCAGAAACTTTTTAAATTTCAAAACATAGATGATGTATGGTGTTTTCCAACTTTAATGTTCTATTCTACGTAAGGGGTCATGGGGTCGTTGCCCTGGAGACAAACAATACTATTTGCTGTACATTAGTACCCCGTAGACGTTTGTTCCAGATATGGATTTTTGTGCAATTGTGTTAACGTAACTATCTTGTGAATATAACTTGGCGAATGGTATATTTGTATTATAATATGTTTATTGGTGGTTTCGATTATAGAATAAAAGACACAAGAAAAAAATATGCTGTACTGAGCCTATTTGGCGCAGCCATAAGGCGCACTGTGTACATAACTTATTAGATTTAAATTCCTCTTTAAAAAACTTGTTTAGATTAATTTAAGCTTTTTCATTTGATCTAATGACCATATTTCAATATATATTCGATACGTCATATCAATTTGGACTGTGAAGCAAAAGCATAATATAGGTTAAAGAATGTGAAAAGTCTATATTTAAAAATCGAACACTGCAGTATTTTACAATAAAACAAAAAAGAAGATATCAACAAACACAAGAGACATACGGAATGCAAAAGAAATCGTAGATTATACACCGAGGAGATAAAGCACTGTTTTGTGTCACGGGCGAGATATTGAATTCTGAACGTAACGAAGGACTCCAGATTTAACTCCCGAGCGCAGCAAGGGTGTTATGAGTTAATTCCCAAGCGAAGCGAGGGAATTAAGACGAGTCCTGAGCGCAGTGAGGGGTTCAAGCGCGCCCAAGACAAAAACAGCTTTATCCCCGATGAGTGTACTCTACTTTTCTCACCTTTTACGAGACAATAAAAAAGCAAGGCTACTAAAAACCGCGTTGTATTATAACAAATTAAAATTAAAAGTGAAAATTGATGTTTGAGACATTAGTCCAATAGGCTTTCAGGTATTTTTCCTTTGACTTCTCTGGGAGTAGATTATGAACAATGCCTAAGGCATCCAATTTAATGGACTCCGGAGTTAAATCACTTTCGTCACTCGACATTTTAACAGAACTTTTCTTCTATTTTGATATATTTTTATGAAATGTATATATATACGCTCGCGGCTTTTGTTTAATTTCAAATGTGTTCCATTCAGTTTGCCGTGGCCAGCTCGATTTAAAAAAAAGTTTTTGATTATGTTCGACGCGGCGCCGGCCCCGGCCTTCGAGTATTAGTTGATCTATTATTACGAAATTAGACTTTAAGGCCATTGCAATAAGAAATATGAAAGTGAAAATATTACAACCCAGCGGGTTATAATGCGGGCCTGTGGACGGTGAGCTATTGGCTAGCTCGCCGTCCGTCCGTCTTATGACGACAGGCCGTGTCGACGGCGCGTTCGTGTTCCACGCGCGCCTCAAAGAGAGTCAGCAAACAGGAAGGGGTCCGTAAGGACCGACGCTTGCCAGGGTTGCGGGACTGTTCGAAAGAGATACCGCGGCCCTGGAACACAAAGGGCAAAGGAAGGAACATGGACATCATCATCATCTGACACTCCCTCCTGCTCAGCCCAGAGCGGGAGGGGTTATTTGAAGATTTCCCATAGAAAAAAAAAAAAAAAAAAACCGGGTTATAATGAGATCCAGTCCAACATTACACCCCGGCCAAAGCCAAGGGCTTTAATGACTTGCTTTACGTAAGGTTTGCATGATACGTAACTTGGCATTGTCGAGCAGGTGGTGTGAAAAAAAAATATTACGTGCTTTTAAAATAAAAAGGTAAAAGAAATGAGAGCAGGAAATGAACATCGTTAAAGAGAAATAAACACGTTGTTCAACGACTCATACTGTGATTTATTAATTCTGCGTCTGTTCGTGTAATACTTACTTCTGTGGTAATATAACTAGAAGTGTGGACTTTGATTATATATTTTTTTAAATAAACTATGCTTTAAAATGTAGGTTAAACAGTTATGCTAATAAGCAATGCTATTTTATGTCACAGTTTTCTTTCTTCATTTTCATTTGGTTAGTGCCTAACCTGGTGTTTTAGAGTTTTTATGCCACCCATGGGCCTCTGGCTTGGCTTTACAAGAAACATCTCAGGCAACTCAAATGGGACTGGGCAAGTCATGTCTGCCGCATGGACGAACTGTGGGCTAAAATAGCAGGAAGCTGGTGGTCTACCATGACGACTTAAAGCAGGGGTAATTCCAGTGTGGGAAAGAGATCGCGCTAGACGACGATCTGTCTCTTTTCCACACTGGAAATACTCCTGCTTGAAGACGTCATAGTAACCCCCCTGGTGCCCTGACAAAGTGAGGCGGGTTGCGGCAGGCCACGAAGAAGATGGCGGGACGCACTAGACAAGTTCCGTCAGAACTGGAGTAGGCGTGGGATCGCGAGATGTGGAAGGAGTGGAAGCGTCCGCCCAGGAGTGGGACAGAACAAGGAAAAAAAAAGGAAAAACTCGCGCGGTGGTTCAAATAAGTATTAATTTTGCTTGGGTAGATAATCCGTACTTTTTTTTTCAGTGAGCATCACGTGGCTAAATAATAACAGCCGTTCGGGTCGATCTTTAGGTTAAGCGGCGCTCCCCTAGGTTGGTAAGTGGATGGGTGACCACTCATTACTTACCGAGTTTCCTCCGTGCCTCGGAAAGCAGTTTAAGCCGTTGGTCCCGGCTGTCATTTGTAGATCTTAGACAGTCGTTACAGGTAGTCAGTAGGACAAAATTCTGACAACCAGTCGTACCAAGAGGTACCGTATTACCCAGTACTAGCTGGGTTGTGGAGGTCAGATAGGCAGTCGCTTCATGTAAAATACTGGTATTCAGCTGCATCCGGTTAGACTGGAAGCTGACCCCAACATATACTTTTCGTTCTATATTACGTATTTTTTCTTCGTCTAAACTTTGGTGATGATCTTCTAATATCTCCTAATTACAATGCAAAAAGGTTAACCAAAAATTTAAGAATTTGTGTGGGATGCTTTAACGAAAAGGTATAAGGTAAGGTATTTTCCTCTTTTTCAAAAATCCACCTGTATTACTTACTCATATTTGCAATAAATGAATTTGATTGATTATAAAACAAAAAAGATTTTGCAAAAAAAAAAAAAAAACTAAAACACTAAAAAGAGGAAAATAACACGGTGGCATAAAAATTCAATGAAACAAACAATTACCAACTTCTGAAAGTAAGTTTTTTACATCCCAATATTGTTTACTCCAACTCGTACACAAAATCACAAAAAAAAAAAACATAATCTATATCAGCTTAAAATTCACCTCACGAAGTCTGAAAACACGGGCAGTAGGACAAATTGCTCGGATTTGCATATTACCCCGATATAGACCTGTTCGCATGAACGCTTCAACTTTCAACCCCGTTTTTTTTTTACTCCTTTTAAAGGGTAAAAAGTGCAATTGATCGTGATAGCGCTTTACATGGAAAGCTGTAGTTTTTTTTACGTTTTCTGTAATTAAGTATAGGGTAGGTCATTGTAAGTTTTTGTAATAGCTTAACCTGGAATTGTGTAGGAAATAATAATGTGTGTATGTGACGTGGTTTTCTATTGATTTATTTATGTAACAAAGGCTTGTCATGCGAAAGACGAAAGAAAAAAAGATAGGACAAAAAGAAAAAATACCCGGGCAAGTGCGAGTCGGACTCGCGCATGAAGGGTTCCGTACGATTATCAATTTTTTTTGTATGGGAGCCCCCCTTAAATATTTATTTTATTATTTTTTTAGTATTTTTTGTTATATCAGCAACAGTAATACATCATCTGTGAAAATTTCAACTGTCTAGCTATCACGGTTCATGAGTACCGCCTGGAGACGGACAGCCATACAGACTGACAGCAGAGTTTTACTAATAAGGTTCTGTTTTTACCCCTTGGGTTACGGAACCCTAAAACGCAGGGAAATGACGTGCATACAATGTAACAAAAAAAAACTAAACATTAAACATACAATGAATAACAAATATTTATAAATACAACAGGACAGAACAAAAATAAAAATTATAGCTTGCACGTCGTGACTGCGACAGGCAAGTGAGGGATGTTTTGAATGCTGCGGGACTGTTCGAAACCACGGCCCTGGAACATATAGGGCTAAGAGGAACATGGATGGGTTTGAATCAGTACAAGCCTGACACTCCCTTCCGCTCCACCCAGAGCGATGGAGGGAGGGATCATTTGATGGTTTCCCGTCCGAAATAAAAGGGAAGTTTTGAATAATTATGAATGTACGGTCACCAAAGGAGATAAGTAATCAGGGTCGTCGGATATAGTTGAAGTTTAGTAAGAAACCGATGGATGTTTTCGAATAAAATTTAATTTAAGAAAGAAAGAAAAATATTTATTTGTGACAAGCACAGGAACAACAAAAAATAACAATAAAAAAAAGAGTCTAAAACCAAATAATAAAAAAAAACCTGTGCGAGGCCAAAAAGGCTCCTATCTCAGCATGATGCTGCGATATTTGAAAAACAAATACCGCAGCGCTGGTATTCTGATGGGGCCCACTAGGGCCACATTTACACACACTGATAGGGCCACATTTAGTTAATAGAACGCAAACAGTTAATTCATCAAATTTAATTTCCTTTGGTGTCCGTACATAGACATAAAAGTAGAGGAAGACCAAAGAAAACCATGGATGTGAAAGAAGATATGGCTAGAAAGGGGGGTGACCCATGAGATGACGCCAAATAGAGAAGTATGGAAGAAGAAGACACACACACATGGATTTATTTGGGGTACTGATCCCAAATAAATTAGGATAAGGACAGGAGAATGCTGAAGAGAAGTAGCAAAGGTTTTGTAGGTAGACGTTTATAAATCATATCTCGCCCTTTTTCAAAAGGTTCAGGGCAAATTCTTGTATGCTTGTCTTGTCTAAATAAACAAGCCACCCGCCCCGGCTTCGCACGGGTGCAATGTCATCCATATAAACCTTCCCCATGAATGAAAAAGCGTTTATTCGTGGTTCTAGGCATTACAAAGAAAACATGTTACTTCTGCCAAACTGTAAAGCAGTTTGTTGGCAGATGTAGCTCCCATATACAATAATAGGTACCTTTAGTTCTATGCAACTATTCCTAAGTACTTTTCCACCAATAACAAGGTTAAACATTAACTATAACTAAACAAAAATAATTTAACATCACAAAGGCTGACTAGTAGTGAATTGAAACGCCACTACGCAATTCAAAATGCTATCAGCATTAGCTAATAACATCCTAAACCACGCAATGCCATTTCAATTCACACCGGCGAAGCCGCGAACATAAGATAGTAGGTATGACGTAATCTATGAATCTCCATTTATGAGGCTTTGACAAAAAGTGTTAAAAAGAAACTTCCCCATTCTATTTTTAAAAGATTTTTTTGTGGTACAGCTACTTTCTAAATCGACTGGCATGTCATTCAAAATTGTTGGGACTAAACATTTTCTACATCTTTGCCCATAATAATTAGTCCAAGTGGGTACTACAAATCTTCTAATGTGTTTATTCCTTTGAGATCGTAAGTTTACCGTCTTGATTTCAAACTCATCCTTGAAATAATTTTCTACAGCCAATAACTACACCACCTTACGAATCACTCTACCTATAAAAAAAAAAACGCATCAAAATCTGTTGCATAGTTTTAAAGATCTAAGCATACATAGGGACAGACATCGGGAAGCGACTTTGTTTTATACTATTGTAACAGGAGTGATAGTGAAGAGATATCTTAGTAAAGAGTCATGGCTGCGATTCCGGTTCTAAACTACACAAAATTTAATCAAATTTCATGACTAAATCACAGGGATATAAACTTTTATTGTTCACAATCAAAACCTAAAACTGCTGCTAAAGATTTCAGTTACAAAATATATGATGAAAAAGATTTATTTTATTTTGCAATAATCACACACAATTATTGTCATTTTGAGAAATGACAACTTTTAATTGAAACATTAGGTCTTTTTTAAAGAGCTAGTGAAAATAAAAAAGTGTAAACAATTTACTTTTTAATTAAAAAAGATTGCCAAGGTAAAACCGACCTAATTTAACCGGTCTTGGTTATCTAAAAGGGTCCTAATTGTTAATTAAAGTCGTTGTCTTAACCCTTGCCTAAAAAGGTTTCAGTTGTTCAAAGGAAAAGCTTAGCTTTGTTAGATGGTCTATTTTTGGTTACTCTTTGTGAAAAAAAAAGACCTGAAGTATACAAGATGTAAACGAGCCCTTCACGAAGGAGTCAACCAAGCATTCTTGTACATCAAACTTAGTAACTCTACGCAAAAAATATTGCTGGGAAGCTGGCGTATTTTTACACCCAAACTTTCATATGCATTCAGTAAAAATCTGTTATTTTGAAATTACAAACCATCACTTCAATTTTGTTTATTTGTAATGATAGATGTATAGTGTTTTTTTTTTTTTTGATTAATTGGGCCTACTCTTGACCTCAATCAGCCAGAGATATTATGAGGTCGACGATGGGACGAGCTAACCCAAAAGAAGCCTATTAACTCATATACTGGGGTCATATTAACTTGGAAACAACATCACAGGCAGGGAATTCCACTCCTCGGCTGTGCGCATAATAAACAATGTTGCAAAGCGCTTCGCGCAATGTGTGATTCGTATTATTTTTGTAAATAATCCGATGAGACCGTGAATGACCAGAATATGTATGAACGTGGACGAAGCAAAAAAGTATAATTATAATATAAACATGTCGAAGACGGTCATTGGTACGGGCTTGAAATGGATCGCAAGTACGCGGTGGTGACATCACGCGACCTACTTACAAGTTTAACCACACCACAGCGTGCTTTTACAGAGCCCTGATGGTAAACTCTGAGCCAGGACGACAGTCAGTCAGTGTCTGATCGCGGCCGAGTTAAGACCTCTTGGAAGTGTACCTGATTAATTGTGCCCCGTGTTATTTTGTTAAGTAACAACTTATATATTAAGTAATTCGTCAGTTTTGCTAGAAACAGTGTATCGCTCAGTATCTTTTTATAGCACGAAACCCATCGTCTGCCCACATGATGTAGGCTAACGGAGTAAATCCTGACGTCTCCGACAAACAATTAAACATAGTAGAAAGTCGCTTGGGAAATGCTGTTCATGTACTTATGTAAAAACGAAACAAAAAATGAATACGTAAGAATATGTTTTAAAACATTCTACAACTCTTTAGAACCAATGTTTTGAATGTAACCGTTTTAGAGTCGCTGTCTCATCTTCACTTCTATTTTATGATTTATTTATTAAACTTCATGTACAATAGTGGTAAATAAGCGGACTTAATGCCATAAGGCATTCTCTACCAGTCAACCTTTGGGTTAAATAAGAAAACGCTGTGGTAGGGTACAAAATAAATATCTAAAAAAATAATTTATACAACGTGTAACAGAAAGGGTATAATCATATGGAATACTGTGGTATGGACCATCAAACTGAACAACTTTCTCTATGGGACCACCATCGAAATCGTAAAAAAATAATCAGCTGTCCCATAGAAAATTTCAATACCTACTCGACCCAAATGTATGGGACAGCTGATTATTTTTTTACGATTTCGATGGTGGTCCCATAGAGAAAGTTGTTCAGTTAGATGGTCCGTACCACAGTATTCCATATGATTATACCCTTTCTGTTACACGTTGTATAAGTACTTATACTGATACTAATACACTTAATACGTACATATAAAAAAACTAATAAATATTTTAACAAATACCAAAATATAAAACGAAAAAACATAATAATAAGTACCGTGACTCGACTTCAATTGAGAGTTATTTATTCTGACTTAGATAGTGGTTACGAACTTTTCTTTTAAAAGTGAATGTGCTTTCAGCTTTCTTAATGCCAAAAGGTAGCGCGTTCCAGAGCTTCAATCCATTTCATCCGACATCCTACTATAACGCATGCTGAATATCTTCACTCCTTTATTTCTCATGCTTCTTACACTTTCAGAGCGAAAATGTACCAACAATAAATCTAGAAAATAACACCGACAAGTGAGCAAGACTCATATCCTATCGTAAACAAATTGTGTACAGACTCCCGGGAACATAAATCCAATCCCTTTTGTTATCCCGCTGTAAGCAGATTTGTTACAAAGAGGAAAAGATTTGAGAGGCATAAAAAAAACCAGTGCTTTTCTGTAAAGTTCACTAGTTCACTTCACTCAAGTGAGCGCTCACAGTTCGAAAGCGAACTCATTTGTTTTTAAAAGTAAATCACCGTGGATTCACAAAGGTACACCGTTCGTATTTTGAAGTGACGTTTATTAAAGACTTCTTCGGAGGAGTACGTGGCTCCGGGGCTGCGGGACTGTTCCGGGGCTGCGGGACTGTTCGAAAGAGATACCGTGGCCCCGGAACATAAATTGCGATGAAGGAACATGGATGGGTTTTAGTCAGTAAAAGTCTGACACTCCCTCCTGCTCCGCCCAGAGCAGGAGGAGTTATTTGATGATATCCCATCCGAAAAAAAAAAAGAAAAGTAGTACGTGGCTAAATAATCAAAGCCGCACGGGTCAACCTTCAAGGTTAAGCCGTGCTTGCCGAGGTTGGTCCATGGATGAGTGACCATCATTTCATACCGAGTTTCCTCCGTGCCTCGGAAGGCACGTTAAGCTATTGGTTCCAGCTGTCATTTGTAGATCTTTGACAGTCGTTACGAACAGTCAGAAGCCTATGACCCACCCCCAGTTACTTTGTTGTGGAGTTCAGATAGGCAGTCGTTTCAAGTAAAAATACTGGTATTCCTAACATACGGTTAGACTGAAAGCCGACCCCAACATAGTTTGGGACAAGGCTAGGCAGATGATGTTTATAAAATACTTCAAAATGGCTTCGATTGTGAATTTGAAGTTAGGTATTTTCTTACGAAAACTATCAGGAACACAGCGTACTTTAACTATCACTATATGAGATCAAAACACGAGAAGATAATGTTACTTAGACAGTTATGAGCTGCACTGAAAGGGCTTATCGAAACTAAACCTCTGATAGGATCGGGTGGAAGTGTATAGAAGCGGTGTTGTAGATTTTATGCAAACCATTTACCAGATTTTACCAGTTGGTATGAAATAAGGATTTTTAATGAAATGGAGTGTACTCTGGGGCACCATCTCTGCCTTAATCTTCAAGAATTACAAGCGTAATATTATGTTATGTTTAAGAAAAGTGACATTCTAAAAAGATGTTGGTAGGGCAGCCCAGAGGAGAGTCAGCAAACAGGAAGGGGTCCGAAGGACCGATGCCTGCCAGGGTTGCGGGACTGTTCGAAAGAGATACCGCGGCCCTGGAACACAAAGGGCAAAGGAAGGAACATGGATGGGTTTTAGTCAGTAAAAGTCTGACACTCCCTTCTGCTCAGCCCAGAGGGTTTTTCAGCAAACAGCATAAAGCATGATAGCCGAGTAAGTAGTGAGTGATAAGAGAACGCTAAAACAAAACTACTTATATGAAAAATGTTAGACAGGACCGGTTTGGACAGGGGCCACTTTAAGTTTTCAAAAAGGGCCTAAATCGATTAACTGCCTGTTCAGCCACGTTGATTTTCATGAATGAATGAATGAATTTATGATTTACTCACTTAAAATTTTCTTAACGCTAGATACATTGCCCCACAAAACTGCTTATGCAGTTTAATTAGTATGTGTGTGTGTGTGTGTTTAGTTTAATTTTTCATCTCATTGTACAGGGCCTGAACGACTAAGCATAATCAGCCTTTAATGTTCCCACTGCTGGGACACTCGGCCTCCTCTCTATGAGAGGGGATGGGCTATAATCCACCACGCGGGCCCAGTGCGGGTTGGTAGATGTCACATGTCTTCGAATAACCTGAACGACTTAAATAGTCAGATCTTTTCTAAGATACTGTGGGCTTTCACTAAATCTGAAGAATCCAGTACCAATCTTCTTTCTTTATCGTGTGGTTAGTGCCTAATTTTGTGCCAGAGTTTTTATATCACCCATGGGCCTTCTTGGGTTAGTACCAACGATGGTTAGGTATGACAAAAATGTATTGAATTTACGAAAGCTACTCAAAAGCTTGGGTTTTAAGGCAATCGTATTGAAAATTGTTGTAGAAAAAGGAGACGCTTTAACCGATTGCCACTTGTCTAAATCCTCTGGGTTATGGTTTCCAGAGACTATGAAAAATGTAAAATACAAAAATACGGACTAACTGTTATTATAATGAACGCGTTAAAACGAACCAAAGCCGCTTTTCTTCTGTTTTTCAAATTCGTGAATTCAAATTTGAAAAACGAACACACTATTATGCCAGGTTCAAAACTGCATAAAAATCTTTTGTTTGTCCCGCCATAATTTTTATGCTTTGGGCTTCTATGCATAGAAATGCAGAGTTACAATATTTCTATGTTTTTATTAATATTTCCCTCACAATCATAACATTTTCTGCTTATTCCTACATAGAAATAAATGAGGTGTCCTTTACAACGTCCCGGACAGCGTCATAAGGAACGTGAGGTCACAGCAAATCCAATATGGCCGCTTTGAAATATATATTACTTTAGTACAGCAGAGAAATATTTTAAGTAGCTCTTGGTTGCGACTTTGCATAGAAACTTCTACCCTTTGTTGAAACAGGGTCTGAGTTACGAAATATCCTTTCTTGTTTACCCCTTTTGTCGGAAGAAAAGTTGTAATAGTCCAAAGGGTGAGGACTGGGCTGGCGAGGGAAGGGTCGTGAGTTAGATTTATTTATTTGGATCATAGTACAATTAAACAAAATAAAAATTATTAATAAAAATTGAAATTAAAATCGCCAACCTGTCTTGAGCAAGCATGGTGATCAATGCTCGTGCCTTCTCTGATGAGAAGAGGCCTTTGCCCAGCAGTGGGACAGTAATAGGCTGGTATTATTATTATTATACATTATAATAAAAATTGAAGGATTATATTAAATTGAAAATTACTTAAAATTGAAATTAAAATAGATGTACAAAATTAAATTAAATTAGACTAAATAACAGTTAAGGTCGAAATTACAATTAAAATCAAATTCACAATACTAATAAGCCTTTGGCCAAGGTATTGCCATACAACTTGGCGACGCCGCCAGTCTCATGGGTACATTACCAGTTGACTGCGTTGAGGAGGAGTTTTTTGACGCCATTTTTTAATTTTATTAATAAGTTAGTTACTTTAGGTTATTTTAATTCACAATTAAAATCAAAATTAAAACAATATTTTAACATTAGTCAGTACGTGAACCATGCAGCAGTAATTCACGTACTGACAGTCGAAATGTTCACCAAAGCTTTCAGGGTACTGTTGCGGCTCGCCGGCACCCTAAACACCAGGGAAGTGCACCGGTTGCGTATGATGCGTGGAAACAATCCACACGCGCCACGGCAAACATCCCCGACGCGCTACAGAAGCGAGGCAGCCCCAAGAGTTACTTGTAATTTAATTATTTGACTGATTACTTGTAATCTGGTAGCATCACGATGTTATTGCTCATTTCTTCTTCTTCACTGTAAACCAGAATATTAGATATCTACTGAGGTTTCTCAAAAAGCGGCTAAGCTGAAGTCGGAGCTGCGCTGGCCATGTCTTCCGTATGCCCGACGAGCTGTGGGCCGAAATAACCACGACATGGAGCCCTGACACAGCCGAAAGGCGATGCGGTAAACCTCGCAGGAGATGGCGGGACCAGCAAGACAGAACCAACGACCAGTGGTCCCCATTAGCCTTATCGAAGGATTTGGAAGTCTTGGGGAGAGGCCTTTCCCCAGCTGTGGGACGACAAAGGCTCACAGTAACAGTAAACAAAAACCACGACTCCTAGTTTTTGAACCTTCCAAAAAAGGGCCCTTAAAACGATACTCGTGCAAAAAGCCAGCAAAATAATCACGATTCAGCCGAAAAGTGATCACTCTTACAAAAATATGCTAAAATTATTCTCCTCGACTACTCAAAGGTTCATGAATGTCGAGAGGGATCTGCTAAGAGGCTGTGGAGGATCAAAAGAGGTCTGTAATGACTTCCTTATGATATTACACGTCAGCGGGTGTGAGGAACTAGGTATCGCATGGAATGAAATAATCATATTGTAATTATTGTTAGTTTGTACCTACTGTGAGTAATTTTCTGTGGCATTTTTTTATGTTTGTTACTTTATAACTCCGAGATTACTGTTCCGATTAACGCTATTCTTTTTTTATTTCAAAATAACTTTACTTCTGGAAATCAACGGCAAAAAAGACAATGAAACAAACAAAAGGCACCTAGTCACAATTCTCACAGTAGGTACAAATTAACAATAATTAAAATATTCTTATTTCATTCCTTGCGAAACCTAGTTTCTCACACCCGTGTAATATCATGAGGAGTGTAATATCATATTTTCCACTTTTTAGTGTAAATTATTTGTTTTGGAAGTAATTTTTATTTGCAAAATGTTTTTTTTTTTACCTAGTTGCAATGTCGGCGGATCCACTATACACGTAGTGTGAAAACAGCCTAAAAGGACATGTTATCTTGTAACTTTTTAGGCCTGGATAAATCAAATCTGTCAAAATCCTGAAAAGATTCCTTGAACAACTCTCAACCACTCACCAAGAAAACCATTACATTTTCATGGTTTTCTTACACCCCAATTTCAGAGTTTATTTCTTGAAACTGAGAAATTTGCCCTTAAACCCAAGACGGTTACAAAATTTGTACAAATATTTGTCGAATTTTAAGCTTACCAGCCGAAAGAGAAGGAATTCAAGATTATTTTGTCAATGTACCTGGAATTCGTTTGTTTATTTTGTTCGCACCTTATCTTTTGTCTTTGTTTAAAACCTTAGAAAAGGTTTGAGACAAGAAAATATACATACCTGATAAAAAAATCTATTCTTTAATTTCTATGATAACTAGCAGTGTGACCGATGAAATTCCCCATCGGCCAAGAACCGACTAATAGTTACGGCGCAGGTTTTTTATCTATACTAATATTCTAAAGAGGTAAAATTTGTTTGTTTGTTTTTATGTTGGGGGTAATCTCTGGATCTAGTGAACCGATTTTGAATTTCTTTCACTAATAGGAAGCCACATTATCCCCGAGTGCCATAGGCTATATTTACAACGTGCCCGTGGGATACCTTCCGACAAAAACGCGAGCGAAGCCGCGGGCAACAGGTATAATAAATAAACATAAAATATACGCTTAATATATTTTTGTAATCACCTTTTAAAACCCTTCCTTTGATATCCTAAGTAATTTCTTTTTTTAATCATTTAATTTTAATATAACCAGTAACACTTGCGCCACCATTCACCAAGACGAATGTTATGACGTATGTATATTTTATCGAAATCGGTTTATCCGTTTAGGAGTTACGAGGGAACAAAGGAACGGACATACATACTTACATACAGGTGATACGTGGTCGGTAGAAATAAGTTACGAACTTACATGCCCGATTTAGCACTAAAGAACTAGTCACTAAGGTGACTAATTCTCAAAAATCTTTTCTCTGAGCTCATTCAGGTTATTCTGAGGAAGTATTGTGAAAAATTCCATGCCACTGCTGGACCCAGCATTTTAGACACGTTCCTTATCTTTGTATAAAAGAGGCCTTTTCTTTGCATTGGGACAGACTGACTGTGAGGTCATTTGCAGTGTAAAATCTACAGATATAAATTGGCCCTCATATAGTATAGACCCGTAGAAGTAGTTATACAAAGACAGAAATGAACAACTTAAAAAAAAAGTAATCTGGCGTCTGATGGTCGCCATGTTTAATTTTAATTACTGTCATGTCTATAGTGACGTTTGCAGAGAATGAAGTAATCATCAGAATTGGCTGACTAGGTGGACAGACGATCTCATGAAAGTGGCCGGAAGAAACTGGATAACCATGACACAAAACCGCCAAAAGTGGAGACATTTGGAAGACACTCAGCATTGAGTGGCGAAACATTGAAGAAGCCTGAAGCCAAAGGCTATTTCATAAATACAAGATACAGTTTTCGCTTACTAAACTAAATTATTCAAACGAACTTATTCATACAAGTAGTAAGAAAAATCAAATATAAACCCTTTTTCGAACTGATCAATCAATATCTCAATAAGCATAGAACCTTAATAAAATGGCTGACAAAAGTAGGTACAAGAGAAAATCAAAAGAAATAAAAAAAGAGAAGAATCTCTTTAACACGCTTACAATAAGACAATGTAGGAGATTGATGTAGCAATTTGTGGATCTTATGAGGGCGGGTCTCGAGTTGGGGTGTGGTTCAAGTTATAAGAGATAGCGGACGAAGGAAATGGAGAGACTTTCTCACTTTTTCGGCACACTTGTTGAAAAATAGCGCTGAACAATGAGGGCTACCCTTTTTGAGCTCACCAGATGGCGCCACTGTCGATTAAGTTCCTGTCAATTATTCTATTTCATACTATAAAGTACCAATAACTTCATGAAAAGTTTATTTTATTACGTATAACAACATAGTGTAAACTTCAGGTTCATATATTTACAATATTCTCCCTAAAATTAGCAAGCATGAAACATTTAAAAATCATTTTACCTCCAAGTACTGACAATTAAGATTCTAAGTTGCTACTTAAAATCTTCAAGTCATAATTAATCAGGAATGGTTCAATCTAGACCACAATCGTGAATATTTATTAAAATACGTGTTAAAACAGCACGCAACGCGCGAACAATCTATGACATCTGACATTTCGGTGCCCCCGCGCTACACTAGCGCCTCTAGCGGCGAATTCATACGCGATAGCCCCCATTCTCGGTGACTGCGGTCTGATGACGTTTAGATTTTTTTGTGTATCTATCAAGTAGGCTTTGACACAAGTCTTGTTGTCTATGGACGCGGAATTTAATACAGCAACACAGGAATTTTGTATAGAGACGGCAGGGTGGATACGGTGTTTTATAGACGATTTTTTCGGCACAACTACGCGGCTACAAATTCGGCTTGGATGGAGCATGAAAAGCTTACGGACCGCTGAAGTTACTTTCGTATTTAAAACATCACAATAAAAGTATACTATTCATCTCTTGCACCAAACGTTATAAAAGAATTAGGGTAAAACAGAGTATTTCCTCCACAACGACAGGCCCTGCTCACAGAAAGTCCAATGAATTTGTTCCTGGGCTCCTTTTTGTTATATTTGCATATTCAACACCCAATCTTTTTCAATTGGCGATGCTGCGTTTACACAATGGAAGACCAAGAGCTATTTACATAATTTATCTTCTGATATCTATCTATCGCTGCCATAAGTTGACCCGGATTACGAAGGCACGGACTAAAGAGTGACGAGAAATTTAACGCTTTTTGAGTTGAAAAATCACATTTTATGGTAGTACTTGATGTTGTTGGAAACAACATAAAATATTTTTATTATAATAATTAATTTGCAACATTAAAATACCATTGTGTTAGCTAAAATGGCAGCATTGTTTTTTTATATCCGATTTTTTTCTCTTTGCTCCGGTACCTTGTACGCGGCGGTCACGAATTATAAAAATATTTATTAAATTAACAGTAAGTTTCAGTAATCTAGTACAATAATTGAGACAGTGACATCTCCAATAAAGTGTGTGAAGTGGAAACCGAATGTTAATTACGAGAGAACGATCCACCCAAAAATTGGTGGTGCGGCGCTGGTAGTCTACACGCGCTCCCGCCATATGTAATGTACTCAAAACACTATGCTAATGGATGCATAGAAGAAGTACGAGGGTGTATACTAAAGTTATAACATTGAAGTCTTGTATTGAAATAAATTTAATGATACTTTATGATTTTCTAATGATTACTGTTTTTTTTTAAACTATTTTATTTGTTTCCATTTTATGTTTGTTGTGTATGGGTATTTTGCCTAAAATAAAACACTATTTTTTTGTTTATTTTTAAATAAAAATAAAAAAAAACTTGTGAAAAAGTTGGTTTGAGCTCTGTAACTAGGAGGTTCCCAGGTATGGTCTAGAGCCAAAATTATCGAAATGATGGGGAGAGCAGCCTTCAAACGAAACTTCTTCGGAAAAATCATGTCTCATTCTGAATCCTTCTGCCGCGTTGGCAAAGTGGTTACGAGCACTGTGCTGAGCATGTCTCAGCATAAATTTTGGGTTCAATTCTCAGGCATAGGCCAATGTGGTTTTTCATGAGGATTTTATCAGAAGCAGGCTGGTATATCTAGATTTGTGGCCGGTTGATGGCAATAGGCTCGCACCCTATTACATGGGGCTAAAAACAACTGGTGAAAACCAGCCTAAAAAGTCGGACTCGCGGATGAAGGGTTCTGTACTTTTCTTTCTTTGGTGTTGTTCGTCGTGTCGTTGAGCTCCTTGAGTTATAAGTCGAGCTACACGATAACTGATGCTTGTACTGACTGGACAGTTTCACTCAAATCTGTGTGATTCTTTCTTCAAGAGACCTTCTCAGACACTAATCTGCATAGTCCTCATGTGAGTTGACCAAGATTATGTCTGGACTTTAAAAGAGACAGTCACCTCTGAGTTTGTTTCTGCTGTTTCTTCTCAGAGTAGTTAGGAACGAAACACCAGACCCATCTCGTTTAAAAAAAAAAACGTGTAAAAGTGTTTGTAAAAACCTATTTGCTTAATAGACATCATTTATCATTGTAGTAGGGGAGCCACTTTTAATATTTTATTGTTATTTCCTTTATTTATATATATACACCGTGTTCTTCACGTTATCCATAAACTTTAGCAAACGCTTCTGTAGCTTTTACAAATCAAATATAACAAAGAGAGTAGTACTTAAAAAGGCTTCGTTACAAAGATATTTGTAATTTGATTTTATGAAATTTAATTGAACTATGCAGTATGAAAGGGTCTTAATTTGGCCTATATTGCCGCTTAGTGCAAATCTATCAATACTATTTGCATCTCATTTCCACGTACGAGAGGAACCCGAGAGATAGCGAAGAAGTACGATCACTTTTGATAACGGATCTATCAAAGAGATTCAACTGGTCTCCATGGATACATAAGTTGTTATTTGTCATGCATTATTTTAACTGTCAGATTTGTTGTTTATCCACTATGCACGACAGAATTTTGACACATGACACATCAGCTGAATCGGCGGGGTGATGCGCATTGTCAAAAAATTCAAGAATTTTCGTGAACTTTCAGCATTCGATTTTATAATGAAAAATATGTCGCGGCAGCTGTTTCATACGATAAGTTTGTGGTTAATATCTCCAAAAACGTGTTGATGTCGGTAAAATGGCGTCAGTCTATTGCCAAATATGTGTAAATTACATACCACTACACCCTTCCAAAAATAGGTAACTTAGATGCGCTTGAAATAATGTACATGGACAAGTTTCTCGTTTGCTAAAAAACTCGAAAGGGCAAAATAAAGACAGTAACATTCTATCTGCGTTCTTATTTTTACCATTATTCATACAAAATTTCATAAAAAAACACGTTCCAAGTCTTGACAAATATTACTAAAACCTCTTAGTGCTGACCGTAAACCCAAGATTCAACATTCGATTAAAAAGTTGCAGTCAGCCTAATCGATTACTCGCAATGAAATCAAGTTTGGAAAAAAAAAGTTGAAACGGAATAAAAACTCCTTGGTATAATTTCAAATAATTATATCATTTTAAAATTAACATTTATGCTATCTTTTAGAATAATCTTATTTAGTAATTATTCGATGCTTTTGGCTGATTTCAAGAGAAGGAGAATAAATCTCCTCTCCTCCTCTATTCTATACTAATATTATAAAGAGGTAAAGTTTGTGAGGTTGTAGGGGTTAAACTCTGGATCTGCTGAACCGATTTTGAAAATTCTTTCACTAATAGGTAGCTACATTATCCGCGAGTGCCATAGGCTATATTTACAAAGAGCCCGTGGGATAATTTCCGACCAAAACGCGAGCGAAACCGCAGGCAACAGCTAGTAAATAGACAGACGGACAGATCGACAGACTGACTGACAGACAGATTGACAGACTGACGGACCGATTGACAGACAGACTGGTAGACAAACTGACCGACAGACTGGTAGTAGAGGTGGGCGTTTGCCGGCGCGGCGGCACCGCGCCGCGTTTTGGGCGCCGCCGCCGCCGCCGATCATTTGAAATTTGGCGCCGATTGAGGCGGGCGGCGCCGAGGGCCCAGGCCGCTGTGAACCCGCGCCCGCGCGGTACGCGCCACCGCCAGTCGTCACGGCACTTTCGCGCTAGTTGCCACGTACGCTCTTGACTTGGAACCTGACTGACTTTGACTCGAAAATGAACCAACTGGTGACGATGATGACGTTTTACAGAATTTTCAAACGTTCAATACTGAGTTTGGCGATATAAATCACTTGCAAAGCATCAAAACTGCAATGCCGACCCGTTGGCATAGTGTGCTAAGCATGTTAGAGAGCTTGGTGCATTGTTGCAATAGGAATCCAGTAAACATCATACTCACAAAGATTGGCCAGGAAGACTTGAAACTAATACAATTAGAATGGAACCTGCTGGAAGACCTTATTATATTTCTTCGAAAGTTTCGCGAAGCTGTCGGAAGTTTTATGTGCGCAAAAGTCTGTTTCTGTTAATTTCTTGCTCTTGTGTTTCGCTCTGAATTAAAAGAGATTTTATATTCGATCTCAGACAAAGAAAGAGTCACAATGATATCGCTTAAGAATAGAATACCAAAGAAATTTCATCACAGATTTCTTTTGACCAAAAACGTAGTAGTGGCATCTCTTTTAGATCCCTGTTTTCAGAATTGAAAGAAATCGATTCTTATGTAGAAGAAAGAAATACCAATCGTGTGGCTTTTATGGCAGATTGCATCAATGAACATGTAAATACTTCCCGTGATCTTACAGAGCATCCTATCAGATCCAAGGTCCTCTTCGACTCAATCTTTGCTGAGAAAATTATATAAGAAGCATAGTAGTTTCAGCGACATTGAAGAGGTAACGCGAACAGATTTTTCTTTTCGAGATGCTGGAGATACCTAGCTTCGGTCTACCCCAAAGAAGTGGAGATTTTGAACGGAGATGTGCTTGCCTATTGGCGAGAGACGAAAAATGTGATCCCAGGACTTGCTGCGCTTGCCAGGACTATTCTTGTAATTCCTGCTATAAGTACGCCGAGTGAACGTGTTTTTTAAATAGCAGGATTGGTTTTGAGCACTAAAAGATCGCGGTTGAGCCCTACACGCGTCAACAAAATAATTTTCATCCATGACAATTATAAATATTGTAAAAACTTTAAAATATATATTTTTCTGATTTTAATGTTTATTTCCTTCCTTTGATCGCTTTATCACTAACACTTAAACCAGAAATGGTTCTTTTTTTTTTAAACACCCGCGCCGCGGCGTGGCGCCGCCGCGCCGACCAGTTCCACCAGGCGCGCCGCCGCCGGCAAATTTTTGGTCGGCGCCCACTTCTAACTGGTAGACAGACTGACCGACAGACTGGTAGACAGACTGACCGACAGATCGAGAGATAGACAGATAGACAGACTGGCAGACTGATTAAAAGACAGACTGACAGACAGGCCCACAGACAGACTGATCAACAGCCTGACAGACAGACTGACTGGAGACAGGCAGACTGATAGACAGATTGAAAGACAGACTGATAGACAGACTGAGAGACGGACAGGTCGACAGACTGACATACAGACTGTCTGACTGTATGTCTGTCTGTCGGTCAGTCTGTCTTTCAACCATGAAAGACAGACTGACCGACAGACAGACTGGTAGACAGACTGACCGACAGACCGGTAGACAGGCTGACCGACAGACTGACAGACGGACGGGTCGACAGACTGACTGACAAACAGATTGACAGACAGATTGATAGACAGACTGATCGACTGACTGACAGACAGACTGACAGATTGACAGACCGATTGATACACAGACTGATCGACAGACTGACAGACAGACTGGTATACAGACTGGCCGATAGACCGGTAGACATACTGACCGACAGACCGGTAGACAGACTGACTGACAGACTGACAGACGGACGGGTCAACAGACTGACTGACAGACCGGTTGACAAACGGATTGGTAGACGGACTGATCGACAGACTGACAGACAGACTGGTAGACAGACTGACCGACAGACTGGTAGACAGACTGACCGAAATACTGACAGACAGACTGTGCTTATTTCCATGGTCTGAACATCTGGTCGAAGTTTATGTATATCGTCCGGAACACGGTGTATATACAGCGTGTAACAGAAGGGGTATAGTTATATGGAAGAGTGTGGTACGGACCATCAAACTGAACAACTTTCTCTATGGGACCACCATCGTAATCGTAAAAAAATAATCAGCTGTCCCATACTATATATCCCATTGGGTCGAGTAGGTATTGAAATTTTGTATGGGGCCGTTGATTATTTTTTTGCGATTACGATAGTGGTCCCATTGAGAAAGTTGTTCAGTTCAGTTTGATGGTCCGTCCCACACTCTTCCATATGACTATACCCTTTCTGTTACATGCTGTATACATTTATATTACATTTTTAAATATTTCTAAACAAATTAATTTATTTATTTATTTATTTTACTATTTATGTACACACAGTAGATTACACAGGAAAATAAAATTATAAAATATGAGTACAAAGGTACTTACTGCTTATTTATTAAGAAATATTACTTTATTATTACTTTTTTTTTTCTTATTTATATTATTTATTTTTATATTTTTTTATTACAGCGGCACCAGAATTACACATGCTGTGAAAATTTCAACCGTCTACCTATTACGGATCATGAGATACATATCCCGCTGACAGACAGACGGACGAGCGGGCAGCGGAGGCGGATAGGGTCCCGTTGGTTACCATTGAAAATCAAAATCAAAGCATTTATTTCAAGTAGGCAAGTTACAGGCACTTTTGAACTGTTGAAACAAAGATAACCCTGAATGTAGCTACAGTCACCAGTCAAAAGATATAAAAACTGTGAAAGTATCTGTAGTTGCCATTTTCCTAGTGTAGATCTCTATGGAGAAAAATGGGCAAGAAACATTCGCTTAGAGAACCCTAACAAATTGACTGACGAAATGTGGGAGTACTATAGAAACACCCCTGTCTAACCCGTCAGGGTTTACATGCGTGAAGGTTAGTTATCAACTTATAAAATCTATGTCAACTATTTTCAAACTCATTACATACACTATCAGGAGCTCCCAAGCTGTACAAAGTTGATAGTATCGGTTCTAGAACTTTCCGAGTACCTTATTAACATTTATTGAACCAGCAAAGTGGCAAGTTCCTGTGTAAAGGCAATATAATTTATACATTATTGCCTTCCGGGGTGTTGGTATTGAATTCGCTTAATATTCTATATTGAAAAATGTGAGACAGCGTAATGCGAATGCACACTCACATACCAGTACAATAGCTTGCATGATACAAGATATACTATACTTACTTTTTTTTGTAATAAAAGAAATGGCATACCACCTACTGGCATGCTATTAGCAAGTGAGTTTTACAATTAGTAGATTCAAATCATAACCAAGAAATTGTTAATTACATAAAGGGTGTCACAAGATCCTTAACGAAGCCGAAAGGCTCTTGTTCTCCTCGTCATTGCGATAATTTTTTTGTTCTAGACCATACCTGGGAACCTTCTAGTTACGGAGATATTGGGGGTCAAATTTCCAACATTTTCACAAGTTTTTTTGAAATACAATCATGTTTTTAATGTAAGATTTTTACTATAAACACCTCCACGACCGCCGTACTATTTAATCCATGCATCAGCACAATACATGTTTTGAGTGCGTTACGTTGAGTCCTACCGTAAAACGTGATTTTCACACCCAAGAAAAAAGTCGTTTCCCAGCAATAATGTTTGCGTAAAGTTACTTAGTATGATGTACATAATGCTTGGTCGACGGCTTCGTGAAGGGTCATGTTACACCCTTTCAGAGACTCATTTTGAGCAGATTAAAGTTCACTGGGTCCACAGACAAACCACTCAAGACTTAATTATCCTTCATAAAGAACCTTCCTAATTAATATACATTTTTCAAGACACGAATGTTGGCACAACTGAACACCACGTTTACTAATAAGAGAGTATGAAGCGGTCACAACCACTTGCGTAAAAATATTTAGTGTTATTCTTTATACTTCTTCTTTGTCGTTTCACTCTTGACAGAGTGGTCGTGGTCAGCATGTCGCAGCAAGACACCGTGCTGCCATGATTCGCCTTACGATGCGACGCCATCCCTTCCTGTCGGCTGTAATTCGTGTGCACTCATGTAGCAGACCACCCACTGGAGACTTGATCTGGTCAGTCCATCGCATGGGTGACCTGCCACGCGCTCTCGTGCCTTCCACTTTCCCCTGGACAACAAGCTGCTCAATAGAGTCATTGCCTCTCCGGGACACGTGACCAAAGAACTGAAGAATTCGAGCCTGGACTATAGCTGACAGACTTTGCTTGATGCCGAGTTCTTGGAGAATGGATATGTTGGTGCGAAATTCAGTCCAAGATACTCCAAGCATTTTCCTCCAGCACCACATTTCCAGAGCGTCTATTTTACTTTTTTCAGCTTTTCTCAGCGTCCAGGTCTCGGCTGCGTATAGAAATATGGGGAACACCAGTGCCCGTACGAGCCGGGTTTTCGTGGCTTTGGTGACGTTGCGGTTCCTCCATACTTTCTTCAGTCTATCCATGGCAGACCTGGTGATAGCCATGCGTCGCTTGATCTCGTCCACGCAACCACCGCGGTTCGATATTAGGGCGCCTAGGTAGACATAGGTAGACATATTTACTAATAAGAGAGTATGAAGCGGTCACAACCACTTGCGTAAAAATATTTAGTGTTATTCTTTAAACATCGTGTTCGAAATTCGAACGAGTTCCGTTGTGAATCCACGATGATTTACTTTAAAAACAAATGAGTTCGCTTTCGAATTGTGTGCGCTCACTTGAGTGAGAAGGTTCCAAGTGAACTTTACAGAATACCACTGGCATACAATCCGTTAATTTATGGATACTGCCATAATGTGACAAAGTATCATAAAGCCAAGGCGACGATATTATGCTTCAACTATTTGCGGAGTTCAAATTGTGGCTCAAGTATTTTATAAGGGTGTAAATCACTGGTGCAGCTAGTGTTAAAAACAGCGCGCTCAAGATTTTATATGTTAAAGGACCGTTCATACTCTTAAAAATATTAAATCCGGATATTTTATTTCCATCTTTTTGTAGACGGATTGTGTTTGGTTTTGGATCATAGGATTATTGAGTTTAGGAAATCTGTTTAACTTAAGAGCGTTAACGATTTACGGCATTCCATACACACTTTCAAGTTATTTTTTTTTTCGAAATGACTGAACCGATTTTAATGAAACTTCATACGCATAAGCAAGAAACATATTATGTCTAAATGTATTTGGAAAAGAACTTTTGGAAATGTCTTTAAAAAAAAAGATAATTGGGAGTTTCTGTTTCTATGGAAAATCTAAAATCCAATTATCTTTTTTTCTCTATCTATTTCACGGTTTCAGAAAATTATTTCGCTCAAAAAGAATACAATTATTTACTTCTATGAGGAAACACATAATAATTCGATTCTGAAACTTACCTCCGACAAACGTTTCTCTGCCGCATGAGCCGCCGACAGAATGTTTCATTTATGAGGTTTCAACGAGAGAACCTTTCAACTACGAACGATTCGCCGACAGAACGAATACTTCATGAATGAATCGACGACAGAATCTTTCAATAAACGACGGTTTCGCTTAGTAGTATTAATAAACTAAAATTAAGATATAAAAAACAGCAAAAACTTACAATTTATAAATTATTTTATTTAGGTGGTATTTTAGTAGTCTTTTGAAAGTTGGAAAGGATTTCTTCAAAAATGTGGAACCAAAAAAAGCTTGCCAAAATTATGTTCTAAAATTCAATACCAAACAAGATACGATGTCTATTGTGCTTCACAAAATTTATGAACCCTCTTGTATTAAACATGGGACAATAGAAACATGCCTCAAAGTTTGACTTTCTAAAGAACGATGTCTTCTTTTCTCGTTCCACGTAATTTATTCTGATTGACTTCGTTATACATGTAAAACATTTTTGCCTCAATACTTTGGGCGTGTTGAATTGAACAGCAAAAAATTTTGCCCAAAAATGTAAAACATCTTGTATGTTTTACATTTTTGGGCAAAATTTTTTGCTGTTTGGATTTGAGAAGTGAAAAAAGCTGTGTATTCGTTCCCTATTTTTTACCATAAAAATTTGATACTTTTTTTTATTTGACTAGCTGGTTCATTTGTCTAACGTTTGCAAAAAATATTGCTGAGGTTTTAGTACTGGTTGTTACTTACCGGTGAACATAACATAGCATCGCGCCTGTAATCCCCGTAGGGCTAGGCAGAGGTGTACCCATTAGTACACACATATTTCGGCAATTATGTTTAAGTCCTATGTAATAGGTGGCTTCGGGGCAAGCCTGTTGCCATTGATCAATCGAGCACAAATCCAGACTCCGTGGCTACTACCCAGAAATTCCTAATGGAAAAACCCAATATCACTTTGCCCGACCTGGGAATCGAACCCAGGACCTCATACTCAGCAGTCGCGCTTGCGACCACTAGACCAAAGAGGCAGAGAATAAGATCTCTTATAATAATGTGAGAACAATTACAGTAAAGTTACAACTGCGCACGGTTATACTATGAAAGTTTTAATTTATTACTCGCCAGCATTGTACGTTAATGCTATTCAGCTACCTCCATTTAGATTTTACGCCGGTACCAACATAGCCCTCCTGATCAAAAGGTCTAAGTAGAAAAATGTCCAATTGTGCGAAACGTCTAATGAGCGCAGTAAGTCTAATTAGCAAAATGTCCATGTAGCAAAACGTCCAACTATCAGATGGTCTGTTTAGCAGAACGTCTATTTAGCAAATTGTCGTTTTTAAATTCAATTAAACTCATGATAAAAAGAAAAAGGTAAATGGTAAATGGTTGGTAAATGTCATTTGTAAATTTGATGGTGATCATGATGATGAAGGGGTTCGATACAAATGACTGTTTCTAGCAGTAGAGAAAACAGAATGAAACGTAGACTGAATACCAGTATCTTAGAAGGAGGGACTGCCTATCTTTTGTTATTATTTTTTGATTTAATTTTAATTTAATTTTACTTTTAATTTTATTCTTTGATTTTATCTTTTAATTTTATTCTTTGATTTTATCTTTTAATTTTAAATTTTAATTAATTTATTATTATATTAATTTTAATTTTATTTCTTTGAATATAATAATGTTGTAAATCCATTTCTTAAATAATTGTAATGTACTTAATTTTATTCTTGTTGATAGTATTGCAAATACCAAAAAACTTTAATAGATTTAAATTGTAAGTATCCTTTTCGGCTTAGTTATACAATAATAGTCTATGATATAATAATATATAAATATAATAATAGATAAGATAACCATAATTGGTGCATGTTGTGTTAGCCTGTAAGTAATTGTTGCACTTATAAAATTACTATTATGCAAGTATGATTTCAAATGTCCTGTGTAAACAATTGTTGGCTAACCAAAATAAATAAATAAATAAATCTGACCTCCACAACTCAGTTAGGTATTTGGGTAACAAGATACAGCTTGGTAAGTATAATCAGTCTGTAATGTTCCCCCTGCTGGGACACACGGCCTCCTCTCTATGAGAGGGAATGGGGTATAATCCACCACGCGGGCCCAGTGCGGTTTGGTAGATGTCACTTGTCTTTTGAATTTTTGGTTCTAAGACATGCTGGTTTCCTCACGATGTTTTCCTTCACCGTTTTTGAGAGCAGTGGTGATGAAATAAATCACACAAAGTAATGTGTCTGCTTGGGTTTGAATCCACGGCTTACTGTTCGTAAGTCGGGCCCGCCACCATTGGCTTTGCTCTGCTCTTCGAGAAAGCCAATTAGGCCATAAATAATAGTCAAACTATTTTGGGCACCAAACATCTTCACAGACTTTTTATACCTCGGACTTGACTTTACATGCTGTCGAGAAATATCTCTCAGGCGTGTTTAGTTTCCTCACGATGTTTTCCTTCACCGATGTTAGTGATAATTATACAATACGCACATGAATCAAAAACATCAGAGGTGCGTGTCTTGGGCTCGAACTCGAGACCTATGACTTGGCAGTCCGACGGTCACACTACTAGATCACACTGCTTACATCAATTATATTATTAGTTATTTAGTTTAAAATTTGAGCTTATGACTACCCAATAACGACTGTCAAAAATCTAGAAATGACTGACTGGAACCAACGGTTTAATGCTTTCCGATGAGTGTCTTTATGTAATGGTCACTAATTTACAACCAGTCGGTTCATATTTAAGGAAAAAGCTCGCGAAAACTTACATAAGAAGTTGGCAGACTCGTCACACAACTAATTTGTTGTTTTTCTCCTTTTGTTTGTTTTTTATTTTTATCTCTATTATCTTTGTATATTTTGTTTGTGTGTATATATATGTATTTATTATTATATTTCGTCTTCGTAATTTTCTGTACTATTGCACCTACTGTTTTGTCTCTGCATCACCCTAAGGTAGACTGCTAGAAAATGCCCAAGGCATTAAGTCCGCCTTTGTACATTATGTGTATAAAGTTTTAATAAATAATAAATCCACGCTCCGACCTCGTTAAGCATTGATTACCCTTCAAGATTGACAAGGTGGCTCTTATTGCTTAGCTTTCAACCCGTTAATCTCAGCTGTACAAAGTTTTATATCCTATTTATTTGCACAAAAACTCACCGAAACGTAGATATCCGCAATGCAGTATGACAGACGAAGCTCGAACTCCAAAAAGCAAGGAAAAAACCAACGCATTTCAATCCTCAAAACAAATATTAGTTCCACGAACTGCTGAAAGATGGCGCTACATGTTGAAACTGACAAGTTGTTTTCATATTTAATGTAAAAAAAACTAAACAACCAGCCAAGTGCGAGTCGGACTGAAACACGAAGGAATCGGTACCATTATCTTAAAAAAAAAACAGTTTTGTTATACGTTAGCCCCCTAAAATATTTATTTTATTCTGTTTTTAGTATTTGTTTTTATAGCGGCAACAGAAATACATCATCTGGGAAAATTTCAACCCTCTAGCTATCACGGTTCATGAGATACAGCCTGGTGATAGACAGACGGACGGTCTTAGTAATAAGGTTACGTTTTTACCCCTTAAATTGGGTACGGAACTCTAAAACGGTGTTTTTGTCAGTTTTTATTACGTATAATAAAAAAACGACAAAAACACCGGTCCGAGTATTGATTTGATAGCATACCATGGCGAAGCGACAGGAATAAAAAAATAAAAACTATACCAGTATTTGGAGCGTGAAGCCAGTTGTTTAAAAAAAATGCAACATGATTGGACAAGCGAAAATGAGAGCATGTCGAGTCGTTGTTTTGTTTGTTGAATTTATTCGTCGTATGTACTTGAAGTTTATTGTTTTCGGTTTTATTTTTTATTTAGTTCAGTAAATTATTAAAGTTAAGATCAAAGTAAAACAGGCTATTTATAAAGATATTCTGTAACAAGAATTTGTGTGGATTGTTTAAGAATTTTTACCACAAAAAACCCGACTACTGAAAATTTACGCTCTAATTGAAATCGGGGTTTGTGACCTATGTTACGCGGGCTATAATAACGAATCGATTGACACCCTATTCATCAAAATCGGATGAATAGTTTAGGCGCTACGGAGGAACATACGTAAATACATACATCACACTAATATTGTAAAGGCGAAGGTTTGTGTGTGTATGTTTGTTACTCCTTCACGCTCAAACGGCTTAACAGATTTGAATGAAATTTGGTACCAAGATAGCCTACATCCTGGATTAACATATAAGCTACTTTTGATCCTGGAAAAATGCGATGTTCCCGTGGGATAATCAAATTACTCCAATTTTTTTTTCACGAATTTTGACTAAAATTTTTGGCGACCATAAGTACTAGGTCCTAGGTCTAGGTAGGAAGGTAGGTTAGGTAGATAGGTAGGGTAGGTAGGAAGTTAGGTAGGTAGGGTGGGGATAGATAGGGTAGAGTAGTAAAAGTATAAGGAAGTAGTAGGTAAAGTAAGTAGTAAGTAGGTTATCATTCCCGAATTTTAACTTAAATCGTCTTTTTAGCCACCTAAAGTACTAGGTCAGCATAAATTCAAGGAGTTATTAAAACGAGGTAGGTAGATAAGGTAGGTATGTAGCTAGGTAAGCAGGCAGGTAGAGTAGGTAGGGCAGGTAAGTAAGCAGGTAGGGTAGGTACGTTAGGTAGGTAGGGTAGGTAGGTAGGAAGTTAGGTTGGTAGGGTAGGGTAGAGTAGTAAAAAGTATGAGGAGGTAGTAGGTAGGAAAGGTGCACTGCAACGCATAACAAGAACATGAAAAAAATGTTCTTGAAAATTTGATGTCATTCTTTTTTCCAAGTTTCAGTTCCTGTACAGACGCCAGCACATGAAGCTGCCTGAAATTGTCAAATTTTCCCAATCAACCTTAAACTTAATGCTATAACGATAAAATTTAAAATCTATTAAAGAAATTTGAGATACTGTAGTAGATTGCTGTGCTGGCGTGCTAACTTTTTCCCCACGGGTGACACCGCGGGCACAGCTAGTACATACATACATAGACTGCTAAAATCATAACCCTTCCTTTTGGCTTCGCCGTAGTCGGGTAAAAATTAATTTACGAAGGCGAAGCCGCAGGCTAGTGAGTACATACAATTTATTCTGTGTGTTGCTGATAAAGATAACTCCCGGAAATTAATTACACACAAAAGTCAAAGATAAAACACAAAGATAAGCTTGTGTTTAATATAATAATTAATCAGAGCATCCTTGTTTGTTTCAGTCTGACTTGTTGGCCTGGTTACTGCATAGAATAGAATTTTATTTTGCAAACATGGGTAATACACAATAGTTGATAGGAAATTTCCAAGTTCAGCCATAATTTTCCATTCGGCATGCAAACATTTTTACATTATTTATGAAACATGTCCTTTCATTTTAAAGACATATTATTATTATTACAATTATCATTCAATAAATTAGTTAAAAAATTATGCCATTTTCATTACAATTGTCATTAAATAAGTAAATTAATAAATTACCATTTTCATTACAATTGTCATTCAATAGATAAATTAATAAATTACCATTTTCATTACAATTATCATTCAATTATATATTATTCACAAAGCAAATAAAACGAGAAATCTTTATTGATTAATTGGTTTTTAATTCTCGTTCCTGTCTAAACATTAACAGCCGCTCAGGTCGATCTTTAGGTTAAGCCGTGCTTACCTAGGTTGGTCTGTGGATGGATGACCGCCCATTATATATCAAGATTTCTCCGTGCCTCGGAAAACACGTTAAGCGTTGGTCCCGTCTGTCATTTGTAGATCTTTGACAGTCATCACAGGTAGCCCGTGGTCCATAAAGACTGACAACCAGTCTTACCAATGTTTATCGTATTACCCAGTACTAACTGGGTTGTGGAGGTTAGATAGGCAGTCGCTCCATGTAAAATACTGGTATTCAGCTGCATCCGGTTAGACTGGAGGCCGACCCCAACATAGTTGGGAATATGCTAGGCAGACGATGATGGTTTATATTTATTTTAGTGTTAATGATAGTTAAGTGTCCTCTAGTCATCTCGCGATCATGGCGCTTCCAACAGCGTTGAAATATCGGGAGCTCACAATCATTGTCAATCACGGAAGTTATCCCACGTTATGCGTATAAGTTTAGTAATAATAAAGTATAAGTGTAGTCGTAAGCCGTAGCCGTAGTCAACACACTCAGTGTGGAAGGTCAGTGGCTTTATTGTTGCAACCGAGTTTGAACGTGGGAGATCAGTGCACACTGCACAATGATAGCACAATAAATTGGTATGAGTGGGTCGAATCCCAAGATTAAAGAAATTTATAGGATGAAGCGAAGCTTTTTATTTTCTTAATAAACAAACCAAAGAAAAGTACGACGTCTGCCGAAGGATTAAGAGCGTTATCGTCTTACGGCATTTAATACAAACTTTGAACTCATTTGTTTTCGAAATGACTGAACCGATTTGAATACGCATAGGCAAGATACATACGTCTAAAAGGTTGACTGAGAAAATTTTCGAAAAATAGTGTTACAGCTAAATTAAACCGGATTTTCCATAGGATTGGAGAATGTTGTGTTAATGTTCTCTGCCAAATTCTTAAGACATATACGTATCCTGCTTATGCGTATGAAGTCCTTCGAGGAGGAGGAGGAGTTACGGCATTTCATTCAAACCAAACTTTGAACTTATTTTTTTTTCTTTTTTGTTTAACTACAGACGTTAACGCTTCTAAGTACATGCACGGTGTTATGCTGAGATATCCCATAGGGGTGTTGACAACTGAAAATCTGCAACGCTACTCCAGCGAAATCAGCGCTGTGCTGTGGGCCCCCATAGCACAGCATCATGCTGAGTAGTACTTGCTTGTCGCAGTCACGACGTGTAAGCTGTCAATTTTTTTTGTTTCGTCCGTTGTATATTGGCTCTTTAGTCAACTGATCCCGCTCATTTGGGACCCGCGGGATGAGTTTTCTATTGTTTTATTGTAATTTTGTATGCACGTCATGTCCCTGCGACTAATTAATATTTTTTAATTCTTCTTTCTACATAATGCAGTACATACCAGTCACTCCATGTAAACTTTTGGTGTATATGCCGCCAGTTCGACTGGAAACCAACCCAAATATATTTGGCAAAGGCTAGGCAGTTGATGTGAAAATACTTTTCCTGATGAGTTTCTTCAGAAAGGATTGTATTCTTCTTTATTGTATGGTGAGTGCATAACCTGGTGTCAGAGTTTTTATGCCACCCATGGGCTTCTGACTTGGCTTTACATGCCGTCGAGAAATATCTCTCAGGCATGCTGGTTTCCTACGATGTTTTCCTTCACCGAACCAAGTAGTAACTATACAATACGCACATGAATCCGAAAAATCAGAGGCCTTGGGTTCGAACTCGAGACCTATGACTTGGCAGTCCGACGGTTACACCACTAGGCTATCACTGCTGTATTACTAACATGTACTTCGATGCCTCTTTGCACTCTTTAGATTAAGGTAACATTTTTTCCAATCCACTCCCATATCTACTTTTTTGTCATCGTTGGTCGGTTCGCATTGAAAACCAACTGGCTATCATTTCCATAAATTGCGTTAAACGCCTTATTGGAAAGGCTTTTGACATTTATGAGCGGAAAGAGAGGTAATTTCAGTTTCCGTAAAGAGTTATTTAAATACTTTGAGTATTTGGACAGATTTAGGTTGAAACACAAGAAAAGTTTGGTGAGGGACCCGTATTGTAATCGAAAATTTTAAATTCGTATTCCGACATGATGAGACAGAGGCAGAGAGCAGCGGTGGCCCCGACTTACAAACAGTAAGTCGTGGGTTCGAAAACAGGCAGGCGCATTACTTTGTGAAATTTATTTCATCACCACTGCTCTCAAAAACGGCGAAGGAAAACATCGTGAGGAAATCGGCATGTCCTAGAACCAAAATTTCGAAGACATGTGACATCTACCAACCCGCACTGGGTGGGTTATAGTCAATTCCCTCTCATAGAGAGGAAGCCGTGTGTCCCAGCAGTGGGAACATTATAGGCTGATTATGGTGATTCCGACATAGCTTATAAAGCTGCGAGACTAAAATGGAACTGGGCCGGCCATGTCTCCGGATGCTGACCCAGCTAGACTGGGTCGTGGTAAAGCTGGTGAGATGTCTTCGATGGCTTCCTCGCGAATTGGCGAGAAGAGAGAGAATTTTTATTGAGAAATCAAAATGACTAAAGATTCCACTAGAAGTAGTACTAGTGGCGGAGTAGTATTAGTAGTAGTAGTGATGGTAGTGTAGTGTAGTTGAGTATGATACGATGTTTAAGCTTAACGAATAATCTATAAATTAAGCTGTAATTTTTTTTAAATGAACTGATCAGAAATCGTTTGATATTTTTTTCAAACGCGTCATAATATTTTCGTTTGTCCACAAATAGGAACAATACAAAATACACATTATATAATCGTCTTTTCTACATCACAAAATCAAAAATGACAACAAAAATAAAATTCAAGGCCAGGAAATTTATTTTTAAACCACAAACCATGCGAGTAACAAGGGTATTGTCATCCCTTACTGTGCTGTCGACCCTCGTCTGACACGACGGGCAGTGGGCACTGACTGATGACGTCATGTGAGAGGTCAGGCAGATTCTGGTGTTTGTTATGTCGGAGCAAGCTACGGCGTAGGCATGCTACGGCGAAGTACAACATGCTACGGCGTAGTAAAGCTTGCTACGGTTTTGCAGTGTATGCTCTCATGTCTAAACTATCTTCTTCGATATCGTGTAGTTAGTGCCTATCCAGGTGTTACGAGTTTTTATGCCGTCCATGGGCCTCTGACTTGGCTTTACATGCCATCGAGAAATATCTCTCAGGCATGATGGTTTCCTCACGGTGTTTTCTTTCACCGAAGCAAGTGAAAATTATACAATACGCACATGAATCCGAAAGTTAAGAGTTGCGTGTCTTGGGTTTGAACTTGAGACCTGTGACTTGGCAACCCAACGGATACACAACAAGGCTATCACTGCTTCAAAAAAATAAAGATAACTATGGTATGGCGTGGTAACCATGCTACGGCGTAGTACAACATGCTACGGCGTAGCAGTGCATGCTCGACTAAAACTACGGGCAATGGGCACTGACTAATGACGTTATGTGAGAGGTCAGGCAGATACTGGTGTTTGTCTTATATCCATTTTTACTCATCTCGGATTCCATAAATCTGAGATCCCTCTCAGCAACCGATACCTATAAGTATTTGGGTATGTCGGAAGCGCTGGGCATCAATGTTCAAATCAAATCAAATCACGAAGGAGCGCAGTGCGAAGTGTGGGGATCGAGGCTTTTTAAACGCTAAGACTCTCCACAATAGCGAGATATGCAGTCTCAGGGAATATTTCCTAGAAGCTGACGTGGGGATGCATCGAGATGTGGTCGCGGTGGTCAAGGGCCTCACCCCGCTCTCCTTGGGTAAAGCGAACTGGCGCAAACCTGCAGTGCTTGACACTAACGATCGCAGAGAGGTATGGCAGAGTAAGGAGCTTCACGCTTTTTCCAGGCCCTGCAGGGACCCGACATAGACCTGTCAGCGTCCATAGCCTGGCTACGATCCGGGGACCTCCTCGGAGAAACCGAAGGTTTTGTCTGTGCAATTATGGATGAAGTTATGATGACGAATAACTACCAGAGATTTATTGTGAAGGACGGCACGGTTGACATATGTCGGGCATGCCACCGTCCAGGTGAATCAATCCGTCACAGTCATTATCTCCGGGTGTTCTCGTTTGGCTAACGGAGAGTACTTGCATAGACACAACCTTGTAGCCAGGATTATCCATCAGCAACTTGCTCTAAAATACAGCCTTGTGGAATCGGAAGTGCCGTACTATAAGTATGTGCCCGACCCAGTTCTCTAAAATGGCAATATCACATTGTACTGGGTTCAATCCATCATCACTGACAGGACTATTTTAGCCAATAAGCCTGATATAGTGGTGGTGGATCGATCAGAGCGGCGCGCAATGATTGTTGACATAACGGCCCCGCATGATGAGAACCTCGTGAAAGCCGAGAAAGATAAGCAAACAAAATATCTTGACTTGGCTCGCGAGGTTGTCGACATGTGGGATGTGGACTCAGCGATCATTGTGCCGATAGTCGTATCAGCCCATGGCTTAATTGCTAAGAGCCTCGATGAATACCTGAGGAGGCTCTCGTTAGACAGCTGGATCAAGGGCTTGATTCAGAAAGCAGTACTCCTGGACACGGCTTGTATTGTTAGGAGGTTTCTTTCTCTGGAGCCCTGACCACCGGTACCTTGGACCCTCTGTTCCCGATACCGGTGGGCAACAATTTTTTTTTTTTGTTTTTTTGTTTTTTATAAGAAATATTTAAAAATGTAAATAAAGGAATAGTAATTTCATTTATTTCAGGTCCGAGACCCATATAAAACAAACATAGATAAAAATACAAACAGACACATAAAATATTGCAAAAGCCAAATTTTCAGAATTACACAATTGGAAAAAGAAATATTTTTAAGTAAATTAACAGGTCAAAAGCCAAAAAACAATAGATTTGGAATTAATGTCAAAAAATTAATAAAAAATATCGTATTATTAAATATTAATAACAGAATGTGAAATTATAAGGGCGATTAAATAAATATCAAATTAATAAGATAGGATAATAGCTATTAGACCTTAGACTATGATATAATTATTCCCTCACTCGGGATTACAGGCGTGGCGTGATCATTATTATATAATTACTTTAAAAAAATCTTTTTTTTGTTTGTTTATATTCTATTCAGGTGAATATCAATAACGTAACTAACCAACAGACTCCATGTTCGAAACTCCTTAGACTGTCGCTCAATATAATATAAGAAAAAGGCTTTTATTTCTTTAACAATATTTAACAACAAACAGAACAAGTGATTGGAGCCTCCCTTTAAGCAAGTAATGCCTGTATTGGGAGACTCCGCTCAATATCAAACTAAAATAAATTCAGTCCACTGATAAAGATTGTGTTTCAGTCAAAGACAATATTTCGTGACGTTTGAATACGTCAAAATGTCACTCGCAGTCATAGAAAATAGTTCTTCTTATATTTTTACCTGTCATAAAATATTGCTTCTGAAAAATTGGCTGAAATATAGTAGATTTTCATTCGCTGAAATATAAAAGTTTAAATCAGACAAGATTTTCTATGCAATCTATTTTAATGGGACCTTATATACATATAAGGTCCCATTGAAATAGATGGACAAATTTTAACACAGCGTTCAGTACGTCTAACCAATGATATCCAAGCAAAAAAACTCTATTAAAAGTGATTTTATTTTGACGTATAAAAATAAATTGCCGGCGGCACTGCAGTGTAAACTCATTCATTAGGTCAAAATAATATCAGTGTTTTTTTTTTGCTTGGATATCTTTGGTTAGACGTACTGAACGCTGTGTTAAAATTTCTCCATCTATTTTAATAGGACCTTATATTCAATCTATGTTTGGACTTTCTAATTAATGTCGTAATGGCTATAAGCATAATATAACACCACACTCTTCATCATTCTCTTGCTCTTATTTCAATTCATTCGTGGTCGGCGCAGCATGTCTTCTTCTTCCATACTTCTCTATTACTCGTCATATCATCAGACACCTCCTTTCTAGCCATATCATTCTTCACACAGTCCATCCATCGTGTCTTTGGTCTTCCTCTACTCATACACCCATCCACAATCATACTCAAAACTTTCCACACGACATTTTCCTCATTCCTCCGCATCACATGTCCATACCACGACAACTGTTTACCACCAATTATGTTAAATTTATGAGGAACATTCCATCCTGTTCTTGATTGAAGCCATCATCTGCCTCATCATCTGCCAAGCCGTTTCCCAACTTTGTTGTCGTGATGTACCTTAGCTGATTTACAAGCATTGGAATGAGATCAGCATCACCTCGGCTCATTGGGTTGTTAGCAACCAGGCCAATCACTATAAATGACAACCGGGACCAACGGCTTAGCGTGCTTGTGCTTGTATGTAATGGGTGGTCACCCATCCACGGGTAAACATAGGCAATCGCAGCTTCACCTGAAGATCGTTCCGAGTGGTCTTTAATATTTAGCCTTGAGCTTCTCAATAATATAAATTGGGTAACAAAGATAAAATGAAATTATATTTAGTTTAGTTTTCCATGCTTTTAACAAATAAAAGTCGCCATTTTTATACCACCTAGATGCCTTTTTTTTTTTTTTTACCGATGGGGTATCATCAAATTTTAATAACCCCTCCCGCTCTGGGCTGAGTAGGAGGGAGTGTCAGACTTTTACTGACTAAAACCCATCCATGTTCCTTCCTTTGCCCTTTGTGTTCCAAGGCCGCGGTATCCCTTTCGAACAGTCCCGCACGTTTCGCAGTTTCGCTCCTGTTTGCTGACTCTCTTTGAGGCGCGCGTGGAACAGGAACGCGCCGTCATGGGGACACCCCTTAATTATCAACTTTTTTTATTTTTTGAAATTTTTCCTTTATTTTTGCTGTAAGGCCTTGCTTTTTGCCAAATTTCATGATTCTAGGTCAAAGGGAAGTACCCTATAGGTTTTGATTCCCTCGTGAAATCGCATAATATGCAACATAAACAGTCATATCTTTTGATCGCGTTGACTTACAAGTTTTTTTTTCATGCTCCAAGGGGTAGCAGACTTGAGTATTTGGTATTAATTTCAGCTTGATACCGGCACGCATTCCTGATAAATAGGGTCTTGACAGACAGATAGACGGACAACAAAGCGATCCCATAAGGATTCCGTTTTGCTGATTGAGTTACGAAACCTTAAAAACAGCTGTAGCCTACAAAACTGCAATACCTACATGGTCAAAACGTACGGAACATCAGATTATAAAAAAAAAAGATGATAATGTGGAGCTGTTCAGAATGATGATAGAATAGAATAGTACATAAAGTTTTTATTTCAGACCGGAGTCCGTAGGGCTAGTAACAATTTTACTTCAATCGAAAAAAAAAAAACAATCAATCCAAAAAAATCAACAATCTGTTACCGCCTGTACCATCTATCGCCGGCCTGAGGAGACTTGTTGACGATCTGAAGCTGCCGCTGATGACCTGTTTGCGAGGGATGTCAGTCAACCAGCGCCGAGCGTGTAGGCCAATCAGCACGGAGCGTCTCCTACCAACTTCGTGCGTGAGGATTTTTTCGCAAGTAACGGACTGCACGCGGCCATATATTTTTTTCTCATATTTTTCTACATCTCTCTCGTACTTGTCCAATGACGATTGTAATAAATATTCAACATTAAAACGTCTTATTATAAGAACAATAAAGTACTTCATTGAAGAAGAAACCCTGAATCCCAAACAACAAACGGTAAGACGAGGCGGCAGCCGTCATCCTGACTCAAGCACCGAAAAAGTTACAAATCAGTCTGTCAATTCAATCTTCAATTCCTCTATGTTCAATTTTACTTTCTTTTTTAGGGTTCCGTGCAAAAAATGAAAAAAAAACAGAACCCCTAAAGGATTTTACTTTTTTTTTGTTAAATGTGGTTCCCATTTTAGCGTCGTCAGTATCTTCCACCTCGTATAGTACACAATATTCCAGCCTCATGTTTGGAACGTTATTTATTTATTTCATCCTGCAGTTTTTTTTTTATAATCTATCCTACGTAAATGTATTCATAGCAACACCCTCCTCTCTCCTCCTCTCTCCTCCTCCTCCTCCTCCTCTGTTTGACTTCCTTTCAAGTATTTTTAAGCCTCATTAGGATATTTTTTTGTTCCTTTGCATCGCTATAAATCAAATAAGAACATTTAATGACGTGGTGAAAATAAATCTACTTCCCCGTCGAAGATTTGTTTTTAAGCAATTTGAGGCCTTATGTACAGCATTTTCAATCACCCCCCGACCCTTGCCAGAGCCAGCCCGCGATGTTGAGCCGATAGTTTTAAATCAGCCCCTAAAGAATCTTGATCAGATCCAGCCTGTCCCTTTGCTGTCCTCCCCAGCGACGCCCTAAAACGAGGCTCGTACCCCACAGGGGGTGCCCTTAGCGACTGGTCGCTTAGTTTTTATGTATGCATCCACAGGATTTGCCCGGTTAAGCAGTAGCCAGTCTCAGAGGCAGAACTACAAGATGCAATTTCCAAAAAAAATAAAAAAATAAGTACATCATTTTCGCAGACACATCACAGGTGAAATAAGTACAACAGGCAACTACATCGTATAGTTAGTACTGGGTAAAACGATACCCATTGGTAAGACTGGTTGTCAGACTTTTGGTCCACTGATTAGTTAACGACTGTCAAAGATCTACAATTGACAGCCAGTATCAACGGTTTAACGTGCTTTCCGAGATACGTAGGAAACTACAACAGGCCATATAGACAGACAAGAATCGGCATCCTATTATTTTTAATTTTCCTTTGTTACCAATTCCCGGCGTCCATTTTCATACACATAAATATCCCCTCTATACCCAAAATCCCGATAATTGTTTAGACACACATCTCTCACACACACGTACATGTTCTAAACACACACAAACCCATATAACCTACATCACGGATCACCCCACTCGATCGCGACGTAAAAACCAAACACGGAACTCAATTAGCTTGCTCGAACGTCAAAATGATGGTAAACGAAGTTACCGACTCCATAAAAGTATGAATAGAAGTTCCAATTGGATAGCGGATATTGTGGCTAAGTATGAAACAGAAACTCCTTGATCACGAACTACTTTCTAAAACTTATTCTTATGCTGTAACTAGCTTATGCCTGCGGCTTCGCCCGCGCCGAAGATCTGTAATTATCTCACGGGATCGTTTTATTAGGATTAAAGCATCCTATATGTTAATACAAGTTATCAAGTATCCGTGTGACAAATTTCACCCAAATCCGTTCAACCGTTTTTGGGTGAAAAAGGAACAAACACATCCTTGCAAACTTTCGCATTTATCAGCAGTAAGATTGTATACCATTGTATCGAAACAAGTATCGAGTGTTACTGAAATAACACAGATCTGTGAAAAGTAAGTGATCGCATGCAAAATACGGTACTTATACAGCTTTGAGAATAAGAACCAGCTTGAAATGTCACTAAATACAGTAAATATTTAACTCTGTTAAGTATAGTTGTAATATTCCGATTAAGAATAACCCTAAGCTAAAACCTAAAGACAAAAGCTGCTTTTTACACTCCAATACAGAGTGTAACAGGTCCTTTCACGAAGCCGTCAACCAAGTATTATGAATGTACATAATACTTAACTTTACGCAAAAGATATAGCTGGGAAACGACTTTTTTTGTTGGGTTGAAAAATCACATTTTACGGTAGGACTCAATATAACGCACTCAAACATTGTGCTGATAGATAGACTGAATAATAGGGGGTCGTGGAGGTGTTTACGTTAAAATCATGTATTTAATTTTTTTTAATTTTTTTTTTATTAAAGAAAACGTTGGAACTTTGACCCCCAATATCTCCGTAACTAGCAGGTTCCCAGGTATGATCTAGAACAAAAAAAAATATCGCAATGATGGGGAGAACAAGTGCCTTTCGGCTTCGTTAAGGGCCTTGTTACACCCTTTATAAGTCTCAAAAAAAGCTTCAAGTTCGAAAAGGACTGTTTTATTGATGTTGACAACGCTTGCGTGTTGCTTGGGGCACGCTAAAGTGATACGTCTTGCTTAAAACAAGTACTCGTAAAATAAGTTATTCAGAGCAACCACGAGATACTTCGACTAAAGAACAAAAGACGCGCGCGTTTTGCATAATGAAAGTCACGTTGCAAGAAGCTTATAAAAGACCTGCCCAATGCCCACTATGCCATAGCATACCATAACCGTATGAACGTATAAAAACATGACGAGGAGTAATATACCCACTAGAACGTATCAACAGCGTTATTCCCGTTTATAACGGTCATCATATGCGGTTATGATCTTCTGGTCAGACTGGAAGCCGACCCTAACATAGTTGGGAAATGGCTAGGCATCTGATTAAGTATAAACCTTCTGTACTTCACTTTACAACGTGCTGTATTTGGTTTGTTAGCAACCTTTTAGCCATTTTATTTGCTTCAGATTTTAAAAGAAATAAGTGATTTTTTGTGAATTGATTGATTTATTTATTGTGTGTCAAAATAATAACAGTTAGAAAGTTTATTGATGCTTCAGTTTGCTTATGGGTTTAGTGTTTGGAGCCTCCTTTTAAGCAAATAATGCCTGTGATAGGAGACTCCGTCTTTCCATAACTAGTAGATAGTTAAAAATAATAATAAATATTACGTTGAGAGTATTTCTCGAGCGGATACCTGTGCGTAGTTAAATTGGGGGGGTGGTAGTGTTTGTGAGGTTGGATGTTAGATGTGAGAGTGTAAGTGGGGGAGTTTTTTTATATGTGTATTTGAGAGTGTGTGTGAAAAAATGGAGAGAGAGATTTTTCTGCAGAGAAAATACAATACTACAACAACAATACAATACAATAACGCAACACAAACAGAACACAACACAACAACACAATTGTGTGGCAAAAGCAGATTTATTCTCACTGCTAAAAAAAGGTTATCCTCTCATTTGTCACTGTTGGCGTCGATGTAAAAGAGAAAGGGCCTATTCTATTGCCATCAATCGGTTACAAATTAGGACTCCGTAGCTGCTACTGAGAAATTCCAGATGAAAAAACCCAATAACACTTCATACGACCTGAGAATCGAACCCAGGACCATATGCTCAGCAGTCGCGATTACGATCACTAGACTAACGGTGCAGTAATGTATACTCTACTGTTAAAATGCCAAATCAATACATATGTATCTATCCAAATAAATAAAATTGAAGTGTCTTTTTGTAATATCAAAATATAACAGCTTTTTACTGAATGCAAATAAAAACATATCATCATCATTTCAGCCGAAAGACGTCCACTGCTGGACATAGGCCTCCCCCAAGTGTCGCCACACTGACCGGTCCCGTGCGACTCGCATCCAGCGGATCCCCGCAACCTTCACCAGGTCATCCGTCCACCTAGTGGGAGACCTTTCAACGCAACGTCTTCCGGTTCGCGGTCGGCACTCCAGAACTTTTCGGCCCCATCGGCCATCCGTTCTGCGAGCAATGTGCCCTGCCCACTGCCAGTTCAGTTTGGCAATTCTTTGGGCTACGTCGGTAACCTTGGTTCTCTTGCGGATGTCTTCATTTCTGATTCGATCACGCAAGGAAACTCCGAGCATAGCCCTCTCCATTGCCCTTTGGGTGACTTTAAGCCTTCGAATGAGGCCCATTGTGAGCGACCACGTTTCGGTCCCGTATGTAATCACTGGCAACACACTGGTCATAGACTTTCGTCTTGAGACACTGCGGTAGGTTGGACGAGAAGATACCGCGCAGCTTCCCGAACGCTGCCCAGCCGAGTCGGATTCGACGGTTGATCTCTGTCTCGAAGTTAGATCTACCAAGCTGGACCGTTTGTCCCAGTAGGTGTTATATGGGCATTCAACATAACCTTGGTTTTGTCCATGTTCATTTTAAGACCCACTCTTTCGGGGGCTCTAGTGAGGTCATCGAGCATTGTACTGAGGTCCTCCATGGTCTCAGCCATGACCACTATATCGTCGGCAAACCGAAGGTGAGTGATGTGCTCGCCATTAACGTTGAGCCCTCTCCAGTCCAGAACCTTGAAGAAATCCTCCAGTGCAGCGGTGAACAGATATATATAGATATATTCGGAGATATGACGTCTCCCTGTCTCACACCTCGCTGCAGAAGTATAGGTTCCGAGGTCTGGTCCTGAAGTCGGACTGTCATGGTGGCGTTTTTATACAAACACTTCAACACCTCGATGTACCGATAGTCGATTTGGCACCGTTGGAGAGACTGCAGTACAGCCCAAGTCTCGATCGAATCGAAGGCTTTCTCGTAGTCCACAAACGCTAAACAGAGAGGCAGGTTATACTCTTCGGTTTTCTGTATGACCTGCCGCAGCGTATGTATGTGATCTACGGTGCTGAAGCCTTTTCGGAATCCGGCTTGTTCGGGAGGCTGAAAATCGACAAACGAGACGATTCGTGATGACTCTTGAAAACAACTTGTAGACATGGCTTAGAAGTGAGATGGGCCTATAATTGATCAGCCGGGCATTGTCGCCCTTCTTGAAGAAGAGTACTACCACACCCCCACACCATGCCTGTGGCGTTTTCCCCTCGAGTATGACGGAATCAAACAACTTCTGAAGGTACGGTTTTCCACCCAATAAAAACATATACGATACTTATGTAGTTTTTGTCTGTCTGCCTGTCTTTCTGTCTGTTTGTTCCGGCTAATCTCCGAAATGGCTGGGCCGATTTTGACGGGACTTTTACAGGCACATAGCTGTTGCATTGCATTATAAGGACTAACATAGGCTACTTTTATTTTAGAAAAATAATTAGGGTAATGTGCAAAAAACACCCTTGAAATTGTTGACAAAATCCGATTAATAAACGACACTAAGAATTTCACGCGAACGAAGATCGCGGGCAACAGCTAGTATAAAATTATAAACCAGCTTATATCCGCACTCTATATAATAGCACCTTATTTTTAACACCCCCAAAACTCTACCTTATTCAATTAATCTGTTTAATATTCTTGTCAATAAGTTTATTAACATTAATTAACGCAACTCCCGTTCCATTGATATGCAAATGTCATGAAAATGTCAAATAGTTAGTAGGTGTAAATCAAATTCAAATTTTGTTTGTATGTGTGTGTAAGTTACTTTAGGAAATCTGAGGGTTTCATGAATTATGTAGGTTCTATAATATTATTATATTAGAGCAGCGGTGGCCCAGTGGTGGCGGCCCCGACATACTAACAGTAAGTCGTGGGTTCGAACCCATGCAGGCGCATTACTTTGTGTAATTTATTTCATCACCACTGCTCTCAAAACAGTGAAGGAAAACGTCGTGAGGAAACCGGCATGTCCTAGAACCAAGAAATTCGAAGACATGTTACACCTACCAAACCACACTGGGCCCGCGCGTGATGGATTGGCCTATTCCCTCTTATAGAGAGGAGGCCTCTGCAGCCCATAACGTAATATTGTCATAACACGATAATATTAAAAGCATACACACTTTTAATATTATCGTGTTATGACAATATTACGTTATGGGCTGCAGAGGTCTCATGTACGACTATTTTCCTACTTCTCCGCTATACTTATCTGATTAATTTCGTTGCGGAATCCAAGACAATTAAATTGTTTCTCTTGGACTTCGTCGAGCTTCATTGTCTCGGCGCTTTTCTGATGGTCGCCACTGTTGATTCTGGCTTTCTGGAGTTTCAGTGGTTTAGGGCTTGGCTCAACAAAAAAAGTGCTACTACTGAGCATGATGTCCTGGGTTCGATTCCCGGGTCGGGTAAAGTTTTATTGGGTTTTTCCATTAGAACATTCTCTGGATTTGTGTCCGGTTGATGGCGACAGGCTCGCCCTCTGTTACATGGGACTTAAACATAACTAGCGAAATGTGTGTGCTATTAGGCACCTCTGCCTAAACCTTTGGGGATTACAGGCGTCATGTTAAGATAATAAGATACCAAATAAAGCTGTTGGATTAGAGGCAGGGGAGGTTACTTATTTCCATCTTCTTGTTAGCGTTTTGATGGCAAAAAGTTCAAATTTGTTTAACCCAAAACTCGGCCACGCGAACCCCACGACGGTGGCAAATAATATAATGCTTATTAGCGACCCGCCCGGCTTCGCAAGGGTGCAATGTTATACATATAAACTTTTCCCTTGAATCACACTATCTATATAAAAAAACGCATCAAAATACGTTGCAGTTTTAAAGATCTAAGCATACATAGGGCAGACAGCGGGAAGCGACTTTGTTTTATACTTTGTAGTAATTTCCATTAAGTTTAAGCAAATAAACTACGAGTATAACCATCCCGATCTCTGCTTGTGTTCTTATGGTGGCATCAAGTATCAAACGACATTAGAAAGGTAGGTACACTGATCTTTATGTGTCGAAATAACTACGAACACACCAAGTATGCTGGTACGTGTGATATAAAACTGGGTTCACACACGGCGTTTCGTGGTGGACAAAATAATACCTATTTTATCAGTGTTTTTTTTTTGTGTGCCTGCCTCTTTGGAATAGTGGTTGCAAGCGCAACATCTAAACATGACGTCCTGGGTTTGATTCCCAGGTTGGGCAAATTGTTATTGGGGTTTTCCATCAAGAATTTCTCAGTAGCAGTCACGCAGCCTGGATTTGTGCCCGGCTGATGGCAATAGGCTCGCTCCCTGTTACATGGGACTAAAATATAACTGACAAAATGTGGGCGTACTATTAGGTACACCTCTGCCTATCCCTTCGCGGGTTACAGGCGTGATGGTATGTTATGTTTTCTGTTCAAATGATAACCAGCTTTATTTGGACCTCGTTGATAAAAATGGGCTATTACTTCGAATTAATTTTGGGGCCACTGAGAAGAATCCCAAAAGCTACTTGGTAGGAATAAGAAAGTGAAGTCAGGTGTTTTTAGGTTCCAGGGTTGCGGGACTGTTCCAAAGAGATACCGCGGCCCTGGAACACAAAGGGCAAAGGAAGGAACATGGATGGGTTTTAGTCAGTAAAAGTCTGACACTCCCTCCTGCTCTGCCCAGAGCGGGTTATTTGTTGATTTCCCATCGGTAAAAAAAAAAAAGTTGTTTTTAGGTTCCGTACACACGGGGTAAAAACGCGACCCCATTACTAAGACTCCACTTTCCGACTGTCTGGCTGTCTGTCACCAGGCTGTGATACCGCGTCATGTCTCATGAACCGTGATAGCTAGAGAGTTGAAATTTTCACAGATGATGTATTTCTGTTGCCGCTATAACAAACAATACTAAAAACAAAATAAAATAAATAGTTTAGGAGCCCTTCCCATACAACAAACGTGTTTTTTTTAGATAATGCTGCGGAACCCTTCGTACGCGAGTCCGGCTCGTACTTGACCGGTTTTTTTTTACCAGTATCAAGAAGTGTAAGTCTAATTGGTTTTCAACTTTAGATTTTTGGCATGCGGAAGTCGCTCTGATCTTGTAAGCAAATGCAGTGCTGACCTCGATTTAACCTGATGGAAAGCGACAGATGAAGTTTACGATGGAGTGAGCATTCTCAAAAGATGCCTGTTCATTCTTGTTTTAAGTAAATAGATTTTATTTTGCAAATATGGGTACAGTACTGTAACCATATTTGGTTAGGTAGGTATTATAGTGATAAACACATAAAAGGTAGGTTCAGCCATATTTTACCAATAGGCAATCAACAGACACACTGAATAGTATTAAATCACAACTTATCTAGAACACAATTTACATTATAGACAAAAACATTTTTTCTTCAAAATTCTTTCACGGTAAGGATTAGAAAAGTTTTGAAAGCTGATTGGTTATTACACAACAATGCGTAAAAGGTGCGCTTCCCTGGTGCGCAGGGTGCGGGGCAGCAACTACAGTATCTTAAGCATGATTGCCAGTCGCCTGGACTGTGTTTATGTGGGTCGCTGCTGTGTCATTTCTCATGGGTTGTCACAGCAGTAATCCAGCACCATTATCTGTTGTGTTTATATGTTTTATGCTTACTAACATAGTCGTAAGTTTTACTAACAGCTTTTGAGTCATGGATACTCGAATAAAGAGACATTCTATTAATAAAACTTTAAGCTAAAACAACCAGTGTTGATTATTTAATTATAACTATGGAAGACTTACATCTAAAAAAAAAAATTATTTTTATAATAAAAAAAAAAACATCAATTTAATGAAGTCTTAAAATACAGTTTGAAAAGAGACTACCCATGTCTGTACCATAAGTAGGTGTGACGTTGTGGGACTAACAGTAAGGTGAAAAGCGATGTAATGGGAATGCAAGCAAGACGTCTGTTGAGGAGCAACATTATGGGAAGCGACAGACGACTTCAGAGAAAAACTCGTTTTCACGTATAAAAACAGACTGTTATAGATGGAGTGAATAACACAGCACTGCCCATTAAAAAAAACAGGACAATATCAAAAACTTTATTTAGAAACACATATCTAATATGGACTAGTACATACATGTACTCTTTCTAAAAAAAAAAACGTTGTCGCTCACAATGGGCCTCATCGAAAGGCTTAAAATCACCCAACGGGCAATAGAAAGGGTTATGAGTGGAGCTTCCTTGCGTGGTAGAATCAGAAATGAAGACATCCGCAAGAGAACCAAGGTTACCAACGTAGCCCGAAAAATTGCCAAACTTAAGTGGCAGTGAGCAGAGCACATGCTCGCAGAACGGATGGCCAATGGGGCCGAAAAGTTCTGGAGTGGCGACCGCGAATCGGACGACGCTTCGCGGGGATCCGCTGGATGCGAAACGCATGGAACCGGTCAATGTGGCGACTCTTGGGGAAGGCCTATGTCCAGCAGTGGACAGATGTTCGGCTGAAATGATGAGATGTACCTAAAAAGTTAAGGCTCATGTACTTTCTGGCCGTGGACACACTTGTCGAGGAGGCGTGATTGGGATGGAGGTATGAGGGGTGATGTTATGTTTATTTCATATCTATTTCTCCGTTTATTTCAAACAGCTTTCAAGTTGCTATTGCCCCGTATCTTCACCAGTTTATAAGCATAGCTATCAAAGCGTACCCAAGCTTAGCCTTTCAATCATTCAGAAACGTTCACAGACCATTAACGCTCTAAAATGTATCATGAAGAAAAGGCCCTTGCTAAAGGAAGTTAGTTACTACGGGTGATTCAAACGATTATTTAAAGAAAACTGCTCAGAATACAGGAAGGACGAGAAGCCGCGTTCTACTGTAATTTTAAGCCTCACGCTGTGTTCAAATACAAAACAAGCATCCCCTGCCTACCTCACTTCCCACCCGCGTCATGTGGCTCAGACATTATTGGCCCGTTTTTGGGATAATCGTTGAGAGTATTGGAGGTATGATAATATTAAAATCAAAATTGTCCTTTTTCCACAGAGTAACTGATTGGCTGCGTGTCAAATTACTCTTTGAAGAGTAGTTTTTATCGCTTCAGTTTTGAGATCCAAGCGTAGCTTTCAAAGCGTACCCAAGCTTAGCCTTTCAATCATTTAGAAACGTTAACAGACCATTACCGCTCCAAAATGTATCCTGAAGAAAAGACTTTCGATATAGGTACCGTCAAACGGGGGGAATAGGAACACAGGCGTGAATCGAGACAAAACTTTGAAAGGGACTTTAATGTTCAATTGATATAATATGTTACCAAAAAGTACTCTATTTCATTTACTTAGTTATACTTAATTATTTAAAGACTTTGTATCAGTGCAAAAAACATTAAAACCATTGAAATTGATAACAAAATCTGATTAAAAAAGAGTACATTTTTTTATAATAATTTCACGCGAACGAAATTCGCGGGCAACAGCTATTTACAATATTAGCATGGACAGGAAACGGATAACTTTCGGTAGGTACCGTAATTGTAACAATTCTAAGAATGACATTTAGTAATTGTAATAATTCTAACATTGAAATAATTTAAATATTAATATTAAATAAACTAATAATCTGTATTTTATGAAGGACATTGTATTAATTTAATATTTTAAAATATTTTGATCTAATTTTATACATAATTATACTTTAATGTGAATCTTGATTTTGATAAACCATGACTGTATACATTCATAAGGTAGAATCATTTTTGAAACATGTTAATTTTATAACACCATTGTAACAGTGTTGTCTGCAAAAATAAATGATTTGATTTGATTTGTCTACTTTAAAATAAACATCACACTCACAGAAATCTCCACTTCTCACGCAAAACAAAGTAACTTGAGTAAAGTACCAAACGTAAGCCGAGTTGTACTTACAAAGCGCTATTGAGACCCGATTTGAATATTAAGCCGTGTTCAGATGAACGATTATTTCTTTTGTAATGGCTTTTCTTGTAATTACGTGTGCTTAAGACTTTGTATTTTGAATAATAAAGTGTCTGGAAGCTGTATTGTTTTAGTTTAAAAGGAAATGGAAACTTCTTTTGCCTGTGTTCAATTGAATGGTTACGATCGAATAAGCAGAGGTGTACCTTTTTTTTTTTTTTTTTTTTTACCGATGGGAAATCATCAAATAACCCCTCCCGCTCTGGGCTGAGCTGGAGGGAGTGTCAGACTTTTACTGACTAAAACCCATCCATGTTCCTTCCTTTGCCCTTTGTGTTCCAGGGCCGCGGTATCTCTTTCGAACAGTCCCGCAACCCTGGCAGGAAGCAGAGGTGTACCTAAACCCACATTTCGTGCTGTTACATTTTTTAAAAGGCCAATGGCTATTTCAAGTGTCCCTACATACCCAAGGTGCTGTATGTTGGAAATAGGCGCACTTGGGTGCCATTTAAAGTTTCCTCACTTACATTAACATAACGACGCAGTGCTAAAGGGGCACACGGCCCCCAAACGACACCAGTGGGCATTTCTTTAATCTAGAGTTGGAACAATGGTCTTGAGGATTGTGTTAGTCTTTATTTTAGGTATTATAGTTTATTAAATTAATGTCAGATTGTACTAATTGATTTTTCTTTCTTTTTCAAGAATTTCTAAGCAGCAGCCACGGAGTCTGGATTTGGGTTCAAATTTGATTAGGGTCGCCCTTAATACACGGGACTAAAACGTACTTGTAACACCAGTTATTTTTTAATTTATAAAAAAAAAACATTGAAATATGGGTGTGCTGTACGCTTTCTTCCATACATTTCTGGGAATACAGGTGAGATTTTATGTCATTTTCTTACCAGTGAATTGGTTGAAATAAACTTCGCGATCCATCTGTCCTTTAAAAACATCCCTCCCTAATTATACCTAAATATCAAAACTCCCAAACTTTGACCCACATTTATCACTTATCAATTCCCCGCCATCCGTTCGAAGATCTGCAGTCTATCACAATACGATCATCAATCATTCGACACAATGATACGGGACCCTTTTGAGCGTAAGAAGTCTCATTGTTGGACCCTTAATGGTGGGGTGTGGTCACAGAGTGTGGATAAGGCCAAGTTGGTAGCGGAGATGACAGCGTGGCGAGTGAAGATGCTCTCCCACCAGAAGCATTCGCCTTTATAGTAACAATTGAAGATCCGACTTTGTACAGAAACTAGTGAACTTCAAATCAACTTCAATCATTGAAGAATACTAATAGTGCTGGATATGACGATATTACCACTAAAGTGATTAAAGCTACGTCTCAAATTATTGCACCAATACTCAGTCACATTATAAACAACTGCATTGAGAAAGGCGTATTCCCAGAAAGGCTGAAAATTTCAGTAATCAAACCTTTGTTTAAAAAAGGTGACAGGCAAGATCCAGGTAACTATAACAGACCTATTGCACTTATTCCGGTCTTCTCTAAAATTTTCGAAAAAGTAATGCATAATAGTATATATTCTTTCTTAGAAACAAACAAAATCTTAATCAGCGAACAGTACGGTTTCAGGAAAAATAAAAGTATTAATTCCTTAATATATGCGCTTGTAGAACATGTCTTGACTAATATGGACAATGGAACTCCTGTAGTGGCATTGTTTATGGATATGTCAAAGGCATTTGACCTTGTTAGCCATAAAATACTCATAAACAAATTGGAAAAATATGGTATCAGAGGCAACATCCTTGAACTTGTTGAATCATACCTTACCAATCGGCAACAATTTACATGTATCAATAAAATCAACCCCCATACAAAAACAGAAATTACATATCAATCCAAACATCGGGAATGTTTATGCGGGGTACCACAGGGCGGTGTACTTGCTCCATTATTTTTCATCATATATATTAACGACATGCCTAAACTCATTAACAATCCTATGATCTTGTTCGCAGATGATAGCACAATATTATTTAAAGGCAAAAATGATGACACACTTGAAAAAGAAATTAATGACAACCTTAATGACATAATATCCTGGCTAACAGAAAATAACTTAAAAATTAATCTAAATAAGACTAACTACATCTCATTTGAACAAAAAACAAATAATAAAAAACCAGACGTTCGATATGGTAATACAAGTATTCAGGATACTGATCACACAAAATTCTTGGGCATGTGGATAGATAAAGGCATGAACTGGAAAATGCATGTTGAGGGCGTGTGTAAAAGACTTAGCCAGTGCTTCTATGCCCTTTATAACCTAAGGAAAATATCAAGTCAGGCCACCCTTTTAGTGGCATATCATGGTTATGTGTCATCAACATTACGCTACGGACTTATGTTTTGAGGAAACTCGCCAGACAGAGAAGTGGCGTTTAGGGCACAGAAGAAATGCATAAGGGCAATATGTGGCATACAAAATACAGAGAGCTGTCAGCCATATTTTCAAAAGCTTAAGTTACTTCCACTCCCGTGTCTTTATATATATGAAGTAGCTACTTTTGTCAAATCAAATCTACATTTATATAATCGCCCGAAGAGCATACGCTATAAAAATACAATATGCATGACAAGACACAAAAAAGCTATATTCAGCAAAAACCTTTTAGGCATGGCACCCAAAATCTACAATAAATTACCCAAACATATCATAGAAGCTAGTAGTACAGATCTGTTCAAAAAATGGTTAAATGATTTTTTGATTGAAAAATGTTACTACACTATTAATGACTATCTTAATGAAACTTGCTAGAACTACTATATCCGATTTATGACATTAGTAAAAACTTGACATTGCACTGAATTAAATTATTGAAATAAAATTGTTATAATTATTACCTCTATGTTTATGTGACAATTAATTTGTTTGTGTGTGTAAAATTTTTGACTGTAATTAATAATCTAAAATATTGTTATTTTCTAATCATTCTGACATTAATGTTATTTTGTAATTTGAAATTTGATAAAAACTGATTATAATCATCAATTTAATTTGTACGCTTAAACGCAAAACATAGACGGGACTCTTATATTTAATTGTAACACCATTTAAAAACCTATGTTTACAAATAAAGATCTCATTTTCATTTTCTCACTTTCATTTTCAACTTTAATAATAATAGTACATTATTATATACGTGCGGTAAGTTGAAAATTACAGCCGAGGCGATATTGCTACAAGAAAGCAGAGGCTGCAATTAACAAAGCGCACGTATGTCATACGACGTTTTATAACATATTTCCGAGGAAATAAATAAAACTGCCTCTGAGACTTCAGGCGGTGTCGAATTAATACATTCATCATTACTTGACGACATTTTCAAATAAAAACAATACAGCGAAAAGAAAAAGCGCGCACATTAATTTTTACTTGTTCACAAATTAGCGATGCGCGCGCATCAGCGCTTCTTTTTAAGGCAAAGTCACAAAAACAGCCAGTATTACTAATAAAGTAAATTATATTTTTGAGTTTTTGTTACAGATTGGTTACAGGTTGTAATTTATTGTCAAAATTAAAGAATTAATTGTTTATTTTTTTATTTTATCTCCCAAAGTTAATTTTATTCATAAAATGTTGACCACTTTTCTGACATAAAAACTCTTTGCTAAGATTTTAAAAAAAAAACCGTCGTTTTAGACGGAGCATCGTAATAAACCGTGCGTTTTACATTACATTACCGCACAAGTCCGTAATGAGATACAATACGATATTGAAATTTGTGAAATAAGAGACCCTTTACGAGCAAATGTGTTATAAAACATTGTTATATTGAGTCCTACCGTAAATCGTGATTTTTCACCCCAGTAACAAAGTCATTTCCCGGCAATTTTTGCGTAAAGTTACTTAGTTTGATGTACATAATGCTTGGTTGACGGCTTCGTGAAGACTCCTGTTACACCCTGTATAAGAAAACCCCACAACAACTGTTTGGCAGTCATCCACCAGACACTACACCCGTGTGGTCGGAAGATCCTCCCTTCTTTATGGAGGATAAGGAACTAAAATTTCATCAAAATCAGATTAGTAATTTGTTTTTTTTTTTGTTCATTTGATACGTATTTTTTCTCTTTGGGCTATGTTGATGACATCAGATGATCCCTTATTAACTTCTAAATACAATGTAAAAATTAATTCATGACAAGAATTTTTGTGGTATACTACAACTAAAAATGGGAAAATAAAAACTTCGGAAGTCGAAGTCGGTGGCAAAAAACAACAAAGTCACCGACTTCCGAAAGTAAAGATAATTTAGACGTTTTTAGTGTTTTTTTGGGAAGTCGGTTTTTTTTCTGTAGTAGAGTACTTTATTAGATCAGTATTTAGTAGAAAATCCCTGTACATCAAACTTCCCACACTCAAAACAAGTTCTCCAACACCCATTAAGTACTACTTGTAATTCTACCCACACCACACACAAAGAAGATTACTTTCTTCGACAACACAATATTCTTTATCTGGCGTTAACTTCAGCAACTCGCTAAGTAAGCCGCCTAATTCCTATTGCTTATGAGAATCCACTATAAAGATAGGGAGAAGAAGGTCATCAATGGAGAAGGAATCAGCTAAATCGAGCAAAAATGAGCGTAATCTTAGGGATATCAAAATTATCTATACAAATAAAGTAATACTAATAATATTATGGTGGTCTCTCACAACAGGTCTTATACAGAAGCTCAAAGTCGCTCAGCGGGCTATGGAGAGGGCTATGCTCGGCGTTTCTCTACGAGATAGAATCATAAATGAAGACATCCGTAGACGAACCAAGGTCATCGACATAGCCCAGCGGTTAAGCAAGCTGAAGTGGTAATGGGCAGGCCACATAGCGCGAAGATCGGACGGCTGATGGAGCAAACGGATACTGGAGTGGAGACCACGCATTGGAAAGTGCAGCGTGGGACGGCCACCTGCCAGATGGACCGACGACCTTGTTAAAGGTGCAGGGAGTCGCTGGATGCAGGTGGCATTTGACCGGACACGTTGGGAATCGATTGGGGAGGCCTATGTTCAGCAGTGGACAACAACGGGCTGAAATGATGATGATGATGAATAATATTATAAAGAGGTAAAGTTTGTGAGTACCTATGTGAGGTTCTAGGGGATAATCTCTGGGTCTACGGAACTGATTTTGATTTTTTTTTCACTAATAGGAAGCTACATTATCCCCGAGTCCCATAGGCTATAAAGGGTGTAACAAGACCCTTAACGAAGCCGAAAGACACTTGTTGTCCCCATCACTGCGATTATTTTTTTGTTCTAGACCATACCTAGGAACCTTCTAGTTACGGAGATATTGGGGGTCAAAGTTCCCACCTTTGCACAAGTTTTTTTTTAAATACATGTTTTTAATACAAGATTTTTACTTTAGACACCTCCACGACCCCCGTACTATTCAATCCATCCATCAGCACAATGTTTTGAGTGCGTTTCAATGAGTCAACGTGATTTTTCATCCCAAAAAAAAAGTCGTTTCCCAGCAATACTTTTTGCGTAATGTTACTCAGTTTGATGAACAGAACGCTTGGTTGACGGCTTCGTGAAGGGTCTTGTTACACCCTGTATTTACAAAGTACCCGTAGGATAATTTCCGAACAAAACAAAACACGAGAGAAGCCACGAGCAACAGCTAGTCTAGTATAAAGTAAATGACTAAAGATTTTTTTCTAAGAGATTCTGAAACAAATTGAGGAAACCGGCATGTCCCAGGATCAATAAATCAAAGACAAGTAACATCTTCCGACCCGCACTGGGCCTACGTGGTAGATTATAGCCCATTCCCTCTCATAGAGAGGAGGCCGTGTGTCCCAGCAGTGGGAACATTATAGGCTGTTTATGCAAGACGCAAGGCTGATTATGCTGAAAGAGATTTCAAAGATTCTACTTGTTTGAGAACATTTTCACCTTAAATATATTTTAACCTTACTATTTTTATACCATAGTGCCTTCTTCGTAAGCCTGAAAATAAAAATCATCTAGCAGTCGTCCATCGCTTACTAGACTACCAGGTGAGATCGAGTTCAAGAGTACCTATAAGGAACCTACGAATAAAAAAAGAGGGCAATATTTTTTTGAAAGTCAAATATTGTCACAGGTGGGACACAAGATGCCCGTGTGGTCTTTCGGACCATGAAACTGATACAACTGTTGTTCTACGAGTTCTTGAATTCGCAAAAAATGGACTTCTTAAAGAAACTTACGCGATCAGCTGATCAATACGTATGGTAAAACAAAAAAAATATAACTCCAATTTTGCCGGACCGAGGGATCCAACAAAAACCCTCATACTAAGCACTCTGCGTTTACCAGAAGACCGTCAAAGTCACTTCAGCAAATAAAGGATGTAACAACACCAAACAGCACGTGATCTCCCCGTCATTGCGGTATTTTTTTTGTTCTAGGCCATACCTGGGAACCTTTTAATTATGGAAATATTAAAATCAAAGTTCCAACTTTGTCCACAATTTTTTTTTTTAAATACAATTTCATGTTTTTAATGTAATATGTTTACTTGAACCACGTCCACGACCCCTGTATTATTCAATCCTTCCATCACCATGTTTCGAGTGCGTTACATTGAGTCCTACCGTAAAACGTGATTTTTCACCCCAATAACAAAGTCGTTTCACAGCAATAATTTTTGCGTAAAGTTACCTACTTTGATGTGCATAATGCTTGGTTGACGGCTTCGTGAAGAGTCTTGTTACACGCTGTATGTTAAGGAATTTATTTCACAGGATTATTTCCCTTCTGAAATTGTCTCTTTGCCTTCTGCTATCATTTATCTGCATTAGACAACCCTACATTATCCCCAGAAACAGATTCTGGTCACGAACTATTGACTCTGTACCGTCGATCGCTATTTTGATTTTACGAGGAAAAGAGATGAAGTATCCTTCATGCATATTAATTATTCGGGAGAGAGGGAGATAGATTTATGTCTGTTGGTCAGTCTTTTATGATAATGACCATCCAATTCAAGGCCTTTGGGTATTAGTGCGAAGTTTTTCAGTCTTAAAGGTCAGCATTAATTTTTCATACTTTTTCAGCTTCGCGTTTTTTTAGGCTGAAACTGTTATGGCTTCATTTGTTTTGCTCTGGAATGTGAGCTCATTTTTTTTTCTGAATTTAGACTCGTTAACATCGTCAGTCACTTAATGTGCTAATTGTTAAATTAATTTTAATTTCTGTTCCTATGGAAAAAAAAACATTTTTTTAATTATCTTAAACATAACATCATGCCTCTAATACTCGAAGGAATAAGCAGAGGTTTGCCTAATAGAAAACCCACATTTCGCCAGTTACGTTTGAGTTCCATATAGGGGGCGAGCCTATTGCCATCAGCCAGACACAAATCCGGACTTCGTGGCTGCTACTGAGAAATTCCTGATGGTAAAACGCAATAACCATTTGCCTGTCCCGGGAATCGAACCCAGGACCTCATACTTACCAGTCGCGATTGCGACCACTAGGCCAGCGAGGCGGTCAGTATCTTAAACATTGGGATGATATTGGCTAGAAAGTAGGTGTCTGATGAGTTGATGAGTAATAGGGAAGTATGGAAGGAGAAGACATGCTGCGCCGACCCTAAATGAATTGGGATAAGGGCAAAAAAATGGTGAATGGATAATAACTAATAAAGTGCTTTAGTTGATTGACTAAATTATTTATTGCAGCAGTGATAGCGTAGTGGTGTGACCGTCGGACTGCCAAGTCATAGGTCTCAAATTCGAACCCAAGATTGACCTCTTATTTTTCAGAATCATTTGCGTATTGTATAATTACGACTTGCTTCGGTTAAGAGCGGCCAACCCGTCATACTTTTCATACAAACGCTCGTAAGTGATTATGCAGTTGTTATACATCTATCTTTGATTTTTTTGAACTAATAGATATTTTGTGCACTATATCTAGGTTTCTATGGTAGCAAAAAATAAAAAATTGTAGAAAGAAAACAAAAACAAAACAAATTCAGTATAAGCCTCCAAAAATGGCTGTTTTGCACAAATTTTAACGGAACTTTGGCCGTTCATAATGTACTCATAAACTGTAAAAGTAAAGAAAACATCTCGATAGAAACCTTGCACATGTAATGGAGATTCTTAACGACAAACATTTATTTCACACACTTGTAAGACTTATTCAAAAACACGTATTTCCTGGAACAAGTTTAAGAAATTTCCGAACACTTTTTTTCGTTCAATGTCATTGCGTTAGGCGGTATGAGGTGCGCCAGAGACGAGATGTGCGGGGTCGGGGCGGGATGAGACGGGGGAATTGAAAGAAAATTGCCGCTGTGGCTCTGGATGAAACAACAAGCTTTTCGACCATGCTCGCGTTGACGATAGACGGACCGGGAAGGGCTCTCTTAAGGGTAACATCGTGAGGAAACCAGCATGCCTGAGAGATATTTCTCGATGGCATGTAAAGCTAGGTCAGAAGACCATGGGCGGCATAAAATCTCTGACACCAGGTAAGGCACTAACCACACGATAAATGCAATCAGACTTAAATATGACTTTATGTGTGTGATTGTATTGAATATATTGGGTAGTGTTTATTGTATAGTATAATGGGTTGGCAACTCCACGTCCAAGCGCGTATTTTGAGAGTGGACATCATAATATTATCTTAATTTAATGTTCATTAACTCAACAGCAAACCAGCATTGTGCTTTGCAGTGCCCTGACATGATTCATGTATAAAAACCGACACTAATATTGTAAAATGTGTGATGTGCATGAGAGCAAATAAATAAGGGATTATTTATTAAAAAGCCAATCGCATCACTTGACTTGGCCTTAGCCTTTAACTTAGATGCGTCGATCATTTTAGTTATAAAAACTGGGTGTCAGTATATTGTCATGTGTGGAAGAAATTGCAGCGTGAACTAAACCTTATCAGTAGGTAATAAACAATTTCATCCCAATTCCACATTGTATTGGGCTGATGTCAAAAACCCCTCGTCTATAGGGCGTATTTTTGCAGAACAGAGAAATCTACATATTAGTTGTTTACATTTAAATAAAATGGCAAGCGCAGAGTAATTAAATGCGGCTTTTCTTTCCCTTCCAAAAAAGGCAGGAAAATATCTCATCATTAAAATTGTATACAAAATAACGACCATCAGCCCAATTAAAACCATTGGGTTCCCACAAATAAAAATATTTCTGTATTTATTTATTTTTCTGACATCACACACCCAATTAATCAGAGATTCTCGTTAAAACCACTGAAAATAAAGTCGCATTAATTAAAGTTGAAGTGTCTATTTATCGCCTGCCAGGGTTGCGGGACTGTTCGAAAGAGATACCGCGGCCCTGGAACACAAAGGGCAAAAGAAGGAACATGGATGGGTTTTAGTCAGTAGAGTCCTGCTCAGCCCAGAGCGGGACGATTTCCCATCGGAAAAAAAACAGTTAAGTGTCTTTTTGTATAACAGCTTTTTACTGAATGCATATACGATTTTGACGGGACTTTCACTAGCAGATAGGCCTAATTCTAAGCTACTTTCATTGTAGAAAAAGGTTAACTAGGAAAAAAATTATAACCCATGAAATTGTTAACAAAATTCGATTAAAATTGGGAAATAATATTTTTACAAAAATTTCACGCGGACGAAGGTCGCGGGCAACATCTAAGTTGAAAATACGAATGCCGATAATATTATTCTGCATAAACTACAATATCACGTTGGCAGACAGTAACCGCCACAAAAGTGTTACGACAGTACGCCTGCCGACTTCTGAGTTTTACTTGCGAAAAATCAGTACACCACACGACGACCGATTTTCCATACTTTCATAAAGTCCAGCATGTTGTACTGTCACTACAGGTATAAAGACTTTCGTACTACACAATTTTCGAAAAATCGTCTAAGAAAGTAACCTCCAGGCACATTAATTATTCACGTTGTTACGAGTATGGTGGGAACCACTATCCATTACACATCCACTACGCCCGTGGGCGTCGTAGTTCCATACGATTTGTCGAATAGTGTCACGCTGCGATGTTTCTGCGTGTCGCGTTGTGACACTACGCCCGTGGGCAATGATTGAAAATAAGCAATGTCACAGTAGCCGCAACGCCCGCAACCAGTGAGATAGTACTGTCCACCAACGTGTTAAGATGTGACCAATAATTTTGCAATTGCAATTTCGCTCTTCATTAAAATAACCGCGTTTTCCTAGTAAAATAAGGGTTTGGACGGATAGAGCCGCCAAATGCTGGAACAGGTTATATCTATGCTAATATTATAAAGAGGTAAAGTTTGTGAGGTTGTAGGGGGTAATCTCTGGATCTACTGAACCGATTTTGAAAATTCTTGCACTAATAGGAAGCTACATTATTCCCGTGTGCCGTAGGTGATATTTACAAAGTACCCGTGGGATCATTTTCGACCAAAACGCGAGTGAAGCCGCGGGCAATAGCTATAATATTATAAATTCGAAAGTTTGTGAGGATCTACAGATCTCCGGAAGTATGTTACTCTTTTACGCAAAAACTGCTGACCGGATTTAGATGAAATTTGTCACACAAATCCTGTATAACCGGGATACGGCACACGATATTTTTTTATCCTGGTACTTTTACTATCCTGTGGGACAATTACCGAACTCCACACGGGTGAAGCCGCGGGCATAAGATAATGTTTTCATTTTTTTTATCGATGCTAAGGAAAATATTGAAACGGTGGCCATGAAGATAGAGCAAGACTTACCAACCGGTGTTTTTTTTAAGGTTCTGAACAAAGTATGGTTCTGCTGGAGTGATAATTTACCTGAAAACAGAAAAAAAATTATTTAGCTTCAGTAGTAGTTTTTTATTTAAAAAATGGAGGAGGCCTTTACTCTGTAGAGAGGTCCTTAATAATAGTGATTTGTTTTGTTTTTTTTTTTTTTGCATGTAATAATTGCATGTAATAATGAATTTCCTTTTTTTATTTTATTATTAATTTAATTCGAGTTATTTTTTTATTATTATTGCAATTTACATTCAATTAATTTTATATTCTGAAAATGTTTAAAATATCAAATTATGTAATTTTTATTAAGGAATAAACAAGGCTTTATTATTTATTATTATTATAGTAGTTTATTATCTTATATTGACTGCAGGAAATTATTTTTAGAATTAATTACAAAGTACAAAGATTTGGTTATCCATTACACTATTTTATAAATGGGTATTTTTTCAAATTGCATGCTTGACAATTGGATTATTCAAAACACTAATTAAAGTTGAAAAACTTTTAAAAACCTAAAAATAACACAGACACAGACATTAATCGTTATTCCTGCTGACGGTGACGACGGACGTCAACTGCTGAGTATAAGGTCCTGGGTTCAAATCCCGGGTCGACCAAAGTGCTACTAAGTTTTTCTATCAAGAGTTTCTCAGTATCAGCCACGGAGTCTGGATTCATGACCGGCTGGTGGCACTAGGCTCGCCCCATATTACATGGGACTTAAACATTACTTTTGTACTATTGTGTGTAAACATTACTGGTGTACTAGTGGGAATCCACACAGGCGTGATGTTACACTCTGTTCAAACTGTGTTCACCTCAGAGTAAACCTCATATAAACCTCACAATCTTCTAAATTAATTTATTTCCCTTTTCCACCTAGGATGGTAATATTTTTAATTTATTAGGATTGGCATAAAATAAAACACTGCAGAAATCCTTCCCTATCAAGAGGATTAATCACTTAAGCTAGTGATAGCAAATACACCCTGTTGTTTTTCTGTAAACCTGTACAACAAAAGTGACTCCATAAACATCACGTTCGAAATTCGAACGGTGTCTCGTTGTGAATCCGCGATGATTTACTTTAAAAACAAATGAGTTCGCTTTCAAATTGTGTGCGCTCACTTCAGTGAGGTGAACTAGTGAACTTTATAGAATACCACTTCTTTTATTTCTCGTACAAAAAATGTCATTAAGCTGAATGTTCTATTCAAAGACCATTACGAAACGATGCACTTAGCGTCTTAGCCATCGTCTTATTCCATTATCGATCACTTCATTTGCATAATCATTAGCAGGTGAGATGAATGCAATACCTTGTTATTGGGTCAGAGGATGATTATCTCGGCGTTCCTATAGCATTACTTTTCATTTTAACTGGAAATTAAGGAACCTGCGCGCACAGCCGTAAAACCCAAGCATCGCCTACGTGTTAGGTTACTTTCAACCCTGCCAACAGAAATAGGAGCCCCGCGCAGCGGGGCGACGTCAGCTACGCCTTGATAAAAAATATTGATAAGATAAGTGATAAATTTTATTTGTCCTAAATATAAGCATCAAAATAACAGTCATGTTTTGCCTGAACGGCGTACAAATATAAGAGGTAGGATGTTATGTGTATAGCATCAAAGTAATTTTTTGAGTTCATCCGTTACACATAGCAATGATAAGTTCAATTTAGATGATAGCTTGAAATTAAAAGGTACAATGAAATACAATAAAATAGTGTCATATTTAAGCTCATCGTAGTAAATAATACAAAATAGAAAATTAAATATTACAGTAATTATTAATAAAAATTAGGATGATATTTTGAACCATTAGGGAAGTCAGCAGTCAGGTCTGTTAGACATTTAGTTTTAGATATTTACGTACCCTCATGATCACTTTGTAACTGGCTTAAAAGATTTATTTTAAAATGATATTCGGTTTTGGTTCGAAGGGGATGGCGGGGTCTAGTGAGAGAGAGCAAAGTGAGCGAACTCAGACCCCAGCCGGCACCCTCTTCGTGTTTGGTAACTTTAAGCCCTGCACACAGAAATAGGCACCGGCTACGTTGACCACGCCTTAAATAAAATCTAGTGGTTAATAAGCTTGTTTTCAAGAGAAGTCTAGTCGAATGTACATTTGTTAACGGTAAACAATTCCGAGCCTACTTAGGAAATGTGTAAAAAAATGTGAAAACTAGTAATTATATACACACAATTTCTAGGTTTCATACATTTCCTATAACACATACACATAAGTACATCTTTAAGTCTCAATTGTTTTAAGTTACCCCTTATAAAGCCATTATAAAATTGTCTATTAGTAACATCTATAATACGTTCTTTCGCGGATTCACAACGAGGCACCATTCGAATTTCGAAATGAGGATAAAATAATTTGCCTGTTTAGTAAAAATTTGAAAATACCATACTAGCTGTTGCCCGTGTCTTCGCTCACGTAGATATTTTGATGCGTATGTGTGAGAGAAATAATGCCTATGTGCTATTGCAGAATATAATCTATCTCTGTCACAAATTTCATCCAGATACGTTCAGCCATTCTGGCGTGTACGAGTAATAATAATAAATCAATTATTTCAGACTCATCCTACGATTACATCACACTAACAAATTGTTAGTAAAATTGCGAGCTTAAAAACTAGTGTTAGTGATAAATAAAGGATTTTAAAAATGTCCTAAAAAGAAAGAAAGTGGCGGGTCCGGTTGGACCGTGTAATCACGGATATGCTAGAAATAATATTGTAACATCTATTTGTACCATATTCCAACAAATAAACATTTTTGATTTTTGACTTTATTTTAATAAACATCCATCCATCCATCCAAACTGTCGCATTTATACTAAAATAGTAGTAAGATTACGTTAAAGTACCTTTTTCAAGTTCTCAAGTTCTATTCTGAAAACTTCACTTCGAAATTAAAACGGTATCACGCTGTAAATCCGCGATGATTTACTTTAAAAACAAATGAGTTCGCTTTCGAATTGTGTGCGCTCACTTGAGTTCTTAAAGTATAAAATAAAAGTATACTATTTTTCTGTAATCATTCATTGATCTATCTCGATATCCCACTAATATTCTTTGAAGCCTCACAAAAAATGCATCAAATATTCTCATAATCAACATTAGATACCAATCTATCACGGAAGCAGAAATGTAAAAATCCAATGTGTAAAATTCAATGTGGTGTGTGTCCATTTTGAAATTCTACCAATCTCTTTGAAAGTCTTGTACCAAAGTCATACAAGATGCGAACGTACCCTTCACGAAGCCCTCAACCAAGCATTCTGTACATACATTAAACTAAGTAACTATACGCAAATTTGGTGTGAAAAAATACGTTGTACGATAGAACTCAATATAGGTACATTGTGCTGCTAGATGCATTGAGTAGTACAGAGGTCATGAAGATTGATAAAACATTACAAACTTATAATAAAAAAAAAAAATGTGAAAAAGTTGAAACTTTGACCTGTAGTAAATTCGTAACTAGAAGATTCCCATTTTCCAGAAAAAAAATGATCGCAAGGGTTTCGTTAAGGGTATTTTTACACCCATTTTATGGCGTGAATCAGGAGGAGCACGTGGCTAAATAATGACAGCCCCTGGGGCCAAACCTTTAGGTTAAGCCGCGCTTGCCTAGGTTGGTCCAGGAATGGTTGACCCATTACATACCGAATTTCCTCCGTGCCTCGGAAAGCACATAAAACCGTTGGTCCCGGTTGTCATTTGTTGATCTTTGACAGTTGCTAAAGGTAGTCTTCCATGCCTCGGAAAGCAAGTTCAGCCGTTGGTCCCGGCTGTAATCTGTAGATCTTTGACATTCGTTACAGGTCAGTGGCCCAAAAGTCTGACAACCAATCTTACCAAGGGGTATCGTATTAATCAGTACTAACTGGGTTGTTGGTGTGGTTGATGGGCCTGAAAAGTTTTGGAGTTGCGACCGCGAAACGGAAGACGTTGCGTTGGAAGGCCTCCCACTAGGTGGACCGATGATCTGGTGAAGGTTGCAGGGATCCGCTGGATGCGAGACGCATGGGACCGGTCCATGTGGTGGCCCACTTGGGGGAGGCCTCTGTCCTTTCGGCTGAAATGACAATGATGATGATGGACTGGGTTGTGGTGGTCAGATAGGCAGTAGCTCCATGTAAAATACTGGTATTCCGCTACATCCTGCAAGACTGGAAACTAACAACACATAGTTCGGAAAAAGCTAGGCATATGCTGATCATGATTGCGATGTGGATCCAATAGAGAACGGGGTTCAGTTTGATGGTCATATCCCTAAAAAAATGAGCACAACTTTCTAATACATACTGTATATTCATCTTGAAATTCTGCCAATCCCTTTGAAAGCCTTGTACCATAGACATATAGACAATCATGGTAGTGTGACGTGACTTCCTGAATTATTAGTGAGTACCACGTGACCTGTCGATTTGCATGAAGTTACAACGAAGGTGGTATATAGATGTGGTAGTATTTCTGAATACCGTCTTTGTATAGCGGAGGTATAATTAAAGAATTTCTTTTTTTTAACCGTGGGCGGGGATATCTCTAGGAATTTTTCCTACATCGTGGGTGCGTTTACAAACATGTAAACTCACAAACGCGTAGTCAGACCCGTAACATATGTATCGTACCCGTAACATGTTTATCATGTAAGTTAGTTAGTAGGTAAGGTATATATCTATGGGCCAGAGAAGCCTGAAAATAAATGAATGTTGTTTGTAACTACTATCTGTCGGCTATATAAATATTTGTTCCGTGTGGGAATCGAACCCGCGACACGCAGCGCAGCAGCCAATCGCTCAGGTGCTTCCGTTTACAAGCGAAACAAGATCAGTTTCAGTTTTAACAGAACACATAATTTTCAGTCCATATCATAAACTAGCGACCCGCCCCGGCTTCGCACGGGTGCAATGTCATGCTTTTAAAACTTCCTCTTGAATAACTCTATCTATTAAAAAAAACACATCAAAATCCGTAGCGTGGTTTTAAAGATCTAAGCATGCTTATGGACAGACAGCGGGAAGCGACTTTGTTTTATAATATGTAGTGATAATATGCACGGAAAACACGTGATTATAAGCTAAAATTTATACCGCGTTGGAAGTGGGAGGATTATTCTGTAAAGTAGCTCTTTGTTCAGAAACCCTGACATCATGAAGATTAGTAGTTTATCAGGGCAAGCCAAATTTAGGCTTGTATAGAAAATAATGACAGCCACTCACGTCGATCTTTAGGTTAAGCCGCGCTTGCCTAGGTTGGTCTGTGGATGGGTGACCGCCCATTACATACCGAGTTTTCTCCGTGCCTCGGAAAGCACGTTAAGCAGTTGGTCCCGGCTGTCAATTGTAGATCTTTGACAGTCGTTACAGGTAGTCCAGTGGCCCAAAAAGTCTGACAACCAGTCTTCCAAGGGGTACCGTATTACCTAGTACTAACTGGGTTGTGGAGGTCAGATAGGCAGTCGCTCCATGTAAAATACTGGTATTCAGCTGCATCCAGTTAGACTGGAAGCCGACCCCAACATAGTTGGGAAAATGCTAGGCAGATCATGATGAAAGTACCGCCACTTATACGAACCTATGCCTTAGGTTCGCACTTACGACTTTCAACATGTAAGTCAAGGCCGATACATAGTTCTACTGGGCTGCCATTGCTCTGCCTAAGAATCAGAATCATTTCTACATAAACATAGGTATTGGAATAATCAGATCTTAAAAATTAGGTTGTGGCTAGACTATGTTTTGCCAATTGACATACAAATTATTAAAAAGAAAAAAACGATTATACAAGACAGTGGGTACCTACTATTATATTAAAATATAATTATAAACGTATTTCAGTATCGTTGTATTAACACATGAAAACAATTTAAATTGTATTATTCATAGTCAATTACATTTCATCTCAAAATTTAGAGTCAATTCAATTCGGAAGATTAAGATTCATTTAAAGTTATGATATTAATGTAAAATATTAAAATGTATGTCATCATTATACAGTTATAGAGATTCGTCATTAAGAAACTCGTCTAGAGTATAATAACATTTTTCAAGCAGTAACTCGTTAAGCGTTTTTTTTATACTTCTGCAATGACATACATTTTATTTCATAAGGTAAGCAAATATACCTCGTCCATAATTTCTGTCCTCCTTGTAGTAACCCACGCTCGGGTCACGTTCACCTTTCACCTATGGCCGTACTCACACGCTCTCACGACATAGCACTAGCTTTGAGTTTATATTAGGAGCAGAATGGGGTTATATTAGTAGCCGCTGCATTATTTTAACATGCAACGTGGCAATGCTGCCAGGTTTCTGGGCACTGTGTCATTTTGACAGCGATGCGGACGAATTTTTTGGTACTTCCCTGACTTCGGCCTTACTTCTATAGAAAGAGGAGTTCCTCAGGGATCAATCTTAGGCCCGATTATTTTTATTTTATATTGTGCAGACATGATAAAGTGTCTGCAAATATCACATTTATGCTGACGATGTGCAATTATATTTGTCCTTTAAGCCTGACGATGTTGACTCAGCTATTAAAGACCTAAATGACGATCTGGAAAGAATCGCCACTTGGTCAGATGAGAACTGTTTAGCTTTAAACCCATTGAAAACCAAGTATATGTTGTTCGAGTGTGTGTGGTATGAGGCAGCAAGTAAAGAAGATACCTGTAAGCCTTAATTTGAGTTTAATGGGTGAGCCTCTTGGCTGAGTTAATGAGGAGCGGAATCTAGGGTTGTGTATGGACAACAGCCTTAGGTTTGAGAAACACGTCGCTAATTCCGTAAAAAACTGTTTTTACCGCCTGAAATTGCTAAACAAAATGAGGCCTTACCTGTCCGAAAAGCTTCGCGAACAGCTGGTCGAAACCCTTGTACTATCTAAACTAAACTACGCTGATACGGTTTACGGCCCACGTTTGCTGGCTCGTACTGATAGACTTATACAAAGAGTCCAAAATGCACATGCATTAGAGGGAACTGAGTAACAGAATCGGGCACATGCCCGATTTTGTTACTCAGTTCCCTCTAGAAGTCATGTCACCTCTTACCTGAACAAACACTGTATGCTCAAAATGAAGTCGAGGCGAAAGTTACACCTAGCGTGTTAGTTATTTGGTGTTACTAGGACCAAGAAGCCGAAGTATCTGTATGACAAGTTAAGTTGGATGGCTAGTAGACGAGAGTGCGGACCTAGGCTTTGCGCGCAGCAATTAGCAATACAATCTCATGGGACAGCAGCTTTCAGAGGTAGTCTCTGATACGCTACATCTAAACTGTGGAATAATATTCCCCCACCATTACGAGCACTATACGTACGTTCCGTACACGTCTACGGCAGTATTTGTTAGCAGCACAGCAGCAAATGTATTTGGTCGAAATTAATGTTTCTATCATATAAACGCATAGCCATTTGCAGCGCTTGTGAGCGAGTGCACCGTATTTGCGTAATCACCACAAGGTTCTAGCATCTTCTTTTATTGCTCAATTTTTTTTTTCTGTGCGATCTACATTTTTTTACGCAGTCTCACCACTCTCATCACTCTTCCCTCACCTAGCTTAATCTTATTTATGTTTGGATCACACTAAAATACTTATTACTCACTTTTTATTTACTTTTTAATCGAACTCGTAAATTACACATTTATTTAATTTACTCGTTATGCATTTTTTTTAACCATGTATTTATTTTATTATTATGTTTGAAACTGTTGTTCCGTCACCTCCTTACCCCCTCAAGGTTCATTGGAAGACCAGCGTCAGACAGCCTCACCTGTCTGGCATGAATGCTGAAATGGACCTTTTTGGCGCAGCCGTGAGGCACACAGCACCTAAGTACAAAGTATTTTCTCTTTGCTTTTTTTTTCTTAGTTTTTTTTTTATTTTTATTTGTATCTTTTTTATTATGTGTGCTTATGGAACTGACGTCAAATAAACTTCATTCTCTCTTTCTTTTTCCTTTTCTATTAATGTTATATTTTTAATCATTAGATAACACGTCATTACCTTCCTCTGCGTCGCGCAGTCGGGTAAAAATAGGTTTATTTCTGCCGTAAACTTCAAATGGAAAGAGTATTACAAAAAAACGGGATCCTGCCGTTTTGCCGAAAAGATTTTGACAAAATATCATTACCCAAACAAATTTTAGCAACCTTTTTTTATACCATTGCAATATTTCGAATGATTTTAGTACGCATATTATTATTTGGTCAAATTTTTACTTGGCAAAATATTACAAAGTATAATGTCATTATGGATTTGGTCTTTAATCAAATGATTTATTACAGCGAACAATCTTCAGACAATAAACGTTTGGTGAAATGATTAGTTTAGACAAAAAATATTAACGCAAAAATAAGTTTTTTTGGGAATTATATAATTAAAACTAATCAAAAAAAACTAAAAGATAGAATTAAAAGATATTGTTTTTAGTAGAATACCCGGAACTCAACTACTTAGATTATGTTAATTTGTCCTTTAAACAAAATGGGTAGGTTAGGTTAGGTTAAAACTGTGACCTCCTACGCACGAGCCGAGCGAGCGAAGCGAGCGGTGCCGCCGCAGCGGCCGGCGAGTGCCAGAAACGACTTGCATTAATAGAAAAAAGAGATTGTTTTTAGTAGGTTACCCGGAACTGAACTATTTAGGTTAGGATAGTTACTTATTTTTAAAAAATGGTTAGGTTAGGTTAAAACTGTGACCTCCTACGCACGAGCCGTTCACATTTTTGTCATTGAAGCATTTGACTGAATAGGAAAGGGTGAATTGAAAACTGACGATACTAAATATTTGGCTTATTTGATTTTGCGTAAAAACTGTTATTACAACTGAAATATTTGACTAAATAAAAAATGTTAAAAGTACTAGTTGGTAAACAAGTTATAGTTTAAACGTTCATTTCCCAAACATTAGGTTTGCGTTACATTTTTTTGTGAATAGATTTTTTGATAAGTAATAATTTGGCAAATGAAATTATGCGAAAATTTTTTTGGGAAGTGAAAATTTGTCAAATTCCTTTCGGTCAAACAAGGGAGACCCCAAAAAAACGCGAAGTTGCAAGGTTTCCTTGCTGAAATTCCTTATAAGGTCCTACTAAAATAGATGCACAAATTTTCACACAGCGTTCTCTACGGCTAACCAAAGATATCCAAGCAAAAAAAACACTGATTCAAGTGATTTTATTTTGACCTAAAATAATAAATTGCCAGCATTAATATACTGACACTACACTTACACTATATACTGAGTGTTTTCACTGATCGGTGGGAGTCCCCCATGCTGCAAAGGTGGGTGCGGCTTCATGTCGTAATTTAAATTTTGTTTTGCCTATACTAACATTAGTTTTTTAAGTACATTGTTACTAACAAAATATGGACCTAGTCTGAAACAAATGTTTATTATTAATATGGGTACTTGCACTCGCGCCCCGCCCGCGCGCAATCTCGTAAGTAGGTACCCAGTCAGTTCTTTTATCAGAACTGACTGACTGGGTACCTACTTACGACCCTTATTGGATGTGTTTATTCTAGAGAGCCAGCAATTTATTATTTTAGGTCAAAATAAAATCACTTAAATCAGTGTTTTTTTTGCTTGGATATTTTTGGATAGACGTACTGAACGTTGTGTTAAAATTTGTCCATCTATTTTAATGGGATCTTATATTTTTCGTTATTGTTGTTTTAATAGTTTGTTAAATTAATTTTAGATAACTTATTTATTTATTTATTTAGTAATAAACATTCTCATTATGGATGTTTAGGAAAAAACTCACGAAGACCTGATTTGGGACCTCTAATTTGTAGATCCTATTGAATATGGACCATATTTTTTTTTCATCTAACAATATTATCCAATACTTTTATAATAATAGAATACATTTTCGAAATAATTATGCCTCATAAGTTAATTGTAAAATTAGTTTTACGCCGAAATATAAGATGGCTCTTAAAATCAATTGAGGCATGGATGAGCAATTTTATTCTGTGTTATTGTTTTGTGTCGTGATATCGATTCGCATACACAGATATTTGTACCGCGTTTGCTTGTTTATGTAATATTTGTTTCTGTGAACAAAAATCAAAATCAAAATCAAAGCATTTATTTCAAGTAGGCCAGTTACAGGCACTTTTGAACTGTCGAAACAAAGATAACAATGAAGTGTAGCTACAGTCCCAGTCACAAGGCATAAAAACTGTGAAAGTACTGTAGTTGCCCATTCCCTAGCGTAGATCTCTATGGAGAAGAACGGGCAAGAAACTCCATGGAACTGACAAAATAGAGTTCAAAATTCTGTGCTAGCATTTAACTTTGGAAGATCTATTATTAATGTCTTCTACTTAATGACCAAGCTATTTGGATGAACTGTGTGAAGGATGATACGGCTAGAAAGGAGGTGTCTGATGAGATGACGAGTAATAGAGAAGTATGGAAGAAGAAGACATGCTGCGCCGACCACAAATAAATTGGGATAAGGTCAAAGGAATAATGATGATAATCATTGAGCTGTTATAAGTTTTACACAGACAGCTGCCTAGTGGTCGTGCCCTGGTGGGTTACTATGACGTCTTAAAGCAGAAGGAATTCCAGTGTGAGAAATAGTCACAGCTACACAGGTCGTCTAGCGCCATCTCTTACCCACACTGGAATTACTCCTGCTTTATGACGTCATGGTAGGCCACCTGGTCCCATATCACTTGGAATCGGTGCAACACGCTTTTGTTCTTACATTTTCCTCTGTCAGACACTTTTTGTAAACTATTTCATCACCACTGCTCTTAAAACGGTAAAAGATAACATCGCATGGAAACCAGCCAAATTTCGAAGACATGTGACGTGTAGTGGATTACATAATGACATGTAGTGGATAGTCGTTGAGCTCCTTGAGTTATAAGTCGAGCTACACGATAACTGACAAATGCTTGCACTGACTGGACAGGTCCACTCAAATGGACTGACACTCAAATGTATGTGGTTCTTTCTTCAAGAGACCATTTCAGACACTAATCTGCATAGTCCTCATGTGAGTTGACCAAGATTATGTCTGGACTTTAAAAGAGACTATGACCTCTGAGTTTGTTTCGGCTATTTCTTCTCAGAGTAGTCAGGTGCGAAAGACCGGCCCCATCTTGTTTAAAAAAAGACGTGTAAAAGTGTTTGTAAAAACCTATTTGCTTAGTAAACATCATTTATCATTTACAATCAACTCTCTTTCATACAAAGGCCTGTGTTCGAGCAATGAAACCGTCAGCTACAAAATAGTTTAACTCTAAACAAGAGAAGCTAGTGGCTACATAATAACAGCCACTCGGGTCGATTTTTAGGTTAAACCACGCTTGCCTAAGTTGGTCCTTGGATAGGTTACCACCCATTACATACCGAGTTTTCTCTGTACCTCGGAAAGCACGTTAAGCCGTTGGTCCCGGCTGTCATTTGTAGATCTTTGACAGTCGTTACAGATTGTATTACCCAGTACTAACTGGGTTGGGGAGGTCAGATAGGCAGTCGCTCCATGTAAAATTCTGATATTCAGCTTCATCCAGTTAGACTGGAAGCTGACCTGAAAAGGCTAGCCTTTTAGGCCTAGCCTGTAATTTTATATTGAACATCATCTGCCTAGGCAGATGATGTTCAATATAAAATTATCTTTGTCCCTTGTCAATTAGCAAAAGAAAAGTTATTATTCATAAGTAATTAAGTTTGTAATATTCAAGGTCTTTGTCAACTTTGGACCCTCTACTTCGTTATTTGGGGCAATCTGAGCAGATTGAAACCACAGATAATTTTAATTGAAGTCAGTGTAATCAAATGGAAAAGATTTGGCGGGAGATTATAAAATAAAATGGCGGATTTCGTTTTGCGTTTTTAAAATGCTGTGCTTGTATTATTTTATAATTTTCTACTAATTTTGGTCTACAGACTTTACTTGACAGCTTTTTAGGGTTAAGTACAAAAAAATAAAAAAGCGGAACCCATATTAGCTTTTTATTTTTACTTTATGTTTATTTTAAGGCAAAGCCATTATTTTTAATAGAAACGCCTAAAAAGACTAGTGTTAAGCTGCTTAGATTAAAGTAAATGGCCATTTTTATGTTTTATAAAAGGTTATTTTCAAAAGCTTTTATATTCACCAGAATAAACTTATCAAAACATGATTGGAGCAAATTACAAAAGATAACCTAGGGTTTGTTTTTTTTCGTAGTGGTTAGGTAGACGTGTACCTTTAGTACGCCAACATTTCTACAGTTATGTTGAAGTCCCTTGTAGTTAATTAGGAGTGAACCCATTGCTATCTACCAGGCACAAAATTATCCAAACTTCGGGCTACTACTGAGAAATTACGTTTAAGCCCCATGTAATTGGGGCGACCCTATTGCCATCAACCAGGCATATATCCAAACTGCGGGCTACTACTGATAAGTTATGTTTAAGTCCCATGTAATAGGGGCGAGCCTATTTCCATCAACCAGGCACATATTCAAACTCCGACCTACTACCGAGAAATTATTGAGGAAACCCAACGGCTTTGCGTGACCTGCAAATTTAATCCAGGATCTCATAGCAAGGAGCAGTAGTGCTTGCTGCAACCACCATGACGTCTTAAAGCGGGAGTAATTCCAGTGTGGGAAAGAGATGGCGCTAAACGACCTGTTTAACTCTGTCTCTTTCCCGCATAGGGATGACTCCTGGTTTACGACATCATATAGTAACCCCCCTGAATCTACACGCTCCATCATTATAGTAAATCATTAACGACAGAATATTCTCATTACTAATAATATAAAGAGGTAAAATTTGTTTGTACGTTTGTATGTTTGTATGTAGGGGGTAATCTCTGGATCTACAGAACCGATTTTGAAAATTCTTTTACTAATAGAAAGCTACATTATCCCCGAGTGCCATAGGCTATATATTACAACATGCCCGTGGGATAATATCCAACCAAAACGCGAGCAAAGCCGCGGGCAGCAGCTAGTTAAATATAAATTAAAACAAAAAGCTGCAAAAGAAATTAACAGATTAATTTCGTCAAACAATTTTCTAAGTAAAATAAAGCAGGTCAGTTATTAGGCTGCATCTACATTAGTGGTGTCACCGTAAAAGCATCAAGAACAAGAGCTGTCTAGCACCCTGGGCAGTTAGTAATAATAATGTTGGTAAGTAACTATATTGGTGAGTATTATTCATCATTATTCATCTTTTCCTCAGAATAGTTACAGCACTGATGACAATATTTGTGTCACTTTTTTTATTTAGTATTTCACAATATATTCTTACTTTTGTATAGATTCTTTTTCACCGATTGTTTGTGAATGTATGAACATTAAATGCTTTGTAGATTTCCAGATGGTTGATAAATTTTGTTCACTTTTTATCTTGTTTTACATTTTTTGTGTAGTAAGCCACGACTTATGGTCCGGCCTACGCTGTCCCCCCATACTTTAGTACTAATGCTGTAACATGATAATATTGTAAACCCAAATGATTTGAAAAGAGTAACCATGGAGTTTCTTGTCGGTTCTTCTCCATAGGAAACGACCAACCCGAACCGTGCACCTTTTTGTCGACGTTTTATATGTGCCCATCTAGGCCTATCTATACTAATATTATAAAGAGGTAAAATTTGTTTGTAAGTTTATATGTAGGGCGTAATCTCTGGATCTACTGAACCGGTTTTGAAAATTATTTCACTAATAGGCAGCTACATTATTCCCGAGTTCCATAGGCTATATATTATAACGTGCCCGTGGGATAATTTCCGACCAAAACGCGAGCGAAGCCGCGGGCAGCAGCTAGTGTGAAATAAAATATCTTGATTTTGATTTAATAATGCCTATTTTCAGTAACACTTAGTTTGTTAAGTTTTATAGTCCGAGAGACCTCACGAAAAGTTTTGCGTTTATTATGTTACACCTTGTATATACTATGTCTGTGGTTCCGTCAGTTGTAATCTAATGCATTCATTTCATTGAATCAATAACAATAATTGTACCTAAAATATTAGCATGCCATGAGAAATGGCAGACATGTCGTGAGCCACTATTATTTAAGATCTCGCATGCATGTATTCTTTAATTCTGTATTTACACACAAGTTTGAGCAAATAAAATTTCTTATTCTTAAAATAAATAAATACATAGTCATGAAATAAATTATCTTATAGAAATTACTTGAGATGAAATAAACGAGCAAGTAAAGGACCGCTTTTACTTTCAAATCTCACACCAGTATGGCCTCACCTTTATAAAAAATATTCGTGTCAATATCACGTTTCCTATTATCGGTATAATCAACGTTATTACAACATAAATTGGATTATTATCTATAAAAAAATGACGCACTGTAGATAAAAGAATATCTGTCGTTCCTTTGATGGCATTCCTTGTCTATAATTATGAATTGGGGGAGGCAATTTCCGGAAATGTCTCCTTGTTTCCGTTAGAAAAAAGTAATGATGAATTAGACTTTTTAACCGACTTTCTTCAAAAAGGAGGAGGTTCTCAATTCGGTGGAATTAAAAAAAAAAAAAAAGTTTTTTACCTCAGAACTCCGTCATTTGTAAACCGATTTGAAAAATTCTTTTTTTCATCTGAAAGAATATGCTTCCCTTGGGTAAAATAAAAAACTTTCTGCGAAAACAAAACCGACTTCTAAAAAAACACTAATAACTTTACTTTCGGAAGTCGGTGGCAAAAAAGATACAAACAAAGACACCGACTTCCGAAAGTAAAGTTATTTTAGACTTTTTTAGTGTTTTTTTAGAATACGGTTTTTGTTTTAGATATTAAGAAGATTTTTATCATTCGATTTATATAATACAATACAGTTCTTACATCTAATGAGTATAAAAATACCCTTAACGAAGCCGAAAGGCATTTGTTCCTCTTCTAGTAGACCATACCTTCCAGGTACGGAGATATTGGAGGACAAAGTTCCAACTTAATTACAAGTTTTTTAACAATACAACTGTCACTACATAGTTTAAAACAAAGTCGCTAGATCTTTAAAACTACGCAACGGATTTTGATGCGGTTCTTTTTAATAGATAGAGTGATTCAAGAGGAAGGTTTATATGTATAACATTGCACCCGTGCGAAGCCGGGGCGGGTCGCTAGTATACTATAATAATAACAACTTTATTATAACTTTCTTTGAAAACCTCCATGAACTCTGTACTACCTATTCAATGTACCCATCAGCAAAATGTTATGAGTGTGTTACATTGAGCCGTGGTTTTTTACCCCGAAAAAAAAATGTCGTTTCCAGCAATAATTTTTACCTAGATTTATTTAGTTTGATGGCCAGAATGCTTCACTCACGGCTCTATGAAGGGTCTGTTTACCAGGCCAGGTTTGGGTGTCATCTCGATTGGCACGAGATGTTTGCAACACTAGTATTGTTTTTTTTTTACAATATATCAGGCTTATATAATTTTAAAGGTGATAGTGGATAAGCCTGATTGTCCGTTCCTGGGGCACTGGACCCGTATGCACAGCTGCAGGTCTGGTGCAGCGAGAAGCGGACTTAGTTTTTAAATTAGTTTATTTTACTTTATTTTATTTTAATGAGAAATTTATTTTAATTTAATTTATTTTAATTTATATGGCAAATGTTACTAACATAGTTGATAAGTGGTAATAACAACAATATGAATCATTTGTGTTCGATTTAAATAAATAAATAAAAAAAATACCTTCAACACTATACTGTTAAAAATGATATGAATACGCACAATAAAATCACATAAACTCGAATTTAACTACGGACATGTTTGTATACACTGTACAAACACTCGTTTGGAGCGATAATCAATGTTCAGTGCATAACAGCTTGAATGTAAACAAAGGCTATCGGATTCCGAGTAAAATGGATTATACAGGGTGGCAGGTTATACAGGGTGGGAGGTTATACAGGGTGGATAAGTTTGAACAAATTTAAACGAGTGTATTGTGGAGCTCTTGTTGTGGTTAAAATGATTTTTTGGTATTGTTTGGTTTTATTTTTTTATTTTATTATTTATGTGTACATAAATAATTTAAAAATAAACAATAATCAACATAATTATTTTGCAGCAGATCTGCGAGTGGTGTCATGAAAATGAAATATAGACAATAGTGTACAAGAATAGCAAGAGTACGTAATAGTACATTTACGGAAATGTCGTAACCCTGAATCTATGTCGAAATAAAATGAATGTTTGTAATTTCAAAATAAAAACTTTTTACTTAATGCTTTTGAAAGAGAAAAAACAAATAAAAAAATAAAACAATTTTTATTTGTGTCTCTCTTTCTATCTGTCTGTTTGTTCCTGTGTATCTCCAAAAAAAACAGCAGGTCCGATTTTAATAGGACTGCTGTTAGTGAGAGATAGCTGATGTTATAAGGAATAATTAAGGTACTTTTGTTTTGTAAAACAGATTAGTGATCCGTGTAAAAAAATTAAAACCATATTGACATTGTTATATCAAAATTGTATTGTATAAAAAATCCGATTCAAATAGGTAAGTCATATTTTCATAATAATATCACGCGGACGAAGGTATTTTTAAATATAAGGACACATAGAAAACATCACTACTTAATATAAAACAAAGTCGCTTCCCGCTGTCTGTCCCTAGGTACGCTTAGATCTTTAAAACTACGCAACGGATTTTGATGCGGTTTTTTTTAATAGATAGAGTGATTCAAGAGGAAGGTTTATACGTATTTCATTGCACCCGTGCGAAGCCGAGGCGGGTCGATAGTGATTTATAATTTAGACAAGATTTTAGTCAGGATTCGAATTAATTGTACGATTGACAGATCCAACGATACTGACATTTAAAACAAGTAATTGAAGATTTAAAACTGACGAAATGGAAAAACTTCGTTCAATACTAAGATCATAATAACCCCTTAGTAGTATAAAAGACTCTTACTTTGCTGAAATACTAAAATCGACATTAAAATGAAAATAAAAAGACGTGGGCACATGACTGACCATTTGATTTTAACTCAGCGTCTGCCTAGCCATCTCCCAACTATGTTGGGGGTGACTCCACTATAACCGAATGCAGCTGAACTCCAATATTTTACATAGAGCGACCGCCTGTCTCACCTCCACAACCCAGTTAGTACTGCGTAATACAATACCCCTTGGTAAAACTGGTTGTCAGAATTTTAGGCCACTGACTCTAAATGCAACGCAACTGTCAAAAATCTACAAATGACAGCCGGGAGCAACGGCTTAACGTAGTTTCCGAGGCACGGAAGAAACTCGGCATGTAATGGATGGTCACTCATCCATGGATAAACCTAGGCGAGCACGGCTTAACCTGAAGGCTGTTACTATTAAGCTACACGCTCCTCCATTTTAAGTATCATACTTAAATAAAACTTGGCATAATCAGCCTATAATGTTCCCACTGCTGGGACACATGGCCACCTCTCTATGAGAGGGAACGGGCTATAATCCACCACGCGGGCCCGGTGCGGGTTGGTAGATGTCACATGTCTTCGAATTTTTGGTTCTAGGACATTTTGATGTTTTCCTTCACCGTTTTTGAGAGCAGTGGTGATGAAATAAATTACACACAGTAATGCGCCTGCCTGGGTTCGAAACCATGACTGGTCGTTAGTCGGGGCCGCCACCAATGGGCTACCGCTGCTCTGAATTAAAACTTGCCTTAATCAAATTAAATCAAAAATAGAAAAATGCAACAATATAAAACTGTATTTTAAAACTTTTCCAGACATTAAATTAATATGTAAAGCATTGCATGTCTATAAAAGCCAGTAAAGGACTTTAACCTAACCTTGCGTTCACATTTAAATTACACAAATAACATTAATATTTAAATTAACACATGCATGACCAGATGTCCGATAAAGACCGTCTAGGTTTCATTTCGAGTTCAAAATTTAGATTTATAGTTTTAATTTTAAAGTTTACAGGTTTGTTACACCCTGTATACAGAGAAACATGTTTGTTCGAGCATTAGCGGTGTAATTTAGCGCTTCAGTAAATATTAACTCGACCCTGTATAACAAACTATAAGCGGCAAATCAATAGTTGTGTATTGTGGTGGTGTTGACTTCTGAAGCATATCTTCTGTATTTTTTTAACTTACTTGCGTTTACTTTTAAGAGTAGAGGAAGACCAAAGAAACGATGGATGGACTGTGTGAAGGATGATATGGTACGGTCTAGTGATGTGTCCCTCACTCATGAGGTGCCTCATTTGAGGTACTCGTGATCGCAAATTGAAAGAGTTACTCGAATTTCAATATTGAACCACCTCACTCGTTCCCTCGTTCTCACTTACAAAGTCAAATTGACAATTTGACATTGTTATTGACGCGAGTCGCGATGACTCGCGCGCGCGTGAATGATTATTGAGGGATCGAATCGAGAGAGCGAATGAACGAATTTATAGAATGAGTGAGGTGAGGTCATGAGGTGAGGATTTTGGTATGTACTGTACAATGAATTTGGTGTGTGTGTGTGATACTGATGTTTGGTAGGATATTATTTAGATTATGAAGAGATATAAAAAATTGTGTGAAATGAGTTACAGGGTAAATCAAACACAAGAGAACGAAATATGGAGAAAATATTTTTTATTCTACTATTACCTACTATGAACTCTAAACGTTAACTATGAACTCTAAAAACATAAGCATTAGATTGGTAATCAAGTGTCATTGATTCGTTTCATTTGGCGGTCAAAACTTCAAGAGCGAAAGAAAATTATGTGTGTGAGGGAGACGTATAAATCGGAATCGTGAGTACTTATGAGTCGACACACCCCCTCGCCGCGCTGCCTCGGACTATCGGCTATTCGCCTGAATTCGGCGCAGTTCGGCTCGCTCTCGGCTCGTGAGGTGAATACGCCGTTGTACGACTCCTCGCCTGAAATGAGGTGTACCTCGTGAGGACCTCGCGAGATAAAATGAGGTACTCCCTCAACCTCATTTAAAAATGATGAGTTACCCATCACTAGTACGGTCACCGCTGAGATGACGAGTAATAGAGAAGTATGGAAGAAGAAGACATGCGGCGCCGAGCCCAAATAAATTGGGATATGGGCAGGCAAATGATGATTATTTACTTTTAAATTGCACGAAATTGACTGTGCTTTGTTTCTGAAGCAGTAGGTAGGGAATGTTGTTGCTTAAAATATTCATTTAGCATTAAAAAAGAACAATTAAATACTTCTTTTACTCATTTTTCGTACGTAAAATATAAAAAAAAATATACTTAAGGGTCCAAGGTGACACGGTGGAGGTCTGCCCCGCGTGGGTGGAGCACCGCTGTGTCCTCGTACCGGCGATCGGCGGCGGCGACCTCTCGCGTCCGGCCATGTTTCAATCCATGGTCCGGAGCGAGACGGAATGGGACGCCGTCACCTCCTTCTGCGAAGCAGTTATGCTAGCGAAAGCAGTGGCGGAAAGTGAGAGGGTGAGAACCTCACGTCCCAGCCGCCGCGGGAGATGCATGGGCCCCGGCCACCGTAGGCGCGGGCCTGTGGACGGTGAGCTAAGGGCTAGAGCGCCGTCCGTTCGTCTTATGACGACAGGCCGTGTCGACGGCCCGTTCATGTTCCACGCACGCGTCAAAGAGATGTCAGCAAATGGGAAGAGGTCCGAAAAGACCTATGCCTGCAAGGGTTGCGGGACTGTTCGAAAGAGATACCGCGGCCCTGGAACACAAAGGGCAAAGGAAGGAACATGGATGGGTTTTAGTCAGTAAAAGTCTGACACTCCCTCCTGCTCAGCCCAGAGCGGGAGGGGTTATTTGATGATTTCCCATCGATAAAAAAAAAAAAAAGGGTACTTCCTCTGCCTAAGACTTTGGGAATTACAAGCGTGGTGTTATGTTATTTTTTTATGGAAAGCAAAAAATCCAAAAAGCTATTAAAATGTGCATAAATCACACCCACAATTGACCCCAATATTACGCGGCTTTTAAAAAACAACCTCTACTTCAAGCTTTGTCAAATAAAAACTCCAATTCACACCCCATTTCAATACATACATCTACATTCTATTCATAAACCTACATGCCCAACTTATACAAAAAAAAAAACAAAAGGAAAACAATCACACATAACCCGAAATTCGTTCCCAATATCACAAAGCAGAAACCTTCGAAACAAGAGTGTTCTGGAATCGATTTCAATTTATATGATAATATACTAAAATGTTAACAGAGAGACACACAATGTTTTCTGCTAGGAGAACGTAGGATAGTTGAATAAACTATTTGATAATTCTGACTACACTGATAAGAAACAGCCGAAACAAACTAACACTTGTATCTATACTGATACTGTTGGCCTGGTTCATCCCACTGCTGGACGAATGTATCCCCCCATGACTTCCAGTTGTTTTGATCCAGAGCTAATGTGGACTATTCGTTGGTTTTGTCCATTTCGTCCTTCCATCTTCTACGAGGTCTGCCGCCACGCCTTCTGGCTGTGTCAGGGCTCCAGAAAGTAGCTATTTTGGCCCACAGCTCGTTGGGCTTGTTTTGGAGCGCAGTATGGTGTTGCGCACATGGTTGGTTATTTTTATGCAATAGACAAAAATTTGAACGAAGTACAAGTACCGCCAAAGACAGCGAAGCTTAAATTTTAATTATATGTAGTTCTAATTTCAAGCAATTACTAAACAACAAAATAAAAACCGTATCAGCCACTACTTTTACTCGCGTAATTACTTTGACTTGTTTATAGATACGGGTGTAAGTCTCTTTTAAAATCTAGTCATTGTTTTGACCAAATCGTGTGAGGACCGTGCAGAATTGCAGGTCAGTCTTTTGAAGAAAGACCACACAGATATGACTGATCATACCTAGTCAGTGCAATATTGTCAGCAAACGTGTAGATCAACTTCAGCTTCAAGAGCTCAACGACACGACAAATTTGAAAGACATTGAAAATACCTACTGACGACCCGAATGGCGCAGCGGTAGTGAGGCTGCCTTACGTTCTTAGGGTCCCGGGTTCGAATTCCGGTAGGAGCAAATGTTTGTGTGATGAGCATGGACATTTGTTTCCGAGTCATGGATGTTTATATGTATAATAAGTATGTATTTACAAACAAAAAGTATCTATATAGTATTATCAACTATCTGGTGTCCACGACACAAGCCTCGTTGCTTAGTGTGGCACCTAGATGGCGCTGTGTGTAATGTCCAGCGATATTTATTATTTTATTATTATACCTAATGCTTTTTAGCTCACCCCGTATTACATGGCACATAAACATTTCTGGCAAAGTGTGGCTGTATTATTAGGTAGGTACACCGCTACCTAACCCTTTGGGGGATTACAAGCGTGATGTCATATTCATCATCTGCCTAGCCTTTTCCCAACTATGTTGGAGTCAGCTTCCAGTCTAACCGTATGCAGCTGAATACCAGTATTTTACACGGAGCGACTGCCTATCTGATCTCCACAACCCAGTTAGTACTGATTAATACGATACTCCTTGGTAGGACTGATTGTCAGACTTTCGAGCCAATGTCTACCTGTAACGACTGTCAATGATCTACAAATCACGGCCAGGACCAACTGCTTAATGTAGTTTCCGAGGTACGGAAGAAACTCGGTATGTGATAGGTGGTCACTTATCCACAGAGAACCTAGGAAAGCACGGCGTACGATGTCCTTTACACCGTGTAGTACCTTATTCGACTGTACCTCACCTAAATCCTACACAATGGCCATTCAGACATATAAGATAACGGTTAGAGAGATTGAGACGACAGGTGACAGTTTCGCCGGCCTGTGGACGGTGAGCTATGGGCTAGCTCGCCGTCCGTCCGTCTTATGACGACAGGCCGTGTCGACGGCGCGTTCGTATTCCACGCGCGCCTCAAAGAGAGTCAGCAAACAGGAAGGGGTCCGTAAGGGCCGATGCCTGCCAGGGTTGTGGGACTGTTCGAAAGAGATACCGCGGACCTGGAACACAAAGGGCAAAGGAAGGAACATGGATGGGTTTTAGTCAGTAAAAGTCTGACACTCCCTCCTGCTCAGCCCAGAGCGGGAGGGGTTATTTGATGATTTCCAATAGGTAAAAAAAAATAAAAGTGACAGTTTAACGTGCTCATCCCATCTGCATCGCTTCAATTCACGGAATTTCAGAACATAATACCTGTTTTGATTTTGAGAGGAGTTGGAGTGTTTGACTTTCAAAAGTGCCTGTAATGGTCTAATTGAAATAAATGCTTTGAGTTTGAGATTGAGTTTGAGTCCATCTTGGATATTACGTTAAATTATCTCATTTGTGATACCTAACATGATTGAGGGGTTTAGTGCACCCACATTTTACACGATATTTTGGGGTTACATGTGTGTCGTCTCAATCTCATTTTACACGATATTTTGGGGTTACATGTAGGTAGGTATAACGTTAAATTCGGAAAGTTTTTTGCTATATTCCAGGGAAAAAATGTACCACCGTCTAATATTTACAATATTGAGGTGGATGTGTGATATGACAAGCATGAATAAGGTAAGAAACGAGTATATTAGAGGAAGTCTGTCCCACACCTTTAAACTATACTAGGAATATATATGTCTTTTGTTATGCTTTAGGACATTAATCTAGTCAAAACACGTCTATTCTACATCGTGTGACCTAAGCTAACCCCACAAGTACTAGGTAGTTTGCGGTTAGTACGGTACACTAATATCCATGCAGTGTGGTCACGACACTTTGAATGCACGAGCTAATTAATTGAATTTTTAAATAATTTAACAGGCATTACTTGCATGATGGCTGCCATATAGGTTTGTTCTAGTTTATATTACGGGGGTTAAATACCTTTTTTTTCGGATGGGAAATCATCAAATGACGTCCCACTCTGGGCGGAGAGGAAGGGAGTGACAGACTTGTACTGACTACAACCCATCCATTTTCCTTCGTTTGCCCTTCGTGTTCCAGGGCCGCGGTATCTCTTTCGAACAGTCCCGCAACCCTGGCAGGCATCGGTCCTTTTGGACCCCTTCCTTTTTGCTGACATCTCTTTCAGGCGCGCGTGGAACACGAACGCGCCGGCGACACGGCCTGTCGTCATAAGACGGACGAACGGCGAGCTAGCCCATTAATCACCGTCCATAGGGCCGCGGGGTTAAATACCTGTGGTGCTATTCTGTAAAAATCACTTGGAACCTGACTCAAGTGAGCGCACACAATTCGAAAGCGAACTCATTTGTTTTTAAATTAAATCATCGCGGATTCTCAACGAGACACCGTTTAATTTTTGAAGCTTTCAACTATACTAGCTACTCAAATCTGTTTTTAGAGCAAAAAACGGATTAGATATTTTTTTCTCCCTGTTTTTGTAAGAAAAAAATGTCCATAAAGGTACTTTGTAGGGTAGGATTATTTATTTCAAGGTTTATTCACTTGCTATGAACAGTTTAAATATTCAACAGTTCCATTTTACATGATTTTTTGAATAAATAAACAGGTTAAGCGATTTCCAATAACGTTTGCATATTAGAGGAATTTTACGAGCACAACTGACCTCGATATTATCAACTGTTGTTGGTACAAAGTATTGAGGTTTTATAAACGTTTTTTAATAATACTTTATTTAGTTCAAATTCAAATAATTTATTGTGGATCATAGGTTCAGCTGATCTTGTTTTAAGTACTGGTAAGTCCGCTATGTCCCGCTATTGAGGCATACAAAATTCATGTCACAAGTTCGGTAAATATGCATTTACAATAAAATACATCCTATTGTTGTGCAAAACATTATGATTAGATTAGTGAAGTCGTAAAATATTTATGTCAAATTACAAATTATTCATTTAATGCATTGTCATCTAGAAGTTCTCTTATAGAGTAATAACATTTTTATCAATAATTCGTGTAGTTTTTTTTTAAGGATATCGCTCATAGTTCTGAGAAAATGTGGAAGATTATTAAAGATACGTGGACCCATACAAAAGATGCTTTGGTACAAAAGCAGCACCGATTGATAAAAAGTTAAGAATTCAAGACAATAGGTGTAAAAAGACCCTTAACGAAGACCGAAAAGCACTTGTTCTCCCCGTCATTCAACTATATTTTTGTTCAGGGGCCTTAGTCTGCTATTGCAATAGTGTCAGAATGGTCTATCATTGATTTAATAAGGCCCCTAGCCCACGGCGTATTGAAGCGCGTTCGAAACTCGTTTGACGTGCGTACAAAGGGTAATTCGTCTGCGCGGGGCCTTATTAAATCAATGAAAGACCATTCTGACACTATTGCAATAGCAGACTAAGGCCCCTGAACCGTACCTTAACCTTCTAGTTACGGATATACAGGAGGTCAAACTTCCAACTTTTTCACAAGTTTTTAATATTGTAACTTTGCTTGAAATACCTTCATGACTTCTGCACTGTTCAATGCAATCATCAGCATGTTTTGCTTCGTGAAGGTTTCGTTTACACCTAACCACCTACACCGGAAACTCAAATCCGTGTATCCAAACCAATATTTGAACGTCACTTATCAATTGGGAAAATTCCCATTCTAGCCATCCCAAAATGTTTCCATTCGGTACGCAATTAATTCCCATTAGGTTAATGACAAGAGATCGTTGACAATGTCTTTAATTATGGCATTAAATGTTTATGATAGGGACCATTAACTTGTTATGGGCATCAACGCCTAACCCTTTGGCTTTTAAATGATGAATTACTGCCACTTTGATTGTAAGTATTTCCTTTGAAAATAGGCTTATGATTTTCCTTCGAGTTATAAAGTGAATATTGACGTAACAATGACGACGACAGGTTTCGTACCCGAAGGGTAACCTACGGGACTCAATTACTCAGCCTCTGCTGTCCATCCGTCTGTCTGTCTGTGGGCTGTGTCTTATGATCCGTAATAGGTAGACAGTTAAAATTTTCACATAATGTGTATTTCTGTTGCCAATAGAACAACAAATAATCAAAATAAATTAAAAATTAAAGTTTGAGTCGAGTTTGACTCGCACTTGGCCAATTTTTTGATTAATATAAGATCTAAAATAGTAATAAGATGTGATGACTACCTCGTTGGTCTAGTGGTCGCAAGCACGACTGTTGAGCATGAGGTCCTGAGTTCGATTCCCAGAACGGGCTAATTGTTATTGGATTTTTCCATCAGAAAGTGGGTGTGTGTGGGTGTTTGTTTGTGTGTGCATGTATGTGTCTCATTACGTGTATTGCAATTGTGCCTCAGTGTCTGCGTAATTTAGTGTCTTTATCCAATTTGTTAGATTTTTTTTACACTCGTGTAATTGTTTATTGTATACATATATCTTCCTATTTATTTTATTACAAAGTTGACATGATAGTTTATTGTACTGAATGTAGTCAGTAGCAGCCACGGAGTCTAGATTTGTGCCCGGTTGGTTGATTGCAATAGTCTCGCCCCTATTACATGGGACTTGAACTTAGCTGGCGAAATGTGGGTGTACTATTAGGTACACCTCTGCCTACCCCTTCGGGGAGTACAGGCGTGATGTGATGTTTTTAAGATCCAATAAATCTCCCTGAAAAGGGTAAGATATACAAACTTGACGAAATTTGATATTCTCTAACATGGTTTATCATCTTCCAGCCCTTGCCCCATTCTACTCGGGGTCGTCACAACACGTTTTCTCCTTCCATTCTCCCCTGTCAGACGTCACGGCATCATTTACTTCTTCCTCTTTCGTATCATTCAATCCATCCATCTTTTCTTTGGCCTTCCTCTGCTTCTCCTTCCGTCTAATATGAGTTTGTGGATATCTATACCAATATTACAAAGAGGGAAGATTTTTATGTAGGGGGCTTTGATTATATAATGTCTAGATCGAGCGTCGCCCTACAATCAAAACAATTCAAACCATTCAAATTCAACAATTTCAAACATGTGTGCGTACGGCAGCTTGCTCACTGGGCACAGAGAAAATAGACGCGTGTATGTCTCTGTGTGCGCAATTTAAAAAAAAGCGTGAGTAAGTGAACAATGATTCGCGTTTTTGCTTAATAATAAATCATGCGACAGTCATTTGTCCTGACCAGTCTCATTCAAGTTGGATTGCCTTACTTATTGCAATTGGCATGCATGTACATACAACCAGATGTATGAACATGTACGACGCAAAAGGACAATGTAAGAATCGTAGCATGTGGCGTTAAGTGGTTTCTTCCTACTCCCAAAGAGAAAAACTCAACTATTGGCGTTTTGGCCAACCCTAACCCAATAATAAATTCAATGTTCTAAGGGACACCCCTACAACAATTATAGCCGCCATTACTTTCCACCATGAAAACTTAATTTACATATTGTATTGTAATGGCCCATTAAATTAATGAGAATACTGCCTTTTCCAAGTCATTAGTTTTTATGCCTGTTATTACAACGAAAAAGGGTTGTAAGGCTTTATATTCACTAAAGCATAGAATATACTACAAAGAGTTCATGTTGTTCAGATTCGTTAAAATGTTCTCGACGAGTAACAATACCGTACAACTTGATAACAAAGAGCTATAACCAAAAAGAAAGTGAAAGTGGGCGGGCCTTATATGCCTTAGATTGGATGGAAGATGGGGGAAGAAAGCGCTTGAGTGGAGACCACGGACGGGATGGAAAAATGGGGGAAGACCACTGACTAGGTGGACAGACATGTCATGAAACAAAACCGTCAAAAGTGAAGATATTTGGAAGAGATCTGCACTCACAGCGTTGGATGACCAAAGGTTGAAGAAGAAAAAGATACATTGATATCGTACTGGTATCTATTTAGCCTTAGAATCAATTATTAAAATTGGTGCAGACTTGTTCTTAAGTGAAGACCGTAAATCGGCAAACGTAAAATGGGACGCCCTCGGGCTAGTTGAGACGGCGATCTTTGCAGGGTCGCTGGTAGCAGCTGGATGAAGGCCTATGTCCAGCGTTGGACGCTGTAGGCTGATGATGATTCATTTGCATGAGCAGTGGCAGCACATCACCAACGCACTGGAGGATGTGTTTAAGACGCTGAACATGGAACGACGTGGCATTAACATCAACGGCAAGTACATCTCACACTTGAGATTTGTAGACGACACTGTCATTCTGGCTTGCTGGCAGATGCTGGATGGCCTAGTTGATATTTCAATACGTATTGATCTCCGGGTGAACTTGGACAAATCCCACGTTATCTTCAACGAACACGTCACCAGAGGACCTATTGTTGTCAATGGCGGTCCTTTCAAGGTTTTTAGAGAACATGTTTACCTCGGACAAACTCTGCAGTTTGATACAACAAATTTTAAAGGGAGGCAAACAGAAAAAATCAGCTGGGCTGGGCAGCGTTTGGGAAGCTTTGTCAAGTCTAAGGTCTTCAATCAATGCGTCTAATGACTTACGATAGACCCTTTGTGTAAGTTATTTCATCACTACTAATCTCAAAACGTTGAAGGAAAACATCAAGACCAAAAACCAGCATTCAGGCAAAAAAATCGAACACATGTACCATTCTTAAGCCCGCACTGGGCCCACATGGTGGATTACAGCCCACTCCATCTCATATAGAGGAGGCCTGTGTGTCCCAGCAGTGGGAACGTTATAGGCATATCAGATAGTGCTTTTGCACCAATATCCTTCTAGATGGCGCCACACATTCAACTATCACAACAGGTTATCATCAAATGACTCCTCCCGCTCTGGGTGGAGCAGGAGGGAGTGTCAGACTTTTAATGACTAAAACCCATCCATGTTCCTTCATCGCCCTTTGTGTTCCGGGGCCACGTTATCTCGTTCGAACAGTCCCGCAGCCCCGGAACATTTGATTTCTAGCTTCAAATTAGGTTATCCATGTAAAAGTACTAAAGCATTGACTGCCTCATTGGTCTAGTGGTCGCAAGCGCGACTACTGGGCATGAGGTCCTGGGTTCGATTCCCGAGTCGGGCAAAGTGTGATTGGGTTTTTCTACCAGGAATTTCGCAGTGACAGCCACGGAGTCTGCATCTGTGCCCGGCTGATGGCAATAGGCTCACCAGCTATTACATGAGACTTACTGACTGGCCACATACCGCCAGTTATGTTTTACAGGTACACGTCTGCCAAACCCCTTTGAGATTGCAAGGTGTGATGTAAGTACTGAAAATGACGACAGAAAATTCAAAAAATTCCATAAATTCTTTAAGGCTTGTTTGACTTTGATTTGGAACAGAACGATTTAACTTTGAAGTAATAACTTTAACAATAGCATTTATGTTACAACAAAAGGAACATTTTGATTCATTAGCCTTTTTGAATAAACTTCGTATTTTATTTCTCTTGGCAGTCTTCGATGTCGTTAGTCAAATGGAGCGTCTTTGATTTACTTTGTGATTTGTTATGTTGATGTTTATTTATTTATATGAACTCGTACGTGATGTATAAAGTTAATGTTATTTTATTTATTTTTTATATAAAGAAAAACGTTCCCACACACTAGGAGTTCTTCATGTATTGTGGGTACGTTTATAGATTCACATACACAAACATCAGACCCGGACCAACTACCTGTAGGCCATACAAATATTTGTTCTGTATGGGAATTGAACCGGCTACGAATACGAATACGCAGTGCAGCAGCCGGTCGCTCAACCACTGCGCCAACCGTGCCGACTTTGGAACAAAAGCGCCTGGCGCCTTCTTTCCGTGTCGATGAACCCAAATTATATCCGATTAGTACTTAGCCACCAGGATAGCTCCATCGCTGGTTTCGTGTATCCAGGAAAATGCAGGTAGTTGAACAGGATGGGCAGAAAAGGAGGTGCAAATCCTGCAGAGGGGTTCCACACTGTTGTTTAAATTGGGATGGGTCAAAGATGTGGTTCTTTTGCCTGACGCCTGTCGAGTCCCCACTGGCTGGGACAACAGCTTCGTCTCTGTGAGAGGTCGTGGTCATGTTTTTTTTTTTGATTTAGTACATGTTGGTTTTCTTAAGATTTACCTTCACCTTTTTCAGAGTAGTGATAGTTTTATTATCTCAACATTCTTGTACGAAAATAACAGATGTGGATCTTTGTCATTAGAAAACCAGGAATGCGTTGTTTCTTAAATAGGAACTGTATTTAAGAAGTCAGCAACATAATTCTATTAAGAATATTTGGAAGTTAAACAGACTCACAAGAAACATTCAGATTTATTAGCCACAGTTGAATAATCTTCATAAATCTTTGAAATATCTCAAACAATTGTCCGACTGCTGTGTACTTGAATTTATTGCCAGCGTCTAGGGAATCCAAACGAAATACGAGTAATTAGGATTCTGTACGACTGTTTTCATTCTAATTTAAATTCAAAATTTTTGTTTCAGACCAATGGATCCATATAGCTACTTCTAAAATGGACACAATTGGCTGAATTTTTTATATATATTATATTTAGTATGGATAGTGCCTAACCTGGTGTCAAAATTTTTATGCTGCCCAAGAGCCTTAGACTTGACTCTACAAGCCATCGAGAAATATCTCTCAGACAGGCTGGTTTCCTCACAATGTTTTGTTTCACCGAAGCAAGTGATAATTATACAATACACTCATGAATCCGAAAAATCTGAAGTGCGTGTCTTGGGTTCGAACACGAGACTTATGAATTGGCAGTCCGACGGTCACACCACTAGACTATCTCTGCTACATGGCTGTATTGGCTGGCTGATAAGGCTAGACTCGTAGCTCAAATTGTGGGTTAACTCAACATAGAATACTATCAACATGCTAAGAGCAAAAGATTCATAAAAACTAAGCACTGACTTATACATTTCTAAATGACAACCGGACACATCAAACTTTAAAAAGATACTGTGACATCATCTACCTATCCTTTTGTCGGTCGGCTTCCAGTCTGATTGGATGCAGCTGAATACATGGAGTGACTGCATGTCTGACTACCACAATCTAGCTCCTAGGGATACGATACCTGTTGGTAAGACTGGTTCTTCGACTTTCGGGCCACTGACTAACTTGTAACGGCTGTCAAAGACCTACAAATGGCAGCCAGGACGTTGGTCCTGGCTGCCAGTCTCAACTTGCTTTCCGAGGCACGAAGGAAACTCGATTTGCAATAAATTGTCTCCTATCGACGAATCGACCTTGGCAAACACTGCTTAACTTTGAAAACCGACCCGTGCGGCTGTTTTTATTTATCCAGCCTCTCACTAGAAAGCGACCGTGTCCTATTCATTATTACGAGCGATGGAGGCGATGTTAAACAAAGTTCGCCTTCGTCATAAATTCAATGTGGTACTTTTTAGCTTCTGTTGAATCTTAGACTAAAATTACGGTTACAATCAAATAGCAGTCTAACGAGAGCAAACCCTAAATTACATTGTTACCCTGATTCATTATTTTCTTATTACTATTGCATACCTTTCAATTAATTTATCGTTATACTAACTTGTGTAGGTGTGACCCACGTTTCCAGAAGGGTTAAATTAAAACAAACTTTCGTACGTGCGTACATGGATGATATTTTGATTACACACCTTTTGAAATGAAAAATTGTTATTATAAAATTGGGCGAGCCGCGCTTATTAATATTAATTATAATCACCTTACTCGTGAAACAGCAAGTTTAAACTTTACGAAAGTTTTAATATAAAGATTTTTTACACTATTTTGTCGTTGTCAATTTTAAATAAGTCCTGGCAAGCGCAGCATGGAATGCCACTCAGCGAAATGCCGCGTACCGTGTGTGACCCGCTTTTCAATAACACCCTTCTTATTTTAGCTTTATTTCTTTGTGTGTAATTTTAATCTGCCAACAGTCCCTCTCCAATAGTTCTGGGCGCCAGCCCAAAAATAGTATTTGTTTCTTCGGCTTAGGGCTCGTTCAAATTAGAGGTGTAAAGAAGCGCTGTAGAGGAGCCACCATAAGTCAAATCGCTCTAACTAGTCAAAACAAGTGAATGTCAACTTCTACCAAAAACTCGCAATTGTAAACGATAGTTATCGTAAACCATACTAACTGTAGCCAAATATCACATCGCACGCGTATTATAATACACAGGTCCTGTAGTAGCGGCACTGCAGCGCTTCTTCTCGCCTCTAATTTGAAGTCGCCCTAAGTCTGGAGAATATTAACTCGAGTGATAATAAAGGCCGTTTTCACTTACACTAGGCTGTACCTAAATGAATACCTAAATAAATGGACGCTGTTGGATTTTCAAAGTGCTGATTTGAGCTATGAAATTTCAACATCATCATCTACGTAGCCTTGTTCTAACTACGTTGGGGTCGCGTCCCAGTCAAATCGGATTCAAGTCATCATAATCTGCCTAGCCTTTTCCCAACTATGTTGCCGTTGGCTTCCAGTCTAACCGGATGCAACGGAATACCAGTATTTTACATGAAGTGACTACCTATCTGACCCCAACCAAGTAAGTGCTGGGTAATACAATACCCTTTGGTAAGACTGGTTATCAGACTTGCCTGACTGGCCACAGCCAGGATCAACGGCTTAACGTGCTTTCCGAGGCGAAGAGTTGGTAACTGGCTCATATACAATACCGATAAAATGATACACGTTGGTAAGACTGGTTGTCAGACTTTCGGGTCATTGACTACCTGTAACGACTGTCAAAGATCTAATAAGAACCGGGAACAATGGCTTACCGTGCTTTCCGAGGCACGAAGGAAACTCAGAATGTAATGGGTTGTCACCCATCTACGGACGAACCTAGGCAAGCGCGGCTTAGCCTAAAGGTCGACCCGAGCGGCTGTTATTTTTCTTTGTAATAATATATTTGTATTTTATTAGTATGTATGTTTAGGTTAAGGTATTTATCTATGGGTCTTTGTTACCTGAAATAAATGGATTTTAATTATTATTATAATTTATAGAAAAATAACAGCTGCTACGCCTACGGACCTCCGCAATTCAGTTAACAGGAAGTATGATAACCCTTGAAAAGACTAGTTTGAATTTCCCACACTGCAGTAATATTTAGGCATTCATGTAAGTGGCTCCTAGGTTTATTGAAAACGGATATTAAGGTCTTACAACGCTGGCAGTAGGCCAAGACAATAAAGGATTTAACACACTCTCTCAATACTGATTGTCGCAATCTGAGAGGCAGTTGGCGCTTACGTTATTAACTATGTAGGAGATACTGGGGGATGGATGATTTATACGTAAAATCCAAACAGATTGTACTTATTTTGGCTTTGGGCTTCGAGGAAAGATCAATCTCCGAAGACAATTTTGACATGGACAGTCACCATAATCACTTCCCTATCGATTTCTGTTTTAGTGTATTTTTGGAAGTTGGTTATTTTTCTTGAATTTTTTTTTTCTTCTTCGTCTATCTTGATGACCTTCTAATATCTTAGTAGTAACAATGTTATCTTCACCTAAAAATAACAAAATAAAAAAATTGTTTTTTGAGAAAAATCAAAACTAACTTCCAAAAAAGAAAACACTAAAAACCCTTCCCTTTTGTTTAGGAAGTCGTCTGTTTTAAAAAATAAAAGTTTTTTTCTTACACAGATAGAACATGATGGAGTACTAACACTGACTATTTTTCTCATGTTATTCTCTTGACTACTATGGAATGGCACCTGTTAGCTATCCTGTAACAAAATAACATTCTTGCGATAAATTACCAATAAAAATCCTTTTCCACTCTCCTAAAATTAGCCTAGTAACCGATAAAATCAGGTGGCCTACCATGACGTCTTATAGCAAGAGTAATTCCAATGTAGGAACGAGGTGGTGGTAGACGACCTTTATAGCTCTGTCTCTTTCCCACACTGGAATTACTCCTGCGTTAATACGTCATAGTAACTCCCAGGTGAGAATCGTAAATCATAGGAATCGCACAATCTATTTATTTATTATTCACAAAATCCACAGCTCTTTACAATTTTATCTTAAACTATATAAACTAATCCTACAGCCAATTACGGATTTACAATTTAATAGCTATACAAATCGTTGCTAAGAGTACAGCGTGAATGAGTGTGTAGGAATGTGCATGAAGAGTTTCAAATGTGTGTGTGAGTATGTCATAGTGGAGTGTGGTGATTGTATGTATACTTTCTGTTTAAATTATATTTATTTAGTTATTTTTATTTGTCAGTTCGTCACATACTGATCATACTGATCTATCCAAGGTAAAGGCTGATCTATACTGATCTATCCAAGGTATTGTCTCAACGACTATTACCTGAAGTGACAAACCTTTTCCGTTCTTGGCGTTCAGCCAAGATACTCGTATAAGACTAACTGGCTGGTTTCACATGTTGACGCCAACTTTGGCTCCAATGCCATTCGGCTAATGTATTTGAATAGCTTTAAGGCGCTGTCTCACCGGAAAATTTGCATAGCCAAGATTCAATCTTGAGCAATACTGCTCACTAGCTGTTAAGTATTCACGTGTAGCCGCCTGCGCATTGATGTTTTATTAGAATTGAAGAGCAACGGTGCTTGCGGCCCCGACTTACGAACAGTAAGTCGGGGGTTCGAACCCAGACAGGCGCATTATTTGAGTAATTTATTTCATCACCAGTGCTCTCAAAAACGGTGAAGGAAAACATTCTGAGGAAACCGGCATGTCCTAGAACCAAAAATTCGAAGATATATATGTGACATCTATCAACCCACACTGGGGCCGCTTGGTGGATTATAGGCCCATTCCCTCTCATAGCGAGGACGCCTGTCTCCCAGCAGTGGGAGCATTATAGGCTGATTATGTATATGCTTATGCTATTTACACTTGAACCACAAATTGATTCGCTAAAACTGTAATGTTTCATATTGCAATACTCTCTCAAAACTCTGATGTAATGCTCAAATATGAAATATTATTTATTTAATTATTATTTTTAGTACTAAAATTAGCCATTAAGGTGGAAGCGCAGGGGTAGCCCGCAAAATTTAAAACTTATTACGTTTACTGCAATCAAATTCCCCATTCAATAACTATTTCATGAAAAAGTCACTCAATGGTGTTAAATGATCTTGGAGGGTTGTATTGATTGCGGGCCTGTGGACGGTGAGCTTTGAGCTAGCTCGCCGTCCATCCGTCTTATGATGACAGGCCGTGTGGACGGCGCGTTCGTGTTCCACGCGCGCCTCAGAGAGAGGTCAGCAAACGGGGAGACCGATGCCTGCCAGGGTTGCGGGACTATTCGAAACAGATACCATGGCCCTGGAACACAAAGGGCAAAAGAAGGAACATGGATGGGTCTTAGTTAGTAAAAGTCTGACACTCCCTCCTGCTCAGCCCGGAGCGGGAAGAGTTATTTGATGACTACCCATCCGAAAAAAAAAAGGTTGTATTGATGATTTGAATGATTATAATTCTGTAACTCCATACGTTTTACTGGCGCGATTCATATTTTCATTAACTGACACTGACCTGCAAATTGCAATAAACGTAAGAAAATTTAAATTTCGCGGGCTACCCTTGCGCGTCCAACTTAATCTGAAATAATACAAGTTTAAAGGAACACCGACGTTAATACGGTTACCAGGTATTAAGAACATCATTCAAAGGGTTAAGAATGATGCAGTTGTACTGAATAGGTACGTGGTAACCGCTTCCACCATGTATCCTGTACCATGCACCCTGTTCCCGATACCGGTGGATAACATTTTTATTTCCTTTATTCACTTTCGGACACTAACGTTTATATTTTTGCTGTGTCAAATTGTGACGTGAGTGACATAAGCTTTGGATGCGTTCAGACGCGTAATTTAAACACGTCCACAGATTACCAAACAGAACATAGAGGTTACAACTGTAGACAAAGTTATGAAATTTTGTTTGACGGGTTCCGATCGGGCCTCGATCGAGGTGGGACAGTTGAGCTCCAAATATGCGGGCTTCGTTTGGAGCCTGCACAATATGGACGTTCAAGTGGTCTTAGTTAATTTACATTTTTAAATATTTCTTAAAAAAAAATATATATAAAAACATTTAAAAATATAAAAAATAGTGGTCCGCCGGTGTCGGGAGCAGGATCCAAGCTACCGGTGGTTAGGGCTCCAGAGACAGAAACCTCCTCACAATGCGAGCCGTATCGAGGAGTACTGCCTTCTGAATCAGGCCCTTGATCCAACCGCATAAGGAGAGCCTCGAAAGATGGTCGTCGAGGCTCTTGGCTATAAGGCCATTGGCCGTCAGGACAATCGGCACAATGATAGCTGAGTTCACATTCCACATGTCAACAACCTCGTGTGCTAAGTCGATATATTTTATTTGTTTCTCCTTCTCAGCTTTCACGAGGTTCTCGTCATGCGGGATGGTAACATCGATTATCATTACGCGGCGCGCTGATCGGTCTATCACCACTATGTCAGGCTTATTGGCGACAATAGTCTTGTCAGTGATGATAGACCGATCCCAGTACAGCGTGACATGGTCTTTCTCGAGAACTGGGTCGGGCAGATACTTGTAGTACGGTACCTCAGATTCCACAAGCTTATATTTCAAGGCAAGTTGCTGGTGAATAATCCTGGCTACTTGGTTGTGCCTGTGCAAGTACTCGCCGTTAGCCAGACGAGAACAACCAGAAATAGTATGTCTGATGGACTTACCTGGACGGTGGCCATGCCCGACACACATTTTTTATATTGTTATGGTTTTTCATAATGTTATAAAAAAAAAAAAAAACTGAAATTTGTAAAGAAATAAATAAAGGGAATTAAATTAATCCTATCACAGTCTTTTCACAAATTCCGCAAATTCTAATATTAGTGTCTTCCATTCCAATCTAGGGTTGGTACCCACAAGCGAGTTGAATAACGCCAGTATACGTAACATTACAGGCGAATGCTTCTGGTCAGCGAGCATCATTGATAGTTGGCCGATTGTATTTTCTGGACCCCTATGTTAGACGAGCGAGGCGTTGGCACCAACGTGCAACGTTGGAACCAATGTGAAGCGCCGGTCGTGAAGGATTAGCACACAAGCGCCTCGAGAAGCCGCTGCAATTAGTAGAGATTTATTTCCAGAGCCATTTGTCTGAGGGTGTAAAACCTTTGTAGTCTTGTTATAAGAAACGTATAACCAGGTTTTTATTAGTTATTATTGTAAAATTATCACTGGCTTCGGTGTAGGAAAATATCGTGAGGAAACCAGCACGCCTGAGAGATATTTCTTGACGGCATGTAAAGACAAGTCAGAGGCTCATGGTTGGCATAAAAACTCTGACACCAGGTTAGGCATTAACCACACATTTACGAAGAAGAATTAGTTTTTAAAAGCTTTAAATGATTAATGACATTTATTTTGCAAATAGGTTTTTACAAACAAGAACTTTCTCGCGTCCTACGGAGTTGAATCATTCATTCGACTGGTTCAGTTTTGATAGCAATATATAAATATAATCAGCATGATCTGATTTTATCCACCACAGCATGGCTGATAGGCCCAGACTTGGCTCCAGAAAGACACGTAAAAACCTTTTCAAATATCCTAGAAGCTACCGTACCACAACTAAAAAGGCTGAAATATTTTTGCAAAAAAAAAAAAAATTACTTCCGAAAAAACACGCTGAAAAGTGGAAAATAACTTTAATTTTTTTTTCGGACGTCCGTGACTTTTGTTTGTTTCAGTTACTTTTTTGTCACCGACTGCTTAAATGGGCTCACCGCGTGCACTTCTTTTACAAAATAAAAAAGAATCCCGTAAATTGGACCAGTTCTTTCTTTATCATGTGGTTGGTGCCTAATCTGGTGTCAGAGTTTTTAGGCCACCCATGGGCCTCTGACTTGGCTTTACATGCAGTCAAGAAATATCTCTCAGGCATGCTGGTTTCCTCACGATGTTTCCAATCACCGGAGCAAGTAATAATTATACAATACGCACATTAATCCAAAAAATCAGAGGCCTTGGGTTCGAACTACGAGACCTATGACTTGGCAGTCTGATGGTCACACCACTAGGCTATCACTGTTGCTGATCTGCACAGCACTGCAGCTGCACATCGAGCCAGTAATCAAAGAGAAAGCGGTATAAATACATGAAAAAAAACAGATGCTGGTGGAATCCATCACCTCTTCTTTTTTTTGAAGTCGGTAAAGAATCCACTTGTTTTATGAAACTGTTGCATAACAGGCATAAAAACGTCGACAGCTTACCTGAAATAAACACAAAACCAAAAGAAAAACAAAGCAATTTTATTTGAGTGACGAACGGAATATACGGTGGTACAGCAGTAAAATATTATACAGCATACAAAATATCGGGCAAGGACAGACATTCAGATAAATTAGACTTGTTTGTCACAACGTAAACTCAAGGTGACCCCGAAACGGAATTGTATGAGAGAAATTCTTGAACTGGTGTAAAGTTTTTGGGGATGTTATGTAAGTGTGATACAGGGTTTAACAAGGCCCCTAACAAACAAGCATTATGTACATCAAACTAAGTAACTTTACGCAAAAATTATTGCTGGGAAACGACTTTTTTTGGGGTGAAAAATCACGTTTTATTGTAGGACTCAAAACATCGTGCTGATGGATGGATTGAATAGTACGGGGGTCGTGGAGGTGCTTACAGTAAAAATTTTAAGTTAAAAACTTATAATTAAAAGAAAACTTGTGAAGAAGTTGGAACTTTGACCCCCAATATCTACGTAACAAGGAATGGTCTAGAACAAAAAAAAATATCACAATGACGGGGAGAATAAGTGCCTTTCGGCTTCGTTAAGGGTCTTGTTACACCCTTTATAATATTACAATTGTGTTACAAAAATATTTAGGGCTAGGTTTTGCTCAAGTATATTTAATTACCATTGCTTTCAAACGACTGACTGCTCTCATCTATCGTTGGTATAGTGGACGCAAGCGCGACCACTAAGCATGTGGTCCTGGGTTCCATTCCCGGGTCGGGCAAATTGTAATTGCCATCAAACGGGCTCAAATGCGGACTCCATGGCTGCTACAGAGAAATTCCTAATGGAATAACCCAATAACACTTTGTTTGACACGGGAATCAAACCCAGAACCTCATCCACAGTAATCGCGTTTGCGACCACTAGACCAACGAGGCAGTCTAAACAAGCTGCCTAGCCTTTAACTAACTATGTTGGGGTCGGCTTCCAGTCTAACAGGCTGCAGCTGAATACCAGTATTTTACTACATGGAGTGAGGAACCCCACAACCCAGTTAGTACCGGTTTAGACGATACCGCAGTTGAAATTTTCACAGATGATGTATTTCTGTTGCCGCTATAACAACAAATACTAAAACAGAATAAAATAAATAATTAATGGGGCTCCCATAAAACAATTGTTGAACGAAACCATTTCGTGCGCGGGTCCGTCTCACACTTGACCGGTTTTTTATATGTTTACATCCCATCATCATCTAGGTAATTCAATCCAAAACATCAAGTCGATGTGTTCAATGTAATAAATCGAATACCGACGCAAAAATTAATGCATCCCACGGGTAACGGAATACATTCCAATTTATTTGCTGTATTCCAAATTAAATATTTAATACGATTCTGGAATTGGAATTCAGGGCTATATACATTGATTATTATAATTATTTTGACATCCATTTTGTATTTATTGAGGAATTCCCATTTAATGTATCTATTATGAACATAACATCACGCCTGTTTCAGGGATTAGGCAGACTAGGGGTGTACCTCATACACACCCATAGATCACCAGTTATGTTTAAGTCCCATGTTATAGGGGGCGAGCCTATTGCCATCAATCGGGCACAAATCCAGACTCCGTGACTGCTACCTATTAGGAAAACATTGTTAAATGAATAGCTGAATCGCTGTCTGGTTATCTTTTAAAACGTGCCCATTTCAAGTCTTATGAGGATTTCCTCATTAAAAAAATGCTCATCAGGGGGGTATACAGGTCACTGAGATAAATAAACAGAGCTATACATGTCGTCTAGCGTCATCTCTTTCCCACACTGTAATGACAAATGCTTTAAGAGTGGAGGAAGAGCAAAGACATGCTGGATGGACTGTGTGAAGGATGATATGGCTAGAAAGGAGGTGACTGCTGAGATGACGAGTAATAGAGAGGTATGGAAGAAGAAGACATGCTGCGCCGACCACAAATAAGTTGGGATAAGGGCAGGAGAATGATGATGAGGCCACCAGGGCATTTTCCAATAGATTTAATATAATCATCATCAATCATAATCCAGGTTATGAACTATCTTTATGCCAAATTTCATCCCAATCCGGTCAGTTGTTCGTGACATCATTACATACATCCTCACAAATTTTCACATTTCTATTTATAAGTAGGAAGTGGGATTCTTTGCATTTATTTTTCAGCACAAATACTGAAGAGTTTCAAGAGTATCGATTTGACAATCGATACTCTTGAAACTGTAGAAATAGAACGACGAGATTGTAAATAAAATAGAAAACAAATGTAGGGTTGCGAAACAATGCGAGCAGGGGACCTCATAATATGAATCAAGATAAACATTTCAAATTCTTAAAATGGTCTTTATGGTTATAACTAAGTCCATTTTAGGCCCCCAGTTCAGTTGCAGTAAAAAAGTTAACAAATCAAGCTCTATTGGTTCGCAACAGAGTATAATTTCAAGCAGGTTTTATCACTTGATTTCTTCCTGTTTTAGAGTTTCGTGCCTCAAAAGGAATAACAGAACCCTTATAAGATCACTCTCTTGTCTGTCCGTGTTCACCACCGATTATCTCAGGAACGGGTGGACCTAGCAAATTAAAATGTATACCAGATACTGAGGTCTATAGTTCCTATTAGGTGTATAAAAATCAAGTTTCTAAGTCAACACGATAAAAAGATATTGGCAAATTTAGATTTTTACGAAAACTTTTAAGTACCTACCGACATTTACCTTAATTTTCAACTTTTTTTATTTTTCGGAATTTTCCGTTTACTTGTGCTGTAAGACCTTGCTTTTAACAAAAATTGTCAATTCTAGGTCAACGGGAAAAACCCTATAGGTTTTGAGTAGTTCCCGTTGACCTAAAATCATGAAAATTGGCAAAAAGCAAAGCGTTACAGCACGAATAAAGGAAAAATTCCAAAAAATAAAAAAAACGTTGAAAATTAAAGGGTGTCCTCATAGTTGACGCCAATAAAGATTTTTTTTAGATAATTGTACGGAACCCTTTGTGCGCGAGTCCAACACACACTTGGCTGGGTTTTATTTTCATCATATATCCCGAGGAATTGATGTCTCATTCACATACAGAAACTCATGTCTTTTTCCCCATGGAGGTAGGCAGGCACCACGGAACGCCACCTGCTACGATTCTTACATACTCCTTTCGCCTCGTCCACGTTCATACATCTGGTTGTACACTCATGCGGTTGCGGTCTCATTCAATGGAAAATATGAATTATTTCTTGTGAGTCTTGCTTCAAAACTTTTTATATTAGCTTCTTTTAAATGCAATCATCTTGCATGCAAGAATAACATTTATCTGCAGGTCAAAGACACTACAGATGGGTCATAAACACAACTACACCTCTACCTATCCCTTTTTTTCTGATGGGAAGTCATCAATTAACTCCTCCCGCTCTGGGCTGAGCAGGAGGGAGTGTCAGACTTTTACTGACTAAAACCCATACATGTTCCTTCTTTTGCTCTTTGTGTTCCAGGGCCGCGGTATCTCTTTCGAATAGTCCCGCAACCCTGGCAGGCATCGGTCCTTTCGGACCCCTTCCCGTTTGCTGACATCTCTTTGAGGCGCGCGTGGAACAAGAACGCGCCGTTGATACGGCCTGTCGTCATAAGACGGACGGACGGCGAGCTAGCCCATAGCTCATCGTCCACAAGCCCGCTCCCACGGCCACCACGTGGCCCCCGACGCCAGTTGCGTCTCCCGCGGCCTTACTTGGTATTTAGGTCATCTATCTAAACATCTATACAAATAAATAAAATTGAATTGTCTGTTTCTAATATCAAAACAACGGCTTTTAACTGAACGCTTATGAAAGTATATACGGAACATAAAACAAAAACACATTTTCTTCAATTTTTGTCTGTCTGTCGGTCTGTCTTTTGGTTCCAGCTAATCTCCGAAACGGCTGGACCGATTCTGACAGGAGTTTTACTGACAGATAGCTGATGTCATAAGGAGTAACTAAAGCTACTTTTATTTCAGAATTAGAAAGGGTTCCTTGCAAAAAAAAAACCTTGAAATTGGTAACAAAATTTGATTAAAAAATGAAGTTTTTTTTTTAATAATAATTTCATGTGAATGAAGGTCGCGGGCAATAGCTAGTTTCCCTCTAAAAGCTTGCATATTTTCAGCATACACTCCAAATTGCTGCCTTCCAGCAGATTCTAAAAGGACTGTTACTACCATAAACAAAATAGGGTAATGTAGACTCACAGGTAGGATTTAAATTGAGTTAAGCAAACCCAACGAAGCTTTTAGACTAAAAGCACCTATGTCTAGATAGGAGTTACCACGTATTCAGTACCTAATTCCGGAAACACGCATATAAATTTTTCATAGGAAATTTGAAATTTCTATGTGCGGGGGTTAGGCATGATGATTTCTGAATTGTGGTAATCGTGTGTGCGTTGGTGTCCACTCCAATGTCCATTTAAAAAAAAAGTAAAATATCTGCTATTACCTACATAAAAAAGATTTTCAAAGATTGTCACTACATCTTTGCTGATTTATTATCATTAATATTCTTTATTTATTTTCTTTACATATTATTTACATTTTTAAATATTTTTAGTAACAAAAACATTTAAAATATAAAAATTGTAGCCCACCGGCATCGTGAACAGGGTCCGAGCTACCGGTGGTCAGGGCTCTTGAGAGGAACCTCCGAACAATACGCGCTGTGTCCAAAAGTACTGCTTTCTGAATCAAGCCCTTGATCCTACTGCCAAGCGAGAGCCTCCTCAGATGTTGGCCGAGGCTATTGGCTTTTATTGTGTCTTATTAAAGTATTGAAAAATAAAACAAAATAAAGAAAATTTAAATAAGATACAGACAACACACACCCCTATTCGTTGACAAATTGATTGACAAATGAATGCCTTGGGCGTGCTGGCATGTGTTGTCAAACGGCGAGTGAAATACAGAGTAATATTGCCCAAAATGTATTACAGGCGCTTTTCAATGGAGTGTTAACATGCAATCGTATTTATGTGAAGAATATTTCTAAAAGAATTTGTGATGTATTTGAGCTTTTGATGTTTAAAGGCGCTGTCAAAATAATGAATAAGTGTTCTTAACAGGAATATAGCGCTTTGAGTTTAAGAAAACAAACACGACTACTGAAAAATCACGCTTTATTTAAATTGCGGACTTACAAGGTAAAATCGACTCCTCCTAATGTTGAAGTCAGTTAAAATTTAGTCCATGTGACCCGGGTTATAATAACAAATCGATTGACACCTTATTCATTAAAATCGGATGATGAATAGTTTAGGCACTACGGAGGAACATACGTAAATACAAACAAGTATACATACATAGACTGCTAAAATCATAACCCTTCCTTTTAGCTTCACCGTAGTCGGGTAAAAAGTTCAGCTTGGTAGAGCCTAGACTTATATCACAGATGTGCTCAAAAGAGGGAGCGCCTATACGCAACATCTTGACTTTATTATACTAAATACGGCCAATCCTAAAAGAACTGGAACAAAAAACAAATGCCTGCCTGCCTACTCCTCAAAAAGTACTAAACAGAACACGCCTCACTCAACTTTCAACTTTAACACAACAAGAAAAAGGTCCAAATTTCTATGCTAAAAGAAAAAAGGGCGTACCATACAGTCTAATTATTACTTTTGTCAAGAGAAAAGTTTATTAAAGCATCTTATAATGATGCTGCTAATTAACTGTCCCAGTTGAATGCTCGTTAAGAAGACGTCTTTTGAGATGAGAGGGATCTGTGATGTAATTATAAAGCTAGGACACCCAACGAAAAAAAGTACTAGGTGTTGCTAGCAACACAAGTTGTCTATGATAGTATAATATTATGTAATCTGTTTTGAAGACCTCCTTTTGTCTCTGAATGGTTCGTTCTCTCTTTTTCCTCAGACGCTGCGATCGCTAAGACATTGCGTCCGCGTAAAAAGTGTTAATATATAGCTTTGATTGTGCCAAGCTTGGAGTCCTTATTTATAATCAACCTTAAACAGTCCACACAACATCGAAGAATCAAACACTAGGTCCTTGACAGCTCAGCTAGTCTAGGGAAGTTCTGTCAAGTTACCTAGACGCGTTACTGTTTCAAACAACAGAGCGAAAAAATCCTAATTGCCTCTATTATATTATAAAAAAACGGCCAAGTGCGGTGCTTCTGTTCGCTCACTTGAGTGAGGTGAATTAGTGAGCTTTACAGAATAGTACTGATGTTTATAACTCAATCTTCTTTTTTTTTTTTTTTTCGTATGGGAAATCATCAAATAACCCCTCCCGCTCTGGGCTGAGCAGGTGGGAGTGTTAGACTTTTACTGACTAAAACCCATCCATGTTCCTTCCTTTGCCCTTTGTGTTCCAGGGCCGCGGTATCTCTTTCGAACAGTCCCGCAACCCTGGCAGGCATCGGTCCTTTCGGAACCCTTCCTGTTTGCTGACTCTCTTTGAGGCGCGCGTGGAACACGAACGCGCCGTCGACACGGCCTGTCGTCATAAGACGGACGGATGGCGAGCTAGCCCATAGCTCACCGTGCACAGGCCCGCGCTTACGGTGGCCGGGGGCCACCACGTGGCCCCCGACGCCCGGTGCATCTCCCGCGGTGGTTGGGACGTGAGGTTCTCTCCCTCTCACGTTCCGCAACCTCCTTCGCTAGCATGACTGCTTCGCAGAAGGAGGTGACGGCGTCCCATTCCATCTCGCTCAGGACCATGGATTGCCATGGTCCGGAGCGGGACGACCTTTCGCGTCCGGCCTTGGTTCAATAACCAAGGCCGGACGCGAGAGGTCGCTGCCGCCGATCGCCGCTACGAGGACACGGCGGTGCTCCGCCCACGCCGGGCAGATCTCCACCGTGTGCTCCACCGTGTCCTCCGGTCGATTCTCACAATGGTAGCACCCGGGCGTTTCCTCCCGCCCGAGTACACTCCATTACGTGGTATTTCCACGTAATACATTTCAACTTAGTTCGAGTTAATAAGGTTTTTTCTATTGTTTTTCAGCCAGTCTATCAGAAAATCTCGTACATTTCCAACAGAGAAGAGAGTAATAGATAAAATTTGATAAAGTGGCATGTAGGTCATTAGGTAGCTAAACGACTGAAATGTGCAGTTTAGGGTTAGTTTGATCCTGTATGAAGTTAAAACTTTACTGCTTTTTAAGTTTTGCTATGAATTGGGGTAACAAGAAAAGTTGTGTATATCTTGACAGTCTATTATGGTACAAATTCCAGCTACATGTCCATTTACATAGCATTTATATAATCCCCATGATATGGTTTATATGCCTTCTGTCTGCAAGAGAGTGTAGGCCGAAATCCACCACACGAGCCCTGTGTGATTCGGTGAGTGTCAAATTTATGTCATAGAATTTTTGCTTGTAGCATATGATGGATGCCTCACGATGTTTTCGTCCATCGTTGAATTCCATAAAATATTTCAAAATCATCATTATCCATAGCCTGACTTCAGCCACTGGTGGGTATAGGCCTCTCTTTGTATGTCCCAATGCTCCACGCTGCTTTGCCGGCCTCATCCAAGTTTTCCCACAATAGCAACAATGTCGTCTGCCCATCTCGCCGCCGGACGGCCAACACTTCTCTATCCATTCTTTGGACGCCACTCAGTACCAGCTTTACTCCACCTGCCATCACCGCAACTTCCTAGGTGTCATAAAAATCTTTCATATAATATTTACCTACTTACACTCGCCTAAAACGACAATCCTTTAAAGACTGATCTGTTCATAAACGATTTTAGTGAATAATTTAACCGTATTTTTTTAGCCAGAGAAACAAAAAAAGTTTTCACATCACAAATGCTCAATTAAAATGGGCTTCAAGTAAACGTAAATATCACTTCAGCTGAAACTCAAACCACTTCTAGGTCAAATAAAAAAAAACGTGTGATAAAATCAATTTACAAACAAAATGTCATGTTCTATGTTAAGGGGTTTGGTTTCCAAACTTAATCCTTAAAGTAGACCATGGTGGCCGTTACTACAACGAGCCCACCTCCCTCCAGAAGCAGATCAAACTTCCCGGTCTTCTCAGGACATCGGAAGGGATCTTGGTGTTATAAGAGTCTCCTCGCGGATTTGGGTGACGCCGGTGCACTCGAGGAGTACATGCGCTAATGTTTGCTCCACCTCCATGCACGCTCCGCACAGGGGACTGCCAGTGATATTTAAAGTATGGAAGCATTTGTTCAGCGAACTGTGTCCAACAAAATATCACTAAACCTCTTATTTATTTCTCAAAATAACTCGCCAATCCAATTTGTTTCAAAGAACATCAAAATAAAACTGGCCAGTACATAACAGGATACCATAAAATATTTACCGTATACCCACTGGCCCTGGGACAAGGTCCATATTGATGGAGGAGACCCCTAGACATTACTGCAGGATTTGAACACCTCATAAAAATTGATAAGGGCACCGACCGAGAAATGGATGGTTTAAGTTATGAGCGATTGTTATTTTTATTCGCCACATGTCAGTTCCAATAATTTCAGTAGCTAGGTGATCTGAGGTTGAGTAAATGTATAAAAGGTCAGGGGAATAATAAGGAAAAATTCTCCTTTCAAAAATCAGTAGAAAAAAAAACTGTCACTTAACAATATTATAGGAGCATAGTGAATCTCAAAGTTCACAAAACGACTTTGGTGGACTTAAAAAAAAACGACAAAAAGAGAAAAAATACTCTAGCTTCAGAAGTCAGTGAATTTTGTTGATTCAGTTTTTTGCCACCGACATCTCTGCAAGAGTTATTTTTCAATGCAAAAATGTTTTTATTTTTCCATTTTTAGTTGCATTATATGCAACTAAAATTAGCATATTTAACAATTCATGCATAGAAATAGAATAGAATATAATCCCCAATAAAATGAAATTTAAGCATAACTGGCAAAATTTGGGGGTTTTATACCCCTTCAAAGCATAAAAAATAAGTATAATGAAAATATATAATGCATAAGACCGGATCCGAAAAAAAACCAACTTATACAATAGTACGCGAATCTCCTACACAAAGACTTGCTGTCTATAATAGGAGAGTTACATTGTATATCTCCGAAGATCAGCATCAGATCTTCACCAAATTCTTCACCAAAACGGAACCATCATCATCATCTGTCTAGCCTTTTCCCTCTCTATATATCCTATTATAGGTATGTTGAGGTTTGTTTCCAGACTAACCGGATGCAGCTGAAACACCAAAACGGAACCACCGCGAAATAATACTCTTCCAAACAAAAAAAGAATCAAATAAATTGGTCCACAATTGACGGAGAAATCGGTTGACATACATACAAAAAATACACACAGTCGAACAAAGAACCTCCTCCTTTGGAAGTCTGTTAAAAATAAAATAAATACAATAATTATATATTTATTTGAGATTACAATGTACAACATAACAGAGCACAACAGACTAAAAAAGATTATTTACATTAGGAATTGATAAAAAAAAAAAACTTAAAATAACAAAAAAAAAAGTCGTCTTTCTTACAATAATGTTAGGTGTTATTCTCACACTATGTTATCTTTTGTGGTTTTTTTTCCTGACCTTGACCTTGACCCTAAGCTTTGACTTTCATAAATAAAACTTCCCCAAAAACCCTATTCATTATTAGTTCAACTTTAAATAAGACGTCCGATAAATACCAACAGTCCGAATCCGTAAAAAAAAACGTATACAATAGTATGCAAATCTCCTACACAAAATATTGGTCCAACCCCGCTGTGTTTTCATCACTTAAGCCGTCTATGTACCAAGAATTACCTTCACAGGAATTACGACAGGCTATTGGAAAATCTTTTTTTTTGTGCCGTGTAATAGTTGAATTAAAATTTATAAGGGATTTAGTGGTATACAGGGTGACTGGTGAAACAAAGAACATGTTGAAGTTGAAAAATATGAATATTATGTTTGACAAAATTATATTAATAGACCGTTGCTATTAGAGCGTTATTAACAACCCCTCTGGTCGATCTTTAGGATAAGCGGCACTTAATTGGTCCCAAGATGGGTGACAACCCATTACATACCAAGTTTCCCTCGTGCCTCGCAAAACACGTTAATCCGTTAGTCCTGGCTGGCATTTGCAGATACTGAATACCAATATTTTATATGAAACCATCGCTACCTTTATTATGAAATACAATTAATGCTTCAATTGTCTGACGTCAGGACATTCTGTCAGGCAACTATGGTTATTACTCTATTTCTTACGAATGTGCGCCATCTGTTGGGGTCTCCTTGCAGCCATGACAACACTATCGTCGCATCAGTCCAACAAAATATCTAACTCTTTGGGATGCGCGTCGCCTCACTTATATGCTTTAGAAACGTTGACAGGAAAACTGGAACTGGAACGTGGAAGGGATAATGCCTTGATAGTGGTGACCTTTGTCTTGGCAGCCATAATACCTGTCGAGTCCTGGGATCAGCTGATTATATACCTCTACAACCCAGTTAGTACTAGGTAATACGACATCCCTTAGTAAGACTGGTTGTCTGACTCTCATGCCACCTGTAACGACTGTCAAAAATCTACAAATGACCAACTGCTTAACGTGCTTTCCGAGGCACGGAGGAAACTCGGTATGTAATGGGTGGTCAACCATCCATAGACCAAACAACCCAAGTTGCTGTTATTATTTAACCGCGAGCTTCTGATATCAATACTTTAATTTGTTTACGTCCCTCGTTTACCCAGCCAAACTTTACGTTGTCCGACGATTAAGCCAATCGGATTTCTTTCAGAATTTCGATACAGATAGCGCAATCTTTCTCAATAGGATTTAGGGAAAGATAGCATTATTGTAATCGCTTTTGTGGTCGAAGAAAAGGTTTGACCTTGAAGATTTATGGGATAAATGAATGTTGCTCGAATTGGTTGGCCTTTATTTTTAGTGGTTGATCCGTTGATTGAATGTTGGATTTTCATTTGTCGTAGTTGAATTTGAATTTCTATAGGCAATTTCTTCGTCCAAACCGCTCTATCTCGTGCGATCTCTGATTATTTTCATCTCGCAAACAAGATCAGATCGTCAAACCAAGATTTTAACTATTCATTATGCTTAAGAGTTCTATATTTTATACATACTTACTGTATTATTTATGAAATACCGCGATCCCAGAAAAAAAATGGCATTTTGAACAGCCGCTCCATACGCAACGCACTATGTATATAAAACGGCGCGCGATGATTTAGTTGATTTATTGCAACAATTTTTATAAGTTGTAATTGATTATTTTTATTCTGTGGTTTAAAAGTTAATTTAGAGCGGTTAACACCGAATGGGGTTGTGAATGTCATGGCGGCCGTGACAGCGCTTTTGATGTGACTGTCACCCGGTGGTCACGCACAAATCCATTGGCCCTAAACTCATAATTATTGTAATTTGGATTCAATCAGTAACTATCATTGTATTCTCAAATTATTTTGATAATGTTCCATTGTAATCTTTGTAATTATATCACGTGTATTATTCTGCACGTATTATTTTTCAACCACCTACACATACACGCCCGTAATGGAGGAGCAACAATTAATAACGAATAAACAGCGACACGTGGTGTCTCAGTCGCTCGAAAATCCGATATATATATGCATCCAAATATCCGATCTCTAATTATAACTGTTGGTGGAATTACTACCCATTTGAAAGCACAATCAATTACTAACCCACTCAGACTTCGCACTCTCGTCATAAAGATGTCTCCATACGACACTTAGGAACTTATAACGTTACTATAGTGCACTCAGACTATTAGGTTGAACGTCGTTGGTGACATTAGATAATATTAGGAGCGCGCTTGCTAGGTGTGTCACCTACTTACTAAAGTTAAGTTAAAGTAAAAATATTTATGTGCAATATTCTGCTTTTTGACTTTTAATTTACTCGGTTACTCTGAAATTGAGTTACAAAGGTCTGATAATAATGGGCAGTCGATCATGTAACTTAGAGTGCAAGCGCCAGGGTTGTCCGCGAAATTCAAATATTGTTACGTTTTTTGCAATTTGCAGGTCAGTGTCAAGTTGTATTTTTCTCATTTTTCATCAACATACAACCTGACACTGACCTGCAAATTGAAAAAACCGGCAGAATGCGAGTTGGAATCGCGTACGAAAGGTTTCGTACGATAATCCAAAAAAAAAAAGTTTTTTGTATTCCTCTTAAATATTTAATTCATTATGTTTTTAGTATTTGTTGTTATACCCCACTTAAATATTTACTTCATTATGTTTTTAGTATTTGTTGTTATACCAGCAACAGAAATACATCATCTGTGAAAATTTCAACTGACTAGCTATCACGGTTCATGAGCACCCTGGTGATAGACAGCCAGACAGACAGACGGACACGGACCGTGGAGTCTTAGTAATACTCGTAGGGTCCCGTTTTTATCCTTTGGATACTGAACCCTAAAAAACGTAAGAAAATTTGATTTTGCGAGCTATCCTGGCACTTTCACCTTGATAGTATTCAGCAGCTCTATAAAAATGTATATTTTACATGGAGCGACTACTTATCTGACCTCCACAACCCAGTAAGTTCTGGGTAATACGATACCCCTTTTTTTTTTTTTTCGGGTGGGAAATCATCAAATAACCCCTCCCGCTCTGGGCTGAGCAGGAGGGAGTGTCAGACTTTTACTGACTAAAACCCATCCATGTTCCTTCCTTTGCCCTTTGTGTTCCAGGGCCGCGGTATCTCTTTCGAACAGTCCCGCAACCCTGGCAGGCGTCGGTCCTTACGGACCCCTTCCTGTTTGCTGACTCTCTTTGAGGCGCGCGCCTAGGTACGACTTTTTCAGACTTTTGGGCCACTGACTATCTAAAACTACTGTCAAAGTTCTACAAATGACAGCTCGGACCAACGGCTTAACGTGCTTTCCGAGACACGGAGAAGTCTCGGTACGGGTGGTCACCCATCCGCAGAGCAATCTGATAATTGAACCGAGCGGCTATTCATATTTAGCCACAAGCATCTCGTACTATGCCATCAATGTATTTGAATACCTGGTACTTCCCTTTGATCTTTATCAAAAGGCTGTTCCAGTTACCAATATGTTCCAAAACATTCAGTCAATTGTAGTGATTCTGTTGAAAGGTATACAGGATGTAGCAGGACCCTTCACGAAGCCGTCAACCAAGCATTATGTACATCAAACTAAGTAACTTTACGCAAAAATTATTGCTGGGAAACGACTTTTTTTTTTCGGTTCTAAAATCACGTTTTACGGTAGGACTCAATGTAACGCACTCAAAACATTGTGCTGGTGGATGGATTTAATAGTATGGGGGTCGTGGAAGTGTTTAAAGTAAACATCTTACATTAAAAACATGTATTTAAGAAAAAACTTCTGAAAAAGTTGGAACTTTGACCCCCAATATCTCCGTAACTAGAAGGTTCCCAGGTATGGTCTAGAGAACAAAAAAATGATTGTAATGACGGGGAGAACAAGTGGCTTTCAGCTTCGTTAAGGGTCTTGTTACACCCTTTATAGGAGTTGACTGGTGCATAATAGCTGTGACGTCAGTATTTGCCAACGCAGTTTGCGAATGTGGGATGAAGCCTTTGTGCCAAGAGCAGAGCATTTCTATGCGGTTTTCGATCGAAAATAGACTCAAAATACAAACAATAAGCTACATATTATGACGTAATAAAATCTAGGTAACTTATACTTGTATGTTATTTAAGTTACCCAACTTATACTATTGAGGAGCTTAAGGCTAAATAATAAGAACCGCTCGGGACGATCTTCAGGTTAAGCCGCGTTTGCCTAGGTTGTTCCGTGGATGGGTGACCACTCATTACATACAATCACAAGCACGCTAAGCCGTTGGTCACGGTTGTCATTTATAGAGAGCCGAGGCGATGCTGATCTCATTCCAATGCTTGTATGAGCTTACGTATGCTAGCCGCAAATGGTGACCTTTCAAGCCGTGGGTTTCATTCCAGCCAATCGTCAAATCTCATGTCACCCGTGATTGGCAGTTGAAAATAGGGCAACCAATCACAAAGGCTTACCTACATTGTGTTGTGACTTACTGTGATTTATTTATCACTTCAGATATAGGTAAGTGAATACTTGTAGAGCTGAAATAATTTGCTAGCTATGTTAAGTTTCAAGGATTTTTTGATTTATGTCAGATTCTTCTTTATTTTTTGTGTGGTTAGTCCATAACCTGGTTTCAGAGTTTTTATGCCACCCATGGGCCTCTGACTTGGCTTAACATGCCCTCGAGAAATATCTCTCAGGCATGCTGGTTTGTTTTAGTCACGATAACATGTTTTCCTTCACCGAAGCAAGTGATAATTGAAGGGTGTAACAAGACCCTTCCCGAAGCCGAAAGGCACTTATTCTCCCCGTCATTGCGATCATTTTTTTGTTCTAGACCATACCTTCTAGATACGGAGATATTGGGGGTCAAAGTTCCAACTTTTTCACAAGTTTTTTTTTAAATACGTGTTTTTAATGTAAGATTTTTACTTTGAACACCTCCCACCCAACCACCACAACCCCCGTACTGTTCAATCCATCCGTCAGCACAATGTTTTGAGGACGTTACATTGAGTCCTAACGTAAAACCTGATTTTTCACCCCAAAAAAAAATGTCGTTTCCCAGCAATAATTGTTGCGTAAAGTTACTTAGTTTGATGTACATAATGCTTGGTTGACGGCTTCGTGAAGGATCCTGTTACACCCTGTATACTCGTACAATACGCATATGAATCCGAAAAATCAGACGTGCGTGTCTTGGGTTCGAACTCGAGCCCATGGATTGGCAGTCCGACGTTCACATTATAAGTGGTGGCTATCACTGCTTTTACATGACAGATTGACTTTTAAGATCATCATCAAATCTATTGTCATTTGAGTTATCGGGAGTAGATTTTGCTGAAAACAAAGGTTTATCTATAACATACAAAAACCACGTGGCATTTTGTTCGTAATTGCTGATCTCCGAAACAACGCAACCTATTTCAATGAAATTTTGTGAATTTGCATGATGCAGTTTTGGAGACGATAGGTGCCATCGTGCAAAGCTGAGGCGCTCCGCCAGTGATATTAAAAAAAACCTGTGGGTGCAGCGTGATTTACCCGTCGATCCACATCGTTCGGGCCCTGGACGTAGACCAATGAGCGAAAATTGTAGAAGCTTGCTGGCAGTGGCGTGCCTATGTAATTCATTTGATCTCTGAAGACTGTAAGGTGACATCTGTTTTTAATTATTGACATTCCAATTCCTCATGTTTTTTTATTTTTTTTTTATTTAAATTTTATTTAAAGTATATACTAATTTGCACGCCTGTTAGGGTAGGATATGATCCTGAGCTTTATTGTTGTATTCTATCCTTTTTGTGTACCCATCTTGAAGCAAAATAAATGATTTGATTTGATTTAGGAGTCAACAATACGGCAAGGCCATAAGACATGCAGACAGTTCATAAATAGGTTATGAGAGCAAGCCAAGTTTCAAGCTGGAGTCTACTAGATGCGGCGTAGGGTAGGAGGCAGGCGTACTTGTGTCAATCCTAAGCGGAGGCTAACATCCGTCAGTAGACGTGTTTCGGCTGAAATAATGACTTTATAGATTCCCTCATCGATCACCATTTTTAGATGTGGTTTCTCACACAGAGTCTTGTCGAGTATTCATTTTTTGTTGTTGTTAAATATTACTAGCATATCCACATAGACATAGAAGAAAAATAAGTAGTATAGAAGGTAAGTTATACATAAACTACGAAAGCAATGTGTATAATGATATGGGACTGTGCAAGCTTCTTTTACCAAATGAATAAAGAATCACGTAAATCAGACGGGGATCGCGAAGTTACGAGTATTAGAAAGAAAAACAGCTGAATTGATAACCTGTTGCTTATATGAAGTTGGTTAAAAAACGAAACGCGTGGAATCCGCGCGGTTTTAAAACCGTTTCGTTCGCCTGAACGAAGGCGTACATCGCTAATCCAACAAGAACATCGTTGACACGCAAGAAGCGTCTATCACATTTCTCTCACGTACGAAATTAAATTGCAAAGTAGGCATAAACATTTCATTCATGCTTCTTGAGTTTCACAGATGCTTATGAGGAATCCTTGAAAGTAATTAATGTGAACAGTTGCTTTACCAAAATAGACCCTACAGAAGGTCAAAAAGAAATTCCCAGCAATTTTTTTTTGCGTGGAGAACTTATTTTGATGTATAGAATGCTTGGTTGACGTCTTTGAGGAGGGTACGCTTACACCTTGTCTAATGTGGGAACAGGAGTACGCACATAGAAAGATAAGTTAATTGACTTATGCGGAATTTAAAGATTGAGAATTTAATCCAAAAGATTGCCGTATTGGTCGAGTGGTTGCAAGCGCGACTGCTGTGCATGAGGTCCTGGGTTCGAATCCCGTGTCGGGCAAAGTGTTATTGCGTTTTTCCATCAGCTAAATACCAGTGTTTTACTTGGAGCGACTGCCTATCTGACCTCCACAACCCAGTTAGTACTGAGTAATACGATACTCCTTGGTAAGACTGGTTGTCAGACTTTTTGGGCCACTAACTACATGTAACGACTGTCAAAGATCTACAAATGACAGCCGAGACCAACGGCTTAACGTGCTTTCAGAGGCACGGAGGACACTCGGATTTAGTATTCCATACGCCATATTTATTTTTGGTCTAGTAGTCACAAGCACAACTGCTAAACACGAAGCCCTGGGTTCGATTCCCGGGTCGGGCAAAGTGCTATCGGGTTTTCCCTTCAGAAATTTCTCAGAAGCAGCCACAGTGTCTGGATTTGTGTTGATGGCAATAGGCTCGCCCCCTATTACATGGCACTGAAAAACATAATTGGAGAAATGTGGGTGTACTGTTAGGTACACCTCTGCCTAAACCTTCCGGAATTACAGGTGTTATGTTATGTTATGTTATGTATAATCTAAGCAAAGTAAACAATTTGTCTATCTGGGGTAATTGCCCAGAACGGCCAATGGAAAAGACGGCCTTGAGTCCCCGACTGAAAATACTCTCCCATTGGATGCTGAAGTGGTGGGAATTCATTCAATTCAAATTCAGACTCAGTATTAATAGGGAATTTTAGCGTACTCTATTTCTTTTCTAGATCTCAGAGAATACTTACGTGAACATAACATCACGCATGTTGCCGAAGGGTTTAGGCAGCGGTGTACTTTTATTTATTTATTTAAGCAAAACAAACAGTAGCACAATAACAATTAGTCATAATATCTTAATATATAGCATATTTGTAGCATATAGCATAACATTTTAAAACAATTATGCTACCCACTACGTTCTCCACAGATTACAATTTAAATTATTTAAAACTATAGCTAGTAACAACACAAATACAATACATAAACAAGGGTCATTATGATCCTGGAACTAATATCTGGACTTATTATAAATATTGTATAAACTTAAAAGAAAAAAAAAAAAACAATAAGAAAAAAAAATGTGTACTTATTATTACAAACACATTTCTCCAGTTGTCAAAGCCCCACTTATGTGCGTGCGTTTTCGTTGTATGGGCCTTCTGTAGATTATATACTCCGTGGTTGCTTGCCAGGATAAATTTCACTGTTTTTAAACACGCCGAGAGAATTTGGCATAACATGGCGCGCGCATAATTTTGGCATAAACATGCTGAATTAAAGTTTGGCTGTTAGATTATAATTCTGTGTTAGTTGTGCATTTGTTAAGATTTTGGACGGTGAATTTCACAGTGTTAAATTAGGTTCATTAAAAATTTAATTTTTTAAATTTTAACTTCTCCAAAATGAGAATTCCAATGACCATCAAAGATATTTGAACATTAACTGTGGTAAAGGCCAACAGAGCACATACTGGTTGCAGCCGCTCCATATTGAATAGTGGTATTCAGCTGCATCCGGTTAGACTGGAAGCCGACCCTAACATATTACATATTAACATTACGCAACTAATACCCGGACAATAAGACAGAAGTGGTAGGTGTACAGTGTACACTTACCAAATGTCTCTAAAACTCTCTTCTAGTAGTTAGTTCGATAGGACGAGCCTATGCCACCAACCGGACACAAATCCAAATTCCGTGCTGCCACTTATAAATCCCTGATGGGAAAACGTAATAGCGCCTTGCTCGACCCGGGAATAGAATCCAGCACCTCATGCAGTCCTTATAAATAGTTACGTTAATTCTCATAGCATAACATCAGTTAGGCAGAGGTGTACCTAATAGTACACACACGTTTCGACAGCTATGTTTAAGTACCATGTAATAGGGGGCGAGCCTATTACCGTCAACCAGGTACAAATCCAGACTCCATGGCTGCTACTTAGAAATTCCTGATAGAAAAACCCAAAAACTCTTTGCCCCACCCGGAAATCGAACCCAGGATCTCACACTTAGCAGTCACGCTTGCGACCACTAGACTAACGAGGCAGTCGGCAATTCTCGTCAACTATAATTACTACCACAGCAACATACAATTCGTCAAATATTAAGATTCCTAAAATACATAATAGAATCTCATATTAATAAATATTACACACACATGAATATTCCAACAAAACAGAGCGAATATCATTCTCGTAATCGTGCATTGTTGTCATAATAATTGTTTTGTTACTATGTAAGTACCCAAATAAGTACTAGTAATTTATCAAGATATATGATGCCAGTATATGCTGGTCTCCCTTGGTACAAAATTCCAATACAATGCGAGGTCTGGTTATACTGAAAATGTATAACCTGATGTGTCTACCTACATACGTATATACACGACGATTTTGACAAACTATAAATCAGTATCAGTCATCAGTATAAGCTGATCACTCATATCAAGGATAGACTATACAGTGCGAGGTCAGGTTGAGGTGGTAATACGTATACAGGGTGTAACAAGACCCTTCACGAAGCCGTCAACCATGCATTCTTTACATCAAACTAAGTAACTTTACGCAATAATCATTGCTGGGGAACGACGTTTTTTTTTGGGGTCAAAATTCACGTTTTACCGTAAATCTCAATGTAACGCACTCAAAACACTGTGCTGATGGATGCATTAAATAGTACGGGGGTCGTGGAGGTGCTTTAAGTAAAAATCTTACATTAAAAACATGTATTTAAAAAAAAAGTTGGAACTTTGACCCCCAATATCTCCGTAACTAGGTTCCCAGGTATGGTATAGAACAAAAAAATGATCGCAATGATGGGGAGAATAAGTGCCTTTCGACTTAAGGATCTTGTTACACCCTTCATAGTTTCATGTATTGTTATGTGTATGTTTGTTTATGTGTATTAATACAGGATTGTTCGAAAGAGATACCGCGGCCCTTGAACACAAAGGGCAAAAGAAGGAACATGGATGGGTTTTAGTCAGTACAAGTCTGACACTCCATTCCTCATAATTATGTTGCACAATCTATCGAAAAAAGTAAATTTACCGACAATACTAGTGGCTTACCATGGTCTAGTGATTTCCATCTTAAGATTTGGTATAATATTCTGGGGTCACTGTAGTGAACGAGAAAGCATCTTCAAAGCTCAAAAGCGCTGTCTGAGAGCTATATTTGGTATAAAAGTAACAGACAGTTGCGTACGTATATTTAAGTCTCATAAATTATTAACCTTCCCATGCCTTATATCCTTGAAGTAGCAATATTTGTAATAACAAATCGATGTCTATTTGCAACTTTAATAGAAACTAGAAAACGAAGTACAGCTATGAGATCTCAATAGGTACCGGAATCTATTTAAGCACGGGCGTATTTAAAACTAGCTTACTAAAAAGGAATGTGATTTGTGTGACTCCTGTAACCTAATAAAATTCATGACCAAATTAAAAATTTACCACTGCAAAAATTTAAACAACGTTTCACAAAATTACTTGTAGAGAAATGTTATTATTCTGTGCAGGATTTGTTAAATGATAATTTTTTGTAATAAACATTTGCATGCTATATTAAGGCAGAATGTACATGGATCCTATGATATTATTAAGAACTTATTTTTATGTACCTACATTCTAAGCAAATAAAGACCTATTCTATTCCACTCCGCCCAGAGTGGGAGGGGTGATTTGATGACTACCCAACCGAAAAAAAAAGCAAGTTAGTTTTTTTTTGGTGTGCCACCCCATGAAGTAATACAGTATTGAATTATAGTTTGACAAAGGGCGAAATAAACTTGTGCACGTGAAAGCGTTATCGAGTGTAATCAGGCCGATAGTAAAATTAAGATGATGATATTGACTGCAGTCGATAGCTTTGAATAAATGAATGTATCCATGTCATAATCATCATCATTTCAACCGAAAGACGTCCACTGCTGGACATAGGCCTCCCCCAATTGTCGCCACACTGACCGGTCCCGTGCGACTCGCATCCAGCGGATCCCCGCAACCTTCACCAGGTCATCGGTCCACCTAGTGGGAGGCCTTCCAACGCAACGTCTTCAGGTTCGCGGTCACCACTCCAGACCTTTTCGGCCCCATCGGCCATCCGTTCTGCGAGCAATGTGCCCTGCCCACTGCCACTTCAGTTTGGCAATTCTTCCAATGGTATCCATGTATAATACTGGTATTCAGCTAGGTCCGACTGGAAGCCGACCCCAAAATAGTTGGGAGAATGCTCAGTAGACGAGATTTAGCCATATGTCGGTCGTGCATCTATCGATCAATATTCGGATGCATATTTACCTACCTAAAGTACATTTTTTTCCGGCTATAAAGGGTACAAAAATGTGGAAGCGGCTTCTTATAATATTTTTTTTTCCCTATGGCGAGGAATTTGTTATAAAATATAGTGTGTCTAATGTAGTGTTCATAAGAATAATATATGTTTCTATTCTGTTTAAAACTAGGCAAGAAATTTTTGAAATAACTTAAAAAGTTGCTTCAAGCGGTGTTTGTTTATTAGCCATCAACGGATTTTATACACGCCAATACGACGATGTGAGATCCGTTTCACCGCCCGAGCGCGCAGACGAGTAATGTCATGTGATGACCGCCTAATTCTATCTAATAAAATTTCACCCTCTATATATATTTTTGTGTGAACAAAAAAAAACACCACTTCAATAAATTGATTGATGTACTTGTAATGGTTACAACAATTCATGAATATAACAATAAAGTATAGAAAACGATTGATAAAGCGAATAACTTTTGCTGAAATCCTAGAGTATGATTGATCGATTTTATGGAGTTTACCGATTATGGATTCAGTCACTTTTTTAAATAGACCTTATCATCTGTTCTCATAACAAATATCGCCGGTGATTGGTGAATATGTAAAGCTGTCAAGGTTAAGAGCGTTACCGTCTTACGTACAAGCTTTGAACTCATTTGTTTTCGAAATGACAACCGATTCTAATGAAACTTCGTACGCATAAGCAAGATACATCGGTCTAAAAACTGACAGAGAACATTTTCGACAAATAGTGTTACAGCTAAATTAGACCAATTTTAAATTTGCCATAGAAACAGACATTTCCAATTATCTTTTTTTTTTTAAAAGACATGTCGAAAATGTTCTCCGTCAACTTTTTAGACATATTATGTATCTTGCTAATGCGTAAGAAGTTTCATTAAAATCGGTTCGAAATGTCGTAAGACATTAACGCTCATAATGCCACTTCGAATTATAATCGGAATTATCCTAAAAGATGAGGCAGAACCTTCAAGAAGTGTGGGTGGAATAACAACAATGTTCTCAGGGCTAATGCTCTGATTGGGGAAAAGGTAATTTCCTGGACTTTGATTGTAGTAAAGGACAATGACCAAAAGTGGTACCAAAAAGTCTCATACGTCAAGATCAAAATTTAAAAATAATTATTTTCATATTTTTTTACGAGATTACGCGTCATGGATCTGATTTTTGAAAGGAATTTAATTTAAAGTATGAAAATTAAATAAGTCCGATTTTGGCGATATTGACTTTCCCTATTTTCAAAACACCTAAAACATGCCGCATATTTGAGCCTTACAGGCATTTTCGTATCTTATTCCGTTCCAAAAAGATAGCCATTTTTGTCGGACAGATGGAATAATAAATATCTTCAGACAAACACTATTTTTTTAAAGGAAAAGTAAATAACTCAGTAAATAAATCAATAACTGTGGTCAATAAGTTGAATGTCAAATAAATTGAATAACATGAGTTGTTGAATTTTTCCTCAACTTAAAAATTCTTTCACAAAACTAACTAAGTTCTAGGAAAACTAAATAACTCTTTTTATTTAATTCTGCTTTTCAGAATTCTGATAAAACGTACCTAATTTATAAATACTTGATGTTATCTATTTCTTCTACAACTAGATAATGATTAATTATAAGATGCTAGGCAAAAGAAATTAAAGAAATTAAGTTATTTATAATTGCCATAAAACAAAATGCACCTGAGGAAAGTTATCATTAAATTTGTACGAGAATTTTGGAAAAAATACCAGATGGGTTGTTGGTTTCTGATGTTCCTAAGCTTCCTGAGCATGACAGATTTAAGATAATTACATGCGAATCGGCTCCAGCATCAATAATGGCTAGTGAAATTTTACTAATAACATTAACCCACCCCAATCAGCACCTATGCCTGTAAATGTCATTATATATTATTATATGTCATTATATGGAGTTACATTTTTATTTTGTGTTTTGGATCTTGCCCGTAGCATAATTCCCTTCCAATCTATTATAGAATACGTGTCTGTGTACCTTTTTTCTTTTTCTATGGCACTATGCATTGAATCTACTTCCATAAAACTATGACCACTTTCTATCTAGAAAGACGTATCTACTTCTGTTCTAATACTTTGATTGTCTCATGCGTATGTACTAAGTACAACAAAAATGCTGCTATGTACTGATTTCGGTTTTGTTCCGAGGAATACGATAAATGAGGTTTATTTTGCAAATAGGTTTTTAAAAACATTTTACACGTCTCTTTTTTTAAACTAGATGGGGCTGGTGTTTCGTACCTGACTACTCTGAGAAGAAACAGCCGAAACAAACTCAGAGGTCATAGTCTCTTTTAAAGTCCAGACATAATCTTGGTTAACTCACATGAGGACTATGCAGATTAGTGTCTGAGATGGTCTCTTGAAGAAAGAACCACACAGATTTGAGTGGACCTGTCCAAGCATTTGTCAGTTATCGTGTAGCTCGACTTATAACTCAAGGAGCTCAACGACACGACGAACAATACCAAAGAAAGGACATTTGGGTAGGTAATAAATGTTGACGAATGTTGTACTTCTTCCGACTTCTTTTTATCCAGCTCTTTACAGCTATAAGATCTATTTAAATCTATAGGCTCTTTGTAAACCAGGGAGACCGACTAGGAGAACTACAAACTCTGAAATGCCAACTATAAATACTGAAGTTCTTCCCCGGGCATTTAAACAATGTCTTCCTATATCAAAACAAAAAAAGAAAGACCTTTTACAGCTCTGTAAGAAAAATATAATTCCTTAAGAGCTTCACGGCTGGTACGAAAGTTTACCGTGTTTAAACGAAGACCAGGGTTCACCACGCTTCACTGATTCATCTGAAGTCGATGAGTAAGCTTATTTTGGCCCCCTGCTCTACATATTGCTGAAAACTAAAATATACTTTTAAGCCCTAACAGCTTGAATAAAATGAATTTACAATAGGGTTTATACATTGTTAAATTAACATGATGTTTATTTTTAGTCATGTTTTTTAATAAATTTGTTACTTAATTCTAAATTATACTTTTTTTTAAATTTGTTATGGGTTTGCTCTTGACTCTAGTCTTGACAGAGACAAAGTCTACGATGGAGCGAGCTTACCCAGAAGGAGCCTGTTCACTCTAACTTTGAAGGGATTACTTACGCTGTGTTTGAAGTAATGGGTACCTATGTTTATGTCTTTTTTACAAGTTTACATTTAAGTATTGATTAGGTACATGACTGTGTACCTAATCAATCTTCAATTGTACTGAATTTAAATTATGTTTTATTTTGTTGTGAAGGTATTTTTAGTTCTAAGTAAATTGATATTAGAAGTTGTTGATTGGTGTACTCAATGTACCTGATCAGTGTCATATTATTTTTTGAGTTTTGAGTTTTATTTAGGTTGTGTTTTACTTATCTTATTACGAAATATTTTTAGTCGCTTTAAAGTTTTATAATGATTGCTTTACCTTTGTTTTGCTGTTCATTTTTTAGTTGAGTGCTGACCTATGGCTTAGGTGCAAACAATCTTATTTTTTTGAGTTTTAGCACAGAATAGGATTATAGTACTGTTTTAATTATGTTTTGATTTGATACAAACTTATATTTTTTAGTTCTAATTCTTCTGAGCGTGTCGATGGCAAAAAGTTCAAATGTGTTTAGCCCAAAACTCAGCCACGCGAACCCCGCTCACTGATGCAGTGAGTAGGTTATCAGGTGCGCAGGTGATAGGGCCTGCGGTGCAAGATGGAAGGTGGGCCATTGTCTGTGGGGAGACGCCGCATACGCACTTGAGGTCTGAGCCGGAATGAACCCCCATCTGCAGAGATTTTCTTTACTCCGGCTGACTTGGGTTCGAAGTCTGTTTAGAGATTTCCAAGTCGGCCACGGCAACGCTTGCCCATGTGGAAGGTTTTCAGATGGATCGATGTAATTGTCAGGAGGTTTAAACCGCTCCCGCCAGAGATTGCACCTAGCTGTGGAGGCGTTGAAATTTGCTGGGCTAGCTGGACCCACGCACCCAAGAAAACTTTTACGGCTTTTCAGCCTCTGGCGCACTGAGATGTAGCTGTGCATTGGATGGCGTGAGTCAGCTTGTAGCTTCGTCCGCTCTATTCAAATTAAAATGGATATATTGGCTTCAAGACACAAAAAGAAAGACTTTCGCGGGTTTTGGAAACACACCAAAAAGTTAAACCCCAAGCCGGGCATTCCGGTGAGTGTCGATGGTGCCCGGGGGGATCGCAAACCTGTTTAAGGAACATTTTAAAATACTACCTTCGAAGGCGGATGTTAGTGGTATCGTTGCTGGGGCTGTTGTGTCAGATGTGCCTGCTCGCATTACGGCTAAGCAGATTAAAGCAATAATTAAAAATATGAGACGCGGCAAATCGCCGGGACATGACAGCCTTAGCATAGAGCATTTTGAGCATGCCGGACCGCATCTCCCACGACTGCTAGCGTTATTGTTCACGTTCTGTATCCAACACTCCTACCTACCCGCGGCGTTGATGGGAACGGTGGTTGTACCAATCCTGAAAAATAAAACCGGTGACGCCAGTGACAAGGGTAATTACAGACCGATCTCACTGGCGACTATTACGGCTAAAGTAATTGACGGTGTGTTTGAGAGTCAAATTAGTAAACATCTTAAAATACACGATGCTCAGTTCGGCTTTAGGCCACAGTTGTCAACTGAATGTGCTATTTTGGCCCTCAAGCATACTGTCAGGTACTATACGGAGAGAAGTACGCCTGTATATGCGGCATTTCTATACCTTTCCAGGGCATTTGACCTCGTAAGGTATGACGTCTTGTGGTGTAAGTTGCGCGAAGCGGGAGTGCCTGACGCCATCACAAATATGTTTCAGTATTGGTATGGCCACCAAACCAATCAAGTTAGATGGGCCAACGAGTTGTCTGAGGAGTACAGTTGGAATGCGGGGTGAGACAGGGTGGATTGACCTCACCAGCGCTTTTCAACCTGTATGTTAACCAACTGATTGTCGAGCTCAGTAGCACTCTTGTTGGTTGTTCTATTGACGGACTGTGTGTCAATAGTATTAGCTACGCGGACGACATGGTGCTGCTGAGTCCGTCAATTAGCGCACTCAGAAAGTTGTTGACGGTCTGTGAGGCCTACGCAGAAGCGCACGGACTTGTGTACAACGTGCAAAAAAGCAAACTGCTTGTGTTTAGGGCGAAGCATAAAAAACCAGCAAATAATATGCCACCGGTTATGTTAAGGGGTGTGGCCCTTGAAAGAGTGCTAGATTTTAAGTACTTGGGGCACATTGTTACGGAAGACTTAAAGGATGATGCTGATATGGAAAGAGAACGGAGGGCGTTGGCTGTCCGATGCAATATGTTGGCCCGCAGGTTCGCACGTTGTACACCAGAAGTAAAAATAACTCTTTTCAAGGCTTTCTGTCAATCTTTATACACGTGCACTCTGTGGGTTCGATATACGCAGAGGGCATACAACGCCCTCAGAGTTCAGTATAATAATACTTTCAGGATGTTGTTGGGGCTCCCACGTTACTGTAGCGCGTCAGGGATGTTTGCGGAAGCACGTACTGATGGTTTCAGTACCATCTTACGTAAGAAGACTGCTTCTATGATGCGCAGAGTGCGTGGGAGCGGCAATGACATTCTGAAGGTCATTAGTGATAAGCCGTGCTGCACCATTATGGCGCATTGGGTACGTGTACATGTACATATACCTGGTGCGTCTGGTGAGTGCAGCAGATATATGAATTAAATCTTGTTCTTCGTCTGGTACTAACATAGCTTATAAGTAGTGTGTATTACTAACATCATATGGATCTCGGTCTGAAATAAAGTATTTTTATTTTTTTATACGGCTGGCTATAGTCCTGCGAACTTTAGGAGGTGCGATGCCGGACTGTGGATACAGCATTCGTACCGGGGTGGTTTAAGATAACCAGTAATTATTCGGCACGCCTCATTTAGAGCTGTATTCACTAGATGTGCGTGCGCAGAACGGTCCCATACTGGACAGGCATATTCACCGGCAGAGAAGCAGAGCGCCATCCCTGTGGTTCGCAGAAATTTTGGCGAGCCCCCCATTTGGTGGATGTAAGTTCTAATTGATACCTATATTAAGTTTTTCATAGTTTTACTTACTACTTAAGTATGTCTTTTGTAATTAGGTCTCTGATTAGAGCCATTAAGTATTTTTTTGGGTTCAAATTATTTTCTGTTTTGATTTGAAAGAATACTTTAAGTTAATTTGTTTCCACTTGTTATAATTGGTGTAATTTTGTTTATTTTTTTAAGTTTGTGGTAAGATAAATATCTGATTACAATACACTTTTTCTAAATTTTATTGTACTTTTCTATTTCTTCCTTATTACTTATAACTTTATTAATATCATAATACAGCTTTTATTTTATATGAGACCAATAATAGTTAAAAAAATATCAAATTAATAATAACGTACAAAGCCACTAAATTTTACATTTAAAAATAATTCGAGTTTGATAAATTCAATAACTGCATTTATTTCACCAAATTTTACTCTACCAAATGTATTTAGCTTGTAGGAAAACTAAATAAATAGCCGAAATAAGTAGCTAATTGTAGTAACATTATAAATAACAGTTGTGGCAAAATTAAACAACTTGATTTTTTATGTGTTATTTAGTTAAAGTTAAAGATAGAGTTCAGTTTGTTAAAGCATAATGTAAAAGGTAATCAGGTCCACAAAATATAAAATTACTGACACCAAATTGTCTCACATTTTTTAACTAATGTAGGTACATTAACTGAAAAAAAAAACACTAAATCACGTTTATCTCAGAACTACAAAATCAGAGTTATTTAATTTTCCAACTACGGGGACGGAATATTGTTTTAATCCCTTTACATGACGTTCACACAACCCAGTCATAGAGATGTAGAATGCAATAGAAACTATTTTGATGAATCGACTAACCAGTCATTACAATCCTTTTTTTATAATAAATAACCATTACGTTTACATAACATTATGCCTTTCATTCCTGAAAGGTTTATAGGCTAATGTTTCGAGAGAGGATCATCATCATCATATTAGCCCGGAATCACCCGCTGTCGGGTAGCTTTAGGCTCTTCTCTGCTCTGTGCGTTCTTTATCCGTCCGATCTTGACGATATCTTCAAGACAGGATAGTACACCCAAATCTTGAAGGTTATGTTTGAATCCCAAGTAGTGCCTGATCTCTCTACGGTCGTGTCGGATTGCCGTTCCATCGGACGATGAGTGGAAAGAGAGAGTGGACCCCCATACTATTCAATGCATCCATCAGCACAATGTTTTGAGTGCGTTACATTGAGTCCATAGTCGTTTCCCAGCAATATTTTTTGCGTAAAAGTACTTAGTTTGATATACTTAATGCTTGGTTGATGACTTCGTGAAGACTCTGTTTACACCCTGTATCTCCCGTGCCGATGGCTAATAATCTTCACTGAGATTGGCCGTCGTGACCGAAAATCCAGATTCCGGAGAACTACTGAGAAATTCGAAGACCATTTTTATTTTCTTTTAATTAATTTGTCTCTATTAATTTACATTTTTAGTAACAAAAGTATAATAAAACATTTAATAATATAAAAAGACGGCCCATTGACATAAGGAACAAGGTCAAAGCTGCCGGTGGTCAGGGTTCCAGAGAGAGGAACCTCCTCATTATGCGTGTCGTGTCCAGGAGTACTGCTTTCTGAATCAAGCCCTTGTACCAGCCGCGCAGTGAGAGCCCCCTAAGGTGTTAGTCGAGGCTCTTTGGTGTAAGTCCATTAACTGTTACGACTATCGGCACAATGATTGCCGTAATTCATTATTATTATGAATGAATACTTACTTTGTTAAGTATGTTACTTTTATTTTTTATTGTTAATGTTCACATGTAATGACATTTATTTTGTAGAGTATTGTGTATTAATTTTATTTGATTATTGTGAATGTGAGGACCATGTGGGTTTTTTTTTTTTGTTTGTTCCTTTTTTATTTTTTCCACGATTGTCTGGCAGTTTGAGTACTATTTAAAGCGACCTACCCAAATGTCCTTTCTTTGGTATTGTTCGTCGTGTCGTTGAGCTCCTTGAGTTATAAGTCGAGCTACACGATAACTGACAAATGCTTGCACTGACTGGACAGGTCCACTCAAATCTGTGTGGTTCTTTCTTCAAGAGACCATCTCAGACACTAATCTGCATAGTCCTCATGTGAGTTAACCAAGATTATGTCTGGACTTAAAAGAGACTATGATCTCTGAGTTTGTTTCGGCTGTTTCTTCTCAGAGTAGTCAGGTACGAAACACCGGCCCCATCTAGTTTAAAAAAAAAGAGACGTGTAAAAGTGTTTTTAAAAACCTATTTGCAAAATAAACATCATTTATCATTATGACATTGCAAAAAAAGCTCGTTGGTGAGTAGTGGTCGCAAGTGCGATTCCTGAGCATGAGGCCCTGGGTTCGATTCCCAGGTCGTGCAAAGTGTTATTGAGTTTTTCATCAGAAATTTCTCAGTAGCAGCAACGGTGTCTGGATTTGTGCCCGTTTGATGGCAAAAGGCTAGCCCCCTATTACATGGGACTTAAACATAACTGGTGAAATGTAGGAGTACTATTAGGTACACCTCTGCCTAACCCTTCGGGGGATGCCTGTAGCATGATGTTACGTTGTGTTATATATATAAAATAAGTCATTCTTTTTGGCAAAAAAAGTACAAAACACGACAAATTAACTAACACTCATTTCACACAAAAACACTTAGATGTAGCTCAACACGATAAATAAAATAAAACCATTGTGCTCATGACGCGAAATAACGAACTATTATTATATTAATCTTATATATAAAATTCTCGTGTCACAATGTTAGTTACCATATTCCTCCGAAACGGCTTGACCGATTTTTATGAAATTTTATATGCATATTCAGGTCTGCGAATCAGCTACTATCTATTTTTCTTACCCCTAAGTGATAAGGGTTATCCACCCCTAACATATTTTTGGACAACATTTTATTTTTTTATAATGTGGCATTAAAAAATCCATACAACCCTAAATTTTCACCCTTCTATCACCAACTCCTATTTTTTAATAGTCAATCCCGCTCGATAAGTGATCAATTATGACTCGGTAAGTTATCCCCGCCAGTTGAGCCTAACATTTAATTGAAACATTTTACATGGTAACATTCTATCAAGGTCATTCAAAAACGGGAGCGAAGCCGCGGGGAACAGCTAGTAATACTATAATAAAAGTGGTCACGCATTGTTCTTGTCACCCTTATAGGGACTTACAATTAGGGTTGTCAGAACCCACTTTAGGTTTAAATTAATGATCTTGTATTGTAGTATTTCTAGACGTTACCCTACTCAATGTAGGGTCAAGTTTGCAATGAATTTATCCCTGCCACTTAGGTACCATGAGAGGAGCGCATGGCTAAACAATAACAGCCGCTCAGGTCGATCTTCAGGTTAAGCCGCGTTTGCCTAGGTTGGTCCGTGAATGGGTGACCACTCGTTACATACCGAGTTTCCTTCGTGCCTCGGAAAGCACGTTAAGCCGTTGGTGTCGGCTGTCATTTGTAGACCTTGGACAGTTGTTAAGTAGTCAGTGGCCCGAAAGTCTGACAACCAGTCTCACCCTCACCAAGGGGTATCGTATTATCCAGTACTAGCTGGGTTGTGGAGGTCAGATAGGCAGTCATCGTCATCATCATCATATCAGCCGAAAGACGACCACTGCTGGACATAGGCCTCCCTCAAATGTCGCCACATTGACCGGTCCCGTGCGTCTCGCATCCAGCGGATCCCCGCAGTGTGTTCACTTTGTCATTGGTGGTTTTGTCTGTCATTTGTAGACTTTTGACAGTCGTTACAGGTAGTCAGTGGCCCAAAAGTCTGACAACCAGTCTTACCAAGGAGTATCGTAATACTCAGTGCTAACTGGGTTGCGGCGGTTGGATAGGCCGTCGCTCCATGTAAAATACTGGTATTCAGCTGAATTTGGTTTGAATGGAAGCAGACACCCAACAAAGTTGGCAGAAGCCTGCATATGATGACTTAAGTACCATGTATAAGCCGCTCCTTGTTACGGAGGGCGGCGGTGGTGAAGTGGATTTTATGGCGGTGCGCCGCGTGGATACGCGGCGTCGGTCACAAACCCACGGTGATCCGCGCGGTGTACGCTTGTCCGTACGATCGAGCGGTGTACAGTCACGGTCACCAATAATAATAGTCCATCTGACCGTTTTCGGGCACGGCGGCCAATCTCAACGCAGATTAGGCATTGGCGCGGGAGATATTATAGTGCACAAGTGCGTGCGCAGACACAGGTGCACTCTCTGTTCCTTTACTCTCATAGTCCGATGGGACGGCAACCCGACACGACCGGAGAGAGATCAGGCGCAGGACCAACGGCTTAACGTGCTTTCCGAGGCACGGGGGTATCATACCGCCAACTTCCAAACATCGGGCTACTACTGAGGAATTTCGAATGAAAAACCCAATAGCACTTTTTGCCCGACTCGGGAATGGAACCCAGGACCACGCTCAGCAGACGCGCTTACGTCCACGAGACCAAAGGGAAGCACCAATACGTAAACACTTAACAACTTTTAAAAGTGTTTTTCTCCTACTGTTCCGTTTAAAATTTCATGTTGAGTTACGAACAAAGTATTTTGGAACTCATATTTTTATGAAAAAGATCCTGTCTCCAAGTTAGAATCGTAATTTCTCGCGAAAGTTACTTTTTTTAAGGAAAGTGTATACATATTGCTGCTCGTCACTATACGCGTCGTTGTCTGGCGTCGTGTGAGAATTGCCATAAAAGTGATCATGAACTTTTTTTAAAGTTTTGAAACTGACACATGGACACTAAAATTATCATTAACACTTAAATCGGGATATTTACCATGTGCACTATTTGTTTTGAGTTCCCGATATTTCGGTGCTGTTGCAAGTACCATCATCACGGATAAAAAACAATCGAATCAATTTGATTATTAGTATTAGTAGTTTAGTTAGTTAGTTGGTATGTTGTGCTGTTGACTTGATGCACGCTTTGGTGTAAAATATAAGTGCAGCAATAAATGCATATCTATTTTAACAAATAAATAAATAAACTGAAGTTAAGGTAAATATCACGTTTTCTATGTAATGACCTTTTTTGGTGGAGAACAAAAACATAATTGCAATGACGTGGAGAACAAGTGCCTTTCGGCTTCGTTAAGGGGGTATTAAGAAATACCCCTCCTACACCCATTATAGCACAGTATTATAACCATAAAATAAAATTAACAAGCTAACTGAATAACAGGAGTCTGTTACACCCATAGCACAGTATTAAAATCATAAAATTAAATTAACAAGCTAACTGAATAAAGTCCTTATTAACTAATCAACCTTTTCCGTTTTACCTTTTCCACTTCCATCCGAAATTATTTGATAATGGTGTCACCTTCACCCTAAAATTAGGGAGCACATTATACGAGTAAAATAGGCATTCCTAATTCCCTTATTAGGGTCCTTTCATGGACCACTGACCGACGATACGGTACCCTCTTTTGTTCATTAAATTAATTTTACTGATTCGAACAAACTTTTGTAAAGGATTTATCGTATAATATTACTGGTTTCTTAATATACACTTGAAATAAATTGAATTGGGGCAAAATAATAACATTTACTTTAAAAGAAAACGCTTGAATTAGCTTTGTTTTTACGACATCGTCATACCACCCTTCCGTTTTGCATTTTCCAAAGTATCTTAGAGTCGGCTTCCAGTTTAACCAAATGAAGCTAAATACAGGTATGTTACATGAATCGACTAACTATCTGACCTCCACAACCCATTCAGGCTATCAGGCACCCAAAAATCACCTAAATTGACAAATTATGATCCCTAGTCTTTTTTTCTTTTTTCTTTTTTGCGGTTGGGAAATCATCAAATAACTTCTCCCGGGCGGAGCAGGAGGGAGTGTCAGACTTTTACTGACTAAAACACATCCATGTTCATCGTCCTTTGTGTTCCGGCCACGGTATCTCTTTCGAACAGTCCCGTAGCCCCGGCAGACCCGAAAATGGTCTTGACAGACAGACAGACGGACAACAAAGTGATCCTATAAGGGTTCCGTTTTTGCCTACTGAGGTACTAAACCCGCGCGGACCTGTGGACGGTGAGCTATGGGCTAGCTCGCCGTCCGTCCGTCTTATGACGACAGGCCGTGTCGACGGCGCGTTTGTGTTCCACGCGCGCCTCAAAGAGAGTCAGCAAACATGAAGGGGTCCGAAAGGACCGATGCCTGCCAGGGTTGCGGGACTGTTCGAAAGAGATACCGCGGCCCTGGAACATAAAGGGCAAAGGAAGGAACATGGATGGGTTTTAGTCAGTACAAGTCTGACACTCCCTCCTGCTCAGCCCAGAGCGGGAGGGGTCATCCCCGGCAGACCTTGCAGACCCCTACCTTTTGCTCACATCTCTTTGTGGCGCGCGTGGAACACGAACGTGCCGTCGACACGACCTGTCGTCATAAGGAGGACGGACGGCAAGCTAGCCCATAGCTCAGCCGCCGGATCTCCCGCGGCGGCTGGGACGTGAGGTTCTCTTGCTCTCACGTTCCGCCGCCTTCTTCGCTAGTATGACTGCTTCGCAGAAGGAGGCCGTGGCGCCTCTCAAGCTACTCCTCAAAGAATGATCCCTAGTCTAAGGTGATAGTAATAAAAGAAGGATAACAGACAGAAATAGAATCAATAAATTAATAATAAGTAAAAGTAAAGTAAGTAAATGGCGTAGGGTTATTTATTAATTAATTAAATTAATAAATAAATAACCCTACCCCATTTTATATCATTACACCACCATACACATTTAACTCGACGTGACATGACGTGACATTCGCATGTCTACGGTTCAAGTCTACAATCAAAATTAATGCTATATGAATGTGTACTGACAGTAATTGTATATGGCTAACAATAGACCAACTCCTTTAGCTTTTATGAGATGACATCTGAAGATCAACCTTATCTATGACATCTAAAGGGTGTATCCCCTTAACGAAGCCGATAGTGGCTAATTGCAGTTTATACATTTCAGACGTTCTATCACACTATTTTAAATTTCAGACGTGTTACTAGTAGGTTGTTTTACTTTAACGACATCTATCCCACAAGGGGGCATTTTACTAGATTGTCCTTCTGATACGGAGGTAAAAATCCATTGCCTTTCTTAGGAATAAAACCCAGGACCATGTTAGCCCAGGCTCAGCTGACAATCAGTAACAAGGACAGTTAAGAATCATCACCATCAACTTCATGCAGTTTTTTTTTATTTTATTTTTTTTGCAATAGCCTTGAATGTCCCACTGCTGGGCAAAGGCCTCCCCCATATCCTTCCAGGTACTCTTCTCCTGCGCCACCTCGAACCAGCCCTCGAGATGCGCGTCCAGATCATCTCGCCACTTCTTTCTAGGCCGGCCTCGGCGGCGCCGTCCATCCTCAGGCATACATCGTGTTGAAACCTCATGCAGTTGTCCCATGTTATTTATGGTTGCTGCAATACGTTTTTTCTTCCATTCTTCCCTGTCATCATGATTATCATCGTCATCATTTCAGCCTAAAGACGTCCACTGCTGGACATAGTCCTGTCAATCGTCACGCTTTTATTTACTCCTTTTTTCTTCATAATATCATTCGTCACACAATCCATCCATGTTTTCCTTGGTCTTGGATCTCTCTCTCCATCCATTAAGATTTATATTCATCACTCTTTTAGTCACACCATCATCATCCGTCATGTATTCCTCCTCATCACAGCAAGTCCATACTAAGACAGACGATTCCCTTTCATTTTTTCTGTGACAGGTGCCACTTCTAAACTCCCTCTAATATGCTAAATTTCTTACTCTTTTCATAACCCTATAAGAATAAAGACAATCTTTAGTGAAAGAAACAATGATGTTGTCTCGAATTGGTACCTTTACGTCTCAAAGAGATGTCAGCAACAGGAAGGGGTCCGCAAGAGCCGATGCCTGCCGGGGCTGCGGGACTGTTCGAAAGAGATACCGTGGCCCCGGAACACAAAGGGCGATGATGGAACATGTATGGGTTTTAGTCAGTAAAAGTCTGACACTCCCTCCTGCTCAGCCCAGAGCGGGAGGTATCATTTGATGATTTCCCAAACGAAAAAAAAAAGGCCCATTGTGTATAAGTCACTACGTTGTAATATTATGTTTGTAATGTTACAATAACTCGTGTTATAACGTGCCGAGACATATGAATGCCCTTTGTATTCCTTTGTGAATCTAAAGATGGAGTAAAGTATATGAATAGTAACAGTTCAGCCATTATGTGAGTATTTGCGTCATAATTACAAGTATATCGTGCAAATAATTATGACCTAATTCAATAAAGTCATGACACTGCAAATTGTAACAAAGGTTATTTCGTTTTAACCTTCATTTGTTAAAGATAACATAAAAAATCACCATTGTGTTCAGTCAACAAGACTGACTACAATGGATTTTTATTTTATTTTAAGAAAACTGTTTTTTTATTTTATTGTGAACACGTTTAGTTTTATTAAATTTAACTAGCGGTTGCCCGAGACTTTGTTCGCGTCGAAATTTTAATATGTATGTGTAAGTTCTATTCTAGTCTATAATCTATCTGTGTGCCAAATTTCATCCAGATCTATTCAGATGTTCTGGCGTCATTGAATAATAAACATCCATCCATCTAAACTTTCGCATTTATAATTACTAGCTGTTGCACGCGGCTTCGCTCGCGTTTTTGTCGGAAATTATCCCACGGGTACGTTGTCAAAATCGGTTCAGTAGATTCAGAGATTACCCCTACATGCCTGTGGACGTTGAGCTATGGGCTAGCTCGCCGTCCGTCCGTCTTATGACGACAGACCGTGTCGACGGCGCGCGAGTGTTCCACGCGCGCCTCAAAGAGAGTCAGCAAACAGGAAGGGGTCCGAAAGGACCGATGCCTGCCAGGGTTGCGGGACTGTTCGAAAGAGATACTGCGGCCCTGGAACACAAAGGGCAAAGGAAGGAACATGGATGGGTTTTAGTCAGTAAAAGTCTGACACTCCCTCCTGCTCAGCCCAGAGCGGGAGGGGTTATTAGATGATTTCCCATCCGAAAAACAAAAAAAAACCCCCTACATATAAACATACAAACAAATTTTACCTTTACCTTTTATTTTATTTTACCTTTTTAATATTAATAATAGTATAAGATAATGAGTAAGATATGTCAACCAGTAGCCCTAAAAGCAGACTCGTAATTACCGAAGCGCGTTACCCAGTTATTAAGTTTAGGAGGTGAGATAATCAGTCATTTCATGTACTCCGTTCGATGCGTCCAGATATACCAGAAGCCGATTCCAACATGTTGGTAAAAGGCTCGGCAGAATATGATGATAACTACGACAACCCTTATTATTCGGAAAACGTTGAAGAAACAACAAAAAAGCTCAACCCTCCATTTAAATAAATATACACTATGTTATGGCACTTTGACACAAACTTTTACAATGGATTCTGTACATGACTCTTTGAAGAACTAATTTGTTAGGGTATTTCATTTTTGGTAAACTAACTAATATAAATTATTAAATAAAAACTATTAAATAAAATAAAATAAATAAACTAACAAGAAACTATAAAAGGGCGTAGAAAAACTCCACCTCAACGCTATCAGTCGGTAATGTGCCCAAGAGACTCGCGGCGTTGCCACGTTGTATGGCAACACTTAGCCTTGAAGAACTGTGTTGAAATTACGTAGGGGTTAATTTAAAAAAATCAACAGCAGTTCCATACAAAAGTGAAATACAGTCACGGCAAAACATACGAAACAGCAGATTTTTACCTTTTTTTTTTCGTTTGGGAAATCATTAAATAACTCCTCCCGCTCTTGGCTGAGGAGGAGGGAGTGTCAGACTTTTACTGACTAAAACCCATCCATGTTCCTTCTTTTGCCCTTTGTGTTCCAGGGCCGCGGTATCTCTTTCGAACAGTCTCGCAACCCTGGTAGGCATCGGTCCTTTCGGACCCCTTCATGTTTGCTGACATTTCTTTGAGGGGCGCGTGAAACACGAACGCGCCTTCTACACGGCCTGTCGTCATAAGACGGACGGACGGCGAGCTAGCCCAAAGCTTGCCGTCCACAGGTCCGCGCGGGTTTAGTACCTCAGAAGGCAAAAACGGAACCCTTATAGGATCACTTTGTTGTCCGTCTGTCTGTCTGTCAAGACCATTTTTCTTAGGAACGCGTGGAAAGCTTAAATTAATATCAAATACACAAATTTGCTACTTCTTGGAGCAGTGAAAAAATAAAACTTATAACTTAATTCGATCAAAAGATATGACCGTTAATGTCATGCGACATTTTGCGGTTTCACAAGGGAATGAAAACCTATAAGGTACTTTCTGTTGTTCTAGAACCATACAATTTGGCAACAAGCAATGTCTTACAGCACATGTGTAGTAAAAAAATCTGAAAACCGTAAATATGTAATTTTATACCAAAATGCCTACAAGTTTATACGGAACCCTCGGTGCGCGAATCCAACTTGCACTTGTCCTGTTTTTATTGAATAAAGTTTGTACTCTAACACCGCGTACATGTTTCGTGTTTCATCCAATTGAAAGGAGTAATAGAAAACTCTGCAAAACAACTGTGTCAATCAACTCCCATGTGGCACCATTTATTGCCATCCCAATTCGCATTCTGTCCAATATACCTAACATGATTGCGAAAAAAGTTGCCAAAACTCGATAGCAATCTATTTGGTATTCCTTTATTTGGAAACATGTTACCAATTAATTGATTTATTGCCAGGCGGAATATCCATGTGTACTGCAGACTTATCATCAACTGCCTGCAGTTTTCCAACAAGGTTGGAGTCCGCTTTATATAAAGCTCTCCCACAACTTATTCACTAATACACATACAATAAACACTACAGTAGAATTTTAAGATAACAGTGAAGTTGTCAATTATACGAGTGCACAACACTTGCAAAATTATAATTGTAACCTGAAGCAATATACTACACTCCAGGGTTGCGGGACTGTTCGAAAGAGATACCGCGGCCCTGGAACATAAAGGGCAAAGGAAGGAACATGGATGGGTTTTAGTCAGTAGAAGTCTGACACTCCCTCCTGCTCAGCCCAGAGCGGGAGGGGTTATTTGATGATTTCCCATCGGTAAAAAAAAAAAAAAAAAAAAAACAATATACTACACAAACGAATTACAAGATAAAATTACAAACTATACTAACCTGAATAAATATACGCAAATGACAATTTAATGGTATTATCTAAAACAAAATGCAATCATAAAATTATAATGCTACAAAATAAAAATAACACAATAAAAACAATAATGGTAGTGATTACGTGACTGACCAAAGATCCAAAATAGAGATTACCAGTGAAGTCACTGGCTTCCAGTTTATATGGATGCAGATGGAAGCCATTGTGGAGTGACTGACTATTTGACCTCCACAACCTTGTAAAACATGATTCCCCTTGACAAGAATAGGCAAGTCAATGAACTGCAGACTAAGTGATGATAAATTAGTTTTGATTGGACTTAAATATATAGTTTGTTCTAATATGTTACATAATAATACCTACACCATCGCTCTGTCGCGTCAGAAATTAGCTATAGGAGAATATTTGTCTGATGCGGAGCTGACTACTCAGGCAGTGCTCAACGTACAAGAAAACGCATAATCAGTGGTAATGAATTGTCATTAGGAGTTCCTTAAAGGCATAATGCAGGCATTACAGCTGATCTTCGATTGACTGTACCTACTGCTATTTTTAGCCATTTATTAAAAGATCATGCTGTAGTCCTTCTATAATATTTACTATAGTTCCCTTTACATCTTAATACCCTCGTGTCGCATAGTTTGAAAAGCCGAAACAGCTTTTTTAAGTGTGAAGTGTGAATGTGAAGTACGTAACCGGTAAGGTTGGTCGCAGCAAGGTTATCCTGCTCAGGTGGAGATTCATTAATGACTCTGCTCTTGAGTGTAAATGTGGTGCTGTTACACAAACGATGGGGCACTTAATATCGTATCCTGTGTGTCCTGTTGTTTGTTTACAACAGGAACTGATGGACGCTACCGAAAGCGCCAAACTAGTAGCTTAATTCTGGGCCAACAGAATTTAGATTGCCATTGACACGCTAAGAAGCAGACTATAGTTAAAGTTGCTCATATTTATTTATTTATTTATTGAAATTTCTCTTACAACTATCATTACAGGTGTATCCCTAATGCGATAGCGCGGTCTTTAAACTAACTTATTTACAGTAAAACTATAAAAATTAAAAAAAAAAACTTTTAGTAAGTAATTAAAATAACAACGGTCTTATAGCTTAAGTAACAGACAAGTAGCGTTAGGTTTATTAGGTCACTAAAAACTTTCTTTGCAATCAAAACAAGAAAAATTTCGCCCTCTTCATTAAATAATTCACCTTCGGTTTGAAAATTCACAAGGAAAACGTTCCTTGGGAACAAGCAAGACGCTTAGATCAAAAAGAATTTTGTGTACACCCAAAGCAGGTTTTAAAATTCAATGAGCCAAAAAGCGCTGTATATTTCGAGTTCCCAAAGGATTTGTTCTATTTTTACTTTTTTAAGATAACTGAAGAAAGGAACTTAAACTTATAAGACAGTGGTCAATTGTGATTAAATATAAACAAATAAGATCATTGTATTGTTTAGAAGTCATAACCCTATTTGAATAATGAGAAGATATAATAAATCATTGGTAAGCAAGACTTTAATTAGTTACCGCTTGTTCCCCTCAAAGACAGCTCTAATACTTTTAATAATATTGTATTATCATTTCTCTAAATAATAGGTATTTCACAACTTGTACTGGAACCAATTAATCATTCCAATAGCTAAGCATTTGATAAATAAGAAAACCGACTTTCATGATCAATTAAATACCTCCAACACAATAAAAGAAAGTGTTCCAGAACTTTCTAAGCAATTACTCAGTGATCGCTATTGGCGCCCACCGCGGGACTAAAGTTGTGAACGCTTAGTAGGTAACTAATCACTTAAATATACAAAAACTAATTACTGTAACATAATAATAACTACAAAAGTGGTCCTGCTGAGCATGAGGTTCTAGTTTCGATTCTCGGGTCGGTTTTATTGGGTTTTACAAACAGGAATTTCTCATTAGTAGTCTCAGAGTCTGGATTTGTGCCCGGTTGATGGCAACAAGCTCGCACCCTATTTCTTACGACTAACGTAACTGGTGAAATGTGGGTTTGTACCACACAGCACCCTTCTGTCCTACCCTTTGGGGAGTACAGGCGTGATAGTATGTTATCTTAAAAAAGTACTATAAACTATTGCATAATAATAGTAAGTAACGTAATAAAAAAACCTTACCTACAAATTCATTATAACAATTTTATTTATTATGAAACACTTATTGGCGCCCGACAGGGACCAAGAGTCCCACGTTGGGTGGCAATAAGTATTTCTTAGAGATCGAATAGGTTCTTTATTGAAATAATTTCTCCGGCCTGTAACAGGCTCTCGCTTTCTTTTATATAATAGCTCCCTCTGTATAACAAAGGCTTTTATTATAAAACTAATAAACTCATAATTTGACTTGAGCTGTAGAGAGAACCATTTTTTATATTCATTCTTATCTTATTGAAAATTCATGTTTTCAAGTAATTTCGTGTATTTATTAACTTATAAATTACTTCGTCAGAATTTAAGTTACTAGGTAGATACAACTTGATATTAATTTGTGGTTGCTATTATTCCAATACATCTTTATTTTTGGGGACCCATGTCCCCAAAATAACAAGGGACTTACAACTTTAAATGAGAAATCAGGTCTCCAGATCCAAATATGGAGACCTGATTTCTCATTTAAAGTTGTACGTTAATTGTTATTTTTTTAATCTGGAGAAAAAATGAATTATGTACCAGTAACAAGTATTTTTTTGCGAAATGCATTTAATGTAAACTCTTTTTTCAATGGTCAACTCATTATATCAGTATGGCAAGATTAGTTTTGTTCTAATAAACTCATTACTAAGATCTCCGTTATAAATAGACTTATGACAATGTATTTGTTCAATAATAGCTAAACATTAACAATTTTAAATATGTCTCACGCTAGCTTAAATTTACGGAGAAAATCCCCAGAAAATAACAATCTCGCTCTGCAAAGTCGTTGCAGTATTCAGGAACAAACTTGGGACGTAGTTTCAGGAGTACACTCCCATTTGCTTAAGTGCAGAGTAGAGACGCTATAATTATCTGCCATCTTGAATTTGTCCCTGTTGGGCGCCAATAACTATTTATATAGGTCAAAGTGCAGGTAGTCTTGCGAAATACTTGTTAAACGAAAATTTTCAAAGAATTCTACATTGCCAGGAAAATAAATCATTCATTTTTATAAATACCCGGTGGTAGCTATCGTAATGATAACTTTTGCCACGGAATTACATGATTTAAAAAAAAGTCTGTTGCTTTCTTCGTTTTGATTGTGTATGTATTCCACTTTTGTAGGAAACAACAGATTTCTTCTAAACCTTTGAAAAAATTCAACACTGGGAACTGAGTTAGAGTCGCAGAGGTAGGAATTATTATATTTTCCTCAGTTTAGGCCGTGGACGCACCAAAAAAAATTATTGACTACCCACATATGTTTTTGTCTCGTGTATTTTTCTTGGAGCCTTACTCGTAATATTAAAATATCTACCTACCCACTTACGGTAATATAAAAACACTTACATATAGTAGTAATATATTATTTTCTAAGACAGCTGTTAACCCTTATAAAACATTGGAGCACGACTTTTTTACCAAATCCTACGCTATGTAGAAGCCCTTTTCAAATTAATTATTTATTGCCCTTGTAAGTATTTTTCTAAGAGTTATAACAAAGGGTCTATTTAATAAAAAATGGATACATTTTTTGTTCTTCTAGCATAAAAAAGAAAGTGGCTGTTACATTTTGTGAGTTTCGTTAGAAATATCGAAAAAATATAAATATCAATATCACGCTGAATGTTCTCGAGGGTTTAGTCAGTGTTGTTTCCATAGGACATCGCCATTTTGCCAGTTATATTAATGAGAATAAGAAGCGTACAGTTAAGCGTTTTTATTCTGATGCTTGATTCAGGTCGCATGACAGTCGAGGGGAGGGGAAGGGGGAAGTCCTAGTGGCAAAAACCTATAAAATTTGTCCTATCAAAGAATCGCACGAAAGATCTCACGCTTAGCAATCACCCTAATGACTATTGGACTAGGTATTCAGTCGTCTTACGTGATTTTCTTAAAATACTAAGAAAGGTTAGGTTGGGCCTCGAAGGGTTAGGGAGAGGTGTACGCAATACAACACCCAGTCTTCACCAATTTAGTTTTAAGTATAAAATAAATGCGTATTTTATGATCGTAGCTGGTGAACTTTCCGCTTAAAGGCATATAACATCAATGCAATCCTGCAATCCTGTATTGAAGTGTCTGTTTGTAATTTGAAAATAACTTTTAATAATTTTTGTCTGTCTGTCTGTTTGTTCCGGGTGATCTCTGAAACGGCTGGACCGATTTTGACCGGACTTTTACTGGCAGTTAACTGACGTTATAAGGAGGAAGTTAAGCTACCTTTATTTTAGAAAAAAAGATTAGGGTTCCGTGCAAAGAAACTAAAACTCAACAAATAACAATTTGTTGGGTTTTAGTTTATTTAAGAAAGTCCGATTCAAAGAGAGAAGTAATATTTTATAATAATCCCACGCGGACGAAAATCACGAGCAACTGGCTACACAATAAACTTACTAAGAGTAAAGGAATTGCACTTGAATTGGTATGCCCAACTTGTTTCAGACAACGCGAACAAGTGACTTGCAATAAAGAGCAGTAATAAGAAACTGCTGTAATGCGAGCTCCAGTGGACGTTACAATAAACGTGCAAGGAATTGCTATGACAACGTCAGGGTTACTGCACATATTTAGGTCAGCAGGATTCAGTATAGTCAGGCGGTTCAAATAAAATAAGGTGTAATCAGACTCTTCACGAAGCCGTCAACTAATCATTCTCTACATCAAACTATGTAACTACGCAAAAATTGTTTATGGGAAACGAATTTTTTGGGGTAAAAAAAACACCAAGTTTCATCCGTGCCTCGGAAAACACGTTAAGCCGTTGATCCCGGCTGTCATTTGTAGATCTTTGACAGTCGTTACAAGTATTTGGTGGCCCGAAAGTTTGACATCCAGTCTCACTTGATAGGCAGTCGCTCCATGTAAAATACTGGTGTACAGCTGCATCTGGTACTGGAAGACGACCTCAATAAAGTTGGAAAGAGGCTAGTCAGATAATGAACCACATAGACAATACAAATTATCAAGATACCCGAATTAAAATCAAAATTTTATTTATGGATCTTATAATAATAAATAATAATTTATTTATTGGCATAAACAAGTAATTTACAGGGTTGTGAATCACTGGTGCCTGTGGTAGGTAGTGAAACACCTGTATTACAGGTCACCAGGTTTCCACTCAGAAAGCATTTACAATTACCATTGTTAGGTACCAATATTAAAGGTTGTTTAGCAAATTAAAAGAAACAAAAGTAACATTAAAGAAATAAAAGTAAAAAGTAATTTAGGAAGTATATAAGAACAAAAAATATTAAGAATAATTACTTTCATGGTGTAGGTGTGTGTGTGTATCTGAAAGTGTGTGTGTGTGTTCTTCTGGCGCGTGTGGGTTCATGTGCATGAGTGTGCGCAAGTGTGTGCGCATCTTGAAAATAAATAGTCCTCTCCTTTCTTATAAACATTTACAACCCGACAAATTAAATCGACCTTGTAATTCCTATTCCCTAGACATGTGCTCTGGAATCGAGTCTCATTTGAATATCTTAGCCAGCCAGAGTATTGGGACCAATTTAATTCCATTATGTGTTAATCGGTTAATTGGTATTCCTGTCTTGAGATGATAGGGTCCTTACATATGTACAAAGTGTAAACGTAACCTTCTCGAAGCCGTCAGGAACACATGTACTTCAAACTAAAAAGTATGCCTACGAAAAAATTATTGCCGGGAAACGACTTTTTTTTGGGTTAAAAATCACGGCTTACTGGAGTACTTAATGCATTGTGCAGATGGATACATTGAATAGTACAGGGGCCATAGCGGTATTTAAAGTAATTTTGTTAACCATAAAAACTTTTATTTAAAAAACTTTTGATAAAGTTGGGACTTTGACATGGTCCGGAACAAAAAATAATCGCAATGACGGGGAGAACAAGTGTGTTTAGGTTTCGTTAAACGTCCTTGGACAGCCATTATAATACAGGGTGTAACAAGACCCATAACGAAGTCGTCAACTAAGCATTATGTACATCAAAGAAAGTAACTTAACGCAAAAGTTATTGCTCAGAAACCACTTTTTTTGGGGTGAAAAATCACGTTTTACGGAAGGACTCAATTTAACGCACTCAAAAAATTTTAACGATGGATTGATTGAATAGTACGGGGGTCGTGGAGGTGTTTAAAATAAAAACCTTACATTAAACACATGTATTTAAAAAAAAAACTTGTTAAAAAGTTGTAACTTTGACCACCAATATCTCCGTAACTAGAAGGTTCCCAGGTATGGTCTGGGACAAAAAAAAAAAGATCGCAGTGGCGGGGAGAACAAGTGCCTTTCGGCTTCGTTAAGGGTCTTGTTACACCCTTTATACGTTGAAGGTTGTAAGGGATGTTTTGGCTTGGCTGTTAGCTTCTGACACATTATCTTTGTCAAGTTATAGTAGTTTATGAACAAACGATCGTTTAGTAAATTGACTAGTACCTAGTACTAAATTGTTAGTAGGTGGCTCGTCATCATTTGTCTATTTTCTCAAGAAAGTTAGAATCGGCTTCCAGTCTAACCGGATGCAGCTGAATACCAGTATTTTACATGGAGCTACTGCCTATCTGACCTTCACAACCCAGTTGTTAAGTAAAACGACAGATCTTGCCAAGTGTGAATGCCAGAACTTTGGGATTCTGATTACCCGTAACGACTGGAAAATATTTACAAATGTCAGCTGGGACTATTGGCTGAATTTACTTTCCGAGGAACGGAGGTCCTGTTTTTAGTACCCTTATAAAATAACAACAGCATATTACTGTCCCACAGCTGGGCAAAAGCTTCTTGTTATACAGAAAAGGCACGAGCTTTGATCACCACGCTTGCTTAAGAGGGGTTAGCGATTTTGGACCTATATTAATTTTAAGTTCAGGTTTACTCACTATATTTTTATTATTATCGATGTCATTGACTATGTGAGCAAGTACCAGTCTGTCAACGTCACACTGGTACTCACCCGGAATTAAACCCACAATCATCAAAGGCGAGGTGCATCAGAGGCGAGGCCTAAGCCTCTGGGACCTATATTAAAATATCAATATTAATTGTACCCCTATTATACCACTGATACACGTCTGCCTATCCTTTCAGAGATTATAATCATGCGTGATAATATTATGATAATCATACTTTTTTCCTAGTCTCATAAAAACGCAAATAACAATACAGTTTCAACTTGTGCTTTCAGTACGTCCCCTGCATTAACACAATTACAAAAACAAAAAAAAATCAGGGCTCAAAAAAGTTTCAAAGCTAAAACAAATGATTACTAAGATGGATAGCTAATCGTCCACGAGTATAATTTCTCGAGGGAAACTTAACACAATTTTACTGTTTTAAATTATTCTTGAACTTTTAAATAATCTGGGGAAATTATTATAAGAATTGTGAAAAGAGGGTAAATTAAAAGTGGCTATTTACCTTGAGTAATATTTTGGAATTAAAACTTTATTCAAATAATTTTAGTTGTTGGTTGACCGTACGTCAATGCTTTGGCGCAGCATAAGCATAGCATAATCAGCCTATAATGTTCCCAGTGCTGGGATACACGGCCTCCTATGCTATAATCCACCACGGGGGCCCAGTGCGGGTTAGTAGATGTCACATGTCTTTGATTTATGGTTCTTGGACATGCCGGTTTCCTCACGATGTTTTCATTCTACGTTTTGAGAGCAGTGGTAATGAAATAAATTACGTACACAAAGTAATGCGCCTGCCTGGGTTCGAGCCCACGACTTTCTGTGCGTTAGTCGGGGCCGCCACTGCTGCGCCACCGCTGCTGTCTGCGCATACGCAGAGGCGCCGAAAATTTGGAAAACTTATAAATTGTGGTTGGGAATACCGAAGGCAAAAGATCGCGCCCTCGTTCACCAACAAAATGGACCGACCAAATTAAAGACTCGGCATCCAAATTCTACACGTTTGTAAAAGGCGCGCTGGACAGAAACCGGTGGAAGCAGATTATCCGCTCCAGATGCAACTCTAATGCTGACCACGATCCTCAGACATGAGGGACCGACCTCAGCGAGAGAGACACTCCTCTCAAAATTTACATTGTCCTCTGAATAACTAGGTCAGCCACCATCAATGTGCGTTTACAAAATACTATCTCAGCCATATTATAAATCATCGGTGTACTATCTACTAGCTACCGCAAGTACGGTTGTTATTTTGACTTTTGCCTGACTCGTCACTGTTCCTACTCGTCATTGAAAAACAAAAGATCACGATTCACAACTGTTTCAAAAATGTCTCTATTTTTGACGTATATTCTAGCAAAAGAAGCTTACCTTCTAAAATGTTTATTTATGACGAAGTGATTCTTAGAACTTCTTGTTTTATAACTACGTATGTACGTTCCAAAACTTAAGTATCCATGACTTATTCAGAATTCGTCCTATAATTTATTGATCATCAAAACCTAAAATAATCATCAAATAGCAAAAATTTTAGCAAAAAAAAAATGCTGAAATAAAACTCTAATACTGTTTTTTTTGTAGAAATTACTCCTTTTATTACATAAATTCATCAAATGTTCAAGGTCACGATAACATCAATACTTGACTGATAATTGATTATGCCATTAATGTTTGAATATGATTTTTGACACGCAGCACGTTAAACATTCGAACCAATCTCAGATAATAAATTGTTTCAACTACAAATACCCTTTTTTTAACAAAAATAAAACAAAAATATCGTTACTTTTCTTCACAAAATTCATTCCATAAAGGACGTTCGGTACCAGACTTTGAAAATACCTCCAACTTGACCTGAGTCGTATCGATTTAGGGTGCAATTTAGACCTTAAGAACTCTAAAACAAAACACACTTGATTTTCCATTCTAGCTACCCCAAACAAGGTTCCATTTCCTTTAAAAGTGTTGACACTGAAGTATTTACAAGAATTCTTTTAGACGAATCAATACTACTCAATAGATTACAAGTAAAGCGGCGTTTAAAGGCAATTTTGTTGAAAGTACAACAATTATTTGTGTTTAGTTTAATGGTGGCTTTGTCCATTTTCCTTTTCAAGTTTGAATGGAGTTTCTAGTCGGAATCTTGGGTTAATTATTTTGAACGAGGTAGAAGAAAATGTTGTGCTTACAAGAAATATCTTGCTTTTTATAAGTAGGCAGGTCTAGTACGTAATCAAGGTTTTATAAGTTCACCAAGTCATCTGAAGAGGAGCGAGGTGATCTTTCTTGCTTTATCGTGTGGTTAGTGCCTAACCTGGTGTCAGAGATTTTATAACGCCCACGGGCCTCTGACTTAGCCGGGCTGATTATGAAAACACAAGGTGTAAACGGGCCCTATAGGAAGTCATCAACGAAACATTCTGTACATGAAACTAAGTAACTCTACGCAAAAATTAGTGCTGGCAAAATATTTTTTTTGGGGTTATAAATCATAGTTTACAGTAGGAATCAGGTTCGTTCTCACTCGTTCTATGAAACAGTTCTACGATAGAACTAACGGGAATATGTTTTGCCACACAAAATCGTAGAACTACTGGGACCAAAAATTCCCATTTGTTCTACTGGTCTATTTCACAATTCTACAATCTAACGGACTCAAAACATTTTGCTGCTGGATACATTGAATAGTAGAGGGGTTACAAAGGTAATTAAACTAAAAGCATAACATTATAACCTAGATTAAAAAAAAAAAACACTTGTAAAAGCGTGGGAACTTTGACTTCCAATATCTAACTAGATGGTTCCAAGGTCAGGTACAAAAAAAAATGCAATGACGGGGAGAAAAAATGACTTTTGGCTTCGTTACGGGTCTTTATACAGCCATAATATATTTATGATTATTTCCCCTGTGTCGATACTCTTGCGTCATCCCATCTTCCTAGCTCATCGTGCTGTGCTGGGGCTGCCGCTGCGGCTGCAGAGAACCTCAAGCGGCGTAAATATAGTAACCTCATTGGTAACTATATTTTCGAGCCGTTTGGGGTTGAAACTCTAGGACCGTGGGGTCCGAGCACTCACAGCCTTTTCAAGGATATTTCAAAACCCGTGACCCGTTCCCGTGACCCAAAGGCTGGCTTTTACCTTGGCCAAAGGCTTAGCGTTGCCATACAATGTGGCAACGCTGCCAGTCTCTTGGGTACATTACCAGTTGACAGCGTTGAGGAGGAGTTTTTGACGCCATTTTTTAAGTTTGTTGCTAGGTTATTTACTTTAGGTTATTTTAATTAATAAATATAATACTAATTCTATAATTAATTTCCCCTGTTATAAAATCATATCAAGGTAATTATTTTTTAATGGCCTAATTCTGTATTGCAAGTGTTTATTCAACGTGTTATAGGCGCGCGGCCATTGAAAGTAACGCTCCGTGTCGTTTTTAGCGGCTGAAGATACTTGTAGCATTGAACTTACTCGACTTTTTCCACACAGCCATTATTTCTATAAGAAATGAAGCATACCTGAAAAAAAGATAATCAATTTGTAAGTACATTTATTATTGTAAGTAAGTAGTTTGGTACGGAGTACCTAACAGACATACCGGGCAAAATGATCAAGCATGACAACAAAGCATAAAGGAGTATGCACATTCAAATCAAATCAAATTCTTTATTGACATTGACATAATAGGTTACAGAAACTTATTTGAAGCCACTCCTGAACTAGGCGTATCCTGTATGTCAGGAGTCAGCGCCCACTCCCATATAATTTGGCTTAGAAACTAATGTCAACATAGGAATAGACAAAACATAAGTGCTACACAAAAAATAAAGAAGAAGTAACAACAAAGTAAAATAAAATACAATGAAAGAAATGAAAAGTGCGAAAAAATATGAAAAAACACATCAAAACTAAAATTCATTTTAAGTTAATTTAATTTATTTTATCGCGCTGTGTGTGTGTGTGGGAGGTGTGTACGTGTATGTGTGGGAGGTGTGTACCTGTGTGTGTGAGAGGTGTGTACGTGTGTGTGTGTGTGTGTGGGTACCCGTTCGTGTTTTTGTATGAGTAGGTGTATGAAAGAAAAGTATGATCTTTGTGTGTTTTAGATTGATATTAATTATTTATTGTTTATTATTTTCACATTACATTACATCGTACTATATGACCGTACTGTGAGGCACCAGACACGGAAAGAAACACGACTTGAAATATCAACATCGTATCATAACCGTTTGTAACGGGTTAAGAACGGTCATCAAAACGGAAAATAATGCTTTCGCGTGACAGAATGAGATGGAGATACTCGAAAACGCTGATCCGCGCGAATGTAATGCTACTTGGAGTCCCCACAGACGGCAGACTTTCTATTGTCCGATAGTTAAGTCGTGTTGGGCTACACTGCACACTAGGCCGACTATACAGTGACTGCCTGTCTGACCTCCACAACCCAATTGGCACTGGGTAATACGATACCCCTTTGGTAAGACTATGTTGGCAAATACTTTTTTTTATATATTGTAATATTTTGTAGTGGCAACACTGTCACGCCTTTTCCTTCCCTTGCCAACTCACAGCTAACTTGCACGGTCACGTATTTTTTCCTCTCGTTCATTATTTTTTTTATAGTAATGTACTAAGTAATGTGTCTACGGTTGTGTACGCAAGCGTCTACAATAAATAGTGTGCATCTCAAAGCGTTTTTGCATTGAAGATTCCTGGTACGCAGCCCCAAAATTATTCCTGGCGTGGCATAGCAGGACGCGTGCCCGCCAGACTAGCTGTTCGGCTGTCAAATATTGTAAATGACAGCCGAGACCAACAGCTTAACGTGCTTTTCGAGACACGGAGGAAACTCGGCATGTAATGAGTGGTCACACATATACGGACCAACCGGTTTTTTTTTCTTGTGGTGTTTTAACTTTGGACGTAAAAAGAGGGGTGTTATGAGTTTAACGAATGTATCTGGATGTCTCTCTGAGGCATCGTAGCTCCCAAACGAATGAGCCAATTATTTTTTTTTCTCTTTGAAACGTGACGTAATCGAGACTTATTTTATGAAGATCTGCTCAGGAATTTTCTCCGAGTTACATGGAAACCATCAGTCGTATCACCGGCGGCTTTATTATTGCGATTTGCAGCCGTGGTCGTCTTCGATATTATACTTTGAGGCCCTGACGTTAAGACAAGTTTTTGGACTCCATGCGTCACCTATTTTTACATGAACTTACTTTACATAACAAATTTTTATTTTTATCATACACATCGAATACTTTCGCCACAAAATAAGATTCAAAAAGATCAATACTCAAGACAGTAAACCTGTTTATATAAACCTTCAAAGATTTTATGCAAAACTTTTATATCTTCAAACAGTCTTTAAAACCCGTTTATGGTCCAAGTTATGGTATACTAGCTTTTGCCGCGGCTTCGCTCACGTTAATTTACAATTTGACAAACAATTCAGGTTGTACACTGCTTGTAATAATATAATTCAACCATGATTCGAAAGACACGTGGCGCCATCTATTATCATAAGAACGTTATTGTCGTTTTCCTCGGGAACAGTACTTTTTTTCGGGATGAAAGGTACCCTATGTCCGTTTCTGTACACCTGACAACGTATATGCAAAATTTCAGGATGGTCGGTTCAGTGGTTTGGGCGTGAAAACAAAAAAACTTACGCATTTGTAATATTAGTTAGGATAAACCGACTCAAGAGCTAACATTATATAAAATATAATAATATTATTACGTCAAGTCGCGTAAGTTTTTACGAGTATCTCTATAAAAACAATATTAACCCCTAACAGCATATAGGGCTCGTACTGAATAGGGCATAAAGGGTTAAGTCCATGTTTATGGTGGATCTTGATGTAAGATAGTGGAAGTAGCATATTTTATTCTTGTTAGGTATTATGAGCTGAAGACATGATGTTTTTGTCTTGAATTTGGTTTGGGTTTTGTTTTAAAATTGACGTCTATACTAATACCCAGAGAGGTAATGTTTGGATGTAGGGGTAATCTACGGAACAACTAATTCGATACCGAAAATGCTTTAATATTCACTAGTGAAAAGTTACATGATAAGGTGATGACGAATAGTTTGAAACTTTAATAAAAACTTCGTTCATCTGAAAGATTCCTATGTAAACCGCTTTTAAACGTAACAGCACAATCCAACCTTTCCAATTTACCCACCGTGTAATCTACAATTCAGGACCTCTGTATCCAGCTACTCCATGCAGTGAGCATTTAATTTTAGAGGTAGGTACCATTGAAAACGGCGACGCAATGCAGGCACTGACCGTTCACCTGTGTACGGTTGGGTTAGCACAGTGGAGCCGAAATCACGTCCGTGAGTGAGTACGAGTACCCAGTACAGTAACACGCAAAAGAATGTACAGTTGTAAAATAAAAAGCAAAAGATAAAGGTCAAGTTTTGTTAATTATCTTGTTCAAAGTTAAAAATTAAAAGGACAGTTCCAAGAATAAATAAAAGCGGCCAAGTGCGAGTCGGACGAAGGGTTTCGTACCATTATCTAAAAAAAAAAACACATTTGTTGTATTTGATTGTTTTAAGTGTTTGTTGGCTGCAAAAGAAATTCATCATCTGTGAAAACTTCTACTGTCTAGCTATTACGGTTCTTGACATACAGCCTGGTGACAGACAGCCAGACAGACAGTGGAGTCTTACTAATAGGGTCTCGTTTTTACCCTTTGGATACGAAACCCTGAAAAGGTAGCACATTTTTGATCCGTAAGTTCATTTAGACTCTAAATTTTAGAGTATGATCGAGTGAAAATAAACACGTGTTATAATTTAAATGACTGAATGATTACGAATATTGACCGCTCCGTTGGTATCGCGGTCACAAATGCGACTTCTGAGTCTGTTATTCTTGGTTCGATTCTCAGTTTAGTAAAATGTAAAACCCCTAAATTGGTATAAATTGAGACAAGTATTAATATTGACATTGAATAACTTTGACATTTTAATTATTTTGACATAGATTTTTGATATTTTAATAATTCTTCATTTAGTTCTGACATAATTGGAACATTAAATAAGTAATCGTTCAATTTATTTTCTAATTGAATACCATAATTTTACATGATTTTCACACCATGTTTGTACGCCTCCTAGCATAACATAGAGCTCTGCTCATCAAACATAAGATCTGTACGTTTTTTACCTATGTTAACAAATAGATAATGATTTGATTTGTCTTTAACATCCAACTTGGCAATGCTGTCAGCTTTCTGGGTACTACGAGTATTCTTCTTGACAGCGATGTGGATGAATTTTTTGACGCCATATAATGCTTTTTTATCTATATCTCTACCTATCTTATTATAAACAGGTCAAGTTTGTGATCTCTGGATCTACTGAACCGATTTTGAAAATTCTTTCACTAATAGGAAGCTACAATAACCCCGAGTGCCATAGGCTTTATTTACAACGGGCCCGTTGGATAATTTCCGACCAAAACGCGAGCGAAGCCGCGGGCAAAAGCTAGTAAGTACATTTTTTAAATCATTATTTTAAGCTTCGTTATTACGGGTCTTTCTGTTCGGATCTTATCAGTATTCAGTATTAGACCGACGTTTGGGCTTGACACGGTACAACAGATACCTGAATTATCCCCGGTCGTGTCGTTTTGTAGTTAAATGCCTAACACATTATCAGCTTTCAGTTCCCGACTGTACGACCATCGGTCAGTGTCAATACGGTACTAGTAGGAAACAAGCTTGATGCATTTGCAATGTTACAATGTACATCCAATGTGACACTAACATAAATATGCAATGTCCAATATGCAAAGGTGAGTCCGTGTCCTATTTGATGTCGTGCCGACTGATTTCTTTTGACATTTCACAAAATCAAATTGCACTGGCTGTTACGTCATTGCGCCGTTATGGCCCGGTAACAGAAAAATAGTAATGTTTTTTTTAAACATACAGGATGATTGGGTGCATTTCTGAAATGAATGCTACTGGATATAATTTGCAACAATTATGACGCCAGGGGTCCAAACTGGGTTGTTTTGGAAAAATCGAACATTAAATAAAGTAATTTGTAGACCTATAACAGGAGTCAATTTTAAATGTAAAACAAACAGTCTGAATTCCATTGATAACTGAAAACCAAGAATGACGCATAGTTTTAAAAATGTATGTTTTAGCGCGTCGCCAAACCTCGATTTTGAACAACCATTTTGATTTTGAACCTCCGACCGCAAAAAGTGGTGTGTTATAAGTTTGACCGCTATGTGTGTGTCTGTCTCTGGCACCGTGGCTCTTAAACAAGTGAACCGATTTGGATGCATTTTTTTTTATTGAAAGCAAGTTTCTTGGCGATGGTTCTTAGATATGTTTTATCAAAATTGGTGCAGGCATTTACTAGATATGGGGGATGAAAGTAGGTATGAAAATCGAATATTTTCAAATATACCCAAGTGTGATATTAAATGAAAGCGCATGATGTGTATATTACAATTAGACATGTTTTTTTATCAAAATCGGTGCAGCCATTTACTAGTTGGGGATTTTTTAAGTTTTAAATTTAGTGATTATTCAATGCAAGTTCATGACACCAACCGCTTTCGCCAATGCAATTTAAGCCTCAAAATGTCCTTGTAGCCACTATCTATATTTATTGTTAATTTTCGTCTGACTGCCTCGGTGGTCTAATGATCGCAATCGCGAATGCTGAGCATGAGGTCCTGGGTTCGATTCCCGGGTCGAGCAAACTATTAATGGTTTTTTCCATCAGGAATTTCTCAGTAGCAGGCACGGAGTCTGGATTTGTGCCCGGTTGGTGGCAAAAGGCTCGCTTCGAGATCTTATCACATGGGACTTAAATACAAGGTGCAGTTTTGGATCTGCAAAACATTTTAGGAGGTAATTATGTTAGTGATTCTCGACCCGAATCAACAATAAAATGGGCAGGTATTTTTTTTTCATTTTATTCTTATTTACGGAAATCGGTAAGTGTGAACTCCCCTTTTTAAAACGCAACCAATCTGTACGTGTCCTTAAACTGCGCTTTCACACACACAAACAAACGCAACCGACATTTCTTTCATGAATCCAAAGCACCAACCACCGCCCGCTCCCTCTCCCCCGCCACGCCCCCGCGGCCATCGCAAACGCATAAATCGGGTCAATTTATTAGTGTATTTGATGACGCCGGTATGTGCATACGCTTGCAAATTCCGCCCCTCAAGTGCGCCTTCGATTAACGGTCGGGATAGGTACCTACTACCTAGTTGTAAAGATGACGGACCAATACTCCAATGTAGAGTTGGTGGAGATAGTCCGCTTGTATGCCATCAGTGGAGACAATGTATCTCGAGCCATCGAAATGTTCGCGGAGTTATTCCCCAATCGGCAACGTCCCTCACACAGGGTAATGCTGGCTGCTACGCAGAGACTGCGCGATCATCGGCAGTTCGACGTTCCCCAGCATGCTGAAGGTCGTGGCAACGAAGGCCTGCCTGTCGCCTTGCAGGAAGATATCCTGGAATTCTTCCGGCGAGAGCCACGTGCAAGCACGTGGGAGGCTGGTCGACGGTTTGGAGTGCACCACTCCACAGTGTGGCGGCTACTGCACAAAGAAATGCAGCATCCTTTTCACTACCGCAAGGTACAGGATCTCAAAAGTGCAAAAGTGATCAGTGCTTTCGACACAATAAAAACGAATGTGTTTGTGTAAGCTGAAGGAAAATCAGCAACGTCGTGCTAGACTGTGCCTGGAGTGTGACGGTGGAAACTTTGAACAATATCTCCAGGTAGGTAACATAAGTAGGTAATTTATTTATTTATTTGTACATAGACAATTATTTGTAAATACGATGTTAGCTAAATCAACTTGATTAGTGTAAATAAGTTGATTTAAAATGTACGCCAAAAATACCTATCAGACAAAATGAATCACCTAAAATCCCTAACACATGGGTACCTACCCACTTAACTAGCACAAATTATCTTGATGTATTTCTGTCGGTCCTCAGCCCGTTAAAAAGTAGGAAGGAAAATCTTAAATCAACCAATTTAATCTACAAATAAAAACCGTCCTTAGGGCTGAATTTACCTACAGAGCGCGCCGACTGCGCCGAGTACCTACATGCCTTATTATTATTATTAGGTGCCTACCTAAATCCCGCGCACGCGCTCGCGATCGTAGTCGTAGTTTCACAATTGTGCAACAGGATCTGCTTACATGCTTTGTAAGGTTTATTTATCTCCGCCTATCATTTTATTCATCAGCTGATAGGTAACTAACGACGCCAACGTGATCTTTTTTTGCCGCAGTTGTATCTACTTCCTACTATTATTATTTATCGTAATAGCCCAGTGGTTAAGGCTTTCTCCTCTCATGCATGAGGTTGCGGGTTCGCAACTGAGCAAGTACCATTGTGTTATTTTTTTAATTCATAATGATGTAAGTACTTTTTAAATTTATCTAGGACATCATTGAAATCCCGTGTTTCGGTAAGCACTTAATTAAAGCCCATGGTTCGAATTGATTTGTAGCTCTCGGACGGTCGTTAGGTACCACACGGGTCGGTACGGGTCAACGACCTTACAGCCCTACCGTATGGTCGTTGGTACGGGTAGTCAAAAGCCAGAAAGTCAGACAATTAGTCTAACAAATGGGTATCGTGTTATCAAGTAACTGGTTTGTTGAGGTCTGATACGCAGTCGCCCCGCGTGATTCACTGGCACTCCATGTAGTGAGCTGCATACAGTTAAACTGAAAGCCGACCCTAACATAGTTGGGAACAGGCTCGGCAGATGGGCCACGGCATTGTAATGATGCTTAAAAATGAGTTATTATTTAGCGAAATTTTAAACAATAATGTAGGTACCTACATTGTGATTTTCAAATTCGAACTACATCTAAGGTAAAATTATTTGCTATAAGTTGCTGTAGCTACAACAACTTGTACAGATCGCGGCACGTTGGTTGAACCTTCGATGCGCAGTAACAGATTTTCGAGTCTTAATCGAAATGCGGTATGACGAGCATCGCGGGGGCTCCCCGTAACCATAGCAACGACCTTCATTGTAGTTTAACGTACGTGCCGCGTTCGTTTCATAGAAATGTGGGCGGAGACTCGTACAGGCTGACGTCACTGGTCATCGCATTCACGCACACAGTGACATGACGCGCGATACATCGCAATGGGTGATTCTGTTTTTTTGAAGAGGGTTATTAAGAGAGTTATTCTGAAAAACAATAAAATTGAAAAATCGAAAAGAAAAAGTATTATTGATTATTGACTTGGTATCGTATTGTTATATGATTATTTACGAGTCTCATAACAACCTCCTGAAATGTTTTGCAGGTTCAAAACTGCACCTTGTATAACAATGTCGGTGTACTATTAGGAATACCTCTACCTAACCCGTCAGGGTTTATAGGCGTGAAGTTAGATGATGTCATTTTTTAGTTGCCTATAATATTTTGTTTAGACAAAATATCGAAATACTTAACTGCTTTCGATAAACCTAAACAACTCCAAACTAATATAAAGATATCACAAAAAATCCAAACCCAAATAGTGTGGAAGCTATAAAAATAAATAACGAGACCATTAACCAATTTTACAAATGAAAAAATTAGAACTACCGTCCCAAATGGATTTAATCGTCCTTCACGATTCAATCGTCTAGAAACTTTCGGGTCAGAAGCACCCTGGGGTTTTTTAGGTCCCTTGGGTCCAATAGTTCTTGTAAATGAGTTGGTAAAGGTCAGATTGGTTGTGAACTAGTAGCAGGTGCGAATAATATTACTGTTTGACCACGAGCTACTTGCTTCATCGGCTCGTATCTTGCTACAGTTGACTGCGGAGAAAATAACTATTTTGTTATTAAGTTTAAAGGTTCGGACAAACTAATACGGGCATTGGTTAGACTGCAGACCAGCTTTGGAAAGTACATGCTAACAAAATAAATACCGTTTTTGGTCACGGCGACCAATCTCAACGCAGATTAGCCATCGGCGCGGGAGATATTATAGTGCACAAGTGTGTGCGCAGACACAGGTGCACTCTCTGTTCCTTGACTCTCATAGTTCCATGGGACGGCAACCCGACGCGACCGGAGAGAGATCAGGCGCAGGACCGACGGCTTAACGTGCTTTCCGAGGCACCGGGGTATCACCAACTTCCAAACTCCGGGCTACTGCTGAGAAATTTCGAATGAAAAACTCAACAGCACTTTTTTTTTTCCTGCCAGGGTTGCGGGACTGTTCGAAAGAGATACCGCGGCCCTGGAACACAAAGGGCAAAGGAAGGAACATGGATGGGTTTAGTCAGTAAAAGTCTGACACTCCCTCCTGCTCAGCCCAGAGCGGGAGAGTTATTTGATGATTTCCCATCGGGAAAAAAAAAAAAAACACTTTTTGCCCGACCCGGGAATCGAACCCAGGAACCCACACTCAGCAGTCGCGACCACGAGACCAACGAGGCAATCCGAAGATACCTCAGTATACAAGGTGTAAATGGATCCTTCATGAAGACGCCCACCAAGCATTCGTACGTCAAATTATGTAAATCTACACAGAAATTTTTCTAATTCTTAGGATCACCGTCTTCTATTAACAAAAATACTTGAACATGTCAAGAATGACAACATCCTTTGTTTAATTGAAAATGGTCTTTTGAACCCCTAAGGCTTTGTTTCTTGCGCTTTAAAATGTGTTTTTAACACTATCAAACAGTTATTTTCCACTTTAAAAACCACAATGAGTTTCCATAATGTGCGTAACTGTACCTTCCAATATTAATAGTGCTAATAAACGTACATATAAAATAAAAGTTTGACTCATGCAAATACTTGTCTGGATGTTATAAAAGTTGGACTCCACACATTAACCACATCTAAATCCTGAGTTATAATCTATACTAATATTATAAAGCTGAAGTGTTTGTTTGTTTGTTTGTTTGTTTGAACGCGGTAATCTCAGGAACTACTGGTTCGAATTGAAAAATTCTTTTTGTGTTGGTTAGCCTATTTATCGAGGAAGGCTATAGGCTATATATCATCACGCTACAACCAATAGGAGCGGAGCATCAATGACAAATGTTGCAAAAACGGGGAAAAATTATTCTCTTTGATAGCTTCCGTTGCGTGCGCTGCGTAAACGGTTAAAGTTGCACAAATATAATGTAGCAGGGAATTATTCCTCTTAAAAAGGTCTCAAGAAAAGTCCGCGATGGCACATGCCTATCTTTTAAGGTTGACTCACAATAACCATTTTTATGATTTTAAAATTTGGTCAAAATTAATGTTTTATTTGCGAAGGTGTTTTTACCGACATAGTATTAATCCTTATCAAAATAAATATGTTAGTCATCTTTAGCATTCAATTGTGACCAAAATTAACCTTTACACTATTCAATTTAGATGAATATCTTAGGAGATATCACAGTTTTAAAATAACTCCGCATCAAAATAATGACCCGCGCGCGCTGCGAGGCGGGTGTTCATGTTGTTGGGAAAACCAATGTGATTAGATTCAATGCACAAATATTGTGGGGAACTTAGAGAAGGTTTTAGTTTTTGTTTCATGCTGTAATCAGTGCTCTCTATCAAAAGATTTATAAATTTAAAGTGTTCAAGAAGAACTTACCATCATTGTGTAAGATACATGCAACGACATCTATTGCACCAAAATGGTACTAATTAAAAAAAATGTGCTCACAAGATAACTTTTAAATCGGGTCTGAGAGCAAAAAGTACTCTAGATTAGTCTACATGACGCTGTAACCCTGTAGAGTGTGTGTTCGATCGCTTTACATGCATTATATTTTAACGGTTAAATTTCGTGCTCGATAGATGGCGCTATTAATTTCACTCCATTTTCTGAGTCGCGGTGTTAAGTTTTCCGTGAAAGAATGACCCTCGCCCGTGTCAAATGTCTGAAGCTTGGTTTATTAACCAACGAAACAAAAAGAGGAGGTTCTCAATTCGACGCGTCTATATTTTTTTATTTTATGTATGACCTGACCACGCATAACTTTTTACAGAGAAGTCCGATATACATGATCTTTTGTTTTTTAAATTGAGAAATCATGTTTGGGCTCATTTCCTGCACCTTGATGAGAACTTTAGATCTAGCTGGAGTATGACGTCATCGAAGGTCTGACGATGGAGACGGAAGGCACTTGCAAGAGGTCCTCAAGAGTTTGCAGCAACAATAACGTGTTTGGGCTCAATTCATGCACCTTGATGAGAACTTTAGGCCTTGCTGAAGTATGACTGTCATCGACGGTCAAACGATAGAGACAAATGGCAGTTGCAAGCGGTCCTAAACAGTTTGCAGCAGGTATAATGTTATTGGGCTCATTTCATTCACTTTGATGAAAACTTTAAACCATACTGAGTTGTCAGTATGACTTTCATCGAATGTCTGACGATGGAGAAGGAAAGCAGTTGCAAGTGGTCCTCAAGAGTTTACAGCATCTATATCGTGTCTGGGCTCATTTCATGCACCTTGATGAGAACTTTAGACCTAGCTGGAGTATGACTGTCATCGAAGGTCTGACGATGGAGACGGAAGGTAGTTGCAAGAGGTCCTCAAGAGTTTACAGCATCTATATCGTGTTTCGGCTGATTTCTTGCACCTTGATGAGAACTTTAGACCTGCCTGGAGTATGTCTATCATCAAAGGTCTGACGATGGAGACGGAAGGCAGTTGCAAGAGGTCCGCAACAGTTTACAGCAGTTTTATCGTGTCTCGGCCCATTTCAAGAACTTTGATGAGAACTTTCGTTCTAGCTGGTGTATGATTGTCATCGAGTGTCTAAAGATGAAGACGTAAGGCTGTCGAGGGTCGCGGGCCTGTGGACAGTGAGTAATAGGCTAGCTCGCCATCCGTCCGTCTTATGACGACAGGCCGTGGTGACGGCGCGTTCGTGTCCCACGCGCGCCTCGAAGAGATGTCAGCAAACGGGAAGGGATCCGAGAGTTGAGTTGCGGGACTGTTCGAAAGAGATACCGCGGCCCTGGTACGCAAAGGGCAACAGAAGAAACGTGGGTGGATTTTAGTCAGTACAAGTCTGACAATCCCTTCCGCTCCGTCCAGAGTGGGAGGGGTCATTTGATGATTATCCATCGGTAATAGTATATAATAGGGATTTACTCCTTTTGAGAGCTTCCGTTGTGCGTGAACGGTTAAAGTTACGCAATTATCATGTATGTCGGAATTGTCCCTCTTAAAAAGCTCTAAAAAAATATCCGCAATGGCCAACTTTTAAGGTTGACGCACACTCTCTCTAACCTCTCTTTCTTTTATGTACGCACGCACGCAGACGAAGTTGCGCGGGTCAGCTAGTATTTTATAACGATGATGCCATCTAGCCGATTTCGGACACAACGATGGCATTCGATGGCTTTCTAGGATGGTTATCGATAGCTTTGGTGTCCTGTTCTTTCATGAGCTCTCAAGTGGCTAGAATAACCATCCCTGAGCGAAAAACTCCGTGTTGAAAGCCGACATGACAGAACACCATTGATGGCATTGTAGGGTATAGCTGTAGGTGGTCTAGCTTTCAGGTCATCACTTCTTCTAATACTCGTACAATGATGCCAGAGACAGATCCCAATCGCCGTTTTGAAGTGCTGATCGCAGTTCCAATGCTAGTTATAAAGCCTATTCAAATTCCAATAATTTAGTCTATTGACATCAAAATATGATGACCCACTGCACTCCGTTGCCACAGTATAAAGATATGCAGTAAGCTAACTAGGCTCTTTGTGTGAAAGCAAACGCGGGTATTAGGGTAGTTCTTCTTCTTCATGTCGCTGGCACGATTATATTTATTTTGTTAGCCCATAGTCGTCACCGTCAGCGCAGGATAGTGGGTGGAGCATAGCTTGCGATACAGCTCTAAAAACACACCCCTATGCTGAATTGGTTTAAAGTTGTGTGACGATCGATTCCGAACATTGATTCCTAGTTGAACTACTGTTTTTTAATACTACTACGTCTAATGTGACGTTACTCTGTGGTACTGGCCGCAAATATTCAGTGACTCGGCTCAGGAATTCCTGTTACTACGAAGTGATTGACAATCTATAATGGCGATATGGATTCAGCATGTATTATGTCAGGTATAGACTCTGGAGTACAGGCGCTCCCGTACTTCAGTCATCATCTGCCTAGCCTTTTCCCAACTTTGTTGGAGTTGGCTTCCAGTCTAAAGGGATGCAGCTGAATACCAGTATGTTACATGGAGCGACTGCCTATCTGACCTCCACAACCCAGTTAGTACTGGGTAATACGATACCCCTTGGTAAGACTGATTATCAGGCCATTGACGACCTGAAACGACTGTCAAAGATCTCCAAATGATAGCCGGGATCAAAGGCTTAACATGTTTTCTGAGGCACGGAGGTAACTCGGTATGTAATGTCTGGTCACCCATCCATGGACCAACCTATGCAAGCGGGGTTTTGCCTAAAGATTGACCCGTACGGCTATTATAATTTAGCTACAAGCTCTTTATACTACCAAATCATTTAAATCAAATCACTAACACTTCATCAAACCCGAAGAGCTTCTGAGATATTTGCCAACAGAATATTGAACCCTCTTAACATAGACGTTAACACTATTTCCTTTAGTACAATCTTGTTATCGCTTCTCCCCTCGACAAGCTTTTCCAACTGATTCGATTTTAAACGTTGAAAAGTACGACTTTTCAAGGTTTGTAAATATTTAATAGTTGTATCGATCGGTGTTCACATGACTTCATTTGTTACGGTTAAGACTATTATGCTCGGAGATTCCTTCCGTGATCGAATCAGAAACGAAGACATCCGCAAGAGAACGAAGCTACCGACGTAGCCCGAAGAATTGCCAAACTTAAGTGGCAGTGGGCAGGGCACATTGCTCGCAGAACGGATGGCCGATGAGGCTGAAAAGTTCTGAAGTGGCGACCGCGAACCGGAAGACGTTGCGTTGGAAGGCCTCCCACTAGGTGGACCGATGACCTGGTGAAGGTTGCAGGGATCCGCTGAATGCGAGACGCACGGGACCGGTCAATGTGGCGACACTTGGGGGAAGCCTATGTCCAGCAGTGGACGTCTTTCGGCTGAAATGATGATGAAGGTGATGAAAACTATTTAGGGCAACTGTTTTTACGTACCAGTCTGTCTAAGTAGCTAGGACATAGAACTCAAACTCAATCTCAAATTCTTTATTGCATTCATGTGTACATTTAGTTGTTACTTACTACAACTGAGTCTGTGTCTGTGTCTGTAACTGTGTCTGTGTCTGTAACTGTGTCTGTGTGTGTGTGTCTGTCTGTCTGTGTCTGTTGTTGTTACTTGCTTCTTTGCTGTTGTTGTTGTTACTTGTTGTTGTTGTTGCTTTTAGAAGGTGAAATGTATACCTATATTACCTGACAATTTCAGGGCAAACCTTTGGTCCTGATCCATGTGTCATGTTCGTGAACGGGCGCTGTCAGTAGTGACTAATCATCTCTTTGCCACGGTTTATATGAATTAATTATTTGTTGAATTTTTTTTTAGCGTTCCGTACCCAAGGGGTATAAATGGGATCCTATTACAAAGACTGTCCGTCTGTCTGGCTGTATGTCACCATGCTGTGTCTCATGAACCGTGATAGCTAGACTGTTGAAATTTTCCCATGATTTTTAGTTGATGTATTTCTGTTGCCGCTGTAACAGCAAATACTAAAAACAGAATAAAATAAATAATTATAGGGGGCTCCCATACAACAAACTTGTTTTTTTTTACATAATAGTGCGGAACCCTTCGCTGTTTTTTTTTGTTAGGTACACCTCTGCATAATCCTTCGGGAATAACAAGGCTTCATTGTTATGTTATGTAAAATGAAATAAATATTTATACAAAACTTCACTAACATTTCAAGGTCAACTCATTCATTTCCATTACAACCCACCGTTTTCAACTTCCTATTATCAATTACCAAAAAGACAAAAGCCCAAATTCCCAAGAGACATGACAAAAACAAGACATATGCCTCATCACGCGAACGTTGCCTGTTAAACATTCATACCCAGGCGTCCCCTCGGGGCATCGGTTCCCAACCAGTAATAAACGGTCCGCGAAGGGTTTTTTTTAAACGTTGCTCCTCAGGAATTTTGTCCTATAGTGTCGGTTACTTTGCAAACATTTAACTCACATGCACAAACAGCCAGACCCGGAAAAAATACCTTACAATATTTTTTCCGTATGGGAATCGAATCCGTGACACGTTACGCAGCAGTCAATCGGTCACCCACTGAGCCAACTAACCACCAAAATAAAATAAAAATGGTCGTTTAAAATTTACCCCTACCTACCTTTTATAAAAGCACTTCTACCGCTGTTTGTGGCCAATCTTAATGTAAAACGTCGTGCTCATCACGTTCCGTTTACGTCATCTATTATAATCAGTGATCGGAATAGGTAGAGCTAATGTACATACGTATAGTTCAAGCAAGGAACAGAAATGAAAAGTGCTCCATACGACTAAATGTTTTTTGTTGATTTTACGCACTACGTTTTACCGCAAGTTTTTTTGATTTCTGAGTTCCAATAATTGTATAAAATGAATAAATGGTATGAAAACCTATAAATTGTTTTTTTTTTACCTTGTTAGTTCTAACTATTAAAGCTGGTATGAAAATTAAATTAGCTTCCGCACTTACTTACGGCGTTCAAATGAAGATAAGAAGATTACCTTTATTTTTTAAACAATTTATATCGTGCACTTTTTTTTTAAACAGAAACTATAAATGAATTCGATAGTTGTTTTACTGTATTAATTTTAGTTGTACTTACATGTTCCGACATTCGGAATAAATATTACGAAAAAAAAAAAAATGTCGTAAGGAAGTCTCCACTTTCGTTTCTGTTCCTTGAACTTTAGGCACATTAGCTCTACCTATTACAATCACTGATTATAAAAAATAAAACAAAAATGTCTATTTATTCCTTGCTTGAGTATTAACTTAATTCTAGTAGGAATGTGTTAGAGGATTTAGAGTTTTGTATTAAATGTAATTGTCAGTTATCTTCTTTTGCAAGGGCCCCAGTTTGGGTAAAGGCCTCCTCCAAAGCTGCCCATGTGTCTCTGACTTTTCTATTTCTTCATCTATTTAATACAGTCAATGTTTCTTGAACTTCATTTATGGTTCCTTCTACAAATAAAGAAATTTTAATGGACTCTGATAAAAAAGGGTGGGAAACGCTGCCTCGGGGGTTAACTACCAACTTTCGTTCATGATAATGCCAAGTTTACTGGTTTAGACGGAACGACTGGTCAGAGCCGTACTACGCAGTGTTTGTTGGTTCTCACAATGCAGTTGGATTCACAGATACCTATATATACCTAGATAACGCAGTACCAAGCGTGGATTTTTTTTTACTACTTACCATGACGTCATAAGCATAATTTACTTACTATACAAACATTAAGGTACTATACATAAAAATTTCTTGAGCTGTATAAATTAGCTTGCTGCGACAGAAAGAAAGAAAGAAAGAAAAATCATTTATTTTGCACCGACTAGAAACGCGCAATAATAAACATAACCATAAACAATTGAAAAAGAACATCAAAGCAAAAAACAAATAAAATAAAATCTAATATTACCTTCGCCGATTCTGTCTTGAGATCCCCTATGGTCACACCATAGAGAACCCTAGAAAGTGCATGTCTTTGGCTTTGGTGACACCATAGACAAGCACTTTCGACGCGACATTTTGACACAACGTTGACATAAGGAGATCCCAAAACAAAAACATTCACATCACATCAGTGCATGTACAAAACTAAACTTAAAACGTTACAATAAATATGAAGGCAAGATAACTATGTAAAACATAAATTAATCTGCGCGTCCCATCCGTGCAAAAATGGTCGATGCTCAGCTAAATGCTGTGGCTTCGGACGGACCGTAAGTCCTCAGCGCTGATTTTCAGCAAAGACCAAAGGAGTGACATATTGACGCCGCCATGGTGTGTGCTATGGTGTCTGACAGGTGGCTACTGTATTACTGTTAAGCATATAAAAAATATTTTTGCAAAAAATAAAACCGACTTCAAAAACAAAAAAACGTGGAAAAATAACTTTAGCTTCAGAAGTCGGTGACTTTTGTTTGTTCGATTGAATTTTTTTGCCACCGACTTCTGAAGCTAAAGTTATTTTTCCACGTTTTTTTGTTTTTGAAGTCGGTTTTATATTTTGCAAAAAAGTTTTTTATTTTGCCTTTTTTAGTTGCAATATTCTACACAAATATTTGCCATACATTTATTTTACATTGTTAACAACTCATTTCAGGCTTATCCCCAATAAAATGTAAGTTATATCGTTATCATACCTTTTTTTTTTTTTCTTAACCCTCGAAATCTGGGTGTACTGTGTACAGTACGCAGATGTGTACATCTGCGTACTCCCTCAGAGCATACAGGCGTTATGTTATGTTCTAATATTGTGTAAAAAATAAACATCCAAGCGATTGCAGCAATCACGACAGACTTTCTGTCTATTAATGAGGCGTTCCATTGTATATCTCCGAAGATCAGCATCAGATTCTGACTTATACCTTCTATCATTAGCTCAGCAACATGAGATAATGATTATCAGGTACAAATATCGTTAGAAAGTACCTATATGAAAAACATTGTAAAATGTCAGGGTTGCCCTCGATTTCCCTGAGATCCCATCATCAGATTCTAACTTTGTGACAACGGGACCACCTCAGTAGTATAGGCTTTCGAATAAAAATAGAATTTTGACAATCGGTCCACAATTAGCGGAGAAATCGTAGAACATACGGGACACACAGTCAAACGTAGAACCTCCTCATTTTGTTTGAAGTCGGTTAAAATATTGTCAAAAGAGTTTTGGTGAAACAGTGAACCGCTAACAATACATTTCATGGTAATAGGCTTATCCCCAATAAAATAGAACTTAACATATCTAACTATCGAAAAGTTGTACAGTACACATCTGCGTACCCCCTAGAGCATACAAGCGTGATATTATGTTATGATGTTGTATAAACAATAAACATCCAAGCGATTGCAGCAATCACGACAGATTTACCGTCTATTTTTGAAGAGTTCCATTGTATATCTCCGAAGATCAGCATCAGATCTTCACCAAATTTAAATTGGGACCACAGCGAAACAATATTCTACCAAACAAAAAAAGAATCATTGAAATCGGTTCACAATTGGCGAAGATATCGCTGAACATACACACAAAAAAAAAAAAAAACAGACGACTTGATAACCACCTCCTTTTGGAAGTCGGTTAAAAATGTTTAAGTCTGACACGCGAAGTAGGTGCTCTTGCGTTATCTAGGTACGAGTATATCTGTATCTGTGGTTGGAGTAAAGCCACAAGCTTTGATGCCATGTCAAGTTTTAAGTTTTTGATACGTTAGAAACTCTGGATAGCACCGGTAGCAGTAACTGTTCGCTTATTCTTAAAAACCGGCAAAGAGCGAGTCTGGCTCGCGCACGAAGGCTTACCATTATCTCCCCAGCTTACCATTATAGCCCCACGTAATTTTTTAATTTTTATTTATTATATTTTATCTCAATGCTCGCAGCATTATTAGTCTACAGGCACTGTACAGTTTCTTGGAAGTTTTTTTTTTTTTTTGTTTTTTTTTGCTCAATAAAATAATATTTATTAACTAGGCAGTAGTCTCACTCTCACTAAATGACATGGCGGTATTGCAACTTAAAAATGCATAGGTCGATGCGGCATCGTTTTCGGATAAGTTCTTATTTATTTGGCAAGTATTTTCGTGTTCTATTATTAGTGATATAATTATGTTAGACTCTGTGACAAAAATATTTATTTTATATTATTTATTTATTACACACTTAGAAATGCCCATTTAATAGAATAACGTTATTTATTTACTACCTACTACCCTCATCCGTGTGTCACTGCGGGGGGCCTACTGAAAACCAGCGCTGAGTGTTTTGCACCCAGCATATGCTGAGTAGGTGAGCCTTTCGTTATGGGCATGCTGTTTGATAGTAATATGTATATGCTGCTCTATTGTGTTGCTGCTGTCCATTAACAAATAAATGTTAATTCTATTCTATTTTATTCTTAACCTCTTTTTAGTATTTGTTGTTATAACGGCAATACAAAAACACCATCTCGGCAACACACACATCATCTGAGAAAATTTCAACTGTCTAGCTATCAAGTTTCATGAGATACAGCCTGGTGACAGACAGCCAGCCAGACAGACAGACGGACAGTGGAGTCTTTGTAATTGGGTCCCGTTTTTACCCCTTGGATACGGAACTCTAAAAATTTGCCATATTTAGTATTCCAGCCATATTTATTTTTGACTGTCTCGTTGGTCTAGTGGTCGCAAGCACGACGGGGAAAGTATTATCGGGTTTTTTCTTCAGAAATTTCTCAGTAGCAGCCACGTAGTCTGGATATGTGTTCGGTTGTTGGCAATAAGCTCGCCGCCTAATACATAGGAACTGAACATAACTGGCGGAACGTGGGTGTACAATTAGGTGTACCTCTGCCTAAACCTTTGGGGATTATAGGTGTGGTTATGTCATTTAGAATTCCACGTACTTCAGAGGCAAAAGTAATCCGCAGTATTAAAAAAATTACAACATAACTTAAAATAATATAACTTTTTTACGAGCATCCTCAGAAAAGCTGGCTTTGCAAAATCGGCCAAGTGCGTGACAGACCTCGTACAGAGAAGGGTTCTTTACTCAGAATGAATATTTAGTCATGCATAAATTATATCAGCGGTAATAATAAGTTTGTGTTCCATAGTGTTTGTCGAAAAACAGGAAAGTCTTTGTTATTTCTGTGGTTTTAACCAAAAACATGACTTATCTCAAAAAATATTGATTTAAGTAAAAAAATACTTGTAAACATCGTTGTTTTAATTAACTATGGGATTCAACGATAGACAAAGGAGTTAATGGCTAAATAAAAACGGTCACTCGGGTCGATTTTCAGGTTAAACCGCACTTGCCTACGTTGCTCCGTGGATGGGTGACCATACCCATTCAATACCGAGTTTACTTTCGTCCGTGTCTCGGCAAGCACGCCAACCCGTTGATTCCGGCTGTCAATTGTAGATCTTTGACAGTCATTATGTAGTCAGTGATTCGGATATCTGACAACCGGTTTTCAAGGAGTATCGTATTACCCATTAATAAAATGGTTGTAGAGGACAGAAAGGTCCAAACTGCCAATTGTCTCCGAATAAAATGGCCGTCTGCAATCCAGACGGTCGGAATGACAGACATGATAAAAATTATCTGGGTTCCGTTTATGCCTTTTGGCTACGGAACCCTCGAAATCCGAGGGTCACGCCAAACTTTTGGGTCAAACTGTCCCTGTATATTTAACGCGCAAGGCCGGTCTACCTGCTTGACCGCATGGTTGGAGCAAAAAATTTAAATAGTACTGGACCAAGTCTCAAATGTATATTCCTTCAACGTGCACGAATATTGCAAATTATATGGCTTTCGTTCGGCAATAACGTGTGAAAATGCTTGTTTTACGTCATCAACTCGATTTCGTAGATTTCTTATCGGTAAAATTGGCTTTGCATACATAATTTCCCATAGGATTTAACAGTTACGCACGCCTATGCTATACGATTTAAAAATACTATTTTAACCGCATTAGAAAAAGTTTTATTGATTAGTTGGACTGGCATCATTTTTAATCAACTTCAAAAAAAGTAGGAGGTTCTCAATTTGGTTGTATTTTTTTTTTAATGTTTGCTAACTCATAACTGCTTCATTTTATAACAAATGCAAATTCTATAAAAACAAAACCGTTTTCTGTACCATCACCTTTGGCAACCTCGCCATAGGTTTTTCACCCCTAGGTTAAATAATCTTCAGCTAAAACTATAAACCGATTTGAAAATTTCTTATTTTATGTGAAAGCATATACTTTCCGATTGATTCTATAGAAGTTACATCAAAATTTATTCAGCAGTTCGGTTTTTTTTCTCCTTGGCCTATGTTTTCATGATGTTCATGCATAACTTCTAGTTACAATGTAAAATTGATCAATGAAACAAACAAAGTCGCCGAATTCCAAAAAGTAAAGTTATTATTGAGTTATATATATATTAGCTTTTTTGGAATTCGGTTTTTATTCGGTAGGATAGCCTACGTTTTCCCTTTCACTTAAAACTTCCGTATTTTATGTGATCTTTGTTATTGTTTGTACAAACGTGACCAGGTCATTACATCCTCAGATATACATATCTTAATTAACACAAGTATCACGAGCCGTATGTAAACCATGCGTGCCTTTTTTTGACGTCATGGGCACTATTTAGTTACTATACAAATCAAACCACGTTAATGTCTAGAATGAAGATCTGGAATTGTAATGTTGTTGTTATAAACAAATTACCTTGCTGCTAAAGAAGCCACGTGCTTAAGCACGCGAAGTTGGTGCCTTTGCGTTATCTAGATATAAGTATCTGTGATTACATCAACTTCGGAGCGTTTGTCCAATGTCCGTCAGTCGTACTTACCAACATTAACGTCAATATAATTATATTGTTTGCCACAACGGAATACAACAGACGTGCAGATTGGTGCAGATGTATATTCCAAGATTATTTTGTTATTTGAGGATTATTCCTGTAATGAGCACAGGAATTGCCATCTCATTACGCAGTTTTACCAAAAATACCATGCATGTTATATCCAATATTATAAAATCTAATACGATTTGGGATGAAAAGGTATGAATTCATAATAGAGGAAAAGTGTAGCTATTTTCGTTTTTTTTTTCAGAGCTATGCTGATCGGGTCTGGAAAAAGGTTTCTATGCCTGCCGTTCCTGAAATGTTAACGGCTAAAAAAGATCGGTTCTCCGAAAATAACCAACGATGGTCAAAGATATCAAGGTAAAATAAAACGAGTATGTTAATTTAAAACTAGCAATTCGCTCATGACTTTGTCCGCAAAAATTGTGATGGCTCGGCTAATATGCATGATATGGATATAATTTTAGCTTATAGCACCCACGAATAATGTAGCTTTCTGCCAGTGCAAGATTTTTTAGAATTGTATCATGATGCCCTACATAAAAACTGACACACAAATTTTACCTCTTATAAATATTAGTATAGATAAAATTTATCCACTACCCAGTTCACTGCCGGTTGACCGCTTTTGAACCTTGGTAGAAGGGTGAAACGTGGCAGACCTCAGTGAACTCAGTAGTACATGAAACAGTTTGCCGTTTCAAATTTTTTATTTTAGTCTCCATTACAATTATGATTGTTTTAAATAGTTGATTTCCTTTCTGGTCAAAAAGTAGCAATCCATGCTAGCTGTTGAGCTGGTTCTATGGTCTTTTATAGAGATTTCTCATCAGAAATTACTCATGGAACGTAAACATAATTACGATCTGGCGATGTGGCGGTACAGTGTGTACAGACACAGGTACACTCTGGTGCACCTCTACCTAAATCTCCGAGACAAACAGCCGTGTAGTCTATAATAATAAAAATCACTAAGTAAATAAAACACCCAAATAGCAATTTTCGCCACCATACTGATCAAAGCAGTGTCAATAAACCTTATTGGCGCCCAATATGGGACCCGATAATTGATTCGATTGCTTCTATGAAAAGGCCCAAATTTTATCACAAATGATGTGAAAAGATGATTGATTTAATAAATTAACAGGGCCTATTTTCTTACACAATTTTTTGACGAATTATTGGAGAGGGACGTGAGAAATTTTGAGACTTTTGTGTTTTTGCCGGCTTTTATGGTACCCAGACTATCTCTACCTCAAGCGACACGCGTCTTGTGACTTGACTTTCATGGACGGACACTCATCCATAACACTGCCCTCTGCGAGCGTTCCTTAACGTTAAAGATCGACCCATGCGGCTGAAGCTACGCGCACCCTGAAAAATACACCGAAATAAGCATAAACTTGTCCCACATCGGGCGCCATTTAAATAATTGTGGTCCCAGTTGGGCGCCAATTTATTTGTTTTGCAAAACTCTGAGAAAAAACGTGTAATTAGTTTAAAACAAGTCTGCTCCGTGTTGTTTAGTACAGAGAGTGTATTTATTTTTAAGAGATTTAGGTCGGCGAATGTGGTTTGCTCACAAAAAGGAATGTTTAATTATAAAATGCCTTTTAGGCTCTGGTTGCTTTATAAGAAGGACTGGAGGAAATTTTATAATAGGTATCGTGAAAGAAACAAAATGAATGCGTAGGTAAATCATCTAGCACAAATTACCTACTAAAACAATACTAGCTTTTGCCCGCGGCTTCCCCCGCATCTCTCTTCTTCAATTGGTCCTCTGTCAACTGGACCCCTTTAAATGGACAATCTGCCTCTATCAACTCCGATTCAAAGTTGCCATCACCTTAAGGACGTAGCTTCTGTTGATTGGTCGGACCATCGTGTTGGCGACCGGCCTCGTGCTCTCTTGCCTTCGGTATTGCCAACAATGACCAGCTTTTCAAGGCTACTATCTCCCCCTTTGCATGATGTGGCCGAAATAGGTCAAAATACGCTGTAGGCAAACTATGGACAATCGGGTCTTGATATTGAATAGGGAAAGGATAGACACGTTAGGCTGTCTATGAAATTAGGAGCATCCGCCTCCAGCACCACATTTCGACGTTTGCGTCTTTCTCTTGCTCGGATTGTCCATGTCTCAACTCCATAGAAGAGAAACCCCCCCCCCCACATGTAAATGGTAAATCCCGATTAAAAGTACAGATCGCGGCACGTAAGTTGAACTATTACCTTGAATGCGCAGTAACACATTTTCGAGTCTCAATCGGTCTTAATCCATAATTTTACCTGCGCGGACGACCGCCATTTTGGTTCAACTTACGTGCCGCGATCTGTACTACCAGCATAAAATGTCCTACCCCAAGTCATGATCCAAGTCTGTACTAAATTGCATTAATGTGTGTTCTGGTTTTAGGGTGTAAAAAAGCAACGGTGTTAGTTTCGCCTTGAGAAAATTTTTAAGGGTTTATCCGATAAAAGTTCTTCTAAACTAATACATTCAAGACTGCCTCGTTGGTCTAGTGGTCGCAAGCACGACCGCTAACCATAAGGTCCTTGGTTCGATTCCCGGGTCGGGCAAAGTGGTATTGAGTTTTTCATCAGAAATTTCTCAGTAGCAGCCACGGAGTCTGGATATGCACCCGGTTGGTGGCAATAGGCTCGCCCCCTTTTACATGAGAATTAACCTTACACATAACTGGCGAAATGTGGGTGTACTATTAGGTACACCTTTACCTAACCCTTCGGAGATTACAGGCGTTATGTTATGTTATGTAAACTAACACATTTGAAACGAAGCACGAATATAAATAAGCAAACTGTGTCTATATTATGTACTTATCACAAACATAGCGTGTCAACCAACCCCCAATGGAAAACAAAAAACGTCTATTTGACAAATGAATACGAGTATAACATACCTGAACTTAAATACATACCGTGAACTTATACCACTAATAAACACGAGCACGCAGTGTAAACGTAATGTAAAAACGAACGATTTTAACATTAAAATAATCATTATCTGCCCAGCCTTTTCCCAACTTTTGGGATCGGCTTCCACTTTAACAAGATGCAGCTGAATGCCAGTACCTATTTTACATGGAGCGACAGCCGATATGATCTCCACAATCCAGTTAGTAATAATACGATACCCCACAGTAAGTCTGGTTGTCAGACTTTGGTGCCACTGACTAGCTGTGACGACTGTCAAAGATCTACAAATGACAGCCGGGACCAACGGCTTAACGTCTTTTCCGCACACTTCCTTTTTTTGTACACGAAGCGAGTTGTAAGCTCTCTTAGTGTACCTGTACCAGAGTTTACTGGTGTAGAACGCCCGGCAGTAGGCCTCGAAAAGTGTTGCTTTCACTTGCTTGGAACAATGTGCAAATCGTCTGGCAAGCATGTTACCTCTGCACGCAATTCCTCTTCTTAGCCGCTCCAAATCATTGTCATACGTTAACTTTTCATTCAATACATGTCCAAGATACTTAAAGGTAGTGGATGGTCAACTATCCACGGAGTGACCTGGCCAACGCTCCTTAAGAGCGGCCAACCCGTCATACTTTTCATACAAACGCTCGTACGTGATTATGCCGTTGTTACACATCTATCTTTGATTTTTTTGAACTTATAGGTATTTTGTGCACTATATCTAGGTTTCTATGGTAGCAAAAAATAAAAATTGTAGAAACAAATTCAGTTTAAGCCTCCAAAAATTGCTGTTTTGCACAAATTTTAACTGAACTTTGGCCGTTCATAATATACTCATAAACTGTAAAAGTAAAGAAAACATCTCGATAGAAACCTTGCACATGTAATGGAGATTCTTAGTGACAAATATTTATTTCACACACTTGTAAGACTTATTCAAAAACACGTATATCCTGGAACAAGTTTAAGAAATTTTCGAACACTATTTTTCGTTCAATGTCATCGCGTTCAGCGGTATGAGGTGCGCGGGAGACGAAATGTGCGGGGTCGGGGCGGGGTAAGACGGGGTAATTGAAAGAAAATCTCCGCTGTGGCTCTGGATGAAACAACAAGCTTTTCGACCATGCTCGCGTTGACGATAGACAGACCGGGAAGGGCCCTCTTAACCTTGAAATCCGCCCCTGCTGTGGCTATTCTTGTTTAGCTACGAGCTCCCCGAAAAAAATAAAAATACTCGTTACATAATAATATTTTCTTCAGAATCCGTTCACTATAATAACTATAATACTAAAAATTGTCATCATCATCAGCCTACAGCAGTCAACTGCTGGACATAGGCAGACATAGACAGACATAGGCCTCTTCAATCGCACGCCACATAACTCGGTTTTCGGTAACTTTCATCCAGTTGCTATCAACCACCCTGCGAAGATCGTCGCTACAACGAGCCTGGGAGCGTTCGCACCTAACGCTTGCCGATTCGCGGTCTCCACTCAAGAACACATCTACTCCCAATAAAAAGCGTGCTGCCCGCAAAAAAAAATCTTTAGCATAAATTTTCGATTCAAATATCGTTCGTATTCGGTTACGTTTACACCGCCCGCTCGTGCTAGCGCCTCTGGTTCTAAACAAAGGTGACACCGAATTAATGTTTTAAACTACCCTCATTTTGTCACACGCAACCGAAACTTAATAGCCAAACCATTACTCGCTGTCTCGCGACCTCTAGCGACCGACAGACAAAAAACCGAGACGAATTTGTTTAACATGCCAAGCAATTTTAAAATTGCTTGGCATGTTCAATCTTTTTAATCGATTTCTGCAGAAATCGATTAAAAAGATTCAATATTACTCAGGATTCTGTAGTTTTTGAAATATATTTAATTTTTTATGAGAAAGAGTCGTTGAGTTCGATTGAGATTCTTTCAATTCCGGATGCAGCTGAATACCAGTATTTTACATGGAGCGACTAGCCATATTTATAGCTTCACACACAGTGTATCCATCGTTTCTTTGGTCTTCCTTTAGTGTTATACCCAATATTTTAAGCGGTAGTTCACATTCTAGTCTGGGTGTCGATTAGTCTAAGATTCGACGAGATTTCTGACATTGATTTTTATTGAGATAAAATTGCGACTTAATTTCGAATTTTAGGGAATAGTAGTGATCAACAGATTTTGGTTAGACGCGGAGATGGCCGATGGAGCAAGGCTTTGACCGAGTGGTGGCCAAGGTTTGGCCAAAGAAACCATGGGCCGTCCTCGCTCGTTGGGCCGACGATATCATCAAAGTCGCGGAAAACACCTGGATAAGGGGCGCACAGAACGGGGAAGTGTGGCAGAAATAAGGCTAGGCCTATTCCCAGCAGTGGGTGATTCCGGGCTGATATGATGACGAACAGATTTGGGGTATATTTTGTGATTTGACCAAATAAACCTGCTGGAAAGGTTCCCATGCGAGGAACCCTAAATAAAGTAAAACGATTTTCATTGTATGTCAGTGTCTCGTTAAAAACCTCCAATAAAGAAGTTAAAAATAAGTAAAAAGCAATACAGTGCAGTCTGTTGTTTTTTTAAAAAGGTTAAAGATAAATGAACTTGCTCGAAGTTTTTATTGAATTTAAAGGAGTGAACCGTTTTCTTTTATTTACCGTTTTCTTTCTTTGTTCAGACCGTCCTTCATGGAGGTCAAATACTACTGGAAAATGGCGTGCATGTATTACAAGAGCTGGGGTAAAATAAAATAGTTAGTCATGTCTGTGTTTGTGTGTACTTAGTTCTTATTATATTATTATTATTTCGTTTATTCATTTTTTCTTTCTTATTTTTAACATTTTTAAATATTTCTTAAAAACAATCCATATCAAGAACATTTAAAAATATAAAAAATAGGTTTCCGCCGGTGTCGAGAGCAGGGTCTAAACTTATTATTATTTATTATATTTATTATCTTATTATTATTCTGCGATTGTATATTATTATCCACTAGAATTTGACAATAAAACTCTTAACACACTACAGTTTCTATAATAATATAATTTAATCATGATTCGAACGACACGTGGCGCCATCTATTATCATAAGAACGTTATTGTTGTTTTCCTCGGGGACAGTACTTTTTCCAGGTTGAAAGGTACCCTATGTCCGTTTCTGTACACCTCACAATGTATATGCAAAATTTCAGGATAATTGAAATCATCAACACAACCCTTCAAGTTCATATAATCCCAAAGAGTGACTTTTTCATGAAATAGCTATTGAATGTGATTATATGAACTTGGAGAGCTGTATTGATGATTGGAATGATTATAATTCTGTAACTCCATACGTGTTACTGGCGCGATTCATATTTTCATCAACATACAACTTGACACTGACCTGCAAATTGCAATAAACTTGAGAAAATTTAAATTTCGCGGGCTACCCTTGCGCTTCCACCTTAAATATAGCGCAGAAACCTCAAAATTCTGTCGCTGTATGCTGGTAGAGTATATAAAAGCAAAGCAACCTAATACAAAAAAAAATACAAAAACGTATATTTCCTTGTTAAAAATAACCAGGAATATATGCCGCAAGGCTTTGCTTATTATTTAAGAAAGCAAGGACCGCATTTAAGTCAGGGTCAAGGGAATTTAGTCGCTACCTGAAAATCGATGTTGACAATATTCAGTATCACGGTGACTACTAATTTACATACTTATTAACAACGTTTGGTGAATAATTGAATATTAAAACTGCTGAATAATTAAACAGGGTGACTAACACGGGTTCATTGTTGAACTCGGGGATAATGAAATACATTACTTAGTACGTGTCATGTAATTCTGAAATTCAGGTATTATTTTTAAAAATCTTGCACTGTCTCGTAGGTCTAGCAGTCCATAGCTCTACTGCTAAACCCAACTATGTTGTTGAGGTCAGCTTCCAGTCTAACCGGATGCAGCTGAATACCAGTGTTTTACATGGAGCGACTGCCTATCTGACCTCCACAACCTAGTTAGTACTGGGTAATACGATACCCCTTGGTAAGGCTGGTTGTCAGACTTTTTGGGCCACTGACCTGTAACGGCTGTCATAGATCTACAGATGACAGCCGGGACCAACGGCTTAACGTGCTTTCCGAGGCACGGAGGAAACTCGGTATGTAATGGGCGGTCACCCATCCACAGACCAACCTAGGCAAGCACGGCTTAACCTAAAGATCGACCCGAGCGGCTGTTATTATTTTGCCGCGGCTTCCTCCTCACGAGCTCCCCTCTTAGGTCAGGCAAAGTGTTATTGAATTTTTCTATCAGGAATTTCTCAGTAGCAGCCACGGAGTCTGGAATTGTGACCGGTTGATGACAATAGCCTCGCCTCCCATTACATGAGACTAAAACATTACTGGCGTAATGTAGGTGTACTATTAGATACACAGCTGCATAACCTTTCGGGGATTAAGTCGTGATACTATGTTTAGTTATAACGTAAAAAAAAACCGGCGAAGTGCAAGTTGAACTCGCGTGGAGAGGGTGTCGTACAATTTGAGATCCTCAAACGTTGCTCTCAAAAACGGTGAAGTAAAACATCATGAGGAAACCGGTATGTCCTAGAACCAAAAATTGGAAGACATGTGACATCTACCAACCCGCACTGGGCCCGCGTGGTGGATTACTGCCCATTCCCTCTCATAGAGAGGAGGCCGTGTGTCCCAGCAGTGGGAACATTAATCCCAGCAATCCCCGGGTGTTCGGAATGATGTACTGAATTCGTGGTATACGTTTGTGCGTCTATTCCACCATGTATTTAAAATGTCGCCATTCCTATAGTATATTCCAATGCACCCGAAATATTACATAAAGTAGCGGTAAAACATTAATCTCAAAAACGTCGCTTTGCCGTTAATCTTTTACAAGATGTCGCTCCCACGTGACTCATAAGATATTCTATTTTATATGCCTTTGTTCTTCCTGCCTCTGTAAAGCGCAAGCGAAGGCAGGTTAACAAGGTCTAAAAATACAGAAGGTCAACTTCATTACATCATCATCATAGGACTAGCCTTTCTCTAACCATTTCAACTTCCAGTCTAACTACATGCAGCTGAATACCAGAATTCACACATTTACATTAGGAATTTTTCGTGTATCGTGGGTGCGTTTACAAACATTTAAACTCACATACACAAACAGCCAGACCCGGAACAACTACCTGTAGGTCATTCAATATTTGTTCCGTGCAGGGATCAAACCTGCGACACGCAGCGCAGCATTCAAACCGTCGCCGCATCGTGTAGTCAATATGCTTACCACCAAGTACAATTATGAAGTTTGTACGAAACCTTCGGTGCGCGATTTCGACTGGTACTTGTTTCTTTTGTTTTCACCGTAGTCGTGGCCAAGCAGTGTGGTGCTGGCCCTCACTACCTTCCTACGTCATGCCGCTATTGCATAAAACAGGGTCGGTTAATGTTTTTGTGAATATTATGTTGGGGTACGTAATTAGCGGTGCGTCGGCACCGCTAATTACGTCGGCTTACGGAATTATGATTCTCCGAATTAAACAGTCCAGTCTTACCAAAGAATATAGTGTTACAGAGTAACATAGAAAAAAAAGTAAATGTTTCTACTCGTTGTATCGCCTCGTTCGCGACCTCAGGCGATGCTACTTGCATCAAGCGATATTGCGCGTCTTTTGTTTTCTTTTTGTGAATACCGTTGCTCCAAAAGTCACGATTCACATAAAGTTGTAACGATTGTCAGTTTGAACACTATAAGTGACCTACCCAAATGTCCTTTCTTTGGTATTGTTCGTCGTTTCGTTGAGTTCTTTGAGTTATAAGTCGAGCTGCACGATAACTAACAAATGCTTACACTAACTGGATTCTTTTTCTTCTTTAAAAGACTATCTCAGACACTAATCTACATTGATCTCATGTGAGTTGACCAAGTTTATATCTGGACCTTAAAAGAGACTACGACCTCTGAGTTTGTTCTGGCTGTTTCTTCTCAGAGTAGTCAGGTACGAAACACCAGCATGACCTAGTTTAAAAAAAAAATCATGTAAAAGTGTTTGTGAACGCCTATTTCCAAAATAAACCTCATTTATAACGTCGCGTCGGTCGCACAGTGACTCGGGGCATGGTCTAAGCGACTTTTTTAACCTGTTCTTCCTTAGTCGCAGTCGCAAGATACTTTTCGCTTGAGCGCGTAGGTCGTGGCCAAGCAGTGTACTGCTGGCCCTCTACCTTCTTATGTTATGCCGCTATTGCATAAAACACAGGGTTGGCTAATGTTTTCATGAATATTATGTTGGGGTATTACGTAATTAGCTAGCTGAGGGCTTATGAAATTATGATTCTGCTAATGTGGAGTTTAGGAGATAATCTTGTTGTGCTAAAATAACCTCTTTGGTTGAGCAAAGCAATTTTGTGTGCAGGATGTTTATGAATTCATGTTATTACTTCGAAGTGGATAACGTGTGTTTAGGGTTCCGTACAAAAAATGAAAAAAACGGAACCCTTATAGGATCCTCGTACGTCTGGTCTACAATAAAAGGTCTACAAATGACAGACAAAGCAACCAAATGACATAATGAACACAAAACCTTTAAACAACCCCTACCATTGTATTTACGGTAATACTACGTCCCTTCAGTGTAGACGCGGTTTTATATAAAAAAAAATATAGTCGGGACCAGTGTTGACTTACAATTAGTCCGATATAGCTTTACAAATTAATGTTAGTCTTGCAAAAATTGTTGGCTTTGCTTGGAACATAATTTTTGTCGCTGAATTCGCTGGTTTTTATTTAACTTTTATTTTTATTATGACGTGGTATAGATCTTCATTTTGTTGCGTGGAAAATGTTTTTTTGTAATTGATGACGTGTTTTAACTGGGCAGTGCGCACATACTTTTATATTTTTTGTGGTGTTTATTATTTTTATATTTTTTGTAGAGTTTATTATTTTCCTATAGTTGTTTTATATTATAATTCTAGTACTGTTTTTTTTAATTTTCTTATTTCATGAAATCAAATATTTATGCAGTGTTGCCTTTTTTTTCAGAAGGGAAATCATCAAATAACTCCTCCCGCTCTGGGCGGAGCAGGAGGGAGTGTCAGACTTTTACTGACTAAAACTCATCCATGTTCCTTCATCGCCCTTTGTGTTCCGGGGCCACGGTATCTCTTTCGAACAGACATGCTGTGTTGGCTTCCGTACGTTTTTATTCCCGGGTGATCACTGAATACCAGCGCTGTGCTGTGGCCCCCCATAGCACAGCATCATGCTGAGTGCTAACCTGCTTGTCGCAGTCACAACGTGCAAGCTGTTAATTTTTATTGTTTCTGTCCTGTTGTATTTATTTTTATTTGTTAAGCGTTGTATGATTATTATTTACTTATTTTTTGTATGACGTCATGTTTTTGCGACAAATAATATTTTTTCTTTCTAACTTTTTAACGAACAAAGATAGGACTTTATAAGAATCGTAATAGGTGGCGTTCTGTAGTTTCTGCCTATCCCCGTGTGGGATAAACGTGACGCGTGCATATTCTATAAACATCACTTTCAAAATTCAAGCGGTTTATCGGTGCTAGTCCGCGATGATTTAATTTAAAACACATAACTTCATGCGAGCGGTCGCAAGCACGACTGCTGAGCATGAGGTACTGGGTTCGATTCCCAGGTTGGGCAAAGTGTAACTGGTTTTTCCATCAGGCATTTCTCAGTTGCAGCCACAGAGTCTGGATTTGTGCCCGGTTGATGGCAATAGGCACGGCCCCTATTACATGGTACTTAAACATAAATGGTGACATATGGGTTTAATAATAGGTATACCTCTGTCTAACTATTCGGGGATAATAGGTATGATGTTACGTTATGTTACATAAGTTCACTTTTCAGTTAAGTGAGGTTTCAAGTGAACACAAAATATCATCGCTATTTTGTATTCAGATTTTGAATAATCACTTTCGTAATAAACAAGGAGTAAACGAATCCTTCACGAAGCCGTCAACCAAGCATTCTGTACATCAAACTAAGTAACTCTACCCAAAAAATTATTGCTGGGAAATGCCTCTTTTTTTTTGGGTGTACCATCACTTTTTACGATAGGACTCAATATAACGCACTCAAAAGATTGTGCTGATGGATTTATTGAAAAGTATGGGGGTCGTGCAGGTATTTTAAGCAAAGTTAAAATTGAGCTGAAAAAGTACTTGAAAATTTTCGAACTTTGCCTCCAATAAGTATCTCCGTAACTATCAGGTTCGACCGAGACCTTACCACCATACCATACGTGCTAGAGGTTCCCAGGTATGGTCTAAAAAAATATATCGTAATGATGGGGAGAACAAGAGCCTTTCGTCTTCGTGAAGGGAATTTTAACAACCATTATTGTTCGTAGCTTCACAATGCTATGAATTTTTATTTCTAAAGTACTTTTGTAAACACAAGTTCAATACACGTACTGATAATAATTAAAATTCGCCCCCAATTGAGTATTTGTTCAATGAGGGCTATCGTTTTTGTGCTCAACAGATGGCGTCACTGTCTGTTAAGGTCCTGTCAATTATTTTATTTTATACTTTAAAGTACCAATAACTTCGTAAAAAGTTTATTTTATTACGTATAACAAAATAGTGTACCTTTTTTTTTTTTTTTTTACCAATGGGAAATCATCAAATAACCCCTCCCGCTCTGGGCTGAGCAGGAGGGAGTGTCAGACTTCTACTGACTAAAACCCATCCATATTCCTTCCTTTGCCCTTTGTGTTCCAGGGCCGCGGTATCTCTTTCGAACAGTCCCGCAACCCTGGCAGGCGTCGGCCCTTACGGACCCCTTCCTGTTTGCTGGCTCTCTTTGAGGCGCGCGTGGAACACGAACGCGCCGTCGACACGGCCTGTCGTCATAAGACGGACGGACGGCGAGCTAGCCCATAGCTCACCGTCCACAGGCCCAAAATAGTGTACCTAAACTTCAGGTTCATATATTTACAATATTCTCCCTAAAATTAGCAAGCATGAAACATTTAAAAATCATTTTTACTCCAAGTACTGAAAATTAAGATTCTAAGTTAAAACAGCACGCAACGCGCGAACACTCTATGACATCTGACATTTCGGTGCCCTCGCGCTACACTAACGCTTCTAGCGGCGAATTCATACGCGACAGCCCCCATTGTCCAAAACAGATTTTTTATTTAAAATTCTAATGTTTTAACAAATGGGCGTCAATAAATCACAAAAGAAGAATAAAAGATAAATAAACAAAAAGAAAATTGCCTGAAATAAACAACAAACAAGCCAAAGGTTGAAAGGCACATTAATCCTTCAAAATAAAATGAATAAAATAAACTCTTTCAAAGGCTCAACTCAAAAGAAAATCCTCATTTAATCAAGCAGCAAAAACAATAGTCCTGATAAAACAATGAGCCTAATCTAGCACAGAAAAGCTGTGCTTTAGAAAAATCGTCTGCATTTGTAAGACAAGAGAAAGCCCATTATTTGAGAGAAAGGGCAATTGCTCGAATGTCAAACAGATTGCCTGTACAGACCAAGATTTATTTATTTATTTAACACTTCAAGCACAAAGTAGAGAGGCTTAATTCCATAGGCATTTTTTACCAGTCAACCTTTGGGTGCTGCAGAGACATACAATGGTAGGTGTACCTATATACAGGGTGTAACAAGACCCTTCACGAAGCCGTCAACCAAGGATTCTGTACATCAAACAAAGTAACTTTACGCAAAAAATATTACTGGGAAACAACTTTTTTTTTTGCTGTGAAAAATCACGTTTTACGGTAGGACTCAATGTAACGCACTCAAACATTGTTTTGATGGATGGATTGAATAGTATGGGGGTCGTAGAGATGTTTAACGTAAAAATCTTACATTAAAAACACGTATTTAAAAAAAAATCCTGTGAAAAAGTTGGAACTTTGACCCCTAATACTCGTATCTCCGAAACTAGAAGGTTCCCAGGTATGGTCTAGAACAAAAAAGTGATCGCAATGACGGGGAGAATAAGTGCCTTTCGGCTTCGAGAAGGTTCTTGTTACACCCTTTATAAACTATACAAGGATATAAAATATGAAATTCTATGAAAATATATCAAAATACCACAAGTAAGACTCCAAGATTAATTAATTCATATTTTTTTTGTTTTTTCTCAAGCGTTATTTGCTGAGAAGACGATTTTTTTTTATTCAAAGGTTCATTCCAAGAGAGAACATCATCATCTGCCTAGCCTTTTCCCAACTATGTTGGGTCGGCTTCCAGTCTAACAGGGTGCAGCTGAATACCAGTATTTTACATGGAGCGACTGCCTATCTGACCTCCACAACCCAGTTAGTACTTTCAGGCCACTGACTGCCTGTAACGACTGGCAAAGATCTACAATTGACAGCCGGGACCAACGGCTTAACGTGCTTTTCGATTCACGGAGGAAACTCGGTATGTAATGGGTGGTCACCCAGACCCGGACGAATCTAGGCAAGCGCGTTACAAGAATGAAATCATTTGTTTTTACAGTTGACGGCTCAGTTGGCACAGTGGCTGAGCGACTGCCTGCTGCCCCACGCGGTTTTTTTTTAATGAAATCATTCAAAAAAAACAAAATGGCCGAATCACCTCCAATTTTGACCACGCGCCAAAGTATCCTTGTATATAATTATATTTATATTAATATACGTTGCTATTGCAGTTTGTCAGACTTGTCGCACAACTGATAGTTATATCAGATCATATATTTATAAATAAAACAATTTACATTGTATTCGGATTTTATAAATAATTAAAATTTAAATCTTAACCGAAGCAATAATCAAATATAACAAAAAAAAAACAAAATAAAAAAAAATATTACTTTGTCATCAATTAAAAACCGACCACAAAAAGCACGAAAACAACCATGTCTATTCCATTTAACGTAAATCAACTGAAATTAAATGTCAATTAGATTACTGTTTGTATTTCCAACCATAACCAATACAGACACAACCGTGTCCATTCCATGTTACGTAAACTTAAAGAGGATTAAATGAAAATTAAATACCAGAAAGATGTAAATTAAAAGTCAGTCAAATTTAAATTAAATGTCAACTAAATTTAATTAAATGAAAAATTAAATGCAAAATAGATATCAATTAAATGCCAATTAAATCACCATTTACCTATTTATCCAACCACAGCTCGAAAACAACCATATCTGTTCCATGTTGCGTAAATTAAAAGAGAATGAAATGTCAGTTAAAAGTCAATTTTAAATGAAAATTCAATTTCAGTTAAAGTTAATTAAAAGTCAATTAAATGCAAACTAAATGTCAATTAAATGCAAATTAAATGTCAATCAAAAGCAAATTAAATGTCAATCAAATTAAATGTCAATTAAATCAAATGTCAATTAAAATAAATGTCAATTAAAAAAATGCCAAATAAATTAAATTACAAATGAATTGAATGCCAATACCATATCAAATAATTCATACACAAATTATCTTGAATCATTCAACATCAAATCGGATACAGAATATAGACATTTTTCTATTAAGAAGGCTTTCAGTTTTGCCAGTATATAACATCACGCCTGTAGTCCCCGACGGGTTAGGCAGAGGTGTACCTAATAGTACACCCACGTTTCGCTAGTTATGTTGTTTAAGTCCTTTGTAAACGCACCCACGGTACAGTATAGATTCCTAGTGTGGGGCAACATTTTATTTACAAAAAAAAAAAAATCAGATCGAATCGGATTCATAACGAGACACCTATCGAAGTGTGTATCAATATTAACATGTTAATGTGTTTGAGTTGGTGTTTAAAACATCAAACAATGATTGATTTGTTTCTGAAGTTCAATAGGCTAAAAACAACTTGAAAGTAAACAATTGTCGAACTTGAAACTTCGCACAACACTTCAAGTTTGTACAGTCACCAGAAAAAATATGTACACACAAACAAACACACACACACACAAACGTAGTTCGATTGATTTGCTCAGTCTTTTTTTTACGTTTGGTTAGTTCTACTCCACCCGAAAGCCAGTATTTTGCATGGGGCGAATTTCTGAATACATAATACCCCAGATAAGACTAGTTGTCAGACTACACGGTACGACTGTTAAATACCAAAATGATTTTCGAAGCAAACAAAATTAAAATTAATTGAATTTCTGACAGTTTCAGAAGAAATCATTGTGGAATATGCTTATTCACGTTCAGGACTGTACTTACCTTCTCAAACAAAATGCTCCCAATATCCATTCAGTAATAAATGCGCAATATTTAAGAGCAATTACGCGAGAGCTTCAGAAAGCCTTTCTGGAATTAACGCCAACATGAATTTGTTAATAAAGTGCGATAATATTTCTTGTTGGCAACACTCCAGGGGTAGTGTTTTAATCGGTTGGAAATTAAAGTTCAAGAGTATTAATTTGAGGTTTTAATTTGGAGAATTTGTTGCTAGTTAAATCGTTATTCTATTGCGGTTTTCAGAAGTGGGAAATTCGATGAAGAAAGTAATTTTATTAAGTGACTACTTGGAATTGAAATCCTAAATATTACTATGTTTCTAAACCAAAAAAAATATGACTAAAAAAGAAAAGAAAAACAACAACACTGACAGCTAGTGCTACTCTTTAAAGTTCGCTTGGTACCTCACTCAAGTGAGCGCACACAATTTGAAAGCGAACTCATTTGTTTTTAAAGTAGATTTACTTCAAAAACAAATGAGTTCGCTTTTAAATTTCGGATTTAGGCGCGGACTCCACCAAAGCGAAGTCGAGAAATTGTTAACAAACTCGGATTCAAATATGGACGTAATATTTTTACTATATTTTTTAGTTTTAGGTTTTTTTATTGTGTAGATTTAAGTTTTTTATTTCATTCATATATTTCTTTCTATTTTTTGGAGTATGCACTCGTGGCATGTTGTGCCAAATAAATATTTTTTCTTTCTTTATTTATAATCACTTAAAAGAAAGAAAGAAAAAGAAAGAATAAAGTTTATTTGACGACAGTTCCATAAGCACACATAATACAAAAAAGATACAAAATAAAAAAATAAAACAAATTAAAAACTAAGAAAGAAAAAAAGCAAAGAGAAAATACATTGTACTTATGTGCTGTGTGCCACACGACTGCGCCAAAAAGGTCCATTTCAGCATTCATGCCAGACAGGAAACAAGTGTTGGGTAAAAATAAAATGGAGGTAGAGGGGGGAGTTTTGTAAATTAATTTTTACTTTTCCGAGCCTCCTTTAAACGAATCCGTAAAAAAACAAAACATGGGTCTCTTAATTTCTAAGATACGATAGGGAGGGGGGATGAGGGCAAAAAGGGGGGTTTGGCACTTTTCCCATACTCGCGAGAGTTACTTCTTTACGAATCTGTCAAAATATACCCAACTCCCCATCCACCATCTGGGAGAACAATTATGTGAGTGTGTGAGAGTGGTAATCGAACTTTATAATATAGTATTTTCCAGGCTTATAATACAATCTATACTTCTACACTAATATTATAAAGAGGTAAAATTTGTTTGTAAGTTTGTATGTAGAGGGAATCTCTGGATCTACCGAACCGATTTTGAAAATTCTTTCAATGAAAGGAAGCTACATCATTCCCGAGTGCCATAGGCTATATTTGCGACGTGCCCGTGGGATAATTTCTGACCAAAACGCGAGCGAAGCCACGGGCAATTGCTAGTAATAAATACATATATACATACATATAAACAAAATATACAAAGTAAAGAGAGATAAAAATACATAGATGGAGAAATACAACAAATTAACTGTGAGACGAGTCTGCCAATTTCTTACGTATAATACAGGTCTTTAAACCAGTATATTGAATAAGCAAAATAATGAACTGAATCAAATTATTTCACTTTATTCTATATAAATTAACTTCCCTACAGAATTCCGGCTTTATGCCATGGATTATCTGCCATTGTCTCGTCTTTGAGAAATTATAAATTAATGTGATTTAATTAAAACAGGCTCAAGGAATTATGAGAGCTAATCAAGATTGAGATGGAGGAACCATTTATTTCTTCCTTAGTCGTATCTTAAATAGAGTTCGTTTTATATTTTTAGGTGTGATTTTGAATAAGAAGATGGTTTCATTGGTGACAGAGTGCTTTGTTGGTTAGTAGCGGGACTGATGAGCGTTAGGTTTTGAGTTTGATGCCCGGGTAGGGTAGCGATAACGTCTGGATGTTTGTTAGTACTCCTTTACGCAAAAACTATTGATGGGATTTGGCACACAACCATCTGGGGGTCTAAAATCGCCGCTTTATCAGAATCATAATACGAATCACGTTAAAAATTTAAAACTCTTAAAATGGACTTTGTGGTCATAAACATAAAGACCATTTTAAGAATTTTAAATCTTTAACGTGGTATGATTATGGTACACCCACAATCTGCCAGCTATGTGTGAGTGTCTCTCTTTCAGTTGCTACCAGTCACCAAGCGAAGATCATCGCTCCGAGCCTGAAGACGTCCCACCTTACGTGTGACGATTCGCAGTCTCCATTCAAGAACACGTCTACCCCAACGGTCATCGGTTCTACAGCTAAAATGGTCGGCCCATTGCCACTTCAAATTAATTAATCTGTGAGCTATGTCGAAACTCTGGTTCTCTGTCGGATCACCTCGTTCTGAATGCGATCCCTCAGAGAGACTCCAAGCGTAGCCCGTTCCATAGCTAACTGAGCAACTTTGAATTTATGAACCAGCCGTACCGTGAGTGTCCACGTTTCGGCCCTGTAAGTCATAAAAAGACGTTTAAAACCAACCAACGTTGCTATGACCCGACATCTGTACATTGCCAGAAAGTTTTGAAAAATATTTCTCGTCCAAAACAGTAATAGACGCACCGCTTCACATTAATATTCTAAACAAACTGAACACGTAAAGAACGTTTGTAACCCTTTTCACATTAAAACTTTTCATCAAATAAAATATAAAAGTACAAAAACTTTTGGTTACCTTAACCTCCTGAGTACTGAAGTTCTAAATTTAGGACAACCAAAAAAATAAAATATTTTACCTACGTGCACCAGTTTAGCATCAAGTTTTTTTCGTGAAACGAAACGTTGTAATTTTTAGTTTAAAGAAAAAAAGTTTCTCCTCACTCAGTCCTTTCTGTCAAACCGAACATGGCGTCGCAACAACGAGGGACGCGTGCGCCGAGACAACGGGGTAAGTTAATCCATTTGAATCGTATATTTTTTTGCAACCTGCTAGTTTTTCGGAGTTTGCACATGATAACTAATGTTTGTACAGTAACTAATCACAATTATTTCACTGATTTGCTCAAATAACCCTACTCCATGACTGGAATTCGATCAATGTCCTTAATTTAGTACATGTGGTTTCTATACAGTAATTTTGTCATTTTGGATGTACTTATTTTAGAACGTTCGTTTTTAAATTGTGGTTGTTTTTTTCTTTCAGTTTTATATGAAGATCAAATTCTCGACGAGCTAGACCGAAGTGAGGGTGATTTTAGTGCTTCTGATGATGACGACCTGTACGAGCCACCTGAAGTTCGACCAAATTCTGATTCTGATAGGTTTAATAGCTCTGATTCAGAAGAAGATCTAGAATTATCGACACCACCTCTTTCATCGCCAGCGCTTTCATCATCTTCATTGATTCGAGGATCCAGAGTAAGACAATCTTCACGCAGAGGCTCAGGAAGTGGAAGGCGTTTCATGCGAGCACGGGGAAGAGGTAGGATTGTACAAGCTAACAATGAAACCAGTAATACTTGGACAGGAGTGTTTAGCCCAACTAAACACAACTTACATTCACCTAATTATGTTCAAAGATCTTTTAACGATTTCGAAATGTTTAAATATTTTGAAGACTATATAGACGATACAATTTTAGAGAAAATGGTAACAGCAACCAACCAAACGGAAATGCTGAAGAATCAAAAGACTCTTGGACTCACATTGAGAGAATTGAAGACATTCTTTGGTATATCTATCGTCATGGCCACTATTGGCTATCCTAAAATTAAAATGTACTGGGAAAAAGCTTGGCGACTTCCAATAGTGGCAGATAATATGACCCGTGACAGATTTTTCTTGTTAAGAACCCGGTTAAAGGTAGTTTTCGATAATGATATCTCAGACAGTCAGCGCGCAATCGACAAAATCTGGAAAGTAACACCTCTATTTGACCGTATCTGCGAAGGATGTCAAGTTCAACAAAAGTCCGAGCATCTCTCAATAGACGAGATGATTATACCATTCTCAGGTCAATGTGGTATTAGGCAGTACTGCCCTAATAAGCCCAACCCCAAGCCCCTAATAACCCCGTCGGATTAAAAGTATTTGTTTTGGCCAACCCTAACGGATGTATTTGTGACACGAAGGTATACGAGGGAGCAACGACGTTTCCAGGTTATGATGGTTTCAGTTTGGGAGAGTCCGCTGTTTTGTACTTGACAACGTCATTAGTTCCGGGACACTATTTGTACTTTGATCGCTACTTCACATCTATGAAGTTGATGCAAGAATTAACCCATCGTGGTTTTAATGCTACTGGGACTATCATGAAGAATCGTGTACCTCGCGACTGCGTCATGACACCTGACAATGAGTTCTCAAAACAGAGCCGTGGAACTACTGAGGTTCGTGCTTCGCAAGATGGAAAAATAGCTGTAACGAAATGGTTAGACAACAAGCCCGTTTTACTAATGTCAACTTGTTTAACTGACGAAAATGTTGATACATGTAAGCGTTGGAATAAAATAACTAAAAGATATATCCAAGTTCCACGCCCAGAAGTCATCAAAATGTACAACGCGAATATGGGTGGCGTCGATTTGGCAGACAGAATGATAGCAGTTTGCCCAATACGGGCGCGAACTCGTAAGTGGACTATCAGGTTTATTTTTCATATGATTGACATTGCTGTATCGAACTCTTGGATTATTTATCGTGAGCAACGTAAGCTTCAGAATGACCGCTTGCATAAAATACCTCAGTTGCGTGAGTACAAGTTAAAGTTGGGCTTTAAATTGATAGAGGAAAACTCGGTATCTTTAGCTGAAGAGGAATCATGTGATGAACATTTAGATCTACCAAGCCAGCAAAAAAATAGGCGATCTACAATAAATCCCTTGCCAACTGTACAAAAAAGAACATCGAATGCACGACATATGCCACAATTTACAAAAAAGCAGCAGAGATGTCGCAAGGAAGGCTGCAATAAGAAAACTACAGCTAAGTGCCGTTTCTGTCGTGTCTACTTATGTTTATGTAGTTCTAGGAATTGTTTTGCTCAATTCCATGGGTGTGCCGCTGATTCTGATTCAGATTAATTATTAATTTAAGATCTCCATTATTTAAAATTGTGAGACTGATTAAAGTTAAGTAAAACAATATAATTAGTTCATGAACAAAGTTAATTTAGTTTTTATTATTTTTTGTTTTTCTTTCAAATATTTTGTAAAGATTAGCCTTTTTTGTGATTAGCAACCAAAACAATAGTGGTTTACGTTTAAAATATATTTCAATTACGGAGCAGAGAGTGATTATTTCAAATAAATATATGTTAAAGTGTGAAGTGTTTCATTTCGTATTAGAAACGACTATCCTAAATTAAGCACATCAAAAATTCATGATCATAGTTGTATAAAACTGGTGTTCTAAATATAGAACATCGCGAAAAATTAGTTTTCCACATGCTATAATTTTTATTTAATTTTTTCTTGTATTTATATAATGGTAAGATATCATATTGTAAAAATCAAATCAATTAACCAAAATAGCATACCCTCGGACTCAGGAGGCTATCTCTGGGACTATCTGTGTGACTAAATGCTGTCTACAAATAAAAGGTAATTTTTAGGGTTCCGTAGCCAAATAGCAAAAAACGGAAGCCTTATAGATTCGCCATGTCTGTCGGTCAGTCTGTCTCTCTGACCGTGTATGTCACAGCCACTTTATTCCGAAACTATTAGGACTACACAGTTGAAACTTAGTAGGTAGATGTATTCTGTGAACCGCTTAACGTTTTTTATACAAAATAAAAACAAAAGATTAAGGGAACTGAAACTACATAATACTACTACATACTATACGTGGAACTGAAACTGGAAAATATTTTTTTTTATCAAATCTATATGTGCGCGTTGTTTATGGATAGGTTTTTAAAAATGACATTGAGGTTCCTAAACCCATTTTTTTTTTCAAAGTCAATTGTTTGAAAACTAGACACTTCCAAAGTGGTTAAATGTGTGACTTTTAATAAAATACAATAAAAAAAAACATCTTTAGTTTTGCTTTTGAATGTAAAACAATACAACAATGAATGAGCCTTCAAAATATTTTTATTATATTGTTTGGTGCTACGGAACCCTGTGTGCGTGTGAATACGACTCGCACTTGGCCGGTTTTTTAACCATTGTCAGGGTTCCGAACCTCAAATAAAAAAATAACCCATATGGGATCACTCGCGTGTCTGTCTGTCAAAAAAGCTATTGCATACTATTTGTGTTACATATTAAATAAAAGGAAGCATTGTGAGCATCTCAAATATATATTTTTTATAATTAAAGACAAATAGTTTTGACGTTATTTAAGAAAATAGGCGAAAATTTACCATTCTTAATTCTGAAACTACTGGGCCGAAATATTTGAAAAAAATACAAAAAATCGTTAAATATATTTGGTTTTTTTTTTTTTTGGTGTATCACAAAATCCCCTCTAGGGCTCTCCTACTATAAAGAATAATGAAAATTTGCTTTTTATTTTATTATAAGTGGCCAGTATTAGTAATGGATGCACAGAGGTTTCACTTAATATCATTTTAAAATTTATAATAAAATCGTTATTTTACTTATAATTTTTAAGCATGATGTTTGTATGTGTTTGTTATTTCAACATTTTGCAAATTCGACATTGTGGGTCCAGAAAATTTAACATTTTGGGATTCAACATTTTGCGAATTTAACATTTTGCAAATTCAACATTGTTTAATAAATAAATAAATAAACAAAAAAAAAATAAACAAATTCATCCAGAAGGTTATCTACAATGACAAATTCGAAAAAAGTTAAATTCAACTCCATCAATAACAATTTTATTCTTCACTGGTAGAATAAAATTGTTATTGATGGAGTTATATGTGGATGGAGTGTATGGATGGAGTGGATGTTATATAAATGAATTTCCAATTAAAAATCGTCCACTGCTTGATTGCTTTGTTCACAAGGGAAATACCCATGTTATGGAGGTTTCTCATTCCCATTTCGACTTTAGTTTTAATGAGATTTTAGTACCATTTCAATTGAAGTAAACTAAAAAGCACAAAACATCGTGACGACTAGCTGGAATGTATTAGAAACCACAAATTAAATCCGCATTGGCCTTCTCTTGTCTGTTTACAACCCACTGCGAACTCCATATTACATCAGCTATCTGCCAATAAAAGTCTCGTCAAAATCGATCCAGCCGTTTCGGCGATTAGCCGGAACAAACAGGCAGAAAGTGCCATAAAAAAAACTGTTTTTTTTTTTTGTTATAAGTACCGCATATACTTTCATAATTTTTTGCATACAGTAAAAAACTGTTATTTTCGAATTACAAAAACAGACACATCAATTGTATTTATTTCTATAGATTAAAGGTTTGGAGCATGGGTTCCGAACCTTTCATAAACCAGCAGTCACCAAACCAAAATCCGTTCATTCTGTTTGACCTGACAAATTCTACCTCAAAAGGGTGCCGCCATCTTGAACTTAAAAAGGGGTCTCAAAACAATTAATGGCACAAAAGGTATGTGGTCCCTTTGTACTCATTGTGTTTTGCGTATCAGCAGGGATCTAGGTCAGTAGTACAGGCTGGCTTAATTTCTATTGTAGCAGGTATATTTACTTCATTACTTTATTTTTGTCGCGTTTTTTTTTGTGTCAAATGATTTATCTGATGACTGAAAGGCAAAGGTATTTGAATGTGGCTGAGATGAGAATTCGAGCGGGATGTGTAGTGTTGTCGAATGGATAAAATAAGAAATGAGAAGTACATCAGAGGAAGTCTGAAAGTGGCGCCGGTGACTGAAAAGTTTTGTGGTAATCGGTTGTCGTGGTGTGGGCATGTGATGCGGAGGAATGAGGAAAATGTCGTGAGGAAAGTTTTGAGTATGAATGTGGATGGGTATAACAGTAGAGGAAGACCAAAGAAACGATGGATGGGGTGTATGAAGGATGATAAGACACGAAAGAAGGTATCTGATAAGATGACGAGTAATAGAGAAGTATGGAAGAAGAAGACATGCTGCGCCGACCACAAATTAATTGGGATAGGGCCTTGACAATGATGATTTGATTTTCCTGATTTTGTTAATTTATCACACAATTTATTTTTATTTGTGTATTCCCGTTGACTCCACTGGCATTGCCCCACTGGTGGGGTCAACGGCAAAAATCAAAACCGTCGTTTTGGTCGGCGCGGCATTTCGTTATTTTTTCCATACAAGCTATAATTTAATATCATCCTTCACACGTTAAATCTATTTTTTATTTGCTGCAACAGCCCGATATTTTTTTTTTAGTTTATTATTCCACAGCTGGGCAAAGGAGCCATATATTATTTGATCCACCTACCCCATTTAATTAACCTACTTCCCAAGACTTCTAAACGATAAGATTTAAAGGTCACTCAAATTCATCTGTTACCACTGTTAGCTTAGGCTCCATCATTAATTTTTTCACGAAATTATCAGAGTGTTTATATAGGACCTGTGACCCGACATCGAAATGGGGGATTATGTGTTCAGCAAATATTTTCTAAAGATGATATCCAGTGAAGCAAAATGTTACAGTTTAATTTTGGTTTTTCATTTTTATTATTATTGTTATTGTTATTTATTGTTGGACAAATAGAATGGGAGGATAATTTATTTATTACTTCAACTTAATCTACACCAGGGTTGTTGCGAACATCAGTATCAGCATCAGCATCCGCTGAACTTCAGCATCATTTACTACATCAGCATCAGCAATGATCGCTGCTGATTAATGCTGAAGTTCGAGTCGTGACATGACCGCAGAGGAGGCGGGGCTTATATCACGTGTAGTTTTTGCTTGCGAGTTTTGACCAATCAAAGGGTCGACCGCGGAGATTGCGATTGCAAACAAACACAAAGTGACACAAACTTGTCTCATTACATTATAATTCGTCATTGCGCGTGAAAGTTTTTGATTTTTTTGTAAACTGTTGAGTTTTGTGTGATAATATAATGCCCAAGCATTATGTACATCAAACTAAGTAACTCTACGCAAAAATTATTGCTGGGAAATGACTTTTTTTTTGGGGTGAAAAATCACGTTTTACGGTAGGACTCAATGTAACGCACTTAAAACATTGTGCTGATCGATGGATTAAATAGTAAGGGGGTCGTGAAGGTGTTTAAAGTAAAATCTTACAATAAAAACATGTATTAAAAAAAAAACTTGTGAAAAACTTGGAACTTTGACCCGCAATATCTCCGTAACAAGAAGATAAGGTCTAGAACAAAAAGGCATATAGCCAGGGCGTGTTAATTACTATTAAACATTATTGCTGAGTTTTGTATTATTTTAATTTATGTTCTATTATATTGTATCCAAATTCCAAAATTTGTATTTGTTTTTTAAATTATTGATGTAATTTTTTTGTGTGACATTGACTTTAATTTGATTTTCTTGACATTGTATTTCTAATTTGTTGACACTGTATTTATTATTATTTTATTTTTTCATTTTATTTGTATTTTTAAATTGTGATTTACGATTGTGTCCTAATAACGTGTATTTTTAATATGGGGAAACCTGAAATAAATGGATTTTATTTTATTTTATTTAAAAAAAAATGATCGCAACGACAGGCAGAACAAGTGCCTTTTGGCTTCGTTAAGGGTCTTGTTACACCCTTTATGTAACTTCAGGTCCGACGCTTCCACAAGCGTCGGTACAGAAGCGCTAACCGTATCCACGCCTCATCTGAGGCAGGCCTACCTATCCACACCACTCTGTACCAGCTCAAAATCTGGATTAATGGCCGGTTGATGTTAAATAGCTGGCCCTCTATTACTTAGTACTTAAGCATAACTCATATGCATAGACTACATCTTTGGTCTAGTGGTCGTAAGCGCGACTTCTGAGCAAGAGTTCCTGGGTTCGATTCCCCAATCGGGCAAGGTGTTATTAGTTTTTTCATCAGGCATTTCTCAGTCACGGAGTCTGGATTTATGCCCCATCGATGGTAAATAGCTTGCCCTCTATACATAGGACTTAAACATAACTGGTATCTGGGTGTATTATTAGGCCCACCTCTGCTTAGCCCTTTGTGGATTACAGGCGTGGTGTTACGTCACTACATAGTATAAAACAAAGTCGCTTCCCGCTGTCTGTCCCTATCAATCAATCAATCAATTAAAATATTTTTATTCCACATAGGCCTAGATGGGCACTTATAAAACGTCGACAAAAAGGTGCACGGTTCGGGTTGGTCGTTTCCTATGGAGAAGAACCGGCAAGAAACTCCATGGTTACTCTTTTCAAATCATTTGGTGTTACAATATTATCATGTTACAGCATTAGTACTTAAGTATGGGGGAACAGCATAGGCCCGACAATAGGTCGTTGCTTACTACACAAAAAAAAAAATTAAAACAAGATGAAAAGTTAACGAGCATCTGGGAATCTACAAAACCTATAATGTTCAAACATTCACAAAAAATCGGTAAAAAATAATCTATACAAAGGTAAGAAAATATTGTAAAATAGTAAATTAAACAAGTGACACAAATATTGTCATCAGTGCTGTAACTATTCTGAGCAAAAGATGTATAAATGATTTGAAAACTATCGTAAAGAATCTGGTTAGATAGATGAGAAAAAATGAGATTGAGAATAGTTAGAGACATTCACATATTTGTGCCGTTTATGAGCTACCAGGGAAGCCGCATGCGCAGAAGGAATTAAAGCCAAACTTCTTTGTCTTCGACGTAGTCCTTGATTTTGTAATATGCTTTTTTAATAAGGACACGTTTGATGTAATTTTTGAACTTTCCATCGGTCAGTTCCATAACTGACTTTGGCAACTTGTTATAAAAGCGTATACTGTTTATAAGAAAAGACTTGCTAGTTTTAGTTAATCTGAATTTAGGTATTACAATTTCGTGTTTACTGCGTGTATTTATATTATGGAAGTCACTTTTAATTTTGAAAAGCCCTCGATTTTTGCGGACATATAAAATACATTCTAAGATATAGAGCGAAGGCAGAGTCAGTATGTATACTTATGCCTATATATGCTTAGATCTTTAAACCTACGCAACGGATTTTGATGCGTTTTTTTTTTAAATAGATAGAGTAATTCAAGAGGAAGGTTTATATGTATAAACATTGCACCCGTGCGAAGCCGGGGCGGGTCGCTAGTTAAGTATAAATGGCGAAATGTGAGTCTACTATAAGTACACTCTCTGCTTAACTCTTCGGAGATTACGAGCGTGACATTGTTTTGACATTTAATTTTACTGAAGCAAAATAATCCTATTTAATTTTCTTTTTTTTTTCTCTGTTATATGTTATATTTTGTTGGATAAACAGAATGTGTAGACATAATTGTTGGCAGCGATGAAAAAATGTGTATTTATGAGTAACATTTTGCTTTGTCATGAAAAAATTGTTTATTTTTTATTATGTTTCTCTAATAATACATTGGAACGTGTAAACAATTGTAATAACATTGTGAAATTCATACGCGAATATTTTATCGTAACTGTGTATTCTACAAAATGTGAAATCGTTACTGGTAGCTGAGAATTGGTCTGGAATATTCCGTAAATATCGTTTGTTGCCCGTTGTACTACCAGTATTACTAGCAGTAGTACCACGGGTAAAAAAGAAACCCGTAGACCTACTAATCGATCCACTAGTACCACGGGAAGTTTTTTTTTAACCGTGTTACACTCGGGATTGGTAAAAAAGATCAACAATCATAATCTTTACACCAAAATTTCAACGATTCAAAATCTCAACACTTTAAAATAACAAACATTTAATTAATCAACAATTCATAATCTCAACAATGAAAATCTCAACATATTATGGCCAGTTGATAGTTTACAATAACTTGTAATAAAAAATATGATGACCTAATCACATCTTACTGGACTGAAGACAGTTATTCAATAGTGTGTGTAATTGGAGCAATACAATCAATTGATTGTGTTGCTGTTATTGTAGTTTTACTTTATTATAACGATGCCATTCGCACTGCGGGTGGCTAGATTGGTAGGTCATAGTTAGTCTTGTTTATGGACTGTTGGCAAGTGGAAAATGATTTTTGAGAAGCTCCAAGATGAAAGGTAAAATTCTGTTTTATGCCTTCACTGTTTAAAACTAAACTTACTGTCACACACGGGATATTTTTTTTTTCGATGGGAAATCATCAAATAACTCCTCCCGCTCTGGGCGGAGCAGGAGGGAGTGTCAGACTTTTACTGACTAAAACCCATCCATTTTCCTTCATCGCCCTTTGTGTTTCGCGGCCACGGTATCTCTTTCGAACAGTCCCGCAACCCTGGCAGGCATCGGTCCTTTCGGACCCCTTCCCGTTTGCTGACATCTCTTTGAGGCGTGCGTGGAACACGAACGCGCCGTCGACACGGCCTGTCGTTTTAAGACGGACGGACGGCGAGCTAGCCCATAGTTCACCGTACACAGGCCTGCGACTTACGGGATGTCTTCCGTGATTGTCCATTATTTTGAGAGCTCCCAAGAACCATGGTAGACAGACACGAAATACGGCAGTTATCCCGTAAGTGAAAGTATAAGTTTAAAAGGTAAAATTAACGAAAGTTAATTAAGATACAATCAAACCAGAACGGACAGACTGCGGACTGCGGAAACCAAAACTTGTCGAGATTTATGTACATTATGTGTCATTCTAAGTCTGGTGTTTAGGGCCGTGTCTTAAGTATTTTCTACACTACAGCTCAACGAATTAAATGTAAGCCAAAGTCAGAATTTTTACATCAATCAAATAATAAACTTTATAAACTTGCTGATTTTAAACTTAAGCAAAATATTATAAATTCAGAACAACTTTCAACCAAGTAAATTAAAATACTTCATATTAATTCAACACAATTATTCCTTATAGAGACTATGAAAATTAGCAATGCTGTACAGCTCCCTTTTGTAACCAGGGTTGAAGTTAATTCAAAACCTAATTATAATAAAGTAAAGTTTTTATTGTTTCTCATACAATTGTTCTACAGCACAAAATTGGAGCCTATTCCCTAAAAATGCAAGAAATGTCTACGGAATTCGTACACGCGTAGCAGCGTAGCGCGTAGCAGGGTCTACGGCGTAGTAATTCGTAGCAAGTTTTTTTTTTACAGATTATTGTTTACTTTACTTAAAAGTGTTGGTATTTAATGTGTTTATAGAAGATTGATTTTTAATACCTTACACGTGCCCCTAATGAAAGGTAAATGGATAACAAAGTCAAGTAAAACTCTTCTATTGCGATATTATCTATTCAACTTCTATACTTCTATACAAATAAATAAATTTGAAATGTCTGTTTATAGTAACAAAATAACAGCTTTTTACTGAATACATATAATGAAAGTATATACGGTACTTACTAGTGTAAGTACACAGTAATTTTTTTTTTGAGTCTGGCTGTCTTTTTGTTCCAGCTAATCTCCGAAAAGGATGAACTCATTTTGACTGACCTTTTACTGGCAGGTAGCTGGTGTTATAAGGAGTAACTTTTGCTAATTTTATTTTAGAAAAAGAATAAGGGTTCCGTTCAAAAAAATTAAAACCCTTGAAATTCTTAACAAAATACGATTCAAATACTTAAATATTTTTGTAAAAAAAATTCACGCAGACGAAGGTCGCTGGCAATATCTAGTATATTATCATATACATTTGAGTCGCTTTTGGTGTCTGTCTGTTTTAACAGACAAACACCAAAAGCGATGTCTGTTTCTTGCTTTAAAAAGCAATAAACAGATTTTGATGCAGACTTCACCATCGTTTTCAAAAGTTCAAGAAGAAGTCTGTCAAATACTCTGTTGGGGTTTCAGTGTTCTCAATGAAACTCCCTTATCATGGTATGGTGATTTAATTCGGTTTATACTGTATTTTACAATTAAAAATTCCGGAGTGTAAGGTTGCCGCGACGGTGTTATTTTTTGGACACACAAGTAAAAAAAGGTTGGAAGAATACAAAATAAGGATCACAACGTTGAATCAGTATGGCGCGCCTAGTCCTTTTTGAATAGCAAAGCGCGATACACACACTGCACGTCTCCACACTTAACGCAGGCGTAAACAAAATATTTTCAAGTGGTATTCGTTCATTTCTTATATCTTTTCTTTAATATTGTCTTATAACCAACTCTGAAGTTTAAAATTAGCATAATTGCATTAAAAATCTTCATCTCAAATGCAAGTGAATTAACTAAGCATAAATCTGCATCGTAAGTAGATTCCAGCAGTTACCGACTATTTAAATATGAGTTACATGCATTTTAATTCAAGCTCAAATTATACAAGCCATATTTCTGTTAAATATGTATGTAAATTCAACTGCTTTCTTTTGCTAGTCATTCAAGAAAGTCTTTTGAAAAAGATGAAAAGTAAAACCAGCCTAGTCATGCTAGCGAAGGAGGTGGCGGGACGTGAGAGGGAGAGAAAAAAAAAAAAAAAGCCTCACGTCTCAGCCGCCGCGAGTGACGCCTTGTGCGTCGGGGGCCACGTGGTGGAGAGTCACGTGGTGGGCCAGAGTTGAAGTGGGGTCATTTGATATTAGCCATCCGTAAAAAAAAAATCTAGTGCCAGTCGGACTTGCGCAGGTAGGGTTCTGTACCACACTTTATTATTTGTTGTTACATCGGCAACAGAAATACACATTCTGTGAAAATTTAAACTGTCTACCTATTACAGATCAGGACGGCGGAGGCTTAGTAATAGACTATGGGTATGGTTAATAATTTGGAATTATTTATGTGAAACTTTTGACTTTAGATATCAAAATTGATCACTGCTAACTTAAATTGAACTATGGATGAATTCGTCACATAATTAAATGACGAGTTAATCATCTATATTAACTGAAAATATTAGTATAGATTCTATCCTAATATTTTAAATATTAGTATAGATTCTATACTAATATTTTATAAAGGTAAAGTTTGTGAGGTTGTAGGAGGTAATCACTGTATCTACTGAACCAATTTTGAAAATTCTTTCACTAATAGGAAGCTACATTACTCCCGACTGCCATAGGCTATATTTACAACCCGTGGGATAATTTCCGACGAAAACGCGAGCGAAACCGCAGGCTACAGCTATTTTATAATCATTTCTCGCGAACGAAGGTCGCAAACAACAGCTTGTACTCGATATAGTGGAACTAGGAGGTCCAAAAACTACATTTTTTATGATTTTTAGCCTCGGCCAGCACTGCCGTCAAAATGGCGATGACCTTATTTACGCACATGGGTATTTATAAGGGTAAATTAAGAAACTTGCGGGCTAAATACAAAAGTTTTAATGGCGTTGACATATGAGCTTTTTATGCAACTTTCTTAATTAACGCACACTCATAGTTTTTGATAATCAAAATATTAAATATTTACATTCTCCGCTGGGAATATGCTTGCCCAGTTTGAGACTGCTCAGCCCACGCCAATCTAGTAGATACAGCTCTTAATGAGACGTGCCGGATTATTAGCGCCTCCAAAAGTTTGTAGGATCGTAGGCAGCAGCACCGAGACGTCGAAACTACAAGCTGACTCCCGCCACCTAATGCACAGTTACGGCTCAGTCGCTGGCTGAAAAGTCGTAAAAGCTTTTTTGGGTGCGTTGGCACAGCTAGTCCAGCTAACAGCAATGCCTCTAAAGCAAGATGTGATATCTGGTGGGACCGGCTTAAGCCTCCTGACGGCTTCATTGAGCCATCTGAAAGCCTTCCACCTGGGCATGCTTTGTCGTGGCCGACTTGGAAATCTCTAAATAGACTCCGAGCCCAAGTTGGGCGTAGCAAAGACAATCTCTTCAGATGGAGGTTCATGGATGGCTCAGATCTCCAGTGTATATATACTTGCGGCGTGTCTCCAAAGACAATGGCCCACCTCCCATTTTGCGCTGCATGCCCTGAGACCTTCGCACTTGACAATCTTATGACTGCAACAGCAAGCGGAGTTCGCAAAGCTGAATTTTGGATCATATTGAACAATTATTAACTCATGTATTTTGTAGTCGCCATTTTAAACATTTGAATTCGCCCACTGTTTTTCGCCCACTTACTCGTAGTGTTTCAGTAGCCCATATTCATTTTTTTTTACAGCTTTACTTAATAATTTTCGAGTCTATAAAAAAACTTTTCCTTCACTACAAATTAATAATTGAATTACTAACTGCAACATAAAAATAACTACCTATAATCTTAACACAAATTATTACCAACACAGTTACACACACACCCGAATGGCGCAGCGGTAGTAAGGCTGCCTTACGTTCATAGGGTCCCGGGTTCGAATCCTGGTAGGAGCAAAATGTTTGTGTGATGAGCATGGAAATTTGTTTCCGAGTCATGGATGTTTATATGTATAATAATTATGTATGTACAAACAAAAAGTATCTATGTAGTATTATCAACTATCTGGTGTCCACGACACAAGCGTAATGTCCAGCGATATTTATTTATTTATTTAGTTGTCGGTGCCTCACATATTATTATGCGTGGACAACCACGGAAATTGCGCGGGACTCGGGGTACCGATCCCGGCTGCGCGAGCGCCGCTACGGGCCCTACCGCTCACTGAGCTCACAAGCCACTCAGGGCATTTCTTTGTACGGTCTTCACACGTTGCACTATATGTTAATTTTGGTATTTCACCTATATTTAAATACAGTTGACTAGTTTTCTTATAAAGTCCCAACCGAGTCTATTCAACAATAATAAATTATTTAGGACTCTTACGTTATACCAACCAATTAATTTTACCCTCAATTATTCACCCTCACGCTAATACATTCTCTTGTACTCGCTAATTTACCCGAAGGGTGTTCAGTTGTCCTGATTATGCCGTTTTTGATTGTAAAAGAGAATTTTGTTTTAAGTTTTAAGATTATTGTTTTTTACAAGCATAAAGTGGATCATGGATAAATAATAACAGACATTCGGGTCGATCTTTATATTAGCTTAAGCCACGCTTGATTAGGTTGGGTGACAACCTATTACGGTTTTTATCGAGTTTCCTCCGTGCCTCGGAAAGCACGTTAAGCCGTTGGTCCCGGCTGTTATTTTTAGATCTTTTACAGTTGTTACAGGTAATCAGTGGCCTGTACGTCTGACAACCAATCTTACCAAGGGGTATCGTATTATCCAATGCTAACTGGGTTGTGGAGGTCAGATTGGCCTTCGCTTCATGTAAAATACTGGTAATATTCAGCTGCGTCCGGTTAGAATGGTAAAGTTAAAAAAAAAAACTATAACCCGTCTACGTAAAAAAACTTTTTTGCAAAAAATAAAACCGACTTCAAAAACAAAAAAAAGTGGAAAAATAACTTGAGCTTCAGAAGTCGGTGGCACAAAAAGAAAAAGGCAAAGAAAAAGGCCGGTGTTACTTTATTAAAACACATATTTACTGCGTGGGAAGAGGCACAAGATGCCATAGGAATCTTCTGTGACCTTTCGAAGGCATTTGATTGCGTAAATCACGAAACCCTGCTCTTGAAACTTGAGCATTACGGTTTAGGTAAACTTGCGCTCAGTTTAGTAAAATCGTATTTGAATGATAGACAACAGCAAGTACAGGTAAATGGTGTCAATTCAATGGGTTTAAAAGTAAAAATGGGCGTACCACAAGGTTCGATATTGGGTCCTTTTCTCTTTTTAGTTTACATTAATGACCTACCCCACTTATTTAACAACCAACCGCAAATGGTGTTGTTTGCTGACGATACTTCTTTAATATTTGGAATAAACAGACGTGCCACAAATCTTGACGATGTCAATAACGCCCTACTGCAGGTCCATAATTGGTTTACCGCTAATAACTTAGTACTAAATGGGAAAAAAACTAAGTGCATAAAATTTTCTCTGCCAAATGTCAAAAGTAGTGATTGTGACATAATATTGAATCAAGAGAAACTAGAATTTGTCGATAAAACTGTTTTCTTGGGAATTACGCTCGACACAAGGCTACAATGGGGTCCTCATTTAACATCTCTTGCAGGACGGCTGAGTTGAGCAGCATATGCTGTTAGAAAAATCCGTCAGTTTACACACACCGATACCGCAAGGCTAGTCTATTTTAGTTATTTTCATAGTATTATGTCATACGGTATTTTACTATGGGGACGGGCTGCAGACATTGAGTCTATATTTATTCTGCAGAAAAGAGCCATCAGAGCCATATATGATCTACGTAGGCGCGATTCTCTGAGAGAACTGTTTAGAGAAATTAACATCATGACAGTACCTTGTCAGTACATCTATGAAAACATCATGTACGTTAGGAAAAATCTGCATTTATTTAGTAAGAGAGGTGACAGACACCACTATAATACTAGAAATAGGGACCAACTAATTCAGCCAGGTTTCAGGCTAGCTAAAGTAGACTCATCTTTCATGGGGTACTGTTTAAAATGCTACAATAAAATACCTCCTCACATTCTACAACTGAATGAGACGAAATTTAAATCTTGTATAAAACGCACACTATGTAGGCAAGCATATTATAAGTTGGGGGACTATATTGATTATAAAAATGCTTGGCTCAATGCTGGTCCTGCTCCACAACCATAGGAGCAAACTAATTGATTACCATGTTAAGTTATTGTGGAAGCTGCAGAAGATTGTAATAATATCCTTGCTTTGTATAGATTCCATCTCTTAATAATATTATATAATTGCATAGCACATGTGTGAGTATTATGTACTGTAAAGCAACCATTTACATTTATTTATCTTTCATTGACTTGAATGTAGCCTGGTGGCTGAGAGAATGTCATGCTCACTCAAATTTCTCGCTGATGGTGGCGCGTGTGTCGGGTCATTTGGTTCCCTTCAATATGATTGAGTTGAATGGCGCCGAGCCATGCCTCATGTTCGTGAACGGGCGCTGTAAGTTGGGAGTGGTCATCTCTTAGCTGCCACGGTTTATTTTAATTACTTTTTTTTGAAAGTTTGATTATTTTAATCTTTTACTCTGGGCGCTCTTAATGTGCACGTCTTTCTACATCGTTCTCACATATATGTATAATCTCAACGTGAATGATGTAACCAAGATTTTGTAGCAATATTTTGATTAAAAAGAGTGTCCATGGAGTTTCTTGCTCATTCTTCTCCATAGAGATCTACGCTTTGGAATGTGCAACTACAGTACTTTCTCAAGTTATTATGCCTTGTGACTGTGACTGTAGCTTAGCTTTTTTTTTGTTTGACTTTCAAAAGTGCCTGTAATGGTCTAATTGAAATAAATGCTTTGAGTTTGAGTTTGAGTTTGCTAAAATCATAACATTTCCTTTTGGCTTAGCCGTAGTCGGGTAAAAACAAGGCAGCAACAATGAAAAATACAGTTAAAATACCAACAATTTCCCTATTGCAATATCACCGCATTTCTTCACAGCAAATATCCACAAAGCATAGCATTGTTTGTTTTGAATAAAGGGATCAATGCGATCTATGTGTGCTGTCACACGCCACAGTAGGGATGGACAATACATTGCATTTGTAGATATCGATACTTCTTTTCGATTCAAATACAAATATAGTTTCGGACTTATTAATCACTATCGAGAAGCTCGTGGCAAAATTATAACAGCCACTTGGGCCGACCTTTAGCTAAAGCTACCCTTGCCAAGGTCAGTCTATGGACAGGTGATCATCTAATATATACTGAGTTTCCTTCATGCCTTGAAAAGCAAGTTGAGCCGTTAGTCCCGGCTGTCAATTGTAGATTAATTATTCTCTTTAACAGTCTGTGTAAAATTCCATGAACTATTTTTTGTCCTACTTATGTGCGTAATCTTTTTATTTATTGATCTTGCAATTCAAAACAATGACCTTACATGGGTACATTTGTATCGATCCAATCATGTATCGTATAATTATTTTCCTCGATCCAAAATATCAGAGTACCGCATCTTGTTGTATCGATACTGCAATGTATCGGATCGTATCGTACATCACTATCTGTGTTGTGACACGCCACAGAGAATCCTATTATACTGAACCCGAGTAAACTATGAAAAGAAAATAAAAACGTTAGCATTTGATACGAAATATTGTGTTATGTGCTAGGGAATTTAATTTTAATGTATGCAAAAAATAGTTTAAAAAAGTTTCCTTTCCATTGTTGGGTGCTAGAGTTCAAACAATGACTGTGTTGTCATTTGTTTAGTCTGACAACCAGTCTTACCAAAGGGTATTACCAATAACGTAAAGGGTGTAACAAGACCCTTATCGAAGCCGAAAGGTATTGTTCTCCCTGTCATTGCGATAGTTTTTTGTTCTAGACCATACCTGGGAACCTTCCAGTTACAGAGATATTGGTGGTCAAAGATCCAATTTTTTTTTTTAAATCATGTTTTTATCGTAAGATTTTTACTGAAAATACCTCCATCCATCAACACAATGTTTTGAGCGCGTTACATGGTGTCCTACCGAAAAACGTGATTTTTCACCCCAAAAAAAATCGTTTCCTAGCAATAATTTTTGCGTAAAGTTACTTAGTTTGATGTACATAATGCTTGGTTGACGGCTTCGTGAAGGGTCTTGTTATACCCTGTATCTATTACCCCTCATAAGTTCTAGTGAGAAAACGAACGAACTGTCAGCCGCAATCCTCATGAAATTCTAAACATTAACACCACAATACCGTATCTATAACTTAAATACGTTTTTGTTTTACAATCTGTCTGGACTTCATCAATTTGGACTCCAACATGATTCTAACGGATAAACGCTCTTAAACACGAGTATTAATCAGCTTTTTATAGTGTCATTAATGGGAGTCAACTGGCTTTCTTTCTAGGAGAATTTGGCCATATTCCACCCCTCCGCTAAAAACTGGTGTGAAATTGTCGTAGCACGGTGTTAGCTACAGAGTCGTAGCGCATCGGCGTAGCGTCGTACTCGTAGCTCAGACGTAGACGTAGCGACGTAGGATTATTAATTTTACCTATACATCTATACAAATGAATAGGATTGAAGTTTGTAGTTTCAAAATAACGGTTTTTACTAAATGCATAAGAAAGTATATATGGTACGTTTAACAAAATAAAACCAAATTAAAAAATTTGTCTGTCTGTTTGTTCCGGCTAATCTCTGAAATGCCTAGATTGATTTTGCCGGGACTTTTACTGGCTGATAGTTGATGCTGTTATGAGTAAGTAAGTTACTTTATTTTATAAAATAGAGTTCCGTGCAAAAAAAGAAAACTCTTGATACTGTTAACAAATCCGATGCAAACAGGGAAATAATATTTTTATAATACATTCACGTGGACGAAGGTTACGTGCAACAGCTGGTAAGTAATATGAAAATAAAATATAAAATAACCTAAAGTAACTAACATAAGAATAAACTTAAAAAATGGCGTCAAAATACTCCTCCTCAACGCAGTCAACTGGTAATGTACCTAAGAGACTGGCAGCGTTGCCACGTTGTATGGCAATGCTTAGCATTTGGGCAAGGTAAAAGCCAACCCTTGGGTCACGGGAAGTGTCAACTAAGCGTTTGAAATATAACATATTTTCTATAAAATATTCAATGGTCATACCAATAAGAACGCTTTACTTACACAAAAATGTTATCATTTAAAATTCCTTTACTGAGTAAGTGAAGAAAATATTACAGAAACAGTCTTGAAAGGGTTTTGTGAGCTTCTAAAAAATCACATGAAACATTTCAATCAAATCTATACTAATATTATAAAGCTGAAGAGTTTGTTTGTTTGTTTGTTTGTTTGTTTGTTTGTTTGTTTGTTTGAACGCGGTAATCTCAGGAACTACTGGTTCGAATTGAAAAATTCTTTTTGTGTTGGTTAGCCTATTTATCGAGGAAGGCTATAGGCTATATATCATTACGCTACAACCAATAGGAACGGAGCATCAATGACAAATGTTGCAAAAACGGGGAAAAGTTATTCTCTTTGATAGCTTCCGTTGCGTGCGCTGCGTAAACGGTTAAAGTTGCACAAATATAATGTAGTAGGGAATTATTCCTCTTAAAAAGGTCTCAAAAAAAGTCTGCGATGGCACATGCCTATCTTTTAAGGTTGACTCACAATAACCATTTTTATGATTTTAAAATTTGGTCAAAATTAATGTTTTATTTGCGAAGGTGTTTTTACCGACATAGTATTAATCCTTATCAAAATAAATATGTTAGTCATCTTTAGCATTTAATTGTGACCAAAATTGCTCTTTACACTATTCAATTTAGATGAATATCTTAGGAGATATCACAGTTTTAAAATAACTCCGCATCAAAATAATGACCCGCGCGCGCTGCGAGGCGGGTGTTCATGTTGTTGGGAAAACCAATGTGATTAGATTCAATGCACAAAATTAGGGGGAACTTAGAGAAGGTTTTAGTTTTTGTTTCATGCTGTAATCAGTGCTCTCTATCAAAAGATTTATAAATTTAAAGTGTTCAAGAAGAACTTACCATCATTGTGTAAGATACATGCAACGACATCTATTGCACCAAAATGGTACTAATTAATAAAAATGTGCTCACAAGATAACTTTTAAATCGGGTCTGAGAGCAAAAAGTACTCTAGATTAGTCTACATGACGCTATAACCCTGTAGAGTGTGTGTTCGATCGCTTTACATGCATTATATTATAACGGTTAAATTTCGTGCTCGATAGATGGCGCTATTAATTTCACTCCATTTTCTGAGTCGCGGTGTTAAGTTTTCCGTGAAAGAATGACCCTCGCCCGTGTCAAATGTCTGAAGCTTGGTTTATTAACCAACGAAACAAAAAGAGGAGGTTCTCAATTCGACGCGTCTATATTTTTTTATTTTATGTATGACCTGACCACGCATAACTTTTTACAGAGAAGTCCGATATACATGATCTTTTGTTTTTTAAATTGAGAAATCATGTTTGGGCTCATTTCCTGCACCTTGATGAGAACTTTAGATCTAGCTGGAGTATGACGTCATCGAAGGTCTGACGATGGAGACGGAAGGCACTTGCAAGAGGTCCTCAAGAGTTTGCAGCAACAATAACGTGTTTGGGCTCAATTCATGCACCTTGATGAGAACTTTAGACCTAGCTGGAGTATGACTGTCATCGAAGGTCTGACGATGGAGACGGAAGGTAGTTGCAAGAGGTCCTCAAGAGTTTACAGCATCTATATCGTGTTTCGGCTGATTTCATGCACCTTGATGAGAACTTTAGACCTGCCTGGAGTATGTCTATCATCAAAGGTCTGACGATGGAGACGGAAGGTAGTTGCAAGAGGTCCGCAACAGTTTACAGCAGTTTTATCGTGTCTCGGCCCATTTCAAGAACTTTGATGAGAACTTTCGTTCTAGCTGGTGTATGATTGTCATCGAGTGTCTAAAGATGAAGACGTAAGGCTGTCGAGGGTCGCGGGCCTGTGGACAGTGAGTAATGGGCTAGCTCGCCATCCGTCCGTCTTATGACGACAGGCCGTGGTGACGGCGTGTTCGTGTTCCACACGCGCCTCAAAGAGATGTCAGCAAACGGGAAGGGATCCGAGAGGAGCGAGGCCTGCCAGGGTTGCGGGACTATTCGAAAGAGATACCGCGGCCCTGGAACGCAAAGGGCAACAGAAGAAACGTGGGTGGATTTTAGTCAGTACAAGTCTGACAATCCCTTCCGCTCCGTCCAGAGTGGGAGGGGTCATTTGATGATTATCCATCGGTAATAGTATATAATAGGGATTTACTCCTTTTGAGAGCTTCCGTTGTGCGTGAACGGTTAAAGTAACGCAATTATCATGTATGTCGGAATTGTCCCTCTTAAAAAGCTCTAAAAAAATATCCACAATGGCCATAATGTCTAACTTTTAAGGTTGACGCACACTCTCTCTAACCTCTCTTTCTTTTATGTATGCACGCACGCAGACGAAGTTGCGCGGGTCAGCTAGTCATATAATATATTGAGTTACATTATAGGCTTTTACTTAGCTTCTAGGACTAGACTAATAATATGATGAGCTATGTTTATTTACAAGGTAAAACAACCCTCCTCGAAGCCATCAATCAAGCATTCTGTACATCAAAAAATATTGCTGGGAAACGACTTCTTTTTGGTGTTAATAAATTACGTTCTACGGTAGGACTCAATGTAACGCACTCAAAAATGGTACTGATGGATGCATTGAGTGGTACAGGGGTCGTGGAGGTATTTATAGTAAATTTATAACATTAAAAACTTAATGAAGTAAATCTATAACTAAAAAAAGGTAAAACCTCCAAGATCTCCGTAACTAGAAGGTTCCCAGGTATACCAAAACAAAAAAAAACGCAATGACAGTAAGAACAAATATCTTCCGCTTCGTTAAGGGTATTTTTACGCCCATTATATAATCACAGCAGTATTTACCTAAAGCGTAGGCAGAGGTGTATTACATATGTACATTTCGCCAGTAATATTTTTTTTTGTTCCATGTATACTAGCCTCCTATAATTTGCACAGAAAACAGGACAAAGTAAAGGTATGAGCATTAACAATAAATGTTTTAGTTTAAAAAACACTTTCTCGTACTCAACTCAGCAAACCGTTTTATTTGATACGTGTCAAAGCAATGGGTATGCATAAAAAATAAATTAGTCCACCATCTTTGAGAGTCCGCCATATTGGATTTAGAATAAGGTCACTTAGCTTACCATATATTTTCATGCAAACTAAACATGTATGTAAAATTTCAGATCAATCGGAAACCGGGAAGTGGGTCAAAAACTTCTAAGATTTTGTTACAAAGTTTGTAACAAGGTGAAGCTAATAAAAGCGTGGTCAGAATAATCACTTAATTCGGAAAACCGGTCAAGTGCGAGTCGGACTCACGCACAAAGGGTTCAATACCACAATCTAAAAAAAAATATCTTAATTGGCGTCAACTATGTATGTATGGGGCACCCTTTTTTTTCGACTTTTTAATTTTTGGAATTTTTCCTTTATTTGTGCTGTAAGGCCTTGCTTTTTGCCAAAGATTGATTGACATGATTCTAGGTTAAAGGGAAGTACCTACCCTATAGGTTTTGATTCCCTTGTGAAATCGCAGTTATGCGATTTCACAAGGGAATCAAAACCGAATGACTGTTTAAGTCGTATGTTAATACGACTTAAACAGTAATATCGTTTGATCGCGTTGACTTATAAGTTTGATTTTGTCATCGCTCCAAGGAGTAGCTGATTTGAGTATTTGGTATTTATTTTAGCTTGATACCGCCACGCATTTCTGAGAAAAAGAGTCTTGACAGACAGACAGATGGACAACAAAGTGACCCTTTAAGGGTTCCGTTTTGCCGATAGAGGTACACACGTAAACGATATTTCTTAGACCGAACCTTTTCCCTACGATTTGGGGTCGGCTTTCAGTCTAACCAGATACAGCTGAATACCAGTATTTCACATGGAGCGACTGCCTATCTGACCTCCACAACCCAGTTAGTACTGGGTAATACGAAACCCCTTGGTAAGACTGGTTGTCAGACTTTTTGGGCCACTAACTACCTGTAACGACTGTCAAAGATCTACAGATAACAGCCGGGACCAACGGCTTTCCGAGGCACGGAGGAAACTCGATATGTAATGGGCGGTCACCCATCCACAGACCAACCTAGGCAAGCCGGCTTAACCTAAAGATCTACCTGAGCGGCTGGTATTATTTTACCACGAGCTGCTCTCACCTCCACAAATAACTCAAACTTGATAAAAGATTTTCAAAGGTAAGTAAGGTCAGGTTCAATAAGCTTTCTTTTTTAAATTAATAAGTAATGAAGATTTATGTTTTAATAATATTAAAGAACATTTTCTTACACCCGACCGTAATTATTTTTAAATTCACTGAAGGTGGGTATTATGAAAGCGTACGAAATAAAATATAAGACACTAAGATTTTAAGGTCAACATAACATAACATCACGCATGTAATTCCCGAAGAGTTAGGCAGAGGTGTACCTAATAGTACACCCACATTTCGCTAATTATGTTCTAAGTCCCATATAATAGGGGGCGAAGCTATTGCCATCAACCGAGCAAAACTCCAGACTCCGTGGCTGCTATTGAGAATTCCTGATGGGAAAACCTAATAACTATTTGGCCGACCCGGTGATTGAGCCCTGAACCTCGTACTCAGCAGTCGCGCTTGCGGCCACTCGACTAACGAGGCACTCAATAATGTTGCTTTATTAAAGTAAACTTGAGTAGTACTGTGTGTGCGGGCCTGTGGACGGTGAGCTATGGGCTAGCTCGCCGTCCGTCCGTCTTATGACGACAGGCCGTGTCGACGGCGCGTTCGTGTTCCACGCGCGCCTCAAAGAGAGTCAGCAAACAGGAAGGGGTCCGTAAGGACCGACGCCTGCCAGGGTTGCGGGACTGTTCAAAAGAGATACCGCGGCCCTGGAACACAAAGGGCAAAGGCAGGAACATTGATGGGTTTTAGTCAGTAAAAGTCTGACACTCCCTCCTGCTCAGCCCAGAGCGGGACCCTGTTATTTGATGATTTCCCATAGGTAAAAAAAAAAAAAGTAGTACTGTGTAACAATACTTATTAAAACTCTGTCTATTCAAAGAAATACTGACATGCCATATAAAACCAATCAAACTGGAATCGTATACCACTCAATATCTCATAAACTGCGGAATCGTTTTCAATACAACTCGGTTGGGTCATAAATCATGAACATAGCATAATAAATCATATTATTAAGCCTCTGCGTTTGGGGATCAGTCATCAATTTTAATACAATATAGGCGAAGTCGCGTGTTTGAGTTTATACGTACCTACCCTACCATGAAAGGTGATAAAGGATTTTCGGCTAAATATGACAACCTGAAATTGTTCTGATTTAAAAACCAACGTAAAATTACAGTTCTATTTTTGTATTTGTACTACAATAAAATGAAACTGTTTTTATATTATTTGAGAGAAGGGGCAATTGCTCGAATGTCAAACAGATTGCCTGTACCAGACCAACATTTATTTGTTGAGAAGACGATGCTTCTTTGGGGGTATGGATTACAGGGTGTAAAGTTCTTCATCCCCCACAGAAAAGGGAGGATCCTCCGACCAGAGGGGTGTTGTGTCTGGTAGGCTACTGCCCGACAGCTGTTGTCGGGTTCTGCTATTATAGTCTTAAGTCGCGAATAACTTTACTTGCGCGATGTAGGATTTCAATGTATTTCGATGTTTAATTTTTCGTCTGTGACATAGATGGTGCTGTAGTACTTTTTGTTCTATGTTGCTGCAGTATTTTTGTAGTGCCGCTAAACTTCAAATTCAAACGATCATTTGGAAAATTCAGCCGCTTTAGAAGAGAGAATCTCATCATCAGCCTAGCCTTTTCCCAACTTTGTTGGGCTCAGCTTCCAGTCTAACTGGATGCAGCGTAATACCAGTATTTTACATGGCGCGCCACTCTGACCTCCACGACGTAAGACTGGTTTATATGTTGTTGTTATGTTATGTTTGTTTTTAGTTAAGAGGAGTGCAGAGGTGTACCAGATAGTACCTACACCCACATTTCAACAGTTATATTTAATTTCCGTGTCATATACAAAGTGTATACGGGCCCCTTCACAATGTCGTCAACCAAGCATTCTGTACATCAAATTAAGTAACTGCGTAACAATTATTGCTGGGCAACTACTTTTTTTTGGGGTGAAAAACCACGTTTTACGGTAGAACTCAACGTAACGCACTCGAAACATTGTGCTGATGGATGCATTGAATAGTACGAGGGCGTGGAGGCATTTCAATTAAGATATGACATAACTTCATACTGCATAATCAGCCTTTAATGTTCGCACTGCTGGGACACTCGGCCTCCTCTCAATGAGAGAGAATGGGCTATAATCCACCACGCGGGCCCAGTGCGGGTTGGTAGATGTCACATGTCTTCGAATTTTTGGTTCTAGAACTTGCCGGTTTCCTCACGATGTCTTCCTTCACCGTTTTGAGAGCAGTGGTGATGAAATAAATTACACAAAGTAATAGGCGTATTACCGCCGGTACGCTGCAGCCGGCCGGTTCGAACCCACGACTTACTGTTCGTAAGTCGGGCCGCCACCACTGGGCCATCGCTGCTCTAGATAGATAGATATGACATTAAAACCTTGTATTTAAAATAAAACTTGTGAAAAAGTTGGAAGTTTGACCCCCAATATCTCCTTAGAAGTTTCCCAGGTATGGTCTAGAACAAAAGAAAACGAAACGACGGCGACAACAAGTGTCTATCGGCTTCGTTACTAACCGCCTGGCCACGGGAACGGGCGACGCGAATGGCGGTGCGTCTGGCGGGCGGCAATCCGTGTGGCATAGTTTTCAGGCCACGGGCACTAGCGTTCACCGCCGCGACCACTATACGCCGAGAGCGATATTTCTTTTTCAAAGCTATCTTGATATTTATTGGAACGTAATCGTTTTGGTTCACGACACAATATTTAGAAGAGATTGTAAGAATTTACGATCAGAACTGGAGAAAACGGTAAAATTTTAAGTGCTGCTGAAAAATTGATTTGACATTGAAAATTGACAGACGCCATCAGTGTTGTTCCCGTATACGGTAAAACGACTATAACCTTTTTTCTTACAAAACGACAGAACTTTTCAAAAATACGGAAATTATTGGAACTTCACACCATACAATTTACAACTACAATTTTAAAAATAATTATGATTATACGGCGGTTAGTGTAGAATACGGCAACCCGAAATTTAACATGATCCTTCAACCTCTGAAGTGTTCGAATGCGTCCGTTGTGGATTGCGATACAGTATCTAGTGTTATTTGTTATATTTTCGTTGTGTTTGTTTCTGTTAATTTGTTATTTTTGTGTTATTTTTGTGGTTTTGTTACGTTTGTGTTTTCGCTGAACAATTTAGCGTGATGAAGAAAGTTTATCGCCAAGAAAAAAACGTAAGCTCATAGCTAAACGGAAAAAGTTATGATCATGAACGCTTACAAATATTACGGCACTGTTGGCGCAGTGGCTGAGCGATTAGCTGCTGCGCTGCGTGTCGCGGGTTCGATCAGGTAGTTGTTCCGGGTCTGGCGGTTTGTATATGTGAGTTTAAATGTTTGTAAACGCACCCACGATACAGAGGAAACTCATAGTGGGAGCAACGTTTAAAAATATGTTCTAAAATATGTTCATACTGAAAACAAAACCGAATCTCCAACCGAGACGCCGAAAAAAAACGAATGTGTTTTAAAAACTGGCGAAATCCTGAACATATCCACAGCTTCAATATACAGGGTGCTGAAGGAGCACAAAGAGAATGAAAATTTTAGCTCGCCGAAAATACCTAAAGTAAAATGACGAAGACGACGTAATGACTGTTATTATTTAGCCACTTCACTCACTCACTAACCTTTCTGCCGTCTCACTCCCACTCGTAATTTTGGTGCCTTATCTATCTCAAACAAACAACGGGGTACCTGCAACATTGTGGACTATGCGCTGGGACAGGGCTATATTCAAATGTCTATAACTCTTAAAATAATTGTCCATATTTTGATATCATTTTGTAGGTTGACTCAAATACTTCTGATTTAACATAAAAACATAAGTAATATTTAGGGGTACATTTTGCACTAGAGTAAAAAATATTTAAAAAATAGATTTTTTAGTTAATTTAGTAATTTCTTATTTTTTAAAAAAAACAGCTACAACATTTATGTTCGCCTAACTCGTTATAATGTACTGAACAGCTGTTTTTTTTCACGGTTTAAGGTTTGGTTCCATAGTAAAAGTTGGTTGTTATAATGAGTACAATGACCCCTTCAAAGGATTTAGACGACTTAAATTTAGCATTGTATAAATAACATAATTGTCTAAGTATGTGTCCTTAGATCATTAAATTATTTTAAATATACCTGACGGCGCCCCTACAAGGCGTCGTCTATGGCCAACATTGCAAACTAAAGACGAGAGTGAAGTGAATGTGATTATTTTTTGCTTTATTGTAAACACTTAAAAAATATTCAAAACATTTTATTCATACTTTGGACTAATGGCGAAACCTATATTTGATGAATTGTTGTAAATAATACAAAGTGGTATACAATATCAGGATACATATTTGAGGCCTTGTGTATCAGCTGAAGAAAGACTTGATATTATTTTGAGGTGAGCAGGTACATTTTTTTAAAACATGTTTTAATGTTTATACTTTTGAAGATGCGAACATGATTAAACAGGATTGTTCATGACACGCGGCGCACTTGCAATCCTATCTGCATTTACCGTTTTCTCCGGTTCTGGTTGTATATTCCTAAAAATATAATGAAATGTTTCGACACTCATTCGATTCTCATTTTTTTCAATTGTACATTGAAAAAAAAAACTGGTTATAGTCTGTATTTGTCGTACTTCTTGTGGAATTCTCCATCCATACCCCAATTCTTATTTAAATCATTTACTCCACAATCTCTTCCAAATATTATGTCTTGAACCAAAAACTACTACTTTCCAAGCAATATCGAGATAACTTTGTTAAAGACATTTCGCTGTCGGTGTGTACTGGTCGCGGCAGCGAACGTTACTGCTCGTGGAATGCAAACTGTGCCGCATGGTTTGCCGCCCCGTCCGTCACCGTTCGCGTCGCCCGTTTCCGTGGCCAGCCCGTATTATAGTAATAGTAATTAGTACATTAAAAATTTATGTTTTATACATACTTATGTATTATTTCGTTTTAAATAGGACGAACACATTTTTTTAGGATAACTACTAACTATTATAAAAACGATACTACTTGATTTTATTAACGTCAATTTACGGTTGTCGCACGTCACTATTTGAAAATTCCGAAAAAATGACAACCCACGTAATATCAGTTTTGTCTCGGAAATAAAAAAAACAGACTATTGTTTGGTTCCTGCACTATTCGCCGCGTCTACCGCGTGACCCCGTGGCATGCGTTGTACTGATCCATACATTTATTTCTGCCGCCTGCCGCGCCGCTAGACGCTCTTGAAATTCGCTCGGCAAATTTCGCCGGTCGCGCCGCCGGTCGCCGCTACGCGTGGCATGGCTAGTACATTCCTATACATTTGTTTTAGTCGCAAGACGCTTCGCCGTTCGCACCGCCCGAATTTTCGCCGCAGCGAATGTCCCGTGGCCAGGCGGTAAGGGTACTTGTACACTCATTATAAACGTAAGGATCCATAGCAGGTGACGTTCTGTAGTTTCTGTCCAACCCTATGAAAGAAACAGTGAGTTTATGTATGTATGTACAAAAGATCATGTTAAAGAATCTTATAAAAAATTTAAAACTAAATTCAACCTTGTAAACGAAGTATTGCTCGTCAAATTTTATTCTTGTCTGCTAACTATCACTGTAAATCTGCGACGCGTGTACCAGGTACGATTTTCAGTCAATGATAGGACTAGTTAGGCCTGCGGTTCGGCTTGTGTTGAAAGGTCTCATTTGTAATTTGAATCGCCGTAGTTGGCAACGTTGTTAGCAGCTACAGAGTCCAGATTTATGGCTGATTGATAGCAATCGCCTCGCCCCCTATTATATGGGACTTAAATAGATGCCGTCTCGCCACAGGGATGGAACCGAGAAGAGTATTCAAGATATCATAGATATGTTGAAGATGACTGACCCGGACGACGTGAAAGATTTCGTGGCGAAGGAGCTAAGTAAACTGCCCCCCGTCACGTTCGATCACGTCGACGTTACGCGGCTGTTAAAGGACATCACTTCTTTTAAAGCGGAGATGACCAAGAAGCAGTCCAGAATGGAGGATTCAGAAAGAACCAATACTGAACTACGTGCGGAAATAGCACCATTGCGCAACATTGGGTTCTGTAATTGGGTCACCTGAGGCCTCAAAGGTGAACACGACGAGGGGCGCAAAATGCATTCGTTGGTAGTTTGGAATCGACAAACACTAGTGCGTCACCAGCTGCTGATAATGCTGAGCTAGCGCCGCCCGCCGCTGCCGTCGCCTGCGCCACAACACCGGCTGCAGAAACGTCACGCGTAGGTATATCGACCCCTAAACGTGCCTACGCTGCTATTGACATCAGCGGCAAATCAGATGTGTCGCAGCCTAAGTGACAAATCAAAGGGGAAAAACGGATAAAGGGTGCTTAATCTGCTCTTACGGTGGTCCGCAGCTCTTTGCCAAGTGCCAGCCAAGTTGATGAGGAGGGTTTCGCGAAAGTAGAAAGGAAGAAGAAGAAGCTCTGTTCTCGTAACCTGTGTGGCACCGCACTGAGTGGACCCAACATGCTGCTGCGCCTGCTGTGCCTACCACGCAGCTGTACCTTTCGCGTCTGCATCACTCCAAGACAAATGAGGAAGTCGTGCAGTATTTGAAGGTGAAGACCAACTGGACTCTGAGGGTCGAAAGATTGGAATTGCGCCACAACATGAACTTTAAGTCATTCGTGGTTCGAGTTCCAATCGAACATCTACAGACCTGCCTGAAAGAGGACTTTTGGCCGAAGCGTGTCGTATATCGACGTTTCCGAGGACGGTTACGCGACACCACGCAGCGAAACACGACGCCGACAGCATTACGTGTATAGTTATAGTTTTAAAGTTTTTTAATACGTATTAGTATATTATTAATAAATAAATAATAAATAAATTATTGTATAAGATTATTTTGTGTATTTTATTTATGGGCCTTTAGTTGCCTGACTAAAAAGTTGAAACATAACAGGCAAAATGTGGGTGATCTATTAAGTACACCTCTACCTAACCCTTTGGCAATTTGAGGCTTGATGTTATATATAGGGTGACTGGTAATTAGTGACCGATAATTAAACACGTGTACTCATGATAACAAATAACTTTCTCAAAGAAACTTTTTTTATACTCACTCGTTATCACAATAACACAACAGCCACATGAAATTCGCGCACGCGCGCCTCTGACCTATCAGCTGTTAACCACGTGACGCCGCCGTTCTGTCTCATTACTATCGTACCATGCAATAGTGGGTAAGCAAGAACCCACGCTGCACGCGAATTTCTTACGTCTGCTGTATTATTGTGATAGTGAACGAGTCTATAAAAATGTTTCTTTGGGAACGTTGTTTGTTATCATGAGTACAATTACGTGTTTAAGTATCGGTCACTAATTACCAGTTACCCTATATGTATGTTGAATAGAACTTTCGAGCATGCCACATCCTAACTATTCGTCTATGACCGTTTTCAAACTAGTCTTATTTTCCATTTAGGAATGTGTTTTATCTAGAGTCTTCTACTTAAATTTTTCACATACATTACCTACGCAAAAGTTTGGATTTAATCAAAGTATTTGGAGCGTAATCTTTTGTAATCTGATTAAAATCAACGAACCGTTACTGGTTTTTACCTAAAATTGGCCTGAAATTACCTGTTAGTTACAGGGAATCAGGTAGTCTAATAAAAAAGGACCTAATCCACCATACCAAATCATTTACATCAGCATAATTATGTCATCATGAGTGATAGAGAAGTATGGAAGAAAAAATGCTGTGCCCAAATAAATTGGGTACGTCCCGTTTGGTAAATTTCCGGTTGGGACAACTAAACAAAAGACGTGCAAAAGGTCCAGGTCCAGTTGAAAACCAGCGTACATACAGGCATACAAGGAATCAGGTGTTCTAATGAAAAATTCGGTCCTAATACACCAGACCAAATCATTTACATCAGAATATTATGTCATCACGAGTAACAGAGAAGTATGGAAGAAAACATGCTGCGCCGACCCCGGTTTGGACAACTAAACAAAAGACGTTCAAAAGGTCGAAAACCAGCGACGGGCACTAGCAGCTCGGCAGTTTGCTGAACTGGGCCTATTTGGTGCAGCCGCGAGACACACAAATATCTCTTGTTTTTTTTTCCTGTAAATATTTAAGCTTTTAATTTTATTTTTTGGTGTGTGCACTTCTGGCACGTGCCAAATAAATATGTTTTCTTTCTTTCAAAACTAGTGAAAAGAAGTACCCTTTGGTAACTATTTTAATCTTCATACATTGAGTCCCGTTTCGTAAACCATAAATATCAACTGTGTTTTCTACGGTACAGTCAGCTCCCAAAGTTACAAGGAAACCTATTTTATGTAATATTTTTTTTTTAAACTGCCTAATAAATTATTTTTATAATTCGGGTCAAGTCTGAGAAATGGGATAAGGGCTGGATATGATCTTACGTATGTCATCAACCTATACAAATAAATAAAAGAACAGCATCGTAGCGCAGCGTCGTAGCGCAGGGCGAGCTACGGCGTAGCGTCGTAGCGCAGCGTGAGCTACGGCGTAGCGTCGTAGCGCAGCGTGAGCTACGGCGTAGCGTCGTAGCTCATAGCTCGGAACGACGAAGGACTAAATATAACTATACAACTAAATAAAACTGAAGTGTCTGTTTGTAATTTCAAAATAACAGCTTTTTACTGAATGCATATGAAAGTTTATACGGTACTTATAACAATTTTTATTTCTGTCTCTCTGGTTGTTCCGGCTAACCTCCGAAACGGCCGAACAGATTTTGAAGGGACTTTTACTGGCAGATAGCTGATGTTATAAGGAGTAACTTAGGCTACAAAAATTAAAGTGTTAAATCTGAACAAATTCAAAAAAGAACTATTTAGAATTTTGACTAATAAATGCTATTACTCATTAAGGGACTATTTCGACGACAATTCTATAATTACTGCCTTAGAACACCCTACCTGACCTGTTTTAATGACCTTGAATTTTGTTCGACATTATCATTATTAATTATGACATGTAATTTAACCATTTGACATTTATTGAGAAATTGATTGTATATATTTTTTTTTCTTTGTATATGCTATGCCCTATAATACTGATCTTATCACTGACGTGAAAGTTGACATAATTTCACCAATTTGTTATTTTATAACTTAATCAATTATTATTTGTACGCCTCTGGGCAAAACATGGAGGATCTACCTATTTATAACACCTCACACTATGTGTAACTTGACCTATGTTCACAAATAAAGCTTTCTGATTTCTGATTCTGATTTCTGATTTCTACTATTATTTTTTAACAAGAATTAGTGTTCCGTGCAAAATAATTCGAACCCTTGAAAATCCGATAAAGAATCACATAAACATACATACATGAACCTTGAAAACATAACACTTCTTATTTGGACAGTCGTGTAAAAACTAGACCAATGACAGAGTTTCATATTATTTATTCAGGGTCAATAAAAACAGACACAAGATAAAATTCCTATGTTTAGAGATCAAGTATTACCGTCAACCCCTTTAGGGAGTACCACCGCAGTACTTTTATGTGAGTTGTTGCCCTGTTGAAATTACTTGCAACACTTCAGTGTGTGAGTTCTTTAATTTTCTTCGGTTGTAAACATACGAAGTAAAATCTTAATGTTAGCAGCGAGCAACATGTAAAAAGCTTTATGTGGGTAACCATAAAAGTTACTTTCAACTGATTCCCAATGGGCTTCGTATAGTGGTATCAAATTTTATCACTGACTGCTACCTATGTTCGACTAGCTCGTTTGGATAAATGAAAGTGGACTGTATTTTAAATTACTACTTATAAGCTAACAGTCGGCTGATATTTTTGCCACGCTTTCGCACGTTTTGATGCTCCATCTAGACATTTTATAATCAAAGACCCTTAACATGACTAAAGGTTTGTGACTTTTGAGCTTCTCACTATCCGCAACGACTGACAGCTAGAGTACGTTAAGCTGTTGCGAATTGTGTTTTCCAAGGCACGGAGGGAACTCTGATCGTAGTACACGGAGGGAACTCTGATTGTAGTGTATAGTCAAACATCCACTAACTGAATTTGATAAGCGTTGTTTATCCTTGAAGATCAATCCATGCAGCTGTTTTACGCGCACGCACAGGAGATGTGACCGACCTACGCGTCATCAGCATCGGCGAGCGAGCGGAATTGCAGCGTGCGGATCCGGCTCGAAGGACCAATGTTCGACTCGCTTCCTCAGAGACCACCGCGACGGACGACACGCTCAAACGCATCATCACCATTAGATTGTATATTTGTCTGGGACAGTTCGATATTGTAAATATAAAACGGCAATAAACCAAGAGTTCGCACACAGAGACATAGACACAGTGTTTACACTATGCGTCTATTGTCTCTGTACACCGGCCGCACGCACACATGTTTGAAATTGTTGTCTCGTTTTCTTTGTTTTGTTTGTAGGGCGACGCTCCATCTAGACATTATATAATCAAAGGGTTTATTACCAAATACTTACGGCGTTGTGAAGGTCAACATTTAAGATTCTTTATTTGCATAAAATATGGTACATTATGGTCTTATAAATAAAAGGATTCACAGCCATATAGCCAGATAGGCATTCCCTAGGCTATATATTGTAATTTTGTGTGTCCTACTTTTAAATGTTGTGTGCAATAAAGAATAAGAATAGAAATAAGCAGTCCCTCCATTTAAAATACTGGCATTTAGTCAAACTCATAAATATCTACCTACCTTTATGTGTAAATCTCTATTACAAAACTGTGAAACATATTTTCTAACATCACGTTCGAAATTTGAACGGTGTCTCGTTGTGAATCCGCGATGATTTACTTTCAAAACAAATGAGTTCGCTTGCGAATTGTGTGCGCTCACTTGAGTGAGGTGAACAGTGAACTTTACAGAGTAGGAACGCAATACCAATATTTTTATATTTCAGAATATGCTCGTGTATTTTTTGTTCTGTATTGTGATAAACAACAAAGTAACAATCCTAAGAAAATAAAACCCTGTATAAAATACAGGTTTGTTTTCATCCATTTCAGCAATGATCGTAAAAAAACACTCACTACGCTGAAACATGTCTCAAATCAATATTTTTACATGATACAAGCGTTCCTTTTACATTTAGCTCAGAAAGTATTGCGCAATCAAGGTTTTTTGTATTTTTTTTTTGCAAGACATGAGCATGTAGGTACGATGGCTGAGTAATTTGTATTGAATCCCGGTAGCAGCAAATGTTTGTGTGATGAGCATGGACATTTGTTTCCGAGTCATGGATGTTTATATGTATAAGTATGTATTTACAAACAAAAAGTATCTATGTAGTATTATCAACTATCTGGTGTCCACGACACAAGCCTCGTTGCTTAGTGTGGCACCTAGATGGCGCTGTGTGTAATGTCCAGCGATATTTATTTATTTATTTAATGAGAAAATATGTTGTTCAAGTATTGCCAGAATTTAAACACGTCCCGTAACATAACTTCACGCATGAAATCTCCAAAGGGTTAGGCAGGTGTACTTATTAAGAGGAATTTTGGATAATCTTTTCTCCATACAAACGCTCTCGCCTGTTTTCTTTCTGGTTTATGACGACTTTAGATAAATGTTTTTTAATATTAAAATAAATACCAACCTCTTCTATGTCCCTATGTTTTCCTTTTTGATGATACATAATCTTTATAAGCACTAGAACCCTTTCAAACTGCTCAAAATTTCCTATTTAGAACGGTGTCAACAGAGGTCTAGTCTACAAATGTGAGAATTATTAATGAAAAAAGAAAAACATTGGGACACGGTCTATCTATTCATACACGAAATCTCTTAAGGGGTCATTGTACTCATCATTATGAACAACTTTTACTATGGGCCCAACATCGAAATCGCGAAAAAAAATCAGCTGTTCCATAAAATATGATCGCATTAACTCGTCAAAATGTACTGAACAGCTGATTTTTTTTTCGCGATTTCGTTGTTCGTGTATGAATAGATACACCTTATATATATCCTTCATAATCTCAGTATATGAAATATCTTTTAAATTGGTCGAATATTAGAGGAGGAAATAGTCGAGAGCCAAACCTCGAATTATGACTTTTAACTTAGGTTATTCAGTAGGATCTACAGTATATTGTCCTTATCGCACCAATGTCGAAATCGCGCTCGCAGAAATACAGCGATAGATTCTTCCAACATTTGAGACAATATTTATGTTTTAGCCACTGTTACATTTGAGATTTTGCCCCTCTAGTGGTAAAGGAACAAAAGCCGAGATGCTAGGTGGGTTGGTATTGACATGCAAAGAAACAACAAACTGTCTCAAACAACAAAAGTTTATTTAACTCAGTATATCACTTTAATATATATAAAAAAAAAAAGGTTAATGCCACTGTTTTAGCGAGATATTAAGTGGACTGTAAATTTTCAAAACGGCAACGATAGCGTCCGAACGAGAATTCGACAAAATGTTACGTTACGACAAATGGTGTGCTTTGAATAGGCACTCACCTGATTGCTCCCTGGGTAATGTCTCCGAAACCAGGACCCTCACGAAGGAACCCTTCCAGCTACCCAGTACTGACGCCAGACTTACCCAGTCGCTGTACAGGTTACCTTCCTTAATTATCGACCCGGCTGAATCCAGGTATCATGCAAGTTTGAGCACCGATTCAATAGCACACTCACGATTAGACGAGAAACTGATGTTATTGGCACAAATTTTAAGGATTTCGAAATATCATGACGGTTTAATATAACGGGGAAAAAAACTATGCGCGCCCACGCGCTCCTAATCGAAAAAAGGCAAGAGAATGAACGAGAAAAAAACTGTTGCTAAACCCAAAAATTGATCTCAGGGTTGCCATTACAAACTACTTAATAAATTTAGTTACTAAAGTGAACAGCCACTATAATTTTAAATATAAAAATGGTTAAAGCCACTATAATTTTAAATATAAAAATGGTTAAAGCCACTATAATGTTAAATATAAAAATGGTTAAAGCCACTATTATTTTAAATATAAAAAGGCTTAATGCTAAATACTTAATTTTCAAAAGTCTCTTCATACGCATTTCCTCTTAATCTGGTCACATTTCACGAGTTATTGTAAAGTAATATATAATGGCGCGAGCCTAGTGCTGCTACTAAGATATTCCTGATGAAAAACCCCAGTGACAATTTGCCCGCTTAGTGGTACTGCTGATCTTGAGGTCCTGGGTTCGATAGCCGTAGGCCGAGCAAAGAGGTTATGGGTTTCCCATTAGTTTATTAGTTAGCCAGAAGCAGCCACAGAATGTATGTGGATTTGTGTCTTAAAGGCTCGTTCTATATGACATGGGATATAATAATAAGCAAAATGTGAGTGTACTAAGGCACAACTCTGCCTAGCCCATCGGGGAACACAGGCGTGATAGTAAATACATTCAATAAACATCATCTGCCTAGCCTTTTCCTAACTATTTTGGAGTCGGCCTCCAATCTTACCAAATACCTTAAAGGTTGACTGATAGAGATCGCATTGTGCCATTAAGTCCGCCTATGTACCATTATTTTAATTGAAGTTTCAATTAATAAATAAATAATACCCGTATTTTACATAGACTGATTGCCTATCTGACCTCCACAACCCAGTTAGTACCATGTTATATGATCGCCTTGGTAAGACAGGTTGCCACACTTATAATTAAGTACAATAAAAATGTATACTAAACTCAAACTCAAACTCAAAGCGTTTATTTCAATTAGACCTTAGCAGGCACTTTTGAAAGTCAGAAAAACAAAGGCGAAGCTACAGTCACAGACATAAGGCATAATAACTTGTGAAAGTACTGTAGTTGCCCATTCCAAAGCGTAGATCTCTATGGAATAGAACGGGCAAGACACTCCATGGACACTCTTTTCAATCAAAATATTGTTACAAGATCTTGGTTACATCATTCATGTTGAGATTATACATATATGTGAGAACGATGTAGAAAGACGTGCCCATTAAGAGCGTCCAGAGTAAAAGATTATAATTATCAGCAATTTAAAAAGAAAGTAGTTAAAATAAACCTTGGCAGCTAAGGGATGAGAGATGTCCAATAAACAAACTCGTGGTTTGAGTGAATTTGTGAGGTTCTCGCACACGCAGCCTACTATGTAAGTAACTGTGAGTAATGTGTTCAACAGTGGTATCCTTGTTAATACAGGGTGTAAACGGACCCTCCACGCAGCCGCCAACCAAGCATTCTGTACATAAAACTAAGTAAGTCTAGCCAAAAATTTTTGCTGGAAAATGATTTTATTTTTGAAGGTGATATATCACGTTTTACCATAGAACTTTAAAGGACTGTATGTAGGACTTAAAAACACGTATTTAAAAAAAAATCTTGTGAAAAAGTTTGATCCCCAATATCTCTGTAACTAAAAGAATCAGAATATTTATTTGTGAAACATAGGTATTTACATAAAGGTCTTGGGTTAATTATAGTGAGCGCTATATTTTTCCCGTGAAGGCGTACAAATATTATAGAAAATAAAAGTAAAACATAAATAAAACTAACAGAAAAAGCAAAATAAACAAAAATTACACACTAACAAAACAATAAAAATAAATATTACTCAAAGGAGCTTCACGGACGCTTTTTCCGGGTTCTGCATGGGCCCGATGTAGACCTGTCAGCGTCCATAGCCTGGCTACGTTCCGGGGACCTCTTCGGAGAAACCGAAGGTTTTGTCTGTGCAATTATGGATGAAGTTATGATAACGAATAACTACCGGAATTTATTGTGAAGGACGGCCCGGTTGACATATGTCGGGCATGCCACCGCCCAGGTGAATCAATCCGTCACATTATCTCCGGGTGTTCTCGTTTGGCTAACGGAGAGTACTTGCATAGACACAACCTTGTAGCCAGGATTATCCATCAGCAACTTGCTCTAAAATACAGCCTTGTGGAATCGGAAGTGCCGTATTATAGGTATGTGCCCGACCCAGTTCTCGAAAATGGCAATATCACATTGTACTGGGATCGATCCATCATCACTGACAGGACTATTGTAGCCAATAAGCCCGATATAGTGGTGGTGGATCGATCAGAGCGGCGTGCAATGATTGTTGACATAACGGTCCCGCATGATGGGAACCTCGTCAAAGCCGAGAAAGATAAGTAAATCAAGTATCTTGACTTGGCTCGCGAGGTTGTCGACATGTGGAATGTGGACTCAGCGATCATTGTGCCGATAGTCGTATCAGCCCATGGCTTAATTGCCAAGAGCCTCGATGAATACCTGAGAAGGCTCTCGTTAGGCAGCTGGATCAAGGGCTTGATTCAGAAAGCGGTACTCCTGGACACGGCTCGTATTGTTAGGAGGTTCCTCTCTCTGGAGCCCTGACCGCCGGTAGCTTGGACCCTGTTCCCGATACCGGTGGGCAACAGTTTTTTTATATTTTTAAATGTTTTTATATTGTTTTTATAAGAAATATTTAAAAATGTAAATAATTTGTATAAAAGTTAAATAAAGGATAATAATATAATATATGAATACCTGAGGAGGCTCTCGTTAGGCAGCTGGATCAAGGGCTTGATTCAGAAAGCAGTACTCCTGGACACGGCTTGTATTGTTAGGAGGTTTCTCTCTCTGGAGCCCTGACCACCGGTAGCTTGGACCCTGTTCCCGATACCGGTGGGCAACAATTTTTTATATTTTTAAATGGTTTTTTTATAAGAAATATTTAAAAATGTAAATAATTTGTATAAAAGTTAAATAAAGGAAATAATATTACTTAAAAAGAGAAACAGGCTTCTTAAAAATCGAAGAATAGAAGGTTCCCAGGTATGGTCTAGTACAAAAAAATGATCGCAATGACGGGGAGAACAAGTGCCTATAAAGTTTCGCTAAAGGTCTTGTTACACTCTTTATATGACGTTATCTAGGGAGAAAATTAGTCAGCTTTGTTTTGTTACTTACGAGGTACATTAATTTTAAAACCTATGTTTAGAGGCTTATGTCGCATGAAGTACTTGTATAGGATAAAAAGAACGAATAAAAAACAATTTAAGAAATTGCATCCAGCATTTATGTGGAAGAATACAAAATTTAAAAGAAAATTAAGATACAGTTTCCTGGAAAATGGAGTAAACATCATCACATCAGCCAAGACTCATCAAGCGAGTTTCCGCAGACTTAAGGCCGAAACCCACCGGATGCGTACACGTAGACGTGCACGTGCACTTGCACGTACCATGACGTTGTAATAATTATATGGAACTTTATAGAGACATGACACACGCAAGCGGTTGCGTGACGTACATGTGCGCGTAGACTACATGCGTAACGCTACGCATTGCAGCTCCCATGTGTCAAACTTGCTGCATACCTTCGCAGAGCGGAACAGCAACGTCACATTGATGCGTGCAGTAATGACGTTGTAGTCAATGGCATTCCGTATTGGACGTCACACCGAACAAGTTTGAACACGCACGTATCTTTGCTGCGCGTGATTACGCGCGTGACTTACGCATTCAGTTGTATTTGTTTTCAAGTTTTACCGATAGTAAGTGATGTTTTGTTTCGGTTTTAATGATGAATAATGAAATTAAAGAAAAACTAATTGTTTGTACAACACAAAAATAAAGAGTAAAAAAGATGTCATATAAAAAACTTGAACCCATTGGTTTTTGGCACACCCAGGAATATTCTGTCACAATAACAGTAATATTGCTTCTTCTTCATCAGACGAACTACTTGGTCCATTTACCCAATCTTCTTCAGACATCGTGCACAAGAATTGCTGGGTACGCAAAGGACCGGTGCGTTGCGTGCGTACCACGTATGCGTAAGCGTAAGCGTACACGTATGCGTAACCCGGCGTGTCAGGGGTTCACGCGCGTAACCACGCGCGTGTACACGTGTACGTCACGCCACGCATCTGGTCTGACCAAGCCTTAAACCAGATGATAGGTTTTCCTTGAATATGATAATTTTGTTTCTAAACCAACCAACCTTCATTGTCAACGTTCATTGACAGATGTCAATTTGATCTTGACATCTAACCTAGATTTAACTTTTTCCGGTCCGGTTTAGTTGTTATTTTCGTACGCTGTTTTGCACATCAAGGCCCGCTTGAATCACGAATCGCTAAACGCGTTTAACACTGAACATATTTAAAACATAATTCTGTCTCTGTCATCTTTAAACGATTGATAGAAACAGAACGATTATTTAAATGCGTTCGTGGTGCAAGCTGGCCTAAAAATTTGCAATCATCTCGAAGTAGTGTTTCGATTTCTACGAAATATTCAACACCAACACATCCAAAAAGACGACAAATTTACACATTATATGTCCCAAATTCCTACTTAATTCTCTATCTCAGTCTAAAACTATTTATCATCACTACCCTGTTTTAATTATGTATGCAAACTACCGAGCATCGCTTTCAGTACTATATAGTGTTGCCATACTCTCCCCGGGATAGAAGGATCGCTCTCCGTACTAAAGAGTGTTGCCAGAATCTCCCGGGATAGATTTAGATAATGGCCCCTCGTAGAATCAAATGGAGAAATAATTTGGGATTTGAAGCATGTAGTTTAGGATTTGGGTTTAGAAGATAATTGTACCTATTTGTATTGCTAAGGAGCGTAGTATGTTTCGGATGGAGGGTCTGGCAGTGAAGTGACCAAGTTGACCAATTAGTTGGCGCTAAGTGTTTGTTACGTTACCTCGTTAATAATGTAATCAAATAATACTCACTAAGTAGCTGTATACTTATAGCCATACTCATAAACCAATATTTTATACAAATTACCGGTAAAAGTGTGGAAGTGTGCGAGAGTTTGTGAACGAAGAAGGCTGACCTGCCGTGATACAATTTTCACAAATACGGAGGTTAGTGTGAATCAAGCTCAAACAACCGCATAAACTACACAGGCATTTATAACTATACTAGCGACACGCCCCGGTTTCGCACGGGTGCAATGTTATGCATTTAAACCTTCCTCTTGAATCACTCTATCTATTAAAAAAACCGCATCAAAATCCGTTACGTACTTTTAAAGATCTAAGCATACATAGCGACAGACAGCGGGAAGTGACTTTGTTTTATAATATGTAGTGATACGTGATTGTGTTAGTGATTAGTATACAACAATCGCAGACCGAGTCAAAGACTCAGTACTCTCCAGGGGAAGCTTTCAATAAACCACCCTATTATAGTCAGTTGATACATTTCAGCTTTGATTCTGAGCTGGGGGCCTAAAATAGCCGCTTAGGTGGAAGCGCAAGGGTAGCCCGCGAAATTTAAATTTTCTTAAGTTTATTGCAATTTGCAGGTCAGTGTCAGGTTATATGTTGATGAAAATATGAATCGCGCCAGTAACACGTATGGAGTTACAGAATTATAATCACTCAAATTATCAATACAGCCCTCCAAGTTCATATAACCCCATTCAATAGCTATTTCATAAAAAAGTCACTCTTTGGGATTATATGAACTTGGAATGTTGTTTTGATGATTTGAATGATTATAATTCTGTAACTCCATACGTGTAACTGGCGCAATTTATATTTTCGTCAACCTGACACTGACCTACAAATTGAAAAAAACGTAAGAAAATTTAAATTTCGCGGGCTACCCTTGCGTATCCACCTTAAGCAGAATTATAAATAATAGGATAATAATATGAATCACATTAAAATTCCTAAAATAATCACAGACGCAGTTAATATTATTAATTGTCACTTTGTTACCTTTTTACGAGTTGTAACATAATTCATATTATTAGATATCCTATTATGATTCTGCTAAAGTGGCCATTTAAGGCCCCCTGGTCATGCATAATAATAATGCGATGTTTTCTTTTGTTTTTTAAGAAGATTTTTGTAGCATTAAAGTCGACTTTCATATGCTTGGTTAATAACACCACAAAATGAAGTTAAAAAAGTAATATTTTCTTTGAAAACACTTGTTTTTTTAACATTTCAAATCGAAATAACAGCATAATATGGTTTGGTGGCGTACATAATTATGATAGCAGTACTTTAACCAGTTAACGAAATATTTAATTTAAAAAAATCATAACACAAAATAAGTCATAAAATTAAAATATACAGAGTTAAAAATATTAAAAACCCCAAAATTTTTTACCAAAAAAAAACATAATATCTCTGACATGAGAAACCACTTTTCTGCTCACAAGTACTACCATATTTATGTTCAGAGTTGAATTAATCACGCTCTGTGAGCATTGGGGGTGAGCACAGTTATATAAATAAGTTTATACATTTTATTTACAAGGATTTTGCATTAAATAATAAATGAATTTTAGCCAGTATGATAGAGGATTTTAAAATGAAAGTAATTTTTAATTAGTTAGTAATTTTTAACATACACATCACAGGCAGAGGTGTACCTAATAGTACAATCACGTTTCGTCAGTAAGGCACGTGTCATAGGGGGCGATCTTATTGCCATCAACCGGGCACAAATCTAGATTTGAAGCTGCTACTGAGAATTTCCGATGGAGTAGCCCTTTTAAGCCTTTGCCTGACCTGAGAATCGAAGCGAAGACCTCAAGCTCAGTTGTCACGCTTCTAAAAACTTGACCAATGACAGAATTTCATTTTATTTATTTAGGGTCAATAAACAGACACAACAAAAAAATCCTGTTTAGGCATCAAATACAGCCCTATCCATTTAACGAATACCACCGCAGTACTACTACTGTGAAATTCGTGATGGGAAAACCTAATCACAATGGGCCCGACCCGAGTATTGAACCCAGGACCTCATGCTCAGCAATCGCAATTACGACCACAAGACCAACGAGGCAGCCTCTATGTTAAAATACTAGTGCTCACGACGGACTCACGAACCCCTCTTGAGCAAGTGTGCAGTCAATATTCGTGCCTTCTCTGTATGAGATATATGTCTTTGCCCAGCAGTGGGATAGTAATATTATTATACTTTATTTATCTTTTTACAAATTATTTACATTTTTAAATATTCCTGATAAAAACATTTAAAAATATAAAAAAAATTGCAGCCCACCGGTATCGGGAACAGGGTCCAAGCTGCCGGTGGTCAGGGCTCCAGAGAGAGGAACTTCCTAACAATACGAGTCGTGTCCAGGAGTATCGCTCTCTGTATCAAGCCCTTGCAGGTATCGGTCGAGGCTCTTGGCACATCCCACATGTCGACAACCTCGCGAGCTAAGTCAAGATACTTAATTTGCTTATCTTTCTCGGCTTTCACGAGGTTCTCGTCATGTGGGACCGTAATGTCAATAATCATTGCGCACCGCTCTGATCGATTCACCACCACTATACTGATATGGATAAGCCTGAGCTTATTGGCTACAATAGTCCTGTCAGTGATGATGGATTGATCTCAGTACAATGAGATATTGCCATTTTCCAGAACTGGGTCGGGCACATACTTATAGTACGGCACTTCCGATTCCACAAGGCTATATTTTAGAGCAAGTTGCTGATGAATAATCCTGGCTACAAGGTTGTGTCTATGCAAGTACTCTCCGTTAGCCAGTCGAGAACACCAGGAGATAATGTGACGGATTGATTCGCCTGGACGGTGGCATGCTCGACATATGTCAACCGTGCCGTCCTTCACAATAAATCTCCGGTAGTTATTTTAATTTTATAATTATTATTATAGTGAAAGTACCTACACAGTATTATTTCCCAAAACAACATTTATATCTCAAAATCAAAGATATCAAAACTACATACGGAACATACTAATATTTGACAAAACATCACATCCATTATATTTTGTTGACTTTACCAAAATTGAAGATCTGTATTAAGGAAAAACAAACATTAAAACAATTGCTTTCAATCCTAAAATAATAGCTTTAAGGCGTAAAGTCCCATATCAACAATCCAAACCCGAACTAAGTAATATTCTGTAAAGTTCACTAGTTCACCTCACTCAAGTGAGCGCACACAATTCGAAAGCGAACTCATTTGTTTTTAAAAGTAAATCATCGCTGACTAACAACGAGACACCGTTCGATTTTCGAAGCATCTGTTCATCTGAGGAGATCCTGGCTAAATAATTACAGCCGCTCGGGTTGATCTTTAGGTTAAGCCGCTATAACCCAGGTTGGTCCGTGGATGGGTGACGACCCATTACATACCAAGCTTCCTCCGTGCTTCGGAAAGCACGTTAAGCCGTTGGTCTCGGCTATCATTGGTAGCTCTTTGACAGTCGTTACAGGTAGTCAGTGACCCGAAAGTCTGACAACCAGTTTTACCAAGGGGTACCGTATTACCCAGTACTAAGTGGGTTGTGGAGGTCAGATAGGCAGTCGCTTCATGTAAAATACTGGTACTCAGCATAATCCGGTTAGACTGAAAGCCGATCCCAACTTAGTTGGGAAAAGGCTAGGCAGATGATGATGTTCGACATAGCTTGCAGAGTCAACCTGCTGAAGTGGCAATGGGCCGTACATGTCTACAAAAGGATGGCTGTTGGACCAGATAACTCCTCAAGTGGAGGCCGTGAATCGCCTAGCCGTGTATAATGACCGAGCTAGATAGGAAGGCAGAAAATCAACTATTGCGAGTTTGGAGGAACTTAAATCCGGCAATAGATTGTAATATTCTCATTTAGCATTTCCACAAGGATAATCAGCCTATAATGGTTCATGACTGAGACAAAGATTGAATGCATCGTTGGTGTACTGGTCGCAATCACGCCTGCTGAGCATGAGGTCCTGGGTTTGATTTCCGGGTCGAAATCGGGTTTGTTATTAGTTTTTTCCATGAGGAATTTCTCAGTAGCAGCCACGGAGTCTGGATTTGAGCCCAGTTTATGGCTATAAGCTCGCCCCCTATAACATTGTTCTTAAACATAACTGGTGAAATGCGGGTGTACTATTAGGTACACCTCTGCCTAACCCGTCGGGCATTACAGGCGTGGTGTTATGTTTCTCTATTAGAAGGAGCAGGCTGTCATCCACAACGGGGGTAATTTTTGATTTAAGGTCATTCCGATTTTCAGGGCCTTCGCAGTCTTTAAATAAAGGTCTCTTGCCGTTATCCCAATTTATTTGCGGTCGGCGCAGCATGTCTTCTTCTTCCATACTTCTCTATTACTCGTCATCTCAGCAGACACCTCCTTTCTAGCCATATCATCTTTCACATAGTCCATCCATCGTTTCTTTGGTCTTCCTCTACTCCATAGCCAGTGGCAATGAAATAAATATTGCACAAAATTCAGAAAATGAACAAAATTTATGGATTAGACTTAGGAGCCACTGCCAGGGTTGCGGGACTGCTCGAAAGAGATACCGCGGCCCTGGAACACAAAGGGCAAAAGAAGGAACCTGGATGGGTTTTAGTCAGTAGAGTCTGACACTCCCTTTCACTCCGCCAGAGTGGGAGGGGTCGTTTGATGATTTCTCATCCGAAAAAGAAAAACGCCTTTGTAGCCAAGAGTCGATAGAAACAATCAAGTTAATTTTCTTCAAAGTAAGTTGTAGTAAGACCGCGAACCGGAAGACGTTGCGTTGGAAGGCCTCCCACTAGGTAGACCGATGACCTGGTGAAGGTTGCGGGGATCCGCTGGATGCGAGACGCACGGGACCGTACAATATCCGTGTGCGTGTTTGGACGGCACGGTTGGCGCAGTGGCTGAGCGATTGGCTGCTGCGCTACGTGTCGCGGGTTCGATCCCCTCACGGACCAAATATTTGTATGATCTATGTATCTTTGTTCCGGGCCTGGCTGTTTGTGTATGTGAGTTTAAATGTTTTTAAACGCACCCACGATACAGGCGAAATTCCTAGTGTGGGGCAAAGCTTACTTTAAAAAAAATAAAAAAATGTGATGACACTTGGGGGAGGCCTATGTCCAGCAGTGGACGTCTTTCAGCTGAAATGATAATGATGATAAATTAGTAGTAGGTTACAAAACGTAGTAAATTCCTGTTACAAGTTTAATCTTATTACGCTAGGTTTTGTTCGCGGTTTCGCTCTAGTTATGTACGGAAATTAACCCACGGGAACTTTTCAAATGTATGCCTATGACAATCGGGGATATTGTAGCTTTCCGTTATTGAAAGAATTTTTGGAATTGGATCAGTAGTTCCGTAGATTGCTTACATACTATTACCTCTTTATAATATTAGATAGATAACTAGCTGTTGCCCGCGGCTTCGCTCGCGTTTTTGTCGGAAATTATCCCACGGGGACGTTGTAATACTATGTGATACTCGTTTAGCCTATGGCACTCGGGGATAATGTAGCTTTCTATTAGTGAAAGAGTTTTCAAAATCGGTTCAGTAGATCCAGAGATTACCACCTACCTATAAACTTACAAACAAATTTTACCTCTTTAAAATATTTTATTTTATTTATTGAGGGATACTAAACAACTGCAACATATATAACATATAAGATTAACAAAACTAAGTAGTAATGTTGCAGTGCACTGCATTATCCGCAGATAAGACATATTTTAAAAACATACGAGTATAAAGTTGCCACTAGATGGGCATTATCAAAATTAACAAATATAAAAAAGAATAGTATAGATGTGTGTTACAATGGCTCCCAGATGCTTTCCTGTTTTCAGAAGTACCTGAAACAAAAAAAAAACATAAAATGTTAATAATGTAACACCCAGAGGAATTTCTTTCACGTAAAAATTGTATACTTTGAGCCAGGCTCGTCTTTTTAACTTGAGCGTCGTAAAAAGGAAAATATAATGTAAGGGCTTGTACGAAATTGATCTAAAAATACAACGAAGAAAGAGCTATCGAATTTTCAAGATATTACGAGTTCTAAAAATAGGAAGGAGCTCGTGGATAAATCTAAGCTGCACAGTGCACAGATCGATCTTCAAGGTTAAGTAGCATTTGTCGAGGTCGGTCTTTGGATGAGTAACCGTCATTATCATATGTTGCAGTGGACTTCCAGACTAATTGAATGCAGCTGTTCCCTTTCATTGTGATACTTTTTATTGTTTTGGACCAAACCTAGGAACCTTCCAGTTACGGAGATATTGGAGGTCAAAGTTCCAACTTTTTCACAAGTTTATAATGTTATAACTTTACTTTAACCCCCATGATCTTTGTACTATACAATGCATCCATCGGCACAATGTTTTGAGCGCCTTACATTGATTTCAACCGTAATCCGTGAATTTCACCCCAAAAAAAATTGTCGGTTCCTAGAAATAATTTGATGTACAGAATGCGTGGTTGACGGCTTCGTGAACGTTCGTTTACACCTTGTATGCAAGCAAAGCCAAAGAACGTACAATAGCAAGTATAGTTACTCTAATCCTCAAATACCCAAAGGGTGCTCAGACAACTCGAACGAAAACTATTTTCCTTACATTTCCTTTCACACGGTAATCTGTTTTCAGTATCAATGACAGATTCAATTTTGAGATAATCTAAACCTCGGTGAAAGAAAATAGGAAGTATTCCTTGAGGGGAATGTGCTATTTATGTGCGATTTCCTGCGGGAGAGAAATCGCGGTTAGATAGCTTATAATTATAGCGTGCTATTTATTAAACTTAAAACACTATAATACAACGCGGCTCTTGTTCATTTAGTATGGGCATTTCATATTGAGGGGTGGCAAACACATATAATCAGGTAGACTATATCCGGCACACCTGGGTGGCTCGTGGTACTCAGTAGACGTTATAAAAGTTGTACAATTTACGATATTTGTCCGATAAAAAGAAGATTATCAAACATATCCGGCTCGAAGGACCAAATGATTAGGCTAGAGAAAAGTCAACTGTGAATTTTGTGTTTCTCGAATAATCAGAGTGAAAAATTGTCGTGTAACGAATGGAGTTTACCGAAAAGCTAAAGCCGAAAATGTATTCTAATTGCTTCGAGACAGCTTTGTAAGCTCTTTAGCCGAAAAAGTATAGCACCCCTTGACATTACTTCAAAAAGCCTATGATCAAAGTGGATGCCTTTGCTCCAAACATTTTGGTCATTGAGTTTTGAAGGGTGTCTTGTTGTGAATCCGCGATGATTTACTTTTAAAAACAAATGAGTTTGCTTTCTGATTGCGTGCGTTCACTTGAGTTAGGTTCCAAATGAACTTTACAGAGTAGGACTCTGTATTATAAAATGTTATTCGAATTATCTTGGTCCATTCTATACCAGATCATCATTATTATTTTGCCTTTAAAGCATGTCTTCTTCTTCCATACTTCTCTATTACTCGACACCATTTCTAGCCGTCATATTATAATCTTTCAACGAGTCCATTCTATACCGGATACAGAAAATATAACAAAAAAAGGCGAAAGTATATGAATACAATCCTTATTTGCATTCTCCAACGTACCTTTATAAATATTACAGTGCATGCTGTCGAAATCCGACACGCCATAAGCTTTACACCTGTGCCTATCCTTAAACCAGTACAGTCGCAAGCAAGAATGTACCTACACATAAACCGAAATCATAATTATTAAAAATAATCTCCTGGAATAAAATGTACACTAAAACATTATAAAGAAAGTAAAGATTGGATGTAAGGGTTAAATCGTCGGAACTATAACTGATCCGATTCCAAAAACTATGTCACTAAAGCTACATTATCCCCGAGTGTCATTGGCTATTTAATATGTAACACGTTCCAGAAGCATAATTTGTGATATTAGAGGCAATCATTTTTATAATTTAATAATATGTAATATTTAAATCGTTTATTCATTTTCTTTACATATATTTAACATTTTAAATTATTTCTTAAAAAAAACGTAAAAAAACATTTAAAAATATAAAAAAATGATATATAACTAAATTATTTTATTTTATATTTGGTACATACTTTGTTACCCCCAACTAACTAAATAATAAAATAACCTGAAGTAACTAGCCTGTTCAGTTCTAGTACAGAATAACAAAAAAAAAGTAATTAATCTCACAAATAAACTTTTTTGTTTCGAAGTATGTAGGTACAGTTATTTCTGATCTCAACTGTACACGTATGAACATAACGAAATCGTTCGCTTCAGAATTATGTAAATTGTTACCGTGTACCGGGAACGCTACACGGCGCTCAAGATTTCATGAAATATTCATTATTTGAATCTGAATAGTTTTCAGCTGAAACGGCGTCACCCGTATGTGAGATAATTTATATCGTGAATAATAAACTTTATACCAATTAATTGACCTACTTCGTGCCTCGTACTGACTCGAGTCTAGTGGTCGCAAGCGCGATTGTTGAGCATGAGGTCCTGGATTCGATTCCTGGGTCGGGCAAGATGTTGTTGGGTTTTTCCATCAGGAATTTCTCAGTAGCAGCCACGGAGTCTAGATTTGTGCCCGGTTGATGGCAATAGGCTCGCCCTCTGTGTCATGGGACTCAAAAACATAACTGGCGAAATGTGGGTGTACTATTTGGTACACCTCTGCCTTACTCTTCGGTATTACAGGCGTGATGTTCCATCTAACAGCAGGCGAGCCCGTTGCCATCAACCGGGCACAAATAAAAGAAATTCCTGATAGAAAAGCCCAATAACACTTTGTACGACCTTGGAATTGACCCCGGGACCTCGTGATCAGCAGTCGCGCTTGCGACCACTAGACCAACGAGGCATGCATTGATCGCACGCGCTATTTTTAGGGTGCCGTACCTCAAAAGGAAAAAAACGGAACGCCTTAAAGGATCACTCGCCTGTCAATTTACCCCGAAACAACTGGACACACACATATGTAAGTCACACACACAAACATACACACACACACCGGCCACCGACCTACACATATGTAAGTCGGTGACCCAAAGACGGACGTGTAACGTAAATTAATGAATTTTAAACATAGAGGCCACTTTTGGGGGGTAAATTAGAAAATGAATGAAGTTGTGCAAACTACATAATATATCGTGTTACTTGGCTGGGCTTATTGTTAGCATCTCACATATATTTTTTATAAATCTAAGACAAATAGTTTTGAAGTTATTAAAGAATGAATATTGACCCCATTTAACTCCGAAACTATGGTAACAAAGGGTCAGATTTAAAACAACCTACGGAATTTACGTAATTAAGAGGGCCCTTCCCGACACGTCTATCGTCAACGCGAGCATGGTCAAAAAGCTTGTTGTTTCGTCCAGAGCCACAGGGGCGATTTTCTTTCAACTCCCCCATTTTACCCCGCCCCCACCCCGCACAATTCGTCTCCTACGCACCTCATACCGCCTAACGCGATGACATTGAACGAAAAATAGTAAATTTCTTAAACTTGTTCCAGGAAATACGTGTTTTTCAATAAGTCTCACAAGTGTGTGAAATAAATATTTGTCATTAAGAATCTCCATTACATGTGCAAGGTTTCTATCATGATGTTTTTTTTATATTTACAGTTTAAGTTGTATATTATGAACGGCCAAAGTTCAGGTAAAATTTTTGTAAAACAGCAATTTTTGGAGGCTTATACTGAATTTGTTTCTACTTGTTTTTATTTTTTGCAACCATAGAAACCTAGATATAGTGCACAAAATACCTATTAGTTCAAAAAATTCAAAGATATACTGTAACAACGGCATAATTACGTACGAGCGTTTGTATGAAAAGTTTGACGGGTTGGCCGCTCTTAACGTACGGAACCCACTCGAGTCCACACGAGTCGAACTCGCACTTGTCCTTTTTTTTATTTATTGGTTGCTGTATCTGTAATTGCATGAAAGTTTCACTGTTTTGGACTACGAGCCATAGTTTCGCCAGAAAAAAGAATTAACAGCAAAACCAATAAAGAAGTTCTTAAGAGCCAAAACTTTTTTAATCATGCTCTTTTTCTTGTACATAAAGTATGTTTATGCTGTCTTATTTGTTTACATACTCTGACTTTAAAGGGGCTTATAGACAAACCGAATTTAATAAGGGATTCCTCTTAAGTACCTATCTCATCGTCTACCTAGCCTTTTATGATTAGCGTATTATGATTATGATAAAGCAGCCATTTTAGGCCCCCTGACCTCAGTAAGCCAGTTCGTATTGGGTAATAACGATACCCCTTTGGAAACACTGGTTGTCCGACTTTCCGGCCACTAACTACCTGTAAGGACTGTCAAAGATCTACAAATCACGGGACCAAAGGCACGGAGAAAACCCAGCAAGTTATGACGGTCACCCATCCAAACACCGACCTAGGCAAGAGCGGCTTAACCTTGAAGATCAACCTTTGCGGCTGTTATTATACTGCCACAAGCTCGTCTTTTATTGAATTAAAACAGCAATAGAAAATTATTATACCGACTCATACCTAGTGCACTATTAAACTAAATTGGCTTCTCCGTGCTCTAATTGAATTATTAAACACATTTGTATTAGTGATCCGGGGCTGCGTACTTGCAAATTCTATTAAGGCCAATCAGAGTTCACGCCTTGGGTTCACTACTCTATTACTGGCTTGTGTAACATGGACAATATCGTTCGAAGTGGATGTTGGTAATACGCGTCTTGAGAGCAAATGTTATGCTAGACATAGGGAAGGTGTTTTATAGTTTCGAAGCGGTAATGGCAGTATATTTGGAAACAAATGGATACGCTGGGATGTATTTAAATTACAACAGTATTTGACCAGTTATGAAATAAGTTCCATCTCATCAGTTTGGACTGCCTCGGTCTAGTGGTCGTCTGCTGAGCAAGAGGTTTTGGCTTAGATTCCCGGCTCGTGCAAAGTGTTGTTAGGTTTTCCATCAGGACTTTTTCAGTAGCAAGTGGCTGGGCCTATTTGGCGCAGCCGTGAGACACACAATTATCTCTTGTTTTTTTCTTGTTTAGATTTAAGCTCTTTTTATGTAATTTTTTGTTGCGTGCACTTGTGGCATGTGCCAAATAAATATGTTTTCTTTCTTTCTTTTTTTCTTTAGCAGCCACGGAATCTAAATTCGTGTCCTGTTGATGTCAATAGGCTGGCCCCCTAAAACATGAGACTTAAAACATAACTGTCGGAAAGTGGGTGCACTATTAGGTACATCTCTACCTAACTCTTCGGTGATTACAGTCGTGTTGATGTTATAGACAAGAAGCCCACCTCATCTTAGTTGGGAAAAGGTTACGCAGATTATAACTTCGTATCTTCATAGTACAAGTAAGAAACATTAATTAGATATTCACAAGTTATTGACCTAACATAACTAATTTACTACGGTTTCAACAATAACATTAGCGCCCAAGTTATAAAGAGCAATCAACGCCGGTGCCCTGGGGCGACCCATTCCATCACTACATAGGTACTATAAAACAAAGTCGCTTCCCGCTGTCTGTCCCTATGTATGCTTGGATCTTTAAAACTACGCAACGGATTTTGATGCGGTTTCTTTTAATAGATAGATTGATTCAAGAGGATGGTTTATATGTATAACATGAACCGGTGCGAAGCCGGGGCTGGTCGCTAGTTACTAATAAAGAACTTTAGTACTAAAACTGCGCCATTTTAGCTAATAGTGAAAAAGAAGTATGTTTAAAATATTTCTTTATCGTGTGGTTAGTGCTTAACCTGGTTTCAGAGTTTTTATGGCGCCCATGGCCCTCTAGATATGAAAAGCAGCGGTGGCCCAGTGGTGGTGACCCCAACTTACGAACAGTAAGTCGTGGGTTTGAACCCAGGCAGACGCATTACTTTGTGGGTATTTCATCACCACTGCTCTCAAAACGATGAAGGAAGACATCGGGTTAGAAGCGTTATGACTACCTCTCGATAAGACTAAATACGTGAGGAAACCGGCATGTCATAGAACCTAAAATTCGAAGACATGTGACATCTACCAACCTGCACTGGGCCCGCGTGGTGGAATAACCCATTCCCTCCAATAGTGAGGATGCCGTGTGTCCCAGCAGTGGGAACATATAGGCTGATTATGCTGTATGGGCCTCTGACTTGGCTTTACATACCGATGTCATCGAGAATTATGTCTCAGGCTTGAATTACACAGAAACAGAGTTGAGTGTAATAAGCGACACGTCGCCTACGTACAGTTTGCATGAAAACGTTTTGAAGCGGCATCATGCCTGCGCCGCGCCTTCACCTTACGCCTTTTCTGTGCAATTAGCACCTCAGGCATGCTGGTTTCCTCACGATGTTTTCCGTCACCGAAGCCAGTAATGAATAGTTAAATATACTACTACTTTACGAATGATCGTAACGAAAAAATATCCAGACGTCATTGTAGATTAGAGATGGGTTTAACTCATTCAAATAAATAATACATTTCGCAGTAACTGTTTGGTCACAAGTTTGACAAGCGTTTTGCGACACCAACCAACGGCGGAAAAAAAAAAAGAAAAATGCTTTGAGCATACCCAGTTTCAAAACGATGCGACTTGCTACGTGATGGTACTGATCGGTACGGAAACACGTGGGTGTCATTTGTTACTTACAAGGTTTTTTTTATTTAACAATTTTTTTAAAATAATTTTATGTTTGTTTGGGTCAAATCTTGCAACTGAATTTTAAAATAGTCATCCCCAACCGATTGACCTGAAATTTTGCATATACGTTTAGTTTGGATGACAATGCATGGTTAGCTAAGTGATGTCATTTTAAAGCCAATATGGCGGACTCCCAAAGATGGCGGACTAGTTTTTTTTGATGCACCTCCATGATAAGTGTATCAATTAAAAGGGCTTGCAGAGGAGCAATTAAAATATTGATTTTTTTTTATGAGGTGGTGAGTTCGGATGCCTATGTATAGTTCAATAATTGTCCCGAACTAAACGAAAGTAAGGCTGTGAGCATAAACTAGTATCAACTAAGTTTATTTTGGACATCACTGATATAGATGAACCCTCATGAAGAAACCACTCCGCAAAAATCTAATGATTTAAATATAAAGGGTGTATCAAGACCCTTAACGAAGCCGAAAGGTACTTGTTCTCCCCGTCATTGCGGTCATTGTTTTGTTCTAGACCATACCTGGGAACTTTCTAGTTACGGAGATATTGGGGGTCAACTTTCCAACTTTTTCACTTTTTTTTTATTACATTTTTTTTTTTATTGTAACCACCTCCTCCACTCCTGTACGATTCAATCCATCCATCATTACAATGTCTTGAGTGCGTTACATTGAGTCCTACCATAATCTGGTTTTTCACCCCCAAAAAAAAAGTCGTTTCCCCGCAATACTTTTTGCGTAAAGTTACTTAGTTTGATGTACATAATGCTTGGTTGACGGCTTCGTTAAGGGTCTTGTTACACCGTGTATACAAGCAAAGCCAAAGAACATAATTATTATGGTAGCAAGTAAATCCCTCAAATACCCAAAGGGTGCTCAGACAACTCAAACGAAAACTATTTTCCTTACATTTCCTTTCACACGGTAATCTGTTTTCAGTATCAATGGAAGATTCAATTTGAGACCGAACTCAACGCGGGTGAAGCTGCGGGCATAAGCTAGAAGCTTACAAAATCGTCTCTCAAGGGCTTGTCAGACTCGGGAGGGAGGAAACGCCCGGGTGCTACTATTGTGAGGATCGACCGGAGGACACGGTGGAGCACACGGTGGAGATCTGCCCCGCGTGGGCAGAGCACCACCGTGTCCTCGTAGCGGCGATCGGCGGCGGCGACCTCTCGCGTCTGGCCTTTGTTCAATCCATGGTCCGGAGCGAGACGGATTGGGATGCCGTCACCTCCTTCTGCGAAGCAGTCATGCTAGCGGAGGAGGTGGCGGAACGTGAGAGGGAGAGAACCTCACGTCCCAGCTGCCTCGGAAGACGCACTGGGCGTCGGGGGCCACGTGGTGGCCCCCGGCCACCGTAGGCGGGCCTGTGGGCGGTAAGCTATGGGCTAGCTCGCCGTCCGTCCGTCTTATGACGACAGGCCGTGTCGACGGCGCGTTCGTGTTCCACGCGCGCCTCAAAGAGAGTCAGCAAACAGGAAGGGGTCCGAAAGGACCGATGACTGCCAGCGTTGCGGGACTGTTACCAGTCAATCACCAGTTACCCTCCTGCTCAGCCCAGAGCGGGAGGAGTTATTTGATGATTTCACATCCAAAAAAAAAGAAAAAAACAGGGCTTCTCAGACCATTTATAATCAGCTATCCATTATCATTCTCCTGGCCCTATCCCAATTGATTTGAGGTCGGCGCAGCATGTCTTCTTCTTCCATACTTCTCTATTACTAGTCGTCCCATCAGACACCTCTTCTAGCCATATCATCCTTTACACAGTCTATCCATCTGTTCTTTGGTGTTCCTCTACTCTTATACCCATCCACATTCATTCTCAAAACATTCCTCACGGCGTGTTCCTCATTCCTCCGCATCACATGTCCATACCACGACAACCGATTACCACACAACTTTTCAGTCACCGGCGCCACTTTCAGAATTCCTCTTATGTTCTCATTTCTTATTTTAGCCATTCGCGCCACACCACACACACCGTTAGCATTATAATCAACTATCCGTGTGAAGAAAATTCACCCTTGTAAATGCCTCATTACATATGTACCTAAATCGATCCCAAACTAGACATACACACAAATAACCTATGTATCTAGGTAATCTAGACCAAGATTAGAATTACATAAACAAGTCCTAGTTTATACATAGTCTGTCTGTGTCGTACATACATAGTGATTATGTTCAGATACCTAAATCAAAAGGACTAGACTGAGTGCTGGGTAAGGGTGTAGTGCCAGCGGGAGATAGAAATGAATTGATGTGCCTAATTTACTTGAAACTGAGTGCCCGCGTCAATTGATGTACTATGATTAACGTGATTTTTTATTTAAAAAAAAAAAAACAATTTTACCAAACAATGTTAATCATTTAACAGTAATACATTTGATTTTCAAATCCTTCACATGATTCAAACACAAATATTTTTAGTAAAATTTTAAAATTACTTACCAAAGGATATAGAAAGTGGTGCGGTCGTGATTTCTGCAAAGTATCATCGCAATTCGGGGACCACCTCAATAAACTTGCAATGACACTTTGCAGGAAACATTTAACACAGGGACCTGTCTAATCTGAATATAAGACCATTTTACCGACTTTTTCTTTATTGTGCTACTATGAATCCGATATTTTTAAACAATCATGTGGCCTAAAGTGGCTGCTTTATCAGAATCATAATACGAATCACGTTAAAAATTTAAAACTCTTAAAATGGACTTTGTGGTCATAACTATAAATACCAATTTAAAAATTAAATTTTTAACTCGATTCATATTATGACTCTGATAAAGCTTCCATTTTAGGCCCCCAGTAAAAAATCGCCACAACTGCGACCATACCACACTCCAGCAAGTTTGTCACAATCGAAACTTGTCCCATCTCGCCCCATCTCGGACCGACCTACCCAGAGCCGTCCAGCCACGACTCACGCTTGGCGCTTCTGAATTAGTTTTTAATTAGAATCCAATCAACGGAAAAGGGACGCCATTTTAAAACTTTAATTTAGCTTCTTTGTCCCGTTCTGTTCAGAGTTTTTGGGGATAATTTCGTTTGATGAGTTTTTGAGCGATTGTTCGAGTTAATATTTTAGACTGATATTATTGTTTTATGTTTTAAGGTTGGTAATAGGGTTTTTGATGGGAAATGGAACTGCAATTGGTATTCATTAATTTTTTCTCGTGACTATTTTTGGGTCATGACAATCATTCTGAGTGGAGACTCGCCATTGACGTAAGTTTTATAGTGATAAAGTGATGCTCAGGAGGTAGTGGGTCGAGTTGGAAAGAACCAACAAGCAGTGGTCCACATTGCTCCTGGATCGAAAGATTTAGAGGTCATGGGGGGAGGCCTTTTTTTGGGATAGGAAATCCTCAAATAGCGGGTCTCCACCTCTGAGCGGAGCAGAAGGGAGTGTCAGACTTTTACTGACTAAAACCCATCCATGTTCCTTCTTTTGCCCTTTGTGTTCCAGGGCCGCGGTATCTCCTTCGAACAGTCCCGCAGCCCTAGCAGGCATCGGTCCTTTCCCGTTTGCTGAGATCTCTTTGATTCTCGGCCTGTCGGCATAAGACGGACGGACGGCGAGCTAGCCCATTACTCACCGTCCACAGGCCTGCGATGGGGGGAGGCCTTTGCCCAGCACTGGGATCACTTAGGACGTAGGCTAACAGTAACAGTACCTAAGTGTGACTATGAGACTGATCTCATAGTCCAATGGGAGGTCAATTTGACATGACTGGAGAGAGATCAGGCGCAGTGGTGTAACTCGCTTTCAGAGGTACGAGGGAAGGTACCACATCAACAACTTCTGAACTCTAGGCAGCTATTGAGGAATTCCTTATAGAAAAACACAATTTATACTAAAAAATTACTCGGCCTGGATTGAATCGAGGAACCCACGTCAACAATCGCACGTAACAAGAGATTTACGTGGAATGAAGCTTGTAATGCTTCTTTATGGAAAATATATGCGTTGCTCACTTCAAGGTAAACTTTTCACCTAAAATACTGGCGAAGTGTGAGTCAGACTTGCAAATGAAGGGTTCCGTAACATCGTAGCCCTTTAATATTTAATTTATTTTTATTAGTTGTTGTTATAGAGGCAACACAAATACACATTTTGTGAAAATTTCTCCTATCTACCTATTACGGATCATGAGATACAGCTCGCTGACAGACAGACGGACGAACGGGAGCGGAGGCTTAATAATAGAGTCCGCTGGTTACCCTTAGGGTACGAAACTCTAAAAAAAGAGTAGTTACATAAATAAATCTATACTTATGTTAAAAAAGGTAAAGTTTGTGAGTTAGAGCGAGAGAGAGAGTGAAGCCGCGGGCAACAGCTAGTATGTTAGAAAGTGGCTGTTGCCCGCGCTCGCGTTTTGGTCGGAAATTATCCCACTGGCACGTTGTAAATATAGCCTATGGCACTCGGGGATAATGTAGCTTCCAATTAGTGAAAGAATTTTCAAAATCGGTTCAGTAACATTGGAGGAAAAACCTTAAAATAATGGAAAAATAATTCTTCTCTCACAACTAGTTACCAAACAGCGAAAGAAAAATCTTCTCTTGTAACTATTATTATTATTTATTTTATTAATGGAAAGTTTACAAAACCGTTTTCACGGTTTGTCTGTGGGAACGGAACAAACAGTACTAATAAATTTAGGTTTACTAGTGCGGACATTTTGCACTTATTTGGCTTATAAAGCAACTAACAATAAAATCTAATCTTACATTGTATGGACAGTAATGAAAAAAGAAATATCTGAAATCGATCATTTGCTCTCCCTCAACAATCTGTGAACCAATTTCTAGTTCACAAACTCTTGAGAAAGTGCAGCTTAAGTAATTACTAACTGGTTAGGGAACTTTAGTTACCAAAGTGGACGAAGGGGAGATTACCCCCTACAACCTCACAAATTTTATCTCTTTATAATATTAGTGTAGATGTAGGTACCTACATTTTCTTACAACCACAGATAAAAATTAAAAAATATTCTTCTCCATTTCTTTCACAAAGAACATCGGAATCTTGAAACTTTACTCTTAAAGTCCCGACCTCGATATCCTTCAAACTTCCATAAAAATGGCGGATTTATTTTTACAACCGTTTTTCTGCTCCGAGGAAGCTATTGAAATTAATAATGAAAGAAACAAGAGGATCTCCTGCATATAGAACTAGTTGTTGCCCGCGACCTTCGTTCGCGTGAAATTATTATTATTATAAAAAATATTACCCTTGTCAATCGGATTTTGTTAAACAATTTCAAGGGTTTTCATTTTTTTGCACGGAACCCTAATTATTTTTCTAAAATAAAAGGAGCCTATGTAAGACCTTATAACATCAGGTATCTGCCAGTGAAACTCCCATCAAAATCCGGAACAAACATACAGACAGACAAACAGATAGACAAAAATGGAAAAAAATATGTTTTTGATCATAAGTGCCGTATATTATAAGGTCTATCTGTTCATACACGAAATCTCTTAAGGGGTCATTGTACTCATCATTATGAACAACTTTTATTAAGGGGAAATCGCGAAAAAAAACAGCTCTTCAGTACATTTTGACGAGTTAATGCGAACAAAATTGTAGGGAACAGCTGATTTTTTTTTCGCGATTTCGGGGATGGTCCCATAGTAAAAGTTGTTCATAATGATGAGTAAAATGAGGTCTTAAGAGATTTCGTGTATGAATAGATAGACCTTATACAGCGTGTAACAGAAAGGGTATAATCATATGGAATACTGTGGTACGGACCATCAAACTGAACAACTTCCTCTATGGCACCACCATCGAAATCGTAAAAAAATAATCAGCTGTCCCATACATTTGGATCGAGTAGGTATTGAAATTTTGTATAGGACAGCTGATTATTTTTTTACGATTTCGATGGTGGTCCCATAGAGAAAGTTGTTCAGTTTGATGGTCCGTACCACAGTATTCCATATGATTATACCCTTTCTGTTACATGTTGTATATTATATTTCCATAATTATGCATTCATTAAAAAACTATTTTTTTGATATATCGCAGACACTTCAATTTTATTTATTCCTATAGTAGATTTACTCGTGCACAAATCTTGTGCCCTGTCGTTCTTTAAAATGTAATAGACTCTTCATCATAATCTGCTTATCCTTTTTCCAACTATGTTCGGGTCGATTTCCAGTCCAACCGGATGAAGCTGAATTGGTATTCAGCTAGGCTGTTGAGCGTAGGGTTTCTAGGTTTCTCAGGGGAGACTTCTGTATAGTCGCCCCAGGGATGTGCCTTTTCAGGCTTTGCACAGAGGGTGTTTCGAACAGGTCTTTTAAGAGGAAACGGTGCCTACTCTCACGTGCAGATGGTGACCACCGGGGTGGTTTTAGTGCTGTAAAAATCCCACACTCCCCGGTCTTATCCCCAAAGACCGTTCGTCTTTTGAAGGTTCTACCGAAAACAAAAACAAAAAATGGTTTCTAGGTTTGATTGCGTACTTCCCCATTAGGGACTTCCTCATTATTAGTCTAGAATCTAGACTAATAGCAATGGACGCAGTATCTCTATGTAAAATGCTGGTATTTAGCTGCATCTGGTTAGACTAGAAGGCGATCCCAACAGCTAGGAAAAGCCAGTGGTGGTGTGGCAGTTGCCCAGTGGTGTGACCATCGGTCTGCCGAGTCATTCGTCTTAAGTTCAGACCCAAGGCACACACCATAATCGATTTTTAGTATTCTTGTGCGTTTTGTATACGTGATAAGTCACTTGCTTTGGTGAAGGAAAACGTCGTAGGGAAGAAGCATGGTTCAGAGACGGCGGATTTCTTGACGGCATGTACAGTCAAGTCAGGGGCCCATGGAGTTTCCAGGGTGGCGGGACTCCAGGGTTGCGGGACTGTTCGAAAGAGATACCGCGGCCCTGGAACACAAAGGGCAAAAGAAGGAACATGGATGGGTTTTAGTCAGTAAAAGTCTGACACTCCCTCCTGCTCAGCCCAGAGCGGGAGGAGTTATTTGATGACTTACCATCCGAAAAAAAAAAAATTGGCATAGAAACTCTGACACCAGGTTAGGCACTAACCACACGATAAAAAATAATTTGGGAAAAGGCGAGGCAGTTTCATTTCTTTGGCTCGGCTTGCCGTGTATTATACTTAATTAATATATATAATGTATGTCGGATCATCCGTACGTATTCTGTTTAAATTATTATCGTTCTCAAAAGCTGTTGTCTCTGTGAAAACTTCATCAATTTGTGATTTAAATGAGATCCAACCAAGTTGTTAATCAAGTGGCTACTGACGACAGCAATATACTTAGCATACGTTACGCCAGTCAACAATTTAATTAAACGGAATTGTTTAGCTTGGTATGTATGTAATGAAAAGGAATGAAAAATATTTATTTAAAAAAATATTTTCATGGATGGAGAAGGAGAGGAACATCAAATAAAATATGATTAAAGACAGATTTGATACAAAAAAAAATTGCTGCCTGATTTTCTTTTCAATATCTTAACAGATGATAAATGATTACTTTGCCTCTGGTCCCGGCTGTCATTTGTATGTCGTTGACAGTCGTTACGGGTAGGTAGAAGCCCAAATATCTGACAAACATTCTTGGGAGTTCTAGTATAGTAGGATTGTGGAGATCACATAGGTAGTCCCTTCATACAATTTTTTTTTCATAGTAATAATTATTCGTTTATTCCGATTTTAATACAATTAGAAAAAAAACGAGCCAAAACGTACGTACACGATACGTTTCGCGTACAGAGAGGGCAAGCGCATCACTCGGGACCGAAATTTTGTTTGCGACCGCCGTATGGTTACCCGGCGACATATCAAGTTATACATTTCCAGTATAACATGGCCTCGCTTTGTATAGATTTACAATGAGACATCCGCATAAACTGGTTTTGTATGACTTGATTGTTCATCGTGCGTACGCGTCTATGTGTGCGTACCTCGTTGTATAGAGATTACCTTCTGGAATATTCTGTGGTATTAAGGATGAATATGTTCTGAATAGATAAGCGTCCATATGAATTAATATAACCTCTTTAGTGTATGAATATCGTTACATGAATAGAAATGTAGACGGATGCCCTTCGGCAAGTTTGTGTGGTTTAGACATATAAATAATTGATGTGTCCTGATTGTACATACAGAAACTAATATCTCTTATGTAACAATACATTGTATACACAATATGTAGGTACATTATGATGAAACCACAGTACGGCAATTTCAAGTTTTGTTTACATTACGTAGAGAGTGTTATTTCTAAATAATAAAACGTCTAAAAAAATAATTGTCTTTTCTAAAAATACATAGTCATAAATAATTTTTTCTGTAAATATTTTAAGAACGCAAAACGACACACTAAATGTAATAAACAAGTACGACTATTTATTATATTTATTGTGTCGTTATGTATTATTTACAAATTCGGTATTTACCGAATATAAAATACCGAAAATATTCTTTAAATATATTTTAAATAATATTAACAAAAATATGAAGATAATAATATCCTGTTTCTGAAAGCTTGTCAATTCTCACATCGTGTGGCCTACCACATCTTAAATAAAACACAATTAATTGTTTTAATCTTAGTTCAGAGTGAGAAAGAGATGGCACTATACACATTAAACTATGCTACTATTATAAATAAAAAGAGATACCGCACTAGCGCGCGCAAATCGTTGCAGAAAAATTCAGACAATTGTCGTAATTTAAGTACTTCAAGCGCAATAGCTATCTCATTCTGTATCACACGTTCCTTATTATCAATCGCAGTCGTAACAATGCAACGATATTTGATCGCCACTCAGTATAAACATAGCGTATCTTTCTTTATAAAATCATTGACTGCTGGGGTCATGATAAAAACGCCATCTTTTGGAGTGGCGGCATATTGGATTTAGAATGACGTCACTTAGCTAACCAAGCATTGTCATCTGAATTAAACATGTGTGCAAAATTTCAGCTCAATCAAAAGCCTGGAAAGTGGGTCTTTAACTTGTAGTATTTTTTCAAAGTTAATTAGTTACAGGTGAAGCTAATAAAACCTGAGCTGAGGACTGTTCGAAAGAGATACCGCGGCCCTGGAACACAAAAGGCAAAGAAGGAACATGGATGGGTTTTAGTCAGTAGAAGTCTGACACTCCCTTCCGCTCCGCCCAGAGTGGGAGGGGTCATTTGATGATTTCCCATAAGAAAAAAAATTAAAGGGCCTCGAAGAGTTAGGCAGAGGTGTAGTAATAGAACACCCACTTTTCACCAATTTTAAAATCTATACTAATATTATAAAGTTGAAGAGTTTGTTTGTTTGTTTGAACGCGCTAATCTCAGGAACTACTGGTTCGAATTGAAAAATTCTTTTAATGTTGGGTAGCTCATTTATCGAGGAAGGCTATAAGCCATATATATATATCATCACGCTACAATCAATAGGAGCGGAGCATCAATGAAAAATGTTGCAAAAATGGGGAAAATTTATTATTTTTGAGAGTTCCGTTGCGTGCGCTGGTTAAACGGTTAAAGTTGCACAAAAATAATGTATCAGGGAATTATTTCCCTTAAAAATGTCTAAAAAAAAGTCCGCGACAGCACATACCTATCTTTTAAGGTTGACTAACAATAACCATTTTTATGATTTAAAATTTGGTCAAAAATAATGCCTTATTTGCAAAGGTGTTTTTACCGACATAGTATTAATCCTCATCAAAATAAATATATTAGTCATCTCAAGCGTTCAATTTTAACCAAACTTTACACCATTTAATTTAGGTGAATAACTTAGGAGATATCACAGTTTTAAAATAACTCCGCATCAAAATAATGCCCCGCGTGCGCTGCAAGGCGGGCGTTCATGTTGTTGGGAAAACCAATGTGATTAGATTCAATGCACATGTGCGTAACTTAGAGAAGGTTTTAGTTTTTGTTTCATTGTAATCAGTGCTCTCTATCAAAAGATTTATGAATTTAAAGTGTTCAAGAAGAACATAACAACATTGTGTAAGATACATGCAACGACATCTATTGCACCAAAATGGTACTAAATAACAAAAATGTGCTCACAAGATAACTTTTAAATCGGCTGACCGGCTTTACAAAAAAGTTCTGATGGCAAAAAGTACTCTAGATTAGTCTACATGACGCTATAATCCTGTAGAGTGTGTGTTCAATCGCTTTCCATGCTGTATATTCTATCGGTCTAACTACGTGCTCGATAGATGGCGCTGTTAATTTCTCCATTATCTGAATCGCGGTGTTTTTCGTGAAAGAATGACCCTCGCCCGTGTCAAATGTCTGAAGCTTGGTTTTTTCACCGACGAAACAAAAAGAGGAGGTTCTCAATTCGACGCGTCTATATTTTATTTTATTTTATGAATGTTATGCATGATCCTTTTTCTTTAAACTGAGAAATGGTGTTTGGGCTCATTTCATGCTCTTTGATGAGAACGTTAGACCTAGCTGGAGTATGACTGTCATGGAAAGTCTGACGATGGAGACGGAAGGTAGTTGCAAGAGGTCCTCAAGAGTTTACAGCATCTATATCGTGTTTGGGCTGATTTCATGCACCTTGATGAGAACTTTAGTTTAACTTTTAATTATTTTTGCGATTAAGGCAAATATTTCCGAGAAATTAAATTGTTAACTACTTGAATCTGTACTAATATTATAAAGCTGAAGAGTTGTTTATTTCGTTGATTGAACGCGCTAATTTCTGGAACTACTGGTTTGAAATGATAAATTAGTTTAGTGTTGGGTAGCCCATTTATCGAGGAGCGGAGCATCAATGAAAAATATTTAAAAAACAGGGATTTATTCCTTTTGAGAGCTTCCGTTGCGCGTGAACGGTTTAAGTTACTCAATTATCATGTATGTCGGAATTGTCCCTCTTAAAAAGCTCTAAAAAAATGTCCGCAAAGGCCATATGTCTAATTTTAAAGGTTGACGCACACAACTCCCTCTCCCTCCCCTCTACTCTCTTTTATGTACTCACGCACGCAGACGAAGTTGCGAGGGTCAGCTAGTACCTAATAAAACCGACACAGAAAAGAAACAGACAAGGTTTCGTGACATTGACGAAGCTTAATAAAAAGTACTTTTTATAGAAAAATTAATGTTAACGTCGGATGAAATGAAAACAGTTATAATTTAAAACCAACATACAAAATAAATATATTTCATTTTCAGGTCCCGTAAATCTTCAAGCCACGAAGTTGTAAAAATTAATTACTTTGTAAAAACACAACCTTAGTGTCGTGACATAACCTAAGTGTGTCCCCATTTCATCTCAATTATTCTTCTCCATTCTTATTCATTTATGCACCACAAGCCACTTATTAGTCTTGGCAGTCATAATAAAATGGCTTTCTCTGTATTTACCAGTCAAGGAGGAGTGGGGCCAGTTATTAATAATGTTATGACGTTACTTACATGCATCTATACCAATATTATAAACAGGTAAAGTTTGTGAGGTTGTAGGGGGTAATCTCTGGATCTACTGAACCGATTTTAAAAATTCTTTCACTAATAGGAAGCTACATTATCTCCGAGTGCCATAGGCAGTGGGCAGGGCACATTGCTTGCAGAACGGATGGCCGATGGGGCCGAAAAGTTCTGGAGTGGCGACCGCGAACCGGAAGACGTTGCGTTGGAAGGCCTCCCACTAGGTGGACCGATGACCTGGTGAAGGTTGCAGGGATCCGCTACATGCGAGTCGCACGGGACCGGTCGTGTGGCGACACTTGGGGGAGGCCTATGTCCAGCAGTGGACGTCTTTCGGCTGAAATGATGATGATGACGATGATGAGACATAACTAGCGAAATGTGGGTGTACTATTAGGTACACCTCTACCTAACCCGTCGGGGAATACAGGCGTGATGTTATGTTATGATTTGTCTAAAGCTTGGACGATAAGGAGATATTAAGGGATATTAAGGCGATAGAACTCAAAGTATTCCAATCAGATACTTCAACAAAGTCCTTCAGACTTGCGTCTCGCGGGCTAATTAGTGCATTTGATTCGAAAGTGGACTTATTTAACTGCAGTTCCCAATGTCAGTGGGAGGTTCTGTTTACTCTTTTTGACTTGGTGCTTAAACTTCATGCTTATATCTGAAAAGTTAGTCTTTTTCTGCTAACTGCCTACTGGTTTAACTTAGAACCCATTCATGTTAATGACGACCCGGCTGCCCGCTACCTTCGTTCGCGTGAAATTATTATCGCGATTCGAATTTTGTTACCAATTTGAAGGGTTTTGATTTTTTTACACGTAAATCCTAATTATTTTTCTAATATAAAAGTAGCCAATATTAGACCTTATAAAGTCAGCTATCTGCCAAAACAAGTCCTGTCAAAATCGGTCGAGCCGTTTCGGATATTAGCCGGAACAAACAGACAGATAGACAAAAATTGAAGAAAATGGGTTTTTGTTATAAGTACCGTATAATATTATATTGTCATAAATATGCATTCAGTAAAAAGCTGTTATTTTGATATTATAAACAGACACTTCATTTTTTTTTTTTTTATCAATTTTATTTGTTTGTATAGATAATATTAATTTATCCGTGGTGCTAGGCAACTGGGCTTATCCCAATTGTAAACGTCCCTTTATACCTATTGGCCTTGTTTTGTTCTGTCTCCGGTTGATATGGAGGGAAGCGGACATTATTGTTTTCCTACTCCTCTGATATACTTTTCTGATTTATTTCACGACTCCAAACTCACATTTGAACTTCATTTCGATGCCATAGTAGCTAAAGCATCCAAATCATTAGATTCATAATGCGGCTATCCAAGTGCTTCACACAAGCCAAAACTTTAAAAATTCTATACCTACTGTACTTTTGTTAGAAGCCACTTGTAGTACGCGTCTGAAATTTGGAACCCTTGTTATCACAAGTACATTGACCGTTTAGAGAGCACCCAAAAAAGATTTATCAAGTATTTGTGCTTTCATCAAAAAGTGCCCTACCGATCTGAAGATTACCTCAACCTCTGTAAGAAGTATCATATTTTACCACTAACGTACCGCCGAGAAATTTCTGACTGTGTTTTATTATTTAAGGTTTTCAATAATAGCATTAGTAGCTCCGATATTCTATCCAAATTTTACTTCAACGTCCCCGGAAGGTCGAAGCAATGGTACCCACCGCTTCGTGTTCCATTTAATTCGTTTGTTGTGCTTGCAAGCGAAAACTTTAATAATGTATGTAAACGGCACGATTTCGATCCCTTCTCGACAAGTGTGTCCACGGCCAGAAGGTGCCTGAGCCTTAGCTTTTTTAATTTAGATAGTTGATAAATATTTTGTAGGTATTTGTGATATAAGTACAAAGTAGTAGTGTAGTGCATAGTAGTGCCTTTACTATATTGTATTGTATTGTATTGTATAGCGGGCTGGTGTCCGCAACTCCACGTCTAAGCGCGTATTTTGCGTGCGGGTGGGAAATTTATTCGATCCACCCTAGCTCCCCGAGAAAGGCCAGCAGCGCCTTGATGTTGCTGACGATCTCGCGGAGAGTACCTGGGTTACCGAAGTACTTTGCCTTTACTATATTAGACAATACGAGTTTCAAGTTTAAGCATTTGATGTTGTCTTGTTTTTTTTGTGGGCAGTGCTGTGTTGTTCACACCATCTTTGCCAGTCTGTTTTTTATAAGTGAAGACTTGTAATTGGCTGTCAGTTTCACTCACTATTTTTTATTCTGTTTTGTTTAGCTGTAAGTCTTCCATAGTCCATAAATAAATAAATACGCACATGAATCCGAAAAATCAAAGGTGCGAGTCTTGAGATAGAACTCGAGACCTATGACTTGGCAGTCCAACGGTCACACCACTAGGCTATCACAGATATATTTCTCGCTAAGCTATTTAAAGAAAGCTGTTCTCTATTCATTATCGCATAAGACCTACCGATAATGCTCGTAAAACTGAAACCCATCTTCGAAATTAGGTTTCCAAATTGCACCGAATACGAAACCCTATCTCTTCAACATTAAAGTTTAGAATAGTAATAACTGACTTGTAGAACATTACAATCTGTTACTCGACTGTGCAGTGGATGTTAAAGCGTTAAACTAATCACACTCAAAACTGGGCTCTATTCTTTTAATCATAAAGTTTGAATTGCATTGTAGAACATTCGATTTTGTGACTCAACTGTGTAGACTGTGGATGTTAATACCTTACGCTAATCCCACTCAAAACTGAACTCTATCTCTTTAAAAATAAAGATTGGAATTGCATTATAGAACATTACAATCAGTTACTCAACAGAGGTTGTTGATGCGTTGCACTAATGCCACCGAATACGGGGTCCTATTACTTTAACACTAAAGTTTAGAATGGTAATAACAGGTTTGTAGAACATAACAATCTGAACGGAGTTGTTAATGCGTTACAAATAAATTCAATGGCGGTTTATGTTAAGACATGGTTTATGAGAATTTAAGATGTTGTGTAGAATTATTTTGGTAGAGAAATTTCGCGTTTATCTTTATTTACGGTTTAATCGAGTGTTTCAGTGCCTGTATTGTTTTCGAGTCATTCAAACGGAGTCATTATGAAGTAAATTCAGATTTACACAGGGTACTATGACTTCAAATTCGAGGCAAGTCAGTGCTGAACCGGTACAGACCTAGTGCAAATTAATTTGGAGTCAGTACAGCGCTATTGCGTCAAGACTTCAATATTCCAACTTGAATACAAATGCAGCAAAATGCAAATGGAGCAAATGTTTTTGTGATGAGCATGGACATTTGTTTCCGAGTCACGGATGTTTATATGAATAATAAGTATGTATTTACAAACAAAAAGTATCTATGTAGTATTATCAACTATCTGGTGTCCACAAGGCTCGTTGCTTAATGTGACACCTAGATGGCGATGTGTAATGTCCAGCGATATTTATTTATTTAATACTTTGAAGTCATTCCCCGCCACTGGCACCAGCGGTACAGACTTTGTCTAATTTAGCAAGTCAGTGCTTACTGCAGTTCTCGGCTCCATAACAACCTCGCCTTCGGCTCGGGTGTGAATACTACCCCGACTGCAATAACAAAGTTGCCCTACTTATATCAAAATATACTACATCATCTGCTAAGCCTTTTCTCAGTGTTGGGGTGGAAGCCTACCCCAACACTGAGTCTAACCAAATGCAGGTGAATACCAGTATTTTACATGGAGCAGCTGTGTATTTGACCTCCACAATCTATGAGCAACAAAAATACGCATAAGAAAGGTTTTAAAGATCCATAAAATCTACATCAAATTTCTTTCTTTCATCCTCAAACAAACATAAAATAATAAGTACCCACTTTGAAGTTGCTTCCAATTATTTCAGACGCAGAACTTTGCGTATGCTTTACATAAAAGAAATGCTTCAGGCTAGAAGGCTTTGTATAAATTTTATGCATTAATGATAATTATTAGTGAGCGTTGGTCGAGTTGTTGCAAGCGCGACTGCTAAGCATGAGATCCTGGGTTCGATTCCTGGGTTGGGCAAAGTGGTATTGGGTTTTCCGATCAGGCATTTCTCAGTAGCAGCCACGGAGTCTAGATTTGTACCCGGTTGATGGCAATAGGATCGCCCCCTATTACATGGGACTTCAAATATAACTGGCGAAATATTGGTCTACTAAGTTACACCTCTGCCGAACTCTTCGGGAATTACAGGCGTCATGTTATGTTATTATTAGTAGTATCTATGTAGTATTATCAACTATCTGGTGTCCACGACACAAGCCACGTTGCTTAGTGTGGCTCCTATATGGCGCTGTGTGTAATGTCCAGCGATATATTTATCTGTGAAAACTTGTAAATGGCCTTCAAATTTGTATTGTTTATGAATATTGTTTCTATTAGCTGTAAGTTTCCCGAATAGAATAAAATAAAATAAAATAAAATAAAATAAAATAAAATAAAATAAAATAAAATAAAATAAAATAAAATAAAATAAAATAAAATAAAATAAAATAAAATAAAATAAAATAAAATAAAATAAAATAAAATAAAATAAAATAAAATAAAATAAAATAAAATAAAATAAAATAAAATAAAATATTTATTTATTTATTTGGGTCTCGTGGCTGAATAACATCGGCACGAGACGATTTTCAAGGTTAAATAGTGCTTGCTGAGGTCTGTAGGATGGGTGACCATCCATTACCCACATACCGAGTTCCCTCAGTGTTTCGGAAAGCACAGTAAGCAGTTGGTCCCGGCTGACAATTGTAAATTTTTGGCAGTCGTTACGGATAGTCAGTGGCCTGAAAATCTCTCAACCATTCTTACCAAAGAATATCGTACCACCCAGTGATTATGTTCTGGAGATCAGATAACCAGCCGCTCCGTGTAAAAAGTGTGAAACTTCGTGGTTGAATAGGAAATATTGCTCTTAAACTTATGGTCTTTCGGGTGACAATGGTTTGAATTAACCTCCTGATCAGTTTTATTCTGTAAAGTTCACTTCGAAACTCGCTCAAGTGACCTCACACCAACCAAAAAAAAACCACTTATTCTTCTTTTAAACATTTACGAAACCCCTACAACTCAAATCATTGGCACGCAAATACCAAATTAAATAATATTTAATATGTAACTAATAAACAAAACTACAGTCTAATTCCTCAACCACGTTTTTAATCTCTGCCAAATTCCGTCCCTACCAAATAATTCCACAATAATTTAAACCACAATGTATTACCATATGAAATGCAGACATGAAAACGACTAGAGGCGCCTTTAAGAATAACATTCGTATAATAGCGTCGACCTAATTCTAATAATAAGGCGTAAGTTAAAATTTGGCCAACCAACGATTTTTTGAAATTTAAGTGGAGTGATCTAAAAGTGTTATATCAAACAAAATGGTAATAATGAAAGCAAATTAAACAATATTTTAGTTAGAAAATTAATTTCAAGTTTCCTAATAACCAGTGATCGGAATAGGTAGAGCTAATGTGCCTAAAGTTCAAGGAACAGTAATGAAAAGTGGAGACTTCCTTACGACATTTTTTTTCGGAATATTTGTTCCGAATGTCGGAACATTACTTATTTACAACTAAAATTAATAAAGTAAAACAACTATCGAATTTATTTACGGTTTCTGTTAAAAAAAAAAAGTACACGATTTTTATTGTTTAAAAAATAAAGGTAATCTCCTTATCTTCGTTTGAACGCTGCAAGTAAGTGCGGAAGCTAATTTAATTTTTGTACCGGCTTTAATGTTAGAACTAACAAGGTAAAAAAAAACAATCTACAGGTTTTCATACTAAAATTAATAAATGCTATTTTGTACAATTATTGGAACTAAACGTAAACATAAATCAACCTCAATAATTACCAATCTTAACACTCAGTCAGAATATTATATTTATGAGTTTCAAAAAAAAAATTCGGAAAATAAAAATTGTCGTACGGAAGTCCCCACTTTTCGTTTCTGTTCCTTGTACTTTAAGGACATTAACTCTACCTATTCCGATCACTGCTAATAACTTTACGGAACCGAAATGTTTTTTCAGCATCCTGGACAATAATTATTAGTTAAACCATTTTAGAATTAGGTCGACGATAGTCACATCTCACCACACCAATAATACGCCCATTCCTCGAAGGCTTAGGCAGAGGTGTACCTATCTTAATGACACCCACATTTCGCTAGTTATGTTAAGGGTAAATGCGCAAGGGTAGCCCGCGAAATTTAAATGTTGTTACGTTTATTGCAATTTGCAGGTCAGTGTCAGATTGTACGTTAATGAAAATATGAATCGCGCCAGTAACACATATGGAGTTACAGAATTATAATCATTCAAATCATCAATACAACCCTCCAAGTTCATATAATCCCAAAGAGTGACTTTTTCATGAAATAGCTATTGAATGGGGTTATATAAACTTGGAAGGCTGTATTTATGATTTTAATTAATATAATTCTGTAACTCCATACGTGTTACTGGCGCGATTCATATTTTCATCAACGTACAATCTGACACTTACCTGCAAATTGCAATAAACGTAAGTAAATTTAAATTTCGCGGGCTGCCCTTGCGCATCCACTTTAAGTGCCAAGTAATAGGGGGCGTGCCGATACCCATGAACCGGGCATCCTGTCCCAATCCTGACTCCGTGGCTGCTACTGAAAAAAATCTGATGGATAAACCCCGTAACACTTTACCCGACTTAGGCATCGAGCCGAGGGCCTCATGCTGAGGAATAGAACTTGCAACCACTAGGCCAACGAAGCAGCTTTAATTTAAGGGTTATAATTTAATGACATTGCTTAATTGATTAAGTCTATTTGACGGCTTCTTTTGTCACATCATTGCCTCGCCTTAAAAGCTAGCTTCGTTCAATTCCCCATTTCCACGGTTGATCCCGAAGAAAAATCTAGACAAAAGTTGTATTTTTGAATACCAATTTAGTTTTATTTGACCGGCTGATGTTGCAATTCTTAAATTTCACTTAGAACCTCATTCAAGTGACAGAGAACTGACACACTGTTTTGTTTCAAAGGTTTATCTTGCCTTGGGAGCGGTTTATACAGAAACGGCGTAAGGCGCGAATTATACACAAACGGTGTAAGGTGACGGCGCGGTGCAGGCATGGTACCACTTTAAAACGTTTTCATACAAAATGTACGTAGGCGACGTGTCATGAAATAAACTCAAACGGCGCGGCGCAGGCAAGCTGTTCTTTTTTTTTAGTTATAAATTCCACGCCTGTGCCGCGCCGATACCTTATACCGTTTCTGTTTAATTCGTGCCTTAGGCGCGGATTATACAGGCGTGAGGCGTAGGGCGAGTCATCTGGTGGCGGTGACGTCACCTGAAAACGCGGGCGCAATTCTCTTTCCAACAAAAACGACGCTATGCGACATAACTATTAGGTTCATTTTAGGTTTCTTTGTTTATCCGCCACCGTAAAAACCGTGCCTTACATATAGAGCCTTTTCTTTTTAATTTAATTTAATTTAATTCTCTATCACAAAACTTGGAACGCAAACGCAAATTAAATACGTAAACTAATTAACAAAACTACATTCTAAGTTCTTAATCCCGGTTAAAATCCCCTCCTAATTCCGACCACAACAAATCCGTGTACCTACCTATTAATAATTATTATAATTGCAAAAGTAACTCCGTCTGTATGTCTGTCTTTTTTTTCGCCTTTGTTGATCTTATTTTGAAGAAATTGGTTTTTGAATAAATTAGTACATTATCATGTAGACAATGTCATGGATATACAGAACGTTTGGTGCATCGTTTGCCAAATTGAACGGTTCAAAAATAATGTAGAATTTTAGGATTTTTTTAAATAAATATTAAAAAAGTAAATCAAAATTCCGTTGGGCCTAGGATGAGTTATTGGTGTTAAAGAGACAGCTAATGACTCCTATCGGACCGTTCAGTTTGACAAACGATTCACCAAACATTCTGTATATCCATGACATTGTCTACATAGAGTCCCAAGCCCTGTAGAATACTTTTTATCCCTTTAGCACAATCATATGGAATAATTTTCATCCTTTACGCGAGCGAAGGCGAAGAGCTGTTTTGGCGCAATGAGCAGTGGTTGCCCAGTAGTGATGACCCCGAATTACGAATCAAAGGCCACGGGTTCAAGCCCAAGACGGCGAATTTCTTTGAGTATTTTATTTCATCACCAAAAGCAAAGTGAAGAAACCGGCACAGCCTAGAAACAAAAATTCGTAGACATGTGCACTCCCTCTCGTACAGAGGAGGCCTGTTTTCCAGCAGTGGGAGCATAAGAGTGGTGATTATGAAGCAAGCGAACCCGCAGGCCAAACAAAGTAATAATAATGTACAAACCACAACACAAAGGATGAACCATGCAAATCTGGAGGATCTAAATAATATATTTGTGGCCAGTAAAACTTCGCTTCGCTTAAAATCTACACAAATCTTGACAAATGAGTGACGTAGTACTTAGATATTCTTTTGTTTATTTGTTTCTAGAATTTGTTTAGACGGCTTTGGGTTTATTTTCTCGAAAAATAAGTTTAGGAAAAATGCTTGGAGTTTTTCTATGCCTTAGGTAAAATTCCTAAAGTTTCATCAGCCTCTGCTTAGCATTTTCCCAACTATGTTGTGATCGGCTTCCAGTCTAAAGGAATGCAACTGAATACCAGTATTTTACAAGAAGCAACTGCCTATCTGACCTCCACAACCCAGTTAGTACTGGGTAATACGATACCTCTTAGTAGGACTGGTTGTCAGAGTTTCGTGGCCACTGACTGTCAAAGATCTACAAATGACAAACAGGACCAAAGGCTTAACAAGCTTTCCTCCGATACGTATTACCCAGTACTAGCTGGGTAACACTGGTCAACATCAAAGGTCATCTAAATATGAAAACAATATCTTAAGGTGGATGCGCCGGGGTAGCCCGCGAAATTTAAATTTTCTTAAGTTTATTGCAATTTGCAGGTCAGTGTCAGGTTTTATGTTGATGAAAATATGAATCACGCCAGTAACACGTATGGAGTTACAGAATTATAATTATTCAAATCATCAATACAGATCTCCAAGTTCATATAATCACATTCAATAGCTATTTCATGAAAAAGTCACTCTTTGAGATTATATGAACTTGGAGGGTTGTATTGATGATTTCAATGATTACGTGTTACTGGCGCGATTCATATTTTCATCAACATACAACCTGACACTGACCTGCAAATTGCAATAAACGTAAGAAAATTTAAATTTCGCGGGCTACCCTTGCGCAACCACCTTAAGATAAGATTTATGTCTATAATCTTCTAAAGGTAAGCCGGTGGTATAACGTTCCATAGTACGCCCACTTTTGCCAGTTATATCTTAGTTAAATTTAAAACAACACTTCGAAATTTGAACGGTGTCTAGTTGTGAATCCGCGATGATTTTCTTTAAAAACAAATGAGTTCGCTTTCGAATTGTGTGCGCTCATTTGAGTGAGGTTCCAAGCGAACTTTACGGAATTACACTACTAGCGAAATTCAAAAAACATTTTCCTTCAATGTTGCCTCCTCTGAGTGTCAGATAAAACCCAGACCTACTTACACCATAAGTGTTAACATACTCCCAGAGGACCCATAATTTCCCAACCCGGAAATCTCGCGGCTTCCACATGATAAGTACCCGCAAACGACTTCCGAAGCCGCCCGTAAGCCTATTATCCTATGAGCGTTCCTAACCACGTATCATCCTGCCAACTTATGTGCTTGTGTTGAATTTCTCTTGAATAAATGATGGTGGTTGGTGTATTTTTAGATATCGCGTCTGTTGTACAGACGTTGCTAAAAATAATGGAATAAAGAGACTGTTTAAAATTAACTGATGAAGAACAATCAGTGCATTCACTTTCAGCAGATGTGTTGCATGTTTCTCTTCGATAGAAGCGTCTCAAAGACAAAGACAATTTTATTCATAGGATGCGGTAGGCACAAAATTATTATAAAAAACATATCCGCCGCTAGATGCTGGCATACGAATATTAAATTAAATAGGTTATACTTTTATCACTCAAACTCAAAATCAAAGTATTTATTTCAAGTAGGCCAGTTACAGGCACTTTTGAACTGTCGAAACAAAAGTATCACTGAAATGAAGCTATAGTCACAGACTCAAGACATAAAAACTGTGAAAGTACTGCAGTTGCTCATTCCCTAGCGTAGATCTCTATGGAAGCGTAGATCTTTAAGGACTCGCTAATAATTATACAAAAAATCCCAGCTAATTTACACTCTAATAAAACAAAATAACAAAACGAAAAAGTGCCAACTCTAATGTAAAACACCACATTAACATCTTAAGGTTAAGTATGATCGCGGGCCTGTGGACGGTGAGCTATGGGCTAGCTCGCCGTCCGTCCATCTTATGACGACAGGCCGTGTCAACGGCGCGTTCTTGTTCCACGCGCGCCTCAAAGAGAGTCAGCAAACAGGAAGGGGTCCGAAAGGACTGATGCCTGCCAGGGTTGCGGGACTGTTCGAAAGAGATACCGCGGCCCTGGAACACAAAGGGCAAAGGAAGGAACATGGATGGGTTTTAGTCAGTAAAAGTCTGACACTCCCTCCTGTTCAGCCCAGAGTGGGAGAGGTTATTTGATGATTTCCAATTCGAAAAAAAAAAAAAAAAAGGTTAGGTTTGATAAAAAAAAATGTACATCTAGTATTTATATTTAATATCTTCAGAAAAATAATTCCAGAGTAAAAAGTCTTTTGAAGTACCCACGATTTCAATTAGTTTAAAAAAATGCAGTGGTGACTCTCTATTACCATTGACTATTGCTTTCGGAATATGGTTGTAAATTTTGATGGACATTTGGTAACTGTTTTTTTTTAAATTAAGGATACTTTTGAAAGTTGGTTTTTAGCTTAGTGGGCGCCTGTGACCTATCGGCTGTTGGCCGCGTGACGCCGTTCTGTCTCATTACTATCGAACCGTGCAACAGTGGGTAGGCAGAGCACCCGTGCGGCGCGCGAATTTCATACGGCTGTTGTGTTGTTGTGATAGTGAATGCATATGCATAAGCATAGCATAGATAGTGAATGAGTATAAAAGTATATTTCTTTGTGAAAGTTATTTGTTATCATGAGTAAAATCACGTGTTTAAGTATCAGTCACTAATTACAAGTCACCCTATACAGGGTGTAACAGGACCCTTCACGAAGCCGTCAACCAAGTGCAAATATTTTCATCAATCTAAGTGACTTTACGCAAAAAATTTTGCTGCGAAGTGACGTTTTTTTGGGGTGAAAAATCACGTTTTACGGTAGGACTCAATGCAACACGCACTCAAAACATTGTGCTGATGGATGAATTGAATAGTACGGGGGTCGTGGAGGTGTTTAAAAATCTTACATTAAAAACATGTTTTAAAAAAAAAAAAACTTGTGAAAAATGAGATAGATGGTTCCCAGGTATGGTCTAGAATAAAAAATGAACGCAATGACGGCGAGAACAAATGACTTTCGGCTTCGTTATGGGTCTACACCCTTTATATGTAGTATACTATAAACCTCTATATACTGCTTTGGATAATTCAGATGGTGATGTCATATTATATTGATTACTATCTTTATGCACCTATATTCTTATGCCAACCCAACTGAATAAACATTTCCATATCGAAAAACGTCCGGAGATCCTTTCAAAAATCATTTAACTCACTCATGCAATATTTTTGTAAATATCATGTTGGTAGACTCTGAACTAATTCGTGGCACGCACGCCCAGCCGGAAATTATGAATAATTGAATCCGCCCCACTTCCGGTGTTGGTACTACTGTGTGTACAGGATGTTTGATAATCATGTTTTTCGTTGAAACTTTGAGATTTACTCACATCATTCTCTTTGACTGTACATGACATAACATAAGTTATGGAATGACATTAAACGTTGAATGAAAAATATTCCACGAAAAAGATCCAAGCTTGGATGCAGAGCACCGCCTTCTCGCCCGCTAAAATATGAACATGCAGCAAAAGCAATAGCAATGACATGCCATGCATCCAAACCGATACACGACAAGTGTTCCGCCAATCCACGGGGCATCCTGATGAAACGTCGACTCGACGATCGCACTGCATGCTGCATCCAAGAATGGATCTTTTTCGTGGAAACAACGTGAAGCATTTTGCATAAACGATTGCCGATTTAAAATAACATACCATCATGTCTGCTTCTCTCAAATGGATTGGCAGAGCGAGATAGTCTATACGGGATGGAATGGGACAACGATGAGAAAACGTGTACCACGTATTCAGTACATCATTCTGAGCCCCCCACAAAGAAATTTATAATCGGTTATTAAAAAAAACAGCTGTTCCATATATTTTGAAAAATTAATATGTGAATAAGGCTCAGAATGATGTAAGTACTGAATACGTGGTAACAGTTTTCGCGTCAGTATCCCATCCATTGTATTATTTTTTGCCAGTAGCAAATACTGACGAGGTAATTCTCCCTGAACCCACCAGTAGGGCCACGGGCGGAGGGTCAACGGGAATACACCAAAAATTGGCGTCATGGCAAAAGTCGGCGTCATGAATTTCCGGTTAAACTCCATACTATTATTATAAACGCGGAAGCAACTCAGTATGTGACCTTTAAACGCCTAAACAGCTGAACAGTTTACTTACGATGATATTGGCACAAAGACCATGGCCTGGAATACGACATAAAATCCCAGTATTATGTTCCTGAGAGACTTTCCGCTGTCCACGTGGGCAAAGCCGAGGGGAAATACTAACACAGTAAAAATGAAATTAGCAATCTACATAGATAGAAAAGCGCAGCGAAAAAAAAATATGCAAAAATTTTCAAACACCTGTATATTAATATGACGCCATTTTGTATTTTATACGGATGTCTGATTATATAGTGGGATTGTTTTACAAAGTTAAACGGTGCAAAAATTGAGGTTTTGTGTTCTGATGTAACATTTGCGAACTTTCAAGGTTACTGTTTCAGTGTATTTTTTAAATCTGTGGCTGATGCCTTATTGTACTTACCTGGAAATAACTGATTAACAAGACAATTGGTCGTTAGCGTGACTATTGACTATGAGGTCCTTTGCTCGATTCTCAGATTCATAAAAGGTTTTTTTTTGTGAGTTTTTTCAAATCAGGTTGCCTACCATTTGATGTCTTAAAGCCGGAGCAATTTCAGTGTGGGAAAGAGATGGCGCTAGACGACTAGTTCGGTTGTTTTGTTTGGACCCGGTTGATGGCACTCAGCTTAAGAAACGCAGCTGGCCGTTTTTGTTAATCGATGAGATACTAAACTATGTCTTGATTCAACCATCTTCTTTCTTTTTCGTGTGGTTAGTGCCTAATCCGGTGTCAGAGTTATAATGCCACTCATGGGCCTGCCTTGGCTTTATATGCGGTCAAAAAATCAATCTCTCGAGAATGCTGGTTTCCTCACGATGTTTTCCTTCACCGAAGCAAGTGTATAATCTATACTAATAAGAGGTAAAGTTTGTGAGTTTGTGAGGTTGTAGGGGATAATCTCTTGATCTACTGAACCGATTTTCAAAATACTTTCACTAATAGGAAGCTACATTATCCCAGAGTGCCATAGGCTATATGTACAACGTGCCTATGGGATAATTACCGGCAAAAACGCCACCGAAGCCACGGGCAACAGCTAGTTATACAATAATCAAATGAATCCGAAAATCAGAGGTGTCTTGGGTTCAGACTTGAGTCAGTGACAGTCGGACGGTCACACCACTAGACTATCACCGTCTAACCCTTCACCCATGTAAAATCACGATAACAGTCGTGCTTCTCAGCGTAGGTATTTAAGGATTTTGCTAGAACTTCCAGTCAACTCTTCTTACGAGTCTTGTAACGATAATATTCGAAGCTTATCTCTCCAGATGGCGTTACATTACGTCATATTGTTGGGCAAAGAATGACTGTTTGGCAAAACTTAAACCTTTAAAAATCTTGTTTTGCGCAGCTCTGCGGTTTAACGTGACTTGCATCATGATATTTTACTCTACTCTCAGGTCCAGTTGAAAACCAGCCTTGAGCAGTCTAGCTGCTCGGCATTTTGTTGAACTGGGCCTATTTGGCGCGGCCGTTAGACGCAATTATTACCTGTTTTTGTTGTGTTTAGATTTAAGTTTTTTCCCGACGATGGCGAAGCCAAAACGAACGGTTATGATTTCGCGGGCCTGTGGACGGTGATTAATGGGCTAGCTCGCCGTTCCTCCGTCTTATGACAACAGGCCGTGTCGACGGCGCGTTCGCGTTCCACGCGCGCCTCCAAGAGATGTCAGCAAACGGGAAGGGGTCCGAAAGGACCGATGCCTGCCAGGGTTGCGGAACTGTTCGAAAAAGAAAAGGGAACACAAAGGGCAAAAAAAGGAACATGGATGGGTTTTAGTCAGTACAAGTCTGACACTCCCTTCCACTCCGCCAGAGTGGGATTAATTTGATGGTTTCCCATCCGTAAAAAAGGGTTGTGATTTTAGCAGTCTATGTATGTTTTTATTTACGTATGTTCCTCTGTAGCGCCTAAACAATTCATCCGATTTTGATGAAGAAGGTGTCAACCAATGGCCCGGGTATCATAGGTTAAAAACCGAAAAAAAAAATACCGACTTTAATCAGAGCGTGATTTTTAAGTCAAAATCAAAATCAAAGCGTTTATTTCAAGTAGGCTAGTTACAGGCACTTTTGAATTGTCAAAACAAAGAACAATTAAATGTAGCTACAGTCCCAGTCACAAGGCATAAAAACTGTGAAAGTACTGTAGTTGCCCATTCCCTAGCGTAGATCTCTATGGAGAAGAACGGCCAAGAAACTACATGGACACTCTTTTAAATCAGCAAATTGTTACAAAATCTTGGTTACATCATTCATGTTGAGATGGTACACTATGTGAGAACGATGTAGCAAGATGTGCACATTAAAAGTGTCCACAGTAAAAACAAAAAAGACAATTCAAAAAATAAAAATAATTAATTCAAATAAGCCGTGGCAACTAAGAGATGACCAGTCACACTGACAGCGCCCGTTCACGAACATGACGCATAGATCAGCACCATTCAACTCAACCATTTTGAAGGGAACTAAATGATCCGACACACGCGCCACCATCAGCGAGACATTTGAGTGAGCATGACATACTCTCAACCGCCAGGGCACATTCAGGTCAAGAAAGGACGTAGGTTTCCAGTGAACGATAGCTTTTTAGCACATAGTTCTCACACAATATGGGCTTTATATAATACTAAAGAGATTGATTCTATACAATGCAAAGATAGTTGTACAATCTTCAGCAGCTCCAACAATACTATTTAGTGTTATCAATTTGTACGTCCCTGTCCTTGTGGAGCAGGACCGGCATTGAGCCAAGCATTTTTATCAACGATATAATCGTTCAACTTGTAATATGCTTGCTTGCAAAGTGTGCGTTTAATGCATGTTTTAAATTTCGTCTCATTGAGTTCAAGAATACTTTGTGGAATTTTATTATAGCATCTCAAACAGTACCCCATGAAAGATGAGTCTACTTTAGCGAGTCTGAAGCCAGGTTGAACTAATTGGTTCCTATTTCTAGTACTGTAATTGTGTCTGTCACCTCTTTTACTAAAAAGATGCAGATTTTTTCTTACGTACATTATATTTTCATAGATGTATTGACAATGTACCGTCATGATGTTAATGTCCTTAAACAGTTCCCTTAGAGAGTCGCACCTACGAAGATTATATATGGCTCTGATGGCTCTTTTTTGCAGAATAAATATAGACTGAATGTCTGCAGCCCGTCCCCATAACAAAATGCCATAAGACATTATACTATGAAAATAACTAAAATAGACCAGTCTAGCGGTATCTACATCAGTAAATTGACGGATTTTTCTAATGGCATATGCTGCTGAACTTAGCCGCCCCGCAAGAGATGTTAAATGAGAACTCCATTGTAGCCTTGAATCAAGCGTAATCCCCAGGAAAACCGTTTTATCTACAAATTCCAGTTTCTCTTTATTCAATATTATATCACAATCACTACTTTTAACATTCGGTAAAGCAAATCTTATGCATTTAGTCTTTTTTTCGTTTAATACTAAATTGTTTGCTGTGAACCAATTATGGAACTGAATACCACACAAATTCTTGTTATGTAGTCGGGTTACAGTTTTTTTAACTTTATTTCAGTTATTTTTGTTTAATGTTGTGTGCACTTGTGGCGTGTGCTAACTAAACCTATTTTCAGTTGTATTCAGTATTATGTAACTACTTTTCGAACTGAGTTCATCATACTCCTGCCCTTATCCAGATTCATTTGCGGTCGGCGCAGCATGTCTTCTTCTTCCATACTTCTCTATTACTCGACATCTCAGCAGTCACCTCCTTTCTAGCCATATCATCCTTCACACAGTCCATCCATCGTTTCTTTGGTCTTCCTCTACTCTTTATATTCAAAAGTTTCCTTACTTTATTAAGTGAGCTATGGATTAATAATTAAACTAAAAAAAAACCTTTTTCACTACATAGTATCAAAGAATGTCGCTTCCCGCTATCTATCCCTATGTATGCTTAGATCTTTAAATCGGATTTAGATGCAGTTTTTCTTAATAGATAGTGTGATTCAAGAGGCAGGTTTATATGTAAAACATTGCACCCGTGCGAAGCCGGGGCAGATCGCAAGTTAAATAAAAATTCTAATATTCTCGAATAATACAAAGCTTAATAATTCCAATACATTTTAATATCTCCTTTTATTAAACGCCGACCGCCATCTTATTACCCGTATTTCCAGTAAGTTCTTATCTAATCTAGACTAGATCTAGGTAGTGTACGGATGTACTAGACTTTTAATAGGAATTCCTGGCGGCAATATCTAGTGAGGTAATTGGGGCAATATTCTCGGGCAATTTTATCTTTTGTAAATAGCTAGACCATTCATAATATTAAACGCTAAAAAATGTTCACGATAAAAATCTAGCGTAATGTAAATTTTAATGTTGAGAGCCTCGTCGGTACAGTGGTCGAAAGCGCGACGGCTGAGCATGAGTGTCTGCGTTTGATTTCCTGGTTGGGCAAAGTGTTATTAGGTTTTTCGCTCACTCAAATGAGCACAAACAATTCGAAAGCGAATTCATTTATTTTTAAAGTAAGTTATCATGGATTCACCGTTCGAATTTCGAAGTGATATCTAGAGTCATGAAACATACTGTATGACACAGCTAAACTGAAATATGACTACAAAATCCAGCGTAATTTCTTTTTTCTTTTTGAAAGCAAAATGTAATCCAAAATAGGTCATAGGTCTCAAGTTGGAACCCCTCTGATTTTTCGGATTCATGTGCGAATTGTTTATCTATCACTTGCTTCGGTAAAGGAAAACATCGTGAGGAAACCATCATGCCTGAGAGATATTTCTTGACGGCATGTAAAGCCAAGTCAGAGGCCCATGGGCGGCCTAAAAACTCTGACACTAGGTTAGGCACTAACCACATGATAAAGAAGAAGGAGTCAAAAATATACATAACTTAGGCATCCGTGCTTCAAGTCGACAGAACCATTACGATATAGCCAACCGTCTTTAAAGGAGAATGTATGCATTGACGTTTAAACATGTGGTAGTATGGATTTTACACAACACGTTTTGTATTCCCTGAAGGGTTGGACAGAGGTGTTAAGAGGGCCCTTCCCGGTGCGTCTATCGTCAACGCGAGCGTGGTCGAATAGCTTGTTGTTTCATCCAGAGCCACAGCGGCCATTTTCTTTCTATTCCCCGGTAATACCCTGCCCCGACCCCGCACATCTCGTTCATACGCCCAACGCGATGACATTGAACGAAAAATAGTGTTCGAAAATTTCTTAAACTTGTTCCAGGAAATACGTGTTTTTGAATAAGTCTTACAAGTGTGTGAAATAAATATTTGTCATTAAAAATCTCCATTATATATGTTCAAGGTTTCTATCGAGATGTTTTCTTTACTTTTACAGTTTATGAGTACTTTATGAACGGCCAAAGTTCAGTTAAAATTTGTGGAAAACATTAATTTTTGGAGGCTTATACTGAATTTGTTTCTATAATTATTTTTTTTTGCTAACATAGAAACCTAGATATAGTGTACAAAATACCTATTAGTTCAAAAAAATCAAAGATAGATGTGTAACAACTGTATAATCACGTACGAGCGTTTGTATGAAAAATAAGACGGGTTGGCCGCTCTTAAGTAAGCTCGCATTTTGTAGGTTATATTTACGTCCTACGTAGTAGTGGTAGTAGCCTATTGCCATCACGGAAAAATATGGATGGACAAATAGGTCTATGGATTTTCTCATGTTAACATTCAACAAAAACTAGGCTGCACGCCCCCCCAGGCGACGTCCATGAAGGTGGGTAAGTGGTTAAACAAAATCTTTAATTTGTTAAGGTGAGTAATTTAATTATATAGATGTGCTAATTTAATGTGCCTAGTTGTTCAAATCGAAGTTTGAAAAGAGTCTGCCTTGACCACCTTTTTTCATAACGTCAATATTCCCACCTCATCCACTTTAAGTCATCGACTGTATAGTCCAAGATCCCAGGGCCGCTAGACCTTAGTTATTTTGTCATGAACAAAATGTGTGGCATCAGGTAGTGTTAGTATGTACTATGAAAGTATGCATACCTGCTAACTTGTGCCGACGCCGACGGCCAATTTTTAGTTATTATTTGCCAAATTTGCGTAACAATAATACAATTTTTTCAGCCCGAGTGCTGATTACAACATAAATAAAATGTTACAGAGAATATTGTAAAAAAACGAATAACCAACACTGCCTGACACCGCCCGTTGACGGAAATTTCTGCCAGACGTTTTAGAGCGCGGAAAAAATAACGTGAAATATCACGTCAGAGTCAATTTTTTTTTAAATATTTGTTACTCAGAGGGATTTTTTAATAGTCATTGTAAGCAGTCTGAACAATTGTAGAGTGGCAATTCATCATTTTTGTATGAGTTCAGTAAACCAATGCGCTTATAATACAGCGACATTTTAATTGTGTCGGGGGGATGTTTGGTCCAACTATGATTGGTCTGGCTCAAAATAAGTACTGAATAACAAATATGAAAATTTAGTCTCGGACTATCGGTAAAATCACATATTTTTTTCCGTGCTTCGAAGTGCTTTTCAGAAATTTCTGCCGACCTGAAGCATCTGGCAGTATTAATAATATTTTTTTAATAACCTTCTTTACAACATATTAAAAAATCAGCACTCGGACTTTGAGATTTGTTTTATTATTATTACGCAACTTTAGCACCTGATATCTAATAATTGGCCGTCGGCACAAGTTAGCAGGTATGCATACGTTCACAGTACATACTAACACTACTTGATGCCACACATTTTGTTCTTGAGAAAATAAGGAAGGTCTGGTCGCCATCTTGCTCTTGTCCAGCTGCTAATCTGTCCAGCTGAGAATCTGTCTAGTTTCGAATCTGTCCAGTTGCTCCGGAGGGGAATTAGGTACATACGTACACTATTAGGTCGTTCACTGATCGCTCTGATATCGCACAAACATCACATTTCAAGAGCGTTTTCGCAACAACAAGGTGTAAACGTAACCTTCACGAAGCCGTCAACCAAGCATTCTGTACATCAAACTAAGTAACCCTACGCAATACTCGTACCTAATTAAATCATTGCTGGGACACGATACACAGGGACTTTTTTTGGAGGGGGAAATGCACGTTTTACGGTAGGACTAAATGTGCACTCAAAACATTGTGCTGATGGATGTATTGAATAGTGTGGGAGTTGTGGAAGTATTTCAAGTAAAATTATCATTAATAACTAAAAAAAACTCGTGAAAAAGTTGTAACTTTGACCCCCAATATCTCCGTAACTATAAGGTTCCAAAGTACGGTCTGGAACAAAAAAATGATCGCAACGACGGGGAGAACAAGTGCCTTTCGGCTTGCAGTCTAACTGGATGCAGCTGAATACCAGTATTTTCACATGGATCGACTGTCTATCTGACCATCACAGCCCAGTTACCGGTGTCACGAATGGTTATCTGACTTTTAGACTTTTGCCTACCATAACATATAGACTATCAAAGATCTATGAATGACAGGCGGGACCAACAGACAATTTAACGTATTTTTTAGCCACAGAAGATCGTCCCGTTGTGCCCTTGGCCCTGGCCTTGTTTAGTTCTGTCTCCTGTTGATATGGGGGGAAGTGCGAATTATGTTTTTCCTACTCCTCGAGTATTTTGTCTGATTGATTTCGATTCGGGACCTATAAGCATAATCAGCCTATAATGTTCCCACTGTTGGAAGACACGGCCTTCTCTCTATGAAACGAAATGAGCTACGAGTATAATCCACTACGCGGGATCCAAGACAGTTAAAAAGTTTCTCTGGGACTTCGTCGAGCTTCAAGGTCCCGGCGTATTTTTCGCAGTCGCCACTGTTGATTTCAGGAATTGCAGTTGTTTGGGAATAGTGTGGCTGGCATGTCCCATAAAAAAACCGGTCAAGTACGACTCGGACTCGCGCATGAAGGGTTCCGTACCAATATCTAAAAAAAAAATATATATGTAATTCCCTTTGACCTAGATAGGTATTGATTCCCTTGTGAAGTCGCATAATATACGACATAAGATAAGCAGTCATATCTTTTGATCGCGTTTACTTACAAGTTTGAATTTTTTCTTTGCTCCAAGGAGTAGCATAGCATTTCAACTTGATGCCGCCACACATTCCTGAGAAACTGTCTGTAAAGATCCTTTGATCTTTACAGACAGACAGACGGATAACAAAGTGATAAGGGTTCCGTTTTGCCGATTGAGGTACGGAACTCTAAAAACACAGAAGATATATCGGCATGTATTGAATTGTCACCCAGCACCATTGAATTGACCTCGGCAAGCATTCTTGCTCAAAGATAGATCCGCGAAGCTTTTATTATTTAGCTACGAGCCTTACAAAGTCAGTACCAATAAATTTCCCATAACGCTCTCTGACATCACCCAACCAGTCCCCATTTCTAGCATGTTCTAATCTAATCAGTGGCTGTTATCAGTTGTACTCAAACTATGTCATTTGATATTGATAATGCATTGTTTCCACTTATAGCTTTGTGAGAGCTTGCAGTGTTTTCCTGTTGTGTTTTACGTCAGTTGAAATACTTTGTTTAGACGCAGTTTTCTGGGTATCAAAGGACAACCACGCAGGGTTCCACAGGGTTCGGGTCACCACGCCGTGTTCCAAAACGAGTATAGTGGACGTTGCCAAGAAAGCTGCTTGGCAAAATTGAGATTGAGCAGGTCACGTCTGCCACATGTACGATGATTACTGGGATGGGTGCCGGCTGGGTGTCAAAGGACAACCACGCAGGGTTCCACAGTGTTCGGGTCACCTCGCCGCGTTCCAAAAGAGTATAGTGGACGTTGCCAAGAAAGCTGCTTGTCAAAACTGAGATTGAGCAGGTCACGTCTGCCACATGTACGATGATTGCTGGGATGCCGAATGACGGACGGTGCTGCCGAAGCCGGTCAAGAATGAGGTGACGAGACGATCTGGACGCATACCGCGAGGGCTGGTTTGCGGCGGCACGGGAGAAGAGCTCATTAAAGGAATTGGGGAGGCCTTTTCCCAGCAGTGGGACGGTAGAGGCGAAAAAATACAAATAAAGTCTAGGACTAATAAAGTTGGTTTTTTTTTACATCGGTTTTCGTACTGTCAAAAGCAATTATTATTTGTCTAGGCCATCTCCACTATGTTCTTAATCCGTCCAGTCTGGTTATTTATACCAGAACCTAACGATTGACCTTGACCCGCAACCTTGAGCTACAGACATTTCGGCAACCATTTCAGTTACAGAATATCTTTATAGTGCCGAGGTATCTATAAAATTAGAGCTCGTGGCAACATAAAATCAGCCATACGTGTCGATCTTTCAGGTTAAGCAACGCTAACCAAGGTCGATCCGTAGATGGGTGACCATCCATTAAATACCGAAATCCCTCAGCGCTTTGAAAAGCACGTTAAGCCGTTGGTTCTGTCTAGAAACAAAAAAATACCTACAGTTTTCTACGACAGTTCAAACGTCCGTGACTGTCGCGGCCATTCATGTCATAGTATGTGATGTCACTTACCTGTATCTGCCTTGTTTAGATCTAATTTTTGCCCTTAACAGAATAGTTTCTTTTCGTCAGAAGTGGGTTGTGAAGGTCACATAGGCAATCCACATCATTATCATCGTGCCCTTATCCCATTCTAGGTACTTGAGGTCGTCGGAACACGTTTTCTTCTTACATTCTCCCCTGTCAGACGTCACGGCATCATTTACTCCTGTCTCTTTCATATCAATCCATCAATCTTTTCTTAAAGGTCGTATAGGCAATCGATCCATGTAAAATACTGGTATTCAGCTGTATACGGTAAGACTGGAAGCCGACCCAACATGGGAAAAGGCTTGATAAAAGAGAATGATCTATAAAATTAGGCTGCACCAAGTTTCCATTGATGTAACCAACAAAGCGCATGTGTGGTGGTCATACATGGTCCACTCACTCCCCTCTCACAGAGAAGACATAATAGAACTTATGTCCCAGCAGTGGAAACATTATAACTCTGATTATACCCATTCTTATGTTTCTAGTGGAATTGACACGGTTGAAATAAAAAAGTAGAAAAGTTTTGATATGTTTTTGTTTTTTTCAGACAGCAGGATGTTTCTTCGAAAAATCATGTACAAACTTTTGATGAAGTAACTTATACTATAAGGAAGTAATCATTATGTATTTATCTGTGGAGGCTTAGCAAATTAGTTTTATTTCCTTTATTAATTTTTAATACATAATTATGTTTGAAACAAAAAAAACAATAAATATTCCTATCATAAAAACATTTAAAAATATGAAACAAAGTAGCCCACCAGCATCAGGAACAGGATCCAAGCTACCGGTGGTCAGGGCTCTTGAACCTCCTAACAATACGCGCCGTGTCTAGAAGTACTGTTTTCTGAACCAAGCCCTTGACCCAGCTGCCAAGGGAGAGCCTCCTCAAATATTGTTCGAAGCTATTGACTATTAAGGCATTGGCCAACATGAATATGGATACAAAAACTGCTGTACTCAAGTCCCACATGTCGACAACCTCGCGAGCCAGATCTAGATTTCCTTGATTTAGTTATATTCTCTTTATTCAGACATATGATTTACATTTTTAAATATTTCTTTAAAAATCCATGTGAAAAACATTTAAAAATATAAAAAATAAAGTTATTGGTAGGCTAAGTTAGTTGGTAGTAGTGTGTAGTAGTAGCCATTAGTTATTAGTCCTTTATTTATACTTTTACAAATCAATTACATTTTTAAATATTCCTTATAAAAACAATATAAAAACATTTAAAAATATAAAAATATTACAGTCCACCGGTATCGGGAACAGGGCCCAAGCTACGCGATCATGGCTCCAGAGAGAGGAACCTCCTAACAATACGAGCCGTGTCCAGGAGTACCACTTATTGTTATCATAATATTATTAGTCTGTAAGCTTTCTTAAAATGTAAAAAAAAACTTGAAATAATAGGTGCCTTAAAGTTCGTCGGGCAAACGTCTCACAATTCAGTTATAATGATGTAATCCTACACTACGGTATTGATTTCTTATAATTAATGTGAAATGAAGAGATAAAAATAAACACAATTACACAATAGGTACACCTTGGTAAGCAGTGTACATAAGCACCCATTAAAACTATTCATTATGATCAGTCACGAGATTCTGAAAACCCAGTAATACCATATAATTTAATGTCCCATTAAAATACATGGACAAATTTTAACACAGCGTTCAGTAAAAAATATTGATTACAGTGATTTGATTTTGACGTAATGGATGTGTTTATTCTAGAGTACCGCCGGCAAGTTATTGTTTTATGTCAAAATAAAATCACTTTAATCAGTGTTTTTTTTTTTTGCTTGGATATCTTTGGTTAGACGTACTGAACGCTGTCTAATTTGTCCATCTATTTTAATGGGACCTCATTATTTACGGTGTTGTAACTTTTGCGCTATTTCAATTCATGTTTATTATCTGCTCCGTTAGTCTTGCGGTTGCAAGCGCGACTGTTGAGCACGGAGTCCTAGGTTCAATACGGGCAAAGAGTTCTGTTGGGTTTTTAACCGACTTCAAAAAGGAGGAGGTTCTCAATTCGATTGGTATCGTTTTTAAAATGTTTGTACACCGATTACGCTGAGATTTATTATTCTATTTACGTGATTCTTCTTTAGTTTTATGCGGAATACCATTTGGTCCCATTTAAATTTGGTTAAGATCTGATGCTGATCTTCGGAGATAATAATATAAAGTGGCACTCTTCAAAAATAGACGGCAAATCTGCCGCGATTGCTGCAATCGCTTGGATGTTTATTGTTTATACAACATCATGACGTAACATCACGCCTGTATGCTCAGAGGGCTACGCAAATGTGTACAATACACCCAGATTTCGACAGTTTAGGTATGTTAAGGTCTATTTATTGGGGATAAACCTATTACCATGAGATGTATTGTTAACAATGTATAATAAATGCATAGCAAATATTTGTATAGGATATTACAATTAAAAAGGGAAAAATAAAAATAAAACTTTTTTGCTAAAAATAAAACCGAGTTCAAAAACATAAAAATGTAAAAAATAACTTTAGCTTCAGAAGTCAGTGACAAAAAAAAAAAACAAAATCAAACTAACAAAAGTCACCGACTTCTGAAGCTAAAGTTATTTTTACTTTTTTGTGTTTTTTAACTCGGTTTTATTTTTGTTATATTAGGATTATTTGTATTATAATTTAACATCACTTTGTGTAGCGGTTCATAGACGACACCTACTCTCTAAACAACTGTGTGGTGCCTACAGTCTCGGAGTAAAATGGCTTTGACAAACCGACGGACAGACAGACGTCCTGGGGGGTTACTATGACGTCTTAAAGCAAGAGTAATTCCAGTGTGGGAAAGAGATAGATATATACAGGTAGTCTAGCGCCATCTCTTTCCCACACTGGAATCACTCCTGCTTTATGACGTCATGGTAGGCCACCTGAGAGATATTTTCTCGACGGCATGTTCAGCCAAGTCAGAGGCCCATGGGTGGCATAAACACTGAGACCAGGTTAGGCACTAACCACACGATAAAGATGAACGAATACTGACAGGACGAATCTATAAAGGTTCCATTTTTTTACCATTTGACAACGGAACCCTGAAAAAAGATGGCTGCATTCGATTTTTGCTGCTAAAAGATCTTCGTACAACTGTGCATTTTACATGAAAGACAACAATAATATCATAACCCTATATTCACACCGACTGCTCACCTATTTCCCCAACCCCCATAACTGCATTACCCAAACAAAATTGCAAAACTCGGTCACGCTATGGAAACATAAAGCAGATGGCAGCAACGCCATGGTATTAGGTTTTCGTTCAAGGCTCCCTTGACCTCTATGGCCTAATTTGTCATCCATGGTGATAGCACAAAGGTAGGTCACTGAACAGAGGAGAAACAGAAGTGCTATTCTGTGAGTTTTATTTAGAACGTTTGTTTATACGACTGCCTCGTTAGTCTTGTGGTCGCAACTGCTGAGCATGAAATCCTGTGTTTGATTCCGGCGAAAATGGGGTTTTCCATTATGGAATTTCTCAGTAGCAGTCACGGAGTTTAGATTTGTGCCCGGTTGATGGCAATAAGCTCGCCCCCTATAACATCATCTGCCTAGCCTTTTCCCAACTATGTTGGGGTTGACTTCCAGTCCGGATGCAGCTGAATACCGGTATTTTATATAAAGGGACTGCCTATCTGGCCTGACCTCCACAACCCAGTTAGTACTGGGAAAACTGGTTAAGACTGGTTGTCAGACTTTCGCATAACTGACTACTTGTAACGACTGTAAAAGATCTACAAATGATAGCCGGAACCAACGGAACTACGATTACGATACGGTCAATATAAAATAACATTCCTTGTACGCAGCACTTCATATAAATAATACGGCTAAAATCAAAAATCCAACAATGAATGTTGAAGTACTCTTACGAACGACGAGTAAAATCAGCTGTTCACTTCCTGCCTAGCTACAGAGTTCATCGAACTCGTCGTCGCGCTTGCCGTTTGTTACGTGCTTTTTGCCGGTAATTATACATTGCGTATGAGGAAATAAAATAATCAAATTTATCAGATTTCCATAACATTCCTGAAATAATTTCCTTTATCGATCATCTTAGTATAACTGAATTCACCCCATCAGTTTGTGGAGGGCTGTGGATGAGGCAAAAGGAGTATGTAAGAATCGTAGCAGGTGTTGTTAAACTGTGGTTTCTGTTTACTCATTTGGGTAAAGGCGCGAGTTTATGCAGATTACGCTAGTAGTGTTGTCTATAAAGTTCAGTTGGAACCACGCTCAAGTGAGCACATACAATTTGAGATCAAACGAATTGGTTTTTTAAGTAAATCATTGTAATTTACGAGACACCGTTCGAATTTCGAATTGATTTTAGTAGTATAGACTTTAATCTTTGTCTGTGTGAACTGTAGGTATTTTTTAATATAACAATCTATGTACACAATGAAGACAGAAAAGTAATACACACGGCTACACATCAAGCTATACAGTTCCAGTTTATGCTGATCTCGCATTATAAAGGATTTCCGTACAATGCGAGGTCAGCTTATACTGGACATGTATAACTTGATGTGTAGTCGTGTGTACAAAGATGATGCTTATTTCTAAAGAAATCTCTTCCAGCATACCTGCGAAAGGCGATACCAAAAATAAAGAGATGTAGATATAGTGTGTAAAAGAAGTAGAGAAAATGGAATACATTAAACATAAAGCAGATAACTATTTCAATATAATAAACATTATAAGATTAAAATTACATACTTATAATTACAAAGACAGACATATAACACTACGTACTATAAAATAACTAATAGTAAATTTGCAACTATGACGAAATGGTATCTGGTACTCTTGATAATTATTTAATTTCAGTGAACCTTCTGTTTCAATATTTTCTAGTGCCACACGGGTACTGTCATGTGCTATATCCGAACCGATCGATGGAACTAATGGAATTGCTCACAACATTGTAAGTAATTGTTTTGGCGAGCCATCAACAAGGCTGATCTTATTACTATGTTGGTTTTTTTGTCATTAAAAAGTGTGTTTTATGTTGATTAATATAGTTTATTGTGGGATTACGCCTTGATACATTGCTTTTTTTAAAGTTGGTTTGGTATAAAACCAGTGGAATGATTACGCAACATACTTATAATGACCATGCATGGCCATGCCTTTTAGTTTGACAGTTCAAGAACATTCACCATGTTACAGGCCGACATTTTTTGTTTTACAAAAAAAAGCAAAAAGCCGTAGAAAGTTGGAAATCTATTTGAATTTTCTTAATTTATTTTTTTGTGATTTTATAGAAAATATGTTACGCAATTGGAGTGCAATGAAGCATTAATATGACTTTATTTATACCTATATTCAAGTTACTTGTTAGATAAAATGCCTATTTATTCAATCGTAAAACTGAGTAATAAGAACGAACACGAAAGAAAATTTTAATTGTAGCTAAATAAAGTTCAAGTTTAAAGCAATTTTAAAATTTTATAAGTCCAATATAATCGTGTAGGTACCTTTCTGGATAGTAAAATATTGCTAATAAATAGTGTAACAAGACCATTAACGAAGCTGAAAGGCACTTGTTCTGCCCATCATTGCGATCATTTCTTTGTTCTACACCATACCTGGGAACCTTCTTGGTACGGAGATATTGGGGGACAAAGTTCCAACTTTTAAACTCCTTCACGACCCCCGTATAGTTCGGTTCAAACTTTATGGCGGCTCGGAAGTTAGCTGCGAGTAATGGTCTGCGCATTATACAGTCAATACGATGCGTCCCCTGCGCCCCGCTGATACCTAAAATGGTGTTCTGCGCTGCTTTACGTTAACTGTTCCGATCCGCAATCAAGTTTGTACCGTTATACCTGCGCTGACCGTCACTCGCAGCTAACTTCAGAGCCGCCTTAAAGTTTGAACCGAACTTTACTATTCAATCGATCCACCAGCACAATGTTTTGAGTACGTTACATTGAGTCCTACTGTAAAACGTGAATTTTCAACCCAAAAAAAAGTTGTTTCCCAGCAAAATTTTTTGCGTAAAGTTACTTAGTTTGATGTACAGAATGCTTGGTTGACGGCTTCGTGAAGGGTCCTGTTACACCCTGTATAAAAATGATTACTCGAACTTCTAAATACATACATGCATTGACTTTTATATCCTCATTAATTATAGTTATATGTATTACCTACTAGCTGTTGCCTGCGGCTTCGCTCGCGTGTTGTCCGCAAATTATCCCACGGGCACGTTGCAATTATAGCCTATGGCACTCGGGGAATGTAGCTTCCTACAAGTGAAAGAATTTTCAATATCGGTACAGTAGATCCAGTGATTACCCCCTACAACCTCACAAACTTTACCTCTTTATAATATTAGTAATAGATTTAAAACTGCTTATATTAAATAAAACAAAAGCCAAAAGTTTAAAAACCTTTTTGCAACACAATGAAACCCAAAAAAACACAATCATAAAATAAAGACGCTACCGTACCAAACAAACAAACTAATAACAATTCGTTCAAACTCCATTCTATCGTTGTTCACTCAATGAAAACCTTTTCATGAGTTTCAGACACAAATATTTACGTTTTCAAGACATTTGAAGACGATGTTGAAGTTTATTCGGGAGGAGTAGTATTGACCGCGGCTTTGCCCGCTTAGATTTTTGATTTTTTCGTTCAAACCACATCTTATTTTACGCTTTCTAAAGTTGGTTGTTTTATTTAACTTGACATAACTACACATTGACATTACTTGACTTAGTATGTACATGATTGTATCAAAAGCATAAAATAATTTAAGGGCGTCAAAAAGTTCGTTCGCATCGTGCATCGCTGACAACGGGGAAAGAGCCCAGAAGGCTGGCAATATTAATTACCACGTTGGTATAGCATTTAGAGGCTTCTTTAACAAAATAAATACTTCAGTACGTTTTGTGTACACCTATGGCTTGTCATTGGTTTGTTACATCTTAGAGGAGTACAAAGATGTAAGCCAGTGAAAATAAGCAAACAGACAGACAACCATTGTCACATTTATAATATTAGTAGGTATCGATAACATTGTCTTTTTGATCGATTCAATATTGAGTTAAGTTTGTTTAGCAACTGGTAAGTACTTGGTGAGGTCTTTGGACGAGCAATTTTATAAATAGCGACTTTTTAGGGTTATCAAAAGTTTTTGATATTTCTTAAAAATATTGTTTTGTTTTTAATTAATGTTATAATCATTGTCATCTGACAAAAAAAAAAAAAACAAATTTTGTTTGGGTTTCAATCTAATCGGATGCAATTAAATACTAGTATTTTGTATGGAGCGACTGACTATCTGACCTCCACAACTTAGTATCTGAAAACATAATAGCCATAGGTATGCCCTTGGAGGTGGAGTTGCGGCCACCAGCCCGTTATACAATACATCATCATCTGCCTAGCCTTTTCCCAAATATGTTGGGGTCGGCTTCCAGTCTAACCGTATGCAGCTGAATACCAGTATGTGACATGGAGCGACTGCCTATCTGACCTGCACAACCCAGTTAGTACTGGGTAATACGATATCACTTGGTTAAGACTGGTTGTCAGACTTTTTGGGTAACTGACTACCTGTAGCGACTATCAAAGATCTTCAAATGACAGCCGGGACCAACGGCTTAACGTGCTTTCCGAGGCACGGAGGAAACTCGGTATGTAATGGGCTGTCACCCATCCACAGACCAACCTAGGGAAGCACGGCTTAGTCTAAAGATCAAAACAAGCGGCTGTTATTATTTGCCAATCTATACTAATATTATAAAGCTGAAGAGTTTGTTTGTTTGTTTGTTTGTTTGTTTGAACGCGGTAATCTCAGGAACTACTGGTTCGAATTGAAAAATTCTTTTTGTGTTGGTTAGCCTATTTATCGAGGAAGGCTATAGGCTATATATCATCACGCTACAACCAATAGGAGCGGAGCATCAATGACAAATGTTGCAAAAACGGGGAAAAATTATTCTCTTTGATAGCTTCCGTTGCGTGCGCTGCGTCAACGGTTAAAGTTGCACAAATATAATGTAGCAGGGAATTATTCCTCTTAAAAAGGTCTCAAAAAAAGTCCGCGATGGCACATGCCTATCTTTTAAGGTTGACTCACAATAACCATTTTTATGATTTTAAAATTTGGTCAAAATTAATGTTTTATTTGCGAAGGTGTTTTTACCGACATAGTATTAATCCTTATCAAAATAAATATGTTAGTCATCTTTAGCATTCAATTGTGACCAAAATTGACCTTTACACTATTCAATTTAGATGAATATTTTAGGAGATATCACAGTTTTAAAATAACTCCACATCAAAATAATGACCCGCGCGCGCTGCGAGGCGGGTGTTCATGTTGTTGGGAAAACCAATGTGATTAGATTCAATGCACAAATATTGTGGGGAACTTAGAGAAGGTTTTAGTTTTTGTTTCATGCTGTAATCAGTGCTCTCTATCAAAAGATTTATAAATTTAAAGTGTTCAAGAAGAACTTACCATCATTGTGTAAGATACATGCAACGACATCTATTGCACCAAAATGGTACTAATTAATAAAAATGTGCTCACAAGATAACTTTTAAATCGGGTCTGAGGGCAAAAAGTACTCTAGATTAGTCTACATGACGCTGTAACCCTGTAGAGTGTGTGTTCGATCGCTTTACATGCATTATATTTTAACGGTTAAATTTCGTGCTCGATAGATGGCGCTATTAATTTCACTCCATTTTCTGAGTCGCGGTGTTAAGTTTTCCGTGAAAGAATGACCCTCGCCCGTGTCAAATGTTCAGGAAGATTGGTTTATTAACCAACGAAACAAAAAGAAGAGGTTCTCAATTCGACGCGTCTATATTTTTTTATTTTATGTATGACCTGACCACGCATAACTTTTTACAGAGAAGTCATACATGATCTTTTGTTTTTTAAATTGAGAAATCATGTTTGGGCTCATTTCCTGCACCTTGATGAGAACTTTAGATCTAGCTGGAGTATGACGTCATCGAAGGTCTGACGATGGAGACGGAAGGCACTTGCAAGAGGTCCTCAAGAGTTTGCAGCAACAATAACGTGTTTGGGCTCAATTCATGCACCTTGATGAGAACTTTAGGCCTTGCTGAAGTATGACTGTCATCGACGGTCAAACGATAGAGACAAATGGCAGTTGCAAGCGGTCCTAAACAGTTTGCAGCAGGTATAATGTTATTGGGCTCATTTCATTCACTTTGATGAAAACTTTAAACCATACTGAGTTGTCAGTATGACTTTCATCGAATGTCTGACGATGGAGAAGGAAAGCAGTTGCAAGTGGTCCTTAAGAGTTTACAGCATCTATATCGTGTCTGGGCTCATTTCATGCACCTTGATGAGAACTTTAGACCTAGCTGGAGTATGACTGTCATCGAAGGTCTGACGATGGAGACGGAAGGTAGTTGCAAGAGGTCCTCAAGAGTTTACAGCATCTATATCGTGTTTCGGCTGATTTCATGCACCTTGATGAGAACTTTAGACCTGCCTGGAGTATGTCTATCATCAAAGGTCTGACGATGGAGACGGAAGGCAGTTGCAAGAGGTCCGCAACAGTTTACAGCAGTTTTATCGTGTCTCGGCCCATTTCAAGAACTTTGATGAGAACTTTCGTTCTAGCTGGTGTATGATTGTCATCGAGTGTCTAAAGATGAAGACGTAAGGCTGTCGAGGGTCGCGGGCCTGTGGACAGTGAGTAATGGGCTAGCTCGCCATCCGTCCGTCTTATGACGACAGGCCGTGGTGACGGCGCGTTCGTGTCCCACGCGCGCCTCGAAGAGATGTCAGCAAACGGGAAGGGATCCGAGAGTTGAGTTGCGGGACTGTTCGAAAGAGATACCGCGGCCCTGGTACGCAAAGGGCAACAGAAGAAACGTGGGTGGATTTTAGTCAGTACAAGTCTGACAATCCCTTCCGCTCCGTCCAGAGTGGGAGGGGTCATTTGATGATTATCCATCGGTAATAGTATATATATAATAGGGATTTACTCCTTTTGAGAGCTTCCGTTGTGCGTGAACGGTTAAAGTTACGCAATTATCATGTATGTCGGAATTGTCCCTCTTAAAAAGCTCTAAAAAAATATCCGCAATGGCCATATGTCTAACTTTTAAGGTTGACGCACACTCTCTCTAACCTCTCTTTCTTTTATGTACGCACACACGCAGACGAAGTTGCGCGGGTCAGCTAGTACAATATAATACAACATAATAGCCATAATACAATACAATACAACATAATAGCCATAATACAATACAATACAACATAATAGCCATTGGTAAAGTCAGATAGACTACCCGTAACTTGGAGAATTTTGGCAAAAACTGTAATTGCAGGAAAAGAAAAAGACTCTAATATAATGCCCAAATATTATTGCACGTTGGATGTTCAACACTTGACTTAGCTTTTTTTTTATTTGTGACAAATCCCCCCACACTATTCCCAAGCCACTGCAACTCCTGAAAGCCAGAATCAACAGTGGCGACCACCAGCAAAAGCGCCGAGATAATGAGGCTCGACGAAGTCCCAGAGAAATAATTTAACTGTCTTGGATCCCGCAACGAAATTAACAACTATTTATTAAACTTTTTTCGTATAGGTAGCTTGTGACAAAAAAAAAAACATTCTGCGAAAACAAAACCGACTCAAAAAAACACTAAAAAAGTCTAAAATAACTTGACTTTCGGAAGTCGGTGGCAAAAAAGATACAAACAAAGACACTGATTTTTATTTTACCCTTTTTAGTATTAGTATACAACTAAAAGTCAAGTTATTTTAGACTTTTTTAGTGTTTTTTTGGAAGTTTTTTTTTTCTCGGCGCTTTTGCTGGTGGTCGCCACTCTTGATTCTGGCTTTCAGGAGTTGCAGTGGCTTGGGAATAGTGTGGCGGGATATGTCACAAATAAAAAAAGTTAAGTATACCGCACAAATACTTGTCATAAATTATTTTTTACATTGTAACTAAAAGTTAGTTAAAATACTCGTCAAGACGAATCAAACGAGCCCAAACTCGATGAAAGTTTTGTCGTTTTATAAAGGAGTTCCTATGGCCACCGTCCAACTCCATCATCAGACACTGGATACCATTTAGGACCAAAGTACTCGTCAAGACGAATCTTACGAGCCCAAACTCGATGGGGTTATGTCGTTTTATAACGGAGTTCCTATGGCCACCTTCCAGCTCCATCATCAAACCCTGGTGACCATTTAGGACTAAAGTATGTTAGTATGTAACAAAACAGTACAACTGCTACCGCCATCTATTTACCAATGTAGGTAATATAATGACAATAAATTAGTCTATTGAAAACCACTAGCCTGTTTTATTAAAGTACTTGTCAAGACGAATCAAACGAGTCAAAACTCAACGGCGGCGTTGCGTCGTTTTATTACAGAGTTCCTATGGCCACCTTCCAGCTCCATCATCAGATCAGCTCTATGTCATCATAATATTGCATTGTCTCGCGATATACACATGCGTGAAAAAATTACAGCTCAATCAGAAATCGGGAAGTGTGTCAAATTTAACTAGCAAGTATCACGCGACGTCGCGTGATGTACATCAATGCGACGTCGCGTGATGTGACAATGAACGTGAGGAAAACAACCAAATTCCTAAACCGATTTTGATGAAATTTATATGCGACTAATCGGGAAGCATATCCTTTTAGATGAAAAAAGATTTTTTCAAATCGGTTTACAAATGACGGAGTTATGAGGTAAAAAACATTTAAAAAAAAATTCAACCGAATTGAGAACCTCCTCTTTTTGAAGAAAGTCGGTTAAAAAGAGAGATAAATATAGTGAAGGAGGAAAACAAAGAGATAAATAAATAAACACAACCATAATATTATTGTCTCAGAATATTTTTCTTCCTTCTTTTTTGAGAAAATTTGTTTTTTAAACACCATAATTTGCAATTCAAATGTCAAAGTCAAAGTCAAAGTCAAAACATTTATTGCGAACTAAGTGTACAATGTGGTCTTATGTTAAGTTGGTACTTTTGACTTAGCAGCCTTTTACAAGCATTGCAATTTATCATTCGCCTGCCCTTATTATCATCCTAAATTAGCATGCATTAAACATTGTTATTACTTAATTACTTTCTTTTATATTAGTACAATTAGATAGAGAATTTTAGTTGTGTCAAAATTAATTAATTTAATACAATTATTCAGCAACATTAATGTCATCCTTTTCAGGTACCTAGTACAAATTATATTTTTTTTTAAGGAGTTAGAAATGATAGACTATATCTTATTGTTTGTATAGGACAGATCGCCACTTTTTTACATGAGAAAAAATCGTTATTTTATGCTAGACTCTAAATATTCTTTTACTGAGTAGAAACATTTTTGGATTAGGTATAGTTTTAGCCTTTTTTGGAATATTGTTACAGATTTTTCAGTTTTAAACATGTTGGGCAACTTATTATATATTTTTATTGCCATATAATATGGGCTATTACTTAGCATTTTAATTCTTGAGGATGGAGCGCATAACCTCTTTTTATGGCGAGTGTTGACGTTGTGTGTATCTTCAACTTTAGTGAATTTGTCGATATTTTTGAAAACAAATACGCAAATGTCAAGTATATATATTGACGGCAGAGTTAGAATCTGATACTCTATGAAGTATGGTTTGCAGGTCTCCGTATTATCTATTTGGGCTAGAATTCTTATACACTTCTTTTGTATTATGAATAGTTCATCTACGTTAACACTATTTCCCCATAGCATGACTCCATATCGCAGCCATGAGAATGCGTACGAGTAGTAAGCAGCCATAGCTGTTTGTGTGTTAGTGCTTTGTTTAATTTGGAAAAGAGCGTAAGAGAATCTGGAGAGTTTTGTTTTTATGTGTTCTATGTGTGACTTCCAGTTAATGTGTGTGTCAATATTTATGCCAAGTAGGCTAAATGTATTAACTTCTTGTATTTGCGTGTTTCTGAATGTTGTGTTTAGATTGAGAGGTGATTTTTTGTATGATCTAAATTGTATTATTTTAGTTTTATTACTATTAATTTCCAAGTTGTGGATCTGGAGCCAAGTATCTACAGTTTGGAGTGTATCTTGTATTTGTAGACTAGGGTTATTTACGTTACCACACTTAATTAATATTGAAATATCGTCTGCAAATAGTACTGGTAAAGCGTTTTCCTTATCTAATATTTTGGGAAGGTCATTAATATAAATTAAAAATAGTGGGCATCCTAATACACTTCCTTGTGGAATTGAGCAAGTGATTTGTTTTTTTTGTGATCTAACTGCTTTGATCTCATTTTTATCGTGGTCATAATTTTCAATTTGTACTATTTGTGTCCTATTATGTAAATATGATTTGAACCACGAATAAGCTGGTCCTCGTATGCCGCAACCATATAGTTTCGTGAGTAAAATGTCATAGAGGACCTTGTCGTATGCTTTTGTCATGTCTAGCAGTAGCCCAATTACATATTGTTTGTCGTTTATATGTTGTAGCGCTTGTTGAACATATTTATAAACTGCTAATGTTGTCGATCTACTTTTTCTAAATCCATTTTGTGCGTCGTCAAGAATATTAAACTTTTCTAAGAACATATAAAGCTGATTGCACATAGCTTTTTCAAATATTTTGGAAAAGGTTGGTAGCAGTGCTATGGGTCTATAATTGCTTGGGATATGCTTGTCACCTTTTTTATGTATTGGTTTTACTAAAGCTACTTTAAGTGCGTCTGGAAATTGGCCGTCTTGGAAGCTTTGATTGACCAAAAACATTAGAGGAATAGAAAGTTCTATTGCGCATTGCTTTAATAAAATTGGTGGAATGTCATCGATACCGCAGCTATGTTTATTTTTAGTTGACCTTATTATATTTACTATCTCTTTTTGGTCTACCGGGCGAACATACATTGAACAAGTAGATGGGTTGACCACGGGGTTTCCAATGTTATTGGTCGAGTTAGTTGTTTGATTTTGCCCTACCGTCGCAAAGAATTCGTTAAATCTGTTGGATACACTGAACGGGCATTTTATTTCTTTATTGTCTATCTTCAGTGATATATTTTCACGTCTATTTATTTTTGTCTTCCCTGTTTTTGTATTAATTATATTCCACATCGTCTTTACCTTATTGTCAGATTTTTGCATTTGTTTAATATATGTTATTTTTTTTGATTTTCTAATAGTCAATTTTAATATTTTACTAAATAATTTATAGTGTTTTTTTATGACACAACTTTTGGTTTCATTAAAAATAGTTCTTAACACTCTTTTATGTTCGCATGATTTTTTGAGACCTTTAGTAAGCCATCCTTTTTTTGGTTTGCTTTTTATTTTTATTTTCTGCAATGGAATATATTTATTTAGATTGTGTTCTATTATTTTACTGAAGGATTCGTAATTTGTGTGCACAGTATTATTTTTATTTAGTATAGTTTCCCAAATTTCTGATTTTAGAGAATTTTTAAAACATTCGACGTTATTTTTTGTAAATAATCTTTTTTCGGTATACCAAGTTTTACTATTGTTATTTGATAAGTAGTCTACGTTTAACTGAACATTTATTGCCTTATGGTCCGATAGTCCATAATCATTGACAGTTGCTTTGTTTATAAGAGGTGGGTAGTTTGTAAACAGTAGGTCAATGCAGGTGGATGTTGTCTTGGTTACTCGTGTTGGTTCGCGGATTATTTGTTGCAGGTTATATGTTTTCATAAAGTTTAAGAACTCTAGAGTCTGTTTATTTTTATTGTACACGTTTATATTAAAGTCTCCTCCTATTATTAAGTGTTTATGTGATTTTTTTATATTTAATTTATGTAAAACTTTCCCCAATTGTTGAAGAAATATATCAAAATGACGGTCTGCTCTATAAAGTCCTATAAAAGTACAGTTTAGTTTGGGAACATCAATAGCACTTAATTCTATTACATACTCCTTTGAATGATTTACAATGTCTATTCGTTCAATAACATCTAATGAGTCTTTAACAATAATACAAACTCCTCCGCCTTCGCGGGTTTTGCGACAAAAAATGGACGCTATTTTATATCCCTGGGGCAATATAGATTCACAATAATTTTCATTTTTCCACAATTCGGATAGTGAGATGAAATCAATTTCAGAATCTAAAAGTAATTGTTCTATTAATTCTACTTTGTTTCCGATGCTTTGAATATTTTGGAAAATTAGTGTGAACCTAGTGAGTTGACCTTTGTTTCCTTGTACTCTGTGTCGTTGGTGCAATCTGATGTTAGAGAAAAAACTGAGAGCCGTCACCTAGTTTCCCTTCTGTTTTTGAATGACCCTCTTGTTCGAGATCGTAGTCATCGTTGGTCATAAGGTTTACAGCAATTATATCTTCCATTTGCCGTTTTATATCGTCAAATATAGTACGCATTCCATTGTTATTCAGTCTTCCTGTCAAATTGCTAAACATGCTACTGTCATACGTGAGATGTAGGTTAGAGTCCAATAGGTATGCATGTAAATGTGTCATTATATCTAGATAAAGTAAGTTCGCAAAGTTTTCTACTCGCCAGTTGAACAGATTTGAACTGCTATTAAACTTAAACGTAGGTAGGCATAGAATAATATTTGTATTGTCAATTTCTTTCAAGTTGTTTCTTATGTCATAGATTAAATCGAAGTAGTCATTTGTTGTTTTGAAGTCGTCTTCTCCAATTAATATTATACAAAAATCTTCCTTAGTATAGTCTTTAAGCATGTTTTTTATTCCCCTGAGTAGTTGTTGGATTCCGCAGTTTGTTTTTAGGTAATGATAGATATTATAATTGTTTAGTTTTTCCTCTGCAATCGATAATACTTTATTAGATTTGTTGGTACTGATGATACAAAGTTTATTTTGTTTGCTTTGATTGTAGTGCACTGTAGTTATCGAATTTGTTTCTGGTGCATTTGAAACGATTGATTTGCTGATTTCATCTAAATCTTGGTTTACTGTTGTTTTTAATTTTGGGGAACTGCATGCCATGTCTTTAGAATGTTCATTTTGCTCAAGCAACTCCTGGTTAATACGCTTGAGGTTAGCATTTTCTAGCGATAGTGATTCTATTTTATTGTGAGCGCTGTTTAGTTCTGATGTTAATCGTTCAACTTGTTTTTTTAGTTGGATAGTTTGGTTGTCTTCGTCATCAGAAATGTCAGGTAAGCTTGTTGTGGTGCCATCTATAGGCGATTCAGTTGAAGTTTTACTTTCATTCGCAATACTAGTAGCGCTTGAGTCGGACTTAGTACGGTTGCGACGGAAGGTGATGTTATCTAAGAAATTCATTTTAGAATTTTTTAAAGTTTCCAAAAATATTTGCGTTTGCTGAGGTTTGAACCCGGAATCGCACGGCGGTGTCAGATATGGATCCTTACCGTAGCTAATTAGCCACTTGGTTGTTACTCACTGACGTCGAAATTGTCTACTGCTTTCTTCTTCGTACAAAATTTGAATCAAGAAAGTGCGTTACTGTGACTCATTGAGAAAACATTTTTGCCACACTATGACACTTCACTTTTGTTTTTGTATTGTTTGTTTTATTTAATTATGGTGGTTTTTTCACTATCACTGGTCATTTCGATGTTCGTCGATTGTCTTTATTTGATGTATTTACTTAGAATTTTACGTTTTTGACAACTTATTACTGAAGTTGACGATGATGGTTTTCGAGGCGTTTTATTATGATTTAACACGTCACAGTTCAGTCACTAATAATGTCACTAGAGCTTTAGATGTTTAAGCACATTTTTAGGTATTATTGATAAGAAACAAAGCACAATTTATAATTTTAAATTATTTTAAAACACGGATTCGAAGTGATCGTGGCAGCACTAGCGCCATCTCCATGTTCTGACAGAGGACCTATGTTATCTTAACTTCGGTCAGTATGTTAATGATTCGTTGTTGATTGCAAAAGATAATCAGAAACAGACACAGGAACAGGCCGAATGAAAGCCGAATAAGTCTAGTGATTGCTTCAGTCCGGCTTTGCTTTACACTCCGCGGAACTGTTCGAAAGAGGTACCGCAGCCCTAGAACGCAAGTGGCAAAAGAAAGAACATGGACATGGCCCGCCCAAGGTTCTGTGTACTAACACAAATTGTATTTTATCATATGTTTGTTAGTCCGTAAGGTATGAAGCGTATGATCACGTCTGCAATCGTCGAAGGGATGTTTCTTTAACCAGTTATGTTTTAGTCCCATGTTAAAGGGGGCTCATAAAGCTAGACTACTAGTACTAGTACACTTCTGCCTTACCCTTTGCGAATTGGAGGAATTACTCCTGCTTTAAGACATCATAGTAACTCCCCTGAATACCTATTCAGCTATAGCTACATACCTATGTACCTACCCATATTACACGATTTAAAACTTTATTCACGTTTACCTTAAATTTCCATTAGAAAGGCAGTACCTATGTAATTTCCTTAGCCTACAATTACACTGAAATTAAGAAAATTGCTTTCAGTAACTGTTGTTCGAGTAATTGGTAGGTACTGTAGAATTGGATTAATATAGGCCTAATAATCGTAGCGAGAAAGTTAGGCATTCTTTAGACTGACGATAGAATTTAATTAGGCTAAGAGCATTTCGTCGTCGAGAGAGGCTCTTTGTTTTTTTTTATTGCAACAGCCTCACGTGTCGATATTCAAGGGTAAGTGCTTGCCGAGGTTGGTCCGTGGAAGTGACCATCCTTTACTTACCGAGTTTCCTCCATGACTCGGAAAGCACGTCAAGTCGTTAGTGCCGGCTGTCTGATCTTTGACAGTCGTAACTGGTAATAAGAAACTCGAAAGTCTGACAACTAGTCTTAGAAAGATAGAAAATATTAATATTCTTTATTAACCGACTTCCAAAAAGGAGGAGGTTATATGTTCGTGTGTATATATATATATTTATGTATGTTACCTGATTTCTCCCCCAATTGTGGACCGATTCTCAAAATTATTTTTTTATTTGAAAGATTATACTTTTGAGGTAGTCCCATTTTAATTTGGTGAAGATCTGATGCTGATCTTCGGAGATATACTATGGAACTCTTCAAATTTTTGAAGAGTGAGAGAGAGAGACGGCAAATCTGTCGTGATTGCTGCAATCGCTTGGATGTTTATTGTTTAGACAACATCATGACGTAACATCACGCCTGTATGCTCTGAGGGGGTACGCAGATGAGTACAATACACCAAGATTTCCATTTATTGGGCATAAGCCCATTACCATGACATGTATTGTTCATCATCTGCATCATTTTCCCAACTATTTTGTGGTCGGCTTCCAGTCTTACCGGATGCAGCGGAATACCAATATTTTATACACACAATAGCCACAACATAAATGTTGATTGTAAATGTGTTAGTAAAAAATAATTTCTAAAACTATTAAGACATTCGCGTATGGTCATCATTATCTCATGACGCTGAGCTGATAAAGGAAGGTACAACTCTTTAACGGTTAGGAGTTAGGTGACTTCTTGTTCTAGAATAATGTATAGATAATGTGACTTGTCGATATCGATAGTTGATTTCTCTAGAGACAACAGAGTGAATGCTAGAAACTAGAAGTATTAATAATTTTAACCGACTTTAAGAAAAGAACTGTTGTTGTCATTTAGACGCCTATTTAATAATGTAAAATGAATTCATGGCGACATGGGAACAACTAAAAATGGAAAAATAAAAACTTTATGCAAAAAATAAAACCGACTTCAAAAAAAAGAAAAACAAAAATAACAAACCAAAACACAAAAAAGTGAAAAATTACTTTAGCTTCAGAAGCCGGTGACAAAAACACCAAATCAATCAAACAAAAGTCAAGCTTCAGAAGCCGGTGACAAAAACACCAAATCAATCAAACAAAAGTCAAGCTTCAAAATCGGTGACTTGTTTGATTGTATTTGTGTTTTTGTCACCGACTTCTGAAGCTTGACTTTTGTTTGATTGATGTGGTGTTTTTGTCACCGGCTTCTGAAGCTTGACTTTTGTTTGATTGATTTGGTGTTTTTGTCACCGGCTTCTGAAGCTAAAGTAATTTTTCACTTTTTTGTGTGTTGGTTTGTTATTTTTCTTTTTCTTTTTTATGGACACCATATAAATTACAGCAATCTGTAACAACCGGAGAGAGATCAGGCGCAGGGTATCATACCGCCAACTTCGAAACTTCGTGGCTGCTACTGAGAAATTCCTTATGGAAAAACCCAATAAAACTTAGCCCGACCTGGGAATCGAACCCAGTACCTCATGCTTAGCAATCCCGCACACGACTACTTGACCAAAGAGGTAATCGGACGGAAATTAATAATTTGTAAGAACAACCTTCAGACCATAACGCGTAGTTTGCGTGATACGTCACAATAAATACCATACCCTATACATATTATTAACAACAAAATTAATGATCCGCTTAAAACAATCAACACCACATTACTTCGGCAGTATTACCCCCAAAAATACCGTGAAATAGCTTCGAACACACAACTAGAAGCATTCCAAGCACAGTATAATTTATTAACCTATCAAAAAACTAACTTGATTGTTTATTTCTCGTAAATCTCGTACTATTCTGTAAAGTTCATTAGTTCACCTCCCTCAAGTGAGCGCGCACAATTCGAAAGCGAACTCATCTCATAACGAGACACCGTTCGAATTTCGAACGTGATGTTTAGAGAACAATACTACAGCAATCTTGTAGTAGTTTATATTCTGAATGAATGAATGATACATTTATTTGCAAGAATATAGGTAGTTAACATCAAGTTCTTAATATCTATTCGTTTCACTATATTCGGCATTTCGCCCATACAAATATTGAGATTTTACATTTTTCATAATATGCAGTACACATTTATTAATTAGCAATTATATTTAAATACTTATCATAATTAAAATTAAAATTACAAACCAATTATTAAAATTAATATAATTAGATTCATTTATAATAATAATTCTGATGATATAATAATATGAATCTGATATGCACGAGGTGCTGAGTACGATTCCCAGGTCAGGGAAATGCGTAGGATTTTTACATCCTCAGAAATTTCTCAGTAGGAGCCAAGAGACATGGTGTGCCCAATTGATGACAATTTGTTCGCCTCCAAAGACATTGAGCCTAAATACTCGTATAACTGGCGAAATGTGGATGGATATACTTTTGCTTTACCATCCGCAGACTAAGACTATGAACATCATCACAACGCTTGTAATCCCAGAAGGGTCAGGCAGAGGTGTACCTAATAGTACACCCACATTTCGCGAGTTATGTTTAAGTCCCATGTATTAGGGGACGAGCCTGTGGCCATCAACTTGTCACAAATCCTGACTCCGTGGCTGCTACTGAGAATTGCCTGATGAAAAAACCGAATAACACTTTGCCCGATCTGGGAATCGAACCCAGGACCTCATGCTCAGCTGCCGCGCTTGCGACCACTAGACCAACGAAAGCAGTCACTGTCTTCTACCAGACTATATGTGATGTAAGAACCTAGAGTTCGGATACGAACCCGCTTGATAGCAAATAAGCCTTATTATATGAGCAGCGTTGGCACAGTGGTGGCGACCCCGACTTACGAACAGTAAGTCATAGGTTCGAACCCAGGCAGGCGCATTCCTTTATGTAATTTATTTCATCACAACTGCTCTCAAAAACGATGAAGAAAAACGATCATCGTGAGGAAACCGGCATGTCCTAGAACCAAAAATTCGAAGACATGTGACATCTACAACCCGCACTGGGCCCGCGTGGTGGATTATAGCCCATTCGCTCTGATAGAGAGGAGGCCGTGTGTCCCAGCAGTGGGAACATTATAGGCTGATTATGCTATGATAGATTTGCAACAAAATATGGTCGCATTGTATACCTCTGCCTGCCATCATCTGCCTAGCCTATTCCCAACTATGTTGGGGTCGGCTTCCAGTCTAACCGGATGCAGCTGAATACCAGTATTTTACATGGAGCAACTGCCTATCTGACCTGCACAACCCAGTTAGTACTGGGTAATACAATACTCCTTGGTAAGAAAAAATCTACAATTGATAGCCGGGACCAACGGTTTGACGTGCTTTTCGAGGCACTGAGGAAACTCGGTATGTAATGTGTGGTCACCCATCCATGGACCAACCTAGGCAAGCGCAGCGTAACCTAAAGATCGATCCGAGCTGCTGTTATTATGTATCCACGAGCCACTCCTCGTCGTCTACTTCTGCTTACCACTTCGGAACAATAGGTATTATGTTATTCCTATCAAAATAATGCACTGTGTTACGAGTACGTACTCGTACAATGAGTAATTGTTTTGTTTTCTAAACATTGCGTGCTAGTTGACCGTTATTGTAGCTAGCAATTTACTTTTACGTGAATGTTCGATGAAATAGGTCATATGGATATGGTTTGATTTTATAATAACCGAATGGAAGTTAACTTTTTTATTTTAAACTAGCGACCCGCCCCGGCTTCGCACGGGTGCAATGTTATACATTATGAACCTTCCTCTTGAATCACTCCATCTATTAAAAAAAAAACGCATCAAACTCCGTTGCCTAATTTTAAAGATCTGATGTAGTGACTGTGATGAAACAGTGCTGTATCATGATGCTTGGCTCTGTCTGCTTGAACGGTTACGTGCAATGGAGTACAACAGTGAATTTACAAACGTACACAATTACACACACACATATACTCACACACTTGCATAAAAATTGTATGTTTTTCGAATAATATTTCATTTATTTATTATTTTTTTGAACACAGGGTACAGTGATGTTGTATAAAATGTTTAGTCCATCCTATGTTCCGCCGAAAGGCATGCAAAATAGTGTCACTGGTAAAATCTGGTAAAATCAAAATTAAGTTAATTATAAAACTACAAAATCTCAAAAACAATATCAGCAATAATTACAGTTGTCAAAATTAAATCAATTAAAATCTAAGTTGTACAATTTAATTAATAAATAGTACAAAATGTCATGAAAAAAAGAAATAAAATGTCAACAAAATTAAAATGATCAAAATAAAATTAATTATAACCGTACCAAATCAATAATAATACCAACAAAATCAAAAATTGACAAAAATTAGATTCAATTGTACAAAATTATCATATCAAAATGTATCATTGAGGTATTCATCGACAGAGTAATATGCCTTGTCATTCAATAATTTAAAAAGCTGACGTTTAAAATTATTTAATTTTAATTTCTTATTTAATATTTGTTATGGAGGAGCGGAGTCTCCCAATAAAGGCATTACTTGTTTAAAGGGGTTATTGTACATTCGCCACACAGTAAATTCGTCACATTTTGAAAACTCCATACATTGAAAGTAAATTCGCCACATGCATAAAAAATATGTATGTGTAAATTCGTCACAAGTCTTCGTAGGTACATAATATTTGCATAAAGTACTAGTAGCAAACAAAGTTATTGGTTTTTAGCGCTCGAAAGGAAAATGATTTCTAAAATATTTATTTTCTCCTGCGCTCCTGCACATGCTATCACGCGCTCGCTCGCTATATCTATCTCTTTCTAGCCGTACCGGTAAATGTATCGAAACTCATCGGTCCAGTCATCCAGTGACTCACTTGACCTTGTCGATGTGCTTCGACAATCCGCGACACCATAATTCTATCTTTTATATTATAGCAGGTAGTTTTCCACATACAGTGGATTTCGGATATAACGGCGATGAAGGGACCACTCTAATTTTGTCGTTATATCCGAGAGTCGTTACAGGCAATGTTGAAATGATTTCTGCCTTTTTTTTAACAGTAATGTGCTCTAGGAGTCATACTTATTCAAAAGTTTACTAAACGCAGTTGCTACTCAGAATATCACTTTATAACTGAACCATAAATTTAACTCCGAAACGTACATGCTTACCTACCTACTTAGCTAATATATTTTATAAACAAAAGATAAAGGTCTCTACAGTTGCTGACCATCTGTGTGTATGTAAACAAAAGATAGGAAAGCTCCTTGTGTCTTTGGCGGCCGGTTGCGGTCTCAATATCTTCATGGTATTTCTAGGAAATTGTTACAGATGATTCATTAAAAACAGTCGCTACACCCGATCTCGGAAATTATCAGGTAGTAACATAGGGCTTAATTTATTTAAAAAAAATAATAGAGATCCATATGAAAATTGCAATACTAAAATGTAACCCAAAGTAGCCAAATTTTGCCTATAAAATTCATTATTTGGCGTGCGCTGAGAAAACTATTGATGATACTTAAAAATTATTTACTAGACTTAGGTCACAATAGCAGCTTTTGTGTTCTAAAAATTAAATTAAAGTCAGCGACACCATATTCTATCTTTTGTATTTTAGCAGATACTTTTTTAGTACATAAAAGCTAATATGGCTTTTATGTACAAAAAAAGTATTTTTCGACATATTGAAGTTTCAAAATAAAATTATATCAAAAAAATATTATTCTACGCGGGTCAAATAGTCAAATAAATTATACTTATATCATGCAAATTAGCCGAGCTATCACAATTTTCGCGAACGAATTCGCGGGCGAAGTGCTAGTGAAAAATAAAGAAATAATGTTTTATTCTACTTATCGTTTGATTTTTCTGCTGTCTGTACGGGAATAAACAATATGGCGGATTTTTCTTCATGAAAATAGAACTGTGGCGAGTTTACACATACTTTTTTTCGTGGCGAATTTACTTTGTGGCGAATCTCAATAACCCGTTTAAAGGGAGGCTCCAATCACTAATTCTATTATGGTAAAATACCTATGTTGAAGAAATAAATGATTCTTGATTTTTATATTTTTAGAAACATTCTTTGATATTTGACAGCCGATACAGATAAGAACTGCGAACCGCAGCGCAGGCGACAACCGTAGCCCAATCGCAGAACAGATAACAATAACGAACCTTTGTTCTTTGTTAATCTATGAAAATGGTGTCAGACGGCAATATTGTAACCAACGGAACGGCTTTCATTGAGGTAAATAGAATTACTGGACTGTCCTGTTTTTGATTCCCGGTTGGGGCAAAGTGCTATTGGGTTTTTCCATCAGGAATTCTAGATTTGTGCCCGGTTGATGGCAATAGGCTCGCCCCCTAATACATAGGACTTAAAACATAACTGTCGAAATTTCGGTGTACTACTAGGCTAGGTACACCTCTATCATTAACCCTAGAAATGGAATATTTACCATGTTTATTGTTCATTTTGAGTTCCCGATATTTCGGCGCTGCTGCAAGCACCACCTCATAGGTACACCTCTGCATAACCTTACGGGGATTATAGCCGTGATACTATTATTGTTATGTTATAAATGGGAAATAAAAAGGTTAATTTTATGAGACTTTAGTTTAAGAAGCCATATCCATAATTATATCTTTATTCCTCCATCAAGAAAACCATCCTATAATTAATTTTCACTCCAATCCATAATACACAGTAATATTTCACAAAGGAAATCATTTTTGTACTCTTTCCCCCTTTTGAGTCCATTGTCAGCTAAGCCCCTTTCTTCAAATAGCGTGAGTTGAGGATAAAACATGCTTTTGTGTGTAAAAAGGAGAATTTATCGGAATTTCCTTTTGCATTTTTTCTTTTGCTTGTTCATGACTTTACCCGAACAGCTGTATTGATCGTTTGTGAGACAGCATTGGGTTCATTGGAGTATTGCATACACTAAATAATATTGATAGCATAAGCGCAGATAAGATAGATAGTTACATAGATAAACCATTTATTTAGTGCACCCGAAAGACACAACACCCAGGACCACATTAAATGATACAATGTACATGAATATATACAGCGTGTAACAGAAAAGGTATAATCATATGGAATACTGTGGTACGGACCGTTAAACCGTAAAAAATAATCAGCTGCCCCATACCAAATTTCAATACCTACTCGACCCAAATGTATGGGACAGCTGATTATTTTTTTACGATTTCGATGGTGGTCCCATAGAGAAAGTTGTTCAGTTTGATGGTCCGTACCACAGTATTCCATTTGATTATACCCTTTCTGTTATTTAGAAAAACAAGATGCCAATACACAAAAAGGAAAACATAATTTACGAAAGAACTATAGTCACACCATGACAAACTTCAAGTCACAGCATAATCAGCCTATAATGTTCCCACTGCTGGGACACACAGCCTCCTCTCTAGAGGGAATGGGCTATAATCCACCACGCGGGCCCAGTGCGAGTTGGTAGATGTCACATGTCTTCGAATTTTGGTTTTAGGACATGCCGGTTTCCTCACGATGTTTTCCTTCACAATGTCGAGAGCATTCGTTACGAAATAAATTACACAAAGTAATGTACAAATAACTACCTGGGTGAACCCACGACTTACTGCTCGTAAGTCGGGCCACCTCCGCGGGCCTGTGGACGGTGAGCTATGGGCTAGCTCGCCGTCCGTCCGTCTTATGACGACAGGCCGTGTCGACGGCGCGTTCGTGTTCCACGCGCGCCTCAAAGAGAGTCAGCAAACAGGAAGGGGTCCGTAAGGGCCGACGCCTGCCAGGGTTGCGGGACTGTTCGAAAGAGATACCGCGGCCCTGGAACACAAAGGGCAAAGGAAGGAACATGGATGGGTTTTAGTCAGTAGAAGTCTGACACTCCCTCCTGCTCAGCCCAGAGCGGGAGGGGTTATTTGATGATTTCCCATCGATAAAAAAAAAAAAAAAAAAAAAAAAAGTCGGGCCACCTCTGCTCTAAATATCGAGAGTCGATATATAGTCAGTACAAAGAACATAAATACAAAGTTAGACCCTCATAGCGTCATTCTATAAACCTCGCTTTGTAATTCGAATGGTGCCTCGTTGCAAATCCCCGATGACTTACTTTAAAAACAAATGAATTGGCTTTCGAATTGTGTGCGCTCACTTGAGTGAGGTGAACTATTGAACTTTATAGAATAGCACTACTGCAGTTAGTTGTGTTCTAGTTAGTTATGAAAAGGTGCAGATCGATAGAATGTAGGTAAACTATTATTAATCGTCTGCAGACTTCTAGTTAAGTTATAACTTTACACTGACGCTTGTTAAGCTTAAAACGAAAATTAACTTAGTTTAAGTCAAGTTTAATTGAAATTACCAAAGTTAAGGAGAAATTTTGATTTTCAGAGGCTTAAATATTAATCTTAAGCACATGTTTTTATTAAATTAGCTAGAAAAGCATTAAGGGCTGAAGTTTTTGTTTAATATTAAAGTAATCTTTTAGTACTTTCTGGTTAAAGGGGAATGTCAAAGTAAGATTGTCAATATTAGTTCTTTTAAAGTATGATAAATTGAATAATCAACTTTTAGAACAATAATGTCATAACTTTGAAATCAGCACATATTTTCCCAAGAGATTGGCTCTTGGTGAAGAGATATTATGTCTTTTTTTATATTTATAGAGGCCGCAAAATTCCATTTCAAGGTCGTCTAAACTCATTCAGTCTCTTGCTCTTATTCCAATTTATTCGTAGTCGGCGCAGCATGTCTTCTTCTTCAATACTTCTCTATTCCAGGACTTATGTTGCACTCAGGAACACACAACCCTCTCCAAAGAGACTCGTAGCACATCACTCTTTGTTTTGTATTTTACTCTCTTCCTCTTATTACTTCGAGCTTTTACAAAGTTGTAGTGCGTAAGTGTAATTTAATATTATAATATTAACGATGTGAGCCTGGAGATCTGTCTTACAGGTCTCGAACCCAGTATAGACTCTCAGCTCTCACAAAGGTTTGAATCTGCCTGTACCCTAGACACTATGATCCAAAGTTGTACCTTTTTTGAGTTTTTTTTTTTTTATTGTCTTACTCGTTATCGCAGTCACGTCCTTACTAGCCATGCCATCCTTCACATAGTCCATCCATTGTTTCTTCGGTCTTCCCCTAATCATATAGTCGTCCATATTCATAATCAAAGTTTTTCACATTGCTCCGCATCAAATATCCCATGCCTGTTACCTAGTTGTTGCTAGTTGCTACCAAACAACTGCTGCTGCAGCTGCTGCTGCTACTGTTGTTGTTGCTGTTGTTGTTGCTGTTGTTGTTGCTGCTGTTGTTGTTGCTGTTGTTTTTGTTGTTGCTGTTGTTGTTAGTTGTTGTTGTCTAGTTTCTCAATGCCAGGATTTGTGTCCAGATAATTGTAATAAGCTTGCCTCTATTAAATTGAACTTGCCAGATTTGCTACATGTATTATACAGAGTGTAAACGGGCCCTTCATAGAGCCGTCAACCAAGCATTCTGTACATCAAACTAAATAACTTTACGCAAAAATTATTGCTGGGAAACGACTTTTTGGTGGGGTGAAAATTCACGCTTTACTGTCGGACTCAATGCTACGCAGTCAAATGATTGCGCTGATGGATGCATTGAATAATAGTAAGGGGGTCGAGTTGGTACTTAAAGTAAAGAACTAAAATTAAAAACTATATACAGCTTGTAACAGAAAGGGTATAGTTATATGGAAGACAGAAAAGGAATCGTAAAAAAATAATCAGCTGTCCCATACATTTGGGTCGAGTATGGGGCAATTGATTATTTTTTTATGATTACGATGGTGGTGCCATAGAGAAAGTTGTTCAGTTTGGTGGTCCGTACCACAGTCTTCCATATGACTATACCCTTTCTGTGACACTTTGTATATATATATATATATTTTAATTTGTGATAAATTGAAACCCTGACCTCCAACATCTCCGTCACTAGAAGGTTCTAAGGTATAGTCCTGGACCAAAGAATGCAATCGCAATGACGGGGGAACTAGGTATTTTTACACCCATTAAATACAGCTCTGCATAACCCTTGAGGGAAAACAAATTTGGTAGCATGCTGTGTTCAAAAAGGCTTGACCGTAAGTCGACCCAACAATCAAAATAGCTCAGAAAAGTCTTATAGTAGTCATATAGTCTTCTTTCCATCACAGTAACAAATAAAATCTTTCTACAACAATATTGTAACATAAAAGTCTAGTCTGTAATATAGAACAGACTCAGAATTTAGGTCGAAAGGGTATGGCCCATGTTTCTAATGTGACCATACGTTCCGATTTCAGGGGATTAGAGCGAAATGAAAACCCTGTTTTCGTATATATTTCTGGATGAAATGTACTCGTAATGTGACTATGGCCTACTTTGGAATATTTGTGGATATTATTGGAATTTTTTTTTAACGTAATGCAAGGGCGGCTGATACTTTTTATCAAGGACTTAAAGATTTTGTCCTAATGTGAGAAAATAATAAACTAATTTTATTTAGTACTAGCGACCCGCCCCGGCTTCGCACGGGTCAATGTTATACATATAAACCTTCCTCTTGAATCACTCTATCTATTAAAAAAAACCGCATCAAAATCCGTTGCGTAGTTTCAAAGATTTAAGCATACAAAGAGACATAGGGACAGAGAAAGCGACTTTGTTTTATACTATGTAGTGATGACTAGCTGTTGCCCGCGGCTTCCCTCACTTTTTGGTCGGCAATTATTCCACGGGCACGTTGTAAATACAGCCTATAGCACTCGGAGATAATGTAGCTTCCTACTAGTGAAAGAATTTTCAAAATCGGTGCAGTGATCCAGAGATTACCCCCAACATACAAACTTACAAAAAAAATTACCTCTTTATAATATGAGTATAGATTACAAACAAATTTTACCTCTGTATAGTATAGATGTTGTATTCTGTTTTTTTTTTTGTTTTTGTACGTACCTACAGTACCACAAATAGTAAAATTTCTCCAATGATTTTGAACCATAAAATGTTGGTGGTTAAGTTCAAAATCGAATGAGACAATTGGACAGTTTGTAGTAACTTGATGCACTAGCGACTATACATAAATATAGACAGAAGAAAGAACATACAATACGTACGAAGATGATGATAATTTCTAAAGAAATCCGTTTCAGCTTAATTATGTACCTGCGAAAGACAAAAATTACTTTTAATAAATTATTTAAGTAGAAATGTTGTTTAAATCAGTCATTTGACACAGAAGCAAGAAACCTTAGCATAAAGATCATTCACATATTTTTATTATTAAATACTTCGTCAATAGAAACTCATTGGAAAGGTTTTTCTTTCAAATTAAAAAAAAAATACGATTTATTTTTAAACGACAGGGCTTGACAAATTACGTGGCAATCATTAGCTCTTGAAATACGAAGTACAAAGGAGAAAAAGGAAATCGTCTTTTTTTTTTGATTAAGGAAAGGTTCTGGTAAAAATGATTCAATTCATTTTATTTAAAGTAACTGGTAATTTTAAGATACAACTACGGGTCATTGGAGAATCGAAATAAAAATATGGTAGTTTCTTTGTACATACGAACATACATGACATCACGGCCGCTATCCCCGAAGGATTAAGCAGAGGTGTTATAGTACACCCACATTTCACTAGTTATATTTAAGTCCCATGTGAGTTAAGAAATATAGGAATATTAAAAGGCTACGACATATTCTATTTTTTTTTATTTGGAATCCTTCAGTGCTATTCTGTAAAGTTCACTAGTTCACCTCACTCAAGTGAACGCACACAATCCGAAAGCGAACTCATTTGTTTTTAAAGTAAATCATCGCTGATTCACAACGAGACACCGTTCGAATTTCGAAATGATGTTCAGAGACAACATCTGGGGGCCTAAAATGTCAGCTTTACCAGAATCATAATAAGAATCACGTTAAAAATTTAAAATTCTTAAAATTGGCTTTCATCGTTATGACCACGTATTAAGTCCATTTTAAGAATTTTACATTTTTAACGTGATTCATATTATGATTCTGAAAGAGCAGCCATTTTAGGCCCCCTGGACTGGTGCAGGTATAGTTCACAATTCTTGTTGTCAAGCTCTTTAGAAATTCTTTAAATTAAAAATATGTTCACGTACTGGAAGCTCCTTAAAATTCATCTCACCACGTTTTAAAATAAATATTTATTTGGGTATTTTCACAGCAAGTTTTGTGATAAAAATGTCAATATTCTGTCACAGATGGCTAGACTGAAATCTATAAAATTTATGACTTGATGTCGATCATGAATTTGTTTGTTTGTAAAACTTTGGCCCCGAACTTACAACAAAGGTAATATAAAAAGCTGCCTAGCTAGGCAATCTTGAGCCTTGTCCATTTGGTAAATGGAAAGTAGTAAAAAGACGTGGGTTTTATTAACATATGGGACCAACAGCGTCTCTTTTTAACCGACTTCCAAAAAGGAAGAGGTGCTATGTTCGACCGAATGTTTTTTTTTTATGTATGTTCACCAATATCTCAGTCAAATGTAGACCGATTTTCAAAATACTTTTTTTATTCGAAAGAGTATACTCCAAAAATCCGCCGTCAAAATCCTTAATAACAGCTAGTCACAATGTAAAAAATTGTTTCGTGACAAGAATTTGTGTGGTATACTACAACTAAAAAGGGTAAAATAAAATAAAAATCTGCGGAAAAAAAAAACCGACTTCCAAAAAGACAAAAAAATTTTTTTTTCGCAGAAAGTTTTTTGGTTGTAATTTACGTCGCAAAACTCAGCGTAAATCATTTTCAAAATCCAAACTTAAACATTAGCTTATCATCACCTGCCTAGCCTTTTCCCAACTATCTTGAGGTCAGCTTCCACTCAAACCAGATCCAGGTTAATACCAGTATTTTACATGGAGCGACTGCCTATCTGATCTCCACAAGTAGGTACTGGGTAATACGATACCCCTTGTTGAGACTGGTTGTCAGACTTTCGGGCCTCTGGCTACCTGTAACGACTCTCAAAGAACTACAAGTGACAGCCTGGACTAATGGCTTAACGTGGTCTCCGGGGCACGCAGGATACTTGATATGCAATGAGTGGCGCCCATCCACGGACCAAACTAGGCAAACGCGGCTTAATCTAAGATCGCCTCTAGCGGCTAATATGTAGCCAGAAGCACGTGTCCACAGAAGTCATTTAATAATAAAAAAATAATAGAAAAATGTCCTATATGCAACAAAGAACTTGGCCACCACACTACGTAATACTCGAAAACTATTGAGAGCGGAATTCTTACAGAACTTGGCGGTATTCAGAAAATTTTCTAGATTCCTATATTTTTTAGAATTTGCCTTAGGTCTTAAAGAAGAGATGGGGAATGGATTCCATTGTATATTATGTAATAAATAGAATGCATAGAGGTTGAGATAAAATATTTTTCGAATTAAGGAAACTTACATTTTAACATAACATAACATCAAGGCTGTCTTCCCGAGGGGTTCGGCATAGGTGTACCTAATAGTACACCCATATTTCGCCAGTTATATTTAAGTCCTATATAATAGGGGGCGAGCCTATTGCCATCAAAGGGCACAAATCCTGACTCCGTGGCTATATTGAGGAATTCCTGATTAAAAAACCCAATAACACTTTGCCCGAACCGGGAATCGAATCCAGAACCTCTTGCTCAGTGGTAGCGCTTCCGAACTTTAGACCAACGACACAGCATATAATTTACAAAAAAAACATACATAATGTCAACAAGAAAAGCCCTTATAAATTACCCTTGTTAGTACGTTAAAAATTACATACTCCATATTTTTCCACTAACATTCTAGGCGACAAAATGACCTTGAAATATATGAACTAAGCGACACTGTTTTGATAAATTCCAAGGTCAGGTTGGCTTCAAATGCCTTGTCCCTAGAGGTTTCAAATATTTTAACGAGTAGTGATGGGCAAAGTAAACTATGTGACTTGAAAACAAGGTGTAATTTTCTTTTCAAGGTAATTTTTTCACCCCATAAATACAATTATTGCTAGAAAATAAAATATGTATATACAGCTTTATTTAGTCACGTGCATATAACAGGATTTACGAAAGAGGCTTCAGTAAACCGGAACCCTTTCAGTGTACAAAAAAGGTAACACATTTTCAAAACATTTTTTCTTAGGACCCTCGCCCACTGGACGTTTTATAGCTGAAGTGTACCTACATCTATTTAATAGATACTAGCTTATGCTCACGGCTTCACTCGCGTTAATTTAGAATTTGACATACCACATTCTACTAAAGTTTCTATAATAATATAATTCAATCATGATTCGAAAAACACGTGGCGCCATTTATTATCATAAGAACGTTCTTGTTGTTTTCCTCGGGAACAGTACATTTTTTTGGGATGAAAGGTATCCTATGTCCGTTTCTGTACACCTGACAATGTATATGCAACATTTGAGGATGTTCGGTTCAGTTGTTTAGGCGTGAAAAGGTAACAAACTCACTTTCGCATTTATAATATTAGTTAGAATATTGTAAACACTGTCTCACAGCCACAAGTAATCAGGTAGCTGTCACTAATGTCAACTGTCAGTCACCATGAATGGCGGGAAATTGGAAGGTGAAGCGTACCCTGGACTGGGGCTTGGTGGTGTTGGTGCGCCTGTGATATAGTTAGTAAATTGTGCTATCAACTTATTAGCTCTGGTACAAGTGGATTCTGCTGTAACAACAACAATAACATACATTTGTTTAGTTTAGTTTTAGTTTTTAGTTCTGTTTTTTTTTTTAATTATTTTTAGTTTGTAATTTGTATTATTCGATCGTGGTATTTTGTTTCTAATTTATGTTAAAGTATTTTTATGGTATAGTATTTTGTACCTACCTTTTTTTGTTTTCTTTTTTGTTTCAAGTGTTTATCTGTGGAAACTTGTAAATGACCTTCAAATTTGTATTGTTTATGAACATTAATAATAATAATAATAATAATAAACTTTATTTCCGTTAAACTTAGCCTATGTTTACAATTATATAACAACATGTATATCGCGTCTAAAAAACAATTGTGCAATAAATTGATGATGGTAGGTATTTGAAACTTATTGGCTAGTTTTGTGACAAACAAATTAGATAACTACCCTCCGTACTAGTTATAAACTGTACGACGGCAGAGTAGTGCGGCCAGTTTGCTGTCTCCGATGTACATAGTATAAGCAAACTAAACAGATTAACTGCATGTTATGTTTGCAATAATATTACTAAACTCAGTGCAATAAGTTTACTAGGCTTACTTAACTAACACAGTTATACTCATAATTCCTCAACACTAAAACAATGTTGCATTGTTACAATGTTATTCAATGAAAAATACAACTAGGTGATAAATAGTCTTGACATTGTTTGTAGCTTCAACGAAAAAATGAAAGCAAAATTTTAAAGTGTCACACAACATTACTCAACGCCTGTTAGCAATTTACACGTGCTATTAAAATTGCAAAACTAAAAATAAAAAATAAAGAAGAGAAAGAAAAAATAACAATCATTTTAAAATACATTCTTTAGAGTCCCGTCAAACAACACTTATTAATAATTTCTCTGTTGATTCGTAGTCCATATTTTTGAGATATTTATCTACAATATTTTTGCACACAAAGTTGCTGCATTTTGATATAGATACAGACTGATTAATTCTATTGTATACAAAAGGTCCTAGGTAACGAAAGAATTTCTGCGCAAAACTTGTTCTACAGAAGGGAATAGTGTAAACCATAAATCGTCGTCTTTGATTTGATATTTGTAATGGTTTCGTGTGTTGTTTTAGTATTATTGTTTTAATGAATACCCTAGTAGCATTTTTTGTTGGCATTTAGTTGGGCCACATACCTCTGGTTAGTTGGCAAATGCATACAATTGGCGGGCAGTTTGCGGGTTGGGCCAAACACTGATGGCCTACGTGGATTTGCCTACGAAGGCCCAACTTGCGATGGGGCCAACGTGCATTGCCCTACGAAGGCCCAAAAACAACGTGTTATGGGTAGGCCCAACGATACATATTACATGTAGGCAAGCGGTTGTATGTTGGTTGGTTCTATGGCTGGTTTCAGAGCGACGCGTCTCGTACCGCGGCCGTATCGGCCGTCGCTGTACATGAACCATAGTGGCTTCAAAATAAAGTTGGTTTTAGCGATGTGTTTTGAAAAACCAACCTTATTTTCAAGCAGATAAGGTACATCTGCAGAGACGTGCATGCGGCCGGCGCAGGCGCGGATACAGTTAGGGGGGGGAGGCAATGGGTGCAATTGCCCCCCCCTGAACTGGACCAAATAGGTACGTCATTAGCCAAGCTTGAACTAGTTTAAAACTAATTATTCTAGTTGAGTATTATATATATATTGTCTTGGGCGTCGCCAAGAGGAGGCAGCTGCCCCAGCCTAGAGGCTCAGGATTTTTAAAAGTTATAGCTTTCCCTGCCTGATGCCATAGACTGGTATTGTACGTAATAAATTAGCGTAAAATGGAATCTTATGTGATTGTGATTAAGATATTGTTTAAACCTGCGAAAAAACATTTATCAAAAAGGCTTGTACCTCTGGATTGGCACTCCTATTGGATTTTTGCATCGATCGACCTATACGTATAGACGGAGCCTGAAATAAATGAGCCCCTTGCCCCGAGGCCTTATATGCAATTAGGAATAGTATATATTTGAGGCTGAAAAATTTCGAGGCCAACCCAGACGACGACATACAAACGTCACCGATACAGTATTGTCTCTCTTTTGCACTTTGAAGTGATGAGTACATGAGAGGACGTTGTGTCGTCTGCATTGACCTACTTTCTGTCAGTTAATTAGCTGAAATTAAATGAAATACAAATTATGTTAAGTAATTGAATAAGTATATTTGTGTACAGTTCAAATTTTACACCACGGCTGAAGAAGAAACAAAACTTAAAAATAACTTCTTTGGAATAACAAAAAAACAAAACTTAAAAATAACTTCTCTATAATAACAAAAAACAGAACTAAAAATATCTATAAAGTAAGTACGTTAACATTTTAATGACTAAGTGTCATACTTACAAATGGAATGCAAATAAAAGTATCATTTTCAATAAAATTTGGTAGCAACAAACACTTCTTATTTAATGTTGATGAAGAAATATATTTTTTTTCTGTACGACTAACTTTATATATGCCTATCAGACTACTTCTTACTGGTACTGTATAAAAATCAACCTTATCCAAAAAATTATCACATTCCAATTTGTAAGACCCTCTTTCAGGAAATTCTTTGATAGATTTTATGACCACAATATCACCTTCTTTAGTATTAAAGCAAGAATTGACACTTAAGATACATTTATTATCTAAAATTACTTTTACAATTCTTTTTTTTCTAACTATCACTGTTTTCTTTTGTGAATATTTACTTGAACATTTAAATTCACCCATCCTTTTTGCAACCTGTTCTAAAGGGTGACTGTGAGATCGAACCATTTGTTTAATTTTACTCATGAAATTTTCAAAGGGAAAAGCAGAGAAGTTATCTAGATTACCAAATTTTTCAGTATCTGCTGTTAAATGTAAAAGATTATGAAAGTTATATACCAGAAGTTCTTTACTATACAGGGTTGGAACATTACGGACAAAACAATGCAATAAGTCATTGGCGTACGTGCGCCATTCGCTTACTGAAAAAAAATCACTACATAAAATATATATTGCACAATGTAATGCTAGAAAATGTTCATACAAATTTTTAGACAAGATGTTCAGTAAAACTACAGGGCCGAGGTATAAAACAAAAGATCGGAACTCCGTAGCCTTCCAATGTTTAAATAATTGTATAGGTCTTGGTCGTCTAGAAAATTCAGCTGGATAATGTTTTTTAATTTCTAATAGCCTTTGTGATATTGTAGTCACTTTTAAAAAATTAAGCTTACACTTTTTTGGTCCATTTTCAATCCAAACACGTATTAATTTTTTTACTACACCTAAACACACTAAGTGCATATAGTCTAAGGGTACTTGTGTCACTAAACCGACTTCCAGTTCTGTAAGAATAGATTTTGCAATCTGGTGATCTTCATAGTGCACATTATTAAAGTCAAGATCAGTTCTAAGATTTAAGTTTCGTGAGTATTGCCATGTGGTTCTACCAATGTACACTCCTTCCTGGGTGCATTTTTCACAACCATGTAGAGAATTGTGTGATTTAATGGATTTTATAAATGCACGTGCAGGTGCATCAGCTACAATGCAACTCAATCTAAATGCATACTTTTTTCCTTGAATGGTTATACCATTTGTTTCTAACTCAAAACACTCGTCAACGAAGGGTCGTAAATAATTATTAACATTATTTGGTTTTGATTCACCATAGAAAAGCCCGACAATGAAAGGCTTTTTGTTAATACACTGATCTAGAATACATAAAATGGGCCAAAAAGAATAATTTGTACTAGAATGTACGGGTAAGCCATCCACATTAACAGTTACAGTCAATAAATCACTATTAATTTCTAATTTTTTTAAATCAATTATAGGGTAGTTTTGATTGTCAATTAACCCAGTAGAAGCTCTTTCTAGTATATTAGGTAAAAGTCCGAAATATATGAAAGAGCCGGCATCACATTCTCTAACATTAATTTGCTTTGGCGTGTGTAACAATGTCCGTGAATCTTTAGGCAATGATGCATGATAAGGTTTTAGTATTTTTAACAAAGCATCTAAAGCTGAGTGCGAAATATTGTGGTCATGAGACCACGAAATGAGAGATGTAGCAAAATTCGTTTCTGTATTATTGTTATGAGATATAAGCGGTGCATTATTATTTTCCAAATTACTTTCAATCTCACTAGGACTATCATTATTAACATTATACAAAACTAAGGGTGGACTCAAACTAAAATAGTTATTCGAAATACGTTCAACCTCAACTTGTAACTCACGTGTAAGACTATTTTTAATAGCACTTCGATGGCGGGATTTTGTTCTCTCTGACACACCAGAGTAACTAGAAAAATTAATTGCTTCTTGCTCTACGACTCTCACGTCCTCCATCCCTGTCCTTGGCGAATCTAAACCAACTAACTATAATTTCAGTTATTCCATGATCAGTTTCTTTCTCTGCAGCCTTGTTTTTACGTACTGCACCTAAAATATACAAAAATACACTTCAATACAAAAATAAGTAATAAGTAATTAGTCTTTACAAATATTAATGCAGGAATCGAACCTGTGACCACTCGCACAGTAACCTGATCACTCTACCAGTGTGCAGTTTATTTAAATCATCCAAATGTTATTGAAGGACCCGGGTTCATTCCCGATTAGAGCAGATATTGAGTTTGCATATCTCTTTGTGTGTCCATGGCACCCACAATACAGGATCTTCCTAGGCTATGAGTGTGTATGATAGTTACAGTTAGGTACTTAATTTTTTATCTTATCACTCTCTTAGAAAAAACATAATTAAGGCTTAACTTACCTATAATTACTTTAATCAGCTGTAAATCTTTTAAAGCAATTTTATTATTTTTTCCTGTCCAGTTACACTTTGTAGCTAAGTTTTTGTCAAATATTCGTTCAAGGATTCTTCTTGTGATAGGACCAGTTTTGTTCCCACCAATGTAGGTCAAGTAGTTTATCTGCAACAAACACAAAACAACCCACTATAGTAAGTATGCCAGTAAGCAACAAATTTGCCAGTACTTAACGATAAATTATATACAAATTTTGAGTTGCAAATAAATAAGTACCAAAAGCTCTTTGTTTTCTTCGTTCTCCAGCCAAACTTCCAAACTGATTATATCTGTTCCTGATTTTAATGGTAAAGATACATTCTCTGGTAAACGCTCTGGTATAGCAGCAGATGTGGTTGATAATCTTGATAAAACTTCCCCTTGGGACAGTTGTAATTCCTTTATTGCAGACGTGATTTCCCCTAGGTAGTTTGCAATTTTAGCTGAAACATTAAATCTTTGTTAATATATTTTTTTATTTTTTTTATGTGAGCTCTGAGTTTTAGTGTGTTTATACTATTGGCTGTCCACTTTAACTAGTAGAGAGGAAGTTGCAAGCATAAGCTAGTCATTATTATGTACTTGAAAAGTAATCATATTTACATAGAGAAGAATTGATTTCTGTCAGTATTAGTGGCTGGCTTGGTGTTGAATGTGTTGATAATACTGGACCTGTAATTAAGACAGTAATATGATAAGAATAATAAAATTGACTTCATAATTTTATCATCAAAATGAGTTTGACACTTACTGTATCGCTGTGTGTTCACACTGCAGGGGGGGCTATTTGGCATTGGAGAATCTAAAAACAAGCAATAACTTAGAACTGCCTATATTGAATTGTAAAATGGTGGAACTTAATTCTGTCAAAAGAGAAAAAAGCTTACCATCAACATGAAAACCTTGCAGAGTTGATTTTTTATTGGGTTTGCTTACATACTCATATCTTGAGGAAGAATCTATAAATAAAACAAGGATTAAATCACAAAAATGCCTATCGCTCCACTTATAATAACTCTCAAGGCTGCAGCACTTGGTCCAGTACAGCGTCCAGCATCCAGCGCTGGATTGGAATAGACTACGTTCCTATTTTTCAATCCAGTGTCCTCCCCCGTACACCATGTGCCAGGGGCACTGGATCCGTGTAAACGCAACGCGTGTCAGTGGTCGCCGCGTAATGTACCTCAACACAGTAAGACTGTCTACTGGACTGAACGTAAACGGCCTGATCCCACTGGATCTTGGCATTTGGCATTGGGCATTGGGCATTGGGCATTGACACTTCAATGCCAATCCTGCGCTGGAAACCTTGAATTGAAAATACTTGAAATCTATTTAGATATGAATATTTATGCCTCGAAAACATGAAATAATGAATTATCACTATTTCTTAGGTTGCTACTAATGTTTCCAAGACCATATTTCATTGTAAAAGAGTCAAATTCATATTTTCAATTGTTCATTCAATTTTGACAGATGAAATCTTCCGACGAATATCTTGTTGGCTCATAAAATAGTTTTGGGATTATTAGCTACAAAGTAGCATTTTAATATAATACCTATGTTAGTAAACGTTCACTTACTTACTTAAATAAAATACACGTTCACATATTTATCAAACCAAAATTACAGAATATTACATAACTGTCACTCAATGTACCTGCACTGACATTTCAACGACAATGAATGACGCGTTTAGTAATCCTGTCAAAAGATAGAAAAAAGCTTACCATCAACATTAAAATCTTGCAGACTTAATTTTTTATTGGGAATATACTCGTATCTTGAGGCAGAATCTATAAAATAAACAAAAAGATAAAATCGCAATGAAACATGCACCTTAATGAAATTTTAAATTGTATGCTCCTAAATTTTTATTTCACTTTTTCGTGCTAAATCAATATATTATCAATATATAGGAAAGTGTTTGTTATTGTCTCCAGCGTTTTCTCCATGACCACCCACTGCCACCCATTCATAGTTGCAGTGGTAGAAGGCCCTTGGTGTGCACTTGCAAGGGAGTTTGGTCTCATTCGGGTAGGTAGAAACAGAGCTACAGCTGGACCTATCCATAGTACTAAATTTTATACAATGAGGAGGTCATTTAAAGTGGTCATTGCGGACAACCGAATTTTACACGAACAAAGTCGTGGGCAGAAAGCTAGTTTACTTACATATAAAATTTATGAGAAATACCTAATTTTAATATTACATGGTACACTTACTGTCTTGCTGTGTGTCCACACTGTGTGGGCTATTTGGCATTGGAGAATCTAAAAACAAGCAATCATATAGAACTACTTAGATTAAATTGTAAAACGGTGGAAGTTAATTCTGTCAAAATAGAGAAAAAAAAGCTTACCATCAACATTAAAGTGTTGAGTTAATTTTTTATTGGGTTTGCTTACATAGTCATATCTTGAGGAAGAATCTATAGAAGAAACAAAGATAAAATCACAATGAAACATGCACCACAATCAAATTTTGAATTGTGCGATCCTCATACCTAAATCTCTAGTTCCCACTTTTTTGGGATAATTATTATGATATTATTTACACATAAAATTTATGAGAAATACCTAATATTACTAGTGAACACCCACAGCTTTGCCTTTGCTTTGGACTACTATTCTTTTATCCCACGGGAACTGTGCATTTTTCCGGGATAAAAAATTGCCTATGTGCTATTTAGACTATAATCTTTCTCTGTGCCAAATTTCATCCATATCCATTCAGCTATTCTGGTGTAATGTGATCAATGGGTTATGAGCTTGTTGGGTGTGATTGAGTAAAAAACATCCATCCAGACATCCAAACTTAATCTTTCATAATTAGCTTTCCTAGTTAGGTATCTTATTATTATGATAGTAACAGATGCATTACCAATACAGTTTTGTACTTGCCTTTGCCATCCAAGGCACTGTAGGTAAGAAGATTAAATAGTTATTTAATTATTTACAAAAATAGGTAGGTACCTACATAAATAGAACAAAATATTAACATCAACAGGGTCACTTATAAAATTATTGAAACAAAATTACACTGTAGGTACCATACTTACACATGCCTATTTGTTTAAGAGATGTTGAAATGCTGATTTTATTTTTTCATCTAGTTTTTTTTTTGGTCGACTAAATAGGTAGATCAGCGCTAAATAAATAGCTAGGTACATAGGTACAGTTGGGAGCACGTCAAGACACTACCTACAAGTTTAAGTTGATCACTGATTTGTACTACATGCCATACATTACAGGGCCGGTCCAAAGTTTATAGTGTCAAGCTTGGCGTGGTCCCAACTGTATTAATATTTTCTCAATAACTTTAGTATGTATGTAATAAAATGTTGTGTGAAGATAATACAATATTAATCTTCACACTTCACACAACATTTTATTTAAGTAAGTATTAGGTACTTACCATTACTAGCCAGTGATCTGTGAGGTGGTTTCGGATAACTTATTTTTACATACTTTTCATTTTCCTTTTCTCCATCGGTCTCACCATCACTATCAAAAACAATTTTCTTCTTCTTTCTTTTTCTACTACCTTCTTCTACATCAGTAGTCAGTTCTGAATCACTTTCTGCCATTTTACACTTCTGGCGCGCCTTTAAGAGGTTATCTAAAAATAAAATTGACTTATTGAGCGTTTTAGTCAGGTAAGTACCTACCTAGGTATAAGTTTTCTAATGAGTAATGACGCTCATATTTATTTCAAGATTCAATTTTCCTTGCTTTATAGCTTTAAAGTTAGGTACATAATTAGCAGTTCACTGATTGTCTCACGACTTCTCGGCGCTAGAATGTGAACTTCACGCAAGCTGGTTAAGTGCGAATTAACTTGAGACCGGGCCGAGGATTAAATTCAATTAAAGTTTGGTTAATGATTCGTCGTAGTACCTATTTTTATATGAAATTTTAGAGATTTGCAGAGATTATTTAATATGAACAAAATAGTATATTGTTGTTGGAACAGATCTGTTGTATTTCCTATAGCATCATAATCCCAGGTCTCAAGTTTATTCGCACGGGTTTTAGGTACATAACTAATTAAACTACCACAAGAAAAACTTAGGTACTTACCCGTTTCATAGAATAAACGTTTTATTGGACATAATGTCCACGTTAGCTTATTGGGAGACTCGTTACTGGCAAGGCATTTGTTAAATTTATTTGTGGTTTTAAACGGAGGCCACATGCAGTGAGTCTTCTTCGGCGTCATCCACTCTTTACGTACCACACCGAGTTCCCCACCGCATCCATCATTGTCGAAAAATTCCACAACTTTATACATTAATGTTATCTTGCGATCGCGAAAAAAACAAATAGGTACTCCGCAACTGCAGGTGCACAACAACAAACAACGAATGAATAACAAAATGGCGGGCGGGTCGGGCGACAGTGCCGCCGCCGCCCGCCCCCCGCGCACCCCGCTAGGCCGCTATCAACCCGTAGGTAGGAGTGGCTGTAACAGGGCCATTGAAGGGTTTTTAAGTTGGACCGATGTTGTTAAAATAACTTAAATCCCTACTAAAATCTCCCAACAGTAGGAACAGAAGCAGCAGGCCCGCCGTTGGCTATCTGTTGGGCAAATAGTGCATGTTTACGACAATGGGCCTATTTTAAGTTTAGGTTGGCGGAATAACTAACCGTCTGCCAATACATTCCCAACTGTTGGCATATGAAAGCCAACGGTAATTGCTACTAGGGTAATTGCCTCATGGTAAGAACTGAGTATTCCTTATATAAATCTACAGTAGGATACCTGAATTTTTTTAAATTAATTATCTTTATAATTGCTCGTTGCGCTCTTTCCACTTTAATTAGGTAAGTTTTTGCCGCGCCTCCCCATGCCATTATACCATAAGTAGCGATAGATTGACACAATGCAAAATAAACTTCCTTTACTATTTTATTATCATTTATATGTCTGATTTTTTTAAAAAGTGTTATTAGTTTTCGTAGTCTAGAGGTGAGATTATTAATATGAATTTTCCAGTTTAGGTTTTGATCAATTAAGATACCCAAATATTTTATTGAAGAGACAGAATCTACTACATGGCAGTTACAGTTTAAAAAATTTGATTCACATACATGGGCTCTTAAAGTAAAACTATTTTGCAGAGGTTGATCGTTATTTTTTATAGTGAAGGTTATATACACACATCAAAAGTGTCTAGGGATCAAGCATTTTTATGTGGATTTCTTGAGATTGAGATGTGGCTTTGTAATAAATTTATGATTTTATAAATTTATATGGATCCTTTTTGGTGCATTTCATAATTTGAATCAGGAACTGTGAATCAAATTCGAGTAAAAGATGAAAATCAGCTGCCAATATTTTCCCTATTGTATGTTTATACAACGCATTGAAGACATTATTAGTGCTACTGTTTCCCTACTACTGATTAAAACCAACGTTATTATGGAGCGGCGACGTCATTTAAGCAGGGAAGAAATGCTCAGAGCCGTGGGAATGATAGAAGCTGGTTCCCGGCAACGTACTGTGGCTTTAGCTCTGAATACAAGTCAGAGTGTTATCAGTCGACTTTGGACACGTTACCGAAGCACTGGTACCGTGGCTGAGCGCCATGGAGGACGGTATCGCTGCACCACACGGAGACAAGACCGATACATTCAAATCTTAACTCGAAGAGCTCCAACAATAACCGCCATGATGTTAGCCGTGAGGCTTCATCACTCTTCAGGGAACTTAATTAGCGACCAAACAGTCAGAAACCGCTTGCATGAAGTGAACCTTCATTCCCGAAGACCGCTACGGGTACCACCTATAGCAATGCACAATCGTAGGATACGATATCAATGGGCTCTTGAACACAGAAATTGGGCAGAAGAACAATGGCGTTTCGTGTGCTTTTCTGATGAGTCTCGTTTTGGTATGAGACCGGATACAAGACGTATACGACACTGGAGAACCCCTGGACGCCAACAGCGATTAAAATCCTGCCAGGAAGTCCATCCTTATAGTGGTGGAACCATCATGGTATGGGCGGGTATTTGGATCGGCGGAAGAACTGAGTTGATTTGGATCAGAGGCAACCTCAACGCTCAAATTTATGCTGAGACGATTGTATCAGACGTCATCGTTCCTCTACAAGTGCAAATCGGTCCCTTATTTCAGTTAATGCATGATAATGCACGACCGCACACCGCAAGAGTTGTAAGACAGACTCTCGCCGCAGCTAACATCAATGTCCTGCCCTGGCCTGCTCAGTCGCCAGACTTGAATCCGATTGAGCATGCATGGGATATGCTACAGAGAAGAGCTCTGCCGAATATGGAGGGTATCCAGTCGCAAGAAGACCTTTTTTTGTTGTTGCAACGAACATGGGCGGCCATTCCACAGCGTGATTTGGATGAACTCATTTTGAGTATGCCAAACCGATGTTCTTGTGTTGTTAGTGTTCGCGGTAGAAACACGGATTATTAATTGTTTAAGTTACCCAATAAAATTTTAAAGAAAACTGTTATTTCAGTCTTTTTTTCGAACTTTTGTGTTAGTGGTTCAAATGTCAAAAATCCCTTTATTAGGAAAATGGCAAATTTCTTTATTAATGCAAAGGTGACTTGGTTTATCGTTACTGTGACAAACGAAAACACTTTATTTGATGAATCCTTAAAGAAAATTTTAATTAATATCAATCAGGAGAAAAGTTATTGCAAAAATATATGTTGATCCCTAGACACTTTTGATGTGTGTATTTTGTTTTAGCCAAGTTTAATGTTAAAATATTGTTATTGAGCCATTTCATAATAGATGTTAGTCCTTCTTCAGCAACATTCTTAACACCATCCCATGTAGCTTCGTGAAACACAACCACAGTATCATCTGCAAAAGTTATGATTTCTGCATTTTTTAATTTCATTCTGCATAAAGCATTGATGTAAATGATAAAGAGTGTTGGACCTAGCACGGAGCCTTGCGGAACGCCGAAGTAGATTGGGGCACTGTCACTAATTACATCATTGATTTTTACAGCCTGACTTCTATTTGATAGGTAATCAGCGAAAAGGTCAAGTGGCACTCCTCGGATTCCCATATGTTCGAGTTTATTTAGTAGATTAGGGACAGAGACAGTGTCGAAAGCCTTTGCCATATCTAGAAACACTCCCAAGCATTTTTGCTTCTTATCTAATTTGGCACTTATATAACTGACAAGACGTTCAATTGCATCAGATGTGGATTTTTTCTCTCTAAATCCATATTGGTTACAAGACAGTAGATTTTGAGACTCCAGAAAGTTTAGAAGGCGAATATTAATTAGTTTTTCAATCACTTTTGACAAACAAGGTAATAGAGCAATTGGTCTGTAATTAGAGACACTGTCTCTGTCTCCTGATTTATGTACAGGAACAATTTTCGCCTGCTTTAGTACAGTCGGGAATATTCCATTCTCCAGACAAATATTGCATATATAAGTAATTGGTTTGATCAGACTATCTATAGCCTGCTTCATGAATATAGAGGAGATGCCATCCCATCCGGTCGACGCTGAGTTTTTAAGTGAGAGTATAATTTTACGTATTTTTTGTTCACATGTAGGCAAGAGCATTAGAGATGATTGAGGAGCATATTCCGAGTTTGCAACAAAATCAGCCGTACCGGCCGGGCATTTCCTTAGTATATCGCTAGCTAATTTTTTTCCTATATTAACGAAGTAGTTATTTACACAATTAACAGATTCCAGTTGACTAGATTTAACTTTCAATAGTTCAATAGGTGTTTTAGTAGTAGTATCTAGATTACATATCTGTTATATAATATTCCAGGTTTTTTTAATGTCTTTTTTGTTTTCGTTAATTTCTTTTCTTTCATACATTCTTTTTAATTTTTTCAATAATCCATTACAATAATTACGATATCTAGTGTATGAAATTTTAAGTACTTGATCGTCAGGATTTTTCCTGAGCTTAAAATGTAATCTATCCCTAAATTTAATGCACCTTAGTAGACCAGGCGTTACCCATGGTTTAATAGTTCGTTTTCGATTAGGCATTGTATGTTGAGTAGTGTATTTATCTAAAGTATTTTTAATTACAGTAAGAAAATTATATGTTGCCGAATTCGGGTCATTATCACAAGTGATTACACTCCAGTCAATACCATTTAATTCAGTCAAAACCTTTGCATAATCAGTCCGTTTTAGGTACTTATGTTGTGCTTTCTTTAGAGGAAAGGAATTAAATAAACATATTATGAGTGTGCTATGATCGGTAACTGTGGTTGGGCAAACTATACAAAGGCTCTTAAGGGTTGATCTGACAAAATAGTGGTCTAAACAATTGTTACCACGAGTTACACACACATTGTTTATATTAGCTGTAAGTTTCCCGAATAGAATAAAATAAAAATAAAATAAATAAATAAAATAAAAATATTTTCAGGTTACTTTGGCCCAAATGACCTTACAGACTAACATACATAAAGGGTGTAACAGACCCTTAACGAAGCCGAAAGGCACTTGTTCTCCCCGTATTGCGATCATTTTTTAGTTCTAGACCATACCTGGGAACCTTCTACTTTCACTTTAAATGTCTCGCTGGTGGCGGCGCGTGGTGGTGGTCTTGTTACACCCTGTATTATGACAAAATACAAATTATGTTAGTAAATAGAACCTTAATATTATTTTAGTTACTCACCACTTGTGCACTACGTCACTGTGCGTTCATGTGGCACTTGCCCGTGGAAGCGACGGAACACCACTCCCTGCGGCCAAAATTCCACCTCCAAGACGAGGTGCAGATAACATGTTGGTATTCACACCACGTAACAATACTTCCATTGTGCTCGTGGCTAAATAATAACAGTAACACGGGTTGATCTTCAAGGATAAGCAGACCTTGCCGAGGTCGGTCCGTGGATGGGTGACTATCGTTACAGGTTTTCAGTAGCCCGAAAGTCTGACAACCAGTAATACAAAGGGGTATCGTATGATCCTGGACTATCTTGTGGAATTCAGATAGGCAGACGCTCTATGTAAAAAAGCAAAATTAAAAATTTAGAAAACACCCACGACGCTTAAAAAGTAATTGAAAAAGAATAAAATAATTTAAAAACACCCGACTTAAAAAAAAAACCCAAGAAAATCCGTCGGCGGCTACCATGAAATGAACTAGTTTTGCAATGTTCAGCACCCGACGACTATTCTTGGGTATTTTTTTTTTTTTTAAGTCGGGTGTTTTTAAATTATTTTAGTTACTTTTTAAGCGTCATGGGTTTTTTCAAAATTTTTAATTTTGTTTTTTTTTTTTTTTTTTTTTACTTTTTAGAGAGCATTCAGAGCATAGATATTATGTTCTTTTGCTCCACATAAATATCTTTAATATGTAGTAACTAATATAAAATATACTACTGCAGCGCCCTCTAGTGAGTTACTACCGAAACATCTATTTAAGAACCCCCCCTAATCAAACACAAACTGCATCAAAACCGGACTAGTAGTTTTTGTTTTGCACAAACAAATGTTTACTGCAGCGCCCTCTCGTGAGTTGTCACCGGATCACCTATCTAAGAATATGCACCATTCAAACCCGAATCCATAACTGAAAACTGCATCAATAGCGGACTGGTAGTTTTGTAGAAAAATGGCAACATTGATTTGCACAAAAAATTATTGCTGCAGCGCCCCCTGGTGAGTTGTCACCGTAACACCTATCTAAGAATATGCACCAATCAAACGCAAACCCATAACTGAAAACTGCATCAAAATCGGACCAGCAGTTTTGGAGAAAAAAGGCAACAAGCAACATGCAACAACAGGCAACATGCAGCAGGCAACATGTATTTGCACAAACAAACAAACAAACTAAAAAACATCCTCTCACCCCAAACGCATATACCGTCTCCGTTCTATCGTGGGTAAAAATAGTGGTATTCGGTTATAGCTCTATCTGGTTAGACTCCAACATATTTGGGAAAAGGCTAAAGATGCTGACGCATTTAGTCGCATTTGCAACGCGCGTAAGCATCTCTACGGTACGGGAACGCGCGTTTTTTACTGATGTGTTTTAAGACATTGCCCCTTGCCAAATTTCATGATTCTAGGTCAAAATTAAATACCCTATTGGTTTTGATTCCCTTGTGGAATCGCAAAATATGCAAGATAACCGGTCATATCTTTTGATCGCGTTTAAAGTAACAGACTTGAGTATTTGATATTAATTACAGCTTGATATCTCCACCCATTCCTAGGAAAAAGGGTCTTGCTTGACAGACGAACAGAAAGACAGACGGACAACAAAGTGATCCTATAAGCGTTCGGTTTTTGCCAACTGAGGTAAGGAACCCTAAAAATTGGGATAGGTTTGTTCCTTAGTAAATTATTTACTATCTTCCGATTTTTTTTGTAAAATCCTAAAAAAACCGACTGCCGACTGTCGCGGCAGTTTCGCGTTCGCATTACTACAATAATAAATAATAATAAATATCACTGGACATTACACACAGCGCCATGTAGGTGCCACACTAAGCAACGAGGCTTGTGTCGTGGACACCAGATAGTTGATAATACTACATAGATACTTTTTTGTTTGTAAATACATACTTATTATACATATAAACATCCATGACTCGGAAACAAATGTCCATGCTCATCACACAAACATTTGCTCCTACCGGGACTCGAACCCGGGACCCTAAGAACGTAAGGCAGCCTCACTACCGCTGCGCCATTCGGGTCGTCAAACACACAACAACAATGAGTCGCGGTAGACGAGGGCCCTTACATCTTGAGAAAAATTCGCCAGTAAACTTGTCTTTATATTTTCACCTGGGTTATAGTAACAGAACATAATATAGTGATGATATGGATAATATTAGAGCTTTCTTTCTTGGAATTTATGTTGATTTTTTTTCTGGGAACAGCGGTGTTACTTCAAGGCTTGTTTTTGGGGCGAAAGGAGGCGCAGTTCTTAGAATAATTTGTGTAGATGGGATAAGTCAGCTTTGAGAAAATCTTCAAATACAGCCGTCCTACCGAAAATTCCAGCTTAGATGTATGTGTATTTTATTTTCACGAGAAAATCATAAAAGGCACTGTTTGGCCAAAAAAAGTTCAAAATAATTAGTTAAGAATTTAGTTTGCATCAATGCAAAAGGAATACTGACCATTTCCACCATCATTAGGCATCGCCTAAATTCCGGAATGTCTAAATAAAAGTGCTAATGAAATGAAAAAGGAAAGACTTTGGTAAAATTATTTGACTACTTAATTGTTCAGTTACAATATAGGTTTTGACTTGACTTCTATTATTTAGTATGTCTTCACGAATAACCTTTTAGTAGTTTATCCTTTATGAGGCCCTGGTTCAATCCATGGCCCGGAGCGAGAGGGAATGGGTCGCCGTTGCCTCCTTCAGCGAAGCACTCATGCTGGCGAAGGAGGTGACGAGGCGTGAGACAAAGAGAACCTCACGTCCCAACCGCAGCGGGAGACGCACCGGGCATCGGGGGCCACGTGGTGGTTTCCAGCCACCGTAGGTTCGGGCCTGTGGACGGTGAGTAATGGGCTAGCTCGCCGTCCGTCCGTCTTATGACGACAGGCCGTGTCGACGGCGCGCGAGTGTTCCACACGCGCCTCAAAGAGTTGTCAGCAAACTGGAAGGGGTCCGACAGGGCCGATGCCTGCCAGGGCTGCGGGACTGTTCGAAAGAGATACCACAGCCCTGGAACACAATTGGCAAAAGAAGGAACCTGTAGTAGTCTGACACTCCCTTCCGCTCCGCCCAGAGGGGGAGACCCGTCATTTGAAGATTTCCTAACCCAAAAAAAAGGCAGAGAGAACCGGAAGTGGTAGGAAAACGAAATGTACATATGTTAATAAGAATTATTTGATTTTTAAGATTTTTTTTAAACAAAATATTTTTTTTTTTTTACCTGACTGGATTTTTTGTGCAAAAAAATTGGTAGCAGTATATGGGCCACTGCCCATACTAAAGTGGTGATATTTCTGTGTAAAAAAAATATTTTGTTGGTGGCACGTAAACTGCCTCTACAAACCAAATTATTTTCACATTCATATCGATCCATATGACACATGTAAACTCCACTTGACTACATAACCTTGAGTTGACGCTATGATAACACTTGTGTCCTTGGGGAGTTGGCGAAGGGTTATTTTGAAAGCAAATGTCGTCAGCTGTCATGTCATGTTACAGCGAAAAAATATAGTTACAAGCTTCTAAAATATCTCCATGTAATATTTAGTGCTCTTTTTGTACACCCTAAGACCAGCAGCGGCTAAGATTTTTAGGCTGATTATGCCACAAATTATCTTGGTCAGCACTGACATCGGTGAAGGAAAACATCGTGAGGATACCTCGACTTATAGTTAACTAGCAACCCGCCCCAGCTTCGCACGGGTGCAATGTTATCACTCTATCTATTAAAAAAAAAAACGGCATCAATATCCGCTGCGTAGTTTTAAAGATCTAAGCATACATAGGGACATACTTTGCTTTATACTATTTAGTGACTAGCGTCCCGCCCCGGCTTTGCACGGGTGCAATGTCATACATATAAACCTTCCTCTTGAATCACTCTATCTATTGCTGAAAACTGAATTAAAATTCGTTGCATAGTTTAAAAGATCTAAGCGTACAAACAGCGAGAGCGACTTTGTTATAAACTATTTAAAGTTATAAGTCTGAAATCGCCTACCCGTCTTGAGCAAGCGTGGTGATCAATGCTCGTGCCTTCTCTGTATGAGAAGATGCCTTTGCCCAGCAGTGGGACAGTAATAGGCTCGTATTTTAATGCCATTTTAGTTCCCTTCAAAATGGTTGAGTTGAATGGTGCTGATCCATGCGTCATGTTCGTGAACGGCCGCTGTCAGTTGTGACTGGTCATCTCTTAGTTGCCACGGCTTATTTGTTTTTTTTTTTTTTGATTGTCTTTTTTTTTTACTATGGACACTATATTTTAACGTGCACATCTTGCTACATCGTTCTCACATAATGTGCCATCTCAATATGAATGATGTAACCAAAGTTTTGTAACAATATGCTGATTTAAAAGAGTGTCCATGGAGTTTCTTGCCCGTTCTTCTCCATAGAGATCTACGCTAGGGAATGGGCAACTACAGTACTTTCACAGTTTTTATGCCTTGTGACTGGGACTGTAGCTACATTTCATTGTTATCTTTGTTTCGACAGTTCAAAAGTGCCTGTAACTGGCCTACTTGAAATAAATGCTTTGATTTTGATTTTGATTTTTGCCACAAAAGTATTGCTAAGCTTTTAGTAGGTTTGATCCTCAAAGCTTCTTTAGAAAAAAACACTAGCAAATGTGCGTTCTAGTACCAATACCATTTGTAATGTGTAGCTCATAATCTATATCCTCACTGCCTCGTTAGTCACAACCGCGACTGCGGAGCATGAACTCCTGGGTTCGATTCGGGTCGGGCAAATTGTTATTGAGCTTTTCCATCAAGAATTTCTCAGTAGCAGCCACGGAGTCTGGAATTACGCCCGATTGATGGCCATAAGCTCGCCCCCTATTACATGGGACTTAAACATAACTAGCGAAATGTGTGTGTACTAAGTATTAGGTACATCTCTGCTTAGCCCTTCAGCGATTACAAGAGTGAAGTTATGTTATGTTTCTGAAAGTTCATAAATACATAAATTCCTAAAAGTTCAGCAATAAACCCACTCACATTTGATATACCCCGCATACACTATTGTCCCTACATTTTATTTTTGTGCCCACCTTTGACCCCCAAACAAAGAGATTCAGGACAAAGGAATATCTGGCATCTAGATAGACAATAGACATGTCGTATGGTATGTTTGATGTTTTCGACAGACAAATAAATTTTGTTTGGCTGTCAAACAGTTAACTGTCTGCGATAAGAATGTCAAATGTTGAGGTAAATATGTTTTTTTTTTGTCCAAAGTGAGGAACTCATTGCTGGATAATAACAACAGCTGGGGTCGATCTTTAGGTTAAACCACGCTTGCCTAGGTTGATCCGTGGATGGGTGATCATCCATTACATACCGAGATTCCTCCGTGCTTTGGCAGGTTGAGCCGTTAGCCCTTTCTCTTGTAGATCTTTGACAGGTGTTAAATAGTCAGTGGCCCCGAAAGTCTGACAACCAGTCTTACTAAAGAGTATCGTGTTACACAGTACTAACTGGGTTGTAGAGGTCAGATAGGCAGTCGCTCCATGTAAAATACTGGTATTCAGCTGCATCCGGTTAGACTGGAAGCTGACCCCAACATAGTTGGGAATAGGCTAGGAATTAATAAAATTTTGATCATCAACTAAGTGACTGCAATGTTATTTTCTAAACGTCACATTCGAAATTCGAACGGTGTCTCGTTGTGAATCCGCGATGATTTACTTAAAAAACAAATGAGTTCGCTTTCGAATTGTGTGCGCTAACTGAGGGCTATCGTTTTTGAGCTCACCAGATGGCACCACTATCGCTTATGGTCATGTCAATAATTATATTTTATACTTTTAAAGTACAAATAACTTCATAACAACATAGTGTAAATTTCAGATACATTTATTTACAATATTCTCCCTAAAATTAACAAGCATGAAACATTTAAAAATCATTTTACCTCCAAGTACTAACAAATAAGATTCTAAGTTGCTAATTAAAATCTTCAAGTCATAATTAATCAGGAATGGCTCAATCTAGACCACAATCGTGAATATTAGCTAAAATACGTGATAAAAAAGCACGCAGCGCGCGAACACTCTATGACATCAAACATTTCGGTGCCCTCGCGCTACACTAGCGTCTCTAGCGGCGAATTCATACGCGATAGCCCCTATTGTCTGCGCTTACTTGAATGAGGTTCCAATAAGTGAATTTTACAGAATAGCACTATTCTGTTACCAGGCATGACGGCCAAACCATCTGTTGACGTCATAGATAACACAAAGCTTACTGATAACAAGGTAGATTAGATAGTTATTGTCTGTATTCATTATATTTGGGACTACTTGTTTCTGTTAATTATCACGGTGTACAGGTTTGTGGGCTAAGTAAAACTTTAAGCACGTGTTTATTGTTTTACGTTACGTAATAATAAACGGCCTTCTTCACAGATATTGATTGTATTTGCTACAATAATAGATAGACATTTAGAATACAGGGTGTTATAAGATCCTTCACGAAGCTGTCAACCAAGGTTTTTTTTTTTTTTTTTACCGATGGGAAATCATCAAATAACCCCTCCCGCTCTGGGCTGAGCAGGAGGGAGTGTCAGACTTCTACTGACTAAAACCCATCCATGTTCCTTCCTTTGCCCTTTGTGTTCCAGGGCCGCGGTATCTCTTTCGAACAGTCCCGCAACCCTGGCAGGAGTCGGCCCTTACGGACCCCTTCCTGTTTGCTGACTCTCTTTGAGGCGCGCGTGGAACACGAACGCGCCGTCGACACGGCCTGTCGTCATAAGACGGACGGACGGCGAGCTAGCCCATAGCTCACCGTCCACAGGCCCGCGTCAACCAAGGATTAGGTACACATCAAACTAAGTAACTTTACGCAAAAATTATTGCTGGGAAATTACTTTTTTTGGGTTGAAAAATTACGTTTTACGGTAGTACTCAATGTAGCGCACGCAAAACATTGTGCTGATGGATGGACTGAATAATACGGGGATCGTGGAGGTGTCTCTCCAAAAATCTTACATTAAAAACATGTATTTCTAAAAAAAAATGGAGTTTTGACCTCCAATATCTCCGTAACTAGAAGGGTCCCAGGTATAGTCTAAATTAAAAAAAAATATCGCGATGACGTGGAGAACAAGGGCCTTTCAGCATTGTTAAGGGTCTTGTTACACCCTATATACTTTATTGCACACTAAGATTGATACACAGCTACTTTACAATGTTGTTAATACATACATTAACATGCTTTTTTTGTTGTCTTATTTGGTCTTTATTTTTAATGGAAACTTGTAAATGGCCTTCAAATGCATATTGTTTAAGAAAACTGTTTATTTTAGCTGTAAGTTTTCCGAATAGTATAAAATGTTAATAAATTCACACACGTATATACACGCCCTTATCCAAAATCAAAATCATCCTTTCGACTCTTACACATTCATGCATCTGGTGAAAATCACACGCCAGTTGCGACCACTACGCACCTGACCTTTCTGAAGAACCCCACCAATCAGGTCAGTGTATGTCCTTCTAGGGCGTCCCCTGCCGCGGGCCTGTGGACGGTGAGTAATGGGCTAGCTCGCCGTCCGTCCGTCTTATGACCACAGGCCGTGAGGACGGCGCGTTCGTGTTCCACGCGCGCCTCAAAGAGATGTCAGCAAACGGAAAGGGGTCCGAAAGCGCCGACGGCTTGCGTTGTTAAGATTTGTGCCCGTTTGATGGCAATAGGACTTAAACATAACTGGCGAAATGTAGGTGTACTACTTGGTTCACCTCTGCCTATCCCTCCGGGGCTTACAAGCGTGATGTTATGATCATGATACGCAACAGAAATGCTTAAAATCGAACTAATATCCAACTAACCAATAGGACTGGTGAGAACAAAACTTCCCTTTAGTTCTACCATAAACTGTTTGATGGAACAGTAGAACTAGTGGGACTTTTTGTTCCCACTAGTTCTACGATTTTGTGCCACCTTGAATCGTAGGACTAGTGGGAACAAAAATTCCCATTAGTTCTACCTGTTCTATCACACAGTTTACGGTAGAACTAATGGGAATTTTTGTTCCCACTAGTTCTACGATTTTGGACCACCTTGAATCGTAGGACTAGTGGGGAAAAAAAAAACCATTAGTCCTACCGTAGAACTGTGTAGTAGAACTAGTGGGAATGATCCTGAATTTTGCCAATGAGATCACATTTCAACAACATTTCTCAAAAGTTAGCAAAAGTAAACCACTTGAAAGGGACACAGAACCTTCCGTTCAACTGGCTATCAAACGGGTAATGTACTGGAAGGATACGAATGGCCGATCAAGAGTAACACACATATACCTGCTCTCTTTAAAAATACTTTCGTATAGATCTATCATCCCTGAGAAACGGTGTCGTAACATCTGGTATGTTGTAGATGAAAAATGTTTTCATTGTGTTGCCATTCTATATTGGAAAACGATGTTTTATGTAAACCAATCGATTAACTATAGAATGTAAAACATATATCAGACAGGAATGGTCATAATTTTGAAGATTGATCGTAATTTATACTAATAATAATAATATATGTATATGTAGCTCGGATGTCAAATTGACGTGACATAAAATTTTCTAAAACCAATTTAATTTAATATTTTTACCACATTTCTTCAACAAAACGGATTAAATAACAAAATAATGAGAAGAAAAAAACAAAAACTTTATCAAAATTAAACGAAACCACCGGAATATTCGAAAAATGAAAATACCTAAAAGAAAATCAATGCCATAAAACGTCATACTATTAAGATGCTGACCAGAGGCCGAGCCAAACAACAGGCACACCCACCATCTCCGGGCTCGTCGCTCAGCTCCGCCTCGCAGCCACATCGCCACATCCGTGAGCATCGTGTCGCCGGTCGCTGCAGTTGCGTCGAGCTCGAGCGACGAGTTTTTCTCCCCGCCGTCGACACCACCACCACCATCGCCTCGACGACGAGGAAGAGGACGGCCACCAGCGAGCTTGGGACCTCGAGGCCAACCGGCCCCGAACAGGGTCCCCGCTGCCAGTGAAAATGTGTCGCGCATGCGATGGACTCATTCCATAAACGAGAATGTCATGCGCGCATATTATGGGGCTACAGAGGGAGGAAACAACCTGACCGCGTACCGTGTTCGGATGCTCTCTCTGTTTCAGGTGCTTGAGCTAGCTGTCAACGTGTCGGCACAACGACTGTCGGATCAGGTGCGAGTCATCCAGCGTAATCGTATGTTGGATGACACCGTACTTGATCGCTTGCGGACTGAAATGCAGAGTAGCCATGTCATTGCCACGCCGTCGCAGGCTGTGGTTCCACCACAGTCTACCATAATACCAAATCGCAATAACGACGTAAGTGATGACATGGTTACTAATGTAAGTACCCAGTGCAATGAGGAAATGAGGAGTGCTTTGGAAGGTGCGATTCGGGAATATCGATTCATGCCAGCTGACCTTAGGCCACGCATACCTCGTTTGCCCATGCATAACAAAAATAGGGCGCTGGTGGCTGTTCTGGATTCGCAGTTGTCAAACTATTTTGATAACTGCGAAGACCTCATCGATGCTCATTCAATCCTGTATTGTGCGGCTGTAGCGGCATGTCGTGTAGTTCACGTCAAATTTTCTGATGACAGAGCTACACGACCTAAGCCAGCCGTACCAGCATGGCAGTACAGGATTGAACGACGTATTGGTGGGGCCAGAGCACTCATCGGCAAACTGATCTGCTTCAGGGAGGGCAATACACGCCCTAGAGTGATGCGTTTTGTGAGGCGGGCGTTCTCGGGGACTGATATCAGTCCTCGAGACTACATGTCCCGTGTCACAGAGCGCATCGACTTCCTGAAGCAGAAAGTGTATGCATGGGCAAACCGTATTCGTAGGTATAAACGGCGGGTGGACCGATACACTCAGAATCGCACATTCCAAAGAGATGAAAGGTGGGTTTATAGGGCTTGGGAGCGACCGGACCAAGGTGTGGCTGACACGCCCCTGCCGGATGATGATGCCATGTGTTCATTCTGGCGCAGCATCTGGTCGGTGCCTGTTAGCCATACCGAGGATGAATGGATCCGGGAGGTCGAGCGGGCGTGCGATCCAGTACAAGAAATGGGGGCAATCACCATCTGCCCCCAAGACGTAGGTCGTGCAGTCCGGCCGTTGCCTAACTGGAAATCTCCAGGGCCGGATGGGCTGCACAACTTCTGGATTAAGTGATTTACAAGATCGCACGCTCGCCTGGCAACCCTGTTCCAGTCAGCCTTAGAGTCAGGGTCGCTGCCCGAGTTTCTGACAACAGGTATAACCCACCTGCTCCATAAATCGGGTAGTACTGCGGAGCCTAAAAATTATAGACCGATTACCTGTCTTCCGACAGTCTATAAAGTTCTTACATCCATTTTGAGAGCTAAAATTAACAAACACATTAATGATAATTCTATCATGTCCGCTTCTCAAAATGGATGTAGGAACGGGTCCCGCGGTACTAAGGAGCTACTCCTCATTGATATGGCCATTAGCCAACAGGTTCGCCGTTCCCGAAGGGATCTGTCGACATGTTGGATAGATTATAAGAAGGCCTATGACTCCGTGCCACATACATGGCTCATGAGGGTGCTAGAGTTGTATAAAGTAGATGCAACTCTGCGCACCTTCCTGATGTCGTGTATGGGACAATGGAGGACAGTCCTTCGCTATCCAGGATGTCGGCAAATCCAGAGGAATAGCGAACCGATAAGGATAGAGCGAGGTATATTTCAGGGCGATAGTTTGAGTCCACTTTGGTTCTGCTTAGCCTTGAATCCTCTTAGCACGCTGCTGGAGGATTCAGGTCTAGGCTATCGGTTGAGGAGAGGTGGTCAAGTTGTATCTCACCTCCTTTACATGGATGACCTGAAACTCTTTGCCCCCAACGATTTGCAACTGATGGAGCTACTGAAGGTAACTGAAACTTTCAGTAGCGCCATCAGGATGGAATTTGGTGTGGACAAATGTGCGGTCATGCATGTAAAACGAGGGGAGATTGTGGAATCTGTGGGAACCCAGCTCTCGGATTCCATAAATCTTAGATCCCTCTCAGCAACCGAAACCTATAAGTATTTGGGTATGTCGGAAGCGCTGGGCATCAATGTTGCTGACATAAAGCAATCGTTGAAGGAACGCTTCTTTGGCCGCCTGTAAAAAGTATTGAATAGTCTTTTAGCAGGCGGAAATAAGGTGCGTGCCTTCAACGGTTGGGTCATGCCGGTTTTTATGTACTCTTTCGGCATACTGAAATGGACTCAAACAGAACTAGACGCCCTGGATAGGAAGGTCCGTACATTGTTGACGGCATATCGAATGCATCACCCACGTTCTTCGGTTATGAGACTGTATATCCCGCGGAAGTGTGGGGGTCGAGGCTTTTTAAACGCTAAGACTCTCCACAATCGCGAGATATGCAGTCTCAGGGAATATTTCCTAGAAGCCGACGTGGTGATGCATCGAGATGTGGTCGCGGTGGACAAGGGCCTCACCCCGCTCTCCTTGGCTAAGGAGAACTGGCGCAAACCTGTAGTGCTTGACACTAACGACCGCAGGGAGGTATGGCAGAGTAAGGAGCTTCACGGACGCTTTTTCCGGGCCCTCCACGGGCCCGATGTAGACCTGTCAGCGTCCGTAGCCTGGCTACGTTCCGGGGACCTCTTCGGAGAAACCGAAGGTTTTGTCTGTGCAATTATGGATGAAGTTATGATGACGAATAACTACCGGAGATTTATGAAAATGATTATTTATGTGAAGGACGGCACGGTTGACATATGTCGGGCATGCCACCGTCCAGGTGAATCAATCCGTCACATTATCTCTGGGTGTTCTCGTTTGGCTAACGGAGAGTACTTGCATAGACACAACCTTGTAGCCAGGATTATCCATCAGCAACTTGCTCTAAAATACAGACTTGTGAAATCGGAAGTGCCGTACTATAGGTATGTGCCCGACCCAGTTCTCGAAAATGGCAATATCACATTGCACTGGGATCAATCCATCATCACTGACAGGACTATTTTAGCCAATAAGCCTGATATAGTGGTGGTGGATCGATCAGAGCGGCGCGCAATGATTGTTGACATAACGGTCCCGCATGATGAGAACCTCGTCAAAGCCGAGAAAGATAAGCAAATAAAATATCTTGACTTGGCTCGCGAGGTTGTCGACATGTGGGATGTGGATTCAGCGATCATTGTGCCGATAGTCGTATCAGCCCATGGCTTAATTGCTAAGAGCCTCGATGAATACCTGAGGAGGCTCTCGTTAGGCAGCTGGATCAAGGGCTTGATTCAGAGAGCAGTACTCCTGGACACGGCTCGTATTGTTAGGAGGTTTCTCTCTCTGGAGCCCTGACCACCGGTAGCCTGTTCCCGATACCGGCGGGCAACAATTTTTTATATTTTTAAATGTTTTTTATATTGTTTTTTCTAAGGAATATTTAAAAATGTAATTAGTTTGTAAAAATATGAATAAAGGAAATAATATAATAATGTATACTAATATTATCAAGAGGTAAAATTTGTTTGTATGTTTGTATGTGGTAATCTCCGGAACTAAAGAGCCAATTTTGAAAACTGTTTCACTGGTAGAAAGATACATTATTCGTGAGTGCTATAGACTACAAATTATAATGATATCATGCATATTAGGCGAACTATCACAATTTTTGTGTAGGAGGAAAAAAATTGCTCATACAACAGAATTATTTGCTTGCGCTGCCTAAACAGTTGTATATAATAGAAAACAATGTAAGCAACCTGGTCCGCTTTAAATGGTTCTACAAAAAAGTCTGTGACACCATATTTCTATCTTTTATATTTTAGCAGATATAGTAGCTTTTACGTATTTAAAAAAAAAAAATCGACAAACTTACCTTTGGAAGATTTTTTAAACAACAAAATCAAAAAAATATTATCATAATCAAAAAAATTATACAAATCAAAAAAATATTATCATAATAATATTTTTTTGATACACAAAAACATTATAGAGATAAGATTTGCCCTGAACAGTACGTCAACTGGTTAAATAGTATTTTAAAGAGGTAAAGTGTGTGAGGTTGTAGAGGATAATCTCTGGATCTACTGAAACGATTTTGAAAATTCTTTCATAGGAAGCTACATTATCCCCGAGTGCCATAGGCTATATTTACAAAGTGCCCGTGGGATAATTTCCGACCAAAACGCCAGCGAAGCCGCGGGCAACAGCTAGTAAGTTTGTATGTAGGGGTAATCTCTGGATCTACTGAACCGATTATGAAAATTCTTTCACTAATAGGAAGCTACATTATCCCCAGGTGCTATAGGCTATATTTACAACGAGCCCGTAGAATAATTTCCGACCAAAACGCGAGCGAAGCCGCGGGCAACAGCTAGTATTATATATATATATATATATAATACTAGCTGATAGCTAATATATATATATATATATCTATATATATAATACTAGCTGTATATTATATATAACACACATCTTTAAAAGTAAAAATGGGGGTTCCGCAAGGCTCAATATTGGGTCCTTTCCTCTTTCTAGTATACATAAATGATCTACCTTATTTACTGAAAAACAAACCTCATAATATGGTGTTATTTGCTGATGACACTTCTCTAATTTTTAAGATAAATAGACGGGCCCAAATTCTAGATGACGTGAATAATGCCCTACTTCAGGTTCAAAATTGGTTCACAGCAAACAATTTAGTATTAAAAGAAAAAAAGACTAAATGCATTAAATTTGCTTTACCGAATGTTAAAAGTAGTGATTGTGATATAATATTGAATAAAGAGAAACTTGAATTCGTAGATAAAACGGTTTTCCTGGGGATTACGCTTGATTCAAGGCTACAATGGAGTTCTCATTTAACGTCTCTTGCCGGGCGGCTAAGTTCAGCAGCATATGCTATTAGAAAAATCCGTCAATTTACAGATGTTGATACCGCTAGACTGGTCTATTTTAGTTACTTTCGTAGTATAATGTCTTATGGCATTTTGTTATGGGGACGAGCTGCAGACATTCAGTCAATATTTATTCTGCAAAAAAGAGCCATCAGAGCTATATATAATCTTCGTAGGTGCGATTCTCTAAGGGAACTGTTTAAGGACATTAACATCATGACGGTACATTGTCAATACATCTACGAAAACATAATGTACGTAAGAAAAAATCTGCATCTTTTTAGTAAAAGAGGTGACAGACACAGTTACAGTACTAGAAATAGAGACCAATTAGTTCAGCCGGGCTTCAGACTCGCTAAAGTAGATTCATCATTCATGGGGTACTGTTTGAGATGCTATAATAAAATTCCACAAAGTATTCTTGAACTCAATGAGACGAAATTTAAAACATGCATTAAACGCACACTATGTAAGCAAGCATATTACAAGTTGGACGATTATATCGCTGACAAAAATGCTTGGCTCAATGCCGGTCCTGCTCCACAAGGACAGGGACGCATAAATTGATAACATTAAATAGTATTGTTGGAGCTGCTGAAGATTGTACAACTATCTTTGCATTGTATAGATTCAATATCTTTAGTATTATATAAAGCCCATATTGTGTGAGTGCTATACATACTAGACCAGCATCAACATCTCCGGCAACTTGTATCTGATTTCCAGGAATGTAGTGACACTCATGAAGTGGCTTTAAGTCGTATATCCGAACTGGAACTGGAATTAAGCCGGGCTCACAACACTATCACCCGCTTGGAGTCTCTTAAATCCAATGAAGAGTCTGCGAAGACCTGCAGCCTTTATAATGAGATGGTTGGTAACGGGTCTGGACCCATATGTGTTGAGCCAATAGTCACAATAGATTCAACTAATGATACAATTACTAAGTGCAATTTCCACCTTCAAAGTCATAATGAGATTAAAAAAATACATTAAAATTAATAGATTTATCAGAAAAACGCACTCATCATTGAAACGACTAAAATTAAATAAATTAAACACAAAACTAAGAAAAAGTAAACTCAATTTATTACAAGAATTAAAGAATTGCAATAGTGAATTGGATATAAGTAGAAATATGTATGAAACTGATATTCAGCACCTGCGGGATGAACTATTTGTTAGGGAATATGCTTTACAGGACATCTTTAGTAAATATGAGGCTTCTCAACAAGATCTGAGTAAGCGCATGCAGGAGGCTAGTGAGCTGGTGGACCTGGTAAAGGACAATGCAGAGCGGTATGAGTCTCTGACAAATAACCTCTCCTGTAGCTGTAACTGCTCCCAGGCACCACAGCCCCAGCATAATATACCCTCACCCGCAGTGGCTGAGCCAATAACAAGTAATTTTAATAATGTAAATGAAAATATCCTGATCAAAACAACTTATGTATTTTCTGACAAAATTGGTCAAGGTTTTGGTAGTATATTTAATCAGTGTTCACATAATTATGTAATAAATAGTTGTTTTCCCGGTGCCAGTTTAAGCCAACTATTAAATAAAGTAAAATTATCAAAAATAAACCCCAGTTCAACTGTTATCTTATTATGTGGGGATAGTTTAACTGTAAAAAAAAGGATATACTTGATTGTGTTCATTTAATGTTGCATCTCAATGACACAAATAATTGTAAATTTATTTTCTGTGCCTTACCCTAGTCTGATTACTTAACTGATAAGCAAAACAGGCACATTTATGATTTAAATATGCTTATTTATAATAGGACATGTCGTCACAGTGATGCTTTTTTGTATTTTGATTGTAATCAATTTATTACTGATTGCAAACTGTCTAGTTTTAAGATGTATTTACCACCTAGTTGTAGGAGACTGATTGCTAATCTTTTAGCATTCAATATAGACACTGGTACTTATTCTTTACCAGCAGTCACTGTTAGCAATGATACTAACATTATTATTGATACCCCTAGTTGTTTAAACTGTTAGATACGACAACGGAAAAACCTCACATGTTGAATGTTGTACATCAAAACATGCAAGGTCTGTCCGTCAAAGAACTAGAGTTGAGCTTGTTTATGGAAAATTATGATGTTCAGGTGTTATGTTTAACTGAACATTGGTTAAAAGAACATGAAGTAGAATTTATCAATGATGATCATTTTACTGTAAAAAGTGCGTTTGTAAGAAAAAGTGCGATTCGCGGTGGATCTTTAGTTCTTGTTTCAAACAAGTTGAAATGTAAACAACGTTTAGATTTAGTTAATCTTTCTATCGAGCGCACTGTTGAGCTGTCTTGTGTTGAACTCGAGCGATATATAGTCATTTGCGTGTATCGACCCCCTTCTGGTGATTTTGGTCTTTTTGAATCCGTAATGGAGGACTCTCTCAATAAATTGAAAGCAAGTAACAAAAGTATTATTTTATGTGGAGATTTTAATGTTAATATTTTAAATGACACTCCCTTAGGTAGCAGACTTCTCAATCTGTTTAAGTCCTTTAATTTAGTTAACTTGTTTTTTGAACCAACTAGGGTCACCGAGTCTACGTTGACCTGTCTTGATAATATATTTACTGACTGTGATTCCTTAAATAAATTAGTATTAAGTGACTTGACATCTGACCACAATGGTTTATTAGTTAGCTTCCCTGTGCCGTTACACAAAAAGCCTCATAAAATAGAATGCAGGCCTTATACAGCTAGTCGTTGCGCTAGGTTTAAAAATAATATAACAAACAAAATTACGCCGTCCATAGTAGAACACGAGCATCCTAATGAAATCTATGGAGCCCTTTTTGATGTTGTGCAAAAAGAATACCAATCAACTTTTAAGTCAAAAACCATAAACGTTGCGGGTACCTCAGTTAGCTTCAATAAATGGGCTACGCCTGGTATTTATATAAGTAGAGCGAAACTGTATGAACTATATGGTATGAAACAGTACAGGTTTGATGCTCCTTTTCTAGAGCGTGTTAAAAAGTATTCTAAATTATTTAAAGAGGTTTGTGCCCTTGCAAAATCAAAATATTTAAGCGACACGATAAAAAACTCTAATAAGAAAGTGAAAGCTACTTGGAAAATGATAAAAAATGAAACGGGCAAGTCGATTAAACAAGAAAATCAACTGGAGATTATAGTCGACAACAAATTAAATAGTAACGCAGCTGATGTAGCTCAGGCATTTAACGAGTTTTTTGCAAACATACCCATAACAACGACTCGCTCTCTAAGTTCGTCCCCGTCTAAAGCCGATAACCTTTTACATGGTAGTGTGCCTAAGTGTAATAACTTATTTCGTTTCGAACACGTAACACCGAATGATGTAGTTAATATTTTTAAGACATTAAAGTTGAAAAACACAGGGGATTACTGGGGCATTTCCATTAAACTATTGAGTAATATAATAGCCATCGTAGCCCCCAATCTTGCTGTTACTTTTAATAAATGCGTTGATCTAGGAACTTTTCCTGACCTCATGAAGAGTAGTAAAATCATACCTTTATTCAAATCAGGTAATAAAAATGACATAGGCAACTTTAGGCCAATTTCCATCTTACCTGCATTTAGCAAAATATTTGAAAAATTAATACTCAAGCAGCTTATAAGACATTTTAATCTAAATAGCCTGCTCTGTAATGAACAATATGGTTTTACAAAAGGTCGCTCGACTACAGATGCGGGTGTTGCTCTCCTAAAACACATATTTAACGCATGGGAGAACTCACAAAATGCAATTGGAGTTTTCTGTGACCTCTCCAAAGCCTTTGATTGCGTACGCCATGACACGCTTTTGCGTAAACTGCGTCATTACGGTCTCGAAAACGTAGCTCTTAACGTAATTGACTCATATTTAAATAATAGATTCCAATGTGTAGATGTTGATGGCACGAAGTCTTCAGGGCTACCAGTTCAGTTAGGTGTACCTCAAGGCTCAATACTGGGTCCATTCTTGTTCCTAGTATATATAAATGATTTACCATTCTATCTAAAAGGTCTCTGCGACGTTGTACTTTTTGCAGACGATACTTCTCTTATCTTTAAAGTAGATAGGAATAGACACAATTTTGATGACATAAACGGCACACTATCAATGGTTACGGATTGGTTTACGACTAATAATCTTGTTTTTAATGCCAAGAAAACTAAATGTATAAAATTTGCCTTACCTAACGTTGGAAACCTAGGACCCAATATTAGTTTAAATGATGAAGTGCTTGATACTGTTGACTCTGCATTTTTTTTGGGAATAACAGTTGATTCCAAACTTCAATGGGGTCCACATATATCAACCCTGTCGGGAAGACTGAGTTCTGCCGCATACGCAGTCAGAAAAGTAAGACAATACACTGACGTTGACACAGCTCGTCTAGTCTACTTTAGTTATTTCCATAGCATTATGTCCTATGGTATTCTGTTATGGGGAAAAGCTGCAGATATACAAAATGTCTTTGTCTTACAAAAACGAGCTATACGAGCAATATACCAACTAGGATCCAGAATTTCTTTAAGAGAACTTTTCAAAGACATTGGTATTCTCACGGTGGCATCTCAATTCATTTTTGCCAACATATTATATATCAGGCAAAATATACATCTATATCCCAAAACCAGTGATATTCACAATTTTAACACCAGAAACAAGCACAAGTTACTTGCTCCTTCCCACCGTCTTCGTAAGGTGCGTGACTCGTTTGTGGGGCTCGGTATCCGCTTGTATAACAAGCTACCCCTTTCTTTTTTAGACTTACCTTTCAATGCGTTTAAAGCTCAAGTTAAATCTAACCTTTGTTCGAAGGCATACTATTCCGTTAACGATTACTTAGATGATAAGAATAGTTGGTCGCTGTGTTGAACGCAAGACAATGATATGTTCTTTCACAATGATATGTTCTTTCACTATGACTATGAGTACATTTTTTTTTTTTTTTTAATAAGTTGTATTGACATTTGATTTATTTTTACATTCTGACATATTTTGATTTATTTTTTACAAGCTGACATTTGATTTATTTTTTACAATCTGCCATTATTATTATTTATTATTCTTTTACTGGTATTGTTTGTAAAATCGCTGAGCTCCTTGTGTTAAGTTGAGCTACGCGATCACTGACATGAATTTATCTTTTTTTTTTTTAAATTATTATATAGAATCAAGTTCTTCAAACATAACAGACAGATGTGTTGCTGGTGAGTTTGTTCCGCCACTTCTTCTCATCAGCTATAACACTACGAAGTTGGCGACACGGGGGGGCGTTTTTGGGGGACTGTCATATGTAAATTTTTGACGTTCAGAAAGTGCTGATTTTCAGCCTAATTTGAATAAATGATTTTTTACTTTTACTATGTACTAAAGAGCTATCGTTCACTGGAAACCTACGTCCTTTCCCGACTTGAATGTGCCCTGGCGGTTGAGAGTATGTCATGCTCACTCAATGTCTCGCTGATGGTGGCGCGTGTGTCGGATCATTTAGTTCCCTTCAAAATGGTTGAGTTGAATGGTGCTGATCCATGCGTCATGTTCGTGAACGGGCGCTGTCAGTTGTAACTGGTCATCTCTTAGTTGCCACGGCTTATTTGAATTAATTACTTTTTTTTTTTTAATTGTCTTTTTTGTGTTTACTATGGACACTTTTAACGTGCACATCTTGCTACATCGTTCTCACAGAATGTACCATCTCAATATGAATGATGTAACCAAGGTTTTGTAACAATATGCTGATTTAAAAGAGTGTCCATGGAGTTTCTTGCCCGTTCTTCTCCATAGAGATCTACGCTAGGGAATGGGCAACTACAGTACTTTCACAGTTTTTATGCCTTGTGACTGGGACTGTAGCTACATTTCATTGTTATCTTTGTTTCGACAGTTCAAAAGTGCCTGTAACTGGCCTACTTGAAATAAATGCTTTGATTTGGATTATACAGGGTAAATTTTCCAAATGGGCGTGGATGGCCAAATCCGAAACTATGAAGAATAGCAAATAATGCTCAAAGGTGTCTCGACCCCTATTTTGATGAAAACTAATTCTGCATCATTGTATTTTTGAAAAATCAATACTTCTGGCCAGGAATCGAACTAATTGATTTTAGAAAAAATACACTCGCGAATTTTATACGGCTGTGTTCTTGTGATAGTGAATGAGTATTAAAAAAAATTGTTTCTTTAGAAAAGTTGTTTGTTATCATGATTATAATGACGCATTTAAGTATCGTTCACTAATTACCAGTCACCTTATATGATCGTAATATATATGTATTTTAAAGATTGATCGTCCTATCAAGGGCATCAAGTTCCGTCTGAGTACATTTGAGTATGCTGGAAAAAACGCAAATCTTTCTGAAATATAAAAAAAAAGAAAAATTACGTGTTATGCACTACAGATGCACTAAGTCAAAATTACCATACACTCTATTATTAAAGCGTTATAACATTCAAAGCTTGGAGTCTAAACGCAGCTTACTGATGGCCATGATGCTGCATGGTCTGTGTAACAACAGATTCGATTGCCCTGTTATGACCAATAATGAGTGATCAAATTAACTTACCCAGTAAGTGCCATTCGATCATCATTATATGAAGATGAAGCTTCTTGATGATAACATATGCAGCTCCTAATATTCTAGCTTCGACGCACGCTATTTAAAGTTTGCCACAGCAAAAAATTAAAAAATCTGCTGTGATCCGAACGCACCCGGAAGTGTATAGTCTGTTGACACCTGTAACTCATTTTTTTAAAAGCTACACATTTAATACAATTTCCGGGAGATTGAGAAATAACTCTTTCGAATGGGGTCTGGGTGGGCCCCTGATCATCAAGAAGCTTCATCTTCATATAATGATGATCGAATGGCACTTACTGGGTAAGTTAATTTGATCACTCATTATATTTCAGACTCGCTTCTTGATGATAACATATGCAGATGTTTAAAGCCTAACTAAAATTGTATTGAATGTGTTAAAAATAAAGACTTTTTCACAATGAAATCAGTCTCTTTATTTTAGTTATTATCACTAGGTTTAATAATTCACTTACTTACATTAATGTTATTTACTTTCTATCCATCACTCATGGAATCACAATTATCAGTCCTATGACTTTATATTTAATTAATCATAATAAAGTTTCATCACATGTATTATTCAACCTAAGCTATAGATAGTCCTAGACTCATTATTTTTGGCTGTGATTAATCAAGGAAAAAATAATAATTAATTTCACCAACTTAAAACAATACACAATAAAGAACACAATAAATGATTAAGGTAATCTTCTAGGATTACATAATTAACAAGGTAGTGCTATTAAAGCAATAAATCACCTTAGATGCTTCCATCACTGAGAACTGTTCTAGCAAAATTAAGTTGGTTCTGTATAGGTCGATTGTAAAATTTCGCAAAAGTGTGTGACTGTGAGGTCCACCCTGCAGTTCTCCTTATCTCATCAATGTTGACTCCTCTTCTAGCTGCGGCTGAGGTAGATGCGTGTCTAGTACTGTAGGCAGTGAACACTTTCATATCTATGCCACAATTCTTAAGAGTATCTTTAATCCACCTACTAATTGTAGACACTGTAGCTCCTTTATAAGGTTTCTTATAGGTTATGAAAATATTTTTAATATCATTTCTGTAATTCTTTGTTCTATCCATGTAGTCAATAATAGTCCTTGCAGGACAAATCTTAAGCTCTTGAAAGAATGGGAGAACTAAGTTGGGTTGGAACCGACCTGGGGCAGTTGTCTTAATAGAATCAGGTATTCTAATTTCCAGCTGGTTATCATGTCGAACGATATTGTCGACCATGATTAATGAAATGGTTTGAATTCTATGACCAGTGGATAGTGCAACTAAAGTTGCTGCTTTCTTAGTAAGTTCTTCTAACGACATATGACTATTAGAATTACTGTCTTTAAAATGATTAAGAACTATAGATACGTCCCAGACATGGTCGTATTTAGGTACTGCTGGTCTTAACTTAGATACTCCCTTAAAAAATCTTTTAATTCTATCGTCCTCGGATAACCTTGGACCTATGATAAGGCCGAGGGCTGATTTAGCAGAGTTCAAGGAACTGTAGGATGAACCTCTATTGTACAATTCAGTTAAAAACGATATTATGTTAGGAATGGAACTATTAAAAAAATCCAAATGATTTTTAGTGCAATATTGACGCCAAGCCTTAATTGGTGATTGGTATTGTTTAAGTGTCGACTCAGTGATGGAGGCAATCATAATTTCTGCTGAGGCAGCAGTTATTCCCCGTCTCATAAATGCTTCCCGGACAACACTCCTACAGCCAGTTGCAGATGTTTCCTGAGAGGGTGTAGGTTGCCCGCATCTGAACATAAGAGATTATTCCTTGGTTGAATGATCATTATTTCTGATACCAGCATTGACATGAATATTGGATACCAAGGTTGAGTATCCCAATTTGGTACTACTACAATGCCCTCAGCTTCATCAAGTTGAATTTTTCGGAGTGTTTTAAGTATTACAGAGAATGGTGGAAAGGCATAGAAAAAGAATGATGACCAATCAATTGTGAACGCATCTATTGCATAAGCATCTGGATCCTTATGCCATGCCACATATTTCTTGCATTTATTATTAAGCCTTGATGCGAATAAGTCAATAGTGGGGGTTCCAAGATTGTGAGTTATGCGTTCAAATGTACTTTTTTCCAGACACCATTCAATTTCTGTCTTATGTTTTCTTGACTCAGCATCAGCTATATGATTATCCTTAGAGGTTACATATGAGGCGAATAGCCAAATATTTCTTTTTTCACACCATTTCCATATTTGTTCTGCAATTGAATGAAGCTGAGGGAACTGTACACCACCCATCCTATTTATATAGCTAATAGCTGTGGTATTATCTATCCTTAAAAGAATTTCACAATCATGCAACTTGTTGGCAAAAGTTTTCAAACCTAAAAATGTAGCTTTTAGTTCTAACTCATTGATGTGCATTTGTTGTTCTTCAAGTGACCAAAAACCATGAACTCTTTTATTATTACAACTAGCACCCCAGCCAGACAAGGATGCATCAGAGAATATTTCTATTTTATATGTAAACTGTGTAAAGGGTGCTTCTGCTCTGTGAATGTTATTTTTCCACCATTCTAAATCTTGAATACACCAGATAGGTGTGGAAACATTACAATCATAATTATCACTGTACCTTTGTAGAGATAAAAATCTATGTCTTTCTAATTTCTTCGTATATAACCATCCATACCTAATGGCAGGGCATATTGAGGTCAGTGAACCTAAAACCTTAGCTAAGTGTCTGATAGTGTACTGTTTCTTGTGAAGTAGGCTGTTAACTAATTCTAAGTTGTTTTTCCTTTTTTGTTCAGAGATCTTTAGTGTCATGTGTTTTGAATCAAATATGAATCCTAAAAAGCTACATTCCATAGTTGGTATCTTGCTACTCTTTTCTGTGTTAATTATAAACCCTAGGTTCTGTAACAAGTTGCATGTCTTCTTTATGTTAGTATTACATAAGTAGTAGTCTTTTTCGACACATAAAAAATCGTCCAGATATTGGACTAGGTTCAACCCGCAGGATCTCAAAGTAGAGACCACTGGTTTCAAAATCTTAGTGAAAACAAAAGGTGCTGTAGAAAGGCCAAAAGGTAGGACATTAAATTGGTATAGTTTCTTTTTAAATTGGAACCTTAGGTATTTCCTATTGTCCTTTCTAATTGAGACCATAAAATATGCATCTTTTAGGTCTAAGTTAGATAAATAACAGTCTTTGGTAACAATATTTAGGGCTGTCCTATAATCCTCTAGTTTAAAATGTTGTGTTATTATGAACTCATTCAATTCCTTTAAGTTTAAAATAAATCTAAATGAGCCATTTGCCTTTTTGATTACAAAAATTTTGGACAAAAACTGATCTACTACAGGTTCACATTCTTCTACAGCACCTACCCTTAGTAACTTATTAATCTCTTGCATTATAACTAACTCCTCCTTTTTTGAAAAACTATTGTTAGATGGTGCATAAAACTGAATTGGTTGTTGAGAGAAAGGGATGCTATAGCCCTTGACCCAATTCAATATTACCGGATCTGTAGTGATCCTTTGCCAATTATAATAAAAAAGTTTTAACCTGCCAGTTTGTGCTAGTTCCTGCGGTGTTGTCTGTGGAAATCTGGTCTCCTGTAGCCTCGTGATGCTGCTGCACCTCTCCTCTGTGTGGTTGGCTGTCGTGGCCCACTGCTGCGGCTCTTGTTGGCACGAGGCTCCCTGAACTGCTGCTGTTTCTGAGTTTGCCGAGGTGGGCCCCTCCAGTTTAACTGAGTATCCTTGTATGAATTCTTAGGAGGTTGTCTTGGTTGTATCCGTATTTCTCGCCCTGTTCTTCCAACAGTTTTTGCAGTTTTAATCTTCTCAAATAAGTTATCTCCAAAAAGGAATTTGTCCGGCTTGGTCTGACGGAGAGTCTCTCTTACCTCCTTTTCAAGGCCTGATATAATCAGGTTCCTTCTAGTGTTGTTTTCATTATGGAAAACATCGGCCAGTATTTTCCCTGTATTATTGAGTATCTCAAGTAGGCTTAATTTCAGGTTTCTTGGTTGCACCTCAGTTAATACCCTTTCAGTGGCACTTGCGAGGCCAGCAATAACATGACTTAACATCCTTTGTCTTGCTTCAATTACAAAGTCCCTCTTTTTATTGGACTCAGTGCAGGCCGCAAGAGTCTCCGGGTTCATCTTGGGAACAATTAGGTGTGGGCAATTGGATGGTGGCAGAATGTAGTTCTGTTGAAGAATATTCTCCTTCTCAGCCTTATCTAGACCATGTTGTATAATGTCCTCCCACCTCTCTGCTACCTGATCGTGAATCCTTGTGCCCGTATCTTGGGATTTCTTTGTGTTGCTTCCTAGGACTTGCAAGATATCGTCTTCTAGTATTTCCTTATCTGAAAAAAAATAACCTATGTACATTACCTTGTAATCCATGCCGCCCCCCCCTTTTCTTTTCTTGGTTATTAACGTGATTTCTACTTGTACCTTAGGCCTCTGGTTATGAATTATGATCATTAGAATGCCATTGATAGGTCCCAAGTACCCATTTTATGCAAGTAACACAGCCGTGATTGACCCCTTATGTGACAATTCTTGGCGTGATTATGTCATCGAACAACCCCTCAGTGTTGATCCTAGACATGAATGCGACCATTAATCGATCCCCCAGTATCGATCTTAGGTCCGTCTGCTAAACGACCGAATCGGCTAACCGATAAGGATAGTAAAACTATCCAGTTGCGGGTATATTCCTTGACGCGCCGGATAGTTGTGCTATTTGGTCGCGTGTCGGTGGCTTGCTCATTTTTTGTGGTAAATATGGCAGTATGGCTAGGAAACAGAAATATCTTGTGAGCTACCTTGTTGCTCCTCTGGTTCTAAACCAGGTTCTAAATCCACTGGGTTTTCTCTATCCTCAGATGTTTCCGCCGGGGTGGGTGAGGGCAAGGGTGCCGATATTGAGGGCGATGGTGAGGATGATGATAATCTTCTTCGCCGATGGGGTCGGCGTATCTTCCTTTCTAGTTTCTTTATTTTTCGCAAAATATAATCTTCCTCTGTTTCGTCCTTGTAGTGCTTTCTTTTAGGCATCATAAACCGCTGAAAAAACACTAAATCACTAAGATTTCTCACGATTTCTTTTTGACCAGATAAAATCACACGCGAGCGCCGCCGCACGAAAAACAGGAATGAGTTACAGGTGTCAACAGACTATACACTTCCGGGTGCGTTCGGATCACAGCAGATTTTTTAATTTTTTGCTGTGGCAAACTTTAAATAGCGTGCGTCGAAGCTAGAATATTAGGAGCTGCATATGTTATCATCAAGAAGCGAGTCTGAAATATAATCTATGTTACATTGTACCTACAACTGTGATGCGCCGAGAGGCGCGCGTGCCTCGGCTGTTCCACACTGCTAGGTGTAGAACTCACGCTGGCGCACGGGCGCCTCTCCGACGTATCGTAGATACGTATAACACACATTTTATCGAACTTGATATTTTCGCGTTTACACACTTTCAGTTTAAAAGGATGGCTATTGAATCCCTAAAGTAGCTAACTATACCTACCATCCCTAAATCACATTGAGTGCTAATTAATTTTCTTAATAATAATGCACGCATTAAACTATTTCTTAATTATTATTTCGCGGACATTGGTGTGGGTTACACGTTTGTTTAGTTTGTAACTTATTTTGTCATACTGTTTGTAATGTGTAACTGTTAAATGTCCCAATAAAGTAAAATAAAAATAAAATAAAACATGCTGTAGAGGAGAGCTCTTAGTAAAGAAGTTCATTCCTCTAACAGACTTTTTACGACCTCGCGTACTTCACGAGTTTTGGACGCCGAAGATTCAACCTTTTTTTTTGTTGTACGGATGGGAATTACCGTGTCAGACTTGTACTGGGTTGGTTGATAACTTGGGTTATCCCATCCATGTTCCTTCTTTTGCCTTTTGTATTCCAGGGCCGCGATATTCGGGCCTGTGGACGGTGAGCTATGGGCTAGCTCGCCGTCCGTCCGTCTTATAACGACAAGCCGCGTCGACGGCGCGTTCGTGTTCCACGCGCGCCTCAAAGAGATGTCAGCAATAGGAAGGGGTCCGCAAGGGCCGATGCCTTCCGGGGCTGCGGGACTGTTCGAAAGAGATACCGTGGCCTCGGAACACAAAGGGCGATGAAGGAACATGGATGGGTTTTAGTCAGTAAAAGTCTGACACTCCCTCCTGCTCAGCCCAGAGCGGGAGGGGGGGTTATTTGATGATTTACAACAAGAAAAAAAAAAAAAACGGGTGCTGTTTGTTTTCGAACAGCCCCGCAACCCTGGATGAGCTTAAACCTGGAAGACAGTTTGGTCGCACATTCAGGCGTCCGACCAGTTTTGTTCAAGATAGTGGCCAGTCTTACGACAAGACCAGTGGTCGCTGATGATATGAAGGGAAGTGGAAAATATGTTTTTCCTTCTCCTCCGCTATTATTTTCTGACTAATTTCGTTGCGGGATCCAAGACAGTTAAATAGTTTCTCTGGGACTTCGCCGAGCTTCATTGTCTCGGCGCTTTTCAACCCAGAATAAACATTCTGGCTTTCAGGAGTTGCTGTGGTTTGGGAATAGTGTGGCGGGCTTGCAGTAGTCACAGGTTTTAAAAACCAGTTTGCTGTTTAACAAAAACCGGTTTATGATGTTCCTTGTGCTCCACGTTTGAGACTACGAATTTATAAATTAATGAACAGTGCCACTTAGCGCTAGAAGGCCACACTGCTGATGTTGTTCCTTTGAAGATGTTGGATTGATCTTGTGCGCTCACTTGAGTGAGCTACCACAATTTTTTTTAATAATATACATGTCGGAGATGTCAGGATTTATTCATCGTCGCCTTTGATCCATTTTATGCCCTACTTATAAACGTCTGAAACATATGTTTAATATTATAAACATACAAGCATACTAATTCTAAAAATACTAAATATAAATAAACACACAAACATAACCTTCACAAAAAATATAAAAGAATTTTTACACCCAACCCGCACAAACTACGGAAGAAAAACCATCGTGTACGAAAGATCTAAAATATTTATTACTAGCGACCCGCCCCGGCTTCGCACGGGTGCAATGTTATACATATAAACCTTCCTCTTGAATCACTTTATCTATTAAAAAAAACCGCATCAAAATCCGTTGCGTAGTTTCAAAGATTTAAACATACAAAGGGACATAGGGACAGAGAAAGCGACTTTGTTTTATACTATGTAGTGAAGTTACCGATAGACCTCAAAGAATCTAAATCTAAAACCACTTTTAAAAAGCTACTAAACAATTTATTCATCTTCCCTACAATAGTGTCGAACCACATCCAGTTACCGTTTATCTGTGCTACACGGATACTTGTTTGTATGTAGGTATCGAACTAACATTTTGCCAATATTTATTGTAATCTACCTTCAAAACATTTATAAAATCTTAAGTAATTTTAAGTGTTTAGTTTTTATTATTCTCATGTAAGTGAATAGTGTAATTCTTATGAGAATAAATGATCTTAAACCCGAAACATGGAATACAACTTAACTAAAAACTATCTAACCCTACGGAACTCTAAAAACGCAGTCGAGTGAAATTTTTAGGGTTCCGGAACCCCGTTACTAAGACTCCACTGTCCGTCTGTGTCTGTCTGTCTGTCACGAGGGTGTATCTCATGAACCGTGATAGCTAGAAAGTTGAAATTTTCACAGATGATGTATTTCTGATGCCACTATAACAACTAAAAACAGCATAAAATAAATATTTATTGGGGGTTCCCGCTCCCATACAGCAAACGTGTTTTTTTTTAAATTATTTAGATAATGGTACGGTACCCTTCGCAACAGAACTCGCACTTGACCGGTTTTTATTCAGTTTTCCCCAGAGAGAGTCTGAAGTGAGAGGTATAATATATTCAAGAAGAAGTCTGAACGTGTCGTGAAAAATCCCAAAGCTATTTTCAAAGAGTAAGAAATAGTGCTGAAGTCTTTTTATTTATTCATACGTGGCCTGTCGTGGTTTTTTATATCAAATTGAATACGTCTACAACTGGATATTGATCCTTTTCAAAGACTTGTGTAAAGAGCCGTCAAAAGTTTATTGCCTGAATCATTGATCTCCATGATAGACCCGTTAGTGATCTCAGTTGAAGTCTACGGTCGCTCGAGGTTAAAAAGTAACAACCGCTCGCGTCAATCTCCAGGTTAAGCCACGCTTATGTAGGCTTGTCCGTGGATAGGTGACCACCCATTACATACCGAGTTTTCTCCGCGCCTCGGAAAGCATATCAAGCCGTCGCGTTGGTCCCGTCTGTCATTTGCAGATCTTTGACAGTCGTTATAGGTTGTCAGTGGCCTGAAAGTGGTATCGTATTACTCTGTACGAACGAAAGTAAATCAAACCTAGGATATTTTGCTCAAAAGTCGCGCTTTGGACCACTAGACCAACGTTGAAACTAAATAATACAATCTGTAATAGACTATGCTCGTATTTTTTTTGGACTAAGCAATTTTTTTTAGGTTTGAAATTTACCTTCGTAATTAACAAAAACCTCATCATAATCATCATCATTTCAGCCGAAAGACGTCCACTGAAGGACATAGGCCTCCCCCAAGTGTCGCCACATTGACCGGTGCCGTCCGTCTTGCATCCAGCGTATCCCCGCAACCATCACCAGCCCCCCTAGCATGGCAATACTATCTCTAGTCTACCAAGACTCGACAAAGCTCTTTACATACAACTTGATCTGTGTTGTCATACATTTTTAACATCGCCATGCTTGCGACGATAGAAATCTTTCCACAATCTGTCATAAAATGACAATTCAATTCGACTCTTTGTCGACAAAACCCGTTTATACGGTAGTCATGCTACGCGTGCTGGGTCATCGGCCCACCTAGTGGGAGGCCTAACAAAAACCTATTTTCTATATTATTCAAGTGCAGGACGCACTTGAATACAAAATAATTATAATAATAGTTAGCTATTCTTTTCACATAATTTTTATTCCACACAGGATTTAATCACCATACGTCTTTGTGATTTATTCAACTCGTAAAGAATGTCGAGGGGTGATTAAATTATACGGTAAAATATTCGCCCTGTAATTTATTAATTAATGGGAAATAATTGCATAGGGAAACTGGATAATTTGTTATAATTAAATATAATTGAAGTATGCTTTTGTTGTTAATACCTTTATTAAGATATTTTTTTACCATAAAAAAATTAAAAAATCGTAAAAAAAATTGAGGAGCTCGTGGCTAAATACTAACAGTCGCTCGGGTCGATCTTTAAGTTAAGCCGCGCTTGCCTAGGTTGGTCTGTGGATGGGTGACCACCTCTTACATTCCGAGTTTCCTCCGTGCCTCGGAAAGCACGTTAAGCCGTTGGTCCCGACTGTTATCTGTAGATCTTTAACAGTCGTTAGGTAGTTGATCTTTGGTCGTCAGTAGCCCGAAATTCTGATAGCCAGTCTTACCAAGAGTTATCGTATTACCCAGTACTAACTGGGCTGTGGAGGTCAGATAGGCAGTCGCCCCATGTAAAATAGTATTCAGCTGTATCTGGTTAGACTGGAAGCCGAACCCAACATAGCCGGGAAAAGGCTCGGCAGATGAGGAATTAATATCCGTAAAATTCACGTGTAACCTCATTCAAGTAAGGGCACACAAAAAATAAAAGGTAATGACGCGACGGAGAGAAAAAGTGCGTTTCGGCTTTGTTAAGTGTATTTTAACACCCATTACAGCAAACCCGATACCGCCAGTTATGTCTTGAGTCCCATCTAAAGATAACCTTTTGCCATCAAAGGCGTAGACCTAATCTCCAGGCTACCACTGCCCCTGCCAGGGTTGCGGGTCTGTTTGAAAGAGATACCGCGGCCCTGGAACACAAAGGGCAAAGGAAGGAACATGGATGGGTTTTAGTCAGTAAAAGTCTGACACTCCCTCCTGCTCAGCCCAGAGTGGGAGGGGTTATTTGACGATTTCCGACGATAAAAAAAAGGCTACCACTGCCAAAAATCCTGACAAAAAACGCAATAACACTTCTAGTTCCCTCCAAAATTTTAATCTTAATAATATTTGCGTTCACTCCCAGAAATGAATATCAATTTTCCAATTCCATTAGTCATTAAGCTTATCAAGTGATTTTTTCCAAGAAACGAAGTTCTAACTTAAAAGATTATTACTCATCTTATCCGTAATACTGCGATCAAAATTCTCTCAAACGAGAAATGTAACGAGAGCAAGTCGGACTCGCGCACGAAGGGTTCCGTAGCATTATCTAAAAAAACTCAACTATGTATGTATGGGGACACGCTTTAATTTTCAACTTTTTTTTATTTATTGGAATTTTTCTTTTATAAGGCCTTGCTTTTTGCTAAATTTGGTGATTCTAGGTCAACGGGAACTACCATATAGGTTTTCGACCCAAAACCTATGGGGTACTCCTATCCGGTTGACCTAGAACTGTCAATTTTGTTTTAAAGCAAGGTCTTACAGCACAAGTAATGGGAAAATTCCGAAAAATAAATAAGTTAAAAATTACGGTAAATTTTGGTACTTACAAGTTTTCGCTAAAATATAAATTTGCCCATATCTTTTTATTGTGTTTGATTCAGGTCCTTGATTTTTATACACCTAATAGGCTCAGTATCTACTATAAATGTCAACTTTCTAGGTCTACCCGTTCCTGAGAAAATCGGTGGTGATACACGGACAGACAGACGGACAAACGATTTTATTAGGGATCCTTTTTTTACCTTTTAAGCTACGGAACCCTAAGAAGTGAAACACTTGAGTGTAATTTAAAATTTCTTCAATTTCTACAAATTGCAGTGGAAAATGTTCTTTAAAGATTTTAATCTAGAATGAGATTGCACGATGACCTGTTGAAGTTTTAAGTACATAGGATAAAGTATTACCAATACTATCATAATCAGCCTCTAAGGTTCTCACTGCTTGGGCTCAGGGACCTCCTCTTTGACTTAAGAGGAAATGCGGTAGGTATTTGAAGAAACTATCGCTGTCGCTCAACGAGCGCGCTTTCGACATTGGTGCGATAAACACAACTATAGATCCAACAAATAAAAAGTCATAATTCGAGGTTTGGCTCTCGACTATTTCCTCCTCCAATATTCGACTAATTTAAATGATATTTCATAAACTGAATTAGAAGTATATGTACTGTGTCCCTATGTTTTTCTTTTTTCATTAATAGTTATCAATTTTGTACTCTAGGCCTCTGTTGACAGCGATCCAAATAGGCTATTTTGAGCATATCATAGCATAGCATTTTGTAAAGGTTCTAGTGCTGATACAGATCATATCATCAAAAAAGAAAACGTAGGGATATAGAAAAGGTTGATATTTATTTAACTGTAAAAAGTCATAGCTTTAAAGTCATAAACCAGAAAGAAAACAAGCGCGAGCGTTTGTATGGAGAAAAGATCACCCGCATTTCCTCTTAAAATGAGCTATAAACCATCACGCGGGCCCAGTGTGGGTTTTTGGTTGTCACATATCTTCAGTTTTGACTCTATAACATGCCCGTTGCCTCACGATGTTTTCCTAGTACAGAAAGACAAATGGAAAAACGCAGACGGCGCGGCGGCGTAATTTTAGCAAAAAGGTCTTGTAAGCTGCCTTTGGTAACGTACGGAACTGTACAATTTTTATTTAAAAAATATCTAATTGAATCAGTGTTAGAAAATATATTTTCGTTTTTTCTGACCGACTTCCTCATCCAGCCTCAGACGGAGGTCAGAGTATTGTAGCGCAGTTTGGGAGAAGCCTATGTCAAGCGATGGACTGCGATAGATTGAGTTGATTGTGCGATTTTACTGTTACGTCGGCTGTTTTACGAGAATAATCTAGATTACGTTCGAGTCTACAATTTTCCACTATGGACTTCTAAAGACGGCTCCAGAAAGTTGTGGAACTTTCTCGAAGGATAAGTCAACATATAAATAGCCAGTCAGTAGTCGTCAACATATAATAGTTTTGTAATTAATAAAGATGTTGATGTTGTGATTGTTGTAGTTGTTTCTTGTAATTGTTTTTGTTGTAGTGATTGTTGTTGCTGTTGTTTGTTGTTTCAGTTGTTGATGTTGTTGTGTGTGATGTTTGGTGTTAAATCTAGTCGATCGAATCGAGTGTTCTAATCTATACTAATATTATAAAGAGGTATTTTTTTTGTAAGTTTGTATGTAGGGGGTAATCTTTGGATCTACTGAACCTAATTCTTTCACTAATAGGAAGCTACATTATACCCGAGTGCCATAGGTTATACTTACAGCGTGCCCGTGGGATAATATCCGACCAAAACGCGAGCGAAGCCGCGGGCAACAGCTAGTTATTAATAAAGATATTTATGCTGTGATTACTGTTGTTATTGTTGTTGTTATTGATGATAATGTTGTTATGTGTGATATTTGGTATTTAATCAGGAGTGTTTTAATTTATCTTATACCTAGCTCGTAACAATACGAACCAACTTATTGCGTCATGCAAAATAAACGAGATCTGTTCGACCACAACCCACTCATGAACTTTCTAAGCTCACAATAAACATCCCACCTTACTTCCAAAACTTATCTCTTTGGGTTGGCTTCTCATCTAACCAGAAGCAGCTAACTATCAGTATTTTACATGAAACGACTGCCATTCTTCGCTACCTTAGTTGGGTTATCAGAAACGTTTGGAAACAATTGTTAATGAGGGTCGAAACAGATTTGTTTAGTGAATTGAACCTTTGTTTTAGTCCAGTAACACCTGTATATTTTATGTAAAGGTAGCCGTGTCTTTGGTCTAGTGTCCGCAAGCGCGACTGCTGAGCATGAGGTCCTGGGTTCCATTCCAGGGTCGAGCAAAAGTGTTTTTGGGTTTTTCCTTCAGGAATTTCTCAGTAGCAGCCACGGAGTCTGGATTTGTGAACAGTTGATGGCAATAAGCTCGCCCCCTATACTAGGGCCTTAAACATAACAAGCGAAATGTAAGTGTACTATTAGGTACTAGATTAGACTCAGCAAATCAAGCTCCAAAGATCAAACTTTAATTTGAATTTTTTTGTTTGTTTTTTTTTTTAATATTGGATGGATGGATGGATTTTGTGAATGATGTGAAAGAAAAAGGAGTAATAAAACGTGTTGCGCAATTGTGTGCGTGTGTTCATGTGTAATTATATACTGTACTATAACATACAGGTTGTAACAAGACCCTTCACGAAGCCGCCAACCAAGCATTCAGTACATCAAACTAAGTAACTTTACGCAAAAAATATTGCTGGGAAATGACTTTTTTTTTAGTGAAAATATGGTTTCACGGTAGGAATTGACTGTTGCGCTATTATGCGATATTGATAGTATTTGCACAATAATAAAAAGACATTTAGAATACAGGGTATTACAAGACCGTTCACGAAGCTGTCAACCAAGCATTATGTACACATCAAACTAAGTAACTTTACGCAAAAATTATTGCTGGGATACAACTTTTTTTTGGGGGTGAAAAATCACGTTTTACGGTAGGACTCAATGTAACGCACTCAAAACATTGTGCTAATGGATGCATTGAATAGTTCGGGGGCCGTGGAGGTGTTTAAAGTAGAAATGTTCCATTACAAACCTGTATTTAAGAAAAAACTTGTGAAAAAGTTGGATCTTTGACCTTGATTTTTTGAGGTATGGTCTAGAACAAAAAAATGATCGTAATGACGGGGAGAACAAGTGGCTTCCTTCTTCGTTAAGGGTCTTATAATTACACACTATATTAAATATATTACTATATCTTATATATAAAATTCTCGTGTCACAATGTTAGTTACCATACTCCTCCGAAAAGGCTTGACCGATTTTTATGAAATTTTATATGCATATTCAGTAGGTCTGAGAAGGTCATACCCCTAAGTGATAAGGAATGCTTGCGACCGCTCGACCAACGAGGCAGTCTCACACAAACACCAAAATTTCCACGCGAACGAATTTGCGGGCAACAGCTAGTATTGTATAATTATACAATAAGCTTTAGTGAAGGAAAACATCGTGAGGAAACCAGCATGTCTAAGGCGCGAATTACACAGAAACGCCGTAAGATGTAGGCGCGGCTCAGGCATGATGCCGCTACAAAACGTGTTCATACAAAATGTACGTAAGCGACACGTGTCGAGAATTACACTCAAGCGGCGCGAAGCGCAGACAAGCCGTTCTTTTTTAGGGTTCCGTAGCGGAATGGCAAAAAACGAATCCCTTATAGATTCGTCATGTCTGTCTGTTTGTCCGTGTATGTCACAGCCACTTTATTCCGGAACTATTAAGACTACACAGTTGAAACTTAGTAGGTAGATGTATTCTGTTAACCGCTTTGAATGTTGCAGGCGGCTTCGCTCGCGTTTTGGTTGGAAACTATCCCACTGGCACGTTGTAAATATAGCCCTTGGCACTGGGGGATAATGTAGCTTCCTATTAGTGAAAGAATTTTCAAAATCGGTTCAGTAGATCCAGGGATTACCTCCTACAACCTCACAAACTTTACCTCTTTATAATATTAGTATAGAAAACCTCCACACACAGTTCTAGTAAAATGCAGTTAACAGTAGGTATGATTGTTTATGCGTTAATACGTGAAGTGTTGTAAAACGTGAAAAAAATAACCTTCTTAAAATAATTTCGAAGACTGCATTTAGGTATTTTAGTAATTTGTTATGCCAATTCATTTACCCAGCTAAAGCATTTGAAAATGGCGAAGCTCTGGCAATTTAGGGGACTGTCTGATGTAATTATGATTAATTTGAATAAGTAACTTTTCATTTATAACGTCTTAATGTAATTTTCAGGTAATTTTGGAACCCGGCAATATTAACACCAAAACATTACACCACTGCATTGCTTATTCAACTATCTTTAAAGATTCTTTGATCATCTATTTCGTAACAAATGCTAAAGTATTACAGGCACTAAATTTTACTCATTTTTCCTGATCATTCAATTCACACTCACACACGCACACACACACATACACACAGGCATGCACTCACGCTCACACACAGACGCAAACACACACGCAGACACTCTCAAACTCAATGCAGGCTTCTTTTTAACCGATTTTAATTTTATTTTTTTGTTGTCACCATGGTCCTTTTATTTTTGGTAATCTAATTGCATAAGATTCTGTAGTACCTACCTCCTCCTGGAGGAAGGGTCTTGTACCACATGTATATCACTTATCACAGGACTCAGGGACTTCACACAATTTTGTAACCACTTTCTTGTGTAATACAGATTATCAAAATCAGCACAGGCTATGAAGTACACTAAAATAATGATACAGTTTGAATTAAATCCGTTCAAAGTTCGAACATCATAACTTATCCTAACGACCTCCGAGAGAAGATAGGCAATGTGCGAAGTTGCCACAAACGAAAATTGTGGGCTACAAACTTTGATCGTCTTGGGGTTGCCAGTTAAAAAGTTTTTGGCGCAACTTATTTTTAAGTTGGCAACATTTGGGGAAAATGGTTGAGCGAGTTTTATTTTTTGAAATTGAAAAGGAATTGGGTGAATAATTATTGTGTAAAAGTAATTTTGTTCTGGGAAAGTTCTTTAGCATAATCAGCCTATAATTCATCATATAGGTCATGTCATAGGTCTCGAGTTCGAACCCAAGACACGCACCTCTGATTTTTCGTATACATGTGCGTATTGTATAATTATAATTATCACTAGCTTCGGTGAAGGAAAACATCGCGATGAAACCAGCATGTATGAGGCGCAAATTACACAGAAACAGCGCAAGTTGAAGGCGCGGCGCAGGCATGATGCCGCTTCAAAACGTTAGTGTTCGCCTCTTTGCATACAAAAAGTACGTAGGCAACGTGTCGTGAATTTATACTCAAGCGGCGCGGTGCAGGCACGCTGATCTTTTTTTTCATTATACTTTCCACGCCTGCGCTGCACCTGCGCCGCGCCGTCACCTTACGCCGTTTGTTTATAATTCACGCCTTAGAAATATTTTCTCGACGGCATGTAAAGCCAAGTCAGAAGCCCATGGGTGGCATAAAAACTCTGACATCAGGTTAGGCACTAACTAACACTAACACTAACCACATGAAAAAGAAGAAGAAGCCTATGTTCCCACCGCTGGGTCACCGGCTCTCTTGATCTCAATCTTTATGAGAAGTAATGGGCTGCATACCACCCGGCGGGCCTAATTCATGAACTTCAAATTTTTGGTTCTGAACATGCCGGTTTCATCACGATGTTTTCGTTTACCGTTTTGAGAGCATTGGTGATGAAATAAATCACACAAAATATCTGGTCTGCCTGGGTTCGAAACCACAACCTGGGTTCGAAACCCCAACCGAATCATCGACGAGCAGAGATACTGCGACACGTCACCGTTATATGGTTGAAGTTCCACGGTCCTGAACAAAGCGCTATGCTTCCACATTTATTGTGCGAACCGCCAGTCTGTGGAATTCACTGCTGGATTTTCTGTTCCTTGATCATTATGATCTAGATCTCTTCCAAGTTTGAGTGAATTGGTTTCTTCTAGGCAAGCGTGCTCCACCCTAGGCCGCGTCATCAGCTGAGTTGCGGCCAAACGTAAGCGAACTTAGAGTACAAAAAAAACGAGGCGTCTCAATCCTAGACCGCCACTGCTCCTGGGAAAATTCTTTGGTTCACTACATGGTATAAAACAAAGTCGCTTCTCGCTGGCTGTCTCTATGTAAGCTTATATCTTTAAAACTACGAAACGGATTTTGATGCGGTTTTTTTAATAGATAGAGTGATTCAAGAGGAAAGTTTATATGTGTAACATTAAGATAAAAGTTATTATTAAAGTTCATTAAAGTTAAGTTCAATAAATGTCTATCAGCCAGGGTTGGACAAAGGGAATGTTCGGTTTTAATGGTGGCCATTGTAAATATTTGAAAAAGTTGTAGCCGTGTCCTCCAGCGGTGGCTAGGTGGCTACAGTGAATTATTTTAATAATGATTCTCACTGGCCACCCCCCGGGGACAGAGGGAATTATTTTTAAAAGTTGTGACACTGTCCACCCGGGGTGGACAAGCATGGGGTAGATAGCGGGAATAATCGGTGCGAAGCCGGGGCAGGTCGCTAGTTTCTTTATAAATCTTAGTTTCCAATGAAGAAGAACGGACAAGAAACACCTATATAAATCAAGTCTTGTAGCAAGATTTTAATTTTCATTAGCAATGTAACCCATTCAAGTAGTTCACACGTTTTTCAAACTTACAATTAACTTAACACCACGCCTGTAATTCCCGAAGGGTTAGGTAGAGGTGTACCTAATAGTACACCCACATTTCGACAGTTATGTTAAAGTCCCATCTAACAGGGGGCGAGCCTATTGCCATCAACCGGGCACAAATCCAGACTCCGTGGCTGTTACTGAGAAATTTCTGATGGAAAAGCGACCACTAGAACAATGAAGCAGTCACTTAAAATTAAGTTTCACTTTATCTCAGTACCTTCACTAAGTATTTCAAGTGCTTTCATAACTTCGCATATTGTTCAAAGAATCTTTCAAACTACAAGCTATCGTGGTAAAACAATTAAGGTTTTGTTGTGTATCATGTTTCTGAAGCAAATTAAGAAGGTGACAGCCGGAGGACTTTAATAAAACCGAAAATAATTTAAAGAAGAGTTTAATTACTTCCAAATTACAATATTAGATCTTAAGTCTAGACTTGGTCGATGCTTGTACCAAAGTGCCAAATTAATTATTAAGAAAAATACAATTCTGAACGATTGCGAAACGCGGATGAAGCATCATCAGATTCGAAGTAGGTGGTCGGCGGCCACACGGAGCGTCGAGTCAGCAGAGTTCCTGTGGTCCAATTTTACGTGGAAACACTCGTTGTACGTAAATCTCTATCATGTCACTATTTAACCGTTTTGGTGTAGGCAGAGTACGTAACAAGCACAAACATTTGTAAATAAATTGCTACAAAAATGTAACGATGACTGTTGAGCATGAGGCATAGCATAATCAGCCTATAATGTTCCCACGGCTGGGACACACGGCATCCTCTCTATGAGAGGGAATGGGCTATAATCCACCACGCGGGCCTAGTGCGGGCTGGTAGATGTAACATGTTTTCGAATTTTTGGTTCTAGGATATGCCGGTTTCCTCACGATGTTTTCCTTCACCGTTTTGAGAGCAGTGGTGATGAAATAAATTACACAAAGTAATGCGCCTGCCTGAGTTCGAACCCAAGACTTAATGTTCGTAAGTCGGGGCTGCCACCACTGGGCCACCGCTGCTCTCTAGTCGGGGCCGCCACCACTGGGCCACCGCTGCTCTCTAGTCGGGGCCGCCACCACTGGGCCACCACTGCTCTCTATTTGGGGCCGCCACCGCTGGGCCACCGCTGCTCTCTAGTCGGGGCCGCCACCACTGGGCCACCGCTGCTCTCTAGTCGGGGCCGCCACCGCTGGGCCACCGCTTCTCTCTGGTCGGGGCCGCCACCGCTGGGCCACCGCTGCTCTCTAGTCGGGGCCGCCACCACTGGGCCACCGCTGCTCTCCAGTCGGGGCCGCCACCACTGAGCCACCGCTGCTCTCTCTGAGCATGAGGTTCTGGGTTCAGTTCCCAACTAAGCGAAATGGTATTGGACTATACCAGGTGTATACAGAGCCTTCACGAAGCCGTCAACAAAACTAAGAAAATCTACGCAAAAATTATTGCTGGAAAACAACTTTTGTGGAGAAAAATCACGTTTTACGGTAGGACTCAATGTAACGCACTCAAAACATTGTGCTGATGGGTACAGGGGTCGTGGACGAATTGAAAGTAGATTTCAAATAAAAAAAATAAAAACTTAAACCTTGTATGTAGAAGGAATAACCTTGTGAAAAAGTCGGAACTTTGACCCCCAATATCCCAGGTATGGTCTAAAACAAGAAAAATATAACAATGACGGGGAAAACAAGTGCCTTTCGGTATTATAATTGGCTTGCACGCAATTTAAACCATTTAAACCATTCACAATGGTTACAGCTAATGAAAGTCTGACAACCAGTTTTAACTACGGGTATCGTATTTTTACTACCCAGAAACTGGGATATGTGGGTCAGATAGGCAGTCGCTCCATGTAAAATACTGCTAATCCTATGCATCCAGATAAGACTGGAAGCCGACCCAAAATAATTTGGAAATGGGCAGATAATGAATCTTAGAAGTTACAAGATATCGTGATAAAACAAAAAAGGTTTTCTTCAGTAAGTATCATGTTTCTGAAGCGCAAACTTTCTTTGAATTAATTACTATGAAGTGATGGTGAAGATTATTTTTCTAGCTTCTAGTTACTAAGTGGTTTAATGTTTTTGGGCAACAAAAAAAAGTATTGTGGCTTAGTAACAAAACAGCCGCAAATGCCGTTTAAAGGTTAAGCTACCCTTGCCAAGGTTGATCTGTGGGTGACTGCGAATCCGTTCATACAAAGACATATCCGTATCTCCGAAAGCACGGTAAACCGTTAGTCCCAGTTGTCATCAAAGATCTTGAAAAGACATTTCAGAGTCCGACATAACCCTCCACTCACCACAGACGGAGGGTTTGAGGATTTACCAAACCAAAGAAAAAAGTAGTAGAAGCTTGAAATTGTGACCATGGCACTATCTAAGGTCAGACAGGTAGTCGCGCCAAGGTCTGATAGATGACGTTGCTGTAACTTATAAACTTTTTTAACGTTCTTTGTTTGCTGAGGCAGACCTTTTCTTCTTGCAAGAGGCTGCGGGTAATCTACCATGTGGAACCAGTACGAGGTAGTGATCGTCGTAAAATTATAAACAGGTAAAGATTGTATGTAGGGGGTAATCTCTGGATCTACTGAACCGATTTTGAAAATTCTTTCAGTAATAAGAAGCTACATTATCCCCGAGTGCCAAAGGCTATTTACAACGTGCCCTTGGGATAATTTCCGACAAAAACGCGAGCGAAGCCGCGGGCAACAGCTAGTTGGTTATGAAATATGACGCAACTGGAGAGATGGTCAAAAATCGTCACAAACTGGACGCCTGAGGAAGGACACCGCTATCGAGGTCGACCGCGGCGAAGGCGGCGTGACGCTCTGATCATATATGCGGGTGAACATAGCCAGAGTTATGAAAGAAGAAAGGGGACCTTGACCTTGACCTTGCTTTGGCCTTTGCCCAGCTGTGGGACAGATGTCGCCTCCCTAACAGCGAGAGTGGAATATAAAGGGTATAACAAGACCATTATCGAAGCTGAAAGGCACTTTTTCTCGCCGTCATTGTGATCATTTTTTTTGTCCTAGACCATACCTGGGAACCTTCTTATTACTGAGATATTAGGGGTCAAAGTTCTAACATTTTCCCAAGTTTTTTTAAATACATGTTTTTAATGTAAGATTTTACTTTAAAAACCTCTACGACCCCGTACTATTCAATCCATCCATCAGCACAATTTTTTGAGTGCGTTACATTGAGTCCTACCGTAAAACGTGATTTTTCACCCCAATAAAGTCGTTTCCCAGCAATAATTATTGCGTAAAGTTACTTAGTTTGATATACAGAATCCTTGGTTGACGGCTTCGTTAAGGGTCTTGTTACACCCTGAATTCCTCTGCCCTACAGGAGTACAAGCGCGATATTAAGTCCTTTAAAGGATGTCATCGCTAAAGTCTAGTTCATGAATTTTGCTTCGCGAGGTCACTCACTTCGTGTCAATTATCTGGATAATTGAATTCTAGCATGACAGCTCGTTAATCGATTTAGCAATTAGTGTCAGACCACTTTGGAGCTAGGTTCGCCAAATTATAGCGCGAGGAAACGATGAAAATTGTTGAAAATTGTTTTCCATAGGAGTAGGGAGATGGTTGATGACAAGGTTGGCGCAGTGGCTGAGCATTTGGCTGCTGTGCTACGGGTTGCGGGTTCGATCCCCGCACGGAACAAATATTTGTGTGACCTACAGGTATGGCCTGTGGAGGGTGAGTAATGGGCTAGCTCGCCATCCGTCCGTCTTATGATGACAGGCCGTGTCGACGGCGCGTTCGTATTCCACGTGTTCCACGTGCGCCTCAAAGAGAGGTCAGCAAATGGGAAGGTGTCCGAAAAGACCGATGCCTGCCTGGGCTGCGGGACTGTTCGAAAGAGATACTGCGACCCTGGAACACAAAGGGCAAAAGAAGGAACATGGATGGGTTTTAGTCAGTACAAGTCTGACACTCCCTTCCGCTCCGCCCAGAGTGGGAGGGGTCATTTGATGATTTACCAACAGAAATAAAAATAAACCTACAGGTAGATGTTCCGGGTCTGTAAGTTTTTTAAAGTAGATCATCACGGATACAATCATTATAACGAAAGTCTACCGTATTGGCCTCATGATCGTAGACGCTACTACTGAGCATGAGGTCCGGTATTCGATTCCCAGCGGAAGTGATTTTGGGTGTGTTTTATAAATGAAAGTCTCAATAATTATAAACTTCAGAGTATATTTTTTAGATTAAATTCAATTAACAATACAATTGTGTCTCAGACTCACACACACTGATGTCCCAGAAGGCGGGCTGTCATAACCTACATTTTTATTAATTCTGACACAGTGGTTATTAGCCCATATAACAGGGTGTTTCAATTAAGAATTACTCAGTAGCAGCCCTGAATCTGTTTCTATGCCCGGTTTATTTCAAAAGGCTCACCCGTATGATGTAAGACTTACATAACTGACCAAATATAGGATCCACATTACTTCTAGTACACCTATGCCTATAAGGATCCCAAGCCCCCCCTTTAAGGATTACAAGCGTAATGTCATGTTTAGTTCTTTGCAAAAAATCGAACTGGCTGTTGGGCAAGGTTCTAATAATACCCGACCATACCCGCTGTATCGCTGATAAGATACCACTGATAGCGTTCAATAAGTAAGTGTAACACGCTTTTATGAAAGTTCTTATCATTGAGAACGGGTTTTTGTTTGATGGTGCAGGTTTCTGTGGTTCTCTGGAATCGAGAGCCTGTTCTCTGTTACCCGCTCCCTTCTTGAAACGGATTTTAAGAAGAAACATAGTTATTTTTTTTTTAATAAAAGTAGCCTATGTAAATCCCATCAAAATCGGTCCAGCCGTTTCGAAGATTAGCCGGAACAAACAGACAGACAGACAAAAAATTAAGAAAAACATGAGCTTTTGTTATAAGTACCTACCGTACAAAGAGTGTAACTAGCCGAAAGGCTCTTATTCTCCCCGTCATTGCGATATTTTTTGTTCTAGACCATACCTGGGAACCTTCTAGTTACGGAGATATTGGGGGTCAAAGTTCCAAAATTTTCACAAGTTTTTTTTAAGTACGTGTTTCTAATATAAGAGTTTTGCTTTAAACACCTCCACGACCCCCTTACTATTTAATCCATCCATTAGAACCATGTTTTGAGTGCGTAATGCACTTGATTGAGTCCTACCGTAAGATATGATCTTCACCCCAAAAAAAAGTGGTTTTTCCCGCAATCATTTTTGCTTAGAGTTACTTAGTTTGATGTACATAATGCTTGGTTGACAGCTTCGTGGAGGGTCCTGTTACACCCTGTATACTTTCAAATGCATTCAGTAAAAAGCTGTGATTTTGATATTAAAAACAGACATTTCAAATTTATTTATTTGTAGAAGATATCTAAGGTGACTGGTAATTAGTGACCGATACTTAAAAACGTGATTATACTCATGATAACAAACAACTTTCCCAAAGAATCATTTTTTTTATACCTACTCGTTTACTTAAGGTGGATGCGCAAGGGTAGCCCGCGAAATTTAAATTTACTTACGTTTATTGCAATTTGCAGGTCAATGTCTGGTTGTATGTTGATGAAAATATGAATCGCACCAGTAACACTTATGGAGTTATAGAATTATAATCATTCAAATCATCAGTACAACCCTCCAAGTAGGCAGAGCACAGTGGAAGACAGAACGGCGTCATGCGGCTGGTGTTATTAGGATAAAAATTAAGGAGTGAATTAAAAAAAAATCTTTGGGTAAGTTGTTTGTTATCATGAGTACAATCACATGTTTAAGTATCGGTCACTAATTACCAGTCACCCTATATAGATATATATAGATAGATTTTTGCGTGGTGTTCTTTTAATAGTCAACAAGTCAACATCTGACTGGCTTTTCCCAACTATATTTGCATCGGCTTCCAGTCCCACCGCATGCAGCTGAATACCAGTACATTATATGGAGCGACTGCCTATCTGATCTACACAACCCAGTTAGTACTGAGTAATACGATACCCTTGATAAGACTGGTTGCCTGACTTTCGGACCACTGACTACCTGTGACGATTGTCAAAGATCTACAAATGACCTCCGCAAAAAGTAAAAGTATAGTAATAGTTAATAGTAAAAGTATCTCAGTTTATTTTAGACAATTAGACAGTTAGTAACCTGTTCAAAGACACAAATTGTACACACAAATCTGTGTATTTTTGTTACTAGCTATTGCCCGCGGCTTCGCTCGCAATTTTTTTTTGTGGCCGCACACATTTTGAGCCGTAACAAATACATAATTTACAAACTATGATAATAATCCCAGGGCATCAAAAAATTCGAGCCAAGGAAGGCCTTTGCACTCCAGTTGGACATTAAGAGCTATAATATAATTAATTTATCGCTAGCACGTAGCATTTACTGTGGTTTCACTTATATTAGGAGGAAAACACTACCAGGAAGATAATTATATAAAAGTGGGGAACAAACACATTTTGTTACCGATTTCAGTTTATTTTGTACATGCTGTTACATGTATAACAATTTAATGTAGTGATTTAAAATAATGATGACTTTATTCTTTAAAATTTAACACGCAGATGGTTGCCTTTGTTTTATTACTTTCTGTACAGTCCATTAGTTTGGCTACGAACGTCCCCGTTTATCGTTTAATTGACTATGGTAAGTAAAGTTTTCTTTGTTTTATATGCATGCAGGCTTTCGGGTCACTCACTACCTATAACCACTCTCAAAGATCTACAAATGACAGCCGGGACCAACGGTTTAACGTGCTTTCCGAGGCAAAAAGGTAAATTATTGTTATTTTATGGGTGTAAAAATACCCATAACGAAATCGAGAGACACTTGTCCCGTCGTAGCGTTTTTTTCGTTCCGGTCTATAGCATGGGAACCTTCTAGTTACGGAGATATTTACGGGTCAAAGAAGCATTTTTTTTTTAAATACAAGTTTTTAATTAATTTATTTATTTATTGAAATCTCCCTTACAACTATCATTACAGGTGTATCCCTAATGCGATAGCGCGGTCTTTAAATTCACTTATTTAGAATTAAACTATACAAAACGAAAAAAAAAAAACAAAAAAAAAAAAAAAAAAACTAATATTAAGTAATTAAAATAACATCTAACAATCCTAAGTTCTATACTAAGTTCCCTAAATATACTAAACACAATATTTAAATTACAAAAAAACAACATTTAGCCTACTCTAGTCTACACTATAACATAAAATAAACAACAGTACTTTTGCGAATTCACTCAAATAGCATGTAAATAAATCGATCTTGACGTGAAGATCGTTAATTATCCGAATTGCGCGGGTCAATGGTGTTTTAGCAAGAAGGTTGGTCCTGGCCACTGGCACGGCCAGCAGCGGCGGGCGGCGCCGCCTCCACACATAGCGGTCCGGTACACACAAACTCAGGCGCTGCAGCACTTCTGGGTTATGTTCAATGCCACGTAGTACCCTAACCAAATACGACACCAGCGTGAATTTCCGTCGCACCCCCAGTTGGTTGTACCCGACCATACCGAGCAAAAATAGAGTGGGGTACATCAACGGGTAGAACGGATAAACCCCATATAACTTCTTATACAAGTGGCGCGTGAACTTGTTCTGCACACGTTCTAACATTACCAGGTACTTGGCCTCATGTGGAGCCCATATGACAGCACTATGTTCCAGATGATTCCTGACTAGTGTGTCATACAGGACCCTGACTGAAGCGATGTTAGTGAAGTGCCTTGTCTGCCTCAGAACAAACCCCAAGTTTCGAAACGCCCTTTTGCAGATCTTCGTAATATGATCGCGAAACGAAAGTTCCGGAGTGACAGTAACTCCCAAATCCCGCACTACGTTGCATAGGCGCGGTACCCACTACATACTCGTGTACTAGAGGGGCATGCGCGCGTGTAAAACTCATCACCGAGCACTTTGACACGTTGAATAAAAGCTTATTGTCCTGACTCCATTCCACTACCCTATTTATATCCTCCTGCAACCGTTCGCAATCGGATTTACTATTTACCTCGAGCAGCAACTTGAGGTCATCCGCAAATAATAAACAAGCGCCATGTTTGACTACTTCCGGCAAATCGTTTATCATTATGATGAATTCGAGAGGCCCCAAATTGCTGCCTTGGCTCACACCGGACCAGGTGTAATATGGGTCGGATTCACACCCATTATAATCTATGTACTGCTGCCTATCCTGTTATAACTTTACTTGAAATACCTCCTTGACCACTAAATGCCTTCCCTCCTTGTGCTCCTTGAGCACAATGTTTTGAGTGCGTTACATTGAGTCCTATCGTATAACGTGATTTTTCACGCCAAAAAAAAATCTTTTCCCGACAATATTTTTTTCGTAGAGTTACCTAATTTGATGTATAGAATACTTGGTTGACGGCTTCGTGAAGGCTCTGTTAACACCTCGCATGCTGATTAAGCAGTAAATAATATCAATGTTACTGTTTTCAGGCGAAAAAACATCAGACATCACTAATGTCAACATCATTTCTTCAACACTTGGAGTGGTGTTGGTCCTGCTAGTTTTCAGACCGATTTGGAAACGTTGGTGAATAAAACGCAATCCAGCTGGCATACCCTAATTACCAACAACCGCAGTAAGTTTATACTTCACTAGCTGTTACCCGCGACCTTCGTTCGCGCGAAATTATTATTAAAAACAAGACTTCGCTTTTTGAATCGGATTTTGTTAAAAATTTGAAGGGTTTTAATTTTTTTGCACGGAGCCCTATTTATTTTTCTAAAATTAAAGTAGCCTATGTTAGACCTTATAACATCAGCTACCTGCCGGTAAAATCGGACGATTCGTTTCGGAGATTAGCCGGAACAAACAGACGGAAAGACAGACAGTCAGAAAGACAAATTAAAAAAAAGTGTTTTTTTATAAATGCCGTATATATTTTCATATGCACTCAGTAAAAAGGTGGTATTTTGATAATTATTACAAACAGACACTTTTGTTTTCTTTATTTGTATAGAATAGATCTATAGATGTATCTCATTTATCTTTTATATCTATCTATCTCATTTATCATTTTTAACTCACTTAACAAACGCAGTGATAGTCTAGTGGTGTGACCGTCGGACTGCCCAGTCATAGGTCTCAAGTTCGACCCCAAGGCACGCACCTCTGGTTTTTTCGATTCATGTGCGTATTGTATAATTATCACTTGCTTCGGTTAAGGAAAACATCGTGAGGAAACCAAACATGCCTGAGAGATATTTCTCGACGGCATGTAAAGCCAAGTCAGAGGCCCATGGGCAGCAAAAAAACTCTGACACCAGGTTATTCAACCGATATCCCCAAAGGGTTTGGCAGAGGTGTGCCCAATAGTACACCCATATTTCACCTGTTATGTTTTAAGTCCCATGTAATAGGGGGCGAGCCTATTGCCATCATTATCCGGGCACAAATCTAGACTTCGTGGCTGCTACTGACAAATGCCATATGAAAAAATCCTATAACACTTAGCTCGACTTGTGAATCGAAACCAGGACTTCATGCTCAGCAGTCGCGCTGGCTACCACTCGACCTACAAGGTAGTAACATAATTATGTTATAATTTGAAAGACCTAAAATGTTTTTTTTTTCAGCAATTTGAGCCGTTCCATCCTAACGTGCTCTTTCAAAGAGAGTGTGAGTGAGAGTGTGATTGTTCGTGATCGGAGAAATGGAATGACGTTACTATGAAGAAATTGGAGAACGTCAATATGATGAAACAGAAAATTACTATGAGGAAACCACCCCTCGAAAACATTTTCCTGAACAATATTTTTATAGTAAATGCAGAGACTGGTAACCATCATCATCTGCGGTGATCCTCATACAATGATTTGTAAATACAGGGTATAACAAGACCCTTAACGAAGCCGTCAACCAAGCATTATGTAAATCAAACTAAGGAAGTTTGCGAAAAAAAAAATGCTGGGACACAACTTTTTTTTTTTGAGGTGAAAAATGACGTTTTATGGTAGGGCTCAATGTAACGTACTCAAAACATTGTGGTGATGGATGGATTGAACAGTACGGGGATCATAGAGGTGGTGAAAAATCTTACATTTAAAACTTATGAAGAAGTTGGAACTTTAACCCCCAATATCCCCAGTTCCCAGGTATGATCTAGAACAAAAAAAAAGATCGCAATGACGAGGAGAACAAGTGCCTTTCGCCTTCGTTAAGGGTCTTGTTACATCCTTTGTATTTATAGTAAATGCAGAGACTCCGTATGAAAGATTAGTTCTTTAAACGATGTGGTCACCATCGTCATCTGCGGTGATCTTAGTATAACAATTTGTAAATATTTTTGAATTGTTTTGTTTTATTTATTACCTGATGGCACAGCACAATAACACTTTGCCCGAGTTAGGAATCGAACCCAGAACTTTATTCGCTTGCAATCAACGAGGCAGCAACATTACAATACTATCACACCAGACCGTCATGTACTATCGCCAATATTTGACCAAAACTTCCCTAAGATAACCCACCCCTAGAGTGTCCAAAATACGAGTTAACTGAACTAAGCAGAAGTTTCAAACAGACCCCTCTGATTTGCCCTAACAGATAATATGTCGGAAAAGCAAGGTTGGTTGAACTAATTATAGGATTTTGGTAACTTTGAGCTCGAGGCTAAACAATAACAGCCACGTGGGTCGATTTCTAGGCTTTATGCTTGCCTAGGTTGGTCGGTGGATGGGTGAACACCGATTACATACTGAGTTTCCTCTGTGTCTCGGAAAACACGTTAATCCGTTGGTCTTTGGCTGACATTTGTATATCTTGGACAGTCATTACAGGTAGTCAGTGGCCCGAAAATCTGACAATCAGTCTTACCAAGGGGTATCGTATTACCCAGTACTGACTGGGTTGTGGAGGTCAGATAGGCAGTCGCTCCATGTAAAATACTGGTATCTAGCTGGATCTGGTGAGACTGGAAGCCGACCTCAAAATAGTTGGAAAAAGGCTAGGCAGATGATGGTAACTTTAGTTGCAATTTGGTCAGCTGAAACGCCTCTACTAAGAGGACACCTTGGGGGGCTTACTATGACGTTGTAAAGCAGAAGTAATTCCAGTTTGAGAAAGAGACCGAGCTACACAGGTCGTCTAGCGCCACCTCTTTCCCACACTGGAATTACTCCTGCTTTAAGACGTCATGGTTGGCCACCTGAAAGCCTTTCAGTATGTTCGAATCCTGGATCAGGCAGAGTGATATGAAGAGTTTTCTTTAGGAACTTAAACACACACTTCTGCTTTACTCTTTTAGTTAATACTCTATTCTCTTTGTTATAAGTTCAGTCATTCATTGCTTAGGAATCCTACAAAAGCAAATGCTTTTGAACTTTACAATACAATAGTTTTCCAAGTATTTCAGCTCACTCGAATTCTTTAGAAGTTCGCTCAAGTTCTTTGTATAGCAAGCAGTAGGAATAAAATATAAATTTCTGTGTAATGGGGGTTATCGGGTATGAATTCGCCGCTAGAGGCGCTAGTGTAGCGCGAAGTCACTGAAATGTCAGGTTCGCGCTTTGCGTTTGTTCCCAACGAACACTGTAACCAGTCACAGTGTGACTCGTTGGGAAAAATTGTGAATAAAAATCCCAACCAATCACCCTGTTACTCGATGAGGACAACTTTTTGTGTTTATTCCCAACGGGTCACACGCCAAGTGAAGAGTGTGACTCGTTGGGAACAAAATATTCTCATACGGTAACACTACGACATATTGGCACTACTTCTTACCCAATCAGTAACACCATTGAGACTCATTTTAATGATTTTTGATTAATTCAAGATTTGTTTTAATGCAAATAATGAAAGATAATATTTGGGAAAATCAACCACATTTACTAAAATTATCAATCACAAAATATCAAAACAAAATCACAGCATAAAATCACAGTATAACAAGATAAAATCACAAAATAGAAACTGCACTTGTCACACTGTGACTTGTTACAGTGTGACTGGTTGGGAACAAACGGCGCGTTGCGTGCTTGTTTATCACGTATTTTTATTAATATTCACGATTGTGGTCTAGATTGAGCCATTCCTGATTAATTACGACTTGAAGATTTTAAGTAGCAACCTTACGATCTTATTTGTTAGTACTTGGAGGTAAAATGATTTTTAAATTCTACATGCTTGCTAATTTCAGGGAGAATATTGTAAATATGTATCTGAAGTTTACACTTTGTTGTTATACGTAATAAAATAAAGTTATTGGAACTTTAGTGTACAAAATAGAATTATCGAAATGACTTTACTCGACAATGGCGCCATCTGGTGAGCTCAAAAACGATAGCCCACATTATAATTCACATATTGTCATGACTAAAGACGACTTCTTTAGTGTCCTCTCAGACTGCAGAATTATTATTGACCGATAGTTGTCAAGTTGTAGGAGTCGGGAGTAATAAGAACGGGGTGTAGGTAAAGTTCCTCAATACTCCATAGAAAATGGAGGTTCCTCCGAAAAGTCGGGTGTTGCATCTGGTGGGCTGCTGCGCGACAGTTTTTGTCGGGTTCTTGTATACAGTCTTAGTCAAGTGGTTGAGAACTTTAATATCGCCATTTACGAATTTGATGTTAGTTATTAATTTGAGGCATAGATGGCGCTGTCGTACTTTTTGTAGTTCCGCTAAACTTGTTGTAATGTCTCTAAACATCAGTTCTTAATTCGAAACGGGTGCCGCGTTTTGAATCCGCGATGATTTACTTTAAAAAAAAATGAGTTCAGTTTCGAATTGATTGAACTGAAATAGAGAACTGAACTTTAATAGGCCTTAATAATAAAGTTCTTTTTTATGTGTCGAGAAAGACATAAAACCTATCACCAATTTATTTGACCGGAATGGTCGGTCATTTAGCTAACATATAGGGGGCGTGACAATCATCTTCGGAACTAGATGGTCGTGCCAATATCCTTGAACGATTACGTATAATAAAGTGCCTATGATCGGCTGTGGAATGGATCAGAGGTAGGTAATAGCCTGTATAATGTTATGAGGACAGATGTTTTTCAGTTATACAGAGTGAATTTTTCAAGTGAGCGTGGATTTCCCAGAATTTGATCCTTATTATCGAATGGTGTAATGATAATGTATTTTTTCCGAAATCAATGGGTTCTATTCCTGGCTAGGAATATTGATTTTTCAAAAATCTAATGATGCAGTTTTAGTTTTCGTCAAAATCGGGCTCGAGAAACCTTTGATTATTTTTCGCTATTCCTAATAGTTTCGGATTTTGCATCCACGCCCACTTAAATACGGAACCCTAAAAATTCATCCTGTATACCTACCTGCCTAGTTAGATAACTATAGTACAATTCTATAAAGTTCACTAGTTCAACTCACTTAAGTGAGCACACACAATTCGAAAGCGAACTCATTTGTTTTTAAAGTTAATCATCGGGGATTCACAACGAGACACCGTTCGAATTTTGAAGTTTTGTTATGACAATAGTAAAACAAAAATGTTGCCAGAATAAATGCTTATTTCATAAAACACCTGATTAAATAGGACAAGAAGTATCGTGATAGTCACTAACTGGGTTGTGGACCCACATAGGCAGTCGCTCCATGTAAAATACTGGTATTCAGCTTTATTTGGTTAGACTGGAAGCTGACCTCAACATTGTTGGGAAAAGGCTAGGCAGATGATGAAGGGGTTTATACAATATGTTAAATAAATCTGTCCGACCCCAAAGGGCCATACAGCTTTACTAATGATATTACCAAATATAATAATAAACTTGAAATATTCATGAAAGTAAACATTAATTTAAAAAATCTTGAAATTACCACATTTCCTTAAAATCTAACAAACTTTTAAAACGTGACAACACCATGGATTAGTATGTTCGATAATCAATTGTTTGTTTATGACGTCACTACCCGAGAAACGACTGGAGTGTGGCCGCCCGCGCCTCTGTGTTGCCATGTAAGTTTCCTAATTTTATTCAATTTTTATCGGGGTATTTTTTCTACTTGTTGTTAAAAAATGATTACATAAATAGAATCTAATCTCAATACCTAATAATACCCTCACGGATTGGACAGGGTTTTTTTTAACATATTGTATACAAAATTCAACTTACTGACGGAAAGTTGCAAGAATATAAGCTTATTAATTTCATGTAACTTCGACTTAAAACAGACAATAATATTATTGAAAGTCTTCGACGTTATTAAAGCTGGAAACTCTCGCTTAAATAACATCCTCTTTCATACTAACTTTATATTGTTTTCGTGATATAAATGAAGATTGATGTCAGGCAAATCCTGGCTGGGTTACTAAGCCAGGCGGATTATTATGTATTTTGATGTTTCTTGACGCTACTAAATTAATTATTATTATTTCCTTTATTCATTTTAACACATATTAGTTACATTTTTAAATATTCTAATAAAAAAAAAAAACGATTTCAAAATATAAATAGTACCTACCAGCACTGGGAACTGGGTCAGGAAGCGAGGTCACGAGCTACCGGTGGTCAGGGCTCTTGAGAGAGAAACCTCCTAACAATACGCGCCGTGTCCAGAAGTACTGCTTTCTGAATCAAGCCCTTGATCCAGCTGCCTAGCGAGAGCTTCCTCAGATGTTCGTCGAGGCTATTGGCTGTTAAGCCATTGGCCGACACGACTATCGGCACAATGACTTCTGTACTCACGTCCCATAATTCGACAACCTCGCGAGCCAGATATAGACACTATATCTGGCAGCCAGCTGTCTGGTATTGACACTTAATAATTCCAAACATGTCTTTATCGAAAGATTATTTTCTTTTTTAGGCCCATTTCTGTACAATAGATTAAATAGAAAACTAAGAATATAAAAATTAAATTATTTTAGCTGTACAAAATCTATAATTGCATTTTTACAACCTTCTTATGCACACACAGAAGATCTACTTGTTGTTTGCAAATAAACTGCTAACACGCCGTTTTTAATTCTACTTAAATATAAGTTTACTTTACTTTTCTTGTGATGTTAATTTATTTATTTTAAGGTTTTATGGTATATGCACCTTATAGTCTGAAACACAGGTTCAACCTAGTTCAGGCAAATAAGAAATGTGCTCTATTTTTATTGTTAAGACATTTTAATTGTAAATGTGCCCCTTTTTATAAATAAACGATTATTATTCCTTTATTCATATACATACAAATTATTTACATTTTTAAATATTTCTTATAAAAAACAATATAAAAACATTTAAAAATATAAAAAATTGTTGCCCGCCGGTATCGGGAACAGGGTCCAAGCTACCGGTGGTCAGGGCTCCAGAGAGAGAAACCTCCTAACAATACGAGCCGTGTCCAGGATTACTGCTTTCTGAATCAAGCCCTTGATCCAGCTGCCTAACTAGAGCCTCCTCAGGTATTCATCGAGGCTCTTAGCAATTAACTCTTTCAGTCGCGCTTTCACATCAAGAGTATTTTAAACCTTTTGTTAGTTTTAGCATCATTTACAACTAAAATATCACCGAAAGGAGAAAAAAAATGTAGGTATTAAGGCTTTCGAGGAATGAGGTGGTTAGTGTCACTAACCACCATGACTATTGATACAAAGAAAAATATGATGAATTATGTTTATTATTTATTAATATTTATGTTATAATGGACTTTTTCACAGGTAAAACTAATGCAAAAATTACTTTTTATGAAAATCTGAAAAAAATAAAACCGACTTCAAAAAAAAAAAAAAAACCGTATAGGTTCTGATTCCCTTGTGAAATCGCAAAATACGCGACACAAACGGTAAAATATTTTGATCGCGTTGACTTACAGGTTTGATTTTTTTATTGCTCCTTTTTCCGCTTACCTCCACGGGTGCCTGAGAAAAATTGTCTTGACAGACGGACAGACCGAAAACAAAGTGATCCTTTAACGGTTCCGTTTTTGAAGTACGGAACCCTAAATAAACAAAAAATACCGGCCAAGAGCGAGTCGGACTCGCGTACGAAAGGTTCCGTACCGTTATCTAAAAAAAAACTTTATTGAAAGAAAGAAAGAATAAAGTTTATTTGACGACAGTTCCACAAGCACACATAATACAAAAAAGATACAAAATAAAAAAGTAAAACAAATTAAAAATTAAGAAAAAAAATAAACCAAAGAGAAAATACATTGTACTTATGTATGTGCGTGTGCGTGTATTGTCGTTAACTATTTATGTAGGGGGACACTCTTTAATTTTCAACTTTTTAATTATTTGGAATTTTTCCTTTATTTGTGCTGTAATACAAATACAAATACAAATACAAATAGTTTATTTTCTTTAACAAGGTTTGTACTACATAGCTTGTGGTAGAAGTGTCCTTTTAAGCAAGTAAATGCCTGTATTAGGACACCCCACTCTTCCGTAACTAAATTTACGTAATGCACATACATGAATTATGTTAACTACTACTATTTATATTATTTATAATTTATATAATATCGAGGAAGAATAAAAAAAATAAAATAAAGATAATTAAAGTAATATAGAAATACAGAAGACAACATTACAAAATTTACATCAGCACATTTAAATTAGTGTGCGATTTGTGTATGTTATCTATATGTGTGTGTTGTATGTGTGATATGTGAGTGTGGGATGTATGTGTATGTGTAGTGTGTAATTGTACATGTCGTACAAGTGAGTAAGTGAATGCGTGAGTGAGTGAGTTATGATGGGTGCTGCAGGAGGGCCTCAGTGTCCTCGTAGGCGAGTGGTTTGATCCATTTAACTAGAAGCTTTTTACACTCATAATATTGTTTGGTGTATACATATATCTCTTTATTTATTTTATTGTAGAGTTGAGATGACCGTTTCTCGTATTGCCTGCTACAAAACATGGTTTTTGTTTGTGGAATCGGTGCTATAATATCTTTCCTCCTTTTTGATAAGATAGCGGTATCATAAGGCAGCCTTTTGTGTTTTTTCAAAACAGTATGAATTATATATAGTTTCCTCACCGAGAGCAAATCACTTATCTGATAAAGTCTCCCGGTGGGATATCTAGTCTTTTTAAAAAACATTATTTTTATTAGGGCTCGTTGCACTCGCTCCACAGCAATAAATTTGGATTTAGCTGCCCCTCCCCAAATAGGGATGCAGTATACCAAGACAGATTGCACCAAAGCGATATAAATATCCTTTAAAAGATTTTTAGATGGGTTTCCGGTATTGGTGTCATTTTTTGGGACAATATGTCTTAATGTTTTGAAAATCCAGCTTAGTTTCCGAACCCTGTTAGTGACCTGCTCAAGGTGAGGGTACCAAGATAGTCTCTGGTCAAGCATAACACCTAAATATTTGGTGTGAGTGACCTTATAAATGGTAGGACACCCACAGTTTTTGTTTTTAATGTCACCACATTTGTGGACTTTTATTGTGAGGTCCTTATTTGGTTGTGTACGATTACAGATACTGAAGCAAATATAATTTGTTTTTGAGGTATTCAATGTTAGTAGATTATTATTTAGCCATTTAGCAATTTGGGACATGCCACATGAAGCACTTTGCTCTACGTCATCCCAGGTTCTTCCAGAAAAAACAACAGCCGTGTCGTCTGCATAAGAAAAGACTTTGGCGTTATCAATTGTCATATTACAGAGGTCATTAATGTATGCTAAGAAAAGTGTGGGGCCCAAAACACTACCCTGAGGCACACCGTATGATACTTCTGCATCATCACTGATGTATTGCCCCAACTTAACCCTTTGCTTCCTGTTAGAGAGATAATCTTTAAGAAGATTGAGTGAAGTTCCTCTTATACCAATTATTTCCAGTTTGTTCACAAGGATTGGTACAGAGACGGTGTCGAATGCCTTTTTAAGATCCAGGAAGACAGCTAAACATTTATTGCTATTATCCAGGTGATTAGCTACTAGCGAGCTTAGGGCGGTAACTGCATCTTCGGTGGATATATTCTGCCTAAATCCAAATTGTGCCGGGGATAGTGTTTTATATTTGTTTAAGTATTTGAGAAGCCTAGTATTGATTAATTACTCTAAGATTTTCGATATAGCTGGAAGGACAGATATTGGCCTGTAGTTGTTAAGGTCGTCTCTGTCCCCACCCTTGTGAACCGGAGTAATAATAGATTTTTTAAGGGGGTCAGGAAAGATACCGTCTCTAAAACAGAGATTTGCAAGATGGGTTATAATTGGGACAACCTCCTTACGCATATACTTTAAAAAACCTGTGGAGATATTGTCCCAGCCAGCGGCACTATCTGACTATAAGCTCATTAATATTCTATCTACTTCATTGAGGTCTGTGTCCAAGAGTACAAAGGAATTACCTTGTGTTGACTGTTGATTAGGTACATAATTAGGGTCATTACTTACGCTAGTTTGAATTTGTTGGGCCAGCTGCTTGCCAATATTTACAAAATAATTATTAATAAAGTTTGCTGATTCAATAGGAGTCGATTTAATATTAATTAGTTCAATGTTTTGAATTTTAGATTTATTAGTGTAGGTTATATTTTTAATATTTTTCCAAAGCAATTTATTGTAAGGCCTTGCTTCTTGTCAAAATTCGCGATTCTAGGTCAACGGGAACTACCATATAGGTTTTCCAAGAGGGTACTTCCGGTTGACCTGGAAAGAGTTGAGGATTGAGAGTAGAAAGAGTTTTGGTTAAAAGCAAGGTCTTACGTACATCACAAGTAAAGGGAAACTCCCGAAGAATAAGAAATGTTGGTAATTATTGGTATTACTTACAAGTTTGGCGAATGTTTAAATTGGCCTATATCTTTTTATCGTGTTGACTCAGGGCATTGATTTTTATACACCTAATAGGGACTATAGACTTCAGTATTTGGTATAAATTTCAACTTGCTAGGTCCACCCGTTCTTGATAAAATCGGTGGTGTCACACGGACAGACGGACAAGAGAGTGCAGATCTTACAAGGGTTCTGTTTTTTCCTTCTGACGTGCGGAATCCAAAATACATGACAAGTAAAAAAGTTCTTAAGACCGAGAAATCCCAGCACTTTACTAAAGCTCTCTTAGTATAAAAATACAGCACAAACCCACTTAAAGCGACAAGTCTGACTTATGATTTCCTCACGAAACTTTCTCCCACAGCCCAAACCAAAAGCTGTTCAGCAGCCCACCCCCCCTTGGCTCTGTCGTAATGATATTAAACTTGTTTTTGTTTACTTCGCAGACAAATTTTGCCTACAACTGGCAGTTTCGTGGCTGTCGAATAATAATACGATGGATGGCAGTTACACCGAAGCGTATCAATAAAATACATTAAATTTTTGTGCAAAAACTCGCCAACCCAAATGGAAAACTACATACGAAAAACAAACAAACTGAGTTTTGTTGATAAATGTCAATATCCCAAAGAAAAACTAAGTTAAAGTAGATCATCATCTGCCAAGTCTTTTCCCAGCTATGTTCGGGTCGGCTTCCAGTGTCACCGGATGCAGCTGAGTACCAGTATTTCACATGGAGCTACTATCATTGGATCTGATCTGACTACCTGTAACGACTGTCAAAGATCTACAAATGACAGCTGGGACCAACGGCTTATTGGTGCTTTCCGAGGCATAGAGGAGACTCGGTATGTAATGGGTGGTCATCCATCCACGGACCAACCTAGGCAAGCGCGGCTCAACCTGAAGATCGACCCGAGCTGCTGCTACTATATAGCCACGAACTCTTCAAGTTAAAGTAGATAAAAAAACACTTATGAAGGTTACACGTTTACAATTTCATGGGTAAACTGAAAGGATTAAGTGAACCAGTTTGTTAAGGTAAGGATTAAGAAAAAAACTTATCCCAGTTTAGAAAATCCTGAATGTTTTTCTACAGTTTTTAAGGTTCCGTACTCGAAGGGTCGTCACTCAATCATACATCTACTTCGGGGTACTAATATTAATATATTAGACAGCGGTGGATGCACGCGTGAGATCAAACGGCGCATGGATATCACCAGGTCTTCCATGGACCCGGTGATATCCATGCGCCGTTTGATGGACATTAGAAAAATATGGCGAAGCAGAAACATCACAAAGGCCACTAAAATGCGACTTGTCAGGGCATTAGTGTTTCCGATATTTCTTTACGGTGCTGAGACATGGACTCTAAAAGAAAGCGAGAGAAAGAAGATAGACGCCCTAGAAATGGTGGTGGTGGTGTTGGTTGGTCGTCGAACCAACGTCTCAAACCTCCAAGAACTTCAAATCAAACAGTCTTTCTTCTATCGTCCAATGTCGTATTCTCACTTTCTTTGGACATATCACACGTTAAGAAGACACATTTAAGGAGCGACTTGTAGAACAGGGAAAGGTTGAAGGTACAAGAGCTTGCAGCAAGTTACCAATGCGTTGGACCGACCAAGTCAAAACTGCACTCAATGGCCCACTCCACGAATTCTTAAGAAAAATCACAATACGGGAGGAATGGCGACGGATTGTGGAGCTTGCCACCACCCCTGATGGGACGACCGCGACCACTCTGTCAAGAGTGCTACGACGAAGAAGAAGAAGACTCAAAGGGTAACCAATGGGAACCTATTACTAAGCCTCCGCTGTCCGTCCGTCTTGTAATATTGGCCTTGTTTATGTCCATCCAGCGGGCTGTATCTCATGATCCGTAATTTCAACAACTGAATGAGACAAAATTTAAATCTTGTATAAAACGCACACTATGTAGGCAAGCATATTATAAGTTAGGGGATTACATCGATGATAAAAATGCTTGGCTCAATGTTGGTCCTGCTCCACAACCATAGGGGCAAACTAATCAGAAACTCATGTGAAATTATTGTGGAAGCTGCAGAAGATTGTAAAAATATATTTGCATTGTATAGATTCAATCTCTTAATATTATATAACTGCATAGCACATGTGTGAGTACTATGTACTGTAAAGCTACCATTTACATTTAGTTATCCTTCATTGACTCGAATGTGCCCTGATGGCTGAGAGAATGTCAGGCTCACTCAAATGTCTCGCTGATAGTGGCGGGTGTGTTGGGTCGTTTAGTTCCCTTCAATATGGTTGAGCTGAATGGGACTGATGCATGCGTCATGTTCGTGAGCGGGCGCTGTCAGTTGGGACTGATCATCTCTTAGCTGCCACGGTTTATTTTAACTACTTTGTTTTTAAATTGCTGATAGTTATAATCTTTTACACTGGACGCTCTTAATGTGCACGTATAATCTCAACATGAATGATGTAACCAAGATCTTGTAACAATATTTTGATTGAAAAGAGTGTCCATGGAGTTTCTTGCCCATTCTTCTCCATAGAGATCTACGCTTTGGAATGGGCAACTACTGTACTTTCACAAGTTATTATGCCTTGTGTCTGTGACTGTAGTTTCGCCTTTGTTTTTCTGACTTTCAAAAGTGCCTGCTAAGGTCTAATTGAAATAAACGCTTTGAGTTTGAGTTTAGGTAGACAGTTGAAATTTTCACAGAATGTGTATTTATGTTGCGGTTTATCAGCATGTAATACATTAAAAATTAAAGGGGGTTGCCCTACTACGATGGTTCGGAATCCTTCATGCCCGACTCGCACTTGGCTTGTTTTTTTTCATCAGGTAAGCTTATCCACGTGCTGTTCTTTGTTTTAAGGGATTGTAGTTTGTAATTAGCTTTTTTACTCTGGACTTGTAGATTAGCTTTTGTTTCTAGAGGAAGACGTATACTCGTATTCTCGGGAGCACAATTATGCCAACTTTACTTAGAAACCCTTTCACTTGCCAAAACAAATGAGTTCGCATTCGAATTGTGTGCGAAATTCGAAAGCGAACTCATTTGTTTTTAAAGTACATTATCGCGGATTCACATTCGAGTTATAGTGTTTATGAAGACTCGGTATTTTCAATCTTAAGTACCTATAATAATAAGTACTTACAGTGAGGGATTTCGTTATTGAGCTCACCAGATGGCGCCATCATTCTTTTTTATACTATAAGTACCAATAACTGTACCAAAAAGTTTATTTTATTACTTAAAACAACATAGTATAACTTCAGATACATTTAATTACAAAATGTTCCCTAAAATTAGCAAGCCTAAAACATTTAAAAATCATTTTACCTCCAAGTACTGACGATTAAGATTCTAAGTTGCTACTTAAAATCAATTAATCAGTAATGGCTCAATCTAGACCACAATCGTGAATGTTTGTAAAAATATGTGTTAAAACAGCACGCAACGTGCGAAAAATGTATAACATCTGACATTTCGGTGCCCTCGCGCTACCCTGGCGCCTCTAGCGGCGAATTCATACGCGATAGCCCCCATTATATTCGGCTTGGCACATTCGTTCCTGAATTATGTGATGTACAGCAAAGCCGATTGGAAGCAATTACTATTCATTTAGAGCGAACGTCTCGAGACTTCCTTGTTGGTCTAGTGGTCTCAATTGCGATTGCTGAGTATGAGGACATGGGTCCGTTTGGTCAGGCAAATTGTTGTTCGATTTTTCCATCAGGAATTTCTCAGTAGCAGCCACGGAGTCTGGAATTGTGACCGGTTCATGGCAATAGGATCGCCCTCTTATTACATGGGGTTTAAACATAACTGGCGAAGTATGGGTGTACTATTAGCTACACCTCTGCCTCAGCTGTGTCCTGTTCATCATTTCAGCCGAAAGACGTCCACTGCTGGACAAAGGCCTCCCTCAAAAGTGTCTCCACATTGACAGGTCCCGTGACACTCGCATCCCCGCAACCTTCACCAGGTCATCGGTCCACCTAATGGGAGGCCTTCCTACGCAACATCTTCCGGTTCGCGGTCGCCAGTTCAGAACTTTTCGGCTCATCGGCCATCCGTTCTGCGAGCAATGTGCCCTGCCCTCTGCAACTTAAGTATGGCAATTCTTCGGGCTACGTCGGTAACCTTGGTTCTCTAGAGGATGTCTTAATTTCTGATTCGATCACGCACGGAAACTCCGAGCATAGCCCTCTCCATTGCCCTTTGGGTGACTTTAAGCCTTCGAATGAGGCCCATTGTGATCGACCACGTTTCGGTCCCGTATGTAATCACTAGCAACACACACTGGTCATAGACTTTCGTCTTGAGACACTGTGGTAAGTTGAGCGGTAAGTTGATTTTTTATGTTAGAGCGAATGCACAACCACTTAAATGAACATGGACGAGGCTCAAGGAGTATGTAAGGTTCGTAGCAGGTGGCGTTCTATGGTTTCTCCCGACCCCCATGGGGAAAAGTCGTGAGTTCATTGTCTGCCTAACCTTTTCCCAACTACATTAGAGTCAATTCCAGTCTCACTGAATACAGCTGAATATCTATATTTTACATAGAGCGTCCGCCTATCTGACCTCCACAACCCACTTAGTACTGGTTAATACAATACTCCTTCGTAAGACTGCCAATCTTTTAGGCCAATAAATTAGTAATTTTTTAAAGTTCTACCGTTTTGTTAGAGAAAAGGGTTTATATATCCCTTTTACCGTGTACGAATAACACTGATGGCATCTGTAATTTTTTTCTAATCGTTTAATAAATATAAAAAGTTACGATTCAACAAACCGGTATCGAAGGTACAACACTACACAAAAGAGCTGGCAGCATTATTTGTAATTTTGACAAAAAACAGACTTTAGACAAGCACCGCTTAACCTACAGGTCGACCCAAGCGACTGTTTTTATTTAACCACGAACTCCTCATTTTTTTTCCATGTACAAAATTATGTAAATCTACATAAATTCGATTGTGCCACCCAGCCACGCAAAATCAATCCAATCCGAACACGTATAAAGGTACAGTTCTGTGCAATATACGCCCGCGATATCCTCACAAACATTGTGACTAGCGATCGTCTTTTATTGCCCACCCATGACATTGCGCCTATTTAGACGTCTGTAGGGTTATTGTGTGGCGCTCTGCGAGATTATTTTGTACCGCATGTCGCGAGCATTGATATACATTGCTGTGGTGCGGAGTGAATCATGGCTTACTCTTTTTGAACGATTTATGACTTATGTTATGCCCGCAGCTTTGCTTTAATAATTATCCCATAGAATCATAATACTGGGATGAAAAGTATCCAAGATGTTAATGCAGGTTATAAGCTATCTGTGTGTTAAATTTCATGTAAATTCGTTCAATTGTTTTTTGCTTGAAATAGTGTCAAACATCCATCCTTCCTCATATACTTTCGCATTTATAATGTTGTTACTTCGTCGTCGGTGTCTGCAAGAGCCATCGTTATGCATAAAGTTTTGGGGTCGTTTCCCCGGTCGGGCAAGTGTTAGTGGGTTTCCTCATCAGAAATTTCTCAGTAGCAGCTTCGATTGCTCCCCGATTTATGGCAATAGGCTCGCACCCTATAAGATGGGACTTACATACTTGGCATTGTAGAAATTTACGCAGATTTTTTTACTTCATGCTAAAAATTCCGGCCATCGTAAAAACACAGGTCCGCAATCAACATAAATTCAACAAGAAAAGCGAGAAAAAAAAGTAAATAAAAATATTTATTATCTTAGCAGCCAGTGAGTTTTCTTTAACTGAAAAAGTTTTATTTTTCTAATAATATTTTCATGCCAACGGTACGACACAAGTTTCCTTCTTTTGACAGCTCGTTTCATAAACAGCTTGCTACGTTATATTTTTCAAGACCCATTTCATGTTTTACAAAATAAAATAGCGAAAATTTTTATATTTTTCACTGACGTTTCCAGGAAATTTCAGCGACATTATTAAGTTACAGGAATATTTTGTAATAACTGTGAAATCACGGAAAATTATTAAGACTTAATTTTGTTAGTGTTCGAATTTTTATGTCAACGAAACTCAAAAAACTCAAAGCATTTATTTCAATTAGACCATAACAGGCACTTTTGAATGTCAGAAAAACAAAGGCGAAGCTACAGTCACAGACATAAGGCATAATAAATTGTGAAAGTACTGTAGTTGCCCATTCCAAAGCGTAGATCTCTATGGAGAAGAATGGGCAAGAAACTCCATGGACACTCTTTTCAATCAAAATATTGTTACAAGATCTTGGTTACATCATTCATGTTGAGATTATATAAATAGCTAAGAGTAGAAGAGTAAATAAATAGCTAATAGTGAGTAAGCACCTTTTGAAAACTTATGTTAGTTGTGTTGTTGTCATATTGTATTGTATAGCGAGCTGGTGTCCGTAACTCCACATCCAAGCGCGTACTTTGCGTGCGGAATTGTTTGTCATATTTAGACGGACAATTCTCGTGTTTGTATCATAAGATCAGTCTCAATCTGTCAAAAATATATGTAATTTACTTAAGAGACCTCCACAACACAGTTTCTGGGACGCAAAACTCCCAGACGGCTGTAGTGTCGGTAACTGTATCGCTGAAGTGTACTGCAGAGGCTAGCTATATTTATCCCATGTGATATTTGGAGAGAGTCTATTGTTACCAAACAAACATTTTTAATTTTTATTGCGTGCATAAAAACCATTTAATATTATGTAAAAAATGTTACTTTATTCTATTCAGAGGTTTGTTTCCCAGCTTTTATAAAATGTACATGTTATGGCCGGATTCCCATACAAAAATGAAACATCTCCTTTAAATATAAATTTTGTAATTATATCAATGTCAAGAACAGTCGTGTTTTCCGCCCATAAAAGTATTTGTATAAAAGTTGAGAGAACTTGTTACAAAAATGTAATTTTACGGTTTCAATTAAACATTTCAATGTTATTTTTCAACAATTCCTTAACGAGTTTTGATTAGTTTCAGAGTTATGAAAAGTTACTTTTACCCGTTAGGGACCAAACTTGTTGCCCTTGGGTATTTGAGAATCAAATCATTATTCCGTTTGTATACGCAAAGGAGAGATGTGTTCAAGAAAGGAATAGGTCAACATTTCCTGTCAACATGATCATAAATCATTATCATACATCACATTTATTTCTGTAAATTGGTTTTACAAAACACTTTTACACGTCGATTTTAAAACTAATTGGGGTCGGTGTTTCGTAACTGACTACTCTGAGAAGAAACATCCGAAACCAACTCAGAGGTCACTGTCTCTTTAAAGTCCAGACATTGGTCAAGTCATATGAGGACCATGCAGATTAATGCCTGAGATGGTATTTTGAAGAAATAACCACACAGATTTGAGTGGAACTGTCCAGTCAGTGCAAGCTTTTGTCAGTGACCGTGTAGCTCGAGTCATGATAATAGTATTTGCGCGCGGTGCGCCTGTTACCTAACAGCTGATAGGTTACAGGTCTGCGCACGCGAAATTCATACACAGCTGTTGTGTTATTGTGATTAAACTGAATAAAAAATATTTCTTTGGGAAAGTTGTTTATTATCACGAGTACCATCACGTGTTTAAGTATCGGTCACTAATTACCAGTCACCCTATATCATATTTTATATATGTTTATCTGTTGTATGCATTACGTATGCACTAAATAAGTTTGGTTTATAAAATAAGTTAATTTAAGTTTTTAAATGTACTGTTTGAGCACGTAGGTATATCTTCTGCAAATAAGAAAACCGAATTCCGGGTTAACCTCGACATTGCACATAAGCTACATATCGTATTTATGTATGTATATTTTTTAATTGTGTGTGCATTATAGAATAAAAATAAGCAGTCTGAGATGAATAACAGTCACAATTTGCCCGGTGGTTGATTTCCGCAACCTAAACGTACATTTTGCCAGTTATTGCCCAATAAATAGTGGACGAACCTATTTCCCAAGCGGCTGGTATTATTTAGGCACGTGCTCCTCATGTCTCTGCTGTACTAGTCTCTATCTATCTACAATACTAATACTAATACTAATCTATCTATATTAATCATGGTACAAATAAAGATTCGAGGATCTTGCTTGGAATCGCGTAATGGCAAAACCCAAGTATCACTGCCTGAAGATCGAATCCAGGATTCCACTTTCAGCAGTCGAGCTTACATCTACTAGACCAATCATCATTTGCCTAGCCTTTTCCCAACTATGTTAGGGTCGGCTTCCAGCCTAACTGGATGCAGCTGAATACTAGTCTATCAAACTAATATTATAAAGAGGTAAAGTTTGTGAGTTTGTGAGGTTGTAGGGGGCTATCTCTGGATCTACTGAGCCGATTTGTAAAATTCTTTCACTAATAGGGAAGCTACATTATCCCCAAATGCGAAAAAATTGAAATGATTTCCGACCAAAACGCGAGCAAAGCTGCTGGCAACAGCTAGTATTTTATATGGAGTGACTGCCTATCTGACCTCCACACTCCAGTTAGTACTGCGAAAACGATACCCCTTGGTAAGACTGGTTGTCAGACTTTCGGGTTACTGACTACCTCCAACGACTGTCAAAGATCTACAAAAGACAGCAGGAACCAACAGCTTAACGTGCTTTCCGAGGCACGGAGGAAACTCGGTATGTAATGGGGGTTCACCCGTCCATCGACCAACCTACCAAGCACGACTTAACCTTAAGGTCACCCAAGGTATGCCGTTGTTATTATTTAGCTAGACTAATGAGGCTGTATTATAATCATCATTTCAGCCCGTTGTTGTCCACTGCTGAACATAGGCCTTCCCAATCGATTTCAAACATGTCTATTGGACCCAATGCCATCGCATCCAGCGACTCCCTGCAGCCTTAGCAAGGTCGTCGAGGCTGTGTAGTGAACTTATATTGCGAAGATTCATTCCAGTCAGCTAATTGCCATTTTTTCGTGCTGGCTTTAAAACTTCATTATCTACAGCGAATGCTCAGTCATTAATCTAGCTTTAAAACTAGATTAGAGTTGAAAGTAATATCAAATCTGACGGTTTTTAATCAAGATTTATGAATGAGCATTTTCTAGAATATGAGCTAACTGAGATTTACTGACGCTAAGCGCACATTACAGTTGCAAAGAGCTGCATTGTATTGCAATATATACAAGGCGTAAATAAACCCTTCACGAAGACATCAACCAAGCATTTTGTACATCAAACTGTAACTCTACGCAAAAATTATTGCTGGAGAACGACTTTTTATTTGAAAAAATCATGTTTTACGGTAGTACTCATTGTAACGCACTCAAAACATTGTGCTAGTGGATGCATTGAATATTACAAGAGTTAAGGAGGTATTTAAAGTGAAGTTAAAACACATTTAAAACTTGTATTTTTTTTAATGTGTGAGATGTTAGAACCTTCAATAGGTTTTTTTATAGGTTTAAGAACAACTTTATTTCTCATAAGAATTACATAGTTAATTCACTTACTGAGAAACACACTAAAATTACAATATATAATTGGGGCGCACAGATTATGTGGGTACACAGATAAATAATAACCTAAACTCGATCATAAGTTTAACAAAACACAACATGGATGTAGTTTGATTTTTACTGGATGTGGCATTGATGGCATAGTCTGTTATGAGCAGATTTGTTTTTACCATTTTGTTTTTAGTTTATTGTATTATATATAAATTTTTTGTACATACATGATTTATATTATATATATAATATATATATATACATGATTTATATTATATATATAATATATATATATATATATATAATATAAATCATTTATGTACTAAAAATTAAAAAAAAACCAGTATCTACTCAAAATATATATATATATTATATATATTTTGAGTAGATACTGGTTTTTTTTTTTGTTTTTTTTTTTTAACTTATTTGTATGTATTAATTGTGTGGGCTTTTAGTAACTTTTTGAACCGGGCATAACTTTGTTCTCCTTTTATTACCGATGGTAATTTATTATAGATTGTAACACCCTCAAACTCCAAATTTCTTCTTCCATAGTTAGTTCTAGGAGGGCGGGTCACTAAGTAACTAGCACGCCAGGTTAATCTTTCGTGTTTATTGTTTTGTTACAAATCTTATATTGGAATGGATTTTCTTATTTATTATTTTACGTATTAGAATACATGTGTAATATATCTCCGTAACTAGAAGGTTCAAAGGTATGGTCACCCTTTATAAGCATGGAGTGACTTGACTTTTTAAACACGCGTAAATTAGCTTAATTGTAACAAACGTCATCATCGGACTAGCTTTATCCCAACTAAGTTGGGGTCTGCTTCCAGTCTAACCGGATGCAGCTGAATACCAGTATTTTACATGGAGCGACCGTCTACCTGAACTCCACAACCCAGTTCTGGGTAATACGATACCCCTTGGTAAGACTGTTTGTCAGACTTTTTGGGCCACTGACTACCTGTAACGACTGTCAAAGATTTACAATTGACAGCTGGGCCCAACGGCTTATCGTGCTTTCCGAGGCACGGAGAAAACTCGGTATGTGATAGGCGGTCACCCATCCACAGACCAACCTAGGCAAGCGCGGCTTAACCTAAAGATCGACACGAGTGGGTGTCATTATTTTGCCACGAGCTCCTCCTTATTTGTAACAAACAGTGTATTCAAATCTTGAAAGCCAATTTAAGCCTACTTCTAAATATCGTATCGAAATGAAACTTCGTATGTATGTGTTAGTTGAGACAAAACTATATTTATTTATTTACACTAATCAAGTATTACATTTATTAATTAAAATAAACTAAAGTAAATAACCTAGCAGCAAACTTAAAAAATGGCGTCAAAAAACTCCTCCTCAACGCTGTCAACTGGTAATGTACCCAAGAGACTGGCGGCGTTGCCACGTTGTATGGCAACGCTAAGCCTTTGGCCAAGGTAAAAGCCAGCCCTTGGGTCACGGGAAGTGTCAACTAAACGCTTAGAAATATCCTAGTGTTAGTTGGATGACAATACCACAATTTGGTATCTAGGCACTGATCTGATGGTGGAGCCAGGAGCTACCTCCTGCCATAGTGGAACTCTTCAGGAGCTACTAGTAAACCCCTTGAGTTTGGGCTCAAATAATTCATTTCGACAATTTTACTGTCCAACGCAATCGCTGTCGAAACCCGCGGCCGCGTGTCAATTCAGTCGTGGTCAGACTTTTTTAAAATTCGATTCTATTACTGCTTGATGAATCGATTTTTGAAAAAGTCTGGCGATTGAGACAAAAACATCTTACTCTTTGTTAAAATACCAGCGATCTTTCTTGACACAGACTTAAGTGAAAACCTTTGACCAATTTTTGTACCCAAATCAGCTAAAATTCTTATTGAAAAGTCTACCAGCCAATACTCCAGAGGCTTGCCAAGACGTGTCAGTTCAATTTCAGTCACGTTTCTTTCAGCGGGGCTTAGAATATCAAGCAGTTTCTTACCAGTATAAGTTGACCTGAGGGCGTCAAAGTAAAATTATAACAGTGTTATCATACATACGTAACATTACGCCAGTAATCTCCGAAGGGTGAGGCAGAGATGTGCCTAATAGTACACCCACATTTCGCCAGTTTTGTTTTAAGTTCTATATAGTAGGAGGCGAGTCTATTGCCATCAACCGGGCATAAATCCAGACTCCATGGCTGCTACTGAGAAATTCCTGATGGAAAAACCTAATATCACTTTGCCCGACCTGGGAATCGAACCCAGGACCTCATGCTCGGCTTGCGCGTATGCGTTACATTTAACGCACTCAAAACATTGTGCTCATCACCGGCCCGCTATACAATACAATACATTGTGCTCATGGATAGATTGAATAGTGCAGGGGTCGTGGAGGTGTTTAAAGTAAAAATCTTACATTAAAAACATGTATTAAAAAAAAAACTTGTGAAAAAGTCGAACTTTGATCCTCAAAATCTCTGTAGCTAGAAGGTTCCCAGGTATGGTCTCGAATAAAAAACATGATCGCAATGACGGGGAGAACAAGTGCCTTTCGGCTTCGTTAAGGGTCTTGTTACAACCTTTATACATAAACATTTTGGAGTTAAATCGGAAATTTTAATGCCGAGCGCTAAAGCGGCCGGCGTGACATCATTATTATATTTTCCCAAGTATGTTGGGGTCGGCAATCAGCATCCAGTCTAACCGGATGCAGCTGAATACCAGTATTTTACATGGAGCAACTGACCGACTGTCTATCTGACCTCTACCACCCCTACTCTATTGGGTAATACGATACCCTTTGGTAAGACTGACTGTCAGTCTTTCGGATTCCAACTTCTCGTAACGACAGTCAAAGATCTTCAAATGACAGCCGGGACCAGCTTAACATGCTTTTCGAGTAATGGCAGCTTAATATGCTCGAAATGTATGATAACCCATCCACGGACTGACCTCGGTAGGCATAACTTAACCTTCAAATTCAAATGCATTTATTTTGTGAACAAATGTAAAAAGTAGGTAGTATAATTCAATCGACCCTGCTGCTTGTACGTGTTTAGCTTTTTTTGTGTTAGTTTTAGGGTTCCGTAGTCAAATAGCAAAACAAGGAACCCTTATAGATTCGCCATGTGTGTCGGTGCGCGTGTATATCACAGCCACTTTATCCCGAAACTAGGAATAAAAAAGTAAAATTAATAATAAATAAACTAGGACTACACAGTTGAAAATTAGTAGGTAGATGTATTATGTAAACCGCTTTACGTTTAAAAAATAAAAAAAGATTAAGGGGGGGAACTGAAACTAAAAAAATATTTTTTAAATGTAAGGGGTGTGTAAGTTCCTAAAACCATTTTTTCTCAAAGAAAATCGTTTGAAAGATAGTCACTTCCAAAGTGGTAAAATGTGTGTGTGGCCCTCTAATTTCTAAAGTAAGAGGAGAAAAATTCTGAAAAAATTTAGGATTGTAGAACGTAAATAAAATTTTCAACCAAAACTGGTTTGAATAAAATATGACGTTCAGTTTTTGAGATATGGAACTTTTTCAAACAGCAGCAGTAACTTTGTTTTTCATTAACATACTATGATGAAAAACAAATTCAGTTTTGCTGTTGAGTGTAAAACAACAACATAAATGAATGAGCCTTCAAAATATTTTTATTATTTTGTTTGGTGCTACGGAACCCGAGTACGACTCGCACTTGGCCGTTTTTTCTGTGAAAACTACAAAATCCATGTTCTCTCACTCACCAGTGTCCTTACCCTAGCCATTAGGCTATTATCACTAGCTATCACTTAGCATAATGTCCATTAATTAGTAGAGTGGTCATTAGCGAAGCAAACACGCCTCAGGTCGTGTTACGGTTTTTTTTTTGTATATCTGCTCCGGAATAATGAAGGAACTTCGAATTCCTCATCACATCGACCTGTAAATGATTTTAAGGAGCTCATCTATATACTAATATATAAGAGGTAAATTTGTAAGTTTGTATGTAGGGGTAATCTCTGGATCTACTGAACCGATTTTGAAAATTCTTTCACTAATAGAAAGCTACATTACCTACATCCCCGAGTGCTTTAGGCTATATTTACAACGTGCCCGTGGGATAATTTACGACAACAACGCGAGCGAAGCCGCGGGCAACTGCTAGTGGTAAATAAACACAGCCGCACGGGTCGATCTTCGAGGTTAAGCGGCGCTTGCTTAGGTCAGTCTGTGGATGGGTGACCATCCATTACCGAGTACCACATACCGAGTTTCCTCCCTGCCTCGGAAAGCACGTTAAGCCGTTGGTCCCAGCTATCATTCTAAGATCTTTGACAGTCGTTACAAGTAGTCAGTGGCCCGAAAGTCTGACAACCAGTCTTACCACGAGGCATCGTATTACCCAGTTGTGGAGGCCACACCACTTTTCTCGACCTAGGAATTGTTGAACCCAGGACTCAAATCGCGAAATCATGCTCAGCAACCGCGCTTGCGACCACTAGACCAAAGAGGCAGTTATGTCCCAGGGCTGCCAGAAAGACCTACCGCGGCCCTGGAACACAAAGGGCAAAAGAAGGAACATGGATGGGTTTTTAGTCAGTACCAGCATGGTCAAAAAGCTTGTTGTTTCATCAAGAGCCACAGCGGCGATTTTCTTTCAACTCCCCCGTCTTACCCCGCCCCAACCTCGCACATCTCGTCTCCCGCGCTCCTCATAACGCGATGACATTGAACGAAAAATAGTGTTCGAAAATTTCTTAAACTTGTTCCAGGAAATACGTGTTTTTGAATACGTCTTACAAGTGTGTGAAATAAATAAATAAATTTTTGTCATTAAGAATCTCCATTACATGGGCAAGGTTTCTAACGATATTTTTTCTTTATTTTTACAGTTTATGAGTACATTATGAACGGCCAAATGTCAGGTAAAATTTGTGCAAAACAGCAATTTTTAGAGGCTTATACTAAATTATCTTCTACTTTTTTTTTTTTTTTGCTCCCATAGAAACCTAGATATAGTGCACAAAATACATTAGTTCAACAAATTCAAAGATAGATGTGTAACATCGGCATAATCACGTACGAGCGTTTGTATGAAAAGTATGACGGGTTGGATCAACTGACTTTGTAACATCAGTGACCTTTACTACCACAAAGGTTACTGACCCCGTCCATTCTGTAACGCAGGTACTTTAGGACAAGGTTGTCAAACCTGATATATTTTCGGGTCACGTAAATGCCTCACGCACTATGTCCTAGATCTATTAGACATAGACAATTAGACATTTCTAAGGTGTGTAGAATTTGGATCATTTTTTTTTTTTTTTAAACCGTAACCAAATGTTTGTAAACGCACCCACGATACAGGACAAATTCCTAGTGTTAACTAGGAATTTCTCGTGTATCGTGGTTGCGTTTACAAACATTTAAAATCACATACACAAACAACCAGACCCGGAACAACTATCTGGAGGCCTAAAATTGCTGTTTTTTCCGCCGTTTTCTCGTGGTCCTACTATTTTGTCCTACTAGGAGGACCACGAGGGATACCAGTTTCTGTTCAACCTACTATGACATACTGGAGCAGTAATCATTTATTTATACCACCTGTATATAATTTATACCTTTTAGTAATAAAAGGAAGAAAAAAAACAATAATTTTGTAACAAACTAAAAATAATATGCTTCTATTATAAATATGCTCCTATTTCCATTAACACATTTATCAATCGAAGTATTGATACTGGTGTACACTTTTTCATATTTTTGTTTAATCGAGAGTGCCAACTGTTGACAACATTGTAGGTACGATGACGTTCACCGTATATGCACCATGGTGAGCGGTACTCTTTGCTCTTCCACCAAGAATCATAATATGAATCACGTTAAAAATTTAAAATCCTTAAAATGGACTTGTGGTCATAACCTTATAGACCAGTTTAAGGATTTAAAACTTTTAACGTAATTCATATTATGATTCCGTTAAAGCTGCCATTTTAGCCCCCTGTAGGCCATACAAAAATTTGTTCCGTGAGGGAATCGAACCCGCGACACGCAGTGCAGCAGTCAAACGCTCAGCCACTGCGCAAACCGTGCCGTCAAACTACGATGTTAGCTAGTTCTGCTTCTTTTTTAACCGACTTTCTTCAAAAGGAGGTTCTCAATTCCGTTGTATTATTTTTTACGTCAGAACTCCGTCATTTGTAATCCGATTTGAAAAATTATTTTTTCATCTGAAAGGATATGCTTTCCGATTGGTCCCATAGAAATTTCATCAAAATCGGTTTAGGAATTTGGTTGTTTTCCTCACATTAATTGTCACATCACGCGACGTCGCGTGCTGGCGCTCTGATGTACATCACGCGACGTCGCGTGATACTTGCTAGTTAAATTCGACATACTTCCCGATTTCTGATTGAGCTAAAATTTTGCACGCATGTGTATATCGCAAGACAATGCAATATTATGATGACATGGAGCTGAAAGGTGGTCATAGGAACTCTGTAATAAAACGACGCAACGCCGTCGAGTTTGGACTCATTTGATTCGTCTTTATAAGTACTTTGGTCCTGAATGGTAACCAGGGTCTGATGAAGGAGCTGGAAGGTGGCCATAGGAACTCCGTTATAAAACGACATATTAATCCCATCGAGTTTGGGTTCGTATAATTCGTCTTGTTGAGTACTTTGTCTCTAGATGGTACCCAGGGTCTGGTGATGGAGCTGGAAGGTGGTCACAGGTAGTCCGTAATAAAATGACACAATCCCATCGAGTTTGGGCTCGTATAATTCGTTTTGACGAGTACTTTGGTCCTAAATGGTATCCAGTGTCTGATGATGGAGCTGGACGGTAGCCATAGGAACTAAGTTATAAAACGACAAAACCTCATCGAGTTTGGGCTCGTACTCGTATGATTCGTCTTGACGAGTACTTTAACTAACTTCTAGTTATTGTAACTAGAAGTTAGTTAGCTAGTAAAGACAAGAATTCATGACAAGAATTTGTGTGGTATAATACTACAACTAAAAAGGGTAAAATAAAAAAAACTTTCTGAGAAAACAAAAGCGACTTCTAAAAAAACACAAAAAAAGTCTAAAATAACTTTACTTTCGGAAGTCGGTGGCAAAAAAGATACAAACAAAAACACCGACTTCCGAAAGTAAAGTTATTTTAGACTTTTTTAGTGTTTTTTTAGAAGTCGGTTTTGTTTTCGCAGAAAGTTTTTTTTTATCGTAGGGTTAGTGCCTAAACTGGAATCAGAGTTTTTATGCCACCCATCCTCTGACTTGGCTTTACATGCCGTCAAGGAATATCTCTCACGCATTCTAGTTTACTCACAATGTTTTCCTTCGCCGAAGCAAGTGATAATATATACAATACGCACATGAATCCGAAAAATCAGAAGTGCGTGTCTTGGGTTCGAACTCGAGACCTATGACTTGGCAGTTCGGCGGTCACAACACTAGGCTATCACTGTTTTTTTTCTGCTAGAAATAAGGATCACAAATACTGGTTTTTATTGACTTTAAACGTCGGAGCTGCAAGAAACCGTTCTTAGGAGACTGTCCATAATCATTTGGGATTTCTAACTGCATTCACAAACTATAAAACTAGCTGGTGCCCGCGGCTTCGCTCGTTCCAGTCGGAAATTATCCCACGGGCACGTTGTAAATATAGCTTAAGACACTCGGGGATAATGTAGCTTCCTATTAGTGAAATAATTTTCGAAATTGGTTCAGTAGATCCGGAGATTACCATCTACATACAAACTTACAAACAAATTTTACCTCTTTATAATATTAGTATAGATAAAATGCACTAGCTACAACGGTAAAGATACCTGTCATCACTATTTACTATCCTATCTCAAAAATCAACCCCTATGTTAAACAAAAATCAAATCAAATCAAAAATGTTTATTTGCAAGAAAATACATACAAATTACAAGGGAAGATCTTATGTCCTTTTTTATTATTATTTAAGTACATCTATTTATGTCATTATTATCATACAATTAATATTATTACAATTATTAAAAAAAATCAATTATTCATTTTCATTCATCATTAATATTAATTTTTAAACTCCATAAATTCCTTAACGATAAAGAAACAACTATTTTGTAACCACTCTGTCAATTTTTTTTTTAATATATTACTCTGCAATTATTTCAAATCATTTGGAATTTTATTATAAATCAGTATACTCATGTTAAACACGTTTTTTTTTATAAATATCTTAATGGCTAGGTGGGTGATACAATAGATTCTGAAACTTGGCCCTTTTTTGTCTTGGTAGAATCTCACTACGTTGCTTAAAATAATGCATGTTATTCTTGGTAAAAATCGCTGAAAAATCTCTCTTGTATCAACCAGGTAATAATCCAGTAGCCGCCAAAGAGTCTGGATTTGTGCCCGGTTGATGGCAATACGCTCACCCGTTTACATTAAACATAACTGGCGATTTGTAATTGAAGCTATTACAAATAAACAAACTTTTTCATCTACTATAATGAAACAATACTTTAAAAAACTTATGCCATAGTAAAGAACTAACCAGCCAGTTAGCAAGAAGAAGAAAGCTATGTCTCTGCAACAAAAACATTTGTATTTGTCGCAAAGTCATCATGAATACAAAATTACAAAAAAAAAAAACAGTAAACATACAACGTAAAAGAAATATTTATAAATACAACAGATGACCTACCATGACGTCTTAAAGCAGAAGTAATTCCAGTGAGAGAAAGTGATGGCGCTAGACGACCTGTATAGCTCTGTCTCTTTCCCACACTGGAATTACTCCTGCTCTAAGATGTCTTAGCAAACCCCCCGGACGGAACAAAAAAAAACACACATTGACATCTTGCACGTTCTAACTGCGAGTTACGTTGCTTACTGTGTTGGTCCCACTTACAGTGCAATATGATGACCCAGTTTGCAAAAACATTCAATCCACGAAACAGAAACATTATATAACTAACTTCTCCTGCAGGTGTACAGAATTTAAAACAACGTTAAGCTGACAGCGTTCCCACAGAATAGTATAGATAGAAGGTTAGCTTGATACAACGAGTGGAAACAGGCGAACGCACATATATATACAAGGTGTAAACGCACCCTTGACGAAGCCGTCAACCAAGCATTCTGTACATCAAACTAAGTAACTCTACGCAAAAAGTATTCTTGGGAAACTACTTTTTTTGTTGGTAAAAAAACACGTTTTACGGTAGGTCACAATGTGAGGCAATCAGATATTGTGCTAATGGATGCATTTAATAGTACGGGGTCGGAAACATTTGAAGTAAAGTAAGAACATTAAAATTTGTGAAAAAGTTATATTTTGACCTCCAATATCTCCGTAACTACGAGGTATCCAGGTATGGTCTAGAACGCGGGCCTGTGGACGGTGACCTATGGGCTAGCTCGCCGTCCGTCCGTCTTATGACGACAGGCCGTGTCGACGGCGCGTTCGTGTTCCACCCGCGCGGCTCAAACAGAGTCAGCAAACAGGAAGGGGTCCGAAAGGACCGATCCCTGCCAGGGTTGCGGGACTGATCGAAAAAGATACCGCGGCCCTGGAACACAAAGGGCAAAGGAAAGAACATGGATGGGTTTTAGTCAGTAAAAGTCTGACACTCCCTCCTGCTCAGCCCAGAGCGGGGGGGGTTATTTGATGATTTCCCATCCGAAAAAAAAAAAGGTATGGTCTAGAACAAAACAAAATATCGCACTGACGGGGAAAACAAGTGATGCCTTTCAGCTTCGATAATGATCTATTTACGCGTACGTACAGCGAACACAAATTAAAGACGGTCACAAGTTATAAACGATAATTTATTATCTCTATAAATGGGTTTCTAAAAACACCTTTGCACTACTTTTTATCAACACTGAATGATGTCGGTTTTTCCTAAATAAGGACTTGAAGAAGAAACACCGAACCAAACTCAGAGACAACATGACAACACACAGTCTCTATCTTGGTCAGATCATGTAAGGACGCGGATTATTTTCTGAGGTGATATTCGCGGAAAGAACCACACAGATTTGAGTGAACCTTTCCAATCAGAGCACTCAACTATCAGTTTTGCTTGACTGAGAACTTTAGGAGCTCAACGTCAGTTGGCAATATCAAAGTTTAGGAGTATGAAAAACAGGGTGGAAAGTTTTTGATCCCTCATGGAAAAGAGATGATCCTCCGAAAAGACGGGTGTTGTGTCTGGTGGGCTACTGCCCGACTGTTGCTGTCGAGTTTGTCTATATAGTCTTAAGTCGTGGATACCTTTAACTGCGCGATTTATTAAGTTGATGTTAGTTCTTCATTTGTGTCACAGATAGCGCTGTAGTACTTTTTATCCTATGTTGCTGTAGTACTTATGTCTTATGTTGCTGTAGTACTTTTTGTCTTATGTTGCGGTAGTACTTTTTGTCCTATGTTGTTGTAGTACTTTTTGTCCTATGTTGTTGTAGTACTTTTTGTCCTATGTTGCTGTAGTACTTTTTGTCATACGTTGCTGTAGTACTTTTTGTCTTATGTTGCTGTAGTACTTTTTGTCTTATGTTGCTGTAGTACTTTTTGTCCTATGTTGCTGTAGTACTTTTTGTCCCATGTTGCTGTAGTACTTTTTGTCCTATGTTGCTGTAGTACTTTTTGTCTTATGTTGCTGTAGTACTTTTTGTCCTATGTTGTTGTAGTACTTTTTGTCCTATGTTGCTGTAGTACTTTCCGTCCTATGTTGTTGTAGTACTTTTTGTCTTAAGTTGCTGTAGTACTTTTTGTCCTATGTTGCTGTTGCACTTATTGTAATGCCGCTACAAAAGTACGGGCGCGTGCACTGTATATAAAGCATGTCTAAGTCTATGTGTTCGTGTGTTTTCGTTGTACGGTACCAAACTTCTGTATCTTACTATTTTGTAGCTGCACAGTGCCAAGCCATTTACGTGCAGTGTTTAAATCAGTAGCTCTACGGATTATCAGATGAGGGCAAGCAGGCACGTACGGCGCCAGATAGATTGAAACAAAATGGGGAGAGGAGAGTGCCAATTTTTTTCATTTAAAATTCTGGCTTGAGGTATTTTTATTGGATTTTGTTAAAATCTTTTAGTCAGTGTTGTGGTTTTTGTTAAGTAAATAAAAGCTTGATAAACATCATAACATCACGACTGTAATCCCCGACGGGTTAGGCAGACGTGTACCTAATAGTACACTCACATGTCTCCAGTTATTTTAAAGTCCCATGTAATGGGAGGCGAGCCTATTGCCATCAACCGGGCATAGATCCAGGCTCCGTGGCTCATCATCAGCCTACTGCAGTCCACTGCTGGACATAGGCCTCCCCAATCGCACGCCACTCAACTCGATTCTCAGCAGCTCTCATCCAGTTGCTACCAGCCACTCTGCGAAGATCGTCGCTCCACCGATCCTGAGGGCGTCCCACCTTACGTTTACCGATTCGCGGTCTCCACTCAAGAACACGTCTACCCCAACGGTCATCGGTTCTACGGCTAGGGCCGGCCCAGTGCCACTTCAGCTTGCTTATTCTGTAAGCTATGTCGACAACTCTGGTTCTCTGTCGGATTACCTCGTTCTCGGCTCCGTGGCTGCTACTGAGAAATTCCTGGTGGAAAAATTCAAGAACAAACTGTCCAATCCGGGTATCAAAACCAGTTACTTTTTAAATCTAACTTAAAAAATAACTGGTGAACTATGGGTACAGTATTAGGTACACCTCTGCCTAACCGCTCACGGATTACAAGCGTGATGTTACGTTATGCATCTTAGTCGATTTTTTAATTTAGCACATACCAGTTTCCTCGTGTTCAAAATCAAAATCAAAGCATTTATTTCAAGTAGGCCAGTTACAGGCACTTTTGAACTGTCGAAACAAAGATAACAATGAAATGTAGCTACAGTCCCAGTCACAAGGCATAAAAACTGTGAAAGTACTGTAGTTGCCCATTCCCTAACGTAGATCTCTATGGAGAAGAACGGGCAAGAAACTCCATGGACACTCTTTTAAATCAGCATATTGTTACAAAACCTTGGTTACATCATTCATATTGAGATGGTACATTATGTGAGAACGATGTAGCAAGATGTGCACGTTAAAAGTGTCCATAGTAAAAACAAAAAAACAATTTAAAAAAAAAAACAAATAATTAATTCAAATAAGCCGTGGCAACTAAGAGATGACCAGTCACAACTGACAGCGCCCGTTCATGAACATGACGCATGGATCAGCACCATTCAACTCAACCATTTTGAAGGGAACTAAATGATCCGACACACGCGCCACCATCAGCGAGACATTGAGTGAGCATTACATGTTGTTTCCTTCACCGTTTGAGAGCATTCGTTACGAAATAAGTTACGCAAAGTAATGCCTGTGTTCGAACCCACGACATACGGTTACCTGGCCACCACTGCTCATGATGCATACTTACTTTAACATTTTGACCGCCATAGTCACATATACGTGACAAGCAAGCGCGTGCTCTATACGCCGAACGACACAAATATGTGACAAAATGGTAAGTGAAATTGTGGCTTGGCGTGAAGGGCACGCGGGCAGCACTGGCGGTCAAAAGGTTAAATACGTACACTTATAGTTGACTGCCTCGCTGGTCGTGTGGTTGCAAGCGCGACTGCTGAGCATGAAGTCCTAGGTTCGATTCCCGGGTCAGGCAAACTGTGCGATTGGGTTTTTCCATGAGGAATTTTTCAGTTGCAGCCACGAAGTCTGGGTATGTGACCGAATGATGGCAATAAGCTCGTCCCCTTTTACATGGGACTTAAACATAACTGGCCAAATGTGGATGTGCTATTAGGTATCCCTCTGCCTATGGCGTCGGGGATTACAGCCGTGATGTTATGTGACTTATAGTTCACAGTTAATTTATCCGGAACGCCATTTTTCAAGCAAGAAAAATCGACAGGTAATACATAAATAACTTTACGTCAATCTGTTCCATTCCATTTATTCCTCTTGACGACCCGAATGGCGCAGTGGTAGTGAGGCTGCCTTACCTTCTTAGGGTCCCGGGTTCGAACCCCAGAAGGAGCAAATGTTTGTGTGATGAGCATGGACATTTGTTTCCGAGTCATGGATGTTTATATGTATACTAAGAATGTATTTACAAACAAAAAGTATCTATGTAGTATTATCAACTATCTGGTGTCCACGACACAAGCCTCGTTGCTTAGTGTGGCACCTAGATGGCGCTGTGTGCAATGTCCAGCGATATATTTATTTATTTATACACCAACGACATCAATATATCGATCAATCTTATTGCTCAACGTCGATTCGAGATAGAAAAAAAGAGAATTTATTTTTGGCAAAATAATAACAGTCCCCCGGGTCGATCTGTAGGTTAAGCCGCGCTTGCCTAGGTTGGTATGTGGATGGGTGACCGCCCATTACATACCGAGTTGCCTCCGTGCGTGGGACAGCACGTTAAGCCGTTGGTCCCGACTGTCATCTGTAGATCTTTGACAGTCGTTGCAGGTAGTCAGTGGCCTAAAAAGTCTGACAACCAGTCTTACCAAGGGGTATTGTATTACCCAGTACTTCCGCACGCAAAATACGCCGTGGACTTGCGGGCACTAGCCCGCTATACAATACAATACAATACCCAGTACTAACTGGGTTGTCGAGGTCAGATAGGCAGTCGCTATATGTAACATACTGGTATTCAGCTGCAACCGGCGGCCCGTACCCCACAGGGGGTGCCCTTAGCGAGTGGTCGCTTAGTTTTTAAGTATAGTTTTAAGCCCCTGGCTGGAGGCCTTAGATTCATTTTTAAGGCATCCACAGGGATTTGCCCGGTTAAGCAGTAGCCAGCCTCAGAGGCTGAACTGCGAGATGCCATCTCCAAAAAACAAAAACAACAACTGCATCCGGTTAGACTGGAAGCCGACCCGAATATAGTTGGGAAAAGGCTAGGCAGATGCTGATGACCAAAAATCTATACTTATGTTATGTGGAGGTGTCTAAGTTTGTTTAAAAAGTTTTTTTAGGGTATATGAACAGGCTAAATTAGAACAGTCGCTCGGGTTGATTTTTAGGTTAAGCCGTGCTTGCCTAGGTTGGTCCGTGGATAGGCCTCACAAAACACGTCAAGCGGTTGGTCCCGGCTGTGACATACGTACTCTAAACTCTAACTCTAACAACTCATTCGATGCTGCTGTTATTAATTTTTAAAATTTCAGTGGATAAATGTCCTGCTTCCCCTTAAAAATAAACAAATTAAAAGCAATTTGGATGATGTTTAAATAAAATTGGTATTAATGAAAAGCAGGAGGTATCTGACTACATTGAAAATAGAATTAATTACTGATTTTAGGGTTTCGATTTTCTATGACTGAATTTAATGTTATTGAGATTTTGCTGTCTGTACCAACATTTCTTGATTTAATTTACTTGGAACTAGGTAATCTGTACGTATAAGTCGATACCTACTTTATCATCTACGTATGTTTTATAACTGAGAGTTACGTGCGAAGTCAGCACTCGTGGTATACTCACATGGCCTAAGATCGTTCAAAATCGATCAAATGACGCTACTCCAAGTCGATTCGACACGTCTGCATCAATCATTGATCAAGTATTGAGCGATCAAGAACTACTGCGACGTCCACTTTTGAAGAATAGATCAATCATTTATAGAGAAAATGACAGCTGAAATGATGGCCGTTTGATAAAAACGTTTAACAGAGGTCAGTCGCCTGAACATAGTTAGAGATCTATGACCTTACAATGTGGTATTCAAGAATCGATCCTAAAAGAGAGGTATTAGACGCTATGTAGTGGGCATCCCTACCTGTCTAAAAAGTTGTCGATAAGTAAACCTAACGTGCAGACACTTTTCAATCATAATTAGGTTACATTTTTGTCTAAAAAAATTTAAAGTAACGAACATGACGTCATCCCAACTATGTTGGGGTCCGCTTCCAGTCTAACCAGATGCAACTGAATACCAGTATTTTACATGGAGCGACTGCCTATCAGACCTCCACAACCCAGTTAGCACTGGATAGTACGATACCGCTTGGTAAGACTGGTTGTCCGACTTTCGAGCCACGGACTGCTTGTAAAATATGTCAAAGTTCTACAATTGACAGCCGGGACCAACAGCTTAACATGCTTACCGAGGCACGGAGGAAACTCGGTATGTAATAGGTCCCCATCCACAGACCAACCTAAGCAAGCACAGCTTAACCTGAAGATTGATACAAGTGGCTGTTATTTGCTAGCCGCGAACCTCTTATCATCATTCTCCTGCCCTTATCCCACTTTATTCGTGGTCGGCGCAGCATGTCTTCTTCTTCCATTCTTCTCTATTACGCGTCATCTCAGCAGTCACCTCCTTTCTAGCCGTATCATCCTTCACACAGTCCATCCATCGTTTCTTTGGTCTTCCTCTTTTGATTTTTCAGATTCATGTGCGTATTATACAATAATAATACAATAATAAAAAATAATAATATAATTATACAATTATCACTTGTTTCGGTGAAGGAAAACATCGTGAGGAAACCAGCATACCAGAGAGATATTTCTCGACGGCATGTAAAGCCAAGTCAGAGGCCCATGGGCGGCATAAAAACTCGGACACCATGTTAAGTACTAAAAACACGATAAATAAGACTGAAATTCGAAATCCAAAGTTATATTCATAGCTAGTTTTTTCCCACGGTTTTACATTTATGGATGGCGGAAATTATATTTCTATCGGATTATGTTAACAATTTCATTGGTCTTATTTTTTTACATGGAACACTAATCCTTTTTCCCCAACCCCAATTTACTCCTTATAACATCAGCTATCTGCCAGTAAATGTGTTACCAAAATCTGTCTATCCGTTTCAGAGATTAGTCGAAACAAACCGACTGACCTACAAATAGACATATTTTTTAATGTTTTTTTTTGTTTTAATTAGGTACTTTATATATACTTTCATGCATTCAGTAAAAAGTTGTTACTTTCAAATTACAAACAGACGCTACAATTTTATTTATTTGTATCTGATAATCATGCTAAAGTAATTAATACAGAGTATAATTAAAAAAAAAACACACACAGATACATAACCTTAATTACATAGTCTGTACATAATCGATCCAATACATTATCTTGCAAGTCATTGTGTGTAAATTGTCAGGTGCGGCGTCGCAGAAGAGAAATATGTTTTCTGCTACGACGACGCTACGATATTGGAACCGCCGTAGCGTGACAGCTACGCCGTAACCGCGTAGGCCTTTTATTGTTCTAAGGTATGTATTTTTTTCTTTTTATGGATGGTACGCAAAACAATAAAAGAGTTCTGACTTGTAATGTTTTGTAAAAAGGTTTTACTTAGTGAAGCAACCTAGCGTAGCAAAGTAAAATATTGAAGCCATTTTTTTTTTAATATTTTTGTATGGAGTGGGAGAGGAAGACCAAGGAAATGATGGATGGATTGTGTGAGGAATGATATGAAGGAAAAAGGTGTAAATGATAATGTGACGGTTGATAAAGGAGAAGGGAAGAAAAAACGGTCCAAAGGCGAGTCGGACTCGCGCATAAAGGGTTCCGTAACATCGTTGTAGGCGAGCCCCCTTTGATTTTTAATTATTTTTATAATTTGTTGATATAGCAGCAACAGAAATACACATTCTGTGAAAATTTCAACAGTCTACCTATTCCGGACGAGGCCTTTACCCGAAAAGGGGTCCAATTAGCGTAATCACTATAATCACTTGCTTATATATAGTACCATAATTTTTTCCAATATTGTCATGATTTATATAACTTATAATATTGCATTTTTTTATCAATTCAATGTGGATTATTTAATTTCAGTTATTTTGTTATAAATTTTGAGCTATCAACTATTATATAATATTCCATGAGTGTTCAATCAAATTCAATTCATAAAAAAAAAAAAAAATATTGTCAATCAAATTTAATTTAATTTATATTATAATATTTTTGTAAATAAAATCAACCCTAATTTTGCATGACTATGATGAAATTAATTGAAGTTAATGTTATTATGTAAGTTTAATAGCTAATGGAATTAAAAGGCTTTTTTATTTTTTATGTATTTTACCTATTCCGGATCATGAGATACAGCCCGCTGACAGACAAATGGACGAGCGGTTTGACGAACAGCGGAGGATTAGTGACAGGGACCCGTTGGGTACGCTCCGGTTACGGAACCCTAAAAACATAACTTGTGAAATGTGGGTGTACTATTAGATACACCCCTGCCTAACGCTTTGGAGGTTACAACCGTGATGTCATGTGGTGTATGTAATACTATATTACGGCCATTTAAAATTATCAATGTCCAAGCGAATCGGATGTCAGATAAGTTATCGTGGAATTTTAATCGACATACTGATAGTTAATAGTGCACAGTGGGACCGCCGTCAGACATGCCCGACGTATTGACTGAACACATGAACAACGCGCTTGTATCGTTCATTAGGATAGGCAGAGATACAACCGCGTTTCTTCAGTTAAGTATTGTTATTATTCCAAAAAGTACTTCAAATAGGGCATGCTAATTACGACTGTCAAAATTTGTTCGAATGATTTTAAACCATAAAATGTTAAAGGGTAGGTTCAAAATCGAATGAGAAAATATTATAGCTTTTTTTTTTTTAATTTACCAAATTTATGCGCTGGCGACTGTACTAAGATAGATAACCTAACATGCCTATAATCCTCTTAAAGAGGTGAGAATGTGGTTAAATAATAACAGCCGCACGGGTCGATCTTCAAGGTTAAGCAGCGCTTGCCGAGGTTGGTCCGTGGATGGGTGACCACCGATGTTCCTCCGTGCCTTGGAAAGCACGTTAAGCCGTTGATGTCGGCTATCATTTGAAAATCTTTGACAGTCGTTACAGGTAGTCAGTGGCCCGAAAGTCTGACAAGCAGTATTACCAACGGGTATCGCCAGCTCAGGTCCAGTTGAAAACCAGCGTGGGGCACTAGCTGCTCGGCAGTTTGCTGAACTGGGCCTATTTGGCGCAGCCGTGAGACACAACTATCTTTTGTTTTTTTTCCAGTTTAGACTTAAGTTTTTTATTAAATTTTTTGTTTGTGTGCACTTGTGACATGTGCCAAATAAAAATGTTTTCTTTCTTACTATCGTATTACCCAGCTACTTACTGGTTTGTGGACTACAGAAAGGCAGTCGCCCCATGTCTCCTGCATCCGGTTAGATTGGAATGCAGATGATTGTGAAACGCGACCATCCGATCAATTTATTTTCCGCAACCAGAATGGATCATTCCCACTAGTTCTACTACACAGTTCTACGGTAGGACTAATGGGATTTTTTTTCCCACTAGTTCTACTGTTTTATTACACAATTTAGGGTAGAACTAATGGAAACTTTTGTTCCCACTAGTCCTACGATTCAAGGTGGCTCAAAATCATAGAACTAGTGGGAACAAAAAGTCCCACTAGTTCTACTGTTCTATTGTCATACTTCATAGCGCGTCCGATTTCCATCCGAACTATTCTCTAGCACGATGTTGATCGACAAACCGGACATTAAGCATCCGGATGATTCACGGTTTCATACAATGCACCTACTTAACGGTGCTAAAACTAGGTCCTATGACATTCGGTTGGTTTGAGGTGGAGAATAAAGGGTTTGGTCATCAATCATGTTGGATTCCTGAGGACCTCAGCATAGCATGAAAAAGGCTGCTTAGACTAGAATCCAGTATAATCGGATGCTGAATACCAGTATTCTATCTGACCTCCACAACCCAGTTAGTACTAGGTAATACGATACCCCTTGGTTAAGACTGGTTTTCAGATTTTCGGGACCGCAGTATCTGAAACAACTGTCAAAGATCTACAAATGGCCATAATTTTATGAATTCACTAGCTGTTGCCCGCGACCTACGTTCGCGTGAAGTTATTATTATTAAGTAGGTTTTTGCGTTGTTCGAGGGAAGTAAAAATAACGCTCTTTAGAGCTTATTTTACATCCCTCTACACGTGCAGCCTGTGGGCAAAGTATACTCGTGCGGTGATACAGTGCCCTCTGCGTCCAGTTCAATAACGCGTTCAGGGGCGGTGTTGAGGCTGCCCCACTACTACAGCGCCTCGGGCATGTTCGCGGAGGCGCGCGCCGACTGTTTTCTCGCGACGATGCGCAAGCGGTGCATGGTGATGCGGTTTTCATTTTTTTTGCACGGAACCCTATTTTGTTTTTTATATTATGATTATTGTTTTTTTTTTAAATAAAATTAGCCTATGTTAGTCCTTATAACATCAGCTATCTGCCAGTAAAACTCTCGTCAAAATCGATGTAGCCGTTTCTTAGATTAGCCGGCACAAACAGACAAAAACAGAAAAAAAAGTGTTTTTGTTCTAAGTACCGTATAGACTTTCATATTCATTCAGTAAAAAGCTGTTATTTTGGTATTACAAATAGACACTTCAATTTAATATAGTTGTATAGATTGTTTAAGATTAATATACTTATTTAATATTAATCTACTTGCAATAAAAGTAAAGAATATTAATATACATAATATACAGACTTATTAATTAAAATAACCTAAAGTAAATAACCTAGCAACAAACTTAAAAAATGGCGTCAAAAAACTCCTCCTCAACGCTGTCAACTGGTAATGTACCCAAGAGACTGGCGGCGTTGCCACGTTGTATGGCAACGCTAAGCCTTTGGCCAAGGTAAAAGCCAGCCCTTGGGTCACGGGAAGTGTCAACTAAACGTTTAGAAATATCCTTGAAAAGGCTGTGAGCGCTCGGACCCCACGGTCCTAGAGTTTCAACCCCAAACGGCTCGAAAATATAGTTACCAATGAGGTTACTATATTTACGCCGCTTGAGGTTCTCTGCAGCCGCAGCGGCAGCCCCAGCACAGCACGATGAGCTAGGAAGATGGGATGGCGCAAGAGTATCGACACATGTTGCGTCCCACACTAAAGGCCTACCCATCTTCCATGGAAACAAAGACATCCCGTCCGGTCTCTTGCCATCGTCGCGTGCCAAGCCATTGGGTTCTAATATAGCTGGAATTGGTTATTGGTTTATTTATTTATTGGTTCTAATATAGATTGTTTAAGTAGATACTGATTGAGCATTTATTTAAAATGTTATAGGATAATTGTATTTTCGATTCCAAAAACGATTTATTTACATTACGTTTACGTCGCGCATTTGTGCTAGGGATCTGATCCTTAAAAACACGGACAACGAACAGAGAATAAAATATGTATGTTATATGACGTAAAGAAATCTAAAAATACCCAAAGAATATTCTGCCAGCAAAACCTGCGACACAAAAATACAAATCTTTTTTTGCAATATTTAATAGAAACCTACATACATACGCGATTAAATATAGTTGTTTGTGTGACCTAAAAATGTTGGGAGTGAAACTCGCATACCAAGTGCGTATTTTGCATAGTTTAGGTACAATATCTTTAGACTTTTGGCTCAAAAATTACACCAACGAACACAGGAATATAACTCCAGTAGAAAGCAGAAAGTTGCAATTTAAAAACGTGCCCTATATTTTGGCCTGTAAGTGTGTTAACACCAAAGAGCGTTTACGACTTACAGCATTTCATACATACTGTCAGGACCTTTTTTTAGAAATGACTGAACCGATTTTAATGACACTTCATACATATTTTCGAAATGTCATTTAAACAAAAACCGGCCAAAAAAAAAACGGCCAAAGAAAAACGGCCGGTAAAGTTATCCAAAAAAAAAAGACAAACACGTTTGTTGTATGGGAGCCATCCTTAAATATTTATTTTAATCTATTTTTAACCGATTTCAAAAAGGAGGAGGTTCTCAATTCGTCGGCACCTTTTTTTTATTTTTTATTTATGTTCCCCGATTACTCGAAGATGGCTGAACCGATTTGGATTATTCTTTTTTAGTTTGAAAGCGTATACTTCCCAGGTGATTCCATGATCATCAATTCAGGATCTGATGATGGGATCTTGGAGAAATAGAGAGGACTCTTCAAATTTTATAGGCACACTTGAAGCGATTTGGGTAGTTTATGGAAGAGTACTTTCTCGGAGTGGTCCCATTTTAATTTGGTGAAGATTTGATGCAGAACTTCGGAGATAGGCAACGGAACTCCTCAATAAATGATAGCAAATGGACTGGGATTGCTGAAATCTCATGTTGGTCTATTGTTTACACCAGTACATATCATAACATCACGCCGGTACGCTGTGAAGGGGAAAGCGCATGTGAACCACTAAAAAGTGTCAAATAAAAAACTTTTTTGCAAAAAATTAAACGACTTTTGCTAGTTTGATTTTGTTTTTTGTCACCGACTTCTGAAGCTAAAGTTATTCTTAACTTTTTTGTGTTTTTGAAGTCGGTATATTTTTATTGCAAAAAAAGTCTTTTTATTAGTATTTGTTGTAATAGCGGCAACAGAAATACATCATCTGTGAAAATTTCAAATGTCTAGCTATCACGGTTCATGAGATACAGCCTGGTGACAGACAGCCAGACAGACAGACGGACAGTGGAGTCTTAGTAATAGAGTCCCATTTTTACCACTTGGCTACGGAACCTGAAAACAGATAATTGGAAATTTCTATTTCTATGAAAATCTAAAATCGGTCTAAATTTAGCTGTAACACTATTTTTCGAAAATTTTCCTATGTATGCTGCGAATGAAGTTCCAATAAAACCGGTTTAAACATTTTGAAAAAAAAAAGAACTCGGGCGTTTTTGAAAAAAGAACGGTGGCACCTTCTTAGAAATTTACCTCCTCCTGCGGCTTGCCGAAGGGATTTTTTAAATTACTTTATAAGACAATGACATTTTTTGAATCAAAAAATTTAAAGTATTTTACAAATGTCTTTTACTTTCTATCATGAGTGTACATATTTTAAAAAGGTCGATTTGCTAAATAGACATTCTGCTATACAGACCATCTGATAGTTGGACGTTTTGCTAATTAGACTTACTGCTCATTAGACGTTTCGCACAATTGGACATTTTGCTACTTAGACCTTCTGATCAGGAGGGAAAGTTTGTAAAAAATGCCGTAAGTCGTAAACGCTCTTAAAATATAAAAAAATATAAAAATACTATTACTGACCCGCTCCGACTTCACACAGGTGCAATGTTATACATATAAACCTTCCACTTGAATCACTCTATCTATTGAAAAAAACCGCATCAAAATCCGTTGCGTAGTTTTAAAGATCTAAGCATACATAGGGACAGATAGCGGGAAGCAACTTTGTTTTATACCATGTAGTGATGATAACTTAATCCTGGCATACAGGCCTGTTAAAAAAAAGTCCCAGCTGTCTCCCAGAAGTGGGAATATCCACGGTTACGACTAAGGCTACCCTTTACAAGAATTTTTCCAAAAAAACAATTAATCTGTCAAGCTTTCTCAAAGTCGACGTAGAACAGTAGCAGACAAACCTGGCCCAGTACGAGCCTTTGTGTACACGTATATTATGTACAACAACAAGGTATATTATGTCATCATTGAATACAGACTAATAAACAAGGTTTACATAACCTAGTGAAGTTTAAGCTTATAGAAATAGGTTATTATTATATTTTTCGACGTAGACATATATTGGTGGTGGTTATTTATTATTTTATGTGAGATGTTTTCTTTTTGGATTTAATTTTTGTTTTAGTTATGTAACACTTTCAGACACAATGTAAAATTGTTGATTGAATAAATGAAATGATATGAAAATTGCTATTTTGTGTGACACCGAAGAAATTTAGAATACTATGGACAGGATATCAGAGAAAATAATATATACAAAGTGGATATATTTAGAGTTTTCCATTAGCAGCCACGGAATCTGGATTTGTGCCCGGTTGATGGCAATAGGCTCGCCCCCTATTACATGGGACTTAAACATAACTGGTGAAATGTGGGTGTACTATTAGGTACACCTCTGCCTTACCCTACGAGAATTACTGGCGTGATATTTTGTAACATTATGTCACAGATAAAATGTGATATCCTATCTCAGTAACGGTGTGGTTAAACGTACCGGATCGGGCTTCAAGTACTGCTTCACTGGTCAGATCATCACCTGCCCAGCCTTTTCCCAACTATGCTGGGGTCGGCTTCCAGTCTAACCGTCGCAGCTGATTACCAGTATTTTACATGGAGCGACTGCCTATCTAACCCAGTTAGTACTGGGTAATACGACACCCCTTTTAAAATAATAATAAAGATAAAGTTAGAGATAACTTTATTTTGCAAATATAGGATATATAACCTCAAACGCTGACAAAAAACATGTACAGCCACATTTTACCACGTAGGCATGCGCAAAAGATTTAAAAATAACAACTTATAACTAAAATATAAAATATTAAAATTTTTACACACTAAATACAATTTTAAATATTGTTATATGCACTAGCTTCAAAACTCTTTCTCAATTAGGAACTCCTTAATATTATAATATGCTTTCGCAACTAAAAAGCTTCGCTCTTATATATAATACCAGCCTATTACTGTCCCGGGCCCTGTGCTGGACAAAGGCCTCTTCTCAACAGAGAAGGCACGAGCATTGATCACCACGCTTGCTCAAGACGGGTTAGCGATTTCAAACTTTTACAAGTCTTACTTTCGAAATTTATCTTGGACATCACAGACATCGGTGAAGAAAAACATCGTGAGGAAATCTTTTCAAATACAAGTTTTAAATGATGTATCTTTAGTTTGAATGATCCCTAATCAATGTATCAGCACAATGTTTTGAGTATGTTACATTGAGTCCTACCGTAAACTGTGACTCTTCACCCCGAAAAAATACCACCACCACCCAGCAATAATTTTTACGTAGACAATATATGTTTATAAACTACATGAATAAACGTTTCAACATATTAGGCACACACAATTTATAAGAAAATTCCTCAAACAATATAACCTTCCCGAAACCCTTGCATAAAAAATTTACCACCCCAGGATAAAAAACATACTTCATATTCGCTCTACCAATAACAGACTCAATATAAGATGATTTCCCAACATTAGAAGGATCATACAGATATTACTGCTTCCGTTTCACATACAAACTTCCATACTGCAATTACCATAACATTCATATAATTATAGGTCGCAAGCGCACACTAACAACCGGTTCTTTAACATCAGCAAATACTTTCTGAAGAAAACGATAACAAAATCGATGCTGAATAACAAAAGGATCATCAAAACGGAACCTCGGAGTATGCGTATACTTAGCTTGATGTACAAAATGCTTGGTTGACGGTTTCATGGAGGGTCCTTTTACACCCTGTATTTAATCGTCTTTGTTAGACGGCTAGTCTTACCAAGGGAGCCAGTAACTGGATTGTAGAAGTCAGATAGGCGGTAGACCATGCAACATATGGGTATTCAGTTCAGGATCTGGTTAGACTGGAAGCTGACCCCAACATAGGCAGATGATGATTATTAATATATAATACAATTTTCAATTCCCCTTTTCATTGTCATTTTCAATAATTTTGTTTTAGAATAAACACTATGTTATGATATGGTATGGATTATTATATACTAGCGACCCGCCCCGGCTTCGCACGGGTGCAATGTTATACATATAAACCTTCCTCTTGAATCACTCTATCTATTAAAAAAAACCGCATCAAAATCCGTTGCGTAGTTTCAAAGATTTAAGCATACAAAGGGACATAGGGACAGAGAAAGCGACTTTGTTTTATACTATGTAGTGAAGAAAAATATTGTAGAACATTCAATTCATAATAATATATAATTATTAATCATTACATCGTATAAAACAAAGTCGCTTCCCGCTGTCAGTCCCCATGTATGCTTAGATCTTTATAAGTACGCGACGGATTTTGATGCGGTTTTTTTTTTAAATAGATAGAATGATTCAAAAGGAAGGTTTATATGTATAACATTGCACCCTTGCGAAGCCGGGGCGGGTCGCTAGTAACTTATAAAACAGACTTTATCCCGAAGACGACCCACTGACCCAAAAATGGGAAAAAAAAACTGATAAGAACAGCTTTTCCCTAAAAGCATGATAAAAAGGATTATTTAAAGTACGCAAATGATTATTTGATATCACCATCATTTCAGCTGAAAGACGTCCACTGCTGGACATAGGTCTCCTCTAAGTGTTGCCACATTGACATTTGATATGCTATCTACTAATTAAATTGATTAGAACAAAGGAAAATAGTCATTTCCTGCCCTTGTTTTGTTAGATTAAATTCTGTAACAGGATTCTATCCGTATCAGCAATGATATCGATCGGTGCAATAATATCTAACTAAAAGTTCGTTATTTGAACTCTAAAAAAGTTCTTATTCAAATCCTAGGTAAAATTGAAGTTTCTTTGCAAACAAATAAAGGAATTTTCTTTCATAAACTTTTGACCCAATTTTGAAAGAAAGAAAATGCATTCCACAAACTTTCAGCGCTAGAAATTCTTTCACAAATGCTTATCTTTATAATATGCTTTCAGAACTACTGAGGTATAGAAACACGCGTTTTATCTGTACATTTTAAAACTCAATATAATTTGATCATATTAATTCCCTTTACTACCCATTAATTCCCTGGAAAATGGTTTCAATATTAATTTAATACTCCACACTCCAGTAAAGCTTTAAGCAAATACTGTTAAAATAAATACTGAACATTCATCCTAAATTAACGTCAAATTGAAAATACGAACGAATCTAATCGTACGTGAATGATTCTGCGAAAAACACGCCACGTACAAAGTTTCCACGTAAAAAGAAAATTAAAATCAAACTCACCTTTTATCCAGCAGCAAGAAAACTCAAATACCATCCATTAACAAACACAAAGCACACAGAAATGACACTAAAACACTTTAAAACACACCACACACACACACAACACTTGTCACTTTTAAACTTTTCGAAAATCCCGCAAATTCCGATATGAGTTTCACGTCCGCTCGCTTCCACCGCCGACGGCAAACTGAAAACAATGGACTGAAGGATGTGTTTTAAAACAAAGGAAATTCATGAAAAAAGTGTTTCAGAAATTCGTATTATAGAATTGAATTTTCTCTTTTATAAGTATGAGAGGAGAATTTCATTAATTTCGTGGTGGATTTTCGTGAAATTGTATTATTTGTATAGGTTAAGTCAAAGAAATTGAATATTTACGTAATATCTGGAGTTGCTAGTACTAAGTGAATGTGACAAAAACACGTATAATATTTTACATTTCTTTAGTTCTAATAAGACTTTGAAAAGTGACTATCAAGGCGTTTTGTCAAGGATATAGGCAGGAGCATCTCTGTTTGTGCTACTTAACAACGACATAATGTATGCGAGATATGCGCCCACAACCCAGGCGATCTACTAAACGTCCTGATTGCTAAGTAACTGGATCTAGAATATGTTTACGAGTAGCAGTAAAGCTGTGCTCAATCTATACTAATATTATAAAGAGGTAAAGTGTGTGAGGTTGTTGGGAGTGTTCTACTGAACCGATTTTGAAAATTCTTTCACTAATAGAAAGCTACATTATCCCTGATTGCCATAGGCTTATTTACAATATACTTAGCGTGTACGAAGCCGCGGGCAACAGTTAGTGAAACGTGAAGTATAAAGACTTTGAATTGGACGTCGTCTTGCTGCAAAACAGAACCAATATTTCTATTATTTTCCGAAGTAATTGTTATATCTATTAACCTTGGACCGATTTAGCTGAACAGTAATAGTATTGCAATTGGAATATTTTGACAAAAATAAATAAATAATAATAGGAGCAGCGGTGGCCCAGTGGTGGCAGCCCCGACTTACGAACAGTAAGTCATGGGTTCGAACTCAGGTAGGCGCATTACTTTATGTAATTTATTTCATCACCACTGCTCTCAAAAATGGTGAAGGAAAAGATCGTGAGGAAACCGGTATGTCCTAGAACCATAAATTCGAAGACATGTGACATCTACCAACCCGCACTGGGCCCGCGTGGTGGATTATAGCCCATTCCCTCTCATAGGAGGTCGTGTGTCCCAGCAGTGGGAACATTACAGGCTGATTAGTAGTAAATAAATAATAGAGAAATCACTGGTTTGCTCATTTTAGCAAAACAAAGGCCACTATTACTGGACAGACTCGTTAGTCTAGTGGTTGCAAGTGCGACTACTGAGCATGAGGACCTGGGTTCGATTCCCAGGTCGGTCAAAGTGTTATTGTGTTTTTCCATTAGGAATTTCTCAGTAGCAGCCACGGAGTCTGAATTTGTGCCCGGTTGATGGCAATAGGCTCGCCCCCTATTACATAAGTACTTAAACGGAACTGGTGAAATGTGGGTGTACTACTAGGTACACATCTGCTTAAGCCTTCGATTACAAAGGGGAGGATTCTATTATAAGTCGTTAAGATAAGCGCAAACCCATTGTATTTGTAAGTTATATTAAAAGATCATAATATACTGAGCTAATGACCCTTGGCACGAGTATTATTTTCTTATGAAATTTGTATTGCCAAATGTACTTTTTGTGCCAATAAACACAGTTCATTTCTTTCTTTCAATATATCAACAATCTTACATAAGTTATCGTGCATTGTGACGTCACTCATTGACTCTCAGACAACGAACTAACTAAATCACGAACTAGGAACATCATCATCCGACTAGCCTTTTCCCAACTATGTTAGGGTCGGCTTCCAATCTAACAGGATGCCACAGAATATCAGTATTTTACATGGAGCGAATGCCTATCTGACCTCCACAACCTAGTTAGTACTGGGTAATACGATACCCCTTCATAAGACTGTCAGACTTTCGGGCCACTGACTACCTGTAATGACTGACAAAGATCTGCAAATGACAGTCGGGACCAGCGGCTTAACGTGCTTTACGAGGCACGGAGGAAACTGGGTATGAAATGGGTGGTTACCCATCACAGACCAATTAAGGCAAAGCGCGGCTTGACCTAAAGATTGCTACAAGTGGCTTTTATTATTTTTCATCCCATCTATTCGAAAAAGACGACTTGGTTCGCCTTTAAGTGCACCCAAAGGTGGTGTTTTTTATGAAACTTTTAGCAGGCAGTAATGAGTTCAGGATTCTAGTAAATAATCCCTCGCTACGCTCGGGATTCTACTCTAGAATCCCTCACTTCACTCTGGATTCAAAAAACCGCCCTCGCTGTAAAAATATTATTTTGCTCCCTTATGATACAATCTACTATTGCCACGAGCTCCTCCACCACCGACACCAATGAAACCGCTGACTGGGAACATAAAAGATATAAAGGGTCTACCAAAGATCCTTAACGAAGCCGAAACGCACTTGTTCTCCTCGTCATTGCGATATTTTTTTTGTTCTAAACCATACCTGGGAACCTTCTAGTTACGGAGATATTGGGGGTCAAAGTTCCAACTTTATCACAAGTTTTTTTTAAATACATGTTTTTAATGTAAGATTTTTACTTTAAACACCACCACGACCCCCGTACTATTCAACCCATCTATCAGCACAATGTTTTAGTGCGTTATATTGAGTCCTACCGTGAAACGGAATATTTAACCCAAAAAAAAAGTCGTTTCCCAGGAATATTTTTTGCGTAAAGTTACATAACTTGATGGACAGAATGCTTGGTTGACGGCTTCGTTAAGGGTCTTGCTACATCCTTACATTGAGTTCTTGAGGGACTTTTCTCTGTAAATACTAACAAGATTTTAAAAAAAGAAACATACATACATTGCAACTACATATTATTTAAAAACACTAATCTCTGTCTCCAGCTTTAGATCATGGGATCTCCAGACACGGTCATTAAGCCGTCCAAAGTTCGCAGCGGCATTTGGGGCACACACAAGGATATAATAGCTTTAAAGAGTCGCCGTTACCGAAATCGGTAAGGAGGACTTTAAATATAATATATTTAAATATATTATATATATTTAAAAACATTTTTACTAAGGTTACCGACGTAGCCCGAAGAGTTGCCAGACTCATGTGGCAGTGGGCAGGGCACATTGCTCGCAGAATGGATGGCCGATGGGGCCGAAAAGTTCTGGAGTGGAGACCGCGAACCGGAAGACGTTGCGTTGGAAGACCTCCCACTTGGTGGACCGATGACCTGATGAAGGTTGCGGGGATCCGCTGGATGCGTGTCGTACGGGATCGGTCGGATTTGGCGACACTTGGGGGAAGCCTATGTCCAGCAGTGGACGTCTTTCGGCTGAAATGATGATGATGATGACTTATTTAAAATGTTAACATTTTGGAAAATTCTGTTAAAATTTTGGTGTACAATAAATTAAATTCTTCCATCCCGTTTTTAGTGCACATGGGTTAGTATCATTTAGATTATGTCATGTGTTCTCCATCAGGCATTTGTCAGTCGCAGCCACGTAGTCTGGATTTGTGCCCAGTTGATGACAATAGGCTCGCCCCGTATACGGGACTTGAAAATAACTGGCGAAATATGTGTTTACTATTAGGTACACCTGTGCCTAACCTTCGGGGATTTACATGCGTAATGTTATCTTATGTTGTATATTTTATTTTTATTAAAGAGTGTTTTTAAGCTTTTTGTCATTCAACCGTACTGTTACATATTTTGTTAACCTTTTTAGGGTTCCGTAGCCGAATGGCAAAAAACGGAACCCTTATAGGTTCGCCATGTCTGTCTGGCTGTCTACACAGTAAGTTCTTTAAACCGCTTTACGATTTTTATACAAAATTAAAAAAAATAAGAGAACTGAAACAAAAAAAAAAACATCATACCTATACGTGCGGGGTGTCTATAGATAAGTCCTTAAAAATGACATTGAGGTTCCTAAAACTATTTTTTTTTTTCAAAGTCAATCGTTTGAAAGAAACACTTACGGTTTAACAGTGTAGATGTTTAAAGTTAAGTTGTGAATGAAAGGCTGTTGTAATCAAAGAAAAATAATTATTATTTGGGATTACAAACATTACTTATAAGTATCCTAAAGAATGAATACATGACACACAAAAATAATATTAGGTACTAGGTTCTATTTACAGTATTGCAAACCGCATTACTGAAAGCTAGGGCGTCTTCTGTTACTGGTCTATTATAAAACCTAGCGAAAGTTGAGGATGTCCCTGACCATCCTGCCGTCTTTCTAATGAGATCTATGCTAAGGCCAGCCCTACTTGCCGCTGAAGTAGAAGCATGCCTGGTGCTGTGTGCAGTAAATAGAGAAGTATCTAAACCTGCCTCACTCAATGTCATTTTGATCCATCTACTTAGAGATTGAGAAGAGGCCCTATTGTACGGTTTTTTGTATGTAATTATTAGGTTATCTACTTCTTTTCTAATATTTTTAGTAGCATTTATATAAGACCTCATTGTCTGTACAGGGCAAATTTCAAGTTTACTAGTATAGCATTTTAATTGTAAACAGGGTTGAAGTGAACCTTTACTTGAAGTTTTAATATTATCAGGTACTTTTATTTGTACTCCGTTGGTAAAAAATTTAATATTTTTAATTTTTAATAGTGATAGTGTCTGAACTCTATGCCCTGATGTTAATGCCAGAATTGTTACTAATTTTCTTGTTAAAATATCTAATGATAGACTCTCATTTGGATACTTGGATGCTAAATAATCCAAAACCATACCCGGATCCCAAGTGACACTATATTTCGGGTTGGGAGGCTTCAGCCTAAATAAAAATGATTTACTCTTGAAAGTAAAACAATACAACTTATGAATGAGCCTTCCAAATATATTTATTATATTTTTTGGTGCAACGGAACCCTGTGTGCGTGCCAGTACGACTCGCACTTGGCCGGGTTTTTTTTTTCTAGTAAATGTATCTACTAGGGAAGTTCGTATTTAATTGCTTTCACTCTCTAATGTGTCGCTGACTTTGATTCCTAAATCGATTCAATTAATAAAGGTTTTTTAATGTTTAAAAAATAAATGACTGTCAAATCAGTCTTAAAAAGAAAGAATAATCTGCCATACCTTTCGGGGATCACAGGCGTGATGTTATACAAGGTGTAAGGGCACCCTTAAAGAAGCCGTCAACCAAGCATTATGTACATCAAACTAAGTAACTTTACGCAAAAATAATTGATGAGAGACTTTTTTTTGGAGTGAAAAGTCACGTTTTACGGTTGCACTCAATGTAAAGCACTCAAAACATTGTGCTGATGGATAGATTGAATAATACGAGGGTCGTGGAGGTGCTTAAAGTAAAAATCTTACATTAAAAACATGTATTTAAAAACAAAACTTGTGAAAATGTTAGAACTTTGACCCCCAATATCTCCGTAACTAGAAGGTTCCCAGGTATGGTCTAGAACAAAAAAATGATCGCAATGACGGGGAGAACAAGTATCTTTAGGCTTTGTTAAGTGTCTTGTTACACCCTTTATTATACTACCCAGTTTTAGATTGCTTGATTATGATGGCTATATTTTTTGACTTTTCAGTAGTCGTTTTATCTGACAATAATAGACTACATTTCCAACTAGTTAAAAAATAACCTACAATCCACTAAAGTATTTAACTCCGTCTGACGTTAAAGACGGCGTAATAGACCACTTTGTGTGCAATGTTCGCCGCCTGCAGTCGTGTTCAGTAGCCATCGAACTACTAAATAATTCATTAATCGGACGTACGGCTAGAATATCATAGGGTTTGTAGAACTAGGTATTCATAATTATTTGTGTACAGTACAACTGTACATAATAAAATATACAGTGTCTCGTTTAACCCAAATATGTGGGGGTCGGCTTCCAGGCTAATCAGATGCAGATCAATATCAGTAGTTTACATAAAGATTCGTAATTGTCATGATAATTATCAAATAATTATTACATAATTTTCAAATATTATAAATTATCCACGCTGCCGATTCAAAACATGTTTTTTTTTTAATTTATAATATATGATGTTAGGAAATACGTTTATAATTACTTATTGTTTAATCTGTAGTTTTCACACAAATATATCAACAAATCAGTTTGTTGATTAATATTAAACAAAATGTGTCTGACCTTTTGTTTTTGAATTGACACTTAGGTAACGCGTTTGGGTACGAGAGCAGCGTTGGCCCAGTGTTGGCAGCCCTGACTTACGAGCAGTAAGTCGTTGGTTCGAACCCAGGCAGGCGCATTACTTTATGTAATTTATTTCATCACCACTGCTCTCAAAACGGTGAAGGAAAACATCGTGAGGAAACCGGCATGTCCTAGAACCGAAAATTCGAAGATATGTGACATCTACCAACTCGCACTGGGCCCGCGTGGTGGATTATAGCTTATTCCCTCCCATAGAGAGGAGGCCGTGTGTCCCAGCAGTGGGAACAGATAGACTGATTATGCTATGCTATACTATGCGTATGGGTACGCGTTGGAGAGGAAAACTGAATTCGTTTATTTATTTCAGTCGTATTATGATTTTTGTTATTATCAAGATATATTTTTAGTAGCCTTGTATATCCCAATGCTGGGCAAAGACCTCCTCCATGTTTTAGAATATGTATTAGTTTATTTATTGTTGTAAAACGTAATTTTGTGTATTTTATCTATGGGCCTTAGATGCCTGATAATAAAATGATTATAATTCTCTTTATTCATTGTTATACATATTGCCATATCTTTGGTCAATTCTTGGCCAGAGCTGAAGAAATTTGCTTGCGTTACATGGATTGCACCACTTTGATTCTGGGTGATTTTAATCTTCCTAATGTGAAATGGCTTCAGTCTAATGATCCCTTTCTGGGAATTAGTGACCCTAAGTCTTTAGCGTTGAGGGACTTCCTAAACATCACCGGCTATATTCAAATGAATGACGTCTGCAACGGCAATGATAATATCTTAGACCTCATCTTGGTGGATGAGAATTCCAGTCTTTCTGTTTCTTCCGCACCCCCCCTCAGTAAACCAGATATACATCATCCGCCACTAGAATTAGCCCTTACTAAAACTTCAATTTCTAATTTAAATTATAATGTTTTACAGACTAAATATAATTTCTTTAAAACAGACTATGAGGCATGTGTTCGTGATATACGTAAAGTAAATTGGGAGGATTATTGTCATTTGAGTTGTAATGATTATGTTTTGAGATTTTATAATATACTATGGGAAAATATAGATAAATACACTCCGAAGGGTAAACCTAAGAATAATTGCTACCCAGTTTGGTTCTCAGCTTCATTGATTAAACTTCTTAAAGAAAAGCATAAATACAGGATTCGATTCAAACGGTACAAAAACCCTCGGGACCACGATACTTTTGGTACCCTACGAATGCGAGCTGGGAGAGCTATGGATAACTGTTTTAGGGATTATATAGAAAGAATTGAGAGTGAATTAAAAACAAATCTAAAAGCTTTTTGGCGTTACACTAAGTCTAAAAAATCTTATAGAGGTGTCCCGGATCAAGTTGTGTGGGGTGATCGTGTCGGTGAGGGTGGTAGTGGTGTGGCTGATCTATTTGCAGACTATTTCGCATCTTTGTACAGTGTTAATCAACAGCCTACTAACTTGCGTCCAGGTTACTCCTCGTCTAATTACAGTATGTCTTCCATTGGCATTACTGAAAATGACGTTAGAGATAGCATCAAAAAGTTAGATCTTAATAAAGGAGCTGGTCCGGATGGGCTTCCTCCTATTTTTATTCGTCTCTGGGTTGATACTCTTGTTACACCACTGCAGATTATATACAATAAATCTCTTAAGAAAGGTACATTCCCTGATTTGTGGAAAATCTCACACATTATCCCCATACATAAATCTGGTAGTATGAATGATGTTACTAACTATAGGCCAGTCTCTATTATATCACAATTTGCAAAGATCCTTGAGGGTCTCATATACAATGTAGTTTATTCCCACCTCCGTCATATAATTAGTTCGAAGCAACATGGTTTTGTGTCTAACCGTTCTACTATGTCCAACTTACTTATTTATACTACTTTCATTAGTAACACCTTTGAAGCTAGGGGTCAGGTTGACGCTGTTTACACAGACTTTGCAAAAGCATTCGATCGCGTTGATCACTCAATTCTTTCTATGAAACTGCATTACGCTGGCATACATGGCTCTCTGTTGCGGTGGTTCGAGAGTTATTTAATTAATCGTTCTCAAATAGTTGCCTTGGCGGGTTATGAATCTGTACCTTTTTCTCCCGGGTCTGGTGTTCCACAGGGCTCTAAGTTAGGCCCTTTGCTTTTTTGGTATTTTTAAATGATCTTTTAGATTTAATAAATTGTAATTGTTTAGCGTACGCTGATGATTTAAAAATATACTGTAGAATATCGGACCTGAGTGATTGTGCGAGGCTTCAGAGAGATCTTGATGTCCTTCAACAATGGTGTTTCAACAACAGAATGACGCTCAATGTTAAAAAGTGCCAGACTATTACGTTCACGAATAAAGTGAATTACATTGAATTTGACTATCATATTGATGGATCAGTACTGACCAGAGTGTCGGTCATACGTGACCTCGGGGTATTCTTCGATACATCCCTATCTTTCCGCAATCATATTGAATATATAGTTATTAAGGCTAAAAGAATGCTCGGCTTTATTATTCGTATGTCAAAACCTTTTCGTAATTACAGTAGCATTATTTTACTTTATAATGCACTAGTAAGGAGCTCCTTGGAATATTGTTCCACTATTTGGTCCCCCTATTATTCAAGTTATACTAATAATGTGGAATCTGTTCAGGCCCGTTTTGTAAGGTATTTATGTGTGAAGAATGGGATTCGAAAAGCTATACCTGATTACAATGACAGGTTAAGGCACTTTAAAATGATTAGTTTAAAAGAAAGACGTAACCATTCTGACTTACTTATACTTCATAAAATTATAAACGGTTCCATAGATGCACACTTGGTAAACTATTTTAACTTTCGGTCTAGCCAACGTAGTAAGCGTCATCATCGTATTTTTGAATTGCCTACATCTACATTAAATACCACATTTAATAGCCCCCTAACACGTATGGCAAGGCAATATAATGAAAGGTCCAAACGGACGGATTATCCCATTGATATTTTCTCCATGAGTTTCGCTTCTTACAGACGTTCCGTTTTTAAACAATGCGATGAGTGCATGTCTTTGTAGCTCAAATTGGTATGTTTTGTAGTGTTCTAGATTAAGGTCTACTAGATACACCTTTTTATTGTTTTCCTTTGTCTCTAATATTCATGTATCAATGTCATGCATACCTGTTATTTGCATGGTTACTGAAATGCCAATTTTTAGTTGTTATGTGATTTGAATTGTAAGTGACTGTGCTGTTGGTGTGCTTATTATAAATAAATAAATAAAAAATATATAATTAAATATAATTAAATATTCCTATAGAAATTAATACAAAAAAAACATTTAAAAATATAAAAAATAGTAGTCCGCCGGTGTCGGGAGCAGGGTCCAAGCTACCGATGGTTAGAGCTCCAGACACAGGACCTCCTCACAATGCGAGCCGTATCGAGGAGTACTGCCTTCTGAATCAGGCCCTTGATCCAACCGCCTAAGGAGAGCCTCGAAAGATGGTGGTCGAGGCTCTTGGCCATAAGGCCATTGGCCGTCACGACAATCGGTACAATGATAGCCGAGTTCACATTCCACATGTCAACAACCTCGTGTGCCAAGTCGAGATATTTGATTATTATTACCTTCATTTATTTTCTTTACATATTATATACATTTTTAAATATTTTTAGTAACAAAGATTATATAAAAAACATTTAAAAATATAGAAAATAGTAGCCCACCGGCATCGGGAACAGGGTCCGAAATACCGATGGTCAGGGCTCTTGAGTGAGGTACCTCCTAACAATACGCGCCGTGTCCAGAAGTACTGCTTTCTGAATCAAGCCCTTGATCCAACTGCCTAGCGAGAGCTTCCTCAGATGTTCGTCGAGGCTATTGGCTATTAAGCCATTGGCCGACACGACTATCGGCACAATGACTGCTGTACTCACGTCCCACATGTCGACAACCTCGCGAGCCAAATCTAGATATTTGAATTGTTTATCTTTCTCTGCTTTCACGAGGTTCTCGTCATGCGGAACCGTTATATCAACAATCATTGCGCGACGCACCATTCGATCTATCACCACAATGTCAGGCTTATTGGCAACAATAGTCCTGTCAGTGATGATAGGTCGATCCCAATACAACGTGATATTACCATTATCGAGAACTGGGTCGGGCGCATACTTATAGTATGGCACTTCTGATTCCACAAGGTTGTACTTCAAAGCAAGTTGCTGGTGGATAATCCTGGCAACGAGGTTGTGTCTATGCAAGTACTCTCCGTTAGCCAGACGAGAACACCCAGAAATAATATGTCGGATCGATTCTCCCGGACGGTGGCATGCCCGACATATGTCAACCGTGCCATCCTTCACAATGTATTTCCGGTAGTTATTCGTCATCATAACTTCGTCCATTATTGCACAGACAAAACCTTCGGTTTCCCCAAATAGGTCACCGAAGCGCAGCCAAGATACGGACGCTAAGAAGTCTACATCGGGCCCATGTAGGGCCCGGTAAAAGCGTCCGTGAAGTTCCTTGCCCTGCCATACTTCCTTGCGGTCATTAGTGTCTAATACTCTAGGCTTGCGCCAGTTCTCATTAGCCAGGGAGAGCGGGGTGAGGCCCTTGTCCACTGAGACCACATCTCGGTGCATCCCCACGTCGGCTTCTAGGAAATATTCCCTGAGACTGCATACCTCACGGTTGTGCAGGGTCTTAGCATTTAAGAAGCCACGACCCCCACACTTCCGCGGGATATACAGTCTCATCACCGACGACCGTGGGTGATGCATTCGATTTTCGGTCAGCAGTGCACGGACCTTCCTATCCAGGGCATCAAGTTCCGTCTGAGTCCATTTGAGTATGCCGAAAGAATACATCAAAACCGGCATGACCCAACCGTTGAAGGCGCGCACCTTGTTTCCGCCTGACAAAAGACTGTTTAGCACCTTATTCAGGCGGCCAAAAAAGCGTTCCCTCAACGATTGCTTCATGTCGGCGGTATTGATACCTAATGCTTCCGACATACCCAAATACTTGTAGGATTCTGTTAAGGAGAGGGATCTAAGGTGTATGGAATCCGAGAGTTGAGTTCCCACGGATTCCATAATCTCCCCTCGCTTTACATGCATGACTGCACATTTGTCCACACCAAATTCCATCCTGATGGCGCTACTGAAGGTTTGTGTTACCTTCAGTAGATCCATCAGTTGCAAATTGTTGGGGGCAAAGAGTTTCAGATCATCCATGTAAAGAAGGTGAGATATGACCTGACCACCTCTCCTCAACCTATAGCCTAGACTTGAACCCTCCAGCAGTGTGCTGAGAGGGTTCAAGGCTAGACCAAACCACAATGGACTCAGACTATCACCCTGGAATATACCGCGTTCGATCCTTATCGGTTCGCTGTTCCCCTGGATCTGTCGACATCCTGGATAGCGAAGAACCGTTCTCCAGTGCCCCATACATGACACCAGGAAGGTACGCAGAGTTGCATCTACTTTATACAACTCCAGCACCCTCATGAGCCATGTATGAGGCACAGAATCATAGGCTTTCTTGTAATCTATCCAACATGTAGACAGATCCTTTCGGGAGCGGCGAACCTGTTGGCTAATGGCCATATCAATGAGGAGCAGCTCCTTAGTACCGCGGGACCCATTCCTACATCCATTCTGAGAGGCAGACATGATAGAATTAGTCTCAATATGTTGATTGATTTTAGCTCTCAAAATGGATGTAAGAACTTTATAGACCGTTGGAAGACAAGTGATTGGTCTATAATTTTTGGGCTCCGCAGTACTATCTGATTTATGGAGCAGGTGGGTAATTCCTGTCGTCAAGAACTGGGGCAGCGACCCTGATTCTAAGGCTGATTGAAACTGGGACGCCAAGCAAGTGTGCGATCTTTGGAACCACTTAATCCAGAAGTTGTGCAGTCCGTCCGGCCCTGGAGACTTCCAGTTAGGTAACGGACGGACTGCACGAGCTACGTCTTGGGGGCTGATGATGATTGCCCCCATTTCTGGTATTGGATCACACGCTTATTCAACCTCCCGGGTCCAATCGCCCTCAGTGTGACTGACAGGCACCGACCAGATGCTGCGCCAGAATGAACACATGGCGTCATCATCCGGCAGACGCGTGTCAGTCACACCTTGGCCTGGTCGCTCCCAAGCCCGATATACCCACCTTTCATCGCTTTGGAATGTGCGATTCTGAGTGTATCGCTCCACTCGCCGTTTGTACCGACGAATACGGCTTGCCCATGCACAGATCTTCTGCTTCAGGAAGTCGATACGCTCTGTGACGCGGGCTAAGTAATCTCGAGAACTAATATCGGTTCCCGAGAATGCCTGCCTCACAAAGCGCATCACTCTAGGACGAGTATTGCCCTCCCTGAAGCAGATTAACTTGCCGATGAGTGCTCTAGCCCCACCGATACGCCTCTCAATCCTGCACTGCCAAGCTGGAACAGCTAATTTTGGTCGTGTAGCTCTATCGTTGTTGGGAAATTTAACGTGAGCTACACGACATGCCGCTACAGCTCCACAGTACAATATTGAGTGGGTATCGGCGAGGTCTTTGCTGCTGTCAAAGCAGGTTGACAGCTGCGAATCTAGAGCACACACCAGCGCCTTATTTTTCTTGTGCATTGGCAAACGAGGTAGACGTGGTCTAAGTTCAGGTGGTGTGGAACGGTACTCCAGGAACGCACCCTCCAAAGCGCTCCTCAATTGTACGTTGCATTGGCTACTCACGGATATAACTTCGTCATCCTCTTCACCACCGCGGTCGGATCGCAGCAAAGCACTGGGTACATTTTGCTGCTGTACCGCGATCATTGGCGAAGCAGGCGGAACTGGGTCACTCCGTGAATCGAGGCGTAGTCGATCAAGTACGGTGTCATCTAACATATGGTTACGCTGGATGACCCGCACCTGATCCGACAGTCGTTGTGCTGACACGCTGATAGCTGGCTCAAGCACCTGAAACAGAGAGAGCATCCGACCACGGTATGCAGTCAAGTTGCTTCCCCCCTCAGTAGCCCCATAATATGCGCGCATGACGTTCTCATTAATGGACAGAGTCCATCGCATGCGCGACACATTTCCACCGGCAGCGGGGACCCTGTTCGGGGCCGGTTGGCCTCGAGGTCCCAAGCCCGCTGGTGGCCGTCCTCTTCCTTGTCGTCGTGGTGGAGGTGGTGGTGTCGACGGCGGGGAGAAAAACTCGTCGCTCGAGCTCGACGCAACTGCAGCGACCGGTGACACGATGCTCACGGATGTGGCGCGTCCCGGCGGCTGCGAGGCGGAGCTGAACGACGAGCCCGGAGATGGTGGGTGTGCCTGCTGCTTTGCCCGGCTTCTAGTCAGCATTCCTGGGTATTTGACGTTTCTTCAATTTATTCCTGCATTATTATTTATGTTCGAATTTCGTAGGTACTAGTTCCAAATTATTTATTTCCATTTTCGTATTTTTTTTCTTCTATTCTGACTGTTCAAAACATATTTAATTCAATAAAATTTGTCGAAAAATATATAAAATTAATGAATTGCAGAATTAATGTTGCGTCACTTTGACACCCGGGCCACAGATTGAGTCATGCTACTCTTTTCGAAAGTAAGACAATGATTAACCGTACCTTTCAGATATCGAAGCACCCTTTTTGCTGCCTTCCAGTGTAATTCAGCATGACAATCGTTGAACTGACTTAGGATGCTTACTGCATGAGCGATGTCTGGCCTTGTGCAGACTGCAATGTACATCAAACATCCAACCAATTCTCTATATGGAAAATTATTTTCTTTGCAATCTTCTTTTATAAGCTTCAGCCCAGATTCCATGGGAGTGCACGCTGACTTACAATCAGACATCTGAAAACGCTCTAATACTCTTTGGATATAACTAGACTGATCCAAAGTCAACTTGCCATCTCTTCTGCATAGTTTCAAGCCAAGGACGTGATAAGCTGGCCCTAGATCCTTCATCTCAAACTGAGTCATGAGCTTCCTTTTAATCTCCAATTTTTCTTGTTTGTTGTTTGAAAACAAGATTATGTCATCGACATAAAGTGCTATGATGGTCATAGTACCATCATGTTTCTTCATAAAAACACATGGTTCTGAAGAAAACTTTCTAAAACCCAGTTTTTCTATTAAAACTGTATTTATCTTTTCATACCAACTCTTAGACGCTTGTTTAAGCCCATAAATCGCTTTATTCAGGCGATAGACTTTCCTTGGGTTCTTTTTGTCTTCAAAGCCCTCCGGTTGTTCCATGTAGATGGTCTCCTTGAGGTCTCCATTCAAAAATGCCGTTTTCACATCAAGGTGATCTATCTCCATGTTCATCTCAGCAGCTAGAGCATGCAGCATTCTAATTGTTGAATACCTCACCACTGGTGAGAAAGTTTCGTAGTAATTTACACCATACTTTTGTGTGTAACCTTTTGCTACTAATCGAGCTTTATATTTTAATATTTCTCCATTCAATCCTCTCTTCTTTTTATAAACCCACTTGCACTTCACAGGTCTCTGCCCTTCAGGCAAGTCAGTCATGGTCCAACATTTGTTATCCAAAAATGATTTATACTCATCTGACATAGCATCTCTCCATTTATTGGATTCTGTTCCTTGCAAAGCTTCCACCACCGTTTCTGGTTCGTCATCACGGCATCTGGTTTCGGATAAGTGAATGGATTGCGATGCCAAGTTTACAGCTTCGCTGTACTCTGCCGAAGTATCCGTTGATGTGTCGCCTGGAACGTAAGTTTCATCACGCGAATCATCTGATTCAGAGGAACTTACTGATATAATACTATTCCGAGGACTCAAATTAGATTCATCAGATCTCGCATTACTGAGTATCCCTATTTCATCATTTGAATCTAACAAAGGATGATCAGGTCTCGACTGATCTGACATATACTGTTCTTGTGACTTTGAAGCAGCATTGTCAATATCACGTACAATGTTATGGGAGGTATAAGAAGAATTTTCATTGTGAGAATATGTTAGCTCAGTGAAATCATTAGTTTCACTTCTTGATGAATACAATTCATTTTCCAAGAATGTTACATTTCTCGCTTTTATGCATTCAGACGGACGTGAAGGGTTTAATAATCTGTACCCTTTTGTCTCTTCACAATAGCCCACAAAGATGTATTTTTTACACTTTGAATCAAGTTTCTTGCGTTTTTCTGTCAGTGCATAAGCTAAACAGCCAAAAGTTCTAAGGTGAGTAATGTTTACCTTTTTATTTGACCATTTTTCCTCAGGAGTAGTACCCAAAACTGCTTTGGTTGGTGTCCTATTCTTTAGATAAACAGCTGTGTTTACCGCCTCTGCCCAGAACCGCTGATCTAGGCCTGCATCAAGAAGCATGCACCTGGCCTTCTCCACAATGGTGCGGTTGGCTCGTTCAGCAACTCCGTTTTGTTGTGGGGAGTGGGGTACAGTGGTCTGGTGAAGGATCCCGCAGCTCTTCAGAAAATCCTGTAAACATTTATTTACGTATTCACCGCCATTGTCAGTACGAAATACTTTTATTTTGTTACCTGATTGATTTTCAACCATAGCCTTAAACTCTTTAAATTTATCAAAAACTTGGTTTTTCGACTTTAAAAAATATACATATGTTTTCCTGGTAAAATCATCAATAAACGTTAGAAAGTATCTCGATCCACTAAGTGAATTCTTTGAAAATGGCCCACAAAGATCACTGTGCACAAGCCCCAACGAGACTTTAGCCCTACTATTGGACTTTTTCGGAAAAGGTAACTTTGTTTGTTTGCCCTGAATACAAGCAACACATGATTTGAAAGTTGAGTTATCAAAATCCATGCCAGTAGACATACCTTTTAAAAGCTGCATACTCCGCGCATTGAGATGTCCAAGCCTTTTATGCCAAACCTCCTGCGACTCCCTGGACGCAACCTGAGATACTGGCACAGCCACCTCCACAACCTGCTGTGTTGAGGTTGTGGAGGTGGCTGTGCCAGTATCTCGATTATTATTATTATTATATCCTTCCAGGTACTGTTCTCCTGCACCACCACGAACTAGATAACCTATCAATAGCATTCCCGTTAAACTCAAGGGGAAGATTTATAAAACAATGGTTAGATCTGCTGTCTTGTATGGATCAAAATGTTGGTCCACAAAAGGGACGAATGGAAGGCATTTGCATGTGACTGAGATGAGAATGCTAAAGGGGATTCGTGGTGTTACGCGGATGGATAAAATAAGAAATGAGAAGTACATAAGAGGAAATCTGAAAGTGGCGCCGGTGACTGAAAAGTTGTGTGGTAATCGGTTGTCGCGGTACGGGTATGTGATGCGGAGGAATGATGACTATGTCGTGAGGAAAGTTTTGAATATGACTGTGGATGGGTATAAGAGTAGAGGAAGACTAATTAATGGATGGATTATGTGAAGAATGATGTGGCACGAAAGGTGGTGTCTGATGAGTTGACGAGTAATAGAGAAGTATGGAAGAAGAAGACATGCTGCGCCGACCACAAATAAGTTGGAATAAGGGCAAGAGAATAATGATGAATAACTATCAATTCAAACCCTGGTTTACATGTGTCGGCTGCCACTATATCCCAGTAACTGAAACACCACATGGGTGACAAAATATATGGCACATACAACATGGCCTTGGGCTTGGACGTGGAGTTGCGGACACCAGCCCGTTATGCAATACAACACAAAATGGCCAGCAAAATGTGGGTGTTCAATAGATGTGATAGAACAACCACGTTTTATCCGCCAATAGGGCAGATCCTCTGAATATTCTATCGGAAAATACATGCGAGAAGCTATATGAATTACTAGCTGTTTCCCCGTTTCCCGCAACTTAATTCGCATGGAAAGACGTATGTGTGTGTGAGAAAAAATCGTAGCCTATGTGCTATTCCAGACTATAATTTATCTTTGTGCTAAATTTCATCCAGATCCATTTAGCCGTTCTAGCGTGATTGAGTAACAAACATTCAACCTTTAATTCAAACTTTCGCATTTTTAATAGTAGTGAGATTTACATTATTTTATCGTTGTCTGCCTGTCGGATGTAGTAGTTACGAGCGCGACTGCTGAACTTGGAGTCCTGAGATCAATTCCCAAGTCGGGTAAAGTGTTATTGTGTATTTCCATACGGATTTTCTATATGGTTTCCCGGAGCCTTAAACTATACAGCGTGTAACAGAAAGGGTATAATCATATGGAATACTGTGGTACGGACCATCAAACTGAACAACTTTCTCTATGGGACCACCATCGAAATCGTAAAAAAATAATCAGCTGTCCTATACAAAATTTCAATACCTACTCGACCCAAATGTATGGAACAGCTGATTATTTTTTTACGATTTCGATGGTGGTCCCATAGAGAAAGTTGTTCAGTTTGATGGTCCGTACCACAGTATTCCATATGATTATACCCTTTATGTTACACGCTGTATAGTTTAAGACTCCGGGAAACTATATGCGGATATCCGCATAGTGACATATCTCCCTCTCTATTACATAAATACGACTTTATTATTATTGTTATCTACTTTATTCATATCTTCATCTTATTTCATACATTTTTTTAAATTTTCTTAAAAAAAATATATATAAAAAACATTTAAAAATATAAAAAATAGAAGCCCACCGGCATCGGGAACAGGGTCCAAGCTACCGGTGGTCAGGGCTCCAGAGAGAGGAACCTCCTAACAATACGAGCCGTGTCCAGGAGTACCGCTTTCTGAATCAAGCCCTTGATCCAGCTGCATAGCGAGAGCTTCCGCAGATGCTCTTATTATTTATTTATTTCAACCAACTTTGGATCATAGTAGGTACAATTAAACAAAATAAAAATTATTATAATTATTAACATTACCATTAACACTAGAAACGAGATATTTACCATGTTTACTGTTCATTTTGAGTACCCGATATTTCGGCGCTGTTGCAAACACCATGATCAATTGATCACGGATAAATTGACTAGATTACATTTAAATTTATTTAAAATTGAAATTAAACTAGATAAACAAAATTAAATAAGATGAAATCACAATTAAAATCAAAATTAATAAAATATTTTAAAATTAGTCAGTACGTGAACCATGCAGCTGCAGTGGTTCACGTACTGACAGTCGAAACGTTGAGCAGCAGCATTCAGGATATTGTTTAGGATACGAATATTTTGCTAGATAAATTAGTGTCAAAATCAAAATCAAAATCAAAGCATTTATTTCAAGTAGGCCAGTTACAGGCACTTTTGAACTGTCGAAACAAAGATAACAATGAAATGTAGCTACAGTCCCAGTCACAAGGCATAAAAACTGTGAAAGTACTGTAGTTGCCCATTCCCTAGCGTAGATCTCTATGGAGAAGAACGGGCAAGAAACTCCATGGACACTCTTTTAAATCAGCATATTGTTACAAAACCTTGGTTACATCATTCATATTGAGATGGTACATTATGTGAGAACGATGTAGCAAGATGTGCACGTTAAAAGTGTCCATAGTAAACACAAAAAAGACAATTAAAAAAAAAAAATTAAAATAATTAATTCAAATAAGCCGTGGCAACTAAGAGATGACCAGTCACAACTGACAGCGCCCGTTCACGAACATGACGCATGGATCAGCACCATTCAACTCAACCATTTTGAAGGGAACTAAATGATCCGACACACGCGCCACCATCAGCGAGACATTGAGTGAGCATGACATACTCTCAACCGCCAGGGCACATTCAAGTCGGGAAAGGACGTAGGTTTCCAGTGAACGATAGCTCTTTAGTACATAGCACTCACACAATATGGGCTTTATATAATACTAAAGATATTGAATCTATACAATGCAAAGATAGTTGTACAATCTTCAGCAGCTCCAACAATACTATTTAATGTTATCAATTTATGCGTCCCTGTCCTTGTGGAGCAGGACCGGCATTGAGCCAAGCATTTTTGTCAGCGATATAATCGTCCAACTTGTAATATGCTTGCTTACATAGTGTGCGTTTAATGCATGTTTTAAATTTCGTCTCATTCAGTTCAAGAATACTTTGTGGAATTTTATTATAGCATCTCAAACAGTACCCCATGAAAGATGAATCTACTTTAGCGAGTCTGAAGCCCGGCTGAACTAATTGGTCTCTATTTCTAGTACTGTAACTGTGTCTGTCACCTCTTTTACTAAAAAGATGCAGATTTTTTCTTACGTACAATATGTTTTCGTAGATGTATTGACAATGTACCGTCATGATGTTAATGTCCTTAAACAGTTCCCTTAGAGAATCGCACCTACGAAGATTATATATAGCTCTGATGGCTCTTTTTTGCAGAATAAATATTGACTGAATGTCTGCAGCTCGTCCCCATAACAAAATGCCATAAGACATTATACTATGAAAGTAACTAAAATAGACCAGTCTAGCGGTATCAACATCTGTAAATTGACGGATTTTTCTAATAGCATATGCTGCTGAACTTAGCCGCCCGGCAAGAGACGTTAAATGAGAACTCCATTGTAGCCTTGAATCAAGCGTAATCCCCAGGAAAACCGTTTTATCTACGAATTCAAGTTTCTCTTTATTCAATATTATATCACAATCACTACTTTTAACATTCGGTAAAGCAAATCTAATGCATTTAGTCTTTTTTTCGTTTAATACTAAATTGTTTGCTGTGAACCAATTTTGAACCTGAAGTAGGGCATTATTCACGTCATCTAGAATTTGGGCCCGTCTTTTTATCTTAAAAATTAGAGAAGTGCCATCAGCAAATAACACCATATTTTGAGGTTGGTTTTTCAGTAAATAAGGTAGATCATTTATGTATACTAGAAAGAGGAAAGGACCCAATATTGAGCCTTGCGGAACCCCCATTTTTACTTTTAAACCCTGTGAATTGATACCATTTATTTGAACATGTTGAGGTCTATCACTCAAATAAGATTTTACCAAACTAAGTGCAAGTTTTCCTAGTCCGTAATGCTCAAGTTTCAAAAGTAATGTGTCGTGATTTACGCAATCAAACGCTTTGGAGAGATCACAAAAAATTCCTATGGCGTCTTGGGACTCTTCCCATGCAGTAAATATGTGCTTTAATAAGGTTACACCGGCGTCAGTCGTACAACGTCCCTTGGTGAAACCATACTGTTGATCGTGTAGGATTTTGTTGGTGTTAAAATGATTAAGCATTTGATTCAGCATTACCTCTTCAAAAACCTTGCTAAAAACTGGCAACACGGATACAGGTCTATAATTATTAGTATCTTTACTATCCCCGGATTTGAAAAGTGGTATGACTTCACTGTATTTCATTAAATCAGGGAAAGCTCCTTGGTTTACACACAAATTAAAAATTAAAGCTAAGTAAGGTGCTATAGTCTCAACTATGGATGTACAAACTTTGATAGACATTCCCCATAGATCTTCGGTCACTTTGATTTTGATTTGCCGGAAAGCTTTGATAGCTATCACAGGGCTTATGTGTTTAAATTTAAATTCAGCCGGGCATCCAGACACGTTGGCCCTTAATAAACCAATTGAGACTTCGGGTGAGGAATTTAGAGCTTCCGTAGTTTTTAACGGGATATCGGTAAAGAAGTTTACAAATTCTTGAGCTACTTCCAAATTAGAGCTTTTAGGACCACATGCTGTATCTAATGTGTAGCTAGTGTTACGTATTTTCTTCCTGTTTGTCTCGTTATTTATGACTTTCCAAACAGTCTTTATTTTATTCTCTGCTGTTTTGATCTTGTTGCTAATGTGCAGGGCTTTAGCAACCTTGCATGTATTTCTAAAAATGTTTGAATACTTAGCAACATACTTGTTGAAAGTTTCAGTGTTTATGTAAGGCTTAAGGCCATAAAGCTCAAATAGTCTTTCCCTACTTTTCCTGATACCTTTAGTAGCCCAATCACTAAATATAAATTTAGGGCAAATACTTTTTGTCTTCTTTTCAAATGTTTTGTTGAATTCAGTTCGAACTATTGAAAAGAATTTATCATACAATTGATTTATATTAATATCGTCCATATGATGGCTCATAACATTTAACTTGTTCTGTAGGGAAATATTATACCTATTTAATTTGCTAGTAGTTATAGGTCTAAATTTAATCTCAACTTTTTGCAATGGTGTGTTACACCTAAAAGTTACAGTTTGTCCGCTGTGGTCAGACGGGAGACAATTTAATATGGCTTTATCTAAGTAATCACAATCGCAGAAAACATTATCTATACAAGTAGCAGAAGATGGAGTGACTCTAGTAGGTTCTAAAAAAATATTGGTCAGGTCAAATGATTTAAAAAGATTTAATAACCGACTGCTATTGGAATTTTCTTCTAAAATATTGATATTGAAATCACCACAAACAATTGCAGATTTATTACTGGCTGAAAGTTTTGCCAGGACATCTTCCATTATTAGATTAGATTTATTTATAGATTTATTTTAATTTCAAAACTTTTATTGTACTAATTATATGATGCATTGTAAGTGATGGCCTGAAACACAGGTTTAAATAAACCTAGATCAGGCAGGTCGCTACCTAACACTTGAGTTCGACTTCTTCATTACTTGCACCTATTAATATATTTGAGTCATAGTTTACTTAGCGCTAATTATAAAATTGTTTAAGAAATTACACTACAGCACCTAAATGTACTTTTGTAATATCTACTTTTTAAAATAAATTATTCTTATTCTTATTCTTATTATTGATTCAAATAAGGAAAAGTTTTGATAATTTGGGGGTCTGTACACACACATAATTACAAGCTTATCCAGCTCAACACAGGACAGTTCGACGCAATGTTCAACCGAGAGACCTACTATGTCATTACGTTGCTTATATTTAACACATTTTTTTTAATAATATTAGGGAACCTCCACGCAGCATAGATTTACGGTTAAAGCAGCTACCCACCGTATAGTTATCATAATTAATAAGCATTTGGTAATCCTTTAGCCAATGTTCAGTAAAACAAATAATATCAAACATACTTTTTTCTAAAAACAATTCAATTTCTAATAATTTCGAAGAAATGCCTTGGACATTTTGGTGGAATAATTTTAAGGTGTTCTGCTGAAGCCCTTTTTTACTAACTAATTGAGTGCAAGAAGGTACCTTGCTGGTGGTAGGATTAACAATATTGTTAATGGTACCATCTGTTGTCTCACTTCCTAGTTTAAATTACTACTAATATCTGGAGTGAGGCCGGAGACTCTGGTGCCATCCCCAGATAACAAGACCCTATCACTACTACACCCTAATTGAGAATTTTCCACGGTGACACATGGATCCTCCTCAGTACAATGTTTGTAAACATTTATAGCACTAATGCTATACTCATTTAAGGTCACCTGTACATTAGTATTATCACTAATAGTCGCAGTATTAATAATATAACCAAACTTCGACATACTACATATGTCTGAGTGAATATTAAAAGCTAATAGCCTAGCTATTTTGTGTAACTGCACTATTCACCTCTGTCTACTCCTCGGCGAATGTAAGCGCGATGTTTCAGTTAACCGCGACTAACTAACTGCGAGTGTAGCTAGTGAGCTGTCAGTAATGTGCGCTTTGAAGATTATCTCCTGCCTTTTAGACTTAAGGGCATTACATTGCCCAATGACCTTGAGCATGATGTGTTTAAAGAAGTTTGTAGATGAATCCTTTTGTGCGTTTTCAATATAAAAAATATATGTTAAAGTAAAGGTCATCACAAATACATTGTATTGTTTAAAATTTTAATAAACTAACTCAAATTTTATCGAAAAATCGTAACAAATAGGTCCTTTTTCAACCTAAATTGAAAATTTTCTCTATAACGGCTCAATAACTCGGCATGAATTTTATACCAAAAAATACGTAATGACGTATTTAACAATGTGTATGGATTTTTTTCTCATATTTCTTTTAATATTTTTTTTAATATATTATAAAAATCGGAAATTTCGCGAAAAGCACTATGTCACTGCCGCACTCGTCCCTCTCTCTCTCGCCGTTTCGTCGTAAGTTAGTACGGGGCAGCATGCTCAAGGTCATCGGGCAATGTAATGCCCTTAATAACTGGGCGTATATGGTTCATGTTAAAGACTTGAGTTCATACTGAAGGGATACATAGAGTTTATGACATAACATCACGCCTGTAATTCTCGTACGGTTAGGTAGAAGTGTACCTAATAGTACATCCACATTTCGTCATTTATGTTTAAGTCCCATGTAATAGGGGGCCTATTGCCATCAACCGGGGGCAAAGACTCTGTGGCTGGTAGACCAACAAGGCAGTCAATACACATAATTATAATACATAGCGTTTATGTTAATTTAAAAAGCATTACCTGACTGCCTTGTTAGTCGAGTGGTTGTAAGCGCGACTGCTGAGCTTGAGGTCCTAGGTTCGATTCCCGGGTCGGGTAAAGTGTTATTGGGGTTTTTCATCAGGGTTTTTCTCGTGACTACTGAGTCACGGAGTCCGAATTTGAGCCCAGTTGATGGTAATACGCTCGCCCCCTGGCATGGGACTTAAACATAACTAGTGAAATGTGGATGTACTATATTAGGTACAATTCTGCCGTACCCTTCGAGGATTACAGAGTTATTATATAGAGGTATTTGTTTGTAAGTTTGTATGTAGGGGGTAATCTCTGGATCAACTGAACCGATTTTGAAAGTTATTTCACTAATAGGAAGCTACACTATCCCTGAGTGCTATAGGCTATATATACAACGTGCCCGTGGAATAATTTCAGACCAAAACGCGAGCGAAGCCGCGTGCAACAGCTAGTATGTTATATGATTCATAGATGTCTCTTCTATTTTATAATTTTAATTACTGTAATTGGTTCTAAACACAGCCGTTGTAATTAAATAAATAAATAATAATAAATGTGTGTTATTATTACTTTTAATTATTTTTTTGAAGTATGATACTTTTTAAATCGCGCTAGAGGGCGCTGCCTGGCTAGCATTGATATCTGAGCAGCTCCGTATTTTCGTATTTTAAAAATAGTAAACGCAATTATATATTCTAAATCTTATGTTATTCTATGACTAAAGTATCAGTACATGTGTGGAAGTGTTATCAAACATAAATAGTCAGTATAGTGTTTAAAAACCCATCGCGAAATAAAATAACAGTACAAAACTATAAACCCTAATTAAGTGATATAATCATCAAAACAATGTAATTTGTGCTGTCTAAAATCGTTCGAAGTGCACGTTCCGTATCGGCAAAAGTGAATATTTACATAAAAGTGATTATTGTTCGTCAAACAGTGTACCGAACTTGGAAAAAAATTCCTAAGTCATGAGTCACAGTAACGGATCTACTATTTGAAACCAAAAACCTACGAGAAACCATACCACAATTTCGTCAACTGAGTAACCGGGCGCCGTGGCTGAGTGTGCACACGAGTCGACACCAACGTTTCGGAACAAGCTGTCGCAGGTTCGGACCCCAGCAAATGATTGTCTTTTTGTAAGATTTCTTAATCATAAAAATCTTTCTTAACAAAGACCGACGCACTCGCTCACAGGAACAAATATCTGTGCAGAGTTACTAGCAGAATTCAACAGAGGGCGCTTCATTTACTTAAAATGGATCAAGAAAGCAATAACATTACCTTCCGTAAAATCTGTCGAACAAGCTCGTTAAATGATCTTATCAACACAAGTAGCAGTAACAAAAACATATTCGACACGACAATGATGAGCATACCAGATAGCCTGCATGATAATAGTGGGGTAATAAATGATTTGAGTGAACAAGTTAAAGTACTTACGACACAACTACAAAGCGCTCACCTAGAAATAGAGAACTTAAACAGCGAAAACTTTCGACTCAAATCAGATCTTCAAAAATCGGTAAAAACCATAAATACATATAAACAAATGTGCTTATCACCTAAGAAAAAAAGCAGGACACCGATTTCAGTTCGAAAAACTCAAATATCGGTTCATCACAAAACTGAGACGAGTTCTCCAAACGATGATCTCGCTAATCCATCTTCTGGTGAATACAATCCTCAAGTCTCGACGATCATGATTGACAAAGAGACTCAAACTTCTAGCCACGTCCATACGCAGCCAGCAAACAATTTAAAAGAGGTGCATTCATCTATATCCGCCAACAGCAATAAACCAAAAATTAGTAAAAAAGAGCTGGCAGATATCATTGCAAGAACTAATCAAAAAAACAAATTATGCATTCTAAGCAGTGGCTCCAAACCTGCAGGGCACTTATCCTTGATTGAAGACGTCTTTTCCGACTACTTCGACTTCTGCCATTATTTTATACCAAATGGAACTATAAAGGAACTCTTAGACCACATAGAAAATAAATTGAAAGACTTTACTGATAACGACTACTGTATCATTTTTATGGGAGAAAATGACATAAAATCTGAAAGTAATTATATAAACATGATAAATATGATGAGAAAATCTCTACAGAAGGTGGCCCACACCAATAATATTATTTGCTTACCGACGTATATAACAGGAGCCCCGATTTACAATTTTAGAGTAGACATGTTCAATAATCTGCTTAATCTTGACCTGCAAAATAATCATTACGCCTACCTATATGACAGCAACAGTGAGCTATCACTAGACATGTTTTCCAACACAACAGGAAAAATAAAAAAACATGGAATTAAACGTATATACGACGGCATTATGAATAATATTGTAATTGATTTGTGCTCATTTGGTCAGTTTGACATAATACCGAATAATAGTAGCATACAAACTGAACCTTATATTGTTATAAACTCACCTCAACTCAATGAAAAAGAAACCGCTAACCAGTTTTTTCTCTGAGAAATATATGTATATCTTACATCAGAATATTGCAGGTTTAATAAACAAATCTGATGCATTATGTGTAAACTTAGAGGAACTCGTTGACAATAACAAAATTGTGGACGTCATATGTATTACTGAGCACTTTATGATGGCAGGATTTGAGTCAAACTTATACTTACCAAATTACAATTTGGCTACATTCTACAGTAGAACAAATAGTAAAAGAGGAGGAACATGTATCTTACTTAAAAAAGAACATAAATTCAGGGAAATTCCAGAAATCCGCAAATTTTGTCTTGACTGTATATTAGAAGGTTGTGCAGTTGAACTACTTGACTATAAAGTTATCATTGTTTGTATATATAGGGTACCTAAACAAAACAACTTGTATACGTTCTTTAATAAACTGGAAAAACTTCTGACTTATATAGCCAATTTGAATTGTAAAAATATTATAATTACTGGTGATTTTAATATAGATGTTTTAAAACGCAATAATGTAACATTAGATTTTGAATGTTTACTGTTAAACTATAATTTAAAACTAGCTTTACATGAACCAACTAGATTCGCCAGTGGAACTTGCATTGATAATTTTGCACATAACTTTAAAAAGGGATGTAAATCTGAAATTTTGGAATTGGGCCTGTCGGACCATACAGCCCAATTAATCAAAGTTCCGGTTAAAAAAAGTCTGACATTGCATTATTGGCGTACAATGAAACGCGACTACAGCAAGGAAAATATTGATAAATTTAAAATGTGTATTAAGAGCTTATCTTTCTCGGATGTTTACCTCACTGATGACCCAAACACAGCTTATCAAACCTTTATAACAGATTTTAAACTTTTTTACGAACTTTGTTTTCCACAAACCCAATTTCTAATAAAAGTAAATCACAAACCAAAGTGGGTATCACGTGGTGTAAAAATTTGCAGTCGAAAGAAAAAGGATTTGCTATGGAAATTCAGATTAAACTCAACAAAAGACAATCAATTAAAATACTTAAATTATAGTCAGTTATTCAAAAAAATTATAAAACTAACAAAACGGGCGCAAAATAACTATAACATATTAACGTCGCAAAATAAAACTAGAACAGCGTGGCGGATTATAAACAAAACGAGACTTAACACCCCAAAAGAATCCATAGATAAAATAAAAATTGATGAAAACAACGTCCTTCACATTCCAACAGAAATAGCGAATGCATTTAACAATTATTTTATTGAAAAAGTCAAACCCCTTCCGGGTGCTGGGAAAAAAGTAACGTCTTTAATTAATCACCGATTAAATTCAATGTTTCTTGCACCAAGTTCACCCTACCAGATTAATCAAATTATAAAAAACCTTAAAAATACCAACAGTGTAGGATATGATGGTATATCTACTAAAATAATTAAAGCAGTAAATGAGGATATATGTCATCACTTGAGTCATATTCTGAACTTGTCGATATCAACTGGAATATTTCCACAAGATCTTAAACTGTCAGTTATAAAACCTTTATTCAAAAAAGAATGCAAACAGTTAATGGTGAATTATAGGCCTGTTGCACTATTACCAATATTTTCAAAAATTTTCGAAAAGTATCTTTACGGCGAACTCAATTCATATCTAGAAAAAAATAAAATTTTGTGCAACGAACAAAAGGGCTTTCGACAAAACAAAACGACGAATATGGCCATTTATGAATTCATCCAAAATGTTATAGGCCACGTTGACAAAACAGTTCCAGCTTGTGCAATTTATTGCGATATGTCACAGGCTTTTGATTATGTAGATCATAATATACTTATCAGTAAACTTGAAGCATACGGCATAAGAGGCAATATTTTAGATTTAATTAGATCCTATTTAACGAACCGACAACAGATAACAGTAGTAACTAAAGTCAATCCTAAAACAAAAAAAGAGGAAACGTACAGCTCCGTAAGGAGAAATGTCACATACGGTGTTCCTCAAGGCAGTGTCCTAGGGCCGCCGTTGTTTATTATTTATATTAACGACTTGCCAAAGGCAACGACTCAACCTATGACATTATTTGCTGATGACAGTACAGTTTCAATTGCATGTAAGGACATAAATAATTACAAATCTGACATTAATAATTCTTTGACATCTATAATTTCTTGGCTTGATAATAATAATTTAAAAATAAATTTATCTAAAACAAATATAATGCACTTTGGACAAAGATTGCATAATCCATTAAATGTAAATTTGATTCATGATAATTACACTATAAATGAAGTATCTAATGTTCGTTTTCTCGGCTTAATTATAGACAGCAAACTAAACTGGAAAGAACACATTGACGCAGTATGTAAAAAAATCAGTAGTCAAGCTTATGCTTTGTACCAGCTTGCTCCATCTATCAACACTAATGTGTTACTATCGGCTTATTATGGACTTGTAGAATCTGTCCTAAGATATGGCATAATCTTCTGGGGCAACTCGTCAAATAAAGATATGGCATTTAAAATGCAAAAGCGATGCATACGTGCAATGTTCGGTATCCAAAGTACTGAGAGCTGTAAGCCACTTTTTACAAAGCATAAAATCCTCACACTGCCCTCACTTTATATTTTAGAAATTGCCTTATTTGTAAAAAATAACCCCCATTTGTTTCCTCGAATATCGGACCTTGTAATACGAAATCGCCGGGATAATAGTAAACTTCGTGTTCAGCCAGCTAAGACAGCACTACTGTATAAAAGCGTTGTATGCAGAGCACCGATAATTTATAATAATATCCCTATATGTGTAAAAAAACTAAATACAGACCAGTTTAAGAAAATATTAAAAAAAATACTGACAGAAAAAGCCTACTATAATGTCAATGAATTTTTAAATGACAAATCGCTCTGATATACTGACTGAATCTATTAATTTATTTTGTATCGCATGAATATTTACCTATTGTTTTTTATTTTATATTAATGTTAATTGTTATTATGTTTTTTTTTTTTTTGATTATTTAACTTTGTATAATTTATATTTTTTATTTTTTTGAAACCTAATGGTCTTTCGATCTAATTTGTACACCAGCTATTGGTCAAACATGTTGGGCCAAAGAATATCCTGTAACACCTATAGTAAACACCATGTATATTATCTACACATGTTTTTGCAAATAAATGAATCTTTATCTTATCTTTATCTATCTTATCTTAAATGTTGACCTCTAATCCAATATCTCCGATACTAGAACCAAGTATGGTCCAGTACAAAAAACAAAGAGTAACGAACATAATTATAATATTAAGTAGGATTATTAGTATATTTGTTTACAAAAACCAAACTCACAAACACCATTTTGGTAGTTTTACTGCTGGGCAATGGCCTTCCCCTTTCTCCTATATGCATATATGCATATGCAACCTGCCCGTCCAAACCCACGGTGCACAAAGTTGGCCACTTTCTAAACAACCGAAGTCCAAACTAAAGATTTGCCAGTGGACGATCAAAACATTTCGCGCCTGTTCTATAAGTAAGCAGAAACTGCAAAAGGTCACTTGCGCGATTCATACGTACGCGTGAAAAAAAAAAAACAACTAGTTCTAGTCTATGATAACGATAAAACAAAAGTTGTTTTTTGTTCATAAACCATTATTATTTTTTCTAGTTTCATCTAGCCTATGTTAAACACTGTTTCAAGCTTCCACAGTTTAAAACTAATCTTAAAATGTCACTTACGGAATACCTTCCGTGATTATTGAGTATTTTGAGCTCTCGATATTTCGACGCTGATGCTGGATGACTGGAGAATGCGGGTGGATGGTAAATAAGACAGAAAATAAAGAAGAAGGAAGACAGGAGTGAGTGGAAGATATCCCATAACTTACAGTATAAGTTTAGCCTATGTTACCCGCGATAACACATAGATTCTAGCGATACCACAAAATTGGTTTTGACGTTAAGTAGCGTCGGAACAAAAACCGATAAATCACATTGTTGTGGAAAAGTGTAAAAATATGGCCAAGTTTATGGTTTTCTAATTTAGAGTTAAACAAAATCTATCAATTTATTGGTGTTAGCATCACTGTTTGGAAACCTAAATACTGCATTCGTGACTGTGGTACCTGTTGAGTCATAAAAAAAGAAAATGGATATATCGGTTAGTGACCAAACCAACTGGATATATCGGTATTTGATAAAATATTGTAGGATAAGTCGGTATTTGCAATGAAAAATGTTAGGTATTTATCGGTATCGGTTCCGATTGCCATCGTTGTTTAGTACGATTGATATATTTATCGGTTTATGTTCAGATCCGTGTATTTTGCGGACGAATTTAGAGCGGATTTATCAGTTTTTGACCGGGTTACATTAACCATAGAGCAAGATATGTACAAGAACAAACAAAATGGCATCATAAGTTAAAATGTCAATATGTGATTTATCGGTTTTTGTTCCGACGCTCCTCTTTATAAGTTATGGTGGAAAAAAGAAACTCACTAACATGCATACATTAGTCAAATTAGGTGGTGCCCCGCGAAATTAAAGATTTTTTTTTCTTAGTAATAAGTTCTACCCTAACGTACATACAAGCACGAACCCTGAAAACATATCACTCCTTTTTTGGGCAGTCGTGTAAAAACTCGAGCAAAGTTCGCATCCAAAGCTAGTTTGACATACATTGGCAAACTCCTCAGAATATTTACTTAAATTATTATTCATGCTCGTAGTAATATGTGCGAAGAAAATATCTTGAATATTGCATCTGACAGCCTTTTAAAATTCATTACTTAAATAACTTTTCTTTTTGAATATCAACCATACGCAAAAATAATGTACGTTTTTTGAGAGAGAGGAGAATATATTATTTTTTACCATTGCCACTCGAAAAAGGGCATTTTATTCATCGATAACAGTGAATAAAACGCTCTTTTACTAAAAAAACATTTTGAATTTGGAACAAGCACGAACTAAGAACAAAAAATAAATAAAACGTGCCGAAAACTGTTCTAATTTTACTACACATTTTTAATCCTTTGTTCTCTTTTTAAATTACCGATTTAATAAAATGTGTTATATACTCATCTGCTTAGACTTATCGAAACTTTATTCGGGTCGGCTTCCAGTCTAATCGGATGCAGCTGAATATCAGTATTGTACATGGAGCTACTGCCTATCTGACCCAGAACACAACCCAGTTAGTACTGGGTGGGTAATACGGTACCCCTTGGTAAGACTGATTGTCAGACTTTCGGCCCACTGATTACCTGTAACGACAGTCAAAGAACTACAAATGACAGCCGGCTCAACGGCTTTACGTACTTTCCAAGGCACGGAGGAAACTCGGTATATAATGAATTAGTGGTCAGTTGGTCACCCATCATTCACAGACCGACCTTGTTAAGCCCGGCTTAACCTTGAAGATCAACCCGAGTGGTTGTTATTATTAACCCACGGGAAATATAAATACTATACTTCTATTTATTTTCTCACAGTCCATGGTAAAAAGTAGAGTACAAAACTCGTGAAAAAAAAATCATCTCGGTTCTTGTATCCCTCGCTCCGCTCAGGATTCTACTCTAGAATCCCTTGCTACGCTCGAGATTCTACTCTAGAATCCTTCGCTGCTCTCGGGATCCAACTTAGTCCCTCGAATTAAATTCTTTTCCTAATTCTTTTCTTAAGATTTTTCCCTATTTTAACAGACTTCTAAAATATGGTGGTTATCAATTCATCTGTTTTTTTGTGTGTATGTGCAGCGACATCATCTTCGCCAATTTTGGACCGATTTTTTTTTTTTGTTTGGAAGGTTATTATCTGACGGTGGCCCCGTTTAAATTATAAGTTGTAAGTATCTAATTTGGGGCTAGTCTTTTACCGCTTATCCAACCTCTTAGCTGCTAGTTTCGTATTTCCTAACTTAATACCGCACCCGCATACCGTTATCCTAGCAGGAAAGTGTCTCCTAGAGTGATAAGAGTGGGACGAATAATTAGTGTATGATCTGCTGTGTGTGTGCACCACATAAAAAAATTGGTACGCTTTGACATTTTGGAAAAAAACCGGAAAAAACGATTCCTGCTAGGGTAACGCTCTTCCAGCAGGAAAATTCTAAACGAATGACCGGAGAGAGAAATATTGTGCATGGCTAGAGAGCTTATGTTTGTGTAAAGAAGTGCACCAAAAATATATGTTGTGCGTCTTCAGGTTTCCGAGATATTGCGTTTCCTGCTAGGGTAATGTTTTGCAGAATCGTGTACCTCCAAAACCAAAGTATGTGCTACTGTAGAATAAACATATACGAGTAGCTCTATATTAGTGCGTAATACAAACAGAATAAGATTTAAGAAAATTTTTATGATTTTCAAGTAATCGCGGTTTCTTGAAAACCCGAAAAAATATCGTAGCGCCTAAATGAGAAAACGCAGAAGCTCGCTGAAAACTGTAATTACTTGAAAGTCATAAATATTTTCTTAAATCTTATTCTGTGTGTATTACCAGTAAGATTGGTAGTCAGACTTTTTGGGCCACTGACTACCTGTAATGACTGTCACAGATCAACAGATCACAGCCGGGACCAATGGCTTAACGTGCTTTCCGAGGCACGGCGGAAACTCTGTCGGTAATGGTAATGGGCGGTCACTCATTTACATACCAACCTAGGCAAGCGCGGCTTAACCTAAAGATCGACCCGAGTGGCTGTTATTACTTTGCCACGAGCTCCTTACAACAACAACAAAACAATTACTCAGTATATTATATTAAATAAAAACTTTTTAAAAGCAAATGGTTAAGGTAGCCGTAAGTTAGCGATTCGAAGATGGCGCACGGGGTTCTCGCGCTGCTCGCATCGCTGTCCGTTGATTGGTTCGCAGCGCAGACAATCACAGCGGTCGACTAGTTATGTCAGTAACAACGTTCTTATGATAATAGATGGCGCCACGTGTCTTTCGAGTCATGATTGAGTTATATTATTATAGAAACTTTGTAGTTTAGTGGTGCGAATTGATTGTCAAATTCTAAATTAACGCGAGCGAAGCCGCGGGGAAAAGCTGGTTTCGTAAATATTACGAAGTTTTACTTCACCGAGTTGAGTACAGCAGTAATAAAATAAATTACAAAAAGTAAAATACTTGTAACGTCGATAAACGACGATTTCGTCAAAATTTTTATGGAGAAATCGCAGCCCAACTCCCCCTCTTAATACTTAAAAAGCGGATCCTTGAACTTCTATATGAGCAAAGTTAAATACTAATAAACACATAAACCATTTTCCTTCTTCATGAAGAATCTCAAGCACGTCTTTTGTTCAGCCACTCATAAAAAAGATCTACCGCAATCCTGCAATGCGTAATGAAAATTCTTGTAAACTGCACTTGACGGGGGCGATTACAGCGAGGAGGTTTCTTATCGTGAGGAAACCAGCATGCCGGAGAGATATTTCTCGACAGTATGTAAAGTGACGACCCGAATGGCGCAGCGGTAGTGAGGCTGCCTTACGTTCTTAGGGTCCCGGGTTCGAATCCCGGTAGGAGCAAATGTTTATCTGATGAGCATGGACATTTGTTTCCGAGTCATGGATGTTTATATGTATAATAAGTATGTATTTACAAACAAAAAGTATTATTATCAACTATCTGGTGTCCACGACACAAGCCTCGTTGCTTAGTGTGGCACCTAGATGGCGCTGTGTGTGATGTCGAGCGATATTATTAAAAAAAAAAAAAAAACAAAGCAGAGGCCCATTTGCGGCATAAAAGCTCCGATATCAGTATCGGCACAAACCACACAAAAAAACCGGCCAATTGCGACTTGGACTCGCGCATGAAGGTTCTGTAACAGCGTGATATGGGGGCCCCCTTAAAATTATTTTTATTATTTGTTGTTATAGCGGCAACAGAAATAAACATTCTGTGACAATTTCAACTGTCTACCTATTACGGATCATGAGATACAGCCCGCTGACAGACAGTATTATAAAGGGTGTAACTGGACCCTTAACGAAGCCGAAAGGCACATGTTCTCTCCGTCATTGCGATCATTTTTTTGTTCTAGACCATACCTGGGAACCTTCTAGTTACGGAGATATTGGGGGTCCAAGTTCCAACTTTTTTGACAAGTTCTTTTTTAAATACATATTTTTAATGTGAGATTTTTACTTTAAACACCTCCACGACCCCCCCGTACTATTCAATCCATCCACCAGCACAATGTGTTTTGCGGGCCTGTGGACGGTGAGCTATGGGCTAGCTCGCCGTCCGTCCGTCTTATGACGACAGGCCGAGTCGACGGCGCGTTCGTGTTCCACGCGCGCCTCAAAGAGAGTCAGCAAACAGGAGGGGGTCCGTAAGGACCGACGCCTGCCAGGGTTGCGGGACTGTTCGAAAGAGATACCGCGGCCCTGGAACACAAAGGGCAAAGGAAGGAACATGGATGGGTTTTAGTTAGTAAAAGTCTGACACTCCCTCCTGCTCAGCCAAGAGAAGAAAAAAAAAAAAAAAGCACAATGTTTTGAGTGCTTTACATTGAGTCCTACCGTGAAACGTGATTTTCCCCCAGCAATAATTTTTGCGTAAAGTTACTTAGTTTGATCTACATAATGCTTGGTTGACGGCTTCGGTAAGGGTCTTGTTACGCCCTGTATATTGTACCCAAGTCTATATAATATTTAACTTGATTTGAAAAGAGTGTCCATGGAGTTTCTTGCCCATGAGATCTACTATTTTCGAATGGGCAACTACAGTCCATTCACAGTTATTATGCCTGTGGCTGGACTGTAGGTAGCTTATTTTTGACAATGCAAAAGTGCCTGTCACGGGCATATTTGAAATAAATTCTTTGAGTTTGAGTTGACAGACGGACGGACGGACAGCGGAGGCTAATTAATAGGGTCCCGTTGGTTAGCCTTCGAGTAGGGAACCCTAAAAAGAAAAAAATACGGAGTTTTGAGGAATTTTTCTGTTTTAATGTAGGTATTTTTTATGCTGAGCATGAGTTCTTGGGTTCGATTCCCAGGTCGAGCAAAGTGTTATTGGATTTTCCCTTCAGGAATTACCCAGCAGCAGCAGTATGAAGTCTAAAGTGCCCGGCTGATGACAATAGGCTCACCCCCTATTACATGGGACTAAAACATAATTGGCAAAATATGGGTGTACTATTAGGTACACCTCTGCTTAACCATTCAGGGATTTAAAGATGTGTATTGTAAAAATACTAGCTTATGCTCGCGGCTTCGCCCGCGTGGAGTTCGATAATTGTCCCACAGGATCAATACTACCGGGATAAAAAGTACCCTATGTGTTAATCCAGGTTATAAACTATCTGTGTGTTAAATTTCATCCAAATCCGTTCTGTAGTTTTTGCGTGACATATTAACATTCATTTCATTTCATTTCATTTATTCAATAACAATTTTTACATTGTGTCTGAATATTACAATCTACTCACGCAATCAATTAAATAAACACATAAAAAAAAAAAAAAAAAACTAAAATAAAAAAGTCTATTAAATTACTGAACAACTAGCTAAAACACGTCAGTGAGAAACTCATCAACAGCATAATAGCATTTATCCACCAGAAAAGATTTAACTTGCTGCTTAAACTTGTTCAAATTATATAGGGTCTTCAATTCGATAGGAAGTTTATTAAATAATTTGACAGATTGAAAACTTGCTGCATGACTAACCACTTTCATAAGTGGGTGTATGTCATACTGCAAGTCCTTACGCCTTGTAGCTTCTCGCTTATGTCTCTCTTCTACTGTTTCTACCCTGTTTAGCTTTTTCATAAGGTCAATAAGTACTACTAAAATATACAAACACGGGACAGTCAATATCTGTAGTTCTTTAAAATACTCCTTACACGATACCCACTGTGGGATTCTCACTATAGTTCTTATGGCCCGTTTTTGAATGACAAACGCTGTATTAACATTGTACGCGTAACTACCTCCCCACAGAGAAATACTATACCTCAGCCTAGACTCCACAAGAGAATAGTATACGACTTTTAATTGTTCGATAGTTATCTCCTCTCGAAGGCTTCTAAGGGCATAGCAAGCCGAGCTAATTGAACTTTCTATTACTGACAGTTCCTTTTTCCAATTTAAGCTTTCATCAATGTAAATACCTAAAAATTTTACATTATTTACTAAGGCTATATTATCATTATTTAAATTTATGTCAATTTTATCCTTATTTCTCGACGTTGTTCTAAATAACATGGCATTTGTTTTACTGATGTTAAGGTTAAGACAGTTGATGGTGAACCAAGAATGGAATAGAGCCAGAGCCTTGTTTACTTTATTTGTCAGAGTTTCTATGTCATTTGCGGATATTATAGCATTCGTATCGTCAGCAAAAAGAACAAGCCCATCAATATGTGTTTGCATGTAATTGATTAAATCATTTATGAACAAAATGAAGAAGATTGGTCCTAATATCGAACCTTGTGGAACTCCTTTCTTTATTTGTTTAAGACCCGATTTATATACTTTTTCACAATTTTCTTCAGTTACTTTTATTTCCACGTATTGCTTTCGATTTTCTAGATAAGATTTGAATAGTTTTAAAACCCGTCCTCTAACTCCATAGTGTTCCATTTTTGCCAATAATAGCTTGTGATCGACTGTGTCAAAAGCAGAACTTAAATCGAGAAATACACCTGCAACTTTTAGTTTCTTATTAATTTTGTCAATTGCTTCCTCCATTAAAGTAGCTATTGCGTCATTTGTTCCCACATGTTTCTGATATCCGAATTGCCTATGATTTAGAATTTTGTTGCGGTTTAAATGCATTAGGAGCCTAATTTTAAGAATTTTCTCAAAGATTTTCGAAATTATTGGCAATAGCGAAATCGGTCTGTAATTATTGGGATCTAAATGGGAGCCTTTTTTGTAAATAGGTAAAACTCGGGCAATTTTAAGCTGGTCAGGGAATATGCTCATATCTATACACATATTAACTAAATGTGCTAGTGGTTCTGCCAATAAGACAATATGATCTTTTATTATTTTTATTGGTATTTCATCATGACCATAGGATTTCTTATTTTCCATTGCATTGACAATTTTTGTTATTTCAAAAGCTGTTACTTGATCGCAGCTCATTTCTACGCTCACTCGGTTGACATTATCTTGCAAGGTTTTTAAAGCTTGTTTAAAAGTGTCAATATTACTAACTAGCTCGGCTTTGTCAAAATTATTAGAAAAAATGTCTACTATTTCTTGGGGATTCGATATAACTGTGTTATTAATTTTAAGAAGCACAGTTTTATTACCGCCTCGTCGAGATCCTTCATTCCTATGTCTATTTATCACACGCCATATAGCTTTTGATGACATATTTGCTTTTTTAATTTCTTTCCTGACTGCCATCCTCTTTGCTTTTTTTAAGACTAGTTTATATATTCTAATGTATTTTTTTGTGTACGTTCTTATATCCTCTGTGGAAGTCATATTATTTATGTTTTGGAGTAGGAACCGTTTCATTTTACTGGACACCTTTATTCCCTTTGTTATCCAGGGTAGCTTATGACATTTTGTTATATTAACCCTTTTATTTTTCTTTTTAAAACTAGCGCAGTATGTTTGTCCAAATTTTTTTAAAAATCCATTAATCCCTTCTTCCATCCAGTTAATATTCAGTAAACGTTGACTGAAGTCTTCTGAATTCCTCGCATTGAACTGTCTGATATCGATATTTAAAAAATGTTGAGCATCATTTATTCTTATTTTTTCGGTTTTTAGGCCACAAAACAACGCTGCATGTCCGTCAGCCAAGCAATTGTGATCAACGAACTGTTCATTGATACAATTTTCCGGTATATTCGTCAAAAAATTATCTATACATGATTGGGCATTATTCCGTCTATAGGTTACTTCATTAAAAATAGGTCTAAAGTTGTAAGAAGTTAGTAGAGTTAAAAATTTTGTAGCTTTTATATCAGTTTTCAATAAATCGATGTTAAAATCCCCGCAAATAATGCACTTTTTAGCAAAAAACTGTTCAAGTAACTGTTCCAATTTAGATAGAAATGTTTCATAGTTTTGACTAACCGGATTCCTATAGCAGCAGAAGATATAGATATTAGTATTAGCATCTTTGACACCGCATATTTCAAAGCACTGCATTTTGTATATTTTTTTACAGAAAGACACCTCTTCACAAATAATATCGTTTCTTGTCATTATTAGACTACCACCTCTTTTTTTATTTTTCCTAGCATTAAACGAGACCACTTTATAATTGTCCATGTTGAAACAGCAAGCGGAATGTGTTGTCAAAAAATGTTCCGTTACGCACACATATAGGTTTTTTTGTGTTATAATATCCTGTAAGTAAACATCTAATTCATTCTTTTTGTTACTTATACCACACAGATTCTGGAGATAAATATTTAAGCAAGTATATTCCTTGGTAGGATCTATAGTTGTACTTGTACCTATTAAATTATTTTCCACACAATTAGGAACGAAAAAACTGTTTTCTAGAACCAGTACAGTTACCAAAGGATTCTTCACTATTTTCTTGGACAGGGTCCAGGTACATGTCGAGGTAGCACCTCAGGTTGTCAAAAACGTTCCTCATGCCGTAATTATTGAGAACTCCAGTGCGCTTAAAAAACATAGTGTCATCATATGTCAAATTTAGATTACAATCAAATAACATTGCATATTCGTGGGTACAAATGTCATTATACAGTAAATTATTAAACGTTTCTATTCGGGAGTTAAACATAGAGGAATATCCATCAAATTTGTAGGTCGGCAAACAGAGTAAAATGTTAGTATGCTGTAATGGCATTAATATGTTCCTAACACTAGTAACTAATCTAAAATAATTGTCAGTTCTTACAAAATCTTTCTCGCCTATAAAAATTAAACACAAGTCATCCTTTGTGTAATTTAACAATTTTAGCTGTAAATGATCTAACAACTGTGTGATTCCAGAATTTGTATAGATGTAGTGACATATATCATCATTTGGAAATGTACTTTGTGCTATTGATAATACCTTATTTGTTTTGTTACTACTTAATAAGCAAAGTTTACGTTGTTGTTGTTCCCTTAGAGGCGATTGAAATAAGTTACTGGTATTGCCATCTATTGGTAGGCATTTCTCTTCTGGTTCCTTGTAGGTAGAAATACTGCCATTTCTGGTGTTGATTTGGTTCGATAGTGTGCATAATGTGGATACGTGATCAGTGGCGCCATCTATTATCGTTTCACTGGTTTCATTGAGCCCAAGATCTATACAACTTCTGTTAGTTTCCTCATTAAAAGACTGATCTAGATTTCTTGATATTCTCTTCTTACTTTTGCTTTTACTATTTAGTGCCCTATTCCTCGTTCCCGAGCATATTAGTTTTAAGTTCCTAGATTTATTCTTTTCCTTATCTAAAGCAATTTTAAGCGTCATGTTCTCTGTATTCAGTTTTTCTATTTCAAAGTGTGCACTTTCTAACTCCCTTCTAAGACGGTTAATATTTATTCTTAGGTCTTCTATGTCGCTGTCATATGCAGTTGACAACTCTGGTAAACTAGACCTTCGACACATTTCTGAATTTGTTGACTCGAAAGAGATGTCTAGAGAGTCATTTAAAATAGTTTTTGGTCGACGAACTGTTACATTGTCTTCTTCCATTGTAAAAATATTGTTGTTGGTTTGTTATTTATTCGAGAGCAATAAATTTTATGAAAGCTCCCTCTATTGGTATTGTTTGTAAGTAATTTAACAGGTCGATATCTTGGGAGAATAGTAGTTACGCTGCTCGCCACTAGGTGACAATATTAATAATAGTCTCGTTGCTATCCGTTGGAGGGTGCTGTCGTAAGGTAAACAATCGTATTTTGAAATGTTGAAGAAAAAAAACCGTCAGTGATTTAACATTTGGTGATGAATTCGTAATTAATCACTCCATACTGTTTAGTCGTTTTGGAAGTAATGCTCTTCTCTGGCATAGACACTTTTTTTTGTTAAAGTTTTATCACCAGTTAACATGAATTGCACTTTTTAACTGTTTGTTTTGCACTGTCACTGTGTTCTAAAAACATTTCGTAGCACTTTCTTCGATGTTTTCGTAGATAACACTTGGTGCGGTGTTGCTGCTATATATGTTCACTTCGACGCACAATTTGCTAAACTTTACTTATGTTTTGAATTTTTGACAAATAAAATAAGACAGAGGAGACGCGGTAACGTCGTCCGCGCGCGGCGTCGCGACGAGCTAGCTAACATCCATATACACATCCATTCTCAGAAACTTTTGCATTTGAAATATTAGTAGGATGTATGAAATAGAAAGTCTTTAACCTTTGTACTGAATAAATTATGTTTGACGTAGGCGACTTTAAAACTTCTAAAAATAAATGAAGATCGCCTACATTCTTAACTAAATAACTTATTGATAACGCCCACTTGAATTTCAATCAAAAGTTTAACCTCATATAGGTTTCGTTAACCCTATCTTGCACGCTGAAACTTCAAGCCACACAATTTAATCTAAGTAATATTTAATACCTAGAAAGAGGTAAAGTTTGTGAGTTTATGAGGTTGTAGGGGGTAATCTCTGGATCTACTGAACCGATTTTGAAAATTCTTTTACTAATAGGAATCTACATTATCCCCGAGTGCCATAGCCTATATTTACAACGTGCCCGTGGTATAATTTCCGACCAAAAAGCGAGCGAAGCCGCGGGAAACAGCTAGTCATTTCTAAATCGGTTTTTCTTCCTTTAGTCAGGTACGAGTACCAACATCAGCCTATTCATGGGGTCGGCTTCCAGTCTTACCGGATGCAGCAAAATACCAGTATTTTACATACAAATGCCTCTGAAATCAACAACCCTGTTAGAACTGGGTTATACGGTACCCCATGGTAAGACTGGTTGTCAGACTTTCGAGCCATTGACCACCTGTAACGACTGTCAAAGATCTACATTTATCCGCCGGGACCAACGGCTTAACGTACTTTCCAAAGCACGGAGAAAACTCGGTATGGTCATGTCGTTATGTGACGATGGTCACCTATCCACGGACCTACCTTGGCAGGAGCGGCTTAACCGTGCAGCTGTTATTATTTAGCCACTTGCTCCTCTTTATCCTAATTGGGATATATATGAGGTAAATTCTCATTCGTTGCATTGGAAGGCCTCCCACTAGGTTGACCGATGACCTGGTGAAGGTTGCGCGGATCCGCTGGATACGAGGCGCACGGGACCGGTCAATGTGGCGACACTTGGGGGAGGCCTGTCCAGCAGTGGTCGTCTTTCTGCTAAAATGATGCTGATGATGATGAAATTCTCATTTTTGCTGATATCCCGACGGAAACAAGACCTGTATAATCAGAAACGGTTATAATGTCAAAAAACCGGTCAAGTGCGAGTTGGACTCGTGCACGAAGCGTTCCGTACTATTACGGAACCCTTCGGTCGGCCGGTCGGTCTGCCGGTTTCCGTGTATATTTAGATTAAGGTGGATGCGCAAGGGTAGCCCGCGAAATTTAAATTTTCTTACGTTTATTGCAATTTGCAGGTCAGTGTCAGGTTTTATGTTGATGAAAATATGAATCGCGCCAGTAACACGTATGGAGTTACAGAATTATAAATGATAAATGATGTTTATTTTGTAAATAGGTTTTTAAAAACACTTTTACACGTCTCTTTTTTTTAAACTAGATGGGGCCGGTGTTTCGTACCTGACTACTCTGAGAAGAAACAGCCGAAACAAACTCAGAGGTCATAGTCTCTTTTAAAGCCCAGACATAATCTTGGTTAACTCACATGAGGACTATGCAGATTAGTGTCTGAGATGGTCTCTTGAAGAAAGAACCACACAGATGTTAGCTATTGTTATTATTTTTAGATATATTAATCAATTCTCTCAAAACTATTCATTTTATTAGTCATGTATTTGTTTAATATTTTATTTTGTAAAGTTGCCATGTTCCCAAGTGAAATAACGCTGAATAATAGTTATTTAGTTGCTAAACTGACTTTTGTCGGTTGACAGCATTTGGCTGTCAAATCGTAGATTACTTGTGTATGTTCACTTGGAAGCATGGCAGTAGAGCTTGAGCGCTCGTTGAGTGAAGACGTGTTAATTATACTCAGAACAGTGTAATCAGTAATAATAAAGTGATTATAAAGTTATACCGACTTTGCTTTTCTCAGCAACCGTATAGTGAATTATAGTTCAGAAATGGGATAGCACTAAAAATACTTTAGTATCTTAGTGTTACCGAACGCCCTAGCAAAAGTGCAATAATAAGGTACAGTTACTTTTCGTTGTTTTACGAATTTAAGTATTAGTAATTTAGATGAATTTTGAGACCCTCATAATATTTTATTTTGTACCTAATGTGATGTGTTTTTAACGAATTTAATGCTTTAAAACAAGTTGTTGCTTTAATCGTAAGCGAAATTTATTCTGATGGTTAACCTTAATAATTAATACCCTAAGATTTTGTTCTATCAAATGAAACACCGATAATTTATTATTTTATTTCACAATTAAAAATCAGTATTCTAGGTAACGGTTTACTCGTTTACAAAATTATTATTCCAGCTAATCAAATGGAACATCAGGCAAGTAGCCGAACCAGGCACTTGGGTACTCCTGATCCCAAGTCGACGTTCGGTGCCGATGAATCTCGCAGCCGCAGCATCAAGCGGCGTCATGTCGGCAGTCTCCGTGGCAGCCGTTGTGGTGCCCGACGCAGCCGGAGCGTTGCAAGGCGCAGCCGGAGTGGTGCGAGGCGCAGCCGGAGCGGTGCGAGGCGCAGCCGGAGCGGTGCGAAGCGCAGCCGGAGCGGTGCGAGGCGCAGCCGGAGCGGTGCGAGGCGCAGATGGAGCGGTGCGAGGCGCAGCGGGAGCGGTGCGAGGAGCAGCCGGAGCGCTGCGAGGCGCAGCTGGAGCGGTGCGAGGTGCAGACGGAGCGGTGCGAGGCGCAGCCGGAGCGGTGTGAGGCGCAGCCGGAGCGGTGTGAGGCGCAGCCGGAGCGGTGTGAGGCGCAGCCGGAGCGGTGTGAGGCGCAGCCGGAGCGGTGCGAGGCGCACCCGGAGTGGTGCCAAGCGCAGCCGCAGCGCCACGAGGCGCAGCCACGTTGACATCAGCCACCGGCATAGCGGTAGCAGAAGCGTCCGCATCAATGCGAGGCTTTCTCAGAGTAACACTAACGTTGCTGAACAGGTTAGTGATAAAATTTTACTGGCACAAATGTTAAAAGAAGTTGTTCAGACCATGAAAACTGATGGAAACAATGACCGTTTTCCTGTTTTTAATGTTATTCCCGAATTTGATCCATCGAAACGAAATCAAACTATAGAAATGTGGATAACCAAAGTAAATGAGTGTGCACAAATTTATAACTGGTCAGACAAACAAACCAGTCATTACGCACTGCCAAAGCTTGTAGGTTTTGCACAAAAATGGTACCAAGGACTTCCCAGTGTCATGTTTTCCTGGTCTGAATGGCAAGACAAACTACGTGCCTCTTTCCCAAGTGACGAGAATTACGCTCAGTTGTTGTCAGATATGCTTGCTTGTAAAGCGCGTTTTGGAGAGTCGTTAGAGGAATATTTTTATGATAAAACAGTGTTACTAAACAGATGTAATATTATCGGCAAGAATGCCATTGACTGTATACTTTTTGGTATTGAAGATCGTTCTATAAGAACAAGTGCGGAAGCAGCCCAGTATTCTGATCTTGATAAATTACTAGTATATTTGAAAGGTGTTAAAATTAACAAGAGAATCGACAAAACGGTGCAGCAGGCAAGCATAAATGACAATAAACGTCATAAAACCAATAGAACTAAAACTAACATAACAGAATTCACAGCTAAATGCTACAATTGTGGTGAAGAAGGTCACCCGTATTATAAGTGTAAACAAACAATCAAACGGTGTACTGCTTGTAATAAAGTAGGACATTTAGTTAACGACTGTTCCGATAAGAAGGATTCAACCACTAAAGCGGTTTTAGGTATTTCCGCAGAACATGAAAATGACTGCAAATATTTTAAACCAGCTCTAGTTAATGGTGCAACACTAGATTGTTTTATTGACTTTGGAAGTCAATGCTCCATGCTTAGAGAGTCTGTTGCCCGTAACTTAATAACTACATGGTCAAAGAATGACTTGCCAGTTTTGAGAGGTTTTGGCGATTCCATGGTTAATTGTTTAGGAAAATGTGACGCAAACATCGAAATAGATTCCGTGAAGGCAGTTGTACCAATACTGATAGTCTCTGATTACTTATTACAAGTCCCTTTACTGTTAGGTCAAACTTTTACTGAGCAGGATCACGTCATCGTTATTAAAACTAACGAAATGCTTCAGATACAAGATAAAAACAAGGCAAAGGCTGCGAGAATTTCGTTACATGTTTTAGGCGATAGTAATATACGTGGATATACCGGTGTCGATGTATACTCTAAAACTAAATATTGTGGTGATGTGCTAATAGAACCCAGTTTAAGTCACGGACCTAATAGGGAGTATGAAGTCATTCAGAGTTTAGTTAAATTAATGGATGGTCAAGGTCAGGTTGTGGTAAAAGGATTGCATTCATTAGTGTTTCCTCTGAAACGAGATACACTATTGGTTCGTGCAGTCCCGTTCACAGAAATGCAGTCATACCGCGTTAATAGAATTGTAGGTAATAACGAAGACTTACCAAATCCTACTATAGAGAGTTCGTTAATAAAATTTGGAGATGAATTGGGAAAAGATGACCGTGAGTCGTTGTTTAAATTACTGAACGGTTATAGAGATTGTTTTGCATTTTCAACCAAAGAGTTAGGATGTGTCAAAGGAATTGAGATGAATATCCACCTAAGTGACAATAGTCCCATTGTATATCGGCCTTATAGATTGGCTCATTCGGAGCGTCAAGTTGTTAGGGGAATGGTTAAAGAATTAGAAGATTCAGGAATAGTACGACCATCCACGTCAGATTATGCATCCCCAATTTTATTAGTAAAAAAGAAAACTGGGGATTACAGGCTCTGTGTAGATTTTAGAGCGTTAAATAAGAAAACAATTAAAGAACATTATCCGTTGCCAAGAATAGACGATCAATTAGACAATTTATCAGGTTTTAAGTTTTACACGACCTTAGATCTCGCATCTGGTTACTATCAGATATGTATGGCGGAAACATCCAAACATTTAACAGCTTTTGTCACACCTGATGGCCATTTTGAATTTAATAGGATGCCTTTTGGATTAGCTAATGCCCCATCTAATTTTCAACGAGCCATCAATAATATTCTCGGTAACGCGCGTTTTAAAGATGCATTCGCTTACATGGATGACGTTATAATCCCGTCAAAACAATAGAGGAAGGTTTTGAGAAATTAAAGAGTACATTAGACATATTTAGAACTTCTGGTATAACCTTAAAACTTTCAAAATGTAACTTCTTTATGAGGTCCATTAATTACTTGGGGTTTGAAGTAAATGAAAGGGGAATAAGGCCTGGACAGCACAAAATAGATGCTGTAGAACATTTTCCCCGCCCAACTGATCAACATAAAGTCCGTCAATTTATTGGTTTATCAAGTTTTTTTCGGCGTTTTATAAAGGGTTTTTCCATAATCACCAAGCCGTTAACCCAACTCCTAAAAAAGGATACCGTCTGGTGTTGGGGAAGTGTCGAAGAAGAAGCTTTCCAAAAATTAAAAACTGAGCTAACAAAACGCCCCGTTCTTGCCTTTTATGATCCGACCTACGAAACTCAAGTTCATACGGACGCATCTAAGTTAGGAATCGCCGGGATATTAATGCAAAGGCCTAAAAGGGATTCCCCATTCAACGCTGTTGCTTATTATAGCAGACAGACTTCCCCCGAAGAAGCGCGCTTCACCTCTTACGATTTAGAGACTTTAGCTGTTGTAATGTCGGTACAGCAATTTAGAGTATATTTATTAGGACTCAAATTCACGATTGTTACCGACTGCAATTCGGTTCGAGCCACATTTGAAAAAAAAGATATGATACCGCGGGTGGCAAGATGGTGGAATTCTTTACAAGAATATGATTTTAATATTATTTACAAACCAGGCTCAAATATGTGTCATGTCGACGCTCTCAGTCGTAACCCTGTCCAACAAACCGAATATACAGAAGTTAGATTAATTGATACAAATTGGATAGCTACTGCACAACAAAATGACTCTGAATTACAAAGAATAATAACTATACTTAACGATAAAGAAACAGATAATATAATTGAAATTAAAAACAACTTTGTAGTTAAACGCGGAATGCTGTACAGGCAAACGCCTGAGGGTGACCGCTGGGTTGTACCTAAAGGAATAAGGTGGCATTTACTCCAAACGAATCATGATATGTTGGGTCATTTTGGTTTTGAGAAAACTTATAATAAAATTAAAAGTCAATATTGGTTTGCCAAAATGAGAAGATTTGTCCAAAAATATGTCGATTCATGTCTTGAATGTGCTCATACTAAAATCCCCGCCGGTAAAAAGTCTGGAGAATTACACCCAATACCTAAAGTAGATCGCCCGTTCCACACACTTCACATAGATCATTTAGGCCCGTTCGTGCGTAGTAAGAAAAAGAATTCTTACCTGCTATTAATAATAGATGCATTTACGAAATATATCATTCTTAACCCAGTGAAAACTACAAAGAGTATACATAGTATAAAAGCATTACAGAATTACTTTCATACTTTTGGTGTGCCTCAAAGAATAATATCGGACAGGGGAACCTCGTTTACTTCCAAGAAGTTTAAAGAGTTTCTTAATTCATTAGGTGTAAAACATGTATTAAACTCTGTAGCTACGCCGCGGGCAAACGGGCAAGTTGAGAGGTACAATAGAACCGTCCTCGCTGCACTCAGTGCTAAAAATTACAATAAAAACGAAAAATTATGGGACGAGGCGGTTTCCGAAATTCAATGGGCATTAAATAATACATTTAATAAGGGGACTGGAAAAACACCGGCTGAGGCGTTGTTTGGCTTAAAATTAATTGGAACTAATGATTCTTCTCTTTCGCTTACTACAAATAACGAGGAGTCGCATGATGAAAGCTCAATAGAAACCATTCGAAATCAAGTCTCTGAACATATAGCGAAAAATCAGGTTAATCAGAAAGAGTCATTTGATAAACATAGAAAGAAAGTTACTTATGCTGTAGGTGATCTAGTCAGAATAGAAAGAGAGATCCCTTCCTGTGGTCAAAGCCGAAAGCTTGTTCCAAAACTTCGTGGCCCTTATCGCATAGTTACGGTATTGGATAATGATAGATATGTTGTCGAAGATACTCCGTTATCCCGAAAGGGTAACCGCCCTTTTATTGGTACTTTCTCAGTGGATAAAATCCATCCATGGTTAGTATTTAATAGAACTAATTACGGATCTGATAATGATTCTAATAATGACCAACAGACTGATAATAATGATGATGAAGATAAGGTCGTCAGTTAATAAAGTAATATACCTGTTTGATTGTTGTAGAGATATTAATGTGTTTGCTGAACTGATCACCTTTGCTGATGATTTAAAAGCAGGTTCCACTAAATTAGTAAGTTGATTAAAATGAGTTAATGAAATTCCTAAAAATGAATTTTGTGTAGTCGTCAAACCACTGAAAATATGTAGAGGTTTCAGCGGAATGACGTAGCAGTACTGAAAACATGAAGGGGTTTCAGTATTGATTATAGAATTATATTGAAGTTACAGTCAAACCACTGGAATGTAGAGGTTTCAGTGGAATGACTTGGCAATACTGAAGACATGAAGGGGCTTCAGTATTGATTGTAGATTTAAGTTGAAGTTACAGTCAAACCACTGGAATGTAGAGGTTTCAGTGGAATGACTTAGCAATACTGAAGACATGAAGGGGCTTCAGTATTGATTGTAGATTTATATTGAAGTTAGTCAAACCACTGGAATGTAGAGGTTTCAGTGGAATGGCTTAGCAATACTGAAGACATGAAGGGGCTTCAGTATTGATTGTACATTTATGTTGAAGTTAGTCAAACCACTGGAATGTAGAGGTTTCAGTGGAATGACTTAGCAATACTGAAGACATGAAGGGATTTCGGTATTGATTGTATTGTGTCAAATATGTTATGTATATTAAGAAATTTATTGTAGAAATGTAGTAGTAACAACACATATATTATTTTGAAAGAGATTGCAATCACTTGTACGTTTTATTGTTAGAAAGTAAATGGTTTACAAGCTATAGATATTCTCGGGACGCGAATGTGTCAGGAAAGGCCGACTGTTAGCTATTGTTATTATTTTTAGATATATTAATCAATTCTCTCAATACTATTCATTTTATTAGTCATGTATTTGTTTAATATTTTATTTTGTAAAGTTGCCATGTTCCCAAGTGAAATAACGCTGAATAATAGTTATTTAGTTGCTAAACTGACTTTTGTCGGTTGACAGCATTTGGCTGTCAAATCGTAGATTACTTGTGTATGTTCACTTGGAAGCATGGCAGTAGAGCTTGAGCGCTCGTTGAGTGAAGACGTGTTAATTATACTCAGAACAGTGTAATCAGTAATAATAAAGTGATTATAAAGTTATACCGACTTTGCTTTTCTCAGCAACCGTATAGTGAATTATACAGATTTGAGTGGACCCGTCCAGTCAGTGCAAGCATTTGTCAGTTATCGTGTAGCTCGACTTATAACTCAAGGAGCTCAACGACACGACGAACAATACCAAAGAAAGGACATTTGGGTAGGTCGCTTATAGTACTCAAACTGCCAGACAATTGTGGAAAAAATAAAAAAGGAACAAACAAAAAAAAAAAAAACCTACATGGTCCTCACATTCACAATAATCAAATAAAATTAATACTCAATACTCTACAAAATAAATGTCATTAAATGTGAACATTAACAATAAAAAATAAAAGTAAAATACTTAACAAAGTAAGTATTCATGTCAAATCATTAAATATAACAATAAGAAAAATATAAAACAAAATAATAAAAAATAATAAAAATAATAATAAAATACAAATTTTTTATATTTTTAAATGTTTTTATATTGTTTTTTTTAAGAAATATTTAAAAATGTAAATAATTTGTATAAAAGTTAAATAAAGGAAAATAAAAATACTAAAAGTATTCATGTCAAATAAATTAAATGTCACAGTGTATATGAGAAAGGAATCAATAATAAACAAGCGAAGTCCGAAATTTCGCATTCACAGAGTAAATTTAATTGGAGCAGCTTAATCCCAAGCCTTTTTATCTTCGAGATAGTGATTAATGTTATAGTAGGCTTTCAGACATAGCTTCCGTTTTATAAACGATTTGAATTTATTTAGGCTTAGTAATTGTATATGACTCGGAAGTTTATTGTAAAAACGTATACATTGGCATCTGAACGTACCCCCTATTTTTTTTAGCCTCGTTGCAGGTACAACAAATTTGTGTTTGTTCCTCGTATTTATGTTGTGGATATCACTGTATTTTTTAAACAAATTAATATTTTTATGTGCGTACAAAAGGTTTTCATAAATAAATTGAGAGGGGACAGTAAGTATATTAATCTCTTTAAATTTTTCTCTGAGGGTGTATCTAGGACTTAATTTATAAATTGAACGAATTGCCCTTTTTTGCAAAACAAATATTGTCTGAATATCGGCGGCATTACCCAAGAGAATACCATACGACATCACACTGTGGAAATAATTAAAGTAAACTAAACGGGCTGTCTCTAAATCAGTTAAATCACGAATTTTTCTAACGGCGTATGCTGCAGAGCTAAGTTTTTTGACAATTTGTCTATATGGGGGCCCCACTGAAGCTTGGCATCCAAAGTTATGCCTAAGAACACTGTGTTATCTTTCGGTTTCAACTCTTCATCCTTGATTAGTACACTAGTTTCCACTTGTCTTACATGGGGTATCGTAAACTTAATACATTTAGTTTTTTTCTCATTTAGGAGTAGATTGTTAACATTAAACCAATTAACGACTTTTGCCAGGGCGCTATTAACATCTTCCGTAACTAGCTGCTGACGTTTGAGTTTAAATAAAAGAGAGGTATCGTCTGCAAACAACACTATGTCATGATTATCCTTTATGAGGTAAGGCAAGTCATTTATATAAATAAGAAACAAAAATGGGCCAAGAATTGAGCCCTGGGGTACCCCCATTCTTACTACGGATCCGGGGGATCTTTTCCCGTTAACATCAACTCTCTGTATCCTATCGCTCAAATATGACGCAAGAAGATCCAGAGAGGCGTTCCGGATTCCGTAGTGGTGTAGTTTCCTGATTAATGTTTCATGAAGAACGCAATCGAAAGCCTTAGACAAATCGCAAAAAATGCCCAAAGCATCGCATTTATCTTCCCATGCATTATCAATGTGCCCTAAAAGTTCAACACCGGCATCAGTAGTTGAACGACCCCTTGTAAAACCGAACTGTTTCTGATGCAATAACTTATATTTATTGAAAAATATTTGCATTTGTTCTAAAATTAGTTTTTCAAAAATTTTACTCAAGGTGGGTAGTACAGAAATGGGTATATAATTAGTGGGGTCTGATTTACTACCCGATTTAAACAATGGTATTATTTTACTATTTTTCATTAGATCAGGAAACTCACCACGGTCAATACAATCGTTAAATATTACAGCTAAAGAAGGAGCTACAATGGTTATAATGGACTTAGCAACGTCCACAGAATGACCCCATAGATCGGCGGTCTTCTTAACATTTAACGTGTGAAAAGTTTTAATTATATCTTTACAGGTGACATATTGAAAATTAAATTCGGAATCACAGACTGAAACGTTTTCCCTTAATAAAGACTCGGCAGCAGCAGGTGACGAGTTTAGCGATTTAGTAGTCGATACGGGAATATCCGCAAAGAAATTTTCAAATGCTGTGGCAACTTGAGTGTCTGAATTTAAAATATTATCGCCAATAGCAAGGCTGTAGTCACTATCTCGATTGCAAGACTTTCCCGTTTCGCTATTAATAATGTTCCATGTCGTTTTAATTACATTACTACTGTTTTTAATTTTTGAACTCAAATAACGTGACTTTGCTAGAAAACAAACTTTTTTAAATACCTTAGAATAATTCTTAACATATAACTTAAATTCTACAGTGTTTATATACGTCCGTTCTTCATACAGCTCATAAAGTCGTTTTCGACTCTTATGAATACCAATGGTGGCCCAGTCGTTGAAGGAAGCGTTACTATTAACCGAGATTGTCTTAGGAACAAACGTGGTTTTAAATTGTGTGCAATACATACTGAAAAAATCGTTATATTGTTGGTTGGGATCACCGTTATTTGACAAAAGAGGTAAATTAGACAAAAGTTTAGTTTTAAAACTTTCCAGGCGATTTTTAGTTTTTGGATTAACAATGATATCCTTCTTAGTGACTTTCTTGTTTACATTTGGAATTGTGATCAATTGCCCACAATGATCTGAATCTAACAAGTTAATAATTACTGTGTGGGTAGGTATAACATCTGTGTAAATATTATCGAGGCAAGTGGCACTAGTGGGGGTTATTCTAGTGGGCTCCAGAAATTTGTTTTCAAGATTGTATGACTGAAACAGGCTTATAATTTTAGTACTTAGCCCAGATTTTTCTAACAAATTAATATTAAAATCACCACAAGTGATTATGGACTTCTTAGAGTTACAAATTTTATGCAACACTTCATCCATTACCTTTTCAAAACTATCATACAACCCTGAAGGAGGTCTATATACACTTAATATGATAAACTGCTCCAATTCAATACAGGCTATTTCAACTGTTCGCTCAACAGATAGGCTTACAATATCCTTGCGGTCTTTAAATTTAAGCTGATTATTTACTAAGATTAATGCGCCGCCATGTATAGCATTTTCCCTGCAGAATGAACTACCAACCTGGTGATTACTAAAATTGAAAATTAATTGGTGACACTTAAGCCAATGCTCCGTTATACAAAGAATATCTATGTTGTTACAATTCAGGAAAAGTTCTACTTCTAATTCTTTGTTCAAAAATCCTTGAATATTTTGATGCACCAGGTTGATACTATTGAAATCCTCTGAACATTCTCCTGATTTATTATCTAGCTTCCTTAAAATATTGCAAGAGGTTGCCTCTGTTGTCTCATTTTCTAATTTAAATGATTGACTGATTCATTAATTGTGATCAAACTATTGGCAGAGTAATTTAACTGAATATTGCAGTGCTCAACAGAGGCAACTTGGTTAGCCAAGTTCTTGGCTGTAATAGAAAAATAGTATGATAGCGATACAGCTACCTGTCTTCTACAATAGTTTGTTAAATAGCACCGATCCACAAGATATCTGTCTTTTGTCAAATAAAAATTGTTACCAATATAATTGTTAATGTCAATCAAATGAAATACATTACTATTAGATGTCAAATTATGCAACGTGTTATTAATATTATATCTAAAGAAATTTTCTTCCTGTGGCAAACTTTTACTATATGGAAATGTAAACAACACAATTTTTCTTAAATTTAAGTTTGACAATGTTCTTTGATACTGGAGCAACTCTCCTTTGTTCACATTTCCTCTGTTACCTATCAAAATTAATAATATGGTGTCCTGGTTAAAGTTACATATAATCATTTAAATCATCAATACAACCCTCCAAGTTCATATAATCACAAAGAGTGACTTTTTCATAAAATAGCTATTGAATGGGATTATATGAACTTGGAAGGCTGTATTGATGATTTAAATAATTATAATTCTGTAACTCCATACGTGTTACTGGCGCGATTCATATTTTCATCAACATACAACCTGACACTGACCTGCAAATTGCAATAAACTTGAGAAAATTTAAATTTCGCGGGCTACCCTTGCGCTTCCACCTTAAGGTATTTATCTATGGGTCTTTATTACCTGAAATAAATGGTTTATTATTTTATTTATTATTACCTAGAAAAAAAACACGTTTTGTTGTACGAGAACCCCCCTTAAATATTTATTTTATTCTGTTTTAGTATTTGTTGTTACAGCGGCAACAGAAATACATTATCATTCTGTGAAAATTTCAACTGTCTAGCTGTCACGGTTCATGAGATACAGCCTGGTGACAGTCAGACAGGCGGACAGTGGAGTCTTACTAATAGGGCCCCGTTTTTATCCCTTGACTACGGATCTCTAAAATAATCGCTTTCGAAACAAAACAAATCTATCTGTAAAGCGTTCAAACGTTAAACTATGTATGATAGCCAAAGTTTTCGTATCAATTGAAGAGTAAAAGCAATCAGAACAGTTTTAAACTTTTAATTGAATGTACATAACGATCGTATTGGCACTCCGTAGTCGGAACTATCTTGGTTAGTCGTTAATAGAACTGCGGAGCTTTTGATGGATCATTTATTTAAGTTGCTCTTTTGTGTATTGATCAGTCAAGCACTAACTCCTTAGCTCGATTCTCAGGTGTTACTGGGTTTTTCTATCAGATTGAATGGCTTAGGCCCCTTTTTAATCGACTTTCTTCAAAAAGGAGAAGGTTCTCAATTTGTTTGTATTTTTTTTTATGTTTCTAAACCGACTTAAAAATCTTTTTGTTTTGTGAAAGGATATACTTTCCGGTTGGTTCATAATACCTATTTTTTTTTCAAAATCGGTTCAGTAATTTGGTTTTTTTCCTCACACGACGTCACGTGTAGCGGCCTGTTACAATAAGGCCGTACACTCGACGTCGCGTGATGGTGCCTTACAATGGGGGCTATCGCGTATGAATTCGCCGCTAGAGGCGCTAGTGTAGCGCGGGGGCACCGAAATGTCAGATGTCATAGAAAGTTCACGCTTTGCGTGCTTTTTTAACACGTATTTTTACAAATATGCACGATTGTGGTCTAGATTGAGCCATTCCTGATTAATTAAGACTTGAAGAGTTTAAGTAGCAACTTAGAATCTTAATTTTCAGTACTTGGAGATAAAATGATTTTTAAATGTTTCATGCTTGCTAATTTTATGGAGAATATTGTATATATATGAACCTGAGGGTTTACACTATGTTTTTATACGTAATAAAATAAACTTTTCATGAAGTTATTGGTACTTTATAGTATAAAATAGAATTTTTGATAGGACCTTAATCGACAGTGGTGCCATCAGGTGAGCTCAAAAACGATAGCCCTCATTACGAGAATGTAAGAGCCAGAAAATAACAGCCACAGCGTATTGAGTTCTGGTATTTGGTTTATGCCACTAGGGAAGACATTCAAAGAATTTTTTATTTTAGCCATGAACGTGTTAACACGTATTTTGTCTTCTTGTGCTCTGTTGATGACAAAATGATCTCCTAATGAGATCTAGTTACAATGTTAAAATTAATTTATGATGTGAATTTTTGTGATATACAAGTAAAAGGGGTAAAATAAACAAAAAAAAACCTTTCCGCAAAAAAATCAATGAAACAAACAAAGTCACGGACTTCCCGAAGTAAAACTTAAACTTAAAATACCTACTTCCAAAAAAAATATTAGCCTTTTTTAGTTTTTTTTTGGAAGTAGGTATTTTAAGTTTTTAAGTTTTTTTTAACTAATTTTGTTAGTTAAAAAAGTGGTCTAACCCATTCAAGTGCTGTCACTTATAGATCTTTGACGGTCGGACGAAAGTCTCACAACCAGTCTTACCAAGAATATCGAATTACCCAGTACTAACAGGGTTGTGGAGGTCACTTGCAATCGCTCCACGTAAAATACTGGTATTCAGCTGCATTCGGTTAGACTGGAAGCTGACCCCAACATAGTTACAGATGATGATGATCATGTTACTGTGGTATTACTTATGTATGAGAAGACAGTGAAGGTGATGAAAGTATTAATGGACGCGTAAACGTTTAGTCTATGGACTACTCTAACCTTTTGTGTCTATGATTATATCAGTTGTCATTTCATGAAACAGTCTACAAAATAGTCATGAAATAAATACACTTACGACTGCCTCGTTAGTCTAGTGGTCGCAAGCGAGCATGGAGTCCTGGGTTCGATTCCCGGGTCGGGCAAAGTATTGTCGGATTTTTCCGTCAGGAATTTCTCAGTAGCAGCCATGCTGTCTGGACTTGCACCCGGTTGAAGGCAATGGGCTCGGCCCCTATTACATGGGGCTTAAATACAACTGGCGCAGTGTGGGTGTACTATTAATTACTCCTCTACCTAACCCTTCGGGAACTACAGGCATGATGTTAAAATACTAGAAAAGAGAAAGAAACACTGTATAGTAAACGTTCCCTCAACTAAAACTGAATTTGCCAATAGACAATATAAAAAACGCTCCGCATTATTATACAATGCAATTAATAAACTAATATATGTTTATGATTAAAAAAAATATGAATGCAAAAAAAAAGCTAGCAATATGGCTACACAATTTAAATTATTATGACACAGAGTTACTTTTGCAACGTGTGACTTAATAATAAATAATATAGTGATGTTATTTGCTTGGGTAGATACACTCAAAATCTCTCTATTTCACACACGCATAATACGCACACTCACACACACGCACACACACACACACACCACACATACACACACACACATAGGCGCACACTCTTATACAATTTATCGTACTTTGTATAATTTTGTTTGTTTTTTATTTTATTTTTTTCTCTTTTTGTTAATTGCTTATTTATTGTTATCTTTAAGATGTATGGGAAGAGCGGAGCCTTCAACTATAGGCATTTTCTATGCCTAAATGGAGTCTCCTTGACTTGCTATGTAACCCAAATTTATACGCAATAATTTTTTTGTTATGTTATGTTATGTTGAATTCACTTATAGAGCCTGTCCGAAATTAAATACTTACATCACAATAAATAATTCTATCGGATTAATCAGGAAGGCTTTATAAACCAGTCAGCAAGGCATGAATTAATTATTATATAAACTGATAATATATTGATTAACTTACGAAAGAGCAACCCTTAAACTTTACCCCCCGCAGGTTAACCGAAACTTGCCCCAATATGATTAGTTGATTAGTTACTTTACTCAATAATTCACGAACAAACTATTACATCGATCGAATTGGTCAGCCAAAGGTTATATATAGTTACAAATAGTATTGGCATTTACTGTAATTGTGTGTAAGATAATGATATCATAAATAACAAGAATTGGTGTGGTATACTCAGGGACGTATTAACCCTAGGGCCAAGGGGGCCATGGCCCGGGATGGCAGGCTGCGGAGGGTGGCATAGCCGCTCCTCGCGGCTTTCTCTGGGCGTCTTTTATTGTCAAGCTTAACTATAATAAATATTATAAGTACATATTTTATTTGAAATTTAAATTAAAAAAAAAACGAACGCTACGAACCCAAAACCCAACTAATTGTTTACAATATCGTCAATACCCACATAATATTTGCGTTCAAGAATTATTTACATTTAATTTAGTTAGGTGCGGCGTACCTAAATAAAATAAATATTGACTTTGACATGACTTTTGTCAACGCCATCTATCGTGATACCAATATTTTCAAAATGCGGGGCACACAAACAGCGCAGCGCATGTGCTAGGCGGCGCGGGTGGCGGGGGTGGCGAGAGTCGTGACGTGACCTCACTCACTTGTTTCGTTTCAAATTAGCCCATCAAATTAACGAAATATTGTCTCTGTTTTAATTTGTCTCGGTGAAAACTTATGTACCGGTGCTTAGATTTAGTTTAGATTAGATTAGGAACTTTGCGGTTTGTGGTTGAATTACTTCATTTCTGTATCATGCTTTCCATATTATCTATCGCAGTCGTAACATCACAACGATATTATAACAGTATGAACGTCTTTCTTTATAATATCATTGATTTAAGAATGATGTCTGTAGATTTGAGAGCAGCGGCGGTGGCCCATTGGTGGCGGCCCCAACTTACATTGGGACCGATTGGCCCCGACTTGGGTTCGAACCCAGACAGGCGCATTACTTTGATTCATTTATTTCATCACCATGCTATCGAAAACGGTGAAGAAAAACATCGTGAGAGAACCGGCATGTCTTAAAACCAAAAATTCGAAGACATGTGACATCTTCCAACCCGCACTGGGCCCGCGGGTGGATTATACCTGTAGTGTATGTAAATATCAATATATCATGTTACAAACTGATAACAGTATTGTGAAGTTGCCTCGGGCGCGCACGTCGCTCGGTTATAAATACCGGTCCGAGTGGTGGGGCGGGCAGTCGTTGTCGGGCTGTCGGCCTGTGCGGTGGTGCGTTGGCGAGTCAACTAAAGTGTTAATAAGTGAGCATATTTTACATTGGCGACGAGTGAAAAAAGAACCGTGAGTTTTTGTATTATATTATTAGATAATTAAATTATTATATTTCGGAAGGAAATATAAAAAAATATTCTTGTATTTCAAAGGTAAAATTATGAATTATTATAATGTTTCATGAGAAATATTAACTGTAAATAAAACATATTTTTTTAAAGGGCTGAAACAAAAAGCGGTTCGTTATTAATGTATTGTTTTGCAACTATTTGAAGACTATCTTGGTTGTTAAGGAAAAAATACTGATTTAATTATTTAACATAGACATAACATCACGCCAATGTTTCCCGAAGGGATAGGCAGAGATGTGTGATGCAACCACGTTTCACCAATCACGTTGGGCATGCCGGTTGCCATCAACCGGACGCCAGCTCATACTTCGGTCTGTTATGGGAGGTTCCTGATGGAGAAACTCAATGACGCTGCCCGACCTGGGAGTGAGATCCGGGACCTCATGCTTAGTTATTTGATTTGTGCTAAATGATTAGTTCTAAAAGAATAAATAGAAGAGCAGTAGAACATTTTCTACTGGTCATTAAATTGACAAGTCATCAGAGAATGACAGTGATAGCAGTAGAATATACCTACTGGTCATTAAATTGACAAGTCATCAGAGAATGACAGTGATAGCAGTAGAATATACCTACTGGTCATTAAATTGACAAGTTATCGGGGAATGACAATAATAGCAGTAGAATGTATCTACTGGTCATTAAATTGACAGTAATCAAAGAAAAATAGATCAGCAGTAGTGGTACCATTTATATGTACATACTGGTCATTAAATTGACAAATATTTTTACATTACCGGTTAGTGCAAACCCTTTATTTATTGGTTCCAGGTTATTAATTGACAACATGAGTTCTCACCTCACGTTAGAGAAATTTGATTGTGAGGGGGAACCTTCATCAGTAGGAACGAGATGGGAGCGCTGGAAGCGGGCACTTTTGATCTACCTGGAAGCTGCTGGCATCGAGAGTACTGAGAAGAAACGTGCTTCGCTGTTACATTTTGGTGGACTAGAATTGCAGGAAATATTCTATAATATACCAGATGCAAATGTATCACCAGCAGATGGAGTGGATGTCTTCGGAGTGGCTATCACCAAACTCGACGCATACTTTCTACCTAAACAAAGTAAGATCTATGAACGACACCTTTTTCGATTGATCAAACAAGAGGCAAATGAAAAGTTTGAAAAATTCCTAGTAAGGCTTAGACAACAAGCAGACAAATGTCAGTTTAAGGATAAAGACGATCAAATAATCGATCAAATAACGGAAAAGTGTTGCTCTAAAGAGCTTAGAAAGAGAATTCTGCAAACAGGAGACACAATAACACTAACAAATATAATTGTTGAAGCAAATACTCTTGAAGCTGTAAGTCGACAAATAGAAGAATTTGGAGGAAGCAGCACATCAACGGAGAACATAAACAGAGTAAATAATATGAAAACAGAAATAAAAGACAAAAATAATGATAAGAAGTGGAAAAGAAAAACAGGATGTGGAAGATGTGGGAGCTCAGGACACGCGTCTCAAGACAGCAAATGCCCAGCAAAAGAAAAAGATTGCCACAAATGTGGGCTTAAGGGACATTTTAGACAATTCTGCAGGACAATGACACGAGACAGAACCAATAAAAGGAAATATGAGGGAAACAACAACAAACAAAGCGAAAATAAAAAAATGAAAAGGGACAACAAAAGAAACGATACAAACCAGATAGACCAAACAGAGTCCGAAGACATTCAATATGTGTTCAAAATCGATGATGACAGTGTATTAGATTGCCATATTGGCGGAATGAAGGTTAAAATGTTAGTGGATTCTGGGTGTAAATGCAACTTGATCACAAACGAAACCTGGGACAATTTGAAACAAAATAAGGTACAGGTTCGCAACCAAACATTCAGTTGCAATAAGACTTTTTATAGTTATGGAAGTAAGAATCCCCTTGACCTAATAGGATCATTTGACGCAAATATAAAAATCGCAGATAAATCACAAAATGCAACTTTTTACGTCATCGCTGAAGGAACTAGAGATCTGCTTGGAAAAGAAACTGCCATGGCTATGGGTGTACTTAAAATCGGATTAGAAATCGACCAAATGGAAACTATGACAGAGTTTCCGAAATTCAAAGATGTTTTAGTGGAGATACCAATCGATGAGAAAGTACAACCAGTTTCTCAACCACTAAGAAGGATCCCCATACCACTGGAAGCAAAAGTCGATAAAAAAATAAAAGAACTGTTAAATAAAGATATTATTGAAGAAGTTCAAGGACCCTCGAGATGGGTATCGCCAATAGTGCCGGTTTTGAAAAATACCGGAGATGTTCGCATTTGCGTAGATATGAGGCGGGCCAATAAAGCCATTCAGCGTGAAAATCACCCATTGCCTACTATGGACAAGTTACTACCGAAAATGAAAAGTGCGAAGTACTTTTCAAAACTAGACATAAAAGATGCTTTTCATCAGATTGAATTACATCCCGAATCTCGACACATTACAACCTTTATTACGAGTAAAGGCCTGTTCAGATATAAAAGATTGATGTTTGGGATATCCTGTGCTCCAGAAATTTTTCAAAAAACCCTAGAACGAATGTTATTGGGATGTAATGGCACTATAAATTTTATAGATGACATTTTGGTATATGGAAAGGATTTGGAAGAACACGATAAAAGATTAGAAACAGTAATGAAAACGCTAGAAGAAAACAATGTAGTACTGAGAAAGGACAAGTGCATATTCAGGGAGGAAAAGGTTAAATTTTTAGGACACGAATTATCACACAAAGGTGTAAAACCATTAGATAAGTACGTGACAGCCATTCAAGAATTTCGACCACCTATGAATATAGGTGAGCTTCAGAGCTTCTTGGGATTAATAAATTACGTTGGAAAATGGATTCCAGATTTGGCAACAACTTCTGAACCATTAAAAGAACTGCTTAGGAAGAAACAGACCAAAACCGCAGAATTAAAACATCTTTGGGGCAGTAAACAAGAATTTGCATTTAACGAATTAAAATTGGCTTTGTCTAATATTCCTACTCTAGGATACTACGACGTCAAAGATCGTACTATAGTAATAGCAGATGCCAGTCCGGTAGGACTAGGAGGGGTATTAGTTCAAATTAATAATCATGGACCTCGTATTATAGCGTATGGTCACCGGACACTAACAGACTGTGAAAGGCGATATTGCCAGACAGAAAAAGAAGCCTTAGCTCTGGTCTGGGCTGTTGAACATTTTTATGTTTTTCTGTTTGGGAAAGAGTTTGAGTTAGTGACCGACCATAAACCACTCGAGGTTATATTCAGTCCTAAATCAAAACCATGCGCAAGGATAGAAAGGTGGATACTGCGCCTTCAAGCATATACATTTAAAGTAATATACAAGCCTGGCAAAGAAAATATAGCAGATAGTTTATCAAGATTGTGTAAAATAAATAAAACGTCACAGGACAAGTCGGAAAACTATATACACCAAGTTGTTGAAGGAAGCAGGCCAATCGCAGTATCACTGGAAGAAATTATGGAGGCATCAAAACAAGACAAGGAAATATTAAAAGTAAGAGAAGGCCTGTATAACAACAAATGGGATAACGAGGTAAAAAATTTCAAAATCTTCCAAAACGAATTATGTTTTTACGACGGAATTTTATTGAGAGGCACTAGAATTGTTATTCCAAAAAAATTGCGTTGTCAGGTTCTGACAGCTGCTCACGAAGGGCACCCAGGAATAGTCCTAATGAAAGCGAGACTAAGAACCAAAGTATGGTGGCCTAGATATGACAAAGAAACTGAGAACTTGGTCAAATGCTGCAAAGGCTGTACGTTAATTTCAGCTCCAAATCCTCCAAACCCATTGAAGCGACGGGCATTACCATGTGAACCTTGGGTAGATACATGTATTGATTTGTTGGGCCCTTTACCAAGCAGCGATTACATATTGGTAATCGTCGATTATTTCAGTCGATATAAGGAGGTGAAGATTTGTCGTAAAATTACCAGTGCAGACATAATAAAATCTCTAAAAGAGATTTTTAGCAGACTTGGTAACCCAATGACGATAACAGCTGATAATGGTAGACAGTTCTGCAGCGAAGAGTTCAAAAAATTCTGTACTGAAAGGAATATAGTTTTGCATAATACGGTACCATACTGGCCTCAACAGAACGGAGAAGTCGAACGTCAGAACCGAGACATTCTAAAGCGCCTAAAAATTAGTCAAGTTGAGCATAAAAACTGGCAAGAAGCTTTATTAGAGTATTTGGCTATGTATAACAGTACCCCACATAGTGTTACAGGTAAAACTCCTGCAGAATTATTTTTCAAACGGCAATATCGTGACAATATACCTATGGCAGGAGACATTACACATACACATAAATCGGAAGATTCAGATGTTAGGGACAGAGACCAAGAAAAAAAAGAAACTGGGAAAGAATATGCAGATAAGAAAAGAAGAGCTCGTGAATGTCAATTAGTGCCTGGGGATAAAGTTTACGTTAAGAATATGGTGAAAGATAAACTAAGCCTAAATTATGACCCAACTTCCCATACAGTAGAAAAGAGTAAAGGTGGAGACATAAGTGTTCGATGCAATTTTTGTCTGTCTGTCAGTCTGGTTGTTCCATCTAATCTCCGAAATGGCTACACCGATTTTGACGAGATTGTTACTGGCGGATAGTTGATGTTATAAGGTCTAACATATGCTACTTTAATTTTAGAAAATTATTATATTTCCGTGCAAAAAAATTAAAACCCTTGAAGTTTTAACAAAATTCGTTTTTTTTTAGGTAATTTCACGCGAAGGAAGGTCGTGGGCACCAGCTAGTCTCAAATAAAAGTAGCCTAATTTACGCCATAAAACAGCAATCTGCGAGTAAAAATCGGTCAAGGCGTTTCGGAGATTAGCCGGAACAAACTGACAGCCAGACAAAAATTAAAAAAAATATATACAAACAAAACTATTAAAATAATATACAGGCTGTATTTTTCAAGTGGGCATGGATGGCACAGTACTAGAAATAGGGACCAATTAGTGCAGCCGGGCTTCAGACTCGCTAAAGTAGATTCATCTTTCATGGGGTACTGTTTGAGATGCTACAATAAAATTCCACAAAGTATTCTTGAATCAATGAAACGAAATTTAAAACATGCATTAAATGCACACTATGTAAGCAATCATATTACAAGTTGGACGATTATATCGCTGATAAGAATGCTTGGCTCAATGCCGGTTGTAATGATTGTATCTTTACATGGTTTTTATACTTGTATTTTTATAATATTAACCTGAAAAAGTAACATTTCTGCTCTTCAGGTAGCTGCATGCTCATTACCTGGAGTCTTAGCATACTTTTTACCTTGTAATTCATTTATTTAAGTTTTTCTTTAGATTTTATCACTCTTGAATGTTTGTTTACTTTTCATATGTCAGGCTATGACAGGCCTAGGTTTTTATTTTTAATTCATTGCTGGAGCCTAGTTTTAGGTCGTATAGGTAATCCATATCGACCTCGTTATATTTTTATTTTTATTGTAAGTTCTAGAAATTTCTTCATTCAAAAATTGTAAAAATGTCAATTATCTAGAGATGGCTGTGAAGCGTGAGTCTTCGTCCAGACCTCAAAAGTATCACAAGTCTTCAAATTTATAAGTTTTAAGAGGAAGTCCTCTAAGATTTTATTCATGTCGCATTATTAATAATACATCGCACAGCGCGTACCCGTGGTTCTTCATCTGTCTATTTCTACTGATGGAAGACGAAGTCTGATGTCCCTCGGCCTCTACTGCAGCCGAGAGGGCTGCCGTACTCCACGTTCCTTGACCACTTCTGCAGCCGAGAGGGCTGCCGTTCTTCGGCCACTACTGCAGCCGAGAGGGCTGCGGTTCTCCACGTCCTTCGGTCGTTACTGCGGCAGCTGAGAGGGCCGCCTTCCTCCGAAGACTGAAGCCTGACGTTCCTCGGCCACTGCTACAGCCGAGAGGGCCGCTTTTCTCCACTTCATCATATTTTCTTATTAATTTTCATTTCTCAGCTTCTCTGGTCTAGTGAGGATAGGTATATGGCTAGCTCCAGCTCCAATTAATTCCATCTTTTAAAATAAGTTCTTGTATTTTTTATTAAACTCTGTTTTTGTTTCCCATCTTTTCTTTTAAACCGTGCTCTCCTCCAGAATAGGTAGGTGAGTACCTTAATTGTGACCTCACAGTTTCCCTGCTCTAGGAAACTGTAATGTGACACGGTCCTACTCCACAAGGACAGGGACGCGTAAGATGATAACATTAAATAGTAGTATTGGAGCTGCTGAAGATTGTACAACGATCTTTGCATTGTATAGATTCAATCTCTTTGGTATTACATAAAGCCCATATTGTGTGAGTACTATGTACTAGAAAGCTACCATTCACTGGAAACCTACGTCCTTTCTTGACTTGAATGTGCCCTGGCGGTTGTGCCATGCTCACTCAAATGTCTCGCTGATGGTGGCGCGTGTGTCATTTAATTCCCTTCAAAATGGTTGAGTTGAATGGTGCTGATCCATGCGTCATTTTCGTGAACGGGCAGTTGTGACTGGTCATCTCTTAGTTGCCACCGCTTATTTGAATCATTTATTTTTATTTTTACTATGGACACTTTTAATTTGCACATCTCGCTACATCGTTCTCACATAGTGTACCATCTCAACATGAATGATCAAATGATATAACCAAGGTTTTGTAACAATACGCTGATTTAAAAGAGTGTAAATGGAGTTTCTTGCCCGTTCTTCTCCATAGAGATTTACACTAGGGCATGCCCTAAGTACGGTAGTGAAAGTACTGTAGTTGCCCATTGGCAACTACAGTACTTTCACATGTATGAGTATGTCTTGGACTGGGACTGTAGCTACTTTTCAGAGTTACCTTTGTTTCGACAGTTCAAAAAAGCCTGTAACTGGCCTATGTGAGTTGGAAATAAATGCTTTGATTTTGATTGATTTTTGCTTTGGCCGAATCCGAAACTGTGAGGAATATCGATGTTAAATGCTCAAAGGACTCTCGAGCCCAATTTTCATGAAAACTAGAATTACATCATTGGATTTTTTAAACATCAATATTCCTGGCCAGGAATAAAAGCAAAAAAAAAACACATACTGTATTATTACACCATTCGATAGCGTTGCCATTAAGAATCAAATTCCGGGTTAATGACATATGACAAACCAAAGGAATGTTATGTTAATGTTTGATAAAATACCTAACAGTCTGCTAATAGTTAGTAAAATGACTATGGGCGCCAACTCACTTGTAATTTCTAATTTCAATTGTTTACATTTTTTTTATTGAGGCTTTCCACCACGAAGAGATAAAAACATAATTAAATTAGAACATATTTTTTGAAGATGACTGCGGCACCCGCCATCAATCGAGGACATTCATTTAAATAATTATAAAACATAAAATTTTACATTATCCTTAAATTTTCCGCATGTCATTACTTCCCAGAATTTGATCCTTACTAGTGACACTATCGAATGTTGTAAAAATACAGTGTTTGTGTTTTTTTTTCAAAACCAACAGGTTCGATTCCTGGCCAGGAATATTGACTCCTCCTTTGAGACTCCTTTGAGTATTTTTCGATATTCCTCACAGTTTCGGATTTGGCCATCCACGTCCACTTGGAAAATTCACCTGTATGTGTGGTTTTATATCATTTAAACAAAACAAAAAAACAGTAATTTTTATTTGACGTCAGTTCATTAGGCACACAGAATAAAAAAATACAAAAAATACTAATTAAAAAATTCAATGGTATGTGCTGCGTGCCTCACGGCTGCTTCAAAAAGATCCATTTCAGCATTCATGCCAGACAGGTGATGCAGTCTGACGCTGGTCTTCCAAAAATTCCATTTGTGCCAATCTCTGGGCAATATAATCCTTAAGCTATCTATTTTCCATTCCTAAAGAACCTCAGTAAACCCAGAATTTATGAATACAAACACTGCCTGAATGTTCGATTTGGTTACTAAACGGCTATAAATTGACCTGAGAGCCTAATTTATCGCTTTTGGAACTTGACAGGGCCCTCCTCGTCTTGGCATATTTTTTGTCTCGCGATTTAATGATAGGTAAATAAATGGTTGGGGCATTACGTAAAAATTGGCTGTCATTTTATTCAATCTTAGGTATCTTAATTCGCGTAGATAAGGCCGGATTTGAATGCAAGTTTGCATACATCATGAATTTGATTTTATAATGGGTGTAAAAGTATTAACGAAGTCAAAAGCCACTTGTGGTCATCGCGATCATTTTTTTTTGTTCAAGGCCGTTCTTGGGAACCTTCTAGTTACTGAGTTATTGGGGGGGATCAAAGTTCCAACTTTTTCAAGTTTCAATTTTTTTTACCCGACTGCGCCAGAAGGAGGGTTATGTTTTTCGAGAGTATGTGTATGTATGTATAATTGTTTGGCACGCTCTGTGGCCTGAACGGCTCGATAAAAAAAAAAAAACTGTAATTTTAAAAATTAAAAAACACGACAGCGTAAAAAAAAAAAAGCGTAGAACATAGCGACTTAACAGTCGGGACCCATTAACATATACAGCGTGTAACAAAAAGGGTATAATCATATGGAATACTGTGGTACGGACCATCATATTGAACAACTTTCTCTATGGGACCACCATCGAAATCGTAAAAAAATAATCAGCTGTCCTATACAAAATTTCAATACCTACTCGACCCAAATGTATGGGACAGCTGATTATTTTTTTACGATTTCGATGGTGGGCCCATAGAGAAAGTTGTTCAGTTTGATGGTCCGTACCACAGTATTCCATATGATTATACCCTTTCTGTTACACGCTGTATAGACCAGCTTAAATCGTTCTAATAATGGGTCCCGACTGTTTAAGTCGCTATGTTCTATGCTTTCTTTTTTTTACGCCGTCGGGTTTTTTATTTTTTTATTAATGGAAGTTTTAATTGCAACTTTATTTTAAATACCTCCACGACCTTCTTTCTTTACCTATTAATTGCATCCGTCAGCACAATGTTTTGAGTGCGTTACATAGAGTCCTACCGTGAAACGTGATTTTTCACCCCAAAAAATAAGTAGTTTCCCAGCAATATTTTTTGCGTAGAGTTTCTTATTTTTACACAAGGTGTATACGGACCCCTGGGTTAAACTGGTTGTCGGACTGTCAGGCCACTGACTACCTGTTAACGGCTGTCAATGATCTATAAATGACAACCGGTACCATAGGCATAACGTACTTTCCGAGGCACCAAGGAAACTAGGTATTTAGACAACTGTCTGCAACCTACATACATACATACAGGGTGTAAGGAACAGCCCTCCACAGACTGATGGGGTGAATTCAGTGTATCACACTAAGATGACCGGTACAAGAAATTATTTCAGGAATTTTATGTGAATCCAATAAATTTGATTTGTTTTATTTCCCCATACGCAATGTAGCGTTAGCGTGGCAAAACGGCAAGCGCGATGACAAGATCAATGAACTGTGTAGCTAGGCAGGAAGTGAACAGCCGATTTCACGCGTCGTTCGTTAGAGTATTTCAACAACCATTGTTGGATTTTTGATTTTAGCCATATTATTTACATAAATGGAGTGCTGCGTACAGGAAATGTTATTTTACATTAAATAGTAACTGAAATAAAATATAAAAAAAGAAAAAATTTCGTGGAATATGATATAAAAATAAGAAGCTGAATGCACCATGTCAGTTTGAGGAGGGCTGCCCCTTACACCCTGTATACATGTATTTAAACTCACTCCTTTTTCCTATGGGGGTAGGAAACTAGGCAGAAACCGCCACCTGCTACGATCCTTACATACTTCTTTCGCCTCGTCCACGTTCATACATCTGGTCACACACGCACGTCGGTTGCGAGTACTACGCACCTGACCTTTCTGAAGAACCTCACCAATAAGGTCAGTGTATGTTCTTCTAGGGCGTCCCCTCCCGGCGTTGTCACTTACATCTGCCTTGTAAATACCTTTTTTTAGTCTACTTTCACTAATCCTCTTCACATGACCAAACCATCTAAGCATACTCTTTTCAATTTTTTCACTACATCTTCTTTTAAACTGCAACGTTCTCGTATAACCTCATTTCTCAATTTATCTATAATATTTATATTTTGACGACCCAAATGGCGCAGCGGTAGTGAGGCTGCCTTACGTTCTTAGGGTCCCGGGTTCGAATCCCGGTAGGAGCCAATGTTTGTGTGATGAGCATGGACATTTGTTTCCGAGTCATGGATGTTTATATGTATAATAAGTATGTATTTACAAACAAACAGTATCTTATGTAGTATTATCAACCATCTGGTGTCCACGACACAAGCCTCGTTGCTTAGTGTGGCACCTAGATGGCGATGTGTGTAATGTCCGGTGATATATTTTTTTTCGCAAGGAACGCATTTTCACGGCATCAATTTTACTTTCCAGCCTCATGTCTGCAATCTATTAGCCGAACCGTTACCGCTGACCGTAATTTACACCCCAAATTCCCAACCCTAGTAATTCTATAACGTGAACGTGGAAATCGATTACATTTTGAAAGTTTCGTTAGTTACTGAATGTTTTATAGTCTGTTCACCGTTTCAAAGGGTGTAAATATTTCAAGCCCTGTTCCCGAAGTCACAAAGCCGAGCCACCCCGTACTCGGAACTATCCAACTACTTTCAACTATCCGGATAGTGATGGGCTAAGGAAATATTTTCGGATAGTAAATATTTATCCGATTTTATTTTTTGTGACACTGTCGTATTCGTCGTGGATCATGTGGTTTTACTACAGTTATATAAATTGTCCGATTGGGGTGTGCAATTTTTTCGGATATTTAACATGAGTCAGGTTTCTGACTACTAACGAACACTTATAGGAGGAAATGCTGGTGGTGTTTTCTCCATACATACGCTCTCGCCTGTTTTCTTTCTGGTTTATGACTTTAGACCTATGATTTTTTACAGTTAAATAAATATCAACTTTTTCTATGTCCCTATGTTTTCCTTTTTGATGATACATAATCTGTATCAGCACTAGAATCTTTACAAAATGCAAAAAAATGGCGAATTTGGACCGCTGTCAACAGAGGCCTAGCGTACAAATTTAATCACTATTAATGAAAAAACAACATATGAACACAGTATATTTCCTTCTTATTCAGTTTATGAAATATCTTTTATATTGGTCAAATATTGGAGGAGAAAATAGTCGTGAGCCAAACCTCGAAATATGAGTTTTTACTTGTCGGATCTGTAGTTGTCCTTATCGCACCAATGTCGAAATCGCGCTCGTAGAGGGACAACAATAATTTCTTCAAATACCTACCGCATTTCCTCTTAAGCTTTCACGGTTTTTAACTAAACAACTATCGAGAGCTCAGAATAATGGATAATCACGGAAGATATCCCGTAAGTGACAGTGTTTACTCGTCAAAACTTTTTTTTTATTTGACAAGCCCTCCACACTATTCCCGAATTCACTGCAACTCCCGAAAGCCAGAATCAACAGTGGCGACCGCCAGAGAAGCGCCGAGATAATGAGGCTCGACGAAGCCCCAGAGGATTTTAATGAAACTTGCACTGTTCCCTAAGTTGGACTATTAGTTTTTGGGATATGCGCAGACATACATACATACACTTATGAAAGGACATTGGGAAATTTCTGACCCGTTTTTCGAAAAGTCGAGGACACCAATGAAATCTATATAAGTTTTATATAATAACATAATCAGCCTATAATGTTCCCACTGCTGGGAGAGGGAATGGGCTATAATCCACCACGCGGGCCCAGTGCGAGTTGGTAGATGTCACATGTCTTCGAATTTTTGGTTCTAGGACATGCCGGTTTCCTCACGATGTTTGCCTTCACCGTTTTATATAATGCGTGACTTATATTCCTCACGTGGTGCTTTACCAGGTGAGGTATATAAGTCACATATTGTATTTGCTTATCGGCTTCGTAGTAAAATCTATTGTCTAATAATTACTTTGTTAGATAACAATGTAAAGCGAAGATTGTTATCTGCACCCATCAACAAAATGTGCATTTCTTTAGAAATACTCTGCATTGCTTATCGGCTTCGTAGTAAAATCTATTGTCTAATAATAACAATTAGACAAAAATGTAAAGCAAAAATTGTTATCTGCACCCATCAACAAAATGTGCATTTCTTTAGAAATACTTTGCATTGCTTATCGGCTTCGTAGTAAAATCTATTGTCTAATAATTACATTGTTAGACAATAATGTAAAGCGAATATTGTTATCTGCATTTCTTTAAAAATACTTTTAATAGTTTGTAGTAACACCTATATTTGGCATCGTCATCTGCACCAGGATGTTTTCAATAGTTTTAAATAGGTAGCGAGATCGCCGCGTGTCGCCCGTGTCAGTGTTGTAGGGAGTACCAATAAACTATAAATAAAGATTCTATTTATATAATCTTTTATATACATAGAAACTTTTTGCATTACAAGCAAAAAATAAAATAAAATGTGTAAACTGAGGAAACTTACATGGCAATACAGGAACCAGGCGGCGACACTCCGGTCGCTTCCTGGATAGTGACGTCACAAACAAACAGTTGACGATCGAATATCTTAATAATAATGCCGAAGATGGTGAAGTCCGTTTGAGAAAATATACGAAATGGACTTCCAAGGGTACTAAAAAATCAACTAAAACCAAAAGTAACTTGCGTTTTAAATACTACTTCTCATAAGACAGAGACAGTAAATTAAAATACTTAAACTATAATAAATTACTCAAAAAATTTATACAAAAAGCACAAAGAATTCATAATACAAATTACATAACTACGGCTAAAAATAAATGTAAGGCGTCATGGGACATAAAAATATATAATTCCAATAATAATCAAATTCAGGAATCAAACATTAAGGAGATAGAAACTGAAACCGGACCCTAACTAACAAGCCCCACGGACATTGCCAATTATGTAAATGACTATCATTATTCACGGGAGTGTTTCCCGAGAAATTGTAAATGGCTATTAAACCAATATATAAAAAGGTAATAAAAAACTTATATATATATTTAAGTTTTTTTTACCTTTTTATATGTAGTAGGCAATATATGTATATCGGTACATAATTATGTATCGATATACATATATTGCCTATTTTAGCGAAAATTTACGAAAAAGTCATGCATACACGACATGAACAGCATGGTTTCCAAAAAAATAAATCGACAACCACAGCGGCATTTAACTTAATTAATTGCAGATAATGTTTCCGTAATTATCCCCAAAACTAAAGAAAACTATAATGAGGAAATAAATAGTACCGTAAGCAAAGTAATAACTTGGATGGAAAAGAATAACCTTAAACCTAACCTAGATAAAACCAAATATGTACAATTTCGCACCACACATAGATCATATTATAACAATAGGTACGCTAACAATACATACGCTGGCGTCGCAGGGCCACCGCCGCCGCCGCTGGCGCAGGCGGAGCGGCGCGCGTCGCGCGTCGTAAGGCATGTCCCTGGTGGAAGGGGTACGGCAGTTAGGGAGCCGAACGCGGTTACCGCCGGCGCCGCCACTCTGTCTCTCAGTCTGGAGCGCACCGGCTCGTTTCAATAACGTCTGCGGACGGGGGTAACTCTCCTCGGTAGCTCGCGCCTGAGCCACCTCTGTCGCTGGTCGTCATCCGCTGGGCCTCCTCCGGGTAACCGGAGGTCTCACCTGGCGGTGACAGACCGCCGAGGTGGTGAGGTAACGACATCCTCACATAGGCAAACTGCGTGCGCGCGCTTGCCCTCGGCCACGCCTACATGGTCCCAAAGTGTCCGAAGTCACGGACACAATTTGTGACACCTCGGGCTCAGGTACTTAGTCCAAAACCCGCCAGCACTGCGCCCCCGCAACGACATCCTTCGAGTGCTGGCGACGCCGCCGGCGCCGGCCGGCCGCCAGTCGAGAGTAGAAAGCGATACGAATATTACATACTCGTATTGCGTTCCGTTCGATTTATCTGTATTCGTTGAGCTACACCGTCTTTCGGTAATTCGTTTTGACGAATAGCTGCATTTTCGTATCAAGGTCGCTAGATAGTGTCACAGAAAATATTGTCTTAATAAAGTTGTTTTGTAAATTGTAGGTTTAATTGGGTACTGCTATAATAATTATCGTATTTCATTGACTGACACCGACACACTATACTGTCCTACTAACTTTATTGTCTTTTAAGTAGTGTATATTTCTTTTCTATTTATTTATCAGGCTGCATCTATATTTTAAAATTTTGGTTTAGATGAACAATAGATAATTATATTGATATTTGTTTGTTCGTCATAGGTATGTGTTGAGTTAGATATGATGTATATGTGGGTACACTACGTGGTAAACGCGTAGATTGTACGCAATAATACATTGAGTAAAATTGGTTGATTGAAAGTTGTAAAAACTAAAAAAATACGCATACATTTTTTACTGCTTAGTGCAGTTTTTGTTTTTGAAACAATTTCTTTGAATTCTGTTTTTTTTTTATTTATTTCCGATTTTTTTTGTGAATCTGAAATTCTATAACTGATTGGAATTGTCTGAATATGGGTAGACCTGATAAACGCACTGCACATATGAGACAGCATCGCTTAAATGAGACAGACAAAGAAAGAGATCAAACGTTTATCTCAAAGTAGGAAATCTGCCTCCAAGGTCATTTCAAAAGAGACTGGTGAACAGCGCAAAAAGAGGCTTTCGTAAATGCAAGTTTACATGAAAAAAGTTTAAAACAAGGAGAACATCGAAAAGCGTACCCACCGCCTCAACTTGATCCACGATTGTCTATCCAATGACACGGTTGAGTAAGTGAGCAACGTACACATCACCTTGGCTTGATCCAGGATCGTCTATCCAATGAGACGGCTGAGCAACGTACCCATCGCCTCGACTTGATCCAAGATCGCCTATCCAATGAGTCAGTTGAGCAACGTACCCATCGCCTCGGCTTGATCCAAGATCGTCTATCCAATTAAGTCATGGAGAGCATGCACACACCTCAGGGGCCTGTGGATAAAATGCATCTCACTATGCGAAATATTATAGGATCAGCTTCATGCTTCATGCTTCATGCAGAAATGTTGCTCAGAATTAATTGCAATGGTTAGAACTTTAGGGCCTTCAACATGGTTTTTAATATCACCAACAGTAGATATATACTACTGAAGCCTAACTTTGTATAAGTTGGGTCATTAACCGTGGTTGCCGGTCGTCATATTTTTGGCAAAACCCTACATAGTATTTTCTTGCTTCCGATTTAGAAAAGAAATACTATGACATACAAAAAAGGAGCAGGACAAAGACTCGAGAATGAACGACGCAAATGGCGCTAGATAAATTGACTGATTATACACGAAATTTCTATGGTGTCCTATGAAAACCAAAAAATTATTCACCTAAAGCTTCAGGAATATAAGAACAACGAACTTTTATTTGGCGGAGCCAACATGTTGGCCTTTGGTGACATATTTTAGCTTCCTCCGGTTCAAGGGTATTGGTGTTATATGCAGCCGTCATGGTTCTGCGCGGAGGTCATTTTGTGGCATCAATTTTCTTTTTATGCACTGACCATAAACATAAGACATCGCAATGATATCGAATTTATAGATTTATTAAATAGCCTACAGGTAGAACTGGCAACGGCTCAGCTAGAATTGCTATGCAAGCGGCGGCACGTATCTTTAAATGGCGAATTTGCGGATGGAGTCGCCGTTCGTATTTTTTCTTACGGTCTACCTGCAAGTTGCCTTATATATCTGAGATTTTGGATACTATAAATAAAACTGAATAATATCTAAGTAGCATCGATTTATTCAAAGTCTTCTGGCAAATTAATATTTCTGAAAACGATGGAAACAAGACTGTTTTCTATAATCCTCATCGCGGTACTTTCAGATTTGTTACTATGCACTTCGGGTTGACAAATTCACCTGCTACTCAACAGAGGCTTGTCGATACATTATTCTATGACCCTGAGTTTGAAAACTCTTTCTTCGTCTACATCGACGACGTTGTTCTAAAAAGCTCTAATTTCGATAATCAAAAAAGTCCACAAGAAATTGTCTATCGCTAATCTAAGCATAAACTTCGAAAAATCTGTTTTCTTTTGTAACCAACTCAAATAACTAGGTTACGTCATTGACTCTAAAGGTCTTCGTGTCGATTCTGATAAATTCGATACTATTTTTAATTACTCTACACCTACAAACAAAAAAGACGTAAAGGGATTTCTGGGAATTGCGTCCTGCAGGGGTATTGCGTATCTCTGTTGACACTTCAAAGTGATCATCACTTGGAGAGTTTTGATATACAATGACCGTTCTTGTTGGTTTCAACTGACGCTACCCGTGCAGAACTGTCATTGTATATCAAAACTAGCCAAGTGATGATTACTATGAACTGTCAACAAAGATACGCAATAGCCCTAGCTGGTATCGTAAATCTGTTCCTTTTAGTTCTATTGCTAGCCCATTAACCAAACTTAATTCCACTAGTAAAAAATCGAATCCCTTCCAGAAGATGAGGAATCTTTTACAAAACTAAAAGAACTAATAAATTCATATCTTTAAGAACAGTACAGTCGGACATTGATACTGATCTGTTTACTCTGTATTGTGCTAGCAACTGAAGTATATAATGCAAACAAATGCAACATGTTATTATTATAGTACACTGTCTCATATCACGTTTTGTTTTTCGGGGGATTATTAAGACAAAGGATTGTTCCGAAGGTACATACAATAACTATCTTTTAATAAACAAATTCTTGTGATTTAGTGTCGAATATTGTAACCCATATCGAGGCCTTTCGCTCGCTGGTCAAACTGATCACCCGTAGTGTGGTGTACTGATTGTTTTGACAAACATACACGAGTCTTTCGAATTGTTCGTATCTCGCAAATTGCTGCGATTTATGCAAGAAGTAGATGTTGAACGAAACGGCGGTATATTTAAACTTTTGAGCGCCACGGTCGGATATTATAGCCGACAAATGAAAACGTGCCCAACACGCCCGCCACCGCGTTACAACCGACAAGAAAACATCATATTTTTAGGGTTCCGTAGCCGAATGGCAAAAAACGGAACCCTTATTGATTCGCAAAGTCTGTCTGTCTGTTTGTCTGTCCGTGTATGTCACAGCCACTTTACTCCGAAACTATTGGGACTACACAGTTGAAACTTAGTAGGTATTATGTGAACCGCTATAAGGTTTTTATAAAAAATATAAGATTAAGGGGATCCCCATACATGGAACTGAAACTAAAAAATATTTTTTCATCAAACCTATAGGTGCGGGGGTGTTTTCCAGATAGATCTTTAAAAATGAGATTGAGGTTCCTAAAACCATTTTCTCTCAAAGTCAATCGTTTTAAAGATAATCACTTCCAAAGTGGTAAAATGTGTGTCCCCCCTCTAATTTCTAAAGTAAGAGGAGACAAATTCTGAAAAAAATATAGGATTATAGAACGTAAAAAAAACTTTCAACCAAAATTAGTTTGAATAAGATTTGATGTTTATTTTTTGAGATATGGGACTTTTTCATCAAACTGCAGCAACAATTTTGTTTTTCATTAACATACTATGAAAAACAAATTTAGTTTTGTTGTAATTTTATTTCAATCAAGTTATTTAATGTTAATTTAAGTTAGTTGTTGAATGTAAAACAATACAACTTATGAATGAGCCTTCAAAATATTTTTATTATATTGTTTGGTGCTACGGAACCCTATGTGCGTGTGAGTACGACTCGCACTTGGCCGGTTTTTTAAACTTTGTAACTGCTGTATAATGATAGTATAAGTAATACAAAATAGAGAGGACGCCGATGCATTTACGCTCTGCCTTCAAAAGGAAGGTGTACTCATTATACCGGAACATACCTACTTACGTAGTAGCTGGTTGGCCAGTTTCGTTGGCCTCTCAGAGAAACTTTTAGTTGATGTTGTTACTGGTTGAGCCACATATCTCCTGTAAGAATCTAGATACTCGGTGCGTCTTCACTTCAGTTGGCGCTATTTGTAAAACGACTGCATTTTTTACTAATAATAATACCAGCCTTTTATTCTCCCACTGTTGGGCAAAGGCCTCTTCTCAACAGAGAAGGCACGAGCATTGATCACCACGCTAGCTCAAGACGGGTTGGCGATTTCAGACTTTTATAAGTCCAGGTTTCCTCACGATGTTTTCCTTCACCGATATCTGTGATGACCAAGATAAACTTAGAAAGTAATTTTTTCACTAAAAACACATACTTCCTTTTGTACTCAAACTTTTTAATACTGTTCAACAATAAGCTTAAGACATAAATACATAATTGTTTAATATACCTTGTTCTATTAAAATGCAAGAATATAAAATTCTACTACATGGGCAAATTCAATTTCATTTATCATTATTATTTCATTATTCATGTAATTTATAATTTATTACATAAATACATAATCTACTAATACTAATCAATAGAATTCATACAAAAGAACAGCTTAAATCATATCCAATCACATTTGTAATAATCAGGAAAGTTAAAATTACCTATATTATGCTCACACCAGCTTTTAGCCGTCAAGCATTACGCTGTGAAGTTAACGCAAATGCTTGCCACTTTGTCTACTCCTGCGCATCACAATCTTAAACGTGCGTAAGCGCTTAGGCATGAGCCGGATAGTCTCAAATTTGTAATAACTAATAATATATCATGAATAATGCTATAATCCCTTTCGTAGGCCACTGTGATTTACCTACCCAAAGTTCGTCAAAATCAAGTGAATGTCGATATTATACTTTTTAACAAAAAAACACATCCAAAGACTAGCTAATGTGTAACCTATTAAGTATTACCTATTATAAGTATTTCATTTAATAATAATGTTATCAAATTTAATTCAAGGTTCTTACTCTTTAAATTGAGTAAAAATAGTATCATTTACCTGGCATTATTGCTTAATTAAGCTTAACTTTTCAATGTCAACAAGACATAAAAACTACCGAATTCATGCGAAATTCTAAACATAAAAATCATGCAAAATTCTAAACATAAAAATAAAATTATAAAACTTATTGTCCCGTTTCTGAACCATAAAATCGGACAGTGTATCTTAGGTCAAGTAAAGTTTAGTTATTATATTTTGAGGATGCCCCACTTGACATAGTCATTGACGACTCCATTCAGTCTCTCGGCGTACAGGTCACTGGTCCTCTCGACTAAGAAGGTGGACAATTCCAGAGACTCGTTGAATTCGGGCGCGTTCTCGCTGTCAACCGTCACCAGGGGTAAGGCGTATACTGCAAGGGTGAGACCACACGGCAATTTCTGGAATGAGATTAATAAATAGTAGGAATGCTTAGAATTTATTGTTCTTCGGTGAACTAGGGTAACCGTACTCCATAAGTATAAAAAAAACTGGACAAGTGCCAGTTCGACTCGCGTGGACATGGTTCCGTATGATAATTATATAAATTCCGTAAGTTGTTTTAAATGCGACCTTAATTTGTTACCATAGATTTCATATAGGTTTTGCTGTAATCTAAAGGCAAAGAACTATTATTTTAGAAGGCGCTGGTGTCCGTGATACAATGATTTTCAATCATTAGTACAGGCACCGACGATTCACTTTTCTCTGAAATGATCATATAAATTTGAAAATTGTTTTTGTGAACTTAGTACGGTGTTTTTTTTTCTGAAATAAAGATTATTATTATATTATTATTCTTTGTATTTTTTTTTTAATTTTTGGCCCTGTTAAATAATTTAAAAGAAATTATGATCCCCACAACAAGCCTTTTAATTTGATATGTAACACGATATAGCTAACAATATTTTTTTTTCTATTTCTATTTTACGCCCCAAAAGTGGCCCCGTGTTTGAAATTCATTAATTTACGTTATACGTCCGGCTTTGGGTCACCGACTAACATGTATACCAAATTTCAACTCGAATCGGTCCAGTAGTTTCGGAGTGAATTGGCTGTGACAGACGGACAGACACGCGAGTGATCCTATAAGGGGTTCCGTTTTTTCCCTTTGAGGTAGGGAACCCTAAAAACCAATAGAAGTAGATTGGCATTCCAAAAATCCAGAAGAGTTTTATTGAATTAATGAAAACCTAATAGTTAATTATTACCTACTTGTTATTGCCCGCGGCATCGCTCGCGTTATGGTCGGCATAAAAATAGCTTATGACTGTCCGGGATAATGTAGCTTCCCATTAGTGAAAGAATAGGAATCGAACCTAAGATCTCTTCCTATCTTGCTACGCACTACGCAGTGTGCTACGGCGTAGCGTGCCGCTACGCGTGTGCTACGACGTAGGCTTTTCGTAGAACTTTTTACGACACTTTCTTTTTACCCGACTACCAAGGAAGGGTTGTTTTTCGCGCGTATCTTATATCTTTGTATTACCTCGTATGTTCCAAATGGCGATGGATCCGATTAAGAGGAAATGCGGTAGGTACTTGAAGAAACTATCGCTGTCGCTCAACGAGCACTATTTCGACATTGGTGCGATAAAGACAACTACAGATCCGACAAGTAAAAAGTCATAATTCGAGGTTTGGCTCTCGACTATTTCCTCCTTCAATATTCGACCAATTTAAAAGATATTTCATAAACTGAATAAGAAGGATATCTAGTGTGTCCCTATGTTTTTCTTTTTTAATTAATAATTGATAAATTTCTAAACTAGTAAAGTACTAACCCACCAATAATTTTTGCGTAGTTACATAGTTTGATGTACATTATGCTTGGTTGACGGCTTCGTGAAGGGTCTTATTACACCCTGTATATATATCTATACAGCGTGTAACAAAAAGGGTATAATCATATAGGAATACTGTGGTACGGACCATCAAACTGAACAACTTTCTCTAAGGGGTGGTCCCTTAGAGAAAGTCATCTAATTCGTAAAAAAATAATCAGCTGTCCTATACAAAATTTCAATACCTACTCGACCCAAATGTATGGGACAGCTGATTATTTTTTTACGATTTCGATGGTGGTCCAATAGAGAAAGTTGTTCAGTTTGATGGTCCATACCACAGTATTCCATATGACTATACCCTTTCTGTTACACGCTGTATAGGTACAGAACACAATTTTTGGTCGGGTTTTTTGATACTTTTAATTAAATTTTACTTGTTTGTTTACTTTTTGTAGGAAAGGAACAAATGTAATAAACAATTAATGCTGGCGTCTGAACAATGTAAGTATTTGAGTTTCTTACCTTCTCCATTTCAAACTCAAAGTCTTCCCTGGAGAACGTCTGCTCAGGATCGAGGTTCAGCCTTTTCATTGACGCACTGAGCTGCTCATAGTAATGGTTGAGCAGTTTCTCGTAGTACTTCGCGCGGAATTCCTCGTCAGAGCCGGTGAAGATGAAGAAGATTAGATCAGTGACCGGGCTGCCTACCTGCACGGTCTGCAGATCCACTATCTTGATATCCACTTTGCCATCCTGGAATTATGAAAAAAATAATGTTAACTATTGCTCGTTACTTTCAAAGCAGCTTGGACCCTTTTTGTATTGACAGTGACAACTCGCCGTTGTCAGAACCACGAATGTCTGACAACCAGTCTTACCAAGTTTTATCGTTAAGTTCGCTTTTATGATGGCTAAGGTTGTTTCATCGAACTGTACTGAATGCAATGTAGTAAAAGATGTTTACCACGTATTGATGGAGTGTGTCCGGAATGAAGCCCTTAGAAATTTTATAAAATCTAAAATTAACCTTTTGAACGCAAAAGCATAAACGCACGCGCGTGCCCTACATGCCAAGCCACAACTTCACCTACCATTTCGTCACATATTTGTGTCGTTTGGCGTACAGGACACGCGTTTGCTTGAGAAAGTGGCGGTCAAAAGATTCAGATTTGGGCTGTTGTAACAGCATTTTGTCCTACTGTTTGTTGAGGGAGGCCAGATTACTGTACAGACTTGCTCAAATGGCCATTAAGAAATTTTAATCTAAGGTTTGATTGCGTTTTTATAAGAAAAAAATCGTTGCCCACACTAGGAATTTTTCCTGTATCGTGAGTGCGTTTACAAACATTTAAACTCACATACACAAACAGCCAGACCCGGAACAACTACCTGTAGATCATACAAATATTTTTTCCGTGCGGGGATCGAACCGCAACACGCAGCGCAGCAGCCAATCGCTCAGCCACTGCGCCAACCGCCCCGTCGTCGGTCGTTTTGATATGTGTTGGATTTTTTTATTTGTATTACAGGGGCGACATCTTCAAATTGAACAAGACCCTTTAAATAAAGATAAAAAAGCAGTGTTAACGTATTACCGAGTGGTTATGGTCAGTTAGGTTATGTTAGATGCAATAACTGATCAGGCTAGAAGCTGACCCCAAGACAGTTGAGAAGAGGGAATGAGAATCTACACTAATATTATAAAGAGGAAAGATTTGTATTTTTGTGTGTATGTTTGTAATGAATAAACTCAAAAACTACTGCGCGGATTTCAAAAATTCTTTCACGATTAGAAAGCTACATTCACCCTGAGTAACAGCGGCATCCGTGGGAAGCCGGGACGGGCCGCTAGTGAATAATAATTAACAGACATTGGCAACTTTATACTAAGTTCCTATATTATTCATCAATATTTGAAATCTGCGCTCCAAAACACTGGCTGACGTGGCTCAAAAGGCTGCCCAACTCAAATGGGACTAGGCAGGTCATGTCTACCGCATGCTGGACAAACTGTGAGACAAAATAGCAGGAAACTGGTGCCCTGACACAGTTAGGCGGGTCGCGGCGAGCCACAAAGAAGATGGCGAGAGGAACTGGACTAGTTCCGTCAGAACTGGACTAGTTCCGTCAGAACTGGACTAGTTCCGTCAGAACTGGAAGGAGGATGCACGGGTTCGTGAGAAGTGGATGGAGCGGGAGGGAGTAGGCCAGGAAAAAACAAATTGGTATCTATTCTAATTATGATTATTAATGACGACCCGAATGGCACAGCGGTAGTGAGGCTGCCTTACGTTCTTAGGGTCCCGGATTCAAATCCCGGTAGGAGCAAATGTTTGTGTGATGAGCATGGACATTTGTTACCGAGTCATGGATGTTTATATGTATAATAAGTATGTATTTACAAACAATAAGTATTTATGTAGTATTATCAATTATCTGGTGTCCACGACACAAGCCTCGATGCTTAGTGTGGCACCTAGATGGCGCTGTATGTAATGTCCAGCGAAATTAATTTAAAAAAAAATGCGGCGAATGTTTCTCAAAAAGAATACAATTCCCATAATATTAGAAAGACACGTTAATCTTAAAACTAAATAAAACAAAGACTTATGAAGAAGGTAGGTAGGTACTTGTAAAATAAATAAATAAGTTAATGGGATATAGTATGCAAGAAATACAAAACTTTTTTTATTTCTTAAAAATGCCTTGTATTGGACCATAAAAACATTGTGGTATACTTGTTTAATTCTCTAATACAACACTTATTTTACAATTTAATAGTTTATGTAGCGTGTGTTTGGTGAAACGGAACGCAAACACTAAACCGCATCGATTCCGGTAGTGACGTCAAATGATATGTGTCAATGTAACACCTTTAGTTGAAAAGTACTCACTAAGATTTTACTATAATATTGTCATTGCAATTTTTGCTTAAATAAAGCACTTACATTATAGTAAAACTATTCTACTAAGCGCAACAAATTAGATTTATACGAGGCAGATAGAGGTAAGTGACATCAAATGCTATGATATGAATGGCCGCGATAGTCATGGACGTTTGAACTGTCGTAGAAAATTATACGAGTTAAATATTTTTTTTTGTGCGACAAGCAGTAGTTGAAATTAACTTTTAACTATTTTCTTGGGTTGATAGTACTGCATATTATTGACTTAAGTGAAAAAAAAAGGAAATGCATATTCCCTATTGGTAAACACACTTTTTGCAGTGTTGTGGGTAAAAGGAAAAAGTGAGTGTACTAAACATAACTGTCGAAATGTGGGTGTACTATTAGGTACACCTCTGGCTAACCCTTTGGGTATTACAGGCGTGATGATACGTTGTGTTGCTGTTGAGTGAACTATTACATTTCAATTCTTGAAGGCAACTATCATCACAGACTTACCTAATACAATAGTGTAGTTTAGTTACATTTATCAAGCTCGCTTACAAAGATTAGTATAACATTTATATTATTTTAACAACCAAGACTGATTTTACAAAATGCGGCCCGTGTGAATTCACTCAGAGTACAATTGAAGCAGTCAATCTGTTGGGACACCATATTGAGTGCACGCAGCGCGCGCGACAGCGGCGCGTGCTGCAGCAGGTTGGTGCGGTATATGTGTTGGTATGTTTCGGAAATACATAACAAATGAGTAAAAAAATATTGTTGTAGATGTAAATTAATTGGTTCGGGAAAGTTAGTGACAGAGACAATTAAAATATGTTAAATAACACATACATATTGTTGTTATTTAAAATCTAAATAGATCTTTAAGACGTCCTGTGCTTTATGGTTTTATTTTTGTAAAAAGTAAAAGACTGTCTCTCTTTAATGTCATTAACAATACTGATACTGTTAGCCTGCGTCATCCCACTGCTGGGCCACTTCCCATGACTTCCAGTTGTTTCGATCCAGGGCTAATGTGGACTACTGGTCGTTAACAATAGCAAATATAATAAACAATTAGGTTATAGAACGGCCATCTTTAACGTATCCATATATTTTATTGTATACTAGCGACACGCTACGGCTTCGCACGGTTGCAATGTAGATACACATAGCCATAATAAACCTTCCTCTTGAATCACTCTATCTATTGCTGAAAACTGCATTAAAATCCGTTGCGGAGATTCAAAGATCTAAACGTCCAGACAGCGGGAGCGACTTTGTTTTATACTATGTACTAAAGAAGATTCTTCACTCTAACATGCCACTGAGAAAAGAACACTGAATAAGTTTCTTGAGAAACAATCGTCGTGTTTATTTTAAAAATATTAGAGTTGCTAAGGAACTTTATTATTTATTTTTATTTCCTACAACAACAGAGAAAGGCGATTAGAAGACAAAAAACAAGAAAAAAACAAAAACGACAAATATTTAATGGCTAAACGAACTTGCCTCCAGGGATCATCATCATATGCCTAGCCTTTTCCCAACTATGTTAGGGTCGGCTTCCAGTCTAACCGGATGCAGCTGAATACCTGTATTTTACAAGGAGCGACTGTCTATCTGACCTCCACAACCCAGTTAGTACTGGGTGATACGATACCCGTTGGTAAGACAGGTTGTCAGACTTTCGGGTCACTGACTAGGTACTTAACGACTGTCAAAGATCTACAATTGACAGCCGGGACCAACGGCTTAACGCGCTTTCCGAGGCACGATTTCTCCGTGATGACTGGTTCAATTTACGTGTTTCGCGGTGGTCCCATATTTTTTTACTTTGTTTGTGTAGTTTAGGAATTATCTTCTATAATAAATATTCTTCTTCGTCTATGTTGACGACGTGGTGATATCATAACTTGTCATTACAAAGTATTGATGTGGGTATATTTTATATGACAAGAAGTGAGCAGCGATGGCCCAGCGGTGGCGGCCCCGACTTACGAACAGTAAGACTTTATCACCACTGCTCTCAAAAACGGTGAAGGAAAACATCGAGAAGAAACCGGCATGTCCTAGAACCAAAAATACGAAGACATGTGACATCTACCAACCCGCACTGGGCTCGCTTGGTGGATTATAGCCCATTCCCTCTCATATAGAGGAGGCCGTGTGTCCCAGCAGTGGGAACATTATATGCTGATCATGAAACATGACAAAAAGTGTGTGGATATCCCACTCAAACTCTTCTCAACAAAAAAGATTAAATAAAATAACTTTTTTTGCAAAAAAAAAAGAAACGACTTCTAAAAAAACATTACATTTCAAACTTGTATTCCAAAAAAATGTGTGGACTTTGACCTTCAATATCTCCGTAACTAGTAGGTAGAAAGAACTAAAAAATGACCGTTACGGTGACGAAACATTTAAATAATAGGTTATTGTGGAACGTTCAAAATTGCAATTATGAGAAATAAAATGTACCGTTAAAAAGCTTCTCTTTAGTCAACCCTTGCACGGTCAGTTATTCTGAGCAGGTTAACTTTCGGATTTTGTTATGTGATGATGTGCTACGTGGATTGGCACTTTGATTACATCACTTAGAGAAGGCCTAAAGGGCATTATGTAATCCGTATCTATAAATCAAAGGATATTATAAAAAACTTACCTCTCGCACTTTGTGCATCAAATTATTTCCTTTAAAGTCTCCATGAGTAATGACGGCACTGCGAACAATCTTGTTAATTAATATAAATGGATTCTTCAGCTCGCCACAATACTTTTGTAATGCTTCCCTGTACTCGGGCTTGACGTGCTCCAACGCTTTGCCAGTTGCTTTCTTAAACATTACGGTCACGCTTTCAGATTCTCCCCATTGATTGTGTAAAGTCGCCAAACTCTTCTCATATTCGTCTGGGCGTTGCTTACTGAAAGCGAAAGACAGCGCGTGCATCTTCGCCAAGCTTGCTACTGCTGAAGAAGCGTACTCCCAATCTATAGACTGGAATCTATCGTGAGGACCATACCCGTGCGCCAATAAGTTCTCAAGCACCATTGTCTCCTGGTAGGTGGTAGGGTCGTAGCCATAGCACTTTGGAAAATATAGTCTGTGCTCCTCAGGTACTCCATTTTCTTCCTCCAAAGACGCGTAGATTTTCGCTAATTTTAGATATGAAAATTGTTCAGTTTTGTAGAGGTCCATAGGCAGGTCTTTGCGAAATGCTTCTCCGGTTCTTGCGACTTTCGCAAATAAATGAAGATCTGGTTTATTTTCTTCTCTTATGATCGCTGTAAATAGTTTTGACGTATAGCTGGCTCCTCCACTTGATAATTCAGTTAAAAGTATTTCATGATTTTCATAGTTCTGTTCTGAAGCGATTTTGTTTAATAATTGGCGCACTTTTTCCTCAACGGTCGCCATGTTTCAATTTTCAACGTGCACGTTTAAATTTTAAAGGTAAACGGTTCGGTGAATTATATTAGATGGTTGTAGAAGATTATAAAACTAAAAGTTTCACGGTATTAGAAAGATTTTTTAAATACGTAATTTAAACACGTCAAACAGTTCGATTTTACAAAGGATCGATTGAGTTCCTTATGAAATACTAATCAGGAAACTAGTGTGCTCCGGAGCACCTCTTTGGATCGTCTAACTTCACACTTGAGTGGCCGCGTTCAGAGAGGTTTCTTTAATGAAAGACGTATTGTGGGTAGTTTTACTTACATATGTGTTTCAACTGTAAATGCAAGTACCTTCAGATATAACAAATCAATTGTTAACTCGGACTGCGGTGTTTCATTACGATATATTTATTTATTTGGTTCACCAATAGCAATACACACTAAGAATTAATAAGAAACATTAAAAATAACATAAAAGTGCTGGTATGTATGCCTATTAAAGGTATACGCAGCATTCACCATAGATAAACATGTTCTTAAATCGAAATAATAATGTAATTCAATTTGAATAAGTACTTACAATAAATGTAAAATTTACTTAAAACTAAACGAGGTGATGAGTCTGACATTTAATTATTTACATTTTTGTTACCCATTTTAAAATATTGAAAGTATAGAATTGATAGAAATTAGTTGTTAGAATGCAAATTAGTGCACTACCGTACCTCAGAAACGGTTCTTCTGAACTTATTGAGGGAAACACCGAACAAATCGATTTCCAGTGATGTGCAGAAGCTATTGTAGCTTCTACACATCATAATCATCATCTTCTTGTATTGTGAAGAAAGATATCTGTGAAAATTTCAACTGTCTAGCTATCACAGTTCATGAGACATAGCCTGGTGACAGACAGACAGACAGACGGACAGTGAGTCTTAGTATTATATTATCTGTGGAAATAGGTTCCCGTTTTTACCGCTTGGGTAGGGAACCCTAAAAATGAGAGCTGAGATAAATTTCTTAACATGGTTTCCGGGTCACAGAGGAGTATGGAGTGAAGTGGACCTCTTTTGACACATATCTTATTTTATCGTATTACCTAGAACTAACTGAGTTGTGGGGATCATCTCTATTTATTTATTTATTTAATTACAACGGTTGCGAAACCAATTACAGTAACTAAAAAAATATGAACTGTCAACAGAGGTACGCTATTGCGTGTAATAACAAGTAGATGAGAAACTCAAATGTATTATGTATTAATATCCACTAATTATGAATCTTTGAGTGTCAGGATCGTTACTTGTTATTTAATATATTTTTGTAATCTTTTATGTTTTGTTTTGAGTAATGTATCAAACACAATTTAAATTGTTTCTGATAAATAAATAAACTGTGTCTAAAAGAGGTGTGTAGGGAAAAGGGTTTTTGTGAAGAAAAACACAGAAAGACAAGACTATTAATTTATTTCAATTAGGCTTGTCAGTTAAATAATCATAATCATAAATCTTTATTTTTCTCGACATCTAAAATTACAGGCACTGTTTTGTGGCACAATCTTATATAGAGAAAGGTGTCTGAAGTAGGAAGGTTCTGAGTTACAAATCACCTATCTGGCTTTTTTTTTTTTTTTTTACCGTTGGAAATCATCAAATAACCCCTCCCGCTCTGGGCTGAGGGAGTGTCAGACTTCTACTGACTAAAACCCATCCATGTTCCTTCCTTTGCCCTTTGTGTTCCAGGGCCGCGGTATCTCTTTCGAACAGTCCCGCAACCCTGGCAGGCGTCGGCCCTTACGGACCCCTTCCTGTTTCCTGACTCTCTTTGAGGCGCGCGTGGAACACGAACGCGCCGTCGACACGGCCTGTCGTCATAAGACGGACGGACGGCGAGCTAGCCCATAGCTCACCGTCCACAGGCCCGCGTCTACGGTGGGCCCCGACGCCCGGTGCGTCTCCCGCGGCGGCTGGGACGTGAGGTTCTCTCCCTCTCACGTCCCGCCACCTCCTTCGAAGCAGTCATGCTAGCGACTGCTTCGCAGAAGGAGGTGACGGCGTCCCATTCCGTCTCGCTCCGGACCATGGATTGAACCAGGGCCGGACGCGAGAGGTCGCCGCCGCCGATCGCCGCTACGAGGACACGGCGTTGCTCCGCCCAAGCGGAGCAGACCTGCACAGTGTGCTCCACCGTGTCCTCCGGTCGATCCTCGCAGTGGTATCACCTATCTGGCTTATTATAACATTTTACTAGCTACATTTTTTATCAAGATGCTAAAGATAAAATTTAAATTAGACGTAGGTAAACAAGAACTTAAAATTAATTATATGAAGACATTTTTTAAACATAAGTAAAACAAAATATGAAATTGGCATAAAAACATACTTAATGAAACCCTATGTATGACAATATTTACTAATAGTACAAAAGTAAAAAAAAAAAACGTTAAATACCTATCAAGCTATGTCCATTCGCAAACCTAGGTCTTCGTGGAGAAAAATGGACAAGAAACTCCACGGTAACATGTTTTAAAGTATTAAGCCAGGACAATTATCCGTTGTCCTGGACCATTCTCAAGTAACCAGAGTAGATAAACACTAAGCAATATAAGCCATATTATAACACACATTTCTAGCACATAGTTATCAGTAATAATTCATAATATAATATCAATTTAAATTTGTACTGAATCTTATTCAATTTTGATTTCTTTCTTTGATTCAATTCTGATCATATTTTTTTTTAATCTTTATTTATTAGAGAGGGTTTGTTCACATAGCGAACATGTCACCCTCATAGGAACACTTAAAATGCAAAACTTACAATCTACGCTTAATTCTTTTAATTCCGCTAAATGAACTAATTTGTAAATTATTCTAGAAGTTTTAGATGACGGGAAGGCTAGAATCATATTGCAAGCTCCTAATTCTTGCATATTTATATTTAATTGGTCTTGAATCAACTTTCTTTCGGCCTCATTCCGGACACACTCCACTATAATATGGGTAACGTCTTCGACCTTATCGCATTCCGTGCAGTTTGGAGATGTAACTTTGCCCATCAATGCAGCAAAACTATTAAATGGGATGCGTCCGGAGCGAAGTCTCTAACTTGTCACGATTTCTTGCCTACTCATATCGGCATTATCAAACCATGGATAGTTATGGATAGTCGGCTGCATCGTGCGATACCAAATACCTTTTGTCAATGACTTCTCGTTGAAATATTCTTTCCAAATATCCTCAGTCCAGTAAGGTTTATATGTCACCGGCACCCCCTCAAAGCACGCGTCTTTGACTAAATTAACGACTTTTTCGTTTTCTTCAATGCTGATATGGGAACGCAACCATTAAAATGGTTAGATGGTTAGGTGGTTAATGGTTAGTTAAGATATCGATACGAACGTCGTTACGATCTATGATCTATTATATATGTTAGGTTAGGTGAAACCGGGGAATAGGCATTGAGTTAGGTGTCACTTAGATTTGGTGAAAACGGGGAATAGGCATTGAGATAGGTGTCACTTAGTGTTGGTGAAACCGGGAATTAGCCATTGAGTTAGGTGTCACTTAGAGTTGGTGAAAACGGGCATTAGGCTGAGTTAGGTGTAACTTAGCGTTAGTGAAAACGGGCATCAGGCATTGAGTTAGGTGTCACTTAGATTTGGTGAAAACGGGCATTATGCATTGAGTTAGGTGTCACTTAGTGTTGGTGAAACCGGGCATTAGACATTCATTTAGGTGTCACTTACTGTTGGTGAAAACGGCATTAGGCATTGAGTTAGGTGTCACTTAGAGTTGGTGAAAACGGGCATTAGGCATTCATTTAGGTGTCACTTAGTGTTGGTGAAACCGAGGAATAGGCATTGAGTTAGGTGTCACTTAGAGTTGGTGAAACCGGGGAATAGGCATTGAGATAGGTGTCACTTAGAGTTGGTGAAAACGGAGAATAGGCATTAAGTTAGGTGTCACTTAGAGTTGGTGAAAACGGGGAATAGGCATTCATTTAGGTGTTACTTAGATTTGGTGAAAGCAGGGAATAGGCATTGAGTTAGGTGTCACTTAGTGTTGGTGAAAACGGCATTAGGCATTGAGTTAGGTGTCACTTAGTGTTGGTGAGACCGGGCATTAGGCATTCATTTAGGTGTCACTTAGTGTTGGTGAAACCGGGGAATAGGCATTGAGTTAGGTGTCACTTAGAGTTGGTGAAACCGGGGAATAGGCATTGAGTTAGGTGTCACTTAGAGTTGGTGAAACCGGGGAATAGGCATTGAGTTAGGTGTCACTTAGTGTTGGCGAAAACGGCATTAGGCATTGAGTTAGGTGTCACTTAGAGTTGGTGAAAACGGGCATTAGGCATTCATTTAGGTGTCACTTAGTGTTGGTGAAACCGGGGAATAGGCATTGAGATAGGTGTCACTTAGAGTTGGTGAAAACGGGGAATAGGCATTCATTTAGGTGTCACTTAGATTTGGTGAAAGCAGGGAATAGGCATTGAGTTAGGTGTCACTTAGAGTTGGTGAAACCGGGGAATAGGCATTCATTTAGGTGTCACTTAGATTTGGTGAAAGCAGGGAATAGGCATTGAGTTAGGTGTCACTTAGAGTTGGTGAAAACGGGCATTAGGCATTGAGCTAAGTGTCACTTAGAGTTGGTGAAAACGGACACTAGGCATTGAGCTAAGTGTCACTTAGTGTTGGTGAGACCGGACATTAGGCATTCATTTAGGTGTCACTTAGGTCAGGTTAAGTTACACTAAGTGTTGGTGAAACCGGGGAATAGGCATTGAGTTAGGTGTCACTTAGAGTTGGTGAAACCGGGGAATAGGCGTTGAGTTAGGCGTCACTTAGAGTTGGTGAAACCGAGGAATAGGCATTGAGTTAGGTGTCACTTAGCGTTGGTGAAACCGCTGTGTCTCCATCCACTGTTTGCCAGCCGCTTGTATAATATCGTCAGTCCACCGGGCAGCTGGTATGCCTCTCTTCCTGGTGCCTGATGGACCCTTCCAGGGGCCTTAGTCTGCTATTGCAATAGTGTCAGAATGGTCTATCATTGATTTAATAAGGCCCCGCGCAGACGAATTACCCTTTGTACGCACGTCAAACGAGTTTCGAACGCGCTTTAATACGCCGTGGGCTAGGGGCCTTATTAAATCAATTATAGACCATTCGGACACTATTGCAATAGCAGACTAAGGCCCCAGGATGTTATCCTGATTCAAATAAGAAGTAATATTTTTTCAATACACTTTCTCGAAAATTGGTTCTTATCGCACTACGATTAGGTTCAACATGTAATATATTTCACACGCGTGGATTTTTAACATTTTTCCGCACACATTTTTCCGGAAATAAAAATTTCCACAGATTCAAATGGGTTCAATGACTATAGCTTTAATCGGCGGTGATTGTTTTTTTTTTAATCTCGTCAAAGAGATATGCGTCTAGACGGCGTATATATTTTTTGAGTATTTAAATTGTGTTTATTTTATTTTATACAAGAGGAACAGCAAACAGTCACAATATAAGTATAGTATAAAAAAGACCATACACATAAAAAATTAACAATATTGTAGCCCACAACGCTGTTCACAGAATAACTGTGGAATATATAATATACAATTGATTAAACGCTAGGGTAATAATACATAATAATATTAAAAACTAAACTTACTTAACTAACATGCTTAACTCTGTACTTTTACATATCAACCAAAAGAGCTCCTTGAGTCTTTGAACTTACTGGGAGAACATGAAAAAATGGCAATATGTTCAAAAGTCCCATTGTTTATAAATAGAATATCATAGATAAACATGATTACATAATTATAACAAATATTTACTTTTATGAACAAATTAATTATTTGTGTTCTAAATGCAAAAATATTTTAATTTTCTTTTTTTCATAATAAGCTATATATCGGCATCATACTTATGCTTCTTCTTCAACCTGGCGACAGGAAAGCGCGGAAAAAGTTTCCTTATAATTCCTGACAAAAATTCTTTCCGTTCTAATATTTTGTTTCTTTGAAAGTGTATTGAAAAACGTCGTTTGATACGCGTGGGGATTTGTTACAGCAGTTCTCGGCTCCATAACACCCTTGCCTGCAGCTCGGGTGTTAATTCCGCGCTCGAATGCAATAACACAGTTTCCCCACTTATATCAAAATGTACTATTCTTATAATAACTTCACGCGGACGAAGGTCGCGGGCAACAGGTAGTATAAAAAAACCATAAACAAAAACATTATAAGCTGACCTCGCATTGTACGGAAATGTATAGCTTGATGTGTAGCCGTGTGTACATAACTGTTATCATGAACACCATCAATCAGTAATATCGGGTGGTAATCGTGTAGTACAGACTATTGGTCTCGAAACATGGCCAGTGTCATGATTAATTGAAAACGATTGTTTTCATAATCACATATAACATGGCATGCATCACATCAAGCCTGTAATTACCGGCAGAGGTGAACAGTACATACATATTTCGTCACTCATGTTTAAGTAAGTTTTTTTTACTATGCAACAAAGGTCTATTGTGATGGGCTGCGGGACTGTTCGAAAGAGATAACGCGGCCCTGGAACACAAAGGGCGATGAAGGAACAGGGATGGGTTTTAGTCAGTAAAAGTCTGACACTCCCTCCTGCTCCGCCCAGAGCGGGAAGAGTCATTTGATGATTTCCCATCCGAAAAAGAAAAAAATCTATTGTGACGGATCTATTTGAAATAATTTGTTTTTGAGTCCTATATAGTAATATTGTTGGCAATTGCATAACTTGGCCCGACCTCGGAATCGAACCCAGGACCTAATGCCTAGCAGTCACGCTTGCGACCACAAGACCAGCTATTTATTATTAGTTTAATATTTGCATCTCAGAATACAGAAAGAACCAGAAGCCGCGTTCAACTGTAATTGCAAGCCGTACGCTGTGTGTAAATACAAAACAAGCGTCCCCCGCCTACCTCACTTGCTACCCGCGTCATGTGGCTAGCTCAGACATTATTAATTATTTATTAATCATTAATTACTTAATTATTGGACAGCCTTTCGGGTCGATCATTTTTACCAACTTTTTTACTTTAAATTACATACTATTAATTATTCTGTGTGTGGTTCAAATGTATTGAGACGAGCGCTAATCTCGCCGACAAACTATTACGCAGTTTGGTGGGTGCATGAAATGTACAAAATGTTTGGTCCTGAATAAATGATATATTTATTGGAATCTGAGCTGATCAACCAGCGGGGTGATAACTTAACACACTTGCATTCCCAACGCTATGTATTTATTTTGAAAATTCAACGATTTAAAGGGTGTAACAAGACCCTTAACGAAGCCGAAAGGCACTTGTTCTCCTCGTCATTGCGATATTTTTTTTGTTTTAGACCATACCTGGGAACCTTCTAGTTACGGAGATATTGGGGTTCAAAGTTCCAAGATTTTCACAAGTTTTTTTTTTAATGTTTTTTTTTAAATGTTTTTAATGTAAGATTTTTACTTTAAACACCTTCACGACCCCCGTACTATTTAATCTATCCATCAGCACAATGTTTTAAGTGCGTTAACATTGAGTCCTACCTTAGAACGTGATTTTTCAACCCAAAAAATAAAGTCGTTTCCCAGGAATACTTTTTGCGTAAAGTTACTTAGTTTGATGTACAGAATGCTTGGTTGACGGCTTCGTTAAGGGTCCTGATAAACCCTGATACGTCTGTTCGCTAACGTTTATTGTGCAATTACCTCAATTGCACAATAAACCTTAGCGAACAGACAAAATACACAGATATTTGGGTCATCATCATTATATCAGCCCGGAATCACGCACTGCTGGGTGAGATAGGCCTCCCCTTTTTTCTGCCTCACTTCCCGGTTCTTTGCGTCCCTTATCCAGGTGTTTCCCGCGACTTTGACGATTTCGCCGACCCAACGAGCTTTAGGACGGCCCTGGTTTCTTTAGCCTAACCGTGGCCAACACTCGGTCAAAGCCGTCGTTGAGCTCCTTGAGTTATAAGTCGAGCTACACGATAACTGACAAATGCTTGCACTGACTGGACAGGTCCACTCAAATCTGTGTGGTTCTTTCTTCAAGAGACCATCTCAGACACTAATCTGCATAGTCCTCATGTGAGTTAACCAAGATTATATCTGGACTTTAAAAGAGACTATGACCTCTGAGTTTGTTTCGGCTGTTTCTTCTCAGAGAAGTCAGGTACGAAACACCGGCCCCATCTAGTTTAAAAAAGAGACGTGTAAAAGTGTTTTTAAAAACCTATTTGCAAAATAAACATCATTTATCATTTATAGCCTTGCTCCATCGGCCATCTCCGCGTCAGCCAGATGTCCTGCCCAAGTCCACTTGACGCGCACCACCCGGTCCCCGACGTCGTATACTATCGTCTGTCGGCCTGATTTCGGTGTTACGCACTCGGTTCGGCTATAAATCCAATAAAAGTGCCCAGCAAGAAAACAGTTTGCAGAAAAGACAAAAACAACTTACATAATTTTGAACCTAAATTGTACTGCCATTTACTGTTCCGCGGATATTTTGGATATCAACAACCGTTACATCACTATAGCTCAAGGGTACTCTGTAATCGGATAGCGGCTGTAACACGACCTCTTCAAACTCGATTCTATGTGTAACGAAATTTTCATCCCGAGCTCTGACTGAAGCACCTGAAGTGAAAGTTAAGTAGGTACTAAGTAGATTGAGGACATACATAATGAGTCTTAAATGTTCCCACTGCTGAGATACAAACCTTCTCTATAAAAGGGAATAAGCCTACTCCATCACGCGGGCCCGGTGTATGAGTCTATCCGGCAGGCCCCAACGAGACTTATCAACAAGTGATAGGTTTACATAAATACATTATTTTACCTATAGAAAATAAATAAGATACTCACATTTTGTACCTCGACAGTTTTTGATTAAATGACGTTTCTATGAAGTCACAGAAAGTCGATATTCTGGACCTATCACTGGTTGATAAATCTCGTTGTGGCCTGCCAGATAGACTCAGAAGGGCCCGGTCAGTAGATGTCACATGTCTTTGAATTTTAGGTTCTAGGACATTGTGGTTTCCTCACGATGTTTTCCTTCACCGTTTTGAGAGAAGTGGTGAAGAAATAAATTACACAAAGCAATGCGCCTGGCCGGGTTCGAACTCATGACGTACGGCTCGTAAGTCGGAGCCGTTACTACTAAGCCTGGGGACCTCGATCACTACTTTTGGCTGCAGAAGCTTCTACCAGGAAGAGTCTCGTGACCGCGAAGTGCGCGATGTCCCATCTTGCAGAGTAAGCAAGCTGAAGTGGCAGTGGTCTGACCGTATCTGTCGGACCGATAGCCGATGGCGCAAAGTTCTGAAGGCCTAGAAGTGACAATCGCTTTCATAGCATTTCGTAGTTCTACAACGTCTTCAACAAGATTTATACAAGCTTTTCGATAGCTACAATACAATACTGTAGTATTGAATTGATATACAATACTGTAGTATTGGATTGATATACAATACCAGTATTGGATTGACATTATACAAGGTGGAAGGGCCACCGACGCGACGCAGAAACGGTTATATACACGGTGAATTTTCCAAATGGGCGTGAATGGCCAAATCCGAAACTATGAGGAATTTTATTTTATTTTGTTTATTGGGGAAAACAAAGAGTGACACATTACATTAATATATAAAAAAAAAAAACAATAAAACAAGTATGAGCAAATGTGTTACCAACATTTTCCACGGAATACATACAAAAAATACAACCTTTACAAACCTTGCAAGTTTAGACCTACAAATTACAATAATTTATAAAATATTGGTGTTATTTGTTTTTTTATTTTTTTTTATTACATATAATTTAGTTTATAATATAGAGCTGCTTTTGGGGTGTTTGATTTTATCAAAGACAGAAAAAAAAAGAAATAAGGCTTGTGAGTAATTATACCTACCCAATGCAAAGTGTTTTCAAAATGACGAATATCCAAAAATTATAAAAAGGAGTCTCGAGGTCGATTTTGATGGAAACTAAAACTGCATCATAAAATTTTTGAAAAGTCGATATTCCTAGCCAGGAATCGAACCCATTTGTTTTGCAAAAAAAAACACACTGTATTATGACACCATTCGATAGTGTCGCTAATAAGGATCACATTCTGGGAAATAGTGACAAACGGCAAAATAAATGAGAGTTCAATTTTGATAAAATACATAACAGTTAGTAGTAATTCAACTCACTTTTGCAACTCACTTCTAAGTTCTAATTTCAATTGTTTACGATTTTTTTTGTTTACTGTGGCCTTTGGCCTCGAAGAGTCAGCATAATTGAATATAGAACATAGTTTAAATATGGTATTCTGTACATAATTCTGAATTCCCCACATATTTTTTTTTTCTTTCATATATCTTTTTTTTTAAATTTCATATTTTATTTAAATAGCATCTGCTGTTCCCTTCAAAACTGCAACACCTACAACGTTATGATTTTTACACAACCGGATAAAAATATCCTATGTATCAATTTCCGTCGGATAACATCCAATAACCTGTCTTCGACACCGCACGAAAAATATAGTCCAAAATAAATGGTGAAAGAAAACTTTTCTCCACAATGCAACAGCTCCTGAAAGTTTAAATCGTATCTGTTGGCAATTGTCCCATCATCGCAGTGTTTTGTTACGTCGTATACCTGTCTTTTCCACTCGATTTAATCTTATAAAGTTACTGGGTTGAAGCCGGCGTAAAATTTTATTCGTAAATATTTTGCTGTGAAAATTGAAGTGGAATATTTTTTGGAATGTTGGATGGCTGAAGACGTCTGTTTCTAACATTCGTATTTATGATCAAGTTAACCAATTTTATGCAAGAAGCAAGAACCGTCAAAGTAAGCAACGAATTTTAACTTCTGATAGTTCATAATTCAAGTACCTAATTACTAAACTGCATGAGTGCACACGAATTACAGCCGACAGGGAGGGATGGCGTCGCATCGTAAGGCGAATCATGGCAGCACGGTGTCTTGCTGCGACATGCTGACCACGACCACTCTGTCAAGAGTGAAACGACAAAGAAGAAGAATTACTAAACTAAAAGTATCAACTTTGACTTGTATAGGTATGGGGGAAAGACCAAAGAAACGATGTGTGAACTGTGTGAATGATGGTATTTTTAGAAAGGCAGCCACCTTTCTCCTCACCACCTTTTAAAAATACCATCAGCGTCATCGGTCTCAGTCCTCTGAGATAGACTTAAAGAAAAGTACCTATGTAAGAAGATATGCTGCGCAGACCCTAAATAAATTCGAATAAGTTCAATAGATAATTATGAGTTTATGTTGATGAAACCAGATGAACAATTCATACATACACTCCTCAATCACTCACACACATACATCACACATTACACCCTATTCGCCTATCTCATTTACCACAAAACACGCACACCACTACTACTTTTCTTTATAAATGTTTATTATAAGATTATTATTAACTAATAAATTACATATTTAGCTTTTGTTTTTTACTCTTAATGTAAATTCATAATTTGGCGTACCTATATGATACGAATAAATGTCTTTGTCTATCTTTTTGTTTTTTGTAAAATTAGTTTGAAATGTTTTTTTAAGAAAATAAGATTCGCAATATGTTTTTACACCACGTAACTTTAGCTTCGGAAGAGTGAAGTGACCTTACACAGGCAATTTTTGTCTTAAACGTACTTCCAAAAAGACTAAAAAAGTGTAAAATTACTTTCGAAAGTCGGTGGCAAAAAGTCAATGAAACAAACAAAGTCACCGACTTCCGAAAGTAAAGTTATTTTAGACTTTTTTAGTGTGTTTTGGAAGTCTGTTTTTTTGCAGAAAGGGGGGGGCAGGGTCTACGATTCCACTGCAGTACCTACCTACAGACTACACACCCACAATTATATACAGTACAACTGTAGCGTGCGTGGCCCACCGCAGCATAGACGTGGGTTAATATTCGTGTAAGGTGTGTACCACATGCACAGCGTGCATGGCATTGAGCTATGTGAGCGAATTATTCGAGCAAGCCACGCATGAACTAATGACGTCATTTAATGCATTGCGTGTCCGTGGTTTGCAGTGGACACAATCACATACATTTTCTTGCAAAGCGAAGCTTAACACACGTGTTTAGCCTATCCGTGCGCCAAGGTGGGTTTGCGCCTTAACACACGTGCGTGGCCTATCCGTGCGCGGCGGTGGGTATGGGCCTTAAAAAGTGAAAGTTCTAAAAAATACAGGACGTGCGTCTTCTAAGCACGTCCAGATACAATGAGTATCAAAATGTGTGACACAGGCTTCCTATGAGAGGGAGTGGACTGTAATTCCCCCCACACGGGCCCAGTGCGGGTTGGTTAACGTCCGTGGAAGACACATGTAGTCTATTTTGTACTAGCACATGTCTCTGCACATTGTATTTAACTATACATACCTATTTGTCAAAATAAAACACAAGAATAACGATTTCAAGAAATAAAATATATTTAACAAAATAATTTTATACATAACTTATTATTTACAATCTACATTCGATTGAAATAAGCGTTCTTACATCTAATTTGTGGTTCACTAACATACGAGAACATTGTCTTTGTAATTTGATGTAAAGAAATAGAACTGATTTTTCTAGACAAATTGACTACCTACCGTATAACTGTAAACGGTACGTAAATTTAAATCACTGATGTGTTTCTTTAACCTTTTTAACGCCATTGTCACATATATGAGAAAGGCAAGCGCGTGTCCTGTACGCCAACGACACAAATATGTGACAAAAATGCGGTGCATATACAGGCTGTCCATTTACATCCTGGTCAAATTCAAGGAGGTATCTATACTAATGATTCTCGACCCGAATCTATAATAAAAAGGGTAGGTTTTTTTTTTAATTCTATTTTTAACGGAAATCGGTAAGCGTAAACCTCTATAATTATACTGTGTAATAAACGTTTGCGTTTGTGAGTGTGACGGCGCGTTTATACGGCTAGAAACACGCAATACGGGTGGTTCACATTGCCCATTTTCATAAAAAAAGCCCGCCCTTTAGTAATCGGTTCGGGTCGAGAATCATTATTATAGCCTATACTAATGATTCTCGACCCGAATGGATTATTAAAAGGCAGGCTTTTTTTTCTCCTCCTTGTATTTGACCAGGATGCAAAGCGACAGCCTGTCTTACACGAAATAAACAAAAATAGTTTTGATTTCCTATTATTTTTGTAGGTTCTACACATTGGCATGGAGGCCACGCGCGTGTGTTTAGGCTCTGGCGTTTATAAGGTTAACGGTTGTAAGATATACCTAACCATAATTCCAACCTATTTATGTGCCAATGCAATAATTTCCATATTTGTTACAGTCGCGAATAATATTTTAATCAACATACGGCCTGACACAGACCTGCAAATAGGCTATTTGACAACATCGAAAAAAATATAAAGGATGTAACAAGACCCTTAACGAAGCCGAAAGGCACTTGTTCTCCTCGTCATTGCGATCACTTTTTTGTTCTAGACCATACCTGGGAGCCTTCTAGTTACGGAGATATTGGGGGTCAAAGTTCCAACTTTTTCACAAGTTTTTTTTTTAATAAATGTTTTTACTGTGAGATTTTTACTTTAAACACCTCCACGACCCCCGTACTATTCAATCCATCCATCAGAACAATGTTTTGAGTGCGTTACATTGAGTCCTACCGTAACACGTGAATTTTCACCCCAAAAAAAAATCGTTTCCCAGCAATATTTTTTGTGTAAAGTTACCTAATTTGATGTACAGAATGCTTGGTTGACGGCTTCGTCAAGGGTCTTGTTACACCCTGTATATTTAGTCCGTCAGTTAGATAATCAAAAAACGTTGGACACGTATTTTTTTCTTTTGACACTTAATCAAAAAATTGGGACGATACAGCGCTCCAAAGTTCAAGAGACGGGGCCTGTGACGTCACTGGCTAATAAAAAGTCTTATGTAGTCTTAGTCTCATAAAACAGGCTTATGACGTCACGCGAGATTTCAACCCGCTGTATCATAGTCATTTTTATTACCCAACTACAGCAAAGACAAAAGGAAGGGTTATGATTTTAGCAGTCTAAGTTTGTATGTATTTATTTATGTATGTTTGTATTTACGTATGTTCCTCCGTAGCGTCTAAACTATTCATCCGATTTTGATGAATAAGGTTTCAATCGATTCGTTATTAACGATCGTGCCCAGTGCGACAAAAAAAACCCGATTTTAATTTTAATTAGAGCGTGATTTTTCAGTATTCGCGATTTTAGTGGTAGTATACCACACAAATTCTTGTTCGTTTACATGACAAAAGAAAAAATACGTACCCAATATTTTTTGACAATCTAACTGACGCACTAATTAGATTTATTCAGGCAAATACCCTATTGCAAAAAACCTAAGAAAAATTGAATTTGGTGGACTACCTTGGCGCTTCCTAAAACCGTAGGTTGTAGTACTAGCGAAATGTAGATGTAAGTACATTATCAACTTCCCTCTTCGGACAACAGTTTCTTCAACTCTGATCTTAAAAATGTGGCCTCTTCTACCATTTCTTCACGTGTTCTAGGTGGCTTCGATGGGTGACCGGCTTGGAACCTGAAATACATAAAACTAAGGTTTCATTTTGTAAAAATTACAACTTTCTAATCTAGTTTTGGCAACGAGTATTATGAAAAAAAAAAAAACATTTTCAAAAATCTCTTTAATGATTTTGAATTCCTTCTGATATTTTATCGTAATTTTTTTCTATTATTGCACATACTGTGTATTGTCTCTGCATCGCCCTAAGGTAGGCTGGTAGAATATGCCCAAGGCATTAAGTCCCGCCTTTGTACAGATTTTACTTGTGTGAGTCTATCTGGTAGGCCCCAACAAGATTTATCAACAAGTGCTATCACTTGTTTACATTATGACATTATTTTATACCTATTTACAATACCTAAATAAGATATATTTTGCACCTCGACAGTTTTTGATTAAATGACGTTTCTATGAAGTGTCTAGTTAGCGGGGCCCTTATGATTATTTTTATTGTTTTTGTACTTTCAGATCGCCCAATATTGCTCGGAGTTAGAAACTATTATGTACCTTACAAATAAAAATTTCGACTTTCTTCAGAAGATATTCGTTCTTTAGATAAACGTCCAGTCAGCGGGCCCCTTGACATTTTGATAAAGAAGTTCTAGTTTGTGCATAAAGTTTTAATAAATAAATATTATGTAAGTATGCGAACGTTTCTGAGTCTATAACTTCACACCTTCATGTCTGGCGGGATTTATATGGATGGGTGGGGTGTTTATATGTATAATAAGTATGTATTTACAAACAAAAAGTATCTAGGTAGTAATATCAACTATCTGGTGTCCACGACACAAGCCTCGTTGCTTAGTGTGGCACCTAGATGGCGCTGTGTGTAATGTGCAGCGATATTTATTTATTTAGATTAAACTTGGCGTACGAATAGATCACGACCTGGGCTAGGACATTATTATGCTGATGGGTGAGCAGACCTCCCCGTGGGGGGGAGGGGCGCATAGCGCTCGTATAGATACATACGGAACAGTATTTAAGGTTTATTTTAAAACACAAATGATACTTACTGGTCATGTTTAGCTAATTCTAAATATATGAGATCGTTATCAATGAAATCTCCTTTTTTTCTCGGCATTATATGGCAGTGGAGATGCTGGAATAAATATAACGGGAAATCTTATTAGTCTACACTATACAGGGTGGTAAAAAATCGTGGATCGAACGAAACAGGGAGATAGTTAGGGTTATCAGGGTAATTTTTTGATAGTACATTTTTTTACAGTAATTTCTATAGTTTCAAATAATTTACTACTCAGGAGAGTGAGAGACAGTCGCAACACCATCCTGAGAACTGTAGCGGAGAGCTATAGCTCTCCAATTGTAATTTTTCTTGCACAAAAGGTAATTGGTACTAACACTAGATAATAAGTTATTTAATATTAGGTTACTAACACTCTATGGATGTTTTTGTGTCCGAAATAAAATAAATTCATTCATTCAATAATTTTCCGTGAGACTTAAAAGCTATTGAAAAAAGTGTCAATACTCATAAATCATGGTACCTACTGTCATAAAAGCACTTTAGTAATGACGATACATTTCCTAGAATCAAATAAACAGCATTTATCGTTTTACAATAAATAAAAAATGGTATTTTCCTAAAAAACACTCAAATAATCATAACTTTAACTTTTTCTTTTTATTTAGATCAAGTTAGGGCTCTGCCACACGGATATTTTTTACTGCAAATAGACCCAACTAGCGCCCTGTTTCGTTTGATCCACGATTTTTTGCCCACGACGGAACGGAGACGATGTATGCGTTTGGGGTTTGAGGATGTTTGTTTGTTTGTGCAAATACATGTTGCCATTTTTCTCCAAAACTACTAGTCCGATTTTGATGCAGTTTTCAATTATAGTTTCGGGTTTGATTGGTGCATGTTCTTAGATAGGTGTTACGGTGACAACTCACCAGGAGGCGCTGCAGCAAACATGTTTCGTGCAAATCAAAGTTGCCATTTTTCTACAAAACTAATAGTTCGATTTTGATGCAGTTTTCAGTGATGGATTTGGGTTTGATTGGTGCATGTTCTTAGATAGGTGTTATGCTGGCAACTTACCAGGGGGCGCTGCAGTAAACATTTGTTTGTGCAAAACCAAAACTACTAGTCCGGTATTGATGTAGTTTGTGGTTGATTAGTGAGGGTACTTAAATAGATGTTAAGGTAGTATCTCACTAGAGGGCGCTGCAGTAGTATATTTTAAATTAGTTACTACATATTAAAGGGGTCATTCATTCGCGCGAATGCCCGGAGCGACGCGTTATGTTCATAAACATAATATCTATGCTCTGAATGCTCTCTAAAAAGTTTAAAATAAAAAAAAGCAAATTAAAAATTTTGAAAAACCCACGACGGTTAAAAATTAATTGAAAAAGAATAAAATAATTAAAAAACCCACAACTTATTTATTAAAACAAAAACACCAGACTTAAAAAAAATAAAAAACCCAAGAATAGTTGTCGAGGGCTGAACATTGCAAAACTAACTTCATTTCATGGCAGCCCCCGACGCATATTCTTGGTTTTTTTATTTATTTTTAAGTCGGGTGTTTTTATTTTAATAAATAAGTTGGGGGTTTTTTAATTATTTTATTCTTTTTCAATTACTTTTTAAACGTCGTGAGTTTTCCAAAATTTTTAATTTTTACCCACCCTGTATAGTATTGCATCATAATCTTAACAAATATTCTGAAGAGATAAACATGATTTATTTAACACTAGCTGTTGCCCGCGGCTTCGTTCGCGTTTTGGTCGGAAATTATCCCACGGGCAAGTTGTAAATATAGCCTTTGGCACTCGGGGATAATGTAGCTTCCTATCAGTGAAAGAATTTTCAAAATCGGTTCAGTTGATCCAGAGATTACCCTATACAACCTCACAAACTCACAAACTTTACCTTTTTATAATATTAGTATAGATGACGTCTGTCATTCATATAGAGGGATAGGTTTAATAAAAATAGTTTATTGCTTTCCATAGTACGTATAATGGGTATTAAAATACCCAAAGGAAAGCCGAAAGGCAATTTAGTCCTTTAACCTTGCCGCCTGAAAGTACGAGGTACTTTGCGTCAAATCCGGTAGTTCTGATTTTTGCAGACTAAACTTGTTTATGATGTTTACCCAATGAATAATCCAAATATGTGATCTTGAGTTCCGGACGGAACATTGTCAAAAATCAAAGAAAAGCCGCGAAAATTCGTTTTTTCAGATTTTGGCGATTATAACACTAAAGGACTAGTTTTTGATAATACCTTCTCAGGACATTATTAAAAATTTTCATATTTTTTTTTAATTTAAAAAAAAAATGCAGCGTTCTATAAAATGATAAACTTTGAAAGGCTTTATCTCGGAGACTATTGGGTTTACAAAGACAATTCTAGTCTCATATTGTAGCAAATTTAGTACACTTTAAAACTTTATAAATCATATTTTATTATAAACGTTATAAATTATATTATAAATTACCTTGACAGTTTGTCCCGCTTCTCTACCATCTTGTATCGTCACTGTACACGACTGTGCTTCGTGGACAGTTTCCATTAACTGTAACATAAGATACCAACATAAGTTTCACAATCAAAACCTAAAATCCCAAAATAGAGAAGTATTCGACACTAAATTTTGAACGCACTGCTTACCGCACAAAGTTCAAAAACCAACAGTTTTTAACGCGCTGGAATACGCTTGATTGAATAGGATATATATATATACAAGAAATACAAAACTTTTTTATTTCTTAAAAATGCCTTGTATTGGCCCATAAAAACATTGTGGTACACTTGTTTAATTCTCTAATACAACACTTATTTTACAATTTAATACTTTATGTAGCGTGTTTTTGGTGAAACGGAACGCAAACACAAAACGCATCGATTCCGGTAGTGACGTCAAAAGATATGTGTCAAAGAAACACTTTCGGTTGAAAAGTACTTAAAGTTTCACTAAAATTTTACTATAATATTGTTATTTCAATTTTTGCTTAAATAAAGCACTTACATTATAGTAAAACTATTCTACTAAGGGCAAAAAAATTGATTTAAACAAGGCAGATAGAGATAAGTGACATCAAAGTCCTGACATGAATGGCCGCGATAGTCATAGACGTTTGAACTGTCGTAGAAAATTTTAGGAGTTTAATATTATTTTTGTGCGACAAGCAGTAGTTGAAATTAACTTTTAATTATTTTCCTGGGTTGATAGTACTGCATATTATTGATTTAAGTGAAAAAAATGTTACATGGATATTCCCTATTGGGTAGATGACTAAAAAAAACTAATTAGTCCGTCAGATAGATTTCCAAAAAATATTAGATATGTATTTTTTCTTTTTTCAAGTAAACAAAATATTAACACGACACAGAGCGTCGAAAAATCGCGTGACGTCACTTGTGTGTGTTGTACTTTTTACGTACTAGTGACATCACAAGCCTTAAGCTTATTTGATGCGTTATAACTTCGTCATTTTTTATTGATTTGATAAAACAAAAAATACGTTTCCAATATTTTTCGATAATCTAGCCGACGGAGTAAATAGAATCATATATTTTAAACTCAGGAATCATGCCTTTTTTTTTCGGATGGGAAATCATCAAATAACCCCTCCCGCTCTGGGCTGAGCAGGAGGAAGTGTCAGACTTTTACTGACTAAAACCCATCCATGTTCCTTCATCGCCCTTTGTGTTCCAGGGCCGCGGTATCTCTTTCGAACAGTCCGGCAACCCTGGCAGGCATCGGTCCTTTCGGACCCCTTCCTGTTGCTGACATCTTTGTGAGGCGCGCGTGGAACACTCGCCACGGCCTGTCGTCATAAGACGGACGGACGGCGAGCTAGCCCATAGCTCACCATCCACAGGCCCGCGAGGAATCATGCCTCAATCATGTCTCAATGCTCGGCTCAATACTGAGAGTTGAAAATCCAGTGCACGATAGAAAATCATCGCATACTTACCCTTTGTACAATTCGAATGGTTCTGTAGAAGTCTGACGCCTCTTGTTCAGTCAAATCTCTGTTTCTTTCCGCCATTCTGATTGGAGCTACTAAAACGTGTCCTGGTATGACACATCTGTAAATAAATATATAAAAAAGAGGTTATTTTCGAGTTCATAATGAAATATGAACTTTGTGCGAGTTGTAGTAAGGTACAAAATGGATTATGACGTTATTTTGGAATTCAATCACAAATATAGAGTATAGTTATTGGTCAAAGAAATTCCATTCTTAGAACTCTTGAAATAAGGTTGTAGATAAATGAGCTCGCGGAATTGAGTTTTGTTAATTTATTTTCGACTTTATTTTGGTAAATAAAAACCGAAAAATCTTTTGACACACAAGTTAAATGAAATATCAATCTCATCACTCAAGAAATAAGATCAATTTTTCCATAAACCTATTTAAATCAGTTCTCTTTAAAACTTTTTCAGAAATATAGACTTTATTTCGTCTTTTGTAAGACCCATATTCCTTTACTAACCCTGAAATTAACAAAAGCATAAGTCAGCTTCGACTTGAAGAAAACACAAGTTTCAGGGACTTGGACGTGTCCGAAAGCGTATTGCGGTTGACTTTCGAATTTTTTTCGGTAAAATTAACCATATTTCTTTAACAACAAGTTCGAAATGCTTTTACTCACGTCAAATTAAAGAAAAATTTCGACTTAAAGTACACCCTATCTTCTGGAACTATATTTTTTTACTGAAAAATCGGCCTTATTCCTCACGCCATAAGCTCCAAATTCCCTTACTCACCTTAACTGTAGTACGGTTCGCCCGGAAGAATGAACCTTAAATATTCAATGTAAAGACCCAGATTCACTCACCTCAAATTAACAAAAGCATAAGTCAGCTGCGACTTGAAGAAAACACAAGTTTCAGGGACTTTGACGTGTCCGAAAACGTATTGAGGCTCGTCCGGACTGACTGCGTGTGTTTCCGTCTGCGATGCGGACGGACTCTCGACGGAATGTACGGATGGCTCTTTGTGCACAGGCAGAAGATCCTTGCGAACACTTAAACAATACAGGGAGTACACCTGTGGTCTGAAAAACAAAAAAAAAATACCTTTTATTTTCAACTATCTTATGTCCCACGGGATAGTACTACCAGGATGAAAAGTATCCTATGTGTTAATCCAGGTTATAAACTATCTGTGTGCCAAATTTCATCCAAAACCGTTCAGTAGTTTTTGCGTGAAAGAGTATCCGTTCTTTATAAACTTTCGCATTTATCATTATTAGTAGGATAGGAAGTAGGATTACTTACATAGGTAGATTATAAAGTGTGTAACAAGACCATTAACGAAGCGGAAAGGCACTTGTTCTCGCCGTCATTGCGATCATTTTTTTGTTCTAGACCATACCTGGGAACCTTCCAGTTACGGAGATATTGGGGGACAAAGTTCCAACATTTTCACAAGTCTTTTTTTTTTAATACATGTTCTTAATGTAATAATTTTACTTTAAACACGTCCACGACCCCCGTATTATTCAATCCATCCATCAGCACAATGTTTGGAAAGCGTTACATTGAGTCCTACCTTAAAACGTGATTTTTCACCACAAAAAAAAAGTCGTTTCCAGCAATAATTTTTGCGTAAAGTTACTTAGTTTGATGTACTGCTTGGTTGACGACTTCGTGAAGGGTTCTGTTGCACCTTGTATAAGGTCCCATTAAAATAGAGGTACAAATTTTTACACAGCGTTCGGTACGTTTAACCAATGATGTCCAAGCAAAAAAACACTGATTAAAGTGATTTTGCATCTATTTTAATGGGACCTTATATATAGGATCTATCTATTCATACACGAAATCTCTTAAGGGGTCATTGTACTCATCACTATGAAAAACTTTTACTATGGGACCAACCTAGAAATCGCGAAAAAAAAAACAGCTGTTCCCTACAATATGATCGCATTAACTCGTCAAAATGTACTGATTGTTTTTACACATTTATTATTTACACATTTATTTTTTTATTTGTTTACATTACAATTCTTTGTACACATTAACTTTAAGTCAGCTTTGTGAAGAGAGAGATAGATGAAAATAATAATAATAATACATAAGAAATGAGTACATAAGAGAAAGTCTGAAAGTGATGCCGGTGACTGAAAAGTTATGTGGTAATCAGTTGTTGTAGTATGGACACATAATGTCGGGCAAAGTGACATTGGGATGTTTTATCAGGAATTTCTCAGTAGCAGCCACGGAGTCTGGATTTATGCCTGGTTGAAGACAATAGGCTCGCCCCTTAATACATGGGACTAAAACATAACTAGCGGAATGTAGGTGTACTATTAGCTCTGCCTAACCCCTCGGCGATTACAGTCGTGATATTATGATGTACTCATGGCATAGACAAATATTTAGGTTACGTTGAGTGTATTATAGTTTTATTATTTTTAAGTTCATTAGACATTACATATTTATATTTGTTTATTCGTTGTCCACTTTATTTTTTATTTAAATTTATATTCGTGTCTGACCGTGGCATCACTTTGGGCCCTATCAGAATACCAGCGCTGTGACTTTTTTTTTTAAGTTACAGCACTATGCTGAGATAAGCCTTTTGGCCTCGCACAGGACCTATTTCACTGTTTTTTTTTACGCATGTTTACTTTTTATATAATTTCTTTTTTTCTTTTTTTTTTGTATTGTCCTGTGTGAGTCTAATAAATACTTTTTCTTTCTTCTTTTCATGTGCTAAAATATCTTAACCTTAAATACCAACCTCCTATGCTGAAAAACAGGCATATTCTTCCTCACACCATTGAGCTTCTCCTCGCTGATCTCCACCACCTTATAACAAGGGGACTCCACCTCGCAGTCAGCTAGGACTTCGCCCCACGGGTCTATGCAGACGGCGTGGCCGTAGGACTTCCGTTTGGCGTTGTGGGTCCCCGATTGAGCTGCTGCTATAACGTAGCATTGATTTTCTATTGCTCTGGTTCTGAGGATTAGAAAAAAAGAAAATAAATTTATTTCGACCAGGTCAAGTTGAACTTGACGGCACGGTTGGCGCAGTGACTGAGCGATTGGGTGCTGCGCTGCGTGTCGCCGGTTCGATCCCCGCACGGAACAAATATTTGTATGATCTACAGGTAGTTGTTCCGGGTCTGGCTGTTGGTGTATGTGAGTTTAAATGTTTGTTTGTTTGTTTACCCACGACACAGGAGAAATTCCTAATGTGGGGCAAAGTTTTCTTAAAGAAAAACAAATACCGTCTACACAAAAAAAAAACAGAAAAAAACTTCGTCTTTAGAAAAAGTTCCTAAAAGACCTTTTTATTATTTTTTTTGTTTTAAGTAGTATCTTATTTGTCATCGGTACACAAAGAAACATACAGGGTGTTAGGTTCATCGTTACCAAATTGAACGGGCTGAAAAAATCGTCCAAGTGCGACTAGAACTCGCGCATGAAGTGTTCCGTACCATCGTAGTAGGTGAGCCCTAAAGGGCTCACCAATAACAAATAGTAAAAATAAATTAAGAACTAAAGTTCTTAATTTATTTTTACTATTTGTTATTATAGCAGCAACAGAAATACACATTCTGTGAAAATTTCAACTGTCTACCTATTACGGATCATGAGATACAGCCCGCTGATAGACAAATTACTTAAATTACTTATTACTTACTTACTTTATTGACTTAAATTTTTCTAATTATATCTAGTTGTAAGTAAGAATGTGAACTTGCATTTGTGGTGTGAACTGTTAGTATATTTTGGTTATATATAAATATAAAATTAAACATATAATACTAATATCCCGATAGTACGATCACGTGGGACAGTTACCGAGCTAAGCTAGTACTAGAATATTATTACCTGAGTATTACATGCCAATGTGCTGCCCCGGTGTGTTGTGTAAACGCTGATGGAAACGTCAGTACTTCTGCTTTCATTATACTGAGGGATGTGCTCAGTTCCGGGAAACGCATGTCGTAGCATATCGCGAGACCTGTGGAATAGAAAATCGTAATAATGGGTGTAAAAACTACCATAACGAAGCCGAAAGGTACTATTGCTCCCCGTCATTGCGATTTTTTTTTTCTTTTGCATACCTGGGTACCTTCTACTTACGGAGATATTGGGGGTCAAAGTTCCAACTTTTTCACAAGTTTTTTTTTAAATATGTGTTTTTAATGTTTGGATTTTTACTTTAAACACCTCCACGAGCCCCGTACTATTCAATTCATCCACCAGCACAATGTTTTGAGTGCGTTAGATTGAGTCCTACCGTAAAACGTGATCTTTCACCCCAAAAAAAAAGCAGTTTCCCAGCAATAATTTTTGCGTAAATTTACTTAGTTTGGTGTACAGAATGCTTGGTTGACGGCTTCGTGAAGGGTCCTGTTACACCCTGTATACTATTTTTTTAATGTTATAACTTTACTTTTAATACTTCCACGACTCCAGCATTACTCAATGCATCCATCAGCACAATGTTTTGAGTGCGTTACATTGAGCGGTTCTCGGGTCGATCTGTAGGTTAAGCCGTGCTTGCCTAGGTTGGTCTGTGGATGGGTGACCGCCCATTACATACCGAGTTTCCTCCGTGCCTCAGAAAGCACGCTAAGCCGTTGGTCCCGGCTGTCATCTGTAGATCTTTGACAGTCGTTACAGGTAGTCTAGTGGCCCAAAAATTCTGACAACCAGTTTTGCCAAGGGGTATCGTATTACCCAGTACTAACTGGGTTGTGGAGGTCAGATAGGCAGTCGCTCCATGTAAAATACTGGTATTCAGCTGCATCCGGTTAGACTGGAAGCCGACCCCAGCATAGTTGGAAAAAGGCTAGGCAGATGATGAATTTTTGCGTTGAGATACTCATTTTGATGTACAGAATGCTTGGTTGACCCATCCAAACTTTACCTCTATAATTATAATATTACTAGCGACCCGCCCCGGCTTCGCACGGGTGCAATGTTATACATATAAACCTTCCTCTTGAATCACTCTATCTATTAAAAAAAAACCGCATCAAAATCCGTTGCGGAGTTTCAAAGATTTAAGCATACAAAGGGACATAGGGACAGAGAAAGCGACTATGATTAGTATAGAAAGATAACACTCACCAACTTTCCCAATCGGAGTATCAACCGGCGCCACAATATGTTTGCCTGGCTCACAGAAATCGCTCTCTTTCAACCGGATGTTGCGCTCCGGTATCTCAACGTCGAACAAATGCAGCTTCCGGTAAGTCTGCACTATATTACCTTTATTGTCTATGATTATGTGTGTGTTGCAGATTTTTGAGGGGAATTCTTCGTCCTGAAAAATAAGGAAGGGTTATGTTTTTCGCGCGTATCTTGGATGTTTGTTTGTTTGTTTTTTGTAAATTTATTTCTTGCCTCGTATGTTCCAAATGGCTGGATAGATTTCGACGATTAAGGTATCATTAGATTCGTCTCAAAAACCCAAGTGTCCTTATACAGGACCAATTTTTATTCAGTGCGCAAACTTTGACAAATTAAACTTAAATGAGTTTTATTAAATACCTATTTTTATTTTGATTAGTCTTAGTACAAAAAAATAAAGTTATCGTTAACGAAAAATGTTTACTTTGAAATTGATTTTATGGCCACCAAATCGCGGGCGGCAGCGCTCCACGCCCGTTTGTTTATCATGCACAGGCATCATTTACGTGGGTTACAAAGTACTGATCACCGATTTTATCTGGTTCCAATTAGACTTTTTTAAGATTTGGCCGTGATCAGGGGGTCTAAAATGGCTTCTTTATCAGAATCATAATACGAATCACGTTAAAAATTTAAAACTCTTAAAATGGACTTGTGTGATCATAACCATAAAGACCGTTTTAAGTATTTTAAATTTTTAACGTGATTCATAGTATGATTCTGATAAAGCTTCCATTTTAGGCCCCCTGAAGTTATTTGAAGAGTAATTCCATTTTTATTTTATTTTCTTGGGAACGGATTTCACCCCCGCTGCACAACATCGCCGCGCGCCTTTTGATGTTATAACGAATAGATAGTGTCTATATTTAGCTGAATTAAAGTCGGATAAAAAAATATAAAAAAGTTTTGAACAAATAATGGAAATGTGTTCTATTACTGGTACTGAACCACCAACATTTTTTTGCGCACTGCTTAAAAAATATTCCAGTATAGGTGTTTAAAAAAAATATAAAAAACACGTCTGCCGTATCAAAAAGTGTATAAAAAAAGTGAACTAAAAAATAAAAAAGACAAGGCACATCATTTTAGTGTTGAATGGCCACAAAGTAGGTACAAAATAGTGACAACAATTGAAAAGAGTATGCTAAGATAGTTTGGTCATCGCCGGTCATTTTTTTGTCCTAGACCATACCTGGAAACCTTCTAGTTACGGAGATATTGAGGGTCAAAGTTCCAACTATTTCACAAGTTTTTTTTTTAATACATGTTTTTAACGTAAGATTTTTACTATAAATACCTCCACGATCCCCGTACTATTCAATCCATCCATCAGTACAATATTTTGAATACGTTACATTGAGTCCTACCGTAAAACGTGATATTTCACCCCAAAAAAAAAGTCGTTTCCCAGCAATAATTTTTGCGTAAAGTTACTTAGTTTAATGTACATAATGATTGGTTGACGGCTTCGTGAAGGGTCCTGTTACACCCTGTATGTATGTAGTACAAAAGACTTTCGGCGTACTTTTCGTTTAATAAACGATTTGAATTTATTTGAGGATTGTGGCTTGGAAGTTTATTATAAAGAAAATTTATTTATGTTAAAATATGTAGGAGTAGGACGAGCTCGTGGTTAAATAATAACAGCTGCTCGGGTCGATCTTTAGGTTAAGCCGCGCTTGCCGAGGTTGGTCCGTAGATGGGTGACCACCCATTACATACCGAGTTTCCCCCGTGCCTCGGAAAGCATGTTAAGCCGTTGGTCCCGACTGCTATTAGATCTTTGACAGTCGTTACATGTCGTCAGTGGTCCGAAAGTCTGACATCCAGTCTTACCAAGGGGTATCGTATTACGCAGAACTAACTGGGTTGTGGAGGTCAGATAGGCAGTCGCTCCATGTAAAATATTGGTATTCCGCTGCATCCGGTAAGATTGGAAGCCGACGCCAACATACTTAGGACAAGGCTATGCCGACGATGATGTTAAAATATGTAGGAGTACAATGAAACCGTTATCAATTCCGTTATCATTTCAATGATACATGTATATGCACCAAAATTGATAAGAATTAAACAGTGTTATCATGGGGCTTTAATTTAATCCAGATGTCAATAAAAACGAATACTGGAATGCACCTAGCTATACTGACTTTAGTCCCTTTTATCGAACACTAGATTTTGCCCGCGTGCCGCGGCTTCGCTCGCGTTAATTTTCAAATTTGACAATAAATTCGGGTATGCTCTGCTTGTTGTTTGGCCGTTGCAATCATGGGCTCAGAACGGAACATTATTCTAGTACTGAAATATTATAATTCAATCATGATTGCATAACATGAAAACAGGTTTTCAGTTTTTTTAGTTGGGTTTTTGAACTACCTACATTTTTTATTTCCAGCTTTTTAGTTTAGTAACGTGAATGATTTCGCAGACGATTGCACTTTTTTTATTATACATATACCAACGATTTTTCCCTTTTTTAAACGATTTGTCATTTCGAATTACTTTTAAACATATAAGTTCTATATATTTTTGTAATCTCCTATTAAAATCCTTCATTTTGAAACAAAAAAGAAAAATGGCTGATTTAGGGCGATCGCGGACTTTGTTTTTTTTTTTTTCTTCCAATAGAGAGCATTTGGTATTGGAAGAAAAAAAAACGAACTCCACGATCACTCTAAATCCGCCATTTTCCTTTTTGTTTTTTTATTTTTATTTTAATGTAGCCAATGACACTCGCGTCACCAAGACGAATCTAACGATTTATTGTTTATCCAAACCTGTTCATCCGTTTAGAAGTTACGAGGGAACAAAGAAACGGACATACATAACACATACATACATACGGGTCAAACACATAGCCCTCCTTTTGGGTTTCGCCGCAGCCGGTTAAAAAACCGATACATAGTTACTTTCTAAAAGGCGAAGTGACATGTAAACACCAGAGTGCGAGATTTGTGCAATGGTGCTTGGATCTTTTGCAATTCGAATGACAGGGGGTGACATTGTTGGTACACATGTGTGGAATGTATAGAAAAAAAACAAAATGGCGACGTCAGTTCCCATTTTCGCCAAGCTCTAATAGATACATATACCTAACACTACAATTTGTAAGTCTTTTCTAGACACACAGCCAGGCGACTTCATTTCCAATTATTTACAGAAAGAATACAAACCTTTTCATGAACGCCGCCCATAGACAGCCAAACATTGTGCTCGGCTGCCAGTTTCCTGTATCCACCTACAGTGGCGCCCCCTATGATTGGCTCAGCAGAGTTGAATGTGTCATTTTTATTGTCACAGAGATAGTCGCAGGCTTCGGGAAAAAATAACATCTGGAAAAAAAATACATTTACAGTCAAATCTACCAATAAATCATCTGCCAAGCCTTTTCCCAACTATGTTAGAGTCGGCTTCCAGTCTAACCGGATGCAGCTGAATACCAGTTTTTCACATGGACCGACTGCCTATCTGACCTCCGCTACCCAATTAGTACTGAGTAATGCGATACCCCTTGGTAAAACTGGTTGTCAGACTTTTTGGGCCACTGTAACAGCTGTCAAAGATCTACAGATGATAGTCGGGACCAACAGCTTAACGTGCTTTCTGAGGCACGGAAGAAACTCGGTATGTTTGGGCCCTATCAGAATACCAGCGCTGTGACGTTTTCTAAATGTTACAGCACCATGGTGAGATAGGGGCCTTTTGGCTTCGTACAGGACTAATTTCGTTGTTTTTTTTAAAAAATTATAGTTTTATTTACTTTTATAATTTTGTTGTACTTGTAAATGTGTATGTGTAATTCATGTAAATGTAACCATATTTTTGTTTTATTTCGTCCTGTGCGGGCTAATAAATATACATTTTCTTTCTTTCTTTGTTTAATGGGTGGTCACCCATCCACAGACCAACTTAGGCAAGCACGGCTTAACCTAAAGATCGACCTGAGCGGCTGTTATTATTTTGCCACAAGCTCAATAAATCTATCCAGTAAAACGGTTTGTTTGAACATGCTAATCTAGCTCAATTCTTGAGAAATGTTATAAGTTACTTTACATCATGCAATGACACTTAGGAGACGAGCGAAAAGAAGGACAGTGGGTAAAACCGCCTGTATAATTCCCAAAGGAGTAGGTAGAGGTGTACTATGTCCATACATACCTGCACATCCTCTTTGGCAGCTTTGCTGATTAAACTGCTGACTACCTCCATGTTGGCAGCCTTGTCAGCGACGGAAGTCATCTGACAAACGGCTATCTTCTTGATACCGTCCATGCTACGCTTACTTGCTTGTCGAATGAAATCTAAACGCGTCACTGTTCTTAGTAGGTTTAAGTGCCAATTCTGTAACAAAAAATTATAATAAAAAATAATGGTTTTCTGTTTTTCATCTGTAATTTTTTAGGTTCTGCTATAAGTCTGGATTTGTGAGGGGTTGATGACAATAGGCTTGCCATCTATTACATGGGACTTGAACATAACTGGCGAAATTTGGATGTAGCTACGGAGACATAACGCTGCCAAACACTTTGAGGATTACAAAAAGTGAAATGTTATGATATTTTAAATGAAGTTTATATTTCATTATGACACTTTGTTTAAATAAAAATAGATAGTTCTATAAATATCCTTTAAGCACAATCTTTTTTCAACCAGAATCAGTGGTTTATCTCACCAAAAAAAAGTTCTATTCCAGCAATTACTGTTTATTAACTAGTAGCTGTTGCTCGCGGCTTCACTCGCATTTTTGGAAATTATCCCACGGGCACATTGTAAATATAGACTATGACACTCAGGGATAATGTAGCTTCCGATTAGTGAAAGAATTTTCAAAATCGGTTCAGTAGGTCCAGAGATTACATACAAACTTACAAACAAATTTTACCTCTTTAATGTATAGTTATAGAATAGATTTTACTCAATGTTTATTGTCTGGTGTACAAAATGTTCGATAATTGAGTCTTTTAACACCTGTTTGTCTTGAATGCACCCATTTTATTTAAATTATGATTCAAAATAAATAAAAATATTTTCCATTGTTATTTTGAAAGTGACAGAAAATGTTGTTTACAAGTGAAACTTATTTTTATAACGCTTGTTTTATCAATAAGACAATAAACCTTGGCAAGGTTTATTTTTTTATTGATAAAACGTACTAATAGTGTATATAATAATGAGTAAATATTAAACGGAATGCACAAACGTAACCTCTAATTTTAAGTACTGCTTACCCGCATCATACGACCTAAAAGATAGGTTCGGTAAAGAGTTTTTTGGTAATTTAAAGTTACTGTCGGTAATTTAATCAACCATACAATAATTTCTGCGATACCGCCTCACCTAATCACAAATTATAAAATGACATTTTTATGTCATTTTCACTGTTTTGACATTTTATTTTTACCTTGACACTAACGTTTAGTTTCAATGAATTTGACTTGGCAATTTCAATCATCATTAAATTATTCTAAAATTTCAGGAAAAGGTAATACTAACTTCAAAACAAACAAAAAATTTGAAAATAGCTTGGGATTTTTACTAAAGGATATTGAATCAATCCTATTTAAAAAAAAATTGAATTATGCTTGTAATGAAGTAACATCACAACGTTGTTCAAAAACTAGAACCAAAAGACATCGAAGCGTCAACTTTCAAAAAATTATGAATTTTGAAATTTATTTACCAATTTGTGTAGGTACTAATATTACGTGATTCAAACACTTTATAAAAAAAAAAAATAACATTAAAGAAAAACAAAAAATCAATTTTTAATGTTTTGCAAGAATTTGATCAAACATTCCGAATACGAACGCACATTCATATTTCTTAACGCACCATCAGTCTAGAAAAATCTGCTGATTTGTGTGTCGGTGTAAAAATAAACATTTTTCAAAATTTCTGGGAAATTTTCTTTTTTGTTCATCGGAGAAGAAAACATGACTGAAACAGGTGATAATACGGCGAACCAGGTATGGATTCAACTATTAATTAAACTTATATTCGAAAAATAAGAATCTGAGGCACTTTCTATGCAAAAAGATTCAAATCATTGCCTTTGTTGGTGTTCTAGCTTCTGCGTGTAACTTGATGACCTAAAGTCAAATTCCTAGCAATAATATAAATATTTACTACAACAGACTACTCGTAGAAACCCCCAATTCAGGAAAAACGTAAGGAATATCTTGCATATTTAAAAATAACTGGCTAACATATGGCTTAGAAACAAGAACTACACAACCAAAACTTAAAGATGCAATGTACTATGCACCTGGTTAAAAATATTACATGTTTTATAATAAACTAGTTGGTTCAATAAACAATTTTATAATGTTACCATGGCAAGTTTTATCCATTTGTACTTGCAAAATGAACAGATTGACAAATGCCGTCGCAAAAATACTGATTTCCAATGTATTGTTGTCATACATTGCCTATTTAATGATAACGTTAATTATGCTGTAAAGAATTAGGATAAGATTAACATTCTAATTAGAAATAAGTGCTCAAAGGTGGAACATCAGCTGCGGAAGATTGCAATAGTCTTAGTTAGTGTTAGTCCGAAGAAACTATGAAATTACCCGAAGGCTTGATTATTACATATTGATTATTAATGTTTGAAATAGAGGATATTGTCAAAGCTGAAGCTAAAATTAAAAAACAAATATACCTATCCAATCTGACCAAGCTTAACAACTTACATCCACATTCTGGCATACCAAAGGTTAATGCTGCATGCATTCTCTGTATGAGAAGATGCCATTGCTGGCTTTCTAAAAATGACAATGTTTGGCAGTTGAGGGTTATTGGGGATTGAGGGTTTATGCACTTTTCTACAACATTCGGCAGAAATAAATGTAATTTTTACTGTAAAAACAACCCTTTTTCCTTTATTAAATAGGAACTGGCACGGAGCCAAAATGGTCATCTTGTAATGATAACAAGTGTCCATGGAGTTTCTAAACCAGTCTTATCCATGACATCTATACTTTGGACTGGGCAACTACAGTCCATTCGGTACAGTTGCATTCGTTTTCAGAAGTACACCTTAAGTAAAAGATTTCACAAATGCTTAGGCCTAATTCCCCCAAAGAGAAGACGTGCAAAGCGAGGACGTATGGGAATCGTCTCTCCTGTGATCAGTTGATTCCTTGACGTCTCTGCTCTTCGCTTGTCTCCTCTTTTGTGGAGTCATCTATGTTAGCGAGTTTGGTAGTGTACCTAGGCCTTGTTCCTTGTTTCTAAATTATGTTATCTTTGTTTACAGCCACCTCGTCACAAAATAAAACATGACTGGTATCAAACGGACGCACAGGTAGTCATCACAATACTCGTCAAGAATGCACCGAAGGATAAAGTTAAACTAAATTATGGAGAAAGAAGTGTAAGCCATTGCTGTTATATTTTTAAAACCATTTTTAGGGTTCCGTAGCTGAATAGCAAAAATGGAACCCTTATAAATTCGCCGAGTCTGTCTGTCTGTCCGCACGTCCGTTCTGTGTATGTCACAGCCACTTTATTCCGAAACTATTAAGATTACACAGTTGAAACTTAGTAGGTAGATGTATTCTGTGAACCACTTTATGGTTTTTATACAAAAATAAGAAAAATGTAAGATTAAGGGAGGTCTCGCCATACATGGAACTGAAACTAGAAAATATTTTTTTCATCAAACCTATACGTGCGAGGTGTCTATAGATAGGTCTTTAAATGACATTGAGAAAGATAGATATTTCCGAAGTGGTAAAATGTGTGTCGTCCCCCCCTCTAATTTCTAAAGTAAGAAGAGGAAAATTCTGAAAAAAATATAGGATAGAATATAAAAAAAACTTTCAACCAATATTGGTTTGAATAAGATTTGATGTTTATTTTTTAAGATATGCGACTTTTTCATCAAACCACAGCAACAACTAAGAAAAAGTTGTCATTAACATACTATGAAAAACTTTAGTTTTGTTGTTGAATGTAAAACAATACAACTTATGAATGAGCCTTCAAAATATTTTTATTATATTGTTTGGTGCTACGGAACCCTATGTGCGTGTCATTACGACTCGCAATTGACCGGTTTTTTCTGTCTAGTTGTTACTTTGTTGTTCTAGTAATCGAAAGCCCAACTGCTGAGTAAAAATTCTTGGGTTTGATTCCTAGATTGGACACAGTGTTAATTGGTCCATTCCCATCAGGAATTTCCAAAGAGGAGCCACATTCTTATCTATTTTTGGTTCTAGGACATGCTGGTTTCGTCCCAATGATTTCTTTACCATTTCGGTAGCAATCCTAGCATGCGCCTATCTGGCTCTCTCTCTTAGTTGCAACAGCTTATTTAAATTAATAATTTTACTTTTAACGCGGCCATCTTGCTACATCATTCTCACGTAAATGTACCATCTCAACAGCAATGATGTAACCAAGGTTTTTTAACAATATTCTGATTTAAAACAGTGTCCATGGAGTTTCTTGCTCGTTCCTCTCCATAGTGATCTACGCTTTGGAATGGGCAACTGCAGTCCTTTCACAGTTATTGTGCCTTGTGACTGGGACTATAGCTTCATTTTTATTGTTGTCTTTGTTTCGACAATTTAAAAGTGCCTGTAACTAACCTACTTGAAATAAATGCTTTGATTTTTTGATCTGGGTACAACATACCAAAAAGAGAAGAAACACACCTTGTCTTGTTAGTAATTCCAAAATTGCATTTGTTTACCAAAGTATATTTTCATTTCAGCTATCCTTAACCAGTGCATTACCCGATTCAGACTCAGAATACAGTCTAGAACTGGACCTAGCACACGAAGTGATACCTAACATGTGCACCCATGTCGTCACCCCATCCAAAATAGAGGTTAAGCTACGTAAGAAGGAGGGACTGAGATGGACGCAGTTGGATGGAGATAAGAAAGAGGATAATCTTAAGGCTATACCGCAGGGTGAGTGAGATTTTATCATCTGTAAGCATTGTCACTAATTATTTAACAAGTCAGACTGCTTAGCATTAAGTCCTGTGTTCGATTCCCATGTTGGGCAACTTTGCCCAACCTGGGAATCGAACACAGAGTTCACGTTATTATGTTTTTCCATCAGGAATTTCTCAGTAGCAGCCACGGAGTCTGGATTTGTTTTGTTTATCGATGGTACGACTTGTTTAAATCTCTTGGGCCCAGTTGTGGCCATGTTAATCGCGACGTCTGTAGCGTATTTTAGGTCCTCTAAAGTGCAGGTGTTCGGACACTAGTAAGTAGGACATCGTCTGCTCGGGAGCACCACATTCACACTATGTGTCGGAAGGATCTTTAATTCCTCATTTTGCGAAATGGTGTTTACAGCGGCTTACTTGGGTGTGCAATCGGTAAAGTGCTTTCCAAACAGGCCACTGCAGATCATGTCCTGGAGACAGATGTTCCTGGGGTTTAACGAAGTCGGGAGGGGTGGCTGCTTGTCTTCCCACAGTTTGCTTCTCACCTTTTTATTTTATGCATTTATTTCGGACTACGCCCGTAGTATTAGTAACAATGGCCTTAAATACTAGTGATAGTAGACATACATTTTTTTTTCCGTGTGGAGTTTCATCCAATGTCGCAGCATTGTCAAAACCTCCCATCCATTAGAGACTCCCATCGGTATTGTAGTATCTATTTAAGGGAGAGCAAAGCAGAGCAGAGCGATATCTCTGGTATATTTATGTGGGTAACCTATTGCACCTGCCTTAAAAAAACATTTCGCTCCTTTGGTGGTTTGTCTTGAAAAGAGCCTGCGGTGAGCATAAGAAGCTCTTACGACTTATAAGGCCTACCCGGGGTCGTTGTGTAATCGTAGAGGGGATGTTGAGAATCGGGTTCTTGTTTCTTTTCGAACCTTTGTCTGCGCGTCTGACTCACAATTGGCCGGTTTTAAACTTGCTTGGTCATTTTAAACTTGGTTGCAGCAACAAAGCGCAAAGCGGCAGACCCAGAAGGAGATGGCGGGACGAGCTCGCCTCTTTTCACAAAGATTGGCGAGTAACAGCACTGGATAGGGATAAGTGGAAAGAGGGAAGGGAGACGCCTTGCAGTGGGACACAAATGGCTAATAATAAATTAAAATAATAATTGGTTTATATGTTACAGCTGTCTTAGACGCGTCAGGACCACAGCAGCCTCCGAAACTGTTCAAAAAAGATTGGGATAAGATCGAGAAGGATATAAAGAAAATGGTAAGTATTCTTTGATATCTCATCTGCGTGGCATTACGCTTGCACCACAGATATAGATAAGTACATCACTCCCGTAGAGAAGCAAAAATACTTAGATGTAATAGCCAACAAAATTTCAATAATAATCCCAGACGTTAGCATATACAGGGTATAACAAGACCCTTAACGAAGCCGTCAACCAAGCATTATGTACATCTAACTAAGTAACTTTACGCAAAAAAAAAAATGGGATTTAAAAGTCACGTTTCATTGTAGGACTTAATATAACGCACTCAACACGATGTGCTGAGGGATGGATTGAATAGTACGGGGGTCGTGGAGGTGTTTAAAGTAAAAAACTAACATTAAAAACATGTATTTAAAAAAACAACTTGTGAAAAAGTTGGATCTTTGACCCCCACTATCTCCGTAACTAGAAGGTTTCCCATGTATGGTCTAGAACAAAAAAGTGATCGCAATGACGGGGACAACAAGTACCTTTCGGCTTCTTTAAGAGTCTTGTTACACCCTTTATGCATGGTGTGCATATATGCCTACCGGATATCATATTCCCGGGAGATCAAGTATCAAACTAAGTAACCCTACATAAAAATGATTGCTGGGAAACAACTCTTCTTGGTGTGAAAAATCACAGCTTACGGTAGGACTCAATGTAATGCACTCAAAACATTGTGCTTATTAATGCATTGAATAATTATACTGGGGTTGTTTAAAGTTCTAACAGTATTCATAAAACATCTGTGAATAAGTTGGAACTTTGACCTCCAATATCTCCATAACTAGAAGGATCCCAGGTATGGTACAAAACAAAAAAATATGATCGCAATGACAGGGAGGACAAGTGCCTTTCGGCATCGTTAAGCTTTTTACACTCATTATACAGGTGTCAGGGGCCATCCTTTAAAATCACGTGAGGCTTTTTAGGGCACTTTTATAGCCTTCCCTCGCCAGTGGTGACACGTCGAGAGGTTTTAGGCTATACCCCCTTCCCCCCTTCTCCCCCTCTCAGATATCACGTGTATTTTTATTGATGAAAACTTCAGATAGTTTTAGAATTTTAATAAAAAAAAGTTCTCTGTAGGATTTTTTAGAAAAAAAATCGCTTGCTCCGCTTTTTAAATTAATTAAAAAACATTTACAGGTCACACATTAAATTCATTTTTCACATTATCCGCTCCCCTTGTGCTGCCCCCCATGGTGATTAATCGTGTTTTTTTTTTTTTTTCTTTTCTGTCCTCCTGTTCAAACCTCACGTGATTACAGGACGACCCCTGAGAGTAAGCAAGTTCTTTTTTTAATAGAGGTCTCTCTGATTCAAATGGCCCAACTCTTCACTACTACTTCGTCACTTCATTATAACATGCATTGCTGTATCATTTTCATCTCATTAAAGGAAGAACAAGAGAAACCGGAAGGCGAGGCGGCGTTGAATGCTCTCTTCCAGAAGATATACGGAGAAGGCTCCGATGAAGTGAGGCGAGCGATGAATAAGAGTTTCGTAAGTACATATTTCTAAAAATACCCCTTGAATTAGTAGCCCGCGACTTTCGTCCGCATGAAATGATTACTTCCCTATAATATATGACTGCACGGTTGGCGCAGTGTCTATGCGATTGGCTGCTGCACTGCGTGTCGCGGGTTCGATCCCCGCACGGAACAAATATTTGTGTGATCTACAGGTAGTTGTTCTGGGTCTGGCTGTTTGTGTATGTTAGTTTAAATGTTTGTAAACGCACCCATGATACAGGAGAAATTCCAACTGTGGGACAAACTTTAAAAAAAAAAAAAAACGCACCGTAGATTCTAATTTCTTAATGCCCATTTGAGCAAGCCTGTGCAGTAACCTGGCCTCCCTCAACAAACAGTAGGACAAAATGCTGTTACAACAGCCCAAATCTGAATCTTTTGACCGCCACTGTCTCATATACGTGACAAGCGAGAAATACGTACGTGAGAAATACCTAGTGGGGGGAAGTAAAAAATAAATAAATGGGATGACGTAGGCTAACAGTATCAGTATCAATACAAAAATATTACTTCCCTATTTGAATTAGATTTTGTTAATAATTTCAAGGGTTTTCATTTTTTTGCACGGAATCCTAATCCTGTTTCTAAAATAATAACCTAAGTTACTCCTTATAACGTCAACTATTTCCCAGTAAAAATCTCGTCAAAATCGGTTCAGCCCTTTCGGAGATTAGCCGGAACATATACATATATTGTTGCAAATACATTCAATATATAAATATGAATTCATTATAATATATCTTTACTGTAGTAAAAAGCTATTATTTTGAAATTCAAAAATGCAATTTTATTTATTTGTATGGATATGTCGCACCTTTCAAGGTAAACCGTTTCTGAACGAAAATTTTAAAATGTACGCAGGAGCAAAAAATAAAATGCATGTCTGTCAAACATGGTGTAAGGTGACATCCCTCCGCAGACTGCACACAACAACAACAAGAACCGTTGTTTGGTACAAGAAGTTATTTCCGCATACGCAATGTATCGTTACCGTGGCAAAACGCACGTAGCGAACGGCAAGCGCGACGACGAGTTCGATGAACTCTGTAGCTAGGCAGGAAGTGAACAGCTGATTTCACGCGTCGTATTTCAACATCCATTTTTGGTTTTTTATTTTAGCCGTATTATTTACATAAATGGAATGTTACATACAGAGAATGTAATTTTACATTGAAATAAAAGAATAGTTACTGATAAAACGATAAAAAACCTGAGAAAAATTCCGGTGGAATTAATATGATTCAAAATAAGGGGAATAGGGTGCATTTATTTTTTTATCGTTTTTCTCAGTTTGTGTTTTTTTTTGTCAGTTTGTGGAGGGCTGTTGCCTACACCCTGTACCATGTTAGTACTCGTCTCGTCTCTGCCTACTTTTTCTGGGGTTACAGCAGCGTGATGTTATGTTATTAAACTCATATTTCTTCTATTTTCAGGTTGAATCTGGAGGTACAGTCCTCAGCACTAACTGGAATCAAGTAGGTCAAGATAAAGTCGAAATGAAACCGCCAGATAGCTGTGAATTCAAGAAATGGGACTAGTATAATAAAAATATTTATATAAATAATTATAATAATAATTATAAGCCTTTTCTTTTATTTATTTCCTTTACAAATCAATTACATTTTTAAATATTCCTTAAAAAAATACAATTAAAAATATAAAAAATTGTAGCCCATCGGTATCGGGAACAGGGTCCAAGCTATACGCGGTCAGGGCTCCAGACAGAGGAACCTCCTAACAATACAGGCCGTGTCCAAGAGTACCGCTTTCTGAATCAAGCCCTTGATCCAGCTGCCTAACGAGAGCCTCCTCAGGTATTCTTCTTAGCGTCATCGAGGCTCTTGGAATAAAAAAGAGACTAAATAATATTGGAACAAGAAATTAATTTTCAAAAACGACAAATTTCTCTCATGGCCCTTCTGTTGCTTCCATTTTTTTCTCGTCTCGGCTGTATAGGCCTCCTCCAATTGCTTCAATTTTTTTCTGGTGTTCGCCTCTTCCAGCCAGTCACTTCCTGCTATTTACCCGACTGCGCCAGAAGGAGGGTTATGTTTTTCGAGAGTATGTATGCATGTATAATTGTTTGGCACGCTCTGTGGCCTGAACGGCTCGATGGATTTTAGCTTGAGAGGTGTCGTTATATTCGTATTTACTGTGACTACTTGGGGCCACGTGGCCCCCGGCCACCGTAGGCGCGGGCCTGTGGACGGTGAGCTATGGGCTAGCTCGCCGTCCGTCCGTCTTGTGACGAAAGGCCGTGTCGACGGCGCGTTCGTGTTCCACGCGCGCCTCAAAGAGAGTCAGCAAACAGGAAGGGGTCCGAAAGGACCGATGCCTGCCAGGGTTGCGGGACTGTTCGAAAGAGATACCGCGGCCCTGGAACACAAAGGGCAAAAAAAGAAACATGGGTGGGTTTTAGTTAGTAAAAGTCTGACACTCCCTCTTTCTCAGCCCAGAGCGGGAGGGATTATTTAATGATTTCCAATCCGAAAAAAAATGCCACTCTGCAATTCTCCAAAAGTAATAATAATCATTACAACATCTACGAAGTCCAAAATTAACAAAAATATAAATGAAGTGCACTTGGCTAATTACTTTCATTCCCAAACGAAGGGGCAAGGGTAAGAAACCTGAGCCCCTTCCCGCACCGGAGGAAGACACCCAGGCGCAAGCTGTCCCACCACCACCCGAAGGCCGACGCCGAGAAGAATAAAGGATTCATCATTTTACCCGTCGGGTAAGCTGTAGCAGGCTACACGCAGCTTGCCTGCACAACAAGACTTCATATTACATACATCCTGCTGCGTGGCGTGTTCTAAGTTAATATAGCACGTCGCGCAGCTAAACCACACGTATCTCTCTACATACACTGTAGACTCACAAGTGGGGGCGCGGCGCGGGCTTGCTACCCACGCCAACTCTGGGCGGTGTTACACAATACAATACCGCCCACATACACATAACGGCTTCTTAGTCCGGACCGTGACCGGCTAGCTCTGGAAGTGGGGAAGAAAGGTGCCACACATCCGTCGTAGGTGCGTCGGAATCGGCACCTTCGTCGCTGGTCGTCCCCCGCCGGGCCTCCTCCGGGTAACCGGGGGTCTCACCTGGCGGGGACAGACCGCCGAGGTGCCGTGAAGAAATCAGAATCAACCGTGAACTGTGTCGACTGCGCTGTGGGGCGCCTACTGAAAACATCACTGCCATCACCCAGGCGCCGTTGTTATACGCGCACCAGCAGGCCTAGCCTAATATAGCCACCGCCGTGTCCTCGTAGCGGCGATCGGCGGCGGCGACCTCTCGCGTCCGGCCTTGGTTCAATCCATGGTCCGGAGCGAGACGGAATGGGACGCCGTCACCTCCTTCTGCGAAGCAGTCATGTTAGCGAAGGAGGTGGCGGAACGTGAGAGGGAGAGAACCTCACGTCCCAGCCGCCGCGGGAGACGCACCGGGCGTCGGGGGCCACGTGTTGGTCACCGGCCACCGTAGGCGCGGGCCTGTGGACGGCGAGCTATGGACTAGCTCGCCGTCCGTTGGTCTTATGACGACAGGCCGTGTCGACGGCGCGTTCGTGTTCCACGCGCGCCTCAAAGAGATGTTAGCAAATAAGAAGGGGTCCGAAAGGACCGATGCCTGCCAGCGTTGCGGGACTGTTCGAAAGAGATTCCGCGGCCCTGGAACACAAAGGGCAAAAGAAGGAACATGGATGGGTTTTAGTCAGTAAAAGTCTGACACTCCCTCCTGCTCATTCCAGAGCGGGAGGGGTTATTTGATGATTTCCCATCAGAAAAAAAAGGTGATACCTACATTATTCTTTATGATTTCACTTTAACCTTTTCCAAACTTTTCCAATACTTAGTTTGAATTATTTAGGTGATACGCGAAAGTTGTCTATCCGTAGCATTTTGCTACGAACACGTAGTATTTTTAAAATCGCTGAATTTCTTTTATTTTGCCGTTCTTTATAAAAAAAAATGGTTTTTCTTCTAGGTTTAAGTCGGAAGTATGGCAGCAACAAGAAGTTGACCGTTACTAAACGGGCTGAGCTCGTATTTCAAGACATACGTGACGCGCTTTCAATAGATAAAAGCGATAAAGAAAAAATTGATTTTGGAGAATGGAAACGCCAAATTTTATACACATCCCAAATAATCACTGACACTTGGAAAAAAAATACTACATTAAACATCGGTTCTTGGCGATTTGGAAAGATAGGCTTGAAACTCGCGAAAGTGCCTTGTTGGAGGGATTTCACATTTCAGCAGCTAATGCAAAACAAACACATGACGGCAACTACATCCAAAGATGTTGGTGATTTACAAGCCAATAAACGGGGGCGACCTAGAAAACAGTAAGCAGAGTGCTCGAAGCGCACTCAACAGAGAAATAGGATGGAACTTGCAGAATCAATGGCTTCTGCATTGAGTGACCGATCTTCCGTTGAAGATACTGCTGATAGAAGTGGTACTACAGCTGCGTCAGTATGTGATGTACATGTAGCGGCACGTAAGTCTACCGCTGACTGTTATTGCGCAGAAGTAAAAAGTAAGGTACCTGAGGGGTCTAGCGGGATGAAGGGTGGGCGTGCGTAGCCCCGATTGGCTCTCCAGTCGCATTCCGTTATTTAGCTAATAATTAAAGTTATAATTGTATTGCGTGCGCGACAGTACCTTATGCGCAGCAATCCTCTCCGCGTACCGTTCAGCGCTAGACTTACGTCCCGCTACTTGTACTTTGTGGAAGCAGAGCTTACGAAGCATCAGTACGCACATAAGAAGGAATTAAAAAAAAAACCTATTATTTAAAAAATTAACTTAATTTTTTTACCTTCTTAAAAATCTGTGTTGAAAGAAATACGTTGGTAGGACACTTATATCGTTACTTTTAGGTAGGAGGTTGGGGTTTGGTGGGGGGGAGGGGGGAGGTCATAGGAACCCTCCGAGGGGAGCGAAAGTCGTCGGAGATACATAGTTTTTTTTTTTATGAGCTTTTTAAAAGTGACATATTTTTTAGAAAAATTTAGTATCGTGCCGCAGGCGGGGGGGGGGGGGGCTTGGAGGGGGAGGACAGGGCGACGATATACGACTCCATGACGCGCGCTCGCTTCGCTCGCATATTAAATAACACTCTTTGACTTCTGTCCCCGAAGTGCCGGGCCTCCGCCGGCCTCCTTCGTCGGCCTACGGCCCGGTGCCCATGCCGCCCTTAAACGATACTGCCGTGAGACGGTCGGAGTGGGCGTCCGCTTATTGAAAATTTGAAAAATGCTTTCTATTTGTATGTACTATCTACAAAAAAAATTTGAACTTCGAAATTCTTGTCCACTAATGGATATTTTATCCATTTGAAGTATTGGAATATCAAAATTCTGAATAAAGTTTTTTTGGAATTTTTGGGTGTTTCCAGTAGTAAGTGTGCTTTGCTCGCTGAACATTCCACACGTACGTTATACTCTATGCTAAAATAGTCTGTGGTGTGGTTCAAAATACTCATTATCATGTGTCATGATGTAAAATGTCACCTTTTTCTATACAATAATATCAATAATTCTGCAATTAATATCTCCGAAACTATTCATCTCCGATGGTTGAAATTTCACAAATGGTTTTCTTAAATTAGTAGGAACCTACAATAAAAATTACAACATCCTAGGTTAAAGTATCGATATAAGTGTCTAGCCGTAACGTTTTTTATGTTTAATATTGTTTAACTTTGTATAGCTGCATTATTAAGTTTAACATAAACCTATGTTTAGATTTGTTACATTTTTAAGAATAATGTTTGTTTGTAATTTGAATTTAAATTTTACTATTTAAATTTGATTACTGGGACCGAAACGTCACACAATGGACCTCATTCGAAGGCTTAAAGTCACCCAAAGGACAATGGAAACGGCTATTGCTCGGAGTTTCCTTGCGTGAACGAATCAGAAATGAAGACATCCGCAAGAGAACCAAGGTTACCGATGTAGCCCGAAGAATTGCCAAACTGAAGTGGCAGTGGGCAGGGCACATTGCTCGCAGAACCGATGGGGCCGAAAGTTCTGGAGTGGCGACCGCGAACCGGAAGACGTTGCGTTGGAAGGCCTCCCACTAGGTGGACCGATGACCTGGTGAAGGTTGCGGGGATCCGCTGGATGCGAGTTGCACGGGACCGGTCAGTGTGGCGACACTTGGGGGAGGCCTATGTCCAGCATTGGACGTCTTTCGGCTGAAATGATGATGATGATGATAATTTTAAATTTAGTATTTTTATTTTGTAATTTTGTAATTTAATATTGTTTATTGTTATTTACAATATTAAATCGTCAATACTCCAATAACATGTTTCATTAACTAAATCCCAGAAATAAAGTAGTTTGTATTTTTGTCGCAGTGCAGTGGTCAAATAACTGAAAGGTCCAATATGTGTGTCACAGTCATCATCTGCCTAGCCGTTTACTAACTATGTTGGGGTCGGCTTCCAGTCTAACCGGATGCAACTGAATACCAGTGTTTTAAATGGAGCGACTGCCCTATCTGACCTACACAACATAAACTGGGTAACATAATACCAATGTGATGTAAAGGCATCTAAATCTATACTAATATTATAAAGCTGAAGAGTTTGTTTGTTTGTTTGTTTGTTTGTTTGTTTGAACGCGCTAATCTGAGGAACTACTGGTTCGAATTGAAAAAATCTTTTAGTGTTGGATAGCTTATATATCGAGGAAGGCTATAGGCTATATATAGATAGATAGATAGATAAATCATTTATTTAGCGAACACAAAAGACATCATCACGCTACAATCAATAGGAGCTGAGCATCAATGAAAAATGTTGCAAAAACGGGGAAAATTTATTATCTTTGAGAGCTTCCGTTGCGTGCGCTGGTTAACCGGTTTAAGTTGCACAAAAATAATGTATTAGGGAATTATTCCTCTTAAAAATGTCTAAAAAAAAGTCCGCGACAGCACATGCCTATCTTTTAAGGTTGACTAACAATAACCATTTTTATGATTTTAAAATTTGGTCAAAAATAGTGCTTTATTTGCAAAGGTATTTTTACCGACATAGTATTAATCCTTATCAAAATAAATATGTTAGACATCTTTAGCATTCAATTGTGACCAAAATTGTCCTTTACACCATTCAATTTAGATGAATATCTTAGGAGATATCACAGTTTTAAAATAACTCCGCATCAAAATAATGACCCGCGCGCGCTGCGAGGTGGGCTTCATGTTGTTGGGAAAACCAATGTGATTAGATTCAATGCACAAACATTGTGGAGAACTTAGAGAAGGTTTTAGTTTTTGTTTCATTGTAATCAGTGCTCTCTATCAAAAGATTTATGAACTTAACGTGTTCAAGAAGAACTTACCATCATTGTGTAAGACACATGCAAAGACATCTATTGCACCAAAATGGTACTAATTAATAAAAATGTGCTCACAAGATAACTTTTAAATCGGTTGACCAGCTTTACAAAAAAGTTCTGATAGCAAAAAGTACTCTAGATTAGTCTACCTACATGATGCTATAACCCTGTAGAGTGTTTGTTCGATCATTTTACATGCATTATATTTTAACGGTTTAATTTCGTGCTCGATAGATGGCGCTATTAATTTTACTCCCTTTTCTGAGTCGCGGTGTTAAGTTTTCCGTGAAAGATGACCCTGGCCCGTGTCAAATGTCTGAAGCTTGGTTTATTAACCAACGAAACAAAAAGAGGAGGTTCTCAATTCGACGCGTCTATATTTTCTTATTTTATGTATGACCTTGACCACGCATAACTTTTTACAGAGAAGTCCGTTAAGCATGATCTTTTGTTTTTTAAATTGAGAAATCGTGTTTGGGCTCATTTCCTGCACCTTGATGAGAACTTTAGATCTAGCTGGAGTATGACGTCATCGAAGGTCTGACGATGGAGACGGAAGGCACTTGCAAGAGGTCCTCAAGAGTTTGCAGCAACAATAACGTGTTTGGGTTCATTTCATGCACCTTGATGAGAACTTTAGGCCTTGCTGAAGTATGACTGTCATCAACGGTCAAACTATAGAGACAAATGGCAGTTGCAAGCGGTCCTAAACAGTTTGCAGCAGGTATAATGTTATTGGGCTCATTTCATTCGCTTTGATGAAAACTTTAAACCTAACTCAGAATGACTTTCATCGAATGTCTGACGATGGAGAAGGAAAGCAGTTGCAAGAGGTCCTCAAGAGTTTACAGCATCTATATCGTGTCTGGGGTCATTTCATGTACCTTGATGAGAACTTTAGACCTAGCTGGTGTATGACTGTCATCGAAGGTCTGACGATGGAGACGAAAGATAGTTGCAAAAGATCCTCAAGAGTTTACAGCATCTATATCGTGTTTCGGCTGATTTCATGCACCTTGATGTGAAATTTAGACCTGCCTGGAGTATGTCTATCATCAAAGGTCTGACGATGGAGACGGATGGCAGTTGCAAGAGGGCCGCAACAGTTTACACCAGTTTTATCGTGTCTCGGCTCATTTCAAGAACTTTGATGAGAACTTTCGTTCTAGCTGGTGTATGATTGTCATCGAGTGTCTAAAGATGAAGACGTAAGGCTGTCGAGGGTCGCGGGCCTGTGGACGGTGAGTAATGGTCTAGCTCGCCATCTGTCCGTCTTATGACGACAGGCCGTGGTGACGGCGTGTTCGTGTTCCACACGCGCCTCAAAGAGATGTCAGCAAACGGGAAGGGATTCGAGAGGAGCGAGGCCTGCCAGGGTTGCGGGACTGTTCGAAAGCGACACCGCAACCCTGGAACGCAAAGGGCAATAGACGAAACGTGGATGGATTTTAGTCAGTACAAGTCTGACACTCCCTTCCGCTCCGTCCAGAATGGGAGGGGTCATTTGATGATTATCCATCGGTTATAGTATATAATAGGGATTTACTCCTTTTGAGAGCTTCCGTTGTGCGTGAACGGTTAAAGTTACGCAATTATCATGAATGTCGGAATTGTCCCTCTTAAAAAGCTCTAAAAAAATATCCACAATGGCCATATGTCTAACTTTTAAGGTTGACGCACATTCTCTCTAACCTCTCTTTCTTTCCACGCATGCAGACGAAGTTGCGCGGGTCAGCTAGTTTTTATAATAAAACCGATTATTAATAATATCAAAATATTATTAAGAAAATTACAGTTGAATTCAAATTGAGGACCCTTCTACTTACCTCCTGACACAATACGTGCGGCTTGAGGCGTCTAGAATATTGTGTAGAGAGCAAAATAACTACACCAAAATAATGTAATTCACGCGATATGTGTGTATATATGGATGGCCGATAGGGCCAAAAAGTTCTGGAGTGACGACCGCGAAAGAAAACGATGCGTTGGAAGGCCTCCCACTAGGTGGACCGATGACCTGGTAAAAGTTGCGGGGATCCGCTGGATGGACCGCCATTAACAACAATAGGTCCTGGTGTGACGTGTTAGTTGAACATAACCCGGGATTTGTGCAAGTTCACTTGGAGCCCAATCTAGGTATATTGAAAAAGCAACTAGGCCATACATTATCTGCTGCAAATCTTGCAGCGATTCAGCTAGATTGACCATCGTCAATCCACGTCCACTTGAGATTTGCAGATATGATGATATCTGCAAATCTCAAGTGGAAAATGTACTTGCCGTTGATGTTAATGCCCCATCCTAGTCCACGTCCAGTTCAGCGTCTTAAACACAACCTCCAGTGCGTAACAATTTCGGGAAAAGTAGGTGCCCCTGTCTCACCCCTCGACACAGTGGGATATGTTCTCCAATTCAACAATACATACTATAAAACATTCGCTTCCCGCTGTCTGTTACGAGTGATTCAAAAGGAAGGTTTATATGTGTAACATTGCACCCGTGCGAAGCCGGGGCAGACCGGTACCAAACTCGCCGGACTGAGGAAAGGCCAATTGAAAATGTTACGATTTCCTGTACCTATTTCGTCGAAGATTTGACTACAGCAGTCATTTAACTTTAAAGGTATAGCCATGCACGCTAGCTTATATGCGTGAAAGTTTTGACTAAGCTTGCAAAACCGAGTTCAGTTTTGCAGTTTGACTGTACAAGCAAAACTGCACATGCATAATCTAACGTCTATGGCTTCCTTTAAGTAGATCATATTGGAAACATTCTGCTAACTAAGCTGGCGGCACGTTTGACGCAGTGACTGAGCTGCTCCGCTACGTGTCGCGGGTTCGATTCCCACACGGAACAAATATTTGTATTTAAGTAGTTGTTCCAGGTCCGGGTTTTTGTTTGTGAATTTAAATTTTTGTGAACTCACCCACGATACAGGAGAAATTATCCTATAGTGTAAGGAAACATTTTTTTTAAACTAAAGCTAAGAGAATAATTATTCATTCGAGCTACACTGGCTTAGCCTTAGAATCAATTGAGGACAGTTATTGCTGTGTAACGGAATTCCCTTGTTCAACAATATTTATTACTGAGCTATTGGCTGTTCCTGCCAGGGTTGCGGGACTGTTCGAAAGAGATACCGCGGCCCTGGAACACAAAGGGCAAAGGAAGGAACATGGATGGGTTTTAGTCAGTAGAAGTCTGACACTCCCTCCTGCTCAGCCCAGAGCGGGAGGGGTTATTTGATGATTTCCCATCGGTAAAAAAAAAAAAAGCTTTTGGCTGCTGCGCTACGTGTCGCGAGTTCGATTCCCGCATGGAACTCAAAAATGTATGGCCTACAAGCAGGGCCGTCTTTAACTAATTGGAGCCCCTGGGTACTTGAGAATACGGAACCCTTGTAGGATGCAAGAGCGAGTTCGAATTTGTGGACATCCGCCTCCGATATGTTAGGTTTTCTTGTGACAGCTCATACAAAAACGCGCGCCTGCATGAGTGGCGCGTGGAGGCACTACGCCGGGGGGTAACTCCGCTGCCGCGGCAAATTGTCGCTCAGCGGACAGACTTCCGGCGCGATCTCATGGCGACATCGAGAGAGCGACTGTCGCAACCCCGTGCAGGGCACGCCACAATCGTGGCGATAAGTCTCCTCTTTGAGGACTGGCTTGAGAGGCGCCACAGCGCCCTCACCTTCCGCCTGACGCAGGTCCTCACCGAATATGGTTGTTTCGGGAGGTTCCTGCACCTAATCGGGCGGGAAGAAACTCACCACTGCGAGGATCGACAGGAGGACACGGTGGAGCACACTGTGCAGGTCTGCTCCGCGTGGGCGGAGCACCGCCGTGTCCTCGTAGCGGCAATCGGCGGCGGCGACCACGTTTGACCACGAGGAATTAATTTTCCTCGTGGTCAAACTAGTCAAATGATCCTCCCTGTATCAACGTCAAGTTAAAAATGTGTACAGTCATTCATAATTAAATTTAACAGACGCCAGCGCATCAAGCTACTACAATCTGTCAAATTACTTTAATAGATTTTCAACTTTATCGCCAAACCATTAGGTTGATTGGGAAAAATTTACAGTTTCGGATAGGTTTATGCGTTGCTGGTTAAGAGCGTTGACGTCGTCTTCTTCGTCGTCAAATGACTGAACCGATTTTAATCAAACTTCACACGCATAAGCAGGATACAATATATGCCTAAAAAGTTGACTGAGAACATTTCCGCAATGTCTTTAAAAAAAAAAGATTCCTAATTGGAAATTTCTGTTTCTATGGAAAATCTAAAATCGGTCTAATTGAGCTGTAACACTATTTTTCGAAAATGTTCTCGATCAACTTTTAAGGTTCAGTCATTTCGAAAACAAATGAGTTCATAGTTTGTATGAAATGCCGTAAGAATTTATAACTTAGTGGCAAGGTACAAGACATGCACACATAGACAGCACAGGAGTCCCCTTAGTTTAACCCCAGAAGCTAAGCGCCAGCACGTATGGGGACGTTTTATAAGCTAATAGCATTTTTATGGTACAGTTTTGTAGCGGCCTCTACCTAATTCACGATACGCTGAGAGGAAGAAGCGTCCTCTACCTGTAGAATAAAGTTATTGTCTGTCTTGGTACTCGCTGTTCTCTGTCTGACTGTTAACTGCTTATGAAGTCGTAAAGGTGTCGCTACGATCGCACAGGAAATGGTACTGAAATTTATTGGTTCTCTCTTTTTAACGTTCCTGAAAAGTGTATTCGTATCTCTGTCTTAAAATCAATAATAAGGCGTCGCACATATAGACAGTTGAACGTCAAACAAATGCTGATACCCAATGGGGTAACGCGATACCAGTATGTGTGAAAATCATACATCCTTTTCGCTCACTTATGAAAACCCGTTAAGGCATTTTCGTGAATATCAACCTTTGATATTTTATTAAAGAAAAACACAACACTAAAATAAAAAATACGACAAGAAACTTCATTCCATTTTATTACCATTCAAATCTTCATAATTGATTTAGTTATAGCCAAATTTCCGGAAAAAAATCACAAAGTTGAAATCCTACATCGCGCAAGTAACATTTTCGCGTCAGTTTTGTACGGGACTGAATTTCATGTACCTCTGTCGGGAGGTCCGTAGCTACTCCGGAAACCGGTTTGGCTAGGAGCCGGTCTAAGTCCTAGCCACCAAAAATGATGAAGCTAAGCAGAAAGCAATCATGAGGTAATAATACAATGTCAAATGTTGATAAAGAAACTGATAAAGAAGAGACTTTGGTCTCAACCCCACGGCAGTAGCTACTTAGACCTCCTTTTGTTATTCAAATCAAATCGTTTATTTGTGATCATGGGTAAGATGCAGGCGTTCATTACATAATTATATACTAATAATTTTCATGCTCAGCCACTTGGGCATACAAATTATTAAATAACTTAATGAAAAACTGAGTCTAAAATTCTAATGATTTGATATAAATTCCATTTCACATTAAATATAAATTACATTATTACTATTATTCATGCATGACAAACACAAGACAATCAACAAACAATACATTATCGTCAAGCGGACATGAAACATTTAAAAAGTTCTAGTCGTCAAAAATTCATCAACAGAGTACTAACAATTTTCCATAAGAAGTTGGAACAATTTATTTTTAAATATATTAATATTTTGGTTATTAAATGATACAAAAAGAAAAACCCTTGCGAGGATTCGAACTCGCTGCGGAAATTTATTACATCCGCTGTGACGGTGAGTACCGTTTCAGTAAAACAATGATGTTGATAAATTCCAACGTCAGTTGTCTATTCACTCATAAACATAAATATTAAAAAATACGCCTTTTACCCAACAGTGTAGTGAGAAGGCCATCTGCTGCGACACTTACATACTCCTTTGGTCCGGCAGCAAGTTCTTGACCTTTTTGAGAACTTCGCCAATGAGGGCAGAGTATGTCGTAATTCCTATAGTTTCTTCAATTAATTTATTAATTATAACGGTTGTTTAAAACCAATACAGTTACTAAAATTTTAAAAAATAGAAGAGACAATTAGAAAACATATTAAAATATACAGAATAACAAAGCAAAGCAAAATTTGAAGTGAAAACAAAAGAAAGAACAACACTTTCATAAATTCCTCTCACAGTACTTCTGACATACCAATGAAATCTTCGTTCATCCATCCGCAAACAGACATCTGTTGGATTAGAATCCAAGAGATCATTAAGCGCGGCCAGAGTGCGAGGAATTGGTGACTTAGCACCTGTGTGTACTTTATACCACTCACGAACAGATCGGAGTAGGTAGTATTTTAATAATTTATTTATTTAACATTTAAAGCACATAGTACAGAGGCGGACATAATGCCATAGGCATTTACCAGTCAACCTTTGGGTGATGCAGAGAGGATATATAAAATACTATAAAAATATATCAAAATACTATACATTTATATCAAAAAATGTATAATATGTGTAAATAGACATTAACACAAATAAATTAAAATAAAAAGACATACAATGGAGAAAACATTAACGTTCTGACGAAACTGCCAGCAGTATTTATTTGCCTAAACGTCAAGGGCTTAAAACAGCTTTATTTCAGAACTTAAAAATCATCCCGAGATTTTGTAGGGAGGTATTCGCAACGTGTTCATTAATTACTTAAAGTTTAGGCAAATAAGCTGTACCTTTCCAATCTCTGGTCGTGAACATTAAAATGAAATCAAACAACCAATATTTTTTTCAGTTTTTATTTCAAATCTACGACTAGAAAACATCACACACACTGAAAACATTACTTTAAGTAGGTACATATTACTAATATCCTTATCTTATTGCTAAGTGGTATTTACAAAATATTTCTTATAAGACTAGATTTATTAACTTTTGATACGAAAGACAAGATAAAACTTAACCAAAAAAAAAATGTTTTAGAAAATTTTCAGTAAAATAACTTTGTCCCATTTGGGTGGCAATAGCGATGATGGCGCCCAATCGGGACTCGATTATTGTTAGGTATAGTTTTTTTGTTTTCAAAATTACGGTTTGTTATAGTCCCAATATTTAAAAAAACTGAATAGTTGTTTTTTTGTTTTTGTTAGCCTATGTAGAGTCCCACTGCGGGGCAAAGCTCTTTCTCCTTCCAAACTTCTCTATTATAAGCGATCTCTGATTATGTTAGCCCCGCAAACAATATCAGATCCTCACACCACCTTCACCGTGGTCAACCTTGATGACGATTTCCTCCATCAGGATTATTAAAAGTATTTTTTTTTCAGATAATCGAATTCAGTCCCAGTTGGGTGCCACTTTAAATAATGGCACCCAAATGGGATGGGTAACAAATTGTTTTTTTTTTCGAGTATCACATTTTGTTGTCCTTTGTTTGTAAATGAGATCACATTAGGTTTTTAATTTCCAGTTGTTGTGGCAACTTTGTAAAAGTGAATTAGGACGTCAGTGTGATGCACACTTTAAATGTTTTCTATAAATCCCAATTGGGCGCCATTTTAAATTAATCGCAATTGGGCGCCATTTTCTATTAATCCCAATTGGGCGCCATTTTCTATAGTATCTTCTTATATTTCAAAATGAGTGTTCTTACTAGATATACATATACTAGATAACTCAGTTAACAGAATAATAGTGGCTTTACTGACAGTGCTGGGATATCTTTTAATCTGAATTACATTAATCGCGGAGGGTATAGTTTTTTTTTTGTCACTACAATGTGGCTTTCCATAGAATTACAGGTTAGGTCAATTAATAGGCTAACAACAAAAGGTGACACCAACACAAATGAATAAATACAGGCGCACTGCTGGTTTCTCAAGGTTTAGTTCAGCGCGAAAAATTAAAATTCAAACAATGCCATATTATCGAGGCAATTATTATTTCTTAATTGCTTTATGAATCGCTTTTGTTAGTGATAAAGAGAGTATTTTCGAAAATTAGAACTAATTATTAGTCCTTTTTGGACGCCAGTTTATATTATCTTGCTAAACTATTATTACTGCCAGCAGTAATCACTTTTTATCAGACTTACAATGATCGCGGAAGTTTTAGTTTCAGGATTTTAAAACTCAAAAGTAGTTTCTCGTGGGTTTGAAAAATGTTTGAGGCCCGAAATAACTCTTCCTATTCTGATCACTGATTTAGCTCGTGGTTAAATAATAACCAGTGATCGGAATAGGTAGAGCTAATGTACCTAAAGTTCAAGCAAGGAACAGAAACGAAAAATGTTCCTTAAGACAATTTTTTTTTCCCGAATATTTTTTCTGAAACTCGGAAATGGCTCGGAATTAGTTAAGTACATTTAATAATAATGTTATTTAATAATCAGTACAGTAAACTAATTGAATTTATTATTTTTCCTTTTTAACCGACTTCGACAACAAGGAGAACGTTCTCAAAAAGTTACATTAGTTAGTTGTTTACGTTTAGTTCCAATAATTGTACAAAATGAATAAATGGTATGATAACTAATCCTTTTTTTTACCTTGTTAGTTCTAACTATTGAAGCTGGTATGAAAATTAAATTAGCTTCCGCACTTACTTATGGCGTTCAAACGAAGATAAGGAGATTTATTTGGAGGACCTTTATTTGTTAAACAATAAAAACCGTGCACTTTTTTTTTTAAACAGAAGCAGCAAATGAATTCGATAGTTGTTTTACTTTATTAATTTTAGTTGTACTTAAGTAATGTGAACAAATATTCCGAAAAAAAAAATTGTCTTAAGGAAGTCTCCACTTTCGTTTCTGTTCCTTGAACTTTAGGTACATTAGCTCTACCTATTCCGATCACTGATAATAACAGTCGCTCGGGTCGATCTTTAGGTTAAGCCGTGCTTGCCTAGGTTGGTCCGTGGATGTGACCACCCATTACATACGAATTTCCTCTGTGCCTCGAAAAGCACCCTAAGCCGATAGTCCCGATTGACATTTATAGATCTTTGTGGCCTGAAAGTCTATCAACCAAGGAGTATTGTATTACCCAGTACTAACCGGGTTGTGCTCATAGGCAGTCGCTCCATGTAAAATACTGGTATTCACCTGCATCCGGTTAGACTGGAAGCCGACCCCAAAATAGTTGGGAAAGGGCTAGGCTAAAGTCTAGGATGATGATTGATTTATAAAAATGAGTATTAAATGATATTGTATTATATTATAAGCAATCCTAGAATATCACCCCTTATTACTTCCAGCAGTAAACAGATCTATCGTTGCCTTACTGACACCACTAGGAAAACTCTGCACCCGTCCTTCCATGATCGTGGATATTTCGCCAGAACTGGACTGAAGACCATTTCTGACTGGCGGGACTTTCTTGCCGTTGACTAGAAGACCGTTGATTTCTGTCGTGTCTGAAATGGAAAAAAAAGAAATAGAAGCTATTGCCTTCGCACTGAAACTTATGGATATGTGTATTCCCCCCGTCTTAAAGTAACCTATGGTGCACAGACTTGGTCTTTGACTAACACCCAGAAGTCCAAACTCAAGGTTTGCCAACCAGCAATGAGCGCAGTATACTAGGTGCAAAATTAACGGATCGTGTTCGAAATACTGCGCTCTAAAACAAATACAGCTGACGTGGCTCAAAAGGCTGCCCAACTCAAATGGGACTGAGCAGGTCATGTCTGGCGAATGCCGGAGAAACTGTGGGCCAAAATAGCAGAAACTGATGCATTGACACAGTGAGCCGGGGTCGCGGCAGGCCACGAAGGAGGTGGCGCGGAGGTGGTGGACTGGACAAGTTCCGTCCGAACTGGAAGGTGGACGCGCGGGTTCGCGAGAAGTGGGAGGAGCAGAGGCAGGCCTTCGCCCTGGAGTGGGACAGAGGACAGGAAAAAAAGATGCCTTCGGGCTACGACAAGCCTGCTCCCGTAGAGTGCGATAGGGACAGCTGCAGGTCAGACCGATTGTATAACGAAAATTTGACGAGATCGACGTTTCGTTTTCCGCTTTTATCTCCTCGAAAACTGAGCCGATTCAATTACTTTTTACATTCAAATTTTAAGAAAGAGTTAGAGTTATGTTATGTTAAAAACTTTTCGAATTTGTCTGGTACTCGTAGTCCTCTAATCACGGCCGTAAAAATGGGGCATCTTTTGTCATTTTTGGAGGGTTGAGTGGGGGAGTTGCTGAATTTTTTTTTTTTTAAACTTTCAGCATCAGCTCATCGTGTTGCCACCATTGCATTCTATGTAGAATTAAATACTGATCAAAACAAATCCAAACACGACATAACTGCTATAATTTTTTCTAGTACTAGTGTGCTGGATATTTTGGCTGCAGCATCAGCTCATTGTGTTGCCACGTTTGCATTGTATGTAGAATTAAATACTGATACTGATACCACTTTTTGCGTCGGGGGTTAAAAAGGAAATGACAGGGGAGGTGTCATCAGATAGACAGTCGCTCCATGTATCCAGTATTTTACTGGTATTCAGCTGCGCCTAGTTAGACTGGGAGCAGACTCCAACATAGTAGAGACAAAGCTACGCAGAAGATGAGGTGGCAAATTCTAGAAACAATTTCTCAATAATAACGCTTCACCAGATCAATAAATGAACCTGTTTAATATACAATAAATTTAAAAAATTTAAAATCCACAACTAGGAAATGGCTGCACCAATTTTAATAAAACATGTCTAATTGTAATATACACATCATGCGCTTTCATTTGATATCCCACTTGGGTATATTTAAAAATATTCGATTTTTCATACCCACTTTCATACCCCATATCTAGTAAATGGCTGCACCGATTTTGATAAAACATCTATAAATTGCCAAGAAACTAGCTTTCAAATAAAAAAACTGCATCCATATCTGTTCACTCGTTTAAGAGCTACGGTGCCAGAGACACACGCATAGCGGTCAAACTTATAACATCCCTCTTTTTGCGTCAGGGGTTAAAAAAATACTCAACGAATGTGGCTTATCACGCTTATTATGAACAAGAAAAGCAGCAATATTTAAATAGGTACCTTCATCAACACTCTTCGGAACAGCTTTCCTCTGCATACCAACAATACAAGGCCCCTTCGCCAAAGACCAAGAGGGCACATTCTCCTCCCTCTTTATAGGCTCCAAGATATTCCTCCTTGACCTCATAACATTAGGTAGATCACCCCTATTCACATCCTCCAAATTATCCCCTGGCAACATCATCTTATTTTGAACTGGCAACATAGCAGGTTCCATTTTTGAAATTTGATTTTCAACGGTAAAAATCTCTTTGGGAGTTTCGTCTTTTGATATTACAGGTTTAATGTCTGCTGAGGAATTCGTTTCAGTGCTATCTTGAGAAATGAGGTGGTGTTTTGGTGATATGGAGTCTATTCTCTTTGGTATGTTCTTTAGTTTCGGTATCTGGTCTTCTAAGGACAGGGGAGGGGCAGTGGCCATGTATTGGCTGTACATACTACCTATTAGTTCTTCAGTGCGCCTGGAAAGATGGAAATTAAATTTGAGTGCAAGAGTTAAATGTAAAAGGAGAAAACAGTTCAAAGGTTCGTGTTTTCTTGCAAAAAAAAAATGTAAAATATGTAATATGTAACGGGTAAAAAAAAACCCACAGAACTACCAAGCGATCCAGTAGTACCACGAGGAGTTTTTTTTACCCGACTAGCTTTTGCCCGCAATTTTTACAATTAAACTCATAACACACTAATAATGTTTCCATAACAATATAATTCAAACATGATTCGAAATACACGTGACGACAACTATTATCATAAGAACTTTATTGTTGTTTTCCTCGGGAACAGTACTTTTTTTCGGGATGAAAGGTACTCTATGTCCGTTTCTGTACACCTGACAACAAATATGCAAAATTTCAGGATGATCGGTCCAGTGGTTTAGGCGTGAAATGGTAACAAACAAACAAACTTACTTTTGCATTTACAAGATTAGTTAGGATATGATGTACAAGAAAGATCAGTTAATCAATAAGGTAGTTCTAAAACATACAATTGAAGGCCAAACATATTTGTTTTCGTGGAGGAATGAAAACCATGACCGTTGTAGCATTGAAAGCAATCGCACAAAATCTGCAATATGCAAGAATTATTCGATTACACACGTCGACGTTATACCTAGCTGCCTTTAGGCGACTCCTAAAAGAATGTGTAAATGAAAGCAAACTATTTTACGCTTGTAAGCTTGGTATGTATCTATTTATCAACGGATCTATACAAAGGACTCTTTGAACGTAATTTTCACCCACGTCAAAACATCGGAAGGACTCTTTGAACGTAATTATCACCCACGTCAAAACATCGGATTGAATTGAAACTTCGCACACTTATAAAGGACCGATGACGATATAATAATTTAAATTTTCTGATTATCCTGATCAGGATCTTCAGGATTAACGATTAAACTTCTGAGGTACTAAGGCGTGTACTGAAGCTTATAAGGCTTATTTTTAAAGTTAATTCCAACAGTGCAACATTTCTTAGGCATTTACTTATTAATCATAATCATTTATTTATGTGCACAAACATGAGTACAATACATGATACAACAACAAATTGTCAGCATGCAAGAGATATTAAATTAAATATGAAAACTGATCATAACGTTTGCCTTCTCTATTTTTATACGCAATTGTCACTACACTATCATCGGCAAAGTGGCTCATAGGTTGTTCTGTGGACTTAGGCAAGTCATTAAAATATAATGTAAGCAAAGGAGGTCCCAGAACACTTCCCTGTGGGACACAATACCTAACTTCACGTTCTTGCGACCGATGTGACTCTTCTCGTTTTGTAGTTAAGTTTACCCTACTGACTTCCATTATTTGCTTTCTGTTTTGAAGATATGACTCAAATATTTGTAGTATATTACCTCTAATACCATATGCTTCGACTTTCTTAAGTAATTATTAATATTAGACGTGAAGAGACCTCGAGTAGAAATATTTACTTTAATAATGTTATTATAAAACACCAAAAAGTGTTTTTACCTAGTAAGCGGTATGATGACTGTCTGCGGCGGCGCGTTTGTTGGATGGTAGGCGTTGGGACCGAAGCCGTCAAGAGCTGAGTTACCTGTCACCTGCAAATAATAAGGTACAATTTAGCATAATCAGCCTATAATGTTCCGACTGCTGGGAATTCGCCTTTGAAGGTGAGTGATAGCTATAATCCAAACAATCATAGACCTCACTCTGGCATCGGAGGGTGCTGCGGCTATCGCCACCGGCTGGGAGGTCTCCAAGGAAGCCTCCTGCTCGGACCACAGGTGGATCCGCTTCGACATTCAGGTCTGTGTAATACCAATACTGCCACGGCGCAACCCGCGCAACACTAACCGTGCTGCATATACACGCACCCTCGAAACTAAGCTCGCGCCAACAAACTACTGGATGACCTACGAGGACACGCCGCAGATCGACGAGCGTGTAAGTCATCTCACGAAATCAATGCTAGACAGCTACCATTCAGCTTGCCCGGAAACCACTCCGCCCACAACACCAGGGAAGCAACCTTGGTGGGGAGCGGATCTGGAACGCAAGCGCGGGAAGGTAAGGGCTGCCCTAAACAGAGCCATGAACACATGTGCTGACGAGGATTGGGATGTGTACTACGCAGCCAAATCCGCGTATAAAAAGTGCATTAGATTCAGGAGCTCCACCGGATGGCGGAAATACTGTGGCAACATCGAATCCTGCCAACAAGCAAACAGGGTAAGGAAAATATTGGCACAGCAGAACCCGGTTGGGCCCGCCGTTCTCCGAAAACCCGATAACACACTTACCACTTCACCAGAAGAGGCGACGCGCGTCCTTATTGAAACTCACTTCCCAGGTTGCGCTTTCGCACAGGCCATTGACTGGTCAGAGGTAACTCAAACACCCTCAGCAAACGACTGGCGCTACGCACGCAAAGTGATAACACTGGAGAAACTCCAGTGGGCGATCCGGTGCTTCCATCCTTACAAGGCGGCCGGTCCGGACGGAGTCTTTCCCGCCGTACTGCAGTGGGGTGGGGCCTCTGTCGCCAGCAGACTGGTACCCATAATGAGAGCGTGCCTGGCCTTTAGACACGTTCCCAAAGGATGGAGGGAAGTGAAAGTTATATTCATTCCTAAGCCAGGTAAGAGTGACTATACTAACGCCAAATCCCACCGACCGATCAGCCTGACCTCCTTTCTCCTTAAAACCATGGAGAGAATCTGCGAGAGAGATCTGAGGGATGGCGTTTTAAAAACGATCCCACTCCATGCGAATCAGCATGCATACAGCTCGGGTAAGTCTACTGATTCCGCTTTCCATCTAGTGGTCGGCCGGATAGAAGAAGCGATACATCAGAAGGGCACCTGCCTGGGCACTTTCATAGACATCGAAGGGGCCTTCGATAAAACTAATTTCTCCAGCATCAGCACCGCCCTCTCCCGACACGGAGTAGAACAGGTACTGATAGACTGGATTACTAATATGTTAAGCAAACGAGTGGTTCGCCTTGCAGAGGATCAGCAAATGGCCATGATAGCCCGAGGATGTCCCCAAGGAGGAGTACTATCCCCTCTCCTCTGGAACCTGGTGATTAATGATCTTATTACCAAACTCAACGCGAATCATTTCTATACTATAGGGTACGCCGATGACCTCGCCATCCTCATCTCGGGGAAAGTGACGGGGACAATCGGCAATCTCACTCAACAGGCACTACGCATCGTTGAAAGGTGGTGCAGAGAGTTCGACCTCTCGGTGAATCCCATGAAAACTGAACTAGTTATGTTTACCCATAAGCGTGTACTAGGCCCCTACTGCCTACCCAAACTTTTTGATACAGAACTCCAGTTAGCTGACGAGGTTAAGTACCTAGGAGTCATCCTGGACAGTAAGTTAAACTGGAGCAGCCATCTTGACACCAAAATGAACAGGGCCTGCATCACCTTTTGGCAATGCCGGAGGATGATAGGTAAGAAGTGGGGTCTATCCCCCAAAATTATACTTTGGTTATACTGCGCGGTAATCCGACCCATGATTACCTACGGGGCAGTGGTCTGGTGGCCCCGGACCAAACTAGCTACAGCCTCCATCAAACTGCAACGCTTGCAAAGGCTTGCCTGTATGGCGATAACAGGTTGCATGAGGACTACTCCGACAGCAGCTCTCGAAGCCATGTTGGGGCTCCCACCGCTCCATCTGTTCATACAGCAGGAAGCAACGATGACGGCAGTACGCCTTAATACACTCCAACTCTGGGGTAAGAAAGAAACTCAGCATACCGCAGTACTGGAGGGATTCTACAACGAGTTCCCCCTAGCGAAAGCAGCAAACGATCGGATACCCAAACAGTTCGTATTCGATAAAAAATACAAAATCCAACTCCACGAGGTCCACCGCTGCGAAGGATTGAGCCCCGCAGAACTGCGGATCTTCACGGATGGATCTAAAACAGGTACTGGCACTGGAGTTGGAGTCTTCTCTGAGGATCTCAACATCCACATAGCCACACCACTGGGGGCCCACAACACGGTATTTCAGGCAGAATGCATGGGCATTGCTCTGGCAGCTTCAGCCATCTTAGCCAGGGAGGTTGTGGACCGCTCTATACGTATACTCTCAGACAGCATGGCGGTACTGCTAGCACTAAACAACCACACAGTCAACTCTGGGTTAATACACGAGTGTCATCAACGCCTGAACCAGGTTGGTAATCTCAATAATATAACCATCCAATGGATCAAAGGACACAGCGATTCTCGAGGCAATGACGCAGCGGACGGACTCGCTAGAAGGGGATCGAGCATGGCAGCAGTGGGACCCGAACCCATCGTGCCACTCCCTTTCGGGTACCTACGCACACTGGTAAGGAAACGAACCAGTGAACAACACCACAAGCTGTGGCTAGACCATGGTGAGTGCAGGCAGGCCAAGGAAGCACTTCCTACTATCGACGGCCGCTTCACCAAACAAGCGCTTCGGCTGACCAAGCTACAACTGCGCACAGTTACAGCCGCCATCACTGGACACGGCTCTTTTAACAAACACCTCTCTGTCATAAGAGTCACAGACAGCCCCCTGTGCCGAGCCTGCATGGAGGAGGACGAGACGGCAGCCCACGTGCTTCTGCACTGCTCGGTGGTTGCAACATACAGGGCAAAGTACTTCGGTAACCCAGGTACTCTCTGCGAGATCGTCAGCAACATCAAGGCGCTGCTGGCCTTTCTCGGGGAGCTAGGGTGGATCGAATAAATTTCCCACCCGCACGCAAAATACGCGCTTAGACGTGGAGTTGCGGACACCAGCCCGCTATACAATACAATACAATACAATAGCTATAATCCACCACGCGGGCCCAATGCGGGTTGGTAGATGTCACATGTCTTCGAATTTTTGGTTCTAGGACATGTCGGTACCTCTCTATATTGCGCTTTACCGTTTTGAGAGCAATGAAGATGAAATAATGAGCCATTGGGCAACTACCGCTTAAGCACAATTGAAGTATAAAAATCATGGTTTTACTGAAAGCTTCTGAATTGTCTTGGCTTAGGTATAGTGGCTCACGTGAGTCAATAACTAAATCAGTATAAGTTGGCCTTGCTTCTGCTCAAACTCCGTACTACACTAAGTCAGCTAAAATCAAAGTGTTTGAAAAATACAGGGCGGCAGGAACACAGACGCTAAAACTGTAACCACGTATTCAGTTCATCACACGCCTTACGCCACGCCACGCCACACACGCTCCACCACGCTCACGCCTTTGTAGAACGAAGGAGGTCGCAGCTAGACTTAAAGCGTAATGACCTTAAAGTTAGACCACCTGCAGCTATACCCTACAATTTCGTCAATGGTGTTCTGACATGTCCGCTTTGTGCTCAGAGTTTCGGCCAGAGTTGGATATGCTAGCCACTTGAAGGCACATGATAGAGCAGCACACCAAAGCTCTCAACAACCTCCTTAGAAAGAAATCGGCTAGATGGCATCATCGTCACATCATTCTAAACCAATGTGGGGCACATAGAAAATTTTTCATTGGTTGTTAAAAATAACACATTCAAAGCAAGAGTGAACAGGTATCTTCTGGGCACGCTCGTTCCATCATAGATCTCATACATCGCTTTCCACCAGGCGTGATCGAGGTCAAGAGCTGCCCGCGTAGGATGACTACCGTAGAAACGGGTTTTGTCGACGAAGAAACGAATTGAAATGTCATTTTATGACAGATTGTGGAAAGATTTCTATCGTCGCAAACATGGCAACGTCAGAAATGTATGAAATGAATGACAAGACATGTCAAATTGTATAGAAAGAGCTTTGTCGAGTCTTGCTAGACTAGAGATAGTACTGCCATGCTAGGGGGCTGGGACCATTTTGGAATTTAAAAATAAAACTGCAATTTCTATTCGGTTAAAATGAATGGAACAGCTGTACAAAGTTCAAATACAAATTCAAAATAATTTATTATCAGCTCTTCACAAACATAACTTATTATGTACACACATCAACAGAATCTAGGGATACCTACCTACGAATTTATAGTTTAAAATCTTTTTAGTTTCCATAAAAAGTTTATAAACAGGTTGAAACCTCTTTTATTCTATTTTCAAAATTTTAAATGTAAATAAAAAAAAAAACAAAAGAAACAACAAATTACGGCGGCAAAGTTGTTGGTAATTCGTTACGTTAAGGAAAATTAAAATTATTTATTAATATTAATTAATGAAAAGGGATTAAATTGTTTTTCTTTTTTAATTTAACGTGCCCTGTGAGCTTTAAGAGTCATGTCACGTCGTCATATGAGTCGAGATGAAATGTTACGAGCCGTCGTTGCTGAGGCCCTTTACACCAGCCAAAGCGTGATAGCAAGGTTGTGGTCACGTTATCACAGTACTGAGGATGTGGCTAAACGGCACACGGGTAGACATTGTGTTACTACGCAGAGACAGGATCGATTTCTCCAAATGCCCGCCAGAAGACAACCCAATGTCACAGCTATGCAACTAGTACAAAGACTCCAGGAGGACCACCAGCTGCTTGTAAGCGACCAAACCGTGCAAAGGAGGTTGCATGAAGTTTGTCTTCATGCTCAAATACCGCTACGTGTTCCAGCATTGCGACGTGGCAATCGCGGTCGGCGGCTTTGGTGGGCTTGGGAGCATTTACCAAGGAGTGATGAACAATGGTCTTTGGTGCTGTTCACCGATGAGTCCCGGTTTTGGTTTCATCCCGATTCACGAACAACACGCGTTTGGAGAATACCAGGGAAAGTTAGCCGTCTACGGCACCCTCAGGAGGTCCACTCATACCAAGGCGGGACAACCATGGTGTGGACAGGAATTCGTCTTGGCGGACGAACCCAGCTCGTTTGGATCCAAGGCAACATGACTGCACAAAAATACCACGAGGAGGTGGTAGAGCTTGTTATTGTCCTACACAGAATCCAAATGAGCCAGGAATTTCTACTCATGCACGATAATGCTCCTTCCCATACGGCGCGGCTGGTGTCGGCCGCTCTCCAAGACCACGATATTCATGTTTTGGATTGGCCTACCCTCCACAGTCGCCCGAATTAAATCCTATCGAGCATGCCTGGGACATGATACAACGAAAAGCTTTGAGAGATTTCCCGCCAAATTTGACGACGGAAAAACAACTTTACGAACACTTGCAAAGAACATGGGACCTCACATCGCAGCAAGACATTAACATTTTAATTTTAAATATGAACAATCGATGTCGATGTGTAATTAATGAAAGAGGTGGCAACACTAATTATTAATAATTAGATTTTATAAGATTTTTTCAATTTTAATTAAAAGTAATTGTTTTTACGAATAAATTAAGTTTTTAAATAATATTAAAATTTTGCAGTGATCAAAAAATTAACATTTTTATTTAAAACAAAAAATCACGAAATATTTTTAATTTTTTATTAAAGAACTTAAAATAACATATCATTCTTCCATTAACTTTATCAGAAAATTCTTCATAGATTTGTAGATATTTGATGAAACATAAAATATCCCTGTTGATGTGTGTATACAGAGCATAAAAATACGATACCAAGATAAGTTTGTGAGAGACTGGTGTCTGCACTAGGAAAACCTGTATATCAGATCACCAGGGTCCCACCGCACGGTATTTAGATTGCATTATATATTTTAAACATATTTAAACAATGTATTTAAAATGTGAAGAGAAAGTGCATAACCATGAAAATATGATAAAATAAAACAATGATATAATAAACAAAATACGCCAAATTGAAATAAAAGAAAAAAACAATACGGTCGTGAACTCGTGAGCATATAGAAAAATGCGCGAAATGCGCGGGGAATCCCGCAGGGTGGAATTATTTGGGATGGGAAGTAATTCCTCAGTTGAAGCATAATCTAATTTCAGGAGCCATTCTTCTCGTCGACCGTGGTGCACTTCATCTTGTTGATAGTTCAGAATGATTTACTGAATACGTGTTACCCATTTTAGTGTTGGTGTCCCTTTCACCATAGGTATATAGTCTTGTTATTTGTGCTTGAATAGTGTTGTGGAGGTTATCCAGTACTAACTGGGTTGTGGAGGTCACATAAGTAGTCATCATCATTTCAGCCGAAAGTCGTACACTGCTCGACATAAGCCTCCCCCAAGTGTCGCCACATTGACCGGTCCCGTGCGACTCGCATCGAGCGGATCCTTGCAACCTTCACCAGGTCATCGGTCAACCTAGTGGGAGGCCTTCCAATTTTAATTAAAATTAATTGTTTTTACGAAGAAATTAAGTTTTTATATCATATTAAAATTTTAAAGCGATTAAAAAATTAACGTTTTTATTTAAAATAAAAAAAACGTCTTCCGGTTCGCGGTTGCGGTTAGCAGTCGCTCAATTTAAAATACTGGTATTCAGCTGCATCAGGTTAAACTGGAGGCCGAAAAGGCTAGACAAATGATGATTTGTGCTTGAAAAGAAGTAATTTCTAGGTAAAAAAAAAATGATCATAGAATTTTTTACCTCCATTACACCAATTTGAGTCGTTCTCACGTGGTAGGGAAAATTCTTGTTCGCGAATACTGGTAATGTCAGCAACTGTAAAACAATAATTTGTTTCTGTAGGTTTTGAAAGCCAAAGATTACAACAAAAAAAAACAAATCAAGAATATTCATTTCAATCATGTCAATAGGATGAGCTCGTCGCTGAATAAAAACAGCCACACGGGTCTTCAGGTTAAGCCGCGCTTGCCAAGATCGATCCGTGGATGGCTGAATATCCATTACAGAACGAGTTTCCTCCATGCCTCGGAAAGCAGTTGGTCCCGGCTGCCATTTGTAGAACCTTGACAGTCGTAAAAGGTAACAATCAGACAACCAGTCTTACATAAAGGTATCGTATTACCCAGTACTAACTGGGTTGTGGAGGTCAGATCGCTGTCGCTCCATGTAACATACTGGTATTCAGCTGCCCGTTTTTCTGAAACTCGACCCCAACATGTGGTTGTAAATAAGCTAGGCAGGGGATGGTTTCAAACATTTTATTCATTGTCATGCTTACCAAAAACATAATGTGACCGCAGAAGGTTATAAAAAGCAGCACAGCTGTTACCACGCTCTCTCGAACCCATTTATCTGAAATAATGCAAATAAAAGCAATTACGTAGTATCTACAGTAACAAGCACCAATAATGGGTGTAATAAGACCCTTAACGAAGCCGAAAGGCACTTGTTCTCCCCGTCATTGCGAATATTTTTATGTTCTAGACCATACCTGGGAACCTTCTAGTTACGGAGATATTGGGAGTCAAAGTTCCAACTTTTTGTAGTGCTGCTACAGTATCATTGATTGATTGCAATAACATGTTAGGTCATTCTAAGTAAATATTGATAAATTAAATGTATCAAGAAACAATGCACTTGTAAATTTATTAAGTTTAAAATCATGTTTTTGATGATTTATTAATTAAATTTGTGTGTAATACTAAATGATTAGTGATTAAGTTTGTAAATGTATTTAAACTGATTAATTAATTATTTGTTATTCACTTTTTGACTAACGGTCTAACTGCGAGTGGTGCGACAAATTGCTATAAGAATCGCTTCTTCCGCCATTAGCGCCTCAAAGACTTTGCCGAGGCTAAGAGCCTCATTCCCAACGAGCAGTTCGGTTTCAGGACCGAACACTCGTGCGTCCAACAGGTCCACCGCATCGTAGAGCACTTGAGCGCTGGCTTCCAGCGTGGAGCGATGACCGGTGTGTTATTTTTCGATATAGCGAAAGCGTTCGACAAAGTCTGGCACAACGGGCTGATATACAAGCTGTATCAGCTCGGTGTGCCAGATCGTCTCGTGCTCATCTTGCGAGACTTTTTGGCGAATCGCACTTTCCGCTATCGCATAGGGAAAACCCTCTCTTCCCCCCACCCCATTCGCGCGGGAGTCCCTCAGGGCTCTGTCGTTTCCCCCCTCATATTCACTCTATTCACTTCTGATATCCCCAAGAGCAAAAAGGCTCACTTGGCCCTTTTCGCCGACGATACGGCAATCTATTATACTGGGCACGGCCAAGACGCCATCGCCCGTCAGCTCCAAAAAGCAGCCAATGCTTTAGGAGCCTGGTTCCGTAAGTGGCGAATCGAGGTCAATCCCGATAAAAGCCAGGCAGTTCTTTTCCATAAGGCGCGTCTCAAACGTCCCGTCCCCTCTCCGATCACTATGTTCGGCAAGCCGATCCCTTGGGAAAAGCAAGCCAAATACTTAGGAGTCATTCTCGACAACCACCTGTCCTTTGCTGCGCATATAAGAGCAGCCCGCGACCGGGCTGCCTTTGCCATGAGTAGGCTCCATTTTATGATCACGGCAAAGAGCAAATTGTCACTTAAGTGCAAGTTGCGACTCTATACCGCCGTCATCCGTCCCATTATGACATACGCTTGTGTCACTTTTGCCCATGCCCACCCGCGTCATCTGCACCGGATGCAGACCCTTCAGAACCGTTTTCTCCGTAAGATTACCGGTGCCCCCTATTATGTCCGTAATGACAGTCTCCACTTAGACCTTAGGATCCCCACCTTAGCTCAGTTTATGAAACGTCTTTCCAAGCGTTTCTTCGATTCCGCTATCAAGCATAGGAACCCCCTGATCGCATCGGCCGCCCGATACGAGCCCTCGCGTATTAGCATGGTTCGCCGTCCGCGACATGCTCTCACCACCCCCGATGACCCCATCACCCTCCTCCAGGAGAGCAGTAGGGAAACCAGCACATTACGAAAGTACAAATACAGACCGCCATGTTTCCGTCCTCGCCGCCGAGGCCCGACGCGACGCCCACGTTCAACGAACCCCCCCCGACCCTTGCCAGAGCCAGCCCGCGATGCTGAGCCGGTAGTTTTAAACCAGCCCCTAATTAATATCACTCAGATCCAGCCTGTCCCTTTGCTGCCCCCCCCCAGCGACGCCCTAAGCCGAGGCCCGTACCCCACAGGGGGTGCCCTTAGCGAGTGGTCGCTTAGTTTTTAAGTATAGTTTTAAGCCCCTGGCTGGAGGCCTTAGATTCATTTTTAAGGCATCCACAGGGAATAGTCCGGTTAAGCAGTAGCCAGCCTCAGAGGCTGAACTGCGAGATGCCATCTCCAAAAAAAAAAAAAAAAAAAAAAAAAAAAAAAAAAAAAAAAAAAACATTACACGGTCAGTCGTTGTGTAACACTGAGGGAAGTAACAATTACTGTGTTATGAGTTGTGGTGAAATAATAAGCAGTTACTTATTCTGTGAATTTGTATTGTAAGTGTAAAATAAATCCTTATTTTGTGATTACGTTACGTGTTTTATACCTGGCCAAAAATCATGTTATTAGAACCAGATTTCGAAATGGCTAGTTTTATTTAATAGAACTACATAGAAGTTAGTAACATATGGATTATAAAATCCCGTAATGATTTTAATGAAGCTGTTATAAATTATAGATTTATTGGGCATAGTTTCTCAGAATTTTTTTTATAAACTAGGTTTTGATAAATAAACTAAATAATAAACTGTTTTTTTTTAACTACAAAAAACACTTAATCTCTACAACTTACCTACAAAAGTATTCGCTGTCAGAATGAACAGCGGTCCAGCGTAGAACCATAACGTACCGCAAATGAAGAAAGGACAATAGAAAATATTCTGGAAAGAAACAGTATTTAGTTTAGTAGAGTAATGTGACCAGAACAAAAAAAAACTTCGAGGTACGAAAAACAGAATAAAGTTCCTGAATATTCCATTGAGTAGGGAGGATCCTCCGACCAGACTGGTATTGTGTCTGGTAGGCTACTGCCAGAGGGTTGTTGTTGGGTTAATGCATTACGAAAGGGAAAGGCACTTGTTCTCTCCGCCATTGCGATCATTTTTAGGGTTCCGTATCTCAATCGGCAAATCGGAATCCTTATAGGATCGCTTTTTTGTCCGTCTATATGTTTGTCAAGACCCTATTTATCAGGAATGCGTGCCGGTATCAAGCTGAAATTAATACCAAATACTCCAGGTCTGCCAACCCTTGGAGCAATGAAAAAATCAAACTTGTAAGTCAACGCGATCAAAAGATATGACTGTTTATGTCGCATATTATGCGATTTCACAAGAGAATCAAAACCTATAGAGTACTTCCCTTTGACCTAGAATCATGAAATTTGGCAAAAAGCAAGGCCTTACAGCACAAATAAAGGAAAAATTCAAGAAAAATAAAAAATAAATAAAATTAAAGGCTGTGCCATACATACATAGTTGACGCCAATTAAGATATATTTTTTTAGATAATTTTACGGAACCCTTCGTGCGCTAGTCCGACGCGCAGTTGGCCTGTTTTTTTTATCATCATACCTGGAAACCTTCTAGTTACGGAGATATTAGAGATCAAAGTTCCAACTTTTTCACGTTTTTTTTATTGTAAACACAATTTTGTAATATCATAAACATAATTAACTTTTAAATACCTCCACGACCCCCGTACTATTTAATGCATCCATCAGCACAATTTTTAAGTGCGTTACATTGAGTCCTATCGTAAAGCTTGATTTTTCACCCCAAAAAACAAGTCATTCGTTTCGTCTGATGAGATTACTCGTCATCTCAGACACCTCCTTTCGTGCCATATCATCCCTCACACAGTCCATCCATCGTTTCTTTGATCTTCCTCTACTCTTACACCCATCCACATTCATACTTATACATAGACAGTTATGAATATAAATTATTAACAATTGAAACTGAATAAGCAGTGATAGCCTAGTGGTGTGACCGACGGACTGCCAAGTCATAGGTCTCGAGTTCGAACGAAAGACGAACGCAAGATTTTTCGGATATATGTGCGTATTCTCTAATTATTACTTGCTTCGGTGAAGGAAAACATCGTGAGGAAACCAGCATGCTTGAGAGATATTTCTCGACGGCATGTAAAGTCAAATCAGAGGCCCATGGGCTGCCTAAAAACTCTGACACCAGGTTAGGCATTAACACGATAAAGAAAGACAATTGAAATAATTTACCTTTTCCGGATATTTCTTGACGGTGAAGAAAGTGGAGTAAGCAAACATACACCACGCCAAGATCCTCAATATTATGAGACCATAGCCAGCTGGGCTCTCGTATAGGTACAGCACTTCACCTGGATCGAAGGCCTGGAAGTAAAGATTTGTATGTCATTAGAATCTTAGTGATTCACCCTTTATTCAAAGTTGTTTTTAGGTAATTTCTCCCCCATTGAAAACCCATTTCATAACATAACTTCCTCGAAGGGTTAGCCAGAGGTGAACTTAATAGTACACCAATATTTCGACAGTTATGTTTAAGTCCCATGTTTTAGGGGGCGAGCCTATTGCCATCAACTAGGCACAGATCCAGACCCCCGTGGCTGTCTTCCGAGAAATAAAAGAAGGCTAAATAAAGATAGAAGGAATAATAGAAGGCTGCTAAGTCATAAGTACCAACTTAACATAAGACCACATTGTACACTTAGTTCGCAATAAATGTTTTGACTTTGACTTTGAAATTCCGCATGGAAAACTAAATAACACTTTGCTCGACCCGGGAATCGAACCCGGACCGAGCAAAGTGACTATAGGACCTTATGCTCAGCAGTCGCGCTTGCGACCACTAGCCCACCCACTACATTACATATTTCATTTGAAGAGTTAACACTAAAAAAATGTTTTGTTAATACAAGATGTAAACGAACGCTCCACGAAGCCGTCAACCAAGCATTCTGTGCATCAAACTAAGTAACTGTACACATAAAATATTGCTGGGAACTTTTGTTTTTTGGGGTCAAAAATCACAATTTTCCGTTAGGACTCAATGTAAGGCACTCAAAACATGAAGGAGGCGGTGGAACGGAAGAAGGTTGCGGAACGTGAGATGGAGAGAACCTCACGTCCCAGCCGCCGCGGGAGACGCACCGGGCGTCGGCGCCGGCCACCGTAGGCGCGGGCCTGTGGACGGTGAGCTATGGGCTAGCTCGCCGTCCGTCCGTCTTATGACGACAGGCCGTGTTGACGGCGCAAGAGTGTTCCACGCGCGCCTCAAAGAGATGTCAGCAAAAGGGGCAAGGGCTGATGCCTGCCGGGCTGCGGGACTGTTCGAAGGAGATACCGTTGCCCCGGAACACAAAGGGCGATGAAGAAACATGGATGGATTTTAGTCAATAAATGTCTGACACTCCCTCCTGCTCCGCCCAGAGCGGGAGGAGTCATTTGATGATTTCCCATACGAAAAAAAAGGCACTCAAAACATTGTGCAGATGGATGCATTGAATAATTAGGGTGACGTGGAGGTATATAAAGTAAAGTTCTAACACAATAACATGTATTAAAAAAAACGTGCAGGTAGTTGGAACTTTGACCGCCAATATAGCTCCGTAACTAGAAAGCTCCCAGGTATGGTTTAGACCAAAAAAAAAGATCGCAATGACGGGGAGAACAAATGACTTTTGGCTTCTTTAAGGGTACTTTTAGACCTATTTGGTAGATATCGGTATTACAAATAATCGCAACTGCTGTCATTGCTCAATGACAAAAATTACATGTATATTTAAATGTCGATACCTATTACGTCTGTAGTTTTGCCATTTAATTTAATTTGATCCTGCATTTCGGGAGTTTACCTTAGGGGAACTGCCAGGATAGCCCGCGAAATTCATATTTTTTTGCGTTTTTTCAATCTCCAAGGGCGTTACTATGACGTCTTAAAGCTGGAGTATATCCAGTGTGGGAAAGAGACAGAGCTATACAGGTCGTCTAGCAGCATCTCTTTGCCACACTGGAATTACTCCTGGTAGGCCACGGGTTTCCGATTCTTCCGTCGACAAACCCCGTTTCTACGGTGGTCATGCTACGGTGCTGGTCAGTGTCAGACTGTCAGGCTGCATATTGAACAAAATATGATTCGCGACCGCAACACGTATGTACTTACAGAATAGGGTATATGCAAGAAATACAAAACTCTTTTTATTTCTTAAAAATGCCTTGTATTGGACCATAAAAACATTGTGGTACACTTGTTTAATTCTCTAATACAACGCTTATTTTACAATTTAATTCTTTATGTAGCGTGTTTTTGGTGAAACGGAACGCAAACACAAAACGCATCGATTCCGGTGACGTGTGACGTCAAATGATATTTGTCAAAAAACACTTATAATTGAAAAGTACTTAAAGTTTCACAAAGATTTTACTATAATATTGTTATTGCAATATTTGCTTAAATAAAGCACTTACATTATAGTAAAACTATTCTACTAAGGGCAAAAAATTAGATTTAAACAAGGCAGATAGAGGTAAGTGACATCAAATGCTATGGCATGAATGGCCATGTCATAGCATTCAACGTTCATGAGGGCAACGTCCATGAGGACGTTTGAACTGTCGTAGAAAATTGTAGGAGTTTAATATTTTTTTTGTGCGACAAGCAGTATTTGAAATTAACTTTTAATCATTTTCTTGGGTTGATAGTGTTCTGCATATTATTGATTTAGTGAAAAAAAAATTACATGCATATTCCCTATTATAAAGGGTGTGTAACAAGACCCTTAACGAAGCCGAAAGGCGCTTAGTCTCCCCGTCATTGCAATATATTTTTTTGTTCTAGACCATACCTGGGAACCTTCTAGTTACGGAGATATTGGGGGTCAAAGTTCCAACTTTTTCACAAGTTTATTTTTAAATATACTGTGGAGTATATTTAAAGATAAACTTGTGAACAAAACGCACCGCTTTTTCACAAGTTTGTTTTTAATGTAAGATTTTTACTTTAAACACATCCACGACCGCATTACTCAATCCATCCATCAGCAAAATGTTTTGAGTAGGTACCTACGTTACATTGAGTTAGAACTAAAAAGGAAAATTATAACGTTAAAAATTAAGTTTTATAGTAGGCCATAAAACGTGTGTTTTCCACCCCAAAAAAAAAAATCGTTTCCCTGCAATTATTTTTACGTAAAGTTACAAGTTTGATGTACTTTATTTTTTTATTAAACTTTATGCACATAATGAAAAAAAAAAACACTGTACAAAGGCGGACTTAATGCCTTGGGCATTTTCTACCAGTCTACCTTAGGGTGATGCAGAGACATAACATAGTAGGTGCAATGATGCAAAAAAATTCCAAGCTTATAATATAATAATAAATACATATATACATACATAAAAAATATACGAAGTAAAACTCAAACTCAAAAACTCAAACTCAAAGCATTTATTTCAATTAGACCTTCGCAGGCACTTTTGAAAGTCAGAAAAACAAAGGCGAAGCTAGAGTCACAGACACAAGGCATAATAACTTGTGAAAGTACTGTAGTTGCCCATTCCAAAGCGTAGATCTCTATGGAGAAGAATGGGCAAGAAACTCCATGGACACTCTTTTCAATCAAAATATTGTGACAAGATCTTGGTTACATCATTCATGTTGAGATTATACATATATGTGAGGACGATGTAGAAAGACGTGCACATTAAGAGCATCCAGAGTAAAAGATTATAACTATCAACAATTTAAAAACAAGGTAGTTAAAATAAACCGTGGCAGCTAAGAGATGACCAGTCCCAACTGACACCGCCCGTTCACGAACATGAAAGAGAGATAAAAATACATGGATGGAGAAATATAACAAATTAACTGTGGGACGAGTCTGCCAACTTTATGCTTGGTTGACGGCTTCGTGAAGGATCCTGCTACACCCTGTATTAATGAAAATCATCAATACAATCCTCTGAGTTCATTCAATGCCATTAAATGACTATTTCATAGAAAAATCATTCACTGACATGGACCTGACACTGACCTGCAAAAACGTAAAAAAACCCGGTCAAGTGCGAGTCGTACTCGTATATGAAGGGTTCCGTATCAACGCAGTACCGGAGCCCCCTTTAATTTTGAAATTTATTATTTGTTGTTATATAAAGCGGCAACAGAAATACACATTCTGTGAAATATTCAACTGTCTACCCATAACGGATCAAGAGATACAGCCCACTGACAGACGGATGGACAACGGAGGTTTAATTAGTTAATTTATTATTTGTTGTTATATAACGCGGCAACAGAAATACACATTCTGTGAAATATTCAACTGTCTACCTATAACGGATCAAGAGATACAACCCACTGACAGACAGACGGACGGGCAGCGGAGGCTTAGCGACAGGGTCCTGTTGATTACCCTTTGGTTACGGAACTCTAAAAATGAATTTCGCAGGCTAACCTAGCGCTTCCGCCATAACAATATATCTCATTACTCCTTACCTTAGCCTGGTAAACGAAGAGCACAATATAAGTCACGATGTAACAGCACATGAACACGGTCAGTCTGACCGTGAACCCCACTTTGAGTCTGCCTCGGGTGATGGTGTAGCCCTTAGCCATTAGCACAAGCAGTAACAAGAATGTCATCTCTGATAGGCCGCAGAAGAATTGCCCTGAAAAAGATAAAACATAATATTATGCTAAAGTAAAAGAGCCATTAAGGTCTAGGTAGCATAAGCATAATCAGCCTATAATGTTCCCACTGCTGGGACACACGGCCTCCTCTCTATGAGAGGGAATGGGCTATAATCAACCACGCGGGCCCAGTGCGGGTTGGTTGATGTCACATGGCTTCGATTTTTTGGTTCTAGGACATGCCGGTTTCCTCACGATGTTTTCCTTTACCGTTTTTGAGAGCAGTGGTGATGAAATAAATTACACAAAGTAATGCGCCTGCCTGGGTTCGAACCCATGACTTACGTAAGTAAGTCGGGGCCGCCACCACTGGGCCACCGCTGCTCTCTTTCTTAAATATATAATAATAAACTAATACATATTCCTTAATACATATTTGACTTACCAACAATCCTAGCATTGTCGCTCCCAAATCCGTTGGCAGCATATCGAATATATGCCAAGCTCTGGAGCATAACGCCCGAGTGCTGTGCCACTATCGACATCAGGAACAGCTTGTATGTCGAGTGCAGCAGATGTCGGGACTTTAGCTCAACGCTGCACATCACTACTGCTATCATTACGATGACGTACGCGAAGGTGTAGGCTAGAAGTACTGGGAGGACATCTGTGGAGTGTTAGAAGAAGTTATTTTGAATTATTTTTACTGAGGAACTGCTGACAACTTAAATGTCTGTCTAGTCCTTTCGTAACTATGTTGGGTCGGTTGACTAAAACCCGTCCCTTTCTACGTATATACCGACCGCATTTTAGAAAATAAAATGTTTTTTTTTTTAAGAATTGCAACACCCTTCTGACACATGACAGGAAACGTCACTTATTTTAGAGATCTTATCATTAGGAAGAACCTCTGTTTTCTATACGTAGTAGTTCCAAATACCTACATTCACTATGTTTTTCTGAAAGGTTAACATTGAATTAGATAGACTAATTATTGCAGCTTTGGGACTGTTAGCTATATAGTGGTGGGTGGGTAATTATTTTTCAGATCACCACTCATAAAATTAGAATCAAGACTTCAGTTAACACGTAAGCTCGTTTGATTCCCAATTTTATTTCGTGGTGATCTTCAAATAATTATTAAGACAAGGCAATTGTTTCCTCGCACACTTGCGTCGAAAGGCAGCGGGATCTAATGCGACTTCCGCTGCCCCGGACTAGTGCCCGGCCCTTGACCTGCTGGCCTCGTCCCGGGAGGGAGTGAAGTGTAAAGCTCCCCCCGTTACGTCTAAGAGAGGCAACCACACAGAGTACATTATACTAGCAACCATGAGGCACCACCATTATGGGTGCATGGAACACTATGCGCCGCTGTCTCGGGTCCATTGTGATGGGGGGTGACGGATGTCCCCGAATCCGTCGCCCCTGAACCTGTTTAAGGGGGCCGGAAGAGGGCCTTATCCGACCTCGGCCAACGCCCCGGAATCTATGCTATCTGACCTCTACACTCAAGTGCCGTACTCGCATAGGCGTATATAGGGGGGGGGGCACCCCAGAATGGTCTGGTGCCCACCCCTGGTAGCCTATAGGGTGTTGGGTTACCGATTCGAAATTCTAGGCTGGACACTAAAAAAAATGGACGAAACATACTAATTCATTGTTTAATTTAAGTACTTAAAATAAAGTAAGACATGAACACGATACAGCGACAAGCTATTTAATTTACGAATTACGATGCTAGTTGTGCTCTGCTCATTAGCCACTTATAAATAGGAAGCCGAATGAAGACTAGCCCAATGTATTAGACAAAGCAGGGGCCAGCCCCCCCGCTGGAAAATATCTCTAGATACGCCAATGCGTACTGGGTAATTCGGAACCCCTCAGTAAGAAATGGTTGCCAGATTTTCTGGCTACCTATAACATTCGGTTTCTGAGTGAATAGAGATCAGCTACGTTTGGAATAGACATCTAGCTTCATATATAATCACTTAATTAAGATATAACTTAACATAGCATCGCGCCCCGAAGCAGAGGTGTTTCTAATAGTATACCCACATTTCACCAGCATTAACCGGGTGGAAATGATGGTAAAACCAAATAACACTTTGCCCGACCCGGGAATCGAACCCAGGAGTGCTCAGCAGTCGTGCTTGCGACCTCTAGACCAACGAGGCAGTGATTAGTAATAAATATATTTTATACTAGCTGTTGTCCGCGGCTTCGCTCGCGTTTTTGTCGAAAATTATTCCAAGGACACTTTGTAAATATAGCCTATAGCACTCCGGGATAATGTAGTTAGTTAAGTAATAATTTTCAACCACCCTTTAAAGTATTGCATCTTAATCTTAACTAATATTCTGAAGAGGTAAACATGATTTATTTAACACTAGCTGAAATTATCCCACGGGCAAGTTGTAAATATAGCATACAGCACTCGGTGATAATGTAGTTTCCTATTAGTGAAAGAATTTTCAAAATCGGTTCAGTAGATCCAGAGATTACCCCCTACATACAAATTTACAAACAAAGGAGATGTTCCAGAAATGTATGGAGCCTGGGCCAGCACTATGTACACTATATGTAAATATCGCTATGTATTACAGTAACCGTTTTTTATTGTTAATTTTCTTTAATTTCACTTCGTTTCAAAGTACATTCAAATTAACTTGGCCAAGGAGAGCAACACAACATAAAATTAAACATGGTGGATCAGATCAGCAGCAAGCGAAAAATGACATTTTGACAATGACGTTTGATTGACGTGTATCGTAATACCTACGATAAAAAAAAAAATTCAATTCGAATTTGAGTTTCGGTTTCGATAAAATAAGACTACAGGTCCAAACTCAAAGCAAGGAAAGTCAAAAACGTCACTTCTTAAAACTGTCGCAATTCCTCAAACTTCATGTTAAACACAACTGACATGATTGCCCTAAAAATAGGGTTATTTTATTAAAAAACTTTTCAAATGATCATTTTTGTACCACTGTACCTTTCTTCAAATTATTTTTATGAAATTCCCCTATTTTTTTTCCTATTTATCTATGTAGTGTGCATAGAGGTGGCCCAAAATCAAACATCTCCTTTACCAAGAGGTAAAGGAGATGTTTGATTTTGGGCCACCTCTTTATAAGTATAGTATAGATCTAACAGCATATTAAGTTCAGAAAGTCTTCCAGATTAGATGATTAGATAAATTATCATTAACTCTGAAAATGGGATATTTACCATGTTTACGATTTATTTTGAGTTTCCGATATTTCGGCGCTGCACCACGATCACGGATAAACTAACATCACATGGTAAATATTCCGTTTTCAGTGTGAACGATAATGTTAGTGGCCATCATCATCTGCGTAGCCTATTCCCAACTATGTTGAGGTCGGCTTCCAGTCTAACCGGATGCAGCTGAATACCAGTATTTTACATGGAGCAACTGCCTATCTGACCTCCACAACCCAGTTAGTACTGGGTAATACGATACTCCTTGGTAAGACTGGTTGTCGACTTTCGTGCCACTGACTACCAGTGACTACTGTCAAAGATGTACAAATGACAGCCGGGACTGACGGCTTAACGTGCTTTCCGAGGCACGAAGGAAACTCGGTATGTAATGGTCACCCATCCACAGACCAACCTAGGCAAGCGCGGCTTAACCTGAAGATTGATCCGAGTGGCTGTTTTTATCTGGCCAGGAGCTCTTTGATAGTGTTAGTGACCTTGTCAGTTTAAAAACATAGATAAGATAGAGTTTTTGAATCATTTAGGAATCGTAACAAAAAGGGTACTTACAAAATTCATCAGCGGAAAAGTGTTCGTGCCAGAAATCACCATCGGGTCCATTTGTCATTAGGAACTTGTACTTGACGTCCAAACCCTGTAAAGACCACTAAAATACTCAGAACACAATCTTTAATAAAGACAGAATCACCAGCATATCGATGAGTACCTAAGACACATCATAATATATCATCGCGCCTCTAATTCCAAAGACTGAGGCAGAAATTTACCTAATTAAATAGTACACCCACATTTTGCAGTTGTTTAAGTTTAATGCAATAGGGGACGAGCCTAATCCCATCATCTGGGTACAAATCCAGAATCCATAACTGCTACTGAGAAGTTCCTCATGAAAAAACCTAAAAACACTTGCCCGACCTGGGAATCGAACCCAGGACCACATTTTGCAGGTCAGTGTCAGGTTGTAGGTATGTTAATTAAAATATGATTCGCGACCTTAACAAATATAGCTTTACTGAGTTATAATCATTAAAATCATCAACCCTATATGTTCATATAACCCCATTGAATAATTTGACCTTTTCCATCAAATAGTCATTCAATGGGATTAAATGAATTCAATTTTAATGATTATACTTCCGTAAATATGTATATATACGTCTTGAATATTTAAATATAGCCTGACACTGACCGGCAAGTTGCAAAAATCGTAATAAAATTTGAAGTTCGCGAGCTGCCCTGGCGTTTAAACCTTAGATAAGCCTTGCTTAGGATCTTGGTTAGTATACATATGTGGATGGTAACGTTACTGACCTTGCTACTCTCACAATTGCTGATAGCGATGAACCACCACCGTTCCCTCGCCGACCGGAACCTCCTCGAGTTGTGACATGACACCAACAGTCTCTCTTTCTCGCTCTGCCTGGGTAAACTGTGAGCTTCAGCGTTTAAACGACGGCGGCGGAAACGTTCGTATAGTTCTAATGAGCGTTTTATTTTATGCTGAAAGAAAATTACTTATTACTGCTTTTGACCGTCGTTGCACCTGCCATTTGTCTTTTTGCTAGACTGCTGAGAGCGTAATGTTAAACAGTTTATCACTACATAGTATAAAACAAAGTCGCTTCCCGCTGTCTGTCCCTATGTATGCTTAGATCTTTAAAACTACGCAACGGATTTTGATGCGGTTTTTTTTTAATAGATATTGATTCAAGAGGAAGGTTTATATGTATCACATTGCACCCGTGCGAACTTCGTCTGTGTCACATAAGAGAGAGAGAGGCTTAGAGAGAGCAGGTCGTAGGCACCTATTACACAATTCTAAAGGAACTGAAACAAAATTTTATAAAATTCGGTATCGGAATTGCTTACCATAAAATAGGTTATAGTGAGTCAACTTTAAAAGATAGACATGCTATCGCGGACTTGTTTATAGAACTTTTTAACAGGAAAAATTCCGTCATACATGATTGTTGCGTAACCTTACCCGTTTACGCAGCGCACGCGACGGTAGGTCTCAAAGGGAATACATTTTCTCGGGTTTTGCTACATTTTTCATTGCTGCTACGCTCCTATTTTGGTCGTAGCGTGATATTATATAGCATATAGAATTTTTCAATTAACGCGCTAATCTCAGAAACTACCGGTACTGGTTGTACCGGTAGTTTCTGAGATTAGCGCGTTCAGCCAAACATTTATTAGTAAACAGCGTGTAACAGAAAGGGTATAGTCATAAGGAAGACTGTGATACGGACCATCAGACTGAACAACTTTCTCTATGGGACCACCATCGTAGTCACAAAAAAATAATCAACTCCCTCATACAAAATTTCAATACCTCTAGACCCAAATGTATGTGACAGCTGATTATTTTTTTACGATTACGATGGTGGTCCCATAGAAAAAGTTGTTCAATTTGATGTTCCGTACACTCTTCCATATGACTATAACCTTTATGTTACACGCTGTAGATATAAAAAAGTGTAATCAATAAGTTAAAAGATGACTAAAATAAATAATAATTTACTCACCCCACTCCTATTCCGATTATCGAACAAAATCTCAACTTCATTATTTAAATTTCCAAAATGGCTCCCATTTCCTGGTCCAATACTCTCCCACAATTCATCTTCAGGAGCCATGGTGGTGAAATTCAGGTCATCCGTCGGTAGAAGCTCAAACCAAGTGGTGTTTGTATTGATGTCCGTTAATGTGGGTCTTGGGTTATTGGTCGTTGTTTTTAAGAACTGGTCGTAGTATGAAGGTTCGGGTGGCTGAAGTTTGGTCGAGTTTTTTGGTTTCTTCGGTGGATCTGTTGGTTTTGGTGTTGTTGAACTGAAAGACGAAGAAAAAGTATTCATTAGTCTCGCACAGGACAAAACAAAAAAAAGGGGTTAAGTTAACAATAAAACAAAATTGTATAAAAAAGTAAACGTAAGAAAAAAACAAACAAAATTGGTCCTGTACGAGGCCAAAAGCCCCCTATCTCAGTATGGTGCTGTAACTTTAAAAAAAGTCACAGCGCTGGTATTCTGATGGGGCCCAAAGTGACGAACAAAAAAAAAAAGAAAATATCCCGCTGTGACTATATAGAGCCGTGAATGAAACCTGTCTTCTGTATGGATCTAGCTGGGCTGAAGAAGATGGACGAAAAAAGATTGTGGAGTAGTTACGAATGTTGAGGTGAATGTGTGGAGTGACAAGTTTCAAGTGGCGCCTGTTACAGAAAAAATGAAAGGGAGTCATCTGTATTGGTATGGGCATTTGATGAGGAAGGATAAAACGCATGTGACTTATTAGCAGTGATCGGAATAGGTAGAGCTAATGTGCTTTAAGTTCAAGGAACAGAAACGAAAAGTGGAGACTTCCTTACGACAATTTTTTTTTTTCGTAATACATATTTGTTCCGAATGTTGGAACATTACTTAAGTACAATTCAAATTAATAAAGTTAAACAACTATCGAATTCAATTACTGTCTGCTTAAAAAAAAAGTGCGCGATTTTTATTGTTTTAAAAATAAAGGTAATATCCTTATCTTCGTTTGAACGCCGTAAGTAAGTGCGGAAGCTAATTTGATTTTCATATCAGCTTTAATAGTTAGAACTAACAAGGTAAAAAAACAATTTATAGGTTTTCATACATCATCATCGTTCACCTTGTTGTCGAAGTCGTTTAAAAAGGAAAAATTATGAATTCAATTAGTTTACTGTACTGATTAATAAATAATATTTTTCTTTATTTAACTTTAAATAACATTATTATTAAATGTACTTACTGATTTAGTAGCAGAAAAAAAAAATCGGAAAAAAATTTTAGTCGTAAGGAAGTCCCCACTTTTCGCTTCTGTTCCTTGAACTTTAGGTAGGTACATTAGCTCTACCTATTCCGATCACTGCTTATTAGTCACTGCTTGGCTTGTTAGTGTAGCTTTTCTGGTGCGATATTTCGCGCGATTATAACATAACGGCCATGACATGGGGATGGCAGTATCTTTAAGCGTAAAAACTGGTACACGAAACATGAACCTGACGTCTTCGGGAGGCGTGCGTGAAACCCTACACGCCACGTTCTCGGCTCCAGTGTACACTCATCGACCTTGGCCCAACTATGTAGAATTGTACAGTAACCTCCTAAACTTACCTAGTGTTTTATCGACTTAGGGCGATTACCATCTGACCTCTACAACCCAATTACCTACTAACCAACAACGCGGTCCCTTAACACCCTTTATTGGGCTATAAATACGAACCGATTTATACAAGTATAAAGGATGATTTCCACCAAACGGCTCACATCGCATCGGATCGGAACGGATTTTACAATCTTTAAACGATATTAAATCGTGGACACATGTATATAGTGTCTAAAGTCTATATTACCAATCCGCGCACAGCAGCTTTTAACGCTAATGTGGGAGTACATAATTGCAATGAATCGGTAGTAAGATCCTACGGCTTTGGCAGCAGAAATCATAGGGGGCAAAATTAATGCTTGTTTACTTCCTTGGGAAGGACGCTTTTTGTGATGAATTCTGTCTTTAGTAAACAGCCCCAGAGGAAGTGTATATTAGATAAACCTCATCATATTCAATAAAAAGCATATAGATGTCTTGGTGATCAACAGGTTCAACACCGGTAGTGATCACAGACTTGTTCGTGGCACTCTGAATATTAATCTAAAGCTCGAACCCATTTGATGAATTCTCGGCTCCGTCCAAATATGCTCTAGATCATGCTATGCTGAACGTTCCAGTCAGATCTGGGGAACCGATTCGCGCTGTGGAAAATGACGTTGGCAAAGCATTCGACGAATTTGTGGAAATCCTTAGGAAGGAAGGGACGCGTTTTTGTAAAATGCGGCGTACGGGCAAGAAGTTCAAACTTTCGGAGGAAACTGTGGAGTTTATTAACGAATGAACGAGGTGAAAACCCTGGGTGGGTTTTCAAATCTCCTCGTCAGAACTACAGGCACTCAATAATAGTACATTTTGATATAAGTGGGGAAACTTTGTTATTGCATTCGAGCGGTGAATATTAACCCCTGAGCTACAGGCGAAGGTGTTAAGGAGCCGAGAACTGAAGTAACAAATCCCCACGCGTATCAAACGACGTTTTTCAATTCACTTTCGAAGAAATATAATATTAGAACGAAAAGTATTTTTGTCAGGAATTATTATGAAACATGAATTAATTTGCTTTTTTCCGCGCTTTGCTTTCGCCAGGTTGAAAAAGAAGCAAAGGTGCCGCTAAACAGCCTAATATGAAAAATATAAAATTCAAATAGTTTTGAACTTAGAACACAAATAAATGTTTATTAATATTAATAAAAGTAAACATTTGTTTTAAATAATCATGTTTATCTATGATATTCTATTTATAAACACAATTTAAATACTCAAAAAATATTTACGCCTTAAAAACGCATATCTCTTTGCCGAGATTAAAAAAAAACTATCACCGCCGACAGCCATAGTCATTGAACCCAATAGTATAGTTACCTGTAGAATTTTTTATTTCCGCACGTGTGCGGAAAAATATTAAAAATCCACGCGTGTGAAATACATTGCATGTTGATCCTAATCGTAGTGCGACAAGAACCAGTTTTCGACAAAGTGAAAAAGAATTTATGAAATTGGTACGACGCGGCCTTCGATGCTCTAGCATACGCTCAATATAAAAAGCGATTGAGCAAAATCTGGGGTCGAAAGTGTTCGTCCAATCACTTGGGAGGAGCCACCTGACGAAATTTACCAAATCTAGTGGGGATATCGCCGTTTCGAAGCCGGAGATGCTTCCGGAAGTCGAACTTCTACGGCCAGTTGTACGCATCGCATGCATCCCGACCTGAACCCTAAAATGAGGTTTCAAAAGCCACCTTAACCCGCCATTACACAGAAGATCTGCCAGAAGTCAGCCAAGACAAAGCCAAATCGAGGCCGCTCTTAGACAGCTTAAGAATGGAAAAGAACAGAGAACCAGAGTTGTCAACATAGCTTACTGAATAAGTAAGATGAAGTAGCAATGGGCCGGTCATATTGGCCGTGGAACCAATGACCGTTGGGGTAGACGTGTTCTTGAGTGAAAACCGCGAATCGGCAAACGTAAGGCGGGACGTCCTCAGGCTCGGTGGAGTGACGATCTTCGCAGGGTGGCTGGTAGCAACTGGATGAGAGTTGCTGAGAATCGAGTTGAATGGCGTGCGATTGAGGAGGCCTATGTCCAGCATTGGACTGCTGTGGGCTGATGATGAGAGCAGCGGTGGCCCAGTGGTGGTGGCCCTGACTTACGAACAATAAGTCGTGGGTTCGAACCCAGGCAGGCGCATTACTTTGTTTAATTTATTTTCATCACCACTGCTCTCAAAACGGTGAAGGAAAACATCGTGAGGAAACCGGCATGTCCTAGAACCGAAAATTCGAAGACATGTGGCATCTACCAACCTGCATTGGGCCCGCGTGGTGGATTATAGCCCATTCCCTCTCATAGAAAGAAGGCCGGGTGTCCCAGCAGTGGGAACATTAAAGGCTGATTATGCTGATTATGGGCTGAGGCGTCTTCCGTGACCCGTCAACAAAGCCGAAAGTATGCTGCAACGCGAGATCGGCTCCGTTCGCCTGTCTTCGTATCCGACATGGTAGAAATGAAACTATTTGACTAGGCGCAGAAACGGATACGTTCGCAAGCGACGGTACGGAGCCGATCGTATGCGTCTACATCCTGCCGGACGCGATCGGCTGTCGCCGCATCCGTCCGTATCCTTCCCGATCCAATGCGATGCGTTTCGAGACGTTTGGCAGAAATCATCCTTAAGCCTTGGTTACTAACCCGTCTATGAATACAACAATGACCCACATATTTGTGCACTTATCTCATTTAGTCGTGGGTGGGATAATGTACAATTGCAGTGATATTACTCTTGGGAGATATTTAGCCAGTCTAAAGGAAATATTTGTTAGCCAAAGTAGCTATTTGGTATTTAGGGTAACAACATATACTTGGTTATTTGGAGCGATGATATTAAGATTAGAATGCGTTAATACCTCCATCATCTTTTTGCCCTTGTCCCATATTATTTGGGGTCGGTGCCACACGTTTCCTTTATATTCTCCCCTGTCATTCGTCACGCTACCATCATCATCATCTGCCTAGCCTTTCACCAACCATGTTGGGGTCGGCTTCCAGTCTAACCGGATGCAGCTGAATACCATTCGTCACGCTATCATTTACTCCTTTTTCTCCACAATCCATTCATCTTTTCTTTGGTCTTCCTCTCCCTCTCCATCCATCAAAATTATATTCATATATGCATCAATAGCTCCAATTAGTTTAAAGGGTGACTTCCAGTATACTTACTGGCTAATACGAAACCGCTTGGTAAGATTGGTTGTCAGAATGTCGTGCCACTGACTACAGCTGTACCGGCTGTTAAAGATCTACTAATGACAACCGGGATCAACGGCTTAACGTGCTTTCCTAGGTATGGAGGAAATTCGGTATTTAATAGATGGTCACCAATCCACGGCCATAAACGCTGCTTAACCATGAACCTGGATCCGTGCGGTTATTATTATTTAAATAAATCAAAGCCTTACCTCTGCTTAGCTGCTGGGACTTCTTTATTATGCTTAGTGATGATGCAGCCAGAGTATTCTGTATCAGGATACCAGTGAGATAGCCTTATAATTTGGTTCTGACCAGCTCGGTTTAATACCTCCTCTCGTTCTTTACATGTCTGCAAAAAAATGGGGTGTAAAATAAGACATCACATCCCAATAAAAGCGGCAGTGTAAGAATATATTTTGCCAGTTATGTGAGCATCAAGTTTCTACAAACTGTCAAATTTTCTCATTCGATTTTGAACTTAACCATCAACATTTGATGGTTTAAAATCATTTGGAGAAATTTGACAGTTTGTGGTAACTTGATATATGCTGGCGACTGTACTAGAGGGCAAGCCTATCGCAATTAAATGGGCGCAAAAACAAACTCGTGGCAGCAACAGGGTAATTAAAAACGGAAAAATCCAATTAGCATTTTGACAGATACATGGATTGCACCATTCCACACATTCAGTAGTCGTGCTTACGGCTAACGGCTACCGAACATATGGTCAACATAAGACTATGCCTCATTGGTATCACACCAACATCCAGTCAGACATATTTCTCTAGTTTTGGCACTAGCATTTCTATAGAAAATACAGAAATCTAATGGTCCCAGTTGGGCGCCAAACCGGATTACTGTCGCCCAATTGGGGCTCAGAGGAAAATGTATATTTACTAGAGTTTTAGGTAGTAATGAATAAACCCAGGATACAATCAGGTTCTTCTTACCTAACAGACATATTTACTTTTTTATATCATTTTGTTTTATTGTTATTTTAACCTTTTTTTTTGTGTAGCCCTGTGCGGACTAATACGAGTAGATACTGTTCTTCATACAATGTGTTGCTGGGATGTTTGATCCGCCATCTCTCAAGCTAAAACACTAGAATTGGCAAAAAGCTGGCATTTTCAGTGACTATCTTATGTAGCTTTGACGTTTAGAAAGTGTTGATGAATGAATTTAGATTTTTTAATAACTTACCTTGCTGCTATGGTAGACCGAAGGCCACTGGCTGTCATCGTCGTAGTACAGCAAAAGGTTGGGTATACCGGACTCCTTATCATATTCTATAAGGTACTCAAACTGACCTTCCAAAGACAGGAAACAAAAGCGAGAGAGAAATGCCCAGTTCTGTAAAATAAAGTTCTTTTTTAATATTTCGGGTAGTATTGGTTCAGAGTTTCCTCCGTGCCTCGGAAAGCGCGTTAAGCCGTTGGTCCCGGCTGTCATTTGTAGACCTTTAGCACTCATACAGGTAGTCACTGGCCCGAAAGTCTGACTACCAGTCTTACCAAGGGGTATCGTATTACCCAGTACTAACTGGGTTGTGGAGGTCAGATAGGCAGTCGCTCCATGTAAAATACTGGTATTCAGCTGCATCCGGTTAGACTGGAAGACGACCCCAGCATAGTTGGTAAAAGGCTAGGCAGATTTTGGGGCTAATATTGGTTTCGAATTACTTTTCTGTGATAGTTACGTACAGATGGCGCGGGCACAATATAAATATGGAACAGTACGGAAACTACGTACTAACGGTCGAATCGGCACACTCACACAAACGCGCGCATCTAGGAGACCCCGAAGCGGACATCGGGCGCTCAGTCGTGACTGTCGGTCAAGACGAGTAGTCACGTAGTAAGTATTCGCCCGATTAAAAAAAAATAATGCCACGTACGTGTTGCGTAGCCTATGGGTGTTTAAACACGGCTTTATCAAAACCAGAGCTTTCGTTTTTTAAACTCCCTGCCGATTTAGAACGGTAAGAATGATTTATTGTTTTATTCGTTATCGAATTAAAAGTCCGTGTGATCGATCATTATAAATTCGTGAATTTATTTGTAAATCCAACATGGCGGCTGCTACAAATTTCTAATCATGGGTATTGTTTTCGTGGTTTTCGAGGGTGCTGAAGCCGATAGTGCTGTCAAAATGTCAATCCAAGATGGCGGCTGCAAAAAATGTCAAGTTTTTTGTCATGGGTGTCGTTTTCATGGTTTTCGAGGGTGTTGAAGCCGGTAGTGCTGTCAAAATTTCAATGCAAGATGGCGGCTGCAAAAATAATCACGTTTTCCGTCATGGGTGTCGTTTTCATGGTTTTCGAGGGTGTTAAAGCCGATAGTGATGTCAAAATGTAAATCTAAGATGGCGGCTGCAAAAAATGTCAAGTTTTTTGTCATGGGTGTCGTTTTCGTGGTTTTCAAGGGTATTGAAGCCGATAGTGCTGTCAAAATGTCATTCCAAGATGGCGGCTGCAAAAAATGACAAGTTTTTTGACATGGGTGTCGTTTTCATGGTTTTCGAGGGTGTTGAAGCCGCAAGTGCTGTCAAAATGCCAATCCAAGATGGCGGCTGCAAAAAATGTCAAGTTTTTTTGTCATGGGTGTCGTTTTCGCGGTTTTCTAGGGTGTTGAAGCCGATACTGCAGTCAAAATGTCAATTCTAAATGGCGGCTGCAAAAAATGTCAAGTTTTTTGTCATGGGTGTCGTTTTCGTGGTTTTCGAGGGTGTTAAAGCCTTATTTTCAGTATTTTTAATGTTATGGTCTTTTAATTATTGTCATACGCATTTTCGGGTTGTAACGCGGTACGGTGCGCAGCCGCTGGGTTAACTAGGCATCGGCGCCGCACATGCGCCCTGTTATGCCATTCACCAAGTAGCCGTCGACGAGGTACAGTTTGTCTTTTAATAGATTTTCAACTTTATACCCTAGAGCATAAAGTCGAAAATCTATTAAAGACCAACTGTAGTTTCAACGGAGGAGATCACGAAACGTTTTCGCCTTTCCGCGGCTCACGCGTTCTCGCCAAAACATGTAAAAGGTTACGCAATATTGACAAAGCCAAGTGTAATTTATATACTTCTACAAGTTATTGTGTGTTAATAATAAACTGTTCCGTGTTAAACTACTTCAACTCGATTGTTTGATCAATACACTACACACTAATTCATACATAAATTTCAATTTCAAAAACATTATGAGTGACAACCCTAGTGCTGCAATGGAGCGTAGGTAATTATTTTAACAAATAGGCCTAGTTTCTGTACTGTTCCATATTTATACTGTGGCGCGGGTTCGATTCCATGCAGCCTCATATTAGACGTGCATTTGGGTCAAGTTTAAAAAAGCTTCTAAAGAGGTGCGTAAGATAATGTGTAGTAGGATAATACGATTATATTTTTTTCTGACTGCAAAAAAAAATATATATATTTCCTTCTTCGTTATTAATTTCGGGTACCTTAAGCCCCATAAACTTTCATAAACTCATAAAAAAAGAAAAGTCAAAAAAAGTCTTACTAACAAGTAGATACTTACGTCTTTAGTATCGATCCTGCCTTCCACCCATTTGGCTTGAACCCGTGACGTCATGAGCAAACAAACTAGGAAACACGCTCCTGGTAACCGATGCATTATTGATTATACAACTCCTGTAGTTCATATGCTCCTGGTACATAAATTCTAGGAGGTTATATTAATTTGCCTATTTTTCTGGTCCTTTTTGTACTTTTTTTAAGTCTTTTTGAAGAGTTCAGATCTGAAATATTTTAAAGAATGATTTTAGTAGATATTTATTGAAGTCCTATGTTTTTTGTGAGTTTACAAGTCGAGCTTCACGATCACTAACAAATGCTTGCACTGACTGGACAGGTTACTCAAATCTATGTGGTTCTTTCTTCAAAAGACCATCTCAGACACTAATCTGCATGGTCCTCATAGGAATTGAACAATGTCTGGACCTTAAAAGAGTCGGTGACCTCTGAGTTTGTTTCGGCTGTTTCTTGACAGAGTGGTCAGGTACGAAAGGCCGGCCCCATCTAGTTTTAACACATCACATGATGTGACGTGTAAAAGTATTTTGTAAAACCAATTTACAGAAATACATATGATTTTGTCCTAGTATCTAGCCTCAACTCTTAACTCAACTTCTCGTAGAGACACTATTTTTTTTAAAGTTGGTTCTTAAAAATTTTCTAGTTGGTAAAGTCAGGTAAAATATTCGCTAAGCAAGTTTACTGCCGTGTTAAGTAGTACCGTGCCGTGTTAGTATTTAATTTATTGTCATTAAAGTTTGGAATATGTAGTACACTCATACAAAATCAGTTTAAGCGGATCTCTCATTGTAAGGGAAATCTATAAAACGCGAGGTCATGTTATACTTAGAATATAGCTTGATGTCTCGCTGTGTGTACAATTGTACAGGGTAAATTTTTGCAATTAATCATTACGCAAAACGACTACATAGATGACCTATTGTATATACGGACATACAGTAATCATAGTATTGGTCCATCTATCCGAATAAAAAATAATTATGTAATGCTCTAGGTCATTAGTATTTTAATTAATGAAAGCAATTAAAAATTAATCGATTATATTGTTAGGTTTGCCGGATTGTGGTGGTCAGATAGGCATGTGAATTACTGGTATTTAGCTGCATTTGGTGCGACTGGAAGCAGACCCCAATATATTTGGGGAAAGGCTAGGCAGATGATCCGGTGAATGTAAGGTTTGCTCTAAGATTTTTATTGGAATGTGTATAAAGAGCGTAAATTGAGTGACATGAGTAGGGGGAAAAGCGGGTATTTTGGTACAGCTTGGTAGGTAATTAATAAAGGTCCTTTAATGAGGATAGACTTAATTGAAAAATAATTTAAAATAAATATAAGATTGCCTAGTTTACTTTTTTTTACTAATGGCATGATTCTACATGAAGGTTGAATTTAGATCGAATTTAGCACTTTTCTACTAATAAATTAAATTGCTTACAACCTACTTATTAGGCCCAAGGACAATACCTTTATACTTTAAACGATTTTCACAGAAGGCATACCTAATAAATAATTAATTTATCAGGCCATACATAAAATAAACTTACCTTATGTAGATTTAAAATTCTTTATATCTCACAGAACACTTACTTAGATTAACTCATTTACTTAAAAATTATTTAATGGAGTTACTTAAAACATTTTATTTAAATGATTTAAAACTATAATGTTAATATAAAATTGCTAGTTTGTTTTGAAGCTACTAATTTGTTGTGGTGTTGGTAACCATGGTAACGCGTCCATGTATGTACTTATGTACCTATGTTCGCTTTGGTCGCGTTCATTTATTGTTGATAGAAACATAATCTTTCTTATTGTTAATTTCCCTTATTAATGTAGTAAATTTTTAACGTAATTCACCTTGCTTCTTTTGTATGTTCTTCGTGTAATGTATTTTGATTTATTTTGATTTTTTACCTCATCAAATTTACTGTACCCTGTATTAAATGTACCTAGATTATAAGTGAATGGTGTGGTCTCCTATAACTGGAAGCGCACACTTGTATTTGCCCCTGTTTTATGTATATTTACATGTAATTGTGTAGTTTCTGTTGGAGATCCAATAAATCCTTCACGAAGTCGTCAATCAGCAAAAATTATTGCTGGGAATCGACTTTTTTTGGGGTAACAAATCACGTTTTACGGTTGAACTCAATGTAACGCACTCAACACATTATGCTGATGGACCCATTGAATACTACGGAGGTCGTGGAGGTATGTACAGTAAAGTTATAAGATAATAAAAGCAAAATTTAAAATTTAAAAAAACCCACGACTTTTAAAAAGTAATTGAAAAAGAATAAATAACGCTTACGGTAACCATTCTTGCGCCAGTCCGACTCGCACTTGGCATATTTTTGTCTAATATTTGTGTCATATTTTGTGTATCTTTTGTTGGATACTAAATAAATAAAAAGTAAATCTACCGCAATCTTTCGATGATAAATCTATCGGTATTATCAAAGCTATTCAATTTATGGATGCAATGTAAGTGTATGCTCTTGTATGCAGACACAAGAGCAAAACATGCAATTCCTACATGAACTTGACTTCCCAAATCCACATACCTTTTTTTTTTCGGATGGGAAATCATCAAATAACTCCTCCCGCTCTGGGCTGAGCAGGAGGGAGTGTCAGACTTTTACTGACTAAAACCCATCCATGTTCCTTCCTTTGCCCTTTGTGTTCCAGGGCCGCGGTACCTCTTTCGAACAGTCCCGCAACCCTGGCAGGCATCGGTCCTTTCGAACCCCTTCCTGTTTGCTGACTCTCTTTGAGGCGCGCGTGGAACACGAACGCGCAAATCCACATACCTACAAGAACAAAATTGGAATGTTTAAGAGTACCTACTTACTTCAGAAATCTGGATTGAAATCACCCACATTTCTTAAAGTTCAGTGACCTTTCATCTAAACCTGACCTCATGCATGACGTATAATAAGATATGACTTTCGGTCTTGCTGATAAAGAGCAAAGCCCCACTGCGAGCGGGATACAACGACTTTTTAATTTAATTAGGTAGTTGACGGAACTTCACACATATGATAGATATCTGTTATTGCTGACCTGCATCAGTTCACTGCTAGTAAAAGACATACCAACAATCAACATCTAACTTATTTTCGCCCCATTTAACCCCATTGAGTGACTTTTTCATGAAATAGTTATTGAATGGGGTTAAATGAACTTGGAGGGTTGTATTGATGATTTGAATAATTTGATAATTCTGTAACTCCATACGTGTTACTGGTGCGATTCATATTTTCATCAACCTACAACCTGACACTGACCTGCAAATTGCAATAAACGTAAGAAAATTTAAATTTTGCGGGCTACCCTTGCGCTTCCACCTTAAGGAAATTTTGAAACGCCTAGTTGACCTGTGACCCAAGGGCTGGCTTACCTTGGCCAGAGGCTAAATGTTGCCATACTACGTGGCAACGCCGCCAGTCTCTTGGGCAAATTTCTATGTAATGCTCCGAATCGGCGCGTTCGTGTTCCACGCGCGCCTCAAAGAGATGTCAGCAAACGGGAAAGGGTCCGAAATGACCGATGCCTGCCGGGGTTGCGGAACTGTTCGAAAGAGATACCGCGGCCCTGGAACACAAAGGGCAAAAGAAGGAACATGGATGGGTTTTAGTCAGTAAAAGTCTGACACTCCCTCCTGTTCCGCCCAGAGCGGGAGGAGTCATTTGATGATTTCCAATCCGAAAAAAAGGCTCCCAATGATGGAGGTACTGAATACGTAGTACCCGTTTTTGCTTAGGTGTCCCTTCCAGCTTGTATAGGCTGATAAACACATTACCCTCCTGAGTCGGGTAATGAAGAAAAGAAGAATGCGGTCGTTTTCTAACCTCATCATCATGTGCCTAGCCTTTTCCCAACTATGTTGGGGTCAGCTTCCAGTCTAACCGGATGCAGCTGAATACCAGTATTTTACATGGAGCGACTGCCTATCTGACCTCCACAACCCAATTAGTACTGGGTAATACTAAACCTTTGGTAAGACTGGTTGTCAGACTTTTTGGGCCACTGACTACCTGTAACAACTGTCAAAGATCTATAGATGACTGCCAGGACCAACGGCTTAACGTGCTTTCCGAGGCATGAGGGAAACTCGGTATGTTATGGGCGGTCACCCATCCACAGACCAACCTAGGCAAGCACTGCTTAACCTAAAGATCGGCCCGAGCGGCTGTTATTATTTTGCCACGAGCTCCTCGTAGGTCGTTTTCTAACCTAAAGCGAGCGAAGTCGCAGAGTTTTGAGCTCAACGCACAGCCTTGAGAAAATGAGAAGATACTCGTATGCTTGATAGCCGGTAATCAAGATGAGGCATGACGCCTCTTTTAGCTTTTAAGGATAGTCGTATCCTGATATCCTTAAAACGCCTCTTCCGAAATACTCCGGATAATTTACGTGGTGGACAATTTTGTCGCGTCCTAACTGCGTAAATATGATCGAGTTAATGCGACGCATTAACGAATCCAATGCGAATATTAGTCAGATGATTCCATAATAGGTACCCATAGGCTTGTATTTATTATGGTATATATGTAAGGATGGAGAGGGAGAGAAGACCAGAGAAAAGAAGATGGATTGTGTGAGAAATAATATGAAAGAAAAAAGATTACGGGTGACAGAGAAGCATGATAGAAAAAAATGTGTTGCACCAGCCCTAAGTAATATGGGACAAGGGTGACAAGGGCAGCAAGTTGGTGATGAGTGATGAGGCTACTAGCACTTGCTTACATAGAAAACGGCATTCACCTGTCAACACATTTCAATCGGAGTTTCAGAAAAAAATAAAAAAAGGAGTGTAAAAAGACCGCTATGAAGCCGAATATACTCCCCGACATTGAGATGTTTTTTTTTATGGACTGGTATTGGATATGTTTTCCAACTTTTGCACAAGTACACACATCAAAAGTGTCTAGGGATCAACATATATTTTTGCAATAACTTTTCTCCTGATTGATATTAATTAAAATTTTCTTTAAGGATTCATCAAATAAAGTGTTTTCGTTTGTCACAGTAACGATAAACCAAGTCACCTTTGCATTAATAAAGAAATTTGCCATTTTCCTAATAAAGGGATTTTTGACATTTGAACCACTAACACAAAAGTTCGAAAAAAAGACTGAAATAACAGTTTTCTTTAAAATTTTATTGGGTAACTTAAACAATTAATAATCCGTGTTTCTACCGCGAACACTAACAACACAAGAACATCGGTTTGGCATACTCAAAATGAGTTCATCCAAATCACGCTGTGGAATGGCCGCCCATGTTCGTTGCAACAACAAAAAAAGGTCTTCTTGCGACTGGATACCCTCCATATTCGGCAGAGCTCTTCTCTGTAGCATATCCCATGCATGCTCAATCGGATTCAAGTCTGGCGACTGAGCAGGCCAGGGCAGGACATTGATGTTAGCTGCGGCGAGAGTCTGTCTTACAACTCTTGCGGTGTGCGGTCGTGCATTATCATGCATTAACTGAAATAAGGGACCGATTTGCACTTGTAGAGGAACGATGACGTCTGATACAATCGTCTCAGCATAAATTTGAGCGTTGAGGTTGCCTCTGATCCAAATCAACTCAGTTCTTCCGCCGATCCAAATACCCGCCCATACCATGATGGTTCCACCACTATAAGGATGGACTTCCTGGCAGGATTTTAATCGCTGTTGGCGTCCAGGGGTTCTCCAGTGTCGTATACGTCTTGTATCCGGTCTCATACCAAAACGAGACTCATCAGAAAAGCACACGAAACGCCATTGTTCTTCTGCCCAATTTCTGTGTTCAAGAGCCCATTGATATCGTATCCTACGATTGTGCATTGCTATAGGTGGTACCCGTAGCGGTCTTCGGGAATGAAGGTTCACTTCATGCAAGCGGTTTCTGACTGTTTGGTCGCTAATTAAGTTCCCTGAAGAGTGATGAAGCCTCACGGCTAACATCATGGCGGTTATTGTTGGAGCTCTTCGAGTTAAGATTTGAATGTATCGGTCTTGTCTCCGTGTGGTGCAGCGATACCGTCCTCCATGGCGCTCAGCCACGGTACCAGTGCTTCGGTAACGTGTCCAAAGTCGACTGATAACACTCTGACTTGTATTCAGAGCTAAAGCCACAGTACGTTGCCGGGAACCAGCTTCTATCATTCCCACGGCTCTGAGCATTTCTTCCCTGCTTAAATGACGTCGCCGCTCCATAATAACGTTGGTTTTAATCAGTAGTAGGGAAACAGTAGCACTAATAATGTCTTCAATGCGTTGTATGTTTTTATAGGGAAAATATTGACAGCTGATTTTCATCTTTTACTCGAATTTGATTCACAGTTCCTGATTCAAATTATGAAATGCACCAAAAAGGATCCATATAAATTTATAAAATCATAAATTTATTACAAAGCCACATCTCAATCTCAAGAAATCCACATAAAAATGCTTGATCCCTAGACACTTTTGATGTGTGTATTTTTTAGATACAAATTTTAAATGTTATAACTTTACATAAATAAGTCCACTACCTCTGTACTATTTAATGCATACATCAACACAGTGTTGTTCTACCGTAAACCGTGATTTTTCACCCAAAAAAAAAGTCATTACCCAGCAATAATGGGGGCTATCGCGTGTGAATTCGCCGCTAGAGGCGCTAGTGTAGCGCGGGGGCACCGAAATGTCAGATTTTATAGAAAGTTCACGCGTTGCGTGCTTTTTTATCACGTATTTTTACTAATATTCACGCTTGTGATCTAGATTGAGCTAGGATACTTAGCAACTTAGGATAATCTTTGTTAGTAATTGGAAATAAAATGATTTTTAAATATTTCATGCTTGCTAATTTTAAGGACAATATTGTAAATAAATGTATCTGAAGTTTACACTGTCGTTATACGTAATAAAATAAACTTTTTATGAAGTTATTGGTACTGTAAAGTATAAATAGAATCATTGACATAACCTTACCCGACAGTGGCGCCATCTGAGCTCAAAAACGATAGCCCTCATTCCATTTTCATTTTTTTTTCTTTTTTTTTTTACTTAGTTTGATGTACAGAATGCTTGGTTGACAGCTTCGTGAAGGGTGCGTTTACACCTTGTATTCAATTAATGACATTAGTGATTTGAACTTTGCTCAAATATATGTATGTATAAAATATAAGAGATTCTATAGATTCGTATTATAAAAAATCTCAACCATTTAAGCAAAGATGAGTCAGGTAATTGCTACCACTCACTGTACATACCACTTACGTATTGCGTGTACGTAAAATCCCATTACTAATCCAGAAAGGCCTACGGAATTCTCGGAAAGAATCCGATCGTCATATCCTCAGGCTGGCAACAGGAAAGGGGTCATTGCAATTGCGTTTGAACAAGCTGGTCGTATATCTTCGAATTATGACCAGTGACATGTTGACGCGCCAAACACGACCTCGGGCGATCCGACTTGAGTCAAGCGATACGCGCGTGTAGGTTACCCTTGCCATACGTACAGATTTCCAGCAGTGTCCGAAATGCAAGGCTACCCCTGCATTTCGGACACTGAACCGTCTGAATCTAAACCGTCCGGAATTTCCACAAATGAGAAAAGTCATGGTCGATAACACAAAAGGAAACTGTTATATAGAATTAATAATTTCAATAAAATTATACACTCACTGCAAAATTCAAATGAAACAAAAGTCTAGAATTTTCTTAAAATATCCAAATTTTTATTAGAAAAACAATCATGGATCTGGGACCCTACGCACGCGTCACTTATTTTCTTAGTATATCGTATCGTAGTGTCTCGTCGCGTGCTTCCTTCATTTATTTTCTATGCAGTCGTTATCGTTTAACCCGCGTGTCGTATGATCGTGTATCTTGTGGCCAAATGTTAAGTACTCGTAACGAAACCGCTTAAGGTTTGAGTATGTTGTGGACGAAAGGACTCATGAATGGTCATTCATTATAGTCTCAGCTTTTGTAGTTAGTTGAGGTCAATTCTAGTAGCTGCGCTAAAGATTAATTGATAAATATTTGATACTAAAAAGTTCAAAGACCAAAGATTGTCTTCAAATTATCACGTTTAGCGATAGGATCGCCTATTGTAAAATTTGGTTGTAACTGGTGTATATTAATAATAGTTTTCTATTCGGTTTTTTATGTTTTAGACAATATTTTTGTTTATGGAGTTATTGAAAGCAAATTGTTGTTTACCTACTTTTGAAGTATCTGTCAATTGTTATCAGTAAGTTTCATAACTAATCTCAAGAGGACACAATCTCAGTGCTGAGATTTTTTATTTGATGTTGTGGTTTTGTGAATCATACCCAGGTGAGTGATTTTTATTATTTTTCCGTCAAGAACAAAAACCAAAATCAAAATATTTTTATTTCATACTAGCGGCCCGTCCCGGCTTCGCACGGTTGCCTATGTTACTCAGGGTGAATGTAGCTTTCTAATGGTGAAAGAATTTTTGAAATCGGCGCAGTAGTTTTTGAGTTTATTCATTACAAACATACACACAAAAATACAAATCTTTCCTCTTTATAATATTAGTGTAGATAGGACTAGTCGACAAAAAGGTGCACGGTTCGGGTTGGTCGTTTCCTATGGAGAAGAACCGGCAAGAAACTCCATGGTTACTCTTCCTCCTAAAAAATCCTTCATCATCGTCTTCCTGTCCTTGTCCCATTCTACTTGGGGTCAGCGCAACACGTCTTCTTCTTCCATTCTCCCCCGTCAGACGTCACGGCATCATTTACTCCTTTCTCTTTCATATCAGCCCTCACACAATCTATCCATCTTTTCTTTGGCCTTCCTCTCCATCTCCATCCATCAACATTCATGTCCATCATTCTTTTACTCACATGCGTTTCATCCCGTCTCATTACGTCATGTCCATACGATTAAAAATACCTTAATTTATAAAATTAACTGTTTGTTTTTATTAACCATTCAGAAGTAGGGAAGCGAGGCTCCGTCGACCGGGCTTCCCTCCCCCCATAAATCAGGTGTATAATGTCAAAAACACCACGAAAACATAACCTCAAAATGAGATAAGTAAGTAAGCGTTACATTGAGTCCTTCCGTAAAACATGATTTTTTACCCCAAAAAAAAGTCGTTTCCCAGCAATAATTTTTGCGTAAAGTTACTTAGTTTGATGTACATATTGCTTGGTCGACGGCTTCGTGAAGAGTCCTGTTACACCCTGTATGTTGTACAAGTTGCTGTGTGTTAATATTAGAGTGTTCCGTGTTAAAACTATCGTCTTTACTGATATTATCCGACGTCATGAGATTACATAGATACATATTTAATTTTTATTTATAAACTACTTATTTTAACTCGATTTTTTGATCACTACACTACAGTGGCGAATTAAGTTTAATGATATAAAATCCATTCACATTGACTTCACTAATAAGAAATCAGAATACAACCCAGTGTACACTGTACATAAATAACAAAAGTGTACCGTACGAAACCACTGCCAAATATCTTGATATAGAATAGAAAAGAATGAAAAGAATAGAAATAAGAGAGAATAGAAGGTCTCTTTATTCGAGTATCCATGACTTAAAAGCTGTTAGTAAAACTTACGGCTATGTTAGTAAGCATTAATAAAACAAGCAACACAACAGATAATGGTGGATCACTGCTGCGACAACCCATGAGAAATTGCACAGCAGCGACCGACATAAACACAGTCCAGGTGACTGGCAATCATGCTTAAGGTACTGTTGGTGCTGCCCCGCACCTTGCGCACCAGGGATGCGCACCTTTTACGCATTGTTGTGTAAAAACAATCCATATGCATCTGCGAACATCCCCGGCGCACTGCAGAAGCGGGGCAGCCCCACCAGCATCCTAAGCGCGTTATCTGTACGCGGAGAGCACTGTACGATCTTTGCTTACACCTAGCCCACAAGCTGCACGTGTAAAATGAAGTACAGTACGCTCGATAGAGCGTGATCTTGACTGGAAGTGAGCATCGTGCAAACCTTCGAGCTAACATGTTCGCTCTAACCGACAATGCCCTCCACTCATGTTCAACTTTATCATCGTCTTTAAGGTCAGGAGTCAATCTATGACCATGGTATTTAAAATTCCGTGGTCTCTGCAAAGAAGTGCCATACAGTAGCACAGGAGGCACTTTGTCAGGGCTTTTACCCCCAGCCTTAAAGACCATGACCACAGACTTTTTACAGTGACAAAATGATGACCTTGATGATGATGATATGACCTTAGACTCAAAGTTGGCTGGAAAGCCCATGTCAAAAAGAAACGAGAAGAATGAGAAATTCGTTACAGCATGAACTGGTTACTTGGAAGGCATTCCGCGTTGTCAGTACCTAACAAAATCCTGCTCTATAAATCACTCCGTATGCCAGTATGGACCTTTGGTATACAACTATGGGGTTGCGCCAGAGAAAGCAATGTAGATATTATACAAAAATTCTAGAACAAAGTACTCAAGAACATCGTGAACGCGCCTTGCTACATAAAAATTGACGACATCCATCGGGAACTGATTATAGAATTCGAAAACATCATAATCTTAATCTTCTTCTCTTCTTCTATATTATAAAGCTGAAGAGTTTGTTTGTTTGTTTGAACGCGCTAATCTGAGGAACTACTGGTTCGAATTGAAAAATTATTTTAGTGTTGGATAGCTTATACATCGAGAAAGGCTATAGGCTATATATCATCACGCTACAATCAAGAGGAGTTGAGCATCAATGAAAAATGTTGCAAAAACGGGGAAAATTTATTATCTTTGAGAGCTTCCGTTGCGTGCGCTGGTTAACCGGTTAAAGTTGCACAAAAATAATGTATGAGGGAATTATTCTTCTTAAAAATGTCTAAAAAAAAGTCCGCGACAGCACATGCCTATCTTTTAAGGTTGACTAACAATAACCATTTTTATGATTTTCAAATTTGGTCAAAAATAGTGCTTCATTTGCAAAGGTATTTTTACCGACATAGTATTAATGCTTATCAAAATAAATATGTTAGTCATCTTAAGCATTCAATTGTGACCAAAATTGCCCTTTACAATTACACATACACATACATTGCCTTTACATTGCCTTTTTTTTTTTTTTTTTTTGTTTATTGATTTTGCTAATTAAACTTTTACTTTTTTTAAATACTAGTACCTAAAGATTAATTTACTTCATTGGCAAAAGTCTTCTTTAAATATATATTTGTACGCCAAATGGCAAAACATAGAGAAACTTTATTATGTATCGTACCATCCTGCACACTGTTGTAACCTGTGTTTACAAATAAAGAATATTGATTGATTGATTGATTGATTGACACCATTCAATTTAGATGAATATCTTAGGAGATATCACAGTTTTAAAATAACTCCGCATCAAAATAATAAACTGCGCGCGCTGCGAGGCGGGCTTCATGTTGTTGGGAAAACCAATGTGATTAGATTCAATGCACAAATATTGTGGAGAACTTAGGGAAGGTTTTAGTTTTTGTTTCATTGTAATCAGTGCTCTCTATCAAAAGATTTATGAATTTAAAGTGTCCAAGAAGAATTTACCATCATTGTGTAAGGTACATGCAACGACATCTATTGCACCAAAATGGTACTAATTAATAAAAATGTGCTCACAAGATAACTTTTAAATCGGTTGACCAGCTTTACGAAAAAGTTCTGGTAGCAAAAAGTACTCTAGATTAGTCTACATGACGCTATAACCCTGTAGAGCGTGTGTTCGATCGCTTTACATGCATTATATTTTAACGGTTTAATTTCGTGCTCGATAGATGGCGCTATTAATTTCACTCCATTTTCTGAGTCGCGGTGTTAGGTTTTCCGTGAAAGAATGACCCTCGCCCGTGTCAAATGTCTGAAGCTTGGTTTATTAACCAACGAAACAAAAAGAGGAGGTTCTCAATTCGACGCGTCTATATTTTTTTATTTTATGTATGACCTGACCACGCATAACTTTTTACAGAGAAGTCCGATATGCATGAACTTTTGTTTTTTAAATTGAGAAATCATGTTTGGGCTCATTTCCTGCACCTTGATGAGAGCTTTAGATCTAGCTGGAGTATGACGTCAACGAAGGTCTGACGATGGAGACGGAAGGCACTTGCAAGAGGTCCTCAAGAGTTTGCAGCAAAAATAACGTGTTTGGGCTCATTTCATGCACCTTGATGAGAACTTTAGGCCTTGCTGAAGTATGTCTGTCATCGACGGTCAAGCGATAGAGACAAATGGCAGTTGCAAGCGGTCCTAAACAGTTTGCAGCAGGTATAATGTTATTGGGCTCATTTCATTCACTTTGATGAAAACTTTAAACCTAACTCAGTATGACTTTCATCGAATGTCTGACGATGGAGAAGGAAAGCAGTTGCAAGAGGTCCTTAAGAGTTTACAGCATTCATGCACCTTGATGAGAACTTTAGACCTAGCTGGAGTATGACTGTCATCCAAGGTCTGACGATGGAGACGGAAGGTAGTTGCAAGAGGTCCTCAAGAGTTTACAGCATCTATATCGTGTTTCGGCTGATTTCATGCACCTTGATGAGAACTTTAGACCTGCCTGGAGTATGTCTATCATCAAAGGTCTGACGATGGAGACGGAAGGCAGTTGCAAGAGGTCCGCAACAGTTTACAGCAGTTTTATCGTGTCTCGGCACATTTCAAGAACTTTGATGAGAACTTTCCTTCTAGCTGGTGTATGATTGTCATCGAGTGTCTAAAGATGAAGACGTAAGGCTGTCGAGGGTCGCGGGCCTGTGGACGGTGAGTAATGGGCTAGCTCGCCATCCGTCCGTCTTATAACGACAGGCCGTGGTGACGGCATGTTCGTGTTCCACACGCGCCTCAAAGAGATGTCAGCAAACGGGAAGGGATCCGAGAGGAGCGAGGCCTGCTAGGGTTGCGGGACTGTTCGAAAGAGATACCGCGGCCCTGGAACGCAAAGGGCAACAGAAGAAACGTGGATGGATTTTAGTCAGTACAAGTCTGACACTCTCTTCTGCTCCGTCCAGAGTGGGAGGGGTCATTTGATGATTATCCATCGGTAATAATATATAATAGGGATTTACTCCTTTTGAGAGCTTCCGTTGTGCGTGAACGGTTAAAGTTACGCAATATCATGTATGTCGGAATTGTCCCTCTTCAAAAGCTCTAAAAAAATATCCGCAATGGCCATATGTCTAACTTTTAAGGTTGACGCACACTCTCTCTGTCTGTAAGCTCTCTTTCTTTTATGTACGCATGCACGCAGACGAAGTTGCGCGGGTCAGCTAGTCCAAAAATATGCAGAAGCTCATGAACATCGGCTTCATCATCATGTTAATGTCGAGGCCATCCAGCTCCTCGATAACACAGACATAGTAAGAAGGCTCAAAAGGAACTAAGCTAGTGAGTTAGTGTAGTGTAATCTATTTGTGACTTTACCGCGAGTGTAATATAGTACCTAGCTAGATATAGACACAAGAACAAAGTGACTTCACCTTAACAGACGCAATAAGTAATAATAATAATAAGTAAACGCAATGGACGTGCTGATTTATAATTTTCCTTTTTTAGCAAATTAAGTTAGATTAAGATTGCTTATTGGCCTTATTAGTCTAGATTGTAATATAATAAATACATTAAAAAAAACTGCACTACAGAACATAAATGTTTTCATAAATTAATCTCAATTTCAAAAACATTATGAGTGACAACCATAATGCTGCAATGGAGCGTAGGTAATTATTTTAACAACTAGGCCTAGTTTCCGTACTATCCATATTTATACTGTGTCATTAGTATCGATTCCAAGAAGCTTTGCGTACAAAATTGCGAACAATACATTAGCTGCGTGCCCTAGTGATCGGTGGTCGAACTATTCAGTAGTAGTTGGTAGTAAATTATACAATGCAGTAATGTATAGTTATTTAGTGAGATGACATTTTTTTTTGGTTGATTGAAGTTAAGTGTTTATTAAGAAACTGGCAAGGAATTTGGATGCTGTTTGTTCATTGGTACAGAATTTATGATGTATTTTTCATAGAATAAGTTAATTTTTATTTACCTATGAGTACCTTTATAGTTTCAACAAAGATTTGCTAATCATCTAAGTATCTATTTTTTTCTAGTGTACTGCTGTGATCCAAGGAGGTACCAACATGACCAAATTAATGACTCTAAATTATTTATTTTACTCGTAATTATTATTTTCACAAGTAAACAGTGAAACTCAATTTCGATCGCCAGAGATAACTAGAAGAAGCCGTATTTCTTCTTTATCGTGTGGTTAGTGCCTAACCTGTGTCAGAGTTTAAATGCCGCTCATGGGTCTTTGCCTTGACTATTAATGCCAATTAATGCCGCCGAGAAATATCTCTCAGGTCTCAAGCATGTTGGTTTCCTTACGATCTTTTAAACAACAATAACACAATAACTGCCTAATTTTGAATCAAAATAGGACTACTTTAAATATAAATCAAATAATTTCCCATAAAAATCTTTGATCCGTTACAGTTCATTAATGTAAGAAAAGTGACACATGTCTAATTGGCAGCTGCGCATTTCATTTGTCATCAGTTCAGGGAAATATAGGCTATTGGGATTATCCAGCTACGCATTCCAGCAAAGTTGCTATTAATATCATCAGTTAGGGCACGCCACAATAGTGGCGGTAAGTCCCCTCTTTGAGCAGTGGCTAGAGAGGCGCCACGGCGCCCTCACCTTCCGCCTGACGCAGGTCCTCACCGGACATGGTTGTTTCGGGAGGTTCCTGCACCTAATCGGGCGAGAGGAAACGCCCGGGTGTCACCACTGCGAGGATCGACCGGAGGACACGGTGGAGCACACTGTGCAGGTCTGCTCCGCTTAGGCGGAGCAACGCCGTGTCCTCGTAGCGGCAATCGGCGGCGGCGACCTCTCGCGTCCGGCCCTGGTTCAATCCATGGTCCGGAGCGAGACGGAAGGGGACGCCGTCACCTCCTTCTGTGAAGCAGTCATGCTAGCGAAGGAGGTGGCGGGACGTGAGAGGGAGAGAACCTCACGTCCCAGCCGCCGCGGGAGACGCACCGGGCGTCGGGGGCCACGTGGTGGCCCCCGGCCACCGTAGGCGCGGGCCTGTGGACGGTGAGCTATGGGGTAGCTCGCCGTCCGTCCGTCTTATGACGACAGGCCGTGTCAACGGCGCGTTCGTGTTCCACGCGCGCATCAAAGAGAGTCAGCAAACAGGAAGGGGTCCGTAAGGACCGACGCCTGCCAGGGTTGCGGGACTGTTCGAAAGAGATACCGCGGCCCTGGAAAGCTTACCCAAAAAGCTTTTTAGTGAATGCACATGAAAGTATACACGGTACATAAACAAAAACCTTTATTATTATTGTATGTCTCTTTGCTTGTTCCGGCTTGTCACCGAAACGGCTGGACCGATTTTGACAGGACTTTCACTGTTATAGAGCTGATGTTATAAGAAGTAACTTGACTTTCACTGTTATAGAGCTGATATTATAAGAAGTAACTTAAACTACTTCTATTTTAGAAAAAGGATTACGGTTCCGTGCCAAAAAAATTAAACCCTTGAAATTGATAATAGTATCTGATTTAAATAAGGGAAACAATAATTTTTATATTCATTTTACGCGGACGAAGGTGACGTGGTACCTAGTAATTTAATAATTTTATTTAATATACTTTGGCATACCTATTCGTGCTACAGTGTTGCGACTCAAACACAATTCCTATTCTTATTCTTTATTGCACACAAAATATAAAAGTAGAAGCAGGGCAGAGGTGTACATAATGGAACACTTCCCTACGGTCGTTAGTGTCTGTAACTATAGGCTTGCGCCAGTTCTCGTTAGATAGCGGGATAGCGGGGCGAGGCCCTTGTCCACTGAAACCACATCTCGATGCAGCTCAACTCACTTTCGGTTTAGTTGTTAGGGTTCCGTATCCAAAGGGGTAAAAACAGAACCCTATTACTAAGACTCCACTGTCCGTCTGTCTGTCTGTCTGTCACCAGGCTGTATCTCACGAACCGTGATAGCTAGAAAGTTGAAATTTTCACAGATGATGTATTTCTGTAGCCGCTATAACATCAAATACATAAAACGGAATAAAATAAAATATATTTTAGGGGTCTTCCATACAACAAACGTGTTATTTTTTTTTTAAATAATGTTACGGAACCCTTCGTGCGTGAATGCGAATGTGAATGCACATGGCCGGTTTTTACATTTCCAGAACTTCATCTTCTAAAAGATTTATCTAAGAAATTACTTGATTTTCGAAGAAGATTATAACGGTAAGTAAGTAGGTATAATTCAAATAATTTCTTAATAAAGCTTTTGCCATAAAGTTCTAGAAATGTAAGAAAAAAACATGAGAAACTTGACACATGTGAAATTGACAGCTGTTGCATTCCCGCGCTAAGCAGCTGTCACTGTCATCGGAATGTAGGTTAATAGAATTATTGTTATGTCCATTTATGCGATGAACTGACCTTCGTGCTACTTCGTTATTATTGGTTCAAGGTTCTGTTACTTCAGTGGGTCGTCTTGGCTTTGAGAATATCTACACAAACATTCTACAGTACGAAGTTTGGGTAAAGGAGGAAATAACATATCATTACGCCTGTAAGCCCCGAAGGGTTAGGCAGAGCTGTACCTAATAGTAGGTACACCCAATGTTTAAGTCCCATGTAACAGGGGGCGAGCCTATTGCCATCAACCGGTCACAAATCCAGACTCCGTGGCTGCTACTAAGAAATTCCTGATAGAAAAACACAATAACACTTTGCCCGACCCGGGAATCGAACCCAGGACCTCATGCTCAGCAGTCGTGCTTGCGACCACTAGGACAACGAGGCAATCAGTAACTATAGGTACGGTCGAACAAGCTATTTGGTATACATGTAGAAATATTCACAATCTTATTATCTACAGTGACAATATTGTTTGCAATTTTATTTTATAAAACTAATGTCATTATGAGTCAGTCTCTTAATGAAAAAGCTTTATTAAATAAAATTTGGAAAAGTATACGCTTCGGCATTGGATTGTGAAATTTTCCGCGTGTAGGTATACCAAATAGCTTGTTCGACCGTACATCTGATTGCAGTGAAATTTGATGAATAGTTTCGGAGATTAAGTGCTGATGGAAAGCTACACTATGGGAAGCTCGTGGCTACTAATAATAGCCGCTCGGATCTATCTTCAGGTTAAGCGGCGCTTGTCTAGGTTGGTCTGTGGATGGGTGACCACCCGTTACCCACGAAACTCGGTACGTAGGTAATTTGTGGTGCCATTACGTACAGAGTTTCCTCCGTGGCTCGAAAAGCACGTTAAGCCGTTGGTTCCGGCTGTCAATTGTAGATCTTTGACATTCGTTAAGTACCTAGTCAGTGACCCGAAAGTCGAACAACCAGCCTTACCAAGAGGTATCGTATTACCCAGTACTAACTGGGTTGTGGAGGTCAGATAGGCATTCGCTCCATGTAAAATACCGGTATTCAGCTGCATCCGGTTAGACTGGAAGCCGACCCCAACATGGTTCGGACAAGGCTAGGCAGGTTATGATAGAAAGCTACACCATTGCTGAGTATATAGCTAACATAGGAATAATTTTATGTTAAAACATGCGGACGAAGTCGCGGGCAGATGCTAGCCCTAACCCCTTATAAACAACGCCGATTTGTTTTTTTGAGGTTTTCTGTTTAGTTCGACGTTTTAGCTAATATCGTCTTAAGGTACTTACAAATATTTTGTTATGTTTTCTACATTTTTTTTGCTACCTAGCCTGTCGAAAATTGTCCCACTGCTGGACGAAGGCCTCCCCTAACTCCATACAACGTCTCTATCTTTCTACATTTAGGTATAAAAAAATATTTTAGGTTGTATAGAAGCTAAAAAAATACTACATAGATTGTGTAGAAGGGACCTAAAACGTTCTAAGAATCAAGAAGGTTAATTCCACCTTAGAAGAAGTAGGGCAAGGTTAGATGCCATCTAGACCGTGCGTCGTATCAGTACAATATAATCCTAAATACTAAAGTAACCTTTTCACGCTTAAAATCTGTCAAAACCTAGAGTTATAGACGACTCGACGCTGTGGATGGCGTAGTATTCATGGGCTTAACCGGTTTTTTTTTTGTCGAAAAAAAAAAAGCGAATTTGTTGTTTCTAAATTGTGTGTGTGTAAAGAAAAGGATAGCCCTATTATGAAATGGCCGCTTCCCGCTTACAGTATTACCGAGCCGCACATCATATTTCGGGGCATTGTTTATACTTTACGAAGAAACATGCAATGATAATGTTGTCTGATATGACCAAAATAAGAAAAAAAAGCTTTATTTTACGTAAACGAGACATGTGACTAAGTCGTGTGTACTTTTTATTGCAATTAATAATTATGTGAGTAGTATTTACTTCATAGCAATAATTATTATTTACTGAGGTATGTATTAACAATGACATTGTAAACAAATTATGTTACGTTCATAGTTACCGACGACGATTAAAATCTGATCGCACTGGTATATACTCGTACATGCATACTTACCTATAGTGCACACATGTTGACAAGTTCAATTATAGCACGTAAGTAAAAGAGATAGGTACCTTGTTATCATTTAAACGATTGCGCTTCAATAATGTTTTATCAAGGCATATGATTTTAGTACTAGTTTAGGTAATAAGGGCTATCGCTTTTGAGCTCACCAGATGGCGCTACTGTCGATTAAGGTCCTGTCAATTACTATTTTATACTTTAAAGTACCAACAACTTCATAAAAGTTTATTTTATTACGTATAACAACATAGTGTAAACTTCAGGTTCATGTATTTATAAATTATTCTCCCTAAAATTAGCAAGCATGAAATATTTAAAAATAATTTTACCCCCAAGTACTGACAATTAAGATTCTAAGTTGCTACTTAAAATCTTCAAGTCATAATTAATTAGAAATGACTCAATCTAGACCACAATCGTGAATATTTGTAAAAATAAGTGCTAAAACAGCTCGCAACGCGGGAACAGTCTATGACATCTGACATTTCGGTGCCCCCGCGCTACACTAGCGCCTCTAGCGGCGAATTCATAGGCGATAGCCCCCATTTCGGCGAAATGTGCGCGTGTGAGCGTTCGAAATATCGCTAACGATCGCAGTGTGCGTAGTCTCATGCAGTGCAGCGGGAGCAAACAATCTTGGTCCGTAACAGTATTAGTTAGTTATACATATATTATAAGCAAATCAATTTGCATTTAAGCTGCAAATTTTGTAATGTTTTATACATTATCAACTCAAATTAAAATAGAAAAGTTAAGACTATACAAAAGCAAATAATATTATAGGAAAAGGTTGAGTGAAAACTTAATATATTTTATTTATTTAATGTTGTATATTTTTTTGCTTGCGTATATCTGTGTGTGTGACATCTTATTGCTCTTTTACTTAATTTTTAATTGGGTCATTGTTTTTTCCATTTCAAGTGAAAAAAAAAACAAGATACTTATTAATCTATTGATATACATATTAAATACATTTTTAAACATTTCTAAAAAAAAATAATATTAAATAAACATTTCAAAATATAAAAAAATAGTGGTCCACCGGTATCGGGAGCAGGGTCCTAGCTACGGGTGGTTAGGGCACAATGCGAGCCGTATCGAGGAGTACTGCCTTCTGAATCAGGCCTTTGATTCAACCGCCTAAGGAGAGCCTCGTTTTATTAATTTCTGTCATAAAAGAAGTATAGATATTGATACATTTTAACCTCCCTTTCGACGTTAATACGAAATGCTTTCAATGTCCGAGCTTTCCTGAAATCAACAATTTTGGGCAAAACATTTCATGTAAAATGTTTTTAGTTTTGGTTCCATTTTGTTTACCAGAAGTCGTCGTCTTTTGCAATTCTTTCGACCTTTAGAAGCTTATTCGGTCCAGTCCACACAGCAAACAAACTGGAACCAAAACTAAAACCATTTTACATGAAATGTTTTGCCCAATTTAACAGCAACAAAAAAAAATCTCGCAGTATCAAAACTAGTCAGACGTAATACAAAATCACGCGCGATTCGCAAGTACTTTACGTCGGGAGCGGCAGTCGCAGCGACACAGGGGCCTTAGTCTGCTATTGAAATAGTGTCAGAATGGTCTATAATTGATTTAATAAGGCCCCTAGCCCACGGCGTATTGAAGCGCGTTCGAAACTCGTTTGACGTGCGTACAAAGGGTAATTCGTCTGCGCGGGGCCTTATTAAATCAATGATAGACCATTCTGACACTATTGCAATAGCAGACTAAGGCCCCAGGTCCGTCGTCGAGTAGCCCTCGGGCGCGACTAAATGCAACGAGCAAGCGCATCGGCTTTTATGGTATTATTTAAATATTTTATTACAATTAAATAAGTAGTCAAAAAAAATATTTAAAAATTTAATTGGATATATAAACATCTTAAGTATTATAATATTTCATATTTATTGATATTTTCAACATATTCTTATGAGTAGACGACGGTTTTGCGTATTCTTTTATCGGGTCTTTTCGTTGTGAACCACATTTTTTTTTTTTAAAGTACTAATTAATTTAATTTTAAAATAAAAAGTCGTAGACTTACTAATATACTATATGCCCAGTATATACTATTTTTTTCAGATTATAATTAATTACCAGTAAGCCGAAAAAGCTATTGAAAAACCTGGTGTTTCGTGCTTTCGTAAAAACGCATGTTTGATTTTTATTTTTCCTAATTTATGTTGAGTGGTTATCAAAATTATAATTCGTACACTTATTAGATACACATGTGAAATATAACTGTGGGTCAGTGGGTCGCGCTTAGAGACACTATGAACAGCAAAGAAAACCAAAAAAAAATTTTTGGTTATAAAAATTTAATGGGACTAAATTTTCCAAAAATTGATTTTTTTTTTGCAGATTCTGGTTATCCTTAACCATAGAAACCATTTACGTTCTGAGAAGCATGTCCCTACGACGCACCGTTTTCGAATCATGGCCCTTCGAATTTCGTCCGACACTTATTCAATTTTTCATGATTTTTACTAATACGCGTGTTCTTTTGCTTCATCTCATGGTTTGCAACCAGAGCATCAATTTCATTCCTGAAAAGTTTTTCATCCGAGCTACCATTAGGGAAATAAAGAGCATTTTGTAAAAAACAAGAAAAATAAATAAAACTCCTAACTCGGAAACGGTGCATCGTAGGGCCATGCTTCTCAGAACATAAATAGTTTGTATGGTCAAGGTCAACCTGATACTGCAATAAAAAAGGAAAATTTCAGAAAAAAAAAAAAAAAAAAAAAAAAACTAATTCCTCGCGCCTTAGCGCCCCTAAGGCTACACTCCAACCTAACTGTGCATTAAAAAAAATACCAGATACCTTATGGTTATTGAGAAATTTGCACTGAAAAAAGTAGTATTTTCTGTTTTTAGACCGCGAAATTGATAGAGGCTCTTAACAATGCGCGCGCTAGTAACAGATCTGCCCTCATTTTATATTACAATGTAGATACACCATAAACCTACATATAAACCTTACTCTTGAATCGCTCTATCTATTGCTGAAAACAGCATTAAAATCTGCTGCGCAGTTTAAAAGATCTAAGCGTACAAAAATCGGGAGCGACTTTGTTTTATATTATGTAAAGATACTTAATATCATCGGGTATTAGACTCAAGAAAGTCGGACTTATTAGTCATTTAACTCAGTGTCACTGGTGTTATTTAAACGTCATCACCCAATTATCTAATGGAACTAAGTAGGTAGTAGGTAATTTACTTACCTAATTATATATAACGTAGATTAGATAATTATTTCAAAGAACATAACAACGTGTAGGTGTGTTTACGATCCCAATTACGATAATTATACAATGTCGCCCAGGCGCATGTGACCGCCCGTAATATTCTGAATATTCATGAAAAAATGTCGAAAATAAACTTCAAAAGGGGGGGTCTATCTATAAAATGTTTCATGTTATTCAATTTTTAATATTTTAAGTAGAGTTTGTAGATTTGCTTTCTATTTTTTGACACATCTCCGAAGTTTATGGGTCGATTTGGATTCTGTTTATTATTTCCAAAAGCTTATGAGTTATTTTAACAGGTTAATTAACATTTTTATTAAAAATTATCGATTAGGAAAAAAAAGACGGAATCGAAGTTTTTTATCGGTAAAAAATGGTGTATTTATTTTTAAAAAACTAGTGTAAGTCCATAAATTATCCCCATAGGACGACTTTTTTAATTATTATTTGTAATCTACTACATAACAGCTAAAAATTCACAGAACATTACTAATACCTATCTCTAAAAAAAAACCAGCAAACAACCTGTTGAACATTTGCAACTTCAAATAAAAAGGGTCGCTCAGGTAGAAACCGGTTCCTAGAAACAGCTTTTTAACAATTGCGTCCCTACCACGTGCACACCCTTGTCGGCTAGCGTTACTTCATTCAGTCGCTTGATAACTGACCCCGTGACGCTACGTGTTTTGTGATTTGTGCACTACTTAATCTTGTGAGTAAAATTTGTTTAAGCAAACTTAACTACTCGTATCATTGCAATGGTACGATTGCGTGATCTACCGCCGTCTCATGTGGCTGACATGCATTTGATTTACGGTGTTTGTAATGGAAATGCACGCGCTGCTGTCGAAGAGTACAGACGTCGATATCCAAGTAGACCAGTACTTGGGTACCGATCCTTCATTGCTGTACATCGTCTTTTTTGCGAAAGAGGATTATTTCCGCAACGAAATGAGCCCGGCGTGATTGTTTATGTAGACGTGGAAGAGGATGTGTTACGATTAGTGCGCGCTAACCCTATGCTAAGTATTCGTCTCCTATCGATAAGAGTAGGTATACCAAGAATAAGAGTTTGGAGAATTCTCAAAAAAGAAGGCCTGCATCCTTATCATTTCCGACGTGCACAACATTTGGGAAATGTCGATTACGGTGCGAGATCTGTTTTTTGTAATTGGATAATTGCACAGCAAAGAGCTAATCTCAATTTTATGAGGAAGATTTTGTGGACAGATGAAGCCACGTTTACAAGGGCGGGTATAACAAATCATCGCAATCTTCATGTGTGGGCCATTGAAAATCCACACGTCATTAGAAAAACAACTTTCCAGACTCAATTTTCCATAAATGTATGGGCTGGAATGATTGACGATGAACTTATTGGCCCTTTCGTGTTACCAAACAGACTAGATCAACACGCATTTTTAGATTTTATAGTCAATACGTTGCCGTTGCTTTTGGAGGAAGTACCGCTCGAAACAAGAAGGCGGATGTATCTGCAATTAGATGGAGCTCCAGCACACTTCGCACGACTAGTTCGTGATTATTTAAATCAAAATTATCCGCGATGGATTGGCAGAGGAGGTCCCATTGCTTGAGGAGGACCTTACACCCTTAGATTTTTATCTTTGGGGCTACATGAATCAAAAAGTGTATGCCGTGCCCATTGAAAGCCGCGAGCAATTAACGGCTAGGATTTTTGCTGCTGCTGCAGAAATGAAAGAACCGTGAAGAATTACGTCGTACAATAAAAAGTGTTGCCATGAGGGCTTTAGTTTGTTTACAGGAGGGTGGGGGCCATTTCGAAAATCTAATTAATTAAAATTCTTGTATTTTTTATTTATTTTTAAGTAAAAATCTGGCTATTGCTTGTTTGTTTTTATTTCCATTATCGTCTTCCTTATTAGTTTAACCTTTTAATACTCACTACTAAGAACATTTAATTGACTTTCACATTTTCTTTTCCTAAATTTGACCCTTAGAGTTTTAGAGTTTTACTTTGGATTTAGTTACAGTTTGGTTTAATAATGTTCTGTGAATTTTTGCTGTTATGTAGTAGATTACAAATAATAATTAAAAAAGTCGTCCTATGGGGATAATTTATGGACTTACACTAGTTTTTTAAAAATAAATACACAATTTTTTACCGATAAAAAACTTCGATTCCGTCTTTTTTTTCGTAGTCGATAATTTTTAGTAAAAATGTTAATTAACCTGTTAAAATAACTCATAAGCTTTTGGAAATAATAAACAGAATCCAAATCGACCCATAAACTTCGGAGATGTGTCAAAAAATAGAAAGCAAATCTACAAACTCTACTTAAAAAATTAAAAATTGAATAACATGAAAAATGTTATAGATAGACCCCCCGTTTTGAAGTTTATTTTCGACATTTTTTCATGAATATTCAGAATATTATTAAAGTGATTTTATTTTGACGTAAAATAATAATTTACCGGCGGCATAAAATCAAAATCATAAAATCACTTTTTGCTTGGATATCTTTGGTTAGACGCACTGAACGCTGTGTTAAAATTTGTCCATCTATTTTAATGGGACCTTATACAGCGTGTAACAGAAAGGGTATAATCATATGGAATACTGTGGTACGGACCATCAAACTGAACAACTTTCTCTATGGGACCACCATCGAAAGCGTAAAAAAATAATCAGCTGTCCCATACATTTGGGTCGAGTAGGTATCGAAATTTTGTATAGGACAGCTAATTATTTTTTTACGATTTCGATGGTGGTCCCATAGAGAAAGTTGTTCAGTTTGATGGTCCGTACCACAGTATTCCATATATGATTATACCCTTTCTGTTACACGCTGTATAACGTAGATTAGATAATTATTTCAAAGAACATAACAACGTGTAGGTGTGTTTACGATCCCAATTACGATAATTATATAAGGTCTCATTAAAATAGATGGACAGCGTTCAGTAGGTACGTCGTACCAATGATATCCAAGCAGAAAAAACACTGATTAAAGTGATTTTATTTTGACGTTAATAATAATTTGCCGGCGGCATAAAATCAAAATCATAAAATCACTTTAATCATGGTTTTTTTTGCTTGGATATCTTTGGTTAGACGCACTGAACGCTGTGTTAAAAGTCCATCTATTTTAATGGGACCTTATATATAGGATCACCCCGCGTATATTATATTCCCAGCTAAAAACTAAGTAGGTAGCCAACTACATAGGTAATTGGCTATTAGTGCGATCTTCTTTACACGAAACGAAACAAAACAAAAAAAAAATGTAGTTAATAATAAGAAGGTAGATTGGAAATTAATTTTATTCTGATCCGTCAACCCGTTGCCTTTATTTCGTTGAGCAGCGTAGAAGTCGATCTACTGCAGGTCAGGTAATCTTCAAGTAAAATATTCTAACCCTATGTCTATGGTTCACATATCTCATTTGACAGTTCCCTCCCCCCCCGCTTTCCACATTTCTGCCTGTATGACGCCATGTTTGTTGATCTGTCAAAACTTTTGAATCTACTAACTACCCCACACAATTTCAAAGTTGATCGAGTGAAGTTTTGCGTTGATTTATTTCCGTAACTTATCCTCTCAATTTCTGAAACTGTAATATTATCATCGTGCAACATGTACAATAAGTGCTGTGTTGTGACCTGTGCTAGTAGACGAAAGCACGTCAGTTTTCATATGTTTCCAAAAAGTGAGATAGGACTCAAAAAATGGTTACAGTGCATTAATTGTGAAAGACTGCGAAGCTTGAGCTTCCAAAAACTTCGCAAACAGTTTGTGTGTCGAAATCATTTTGAGAAAAGGTTTCTTTCGACAACGAAAGAAAACGCACAAATGTCTTCAGACTAAAAAATAAACCTTTGATACCTCAAATGCAATTAAACGCTTATAATAAATACAAAACAAAATTAAAAAATAAAAAGAAATGAAAGTAATATGAAAAGTTTATTTTCCTAACATTAACATTCCCTTTCTAACTTATTGATAAAACATATTGCAATTATTGCAATAAATAAGCTCATAAAATGAAACTAACATTACCAATTCCTAGCAAGAAAAACCTTTTAGGCTGAAGCCATACCACGCCTTTGCATAAAGATCCGCATCGGATGCAGTGCAACATTAAAAAAAAAAAACTGTCAAACATGATATGTGAACCTTAAGGTGGATGCGCAAGGGTAGCCCGCGAAATTTAAAATTTCTTACGTTTATTGCAATTTGCAGGTCAGTGTCAGGTTGTATGTTGATGAAAATATGAATCGCGCCAGTAACACGTATGGAGTTACAGAATTATAATCATTCAAATCATCAATACAACCCTCCAAGTTCATATAATCTCAAAAAGTGACTTTTTCATGAAATAGCTATTGAATGTGATTATATGAACTTGAAGAGCTGTATTGATGATTTAAATGATTATAATTCTGTAACTCCATACGTGTTACTGGCGCGATTGATATTTTCATCAACATACAACTTGACACTGACCTGCAAATTGCAATAAACTTGAGAAAATTTAAATTTCGCGGGCTACCCTTGCGCTTCCACCTTAAGCGAGTCGAATTTTCTCTATGAGAGTGCCCTGTCTGAAGCTATCTAGTCTGTGATCTACTGTCATTTTTGTAGTCTCAGTTTGTAGTGTTGAATAGTTACCATTCTTTTTTACCCCACTACGGCGAAGCCAAAAGGAAGGGTTATGCTTTTAGCAGTCTATGTATGTATGTTTGTATTTACTTATTTTCCTCCGTAGCGCCTAAACTATTTATCCCATTTTGATAAGGTGTCAATCGATTCGTTATTATAGCCCGGGTAACATAGGCTACAAACCTAAAAAAAAACTTCCGATTTTAATTAGAGCGTGATTTTTCCGTAGACGGGTTTTTAGTGGTAGTATACCACTAGTATTGCAGCATGTTAGGCCAATACAGATCATTACATGACAGAGTAACATACCGATGCGGAGGTCCGAGGTTGCGCACCATTGCCATTAGTCCGCAGTATGCTCGGTGCCAGAGGGATGAAGTACCTCCCCCGAATGTTTAATGTCAATCAAAGTCAGTTAATAAAATAACCGTTGTCTTTTTCTTCCAGATCTTACAACCACAATCAAAAACAACAAGAGTGAAGTGCCATCGAATTCAGTGTAAAAAAAAACTTTAAAAATCAAAATGAAGTTAATATTAATATTATGTGTGTTCATGATGACGTTGACGACTGTGCTAAGTTCCACTTACTTCTTTGGCGAGCAAACCAAGGACACAAGGCTAGTGAATAGAGATAAGGTGAAATATGAAGCGATTCCTTTGAAGAAGCGAATCAAGACTTATATTTATAATGGGACGAAGCCTATTAAGGTAACCATCATTTTCATAAGCAGTTAAACACCAGATCCTTTTGAACGCCAGAGCATAAACGCACGCGCGTGCCCTCCACGCAAAGCCACAATTTCACCTACCATTTTGTCACAAATGTGTGTCGTTTAGCGTACAAGGCACGCGCTTGCTGGTCACCTATGTATGACAATGACGTTATATCAAAAGGCTAAATATAATATAACATTACGCCTGTAATCCCGAAGGGTGAGGCAGAGGTGCACCTAATAGTACACACACATTTCGCCAGTTGTATGTTTAAGTCTCATGTAGTAGGGGGTGAGCCTATTGCCATCAAACGGGCACAAATCCAGACTCAGTGGCTGCTACTGAGAAATTGCTGATGGAAAAACCCAATGACAAAATGCTCGACCCGGGAATCAAACCCAGGACCTCATGCTCAGCAGTCGCGCTTGCGAGCACTAGACCAGCGAGGCAGTCAGGCAGGTCGCGAGAGGCATCGAGGCTGGTAAATGTCAGTGGTGAAATAAAATTACTTTTTCACCACTCCCGCACGAAAGAAGTGTCTTTCCTCTACGAAAAAAGGGAGGAAAGTTGGTTTTTCCTCACTGTTTGAACAGTTCAGTCCTTGCCTGATTTTTTTATGTTAAGTTTTAAAGATATTTTAAAAAATAAATAATTTTATGCTTAGAATAGAAATATTTATAAGATTAATGTTTTTTATAAAATTTATCAAATTATTGTCAAGTTAGTTCAGAAACATTAAAAAAGTGAAATAAAAAATTGAAAAAGTACATCGTCAAAGAAGAACGGTCATTTGTGACCCAGGCCCGACACGCGAATGAGACATATCTCAGTTTTTTTTGTTATTTTAAATATAGCTAAAATATATATACCTATGATGACTGAATACTTTCTTGCTGGGAGTGGTGAAAAGTTTTGTATGAAACATGTGAGCAAGTTCTCTCATCACATTTCTTTTTGTTATAAAAACGTTGCCCTCTAGGAATTTCACCTGTATCGTGTGCGTTTACAAACATTTAGACTCACATACACAAATAGCCAGACCAAGAACCTCACAGCAGGTCATATAAATATTTGTTCCACACGTGTGGAGATCGAACCCGCAATACGCAGTGCAGCAGTCAATTCCTACCGTGACACCAGATTTTTCACTAAAAAAATAGTACATTTTGATATAAGTGGGGAAACTTTGTTATTGCATTCGAGCGCGGAATTAACACCCGAGCTGCAGGCGAGGGTGTTATGGAGCCGAGAAGTGCAATAACAAATCCCCACGCGTCTCAAACGACGTTTTTCAATACACTTTCGAAGAAATAAAATATTAAAACAGAAAGTAGTTTTGTCAGGAATTACTAAGAAACTATGAATTAATTTGCTTTTTTTCCGCGCTTTGCTTTCGCCAGGCTGAAGAAGAAGCAAAGGTATGATGCCACTATGCAGCCTAATATGAAAAGAATAAAAATCAAATATTTTTGCATTTAGAACACAATTATATGTTAATTTGTTCAAAAAAGTAAATATTTGTTTTAAATAATCATGTATAACTATGATATTCTATTTATAAACACAATTTAAATACTAAAAAAATATTTACGCCGTATAGACGCATATCTCTTTGCCGAGATTAAAAAAAAACAATCACCACCGTTAAAGCTATAGTCATTGAACCCATTTGGACTTATCTGTGGAAATTTTTATTTCCGCACGTGTGCGGAAAAATATTAAAAATCCACGCGTGTGAAATACATTGCATGTTGAACCTAATCGTAGTGCGATAAGAACCAGTTTTCGAGAAAGTGTATTGAAAAAGTTATTTCCCAGCAATAATTTTTGCGTAGATACTTAATTTGATGTACAGAATGCTTGGTTGACGGCATCGTGAAGGGGCCCGTTTACACCTTGTATACGAATGTTCTCGAACTCCTCGAAAAATAAAATCTAACTTGACTGCATTGTCTCTGAACTTACAGGCAATAAGCTGCTACGACTTTCAGAACAGCGAAGCATCAGTGAACATCACGTCAGGTGGTATCGGATATAACTACGTGGAGCTGCGGCTGAAGAGTCAACGGAGTTACAGACTGGACTATGCTATTGAGATTTATGCGTAGGATTATAATTGTAGACAGTAAGTTAGGGCGTCTCTTATATTACAACGATTTTTTTTTTAATGAAATCGATATACCCTTACCGGTAAATTAATATCGAATATAATGTTTTTGTTACCATAAATAATTTTTATAATTCTTTGGAGTTTTATTTCCCATCTAAGACATTAACAAACATAAATGAAACACAAAATAAATATGGATAATCATATATTTTCTTAAAATATAAACATTTAAAAATAACACAGTTTCCTTACACGATACATACACGGCGTACGAAGACTTTGGTTGAAGCGATTTTATTCATAACGCAAGACAAGATTGCAAGAAATCAAGACAAGAATAACATGACAAGACATCAAGCTTGAAATTCCCGAAGGGTTTGGCAAAGGTGTACCTAATAGTACACCGACATTTCGCGAGTTATGTTTAAGTCCTATGTAATAGGGGGCGAGCCTATTGCCATCAACCGGGCAAAAATCCAGACTCCGTGGCTGCTACTGATAAATTTCTGATGGAAAAACCTATAACAGTTTCCAATGCCGTGACGGGAAATGGCATGACGCTGTCAGGCCATATGATGCCTCCGCTACGCCACCGCTCTTTCGACTCCCTTGTGTGTGCGTGCGCGTATATTATACACTTTATTGCTCCTCTGTGTGAGCTGCAAAAAGTTTCTATCCACGGAACAGAAAAACAAAATGAAAATCCAAGATGGCGCCGAAGAAAATTTTCAGTTTTTTGTCGTTTTCATGGTTTTCGAGGACGTTGATTACGAAAATGAGGTCAAAATGAAAATCTAAGATGGCGCCGAGGTAAGATTTTTTTTATATGCATGGATACAGATAAAGACCAAGTTGTTGGGCCTTGCATAATCTTGTCTTGCTCCAAAAAATCGCAAGTAATTTTCTTTTAATTGCATAGCCAAAACAAGTGATTTACATAAACTTAACACCGAATAGGATGATTTACAATATTAAAATTAATATTCAAAAAGTTGTTGACAAAAGTAATCAGTACCATTTCATGTTATTTTCTAAGTAATGTTTTTTTTTTTAATACAGGATGTATCAGAAAGGTGAGCGTCATTTTTAAGGTGTGAAATAAAGAGAATTAAACTGAAATGAAATATTCATTACATCACGCCTGTATTCGCCGAAGGTACATCCACATTTCGCCAGTTATATTCAAGTCCCATGTAATAGGGAGAAAGCCTATTGCCATCAACAGGGCACAAATCCAGACTCCGTGGCTGTTACTGAGAAATTCCTGATGGAAAACCCATTAACACTTTGCCCGACTTGTGAGTCGAACCCAGGATCTCATTCTCAGCAGTCGCGCTTGCGACCACTAGACCAACGAGGCAGACTGATGAAATATGAACACACATTTTTAATACATCCTGTATTATTTTACGACCTAATATTAAGGTTACCAGTACTCATAAGACCTCAGATTATTCTGTTATTTAAACTTAACCCGGTCAAACGTGACCCTGGTTTACGCTACAAAGGTTCCGTATCAATTAATATTATTACTTAGCCAAAGTAATTATTCGAGTAATTATTACACTCTTGTGGTACGGAACGCTAAAAAGGATCAAGAATAATACAGATGAAACTGCATTAAAGTAACAGATGAATTTGGTCCACGTTTAATTGAAAAACATTAACCTAAACAATAGAACAATATTAACATAATAATATATGCACCTTACATAAAAAATAAAGAGAAACATTTTGACTTCACTAATCTAAGATTAGTGTTGCAGGTTTATGAGTAACGGACGATTAAGTGTTGCTAGAGTGATAAATCGCCTAACCTCCTTATAGTTTGAAGTAAGTTTAATAACTGGAAATTGTCTATGATTAATAATGATAATGATAATGGTGCTTACACATCTGAATGCGCGAATTTCACACTAAATATCGTATTCAATAATATTTTTAAATCCAATTTCAGTCAAATCGATCAGTTGTTAATATTCTCCAAGTATCATGGTTTTGTATTTTTGCCCGCGGCTTCGTTCGCATTGTGGTCAGAAATTATCCCACGGAAACGTTTTAAAAAGCCTATGACACTTGAGGATAATGTAGCTTCCCATTACTAAAAGAATTTTTGAAATCGGATCAGTGTTCCGAAGATTACCCCCTATATCCAAAATTACAAAACTTTACCACTTTATACAATATATTTAAAAAAAAAAACCTGTCCGGTCCGAAAAGAGCTTATAGGTATACCAACGACATTACAATACGAAACATAAAATATTGATGAAAAAAAACATATTAATTACTTTTAAAATGCATGATTTTTGTCCCAAATTACCACAATTCCCCTAAAATTGTTATGAATTGAATTGAATTAATAATGTTGTGTATGTAATGTGACTGTACGAGTGTATTATTTCTATTATAAGTCAATGATACTCGAATTAAAATGTTTTTTTTTTTTTTTTACTTTAAAGTCAAACAAACTTTTTAAACGAAAGAACACCATCTTCGGAATTAGTATAGTCGATCGTCAATTGTTTGTCTATGACGTCACTACCCGAGAAGCGACCGGAGTGTCGCCGCCCGCACCCCTGTGTTGTCATGTATGTTTCCTCATTTTAGTACATTTTATTTAACTTGCATCGGGGTATTATTTTTTTACTTGCTATCCAAAAAGGATTACATACATAGAATCAAATATCGATACCTAATAATAACCACACGGATCGGACAGGGTTTTTTAATACATTGTATTATTAGTATAGATTCATGCAACATAGTAGATATGTAAGCATCCTCATAAAAATCTCATAAGAAAATTACATGCATTATATTTTTACACTGATTCTAATAAATTACAATCTAACTAAAATGCATAGATAACAAAAAAATGCTAAGAATTAATTACTGAGACATGTATACCAACTAAATGTATATTTTACGGCTAAAAGTAGGTGTGAACATAAACTTAGGAGTAGCCGGCTAAACTTAGGCCGGCTTAACTTTTAACCTTTAGGGCTGATTTTTTAATAGACAGATCATTTTTATCTGAGGAATAAAATAGCGGATTGACATATTTTCTATAGATAAGCTGTCAAACCGCCATTTTTATTCCTCAGATAAAAGTTATCTGAATAAAAAATCAGCCCTTAGCCGGCTAAACTTAACATAAGTTTAGCCGGCTATTCTTATGTTTATGTTCACACCTACCTACCACCCGTATCTATAAACGAGTCAAAGTGATTAGTTTAGTAATTACTTCAAGGTAGAACTTTCAAAAGTTAGATTTCTTAGCTTTTGCTTTCTTTGACGGTTCTTACTGCATTTAAATACTTGTCTATTGCATAAAAATGATTACTTAAACTCAAGTAATTTCTTGACTGTAGATACCAGGGTATGAATACGATATATATAGATAAAAGTGAATCGATATTTCTGCTGTCAAATCTGACTTCAGCTGAATTACGAATAAGGTAAAGAACAGAAACCGTATAAACATTTTTATTAAATATACTTGCAATGAGAAGAATACAGCATGTATCAGAAAACATAACATAACATCACGCTGGAATCCCCGAAGGGCTAGGCAGAGGTGTACCTAATAGTACACCCACATTTCGCTAGTTATGTTGAAGTCCCATGTAATATCCTGCTGTATAATTAACTTTCTTGTTTAGCCATTAAAAAAAGCTACATTATTTACGTAAAAAAAAAAACAGGTTTGAATAGACGTCTATTCAGTCGGCTGTAAATTCAACGCTATTTTAACTTACAATGTTGATATATGCTGAACATTATCAGCAATATAAACAGATTAACATGAATGAATGTTTGACTGATAAGCTGTATACGGTAGAAGGTACACCAACGGGAAAACGGTCACCCCGTTTTCAGTACATCGTTCTGAGCAAAACAGCTGTCCCATACAATAATAATAAGTAAGGTCTATCTATCTCCTGCCAGGGTTGCGGGACTGTTCGAAAGAGTAACCACGGCCCTGGAACACAAAGGGCAAAGGAAGGAACATGGATGGGTTTTAGTCAGTAAAAGTCTGAGACTCCCTCCTGCTCAGCCCAGAGCGGGAGGGGTTATTTGATGAATACCCATCCTAAAAAAAAAGGTCTATCTATCTGTGGACTGTTTTTACTTCATCTTGTTATCTGTCGACGATTTTTACTTATCTTGTTACTGCCTCCTAAATAAGTAAAGTCCATTTATCTAAGGTTGTGTCGTTGGCATGGGAGAGTACCTCTTCCTAGCAATTCATTCAAGCTTGAACACACTCACTATAATACATAGATACATACTCACACACAAAAATCCATCATACTCACGCACAGACACTCGTAAACAAACATTCGGGCTTTAGTAAGATATTTTCTTTCATTTAGTTTTTTTATTATTTTAATCTTTAATTTTTTTTAATTTAGAAGTTTTGGCACACACTGGCTCCTGCAATACAGTTTCAACTATCGCAGGATTCAGAGAATCCAATACACCGTGTACAATGTTTTATGTCGATATATATATATATGTTTTTTGATACATTTTGACCGTGTAGGTATTACAGTTGATTTTAAATAACCGATGAAAAATTTCTATGGGAGGGGTCTCACCCGGGCCTGTCGCCGGTGAGCTATGGGTTATCTCGCCGTCCGTCCGTCTTATGACGACAGGCCGTGTCGACGGCGCAAGAGTGTTCCACGCGCGCCTCAAAGAGTCAGCAACAGGAAAGGCCGATGCCTGCCAGGGTTGCGGGACTGTTCGAAAGAGATACCGCGGCCCTGGAACACAAAGGGCAAAGGAAGGAACATGGATGGGTATTAGTCAGTAAAAGTCTGACACTCCCTCCTGCTCAGCCCAGAGCGGGAGGGGTTATTTGATGATTTCCCATCCGAAAAAAAAAATATGTGTCTCAGAAAGATGTGCTGAATACTTGGTAACCATTTTCGCGTAGGTGTCCCTTGCACCGTGTATATTTACTAAAGGTTAGTTTAAAACCTTTCATTCGAAAAATAAACTGCATATTACTGTAAAATATACACTATAGTTGTTGCTTTTCACGAGCAGGTGACAATGCAATTTAAAGCTTATATCAATGACATTAGCACAATTCATGAGTTACATTGCAATTTAAACCTTATATCAATGGCGTTAGCTCGTGTTATGCAACGATTATGCTCGCCTGTCATTGTTCAAAAACAAATGAACTAATGACTTCTTGTTCTTTTTATTCTAAACGCTTCAATAAAATAATTATTATAACAAAAATCAAAAAATATTATTGTAGGACTGAATCGACGAATTAGTAGGACACTGATCGGATTTGTCGGATCATCATTTGCCTAGACTTTTCTTAATTATGTTAAGGTCGGCTTCCAGTCTAACCAGATGCAGCTGAATACCAGTATTTTACATAGAGCGACTGCCTATCTGATCTCCACAACCCAGTTTAGTACTGGGTAATACAATACCCCTTGGTAAGACTAGACTGTTGTCAGACTTCCAGGATTCTGACTATCCGTCAAGACTTTCAAAGACAATTCAATGAAACAGTGAATTATTTTGATTCCAGAGCTTTGAGAAACCCCGTCATGCCACTACTTGACAGATGCTGTCGATTTTCAACATTATAACATAATATATCACATCATAATACATCACGTTTATAATCCCCGGAGAGTTAGGCAGTGGTGTACCTAACAGTACACCTACATTTCGCCAGCTATATTCAAGTCCCATGTAATAGGGGGCGAGCCTATTGCCATCAACCGGGCGCAAATCCAGACTCAGTGGCTGGTGTTGAGATATACCCGCTGGAAAAACTTAATAACACTTTGCCCGACCCGAGAATCGAACCCAGGACCTCACGCTCAGCAGTCACGCTTGCGACCACTAGACCAACGAGGCAGTTTTTACTTTATGTTAATCACTTCTAACTAATTTTATCTAGAATACGTCAGTTCGTAGTTCGTATGTAGCGTGTTCGTATACAAGGTGAATTTTTCAAGTGGGCGTCGATGGCCAAATCCAAAACCATGAGGAATAGCGAAAAATACTCAAAGGAGTCTCGAGCCCGATTTTAATGAAAACTAAAACTGCATCATTGGATTCTTGGAAACCAATATTCCTTCCAATTTGGTCATCCACGCCCACTTGAAAAATTCACCCTGTATATCTATACAGGATGATTTTTCCCCATATTTTAAATCGATCTTGGATCAACAACATGCTATCCCAATATCCGTCAGTATCCCACAGTTTCCGTCCAATCCTTCAGTTCAATACATCTCATGGAATATTCAGTATATAGTATAGTTTAACATATATATAATAGTATTGTAATTATTGGCATTCCTTGAGCACTTGTAACGATTTTCTGAACAGCTCTTGTTGGGAGCGCGCGTGTTTGATCTCTAGCTCGGCGAGGTCCAGGAGACTGAAGAAAAGAAAGCTAGGTTATATGTTGGTCAAGCAGAGGAACTTCTTCTCTATGCGTGTCGATGGACTCAAATAAAAAAATGGCTGCAAAAAAACACGTTAAAAATTAAAAATTCTTAAAATGGTATTTCTGGTTATGACCACAAAGTCCATTTTAAGAGATTTACATTTTTAACGTGATTTATATTATGATTCTGATAAAGCAGCCATTAAAGGCCCCCAGACTATAATGGGTGTATCAGTCCCCATAACCTAGCTGAAAGACACTTGTTCTCCCCGTCATTGCGATCATTTTTTTGTTCTATACTTTACCTGGGAACCTTCTAGTTACGGAGATATTGGAGGTCAAAGTTATCAAGTTTTCACAAGTTTTTTTTTAAATACATGATTTAGTGGATTTTTACTTTAGACACCTCCACGATCCCCATACTATTCAATCCATCCAGCCATCAGCACAATGTTTTGAGTGCGTAACATTGAGTTTTAACGTTAAACGTGATTTTTCACCCCAAAACAAAAAGTCGTTTCCCAGCAATCATTTTTACATAGAGTTACTTAGTTTGATGTACAGAATGCTTGGTTGACGGCTTCGTGAAGGGTCCTGTTTCACCTTGTATAGCCACCTGCACAGCTCTTTCGTTGGCTTCGTGTAAATGCTGGAAGATGCAGGTAGCTGTGCAGGATGGGCAAGAAAGGAAGTGGGGCATATCCTGCAGAGGAGCTCCACACTGACATTGTATTTGGGACGGGTCGATGATACCCCATTTGGCCAGATTGAGGGAAACTATGTAACTAGTTGACTGCAGAGGTACTATCTGAGGGTGAGTGGTCACAGGCGTCTATGGATGGACACTGGTAATAGCAGTGACAAAGTTGAGGAGGAGCTTGTCCACCTTTGACCGCTTCCTATTGTTATGAATGGGAAGTGGTGAACTTCGAAGACAATTTTTTTACACTTGAGGTTAAGTTGCCCGTTCTCATTTCAAATAAATGCTTTGATTTTGAAAAAAGTAGTTTCCCCGCAATAATGTTTGCGTACAGTTACTTAGTTTAATGTACATAATGCTTGGTTGACGGCTTCGTTAAGGGTCTTGTTACACCCTGTATTTACCTTTTCTTAAATGCCGCTACTCTTCTAGTACGGAAGTCGATAAGTTCCTCCCGCGCACGCGCCGATAGCTGCTCGAATTTAGCGCACGCGTCTGCTTGAGCTTGTTCCGCCTATAATCGAAATGTTATCATTATAAGTATACAATGAAGATTGTGGCACTAGTGCGGTACTGGCTTTAGAAGATACTACAAAATATAATACAGGGTAGATTTTTTTATAGATTTGTTTTTAGTCGGTCTAGTTTTTCCTACAAAAGGGCAATACGTGTCCAAATTAGTATATGGAACAGCTGATTTTATTATTTTTTTACTTTCTTTGCAGAATTTCTATTAAGGGACGGGGGGAAGGTTGGTATGTTGTACTGGCCACGTAGTAAGCGTTTGTGCATTGATTCTACCCTGTATAGTGGACAGAAAAGTTTTTCAATCAACCTTTGGAATGTCTACGTATTTTAAATAAAATAAATAAATAAATATCGCTCTACATTACACACAGCGCCATCTAGGTGCCACACTAAGCAACGAGGCTTGTGTCGTGGACACCAGATAGTCGATAATACTACATAGGTACTTTTTGTTTGTAAATACATACTTATTATACATATAAACATCTATGGCTCGGAAACAAATGCCCATGCTCATCACACAAACATTTGTTCCTACCGCGATTCGAGCCCGGCACCCTAAGAACGTATTGCAGCCCCACTACCGCTGCGCCATTCGGGTCGTCAATTTTAAGGACTTCGTACCGTATTAATTTGAATCAAAGTTGAAAATTGAAAAGCATCTACTAGTCTATCTACATCTTCGTACTAAGGGCTAGTATAAAACTACATAACGTAGATCAAAGCGAGCGATTTTGAATATCCCTTAGTCAAAGTCTAAAATCACCAATCCGCCGTGAGCAAACGAGTTTCCATGGAGTTTCTTGCCCGTTCTTCTCCATAGAGATCTACGCTAGGGAATGGGCAACTACAGTACTGTCACGGTTATTATGCCTGGAACTGTAGCTATATTTCATTGTTATCTTTGTTTCGACAGTTCAAAAGCGCCTGTAAAGTGCCTAGCCTACTTGAAATAAATGCTTTGATTTTGAACGCTCTCGGAATGAGGAGAGGTTTTTCCCAGCAGTGAGATATAGGCTGGTAGTTTTTTTTGTCATTTATCCTAAATTGTGAGTGCGTTTACAAACAGGAATCTCTTACTAACACAAACATGCACAAAAATCACAAACGACCAATTCGGTACATGGAAAAAATACTACAATTTTAATTTATACTCGTATTTCCTGGGTTTTCGATCTGGGTTGCTCTTTTTTTGTTATGTTGCTGTGTTACTTAATTGAAGATCTCTTCTTTCTTCAAAATTAAGAAAACCCCGATTTATGTTTTATTATCGGTTGCTAATATTACTTCTCTATTTGAATCGGATTTTGTTAAAAATTTCATGGGTTCTTTTTTTTTTCACGGAACCCTAATCCATTTTCTAAAATAAAAGTAGCCTAGGTTACTCCTTATATCAGCTACCTGCCAATAAAAGTCCCGTCAAAATCGGTCCAGCCGTTTCGGAGACAAACAAAAAAAAATACAATTTTTTTTTTGTTTTAAGTACCATATTTACTTTCACATGCATTCAGTAAAATGCTGTTTTTTTTTTTTAAATACAAACAGACTATTTAATATTATTTATTTGCATGTGAAAATGTATTTTTTATTGAGTGTGTGAAAAAATCAGCACCCGTAGAGAACCAATACTCAAAAACCGGGCCATAATTGTCCTATGAATATTATTAAATATATATTAATAGCTGCACTACACACAAACATTCTAATACACAAATACGTCACAATTACTACCCAACTACACAATATACATAGTTCTACACATAACAAGCGTGTTTAGTGTTTACCTCTTGTACTTCCATCGGCTGCGTATTGCACAGAAAGGTTACTCGTCAAACATTTGTGATATTGGGTACACATTGCACCAACGATGGCCAATACATTGCATTTCAAATAAGAATAGGACTGACCTGGGGCCATATTGTGACATATGAAGAGATATTTTTGATAGCAAAACTTCTGTTTGCAAATAACTGTCAAATCGAATAACTTAGGTAGGGTCAGCAAAAGAGATACTGTTTTAATTGTCATTAAAATACAAAAAAAAGGTTTTGAGTAGATGCATTGGCTTTATACTAGGCCAAGCCTGGACCAATAGAGAGCGAGAATTGAAACATACATTTTTTTTGCAAACCTTTCTTTTCAAGTGACAGTTGACCGATGAAGGTCATTTACGTTCCTATTCTTATTTGAAACGCATTGTACGCGCAAAGTACTTCTAACCTAACATGGGAACCCATGTTTTGCAGAGGAGTTTATTCTTCTTTACACCTAAAACACTAGAAACTAGTGAAGGACGGGTTTTTTGTTTTTGGGAATTACTCATTGAAATGGCAAAGCAACAGACCAAATCATTAGTAGTTGGTTCAATATGTACCCAGCATAAAACGAAACACTCAATGAATATCAAATGTGAATAACATTTATCACAAAATCACTTCACAAGGGCCAAATAAATGAATAAAGTTACGTTTATTGGCCCATACATCTATAAAAACGAATTATTTATTATTAAGGTGAACCTAATAATAATTGAAACTCTCACGGCTTTGTTAGAATACATAAACGCCTTTGTAAAAGTACTTTGACAGTCATTTCAGTTAAGGTGGAATTGCCAGGGTCCAACTCACAACCGAGTTCATATAATCCCACTGAATGACTGTTTCATGAAAAAGTAATTCAATGGGATCAAATGAACTGAGAGGCATGTATTGACGATTTTATTGATTATAACTCTGTAATAAAGCTATATTTGTTACGGTCGCGAATCATAAAGCGTGTAACAAGACCCTTAACGAAGCCGAAAGGCACTTGTTCTCCCCGTCATCGCGATACTTTTTTGTTCTAGACCATGCCTGGGAACCTTCTAGTTACGGAGATATCGGGGGTCAGTTTTTTTTTGAAATACATGTTTTAAATGAAAGTTTTTTTCTTTAAACACATCTACGACCCCCGTACTATTCAATCCATCTATCAGCACAATGTTTTGAGTGCGTTACATTGAGTGCTACCGTAAAACACGATTTTACACCCCAAAAAAAAAGTCGTTTCCCAGCAATAATTTTTGCGTAAAGTTACATAGTTTGATGTACATAATGCTTGGTTGACGGCTTCGGGAAGGGTCCTGTTACACCCTGTATTTTTAACATACAACATGACACTGACCTGCAAATTGCAAAAAACGTAAGAACATTTGAATTTCGCGGGCTACTTTGGCGATTCCCCTTAATAATCTGTCTAAATCCGGTGTTCCCAGTCCGTTCCGGTCGGTTTGTCCGCACCTTAAGGTGGATGCACAAGGGTAGCCCACGAAATTTAAATTTTCTTACGTTTATTGCAATTTGCAGGTCAGTGTCAGGTTATATGTTGATGAAAATATGAATCGCGCCAGTAACACGTATGGAGTTACAGAATTATAATCATTCAAATCATCAACACAACAAGTTCATATAACCCCATTGAGTGACTTTTCATGAAATAGCCATTGAATGGGGCTATATGAACTTGGAGGGCTGTATTGATGATTTGAATAATTATAATTCTGTAACTCCATACGTGTTACTGGCGCGATTCATATTTTCATCAACATACAACTTGACACTGACCTGCAAATTGCAATAAACTTGAGAAAATTTAAATTTCGCGGGCTACCCTTGCGCTTCCACCTTAAGAGTGTCCCTACATAGTCTGTCAACATTATGTTTACTTACCGCATGCACATCCTTGTTCTTGGCTCTGGCTTTCTCGAGATTTCGGTTAGCGGCCTCATACGCCGCCAGGCATCTGAAATTTAAAAAAAAAAAGGTATAAAATTAACATCTACATGGGACTTGTCATTTAAACAGGGCGGGATACCGTAGCACAAACGGGTACCATGTATCCAGTACATCATTTTGAACCAGAAATTTCTCATCAGTATAAATTAAAAGCAAATATGGTGTATATCGGTGTGTCTTATTGTCGTGTGCAATACCTGCACGCCAAAACGTATAGAAAAGCTGTTTTAACGGTTCCATACCTCAATAGGAAAAAACTGAACCCTTATAAGATCACTCTTTTGTCCGTCTGTCTGTCCGTGTGTCACCACCGATTTTCTCAGGAACGGATGGACCTACCAAGTTGAAATGTATACCAGATAATACTGAGGTCTATAGTGCCTATTAATTGTATAAGAATCAAGGCTCTAAGTCCACACTATAAAAAGATATGGGCAAATTTAGATTTTCGCGAAAACTTGTAAGTACCAAAATTTACCGTAATTTTTAACTTTGTTTATTTTTCGGACTTTTCCCCTTACTTGAGCTGTAAGACCTTGATATTAGCAAAAAGAAGAGAGAGTGGTAAGAAATTTAGAAAGAGACCCCATGTGAATGAGAGGGACGAAGCTCCACAAAAGCGAACGTTTCCTAAAACTCGCATTGCGATTATATCAGCTAGTTGCTCTATTTAACAACACTGCGATGCCTCGGAAACCACGTTAAATCGTCTGACCAGTCTGTCGTTACGCGTGTCGGAAGCCCGAAAGTCTATCAACCAGAATTCGATTGTAACTGGGTCGTGAAGATTAGATAAAGAAAAGTAAACATACAAAAAAACTTAAAAATAAGACAAACATTAAACTAATGGTCCTGTACGAGGCCAAAAGGCCCCATCATACCACATGCATGCATGCATGGGCAGCATGGTGGTGACCAACCTCGAAATCGCCAAAAAAATCAGCTCTTCCCTACAATATGATCGCATTAACTCGTCAAAATGTACTGAACAGCTGATTTTTTTGGCGATTTCGAGGTTGGTCCCATAGTGAAAGTTGTTCATAATGATGAGTACAATGACCCCTTAAAAGATTTCGTGTATGAATAGATACACTGTATAGATAATATATGAAAGATAGCTTACCGGAGCCTTCTCACGAGCACAGCTTTAGCAGCGTGAGCGTCTCTCATGTAGTAGCGAAGAGTGTCTGCCAACTTGAGGTCCTGGTCTGATGCCATGCGACCTTCGATTTTCTGTAAACAGATTAAAACGTTTACATATGATATTTTAAATTATTGCAGAAATTGTTACAATATGGGTCAGTGTTTGTACAGCTAAATAAATAAAAATTAAAAATAGTTGGAAGTATTTTTTTACGTGTTTCTTCAAATTTCTTGCGTAGTTTTAGACAGAATAAAAATATTTATTATTCTTAGGAATACAAAATTTTATACAACTGTATATTTTTTTTAATGAAATCTACCGAAATCAAGAAAAAAATAAATAAGAAGCCGCTTCCATACTTTTGTATCCTTTTCTTTTTTTTTTCGGATGGGAAATCATCAAATAACTCCTCCCGCTCTGGGCGGAGCAGGAGGGAGTGTCAGACTTTTACTGACTAAAACCCATCCACGTTCCTTCTTTTGCCCTTTGTGTTCCAGGGCCGCGGTATCTCTTTCGAACAGTTCCGCAACCCAAACTTTTGTACCCTATGTCGGGAACAAACGTACTTTAGGTAAATATGCATCCAAATATCTGATCCTCAGTTAACACATACCCTGCACTTATCAAAGGTTTCAGCAGCTCTCGTCAAGAACCTCTCGGTTGGAGGCTGTTCCCGCGTAGCTAACTGTGTGATGCATGACGATAGTCTGATGTGTGCATCTGCTACCTCTGAAAAAAATTAGCAAAAACAGAAATGAATTTTAGTATATTATATCAGGGGTTGCTGGAGAGCAGCGGTGGCCCAGTGGTGGCGGCCCCGACTTACGAACAGTAAGTCGTGGGCTCGAACCCAAACAGGTGCATTACTTTTTTTTTTTTTTTAGAGGGCATTGGTGATGAAATAAATTACATTATTTCATCACCACTGCTCTCTAAACGGTCATCGTGAGGAAACCGGCATGTCCTAGAACCAAAAATTCGAAGACATGTGACATCTACCAACCCGCACTGGGCCCGCGTGGTGGATTATAGCCCATTCCCTCTCATAGAGAGGAGGCCGTGTGTCCCAGCAGTGGAAACATTATAGGCTGATTATGTTTACATATCAAGGCTTGTTTAGAGAGTAAAAATTGCCATTTTAATACACTACCTCTCTTGCAGTTCTTAAGAGATCTGTTTCTTACCTTTTTGTGAAAGTTATGTTTTAAAAATTAAAAACACACTCTATTGCTATAATTTTAAGGTATAAAATACACATACCTTTATTTTTGGCAGTAAACGGATCATCCTTAGCACTATAGTTTTAAGGTTCAAAATTGACTACATACCTTTATGCTTAGTAGTCACTGGTCACCCGGTCAACCTTAGCGACGGCGTCCTTCAGAAAAGACATTCCTGGATACTCAGTGATCTCGTTGATATTTAGTAGTTACCCGATCAACCTTATCGACATAGTTTTAAGGTTCAAAATTGACCAAGATAAAAATTGATTTACCCCGCTCACCTTTATGATTGGTAGTCACTCGATTGACCTTAGCGTCAATAATCAATCCAATCGGCTCGAGACGGTATCACCATTTCCGAGAAAACACGTTACTTTTTGGTAAGCGTCGACTAGATAAAAGCAGGTAGGTAACTATCACGCGAGCGGGACTCGTCGCATGAGCACAAAGGACTCTTGCAGCGCGGCGGGCGCCGCGTCACCGAGGCCGCTCTGACTTTTTGATGCGTACGTCATCGCGCAAACAGTTGCAGAGGAGAAATGCGTTTGCGTAGCGTCGTGTGACGAAGGATCGGGGGGCGCGCGCGCTTGCAACGGCGACACGAATGCGGGATTACGAGACAAAATCCCGCCTGGTTTTCATAACATTGCACAATGCACATATCCTACTTGTATATTCTTTGTATATTTTTCTTTGTTCTTCTTTTTTCTTGTTATAATATTTATTCTGTTTTGGCTTCTTTGTATTTATATATTGTAACCAGAAGTACTTTCGAACACGTTATAATATTTATTACCTACTCACATTTTTATCCTAACTCGTACCTACATACACGTTTTATAAATTAACTCGATATCTATTTATTGTACTCAATCATTTATTCATATACTATCTTTGAAACTGTTTTCTGTATGTCACTTACCCCCTCAAGGCTCATTGGAAGACCAGCGTCAGACAGCCTCACCTGTCTGGCATTAATGCTGAAATGGACCTTTTTGGCGCAGCCGTGAGGCACACAGTACAGTCATACTATGTATTTTCTCTTTTTTGTAACTTTTTTTAATATTATTGTGTGTGTGCCTAATGTACTGACGTCGAATAAACATTTTTCTTTCTTTCTTTCAATAGTTTAAAGGTTCAAAACCTATATGCTCGGTGGTCATCCAATCGACCTTATCGCCATAGTTTACCTCGCTGAAGGTTTGAACTGAACAGTCTACTTGCCTTATGGGCTTGCTGTATTGTTGACACCTAGGTACACCACTGCTTTAGCGCCTTAGCTTTAAGGTTCAAAATTGAACACATACCCTTATGCTTGGTAGTGCATCGATCAACTTTAGCACCATAGTATTAAGGTTCAAAATTGAGCACATACCTTTATGCTTGGTGGTCATCCGATCGACCTTAGCGACGGCGTCCTTCAGATGCGAGTAGTACTCCTGCAAGAACGTGGTCTCTTGCTCGAAGAAATCGTTCACATCTCGCACTGTGGCGCCAAGGTAGATCTCGTCTGTTGTGGTTGTCATGGAGCGCATCTGGAAAGAATTATGTGATCTTACATTTGAAGGGAGAAGGCAGCTCTGTACAGGATGAACACATTTCGACGAATACCTTTACATCATGATTACATGATACCTTTATTAAGGAGGCAGGTTTGCAATGTACAGACGCCAGCACATCAAGCTACTGAAATCTGTCAAAGGAGATCACTCAGCCTCCATACATTTTTGGGCTATTTTAAAAAGTCAACGAAAATAAACTTATTATTTAGATAGGACATAACATAATAAACACTTTTTATTATTACAACTAAGTCGTAAGTCAATTCACCGAAAAGTTATTCAACCTCAAAATATCTAAGATCACCCAGGTTAAGTAATTTTTTTTGCCGGTTCTTTAAATTAAACGCAATAATTAAATAGAGCTTCTGGATATAAACATTTTTTATTATACCACCCAAGTTCTATACCCAAGTTATCAGTAAACAATAAAGATTACAATGTTAAAAAACCTACATATAAATAGTAATTGGACGGTGAATTATGGGCTAGCTCGCCGTCCGTCCATCTTATGACGACAAGCAACATGGAAGGGTTTTAGTCAGACACTTTCCGCTCCGCCCCAAGTGGGAGGGGTCATTTGAGGATTTCCAATCCGAAAAAAAATATATAAATAATAATATAATAAATGCAAAAGATCCATTTTGTCTGCGGAATAGAACTTATAGAACTTGGTACCTAATTGCCATGATTTTATTTCTCGGAACAATGTACAGGCCCATAGAGGACGCCGTTTTTTTTTAATAGTGTAGGCAACGATCCTGCCGCATGAAGCCAAAATCACTATGATTTTAATAATTTTCTTACGCCCAAATGAATTTAATTCGTTACAATTTATTAATCAATGAACTATTTATATCATATTTATTTTTATTTATTAACCCTATTTTAAAACGCAATGAGTTGAACAATACATAATTGCCGGACATGACATTGGCTAAATGCACAAATCGTGAAGAGAGACGAAAAAAAAAATTGCCCAACCTGGGTGATCTCAGATATTTTGAGGTTGAATAACTTCTCGATGAATGGACTTACGACTTAGGTGTAATAATAAAAAGTATTTATTATGTTATGCTCTATCTAAAAAATAAGTTTATTTTTGTTGGCCGGCAATTTTGAAAATAGCCCAATCTACATCTCCTTTCTTCAATAGATTTTCAACTTTATCGCTAAAGCATTCGGTTCAGGATTTATTAGGAAAATTACACAGTTTAGGGTAGTTTGATGAGCTAGCGTCTGTACCTGCAGCTTCAGTTCCTGCAATGTGTCATGAAGTCCGGCCAAATTTTGCACATTTGATGCAATGTTTCTCACAAACGGTCCTAATTTTGCACCCTTCCTTCAACGTGTCGTTAAAACTGAAGTTATTTTGCACACTGTGTGCAATATATCGTGCAAACCGTCTTAATTTTGAACACTCTGTGCAATGTGTCGTGCAAACCTCCCTAATTTTGTACACCTGGTGCAATGTGTCGTGGAAACCATCCCAGTATTGCACACCTCATGTTGTGCAAATAGTCAAAATTTTGCACCCTTTGTGACAGAAAGAAATAGTATTTATTAGACTCAAACAGGACAAAACAAAAGAAAAAACTTAAAAATGGTTGAATTAATCAAGTGGTGGTGAAGTAGTGGTGGTGGTGGTGGTGTGTGGTGTTTAATCTGTGAAGTAAACAGACCTAATTTTGCGCACATTTTGCAGAATGTCCTACGGGGAATAAATATTTATTTTCTTACCAGTCCTCCAATAAGGTCCATGCGTCCCCTCGGCTTGGCGCACAGGTCCTGTTCGTACTCTAGGAACACGCGCAGGTGTGAGTCGTTGCGGAACACCGGGTGCGCCGCCAAGCGCTGCAGGAACACCTCGTGCATTGCCACGGTCTTCTTGAAGGTGGCTAGGTATTCGCTGGCAGATAATATGATAAATAAAACATTTATTTTCAAGTAACTTGGACTAACATAATGTTTGCTACCACTTACAAAATTATGTTAGTAGTATTTAATTACTAGACTTAAACAACTAAGTTAGTATTAGCTAGCACATGCAGCAGACTTAAAGTGTACATTATAGCACAATCCAGGGGACCTACAATCCTGCCAGGGTTGCGGGACTGTTCGAAAGAGATACCGCAGCCCTGGAACACAAAGGGCAAAGGAAGGAACATGGATGGGTTTTAGTCAGTAAAAGTCTGACACTCCCTCCTGCTCAGCCCAGAGCGGGAGGAGTTATTTGATGATTGACCATCGGTAAAAAAAAAAAAAAAAAAAAAGGGGACCTACAATGGCTGCTTTATCAGAATCATAATATGAATCACGTTAATGAAAGTGATTCATATTATGATTCTTTTATAGCTTCCATTTTAGGCCTCCAATTTGTTAGCAATTACATTAGAGCTAGCCCGCTCTCTACGCAACACGCCCGCTGCACGCGTGCTTCTGATTGAAGAAACGCCATCAGTATGCACGTCCGCGATCATACCCGAGACACTGCAGAATCGTGGCAACCCCAACAACATCCAGAATGCATTGTTATACCAGTATAACAACCAGTATTTAAAGCTGTTAATGCTCTTCGAGTCCAGACTAAAAGAACATTAACAGCTTTTTGAATGTCTTTGTATAGGGATAGGTACATTAAATAGTAGATTGTACATCAAGTGCACAAAACGCATCATTTTACGCGAGCTGTTTATGGATATAAAGTAGAGTGTAAAATGGGTTTTATGGACGAGTTGTACACTCTACTTTTCACTTCGATTGCGAGGAAATGAAACAGTAACTTGTAAAATAATAACTGGACGAAATAAAAAAATTAAGTTTATTCCATGAAGTTTTATTGTGTACTTTGGTTGTTGGTATCCTTGCCTTGTTCCTAAAATACTAACGAAACAAATTAAAACAAAGAGGTTATTCTATGAAGTTGAAGTTGTTCGTGTGGCTGTTGGACCGATTGCCTTGGTCATCGACCATCGAAGATTTTCCTTTCTGCTCTAGACTCTAGAGCATAAAAAGCGACTTTATGTCGCCTACACACGACATAAAGACGTACTTTTAGACCATGAGAAGTGATGAAATCATTCTTCTTCTTCTTGCGTGTCGATGGACTCAAATAATACCCGACCAGTATATAGCCACCTGCACAGTTCTGTCGTTAGCTCCGTTTAAATCCTGGAAGCTGCAGGTGGCTGTGCAGGATGAGCAAGACATGAGCTCGGGCAGTGTAGGGCGTAGTTAACTACAATTTTGTAATCTGGTTACTAATTACGATTAAAAGTAGTTAACTACATGTAGTTATGATTACATGTAGTAAGGAGTACATGTAACTTAACTACAGTAACCAAACTACATTAAGTAGTTGTTAATTTGATTGCTGCAATCTAGTAGTTAAAATTATTGATTATTTAAGTTTTATGAACTTATCTTTTGCAATTAAATAAAAATATAATGTGTAGTAATTATATGTTTTGGAATATGGCTGCATAAAAAAATAAACAATCTATTGCACATACCTATGTTTATTTTCGTGACTATCAAATGCAAGGATTAAACTCGTAGATATTATGTACCTATACTTATCAGATTGATTATTCAATTGAATACAGTGCCCAAAATGTGTAAACATTATTTGTATGCCTTGCAAGGCAGCACATAGTGAGACATATTTTTATAAAACACTTACTTTTACCTATGTGTCACAAATAAACATATTTGAATTTGAAAAAATGGCTTGTACCAACATGCAGCGAGCGAAAGCGAGAGCGTGCTATAGTGCGCTCTTGCTCTAACACACGCGACTACAACGCAATGCTCTAACTACCTACCAAACGACAAGTCGAAACAGTTGCTTATTTTAATGACGCAACATCACAAATCTGTAGTTAAAAAAAGTAATCAAGTAACTACTTTATGTAGTCGTAGTTAGTAATCAGTGGTTAGATTACATTTTGCCCAATACTGAGCTGGGACATATAATCATTAGAGGACCTAAATATAAAATTAGTCTATTGACTGAAGCTCCCTGCAAACTGTTCAAGAATCGACGGGCTGGGATGTTAGGAGACAAAGTGTGAATAATACTCACTCTTCCAGTTCCTCCTTCATCTTAAGAAACTCTTCTCTGGTAAGTGCGCCTTCGCCTTCTCCAAGACGCTGTAACTTCTCACGGGACGCGTCGAAATCCGGCCTTGGAGGGGCGGGCGGTATCTGGTGAATAAATTGATATAAAATAAAAAATAATTATAGCATCTATTCAAATAAATAAGTGTTAGTTTGTAATTTCAAAATAACAGCATTTTACTTAATGTATATGAAAGTATACAGGGTAGGAGTCAATGTAACGCAATCAAAACATTGTGCTGACGAAACTATTGAATAGTATGGAGGTTGTGAGGGAGTTTAAAGTAAAAATCTTTAGTTAAAAATATATATTTATAAAAAACTTGTGAAAAAGTTGGAACTTTGACCCCCAGGTTCCCAGGTATGGTGTAGAACAAAGAAATGATCGCAATGATGGGGAGAACAAGTACTTTTCAGCTTCATTAATGGTCTTTTTACACCCTTTAGTTGATGGTAAAATGTATTTGAATACTCACAATATATCCAGCATACTCCTCATTCTCCTCATACCGGTCGTGCAGCCACACAAACTCTTCATGTTGCCGCACAACGATGAACTCAGACTTTTGGAACTCTGGCAGTGTTGTTTTCGTGTGGACGGTGAACTTTACTTTTTCTTTCTCACTTAGAGCATCTGATATGTCGACCTGTGGGGTGAAATCATAGAATTTTTCATTTCTTGTGATAATACTCATAAAAAAATAATTAATTTTTGAGTTGTGAAGATGAGCTTGTGGCAAAATAATAACACCCGCTCAGGTCGATTTCTAGGTTAAGCCGCGCTTGCCTAGGTTGGTTTGTGGATGGGTGACCGCCCATTACATACCGAGTTTCCTCCGTGCCTCGGAAAGCACGTTAAGCCGTTGGTCCTGGCTGTCAATTGTAGTTCTTTGACCATCGTTACAGGTAGTCAGTTAAAGATCAAGAGAAGTCAGATTAAACATCAATGGTAAACGACTGAATCACCTCAGATTTGCTGATGATATAGTGCTGTTTTCAGAGGAACCACAAGTACTACAGAGAATGCTGCAACAACTATCCGATGCTAGCGCAGAGGTGGGTCTCACCATAAACTTCTCAAAAACGAAAGTAATCACCAACAGAACTCAAGTAGCAATAACAGAACAAGAAATCGAATATGTAGAAGAATACATATACCTTGGACACCTAATATCACCCCAACACCTTATGTCAAAAGAATTACAAAGAAGGGTAAACAACACCTGGTCCCGCTACTGGTCCCTCAAGGAAGTTGTGAAGAGCAAGTCCATCTCAATACGGGATAAGAAAAAGGTCTATGACAGCTGCATACTGCCGGTACTCACATATGGATGCCAAACATGGTCCTTAACAAAGTTAAGCATGCAAAAGCTAAAAGTCTGCCAACAAGGGATGGAGAGGAGCATGCTTGGTATCCGTATCAGAGATAAGTGTCGACTCGTAGACATACGAAAGCAAACAGGTGTGGCAGATGTAGCCAACAGAGTCAGGAGACTGAAATGGAGATGGACGGGCCACACAATGCGAAATAAAATCGAAAAGTGGACGAGAAGAGTAACTGAGTGGTACCCACGCGATGGAAAGAGGCGCAGGGGCAGACAGTTCAAGAGGTGGGAGGACGACCTACCACAGGGGTGGAGGAGATTGACACAGAGTCGAGAGGCCTGGCGCGGCCTGGAGGAGGCCTTTGTCAAAGGGACAACCTGACAAAGACAAACATTATTTAAGTTAAGTTAAAAAACAATATTGTAAAAGGAAGTCAGTGAAATAAAGGCTATTTTTATTTTTATTTTATTTTATTTTTACAGGTAGTCAGTGGCCCAAAAAGTCTGACAACCAAGGTCTTACCAAGGGGTATTATATTACCCAGTACTACTCCACCACCACGTTTGTCCACTATGATATACTCACACACACATTTGCAACTCTTCATGCACACTCCTACACACTCATTCACGCTGTACTCTCAGCAATGTTTTGTATAGTTATTAAATTGTAAATCCGTAATTGGCTGTAGGATTAGTTTATATAGTTTAAGACAAAATTGTAAAGAGCTGTGGATTTTGTGAATAATAAATAAATAAATAAGTACTAACTGGGTTGTGGAGGTCAGATAGGCAGTCGCTCCATGTAAAATACTGGTATTCAGCTGCTTCCTGTTAGACTGGAAGCCGACCCTAACATCGTTTGAAAAAGCCTTAGCAGAATTAATGTATGATACATATGAAGATTTATATAAAAGAAAAGTTATAGTGTTGTAGCTGGCAAGGGAGAATGAAATTAAAAAAATCTTGCTCGGATTCCAAGTAATATAGACACTTATGTGTAGACAATAATAAATAATGATTAGCCTACTCTTTATTGCTATTTTTTTTTAGGCCAGATAGTGCATGGTTACGCAATCAGATTTGTATCTGATAGCCTAGCTGTGCTTAAAGCCCTAGAAAACAAACAAACTAACAGTAAATTAATATTTGAATGTCACCACGCCCTGGAGAGTATATCGCGGTCTAACAGAATCACCCTCCAGTGGATAAAGGGGCACAGTGGATCCCTAGGCAATGACGCCGCAGACGAACTTGCTAAGAGAGGTTCCGAGATGGCAGTGCTAGGCCCGTACCCACTCCTTCCCTTACCTTTCTCACAATTCCGTACATGGCTTCCCCAGAGATCAACTGAACTTCACACAAATGGTCACGGTCTACGGACTGCAGGCAGTCCAAAATGGCGATGCCAAGTCTACATCCGCGACTAACAAAACTACTGCTCAGCCTAAGTAGAAATAACCTCAGAATAATCCAGCTCCCAGGAAACTTCTGTGCTTCTGGGCGAAGCTAGGCTGGCTAACTTAGCCGGACACCTACGCACAACGGACCATATATGAGAGTCTAAGTGCGGAAAATGGAGTCCCTACTCTACTCTACTAGTGCATGGTTCTCTAGATATTTCCAATGGTTTACTAATTAAAAATGTGCTAAAATATATCAACTTTATACCAATATCAGTCAATTTGTTTAACACATGACTAAATACCAGTGATAATATAAATAATCTAATCATGTGAAAATACAATATTGCTTTAATGTTTACTATCAACAAATAGTTATGCTGATATGAAATTGTCATGTACATGATTGTAGTTTGTTAGGATGGATATGTGTATAGACTATTGAGGGTACTTGTTTCTCTTGTTGACATATAAGATGAACTAAGTTGGGGGTAGGTTTGAATCTGCACATTGTGTCAGGCTACCTAGCTGAATAAACATGCAGTTACCTAATTTCGTGTTTTAATGATATTTCTGGACATAATAGTGGCGACGACGGAGTAAAATAAGTGAAAATGGATCGTAAATGTGTGAAGTTTAGTGAGTTCAACCCACATACGGACAATTGGGACATTTACATAGACAGACTTAAGTTTTGTTTCGAAGCGAACGGAATCGTGGTAGACAATGTAAAACGGGCAAATTTCTTTACTGTATGTGGTTCGCAAGTGTTTGAAACTTTATTAGCACTAAGTACACCACGAAAAGCCACCGAAGTCACGTTCAATGAGATCATAGAAATTCTCACCAAACATTACAGTCCGAAACCGAATGAGATATCCATTTCATACAAATTCTATAAACGTGATCAAAATCGTGGCGAATCGGCCGCCGAATACATAGCTCAACTTCGGAAAATCAGCGCTAGTTGCAATTTTACTGATTTGGAGCGCATGCTACGTGACAGACTTGTGTGTGGAATGAGGGACGATAGGTTGCAGTACGAGCTGCTTAAAAGGGACAATTTAACATATCACAATGTAGTCGATGCTATGTTGTCATCTGAAAGTGCGGGTAACGACGTGCGCAAGATGCGCGTGGGGGAAGGCGCTGGCTGCAGCGCCACGCCACCGCCGACACACGCCGCTCCGCCCGCGCCGGCCGCGACGCCGCCGGAGCCCATGGATATCAACGCGCTGCGCCCGCGGCCCGCACCACGCGCCGCTGTGCCGCGCCCTGCCCCGCGCTCCGCGCTTCGTCTTTGCTACCGCTGTGGAGATCGACACGCTGGCGAGTGTCGGTTCATTAACGTTACGTGTAGATATTGCAATAAAAAGGGACATCTCGAAAAAGTCTGCATTTCTAAAAAGAACGCAAATAAAATGAACTTTACGGAGGAGGATGGAGACGCGAATTTAAACGGCATTTATGTCGTCCAAAGTACGACTCGAGTAGCGCCATTTGTCATTCATGTGCTGCTGGCTGGTGAGCCCGTCACACTGCAGGTGGACACGGGCGCCTGCTACACTCTGGTGAACGAGAACACATGGCGCCTGCTGCGGCCGCGCCTGCCGCCGCCGCGCTGCCTCGACGCGGCGCCGCTGGCTCTGCGCACCTGGACCAACGCGCCCGTGCACCTACTCGGCCAGATTGTACTGCCTGTGCGCTATAAGGACATTGAGTATCATCTTCCGTTACTAGTGGCTAAGGGTAATAGACCGAATCTCTTGGGAAGAGACTGGCTTATGCATCTAGGCATTACTATGAATATTAATTTCGTATCAAACGGAGATTATACTGAACTGGAGAAAATAATCACAAAACATGGTGATGTATTTAAGGATGGTCTCGGTACGTACCGTGGAGATCCAGTGGCAATACATTTAAAACCGGGCGCTACTCCGAAATTCCTAAAAGCTCGTCCTGTTCCTTACGCTATTAAGAACAGAGTGGGGAACGAAATCGACCGTCTCGTATCCGAGGGCGTGCTTCAGCCGGTAGCGTACTCTGAGTGGGCCACACCGGTAGTGCCGGTTGTCAAAAAATCAGGCGAGATTAGGCTATGTGGTGACTACCGTTGTACAGTCAATCAAGCTACGGAATCGGACACCTACCCTATGCCTACGGCGAATGAAGTATTTGCAGCTGTCGCAGGCGGAAAATTCTACACGACATTGGACTTGGATCGTGCTTACACTCAAGTGACTATCAACGACGAAACGTCTAAACTTTTAACTCTCAACACCTGCCAAGGATTGTACACCGTACATAGACTTGCATTTGGTGTGAAGGCCTGCCCCGGTATTTTTCAGAGGCTGATGACAGCGCTACTAGCGGGCATCGGAGGAGTCGCAGTGCTGATTGATGACATCATAATCGCGGGACGTACGATGCCTGAGATGCTGCAGCGCTTAGACATGGTCCTGCAGCGCATAAAAGAAGCGGGATTACGCCTTAACAAAAATAAATGTAAATTCGCTAAAAAGAGAGTCGAATTCTTGGGATTCATCATCGATGCTGATGGCATTCATCCGTCGCCAAGCAAGGTCGAATCGATAATGAACACACCGGCGCCCCACAACGTTCAAGAATTACAAGCGTTCCTCGGTTTGTACAATTTTTACGAAAGGTTTATAACACACAAAGCTACCATACTTGAACCTTTGCATCGTTTGCTAGACAAAATGCAAATATGGCCCTGGACCGAACGGGAACAACATGCTTTCAACACTGCCAAACAGGCTCTAACATTTGACATGACTTTAGTGCATTACGATTTAAATAAACCTCTGATTCTGACATGCGACAGCTCAGAATACGGCGTGGGAGCAGTGTTATCACACGTGATGGAAGATGGCAAAGAAAGTCCCGTGGCCATGAGTTCCCGAACATTAAGCTCCACCGAAAGGCGCTATTCGCAATTAGACAAAGAGGCAACGGCGATTTTGTTTGGGATACAGAAATTCCACAACTACTTGGCAGGAAGATCATTCACCGTAGTCACTGATCATAAGCCTTTGCTGGGTATATTCAACCCAAGAAAACCGACACCTAACATACTGTCACCCCGTTTGACAAGAATAGCAATCGCGCTCACCTCACACGATTATGATATCCGTTACAAGCCTGGAAGACAGATAGGCAGTGCAGACAATTTGAGTAGATGGCCACAACCAGTTCCTGAGCGACCTGAAACAGAACTGAGTGAGATACTGCTGATGGCTGAAAAACCTGAAGATTTCCCATTCGATGCAGAGCGTATTGCGACTGAAACACTAAAAGACAAAACACTATCAAAGATAGTGCACTACGTTCAAAGGGGATGGCCTGCCAAGGTTAAAGAGGCGGATTTGCATACTTACTGGCTACATCGCACAGAACTGTCCTTGCAAGACGGCTGTCTGTTGCTTGGTAATCGCGTAGTTGTGCCGCCGCCGCTGCGCGCGGCCACTTTACGGGCCTTACACAAGACACACAATGGAATCGTACAAACGAAAGCGCTGGCAAGAAGCTACATTTGGTGGCCACACTTAAATGAAGACATAGAAGCACTCGTGGGCCAGTGCAACAAGTGTCTCGAGCACCGGCACATGCCTATCCGATCTCAGCGTGAGTGGATCACGCCCACCAGACCATGGTCGAGAATACACGTCGACTTCGCCGGGCCTTTTCGAAACAAGAACTTTTTGATCATCGTCGATGCGTACTCAAGATGGCCCGAGGTGTTTATAGTTAACAATATGACTACTGCGACGGTAATCCGATACTTTCGGGGTGTATTTGCGACTCATGGTTTATGCGAGATACTGGTTTCTGACAATGGGACCGCTTTTGTGTCCGAAGAAATGAAACAATTCCTTGACTCAAATAAAATAAGGCACATCACGACAGCACCGTATCACCCTGCCACCAATGGGTTAGCAGAGCGGATGGTCCAAACTGTGAAAGATAAGATACGGAAAATGGATGACATGGCTTGGGACATAAAAATCCCAAATCTGCTACTAAGCCTCCGCTCGACACCGTGTGCTGGAACACAAAAGAGTCCTGCTGAACTCCTGATGAATCGAAAACTGCGCACCCTACTGGACACGATACACCCAGACTATATACAAAGAAGAAAGACCGAACAGCAAGTTTTTGACAATAATCAAAGGCGAAACAGAGAGTCTGAAGTTGGCTGTAGAATTAGATACAGAAATTACAGCAACGGTCCGAAGTGGTTGCCGGGCAGAATAGTAGGGAAAACTGGTCCATCCAGTTACAAAGTGCAAACGGATGATGGTCTTGTCATCAACAGACATATTGATCAACTTATCAAAGTTGCATCACAGGTAGAGAGTTCACAAAACGAGAGGAGAGAGATAAGTGAGGAAGCTCGGGACCAGATCAGTGAAGAACCTGAACAGATGATAGAAATTCCCAGTGAAGAATCTTGGGCTGACATTCTAGGAATACCTAGATAATTGCAGAAATAAAGTTATAATTAAACTGATTCTTTAAACGTACTTAAAATTGTATAAGTTGTTTAATCTTTTGTTTTAATTCATAGAATGTTATATTTCTTATTTAATTGTTCATAATCTTCATGTTAATTTCTTATGTACTATTTTGTGTGTTTACTTGGGGGAAAGGTATGTCATGTACATGATTGTAGTTTGTTAGGATGGATATGTGTATAGACTAATGAGGGTACTTGTTTCTCTTGTTGACATATAAGATGAACTAAGTTGGGGGTAGGTTTGAATCTGCACATTGTGTCAGGCTACCTAGCTGAATAAACATGCAGTTACCTAATTTCGTGTTTTAATGATATTTCTGGACATAATAGAAATAAATGTGGCTTTCGATTTATTAAATTATTAAATCTTGGGGAAACTAGATGGGGATAATGTACTATCGTACATAATAGAGGATAAAGTAATGTACTTGACCGTCCGGTCAACCGTCAGTGAACTTAGTAGTACCTACCTAGGAATCTAATATGTATATTTAGGAGTTGGTACTTGAGTCAATTTAATACAGTAAAATGGGGCGATGTCAAGTTGGTCATGTATAGACTACAATGTGGGATTAGACAAGGCAGTTTGACTCCGCCGAAGCTATTTAATTTGTACAATCGGCCCAACATGAATCTGACCTTACAGACTATTTTTGCTTTCAGCATCCGGCCGCTATAGAAGAGCTTAGTTAAAAACTTTCTCTTCCTTGGTCCTTTTTATGTGTTATTCCTGTTACTCCTATTAGTCGAAAAAGGGTAGTCAAACATCTGTGATCATTAACAGAGCCTGAGAATTTTTGTAAAACAAAAGATAACGTAAAAAGTTCGCATTTTTTTTTGTTTAAATACTATTGGTCCGCACTCTCTTTTTGCGGATCAATAGAAGTAAGGGTGGTGAACAGATGTGGATATCGTGTGCACGGGATTTTGTTTTAGAAGTGTGAAGATTCATCTTGGGGTGATGATACATGGATACTGTGATTGTCGAACAAAGCAGCATGCCTCTTGGTTGTTGAATAGATGGTCTCAGCATCAATAACATGAGTTACACAGACGACGTGGTACTCCTGAGTCCATCAATCAGTGGACTGAGAGACTTGTTAGCTGTGTGTACGGTATGCTGCAGATCACAGTCTGTTGTTTATTAATCTCTTCCTTTGGCTTTAGCACCGCTTTTTAATTGCTTGTATTTGCTTTGCAACAAATACTTACCAACAAGCTGTTATCAGCTAGACAGACATTCTCATTCGGCTTCTTCTTATCCAGCTTAGGGTCTGCGGAGCCAGGAATTTGAGCTGTCGGAGCTGAGAGGGGATCATGGTTGGTGTCTTCAACGCAGTCCTGAAATTTAGTTAGGTTTTATTATTTCCTTTTGCGGTATTGAATTGATCTGATTAGGGAAGCTGAAGGAGAATGGAAGAAACAACGCATTTTTTACGCCACTATTTTAGCCAGACCCTCCCCTTTTGTTGATACGTCGTGAGATTTTAGGCTACCCCTCCCAGCATCAAGTGTATATTTTTTTTAAAAGACCGTACTTTTTGAATCTGTTTCAATAAAACATTTTTTTAATGAAAAGATTGAAGGACTTTGTGGAAGATTTTTTTTAATGATATAAGGCACAGCATCAGCATCATCTCAACTAAAGGATGACCACAATTGGACGTTTCTGCACTTACCTATACCCACAGTAGGTATTATTATTCGAACTTATCCAATAAGAATACAAAACAAACATGTAGGTACCACAACTCCACAACATATGAAAACCAATGAATCCTTCACACAAATTATGAAAACTTACGAACGTGAAAAATGAAATTAACACACTCATAAAAAACATCAATAAAGACAAGGTCGCCTGTGCTATCAGGCGAAAAAAAAAAACAAATTCCATGCATCCACGTCATTGAACCAATTATCGTCAAAAGGAGCAAAACCAAAGAATTCTTACAAAGAAATGCACCACACACTCATTATCTCTACGAAAATGAGTCATAACTTTTAGATATTCGGCGAAATCAACAAATAATACAAGAATTCTTATTGACGGAGACGCCCCCCGGCAAAGTAGGAAAAACAATCAGTTTACGGTTTATTGACCACGTTTAGGCGGAAAAACTCACCATCATTTTGCTAAATAAAGTCACAGCTCTCCGCTGGTTATAAATAATTTAATTATATTTTTACTTTCCTTGTTGTAGTCAACAATTTAAATTGAGCTACGGCAAACTTATTTGACACACACAGGAAAATAAGAAGATGATTGTCAAAATCGCATCTGTCAATTTGAAACAAAACTGACAGAACAATCAGTGTTGCAAAGTTTGCAAAAAGAATAAGTTTTTTTTCTTCGCATCGGAATTTTTTGCGAGCATGCAAAACTAGAAACAAATAATGAGAATCCCTCAAATTCTTAGCCTAAATATTATTGTATTGTGATTATATGAACTTGGAGGGTTGTATTGATGATTTGAATGATTATAATTCTGTAACTCCATACGTGTTACTGGCGCGATTCATATTTTCATCAACATACAACCTGACACTGACCAGCAAATTGCAATAAACGTAAGCAAATTTAAATTTCGCGGGCTACCCTTGCGCATCCACCTTAAAGCAGTTTACTAGCGGCATTTTTTTTAATCTCTGAAATCAGAATCTCAGTTTAGAGGTTATGAAAACAGTTTAAATTTAGATTGCTTTCGTTCGCGCAGCGTTCAATCAATAGCACTTATAATTTTTTGAAAACATTTTTAGCATTAGATAACCGCTACAATGTTAATAAAAGTCTAAAGATCTTATTTGATTCTATCTAAGTGCAGCCTTCCAAAAAGTGTCTAGAATTGTTTGTGTGAGGCATTTGCCTAATCGACATGCTATGTTCCATTAATACGTACAGATGAATTAAAAATTACAACTGCAGTTAGAAACAAGCAGTACATTGAAGTTTTATTAGGTTATGGGCCCAGCTTGCTTCCACTACGAAATAAATAAAATACCCTACCAACAGTTGATTAGAAGTATCATGTACCTATCTGTATTAACGAGACCAGATATAGCCTAAAGTGTTAGTTATTTGAGTCAAGAAACTCATTGGAAACATATATAAAGATTGCTAAAGTACCTTCAGAAAACTAAAAACTATGGTCTAGTATTTAAGAAAGATAGTAATAGTGCTTTACATGGTTTTGTTGGTGCTGACTGGGCATCATGTAATTTAGACACAATATCTTATACCGGTTTTTAGTTTTGTGATGTCAGGTTGTGTTATCTCTTATGAGTCCAGAAAGCAAAGGACAGTAGCATTGTCAACAACGGAGTCCGAATACATGGCACTATCTGAAGCGTGCAAAGAGGCTATTTATATAGATAATTTAACCCTTGCGTGTGCCGGAACGTAGATCTATGCGAGACACAATAGGTTTTTAAAAGGCCTAAATGCGGATGCCCATGTTAAACAAAGTATTACAAAAAACAACATGGTTTTATCAATTCAAGGTCAACCTTTATAAACCTAATATCAGCCAGTCCACTCTAAAAGGAGATAGGTGTCCTTTCATTTAATTGTAACATTTCACATAGTCTCCCGAACACACAACTTGCACACTCTTTCTATTAGCTACCACAATTTTATTACTTTTCGGTTGATATGAGATGTTTGTCAACTTGATCTTGTCCGACACTAAATGAGTACTTGCGCCCGAATCAACGTACCAGTCTTCTTGACTGAATCCACTCGTTAAAAATACTGCATGAATGCAGTACTGAATGCATTCAATTTTCGCTTTTTCTGAAGAACATTGATTTTTGTAATGACCAATTTCTTTGCATTTAAAACAACGAATAACTTTTGACGTTTGCTTGTTGACAGACGCCTGACGTTGAGCTTCATTGTCGCTATGCTTGTGGTTTGAACTTAGTTTGCTGTTGTTGAGAGGGTATTTTATGGTTTGAAATGAAATAAACGTACATGTAGGAAACATTCATATTGACTTAAGGAATGACAGTGTAAAAAAATAAAGTATTATACAAAAAGCAAAGATTAAGAGAAAACCTCCTACAACATTCTCCCTTTTTCGATAATCTTTATCGTATAAGTCCCACCATTCCTGAAATTAGATCCAGTCTGGGTTTATGCACAGGCTTAGTCAAAATATCAGCACACTGGTATTCTGTGGGAACATACTTAACTTGAAGTTCTTTTTCAGTAACAAAAAAAAAATAGTTTAGAGCTTTCGTTCCGGACCCAATTTTGAGCGTCTGACCGGAATATTTGAAAAACAAACATTGAAAATAAGCCTGTAAAAACCAAAGTTATAAATACAAGAACTCACCACATTAATCAAGGTTCAAATCACGATTTTCTGACAATGCAAACAGAAGAAAGATTCATTTGAAATACCGAGTACGAGATGAATTTTGGGTTAATTCTCGTAATTCGGGTACCTACACATTTTCCTTTAGACACAACTTGAAACTTAACATCAAACAATTGTGAATACTTATTGTTTTTAACTTCTGACAAACACATTATCAGCGCAAACTTCACAACAAAACACCATTTTTAAGTAAATAAACAAATACAACAAATAATATTTACACTACTGTACGTTTCAAAACGAATTACGACCGTCAGATATTATAATAATCAAAACATTCAAGATCACGAAATAAATTTTGCTTGTCACATGAAACAAATATTTTATATGGATTCTAAGAAAAATACAATTGATATTTTGTCAATAAAAAAACACTACCAAATATAATTGCATCACCGCATACCGTTTTAGCCGGATAATACTTTGCGGGGCAGCCAATCAGTGGCCAGCTACACTCGCAGGAGTTTACGCCCCTAATCTAGCATGTGTGCCGTTCATATACACGAAAATACGCATCAGTGTGCGTAAATTTATCAATGGAAATTAGGCCGGCTGGGGCCTTGCCCAGACGGCCGGGAGCGAGCGTCGTAGTATTATTACCAGTTACGTCACACGGCCGCGACAAGTTGCTTTAAGTATTATAACAGACGTTTTTTATTTTTTTTATTAATATAGTTAAAATAAATGCATTTGTTGCGATGTTGGTAGGAATAGGGTAGGCTAGCAGTGTTTCCACAATGAGGGGAAATTCCCCTTTTGAGGGGAAATTAGGGTCCAGAGGGGAAGAAAAAGGGGAAAGAGATGAACAGGGGAAATCGAGGGATGTCATAGGTAAAGCGTAACCAAAAAAAAAAAAAACTTGTTTCAGATATTTTTCATCGTTTGTGTTTCCAATTAAATAATTTTTGATTTTTATTTGACAAATTTAACTCCGACATTCTAGTAAATAACTATAAATCATAGATGTTTGCGTATGATCTTATTTTGAGTGTGAAGCAAAGTTACGGAAAACATACAGACCTACTTCTATCTGTTTTTTTTTACGTGGCGCTGCCAAATATAAATAATATGGAAGTCAAATTACACAAAACAGAACACACACTTCGACACTTGTGTTAGTACTACCATAATATAATGTGACCAAATGATAAGTGACCGTTGAGCAGATTTTTACTACTAGTGCCAAAACTATAGCAGAATAATTTTTGAGGCGAAAAAAGTCCTGAGAAGGGGAAATCACAATTGATGCGTGGGGAAAGGAAATCATTAAAGTGGAAACACTGTAGGCTAGGCCTAATTGCCTCTATGGACGGCACGCTCCTGGCTGCAGGGCTATTGCGTATATCTGTTGACAGTTCATAGTGATCATCACTTGGCGAGTTTTGATAATTATACAATGACCGTTCTTGTTGGTTTCAACTAACGCTACCCGTGCAAAACTGTCAACAACGTATGGAATCCTTACTATGACTTTTACATTGAACGCCTGGAAAGTGTACAGACACGTTTTCTGTACCATTTATCCTTTAGAGACCATCTGGCAAAAAAACAGTAGCCACTACTTGAGACTACAACATTATAAAATGTCCTCAGATAGAAGACAGGTTCTAGATCTCACATTTCTTTACAAACTGTTCAATGGGGTTGTTGACTGTAGCGAGCTTCTTGGAAAGCTGCAGATAAGTGCACCATCTAACTATAATCTTTTCTATGTGCCAGGATCCAAAAACAAACCTCGGATGCTTGGCCGTTTTGCCAAGGCTCTGTAGGCGGTATAACGTAGTATCGAAGCGTAATGAAGTAGATATATTATATGCAAAATGGCTAGGTTTAAAAAAACCTATATGTTACAGGACCCAAATTGTAATATTTTATTATTCTATTCTTTTATAATTATTTTTATCTATTTTCTTTCTTATTGTTAATTTCCAATAATATTATAGTTCATTTTTTAATTCACCTTGTTTCCTTTGTATGATCTTCGTGTAACGTATTTTGATTTATTAAGATTTTTTACCATACCAAATATACTTCATACCTAGGTTATGTGAGTTGATAAATATCAAACGCCAATATGTCCACCACAGACCAAAAATGAGTTTCTTACATCAACGTAAAGAGAAAAAAAAAATACAATATTTCATTATTTTACAAATTCTAATATTTACTACAAAACCATTAGGCAAAAACTCTGTTTCATTTCAAAATCTAATAAGTCCCCAAAGACATTCATATCAAAATCCAATACCATTTGATTGGTCCGTTTGGACAAACGGACCAATCAAATCAAGCGACTGGCTATGATGGCGGCCATTAGTGTTTTGGTTACAGATCGTTTTTGATACGGTTCCTCAATTAATATTCATTTTAAATAGTTAAATAGTATGAGAATGGACTCGTAACTGCAAAATGTTGAACCTGATAAAGCTAGGAAAAGGTCAAATATAAAGTCGCAGCAGAAGAAAGCAGAAAAAAAACGGAAATTGTCAGTTTAACTGTCTTTACCTTGGCTGAGCTTGCTCTAGTAGGTATAGGGCTGCCACCGTTGTTACTACGATTTCTCTCGTAATTCGAATTCCGGATTTTTTTTTATCAAATTCTAAAATTCTATATACTTTTCTATTAGAATTAAAATAGTTCTTTATTGTGAGTGCTTGAACTTATTTTTTTGTCAGTCTATTTAATTTTGTAAGTACCTACAGAAGTTATTTAAAGCAAATAAATCGAAGACAATAGGGGTTATAAAGTTTGTTAGGTTTTTTTATGGCTGAGTATGGATTTAGTAGAGGTAAAGATCAATCTTATTATAAAAATGTTCTTACCAGGAGCGACAACAGTGCAAATAACGATTCCGCAATTGAAAGTGTAATAGATCCCGGAGATGTAGAAAACGAGGAAATTACTGACTTTGTTTAACTCATTTTCAATTTGCTAATTGATTACTGTTAAGACTGATTTATTGTGATTAGTAAGTTAATGATTAAAATTACTGAATTTGTTTAACTAATTCGTTGCTAATTGATTACTGTTAAGACTGATTTATTGTGATTAGTAAGTTAATGATTAAAATTACTAAATTTGTTTAACTAATTCGTTGCTAATTGATTACTGTTAAGACTGATTTATTGTGATTAGTAAGTTAATGATTAAAATTTACATAATAAGTTTTTTTTTTTTTTAATCTAAAATTAACAGTAATTTTTAACACCATAGAAGGTACACCTAGTGCCACCCCTAGGTTCTAGCCCAAGATGACGTCATAAAATAGTATTTCTAATCAAATTCAAATATGTTCAACCATGCAGTTTTTTCAAAGTAGTCTACATTGCCAGGAATAGTCATTGTCAAACAAAGTTAAAATAAACCTTAAGGTCTAAGAAATAACGTTTGTCAGCTCCTGCAAATGAAAATACTATGATAATCTCCTTTTCACTTATCATGGACATATTGGCGTTTGATATTTATCAACTCATGTGTGAATGATGTGGTCTCCTATACTTGGAAGCGCACACTTGGGGAAACGGGACACTATGAAAAAAAGACTGTTCACTGACCTCGACCTCATGGTCATTGACCTTGAGGCCAAGGTCAAAATTCCGAAAGTCAATTTTCGCGATTCTCAAGAGCACTATCAGGTCAAAATTCATAAAAAGTGACCTTAAGGTCAAAGTACCTTAGGATCAATGTCGAATTTGAGGTCAAGGTCATGTGACTTCGGAGGTCATGTCGACGGAGTCCCGCCTCGCAGGGCTCCAACTTCTGGGTGGTTTAAAAAAATAACCACGAAGGGGATGGCGGGGTCTTCCAGACCCCGCCATCCCCTTCTTACCTAAGCTGTCCGGTTCGGGGTGCTCCAAGTCCCGAGCTCGCTTCACTCACTCTTGCATCCTAAATTCTCCCAGTACAGGAATATACAGCATGTAACAGAAAGGGTATAGTCATATGGAAGAATGTGGTACGGACCATCAAACTGAATAACTTTCTCTGTGGGACCACCATCGTAATCGTAAAAAAAAATATCAACTGCCTCATACAAAATTTCAATACCTACTCGACCCAAATGTATGGGACAGCTGATTACTTTTTTACGATTATGATGGTGGTCCCACAGAGAAAGTTGTTCAGTTTGATGGTCCGTACCACACTTCCATATGATTATACCCTTTTTGTTACACGCTGTATAGTAACGATCCCTTCGCCTTCAACATCGCTTTTACAACAAACGGTTGGTCGGAGGCAAAAATCACCAAGATGCTTTTCGTTTTATTTTTAGGTGTTATCTAAGATAGAATTGAGAAAATAAAAAAAATTGCCTAAAATTTTCTTTTTTCTTCAGTGCCCCATTACGTACACTCCAACCCATACTTGTATTTGTCCCTGTTCTATGTTAATTTGCATGTAATTGATGTAATTGGGTAGTTTCTGTTGGAGGTCCAATAAATATCTAGCTGTATCATTCAATTCATCTAGTCCAAGACTGTGCGGGAAAGTTGGCAGGATCAATTTGATTAACCCTAGCCAGTTAGGAAGCTACAGCCTAGCCAGAACTCGCGCATGCGAACATATCAATGAAGCAGCTATACAAAGATTTTTATATTTATAAAAAATCGATAGCATATTTCGGCGTAGACACGAACGAGGGTTACTATTGGTCTAAGTATTCCACTTTGCGCATGCCACAGATTATCGATTTTATCTTGACAGGAGCAGGTGTTTCTACTATAAAAAATCATACCGTTAAGTAGAAATTTTGAAGAGTTCGAATTCATGGAAGTCGGAACTTTTAAATAAGAAAAAACTGGTCCTGGCTTTATAAGTCAGATTTGTTAGACGTAGTATGTGACGAAAACTACAACGATTTTGAACTACTTCCAAACTGAAATCAAGCTAGTGAACTAAAACTAACTTACTTAACCACCTTAGGTGTTTAGTAGTATTTGGTCTCTTGACTCTTGTATCATTTTAGTAGTTTTTATAAATCAAAGATCTGAAATGGATGTGCAAAAATTAAATTGTTGTTTTTAATTTATTTACACAAACTGTACATCTATTATTTACAAAATGGGGACGCAGAAGCCTGGAGAATGGGCCAATTCCTTAATTGCTCGCTTCGAAGAGCAGGTGAGTCTCAATTTATTTATTTTAATTTAATTTTAAGACCCACCCATTTTTTGCGGGGATGTAAACAATATTTATTTTTTTCTTTGACATTAACTATTTATTTCACACCGAGAACGATTACAAACTGTTTTAGTTACCTTCTTTAATTTTTCTACATCTTATTTCTACCATTTCATTCGGGAATATAATTTTATATGATATTAATATTATTGTAAGTTAACGGTCGATAACCCGGCATTACGATTCTGTAGGTACTTATAAACCCCTAGGTAAAATATAAAAACAACTGAAGTTTAATTATTATTTCGCTGTCAATCCTATCCATTGCAGATTAACTTGACTAACGTCTCATTTATGTTTTTGGATTATTTTATGGGCTGAGGTGGGGCCATTCTTTCATTCTATTTTAGATGGAGTCTTCAATATATATAAAAAAAGATTGATTGATTTGAGGATGATTGGAGGACAAAGAAATATGTGTATGTTCATTTATAATCTTGTGAATATTATGTTTAATTTAATATCATTATAAACATACTTAAGTTAATTTCTGGGTGCAGCTTTATTGCTCTAATTTAACACCAAATAAGTTGAGAATACCATAACATCACACCTGTAATTCTCAAAGGGTTAGGCAGAGGTGTACCTATACTTAATAGCACACCTAATAGTTATGTTTAAGTCCCATGTAATAGGGGGCGAGCCTATTGCCATCTACTGGGCACCAATCCAGACTCCGTGGCTGGTACTGAGAAATACGTAATGCAAAAACCCAACAACACTTAGCCGATCCGAGAATCGAACCCAGGAGCTCTTGCTCAGCAGTCATGACGGCAACCACTGGACCAACGAGGTAGTCAATAATAAATTGAGAATGTCGTATAATCTGATTTGATAAAAAAATAAATCTTATTTTTATAATCAAAATGATATCAGCTGAATAATATTCATTGCTGGACATAAGAAATGTTCCAATATTATGTGATGTGAGGCATCAACCAGGTTCACCTTATGGGAGGAATTGTATCACCTCCAATGCTAGAATAAATTACTTTTCTTCTATTAAATCTGTCATTTGTGTAAACACAATATGAACCTATTGGAAGACTTACTATAAAATCAAATTTTCGTGGCTTCCACTTGTGACTCCAACTTACAAGTAATCCAAAGAGCAGAAGACTCAAAGTTTGAACAGATAGCTGGTTCATAAAGAACTCAAAGGTTCATCATCATTATCTGCCTAGCCTTTTCCCAACTATGTTAGGGTCGGCTTCCAGTCTGACCAGATGCAGCTAAATACCAGTATTTTACAGGGGCCTATCTAACCTCCACAACCCAGTTAGTACTGGTTAATGCAATACCCCTTGGTAAGACTGGGTGTCAGACTTCGGACCACTGACTACCTGTAACGACTGTCAAAGATCTACAAATGACAGACTGGACCAACGGCTTAACGTGCTTTCCGAACTGCGGAGGAAACTCGGTATGTAATGGGCGGTCACCCATCCACGGACCAACCTAGACAAGCGCGGCTTAACCTTAAGATCGACCAGAGCAACTTATTATAGCAAAGGTTCAGCATCACCTAAAATTGACTAAAGTGAAGGATGAAATAGAGCCTAATGCAAAAGCATATTAAATGCATCTCCAATACCATACAAATCCACTAGCAGTGCAGTACATTATTCCTGACTCACTATTTAGCTTACAATGGGCCTAATCAGAAAACTTAAAGTCATCCAAAGGGCAATGGAGAGGGCAATGCTTGGAGTTTCCTTGCATGGTCGAATGAGAAATGAAGACATCCGCAAGAGAACCAAGGCTACCGATGTAGCCTGAAGAATTGCCAAAATTAACTTAGAAGTGCCAATGGGCAGGGCACATTGCTCGCAGTACGGATGGCCGATGGGGTCGAAAAATTTTGGAGTGGCGACTGCAAACTGGAAGACTTTGCGTAGGAAGGCCTTCTACAAGGTGGACCGATGATCTGGTGAAGGTTGCGGGATTTCCCTGGATGCGAGACGCACGGGACCGGTCAATGTCCAGCAATGGACATCTTTTGGCTGAAATTATGATGATGATGATTTCACTTAAAGAATCAAAACATCCTTAACCTGGATAGCCTACAATGAGCTATCTAAAATAAAGAGTCAATCCCAGTGGGGAACTGACTCTGCATGACATAAGCAATCTGGCAAAACTTCTGCTTATAGTCAAAGGAATGTGATTGATTGATGAAGAGTGGTTTTGATTCCTAGGGCAGTGTTATTGGGTTTCTCATCAGGAATTTCTCAGTAGCAGCCACAGAGGCTGGATTGTCTTTTTTTTTTCTCTCTTTCTCTTTAATTATTCTTAGGGACTTTTATACGGATGTACACGCCAGTCCCATCGGACCTTATAATACAAACTTAATTAAACTATGAGCAGCTCCGGAGTTAGGTGACGACAAAATATGATGGAACATGCAAACATCGTACATATTTATTTCAAGCCCTCTAATTAAATCCTCTCTTGCAGACTGAAATCTGACACACTCCTTCAATAAATGTATAACATCCTCCAGTGTGCCACATACCTCACAATTAGGTGAATCTATTTTTTTCATTAAAAATCCAAATTTATTGAGCGGCTTGTGTCCAGAATTCCAGATCTCAGTCTTTGAGCTATAACTATATTTTAATCCGCTCGCCCCCCCATTACATGAAGACTCAAACATAACTGGCGAAATGTGGGTGTACTATGAAGAACACCTTTGCCTAAACCTTTTTTTTCAAGAGTTACGTATTTGCGACTTCTTCCCAGTAGGAGTAGTCAGAAAATACAGAACGCCACATGCTACCTTATGCACGTTAGTTACTGTCATATGAGGTATGATATTATACACGGTCATTTTTCGCGAGGGGTATTATGCAAGGTGTTTTTACAAGGGTATACAGGCTGTTTTTCGGGGTATTATACAGGCTGTTTTTTGCAAGGGGGATTTCAGGGTGTTTTTCACAAGGGGTATTATACAGGCTACATACATGCATGCACGGGGTATCATACATGCTACCTTATGCACGTTAGTTACTGTCATATGAGGTATTATACAGGGTGACTTTTCGCGAGGGGTATTATGCAAGGTGTTTTTACAAGGGTATTATACAGGCTGTTTTTCCACAAGGGGTATTATACAGTCTGTTTTTTTTCAAGGGGTATTATACAGGTTGTTTTTTTTTCAAGGGGGATTATACAGGGTGTTTTTCACAAGGGTTTTATACAGGTTTTTTTTGCAAGTGGGATCTCAGGATGTTTTTTAAATGAGATGTGTTATACAACAGACAGTAGTTTTTTTACAGTATCTCAAAAATCAGTAGTTTTTTACAGTATCTCAAAAATTCGCTTAAACTAAAATTATTGTGTTATCACACTTTTATATCTTGTCCTTAGCTACCCTACAAGACAGGTGCTCAGAACCTGCACTCCCGCATCAACGAGGAGCAATGCAAAGCGTGCCTCGTTCAGATCAGCAGACACCGCTTCTCCCTAGTTATCGCCGGCCTCACTAAGATATTGCAGAGAGTTAATGAACTGGTAAGTGTTTAATAATATTATTTTACTGTGAGATATTAGAAATACCGAGTATGTTCGAAAAAAAAAACCTTCTAATGATTTATTTATGGTTGAGTTTATGAGATCGTCTATAAACCCAACACGAGCGCACACTCAAGAAATGTGTTTGTTGTTTTAAATTGAAAATTGAAACAGTATAAAGGTAAATCATAAAGGCGATCTCTCAACGGAGCATTCGCTTGTAACGTAACTAGAAGATTCGATTTTGTACAGAAACAAGTTATTATTAAGCCAATATTGTCCCACTGCAGAGCAAAGGAGTCTCTTCCCTCCTTCCTCTTCTTTTAAGAAACTGTCCAGCTCATCCCGCCATCTCCTTCTTGGTCTGCCGCGTTGTCATTTCTTGCTATTTTGGTATCCACTGAGTGGTTATTTTTGCCCATTGCTCCTCCGACATGCGGCAGATGTGACAGAAACAAGGGATTGTTACAAATTGTATCGATTCAGGTTGCATACTGTAATACTCACTCGCTGGTCGCTGATGTAATGCTCAAATATGAGTTGTTACATTACAGGCGAATAATCATGGTGAGGGAGCTCAGATTTTGATGCGGTTTGCATCATCATTTAAGATAATTAAATAAGTAAGGACACATAATTGTGTTAAGAATGTGCAATGGAGCGCAGCATTCTAGGCGTTAAACTAACCGACCGTGTATGCAATATCACACTGCGCTCCAAAGCACAAATTACTGACGTTGTTCAAAACCCGCTAATCTGAAGTGGGACTGGACTGGCCGCGTCTGCCGCATACCCAATGAGCTGTGGGCCAAAATAGCCACTTTCTGGAACCCTGACACAGCCAGAAGTCGTCGCGGCAGACCTCGACGAAGATGGTGGGACGAACTGGACAAGACCAACCATTAGTGGTCCACATTGGCCCTGGATAGAATCAACTGGAAGCGATGGGGTGAGACCTTTGTCCAGCAGTGGGATGACGCAGGCTAACAGTATCATTATAAGTTTTAAGATACGTGTATCTCAGATATAACACAGAAAACTCGACGCTTTGACATGTCGCCATTGTACCCCTGTGAATGAGGAGCGGGTCGCTAGATTAATAATGCCAACCAGTATTTCTTTCCGCAGTACCAGCCCACAATATCGATAGGCGCGAATCGTCCACAGACAGAGCTAGAGAAAGGCTATCACGATAGCCTGGTCATAGTTCTGGACACGCTGGAGATATGCCTCAGCTCACAGCCCAAGGATACGGCGAAGTACGATGAGGCTATGAATGTGAAGATCTTGCTGAGGGAGGTCTGCCAGTTTATTGGTGAGTCCTTATCTGCCTATTCTTTTCGCAACTAAGTTGGTGTCGGATCCCAATCTAAGTGTGATGTGGAGGTCAGATAGGCACTCGCTCCATGTAAAATACTGGTATTCAGCTGCATCCGGTTAGACTGTAAGCTGTCCCCAATGTTATTGGGAAATAGCTAGGCAGATGATGCTGTTGTATTTTTTTTAATGTTGTTTGTCGAATTTTCTTTATTTTATTAAAATTTGTAACCTTTGGCTTAAAATACCATTTGGTACCTCGCAAATGACAGTCTATATCAGTCATTGTTAGAAAAACCCAATTCTTCTTGTGACTACCAAGGATGCAACTACTGTATTACTTTACATCGCCATTAAACGTGTATCATGTTCTATTTTTCACTTGTTCTATTGTTCCCCGATGGAGTAGACAGAGGTGAAATGTTAAAAAAAAACATACATTTTTTGCCAACAAAGGGGTTTCAGGCTCAGTTTGAACTTCTTTAATGCGGTGTTTATGTTAGTTTGACTAACCGTAGGCGTTTTTTTTTAGAATAGAATAATCTTTATTTGCGTGAATTATGGTACATTGAGGTGTTAAGGCGCCTCCCCGAGCAAAACGCAGCGGTACCCGTGTTTTGTGCAGTTTTTGGGAGCTATCTACTCTTTACCCAAAATAAATACCAACTTATAAAATAGACATGAAATTTCTGCATATTCTTGACTCCAAAATTGTAGTTTTGGATTTTGTTTTAGTAGTAAAATGTAAAATTAATCTCCTCACAACGAAACCACAGAAATGAGGCAGGATTATTGATGGCTTGCATCTCCTCGTAAAGTAACCATCATTTTGATTTTCTTTTTACACTAGATGGTAGGCAATTTAATAATAACCATTATGCTAGTTTTATTTTTTTCAAAAGACCTAAATTTGATTTTATAAAGATTTTATTCCAAAATCTGAGCTTATTCGCTACGTATATTGCTATATTCTATCTCACGATCTTATGCTGGGTGGCGTGCGGTGAAAAGGGACGAATACTCAAGGTTATTTGGTCAGGGTACCGCCTTAAAGATAAATGCAGAGGCTCTACAACCTATATTCAGCTTACTGAAATGTAGTAATGCAAATATTGCTAAATGATTGCTCACTGGTGTACATACTAGTGAATACGAGCCAAAGTCAAAGTTTTAGTTGTAATCTAAGTCAATGTCTAAGTCAAAAGTCAAAGTTTTTTATTTGTTAAAAATAGCCTAATAATATTTCCTCCATTAAATAATATAATATTATTCCTCTCTTCCCTCCCACAGTGTCCATCTATTACTACATGGATATGGCTAGTGAGAGCATGTTAAAAAACACGCTACTGAGGCAATAGCGTAGGGTTAGGCAGAGCTGGTGTACCTTTAGTATATCCAAATTATACCAGTTATATAATAAGCCACTGTTTCAGGGGGCGAACCTTTTGCCATCAAAATGGGCACAAACACTGATTCCGAGCTACTACTGAGAATATTCTGATGAAAAACCCAATAACACTTTGCCAGTAGTAGCCCTTGCGACAACTAGAAGTCAAAAGTCAAAGGTCGAAGTCAACTTCAAAATTCAAAGTTAATGTCAAAGTCAAAACCCAAAGTCAAATAATATTTCCTTCAATGAATTCTCTTTCTCCCCACAGTGTCAATCTACTACTACACGGATATGCGCAATGAGAGCACGTTAAACAACACGCTACTGAGGCAGTTGGCCAGCAAAGTGCTGTTCGCCCTCAGCTTGAACTTCTTCAATGCGGTGTTCAACAGGATCAGTGCGAGATTACAAGTAAGTTTACAGGAATTATTCATTTATTAAAACTTTATGCACACGTACAAAAACTGTACAAACGTGGACATTTCTATCAGTCTACCTTAGGGTGATGCTGAGACAATACAGGCTGTCGCTTTACATCTTGGTCAAATTCAAGGAGGTATCTATACTAATGATTCTCGACCCGAACCTATAATAAAAAGGGATTTTATTTCCCTGTAAGAAGCATACATCATGCATGCAGCAAGCATGCAGCATGCAGCAAGCATGCATCATGCAAGCAGGCATGCAGCATGCAAGCAAGCATGCAGCATGCAATCAAAGCATGCAACATGCAGCAGGCATGATTTCTGTCACGGCTTCGGCGCTGCGGGGCACCGGCGGTCCCATGCCCGGTCGCCTCGCCCCTCCGCGCCTACGCGGGTTTAAATTACACTCTAGGGGTAGGGCAGACAAGACTACGTGGAGTCGGTTTTGCAGCGATTCGTTTCTGTCACTTTTTTTTGTAACACAACTTACTGATTTTTTAAGACAAATAAATACATAAAACTAACTCAATTCGTTTCCCTTAATCCTATTAATTTTATACCTTAACAATGTTATGCTAATAGTCATTATGTCTACTAACATAAGGTATGCAAAATTTAATTTATGCCAAAACAAATAAGCCTACAAGATAATTATGCCAAAATAAACTATGGCAAAAAAAAAAAAAACAGAAAAGAATGATTTGCCAAAAAAAAATACTAAAATAGTTATGCCGAAGTATATAAATTTATAATAGATACTCTTCATATTTCAAATATGTGGTGCCAACAGTCACAAAGTAAAATGGCTGTGTCATACGGACGGACAAACCGACAGACAGACAAACAGACGGACAGGGCAAATCTATAAGGATTCCGTTTTAGCCATTTGGCTACGGAACCCTAAAAAGCGGTTCGAGTAAAAAAATAAAGAAATCGAACACAGTTTTCACGGTTTCTTTCGGCTCTAAACTTATCTCACTTACGCGATCGGTAGCTCAAAATAATGAACAATCACGGAAGATATCCCGTAAGTGAAAGTATAAGTAAAGAAATCAGGTAATGAATCAGCATGAATAATTATCTAATAAATATCCGATAGTAATTATCTTATAGATAAAGAGATAAATACTAATTTCTCACCACAATACATTAGTGCATTATTAGGTTTCGTGAAGAATACATTGTTTTATTATAATATGGGAGACTGCAGCTGCAACAGGAACACCTGTACTTCAGAACACCAGGTCTCCGTCCGTTCGGAAACACGTATAAATAGAATCATGCACTCGATATGTGCATGGATGAGTATGGTGAGTGTGTGAAAGCGTGTGAATAAGGAATACTATACAACGTGTTTTTTTTTTGATATCCCGTAAGTCTAGGGTTATATTCTATATGTAAAAATAATACAAAAGGTTCTAGAATATGTGGTCCAAAAAATTATAGTTTCGAAGATATCATCAATCTCTTGCTGTGTAGGTAAGTTTCATGGATAAATTTCATTCAGGCATTTTCATTCAAATCAATCATTCATAATAAAAACTAAGAAAATGCTACGTTGTCGTTTTTCATCTGAAAGGATATGTTGGGAAACATATCCTTTCAAATGAAAAATGTTTTTTTTTTGGTTTGGATTGTTCCCATAGAAATTTCATCAAAATCCGTTTTGGAATTTGGTTGTTTTCCTAACGTTAATTGTCACATCACGCGACGTCGCGTGAAGGCGCTTTGATGTACATCACGCGACGTCGCGTGACGGTGCCTCAGTTATGAACGAGCCACAAAATAGCGGCCGCAGCGTATTGTGATCTGGTATTTGGTTTATGCCACTAGGGAAGACATTCAACGAATTTTTATTTTGGCCATCTAAGTAAGTTCAGCATTTTGACTTGGCAATGAACGTGTTAAGGGGCAGTAAGTAATAAGAAATCGTGACAGGGGATTTTGATAAGTTTATATAGAAAACGTTTTTTTATTACACTTTTTTTGGTTTTTAATTATTTTCGACAAAGGTGTCATTTTCGTAGTTTTCGAGGTAGCTGATAACAAAGTTGGGGTCAAAATGAAAATCCAAGATGATTTTTTTTAGATTTTTGCATCATGGGTATCGTTTTCATGGTTTTGAGAGTGCTAAAACCGATAGTGAGGTCAAAATAAAAATCCAAGATGGCGGCTGCGATAATTTTTGGATTTTTCATCATGGGAGTTGTTTTCATGGTTTTCGAGGATGCTAAAGCCGCTAGTGAGGTCAAAATAAAAATCCAAGATGGCGGCTGCGATCATTTTCGAATTTTTAATCATTGTAGTCGTTTTCATGGTATTCTAGGATGCTAAAGCCGAGAGATCGCTTCGTTGACTCTCGCTCTCTAAGTTCACTATTATTTCTCTAACTTTACTGCACAAAAAATTGCATATTTTTAACAGCTGGTTGATACGTCATAAACTGTGCAATAAACCAACCCATTTCCCATCCTTCATACTAAGTATAAATGCAATAAAAATAACAACAAAATATTATTGTGTTAATATTATCTAGTATTTTTTTTTTGGTAATAACCAAAAAAATATAAATATTTAAATATAAAAATATTTAAATAAAATGCCCAAGGCATTAAATCCGCCTTAGTACAGTTTTTACTTGTGCATATTAGATAAATATGCCAACATTTTCTTTGTTTTCAGGAATTATCATCTAGCTCAGAAGAAAACCCCGATTATACAGACATAGAGTTAATACAACACATCAACGTCGATATATTGAGGCTTATACGGCTGTTAACAGGTAATTATGTCACTTATCAATTATTGTAATCTTAATCTTACTTCAATGGCTAAAGAGTTTATATCACACGCGCACGTGACTTTCTGTTTCAAGACAACAATCAAATAATTTTTTTTATTTACAAACCAAATATTTGGAAGTGACGCGACTGCTGAGCATGAGGTCCTGGGTTCAAATTCCCGAGTCGGACAAACTGTTATTGGGTTTTTACATCAGGAATTTCTCAGTAGCAGCCACGGAGTCTGGATTTGTGCCCGGTTGATCGCAATAGGCTCGCCCACAATTACTTGGGACTTAATCATAACTGGCGAAATGTGGGTGTACTATTAGGTACACCTTTGACTTTAAAAAGTTCTACTCTGTTCAACAAAATACTTTTCGTTCTATTTTTTTATTTCTTCGAAAGTGTATTGAAAAACGTCGTTTGATACACTAGGGCATTTGTTACTGCAGTTCTCGGCTACATAACAACCTCGCCTGCGGCTCGGGTGTGAATTCCGCCTCGACTGCAATAACAAAGTTTCCCCACTTATATCAAAACTAGCTGTTGCCCGCGGCTTCGCTCGCGTTTTCGTCGGAAATTATCCTATGGGCAGGTTATAAATATATGCCTATGGCACTCGGGGATAATTTGGATAATGTAGCTTTTTCTTTTAGTGAAAGAATTTTCAAAATCGGTTCATTAGATCCAGAGATTACCCCCTACATACAAACTTACTGACTTACAAATTTTACCTTTTTATAATATTAGTATAGATGTACCATTATAATTAGGTTGTAAATGTAACATGGTTGTTTCAGAATCAATACAAAAGTTTAAGTTATTAAGGAAATCGGCGCATATAGTTTTAGTTTCGTCACTAGAGAAAGCGATATGGAATTGGATGGATACATACCCCCAGGTACTTATTTATTTACTTCATCATCTGCGTAGCCTTTTCCCAAGTATGTTGGGGTCGGCTTCCAGCCTTACTGAATGCTGCTGAATACCATTAATGGATCTATACAAGTTCCGAAGCTTCTCGTCGAAATTAATATATCTGTCCCTCGCCGTAGTACACCCAGATCTAAACGCAACCTAGATGTATTCACTCCATGCCCAACCAAAACCAACCTTGGACATTCGGCACCAATGAACAGGATGATGAGAGAGTACAATGAGCTCCATATACGTTCCAATAGTATTGACATCTTCGCCAGCAAGCTGTTGCAATTTCGCAGACAATTGTTTCTGATCCACAGTGGCCACAGTTAATATCTATAATAATAACATTATTACTCATTTATTATTTGTAATTGATTGTGTGATTCTTTGGAGCAACAAAATAGTTATTTCTTTTCTTTATTTTTTATTTTTCAATATCGTTTTCATGTAAGTTTTATTTTTTTAGCTTAAATTTGTACTTATTTAATATGATTGTATTAAAAACTTGAAATATCTATGTAAGTGCTGTGCACACCTTTAAGTGACAAATTCACCCTAGATTTTAAGTTTAATTGTTCATTACCCCTAAAAATGTATTAGTGAATAAGTCGTTGGAGTGCCATAATTAAATAAATAAATAAATACCAGTATTCTAGATGGAGCGTCTGTCTATCTGACCTCCGTAACCTAGTTGCTGGGTAACTTAATACCCTTTAAAAACACTGGTTGTCATATTAAGGGGTATTGGGATAAGGGTAAAGGACCGTCCGAGGCACACAGGGACGCGATATGTGCAAAGATGCATGGTCACCCATCCAAGGTGTGACCTCAGCAAGCGTTGCTTAACCTTGAAGATCGACTCGTGCGGCTGTTTATTAATTAGCCACGAGCACCTACCAAACCAACGTAAACTTTTCGCCCCTCCCCACACGGGTCAAACGCCATTATTATTTTTCATCGTGTATTTTTTCTGTACAGGAATTCGCAGAAGTCCAATGTCGGCCTAACGATGAATTAAGCAAGTGTTGTGACACGTTATTCGATATATTACAAGATAGTTTCTCAGACAACAAGAAATCTAGGGTCGCTATGTGGCCGCTACAGATCATGTTACTGGTTTTGAACCCTGTGAGTATAACGATAAGGTTGAATGTGGCTTGTAAGAGCAACCTTTAGTCTTTCTTGGTGTAGCTACGGAGCTGATCTTGTGAAGGAGCTCGTCCGGGTAAGTATTTCTTCCTAGGTAGCATAAGCATAAACAAAACATAATCAGCCTATAATGTTCTCACTGCTGCGACACACGGCCTCCTCTCTATGAGAGGGAATGGGCTATAATCCAGCACGCGGGCCCAGTGCGGGTTGGTAGATGTCACATGTCTTCGAATTTTCGTTTTGTTCTAGGACATGCCTGTTTCCTCACGATGTTTTCCTTTACCGTTTTTGAGAGCAGTGGTGATGAAATAAATTACACAAAGTAATGCGCCTGCGTGTTTTTGAACCCACGACTTGCTGTTTGTAAGTCGGGGCCGCCAACACTGGGCCACCGCTGCTCATGCCTGTTTTGCATGTTATTAGAGTGACCATTTTGCACCACGTGGGGTTCTTCCATGACCGGTTACTGGTTAATTCCTCTTGGGGAGACTGATTTGACCTGTAGCGACAGTCAACGATCTACAAATGACAGGAACAACGGCTTAACATGCTTTCCGACGCACGGAGGGTCTCGTTATGTAATGATTGGATGTTTAGTCTTCCAATAAAACTTAGTTATTTTTCATGTAAATTAACAAGTTATAAAATTGTCAACAGAAAGTTCTTGAGGAAATTGTGAATGCGGACAGCGGCGCGCCATGCAGTCCGCGACATACGAAGAAAAAACATTTTATTGACTCCGTGAAACGGGGACTTAGTGAGTATATTTTATTAAAACTATACTTTGAAACTTCTACTACATGTCGGAGTTTTTTTTTTTTTCGGTTTGGAAATCATCAAATAACTCCTCCCGCTCTGGGCTGAGCAAGAGGGAGTGTCAGACTTCTACTGACTAAAACCCATCCATGTTCCTTCTTTTGCCCTCTGTGTTCCAGGGCCACGGTATCTCTTTCGAACAGTCCCGCAACATGGGGTTGGCTTGGTGAAAAATATTCCAATTAAGGCAGGTTTTTATTGCTTCGAAACGTCTAGTGGGGTTTATCTTTAGATCCGATATCAATTCTTTACTTTTTATTTTAACAAAGCACGAGCTTTTTTGAAACTTGAAGTTATTGGTAATTGTCACTTATCAAGTCCGTAACATTTCGCCAATAATTTAATTTAACCTTGCAAAAATAGTACGGGGAAGAGAGGTGTATAGGCTATGTACCGTACATCTCTATTCATCCCATCGGGAGTTTAGGTATAATATTACGGTTTGTTTGAAGGGTGTAACAAGACCCTTAACGACGCCGAAAGGTATTTATTCTCCTCGTCATTGCGATATTTTTTTTGTTATACACCTTCAAAGTTCCAACCTTATTACAGGTTTTTGATTAGATTAGAAGATTTTTTTTACTTTAAACAGCTCCACGACCCCCGTAGTATTTAATTCATCCATCAGCACAATGTTTTGAGTGCGTTACATTGAGTCCTAGCGTAAAACGTGATTTTTCACCCCAAAAAAATAAATTCGTTTCCCAGCAATAATTTTTGCGTAAAGTTACTTAGTTTGATGTACATAATGCTTGGTTGACGGCTTCGTGAAGGGTGTCCTGTTACATTACACCTTGTATAAGTTCGAAAACATGAAGTTATTTTTTAAATATTTTTGGTATCCTATCATAATGTTGTCCTAAGTAAACCAAAACTTGACTGGTAGAGAATGTCTTGTGGCATTGAATCCGCCTATGTGCCGCTATTCTACATAGAGTTTAAATAAATAATATAAATTCTTCTTTTCTTTTTAGGCCCCCAAAACAACTCAAAACAGATGACAGAAGCAGCGGTCGTGACATGCGTCAAGCTATGCAAGGCGTCCACGTACCTCAACATAGCCGACTCGGGCAACGTCACGTTTATACTCGTCAAGTCTGTCATTAACGATCTCAAGGTGAGCTCGAAAACCATGAAAATTACACCCATCAAATAACGAAATTTTTTATCAGCGCCGTCTTGGTTTTTCATTTTGATAGTTTAAATGCAGAAGGAATTAATTTAAACAAACTTGTTCCCAGCAATAATTTTTGCGTCGAGTTACTTAGTTTGGTGTACAGAATGCTTGGTTGACGGCTTCGTGAAGGGTTTATTTACACCTTGTATTTTACTTTGTTTCAGTCTCTATTATTCAACCCCTCAAAATCTTACATCCGTGGCAACTTAATCTCCGGGTACTCAGAACTGGATCTGATGACGGACTGCTTCGTGTCCCTATTTCGGATAATGCCGCATAACAACGACGCGCTCAAAGTGTGCCTCAATCTGAATACGCATATCTCTTATCATTATGTCATCGTCAATTCGCTCCTCAGGTAACTATGACCATTATTGGTAAGTTTGGCGAGTTTGATAATCTTACCAAACTTGCCTTAAGTGCTCTTGTTGTACCTTTAGGTTGAGATCTGTCATGAAAATTGACTCGGGTAAGATTGGCGAGTTTCATATTGATATCATAGTTGCAAAAATCGCTAAATGTGGTATTTATTGAAAGAATCGCATGAGGATCTATCGCTAATAGTTTTGTACTAGTAAGTAACGAGTTTGGAATTAATCTGTAACTTAGCAAACCTTCAATAACCGCGCTGCGTTTGGCAATTATTGTAATAATCTGTACCTAATTACGGAGTGGTTCGTGTCCCTATTACTGATAATGCCGCATAACAACGACGTGTTCAAAATCAAAGCATTTATTTTAAACCTGTGTGCCTCAATCTGAATACGCATATCTTTATATCATCGTTAATTCTTTACTCAGGTAAAAATTCTAATTATTGGTAAGTTTGGCGAGTTTGGTAATCTTACCAAACTTACCAAAAGTTCATTTTATTGGTAGTATAGCATTAGAGCCTACTACGAACAGCATTGCTCTATCAATTGGCAAGTTTGGTAACCATAATGCAATTACCAAAATCATCAAAACATGATTTAATTGCTCTCGTAGTTCAACAAAAGCGCTGCGTAGTAGACTATTAGCTCTCATGACGGATTGCTTCGTGTCCGGTATTCCGGAAACAACATACCAAAATAACCAATTGCAAGTTTCGTAAATATTTCTTCAAATTGGCTTATGTCTTGTTGCAGGATAATTAAACAACCGCGGCTACCGTGGTGGCCGCAAATAGAACTGCTATACCCCAGAGCGGCAGAACTCAGAGCTATGTTCACGGATACGTCTAACAAGGCTACGCAGGTTTGTGACATTTTTATCAAGCTTTCCGAAACTGTCAAATTTTCCCTATCAGCCTTCAAACTGATGCTTTAACAACAACAACAACAACATCCATTTATTTTCAGGCTTCTTTGGCCCACAGATATATACCTTACATACTAACATACATATGATAAAATACAAATTGTGTTAGTAAATAGAACCTTAAAACCACCCAACCAACCAACCAACCCAACCCAACCAACCAACCAACCAACCAACCAACCAACCAACCAACCAACCAACCAACCAACCAACCAACCAACCAACCAACCCAACCAACCAACCCAACCCTGGGGCGGGCGTAGGGGTCTGTCAGACTCAAACTGACTAAAAACCACCCCGGTGTTCCCTTCCCACACTTGCACCGGGGATCATGGGAACTAGTGCGCCTTCCACGATCCCCGGCTAGTGCCGGCCCGCGTCCGCGGGCCTCCTCAATTCTGCGAGGGGAGTGAGGTGTACTCCCCCCGCGACCTCAGTAGGGGCGCGTGTGGAACACTACGTGCCACCGCCTCGGGTCCAGTTATATGGGGAGGCGGCGGACGTAACCAACCCAACCCAGCCCAACCTTTAGCGATAAAGTTGAAAATCTATTCAAGAAATTTGACAGATTGTTATAGCTTGATGTACTGATACATAGTTTATATTACCATTCCTTTTAAATCGAACGCGTAACTTGAAAGGAAATTGCAGGGTGACCGGTTTTTTTTTCTTTCCTAAACCGTTATTTAGATTGGAAACCTTTTATTTGTCATTTCACAGGATCACAATAGAAGGAAAATAAATAACATTGGCTAATAAACTGGCAAAACATTGTGTGAATAATCCTAAAGCAAGTTAGGTATATCTCAACGAGCGAGAAAAAAGAGAGAGAGAGAGGGAGAGTCCGCCTTTGTACAGTTTTTTTACTTGTGCATAAAGTTTTAATAAATAAACAAACAATATTGAGTCTAAGCTAAGAGTTTTTAAATTCGTCGCCTACGGGTTTAATAGGAGGTGACATTTGCATTGACGTTCGTAATTTTAGTGAGCCGAATCCCAACGAGCACACGACTTGTTCTTCATAAATTAATCCTATTATCCGTATTTTATTCACTCACCCGTCTCTTTCTATCTCACAGGGTTACGTAGTCCACACCCCACTACGAATGATCTCTCTCTCACTCAAATCCAAAGAAGTTCAGTCTAAATTCAACAAGAGTGAAGAAATGCCAGCGTACAGGAATCTACTGTTGTGCATGGTGAAACTGATACATGCTGATCCGATGTTGATGTTGAGTGTAAGTATTATATTTTCTACTAGCTGTTGCCCGCGGCTTCGCTCGCGTTTTGGTCGGAATTTATCCCATGGGCACGTTGTAATATAGCCTATAGCACTCGGGGATAATGTAGCTTCCTATTAGTGAAAGAATTTTCAAAATCGGTTCGGGAGATCCAGAGATTACCCTCTACAACCTCACAAACTTTACCTCCTTATATTATAATATTAGTATAGATTTCTGACTAGCTGTTGCCGTGACCTTCGTTCGCGTGAAATTATTATGAAAATATGACATCTGTATTTGAAGCGGATTTTGTTAACAATTTCAAGGTTTTTATTTTTTTTTGCATGGAATCCCTTTTCTAAAATAAAAGTGACGCCTAAAAACAAAAGCTACTCCTTATAACATTAGCTATGTGCCAGTAAAAGTCCCGTCTAAATCAGTCCAGCCGTTTCGGAGTTTAGCCGCCAAAAACATTAAAAAAAATACGTTAGTTTGAAATCGCTCTTAGTGTTTTTTCTTGTCGCAAATTAATTTGACAAGTGACAAACCCGATTTCTGGCGGTGAAGCTACTTGTAAGTAACTCGTTGGCATAGCCTTCTATACATTATTTTTATTTTTAGAACCCAGGTCGGTCCAGCATCGAGATCCAATCCTCAACCACAGAACTGATGAACGGCCTAGTATCCCTCGTCCACCAAACCGGCATGGGAGAGATATCTCAAGCGGCTATGGATGCGCTTCTAGCCCTGCACAGACCTGATAGGGTGCATATGTGGAACCCTGAGGCGCCGCTCAACACCTTCTGGGATATCAGGTGAGGATGCCCTGACTACTTCTAGGTTCTCGATGCTAGATCTTGAAAAGGCAAAGAACCAGGTTCTGTCACTCCAAGATCTTGAGGAGCCCACTAAGGGTGATGAAGAATGAGGAGGTGGACCCGTGAAGAAAGTAAAGGTAAGTTGTCTTGATTTGACTAGTAGATAGAAGTCAAAAGCATGAAACGACTATCCAGGTGAGAAGGTGGATCCTAGCTGACTCTAGGATCTGTCGCTACCAGATCTGGTGTCTCAAAAAGACTGCTAAGGTCGATGAAGAATGAGGAATTGGATTCTGACTCATCAGGGGCAATGGTAAGTGTCTAAAAAACTACCAGTTTGTGGTACCTCTGAGAGAGCTCGACAAAGTTCGGCTATATTCGGATGTACATATCGCGGCCCGTACCGTAAGTTGATACAAAATAGCGGTCGTCCGCGCAGGTACAATTATAGATTGAGACCCGAAAATGTGTTACTGCGCACTCAAGGTCATAGTTCAACTTACGTGCCGCGAGCTGTAACACATTTTCGGGTCTCAATCCATAATTGTACCTGCGCGGACGACCGCCATTTTGGTTCAACTTACGTGCCGCGATCTTTAGCTGGCTTTAATTTGGACATTCGCAAAACTTATGAAACGCCCGTCAAGCGTCCTATGGCTCGATGTTGGTCCATAAGGAAGACCAGTCTGAAGTCTCTTTAGTATCTAAACGTCCCGAAAAGTTCTGCAGTGTTCGTCTATCTTCGGATGGCAAATATATCAAGCGGGCATGGAGGTCTACTAACCCTGCAACTCATTCTGAGACTTCAGGTGACTAGACGGAACGTGAACAGTGTATCATATCAACCGTTGACGATCCGTCTCATCACCCGATAACCAGAGGTATCATCGCTCTACTCATCTTGCCGGCAATTCAATGTCACCACATAAGTTTACCAAGTCCTAAAGGCTCGAATACATTAAAGATCTCAAACAAAATTGTTCTTCCCGATATTGCGATATTTTTTTTTGATCCGATTATACCTGGGAACTTTCTAGTTACCGAGATATTGAAGGCCATAGGTCCAACTACTTCACTTTAAAAAAAAAAACAAGTTTTAAATGTTTACCCTTTACTTTAAATACCTCTATGGCCTCATATACTATTCAATGCATACATCAGCACATTATTTTGAGTTCAATAGTTTGAGTATTTTTAACATTGCGCGGTACCGTATTTGCCGTGATTTTTCACACCAAAAAAGAAGTCGTTTAACACGTCTGACGTGTATTTAACACCCCAGAATATAAATAAATATAAATATAAATATCGCTGGACATTACACACAGCGCCATCTAGGTGCCACACTAAGCAACGAGGCTTGTGTCGTGGACACCAGATAGTTGATACTACTACATAGATACTTTTTGTTTGTAAATACATACTTATTATACATATATCCATCCATGACTCGGAAACAAATGTCCATGCTCATCACACAAACATTTGCTCCTACCAGGATTCGAACCCGGGACCCTAAGGACGTAAGGCAGCCTCACTGCCGCTGCGCCATTCGGGTCGTCAAACCAGAACCATGTATTAGAAAACACCTATAATATCAGTGCCATGTTGAAACTGAATAATTATGTTATTCTGTTGTTTTGACAGTTTTGTTCGTTTGATCAGTTCTCGTATTGATTTACATTAAGTTTTTGTTAAATATTTTTAAATTTGTGAAATTTTCCTTGCATAATATGTCTTAATAAATGTTTTACATATATTTATACTGATCATCGGCTATGATTTGCTACCCTGCGAATATCATCGCACCGTATACTTCGCTTTTGCTAACGTTCATTAAGTTATTCGCACCAAAAGATAACGCAATGGGCCTTTGCAAGAGTAGAACATTCATCAGGCTGAGAAGATACCTGTGGCGCCATCTATAACGTTAATAAAGGATGTAACAAGACCCTTAACGAAGCCGAGCACTTGTTCTTGCCGTCATTGTGATATTTTTTCTGTTCTAGGCCATACCTAGGAACCTAGTTACGAAGATATTGGGGGTCAAAGTTCCAACTTTTTGACAAGTTTTTTTTTTAATACATGTTTTTAATGTAAGATTTTAAACACCTTAGAATTTAAACACCTCCAGGACTGCCGTACTATTCAATCCATCCATCAGCACACTGGTTTTAGTCTGTTTCATTGAGTCCTACCGTAAAGCGTGATTTTTCACCTCAACAAAAAAAGTCGTTTCTCAGCAATAATTTTCGCGTTAAGTTACTTAGTTTGATGTGTAAACACAATGCTTGGTTGACGGCTTAGTTAAGGGTCTTGTTACACACTGTATGTTGAAAAACGCGTCTAGTGTCAGTGTTTTTGTTTTGTTTTGTCAATAAAACAAGGTAGAACTTTGAGATAGGGCAGTAAAGATAAGGTACCTTGACCGTTACAACTACAGGAAAACTTTTTGAGAGATTTCGGTACCAGCCCTTTTTTTTTTCGTATGGGAAATCATCAAATAACCCCTCCCGCTCTGGAATGAGCAGGAGGGAGTGTCAGACTTTTACTGACTAAAACCCATCCATGTTCCTTCCTTTGCCCTTTGTGTTCCAGGGCCGCGGTATCATTTCGAACAGTCCCGCAACCCTGGCAGGCATCAGTCCTTTCGGACCCCTTCCTGTTTGCTGACTCTCTTTGAGGCGCGCGTGGTACACGAACGCGCCGTCGACAAGGCCTGTCGTCATAAGACGGACGGACGGCGAGCTAGCCCATAGCTCACCGTCCACAGGCCCGTTTCGGTACCAGCCCTACTGTCATTTCAGTCCAGTATTACCCACTTGGGTATAGGCCTCCCCTTTCTTCTGCCACTCTTCTCTGTTCTGTGCATCTCTTATCCGTCTGTTTCCCGCGATTTTGACGATATCGTCAACCCTACGCGCTTTTGGGCGGCCCTGCCTTACTGCCATCTCAAATTCCACCCTGTATTTTTTAAATCTGTGAGGTTATGCATATAAAAAAACCAATGCTTTCGGCTCCTCTCATCCAGCTGCTGCCCTGTGAAGATTATCGCCCTATTTGCTTCGCTTTTGCTAACGTTCATTGCGTTAACCCCACCAACAGTTAACGCAATGGACCTTTGCAAGAGTAGAACATTCATCGGGCTGAGAAGATACCTGTGGCGCCATCTACATTTCTTTGTGTTCAAAAACTCGCCTAGTGTGTCAGTTTTGTCAATTTCTCGTGTTTTTCTTCACATTTTGTTAACGACAAGGTAGAACTTTGAGATGGGGCAGTAAAGACAAGGTACCTTGACCGTTACAACTACAGGAAAACTGTCTTTTAAGAATATCCATAACTTTTTGAGAGATTTTAGTACCTGCCCTAATGCCATCTCAAGGTCCAACCTGTATTTAAAAAATCTGTGAGGTTATGCATATGTGTTTATAAAAAAACCAATGCTTTCGGCTTCTTCCGTCCAGCTGCTACCCTACGAAGATCATCGCCCCATTTGCTTCGCTTTTGCTAACGTTCATTGCGTTAACCCCACCAACAGTTAACGCAATGGACCTTTGCAAGAGTAGAACATTCATCAGGCTGAGAAGATGACAATTCTCCAAGATTGAACGTGTTGATGTTGTTTTTCTATTTGTGAATTTTATTAATTTGTTTTTTTTTCACAAGGTTTTTACATAAACTTTTGTTAAATACAGGATGGAATTTTTAGATAGGTAAATGGGCAGGTACCTTTAACGTTATAGCTACAAGAAAATGGTATTAGGAGACTATCCATAACTTTTTGAGTAATTTCGATCTGCATTCAATGATTTTGGAAAAAGTATGTCCCCATCTCCAGTATCCATCCTGTATATTTAAATTTATGAGGTTGTGCATGTATACGTCAAAATAAATGTAAAAAAATACTAACGCTTTCGGCTCCTCTTATCCAGCTGCTGCCTTGTGAAGATTATCGTTGCATTTCCTTCGCTTTTGCTAACGTTCATTGCGTTAACCCCACCAACAGTTAACGCAATGGACATTTGCAAGAGTAGAACATTCATCAGGCTGAAACGACGGCGTACAAGAACACGCCATCTTTATTTTCTCAATTAGATAACTTCTCGTGTTTTTTACATAACGTTTTGTATCAGAAAAGTGTGATCATTTAAGAATTTATCGTATTTTTTAAATTAAAATTACGGTGATGCCGTCGCTCAGGTCGATCTTCAGGTTAAGCCACGCTTTCCTAGGTTGGTCCGAGGATGGGTGACCACCCATTACATACCGAGTTGCCTCCGTGCCTCGGAAAGCACATTAAGCCGTTGATCCTGGCTGTCATTTGTAAATCTGTGACAGTCGTAACAGGTAGTCAGTAGCCCGAAAGTCTGACAACTAATCTTACCAAGGAGTATCGTATTACCCAGTACTAATTGGGTTGTGAAGGTCAGATAGGCAGTCGCTCCATGTTAAATGCTGGTATTCAGCTGCATCCGATTAGACTGGAAGCCGACCCCAAAATAGTCGGGAAAAGGCTAGGCAGATGATGGTCACATGGAGAATGTTGTTCAGTTTGATGGTCAGTACCACTGCCGTAAATATAACCAAACATTTTTGATACATCATGTTTTTTTTATCTGTGTGGTTGAGCTTGTCATAATAAATATCAATTTCGTTAATTTGCTCCAATAGCACGCCGTTCAATTCGATCGTCAGCTTTTCTCATCCAGTTGCTACCCTGCGAAGATCAACGCCTTATATGCTTCGCTTTTGCTAACGTTCATTGCGTTAACCCCACCAACAGTTAACGCAATGGACCTTTGCAAGAGTAGAACATTCATCAGACTGAGAAGATACCGGTGGCGCCATCTACAACGCATTTCTTTATGTATATATCTGGATGATAAAGGGTGTAACAAGACCCTTAACGAAGCCGAAGGGCACTTGTTCTCCCCGTCATTGCGATCATTTTTTTTGTTCTAGACCATACCAGGGAACCTTCTAGTTACCGAGATATTGGGGGTCAAAGTTCCAACATTTTCACAAGTTTTTTTTTAAATACATGTTGTTAATGTAAAATTTTTACTTTAAACACCTCCATGAGCCCCGTACTATTCAATCCATCCATTAGCACAATGTTTTGAGTGCGTTAAACTGAGTCCTACCGAAAAACGTGATTTCGGACCCCAAAAAAAAAGTCGTTTCCCAGCAATAATTTTTGCGCAAAGTTACTTAGTTTGATGTACATAAACCTTGGTTGACGGCTTCGTGAAGGGTCTTGTTACACCCTGTATATATTTTAAACTAATCTGGTTGCAAGATACTTATATATACTACTAAATAAAACGCAACATACGAACTTTGCATTTTATAAGATGATGCATTTTATAAGCAAATTATACATCGCGCCAGCAGAGTTATCCGTGAAATTATCTGTACATGGTATTTGATTTTCCTGTCTTTCTGTGTGACTTGATCTTCTAAAACTACGAAACGGATTTTGATGCGGTTTTTTGTCACTAACAAACTGATTTGTGTTTTAAGTAGGTATAACGTGTTTAATCTTTTTCGTTGTTTCCCATCGTAGCTCCCAAACGGATGAACTGATTTTGTTTTTTGTTTTACCTTAATTTTGAGACTTATAATATCCCGGAAGGTTTGAACTGACGATTTGATTAAATTTATATATTACTAGCGGCCCGTCCCGGCTTTGCACGGGTGGTCATATTTTTTTTTAATTCATCCTTTTTTACTCAGGGATAATGTAGCATTCTAAAGGTCTATCCACACATATCAGGGCCGTGCCCGGGACGTGACAGGGCTGTGGCCGAATGTATGTAGGCACTGAAGCTTCGTCCCCGGCCCGGGCACGGACGTGTGTGAACAAGTTCATATAAAATGTACACGCCGATATTTTTTTGAGGGCACGGTCTATCCACGTCCCGAGCACGGCCCTGATATGTGTGGATAGTCCTTAACGGTGAATGAATTTTTTAAGAATTTCGGTCCAGTAGTTTTTGAGTTTATTCGTTACAAACATGCAAAAATACAAATCTTTCATCTTAATAATATTTGTGTAGACGATATTGATAAAGAAATCTACATGTTGTGTCCTGTCATAAACACCGTGTGAAGCAAATATGCATTGATAATGGACCTACAATTCCTTTTCTTTTGTCCACAGCTCTCAAGTCCTATACAACATAAGCCAAAAACTGATCCAGCGTCAGATTTGCAACTACCGTGAGGTTCTGCGGTGGCTCCGAGACATTCTGACATGCCGCAACGAATTCCTATCTAAACACAAGGAGTATGCCAACGTGGGCTCGCAGATACCTATTTGTAAACAGGCGCATATCAAGCTTGAGGTAAGTTCAAACTGAAGGTCAACACGTATAATAACTGCACGGTATAAACGTCACCTCACCTCAGTTGAAAACCAGCGTCGGGCACTAGTTGCCCGGCAGTTTGCTGAACTGGGCCAATTTGGCGCAGCCGTGAGATTCACAATAATTATTAGCTACTTCTATTTTTTTTTTGCTTGGAATTCAGTTTTTACCCGACTGCACCAGAAGTAGGGTTATGTTTTTCGAGAGTATCTATGTATAATTGTTTGGCACGCTCTGTGGCCTGAACGCCTCGATGGATTTTAGCTTGAGAGCTCGTTAGATTCGTATTTACTGCGAGAGTGACACTGGGTTTATAAAAAAAAAAAAAAAAACAAATTAAAAAATCCGACTGAGCAAATAAATAAATAAAAAGCTTAGAACATAGCGACTTAACAGTCGGGATCCATTAACATATATAGACCGGCTTAAATCGACAATAATGGGTCCCGACTGTTAAGTCGCTTTGTTCTATGCTTTTTATTAGATTTTTTTTTACGCGGCCTGGTTTATTAATTTTTAAAATTACCGTTTTTTTTTTATTTCATATTATGTTTTTGTGACATGTGCCTAATAAACATAAAATATCTTCTTTCTTTCTTTCACTTCAAGACCTTTCTCGGCCAGAAATTCAGACTAACGAGTATGCAACAAGACCCTTAACGAAGCCGAAAGACACTTGTTCTCCCCGTCATTGCGATCATTTTTTTGTTCTAGACCATACCTGGGAACCTTCTAGTTACGGAGATATTGGGGGTCAAAGTTCCAACTTTTTCACAAGTTTTTTTTTTAAATACATGTTTTTAATGTAAGATTTTTACTTAAAACACGTGCGAAGCCGGGGCGGGTCGGTAGTATTATATAGTAGGATTTCTGGTTCATATTCTCCTGCCTAGCCTTTTCCTAACTATGGGACCCGATAGTTGATCTGATACTCCTTAATTATCAATGTTGCTGGTGTAATATAGACTCTTTTCTCGCTGTACATAGGTTGTATTCTTCATGTGCCTGTGCAAGGATTCCTACTAACTTTGCTAGTGAAATAAAGACTCTATCCCTTTTTGCCTAGGTGGTATTCTTCATGTGCCTGTGGTCGATAGACACAGACGTAGTGCTGGTAGCGATGTCGTGCTTCGCGCTGCTATGCCAAGAGGCGGATATCCGGTGTGGCTCCGATGAAATCACTACGCAATGTCTATTACCTAACTATGCGGTGTTTCAAGAGATTGCGCACACGTCCACGGTGCTGACTACTGGTAAGTGATCTTGATAGATTTGTTTGTGTAAGACCTTTTATAATAAAGCATCTATTTTTCGAAAGGAAAGTGTAAAAGTACAGCTGTATCAAGTTACTACAAACTGTCAAATTTTCTCATTCGATTTTGAACTTAACCATCGGCATTTTGTGGTTTAAAATCATTTGGAGAAAGTTGACAGTTTGTCGTAACTTGATGTGCTGACGACTGTATAAACGCATTGAAAGCCTCAATAGATATTAAACTCAAAGAAAACGTCTTTGCCACATTAATTGGATCAAAACTTACTTCACTAATAAACCGAATTCATAATAATGTAATGTGAGACCAACACCAGTATGTTGCTTTAAAACATTTATTAAACTTTTATTAACAAATATACTAAACTTTTTTCACTTAAATCAGCGAAATCGACCAAATTTCGCTATATATTGTAATTTTGTATGACCTACTATTAAATTAAGTGTGTGCAATAAAGAATAAGAATAAGAAATGTCGTATACGGCCTCTTAAATATGCTAGAATCGTTGCGTACGTTACAGTATTTAAAACTTCTCCATTTTAACTTTGCAAGCAGCCAGTCAGGACATGGGAAGAGGCTGTTATTACAAAAATATTCACAGTAAGTATGTTCTATTTAGTGGTCCAAGATCCCAGTGCCGCCAGACCTATCTTATTTTCTGATTAATAAAATGTGTGGGCATCAAGTACGCGAGCTTTAAGATTTTTTTTTAACCTTTTTTGCGCAACTTTAGCACCTGATATCTAAAAATTCATGCGGTCACACCAACACTACTTGATGTCCCCCATTTTGATAATCAGAAAATAAGTAACGTCTTGCGGCCCTGGGATCTGTCTCTATAAGACAAATGACAGCCGAGAAAGGATATATCGTCAGTAGGATATATCCTTTTTTTCCGATGTACGAAACTCTAAAACTTTTTGTTCCCCGGTGACGAGAGCTGGGTACAAGCTACCGGTAGTTAGGGTTTCAGAGACAAGATCCTCCTCGAGATGCCATCCTTATCGAGGAGTACTGCCTTCGGAGTCAGGCCTTTGATCCAACCGCCTCACGAGAACAATATGATCATTATTATAACTTGGTTGTATGTCATAGGTTCGGCTGCTCTACAGAAACGGATAATGGCTTTACTCAGGAAGATCGAACACTGTGTCAATGGTGTGCAACCCGTTTGGGAGGAAACGTTCCGATGTTGGTGAGTTGATCTTGTATTACGAAGAACTTCCGCTTGTATTGTATCTACTGGGTGTAAGGGACAGCCCTCTGCAAACTGACAGGGTGCATTCAGCTCCTTACTTTGAATCATATTGCACCGGAATTTTTCTCAGGATATGTTCATTTTCCTTAACATTGTTTCAGTTAAAACTCCTTTATTTCAAAGTACAGTAGTAAAATTACACTCACTGTACGCAGCACTCCGTTTATGTAAATAACACTGCTAAAATAAAAAATAAACAATAGTGGATGTTGAATAACGAATGACGCGTGAAACCAGCTGCCTACCTGCCTGCCTAGCTACAGAGTTTATCGAACTCGTCGTCGCGCTTGCCGTTCGCTACGTGCGTTTTGCTACAGTAACGATACATTGTGTATGAGGAAATAAAACAAATCAAATTTATTGGATTCCCATAACGTTCCTGAAATAATTTCTTGTACCGGTCATCTCGGTATGATATACTGAATTCACACCATCAGTCGGCGTACAGAAACGAAGAAATTAACTAACGAATGAACGTTATTGTTGTTTTCCGAATGATAACAGATGGCGCCACGTGTCTTTCGAATCATGATTGAATTATATTAATACAAACAGAGTACAACACGAACTGATTGTCAAATTCTAAATTACCGCGAGCGAAGCCGTGAGCCAAAGCTAGTAATAATATAATAATAATTTATTGAGGTACAAAAAGGTTTTGTAGTACTCGTATATCAACAACGACAACGACTTACAAATAATGTATGATGGCTTATATCTCTGAAACGTGACGCTTTAGAACATTTTGTGTTAAACAATATTTGTTTGTATTGATATCAGCTATTGATTAATACAGGTTTTATGCGTAGCCGCTGTTTTGAAAATAAATTAAAATGGCGGAAGCTAGGCAGGCCAAATAATTCAAAACCCTTCGCGTTTCCACTTTTGTTGGTCCGTGTTTTCAACTTTACCAAGCCTTTATTAGTTGCTTTAACAAAGCAACTAATAAAGGCTTGGTAAAGTTGCCGAAATTACTAAAACTAAATTTGCTTGCAGGCAACTAAATAAGCGCTCTGCTCAACTGTACAACAAAATTAATGGACATGCATTCATATATAATAAAAATTAACGAGACTGCACAAAAACTTTAGTAGACTGGATACAACCACTTACCTATGAGGAAACCGAAGGACTTCTGGAACACATTGCGCAGCCGAAACTTTTCAATTTACCATAACCTCACCACACCACACCACACCACACCACACCACCACACCACACCACACCACACCACACCACACCACACCACACCACACCACACCACACCACACCACACCACACCACACCACACCACACCACACCACACCACACCACACCACACCACACCACACCACATCACATCACATCACATCACACCACACCGCACCACACCACACCACACCACACCATACACTATACACATTACACCATATCCATCATAATTATAATAATAAGTGTACTATGTCACAGTACACTACTTTTTTGTAAACTCATGGTTAGTATAAGTATACGGCAATGATATGGAAGCGCGGATTCTCCTAATACAGGCACTGTTTTGCTTAAAAGGAGGCTCCAAACACGTCTTAATGTACTGAATATGCTAATTGTGACAATAAACTATATTGTATTTTTTTGTACTTTGTATTTGTACTTTAATATATCCCATCTTCTTCTTTTTGTCTAATATCAAACCTTCTACCACCAGGGACTCCCTCTGCAAGCTTCTCCAGAAATACCCAAAAGGACAAGGCGACAAGATGGATGAATGTCAAATGGAGGCTCTACATCGCGCCGTAGCAAAGCGCAGGGTGTCACACCATACCAGCAGCGAACATGACTTTGAGGTAAGAAACATGTACTGCCATCATCTGCCTAGCCTTTTCCAAACTATGTTGCAGTCTAACTAGATACAGCTGTATACCAGTATTTTACATGGAGCGACGGCCTATCTGGGGGCCTAAAATGGCCGCTTTAGTAGCTTATTTTTTAAATAGTATGAATTATTTTAGAATTCGTAAAATGGTCACAAAGGGACAATTCATTGTATTAAGGTGGAAGCGCAAGGGTAGCCCGTGCAATTCGAATTTTCTTACGTTTATTGTTTACTTTTTCATGAAATAGTTATTGAATGGGGTTAAATGAATTTGGAGGGTTGTATTGATGATTTGAATGATTATAATTCTGTAACGCCATACGTGTTACTGGCGCGATTCATATTTTCATCAACATACAACCTAACATTGACCTGCAAATTGCAATAAACTTGAGAAAAATTAAATTTCGCGGGCTACCCTTGTGCTTCAACCTTAACTACGTCTTCGACCATTTTAAGAATTTTAACGTGATTCATATTATTTTCCTATAATGATTCTGCTAAAGTGGCCATTTTAGGAGCCCTGACTTCCCCAAACCAGTTAGTGCTGTGTAATACGATATCCCTTGGTAAGACTGATTGTCAACTTTCAGGCACTGACTACCTGTAATCTTCTTTCTTTATCGTGTGGTTAGTGCCTAACCTGGTGTCAGAGTTTTCAAGCCGCCCATGGGCCTCTGACTTAGCTTTACATGCCGTCAAGAAATATCTTTCAGGCATGCTGGTTTCCTCACGATGTTTCCCTCTACCGGACTACCTGTAATGACTGTCAAAGATCTATAAATGACAGTCGGGACCGGGAGCCGGGAAAACTCGGTATCTAAGGCCGAGTGTCGGTTTTCACTGCTTAAAAAATCCAATCTTGCAGGCGTTAAAATAAAGACTAAAATTAATAATCGTACTATTCGTCTAGGTCTCACGAATGCGGTAAGGTTTAAGTGTACATCTTTTTATTTTGTTCTTTCGACTGTATTGCAGATTCAAATAATTTACAATGAAAACTGCGCTCAGTAAGTCACTCTGGCTCTTATTTGTGTAACGCTAGTTGCCTCATCGCCCCTTTCTGAGCTAGTTGCACTACAGAATAATCATAAATCATACTTTCCTATAGTTGTACTAATGTTTGAAAGTAATTTCTCAGATGCAGATACAAGAATGGGCGAATATAACATCGTTCCTTTGCGCGCTTGGCGGCGTTTGTCTACAGCGAAGACCGTCCACCACTTGGTCGCATCTTCATGGGCATGGTATATAATCATTTTATTTATTAGCTTCAACTGTAACTAACTTTGTAAAACAAATTTTAGAAGTTAAATTTGACCCTCTTCCCGGTTTCCGATTTAGCTAAAATTTTGTATACATGTTTAGTTTGGATGACAATTCATGGTTAGCTAAGTGACGTTTATTCTAAATCCAATATGGCGGACTCCCAAAATGGCGGACTGAAACAAATGAAACTTACAACAACAAATAAATTAACGTTACTCTGAAATGCTCTAAATCGTGTTTTTTTAGTTTTTTTTTAAACTGTAATATTATTTTATGTTATGAACCAGGAAGGTGCACTTTTGGCTCCGCAAACAGATTCTGATTTTAATAACTTTTTAAGTAAGAAGCGACAAGAGATTTAACATTAAAATTACCAGTTGTAAAAAACATCGAAGATACTTAATATAAAAAAAATAATTGTAAGTTTGTATGTAGGGAGATGTTCTATCTTTTGACAAGGAGCATTCCAACAAGGAGATTTCTAGGAGAGTACAACTCGGATGGGCGGCGTTTGGTAAACTAGAACATATTTTTCGGTCGACAAAGATCCCTCAGTGCCTAAAAACCCGCCTTTTCAACCAATGTGTCCTGACAACAATAACCTATGGTGCCGAGACATGGACGCTCACAAAGGAGACTCCACCGAGTACGAGTAGCACAAAGGGCCATGGAGCGAGCCATGCTCGGCATAACCCTCTTAGATCGAGTGCGTAACACCGAAATCCGCCGTCGAACGAAAGTCTACGACGTCGGGAATCGGGCGGTGCGCCTCAAATGGACCTGGGCAGGACATCTGGCTAGACGCGGAGATGGCAGATGGAGCAAGGCTTTGACCGAGTGGTGGCCAAGGTTAGGCCATAAAAATTAGGGCCGTCCTAAAGCTCGTTGGGTCGGCGACATCGTCAAAGTCGCGGGAAACACCTGGATAAGGGACGCACGGAACCGGGAAGTGTGTGTAATGATGATGATGATGATGTAGGGGGATTCCGAAAATTCTTTCAATAACGGGAATCTATATTATACCCGAGTGGCATAGGCTACGTTTAAAATGTTCCCGAGAGTTAATTTAGTAGAGTCCCTAATTTGCTTTCATTTTATTCTCTAGCAGATTCAAGAAAATACAACGTGTTGGCGAACAGCTCTCAAGAAGTGCAGTATTGCCCTGTGACACAGTAAGTAAACAAACTGGAATTGAAGTAGGCGTGATATGCTGTTGTGAACTCCTGTAGATGATAATTTATACAGGCTGTCGTTTTGCCTCCTGGTCAAATTCAAGGAGGTGTCTATGCTTACGATTCTCGACCCGAATCGATAATATTTTTTTTTGATATATTTAATACTACAAAAGGTATATTCAGGAAATAATTAATAATGTCAGTATGTGACGAATCGACAAATAAAAATAACTAAATAAATACAATCTCCACACTCCACTATGAAATACTCACACACACATTTGCAACTCTTCATGCACACTCCTACACACTCATTCACGCTGTACTCTTAGCAATGTTTTGTATAGCTATTAAATTGTAATTCCGTAATTGGCTGTAGGATTAGTTTATATAGTTAAAGATAAAATTGTAAAGAGCTGTGGATTTTGTGAATAATAAATAAATAAAAAGGGTAGATTTTTTATTTTATTTTAATTTTTTTACGATAATCAGTAAGTGTAAATCACCCGTATTAAAACGTAACCCGTCTGTTCCTAGCCCAATAAACGTGCCGTCACACATCAAACCTTTATTCCTCAGTATAATTATCGACAGTTTCGGGAGATGGTTTATTACGCTTACCGATTTCCGTAAAAAATGAAAAACTACCCTTTTTACTATAGATTCGGGTCGAGAATCGTTAGTATAGATACCTCCTTCAATTTGACCAGGATGCAAAACGACAGCCTGTATACATAAGGCTTGATCCTCAGATCCTCGCACTATACGCATAGCCACTTTCTGTACAATATCTTACAAAAATCCCTGTGTACAAATAAAAACTTTCCGCTCCGTGAGGGTATTATTAGGTAGCGAGATTAGATTATATTTATGTATGTATCAATTTTGAATAATAGGTAAATAAAAATACGCCGACAAAAAATAAATAAAATGCACTTAACGACATATTAATTCGCATTAATGAATGAATTGCTTCCACAGGTTCATAGGCCAACTCCTCCGCCTCCTACTCTGCAGCAACGAGCGCTTCGGCCAACAGATACAAACCCACGTGAAAGAGCTGGTCGGGCACGAGATGTCCCCAGCGCTCTACCCGATACTGTTCGACCAGATCAAGGCCATCATCGACAAGTTCTTTGATCAACAGCAACAAGTAAGTAAAACAAGAAGAAAAACATATTTGGCGAAACTTTATGGACTTGAAATTTTGCTAGGTAATTTAATTCGACCTGACCTGTGAAGTTTTGTTAGATAATTGAATTTGACCTCATCTGTGAAGTCTCGCTAGATGTTTTATTTTGACCTCTCCTGTGAAGTTTTGCTAGATAATTTAATTTGACCTCACCTGTGAAGTCTCGCTAGATAATTTCATTTGACCTTACCTGTGAATTCTCGCTAGATAATTTTACTTAACTGTGTCTGTGAAGTGTTGCTAGAATTTCAACGAGTATAGTATACTAGTTAGTATATAAACAACAAATACAAACGAGCTGCTGCGAGAGAAGTCCCGTGTAATATGGGAGTGAGTGCAAATCATTTTACTCTTATGTCAGTGTAATAAGGTATACATTGCAATGATCGGCGCACATTTGTTTAATACAAGATCAATAGCAAGAACTGTCTTCCACAGGTAATGCTGACAGACATAAACACGCAATTCGTCGAGCACACCATCTTTATAATGAAGAGCATACTGGACATTAAGAAGAGTGGTCAGCCCAACGAGCATCTTAGTACTACATCTATTGAAACTTTGATGTTGTCTATAGTGAGGTAAGATAATTCATCCTTTTCCCTCCTATTTTGTGGTCAGCCATCCAGTCTAACCAGATAAATATCAGTATTTTACATGGAGCAGCTGCCCATCTGACCTCGACATCCCAGTTACTGGAGAATACGATACCTCTTGGTAAGACTAGATGTTAGACGTTTGAACCTAAAAACGACATCCGCGACGAACAGCCGAACGTGCTTTCCAAGCCGCTTAGGCGACTGACTATCGGCCCTCCAAAACCCAGTTAATGTAAAACATGATATCCCTTGGTAATACTGATGGTCGGACTTTTGAGTTTCTAAAATAATATAAGATATCTATCCTTTATTCCATTCGCTGTAAGACATCAAATTCTTTTGAATTCTGGTGTCTTAACTCAAATTTCTGCCGAAAGACGTCCACTGCTGGACATAGGCCTCCCCAAGTGTCGCCACATTGACCGGTCCCGTGGTCGCATCCAGCGGATCCCCGCAACCTTCACCAGGTCATTGGTCCACCTAGTGGGAGGCCTTCCAACACAACGTCTTCGGGTTCGCGGTCACCACTCTAGAACATTTCGGCCCCATCGGCCATCCGTTCTGCGAGCAATGTGCCCTGCCCACTGCCACTTAAGTTTAGAGTGTCTTGATTCATGATCTTCTAATTAGTGTCATATGTTGTTACAGATACGTACGTCACTTGGATATGACGGTACTATCAGTTCACATCAAGACCAAGCTCTGTCAAGTTGTAGAAGCCATGATGAGGAGGAGAGATGACCTTGCTTTTAGACAGGTCAGTTAGAAATGTGTTTAATGTAAACTTGAATGAACAGTTAATCAATTATCTACTTTAGAATTATGTAGTCGAAGTTGATTTTTGATTGACCTTTTCAAATAAAAACGCCCTATAAACATTTTGTTTGAATTGAAATTTGAACTTTGTCAAATATGACATTGAGTAATAATTATATCCAGAAATTGATAATTAAACCCGAGATTAAATATAGAAATTCAACATGCTACGAAGCGAACGTTCGTAGCAGAAGCGGTCATAAAACGCGTAAGCGAGATGACACGAGACACTACATATTCACTGTCCTGCTCGCACTATTTACGACCGCAATTGCCTGTAGCCTTGACTTTTAGTTTCTTACTATGTTTTCTTTGGTATAGGAAATGAAGTTCCGCAACAAGATGGTGGAATACGTAACGGACTGGGTGTTGGGTACCAGTCATCAGATAGCGCCGCCATTGCGGGCTGATGCTTCTTCTATTACAAGGTCAGTGTGCTTGACAGCCTAGCAAAAAATTGAATCATTTAATTTTCATGCCGTAGTAACTTGGCATCAAAATTAATAAAACAATAATTTTGCCATATCGGCGTTCCCAATTTGGCTTATTTGATTAAATAGAGTATTTGCATGAAAAAATCTGTTAAGTCTGTCAGTTAGATTACAAAAAATATTGAACACGTATTTTTTTTTTTTTTAAGTAAACGGAAATGACCACGATACAGAGCGTTGAAGTCTCGCGTGACGTCACAAGCCTGTAACTTTTAACTAGCCAGTGACGTCACAGGCTGTCTCTTGAACATTGATGCGCTGTATAGTCGTCATTTTTTGATTATGTGACAAAAGAAAAAATACGTTTCCCAACATTTTTTGGTGATCTCAAATTCTCAACTGAAGGACATTTTTTTTTCTATTTGGTCTTTTAGCTTAGTGCTTGTTAATTCATAGTGAGCCAAACATGCTTACAGAAGTCTAAATTATAGAAAATGGGATTCAAAATTTCAAACTTAAGGAATTATGACCTCAAACCAATCCAAAGTCTCAACCGCTCGATTTTTGCACCTTCAAAGCCACGGTAAAAATGATTACCAAAAAATAAAACAAAAAATGTCAAAAAGAAGTATAAGTCTTTCCGTTTCCGTTTTTTCTTCTTATTTCTTTAGCAACCTTGCTTACCGTGTTAATTTTGTATCCTTAGATACCTGGTCTGCTGCCGAGAATTAGACCAGGCGTGCATGGAAGCTGTCGCATCATTGCTGAAGGGTCTACCTCTCCAACCAGAAGAGTCAGATAGGGGTGATCTAATGGAAGCTAAGAGCCAACTATTTCTCAAGTAAGTACCATTATCATCTACCTACCCTTGTCCCAACCATGTTGGGGTCGGCTTCCAGTCTTAACCGTCTCAACTGAGTACCAGTATCACTACATAGTATAAAACAAAGTCGCTTCCCGCTGTCTGTCTGTCCCTATGTATGCTTAGATCTTTAATACTACGCAACGGATTTTGATGCGGTTTTTTTTAATAGATAGAGTGATTCAAGAGGAAGGTTTACATTGCATCCGTGCGAAGCCGGGGCGGGTCGCTAGTTTTATATAAAGCGACTGTCTATCAGACCTCCATAACTCAAAACATGTAATACAATACCTACAACATATGAATGAGCCTACAAAATATTATTACTATATTGTTTGCTGCTACGGAACCCTATGTGCGTGTGAGAACGACTCGGTTTTTTTAGTTTTTTTTTTTAACTATAATTTACAAGCTATTCCAATAACATATTGAACATAAAAGATTAACTCTCCTCTGTTCTTGCCCAGGTACTTCACCCTCTTCATGAATCTCCTGAACGACTGCAACGAAGTAGAAATGGCTGAAGGTCCAGGTCGGCTGGAGACGCTCCGTAACGCTACTATACAGGCCATGTCTAACCTACTCAGCGCCAACATCGACTCAGGGCTGATGCATAGTATTGGTAAGTTAATCACTTTAATCAGTATCTTTTTTGCTTGGATATCTTTGGATGTTTGGTTAGACGTACTGAACGCTGTGTTAAAATTTATCCATCTCTTTGAATTGGACCTTATATTTTTTAATGAAGTTAATCAAATTGGTTCGGTGATGATTTTTAATCCCAGGGTGGCAAAGCTGATCGGCGGCGGCGACCTCTCGCGTCCGGCCTTGGTTCAATCCATGGTCCGGAGCGAGACGGAATGGGACGCCGTCACCTCCTTCTGCGAAGCAGTCATGCTAGCGAAGGAGGTGGCGGGACGTGAGAGGGAGAGAACCTCACGTCCCAGCCGCCGCGGGAGACGCACCGGGCGTCGGCGCCGGCCACCGTAGGCGCGGGCCTGTGGACGGTGAGCTATGGGCTAGCTCGCCGTCCGTCCGTCTTATGACGACAGGCCGTGTCGACAGCGCGTTCGTGTTCCACGCGCGCCTCAAAGAGAGTCAGCAAACAGGAAGGGGTCCGTAAGGGCCGACGCCTGCCAGGGTTGCGGGACTGTTCGAAAGAGATACCGCGGCCCTGGAACACAAAGGGCAAAGGAAGGAACATGGATGGGTTTTAATCAGTAAAAGTCTGACACTCCCTCCTGCTCAGCCCAGAGCGGGAGGGGTTATTTGATGATTTCCAATCCGAAAAAAAATAAAATAAAAAAAGGATGGCAAAGCTAATATTTTAAAACACGAAACATATTTATTTGTGGAAAATAAACACATAAACTCTTTTTCCCATGGGGCTAGGCAGAAACCTTGCTACTCCTTTTGCCTGGTCCACGTTCACAAAAAAATAATATGTGAGCTTAATCGTCATTGTCATCATCATAATTCAGCCTAGAATCACACACTGCTGGGTATAATGCCTCCCCATTTTTCTGCCATACTTCTCAGTTCTGTGCATTTATAATCCAACTGTTTCTTGTAGTAGTAGTATTGGTATAAAGAATTTTCAAAAAAAAAAAGCATTTTCGCATGCTGCCAGCAAATGTTCATGTTGCAAGAAACTCCAACTCGCCAAATACGTTCCGTGTTGCCTGCAGCTTTTCATGTTGTCTGAATCTTTTTCTGTTTAAGTATTTTGGATGGAGTGCAGATTAGACTAAACAGGCTGACAGTATTTTTATTACATGAAAAATGAAAAGTTGCACTACTTTCAAATTGATTTATTGTTTGTCACAGGTGAAATATAAGTTCTAACGATTATTACATTAAGACTCGCTGTAACATACCTATAAGGTGCACAATATTTAGTGCTGGTTCAATATTTATTTAACATTAAAATAAAAATCACTAAGTATTCGTCCTAATTCAACGTCCATCATTCATCATGCATAAGTTATTCATTCACATAGTCAGATTAAAAACAAATTAAATAATACATTGATTTCATGTTAATTAAATTATTAATTGATGTCATAGGAATTAAATTACTCTTTTCCGGAATTAATCATATTACTTTGCAAAGGCCTTCTCTAAATATACATATCTGGGTCTGATTTTGAACGAATGTTACCTTTTCATAATAATGTATACACCGTTTTAAACTTTCACGATTGACACCTACACATAAACTGTCACTCACGGGATACCAACCCGCGAACCAACCCGCGATCATGGCGCTTGCAACAGCGTCGAAATATCGGGAGCTCAAAATTACAGACAATCACGGACGATATCCCGTAAGTGACTGTTTATGTGAATGTATACACCTTTCACCCACAGATCTAGGCTACCACCGCGACCTCCAAACCCGTGCTGCCTTCATGGAGGTCCTCACGAAGATACTGCAGCAAGGGACAGAGTTCGACACGCTAGCGGAGACCGTACTGGCTGATAGATTCGAACAGCTCGTGCAGCTGGTCACTATGATCTCTGACAAGGTAAGGAGATCCTCTTCTTCATCATCGACCTGCCCTTGTCCAATTTTACTTGGGGTTGGTTTTGCTTTCATTCTCCTCTGTCGACCGTCTCGCTATTCCTTTCAATTTATTTATTAATAACTCGCGGTTGTCCGCGGCTTCGATCGCGTTTTAGTCGGAAATTATCCCACGGGCACGTTGTAAATATAGCCTATGGCACTCTGGGATAATGTAGCTTCCTATTAGTGAAAGAATTCGAACCCAAGACACGCACCTCTGATTTTTTGGATTCATGTGCGTATTCTATAAATATCACTGTGAAGGAAAACATCGTGAGGAAACCAGCATGCCTGTGAGATATTTCTCGACGGCATGTAAAGCCAAGTCAGCGGCCCATGGGTGGCCTGAAAACTCTGACACCAGGTTAGGCACTAACCACACGATAAAGAAAAAAAGGAAGTGAATGAATTTTCAAAATCGGTTCAGTAAATCCAGAGATTACCCCCTGCAACCTACCCTTTTTATAATAATAGTATAAATTATCGTATTATTGAGTAAATGATAGCGTGACGCAGTGTGTTGTCCCGGATGGTCTTTAATGCCCAATGATGACCCAAGATGGTTTGCAGTGGCCCACATTTTGATTGACCCGCCCTCGTGATTGTCATTGGCCGCCGCTGGTGGTCAATGATCTTCTTAGCGTGTGAATGGCAACTCAAGGCCCAATTTGTCTGAATGTCTTTTTTTGTCCACAGGGCGAGCTACCAATAGCAATGGCCTTAGCCAACGTCGTAAGCACATCTCAGATGGACGAGCTGGCTCGCGTGTTCGTCACGTTATTCGACGCGAAGCATCTGCTTGCGCCGCTATTGTGGAACATATTCTATAGGGAAGTCGAGGTAAGTGACACCAGTTATTTCTGCCGAGTTAACTAGCTAATTTATGTCAGTCCTAGATGACTGACATAAATTAGCTAGTTAACTCTAACTAGCTCTTGGAAAAATAATAACAGCCACTCGGGTCGATCTTTAGGTTAAGCTATGCTTGCCTAGGTTGGTTTTTGGATGGGTGACCGCCCATTACTTACCGAGATTCCTCCGTGCCTCGGAAAGCACGCTAAGCCGTTGGTCCCGGCTGTCATCTGTAGATCTTTGACAGTCGTTACAGGTAGTCAGTTGCCCAAAATTCTGACAACCAGACTTGCCAAGGGGTATCGTATTACCCAATACTAACTGGGTTGTGTAGGTCAGATAGGCAGTCGGTCCATGTAAAATACTGGTATTCAGCTGCATCCGGTTAGACTGGAAGCCGACCTCAACATAGTTGATGCATCTAGCTAGTTAAACTTGTCTTCATGTAGGGAAGTCCAGATGAGCTTTTCGTACGCGAAAGATTGGTTGTTGCTGTGTAAACTTTACCGCTAGAGAGCGCTGAGTGTTTGTATTTCGACAAAGTCTTCTTGAAGTAAAGCGACCAATCGACGACAAGACAAAACACAAATCGCCATCTCGCTGCAAATCTTCAACAGGGAACTCCATGACAGCTGAATAAAAGTAATAAAAACTTAGTGTCATGGACTCGAAACTAATTGAACAATATTCTTCCTCATTGCGTTATCCAGTTTCCATTAATTTCCTAAGAATTGTAAACGAAATTCAAACTTAACTGCTTCATAGGTTTGAAAAATTCGTCTGCTTTACAACGTTATTAACACAATGAATATAATTGAACTGCCTCAATGAATGGCATTGGGATGCAGTATGGTTATCACCAGTGATCGGAATAGGTAGAGCTCTCACGTACAATGGTCTACTTTAGGGACTAAGTGCGGAAACCAAACCCTTAACATAGAACATAGGTAGAGCTAATGTACCTAAAGTTCAAGCAAGGAACAGAAACGAAAAGTGTTCCTTACGACTAAAAATTTTTGTCCTCGTCGTCGTGCGCGCATCATTCACTCCTGTAGTTTCTCAAGTTGTGTACGCATATTTGACTCGTGAATTGTTTTTTTTTTTACCTATACTTGTTTTATTGTTTATTGGATCTCCTTCACATGACCACCTTGGCTTGATTTTATGAACTACGTTTTACCGCAACTTGCGGTTTTGATTTCTGTTAACGTTCCAATAATTGTACAAAATGAATAAATGGTATGAAAACCTATAAATAGTTTTTTTTAAACTTGTTAGCTCTAACAATTAAAGCTAATATGAAAATTAAATTAGCTTCCGCACTTACTTACGGCGTTCAAACGAAGATAAGGAGATTATCTTTATTTTTTAAACAATAAAAATCGTGCCCTTTTTTTTAAACAGAAACATTAAATGAATTCGATAGTTGTTTTAGGTTATTAATTTTAGTTGTACTTAAGTAAAGATCCGACATTCGGAACAAAAATTCCGAAAAAAAAATGTTGTCTTAAGGAAGTCTCCATTTCGTTTCTGTTCCTTGAACTTTAGGCACATTAGCTCTACCTACTATCACTGGTTATCACGCAGAAATTCAAGGCCGGAATAAAAAGTTTAAATTATTTGCATAGCAATAGATCTGGAAATTTAAATTATCCTCTTCATCTACAGGTCTCCGACTGTATGCAAACCCTATTCCGAGGAAACTCCTTAGGCAGCAAGATCATGGCCTTCTGCTTCAAGATCTACGGCTACGGATACCTCCAGAGCCTTCTAGAACCTCTCATCAGCGCACTCCTGGATCAGGCTGAAGAGCGAGGGGATATCAGCTTCGAAGTGGACCCTGCAAGGTAGATACACTACTACTATTTCATAGTAGTTGCTCTCCATCATCAAGAATAATTTTTAAATCTGCTGGAACTTCTGGTCAGGGCTCTCCTGGATGTAGGTTTCTTTAACCTCATCAGGTGATACCATTATACGTAGTTACCGCCACCACATAACTCGTTGGTAGCCCAGAGACATGAGAGACGTAGCTGTATCACACCGGTGCTTATACCCTTCAAAGCAGGAGTCATTTACGAAGGTTTTGACATCGATATTCTTATACCATTAATAGTGCATACAGGTGTTACAAGACCCTTAACGAAGCTGTCAACCAAGCATTCTGTACATCAAACTAGCATAAAACGTGTTTTTTGGGTGAGAAACACGTTTTATGCTAGGACTCAAAGTAACGCACTCAAAACATTGTGCTGATGGATGGATTGAATAGTAAGGTGGTCGTGGAGGTGTTTTGAACTAAAAATCTTTCATTAGAACATGTATTTAAAACAAAAAACTAGTCAAAAAGTTGGAACTTTGACCCCTAATAACTCCGTAACTAGAAGGTTCCCAGGTATGGTCTGGAAACAAAAAAAAATATCGCAATGACGGGGAGAACAAGTGCCTTTTGGTTTCGTTAAGGGTCTTTTTACATCCTTTATGCATGAATAGACCCCATGGGAGAAAAGTGCGAGTTTATGTATGTAATACTTCGTAAAATATACCCAGAACAGCGAAATATTGCTTAGCAGAAATAAGCACGCTGTTAGTCCACGGGCGACGTCTATTTAACGGCCATTTTCTATAACTTACTTACGTATAACGGTTAGTTAATATGCCTTACTCTAGTAGCTATCGGTGTTTCTATAAACAAAGTTAGCAATGAATTGACAGGAATATCCTATCCACGTCACTTATCTGTCTCTTGGAGGCTTGACAACAAGTTGATGTTTCTTTAACTTTTTATCTGAGATAGCTACGTACCGTTAACTGTTGGTAAGTGATCGAAAACGGCCGTAAGACAAATACCGTAGAACTCCTTCTTCTAGATATCGATTTATTGTATTTCTGTCACAAAAAAAACCATTAATAATTCTTCTTTTCTTGTCTCAGGCTGGATCCAAACCAGGACATAGAAATGAACAGGTCTAACCTAATAGATCTGACAAAGGAAGTCTTCGACAGAATTGTTGGATCAGCAGAAAAGTTCCCACCTCAACTACGGAGCATGTGCCATTGTTTATATCAGGTAAGTTTTAAATTAAAAGGTGTAAGCGGACCATTCACGAAGCCATCAACCAATCATTCTGCACATCAGACTAAGTATCTCTACGCAAAAAATGTTTATTGCTGGGAAACGACTTTTTTTGGGGTGTACAATCAGTTTACAGTAGGACCAATATAACGCACTCAAAACATTGTGCTGATGGATGCATTGAAATATTGAATACGGTCCCATTCCTGTTGTCTATACAAATATGAAGTGTCTGTAATATCGAAGTAACAGCTTTTTACTCAATGCTTATGAAAATAAAGAATAAGGCAATTCTAACGAAAACACATTTTTTACAATTTTTGTCTATCTGTCTGTTTGTTCTCCGACTAATCTCCGAAAGCGGCACGGACCAACATTGTCAGGACTTTTACTGGCAGATAGCTGTTATAAGGATTAACTTAGCCTACTTTTATTTTAGAGAAATAATTAGGGTTCTGTGCAAAAAAATTAAAGCCCTTGCTCTCCCCTCCCCCCTCCCCCCACTCATCCCCCCTCCCCCACCGATCCCCCCTCCTCCCTCCTTCCCTCTTGCTTGCTTTTGCATTAATTGTTAACAAAATGCGATTAAAAAATGGTTTTTTTTTTTTTTATAATAACGTCACGCGAACGAAGGTCGCGAACACATATTTAACGAAAAAAACCTTTGTGTGTAGGTACTTAGCAAAAGGTTCGCGCAGTTCCCGCAGACGAGTGTTGGCGCTGTTGGCACTGTTCTGTTCTTGAGATTTATCAACCCAGCTATAGGTATGTATGTTACGGTAATCTCTCTTGTTTAGTTTGTAGTAAGAAGCGAATTAGCTATACTTTAGAAATATAATTTATAAAAGCTGTCGCTCCGCATCCTGATCAAATTCAAGGAGGTATTTATACTAATGATTGAATCTATAATAAAAAGGGTAGGTTTTTTTCCTTTCTTTTACAGAAATTGGTAAGAGTAAATCACCCGTATTAAAACGCAGCCCGTCTGTTCCTAGCCCTATAAACACGCCGTCACACACACAAACGCAAACGTTTATTCCACAGTATAATTATCGACATTATGGAAACTAGTGGGTGGTTTACGCTTACCGATTTCCGAAAAAAATAAAAAAGCCTGCCCTTTTTACCCGACTGCGCGACGCAAAGGAGGGTAATGTGTTTATCAGTCTATGTATGTATGTATGTTTCTAGAGACCAAATGCGTAGGCCGATTTTGATAATTCTTACGTCAATCGATTCGTCTTAACTATAGTTGTAAATAAACCGTTTTAAACCAAAATCAGTGGTTTAAAACCCGTTTTAAATTTGTTTAAAACGGTTTAAAACCGCGACCACGTGGGCCGCACATTGATGACAAATTACTTTAAAAAATAGTTTAAAAGGCTAATTGAAATCATTTACCATTTTTATTAATATATGTCAAGTCATATCATCATCAGCCTACTGCAGTCCACTGCTGGACATAGGCCTACCCAATCGCACGCCACTCAACTCGATTCTCAGCAGCTCTCATCCAGTTGCTACCAGCCACCCTGCGAAGATCGTCGCTCCACCGAGCCTGAGGGCGTCCCACCTTACGTTTACCGATTTACGGTCTCCACTCAAGAACACGTCTACCCCAACGGTCATAGGTTCTACGGCTAATATGACCGGCCCATTGCCACTTCAGCTTGCTTATTCTGTAAGCTATGTCGACAACTCTGGTTCTCTGTCGGATTACCTCGTTCCGAATGCGATCCCTCAGAGAAACTCCAAGCATAGCCCGTTCCATAGCTCGCTGAGCGACCTTAAATTTATGGACCAGCCGCACCGTGAGTGTCCACGTTTCGGCTCCGTAAGTCATAACAGGCAGGACGCACTGATTGAAGACCTTAGTCTTTAGGCTTTGTGGAATACGTGACGAGAAGACCCGGCGAAGCTTCCCAAATGCTGCCCAGCCCAGCTGAATTCTTCTGTTGGCCTCCCTCTCAAAGTTGTTCTTACCAAATTGCAGAGTTTGCCCGAGGTAAATATATTCTCGAACAACCTCGAAAGGACCTCCATTGACAACAATAGGTCCTGGGGTGACGTGTTCGTTGAACATAACCTGGGTTTTGTCCAAGTTCACCCTGAGACCAATGCGTATTGAAGAATCAACTAGGCCGTCCAGCATCTGCTGCAAGTCGTGCAGCGACTCAGCCAGTATGACGATGTCATCTGCAAATCTCAAGTGTGAGATGTACTCGCCGTTGATGTTAATGCCCCGTCCTTCCCATTTTAGCGTCTTAAACACATCCTCCAGTGCGTTGGTGAACAATTTCGGGGAAATTACGTCCCCTTGCCTCACCCCCCGACGCAATGGGATATGCTCCGTTTGCTGGTTTTGAGTTTGGACGGTCATTGTGGCGTTTTCATAGAGATTTCTCAACACTTGGATGTAACGCCAGTCAACTTGGCATCGCTGCAGAGACTCCAGAACTGACCAGGTCTCGACAGAGTCAAAAGCCTTCTCATAGTCCACAAATGCAAGACACAGCGGCCGATTATACTCTTCGGACTTCTGTATGATCTGCCGCACTGTGTGGATGTGATCTATGGTGCTGTATCCTCCTCGAAACCCGGCCTGCTCCGGTGGCTGGAATTCGTCGAGTCTTCGCGCTAGACGATTCGTGACGACTCTTGAAAACAGCTTATACACGTGGCTAAGGAGCGAAATGGGTCTGTAATTCTTTAATAGGTTCTTGTTTCCCTTTTTAAAGAAAAGGACGACCACGCTCCTTCTCCACGCTTCTGGAGTTCTCCCAGAGAACAGGACCGAGTTGAAAAGCTCCCGAAGCTCTCTTAATGCAGGGCTTCCTCCCGCTTTCAGGAGCTCAGTCGTTATCCCATCCTCGCCAGGGGCTTTTCCATTCTTAAGCTGTCTAAGAGCGGCCTCGATTTCGTCTTGGCTGACTTCTGGCAGGTCTTCAGTGTAGTGGCGGGTTAAGGTGGCTCTTGAATCCTCATTTTCGGAATCAGGTCGGGATGCATGCGATGCGTACAACTGGCCGTAGTAGTTTTCGACTTCGGAAAGAATCTCCGGCTTCGAAACGGCGATATCCCCACTGGATTTGATCAGCTTCGTCAGGTGGCTCCTCCCAAGTGATTGGACGAACACTTTCGACCCTCGATTTTGCTCAATCGCTTTTTCTATTGAGCGTGTGTTGGAGCATCGAAGGTCGCGTCGTACCAATTTCCTAATTTTTTTATTGAGTGACTGTAGTTCTGACGAAGTGATGGGTGGGTTTTCACGTCGTTCCGTCATAAGCTCCAGAGTTTCCTCCGAAAGTTTGGACATCTTGCCCTTACGCCGCATTTTACAAAAACGCGTCCCTTCCTCCCTGAAGATTTCCACCATTTGGTCGAGCGCCTGGTCAATGTCATTTGTGGTTTCCACGGCCGCGAATCGGTTCTTCAGATCTGACTGGAATGATTCAGACCCTAACATGGTTTGGAGCATATTTGGACGGAGCCTAGACTTCATCAAACGGGTTCGTTAATATTCAGAGTGCCACGAACAAGTCTGTGATCACTACCGGTGTTGAACCTGTTGATCACCGAGACATCTCTGAATATATGCTTTTTATCCGTTATGATGAAGTCTATCTCATTTTTCGTCATAGTGTCGGGGCTTCCCCACGTCCACTTCCTTTGGGGCTGTTTCTTAAAGAAGGAATTCATCATGAAAAGCCCTTCCTTCTCAAGGAAGTTGACAAGCATTTGCCCCCTATGATTTCTGCTGCCAAACCCATAGGATCCTACTACCGATTCATTGCAATTCTGTACTCCCACTTTAGCGTTAAAATCTCCCATGACAACGTTGTAGTGGGCCTTAGTAGTGGAGTGCAAGGCCTTGGAGATGTCCTCAAACATTTCCTCCACCACGTCGTCTGAGTGTGCCGAGGTCGGTGCGTAGACCTGAACCACCTTGAGGCTATACCTCTCGGTTAGCTTCACAATGAGGTACGCTACCCTGTTCGAGACACTAGACACTTCTACCACGTTGTCACAAAGGGATTTGTGTACCAGGAACCCGACTCCGCCTTGGGATAGCTGGTCTCCCTCCCGAAAATACATCAGGTGGCCCGATTCAAGGGTTATTGTGTCCTCCCCCTCTCTCCGGACTTCGCTCAACCCAAGTATGTGCCACCTTACTCTTTTGAGTTCTTCCTCTAACTGCACCAGGTGTTCGTCGAGCCGTAACGTGCGTCCATTATACGTCGCCAAGGTCAGTTGGGTTTGGCGGCCATTCGTAACCCGGGGATTCTTAGCACCCCCTACCTTGCCGTTACCGTGACCGCCGCCAAAATCAGGAATAGCAAGGCCGCCGGGAACTGGGGGCCGTGGTTGATTCTGGCTTGCCATTTGAGGGGTTTGCCCATAATCGCCACGCTGGGCATGCGGGTTGGCGATCGCAGATCACAACTCCTCGTACTAGTGACGCTGCTGCCCGTCGCTAGTCTGCGCTATTTCTTTCGAAATGGTTATACCGCCATTTATCGGTCGTCAGAGCATATAAAAATGTACTCTATGGTCAGAGCCTCGTTTGTTATTCAGCAGGATGCACCACGAGCAGGTGAGGTTGACTTGGGGCACTGAGATGGTATATGTGCCCCCTTACATCCCCCCATCATATATCATAATTATTTATACTACTATTTAGGATTAGACACTGAAAACAATCATGTTTTGGGTACCTATTAATTAAAAAAAAAAAACGGCAATGCCGCATTTTTATTTTTCACTTTGCTACCAAAATCGCAACGTAGGTATGGGGAGAGACGGGGCAGGTAGGGATCGATTTTATGTTTGTCTGTCATGTTAATGAAGGTTGATTTTAAAACATTTTTATTTTCTTTTCTTTTATATATTCTAAATCAGGAAGGAGGTGTGGTCTAGATAACTTCGTGTAAGCCTCAGTGCATTCCAAAAAAAAAAACATTCTAAACCATATTAAACCGCTAAGTGTGGTTTTAAATCGTTTTAAACCAAAAAGACGGTTTAAAACAAAATGGTTTAAAACGTTTAAAATTCGTTTTGCATCTCTAGTCTTAACCTTGCGAGTGTCACTAAAGACATGACAGGTGAAATTTGAATGGGCCCCGACTGTGAGTCGTTCTGTTCTGCATTAGAATTGATGATTTGTTTTATGTGTGTATCGATTACAAAACTATTTGGCAGTAGAAACCACTGGTTGCTGGGGGTCCGACGCTATTAAATTTGTCGCGGAGATCGGCCGGCGACTTAGAGAAAGGGGCGGTGACCCACGCTCTGGTTCGTTCCTGGTGCAAAGGCTAGCCCTGGCAATTCAGCGCGGAAACGCTGCAAGTGTCATGGGCTCCTTTGCGCCAGGAACAACTATGAGCGTCTAGTGACGTAAGGTTTTTATTTTTATTTTTGAATTTTGTTTTTTCAATTGTGTAGTTATTTATATTACTTAACAGAATTCTAAACTACTGTGCTTGTTTCTTTCTTTTTAGTTTTTTTTTCATTTTTATTTAAGTTAATTTTTACACATGTTTTTAAAATTAGTTTTTACGCAGTCGGGTTTTTTGTTTTTTTTTTTTTTAATTATTTTTTACCATCGATTCGGGTCGAGAATCATTAGTATAGATACCTCCTTGAATTTGACCACGATGCAAAGCGACAGCCTTTTAAAAAAAATCAATACAATTAAAGTTACAGACGCGATAGAGAGAGAAAAATGAAATGATTAAAATCTTTTTCACTAAGTCAACCTGCATAAAAACTATCCAGAAGGAAACATATATTGCCGCTTACCACCATATTGTACTACCAAGTTCACTGACCGTCGGCCATTTTCACCCTTATGACCTGAGTAATAAGGTTGAAAATTGGTCGTCGGTCAGCGCGGTAGTACAAGTGGGCATTCCATGTACAATATCCGAACGATATCCGAACGATATCTTGACACATGGGGTCTTTAGAAGGAGACTGATGCATAGACAGGCGATGTTCTTCTCTCTTTGTGATAATAACCGCGTATTGGCATCTTCCGAAATACTTTGCATAAACATAATCAGCCTATAATGTTCCCACTGCTGAGACACACGGCTCTATAAAAAGGAATGGGTTTTAATCCACCACGTGGGCCCAGTGCGGGTGCGGGTCTTCGTGTCCTCACGATGTTTTCATTCACCGTTTTTGAGAGCAGTGGTGATGAAATAAATTACACAAAGTAATGAATGGTAAGGTTTAAACCCACGACTTACTGTTCGTTTCAATTCGGGGCCGCCATCACTGGACCACCGCTGCTCTCCGAAGCACTTATCGGCAGTCAATGTTTGGTGGATACTGAAATGTCTTGTGATTTTGTGTCATTTCTCACATTCACCTGCCAGAGTGCAAATGATTATGGTAGGACAGTTTATAAAAATTGCGCTTTACATCACTTCTGTATGCTCTCCCCACAGTATCACCCCAAGAAATGGGCATAGTGAACCGCCCAGTACCATCCCACGTGAAACGAGGCCTGATGCTGATGTCCAAGATCCTGCAGAACATCGCCAACCACGTGGAGTTCTCTAAGGAACAGCATATGCTGCCCTTCAACCATTTCCTGAGGGCGCACTTCGAGGCGGGACGCAAGTGAGTCCCTTACTGTAGTAGATAGAAGATGTTCCCACTTCTGATGTCCAAGATCCAGCAGAACATCGCCAACCACGTGGAGTTCTCCAAGGAACAGCATATGCTGCTCTTCAACCAGTCTCTGAGGGCTCATTTCAAGGCCGGACGCAAGTGAGTCGTTTACTGATTTAAGTAGATAGATAATGTTCCCACGTCTGATGCTGATGTCCAAGATCCGGCAGCACATCGCTAACCACGTGGAGTTCTCAAAAGAACAGCATAATCTGCTGCCCTTCAACCACTTCCTAAGGAGCACTTCTAGGCGGGACGCAAGTGAGTCGTTTATTGATTTAAGTAGATAGATAATGTTCCCACTTCTGATGCTGATGTCCAAAATCCGGCAGATCATCGCCAACCACGTGGAGTTCTCTAAGGAACAGCATATACTGCCCTTCAACCATTTCCTGAGAGCGCACTTCGAAGCGGGACACAAGTGAGTCGCTTACTATAGAAGACAGATAATGCTCCCGCTGCTGAGACCTCGAGAACCTTCAAGATGAAGAAAGCGACTAGACTAATGAGATTAAGATACAACTGCGACTGTCAACTACTTAAACGACTATTGTGGTGTTCACTAGCAACACTAGTTAGGGTTTAGAATAAAACCACCAAGTTATCAGTAAGTAGATGAACTACCATAAGGGTACGTGCACTCGCTGCCCGGGTTAAGTGGGGACTAGTCATACGGAACCTTAAAGCTCACATTTATTCGCGACTTAAGACCTTATAGGGAAACCCGACAACCATTCCGGGCAGTTGTAGCCCACCAGCCACATCACCCACCCGGCTAGACGGTCGGAGGATTCTCTCTTTTCTATAGGGAATGAAGCAACTTTACACCCTGTTCTTCAAACTGGTGATCAAAGTCTTGTGTCCGGAGCCGCGTCCTCAATTAGTCGGTACTAGTATAACGGAACCGTAATTAAACGAAGGTTTCTGCGACCCTTTGCAGCTACCAACGTTATTTTATTTCTCTTGTCCCCAGATTCTTCATCCAAATAGCATCGGACTGCGAATCAATAGACCAGACTTCGCACAACCTGTCCTTCATCAGCGACGCCAATGTGGTAGCGCTACACCGACTCCTTTGGAACCATCAGGAGAGGATCGGAGACTACCTGTCCTGCAGCCGCGACCATAAGGCGGTTGGCAGGAGGCCGTTTGATAAGGTAGGAAACGCAGTGAGGTGTTGGGTAGACGCAGGCCGCCTTAGCGAAGCTAACACTAAGCTGCAGCGTAGCTATAATTTTTTATTTGTTTTAGTACTATTTTTTTTAAATATTTTATGACTTTTTTTATTTTAGTCGTAATTTGAAAAAATTACAGCGATACCGTTTTTCTTTCTGAAGTTTATATTTTGTAAGCTAAGTAAAGTCTTAAATTTAAGGAGTTTACTTTTGTATTTCATTTCTAGAGCCAATGGTTTTTTTTTCCTATGTTATCGCTTATTTTTTTTTAATGCTGGTTAACGAGTAATTGGAGACAGTGTATTGTGTAAGTCAAAGACTGTAAAAACTAATAAGCGGTACTTACGAGTTGTTATACACAGAAGAGCAGACAGAGCAAGCATCACTACATAGTATAAAACAAAGTCGCTTTCTCTGTCCCTATGTCCCTTTGTATGCTTAAATCTTTGAAACTACGCAACGGATTTTGATGCGGTTTTTTTTAATAGATAGAGTGATTCAAGAGGAAGGTTTATATGTATAACATTGACCCGTGCGAAGCCAGGGCGGGTCGCTAGTAAATAAATAAACAGCTTACACTGTTCTACGGCGGAGCCTACACTGCTACGGCGTAGCTTGCACTGCTACGGCGAAGCTCGCACTGCTATGTAATGGTGTAGCTCGCACTGCTACGGCGTAAGTCCCACTGCTACGACGTAGCTCACACTGCTACGACGTAGCTCGCACTGTGTTTACAGCGTAGCTCACACTGCTACGACGTAGCTCGCACTGCTACGGAGTAATAGTGTAAATATGAGGACTACGTTAGTTAGTTTAGTTAGTTTCACGATTGTCTGGTAGTTTGAGTACTTTATGTAGCCTACCCAATGTCCTTTCTTTGATATTGTTCGTCGTATCGTTGAGCTCCTTGGGTTATGAAGCAGGACTCATAAGTCGAGCTAGACGATCACTGACAAATGCTTGCACTGACTGGACAGGTCCACTCAAATCTGTGTGGTTATATCTTCAAAATACCATCTAAGACATTAATCTGCATGGTCCTGATATGACTTGACCAATGTCTGGACTTTAAAAGAGACTATGACCTCCGAGTTGGTTTCGGATGTTTCTTCTCAGAGTAGTCAGGTACGAAACACCGGCTCCATCTAGTTTTAAAACATTACATGAAGTGACGTGTAAAAGTGTTGTGTAAATGGTATGTTTGTGGAGTAATCAAACGACTAGGTGGCGTTAAAGCTAGTTTATTACTGAAGTAAAGACGAGGGCGCGCGCGCCGGCCCGTGCGTCGCGCCCTATACATATGTACATGTGCATACATACACCACATTCCTCCACCATTACTCGTTAAATACTCTAAAACAATAAATAATACATAGATTAGGGTAAACTTAAAAGAACTTTTTATAACATACTTCCTTTCTTTTCCTAACGGAACGACCGAGTCGAGACGTCCCACTGCCCGGTTCTGTTTGTTTGTCACAACAAGATACCACATCAGCAGATCGTTCGGTCTCGGTACTTCCAGTTTTCTTAAACCCATCCCCCGCAACAACATCCAACCCCTCTTCTACCCGTCCATCTAGAACTTCAATATTTCCCTCTGTTGGGATGTAAGCTCCACCTTGGAGTTCAATAGCTGACAGCGAGGGTGATGGTGGGCATGGTGGTGCGGCTGATGACTCATTAGTAGGCAAACTTAACACGGTCTGCTGCTGCTGAGACTACCGATTTACAGAAATAAATATGATTTATCGAGTATTAGGTATTTTTTAAGCTCTATGCTCAACCTGTGTGGATCCATTAACAAAAACGATTTGTTCCAGATGGCAACACTGCTCGCTTACCTAGGACCACCAGAGCATAAGCCTATTGAATCGTAAGTACCTATCATGTGACCGTAAAAAAAAAATGTACTTAATAAATGATGAATAGCTTTTACCCGTAGGTTTGCTCGCGTTATGAAGAATATTTTACCACGGGGACTTTTAAAATATATAGCCTATGAAATTCAATGATAATGTAAGAGGTAAAGTTTGTGAGGGTTAATCTCTGGATCTTCTGAACCGATTTTGAAAATTCTTTCACTAATAGGAAGCTACATTATCCCCGAGTGGCAAAGGCTATTTTACAACGTGCCCGAGGGATAATTTCCGACCAAAATGCGAGCGAAGCCGCGGGCACGTTGTAAATATCCTATGTGCCTATGGCAATCGGGGATAATATAGCTTCCTATTAGTGAAAAAAATTTAAATATCGGTTCAGTAGACCCAGAGATACTCCCTACATACAAACTTACAAACATACCTCTTTATAATATTAGTATAGATTATGTACGGATAAAAGCTATAACAATATGAGTGTTACTCAGTCTGTCTTCCAGCACATCGAGTCTGCTCTTCTCCTCCTACGCACGATGGTCCTCCATAGACATCTCCTCCACCAACTTCGAAGAGTTCATAGTCAAGCATAACATGCACAAGAAGGAAGAATTCAAGAGTATTAAGAGTTTGAATATCTTCTATCAGGCGGGGACCAGTAAATTGGGGAATCCTGTCTTTTATTTTATTTCAAGGAGATATAAGTGAGTATTTATAATATGTATTTTTTTTGTTTTTGTATTATGTCATCAAACTACCTGTGTACTGCCTCTATAGTCTAGTACTGTATTGGTTGCTAGTGCTGCGGTTGAGATCCCGGCTTCAACAGTTGAGTTATTCCACTACAAATTTCTTATTAGCAACCAGAAGTCAAGGGTTTTGACTGTTATTTGGTTTTGGTCCCAATTAGATGGGACTTAATTATAACTGGCAAATTGTGAGTGTCTTATTACGTAAGTATATCTCTGGCTAACCCTTCGGGGATATATAAATGTGTCTTTGTCTTAGCCGAGCTTGAATCCCTCGCTGCACTCAGGATTCTATACTTAACCCCCTCGCTACGCTCAGGAGTTTCCACAGAGCGTAGCGAGGGAAAAATAGCACCCGTATCATAAGACATTGCTTTATCCCCTTGGTGAATAATCACCATTTTTCTCCCCTACAGAATTGGCGAAGTAAACGCCGACCTCCTAATCTACCACGTGATCCTGACCCTCAAACCGTTCTGCCAGCAACCCTTCGAGCTGATCGTGGACTTCACTCACACCAACTCTGACAACAGGTTCAGGTGATGGTCTATCTTTGTAGGCTAGGCTCGTTTACATTAGTCGGTTTTTATAGTTTAGTCTAGATTTTTTGAAAAACAAGGTTTTTTGGATAGGTCTGATTGAGATTTTTTGATGTTGTTCGTTGAAAGTGAAAAAAATTTGAAAGTGACAAATCCTTAGAGGGACTTATTTGATGTTTAAGTGAATCCTACGAATATTCGAATTTTGAGATAATTAGAAGACATTTAGAGTAAATTAAGGTCATTTTGCCCCACTACTGACAACTTAGACACAGTTGTAAAGTCAGTTGTTGTATTATAGACTACTTTACTTAAGTCTGCATAAAGTAAGAAATGCAGAAACTGTCTCGAAGGTCCTGGACATTCTGCGCTGGAGTTGTATAAAAAATATGTTTCTACAGGGTAAAATAATAACAGCCTTTCGGGTCGATCTTTAGGTAAGCCATCCCAGCTAGCAAAAAATAATCTTACAAATATCCCAAGACCATATTTTTTTCAGTTTTATATCATACTTAAAGACACCTATAAGTGTGGATTTGGGCGCACTTTATAAGCATATTCACCCTTGCAATTGCCTTGTAAAGGTTTCGCGAAGTGTATTTTCAAACTTACAAAACTCTTGCTGATACCAATAACAAATAAACTTACAAGTCACTTACAATGGCGCGCTGTAAGGGTAAATAACCATAAAGTCCTCTTACAAATAAAATAAAATACGATTTTAAGTGTAATATCGCTTGTGTACCGCCGTGGGTTGAGAAGTCCTTGGAACTTTTGTAAAAAAATTAACAGTCGCATAAAAACATAAGTATCATATTTAAAATTAATCTTTCCTACAAAACGCTAGTGTCTTATTGTCACGCACTATATGCAATTATTTGGTTGCGAAGTAGATTTTCTCGATTACTTTGAAATTATAATAACAATATTTTCACGGGCCTTCTCAAAAATGTTTCTTTTACTATATTATTTTTTAATTATTTGTAAAATAATATCACAATGTCGCCATTACGACCAACCACGACTCATGAGTGTTTTATTAGAGCAATATAAGACCAGTACTCTTGTGTGAGGTTTATATCGCACTCGTAAAAGTCAAATTAAACCTAAAACCACTATCTACACGGCCATGTTGATCATAATTTTAGGATTTCTTAATAAGTAAAAGGATTTAAGAGAAACTAAATGATATTAATTATTTACTAAATATTAAAATGGTTTACCTGATTGTATAGCAATTTCTGGAGTCAACACAACAAAGAAAATAAACAATTCTTAATAGGGAATTCTATAAGACACTTGTAGGACTTTTTAAAGTGCTACTACTCTTTAATATATCTTAGGTGGGATAAACCACACTTTTAAAATACTAGTTTTACGGAAGTCTAATAAAACTCTTAGTATAGTCACTTCTAAGGTTGACTGTACTTATAAAATGTATTTATAAGTATGAATTAAGATTCAAAGGCAATTCGACTTGTAAAAGGCGCTTATAATGCCACTGCTCTTATTAATATTATATAACGTTTTCTTAAATACGTCTATAAGAATATGTTACAAGTATGAATGCTCTTAAAAGTTAAATAGACTTATAAAATACCACTATTAAAATTCCTGCCTTAATCAGAACACATATAAACCTTATATGAAACCATAGCTCTTACAAGCTTTTGTTTGTAAGGGTATTAAGAGTTTCTGACTTAATCAGAACACGTATAAACCTTGTATAAAGCCATCGCTCTTAAAGCTTTTGTTTGTAAGGGTATTTTGCTAGCTGGAGTGCTTGCCTAGGTTGGTCTGTGGATGGGTGACCGCCCATTACATACCGCGTTTCCTTCGTGCCTCGGAAAGCACGTTAAGCCGTTAGTCCCGACTGTCATCTTCAGATCTTTGACAGTCGTTACACGTAGTCAGTAGCCCAAAAAGTCTAACAACCAGTCTTACCAAGGGTCTGACGTCTGAGGCTAACCGGATGCAGCTAGAATACCAGTATTTTACATGGAGCGACTGCCTATCTGACCTCCACAACCCAGTTAGTACTGGATAATACGATACCCCCTGGCTTAGCAAGGGATATCGTATTACCAGTCTTAGCTGGTTGTCAGACTTTCGGGCCACTGACTATCTGTAACGACTGTCAAAGTTCGTTCGTGGTACGAGTTCCAACCCAACATCTGCAGACCTGCCTGAAAGAGGACTTTTGGCCGATAGGTGTCGTATATCGACGTTTCCGAGGACGGTTACACGACACCACGACGCGGAACACGACGCCGACAACGTTACGTGTACAGGCATAGTTTTAAGGTTTTTAATATGTATTAGTATATTATTGTTTAAGAATATTTTTGTGTATTTTATCTATGGGCCTTAGTAGCCTGATAATAAAATTATTATTATTATTTTTTATTATTAAAGATGTACAAATGGCAGCCGGGACTAACGTGCTTTCCGAGGCACGGACCAACCTAGGCAAGCGCGGGTTAGCCTTAAGATCGACTCGAGCGGCTGTAATTATTTAACCACGAGCTCCTCCACTCCATACTCCTCGCACAAACGATAATTACAACATAGAATTTTTCATCAGTAATCTAAAAAAATATCTGCTTTTTTCTACAAAAGTGCAATTATACCTACACGTGTATACTACATGCATAATCAGCTTATAATGTTCGCACTGCTGGGACACCTCTGTATGAGAGGGAATGGGCTATAATCCACCACGCTGGCCCAGTGCGGGTTGGTAGATGTCACATGTCTTCGAATTAATTAGTTAATTTTTTTTTTTTAAATAACTGATGAAAAATTTATATATGTGGGGGGGAGGAGTTCGGAATGATGGTTCCACCCTGTATTTCAACAGATATTTTATAGTTAGACTTAAAAAAAGACCAAAGATTAGATGGATTGGTTTTGTGTGAGGAATTATATGAAAGAGAAAGGAGTAAATGATGCTGTGACGTCTGACAGGGGAGAATGTAAGAAGAAGACGTGTTGCGCCGACCCCGAGTAGAATGGGACAAGGGCTGGAAGACGATGATGACTTCCTGAACAACACCAAAAAAATGAGCAGACATTTCAAAATACCAATAAAAAACTTTAAGTTATACAGCGTGTAACAGAAAGGGTATAATCATATGGAATACTGTGACACGGCCCATCAAACTGAACAACTTTCTCTATGGGACCACCATCGAAATCGTAAAAAAATTATCAGCTGTCCTATACAAAATTTCAATACCTACTCGACCCAAATGTATGGGACAGCTGATTATTTTTTTACGATTTCGATGGTGGTCCCATAGAGAAAGTTGTTCAGTTTGATGGTCCGTACCACAGTATTCCATATGATTATACCCTTTCTGATACACGCTGTATAGCGTAAACATTTTATTCTCTATAACGACTTCTGTAGTACCTATTAGCCCCTGTTCTCCCTATTAGCGCCTATCTTTCTTCTTTTACACCCTAGATAGAGGGTTATTTTTCAAAGATATTTTTATTATTAAAATTAGATATATGTTTTTTACCCGACTACGGTATAGCCAAAAGAGGGTTATGATTTTAACAGGCAGTGTGACTATAGAACTGTAGTAAGCCATCTCAACCCCGAGTTTTTTAAAATTCCCCTATTCCCCTTACCTTGACTTTGTGTCTTCCAAAAGCAATTTCAAGTGTTGTCAAATCTCAGGTCAACGTAAAACAACCAATCATGCAAGGTGGAAACGGACCCTTGACGAAGCCCTCAACCAAGCATTCTGTACATCAAACTAAGTAACTTCACGCAAAAATTATTGCTGGGCAATGACATTTTTTTGGGGTCAAAAATCACGGTTTATTTTAGGACTCAATGTAACGCACTGCAAATATTGTAACATTAAAAATAAGTATTAAAAAAAACTTAAAGACGTTGGCACTTTGACACCCAATATCTCCGTAACTAGAAGGTTCCCAGGTATGGTCTAGAACAAAAAAAAAATATAGCAATGACGGAGAAAACAAGTGCTTTTCGGCTTCGTCAAGGCTACTTTTAGACCCATTATGATTGGTTATTTTATCACTGCTTTGAAGCTTTCACGGTTAAAAGGAGTTCAAAGTAATTGAAGATATCCCCTAAGTGACGGTACAAGGTTGTTTCTGTTATGTTCGTCAACAAATCAAAGCAAATTCTAGATATTATGACAACTGAATTGTCAGGAAGGAAATTTCAACCAGGCTTTTGGAAACTTGAGGGTAATGTGAGCGTTTTCCTCTTTAGAATTTCTAGAACCTTATAATTAGTCAAACATCTGTAGCGGCACTACAGAAAGTACTATAGCAACATAGTACAAAAACCCTACAGCGCCATCTATGATACAAATGCAGAACTAATTTAAAGTTCTCCGCGGCTTAAGACTTCTGGGTTTTTGTATATACAAAAACCTGCTAACCACCAACTATGCTCACCAGACACAGCACCCGTCTGGTCAAAGGGTCTTCCCTTTTCTATGGGGGATGAAGAACTTTAGACCTTGTACTTCATACACCTATAATTCCCATTTTGCTCTTGAATTTGAATAATTAGTTTAATGTCCCTTTTAGCAATACCCAATACCGATTGCATGGTTTTACAGAGTCGTTTGATATCGACTAATGTAAATGAGCGGGATGTAGGTCGCTTGCGAAACCTTTATGCATGGTTTCTTATACTTCAGCCAAAATCGATATAAATTGCAAGTCGAAAGACATTCATTTTTATCAATATTTGCTAAAAGAAAACAAAAAGGTTGTTAAATTAAGTGGAGTGGCAACTAGTCTTTTTCAAAGATCAAAAAAAAAATGATTAAAAATTAATCAAGGACTTTATCACACAAGAAAGTGGTTACAAAATAGTGTGAAGTCCCTGACAGTTTGAAATTCTTAAACGATTTTGGCTGAAGTATTATTAAACGTAGCTTAGAAACATTGTTGCTTCTTGTAAGACTTTTTAATAGGGACCCGATATTCGGATGCATATTTACCTAAAGTTTGAGTGTTGACTAGTATGGAGTGCGGATTCAAGTACCATTATAATCATTGTTGCCCAGTCAGATTTTCCATTTTATTCCATTTCAATATTCAGCAGCTAAATTTTAATTCAGTTACTTTTACGTGTTTCTAAAAATTTCTTGCCTACTAAACAGAATGGAAATATTTATTATTCTTAGGAATACTACATTCTAAACACACTATAACATTATTTTTATGATATACCGCGATATCGGGCAAAAAATATATTATAAGAAGCCGCTTCCACACTTCGTACCCTTTACCGGGAAAAAATGTAATTAAGGTAAATATGCATCCGAATATCCGATCCCTACTAGTAACGTACTAACTTTCTTACCCACTTACTTATTTTGCTTGCGGGAGTAAAGTTATATACAATATTAATCTTTGCAGCTGAAATAACCAACCATATTTCGGTTTCTGAATAACTTGATCTGATCTATGAACTGCTGATCATTTTTTTAGCGTGACGATGGCATTTTAAATTGTGGCCCAAATCTGAGCCACTAGTTTGACGCCTTCAGTGGCGTTCATCAGAGGCACTACCAGGAGCGTGCTTTGTAAACGTAACGTAAAAACGTCGAATTTTTTAATTAAAAATACTCGTTTCACATACAGGGTGTAACAGGATCATTAACGAAGCCGTCAACCAAGCATTATGTCCATAAAACTAAGTAACTTTACGCAAAAATTTAATAATGTAAAAAATAAATAAAAAATAATTAAATTTATTAATGCTGCATTTCAAGCAAACGCGCGTAAATTCGCTGCCCCGTAAACGATCTCATACATCGCCCATATTATGTTTGAATTTATGCCAATTTCATATGTTTATATATGCCGCGTATCCGTGAACGAGCCTTCTGACAGACAGTGTGCTAAAGTATCTGTCAGTGTTCAATGTCCCCAGCGAAATATGGCCGAACCATCACAGAGCGGAAACCAACGGAACTAACGGCGCCACTGTGCCACATGTACGACACTGAACAATGAAATCACATGCAATGAACTGGGAAACGACTTTTTTTTGGGGTGAAAAATCACGGTTTACTGTAGGAGTCAATGTAACGCACTCAAAACATTGTGCTAATGGATGGATTGTATAGTACGGTTGTGAAGGTGTTTAAAGTAACAATCTTACATTAAAAAAAAAACCTTGTGAATAAGTTGGAACTTGGCCCCCAATATCTCCGTAACAAGAATTGTTCCCAGGTATAGTCCAGAACAAAAAAAAATGATCGCAATGATGAGGAGGAAAATTGCCTTTAGCCTCGTTAAAGGTCTTGTTACACCCTTTATAATATTTCAATTTTTTAAAGAATTTATTTATATCTACGGACTATACTGATTGTGCTTGTTGCAAAGAATTTAAATAAAATGCTGTTGGATAATTTTAACTTTGATTCTAAAATCGACGTATTTACGTTACGTTTACGCCGCGCGAGCTTGGGCAAACAATATACGCAGGATACTGAGTAATACAACATTTTCAACATTTATAAAACTAACATGTTACTAACAGGTGAATATTTAAAGCAAATTTGTATTGTTTTGTATAAGGGGCTGGTGTCCGCAAAATGTATTCAGAAATCGAAATAAAGTTGACAACTCTGCATTTTGAAAATAAATATTTTGTAGTTATTTGAGGCAAATAGAGGCGAAGTGGCATAAATCAGTAACATAAAACGACAAACGAAACTCACGACTGCCTCGTTGGTCCAGTGGTCGCAAGCGCGACTGCTGAGCATGAGATGCCGGGTTCGGTTCCTAGGTCGGGCAAAGTGTTATTGGGTTTTTCCATCAAGAATTTCTCAGTAGCAGCCACGTAGTCTGGATTTGTGGCCAATTGTTGGCAATAGGCTCGCCCCCTATTATATGGGACTTAAATATAATTCGTGTAATATGAGGGTACTATTAGGTATACCTCTGCAAAGTGATTGCAATGATCCAAATACAGATAAAAAATAGTAACATCTAAATATTCCTAAATGAAAGGAATTTAAATGGTATGCTATTGATGTATTTTTTTTAACCTTGCCCCACACCCAGATATTTCTCCTGTATAGGGTGCGTTTACAAACATTTAAAAACTCAAACTCATATACACAAACAGCTAGACCCGGATCAACCGTATCGTCGCAATTTCTTGTATAATAAGAAACAACTAATAGAGAATTTAAAAAATACAAGTTATGCCACTTCACCCCCTCAAATAACCCCGAACTCTACAACCATTAACGTCCCCTCCATTTCAGAACGGATTTCCTCCAGAAATGGTTCACAGTGCTGCCCGAGGTAGCGTATATAAACATCCACGCGTGCTACATATACAACTGTAACAGCTGGGTGCGCGAGTACACCAAGTTCCACGAGGCCATACTGGCACCGCTTAGGGTAAGTGGACTAAAAGACGTTAAATATAGATATAGTAGGGTATAGACCCTGTAAAAGACCGATAAAGATGATTTTTCACTAAGGATAAATTAGGGTAACTAGGGTCAAAGTAGAAAAACTACTCATTTTAAGCCACATTTTGGTAAAGACATTTTACTAGAACTTAACAGACGATATTTAGTCCAGTGTAAGCTTCGGTAACTTAATGGCACTAGGGTAAAAGTGACTATTTCAACCGACATTTGAGGCCAAACCGGTTTACTGCAAAGCAATTAAACTGTGCCCAACTTGGATGTAGCGCTCGCCAGCCGCTGCCGTGGCACCGCTCGCTACGCTCGCTCGGCTCGCGCGTGGTTGGTCACCAATCTAACCTACCCTAACCCATTTAGTTGGGGTGCTCTATGATTGTCCTTTTGTGATGATCCCTAGTTTGGTCTAGGACAAACTATTTTGGCCTGAAATCGGGTTTGGCCGGTAACACATATATTTGTTGTATGTGAGCCCCTCTTAAATATTTATGTTATTCTGTTTTTAGTATTTGTTGTAATAGCAGCAACAGAAATACATCATCTGTGAAAATTTCAACTGTCCAGCTATCACGGTTCATGAGGTACAGCCCGGTGACAGACAGAGAGACGGACAGTGGAGTTTTAGTCATAGGGTCCTGTTTTTACCCCTTGGGTACGCAAGCTTAATAATAACGAAGAAGTTTACTCCAATGCTTACCTTTACTTATGCCATTCTAGGCCAGCCGTACAAGGCCCATCAACATCGTTTTCTCTACAGCTTAATTATGGATATTTTTACTGATGAAATCCTTGTTCACAGGGTAACCGCAAGCTAATCTTCATCGACAACCACAGCCGTCTCAGCGAATACGTCGAAGTCGAACAACAGAAGCTGCCAGGAGCGACCCTCGCGCTTGAAGAGGACCTCAAAGTGTTCAATAATGCGCTGAAATTGTCGCACAAAGATACCAAAGTGGCTATTAAGGTAAGAATCGACGAGTACACACGGCTACACATCAAGCTATACATTTCCAGTATAAGCTGACCTCGCATTGTACGGATATCATATACAATGCGAGATCAGCGTAAACTGGAAGTGTATAGCTTGATGTGTAGCCGTGTGTACATGAGATATTTAGCCGGAATATCATTGAACAAAGTTGAATTTCTAATGCAAACTTGCAGCAAAGCATTTTTTGCTGCTTTGCGTTGTTGTTCCATCTCTGGTTTTTACAAGACTTTAAACATTTTTCTGATAATAATTGGCTTTTAGTATTTTGGCCAGCCAATCACAACTTAGGATAAACAAAAGAAAATTATTTTTGAAAGACAATTAGTTTGCATATTTCTTTAAGTTTTGTGTAGGTTACAAGTTCTTGAATTTGACATAATTACTTTGTAATATTGCACTTTTGTTTCTTTATTTCTCTCGCAAATGTAAGGTAATGTACCTTTCGAGTAGGTGGAGTAAGGTATACATACACGGACCACAATCGAAATCGCGAAAACGAAACAGAATTTCGCATTCATTTGGGTCGCGTAGGTATTGCAGTTTTGTACTAGACATCTGTTTTTTTTTTTTCGCGATTTGGGCAAGCCTCCGTCACTCGTTCAATCACTCGTTCAAGATCACGCCTTACGTACCTACGGTTCGCGTTCCCCCGAGCGAACAAAATCCAGTTGGTTGCCACGCGGTTGATCGAGAGTACGTACCGCACCCCAGCTTTTACTAAATCTTTGGCTAAATCTTTTTTGGAGGACTAAAAGTTCCACCAGAATCGTTTATAAATTACATTAAAGAATTAGAAACATTATTTTTGAGTAATTTAAAAAAAAAAAACATACATAGCCGGCCAGGACGGAGTCTGTTTAACATGCTAAAGGAAGTGAAATTTACACATTTATGTGCATGTTTTCCTGAGGATATTTTTATAAAGTTTCTTGTTAGATTTAGAATGTTTGCGACGGTTAGATTTAATCATCAAAATTTACGAGAGGGTAAAAAGTTCATTGACATGTTAAAGTAAGGTATTTTGTGATTTTCAATAAATAAAAATATTTTCTAATGTAAAAAAACTGTTTTGTACTCATCTTTTGTGTAATCATTTCTTAGCATAGCCAGCCCTAGCGTTGCGTTAAAGGACGCACGTGATCGCCCGACATCACGCCATACGATTTAATAGATACTGTCGGGTGTCAGCATAAGACATATTTTAGCTCACACGAACGCCTGCAATATTTTTGTAGGTTATTATAGCGTTAAGTATCTAACTTTCCCTATGGAGTGAATTATCTGGTCTTACTTAATCTATGATTTGGGTGGTGATCCCATGAAGAAAGTTGATCATTTTAATGGTCTAAATCTCACCGTGAAATATGACCAGACCTTTGTGGTAAATGCTGTATACTAAACTTTGATACTTTTTGTTCTAGGTTGGCCCAACAGCTCTTCAAATAACGTCGGTGGAGAAGACCAAAGTACTTGGACTACCAGTACTACTAAATGACGTGTATTATGCCTCAGAAATTGACGAGGTGAGTCTCAAATATTATTAACTAGCGACCCGCCCCGGCTTCGCAAGGGTGCAATGTTATACATACAGGGTGTAACAAGACCCTTCACGAAGCCGTTAACCAAGCATTCTGTACATCAAACTTAGTAACTTTACGCAAAAATTATTGCTGGGAAACGACTTTTTTTTTGGGGTGAAAAGTCACGGTAGGACTCAACGTAACGTGATCAAAACATGTGCTGATGGATGGATTGAATAGTACGGGGGTCGTGGAGGTGTTTACATTAAAAATATTACGTTAAAAACATGTATTTAAAATTAAAAAAAAAAACAATCCTAAGAAATCTCAGGCTTTGATCATCGGCGGCAGATATATGCGGAATAGGCTCGATGTTGCGTCGCTATCTCCACTCAGGCTGAATGGAGTTCAGATTGATTACGCAATTAAGGCTAAAGATCTGGGGGTGACTATGGATTCCTACATATCTTGGACTGCCCATGTTGCTGAAGTTAGTCGCAAAGTGCACTACACGTTCCACTCATTGAAATGCCTCCAGAGCTCCCTGCCATTGAACACCAAAATCTCCCTTGCGGAAACTCTCATTCAACGCATCATAGACTACGCCGATGCCTATTATTTGGATGCCACTGAGGAGCTCTTAAATAAACTTGAGCGCTTGCAAAACATCTGTATTCGTTTTGTATTTAACCTTAAAAAGTATGATCATGTTTCTAACTATCGCAAAATACGCGCTTAGACGTGGAGTTGCGGACACCAGCCCGCTATACAATACAATACAATACTCAAGTGGCTCCCAATTCGACTTCGCAGGAACTCTCGGAAATTGTGTTTGCTATTTAACATCCTTCATAACCCTAAAACACCATCATATCTGCGGGAACGCTTTTCCTACTCCCGTCTTTCTGATGCACCTTCCAGGTCGCATCTTAAGAACCTCCTTAAATCCCCTCCACACTCTACCGACTTCTACTCTTATTCCTTCACTGTGCATGCCGTGCGGTTGTGGAATTCACTTCCGCCTGATATAGGGACTGCCAAACTGTTACAGTTTTCAAAAGAAGAGTGAAAGATCATTATCTTTCCATTTCGTCATAGTTGCATAAATTAGTATATATTATTAGTTATTTTATTGTATTTATAGTATTGTTATATGTTTGTATTTATAAGTATGTTAGTATATTCTTGTATGGTATGAGTAGGTATTATATTTAAATAGTTCTGCTTTATGTTTTGTATTCCATTTTATTTTCTTCTTTTACACACTGTGTCTACATCTCTTTTTTAGATTCTCCTTTCGCAGGTATGCTGGAAGAGATTTCTTTAGAAATAAGCATCACCTTTGTACTATTTTCTGTTCCTTTCTTCTTTTCTGTATTTAATGTGTAACAGCTGTTCCCTACAATATGATCGCATTAACTCGTCAAAATGTACTGAACAGCTGTTTTTATTTTGCGATTTCGAGTTTGGTCCCATAGTGAAAGTTGTTCATAATGATGAGTACAATGACCCCTTAAGAGATTTCGTGTATGAATAGATACACCTTATATGTTATTTTTGTTGTAAAGACCCCAAAATATCACTTTTCATTAAGCTAAAATTAGTTATGTTTGTATATTAATCATTGTATTTTCCCCCCAGGTATGCCTGGTCGATGACAACCAGTTTTCTCTATCAATAATCAACGAGTCAACGCCTTTGAGCTTCATTCACAACGATTGTGACAATATAGTGCAGTCTATCATACATATTAGAAACAGATGGGAGCTGAGTCAACCGGTAAGTAATATTTATAGAAAGACTATGTGTGAGAAAGAGACGGCACTATACAGGGTGTACAGCACCATCCCTATTACACAAACTAACGAAAGGGCCCCAATAGTGCTTATTCTGTAAAGTTCACTAGTTCACCTCACTCAAGTGAGCGCACATAATTCGAAAGCGAACTCATTTGTTTTTAAAGTAAATCATCGCGGATTCCCAACGAGACACCGTTCAAATTACGAACGTGATGTTAAAATAATCAGCTTTTTAGAATTTCACTTTTGGTTATAGTAATTACTATCTGTGGCCCGCGACCTTCGTCCGCATGAAATTATTACCTATAAAAATACTGCCCTATTTGGGCCGGATTTTGTTATGAGTCCCTATCAATTTCGCGGTATAAAAACAGAAAATACTACTTTTTTCAGTGTAAATTTCTCAATAATCATAAGGTATCAGGTATTTTTTTTAATGCACAGTTACCACCTATGTATCTAATAAGTGTACGAATTCTAGTTTGGAATTTTTTTCACTTGAAATGAGAAAAACAGGTGGGACAATTTAATTTTTGGTTAGCTAAACCCTTGCCCAATTAAAAATTAAATAAAAAAGCATTATGATGTCATACACAAATACATACGCAAGCAAACAAAAATAAACAACACTAAATAAATAAAATAAATTTACTTTTCACTCAACCTTTTCCTATAATATTATTTGCTTTTGTATAGTCTTAACTTTCCTATTTTAATTTGTTTTGATAATGTACAAAACATTAAAAAATATGCAGCATAAATGAAAATCGATTTGCTTATAATTATATAACTAAATAATACTGTTACGGACCAAGATTGTTTGCTCCCGCTGCACTGCATGAGACTACGTACACTACGATCGATAGCGATATTTCGAACGCTCACAGGCACACGTTTCTCCGAAATTACCTAAACTAGTACTGCGACGAAATAGATAGGGACTCATAACAAGTTCTAAGGTTTTAATATTTTTGCACAGAACCTTAATCCTTTTTCTAAAATAAAGTTCTGCCAGTAAAAGTCCATTCAAAATCAATCCAGTCGTTACGGAGATTAGCCGGAACAAACAGACAGACAAAAAAATTACAAAATGTTTTTTTTGTTAAAGAACCGTACAAACTTTCATATGCATTCAGTAAGCTGTTATTTTGAAATTACAAACAGAGACTTCAACTTCATTTATTTGTATAGATAATCGCCAGCATTTATAGTAGCCGCGGTCATAATACGCACGAGCGAGATGATATGACATACCATTTAAAGAGAAATCCAGTAGTAAACAGTTGCGGTCATAAAACGTGCGAGTAGGACTCCACAGTCCTAAAAACGTGGTCGTAACTGCCGCGAGTCTGTCTCCGCGTATAATAAACTAGCTCTTAACCCTTATATTTCTCTCACAGGACTCGGTAACAGTCCACCAAAAGATACGTCCCAAAGACGTACCAGGCACGTTACTCAACATGGCCCTACTCAACTTGGGGTCATGTGACCCCAACCTAAGGACTGCGGCGTACAATCAACTGTGTGCGCTCACGGCTACCTTCCATTTGAAGATCGAGGGACAGCTGCTGGAGACTTCAGGTAAGCATCATTCCCAACTATGTCGTGGTCTGTTTCCAGTCTAACCAGATGCAGCTGAATACCAGTATTTTACGTGGAGCGACTGCCTATCTGACCTCCACAACCTAGTTAGTACTGGGTAATACGATACCTCTTGATAAGACTGGTTGTCAAACTTTCGGGCCACTCGCCTGTAACGACTATCAAAAATCTGCAAATGAAAGAACAAATTTTGAGGGACTCCAATATTAAATTTTAACTCTATGAAGAGCATTTAGAGTTCAATTTGATAATTTTAACAAATTATGTTTCTTGTGTACAGGCCTATGCATTCCGTCCAACAACACAATTTTCATCAAGTCGGTAAGCGAGAAACTTGCGCACAACGAACCCCATCTGACCCTCGAGTTCCTAGAAGAGTGTATACAGGTATGACATCAATTTAAAATTAACCTTCTCTCTGTAGAATATGGTCCAATTCCCAATGACTATATTTTAAACCTTAATATATCCGAACATGACCCACCTAAATTTGATCCTGAACTTAATTTAAAAAAATAGTTCTGTTTTCTTGGAGCTGAAATTGTTTAGCGACATTTTGAAACTTTGTCGATCTAAATTCAACTATCATAAAATAAAGTTAAAGCTTAAAATCACATGATTTTATTGCTAAATTAAAATAGTTGTCTGGAAGGCTCTGATGGATGACGGGTATACAGGGTGTAACAGGACCCTTCACGAAGCCGTCAACCAAACATTATGTACATCAAACTAAGTAACTTTACGCAAAAATTATTGCTGGGAAACGACTTTTTTTTGGGGTCAGAAATCACGTTTTTCCGTAAATCTCTATGTAACGCACTTATATCACTGTGCTGATTGATTCATTGAATAGTACGGGGGTCGTGGAGGTGTTTTAAGTAAAAATCTTACATTAAAAACGTGTATTTAAAAAAAACTTGTGACCAAGTTGGAACTTTGACCCCCATTATCTCCGTAACTAGAAGGTCCCCAGGTATGGTCTAGAACAAAAAAATGATCGCAATTACGGGGAGAACAAGTACCTAGTAGGTAGTCTTGTTACACCATTTATAATTCACATAATATTTTTAAATTTTAGTTAGTTATAGTATTCATAATGTAATGGTTTTATTCTAGGGTTTCCGAGGATCGACAATTGAGCTAAAGCATTTATGTCTGGAGTACATGACACCTTGGTTGGCCAATTTAGTTCGGTAAGCTATTACTTAAGGTATAAAGACAAAGACATTTATTCGTAGGATACGGTAGGCACAAAGTTGTTAAATAGAAATAGCATGGTTCAGGACATATCCGCCGCTAGACGCGGCATACGAATATTTACATTATTTACACTTGAAAACACTAAAATTAATATTTTATGCACATAAATGAAATAAAAAATAATTATCTTAGTTTTAACTTGTTTCGTACATATACCTTTAATAACTTACTTACACTCTATTAGAACAAAACTAAATGTCTAAACTCTATAATCTAATACATAAAATATAAAACACAACATTAACATTAACCTTGGATATAACAAAAAAAAAAAAAAAACAAAAAAGTGTACAACAATATCCAGTATCTACCTATTATATTTAATATCTTCAATAAATTCTTTTACTGAGTAAATAAGGAGGATAGGATGGCATAGTATAGAGATAAGCTATCCCCATGTATTGTGGGTACTTATATGTTTATTGTTTAACAGTAAAAAATTGAGTATGAGTTTATATCCACTAGTCACAAAGACAGCTACATCTATTGACAACTATCCAACCGGGGATTTCTTGGGCTCCGTGGATTGATTGTGATTTGAACAGAAAATTAATTACTATAGCCTTAAGACTTTGTTCCGGTCATATTCCTTCGAATAAGTTTTATCATTTAATGAAGAAAGTTTTGTCTCCAAATTGTGATGACTGTGGAGTGATTGATGATGTTTTGTAATACCATCCTTGCTTTTCCAGTGTCCGAGAAAGCAAAGCAATTATATGGTCTAGTAATGAGTAGATCGTAAGTTAGTGTTAAATAGATCGTAAGTAATTTGTTTTCCTGCACTGGGCGATGTGGTCGCTAAGCGACAAAGCATTTTAAACAACAAAAAAAAAAATCTATTGACAAGTATGAATAATAACAATCTATGAATGTCGTGATGGCCCAGAGGTTAAGGCCTCGCCACTCATGCATGAGGTCTTGGGTTCAAATCCGGGCAAGTACCAATGTGACTTTTTCAATTCATATGTACTTTCTAAGTTTATCTTGGACATCACAGACATCGGTGAAGGAAAACATCGTGACGAAACCTGGACTTATAAAAGTCTGAAGTCGCCGACCCGTCTTGAGCAAGCGTGGTGATGTTGAGAAGAGGCCTTTGCCCAGCAGTGGGACAGTAATAGGCTGGTATTATTATTATTGACAAGTAACGAATTTAGTGTGACAAAGAACACGCGTAATTTTCCTAACATGATTGTACGATTTTGACGTTTTTACGACAGATTCTGCAAGCCATCCGAAGAATCCCGCCGCCAGAAGCAAGTAGCCCAAATCCTGGAGAAGCTAATCACCTTGACCATCGAAGAGACAGAGATGTACCCATCAGTGCAAGCCAAGATATGGGGCTCCATCGGCCACGTGCCCGAACTCATAGATATGGTACTGGACAGCTTCATACAGAGGAGCGTCAACTCCGGTGAGTAATCATCATCAACGTCGTCTTTTCGCTACTATTTTGAGGTTATCTTTCAGTCCCAACGGATGCAAGTCAGATAGGCTGCGACAGTTTATCTGACCTCCACAAACCTGATCCTACATTACTGAGTAGTGAGAAGCAAGATACCTCTTTGGAAGACTGTTTGTCAATGATTTCTGGCATGCAATTAAAAAAAAAAAACCCGGCCAAGGGCGAGTTGGATTCGCGCACGAAGGGATCTGTTGCCAGGGTTGCGGGACTGTTCGAAAGAGATACCGCGGCCCTGGAACACAAAGGGCAAAGGAAGGAACATGGATGGGTTTTAGTCAGTAAAAGTCTGACACTCCCTCCTGCTCAGCCCAGAGCGGGAGGGGTTATTTAATGATTTCCCATCGGTAAAAAAAAAAAAAAAGGTATCTGTACCATAAAAAAAATATAAGTTTGTTGTATGGGAGCCCCCCTTAAAGATTTATTTTATTCTGTTTTTAGTATTTGTTGTTATAGCGGCAAAAGAAATACATCATTTGTGACAATTTCAACTGTCTAGCTATCACGGTTCGTGAGATACAGCCTGGTGACAGACAGACAGTGGAGTCTTAGAAATAGTAAAAATAAAAAGTATAAAAGTTTTGTTTTGGAACATAGATAGTTGGCACAATTACAAAGAAAACGATGGTAGCTACAAAAATTTATAACAGTGTCGCAGTTATCAACGCCCATCCTAACAAGAAAACAATTTGTTCCAGACTTAGACTAAAATACAAGTATAACCAACATTAAATAATAAATAATTATCGTTGGACATTACACACACCGCCATCTAGGTGCCACACTAAGCAACGAGGCTTGTGTCGTGGACACCAGATAGTTGATAATACTACATAGATACTTTTTGTTTGTAAATACATACTTATTATACATATAAACATCCAAGACTCGGAAACAAATGTCCATGCTCATCACACAAACATCTGCTCCTACCGGGATTCGAACCCGGGACCCTAAGAACGTAAGACAGCCTCACTACCGCTGCGCCATTCGAGTCGTAATACATTGGGGTAAACCTTAGTAGAATAGTGGGGTTTGTGGGAGTGTGTATGTGGGTGAAAATATAATATATTAGGGTGCCGTTTTTACCCCTTGGGTACGGGACCGTAATTAATGGCTTCTTTCCATATCACATATTTTGCTGTTAATTGCCAAGTCATAGGTCTCGAGTTCGAACCCAAGACACGCACCTCTGAATTTTCGGATTCATGTGCGTGTTGTATAACTGTCACAGTTTATTTATTAATAACTCTCGGTTGTCCGCGGCTTCGATCGCCTTTTGGTCGGAAATTATCCCATGGGCACGTTGTAAATATAGCCTATGGCACTCGGGGATAATGTAGCTTCCTATTTGTGAAAGAATTCGAACCCAAGACACGCACCTCTGATTTTTCGGATTCATGTGCGTATTCTATAATTATCACTTGCTCCGGTGAAGGGAAACATCGTGGGGAAACCAGCATGCCTGAGAGATATTTCTCGACGGCATGTAAAGCCAAGTCAGAGGCCCATGGGCGGCATAAAAACTCTGACACCAGGTTAGGTTAGTACCACACGTAAAAGAAGAAGAAAAGTCATTAATTAGAGCGTACTACCTTAAAAAAGGCCTGAAATCCATCCTCTATTTTATTCTTCATCCATCGTCTGCCTAGCCTATTCCCAACTGTGTTGGGGTCGGCTTCACGTCTAACCGGATGCAGCTGAATACCAGTATTTCACATGGAGCGACTGCCTATCTGACATCCACAACCCAGTTAGTACTGGGTAATACGATACCCCTTGGTAAGACTGGTTGTCAGACTTTTTAGGCCACCGACTACCTGTAACGACTGTCATAGATCTACAATTGACAGCCGGGACCAACAGTTTAACGTGCTTTATTTTATTATTTATTGTACACACAAAAAACGAAACATATACATGGAATGAATGTTACAGCTCATGTACAGTCACGAGCACCAATACATAAACACGTAACAACTTTGAAAAGTGTTTTTATCCTACTGCTCTGATTAAAATGTCATGTTGTTCCGAACATAGAATTTTGGAACTCATATTTTTATGAAAAAGGTCATATCTCCAAGTTGCAATCGTTATTTCTTGCGAAAACTGGTCCTCGGGACTCGTACTACGGCGAGTTTAACCCAGACTTGGTAAAATTTTACCAACAAGAAATATTCTAGAACACTACTTTGTTTGCAGGACTCGGCTCCCCAATGATTGAAATCATGGCAGATACGGCAGTGGCTCTAGCTTCAGCTAACGTGCAACTGGTCTCCAAGAAAGTCATCGGCAGGATGTGCAGGGTAAGTTGTCAATGCTAAGGCCTGGAAAATGATGGGAGGGTGTGACTTAGGCATAAAGTTTTTAGACATGAAAGATTTCGTTAATGATGAGAGATGAAGATATCATTAGTTTAGTGGTCGTTAGCGAATGTTGAGTGGGACTAGGGTTCGATTCCCAAGTCGATTTATTTGATTATACCAATTAGAAATGGGGAACCTCTGCCTTTTCCTTTGAAGAATACAGGGATGATTTTCTGATAAGATGTTTTGTGGGGATGTTTTTGAAGTTTTTGATTATTGGGAACAAATATTTGATTATGTTACCTGCATGATAAGTTTTATTTTATTTCGAAATTGATAAATCAACATAATTAATACTGTTTTTTTTTTTCTAAATTGATATTCCCCAAATTACTGGGCTCAAAATGAATACTACGATTTATTTGATGGCAGAACTTCTTTGATATTTATGTTAGATTGTTTCACATTCATGCATGAATTAATCAGTAAAATGAAAAGATTCTCAACATCCCTTGTTGCCAGAAATAAAAAAGCAATCATCGTCATTTAAAAAGTTTAAAACTGTTGGTATTTCATTCTATGTTGTGTTAGGGACAAAGTCTTCAAGGTGGCTATACTATTTGAAATATCGATGGTCCGTTATAAAGAGTATGAGTGTCGATGTAATGAGGGCACCAGATGGCGCCACTTTTGAGTAAGGTCCTGTCATTAATTCTGTTTTACACTTTGAAGGACCAATAACTTCATAAAAGGTTAATTTAATTACGTATAACAACATAGTGTAAACTTCAGATAAATACTTACAATATTGTCTCTAAAATTAGCAAGCAAGAAATATTTAAAAAACATTGTAGCTCCAAGTACTAACAAATTAGATCCTACTTGCTACTTAAAATCTTCAAGTCACAATTAATCAGGAATGGCTCAATCTTGACAACAGTCGTAAATATTAGTAAACCACCCATTACATACCGAGTTTCCTCCGTGCCTCGGAAAGCACGTTAAGCAGTTGGTCCCGGCTGTCATCTGTAGATCTTTGACAGTCGTCATAGGTAACCAGGTTCTAAAGCCACAGCCTTTTATACCTTTCTTTGAATCTTAACTGTCCGTATCGGTATCGGTATCGGCGATACTTTTTTATAAATATCGGTATCGTATCGGTTGGACCGAAAGTCTGACAACCAGTCTTACCAAGGGGTATCGTATTACCTAGTACTAACTGGGTTGTGGAGGTCAGAAAGGCAGCCGCTCCATGATAAATTCTGGTATTCATTGGTTGACCTAGACTTGAAGCCGACCTCAACGAAATTGGCAAAAGGCTAGGCAGATGATGATTATAAGGTTCAAATTCGACTGTTAACATGCTGCTAGCTACATCTAAAGGAGTAGCTTAAAGAGGACACCTTGCTGACTTTGTTCCATCTATATGTTTGTCTGTGTAAATTAAAGTAGAAATGTTATTTCAAAGCGCCTCGTCCACTCTAGAGTTGCTATTCGAATATTTATCTTGTAAAAACTTTAACTATTGAACTAAGAGAAATGAGATTCCTTCAAGCAAGGGGCAAAGTGCACAGCGAAACTTCTCTATGTATATGTTAACGGAAACGTATGTAATCCGTCATTGTATACAATTCTTAGGAAATGTGTAAAATTCCTAAAATGGATAGGAAATCTATGAAATATTTTGTAATAAACACTTTTCCTAGGAAATCTATACATTTCCTAAATAGCGATCGGAAATGTATTACTCGTACATTCTTGATGTTCTTAAGGGGGGAAAATATAATGACCACCGAAAATAACTTTGTGACCACTAATATCTATCATCGAAAATAGTAAATGAGCACCAAATTTTTATGAGATGGCTGATGACATACTAGTTTTGCCTAGGCCGACTTGGGGCACCCCGACACGGATAGATTAGGTTAGACCCCGCCATACCCTTCGTGGTTATTTTTTTATAAACCATTCAGAAGTAGGAGCCCCGCGTAGTGGTGCTCCGTCGACCGGGTCTCCCTCGACTCGGACTCATTTTAATATTTTTCCTAGTATCATCTCGGAATTGCAAATATTTTACAGGAAAAAATAATTTCACAGGAAATGTGTGTCTTAAAGAATCGTTGAAACATTATTTTACACATTTCTTATGTAGGCTCGGAATTTTTCCTAGGAATTTTGTACAATTCAAACTCAAACTCAAACCGTTTATTTCAATTAGACCTTCGCAGGCACTTTTGAAAGTCAGAAAAACAAAGGCGAAGCTACAGTCGCAGACACAAGGCATAATAACTAATAAATTCCTAGGTTTCATACATTTCCGGTAACATATACACACCTGTATTTACTACTATGACATTTTCTGGCAATTCATAGGATGGTGACGACAATACGACAGTAAATTAAACTGCGTATACCTCATTCCACACTCATTTTACACGTTTTCATTGTACATACAAAAATCAATGGAATATATCCAGTAGTTTAGTCACAGGACATTATTTGCCAAATTCGAAAAAAAATGATAAAATTCAAATGATACATCAGATTTGTGAAACAATATTTTTAAATGGTGTTCTATTTCTTGTGTTTAGTTTGTTAGAAAAAAAAACTCATTTTTCATTTCGATGTTAGGATTTGTTATAATATTCCTATGAACTAGTAGTACCAGTGTTTTTATTTATTGTCGTTACCACCTTGTATATTTCTTGAATTTTCTCAATGTCTAATCCACTCAAGATCACTGTCCAAAATGATTACAACAGTAACTAAGAAAATTAAACTGTATCTCGATGACGTAAGGGTTGTTGTAGAATAAACACTGAACAAGATAACTAGAAAATTCTTTAAAGCAAAAAAACATCTGAATAAGAATGCTTAACATTTTGTGCGGACAGTGAGTTGTTTTTAACACTATCTCTTTGATGCCATGCGCAAGGAGATGACATAATATTTATTTATTTTCAGACAATTTTGGCCCTTATAGCCCTTAAAATACATATCGTAAAAACACATTTGTTGTTAGTAAACAGAACCTTAAAACTATGTAACTTAGTAACTCGTCAGTTGTGCACTATGTCATTGAAAGTTAACTAGGGACAAGCTACGTGGACGAAGCGCTTTCCTTTTAATAAAGAACTGTGTCTAGATACATAAGTGTTTGTGTCAGTCTATGTAAATATGTGTACATAGTACATGTGTTTCTGTCACAGGCCCTATCCAAACTGCCTAATAATATCCTGGGTCCCGTCACCCCGGCCACTGTGAGTTTATTACATTTTTTATTTTTGTTTTAGTTTTATTTTATTTTTTTTTGTTTGATTTTTAGCAAATGTCTAAGTGAGCTATGCATTTTTGGTGGTTGTAAAGTGTTGCAAGATAACTGTAATAAATATTTTCTATTTAAAATTTGCCCAGTTGTGTCAAAACGAACCAATCCACATCATCAATCATAAATTTTCTAAAGTAATTAACTATTTTTGATGATAAGGTTTATTTTAAATCAATTCTGAACATAACTTTTAGGTTGTATATTAGGCTCTTTTTCCTGAACACCAAACTTTTACTGAATTATTGAACTACTGTGGCGAAATCAACTGATTTCTTTCAGATTGTGGGTTAGTTCGTTTTGGTATAACTGGGCCCTAACTAGACTCAGAATACCTTGTAGAATAAATTTTGAGGGATTTTTTGTAACTGTGCAAAAATTGTATAGTAAAACTTTCATTACATTTTAAATTGCAGTTGTTTTTTTATACTTTGCAACCGTCAATTTATTTTCAGTTAGTTTTTCTTTTGCCACAATATTGTGTTTGGCGCACGATGCTTTTTGAGTACCCTGCAAGGGTTTTTTAAATACGTATTTTCTGTAGAAATTTTGTGAATAATCCTAGAATCCTGTGTGTGTCGATTGTCTAAAGTGGTTTTCTGTCAGGGTTAAATGTTTGGCAGACAGTGGTATCAAATCTAGTTTTTGTACCATGAGCTGCATTTAATAAAAAATAAATTATCGTTTGGGCCATCGTTAAAATAAAAATAATAGCTCAACTATCTACGATATTCGCACGACATGAGAAAGTACATTGTAAAAAGGGGTTTTTTAAGAAAATTAAATGAAAGATTATAAAAATAATTATAAAATTATTTATCATTTTTATTGAGTAATAAAAATAAATAATGATTAGACGTACATTCTGTAGACAATCATATTTTGGGGTACTATAATAATCCCTATATACGATTATGAATATAAGCTATTTTTGTTTTATTTGTTTTTTCTTAGCTATACAAATATAATTTGCTTTTATTATGAGTTTGTCATAGAAACACAATTGGCCATAATCGATCCAAAATTCCAAATTCCTTGAGTGTTTTTAGAGATTTGTTATTACAGTGTGCTTTATTAGTAGTTTTTAGTGTAAAGCTTTCTTGTTCATTTACTTTGTGAGTAGTGGAAAGCATGGTGTTTCCAAATTGTAGTAAAATAAATTGTTGTTAAATTAACTTATGATTTCTCACTATTTATATACAAGGTGTACACGTACTCTTCACGAAGCCGTCAACCAAGCATTCTGTACATCAAACTAAGTAACTCTACGCAAAAATTTTGCTGGGAAACGATTTTTTTTTTTTGGGTGAAAAGTCACATTTAATGTAACGCACTCAAAACATTGTGCTGATGGATGCATTGATAAGTACGGGGGTCGTGGTCGTATTTAAAGTAAAGCCATAACATTAAAAACTTGTATGTAAAAAAAACTTATGAAAAATTGGAACTTTGACTTTGGTTCCCAGGTATGGTCTAAAACAAAAAAAAATATCGCAATGACGGCGAGAACAAGTGCCTCTCAGCTTCGTTAAGGATACGTTTACACCCATTATAAAGCTGCATCTACAAAGATCTGTGGCGCGTAGTCAAAATCTAATCAGACGCCGCCATCTTGTTTTTTGATAACATTTAAAAAACGTTTACTAGCAGCGCTTCTCTGCCAACGTCAATAAAACGCCAACAGATCCTTGTAGCGCTTTCTGCCTTTATATCTATACCAGATATTAGCAAAACGTCACTTAGTTATAACACCACGTAAGTCAAAATTGTAACTTTACAGATAGTGAAAAAAATGCATAATTACACCTAGGTAATGGTACAATACCATTTTATAATTATGTTCACATCAAATTAGATAGAGACGTTGGTTTGTTTCTAATTGGCTGAAACAACGAACCTTCCGATTCTCTAGCAAACGGCATCAACATTTTAAAACCGCCAAAAATTGACTTTCGTGGTGTTCGAACTTCAACGACGAAAAGATATTTAAAAAGCAAATAAAACAAAAAAAAAACTATCGACTTACGATTGTGTCTAGTATGTTTTTCAATAACACGTCAAACAAATAAACTATCGAATAATAATTATCTGTTTTGTTTCAATGGCACGACACACATTGCCTTATATCGCGATTCCATTATGCAAGTGTTGCATGCAAATATGACGTCACATTTCCGTACAAGTTGCTTGCTTTGGAAACATGTTTTCAAGAGTGCAAATTGCATGCAGGTTTTACTTGCATACAATTGAAAATGTTCAACAATTGAGGACACGTCACTCGTTCGCAATTCGAAATGTGCAACTAACGATTGCGCGTTCAATTTGCAAGTCACTTGAATAAAAAATGTACAGTTTCAAACTACGTCATACAAGTTGTATCTTGTATGATAGGTATGTTAAAATTGTATGCAATTTGCAACTTGCATACAAGTAACTTGCCTAATGGAATCGCGCCTTCACTAGAAGGCTAGACGTAGATTCTTGGACGTGGTTTTTGGGTTCGATCCCCCGCGTCAGCCAAAGGTTTATTGGATTACGAATTTATCTGTAATAGATCAGAGTCTATTTATCTGTCTTACTCTATAATATAACTAATAAAATAAGCTTGCGTTTGTAGATTTGTATTATCCCTAATATCGTGTAAGATTTAACTTCAACCCAACTAATATGTCATAATATTTCAGGTGGTAGACAAAACTTGTCACTCTCCGACGGCCATGTTGGAACAGCATATGATGTGGGATGATATCGCTATACTAGCTAGATATTTGGTGAGTAAAACCCTTAAAATGATTTCTCCTCATATCGTGCATACAACAATAAAGTATTGCTCCCCAAATAATGGTCATTATGTAACAGTGTTACTGCTTGATTGGTCTAGTGGTCGCAAGCACGACTGGACAGGTTCTGGGTTCGATATCCGGGTCGGGCACTGTTATTGGGGTTTCTCAGTAGTAGCCACGGCTTCTGGATTTCTATGGGTGTACTATTAGCAGTGATCGGAATAGGTAGAGCTTATGTGCCTAAAGTTCAAGGAACAGAAACGACAGTGGAGACTTCCTAACGTCATTTTTTTTTTTCGGAATATTTGTTCCGAATGTCGGAACATTACCTAAGTAGAACTAAAATTATTAAAGTAAAACAACTATCGAATTCATTTACTGTTTCTGTTTTTCTGCACGATTTTTATTGTTTAAAAAATAAAGGTTATCTCCTTATCTTCGTTTGTACGCCGTAAGTAAGTGCGGAAGCTAATTTATTTTTCGTACCAGCTTTCATAGTTAGAAGTAACAAGGTAAAAAAAAAACAATTTATAGGTTTCCATACCATTTATTCATTTTGTACAATTATTGGAACTAAACGTAAACAGAAATCAAAAACAACTTGCGGTAAAACGTAGTCCATAAAATCGAGCCAAGGTGATCATGTGAAGCAGATCCATTAAACGATAAAACAAGTATAGGTAAAAAAAAAAACAATTCACGAGTCAAATATCAATAAAAAAAAGTAAAATATCTCTATTTAATTATTAGGGGCTTAATTTATAACTTTATTGTGAATGTTATGGTCTCCTATAAGTGAAGGAGTACACCTACCAAATACTTTGTGTTTTCCATTAACTAATAATGCTTTGTGTACATCTTTTGTTGGAGATCCTTAAATAAATAAATAATAATAAATATGCGTACACAACTTGAGAAACTACAGGAGTGAATGATGCGCGCACGACGACGAGGATAAAAAATTTTTAGTCGTAAGGAACACTTTTCGTTTCTGTTCCTTGCTTGAATTTTAGGTACATTAGCTCTACCTATTCCGATCACTGACTATTAGGTAAATCTTTGTAGAATTGTTCGGGGAGTACATTTATATTAAAGACACAATATCAAAAATACTTAGTCTTCTTAAATCTTTCTAAACCACCGTTTTCCCTTCCAGCTAATGTTATCATTCAACAACTGCCTAGACGTCGCCCGTCATCTCCCATACCTGTTCCATACCGTGACGTTCCTCGTCTGCTCGGGAACAGTATCCATGCGCGCGGCCACGCATGGCCTGGTCATCAATATCATACACTCGTTGTGTACCTGTACCACGCCTAGTTTCTCTGGTGAGTGTAATATCATCGTCATCTGCGTAGCCTTCAGGGTCTAACCTTCCGTAGTCCACCGGGAAGTCCTTGAACCGTTTCCGGACTCAAGTGGGAAGATGTAACTCCAACCTCGTTAAGTGGCGCTACTGCAATGAAACAGCAGCGAGGTGTGGTTGTGGAGCTGTGTCACAAACTATGCTCCACCTCCTATCCTGCCTTCTTAGCCCAAAAACCTGCAGACGAAGTGGCCTTTGCGCTGCCACCGATAACCCGGTGGAAGCGGCGAATTTTTGGGCTAGCGAAATATAAAAATTGTCGAGCCAACGAAACCAAGAAGGATCTGCCTAGCCAATTATGTTGGGTTCGGCTTCCAGTCAAACCGGATGCAGCTGAATGCTAGTATTATATAGCTATCTGACCTCCAGACCCCATTTGCAGTTACTGGTAACATTGGACTTCTTGTTAAGTGCAATACGTAGCATATCTTATTACGAACTGGCTCTGGCCTGTGTGTGCATGTGATGTGGAGGAATGAGGAAAAAGTCGTGAGGAGTTTTGAGTATGATTGTGGATGAATATAAGAGTAGAGGTAGACCAAAGAAACGATGGATGGTCTGTGTGAAGGATGATATGGCTAGAAAGGAGGTGCCTGCTGAGATGACGAGTAATAGAGAAGTATGGAAGAAGAAGACATGCTGTGCTGACCACAAATGAATTGGTATAAGGGCAGGTGAATGATGATGTGCTGGCTCTGATTATGTCCGCATTGCTATTTTGGTGCTTTTAAATGTAGGTTATCTGAATGTAACAATCAATCCTGATCCAATTTATAGCGCCTAGATCATTTTAACACATTATTGATAAATCTTGCCAATAACCAATCTGTGAATTGAGTTTCCCCCATTTACTTTTGACAGAGCCAGTCATAGTCTTTTTTTTATGAGCCTTGTATGTCTCACCGCTGGGCAAAAGTCTCCTCCATATCCTTATCACCAAATTAAGATTAAAAATGTAAATATTCTTTTTAAAACGTTGAATTTTATATCTTGACCTTGGCAGGTCTGCTTGAACTTGATATTTTTTCTTCTTATCCTTTTTCAGTCGGATACGGTCTACAAGATTAATAAATAGCATTTCCTTTTTTCAAAGAGACCTTACTAATTCTTATTTTTCAGAGGACACCCAACGCGTTCTCCGCCTGTCCCTCGACGAGTTCGCTCTCCCCAAGTTCTACCAGATGTTCGGCATATCGAAGGTGAAGTCCGCCGCCGTCACCGCCTTCAGGAGCCCTTACAACAGACATACGAGTGACTGGTAAGTTGTCTATAATGTGTATTGATCAATCAGCGTATCGCTGACCACTGCTGGTCATAAAGGATGTAACAAGTCCCTTAACGACGCCGAAAGGCACTTGTTCTCCCCGTCATTGCGATCATTTGTTTGTTCTAGACCATATCTGGGAACACTCCAGTTACGGAGATATTGGAGGTCAAAGTTCCAAATTGGTTACTTTTTTTTTGTAAAAACCAATTTTTAATGAATAACTTTACTTCAGCCTGTAATATATGACTCCATTACTATTTAATGCATCCATCAGCACAATGTTTTGAGCGAGATTACATTGAGTTCTTCACCCCAAAAAGAAAAGTCGCTTCCCAGCAATAATTTTGCACATCGCAACTTAGTTTGATGTAGCAAGGGCCGCTGCCTGCCGGGGCGGCGGGACTGTTCGAAAGAGATACCGCGGCCCTGGAACACAAAGGGCAAAGAAAGGAACATGGATTTTTTTTTCGGATGGGAAATATCAAATGACTCCTATTTGATAATTTCCCATCCGAAAAAAAAAGATACAGAATATTTGGTTAACGGCTTTGTTCAGGGTCTGTTCACACCTTGTATATTGTCCCCAGGTACTCAGAACATTCTTACTCGACATGCACGGACGCGGCAACCACAGGCACTTGCGCCGGCACCACCCACACGGACCGCGAGCGTCTGCCGCTGCAGTCGCTCGAGATAATCACCGACGCCTTGCTAGAGATCATGGAGGCGTGCATGAGGGATATACCCGACTGTGATTGGCTGCACACTTGGTAAGAATGTGAATTTCAACTAATATTTTAACTTGTGGTCACATACGGTCCTTGACCCCCAAAAATACTACTGCAAAGTTTTACTAGCTAATTAAATTCGACGTAGCATATGGTCTTTGACCCCAAAAAAAATAGTCAACCATTTTTCTTTTTGCTAAATTGTGTTTAGATATCGATATGCATCACGACTACGGAGTTACACTAGCTAATTAAATTTGACGTAGCATGCGGGCTTTACCCTCAAAAAAGACGTCAAATCATTTTTTACTTTATGTTTAGATATCGATATGCATCACAACTGCGGCTAGTTTCGTTTGCTATTCAAATTTGACCTTGAATTGTTAATTGAATATTCGACTCGTACAAGGGCGTATAGGTCAAGCATTCGATAGTACCATGTACAGTCAGTACCAGCACATCAATTTCCCACAAACTGTCAAATTAGAACCATAAAATATTGATCGTTAAGTTCAAAATTTGAATGAGAAAATTTGACAGTTTTCGGCAACTTGCTGACGCTGGGGCGGCTGTATATTTTCTCTGCAAATTTTCTCAATTAACCTTGAACGATAAAGTGCCTTGCTCCAGCGATAAAGTGGAAAATCTATTAAAGAAACTTGACAGAATGTAGTAGCTTGACGTACTGGCGTCTGTACCACATAAGTATCATACAAGACTCGTTAATTTTCTCAAGCTATTCAGTTTGTGGATTACAAGTTACGCTATCGTGTCTTGCGTGCCCTGGTGTCTACACATTACAAGAACCGATGAACGCTTTTAAATTTGCTAAACACGGAACCAAATTATTGACAGATTCAATTTAGATTGCCATCGAAGAAGAAGTACTAATATATTTGGTGATTTCTTTTGTTACAGGACATCTTTGGCCAAAAGTTTCGCTTTTTGCTTCAATCCTGCATTACAACCAAGAGCTTTGATTGTCTTTGGATGTATAAGTAAGTTCGTTTTATATTTGACTAGCGTCCGTCTCGGCTTCGCACGCTAATGGTGAAAGAATTTTTGAAATCGGCGCAGTAGTTTTTGAGTTTATTCATTACAAACATACACACAAAAATACAAATTTTTCCTCTTTATAATATTAGTGTAGATTATTATACTAAACTGCTGCGTTGGTCTAGTCATCTAGTGGTCGTAAACGTGACTACTGCGTATGGAGTCCTGGGTTCAATTCCCGGGTCGGGCAGTGTTATTGGGTTTTCCATGAGGAATTTCTCAGTCGCAGCCCGGAGTTTGGAAGTTGGCGGTAGGATAACCCCGTGCCGCCTCGGTGCGCACGGTAAGCCGTTGGTCCTGCGCCTGCGCTGTTGGGTGAGTGTCGGCTTGCCGTCCCATACGACTATAAGAGTGAGGGACGAGAGAATTCACATATATCAGCGCACACACGCTTTCAATATAATACTCGTATCTCCCGCGCCGATGGGAACAGCTGAGGTTGTACGCCGTGATTAAAAACGGTCAGGCGGACAGTTAATCTTTCATCCAGATACCAGTATTTTACATAGAGCGACTGCTTATCTGACCTCCACAATCCAGTTAGTACTGGGTAATACGATACCCTTTTTTAGACTGGTTGTCAGACTCTCGGGCCACTGACTACCTGTAACGACTGTCAAAGATCTACCAATGACAGCCAGGACCAACGGCTTTACGTGCTTTCCGAACTTTCCGAAGCATTGAGGAAACTATTTGTAATGGGTGGTCAGTGGTCACCCATCCAAGGACCAACCTAGGCAAGGGCTGCTTAACCTGGAGATCGATTCGAGCGGCTGTTTTTATTTAGCTACGAGCTTCTCCTTACTATTGACCTTTCATCCAGTTTTTCCTAAGATTAAAACCTTTTTTCTAGGCAAGAACGTAACAGATGATGACCTGAAGCAATTACTAAGAATACTAGTGAAAGCATTAGAGTCGTTCAACGATCTAGCTTTATTGGAGGCTATCATCATGGCTTTGACGAGACTACAGCCTCTGCTGTACCCGGTAAGTGTTTAGTTTTAATACAACCCTGCCCGCGTAGCATCACCACCGTAGAAACGAGTTTTGTCGACGAAGAATCGAAACAGATTGTGGAAAGATTTCTATCGTCGCAAGCATGGCGATGTTAAAAATGTATGACAAGATATGTCAAGTCTGCCAGGGTTGCGGGTCTGTTCGAAAGAAATACCGCGGCCCTGGAACACAAAGGGCAAAGGAAGGAAAATGGATGGGTTTTAGTCAGTAAAAGTCTGACACTCCCTCCTGCTCAGCCCAGAGCGGGAGGGGTTATTTGATGATTTCCCATCCGAAAAAATAAAAAAAATAAAGATCTGTCAAGTTGTATAGAACGAACTTTGTCGATTCTTGGTAGAATAGAGATAGTATTACTGGAAGGGACACCGACGCTAAAATACACCACATCGTGCTGAAAAATCAGCTGTTCCATACATTTTGAACGTGTAGGTATTGCAGTTCTGTATTGATGAATTTCACCCTTCGAAGGTCTTTATCAAATTTCTAGAAATATGAGGTCCTTTTAAAATAGATTTAAGTCTAACCAAAGATATCCAAGCAAAAAAAAAATACTGATTAAAGTGATTTTATTTTGACCTAAAATAACAAATTGCCGGCACTTTAGAATTCACACATCCGGGACGCGGCGGGGCGGAGTGCAAGTACCTACTCATAATGGATGTGTTTATTCCAGAGTGCCGGTAATTTATTATTTTAGGTCAAAATAAAATCACTTTAATCTTTGTTTTTTTGCTTGGATATCTTTGGTTAGTCGTACTGAACGCTGTGTTTTTGTCCATTTATTCTAATGGGACCTTATAAATCATAATCTTTATTTTGCACTAATACTTTTTAACACTAATACTTATTTTCTATGAAGCTAAAAGATAATAAACAGTAAATAATAACTCAGTAAGTCGGTACACAATAATAAATTCTGGTTGTTACGAAACCGATTCACACTGACCCCCGCTAACTAGTAAGTTATTTTATTTTATTTTATTTTATTAATTTTAAGAAAACTTACAGCTAATACATCCAAGTAGTATAAACTGTATTATGGTATAAACGGTGTAACAAGACCCTTCACTTGTTTTCCCTGTCATTGCGATCATTTTTTTTGTTCTAGACCATACCTTGGAACCTTCTAGTTACGATATTGGGGGTCAAAGTTCCAACTTTTTCACATTTTTTTTTTGTAATTACATATTTTTGATTTTGAAAATCATCACATTTATGATTTTTACAACCCCCGTACTATTCAATCCATCCATCAGCACAAAATTTTGATTGCGTTACATTGAGCCCTACCGTAAAACGTGATTTTTCACCCCAAAAAAAAGTCGTTTCCCAGCAATCATTTTTGCGTGCAGTTACTTAGTTTGATGTACATGATGCACGGTTGACGGTTTCGTGAAAGTGTCCTGTTACACCCTGTATATTTAAATCGTTTCTAGGCGTCACCAATACACAAGGCACTATTCTGGGTAGCGCTGTCCGTGCTACAACTAGACGAGCCAACACTCTACGCGGCCGGACTCGCCTTCATGGAGCAGAACCTGCACACGCTGGAGTCGCAGGGGCAGTTCCAGCATAAGGTAAATAGCTTTAAAGTAACAGCTATAACCGTATAGCCATTTTCCAACTATTGAGGTCCGCTTCTAGTGAATGGAAGCTGATCAGATGCAGTCGAATACTAGTTTTTAATTGGAGTGTGTGCCTATCTGACCTCTACGACCCGAGTACAGGCTCTTACATTGACCGTATCGGTGGTGTTCTTCAGGTCAGGGGCGAAGTACTCGCAACGAACGAAACGAAATTTATATTGGACTTGCTGACTAACTTCGTCTGCGTCACATAAAACTGTGATATCCCCTAATATATTAATTGAAATCAAATGATGATGAATAACGTGACGTGAATGATTGTGATGAATAACGTATTTATTTTGATACAGATTAATACCAACCATGCTGATAAAACCTTCGCAAATAATGTATTATTTTAGAGCAAATTTAATTTAAAAGGTTACAGTCAGTCAACCTTAAAAGATAGGACATATGCTATCGCGGATTTTTATTTTTTTTCAACCTTTCGTATGCCGAGTATATATAGAAAATTAAACCTAATGTGTCTCGCGTAGATCTAAGTTCCACATGAATGGTTAAGGGAACAATTCCGTCATATAATAAATTATTGCTGCTTTTAACCGTTTACGCAGCGCTCGCAACGGAAGCTCTCTAAAGCAATACATTTTCCCCGTTTTTGCAGCAACATTTTTCATTGTTGCTCAGATCTTATTGGTTGTAACATTCGTCGATAAATGGGCAACCCAACACTAAAAAGAAATTCAATTCGAACCAGAAGTTCCTGAGATTAGCGCGTTCAACCAAACAAACTCTACAGCTACTACTCAACTGCAATTTAACTCCATTCTTTGTTTACAGACGCTAGAATTAGTGATGATGGAGACCCGGGAGCCTTTGGAGTGGCATTTCAAACAAATGGACCATGCTGTAGGATTGAGGTAGGTTTCTAATCTTAGTATCTACTTGACGCGGGCCTGTGGACGGTGAGCTATGGGCTAGCTCGCCGTCCGTCCGTCTTATGACGACAGGCCGTGTCGACGGCGCGTTCGTGTTCCACGCGCGCCTCAAAGAGAGTCAGCAAACAGGAAGGGCTCCGAAAGGTTTGATGCCTGCCAGGGTTGCGGGACTGTTCGAAAGAGATACCGCGGCCCTGGAACACAAAGGGCAAAGGAAGGAACATGGATGGGTTTTAGTCAGTAGAAAGCTGACACTCCCTCCTGCTCAGCCCAGAGCGAGGAGTTATTTGATGATTTCCCATCGGTAAAAAAAAAGAAAGTATCTACTTGACCTTCAATGTGATTTGGGTTTTTTTAATTTAAGGTAGAAGTGCAAGGGTAGCCCGCGAAATTTAAATTTTCTTACGTTTATTGCAATATAACACGTATGGAGTTACAGAATTATAATCATTCAAATCATCAATACAGCCCACAAAGTTCATATAGCCCCATTCAATAGCTATTTCATGAAATAGTTATTGAATGGGGTTAAATGAACGAGCGCTGTGTTGATGATTTGAATGATTATAATTCTGTAACTCCATACGTGTTACTGGCGCGATTCATATTTTCATCAACATACAACCTGACACTGACCTGCAAATTGCAATAAACGTAAGAAAATATAAATTTCGCGGGCTACCCTTGGGCATCCAGCTTAAAAGCTTGTTCATGAGCTTCATGGGAGTTCTGATTCAAGATGGCGGTTCGGAATACTAAGTTTCGTTTTCCGAAACACGTAACATAAACACTGATTTTCCGTCCAAAAAGGTACTCTAAAATGTTGAAAAGAAATCGAAACAAAGTTTGCTGTAAGAAAACCCAATTCTGGGTTAAGCTCGCCATTGTACAGTGTCTGATAGCAATTACCTGACCCACCTAGCATAAATGACTGATGGCTCATGGCTGAGCGATTGGCTGCTGCGCTGCGTGTCGCGGGTTCGATCCCCGCACGGAACAAATATTTGTATGGTCTACAGGTAGTTGTTCCGGGACTGGCTGTTTGTGTATGTGAGTTTAAATGTTTGTAAACGCACCCACGATACAGGAGAACTTCCTAGTGCGGGGCAACGTTTTTCAAAAAAATAAAAAATGTTTGAGATTTTTTAGAATACGAATCTATAGAATTTCTTAATTGTTTTGTATTTTGTTTACTTTGCTCGAATAAATGAAATATAAATGAAATATACATAAACTAAATTAAACTCGATAATATATAACGGAGAACCGGGACCATTCGGATTTTTAGAAATCGTGACGTCAGCAGAGCTGACGTCACCATCTCCACCGCTAGGCTCACTCATTGCAAAAATGAATACACACAATAATTTATCTACTCACGTTTTATTCTTATTATTAACAAAACACAATTAAACAGCCTTAAAATCTAAATTTATAATTATAAACGTACTCACAAGATATTCTGGTCACAGCACAACTTGCCTTTACAAAATTCTTCTTTCGAATGTGGCTTCGCAACGGCTCGCCATTTCAATACTAAAAATGGCGTCGTCGTTGCGAAGTCATTACACATCTTTATTTTTACAAATTGCTGATAACATTGATTTAAAAATCAAACTATGATTTGTTAATTAGTTTTACTATTTTTAGCACTCGATTTTAACATTGAATTAATTCTCTATCGTTTAAAACATTTATCCGAATATTTTAAACGCGCCATATTTTTCGCTTGACACACAGTAGTTCAATCAACTATTTATTAAACAAAAATCAAACAGAAATTGTTTTAAAAATAACGCCTATCGCTTATTAATCAAGAAATGAATTTACAAATAGAAAACTTGATTTTAAACCTAAGTTTAAATAAACCTTCAGTTATGGTTTGCTGTTATAGTAACCGCAAATCATAACACGACTTTTTATATTGAAAAGTAACAAACTGACTACAATAATTAAATCTAAACTAATTTATACCTATCCAGTCATATTTAACTGTTAAATTTGAACCTAAAGTTAACATTATTAAATTTAACTTTAGCCTTGCGTCGACATATATATTAAATCTAATTATGGATAAACGAATAAGATACTTGTATCTAAACAAATCTGAGCTAGAATACGAAGTGTCTATCAGAGCTGAAAAACCTTCTGAAACTCTGACACAACTGAGGGATCAGATGACTAAACTTGGTCATGTTTTGTTAAGAGACATAAAATCCTCGCCAATTCCTCTGGAACTTGATTTATCACAAGCGGAAACTACTCTCAATTGTATAGAAAGTAAAATCTCGCATAAGGAATCATCCGGCGATTGTAGTAGTATGAAAAGGATTGAGTCTTATGAACCATCTTTTTTATCGTTTCATCGTTTTATCGTGCTCAAATAAATGAAATATAAAATAAATATACATAAGCTATATTATATTGTATGAAATTTTGTGTGTACATCTTTTAATTTTGTGAGCAATAAAGAATAACAAAAACACTACTGTCATGTTTTTTTTAATTTTACTTGAATTATTTTTGTAACTTAAACATGGGTTTAAGGTTGAATTTCATATGACAGCAACGGCCGCTTTTTGAAGACAAAATCAAAGCATTTATTTCAAGTAGGCCAGTTACAGGCACTTTTGAACTGTCGACAACTACGGTGCCCTTAAGTGGGGGCCACGCTATCCAAACTATGATTGGAAACAATAATATTTTTTCTTTTATCACTTTTTGCCTATTAATTTAAGTTATTTTCAATGTTATTATTTATTAATTTTCTTTTCCTGTGATTACATTTTGCTTAATTTTTGTTGCGCTAGCAGAACATTGTAATTTTTTAACATAGTGTAGTGTCCGGGTCAATGGTCATCAAGATACAGGCTATGCCTAGTTTGGGACCCACTGTTGAACCTGTCAATATTCTGTTGCTAATAAATGTTTTTTTTTTTAATTGACAGCTTCCGCTCCAACTTCCACTTCGCGCTCGTAGGGCACCTGATCAAGGGCTACCGGCACCCCGCGGCGGCGACCGTGTCGCGCACGTGCCGCGTGCTCATCAAGCTGCTGTCGCTGGCCGCCAGCGCCGCCACGCACCGCGACAAGTTCCACGTCACGCCCGACACCGTGGCCTATCTGACTGGTGAGTCTCATCTGGGTCATGGGCGACAAATCAAGCTACAAAATACCAGTTTAAGGTGGAAGCGCAAGGGCAGCCCGCGAAATTAAAATTTTCTCAAGCGGCGATTACTGGCGCGATTCATATTTTCATCAACATACAACCTGACATTGACCTGCAAATTGCAATAAACATAAGAAAACTTAAATTTCGCGGGCTACTCTTGCGCATCCACCTTAAGCGGATCTCTCATAGTCTTTCTTTATCGTGTGGTTAGTGCCTAACCTGGTGTCAGAGTTTTTAGGCCGCCCATGGGCCTCTGACTTGGCTTTACATGCCATCAAGAAATATTTCTCAGGCATGCTGGTTTCCTCACGTTGTTCTCCTTCACCGGAGCAAGTGATAATTATACAATACGCACATGAATCCGAAAAATCAGAGGTGCGTGTTTTGGGTTAGAATTCGAGACCGTCGACATGGCAGTTCGACGGTCACACCACTAGACTATCACTGCTATATCTCTCATAGTAAGCAAAGCAAAGCTATGTTATACTGGAAATGTATAGCTTGATCCGTTCAGTAGTTACTGCGTAAAAGAGTTTGTTGTGTACTCTTTTACGCAGTAACTACTGAACGGATTTGGATGAACTTGCTACATAGATAGTTTTTACCTGGATTATTAACACATGATACTTTGTATTCTGGTAGTACGATCTCGTGGGATAATTCCCGAAATCCACACGGGCGAAGCCGCGGGCAAGAACTAGACATAAATTAAGTTGGTAGGATAGGAACTCATTTTGGATTTAGACCAAATTTTTTTGGCACCATCTACTCCGATCCGCGCCCCTTCGAAACAATATGGAATGTGTGAATTTCGGAAAAATATATCCAATATTGAGAGCAGCGGTGGCCCAGTGGTGGCGGCCCCGACTTACGAGCAGTAAGTCGCGGGTTCGAACCCAGGCAGGCGCATGGGTACCGCGGCCCTGGAACGCAAAGGGCAAAGGAAGGAACATGGAAAAAAAAAGGCAGGCGCATTACTTTGTGTATTTATTTCATCACCACTGCTCTCAAAACCGTGAAGGAAAACATCGTGAGGAAACAGCAGGTCCTAGAACCAACAATTCGAAGACATGTGACACCTACCAACCCGCACTGGGCCCGCGTGGTGGATTATACCCCATTCCCTCTCATAGAGAGGAGGCCGTGTGTCCCAGCAGTGGGAACACTATAGGTTGATTATGCTATATCCATTTTTATTTTTATAATGATGTGTTTAATTTCTTTCTCAGCGCTAGTCTGCGTAAGCGAGGAAGTCCGTTCCCGTTGCCACGTGAAGCACTCTCTACCCAAATGGTTGCCTGACAACTGTGATCACTACTGTCCCACTGCTGAACATCATCAAGTATGTAAAATATTATATTAGTAAATAGCTATTGCTTAACCTACACAACACACTATCGAATGGAAAGAAATAAAAGTATTTATTAGACTCACAAGGGACAATACAAAAAATGGTTGACATAACATTAAAACAAAGTTATATAAAAAATAAACATTAATACAAGAAAAAACAAGTGTATTAAGACCTGTGCGAGGCCAAAAGGCATATCTCAGCATGGTGCTGTAACTTTAAAAAAAAAGTCACAGCGCTGGTATTCTGATAGGGCCCAAAGTGATGTCTCAGTCAGATACGAATATAAATTTAAATAAAAAATAAAGTATACAACGAATAAACAAATATAACTATGTAATATATAATAAATTTGAACATAAAAAGAATAAAACAATAATAATTAAATCTACACTCAACGTAACCTAAATAACCTAAGTAACCTAAATGTTTGTCTATGCCATGAGTGTCAATGGCAACACTGACCAACTGACGCGGGCGCAAACATATAAGTCAGTGAAGAAAACCCAAAACAATAACAAACAGGTGGGCAGTGATCGTATAAACAATATCTACTGTGGCTATCAACAGAATTGAATAAGAAATGGACATAAAATAATCATTATTAACATAAAATAATCGTTATTACAGAGCACTGTGTGAATTACCACAACGAAAAGTGACAACAACCGAACGAATGGTGTAATAATACAGTGTGTGGTTTTTTTTTTTTCGAAATCAACAGGTACGATTCCTGGCTAGGAATATTGTTTTTTTTTAAAAATCCAATGTTGCCATTTTAGTTTTCATCAAAATTAGGATCGAGACTTCTTTCAGAATCTCTCGATATTCCTCATAGTTTCGGATTTGGCCATCCACGCCAAACGCCTACTTGAAAAAAAACTCTTTTTATTCTTCAATTTTTGTCTGTCTGTCGGTCTGTCTGTTTGTTCCGGCCATTCTCTGAAATGGCTGGACCGATTTTGACAGCACTTTTACTGGCAGATAGCTGATGTTATAAGGTCTAACTTGGAACAATCGGATTCAAATAGGAAAGTAGGTAATATTTTTATAATAATTACAAGCGGATAAAGAATAAGCAAATAATATTTACTGATATAATTTCTTGACCTCCGTAGAAACGGGTTTTGTCGACGAAGAATCGAAAAAAATTCCAGATTGTGGAAAGATTTCTATCATCGCAAGCATGGCGATGTTAGAAATGAATGACAAGACATGTCAAGTTGTATAGAAAGAGCTTTGTCGATTCTTGGCAGAATAGAGATAGTATTCCCATCCTACGCGGGCTAGTCGGGCAAAGTGTTATTAGGTTTTTCCATCAGGATCATCTCAGTAACAGCCATGGAGTCTGGATCTATGCCCGGTTGATGACAATAGGCTCGCCCCCACTTACATGAAACTTTTGCACTTAACTTACTATACACTTAACTTTACATCATTGCCTACTTCTTTGAACTATGAAAGCGTGATATTATGTTATTTCTTTAATTTCCAGTCATCGATCCTGATCCAGCCATCAACATCACATAGTTCGTGCCACAGTCGGCGACAGAAATCCTGGGACGTTCTCGATCAAGCGGCTATATCTTCTGCACATGGTGGTAAGTTAAATGATCAGAACGATAGCAGTCTTAAAAATGCTGTCTTTATACAGGGTGTAAGGGTCAGACTGATGGGGTGAATTCTGTATATCATACTAAGATGACCGGTACAAGAAATTATTTCAGGGATGTTAGGGGGAATCCAATAAATTTGATTGGTTTTATTTCCTCATACGCAATGTATCGTTACCGTGGCAAAATGCACGTAGCGAACGGCAAGCACGACGACGGGTTCGATGAACTCTGTAGCTAGGCAGGCAGTGAACAGCTGGTTTCACGCGTCGTTCGTTAGAGTATTTCAATATCCATTATTGCTTTATTTATTTATTTTAGCCGTATTATTTACATAAATGGGGTGCTGCGTATAGGGAATGTAATTTTACATTGAAATAAAGGACCAATATATAAGCATAAGGATTTAAACAACTGAAAAAATGAAAATTTTCCTAAGAAAAATTCCGGTGGAATATGATTCAAATTAAGGAGCTTAATGCACCCCGTCAGTTTGTGGAGAGCTGTCCCTTACACCCTGTAGACAGCCGTAATTTTTGGACGTTTGGTGACGGCATCGCTTTCTTAAGGTAGCGACGCTAGGTTATGCATGACAGTTTTCAATATGCATGCAAAACAGAGTCCCATTCTAAGGATTACTGTACAGTTTTCTCCTACATACGCTCATACATGCCTGTACAGTTTGACTACTGGCAAAACTGTGCATGCATAACCAATCATCTATCGCTATAAGTAACCTAAGTTTCAGTAACTGAAATCCTTTTAAACGGGATGGCTAAGAAGATGTTTGTAGACCGTGCAATCCATACCCTCCACGTTTTCCTTCTGAAGGAAGGAATTCATGAGGATTTCTACACGAAAAAACTCATATTAAGGGACTTGAAGTAAATAGGAACATTGTAAATGGGATCCCATAACGGTCATTTTATAAATGCTGAATCTTTTTCTGTGGAAGTACCTTACTTTAGGTATGAACAATTGGATATTATGAAAAGTCGGGCGTAGTGGTTTCAGCAGATATCAGGTAACAAAGGTGTTAGGACACCTTTGTTACCAGCTAAGCCACAATAACAGCTAAGTTACGTCATACTATAAAGCGTGATTTTTTTATATAACCTACCGATTAGGGCGAGTATGATGATTCACTTCCTCCACTGCCAGACACTTTGTGTAGTGGAAAACTCCTGCCAGACACCTATAAGTATGTTGTTAAAATATTATTACTAAACTTTGTCATCTGATAATTGTTTTGAAAAATCGGCCAAAGCCACCACAACCAACATTTCATAATATCCAATTGTTTTTACCTAAGGTACAGTCACCAAAGGAGATAACTAGGGACGTCGAATATAGTTGAAGTTTAATAAGAAACCGATGGATGTTTTCGAATGAAATTTAATTTGATAAATGAACTGTTTGCGTTCTATTAACTAAATTAAATTTTGTTCGAAAACATCCATCGGTTTCTTACTAAACGTTAACTATATCCGACGACCCTGGTTACTTATTTCCTTTGGTGACCGTACTTCCACAGACAAGTATCAGCTTTTTATAAAATGACGTAGGTGTTGCGTCCGTGAGATCTTGGTCCATTAGATGATGAAGAAGGAAGTATTTTCCTCGGCACTATACTCTAACAATGTTGACAGGTAAATCACCAACATTACAATCAAGCAGCGGAGGGCACAGTCCCCATCTTGTCACCATACCGCATCAGGTAATATCATGATTATAATTATTGTAGTTGTTACTTATTATTTTATTCTATAGAAGAGTTTATTGCACCACTGTCCACCAAACAAGGGTTTGAACAGTTGTAAATCGACTGTCAAATATATAGTATAAAACAAAGTCGCTTCCCGCTGTCTGTCCCTATGTATGCTTAGATCTTTAAAACTACGCAACGGATTTTGATGCGTTTTTTTTAATAGATTGATTCAAGGGGTAGGGTTATATGCATAACATTGCATCCGTGCGAAGCCGGGGCGGGTCACTAGTTTGTAATATTATTAGATATGTGATATCAAAATCTAGATATGTATATGATAATCGAAGATATATATTTTTTTAAGTCTTGTATGGTCCGATATTTATTTATTAATGTTCTATAAAAGACTTAAAGATAAACAAAACAAAATAATTATATTAAGTTATAACTAACTAACCCTAACCCAATTTTAGCAGCGGAAGGGTTAATGCTAGACTCTCGTTTTAATAGTAAAAAATGTTGAGGGTGTTACCCTCATAAGAAAAACGTTTTTTTTTTTCTGAGCGGCACTTTTGTTTTTGAGTACAATTTGTTCGAAACGTGAATGGTGTCCTTTAAAAGAATAGGAGTGTATTCACTTTCTTAGCACGGGTTCATAAATACTATTATTATGAGCCTGATGTGTACCACAGCAGGCCTCCCTTCACTCTCTCCAATTATCTCTGTATTTGGCTATTTGGGCCCAAACCTTTTGATAAGAGTCCAGGGGGCCTAAAATGGAAGCTTTATCAGAATCGTAATATGAATCACGTTAAAAATTTAAAATACTTAAAATGGTCTTTAAGGTTATGACCACAAAGTCCATTTTAAGAGTTTTAAATTTTTAACGTGATTCGTATTATGATTCCGATAAAGTGGCCATTTTAGGCCCCCAGCTCGTCACGCTCTTTCCTTCTGGGCCTACCGCATCGCCGGGTTCTGTTGTTCGAAACCCAATATGTTGCCGGGTTCATAATATTTAAACAATTATTCCAGAATAGGTATTTAATTTACCACAAAGACTTGTGCTTCTGCATAAACAAGTGGTGCAATAGATTCAATAGAATATTGTATGTCGGTGTTTAGACAGGAATGGCAGAAACAGGATTTATTTATAATTTTATTATTATACATCTGGTTTTGGGAAAGTATAATATGAAAAAGGCGTTTGTAACGCCTGAAAAACGATTTAAACATAATTATTATTAGTAAGTGCAGTATTATAGGGAAGAAAACTCTCACTCAATTTTTTTTTAAGATGTAATCATCTATATTTTAGCATCGCCATCGGGTAAATGAAATTTATGGGAGCAACGAAAACGGCAACGAAACAACGTTAATTTTAACGTTTAACGTCCAAACGTTTTATAATTTGTTACTTTAGAAAAGGTTTTTCTAAACAACTACGAGAAATAATATAACCGAACGCATGGTTACAATGTGTATCATGATGGTCCACCGTGTATATCAACGTTTTGTCGACCTACAAAGTGAAAATAAAGAATCATATAAATTATAGTACCGGTATTTCTCTGCAAGAAAAATCTTTACAAAAAACCTGCTCTTTATCTCCTTATATACCCGAAGAGCACATTATAGAGATAGTCTTTCCCAAACAGATGACCGATTGGCTTATTATCATTTCATTTGACAGTATGATAAGCTTTTGTGTTAAGTGACATCCAACTATCATGACAGAACGAAAATTATCATGTGTTGTGATAAAAATACTTTAGAAAAAGTCTTGTCTTCATAATTTTCCAGTAAATAAAATCAATTAAAAAATATGTTATCTGAAAACAGATAGCTAAAAATAAGTAAAAAAAGAACGCCCTCCTTTTGAGCTCCGCTTTCGTCAGATAATGAAACACCAGACAAGACATTCTGCAAGTACTTTCATCAGTTTGCTCTAGTACATAATGACCAAAGTAATTGCTCGCCAATTGTTCATGTTGCTACGTACTGGTCGGAAAAAATCTGTGTCATCGATTCTCTAAAAAAAAAAGAAACGGATCTAGATCACGTTAACATATACCTAGATAACCCTAAACTTATAAACAATTTACTGACTGATAACAGAATGAACAGGTGGGTCAAGGTGCGTGAAATTTTCCACAAGAGTTTCAACCAGGACGTAAAAAATAATTTACAAAAATTCATCCCCGATTGGAGTTAAATAGGGGGTAAAACTTTGTATGGAAAATTCTTTGTATTGCCACTGGGAAATTTCATTCGGCGCAGGGTTCGTGTTAACATAAATACTCGTATGTTGGTCATTCAGTACTAGAAGCTCAACACAAACAAAAATCAATCGTTACGTTGATTCATGCAGTCATTGATAGTAACGTAATTAGTAATTATACTTATGTTTTGTTCTACTTCCTTTTCTTGTGGCGGATTGAAGAGATTACTTATAAACCAAGAAATATACCACCACTTACCTCTACATCATCCAAAGGTTGACTGGTAAAAAATACTTACGGGATTAAGTCCGCCTCTGTACATTTGTGTGCTTTAAAAGTAAACTTCTCAATTTTTGCTTTTCATAATTCAGAAAAGCGCATATTCAGATAAAATAGCTACTTACAGTACCCGCAGTTACCTATAACGTTAAATAAAACGTTGATATACAGAATAAATGCACCAAAATTACTGCAACGTCAGTGTCTTATACCTCTGTGTCACTCATACACACTTGGAGATCCCATGTCGAAAAGCATTAAGTACAGATGATCTTAAACAGCAGGATAATCCACCTATTAGAACCATCCTTCTAATATTTTTCTAAGGTGTACCCAATCTGGTTTGTGACCAAACGCACACAGCCGTTGACATTGTTAAATCCATAGATACCTACATAAAAACCTTTTTTAACCCTCTTCAACCCGCCAAACCAAACTAATTCTGTACTTATCTTCCAGTTAGTCCACGTACGTACTCATATGTCACTGTTGTCTTTTTACACGCTCCTACGGATTTGGTTACATTGTATCGTTCGTATTGTTAACTGATTATGTCCACAACCCGCTCGCTGTATTGCGTTATATCCGAAAACGTTATTTTTAAATATCATGTTTTCTTTTATCTCGTTTACTGGCCTTTAAATTAATAAAAACATATATCATGAAAATCTGGCAATATTTCCTTCCTATCGAAAATAACGTTTGCCTCGTTATATGGAAAATGGAATTAATACAAAACGAATATAACGCAAAACTTCACTCTGTCCTATCAATTATTTACGCAACTAATAACATTACATAACGATACGATAACTTTTTTAAATATTGTTATTTAACGCGTTATTATCAATATCGTTGCTTCTCTTAACGGTTTTTCTTTTGCGTAAATAACTGTGTATCTGTATCAACATGCTTGTGCACTGCTTACCTCAATAGACATCAGCTAGAATGCTTTTCAAGACGCAGAGATCGTTCTCTGTACCTACTTCGAAAGATACCATCGGCCCGCCAAGAGTAATGACGGTTTTCCTAACGTTATTTTGTGATGAATACCTCATAACGTTTTGCGATAAATATCGGGATATTTTTAACGTCGAGTAACTAAGTGTGTTTTTTGATAAATTAATTTCGATATCGATTTAAAAACAAGAAGCACCCATAAATAAGTATTCCTTTCTTTAAATTTAAACTTTGAAAGTAAATCATTTATTTAATAAATTTTTAGTCCTTTTTTGACAAATTGTGTAATATTTTATCGCAAAACATTATTTTACCCTTAACCCCAAAATACTGTGACCTTTTAAATTATTATAGTGTCCATTAGAAAATCCCTAATTCCCGGTAATTTAAAATTATTGAAAATTTGAAACCTGCATGGTTTACCCTTAATAATTGGCTATAAACTTAACAACTTAGTTTTGTTATCAATGGTAATATTATGAGAAGAATTGTTACCGAAAAATAAAACAACATCAATCAACATCGGCATCCAGAAATTAACGCTATAATGTAGTTTTTTTAACTAAATAACCACACAGTGGTTATATTTTATTTAAATTCAAACTAATATTTAAACAAGATGGAAGAGCCGCCGACCCCAAATCCACCACCACGTATTCATCAGTACATCATTTTGAACAGCCCCTGTTAAAAACATACATAATTTTGAACCGGGGGGGGGGTAATTTATTCATCGGTAATTAAAAAAAAAACGCTGTTCCATACAAACATTTTGACCGTGTAGGTATTGCAATTTTGTAGACAATAATTGTTTTTTTAATAACTGATTTTCTTAACGCGGTAGCCGTTTTAAAGTCGGTGTCGCTTCCAACCTGTATAATTAATTGGATACCGCAATAATACAGGGTAATACCAGTATTACCCTGCATATTACATAAATACTGTATATTTTTTTCTAGTTTTTCTTCTCACAATTTTACCATAGCTAAAGACATCTCTAAACAATTAAACAATAAACAGCTAAATATGAAAACTCAACTAAAACAATTCGACTACTGACTTCAATACATAACTTTCAATCAAAATTTCTTCGGGTATCAAAAGAAGTTTTCGAAGACACTCATAGTTACACGATATGACTCACTGTAGTATGAGTAAAATATAAAACACAAATCACTTGCACAAATATAATAAAGCTACATACTAGTCCTTTGCATTGGGTTTAGACGAAGCATCTTTTCTGCAGTATTAATCTGTTCGCATTGAGTTTGAATACCTTATTCAGCCAATTCAAATTCATTTATTTTAGGTGCATACACTTTAAATTCCTCAATACTAATAAAAAAAGAAACTCACATACAAAAACAAAAAACACAATTTAAATCAACACCAAATAATCAATAACAATAATAATTTACATTCCAATAAAATCAATTCATTCGAAGAGTCTCTTAAGTGCGACACTATTTGTAACTTGTCTGTCACAGCAGTGTCGCACCTACGATGCCTGTGATGTTCGTGGACACTGCTAAGTCTTGTCGTCTATCGAACGATTTAAACTTGAAACAAAAGGTCAATCGTCGAATCCGACTCGGCTGGGCAGCTTTCGGGAAGTTGCGTGGCATCTTCTCGTCCAACTAACCACTGTGTCCCAATACGAAAGGGTATGACTAGTTTGTGTTGCCAGTGATTACATACGGGACCGAAACGTGGTCGCTCACAATGGGCCTCATCAGAAGGCTTAAATTCACCCAAAGGGCAATGGAGAGGGCTATGATCGGAGTTTCCTTGCATGATCGAATCAGAAATGAAGATATCCCTAAGAGAACCAAGGCCACCAACGTAGCCCGAAGAGTTGCCGAACTTAAGTGGCAATGGGCAGGGCACAATGCTCGTAGAACGGTAGGCCGATGGGGCCGAAAAGTTCTGGAGTGGCGACCGCGAACCGGAAGACTTTGCGTTCCAACGCAACGTCTTCCGAATCGCGGTCACCACTAGGTAGCCTTCCAAGGCGTCCCACTAGGTGGACCGATGACCTGACGAAGGTTGCGGGGATTCGCTGGGTGCAACACGCACAAGATCAGTCAATGTGGCGACGCCTTGGGGAGTTTATGTCCTATGGAGCCTAAGTCCAGCAGTGGACATCTTTCGGCTGAAATGATGATGACGATAATAAAACCTATACGATTGAGCTGAAATTTTACACACACCTTTGGTTCCGGTGAAAATACACATGACTTGATCCTGCAGCAAAGATCGCCTTCTCACGAGAGAACTCCTCAACGGTTAATAGCGCGGAAAGCGCCAAACTAGGAGCTCAATTGTGGGCGACACAATTCAGATTGCCATCGGCACGCTAAAAAGAAGAATAGCACGGACTCGAAACTTTGTATACGCGTTCAATGTTGATAGATAAACTTAATTTTCTTATTTTCATTTTAATAAAAGCCTAAGTTTTTTTTAAAGTTTTATTTATTAGATTGTAATCTATCCCAAAAATATTTGTGAAAAGGCTGACAATGATGAATAGATGCAATACTGTGAGACTGACCTTCGTTTGAGCCCCGAAATTAAAGAACCCAAGCACCACAGCAAGCAAAAACTTGAACTTGCATTTTAAACTCTAACCTCGTCACAACAGCCACAAGACTTCAAGTCTAACACACAACGCGCTTCTAGATTTAGCTGAATTAAAAATAACTGTAAAGATACAAAATAGTTAAAAATATATAGTTTTTTTAAACGTTAAATACATAGTTGCTTCCGAATATTACCCCTGATGTCCGTTTTTAGTGTCTTTCACCCCACGTCCAATATGTTTGTCGTATTGTGTGGTCTTGAAGTTTCAACGTGTCTTCGTAACATCATTTCCTTTTTTCTTGGTCTTCTCTATGTCATAGTTCTATGTTTGTCTAGTTGAATATATTTACAGAACTGTAGTTGTCTCCGATACCTATTATCCTTTTAAAATAGTCAATGTACCGTCATGTCCACGAACGAAGTGAACACGGAAGTTCGACGGACCTGAACAAAGCGCTATGCTTCCACATTTATTGTACGAACCGCCAGTCTATGGAATTCACTGCCGGCTTCTCTGTTCCCTGATCATTATAATCTGGATCTATTCAAATTCGAGTAATCTTCTAGGCAAGCGTGCTCCACCCTAGGCTGCGTCATCGCTTTACATCAGGCGATTTGCAGCCAAACGCAAGCCTATTCAGATCATTAACCTTTGCCAAATTTTGCTTGACTTGACGTTAAACAAAACAACAGTGCCAACTTGGCCAACAGTTTCCCAAAAGACTTACCTGCAACTTTCCACTATTGTGGGCGATAAAATGGTAACTCGTTGAAAACCGAGGCGTTATCAGCCTGAAGAAATGACCGCCGACTTCCTCAAGGATCCCCAAACTTTGAAAAGGATAGCCTATAATGTTCTCTATGCTGGTACTGAGACCTCATCTCTGTGAGAGGGTGTGAGCTATAAGTATACAGGGTGTAACAGAAAGGGTATAATCATATGGAATACTGTGGTACGGACCATCAAACTGAACAACTTTCTCTATGGGACCACTATCGAAATCGTAAAAAGATAATCATCTGTCCCATACATTGGGTCGAGTAGGTATTGAAATTTTGTATAGGACAGCTGATTATCTTTTTACGATTTCGATGGTGGTCCCATAGAGAAAGTTGTTCAGTTTGATGGGCCGTACCACAGTATTCCATATGATTATACCCTTTCTGTTACACGCTGTATATAGTCTGAGGAAGGATGGAAGCACGGAAAAGTGCGATTCTATGCTGCCAGGTGAGGTTCAACCCTACTCCACCACGCAACCACTGTCTGTAAAAAAAAAAATAGCAATTATCCTATTAAAATTCTCTTTCCTTGTCCCAATTCGTTTCGGGTTGGCGCCATGTCTTGTTTTTCCATACTTCTCTATTACTCGTCATCTCATCAGACACCTCCTTTCGTGACGTATCGTTCTTCACACAGTCCATCTACCGTTTCTTTGGTCTTCCTCTACTCTTATACCCATCCACAGTCATACTCAAAACTCTCCTCACGACATTTTCCTCATTCCTCCGCATCACATGCCCATACCACGACAACTGATTACCACACAACTTTTCAGTCACCGGCGCCATTTTCAGACTTCCTCTTATGTACTCATTTCTTTTTTTATGCATTCGCGGAACTCCACACATCGCCCTTAGCATTCTCATCTCAGCCACATGCAAATGCCTTTCATTCATCCCTTTTGTGGCCCAACATTCTGATCCATACAAGACAGCAGGTCTAACCATTGTTTTAGAAATAATCCTATTAATTCGCCAATTTAATTGTTTCGTCACACAACTTCAAGACCACACCCCTCCTTGTCCCTGTATATGTCCCTCTTCTATTACACACATGTACTAACGTCTTCATGCTGACGTACAGGACAGTGAAGGCAGAGCTCATAGCATGCAGCATGGAGCTACCGGCGAGTCGGCGAGGGAACAGGGGGATGTTGATAGTGGATTTGATGTGAGTATTATCTGTAATTAATTTAGTCTTAATTTATCCCAGAACTGGTATGGAAATGTAATAATGTGTAGCTAGCTACAATATGAATTTCAGCCTATGTTTAAGTATAATGAATGGATTTTTAATTATAAAGGTTTTCGAGTCGCAAAAATTGCGATTCGTAAACCATTCAAATGTTTCCGAAAAGGCCATGATCATTTAACATCTACCATGTACATTTAGTTATCTTTCATTGACTCGAATGTGCCCTGGCGGTTGAAAGAATGTCATGCTCTGCTCACTTAAATGTCTCGCTGATGGTGGCGCGTGTGCCAGATCATTTAGTTCCCTTCAAAATGGTTGAGCTGAATGGTGCTTACGCATGCGTCATGTTCGTGAACGGCCGCTGTCAGTGGGGACTGGTCAGCTCTTAGCTGCCATGGTTTGTTTTATTTTTGAATTGTTGATTAAATCTTCTTGGAATTAATCTTTGAATGGGCAACTACAGCACTTTCACAAGTTATTATGCCTTGTGGCTGTAGCTTCGCTTTCTTTGTTTTTCCTACATTCTAAAGTGCCTGAAGTGTTGGTTGAAATAAATGCATTAAGTTTGACTTTCATCGAGCTCAATGACGTTTAATTAAAAATTCCGACAGCGTAAAAAAATAAAATAAAAAGCATAGAACATAGCGACTTAAACAGTCGGGACCCATTATTGGGACGATTTAAGCCAGTCTATATATGTTAATGGGTCCCGACTGTTAAGTCGCTATGTTCTATGCTTTTTTTTTACGCAGTCGGGTTTTTTATTTTTTTTAATTACCGCTATTTTTTTTTTTTGTTTTTTTATTGAATAATTTTATTTTGATATACCCAGTGTCACTCTCACAGTAAATACGAATCTAATGACACCTCTCAAGCTAAAATCATCGAGCCGTTCAGGCCACAGAGCGTGCCAAACAATTATACATACATACATACATACTCTCGAAAAACATAACCCTCCTTCTGGCGCAGTCCGGTAAAAATGAAAATTATTCAAATCAACGCTTTTTGAATGTCGAAATTATGTAAGACAAACCCAAAACACATTCACTTCACCTTTTTCTCGTATTTTAGCTGGGCAAAGAAGTTTTCGAAATGCCCATAACCAGAAAGGCGTTTTTTACAAGCTTTTATTTAACACGCAATGTTTTTTTAGGTCAAATCTTACAACAGAATTAACAGTTATCCCAACCGATTGAGCTCAAATTTTGCATATTCTTTTAGTTTGGGTGACAATGCATGGTTAGCGAAGTATCGTCATTATAAATCCAATATGGCGGACTCATAAAGGTGGCGGACTTTTATTTTTATGCTCTTCCATGATATGGGTATCAATTAAAAGGGTTTTCTGGAAAGAATATGAAAAAAAAATACGTCACACCTCTATTTAAAAGCTTATTTTAAAAATGTTTTTTTTTTATAGCTTGTTTGCTATGAACTACCATAGACTGTTGATGATAGCCGTGTGGATGTTGGTCTCTGACAAATAAGCCATTGGAGTAGATCTGAAGACGAATAGAAAATAAACGCAACCAATTTTTAATTTCCTCTTATCAGATTATTGAAGACGACGGTCGTGGTTCGCCAGGCAGCACGGAAGATACCGAGAGGCCTCCTTCCACGAAATCAGGAGACAGCGATTATCCGGAGACTTCTACTAAGGTATGGATAGACTACTTAACAAATTATATCAACTCAGTATTTGGCTTCATTGACATTTACTCTTGAGACCTCCTGTTTTGTGAGTGACTGATTAAACAGATTAAATTAATTAAATAACTGAATAAGTGAGTTCCACCTTAATTCACTAATGCAACTGTAACAGTGAATTAAGGTGGAAACGCCGGGGTAGCCCACGAAATTAATTTTTTCTTATGTTTTTGCAATTTGTTAAATATGATTCGCGTCCGTTAAACGTACGTAATTACAGAATTATAATCATTGAAATCAACAATACAACCCTCTAAGTTCATTTAATCATATTCAATAACTATTTCATGAAAAAGTCATTCAATTTGGTTTATTGAGCTTGGAGGGTTGTATTGGTGATTTTAATGATTATAATTTTGTAACTACATACAAGATGGAAGACGGACGGCGCCGCCGAGGCCGGCCCAGAAAGAGGTGGCGAGACGATTTGGACGTGTACCGTGACTACCGCGAGGGCTGGTCCGAGGGGACACGAAAAGAGCACATGGAAGGAATTGGGGGAAGCCTTTGCCCAGCAGTGGGTCAGTACAGACTAGTAAAAAACTACAAACGTGTTACGGTCTCGAATCATATTTTCACCAACATACAACTTGACACTGACCTGGGCGTTTACTATGAAGTCTTCTGTCTTAAAGCAGGAGTAATTCCAGTGTGGAAAAGAGAGAGCTATGCTGGTCGTCTAGCGCCATCTCTTTTCCACACTGGAATTACTCCTGCTTTAAGACGTCATGGTAGGCCACCTGCAAATTGCAAAAAACGTAAGAAAATTTAAATTTCGCGGGCTATCCTTGCGCTTCCATCTTAATGGGAAAATGACTGAATAACTACACTACTCGTATATGAGAATTGGAGCTCGCTTTAACTAAAATGTGTTTATTAATATTTTAACAGCAAGCGTCAACCGACAAAGACACGAGCAGCCCTGAGAGCAACAGCCTGCTCGACCCGTCAGTGCTCTCCGACTTCACCACGCAGGCACTCGTGCTCACCGTGCTTGCTACGCTCGTCAAGTACACTACTGGTGAGTTTTACAGCGAGCATCAACAGACATACGAGAAGCCCTGAGAGCGACAGTCTGCTCGACCCGTCAGTGCTCTCCGACTTCACCACGCAGGCACTCGTGCTCACCGCGCTTGCTACGCTCGTCAAGTACACTACAGGTAAGTGTTACAGCGAGCATCAACAGACACAAGAGCAGCCCTGAGAGCAACAGTCTGCTCGACCCGTCAGTGCTCTCAGACTTCACCACGCAGGCACTCGTGCTCACCGTGCTTGCTACGCTCGTCAAGTACACTATGGGTGAGTGTTACAGCGAGCATCAACAGACACACGAGCAGCCCTGAGAGCGACAGTCTGCTCGACCCGTCAGTACCTACTCAAGTTTATCTATTATCAATTGTATCTCAACAGTAATTGAGTGCAAAATAGCGTGCATGAGATGACAGCGTAGCGTGTGTTTTTATTTGTTGAAAACAAGTCTGCTCGACCCGTCTGTACGCGAGAAATTGCTCATATATTAATAGAATCATTCGTATTACGACTATAAAACAGTTGAACATAGCTTATAAGAGATGATTCCATGTGACGTGTGATTGACCTATGTTTTTGTTCCAGATGAGGATGAAATAAGAATTCTTTACCAGTATTTGGCAGAGGGATCGGTTGTATTCCCTAAAGTATTTCCAGTTATGTAAGTATTACTTGCTCATAGCTGAGTCATAACTGTCCCCCAAGATCTTTAGAAACCCAAATTAGATAAATCCGAGTCATATATTTGGTGCAAAATTAAATATTGCTATCGTTTAAAATGAAAAGCTTTTTTCTGTTGTAAGTTTGAGTTTTAGATGACATTTAGGTTCCACATGAAGCTTAATTATAACATTGATAGGCAGAGCGGTTCTAGGTACCAACATTTTGTATGAGTAATTCGTTTTTTTTTCACTTTTTTTTTGTACTCTATATTGCCACACCTTTTGCCGAATATAGTCGTGATGTTAATATGTTTTTCAAATTCTCCTAAATACCTAATCAAAGTCCTTTTCACCAACAGTCACAGTCTGCTAGACATGAAGATCAACCACGTGCTGATGCACTGCCACGATCAGCTAATACTGAGCGCGGTGCAGAGTATTATACAGGTAAATACTAAGATTTTTGAAACACATTTTTTTTGTTCTTTTTGTTTTTTTAAATAAAATAGAATGCCCCACACTAGGAATTTCTCCTGTATCGTGGGTACGTTTACAAACATTTAAACTCACATGCGAAAACATCTAGACTCTGAACACGGAAGTAAACGTAACGTCTCCGTCGATTTTGAGGATAATGAGTGGGTGGATTTTCAAAATCGGTTCAGTAGATCCAGAGATTACCCCCTACATACAAACTTACAAACAAATTTTACCTCTTTTTTTATAAGTATACTAGTAATACATTATCGTGATTACTCGTGACTTTTTTCTGCCCCTATCATCCCCTGGTTCGAGCCCCACGTGATTAAATGTCCCCTTTGTTGTACAGAATACGTAGTTGACGGTTATGGGTATAAAGGTGTAACAAGATCCTTAACGAAGCCGAAAGGCACTTGTTCTCCCCGTCATTGCGAATATTTTTTTGTTCTAGACCATACCTGGGAACCTTCTAGTTACGGAGATATTGGGGGTCAAAGTTCCAACTTTTTCACAAGTTTTTTCTTAAATAAATGTCTTTAATGTTAGATTTTTACTATTCAATGCATCCATCAGCACAATGTTTTGAGTGCGTTACATTGAGTCGTAAAGTAAAACGTGTTTTTTTTCCCCAAAAAAAGTCGTTTCCCAGCAATAATTTTTGCTATAGAATGCTTGGTAGACGGCTTCGTGAAAGGTCTTGTTATATATTTTACACTGACTCTAAATAACTATTATAATATCTCGTTTCTCCTCAGAATATGATAGCTAGTGAAGACGCGAGTCAACAACAGTTGCATTATATGCAGAGTTGCGGCTTTGGCGGGCTGTGGAGATTCGCTGGACCATTCACTAAGGTTTGTATTATTACTAGTAGGTATAGACTCTTTATGACCTTAAGGGCCCTCCTCACTCGGGCGGGAGGAAACGCCCGGGTGCTACCATTGCTCAGATCGACCGGAGGACACGGTGGAGCACACGGTGGAGATCTGCCCCGCGTGGGCGGAGCACCGCCGTGTCCTCGTAGCGGCGATCGGCGGCGGCGACCTCTCGCTTCCGGCCGCGGTTCAATCCATGGTCCGGAGCGAGACGGAATGGGACGCCGTCACCTCCTTCTGCGAAGCAGTCATGTTAGCGAAGGAGGTGGCGGGACGTGAGAGGGAGAGAACCTCACGTCCCAGCCGCCGCGGGAGACGCACCGGGCGTCGGTGCTGGCCACCGTAGGCGCGGGCCTGTGGACGGTGAGCTATGGGCTAGCTCGCCGTCCGTCCGTCTTATGACGACAGGCCGTGTCGACGGCACAAGAGTGTTCCACGCGCGCCTCAAAGAGATGTCAGCAAACAGGAAGGGCTCCGAAAGGACCGATGCCTGCCAGGGTTGCGGAACTGTTCGAAACAGATACCGCGGTCCCGGAACACAAAGGGCGATGAAGGAACTTGGATGGGTTTTAGTCAGTAAAAGTCTGACACTCCCTCCTGCTCAGCCCAGCGGGAGGGGTTACTTGATGATTTACCAAAAGAAAAAAAAAATGGCCCTCCTCACCGAAGAGTGCAGCTCCCTTTAGACTCGTTTTTGGAAATGAATAAATAAGAAAGAAAAAATATTTATTAGTCGCAGGGCGTGTATACAAAATAAAAAAAATAAAAAAATAAAATGAGATACAACAGGTCGGAATAAGAAACAGTTCACAGTTTGCACGTCGTGACTGCGACAAGCATGATGACAGCATGATGCTGTGCTATGGGGGGCCCACAGCACAGCGCTGGTTTTCAGTGGTCACCCGTGAAAAACCTACGGAAGCCAAGACAGCATAAATAAACAGTGCCTGGATGATAATATAAAACAACTCGTGGCAAAATAATAACAACCGCTCGGGTCGATCTTTAGGTTAAGCCGTGCTTGCCTAGGTTGGTCTGTGGATGGGTGACCGCCCATTACATACCGAGTTTCCTCCGTACCTCGGAAAGCACGCTAAGCCTTTGGTCCCGGCTGTCATATATAGATCTTTGACAGTCGTTACAGGTAGTCAGTGCCGAAAGTCTGACAACCAGTCTTACCAAGGGGTATCGTATTACCCAGTACTAACTGGGTTGTGGACGTCAGATAGGCAGTCGCTCCATGTAAAATATACACCGTGTTCCGGACGATATACATAAACTTCGACCGGATGTTCAGACCAAGGAAATAATCATTTTTCATTATTGACACTTTAATGAATTCTTATTATTTATTTTTTGTTAATTTTCATACAAACTAAATACCTTGACGTAAATCGCACGATATGCATGCCTCTTTAATTTTATTTATAATTAGGCTACCATAATTATCCTAACTCATTCTGCCGTTTCGACTTTAGTAACAAACATTCAATCTCAAAACGATTGAATAAAAAAATAGAAGGGCAGCTCACCACGCAATCTGGGGACCACTCTTAGAACTCGGGTACATTCGTAAAAATCTTAAAATACACTCTCAAAAGATAGGTCAAATTAAGATAAAAGGTAATCACTGCATATTTTTTTAAGTTGTATTTGGCTAGAATAACAATTTGTAACCATACTTATCGCGTGGTTAAAATCAGAACTAACGCCACCAACTTATTTTTTTCCATACATTTCACAAATGTTTACCAACAGCGCTCTCCTGTCAACCTCAATGGAGCGTCAAAAGATCCATAGACCACTAGGATAGACAAATAGTCAGCCGTAATGTCATTCAAAACTATTTTCATTATTATTCAATCCATTATACCTTTTATTTTATTACATGTATGTAGAATTTAAGAACTGTCTAGGTATTTAGACTACGGAGCCCGCACTTGCATAACCCATTACATTGTCTTATGGTTTTGGTCGGCTTATTAATGGCGCAATTACACTAGTCATTGCAATGAATGGATGAATACATATAAGCTTACAATTGCGAGAAAACAAACTACAATGATGCTGGACGAGTATGAAGAAGGGCGCGTTCATTTACACTTGGCCGTTTGACGAATTCCTTAGGCAATCAAATTCGGGCAAACGACCATGTGAATATGTGAATCATCAACTTTCGAAATCAAGTAGGGAACCAGTGTAATTCCTCCATGGACTAGGCAAAAATACAACATTATTACGAAGTTATTAAGTCATAAGTCATTTAATCATTTGTTAACACAGGTACAATAAATAGTTGTTATAAAACATTACAAGCGCGCTATGTTATGCCCGAAGGCGTACAAATATTCATATAGGTCATTGACATTAAAATTTATAACCTTAAAAATTGTATTATTGGAATGCATATATTAAAGTATTAATTGATTTTGACAAAAAATAAAAAACAAAGAAAATTAAATAAAAATATATAAATGTCAAAAAGTCAGTGTAATTAAGTCAAAATTCAAATTATGTTTAAGCAAAATAAAAATAAAAAGAGAAGACAATTATTAAAATAATACAAAAATGTCACGTGAATAATGTCAAATTGAATCGGACTTAAAGACAACTACCTACTACTATGGTCAACAGTCATTACATTTTGTCTGTTAAAAATTCCGAAATGTTGTAATATGCTTTATTCAACAGCAAAGATTTAAGCCTTTTCTTAAATAATAGTATGTTCAAATCCTTAATTGAACTTGGTATGTGGTTGTATATGATTGGCGCCATGCAAAAAACACTTTTATGCATCAGCGCTGTGTGGGACCTTTTTACGCACAAGTTATTGTTCTGTGGTCGAGTTCGTGTGTTATAAAATGATATTTTGTCAAACAGGTCTAGGTTGGTCTTAACAAATACAGCTACCTCAAAAATATATAAACACGGAAATGTCAACAATTTGTATTTGATAAAGAATGGCTTACAAGAATCTGAATTGTGGAGTCTGAACATTGATCTAATGCACCTTTTTTGTGCTTTAAAAACTAATTCCCTGTTGGTCGAGTTACCCCAAAAAATGACCGCATACCTCAATACTGAACTCACCAAACCATGATATGCTGTGACTAAAGCATCGATGTTAATCACTGGGGTCAGTTTGAATAGGGCATAGGCTGATTTGCTAATTCGTTTAATTAGCTCCTCCGTGTGTGCTTTCCAGTCTAATTTTTTGTCAATAGTTAAACCTAGGAATTTTGATGTCTCAACTTGTGTTATAATTTTATTGTCATAGTATACTGTCATATTGGGATTCGCACGTTGGCTAAACATCATTAATTTCGTCTTATCAATATTTATTTTAAGATTATTATTATCTAGCCATTTCACTATCGAGGTTATTGTCTGAGTGACAACGTCGTTGTGGTTTCGATCATCAGTACTCTTAATGGTCACAGTGCTGTCATCAGCAAACAGTGACATAGGGTGACTTGTTACTTTTGGAAGATCATTTATGTACAGTATAAACAGCGGAGGGCCTAAGACGCTGCCTTGGGGTACTCCATAAGCCACCGTGCGAAGGCTAGACTTATAGGTACGTTGGCATTTGGTATTGGGATCTATGTCGGTTACTTCAACGTACTGTTTCCTGTTCCGTAAAAAAGAATTTATTAAGCTGAGTATGTTCCCTCTAATACCGTATGCATCCAGCTTATTGAGCAAGATATTGTGATCGACATAATCAAATGCTTGTGTCATGTCACAATAAATTGAACAAACAGGTATTCTTTTGTCAACATTCGAAGTTACATTGTTCAAAAAGTCGTATATTGCCATATTGATGGTTTTATTTTTTCGGAAGCCTTTTTGTTCATCGGTTAAGATGTTACTTTTATCCAGATATTTAAACATTTGAATATAAATATATTTTTCAAATATCTTTGATATTACTTTGATATTACTCAACATACGCGCTGTGATCAGTGGCAGACGTGGTTTTTGTTATTTCTTTTGCTATTTGTCTTTTTTTTTTGAGCCTTAATTTGTGCAATATTGACTGATAATGTGACTTGAAATTATGTACAACAAGGACTAAAGTGGTGTGAACTATTTTGGTGAAAATAATACGCGGGAGCGACATCGCGCCGTCCGAGAACGCCGAGGTAGGCTCCTCCTCACCTTGAGTGAAAGAGACGGGCTGCGAAAAATAAATAATTCGTCTCTTTCGCACCGCTGTGAACCGCGAAGTGCTTGGCGGTTTGATCATCAAGATTTGAATTTTTGTTCGCGATACCAATAAAGATGCCTAATAATTGCGGTGCTTGTGGTTCGGGCATAATTGATGATTACATGGTGTGTACCAATGATAAATGCATGAAAAGGTATGATATAGCCTGTCTCGAAATAAACAAGGATGCGTTTAAGACATACACCCAGACATATATAAAGAAATGGTTATGTCCGGAATGTATCTGTGCTAAGCCAAAACGAGGCAACAACGAAACCCCGGTCCGCATTAACATACCTAACGTTAGTGCAACCACTCCGGTAAACAATGTAAGCAGTCAGCGCGGAAGTCAGACTCAATATTCACCCATAACTATGGATTCTGATTCCCTACTACTCGAAGAATTGAAAGAATTTAAAGCTGACATGATAGTTCGCATGGACAGCCAGGCAAATGCAATATCACTTCTAATAAATCAATTTTCCCAAACAAAAACCGAGTTGGGCAAGATAATAAAAATGATGGGGGTGCTCGAAGAAAAAGTGGAGGCTAGGTTAACTCAAAACAACCAAACCCACGAAATAGCAGCTGATATTCCCCGAACTCCTCCTTCTGCATCTTCTTTTGCCGAGGTTGTCGTAAGTCGACAGAATAATTCCAACGTTTCCAATAAAACGCTTCATACCTACATCAAAACGCAAAAGTTAAACAAAAGTGGGGCCACGAAGTCTACCGAAATTTTACCGGAAAAATCTTTGTGTAGTACTAGCTCACTGGCGACTAGTGAACCACCTAATGATGAAGCGGAGAAGATCGAATCAGAATGGACGACTGTTCGATATAAAAAAAATAGCAGGCAACAAAAAGAGGTCAGAGTGGGAACTAATACGGAGTTAAAGGCAATTCAAGTTAGTGATCGTAAAAAATATCTACATGTTTGGCGACTGCATCCGGATACCACTTGTGAAGCCATAGCCGATCACGTGAAAAATGTATGTGGCTCAGATGTTCAAATTAAAATTGACAAAATCAAACACAAAATCGAGAGAGATTATTCGTCGTTTGTTGTCGGAGTGCCGGAAAAGTGTTTCGACAAGTTGAACCAGGCCGAAATCTGGCCAATGAATGCTGAGTTCAGTGAGTGGATTTGGTTTCGGAACTCAAACAGAACAAAACCAAACATATTATAGTCATAACATCGATATATTCTATCAAAATGTACGAGGTCTACGAACTAAACTAGATGAGTTCCGAACCAACATTGAGGCATTCAATTTTGATTTATTGGCAGTAACGGAATCTGGTTGCAATAATTCCATAGAAGATCCTGAAATAATTCCTCCGGGCTATCAAATACTACGTTGCGATCGAGCGGATGGTCGGAAGCAGGGAGGAGCGTTTTTAGTGGCCACACACCGATATGAGCTGCGACAAATACAAATCGCGGACGCGTCGATAGACACCTGCGTCTTTGAAATGGTTAGTGCAACGGTTTATTTCAAAAACAGATTTTTGTTTTTATGTTGTGTTGTTTACATACCACCAGGGAGTTCTGAGAATGACTACTTGACTTTATTTAGGTTAATAGAAAAATTATGTGATAGATATGGAGAAATAATTGTTATTGGTGATTTTAATTTGTATTCGTGTCCTGTAAATGTTAAAAATTATTATGAATGTTTTGTGTCCTATTGCGAATTCACTCAGAATAACACAGTACCAAACTACCTAGGTCGTCAGTTGGATTTGGTTCTGAGCACAGGTTTTAGCAGGGAGGTGTCGGTAGTGGCGGCCGGCGATGCGCTCGTGCCGGTCGACGCGCATCACCCGCCGCTTGCGGTCAGCGTGCAGTGTGCGCGCTCGCGTCCCGCACCCGCCGCCTCCGCCCCGCCCGCGCCCTCTGCCAGCGGCAGACCCGCAGCGCGTAGTGTTAGGCCGCAGTGGAACTTTTATCGAGCCAACTACGAGTTGTTATATTCTATGCTGACTTCCACTGATTGGAGTATGATTTACGACATGCATGATTTGGAGGATATGTTGAATATTTTTTATGATAAACTGAGTAATATTTTAGATAGTTGTGTACCTCGGAAAAAGCTTAAACGTGAAAACTCACGATATGTCTATCCCGAATGGTACACCGCAGATATTATAAGAGATATAAATAATAAAGCTAGATTTCATAAAACTTTCAAAAAAACAAAGCTGGATAGCGATTATTCCAAATTTTCAAAGTACAGAGCTCGTATTAAAAAATCTATAGAAAATGCACACAAAGAACACAAGTTTAAAATACAAAATCAATTTTCAAAAGACCCAAAATCATTCTGGCGGTACATTAGGTCCAAACGAAGTAGGTTAAACAGGCAAATTATTATAAAGAATGGTCAACATCTTTCGGATGAGGAGTGTGCTCAACAATTTGCGTCATTTTTTGAGTCTGTGTACAATAAAGAGCGACCGCGGCTGGAGGCGCGGGCAGCGGGGGCGGAGGCGGAAGCGAACAGTGCTCGAGTGCACATCGAGACCCTCAGTCTTCAAGACGTAAGGGAAGCGCTCATAAAGCTCAAGCCAAAGCGCTCATCTGGCCCCGATGGCATTCCAGCTTTTCTGTTTCGAGACTGTGGCAGGGTGCTGGCGGAGCCGCTGCATCATATCTTTAATACTTGTTTAAAACAAGCAACGTTTCCGCCTAGATGGAAAATCACGCGAGTGATTCCGGTTCCCAAGGGCAAGTCAGGTCCAGATGTAAGTGGCTACAGACCGGTGGCAGTGTTGTCGACACCTGCCAAAGTGTTCGAATCTGCCATCCAACGCTGCGTGCAGGCTCAAGTGAGCGCACAGCTATCGGACGCGCAGCACGGGTTCCGGCCGGCGCGCAGCACTGCCACTAATCTACTTAACTTCATGGCGAGGGTGGTGCCAGCCGTCGATGCTGGTGTGCAGGTAGACGCGGCATATTTTGATTTTAAGAAGGCGTTTGATACCGTCGACAACGACGTACTGCTACTGAAGCTGGCAAAAATAGGTTGCACTCCGCACCTCTTACAGTTCTTCGCCAGCTACTTGAAAGACCGACAGCAGTACGTTAACTACAACGGGTTCGAATCTGAGCCATACTACACCAGGTCAGGCGTGAGCCAGGGCAGCAATTTGGGTCCTCTCGAATTTATTTTAACGATAAATGACTTACCAGACGTAGTTAAACATAGTTTATGTTTATTGTTTGCAGATGACCTCAAATTGCTGCTCGAGGTCAGGGGTGAGTCGGACTGTGCGAAATTGCAGGAAGACATAGATAGAGTGGTAGAATGGAGCAATAAAAATAAACTCTATTTCAACACAGCGAAATGCTCAGTGATGACATTTACGCGCGCGAAGACTGCCTTAGCCTACGAATACAAAGTAGAGGAAGCGCCGATGCAGCGAGTGTCTCAGGTACGAGATCTAGGAGTACTGCTTACCCCGGATCTAACTTTCCGGGATCATATAGTTAAGATTTGCAAGAAGGCTTACAGAAACCTGGGTTTCGTGCTGAGACAGTCGCAGGGATTCACAAACCTTACCACGCTCAGAGTGCTGTATGACGCTTTGGTAAGGAGTCACTTGGAACACAGTGCGGTGATTTGGGCTCCTCATGAAGCGAAATACAATGTCATGCTGGAGCGAGTACAGAATAAATTTACTAGACACTTGTATTTCAAACTTTATGGGGTTTACCCATTTTACCCGCTGATGTATCCTACACTGTTTGTACTGGGTATGGTGGGGTACAACGAACTCAGAGTGCGCAGAGAATTTACGCTCGCGGCGTATGCGCTAAAGCTCCTGCGTGGAGTAGCACATAATCCGGGTGTGCTGCGGCACCTGAAGCTGTGCGTGCCAGACCGGTACGTGTGGAGGCGGCGGCGACCGCCACTGCTGGCCGTGCCGGCTGGCAAAACTAACCTGCTGTCAAAGACACCCCTCACCCGCACAATATGTGTACTAAACAAAGTGCATGAGAGGATTGATATATTTTCGTGCAATCTGAGTGAGTTCGCAAGAGTTTTGTTGAATATTGTCAGTTATATTTAAATGTTAATATTCTGTGATAGGTCTGATTTTGTATTTTAGGTTAAGATTTTATATTTAAAAAAAAAAACCACTGTTTGCAATCCACTATTGTATTGGGGTAATCCTGTAAAGATAGTGTGTGTAAGTTTAATAAATAAATAAATAAATAAATTACAGGCACAAGCGCTACGGGTCTATAAGACTCCATGCATTGCTTGTCATTTTTTTTAAATAACGGTTTTATTATAGCTGTTTTTAGGTAGGTCGGGTAAGTACCATGTGATATGCACAGATTAAGAATATGGCTCAAATGTCCACTAATGCAATTTGCTACATGTTTAATTACTTTGGTAGAGATGCCATCATTACCTACACTGCCGCAATTCTTCAAAGTCTTAATAATAGCACTAATATCATTTTCATTGCTCGGTGCCATAAACATCGAGCTACTATTCTTTTCTATATAAGAAGTCACTTGTACGCCGCAATTTGCTACAGGTTGTATTTTATCTATGAAGAAGTCGTTAAATGCGGTCGCTATATCTGGTGGATGTGTCACTTTTTTATTTCCTATTTTAATGCTATTGACTAAATTATTATTGGGCGCATTACATTTAGTTTGGTTAATTATTTCCCATGTAGTTTTAGACTTGTTAGATGATGCTTTGATCTTGTAGTTATTCTGAGCACGTTGCGTTAATTTAATTATTTTCTTATAAATTGCTGAGTACTTTTTAAAGGTTGTTTTGTCTTGTTCATTGTGGTACAGTCTGTAACGCCACAGGAGGTCTCTTTTTTTCTTACTGCATGTTTTGATACCTCGAGAGACCCATAGTGGTCTTTTGTGTAATCTTATAGTAATACGTTTATAGGGAAAACATAGATTATATAGAAGAGTAAATGTCTCCAAAAAATTATTATAGGCTGTGTTCGGATCATCAACCTGATATATTTCCGAAAAGGAAACACTTTGCAAACAATCCCTAAATTTATTCATGTTAACTAGATTATAGTCACGACGTTTGATATACCAATGCTTCATTATACTTATTCTTTTGATTATTCACTATACGATGCTCCTCACACATGCTAGCAGCAACTGTACTCAATGGAATTGTGGTAGCCTCTATCATCTCTGCACACCTTGACTCTACATTTGTCGTGTAGTATACTTCACCATAATACAAATAAGATTGGTAAACAAATAAAATGCACAACTATTCACAAAAAAACCACATCAAAATTTTTATTGATCAAGACAGAGAAGTGACAATAGAAGTGATCAGGTGTATGCCTTGGGATTTTCTGTAGTGGTAGGCATGCAAACCATATCGTTTCCATACTAGCCTATGGGATGCACCCACCGATTGTCCTAAAGCGTCTCGTCGAGAGTTGGGATCATGAATAATAAGGTCCATTATTCTGTTTTCTTGAGTGACGCTCAAATTGATTGCTCGTCCAGGGCGGCGTGGTCTAATTCCGATCTCATAAAATCTCCTGTGTATGTTAATAAATGTTCGTATTATCAGGAACGCGCCGCTGGTACTGTCGTACAGCCGCTGTAGCATTTCCGTCACAGAAACCGTAGACGAAGTGAATATCCGCTTGGCGTTGCGCCGAATACGGCATAGTGAATGTTGTATTCAAAATAATTGATTAAATTAATCGGAAACCCAATAGCAAATTACAATAAACTACAAATCTGATAGTTAAAATCATGCACGACAAATAACAACTTATGTATCCATGGAGACCAGTTTAATCTCCGTTATCAAAAGTGATCGTACTTCTTCGCTATCTCTCGGGTTCCTCTCGTACGTCGTACTTGCACTAAGCGGCAACATAGGCCAAATTAATACCCTTTCATACTGCATAGCTCAATTAAATTTCATTAAATCAAATTACAAATATCTTTGTAACGAAGCCTTTTTAAGTACTACTCTCATTGTTGTATTTGATTTGTAAAAGCTACAGAAGCGTTTGCCAAAGTTTATGGATAACGTGAAGAACACGGTGTATATTCAGCTGCTTCAGGTTAGACTGGAAGCCGACCTCAACATAGTTGGAAAAACGCTAGGCAGACGATGAACTATGAGAAATCTAAAATAAAATTGTTCCCTCCAGAACCAATGCACAGCAGAGAGCAGCGAGCTGTTCGTGAACTGCCTCGAGGCGATGGTGGAGACCTGCCTGCCGGGTGGGGACGAGGCCCTCACCAGGGCGCCGCCGCCAGACCCCGACCATCCTGACCCCAGCGACGCGCACCGGTACCCTGGTGAGTGCAGGTAGCGACCATCCCGAGCGACAAATGCCTAGTGTAGCACCTTAAGCCATTTATAACCAGTCTTACCAAGGAGTATCGTATTATCCAGTACTAACTATTGCCCGCGACCTGCGTTCGCGTGAATTTTATTAAGCTTTTAATTTTTTGCACGGAACCCTAAACTTCATTTTAAATAAAAACCTAAGTTACTCCTTATGCCATCAGCTATCTGCCAGTAAAAGTCCCGTCAAAATCGGTCCAACCATTTCGGAGATTAGCCGAAACAAACAGACAGACAGACAAAATTTAAATAACTGTTTTATTTTTTGTTGTAAGTACTGCTTATGCATTCAGTAAAAAACTGTTATTTTGATATTACAAGCAGACACTTCAATGTTATATTATTTGTATGGATCATCTCAAACCTTTGGTACCAGCAATGGCAGCTTGGGCCAGTGGGATATATATTTTGTTTAGTTGTCGCTTTGTCTATCCAAAATGTATATCTCGCTGGACCGGTTGCCCACTATCGTCGCGCGGCGTTATCTGAAGACGAGGGGTTTCTTGAAGATTTTTTTGGTTTATTATCGTGAATGGTGACATTTAATGATTTTCATGGACATTTATTCTGTAAAGTATTATTCATTTTATTTAATTACCAGCTGCTGCCCGCGACCGACCGACAGACAGTGACAATTTTTTTTTAAATGTTTTTTTTTTTTTTTAAATTTCGGATTTGGTCATCTACGCCCACTTGAAAGATTCACCCTGTATACGGTACAGCCACCAAAGGAGATAAGTAGCCAGGGTCGTCGGATATAGTTGAAGTGTTGTAAATTAGTCAAAATAAAATTAAGAAATATGCACGGTTAAATAAAATCATTAAAAAATGCAATATATACAAGAAACAACAAAAGCACTATTCCAAAAATATTCAATTAAGGAAAGAACGTGTTTCTCTTGTTAATAAATTAAATAACTATCAGATTAAATTGGAAGATAGTATAAATATTTATGAAATTGACACTCAGCGCTTACAATCAGAAATACAGGCTCTGAATAAGTCACTAAAGTCATTATATAATAAATATGAAAGCTCTGAAAATCAAATTAAAGAGCATATTCTTGCTACAAACGAACTGGTAGACCAAGTGGACTTGCTGACTCTCAGCAACACTCTGTGTACATGTCAGAGGGAATCCAGTCTTGATGCCCTCCAGCCTGAGGTAACGGAGGACCCGTCCCTAGCTGTGAGTGCTCAGGAATGTATTATCAGCCAAGATTCAGTACCTGACATTATTCATCATAATTTACAGCCGGAGGTTAGGCATTTTGTCTCACCTAGTAGTCTTGATTGTAATCATTCAGTTATGTTCTCTGATAGTATAGGTAGAGGGCTAGGGAAATTGATCAGTAATAACCTGAGTTATTGTACCCAAAATTACTGTATGCCAGGGTCGACCTACAAACAGGTTATGGCATCGGTAACTAAAAATGTTTATAATCCTAATACTACCATTACTATATGTGTTGGTAATAGTTCTAAGATTAAAAAGGAAGACATCACTGACTGTGTATCAGAGTTGTTGAAGTTAAACTGTAGTAAAATCATATTGTGTGCTTTTCCATATTTTGAAAATTTAAGTAGTAGAAAAAACAATTTTATACATACGCTAAATAATCATGTACATTTTTTAGTAGGTCACTATAGTGACAGACTTATATATCTGGATATCAACACTATTGTTGGTAAACTTAAGTCGACACGGGGTAAGGTGTATCTACCTGTTAGATGTAGACACAAAATAGCTAGGCTATTAGCTTTTAATATTCACTCAGACATATGTAGTATGTCGAAGTTTGGTTATATTATTAATACTGCGACTATTAGTGATAATACTAATGTACAGGTGACCTTAAATGAGTATAGCATTAGTGCTATAAATGTTTACAAACATTGTACTGAGGAGTATCCATGTGTCACCGTGGCAAATTCTCAATTAGGGTGTAGTAGTGATAGGGTCTTGTTATCTGGGGATGGCACCAGAGTCTCCGGCCTCACTCCAGATATTAGTAGTAATTTAAACTAGGAAGTGAGACAACAGATGGTACCATTAACAATATTGTTAATCCTACCAACAGCAAGGTACCTTCTTGCACTCAATTAGTTAGTAAAAAAGGGCCTCAGCAGAACACCTTAAAATTATTCCACCAAAATATCCAAGGCATTTCTTCGAAATTATTAGAAATTGAATTGTTTTTAGAAAAAAGTATGTTTGATATTATTTGTTTTACTGAACATTGGCTAAAGGATTACCAAATGCTTATTAATTATGATAACTATACGGTGGGTAGCTGCTTTAACCGTAAATCTATGCTGCGTGGAGGTTCCCTAATATTATTAAAAAAATGTGTTAAATATAAGCAACGTAATGACATAGTAGGTCTCTCGGTTGAACATTGCGTCGAACTGTCCTGTGTTGAGCTGGATAAGCATGTAATTATGTGTGTGTACAGACCCCCAAATTATCAAAACTTTTCCTTATTTGAATCAATAATGGAAGATGTCCTGGCAAAACTTTCAGCCAGTAATAAATCTGCAATTGTTTGTGGTGATTTCAATATCAATATTTTAGAAGAAAATTCCAATAGCAGTCGGTTATTAAATCTTTTTAAATCATTTGACCTGACCAATATTTTTATAGAACCTACTAGAGTCACTCCATCTTCTGCTACTTGTATAGATAATGTTTTCTGCGATTGTGATTACTTAGATAAAGCCATATTAAATTGTCTCCCGTCTGACCACAGTGGACAAACTGTAACTTTTAGGTGTAACACACCATTGCAAAAAGTTCTGATTAAATTTAGACCTATAACTACTAGCAAATTAAATAGGTATAATATTTCCCTACAGAACAAGTTAAATGTTATGAGCCATCATATGGACGATATTAATATAAATCAATTGTATGATAATTTCTTTTCAATAGTTCGAACTGAATTCAACAAAACATTTGAAAAGAAGACAAAAAGTATTTGCCCTAAATTTATATTTAGTGATTGGGCTACTAAAGGTATCAGGAAAAGTAGGGAAAGACTATTTGAGCTTTATGGCCTTAAGCCTTACATAAACACTGAAACTTTCAACAAGTATGTTACTAAGTATTCAAACATTTTTAGAAATACATGCAAGGTTGCTAAAGCCCTGCACATTAGCAACAAGATCAAAACAGCAGAAAATAAAATAAAGACTGTTTGGAAAGTCATAAATAACGAGACAAACAGGAAGAAAATACGTAACACTAGCTACACATTAGATACAGCATGTGGTCCTAAAAGCTCTAATTTGGAAGTAGCTCAAGAATTTGTAAACTTCTTTACCGATATCCCGTTAAAAACTACGGAAGCTCTAAATTCCTCACCTGAAGTCTCAATTGGTTTATTAAGGGCCAACGTGTCTGGATGCCCGGCTGAATTTTAATTTAAACACATAAACCCTGTGATAGTTATCAAAGCTTTCCGGCAAATAAAAATCAAAGTGACCGAAGATCTATGGGGAATGTCTATCAAAGTTTGTACATCCATAGTTGAGACTATAGCACCTTACTTAGCTTTAATTTTTAATTTGTGTGTAGACCAAGGAGCTTTCCCTGATTTAATGAAATACAGTAAAGTCATACCACTTTTCAAATCCGGGGATAGTAAAGATACTAATAATTATAGACCTGTATCCGTGTTGCCAGTTTTTAGCAAGGTTTTTGAAAAGGTAATGCTGAATCAAATGCTTAATCATTTTAACACCAACAAAATCCTACACGATCAACAGTATGGTTTCACCAAGGGACGTTGTACGACTGACGCCGGTGTAACCTTATTAAAGCACATATTTACTGCATGGGAAGAGTCCCAAGACGCCATAGGAATTTTTTGTGATCTCTCCAAAGCGTTTGATTGCGTAAATCACGACACATTACTTTTGAAACTTGAGCATTACGGACTAGGAAAACTTGCACTTAGTTTGGTAAAATCTTATTTGAGTGATAGACCTCAACATGTTCAAATAAATGGTATCAATTCACAGGGTTTAAAAGTAAAAATGGGGGTTCCGCAAGGCTCAATATTGGGTCCTTTCCTCTTTCTAGTATACATAAATGATCTACCTTATTTACTGAAAAACCAACCTCAAAATATGGTGTTATTTGCTGATGACACTTCTCTAATTTTTAAGATAAATAGACGGGCCCAAATTCTAGATGACGTGAATAATGCCCTACTTCAGGTTCAAAATTGGTTCACAGCAAACAATTTAGTATTAAACGAAAAAAAGACCAAATGCATTAGATTTGCTTTACCGAATGTTAAAAGTAGTGATTGTGATATAATATTGAATAAAGAGAAACTTGAATTCGTAGATAAAACGGTTTTCCTGGGGATTACGCTTGATTCAAGGCTACAATGGAGTTCTCATTTAATATCTCTTGCCGGGCGGCTAAGTTCAGCAGCATATGCTATTAGAAAAATCCGTCAATTTACAGATGTTGATACCGCTAGACTGGTCTATTTTAGTTACTTTCATAGTATAATGTCTTATGGCATTTTGTTATGGGGACGAGCTGCAGATATTCAGTCAATATTTATTCTGCAAAAAAGAGCCATCAGAGCTATATATAATCTTCGTAGGTGCGATTCTCTAAGGGAACTGTTTAAGGACATTAACATCATGACGGTACATTGTCAATACATCTACGAAAACATAATGTACGTAAGAAAAAATCTGCATCTTTTTGGTAAAAGAGGTGACAGACACAGTTACAGTACTAGAAATAGAGACCAATTAGTTCAGCCGGGCTTCAGACTCGCTAAAGTAGATTCATCATTCATGGGGTACTGTTTGAGATGCTATAATAAAATTCCACAAAGTATTCTTGAACTCAATGAGACGAAATTTAAAACATGCATTAAACGCACACTATGTAAGCAAGCATATTACAAGTTGGACGATTATATCGCTGACAAAAATGCTTGGCTCAATGCCGGTCCTGCTCCACAAGGACAGGGACGCATAAATTGATAACATTAAATAGTATTGTTGGAGCTGCTGAAGATTGTACAACTATCTTTGCATTGTATAGATTCAATATCTTTAGTATTATATAAAGCCCATATTGTGTGAGTGCTATGTACTAAAGAGCTATCGTTCACTGGAAACCTACGTCCTTTCCCGACTTGAATGTGCCCTGGCGGTTGAGAGTATGTCATGCTTACTCAATGTCTCGCTGATGGTGGCGCGTGTGTCGGATCATTTAGTTCCCTTCAAAATGGTTGAGTTGAATGGTGCTGATCCATGCGTCATGTTCGTGAACGGGCGCTGTCAGTTGTGACTGGTCATCTCTTAGTTGCCACGGCTTATTTGAATTTTTTTTCAATTGTCTTTTTTGTGTTTACTATGGACACTTTTAACGTGCACATCTTGCTACATCGTTCTCACATAATGTACCATCTCAATATGAATGATGTAACCAAGGTTTTGTAACAATATGCTGATTTAAAAGAGTGTCCATGGAGTTTCTTGCCCGTTCTTCTCCATAGAGATCTACGCTAGGGAATGGGCAACTACAGTACTTTCACAGTTTTTATGCCTTGTGACTGGGACTGTAGCTACATTTCATTGTTATCTTTGTTTCGACAGTTCAAAAGTGCCTGTAACTGGCCTACTTGAAATAAATGCTTTGATTTTGATTTTGATTTTGATTTTGTTTAGTAAGAAACCGATGGATGTTTTCGAACAAAATTTAATTTAGTTAATAGAACACAAACAGTTCATTTATCAAATTAAATTTCATTCGAAAACATCCATCGGTTTCTTATTAAACTTCAACTATATCCAACGACCTTGGTTACTTATCTCCTTTTGTGACTGTACCGTATACAGGGTGAATCTTTCAAGTGGGCGTAGATGACCAAATCTTAAACTATGAGGAATAGCGAAAATTGCTCAAAGGAGTCTCGAGCCCGATTTTGATGAAAACTAAAACTGCATCATTAGATTTTTTAAAAATCAATATTCGTGGCAAGGAACCGAATATGTTGGTTTTGAAAAAAAAACCACACTGTATTATTACACCATTAGATATCGTCGATAATAAGGAACAAAACTTAATAACGTTACTTTAAGCACCTCCACGACCCTCGCACTTTTAAATTCATCTATCAGCACAATGTTATGAGTGCGATACATTAATTCTTCATCCGAAATAAAGTCGTTTCCCAGCAATCATTTTTGCGTTGAGTTACATACTTTGATGAAAATAATATTTGGTTAACGGCTTCGTGAAAGTTCCATTTACACTTTGTACAGGGTGTAAACGAACCCTTCACGAAGTAACTGTACGCAAAAATGATTGCTGGGAAACGATTTTTTTTTGGGGTCAATCACGTTTTACCATAGGACTGAATGTGACGCATTCACAACATTGTGCTCAATCAATCAATAGTCTTTATTTGTACACAGGTTACAACAGTGTGCAGGATGGTACGATACATAATAAAGTTTCTCTATGTTTTGCCATTTGGCGTACAAATATGTATTTAAAGAAGAATTTTGCCAATTAAGTAAATTAATCTATAGGTACTAGTATTTAAAAAAAGTAAAAGTTTAATTAGCAAAATCAATATCAATTTCAATTTAAATAAAATGCATTAGGTAATGTCAGGTAAGGTCAATATTAAATTAAATACGATAATGTCAATAATCAAAAATAGTTATGATGTCAAAAAGATACTGTTAAGATTTTTTTTTTTTAAATTGATATTGTCCTGTTACGAGTATACAAATATCATTATGTGAAAGAGTTGTCATCAAAGTAGTCGCTTAGACAATATTAACATTTCTGTATTAATATAGTACATAATTTACGCTTGAAATTCACCAAATTTAGACTTTTTATTGAGCAAGGTAACTTATTAAATATTCTTTGGGCCATACAAAAAAAGCTTTTCCTGTTTAAAGCCGTACCTGCATATGGGACTTTAAGCTCTAACTTATTTATATCCCGTAGTTTCCTATATTGACTTTTGAAAGCTATTTCATATAGGTTCATGTTTGTTTTAACAAATATATTTACCTCATAAATATACAGGCAAGGCAAGGTTAAAATGTTGAGGCTTTTAAACAGAGGTTGACAGCTGTCGGTACTTTGTAAACCACACATAGCTCTGATGCATCTTTTTTGGGCTTTGAAGACATACTCCTTATTTACTGAATTGCCCCAATATATTATCCCATATCTAAGGGTGGATGTAACATAGCCATGGTAGGCCATTAAAAGAGATTCTAGGCTAACTATTTTAGCCAGTTTATAGAGGGCATATGCAATTTTATTGACTTTTTTACAAATATCTTCCGTTTGAGGTTTCCAGGACAAGTTATTATCTATAATAACACCAAGGAACCTAGTCATAGTTGCTGATTCTAGTTTAGTCCCCAAATTGCTGGTGGATGGATTGAATATTTGGGGTCGCGGAAGTGTTTAAAGTAAAAGTGAAAAATTTGGAACTTTGACCCTCAATATCTCCGTAACTAGAAGGTTCCCAAGTATAGTCTAGAAGAAAAAAATAATCGCAATGACGGGTAGAACAAATACCTTTTGGCTTCGTTAAGGGTCTTGTTACACCCATTATATATATTTTTCTCTTACATTGCAGGCGTACATCGGCAGGCGACGCTGTACTGTCCGACACAGGACACCTAGCCCGAGGACGAAGAGTAAATACGGAGGGCGCTCCTATTTACTTGTAAGTATTCTAATTATTAAATCATCGTCTAATCGTCTCGTTGATCCAGTAGTCGCAAGCACTACTGCTTAGCATGAGGTCCGGTTCGATTCCCTGGTCGGGCAAAGTGTTATTGTGTTTTGCCTTCAGTAGCAGCCACGGAAACTAGATTTGTGTACGGTTGATGGCAATAGGCTCACTCCCTATTACGTAAGACTTAAACATAGCTGGCGAAATGTGGGTGTATTGTATAGCTCTGCCTAACCTTTCGACGATAACAGGCGTAATGGCGGCGTGGGTTCGATACCCAGGACCTCATGATCAGTAGTCGCGCTTGCGATCACTCGACCAACGAGGCAGTTTCTTACAGTTGCCAGTAATAGCGTTAATCATTTATATTGAAACTAAAAACCGCAAATATACACGGTGAAATCGAAACCGAAGCGAAAACGGTAATCACGTATTCGGTACATCATACTGAGCCCCCACATATAGAAATTTTTCATCGGTTATAGAAGTGCAATACCTACAGGGTCAAAATGTATACAAGGTGTAACATAATAAACGCACAAACTAGTGTGTGGTGACTCAGCCCATGATACTGAACAACTTTTGTTCAGATTCAGATAACTTTATTTGCTCAAACATGAGTGTACATACAATTATAAAGAAAAAAATGCATGCAAGGTGTTGTTTAAGTACATTTGTGCTAACATGTTTACCATATGTCATGGTGTGCAAATATCAATACAATTAGAGGAATAATTATAAAAACAACATTAAATAACATTAACCATGCTGACAAGTAAATAAAATAAAAATTGATTGATTAATAATGGATTCATAGAAATAAATAGGAGATACATAAAAAAAATTAAATGTCAAATATTCAATTATCCAAAATAAAACAAAAAACTTATTACATAACAATTCATTTCAGATTAAATTAATAAAAGAGCATTACAATTAAAGAAATGATTCACTTAAAAATTCATTTACATCATCATTGTTCTATGACTTTTGGAAATTCATAGCTTTTTATAGTTTTAAAATACATTTTGATCACCAAAAATTCAAAACTCTTAAATTGGACTTTGTGATCATAACCATAAAGACCATTTTAAGAATTTTAATTTTTTAACGTGATTCATATTATGATTCTGATAAAGCTTCCATTTTAGGCCCACAGATCGCATCAATTCCTACAGAAAGTTCACTTTTTTTTTTGTGAACTTCAAGAACTCGTAGAACAAAAACTGTTCAGTTTCATGGCCCGAGACACAACACGACATGTTGTGCGTTTATTATGTTACACCTTGTATAACAGCAGATTTTTTTTTAATAACCGATGAAAATATTCTATGTGGGGATTACTTGATAACCGTTTTCGTGTAGTTGTCCCTTCTACTCCGTTTAGCTATGTACACACTGTGCCCTTTTTTGTTCATCAAGGGCATGCGTCATAGCGCAGTCAACAGCGCACGTGAGGCATGCCGTTGACGCATGCGCTACGACTGTTGAAAGCGTAGCGCGCGCTGTCATATACGTCTTTCCGCGTCGGAGGCTTTCTTTGCCACAAAGCATTCAATATCAAGATTACAGAAGCTTTCCGCTACTTTGGGATCCAAATACTAAATATTACACAAATAAAATAAAATGGGAAGTTACTTCGATTATTATTAGCCTCGTATTGTAAACTTTCGCTTGGTTCTTTTTTTTTTCAGTAATTTCTTATGACCAAGTAAGCCGCACATATTCCACCAAGTAAAATGTTCTCGTCGCACATGTTTCCACAAGCTGACAGAAGCTACGAGTGAACTAAATGACTATAATGGCGTTGCGTTCGTTAACGCATTCAATTATTGAAAGCTTCAAACGGAAGTTGAATAGAAAGATGAAGGATGAAACTAAAGATGAAAGGGCACAGTGTGTACGTAGCTTATAGCCTTTATCAGCTTACAATTACAGACCTATTTCTCTCTTTGCAGAAACAAGGATGTGACGTAATCAGAACCCCATAGCACAGGGAGCTTTATGTACAAGAAATAGTAAACCCCCACTTCGTTCCTGAAAGTATGTGGTATCAAGCTGTCAGACAAAAATAATACTTATTAGTAGTGTCTAACGGTCGAATATGTCAACGTAAAGTAATTTTAAGTATATATAGCTCTGTATCTCTGTCTCTTTAAGGTAAATTGTAGCGATGCAAAGATTTCTAAGAACGTCGTGCAAAAATGAAGCTTATAAGTATAGAGTTAATGTGCATAAGCAAATCGGCAAAGCGTTTCATATGAATGCAAACGATTAGGGCTTATTTTTATTTATAGCTCTACAGTACTCAGCTTAAGCTGGATGCTCAAGGATAGCCCGCGAAATTTAAATTTTCTTAAGGTTATTGCAATTTGCAGGTCACTGACGTGCAAATTGCAATAAACGTAATAAAATTTTAATTTCGCGGACTACCCTTGCGCATCCACCTTAAGGTGTAAACGTCAGATTGTCGTCAAATTCAAATTTGCTTAGATTTATAATTTGCAGGTCAGTGTTCGGTTGTATGTTGATTAAAAAGATTTTTTCATCAAATAGTCATTCAAAGAACTCAAGAGGGTTGTATTCATGATTGTAATGATTACAATTCTGTAAATACAAACAGGGTGTACCAGGACTCTTCACGAAACCGTCAACCAAGCATTATGTACATCAATCTAAGTAACTGTACGCGAAAATGATTGCTGGGTAACGACTTTTTTTTTGTGGTGGAAAATCACGTTTTACGGTAGGACTCGATGTAACGCACTCAAAACATTGCGCTGATGGATGGATTGGATAGTACCGGGGTCATGGAGGTGTTCAAAGTAAAAATCTTACAAAAAAAGTATTTATTAAAATAAAAACTTGTGAAAAATTTGGAACTTTGACCCCCAATATCTCAGGAACTAGAAGGTTCCCAGGTATGGTCTAGAACAAAAAAATGATCGCAATGATGGGGAGAACAACTGCCTTTCGGCTTCGTTAAGGGTCTTATTACACCCTTTATTTATTAAGGCCGCAAATCATATTTTTTTTTAACATACCGCCTGCCACTGACCGACAAATAGCAAAAACGTAAGAAAAATTGAGTTTTGCGAGCTACCCTGGCGCTTTAATCTAAAGCCAAGTCAAAGATCTCAAATCTAATGAAACTTTGTCACAGAATTTCAACCATACATTGTGTTGAATCCCTGCTGGAGAAAAACGCAAATTTTATTTTGAACTACTTACATAATTGTTTTTCTAAAATTGGTCTTTATACCTTAAGTTATTATTCCCCAATTAAGCAAAAATGTTTCATACACCTTTAGTTTGTATGACAATGCATGGTTAGCTAAGTGACGTCATTCTAAATCCAATATGGCGGACTCCCAAAGATGGCGATCTAGTTTTGTTTATTTTTTAGAGTTTGCCAAGATGAATATGAAAAAAATGACGTCACAGCTTATGTCAAAGCTTATTTATAATAATGTTTTTTCACTTTAAGCTTGTTTAATTCAATGCACAAGCTATATGCTAAGGATATTAGCTAAACATACAAAAATAGAGGTATATATTCCTGTGTATTATATATAAAGAACAACTTGCGGAGAAAATGTTACTTGCAAATAATATTAAGATATCGTAAGTTAATAATCTTCAAGTAACATAATAAGGAATATGCAAGAAATGCAAATCTTCTTTTTATAACTTAGAATTCGCGGTTTTGACGCCATTTGCTAGAGAATCGGAAGACGCGTTGTTTCAGCCAGTCAGAAACAAGCAACGTCTCTATCTTGGTGTGAAAAACAAATTATAAAGCGGTATTGTACCATTACGTAGGTTGAGCAGTGTGACCAGCAGACTGCCAAGTCATAGGTCTCAAGTTCGAACCCAAGTCACGCAGCTTTGATTTTTCGGATTCATGTGTATTGTATAATTAGCAATAACATGCCCTACTATACCTAAGTATGTAGTAAATGAAAAGTAAATTATTCAAACGAAAGATCTTAAAAAAAAAAGAGAAATGGAACAAAGCGATAAAAACGGCCAGTGAACTATCTGTATTTTAATATTATTTATAGTTAGTTATTATTGCTATTATGCTAGTTTTAACACTAAGTTTTGATATTCGTAATTTATTATTATACAGGGTGAATTTTTCAAAGCGAAAAATACTTAAAGGAAACCCCGAGCCCGATTTTGATACACTGCATCATTGAACTTTTCAAGAATCCAATATTACTGTCCCTTTGAGTATTTTTTGCTATACCTCATAGTTTCGGATTTGGCCATACACGCCCATTTGAAAAATTCATCTTGTGTACTTGTATCCTTTGCGTAAATGAGGCTTTGAAAAAGTCTTTTAACCGCTTAATTCGGTATTTAGAAAAAATCGACTCCATTATAACTTTACTAAAAATAAAAAAATAATAAAAAAAATCTAAGTTTTATGGTGCTTGATGTAATGCAAACAAAAAAATATCAAATCTATTCAAAATAATCGCCTGCGGCTCGGGTGTGAATTCCGCCCCGAATGCAATAACAAAGTTTCCCCATTTATATCAAAATATACTATATTGATTACTAGCGACCCACACCGGCTTCGCACCTGTTATAGAGCATATTATGCCTACAAGTTTTGTCTGTCGAGGCAGCGTTTTCGATGAATGATCCCAGGCGGCTTGACTTTTCCGACACTACCGACAATTATCATCATATTTCAACCATTTTACACAACTTGACGAATTATAAACCAAAACCTTCCTCATGAATCACCCTATTTATTGGTGAAAACAGCATGAAAATCCGTTCAATAGTTTTTAAGTTTATCGCGAACAGACAGACAGGACTTTGTTTTATAATATTTTTTAATAGTGATTACAAAAAATTCAACTTAGTACAAACATTTTTTTAGATTTTAGTTATGTAGGTAAATATTTTTAATCAGTCAGGTGGGGGAGCCAATTATTGACTTTAATATTTTTAGTGCCATATTTACAAATAAACTTAAGTTTATTTAAACAAAGAATTTTATTATTAAAATAATTTTGAGTGTGCTATTAGTAATATTAAAGCCGCTGAAAACCCAAACTAAAAATATATAGTAAACACTATATTATTTTTATAAATGGTTTTACACAAATATGAATGCATTCAAAGCTTAGCTTATTTTGGTTCTTCCTACATAAAGGGGAGATAAGAAATCGTTAGTTTATTAAGTGTCATATTTATGATATACGAGGTGTTTATAAAGATTACAGTTCTTAAAAGAGATAATTATACAGGTGTAAATTTTAAAAAAACATGCTTAGTTGTTGATTTCTTTGAGAAAAGTCATTTCTTTACTGAACACCTCATAATGCTTTAATAAAAATATTGTAAGCAAGAAATTAATGTAACCCCAATCATTGAAATGTCAAAATAAATTGGCTAGCACAACTTCAAACGACACAACTGCAAAAACTTGTTCAGTATCGAATATACACACATCAAAAGTGTCTAGGGATCAACATATATTTTTGCAATAACTTTTCTCCTGATTGATATTAATTAAAATTTTCTTTAAGGATTCATCAAATAAAGTGTTTTCGTTTGTCACAGTAACGATAAACCAAGTCACCTTTGCATTAATAAAGAAATTTGCCATTTTCCTAATAAAGGGATTTTTGACATTTGAACCACTAACACAAAAGTTCGAAAAAAAGACTGAAATAACAGTTTTCTTTAAAATTTTATTGGGTAACTTAAACAATTAATAATCCGTGTTTCTACCGCGAACACTAACAACACAAGAACATCGGTTTGGCATACTCAAAATGAGTTCATCCAAATCACGCTGTGGAATGGCCGCCCATGTTCGTTGCAACAACAAAAAAAGGTCTTCTTGCGACTGGATACCCTCCATATTCGGCAGAGCTCTTCTCTGTAGCATATCCCATGCATGCTCAATCGGATTCAAGTCTGGCGACTGAGCAGGCCAGGGCAGGACATTGATGTTAGCTGCGGCGAGAGTCTGTCTTACAACTCTTGCGGTGTGCGGTCGTGCATTATCATGCATTAACTGAAATAAGGGACCGATTTGCACTTGTAGAGGAACGATGACGTCTGATACAATCGTCTCAGCATAAATTTGAGCGTTGAGGTTGCCTCTGATCCAAATCAACTCAGTTCTTCCGCCGATCCAAATATCCGCCCATACCATGATGGTTCCACCACTATAAGGATGGACTTCCTGGCAGGATTTTAATCGCTGTTGGCGTCCAGGGGTTCTCCAGTGTCGTATACGTCTTGTATCCGGTCTCATACCAAAACGAGACTCATCAGAAAAGCACACGAAACGCCATTGTTCTTCTGCCCAATTTCTGTGTTCAAGAGCCCATTGATATCGTATCCTACGATTGTGCATTGCTATAGGTGGTACCCGTAGCGGTCTTCGGGAATGAAGGTTCACTTCATGCAAGCGGTTTCTGACTGTTTGGTCGCTAATTAAGTTCCCTGAAGAGTGATGAAGCCTCACGGCTAACATCATGGCGGTTATTGTTGGAGCTCTTCGAGTTAAGATTTGAATGTATCGGTCTTGTCTCCGTGTGGTGCAGCGATACCGTCCTCCATGGCGCTCAGCCACGGTACCAGTGCTTCGGTAACGTGTCCAAAGTCGACTGATAACACTCTGACTTGTATTCAGAGCTAAAGCCACAGTACGTTGCCGGGAACCAGCTTCTATCATTCCCACGGCTCTGAGCATTTCTTCCCTGCTTAAATGACGTCGCCGCTCCATAATAACGTTGGTTTTAATCAGTAGTAGGGAAACAGTAGCACTAATAATGTCTTCAATGCGTTGTATGTTTTTATAGGGAAAATATTGACAGCTGATTTTCATCTTTTACTCGAATTTGATTCACAGTTCCTGATTCAAATTATGAAATGCACCAAAAAGGATCCATTTAAATTTATAAAATCATAAATTTATTACAAAGCCACATCTCAATCTCAAGAAATCCACATAAAAATGCTTGATCCCTAGACACTTTTGATGTGTGTATGTAAAGTGCGTGTCAGCTCTATCACGTGACTAGACTCAAGAAAACTTTAAATCATTAAAAAACACCACAAATTGACGTTTGATATTTTACATGTACTGAATACTACAGTCACATTATACAGTAGCCACGCTGTTACGCTAGTGCCGTGCTGCTACGCTATAGCCCCACCACGCTTGCCACATATTTATAAAGAGAGGGAGAGTGACAAAAGAGAGAGGGTAAATGTATACTTGGCGCTGGAAGCGGAAAGCGCAACGAGGAGCGCGAGTATGTTGCGTAGAGGAATGCAACTTCAATTTTTGTAAACGCTTGATTTTACGACTCATCTATTTTTCATACCATCCGCTAATATGAAACGATTCTTTAATCTTGTGTTCGTGTGTACTCCACACACGAGCACAAGATTATCTTAAAAATAAGAGATTTTTAACGTAACTAGGAAAAAACCATTTCCATCTATCGTGCTATTTATAAGGTTTTTCTAGTAATTCTGGATGTCTATCGGTGTTTCACAGTTATAGGCCTAAATTAGATACTTATAGATATATTTTTTATTTATATCTTTATCGATACCTAAAGATTCTATTAAGGTTCAATGCTGGCCAGCATTATTCCGCAAAAGCTTATACAGGGTGTAATCAGACCCTTCACGAAGCCTCTACGCAATAATTGTTGCTGGGAAACGACCTTTTTTATTGGGGTGAAAAATCACGTTTTACTTTACGACTCAATGTAACGCGCTCAAAACTTTGTGCTGATGGATGCATTGATACGGGGGTCATGGAGGTATTTAAAGTTAAAAAACATTAAAAACTCATATTAAAAAAAGTAAATAGGATCAAATGAGGGCTATCGTTTTTGAACTCACCAGATGGCGCCACTGTCGCTTATGGTCATGTCAATAATTCTATTTTATACTTTACAGTACCAATAACTTCATAAAAAGTTTATTTTAATACGTATATAATAACATAGTGTAAACTTCCGATCATTTATTTACAATATTCTCCCTAAAATTAGCAAGCATGAACCATTTAAAAATCATTTCACCACCAAGTACTTACTAACAAATAAGATCCTTAGTTGCTACTTAAAATCTTCAAGTAATAATTAATCAGGAATAGCTCAATCTAGACCACAATAAATTTGTGAATACTAATAAAAATACGTAATAAAAAAGCACGCAATGCGTGAAGTTTCTGACATTTCGGTGCCCTCGCGCTACACTAGCGCCTCTAGCAGTGAATTCACACGCGATAGCCCCCATTGGTTTCTTTGACTTCCAATATCTCCGTAACTAGAAGATTCCTAGGTACGGTCCAGATCAAAAAAATATTGCAATGACGGGAGGAACAAGTCCGTTTCGGCTTCTACTAGTTTATAAGAAAATAACTTTAATTACCTCCATGACCCGTTTACTTTTCAAAGCATCCTTATGGATGCTTTGAAAAGCACAATGTTTTGGGTGTGTACCGTAAAACGTGAATTTCATCCAAAAAAAAAGTTGTTTCCCAGCAATAATTTTTGCGTAGGGTTACTTAGTATGATGTACAGTCGCCAGCATGCTATCTGAAACTGTCAGATTTTCCCAATCAGCCTTGTACCTAATGACTTTTTTTTTAAAGTTACAGCTCCATGCTGAGATAGCCTTTTGGCCTCGCACAGGTCCTATTTCACTTGTTTTTTTATTGTATTAAAGTTTACTCTTTATATAATTTTGTTTTAATGTTATGTCAATCATTTTTTGTATTGTCCTGTGTGAGTCTTATAAATACTTTATCTTTCTTTCTTTCTAATGTTTTAGTGATTAAGTTGAAAATCTATTAAAGAAATTCGACAGATTGTAGTAGCTTCATGTGCTGGCTGGCGTCTGTACATAATGCTTGTTTGACGGCTTCGTGAACGGTGCGTTTACACCCTGTATAGTGGTTTTGTAGGGTCGATTTTGACGTTGAACAAATAATACTGAATTGAATGTGTTTCATATCCCTAACTTAACATATTTACTTAACGAAACATTTGCCTATCATGTTCGAAGTTTCATTTTAAAATTAAATCTTCATTCAAATAGTTTAAAATAAAAATGTAAGGAATTAGTAAAAGTAAGCATAGGATAAATTGATCATGTCTATGCCTAATAGCTATATCTGACATTTATTTATGGTAGTTATTGTTTTTTTTTTTTTTCATAATGGCCTGCGCCGGTTTAAAAATGTTTAGATTTTATGGTATGTTGCATACTGAGTAATACAGGTACTTACATGACGGTAGATATTTAAGTATATAAATATGTATGTAAATAGGTTATTTATAAGTAAAATGGGCGATTTAATATATGTATTAATTATAAGTATGTATAAAATATTTGGTCACGCAAGATAAGATAATTTCCATTAAAATTATGTACGCACGGCTACCGATCAAACTATACAAAACCAGTTTATTTGGATCCCTCATTGTACGGGCAATCTATATAAAGCGAGGCCATGTTATACTGGAAATGTATAGCTGATGTATCACCGTGTGCACTTATAGGAAAAAAACAACTTAATTTGGGAAAATGGCCTACACGGCTTTAAAAACATAATTTACCTCAAATAACGAATATATAACTTGAATCGATCCCGTATAATTTTGAAGCTTCTAGCTTGCTTTAAATTTATACGTCTATTTTTATATTTATTGGATGAAAGAATATCCATTATAATGCTTGCTATATTAGTATAACTCTTCCTTGATAATATTAATAACTTATTTGAAAGAATATCTGCCGTTTTTAGTAAAAAAGGGCGTAACTGAAAATTTAAAGCAAATAAACCTTACGAGATAAAGAAGGGTACACTTAATGAGTAAAGCATTGTTTTTTCTCAGATGCGCACTTTTTTGTTACGGCGGATACAAATTATCTCTCTATTAGATGAAATATAATAAGTATGTACCTATTGCTATGTATCTATAATTAAATATAATTGAATGTAACAGACATATTATAATGTATCAGTAGCCAGGATTAGACATGAAAACAAGGTGACATGGAACCTTCAAATTTTTTTTTTTTCGGGAAAATACTTTGGTCAAATTGAGGACATACACTGACCTTATTGAGGATGCTCTTCAGAAAGGTCAGGTGCGTAGTACACGCAACCAGCGTGCGTGTATGACCAGATATATGAATGTGGACGAGGAAAGGAGTATGTAAGGATCGTAGCAGGGGGCGTTCTGGGGTTTCTGCCTATCGCTTGAGTATATTTATGTATGTTTCTGCCATTATCTTGTCTCATCCTGGCTTCGTTTAAATATTTAGACAATTTATATAAATTTTTGTAGTTCATATATACTTATTATTGAGGAATTTAATATGATTTTACGTTAGGCTTAAGAAGACTATGTACAATTTTGGAAGAACTTTATTTAACTTTTGGACAAGTGTAAACAAAACAGACATAATCTGATGGATCTTAAATTAATGTGTAAAAATCTACTGATCTCTGTGTGTCTAAATCTACTGATGTGCGGAGTTCGCATTGCACTGCATACCCAAGTTTCGGTAAAAAAAAACATATTAGCTTATTAAATGTGCAAATGAAATGGTCTTTATCTAACTGGGCAGTTGCCTATGGGCCAAAGTTGCCTGAAAATAAATAAATTTTAGGTACGTTGTTATGTTAATTTGTCCATTACAAAGCCAGTAATTGCTCACTAATTGCCTGGTTTTTTGCAAGTTATTGTAAACTTCGAAAGGTGACCCAACCGCAGCAGCAAAGCCATCTCAATGCTCTGACAAAAATACAGAATGCAGCAACACAATTTATTTATGTTCAATGAAAACCTTTAACAGATGGCAGTGTCGCCATATACGAAAGCGTTTTCATAGTTGCTTTGCCACTGCTGTTTGTAGTTGCGGTCACCGCAGTCGATATTACAGACAGCAATGACACGACACACGACTGGTGTCTCTGTAAGGGCTCATTTACGGAGATGCGGCGCGGCAGCAGCGAGTGACACAGCGATATACGTGGCGTCGCACGCGCCGCTTCACAAACATCATCGTCTCCGTAAACAACATCGTACATTGTCATAATTATGTTTGTGTTTGCATTGCAATATGTTTGTGTTCGCGCAACGTGCCGCGTCTCCGTAAATGAGCCCTAACTATGAAAACGCCTTTGGAAGGTGAACCTTTTCCATGTCCTGCTTTCAAATATATTTTGCCAGGCAATGCGCACTCTGCACTTTTGGGAGATACATCATTCAATATGCGACATACTTGGTTAGAGTTGTATTTTCAGTATTAGTATTTTGTAAGAGTATCCAAATAATACTAAGTCCATTCATTATTGATGTATTTAGATAAATAAATGCTATAAATACAAAATATTTGTAATTTTTATTTACTTACCTCACCAGATGAAACTTTCATAATTGATCAAATGGGTGTAATAATACCTTTAACGAAGCCGAAAGTCATTGCGACCATTTTTTTTGTTCTAGACTATACTTGGGAACCTTCTAGTTACGGAGATTCGGGGGTCAAACTTTTTCACAAGTTTTTTTAAATACAATTTTACTTTAACCATAAAGTTCGGTACGGGTACCTTTGGGGGCGCGACACACAAACCTCCGCTGACTTGGTACCGGCCCCTAAAGGGGCAAGCGTTTAAGTCATACGTCATCCTCATTAAATAAGTAAATATTTAATATTCCGATTATCAAATGCTATGAGTGTGCGCTAATTAAGAGAGTTGGATAAAAAGTTCATATGTCCTCGCCATTAAAACTTCTGTCTTTAGCGCGCAAGTTTCTTAATTTACCCATAAAAAATCCAAGTGCGTAAATACGGTCATCGCCATTTTGACGGCAGTGCTGGCCGAGGCTAAAAATCATGAAAATAGTGGTTTTCGGACATCCAAGCTCCAGTATGTTGAGAATGATTAACTTGTCATTTAATTATGTGACGAATTAATCCCGGGTTCAATTTAAGTAAGCAGTGGTAATGACGAATTTTGATATCAAAAGTCGAAGTTTCGCGCCAAACTTGCGTGTTTACATTTTTATTTTTCACATTACATCACACACACGCGTATTAATTCGATAACAAATATGACAAAATATCATTCCAATTATTCTAAACAACATGAAAATGCCCTGATCTTAGAGTATATAGTTTACTAATGCGGGACCAATAACTCATAATATTCATTACCACTCCTCAATTTATATTCGAAATTGACGACCATTTTTTTTTTTTTGTTATCTTGATGTGTGGAAGCGATTATTTCAATCGATTCTTTTTTTGTAAATTTCGATCAAATCGAGAAATTAAATTAAGGAATTTAAAAAATTGATAGATTGAAATTAAAATAAATTTGTTTTAAGCGTAAAATACAATAAATAAACACTAATCACATTTATAAATATTTATTAAAATTTTACATAACACAATATAATTACATAGGCATGTCAAATAACAAAATTCAAAAATAAAAATAAAAAACCTTACGTCACTAGACGCTCATAGTTGTTCCTGGCGCAAAGGAGCCCATGACACTTGCAGCGTTCCCGCGCTGAATTGCCAGGGCTAGCCTTTGCACCAGGAACGAACCAGAGCGTGGGTCACCGCCCCTTTCTCTAAGTCGCCGGCCGATCTCCGCGACAAATTTAATAGCGTCGGACCCCCAGCAACCAGTGGTTTCCACTGCCAGTGGGACAAAAAAGTATTTCGGCTCTAAGGCAGCATATTTGGCCCGCTTTTTGAGAGCGGCTGATTCAGCCGCGGCACCGGGTGACCTGACTGTGCGAGGGAGATGGCTGGCGGCAAACGTGCTAACACACGTTGCGTCCCAAAGTAGGCACTTACCCTTTTGCCAGGGTACTAAAGTCAGGCCATCCGGCCTTTTGCCATCTAACCGACAGAGACCCGGCGGCTCCTACAAGGGATATTGGCGGCAACCAGCGCTCTCCGGACAATGTCGTTGAGAGCATGGTGCCGCGGAAACCTCCCTGAGCACCAGCAGCAACTCAACGCGTGGTGGCCGTTGGCCTCCACTCTGGACCCGCAGATGCATAAATGTGGTTCACAGACATCGCAGCCCAGGCGGAGAGCCACCGCCACCCACAAAGAGTCACCGTCAAGTAAAGTTCCCAGGTGAGGTGAAGGAAGCGCTTGCAACCACGCTCCTGATTCTGACCGCGACACTGCCTTTAGGCGCGCCATATCCACCCCCTCCGCTCGGTCTATAAGTCCGGCTAGAACCGCCTTCGCTCCTATATCATCCCAGGAGCGCTGCACTTGAGGCTCTTCCGGGATGATACCGCCAGGGCAATGACCTGACCAGGCCGCCAGAGCGTCCGCTGCGAAAGGGATACTGACTTGTTCGCCATCAAGAGATAGAATGCGAGCGACCAGGTCAGTAACCCCATGTGCAGACGCTAAGAAGGCCGGCAAGCCGACATCCCGTGCGCGACGAACCCCCAGACCTCCATGCCGGATCGGCAAAGCCGCTTGCGCCCACTGAGCTTCGTTCAGCGAAACATTCAAAATACTCTCTACCGACTCCTTAAGAGCTTCATCAAAAGATGAGAGAGACTGTGGAAACCACCACGTCGGGGCAGTCCGCAAAAAGTATGTTAACTTTGGTACCGCGAAACACATGCGCAAAAGTACTAAAGCGACGTGGGCAGAAAGATCCTTGAGCCTTTTGTGGGCGACGAGTAAATTACGCTTGCGATCCTCTAGGGCCTCAGGGACCGCAACAGGGAAGATCGGGGCACCCAAGAGACTGAAGGAGTCAGGTGACAGCATGGTGAGACCCGGAAGAAAAGACGAAAAGTGCGAGAATGTTGGCTCAGCTTCAGGACCACAGGGGAAGAACTCACATTTAGCAGAGTTTACCTCGAGGCCCAACTCCCTGAGACGTGGAATTAATGTGCGGATGTCTTGTTCCACGACCTCAGGCCTGCCACCCATTATTTTAACACTAATTACTTTTTTTAAGTTTATAATAGTCATTTTAATAGTTTTTCGTACATTGTTGTACTAAAACCGACACAACAAACAGCACAGACTAACTATGGCTAAATTCGCGCCGTTTTTATTCTATACTTATAAAAAATTACATTATGAATGCATTCGCTGTTCAATTTTATATTGTATTTAAATTATCTACATAATTTGTTAGTAAGTATTGGCCAAATCTCGAAACTGAATTTGAAACCAGTTCCCCTATACCGATTGAGCTGAAATTTTGCACACACTTTTGGTTCTGGTGACAATACATTCTTATGAGAAACATTACTTAGTCCTGCAGCCAGGATCGTCTCCTCACGAGAGAACTCCTCAACGGTTAATAGCGCGGACACAAAACTCTATCTACGCGTTTGATTTTGATAGATATAGATAATTTCTTTCATGACTTTATCCTGCAAGCAGGATCGTCTTCTCATGACGGAACTCCTTAACAGTTAATAGCACAGATAAGAAATTTTTTATATGCGTTCATATTTGATGAATAAATATGATTTCTATCATGACATCATCCTGCAGCCAGGATATTCTCCTCACGAGGGAACTCCTCAACGGTTAATAGCCCAGACACGAAACTTTGTATAGATACTCGTTCAATTTGGATGAATAGACATAATTTCAATCGTATTTGATCCTTCAGCCAGGATTATCTTTTCAGGATGACACTACTCAACGCTGAATAGCATAATATAATGATGCGGTATACTGATACCGCTGCTACCGCTGTTAAAGTTTTTAAAAAGAGACTTAAGTATTTTTTTGTAGAATTACTTAAAAATAAATATTTTTCTATTGTTTGGTCGATTGGACGAAGTATTATATTATCTGTGGTTGGATATAGAATACCCAGGTCTTGGGCCCTTAGAAAAAAAATTATTTGGTTCCCAAGCAAGGCCTCTGTTAAGGCTTGTGGGTTGTAATATTGAGAGAGAGGTTTTGTGGAAATAAAAAACCGTGACTTTTTTCATGGAGACAATCGAGTTGCTATATTTTTGAACTGAACGTTGATCTGACATAAAAATATTGACATTGACAGTTAAAGTGTTGCAAGACAACAAATATAATTTATAAAATGTTGGGGATGCCAACAGCCTCCCCGTGGGTAAATGCAAAAAATTAAAAAAAATGTAAATGTAAATGCCAAATCTCACGCTGTTAGTTCAGTCTGTAGGTCAGTCTGTCTACCGGTCTGTCGATCAGTCTGTCTACCGGTACCTGTCGGTCAGTCTGTCTACCAGTCTGTCGATCAGTCCGTCTGTCAATCTGTCTGCCAGTAAGTCTGTCTACCCGTCCGTCTGCCAGTCTGTCGGTCAGTTTGTCTACCGGTCTGTCAGCCAGTCTGTCTACCAGTCTGTCTGTCTATCAGTCTGTCTGTCTCTGCATCTGTCAGAAAGTCTGTCTACCAGTCTGTCTGTCAGTCTTTCGGTCAGTCTGTCTACCGGTCTGTCAGTCAGTCTGTCTGCCGGTCTGTCAGTCTGTCGATCAGTCTGTGTATCAATCGGTCTGTCAATCTGTCAGCCTGTCTGTCAGTCAGTCGATCAGTCTGTCTATCAATCTGTCTATCAATCTGTTTGTCAGTCAGTCTGTCGACCCGTGCGTCTGTCAGTCTGTCGGTCAGCCTGTCTACCGGTCTGTCGGTCAGTCTGTCTACCAGTCTGTCTGTCGGTCAGTCTGTCTTTCAACCAGTCTGCCAGTCAATCTGTCTGCCAGTCTGTATGTCAGTCTGTCGACCTGTCCGTCTGTCAGTCTGTCTATCAGTCAATCTGTCTATCAGTCTGCCTGTCTACAGTCAGTCTGTCTGTCAGGCTGTTGTTCAGTCTGTCTGTGGGCCTGTCTGTCAGTCTGTCTTTTAATCAGTCTGCCAGTCTGTCTATCTCTCGATCTGTCGGTCAGTCTGTCTACCAGTCTGTCGGTCAGTCTGTCTACCAGTTAGAAGTGGGCGCCGACCAAAAATTTGCCGGCGGCGGCGCGCCTGGTGGAACTGGTCGGCGCGGCGCGGCGGCGCCAAGCCGCGGCGCGGGTGTTTAAAAAAAAAAGAACCATTTCTGGTTTAAGTGTTATATTATAAAGCGATCAAAGGAAGGAAATAAACATTAAAATCAGAAAAATATATATTTTTAAGTTTTTACAATATTTATAATTGTCATGGATGAAAATTATTTTGTTGACGCGTGTAGGGCTCAACCGCGATCTTTTAGTGCTCAAAACCAATCCTGCTATTGAAAAAACACGTTCACTCGGCGTACTTATAGCAGGAATTACAAGAATAGTCCTGGCAAGCGCAGCAAGTCCTGGGATCACATTTTTCTTCTCTCGCCAATAGGCAAGCACATCTCCGTTCAAAATCTCCACTTCTTTGGGGTAGACCGAAGCTAGCTATCTCCAGCATCTCGAAAAGAAAAATCTGTTCGCGTTACCTCTTCAATGTCGCTGAAACTACTATGCTTCTTCTACATAAGAATCGATTTCTTTCAATTCTGAAAACAGGGATCTAAAAGAGATGCCACTACTACGTTTTTGGTCAAAAGAAATCTGTGATGAAATTTCTCTGGTATTCTATTTTTAAGCGATATCATTGTGACTCTTTCTTTGTCTGAGATCGAATATAAAATCTCTTTTAATTCAGAGCGAAACACAAGAGCAAGAAATTAACAGAAACAGACTTTTGCGCACATAAAACTTCCGACAGCTTCGCGAAACTTTCGAAGAAATATAATAAGGTCTTCCAGCAGGTTCCATTCTAATTGTATTAGTTTCAAGTCTTCCTGGCCAATCTTTGTGAGTATGATGTTTACTGGATTCCTATTGCAACAATGCACCAAGCTCTCTAACATGCTTAGCACACTATGACACTATGCCAACGGGTCGGCATTGCAGTTTTGATGCTTTGCAAGTGATTTATATCGCCAAACTCAGTATTGAACGTTTGAAAATTCTGTAAAACGTCATCATCGTCACCAGTTGGTTCATTTTCGAGTCAAAGTCAGTCATGTTCCAAGTCAAGAGCGTACGTGGCAACTAGCGCGAAAGTGCCGTGACGACTGGCGGTGGCGCGTACCGCGCGGGCGCGGGTTCACAGCGGCCTGGGCCCTCGGCGCCGCCCGCCTCAATCGGCGCCAAATTTCAAATGATCGGCGGCGGCGGCGGCGCCCAAAACGCGGCGCGGTGCCGTCGCGCCGGCGCGGCGCCCACCTCTACTACCAGTCTGTCGGTCAGTCTGTCTACCAGTCTGTCTGTCAGTCGGTCCGTCAGTCTGTCAATCTGTCTGTCAGTCAGTCTGTCGATCTGTCCGTCTGTCTATTTACTAGCTGTTGCCTGCGGTTTCGCTAGCGTTTTGGTCGAAAATTATCCCACGGGCACATTGTAAATATAGCCAATGGCACTCGCGGATAATGTAGCTACCTATTAGTGAAAGAATTTTCAAAATCGGTTCAGCAGATCCAGAGTTTAACCCCTACAACCTCACAAACTTTACCTCTTTATAATATTAGTATAGAATAGAGGAGGAGAGGAGATTTATTCTCCTTCTCTTGAAATCAGCCAAAAGCATCGATCGATCATGAAATTTTGTATGAATAATGGTAAAAATAAGAACGCAGATAGAATGTTACTGTCTTTATTTTGCCCTTTCGAGTTTTTTTAGCAAACGAGAAACTTGTCCATGTACATTATTTCAAGCGCATTTAAGTTACCTATTTTTGGAAGGGTGTAGTGGTATGTAATTTACACATATTTGGCAATAGACTGACGCCATTTTACCGACATCAACACGTTTTTGGAGATATTAACCACAAACTTATCGTATGAAACAGCTGCCGCGACATATTTTTCATTATAAAATCGAATGCTAAAAGTTCACGAAAATTCTTGAATTTCTTGACAATGCGCATCACCCCGCCGATTCAGCTGATGTGTCATGTGTCAAAATTCTGTCGTGCATAGTGGTTAAATACCTCCACGAACACCGTACTATTGCATCCATCAGCACAATGTTTTGAGTGCGTAACATTGAGTCCTACCGTAAAACGTGATTTTGCTCAAATCAATATCAAGCAAACACACGAAATTGCAACGCAACGCCAGCTACTCGTTTATGCTACTGATTGCGTTAGCGATTTATTTTCCAAAAATGTAAGGTTAATGCCGATAATTTAAGAAAAATCAACTTTAAATTAAAGAATAACAATCAACTTTTACTAAAGAATCTGACATGAAATATAAACTTTAAGTATTCTTCCAACATAGTCACAGTCATCGAGATCAATAATAATAGTAGTATAATAATAGTAGTAGTATAGTAGTGTAATAATAGTAGTATAATAGTAATTAAAAATTTGGCATGATTAACTTTAAAAAAATGGTTTTGACTGGTATTGCTGGAAATTCCGATCGTCAGATAGGCAATAACGGTCAAGCGTTTTAGCGGCACAAACGTAGCCTTTGAGGGCTCAATACCCGTGCACTCGGCATGAGTCCACACTGAACGCACCTGTACCAAAGCTCGGTATTCTGGCAGGAGGTAATCACCATATGTCAAAAATTTTTAAAAACTCCTGTAAGTTAGCTAAAGCCTTATTCATTAGCAACAAGATTAAATCCGCCGATAATAAAATAAAGACGGTTTGGAAAATCATCAATAGTGAAACTAACAGAAATAAAAAATATAATAATGATATCACTCTAGAGACTTCACGTGGTCTTCTTAGCTCTAAAAATGAAGTTGCTCAAGAATTTGTAGATTTCTTCACTAGTATCCCACTTAAAACTACTGAAACCTTAAATTCCTCACCCTTGTTTTCTATTGATTTATTAAGAGCGAACGTTTCGGCCTGTCCGGTTGAGTTTCAATTTAAACATATAAACCCCATAGCAGTCATTAAAGCTTTTAAAGAAATCAAAGTCAAATTAACCGAGGATCTATGGGGTATGTCAATTAAAGTTTGTCAAGCCATTATTGAGACTATAGCACCGTACTTGGCCTTAATATTTAATTTGTGTGTGGACCAAGGAGTCTTCCCGGACCTTATGAAATACAGTAAGGTAATACCACTTTTCAAGTCCGGGGACAGTAAAGACACCAATAACTATAGACCCGTATCCGTATTGCCGGTTTTCAGCAAGGTGTTTGAAAAGGTAATGCTTAATCAAATGCTCAACCACTTTAACACCAATAAAATCTTGCATGAGAAACAGTATGGTTTCACCAAAGGACGTTGTACGACTGACACCGGTGTCACCTTATTAAAACACATATTTACTGCGTGGGAAGAGGCACAAGATGCCATAGGAATTTTCTGTGACCTCTCAAAAGCATTTGATTGCGTAAACCATGAAACCCTACTCTTAAAACTTGAACATTACGGGTTAAGGAAACTTGCGCTCAGTTTAGTGAAATCGTATTTAAACGATATACATCAGCAAGTACAAATAAATGGTGTCAATTCAATGGGTTTAAAAGTAAGTATGGGTGTACCACAAGGTTCGATATTGGGTCCTTTCCTCTTTTTGGTATATATTAATGATCTACCCCATTTATTTAAAAACCAACCACAAATGGTGTTATTCGCTGACGATACTTCTTTAATATTCAAGATAAACAGACGTGCCACAAATCTCGACGACGTAAATAACGCCTTAATGCAGGTCCATAATTGGTTCACCGCTAATAATTTAGTATTAAATGGGAAAAAAACGAAGTGCATAAGATTTGCTCTACCGAATGTTAAAAGTAGTGATAGTGACATAGTATTGAATCAAGAGAAACTGCAATTCGTCGAAAATACTGTTTTCCTGGGGATCACGCTCGACTCAAGGCTACAATGGGGTCCGCATATAACATCTCTTGCAGGACGGCTGAGTTCAGCAGCATATGCTGTTAGAAAAATCCGCCAATTTACTGATGCAGATACCGCGAGGCTAGTCTATTTTAGTTATTTTCATAGTATTATGTCATACGGTATTTTACTATGGGGACGGGCTGCAGACATTGAGTCTATATTTATTCTGCAGAAAAGAGCCATCAGAGCCATATATGATCTACGTAGGCGCGATTCTCTAAGGGAACTGTTTAAAGAAATTAACATCATGACAGTACCTTGTCAATACATCTATGAAAACATCATGTACGTTAGGAAAAATCTGCATTTGTTTAGTAAAAGAGGTGACAGACACCACTATAATACTAGAAACAGGGACCAACTAGTACAGCCAGGTTTCAGGCTAGCTAAAGTAGACGCATCTTTCATGGGGTACTGTTTAAAATGTTATAATAAAATACCTCCCCACATTCAACAACTGAATGAGACAAAATTTAAATCTTGTATAAAACGCACACTATGTAGGCAAGCATATTATAAGTTAGGGGATTACATCGATGATAAAAATGCTTGGCTCAATGCTGGTCCTGCTCCACAACCATAGGGGCAAACTAATCAGAAGCTCATGTGAAATTATTGTGGAAGCTGCAGAAGAAAAATTTTTATTTGTAAAAATATCTTTGCATTGTATAGATTCAATCTCTTAGTATTATATAACTGCATAGCACATGTGTGAGTACTATGTACTGTAAAGCTACCATTTACATTTAGTTATCCTTCATTGACTCGAATGTGCCCTGGTGGCTGAGAGAATGTCAGGCTCACTCAAATGTCTCGCTGATAGTGGCGGGTGTGTTGGGTCGTTTAGTTCCCTTCAATATGGTTGAGCTGAATGGAGCTGATGCATGCGTCATGTTCGTGAACGGGCGCTGTCAGTTGGGACTGGTCATCTCTTAGCTGCCACGGTTTATTTTAACTACTTTGTTTTTAAATTGTTGATAGTTATAATCTTTTACTCTGGACGCTCTTAATGTGCACGTCTTTCTACATCGTTCTCACATATATGTATAATCTCAACATGAATGATGTAACCAAGATCTTGTAACAATATTTTGATTGAAAAGAGTGTCCATGGAGTTTCTTGCCCATTCTTCTCCATAGAGATCTACGCTTTGGAATGGGCAACTACAGTACTTTCACAAGTTATTATGCCTTGTGTCTGTAGCTTCGCCTTTGTTTTTCTGACTTTCAAAAGTGCCTGCGAAGGTCTAATTGAAATAAACGCTTTGAGTTTTTTCGTGCACATATTGTCCTGATTTTCGACATTAATGTCTTCTTCATCATCGCACATATCGATTTCAGAGACCGATGATGACTGATGGTTATTCTTATCTAGAAAAACTATTTTTTTCATTTACCTTTATTATAGCAAGATTTTACTGTCCTTTTGGTCAGTGGGTCATCTTAGGTTTTAGAATTTCTTTTCTTTTCCCTAGTTGCTCCTATTTTTCTATCAAAGCTTTCTTGTTAACCCTTTAAAGGTCATAAGGAGTGGACAGTGGAAATAAAATAATTATTATGATTATGGGTATATAATAGAACTAAAAATATATGTACATATAAATATATATGTATATATATATATTTCTATGGTGGGAAATATATTCCCTTTACCGGTCAGATTCTATCAATAACTAATCTCTATTGCATGCTCTTTTCTCGCGCTAGACCTATTTTATTGCAGTAATATACAATTATTTTTTTGGTAGTATATCAAATAAACATCTTTACAAAAATCAAGTTTTTTTATTTATTACAAAAAATCAAGTTTTTTTTATTTATAACAAAATTTTAGTTTTTTTATTTATTACAAAAATCACTTTTTTTTATTATTTATTAGTATTTTTACGTATAACAAAAATCTAATCTTATTTTTTATGAAACTCACTGAAACAAGGTGCTATGCATAGTGCGACTTGGCATTTCGCACACATAATTTTCGATCGTTTATCGTTCGTTTTAGTGCTACACATTTTACATCTCTTGTATGACTGCAACTGGCACGGCATGTGATCGCCCACGTTGGTATACCGTACTTCTTCGGGGACAGCACTGATAGTTTTTTGACGGTTTTCATTCGCGAGCTTCCGCCTGCTAACATAAGATGGCATACCGCCGGTCGAGCGTCTCTTCCTGCTGGTAAAACCACCTATCAATCCTCGTGCTAAGCCGACTCTAAATTCAAGATGGGAAAGCGTACATTTTTTATTGCTTTTGTACAACAAGAAAGCATTAGTTATGCTCGTGTCAATGAGGAAGTAGAAAAGTCGCAGCCACCATCTCTTACTCCGCCTGCCCACTGAATACGTGCCTTTCAGCTGATCAAAATGATCAGCTGAAAGGCACGTATTCAGAAGGACAAAGGGAATATACAACCCACCACAAAAAATCAAGATTGTCCAAAACCGCGTATAGCAAACTTGAAAATATTTACATTTTTTATTAGAAGAAGCTCACGTAAACCATAAATAAAAGAACTTACCTTTCGAAATTTGTAGATCTTCGAGATAAACCCTGCTTCAAACTAGTCGAAAAAAAAAGTACACTTTTACAACTTCTCTGTGCTCTCATGAAAAAAATATTTATGTCAACTGTCAAACCTGTCATTGTCAAAATGTCTATTGACAATCATAAAACTTACCTGAATGAAAAATAACGCTGGTGGGACGTAATTTCGGCGAAAAAAAAAAAAAAATCATGGTGGTGAAAATATCACCTCTAACTTATAAAGGGTTAAAGCGCAGGCCACACCGCTATGGCGGGCGGGCGAGCGAAGCGAACGACACCCTTTTCATACTTTGTTCGTATCTTTCGTTAGTTCGCGGTGTGAACGAAAGTATGAAAAGAGGTGAAACGACGCGTCGTTCGCCCGCCCGCCAGCTGGTGGTGAGTGCTTGTGAGAAGTTCCGTATTGTTTTCAAGAGTATCCCAGCTTTTCTCGTCGTTTGAAGGTCTCTTCGGAGTACCGACCACCGTTTTACCAGTAGGTAAAAGTTCTAAAAGGAATTTAACTTTCCAAATTAATACCTACTATTCTATTTGAGGTGAAGTGACGTCACTTTACCTCATTGCAAGCGCAACTTTAAAGCCTCATAACTTTTTCATTTCTAGAGATATGTTAATGATTATAACACATTTGTGTTTCTTCATATTTATATGATTTAACTATATGGAAACTTCTCCATTGGAGAACGCAAACAGAGTTTACTACTACGAGGTAAGGGCAATCAAATTAGAAATGTTACTCATGTGGTGGTTAAACACTTGCAATAAATAAAAAGCACAGATCTGAATAATATTTTTATTTTTATAACAAAATAAACACCAGACGGTTATCCCAAAAATGCCTACAACTATTAACAACTTCGAGTACTGCATAGTGCACAAACAAAATATAAAATATTATTCAATTAATTGAATAAAATCAGCTAACTACAGTTTAATTGAATATCATTGAAGATTAACAATTCAATTGAACATTAAGAACGTGACATTACATTAAGTTTTTTTTTATAATGTTGATGTTATCGTGTTAGACGTACCTAATGACTTAAAATATTTTTAATGCAAAATTAATGTATGCCATATCTAGCGTATGAAAAGTGAAGAGATCTCGTAGTTAACGAAAATCAGGTATTGTCGAAAATTAAAAAGCGTTTGCCTGTCGGTTATTTTATTTTAATAACATCAAGTGGAATTTAAAGCTGTATCAATATTAGTTGTAAATAATGAATAAATTGTGAAATGCTTTTCGGAATAGTAATTGCGTGGTGCGTAAACATTAAGTTAAATGAGCAGTCAAAGTAAAATGAATTTTGGAGTTTTATCATAATTATTAGGATTTGACTCCAATTATGACTTATAGTAAAAGAAAAAGTTCTGCGAAATGTCATTTTGCGCGTTTTCTTTGAGCAATTAAGTGAGCATTTTATTTATTAAGTTACATAAGGGGAAAAGATAAATAAGTACAGTCCGCGAGGCTTAAGCTGAGCTTTGCATTTGTGTGAGTGCACATAAATTTCTTCTATTTAAACCGGTTTAAACAATCGGCCTGAGGCGCGGTGCATCCCCCGCGCGACGCATCTCCGCCGCGCACCTTCCACACTTCACCTCTTGTACTGTTAGCAGCGAGACGTGTTTGATTCTTAATATTTTGTTTTTGTGTTCGATTTACTAGGGAAATAGCTGCCAACAAAAGTAAACGAATAATAAGAAAACCTTTAAACAGCCAAGTAAAAGAAATATTGAGTAATTTATATACTTATTTTAAAGACATGTCAAGTGTCACTACATGCCCCCAAACTAGAACGGGCCGGGGCTGCCTTCAGGCGGCTCTTGCCCAACCTGGGCGGTCCAAACGCCTCCTGCCGGAGGCTTTACGCGGGGGTCGTGCGGTCCATGGCCCTTTACGGGGCCCCGATGTGGGCGCGTTCTTTGAGGCGGCGAGCCGCCCATTATCTGAACGCGCCTCAAAGGGTGATAGCCGTAAGGCTGATCCGGGGGTACCGCACGATCTCCGGCGAGGCGGCGAGCCTACTTGCCGGATTGCCGCCATGGGATCTGGAGGCGATAGTCCTCGCGCGCCTGCATAAATGGCACGTGGAGGCACTACGTTGGGGGGAAACTCCGCTGCCGCGGCAAATTGTCGCTCAGCGGACAGACTTCCGGCGTGATCTCATGGCGACATGGAGAGAGCGACTGTCGCAACCCCGTGCAGGGCACGCTACTATAGTGGCGATACGGCCACGGCGCCCTCACCTTCCGCCTGACGCAGGTCCTCACCGGACATGGTTGTTTCGGGAGGTTCCTGCACCTAATCGGGCGGGAGGAAACGCCCGGGTGTCACCACTGCGAGGATCGACCGGAGGACACGGTGGAGCACACTGTGCAGGTCCGCTCCGCTTGGGCGGAGCAACGCCGTGTCCTCGTAGCGGCAATCGGCGGCGGCGACCTCTCGCGTCCGGCCCTGGTTCAATCCATGGTCCGGAGCGAGACGGAATGAGACGCCGTCACCTCCTTCTGCGAAGCAGTCATGCTAGCGAAGGAGGTGGCGGGACGTGAGAGGGAGAGAACCTCACGTCCCAGCGGCCGCGGGAGACGCACCGGGCGTCGGGGGCCACGTGGTGGCCCCCGGCCACCGTAGACGCGGGCCTGTGGACGGTGAGCTATGGGCTAGCTCGCCGTCCGTCCTATGACGACAAGCCGTGTCGACGGCGCGTTCGTGTTCCACGCGCGCCTCAAAGAGAGTCAGCAAACAGGAAGGGGTCCGTAAGGGCCGACGCCTGCCAGGGTTGTGGGACTGTTCGAAAGAGATACCGCGGCCCTGGAACACAAAGGGCAAAGGAAGGAACATGGATGGGTTTTAGTCAGTAAAAGTCTGACACTCCCTCCTGCTCAGCCCAGAGCGGGAGGGGTTATTTGATGATTTCCCATCGGTAAAAAAAAAAAAAAAAAGTGTCACTACATCGGCCCAATTGGTAGCGACATCGACGGGAATCCCGCTGTCCACTGTCAAAAGAGTTTTATTGGAAGGCAAACAACTTTTGGAAGACGAAAACAAAGGAGATCACCCAGATTGGGCTATTTCCAAAAGTGCCGCCGGCCAACAAAAATAAACTTATTTTTAGATAGAGCATAACATTATAATCACTTTTTATTATCACATCTAAGTCGTAAGTCAATTCACCGAGAAGTTATTCAACCTCAAAATATCTGAGATCAGTAGGTTTTGCAATTTTTTTTTTTTCGTCTTTCTTCACGATTTAGCCATTGTCATGTCCGGAAATTAGGTATTGTTCAACTCATTGCGTTTAAAAATAGGGTTAATAAATAAAAATAAATATGATATAAATAGATCATTGATTAATAAATTGTAACGAATTAAATTCATTTGGGCGTAAGAAAATTATGAAAATCATAGTGATTTTGGCTTCATGCGGCAGGATCGTGTCCTGCACTATTAAAAAAAAACGGCGTTCTCTATGGGCACGTACATTGTTGCGAGAAATAAAATCATGGCAATTAGGTACCAAGTTCTGTAGGTTCTATTCCGCAGACAAAATGGATCTTTTGCATTTATTATATTACTATTTATACTTTTTTTTTGGATTGGAAATCCTCAAATGACAGGGGTCATTCAGGTCAGCCCACTTAGGGCGGAGCGGAATGTGTCTGACTAAAACCCTTCCATATTGCCTGTCGTCATAAGATGGACGGACGGCGAGCTAGCCCATAATTCACCGTCCAGTTACTATTTATATGTAGGTTTTTTAACCTACATATAAATGTAATTGGTATATAAAAGTAGTTGGAATTGGATTGTAATCTTTATTATTTACTTATAACTTGGGTATAGAACTTGGGTGGCATAATAAAAAATGTTTATATCCAAAGCTCTATTTAATTATTGCGTTTAATTTAAAGAAAGGGCAAAAAAAAATTTGCTCAACCTGGGTGATCTCAGATAATTTGAGGTTGAATAACTTCTCGGTGAATTGACTTACGACTTAGGTGTAACAATAAAAAGAGTTTATTTTGTTATGTTCTATCTAAATAATATGTTTATTTTCGTTGGCTTTTGAAAATAGCCCAAAAATGTATGGAGGCTGGGTGATCTCCTTTAAATCTCCGAAAAAGACCAGATGCAGGAAAACCGACTTCAAAAAAAAACACAATAAAAAAAAACAAAAATAACAAACCAAAACACAAAAAAGTGAAAGATTACTTTAGCTTGAGAAGCCGGTGAAAAAGAAACCAAATCCAAACAAAGGTCAAGCTTCAGAAGCCGGTGACAAAAACACCAAATCCAAACAAAGGTCAAGCTTCAGAAGCCGGTGACAAAAACACCAAATCCAAACAAACGTCAAGCTTCAGAAGCCGGTGACAAAAACACCAAATCCAAACAAAGGTCAAGCTTCGAAGTCGGTGACCTTTGTTTGATTGATTTGAGTTAGAGTTTTTTTTATATTTGAATTTTAATTATTGATCTCAGACTTCTCAGTCACACTTACATATGTAGACATACTCATCAGTCATACATAATTATCATAGCTGGCCTTTACTTTAACAATTTTTGCTTATTTAGTTTTATTTTATTTTTAAACTTGTATACCTCTCCCAATTATGTTATGTACCTACCTAAAACATAATAAAATTATTTTTAAAAGTTTTTTGTCTGACTACTTTTGGTAATCACTCATACAAATGCAAAGCTCAGCTTAGATCTCGCGGACTGTATCCGATTAGATTTCAAAAAATCTTTAAAGTGGAAAAGATTTATGATATTATAAGAAAAACTGAAAATAAAAGGTTTTATTATTGTTTTGTAAGCATTATTTTTCTGAGATTTCCTTCCTCAAACAAAAATTTGAAGAAAATTTTACTGAGAATTTAATTTATAATTTACATACTAATATAATAAATGTCAACTACTTTTAAATGCATTGATGTATACAAAGGCGCATTTATTAACATTTTACATAATCATTGAAATACATTACCCATTTTCTGTACATTCAATAAAAACGGTGAAGACGCCGAAAATAAATTAAATCTTACTTTATTGTAAATAATTAATATACCGTGAGAATGTAAAAAATATTAAATAAGTATATGTATAAAAAAAACAATTTGTGGTATAAGCTTGAAGACAAAATTTCATTATTCGCAATTAAGCTCTGGCCACAATGAAGCGAAACTCGCGCGATTTAGTCGTTATAATTATTATGAAGCCGAGCGAATATTTGATACCGTCTTAGAAGACAGTTGACACAATCGGCGCGAGCTAATAACAGCATCCCGAGCGAAATATACTCTCGTTTTCCCAGAGGCCCCAGAGCCTTATTACTGGCAAAACAAAATTAGTATAAAAAAAATTGACGACTCCACCTCCACCAAGGACTTTGAATTATTTGGCGTGCCTAAAAAGGACTCGCATTAAACCTGTATTAAGCTATAGCTGGCATCAATACAAACAATTAGTTAATGAGAGAAAATCTCTACGTACAAAGGTCCACTTTAGGGACTAAGTGTGGAAACCAAACCCTTAACATAGAACAAAGAGAGAAAATCTTCTAAAGCATCACCAATTCGATATATAAGCCATCAAAGTTACAATCTTTACCATCAGTACAAGATTTTATTAGCCTCTGATACAACCCATCTTAATCAATAGCTGGCATCAATACAAACAAGTATTGTATGAGAGAAAATCGTCTAAAGCGTCACGATTCTGAGATATAAGTCTTCAAAGTTACAATCATCGCCATAAGCACAACTTTGAAAGCTTATATTTCGAAAATAAGACATTTGATTTAGAATATATACGACGCATACAAAACTTGTTTGTATTGGATACCAGTAGTTAATAAAAGTTTTATGCGTGGCCGCTGTTTTGAAAATAAAATAAAATGGCGGATGTTAGGCAGGCCACACACTGTTGGTAAGGCCTGGGACATGCTGCTTCGGTTGACCAAATTGACTTAGGCATGGAAAATGGTTAAAGCCTAACTTCGTTCTATACAGAGTGTAAATGGAGCCTTCACGAAGCCGTCAACCAAGCATTCTGTACATCAAACTAAGTAGCACTGCGCCAAAATCATTGCTGGTATTGTTTTTTTGAAAACCACATTTTACGGTAGGGCTAAATGTAACGCACTCGAAATATTATGCTGGTGGATGCATGGCATAGCACAGGGGTCAAAGTTACCCCTGCGTTAGTTAGTTAGGGTGCTTTTCAAAGCACGTTGGAACTTTTACCTTCAATATCTCCGTAATTAGAAAGTTCCCAGGTATGGCTCAGAATAAAAAAAGTGATCACAGCGACGGGAAGAACAAGTACCTTACGGCTTCTTTTAATTGTGTTTTATTCCCTTTATAGATTTCAGCCTTATTTTTGCTCGTTCCAAACCAAACTATGTACCAAATTTGTAAGTACTTTTATTATATCAAACTGTATTTAGTTTAGGTAGCAGGGACCGAAAAGGTTGCCCGCATAACGGTTTTAATCGGGTTAGGTTATAAACCCTAGAGTAAAGGTTAACCCGTATTTACAGGGTTAATCAGCCAATAATAACCGGTTCACGCACAGAGTTCATTTTGTACATTAAAAATCCAAGAAAGTGACGGAGTTAACCTGCGCTGGTTAATGGTGGTTAATCAGCAATATTTGAATGGTTTACCCATATATTATAGGGGGTTAACCCGTATAATGGTTAATCAAACATATGGTAACATATTTTAGGTCCAACCGGTTAACCTTTTAACCCAATTAATCGGTCCCTGTTAAATAGAGTAACTTTTGCCATAGCACCGACACTACAATAGATTTGAATAAGTTTGATTTCACCTGGCTAAAGACACTAATATTTTTGCTTTGATACGAGATTTGATACATTTACCGTATTTTTTCGAGGTTTCTTGTAGGTGTTTGTAACTATATTTATACTATATTTTACCCGGCTGAGGAGGGTAATGCATTTATCAGCATAATATGTATGTGTGTTTGTTCGTTTTTGGCGCTCGCGCGCTCTAGACACCGCGTAGGCCGATGTTGATGATCTTACGTCAATCGATTTGTCTTAATCTTGCGAGTGTCAATAAAGACATGACAGTAATCAAAATTCAATATGGTGACAACCAGACGCCATATTGTAAAAAATGAAAGTCAACGACCATCATTGAATAGGTATTTCAAAATCATCTTTAGGTTTCTCTAATCGTTTTTATGCCCATTTAGGATTTATAACGATTTTATTTGGTTATTCTAAATGACAAAACATTTAGAAGTGAAAAAACCAAGAAATTAAATCGTCTGCGAAATCTTTCAAATTATTAAGCTAAAAAGCTGGAAAGTAAAAAAAGTAATTACAAAAACTAAAAACCCGATTTCTTTGGTATTCTATTAGGGTTCTAAACACTAGTGTAGGATTGGGAATAGGGTCCATTTATGGGGCATTTTAAATTCTCTCATGTCAATCTTTACATAAATATGTGAAAGCAACTCTGTCTCTGGCGGTCCGTTGCGTTACCCTGCCTTAACACACGGATCGTATATTTTTATGTAGTACATTTCTATGAGCAAAAGTCGACTGTCCCGACTGGCTGAAGTTTTTTTTTTATACTAAGGCTCGCGTTTGGCCGCAACTCGCCTGAAGTGAAGCGATGGCGCGGCCTAGCCTAACTTTAAATAGATCCAGATTATAATGATCAGGGAACAGAGAAACCGGCAGTGAATTCCAGACTGGTGGTTCGCACAATCAGTCCGACTAATGCGTAACGTAGGATCGTTTACCTCATTTAGCAAATTAATTAGTGTCTTTTGTCGCATGCCACCAAAACGAAAGATCCTAAATAGACATAAAGCTTGAATTCCATAAATAAAGCTTTTAAAATTAATCTAGGATTAAGGATAAATAGAACTACCGTTTATTATGAATACATGTCATTAAACCTGCATTGATTAGTCCATTTTATTATTGATAAAAAATATCATAGTTTCGTCGACTTACCGAGGCGTTAATCTTTTAAATAATCTATTTATAGTAATAATCAGGCTATCATGTTCACTGCTGGGACACACGGCCTCCTCTCTATGAGAGGGACTGAACTATAATATACCACGCGGCCCCAGTGCGGGTTGGTAGATGTCACAATGTCTTAGAGTTATTGATTCTAAGATTATAGGATAGGATATTATGCATTACATATATATATTTATTAATTCGTTGTACAGTTATTTTTTTTTTATTAAAACATTATATTCGTATCTGACCGTGGCATCACTTTGGTATCATAATACTAGCTCTGTGGCTTTTTTAAATATTACAGCACCATTTTGAGATAGGGGGCCTTTTGGCCTCGTAAAGGACCAATTTCATATGTTTTCTTTTCTTATTTTTACATTTTTATATTATTTTGTTTTACTGTTCATTTAACATTTTTTTTTTTTATTTTGTCTTGTGCGGAGTTATAAATACTTTTTATTTCTTTCTTTATGACATGCCGGTTTCCTCACGATGTTTTCCTTCGCTGTGTGAGCAATGAATAAATTACATAAAGTAAGGTGCTTGTGTTGGTTCGATTTCACGACGTATAACGCGTAAGTCAGGGCAGTTATGGGGCCACCGCTTCTCTTTTTTTTTTGGTATTTATTTGAGGATCTTCAACAATCGATCAGATGACGAGTAATAGAGAACTATGGAAGAAGAAGACATGCTGCGCCGACCCCAAATAAATTGGGATAAGTGCAGGAGAATGATTATATGATATGTGGATCTTCAACATAAGTATTTATACACAGACTACTTTGTAAGTGGATGCTTGCAGATGTTTTCCATTATTAAAAGATGTTTGACATTCACCAACCCGTACTCTTTTCATAGAGAGGTGTCCCAGCAGTGGTAACATTATAGGGTGATTATAAAAATGCAATCTAGTCATTAATCGACCAAACGACTAATCATTTAACAATATTATAATATAGATATAATCAATACTCATACCATCAACATTACCCAAGTCTTGTACTTTGTGCAATATTCATAATCAAATCAAAATATATTTATTGACATAAAAACGTTGTTCAGGGTATACTGGATTCTCTGAATCCTGCGATAGTTGAAACTGTGTTGCAGAGCCAGAATATGACCAGGCAATGTAAATAACATGAGCATTACATGACAGAAAGAATACATACAATATCAATTAATTGAATGTCACATTGAATTTAAATAGGTTTAACCAATTAATTGATTACAATAAATTATTATTATTTTTTACAATTGATTACAATTTTTTAATGGAATAAATTGTTACTTGGAATTTTATGAGAGCCTAGTTAGCGGTTAATTAGATATATTTTAAACAAGATATAGCACATAAGAAGCGCAAGATATACATATAACATCATTCACGTTTCCAAAAAATTGTACCCACAAATTAAAGTACCTTCCGCTGGTATTTAAGTTTGAAAATACTAAAAATCATAGTTATGTTTAAACTGTTTTAAGTGAAGTGTGTTTAATGTTTATTTTTATTTATTAAAAAATACCGACTTTTATTTGAAAATATAATCCCGTTTTTTTTTACTGTTGCTAAGTTCTACAATGAACCCCATATACCAGTATAAAAGTTAGTGCTAGGCCTCGTTGTAGTAAAAATGTTGAGAGTGTTACCCCATAAGAAAATCGTATATAAGGTCTATCTATTCATACACGAAATCTCTTAAAAGTTGTTCATAATGATGAGTACAATGACCCCATTGTACTCTTTATTATGAACAACTTTTACTATGGGACCAACCCCGAAATCGCGAAAAAAAATCAGCTGTTCCCTACAACATTTTCGCATTATCTCGTCCAAATGTACTGAATAGCTGATTTTTTTTCGCGAATTCAAGGTTGGTCCTATAATAAAAGTTGTTCAGAATGATGAGTACAATGACCCGTTAAGAGATTTTGTGTATTAACAGATACACCTTATATAGTTTTTCTGGCGCCACTTTTATTTTTAGGTACGAAATAGCTGGATGTCCTTTGAAATTAAAAAAATCGGAAGCACGTTTGATTACTATCGTCTTCTTCTTCGTGTCGCTGGCACGACATCATATATTACCAGCCCAAGCCTTTGCCACGCACGGTTTCGTCGGTGGCAGAGCAGAGGTCGCCCAGACTGCATGTTCTGGGGCTCATTGGCCAGGTCCGCAGGTGGAGCATACCTTGATTACTTTGGTATACTTCAACATTTGTGGCAGATGCAGACATAAAATGCGGGAGTGAGATGACAATAGACTCATAGTATTGAGTTTCGTACTAAATATTTACCTTTCCTAGTCGCACGTTTTGTGACCGCAGCTGTCATGAGTCCTAGCGTTACCATTGCAATCAAAGACATTTAAATATTTACGAGAAATAGACGAGACATGACGAAGAAAATCGTAATCCAATACGAGTTACTACTTAATAACAAGTCGGTCTAGCTAGTGTCATACGCCCGCTTGTCAGGTAGCATTCGTGTGTCAAAATCGAAAATGTACAGGATCACCGCTCTATAATTCTTTTAAATCTCTTTGATTGTAATCTTAATTCCGATTATGAGCTAGATCAGGGGTGACCAACATAGTGTTATGGAGGGCCAAGTTTAGTATGTTTGTAACTTACTGTAGCGGGCCAAAACAAATATGCAAAGTGACCTCTAAGTTTAGACTGCGATGATGCGGTCTGCATTTGCCGGTAGGTAAATATGGCGCGGGAATAGTTGACTCAGGGACATTTCTTAAACAATTTTCTCGCATTGAGGTCTTATAATAGCTCACAGGCTGGATGAAAGACCTATGCGGGCCGCTAGGTGGCCTGGGGCAGTATGTTAGACGGGCCTCAGCTAGATGATGTCTCAAAATCGCTTTTGAATTTCTAATTAGAGAGCTCTGAAGTCACCGGAACACAATAACATAACAGTTTTTCTCCAAAACCCACATACTCCAGCTATGTGTAAAGGATGATTATCATCAAACGGCTCGCATCGCATCGGGTCGAAACGGATTTTACAATCTATAAACGATATTAAATCGTGTTCACAGTATGAAGTATATTACCAAGACGCACCCAACAGCTTGACCGCGGGAATTTTCCGCGACACGCGATAGTAGCCAAAAGTAAGCAGCGACGCGCGATCGGCTCCGTTTGCCTGTCGTCGTATCCGATCGGATCCTTTGAACTATTTGACTAGGCGCAGAAACGGATACGATCGCAAGCCGATCGTATGCGTCGACATCCTGTTGTTCCGATAAGATGCGATGCGAGCCGTTCGGTGGGAATTATCCTTAAGTCCTATGTAATAGATAAAGAGAAAAAAATCTCTAATTAATCGCTCAAAAAACCTCAAGAACACTAAACGAGTATATTAAACTACATTTCCATCCGTCGTTCGCTTACTACGTCGTAAGCTCTCCAACGTTACATCTAGCTACGGTGGTTATACCCAAACCCGACTAATCGACTAATACTAAACTGCCACTGGCGATGACTCGAACTGGAATAGAAATAACATGAATTAGTACACGTACATACGTAAGCACACTGTTCTTATTGGTGAGGTTCTTCAGAAAGGTCAGGTGCGTAGTGCTCGCAACCGGCGAGCGTGGGTGACCAATATGAGGCAATATAACATTACCTCTTAAGAGCGGCAAACCCGACATACTTTTCGTACAAACGGTCGAACTTGATTATGCCGTTGTTACACATCTTGGTTTTTTTTAACTAATAGCTATCTTGTGCACTTTATCTAGGTTTCTATAAAAGCAAAAAAATAAAAATTTGAAGAAACAAATTCACAAGTCGAATACCGATTAATCGCCATTTCCTATGGCGAATAGTCGAATACTTGCCATTAATACTCGAATGTGGGCTTTGAGTACCAATAAGAATCAATTCCCCATTTTAAGTAAGCTGTTAAACTATATTTGATCACACCAGCACGCTCTGCTTAAAAGACTCAAAGAGCTTCAGAAAGACTATTTTGTGAAGCAGGTTTGATTTATGAAAAGAAAAACGCAACCGACTTGATCCCAATCGTGCCATCAATTTGCCATTTTTGGACTTAAATTATTTATTAAAAAGCCTAACCTATTACTGATCTTTCATTTCATGGCTGATTGTTGGCTTTTTAAGTCTATAGTTTGTCTGTACACTACAACTGTATTTTTATTTAGACAACTACACAAAAACATTAAAAAAGTCTAATATAACTTTACTTTCGGAAGTCGGTGATTTTGTTTCATTGACTTTTTTGCCACCGACTGCCGAAAGTAGTTATTTTAGACTTTTTTAGAAGTCGTTTTTTTTTTTTTGCAGATTTTTTTTAATTTACCCTTTTTAGTTATAGTATACCTACCACACAAATTCTTGTCACGAATTATTGTTTACATTGTAACTAGAAGTTATTATGGGGTCATCATGTCATCAACATAGCCCAAGATTTTGATGAAATTTCTATGAAGCCAATCGGGAAGTATAACATTTAAATAAAAAAATTCAAATCGGTTCATAAATGACGGAATTATGAGGTTACAAACGTAAAAAAAATAAACTGTTACCTGTTTCATTGTCAACAGCTATGTCGCATTTTTTAACGTAGCCGCAGGTGTTTCGACTTTATCTTTTTCTAATACTCCCTGAAAACAAAATAAAAAGAAATGTTTGAAAGTATTGTAATACATAGTTCCTCTTTCTTTTTCTTGTGGTTAGTGCCTACCCTGGTGTCAGAGTTCCAAAGTGATTTTAAAAACTCATGAAGTGATAATAATCTACACATTTTTTATTTTTATATGGAAGTGTCTGTTTGTAATTTCAAAATAACAGCTTTTTACTGAATGCATATGAAAGTGTAGACGGTACATATAACAAAAATAAACTTTATTTTTTATTTTTTGTCTTTCTGTCAGTTTGTTCCGGTTAATCTCCGAAACGGCTGGACGGATTTTGACGGGACATTTACTAGCAGATAGCTGATGTTAAAAGGAGTAACTTAGGCTACTTTTATTTTAGAAAAAGGATTAGGGTTCCGTGCAAAAAAATTGAAAACCCTTGAAAGTGTTAAAAATTCGATTAAAATAGGGAAGTAATATTTTTAAAATTATTTCATGCGGACCAACGTCGCGGGGCAGCCAGCTAGTAGGGAATAAGGTTCAATTCGAAGTGTTGAGCTACATTCGGACAGGCTGTATCTTCCTTGACAGACTTAGACAGTAGACCCCTGGGTATGAGCAGTGAATAAGCTGTATGTTACCTCGTCTTGTAACTCCTCTTGAAACTCGTCAAGATGTCCGTTGCGCATAGATTCCCTGAGAGTGTCATCCTCTTCGTCATCTGTCGGCACGTCGTAGAACTCTTCGCTGTCCATTTCGCCGTCTGTGCCTGGGTAGCAAACAAAATGATTTTTAATTAGAAATTATACACAGTGACTATGGTAATTAGTGACCGATACTTAAACACGTGATTGTACTCATGATAACAAACAACTTTCCCAAAGAAACATTTTTTTTATCCTCATTTACTGTCATCACAATAATAAATAAATAAATTCTTTATTTCACCAAAAGCCACAGTACAAAATTCACAGACTAAGACCATATAAGGCTTATAACTAGGTCACAATAATGTTAATGCTCTGACTCCTAAACTAGGTGTATGTGCCTGTATCTTAGGAGTCAGAAGCACAAAAAAACAGCCGTTTAAAATTCGCGCGTGCGCGCCTTTGACCTATCAGCTGTTATAGCCTCGTGACGCCGTTCTGTCTCATTACTATGGTACCGTGCAACAATGTAAACAAATTAAAAATTAATATCCAAAGATTACGCGCGCGAATTTCATACGGCTGTGTTAGTATGATTAAAGTGAATGAGTATAAAAATGTTTCCTTGAATAAGTTATTTTTCATGAGTACAATCACGTGTTTAAGTAGCGGTCACTAATTACCAGTCACCCTAGATGGCTGTGAAGAGTCTATAAAGTATATGTGCAAAATATGTACTGTTAAACAGGGGTGAATCAAAACGAAGGGATGAATCGAGACAAAACTTTGGGTGGGATTTAAATCTTGTATTAATATGTGTTGCCAATAAGGTCTGTAAATAATCTATAGAAAACTAAATTAAATTGAAGTGTCTGTTTGTAATATCAAAATAACAGCTTTTTACTGAATGCATATGAAAATATACAGGGTGTAAAAATAACCTTAACGAAACCGAAAGCCACTTGGTGTCCCCGTCATTACGATTATTAATTTGTTCTAGACTAGACCTGGGAACCTTCTAGTTGCGGAGATATTGAAAGTCAAAGTTCCAACTTACTCACTTTTTTTTTTTTAATACTATATTCTCATGTTATATCTTTACTTTAAACACCTCCACGACCCCCGTACTATTCAATGTATCCATCAGCACAATGTTTTGAGTGCGTTACATTGAGTCCTCCGTAAAACGTTATATTTCACCCCAAAGAACAAGTCGTTTCCCAGCAATAATTTTTGCGTTACTTAGTTTAATGTATAATTTGCAATAATTTTTACGTTACTTAGTTTAATGTATAATTTGCAATAATTTTTGCGTTACTTAGTTTATTAATGTATAATTTACAATAATTTTTGCGTTACTTAGTTTAATGTACAGAATGCTTGGATGATGGCTTCACGAAGGGACCGTTTACACCACAGGAGGTTTTGTTTTTTAGGTTGAAACAGTATTACATGACTCACCTAACACAGACTGGTAGTCAGTAAAATACTCAGAGTCCGACGCGTAGCTCGGTTCTGCCACTTCAGCGTTATCACCACTAAGAGGCTTCTTTGCTGACCGCTCCTTACGCGCTTTCCTATGTTTTAGACGACGTAAGGTCCTGGGAAAGAAAGGATGTATGTTTACATTGAATTAAGTGGAGCTTACAATAAGTTAAGTTTACAATTAATTAAGATTACATTAAATTATAAGTAAACATTAATTAATTAATTGAGTGTAAACATTACTTATTCCAGTGTAAAAATTATTAATTAATTGTAATGCGTTGTATAAATTATGATTCCAAATTGCAATAGTTATGTTAATGATTGCATCGAGATCAACAGTCCACCAAAAGCAGGTCACCAGAAGTCTCTCCAATAGTACCATTGCTTAATATTGTTTTTTTTTTTCAACTAAACTCATATTGTAAAAACACGGCGGGCTAGCGCTGCTGCTGCGGCTGCTGACAGCCTCAAACGGCGTAAATACTGCAACCTGGTGGTTACAATTTTCAGCCGTTTGGAGTTGAAACGCTCGGGTTATGGGCCCCAAGTGCGCGTCTTCTTTTAGTGAAATTTCTCGCTCACTAGTCGACATTTAGCGTGACCATAGGGCTGGCTCTTTGTTTGGCCAAAGAATTTGCATTGCCATTCAACATGGCAGTGCTGTCAGTCTTTTGGGCACGTTTCCGGATGACAGCGATGTGGAGAAGTACTTTAACGCCTAAGCGTCCCGTTGTTTACTTAGTTAGCTTATATTTAGTTCGTTTTTTTTATATAAATTAATCTTTTATTTTTTTGTAAATATTTAATTGTAACTTGTTCACATATAATAATGCATAAATTTGTTTCATTCAGAATGAAAAAGTAACAGTTCACCTAGCTGTGACTGGAGCTTACTTTGCATATATTCAACAATTTAAATGAAAGATAAATATGCAAATTGTTTATAATTTATGAGCCGTGACAAGCATTGGTTGGGTCGGTCGTTGCTCGTATGATGACAATGTGAAGAACAATGGCCAATTTAAAATGGAGCCCTTCCCAAAAAAAAGATATAATAACGTAGGATTATGAGCACGAACGGTTATAATAGATCATCTGTCAATTTCTTTTAAGATAGCAAGTTTAACATTCGTTTTTTACAGTGTTTTGTTTTAGTTTAGTTTTTTAGTAAATCAATAAATTCATTTATTTTCATCAATATATTTTAGAGTAATTATTAATGGATTATTACATAACATAATGCCTGTAAACCCCGAAGGGTTACGCACAGATTCACCTAATAGTACACACAAATTTCGCCACCTATGTTTAAGTCCCATGTGGTACGGGTTGAGTCTATTCCTATCAACCGGGCATAAACCCAGACTCCATGGCTGCTACTGAGAAATTCCCAATAGAAAAACCTAATAACATTTTGCCCAACCAGGGAATCAACCTAGGACCTCGTGCTTAGCAGACGCCCTTGCGACTACTAGACCAAAGAGGAATCATTATTTATTGGATTATTTTATTCATCTAATATAATTAAATATAAAAACGTAGAGAAGCACTAAAAATTAATGTTATTTCTCGTAAAAATAGTTCAAATTAATTCAATTCACGGCAACACGGATGGCGCAGTGGCTAAGCGATTGGTTGCTGCACTGCGCGTCGTGGGTTCGCCACGCAATCCCCGCAAGGAACAAATATTTCTATGACCAGTCTATCGGGATGCATCTACAAGTGACAGCAGAGACCAATGGCTTCACATGCTCATTATAAGCTACTATTTGAAATATGTTTCAACTCTGTTGGTCTTATGCCCAGATTTTCGATCCTTTTTGCAAGGTGTTTGGTAGCAGCTTCATTGAGAGTAGTAAAGGATCAAGTCATAAGGCGGATTGGAGTCTCCTTTGCCCAGCAGTGAGCCTATTACAGACGGATGGTCATCAGATCAACTTACGCTTCCTTCTGTAGCTCTCTCAGAGATTCTAGTTCCGTCCTCATGGAAGAGACTTGCTTGTCCAGTCTGGCTACTTCTCTTACTGCAAAAAAAGAAAGATATGTTGTAGAAAAATAAATAATATTAGTTTTACTGTAAGCCAAATTGGTGATTAAGTGATCAAGGTCACGCTATTTGATGGATGCTGAGAAGCAAGGCAATCGGATCATTCCTGTGGTAATATGGTTGTCATTTCGCGTGACCAGAGGACTGTTTATTTCTTTGGCCAAAGAATTAGCATTGCCATTCAATGTGGCGATGCTGCCAGTGTTCTGGGCATGTTTCTGGATGACAACGATGTGGAAGAGTAACACATAGGCATCTTAAAAAATACGGTTTAGTCTCATAACGTTCAAGTTGTAAAATAGTCAAGTCTCCAAATATCCATGTCTCATAATATACATTTTTTATATAAGTGGATTTGTAAGTGATGTTTTCTAAAAAGCATTATTTTTCTTCAACTTATTTTGAAAAATTAAAAAATGTTAACTTGCTTTTCACAAGCTATTCTTTGATATACGTAACGTAATGCATAAACATACGAGTATATAATATAATACCAGGAATTATTGTTGGATTATGATTTCTTTACCTACAGGTATGCAATACACATATTTTTCGCTGAAATATTGACCAATTGTGATTCCAGCGTCGAAATCATTTATTCCGTCAGAAAATATGTTTTTATAAGCTTTTATTTATACGATCAGATGAAGAAGATAAGAAATCAATAGATTTACCTAATCGTATAAGACAATACCTACTAGCGATGACTTGTATTAGTTTCATGGTTATTCTTGGCTTCTTCAAAATTAAGTGTGTAAATAAATATTATGAACAAAGGAACGAATTATTTTAATTTTTACATTAAACTCCATTATATGTGTAAAAAGTGTGTTAATAAGAAAATTAAAATATCGAACATTTGATTTGGATTAAAATGTCAGTCATTTATGTTTACAATTATGTACAATATGCCTTTTAGGTTCTGATTTATTTGCGTGTGTATTATTAATGTTTTGTTTCTTAATACAATCTTTTATTATTTTTTTATTTTATTAAACTGTGACCTTGGTAAGATGCTTTTCCTTGCCTGAGTTAATTGCGCACAAACTTTTTCATTATTTATATTAAAAACACATTAACAAGCGTTACAGCTTCCACCATTTTTTTTTTTTGAAATTTCAAGCTCTATGTCAAAAATATAAAACGCCCCTTATAAATCCACTTAAATAAAAAATGTATATTATGAGACATGGATGTTTGGAGACTTGACTATTTTGCAACTTGAACGTTTTGAGATGTAGATATTTTGCAACTTGGAGGTTTCGAGACTTGGGTCTTATGAGGTTTGAACTTTTTGCTACCACATGTTATTTTGCAACTTGAGCGTTATGAGACTGAAGGAAAAATACATCTTTAATGCTGAAGTATTTTTGAATCATGAATGATTCAAAAATTATGGATACAATGATATCAATTGTGACAAAACTTGGGGGAGGCTTATGTCCAGCATTGGACGTCTTTCAGCTGAAATGATGATGATATGAACTAACTAAACTATCATTATTATACTGTAAGTTCTTGATGACTAAATTATTTAATTATCAACCTTTTTTTCTCAGATTATTTAATGAGTATCTAACATCATAGGTATTTATTTATTCACTACTACTATTACTAGTACTATTGTGAAGTGTGGCCACTTAAGGTGGAAGTGCAAGGATAACCCACTAAATTCAAATTTTCTTACGTTTTTTGCAATTTTCAGGTCTGTTTCAGGTTGTATATTGATGAAAAATGACTTCATTTAACCCTATTCTGTAACTATTTCATGAAAAAGTCATTCAGGGGTTAAATGAACTTGAGGGTTGTATTGATAATTGTAATGATTATAATTCTATAGCTACATACGGGTTACTAGCGTGGCTCATTTTTTATCAACATACAACCTAACGTTTGATAACACAAACCCAGATAATAGTGTATTGTTTCTACTATTATATTTGTACTGTACTTATTTTCCAACTACAATGATCTCACATTATGATGCAATTAAAATATCTCGCAAGTTTAAAATCAAACTAAGAAAATTATTGCAGAATTAGACCTGCATATTTAAAAAAGTTAAGAAAATTTGAATTTCACGGTCTACTCTTGTGCTTCCACCTTAAAGTGCTTATGCAGTAACCAAACATGGATGGACGGGGAGATTCCTCTCCCTTTCCATCCAAACATTCATATCCCTTTTAGTTTAAAAAACGTTGTTGTTGTCAACTGGGCACAAATCCAGACTCTGTGGCTGCTACTGAGAAATTCATGATGGAAAAACTCATAAATACTTTGCCCCACCTGGGAATCGAACCCTCAAGGGGACCTCATGATCAGCAGTAGCGCTTGCAACCACTAAACCAATGAGGTAGTAAAAAAACATAATGATTGACTATTACTAATATAGTAATCTTTGCTCGTAACCACACGGTAGACACATGTTGCATTTCAACAGAGATATTATAGATAAGATACAACTCATTTCAAAATGTAATCAGTGTTGCTAAACACATACCTGACTGAGTTCAAAAAACGATAAGAATAAAAAAGAGATAATTTTTTTTTGCTCACAACAAAAACATAACCTTATTTGACATTGTAAAATACAATTGTAATTTCTTGGTAATATACAAGTAGTCTATTGCTTTTGAATACGAATATTGTCGTTCAATTGTAAAATAATGCAGCAGACGTATAGTTTTTTAAGGTTTTAGCTTGTTGGTAAGAAAAAATATTAGTTTACTAACCTAACATAGATCTCCGCTTCTCAGCATATATTTGTTCATAAATGAAGACTCCAGCAGCCCCAACAATGCCCACAATCGCAGCCCCAACCATGAGACGAGGAGATACATAGCTGCTATTCATAATTACCCCGCAATATTTTCTCCTCGAAACACAAAACTAATTTCTTCAATTTTTAGCACTTCAACGCACGATTCAACGCACAAAAACGAAGCAAGAACGGTAATTAAGCGAACAAATGCTATTTCGTAACAATATTTACGATGATAATCGCAAAAAACACTAATTGTTGGAAACTTGGAAAGTATTCAGCAGGAAAGAAAATCAAACATATAGGGCTGATGCAGCGATAAAATTGAGAACTTCAGTATTAGAATAATTTTTGGTGCCACAATTTATTTGGAATTGGTTGTTTTAATTAGAAATTCCACATATTTCGCTGAATTTGCAAGCGAAATCGGCAGTCAATCAAAGCAAACAAAATATTTATGGTCGCGTTCCAGTCTTCCAGATTCTGTAACTTCCATGGATCAGAGTGAGCAAAAGTTATCTCCCTCATCTTTTCTTTTTTAGGGAATAATGCGTAATACTAAAACTGTATAACGGAACTCTATCACAACAGATAAAAAAATTAAAACGTTAAAAAAACGAAAAAAGATGGCGATGAGTAAACGGTTTAGTTGAGGAAAATACTATAATTTAAGGTTCCCTAATCAATCATGCCACCGTAGACAGAGATTCTCTGTCTACGCATGCCACCGTATGCGTATGGTAATACCAATATCCCGCTACGACACTACGACACAGTAAGCTATCAAGTCTGTGGACACAGTACGTTCTCGTGGAAAATGTCCCTGAAGAAAGCTGTGGGTGGGTAGAATAATAGTGTTACAATCATTTAAATTAATGTTTATGGTAAAGTTGATGTTCGGAATAGAAAAAGAAGGACACCCTTAATAAGGATGCGCAAGGGTAACCCGCATTTAAATTGTTCAACATAAATTAACATACAACCTGACACTGACCTAGTATCAGGTTTTATGTTGATGAAAATTTGAATCGCGCCAGTAACACGTATGGAATTACAGAATTATAATCATTCAAATCATCAATACCACCTTTCAAGTTCATTTAATCCTATTAAGTGACTTTTTCATGAATGAGCTATTAAATAGGGTTTGAACTTGGAGAGCTGTATAAATGATTATAATTCTTTAACTCCCTAAGTGTTACTGGCGCGATTTATATTTTCATCGACATACAACCTGACACTGACCTGCAAATTGCAATAAACTTAAGAAAATTTAAATTTCGCGGGCTACCCTTGCTCTTCCACCTTAACCAAAAAACAATTATTTCTATGGCAAGACTTTGAGAAAACTGTCACCATAAAAAAACTTCAAATGTAAAAAAAAGCTGTCAAATTGAAAAAATGGCAAATGATGCATTGTTGCTATCGGTGCATTATTTTCCTATTGATTGATAGTATTACTTTTCTTAACTGCATACCGTGGAGAAAATAGTTAATACATAGTTCTAATAATCCAATCTCGTCAACTGAATCCAGTGTTTTGCATAAATCCGATTATGTGGATCTAATTATTACTTTTTACAACTTGTTTTTGTCGTTAAATTCATTTCTTTATATTGAAAATGAGTGATAAGGAAGAAAAGGACAATAAAGAAAAAGAAATTCTGCGAACATGTCAAGACGGAGGTTCTAACAACCCAGAAACATTAACTGAGGGTAATGTACTATCTTTGAATTCGAATAAAAATACCGACAATAGTAGCACCATATCTGAAATTATGCCTCGATCAGCAGCTATAGAAGGCTCTGGAGATAATACCGGCAGCAATGTTCAAGAAAACTCGGAACTTGATAAAATCGAAGCAGAATTGACTGAATTGTCAAAGGAGTTAATAAATACTGATGCAGGCATAGGTAGTGGTGATTATTCAGCCAAAGCAAAGGTCGGCGACATAGATGATAAAATAATTGAGGACATAAATACTGAAATGAATGCTAAAACATGCAACACCAATGTAATTGTGGAGAAAGAAGGAAGTAATGATGATCTTCTTGACAAATGTGATGATACAGAACTCAAAAAGGCTGATGATTTTGACGAATTTGAAGATGAAGATATGCAACTAAGATGGGATGAGGATGATGATCCTGGCAATCAACTTGAGGGTGATGACAATGCAAATGTTGGCAATAAGAATGATGGTACTCTGTCAGAAGACCAACTTTTGGAAGATTCTTCTGATGTTTTAACTGAAAAAAGCAATCTTGAAAGTGTAACATTAATAGATAATTCTAAAGAATCAGAAACTAACCCAAAACCAGAAATCCATACAGACAAGGCTGATCTTGCAAGCTTGGAAGATGAGCTTTTAGAAGAACCTGATGTTAATACTGAAGCAGTCAAAAGCCCTGAAATGGTTTTTTCTGCAGAAGAAAGAATGGATCAAAATTTCCTAGAAGACAAATTACTTGAAGGCTCTGAAATGCACAGTGAAACAGAATTTATAGCTAAGGTCAAAGAGATTATTGACGTGAAAAGTATGAATGAACAGATACAAAAGACTAAAACTACAGAGAAACTAATAAAAGAAGATGAACTGACCCATTTTACTGAAACATTACAAATGTCATCTTCTAATAATGATGTTTTGTCAAAAGACAATCTTTTAGAAGAACCAGATTCTAAGGATGAGAGTTCTGAAATTATTAGTGTAAAAGATCCAGAAAGTTCTGACAACATTCCTGAAAAAGAATTTCTAATGAACAAAGAACTAGATGATGATGTTCTCCTAGAAGAAAAGCTCTTAGAAGAACCTGAAACAGCTGAAGTTATTCCTGAAAGTGATGTAACTATGGAAGTTGATGATGAAAATGAAGCAGAGTTACTAAAAGATGATGGAGGTCAAAACAATAGTAGTACTCCTATGGATGTTGATAGTACTGATCCATCTATTGAAGATCAAGCGAAGATAGAAGACACGATTATAGAGCAGCCCATGGATGACGAATCCGAAGTAGGAAAGAAAGAGATAGCTCAATCTAATCTAGAAAAGGTTGATATAAATCAAACAACAGATGAAATAAAAGTAATGAATGAATCTGATGTTCATACACAAATGACTGAGAAGATAATTCATCAGCCGGTTGAAGATACAACTAAAACAATAGAGGTTATCAAAGATTTAGCTCTTGAAGAAAAATCTGCAACAGTGGAATTTGATAAAGAAATAGCTATTGAGGATCAAGCTAAAATAGACAAGCTAAATATTGATTTAGCTGCATCAGAGATGGAAAATGTAAATCAACAAATGAATTATGAGAAGAAAACAGTTGAAAACAGCAAAGTTCAATTAATTGTAGAAACAAATACAACAGAAGAGTCTATCAAGACTCCTGAACAATCAGACGCACTCACTGATTCCAATATTCCTAATATCGAAATTGAAGGACAAAAGAAATCTATTCCAGATAAATCTGCACTTGAAAAGAAAATTGTAAGCAAAGAGGAGCAAGAGCAACCTAAATTAAATAAAGAAAGTGAGCATGCAGACATTAATTTTGAAAAACCCAAAGAAATTGCTGTACTAGACACAAGCCTAGACAAAAACAATGTGACTGCTGAAGTTTCACCTAGTTCTTCATTTCGAGATAGTCTATCACCTATCAAAAGTTTCCATGGTTTAAATAAACCAGATGTAATGCTAGAAATACCTACTCAAGAATTAATAGACATGGATATGACAGATTTATCTATGAATCTAGACCAATCTGATGTTTTAGACAGTAATTACATGGAACAAAATATAAAAAAAGAGTTGGAAGATGACACAATTGATATGTCTATAGCTGAAGATGACACAGTAAATGAGAAATCAGTAGATAATATAACTAAAACTGTTGATGTCACAACTAACCAAAATGCAGTAGATCAAGACACCATAGTTACTGAAACAAAAGCTGATAAAATTACTACTGAAACTGACACAGCAAATGAGAAATCAGCAGATCAACAAACCACAGTTACTGAAGCAATAGTAGATAAAGTACCAATCGAAAGTAAAATTGGGAAAAGTGGAAAAAAAGAAGAAACTGCAGTTGAAGCGACTATTGAAGAAAATATGGAAATACTGTTTGCTGATGTTGAAGCGGAAGTTGCCAAAGAAGTTCCTGACTGCATTGGTAAGTTTTCTTCAATTTTTCTATCATTCTCTAGGAAAGTTTTTAAAATATATTCTGCAATCAGACCCAGAGCCTCCGATAGCATGTTAAGCCATTGGTCCCGGCTGTCATTTGTAAATCTTTGGCAGTTATTACAGGTAGTCAGTGGTTTAAAAACCAGTCTTACCAAGGGGTATTACCCAATACTAACTGCACAGTAGGCATCCATTGAGTGGAGAATTTTTATGCCATAGGCTTTAAAAAAAGTACTAAAATGTCTTATTTAAAGATGCATCGTTGAACATAACAAAAGCATACAAATAGAAAATTACAATATGTAGATCAAAAGGAGGACAATAGAAAGTATTGTAAATGATCAATATATTTTGAACTAGCAAAAGATGCTGGTCAATGGCCAAATATCTACTTCCGTTTTTTTAGAATCTTTGAGATAAAATGAAGCCATATATAATGTTTGTTTTAGTTTAGCTAAGTAATTTCACTTTTTCGTTCATGTCTGATTTAGTCCTAATAAATATTCTAATTATGCATTTGACTTTTTGTCCGTTCAGTCCTATTGAATTTTGTCTGAAATTAGTAGTACTAAAAAAACTTTTTTGGTCCGCTTAGTTCGATTAAAATTCCTACAGCAGATAGTAGTATTAAATGGATTTTTTTCTCTGTTTAGTCCTACTAGTAGAACTGCACGGTAGAACTAGGACATTTTTAACCAAGTACTGGGCCGATTGACGTAATAGTTTTTTCATTTGATAGAGGAAGTCGCGGTAGTCCAATCTATCGAGCGAAAATGAATTTATTTGCATGAAGTAATATCATAGTCGCTTGTAGGAATATTTATTTATTTATTTATTTTAGTACATGGAGGACTTACAGCTTATAAAAACAAACAAAAAGGGAACCATAGTCACCAGAAAGCCAATTACAAATCCTCACGTATAGACATTACACATTTATATATATATGAATATTCACATTTATTTTATACTAATAAGATTTATTTTCGGATGGAGTACTACTGCGCGAAGTCTAAATTCGGTCTATAGATCTCAACCCTAAGACATTCAACCTCCTTTCAGCATCCACAAGCGAAACCCAGGAACAGCCATCGACATCCACCACACAAATGACTCCAGACACATCGGATGAACTTCCAGAGGTATCAGATAGCCTGGGCCTGTTGGCTGAGTCTACGCGCCGAGTCATGGAAGATGACGAGGAAAACGAAGACGATGATGAGGAGGATGATGATTTTGATCAGGATGGTGAGTTAGATGTTTTGTTGGAAAATTATTTTAGTGCATACAAGGTGTAACAGGACCCTTCACGAAACCGTCAACCAAGCATTCTGTACATCAAACTAAGTAACTCTACGCAAAAATTATTGCTGGGAAACGACTTTTTTCTGGGGTGAAAGATCACGGTGTATAAACGGTAGGACGCAATGTGACGCACTTAAAGCTTGAGTCGCAATATGACTGAAATAAAGTATAGAGATTGAGCTTTAGGCATGTTTCAGAGAGTTCACTGTTCAACGTGCGCCGGTCGTTAAAACCGCGTTTACGTTCAACTGTGAATCATACAATTATAAAGAGTGTAACAAGATCGTAACGAAGCCGAAAGGCACTTGTTCTCCCCGTCATTGCGATCAGTTTTTTGTTCTAGACCATACCTGGGAACCTTCTAGTTACAGAGTTATTGGGGTTCAAAGTTCCAACTTTATCAAAAGTTTTTTTTATATACATGTTTTTCATGTAAGATTTTTACTTTAAACACTTCCGCGACCCCCGTACTATTCAATCCATCCATCAGCATAATGTTTTAAGTGCATTACATTGACTTCTACCGTAAAATGTAATTTTTTCACCCCAAAAAAAGTCGTTTCCCAGCAATAATTTTTGCGTAGAGTTACTTAGTTTGATGTACAGAATGCTTGGTTGACGGCTTCGTTAAGGGTTTTGTTACACCCTGTATAGATATGGAAACGCGACCGGCGCTCGCAACAAGCGCCGGTCTCGCTCAGAAATAGGCTTTACAGACAGTCCGTGAAGTTGTGAACTCAACCTATATACTTACTTTTTTTTATAAGCCTATATTGTCCCACTGCAAGGCAAAAGCCTCCCTTCCCTAATTCCACTTTTCGCGATCTAATGCGATTGTAGACCAGTCCTTTAAGAAAGAATCCACCTCATCCCGCCATCTTCTTCTGGGTCTGCCGCGTTGTGGTTTCGTGCTATTTGATATCCACTGAGTGATAATTACTCCTCCGACATGCGGCAGATGTGACCAGCTCAGTTCCATTTCAAACAAGCAGCTATTTGGGATTAGGAGCTCGTGGCAGCCGTAACAGCCGCTCAGGTCGATCTTTAAGTTAATCCGTGCTCGCCTAGGTTGGTCTGTGGATGGGTGATCGCCCATTACATACCGAGTTTCTTCCGTGCCTCGGAAAGCACGTTAAGCCGTTGGTGCCGGCTGTCATCTGTAGATCTTTGACAGTCGTTAAGGTAGTCAGTGGCCCAAAAAGTCTGACAACCAGTCTTACCAAGGGGTATCGTATTACACAGTACTAACTGGGTTGTGGAGGTCAGATAGGCAGACGCTCAATGTAAAATTCTGGTATTCAGCTGCATCCGACCCCAAAATAGTTGGGCAAAGGCTAGGCAGATGAGTTATTTGGGAATTGGAGCAAAGTATGGAGTTTCTGATTCGGTCTGTTTGACTCCCAGTATACTTAGCTCGTTGGTAGACTCCACGTGCGGACTTCTGACGGTTTATTTTCAGCGATGGTCGCGGTGCTGTGGACATCACGTTATTTAATTATTACAATTGCAGAAAGCAGCAACCAAGTCTCAGCGGAACAATCGGAAGACTCAAATCCAGCAGCCATAGAGTCCGAACCAGTTACAGAGACTGAAGACAAGGAGTTGGAGACGCCAGAACCTAAAGAAAGCGAGTTTCCGTTCTTGCGTGATAGTTACTCCCAGGATAAGGGGCAGAAGATCCGTATGGAGTATGGGACAGTGAGTAATTACAGATAAAAAATTAAAAAGAAACAAGAGCGAGTACGACTCGCGTGGAGAGGATTCCGTACTTTTATAGATTTCTTATAGGTTTTCCTGTAATCTTTAGGCAAAGAACAATTTTTTGTATGTAGTTTATAGTTGTACAGTTTAAATTTTCTCTGAATGTGTAAGAGGAGAAAAATTCCGAAAAAAATATAGGATTGTAGAACGTAAAAAAAACTTTCAACCAAAATTGGTTTAAATAAGATTTGATGTTTATTTTTTGAGATATGGGACTTTTTCATCAAACTGCAGCAACAACTTTGTTTTTCATTAACACACTATGAAAAACAAATTTAGTTTTATTGATGAATGTAAAACAATACAACTTAACGTAATTTTTCTAATTTTGAATTATAATGCCTTCAAAATATTTGTATTATATTGTTTGGTGCTACGGAACCCTATGTGCGTGTGAGTACGACTCGCACTTGACCGGTTTTTATATTATCTATCATTCCTCACACAATCCATCCACCGCTTCCTTGGTCTTCCTCTCCCTCACCATCCGTCAACATTTATATTCATCACATACCATACTATGCTTATGCTAGTCAATTAAATTATTTTGCAGATGGAATTACAGGCGGAAACAATGAATGAGATGAACGAAGAGGCAACATCAGCTGTCGCTGCGTTGTTGAATGCTGATAGCCCCGTCATTGAACAAACTAAGGTAATACGATTCGTCCCTTGTGACTCTTGAGAAATGAGATGGGTTATGATACCCATTAAATTTCTCGAGTTAAAAAAATCGATTGATCGAAACACTTTTGTTTTTGTTATATTGTATTTACAATAAAACAAACGTTTTTACAATAAAACAAAAACGAAAGTTTTTTTGGGGCAACAACAGCTAGAATTATTTATTAATATGAATAATATTAATTATTATTCTTTCTTTTATTTTCACTTCAAATTTTGCTTTGCTTTGTTATTTTGTATATTTTAATACGTTTCATAATTCTATTTTATAATTTTAGTTACTGTAATTGGTTTCACAACCGTTGTAATTAAATAGAAAAATCTGGCAGTATCATACAGGGTGTAACAAGACCCTTCATGAAGCCGTCAACCAAGCATTCTGTACATCAAACTAAGTAACTTTACGCAAAAATTATTGCTGGGAAACGACTTCTTTTTTGGGGTGAAAAATCACGTTTTACGGTAGGACTCAATTTAGGGCAAGCACTCAAAACATTGTGCTGATGGACGGATTGAATAGTACGGGTCGTGGAGGTGTTTAAAGTAAAAATCTTGCATTAAAAACACGTATTTAAAAAAAAAAAACTTGTAAATAAGGTCGAACTTTGACCCCCAATATTTCTGTAACTATGAGGTTCCCAGGTATAATCTTGAACAAAAAAATGATCGCAATGACGGGGAGAACAAGTCCCTTTACATTCTTTATTTTAATTGTCTGACGTAACGAATCGCGAATATTATTCTATCATATACTACTCGTATTAAATGAGCATTATTATTTGTTATCACGTTTTCGAAACCGACTCCAAACAATTTCGATGAAAGTTTTGATACGCCCTCGTATTGGAACTTTCATTAAAATCGATGTAGCCAGGTGTCATATCTGGGAAAATTCTCTTTCTCTATTTTTATCCGAGCAGAGCTCAGTAGCCCAGGTACATATTTCTTATTGTTGATGCTTCTTTATTAAAAATGATTTTATTTCTTTAATTGAATTTTAACTGTACTATTACTTACCTTTATGTCTAGAATGTTGTGCATATACAACGTGTAACAGAATAAACACAAAACCTCTTATGGGGTCATTGTACTCATCATTATGAACATCTTTCACTATGGAAATTGGAATCGCGAAAAAAAAATCGACTGCCCCATACATTTCTGTGCGCATAACTCGACAAAATGTACCGAACAGCTGTTTTTTTTTTGTAATTTCGGTGTTGGTCCCATCGTAAAAGTGGTTCATTATGATGAGTACAATGACCCCTTAAGAGGTTTTGCGTTTATACTGTTACACGGTGTATATCAAATAAATAAATGACTGTGCGACACTGCAGTATTGACATTCTAACACAATATTATTGCTGAGTTAGTAAATAAGATTGTATCGTGCAATGAGCAGAAAAAAATAGCCCATAAGGTTATGAACTCAAAAGTCAGCAATTATTGCTGTTTACTTAGTGTGCTTTAAAAAACTGCTTGAGATGCGTATCGAGGAAATCCACCCACAAATTAAGTCCGATATAACGTCGTTGAATTTCCAACACCACGTAAGTAAAAAACAAGACGAGTGCGAGATCAACTCGCGTGGAGAGGGTTCCGTATAATCGACCCAAGATGAATCTGATCACCTTAAGGACTATTTTTGCTTGCAGCATCCGTCCGCTATAGAAGCGCTTAGTTGAAAACTTTCTCCTCCTTGGTCCTTTATTTTGTGTTATTCCTATTAGTCGAAAAAGGGTGGTTGAACATCTGTGATCATTAACAGAGCCTGAGAATTTTTGTAAAACAAAAGATAATGTAAAAAGGTCGCATATTTTTTCTTGTTTTACTACGATTGGTCCGCACTCTCTTTGTGCTGACCAATAGTAGTAAGGGTGGTGAACAGATGTGAATATTTTCGTGTGCACGGGATTTTGTTTTAAGAGTGAGTAGATTCATCTTGCATCTTCCGTAAGTTGTTTTAAATCTGACCCAAATTTGTTTACGGTAACTAAATAGGTTTTCCTGTAATCTTTAGGCAACGAACTATTTTTTTGTAACTTTTTTCAAAAATTTCGGCCCTGTAGTTTCGGAGTTAAGGAAGAGGGGAATGGTCAATTATCGCATATTTTCTTAAATCACTTCAAAACTATTTAAATTAAAATTATAAAAAAAAAAAATGAGATCGTCACAATGAGGCCTTTCATTTTATATGTAACAATGATATAGTTTACAAACGTTTTTTTTTTTCGTTTTCTAATTTACCCCCCAAAAGTGGCCTCCATGTTTAAAATTCTTTAATTTACGTTACACGTCCGTCTTTGGGTCACCGACTTAAATATATGTGTACCTAATTTCAACTCAATCGGTCCAGTAGTTGCTGAGTAAATTAGCTGTGACAGACGGACAGACAGACATACGAGTGATCCTATAAGGGGTTTCGTTATTTCCTTTTGAGGCACGGAACCGTAAAAAATAGCAACTTTACAGGAGATTCAAATACTGCATATTTATATCTAGGTATAGTAGATATATTACAATATCACTTTATAATTTGTGTTCACTTCAAATTAGATAGAAACGTTGCTTGTTTCTGATTGGCTGAAACAACGCGTCTTCCGATTCTCTAGCAAACGGCATCAAAAATCAAAAATGACAAAACCCACTGTTACAACTTCAACGACGATATATTTTTATTGATGATAATGCATAGTTTTCTTGTATGTTAGGTAGCAATTAAATTGTTTTCACTTAAGAAGGTATTTTGGCCGTGAATGTAAATCTTATTATTACTTCGCAGGCCCCAAAAGAAACCCCAGAAGAAATGGATATAGAAACAGTGAAATTATCAGACACATCTGACAATGAGGCTGACGTTGAACCTGCAGTAGATTCAACGGTTGGAAAGACTGTGGCTGAAGCTGAATCTAGCAAGGAGGTTATAGGTAGGTCACTATATTGAACATCTAATAGTACAGGGCGGATACAGACCCTTCACGAAGCCGCTAACCTAGTATCCTGTACATCAAACTAACAGGCCCGAAATCATCTAAGAAGCCGACTGCAACCAAATAGTATATTATACAGCGTGTAACAGAAAGGGTATAGTCATATGGAAGAGTGTGGTACGGACCATCAAACTGAACAACTTTTTCTATGGGACCACCATCGTAGTCACAAAAGAATAATCAACTGCCCCATACAAAATTTCAACACCTCTAGACGCAAATGTATGGGACAGCTGATAATTTTTTTACGATTACGATGGTGGTCCCATAGAGAAAGTTATCCAGTTTGATGGTCCGTACCACAGTCTTCCATATTATGACTATATCCTTTCTGATACACGCTGTATACACATCACAGTAAAGACATTTCATCATTGACATAAGACGCTCGACCGGCCCAAAGTTGACGCGACGAGACACGCTCGACCGGCCGAAAGTTCAACCGGACCCCTGGGTGTCGCGTGTGCCGTTACCGCGATGGCCGTTAAATACTTAGGAAGTGTTCAGAGCGAGCCGTGTACCGGTCGCACGAACACCCAGAATTCAGTGTTCATCTAGGTTAAAAATAATTTTGTTACTTATTCCTCAGAAGAGCAAAAGAAATCACCTTCCAAATCCCCACTTCAAAGCAATGTCTCCCCCAAGCAATCCCCAAGCAAGCTCAAGAACTTAGCTATAACCGCGCAAGCTGCTAGATCCGTTGTTAATATTGTGGATTTGGAGGAGAGCAGTTCATCAGACGATGGTAAGGTTTATTAATTTATTTATGACCTAAAGGCCGTTTTTTAATCTCAGAGACTAAACTGACATTACGTGGGTTGCCAGTTTTTGGCAATTCTAAAATAGTGAACTAGTGCTACAAGCTAAAATGCCGTTAAAATCAGTAGTATCGTTTTTTAGGGAAATAACACGGCGTCCAGTGTTGTTCCTGTTAAATTTAGGGTTGCCTTATTCAAAATCACACATTAACTGCCTTATTAACATAATTATTTTTAAATTGTTTTTATGGTCAAGTTCCAATAATTGCCGTAAGAGTTTTCTAAGATGGTTGGAGTTGGTTGGAGGGGTTTATATATCCGTTTTACTGTGTACTAACAACACTGATGGCATCTGTCATTTTTTTTTTAAATCGTCTAATAAATATAAAAAGTTCACAAGTTCAATTTATTCACTTTTAAAAGAAAAGTTCGTAACCACTATCTAAGTCAGAATAAATAACTCTCAATTTGAAGTCTCAATTTGAGTCACGGTAATTATTATTAGGTTTTTCGTTTTTATATTTTGGTATTTGTTAAAATATTTATTAGTTTATTTTATATGTATTATGTGTATTAGTATCATTTGTAATTATATAAATTATTGTTTTAGATATTTATTTTGTACACAGCGTTTTCTTATTGATTCCAAAGGTTGACTGGTAGAGAATGCCTAAAGGCATTAAGTCCGCTATGTATCAGTCAGTCCTATGTACCACTATTGTACATGAAGTTTAAATAAATAAATAAATAAAAAGTTACGATTCAACAAACCGGTATCGTAGGTCCAACACTACACACAAGAGCTGGCAGCATTATTTGTAAGTTTGACATTTCAAATCAAATCAAATCATTTATTTGCATAGAATGTAGGTAATTGTACAATCAAGTTGTTATAAAATATAATGAGCCGGATACATTCTGCCTGAGTTTTAGCATGCAAAATTTAACAAATAATGTCAGTATTAAATTGTGAAATGTTATAGACAATTACTACAATACTAATAAATTATTTTAACAAGTCTAGATTAAGCACAAAAGTCGATATCAAATAATCATGTCAATAATATTAAATTGCTGGAATATCACACACAGGGTCAACAATAATAATCACATAAAGAATAACAACATTTCTGCATCAACAAAAAAAGTACAAATAAGATTATGAGTAAATAATGTCAATACTACAAAACTATTCAAATGTCACACATAGGGTCATTTAAAAAATCACTTAATGAATAACAACATTTCTGTATCAAAAAAGCCTTGAGTTTATTTTTAAATTGCTGAAGAGTATATTTTTTTATGCTGTCTGGTAGTTTATTAAATATTATTGGACCCATGCAAAAAACACTCTTCCTCAGTAGTGCAGTTTTATAACCACCGACAGTTAAAAGGTTTTTGTATTGACTTCTCACGGGACCTTTCTTGGCGTCCGAGACCTTAGCGAACAATGTTTTATTTCTTTTTACAAAAATTGCCATTTCTAAAATATACAAGGACGGAAAAGTAAGAATTTTCAAAGACTTAAACAAAGGTTCACAGCTATCTCTAGGTTTAAGACCACACATAGCTCTAACACAACGTTTCTGGGCTTTAAATATGTTATCTCTTAGGCTACAATTACCCCAAAAAATTATTCCAAACCTCAAGACCGATGCGACTAAGCCATGGTATGCAACTAAAGCAGTATTTATGTCAACTTTTTTTCTAAGATTAAAAAGAACATATGCTGCAGTGCTTAACTTTTTGCACTACACAACTTACACACTTTTTTGGTTTCCAAGTTAGTTGATCGTCGATATGAATTCCTAAAAATTTTGCGACCTTGGTTTGACTAACTACTTGTCCATTGTACTGTACATTGACGTTCGGTGGAATTGTACGTTGGTGAAAATGCATCACATTAGTCTTTGGTAAGTTTATTACCAGGTTGTTATTGTCAAGCCAGTCAATAATATTTTTAAGGTTCATGTTAATATCCTGTTCATAATTGGTAATATTTTTACATTTTATCAGTGCTGTGCTATCATCGGCAAATAGAACCATTGGATTTGGTATATGACGGGGCAGATCATTTATGTACAGCAAAAATAGCGGGGGACCCAATACACTACCTTGCGGCACACCGAATTTAACAATTTTACCTTTAGATTTATATTTTTGTTCACATTTCGATTTGGGACAAATTCTGGAAATCTCCGTATATTGTGTGCGGTTATTGAGGTAGGATTTTAACAGATTCAGCACATTTCCTCTTAGACCGTACCTATTAAGCTTGTTTAATAAAATATCGTGATTGACACAGTCAAAAGCTTTAGTCATATCTGTGAAAATGGCACAAATAGGTGTTTTATTATCTACATTTATCATTATTTCGTGTAAAAAATCATATATTGCTGTATTAATATTTTTATTTTTTCTAAAGCCTGCTTGTTCAGTACATAATATATTGTATTTTGTCAGAAAGTTGTTAATTAATTCACATATAATCTTTTCTATCACCTTGGAAAACACAGGAATTAAAGCAATCGGTCTATAGTTAGCAATATCCTCCTTGCAATTATTTTTGTGAAGCGGTTTGACTATGACTGTTTTTAAACCGTCAGGAAATACACCGGTGCTGATGGCTAAGTTAATAATGTGGCTAATATGTACGGTTATGTTATTTGCCACAAATTTTATAACTTTCGTTGCTATTTCATCATATCCTACGCTATTTTTATTTTTCAATGATTTGATTGCCCTGAGTACGTCTTGAGGTACAACTGGACTCATAAACATTGTGTTAGGGTTTTCGTGTAAACCACTCGTTGCGAGTGATGCTTTAGGTGAGTTTTTAATCTGATCAATGAAGTAGTTGTTGAATGCGTCTGCAATTTCTTGGGGATTATTGATAATAGTATTATTAATCTTTATCTTAGAAATGGGTTCATAAGTAACTATTTTATTGTTGATAACCTGCCAGGACGCTTTTGATTTATTAAGTGAATTCTTGATAAAATAGTTATTTTGAGCCTTTTGAGTCAATTTTACAATTTTCTTAAATCGCTGGGAGTAATTTTTAAATTTATGTTTGCTTTCATTTGATGGTCTAAGTCTGTGCTCCCATAGAAGGTGACGCTGCTTTCTACTACATAATCGTAGTCCCCTAGAAACCCACTTAATTTTTTTATTAGGTTTTATTTTAACTAACTTGAAAGGAAAACATAGTTTATATAACAAACTAAAGTGCTGCATAAATATGTTATATGCTTCATTAACATTTTCTGTCTCATATATTTCAGCAAATGAAAGGCATTTTAAATAGCTATTGAAGTTTGATAAGTTTTCCAATGATAGGTCCCGTTTCTTTACATGCCATGAGTTCAATCTATAGGTTTTGTTTACTTTTATCTCAAATATTTGTGCAGCGTGATCAGATAAGGCAAGGTCTATTACTTCACATTTACATTTATTCTTAGAATTATGAGCGAAATTATCCAGACAGCTATTACTGGATAGCCGAGTTGGTTGATCAAGTTCCAGTCTGAGGTTAAATCCCAACAGAAAATATTCAAAATCTAAACTAATATTATTTCTTTTCAACCTGTCTATATTAAAGTCCCCGCAAACAACAATTTTTTTCTTAGGGTTATTACATAGTGTCTTTAAAATTATTTCTAAATTATCATAAAAAGTATTTAAATTGCTCGACTTAGGTGGTCTGTATACACATACAACTATCAATTTTTGTTCGACCAGTTCAATAGCACAACATTCGATTACACCTGTTATTGAATATTTGGTTGCGTCTCCAAGTTCTGTGTATTGAACCTATATATAAAATAAGGTCAAACCTATAGGTAACCTATATATAAAGCAAGGCATATAGGTCAAATAAATATGATTTGACCTATATGTTTGTATATATTATGTTCGTTTCTATGTTCCTGTAACTCGTAAACGGATGAACGGATTTGGAAAAATTATGCGTCGTCAGATTCGTTTTGGTGGTGTGAGGTGTCACTATATGGAAATTAAAAACAGAAAAATGGTGGACTTCGGTTGCCATGTCGTGGATATCAAATTTTATTTTACCTCCAATACCATGAATGGGGTATCAAAAAAAGGGGTGATTACAAAATTATATACAACTTATATGTTATAAGTAATTCGGAGGGACAAATTGTATAATGAAACAACTAAAAAACCCGACTGAAAAAACTGAAAAGCAAAAAACAAGCACATTTTTTTATATACAACGTGTAACAGAAAGGGTATATTCATATGAAAGACTGTGGTACGGACCATCAAACTGAACAACTTTCTCTATGGGACCATCATCGAAATCGTAAAAAAAATGTCAGCTCTCCCATACATTTGGGTCGAGTAGGTATTGAAATTTTGTATGGGGCAGTTGATTTTTTGACTATACCCTTTCTGTTACACGCTGTATATTTGTTTATTATATTACAATCTAGCCTACTATGGCTAATAAGCAATTTTAATGTAACTTGATTTGCTAAAAGTAAAATTGTATCTAAGAGCACGTCCATTGCGTTTATTAGCGTCTGATAAGGCGAAGTCACTTTGTTCTTGTGTCCATATAAATAGCTAGGTACTTTAATACACTCGTGGTAAAGTCACAAATAGGTTACAATACACTAACTCAAAAGTTTTAGTCCTTTTGAGCCTTCTTACTATGTCCGTGTTGTCGAGGAGCTGGATGGCCTCGACATTAACATGATGATGAAGCCGATGTTCACGAGCTTCTGCATATTTTTGGATTTATGTAACTTGAAATGTTTGTATATGTAGGAATTGTTTTGACCTAATCAAACGATTAGGTCAAAACATTTCCTAACTTTTCTTAACGCCTTCTTTCTCAAACTCCCCACAGATATTCAAGAAACGGAAATCCAAAAACAACCATCGCCGCAACCAGAGACAAAAGACGACAAACCTGCTTCCCCCGACCCGGACTCAACAGTTACCAGCGTCAACATACCAACGGGCATAGACATAATACGTAGTGTTTCTTCCGGGGGAATTACCTCGGAGATTACTACTAAAGATGGGGAGGCCGTTATCAGTGGGGTACCTAAACCACCGCCGCATAAGCCTGTAAGTATACTAGAGTTTACTTATGAATTTAAGTTTTTCCAATAATGAACTTCTGTTTTATCTGATAGAGTTGGAATTCCATTGTATCTAAAATTTATTAGGACGTTACTACTACAGTGGTCACTGAAAAATCTGCTTTGACTTCATAACGCTAGAGTAGATATTTGATAAAAGAAAAGAAACTTGTACATTTTTTGGCGCGGTTTGGCGAATCAATGCTTTGTGCAATCTAAAATCACCTTAGGCTACATAATATTAAAGTAGATAGTTGAATATGTAGGTAAATCATTTATTTATGTTTTCAGGCCAGATTGAATATGAGTGAAGTATCGATCAAGACTGTTAGTTCCGCCGAACCAATGGTGATACCTGAAACTAAGGTAAGAAAAATAAGAATAAAATTTAAAAAATACCTAACTTGCTTTGCAACTATCGGCTTTAATTCCTTTGCCAAAAGTTCAGTTTGCAATTTACTTATAGTTGGAATTGGCAGCTGAACTACGTTTGTAACGTCAGTGATAACACTCAGGCCGAAATCTATAAACGTTACTTGACGATTACTTTGGCTTAAGTCTGTTCCTATCTCTATCATATAGGGCGTTGAATTATTTGGCTTGTGTAACTTCCATGTTTAAAATAGCGGCATTAAACCTGTATTAATCGATCAACAAAGTCTTCTAAAGCAAAATATATTTGTCTAACGAACGACGATGCGTGAAATCAGTTGCTCACTTCCTGCCTAGCTACAGAGTTCATCGAACTCGTCGTCGCGCTTGCCGTTCGCTACGTACGTTTTGTCACGGTAACGATTATGAGGAAATAAAACAAATCAAATTCATTGGATTGCCATAACGTTGCTGATATAATTTGTTGTACCGGCCATCTTGGTATGATATACTGAATTCACCCCATCATTCTGCGGAGGGTTGACCCTTTTTTTTTTTCATGGATGTGAAATCATCAACTGACTCCTCCCGCTCTGGGCTGAGCAGGAGGGTGTGTCAGACTTTTACTGACTAAAACCCATCCATGTTCCTTCATCGCCCTTTGTGTTCCGGGGCCGCGGTATCTCTTTCGAACAGTCCCGCAGCCCCGGCAGGCATCGGCCCTTGCGGCCCCATTCCTATTGCTGACATCTCTTTGAGGCACGCGTGGAACACGAAGGCGCCGTAGGCTGACCCTTACGCCCTGTATTTTGGTAATTTTATTTTACTTTGTAAGGCATCGATACGATCAATGGTAATGCTTCTTTAATATTTTTGTTTGTTTTGCAGATAAACGAACAGACATCAACCCAGTCTAAACCTAAACTGAGTCTAGAAATATTCAGTCTAGATTCTGACGAAGAAGATAGTGCTGCTAAAGGTAAGACTTAATATTCGTTAATTCATTTTCTTCTTTACTTTTTACATTTAAATCTTGCTTTTTTTTACTTTTCATACCGAATTAACAATTTGACCGCCAGAGCATATGCGCGTGCCATCCACGCCAAGCCGCAATTCCACCTACCATTTTGTCACATATTTGTGTCGTTTGGCCTACAGGGCTAACAAGGCGCGTGCTTGCTTGTCACGTATAAAGAGTGTAACAAGACCCTTAACAAAGCCGAAAGGCACTTGTTCTCCCCGTCATTGCGATCATTTTTTTGTTCTAGACCATACCTGGGAACCTTCTAGTTACGAAGATATTAGGGGTCAATGTTGCAACTTTTTCACATTTTTTTTTTTTAAATACTTTTTTTAATGTAAGAATTTTGGAGATACACCTCCACGATCCCCGTATTATTCAATCCATCCATCAGCACAATATTTTGAGTGTGTTACATTGAGTCTTACCGTAAAACGTGATTATTCACCCCAAAAAAAAAGGTCGTTTCCCAGCTATAATTTTTGCGTAAAGTTACTTAGTTTGATGTGCATTATGCTTGGTTGACGGCTTCGTGAAGGTTCCTGGTACACCCTGTATGTGACTGTTGCGGTCAAAAAGTTAAAACGCTAGGAAATGGCAAAGAGCGAGCGTTTTGAGAAACTGTCTTAGGTAATGCTCATATTAAAAAAGTGATATTGAATCAATGAATTTATTTTATTTCGGACACAAAAAGATCCATAGAGTGTTAGTAACCTAATATTACATAACTTACTAGCGTTTGCCCGCGGCTTCGCTCGCGTTAATTTAAAACTTAACAACCTAGCGGTGTGAAATATACTTTACGACCTATTCTCATACAGCTACCAAATATACATAAAAAATCACTACATACTAAGAATCAAAGTCGCTTACCGCTGTCTGTCCCTATGTATGCTTAGATCTTTAAAACTACGCAACGGATTTTGATGCAGTTTTTAATAGATAGAGTAATTCACGAGGAAGCTGTATATGTAAAACATAATATGTACTCGTGCGAAGCCGTGGTGGCTCGCTAGTTTCATAATCAAAATCTTCAATCATTCATTAAACCCATAACTTTAGTCAAGTTAAAGTAATTACTTGAGTTTAAGTAATAAAATATGCAAATATTTTTATGCGATATACAAGGATTTAAACGAAGTAAGAACCGTCAAAGAAAGCAAAGCTTTTGACAGTTCTAACTTCAAGTAATTACTAAACCACAGAATAAAAATCGTGTCTTAAATAATCACTTTGACTTGTTTATAGATACGAGTGATAATCTTGATAATTATTGTGTTTAATTCTTCCAGAAAAATCCACAACACCCCAACCCGAAATGACAGCCTTAGAACTGGAAAAAGCACGAGAAACATCCAAATGTATCAACTATGGTTGCACCAGCGACAACACCGTGCCATACAGGGTCGCGGAGGCAACAGAGATAGCGTACTACGATGCAAACAGAAAGAAACGCGCCCTGGTGTGCCAGCCGTGCGCTGCTGTCGTCGCTGACAGGACTAAGGTTCGTGGTGGATTATGGCCCGTGGGTGGGTGATTACGGCCCACGCGGTTGATTATGGCCCACGTGGTAGATTATGGCCCATGTGGTAGATTATGGCCCACGTGGTAGATTATGGCCCACGTGGTAGATTTTTTTTCAAACTCAAACTCAAATTCTTTATTGCATTATTTAATGCAATAATTACGGCCCACGTGGTGGATTACTGCACACGTGGTGGATTACTGCCCACGTGCTGAATGATGACCCACGTGACCGATAACAACCCACGTGGTTGATTATGGCACACGTGGGTGATTATGGCCCACATGGTGGATGATGGCTCACGTGGTTGAATACGGCCAACCTGGTGGCCCACGGCCCACGTGGTTTTGAAAGAAGATTACGAAAAACGAAAAAAATAATACTAATAGTACTTTTTTGCCCAACAGAATCTTATCCAAGGCATGAAGGACCTAACTCCTCTCCTAGACCTGGACATGCGCAAGTCATCACAGGAACTGGTGGAGATATCAGATTCTGACTCTGAAGACGAGGATATGAATTCTGACGAGCCGAAGGAGACCATTGGGAAAGAGGGGGCTAAGTAAGTGAGACTTTATTTAATGATGTTTTATACTGACATGGTCAATTTGTCACTAATACTATTAATTATATTAAAAGAACTACCCTCTGGTAGACCGATTTGTCTGTTTATAAACCCACCCAGTATTCATATACAGGATATTCAGGACTATTGTCGCCAATAAGCCTGACATAGTGGTGATAGATCGATCAGCGTGCCGCGTAATGATAATCGATGTGACCATCCCGCATGACGAGAACCTCGTGAGAGAGAGAAATAAATAAAATATCTCGACTTGGCACACGAGGTTGTCGACATGTGGAATGTGAACTCGGCTACCATTGTGCCGATTGTCGTAACGGCAATGGCCTGACGGCCAAGAGCCTTGACGAACATCTGTCGAGGATCTCTTTAGGCGGTTGGATCAAGGGCCTGATTCAGAAGGCAGTACTCCTCGATATGGGTCGCATTGTGAGGAGGTTCCTGTCTCTGGAGCCCTACCCACCGCACAGTGTGATAAGATCCCGGTTTTTGTGTCATCGTGTTTTTGTTGAGTTAATCGATAGAATCTAGAATTCCAACGATTAGAGTAAAACTCCGGGTTGGCTAAGACTTGAGCTTTTTTTTTTTAAAAAAATGTCAAAGTTTCGATATATCCGACTCTTGAAAAATGAAAAAAAAATCATTATAATTTAATGGAAGTACAAGGTACCGAATTTATTTATTCTATCGAATAATGGTATAATAGCCGACCGTTCTACCAATTCCTGTTGTATTAATATGAATGGGTCGAGAGATATGATTTTTTTTCTCATTTATCGTTTTCATTTTTTTATTCATCTAAACCGCCGTAGTAGGTGGTCATTCCTAAATCAAAAAATTGCTGATACTTTCTATTATATGTAGTATTAATCCCAAAACCTAACTCATTGGTTTCCAGGAGTTATTGGAAGTTTTAGTAATATCCGAAATATCCGCACTTAGGGCTGCCACTTCAACCAAAACATAATTTGTTTATTTTTATTAAGTTTTAGCTTCCTTATCACGACCATAACAAGATATCATTATTTTGTGGCTTAGATGGCAAAGATTGAGTAATTTTATAAAGGAAATTAAAAAACAAATGGAGAAATTGGTATAATGTTGACTGATACACCTTTTTTGGAAACCGTCTATAAATTATAACCGAAAATAGTAAATAAAAGAAAACCCTTTCCGATGTCTCATAAGTATGTCAATCAACATTAAACTTGAGTAATAAACATTTTAGACAATTTATTAAATATTTTTAGTCAATTTAGTTCTTTTTATTATTAATTTTACAATTCTTTTAAATCAATTTTGTTTTACTTTTTGATTTTACAACTTATTTTGAATCAATTTTAGTATACTTTTATATTTTACAATTCTTTTAAATCAATTTTATTATACTTTTTGATTTATAACGATTCTTTAGAATATTTTTTTTTATTTTGTTTATCTTCATGAATTTTATTATATATTACCTATCTAATTATTTTAAATCAATTTTCATCATGTTTTTACATCAATTGTATTGATTTTTGATATTTATTATGATACGCTGAGAATGCGCCCCTGCATAAATTATTTACGTCTGCACTTACGTTATTTATATACATTTTGTAACTATATTTATTGAATTATAATTTTTGCTATAAAGCAAAATCAATGGTTGTTCCATCTGGAGTTGGAACAATTTCAGGGGACTGAGCGCCAGTCAACCTTTATACCGTAACTGTACTCTGCACTTCAACAACCTCAGTAAGGCGTGACTGAGGTACGTCGTGCAAAACTACGGCCGGGGGGCTTGCCTTAACTGGCCGGCCCGCGAGAAGGAACACTCTATAAAACCCGACAGCGAAGTCGTTTAAACCCTACGGATATCTGGCGACCTCCGTAGTATGTAGCCTTGCCCCCGGAATGGGCGTCACCCGGGGGTGGACTTTCTATCGACCCTACTCGTGGAAACAACAATGGAAACTAATCAGAAACTAACAAATAAACCTGGAATTTCAACACAGACGACTATAGCATTGCCAATTGACACCGATTCAGACGACGAGATGTTTTCAACTAACCAACAGAGCCCTAACGATGCGTATCAACAGGCAGATGAGCGTGAAGGACATTCTTCTGGTACAAAAATACTAACTCGAATGGAAGCCTTTAAGCTGTTTAAGGGTAAAGCAAAGCAGCTGCCGCTTTCCGAACGAGTGAGTATGGTTGTCAATTATTTTGGCTCTGAATATCAACTTTCACAAACTGACGAGGAGTTGAAACAAACACTTTCAGGGTTTTTATCAAAGAGTCACGATTTAAGCGTTGTAAGTTTAACGAGTCCTATTTTATTAAAAAAAAAACGACATTGGCTTAGTGGTACTCTTGTTAGTGGTCATTTGATATCAGTCCTTGATAATGATGAAACTTCATCAGCAACGATTTCTAATGACGAATCTCTCTTTTCTCCGAAATCTAAGAGGTTTATGGCTTTAAGCAGAAGCCAACAATATAGATCTAAGCGAAAACTTTCGGAAGCTTTAGACAACGAACCAAATGTCCAGAAAATACAAGCGTTTGTACGATCTATTAAAATCGGAGGACAAAATCTGCCACATTCATCTGCTAAAGATTTAGAGACACTATTATGTCTATGTCTAGAATCTGAGACTGCTTCAACAGAAATTCTTAAAAAAGTTCAGACTTCTCCAGAACCATGCACACCTGTCGAAGCTCTGGCTATGATAACTGATAGAAATATGTCCGTAGAAACATACAGTGCAATTCGATTAGATCTTAAAAGACGTGGATTTGATACATACATATATCCCCCGGATTATAAAATACAAGAGGCTAAAAAAACCTGTTATCCTGACCAAGTTCAAGTGTCTGAAAAAGAAGCATCTGTGCCTCTTCAAAGTTTAGTCAACCACACTTTTACTCAGGTGATTAAATTATGTGATGAAGTCCTCATTAACTACTGTACCAAAAAAAGCATTCAAGCAGTAGATTGCATTTTAAGGGGTAACTGGGGCTTTGATGGAAGCACTGGGCAATCTTTATATAAACAATCATTCTCAGATGCAGGTGACGAAAATAGTCTTTTTGCGACGACATTTACGCCATTGCAGGTTGTAACTAAAGCCAGCAATGATGTTATTTGGGTAAATCCTGCACCGTCATCTTTTCGTTACTGTAGACCGTTACACTTGCAGTATAAAAAAGAAACAAAAGAATTAATTATTTTGGAGAAACAGTCTATTCAGGATCAAATACAAAATCTTACCCCCATTATAACTGAAACCTCGAGCATACAATAAAAGTTATTGAATATGAATTATACTGTGCAGCTATTGATGGGAAAGTCCTGAATGCAATTCTTTGTACGCCATCTCAGTTACGTTGCCCATATTGCGATTTGACCTCATCCCAATTCAACGATTTAGAGTTAGCATTCTCCAAACCAGTAATAGAAGAACGTTTGGTGCATGGCATAAGTCCACTTCATTCTTGGATAAGGGCCTTAGAATTTTTATTAAACCTGGGATATAAAGTAGAGGTTAAAAAATGGAGGATCCCTCAAAGGTCAGAAGAGAGCCGATTAGTCGAGGACCGTAAAAAAATAATCCAGGCTAAAATCAGAGAAGAAATGGGACTTTTGGTAGATGTTGTCCGTCCAACTTCAGGGACCACTAACGACGGAAACACTGCACGCACTGCTCTTTCTGATAAAAACCGAGGAACTTTTGCAAACATTTTGAACATTGAACAGTGGCTATTAGATGGATTGTATGTTATTTTGACAGTTTTGTCTAGTAACCTGCCAATTGACCCTGAAAAATTCGCAACTTTTTGCAAAGAGTTGGCATACAAATATGTTGCGAAGTATGGATGGCATCCAATGACTGTCACGCTTCACAAAATTTTAGTACATGGGTCGAAAATTATAGAAAAATCAAGTTTACCTATTGGCATGCCCTCTGAACAAGCGGCTGAGTCACGCAACAAATTTTGGAGGTTTGACAGAGAGCTATGTTTGACCTTTTTCACAGTGCTTTAGTCTCATCGGATCCAATTATCTCTGATTACAACCTCTTAGAGAGAAAAAAAAGGGCTAAAAAAATTCCATTGCCACCGGCCGCATTGTCTTTATTGAGACCTGTTAATGAACAAAATCTAGCCATCGATGATTACTCTCATGTTGAATTAATTGTAACTAATAATGAAGATGAATTTTAGTTCGGTTAGCCTACATAATATTTTACAAATTCATATATATTTTCCTTTCGTATAGCCAACTCCATATTAATTATTAAAAAGTATTTAAAAAACCTTCTTTTTTTCAGATAAAATATATTCTTATTGGTTTTTTTTTCGGATACATGAGTGACACCCCTAACGAAAATTTTGAATATCCAATAACTCCTGGAAACCAATGAGTTAGGTTTTGGGATTAATACTACACATAATAGAAAGTATCAGCAATTTTTTGATGTAGGAATGACCACCTACTACGGCGGTTTAGATGAATAAAAAAATGAAAACGATAAATGAGAAAAAAAATCATATCTCTCGACCCATTCATATTAATACAACAGGAATTGGTAGAACGGTCGGCTATTATACCATTATTCGATAGAATAAATAAATTCGGTACCTTGTACTTCCATTAAATTATAATGATTTTTTTTTCATTTTTCAAGAGTCGGATATATCGAAACTTTGACATTTTTTTAAAAAAAAAAAGCTCAAGTCTTAGCCAACCCGGAGTTTTACTCTAATCGTTGGAATTCTAGATTCTATCGATTAACTCAACAAAAACACGATGACACAAAAACCGGGATCTTATCACACTGTGCACCGGTAGCTTGGACCCTGCTCCCGATACCGGCGGAAACCTATTTTTTATATTTTTATATGTTTTTTTTTTTTATTTGTAAATATATAGGGTCTATCTATTCATACACGAAATCTCTTAAGGGGTCATTGTACTCATCATTATGAACAACTTTCACTATGGGACTAACCCCGAAACGCGGAAAAAAAAACAGCTGTTCAGTACATTTTGTCGAATTATGCGCACAGAAATGTATGGGGCAGTCGTTTTTTTTTTTTTTTTCGCGATTTCAGTTTTGGTCCCATAGTGAAAGTTGTTCATAATGATGAGTACAATGACCCCTTAAGAGGTTGTGCGTTAATTCTGTTACACATTGTATAGGGTGACTGGTAATCAGTGACCGATACATAAACACGTGATTGTACTCATGATAACAAACAACTTTCCCAAAGATCTTTTTTTTATCCTCGTTCTCTTTTGATTTGTCCAGCAAACCAACGACGAGTGGCCCACATTAGGCCTAGATCGAAACAACTCAACAGCTTCATCCAGCAGTGAGATGGCGCAGGCTTACAGTATCAGTATCAGTACTCGTTCACTTTTATCCCATTAACACTACAGCCGTATGAAATTCGCGTACGCGCGCCTGTGACCTATCAGCTGTTAGCAAAAAAAATGTTTCTTTGGGAAAGTTGTTTGTTATCATGAGTACAATCACGTGTTTAAGTATCGGTCACTAATTACCAGTCACCCTATATAAAGAATATGATTGTATAAAAATGAATAAACTAGAATAATATTATCATTAACACTAGATACGAGATATTTACCATGTTTACTGTTCATTTTAAGTTCCCGATATTTCGGCGCTGTTGCAAGCACCATGATCACGGATAAACATCGTAAATATCCCGTATCTAGTGTTAAAGATAATATTAGTGACCATGACAGTTTAATAATATTATAATGGGTCTAAAAAAAAAATGATCGCATTGACGGGAGAACAAGTGTCTTTCGGCTTCGTTAAGGGTTACACCCTCAATAAACAACCAATAATCAAATATTTGTTTTCAACAGAATCATAGAGGACGGTCTAACCCAGCTTTTGAATGACACTTGGAAGAAATACAATATGGACGCGCGGCTCAAGGAGACACAGATCATGTTAGATGATGAGATTGAGAAACTTGAACGTGAGTATAGAAAACTGCTTAAAAATCTAAACTTTTGTAGTGCCGTGGTGATGACCTTTGCTAACGACTCGTAAGTCTTGGCTTCAAATCTAGGCAGGCGTTACTACGTGTAATTTATATCATCACCACTGCTCTGAACATAAAAAGAATGAAGGAAAGAAAAAGTATTTAAAACAAAAAAAATGGTTGAATCATTCTAATGCTTCTATTAATTTTTTATTTACAATTTTAATTAAAATAATTGTTTTTTTTTTTTTTTTAATGAATAATTTTGTATCTATTATAATAAATTCATCTATACTACTAACTAATTGATTGAAAAGGCTGACTACTCTATCAATGAGTTTTTAGATGATAAAAGCATAAAATAAAATAAAAAATATCCGATCCACATGCTTACGACGTTACTTATTTGAAACAGTGTTATCTAGTTTGTATTTTTTTTTGCGCCTAATTTGTACGCCTTGCAAGGCAAAACATAGTGATACAACACAAATTGTATACCATGTACCATGTTACCTATGTTCAACAAATAAAATACTTTGACTACACACACACACACAGGAATACTAACAAAATGTATGGGTAATCTACCCGATGTAAAGGAAAATAAATAAATAAATAATAATTAAATATTAAAAAACAAAGTCGCTTCCCGCTGTCTGTCCATATGTATGCTTTAAAACTGCTTTAAATCCAGAGCGAAGCTAAGGATCTAGAATCCTTCACTTCGCTCTGGATTCAAAATAGCGCCCTCGCCGTAAAAATATTATTTTGCTTCCTTGTCATATAATCTATTATCTTTATTTATGTTGGTTACAGAGGACAGCAAAGAAATCGACGCAATGCTGAACGCATGTCAGGTGGCGACAGACAAGCTTCGCTGCGAGTTGTACGCGACATTCGAGTGTCGCCTGCAACAACTACCCCCACTAGTTATACAAGACACGCCCGAAAAAAAGGTAAGCAGTATTTATGTATACTAATCTATACTTCTATATTTATATTAATATTATAAATCTATACTTCTATACTATAATATTATAAAGAGGTAAATTTGTTTGTAAGTTTGTATATAGGGGGTAATCTCTGGATCTACCTAACCGATTTTGAAAATTATTTCACTAATAGAAAGCTACATTATCCCCGAGTGCCATAGGCTATGTTTACAACGTGCCTGTGGGATAATTTCCGAGCAAAACGCGAGCGAAGCCGCGGGCAACAGCTAGTTTATTATAATTTTAAAATACGCCATCTTGGTTTTGATTACGACCTCATCATCATCTGCATAGCCTTTCACCAACTATGTTAGGGTCGGCTTCCAGTCTAACCGGATGCAGCTGAATACCAGTATTTTACATGGAGCGAGTGCCTATCTGACCTCCACAACCCAGTTAGTACTGGGTAATACGACACCCCTTGGTAAGACTGGCTGTCAGGCTTTCGGGCCTCTGACTACCTGTAACGACTGTCAAAGATCTACAAATAACAGCCGCGACCAACGGCTTAAGAGCGTTGAACCGATTTTAATGAAACTTCAAACGCATAAGCAGGAATACATATGTCTAAAAATCTGAGAGAGAACTTTTGCGAAATGTCTTTAAAAAAAAGAGATAATTGGAAATTTCTGTTTCTATGGAAAATCTAGAGTCCAATTATCTTTTTTAAGGCTCATTAAAATCGGTTCGGTCATTTCGAAAAAAAAAAATGACTTGAAAATTTGTATGTAATGCTGTACGACGTTAAGGGTCTTGACGTGCTTTCCGACACACGGATGAAAGTTGATATGTATTGGCTTGTCACCCATCCACGGACTAACCTAGGCAAGCACGGCTTAACCTTTAAGATCGACCCATACAGTTGTTATTATTTAGCCACCAGCTCCTCAACCATCAGGCTATCCTCTACTTCCATAAACATAGCACGTGTATTCATGAAATATTTTTCCTTGTTGCAGTTTATCGGACAAGAAGAGCAAGTCATCCCTCCTATCGTTGGTGAATCAGCAGCGGTAAGCTTTGTTAAACTTTATCTCTCTCCCTGCCTGCGCGCGAAGCAGTCATGCTAGCGAAGGAGGTGGTGGGACGTGAGAGGGAGAGAACCTCACGTCCCAGCCGCCGCGGGAGACGCACCGGGCGTCGGCGCCGGCCACCGTAGGCGCGGGCCTGTGGACGGTGAGCTATGGGCTAGCTCACCGTCCGTCCGTCTTATGACGACAGGCCGTGTCGACGGCGCAAGAGTGTTCCACGCGCGCCTCAAAGAGAGTCAGCAAACAGGAAGGGGTCCGTAAGGACCGACGCCTGCCAGGATTGCGGGACTGTTCGAAAGAGATACCGCGGCCCTGGAACACAAAGGGCAAAGGAAGGAACATGGTGGGTTTTAGTCAGTAAAAGTCTGACACTCCCTCCTGCTCAGCCCAGAGCGGGAGGAGCTATTTGATGATTTCCCATCCGTAAAAAAAAAAAAAAAATATTTTATATCGCTGGACATTACACACAGCGCCATCTAGGTGCCACACTAAGCAACGAGGCTTGTGTCGTGGACACCAGATAGTTGATAATACTACATAGATACTTTTTTGTTTGTAAATACATACTTATCATATATATAAACATCCATGACTCGGAAACAAATGTCCGTGCTCATCACACAAACATTTTCTCCTACCGGGATTCGAACCCGGGACCCGAAGAACGTAAGGCAGCCTCACTACCACTGCGCCACTCGGGTCGTCAACATATGACAGACACGTCAAGTTGTATAGAAAGAGCTTTGTCGATTCTTGGTAGAATAGAGATAGTATTGCCATGCTACGCGGGCTGGTGTCGGTCCCTCATGTCTGAGGATCGTGGTCAGCATTAGAGATACATCAGTACACGTTCTTTAGAAAGGTCAGGTGCGTATACTAGCAACCAGCGTGCGTGTTTGGCTAGATGCTTAACGGGTGTAAATCACTCTAAACAACCTTAACGAAGCCGAAAGGCACGTGTTCTTCGGCAAGTTACGCGAACATTTTCACAAATACCCATACCCCAGGCCTATATCCCATTCCCAACATGATTAAGGAAGTTTTCATGCAACTGCCTCGTCCTGGGCTCAATTCCCGGGTTGGGCAAAGTGTAATTGGTATTTTCCAGCAGGAAATTCATTATTATGTAGCAGCCACGGAGTACTCATTTGCGCCCGGTGGACGGCAATAGGCTCGCCCGCTATTACATTAGACTTAAACATAACTGTCGAAATGTGGGTGTTCTATTAGGTACACCTATGCCTAACCCTTCTGGGATTACAGTCGTTATGTTATCTTAGTATTAATGCCGACGCAGTAACGAAGCTTAAACATAGCAACAACATTAAAACAACTTGCAGATTCGTCACGCCAAGCGTCGTTTATCGTCAACCTCCAATGAGTTGCCCGCCAAACGCCCCGCCATACCGCTTGGATATGCTCCTCTAGATTCTCCAGACGCTAAGGTAAGCAATAAGCACATAAGATATCAACGTCATGAAAGAACCCAGTATAAAGGCGAAAACCCATTACGGCGCTCGGATAGGCTAAGCGCGTGTGTTAAGAGCGTGTGTTACGTGATTATGCAGTTGTTATACATTTATCTTTGATTTTTTTGAACTAATAGGTATTTTGTGCACTATATCTAGGTTTCTATAGGAGCAAAAAATAAAAAAATGTAGAAACAAATTCAGTATAAGCCTCCAAAAATGGCTGTTTTGCACAAATTTTACCTGAACTTTGGCCGTTCATAATGTATTCATAAACTCTAAAAGTAAAGAAATCATCACGATAGAAACCTTGCACATGTAATGGAGATTCTTAATGAAAAATTTACACACACAATTTTACACACTTGTAAGACTTATTCAAAAACACGTATTTCCTGGAACAAGTTTAAGAATTTTTCGAACACTATTTTTCGTTCAATGTCATCGCGTTAGGCGGTATGAGGTGCGCGGGAGACGAGCTGTGCGGGGTCGGGGCGGTGTAAGACAGGGGAGTTGAAAGAAAATGTTACGCCGCTGTGAGTTTGCGCCTTAACCCTCGCATATCAGAAATAAATATATAGGGTGGAGGGACACCGTCGCACAAACGGACACCACGTACTTCGTACGCCATTCTGAACCCACATAGAAATAGGAAAAAGCAGTTTTTGATAAAACTAAAGGAGATGTTTGATTTTGGGCCACCACTATGTACACTATATAGATAAATAGGAAAAAAATAGGGGAATTTCATAAAAATACTAAAAAAATAATTTGAAGAAAGGTACAGTGGTACAATCATGATCATTTGGAAAGTTTTTTTAATAAAATAACCCTATTTTTAGGGCAGCCATGACAGTAGTGTTTGACAAATGAAGTCTGACGACTTTGACAGTTTTAAGAAGTGACGTTTTTGAGTCTTTCCTTGCTTTGAGTTTGGATCTGTAGTATTTTATCGAAACCGAAACCCAAGAGTTTCGAAATTCGTATTGTTTCTTTTTATCGCATGTATTACGATACATGTCAATCAAATGTTATTGTCAAAATGTCATTTTTCGCTTGCTGCTGATCTGATCCACCATGTTTAATTTCATTTTGTGTTCCTCTCCTTGCCCAAGTTAATTTGAATGTACTTTGAAACGAAGTGAAATTAATGAAAATTAACAATAAAATACGGTTACTGTAATACATAGCGATATTTACATACAGTGTACATAGTGCTGACCCAGGCTCCATACATTTTAGGGAATGCAGAACCGGTTCCGTTTTAAAGAACCGGGATTTTTGGGAACTGCTGGTCCAAGAACCGGGATTTCCGGTACTTTCGATACTTTCGGTACTTAAGTAAGCCTTTCTAAGATAGTAGAGTTGAAAGTGCTGAAACTGAGAAAATAAGAATTTTATTTTGAATTTTAGGCCGTATATTATCACGCGGCCATTAAGATGGTCAAACTCTGTTCATTTTTAACTTTATTTCTTCGACGCATCTTTTTGTTAATAATGAACCGTACACTATTAGTCCTAGATTTTTGAAATTTTCGGGTAAACGCTGAAAATTTATGGCTGTTAATAGTTTCTGGATTTTACCGATCAGTTGTTGTTTTCTTTTATCTGCTTGATTTATTACAATATTTTGTATGGAATTTAAAGGAACACACATGCTACTAATAAGTATGCTTGTTTGCTACTAGGTAGCCATGCTCCAATGAGCGACACGAAAAGAGCATTAACATTTTACAATGCCTTTAAAATGTTCATGCTCTTTTCGTATAGACATACTAGTTGAATGCTAAGTAGAAGAAAGAAGAAGAAGAAAAGGGGATGAAGTGTTACTAACACATTTATAAATTTCTACATTTTTCTTACACTATTTGTATTTTATCATAATATGTATGTTAGTATGGTATACAGGGTGTAACAGGATCCTTCACGAAGCCGTCAACCAAGCATTATGTACATCATACTAAGTAACTTTACGCAAAAATTATTGCTGGGAAACGACTTTTTTTTTGGGGTCATAAATCACGTTTTCCCGTAAATCTCTATGTAACGCACTTAAATCACTGTGCTGATGGATACATTGAATAGTACGGGGGTCGTGGAGGTGTTTTAAGTAAAAACCTTACATTAAAAACTTGTATTAAAAAGAAGCCTTGTGAAAATGTTGGAACTTTGACCCCCAATATCTCCGTAACTAGAAGGTTCCCAAGTATGGTCTAAAAGAAAGAAATGATCGCAATGACGGGGAGGGCAAGTACCTTTCGGCTTCGTTAAGGGTCTTGTTACACCCTTTATAATAATATCTATGGGACAAAGTAGCCTGAAAATAAATGGATGGTGTTGTTGTCAGTAGCATGCTCTTGTACAACAAGGTAGCATATTGTGTAGCACGCTATAAGCGGTCGGGCTTTAAGCAATAAAATTAAAAATACCTACATATTATGAAGGCGAAGTATTTTGTCTCGAAAGTACCGAAAGAACCGGGAGTTGGTTAAGAAAATCCCGGTTCCTAAAAGGACGCAAATTTCCGGGATTTTCCGGTACTTTCGATTCCGGGATTTCCCGGGACTATACACTAATACATTTCTGGAACATCTCCTTTTCTGGTGTTTCAATTATAAAGTTACTGAGCTATCGAAGAAAGGAAACAACATTACCGATGAATAATTAATATGTGGGGGTGGGAGGGTTTTGTTCGGAATAATCTTCGGGACTGCAGATCCGATTCCGAATATTTTTTCCCTAATGGGAAGAAGACGGCGAGAAGAAGCACACCATCGTTATAAGTGGGAGGAATGGAGGAGAAGGCGTTTGCTCAGGAGAGGGACAATACAGGCTTATTAAAAAAAATGGGAAGATAATTCTAAATTTTTAAGTGCAACATCATAATAATTTTAATTCATTATTTAATTTGCAATTGTTGTCACAGCAAGAGTATAAAAATTCACTATGTATTTTTCTTTATTTAGGAAAAAGCAGCTATTCCTGCACCGGAAAGTAAACTGGATGATGATGTGAGTAGTTTTGTAATCTATACTTCTACTATTATAAAGCTGAACAGTTTATTTGTTTGTTTGTTTGAACGCGCTAATCTCAGGAAGTTCTGGTTCGAAATAAAAAAATCTTTTAGTGTTGAATAGCCCGTTTATCGAGGACGGCTATAGGCTATATAACATCACGCTACGACCGATAGGAGCGGAGCGTCAATGAAAAATGTATCAAACTCAAACCATTTATTTCAATTAGACCATTACAGGCACTTTTGAATGTCAAACAAAAAAAAAAGCTAAGCTACAGTCACAAGGCATAATAACTTGAGAAAGTACTGTAGTTGCACAAAGCATAGATCTCTTATAGAGAGGGCAAGAAACTCCATGGACACTCTTTTTAATCAAAATATTATAACAAATTCTTGGTTACATCATTCACGTTGAGATTACACATGTATGTGAGAACGATGTAGAAAGACGTGCACATTAAGAGCGTCCAGAGTAAAAGATTAAAATAATCAACAATTTCAAAATAAAGTAATTAAAATAAACCGTGAAAGCTAAGAGATAGTATAGATAGTAGTAAGAGGTATCTCTCTTATGTGACGCAAACAAGTTGCGTGGGTCAGCGAGTTGACTAATAAAAGGTGTAAACAGACCCTCCACGATGCCGTCAACCAAGCATTATGTACATCAAACTAAGTAACTCTACGCTAAAATAATGCTGGGAAACGATTTTTTTTTTTGGGGTGTAAAATCATGGTTTACGATAGGACTCAATGTAACACACTCAAACTTTTGCGCTGATGGGTGCATTGAATAGTACGGATGTCGTAGAGGTATTTTAAGTAAAGATATACAATAAAAAGTATTAAAAAAAAGTTATATAAAAGTTGGAACTTTGACCCCCAATATCTCCGTAGACGGTTCCCAGACTAGAAGGTTCCCAGGTATGGTCTAGAACAAAAAAATGATCGCAATGACGGGGCGAACAAGTGCCTTTCGGCTTCCTTAATGGTACTTTTACACCCATTATGCTTGTCTTGTTGTTAGCTTGCTCTCCGTCCCGGCTCTTGGTCGATAGTGAACAGCCGTCATGAAAGTACTTTAACACTAAACCGCGAAATTGCCGAACCGATTTCAATTTTTTTTTCTACCCAACAGAAAGACATATCTGTGGTGAAGCTATCAGCAGAAGCGGCCCCGGCAGACCTCCCCCCTCCCGGAGAGATCTCCCGCCCCCCCTTACGAGTGGGGATGCCGGTGTTTGCCATGAAGAACGCCTTCGGACCGTTTTTAAAAGGCAAGGTGCTGGAGATACAGCCCAAGAATCCTGGTGGGGTAAGTTTTTCAGAGTAGTAGATAAGTCTAAGTGAGTGATGAGTTCTTCATTGTTAAGAATATCTCTCATAGTTTAAGTAAATGGCAAAAGGGTCGCCCTCTATTACATAGGACTTAGATTAGACATAATTAGCGGAATATCGGTGCAGCAAAAGTACACTTCTGCCGTACTCTCTGAGGAATACTGGCGGGATATTGTGTTAAGAAAGGTTATAACAAAAAAAAAAAAACTATTTCATGAAAAAGTAATTCAATGGGGTTAAATGAACTTAGAGGGTTGTTTTGATGATATTAATAATTATAATTCTGTAACTACATACGTGTTACTTGCGCGAATCATATTTTCATCAACATACAACCTGGTGGTCTACCATGACGTCTTTAAGCAGGAGTAATTCCAGTGTGGGAAAGAGATGGCGCTAGACGACTTATATAGCTCTGTCTCTTTCCCACACTGGAATTACTCCTGCTTTAAGACGTCATATTAACCCCCCTGACACTGACCTGAAAATTGCAAAAAAAAAAGAGAAAATTTGAATTTCGCGGACTATCCTGGCGGTTTCACCTTACTGAATTTGTCAATTTCAGGGCAACCCATTCTCACTATGCCGCGTGAGATTCGACCATAAGGCTAAGAGCAATGGGAAGGTGCTGCAAGCGAGGTCCATCGCTTATTCTGAGCCCGCTGATGTTAGAATGACTATTGGTAAGTTATTGACGTGTGAACCTGTCCCCGTGCTGGTTCATGAATAGCGATGTCAGTAGAGAACCGATTGTTACTGCCCTTCGACTCAGCAGGGCTATTGCGTATCTCTGTTTACAGTTCATAGTGATCATCACTTGGCGAGTTTTGTTATATAATGACCGTTCTTGTTGGTTTCAACTGACGCTACCCGTGCAGAACTGTCATTGTATATCAAAACTCGCCAAGTGATGATCACTATTAACTGTCAACAGAGATACGCAATAACCCTGCAGATTACACAAAAAAGCATAACATAACAATGTTTTGTTATAAAAAGAAAATATACTTATTATTAAAATATAATAATTAATACAAATTAATAAAATATAATATTGAATACACTCTTTCTGGGTTAAGCTCGCCGTTGTACATAAGTTATATAATATAGTAGTATATAGTTATATTGTAATTTTGTGTGTCCTACTTTTATATTTTGTGTGCAATAAAGAATAAGAACTTTGAATACACGTAAATAATATAATCTTATAACCTCATAATATTAATTAAAATAACTACATAAACCTAATACTAGTAATAATATCGTGAATGATTATATTTGTATAACAAACTTGCAATCCAGTAAACCTACTCACTGGATGCTTGTTTTATCCAATCTATTAGGTTGCCGTGCCCAAACCGAGTTTCATGTAGGAACTTACTTATTATGTAACAACTAAATGTACACATGAATGCAATAAAGAGTTTGAGTTTGATCTGGACACATGTCATGCAAAAAATCGCTTCACCCAATTGTGAGGAATGTGGAATTGTCGAGGACCTACAACATTTATTGATTGGAATGTGTCCAATATGAGTTCAGTAGAAATAATTTAGTAAAGTCCCTGAATTAGAACAGGACTGTTGTAGGCACAATTCTATCCCAACCAAATGGCAACGAAACGATGGGTTTGTTAAATTCATGGCCCTCGTCTTGAACTACAGTTGTTTAGGACACGATGGGACTGACATGGCTGTGCTTTAAAACCCCTATAAATAAATAAATAAAAAATAAAATATATTTATATTGACGACTGAAAAAAAAAATGCAATTTTTATTTAAGTAGCTCATTAGCGACGATAGCTCAGTAGCTCAGTAGCGACGACCCGAATGGCGCAGCGGTAGTGAGGCTGCCTTACGTTCTTAGGGTCACGGGTTCGAATCCCGGTAGGAGCAAATGTTTGAGTGATGAGCATAGATAGACATTTGTTTCCGAGTCATGGATGTTTATACATTTAAAATAAGTATGTATTTACATCAATCTCTCTCAATCATCAACTATCTGGTGTCCACGACACAAAACTCGTTGCTTAGTGTGGCACCTAGATGGCGCTGTGTGTAATGTCCAGCGATATTTATTTATATTTTCATTTTTTAAATAGTTTTTTAATTGTAACTATAATCAGTCTGTAAAAATTACAGTTTACTAAAAAATATACCCATCGTCAAGAATGACGATTCCATACAATCCTTTACCCGTTAGGGGGTGAATTTTCAAAAATCCTTTAAAAGGAACTGAAAGGAACGTATAGGACGTATAAGGAACTAAAAAAAAAAAAAACATGAGCTGGGCTAGATTTTTGAACGCGGTACATTACCGTGTAATAAAATGCGACCTCTACACGGGTGAAGCCGCAGGCTAAAACTATTATTAAACAATCATTTTTGTATCCCAGGTACTCGTCTCATAGCCTTATTCAAAGATTCGAATAAGCGCGAGTCTTACTATTCGGGCGTGGTCGCTGAAATACCCAACCCGGTGAATAATTATAGGTAAGTCAACCAGGCGTAGATGGCGGGACGAACTTGATTCTTTTAGACAGGATTGGTGCATATTGACTAAGGATCCAGTTGAGTGGAAAAGGGAAAGAGAGGGTTGCCCAGCAGTGGGACAACATGACATGCTGATAATCATCTTCACTCGTCAATGCTCCAGGCAAAATCGAATATACAAGGTGTAAACATAACCTTCACGAAACCGTCAACCAAGCATTCTGTACATCAAGTTAAGTAACTATTGTTGCTTGGAAACGACATTTTTTTTCGATGTGAATAATCGCGGTCTACGGTAGGATTCAATGTAACGCACTCAAAACATTTTGCTGATGGATGCATTGAATAGTACTGAAGTCATTGGGGTATTCAAAGTAAAGTTGTAACATTTAGAAATCGTATTTAAAAAATGTGAGAAAAAGTTGGAGATCGAAGGTTCCCAGGTATGGTCAAGAACAAAATAATGATCGCAATGAAGGGGAGAACAAGCGCCTTTCTGTTTCGTTAAAAAGTCTCTCCGTTTAGCTCGAATAGTGCCGAACCGATGTGGACATCATTCAGCGAAAGTGGATGCCGATCGGCGCGAACTGAATGAAAGTTGATTATGTTTAATTCGCAACAAGTGTGCGTGTATTACCTGATGTAAGGATGGTAGCAGGTGCTGTTCTGAAGTGATTTTTTTCTGAGATATTGTATTTTATAACGGGCTGGTGTCCGGAACTCCAAGTCCAAAGCGCGTATTTTGCGTACGTGTGGCAAAAATGCAAAATCGACCATTCGATACACCCAAGCTTCTAGAAAAATGCTAGCAACGCCTTGGGTGTTACTGACGATCTCGCGGAGAGGACCTGGCCCCGTATTTACAAAAGCTTCGATTGGATTTCGATTCGTAAAGTCGTATGTCTATCTCGCTCTCTTTCGTAATGCCAAACAAAGATAGACATACGACTTGTCGAATCGAAATCAAAACGAAGAGTTTGTGAATACGGGGCTGGATTACCGAAGTACTTTGAGTAAATAGCAATCAGCCTGTAATGTTCCCACTGCTGCGAAACACGGCCTCCTATCTATGAGAGGGAATGGGCTACTCGTATAATCCACCAAGCGCACCCAGTGCGGGTTGGTAGATGTCACAAGTCATCGAATTTTTTGGCTCTAGGACATGCCTGTTTCCTCACGATGTTTTCCTTAACCGTTATTAGAGCAGTGGTGATGAAATAAATTACACAAAGTAATGCGCCTGCCTGGGTTCGAACCCTCGACTTACTGTTCGTAAGTCGGGGCTGCCACCACTGGGCCACCGCTGCTCTCAGTAAATGAATACTAATAACTATTTTTTTTCCACCAGATACTTAGTATTCTTCGACGATGGCTACGCACAATACGTACAGCATCAATATACCCGGCTAGTCTGCGAAAGCTCCTCTTTAGTGTGGGAGGAAGTGCATCCGTTCTCTCGGGAGTTTGTGCGCGAGTACCTGATGGCGTACCCTGAGAGACCCATGGTCAGGCTGCACACGGGGCAGCACCTGAAGACTGAGTGGAACGGTGAGTAAAAACAAAAACAAGCTTTTGCCCATGGACCAGCCTGGACCACCGTCGGCCAACATGGACAATAGTGGACCAGCATGGACAATAGTGGACCAGCATGGACAATAGTGGACCAGCATGGGCCACTGTGGGTCATTTTGGGTCGGTTAGGCACATTTTGGGTCGGTTAGGCACATTTTTCTTAGAATTGCGTTGGTGTTGAGTTAATTCGGTGTGCGACAAGCGATGCCTATTACTTTTATTTTCCATTATTCTCCATGATGATAACTCCTGATTCGTTGGCATCTTCCACTCTTAACCATTCTTCCAGGAAAATGGTGGGCATCAAGGGTGACTCGAGTGGACGCATCACTAGCTCAGGTGATGTTCGTGGAAGACGGGAGGCGTGAGTGGATCTACCGCGGTTCAACACGCCTCGCACCCTTGTACCTTGAGCTACGCGCCGCGGAAAGACACCGGCCCCGACCTATGCCCCGGAGCAAGGCGCAGCCTAGGGTGAGTAAAAAAGCGTAGGCTAGCATGGCCCATTATGGCCCAGCATGACCCATCATGGTCCAGCATGACCCATCATGGTCCAGTATGATCCATCATGGTCCAGCATGACCCATCATGGTCCAGTATGACCCATCATGGTCCAGCATGACCCATCATGGTCCAGCATGACCCATGATGGTCCAGTATGACCCATCATGGTCCAGCATGACCCATCATGGTCCAGTATGACCCATCATGGTCCAGCATGACCCATCATGGTCCAGCATGACCCATGATGGTTCAGCATGAACCACTGTGGGTTAACATGAAGCAGTGTACGTCATCATGGAAAATAGATATGATAGACCAAAATGGAACACTACGGCTCAGCATGGACCATAATGGTTCATTATGTGCTAGTATCTGAAGGGTCAATGGATCATAATGGTTCATAACAATTACATTCCAAAGCGTTGATCACGCAATGATTTTGTCAATTAACATAACTTATAACAAATAACCTTTGTCAACAGTTCAATATGCCGTACGTGGAGTACATTCGGTCGGATGAGCAGGAAGCCAGCAAGCCACCAGAAGTGCAGGTGCAGGCTCAGCAGCAAATGCAACAACAACAGCTGCAGCGAGATGAGGTGAGTGAGACGCAACTTTTGTTTATTGAAGGGAATTGCATTGAAAATCCTCTTCTTTGAATCAACGTTTATCCTTCTTGCATTTACAAGCTCTATTCATTCTTGACACGCGTACATTTATGCGTCGTGCCTCGTCGCTTGCGTCGGTTGCCTCGAATTATGGCGGGCGGCGCGCAGTGTTGCCATATGACCGTCGCTGCCCCCGCTGATAGTGATGTGTCGACTGCGTCGTCGCACGCGGTACGGTTATTAGTATTAGTGCGGGTGCACACCATGGCGTGCACATTTATTAATGCCGAAAATATATAGGGTCACTGGTAATTACTGACCGATAATTAAACACGTGATTGTACTCATGATAACAAAAAAAAATCCCAAAGAAACATTTATTTTAATACTGATTCAATTTTATCACAATAACACAACAGCCGTGTGAAATTCGCGTGCGCGTGCCTGTGGCCTATCAGCTGTTAGCCGTGTGACGCCGCGCCGTTTTATTTCATATCATATCGTACCTTGCAACAGTAGGTAGTCACTCGGCTAACAGCTGATAGGTCAAAAGCGCGCGAATTTCTTACGGTTCTTGCGTTATTGTGTTAAAATCAAAAGAGTATAAAAAATGTTTAATGGGAAAGTTGTTTGTTATCATGAGTACAATCAAGTGTATAAGTATCGATCACTAATTACCAGTCAGCTTATATAGAGAGAGATATTTCCTTTGACGTTTTAAATGTCGCTGTAAACGTTTCTTGAGAGCATAATTCGCGCACCCTCAAAACTCATACCCTTACCTTATTAAAATGGCGCTATTTACCTTTCAACGCTAAGAAGAACGATGAAAAACTACATTTTAACGCTCATATAGCTGTCACGTAGTTTTATCGAAAATTGGTATCAATAACATTACTCAGCATTAAAAATATTGGGTAAAATAGAAAAACTTTCTCTCTCTCTCTTCTTCAACTTTTGGCCACTTAATGTTGAGTGTCTCTTCCAAATCACTACATTTTTGACGGTTTTTGTATCATGGCTATTTAGTTTCTTTCGGCCACTTCATTTGCTTGATGCAAGTGGGCCTTAAAGTTGAAATGAAGGCTCACTCTTTTTTATTTTGTACAAGCTGTTGCTCGCGGCTTCGCTCGCGTTTTGGTCGGAAATTATTCCAGGGACACGTTGTAAATAAGCCTATGGAACTCGGGGATAATGTAGCTTCCTATTAGTGAAAGAATTTTCAAAATCGGTTCAGTAGATCCAGAGATTACCCCCTACTTACAAACAAATTTTACCTCTTTATAATATTAGTAAGGATAAAATCTAATTGAAATATGTGCGAATAAAATGTCAGTAAATCAAACGTTACTTAAAATTCCATAGTAAACAAAGTAAGTAATAGAGTAAAATGAATTTTTATTTTTTTAAATGCTCTCTTCATTAGGAGATTCGTCGCCAACGCTCCGTAGCCAAGAAATCCACATCAGCACCTCCTCAAGTGTACCCGCCGGCGCATCAGATCATGCCGCCCCTTAACACGGATCCTGTCACCAGCAGAGTTGTGGTGAGTAACCTATCTACTTTAACAGCATTGCCAAAAGTCTGACACCCAGTTTTACCAATAAAAGAAAGGAGGGGGGGGGGGGGAAATACCCTTACAAAAGCCGAAGGGCATTTTTACTCGTAATGACTGCCTCGGTCGAGTGGCCGCAAGCGCGGCTACCGTTCTGGGTTCGATTTTCGGGTCGGGCAAAGTGTTATTATGGTTTTGCATCAGGAATTTTTCAGTAGCAGCCGCGGTGTCTGGATTTGTGGCCAGATAATGGCAATAAGCTCGCCCCCTTTTACATGAGACTTAAAACAACTGGCGAAATGTGGGTGTACTGTTAAGTACACCTCTGCCTGATCCATCGGGGCTTACAGCCGTGATGTCATCTTGTTGTATAATAATTAGTTGTTTTTTTCCACAGTACTACACACCAAAGAATGCAGTGAGACCTTTGAAGATGGTCCCGCATAGATGCACTCCTAAATGCAAGAGAAGCGACGTCCTTTCACTGAAGGAGTTAAGGACATACAACCCGCTGGCCAAACCACTGCTTAGCGGATGGGAAAGGTGGGTTCTAAACAAGTCTCATAGTGGACCATTGTGATCAACACGGGCCACTAAAGGCCAGCGTGTGTCGGGGCAATAGGGTATATGCAAGAAATACAAAACTTTTTATATTTCTTAAAAATGTCTTGTATTGGACCATAAAAACATTGTGGTACACTTGTTTAATTCTCTAATACAACACTTATTTTACCGATGTGTGTTGTGTGTTGTGTGATGTGTGTTACCCGATGTGTTTAGACCATGTGCTATGCTATCCTCATTCTTACTACTGTTTCTGTTTCTATGAACCTTGCTTTAATGTCCCACTGCGCGAAACTCAAAGGCTGGCTAACCGACCAGGCGTTATATGACCTAAAAGAATGGTTTTAGGTAATTTGATAAAAATATTATGTATTGTTCCTATTATTCTGTTGGTTACGTGTCCTTAATTATTTTAATTTTGTGTTTGATGCTATTTTTAATGTTTAATGACTTGTGTTTTTACTTTTTCTTTTATACAAAACTGACCTGTAATTGTTGATAATTATTAATAAATAAACTAAACTGCTCTGCTTTTTCAATTAATATTCATTCTATCATTTTGTTCCAGACAAATAGTCCGCTTCAAGGGCCACAAGGACGTGATGTACCGCGCGCCGTGCGGCCGGCGCATACGCAACATGCGCGAGCTACATCACTACTTACGCTCTATAGACAGCGACCTGCCTGTAGATCTCTTCGATTTCCACTACTCCACGCACTGTCTGGCAGAGTTCGTGTTGAACAAGTGTCTTGTCGGGAAAAAGGTACGTACACGATGGACCATTAACTGGTATTCAGCTGCATATTTGGAAAAAGGCTAGCCAGAAGAAGATTCAGTAAAGGTACGATTTTCCGATTTGCGTGTCTTCGGGTTAAATTAATAGAAAAAATTAAATTTAAATCTATTTAAATTCAACTGCATTCATAAAATTATTACATAAAAATAAAATAACGCTCGAATCTTTTTGAGGCAAGATTATGTGCGCTATCGATTAAGATTTAAGTTACTAACTTACAGGTCTTTGTCTGGTAGTGAACCCCACACGTACGCCTCTCAGAGTTTTCAACGGTAAAATAGGTAACACGTAGTTCGAATGACGCGTGATACATGCCGCTACAAGTGTCCAAAACACAAACTAACTTTGCTATTTCTTCCACAGGATCTCTCCCACGGCAAAGAGAATGTCCCTGTGCCGTGCGTGAACTACTACGACGACTCGCTCCCGGAGTTCTGTTCGTACAACACCGAGCGCACACCCACCGCCGGGGTGCCGCTCAACTTGGAGCCCGAGTTCTTGTGCGGCTGCGATTGTACCGATGATTGTCAGGTAAATTCACGTTCAATGGACGAACTGTGGCCCATCATAGATTACAATGGCTCAGAATGGTCTACAGTGGCCCGTTGTTGGTATCTATGTCCCATCGCGGATGACTGTGGCTCATCGGCGATGTTTTTGGCTCATCGTGGATGATTGTGGCTCATCGTAGATTGTCGTGGCCCATCATGGACCATTATGGCCCATCTTTGACCACTACAGCCTATTACGTATGTCTATGTTCCATCATGGTCCGCTATGGCCCATCTTTGACCACTATAGCCCATTACGTATGACTATGGCCCATCATGGTCCGCTATGGCCCATCTTTGACCACTATAGCCCATTACGTATGACTATGGCCCATCATGGTCCGCTATGGCCCATCTTTGACCACTATAGCCCATTACGTATGTCTATGTCCCATCATGGTCCGCTATGGCCCATCTTTGACCACTATAGCCCATTACGTATGACTATGGCCCATCATGGTCCGCTATGGCCCATCTTTGACCACTATAGCCCATTACGTATGACTATGTCCCATCATGGTCCGCTATGGCCCATCTTTGACCACTATAGCCCATTACGTATGACTATGGCCCATCATGGTCCGCTATGGCCCATCTTTGACCACTATAGCCCATTACGTATGACTATGTCCCATCATGGTCCGCTATGGCCCATCTTTGACCACTATAGCCCATTACGTATGACTATGGCCCATCATGGTCCGCTATGGTCCATCTTTGACCACTATAGCCCATTACGTATGACTATGTCCCATCATGGTCCGCTATGGCCCATCTTTGACCACTATAGCCCATTACGTATGACTATGGCCCATCATGGTCCGCTATGGCCCATCTTTGACCACTATAGCCCATTACGTATGACTATGGCCCATCATGGTCCGCTATGGCCCATCTTTGACCACTATAGCCCATTACGTAAGTCTATGTCCCATCATGGTCCGCTATGGCCCATCTTTGACCACTATAGCCCATTACGTATGACTATGGCCCATCATGGTCCGCTATGGCCCATCTTTGACCACTATAGCCCATTACGTATGACTATGTCCCATCATGGTCCGCTATGGCCCATCTTTGACCACTATAGCCCATTACGTATGACTATGGCCCATCATGGTCCGCTATGGCCCATCTTTGACCACTATAGCCCATTACGTATGACTATGTCCCATCATGGTCCGCTATGGCCCATCTTTGACCACTATAGCCCATTACGTATGACTTTGTCCCATCATGGTCCGCTATGGCCCATCTTTGACCACTATAGCCCATTACGTATGACTATGTCCCATCATGGTCCGCTATGGCCCATCTTTGACCACTATAGCCCATTACGTATGACTATGGCCCATCATGGTCCGCTATGGCCCATCTTTGACCACTATAGCCCATTACGTATGACTATGGCCCATCATGGTCCGCTATGGCCCATCTTTGACCACTATAGCCCATTACGTATGACTATGGCCCATCATGGTCCGCTATGGCCCATCTTTGACCACTATAGCCCATTACGTATGACTATGTCCCATCATGGTCCGCTATGGCCCATCTTTGACCACTATAGCCCATTACGTATGTCTATGTCCCATCATGGTCCGCTATGGCCCATCTTTGACCACTATAGCCCATTACGTATGTCTATGTCCCATCATGGTCCGCTATGGCCCATCTTTGACCACTATAGCCCATTACGTATGTCTATGTCCCATCATGGACTCCTATGTCCCATCATGGTCCGCTATGGCCCATCTTTGACCACTATAGCCCATTACGTATGACTATGGCCCATCATGGTCCGCTATGGCCCATCTTTGACCACTATAGCCCATTACGTATGACTATGTCCCATCATGGTCCGCTATGGCCCATCTTTGACCACTATAGCCCATTACGTATGTCTATGTCCCATCATGGTCCGCTATGGCCCATCTTTGACCACTATAGCCCATTACGTATGTCTATGTCCCATCATGGTCCGCTATGGCCCATCTTTGACCACTATAGCCCATTACGTATGTCTATGTCCCATCATGGACTCCTATGTCCCATCATGGTCCGCTATGGCCCATCTTTGACCACTATAGCCCATTACGTATGACTATGTCCCATCATGGTCCGCTATGGCCCATCTTTGACCACTATAGCCCATTACGTATGACTATGGCCCATCATGGTCCGCTATGGCCCATCTTTGACCACTATAGCCCATTACGTATGACTATGTCCCATCATGGTCCGCTATGGCCCATCTTTGACCACTATAGCCCATTACGTATGACTATGTCCCATCATGGTCCGCTATGGCCCATCTTTGACCACTATAGCCCATTACGTATGACTATGTCCCATCATGGTCCGCTATGGCCCATCTTTGACCACTATAGCCCATTACGTATGACTATGTCCCATCATGGTCCGCTATGGCCCATCTTTGACCACTATAGCCCATTACGTATGACTATGGCCCATCATGGTCCGCTATGGCCCATCTTTGACCACTATAGCCCATTACGTATGACTATGGCCCATCATGGTCCGCTATGGCCCATCTTTGACCACTATAGCCCATTACGTATGACTATGTCCCATCATGGTCCGCTATGGCCCATCTTTGACCACTATAGCCCATTACGTATGACTATGTCCCATCATGGTCCGCTATGGCCCATCTTTGACCACTATAGCCCATTACGTATGACTATGGCCCATCATGGTCCGCTATGGCCCATCTTTGACCACTATAGCCCATTACGTATGACTATGTCCCATCATGGTCCGCTATGGCCCATCTTTGACCACTATAGCCCATTACGTATGACTATGTCCCATCATGGTCCGCTATGGCCCATCTTTGACCACTATAGCCCATTACGTATGACTATGTCCCATCATGGTCCGCTATGGCCCATCTTTGACCACTATAGCCCATTACGTATGACTATGTCCCATCATGGTCCGCTATGGCCCATCTTTGACCACTATAGCCCATTACGTATGACTATGGCCCATCATGGTCCGCTATGGCCCATCTTTGACCACTATAGCCCATTACGTATGACTATGGCCCATCATGGTCCGCTATGGCCCATCTTTGACCACTATAGCCCATTACGTATGACTATGTCCCATCATGGTCCGCTATGGCCCATCTTTGACCACTATAGCCCATTACGTATGACTATGTCCCATCATGGTCCGCTATGGCCCATCTTTGACCACTATAGCCCATTACGTATGTCTATGTCCCATCATGGACTCCTATGGCCCATCATGGTCCGCTATGGCCCATCTTTGACCACTATAGCCCATTACGTATGTCTATGTCCCATCATGGTCCGCTATGGCCCATCTTTGACCACTATAGCCCATTACGTATGTCTATGTCCCATCATGGACTCCTATGTCCCATCATGGTCCGCTATGGCCCGCAGTTTCTAACCAACTTTCTTTGAGGGAGTAATATTGCCAGTAACTGTGAATATATTCGAACTACGTAATGGAAAAATATTGCCAAAATATTTTAGGACATATCCATAACCTCTACCTAACCTAAAGGAAATGGCCGAAATCTTTGACCTCATGCTCAGCAGTTGCGCTTGCGACCACTAGACCAACGAGGCAATCAAACATACAAACAAATATTTAATTTCAATATTTTTTTGTCAAACTTTTTATTTCAGGATAAATCAAAATGCGCTTGCTGGAAGATGACGCTAGAGGGCGCTCGGACCATCGGCCTGGTCGGGCCCAATGTGGGCTATGTCTACAAACGATTGCCTGAACCATTACCCTCTGGAATATATGAGTGTAATTCTAGGTAAGTTTTGATCAGCCTAAGATTGTTACTTTTTTGGTAGCTTAAGTCGTTCCCTAATGCTGGGCTTTCTGTTTCTTCTTCCAAAACTGTTACTCTTTAGCGGTTTTCGGCTACGTCATCATCTGCCTAGCCTTTTCCCTAATATATTGGAGACGGCTTCCAGTCTAACCGGATGCAGCTGAATACCAGTATTTTACATGGAGCGATTGCCTATCTAACCTCCACAACCCAGTTAGTACTAGGTCATACGAAACCCCTTGGTAAGACTGGTTGTAGACTCAAGCCACTGACTACCTGTAACGACTGTCAAAGATCTACAAATGCAGCCGAGACCTGCGGCTTAACGTGCTTTCCGAGGCACTGAAGAAACTCGGTATGTAATGGGCGGTCACCTCTCCACCGACCAACCTAGGCAAGCGTGGCTTACCCTAAAGATTGAGCCGAGCGGCTGTTATGTTTTATCAAACATTTTGTGAGCTTTTTTTTTTCTTGTCTGCAGGTGCAAATGCAAGCATACGTGTCTAAATCGCGTGGCACAGCATCCACTACAATTGAAGTTGCAGGTAACTCTTAACTCGATTTTTGCTTATGAGCGTTTACGTCTTGCGGCATTTCATACAAACTTTGAACACATTTGTTTTCGAAATAACTGAACCGATTCTAATGAAACTTCTGTTCTAAATAGTTCATTCGATGCGACCTAAATGTCGCCTGTAGTTTTCAGCGACAGTTGCAATAAGCATCGTGTAGCGATGTGAGGAGCTGACTTGAACCCAAAGCTGAGAGTGCTTAAAGCATAGGTTTGTATATCTTGGCTTGTTTCGTATCACCAAAGAATACATTGTAGATGGCGTTCCTGTGCTGATAGGTATATGTTACAATTTTTTTTTTCCAAATCGGCCTTAACCACAAACTTGTGCATGCGAAATCTTAGTAAAATATCGATAAGTTGTTCCTGCTTAATTGTACCCTTATATTGTAAATCATTGAGAGATACACCTGTAGAAGTAGGCAAAGAAGCATTGAAAACAACCCTTAGGGTGTGGAGAACTTGAGGGTTAAACACAGCATGATGAGGTAAATACATGCAATATTGGTTTTCGTGTCGTCGTTATGAAGAGCAGGAAGTTGTCTTAAGTTAAGATGGCAGATAATATATTTTGTCGTAACTAAATTAGCGCCCTCTCGCGGCGCCTAAATTAGCGCCCTCTCGCGGCGCCTCGCGAAAACTACAGGTGACATTTGGGTCGCATCGAATAGACTATTTAGAACAACTTCATACGCAGCAGGATATGTCTAAACAGTTGACAGACAAGATTTTCGAAAAATAGTGTTACAGCTAAATTAGACCGATTTTAGATGTTCCATAGAAACAGAAATTTCCAATTATCTTTTTTTTTAAAGATTCGAAAATGTTCTCCGTCAACTTTTTAGACATATGTATCCTGCTTATGCGTATGAAGTTTCATTAAAATCGGTTCAGTCATTTCGAAAACAAATAAATTCAAAGTTTTTATGAAATGCCGTACGACGTTAATGCTCTTTTATATGACTCGAACGTAATCAAACGCTCGTCAATCTTTATTTATTTTTTGTTTTGTTAGTGCCTATGCCGCTCATGGGCCGCCATTGGTAAATTTATACTGCGTAGTCAAAATGCCGTCCTTGGTCTTGCAGAATAAATGCGTCGGTTTAATTTGTTACTCCAGACTTCCAGTTGACTATGCATAAAGGGTGTAACAAGACCGTTCACGAAGCCGAAAGGCACTTGTTCTTCCCGTTTTTGCGATCATTTTTTTGTTCTAGACCATACCTGGGAACCTTCTAGCTACGGAGATATTGGGGGTCAAAGTTTTTAGTCTTTTAAATACCTGTTTTTAATGTAAGATTTTTACTTTAAACACCTCCATGACCCCCGTACTATTAAATCTAACCATCAGCACAATGTTTTGAATGCGTTACATTAAGTTCTACCGTAAAACGTGATTTTTCAAACCAAAAAAAAAGTTGTTTCCCAGCAATAATTTTTGCGTATAGTTACTTAGTTTGATGTACTTAATGCTTGGTTCACGGCTTCGTGAAGGGTCCTGTTACACCCTGTATTTACAAAATAATTATGCATTTTCTCGGAAGGAAGTTCCTTCCTTCTTTTGGAAGTGTGATTTTTCTTGTATACCCTTTTTTTTGGGAATCATTTAATGACTCCTCCCGCTCTGGGCTGAGCAGGAGGGAGTGTCAGACTTTTACTGACTAAAACCCATCCATGTTCCTTCATCGCCCTTTGTGTTCCGGGGCCACGGTATCTCTTTCGAACAGTCCCGCAGCCCCGGATACCCTTGATTCGGGCTCTCTAAGGAATAATGTAGCACATCAAAATCATCTTTTTTCATCCATGTATAGGCGTATCGATCTGATTTTTTAAATCAGTTTATTTTTTAAATTAATCCTGATGTACCTTTAAGAGCGGCCAGCCCGTCATACATTTTATATAAACGCTCGTACGTGATTATGCAGTTGTTACACATCTAACTTTTATTTTTTTTAACTAATAATACTAATGGTTTGGTTAAAATAAAAAAAATATGGTTGCAAAAATAAAAAAAGTAGAAGCAAATTCAGTTTATAAGCCTCCAAAAATTGGTGTTTTGTACAAATTTTAACTGAACTTTGGCTGTTCATAATGTACTCATAAACTGTAAAAATAAAGAAAACATCTCGATAGAAACCTTGCACATGTACTGCAGATTCTTATTGACTAATATTTATTTCACACACTTGTAAGACTTATTCAAAAACACATATTTCCTGGAGCAAGTTTAAGAAATTTTCGAACACTATTTTTCGTTCATTGTCATCGCGTTAGGCGGTATGAAGTGCGCGGGAGACGAGTTGTGCGGGGTCGGGGCGGGGTAAGACGAGGGAGTCGAAAGTCGCCGCTGTGGCTCTGGATGAAACAACAAGCTTTTCGACCATGCTCGCGTTGACGATAGACGGACCGGGAAGGGCCCTCTTAATTGCTTGGAGTTTGTTAGTTTTCGTTCCAACGTCAAATATTTACAAATAATTTATGCTACAGGTATTCAAAACACCTAACCGCGGTTGGGGGATCCGCGCATTGAACGACGTGCCCAAAGGGTCCTTCCTCTGTGTGTACGCTGGTAACCTGCTCACCGATGCTACGGCCAACTTGGTAAGATCATTGTATTAACAGTCAACATCTGCCTAGCTTGTTCGAAACTATGTCGGGGTCTGCTTCCAGGCTAACCGGATGCAGCTGAATACCAGTATTTTACATGGAGCGACTGCCTATCTGACCTCCACAACCCAGTCAGTACTGGGTAATACGATACCCCTTGTTAAGACTGGTTGTGAGACTTTCGGGCCACTGTCTACTCAACGACTGTCAAAGATCTACAATTGACAGCCGGGACCAATGGTTTAACTTGCTTTCCGAGGCACGGAGGTAACTCGGTATGTAATGGGTGGTCACCCATCCACGGAGCAACCTAGGCAAGCGCGGCTTAACCTGAAGATCGACCCGAGCACCCGACACAATTACTTGTCGGAGACGGTCATTGGTACGGGCTTAAAATTAATCACAAGTACGCAGTGGTGACATCAAGCGACCGATGTACAAGTCTACCCACACCACAGCGTGCTTGTTACAGAGCCCAGATAGTCACAAACTGTCACTGACAGTCAGTGTCTGATTGCGGCCGAGTTAAGACCTCTTGGAACTGTTCTCGATTCATGGTGCCCCATGTTATTGTGTTAAGTTGTAATCTCAAGTAATTCGTTAGTTTTGCTAGAAACAGTGTACAGTGTAACAGTGTGTGTGTGTCGCTCTCGGTGTCTTTTCATAGCACGAAACCCATCGTCTGCCCACATGATGCAGAAGCCTAGCGGACTAAATCCTGACATCTCCGACATACTTAAATGTTCCTACCTGAATATTATCTGTAACAACTGTTGGCGAACCTTAATTAATTAATTAAATAAACTCCAAATAGTATTGCCAAAACTCTTGATTAAAATTTCGAAACAGACTTTCTACAATTCAATTTCTTTTCAGGACGGCTTGAATGAGGGCGACGAATATTTAGCAGAATTAGATTATATAGAAGTTGTTGAACAAATGAAGGAAGGATATGAAGAGGACATCCCTGAGGCTGACAAGAAATTGGACAAGGTATGTTGATATGTGTACCTAACATCACGTCGGTATTTATTCATTGATCGCGACGATAGGCCGCGGTGGAGCAAAATGAAACGTAGTGGACTGTATACATGTATATTAAGTAAAAGGATAAATTACAACGGTCGGTTGAAATAGGACTAATATAAAAAATGATTAAATAAACGCGTAAGCGCAGCCGTGCGTGGAGGCGTGCAACAGCTGACTGGAGTGGCGCGGGGGCCCGAGCTCGGCCGTCGGCCGGCTGACTCCCCGCTGTCCCCGCACTCCTCGTTCACTGCCGCTGGCGCGCGGCCTTGTTGAGAGCAGCGGTCTCAACATTCATATTCATTTTATTTTGCGTTCCATGTTTAAAAAGGCATAAAGCTAAGAACAATTATGGACCCTGTTAGGGCACAGTAAATATACAATATTAAATAAAATTTTAAGTAGTTAATAATAAACATCAACAACGTTTACTTGGGCTAATGTATAGTACTGCAGTCAACTAGTTTTTTTTTAAGTTCCATATAATAGGGTATGGGGTTGACATATCCGTGTGGATCAAAACCTTTGTTTAGCAAAGGATTTAAAAAAAAAACCAACCAAGTGTGAGTTGGACTCGCGCGTGAAGAGTTCCGTACTATCGTAGTAGAGGAGCCCCCCCTTTAATTTAAATTTATTTTTTTGTTAGACAAAAAGAAAAAGCCAGAGAGGGATGAATGAAAGGTATTTGCATGTGGCTGAGATGAGAATGCTAAGGGGGATGTGTGGTGTAACGCGAATGGATAAAATGAGGAATGAGTACATAAGAGGGAATCTGAAAGTGGCGCCGGTGACTGAAAAGTTGTCGTGGTATGGACATGTGATGCAGAGGAATAAGGAAAATGTTGAGTATGAATGTAGATGGCTATAAGAGTAGAGGACGACCAAAGAAACGATGGATGGACTGTGTGAAGGATGATATGGCTAGAAAGGAGGTGACTGCTGAGATGACGAGTAATAGAGAAGTATGGAAGAAGAAGACATGCTGCGCTGACCACGAATAAGTTGGGATAAGGGCAGGGGAATGATGATGATGAAAAAGAAAAAGCATGCATGCATGTAATGCATATGAAAGTATATATGGTACTCAGTGGCGTGCCTGCTCCCTTTCATTGAAAGGGAGGGAAAGGCCAATCACCACAATAAATTCAGTACAATATCTCCAAATAAGTACCTACAGATGTATTAAAAATTTGCTAGGAGGAAGTGAGAGGTCAGAAGCCAGATGCAAGCCAGCGGGTGTGAAAGAGAAAGCGTTAGCACCAGCCGAAACCCCTAAAGAAACCTAAAGAATGTTTTTTTTATTTATTTGTTGAGTTTGATTGTAAAGTAAGCCGTGCTTTTCGGCTTGTATGGTAGGCCCGCCACTGATGGTACTTATAATAAAAACCTTTTTTAGGGTACGTACCTCAATCGGCATAACGGAACCCTTAAAGGATCACTTTGTTGTCCGTCTGTCTTTCTGTCAAGACCCTTTTTCTCGGGAATGCGTGGCGGTATCAAGCTGAAATTAATACCAAATACTCAGGTCTGCTACCCCTTGGAGCAATGAAAAAATCAAACTTGTAAGTCAACGCGATTATAAGATATGACTGTTTATGTCGCATATTATGCAATATCACAAGGGAATCAAAACCTATAGGGTACTTCCCTTTGACGTAGAATCATGAAATTTGGCAAAAAGCAAGGCCTTACTGCACAAATAAAGGAAAAATACCAAAAAAAATAAAAATAGTTGAAAATTAAAGGATGTCCCCCATACATACATAGTTGACGCCAATTAAAATATTTTTCTGAGATAATGGTACGGAACTTTTCGTGCGCGAGTCCGACTAGCACTTGGCGGTTTTTTTTTTCTTGCGGTCTTTATTGTCTGTCTGTTTGTTCCGGTTAAATGATAATGATAAATGATGTTTATTTTGTAAATAGGTTTTTAAAAACACTTTTACACGTCTCTTTTTTAAACTAGATGGGGCCGGTGTTTCGTACCTGACTACTCTGAGAAGAAACAGCCGTAACAAACTCAGAGGTCATAGTCTCTTTTAAAGTCCAGACATAATCTTGTTTAACTCACATGAGGACTATACAGATTAGTGTCTGAGATTGGCTCTTGAAGAAAGAACCACACAGATTTGAGTGGACCTGTCCAGTCAGTGCAAGCATTAGTCAGTTATCGTGTAGCTCGACTTATAACTCAAGGAGCTCAACGACGGTTAATCTCCAAAATAGCTGGACGAATATTGACGGGACTTTTACTCGCAGATAGCTGATGTTTTAAGGAGTAACTAAGTCTACTCTACTTTTGTTTTAGAAAAATAATTAGGATTCCGTACAAAAAAAAATTAAACCCTTGAAACTGTTAACCAAATCCGTTTTTTAAAATAGAGAAGTCAAATTTTAATAATAATTTCATTCGGACGAAGGTCGCGGGCAACAGCTAGTCACAAATATGTTTTGTCCAACAGAAAGAATCAGGCAAGGATGGCGAAGACAGCGATGAAGAGCCATCGTCATCATCTGAGGATGAGGATACCGCCTCCAAGACTGACAAGGAAGACGATGACTTCAGACCTGGGTACATTGGATTGGGGCTAGGGGGCCTTGCGTTCAAGTAAGTGTCCATACATAAAAGAAAGATTTATTTTTTACTATGATATCGCATCTCGCAGTTCAGCTTCTGAGGCTGGCTACTGCTTAACCGGGCTAATCCCTGTGGATGCCTTAAAAATGAATCTAAGGCATCCAGCCAGGAGCTTAAAACTATACTTAAAAACTAAGCGACCACTCGCTAAGGGCACCCCCTGTGGGGTACGGGCCTCGGCTTAGGGCGTCGCTGGGGAGGGCAGCAAAGGGACAGGCTGGATCGGAGTGACATAAAAGAATGAAATTAATAAAAAGTATTTATTAGACTCACACAGGACAATACAAAAAAAAAGTACCAAAAATGGTTGAAATAACATTAAAACAAAATTATATAAAAAGTAAACATTGGTAAAAAAAAAAACAGTGGAATAGGTCCTGGGCGAGGCCAAAAGGCCCCTATCTCAACAAGGTGCTGCAAAAAAAAAAAAAGTCACAGCGCTGGTATTCTGATAGGGCCCATAGTAATGCCACGGTCAGATACGAATATAAAGGTGATTGTCCGTTTTGTAAAGGAAGTTCGGTCCCAGTGGAAAACGCTTGTGCCCTGAAGATTATTTATTTATTATTTTACCTAATAGTAAAAACATAGCATTTTCATAATCAGAAACCTTTTTTCATTTATTCACCCTGGTTCAGGAGATATCATTATTTTTCTGTTTTAAAAATCTAGGTTATAATTACAACTTCACATAGACTACACATCACTATGAGCATGGAATGATGTCTCTACTCGAGGAACTTATTAGCTCAACTCGGTGGTAGCAGAAAAAGCACGTATCGTAAATAATAACTATGTATATGCGGAATTCAAAACTCAACGTATTTAGACAAAGCAATCACGAACGTAACGAATCTCAGAAATTGCTGTGACATGCACTAGTAAATGTTGCCAGATCAATTATTTTTAATCATTACTAAATCGATTTCAGTTTTTTTATCAATTTATCGATTAAAACTAATTTGTTGATACGGCGTTTACAAAATACGTAAGGCTTTTATGTTTGTGTAAATCGCTTTTATGAACATCTAATCAACAATATAGACTTATTATGAAAATAAGCAACCTATTGTTGTCCTCGTTCTATCGTTATTACTCGCATAGACTAGGCAGTGTATATCCACTAGTTTACGTCATTAAGAATATTTTACATAATTAAACTCATACTTGGCCTACATCTATCTTTGTGCATTATAATATGCTACAATAATACGTACCTATGAAAAAGACAGGGTTGTCACCATTACAACTCATCGTCGAGAAAACATAATGCTAAAACAGTAGCTTTGAAGTTGTCAAATGGTTGAGACCTACATTTAAATGTTGAGACGTAAACTAGTAGTAGTAGTAATAATTAAAAATATTTTTTCTTTTGTTAATTATCGTTTTGTTTTGATATCGATTACTCCATTGATTATTTTACGTCATATTCGATTGTTATTTGATTTCTGGCAACTTTTTTTTGTATACCTATCAAACGGATGTCGACGTAATGTTTAACTATTAATTAACTTTAACTTTATTCCCAGGGTGAAAGAAATTGTATAAAAATAATTTGCACACAAAAAAATAAATAATATTTTTAGGTTATTATTCCAAACAGGCACAAGATATCACAAAAGGGACCTGCCCCGTGGCAATGTCTTTTAAATAAAAAATAAAGTGTACAACGAATAAACAAATATAAATACACCTGCCTAGCTTTTTTCCAAGTATTTTGGGGTTGGCATAATTCGGCCCAACCATATAATACATGGTCAGATTTAAGTAGCTTTTAAAGACACTCCATACATATCAAGAATTTCGGTATCTAGGCACGATTTAAGATAAAATAAACAGATTTTAACCGATTTCTAAAAAAGTAAACTTTTTCTATACTAATATTATAAAGAGGTAAAATTTGTAAGTTTTTTTATGTAAGGGTAATCTCTGGATCTACTGAACCGCTTTTGAAAATTCTTTCACTAAGAAGCTACATTATCCCTGAGTGCCATAGGCTATATTTACAACGTGCACGTGGGATAATTTCCGACCAAAACCCGAGCGAAGCCGCGGGCAACAGCTAGTATGTAATAAAATAAACTATTTATGAAATTATTGGTACTTTAAAGTATAAAATAGAATGAATGACAGGACCTTACTCGCCAGTGGCGCCATGTGTTGAGCTCAAAAACGAAAGCCATCATTGCTTCGGTTTGGTTTTGGTCATTATTAATCTTTTGCCCTAATCCCAATTCATTTGGGCTCGGCGCAGCATATTCTTCTTCCATACTTCTCTATTACTGGACATCTCATCAGACACCTTCCTTGCCATATCATCCTTTACACAGTCCATCCATCTAACCCAACTTAAACAAGTGTCTAGCACACCTCAACACTAGAGATCGGATATATTTACCTGAAGTCTGAGTATTGACTAATAATAAGGAGTTTGAGTATCAAAATAATCATTGTGATAAGCCCAGTCATATTTTCCATTTTATTCTACTTAAATGTTCAGCAGCAAAATTTGAATTCAGTTCATTAGCAAGAGAAATGTATAAGATGAAGTAATTTTTTACGTGTTTCCACAAATTTCTTGCCTAGTTTTTAACAGAATAGAAACATTTATTGTCTTAGGAGTACTACATTTAATACACACTAGTTTTTTTTTTAAATCATGCGTAATCGGGAAAAAATATATTATAAGAAGCCGCTTCCACACTTTTGTACCCTTTGCCGGGAAAAAAATACGGTAAATATGCATTCGAATATCCAATCCCTACTCTCGACACCCAAGCTGATAAAAATGTAAACAGTTTTGCATTATCTCGCTAATGAACTGTACCCCATTGTCACTCAAGACCCGTCTATTTACTCCATATCTCAGTAAAACCTCAGAGATCAGGATCTTGGCACAGTTTATACTTGTAGCATGCTATAGAGCAAATAGTTCTACCCATCGTGAGCACGTGTCTTCCACGATAAGGATTCATTTGTTCTTATTGATGATCTCCGGTAACGGGCCAAAAAGGTCCACGGCAATCACTTCGAAACGGCGATTAGTTGCGGGAGTCTGCAATAGTCCTGCTGGTTTCCTATTAGCGGCTTTGTATCGTTGACAGTCTACACACTTTTTCAAGTATCCAACGATGTATTGCCGCATACCAGGCCAGTAATACTTCGACTTCACTTGACCCAATGTGTGCTATACTCCGCAATGTCCATCCACAAGCGAACCCCTTGGTTCTTTAAAATATTCTTAACATGTATTTATCTCTTGCAGCAAACGCCTCCGTAAACGCGAGAAATCAAAGAGATCTAAAGAAAATGCGGCGACTGACGACAAAGATACGACTAAAGATATTAAAGAACCAAAGGAAGCGAATGCTGAAGAGGATTGTATTACTATTAGTGATGATGAAGAAGGTATGTTACAATGAATATTGAACCTTTACACGTTTGTTTAAATTAGAGTATAGTTTTAATTGGCGTAAATGATGAAGATGTATTAGAGATGAAGTTTTTATTTTGGTTAATTTTTTATCCTAAGGCGTTTGTTTAAAGGATTTTTTTTTATGAAATGTTGCCGCGGTCTAGGAATTTCTCCTGTATCATGGGTGCGTTTACAAACATTTAAACTCACATACACAAACAGCCAGACCCGGAACAACTATCTGTAGGCCAAACAAATATTTGATCCGTGCGAGAATCGAACCAGCGACACTCAGCGCAGCAGCCAATCGCTCAGCCACTGCGACAACCGTGCCGTCAAGTTTCAATCGACCGGATAAAAATTGCTGTTATGCTAAGCTATCTCAATTTTTCTATACAGAATATAATCTGTAGCCCCTTATAGTCCAATCCCAACAGCCATGAAGTTACCTTTCCCTTACATTGTTTTGAATAATCTGTACTAATATTATAAAGCTGAAGAGTTTGTTTGTTTGAACGCGCTAATCTGAGGAACTACTTGTTCGAATTGAAAAAATCTTTTAGTGTTGGATAGCTTATATATCGAGGAAGGCTATAGGCTATATATCATCACGCTAAAATCTATAGGAGCCGAGCATCAATGAAAAATGTTGCAAAAACGGGGAAAATTTATTATCTCTGAGAGCTTCCGTTGCGTGTGCTGGTTAACCGGTTAAAGTTGCACAAAAATAATGTATGAGGGAATTATTCCTCTTAAAAATGTCTAAAAAAAGTCCGCGACAGCACATGCCTATCTTTTAAGGTTGACTAACAATAACCATTTTTATGATTTTAAAATTTGGTCACGCGCGCTTGCTAGGCGGGTGTTCATGTTGTTGGGAAAACCAAACAAAAATTGTGGGGAACTTAGAGAAGGTTTTAGTTTTTGTTTCATTGTAATCAGTGCTCTCTATCAAAAGATTTATGAATTTAAAGTGTTCAAGAAGAACTTACCATCATTGTGTAAGATACATGCAACGACATCTAATGCACCAAAATGGTACTAATGAATAAAAATGTCACAAGATAACTTTTAAATCGGCTGACCAGCTTTACAAAAAAGTTGTGATTGCAAAAAGTACTCTAGATTAGTCTACATGACGCTATAACCCTGTAGAGTGTGTGTTCGATCGCTTTACATGCATTATATTTTAACGGTTTAATTTCGTGCTCGATAGATGGCGCTATTAATTTCACTCCTTTTCTGAGTCGCGGTGTTAAGTTTTCCGTGAAAGAATGACCCTCGCCCGTGTCAAATGTCTGAAGCTTGGTTTATTAACCAACGAAACAAAAAGAGGAGGTTCTCAATTCGACGCGTCTATATCTTTTTATTTTATGTATGACCTGACCACGCATAACTTTTTACAGAGAAGTCCGATATGCATGATCTTTTGTTTTTTTAAATTGAGAAATCGTGTTTGGGCTCATTTCCTTATTTTTCTTGATGAGAACTTTAGATCTAGCTGGAGTATGACGTCATCGAAGGTCTGACGATGGAGACGGAAGGCACTTGCAAGAGGTCCTCATGAGTTTGCAGCAACAATAACGTGTTTGGGTTTATTTCATGCACCTTGATGAGAACTTTAGGCCTTGCTGAAGTATGACTGTCCTCGACGGTCAAACGATAGAGACAAATGGCAGTTGCAAGCGGTCCTAAACAGTTTACAGCAGTTTTATCGTGTCTCGGCTCATTTCAAGAACTTTGATGAGAACTTTCGTTCTAGCTGGTGTATGATTGTCATCGAGTGTCTAAAGATGAAGACGTAAGGCTGTCGAGGGTCGCGGGCCTGTGGACGGTGAGTAATAGGCTAGCTCGCCATCTGTCCGTCTTATGACGACAGGCCGTGGTGACGGCGTATTCGTGTTCCACACGCGCCTCAAAGAGATGTCAGCAAACGGGAAGGGATCCGAGAGGGGCGAGGCCTGCCAGGGTTGCGGGACTGTTCGAAAGAGATACCGCGGCCCTGGAACGCAAAGGGCAATAGAAGAAACGTGGATGGATTTTAGTCAGTACAAGTCTGACACTCCCTTCCGCTCCGTCCTTTGATGGAGGGAGGGGTCATTTGATGATTATCCATAGATAATAGTATATAATAGGGATTTACTCCTTTTGAGAGCTTCCGTTGTGCGTGAACGGTTAAAGTTACGCCAGTTACGCAATTATCATGTATGTCGGAATTGTCCCTCTTAGAAAGCTCTAAAAAAATATCCGCAATGGCCATATGTCTAACTTTTAAGGTTGACCCACACTCTCTAACCTCTCTTTCTTTTATGTGCACACGCACGCAGACGAAGTTGCGCGGGTTAGCTAGTAATTAAATATTTTTTTTGTTAATCTGGTTATATAATCTAGGTACAATGAAGTTATATTTTTTTTTGGCAAATCTAGTTTTAGTTTTCGGGGTTTTGCAAACGCTTCCTATCTGCTGTGTCGAAGTTGTCTAAAAATGTACGTAAGTTTACGCACTGTCTGGGCGACGTTATGAATGTGTTCTCCAAATGAAAGCCTATTGTCAATAGTAACGCCTAAATAACGTATAGATTTTACTGATTTGATTTGCGGACAATTACTATTGTAATACGGGAGGCACCGAACATTGGTGAACACATATTTGGGATACGTTTTGTGAAGTCGCTGCTGGATACGAACAGAAAATTGCATAAAATTGGTCTTGTCCGCATTCAATGTTAGTGAATTTACAGCTCTTCCCATAATGAAAATGTGAAAATATTATTCATCATTTTGCCCTCAATATCGTTATCACACGAGAAAGAAAGAAAACGACCACTTAAAAAATTCGTGTCGTGGCTCTTTTAAAAACGATCACAACACGTTCTGGCAAACACACAACGACCACGAAGCGAAATTCGTGTCGTGCCTTTTTTATTTTCGACAACGCGTTTTGGCAATGAGGAAATGCCACAACGCGTTCTGAGCATTTTTCAAACAGCCACAACACGGTGTGGATGTAAGTAAATGGAACTTATCAACGATGACATACAGGGTGTAACAGGACCCTTCACGAAGCCGTCAACCGAGCATTATGTCATCAAACTAAGTAACTTTAAGCAAAAATTAATGCTGGCAAACGACTTTTTTTTTTGGGGTGTAAAATCACGTTTTAAGGTAGCACTAAATGTTACGCACTAAAAACATTGTGCTGATGGATGAATTGAATAGTACGGGGGTCGTGGAGGTGGACAAAGTAAAAATATTACAGTAAAAACATGTATATCAAAAAAAAGTTTGAACTTTGAAACGGAGATATTGGGGAACATCTCCGTCAATAGAAGGTTCCCAGGTATGGTCTAGAACAAAAAAATGACCGCAATGACGAGGAGAACAAGTGCCTTTCGGCTTCGTTAAGGGTCTTGTTACACCCTTTAAGTAGTCGAGGATGATGATGCCTAAATGAAAATCCAAGATGGCAGATGTGGAAATTCTCATAACTTCGTCATGGATGTCGTTTTCGGGTTTTCGAAGGCGCTGATAACGATATTGAGGGCAAAATGATGAATAATATTTTCACATTTTCATTATGGGAAGAGCTGTAAATTCACTTACATTGAATGCGGACAAGACCAATTTTATGCAATTTTCCGTTCGTATCCAGCAGCGACTTCACAAAACGTATCCCAAATATTTGTTCACCAATGTTCGGTGCCTCCCGTATTACAATAGTAATTGTCCGCAAATCAAATCAGTAAAATCTATACGTTATTTAGGCGTTACTATTGACAATAGGCTTTCATTTGGAGTACACATTCATAACGTCGCCCAGACAGTGCGTAAACTTACGTACATTTTTAGACAACTTCGACACAGCAGATAGGAAGCGTTTGCAAAACCCCAAAAACTAAAACTAGATTTGCCAAAAAAAAATATAACTTCATTGTACCTAGATTATATAACCAGATTAACAAAAAAATTAAAAAATATTTAATTATTATTCAAAACAATGTAAGGGAAAGGTAACTTCATGGCTGTTGGGATTGGACTATAAGGGGCTGAGGAACTCCTGGAAATAAAGAAGTAAATAAAATCTCAGAACACACAATCACCACACACCACACATAGTACACTCATACATGAACACACGCTCACAAAACACCACTCATACACTGTCACACAATCGTTTACCCTACCGTTAAATATACGTTATATTACGTTACTATACGTTTGCCTATCTGGTTAAAAAATTATGATCCGTATTATAATATATTGCAATCTTTGGCACCACTTTTGTTAGATTTCCTAATAACTATGTATCTTTGTGGGGACCTGGTGCCCTAAAATATAGGCCCTGGCTTACTTTAGGCGCCAGTCTCCCACAAGTAAAATACTTTCTCCTGTATTTATATGTTACAACATAGTACTGATGTTCTTTATTTGTGGAAGAGAAATAAACTTTCATTATATTATTATTATAGGCCCCCTCGTCCCCTCGTCCCATTTACCCCTACATGGGACTTAAACACAACTGGCGCAATGTGGGTGTACTGTTAGGTACACCTCTGCCTTCCGCCCTTCGGGGATAACAGGCGTGATGTTATATTATGTAATAAAAAAAAACTATCAAATAAAATAAATTGAAATATCGTTTCGAAATAGTTACATTTAATATCGTCGTTTCAAACTCCATAAAATTGTGAAAAAAGTTAAAAACAGAATGCGTTAAAAAATATTCTCCTGAATTCGATTCACAATAATCATAAATGAAAATCGCAGTGTTTATCTTATTAGGATACATCACTTGTACACTCAGGTGTGAGGTGAACAAAAGAGAAGCACAAAATAAAACGAAAATTGTAAGGAATAGTGATATTTTAGAGCTATCGGGCAATATAGAGGAACAAGTCGGTGCAGAGCAACCAGGACATGTAAAGACACCAGATGCTACTGAGCCACCAGGCAATTTAGATCAACCAGAAGATGTAGTAACAACAGATGCTGTAGTGCCATCCGACGATACAGAGCAACCAGAACATGTCAATACAATAGACGATTCTACATTACCAGTTGATACAGAGCAAACAGATTATGTAGAGGTAACAGACTATTCTACATTACGAGTCGACACAGATACAAAAGGCGATTCTACATTACCAGTCGATACAGAGACAAAAGACGATTCTACATTACCAGTCAATACACACACAATAGACGATTCTACATTACCAATCGATACACACACAATAGACGATTCTACATTACCAATCGATACACACACAATAGACGATTCTAAATTACCAGTCGACACAGAGACAATAGACGATTCTACATTACCAGTCAATACAGACACAATAGACAATTCTACATTACCAGTCGATACACACATAATAGACGATTCTACACTACCAATCGATACACACACAATAGACGATTCTACATTACCAGTCGACACAGAGACAATAGACGATTCTACATTACCGGTCGATACTGACACAATAGACAATTCTACATTACCAGTCCATACAGAACAACCAAAAAATTTAGAGACATCACGCAATGTACCAGAAGATGTAAAAATAACAACAGCTACAGCTGCTGCTTTAAATACAACGAATACTACAGCTGAACCAGTAACACGCTCCACTAAGAGATCAGAAATAATAATACAAGCATACGACACAGGCCCTACTAAGATCAAAGTGGTAGACGCACTTAAAATACTTGAAATGAGTAAAAAAAAGAATGGTTTGGCCAGCATAGCTTTGATCCACAGATTAGAATGGTTAAGATCTAGATATAATGTCACAGAACTCGTCATTGATCACAAAGTAAATGTGCATGAATTGGAAAAAATATCAGACAACAGTCCAAAAATATTGAGAACAAATTACGAAGAAGGCTTTTCGTATCTTAAAAACGCTATAATGAATTCCACCTATCATTTTAGCAAACTTATGAATGACACCTATAAATTTGGCGAAATGTTTGGTTAGAGATGTAATTTATACAATTATACATCTTAATAAATAAACTTGAACTATCTATTTGAAATTTCAAAATAACAGATTTTTACTGAACGAATATGAAAGTATATACGGTACTTATAACAAAAGAACATGTTTTTTTTTTCATTTTTGTCTGTCTGTATAACGGGTAATCTCCAAAACGGCTGGGCCAATTTTGACGGGACTTTTAAGTCCCGTAGGTCTTAAGGTAACTTTTACGTTTGTAAGCCGTCAGAGGTAAAATAACAAAAAAAAATTTATTAGTATTTAGTTTACCATTTTGACAAGAGTGTTCACAAGTACTATAACTATACAGGGTGTAAACACACCCTTCACGAAGCCGCGATCCAAGCATTAGGTACATCAAACTAAGTAACTATACGAAAAAATTATTGCTGGGAAACTACTTTTATTTTTGGGTGAAAAATCACGTTTTACTGTAAGACTCAATGTGACGCACCCAAAACATTGTGCTGATGGATGGATTGAATATTATGGGGGTCGTGGAGGTGTTTAAAGTAAAAATAAGATATTAAAAACATGTACTAAAAAAAAACTTGTGAAAAGTTGGAACTTTGACCCCCAATATCTCCGAAACTAGAAGGTTCCCAGGTATGGTCTAGAACAGAAAAAATATCGCAATGACGGAGAGAAAAACTGCCGGCTTCGTTAAGGGTCTTGTTACACCCTTTTTACAAGTACCTGGGCGACCGAGCTCTGCTCGGGTGAAAATAGAGAAAACGATTTCTATCCAGAGAGCGATTTTTCGGCCCCGTAACTCCCCGCAGCTTTCATCGAAATCGTAAGGGCCATTTTCGAAAACGTGATTACAAATATACAAATATGGCTCTTTTTTTATTTGTTTACCGATACTTTATGGACATATTACATAAATCCTTCCTACACACCCCGCGAATGGCAGCCATCTTGTTTTTAAGGGTTCCGTACCTGAAGGGTATCCAACGGGACTTTACCCTATTGAGAAGTGCACCAGTTGCGAAGTGTACCATATGAGAAGTGCACCAGTTGCTAAGTTCACCATTTGAGCATGGTGTACAAGTTGAGATGTGCACCAAATGCGTCAAACCCTTATTAAGCCTCTACTGCCCGCGATCAAGATCCGTAATAGGTAGACAATTCAATTTTTCACAGAATGTGTATTTCTGTTGCTGCTGTAACAACAAATTAGAAAATTAAAGAGTGCTCCCCTTCATGCGCGAGTACGACTCGCAATAGACCGGTTTTTAGATCGGCTGAAATAGGGCATGTTCTAGACGCTTGCGCTGCGTCGTGCCTTTGGCCGCCGCCGCCGACTACTTCGGCGCGCCGCTGACCGTCGGTCGCGATCGGCGTGGACGGCATAGTCGCGGGCGGCGTGTCTTGCGCGTTGTATTGGTTGTTATAGCAATTTGCTAGTCATCCATGATTTTTCGAGTAAGCTGCCACCTTCGATGCTAGATCCCTGTCTGCCTGCTCCGCTTACTAGAAAGTAGGATATTGTGAAGTAATCCAGAGATTTTCAGGATCTTCAATTCGAGCGCCCTAGTCGTGTATACATGCTTAAACATGCTTCAATTTGTGCTAGCACTGTAGTAAGCATACTAAAGATTTAGATTTTGCATTTTAGTGAGCACACTAAAATGCAAAATCTAAATCGTTGAATCTAAGAGACCTACATACGTGTAAATGTATATAAATAAGCAAAAAGAACCGAAAAACATGTGTATTACATTTTCTACTACAGTGCAAAAATAACCCCGGAATGTTGCATATTTTTGTATGTTTAATCAAAAGTATCTGAGTCAAACTACAAACTGATATCAAAATATTGACTCTATGCCAATTATTTAAAGAGTTATTGTCATCTGAACATAGCCCTGCCGCAGTACATAGTCCCCACAATGTTCGCAGGTGTCCCATTCTTTGTGCGAGCAGGTAGATAAGGCACCAAACGTCAAGGATGTCGTTTTCGGGATTTTCGAAGGCGCTGATGACGATACTGATGTCAAAAGGAAAGTCCAAGACGGCGGAAGTGACAATTAAAATTTTTTTTTGGTCTTTGCGACTAAAATTGGTGCCTTTTTATTTCTCGCTGCCTCTAATACATGTATGAGACAGACAATAGCATAATATACAGAATTCTGTCACGCGGTAAAGAGCTAAAGACCTCAGTCCGGACCGAGTTTATACAGGTTGACTTTTACGTTAGCTCATTAGAGCTCAACATTCAATCTCAGAAGATCCATTGGCCAGATCCATGATGGATCTAGTGACAATTGTTTTTGATGTGGATCTACTGAGATTTTTGTTTACAAAAAACCCATGAGCCAGACCCATGAGGGATCTTATTCACAACCTACATGATGAGTATTTTTGCTATGTAGGCGAAAAGAAGAGCGAGGTTGGTTGGTTGGTTTTACCGTTTATTAAACTCGTAAGTGATACAGCGTTTTTTGCGGGACAAAATTAGCGCGTGCATTCGCCGTCGAGTCGGTAGGAGCACTGGCACTGGCGACCGAGCGATAACGATTTCGGCGGCTCGCTGTGCAGAGGAAGCGTGTGACGTATGCGCGGGCGCGCGGTGAGGTATGTTGTACACTGCCACAGTACTTCCCCGCTGAGACCGCTACAGTCTGTCTGTCAGTCAGTCTGTTAGTCTGTCTGTCAGTCTGCCTGTCAATCTGTCTGTCGCTCAGTCTGTCTGTCTGGCAGTCTGCCGGTTGGTCAGACAGTCTGTCAATCTGTCTGTCAGTCTGCCGGTCGGTCAGTCAGACTGTCAATCTGTCTGCCAGTCTGTCGGTCAGTCAGTCTGTCTGTCAGTCTGCCGGTCGGTCAGTCAGACTGTCAATCTGTCTGCCAGTCTGTCGGTCAGTCTGTCTGTCTGTCAGTCAGTCAACAGACTGACCGACAGACAGTCTGTAGTCTGTGTCTGTAGTTGTGACGCTAGTTTATAGTAATTGGGATGCCGTTCTACGAGTAGAACTATGTATGGTCCAGCATAGGGTCCAGCGCTCTTCTGACGAAATCCTGACGCAAGAAAACATGAGAAGAGCTTTCGAGATGTTGTGGTATGTAAAAGGGACCTTTTCGATGCCAGGATGCTGGTTTTGGTGTGAGCTTACTCATGTGGCTTCGGAGACGCGTTGTGAAATCGGTCATATCAGTTGTGCTATCTGTGGGTGCGAGAAACTGACCAGGTAAACGTAGTGGCTCTCCGTAGACCAATTCTGCTGGCGATGCCTGGATGTCTGCCTTCCATGCACTCCTTATGCCTAGAAGCACCAGTGGAAGTACCTCAGTGCATTGTGCCGTTGACTGGCACATGATGGCTCCCTTGAGTTGTCGGTGTAGTCGCTCGTAGGCGGTTGTGTGGAAGTGTCGTGCACTAACCATGGAAGCGATGCTGCTGTGATCAAATATGAGTAATCTGTCTATATATATAAAAATCAATTATCCAAATGTATGACGGAGCATAACTTGAGACCGGCTCGACCGATTTGGCAGATTTTTTTTTCTAAACCATAGGTAGTGGAGCCCCCGGCCACCGTAGGCGCGGGCCGGTGAGCTATGGGCTAGCTCGCCGTGCGTCCGTCTTATGACGACAGGCCGTGTCGACGGCGCGTTCGTGTTCCACGCGCGCCTCAAAGAGAGACAGCAAACAGGAAGGGGTCCGAAAGGACCGATGCCTGCCAGGGTTGCGGGACTGTTCGAAAGAGATACCGCGGCCCTGGAACACAAAGGGCAAAGGAAGGAACATGGATGGGTTTTAGTCAGTAAAAGTCTGACAAAAAAAAAGGTGGTGGAGCAAAGTGGACAATGCAACCGTGAACTAAATTATTTTTTTTTGAAAAATTAAATGTATTTTCTGATTTACACTTATCATTGTTTTTATCTGAATCACAACGGTTGACTTTTAGGAAATGCTTACGGCATTGAGGCCGCCTCTGTAGTCAGTACTCAGTGCTTGAGGTGTTAAATAAATTATGTTATGCTTAATGTTAACCAGTGCTATGCTGTGCCCCCCCCCCCATAGCACAGCAGTCACGACGTGCAAGCTGTTAACTTTTTTTGTTTCTGTCCTGTTGTATTTATAATATTTGTTATGCCTTGTATGATTATTGTTAACTAGCTGTTGCCCGCGGCTTCGCTCGCGTTTTGGGTTGAAGTTATTCCACAGGCACGTTAGAAAAATATAGCCTATAGCACTCGGGGATAATGTAGCTTCCTATTAGTGAAAGAATTTTCAAAATCGGTTCAGTAGGTCCAGAGATTACCCCCTACATGAAAAACTTACAAACAAATTTTAACTCTTTATAATATTAGTATAGATTTATTTTTTGTTTGCTTTTATTAGTTTTTTTTTATTTGTGTTTTGTCGTCATGTCCATGCGACAAATAAATATTTTTTCTTTCTTTCTTAAAGTATATTTTTTTGTTCAACAGTACGAGAACCTTCAAGATTCATGGCACAAACAAACATGGGAGCCAACGAGTATATATCTAAATACAAGTAAGACATATTATCGCACTTGTTTCTATATTATATCCTTTCTGGGAATTTATTTCCAGCAGAGGTCATCATCTGCCTAGCCTTTTGCCAACTAAGTTGGGGTCGGCTTCCAGTCTGACTCTTAAATACCATTATTTTACATGGAGCGACTGCCTATCTGACCTTCACAACCAAGTTAGTACTGGATAATACGATACCCCTTGTTAAGACTGGTTGTCAGACTTTCGGGCCACCCACCTGTAACTTTCAAGAATCTAAATATGACAGCCAATAGCATAACGTGCTTTCCAAAGCACAGAGGAGTCTCGGTATGAAATAGACGGTCACCCATCCAAAGACTAACCTCGGCATGCGTTGCTTAACCTTGAAAATCTTTACCCAGAAGCATCTTTATATACAAAGTTCAAGTCACTATCTTTCTTCTGCCCCTATGCCGATTTATTCGGGGTCGGCGCAGCATGTTTTTTTTTTATTGGACCCATCACGAAGCCGTTGATCAAGCAATAAGTACATCAAACTAAGTAACTACGCAAAAATTATTGCCGGGAAACTTTTTTGGGGTGAAAAATCACGTTTTACGGTAGGACTCAATGTGACGCACTCAAAACATTGTGCTGATGGATGCATTAAATAGTACAGGGGGTCGTGTAGGTGTTTAAAGTAAAAATCTTACATTCAAAACATGATTATAAAAAAAAAGAAACTTGTGAAAATTTGGAACTTTGACCCCCAATATCTCCGTAACTAATGATCGCAATGTCGACGGTGAAAACGAGTACCTTTCGGCTTCGTTAAGGGTCTTGTTACACCCTTTATTTTGTTAATTTGTGTATTGATTTTCAGATCTGTTCGCACACTGTTCGGTAAGGACGAGGCGTGCTATATCATGGACGCTAAGGTTCAAGGCAACATTGGCAGATATCTCAATGTAAGTAGCAAATTACTTTAAAAAAAATCTAAAGTCGGGGTAAAAGTCGGTAAAGTATGAAACGTGGGAGAGCATAAAACGGATTAAAAAAAAAACACTTAAGGGTACACTTCCAGTCATACTTCCATACAAACGTAGTATGGCGATTACTCCACTGTTTGATGGTGTACACACTGCTACACATCAAGCTATACATTTCCAGTTTACGCTGATCTCTCATTGTATAGGATTTTCGTACAATGCGAGGTCAGCTTACACTGGAAATGTATAGCTTGATGTGTAGCCGTGTGTACGTTCAAAATGAAAGATGATATCAATGTGTCTCATCATCAGAATACCAGCGCTGTGACTTTTTTTTTTAAGTTACAGTACCTTTTGGCCTCGCTTTTTATATAATTTTGTTTTATTGTAATGTCAACCATTTTTTTATTGTCCTGTGTGAGTCTTATAAATACTTTTTCTTTCTTTCTTTCTTTTATCATTATCTAGCCCTTTAAGGAAACAAAATAGGAAAAAAACAAATTTGAAAATTTAAAAAAAAAATGTTGTTTTGCATGAAAGTACGACAGACTAGTGTACCCTTAATGAAGCCACGAGCACTTGTTTTTCCCGACATTTTTATATTATATTACCCCCACGGCCTCTATAGAGATGCATGTATAACGTTATAACAGCGATTTTTCACACGAAAATAATTAAAATTAGTTTTTCCCTGCAATTATTGTCAATCATTATTCTTAAATCAACTTAATTTACATCACTCTCGTAAAGTTGATATACAGGCTGGAATGGAAATCGACGCTCAAACGGTAACCAGTACATTATTCTGAACCCTTAGAAATTTACCATTGGCCAACCAACAATTGTTTACACTGTAAATATTTTAAGTAATTATCTATTATTATCTTTTTTTTTAAGATAAGTCTTTATTTGCCTTAAACATGGTATAAAGTTGTTACAGTCAGGTATTAATCTAAAGTCCACATGTTTAGCTATACAGGATATGTATCAAAGGCATGCAAAATAATTATTAAATTAGTTAATTGTTGTTCAATGTCGACAGATAGAGATTTAGAGACGTGTAAAAGTGTTTTTAAAATCCTATTTGCAAAATAAACATCATTTATCATTTGATATAAAGTCAATAAAACAAAATTATAGTTTACCTCAGCATAATTCGCAATGACAAAAGTCCTATAGTTTATTTTTAAGAAAACCTTTAATGTCATAAAATATATGTTCTTTCAGCCATTTCTGAGGTTAGTGTAATAATTTCTTAGCACAGCATGCCCCATAAACATATTAGATGTGACACAAGCACTGTACTATAAAATTGATGTCCAATTAACAAGTTTAAATTAACATTACGTGATGGAATATAAAACTAACATTAACAGTAAAAGTAAAATGCAATAGAACAAAACAAACCGTGACACAACAAAATAGAAAAGTAATGAAATTTTAAATGAATCAGCTGTTTCATCTCTAACAGCTTACATGGAACTGCAAAATCAAAATATTTTTATTTCACACTAGCGGCCCGTCCCGGCTTCGCACGAGTGGACATAAGATTTTTTTATGTTTTGTATAGCCTATTTTATTCAGGGTGAATGTAGCTTTCTAATAATGAAAGTATTTTTGAAATCGGCGCAGTAGTTTTTGAGTTTATTCATGACAAACATACACACAAGAATACAAATCTTTCCTCTTTATGATATTAGTGTAGATAGGCCTAGATGGGCACTTATAAAAAGTCGACAAAAAGGTGCACGGTTCGGGTTGGTCGTTTCCTATGGAGAAGAACCGGCAAGAAACTCCATGGTTACTCTTTTCAAATCATTTGGTATTACAACAATATTATCATGTTACAGCATTAGTACTTAAGTATGGGGGGACAGCGCGCGTAGGCCCGACAGTAAATCTTAAAAGTTGCTTGCTACACAAAAAATTAAAACAAGATAAAAGTTAACAAGCATCTGGGAATCTACAAAGCCTACAATGCTCACACATTCACAAACAATCGGTAAAAAATAACGGACTGCGATGCAGTTTTAGTTTCCATCAAAATCAGGCTCGAGACTCCTTTGAGCATTTTTCGCTATTGATCATAATTTCGGGTTTGGTCATCCACACCCACTTGGAAAATTCAACCTGTATATCTTGGAACCATAGTTTTTACATTTTCTAAACACGCAACTTGGCATTTTAGGTATAAAAATGTCACAACAGACACGTTTTGTTGCGCTCGCTGCTATTACATGATTTAGTCGGAAATCATAGTACTACAATTACCTGAATTTGTCTGCAACAATTTACGCGTACTAGTGCGATATCTACCTCTTTTTATGCATTGCTTTTGAAAGTGTTTGCGTGAAAGTGTAACAAACATCCATCCATCTATCCATCGTCGCAAACTATTGTATTCATTATGGTATAGTGAGTTTTTTTTTTTTCAGCACTCCTGTTGCCCCAACGTATTCGTCCAGAACGTCTTCGTGGACACCCACGACCCTCGCTTCCCCTGGGTGGCGTTCTTCGCGCTGTCGCACATAAAGGCCGGAACAGAGCTCACGTGGAACTACAACTATGACGTGGGTTCGGTTCCCGGCAAGGTGCTCTACTGTTACTGCGGCGCCGTCAACTGTAGGGGGCGGCTTTTGTAATTCTTTTGTATGCGGGTAGACTGTTTTTTTTTAAGGAATGTCATTGTCAAAAAATATAAAGACGGACAGACTGTTTTAAATGATCGGAAAGAACTTAAAAAATACATCCTGTGTTATAAAAATGCATCCTGTGTCATATTATATGGAAAGAAAATTAAACTTTAAGTCACCAGTCAATAGTCATAAAATTCTTTTCAGAATGATTTTTTCTGTAATTCTACAATGGGGGCTATCGTGTATGAATTCGCCGCTAGAGGCGCTAGTGTAGCGCGAAGTCACCGAAATGTCAGATGTCACAGAGTGTTCGCGCGTTGCGTGCTTTTTTATCACGTATTTTTACTAATATCCAGGATTGTGGTCTAGATTGAGCTATTCCTGATTAATTATGACTTGAAAATTTTAAGTAGTAACTTAAGATCTTATTTTTAGTACTTGGAGGTAAAATGATTCATCTTGCTAATTTTAGGGAGAATATTGTAAATATGTATCTGAAGTTTACACTATGTTGTTTTAAGTAATAAAATAAACTTTTTATGAAGTTATTGGTACTTTAAAGTATAAAATAGAATTATTGTCATGACCTTACTTGTCAGTGGCGCCATCTGGTGAGTTCAAAAACGATATTGTCTTCGCATCTAACTTTTTGACTACGTCAGGCCGTGTGTCCCAGCAGTGGGAACAGATAGGCTGATTATGCAGTTATATCTAACATTTTGTACAACTTATATTAAATGATAACTTGCGCTTATATTTTGTCTTTTTTAACCGACTTCAAAAAAAAGGACGTTATTACGACGACGTCGAGTGTTTTTTTTTCCATGCAGTTTTTAAGTTTGACAAGAAATTACCTACTTTGAATTGGCATTTAAAATATTTTTTACTGCAATATGTAGTTTGATTTATGTTTGTATAATCGGAATTTGCTGGTCTATAGGGTGTAACAAGACCCTTAACGAAGCCGAAAGGCACTTTTTCTCCACGTCATTGCGATCATTTTTTTGTTCTAGACCATAGCTGGGAACCTTCTAGTTACGGAGGTATTATTGGTGGTCAAAGTTCCAACTTTTTAAATACATTTTTTTAATAATAAAAGATTTTTACTGTAAACACCTCCAAGACCCCCGTACTATTCAATGCATCCATCAGCACAATGTTTTGATTTCGCTACATTGAGTCCTACAGTAAAATATGATTTTTCACCCCCAAAAAAGTCCGTTTCCCAGCAACATTTTTTTTCTCAAATATGCTTGGAGAGAGCATTATTTTGACAACCTTCTTCCAGATAAATCGAAATTGCTGTACTGGCCAGATACATGCGACCAGCGGCCGGCAAAAGTTGTATGAAAATCCATATCTGTCGTGTTTAGCGGCCAAATAAATTACATAGCCACTATGCACGACAGAATTTTGACACATGACACATCAGCTGAATCGGCGGGGTGATGCGCATTGTCAAGAAATTCAAGAATTTTCGTGAACTTTCAGCATTCGATTTTATAATGAAAAATATGTCGCGGCAGCTGTTTCATACGATAAGTTTGTGGTTAATATCTCCAAAAACGTGTTGATGTCGGTAAAATGGCGTCAGTCTATTGCCAAATATGTGTAAATTACATACCACTACACCCTTCCAAAAATAGGTAACTTAGATGCGCTTGAAATAATGTACATGGACAAGTTTCTCGTTTGCTAAAAAAACTCGAAAGGGCAAAATAAAGACAGTAACATTCTATCTGCGTTCTTATTTTTACCATTATTCATACAAAATTTCATAAAAAAACACGTTCCAAGTCTTGACAAATATTACTAAAACCTCTTAGTGCTGACCGTAAACCCAAGATTCAACATTCGATTAAAAAGTTGCAGTCAGCCTAATCGATTACTCGCAATGAAATCAAGTTTGGAAAAAAAAAGTTGAAACGGAATAAAAACTCCTTGGTATAATTTCAAATAATTATATCATTTTAAAATTAACATTTATGCTATCTTTTAGAATAATCTTATTTAGTAATTATTGGATGCTTTTGGCTGATTTCAAGAGAAGGAGAATAAATCTCCTCTCCTCCTCTATTCTATACTAATATTATAAAGAGGTAAAGTTTGTGAGGTTGTAGGGGTTAAACTCTGGATCTGCTGAACCGATTTTGAAAATTCTTTCACTAATAGGTAGCTACATTATCCGCGAGTGCCATAGGCTATATTTACAATGTGCCCGTGGGATAATTTTCGACCAAAACGCGAGCGAAACCGCAGGCAACAGCTAGTAAATAGACAGACGGACAGATCGACAGACTGACTGACAGACAGATTGACAGACTGACGGACCGATTGACAGACAGACTGGTAGACAGACTGACCGACAGACTGGTAGTAGAGGTGGGCGTTTGCCGGCGCGGCGGCACCGCGCCGCGTTTTGGGCGCCGCCGCCGCCGCCGATCATTTGAAATTTGGCGCCGATTGAGGCGGGCGGCGCCGAGGGCCCAGGCCGCTGTGAACCCGCGCCCGCGCGGTACGCGCCACCGCCAGTCGTCACGGCACTTTCGCGCTAGTTGCCACGTACGCTCTTGACTTGGAACCTGACTGACTTTGACTCGAAAATGAACCAACTGGTGACGATGATGACGTTTTACAGAATTTTCAAACGTTCAATACTGAGTTTGGCGATATAAATCACTTGCAAAGCATCAAAACTGCAATGCCGACCCGTTGGCATAGTGTGCTAAGCATGTTAGAGAGCTTGGTGCATTGTTGCAATAGGAATCCAGTAAACATCATACTCACAAAGATTGGCCAGGAAGACTTGAAACTAATACAATTAGAATGGAACCTGCTGGAAGACCTTATTATATTTCTTCGAAAGTTTCGCGAAGCTGTCGGAAGTTTTATGTGCGCAAAAGTCTGTTTCTGTTAATTTCTTGCTCTTGTGTTTCGCTCTGAATTAAAAGAGATTTTATATTCGATCTCAGACAAAGAAAGAGTCACAATGATATCGCTTAAAAATAGAATACCAAAGAATTTCGTCACAGATTTCTTTTGACCAAAAACGTAGTAGTGGCATCTCTTTTAGATCCCTGTTTTCAGAATTGAAAGAAATCGATTCTTATGTAGAATAAAGAAATACCAATCGTGTGGCTTTTATGGCAGATTGCATCAATGAACATGTAAATACTTCCCGTGATCTTACAGAGCATCCTATCAGATCCAAGGTCCTCTTCGACTCAATCTTTGCTGACAAAATTATATAAGAAGCATAGTAGTTTCAGCGACATTGAAGAGGTAACGCGAACAGATTTTTCTTTTCGAGATGCTGGAGATACCTAGCTTCGGTCTACCCCAAAGAAGAAGAACCCTGTAGAGTGTGTGTTCGATCGCTTTACATGCATTATATTTTAACGGTTTAATTTCGTGCTCGATAGATGGCGCTATTAATTTCACTCCTTTTCTGAGTCGCGGTGTTAAGTTTTCCGTGAAAGAATGACCCTCGCCCGTGTCAAATGTCTGAAGCTTGGTTTATTAACCAACGAAACAAAAAGAGGAGGTTCTCAATTCGACGCGTCTATATCTTTTTATTTTATGTATGACCTGACCACGCATAACTTTTTACAGAGAAGTCCGATATGCATGATCTTTTGTTTTTTTAAATTGAGAAATCGTGTTTGGGCTCATTTCCTTATTTTTCTTGATGAGAACTTTAGATCTAGCTGGAGTATGACGTCATCGAAGGTCTGACGATGGAGACGGAAGGCACTTGCAAGAGGTCCTCATGAGTTTGCAGCAACAATAACGTGTTTGGGTTTATTTCATGCACCTTGATGAGAACTTTAGGCCTTGCTGAAGTATGACTGTCCTCGACGGTCAAACGATAGAGACAAATGGCAGTTGCAAGCGGTCCTAAACAGTTTACAGCAGTTTTATCGTGTCTCGGCTCATTTCAAGAACTTTGATGAGAACTTTCGTTCTAGCTGGTGTATGATTGTCATCGAGTGTCTAAAGATGAAGACGTAAGGCTGTCGAGGGTCGCGGGCCTGTGGACGGTGAGTAATAGGCTAGCTCGCCATCTGTCCGTCTTATGACGACAGGCCGTGGTGACGGCGTATTCGTGTTCCACACGCGCCTCAAAGAGATGTCAGCAAACGGGAAGGGATCCGAGAGGGGCGAGGCCTGCCAGGGTTGCGGGACTGTTCGAAAGAGATACCGCGGCCCTGGAACGCAAAGGGCAATAGAAGAAACGTGGATGGATTTTAGTCAGTACAAGTCTGACACTCCCTTCCGCTCCGTCCTTTGATGGAGGGAGGGGTCATTTGATGATTATCCATAGATAATAGTATATAATAGGGATTTACTCCTTTTGAGAGCTTCCGTTGTGCGTGAACGGTTAAAGTTACGCCAGTTACGCAATTATCATGTATGTCGGAATTGTCCCTCTTAGAAAGCTCTAAAAAAATATCCGCAATGGCCATATGTCTAACTTTTAAGGTTGACCCACACTCTCTAACCTCTCTTTCTTTTATGTGCACACGCACGCAGACGAAGTTGCGCGGGTTAGCTAGTAATTAAATATTTTTTTTGTTAATCTGGTTATATAATCTAGGTACAATGAAGTTATATTTTTTTTTGGCAAATCTAGTTTTAGTTTTCGGGGTTTTGCAAACGCTTCCTATCTGCTGTGTCGAAGTTGTCTAAAAATGTACGTAAGTTTACGCACTGTCTGGGCGACGTTATGAATGTGTTCTCCAAATGAAAGCCTATTGTCAATAGTAACGCCTAAATAACGTATAGATTTTACTGATTTGATTTGCGGACAATTACTATTGTAATACGGGAGGCACCGAACATTGGTGAACACATATTTGGGATACGTTTTGTGAAGTCGCTGCTGGATACGAACAGAAAATTGCATAAAATTGGTCTTGTCCGCATTCAATGTTAGTGAATTTACAGCTCTTCCCATAATGAAAATGTGAAAATATTATTCATCATTTTGCCCTCAATATCGTTATCACACGAGAAAGAAAGAAAACGACCACTTAAAAAATTCGTGTCGTGGCTCTTTTAAAAACGATCACAACACGTTCTGGCAAACACACAACGACCACGAAGCGAAATTCGTGTCGTGCCTTTTTTATTTTCGACAACGCGTTTTGGCAATGAGGAAATGCCACAACGCGTTCTGAGCATTTTTCAAACAGCCACAACACGGTGTGGATGTAAGTAAATGGAACTTATCAACGATGACATACAGGGTGTAACAGGACCCTTCACGAAGCCGTCAACCGAGCATTATGTCATCAAACTAAGTAACTTTAAGCAAAAATTAATGCTGGCAAACGACTTTTTTTTTTGGGGTGTAAAATCACGTTTTAAGGTAGCACTAAATGTTACGCACTAAAAACATTGTGCTGATGGATGAATTGAATAGTACGGGGGTCGTGGAGGTGGACAAAGTAAAAATATTACAGTAAAAACATGTATATCAAAAAAAAGTTTGAACTTTGAAACGGAGATATTGGGGAACATCTCCGTCAATAGAAGGTTCCCAGGTATGGTCTAGAACAAAAAAATGACCGCAATGACGAGGAGAACAAGTGCCTTTCGGCTTCGTTAAGGGTCTTGTTACACCCTTTAAGTAGTCGAGGATGATGATGCCTAAATGAAAATCCAAGATGGCAGATGTGGAAATTCTCATAACTTCGTCATGGATGTCGTTTTCGGGTTTTCGAAGGCGCTGATAACGATATTGAGGGCAAAATGATGAATAATATTTTCACATTTTCATTATGGGAAGAGCTGTAAATTCACTTACATTGAATGCGGACAAGACCAATTTTATGCAATTTTCCGTTCGTATCCAGCAGCGACTTCACAAAACGTATCCCAAATATTTGTTCACCAATGTTCGGTGCCTCCCGTATTACAATAGTAATTGTCCGCAAATCAAATCAGTAAAATCTATACGTTATTTAGGCGTTACTATTGACAATAGGCTTTCATTTGGAGTACACATTCATAACGTCGCCCAGACAGTGCGTAAACTTACGTACATTTTTAGACAACTTCGACACAGCAGATAGGAAGCGTTTGCAAAACCCCAAAAACTAAAACTAGATTTGCCAAAAAAAAATATAACTTCATTGTACCTAGATTATATAACCAGATTAACAAAAAAATTAAAAAATATTTAATTATTATTCAAAACAATGTAAGGGAAAGGTAACTTCATGGCTGTTGGGATTGGACTATAAGGGGCTGAGGAACTCCTGGAAATAAAGAAGTAAATAAAATCTCAGAACACACAATCACCACACACCACACATAGTACACTCATACATGAACACACGCTCACAAAACACCACTCATACACTGTCACACAATCGTTTACCCTACCGTTAAATATACGTTATATTACGTTACTATACGTTTGCCTATCTGGTTAAAAAATTATGATCCGTATTATAATATATTGCAATCTTTGGCACCACTTTTGTTAGATTTCCTAATAACTATGTATCTTTGTGGGGACCTGGTGCCCTAAAATATAGGCCCTGGCTTACTTTAGGCGCCAGTCTCCCACAAGTAAAATACTTTCTCCTGTATTTATATGTTACAACATAGTACTGATGTTCTTTATTTGTGGAAGAGAAATAAACTTTCATTATATTATTATTATAGGCCCCCTCGTCCCCTCGTCCCATTTACCCCTACATGGGACTTAAACACAACTGGCGCAATGTGGGTGTACTGTTAGGTACACCTCTGCCTTCCGCCCTTCGGGGATAACAGGCGTGATGTTATATTATGTAATAAAAAAAAACTATCAAATAAAATAAATTGAAATATCGTTTCGAAATAGTTACATTTAATATCGTCGTTTCAAACTCCATAAAATTGTGAAAAAAGTTAAAAACAGAATGCGTTAAAAAATATTCTCCTGAATTCGATTCACAATAATCATAAATGAAAATCGCAGTGTTTATCTTATTAGGATACATCACTTGTACACTCAGGTGTGAGGTGAACAAAAGAGAAGCACAAAATAAAACGAAAATTGTAAGGAATAGTGATATTTTAGAGCTATCGGGCAATATAGAGGAACAAGTCGGTGCAGAGCAACCAGGACATGTAAAGACACCAGATGCTACTGAGCCACCAGGCAATTTAGATCAACCAGAAGATGTAGTAACAACAGATGCTGTAGTGCCATCCGACGATACAGAGCAACCAGAACATGTCAATACAATAGACGATTCTACATTACCAGTTGATACAGAGCAAACAGATTATGTAGAGGTAACAGACTATTCTACATTACGAGTCGACACAGATACAAAAGGCGATTCTACATTACCAGTCGATACAGAGACAAAAGACGATTCTACATTACCAGTCAATACACACACAATAGACGATTCTACATTACCAATCGATACACACACAATAGACGATTCTACATTACCAATCGATACACACACAATAGACGATTCTAAATTACCAGTCGACACAGAGACAATAGACGATTCTACATTACCAGTCAATACAGACACAATAGACAATTCTACATTACCAGTCGATACACACATAATAGACGATTCTACACTACCAATCGATACACACACAATAGACGATTCTACATTACCAGTCGACACAGAGACAATAGACGATTCTACATTACCGGTCGATACTGACACAATAGACAATTCTACATTACCAGTCCATACAGAACAACCAAAAAATTTAGAGACATCACGCAATGTACCAGAAGATGTAAAAATAACAACAGCTACAGCTGCTGCTTTAAATACAACGAATACTACAGCTGAACCAGTAACACGCTCCACTAAGAGATCAGAAATAATAATACAAGCATACGACACAGGCCCTACTAAGATCAAAGTGGTAGACGCACTTAAAATACTTGAAATGAGTAAAAAAAAGAATGGTTTGGCCAGCATAGCTTTGATCCACAGATTAGAATGGTTAAGATCTAGATATAATGTCACAGAACTCGTCATTGATCACAAAGTAAATGTGCATGAATTGGAAAAAATATCAGACAACAGTCCAAAAATATTGAGAACAAATTACGAAGAAGGCTTTTCGTATCTTAAAAACGCTATAATGAATTCCACCTATCATTTTAGCAAACTTATGAATGACACCTATAAATTTGGCGAAATGTTTGGTTAGAGATGTAATTTATACAATTATACATCTTAATAAATAAACTTGAACTATCTATTTGAAATTTCAAAATAACAGATTTTTACTGAACGAATATGAAAGTATATACGGTACTTATAACAAAAGAACATGTTTTTTTTTTCATTTTTGTCTGTCTGTATAACGGGTAATCTCCAAAACGGCTGGGCCAATTTTGACGGGACTTTTAAGTCCCGTAGGTCTTAAGGTAACTTTTACGTTTGTAAGCCGTCAGAGGTAAAATAACAAAAAAAAATTTATTAGTATTTAGTTTACCATTTTGACAAGAGTGTTCACAAGTACTATAACTATACAGGGTGTAAACACACCCTTCACGAAGCCGCGATCCAAGCATTAGGTACATCAAACTAAGTAACTATACGAAAAAATTATTGCTGGGAAACTACTTTTATTTTTGGGTGAAAAATCACGTTTTACTGTAAGACTCAATGTGACGCACCCAAAACATTGTGCTGATGGATGGATTGAATATTATGGGGGTCGTGGAGGTGTTTAAAGTAAAAATAAGATATTAAAAACATGTACTAAAAAAAAACTTGTGAAAAGTTGGAACTTTGACCCCCAATATCTCCGAAACTAGAAGGTTCCCAGGTATGGTCTAGAACAGAAAAAATATCGCAATGACGGAGAGAAAAACTGCCGGCTTCGTTAAGGGTCTTGTTACACCCTTTTTACAAGTACCTGGGCGACCGAGCTCTGCTCGGGTGAAAATAGAGAAAACGATTTCTATCCAGAGAGCGATTTTTCGGCCCCGTAACTCCCCGCAGCTTTCATCGAAATCGTAAGGGCCATTTTCGAAAACGTGATTACAAATATACAAATATGGCTCTTTTTTTATTTGTTTACCGATACTTTATGGACATATTACATAAATCCTTCCTACACACCCCGCGAATGGCAGCCATCTTGTTTTTAAGGGTTCCGTACCTGAAGGGTATCCAACGGGACTTTACCCTATTGAGAAGTGCACCAGTTGCGAAGTGTACCATATGAGAAGTGCACCAGTTGCTAAGTTCACCATTTGAGCATGGTGTACAAGTTGAGATGTGCACCAAATGCGTCAAACCCTTATTAAGCCTCTACTGCCCGCGATCAAGATCCGTAATAGGTAGACAATTCAATTTTTCACAGAATGTGTATTTCTGTTGCTGCTGTAACAACAAATTAGAAAATTAAAGAGTGCTCCCCTTCATGCGCGAGTACGACTCGCAATAGACCGGTTTTTAGATCGGCTGAAATAGGGCATGTTCTAGACGCTTGCGCTGCGTCGTGCCTTTGGCCGCCGCCGCCGACTACTTCGGCGCGCCGCTGACCGTCGGTCGCGATCGGCGTGGACGGCATAGTCGCGGGCGGCGTGTCTTGCGCGTTGTATTGGTTGTTATAGCAATTTGCTAGTCATCCATGATTTTTCGAGTAAGCTGCCACCTTCGATGCTAGATCCCTGTCTGCCTGCTCCGCTTACTAGAAAGTAGGATATTGTGAAGTAATCCAGAGATTTTCAGGATCTTCAATTCGAGCGCCCTAGTCGTGTATACATGCTTAAACATGCTTCAATTTGTGCTAGCACTGTAGTAAGCATACTAAAGATTTAGATTTTGCATTTTAGTGAGCACACTAAAATGCAAAATCTAAATCGTTGAATCTAAGAGACCTACATACGTGTAAATGTATATAAATAAGCAAAAAGAACCGAAAAACATGTGTATTACATTTTCTACTACAGTGCAAAAATAACCCCGGAATGTTGCATATTTTTGTATGTTTAATCAAAAGTATCTGAGTCAAACTACAAACTGATATCAAAATATTGACTCTATGCCAATTATTTAAAGAGTTATTGTCATCTGAACATAGCCCTGCCGCAGTACATAGTCCCCACAATGTTCGCAGGTGTCCCATTCTTTGTGCGAGCAGGTAGATAAGGCACCAAACGTCAAGGATGTCGTTTTCGGGATTTTCGAAGGCGCTGATGACGATACTGATGTCAAAAGGAAAGTCCAAGACGGCGGAAGTGACAATTAAAATTTTTTTTTGGTCTTTGCGACTAAAATTGGTGCCTTTTTATTTCTCGCTGCCTCTAATACATGTATGAGACAGACAATAGCATAATATACAGAATTCTGTCACGCGGTAAAGAGCTAAAGACCTCAGTCCGGACCGAGTTTATACAGGTTGACTTTTACGTTAGCTCATTAGAGCTCAACATTCAATCTCAGAAGATCCATTGGCCAGATCCATGATGGATCTAGTGACAATTGTTTTTGATGTGGATCTACTGAGATTTTTGTTTACAAAAAACCCATGAGCCAGACCCATGAGGGATCTTATTCACAACCTACATGATGAGTATTTTTGCTATGTAGGCGAAAAGAAGAGCGAGGTTGGTTGGTTGGTTTTACCGTTTATTAAACTCGTAAGTGATACAGCGTTTTTTGCGGGACAAAATTAGCGCGTGCATTCGCCGTCGAGTCGGTAGGAGCACTGGCACTGGCGACCGAGCGATAACGATTTCGGCGGCTCGCTGTGCAGAGGAAGCGTGTGACGTATGCGCGGGCGCGCGGTGAGGTATGTTGTACACTGCCACAGTACTTCCCCGCTGAGACCGCTACAGTCTGTCTGTCAGTCAGTCTGTTAGTCTGTCTGTCAGTCTGCCTGTCAATCTGTCTGTCGCTCAGTCTGTCTGTCTGGCAGTCTGCCGGTTGGTCAGACAGTCTGTCAATCTGTCTGTCAGTCTGCCGGTCGGTCAGTCAGACTGTCAATCTGTCTGCCAGTCTGTCGGTCAGTCAGTCTGTCTGTCAGTCTGCCGGTCGGTCAGTCAGACTGTCAATCTGTCTGCCAGTCTGTCGGTCAGTCTGTCTGTCTGTCAGTCAGTCAACAGACTGACCGACAGACAGTCTGTAGTCTGTGTCTGTAGTTGTGACGCTAGTTTATAGTAATTGGGATGCCGTTCTACGAGTAGAACTATGTATGGTCCAGCATAGGGTCCAGCGCTCTTCTGACGAAATCCTGACGCAAGAAAACATGAGAAGAGCTTTCGAGATGTTGTGGTATGTAAAAGGGACCTTTTCGATGCCAGGATGCTGGTTTTGGTGTGAGCTTACTCATGTGGCTTCGGAGACGCGTTGTGAAATCGGTCATATCAGTTGTGCTATCTGTGGGTGCGAGAAACTGACCAGGTAAACGTAGTGGCTCTCCGTAGACCAATTCTGCTGGCGATGCCTGGATGTCTGCCTTCCATGCACTCCTTATGCCTAGAAGCACCAGTGGAAGTACCTCAGTGCATTGTGCCGTTGACTGGCACATGATGGCTCCCTTGAGTTGTCGGTGTAGTCGCTCGTAGGCGGTTGTGTGGAAGTGTCGTGCACTAACCATGGAAGCGATGCTGCTGTGATCAAATATGAGTAATCTGTCTATATATATAAAAATCAATTATCCAAATGTATGACGGAGCATAACTTGAGACCGGCTCGACCGATTTGGCAGATTTTTTTTTCTAAACCATAGGTAGTGGAGCCCCCGGCCACCGTAGGCGCGGGCCGGTGAGCTATGGGCTAGCTCGCCGTGCGTCCGTCTTATGACGACAGGCCGTGTCGACGGCGCGTTCGTGTTCCACGCGCGCCTCAAAGAGAGACAGCAAACAGGAAGGGGTCCGAAAGGACCGATGCCTGCCAGGGTTGCGGGACTGTTCGAAAGAGATACCGCGGCCCTGGAACACAAAGGGCAAAGGAAGGAACATGGATGGGTTTTAGTCAGTAAAAGTCTGACAAAAAAAAAGGTGGTGGAGCAAAGTGGACAATGCAACCGTGAACTAAATTATTTTTTTTTGAAAAATTAAATGTATTTTCTGATTTACACTTATCATTGTTTTTATCTGAATCACAACGGTTGACTTTTAGGAAATGCTTACGGCATTGAGGCCGCCTCTGTAGTCAGTACTCAGTGCTTGAGGTGTTAAATAAATTATGTTATGCTTAATGTTAACCAGTGCTATGCTGTGCCCCCCCCCCCATAGCACAGCAGTCACGACGTGCAAGCTGTTAACTTTTTTTGTTTCTGTCCTGTTGTATTTATAATATTTGTTATGCCTTGTATGATTATTGTTAACTAGCTGTTGCCCGCGGCTTCGCTCGCGTTTTGGGTTGAAGTTATTCCACAGGCACGTTAGAAAAATATAGCCTATAGCACTCGGGGATAATGTAGCTTCCTATTAGTGAAAGAATTTTCAAAATCGGTTCAGTAGGTCCAGAGATTACCCCCTACATGAAAAACTTACAAACAAATTTTAACTCTTTATAATATTAGTATAGATTTATTTTTTGTTTGCTTTTATTAGTTTTTTTTTATTTGTGTTTTGTCGTCATGTCCATGCGACAAATAAATATTTTTTCTTTCTTTCTTAAAGTATATTTTTTTGTTCAACAGTACGAGAACCTTCAAGATTCATGGCACAAACAAACATGGGAGCCAACGAGTATATATCTAAATACAAGTAAGACATATTATCGCACTTGTTTCTATATTATATCCTTTCTGGGAATTTATTTCCAGCAGAGGTCATCATCTGCCTAGCCTTTTGCCAACTAAGTTGGGGTCGGCTTCCAGTCTGACTCTTAAATACCATTATTTTACATGGAGCGACTGCCTATCTGACCTTCACAACCAAGTTAGTACTGGATAATACGATACCCCTTGTTAAGACTGGTTGTCAGACTTTCGGGCCACCCACCTGTAACTTTCAAGAATCTAAATATGACAGCCAATAGCATAACGTGCTTTCCAAAGCACAGAGGAGTCTCGGTATGAAATAGACGGTCACCCATCCAAAGACTAACCTCGGCATGCGTTGCTTAACCTTGAAAATCTTTACCCAGAAGCATCTTTATATACAAAGTTCAAGTCACTATCTTTCTTCTGCCCCTATGCCGATTTATTCGGGGTCGGCGCAGCATGTTTTTTTTTTATTGGACCCATCACGAAGCCGTTGATCAAGCAATAAGTACATCAAACTAAGTAACTACGCAAAAATTATTGCCGGGAAACTTTTTTGGGGTGAAAAATCACGTTTTACGGTAGGACTCAATGTGACGCACTCAAAACATTGTGCTGATGGATGCATTAAATAGTACAGGGGGTCGTGTAGGTGTTTAAAGTAAAAATCTTACATTCAAAACATGATTATAAAAAAAAAGAAACTTGTGAAAATTTGGAACTTTGACCCCCAATATCTCCGTAACTAATGATCGCAATGTCGACGGTGAAAACGAGTACCTTTCGGCTTCGTTAAGGGTCTTGTTACACCCTTTATTTTGTTAATTTGTGTATTGATTTTCAGATCTGTTCGCACACTGTTCGGTAAGGACGAGGCGTGCTATATCATGGACGCTAAGGTTCAAGGCAACATTGGCAGATATCTCAATGTAAGTAGCAAATTACTTTAAAAAAAATCTAAAGTCGGGGTAAAAGTCGGTAAAGTATGAAACGTGGGAGAGCATAAAACGGATTAAAAAAAAAACACTTAAGGGTACACTTCCAGTCATACTTCCATACAAACGTAGTATGGCGATTACTCCACTGTTTGATGGTGTACACACTGCTACACATCAAGCTATACATTTCCAGTTTACGCTGATCTCTCATTGTATAGGATTTTCGTACAATGCGAGGTCAGCTTACACTGGAAATGTATAGCTTGATGTGTAGCCGTGTGTACGTTCAAAATGAAAGATGATATCAATGTGTCTCATCATCAGAATACCAGCGCTGTGACTTTTTTTTTTAAGTTACAGTACCTTTTGGCCTCGCTTTTTATATAATTTTGTTTTATTGTAATGTCAACCATTTTTTTATTGTCCTGTGTGAGTCTTATAAATACTTTTTCTTTCTTTCTTTCTTTTATCATTATCTAGCCCTTTAAGGAAACAAAATAGGAAAAAAACAAATTTGAAAATTTAAAAAAAAAATGTTGTTTTGCATGAAAGTACGACAGACTAGTGTACCCTTAATGAAGCCACGAGCACTTGTTTTTCCCGACATTTTTATATTATATTACCCCCACGGCCTCTATAGAGATGCATGTATAACGTTATAACAGCGATTTTTCACACGAAAATAATTAAAATTAGTTTTTCCCTGCAATTATTGTCAATCATTATTCTTAAATCAACTTAATTTACATCACTCTCGTAAAGTTGATATACAGGCTGGAATGGAAATCGACGCTCAAACGGTAACCAGTACATTATTCTGAACCCTTAGAAATTTACCATTGGCCAACCAACAATTGTTTACACTGTAAATATTTTAAGTAATTATCTATTATTATCTTTTTTTTTAAGATAAGTCTTTATTTGCCTTAAACATGGTATAAAGTTGTTACAGTCAGGTATTAATCTAAAGTCCACATGTTTAGCTATACAGGATATGTATCAAAGGCATGCAAAATAATTATTAAATTAGTTAATTGTTGTTCAATGTCGACAGATAGAGATTTAGAGACGTGTAAAAGTGTTTTTAAAATCCTATTTGCAAAATAAACATCATTTATCATTTGATATAAAGTCAATAAAACAAAATTATAGTTTACCTCAGCATAATTCGCAATGACAAAAGTCCTATAGTTTATTTTTAAGAAAACCTTTAATGTCATAAAATATATGTTCTTTCAGCCATTTCTGAGGTTAGTGTAATAATTTCTTAGCACAGCATGCCCCATAAACATATTAGATGTGACACAAGCACTGTACTATAAAATTGATGTCCAATTAACAAGTTTAAATTAACATTACGTGATGGAATATAAAACTAACATTAACAGTAAAAGTAAAATGCAATAGAACAAAACAAACCGTGACACAACAAAATAGAAAAGTAATGAAATTTTAAATGAATCAGCTGTTTCATCTCTAACAGCTTACATGGAACTGCAAAATCAAAATATTTTTATTTCACACTAGCGGCCCGTCCCGGCTTCGCACGAGTGGACATAAGATTTTTTTATGTTTTGTATAGCCTATTTTATTCAGGGTGAATGTAGCTTTCTAATAATGAAAGTATTTTTGAAATCGGCGCAGTAGTTTTTGAGTTTATTCATGACAAACATACACACAAGAATACAAATCTTTCCTCTTTATGATATTAGTGTAGATAGGCCTAGATGGGCACTTATAAAAAGTCGACAAAAAGGTGCACGGTTCGGGTTGGTCGTTTCCTATGGAGAAGAACCGGCAAGAAACTCCATGGTTACTCTTTTCAAATCATTTGGTATTACAACAATATTATCATGTTACAGCATTAGTACTTAAGTATGGGGGGACAGCGCGCGTAGGCCCGACAGTAAATCTTAAAAGTTGCTTGCTACACAAAAAATTAAAACAAGATAAAAGTTAACAAGCATCTGGGAATCTACAAAGCCTACAATGCTCACACATTCACAAACAATCGGTAAAAAATAACGGACTGCGATGCAGTTTTAGTTTCCATCAAAATCAGGCTCGAGACTCCATTGAGCATTTTTCGCTATTGATCATAATTTCGGGTTTGGTCATCCACACCCACTTGGAAAATTCAACCTGTATATCTTGGAACCATAGTTTTTACATTTTCTAAACACGCAACTTGGCATTTTAGGTATAAAAATGTCACAACAGACACGTTTTGTTGCGCTCGCTGCTATTACATGATTTAGTCGGAAATCATAGTACTACAATTACCTGAATTTGTCTGCAACAATTTACGCGTACTAGTGCGATATCTACCTCTTTTTATGCATTGCTTTTGAAAGTGTTTGCGTGAAAGTGTAACAAACATCCATCCATCTATCCATCGTCGCAAACTATTGTATTCATTATGGTATAGTGAGTTTTTTTTTTTTCAGCACTCCTGTTGCCCCAACGTATTCGTCCAGAACGTCTTCGTGGACACCCACGACCCTCGCTTCCCCTGGGTGGCGTTCTTCGCGCTGTCGCACATAAAGGCCGGAACAGAGCTCACGTGGAACTACAACTATGACGTGGGTTCGGTTCCCGGCAAGGTGCTCTACTGTTACTGCGGCGCCGTCAACTGTAGGGGGCGGCTTTTGTAATTCTTTTGTATGCGGGTAGACTGTTTTTTTTTAAGGAATGTCATTGTCAAAAAATATAAAGACGGACAGACTGTTTTAAATGATCGGAAAGAACTTAAAAAATACATCCTGTGTTATAAAAATGCATCCTGTGTCATATTATATGGAAAGAAAATTAAACTTTAAGTCACCAGTCAATAGTCATAAAATTCTTTTCAGAATGATTTTTTCTGTAATTCTACAATGGGGGCTATCGTGTATGAATTCGCCGCTAGAGGCGCTAGTGTAGCGCGAAGTCACCGAAATGTCAGATGTCACAGAGTGTTCGCGCGTTGCGTGCTTTTTTATCACGTATTTTTACTAATATCCAGGATTGTGGTCTAGATTGAGCTATTCCTGATTAATTATGACTTGAAAATTTTAAGTAGTAACTTAAGATCTTATTTTTAGTACTTGGAGGTAAAATGATTCATCTTGCTAATTTTAGGGAGAATATTGTAAATATGTATCTGAAGTTTACACTATGTTGTTTTAAGTAATAAAATAAACTTTTTATGAAGTTATTGGTACTTTAAAGTATAAAATAGAATTATTGTCATGACCTTACTTGTCAGTGGCGCCATCTGGTGAGTTCAAAAACGATATTGTCTTCGCATCTAACTTTTTGACTACGTCAGGCCGTGTGTCCCAGCAGTGGGAACAGATAGGCTGATTATGCAGTTATATCTAACATTTTGTACAACTTATATTAAATGATAACTTGCGCTTATATTTTGTCTTTTTTAACCGACTTCAAAAAAAAGGACGTTATTACGACGACGTCGAGTGTTTTTTTTTCCATGCAGTTTTTAAGTTTGACAAGAAATTACCTACTTTGAATTGGCATTTAAAATATTTTTTACTGCAATATGTAGTTTGATTTATGTTTGTATAATCGGAATTTGCTGGTCTATAGGGTGTAACAAGACCCTTAACGAAGCCGAAAGGCACTTTTTCTCCACGTCATTGCGATCATTTTTTTGTTCTAGACCATAGCTGGGAACCTTCTAGTTACGGAGGTATTATTGGTGGTCAAAGTTCCAACTTTTTAAATACATTTTTTTAATAATAAAAGATTTTTACTGTAAACACCTCCAAGACCCCCGTACTATTCAATGCATCCATCAGCACAATGTTTTGATTTCGCTACATTGAGTCCTACAGTAAAATATGATTTTTCACCCCCAAAAAAGTCCGTTTCCCAGCAACATTTTTTTTCTCAAATATGCTTGGAGAGAGCATTATTTTGACAACCTTCTTCCAGATAAATCGAAATTGCTGTACTGGCCAGATACATGCGACCAGCGGCCGGCAAAAGTTGTATGAAAATCCATATCTGTCGTGTTTAGCGGCCAAATAAATTACATAGCCACTATGCACGACAGAATTTTGACACATGACACATCAGCTGAATCGGCGGGGTGATGCGCATTGTCAAGAAATTCAAGAATTTTCGTGAACTTTCAGCATTCGATTTTATAATGAAAAATATGTCGCGGCAGCTGTTTCATACGATAAGTTTGTGGTTAATATCTCCAAAAACGTGTTGATGTCGGTAAAATGGCGTCAGTCTATTGCCAAATATGTGTAAATTACATACCACTACACCCTTCCAAAAATAGGTAACTTAGATGCGCTTGAAATAATGTACATGGACAAGTTTCTCGTTTGCTAAAAAAACTCGAAAGGGCAAAATAAAGACAGTAACATTCTATCTGCGTTCTTATTTTTACCATTATTCATACAAAATTTCATAAAAAAACACGTTCCAAGTCTTGACAAATATTACTAAAACCTCTTAGTGCTGACCGTAAACCCAAGATTCAACATTCGATTAAAAAGTTGCAGTCAGCCTAATCGATTACTCGCAATGAAATCAAGTTTGGAAAAAAAAAGTTGAAACGGAATAAAAACTCCTTGGTATAATTTCAAATAATTATATCATTTTAAAATTAACATTTATGCTATCTTTTAGAATAATCTTATTTAGTAATTATTGGATGCTTTTGGCTGATTTCAAGAGAAGGAGAATAAATCTCCTCTCCTCCTCTATTCTATACTAATATTATAAAGAGGTAAAGTTTGTGAGGTTGTAGGGGTTAAACTCTGGATCTGCTGAACCGATTTTGAAAATTCTTTCACTAATAGGTAGCTACATTATCCGCGAGTGCCATAGGCTATATTTACAATGTGCCCGTGGGATAATTTTCGACCAAAACGCGAGCGAAACCGCAGGCAACAGCTAGTAAATAGACAGACGGACAGATCGACAGACTGACTGACAGACAGATTGACAGACTGACGGACCGATTGACAGACAGACTGGTAGACAGACTGACCGACAGACTGGTAGTAGAGGTGGGCGTTTGCCGGCGCGGCGGCACCGCGCCGCGTTTTGGGCGCCGCCGCCGCCGCCGATCATTTGAAATTTGGCGCCGATTGAGGCGGGCGGCGCCGAGGGCCCAGGCCGCTGTGAACCCGCGCCCGCGCGGTACGCGCCACCGCCAGTCGTCACGGCACTTTCGCGCTAGTTGCCACGTACGCTCTTGACTTGGAACCTGACTGACTTTGACTCGAAAATGAACCAACTGGTGACGATGATGACGTTTTACAGAATTTTCAAACGTTCAATACTGAGTTTGGCGATATAAATCACTTGCAAAGCATCAAAACTGCAATGCCGACCCGTTGGCATAGTGTGCTAAGCATGTTAGAGAGCTTGATGCATTGTTGCAATAGGAATCCAGTAAACATCATACTCACAAAGATTGGCCAGGAAGACTTGAAACTAATACAATTAGAATGGAACCTGCTGGAAGACCTTATTATATTTCTTCGAAAGTTTCGCGAAGCTGTCGGAAGTTTTATGTGCGCAAAAGTCTGTTTCTGTTAATTTCTTGCTCTTGTGTTTCGCTCTGAATTAAAAGAGATTTTATATTCGATCTCAGACAAAGAAAGAGTCACAATGATATCGCTTAAAAATAGAATACCAAAGAATTTCGTCACAGATTTCTTTTGACCAAAAACGTAGTAGTGGCATCTCTTTTAGATCCCTGTTTTCAGAATTGAAAGAAATCGATTCTTATGTAGAATAAAGAAATACCAATCGTGTGGCTTTTATGGCAGATTGCATCAATGAACATGTAAATACTTCCCGTGATCTTACAGAGCATCCTATCAGATCCAAGGTCCTCTTCGACTCAATCTTTGCTGACAAAATTATATAAGAAGCATAGTAGTTTCAGCGACATTGAAGAGGTAACGCGAACAGATTTTTCTTTTCGAGATGCTGGAGATACCTAGCTTCGGTCTACCCCAAAGAAGAAGAAGAAGAAGATTTTGATCGGAGATGTGCTTGCCTATTGGCGAGAGAAGAAAAATGTGATCCCAGGTCTTGCTGCGCTTGCCAGGACTATTCTTGTAATTCCTGCTATAAGTACGCCGAGTGAACGTGTTTTTTCAATAGCAGGATTGGTTTTGAGCACTAAAAGATCGCGGTTGAGCCCTACACGCGTCAACAAAATAATTTTCATCCATGACATTTATAAATATTGTAAAAACTTTAAAATATATATTTTTCTGATTTTAATGTTTATTTCCTTCCTTTGATCGCTTTATAATATAACACTTAAACCAGAAATGGTTCTTTTCTTTTTTCTAACTGGTAGACAGACTGACCGACAGATCGAGAGATAGACAGACTGGCAGACTGATTAAAAGACAGACTGACAGACAGGCCCACAGACAGACTGATCAACAGCCTGACAGACAGACTGACTGCAGACAGGCAGACTGATAGACAGATTTAAAGACAGACTGATAGACAGACTGACAGATGGACAGGTCGACAGACTGACATACAGACTGGCAGACAGATTGACTGGCAGACTGGTTGAAAGACAGACTGACCGACAGACAGACTGACCGACAGACCGGTAGACAGGCTGACTGACAGGCGGACGGGTCGACAGACTGACTGACAAACAGATTGACAGACAGATTGATAGACAGACTGATCGACTGACTGACAGATTGACAGACCGATTGATACGCAGACTGATCGACAGACTGACAGACAGACTGGTATACAGACTGGCCGACAGACCGGTAGACAGACTGACCGACAGACCGGTAGACAGACTGACAGACGGAGGGGTCGACAGACTGACAGACAGACCGGTTGACAAATGATTGATAGACGGACACGACAGACTGACAGACAGACTGGTAGACAGACTGACTGACAGACCGGTACACAGACTGGTAGAGAGACTGACAGACAGACTGACTGACAGATCGAGAGACAGACTGACCGACAGATTGACAGACCGATTGATACACAGACTGATCGACAGACTGACAGACAGACTGGTATACAGACTGGCCGACAGACCGGTACACAGACTGACCGACAGACCGGTAGACAGACTGACTGACAGACTTACAGACGGACGGGTCGACAGACAGACTGACTGACAGATCGAGAGACAGACTGACCGACAGACTGATAGACGGACGGGTCGACAGACTGACTGACAGACAGATTGACAAACGGATTTATAGACAGACTGGCAGACAGACTGACTGACAGACCGGCAGACAGACTGACTGACAGACCGGTAGACTGACTGACCGAAAGACTGACAGACAGACTGGTAGACAGACTGTCTGACAGATGGAGAGACAAACAGACTGATCGACCGACTGACAGACAGACCAACAGACTGACTGCAGACAGGCAGACTGATAGACAGATTGAAAGACAGACTGGTAGACAGACTGGCTGACAGACTGGTATACAGACTGGCCGACAGACCGGTACACAGACTGACCGACAGACCGGTAGACAGACTGACTGACAGACTTACAGACGGACGGGTCGACAGACAGACTGACTGACAGATCGAGAGACAGACTGACCGACAGACTGATAGACGGACGGGTCGACAGACTGACTGACAGACAGATTGACAAACGGATTTATAGACAGACTGGCAGACAGACTGACTGACAGACCGGCAGACAGACTGACTGACAGACCGGTAGACAGACTGACCGAAAGACTGACAGACAGACTGGTAGACAGACTGTCTGACAGATGGAGAGACAGACAGACTGATCGACCGACTGACAGACAGACCAACAGACTGACTGCAGACAGGCAGACTGATAGACAGATTGAAAGACAGACTGGTAGACAGACTGGCTGACAGACCGGTAGACAAATTGACCGACAGACTGGCAGACGGACGGGTAGACAGACTTACTGGCAGACAGATTGACAGACGGACTGATCGACAGACTGGTAGACAGACTGACCGACAGACCGGTAGACAGACTGATCGACAGACCGGTAGACAGACTGACCTACAGACTGAACTAACAGCGTGAGCTTTGGCATTTACATTTACAATTACATTTTTTTTAATTTTTTGCATTTACCCACGGGGAGGCTGTTGGCATCCCCAACATTTTATAAATTATATTTGTGGTCTTGCAACACTTTAACTGTCAATGTCAATATTTTTATGTCAGATCAACGTTCAGTTCAAAAATATTGCAACTCGATTGTCTCCATGAAACAAGTCACGGTTTTTTATTTCCACAAAACCTCTCTCTCAATATTACAACCCACAAGCCTTAACAGAGGCCTTGCTTGGGAACCAAATAAATTTTTTTCTAAGGGCCCAAGACCTGGGTATTCTATATCCAACCACAGATACTTCGTCCAATCGACCAAACAATAGAAAAATATTTATTTTTAAGTAATTCTACAAAAAAATACTTAAGTCTCTTTTTAAAATTTTTAGTTTTGCCGTTTACTGAAACGGCAAAACTAAAAATTTTAACAGCGGTAGCAGCGGTATCAGTATACCGCATCATTATATTATGCTATTCAGCGTTGAGTAGTGTCATCCTGAAAAGATAATCCTGGCTGAAGGATCAAATACGATTGAAATTATGTCTATTCATCCAAAATGAACGAGTATCTATACAAAGTTTCGTGTCGGCTATTAACCGTTGAGGAGTTCCCTCGTGAGGAGAATATCCTGGCTGCAGGATGATGTCATGATAGAAATCATATTTATTCATCAAATATGAACGCATATAAAAAATTTCTTATCAGTGCTATTAACTGTTAAGGAGTTCCGTCATGAGAAGACGATCCTGCTTGCAGGATAAAGTCATGAAATAAATTATCTATATCTATCAAAATCAAACGCGTAGATAGAGTTTTGTGTCCGCGCTATTAACCGTTGAGGAGTTCTCTAGTGAGGAGACGATCCTGGCTGCAGGACTAAGTAATGTTTCTCATAAGAATGTATTGTCACCAGAACCAAAAGTGTGTGCAAAATTTCAGCTCAATCGGTATAGGGGAACTGGTTTGAAATTCAGTTTCAAGATTTGGCCAATACTTACTAACAAATTATGTAGATAATTTAAATACAATATAAAATTGAACAGCGAATGCATTCATAATTTAATTTTTTATAAGTATAGTATTCTATGACTAACTATGGCTAAACTAACTATGACTAGACTAACTATGCTAGTCTGTGCTGTTTGTTGTGTCGGTTTTAGTACAACAATGTACGAAAAACTATTAAAATGACTATTATAAACTTAAAAAAATAATTAGTGTTTATTTATTGTATTTTACGCTTAAAACAAATTTATTTTAATTTCAACCTATCAATTTTTTAAATTCCTTAATTTAATTTCTCGATTTGATCGAAATTTACAAAAAAAAGAATCGATTGAAATAATCGCTTCCACACATCAAGATAACAAAAAAAAAAATGGTCGTCAATTTCGAATATAAATTGAGGAGTGGTAATGAATATTACGAGTTATTGGTCCCGCATTAGTAAACTACTCTAAGATCAGGGCATTTTCATGTTGTTTAGAATAATTGGAATGATATTTTGTCATATTTGTTATCGAATTAATACGCGTCTGTGTGATGTAATGTGAAAAATAAAAATGTAAACACGCAAGTTTGGCGCGAAACTTCGACTTTTGATATCAAAATTCGTCATTACCACTGCTTACTTAAATTGAACCCTGGATTAATTCGTCACATAATTAAATGACAAGTTAATCATTCTCAACATACTGGAGCTTGGATGTCCGAAAACCACTATTTTCATGATTTTTAGCCTCGGCCAGCACTGCCGTCAAAATGGCGATGACCGTATTTACGCACTTGGATTTTTTAAGGGTAAATTAAGAAACTTGCGCGCTAAAGACAGAAGTTTTAATGGCGAGGACATATGAACTTTTTATCCAACTCTCTTAATGAGCGCACACTCATAGCATTTGATAATCGGAATATTAAATATTTACTTATTTAATGAGGATGACGTATGACTTAAACGCTTGCCCCTTTAGGGGCCGGTACCAAGTCAGCGGAGGTTTGTGTGTCGCGCCCCCAAAGGTACCCGTACCGAACTTTATGGATAGTAAACTCATGTCTGTCGTGTTATTTAAAAATAGAACGATCATTTACTCCGAAACATGGCAACCAAGGAGGTAACTTATCAAAGGTTTTATTTAAATATCGAATTGGCTTGCAAATAGGAAGCGGTTTATTGAAAAAAAAAACAAATGAACTCTTCAACGCGAGAAATATTATTGTTGTTTGTGTGCATCATTCATTTTTGTATTTTTAAATAAAAAGTTCTGCCTTGGTACTACTTAGTACTTTTAATTTCCTCGCATTTTTTTAGAAAAGTACTATACAAGCCGTGGCCACAACTAGGCATTGATGGACTTACGGATGTGTACCTCGGCTTCGCCTTGGCCCACATTTACACCGTTTACACGTTCGTGCATCAATGCCTCTGTTGCTGGCCGCTGCAGTAATGTACTATTGCGTAATAATATATTATTGCAAAGACCGTGAAATAGGCAAGTCCAGGACGAGTGTGAGTTTGAAGGCCGAGCCTAACTAATACGAGACAGGCAATTTCCATTTTCGCCGAGGCTTATATAGTGTTTTTCTCAAAAGAATACAGGCAAATAAAACACTTTTTTTATCGTTTTTCCAAATCGTTAAATTTTCATACACTTTCATGTTTTTTTTTTTACTTCAATTGAAGCAGGTTTTCCATTGCCACTGGCTTCTGATCTTAAATCTGGTGGAGTACAATCAATCTCCATTTCACTCTCTGAACCGTTGGAAATTACTTTAATTATTAAATGTATATTTATTAATTATCAAATCAATACGTATTTTCAGCTTTGCCGCCAATTTTCTGTATCATCTGTGCCGAAAGGCAAACGCATTTATGGCTATACAGCCACGGGAACGCAATTTGTACTAAGCAAAGAGTCTTTGGTACACAGAACATATATACCAGGGAAGAACGTCAACTTCATACTTTGTAAATGCCTACATAGAAGCACACTAGCGCTGCCGTACGTGCCATCAGTAACTTTCGATATCGCGGGAGATTTGAAGTGTTTTTGTTAATTAAATGTATTGTACCATTTAATTAATTGGCGTGAGTGGCAATTAATTAAATGGTACAATACATTTAATTTATCACTCACGCCTATTGAAATTCCGGTATCGACTAAGTCATAGAATGTTCGTTTCCTGTTTCAGCAAATATAATTTAAAAAAAAAGCATGAAACGAAAATTCTTTATTTACGGAATTTCAAAGTGATGTCAAATAATACAAGTTTTTTAAACATGTTTTAGTATATTTATTTTTCTTAATAAAGATTTTTTTGAGGCTTCCTCAACAAACCCTCGATTTTGAATAGTGCAAAACCGCTTCAGGCATATCTCAACTGTACAATCAATTATTCTTTTGAAATTTATTTCATAGTGTTCGTCACACCCCTTCAGCCAATCTTTATTTAAATTATCGCACTTTTTTAATAAATAATGTTTTAATTTTTTTTTTATAGGAGTTTTCTTTTAAATAATTATTTATTAAACTTGCAGCATTTTCAACTATTTCACAGAAACTTGGCTGGATGTATTTTAAACTGCATTGTACGTCGTGATATTCCTTAAATGATGTAAATAAATGACTTAACTCAGTGATCGGATCAGCAAGCATATTTTTTTTACATTGTGCGCAATTACTTGCCAAGTGTTTTGCGATAAAGCCGCACACATATGCACATACTTGCATTTCTCCAGAACACTGAGGTATATCTCTAACTCTTCTACACCTTCAATAGAAACTTCAATAGGAAAAGGTGTGGAAGAGTTTGCATCATTTTATTTTTTTTTCACAACCTTTATGCAGAAACACTTTGAAATTATTCAATATATCATTATTATCGTCCAGGCAGTTTCTGTTTTAATTAATATTTATTAAATTTGTTATTATGCTAGTTTTCAAAACTGCAATAAATTGAACTGAAGTGGGGTTCGGATTACAACCACAGTTGCTTCAAATGCACCCGAAACAGTTTTCGAGAGGATCTTGATTGAGTCTTCGGACACATAATGTGTTAATATTATATTTTTTATTTTTTTTTACATATACGCTCAATTGCGTTCATTGTCCTCAACCAGCCATCTTGTGATCTTCTTGCTTCTCGCCCCTAGAAACTTCATTTCCGTGAAAAAAACTCATTTCATTAAAAAAATCTAAATGAGGGCTGGTTGAAGACATGTTGGTAAGATATTTTTTTTCTCTTTTTCTGTCAGGCGTGTCACCATTCAAAGCGTCGAATAATTTGTCCAAATTTGAGACGAGTGTCGCACTCCCCACGGCATCTTGTGGTAATTCGTCTGAAAACAAAAAAAAAAACATCAAATGTTAGAATGAATTTCTCATGACACTAACCCATTTAAACGGGTATGTGTAATAGTGGTGCCATTTTACATTGTAGTAATTTTCACTACACACTACACTTTTCGTTACAGCCAGTCAAAAGCCTAAAACAGCAGCTAATCTCATCTCAAGCTATTAGTATAGCTTGCGGCAATAGGATTCCAGGAGCCCGATAAGGACCAATTCGTACTGGTACAATAAAAAAATCGAAAGCATCTTTCTTAGGTCTGGTTTTTATTCATTTAATCCGATTATCAGTATTTAAATTGATGTGAATGATTTTATCGTCTTCTGTCAAAATCAGTTTACCCGTTATGTCTCAATAAAAAACGGCATAAGTACAATCATATTTACATACTCGTGAGATAAACATGACCCTACTTATGGGCATTGCCAGTCGGGTAAAAAGCTAGAAAGATGACTGTAAATAGAAATACATTATGCTGAACCTTACTTAGGGCTACTTTGGCCAATAATCCTGCAGCAACGGAATGACTCAAAACTTGAGCAGCTAGCCGAACTTTCATCTTCTGTTTGCCATTCGGCTGAAGGTGTTGTTAGGTCAAGGAGCAAAAACGAAGGTGGGGTTTGTTTTATCTATATTATAGAATACTTCGATATGGCTCCATTTAGCTACTTCTGCAATAGAAGATTATAAAATCAATTAATATTCTAGTTATTTGATAAGTACAGAGAAATGAATATAATAATAAGGATGGTAGTTTTGTTTTTAATATATCAATACACTCTATGACGGAAGTATTAAGGTGGATTTAATATATTATCAGTATTGGCTCATCATAATGAAAGGGGCAATCACTCAAGTATTTAGTATCAAGTTTCGCGGCTAGAGCGGAATAGTTATAGAACAGTAATAATACTGCATACTCACTCGGTTTTCTACCTCAGACGGTAGCGAATATCACTTAGTTTTGAATAGGCCTTTATTGTTAGTTTTGTAAAACTGCTAAAAATACAGGCTGTCTACAACACGAATAATAAGCAATACCAACCTAGTCTTCGTTGACATTCTATTTGTACATCTTGTACAAATTGTACATTATGTTTTAAAAAATTGTTTCTAAAACATTTAAGCAGATGGGGCGGGTCTAAGATGGTGACAATTTCATGTCCCTCATGGTCGAAGAATGGTCGATCTTTCGTTGATCCTAATAAATTTTTTGCCCGTAAATTGACGCCATCCAAATCACATACGACGCCAATGACTTCTAATCCAGCACCAAAACAAGTACTCGAGACCTGAAAATTCATATTTAATTTAGATAACCATATATAGATATAGATGTTCTAATAATCAATTAATATAAATAGTTTGAGGGTAAGATATATAATTTAATAAATATAACAAAATCACAGAAGGCCCACCTCCTTAACCATAAAGTTCGGTACGGGTACCTTTGGGGGCGCGACACACAAACCTCCGCTGACTTGGTACCGGCCCCTAAAGGGGCAAGCGTTTAAGTCATACGTCATCCTCATTAAATAAGTAAATATTTAATATTCCGATTATCAAATGCTATGAGTGTGCGCTAATTAAGAGAGTTGGATAAAAAGTTCATATGTCCTCGCCATTAAAACTTCTGTCTTTAGCGCGCAAGTTTCTTAATTTACCCTTAAAAAATCCAAGTGCGTATGCGGTCATCGCCATTTTGACGGCAGTGCTGGCCGAGGCTAAAAATCATGAAAATAGTGGTTTTCGGACATCCAAGCTCCAGTATGTTGAGAATGATAAACTTGTCATTTAATTATGTGACGAATTAATCCAGGGTTCAATTTAAGTAAGCAGTGGTAATGACGAATTTTGATATCAAAAGTCGAAGTTTCGCGCCAAACTTGCGTGTTTACATTTTTATTTTTCACATTACATCACACAGACGCGTATTAATTCGATAACAAATATGACAAAATATCATTCCAATTATTCTAAACAACATGAAAATGCCCTGATCTTAGAGTAGTTTACTAATGCGGGACCAATAACTCGTAATATTCATTACCACTCCTCAATTTATATTCGAAATTGACGACCATTTTTTTTTTTTGTTATCTTGATGTGTGGAAGCGATTATTTCAATCGATTCTTTTTTTGTAAATTTCGATCAAATCGAGAAATTAAATTAAGGAATTTAAAAAATTGATAGATTGAAATTAAAATAAATTTGTTTTAAGCGTAAAATACAATAAATAAACACAAATTATTTTTTTAAGTTTATAATAGTCATTTTTATAGTTTTTCGTACATTGTTGTACTAAAACCGACACAACAAACAGCACAGACTAACTATGGCTAAATTCGCGCCGTTTTTATTCCATACTTATAAAAAATTAAATTATGAATGCATTCGCTGTTCAATTTTATATTGTATTTAAATTATCTACATAATTTGTTAGTAAGTATTGGCCAAATCTTGAAACTGAATTTCAAACCAGTTCCCCTATACCGATTGAGCTGAAATTTTGCACACACTTTTGGTTCTGGTGACAATACATTCTTATGAGAAACATTACTTAGTCCTGCAGCCAGGATCGTCTCCTCACGAGAGAACTCCTGTTGAGGAGTTCAGTAAACGGCAAAACTAAAAATTTTAAAAAGAGACTTAAGTATTTTTTTGTAGAATTACTTAAAAATAAATATTTTTCTATTGTTTGGTCGATTGGACGAAGTATTATATTATCTGTGGTTGGATATAGAATACCCAGGTCTTGGGCCCTCAGAAAAAAAATTATTTGGTTCCCAAGCAAGGCCTCTGTTAAGGCTTGTGGGTTGTAATATTGAGAGAGAGGTTTTGTGGAAATAAAAAACCGTGACTTGTTTCATGGAGACAATCGAGTTGCTATATTTTTGAACTGAACGTTGATCTGACATAAAAATATTGACATTGACAGTTAAAGTGTTGCAAGACAACAAATATAATTTATAAAATGTTGGGGATGCCAACAGCCTCCCCGTGGGTATATGCAAAAAATAAAAAAAAAATGTAAATGTAAATGCCAAATCTCACGCTGTTAGTTCAGTCTGTAGGTCAGTCTGTCTACCGGTCTGTCGATCAGTCTGTCTACCGGTCTGTCGGTCAGTCTGTCTACCAGTCTGTCAATCAGTCCGTCTGTCAATCTGTCTGCCAGTAAGTCTGTCTACCCGTCCGTCTGCCAGTCTGTCGGTCAGTTTGTCTACCGGTCTGTCAGCCAGTCTGTCTACCAGTCTGTCTTTCAATCTGTCTATCAGTCTGCCTGTCTGCAGTCAGTCTGTTGGTCTGTCTGTCAGTCGGTCGATCAGTCTGTCTGTCTACCAGTCTGTCTGTCAGTCTTTCGGTCAGTCTGTCTACCGGTCTGTCAGTCAGTCTGTCTGCCGGTCTGTCAGTCAGTCTGTCTGCCAGTCTGTCGATCAGTCTGTCTATCAATCCGTTTGTGAATCTGTCTGTCAGTCAGTCTGTCGACCCGTCCGTCTATCAGTCTGTCGGTCAGTCTGTCTCTCGATCTTGATGTAAATGATACGCAGATTCGATCAAGACTGGTATATTTATTATTACAGGTAGCACAACATAATTAGTTTTTACGAGTACCCACATGACATACAATATCTTCCCCCAAATATTTTTAATAAGACAATTTTATTTTATATTATAGACATAATCCATTTAGGTATATAAATACTAAGTAAGTGCATAAATTTTAACCTAGTGTATATTCTACATGGGTTATAGTAACATTCTCACATTGTTTAATTATCTAGTAAATATACATGTAGGTACATTTGATAGTGGCAATTATTTCTTAGATATATTTTATACAAATCTTTTAATCTAATGTAATATATAATTCATTGATACTTAATACAAAAATTACTACAACACATTTTCACATTATTTATTTAACCAGTAAATAAATATGATGTAAATATAATATTATCACCTGAACACTGAAATACTACTGTAATTATTAAATATTTACCCAATATGTTCCTCCCTTTGTAGAGGAAAAAATGTTATTAGAATAATACTCCTCCATTTAAATTTAATCAGTTCAATACATGTTTTATTCTTTAAATATTTCCCCTAATTTTTTGCGTGCTATGACAGCCGCTGGTCTGTGTGTGCGCACTTTTTGCGCATTTTCGTTAAAGTTGCTTAACAAATTATTGGTCTCCATAATAGACTCATCCCTGTATGGACTAGCGGAATTATCGTCGTCACTCTCAGCACTAGACCATTTCTCTACGTCACGATCAGGTTGGTATAAGCTATTAGATTGACTCGGGATGACGTCATCGTGCTGCGAGTTTGATTCTACTTTAAGTAAATGACGCCTATTGCGCCTGTATCGCCTTCCCGTGTTATCTGTGACAAAATATGACCTCGGTTGAACAGCCTGTGATTGCACCCTGACATTTTTACGCCTATTACCATCGGCCATAATTGCCGTGTCACCGGTCTTCAGTGATGGCAAAGATCTAGCATGTTTATCATAATAATGTTTGCTAGCTTCCTGCTTACGCACAATATTTTGGTAATCGGCAGTGTTATCGCGACTTGGCATTAGTTTTGTAACGTGTGATGGCAGTCTACTATTAAGTCTGCGTCCCATTAATAACTGTGCAGGTGAGCTGATGCCATCACGTGGTGTATTCCTAAAATTTAATAACCCCAAATAAAAGTCCGACCCGGATTCAATTGATTTGATTAAAATATTTTTAATAGTTCGCACACTGCGCTCACTGCGGCCATTCGATTGCGGATAGTTGGGAGAGGAAGTAATGTGGTCAAATCCCCACTTATTTTTGAAATCTGCAAATTCTTTGGAAGCGTAAGCTGGCCCATTGTCGGTCACCACCTCGCTTGGAACACCATGTCTGGCAAATTGGTCCTTCATAGCCGCAATTACTGCCTTGCTCCCAATACTCTTTAATGGATTAACCTCTATAAAGTTAGAAAAGTAGTCCACCAAAATCATAAAATATTTATTTCCATATTGACATATGTCGGATCCTACTTTAGCCCAGGGCATATCCGGTATATGATGAGGAAGCAAGGGCTCACGCTTGGGCCGTGGTTGCCGCTGCGCGCAAGCTGCACACCGCTTTACAGCATTTTCTATGTCACGTGACATTCCCGGCCAAAACATCACCTCACGACCATTGCGCTTGCACCTGTCTATCCCCATGTGCCCATCGTGTACACGCGATATCATCTCTGTCCGCAGACTACGCGGTATATATACTAAATTATCTTTAAATATTATCCCATCCACATATTCAAAATATTGGCTGTATGACCATTGTGCCCGTACACATGCTTCAACTTCGTATTTATTTGCTGGCCATCCATTATGAATATATTTAATTAATAATTGACACTCATTATCTTTACCTGTTTCATCCCTAATCAAACTCATTTTTGTATCGCTGAACCTTACATTCTGAACTAAAAAACACGATTGCTCGGCAATTTCTTCGGAAATACTTTCTTTTACATTATCGACCAAAGCCGCACGGGATAACGCATCAGCAACGTACATGTATTTACCCGGTTTATACACAACAGTGAAATCATAACCTTGTGTACGTAACATCATACGCTGTAAACGCGCTGGAATTGAATCTAATGGTTTTTTAAACAATGCTTCCAAGGGTTTGTGATCGGTTTCCACTGTTATATTATTTCGCCCAAAAACATACTGATGAAAGCGTTCCAGAGCGTACACGATAGCTAATAGCTCTTTTTCAATTTGAGCGTAACGACACTGTGTGTCAGTCAAAGTCGCCGATGCGAATTCGACTGGCCGGCCGCTCTGCAGTAGTACCGCACCTAATGCGCGCGAACTTGCGTCTACTGATAAGAGAACCGGTTCACGCGGCGAATAAAGTGCTAATACAGGTGCTTCGCACACTAAATCTTTTAAACGTCGTACAGCCGACTCATGCACGTCATCCCACAACCATTCAGAATCTTTTTTTAACAACGAACGCAGTGGTGTAGCGATTTCAGAATAGTCTGGAATGAATTTAGACAAATAATTGATCATGCCTAGGAAACGCTCTAAAGACTGTCTATCGCCAGGGCTCGGCATCTGCTGTATGGCCTTTAATTTATTTTTATCTATGCTCATACCTTCAGCGCTAAAAGTATGCCCTAAATAAGTTACTTCCTGAACACAAAATTCACACTTTTCCTTGTTGAATTTAATACCTACCTCCCGTGCCCGGTCGAGCAATAGCTTGAGTCGTGCGTCATGCTCAGCTTTGCTAGAGGCCCATACAATAACGTCGTCGACGAAAGAGTCTACACCTTCCAAGTCTTCCAGAATTTGACGAATTTTTGAATGGAATACCTCTGAAGCGCAACTTATTCCATAAGGTAAACGCAGAAACTGGTATCTACCAAAAGGTGTTCCGAATGTGCATAGATTTGCGCTTTCGTCATCAATCTGCACCATCCAAAATCCGGACCTAGCGTCTAACTTACTAAAGTATCTGGCTCCTTGTAATTTAGTAGCAATTTCGGTGAGTGTTGGTAATGGGTAATGCGCACGCTGTACGGCGAGGTTTAACGGACGTGGATCTAGACACACACGTATAGTGCCATCCTTTTTAGCTGCTACCACTATCGCGTTCACCCACGGCGTCGGATGTGACACCTTTCTTATTACACCTAAACGCTCCATGCGATTCAACTCGACCAATAATTTATCTCGCACACCTATAGGTATCTTACGAACTGGACAGATCGACGGCTGAGCATCACGACTAGTTACTATCCTATATTTACCTGGCAACTTTCCTAAACCTCGGAAAAGATCATCATATCTCTGAATATTTAAAGAAAATATTCGCTTAACTATACCAAGCTCCTCACATGCGTATTTACCCAGTAAACTGTAACAATCTTGCTTGGAAATGACAAAACGTAGTTTGTATATTTCGCCTTTATAGATCCAATCAATGTTATAGGAACCAACTATTGGTATATAATTGCCACAAAAAGATTGTGCCTTTGTGTTATCACAATTTAAGTTATGAACATGAAAACCCAATCTCTTAAATGTATTCATGGATATTACATTTAAGTCTGATCCTGTATCTAATTTAAATATCTCTTTTTCACCATTAGCATGTAATATTAACGTTTCGTACCACTTAGCGTCCCCAGTATTGTTGCTTCCATGTATGGCAGATACATAATACATTTCCTCATCACTTACTTCGTTTTCCTCTAACTGGTAAACTACACGTTTCGATAAGTATGGACATACTTTTTTATAATGACCGCGTTTATTACACGAATAACACATCACTTTAGCTGCCGGACACTGATAACCATCACAAGCCGTACTCGCACACGAGGTACACGTGGTCTCCGCCGCGCGTGCGCCTGGGCCAGCGCCCGGCCGGTGCCGCTGCGTGCCGCTGCCGCGCCAGCGCTGCGCCCGGCGGCCCCTGCCACCGCGACTGCCGCGCGACCCTTGCACCGCATCCACGACCACCGCAGTACCCTCACTGCTACTTCCAGCCTTGCTTTCCTCGATCTGTCGTTTTTCCTCATGTGACATCTCATTCGCTTGGCATAATTTGACTGCTCTAGCCAAGGTGAGATCCTCCGATCTGAGGAGACGGTCACGAAGCCTACCGTCGACAACACCACATACAATGCGGTCTCTTATCAATCCTTCTTCCAGATGTTCAAATTCACAATGTTGAGTGAGAAGCTTGAGAGCGGTGACGTATTCATCTACGGATTCGCCTGTCACTTGGTTTCTAGTAAAAAACTTAAAACGAGCCATCGTAGTGTTATGTTTCGTTTTAAAATGTTCATTAAACTTGCTGATGAGAGTTTCAAAATTTTCTTTGTCCTCATCCTTTGTGAACTTGAATGTGGTGTATACGTCGTAGCCCTCGGAACCAATCAAATTAATTAGCAAGCTTGCTTGTACATCGGATGTTTCTTTGTGAATTCCGGATGCCTTCAAAAATACCATAAACTGTTGGTACCATTTGCGCCATGCTTCGGCCCGACTTGCCGGTCCACCCTCCAAACATAATTCCGCCGGCGGACGCGCATGTTCCATAATTATTTGTTGATATCTTCGCCTTTTGCACTACTAATTCTGTACACACTGTAAATTGTATGAAAAGTTGCTGTAATACTTTATTTATTTAGCACCGCTGTCACCATGATGTAAATGATACGCAGATTCGATCAAGACTGGTATATTTATTATTACAGGTAGCACAACATAATTAGTTTTTACGAGTACCCACATGACATACAATAGATCTGTCAGTCAGTCTGTCAGTCGACCCGTCCGTCTGTAAGTCTGTCAGTCAGTCTGTCTACCGGTCTGTCGGTCAGTCTGTGTACCGGTCTGTCGGCCAGTCTGTATACCGGTCTGTCGGCCAGTCTGTATACCAGTCTGTCTGTCAGTCTGTCGATGAGTCTGTGTATCAATCAGTCTGTCAATCTGTCAGTCTGTCTGTCAGTCTGTCGGTCAGTCTGTCTCTCGATCTGCCAGTCAGTCTGTCTACCAGTCCGTCGGTCAGTCTGTCTACCAGTCTGTCTGTCAGTCTGTCGATCAGTCCGCCTATCAATCCGTTTGTCAACCGGTCTGTCAGTCAGTCTGTCTACCGGTCTGTCGGTCAGTCTGGCCACCGGTCTGTCGGCCAGTCTGTATACCAGTCTGTCTGTCAGTCTGTCGATCAGTCTGCGTATCAATCGGTCTGTCAATCTGTCAATCTGTCTACCAGTCTGTCGGTCAGTCTCTCTACCAGTCTGTCTGTCAGTATTTCGGTCAGTCTGTCGACCAGTCTGTCGGTCAGTCTGTCTGTCAGTCTGTCGATCAGTCCGTCTATCAATCCGTTTGTCAACCGGTCTGTCAGTCAGTCTGTCGACCCGTCCGTCTGTCAGTCTGTCAGTCAGTCTGTCTACCGGTCTGTCGGTCAGTATGTCTACCGGTCTGTCGGCCAGTCTGTATACCAGTCTGTCTGTCAGTCTGTCGATCAGTCTGTGTATCAATCGGTCTGTCAATCTGTCAGTCTGTCTGTCAGTCAGTCGATCAGTCTGTCTATCAATCTGTCTGTCAATCTGTTTGTCAGTCAGTCTGTCGACCCGTCCGTCTGTCAGTCTGTCGGTCAGCCTGTCTACCGGTCTGTCGGTCAGTCTGTCTACCAGTCTGTCTGTCGGTCAGTCTGTCTGTCGGTCAGTCTGTCTTTCAACCAGTCTACCAGTCAATCTGTCGACCTGTCCGTCTGTCAGTCTGTCTATCAGTCTGTCTTTCAATCTGTCTATCAGTCTGCCTGTCTGCAGTCAGTCTGTCTGTCAGGCTGTTGATCAGTCTGTCTGTGGGCCTGTCTGTCAGTCTGTCTTTTAATCAGTCTGCCAGTCTGTCTATCTGTCTATCTCTCGATCTGTCGGTCAGTCTGTCTACCAGTCTGTCGGTCAGTCTGTCTACCAGTTAGAAGTGGGCGCCGACCAAAAATTTGCCGGCGGCGGCGCGCCTGGTGGAACTGGTCGGCGCGGCGGCGCCAAGCCGCGGCGCGGGTGTTTAAAAAAAAAAAGAACCATTTCTGGTTTAAGTGTTATATTATAAAGCGATCAAAGGAAGGAAATAAACATTAAAATCAGAAAAATATATATTTTAAAGTTTTTACAATATTTATAATTGTCATGGATGAAAATTATTTTGTTGACGCGTGTAGGGCTCAACCGCGATCTTTTAGTGCTCAAAACCAATCCTGCTATTGAAAAAACACGTTCACTCGGCGTACTTATAGCAGGAATTACAAGAATAGTCCTGGCAAGCGCGGCAAGTCCTGGGATCACATTTTTCTTCTCTCGCCAATAGGCAAGCACATCTCCGTTCAAAATCTCCACTTCTTTGGGGTAGACCGAAGCTAGGTATCTCCAGCATCTCGAAAAGAAAAATCTGTTCGCGTTACCTCTTCAATGTCGCTGAAACTACTATGCTTCTTATATAATTTTGTCAGCAAAGATTGAGTCGAAGAGGACCTTGGATCTGATGGGATGCTCTGTAAGATCACGGGAAGTATTTACATGTTCATTGATGCAATCTGCCATGAAAGCCACACGATTGGTATTTCTTTCTTCTACATAAGAATCGATTTCTTTCAATTCTGAAAACAGGGATCTAAAAGAGATGCCACTACTACGTTTTTGGTCAAAAGAAATCTGTGATGAAATTTCTTTGGTATTCTATTTTTAAGCGATATCATTGTGACTCTTTCTTTGTCTGAGATCGAATATAAAATCTCTTTTAATTCAGAGCGAAACACAAGAGCAAGAAATTAACAGAAACAGACTTTTGCGCACATAAAACTTCCGACAGCTTCGCGAAACTTTCGAAGAAATATAATAAGGTCTTCCAGCAGGTTCCATTCTAATTATATTAGTTTCAAGTCTTCCTGGCCAATCTTTGTGAGTATGATGTTTACTGGATTCCTATTGCAACAATGCACCAAGCTCTCTAACATGCTTAGCACACTATGCCAACGGGTCGGCATTGCAGTTTTGATGCTTTGCAAGTGATTTATATCGCCAAACTCAGTATTGAACGTTTGAAAATTCTGTAAAACGTCATCATCGTCACCAGTTGGTTCATTTTCGAGTCAAAGTCAGTCAGGTTCCAAGTCAAGAGCGTACGTGGCAACTAGCGCGAAAGTGCCGTGACGACTGGCGGTGGCGCGTACCGCGCGGGCGCGGGTTCACAGCGGCCTGGGCCCTCGGCGCCGCCCGCCTCAATCGGCGCCAAATTTCAAATGATCGGCGGCGGCGGCGGCGCCCAAAACGCGGCGCGGTGCCGCCGCGCCGGCGCGGCGCCCACCTCTACTACCAGTCTGTCGTTCAGTCTGTCTACCAGTCTGTCTGTCAGTCGGTCCGTCAGTCTGTCAATCTGTCTGTCAGTCAGTCTGTCGATCTGTCCGTCTGTCTATTTACTAGCTGTTGCCTGCGGTTTCGCTAGCGTTTTGGTCGAAAATTATCCCACGGGCACATTGTAAATATAGCCTATGGCACTCGCGGATAATGCAGCTTTCTATTAGTGAAATAATTTTCAAAATCGGTTCAGCAGATCCAGAGTTTAACCCCTACAACCTCACAAACTTTACCTCTTTATAATATTAGTATAGAATAGAGGAGGAGAGGAGATTTATTCTCCTTCTCTTGAAATCAGCCAAAAGCATCGAATAATTACTAAATAAGATTATTCTAAAAGATAGCATAAATGTTAATTTTAAAATGATATAATTATTTGAAATTATACCAAGGAGTTTTTATTCCGTTTCAACTTTTTTTTTCCAAACTTGATTTCATTGCGAGTAATCGATTAGGCTGACTGCAACTTTTTAATCGAATGTTGAATCTTGGGTTTACGGTAAGCACTAAGAGGTTTTAGTAATATTTGTCAAGACTTGGAACGTGTTTTTTTTATGAAATTTTGTATGAATAATGGTAAAAATAAGAACGCAGATAGAATGTTACTGTCTTTATTTTGCCCTTTCGAGTTTTTTTAGCAAACGAGAAACTTGTCCATGTACATTATTTCAAGCGCATCTAAGTTACCTATTTTTGGAAGGGTGTAGTGGTATGTAATTTACACATATTTGGCAATAGACTGACGCCATTTTACCGACATCAACACGTTTTTGGAGATATTAACCACAAACTTATCGTATGAAACAGCTGCCGCGACATATTTTTCATTATAAAATCGAATGCTGAAAGTTCACGAAAATTCTTGAATTTCTTGACAATGCGCATCACCCCGCCGATTCAGCTGATGTGTCATGTGTCAAAATTCTGTCGTGCATAGTGGTTAATAAGTACAGTTAATCTGTCAGCAGTGACGCAGTCTCCCGAAAAATAGAAGGTTAATTGGCTGTTTCCATGCTTCTCTAACCCCCATAGCCATAAATGTTAGGGCATGGCTTGCAAATTCTTGCGTTCGGCCCTGGGCAGCATGCTCCTGGTAGCCATCTAATTGGTCTAGTTTTGTGTTATAACTTAAGTTTTTTCTTATTGACATTTCGTCAAAAGACACCACACACAAATTGTCACCGACTGACCTCTGTTTTGTGATTTCTTTAATTGTTTCAATCACTTGATTGTTTATTCCACACTTCATTGGTATTTTATTCAATAATGCCTTTAGTGAACTCACACTAGGCAAACACAATAATCGACTTAATAGCCTATAGCATGAACTAGACTTTTTATACATGCTTTGTCATCTAGTGTCCATCTCCGCCCAGTTAACTTTCTCGGCACATTTTTTAACTGGCTTTGTAACAACAAATAAAATGAACTGCTTAGTTTGCTTTTCATCATGTTGTTCACCGCATTATCATAGTGCAACGAACGTATTAGGTAGGTACATCCCTGTTGCAGTTTTTAACGTTTTTAATTTTTCTTCGAAGTCTCAAGATTTCAGTTAAATTTCTTCTGCATCTTTTATAAAGTTTTTGTTTTCTGGGTGTTAGTTCGGTGAGTTTTTTGACATCCAGGTCCTTTAATATGCCTTTGCTTTTCGACGATTCCTGTAAAACATATAATAAACATGTTCAATGGGTTAAGACATACTTTACAGTTACTCAACACACACTACAACAACAAGAATGTTAAAACAGATTACTTTATCATAATCCAACAATAACTTAGACCTGCAAAACCTTTTGTGTGCTCATTCCATTGAATTTCATCAGAATTGAATAATGTTATGATGAACTGATTAGAATTATTATGTAGGTATAGTATGACTTGCAAATTATAATGTAACAATTACAAAATAAATATAGGTACCTATGTCAACAGCAAAATAACATAGGTACATTATATTTATCTAAACTCTAGAGCAATAATGAATTTGGCCTATTCAAAGAAAATATTAATCTACCCTTATGTATTACTACTAATTGAATTACCTTGGTCAAATCTGGGCTCTGAAGGTTATATTCATTTGAGTGTTCTATGGATGTAGAACACTGAGAAGTACTGGCCGTAATGTCCACATCCATCTGCATCTGTGTAGTCTCCTGATACTGAAACATTTTATGAATATTGATTATCTTTCTTTGTATGAAATGTTTATTTATTTTTGTTTATCTTGCAATAAAATTAGTTTAATGAACCATCGGCGACTCAATGCACACAAACACAATAGCTTAGACCTGAAAAACTTCTAGCATGCTCATTCAGAAACAGAATCATTTATTTGTTAAACATAGGTTTATATAAGGTCCCATTAAAATAGGTGGACAAATTTTAACACAGCGTTCAGTACGTCTAATCAAAGATATCCAAGCAAAAAAAAAACACTGATTAGTGTTTTTTTTTTTGCGTACCTCGAAATTGAACGCGAAGTTTTTCTAAGTTTTTTTTCATAGTGCCGCTAAGACGACACTCTGACCGAAATTTCCCAAAAATTTTTTTAACCAAAAAATGTTTTTTTTCGTTTTCTTTGCTTCTCATAGCGCCCCTAAGGATATACTCCAACTCCTAAAAATCCGCCCCTAAGGCTACCCACTGACCGAACCACGACCCTTGACTGGTCCAAGGCAGGGTGTTAAAAATTTTCGATTTCGCTTCGCTCGCTCTTGGACCTTAGTTTCTTTTGTTCTCATAATGGTTTCGCTTAGTCGATTAACAGCTATTTCTGAATAATAGGACTAAAGAAAAGTAAACTTGTCTGGAGTGGAGACCAAAAATTTTCTTTTAGTTCCTAGACTTTTCAAATAATTCTTCAAAACAAGTATGGAAAATGTAACCAATCCAAGGTGCTAATATTTTCATCTTTCATTATCAACCTCCTTCCTGAACCCCCCCCCCCCCCCCGCCGTTCAAATGGTGACGACCTTGTCCAAGTTCATCCAGTAGATTCTACGTCAAAGTGTAACAAAAAAAACAAACTAACATTTCATAATATTATTAGGAAATACGAGCTGCGGTGCGTGCGTAGCTTTCCTTTATTATGCCTTGCAGTGAGATATAAGCAGCTTAGGATGAAGTAGTTTTGCACCCAGGTCCCAATTTCATTTTTGCCCCTGGGCCCATGGTTACACAGCTACGCTACTGACAATCTGACTCCAAAGTAACTGCGTAGTACAAGTGATTTGCGTTCAAGATCACCAGTTGAAGGTGTTAAACTTCAAGTTCCTACAGCTAGGCATTCAATAAAGGATTTGAAGGATTTCATTGTAAAACATAGTTCAGTTTAAGGTCGAATTACAAAGTTTATAAATTTAAAGTGTTTGCCCCTAACCGTACTCAAGGTGAAAAGTAAGGAGAAAGTCCCAAAAAATTTTTTTACCAATTTTTTTTTTTTTGTTTTCTGCACGGCTCATGGTGCCTATAAGCGTATGGTGCCAATTTGAAAAAAAAAAAAAAAATTTTTCAAAGTCCCGCGCCATAGTGCCCCTAAGGCTGCACTCCAACCCGTGGTTCACCTAATTAGTTCACCTTGGTGTACCACGGGCACATTTTCTTGCCCGTGGAACAGCTTATTGATGAGGACCATGCAATTGCAAAACGCCTATGGGCCGTGGAACACCTGTAGCTGGGTCACTTCTGGTCCACAAAACAAATATAAAAAAGGACAGTAAAAATAGGAAAAAAACAATTTAAAATATATTGTAACAGGTAACACAAAAAAAACACCCACATATCGTATAATAAATGTAAAAATGAAACTTAAAATAGGACAGGTTAGAATTATTTGGACTCTTCATACAGGAGTTACTTGGTTGCACAAAGGTACTTGGTACAGATAAAGTCAAGATTCGAGGAGAAGTAGGCTGCAAGAGCGAGCGAAGCGAGCTCAAAAAATTTTTGACAACTTGCCTTGGACATGTTAAAATTGTTTCGGTACCTTCATACAGGAGATACTTAGTCGACTTTTAGATAAAGTCAAGATTCAAAGAAAGTAGTCAGAAGGACTTATAGACAAAGTTAAGATTCAAGAGAAAGTTGGCTGCAAAGCGAGCTCGAATTTTTTTATATTTTGCTTCGAATAAATTCAGATACGTAAATTGAGATCAAACGTCCCCATGCTAAATTTTTTACAACCTTGTGTTTGATATAGTACCTTGTATTTTTAAATATTAAGGCCTCGGGGCAGGGTGCTCCTTCCTCCAACTTCAGCCTCTGTCTATAGCGGTTAATCATGTTCCAAATCATCTTGTTCAAAATCCAAAAGGAATGCACATTCAGAGGCAGAAAAAACGAGCCTCTGTGATAATTTTTAGGGTTCAAAGTACGAACCGCATGCGTTGGTTTAAAGAAAACGTGTAAGTTTGTAGCGCTACTACGAGTACTCAGATGCTCATTTTTCGCCTTAAAAATATTGAAATTGTAAGTAAATCTGCGGCATCAGGCAGAAAAAATTATAACTTTGGACTTGGATAATATTTTGCACATGGATAGAGCTCGACCTGGGTAGGAGTTCGACGTATACACGTTTCCTATGATACTTTCATCCCTATAAAATAATCCTGTGGGATAATGTTCAATGTTGGTCCGTACCAGGCGAACGAAGTTCTGCAGAAGCTAGAAAAAAAGCCAACTCCAAATAGTTGGGAAAAGGCTAGGCAGAAGATGACACCCTGTTATGTCTAGGTTCTGGAGGTGGAAATACAAAAACATATATAAATATATCTCATATTTATATATGTTTTTTTTTTTTTTTGTGGTTTTTTTCGGTTCGAGCCGTTCGAGGCTAGTTGGGGTCAGGGGCTAAAAAGTTGCAAGTCAAAAATTCTTTAATGAACTAGGATAATAATATAACTTTTTCCAACGTCGTTCATGGAGGCCGAGGGGCCCCTTGAGCTTGGGGACCCCGGGGCACTGCCCCGCTTAGCCCTACTACGGTAGCTACGCCTCTGCATATTGTATTCATTATGGATCTGGGCCAAAACATGATGCCCCGACGTGATCCGACGCAGCTATCGGCATATTTTATACGTCGCATCGTACTTCACTGTCAAGCGGACTTTGGACTCGACGCACGCTAATTTGATTGAAAACGTTGCCCAGCCGTTGAACATCGTTGCATCTTTTAATTTAGAGATTGGTTTCTTTAAACAGAGGAGAAACTGCTTGAATATCTCAATTGTGGACACGGATAATAATAGTGACGAGGAAACGAGTGGAGTGAAACACCACATCGGCAGGAGATCATCTCAACCACAGTTTGTAGCCCGCCGGTCAGCCGATTTGTGAACGAGGAGCACCGCAGCCACGGTTAAGTCAGGGAAGTGATCCATCTTGTATTTTCCCCTATTATTCCTATATTTCTGTCCTCTATTTGTTTGAGCATTGTACTATTTTTTTTCATTAGTGGAAGGAAAAGGAACTTACAGGAGGATGTAAATCATGCGTCCCTTCGATAGCAGCCTCCAGCACGCCGGTTCAGGTGATATTTCTACCAAGCGTCACGAGAGGAGAGAGTTTGAGCATTCACCACACAGCACCGATAATTTTCACTTTTAGAGTTTTTGGCAGGAGCGCGGGCACACGGTGATACGTGTCGCCAGAAAGCGAGCGGATTTTTGAGTGATAGAGGGAGGAGGTTGTTCGAATGAACGGAACAGGAAAGAGTGGGATTAAAAAAGGAATCGATTTTTAATCGAAGATCCTTCTCGAGTGAGCTAATGAGTGAAGTATAATACAGTATTGCAAGTACGCGTTTATGATTTCAATGGATAATTAGATAAACTAATAATAATAATAAGTATAAATAAAATAATGCGAATGGCGCAGACAATTAGTTATCCACCTGCGGGGGAAGTGTTACTTCATTGTGAGGCTAACGCAAAACCAAAGGCAAGATTATACCAGTTTTTCCCTAATACTCATTCCCTAAAGAAAAAATGTGTCAATAGGGTGGATGAAAAGCTGACAAAAATCGCATTTTGCGATTTTCATTTATTTATAGGTACTTTACACAAGTTTGTTAGCTATCCATCATTTTATTTAATTAAAATACTGTCTAAAGTCGCAAGCCGTGCAGCTCATTGTTTTTCTCAGCCACTTGCGCATGCGGAAATTGCCAATCCAAAGTTTAATCGCACATGTTTCTAAAGATTACATTACATAAGCACGTTGTGGCCGTTCAAACTATAAAATATTCAATATTTTTGCTAAAATTCATCTCATACAGATTATAGGTTAGTACATTACCTAATCGCTAATCCACTTGATTTCCCATGGTTTCACTTAGAACCAAACGTTTCTTTTAAGTAATAAATGTTTAATTAATTACGCATTCCAGTTTCCAGTGCATATTGTGTGCGTGCGGACCAGGTGACGCCTACTGTTGTTTCGGCGCGTTATCTATTGCCAGCCGTCCCATCAGCTGATTTCTCCCGTTACCAGAGATCGTGACCTTGAATCACCGTCGCATACGCTGGAGTGAATTTGAGTATTTCTTTGTTTATTTCATTACCTTTGCATGTTCAATTTTGTATTGCTGATTTTTATTGTCGCATACAAGTACAAGTTATTTGCGTTCAAGAATACCAGCAGTACTATTGCGTATCTCTCTTGACAGTTGTAACTACAATATTTTGATTAAAAGAGTGTCCATGGAGTTTCTTGCCCATTCTTCTCCATAGAGACCTACGGTTTGGAATGTGCAACTACAGTACTTTCTCAAGTTATTATGCCTTGTGACTGTGACTGTAGCTTAGCTTTTTTTTTGTTTGACATTCAAAAGTGCCTGTAAAGGTCTAATTGAAATAAATGCTTTGAGTTTGAATTCATAGTGATCATCACTTGGCGAGTTTTGATATACAATGACAGTTCTGCACGTGTAGTGTTAGTTGAAACCAACAAGAACGGTCATTGTATATCAAAACTCACCAAGTGATGATCACTATGAACTGTCAACAGAGATACGCAATAGCCCTGCAGTTGAAGGTATTAAACCGAATGAGATGTCATCGAGGTGCTCGAACAAAAACAATTGACGAAAAACAAAGATTTGTTTGCCACCACTTTCAATAAGATTACTAGTTTATCAATGCTTTTTCAATTTTGATCTTTTATAGTTTCAAAAAGATGGGTGTTATTTGTTTTTGTAGAGCAGGCGGTCAAATTTAAATTGGTCGCAAAAATGGCAATCATTTAAATGATTATAAGGCTCTCGCCACAAGATAGGGAATGCTAAATGTAATTTCTTTTGCTAACCATTGATCCTCCTCGAAAGTCCCATGTAACAAGAAATAATTATAAGTCACTCAAGTCACTCAAGTTGCCACAGCATTTGAAAATTTCTTTGCGGATATTACCGTATCGACTACTAAATCGCTAAACTCGTCACCTGCTGCTGCCGAGTCTTTATTAAGGGAAAACGTTTCAGTCTGTGATTCCGAATTTAATTTTCAATATGTCACCTGTAAAGATATAATTAAAACTTTTCACACGTTAAATGTTAAGAAGACCTATGGGGTCATTCTGTGGACGTTGCTAAGTCCATTATAACCATTGTAGCTCCTTCTTTAGCTGTAATATTTAACGATTGTATTGACCGTGGTGAGTTTCCTGATCTAATGAAAAATAGTAAAATAATACCATTGTTTAAATCGGGTAGTAAATCAGACCCCACTAATTATAGACCCATTTCTGTACTGAAAACTAATTTTAGAACAAAAGCAAAGATTTCTCAATAAACATAAGTTATTGCATAAGAAACAGTTCGATTTAACAAGGGGTCGAACAACTACTGATGTGTTGAGCTTTTAGGGCACGTGCATGGGAAGATAAATGCGATGCTTTGGGCATTTTTTGCGATTTGTCTAAGGCTTTCGATTGCGTTCTTCATGAAACATTAATCAGGAAACTACACCACTACGGAATCCGGAACGCCTCTCTGGATCTTCTTGCGTAATATTTGAGCGATAGGATTCGGAGAGTTGATGTTAACGGGAAAAGATCCCCCGGATCCGTAGTAAGAATGGGGGCACCCCAGGGCTCAATTCATGGCCCATTTTTGTTTCTTATTTATATAAATGACTTGCCTTACCTCCTAAAGGATAATCATGACATAGTGTTGTTTGCAGACGATACCTCTCTTTTATTTAAACTCAAACGTCAGCAGCTAGTTACGGACGATGTTAATAGCGCCCTGGCAAAAGTCGTTAATTGGTTTAATGTTAACAATCTACTCCTAAATGAGAAAAAAACTAAATGTATTTAGTTTACGATACCCCATGTAAGACAAGTGGAAACTAGTGTACTAATCAAGAATGAAGAGTTGAAACCGGAAGATAACACAGTGTTCTTAGGCATAACTTTGGATGCCAAGCTTTAGTGGGGCCCCCATATAGACAAATAGTCAAAAAAACTTAGCTCTGCAGCATACGCCGTTAGAAAAAATCGTGATTTAACTGATTTAGAGACAGCCCGTTTAGTTTACTTTAGTTATTTCCACAGTGTGATGTCGTACGGTATTCTCTTGTGGGGCAATGCCGCCGATATTCAGACAATTTTTTTTTTGCAAAATAGGGCAATTCGTTCAATTTATAAATTAAGTCCTAGATACACCCTCAGAGATAAATTTAAAGAGATTAATATACTTACTGTCCCCTCTCAATTTATTGATGAAAACCTTTAGTACGCACATAAAAATATTAATTTGTTTAAAAAATACAGTGATATCCACAACGTAAATACGAGGAATAAACACATTTTTGTTGTTCCTGCAACGAGGCTAAAAAAATAGGGGGTACGTTCAGATGCCAATGTATACGTTTTTACAATAAACTTCCGAGTCATATTCAATTACTAAGCCTAAATAAATTCAAATGGTTTATAAAACGGAAGCTATGTCTGAAAGCCTACTATAACATTAATCACTATCTCGAAGATAAAAAGGCTTGGGATTAAGAAGCTCCAATTAAATTTACTCTGTGAATGTCGAAGTTTCGGACTTCGCTTGTTTATTATTGATTCCTTTCTCATATACACTGTGCCATTTAATTTATTTGACATGAATACTTTTAGTATTTAATTTTTATTTTTTATTATTATTTTGTTTTATATTTTTCTTATTGTTATATTTAATGATTTGACATGAATACTTACTTTGCTAAGTATTTTACTTTTATTTTTTATTGTTAATGGTCACATTTAATGACATTTATTTTGTAGAGTATTTTGTATTAATTTTATTTGATTATTGTGAATGTGAGGACCATGTGTATCAAAATCAAAATCAAAATATTTTTATTTCACATAGGCCTAGATGGGCACTTATAAAACGTCGACAAAAAGGTGCACGGTTCGGGTTGGTCGTTTCCTATGGAGAAGAACCGGCAAGAAACTCCATGGTTACTCTTTTCAAATCATTTGGTGTTACAATATTATCATGTTACAGCATTAGTACCTACTTAAGTATGGGGGAACAGCATAGGCCCGACAATAGGTCGTTGCTTACTACACAAAAAAAATTAAAACAAGATGAAAAGTTAACAAAAGTTAACGAGCATCTGGGAATCTACAAAGCCTATAATGTTCAAACATTCACAAACAATCGGTAAAAAAGAATCTATACAAAGGTAAGAAAATATTGTAAAATAGTAAATTAAACAAGTGACACAAATATTGTCATCAGTGCTGTAACTATTCTGAGCAAAAGATGTATAAATGATTTGAAAACTATCGTAAAGAATCTGGTTAGATAGATGAGAAAAAAATGAGCTTGAGAATAGTTAGAGACATCCACATATTTGTGCCGTTTATGAGCTACCAGGGAAGCCGCATGCGCAGAAGGAATTAAAGCCAAACTTCTTTGTCTTCGACGTAGTCCTTGATTTTGTAATATGCTTTTTTAATAAGGACACGTTTGATGTAATTTTTTAACTTTCCATCGGTCAGTTCTATAACTGACTTTGGCAACTTGTTATAAAAGCGTATACTGTTTATAAGAAAAGACTTGCTAGTTTTAGTTGATCTGAATTTAGGTATTACAATTTCGTGTTTACTGCGTGTATTTATATTATGGAAGTCGCTTCTAATTTTGAAAAGCCTTCGATTTTTGCGGACATATAAAATACATTCTAAGATATAGAGCGAAGGCAAAGTCAGTATATCGATCTCTTTAAATTTTTTTCTTAGGGACTCGCGAGGACCCATTTTATAGATTGCGCGGACTGCCCTCTTTTGTAGAATAAAAATTGAGTCAACGTCTGCTGCTGATCCCCACAGCAGAACGCCATAAGACATAATACTGTGGAAATAAGCATAGTATACTAACCTAGCTGTGGCTACATCAGTTAACTGCCTAATTTTCCTTACTGCATATGCAGCTGAGCTTAACCTACCCGAAAGAGTTCTTATGTGCGCGCCCCACTGCAATTTTGAGTCGATAGTAATCCCTAAGAATACAGTTTCCGCTATGACATCAAGTTTTTTGCCGTCAAGATTTAAATTTAGATCCCGTTGTGGTACATTCGGTAAAGAGAACTTTAGACATTTTGTTTTGTTCGCATTCAGTAAAAGATTGTTAGCTGCGAACCATTTTGAGAGAACAGTTAGACTTTCGTTGACATGTAAGACATCCGTATCTTTTATCTTTTTCCACGATTGTCTAGCAGTTTGAGTACTATAAGCGACCTACCCAAATGTCCTTTCTTTGATATTGTTCGTCGTGTCGTTGAGCTCCTTGAGTTATAAGTCGAGCTACACGATAACTGATAAATGCTTGCACCGACTGGACAGGTCCAGTTAAATCTGTGTGGTTCTTTCTTCAAGAGACCATCTCAGACACTAATCTGCATAGTCCTCATGTGAGTTAACCAAGATTATGTCTGGACTTTAAAAGATACTATGACCTCTGAGTTTGTTTCGGCTGTTTCTTCTCAGAGTAGTCAGGTACAAAACACCGGCCCCATCTAGTTTAAAAAAGAGACGTGTAAAAGTGTTTTTAAAAACCTATTTGCAAAATAAACATCATTTATCATTATAACACATTTGAGGTGCCCACGACTTTTCAAGATCTCCAATCCTAAATAAAAGCAGTGACCTGCTTTTATCTCTTTCGTATTTTTTTTTAGATTTGTCGCTACATAAAATCCGCACACGTTACAAAATTTATTTAGTGGATTTTTACAACACCTTTTTTGATCACTAGCCATAGTTTTATGCATAAAAAGTCTGTATAACTTAACTTGATATTATAACACCAAAAAACTTGATGAAACGTAATATTCTGTATAATCTATTGTCAGGACTTTTGTACTGATAAATTACTCTTTCAAATATTTTTTCGAAGACTGGTATTAACGCGATAGGTCTGTAAAATTTCATGTTTACTTTGTCTTCTTTTTTAAATTTAGGATTTAGAACCTTTAATTTCAGTTTCGAAAGAAACACTCCGTGTTCAAGGCACAGATTTATAATGTGGCTAAGTACTGGAGCGATGAGATGCGATACACTTTTTACTAGTTTCGTGTTAATACTATCGTACCCTGTAGTATTGGTATTTTTAAGCCGTTTTATAATTTGGTCTCCATCAAGTGGGTTCGTTGGTTTCATTAAAATTGAATTGGAGTTATTGTATGTCAGTGTTTTTAGATCTATTTTATTATCCCTAGGTTTCGGTTTTATATCTTCAATAAAAAAGTTGTTAAATGACAGCTATTTCTGTCGGTTTTGTAACTATTCTGTCATTTACTTTTATTTGGCTTATTTCTTCTTTATGTTCTGTTTTGTTATTGTTTATAATTTTCCACATTGGTATACCTTTGTTGGTTGCTGAATTAATGTAGTAATTGTTTTGTGATTTTTGTGTTTTTTTTTTTAATTATCGTCATTATTGTCTATACTTCCATAATAATTGACGTTTTATTTTTAAGCATAACCTTATATCCTTGCTTGGCCATTTTGGCTTCTTAGAAATTGGTATTTTTACTCGTATTATAGGAAAACACAGATCGTAAAATAATTGAAATAGATCGTAAAAAGTATTGTAAGCTATTTCAGGGTCTTTACTTGAGTAACAGTCTGTAAAACTGAGACTCTTACTCTTACTCTTACTTTTCTTCACAATAATCTCGTTTATATTTATACCAGTATTCAATGTTGATGTGCTGTTTGATCTGACAACGAAAGTTCGAGAACAGTTGATTTGGCTCCCCTAATGTTATGTGCTATATTATCAATGCATGTCATGCTACTTAACCTAGTCGGTTGATGAATGGTTAATTTTAAATTATAACTCGCTAATAATTGTTTGAATTGTTGCGATACTTTGTTACTTTTTGAAATGTCTATGTTGATGTCACCGCACACTATAACTTTTTTGTTAGAATAACCTATTTTCGTTAGTAATTCTGCTAGTCTAGTAAAGAATAAGTCAATTTGGTCAAGTCTACTTTTAGATGGTCGATAAACGCATAATATTTAAATTATTTTATCAGTAAGCTCGATGCCACTACATTCAAAAATATTATTAACACTGAGGCTTTTGGCTTCTTGAACAATTTTAAATTTATGTCTAGATTTTAACACACATACATGATATACACGATCCCCATTTCTATTGCTACGTGAGAAATTATTCCCTTATATGAAATTGGGTGGTTTGAGTAGTTTGGTGTCTTCAATAGTCATGTTATGTCCAGTAATGCATATAATTTCAATTGGATTATTATCATTATTTTCTCCTAATGAGTATAAATGTGCGGTAAGCTCATCTAATTTAGTTATTAAACCGTTATTTAATGTTTTGGTGAAGAATATTTAAATTTTTAAAGACGAAAAAAACTCCTACTGGTTGGAGAGTGTTCCTTTTCTAGGTCAATAATTTATGTCTGAATGCATTTATGAACAAAGGTAGTAATAATATTAGTAACGTCAGACTTTTCCCTGACATAACTGTCATAATTTTGTTTATGTACCTTTATTTTCTTGTATAGTTTGACTTGAATGGCAGTGTTACACGAGGTTACATTCAACTCAGTTTCTTGGCATTGCTCAGGCTCTGATGTATTGACGTTTTCTACAAACTTTGATACCCTATTCTGTTGTTAAGTTTCTGTTAGCATATTTGCCTGCATGGCATTTTGGTGAGCTAAACTAGTGCTTGTAGTCGGGTCTAAGCCTAATTTATTTCCTTTTTCATTTTGAGTATATGTTGTGGGTAATGACTTCTCTTCGTAAAGTAATTCATTGCATTTTGTATTCCTTGTAGGCATTTATTATTTTAATGTATTTTTGTACGTCGGTCTTTAGTCTGAAGTTTTCAGAATTTAAATTTACTATTTCCTGATGCGCGCTTTGTAAATTATTGGACATCTGTTTGATTTTCTCCTGTAGTTATTTGGTATACTTTTAGATTTGTCACTATATTAAATCCGCACCTGTTACAAAATTTATTTCATAATAATCGATTGTCAGGACTTGTGTACAGTAGGCTCATTCTAGCGAAATTATGACTCTTGAAATAAAACTGATATTGGAACTGTTACAACACTTTAGCGACGGGATGTGTGAAAGGTGATGGTAGTGCAACAAAAATATATGATTACTGTTCTGGTTGTTAAACCTTCGTTCCCTTGTGTTATTTTACGTGTATTGTGACGGCTCTTCGCGACAGTGTCATCGTCAGTATTGACCGTAGCTGTTACTTTGCCTTCCTCACATCTATATTTTTTAGAGAACAATCGCTGGCGCTTTATTTGAAATTTCAACAAGTTCGGTATAAGCATCGTCTTCTCTATGGCACACTTGAGTACCATTTGAGTGCTCAAAACAATTGACTAAAAACAAAGATTTGTTTGCCACCACTTTTAATAAGATTAATAGTTTATCAATGTCTTTTCAATTTTGATCTTTTATAGTTTCAAAAAGCTGGGTGTAATTTATTTTTGTAGAGCAGACGGTCAAATTTAAATTGATCGCAAAAATGGCAATCATTTAAATGATTATAAGGCTCTCGCCACAAGATAGGGACTGCTTAAGGCATTTTCTTTTGCTAACCTTTGATCCTCCTCGAAAGTCCCATGTAACAAGAAATATAACATGAGGTGCCCACGATTTTTCAAGATCTCCAATCCTAAATCCAAAATAAAAGCAGTGACCAGCTTTTATCTCCTTCGTATTTTTTTCACATTTGTCGCTACGTAAAATCTGCACATGTAACAAAATTTATTTGGTGGATTTTTACAACACCTTCTTTGATCACAAGCCATAGTTTTATGCATAGAAAGTCCGTATACCTTAACTTGATATTATAACACAAAAACATGAAGAAACGAAATATTTTGAATAATCTGTTGTGAGGACTTGTGTACAGTAGGCTCATTCTAGTGGAATTATGAAACTTGAAATAAAACTGATATAAGACCTGTTAAAACAATTTGATGACTTGATGTGTGAAAGTTGAGGGTAGTGCAACAAAAATATATGATTACTGTTCTGGTTGTAAAACCCTTGTTCCCTTGTGTAATTTTACGTGTATTGTGACGGCTCTTCGAGATGATTATCATCACCAGCATTTACCGTAGCCGTTACTTTGCCTTCCTCACATATTTGAGTTCAGTTGCTGGCGCTTTATTTGAAATTTCAACAAGATCGGTATAAGCATCGTCTTTTCTACGGCACACTTGAGTACCATTTGAGTGTTCAAAACAATTGACTAAAAACAAAGATTTGTTTGCCACCACTTGTAATAAGAATAATAGTTTATAAATGCTATTTATATTTTGAACTTTTAAAGTTTCACAAGGATGGTAATCATTTAGATGATTATAAGGCTCTCGCCACAAGATATGGACTGCAAAAGGCATTTTCTTTTGTTTACCTTTAATCCACTTCGAAAGTCCCATGTAACAAGAAATATAACACATTTGAGGTGCCCACGACTTTTCACGATCTCCAATCCTAAATTCAAAATAGGAGCAGTGAGCTGCTTTTATCTCGTCCGCATTTTTTTTTAGATTTGTCTCTACGTAAAATCTGCACATGTAACAAACTTTATTTGGTGGATTTTTACAACGCCTTCTTTGGCCACTACTCATATTTTTATGCATTAAAAGTCTGTATAACTTAACTTGATATTATAACACAAAAAAAAAACTTGAAGAAACGTAATATTTTGAATAATCTATTGTGAGGTCTTGTGTACAGTAGGCTCATTCTAGCGAAATTATGACACTTGAAATAAAACTGATATTAGAACTGTTACAACACTTTAATGACTGCATGTGTGAAAGATACAACAAAAACATATGATTACTGTTCTGGTTGTTAAACCTTTGTTCCCTTGTGTTATTTTACGTGTATTGTGACGGCTCTTCGCGTTAGAGTGTCATTATCAGTATTGACCGTAGCTGTTACTTTGCCTTCCTCACATATAAATTTTTTAGAGTACAATTGCTGGCGCTTTATTTGAAATTTCAATTTCAACAAGTTCGGTATAAGCATCGTCTTCTCTATGGCACACTTGAGTACCATTTGAGTGTTCAAAACAATTGAATAGAAATAAAGATGTGTTTGCCACCACTTGTAATAAGATTAATAGTTTATCAATGCTTTTTAAATTTAGATATTTTATAGTTTCACAAAGATGGGTGTTAGTTGGTTTTGTAGAGCAGTTGGTCAAATTGAAATTGGTAGCAAAAATGGCAATCATTTAAATGATTAGAAGGCTCTCGCCACAAAATAGGGACTGCTAAAGGCAATTTCTTTTTTTAGCCTTTGATCCACTTCGAAAGTCCCATGTTATAAGAAATATAACACATTTGAGGTGCCCACGACTTTTCACGATCTCCAATCCTAAATCCAAAATAGGAGCAGTGAGCTGCTTTTATCTCTTACGCATTTTTTTTTAGATTTGTCGCTACGTAAAATCTTCACACGTTACATAATTTATTTGGTGGATTTTTACAACACCTTTGATCACTAGTCATATTTTTATGCATAAAAGTCTGTATAACTTAACTTGATATTATAATACAAAAAAAAAAAACTTGAAGAAACGTAATATTTTGAATAATCTATTGTGAGGACTTGTGTACAGTAGGCTAATAGGGAATATGCATGTAATATTTTTTTCACTTAAATCATTAATATACAGTACTATCAACCCAAGAAAATAATTAAAAGCTAATTTCAACTACTGCTTGTCGCACAAAAAAAATATTAAACTCCTGCAATTTTCTACGACCGTTCAAACGTCCATGACTATCGCGGCCATTCATGTCAGGACTTTGATGTCACTTACCTCTATCTGCCTTGTTTAAATCTAATTTTTTGCCCTTAGTAGATTAGTTTTACTAAAATGTAAGTGCTTTATTTAAGCAAAAATTGCAATAACAATATTATAATAAAATCTTAGTGAAACTTTAAGTACTTTTCAATTAAAAGTGTTTCTTTGACACATGGATTTTGACGTCACTACCGGAACGTATGCGTTTTGTGTTTGCGTTCCGTTTCACAAAAACACGCTAAATAAAATATTAAATTGTAAAATAAGTGTTGTATTAGAGAATTAAACAAGTGTACCACAATGTTTTTATGGTCCAATACAAGGCATTTTAAAGAAATAAAAAAGGTTTAGTATTTCTTGCATATACCCTATTCTAGCGCAATTATGAAACTTGAAACAAAACTGATATTAGACTTGTTACAATACTTTAATGACTTGATGTGTGAAAGGTGAGGGTAGTGCAGCAAAAATAAATGATTACTGTTCTGGTTGTCAAACCCTTGTTCCCTTGTGTCATTTTACGTGTATTGGGCCGGCTCATCGCGACCAAGTGTCATCATCAGTATTTATCTTAGCTGTTACTTTGCCTTCCTCACATATAAATTCTTTAGAGTACAATCGCTGGCGCTTTATTTGAAATTTCAACAAGTTTGGTGTAAGCTTCGTCTTCTCCTTGGCACACTTGAGTACCATTTGAGTGTTCAAAACAATTGACTAAAAACAAAGATTTGTTTGCCACCACTTTTAATAAGATTAATAGTTCATCAATGCTTTTTATATTTTGATCTTTTGTAGTTTCAAAAAGATGGGTGTTATTTGTTTTTGTAGAGCAGACGGTCAAATTTAAATTGGTTGCAAAAATGGCAATCATTTAAATGATTATAAGGCTCTCGCCACAAGATAGGAACTGCTAAAGGCAATTTCTTTTGCTAACCTTTGATCCTCTTCGAAATTCCCATGTAACAAGAAATATAACACATTTGAGTTGCCCACGACTTTTCAAGATCTACAATTTGTCACTACATAAAATCTGCTCATGTAACAAAATTTAGTTGGTGGATTTTCACAACTACTTCTTTGATCACTAGTCATGTTTTTATGCATAAAAAGTCTGTATAACTGAACTTGATATTATAACACAAAAAACTTGAAAAAACGTTATATTTTGAATAATCTATCCCACCAAAAACATTCTGTAAAAAACTAGCCAAGTCTCGATGGAGCTGCTTTCATGGGGTACTGTTTAAAATGTTATAATAAAATACCTCCCCACATTCAACAACTGAATGAGACAAAATTTAAATCTTGTTTAAAACGCACACTATGTAGGCAAGCATATTATAAGTTAGGGGATAACATCGATGATAAAAATGCTTGGCTCAATGCTGGTCCTGCTCCACAACCATAGGGGCAAACTAATCAGAAGCTCATGTGAAATTATTGTGGAAGCTGCAGAAGATTGTAAAAATATCATTGCATTGTATAGATTCAATCTCTTAGTATTATATAACTGCATAGCGCATGTGTGAGTACTATGTACTGTAAAGCTACTATTTACATTTAGTTATCCTTCATTGACTCGAATGTGCCCTGGTGGCTGAGAGAATGTCAGGCTCACTCAAATATCTCGCTGATAGTGGCGGGTGTGTTGGGTCGTTTAGTTCCCTTCAATATGGTTGAGCTGAATGGAGCTGATGCATGCGTCATGTTCGTGAACGGGCGCTGTCAGTTGGGACTGGTCATCTCTTAGCTGCCACGGTTTATTTTAATTACTTTGTTTTTAAATTGTTGATAGTTATAATCTTTTACTCTGGACGCTCTTAATGTGCACGTCTTTCTACATCGTTCTCACATATATGTATAATCTCAACATGAATGATGTAACCAAGATCTTGTAACAATATTTTGATTGAAAATAGTGTCCATGGAGTTTCTTGCCCATTCTTCTCCATAGAGATCTACGCTTTGGAATGGGCAACTACAGTACTTTCACAAGTTATTATGCCTTGTGTCTGTGACCGTAGCTTCGCCTTTGTTTTTCTGACTTTCAAAAGTGCCTGCGAAGGTCTAATTGAAATAAACGCTTTGAGTTTGAGTTTGAGTGCAGGTTCAATATTTATTTAACATTAAAAACTATTCATCCTAATTCAATGTCCATCATTCATCATGCATAAGACATTCATTCACATAGTCAGATTTAAACAAATTAAATAATACATTGATTTCATGTTAATTAAATTATTCAGTCATTAGCACAGCTTATCTGAAGGTGCAGTCACCAGTATTTTTGTCATTAAAAAAGTAGTTTATTGAGTAGTAGGCTTTAGTTATCAAGAATTTCTTTAGTTTTTTTTTTTTAAACAATATAAGATTACACTGCTTTTTACATAATTTGGATGTTTATTATAATTTTTTACACCAATCCTAAGTATACCCGTTTTATACTTAACTGTCCTACACTTAATTCCGCTTAATATATTTTGGTACCGTACATTTCTCAATGTGTCATAATTATTTAGATCGCGATTTATCATTACGGCAGCTTCACAAATGTATAGGGAAGGTGAAGTCAAAATGTGTAATCTTGTAAACTCTGTTCTACATGAATCGGTCTGTTTAAGCCCACATATACTTCTCACACACTTTTTTTGGGCCCTTGGGCATGTTCTCTGTTCGTCGAATTACCCCAGAAAAGAATAATATTATATTTTCTTAACATGTAAAGGGCGCATGAAAATTGGTTTAATTTTATGCACACAATTATGATCAACCTGCATTTTCCAACTTAGAATCAGATCTTTATTTGCTTTGATGTAAGTAGGTACAGATAGATCAGAGTCAATATGAATACCGAGGAACTTGGTGTTTCTAACTTATTTTAATTGTTCGCCATATTAGTGTATATGTAGTGTTTATTTTTATTTATGAAAGTCATATAATTTGTTTTTTCAATATTTATTTTAAGATGTTTAGATTCAACCATTTTATAATATCTTCAAGTGATTTGTTAATGTTAGTTTCAAAATTATCTTTGTCTTGGTCCGTAAAAAATGCTGTACTATCACTTGCAAATAATATAATTTCCTGTTTTATAATTTTCGGTAGATCGTTTATGTAGATTATAAACAAAAGAGGGCCAAAAACTTCCTTGGGACACTCCATACAGAATAGTTCTAGGATTTGACATATATGTTTGCTCCACCTTATTATCATTTGTTATTCTTGTTACTTGTGTTAATTGAAATCTGTTTGATAAATATGATTTTATAAGATTTAGTGCATTTTCTCTTACCCCATATTTTTCTAGTTTGTTCTAGAGTATTTGATGATCCACGTGATCAAAGGCCTTTGACATGTCCATCAAAATCGCACCTACGAGCAACATTGCTTCTTATCTAGTCCTGTCATTTCATTCCTTAAAAACTTAAAAAGAGTGCTGCTGGTAGATCTGTTTTTTACGAAACCCGAATTCTGCAAATATATTCTTAGCTTCAAAGTAGTTATGCAAATTATTATAAATTACTCTTTCAAATATTTTTGCGAAGACTGATATTAACGCGATAGGTCTGTAAAATTTCATCTTTTCTTTGTCTTCTTTTTTAAATTTAGGATTTATAGCCGTTTAAACCGTTTGAGATGAGATGCGATACACTTTTTATTATTTTCGTGTTAATACTATCGTACCCTGTACTATTGGTATTTTTAAGCTTTTTTATAATTTGGTCTACATCAAGTGGGTTCTTTGGTTTCATGAAAATTGAATTGGAGTTATTGTATGTCAGTGTTTTTAGATCTATATTATTATCCCTAGGTTTCAGTTTTATATCGTCAATAAAAGAGTTGTTAAATGACTGAGCTATTTCTGTCGGCTTTGTAACTATTCTGTCGTTTACTTTTATTTGGCTTATTTCCTCTCTAAGTGATACTGTTTTGTTATTATTTATAATTTTCCACATTGCTTTACCTTTGTTGGTTGCTGAATTCATTTAGTATTTGTTTTGTTATTTTTTGTGTATTTTTAATTATAGTTCGTAGTCTCTTTGTATATACTTTATAGTAAATTTTGTCTTTCGGATTTGACGTTAGCCTTTACTTCCATAACAATTGACGTTTTCTTTTTGAGCATAACCTTTTACCCTTGCTTAGCCATTTTGGCTTCTTAGAAATTTGTATTTTTACTCATATTATAGGAAAACACAGATCGTAAAATAATTTAAATAGATTGAAATTAAAAGTATTGTAAGCTATTTCAGGATCTTTACTTGAGTAACAGTCTGTAAAACTGAGACTCTTAATGCATTTGATAAATGTTTCAGTGTTTTCTTCACAATAATCTCGTTTATATTTATACCAGTATTCAATGTTGTAGTTTTTCTTTACGGGGCACCTTAACAATTGTGCTGTATGATCTGACAACGAAAGTTCAAGAACAGTTGATTTGGCTCCCCTAATGTTATGTGCCTAATGTTATACTTAACATAGTCGGTTGATGAATGTTTAATTTCAAATTATAACTCGCTAATAATTGTTTGAATTGTTGCGATACTTTCTTACTTTTTGAAATTTCCATGTTGAAGTCACCGCACAATAACTTTTTTGTTAGAATAACCTATTTTCGCCCTTTTTACCCTTGTTCCCTTGTGTAATTTTACGTGTATTGTGACGGCTCTTTGAGACGGAGTGTCGTCATCACAATTTACCATAGCTCTTACTTTGCCTTCCTCACATAAAAATTCTTTGAGTACAGTCGCTGGCGTTTTATTTGAAATTTCAACAAGTTCGGTATCAGCATCGTCTTCTCTATGGCACACTTGAGTATCATTTGAGTGTTCAAAACAATTGACTAAAAACAAAAATTTGTTAGCCAACACTTGTAATAAGATTAATAGTTTATCAATGCTTTTTCAATTTTGATCTTTTGTAGTTTCAAAAAGATGGGTGTTATTTGTTTCTGTAGAGCAGACGGTCAAATTTAAATTGGTCGCATAAGTGGCAATCATTTAAATGATTTTATGGCTCTCGCCACAAGATAGGAACTGCTAAAGGCATTTTTTTTGCTAACCTTTGATCCTCTTTGAAATTCCCATGTAACAAGAAATATAACACATTTGAGTTGCTCACGACTTTTCAAGATCTACAATTTGTCACTACATAAAATCTACTCATGTAACAAAATTTAGTTGGTGGATTTTAACAACAACTTCTTTGATCACTAGTCATGTTTTTATGCATAAAAAGTCTGTATAACTGAACTTGATATTATAACACAAAAAACTTGAAAAAAACGTTATATTTTGAATAATCTATCGCACCAAAAACATTTTGTAAAAAACTAGCCAAGTCTCGATGGAGCTGCTTGTTTATCTCTAAAAAGTAATGAAATCTAGACAAAGTCGTGCCAAGTCTAAGGTTCCTTACTGCGATTTCTTTATTATTATAGTTAATGTTTTGTGACTTGGCCGTTGAACATTCTTTATACGTTAGTGGGTACAAGTCAATTTTGTTTACACGTAATGTTATAACATTTAACTAACATGAAACTACCTATGTTTACGTGTATTGTGACGGCTCTTCGAGACGGAGTGTCATCATCAGCATTTACCGTAGCCGTTACTTTGCCTTCCTCACATATAAATTATTTGAGTGCAATCGCTGGCGCTTTATTTGAAATTTCAACAAGTTTGGTGTAAGCATCGTCTTCTCTATGGCCACACTTGAGTTCCATTTGAGTGTTCAAAACAATTGACTAAAAACAAAGTTTTGTTTGCCACCACTTTTAATAAGATTTATTCAAATTCATTTATTGTTTCTCACAGGTGAAATACCCTACGATTATTACCTAAAGACTCGCTGTAACATATCTATAAGGTGTACAATATTTAGTGCAGGTTCAATATTTATTCAACATTAAAAACTATTCATCCTAATTCAATGTCCATCATTCATCATGCTTAAGACATTCATTCACATAGTCAGATTTAAACAAATTATTCAATTACAGTCATTAGCACAGCGTATCTGAAGGTGCAGTCACCAGTATGTTTGTCATTAAAAAAGTAATTTATTGAGTAGTAGGCTTTAGTTATCGAGAATTTCTTTAGTTTTTTTTTTTTAAACAATATAAGATTACACTGCTTTTTACATAATTTGGATGTTTATTATATTTTTTTACACCAATCCTTAGTATACTCGTTTTATACTTAACTGTTCTACACTTAATTCTGCTTAATATATTTTGGTACCGTACATTTCTCAATGTGTCATAATTATTTAGATCGCGATTTATAATTACGGCTGCTTCACAAATGTATAGGGAAGGTGAAGTCAAAATGTGTAATCTTGTAAACTCTGTTCTACATGAATCGGTCTGTTTAAGCCCACATATACTTCTCACACACTTTTTTTGGGCCCTTGGGCATGTTCTCTGTTCGTCGAATTACCCCAGAAAAGAATAATATTATATTTTCTTAACATGTAAAGGGCGCATGAAAATTGGTTTAATTTTTGCACACAATTATGATCAACCTGCATTTTCCAATTTAGAATCAGATCTTTATTTGCTTTGATGTACGTACAGATAGATCAGAGTCAATATGAATACCAAGGAACTTGTTGTTGCTAACTTATTTTAATTGTTCGCCATATTAGTGTAAATGTAGTGTTTATTTTTATTTGTGAAAGTCATATAAATTTTTTTTCAATCTTTATTTTAAGAGTGTTTACATTTAACCATTTTATAATATCTTCAAGTGATTTGTTAATGTTAGTTTCAAAATTATCTTTATCTTGGTTCATATATATTATCTGCAAATAATACAATTTCCTGTTCTAAAATTTTCGGTAGATCGTTTATGTAGATGATAAACAAAAGAGGTCCAAGAATACTTCCTTGGGGCACTCCATACAGAATAGTTCTAGGATCTGACATGTATGTTTGCTCCACCTTTTTATCATTTGTTATTCTTGTTAGTTGTTACTTGAGATCTGTTTGATAAATATGATTTTATAAGATTTAGTGCGTTTCCTCTTACCCCATATTTTTCTAGATTGTTCAAGAGTATTTACAAGAGTATCCACGTAAAAAAAAAACATTACATTAATTTTAGTTGAAACCACCTCGCTTAATCTTAGTTATGAAAGATTATGTGCGAGTGAAGCGTCTCGCTTGTTTACATTAAAATATATTTATAAAAAAACTTCGTGATAAAATTATTTATTTATTTGTGAGAGATGGAGGGGAGGCACTTTGTTTTGATCCACTGTAAGATAATATTTTATTATTCGTTTGATTTGCAAAGTTGTCTTTGATTTTAATTTATTAGTTAGTTGCTTAGGGAGTTTATTCAACAAGTAAGGTAACAAGTACCTCCAGGTCCTTCTTCCATATTCATTGTTACATTTCGGCAGATTATATAATGGTAGGTATTCTAAACATCTTATGTTGTTGGGCCTTATTTTTTTACTAATTTTATCAATTTCGTTAGCATATTGTGATACTATAGCTAGTTTTACTTTGTCAAAGACATTTAATATTTTACAATATTCAAATAATTGTTGATAGTTGTCTTTAAATTTAAGCTTTATTTTATATGGAACTATAATTTTTAACATCCTAATTTGTATGTCATATATTTTTTGTAAGTATGTTTTATATGTTTTATCATAGCTAGCTATACCATATCCGATAATTGAATCTGCTAGTGCTAAATACATTAGTCTTTTGGTTCTGTATGGTAATTTATGCCTCAATATGCTTAGTTTTGCCAATATTGACCTGAGTTTGTTACAAACATAATCGACATGGGGACCCCAATTAAATTTGTTATCAATTTTAAGACCTAGATAAAAGCCTTCCTTTATTACTTCAAGTTGGTTACAATTACACACTGGTGGACACTGGTGCAAGCACTCATGTTCGTGGGCCACGACTTTCGGTATGCTATTTACTTTGATGTATGGCGAGTGAATATGTAATAGTTTAGTTTTCTGATAGTTAAGTGATAATCTGACATCGTGTGCCCACTTACATAGAGTGGTAAATTCTTTTTGTATCAGGTTTTCTGCAGTTTCAAAGTTTCGGTGTGCTACAATTATACATGTATCATCAGCAAACTGGTACACAGAGCCATTCTGAAATATCTTACACATGTCATTTACGTAAAGTAGGTATTCTGTGGGCCCTAAAATTGAACCTTGCGCCGTTCCGTATAAGGTTGCTATTTTGTTGCTGTGCTGCCCTGCTATATTTACTGTGTTGTATCTGTTTGAATTATAGTTTTGGAACCATTCCAGCAATGGGCCCTGTATACCATTCTGCTGCATTTTTTCAAAAAGCGTTTTGTAATCAAGCACATCAAATGCTTTGCTAAAATCAACCATAACAACTAGAACATGTTTTTTTTCATCCAGGTAATTACAAATTTCATCAGTGAACAATGACAGTAATTATGAAGTACTTTTATTTTTTTGGATGCCAAATTGTTTTTCGTGAATGATATCATTTCTTGAAAGAAAGTCGTTTATTGATTTACCAAGGCATTTTTCTATAATTTTGTCAGTGCAAGGAAGTACAGTAATAGGTCTGTAATTGTTAGTATCTGTGTATTTGCCTTTTTTATGTATAGGTCGTACTATACCTATTTTAAGTTTATCTGGATAAGTACGGCTAGATAAACAGGCATTTACCAAGTGAGTGAGAACGGGGGTTATTTCGTTGGATATATATTTTAGGTCTCTTGCTCATATTTGATCAATGCCTGGGCTTTTTCGGTCATCAATTGATTTTAATATTTTGTGTACGGTTTCTTCTTCTATTTTGTTAATATATATAGTGACAATAGGTTCATTTATATACGACTCTCTATCAAGCAATGGCTCCTCCCAATTACATATAACTTTTTTCACATTCGACTCAAAATCACACGCAAATTTGTTGGCTAATAATTTAGAGTTAAGTCTAAATGATTTTATTAAAATATCGTTTAATGCTTTCATTCTATTCTGCCAGTAAGCCTGTTGATAATTGACCATATTTTTTTCGAAATTTTAAAGTTGTTAATTATTTATTTTTTAATACAATTGTTTTTAGCTTTATTCATTAATTTATTTGTTTTATTTCTATACCTATTATAAATCTGACTATTTTTTTGTTGTTTACATCTTTTTCCGAATTTCTAATAATTCTTTCTTTTTCTTAGACAAATAATTTAATTTGTCACGTATCCATTTACATTGACTTCTTTTGTTTATCTTAATTTTAACATTTTCCCGACACTTATTATACACAGACTCAAACCTAAGACTTATGTGATTGAATATTTCGTTGGGATCGGTAATATTATATACGGGTGATCAGTTAATACTAAACAGTTCTTCTTTTAATTTTGTGTCATTCAATTTACTAATCGTTTGGTATTGACTCGTAGCCCGGACACTTGTTATCGCCAAACCGGTTATAAAGTGATTCGCCAGCGCATATTGAACAACTGCTGACCTAATATTAAATTGACTGTTATACATTTTAAATGGTTTACAATCGTCACGGATAAATATATGATCAATACATGTTCTAGATATGCCTTTGGAACTCTTAGCTATTCTAGTAAAGTTTTTAATACAACACTCAAACCCGAACTCACATAGATTGTTCATATATTTATTTGTAACGGGATTAGTATCTTTAATATTTATGTTAGTGTCTCCCACTAGTATACAATTAGAATTTCCTTGTAAATTAGATAAAACCTGCGCCAGTTGACACACAAATTTACACTTATTACGTGATCAAAGGCCTTTGACATGTCCATAAAAATCGCAGTTACGAGCAACAATTCTTGTTATCCAGTCCTGTCATTACATTCCTTAAAAACTTAAAAAGGGCGCTGCTAGTAGATCTGTTTTTACGAAACCCGAATTGTTCATCTGCAAATATATCCTTAGCTTCAAAGTAGTTACACAAGTTATTATAAATTACTCTTTCAAATATTTTTGCGAAGACTGGTATTAACGCGATAGGTCTGTAAAATTTCATCTTTTCTGTGTCTTCTTTTTTTTAAATATAGGATTTTTAACCGTTAATTTCAGTTTCGAAGGAAACACACCGTGTTCAAGGCACAGATTTATAATGTGGCCAAGTACTGAAGCGATGAGATGCGATACACTTTTAACTATTTTCGTGTTAATACTATCGTACCCTGTACTATTGGTATTTTTAAGCCTATTTATAATTTGGTCTACATCAAATAGGTTCGTCGGTTTCATGAAAATTGAATTGGAGTTATTGTATGTCAGTGTTTTTAGATCTATATTATTATCCCTAGGTTTCGGTTTTATATCGTCAGTAAATAAGTTGTCAAATGACTGAGCTATTTCTGTCGGTTTTGTAACTATTCTGTCATTTACTTTTATTTGGCTTATTTCTATGATGACACTATTTTGTTATTGTTATAATTTTCCAAATTTCTTTACCTTTGTTGGTTGCTGAATTAATGTAGTATTTGTTTTGTGTTTCTCTTAATTATAGTTCGTAGTCTCTTTGTATATTCTTTATAGTAAATTTTGTCTTTCAGTTTTGACGTTAGCCTATGCTTCCATAACAATTGACGTTTTCTTTTTGAGCATAACCTTATACCCTTGCTTAGCCATTTTGGCTTCTTAGAAATTGGTATTTGTATTCGCATTATAGGAAAACACAGATCGTAAAATAATTTAAACAGATCTAAAAAAGTATTGTAAGGTATTTCTGGGTCTTTACTTGAGTAACAGTCTGTAAAACTGAGACTCTTAATGTATTTGATCAATGTTTCAGGGTTTTCTTCACAATAATCTCGTTTATATTTATACCAGTATTCAATGTTGTAGTTTTCTTTACGGTGCATCCTAACAACTGTGCTGTATGATCTGACAACGAAAGTTCGAGAAAAGTTGATTTGGCTTCCCTAATGTTATGTGCTATATTATCAATGCATGTCATGCTACTTAACCTAGTCGATTGATGAATGGTTAATTTAAAATTATAACTCGCTAATAGTTGTTTGAATTGTTGCGATACTTTGTTACTTTTTGAAATGTCTATGTTGAAGTCACCGCACAATAACTTTTGTTAGAATAACCTATTTTCGTTAGTAATTCTGCTAGTCTAGTAAAGAATACGTCAATTTGGTAATTAACGCATAATATTAAAATTCTTTGATCAGTAAGTTCGATGCAACTTTTAAATTTATGTCTAGATTTTAACAATATACATGATCCCCATTTCGATTTCTACGTGAAAAATTATCCCATAGTAGGAAATTGAGCAGTTTGAGTAGTTTGGTGTCTTCAATAGAATGTTATGTTCAGTAATGCATATAATGTCAATTGGATTATTATCATTATTATTTCCCAATGAGTATAAATGTGCGGTAAGCTCATCTAATTTAGTTATTAAACCGTTATTTAATGTATTGGTGAAGAATATTTACATTTTTAAAGACGAAAAAAAACTATTACTGGTTGGAGAGTGTTCCTTTTCTAGGTCAATAATTTCTGTCTGAATGCATTTATCAACAAAGGTAGTAATAATATTAGTAGCGTCAGACTTTTCCCTGACATAACTGTCATAATTTTGTTTATATACCTTGCTTAAGATTTCTTTTAATATTAATTGTGTGATGATAAAAAGCGATACTTTGGTACATAAGATGAGAAATTCATGTCCACGTTTTGTGTGATTGTAGTGACAACAGATAAATTTAATTTCATAATTCAACTTTCTTTCGTTTAGATAAGTGTTAAATAGAATTCAGAGATCATAACATTAGTATTTCTGGTATTTTTTAAAAAGTTACTAAGACAGAGTTGAGTTTCTTCCGGATTTTTGTCATTTATACCTCCTAAAACAATTACAAAGTCGTTTTATTTACTTTACTTATTTCAGCTTTTTCTGTTACTTCCTTTAAGGATGCTCCTGGTTTCCAGAAACACTTGACCTGATAATCTTTACCGATGGGTCTTTGCCATTTTTTTTTTAATATAGCGTCCCTGCTGATCCGCAATTAGGATCACGTTTTTCTTATTTATTTCAAAGCATTTCGTATTTTTTTTCTCATTTCTAAGTTTATTTTCTTGTACAGTTTGAACTTGAATGGCAGTCTTACACGAGGTTATATTCAACTCAGTTTCATGGCATTGCTCAGGCTCTGATGTATTGACGTTTTCTACAAACTTTGATACCCTATTCTGTTGTGAAGTTTCTGTTAGCATATTTGCCTGCGTGGCGATTTTGGTGAGCTAAACTAGTGCTTGTAGTCGGGTCTAAGCCTAATTTATTTACTTTTTCATTTTGAGTAGGTATATGTTGTGGATAATGATTTCTCTTCGTAAAGTAATACATTGCATTTAGTATTCCGTACAGTTGTCGCAGTACATTGCTGCACATTTGTCGCAGGCGTACCTTTGTTTTGGTTGGTTTTACGTTTGCGCCCCGAACGAGGAGTCAAATTATTATTATCGGTGTACGAAATAAAATGCGTGTGAACTTTAAACTTATGGAGTTTATTGTAAATTTATAAATACAGTCGAGAGGCAAACCGTTTCACGTAGCAATCAGAGAAGAAGCAAAATGTATTGCCACAACACAAAGGATGTTGGCACAAAATAAAGAGTTGCAAACTTATTAACTAAAATTAATACTATTTTCGTTAACACTAAAAATAATAAATCTATATGTTTAGACTGTCCTAAACAATCGGTCGTATTTATTTCCTTGTAGGCATTTACTATTTTAATGTATTTTTGTACGTCTGTTTTTAGTCTAAAGTTTTCAGAATTTAAATTTTCTGTTTCCTGATGCGCGCTTTGTAAATCATTGGACATCTGTTTAATTTTCCCCTGTAGATCGATTATCGTTTGGCTGGTATTTAATGAGGTATTTGGTAGACTCATCATGGTCGCATCGAAAAGAGCGGAACTATCTGCACTCATGTCACGTAATGAACTTGTTCTAAATAATTTGCAGCTGCAGTGGGTTACGTTTTCATCCATATTAATTTTTGTAGTAAAGTTCCATAAAGTTTTAAATTTTCTACGAAGTAGTATAATTTATTTTCAACTATGGTATCACTATCCAAAAGGTTTTTGCCCTCTGGCGGCTAGTACCTGTCCTCTTTCGCACACGTTACAAAATTTATTTGGTGGATTTTTACAACACCTTCTTTGGTCACTACTCATATTTTTATGCATTAAAAGTCTGTATAACTTAACTTTATATAATAACACAAAAAAACAAGAAGAAACGAAATATTTTGAATAATCTGTTGTGAGGACTTGTGTACAGTAGGCTCATTCTAGTGGAATTATGAAATTTGAAATAAAACTGATATTAGACCTGTTACAACACTTTGATGACTTGATGTGTGAAAGTTGAGGGTAGTGCAACAAAAATATATGATTACTGTTCTGGTTGTAACACCCTTGTTCCCTTGTGTAATTTTACATGTATTGTGACGGCTCTTCGAGATGGAGTATCATCACCAGCATTTACCGTAGCCGTTACTTTGCCTTCCTCACATATCAATTCTTTGAGTTCAGTTGCTGGCGCTTTATTTGAAATTTCAACAGGTTCGATTTAAGCATCGTCTTCTCTATGGCACACTTGAGTACCATTTGAGTGTTCAAAACAATTGACTAAAAACAAAGATTTGTTTGCCACCACTTTTAATAAGATTAATAGTTTATCAATGCTTTTGAAATTTTTAACTTTTAAAGTTTCACAAAGATTGGTGTTAGTTGTATTTGTAGAGCAGGCGGTTAAATAAAAATTGGTATCAAAAATGGCTACCTTTAAAACGATTAGAAGGCTTTCGCCACAAGATAGGGACTGCTAAAGAGTTATAAGTCGAGCTACACGATAACTGACAAATGCTTGCACTGACTGGACAGGTCCACTCAAATCTGTGTGGTTCTTTCTTCAAGAGACCATCTCGACACTAATCTGCATAGTCCTCATGTGAGTTAACCAAGATTATGTCTGGACTTTAAAAGAGACTATGACCTCTGAGTTTGTTTCGGCTGTTTCTTCTCAGAGTAGTCAGGTACGAAACACCGGCCCCATCTAGATTAAAAAAAAGAGACGTGTAAAAGTGTTTTTAAAAACCTATTTGCAAAATAAACATCATTTATCATTAAAGGCAATTTCTTTTGTTAGCCTTTGATCCACTTCGAAAGTCCCATGTAACAAGAAATATAACACATTTGAGGTGCCCACGACATTTAAAGATCTCCAATCCTAAATCCGAAATAGGAGAAGTAAGCTACTCTTATCTCTTTCGTATTTTTTTAGATTTGTTATTAAATGATAAATGATGTTTATTAAATGAAGGCACACGTTACAACATTTATTTGGTGGATTTTTACAACACCTGCGTTGATCACAAGGCTTAGTTTTATGCATAGAAAGTACTTATACCTTAACTTGATATTATAACACAAAAACATGAAGAAACGATATATTTTGAAAAATCTGTTGTGAGGACTTGAGTACAGTAGGTTCATTCTAGCGAAATTAACAAGTTCAATAATCAAGTTTCATAATTTCGCGCACATCAAGTCATCAAAGTGTTGTAACAGGTTATAACACTTTGATGACTTGATGTGTGAAAGTTGAGGGTAGTGCAACAAAAATATATGATTACTGTTCTGGTTGTAAAGCCCTTGTTCCCTTGTGTACTTTTACGTGTATTGTGACGGCTCTTCGCGACCGAGTGTCATCATCAGTATTGACCGTAGTTGTTACTTTGCCTTCCTCACATATAATTTTTTTAGAGTACAATCGATGGCGTTTTATTTGAAATTTCATTTCAACAAGTTCGGTATAAGCATCGTTTTCTCTATGGCACACTTGAGTACCAATTGTGTGTTCAAAACAATTGACTAAAAACAAAGATTTGTTTGCCACCACTTTTAATAAGATTAATAGTTTATCAATGCTTTTTCAATTTTGATCTTTTTAACCGACTTCAAAAAGGAGGAGGTTCTCAATTCGTCGGAATCTTTTATTTTGTTATGTATGTTCCCCGATTACTCGAAGATGGCTGGACCGATTTGGATTATTTTTATTCAGTTTGAAAGGGAATACTTCCCAGGTGGTCTCATGATCATCAATTCCGGATCTGATCATGTGATCTTGGAGAAATTTTATAGGCACACTTGAAGCGATTTGGGTAGTTTATGGAAGAGTACTTTCTCGGAGTGGTCCCATTTCAATTTGGTGAAGATCTGATGAAGAACTTCAAAGATAGGCAACGGAACTCCTCAATAATTTATAGCAAACGGACTGTGATTTCTGAAATCTCATGTTTGTCTATTGTTTACACCAGTTCATAACATAACATCACGCCGGTACGCTGTGAAGGGGTAAGTACACGTGAACCACTAAAAAGTGAAAAATAAAAAACTATTTTGCAAAAAATTAAACCAACTTCATAAACACAAAATAGTAAAAAAATACTTTAGCTTCAGAAGTCGGTGACAAAAAAACAAAAGCAAACTAGCAAAAGTCACCAACTTCTGAAGCTAAAGTTATTTTTTACTATTTTGTGTTTTTGAAGTTGGTTTAATTTTTTTATAGTTTCAAAAAGATGGGTGTTATTTGTTATTGTAGAGCAGACGGTCAAATTTAAATTGGTCGCAAAAATGGCAATCATTTAAATGATTATAAGGCTCTCGCCACAAGATAGGAACTGCTAAAGGCAATTTCTTTTGCTAACCTTCGATCCTCCTCGAAAGTCCCATGTAACAAGAAATATAACACATTTGAGGTGCCCACGATTTGTCAAGATCTCCAATCCTAAATCCAAAATAAAAGCAGTGACCTGCTTTTATCTCTTTCGTATTTTTTTTTAGATTTGTCGCTACATAAAATCCGCACACGTTACAAAATTTATTTGGTGGATTTTTACAACACCTTCTTTGGTCACTACTTATATTTTTTTGCATTAAAAGTCTGTATAACTTAACTTGATATCATAACACAAAAAAAAAACTTGAAGAAACGTAATATTTTGAATAATCTATTGTGAGGACTTGTGTACAGTAGGCTCATTCGAGCGCAATTATGAAACTTGAAACAAAACTGATATCAGACTTGTTACAATACTTTAATGACTTGATGTGTGAAAGGTGAGGGTAGTGCAGCAAAAATAAATGATTACTGTTCTGGTTGTCAAACCCTTGTTCCCTTGTGTAATTTTACGTGTATTGTGATGGCTCGTCGCGACCGAGAGTCATCATCAGTATTTACCTTAGCTGTTACTTTGCCTTCCTCACATAAAAATTCTTTAGAATACAATCGCTGGCGCTTTATTTGAAATTTCAATTTCAATAAGTTCGGTATAAGCATCATCTTCTCTATGGCACATTTGAGTACCATTTGAGTGTTCAAAACAATTAACTAAAAATAAAGATTTGTTTGCCACCACGTTTATTAATAAGATTAATAGTTTATCAATGCTTTTTCAATTTTGATCTTTTGTAGTTTCAAAAAGATGGGTGTTATTTGTTATTGTAGAACAGACGGTAAAATTTAAATTGGTCGCAAAAATGGCAATCATTTAAATGATTGTATGGCTCTCGCCACAAGATAGGTACTGCTAAAGGCAATTTCTTTTGCTAACCGATCCTCTTCGAAATTCCCATGTAACAAGAAATATAACACATTTGAGTTGCCCACGACTTTTCAAGATCTACAATTTGTCACTACATAAAATCTGCTCATGTAACAAAATTTAGTTGGTGAATTTTTACACCTTCTTTGATCACTAGTCATGTTTTTATGCATAAAAAGTCTGTATAACTGAACTTGATATTATAACACAAAAAACTTGAAAAAACGTTATATTTTGAATAATCTATCCCACCAAAAACATTCTGTAAAAAACTAGCCAAGTCTCGATGGAGCTGCTTGTTTATCTCTAAAAAGTAATAAAATCTAGACAAAGTCGTGCCAAGTCTAAGGTTCCTTACTGCGATTTCTTTATTATTATAGTAAATGTTTTGTGACTTGGCCGTTGAACATTCTTTATACGTTAGTGGGTACAAGTCAATTTTGTTTACACGTAATGTTATATCTGTTGTAACTACCTATGTTTACGTGTATTGTGACGGCTTTTCGAGACGGAGTGTCATCATCAGCATTTACCGTAGCCGTTACTTTGCCTTCTTCACATATAAATTATTTGAGTACAATCGCTGGCGCTTTATTTGAAATTTCAACAATTTCGGTTTAAGCCTCGTCTTCTCTATGGCACACTTGAGTAGCGTTTGAGTGTTCAAAACAATTGAATAGAAATAAAGATTTGTTTGCCACCACTTGTAATAAGATTAATAGTTTATCAATGCTTTTTAAATTTTTATCTTTTATATATATTTTATATATAGTTTCACAAAGATGGGTGTTAGTTGGTTTTGTAGAGCAGGCTGTGAAATTTAAATTAGTAGAAATTTAAACTAACTGTCAAATAAACAAAATGCAAATGCAATGTTTGTAATCATTAAAATGTTATTTATTAAAATCTAAAAGTAACAATATTAAGGAAATTAAATTTAAAAAAAAATGCATGAAAATCTCACAAAAGGTTGAACCGGATCTGTCACGGATCAGAGCGGGCGATTTTACTTTTTCATTTTTTTTTATTACTTGATTATTGCAATTCCCATACCCTATTAGCGCATGAAAATACCCCCACAGATAGCAAATATAGCGATAATACCCCCTGAAAACTCTATTTTACCACTTATTTTAGGGTTTTAAATCTTAATCTCAAACCTAATGCCGAAAGCCCTCCAGGTGGGTTCACTTTTGCGCAAACGTAATGCCACGGACCCACCTGGAGGGTCCACTTGCAATATGTATGGTGGGATGGCACATGCGCACTATGAAACGGGGGTGGACTCGAATGTGTTAACTTGATATTATAACACAAAAATACTTAATGAAACGTAATATTTTGAATAATCTATTGTGAGGACTTGTGTACAGTAGGTTCATTCTAGCGAAAATATGAAACTTGAAATAAAACTGATACTAGACCTGTTACAACACTTTAATGACTTGACGTGTGAAAGGTGAGGGTAGTGCAACAAATATATATGATTATGATAATATATGTTAAACCCTTGTTCCCTTGTGTAATTTAAGTCTATTCTGATGGCTCTTCGAGATGGAGTGTCATCATCAGCATTTACCGTAGCCGCTACTTTGCCTTCCTCAGATATAATATCTTTGAGTACAGTCGCTGGCGCTTTATTTGAAATTTCAACAAGTTCGGTGTAAGCACCGTCTTCTCTATGGCTCACTTGAGTACCATTTGAGTGTTCAAAACAATTGACTTAAAACAAAGATTTGTTTGCCACCACTTTTAATAAGATTAATAGTTTATCAATGCTTTTTAAATTTTGATCTTTTATAGTTCTTGGGAATCATACCCAACACAAAGCGGACGGCGCATGCAGGCGGCGTGACTGTTGGGATTCACACCTAACGTACGCGCAGCCGGCACGTGCAGGCGACGTGACCTAATTTAGTTTATTTACAAATATCAATAGCATATCTAAAAAGATTTACACACAATTGTCGAAACAAAACCAACAAATGTAGTGGTCCATTGTCAGTTGTCGAACATAAAAATTCTTAAAATTTATTCTTGATCAAGGTTCAGTTGGAAATGTTCCTGACGAATATGCTATTCTTAAAACAGCGAAAACATTGCATAAAAAGAATAGACTTAGTTCCTTGTCTCCGTTTGTAGACCCCAATGACCTATTACGTGTCGGTGGTAGATTGGATAATTCCCCATACATGTACGATGCAAGGCATCCTATCTTATTGTGTAGTAAGCATCATTTTACTAAGACACTCTTTGAGCATCTACATTTAATTTATTTACAGGCTGGTACCCAGCTCATATTAGCGAACGCTAGGCAAACTTATTGGCCCTTGGGTGGCAGAAACTTAGGCAAAGCCAAAGCCATTGTAAATAAGTGTGTCCGATGTTGCCGGTACAAGGCGGAATCGGTGAAACCCATTATGGGACAGTTACCGACAACTCGAACTTAGTTAGAGTACCCTTTCTTACATTGTAGTGTTGATTACGCAGAGCCAGTGATGATCGTGGACACGAAAGGCAGAGGTTGCAGACTTATCGAATCATTTTTGGCAATCTTCATCTGTAACTCGACAAAAGCCTGTCATACCGAGCTCGTTACTGCACTAACTACAAGGGCGGATCCATGGACTGGAAAAAAATATAATTATAATTTTAATATTTTCTGTTTCTTTTTTATAAATTATTAAGCATTTTATTTTAATCTCATTGTTAAAAATACAATACATACTTTGTATGATGGCAAATACATTCGCGAACGAACGCATAATACAACTACATTACGACTACGATAGGTATGCTGTTAATATAAATAGACATGGTATTGTACCTATAATGCACCAGATCTTTCATTGTGAATAGATCCTACCGCGCAGTTTGGCCGCGCTTCTTGTCATCCGATCTGTAATGTTGTGACAGTGACACCCGCGCCCTGCGCTTTGTTATAGTTCTGTTTATAGCTTGGTATCTACTAGAGGCAGCCCAGGGTCGAGCGGCTGCCTCGCTCCGAGGCCGCGCAAGTGGAGACGCTGCTCAACCTGAGGCACGCCCGCCGCGACTCGAGGCAAATTCGTCGCCGCGGGTTGAGCCGTATTTTGTTGGTTTTTTTGCCTTGCTCAAAGGAGACGAGCGTGTCGCCTCGGATCGCAATGCACAACGAAACTGCTGTTAAACTGATAAAATTATATGAGGTTCACCGTTTTCTCTGGGATCCGGTCGATGTTTCCTCTTTATTTTTTTATTGCTTCCTCTTTTTTTAATTATAGTTATTGCTATTATTAAATCAGCAGCTACTCGACGCGCGTCTGGTGCCATCGCGTTTTGGCTTTAAACTGCGCACGTTGCGGACCAAGCTATGGCGACTCGCCTCGAGCTGATCCACAACGTGCCTCGAGTCTTTGCCTCAGAGCGAGCAGCCTCAAACTGAGGCTGTTTGCTTAAGTCGAGGCTGCTCGACCCAAGTTTGCTTCTAGTGGATACCCGATTACCCGGCTTATGTCTAACGTCTCCAAAAATTGACCACTCTGTAAAAAGAGACAGAGCGATGATGCGGCCAATACCTGGGGCAAACCGTGGCCGCTCCATTGTTTTGTCTCTCTCGCACTTCATGGTCAATTTTATTTGACATTCGGATGGGGAAGGCACAGCTCATGCTCTATGTCTATGGACTAAACTAACCTAACCTCCTTCAAAGAGAATGGACAGAGCGTTAGCTTCCCAAAAGTGACCACTCTGTAGAAAGAGTCAGAGCGATGGTGCGGCCAATACCTGGGGCAAACCATGACCGCTCCATTGCTGTCTCTCTCGCATTTCATGGTCAATTTTATTTGACATTTGGCCAGGTTAAATATAATAACATCATTGCATTTGGTTAGGAAAGGCTCAGTTCATGCTCTATGTCTAGATGCTTCAATCTTCATTCTCGTAGCCGTTACAAAAGTCGTTACACGTTACAAAGATTACTAAAGACCTAAGAGAAAAATTGATTTAGTTATTTTATTAAGTAAATTTATTTTGACGTACTGGTAATAAAACACTTTCTTCTGAATTTGAATTATTACTGTAATCAAATTCGAGCCTCTCATAACTAGATCACAACTATGTGACCCCCCCTTGACATGAAAGCTGGATCCGCCCTTGACTAACTATAAGTGATGCTTATTTAGCCACTCTTAATCGTTTTGTGTCACGTCGTGGGAAAACGCAAACTATTACTTCCGATAACGGCACCAACTTTGTCGGCACTTACAATGAGCTATCAAAGTTTCTTTGAGGCTCACATAGCTCAAGAAGGTACTGAATTTAAATTGTACCTGCATATAGTCCCTACTTTAACGGCTTAGCCGAGGTAGCTGTTCGTTCCACAAAACACCATCTTAAAAGGTTATTGCAATGCAGTTATCTCACCTACGAGGAAATGGGTACGTGCCTCACACAAATACAAGCTGTTTTGAAATCCCGTCCTATTACTCCTCTTTCCTCAGAACCTCTTGACTTTTCCGCTCTGACACCTTCTCATTTCCTAATTGGACGACCACTTAATGCTCATCCACAGGTCTCTGATTGTAATATTAATCGCCTAGAGCGCTTCAAGAGAATAGAGCACATCAAACAGCATTTCTGGCAAAAAATCTAAATCAAAGCATTTATTTCAAGTAGGCCTTTTACAGGCACTTTTGAATTATCGAAACAATTGTTGGAACAATTGGCGGCGATTCTCTCTTGAATATGTAGCTCTACTGTAGCAGAAGATGAAGTGGCGCTCTTCGAAGACAGAGCTGAAGTTAGGCTCTCATGTCCTCATTAAAGACAGAGCTCTTCCTCCTCTACTCTGGTCTTTAGGAAGGGTCACAAACGTTTACCCTGGCCGCGACGGCATAGCAAGAGTTGCAGAGGTAAGGACCAAGAGGCACCATTAGGAAGGCTTTCTAAAATATTTGCCCCCTTCAAGATTTTTGAAGTTTTCACTTCAACCCGGACAGCATGTTGGGAATCGCACCCAACACAAAGTGGACGGCGCGCGCAGGTGGCGTGACTGTTGGGATTCGCACTCAACGTACACGCAGCTGGCACGCGCAGGCGACGTGACCGACCTACGCGTCATCGGCAAGCGAGCGGAGGTGCGGCGTGGGGAGCCGGCCGAGCCAGTGGACACTCGCTTTCTCGGACAGCACCGCGACGGACAACACTTCTCAAAAGCTCATTTAATTTTGTTTGTTAATGTTGAAATCTAAATAGGCAATAAACCATGGCTATTAATCTAAAATACCTTCCACTTTTCATTTATCCCAGCGAGCTGGTCGAAACATAGTTTCACAAAGATGGGTGTTATTTGTTTTTGTAGAGCCTACAAAAGTTTTTGTGGTAGCAAAAATTGGCAATCATTTAAAGGAAGGAAGGCTCTCGCCACAAGATAGGGACTGCTAAAGGCAATTTCTTTTGTTTACCTTTGATCCACTTCGAAAGTCCCATGTAACAAGTATTATAACACATTTGAGGTGCTCACGACTTTTCACGATCTCCAATCCTAAATCCAAAATAGGAGCAGTAAGCCGCTTTTATCTCTTTCGCATTTATTTAAATTTAACACTTTATAAAATCTGCGCATGTAACAAAATTTATTTAGTGGATTTTTACAACACCTTCTTTGATTACTAGTCATAGTTTTTTTGCGTAAAAAGTTTGTATAACTTAACTTGATGTATAACACAAAAAACTCGAAGAAACGTTAAATTTTGAATAATCTATTGCGAGGACTTGTGTACAGTAGGCGCATTCTAGCTAAATTATGAAACTTGAAATAAAACTGATATTAGACCTGTTACAACACTTTAATGACTTGATATGTGAAAGGTGAGGGTAGTGCAACAAAAACATATAATTACTGTTCTGGTTGTTAAACCCTTGTTCCCTTGTGTAAGTTTACGTGTATTGTGACGGCTCTTCGAGACGGAGTGTCATCATCAGCATTTACCGTAGCCGTTATTTTGCCTTCCTCACATATAAATTCTTGGAGTACAATCAATGGCGCTTTATTTGAAATTTCAACAAGTTCGGTGTAAGCATCGTCTTCTCTATGACACACTTGAGTACCATTTGAGTGTTCAAAACAATTGACTAAAAACAAAGATTTGTTTGCCACCACGTTTAATAAGATTAATACTTTATCAATGCTTTTTAAATTTCTAATTTTTATGGTTTCACAAAGATGGGTGTTATTTGTTTTTGTAGAGCAGGCGGTCAAATTTAAATTGGTAGCAAAATTTTTTTTTGCGACCAATTTGAATTTGACCGCCTGCTCTCTTTATTTTAACTGTTCTGCAGTTGAAAAATGTTTCCCGGTTACATTTGACGCTATGACTAAAAAGTCATAGAGTCAAAAGTAACCGGGAAACATTTTTCGTCTGTAGAACAGTTAAATAATTGAAAGTTTAATTTTTGGGTGACAGAAGCTTGATCAAGAGTCGGTAGCCTCCCCCCCTCTTTGGTTTCTTCCACTTTCATGTAAACAAGTTCTCCGCCCTGAAATAATGCATGAATCTGATTATCTATATAACTTTGTTTGTCGGATCCGGTCGTTAGTACGGACATAAAATCTATGTTGAATGAATGCTGCGTTACGGCCTCGCGATATGGGGAAATTTAGTAGATGTGAACAAAGCATTGTAAAAAAAAAATGTGTCAGAGCTGCGTATGGAGCAGAATAATTAGAACATTGTAAGCCATTATTTAAAGCACTTACAATTCTTCCACTTCCTTGCCTATACAGGGTGTAACAAGACCCTTAACGAAGCCGTCAACCAAGCATTATGTACATCAAACTAAGTAACTTTACGCAAAAATTATTGCTGGGAAACGACTTTTGTTTTGGGTGAAAAATCACGCTTTTTGGTAGGACTCAATGTAACGCACTCAAAACATTATGATAGTGGATGGATTGAATACTACGGGGGTCATGGAGGTGTATAAGGACCTGTTTGCAAATCTGACTAAAACTTTCAAAAATGAGCAGTTTCCGATTCATTTTGCGGCAAAATGAAACTAAACGAAATGTAACTAATAATTACCACAGATAGATTATTCCTTCATCTTGAAATGTAGGAGCTTTTTATTCGAAAATGTTGGTTTATAATATTGTAAAAAATAAGTTCAGGTGCCTCCTCACACAAAATTAACGATATCGTGTTGAGTTTACCAGAGCTATCAAATATGTAACTTTAAACAGGTGGGGACCTGGTGACTTGTATTACAGGTGTTACTACCTACCACAGGCACCAGCGATCCACAACCAAAAATCGTTGGCTACTGCTTGTGTAAATATTGTTTGTATTTTCTGGCTTGTGGTGAGAAATAAACCCTTTTATTATTGTACTATTATTAGTTTAGGCTCAGTTTTCTTCTACTTAAGGTGGATGCGCAAGGGTAGCCCGCGAAATTTAAATTTTCTTACGTTTATTGCAATTTGCAGGTCAGTGTCAGGTTGTATGTTAATGAAAATATGAATCGCGCCAGTAAAACGTATGAAGTTACAAAACTATAATCATTCAAATCATCAATACAACACTTCAAGTTCATTTAACCCTATTCAATAACTATTTCATGAAAAAGTCACTCAATGGGGTTAAATGAACTTCGAGGGTTCTATTGATGATTTGAATGATAATAATTCTATAAGTCCATACGTGTTACTGGCGCGATTTATATTTTCATCAACATACCTAATAACATAAATCTATTTATTTAAAAATATTTTATGTAAGCAGGCATGTTCAACTCAAAAAGGTTTTACAAGGAATTATGAAAATATTATAATCTAACTCATTAAAAAACACGTCTATATTTTCAACAATTTTTTTCAAATTGCGTGTCTCCGTTTGTCCCACGCGAGCTTATTGTCGCAGATGGGTTTTACGCTCACCACCGCAAATTCCGCTTGTTCGACGGTGACTCAGCCGTGGTGGCGAGCGTTAACATCACCTGCTCCTCAGCTCGTGGGCCGTTTTGCCACTCCGCCCCTACGCGGGCTTAAATTACACTCTAGGTCCTAAAGTGTAGGACGTAGGACAGACAAGGCTACCTACATGGAGTCGGTTTGGCAGCAATTCGTTTCTGTCACTAACTTTTGTAGCACAACATATTGACTTTTTATAGGGACAATGTTTAAATTTAAGGTTAAAAATGAAATTAAAACGGTTCCAAATAATCGTCGCTCTATATAAACGATAAGCTAAACGAAATTATGCGGAATTTTAACTTTGCGAAAGGTAATTTTGCCAAATAAAACTGCCATCTTAAAAGTATGCTATTGTAAATTCGAACATTTATACATTCGGCAAAACAATAAATAAACAGGCTGCCGCTTTGCTCCTGGTCAAATTCAAGGAAGTATCGATACTAGTGATTCTCGACCCGATTCTATAATAAAAATGGCAGTTTTTTTTTAATTTAGGTATTAAATAATTAATAATAATTATACAAATATTCGTTTCAAGAAGATTATGCCAAATAAATTTCGGTTTATCAAGATTCTGCCAGATAGAGGGACCCAGTTTCTTTTTCTCCTATGTTTTTATTAAAAGAAATATTTAAAAATTTATATGTTAAGTAAGTGAATAGGTAAAGAAATACTTATTTTTCTTAAACCCTGAGTGCTGATTTTTTTGTAGGTTGCAGAAAATTGTTAAAATTTAATAATTAACCCTGCCTGACACTTCCCGTTGACGGCAATCCTGTTTGGTCTGGCTCACAACAAGTACTGAAACTGTTTTAATTAGTATTATAAGTGTCCAACATTTATATGCCTATTAGGTTAAACATAGCGGTCCTGACATCCAAATTAGATCTTATTATATTGTACAGACCATGTTGCGCCGACCCCAAATAGAATGGGACAAGGGCAGGAAAATTCCCGTCGACAGGAAGCATCTGGCAGCGTTAATAATTTTTTTTTTTTAACAACTTATGTGTATACAATATTGAAAAATCAGTACTCAGACTTTAAAGAACCAAATGTATATGAGATCTCAAACCGAAATGATAGCTAAAATAAATATATGCGTTCTAGCCGCCCACCATTTAACTTAAAGATTTCATAGTTACCTGAGCTAGAATACAATAACAAAAATTACTATTGTTAGGTTCAACCTGGAGAATATCAACATATCGTTAATAGTTAAATGAAACTTCAAACTTAAGTAAATTATACATTTTGTGGTGCAATCAGCGATGTTCTGTAATTACCATTTAGAAGCCGATACTTAGATTATATTATATATACATTATAAACACGTTCATGTTTCTACTCAAATTGATCTCAAATAATAACATCTAAGAATATTTATACCGTAAGTTAAGTTAACTGCGCCCCGGTCCATTGCACCTCAATGGAAAAATAAATTGGATAGGACCTAGTATCAAATTCAGCCGTCAAAGTTTTAGTTATATGAATTTCAAGAACAAAAACGCAAAATTAATTCCATTATCTATGTATCTCAGATACAAGTACAAAATTTCTAGGTATCTAGATAGATTCTAATATGTCATGGAATGCACATGTAAATAGTGTATGTAGCAAATGGGGACTATAGCGTGTGAATTCATCGCTAGAGGCGCTAGTGTAGCGCGAGGTCACCGAAATGTCAGATGTCATAGAAAGTTCACGCGTTGCGTGGTTTTTTATCACGTATTTTTACTAATATTCACGATTTTGGTCTAGACTAGCTATTCCTGATTAATTAGGACTTGAAGATTTTAAGTAGCAACTTAGGATTTTATTTGTAACTTATCTACACTAATATTATAAAGAGGAAAGATTTGTATTTTTGTGTGTATGTTTGTAATGAATAAACTCAAAAACAACTGCGCCGATTTCAAAAATTCTTTCACCATTAGAAAGCTACATTCACCCTGAGTAACGTAGGCATCCCGTGCGAAGCCGGGACGGGCCGCTAGTAATCAATATAACTTCATTATTATAACTTTTCTTTTCATTTAATTTATCATTTTTGTTAGAGAGATTTGATCCTTATGGTTGACCCTATCTATTGATGTCATAAAAGTACAGGATACTTATTTTTTTGGAATTTAGCCGGTTCAATTCCCGAGTGTGGCAAGCGAATTTTCGAAAATCTTTGAATGCAAATTGATTTCTTTTTAATTTTTTTTTATTAACCAATGCGAAGTTTATATGTGACGGGGCCTCCTTGCCAAATTGCCGCCATGGGAACTGGATCTGAATCTCATGGCGACATGGAGAGAGCGACTGTCGCAACCCCGTGCAGAGCACGCCACAATAGTGGCGATAAGTCTCCTCTTTGAGGAGTGGCTAGAGAGGCACTACGGCGCCCCGAATGGGAAGCCGTCACCTCCTTCTGCGAAGATGTCATGCTAGCGAAGGAAGTGACGGAACGCGTGAGCTTCGGGCGTCGCGTCGGGCCGCAGGCTTTTTAAGGGCCGATGCCTGCCGAGGCTGCGGGAATGTTCGAAAGAGATACCGCGGCCCTGGAACACAAAGAGCAAAGAAGGAACATGGATGGGTTTTAGTCAGTACAAGTCTGATCGCTCCGTCCAGAGCGGTCATTTGATGGTTTCCCATAACAAAAAAACCCTCAATAAGACGGTAGGTACCTATCAATAATCTTATAGCCCAACATATCTTTTGACGTGCATGCCATGGGTGGTAAACTCCATCTAAGGTTTGGCTTGGCATGGCGCCTTGGTTCTTGTAAAGGATTGTTTGCTAGTTGGGAATGCTTGGGTAAGTGTGTGTGCATCTAAAAACCTGACAACCCACAGAAAGGTCAACCTGTCTTTCCAAAGGTAAATCGTATCGTATCCCTAAGTACCTACTGAGTTGTGGAGGTCGGGGCATTACTATGACGTCTTAAAGCAAGAGTTATTCCAGTGTGGGAAAGAGATAGAGCTATACAGGTCGTCTAGCGCCATCTCTTTCCCACGCTGGAATTACTCCTGCTGTAAGACGTCATGGTAGGCCACCAGATAGGCAGTCGCTTAGTAATGGGCTGCATCCGGTTAGATCATAATGCTTGTAAGTATACAATTATTAATTTTCCATTAAGATCTCAAATCAATCAATATGTCTACTTTGATAAGTCAAACAATTAAGATAGGTAACTAACCGTGGATACCGAATTTATAATTTAACTGTCACGTGCGCAGACGCATGTGATTTGCAATTTAAAACGCCAATTAGCCGCGTGAAATTGAATGAGACTAATGATTTTCTTGATTCAACTAACTTAATCAATTTTTAGGATTAAATTAAATATCGAAGATTAAGTTAAGTGTATGAGTTTCCAAAGAAATATGATTCCTACATACATCTAACTTAAACAAGAGCAGTTTATGTACAGCCATGAGCAAAATATGTTTTCGAGAATGCTACTTTTTATAAGCTTTATTATTATTATTTTTTTTACATACTATACACATTTTTAAATACTTTTACTCACAAAAATTATATAAAAAATATTTAGAATTGGTTTGGTAGCGTAAATATTTAAGCGTACCAAATGAGTCGAAATTAACAAGAAAAAGTGTTCTCATAAATAAAATAAAATATCTATAGGATTAGATAATAATCATAACTTAAAATATTTTTTTTTTATATTAAATGGGCCTACTCGTGAACTCAATCTAGTCCTGAATACAGAGACGTTGGAACGAACTAACCCAAAAGGAGCCTATTAACTCGCGACTAGAGATGCAAAACGAATTTTAAACGTTTTAAACCATTTGGTTTTAAACGGTCTTTTTGGTTTAAAACGATTTAAAACCACACTTAGCGGTTTAATATGGTTTAGAATGTTTTTTTTTGGAATGCACTGAGGCTTTACACGAAGTTATCTAGACCACACCTCCTTCCTGATTTAGAATATATAAAAGGAAAATAAAATAAAAATGTTTTAAAATAACCTTCATTAACATGACAGACAAACATAAAATCGATCTCTATCTGCCCCATCTCTCCCCGTTGCGATTTTGGTAGCAAAGTGAAAAAAAAAAAAATGCGGCATTGCCGTATTATTTTAATAAATACCCAAAACATGATTGTTTTCAGTGTCTAATCCTAAATAGTAGTATAAATATGATATATGACTTCACATATATTAATAAAAATGGTAAATGATTTCAATTAGCCTTTTAAACTATTTTTTTAAGTAATTCGTAATCAATGTACGGCCCACGTGGTCGTGGTTTTAAACCGTTTTAAACAAATTTAAAACGGGTTTTAAACCACTGATTTTCGTTTAAAACGGTTTATTTACAACTATACTCGCGACTGATATACACTCGCGAACATAAGTATGGAATCACATACTTGGAATTGATTCCGCGCGATCTTGAGTACTTAATAATTAGTTATGAATAATAAAAATGGTACCATTTTAAAGGTTTAACTGTTAACATTAAATTGATACCAAATTCATTAAAATCACGCTATTATTTAAGAAGCTATCTCGGAAGCTATTACGTGAAGAAGAAAGGAAAAAGATATGTATCAATTGTTTGATACGCCACGAGTTGCGCCCTGTTGACCCCCTATAAAAGCACGTGTTATCGGATTTTTTTTTGACCCTTGAACTTGGACGACAATGGATAGTATCCATTGGATACTACACCTACAGAAGCAGCACAAATGGTCGCCCTGTTGCATGAAGGACTCAGCCAGCGGGGTGTCGCACGTCAGCAGGGTAATTTGACTGAACTGAAACTGACGGCAGGTCACCGACAAGCATGCTTTCAATTTGCTCGCTCCCATCTTGATTGGGAGGTTGAGCATTGGAGGCGAGTCCTGTTCTTCGACGAATGCAGAATGTGTTTGCACGGCAGCGACCGAAGGGTCGGGTCTACAGGCGGCCTGCACTGAAAAAACTAATAGTTGAATTTCTGAATGTTGATTCCTTAACAGTTGAGTCAACAATAAATTACGTTGTGACAACCGTAGTACTACATTCAATATAAGAAATTAAAAAAAGTTAAAATCTAATTGTTGTTACAACCAAAAAAATGGGTTAAGCTAACATATTTTTTCATGTATAATCGCATAGCGGTCAATTTAACTAATAATTCGGTAATGTCAACATAATGTTAAGTGGAATCAGCAAATGAACTTAGTCAAATTTACAAAATTGATTCTACTATTTGCAAATGTTCCCATCAACTATACGATTAGTTTAATTAACTAGTGTGAATAAAGTTGTCAACACCTTACATTTAATTAAATACTAGAATCAACAGATACATTTAGTCAAAATAACAAAAATATTTAAGCTTTTGCCAGAAATTTAAAACAACTAATTAATATTGTTTAATTCAACCATATTGCAAAAGTTGTATCAACAAGCGAACGTAGCTAAATCTACAAAATTGATTCAACTATTTCCAAATATTTTAAACAACAAAGCAAATTGGATAAAATAACTATTGTGAATAGTTGTCAACACCTAACATTTCATTACATAGTAGAATCAACAGATACATTTAGTCAAAATAACAAAAATATTTTAACCTTTTGCTAGAAATTTAAAACAACCAATAAATAATGTTTAATTCAACCATATTGCAAAAGTTGTATCAACAAGCGAACGTAGCTAAATTTACAAAATTGATTCAACTATTTGCAAATATTTTAAACAACAAAGCAAATTGGTTAAAATAACTATTGTGAATAGTTTTCAACATCTAACATTTCATAACATAGTAGAATCAACAGATACATTTAGTCAAAATAACAAAAATATTTAGGATTTTACCAGAAATTTAAAACAACTAATTAATAATGTTTAATTCAACCATATTGCAAAAGTTGTATCAACAAGCAAACGTAGCTAAATTTACAAAATTGATTCAACTATTTGCAAATATTTTAAACAACAAAGCAAATTGGTTAAAATAACTATTGTGAATAGTTTTCTACACCTAACATTTAATTACATGGTAGAATCAATAGATAAATTTAGTAAAGATAACAGAAATATTTTAACCTTTTGCCAGAAATTTAAAACAACTAATTAGTCATGTTTAATTCAACCATATTTCAAAAGTTGTATTAACAAGCGAACGGAGCTAAATTTACAAAATCGATTCAACTATTTGCAAATATTTTAAACAACAAAGCAAATTGGTTAAAATAACTATTGTGAATAGTTTTCTACACCTAACATTTAATTACATGGTAGAATCAACAGATAAATTTAGTAAAGATAACAGAAATATTTTAACCTTTTGCCAGAAATTTAAAACAACTAATTAGTCATGTTTAATTCAACCATATTTCAAAAGTTGTATCAACAAGCGAACGGAGCTAAATTTACAAAATCGATTCAACTATTTGCAAATATTTTAAACAACCAAGCAAATTAGTTAAAATAAATATTGTGAATAGTTGTCAACCCCTAACATTTCATTACATAGTAGAATTAACAGATACATTAGTCAAAATAACAAAAATATTTTAACTTTTTGCCAGAAATTTAAAACAACCAGTAAATAATGTTTAAATCAACAATAATGCAAAAGTTGAATCAACAAGCGAACGTAGCTAAATTTACAAAATTGATTCAACTATTTGCAAATATTTTAAACAACAAAGCAAATTGGATAAAATAACTATTGTGAATAGTTGTCAACACCTAACATTTCTTTACATAGTAGAATTAACAGATAAATTAGTCAAAATAACAAAAATATTTTAACGTTTTGCTAGAAATTTAAAACAACCAGTAAATAATGTTTAAATCAACAATATTGCAAAAGTTGAATCAACAAGCGAACGTAGCTAAATTTAAAAAATTGATTCAACTATTTGCAAATATTTTAAACAACAAAGCAAATTTGATAAAATAACTATTGTGAATAGTTGTCAACACCTAACATTTCATTACATAGTAGAATCAACAGATACATTTAGTCAAAATAACAAAAATATTTTAACCTTTTGCTAGAAATTTAAAACAACCAATAAATAATGTTTAATTCAACCATATTGCAAAAGTTGTATCAACAAGCGAACGTAGCTAAATTTACAAAATTGATTCAACTATTTGCAAATATTTTAAACAACAAAGCAAATTGGTTAAAATAACTATTGTGAATAGTTGTGAACACCTAACATTTCATTACATAGTAGAATCAACAGATACATTTAGTCAAAATAACAATAGTTGTTTGTGCAACAAGAGAGCAAAGTCGTTTTTTGCTGCGAGTGCTGATTTTGAATCCTGAGCAAACGAAGGATTCAACGATTGAATCACGAGCGTAGCGAGTGATTCTAAAGTTGAACCCTGAATATGGCGAGGGATTCAAAGGCACGAGATGCAAAAAACTTTGCTCTCGTGTAATACACATAACTTTTCACTTCAGCAGCGGGAACACTTTAGGAGATAAAATAATAAACAGGTTTAGATTGAAATAACCATTTATTGTGAATCAAAATAATTAACATTGTAGGTAGATGATCGCCTCGTCTGTGATAAATCTAAAAAATAAGATAGCAACACCGTCTCCGAAAAACTGCTTGCGCCCTTTGTAAGACTCCATTCATTGAAGACATGGTATGCTTTCAGATATTTCTCGCGAGACTTCTCAGGTTGTTTTAATCTCTCTCTTGTTGTTTTAACTCTTCCGATGTTAAAATACTGTTCTCGTCGCTAGTTACACTCATATTTGACAATTATTTTAATATTTTTTAACTTATTCATCTCTTTACGCCAGGCAAGAAATTTTATTCCCGCTCTTTTATTTAAATAAAGGCGTGTTCGGAAATAGCACCCATGATATTTTATTATTCAAAATAAATTACTTAACATTATTGAAACTAGAAATTAATATTTACAGGTTAAATATCATTTTTATTTGCAGTAAATACTTATTTTCGTTTAAATACAACAATAAGTTAAAAATTCAGTAAATTACATTAAAAGCATAATTTACTTTTTGCAAAATTTCTTTAGTTAGTACGAAATTCCAAACGTGTTTAGCTTTGAGGTCGAATTCAAAATCGGAACTTCGAAAGGGCTGGTCTTTCTCTCTCTCTCTTTCTAATGGCGGGAAAGAGATAGAGTGTGAATGTTACGAATTGTATGATTAACCCTATTTTTTTTTTTTCGTCTGGGAAATCATCTTCCCTCCCGCTCTGGGCTGAGCAGGAGGGAGTGTCAGACTTTTACTGACTAAAACCCATCCATGTTCCTTCCTTTGCCCTTTGTGTTCCAGGGCCGCGGTATCTCTTTCGAACAGTCCCGCAACCCTGGTGTATGATTAACCATATGGCTGAATAAGATATTCGCGGCTTTCTGAAAACAAAAATTAAAAAGTTACTTTGTCTCACTCAGTGAGCAAAATCGCATTTCAGACACCAACGCCTACACGTTTCAGCTACTGAAGTGAAAAAATATTTTAACCCATTGGCTAGAAATTTAAAACAGCTGATAAATAATGTTGGAATCAACGATATTGCAAAAGTTGAATTAGCAAGGGGACTTAGTCAATTACTAGCTTCTGCCCGCGACTTGTACCCGGATCCTGTTGCTTTTGCCAGTGACAACGGGGTCGTCAAGAAAATCGAAGATCTGAAACGTCTGATGTAGAATTCTGAGGCCCGGAGACGGGAAAACCACTGGATGAGCGAGACGATTGAAGACGTTCCAGATCTTTCATTTTCGTAAGTCCACAGGAAATGCCCATCAGACTAAACAACTTTTGCTAAGACGTCATTCCTTAATATTATAGTGTCGCTGGGCTTTGGAGATCCACAACAGGGTTCCAGATCTCCAAATTTATTCTCACAGCAGAAAATGCTCTTCACGTGGAATAATTTTTGCTATGACACCATTTTTATATCTCTTATACTTTAGCTGTTCTGTTGCGGTTCTGCATCAGGTGTTCCAATTTCCAAAATAAATCATAGCCTATATGTTGCCCAGACTTAATACCTACACAACAAATAGACATAGTTATAGTTTAATTCTGAAGATACTTGATCAATTAAAATCTAAGTGACTGCTCCCCTGCGTTACCGGGTAGGCTACCGTATCACGAAAATAAATGAAAAAGGAAATTAAACACTCAAATAACATAAGCCCGAAGGCTTATTTATTTGATAAAATAAAATAATAAATGGGAGTTTTGGCCAGTAGAATCAAATTTTCAATGATTCATCGAATTTTCATCGAAAATCAGTCCTAAACTGTTACCGCCTTCACCGCGTGGAGGTATTCCCAGCTTATGTTATTTTATAAGTATACAGTGAAATTAGTGATAGCTTTGATTTCCATATCAGGTGTTCCAGATCTTCATTTTTTTTTTTTTAATTTTCCATTCCACTACGCGTGTGCCAGATCTTCAATTTTTATACGTCAACTGAGTGTGCTCATCAGGCTGAACAACTCTTGTTAAGACGTCATTCCTATATATGTTATAGTGTAGCTGGGCTCTTGGAGTTCCACATCAGCTGTTCCGGGTCTTCAAATTTTATACGACAACAGAGAGTGCTCATCAGGCTGAACAACTCTTGCTAAGACGTCATTCCTATATATGTTATAGTGTAGCTGGGCTCTTGGAGTTCCACTTCAGGTGTTCCAGATCTTCAAATTTATTCTCTTAGCAGAAAATGCTCATCACGTGGAACAATTTTTGCTATGGTACCATTTTTGTATCTCTTATAGTTTAGCTGGTCTGTTGCGGTGCTGCATCAGATGTTCAAGTTTCCAAGATAAATTATAGCCTATATGTTGCCCACATTTAATACCTTTACAACAAAAAAAAATCATTTAAATCCGTCGAGTAGTTCCGAAGATTAGCGTGTACAAACAAACAGACAAACAGACAGAATTTTTTTTTGGATTCGTTCTCTATTACTGTTTCCAAACCCCCCTCAATAATTATTTTTTTAATATATTCAATGTACAGACACAGTTTTTTTACTGTTTTATTATATGTAATATAATATATAGATACTAAATTTATTCAACTATTTTGAAATATTCTAAAGAACTAAACGTATTAGTTAAAATAACTAGTGTAAATGGTTGTCAGCACCGTACCCTACATTTAATAACATAGTAGAATCGACATCTGTCGATAAAATTACGTATCTATACTCTAGCCACTTTAAGGTGGATGCGCAAGGGTAGCCCGCGAAATTTAAATTTTCTTACGTTTATTGCCATTTGCAGGTCAGTGTCAGGTTATATGTTGATGAAAATATGAATCGCGCCAGTAACACGTATGGAGTTACAGAATTATAATCATTCAAATCATCAGTACAACCCTCCAAGTTCATATAATCCCAAAGAGTGACTTTTTCATGAAATAGCCATTGAATGGGGTTATATGAACTTAGAGGGCTGTATTGATGACTTGAATGATTATAATTCTGTAACTCCATACGTGTTACTGGCGCGATTCATATTTTCCTCAATATACAACCTGACACTGACCTGCAAATTGCAATAAACGTAAGAAAATTTAAATTTCGCGGGCTACCCTTGCGCATTTAGGAATATAAATTGTATAGATTCAAATGACCCAATAGAATTTTGGAGAGCTGTAAAGCAATTAAAGACTGGTGACGGTTCGTCAATGTTTCCCATTTTGTCAAATTTGTTTTTGACATATTTACTCTACCCCATTCTTCGGCTAATGTAGAAAGATTTTTTTCTAGCATAAATTTATTGAAAACGAAGCAAAGAAACAGACTTTCAACGGCTTCAATTGAAGGCCTTTTACATACCAAACGTCATAGAGATGGTGCTAGTTGTTTTGATTTTTTAATTGACAAAAACATGTTTAGTACGATGTCAAAAGAGCGTTGGTATGACAAAACTGATTGATTTTTTATCTTAATATTATTAAATTTGTACAAAAATGCTTATTTTTTATTTTATTTACAACTCACAAATTCCCGTTTCCTACCGATATTTTGTCCCCATTTCTACTGAATTATTTTTCTGTGGTTTGGTAACACTGCGCGCGCGTTTGTTAATTTGTTTAGTTAGTCAGCTTAGTCTGCCCGTGTACGGTACTCGATGTTAGACGTGCGTTAGACTGTAAATTGTGAGTTTATTGATAGGTACCGTTGATTCAGTGATACCTTAAGTAAATATGGAAGATTTTGAGAAACCACTGGTGCCAGTATATCTCCGAGACTGGGGTTTATCTGAAGAAACAATTAAAAATTTTTGTGGTAAGTACCTACCTTACATAGAATGTATGAAACGCCACAGTCTGATCATGATGAAATTACTAATAAAATTGTAGCTAAATTAGTAATTTATCTACAAGTAGGTAAGTAACATAACATAGATTTTATGTATCTCAGTTTATGTACTCAGTACATAAAACAGCACTGAGTAGGTAGGTACCTAATACGAACAAGAGGTAATAAGTTAAATTAACCTAGATTTTAGGTAGATTGCACCTAGAATAAGTGGTAGAAGTAACGTAGGTAGGTATACCTATACATAATAGTACAGCATAGGTACCTCGTAGTAGCCACTAGCCAGTAGGTAAGGTATCTAGTTATTTTTTATAGTAAACTACCGAGATCGCGTACCGAAACTACGATAGGTGGTAGGTAGGTACTTATGGAACTTACGTATCTTAGTAATATTATTTGGTTTGTTTTTCAGATAATGAAATCACTATAGATTTACTCGCAGAAATACAGGATAACGATCTAAAAGAATTAGTGCCGCTTATAAAAGAAAGAATATTATTCAGAGTCGGTGTGAGGAACCTGGAAAAAATAACCCATGTAAGTAAACCTATCTCTATTATTTTTATTAGGTCTTTTAATCTCACTTGTTGGTGAGACCTATTAATTAATTATAGGTAATTACTATTATTAATTATTTAATCACCTATTTATTTAGGTAGGTAGGTACTTACCATAGGTTATGGGAGCACTAACAAAATGTAGTAGTGTTAGGTAATATTATAATTAACCATTAAATAAGTAAATATTAGTCGGTGAATGTATGAAGAACGCTATGCACTTGTGAATCTATTAGCTTTAAATGTGTTAATGATTATTAATTAAGTTTTGTAAATAATCGTGTAATACTAAATAATTAGAAATTTATGTTTTCATAATTTGTTGGTCACTTTTTGACTAACTGTTCTCCACTGCGAGTGGTGGGGCAAATTGCATATAAGATCGCTTCGCCCGCCATTACAGGCAGTCGCTGTGGAACACTGAGCAAAGTAACAACTGGAATTTTATGCTGTAGTGAAATATTGAACAGTTATCTCGTGATTTTATGTTGTGTACTAATTTAAACCGTTATAGTGTAGTGTTGTAAAATAATAAACCGTTATTTTGTGATTACGTCGTTTCTACGTGTTTTATTCCTGACCTAAAAGGTCAGAAGTGGGATCTCCAAGAAAATTCCATATTTTCTTGTCACGTTCACGGCTCGGATAAACGTAAGTAAACGCATTCATAATTCTTTCTGGGTTTGAGTAACCTAAGAGTGTGATTTTATTTTTTCTTTTCACCAAAATTACGGTTGAATTTGAATTTCACTATTTTATGTAGCCCTAATCATGATACACCGTGGGGATTTTTTTAAAAATAATTATCTTCATTTCTGGTTAGTAAAAGAATAGTTAATGATTTATGAGAATCTAGATTAAAATATGCTTTGTTCAAGAAGGATAAAATAGATAATCGAGAGATAACAATCAACTATTTTCATTTTTAAATTTGGTTTATCTACCTGCGTAGGTAGCTATTATACCGGGTGTTAAGGCACACTTAGCGAATATCACGTATAGAGATAGTTTTTTTTTCGTAGTAGGTATTGAAGGTCAAAGTTTCAACTTTTCCATTTTTTTATAATAATGAATACCAGTTTTAAAATGTTATTTTAAATACTTGCCATGGCCCCTGGGCTTTTGCAGGCACAAGAACGGTGTTTAGTGTGTAGCGCATAATAATAGGGTTACGCACTTGGTAAAGCCGCGAATATTCGCAACAAGAATAATTAATTGCCAGTAATAATAATTGCTTATTAACGGCTGTGTGATTGGTACTTTTACACTCTGTATAATAAAATGAAATTAATTAAAAATGAAATTGTATTAGAAAGAAGTCGGCCATGCTTAATACAAAATATTCCAAACCCTGTTTTGAGTTAAAATTAACCTAATGTGCCTACTTAGTAGCTTTTTATTTGGTAAATATAGAGTACCTTATTTGTCTAAGTCAGGGATGTCCGACATAGTTTCAGGGTGGGCCAAGTTTAGTCTTTTTGTAATGTAGTGGGCCAAAAGAAATGCACCTCTAAACTTAAAACAAACTTCGACGGACTAGACTGCGATGATGCATGATGTCTGCATTCGCGGGTAGGTAAGGTGGAGCCGGTAGGCTAATATGGCGCGGGAATAACTGACTTTGGGGCAAAGTTTATTGATGTCTTATAAAGTTTTAAATAGCTTGCGGGCCAGATGAAAGACCTATGCGGGTCGCTAACTGGCCCAGGGCCCGTTCGTTAGACGGGCCTGGTCTAAGTGGTATGAGGCGCAAATGCTGAGTGAGGTGACTTGGGTCCAACACCCAGGTTGGGAACTGGGCTCGCTCCGTTATATGGAGTCAGGACATGGCTGGTGATGTCATTAGCCATTAGTCGCCACAATATAAGCGTCGTTATGTGTGACATAGGCAACACGTGACAGATACTAAGCTTATTTTAAAGTTTCAGATCATCTCTGTGATGGATGGATATGAAGGAAATGCCCGAGGTAAAGGGCCTTATAAAAAGGGAACCCGAGGTAAAGGGTCTTATAAGGAAGGAACCCGAGGTAAAGGGTCTTATAAGGAAGGAACCCGAGGTAAAGGGTCTTATATGGAAGGAACCCGAGGTAAAGGGCCTAACGGAGAGGAAACCCGAGGTACGGGCCCTGTTGGAGACCAACCCCGAGGTGAAGGGTTGGGAAATATTTTTGATGTGACCAGTCGAGGGGAAGGACTGGCACATGCACAGGAAGAAGCGCCTCAGGTTATGGGCCAAAATCAGATTATATACGATTTAAACTTGGAAAGGAGTGCACAACGCTCGAGGCAAGAGCATGAGCACACGAGTTCTGATGGAAACCAAAGCATTGTACTAGGGATTCAGGATCAGACGGAAAATGAAGAATGGAACGAAAGGAGGGAAAGTCGCGGTAGGCAGTTTTCAAAACGGACATCACAGCGAAGGAGGAAGCGCTATTACTCCACGTCTTCGGAATCGGGAGGTGAGTCACCATCGCCAAAAAGAACAAGGAGATCAAAGGAAAGAAAGGGAGCTGATAGTAGATTAATGGATAAATTTTTAGCTATCTTAGAAAAATGTAAGGGTTCTGATAAACCTAAAATGTCTTTTAACGCGAATGTAATACCGGAGTTCGACCCTTTGTCTAAAGAACAAACCATATTAACTTGGTTGACCAAAATTGAAGAATGTGCCGAAATTTATGGCTGGGAAGAAAAAGAAATCATTCATTACTCTCTGCCTAAGTTAACCGGTGTAGCAAAAACGTGGTATCAGGGTCTAACTTCGATATTACATACGTGGCCAGAATGGAAAAAGAAACTGATCGAATCTTTCCCGTGTAGAGAAGATTACGCGGAGCTTTTAACGGAAATGTTATCTAAAAAAGCAAAATATGGTGAATCACTGGAGAATTATTATTATGCGAAGGTTAACCTATTGAATAGGTGTAAAATATATGGCAGGCAAGCAGTAGATTGTCTATTGTATGGAATAGACGATCGTGCGGTGAAAGTTGGTGCTCAGGCAGCACAGTTCAAAGAACCAGAACAGGTACTTCAATATTTGAGGACGGTTAAAAGTGGTCCAAGTAGGGAGACTCAAGACTCTACGCTGAAACCAAATGATCGACGATTTGGCAGCAACTCAAATCGACCGGGCTCATCTAAACCAGGTATGAATACTAACATAAAATGTTATAACTGCAACGAGCTTGGTCACCCAAGCTTTAAATGTGAAAAACCTCCTGTGAAGTGCACTAATTGTGACCGGTCTGGTCATCAGACTGCTAACTGTCTTAGGAATAAAAGGACAACAAACCAACCAGATAAACACAAAGCAGCACCACCAGCAGGTAATGACCAAACACAAAAACAGGTTTCAGAAGTTACAGCAGAGGATACCGGTTTAAACAAGTACGTGTTGGAAATCAAGGTGAACGAAAAAACAACCTTGTGTCACATCGATCTGGGAAGTCAATGTTCTCTTATTAAGGTAAGTGTCGCTAATTCTCTAAATATTCAGATTATAAATCGCCCGAATTTGCCGGTACTCAGAGGAATAGGTGGGAACCTGATAATTCCGCTAGGGGTCGTTGTGACTTCCGTCGAAGTTCAAGGGCTGAAAGAAATAATCGATTTATACGTTGTGGAGGATTATGTGCTTGTAACTCCCGTTTTGTTAGGTCATTCTTTTACGGAAAGGCCTGACATTTTAATTATTAAAACTCCTGATGAAATCAGATTCCAAAGACTACCACCAAAAAAATTAGACATTGTGGTGTTTACTGATACCGAAATCCCTGGCAATACGTTAAAAGCAATAAAAATCTGTACGCATGCTCAGGTGGATTGTGATATTTATATAAATGGTACTTTACGAGGTATCGAAGGTCAGGAACATTATTTACTTCCCGGACAGTACGAGATCAAGAATGGAAGTGGAGCAGTCTTGATCTATAATATGTCAGTGACTCCCACGTACCTCACAAAAGGTACTCTTTTAACTCGTTCTTTACAGAGAAATTCTGTTTCATCGAGTAATACACTAAATGCATTCAGTGTAACGTTCGGTGATGCTGAAATGGGGACCTCTGTCAACTGTAATCCTCGTTTAGGTGAAGGCCAGTCCCAGGAATTACAAGGTTTGCTTGCAAGGTACAGTAGCTGTTTTTCTAGTGGATTGCATGACTTGGGTTACACACCAGTTACTGAGATGACCATCGAACTCAATGATGCTGAGCCGGTAGTTTACCGCCCGTATCGCATGTCATTTACTGAAAGGACAATGGTAAGAAACATGATACAGGAGATGTTGGACAGTGATATAATCAGAGAATCATCATCACCTTACGCAAGCCCGATCGTCATGGTTCAGAAGAAAACAGGTGACAAGAGGTTGTGCGTCGATTACAGGGCGCTCAATAGAAAAACCAAGAAGGATCACTACCCGCTACCCAGAGTAGAAGACCAGCTGGATCTACTTGCAGGTAATGCCCTGTTCACATCCTTAGATCTAGCTTCTGGGTATTACCAGATCCCAGTATCTGAAGAATCTCGTCCTAAAACTGCCTTTGTGACTCCTGACGGGCAATATGAATACAATCGCATGCCATTTGGTCTAGTTAATGCTCCATCGGTTTTTCAACGCACCATTAACAAAATATTAATGGAAGCCAAAATAAAATATGCGATTATATACATGGATGACATTCTCATTCCAACCAAGGATTTCAGAGAAGGACTTCAACGCCTGGAAGAGGTACTACAGTTACTCAAAAAAGGTGGGTTAACTTTAAAACTTAGTAAATGTCATTTCTTCCTGGACTCCATAGACTTTTTAGGTTTCGATGTAAGTGCTAGTGGTATCAGACCGGGTAGCAGAAAGACTGATGCTGTCTCCAATTTCCCGACACCTAAGAATCAGCACGATGTACGGCAGTTTCTGGGACTTTCAGGGTTTTTCAGACGATTTATCAAAGGATACGCTGTAATTACAGCACCCTTGACAGATCTGCTTAAAAAGAACACTGCGTGGACTTGGAGCAACAAACAAGAGGAAGCATTCACTAAGGTAAAAGAATTGCTTGTAAGCCGCCCGCTACTTGCGTTATATGACCCGAAAGCCGAAACAGAGTTGCATACAGACGCCTGTAAGGATGGCTTGGCCGGTATATTACTTCAACGAAACGCGAACGGCGTACTGCAGCCAGTATCGTACTTCAGTCGCAAAACGAATGTTGACGAACGTAAGATGCATTCTTATGAGCTCGAAACGTTGGCAGTAATCTCTTCATTAAATCGTTTCAGAGTTTATTTGGTAGGCATACCGTTCAGAATTCTGACTGACTGCAATGCACTCAGGTCAACGTTAGTCAAGCGGGACCTCATACCTCGAATCGCACGTTGGTGGGTTGTACTTCAAGAGTATGACTGCACTATAGAATATCGTCCCGGGACCCGAATGGCGCACGCAGATGCTCTCAGCAGGAATCCAGTGGACAACCCGGTAAGTGAACCACATATTTTGGACGTTTTACCAATTCAGCAATCTAACCAAAATTGGATCTCAACTGTGCAATCCGCTGATAGTGAAGTTAAGAGAATTAGGGAAATTCTTTTGGATCCGACTGCTGAGGAGGCCATTGACGTGCATAAAAATTATAAGCTCAAAAACGATAGGGTTTTTCGCATTGTTGGGGAAGACTTGAAATGGCTGGTACCTAGAGGCGTGCGCTGGCAAATCCTCAAGATGAATCATGACGATGTAGGTCATTGCGGGTTTGAGAAGACATTACATAGAATAAGAGAACATTATTGGTTCAGTAAGATGCGCCGATTTGTAAAAAAATATGTTTCGTCTTGTCTGGAATGCGCTCACCACAAGGCTCCTGGTGGGAAACGAGAAGGTGAATTACACCCTATTGAGAAGGTCAGTACACCCTTTCATACCATCCACGCAGATCATCTAGGACCATTCGTAAAAAGTAAGGCAGGAAATTGTTATCTACTGGTAATTGTAGACGGATTTACGAAATACGTTAGTATAAATCCGGTAAGAAATACCAAATCTATAACTTCAGTAAGGGTGATGAGGCAATTTGTAAGTTATTTTGGAGTTCCAGCACGTCTCATTACTGACAAAGGCTCTAGTTTTACCAGCAAGCATTTTCAGGACTTTATTACGTCCTATGGCATAAAACACGTCCAAAATGCCGTTGCTACACCCAGGGCGAATGGACAAGTGGAGAGGTTCAACAGAACCATATTGGATGCTCTATCAACCTCTAGTCACGGTGGAGATGATAAGTCATGGGATGATCACATTTCCGACATACAGGTAGGTATTAACACAACAAAACATAAAACAACTCAGAAGAGCCCATCGGAATTGTTATTCGGATTTAATGTGACTAGCAGAACAGAAGGTAAGTTAAACGAAATTATAAAAGAAACTCTCAATAGGACTCCTGCGCAAGACTTAGATGCACTAAGACAAAACGTAGGTGAAAAGATAAGAGAGCAACAGGTAAGAGACGCTTCTAATTATAATAAACATAGAAAACCTTCAACTCAGTATAAAGAGGGTGACTTGGTAAGAGTGGAAAGACAAGTCCCGCATGATGGTAAGTCACAGAAGCTTACTGTCAAATATCAGGGTCCCTATCGCATAATAAAAATACTCCCTAATGATAGATTCCTGGTTGAGGATACACCTCTGACTCGTAGACACGGTAGAAAATATGAAAATGTTGTAGCAATCGATAAAATTCAGCCCTGGATGAATTTCAATAGAGACTTGGAATCCGATTCATCTGATGAGAATGATTGCGCTAGTGATGACGAGCAGATGTGTGTCCAAAACAAGGAGTAGGTTACCAAAATATTGTACTATTAAACTATTAATTTATAATGATTTGTGATTTTGAATGTTTTAATTAAATAAACTGATTTAAAGCGATGGGACTCGCTTGAAACAGGATGGCCGAGCTGTTAGGTAATATTATAATTAACCATTAAATAAGTAAATATTAGTCGGTGAATGTATGAAGAACGCTATGCACTTGTGAATCTATTAGCTTTAAATGTGTTAATGATTATTAATTAAGTTTTGTAAATAATCGTGTAATACTAAATAATTAGAAATTTATGTTTTCATAATTTGTTGGTCACTTTTTGACTAACTGTTCTCCACTGCGAGTGGTGGGGCAAATTGCATATAAGATCGCTTCGCCCGCCATTACAGGCAGTCGCTGTGGAACACTGAGCAAAGTAACAACTGGAATTTTATGCTGTAGTGAAATATTGAACAGTTATCTCGTGATTTTATGTTGTGTACTAATTTAAACCGTTATAGTGTAGTGTTGTAAAATAATAAACCGTTATTTTGTGATTACGTCGTTTCTACGTGTTTTATTCCTGACCTAAAAGTAGGTATATCAAATACGTCACAATGTTATTTTAACAAAAAAGTAATGTTAACTTGTTACTTATTTGAGTACCTACTTATTGTACTTTATCCTAGACTGCGCAAGTTTGTGCAAGATCGTTATAGTAAAATACGCTGCCTGTGTGAACTCCGAAAGCAGAGTAAAAGAAAGCCCTAGGGGCTTTCTACACAGACGCGGGTTTTTTGACAGAAAGCCCTAGGGGCTTTCTACACAGACGGGGGGCTAACTTGTATCTAGGTACCTAAGTTGATTGGTTGTGAGGCCTAACGTTAGGCCTAACAACCAATCACAATGGCCATTCGTAGCGACGCTTACACTGGTTCAACATTGGGACTCAGGCCTCTAGTCAGTAAAAACTACATACCTACTCGTAGTTCTACGTACGTATATTAAAGCTTAGGTACCTATTTGCAGTAGGTTAGTTTTTTATTTTATAAATTTTAGATTAAGTTACCTACTTATCACCTAGGTATAACCCGTGCGACTTAACTTGAGACTCCGCTGGAATGCGACCCCTCTCCCGCACTCGCCTTCGAGCGGTCAGTAGGTACCGATAGTATTAGTGTAGTTACATCTTTTATTAGTACTTACCTACCTAGTTTTGAATCATTCGATAATATTTTGTTGTTGACGTCACAGCGTGAAGTCTCTAGTTAAGGTTGCACAAGTCGATCATTCTTCCATACAAACGTAGTCTGGGGATTACTCGTCTGTTTGACGGTGTCAGTTCAACATTAAAAATTGTATCAACTGGTCTTGTCATTATCTAGGCCTGTATGGAAGCAGATTTGGAAAAAAAACTTTGGTTTGGAAGTTATGAGCGTCGAAACTTCCATATTTCAACACTAATTTTAACTCATCTTTGGGCGTAAATAACTTATGTCGTATGAAAATGGAAAAAGTGAAACCATACAGGCATAGATAATTTATTGAAAAGTTCATAATATAATTTATTTTGAGTAGATACATCCAGTAGTTTTTCCATAATATCTAGACTCCCAAAGGTCAATTTGTGTTTTTATTTTTTCTCATGTTCGTTAAAAAACGTCGTTTAATTCACTAAATAAATAAATAAAAATAAGATAAATGAATACTAGATAAATTAAACTATATAAATTAAAAACTTTACTAAATAGCAAATAGCATGCGGGCGTTTCGCCACGCCCGCCAACGAGTTCGAGCACGGATAGCAAACTAGAAAATCTAAAGTTTTAACTTGGTTTATTATTTTACAGGAAACTGCATCGGAAGACACAAATTCTGCTCCTGCAAGCCCTACAACGTGCTCTAGTCGTAGTAGCTTATGCTGTAGCGTAAAAAGTAATGCTGACCCAAAACAAATACTTAATGTAAGTTTGGATTCTTAATAATTTTATTATGACACACACGTTTTCCTTATGTTCCTTACTTTTTTTTGTACACATGTTCCTTACTTTTTTTGTACTGTTCTATTTTAGAGTATAGATATACCCGCCATTCTTAATGAGAACAGTTATGGAAAACTGGTTCTGGCCCGTCTGAAATCAAGCGATAAGCTTGATGCGACTAGCAGGTCATATCTCACAAAAAGCATTGTGGAGTGGTATATTAACAAATATCAGTGCATGAAAAAAGAAGACTTCATTGTGTTATCAGAGGCTATCACTCGCTTTGTGCCAACAGAACATAAGGTTTATATACCTACCAGCCTATTTATGATACCTATAGTACATTCTTTACCAAGTACCTACCTACCTAGTATAAATAAATAATAGTATTGCGACGTACCTAGTTAGTGACAATAGTGAGCGTTGTGTAGGTATCTATGATGTGTATCTCCGTTATATTACTTATATATGTACCTACCTGTTATGTATTGTTCATCTTTAAACTCATACAGTAGTCGTAGAAAGCGTAGTTATCGTAGTGCGACGTAGTTAGTGACAATAGTGAGCGTTATGTACCTATCTATGTATCTGTATCTCCGTTATATTATATATGTACCTACCTATATCTTTCATCTTTAAAATCATACAGTAGTCCTAGAAGCGTATTTATGATTCCTTTTAAAAAATGGTCATAATTTGACACGTACTAGTGTGTGTAGTAAATTTACAAAATTGATTCAAGTTCATACCATTAGTCATGTTCACTATCCTTGCATAAATTACTTTTTTTCTAGGAAACCTACTACATCCCGGCCATAGTTACAAACAAAAAAACGATTCCCGCCAGAGGAAAACTAGTGGACAGGTATAATAATCAAAGACGCGTCCTAAAAAAAGAGGGGGTCATATCAAGGAAGCGCAAATATAATGATGATGAAAAACAAGATTCTGAGGTCGAAGAGAACATAATCATCGGTAATACTTGAGTATAATAGGTATTATGTTTGTTTAAAATACCTACACATTGCTTTGCAATTATTTATCATCTCTGTTTTTTGGTTTCAGAAAATGAAGAGCTGGTCATCTGGCTAAAATACCATAAGGAACCGTTCCAAGAGGTGCGCGAAAACTGGCTGGCAACAAGAGCGTACCGGGTCGAGAAAGACTATAATGATAAAACGAAACAACTGCAAGATATATTACAAAAATATCCTATTTTGAAACAAAACTTTGGATATAAACTGGTAAATTACATTCAGATCTATTACTAACAGACTTTTGCATTTATATATTGATAGGGCCTATATTCTATTATTTTCTTATTCCTAAATCTAACATCATCTATGTTTTTATAATATTTTTAGATTGAAATTGACTTCGAATATCGGTATCCGGACAAAGAAGTCGTCCTGTTTGAAAAATTTGATAATTTCATGGAAAAAGCATACACAATTTTCAAAAATGACGTTAAGTCGTTCAAAGAGTACAATGTAGTTTTCGAGAAAAATCCAAATGAAGGTTAGTTTGTAAATGCACTAAGTAATTTTACTTTGGCATCGATTGTATGACAATTCAAACACCCATGGCTGACTTGACACCCTATTTTTTTGTCAGATATTTGCTAACAAGCACGACTCGTCAAACGATACCTCATCGATACGATGAACTTACGTACATACAAACATACTTAAATAGACTGCTAAACTCATAACCCTCCTTTAGCTTTGCCGTAATCGGGTAATTAATGTATTATTTTACATAGATTAATTTCATTTCAGATACCAAAGTATTCATAATACTGTCTCTCCTGTGCGGCAAACTAGTCCCTTCAGTCGCACGAGGTCGTGCAGCCTCATCAAAGAAATTTACGAAACCATCTATCTTGGAAGCCCGGGACAATTTGGTCCTGCATGTTAAGGTAAAATAGAATATTAATAAATAATGCTGGACATATTTTTTCACCCAGCACTATCTAGCCCCAAAGTACGCAGAGCTTGTATTATGTAAACCAGATGACTGATATACTATACATAGATACATTTTTTTTTGTAAATACATAGGTACTTATTAAACATAGAGAACAACTTAATATTAACTTCAATGAGAACACAAAATATTAAGTAGATACGGATACGTAGATAAAAAAAATGTTCCTACCTAGTTTACAAAATTCATCTGTCTTTGTGTTTGATGGTTTTTTTTTTTATTTTCAGACACAAACTGACATAACAAACGCCCTGGTTAAACGGCGAGAAGTCCATCTCGAAAAAAAGTTGACCTGTCAACCCATTGTGGTTTGCGTCGGGCAGTCAGTAGAAGAATTGGAAGCATTTTACGTGAATTACGACGATGTGACCTACCACATGTCAACACTTCTACAGGCCGTGGATATATGTTTCAAGATCTTCCAGGTATTTGACGTCCAATACCCCTCTGAATGCCTACAGCAGTGGATGTTCATTCAACACTATTTCTACAAAATTGCAACGCCCCAAGACGTCAAATTTCCAAGCGTTTGCTCGTTGATCGTTGATGTTGAGGTAATTAACGTGTTTGTAATAATGGTATTGCATTATCGCTGTTATGTTTGTGCTAGTGACTTAGATTCAATTAAAGGTTTGTTCCTCCACTTTAAATACATACATAATGGTCTGTCAGAATATCATTGCGCACAGCATACATGTCGTAGACTATTTCAAAATGAAAAAAGCTTCAAACGCCATCTTCTAATACACAAAGAACAATTAGTTAAATCATTAGAATCTCCGAACGGTAGCGTAATAAATAATAGTGAGTGCGAGGTCTTATTGCAAGAACACAGTCGTAATTTAGTTGGTGCAGACCAACTAAATTACGACTGCGTTGAAAAGCCTCAGTCACAAAATAACAATGTTCAACTGGAAAATGCTTGTAGTACTTTAGCACAAAGTGATATATCGCTGCAACAATGTGGCATTTCACAATTTTCAAAACAATTGCCAATGGATGAAACCATAAATAATTATTCTAACACATTTTCTGTAGATGGATGTTTAAAAGATTTGCAAGATTCAGCAACAGGTTTTGCTTTATCTCTTTATAGCAACCCAAACTTAAATAGAGCTACAGCTAAAAATATTTTACTTGAAGTTACAGATAATATTACCAAAGTGATTGGAAATACTATACGACATTGTATCTCAAATACTCCACAAGGTAGTTCTGCTATTGAATCAGTATTAGACGCATGTTCATCTCCATTTAAAAACGTAAATACAGAATTTAAATTGTTAAGATATTTTGAGTCAACTGAGTACTACATAAAACCAACGCAATTTGTTATAAACTCATCTGTGAGACCATGCGTACAACATTCTCTGAACGCCATGCAAACTAAAACAGTAACCGGTACAATGATCTCATTAAGGGCTATGTTTAAATCTTTTTTTGAAATTCCGGGCATCTTTGAAGCTACGTTAGCAAATATGCACGTATTAAAATCTCAAACTGATGGAAATATTTCCAATTTCATCCAAGGAACTCTATGGAAATCGAAAATTTCTAAAATGATTGGATTATGTATCCCATACTTTTTGTATTTTGATGACTTTGAGACAGGTAATGCTTTAGGTAGCCATGCTGGAAAACAGTCTATAGCAGCCACATACGTTAGCTTTCCAACAGTTCCTTCCGTATACAACGCGTTATTAGAAAATATATTCGTTGTTGCATTATTTAATACTTCATTGAAAGGATTCGGTAAAGATTCATTATTTCATTCACTTGTCAGTCAACTTGCAAATTTAGAAACAAATGGTGTTGAAATTGTTATTGAAAATGAGAAGCACACAGTATTTTTTGTTCTTGGATTAATTACAGGCGATAACTTGGGCTTAAATTATCTGTTAGGGTTTAATCAATCTTTTTCCAGCAACTATTATTGTAGATTTTGTAAAAACCACAAGTCAATTTTGTGTAAGCAAGCTGTGCAAAAAGCTCATGATATTTTAAGGGATAAAGACAATTATACTGCCGATTTGCTTTTAAATGACTCTACTATGACTGGCTTATACGCGGAAGGCGACAACATTTTTAATACAATACCTTCATTTCATGTCACTGAAAACATGGCTGTTGATATAATGCATGACCTATTGGAAGGAGTTTGTCATTACGATATCTGTAACATGTTATTACACTTTATAGATATTTCTAAATTTTTCAGTCTAATCACATTAAACAATCGCTTGTCATCATTTGATTATTCTGGCCCGGAACTTCAAAATAAAATTGTAAGTGAAATAACATACAAAAATTTAAAAAATAAAAAACTTAAGATGAGTGCATCTGAAATGTTAGGTTTCGTAAGCATTTTACCATTTCTTATTGGTGATCTTATTCCTGAAGATGATGGCATTTGGAGCTTATTTTTGAATTTATCAACGATAATTGATGTCTTAATGATGCCTGAGATCAACTATTCAACAATAAAATATTTACAATCTATAATTCAAGAGCACCACGAGCAATATCTTCATTATTTTACCGATAACCTTAAACCAAAACATCATTTTATGGTGCACTATCCACATATTATTCAATGCGTAGGACCTTTGAAACACATTTGGTGTATGCGGTACGAAGCAAAACACAAACAACTGAAACAAACAGCTCATAATACTGCATCAAAGCGCAACTTACCATTAACTTTACTAATTAAACAACAATTAGTATTTGCACAAAGAATTTATTTGAAGCAAGGATTCGTTAATAGAATTGTCTGTGGTGGTATTGATGATAAACCTTTAACTACTGAATGTTCTCTTCTGACTGTGAATGGTGTTAGTATAGAACATTATCGAATAAAGTGGGTTAAAAACTGCGGGACGTTATTTAAACCAGGCTTCATTGTCCCTATTGTTGAAGATACTGTTATTCTATTTTATAAAATAATTTATATACTTAAGTTCGTCACAGGTATATTTTTGTTTTGTAAACCACTAAACTATATAGGCTTTAATCAACATCTTCAAGCCCATAATATTGTTATTGAAAGTGTCCCAAACACTCAATTCAAATGTATAGATATTGACGATATATCAAATTTTCCAACGGTTTGTCATATAATTTGTAATGGAGAAGTTTACTGCAAGATAAAACAATATTTTTCAACAGATAATGAATGACTTACAGCCTTGCAGTAATAACTCAATGTACGTTATATATAGCAGAGTATGTCCTGTAGGTAACTACCCTTAAATTGTATTATTTATATAAAAAAGTGTCGCTACCAGTAGGTCTAGTCTGTCATGCAAATGTAATTACTACCGTTTTTTGGATCGTAGCGATTACGATTATTGGTTGTTAGGCCTGACAAAGTGATATCACTATGGTGATTAAACGATTGTTAGGCCTAACAGCTAATGGGAATGGCCTTTACGCTACGATCCAAAAAACGGTAATTACATTCGCATGACAGACTAGACCTACAGGACGTTTAAAGTCGGGCCTTGCAACATAGGTTCCGCAGCTGGTTAGTTTTAGGCTAGCGTTCATAATGAACGAGCTTTAAGTTAAGTTTGTGAGTCTGTCAACTGTAATGGTTAGGTTTTTTCTGGTGTTAATGCAGGTTCATACTGATGGGTGGCCTTCTAGGCAATTTTTTTATTATGTTATATATAGCAGAGTATGTCCTGTAGGTAACTACCCTTAAATTGTATCATCTATATAAAAAAGTGTCGCTACCAGTAGGTCTAGTCTGTCATGCAAATGTAATTACTACCGTTTTTTGGATCGTAACGATCACGATTATTGGTTGTTAGGCCTAACAAAGTGATATCACTATGGTGATTAAACGATTGTTAGGCCTAACAACTAATGGCAATGGCCTTTACGCTACGATCCAAAAAACGGTAATTACATTCGCATGAAAGACTAGACCTACAGGACGTTTAAAGTCAGGCCTTGCAACATAGGTTCCGCAGCTGGTTAGTTTTAGGCTAGCGTTCATAATGAACGAGCTTTAAATTAAGTTTGTGAGTCTGTCAACTGTAATGGTTAGGTTTTTTCTGGTGTTAATGCAGGTTCAGATGGAGCTATTACTGCATGCGAACGATCGACCAAAGACCTGCCAAATTCGTTTCAGAAAAATACGATAGATGGAGTTAATAGCTCCGAGGTGAACAAATGCCGGAAAATATACATTTATGGTGGTCAACAGTGTGCTGGATTAGGAGACATTCTAGTTCGTACGAGACAGAGTACAAAATTTGAACGGTATAAAATATCCTCTACAATAAAACCGTCTGCTCAAACTACAGATATCCTCAAAGACTGTTACAAGTTTATAGAAGATGCACCGGAAAATTATATTATCTTGAGTGTTGCACAGAATGATAAAAATCCTACGAAAATTACTATGGACTTGGCTGCATTATTAAGTAAGCTACAATTTATAAACATTATAATTTTAAGTGTCACATACAATCCATACTTGAATGAATGGAAGCTCAATAATTTACTACAAGGTATTTGTAATAATTTTAAACAATGTAAATTCCTATCATTATCAAATGTTACAAAATATAAGACACCCTTCCTATATGACACTAGTAATCGAATTAATAGATTGATAGACAGAAATGACTATGGGAACCTAAATACAAGACATTTTCCTGACCCTGTATCTGAAAAAAATAAAATTGTGTCAAAACCACCGCCAAAGAGGGGCACTATTCCATTTTATTTCCCAGTAAACACTAACCAACAACGTCATAATTGTACACAGGAAAAACTAAATTCTAACACGGATAATCTTTTTCGTGACCAATAATAATACTGATTGCAATTATGATTATACCGCAACTCTTTTGCATCAAAATATTGCTGGGTTGCTCAATAAAGTTGATTCTGTCCAACTTTGTTTAAATGAATTATCTGATAATGATTTTAATGTAGATATTCTTTGTTTTTCTGAGACGTTTGTAAGAGCAGGCGATGAACTAAATATTAATTTTAAAAACTTTAATCTTGCATGCTCGTTTTCTAGGAAAAGAGAAAAGCGTGGAGGTGTTTGTATTCTGGTACAAAAAATGTTTGACTTTAAGAACATAGAATTACCTAAGGATTTATGTACTGAAAAAATATTTGAATGTTGTGGAGTAGAGATACCTTCTCTAAAATGTATTGTTATTTGTATTTATAGAATTCCTAATTCCAGAACATTTCTATTTTTTGAAAAATTAGACCTATTGTTGTACAAATTACTCAAACGGAAAAAACGTATTATAATTACAGGAGACCTAAATATTGATACATTAAAAGGAACCAATGATACAACCAAACTTAAAGATATTTTATCTAACTATGGGTTAACTCTGCATATTGATACACCAACACGCCAGCTTTCTTGCTTAGATCAGATTATAAGTAACATAGAAAATTCAACTGGAACCACACACGAAGTTTATTTATCAGATCATAATACATGCCAAACACTAACATTCCCAGTTGCTGAGAGGAAACCTGCCTTAAAATATTGGTATAAAATAAACAGGGATTACTCAGATGATAACATTAAAAAATTTATGGAAGCTGTAGGGAATTTGTCGTGGATCGATGTTTTCGACAACACCGACGCAAACGATAGCTTTAATATATTCCATGAAAACTTCTCGCTATTTTATAAGTTATGTTTTCCCTTAAGGAAAACTAAAGTATATGTTAATAATACGTCACCTAAATGGATTACCAAAGGTATTAGGAAATCTTGTTCTAATAAAAGACAACTTAAAAAGATGTGTTACTTAAAAAATAAAAATAACGAAATACGGTCTAGGTATTTAGAATATAATAAAATATTAAAATCTTGCGTAATCCGCTCAAAGAAAAGTTCTAACCTTAACTACATACTAAAATCTAAAAATAAAAATAAAGCTACATGGGATATCATCAAAAATAGAACAGATACACACAAAACATTTAATCATATAAACGCAATAGATCACGATGGTTTAATTTTAAATGACCCAACTCAAATAGCTAACTCATTAAATAATTTCTTTATTGATATTTCTCATACAAAACAATCTGCCAAAAGTACCCATACATCTCAACTCACACGGAACAACTCCAGCATATTTTTGAAACCATGCTCTGACACTGAAGTGTTTCGTGTAATATCATCCCTCAACAATAAAAAATCAGTAGGATATGATGAGATCTCCACTCACATACTGAAACTATGCGCTAAAGTGATATCACCAATTCTGTGTCACACAATTAATTTATCTCTATTTGAGGGAGTCTTTCCAATTATTCTAAAATCTTCTATAGTCAAGCCCCTGCATAAAAGTAAGAGTACATTAGACAAAACTAATTATAGACCTATCACACTCATTTCAATATTCTCTAAAATGTATGAGAAAATAATGCATAGTCGTTTAATTGAATTTATAAATAAGCATAAAATTATTAATGAAGAACAAAATGGGTTTCAAAAAGGTAAGTCAACCACTTTGGCAGCATTCTCTCTAGTAAGGTCCATAACTGATAATATAGATAAAAAACGTTCTGTTTCAGTAATCTTCCTTGACATGAGCAAGGCTTTTGATCTCGTTAATCACGATACACTTCTTGATAAGTGCGAACGCTATGGAATTAGAGGTCCTGCACTAGATTGGCTAAAAGGTTATCTGAGCAATAGACAACAGTGTGTTGAAATATCCCGAATTAGTGATAAACTTGTTGCAATGATATATAGATCCTTATTTCGTCACAATGGGTCAGGAGTGCCTCAAGGAAGTATCCTTGGGCCTCTTCTCTTCCTCTTATACATCAACGACTTACCAAATATCACTAAACATAAATGCGTACTATTTGCCGATGATGTGTCAGTAATAATACCTGAGAATGACAAAACACTGCACCAACAAGAAGTAAAAGAAACCATTACCGATATCATAAATTGGCTCAATGAAAACCACTTAAAAGTTAATTTATCTAAAACAAAATTCATTCAATTTGCAAACTATAAACAAAATCCACCAATAATTAACATAGAACACAATAATGAAACAATTAATAGAGAAAACAGCATACAATTTTTAGGGTTAACATTAGATAAAAATTGTAATTGGGGAATCCATATTGACAACCTGTGTAAAAAAATAAACAGATTTGTATACGCGCTAAAAGAGCTACGCAAAACAGCAAATGAACAAGCCGCACTCAACGCCTACCATGGCTATGTAGCGTCTATACTGAGATACGGTTTACTCTTATGGGGTAATTCGACTCATGTCCAAAGAGCGTTTATAGCACAAAAAAAATGCTTGAGAGCAATTACTGGGACACCTCCTTACGAGAGCTGCAGACCTGTTTTTAAAAAGTTAAAGGTTTTAACTCTAGCTTGTACCTATATCTTAGAGATAGGTATATTTGTTAAAAAAAAATCACACTTCTTCTCCACTGTAGCCGAAAACAACAGATTCACAAAAAGGGACCCTACTAAACTTAAAAACCAATTTTGCAATAGTACTCTTCACTATAAAAACAGTTACTTAATGTCCATTAAAATTTACAACCACATTCCGAAACCAATAAGAGAGTCACCACTTCATTTTTTTAAAAACAAGTTGAAATCATGGCTACTTCAAAAGACTTTTTACTCAGTAAAAGAATTTCTTGAAGATATTAAATATAATAGGTAGATACTGGATATTGTTATACACTTTTTTATGTTTTTATTTTATTTTTTTATTATATCCAAGGTTAATGTTAATGTTGTGTTTTATATTTTATGTATTAGATTATAAAGAGTTTAGACATTTAGTTTTTTTTTTTTTTGCTTTATTCTAATAGAGTGTAAAATTTTAGTGTTTTCATGTGTAAATAATGTAAATATTCGTATGCCGCGTCTAGCGGCGGATATGTCCTGAACTATGCTATTTCTATTTAACAACTTTGTGCCTACCGTATCCTACGAATAAATGTCTTTGTCTTTGTCTTTGTCTTTGTTCATACTGATGGGTGGCCTTCTAGGCAATTTTTTTATTATGTTATATATAGCAGAGTATGTCCTGTAGGTAACTACCCTTAAATTGTATCATCTATATAAAAAAGTGTCGCTACCAGTAGGTCTAGTCTATCATGCAAATGTAATTACTACCGTTTTTTGGATCGTAGCGATTACGATTATTGGTTGTTAGGCCTAACAAAGTGATATCACTATGGTGATTAAACGATTGTTAGGCCTAACAACTAATGGCAAATGGCCTTTACGCTACGATCCAAAAAACGGTAATTACATTCGCATGACAGACTAGACCTACAGGACGTTTAAAGTCGGGCCTTGCAACATAGGTTCCGCAGCTGGTTAGTTTTAGGCTAGCGTTCATAATGAACGAGCTTTAAGTTAAGTTTGTGAGTCTGTCAACTGTAATGGTTAGGTTTTTTCTGGTGTTAATGCAGGTTCATACTGATAGGTGGCCTTCTAGGCAATTTTTTTATTATGTTATATATAGCAGAGTATGTCCTGTAGGTAACTACCCTTAAATTGTATTATTTATATAAAAAAGTGTCGCTACCAGTAGGTCTAGTCTGTCATGCAAATGTAATTACTACCGTTTTTTGGATCGTAGCGATTACGATTATTGGTTGTTAGGCCTAACAAAGTGATATCACTATGGTGATTAAACGATTGTTAGGCCTAACAAAGTGATATCACTATGGTGATTAAACGATTGTTAGGCCTAATAACTAATGGCAAATGGCTTTTACGCTACGATCCAAGAAACGGTAATTACATTCGCATGACGGACTAGACCTACAGGACGTTTAAAGTCGGGCCTTGCAACATAGGTTCCGCAGCTGGTTAGTTTTAGGCTAGCGTTCATAATGAACGAGCTTTAAGTTAAGTTTGTGAGTCTGTCAACTGTAATGGTTAGGTTTTTTCTGGTGTTAATGCAGGTACATACTGATGGGTGGCCTTCTAGGCAATTTTTTTATTATGTTATATACAGCGTGTAACAGAAAGGGTATAATCATATGGAATACTGTGGTACGGACCATCAAACTGAACAACTTTCTCTATGGGACCACCATCGAAATCTTAAAAAAATAATCAGCTGTCTCATACATTTGGGACGAGTAGGTATTGAAATTTTGTATAGGACAGCTGATTATTTTTTTACGATTTCGATGGGGGTCCCATAGAGAAAGTTGTTCAGTTTGATGGTCCGTACCACAGTATTCGATATGATTATACTCTTTCTGTTACATGTCGTATAGCAGAATATGTCCTGTAGGTAACTACCCTTAAATTGTATTATCTATATAAAAAAGTGTCGCTACCAGTAGGTCTAGTCTGTCATGCAAATGTAATTACTACCGTTTTTTGGATCGTAGCGATTACGATTATTGGTTGTTAGGCCTAGCAACTAATGGCAAATGGCCTTTACGCTACGATCCAAAAAACGGTAATTACATTTGAAAACTTATATGTACGTATTTGTTAAATCTACTAATAATTGTTAGTTTGTTTGGCAAACTTTGACATTCTCTCGCTAAATGTCCATATGTATTGGACGATTTGCTAGTTACTTAATTAAAATTTGAATACTATAAAGTTTTATTATGTTATTTGTGGTTAAATAAATGTGATTTGTTATGGTTAAATAAATGTGTAATAATGATCTATAACTTTTTTATTTTATTGTCTATAATTAGATTTCCTTTATAGGTAGGTGAGTATTTTGATGAAAGTGTATTGTAGAATAAGCCTGCATTGAGTTGTGTCAATATTATATTGGTATTTTGTAATTAGCTAAGTAATAAGTTTACCTGAAATGTTAAAGTATTTGTTTGTACAGAATTTAATGTGATGTTTGTAAAATCAATCTGCATTTTCACGAAAGAAGTAGGTATAATGTTGAATTAGGCTTTGTCGTAAAGTATTTTCGATAACGAGAGGTGTATGTAATGTAGCAATAGGTTAGAATAGCATTTGCACTTATCATGCATAGTCCAGCATCAAACCTAAATGATCACCGGATAGATCATTTATCATAACCTACATGGTAAGTACAAAATACGTTATTCTAATCTATTGAGGCGTATCGTTTCAACATTACACCTTTGTCAAAAATACTTTATATTGTAGGTAGACATTACTAATAAATGCAGGTTGATTTTACCAAAAACAAGTAATTTTAACTAAATGTCACATGTCAATACTACATTTACAACAGTCAAGAATACCAACATCGAAGGTTAATTTTACCACTAAATTTAGCATATTCTGACCTATTGTTACATGTCGATTCTACATTACACTTTTGTCAAAAATACTATTATGATCTAGGTAGATTTTACCACAAAGCAGAGGTTCATTTAACAAAACACCAGAAGTTGTTTCAACTTAAAAATACAGGTTAAGTTTATCATAAAATTTAGGTTGTTACAACTTAATTTCACATGTCAATACTACATTTACAACAGTCAAGAATACCAATATACACAGGTTAATTTTACCACCAAATTTAGGTTATTCTAACCTATGGCTACGTGTCGAATCTACATTACACCTTTGTCAAAAATACTATTATGATCTAGGTAGATTTTACCACAAAGCAGAGGTTCATTTAACAAAACACCACAAGTTGTTTCAACTTAAAAATACAGGTTAAGTTTATCATAAAAATTAGGTTGTTACAACTTAATTTCACATGTCAATACTACATTTACAACAGTCAAGAATACCAATATACACAGGTTAATTTTACCACCAAATTTAGGTTATTCTAACCTATGGCTACGTGTCGAATCTACATTACACCTTTGTCAAAAATACTATTATGATCCAGGTAGATTTTACCACAAAGCAGAGGTTCATTTAACAAAACATCACAAGTTGTTTCAACTTAAAAATACAGGTTAAGTTTATCATAAAAATTAGGTTGTTTCAACTTAATTTCACATGTCAATACTACATTTACAACAGTCAAGAATACCAATATACGCAGGTTTATTTTACCACCAAATTTAGGTTATTCTAACCTATGGCTACGTGTCGAATCTACATTATACCGTTGTCAAAAATATTATTATGATCTAGGTAGATTTTACCACAAAGCAGAGGTTCATTTAACAAAACACCACAAGTTGTTTCAACTTAAAAATACAGGTTAAGTTTATCATAAAAATTTGGTTGTTACAACTTAATTTCACATGTCAATACTACATTTACAACAGTCAAGAATACCAATACACGCAGGTTCATTTTACCACCAAATTTAGGTTATTCTAACCTATTGCTACGTGTCGATTCTACATTACACCTTTGTCAAAAATACGAATATGATCTAGGTAGATTATACCACTAAGCTTAGGTTCATTTAACAAAACACCACAAGTTGTTTCAACTTAAAAATACAGGTTAACTTTACCACAAAAATCAGGTAGTTATAACTTAGCACCATATACTTAAAAATACAGGTTTAATAATATAGTTAAAATAACTATTTCAAAATAGTGTTAAAACAACCTAACTGGTGGTTTGTTTAAATTTACCGTTATAAGTAAGTGTTAAACTAACTTAGCTGATGGTTTGGTTAAATTTACCTTACAAGCAACACATTTCAGATTAATTTGATTCAACTATTATTAAAGGTAGGTTCTATATCAACAAAAAAAAATAGTTGAAAAGTTGAATGTTCTGATAACCTATAATAAACTAGTTAATATTACCATTTCAGAACAGTGTTGAAACAACCTCACTGGGTTTGGTTAAATTTACCTTTTAAAAGTAACAATTTCAGTTTGTTTGATTCAACAAATCTTCTATGTAGGTTCTATATTAACACAAAAAAAAGGTTGAATAAATGTTGATTCAACTAATTAATTTTTTCAGTGTGGGGAGCGATTTGCGCAGTGCTGTTTCGCTGAGACAGTGGCTTATGGGGATGGTTCTTGTATGATGTGGGCCGGCATTTCCTTCGACGGTAAAACGGAGCTTGTTTTCGTGCCTGGCGGGGGACGAAGAGGCGGTCTAACTTCAGACCGCTACATTTCCGATATTCTGCTGGAACATGTCGTTCCTTATGCGGAATTTATCGGGGATGACTTCCTCCTTATGCACGATAACGCTCGTTGTCGCACTTCCCGTGTCACAACTGAATACCTCGAAGAAGTCGGTATCGCCACATTGGACTGGCCAGCGCTCAGCCCGGACTTGAATCCCATTGAGCACGTGTGGGATGAACTGACGAGGAGGGTTCGTTCCAGAAATCCTGCTCCTTCAAGTGTGAATGAGCTGAAATCGGCTTTGATAGAGGAGTGGGAAGGTATCCCGCAAGAATCGATTCAGAAGCTGATTAGGTCAATGAAGAACCGTCTTCGTGTAGTTATTAGGTCGAGGGGAGGGAACACAAAATACTGAAACTTAATTTTAAGGCCAAATATTTTTTTTATGAAATAATTTTTGTTGTTTTCTTCATTTATCAATTTTCCATTATCCTTCTGTTTTCCTAATTCCTTCACTCAATCCGGGATAGCTCCTTAAATACTGCTGTGATTTAAATGAATTTGGTATCAATTTAAAGTTAACAGTTTTACCTTTAAAATGTTATTAAGTATTCAAGATCGCGCGGAATCAATTCCAAGTAAGTGATTCCATACTTTTGCTCGCGAGTGTAGTTTCGTTTCATATGAACTTGGGAACACCGACGCAGGCAGGGAATTCCACTCCTGGGCTGTGCGCATAATAAAAGATGTAGCGAAGCGCTTCGTGCGAATATGTGGAACATCGACAAGGTATGGGTGATATGATAACCTGCAGTACGTTTGGACTCCCGATGGAAGAAGGGACATGGTGGAAGGAGCTCGTGGAGCTCTTGGGCACACTCACCGAAGTACAGTCTCTAAAAGACCGACAAACATGCAACTTTGCGGCGCCCACCGCCGCAAAGTTGAGGCTTAGTACCCACCAGCTTATCGACACCAATAAGCCTCTTGGCTCTGCGCTCAATTGAGTTGAGTGTGGCTAATTGGTATTTGGCTGAGCCATCCCAAAAATAACAGCAAGACTCCATGCCGGACCGGAGTTGAGTTTTATATGAGACTACAAGCTGTCCAGGCTTGAAGTAACGCTTAACCTTATTTAGGATACCCAGATTTATTGCCGTAGTTTGAGCCTTCGACTCAATGTAGGCACCGAAGTTTAGATTCGCACTCAACTACATGCCAAGAATCTCGAGGCTGTCGGTAACAGGTACAGATGCACCCCGGAAAGTTGGAGCCAGATTGAACGGACTCCTGGCGGTGAACAGCCTAGGCACACTTGTGTTTTGGTGGCGTTTAAAACAACCAGATTTTCATCACCCCACTTGGAGACAAGACTTGAAGTTGAATTCGTTGTTGGCCTCTCTCAATAAACGCACTACCTCACCGCTGACTTTTGCGCTGGATGCATAATTCTCCATGATAGTGCTGTCGTCTGCGTACTCAACAATACCAGGAACAAGAAGGTCATTGATGTGCAGGTAAAGTGTCGCGGAGAGAACAGACCCCTGAGGAACGCCAGCATCAATAGCAATAAGGTCAGAGGAGCAGCCATCAAAGACCACTCAAATCAACCGTTCCGTCCAACCGCAGGAAATTTGCTCAGCAGACTTGCCTGCAATAGGGGTACCTATGTTGTGTCGAAAGCCTTCGAGATTTCCTGCGACACGGCAAGGGCTCCGCCGTGTTTCTCGATGGCTTTGCCCCAGCAGTGCGTAGCAAATACCAAAAGATCCCCGGTTGATCATCCCCGGCGAAAACCATACTGACGGTCACGGTAACATTTTCATGCATTAAAAAATTCTATCTCTTTTTCACAAACTCGTGGCACTGGAGAGTCGACGCGATCCCTTTCATTACTGCAACTTTCAAAAGACTTGCCTGAAAAAAAGAATTTAAAGGTGTTGTCAAAGAAAATAATTCCGTAAGCACCTATAATATGAATTAAATCGAACAAATTTGCATGTATTTAATATAACTTTGTATTTAATATAAAATAGCCATATCATATAAAACAGAATTCTTCTAGAACTTTAGGAAAAGGGTTACTATTGAAATAACATGATTGTCATTTTCGTGTGGAATGCTAAGAATGCGGCCACAAATGCTTTTAAATCAATTTTCAAGCAATAGAAAAAAGCCTAAGTGCATTGAAGCCCCATACATACCAGTAAAAGTAAAATGATGTATTTGGTGTTTTTTGTACAGAAGGGTTAAAGTAATATTGTACTTAAAAAAGCAATGTGGATGTTTCAAATGCATCAAAGAAAAAATAAGAGACAAAAACATAACTTGAACGTAGAAGAGAGACACAATAATTTTATAACGGGGGACTAAACGAAGCCATAATATACCCGAGGTGGTTTGACTCCCGAGCGTGCGAGGGAGAGTCAATGAAACCGATGGTATATTAAGTTGGCGTTTAGTCTCGAGGTGCAAACTGTACTTTTCACTTTGAGTGCGAGAAAAATAGTCAATTTAGTACAAAACATTTAATAAATATTCTTATTCCTCCAGTCCATAAAACTTTCGTAAGGTTTTAAGTAGGTAAATCTTCCCCAATTTTGGCGGAAAAAGATTATCTATTATGTCTTTTGCTCTTTGTTCGACGTCAAACTCTTCACTGTCACTGGTCACTGGACATTCTTAATTTTATTTAAAACCGTACTTTACACTCAAAAAAATTCTGAAATTTTCGCGGTCAGTTTTTTCTTCTAAACCAGTCACAGATTGACAATTTAAAAAGCATGGCGCCCGCCATCATCCTTGCGGAAAAACCACGGAACTAAAACTTTCCACAGTTTCGCAATGAAGATGGTCCACACTCAATAGTATATTTACTGGCTGTTTGAGTTTGTCTATGTCACACGAAGGAAATTAAAAAACTAATTACTTTTTACTGAGACTAAAGTGGTCACTATAATCCAAGCGGGATTAAGGCGTAGGGCTTTAATGGCGTACTTTTAGAGCATGAGAAGTAAAAACGTCTCTTCTATACATACGCAATTTTGCCATTTCATAGAACACGGCCACAATCACCATGAGGGTTTTTTTCTATGTTGGGTACATAATGAAAATTGAATAAGTACTTAATTAAAATTACATAATTAATTAAGTACAAACTATATTAATATGTTTTTGAACTAAATCGGTTTAATTAAAAAAAAACATAATAAACGGTATTGATGACTAAACCATAAAGGTAAAAATGTTATTTTATTACAAATCGATCGATATATATAAGCGATGATTACGTTCGCCGCGGCTACCAAACTCCGCGTTCCGCCGAGGCGCCGAATAGTGGCCGAACAGCTTTTTTTTTTTTTTTTTTAGGAGATGGCATCTCGCAGTTCAGCCTCTGAGGCTGGCTACTGCTTAACCGGTCTATCCCTGTGGATGCCTAGAATTTAAGGCCTCCAGCCAGGGGCAAAATGAACTTATAAACTAAGCGACCACTCGCTAAGGGCACCCCCTGTGGGGTACGAGCCTCGGCTTAGGGCGTCGCTGGGGAGGGCAGCAAGGGGACAGGCTGGATCTGATTTAGGGGCTGTTTTATTGCTACTGGCTCAGCATCGCGGGCTGGCTCATGCAAGGGTCGGGGGGGGGTTTGAAACGGGACGTCGCGACGGACCACGGCGGCGGGGTCGGAATGACGGCGGTCTGTGTTTGTATTTCCTGAATGTGCTGGTTTCCCTACTGCTTTCCTGGAGGAAGGTAGTGGGGTCATCGGGGGTGAGAAGAACGTGCCGTGGACCGCGAACGTTACTGATACGCGATGGCTCGTACCGGGCGGCCGATGCGATAAGGGGGTTGCTGTGCTTGACAGCTGAGTCGAAGAAACGTTTTGAAAGACGTTTCATAAATTTCTGGGTGGTAGGCAATTTGAGATCTAAATGAAGGCTTTCGTTGCGGACATAAAAGGGAGCTCCGGTGATCTTACGGAGGAATCGGTTCTGCAGGGTCTGCACCCTATGGAGGTGGCGGGGGTGGGCATGGGCGAATACGACACAAGCATATGTCATAATCGGTCTGATGACTGCGGTATAGAAACGCAACTTGCACTTAAGTGACAACTTGCTCTTATCCGTTAACATGTAGTGGTGGCCGAGCGGCGCTAGCACCACAGTATATAATAATATATTATATTGTGCTAGCACGCTCTATCCGCGCCCGCACACCCCACTACTCGCGAGGAAAGATGGCGCGACGGCGATTATAGCTTTATTCTTCGTTGAAAACGTAGTGCTTAAAATTGTGGCCTTATAAAAAACCTAATTATTTGAAAACCTGTATCGTTTTTAACTGTTTTGTTGAACTGGTTATAGGTGGTATGATGAGTCGAATTTAATTATGCAATAAAAAAAAAAACCTTATGTTCGTTAAGGCACTATTCGTAGTATACGACGTTATGATGAATGATGACAAGAAAGTCTAATCAACTCTCTAGGTGGACTACAAAATTTTCGAGCTCGCTTCGCTCGCTCTGACACTTCGTTCTTTCTATTCGTAAGCTTTCCTTTGTAAACTAATACAATACATTTTAGTCATATTTCTACAGGCTGTCGTTTTGCATCCTGGTCAAATTCAAGGAGGTATCTATACTTGATAATAAAAAGGGCAGTTTTTTTTTACGGGAATCGGTAAGTGTAAACCACCCGTATTAAAACGCAGCCCGTCTGTTCCTAGCCCTATAAACGCGCCGTCACACACATCAAGGCAAACATTTATTCCGTAGTTTAATCTTAGTTATATATTGTATTATCTATGGTATAATTAAGGACAATATGGAAACTAGGGGGGTGGTTCACGCTTATCGATTTCCGTAAAAAATAAATAAAAAAACTACCCTTTTTAAGATCGATTCGGGTCGAGAATCATTAGTAGGTATAGATACCTCCTTGTTTATCCCTCCTATTTGACCAGGATGTAAAGCGAATAGAGATGCAAAACGAATTTTAAACGTTTTAAACCATTTTGTTTTAAACCGTCTTTTTGGTTTAAAACGATTTAAAACCACATTTAGCGGTTTAATATGGTTTAGAATGTTTTTTTTTGGAATGCACTGAGGCTTTATATGAAGTTATCTAGACCACACCTCCTTCCTGATTTAGAATATATAAAAGGAAAATAAAATAAAAATGTTTTAAAATCAACCTTCATTAACATGACAGACAAACATAAAATCGATCCCTACCTGCCCCATCTCTCCCCGTTGCGATTTTGGTAGCAAAGTGTAAAATAAAAATGCGGCATTGCCTTTTTATTTTAATAAATACCCATAACATGATTGTTTTCAATGTCTAATCCTAAATAGTAGTTTATTATGATATATGACTTCACATATATTAATAAAAATGGTAAATGATTTCAATTAGCCTTTTAAACTATTTTTTTAAGTAATTCGTAATCAATGTACGGCCCACGTGGTCGTGGTTTTAAACCGTTTTAAACAAATTTAAAACAAGTTTTAAACCACTGATTTTGATTTAAAACGGTTTATTTACAACTATAAAAGCGACAGCCTGTTTATTGGGTGTAAAAAGCCCCTTCATAAAGCCGAAAGGCACTTGCTCTTCCCGTCATTGCAATCAATCTGTTTCAGAGAAGTTCCTGGCAAACTTCTAGGCACGGATGTATTGAAGTTTAAAGTTCCAAATTTTTCATTAGTTTTTTTTTATAGACGAGTTTTTATTGTAATAACGTTATGTACTTTAAATGCCTTCATGACCCCTGTTCTATGCAAAAACACAAGGTTTTGAGTACCTCCGTTACATTGAGTTCTATTTAGACCGTGATTTTTCACTCTAAAAAAGTCATTTCAAAATATATTTTTTCTCAACTTTAATTTTTGCTTAGAGTTAGTTACTTGGTTTGATGTACGTACAGAATGCTTGATTGGCGCCTTCGTGAATGGTCTGTTTACTATTGTATAATTAATAAAAAATAAAATAAAAATAAACTAAAAGAAACCGACTGAAAAGCAAAACCAAGTGCATTTCGAAAGCAGGCGGGACGAATTGAAATATAAAATTATTATAACATGGAATGTGTCTATCCTGCTACTAATTACTTTTTGATTCCCAGTTTTTGACAAATCATTGACAAAGACATTTACAAAGTTGTTAAATAAAACTAGCATGGTTCAGGATATCCGCCGCTAGACGTAGCATACGAATATTTACATTGCATTGGTTACACTCTAAAATATTAAGAGCGGCAAACCCGTCATACTTTTCATACAAACGCTCGTACGTGATTATGCCTATGTTACATATCTATCTTTGTTTTTTTTTAACTAATATGTATGTTGTGCACTATATCTAGGTTTCTGCGGCGGTATGAGTTGCGCGGGAGAAGACGCTCTGAAACGCTCTAAGAGGCTCTGGATGAAACAACAAGGTTTTCGACCATGCTCGCGTTGACGATAGACGCACCGGGAAGGGCCCTCTTTACACTTGAAAATTGATAAAGGAACAAAATATACACACATCCACCATATATTATATATCCATATTTCCTTTTTTATCCTCCGTCAGTCGGGCTATAGGAAATCATCGATCCAAAAATAACTTAATGTTATCGGTCACTTGAATTGGGTGACGCTGGAATTGGGCAATTTGTAAAAATAAGAACTTCACAATGTTTTTATCACTCTATCAGCCTAACACAATGTTCGTAGTTTTACGTAGACATAAGTCGTCATTAGCTACTTACATGTGAAAGTTAAGAATGTGGAGACGCGAAGGTGAAGGCCAATCACTCTGCGCATAGACTAGGTACTATATACATTTTAAATATTATGGATCACTCGTTTATTATAACCGACAACGTGGCGGTTTGAGTTCGAAGCTGGATACACATTATTTGGAACAGGATGCAAATTAAGAGATCGCTCACTTTTGGGCCCGACGTGTTACAGGAAAAAAACAGTGAGAAAAATTATTTGCCCATTATCTACGACGAACCAAAATCAGAAACAAATAAGTAAATAATTTACAGTTGATACTTAAAATAGAAAATATTTTTTTTATGTTTATGTTTTTTGGTGAGATTATGATTCTATTCCGCCGTGAAATGGCTAAAAAGCAATGAGTCAGTCTCTAGAGTCATTGTCAAAATTAAAATCACAATCTATGAAAGGGAATAACCAGCGGCTAAGCGTGCGTGTTCGATCACTGACGTCAATGGTATCGATAACCATATCGAAAATCCCTAACGTCAATTCAACGTCAAGTAAAAAAATTACATCTCACAACAATAAAAATAAAACTACAGGTATTTAGTCTTCGTATAACCCCATTCAATAGCTATTTCATGAAAAAGTCACTCTTTGGGATTATATGAACTTGGAGGGTTGTATTGATGATTTAAATGATTATAATTCTGTAACTCCATACGTGTTACTGGCGCGATTCATATTTTCATCAACATACAACCTGACACTGACCTACAAATTGCAATAATCGTAAGAAAATTTAAATTTCGCGGGCCACCCTTGCGCATCCACCTTTTAAATAATCAATTTTATGCAACCAAAAGAAAAAGTGTTTGTCTGCAAAACGAGTACATCAATACTGTTTATGAAGATTATACTCATTTACATTGTTTTAAAATAAAACAATCAAAAATGTTTTTAGTACTGAAACATAATCTACACTAATATTATAAAGAGGAAAACTTTGTTTGTTTGGTTGTAATGAATAGGCTCAAAAACTACTGGACCGATTTTAAAAATTCTTTCACCATTCGAAAGCTTCATTATCCACGAGTAACATAGGCTATATTTTATTTTGGAAAAAAATAGGGTTCCGTAAGATATTTGGGTTTTTCGGACACAAGGTGTAAAAAATCAACCAGAAAAGTTACTTATTTTGCGTACGCTGCCTAAACTATAAAAGACAGAACCATAAAATGTTCTAATTAATTGTAGATCTTATAAATATCTACAAAAAAGTCCGCGACACACTATACCTGTCTATGTCGAGTGAGGCACAACAACCGTTTTTTTATTTAAAAATCTTGAATTTTTTTTGCACTACATTTAAACGCGTTTATTTTACTGATGCTATTAATCCTTATCAAAATAAATATTTCATCACTAAGTACAGTTTATGTAGATAATATTTGGAATTTAAATGATTAAAATTGGACGTTTGGTTTTGAAGTTATGGCGAAATTAAAATATTACGATTTCTGCTGCACGGCCCGTTGCGAAGTGGGCGTCATGTAACCCCGAATGGCCTGAAATTAAAGCGGAGCTGCTACCAGGACAACGGTCTTTCGACCGTCATTACATAATTTCACGTGTATTTCATTTAAAGATGAAGAAATTCATCAAATTATTTGTCAAAGAACAGATATTCGGTAAAGTAAAATGTTATATGGCAAGTGTGGAGTGGCAAAAGCGCGGTTTACCTCATTGTCCGCTTTAGGTAGAGTCTACGGGATACATCCATCCCAATCAGAGTGTTTTTATCTTAGGATTCTACTGCACCACGTACGCGGTCCGACCTCATTTGCATACCTTAAAACTGTAAACGGTATTGTCAAACAGACGTATCAAGCAGCTTGCCGTGACCGAGGTTTACTTGAAAACGATGACCATTGGGGTAACACTTTAAGCGAAGCTTCGTTATCACAATGTCCAAAAAAACTAAGGGAGTTATTCGTAGTCATACTTTTATTTTGTCAACCATCGGAACCATTGAAGTTATGGGATACTTTCAAAGATCAGTTCTGTGAAGATATTAGACATCGTATCAGACAACAAAATCAGGATAACACTTTACCCTTCACTGAAGTCATTTATAATGAAAGATTAATCGAAATAGAAAACAAACTTCTAGAATTAAACGACATAAATTTAAGTGATTTTGGATTACCTTCTCCCGTTCGTACCCAGAATAATATTATTGACACAATGGTACAACAGTATAACAGAAATTATCTAACAGCGTTTGTTAATGAAAATGTGCCAAAATTAGTACCAGATCAAAGACATGCTTATGAGACTATTGTGGACAGCGTGAACAATAACATGGGGAGATTATTTTTTTTGGACGCACCAGGAGGCACCGGAAAGACTTTTCTCGCAAATTTGATACGGCAATCAGGGAAGATAGCGATTGCAGTTGCTTCGTCAGGAATTGCTGCAACTCTCTTGAACGAAGGAAAAACTGCTCACTCTACGTTTAAACTCCCGCTATCCGTATCTTTAGATCAACGGTCTACGTGCTCTATTCGGAAAAATGGGCCTCTTGGTAAGTTGCTGCAAGACGCGTCGTTGGTAATATGGGAGTCATAGAGCTCATGTGGAGGCCGTGGACCGTACTTTAAAAGACCTCCGAAGCTCTGCGCTCTCCGCTAATGTCATGTGTCACTTTTGTATTTGCTGGAGATTTCCGACAAACGCTTCCAGTCGTCAACAGAGGTACGCGAGCAGATATTATGAAGGCATGTTTAAAATCGTCTCACCTTTGGACATCTGTTCAACATATGAATTTGTGCACCAATATGAGAGCTCATCTACATGGAAATACGCATAGCAATTTTCCACAACAGCTGCTGAAACTTGGAGAAGGAATTTTTCCATCTTTAAATTTGGGCACCGATTATGCGGTTACTTTGGATGAGTCTCTAGGCCAAATAGTCCATAATTTAGATAGTTTGATAGATGCTATATATCCTGACATCGAAAACACACAAAACACACACACAAACACAAAATGATTACATCAAAATGATTTTCGTTGGCTGTGTTGTAGAGCAATAGTTTCTCCCAGGAATGAAACAGTCAACGAAATAAACAATTTAATTATGCAGAAAGTACCGGGTGAAGTTAAGTGCTATAAATCCACAGACACCGTCACTAACATCAAGGACGATGTGCACTACCCCCAGGAATTTTTAAATTCTCTGAACCCCGCTGGGCTACCACCTCATGAACTGTCGTTAAAAGTTGGCACGCCGATAGTGCTTCTCAGAAATTTAAGCCCCCCCCCAACATGTGTAATGGCACGAGACTTCTTATAAAGGAGCTAAAAGATAATTTAATAGTAGCGAAGATTATCACCGGCCCTGCAGCTGGTGAATTAGCTCATATACCAAGAATACCCATGATCCCTACTGATTTGCCTATACCCTTCAAAAGGCTCCAATTTCCAGTAAAAATTTCTTTCGCACTAACGATAAACAAATCCCAGGGCCAAACATTCAAATTAGTAGGAATTGATTTACGAAAAGAATGTTTTACGCATGGGCAACTTTACGTTGCCCTATCACAGGTCGGGGCTCCCGACCATCAGTATATTTTGTTACCTGAAAATAATTTAACGTCAAATGTTGTTTATAGAGAAGCTCTACAATAATCGCTTTAGTTATCTATCCTAAAACAACGGGTTGCGCTCCGGGACTGCCGGCAGAAGTGAAAACTTAGTATTAATTAAATTTAAATATTTTCATCATTAACAACTTTAACATACACAGAAAGACAATCTGTGCAGCCTGCGGATAATGACTGCGTCGTCGATGTTACTGTCGGTGTCTGTGAATTGACCTGGGAATCATTTTGCTGACCGTGTCTTTCCTGGGTAGGCTTTTTGCAGCGGTAACCGACATCCACGCGGGCGGAGCCGCGGGCGACCGCTAGTTACTTATATAAAGAAAATTGGAGAAACGGGGTTTACCTAAGTTCGCCATATTTAAAATGCAATATTTTTATATACCATACTAAGACTTGTATTTGCCATAATTTCATTAGAAATAACGCTTCAGTTGACAAAGTTGTGAAATTACGTACCGTTGAGCAGATTTTTACAAAACTATAGCAGAATAATTTTTGAGGGGAAAAAGTCCTTAGAAGGGGAAGGCGTGGGGAAAGGAAATCATTAAAGTGGAAACACTGGAAATGACATTTCCGTTTTCACAACAATTAAAAAAACATATAAAAAAAAAAAATATAAATAATAATATATATACTATTCGCTTTGCTTGCTTTCGTTACGTGCACTGTGGAGGTTGTTTTGTTTACCCGCTGCTTCGAACGTTTGTTTTTATACCATGGACTCCGATACCGCGCCTCATGATGACCTGGCCCTACCCTCGGACATTGAATCTGCACCTCACGTTGATTGTGGGGCTATGAACCTCAAACCGGCTTTAAATAACAACCCCGGCACGAATTTAGACTCCTCTGCTACAGGTACTTCGATTGCGAATGAGGAACCAATACGATGTGTTAATTGTGGCGTTGATGTATTGCATCGCAGAAGCCACACATTGCAACCTATTGACGTATTATCAATAATCCGGCAATGGACTGCTCCTCAAGTCGTAAGTACATTATTATTTTTAGTATTTCTGTCTAGTTTGGTTTCTGTATTGTCGAATGTCTATTTAAACTGAACTAGCTGTTGCCCGCGACCTTCGTTCGCGTGAAATTATTCTATTCTATTCTATTTTTTCTTATGGCAAACAAAGCCGATGTCGACCATTCTGCCAATGTCAAAAGTGAATTGGAAAAGCAAGCGTGTATCCGCAAAAAAAAAAAAAAGGAAATAATAAAAATCTTGGACGACACATTTGAAATTAATGTAGATCTTGTGGGGTTAGTATTGGACTGAAACAAACAAAAAAAAAAAAAAAAATTACATAAGTGTTAGAACGCGTGAAATTATTATAGAAAAATTCTTCACTTTGACGGTTCAAAGTTCTATAATAATTTTGGATTGTGTTACCGATTGCAAGGGTTTTTTTTTTTTTTTTTGCACGGAACCCTAATTATTATTCTGAAAAAAAAACAAACAGGCAGAAAGAAAGACAAAAATTGAAAAATAATGTGTTTTTCTTATAAGTGATATTTTCATTTCATTGGCATTCAGTAAAAAGCTGTTATTTTGCTATTACAAAAAGACACTTCAATTTTATTTATTTGTAAAGATAAAGATAATATGTTATTTACAGGTTACAGCTCATAGCTTGGTCTGTCACTCATGCTGGACATTAGCAATGAATAACTTACCTGAACAAAATGTACCAAGCACATCAAGCAGTCATCGAAGAGAACTATGTGTTAATTGTAGATGTTCTATACGGCGTACCAGATCTCATATTCTGAACACAAACTCTGAGAGAGAAACACATATTATAAATGTTATCAGCGAGTGGATAACACCACAACAAGTAAGGACATTAACTTTTCATTTAGTTTGTTAAACTATAAAGGATGTAACAAGACCCTTAACAAAGCCGAAAAGCACTTGTTTTCCCCCGTCATTGCTATCATTTTTTTGTTCTAGACCATACCTGGGAACCTTCTAGTTACGGAGATAATGGGGGTCAAAGTTCCAACTTTTTCACAAGATTTTTTTTAATACAAATTTTCGATGTATTTTTTTATTATAAAAACCTTCACAACCCCTGTACTATTCAATCCGTCCATTAGCACAATGTTTTGAGTGCGTTACATTGGGTCCCACCGTAAAACGTGATTTTTAACCCAAAAAAAAAATTTGTTTCCCAGCAATAATTTTTGAGTAATTTTACTTAGTTTGATGTACCTACATAATGCTTGGTTGATGGCTTCGTGAAGGGTCCTGTTACACCTTGTATGAATTAGAGTTATGCTGCAGGCTAAAAATGTATATGTTGCAGTCAAAACTCTTAACCAGTCAAAAGTACTTTTAACTGAATAAAATAGGCAAAAGTAATTTTGACTGAACAGGTTGGTCAAAAGTGGTTTTGACTGAAAATCATTGGTTAATAGTGCTTTTGACTGCAAATTTGCGGTTAAAAGTTGCTTTAACTGACGCTCTAAGTCAAAGCTAGTTTTAACTGCTAGTCATAGGTCTCGAGTTCGAACCCAAGGCCGATCGCACCTCTGATCTTTCGCATCATGTGCGTATTGTATTATTGTCACTTGCTTCGGTGAATTCAAACATCGTGCATCGTGAGGAAACCAGTATGCCTTTTTTTTTCGGATGGGAAATCATCTAATAACTCCTCCCGCTCTGGGCGGAGCAGGAGGGAGTGTCAGGCTTTTACTGACTAAAACCCATCCATGTTCCTTCATCGCCCTTTGTGTTCCGGGGCCACGGTATCTCTTTCGAACAGTCCCGCAGCCCCCTTCGGACCCTTCCTTTTGCTGACATCTATTTGAGGCGCGCGTGGAACAAGAACGCGCCGTCGACACGGCCTGTCGTCATAAGACGGACGGACGGCGAGCTAGCCTATAGCTCACCGTCCACAGGCCTGCGCCTACGGTGGCCACCGTGTGCTCCACCGTGTCCTCTGCTCACTCCTCAAAGAGGGGACGTATCGCCACTATTGTGGCGTGCCCTGCGCGGAGTTGCGACAGTCGCTCTCTCCACGTCACCATGAGATCACGCCAGAAGTCTGTCCTCTAAGCGACAATTTGCCGCGGCAGCGGAGTTTCCCCCCGGCGTAGAGCCTCCGCGCGCCATTTGGCCAGGCGCGCGAGTATTATTGCCTCTAGATCCCATGCAATCCGGCAAGGAGGCTCGCCGCCTCGCGGGAGATCGTGCGGTAACCACGGACTAGCCTTCCACCGGCTGTCGAGGACGAGTACTTCAATGTCAACCCGACGCTGATGGAAACCCCTCCTACCGTTAGTAAGGATCCCGGCAGTGGCGCAATCCGAGGCCCATGAAAACACATGGCCTCAGACTTGTGCAGCGCCACCTCGAGACCCAGTTGCCGGATACGCTCAACGACTATCGCAACTCCACGCGGGGTTATTACTTCGGCCTCCGCCTCGTGCAACCTCCCCTGTGTCAGCACCAGCGTATCTGATAAAACCAGTCAAAACCACTTTTGACGGAATCAGTTAGTCAAAACTACTTTTAACTAGTTCCATTGGGCAAAACTACTTTAACTGTTATTTCAGGCAAAAGTAGTATTGTCGAAAGCATACGGTTAAAACTACTTTTGACTGATTTTGCTAGTTCAAAGTACTTTTGACTGGTTAAGAGTTTTGACTGTAACTTAAATACTTATCACTTGTTTACTGAAAAGTTATTCTAACTCTCAGTGAAAGAACAACATTTTATTAAGTATGCATCAGAATAAAAGAATGTTTAATTTTGTTATGTGTTCGTTGTTGTACATACCTACTCATTAAGTTAGAATTAATTCTTATTTATAATCTCTTGGTAGCAAAAACAATTCAAAATAAATTGTTAGATACTCAATTGATTGGTATCTTGTTGGGAAAGCATACTACAGTATTTTAGAATTTTCAAATAACAAAGTTTAATATTTTATGAATTTCACAAATACATTTTATAATTTTGACAATTATCTACGATTAGATTAAAGGACAATTTTAATTCTTTGTAATCGAATGTTTTAATTTAATTATTAGTTCGTGTGACGATTTAATAATGTAGCTGTGCTGGAGCTGTAGGTGTGCTGTAGCTTTGTTTAAATACCTATGAATGACTTTTCTTACCTATACATTTGCATGCCCCAAAGGCCGAACATGATGGATCTTTTTGTTTAAGAACAACCTGCATGTCTTGTATGTATAACCCATGTTTCTACAAATAAATGTCTTGTTTAGTGTTTTGAAATGGCACTAACTAAGTATTAAATTGTTTTAGGTTCATGACTCTGATCGCATTTGCCATCCATGTTGGCAACGAGCTGACAGAGTACCAGTTCCTGTTCCACCTGTCTCAACTGTTTCACCTACAATTAACTTGCCGAATTTCACAAGAGCCCCTGACACAGAAGCCAATTGTTTTTGTCCAAATTGTGAACCACCCAAGCAACACAAAGTCCCAACATGGCTTAGGGTGAAGTTATTCACAGATTTTAATTTTTATGTCCCAAAAAACTGCAGAATATGCAGATTTCATTTGCTGCAAAATAACTGGGATGAGCTCTTATCAACTTTTTTACATCCTTGTCACTCGTTTACTGCAGAACATATTCAAGATTTTCTATCATTTGAATATAAAAATTGAAGTAATGAATACTAATAACGATGATGACCAAGTGGTCATCAGACCACTTGGTCATCATCGTTATTAGTAGGATTTAGTAGTAGTCTTTAACCATAAAGTTCGGTACGGGTACCTTTGGGGGCGCGACACACAAACCTCCGCTGACTTGGTACCGGCCCCTAAAGGGGCAAGCGTTTAAGTCATACGTCATCCTCATTAAATAAGTAAATATTTAATATTCCGATTATCAAATGCTATGAGTGTGCGCTAATTAAGAGAGTTGGATAAAAAGTTCATAAATGTCCTCGCCATTAAAACTTCTGTCTTTAGCGCGCAAGTTTCTTAATTTACCCTTAAAAAATCCAAGTGCGTAAATACGGTCATCGCCATTTTGACGGCAGTGCTGGCCGAGGCTAAAAATCATGAAAATAGTGGTTTTCGGACATCCAAGCTCCAGTATGTTGAGAATGATATACTTGTCATTTAATTATGTGACGAATTAATCCAGGGTTCAATTTAAGTAAGCAGTGGTAATGACGAATTTTGATATCAAAAGTCGAAGTTTCGCGCCAAACTTGCGTGTTTACATTTTTATTTTTCACATTACATCACACAGACGCGTATTAATTCGATAACAAATATGACAAAATATCATTCCAATTATTCTAAACAACATGAAAATGCCCTGATCTTAGAGTAGTTTACTAATGCGGGACCAATAACTCGTAATATTCATTACCACTCCTCAATTTATATTCGAAATTGACGACCATTTTTTTTTTTTGTTAACTTGATGTGTGAAAGCGATTATTTCAATCGATTCTTATTTTGTAAATTTCTATCAAATCGAGAAATTAAATTAAGGAATTTAAAAAATTGATAGATTGAAATTAAAATAAATTTGTTTTAAGCGTAAAATACAATAAATAAACACTAATTATTTTTTTAAGTTTATAATAGTCATTTTAATAGTTTTTCGTACATTGTTGTACTAAAACCGACACAACAAACAGCACAGACTAACTATGGCTAAATTCGCGCCGTTTTTATTCTATACTTATAAAAAATTAAATTATGAATGCATTTGCTGTTCAATTTTATATTGTATTTAAATTATCTACATAATTTGTTAGTAAGTATTGGCCAAATCTTGAAACTGAATTTCAAACCAGTTCCCCTATACCGATTGAGCTGAAATTTTGCACACACTTTTGGTTCTGGTGACAGTACATTCTTATGAGAAACATTACTTAGTCCTGCAGCCAGGATCGTCTCCTCACGAGAGAACTCCTCAACGGTTAATAGCGCGGACACAAAACTCTATCTACGCGTTTGATTTTGATAGATATAGATAATTTCTTTCATGACTTTATCCTGCAAGCAGGATCGTCTTCTCATGACGGAACTCCTTAACAGTTAATAGCACAGATAAGATTTTTTTTATATGCGTTCATATTTGATGAATAAATATGATTTCTATCATGACATCATCCTGCAGCCAGGATATTCTCCTCACGAGGGAACTCCTCAACGGTTAATAGCCCAGACACGAAACTTTGTATAGATACTCGTTCAATTTGGATGAATAGACATAATTTTAATCGTATTTGATCCTTCAGCCAGGATTATCTTTTCAGGATGACACTACTCAACGCTGAATAGCATAATATAATGATGCGGTATACTGATACCGCTGCTACCGCTGTTAAAATTTTAAAAAGAGACTTAAGTATTTTTTTGTAGAATTACTTAAAAATAAATATTTTTCTATTGTTTGGTCGATTGGACGATATTATCTGGGGTTGGATATAGAATACCCAGGTCTTGGGCCCTTAGAAAAAAACTCCCCGTGGGTAAATGCAAAAAATTAAAAAAAATGTAAATGTAAATGCCAAATCTCACGCTGTTAGTTCAGTCTGTAGGTCAGTCTGTCTACCAGTCTGTCGATCAGTCCGTCTGCCAGTCTGTCGGTCAGTTTGTCTACCGGTCTGTCAGCCAGTCTGTCTACCAGTCTGTCTTTCAATCTGTCTATTAGTCTGCCTGTCTGCAGTCAGTCTGTTGGTCTGTCTGTCAGTCGGTCGATCAGTCTGTCTGTCTCTCCATCTGTCAGTCAGTCTGTCTACCGGTCTGTCAGTCAGTCTGTCTGCCAGTCTGTCTATCAATCCGTTTGTCAATCTGTCTGTCAGTCAGTCTGTCGACCCGTCCGTCTATCAGTCTGTCGGTTAGTCTGTCTCTCGATCTGTCAGTCAGTCTGTCTGTCGACCCGTCCGTCTGTAAGTCTGTCAGTCGGTCTGTCTACCGGTCTGTCGGTCAGTCTGTGTACCGGTCTGTCGGCCAGTCTGTATACCAGTCTGTCTGTCAGTCTGTCGATCAGTCTGTGTATCAATCGGTCTGTCAATCTGTCAGTCAGTCTGTCTCTCGATCTGTCAGTCAGTCTGTCTACCAGTCTGTCTGTTAGTCTTTCGGTCAGTCTGTCTACCGGTCTGTCAGTCAGTCTGTCTACCAGTCTGTCTGTCAGTCTGTCGTGTCCGTCTATCAATCATTTGTCAACCGGTCTGTCTGTCAGTCTGTCGACCGGTCCGTCTGTCAGTCAGTCTGTCTACCGGTCTGTCGGTCAGTCTGTCTACCGGTCTGTCGGCCAGTCTGTATACCAGTCTGTCTGTCAGTCTGTGTATCAATCGGTCTGTCAATCTGTCAGTCTGTCGGTCAGTCTGTCTCTCGATCTGCCAGTCAGTCTGTCTACCAGTCCGTCTGTCAGTTGTCTACCAGTCTGTCTGTCAGTCTGTCGATCAGTCCGTCTATCAATCCGTTTGTCAACCGGTCTGTCAGTCAGTCTGTCTACCGGTCTGTCGGTCAGTTTGTCTACCGGTCTGTCGGCCAGTCTGTATACCAGTCTGTCTGTCAGTCTGTCGATCAGTCTGTGTATCAATCGGTCTGTCAATCTGTCTGTCAGTCTGTCGGTCAGTCTATCTCTCGATCTGTCAGTCAGTCTGTCTACCAGTCTGTCGGTCAGTCTCTCTACCAGTCTGTCTGTCAGTATTTTGGTCAGTCTGTCTACCAGTCTGTCTGTCAGTCTGTCGATCAGTCCGTCTATCCTCCTAGAGGAGGGAGTAGGGCAACACTGCCCGAGTGACATGTCAAATTTTTGTTCCGTATTTTAAAATTAAATTTAATCAGTAATTAAGTTATAATAAGTTGTAATTATATGTGATATCGTATTTTCAATGTGTAAATACTCAGGATAATTGTTTTCCTGATGAATGAATAAAGGATTTGGATATACGACGTAACGACGTTACCGGTAACCTGGAACAACAGCTGACGTTCTAACTACAGAAATAGACGGATATAAACGGGGAGTATTTGTTTACTTTTATTTTATAATAGCACACAATCGTCCCTTGCAACTCTATAACATGTCCAAGCCAATTGTATTATAGTAGTTTTTAATTTTTTTGTTATTTTTTGCGTATTTAGTACCCTGTATTGTTTCTAAATCGCTTTGAAGAGAAATGTATGTTCGTAAAAAATAATTTTCATTTCACTATTTGAACATTGTTTAAATCATTCTTTTCAGTAATAATATTAATTAAATATGAAGTCCCTAATCATTATTTTATTAATGTCTTGAAATAATCTTGTAATAATATAAATTTTAATTCTAGGCAACCTACCCACATTAGCAAAAGTGAAATCCTAAGTTGATAAAAATCTTAATAAACCAATAAAATTGAATATTTAGCTTAATAATATCAATATTTTCAGGCTAATATAGCAGCCTACCTCATTTCTTTGTTTATCGCTAAAAAACATCCCTGTTTTTTCCCTATCATATCTAAATTTTCTTCATTTGTCTATCCTAGTAGTTCTCACCGTTTCTTTATTTCCAATTTTCAGTAACCAATCCAGAAACCATGCCTGTGATGACCCGTAAGGCTACTGCTCAGGATATGGAGCTAAAATTGAGAACGGCCCTCCAAGAACTTAAGGACTCTAAACTCCAATGCCAACAACTGTTACAGGAGAGAGAAGACAGTGAGGAGGAGGTCATTAACATAAATAGCAAAAACTCAAGCTTAAAACGAGAGCTAGTAGACCTTCATCAGGAATTCTTGAATGCTGTCAATGAACGGGATCAGCTAAGGGTGGTCACGGATGGGTTCAATAACTGTAGCAATTTATATGAGGAGGCTTTATGTAAAATTAGTCACCTAGAGGATGAATTAATCCATGCTAATGTTAAGCTTTTAAATTTGGAAAAAGAAAAGGATCAATCTCAGGCAACAGAAACTGACAATTTGTATAATGAACTCATAAATACAAATTGTAACCCTCAATCTATTATAACAATAGACCTTACAGAGGACTCCTTAATAAAAAATACCAACAGCCATACAATTAGTCAAAATAAAATTAAGAAATATGCACGATTAAATAAAATCATTAAAAAATGTAATAAATTCAAGAAACAACAAAAACACTATTCCAGAAATATACAATTAAGGAAAGAACGTGTTTCTCTTGTTAATAAATTAAATAACTATCAGATTAAATTGGAAGATAGTATAAATATTTATGAAATTGACACTCAGCGCTTACAATCAGAAATACAGGCTCTGAACAAGTCACTAAAGTCATTATATAATAAATATGAAAGCTCTGAAAATCAAATTAAAGAGCATATTCTTGCTACAAATGAACTGGTGGACCAAGTGGACTTGCTGACTCTCAGCAACACTCGGTGTACCTGTCAGAGGGAATCCGGCCTTGATGCCCTCCAGCCTGAGGTAACGGAGGACCCGTCCCTAGCTGTGAGTGCTCAGGCATGTATTATCAGCCAAGATACAATACCTGACATTGTTCATCATAATTTACTGCCTGAGGTTGGTAATTTTGTCTCACCTAATAATTTTGATTGTAATCTTTCAGTTATGTTCTCTGATAGTATAGGCAGAGGGCTAGGGAAATTAATCAGTAATAACCTGAGTTATTGTACCCAAAATTATTGTACGCCAGGGTTGACCTACAAACAGGTTATAGCATCAGTAACAAAAAGTATTTGTCATCGTAATACTACCATAACTATATGTGTTGGTAATAGTTCTAAGATTAAAAAGGAAGACATCACTGAATGTGTTTCAGAGTTGTTAAAGTTGAATTGTAATAAAATCATATTGTGTGCTTTTCCATATTTTGAAAATTTAGGTACTAGAAAAAACAATTATATACACATGTTAAATAAACATGTACATTTCTTAGTAGGTCACTATAGTGACAAACTTATATATCTTGATATCAACACTTTAGTTGATAAACTTAAGTCGACCCGGGGTAACGTGTTTCTACCTATTAGATGTAGACACAAAATAGCTAGGCTATTAGCTTTTAATATTCACTCAGACATATGTAGTATGTCGAAGTTTAGATATATTATTAATACTGCGACTATTAGTAATAATACTAATGTACAGGTGACTTTAAATGAGTATAGCATTAGTGCTATAAATGTTTACAAACGTTTTACTGAGGAGGATCCATGTGTCACCGTGGAAAATTCTCAATTAGGGTGTAGTAGTGATAGGGTCTTGTTGTCTGGGGATGGCACTGGAGTCTCTGGCCTCACTCCAGATATTAATAGTAATTTAAACTAGGAAGTGAGACAACAGAAGGTACCATTAACAATATTGTTAATCCTACCAACAGCAAGGTACCTTCTTGCACTCAATTATTTAGTAAAAAAGGGCCTCAGCAGAACACCTTAAAATTATTCCACCAAAATATCCAAGGCATTTCTTCCAAATTATTAGAAATTGAATTATTTTTAGAAAAAAGTATGTTTGATATTATTTGTTTTACTGAACATTGGCTAAAGGATTACCAAATGCTTATTAATTATGATAACTACAAGGTGGGTAGCTGCTTTAACCGTAAATCGATGCTGCGTGGAGGTTCCCTAATATTAATAAAAAATTGTGTTAAATATAAGCAACGTAATGACATAGTAGGTCTCTCGGTTGAACATTGCGTCGAACTGTCCTGTGTTGAGCTGGATAGGCATGTAATTGTGTGTGTGTACAGACCCCCAAATTATCAAAACTTTTCCTTATTTGAATCAATAATGGAAGATGTCCTGGCAAAACTTTCAGCCAGTAATAAATCTGCAATTGTTTGTGGTGATTTCAATATCAATATTTTAGAAGAAAATTTAAATAGCAATCGGTTATTAAATCTTTTTAAATCATTTGCCTTGACCAATATTTTTATAGAACCTACTAGAGTCACTCCATCTTCTGCTACTTGTATAGATAATGTTTTCTGCGATTGTGATTACTTAGATAAAGCCATATTAAATTGTCTCCCGTCTGACCACAGCGGACAAACTGTAACTTTCAGGTGTAACACACCATTGCAAAAAGTTGAGATTAAATTTAGACCTATAACTACTAGCAAATTAAATAGGTATAATACTTCCCTACAGAACAAATTAAGTGTCATGAGTCATCATATAGACGAAAATAATATAAATCAATTGTATGATAATTTCTTTTCAATAGTTCACACTGAATTCAATAAAACATTTGAAAAGAAGACAAAAAGTATTTGCCCTAAATTTATATTTAGTGATTGGGCAACTAGAGGTATCAGGAAAAGTAGGGAAAGACTGTTTGAGCTTTATGACCTTAAGCCTTATATAAACACTGAAACTTTCAACAAGTATGTTGCTAAGTATTCAAAAATCTTTAGAAATATATGCAAGGTTGCTAAAGCCCTGCACATTAGCAACAAGATCAAAACTGCTGAAAATAAAATAAAGACAGTTTGGAAAGTCATAAATGATGAGACCAACAGGAAGAAAATACGTAACACTAGCTATACATTAGATACAGCATGTGGTCCTAAAACCTCTAATCAGGAAGTAGCTCAAGAATTTGTAAATTTCTTTACCGATATACCGTTAAAAACTACGGAGGCTCTAAATTCCTCAGCTGAAGTCTCAATTGGTTTATTAAAGGCAAACGTGTCTGGATGCCCGGCTGAATTTAAATTTAAACACATAAACCCTATGATAGTTATTAAAGCTTTCCGGCAAATAAAAATCAACCTGACCGAAGATCTTTGGGGAATGTCTATCAAAGTTTGTACATCCATAGTTGAGACTATAGCACCATACTTGGCGTTAATTTTTAATTTGTGTGTAGACCAAGGAGTTTTCCCAGATTTAATGAAATACAGTAAAGTCATACCTCTTTTCAAATCCGGGGACAGTAAAGATACTAATAATTATAGGCCTGTATCCGTGTTGCCAGTTTTTAGCAAAGTTTTTGAAAAAGTGATGCTGAATCAAATGCTCAATCATTTTAACACCAACAAAATCCTACACGATCAGCAGTATGGTTTCACCAGGGGACGTTGTACGACTGACGCTGGTGTAACCTTATTAAAGCACATATTTACTGCGTGGGAAGAGTCCCAAGACGCCATAGGAATTTTTTGTGATCTCTCCAAAGCATTTGATTGCGTAAATCACGAGACATTACTCTTGAAACTTGAGCACTACGGACTAGGTAAACTTGCACTTAGTTTTGTAAAATCTTATTTGAGTGATAGACAACAACATGTTCAAATAAATGGTGTCAATTCACAGGGTTTAAAAGTAAAAATGGGGGTTCCACAAGGCTCAATATTGGGTCCTTTTCTCTTTCTAGTATATATAAATGATCTACCCTATTTATTGAAAAACCAGCCTCAAAATATGGTGTTATTTGCTGATGACACTTCCCTAATTTTTAAGATAAATAGACGGGTCCAAAATCTAGATGACGTGAATAATGCGCTAATTCAGGTCCATAATTGGTTCACAGCAAACAATTTAGTATTAAACGAAAAAAAGACTAAATGCATAAGATTTGCTTTACCGAATGTTAAAAGTAGTGATTGTGATATAATATTGAATAAAGAGAAACTAGAATATGTAGATAAAACGGTTTTCCTGGGGATTACGCTTGATTCAAGGCTACAATGGAGTTCTCATTTAACATCTCTTGCGGGGCGGCTAAGTTCAGCAGCATATGCCATTAGAAAAATCCGTCAATTTACTGATGTAGATACCGCTAGACTGGTCTATTTTAGTTATTTTCATAGTATAATGTCTTATGGCATTTTGTTATGGGGACGGGCTGCAGACATTCAGTCTATATTTATTCTGCAAAAAAGAGCCATCAGAGCCATATATAATCTTCGTAGGTGCGACTCTCTAAGGGAACTGTTTAAGGACATTAACATCATGACGGTACATTGTCAATACATCTATGAAAACATAATGTACGTAAGAAAAAATCTGCATCTTTTTAGTAAAAGAGGTGACAGACACAGTTACAGTACTAGAAATAGAAACCAATTAGTTCAGCCAGGCTTCAGACTCGCTAAAGTAGACTCATCTTTCATGGGGTACTGTTTGAGATGCTATAATAAAATTCCACAAAGTATTCTTGAACTCAATGAGACGAAATTTAAAACATGCATTAAACGCACACTTTGCAAGCAAGCATATTACAAGTTGAACGATTATATCGTTGATAAAAATGCTTGGCTCAATGCCGGTCCTGCTCCACAAGGACAGGGACGCACAAATTGATAACACTAAATAGTATTGTTGGAGCTGCTGAAGATTGTACAACTATCTTTGCATTGTATAGAATCAATCTCTTTAGTATTATATAAAGCCGATATTGTGTGAGAACTATGTGTTAAAAAGCTATCGTTCACTGGAAACCTACGTCCTTTCTTGACCTGAATGTGCCCTGGCGGTTGAGAGTATGTCATGCTCACTCAAATGTCTCGCTGATGGTGGCGCGTGTGTCGGATCATTTAGTTCCCTTCAAAATGGTTGAGTTGAATGGTGCTGATCTATGCGTCATGTTCGTGAACGGGCGCTGTCAGTGTGACTGGTCATCTCTTAGTTGCCACGGCTTATTTGAATTAATTATTTTTATTTTTTTAATTGTCTTTTTTGTTTTTACTGTGGACACTTTTAATGTGCACATCTTGCTACATCGTTCTCACATAGTGTACCATCTCAACATGAATGATGTAACCAAGATTTTGTAACAATTTGCTGATTTAAAAGAGTGTCCATGGAGTTTCTTGCCCGTTCTTCTCCATAGAGATCTACGATAGGGAATGGGCAACTACAGTACTTTCACAGTTTTTATGCCTTGTGACTGGGACTGTAGCTACATTTAATTGTTATCTTTGTTTCGACAATTCAAAAGTGCCTGTAACTGGCCTACTTGAAATAAATGCTTTGATTTGATTTGATATCAATCCGTTTGTCAATCGGTCTGTCAGTCAGTCTGTCGACCTGTCCGTCTGTCAGTCAGTCTGTCTACCGGTCTGTCGGTCAGTATGTCTACCGGTCTGTCGGCCAGTCTGTATACCAGTCTGTGTGTCAGTCTGTCGATCAGTCTGTGTATCAATCGGTCTGTCAATCTGTCAGTCTGTCTGTCAGTCAGTCGATCAGTCTGTCTATCAATCTGTCTGTCAATCTGTTTGTCAGTCAGTCTGTCGACCCGTCCGTCTGTCAGTCTGTCGGTCAGCCTGTCTACCGGTCTGTCGGTCAGTCTGTCTACCAGTCTGTCTGTCGGTCAGTCTGTCTTTCAACCAGTCTGCCAGTCAATCTGCCTGCCAGTCTGTATGTCAGTCTGTCGACCTGTCCGTCTGTCTATCAGTCTGTCTTTCAATCTGTCTATCAGTCTGCCTGTCTGCAGTCAGTCAGTCGTCAGGCTGTTGATCAGTCTGTCTGTGGGCCTGTCTGTCAGTCTGTCTTTTAATCAGTCTGCCAGTCTGTCTATTTCTCGATCTGTCGGTCAGTCTGTCTACCAATCTGTCGGTCAGTCTGTCTACCAGTTAGAAGTGGGCGCCGACCAAAAATTTGCCGGCGGCGGCGCGCCTGGTGGAACTGGTCGGCGCGGCGGCGCCACGCCGCGGGTGTTTAAAAAAAAAAAGAACCATTTCTGGTTTAAGTGTTATATTATAAAGCGATCAAAGGAAGGAAATAAACATTAAAATCAGAAAAATATATATTTTAAAGTTTTTACAATATTTATAATTGTCATGGATGAAAATTATTTTGTTGACGCGTGTAGGGCTCAACCGCGATCTTTTAGTGCTCAAAACCAATCCTGCTATTGAAAAAACACGCGTCAAACGTCGTTCAATGTCGCTGAAACTACTATGCTTCTTATATAATTTTGTCAGCAAAGATTGAGTCGAAGAGGACCTTGGATCTGATAGGATGCTCTGTAAGATCACGGGAAGTATTTACATGTTCATTGATGCAATCTGCCATAAAAGCCACACGATTGGTATTTCTTTCTTCTACATAAGAATCGATTTCTTTCAATTCTGAAAACAGGGATCTAAAAGAGATGCCACTACTACGTTTTTGGTCAAAAGAAATCTGTGATGAAATTTCTTTGGTATTCTATTTTTAAGCGATATCATTGTGACTCTTTCTTTGTCTGAGATCGAATATAAAATCTCTTTTAATTCAGAGCGAAACACAAGAGCAAGAAATTAACAGAAACAGACTTTTGCGCACATAAAACTTCCGACAGCTTCGCGAAACTTTCGAAGAAATATAATAAGGTCTTCCAGCAGGTTCCATTCTAATTATATTAGTTTCAAGTCTTCCTGGTCAATCTTTGTGAGTATGATGTTTACTGGATTCCTATTGCAACAATGCACCAAGCTCTCTAACATGCTTAGCACACTATGCCAACGGGTCGGCATTGCAGTTTTGATGCTTTGCAAGTGATTTATATCGCCAAACTCAGTATTGAACGTTTGAAAATTCTGTAAAACGTCATCATCGTCACCAGTTGGTTCATTTTCGAGTCAAAGTCAGTCAGGTTCCAAGTCAAGAGCGTACGTGGCAACTAGCGCGAAAGTGCCGTGACGACTGGCGGTGGCGCGTACCGCGCGGGCGCGGGTTCACAGCGGCCTGGGCCCTCGGCGCCGCCCGCCTCAATCGGCGCCAAATTTCAAATGATCGGCGGCGGCGGCGGCGCCCAAAACGCGGCGCGGCGCCCACCTCTACTACCAGTCTGTCGGTCAGTCTGTCTACCAGTCTGTCTGTCAGTCGGTCCGTCAGTCTGTCAATCTGTCTGTCAGTCAGTCTGTCGATCTGTCCGTCTGTCTATTTACTAGCTGTTGCCTGCGGTTTCGCTAGCGTTTTGGTCGAAAATGATCCCACGGGCACATGTAAATATAGCCTATAGCACTCGGGGATAATGTAGCTACCTATTAGTGAAAGAATTTTCAAAATCGGTTCAGATCCAGAGTTTAACCCCTACAACCTCACAAACTTTACCTCTTTATAATATTAGTATAGAATAGAGGAGGAGAGGAGATTTATTCTCCTTCTCTTGAAATCAGCCAAAAGCATCGAATAATTACTAAATAAGATTATTCTAAAAGATAGCATAAATGTTAATTTTAAAATGATATAATTATTTGAAATTATACCAAGGAGTTTTTATTCCGTTTCAACTTTTTTTTCCAAACTTGATTTCATTGCGAGTAATCGATTAGGCTGACTGCAACTTTTTAATCGAATGTTGAATCTTGGGTTTACGGTCAGCACTAAGAGGTTTTAGTAATATTTGTCAAGACTTGGAACGTGTTTTTTTATGAAATTTTGTATGAATAATGGTAAAAATAAGAACGCAGATAGAATGTTACTGTCTTTATTTTGCCCTTTCGAGTTTTTTTAGTAAACGAGAAACTTGTCCATGTACATTATTTCAAGCGCATCTAAGTTACCTATTTTTGGAAGGGTGTAGTGGTATGTAATTTACACATATTTGGCAATAGACTGACGCCATTTTACCGACATCAACACGTTTTTGGAGATATTAACCACAAACTTATCGTATGAAACAGCTGCCGCGACATATTTTTCATTATAAAATCGAATGCTGAAAGTTCACGAAAATTCTTGAATTTCTTGACAATGCGCATCACCCCGCCGATTCAGCTGATGTGTCATGTGTCAAAATTCTGTCGTGCATAGTGGTTAAACAATTGTAGAACAAATATGGGAATTTGTAAACAAATATATTAAAAACTACAGCCCTTTAAGTGTGGTCCCTCAGTCCTCACAGACCATCAGCCATATCTCGGAAAGTATCTGGAAAATTAAAGTATTGTAACTCCATACATTTAGTAAAGATAGTTACTAAATAACAGACCACAAACCTTCAAAGATAAAAAAATAAAAGGACTAAACTGTGGTCCCTCATTAAATAAAAACAAAATAGATATCTCTGGACATTACACACAGCGCCATCTAGGTGCCACACTAAGCAACGAGGCTTGTGTCGTGGACACCAGATAGTTGATACTACTACAAAGATACTTTTTGTTTGTAAATACATACTTATTATACATATAAACATCCATGACTCGGAAACAAATGTCCATGCTCATCACACAAAAAACATTTGCTCCTACCGGGATTCGAACCCGGGACCCTAAGGACGTAAGGGACGTATCATTCTACACAAGATAGATAAATACTTTAGTGAATATTACCGAATCAAATAAATAAAATATTTCTTTTTCTACATACAGTTTTATTAAGAGACTCAATACATTTTGTAAAAAAGAAAATCAACACAATTTAAAGATTTCGATTATTAAAAGTGGTCCCTAAATCCTCAGTGGAGGTGACTCCACTGACACATGTGCATGTACACACGGCTACACATCAAGCTATACAATTCCAGTTTACGCTGATCTCGCATTGTATATGATTTCCGTACAATGCGAGGTCAGCTCATACTGGAAATGTATAGCTTGATGTGTAGCCGTGTGTACTAGCTGCTAGACGAGAGGACTATCAGAAAGTCTAGTGTACCTAACTTTTAGTAAAAAGTTTCTTCTAAATAATAGGTATCTAAAATTGTGTAATTCTTACCTCTTCGCTGAGATAATATATTTTTTTCAATCCTATAAAAATAGACAGAGTAGGGTGACCACACAATAAAACAAAATGTAGACTATTAGTAGTATAGTACTTTATTAGACGAAACGAAAACAAGGTTGTACGGTTAATTTAATGTTATATTACAGAATTAACTAATCACTTATTATTATACTTGTAGATGTAGATAGTCCGAAACAGAAAGAAAAAATAAAATGGCAGCTTTAGTTCTGAATTTGCCTAAGCTTTAGGTATGATTATAATTATTTCTAAAACTTGAGAACAAGAGACTCGAGTCCCTTAAGATCAACACAAAATTGTTGTTTTATTTGTTAAAATTTCACTAAAGTTCAAGTGGCACTTATTTTCTCTAGTGTAGAATAAATATAACCCACCACGCGGGCCCAATGCGGGTTGGTAATGTCACATGTCTTCGAATTTTTGGTTCTAAGACATGCCGGTTTCCTCGCGATGTTTTCCTTCACCGTTTTGAGAACCCACGACTTATTGTTCGTAAGTCGGGGCCGCCACCACTGGGCCACCACTGATCTGCGTCCGTAATAGAACTTACTATACTACTACCTTAGTCTACATTTTGTTTCATTGTGTGGTCACCCTTGTCTATTTTCATAGGATTGAAAAAATTATATTATCTCAGCTAAGAGGTAAGAAGTACACAATTTTAGATAACTAGGTACCTCTTATTTAGTAGAAACTTTTTTACTAAAAGTTAGGTACACTAGACTTTCTGATAGTCCTCTCGTCTAGCAGCTAGTACATGCACATGTGTCAGTGGAGGTGAGGATTGAGGGACCACATTTAATAATCTAAATCTTCGAATTGCGTAGATTTTCTTTTTCCATTTCTTTTTTACAAAATGTATTGAGTCTCTTACTAAAACTTTATGTAGAAAAAGAAAGATTTTATTTATTTGATTCAGTAATATTCACTAAAATATTTATATTGTGTGGAATGAGGGACCACAGTTTAGTCGTTCTAATTTTTTTTTTTATCTTTGAAGCTTTGTGGTCTGTAAGTTATTTAGTAACTATCTTTACAAATTCTTTACTAAATGTCTGGAGTCACAATACCTTAATTTTCCAGATACTTTCCGAGATCTGTCTGATGGTCTGTGAGGACTGAGGGACCACATTTAAAGAGCTGTAGTTTTTAATATATTTGTTTACAAATTCCCAGATTTGTTCTACAATTATTTTAAGACTACTACTAAATCCTACTATTTCTATTTTGCGAAATACCAGTGTGGTCCCTCAGTTCACACGCACATAAAATTTTCCACATTTTTTTTCAAGCGATTCAATAAAAATATATATTTATTTTTATTTGTTTTAATTTTTTTTAATCTTAAAAATCATATAAAAATATTCCTAGCACTTCCTGTTTTCTTTGTCTTTTACAGGGTTAACTGCAATACCTACATGGTATGAACTACAATGTAAGTATAAAATGTATGAACAGCTCATTTTTTTAGTTCAGAATGATGTACCTACTGAATATGTGGTAATCGTTTGTGTCGCCCTTCCACCCTGGATAGTACCTAACTATCATAAGTCTCTTTGCTAGCCATATTTTCCATTTTTTTTTTTTTAAAGAAACTCATTAATGGCGGCTGTCGCGTATGAATTCGACGCTAGAGGCGCTAGTGTATCGCGAGGTCGCCGAAATGTCAGATGTCATAGTGTTCGCGTATTGCGTGCTTTTTTATCACGTATTTTTACTAATATTCATGATTGTTGTCTAGATTGAGCCATTCCTGATTAATTATGACTTGAAGATTTTAAGTAGCGACGATCTTATTTGTTCGTACTTGGAGGTAAAAATGATTATAGGGAGAATAATGTAAATATTTATCTGAAGTTTACACTATCTAGTTATACATAACAAAATAAACGTTTTATAATGTTATTGATATACTCTAAAGTATAAAATAGAATTATTGACAGGACCTTACTAGACAAAGCCGCCATCTGGTGAGCTCAAAAACGAGCCCTCATTGTAGTGATAATCCATTTATTTCATAGTCAATATACATTTAGAGTCAAAGCATACATTTAGAACATAAAAATTCCTGCTAAAAGTCTTATTTTTTATTTTTACAATCCCGGCATGATATAAGCTATGTTATGTAGCGTGTCTTGCAACAGTCGGGACGGCGGCGCTATGGCGGGTATAGCGCGGCACACGCTCAGGAGCGGAGCGAGCGAGCAGAGCAATGTGTCTAGGAGAACTGATACTGAGCCGGAGACTGCGATCTGGCCCTGTAGAGGAGAAAATGTTGGGTACATTATTAAATTTGCGACTCTGCGTGAAATTATTATAAAAATAGAGAGTCCGTCAGAATCGCGCGTGTATGACTTCCAAATAGATCAAAAATAAACTGACATGTACGTTTTTGTACTAAAATAAGTTTAAATAATGTACGTGTCTGTATACGTAGCAAACATAATTTTAAAGTAAGCCGCCATCTTGATGTCAGGTTGGCGGGTGAATTTTAATTCAACGGCGATGGCAACTGTGGCGCTACCATCGCATGTACCAAGCCTCGTCATTGGTTGAAAATATGTCAATGACATTTTATATTTCAAATAGCATGACCTCATTGGTCAGATTGGGACTAAGCTATGGACACTCTATCTACAATCAGCTTTGAGTTGCCTTCCCCATCAACTTTTTTCCAACATTTGACATTAGGAATGAAATGAATGTATTTCAAGACTTCTTAAATGTTATACAAGCGCTGATATTGTAAAACGCATGTGAGCCGCCATCTTGACGTCAAAATGGCGGGTTGAACACAACAACGAAAAAACTAATGATTAAAAATATTCGACCTACTTTTCGCCTTCTACCGCTGTACAAAGATTTCAGAAAAGCGTAAAAATAGCGCTGATTGTGCATAATCTTATCTAAATGAAAATTACTTTATATTCTTCGAAAAATGTTTCGTTATTCTTTATTGCACACAAAATAAAATATACACCATGATTTTTTAGTCTTCTTATAAACGGCAGCCCACTTCATGTGTCCAATGAGCACTAAACATTCATTTAAAAAAATGATTAAGAGATTTGAATAATTTAAAAATAAAAATATTCATTATTATGACCAGAGATCGAAATAGGTAGAGCTAATGTGCCTAAAGTTCAAGGAACAGAAACGAAAGTGGAGACTTCCTTGCGACAAATTTTTTTTTCGGAATGTTTGTTCCGAACATTACTTAAGTACAATTAAAATTAATAAAGTAAAACAACTATCGAATTCATTTAATGTTTCTGTTTAAAAAAAAAAAAAGTTTTTATTGTTTAAAAAATAAAGGTAATCTCCGTATCTTCATTTGAACGCCGTAAGTAAGTGCGGAAGCTAATTTTCATATTACAAGGTAAAAAAAATAATTAAATGGTTTTCATACCATTTATTAATTTTGTACAACTAAACGTAAACAACTAAGTAAAGTAACTTTTTGAGAACGTTCTCCTTGTTGTCGAAGTCAGTTAAAAAGGAAAAATAATGAATTCAATTAGTTTACTGTACTGATAAATAAATAACATTATTATTAAATGTACTTAACTGATTCAGAGACATTTCCTACTTCAGAAAAAAATATTCGGAAAAAAAATTGTTGTAAGGAACAGTTTCCGTTTCTGTATCTTGCTTGAACTTTAGGTACATTAGCTCTACCTATTACGATCACTGATTATAACCCATGACTTAGTTGAAACACCCTGTTGCGAGCGATGAACTACTCGACTCTTGCGCTAGGTAGGTATGTTCTACCGTATGACACGGTAGAACATACCTACGGTAAACATTATTAAGAGGATGTTTCATAATTCTAATGTACTATTTATTTTCTTTGTACCTATTGTCTAAATTAATGGTAAAATAGAAATAATCGCGCCTAGAGGTATTTTATGTCGGATACATTGAGCGGACCACCTTTGTAAGATGACAAAATTTTAGTCACGGTGTATAATGGCGAGCTTAACCTAGAACTGGGTGAAAATGTGGGTTCAAAATGATGTACTGAATACGTGGTAACCGTTTTGGCGTCGGTGTCCCTTTCATCCTGTTTATAGTACCAAACAACCAGTGTTTGGTACTGATACAGAGTCTGAGTGAGTGAGTGTGTATTTGTGTGTAGTGAGGGTGTGGGTGTGTGTGTGTAGTGAGGGTGTGCGAGTGAGTGTGTGTGGTGTGGTGTCTACCAGTTATGGCAAGAAAAATATTATGTACGAAGGAACTGCATTGTACAATAAACCGCCAAATAACATAAAAAAATGCAAATTCTCTGGCATAATTCAAGAAAAACTTAAAATTACACATATTTAAAGCAAGCGCACCTTAATACATTTCATACCACATCTAGTTGCGCGCGTTCCGTGTATGTTTACATTTTAGCTGGGTTAAAAATTTTACCGATTACCCCTACACTTTAAGAATATTTTGTCAAAACTGTACGTAAAACCAATAATGTTTTTAACTAGTTAATATTTCTCATGTAAGTGAAATTTCATAAGGGAAATAAAGACATCTCAAACCCGATACAGCAATATTTTTTTTTCAGAATCTTATTTCAATAACACATACCTCATGCTCCTTCAACCTCTCTCCTATAATAGCAAGACTCTCTCCCAGTAGACGGAGATGCGCAGCCACCTCTACAGCTCCGCAGCCTGTGACGCGGTACATGCCCGCACTGGTCGCTGCTGAAGTTGATACCGGCTGTGAACAAGAAACGATCACCTCAATGAAATCAAAATCCTTTTTATTTCTAATTCCAAGTAAATTTACAAACCACTACTTATTAATAACGTTCCCGTGAAATTGAAGTGTCTTGTTTGTTATTTCAAATAACAATTTTGAAAGTATATTATACGGTACAAAAAAAAAACATTTTTAATATTTTTGTCTGTCTGTCTGTTTGTTATCTCTGAAACGGCTGGACCGATAATAATTTCACGCGGACGAAGGTCGCGGGCAACAGCTACTTATTAAAATATTAGTTCCTTAAATAAATAGGATTATGTTAACCATTTCACGGGTTCTAATTTCTTTTTAATTGTCTTTGTTTGTTCTGGCTAATCTCCGAAATAGCTGGACCGACTTTGACGGGACTTTACTGGCAGATAGCTGATGTTCTAAGAAACTCATAAGAAAATCAGCTATCTGCCAGTAATAGCTAACTTAGGCCACTTCTATTTAAAAAAAAAGGATTAAGTAGGGTACCGAAAAATAGAATTAACCCTTCAAATTGTTAACAAAATTCGATTCACATAGGGAAGTAATATTATTATAATAATCTCACGCGGACGAACGTCGCGTGCAACAGCTAGTCTATAGCATAATCAGTTTATAATGTTCGCACTGCTGGGACACACGGCCTCCTCTCTATGAGAGGGAATGGGCTATAATCAGACGACCCGAATGGCGCAACGGTAGTGAGGCTACCTTACGTTCTTAGGGTCCCGGGTTCGAATCCCGGTAGGAGTAAATGTTTGTGTGATGAGCATGGACATTTGTTTCCGAGTCATGGATGTTTATATGTATAATAAGTATGTATTTACAAACAAAAAGTATCTATGTAGTATTATCAACTATCTGGTGTCCACGACACAAGTCCACGTTGCTTAGTGTGGCACCTAGATGGCGCTGTGTGTAATGTCCAGCGATATTTATACATTTATAAATAAAAATCCACCACGAGGGCCCAGTGCGGGTTGGTAGATGTCACATGTCCTCGAATTTCTGGTTCTAGGACATGCCGGTTTCCTCACGATGTTTTCCCTCACCGGTCGGTTTTGAGAGCAGTGGTGATGAAATAAATTACACAAAGTAATGCGCCTGCCTGGGTTTGAACTTACGACTTACTGTTCGTAAGTCGGGGCCGCCACCACTGGGCCACCGCTGCCCTAGCTAGTCTATACTAATTTAAAGAGGTAAAATTTGTTTGTAAGTTTGTATGTAGGGGGTAATCTCTGGATCTACTAAACCGAATTTGAAAATTATTTCACTAATAGGAAGCTACATTATCCCCGACTGCCGATATGCCATAGGCGATATTTACAAGTGCCCGTGGGATAATCTCCGACCAAAACGCGAGCGAAGCTGCGGGCAACAGTTAGTACTAAATAATTTCGTTAAGACAGTAAGTGACTTGTTCAGTTTTTTTAAACATCATCTTCTTCGGCCCATTTGTAGCTTGCCTAGGTTGGTCCAAGGCTGGGTTACCCAATACATACCGAGTTTCCTCCGTGCCTCGGAAAGCACGCTAAGCCGTTGGTCCCGGCTGTCATTTGTAGATCTTTGACAGTCGTTACAGGTAGTCAGTGCCGAAAGTCAGACAACCAGTCTTGCCAAGGGTTTCGTATTACCCAGTACTAACTGGGTTGTGGAGGTCAGATAGGCAGTTGTTCCATGTCTAATACTGGTATTCAGCTGTATTTGGTTAGACTGGAAGCCGACCCCAACATAGTTGGGAAAAGGCTAGGCAGATGATGATCTTCTAATTGAAATACTAAACTCATATTTGACCAAATTTAATATATTATGTGACGAACAAATGGGATTCCGTAAGAATAGAAGCATCAATAAGGCAATATATAATCTTATCAATCATATAATTGCTAATGTTGACAGTAAAACGCCAGTATGTGCCCTGTTTACCGACATGACAAAAGCGTTTGACTATGTAGATCATAAGACACTAATTGGAAAACTAAACGATTACGGTGTAAGGGGAAACGCTTTGGAACTGTTAAAATCTTATTTAGGTGACCGCAATCAATGTACAGAAATAACTAGAGTCAATTTAAATACGAAACGGGAAATAAAATACCTATCAAACTGTAGGAAACTTAACTATGGGGTACCACAGGGCAGTGTGCTTGGGCCACCATTATTTCTTATATATATTAATGACCTGCCACAACAAATAAAACATCCAATGATCCTCTTCGCTGATGACAGTACAGCAATATAATTAAGTGTTCCAATAATCTGACTTATGAAGAAGATGTAAATAACACTCTTGAAAAAATAATTGATTGGCTTGACAGAAATAATTTGGTTATTAATATTCAAAAAACCAAGCTTTTGCATTTCTACCAAAGGCTAAAACCCAACCATTTAAATGTTTCATATAACGGGCAAAGTGTAGAAGAGGTAAAAGTAGCAAGATTTCTTGGCATTCTAGTTGACAGCCAATTAACGTGGAAAATGCAGGCAGAAGACATATGTGCGCGGCTAAGCAAATCTACTTATGCTCTTTTCATCCTGGCAAAGAAAGTTAATTTAAAAACAATACTTATAGCATATCATGGCATTGTTTCCTCAGTATTGAGATTCGGCATAATATTTTGGGGCAACTGTGCTGAAAGAGAAACTATATTTAGAACTCAAAAAAGATGTATGCGATGTATAGTAGGCCTAAAATCTACTGATAGCTGTAAGCCTGTCTTCAAATCATTAAAAGTCTTGACTTTCCCATGCCTATATATACTTGAAGTAGCAGTGTTTGTGAAATGTAACTGGAACTTGTTTCCTGCGTTAGTAGATACTAGAAAACGAACCACTCAACTTAGATCCCAATACAAAACCATGTTGTGTACAAGTAAATACAAAACAGCACTAGCAAGGAAGAGTATTTTAGGCATGGGTCCGGTTATATACAATAAAATTCCTGATAGCATTAAAAATGAAAATTTGCACAAATTTAAGAGAAAATTAAAGAATTTTTTAATAGAAAAATGCTATTATTCAATCACCGAATATTTGAATGACATGCTGTTATAAAATTTCTGACATTTCATAGTAACAATTATTGATCTTCCACATTGACATTTAATTTTAATTTATGACATTATTCACTGACATTTTTAGTTTTCATTATTTTATTTTTTCTCGTAATTTATCTTAGTGTCTAATCGACATTGTTCGGTGTGAATGTAAATTCTTGTTGCGATATATATGATCTAATATAGGTATTTTCTTGTTTATTTGTTCTAACAGCTATATTAATTTCCTGTTTTAATTATATTGCATGTATTACCACTTTTGTACGCCCTAGAGGCAAAACATAGCGCCCTCAATGTATTACCAAATAAGAACTTATAAAGTACCTATGTTTTACAATCAATAAATGAATCTGAATCTGAATCTTCTGGGCCCATTCTATTTGGTGTCGGCGCAACACGATTTCTGCTTTTATTATTAATTAAAAAGAAATTATAGGTATGTAGATATTAAATAACTTACACTTACCACTAAAGCCTGTGTTGGCGGTGTGGGAGGCGCGGGCTGCGGCTTGGGTGGGGCGCGGGGAGGGCGACCCGGTCCCACAGATGTTAGAGGACGAGCTAAAACACAAGATTGTAAAGATTAGCATTATCAGACGATAAAATACCCACTGATGAAACATGGGTCCGCTATCTATGAGCTGTGATAATTAAAGTTGTCTTGGAACAAAGTTGAAACACTATAGATTTTAAGGAAAAACATAGCGGACAAATTAATGAAATCAAAACTTTTCTTCTAATAAGAAATTCTGAAAAGGGGTCGTCCTTGAATGACGTGAGGTTTGAACAGGGGGGAATAAGGGAGGTTTGAACAAGGTCAGAAAAAATCACGATTAATCATAATGGGAAGAGGGTTAATTTGACAATCACGTGTAATTATTTTGTGGCACAAAATAAAATACGAATTTAATGTGTGACGTGTAAAGTATTTTTTACCAATGAAGAATTTAAAAAAAAACTGTTTAAAAATCCGAGCAAGCTTTTTATAAAAAAAGTCCGATAGTTTTTTTTTTTAATTAAAACAAATTTTAAAACTACGTGACCTTTTCAATAATAAAAAATACTCGTGATGCTGGGAAGGTGGAGGAGGGGTAGCCTAAAACTTCACCAAGGGGGAGAGCGGGCTATAAAAGTGGCCTAAAAAACCTAGGATGGCCTCAAAGCTGCGAATAAAAAAAAACAGCTGTTCTATAAAAACTGGCGGAAAGTATCGACTCTCAGATTATTAAAAGTTTTGTGAGAAGGACAATCACTAACCATTAATTTGGGGGTGTTCTTTTTACAATACTATTTCTGTCTTCTTCTCTATTGTATTTTAACTACTAACACTAGTAATAATTTATATGATTGTTTATTCTTATTCTTTATTGCAAACAAAATATAAAAGTAGGACACACAAAATTATAATAATAACTTATGTACAACGGCGAGCTTAACCCAGAATTGGGTTTACTAACACGCTGGATCATTGTTGTCTGAGAATAAAGAATTATTAATATTGTAAATTTTTACCATGTAGGTATTATACTTTTGTAGGAAACAGGTGTTTTTTTAAAATAACTGATGATACATTTCTATGTAGGGGGGCTCAGAATGATGTACTGCATCATATCTGGGAATTTGGCTGGTCTTTGGAAACTAACCCTGTAGTTTTAGAATTATTTCCATAACAACGGTGACGGTGGCAATTGGAAATGCCTAAAACGACATTGAGGGCTGTTGGATGCACGCATGTTGGATTACCAATTATATTTGAACCCCTACTTACTTGGGTTAGATATGATGATCTTGTTGGTGGATGGGGTACTTTGCTCCTTCTGCATTGCAAAGCGTTTAGCTTTACGCTTCCATAGATAGCGTTCATTATAGTTAACCTGGAAACAAAAAATTATGGTAAATTCATGGGGTATTTTTTCAAATCTCAAGTGCCTATGCGGTGTGTCTCCACAGACAATGGCCCACCTTCTCTTGCGCACTTGACGATCTTATGACTGCATCAGCGAGCGTAATTCGCGGAGCTGAGTTTTGGGCCACATACAAGGTGGACACCCGACAATAAAATGGTTACAACGTATTCAGTACAAAAGAGATGTTTGATTTTGGGCTACCTCTATGTAAACTAGATAGATAAACAGGAACAAAAAAAACTAACAAATTAATTTGAAAAAACCCATACAGGCGTACAAAAATGATCATTTGAAAAGTTTTTTAATAAGATAACCAGCCATGATAGTTGTGTTTGACGACTTTGACCGTTTTAAGAAGTGACGTGTTTGAGTTTGAATTGGATGTGATTCGGAGTTTTTAGTGACTGTTTTTGTTTTGCGACCCATTTTGCTACTACAGACATTAATTGATTGCTTCTTTGTTGACCCCGTCTTTGTTTTATGGTACAAAAGGAAAATAAGAAGAAAAGAAAAGGAAAGAAAATAAGAAAATTTGAATTTCGCAGGTTTTAGCGCTGTCACCTTACAGACTGTGGTCACAGCTAGGACCTCTTATCCAAGATTTTTTATTTAAGATCTAGTCATTCTTCCTTCAGATACGCCAAAGTGAAAGAGATGCATTTCACAATAATTGTAGCATAGGTGTCGTTTTGTACAGACGCCAGCACCTCAAACTACCCGAAACTGTCAAGTTTGCCCAACCAACCTTGAACCATATTCTTCATTGATAAAATTGAAAATCTATTAAAGAAATTTGACACATTGTAGTAGCTTGATGTGCTGGCGTCTGTACTTTACGAGTGCGGGCACGTGCACGTGTTTGGGTGCCTGAAACATAACATACCACCACGCCTGTAATTTCCGAAGGGCTACGCAGAGGTGTACCTAATAGTACACCCACATGTCGCCAGTTATGTTTAAGTCCCATGTAATAGGGGGCAAGCCTATTGCCATCAACCAGGCACAAATCCAGACTCCGTGGCTGTTACGGAGAAATTACTGAAGGAAAACCCAATAACACTTTGCCCGACCCGGTAATCGAAGCCGGGACCTCGTGCTCAGCAGTTGCGCTTGCGAACCCTAGACTAACGAGGCAGTCAAACTGGCCAATTCATATACTAACTCTTTTGAACGCCAGAGCATAAACGCACGCGCGTGCCCTCCACGCCAAGTCAAATCATTTATTTTGCTTAAATATGGGTATACACAAGGATGGAATACAATAATAAAGCTCAGAACCATATCCCACCCTAACAGGCGTGCAAATAAGTACATAATTATAATTTAAATTTAAAAAAAAAACATGAGTAATTGGAATGTCAATATAAAAACAGATATCACCTAGAATTCAGAGATCAAATTAATTACATTCATCACTTAGGTACAGATACAGAGATGTCATACTCGTATTATCAATTAAGTCAATAAAGTCTTATCGGTCAGAAATTCGTCAATTGAGTAATAACATTTATTAATTAATAGATCTGACAATTTATTTTTGAAAAGCGGAAATGTCTCATTTTTTATTACATCGGGTAAGTCGGTAAGTCTGTTAATCGGGCAAGTCACAATTTTACCTACCATTTTATCACATATTTGTGTCGTTAGGCGTACAGGGCAGACGCTTGCTTGTCACGTAGGTATACAGGGCGTAACAAGACCCTTCACGAAGCCGTCAACCAAGCATTATATACATCAAACTATGTAACTTGACGCAAAAATTATTGCTGGGAAACGACTTTTTTTTAGGGGTGGAAAATCACGTTTTACTGTAAGACTCAATGTAGTAAACTCAAAACATTGTGCTGATGGATGGATTGAATAGTACGGGGGTCGTGGAGGTGTTAAGAGCGGCCAATCCGTCATACTTTTCATACAAACGCTAGTACGTGATTATGCAGCTGTTTCACTTTTTTTTTTCGTATTGTGAATCATCAAATAACTCCTCCCGCTCTGGGCTGAGCAGGAGGGAGTGTCAGACTTTAACTGACTAAAACCCATCCATGTTCCTTCATCGCCCTTTGTGTTCCGGGGCCACGGTATCTCTTTCGAACAGTCCCGCAGCCCCGGCAGGCATCGGCCTTTGCGGACCCCTTCCTATTGCTGACATCTCTTTGAGGCGCGCGTGGAACACGAACCCGCCGTCGACACGGCATCACATCACATCGGATTGTTTCACATCTATCTTTGATTTTTTTGAACTAATAGGTATTTTGTGCACTATATCTAGGTTTCTATGGTAGCAAAAAAAATAATTTTATAAACAAATTCAGTATAAGCCTCCAAAAATTGCTGTTTTGCACAAATTTTAACTGAACTTTGGCCGTTCATAATGTACTCATAATCTGTAAAAGTAAAGAAAACATCTCGATAGAAACCTTGCACATGTACTGGAGATTTTTAATGATAAATATTAATTTCACAGACTTGTAAGACTTATTCAAAAATACGTATTTCCTGAAACAAGTTTAAGAAATTTTAGAATTTGCTGTGGCTCTGGATGAAACAACAAGCTTTTCGACCATGCTCACGTTGACGATAGGCCGATCGGGAAGGGCCCTCTTAAAAGTAAAAATCTTACATTAAAAACGTATTTCATAAAAAGCCTGTGAAAAAGTTGGAACTTAGACCCCAATATCTAGTACCTAGAAAGTTCCCAGGTATAGTCTAGAACAAAAAAAAATATTGCATTGACCGGAAGAACAAGTAAGTGCCTTTCGGCTTCGTTAAGGGTCTTGTTTGTTACACCCTTTATGTGACAATGGCGTCCAAAAGGTTAAGTCGCCCGGCTGTATACACGGCTACACATCAAGCTATACATTTCCAGTATAAGCTGCCTCGCATTGTACGGAAATCCTATACAATGCGAGATCAGCATAAACTGCATATAGTTTTTCGCACGCCTAGCGCCATAAGACTATTAAAATTAAATAAAGCAGTGGTACTTACATTAGACCACATCTCGCCCAGCCTTTTAGATATCGCAGAGAAGTCCATATCAGGATGTTTGCGCAGGAGTTCGTTGCGCGCCTCTTTAGCCCACATCATGTACGCTGTGATGCGAGTTTTACCTGAAAGGAGAAAATGGAGTATGTATTAGACTCGCACAGAAAAAACAATAAAAAAAAAGTACAAAAAAAATATAAATAAATTCATACATTAAACTAAACATGGTGCTTTAACATCTAGAAATGTCACAGTACCTAAGTTATAGAAGAACACGGTGTATAGGATGGAAACAAGATGTAGACTTTTTTTAGGGTAAAAAGTCACGTTTTACGGTAGGACTCAATGTAACGCACTCAAAACATTGTGCTGATGGATGAATTGAATAGTACGGGGATCCTGGCGGTGTTTAAAATAAAAATCTTACATTTAAAAATAAGTATTTAAAAAAAACTTGTGAAATGTTCGATGTCCAATCTTTTTCATGTGGTTAGGCACTAACCACATGAAAAAGATAAAATATTTTATTTGTTAAAAACATGCGTTTACACAGAAATCGAGCATGCAAGACCTTAAAAGGTATTAAGGGTAGGTCCGTACATGTTTTACCTGGTGAGGTGTACAAATTTGTTATTTTTTTACAATTATACAGATTAGAACATTCCTATTTTAGCCATTGTTTTTCGGGTACATTCGTAATTTCGTAGTAACTAGTGTTTTTCTTTGAATTACATAGAATATACAATGGCCAAGTACAAAGTCCAATTGTCATGAAAATAGAACTGAAATATAAGGTAAAATATGTCAAAAGGTAAATATTTTTCAAAAGGTAAAATATGTCAAAAGTATTCAATAAAGGACACAGCACACATTTCAAATCGGAAAGGGATCGGCACCGTATCGCCTTTTGCCTCGCCGTCAAACAGGCCTAACGTAAGCAAGCGGATCAGTAGCTCCGATACACCAACTCGGCTACGGCTAGGCGACGCCGCGCTTACGGCTAGGGGACACTGCTCTTACGGCTCGCCAACGCCGCGCACAACTGGAAGGTGCCCGGTGAATGACAGCACGTGTGTCAACAGTAGTGTGCGTTTGCGTGGACGAAGAGACGTAAGCTCGGGTACGGAGAGACGTAAGCGCGGGGACGAAGAGCCGTAAGCGAGTTAACCACGCACCGCACCGTGGTTTGTGAGCTTGTTCCGAGGCGAGGCGATTACGTTACGATCCGAGTGTGTGTTGCAATATGGAGTTTCATACAAAGAATACTGAGCGGCTCGAGTTGATACGGTGCCGATCCCTTACCGATTTGATAAGTGTGCTGAGTCCTTTAGAAGTCGTTTATATTATAATATTATACAAAAAAAAAAGTTAGAACAAATAAAATCAATCAAATCAAAATATTTTTATTTCACATGGGCCTAGATGGGCACTTATAAAACGTCGACAAAAAGGTGCACGGTTCGGGTTGGTCGTTTCCTATGGAGAAGAACCGGCAAGAAACTCCATGGTTACTCTTTTCAAATCATTTGGTGTTACAATGTTATCATGTTACAGCATTAGTACTTAAGTATGGGGGAACAGCATAGGCCCGACAATAGGTCGTTGCTTACTACACAAAAAAAATTAAAACAAGATGAAAAGTTAACAAAAGTTAACAAGCATCTGGGAATCTACAAAGCCTATAATGTTCAAACATTCACAAACAATCGGTAAAAAAGAATCTATACAAAGGTAAGAAAATATTGTAAAATAGTAAATTAAACAAGTGACACAAATATTGTCATCAGTGCTGTAACTATTCTGAGCAAAAGATGTATAAATGATTTGAAAACTATCGTAAAGAATCTGGTTAGATAGATAAGAAAAAATGAGCTTGAGAATAGTTAGAGACATCCACATATTTGTGCCGTTTATGAGCTACCAGGGAAGCCGCATGCGCAGAAGGAGTTAAAGCCAAACTTCTTTGTCTTCGACGTAGTCCTTGATTTTGTAATATGCTTTTTTAATAAGGACACGTTTGATGTAATTTTTGAACTTTCCATCAGTCAGTTCTATAACTGACTTTGGCAACTTGTTATAAAAGCGTATACTGTTTATAAGAAAAGACTTGCTAGTTTTAGTTAATCCAATGTTATATTACCTTTATCCTTCCTCTGTGCCTTAGCTCTGCCAACGACTCGCCCATCTTTAACGATCAGCTTCTTTTTGCTGCTCTTCTCCATCATATACAGGGAGTTGGCAGGAGTGCGGGTAGAACCTTCGTCAGAGGCCGAGCTGTCCGATTCCATGCTGCAGTTCTGTGGCTCACCGCTTTTTGGAGAAAAGAGGGTGCAGTGTTAAATGTGGTAGTATTACAGTTTAAAGTATGATTGAAGTGCAGTATTTGTCTTGATAGCATTTAAATGGAGATGATGGTCCCTGGTTGCTCCCCAGGCAAGGGCCACATCAACGCACTGTGGCTTAGTGCACAATTGAAGTATTATTAGCATAGTTTTAAGGTTCTATTTACTAACACAATTTATATTTTATCATATACTAGCTATTACCCGCGTCTTCACTCGCGTTTTGATCAGAAAATTATTCCATGGGCACGTTGTAAATATAGCCTGTGGCACTCGGGGATAATGTAGCTTCCTATAAGTGAAAGAATTTTCAAAATCGGTTCAGTAGATCCAGAGATTATTGCTGTACAGCTTTGCTTAAATGGCTATTAAATCTTAAGTAAATCTACGGTGTTATTATGTAAATTTCTATTACAGGGCTGCCATCTTCAAATTGAACTAGCTCCAGTAAATAAAGACTGAATTAAAATTAATAAGACTGCAATGTTTGACCTTAAAATCAAATAGGTAAGATAATATAACAGTTAGCCCACCCCTAAGACGACCCTCTGACCCATTGTTATTCGCTCTATTTTTACGATAACCTACGTGATTAAAACCAGAAGTCAGATGGTCATCTACCAACCAGTTCATATTGAGTCTTACCTGTCGGCATTTTCCCCTGGATTATCATAATAATCGGATTCACTGCCAGATGCTGTGCCCGCCTCCTCAACCTGCCGGGGCGTAGCGCTCTCTTGCGGCTGAAAATCCGGAGTCTCTTCTGGCCTAAACCCAACATAGGTCTTAACAGGCGTTTGGCGACGGAATCTAGTCTCTATATCATCTGGGGACTCAAAGTCCATCAACTTAGAACTTTTCTTTCTCACCCGACCGCTACGGGATATGCCAGTTACTTCTAAATCTGAAAATTTCGAGAAAATATTCTCAATTTTGGAGGGAACTTGTCGCCTCGTAAATAGCAATTTGTGTTGTTGGATTTCTCGTTTTGACGGTTACCTTCTTGCATTTTGATGATAAACGGTGAATTGGAGGGTGAATTTGCAATGTTTACTTATTAATTCACTTTGAAATAAAGATTTTTCAGCAACACGACGCAAATATTTAGAATAAATTGACAGTTCTTTTTTTACGTTAGCTACCTAACAACGGCAGCGTCTTGTTGATGACATTCAGCCTACATGAAATAGTTTCGAGTACTTGGCCTTTGAGCAGTGATACCATCCTAAACTATTTTTCTCCCAGATTAAAATCTTAATCGATCAAACACTGTTTTTAGCTTTCACGGTTTAAAATTAAACTTAGTCACGGTGTCACTTACACAAATATTCCGTGATTGTCAATTATTCTGAGCTCTATAATTGACATTTGACAAGTGATCGCGGAAGATATCCCGTGACAGTGTAAGATTAAGGTGGATGCGCAAGGGTAGCCCGCGAAATTTAAATTTTCTTACGTTTATTGCAATTTGCAGGTCACTGTCAGGTTGTATGTTGATGAAAATATGAATCGCGCCAGTAACACGTATGGAGTTACAGAATTATAACCATTAAAATCATCAATACAACCCTCGCAATTTCATATAACCCCATTCAATAGCTATTTCATGAAAAAGTCACTCAATGGGATTATATGAACTTGGAGGGTTGTACTGATGATTTAAATTCTGTAACTCCATACGTGTTACTGGCGCGATTCATATTTTCATGAACATACAACCTGACACTGACCTGCAAATTGCAATAAACGTAAGAAAATTTAAATTTCGCGGGCTACCCTTGCGCATCCACCTTAATCAATCACTTTTATTTTCAGGCATCGAAAGCCCCTAAATACAATACAAAGATGACCTTATCAGAATAATAAACTAATCCATACTGAAAACATTTACTAAAAGCTACTGACTTGGTAACCACCACGTAATGTGAGAAAAATTTACCTTTATCAACTGAAGTTTTTTTTTCAATTAGTTTTCGAGAGCTTGTGGATTATAAAATACTATTTTTGCCTGCGACTTCACTCCTATGTGGTCAAAAATTATCACACGGGAACGTATTAAAAATATAGCCTTTCTGACTCGATGATTTGATTAAATATAAAATTAATCTCTCAGATTTTCGTATCTGGAATATTGATAGAATTAGGCGTAAATAAAACAAATCTCATACAACAATCACATTTAATTCAGTAAGAATGTCTTATTTAATGTACATACATATTGGAATATTTAGTTACTGTAAAACTATTACCTGTTAACTGTTATTTTCAATTACACTACTTTACTTCATATTTGTTTAAACATTTTATAGGAACATGTTTAAATATATTAGAAAACATTGGTAAACTCAACAAAATTCTTTTTGACGTAGACAAACAAGCGCTGAAAGACATAAAAGGATAAATACCCTAACAATCAATATTTTGTTAAAACCTCCGAATTCTTTTTAGGTATAAAAGCATTCAAAATTACAAGTTTCTGTGGCGAAACCTCGAGAAAAAAAAAAACCAAATTAATTTTATCCTTACAACATTATTTTACGAGATCGCAAATTATAAAACAAATGTACATAACAAGCATTTCGTGAGTTGAAATGTTAAAAAAAATTAAAAAAAACGTAGTGGACAAACAAAATAGGACAATAAATTATGACTCGAAAGTTAGTTACTTGTACGACATTGTAGAAAATATGGTCATTAAAATACCGCTGAATTATGGACTAATTACACCGGGTTCCCAAAAGGCTGATCAAAACGTTTTCAAACTCCTGTTTCTGCTGTTATTGGTTGGACTGAAAATAAATATCAACAGTCCAAGTTGCCAGTATCTTCTTACAGTTAGTGGTAAGAGTTAGCATTTAGAGGGATGTTTCTATTTTGACGTTCAAAAATTGCAAATTCTCAGCCCAACATGAAATTTGACATAAATCATTTCAATAGGCTTTTTAGAACATTTTAGAAAACGGGGGCGATTAGTAAATATTTTTATAAAATTGCTGCGACTTACACTGTAAGTTAAAACTTATGGCGATCGTAAATAAATCGTAAGAGGTTCCTGCATAAATATTACATGGAATAAATATCTGTGGAGATATTTAACTCTCGAACTCCGTTGGAAGTTCAACCATTCCTTCAAAGTATAACCTAACCGTGAGTGTTGTTAAAGGACTAATTTCCTTGCAGAATAAATGTAGTAGTATCATGTAAAGAGTTCGAAATATTCCGAGTCTAATGAAGCTAACTATTGCAATAAATTAGGACGGGTAGCAGTCTTTGATCGAGATAGAATTGGTTGCATTATGGCTGATATTTTTGGTAATGTGTCTTTGCTCAAACTTAGATTAAGATATCTATCCTAGTTTAAAATCGGCCTCAACCCCAAAAATGACAAATATTTAAGATAACTTCACCTAATAAAACACCCACATTTCGCCAGTTATGTTTAATTCCCATGTAATAGGGAGCTAGCCTATTGCTATCAATCGGGCAAAATCTAGACTCCGTGGCCTAGTACTGAGAAATTCCTGATGGAAAAACCCAATAGCACTTTGCCCGACCTGGGAATTGAATCCAGGACCTCATGTTCAGCAGTCGTACTTGCGAGCACTAGGCCAACGAGGCATTACAACAACAACAACAACAACAACAACAACAACATCCATCTATTTTCAGGCTACTTTGGCCCATTACAAATACACTTATCAGTTAAAATCGGCCTACACTGGCATTCCGCCACATATCTCCACAGAATACTTACCCTAAGATGCTAAATAATATTGTATCAAAAATAACCCTTTTCTGTCCGTTGTGTATTTGAACTACTAGTGTAATTATTTATAGGTATAAATATTATTTATGTAAAATTCAATGGCTTTTACCAGAATCATTTACTACCGTTCTATGTCATTATTGAAGTATTCAGAATTGCAACACTAACTCTTATAAATAATTTATTTATTTATTAACGTATTGGTACACACGGCTACACATCAAGCTATACATTTCCAGTATAAGCTGACCTCGCATTGTACGGAAATCCTTTAAAATGCGAGATGAACATAAACTGGAAATGTATAGCTTGATGTGTAGCCGTGCGTACCAGTACTTTAATAAATAAATAAATTGTTGTTTCTTTTGGTTGTGTACGAATTCTAGTGGTAGTTAGGTGTATCAATACTTTAATATTTTGTGCTTATTTTTAGAATTAATTGAATCAAGGTTTTTAAATTTGTTTATGGTACCGTAACATCGACAAGTCAACGAGAAACAATAAAAATAAAACGAGATTACTTCAGGGCCATTGGTTTTACTGTTTTTTGTAAACGGTTTTATTTGTTTATTCAATATCATCATGTCCATCAAACCGTGCTTCCATAAAACACTAAATATATAAATAAATACAGGTTGTCGCTTTGCATCCTGGTCAAATTCAAGGACCGACCCAAATCAATAATAAAATGGGTAGGTATTTTTTTTTTCTTATTTTCAGTAAGTGTGAACGGCCCGTATTCAAACGCAGCGCGTTTGCTACTTGCCCTATAACCGCGCCTTCACACACACAAACAAACGAAACGGTTTATTCGATATCGTATTTCCTAAACTTCCAACAAGGCGCGCGCGCAACCTCGGCCCTGCAACAATCAGTTTGTTTGATATCGCCGCCGCGTACAGGTGTTTGCAAATTACGCTCCTCGCGCCCTCTGTATTTAGACAATTCCTCCAATGTTGAGTTAGTAGAGATGGTTCGTTTGTATGCCATCAGTGGAGACAGCCTATTTTGAGCCATCCAGATGTTCGCGGACCTGTTTCTCAATCGCCCGCATCACAGAGCGTCATGCTGGCTGCTACGCAAAGACTGCGGGATCATCGGCAGATTGACGTTCCCCGGCATGTTCAAGAAGCGAAGGCCTGCCTGTCGCATTGCGGGAAGATATCTTGGAGTGCATTTTATTTATTTGTGGGAAGTTAAAAGGCACACGTACGTACAAGTGGTACGAAAACCTTGCGATTGAATTTACCTACAATGCGCAGAGTTCTTACCTAAATCCGAGCGCGCGCGCGTTACCTACAAGAAACAGCTGAGCGCTTCAGGATATACCAAAATCCCTACCTAATTTTTAGGATTCCGTACGCAAGGGGTAAAAACCGGGACCCTATTGCTAAAACTCCACTGTCTGTCTGTCTCAAACTCAAAGCATTTATTTCAATTAGACCTTAGCAGGCACTTTTGAAAGTCAGAAAAACAAAGGCGAAGCTAGTCACAGACACAAGGCATAATAACTTGTGAAAGTACTGTAGTTGCCCATTCCAAAGCGTAGATCTCTATGGAGAAGAATGGGCAAGAAACTCCATGGACACTCTTTTCAATCAAAATATTGTTACAAGATCTTGGTTACATCATTAATGTTGAGATTATACATATATGTGAGAACGATGTAGAAAGACGTGCATATTAAGAGTGTCCAGAGTAAAAGATTATAACTATCAACAATTTAAAAACAAAGTAGTTAACATAAACCGTGGCAGCTAAGAGATGACAAGTCCTAACTGACAGCGCCCGTTCACGAACATGACGCATGCATCAGCCCCATTCAGCTCAACCATATTGAAGGGAACTAAACGACCCAACACACCCGCCACTATCAGCAAGACATTTGTCTTTCTGTCACCAGGCTGTATCGCATGAACCGTGAAAGCTAGACAGTTGAATTTTTTACAGATGATGTATTTCTGTTGCCGCTCTAACAACAAATACTAAAACAGAATAAAATAATTTTTTACGGGGCTCCCATATTTTTTTTTTTTGTAGATAATGGTACGGAACCCTTCGTGCGGGAGTCCGATTCGCACTTTTCGCACCGGTTTTTTTTTTACTATTCATATCTAAGATTATCAATTTTAGGATTGTCCGTTCAGCAGGATAATAAAGCAAAACTAACATTATCAGCTGATCTACCGTACTTACAGAAGGTACGTGACCTTTTCTTTGGGGTACTTATACCTAGTACTTTCATTAGTAAGATATCTTCATTCTAATGTTTCTTTAAAATGAGTTAATGATCAAGAAAAAATCATGACAATAATGTAGGCGATTTTCGCAATCGAACTAGGCTAAAATATGGCTATCGGTCGTTGTAGGTACCTAGAGCCCGGTTTAAGATCCCGCTGCGTTTTGTAGGTAGAAAACGCAGCGGTAGGTGCCTCGAACAGACCGTCGACACTCACGCACACAGCGACCTGTCGCGCGATGGGAGATTCTGTTTGTTTTGTTGAAATTACTTTTGTGTTATTCTGAAGTAGTGTCAAATTTAAACAATTTAAAATAGCAGCTTTAAATTATTGACCAGGTACCGCAATTTAAATTAGTTAGTTATGTACTTTGTGACAAGCTCCTTTTTGACTAGGATGCAAAACTGCACCTTGTATAACCGTACATAATACTTGTTACATCCACAACTACAATTTATTCAAAGATTCCACCTAGACATAAAAGCAGGAACCTCGTACACGAAAATCTCGCGACAAAATCAACTGACCCTACCTATGATATTACCGAAAATGATAGCCATAGCCATTATGACGCCTATTCCAGTCAAGATCTGGTTCGGTCCTAGTAAAACCTTGTTTTTGTCAGTATCCTTTACTTGGTCAACGTCTTCCAAGTCTTGGTGGACTGCGGATAATGCTCTGGTGATTTCAGCGTCGGATTTCAGACTGGATTGAGAAGCACTTATGATTGCGCGTGTTAAGTCGCAGAGCTGTGAGTCTACCTTTTTTTCGCGATGTTGGAGATGTTCTGAAAATTACGAAATATATATTTGTAAATACTGTTAGTCTGCGTCATCTCACAGGTAGGCAAAGAGATGACGATGATTTATTTACAATTTATGTAGCAAATAATCACGCCTGATGCAAGTAAAATGAAAAATAAATAATAATAACGGTAGCAAAAGGCAGAGGTGTACTACAATACCCACTCGCTAGATGTTTAAATATAAAGCTTTATTTCGGCATTCTCATCAGAAAGGAACTGTAACCGCTTCTGGCCACTACGAAATTTCTGATGGAAATAACCAATAACAACTTCCTAACTTGGGCAAACTCAGCAATCAAAAGCTTGATAACATTTTTAAGTATAATTAATGTTTTTTTTTTATTCTTACCTATCAAAGATTCCTGTTTGTCGACTAGATGGTTTATGTTATCCTGCATTAATTCTAAGTTTTTCGCGAGATTTTCCTGTGAATAAATATAAAAAAATGGTAAAAATAAATAAAATACAAGATGTAAGCGGATTCTTCAAGAAGCACTAAGTAACACTGCGCTAAAATATTTTTTTGGGAAGCAACTTATTTCTTGGCGTGAAAATCGCAGTTGTCGGTTAGAATCATATTATCTGTGAAAGTAGCAGTCAATATAACGCGATAACGCACTTAAAACTTTGAGCTCATGGATGCATTGAATAGTACCGGGGTCCTGGGGGTATTTTAAGCAAAGTTATAACATTTCAAACTAGTTTTTTTTTTAAGTGTGAAAAGGTTTGGACTTTGACCTTCGATATCTTCGTAATTGGGTTCCCAGGTTTGGTCTAGAACAAAAAAAATATCGCAATGACGGGAAGAACAAGTACTTCTCGGCGGTGGAAGCGCCAGGGTAGCCCGCGAAATTCATATTTCCTTACGTTTTTTGCAGTTTGCAGGTCGGTGTCAGGTTGTATGTTGATGAAAAATGAGTCGCGCCAGTAACACGTATGTAGTTATAGAATTATAAAAAAAAAAACATCAATACAACCCTCGTTCATTTAACCCCATCGAATAACTTTTTCATGAAATTGTTATTGAATGGGGGAAAACACGTGCCTCAGAAACTATGTGGCCAACAATCGGCGTTTAAACTTGCTTTTCGCGCGAGCTGTTTGGGCATGTATTTCGCAACTTTGCAAGCCCAAGTATATTGCTCAGCGCCTACCTCTATTATATATACAGTGTGTAACAGAAAGGGTATAATCATATGGAATACTGTGGTACGGACGTTCAAACTGAACAACTTTCTCTATGGGACCACTATGGAAATCGTAAAACAATAATCAGCTGTCCTATACAAAATTTCAATACCTACTCGACCTAAATGTATGGGACAGCTGATTATTTTTTTACGATTTCGATGGTGGTCCCATAGCGAAAGTTGTTCAATTTGATGGTCCGTACCACAGTATTCCATATGATTATACCCTTTCTGTTACACGCTGTATAGAGACGGGAAAAATGGTCTGTACACTTTTTTCAGAAGCAAATGTAAGTTCCTAAGTATCGTGTCTTATTCACAGCATAGATGTCCAGCTATAGAAACTGACCTGATAAGCAAACTCTGTCTTCATAGCCTCAGTAATGTCAGCCCTGCTGGCACTACCCCCACCCGCGATGGTATACAGCACGCTGGCACTTCGAGCCATCTGCTGTTCCATCATGTCGCGGAACTCTGACATCTTCAGATGGTTGTTGATTGATGAGCCGGCTATACCGAGCACTGTACCTGGGGAAGTGATATGAGAAACAGTTCATCCATACCTTTCTTCCATATTATTATTGTAAAATATGTAGTAACTCTGTCCGTCTTTTAGCTTTATCATACCATTAACGGCTGAACGGATTTGTACAATTTGGCAATTGGATAGACCATATCACAGTTAGGAAATAGGATACTTTTTTGTAAGTACGTTTTCCTACATCCACATGCGTAGCCGTGGCCGTGGGCAAAAGGTCAATGAAAAGAAAAAAATATATATTATAAGAAGCCGCTTCCACACTTTAGTACCCTTTGCCGGATAAAAAATGTACTTTAGGTAAAGAGTCATCTGAATATCCGATTCCTACTTAAAACACAACAGATCTATTCTTGCTTATGATTTTTTTTATCACAAACTCTATGACGAAGATATTGGAGGGCGAAAATACATGGGTATCGGGAACTAACATATTATGGTCAACAACAGAATAAGTACTACCCCACCAGATGAATAAGACGAGTATGTAGCTAAGTAATGACATCCATAAATATTACACGAATTTGCAGTGCCGTTTATTTAAGTTTTCAGCTCCACCCATAGGGCGACCACTGAAAAGCTTTCATTTACGTGTTAGCAAAAACAGGCATATGGAGACATTAGCGAGAAGCGGGAGCGTAGTTGTCAGTTTCCAATGGTTTACTTACCAAAAATTGAGGCGACAATATACCAATACTTGTTGCGCTCAGCGTGTGCTCTTTCCCGCTCGTGACCCAGCTTGACAGCAGCAGACATAGTGGCGAACAGTTCCCTTTCCTCGCGCTCGGCGTCGCCGAATAAGGCGCGGAGGGCACGTTCTTGTACGATAAACTGAAAAAAAAGTCGAAGTCATATTGATAAAATGCACTTTATTTGGTTACTTTTAAAAATAAACTGTATTGCACATCGAAATTAGGTTGCTTATTTAAAATAACGAGGTGTAAATTACAATCGAAAATTTAAAATAATGTACCAATCATCATCATCATTCTCTTGCCCTTAACCCAATTCATTTTGGGTCAGCGCAGCATGTCTTCTTGTTCCAACTTCTCTATTACTCGTCATCTCATAAGACACCAATTATTATAAATAGCAACAAATAGTGTACCAACCAATACTATAAAATATTAGATATTGCACTGTGTAATTAAGGGAAAGTCAATTAATTTGCAAGATGCAATTTACCCCATTTTGTGGGAAGTCTTTTAAAGCTGGTAACATAATTATACCAAAAGGCTAGTATTCAAGTACAAATTGCACAAAAATATAAATGGAATTTGAACTGCTTGAAATTCGGATATTTATTGAAAAATATAATTGCAAAAAGTTGGATTAGAAGTTCACATTAAATATCTGCTCTACATATTTCCATAACCTAGTACTTTTGCAAGCCTGTTCTTTAGTATGTCATACATAAAGGGTAAAAAGTAAAAAATAAATTAAAAATGATTTTTTAAAACAAGCTTTTATTTAAATGCGCTATAAAGATTATCATAAACTTTTCCTCTATATGATTTATAAGCTTGTAGCGAGATTTACCTGTGTAGATAAACAAGTAAATTAAATAACTTGATTAATTGATTTTAATTTTTCAAACTAAGTAAATACAATGGGGGCTATCGCGTATGAAATCGCCGCTAGAGGCGCTAGTGTAGCGCGGGGGCACCGAAATGTCATATTACAAAGATTAAAACAAGATTTTTTTATGATTAAAACAGCTCGCAACGCGCGAACAGCGTTGCGAGCTGTTTTAACACGTATTTTTACAAACATTCACGATTGTGGTCTCGATTGAGGCATTCCTGATTAATTATGACTTGAAGATTTTAAGTACCAAGTTAGAATCTTAATTTTCAGTACTTTTAGGTAAAATGATTTTTAAATGTTTCATGCTTGCTAATTTTATGGAGAATATTGTAAATATATGAACCTGAAGTTTACACTATGTAATAAAATAAACTTTTTATGAAGTTATTGGTACTTTAAAGTATAAAATAGAATTATTGACAAGACCTTAATCGACAGTGTCGCCATCTGGTGAGCTCCAAAACGATAGCCCTCATTGCTTAAATCGTGCAACAAGCTTTTATATCATTTAAATTGTGTAATGACGTATTACGTTGATGGTAAAAGTTTGGTGAAAAGTTATTTTATTATTTTTTAGCACATTTAAACAAAAACTTGTTTTTTTTTAAATTTAATTTTGTGGTGAAAAGTCAATTTTACGGTAGGACTCTACTCAATGTATCGCACTCAAAACATTGTGCTGATGGATGGATTGAATAGTATGGGGGTCGTGGAGTTGTTCAAAGTAAAAATCTTACATTAAAAACGTATTAAAAAAAAAACTTGTAAAAAAGTTCAAAATTTGACCCCCAAGATCTCCGTAACTACAAAAAAAATAGTAGAAGGTTCCCAGGTATTGTTTTGAACAAGAAAATGATCGCAATGACGGGGAGAACACTACATACCACCGTTAAACCCATGAAGGTTTGTGTGGTATGTTAATGTTCTAGATAAGTTCTATAAAAGTGTTTATTGAATTAGTAAAAGGCGTTTCGGCTTTGCTATAGATTTTGTTTAAAAATACATAGGTACATGAAAGGCCATTTGTAACATCTCAATGTCGGTTTAACCAGTGTCCCTGCCTATGCATTACCTAGATAAGAAACAAATGATTTTGTCTATTTATGACTAGCTGATGCCCGCGACGGCGTTTGCGTGAAATGATTATAAAATTATGACTGAAAGGTTTTATTATTTTCGCACGGAACCTTAATTGTTTACCTAAAAGTAGCCTAAGTTACTACCTAAACATCAGCTATTTACCTAGTAAAACTTCCATCAAAATTGGTCCAGCCATTTCGGATATTAGCCGGAACAAACAGACAGACAGTCAAAAATTAAAATAATGTTTTTTTTTGTTATAAGTACTTTATATACTTTCTTATGCATTCAGTAAAATTCGGTTATTTTGACATTTCAAACAAACACTTTAATTTTATTTATTTGTATCACTACATAGTATAAAACAAAGTCGCTTTCCTCTGTCTGTCCCTATGCTTAGATCTTTAAAACGCAACAGATTTGGATGCGGTTTTTTTAATAGATATAGTGATTCAAGAGAAAGGTTTATATGCATAACATTGCACCCGTGCAAAGCCGGGGTTGGTCGCTTGTAGATATAATAATACCTTATGCTCCTCAGTACAGAGATGCAAGTACTTGTCATCACCCTTCATAGTATTCTGCATCTCAGCATGCAGCTCTTTTAACTTCATCTCAACATCAGCTACCTGACGTCCAAGCTCACGCCTTCTGTCTTGTGCCGCCATGAATCTATCCTGTAAGTTGTTGAAATGAGGTTTATTAACAAAAATATTGTTTTTGATCTGTGTACTATTTGGTTGAGACTACTTCAGACCAATCATGGTAAGTCAATACTCAATACTTTTATTGCATTCCACACGCAGGTTTTTTAGGTGGTAAACTTTACCTATTATAATAAGTAACTTTATTTATTATTATTATTAAACTTATAATTAGATCATATGGACCCTATCGGGCACAGCAAAATAAGTTAGGTTGCATGATGTCTTAGTATACATGATTTAAAAGATTAAATTCTCTGCAAATAAGATACGGAATATAAAGTTCTACATAGATAATATCAGATAAAATGTCTTATGTCTGTCATCTAGAATGATTAAGCATCATTATTTACATAAATCTACATCTATAGCAGTGACTATTAATAAGTATTAAATGATTTTAATTGTATGATGTAAGCTTGGGGAAACAATGTATGAATAGTATGACGTTATTCAGTTAAAAACAACCATAGGCATAATAAGCAATGACCTTCCGCTGGACTTCATAAAATTAAAAAAAAATGATGTGGAGTTTCTAACCTGCGCATCAACGACTGTGTTTTGCAGGGCCATAATTTCTTCCACACCTGTGAATTTCTCATATCTGTTAACTATATCTCGTACTCTCTTCGTCACAGTCTCATATTTAAGCCTTTCTGCAATTTCTGTAACTTTTGCCGCTGGTACATATCTAGTTACCAATTGCTCGACATTGTGACGGCTACTAAAATTAGGTAAATGCACTTTGTCCTTCAGCTTTTGAGCTATCTGTCTGAGTTTGTCTGCTGCCATATTTACATGTTCTTATTGTTGTAGAGTTTTTGAAATAATTTTAATTTTATTGAATATAATATATCATTTTTCGGTGTAATGATTTCTTTCCCAGTCACCCCAGATGTGCCCCAGATGGATTGGGATTTGACAGTGACAGAACTGACAGATTCAACGTTTGACGTTTGTTGAAGGTTGATGCGATTTTATTTTGTGTTCGGATACGCAGCGCAAAGGTGTACATGGGAAACGAAAGGTCAAAGAATCGCAAACACGATGACATCTGAATCTGACATTTCTGAAAATCTTACACTACACCAAAAACATTCAAACATTAACGAGACTTGTGAGTATCTTTGCTCTACCTACATGACGCCTTTAGGGGCGAATTCATGCCCGATAGCCCCCATTGTATAAAGTTGTCACTGACAGTCCATGCTCTGCATTATGGCTGGGATTATACTTCACAACTCCGAACATTTCGGAGCTGACAGCTCCGCCGCGTCGGATTGTAGGCTCATAATCTGACTTTCCTAACTCTGTTGCTGTCAGTTTCAAGTTTAACCGGATACATCTGAATCTACTATTTTATATGTCTGCGATCTGAATACCAGTATTTTACATGTAGCGACTATCAATCTGAACTCCACGACACAGTTATGTACTGTTACTGACAAAGTGTGTATCAAGGGAAAACTTTCTGCAAAAAATTACCGACTTCCAAAAAAACACAAAAAAGGCCTAAAATAAATTTATTTTAGTAGGTACCTACTTTCGGAAGTCAGTGACTTTGTTTGTTTCATTGGATTTTTTGCCACCGTCTAGTCTCCCAAAAGTAAAGTTATTTCAGGATTTTTAAAGTTTTTTTGGAAGTCGGTATTTTTTGCATAAAGTTTTTTATTTTACCCTTTTTAGTTGTAGTATACCTACCTACCACACAAATTCTTGACTTAAATTATTTTTTACATTGTAACTAGAAGTAGAAGAAATCATCAACATAGCCCAAGAAAAAAAAATAACTTGTACGTATTAAAGGGAAAAATAAACAAATTGCTGAACTGATTTTCTATGGGACCAATCGGGAAGTATATCCATTCAAATAAAAAAAAAATACAAGTCGTTTCATAAAATGACATAGTTATGAGGTAATAACACAAAAAAAAAACAATCTAATTGAGAACCTCTTCCTTTTTTTGAAATCTGTTAAAAATCTACGAATAACGGCCAGAACTTAACATCTTTTCCGAGCACGGAAGGGTCTCGACTCTGGTCTGGAGGAAAGGCTGCCTCGTTGGTCTAGTGATCGTAATCACGACTGCTGAGCATGAGGTTCAATTCCCGGATCGGGCAAATTGTTTTTGTGTTTTTCCATCAGAAATTCCTAAGTAGCAACCACGGAGTCTGGATTTGTGCCCGGTTGATGGCAACAGGGCTGGCCTCCTATCACATGGGACATGAAAATGTGTGTGTACTATTAGGTACACCTCGTGTGGGTGTATACTACAGGCGTGATGGTATGTTAAGTTATGTAACTTGCCCTTCGTTAAGGTGGAAGCGCTAGATTAATTTGCAGGTCTGTTTCAGGTTGCATGTTGATGAAAACTGAGTCGCGCCAGTGACACGTATTTAACTACAGAATTATAATCATTAAAATCATCAATACAACCCTCAATGTTCATTTAACCCTATTCTGTAAATATTTTATGAAAAACATAAGAAAAATTAAAATTTCGCGGGCTACTCTTGCGCTTCCACCTTAGGTTATAAAAAGATATTCATTAAGTTACGCAAATAATCGTCACCCATCCACAGACCTTTTCAAGCATGGCTTAACCTTCGATCGGCACGTGCGAATGCTATGATTTAGCCAAGAGTCTAAAAAAATATCTTCACTATCTTATAAGAACCCTTTAACATCGTTATAATATTACACGGGTTCGGAATATAGTTAGGTACATACCTTTATGAGCTATTTTACTTAATACCAACGCAATATTAAAATGTTATAAAACAAAAAAAATATTTGATTAGCTTTTGCCCGCAACCTTCGTTCGCGTGAAATTATTAAAAAAAATTTAGGTACTATCGCGGCCTTTTCCGCCTGATCAGTTAAAAATGTTTTCGCCTAAATCATGCGGAGGCGCCGAGCCACGCCCCCTTAAAGTTTAGGCCCATTAGGAAAGCGTTTACGCAATTAGTTGCAATCTGCATTGCGCAGCTTAGTGACGTATCCTGTGTACTCTTTTTGCGAATTTTACGGACGAACTTTGGCGCGCTTAGCGGACCTTTTGAATATTGACCATTGCTCTGTTGAATTTGAAGTTCTCGTTCAATCAATAAAAACGATATGCGACGGACGCAGGAGGCGCGATGACTAAATATTAATATATTTCGCTAATTTATTTATTTACAAATGTAATAATTTTTTATTAAAAAACAATATAACAAAACATAAAAAACATTAAATTGTCCACCGGTATCGGGAATCCCTATCGATTAGTGTATTTATTTTCGTAGTATTAAAATTGAGTAGTCAGTGACTATTTTATCACAATAATCATTGTGATAAAATAGTGAAGAAGATAAAATAGTAAAAAGTATTATTATTTACCGACTGTTCATTAATTTTAGGGAAGTTTTTGTTTAAGTACTGTATTTTTATTATTGTTTTGGGTTTTTGTTGATTTATTGAATCATTTTGAACATAATGTCCAATTTTAATATTAACGTGAATTAAAACTTAGTGAAGTAATTTTGCATTCACGAGTATTGTTGTTACGGCCGAACTCGAATACTTTCTCGCTAGCAAACGTATTATATGTTTCAATGTTTTAGGTTTGTTGGTTGATTTTAATTTGGTTGCGTATCAGTATTAACTTTTTTTTAATACATAATTTTATTAATGTAGTTAGGTTGATTAAAAATCTCGTTTAAATGAAGCCGCTTCTTATAAGAATTAGTGAGTGACTGATTCTATTTTAGACTGATTATATTATAACCTTAGATTTATTATTTAATAAGTAAGCAATACAAAATATTATTTACCAACTGTTAATTTAATTCTAGAGAAGTTTTTCTTAATTGTGCCTTTTTATTAAAAAAAAATCATCTATGCACGGATATTATCGTTCTGTTGTTACGGGCGAACTCGAATACTTTCTCGCTCACACAAGCACTACTTGTTTCAATTTCTTAGGTTGGTTTTAAAGAAACAATGCTTGCCACTGTGTACAGTATTAACTTAAAAAATATCTATAATTACAGTTAAGGTTGACCGAAATTCTCTTTTAAATGGAGCCACTTCTTACGGGAATTAGTGAGCGACTAATTATATTGTATTGTAACCCTGTTTTTAATATTTAATAAGTAATAGAAAAAATATTATTTATCGACTTAAATTAAAAAAGCGAAAATATCAAATAATTTTGATATTTTCGCATTTATTGCAAAATGCTTATGTTTAAGTACTGTCATTTGTGGCTGCTTTCATCTGCACATATTTTTGATTACTTAATTATTTTAAAAATATTTCTTTCTTTTTTTAATAAGAACGAGCAAATCATAATTGAACTATAGTAATTTTGTAAAAAAATCATGAATGGAATAACTATTGTTTATAAAAACTGTTGCTTGTGGTAATAATAGGTCACAGGAAGGGATGATTTTTATTTGTTTAACTGGTAAACTATTTTAAGTTGATTCTATTACTTGTTTTTTGATTTTGTGTTTAACCTTTTTACTGTATCCAATTCATATATTGGACCCAATAAATTGTTTACGATAATCTCTGTTTTGTTGTATGACAAAACAACAAAGTATATAATTTTGGTAATAAAATTGATAAACCTGTAAACAGTATTTTAATTTTTAATGAATACACAACCGATAATGGGATTTAACTAATCAAAGTTCTAGTTAGAATAAGAGATGAGATCTAGCTAGATCAACAGCTTTTCACCCGCTAAAGCCCCATTATTTCCAATTTTATCGAAATCGTATCGAAACCAACACACGCACAAACATAATTGAATAACGTAAGCCGAATTCAAGTAAGGTTTTTTTTCTAATAATAGTAGTCTGAAAATAACAATACATCTCGTTCGGCGTGCGCCGTCGTCAGTGCGCTCGGCTGGTCGGTATTGTCTTTCTTTCATTTTTTCCATTCAACGACAACGGGGCGGAGCTAGAGAGCGCTTCAATATTTTGAGTGCAAGCAAAAATGAGCTTAGTGGTGATCAGGCAGGAGTGTCCGCGATAGTACTTCCCTTTTTGAATCGTATTTTAGAAAAAAAAACAATGGTTTTTGCTCGGAACCTTAATAATATTATTTTTCTAAAATAAAAGTAGCCTATATTAAGCTAACCCTTGTAACATTTCCGTTCACTTCCGTCAAAATCGATCTAGGTGTTTCGGAGATTAGCCGGAACAAACAGACAGACAGACCGACAGACAGACAGACAGACAAAAATTTAAGTAAGTTCCGTAAATGTAAATTTTCATAAGCATTCAGTAAAAAGCTGTTATTTTGACATTACAAACAGATTCAATTTTATTTATTTGTTTAGAACATTTTTGAAGAAGCTGATTTTTCTGGAAACATCTCTGGATGTCACGGTCAAGTTTACAAATAAGATACTATAGTTTCAATAAATGACTGAGCAGCAGTGATCCAGAGCTAACGGACCCCAATTACGAGTTTTAAGGTCGAACTCCAGCATAATCAGCTTATAATGCTCCCACTGCTGGGACACATAGGGGTCTTTATGAGAAGGAATGGGCTATAATCCATCACGCTGGCCCAGTGCGGGTTGGGTAGGCGTCACATGTTTTCGAATTTTTGGTTCTAGTTTAGGTAGCCACTGGGCACTGCACTCGAAATCCAGGCCAGACTTTACTTTAGCTCGCCGTACGTCCGCCTAAGGACGACAGGCCGTGTCGGTGGCGCGTGCCTCAAAGAGATGTCAGCAAAATGGAAGGGCATTGCCTGCCGGGGCTGCGAGACTGTTCGAAAGAGATACCGCGGCCCTGGAATACAAAGGGCAAAGAAGGAACATTCAGTACAAGTCTAACACTCCTGCTCCACCCAGAGATTTTATGATTTGATGATTTCCCATCCGAAACAAAAAACGCTAGACTTTACTTTAAGTAATTTATTTCATAACCGCTGCTCTGAAAACGGTGATTGAAAATATCGTGAGGAAAACGGCATGCCCTAGTGCTGCCGTCAAACCCCCAAGAACCCTCAAAAATACAGTACACAAGATCTTTATTATTTTGATTAAAATATTCTGTTATATTTGTATCACAAACTTTGATGATGCGACGGATTGTGTGTAACAGTAAACTATGTAAAGAAATGCTTGCCTCTCTTTCTGTAACATGTAATTGCTCATCTGGATAGCACATTTTTCTGGCAAATTGTACTCGATAGTGCGATGGATAAGCCGGGAAACCTCTTTCTTTTAATTCTCTCTGCATAGAAATATAATCATCCACAGTAAATTTTCGATCGATCATCATAGAAAGGGCTTCTTCAGGACTAAAGGGTTTGGGTTCCTCTTTCGGTGGTATAATGGATGCAATTTTTTTGGGCCGAGTTGGAGATTTCAAGCATTCATTTATAACGAACTCCAACTTTCGAGCAGAACTTGTACTAAGTTTTTCACCAGTATCATCGGTGACAATTTTTGAAATTGCTTTAATAACCTTGGAATGAGGTTGTCCTTCAAGTTCTTCTTCCAATCTCTTTCGTATGCGACGCTGTTGGCGAGAACTCAAATTGTCATAAGTGTTAGAAGAAGTATGAGAAGTTGAAGGTTCTGGTTCCAGCAACATCTCTTGAGATGTTGAAGCTTCTGGTTCTAGTAACATTTCTTGAGATGATGAATGATCTGGTTCAATCACTTTAAACGTATCTTGAGATGTTGAAGGTTGTGGTTCCATCACTTTCGACGTATCTTGAGATGTAGAAGGTTCCGATACTATTAACGTCTCTTGTGATGTTGAAGCATTGGGGAAACTCATATGAGGTATATCAAAATTTGTGTCAAGCCAATATTTATTTTTCTTATAAAACAATGGTAGATTACGTTTGCTGGCTTTGTACATTGTTTCGCATTTACTAATAAATTTTGTGACGGCCTCTACAACAGTTTTAGTTTTACTAGGAAAATTTTGAGCTATTTCACTCGGAAATAACGTCTTTAGGACTATTCTGGTTCTATCTTCAGTGTTAAGGTCCAAAGGTCTTTTTTTAGGTCCAATTAAGCGTGCCTGTTCAGTTAAAATATCATACATTTCCCGTTTTGTAAGCTTGATCGGTTCCATATTCAAGCCTTGGTTGTTAGTACGAGCTTCCACTTGCTGACCAGTATGAGGGTTGGCACCCTCATACTCCTCTAGCATGAAGTCCTCTGGTCGGAGCCCAGAAGAACATCCCTCAGCAGAGTAAATAAGGTCCTGCTGAGATAAAGTATGTGACTTGTCTGGTTCCATGATCACAAACAAATTCCACTTAGAGAAAATAAACTTTTAGGTGGAGGCTGCTCCCCTGCGTTACCGGGTAGGCTACCGTGCCGCCAAATAAATTTAAGCAAGAAGACAACGAAAACAACATAAGCCCGAAGACATTTAAGCATATCGAAGAATATAAATCATGTTATACATATCATTGGGAGTTTTAGCCAGTAAAAACTGTTACCGCCTTCACCACGTGGAGGTACTCCCAGCTTATGTTATTATTATTTTCGTTATTATTATTTGCATGTCATAAGTGCATGAAAGTAGGTACCTAAGCACTATTTATAAACGAACATGCAAATACACTGCCTGGATCTTACATCATGAATGACATCAACAAAACAACCCAGGAACCCAGGAAACGATTGGGCAACAATTCAAAAATCCATATCAAGAAGACAAAAAGAAAATTACAGTGACTGCAATTTATGACAAATAAAAGAGTAGGGCGACAACCGCATAACTGAATTTTAAAATTGAATAAAAGTTATGAATGTTCAAAAATACGACGAAGCGCTTCAAGAAAAGGTATGTTTTGCCCTTGCAACAGTCCTACAAATACACAATAGTCCAATAATAAAAAAAGCGCGCGAACTTGACACATCAGCCGACGCGCAATGCTGCAATCACACACATAATCGAGAGACTATCACTTTGATTTATACCACATAAATAAATATAAGAAGCCTTAAGTATTTTTTATTGAAAAGAAGTCGGACGGAAACAAATAAAAGGAAACCATCAGGAGGTTCCTGGACACAGATACAAAGGACTCACCGAATCATTTCTATCCATTATCTACCCCCCTATATCCAAGAAATAGGTAAATAACCTAATGATAAGTTTTTATAATATAAAAATAAGATATAGATATAGACATAATATTTTAGGAGTTTTAAGAGATCTTTTCTTTGACTTCTATCAACTACACAACCTTAAAAAAAAAATAACGACCATCACTGAAATAAACCATAGACTTGAGTGACAGCCCTAACTTAAAATTTTAAAATTTAATATCTCCGAAGTCCTATGTTTTAAACATCTAGTTTTTTTTGTCGAAGTAATAGTTACATCAACTAATAATTTGGCATTAAAAAAAATGCTAATAATGCAGGACATGTCAGAAAAAAAAATGAACTAAATAACAGAAAAAAAATATTTTCGCCCAAACCAGACGAGATTTTTTAACTTTTTTAATATTAATAGGTGCCTAAAATATGTTTAAATCATAACCAAAAACACCCAATGGAAAAAACGATTACACACGGAAATAAAATGTTTCTATGGTTTCTATGGACTTTTCTCGATTTTCAAAATTTCTCGACTACTATGATAGATAACGACACCGGAGTTTTACTAGTAGATTTTTTCGATTAATACCTTTCTAAATAGCATATAAAACGAGCATGTCCGCTTTTGAGGCGAAATTATACACTGTGCCTAGAGGCCTAGTTCATAATTCTCCTACCCTTTTCCCAATTAATTTGGGGTCGGCGCAGGCCGCAGCATATGTCTTCTTCTTCCATACTTCTCTATTACTCGTCATCTCAGCAGTCACCTCCTTTCTAGCCATATCATCCTTCACACCTTTTTGGTCTTCCTCTACTCACATGCTCACTCACTCAATGTCTCGCTGATGGTGGCGCGTGTCATTTAGTTCCCTTCAAAATGGTTGAGTTGAATGGTGATGATCCATGCGTCATGTTCGTGAACGGGCGCTGTCAGTTGTGACTGGTCATCTCTTAGTCTCTGGCTTATTTGTTTTTCTTTTTTTTTTTTAATTGTCTTTTTTGTTTTTACTATGGACACTTTTAACGTGCACATCTTGCTACATCGTTCTCACATAATGTACCATCTCAATATGAATGATGTAACCAAGGTTTTGTAACAATATGCTGATTTAAAAGAGTGTCCATGGAGTTTCTTGCCCGTTCTTCTCCATAGAGATCTACGCTAGGGAATGGGCAACTACAGTACTTTCACAGTTTTTATGCCTTGTGATTGGGACTGTAGCTACATTTCATTGTTATCTTTGTTTCGACAGTGCCTGTAACTAGCCTACTTGAAATAAATGCTTTGATTGACTCTTATAGCTTTATATTCATCCTCAAAACATTCCTCACCATTGTCCTCATTCCTCCACATCACATGCCCAATACTTTACTTAACTTTTCAGTCACCGGCGAGGAAGTCTGTAAGTGGCACCGATAACTGAATAGTTGGCTGTTACAATACAAATTTCTTATTAGGTAGGTATGTATATCCATTCGCGTTACACGATACATCCCCCTTAGCATTCTCATCTCAGCCATATGCAATTGCCATTCATTCATTCCTTTTCGGGCCCAACATTCTGATCGAAACAAGACGCAGGTTTAATTGGCATTCCCTAGATCTAAATCCAACAAATATAGAAGACATATACGCTGGCATCCACCAAACCGCATCGGGAAGCGTGGTTACTGCTCACGCCCTCTTACAGAGGGAAGGCCGTATTTTAATGGGCGTAAAAATACCCTCATCGAAGCAAAAAGGCACTTGTTGTCCCCGTCACGTCATTGCGTTTTTTTTTTTGTCTAGACCGTACCTGGGAACCTTCTAGTTACGGAGTATATTGGGAGTAAAAGTTCCAACATTATCACAAGTTTTTTTTTTAAATACAAGTTTTTAATATTATAATTTTACTTTAGATACCTCCGCGAACCCCGTACTATTCAAATGCATCCATCACCTAGCACAATGTTTTGAGTGCGTTACATTGAGTCCCACCGTAAAACGAGATTTTTCACCTAAAAAAAAAGTTGTTTCCCAGCAATAATTTTGGCGTAGAGTTTCTTAGTTTGATGTACAGCAGAATGCTTGGTTGACGTCTTCGTGAAGGGTCTGCTTACACCTTGTAGATACTCCTCTGCCTCGGGGTTGAAACGTTATATTACGAGTTATTTGAACATGTTGTTGTTTACAAGGAAGTATTATAACCTGAAGATGATATGCATTATTAAAGTTCTAGACATCCAACAAATTGTTTGTTAATAAATAAACAATAAAACACTGTGACAATGTTTGTTAAGTGGCTATTATTTTATTTATTTATTTTATATTAATGGAGTGCTAACACTCAGTAGTTAATCGTTAACTTACCTGTTTGAATAAATATTTAACTGCAATCAATAATATTGATTGCAGTTAAATATTATTATGTTACATATTATGTAGCTTGACGATACCTACCACTGTCCACTCTAACAAGACTCTTCACGAAGCCGTCAACCAGGCATTCCGTACATCAAATTAAGGGCATTACATTGCCCAATGACCTTGAGCATGCTGCCCCGTACTAACTTACGACGAAACGGCGAGAGAGAGAGGGACGAGTGCGGCAGTGACATAGTGCTTTTCGCGAAATTTCCGATTTTTATAATATATTTTAAAATATTAAAAGAAATATGAGAAAAAAATCAATACACATTGTTAAATACGTCATTACGTATTTTTTGGTATAAAATTCATGCCGAGTTATTGAGCCGTTATAGAGAAAATTTTCAATTTAGGTTGAAAAAGGACCTATTTGTTACGATTTTTCGATAAAATTTGAGTTAGTTTATTAAAATTTTAAACAATACAATGTATTTGTGATGACCTTTACTTTAACATATATTTTTTATATTGAAAACGCACAAAAGGATTCATCTACAAACTTCTTTAAACACATCATGCTCAAGGTCATTGGGCAATGTAATGCCCTTAAGTAACTTTACGTAAAATTATTGCTGGGAAACGACTTTTTTTTTTGGGGTGAAAAATCATGTTTTACGATAGGACTCAATGTAACGCATTCAGAACATTGTGCTGATAGATGGATTGATTAGTACTGGGGTCGTGGAGGTGTTTAAAGTAAAAATCCTTCATCAAAAACTTGTGAAAAAATTTGAACTTTGACCCCCAATATCTCCGTAACTAGAAGGTTCCCAGGTAGGGTCTAGAAAAAAAAAAGTTGAATGACGGGGAGAACAAGTGCCTTTCGGGTTCGTTAGGGGTCTTGTTACACCCTTTATACCCCAAAGGCAGAGGCGAACAGTGGAAGTTGACCCCCATTTCGCCGATTACCATGTTTAGAGGAGTTTGTGGCTAAACAAAAACACCTCACAGGTTTATCTTCAGTTTCATCCACGATTGCCTAGATCCATGGATCGAAGCATTATATACTGAGTTTCCCCCTTGCCTTAGAAAGCACGTTAAAGGTCTATACACATATTAGGGCCGTGCCAGGGACGTGAAAGGGTCCGTGGCCGAATGTATATAGGCACTGAAACTTCGTCGTCGCACTATGGGAAAATCGCGTATGTTTCGTCTCAAAACTCCGTATCTCAGTTATTTCAAAACTAAATGATCTGTAATTTTGCACACATATACGTGAAAGTATAAGGTTTAATAGAAAAAATAATGATTTTGAAAGTTATGTTTATTAATTTATTTAAAAAATAAAACTTAAAAAAATACATGCATTTATAAGAAAAATACTTTTTTTTGTAATTTACTTACATAAAATAGAATTAAATATCATTGTATAAACAGTGTCTAACGAGAAAAAAATAATGTACAAAATTCAACAAGCCCCTACAGATTTTCGTTGACAGCAAGAAGGGACTTGGCTTCATCGAAAAGTTCTTTCGATATTGTTTCTGAGGTATTTCTCAAACTTGATATATGTATATGGATCAGAAGTGTACAATAAGGTATGGAACACGTCTGTATTGGTAGCCGCTCTTGAACACTTTCTAGAATGATGAAGTCTAAACTTTTTGTAATCCTTGTTGCGGGATTCTTGAGCGTCTTCGGACAATTGTCCGATAGGTAAAATAGCATAGTACTCAATGATTTTTTCTCCGTGAATAAGTATTTTATGGACGGAGGAAGGCATATAATACCAATTATAAATATTTACGTACAGTTGGGCGGTACTATATGCGTATTCACCGAACTTTGTTGAATCAATAGCCATTCCAGATGACATAGTTTGTAGTATAATGTACATTCGTTTTATAACTTCTACGTCTACACCTGTAATGTCTGCAGAGCAAGAGTAATTCTGAAAAAATCTCCGAGCTGTGTTTCCGTCATTACTATTTCCAGTGCCTTGTGGAGGTTTATCGATATGCAGTCCCATTTCCTCCCTAAATCGCTTTTGTACCAGTTTTTTCTTTTCGTCTTTGTTTTTTTTATTTTCTGGTGTAGTGGCTGACCACTTTTGGAAAGTCAAGTTATAGGAAATGTGTAAAATGATCTCCATACTTCTAATCCAAGCGTGTAGTGTTGACAGTCCATATTGAAATGAACTTTCATTCACATCTCGTGTCCTAACTGCCTCTAAGTTATTCATTTGCCGAGGAGTAGCACCACAAATTGTACAAGAAGCGCTCGAAGGAGTTTCAGTTAAAACTTGTGCTACTTTACCATCAATCATGGTTAAAAATAGGTTATAAGTAATTTCAATTACTTCACCATTCTTATTTAGCACAACAGACGCGGTTTCAGGAGTTTCTTTGGCAAATTCTATCAATATAGGTCTGCAATACCTTACGGACGAGCAAGTTTCATTTTTCCAAATAACAATATTAGTTGTCTCATTTATGAGTTTAATGGGTACAAGTGAAGCAATAAAAAGGTTCGCATCTGATATGAAATCGCTTTCTTCGGGCAAAACTTGCTTGTATTCACTTTGCCCTGATGACCCGTCACAACCCCATTTGCAGAATAGTTTCAACTGTCTTCAACCGTTTTTGTAAACTGAACCAATTAGTAATATACGTGCCACAGTATGATCCAATAAGTCCTGCAGATTGACTTTTGCACTTATGTTAGTAATGGTTATGCTCGAATCTGGTGGGTACCACATCTTCTTCGCTTCGGCTAAAGTTGGATAAGAAGGAAACACTGAGCAGTTTTTGTCCGCCAAACAAATTCGAAGTTTCCCATACAGTTCTTTGTTAAGGTCTAAGTCAATAAATGTCCGTAGTGCTTCTTCCTTTGTAAAAGGTGTAACGTCTTCAGGGTTCTCAGTTATGAATTTAAGAAACATTTTCTTATCATTTTTTGACGCAGTTCGTATAATATTAACAATTGTGGCCTCCTCCGTCTCACCTATAGACCGCAACTCCTGAGCATATGCATTGAGCACACAGTCCAATCCGTACTCTTGTATTAATACCATGTTTTTTCGTTTCTTTGTTTTTTCTGAAGATGCTTCGTATGGTTTTGATGGTCTGCCACCTGCACTGCTTCCAGACGTATTAGGGTCATTAACTGTGACTCGACACTCCAGTGGAACACGAAATTCACCATTTAACCAGTCGACGTTATTACTTTTAAAGTGTTCTCTTTTCCGGGATGCATTTCTCCAGCGTTCGTTACATTTAGATACCAAGTTTCTTTGAATGTAGGAGACTACAGTAGCCATATCATCTGGTGACAAATTGAAATTTTCTTGCAAGTAGTCTTCTATATTATTCCCATTTATCAACAAATTGCACAACTCTCCTTTACTACAAACAAATTCACCCATTATTTTTAAATCAGATAACTTCTGTGAATATTTGAAAATAGGTATTAACTGCTTTTTTAAGGCAACTGAATTTCTGATGAACGACTGTGGATGTTTCAGGGTTTGCCTTTCTTTTATAGGCCAATGAAATAGTGCTATGTGCAAAAAGATAAGAAACTAATATTTGCACTCTTCCCATAACCAACCTGTTTTTAATTTGACCCTAATAGATAAAGTGACCATATTTTATCAAATAAGGTGGTCAAAACTATATCAAAACCACAAATAACTATTAATAATACTCATCACTGTAATGACCATTTTATCAATTTGACCTTAATAGATAACAGATGATTATGTGAGAAGTAAAAAGATATTGAAAAAAGATATTTTTTTTTATCTCGCGATATGTTTTGGCACCGTGTCAGAAAAGGCGCAAGTATGCGCAACTTTTTTTTTTCTCCTTGTGTAAACTAATGTATAAAGATTGTAATACAACAAATATCTCGACATCGGCAAACAGCGGCAAACGGGTAAATCTCGTTAAAAAAAAAGTAACCCGAAAATTATACCATCTTAAACTATATTGGTTAATTTTTTTTTTTTTTTTATTATACATAATATTATTTAAGAAACGTTATGAGGAGATTATAAGCATTTCAAAAATGTATAATACTTATACATTTATATCAAAAACTTTCGAGTAATGTGGCGTTGAATTGTAGTAATGTATTGTGCCAAAATCGCATCTTTGAACATGAGTTAGCTTTGATGTTTTTTTATATACATTATGGTTAGCAAAAAATAATTAAAAAAATATAGAAAAGAAAGCTTATTTATAAGACTAAATTAATTAATTAGTTTTACTCCATAACAACGACTTTCACGTGAAACGGTTTTGAGACGGCCTTAATATATCGCTAATATAATATATCGCTGAGTGAACGAGTTCATATAAAATGTAGTCACCGATTTTTTTTTTTTGAGGGCTCGGTCCGTCCAGGTCCCCTACATGGCCCTGATATGTGTGGATAAGTCCTTAAGCCGTTGGTGCCGGCTGCCATTTGTAAATCTTTGGCAGACGTTACAGGTAGTCAGTAGTGCGAAAATCTGACAAGTCTTGTCAAGGAGTCTCGAATTATCCAGACTATAAAGTTGTGGAGGTCAGCTAGTCACTCCGTATAAAATACTGGTATTCAGCTGCATCCGGTTAGACTGGAAGCCTACAACTTGGTTAGAGAAATACTAAGCAGATGATGATTAGGCCAACGTTATGGGGCCTAACGCTAGATCTTTAAACTGCGCTGAATCCAGCTACCTCAGAAACCTAGATCCCACGCGGTTTCTGAGCAATTCTTAAAGGATGAATCCTTTAATACTTTTCCCGATTTGGAGACCGAACCCAGGACCTCATGCTGAACAGTAACGCTTCCGACCGCTAAACTAACATCATTTATGATTGTGGCATTTTTTCCAAAACCAGTCTGTTTCCAGTATAACCGGATGAAGCTGCCTATCTGACCTCCACAATACAGTAACTTGGTGAGACTAGCTGGCAGATTTTCGACATTCTAACTACTGAGTTCTGCATGGTATTTGGCACGTGGCCGTAGCTGGAACTAACAGCGCCATCTCATTTTTCTAAAGGCTGTAACAAAGACCCTTAACGAAGCCAAAACGCACTTGCTCTCCTTGTCATTGCGATCACTTTTTTGTACTAGAGTCTAGATCATACCGGGAACCTTCTGGTTACAGAAATATTGAGGGTCAAACTGAGCGTGAAACTTATGATATTGGGAATATCACAAGTTTTTTTTAAATTACTTACATGTTTTTAATGTAAGATTTTTACTTTAAACACCTCCACGATCCCCGTACTATCCATCCATCAGCATAATGTTTTGAGTGCGTAACATTGAGGTTTACCGTAAAACGTGATTTTTCACCCCAAAAAAAAAGCTGTTTCCCAGCAATATTTTTTGCGTAAGGTACTTAGTTTGATGTCCATAATGTTTGGTTGATGGCTTCGTTAAGGGTCTTGTTACAGTTACACCCTGTATAGGTACAATTTACAACAAATGTTTTCCAACAGCGCCCAGCTAACAATGTCATTCAAATTCCAAAAGCACTCAATCGCAGCTAACTTCCAAGCCGCCATAAAGTTTGAACCGGCACGGCGGGCGGAGTTTGTTCCCACTATGGCCGCTATATCGCTCATGGAATTTCACTTTGTCTAGGCTCAAACGATTACCTAACCTCACGTAAGCTAATGAAATAGAACTAAATCAGTGTCAGATTCACTTTAGAAGCTGCTCACGATTCGATTAGAAGACGTGCTGACATATTAGACAAATATCCTTCTTGTTTTTCCTTTTGCTATATGCTCCAATGGTGATAAATTGCTTAGCAATACGATTGCTAATACAGCTGGTGCAAATTGGGGTGATGTTTGGAATTAAATAGTGGCTTGGATAAAATTGTGCAAGACCACAAAGGCCTCGCCATTGATTTTTGTATTGCAAAATCTAAAGCCTAGTGGTGTGACCGTCGGAATGCCAAGTCTTAGGTCTTGAGTTCGAACCTAACTCACGCATCTCTGATTTTTCGAAATGCATAATTATCACTAGCTTGGGTGAAGGAAAAACTCATGCGGAAACCAAAACAGCATGCCTGAGAGATATTTCTCGACGGCCCACAGCTAAAGGCTTCACAGATTTGTCCTGAGCAGTAGACCAACGATAATCCTTGACCTACGCGGTCAGACTCATCACTTAAAACTTAAGTAAATGTTATTCAGTTAGTTTTATCTGTGCTCTAAGTAGCATGTCGTGATTCGTGCGGCACGCAGGGCGCGTTGATGTGTCTAAAGCTCTAGGTACGGGAAACCAAGCGAAACGACCACAAATAATCACGCTAGTATTCTTTCCTTTTCTTAGGTGGGTCATCCATAGAGTAGCCGCGTTTACCAGAAAGATGTTGCGAAGAACACTGTGGCCAGAAATGTAGTTCGGGGTTCAACACTAAACAAGAATGGCAATAAGGAACAACTTTGCAAGATGCTATAAAACATGCCATTTTTCTTTACCTCTGCAACAGAACGTTCAAGGAAACCAGCCCTACAACCATGAAACCCCATCTCTACAGATGGGGGTTCAAGGATGGCACAGATCTCAAGTGCGTATGCGGCGTCTCGCTACGCCCATCACCCACCTTCCATCTTGCTTTGCATGCGCTGTCATCTGCGCGCTTGATGATCAATTCGCGTGGCTGAATTTTGTTGCAAACACATAAATTTGAACTTTTTGCCATAGATACGGAAGGAAGGAAGGAAGGAGGAAACTGACATGTCCTAAAACCAATCAAATAGGCAGGGTCTGTATATACAGGAAGTATTTTCTAGAAGATTTAATATCCTTCAACCCGAAGTATGCCGAGCGTGGTAGTTTAGGGCAAATTCCCTCTCAGGTAGAAGAGTCCTAGTATCTAGATATTTATCTTATTTATTTCTCAAGAAAACTTACAGCTAGGATACAGACTCATACAGTTAATAGACAGTTATTGAAAGAAGGCCAATTCAAAGTTTTCACTGACAATGTTAGGGTTCCTAGCACAAGAAACAGAAGACAGGCAAGAGAATGTAAGAAGTAGGCATTCGGAGACAATGGGGGCTATAGCGTATGAATTCGCCGCTAGAGGTGCTAGTTTAGCGCGAGGTCACCAAAATGTCAGATGTCTTATAGAGTTTGCTAGTTGCGTGCCAAAAAGGACATCACGTATTTTACTAATATTCATGATTGTGGTCTAGATTGAATGACTTGAGAGTTTATGTAGCAATTTAGAACCTTATTTGTAAGTATTTGGAGGTAAAATGATTTTTAAATGTTTCATGCTTGCTAATTTTATGGAGTATATTGTAAATATGTATCTGAAGTTTACACTATGTTGTTATACGTAATAAAATAAACATTTTGTGAAGAGATTGGTACTTTAAAGTATAAAATAGAATTATTGACATGACCTTACTAGACAGTGGCGCCATCTGGTGAGCTCAAAAACGATAGACCTCATTATGATATGATTAAACAAGTTTCAGTGATCTTCAAGGAAGTTTTTACGTAATTTTTTTATTAATTTAGAGGCACTGGTGGAGGATAAGTCGAGATCATCAAAAGTCTGACACATTGAGTTGTATACGCTCTGCTAGCTCGCTAGCTCTTAACATTTAAGAGTTTTGTCGATGACTGCACCGCACAGAGGGAACATACAGAGGTTGATGATTCCATAAGGTAGGTAAAGGACGAAACACGCAGCCCAATTTTGCGGTTAAACCATTAGCCATTAGAACAAGAATACCATGTCGGCATTCATGTATCAGCTAATGGCAACGTTACATGCTGATTATACTCCTTGCGCTACCTTAATAGTCCGAAAACCCTCATCATCAAACTGTAGGTCTATGTATGTATTTACACTAATATTATAAAGAGGAAAGATTTGTTTTTTTTTTGTGTGTAGGTATGTTTGTAATGAATAAACTCAAAAACTACTGCGCCGATTTCAAAAATTCTTTCACCATTAGAAAGCTACATTCACCTTGAGTGACATAGGCCCGTGCGAAGCTGGGATGGGACGCTTGTGTATAATGAAGAGAATGGCATTCATTTTTTTTTTATCCCGCTGTAACTATTCAGGGCCGTGATGGGCTGTGAAGAAGATGGACGAAAAAAGATGGTAGAGTAGTTACGAATGTTGATGTGGATGTGTGGAGTGACAAGAATTTACTGTCGTATAGTCGTCCTCCACGCTGTATAACAAACCATAACCTCGTTACGGCATGCTGGTTAAGTCTTATAAAGGGTGTAACAAGACCCTTAACGAAGCCGAAAGGCACTGGTTCTCCCCGACATTGCGATCATTTTTTTGTTCTAGACCATACCTGGGAACCTTATAATTACGGAGATATTGGGGGTCAAAGTTTCAACTTTTTAAAACATAAATACATGTTTTGGATGTAAGATTTAAACACCTCCAAAACCCCCGTACTATTCAATCCATCCATCAGCACAATGTTTTGAGTCCGTTACATTGAATCCTCCCGTAAAACGTGATTTTTCACCCAAAAAAAAAGTCGTTAGTTAATAATTTTTGCGTATACATAGTTACTTACTTTGATGTGCATGATGCTTGGTTGACGGCTTCATGAAGGGTCTTGTTACACCGTGTATAATCTTAACTAAATACGAACTTAAATTGACTTATTAACTTAACTTTAATTAGTCAGCGGGTTGCGTCAAGTCGTGTCACGCACTTCGCAGCCTTCAGTGCATTTGACGAGGTACTAAAGTTCCATTTGGATCGGCCCATTGTTAGTAATTGAGAAAAAAATTGGTAAAACGTCTAGAAATCTAAAAAGAAACACAAATACTTATTTAATAAAAATATTTTAGTGGAGCATCATTTGCACTCGAATGGCACGGTTGGCGCAGTGGTAGAACGAAAGGCTGCTACGCTGCGTGGCATGGGTTTGATCCTCGCACGGAACAGCGGAACGGGTCTGGCTGTTTGTATAATGTGAGTTTAAATGTTTGTAAACGCAATATATTTAAACTCGCACGTTGCGTTATAGGAGAAATTCCTACAACAACAACGGGACAACGTTTAAAAAAAAAAAAGTAGTAACTCAAATCGGATACAGAGTGGTCTAAGAATGGAAAGCCTTCCTTGATAGAGATTTGGAGGCTACACTAGCCTGGAGTGCAAATGTGTGGTTCTATTAAACAATAAGTACATTACACCGTGTCTTGATGCCTACATACACTGCTGGAAATGATGGATGCTAGTGATAGCGGTAAACTTGGAGAAAATTTCTGGGCCCACTCATTTTACAGGGTGTAAAAGGAACCATCACAAAGTCGTCAACCAAGCATTCTGTGCATCAAATGAAGCAACTCTACACAAAAATTATTGCTGGGCAACAACGCTTTTTTGATGTTAAAACCATAGACTAGAGCATGGACTGAGCCTTCCCTAGCCAAATGTCAAATAAAATTGACCATGTAGTGCGTGAGAGACAAGGCAGGTATAGGCCGCAATCGCATCATCGCTCTGTTTCTTTCTACAAAGTGGTCACTTTTTGGAGGCTAACGCTCAATGTAACGCACTCAAACATTATTTATTTAATTGCTGAGCTGTAAAACACTGGTTAGTAGGCATACTAACACTACCCATCACAAACTTAAGAGCCCCTATCAATTTCTTCGCAGTACTAGTTTAGGTAATTTCGGAGAAATGTGCGCGTGTGAGCGTTCGAAATATCGCCAACGATCGTAGTGTGCGTAGTCTCATGCAGTGCAGCGGGAGCAAACAATCTTGATCCGTCCCATACTCAAGACTAGCTAACATATTTCAGTCCGGAGCAGTGGTCCAACTGCTCTGTCCAACTAGTTGGACCTTGGGTCTTTACTAGGGGCAGTCCAACTTTAAAAATAGTTGTACCACAACACCTTTTGAGAGTTCCGTAGTCCAAAACATTTAAAAATAACTTGCCAACTCTAAAAAACTCAACTGCATCTTTATTTGTGTATGGTTGGTACCTACTGGTTTACGGTAATATTGAACCTCATAGCAGTAAATAGGTAGGTACTGGCTGGTTGTTATCAATTATAGTACAATGCATGTAAGATAACTAAAAGACTAAAATCCTTACCAAATGATTCAATTTTCTCTAAACATTTGAAATCTTTGTTAAAAAGAAAGGCTATTATACCGTTGAGGAATTTAAAACTGACAAATTGTGAATCGATCCATCTTGTACCTGTTCTGTCTGTTATAGTTTTCATTTAGCTCGATTAAGATTTGAAGAGGTGCCTATTTTTCCTAACGAAAATACAACTTTGCAGTATATTGTATATTGCTGGTACGAGTAGTGTAAGAATTTGTTGTTTAATGAAGTGTGGCCTACAACTCTTTTATGCTGATGGATGCAGATAGTACAGGGGTCATGAGGTATTTATGTAAGTTAAGTTATAACATTAAAATTTGTTTTTTTAACGCCTGATACAGTTGAAACTTCGACCTTCAATTTCTCCGTAATTATCAGGTTCATAAACAATAGTACATTTTGATATAAGTGGGGAAACTTTTTTATTGCATTCGAGCGCGGAATTAACACCCGAGCTGCAGGCGACGGTGTTATGGAGCCGAGAACTGCAATAGCAAATCCCCACGCGTATCAAACGACGTTTTTCAATACACTTTCGAAGGAATAAAATATTTAAAAAAAGTATTTTTGGCGGGAATTATTATGAAACTATGATTTAATTTGCTTTTTTTCCGCGCTTTGCTTTCGCCAGGCTGAAGAAGAAGAAAAGGTATGATGCCGCTATACAGCCTGATATGAAAAGAAAAAAAAAACAAATATTTTTGCATTTAGAACACAAAGAAATGTTAATTTGTTCATAAAAGTAAATATTTGTTTTAAATAATCATGTATATTTATGATATTCTATTTATAAACACAATTTAAATACTTACTAAAAAAATATTTACGTCGTATAGACGCATATACATATATCTCTTTGCCGAGATTTAAAAAAAACAATCACCACCGATTAAAGCTATAGTCATTGAACCCATTTGGACTTATCTGTGGAATGTTTTATTTCCGCACGTGTGCGGAAAAATATTAAAAATCCACGCGTGTGAAATACATTACATGTTGAATCTAATCGTAGTGCGATAAGAACCGTAAGTATTCGAGAAAGTGTATTGAAAATAAAATATCGCAATGACGCGGACGGGGAGAACACAGGTCTGTTTTCTCAACCGTTATGTAAGTATACTGTTAACAAAACGCTAAGAAGAAGCTTGTCAAACTATGGGTCCCCCATAAGAAACTAAGCGTAATTAGTCAACGAGTCGCGTCAACTTATGTCACGCACGCCGCGACCTTCTGCGCGTGCGCCTACTAAAGTTCTAAACTGTTGCATAGGTTAGTTATGTGGGTCGGTGGCACCGTGGCGAAGTTAACGAGAGTTTAAGACTAATAATACTTAGTCTTAAACTCTCGTATAGGTGTGGATTCTTTTCGCCAGCACGAATCTAGAAGCTGGACAAATGATGATTTGATTCAAACCAGTGGTGTGCAAAAAGTTTAGACAGTCTCCTTAAAAATATGCCCTTGTCTACAGCTAAAGTAGGTCTTGTGACATTACTGCCCTTCCCGAAAAATCACCTGCAAAACAGCCTTCTGCCCTTATCCCAATCTATTTGAGGTCGGCGCAGCATGTCTTCTTCTTCCATACTTCTCTATTACTCGTCATCTCAGCATCACCTGCAAAACATACCTTTCCTGAATCAAAATCAACTAAACATGACAGCATTTTTATAGGATCCATCGGAAGGTCAGGTAGTCATCGATTTCATCTGTCAGCAATAGTCAGGAATCGAAGAAAGTAAGTAGATAGATTTTTTGTTCATCCTAAACATCTTAAGGCGTTAATCTATACTAATATTATAAAGAGGTAAAGTTTGTGAGGTTTTAGGGGGTAATCTCTTGATCTACTGATCCGATTTTGAAAATTCTTTCACTAATAGGAAGCTACATTATCCCCGAGTGCCATAGGTTATATTTACAACGTGCCCGTGGGATAATTTCCGACCAAAACGCGAGCGAATCTGCGGGCAACACCTAGTGTTGTATATTGCCATGTTGTAATACTGTCTGCTTTACGAGAATAAGTTGGCTTGGTTATAGGCATTTATTTATTTGTCAATAGGAGAATCAACAGCTAGAGGAGGATATAACAATTGTATAATTTATTTAACAGAGCCACAGGCAGACAGGTTCAAAATAAGAATAGAGGGAATTAAAATAAGGTACAATAAGCAAAATGCGCTTTTTAAAAAGTCTGCCTTCGGTCGAAGACGTGCAGGTTTTGATGTAAATCGGTCAAATGAAAACGCTTTACAAAGAATAAGAAATAAAGTCCTTAGTCGTATGTAACGATAATATTTCCTGTGATTAAAATTAAAATATAATTCATAGTCATCAGAAGAGGGCTAGGTTTTATGCCCTCTTCTGATGATTATGACTTATATTTTCACCGCAGCTCGAATAAATCTCGCAGCGCAGACAGTTTGACGCTCCTAACCACCGACATGACCACAAGCAAATAGCGGCAAGCGAAAGGAAAGCCTTCACAGATGTCATGGCAACTAACTTACAGTCTTCTAAACTCATCAAGTAACCATGAACTCTAGATACAATTATGCAACTTTACGGAATGGAAAATAACAAAATTATAGGCAATACTCCAGCTAATCATTGAAATTAAGTAAAGGTAGTATAAAGGCGCTGCTCCATAGCAGTCGATGGCTAAGCTACGTACGTGTTAGGCATCTATCCATCCACCGATTAGCGAGAAGCGAGTAAGCTAGCAAATGAAAAAGAGTTTTTTCTTCTTCGCACTTCTAGGATTCTTTAAAAAAAATAAAGGCCCTTGGAAATCCAAACTTCCTTCCACCTTTTGACTATTTTTTGTCTAATTGCACTCGGCTATAAAGGCGTCGCTCCACAGACGGCCACAGCTTAGCTACGAAAGTTTTGTGTGCCAGCGGAATTGTCGACTGCGAATTTCGACCCACAGTATGCTACGAATGGATAGCAAAAAATTACAATAACAGGAGTTGAATTTGTTGGTCATTTGTGAAATTGGATGCACAAGATGGCGGCATAGCATAAGCATAATCGGCCTATAATGTTCCCACTGCTGGGACACACGGCCTCTTCTCTATGAGAGGGAATAATCCACCATGCGCGCCCAATTCGGGTTGGTAGATGTCTCATGTCTTCAAATTTTTGGTTCTAGGACATGCCGGTTTCCTCACGATGTTTTCCTTCACCGTTTTTGAGAGCAGTGGTGATGAAATAAATTACTCAAAGTATGCGCCTTCTGGGGTTCGAACCCACGACCTACGTTCGTAAGTCAGGACCGCCAGCACGGGCCGTCGCTGCTCGCCAAGACCACCGCTGCTCTCAGATGGCGGAGTTAGGTCCAAGTTTGGCCACGACGCGACGCACCAAAATATCGAGTTACAACTAAATAAATGATACTATATTCTGATTCAGAATGCAGTACCTCCTCCTCGATACGGCCAGCATTGTGAGGAGGTTCCTATCTCTGGAGCCCTATAACCACCGGTAGCTTGGACCCTGCTCCCGACACCGGCGGACCACAATTTTTTATATTTTTATATGGTTTTTTTTAAAGCTATATTTAAAAATGTTAAAAATATGTATGAATGATGACTAAAGGAAATAATAAACTTTTAATATATTACTTTTATTCAGATTCACTTAAACCTAATACAATATTCTACCATGAAACTTATTCCAATTTTTGTTGCAGTATGCAGCGTGTAACAGAAAGGGTATAATCATATGGAATACTGTGATACGGACCATCAAACTGAACAACTTTCTCTATGGGACCACCATCGAAATCGTAAAAAAATAATCAGCTGTCCCATAGAAAATTACAATACCTACTCGACCCAAATGTATTAATTTCAATATGTTCGCATTAACTCGTCAAAATGTACTGAACAGCTGTTTTTTTTTCGCGATTTCGGGTTTGGTCCCATAGTAAAAGTTGTTCATAATGATGAGTACAATGACCCCTTAAAAGATTTCGTGTATGAATAGATACACCTTATATATTTTCTGCAAATCTGTTTTCCAGTCGGCAAAGGCCTCCTCCAACCTTTTCCATTTTGATCTTTCTTGGGCTACTTTGTTCCAAATCACCCCTGCCAGTTCTCTGATGTAATCATGCCACCTTTGCTGCGGTCTGCCTCTCTTCCTTTTACCTTCTCTGGCTCTGGGGTACCACCTCGTTATTAATTTTACTCCATTTATCAGGCAGCAGGATCTCTAACAATATGCTATAGGTAAAGTAGTTTTTTTCGTTTAATGCCCGTGGTTCGACGCGTAGTTCTACTAGTAGGACCAAGGGTATTTTTCTTGTCGGTGGTTTTATTAATCGGAGCATAAGCAAATCAAGTTCTATCAATAGTACTAAGGGCAACTTTGTTCACCCGTCATCATCTGGCTAGCCTTTTCCCAACTATGTTAGGGTCGGCTTCCAGTCTAACCAGATGCAGCTGAATACCAGTATTTTACATGAAGCGACTGCCTATCTGACCTCCACAACCCAGTTAGTACTGGGTAATACGATACCCCTTGTCAGACTTTCGCGTCACTGACTACCTGTAACGACTGTCAAAGATCTACAATTGACAGCCGGGACCAACGGCTTAACGTGCTTTCCGAGGCACGGAGGAAACTCGGTATGTAATGGGTGGCCACCCATCCACAGACCAACCTAGGCAAGCACGGCTTAACCTAAAGATCGACCCGAGTGGCTGCCATGTCCATGACCCGAATGGCGCAGCGGTAGTGAGGCTGCCTTACGTTCTTAGGGTCCCGGGTTCGAATCCCGGTATGAGCAAATGTTTGTGTGATGAGCATGGACATTTGTTTCCGAGTCATGGATGTTTATATGTATAATAAGTATGTATTTACAAACAAAAAGTATCTATGTAGTATTATCAACTATCTGGTGTCCACGACACAAGCCTCGTTGCTTAGTGTGGCACCTAGATGGCGCTGTGTGTAATGTCCAGCGATATTTATTATTATTTATTATTATTATGTATTAGGCTGCTGTATTATTTCGCCACGAGTTCCTCATTTTGTTTACCCGTGATTCTATTAAAACTAAAGTGAGTATTTTACCTCTTTGCATGTATACTTCATTCAGTGGACGTCCGACTCAATATTTGTGTATGATATCTCACTTTAAGTTGACCCTAACGCAATACAAAGTGAATGTAAGTAATTTAATCTATCTTATAAGTACCTTGTATACGTATTGCATTGAGATCACTTATTTTGTTCGTCGAAAATAACTTGAGCAATCGTGAGTAATAAGCGGCTATGCATTTCATAAAATGTACTTACTTTTAAGACTAAGTACCTACTACTTAGTCTTAAACTTGAGGTGCTGAATCATATTTGAATTTCGTAATTCGGAATTTAAAGTTTTTTTCGGGTATTTTTTATTTCAAATTTAGTAAATTGGGTCACTTTTGCCGCATGCCATTACTTCCCAGATTTTGAATCATATTAGCGACACTATTAAATGGTGTAATAATACAGTGTATGGATTATTTTTCCAAAATAACGACTTCGGTTCCTGGCTAGAAAAATCTAAGGATGCAGTTTTAGTTTTCATCAAAATCAGGCTCGAGAATTTTTGAGTATTTATATTCGGATGTGGCCATCCACGCCCACTTGAATATTACCTGTATACTAGTTTATTTTATCTGTGCATTTAGGTATTAGTATGTAGATGTACCTATTTATGTATGTCAATTTATGTAACTTGAAAAAAATGTAGGTACTTTCTTATTTACGTTTTGTACTTACTCACAATGTTGTCCTATTTGACCCAAAGGTTGACTGGTAGTAGAAAATGCCTTGTGGCATTAAGTCCGCCTTTGTACACCACTATTGTACAGCCGCCGTCACATCAAGCTAACCGAATCAATCTTGAACCTGATGCTTCAGCGATAAAGTTGAAAATCTATTACAAAAATTTTACAGATTGCAGTTGCTTGATATGCTGGCGTCTCTACATGAAGTTTAAATAAAAAAAATAAGAAGCCGAGATAGTTTAGGAAAGGGTAAAGAGATTATGATATACACACAAACTTTCACGTTCAAACAATTAGTCAATTAACTCAACTGAAGATCGCATGTTCATAGCTAATCATTTTATCTATTGACTGTCTGATCTTGGCCCAGAAATACCGTACCCTTCCTTTTACTCAGAAGATGGATTGGCGGAACTAAATACTTTTTACAATGTTGCCAGTTTGTCACTGTGTTGAAATAAAGAATTTTATTACTAATATTAAAAAAAAAAAATTGTTGACTCAAATCAGTCGTGAATTCAGCTTGATATAATTATAATATTCTGCCCTATACATATGATGCTCTGTGCCTATTATCAACCATACTGTCCATACTATTTGCGTACCGGTTTTATGCCAAATTCAAGAAAAAAAAAAAAAACGCGAGATAGCAAAAAAAAATACCCCGACTTGAAGTTTTATAGTTTATACCTCCTCTAATAGTGGAAACAATAGAAACAGTAGAAACATAGTAAATGGAGTACCTATAGCAAAATTGATGAACCAATGCCATCCCATCAAGGTTCATCATCTGCCTAGCCTTTCACCAACTATGTTCGGGTCGGCTTCCAGTCTATCCGGATGCAGCTGAATACCAGTATTTTACATGGAGCTACTGCCTATCTGACCTCCACAACCCAGTTATTACTGGATAATACGATACCGCTTGGTAAGACTGGTTGTCAGACTTTTTGGGCCACTGATTACCTGTAACGACTGTCAAAGATCTACAAATGACTGCCGCGACCAACGGCTTAACATGCTTTCCGAGGCACGGAGGAAACTCGATATGTAATGGAAGGCCACCCATCCGTAGGCACCTAGGCAAGCACGGCTTAACCTAACGATCGACCCAAGCGTATCACTTAAAAATCCTTTTGGATGACCTGATGGGATTAGAAGTGAACAAAACTTTCCACTTACCATCGCGTAAGGACATCTCTTGATTAATTTCTCATAATCAACTTTCTGACGAAAGACGTCCACAGTTGGACATACTCCTCGCCCAAGAAACGCCACATCGATCGGCCCTGTGCACCACTTATCTTCCTGATGCCAGCAATATTTAACACGTCATAGATCCACCTTGTGAGCTTTTTTTTTTTTTCGTATGGGAATTCATCAAATAACTCCTCCAGCTCTGGGCTGAGCAGGAGGGAGTGTCAGACTTTTACTGACTCATGACCCATCCATGTTCCTTCCTTTGCCCTTTGTGTTCCAGGGCCGCAGTATCTCTTTCGAACAGTCCCGCAACCATGGCAGGCATTGGTCCTTTTGGACCCCTTCCTGTTTGCTGACATCTCTTTGAGGCGCGCCAGAATACAAAAAGAACCAGAAGCCGTAAGCGCGCATATTGCTGAAGCAACAATAACTACTTCTTTTAAAGAGTGGTTTGACACGCAGCCGGTAAGTAACTCTGTGGAAAAAGGACAATTTGGATTTTAATATTATCATACCTCCAACACTCAACGTTAACCCCAAAAACGGGCCAATAATGTCTGAGTGAGGCTCTTATTGTCTCTCATGGCGACATGGAGAGAACGACTGTCGTAACCCCGTGCAGGGCACGCCACATTAGTGGCGATAAGTCCCCTCTTTGAGGAGTGGCTTGAGAGGCGCCACGGCGTCCTCACCTTCCGCCTGACGCAGGTCCTCACCGGACACGGTTGTTTCGGGAGGTACCTGCACCGGATCGGGCGGGAGGAAACGCCCGGGTGTTACCATTGTGAGGATCGAGCAGAGGACAGGATGCGCAGGCCTGTGGACGGTGAGCTATGTGTTAACTCGCCGTCCGTCTTATGCCGACAGGCCGTGGCGACGGCGCGTTCTTGTTCCACGCGCGCCTCAAATAGATGTCAGCAAAAGGAAGGGTCCGAAGGGGGCTGCGGGACTGTGCAGGTATGCACCGGATCGGGCGGGAGGAAACGAACGGGTGTTACCATTGTGAGGATCGACCGGAGGACACGGTGGAGCACACGGTGGAGGTCTGCCCCGCGTGGGTGGAGCACCGCCATGTACTCGTAGCGGCGATCGGCGGCGGCGACATTTCGCGTCTGGCCTTGGTTCAATCCATGGTCCGGAGCGAGACGGAATGGGACGCCGTCGCTTCTTTCTGCGAAGCAGTCATGCTAGCGAAGGAAGCGGCCGAACGTGAGAGGGAGAGAACCTCACGTCCCAACCGCAGCGGGAGACGCACCGGGCGTCGGGGGCCACGTGGTGGGCCCCGGCCTGTGAGCTATGGGCTAGCTCGCCGTCCGTCCGTCTTATGACGACAGGCCGTGTCGACGGCGCGTTCGTGTTCCACGCGCGCCTCAAAGAGATGTCAACAATAGGAAGGGGTCCGCAAGGGCCGATGCCTGCTTGGGCTGCGGAACTGTTCGAAAGAGATACCGTGGCCCCGGAACACAAAGGGCGTTGAAGGAACTTGGATGGGTTTTAGTCAGTAAAAGTCTGACACTCCCTCCTGCTCAGGCCAGAGCGGGAGGAGTTATTTGATGATTTACCATCCGAAAAAAAGGCTCTTATTGTCTATACACACGCCATTTCGTATTTATTGATGATCTCTTCATCGCCCACAAAGCACAGTTTCAACAAACACGAATTGTTACTCTGTAAAACAAAACAAATAAACAGCTAGTTAAACTAATCTAAGTTTAACAGTTTAACTAATCATTTGGTGTCACCGGTCCGAATGATTGATGGGGTATGTTGTAATTCGGCGCAGGCGCAGAACGCGTGTCTAATTCTAAACGAAGGATGTGCACTGCGTAGAGCAAGCAGGCCTGGATATTTTATAGGGTCGTAAAATAGCTTAAAAAAAAGAAGTTAATTTCAATTTAATAAGACTTAACAAACATGATTTGGAGATCACCTTTTAAGCAAGAAGATGCTTGCGTTAGGTGACTCCGCTCTTCCACTTAACATTATAGTGTATGCAATTGAAGACAAATAAAAAGAAAAGAAAATACTCGTATAAAACTTCAAAGACTAAAGTTAAAAATTAAAGAGGACATTAGCGAGACATAGCGCATTTGTGTGATTATGCGAATGGGTTATTGTGTGTGAGTGCATTGCTTTGTATTATGAGTTACGTAGGTACGTTTAGTTTTGAGTTTAGGTTTACGTAATAGCTAGATTTTGAGAGTGCCTCGTTGGTCTTGTGGTCGTAAACGCAAATGTTGAGCATGAGGTCAGAATTATTATTGGGAATTTCTCAGTACCAGACACTGAGTCTGAATTTGTGCCCTATTGATGGCAATAGGCTCACCCTTTTTGGATTTTTTAATTGTTAATTCTAATTCCTGATGGAAAAATCCAATAAAATTTTTGCCCGACCCTGGAATCGAACCCAGGACCTCATGCGCAGCAGTTGCGCTTGCGACCCCTAGAACAGCGAGACAGTCATACAGGTCAAGTCAGGAGCTACATGTAAACTGGTATACTGGAAGCTGACCCGAATGTATTGGCAAAACGCTAGGCAGGTAAAGTACCTAGATTTTACCTACAATGTCTTAAACTTGAATTGACTTGAATGGCGAGTGAGTTAGCAAAGCCTGGTAGGTGAGTCAAATGTAAATTGGAGAAACCTAAAGAAGTAGGTAACATTTAATAAATTAATAGTATCAAAAAACCCGACTACCAATTGTATTATGTAGCAATAAATCTCCTTAATTATAATAATTGTAATCTTCTTTATATTCCTTCATTTTAAATAAATAATAAATAAATAAATAAATATCGCTCGACATTACACACAGCGCCATCTAGGTGCCACACTAAGCTACGAGGCTTGTGTTGTGGACACCAGATAGTTGATACTACATAGAAACTTTTTTGTTTGTAAATACATACTTATTATACACATAAACATCCATGACTCGGAAACAAATGTCCATGCTCATCACACAAACATTTGCTCCTACCGGGACTCGAACCCGGGACCCTAAGAACGTAAGTAAGGCAGCCTCACTACCGCTGCGCCATTCGGGTCGTCAAATTTTGATACCCTACTCGATAGGTTAGGCTAAAAAAAAATATTAACGTCTTACAATTTAGCGCCAAAAATCCGCCATTTTGTTTTATTTTTAACACCTATTCATAGACACTTGGGTTTTTGAGACGAATCTAATGATACCATAATCATGGAAATCCAACCAGCCATTTGGAACATTGTATTACAGAAATTTACAAAAAACAAACAAAGAAACATTACAAAAAACGCGCGAACAGTATTACCCTTCCTTGGTAGTCGGTTAACAAGGTGAAAACGAACCCTTCACGAAGCAGTCAACTAAGTACATCAAACTAAATAACTACGCAAAACATTGTGCTGATTGATGGATGCATTGAATAGTAAACGGGTCATTGTAATTATAAAACCTTAATCAAATCAAATCAAATCATTTATTTCAAACATGGGTAAAAGATACATAGATGTTTCGTATTTATTAAATAGTTCTCCACATTTTACCGTCCAATAGGCATGCAAATAGTGTTTAAAGGTTTAACATACTTACTTAATTAAAACATAATACAATAAAAAGAATAGTTAAAAAATGTCAAACTTAAAAAACTACTTAGTATGTAAAAAAAGCTTGTGACAAAATTGGTACTTTGACGTCTTACTCGTAATATCTACGCTACATAAAAAGTTCCCTGATACGATCCAGAACAAAAAAAAATATATCGCAATGGCGTGGAGAATAAAGTGCGTTTCGGCTTTGTTAAAGGTCTATTTACCCCCATCCTTTATATGTCCAGCAATGGACTCTAATATGATTCAACGCACGTTAAACTGGCAACACTTAATGTATAATTTCGAAATCCAACAATACAAGAAGATTACCAAACAAACACATTAGGTAGTTTATTGTTCTAAATAACGTGTTTTTACACAATGGTTGAGTTCACACAATTTTGTGCATTATTAAGATATTACAGTTTAATTTTCTCAGCACAATAGAGATAGATATATTTAGTACCTACTAACTGCTGGCCGCGACCTTCGTTCGCGTGAAATTATTTTAGAAAAATATTACTTCCCTTTTATAATCGGATTTTTGTAACCAATTTCAAGGGTTTTATGTTTTTTGCACGAAACCCTAATTCTTATTTTAAAATAAAACTACATCAGCCAGTAAAAGAAGAGTAAACTACTTGACTAAAAAGAGTAGGCTTTTTTTTTCGGAAATCGGTAAGTGTAAACACTGTAAACGCTAGTGTCTATACTGTCCATATTTATACTGTGGAATAAACGTTTGCGTTTGTGTGTGTGACGGGCTGCGTTTTAATACGGGTGGTTTATACTTACCGATTTCCGTAAAAAAAAAAAACTACCCTTTTTATTATAGATTCGGGTCAAGAATCATTAGTATAAAAACCTCCTCCTGACCAGAATGCAAAGCGACAGCCTGTTAAATAGATTACCTACTTGATTGACGTACTCGGCTAACAAACAATAAATTGATAACAACGACAACGTGCTAATTTTAAACTCTGAGCCAAAAGGTGAAAGCAATTAGTGTTACTTTAACTCGAATTCTGATAGTTTAATCAGCGGGTGAGAGGTCAGTCGATTCAGTTCAAATAGACTGCCGACTTTCCAGATAAGGATGGACAAACAGACTATGCCATCTCTTGAAATGCACGATGCACGTCAATCCGATGCATTACCCACGGTGACTTTATCGTGTCATCTAAACGGTGTAACAAGACCTTTAACGAAGCCGAAAGGCACTTGTTCTCCCCGTCATTGCGATATTTTTTTTGTTCTAGATTCTAGACCATACCTGGGAACCTTCTACTTACGGAGATAAGGGGGTCAAAGTTCCAACATTTTCACAAGTTTTTTTTTTAATACATGTTTTAATATAATATTTTTACACCTGCCTACGCTGCAGCAATGCGTAAAGTTACTTACTCAGTTTGATGTACATATAATGCTTGGTTGACGGTTCGTGAAGGCTCCTGTTACATTCATACTAATATTATAAAAAGGTAAAGTTTGTGATTTTGTGAGGTTGCAGGGGGTAATCTCTGGATCTACTGAACCGATTTTGAAAATTCTTTCACTAATAGGAAGCTACATTATCCCCGAGTGCCATAGGCTATATTTACAACGCGCCCGTGGGATAATGTCCAACCAAAACGCGAGCGAAGGCGCGGGCAACAGCTAGTATATACATAAAATCACACCTGTAATTTCCAAAGGGGTAGGCAGGGAGGGACTTATACGTAGAACACCCACATTTCACCAGGTACGTTTAAGTCCTACGTAATAGAGGTCGAAGGTTGAAGAATAGGGGGCGAGCCTATTGCCATCAACCGAGCATAAATCTAGCCTCTGTAGCTGTTACTGAGAAATTGCTGATGGAAAAACTCCATAACACTTTGCCTGACCCGGGAATCGAACCTTAGACATCATGGTCAGCAAGTAACGTTTTCGACCACTAAACGGTCAATTTACGTCAATTCTACGTAAAGTCTATGCTAGACTTAACAGATAAGAATGGACCACACAGACTACCAGTACGCAATCCGCAAGACCTACGTCAATCCGACATCATAACCGCTGTGCCTTTATCATATCATACATAGATAACATGACGCCTGTAATACCCGAAGGGTAAGGCAGAGTTGACCTATATAACAATTTACCAATTATTGAAACTTGATCGTAAAGTTTTATTTTTTTGAGCGTAATAGTTATTTTTTAACCCTATATTGAGGGAAGTTCAGACGTATTCTAATAAAAAAAGTTAATGACTACCAACAAATAATAAAAAAAACTAAAATAATGAAAACACTGAAATTATGAATGCTTCAATGTCAAATTTATTAGCATCTCAATATAAATATAAAAATTTACATATCTCTAATTCTCAAGTATAAAACTTTAGCTAGGGAAAGTAAGGTCTAATAATGGCGGGTCCAGATCCAAATGATACCCTTCGAAAAATAAAAGGGTGTCCTCGACTTTGTGCAACAAAAGTTAAATTAGTTTCGCTCATTGTAATTTGTTTTATAGTCTATATAAGCTCCAATTTTAAAATTATTGACATAAAATGACAGAATTAAAAAAAAAAAAAAACTATTTTGACAAGGTCAAAATGGTTTTTTACCACCTTGTCAACACTTAAACAATATTAGAACATGCTAATAAGAAATACTTTGAGGAAATACCTACAACCGCATTGTTAGTATAGTGTCATCTCAATGGTGCAGATGAGACCATACGATCAATGCGGTTTCGTTTGCACCATTCTCAATGGTGCAGAAGAGACCATACTATCAATGCAGTTTCATTTGCACAATTAATGGTGCAAACGAAACTAATTAGTCTCCTCTGCACCATTGATGGTGCAGGTCAGGTGCATACGGTACAACGGGGTTTCGCCAGTATGTTTAAGTTCTATGTTATAGGAGGGGAGCCTATTGCCATCAACCGTGCACAAACTCAGACTCACGATTTCCTAGAAATACGGGATGGAAAACCCCAAATATCACTTTGCTCGACCTGAGAATCGAACCCAGGACCTTGCAACCCTTGCGGCCACTAGACAGTAAGAATATATGTACATGTGAAATCTTCTCAAAACGAGCGAACCCGTAGGTAAAATCTAGACGCAAATAAATTTAAACGTCGAACCAAAACATAGTATTTAGGTATTCAAACTGACCGTGCATTTTACGCAATACACACGAAACTTTAAACATTAGTATTAGATTCACATATTGATTGATATCAAGGAAGATCTAAACACAAATGCTAATAGAATATTAAACTGCGTAAACGCAAACGTTTCATCGGTTGGTCATAGTGAGATTACGGAAAAACTGCTAAACAAGAACTTATACTATTAAATGAGCAAATCACTATTAAATGACTAAATAATAACAGCCTCTCGGGTCGATCTTTAGGTTAAGCCGCGCTTGCCTAGGTTGGTCTGTGGATGGGTGACCACCCATTACATTCCGAGTTTCCTCCCTGCCTCGGAAAGCACGTTAAGCCGTTGGTCCCGTTTGTCATTTGTAGATCTTTGACAGTCGTTACAGGTCGTCAGTGGCCCAAAAAGTGTGACAACCAGTCTTACCAAGGGGTTTCGTATTATCCAGCACTAACTGGGTTATGGAGTTCAGATAGGCAGTCGCTCCTTGTAAAACATAGTTGGGAAAAGGCTCGCCAGATGACGATGTTCTCGAAAACGGCTCTAACGATTATCTACCGTGATCATTGAGTCATCTATTAACCTTGGGTAAACTGATGAAGTTCTTTCCAGTTATTAGATAATACTTCAACAAATTATTGTGCACGGACACGGACCCAAACCCGTCAAATGGCGAGGGTCATCGATGAATATGACTGCACATAAATTCACACAAGTCTAGATTGTTTATGGTCGTTCATAAAACTGTCATTAATCAACTTTTGCAGATTGATTGCTTACTCGTGGACAGGGGCTTTAATTGATGTGGAAAATGATATGTCTGTGATGTTATCTCATTAATTTCTGTTGCAGTATTGCAGTATCTTTTCTTTACATTACATAGTATAAAACAAAGTCGCCCCCGCTGTTTGTACGCTTCGATCTTTTAAACAGCGAAACGGATTTTAATGCAGTTTTCAGCAATAGATAGAGTGATTCAAGAGGAAGTTTTGTAAGACGCGTGAGAAGCCGGGGCGTGTCGCTAGTCGAACGCATTTTAAACTTAAATCGGACTAGGCACGACATATCTGCCGCTTGCCAAACATGGGTGAAAATAGCACATACCTGGTGGGCTACTATGACGTCTTGACGAGATGAAGACGTCATGCTCGGCCACCTGGTGCTCTGTGACAGTAAGACGGGGTCGCAGCAGGCCACGGAAGATATGGTGGAATGAATTGGATAGGTTCCGTCGAAACTGGAACAACGGAAGTTAAGAAGGAGTAAATGATAAATGATGTTTATTTTGCTAATAGGTTTTTAAAAACACTTTTACACGTCTCTTTTTTTTAAACTAGATGGGGCCGGTGTTTCGTACCTGACTACTCTGAGAAGAAACAGCCGAAACAAACTCAGAGGTCTGAAAAGTGTTACAAAACCGTTGTAGGCTGGTCTCTTAGTCGATAAAAACTCCGTACTCGCTACTCCAGCTCTAGGTGTATCAGGGTGTTACCGTATACTGGCGTAACTGTACGTCACTGATAATACTCTCATTATCGTCTGCCTAGGTTAGGTTCGTCTTCCAGTCAGATGCAGCTGAATACCAGTATATTACACCGGGCGACTGACCTGCGTAACCCATTTATACTGGATAATAATACGATATCTCTATCCGTAGCGTAACGAAGGTTGAACGGGTGAAACGTAACGTTTTTTTACGGATTCGTATAGAGGAGGCTCGGAAAAGTAAAAATCATTTTTCAAAACTCCCCCCCTCTCCCCCCTTTCACCGCTCCCCCATCGTCTAGGACATGTAGCAGCTTTTTGTTTTTTTTTTAACTATTTTTTATTATTGAGGGCCGTTGAAATTTGTGTGGAGGGTACACAAATCCCTCCCCCACTCCCCAACATCCCCTAAAATTAGGTATGTGATTAGGGTTTCTCATTTATCGACTTATTTTTTGTCTTGAGTTCCAAGAATTCCCGAAATTAATTTCTCGAGAATTCTCGAGTTGAGAAGTTATTTTTTCTCTTTTTAATATTATTCAGCTACGAGCCTAGCTCCTCCAGGTGTCTCAGGCTATTACCACTGATAATACCCTGAACTGTACGAAAATGTACCTTCAATTTCCTTACTGGAGGAATCAGAGCGTATTTTTCTCAGGAAACTAAAAGCGTTCAGTAGGTACTCCTAAACCACGATCAACAGCTGCCAGTATCATTATTGTTGTGTAAAATTGAAACTGAAGGCTCTTGAACATAGTTTAGATGTGCTGATCCAATTCAATTCCATTTGCGAACCCCTGATTCCTCAATTATCCATGATAGCAAGGTATTGTGACGCCACTGGTATTAATGATGTCAAAGTCCATATGAACAAACTGTTAACACAAATCAAACAACATCCTAGACCCACTTAGAAATTCTGCTCAGCATTCAACTGAAAACGAACGTCGTACATTAACATACACAATAGATCCTTTATTTTCTATTGAATTATTGATCTCATTACATCTAACGGCAATCAGGCATTACTACCCACTAGCACATTATATCACGCATGCATTCCCCAAAGGGTTAGGTAGAAGTGTACTTATTAGTTCACCCACATTCCCCAGTCATATTTTAAGTCTCAAGTAAAACGGACTAATCTCACCTTCTTCTCTTATTCTTCCACGTTTGGCCACCTAATGCTGAGTGTAGCATAATCAGCCTATAAAGTTCCCACTGCTGGGACACACAGCCTCCTCTTTATGAGAGGGAATGGGCTTTAATCCACCATGCGGGCATAGTGCGGGTTGGTAGATGTGACGTGTGTGTGTGCGGGTTGGTGTGTATGTCTTCGAATTTTTGGTTCAAGGACATGCCGGTTTCCTCACGATGTTTTCCTTCACCGTATTGAGAGCAGTGGTGATGAAATAAACCACTGGGCCACCGCTGCAATGCTGAGTGTAGATCTCTTCCAAATCTCTCCACTTTTGGCGGTTTTGTGTGAATTTCTTCCTGGCACTATAATGTGATCATCTGTCCACCTAGTTGCTTGTCTTCCCATCTATTTGCTCTATTGCCATCAACCTGGCACAAATCCAGACTCTGTGGCTGTTACAGAGAAATTCCTAAAAGAAAAACCCAATAACACTATGCCCGTCCTGTAAATCGAATCCAGCACTTCATGCTCGGCAGCCTCGCTTGCGACCACTGGACGAAGCAGTCGTATCGTAGGGTGACTGGTAATTAGTGACCGATACTTAAAAACGTGATTGTACTCATGATAACAAACTTTCCCAAAGAATTATTTTGTTTTATACTTATTCGCTTTTATCACAATAACACAACAACCGTATGAAATTCGCGCGCGCTTGTGACCTATCAGCTGTTAGCTGCGTGACGCCGCGCCGCTCTTCTCATTACTATCGTACCGTGCAACAGTGGGTAGGTAGAGCACCCGCGCGGCGAATTTTATATTCTGTTATTGGGAAAAAAGTGAATGCGTATAAAAAAAATGTTTCCATGGGAAAGTTGTTTATCATCATGAGTACAATCACTTATTTATGTATCGGTCACTAATTACCAGTCATCCTATATGACTTACCTACTTTATAAGGTGGCTTTGTTTTTGGCTAGTTAATTTGATATTCTAATTGCATTTATTTTGATCTTCCTCGTTATCAATCATGGCGTGTGCCTAATACTAAATAATGGATGTAGTTTTGTAGTATCGTTTAAAGTGACTGCGTTGTTGGTTTAGAGGTCGCAAGTGTGACTGTAGTATGAGGTCAGGTGTTTGATCTCCAAGTCGGGCAAAATTAATAGAATTTCTCAGTAAGATGTCTGAGTCTTACCCGGTTTATGACAGCAGGAGGTCCTGGGATTTTAAAAATAGCTGCACGGATCGAACTTCAAGGTTAAGCCGCGCTTGCTTTGGTTGGTCCGTGGATGGGTGACCATCCATTACATACCGACCTTCCTCCGTGCCTTAGAAAGCACGATAATTCGTTGGTCCCAGCTGTCATTTATAGATCTTTGACAGTCGTTACTCTTCAAGAAGCCATCACCCAAGCATACTGTACATCAAACTAAGTAACTTTACGCAAAAATTATTTCTGGGAAACGTCTTTTTTTTGGGGTGAAAAATGACGTTTTACGGTAGGACTCAATGTAACGCACTCAAAACATTGTGCTGATGGATGGATTGAATAAGACGGGGATGTGGGACGTGGAGGTGTTTAAAGTAAAAATCTTACAGTAAAAACATGTAAGTATCTATTTAAAAAAAAATACTTGTGAAAAAGTTGGAACTTTTACCCCCAATATCTCCGTAATTATAAGATTCCCAGATATGGTCTAGAAAAAAAAAAAATGATCGCAATGTCGGGGAGAACCAGTGCCTTTCGGCTTCGTTAAGGGTCTTGTTACACCCTTTATAGTTGAGAACAGGCTAGGCAGACGATGAACAAGTGCCCTAAAAATAAAAATAAATAAGTTCAATAACAGCATGTGCCCATAGCAAGTTACTTTCTAACAATCTCTTGTCACTTTGGCCCGCCCCTGTTCTGTTATCAGTCACACTGTTATCACCGAGGGGTCACAGAACAATACGATAATTTCTATTCATGTTTAGAACAATAATTTGCTTTCATTTTGCATTTTATACTATGAAAGCGGGATCTTCAGGTTATCTACTGGTTAGCGGATACCCCGGGAGGCGAAGCCCTACAAGGTCATATCATGCATGACAGCAGCAGACATGTCATACGTCCGGAATTTTCCATACAAGCCCTGAATTTAAGCGTGTGTCCGGATTGTCAACGTAGCGTTAAATTCCCTTGAAAAGGCTGTGAGCATTCGAACCCCACGGTCCTAGAGTTTCAACCCCAAACAGCTCGAAAGTAAAGTTACTATATTTACGCCGCTGGAGGTTCTCTGTAGCACCAGCGGCAGCGCCAGCACAGCATCACAGCATGATGAGCTAAGAAAATGAGATGACGCAAGAGTTTTGTCTATTATGACAATTACCTAATATCCTCTAGGTACAATGTAAAACGCACTGGCACGAGCACTGACGCGAGCACTAGCTCAATCACTGGCGCCGATCTCTGTTGCCGATCACTGGCGTCAAGCACTGGCGCCGAGCACTGGCGCCGAGCACTGGCGCCGAGCACTGGCGCCGAGCACTGGCGCCGAGCACTGGCGCCGAGCACTGGTACGAGCACAGGTGTGATTATTGGTGCGAGCACTGGTGCGAGTACTGACGTGGTCACTAGCGCGTGCAATGGCGTGAGCACTGGCGCGTACACTGGCGTTATCACTGACGTCAGCACTGAGCGACTGTCTATCTGACCTCCACAGCCCAGTTAAGGCTGACTACTCGTAATGACTGTCAAAGATATACAAATGTCGGCTGGGTTAGCCGGGACCGATGGTATGACGTGCTTTGCGACACTGAGGGAACTCAGTACGTAATAGATGGTAACCCATCCACGGCCCGACCTTGGCAAGCCCCACTTTACCCCGAAGATAACCGTGCGGCTATTCATAATTATTTACCATTTTCTACGCATACATAATCAGCCTCTAATGTTCCCACTGCTGGGACACGGCCTCCTCTCTATGAGACGGAATGGGCCACCACGCGGGCCGAATGCGGGTTGGTAGATGTTACATGTCTTCGAACTTTTTGGTTCTAGGACATGCCGGTTTCCTCACGAAGTTTTCCTTCACCATTTTTGAGAGCAGTGGTGATGAAATAAATCACACAAAGTAATGCGCCTGCCTGGTTTCGAACCCACGACTTACCGTTCGTAAGTCGGGGCCGCCACCAATGGGCCACCGCTGCTCTCAGTATACTTAATTGGAAAAGGCAACCGTGCCAAAAATCGGTCAAGAAAATATGAAAATTACTAACTCACCGCGCCGTGCGTGCTTAATAATACTTTATTAAAATTACGTAACTGTCGTTACAAAAGATTATCTAACATTTAAGTATATACTAGAGCCATGGGCAAAAGCTAAACCAACCAGTTTGGTTGGTGCTAGGGATGCGCGATACTTGCATTTTTATCGATACTTTAAGTCGATGTACGGGGTCTACTGTCTTAATCCGTCAACGAAGATACGGGCCCGTTCGAAAGTAGCTCGAAACTTCGAAGTGAACCCACCCTACTGCCCTGATACTGATGCTGTTAGCCTGCGTCATCCCACTGCTGGGCAAAGGCTTCTCCCCATGATTTCCAGTTGTTTCGATCCAGGGCTAATGTGAACCACTGGTCGTTGGTTTTGACCAGCTCGGCCCGCCTTCTTCTACGAGGTCTCCCGCGATGCCTTTTGGCTGTATCAAGGCTCCAGAAAGTGGTTATTTTGGCCGGCCCACAGCTCATTGGGTATGCAGCAGACTTGGAATGTCCAGTCTTACTTCAGCTTATCGGCTTTTTGAGTCAACTGCCCTACTCACGATTATTTACGGATTCATGACTTTTAAACACATCGTTACCCGTGGTAGGATTAACCTTCCGATTTTGTTGTCATTCATTCTAAGTTCAGATCTCTAATTAATCTTATGTCCGTTACTGTGACTACGGGTTTAGTGCTTATAGTGTAGACCTCCAGATCACAACTATGGTCCAGCCGACTATGCAAATATCGAATCGTATCATTTCGTCCTTTAGAATGCACAAAATCCAAAGTATAGATACCCAAAGAAGTACTTTTCAGTTTTTGAACTGGATTTTTATCTATTCGCACTTTTTCTCAATCTGGACGCTTTTAACGTGCACGTCTTTCTAAACATATGTATATGTATAAAATCAACATGAATGATGTAAACAACATTTAAAAAATATTTTTATTACTCCATTGAGATCCACGCTTTGGAGTAGCAGTAGTTGCCCATAACTACTGCATTTTCACAAGTAAATACGAGCATGCCTTATTGTGACTGGGACTGTAGTTTCATCTTTTTGGTTTTTGACAATTTAACGTGCCTGTAATGGTCTCATCATCATCATTTCAGCCGAAAGGCGTCCACTGCTGGACAGAGTCTACTCTTAAAAAAGTCTAATTTAAGTAAATGTTTTGTGTTTTAGTTTATCGAATCGTAATAATAAAAATAGAACCAAGGCAAAATTTTTGAAATTCTGTAAAAGTTTTGTGTCTATTTTTAGATTCTTTGAATGACTGATGATATGGACAATTAATTGACTGATAATGTGACACAGGACAATGTGGCACGATACAGTCCGTTCACTTCGATACCAATACTTTTATATCGATAGAAACATTTATCGTATTAGTTTGTATCGATCAAAAATATCGAAGTATCGCATCCTTAATATTTGTACGCCGTTGACGGCAAAACAGAGATCTCTGTACTTATTTATTTACAAAACCTTTTACAAATAAAGAACTATGACTTTGACTTCCTGTTGTATCGATACTATAAATTATCGGATCGGATCGTACATCACTAGTTGGTGTTGAACAGTTCAAAAAGTATGTAGTACTGTGTGCGACTGTCATTGACCGATAGCTGAACCACGGGCTGTTTAGTTACATACTCGTAACATTACGCCTATAATATCCGAAGAGTTATACAGAATCAATTGTAGTGTAGTACTCACATTTCGTTAGTATACACCTCATTTAACTGGTAATCACCACATAGTATAAAACAAAGTCGCTTCCCGCTGTCTGTCCCTATGTACCTATGCTTAGATCTTTAAAACTACGTAACGGATTTTGATGCGGTTTTTTTTTAATAGATCGAGTCGAATTATGTATCATAAATATCATTGCACCCACGCGAAACCGGGGCGGTTCGCTAGTTTTTTTTATAAAGTTGGCAAACTGCGATGTAACTGGGACAAAAATTAAAAAGTAGGCATCGTGCGATCTAATGTATGGTGGTTTAAAAATGTTGGCATCGCACTACCGATTACTGGAAAGTAGAAAAAGTAGTCATAGTGTGAAAGTAGGCATAATTGGGGGCGGGGCATTTTTGTTAACTAAGGAAACATGACGTCTGTTGCTACTGAGAAAATCCTAAAAGAAAGACCAAAATGATTGAACCCTGCAGGACCAATTATTTTCAGTACTCGTGTTTGTATTTTGTGTGTACAGTCGCCAGCGCATCAAGTTACTAAAAACTGAAAAATTTTCGCATTCGATTTTGAACATAACCTTCAACATTTTATGGTTTAAAATCATTTAGAGAAAAAAATAGTTTTTTTTTCCTATATAAATAAACCTTTGTGTTTTAATAGACGCACGTGTATCCAAAGATTAAGGAAATGATGGAAGAAATAAAAGGTTAAGGTTATTTTTTTAGATCGATTATAAAATTGTAGGTTTTTGTATCTTCATGCACGTGTATAATCTAGTCATCTATAAAAACAAACAAAATTGATGTGTCAACAGCTATTTTGGGTATGGTTCCAAATTCAAATTTTTTTTTTCGTTGTTAGATTGGCCCAACTGTTTTCCATTTTGGCGCGGAGTTTGCGTTGCATTTGTTACTTAGATTAATTTAAAGTGCTGTATTTAGTTAGATCATATCATGTGTGTTGCGAATTTCGGAATGGACAAAAAAATCGAACAAAGAGTTTGTCTTAAATTTCGCATCGCCAATGGAATTTCGTGTTCGGAGTCCGTGTCGTGTTACAGAAGGCTTACGGTGAATCTACTATATCACAAACACGTGCTTATGAGTGGTACAAAGCGTTCAAAAGCGGTCGAGATGTGGTGAAAGATTTGCCTCGCTCTGGTAATCCATCAACGTCTTCAACTGAAGTTAACATCGCAAAAGTGAAGGAAATGGTGTCTGAAAATACTCATTCGAGTTTGAGAGAGATAGCCGCTGAACTTTGTGTCTCACGAGTCAATCCGTACCATTTTAAATAATCACTTGGGAATGAAACATATAGCCGCTCGGCTAGTCCCAAATGACCTGAATTTTCACCAAAACCTCAATCGCATAAGAGTCTAGTCAACAAGCTTCGGAGTGGCGGCTTCCAACTGAACCGAAATCGAAAAAACCACGCCAGCAAATGTCAAAGTCATGTTGACCGTTTTCTTTGACTATCGTGGTGTTGTGCACTCGGAATTCTTGCCGGAAGGTCAAACAGTAATTATAGAATATTATTTGATCGTTATGCGACATTTAAGCGCAAATTCGACGAAAAAGGCCAGATTTGTGGAAAGAAAATTCTTGGATTTTGCACCACGATAATGCGCCTTCGCACAAGGCAATCATAGTGAACGAGTTTTTGACCTCCACAAATACCATCGTGCAACTCCCTTATTCACCAGATATTGCTCCAGCCGACTTCTTTCTTTTTTCCTAAACTCAAATTACCACTTCGTGGCACCCGTTTTCATTCGACAGAAGACATAAAGGAGAATTCGCTTTCGAACTGAACTCAATTCCGGGAAAAGCATTTAAAAAATGTTTTGATAATTAGATTATTCGTTGGCGTAAGTGTATCGTTTATGAAGGAGCATACTTTGAAGGCGATAAAATAACTTTGGATGACTAGCTAACATTTTGTGTATCATTGATCGTTTTCCGGTACTTTCTTGACATAGTATGACTTTTTTTTTTCTGTCTGTCTGTTTGTTACAGCTATTCTCCGGAACAGTTGGACCGATTTTGACGGGACCTTTACTGGTAGATAGCTGTTGTTGATCGCCTGCTTTTTATTTTAGAAAACGATTAGGGTTCCTGCCAAAATAATTAACATCCTTGAAATTGTTAACAAAATCCCATTCAAATAGGGAAGAATATTTGTATGATTATTTCACGCGGACGAAGGTGACGCGGGCAACAAATTATAAGCAATACACCACCATCGAAATCCTAAAAAAAGAATCAGCTCTCCTATACAAAATTTCAATACCTACTCGACCCAAATGTCCCATACATTTGGGTCGAGTAGGTATTGAAATTTTATTTTTTTCAACAGCTAATTATTTTTTGAAAGAAGCCGATGGTGGTCCCATAGAGAAAGTTGTTCAGTTTGGTGGTCCGTTCCACAGTATTCCATATGATTATACCCTTTCTATTACACGCTGTATATCGTAAGCCGGGCACGAAGGAAACTCGGTATGTTATGATGGTCACCCATCCACGGACCAACCTAGGCAACGCGGCTTAACCTTCAAGATCGACCCGTGCGGGTGTTATTATTTAGCCAAGAGCCCCTCACGAACTACTTTTTCTCATTATGGAGATTACTAATGGGTGTAAACGGGCCCATCCCGAAGCCGTCAGCCAAGCATTCTGTACATCAAACTAACCGTACGCAAAAATTATTGCTTTTTATGGTAATTAAGACTCAATATAACGCACTCGGGGAGCAGCGGTGGCCCAGTGGTGGCGGCCCCGACTTAGGAACAGTAAGTCGCGGGTTCGAACCCAGGCAGGCGCATTACTTTGTGTAATTTATTTCATCACCACTGCTCTCAAAACGGCGAAGCAAGACATCGTGAGGAAACCGGCATGTCATCTACCAACCCGCACTGGGCCCGTGGTGGATTTTAGCCCATTCCCTTTAATAGAGAGGAGGCTGAGTGTCCCAGTAGTGGGACACATTAAAGGAACATTAAAGGCTTATTATGTATTATAACGCACTCAAAACATTGTGCTGATTGTGATGGGGTGATGGGGTCGTGGAGGTATCTAAAGTAAAGTTGTGAACTATAAGACATTAAGAACTTTGACCTTCGATATCTCGGTAAATAAAAGGTTCCCGGGTATGATCCAGTACCTACAAAAATCGCAACAAATATTGCCACACGTATTTGTGGCGTTGCTAAATAAACTTATATTTTTCTTATCCTTTCGGTACAGGAAGTTTATCGTTGTATAAAATCACGATCAGAACTTTCGTAATCGTTCGCAGGAGCCATTTTTAAATAAACAAGCAATATAATTATTATAAAATCTACTGAGACGTGTGAGCTCGTCGAATCTAGGTTTAGAAAGTCTAGCGAGTCCTTGATAGCTCCATTTAGGACCTATCGCGTTTATTGCAAGGTTATGCCGAATTTAAGTAATACTTGTATCGTAAAAACGATGCAGCGGTCAACCACCTAACGTCCCACGCTTTTTTTTTCTAAATAATTCCATCTGCTTTTGGTACCCCGTTGGCGTGGGATCCTGGCTGGTCGGGCAAAAAGGTCTATTGTGTTTTTCATTTCCAAATTACTCAGTAGTAGCCCGGAGTTTGGAAGTTGGCGGTATGATACCCCCATGCCTCGGAAAGCACGTTGGTCCTGCTGCGCCTGATCTTCTCCTGTCTAGAGGCATTCTACTCATTTTTAGCGTTCCGTGCCAGAAGGGTAATCACCTATTGCTTAGCCTCCGCTGTCCGTCCATCCGTCTGTTAGTCAGCGGGCTGTATCTCATGATCCATAATAGGTAGACAGTTGAAATTTTCACAGACTGTGAATTTCTTAAACCACAAATAATACAAGAAATTAATAAATTAAAAATTAAAGCGGGCTCCTCTACTACGATGGTACGGAACCCTTCAGTCGTTTTTTTTGTTCTCAAATTATTCATTAAATCAGTAAATAAAATAAATAAATAAAGTTGACCTTGATTATCTAAGTTTAATGCCCTACATGCATAATGCTCTCCCCGTTAGCGCAACCTTGAATCATAAGTGTGTTTTTATTAATTTTGTTTTACGTAATTAAATATTATGCAAACCGTATGCGGCTTTACCTTCGGCCAAAGTATAAAAGAGTAAGACGCGACACTCGCGCTTCAAAAGCATTCTAATATGCCTACGAGGTTATCTAGGTTACCGAAGTGCTCTGTCTTATAAGTGACGATCTTTGTGCATTTTTGAAGCACATGACTGGACTTCTGGAAGAACCAAAGATGGATTGTGTGAGGAATGATACGAAAGAAACTTGAATGAAAGATAACGTTGCGGCTGACAGGGGAGAATGGAACAAAAAACGTGTTATATTAACCCCAAGTAATATGGGACAGCGATAGAAAGATGATGGCTTACCTTCTCATCGTCCTCCATGCTGTCACGGCAAACTGGACTGTCTGTGACTCCTATGACAAAGAGGTGTTTGTTTAATGAGTTTCGCAGCGCAAACGAATAGTCCAATTCTGCTTTTAAACCTGTCTGATTGACCTCTTCAAAATTCCGTTGGTAAATATGAAATATCGTCTACCAGTTTCGGCCGTGAGCATTATAAAAGAGACTCAGACAGGTATATGAGTGAGAGAGACGACACTCTACAAAAACAAACCTACTGTTTTGACCGCGAGTTGTCGCTTCTACATAATTGTTTAGTCTATGCCCTCTGCGATACAGCCCGACCTAATAAAGTGTTGAGTAATTCAACTTTATAATAATACACATAAATGCTAATTTTATGATTATGATTACTTTTTAATATGCTGAATTTAGAAAAAAAAAATTCGCCATCTTATTTGACCGAGAAGATTTCTAGATAAAAAAACTTTTTTTCAAAAAATAAAACCGACTTCAAAAACACAAAAAAGCGAAAAATAACTTTAGCTTCTGAAGTCGGTGGCTTTTGTTTTGATTCATTCAGTTTATATGTCACCGACTTCTGAAGCTACTTCCGGACCTACGCGAATTAATATGCTTCTAAACAAAAAAATAATCAACAAAATCTGTTCACAATTGGCGAAGTTATAGCTGAACACACACACAAAAAAAAAAATGGATTGGAAAATATTTTTAAGAATTAACTAACTTTTTAGTCTTATGGGTTTTTGTATCAAGAATTTCTCACTAGCAGCCACGGAGTCTGGATTTGTGACCAGTTGATGGCCTACCTAACTGGCGAAATGTGGGTGTACTATTAGGTACACCTCTATGTTAAGTTACCCTTCGTTAAGGTGGAAGCGCAAGGGTAGCCCACGAAGTTCAAATAATCTTACGTTTTTTGCAATTTTCAGGTCTATTTCAGGTTGTATGTTGATGAAAAATGACTCGCGCCAGTAACACGTATGTAGTTACAGAATTATAATCATTAAAATCATCAATACAAGCCTCAATGTTCATTTAACCCGATCATAACATCGTAACTGGCGAATTGTGTGGGTGAACATACTATTAGACTTATTATTTTGCCTTTTTTTTTAAAGTTACAGCACCATGCTGAGATACCCCGCCTTTTGGCCTCGCACAGGTCCTATTTCACTTGTTTTTTCTTGTAAAATGTTTACTTTTTATATAATTTTGTTTTAATCTTATGTCAACCATTTTTTGTATTGTCCTGTGTGAGTCTAATAAATACTTTTTCACTTCTCATGCTCTAAAAGTACGCCATTATAGCCCTACGAAGCGGGACTAAAGTGACCACTTTAGTCTCTAGGGAGTAAAAGTAATTAGTTTTTTAATTTCCTTGATGTGACATAGACAAACTCAAACAGTAACAGTAACAGTAAATATACTATTGAGTATGTACCATCTTAAAAAATGGACTATTGCGAAAATGTCAAGAGTTTTAGTTCCATGGTTTTTCCGCAAGGAAGGTGGCGCCATGTGTTTTAAATTGTTAATCTGTGATTGGTTTAGAAGAAAAAAATACCGCGAAACATTTCAGATTTTTTTTGAGTGTAAATTTGTTCGGTTTTAAATAAAATTAAGAATGTCCAGTGACAGTTAAGATGCTCTGTGGTGAAGAGTTTGACGTCGAGCAAAGAGCAAAAGACATAATAGATAATCTTTTTCCACCAAAATCGGGGAAGATTTACCTAAAAACTTACGAAAGTTTTATGGACTGGAGGAATAAGAATATTTATTAAATGTTTTTGTACTAAATTGACTATTTTTCTCGCACTCAAAGTGAAAAGTACAGTTTGCACCTCGAGACTAAACGCCAACTATACCCTCGGTTTCATTGACTTTCCCTCGCACGCTCGGGAGTCAAACCACCTCTGGTATATTATGGCTTCGTTTAGTCCCTCGTTATAAAATATACAACTTCTTTCTTTCTTTATTAATAGCCAGTGGCAGGCCTATCATACAAGCCGAATAGCCCGGCTTGCCTTACAATCAAAAACATTATTTAGGTTTCTTTAGGGGTTTCGGCCGGTGCTAACGCTTTCTCGTTCACACCCGCTGGCTTGCATCTGACTTCTGACCTCTCACTTTATCCTAGCAAATTTTTAATACATCTGTAGGTACTTATTTGGAGATATTGTACTGAATTTATTGTGTTAATTGGGCTTTGCCTCCGTTTCAATGAAAGGGAGCGGGCACGCCACTGTTAGTAGCGACACCTCTGCCTAACCATTCGGGGTTTAAAGGCGTAATGTTAATTTATGAGAGATTATTTTAGGAGCAGCAAAGACTTTTACTTTCAGGGTTCCGGTTCCAGTCTAACCTGATGCAGCTGAATACCAGTATTTTACATGGAGCGACTGCCTATTTGACCTCCACTCATTAGTGCTGGGTAATACGATAATACCTTTAAGTAAGACTGGTTGGCTTTGACATAGTCACATAATAATGTCATAGCATGACGGAAACAAATTTTAAAAACCTTAGCATTATTTAATTTTTGATTTTTATTTGTTTACTAGCAGTTGCCCGCAAATTTTTAAGAATTATTATTATTAAAATACTACCCTTTTTGAACCAGATTTTGTTACCAAATTCAAGGGTTTTAATTTTTTTTTGCACGGAACCCTAATCATTTTTCTCAAATAAAAGTACCATATGTTAGACCTTATCACATCAGCTATCTGCCAAAAAAAGTCCCGTAAGAATCAGTCCAGCCGTTTCGGAGATTAGCCGGAACAAACAGATAGACTGAAAGAGAGACAAAAATTGCAAAAAATTTTTTTTTTTTAAAAGCCGTATATATTTTCATATGCATTCAGTAAAAAGCTGTTATTTTGATATTACAAACAGACACTTCGATTTTATTGATTTGTACAGGGGGCCTAAAATGGCCACTTTAGCAGAATCATAATAGGATCGTAATACGAATTACGTTATAAATCTTAAAATAGTCACAGACGCAGTTAAGAGGGCCCTTCCTGGTCTGTCTGTCGTCAACGCGAGCATGGTCGAAAAGCTTGTTGTTTCATCCAGAGCCACAGCGGAGATTTCCTTTCAATTCACTCGTCTTACCCCGGCCTGACTCACACATCTCGTCTGCCGCGCACCTCATACCGCCTAACGCGACGCCATTGAACGAAAAATAGTGTTCGAAAATTTCTTAAACTTGTTCCAGGAAATACGTGTTTTTGAATAAGGCTTACAAGTGTTTAAAATAAATATTCATCATTAAGAATCTCCATTACATATGCAAGGTTTCTATCGAGATGTTTTCTTTACTTTTACATTTTATGAGTACATTAAGAACGGCCAAAGTTCAGTTAAAATTTGTGCAAAACAGCAATTTTTGGAAGCTTATACTGAATTTTATTCAACAATTTTTTATTTTTTGCTCCTATAGAAACCTAGATATAGTGCACAAAATACCTATTAGTTAAAAAAAACAAAGATAAATGTGTAACAACTGCATAATCACGTACGAGCGTTTGTATGAAAAGAATGACGGGTTGGCCGCTCTTAAAACAGTGAATTGTCACTTTGTGACCATTTTACGAATTGTAACGTAATTTATATTTTTTCCTATTATGATTCTGCTAAAGCGGCTGTTTTAGACCCCCTGATGTTATTGTTGTTCATAACTGTGGTTATTTTTGAAGGGCCTTAACCCACTGAAGGTTGCGGCTCAAAATCTTAATAAATGTATACCGGAAGAGAGATAAATCATATCAAGAAACATATTGAACTAAATCGTAATTGTATTTTCGTTCTGAAGTTTTTTTTTTAAATTATTTTGCGAATATTGTATCAGATTTTTTTGCAATGCAATCATGGTAGATTTACTCAAAAATCAAAGTTGTATTGATTGTGCCATCAGTGAATAGATTTTTATCTTTGATAGCTTATTATAGGGTGTAACAAGACCCCTAACGAAGCCGAAAGGCATTTGTTCTCCTCATTTCGGATTTTTTTTTGTTCTAGACCATACCTGGGAAGGGAACCTTCTAGTTACGGAGATATTGGAGGTCAAAGTTCTAAATTTTTCACAAGTTTTTTTTTATTACATGTTTTTAATGAAAGATTTTTAAAGGCCCCGTACTATAGAATCCATCCACCAGCACAATGTTTTGAGTGCGGTACATTGAGCCCTACCATAATCGTGATTTTTCACCTAAAAAAAAAGTCGCTTCCCAGCAATAATTTTTGCGTAAAGTTACTTCGTTTGATGTACATAATGCTTGGTTGACGGTTTCGTGAAAGGTTCATGAAAAATATAAACGGCACTTATAAAAAACATTATTTTTTAAATTTTTGTCCGTCTGTGTGTCGGTCTGTTTGTTCCGGCTCTTCTCCGAAACGGCTGGACAGATTTTAACGGGACTTTTACTGGCAGATAGCTGCTGATGTCATAAGGTCTAACATCGGCTACTTTTATTTTTTAATAAGAATTAGGGTTCCGTGCAAAAATATTAAACCCTTGAAATTGGTAACAAAACTCGATTCAAATGGCTAATCTCCGAATCGGCTGGACCGATGCTGACGGGACTTTTACTGGCAGATAGCTGATGTCATAAGGAGTAATTAAGGCTACTTTTATTTTAGAATGAAAATTAGGGTCCCGTGAAAAAATTATATATATCCCAAAAATTAAACCCTTGAAATTGGTATAGAAATTCGATTAAAAACCAGCAACATTTCTTAAATTATAATTTCACGCGAACGAAGAATTAATTGAATTGAATTGCCCGCGGGCAACAGCTAGTTATTAACTGAAAAAAATACATTACATTGAAATAGGAACCTTAAGTGTATCGAACCATTTTTTTTTTTTTTTGAGTAGCACCTTTAACCAAAGTTGACGAGGGGGTTACTATGACGTCTTAAAGCAGGAGTAATTCCAGTTTGGGAAAGAGACAGATCTATTTAGGTCGTCTAGTGCCATCTCTTTCCCACACTGGAATTACTCCTGCTCTAAGACGTCATGAGCCCACAAGTTCGGGGAAATATTTTAAAGTATTATTAATTAAAGATGTTTTTTTTTTTTATTGAGAAATGTCAGTGAAATGTGGATGTAATCACCACTAAGCAATGCAGTTGTCATTCGTTATTATGTACTTGTCATCATATCTTACTATCACACATCACACTTGGCAAAAAGATACAAACAAAGACACCGACTTCCGAAAGTCAAGTTATTATAGATTTTTTTTGTGTTTTTTTGGAAGTTGTTTTTTTTTTCGCAGAAAGTTTTTTATTTTACCCTTTTTAGTTGTGGTATACCACACAAATTCTTGTTCAATTTAAAAATCTATAATCTCAGATACAAAATTCGGAAAGAGTCGTTTACACGAGGAGAGTTTCTCGCTTCGAATTAAGATTCATGTACAGACGCCGCCAGCACATCAAGCTCCCCGAAACTGTCAAATTTTCCCAATTAACCTTGAACCTAATGCTTTAGCGATGAAGTTGAAAATCTATTAAACAAAATTGACAGATTGTAGTAGCTTGATGTGCTGGCGTCTGTCTGTACATGTGTTGGACCTTGCTTGTGTGAAAACAAACACATGAATTCAAAACTTAATAATATCTCTTGTTTCTGAAACCTTGTCATTTGATTAGCTGTAGTTTGGCCAACCAATCACAGAACAGTCATAAGATTTTACTGCAACCTCCCCATTTCTGCTCTGAGTTGAGCTACAGAATAACTCATGACTTTTTAAAGCAGAATTGTTGCAAAATGGGCAAGTCCATTCAAATAGATCTTTCCTCAAAATACCATCTCAGAACTTAGGGTTGTGCTTTTTTTTTTTTTTTTTACCGATGGTAAATCATCAAATAACCCCTCCCGCTCTGGGCTGAGCAGGAGGGAGTGTCAGACTTTTACTGACTAAAACCCATCCATGTTCCTTCCTTTGCCCTTTGTGTTCGAGGGCCGCGGTATCTCTTTCGAACAGTCCCGCAACCCTGGCAGGCGTCATCCTGTCATCATAAGACGGACGGACGGCGAGCTAGCCCATAGCTCACCGTCCACAGGCCCGCGAGGGTTGTGCTTTGTCCATTCTTGTCACTCCACTCAGTAAGTTAGTAAAACATCGATCATAAATCTACTTTTAAAACAATATTTATATTTGCCATGTAAAAGTATTATTCTTAATAAATAAATATCATTTATCAACTTGTTAAAATAAAAATGTCGCCTCCATGAAACCGAGTTTCACATCGACATTCCCGCCTCTCAACAAGCGAGTATTTCTCCTCATATAAATGAGCCTTCGCGATATCGTTCCAGTTTTTCGCTTTTATTTGTTGTTTATTGTTAATGGCCAAGTATTTGGAGCGTTTAAGGTCAGGCTTGTTGAAACCTGATTATTACCCGAATGCGCACGTAAGGAGTGTTATGATTTCGTTATTTTCACTATCATTAAGGCTTTTAGAAGTGGTTCGATCATATTTTTTTCGTTTTTTTTTTCAGTTTTCCGGTCGGGTATATATCTTGTTTCTGCAAAGTTACTGGGTTGTGGAAGTCAGCTACTACTTTTCATGATGTTCAGAAACCCTAACATCATGAAGAGGTTTTAAGGGCAAGCTAAGCTTCGCTGCCGTTTACTAATGTTTGCCATCATTTAAAAGGCAATTTTTTATATACCATACTTGTATTAGTTGTATTTGGCATAATTGCATTAGAAATAACGCTTCAGTTGCCATAATCGTGAAAGTAATTTCATAAAATCATTTTCACAAATTTCATTGGTCATAAATCATAATCGATCAAGTGTCATAATAATTTTAATCCATTTTATTTGCTATAATATTCAAATTCTATTAGCAGCATGCAAGCATGCAACATGCAAACAAGCATGCAGCATGCAAGCAAGCAAAGAAGCAAGCACGCAGCAGGCATAGTTTCTGTCACGGCTCCGGCGCCGGCGGCGGCGCTGCAGGGCTCCAGCGGTCCCAACGCGAGCTTCCGCCTCGCTCCTCCGCGGCTACGCGGGCTTAAATTACACTCTAGGGGTGGGTCAGACAAGGTTAAGTGGATTTGGTTTTGCAGCGATTCGTTTCTGTCACTAACTTTTGTAGCACAACATGTTGACATTTTAAGACCATTTTTTTAATTTTAATTTTTAATATAAGGTTCTAAATGCATATTTATAGAAATGGCAATAAGGCATATTGACATTTCATTAAAATTATTCCAAATGAAACAATAAACGTTTCTAAATTTTAAATGTTGCTTATGTCAAGTATCGATTATGTAACGTGTTACATATAGAAACTAATGTAACACGTTCAATTATAACACATGTTATTATTATGGAAACTTACCTATTTTTATGGCAAATAAAAGTTATGACTATAATAAGTTGATATGACAAGCGTTATTACTTAGAATAAACGAAAATTTATGAAATAAAAAACAATACCCTTTACTGCGAGAGTCGTAAATAATTTAGGTATTGCTTGCTAAACGAATCTAGAACATCGTCATATACAGCGTGTAACAGAAAGGGTATAATCATATGGAATACTGTGGTACAGACCATCAAACTGAACAACTTTCTCTATGGGACCACCATCGAAATCGTAAAAAAATAATCTGCTGTCCTATACAAAATTTCAATACCTACTCGACCCAAATGTATGGGACAGCTGATTATTTTTTTACGATTTCGATGGTGGTCCCATAGAGAAAGTTGTTCAGTTTGATGGTCCGTACCACAGTATTCCATATGATTATACCCTTTCTGTTACACACTGTATTTCTTTAAATTGTTTCAAATACGTTTGAATGCTGTTTTGCACAACGTTTAGTGCTAATGAGAGTGCTAAATACATTTTTAGTGATTTGTTGTGAAAGTGGGGCCTAACCTTACGCAAAAATTATTGCTGGGAAACGACTTTTTTTTTTTGGGTCAAAATCACGTGTTCTAACGCACTCAATCTAACGCACTCTAAACATTGTGCTGATGGATGGGTAAAAATCTTACATTAAAAACATGTTTTAAAAAAAAACTTGTGAAATAGTTGGAATTTTGACCCCCAATATCTCCGTAACTAGAAGGTGAAAGAACAAAAAAATGATCGCAGTGACGGGGAGAACAAGTGCCTTTCGGCGTCGTTAAGGGTCTTGTTACACCCTTTATTTGGAAGGTATGAAAATAGGTCGTAAAGTATATTTCACACCGCTGCGCTGGGTTGCCAAACACCTAAATTAAAGCGAAGCCGCGGGCAATAGCTAGTATTTTTATAATAATATCACGCGGCCGAAGGTCGCGGGCGCAACAGCTAGTAATAAATGAAGAAAATTCTTCTTATAATTGGAGAAAGTATTGCGTAAAGACCTACTTAATTACAGGTAAGAAATTATTTAACAGAAAGCTGTTGTAAAATGTAAAATTAGCCCGCGGCTGTCAAAATCTCAATGATTTTATTGGAGTTTTATGTGCACAGGGGGGTTAATTACTTTGACGTCTTAGAGCAGGAGTCATTCCATTGTAGGAAAGAGACAGAGCTGTACAGGTCATCTGGCGTCATCTCTTTCCCACACTGGAATTACTCCTTCTTTAAGACGTCATCGTAGGCCACCTGGGGGGTTACTATGGGGGGTAGGCCACCAGATATTTGTATAGGATGAATTTATTAGTTCTTTTTACCCGACTCGCCAGAAGGAGGGTTATGTTTTTCGAGAGTATGTATGTATGTATAATTGTTTGGCACGCTCTGTGGCCTGAACGGCTCGATGGATTTTAGCTTGAGAGGTGTCGCTAGATTCGTATTTACTGTGAAAGTGACACTGGGTATATCAAAATAAAAATTATTCAATAATAAAACAAAAAAAAACGGTACTTAATTTAAAAAATTAATAATCCCGACTGCGTAAAAAGAAATATAAAATAAAAAGCATAGAACATAGCGACTTAACAGTCGGGACCCTAACATATATAGACCGGCTTAAATCGTCCCAATAATGGGTCCCGACTGTTTAAGCCGCTATGTTCTATGCTTTTTTTTTTTTACGCAGTCGCGTTTTTTTTTTTTAATGTTGTCTTTTATTTATGGATACAATCCGCAGTAAAAATTCATTATACATCTTACTACCTCTCGACATTCGACTGCCGCGTTGGTCTAGTGATCGCAAGCGCGACTGCTGAGCTGGTCCTGGGTTCGATTCACAGATCGGGCAAAGTTTTATTGTGTTTTTCCATTAGAAATTTCTCAGTAGCAACCACGGAGTCTGGATATGTGCCCGGTTGATGGCAATAAGCACGCCCCCTATTATATGGGACTTAAACATAACTGTCGAAATGTGGGTGTACTATTAGGTACACCTCTGCCTTACCCTTCGGGGCTTACAGGCGTGATGTAATACATTATCTTACTATTAATAACTCAACTAGTAATGTTTTTATCTAGGTGTTAATAGCTATTTACAATACTTACACTAGCAGTTGCCCACGGCTTCACTCGCGTTTTGGTCGGAAATTATCCCACGGGCACGTTGTAAATATAGCCTACGGCACTCGGGGATAATGTAGCTTCGTATTAGTGAAAGAATTTTCAAAATCGGTTCCAGAGATTACCCCTTAAAACCTCACAAACTCACAAACTTTACCTCTTTAAAATATTGGTATAGAAAACATATTATGTGACATTGTCTAGCCTACTTAAGAATGCTATGATTTACAGTTTCTTAGTAAAAAAATACCTACACACACTAGAGTTCACTAGACAATCGTGTTTACTTTTGATATTATGTATAATTATAACAAGTATTACTTTAACTAGCGTGTGTGTATGACCAGATATATGAGGGGGAAGACACAAAAGGAGTACCTAGCTACCTATGTAAACATCGTGGTGTTTCGTTGTTTCGGAGACAGTTTCATAGAATTTAATTTCGCAGAAAATGTTTCATATATATATCTAGTATTCATTGGTGGTCCTTGAATTTTTATTTCGAATATTTTAACGACTATTTAATTGAATGAAACATATTTCACTGAAACACAATTCAAAGAATTTTATAGTCACAATTTTTTGTTTAACAAAGTTATCAAACATTAGAGTTATTTTTTTAATGAATATTGTTTATTGGTGTATTTTTCAATGGTACTTTATTTCAAGGAAAATGTAAAAGTAGACTCCGGACAGGTTAGGTGTGAACTAAGACCCCGCCATCCCCTTCGTGTTAGGTTACTTTAAAAACCTGCAGACAGAAATAGGAGCCCCCCCGCATAGGGGGACTTATTACAACATTTTGATATTTATTTATTTATTAAAACTTTATGCACATAATGTACAAAGGCGGACTTAATGCCTTGGGCATTTTCTACCAGTCTACCTTAGGGTGATGCAGAGACAAAACAGTAGGTGCAATAGTATAGAAAATTGCGAAGACAAAATATAATAATAAATACATATATACATACATACAAACAAAATATACAAAGTAAAGAAAGATAAAATAAAAAAAAAACAACATAGATGGAGAAAAACGACAAATTATTTGTGTGACGAGTCTGTCAACTTCTTATGAATGTGTTCGCGAGCTTTTGCCTTGAATGTGAACCGACTGGTGACCGTCCTGATATTCTGAGGGAGCGCATTCCAGAGGAAAACCAACCTATACCTACCTACCTATATTTACCTTCACGTTGCATCGTTCCGTTCACTCCGACCAAATAGACTAGGTCGGAACTGTGACCTACGTCGAAACTGGTCGCAGTAATAAAAGTAGGGTATTCCAACAAATAAGAACAGCAAAATAAACACAGTATTTAAGTGCTTGAAGTCGCTATTAATGAGAATAAGGCCTTCGGGTCTTATTCTCATAAATAGCGACTTAGACTAACCGCATTGTTTTTGTGAACGCGGTGTTGTAATTTTATAGGAGGGTATGCATTTTATTAAAGGTATGAATTGGAATATTTAGAAATTGTCACTTGATAAAATGTTTTTCTGGGTAATAAGTTTTATATTATCTAAAACAATATGTTATTCTATGATATATATAGAAACATTATATTTTATTTGTAACAAAAATCAATTATTTCAAATTATTCGAAGTAAGTAAGTATTCTACGTATTGATTAATTATTCTATGAAATGATAATATGAGAAAAAAATAATATAAATTCTATAAAACTTTTGTTTATAAAACAGTGTACAACCGCAGCAAACATCGTAGTTGCGTTTTGTTGTTCTGCGTACTCCCATTAGAAAAAGACTTAGGATTGCGCGGTGGCGCCACATCTACATAGTAGCTTAGCTTTTTTTTTTGTTTGACTTTCAAAAGTGCCTGTAATAGTCTAATTGAAATAAATGCTTTGAGTTTGAGTTTGACATAGTAGCACGGAATCACACTTTTTACATTGCTTCTATCCTTTTCTAGAGCGAGAAATAGAGCGGGAATGTTGCAGCACGCGGCAGCATCGACGATGAAGTCGGCAGCACGCTCTATTCAACCAAGCGATTGTCACAGGACACCGCTCATCCGCGCGGTCGGGCGTTAGCGAAGCAAATGTATTGCTGGTGCGCAGCGCGGAGAGCGGATTTCATACAAGCCAATGCGACGTGAGATCCGCTTCACTGCCCAACTGCACGGACGAGCGATGTCGTGTGAGAATCGCCTTCTGAATATATATTACATGATCTTATAAAGATTGATTCAAATCAACGGTCAACGCACCTAGCAGTAATTATTCCGTTCTACAGTCATATCCTTGCATTATAGAACCTTGGCATTAATTTGGGATCAGTGTGAAGTGACAAGACACATAAATGAAATAAACATTAGATTATATTCTTTTTTTTACTTGTCTATATTACTAGCAGCTCGTGGCGAAATAACAACAGCTACTCGGATCAATCTCCAGGTTAAGCCGCGCTTGCCTAGGTTGGCCCGTAGATGAGTAACCACCCATTACATACCGAGTTTCCTCCGTGCCTCGGAAAGCACGTTAAGCCGTTGGTCCCGGCTGTCATTTTGTAGATTTTGACAGTCGTTACGGGTCGTCAGTGGCCCGACAGTCTTGCAACCCGTCTTACCGAGGAGTATCGTATTACCCAGTGCTAACTGGGTTGTGGAGGTCAGATAGGTAGTCGCTCCATGTAAAATACTGGTATTCAGCTGAATCCGGTAAGACTGGAAGAAAATGCTAGGCAGATGATGACGTCTTGTCTATATTACACCTACTGTCATTATCTGCCAAATCTTTAACTTTTCTTCCTTTGGGATCAGTTTCCTGTCGAACTGGATGCAGCTGAATACCAGTAGGTATTTTACAGGGAGCGGTTGCCTGCATTATACCCCATAAGACTGGTGGTCAGACTTTCAGACTTCTGAGTGGACCCGTAACGACTGTCAAAAATCTACAAATGACAGCCAAGTTTGTCACTGAGATAGAGACATTTATTTCTTACTTGACATATTTTCTGACGCCAAATATTATGACTTAGACAATACTATACAGGGTTAACTGGTAACTCGACGTATTCCTTGCGGGACGTCATAGTAAGGTTAAAATGCAACAAATGAAGCCCCCAAAATGTTCTACCGAAATTCAGTACTTTTTGAGTTAGTTATATTTTTTGTATTTTTATGAAAAATCCCAGATTAAATCATTTGAAGACAATTTAAAAATGATTTACGGCGCTACTGTAATGAACTTTACGTTAGCTCAGTGCGCGAACGTTTTGTGATGCACAAAAAGTTGAAATATCTATAGCGGCATAGAATTTTTACTTAGTTATTAAAAAAAAAAAACAGTTTTTCCATAAATGTTGACCGTACTTAGTGCAGTTTTGTAAGAACAGTTTTTTTTTTTTAATATCCGCCGAAAAGTTTGCCTTCCACTCTGTATATTTAGGCACACAGTATTTTTTGTAAATAAAATGTATCCTTACGTAAAGTTAATACAATGTAGCTGTAATACACGTAAAATACATGACAAGATGAAAGGATAATACGTACCTACTTCATCGTTAGACGTGAGAAGGACGTGAGTTCAAGTTGATTTAAAACTGATGCAATATTATGTCCCTTCTCCTCTTATGATTACATAAATAACACTTGGCAACAGATTAGTTAATTTATAAAAAAAAAAAACAGGAAAAACAATAATTAAAAAAAAAAACAAATAAAAGCAAATTATCACACACTCAAAACGGGATCTCTACCATGTTAACTATTTGTTTTGATGATACGATGGTATGTTTTGGTTTGTTGGTGTTAATGAGAGTGTTAGTGTCCATGTCTGTTTGAAAACTTATAATAAAAACAAATCATTTTGACAATTAATAAGGCTTAGAAAGAGGTGGCGAGATGATTTAGACGCGCATCATGAAGGTTGGTTCGAGTTGGTCACAGTATACTGTGAGGTGGCGCAGGAGAATATCCCTGGAAGAATATGGGGAGGCCTTTTTCCAGCAGTGGGCTATAGAAAGTAATGAAAAAAAATGTATACGTAGCAAAACTTCAAAACTTTTTACCTACAGTAAATTAATAATGAGATTTCGATTAAAACACGGTAAAAAATACGATCTTTCATACCCTGTTAAACAACCTCTTTAAAGGGTGAATTTTCAAAAAAACTTACGGACACCTGCGTTCACCTTCGTTAAAATTGAAACTCGTGGCTAAATGTAAAGCTTGCGGTGTCATTCGTCGAATGAGTTTTAAAAAAAAAAAAACAAAAGTTTCAAAAATATTCCAAAATATAAAAAAAAACTAGCTTTAAAAACAAATTCATAAACAATTTTAAAATTGTTTCAAAAATTGTAACAAGGTTCTTAAAACAAAATTACGACCGCAATTCAGTAACTTGTAAATTAAAAAAAAACAATTCCATTACCAGTTTTCTAACAGGAGTAGGTTTTTTTTTTCTCAGCCCTTCGCCATTAGAATTCACGTCCTTAGCCGAAGAATATACTACGTAGCCGTTCGTGGATTAAAATTATAAGTAGAGGCCGTTTGACAGATGAATGGTACTGAGCTAAGGTTAAGCGCAGCATTTCGCAATAGACCACGGCAAGGCAGGCCGCGCGCGCGCGAATTCGAAATTTAAATACTTTAATCGTAAATACGATTTTATATATTTTTTTACTAGTGCTTCGATTGTTTTGTTTTTTTTTTTTTTTTGTTATGTGCATGGACTTTTTGTTGTGATGACTGTTTTGTGAGTTTTATTTTGCTGGTGTTCTTTTTTTGAAAGGTTAGTTTTTTTTCTTTTTATTTTAAGTCACTAGATTTAAATAGTTGTGTCGTTAAGAAATAAGTGCAGATATTCTTGGTTTTTTTATTTACCAAATAAAATAAAAATATGTACATTATATAGTATTTGTAGCAAACCTTTAAAACCTATAAACATAATCATGTTAATTATTTTAATACATAAAAACTTATTTTATAACGCCGTTAACGTAAACTTAATAGCTCTAATTTTCATTAGCATTTTATAGACCTATGAACGTACATTCATCGAAACTATGATAAAATTGGCAGTAAGTGCAATCAAATTATGCAAATGTAATAACAAAATACAATGTATGATGCTAGGTCAATGTATAAAGGTAACATACAAAATATAAGTGCATATGTAAACAACCACTTAGGGCGTTCAAAGTACCTACCTCCAAAAATTAAAAATGAGCATTTACCTACATTAAAATCATTCGATTATTTTGATAGCTAGGTATATAACAGTTCTTACCTAGTTACATAATGTTTTTTTTTATAATTTCAAATTGGAAACCAAAAACAAAAAAATAAACATAGACTAAACTAACAATCTTATAGACTTACCCGCGTTTGAATCACAATTGTCTAGAATTATTATTAAGTACAGACGCGGGCACATCAAGATACCCGAAACTATCAAATTTTCCCAATCAACCTTGAAACTAATACTTTAGCAATAAAGTTGAAAATCTATTCAAGAAACTTGACGGATTTTGTTGGCGTCTTTATCTACATTCATAGCAAAATATTATAGTTCAATACTAAGTTTTATTATCAAAATAAACTACATAAAAGTTATAGTTTTTTTACAGAGTTATACAAGGGAACATAACTTATCTACATCCTTTACTTTTCTAGTTAAAATGAGATCATTTCTCTTGTTAATAATCCGCTAAATATAGGTACTATACAGGCTGTTCGTTTTGCATCCTGGTCAAATTCAAGGAGGTTTCTATACTAATGATTCTCCACCCGAATCGATAGTAAAAAGGGAAGCTTTTTTTTTTTACGGAATTCTGTAAGTATAAATCACCCGTATTAAAACGCAGCCCGTCTGTTCCTAGCCCTATAAACGCGCCGTCACACACACAAACGTAAACGTTTATTCCACAGTATAATTATGGACAGTCTGGAAACTAGGGAGTGGTTTACGCTTACCAATTTAAGTAAAAAAAAAAAAACCTACACTTTTTACTATCGAATCGGGTCGAGAATTATTAGTATAGCTCCTTGAATTTGACCAAGGTGCAAAGCAACAGCCTGTTTACAACCTTAAATAAATATTTACAAAAAAAGGACTAAATTAAGACTAAGAACTAAGCACAGTACTACATAATTATTTAGAACGACTAACGACAAAGTACTCCTCCACATCGCTGCCGGGCTGTCATTCGGGAACGCGCCCAGAAAACAGGCAACTAAAGTCATCCTTATTAGTTTTAAATGTTAAAAAAAAAATAACACAAAAACGATTTTTCCATTTCGTGCCTTTGTCAACATTTCACCAATAGATACCTAATGTTTAAGTCGCATTAGCTAATAGGGGGCCGGTTACCATTCCATAATCTTGGCTGATATAAATACGGTCTACTTAGTTTTTAAATAAGCATTGTGGTAAATCAATAGTATTAAAAAAAAAAAACATATTTGTAAATAGTACTTACCTACAGCAAAATTTTGAATTTAAATAATTACGTACGTAAAAAGATCCTTCATAAAAACATGATTAGAATCTAAAGTAAAGTAATGTTTTTCTATGTCTATACCATTTAATTAACGTTAAAGGATTACGAGAATAATTTTTGGATTGTAAAATGGACGAACGAATTAATGGTCCATTGGTACTGTCAGCGCCAAAATTAAGTGTTAAATGAAAGTTTTATGAATGAAAACGTAGGTAATTAGGTAATAGGTAATATTATTTCTGGTAAAAAAATACCTTTTACATAAAATACGAACATTACATTGAGATTATAATTAAAAACGCCTCACGCATTATATTTTAAAGCATAAAATAAAATACTGTCCAAAATTCCAATGAGCAAAAAATCAAAATCAAAGCATTTATTTCAAGTAGGCCAGTTACAGCCACTTTTGAATTGTTGAAACAAAGATAACAATGAACTGTAGCTACAGTCAGGCCAGGTACAGGCATAAAAACTATGAAAGTACTGTAGCCCATTACTATTACTACTATACATTACTACTGTATTCATTACCTAGTTGCCCATTCCCTAGCGTAGATCTCTATGGAGAAGAACGGGCAAAACGAGCTCTTACTCAGCATGCAAACATTGATTTTGTCACAAGGATTTAATAATTTTGTAATCCTACTATGTTTCTCCTTGAATATACATACATACATCCGGAATGACTGTTTGTAGGACACGAACGACTGTCTTTAGGGCATATCAATATTTGTTTTTGGGTTTCCCAAAGCGAAGAAAGTCAATTATTAAGTCACAGCATGGCGTATCGCCAATCGTTGACAAGGGTCTTGTAAAATGATTAAAAAATCACCTCCTTCTTACCATTCATACACAGCGTGTATTATTTAAATATCTCGCTCTCTTGTGTTTTGGTTCGTTTGTGATGTTGGTCCCATACATAAAGCTGTATTTAAAGTTCTATATGGCACTAGTTCTTCCCGACTTTGTGATTTTTGTTCTGGACCTGGTCACCTTCTAGTTACGGAGATATTGGGGGTCAAAATAGTTCCAACCTTTTCACAAGTTTTTTTTAAATTCTAGTTATCTACAATCTATCTATCAGTACTGTGTTTTGAGTGCGTTACATTGAGTCCTGCCGTAAAACGCGATTTTTCATCTTAAAAAAGTCGTTTCCCAGCAATCATTTTTCCGCCTCACGAGTCGGTTTTTAAGGTTAAGCAGTGCTTGCTGAGGTTAGTCCGTGGATGGGTGACCATCATAGCATACCGAGATTCCCCCGTGCCTCTGAAAGCACGTTAAGCCGTTGATCCCGGCTGTAATTTAATTTTGTAGTTCTTTAACAGTTGTTACAGATAGTCAGTGCTCCAAAAGACTGACAACCAGTGTTACCAAGGGGTATCATATAACCCAGTACTAACTGGGTTGTGGAGGTCAGAGAGGCTGTCGCTCCATGTAAAATGTTGGTATTCAGTTGCATCCGGTTAGACTGGAAGGCGACCCCAACATAGTAGGAAAAAAAAAATAGGCAGATGACCTATACTTTTGAGGGTTTGTTTTAAATACTGGTCGTAAACCTCTGAACTACATATTATCACGATGTTTTAACGTGTCAAATGATTTGATTACGTATAATCATTATTCATTAGGTATATTTTCCTAATTTTAAACATTTATAGATTAGGTTTTATACGCCTATTTTTCCCAATTAAAGATATGTAACATATTTGTTTTTCTTCTTTCGCAAGATAAGGTTATAAATGTTTGTAATGGTGAGACCAATTAAAGTTTTAGACTATGTCGTATTAAAACTTTGCTTATCGTAGAAATAGTATCTATTTATTAACCAACTAGTGAAAATCGACGAAAACTTATACTCGTGTTGGCTACTTTGCACCCCATAATGCATAGAGTAGAGTAGAGTAGGGACTCCATTTTCCGCACTTAGACTCTCATATATGATCCGTTGTGCGTAGGTGTCCGGCTAAGTTAGCCTGCCTAGCTCCGCCCAGAAGCACAGAAGCTTCCTGGGAGCTTTACAGGCTTCGCTGAGCGACCTCACCGTTCCGAGGATTTGTTTGCGTTGGATAGCCACGGCCTCGCATTCCAGGATGACGTGGGCGGCTGATTCTTCGGCGTCAAAGCAGCCCCTGCAGAGTGGGCTGTCCGTGGCGCCTATGTTAAAGAGATGTTTATTTAGGGGGCAATGGCCCGTTATTGTCCCTATTATTATTCTGAGGTTATTTCTACTTAGGCTGAGTGGTCGTTTTGTTAGTCGCGGATGTAGACTTGGCATCGCCATTTGCTTTTTTCGCCCATAATGCATAACGTACTTATGGATGACCCAAGTGCCCGACAGGATTTCCTATTTGCAAAATTGACGAACATCCATACAAACTTTCATCCCGTATCCTTTAAGGTATAATGACTGGCTTCATTCTATTTGCGCTTTAGGTTTGCCATTAAGCTGACTTTCAAAAATGACTTAATTTTGAAGGTCAACTAAATGGCCTATTTGACTTTGACTTTTGATGAATTCTAAAATTGTGTTAAATTCTTATAGTGCTCGGTCATTTTTGTCCGATTAAGCAGAAGCCAGCCTCATAGGTTACATGCGAGATGCCATTAAAAAAAAAAACTATAGGAACTCCTGTTCAAAATTTCAGCTTCATCATTCAATCATGAGGTTAAATGGGGAAATGAGCATATACCTTTATCTCTGAGAAAAAGGAACGTAATGAAATGTTGCAAGAAAATAAATGGGACTTTTTACGTAAATACACCATGTTGCATACAGTATGGAGGATGATATCATCATTTTCAGGTACCAATATCTACTCATGTTGTTATCTTCGATATAATCATCACGATTGGACAAGGTTTAAGAAACCGACAGTTTATTGAGATCTGCGCGTCAAATTTCACGCAACAACACGTACAATTGTAGTCGTAAAAAGCAAAATCATCATTCTTTTGCTTTTAAATCCGAATTTATTTAGGCCGGTGGCGCAGCAATCAGCATGTCTTATATATAAACTTATAATACATACTTATCTCTTGAGTCACCCCTTTCTAGCCATATCATCTATACACACTCCATCGATAATTTCTAATAGAAGAAAAAAAAACGAATTAAATTTCAAATTCCCACCTCTGTTCAGGTCGGCTTTCAAGTTCCAGTGTAACTGAATACCAGTATTTTACATACAGTTACTGTCTATATGATCTCCGCAAGTCAGCAAAAATAATATAGAAATACCTAGCAACATTATTTAGACTGCCACAACTTATTTCGTTTATCAACTCCTCAATAATATACTTAGGTACCTAATGATGAATATTTCTCTTAATTTATAAAACGTTTCTAACATATCTAATTACCTAATGTCTTCTTAAAATTAAAAATGAAGTTATTCTTTAATTAGTGCGGAAACATAAATTACTGGCTTACATTGATAACAATAATGAGTTGCTCATAGAAAACAACAGAAACAGATACCAAGTTTTTTTCTTAAATAATAATCTATCTAGGTACCTATTAAACATATCTGTGGCAAAATGGGTCAGATTTATTTGCCCTTTACAACGAAAAATGAAACTAGCAAATTACGCAACACATTGACAATCGTAACAGCATTCATACAAGGAAAATAAATACCTACACTATATTGAAAAATACATAACCCGGCTTTTCACCTCGATTGCAATCGGGTAATACTTAATAACGCGCCAAAAATTATGGGTCCAGCAGGTTTCTTTTACTTTCTGAACGAAACTCGTTTTAAAAAGCGAAGTTGGTCCACAGTACTAAGTACCTACTAATTTTGGTCAATGGGCAATCGATGGATACGTCTTGCATTTTTTTTTTGTTTACACTCCGGTGAAACTTTATGATTTCATCTTTTTTTTTGTGAATTTTGAAAATGGAAAGGCATTTTTGAGAGGAAAAGTTTTTGTTTTCTTTTTGTATTAAAATAAATGGCTTGAACTAGACCATGTTGTCTAATGTATACTGGTAGATTTTTTTTTGAACTTTATGCCTAAATATTGTAACGCTGGTACAGTCGGCACCAAAAATATGTGATAATTGTAATAAAACATACCAAAAGTATTCAATTTAAAAATAAAAAATATGATAATCATGTTACAATTGTATTGTGCTACTATTATTTGTTGTTTTAGACCATTGCGTATTATTGTTTGACTAATGATTGTTTACATTGTATTAAAATCAAATTCTTACTAAAATTTATACCTAATTGTTATTTTCGATACTTTTTAAAATTAATTCAGAGGTCAACAATCTGTGTATATGTGAATACCTAAAAACATATATATTAGTTTAACGATCCTAATTCAAATTCTACTGTATACCACTGAGTTAATTTGTTCTCTAAGGAATGCTAATAAATCAATAATAGGGTACTTAGTAATTAATCGTAATCAGCAAATAATGTTGTCACTAATGGGAGACTGGGCTCCCCTCTTTGAAAGGACTATCCCCTAAAGAGAGGAGGCCTGCCATAGTACAGTACAGCCCTAGCAGGCTGTATTATAATCCACCACGCGGATCCAGTGCGAGCTGGTGGATGTTATCGTTTTGAGAGCAATGGAGAAAATTAAATTACGAATCTGATTCATTCATCCCTTGAATTTCAATGTTACTATTATGAAGTTTATATCGGGAAAGTTTAGTCTCCTCTTGCAGTCACGAAGTTTGGGTTTGTGCCCGATTTATGGCAATAGGCTCTCTGCCAATTACATGGGACTTAAACATAACTGATGACTGCCTCGTTGGTCGAGTGGTCGCAAGCTGCACGACTGCTGAGCATGGACCTCATGCTCAGCAGTCGTGCTTGCGACCACCCAGGACCACTGGGTTTTATTCCTAAGTCGGGCCAAATGTTATTGGGTATTTCCAATAGGAATTTGTCAGTAGCAACCACGGAGTCTTCATCTGTGCCCAATTTATGGCAATAGGCTCGCCCCCTATTACTAAACTGTACACCCACATTTCACCAGTTACGTTTAACGAACCCTTCGGAGATCTCGGGCATGATGTTATGTTCCGTTATCAATCAATTCAAAGACTTGTCATCAGGAAATGACGTCTGAAGCTAGACAAACAGAAAACAGAAAGTATCATTGATTCATCCGTCACGGACATAAGGACGTTATCGAGAAGATAAAATTACTAACAGAACAATAATCATTCTGTATCTCCAATTAATGCGAGTAATTGAGATTGATACGGTTCTATTTATTGCAGCTGAGCATTGATAAATGAATGATTTGAAAACAACTAAGTACGAGAAATAAACACATCATATGCAAACCTACTTACAAAAATATTGAAAAACTGCTGTTTTGACCGTCAAAAGTGCCGTATGTGGGCTAACCGTTTTTAATTCTAATAATGTATTTATAGTTCGTTTATTAAATAAAATTATGGTTAGATTACTATACTAGATATTTTACTGGAACAGTGTAACAAAAAATTAATGGTTTGAATTTGACTATAACTTTTTCGCGCGGGGGATGGTATGAGTCTCAAAAAAAAAAAATTAAATAGTTGGTACAGTCAGCGACAAAAATGGTAGATAACTTCGGTGTTTTACTTTTATCTAGTCAGTTTTCCAATTTTTGTACTGTTTATGAATTCTGTGACTTAACTAAAAAAATTGTTTGTTTTGTCAATACCACAGAAAATTTAAACTGGTGGATTGTTGTTTTATTATTGATTGATCACCTTGACAATGAAATTAGCAAAAAATGGAAATTGATATGACCTGTCATTATTTTTTTATTTACGTTAACGTCATTTCATGTCCTATATCAGTTGTTTCCTTTCATGAATGTCACTGAAAATCCTAAATTAGTACTCGTATTTACCTCAATTATTTTGTCATTGTCAAGATGGCGCCAATTATTCCTAACTATACTTACTTAACTACCTATATTTTTTTTTTATTAAGGGAAAATATTAGTATTAGTGTTTTTTATTAAAGTCAAGGTTATATCTCGTGTTTTATGAGTTCAAGACGTTTTTTTTTTTTTAAATAACCAAGGAGCTATTTTAAATCAGTACAATAATATTTACATTACAGCAAAGCGGCAATTTTTTACTTCTTAGCTAATTAAAGTCACGCAAAAATCTATTTACTTGTATTCACTACATCAATCCGAAACCCGGGGAGATTTGGAATGATTTACATAGATGATGATTTACATAGCGTTTTAAAAAAAACTCCTGTTTCCTACATAAGTGCAATACCTACACGGTCAAAATGTACGGAAAAGCAGTTTTTTTTAAAATAACCCATCAAAAATTATTTAGGGGATTCGGAATGACGTGTCCTGAATACGTGGTAACTGGTAAGCGCTTGTGCGTCGATATCTCTTTCACCCTGTATATCAGTATTATACGAAAATAAATAAGAAGCCACTCAACGATCAATCGAAACCACGTTTATTTGTTATTTGCTTTCGCTATCTTTAATTTTAGACATTGAACTACCAAGTACCAACTATTGTGTTTACAGTAATTATTATTGATCTATCAGCAGACAAACAGAGATAAAGATTAATATAAATAGTGATAAAGTGATGATCTTTATCACTATTCATATTAATCTTTATCTCAAAAACCAATAAGACAAGTGCCTTGTCTAGTTCAGTGATAAGGACACAGCATACAATATATCAAATCGGAAAGGGATCGGTACCGTATCGCCTCGCCCTCAAATAGGCGTCAACCTAACATAAGCAAGCGGATCAGCAGCTCCGATAAGTCAACTCGGCTACGGCTAGGCGACGCCGAGCTTACGGCTAGGGGATGCCGCGCCTACGGCTCGCCGACGCCGCGCACGGCTAGAAGTTGCCCTGTGAATGACAGCATGTGTGTCAACAGTAGTGTGCGTAAGGGTGGACGAAGAGGCGTAAGCTCGTGTACGGATAGACGTAAGCGCGGCTACGGACTTACGGAGAGACGTAAGCGCGGCGACGACCGGTAAGCTAGTTGACCACGCACCGCACCTTGTTTCGGTTCGTGAGCTTGTCACGAGGCGAGGCGATTACGTTACGATTCCGATTAGGAATACTGAACGGCTCGAGTTGATACGGTGCCGATCCCTTTCCGATTTGATAAGTGTGCTGTGTCCTTTAGTCTCACGAATTATCTTGAGAAAACACAAAGAAACGTAATGAGAGAATTGATCAAAAATGGTAATGTCCCACTACTGGGAAAATGTCTACCTACTTTGTGGTGTTCACTAGAATTACTAGTGCATTGTGAACATCCAGGCGAAACGGAAGCTTATTTAGGGTCAAAAAAAAATATTTCGGCACTCACTCTAAACGCCAATATTGAGTTGGGCGCTAAATTAAATTTTAAATCATATACCCCATTTTTTTTTTGTGATGAGGAGGGACGAATCGCACGTGACTAAAAGAGTGATGAATATACATGTTGATGGATGGAAAGGGAGAGGAAGACCAAGGAAACGATGGATGGATCGTCTGAGGAATAATATGAAGTAAAAAGGAGTAAATGATAGCGTGATGAGTAGGAGTGCACGATATAAATCGATATATCAGAAAATATCGATCTAAATACTCGATATATCGCTTCAACCCGATATTATCAAATCATCCAGTATCGATCTGTACAATCGATATATTTCATCCGATATACCAAATATCGTGAGAAATTAAATGCACATTCCATTGATCCGTTCCTTTTTTTTTAACGGATTCCTTTATTTACCGTTGGCAGATTGAGTAAAAAAAAAAAACATAAAACCCCCAATTATTGAAAAACAAGCCTTCGCAATAACAAAATGCAGAAACACGAAATCTTAGAAAGAACACTACTCTCCGTGAGGGCAGCACTAGTTGTAAAAAAATATAATGTATGTCTGTGGTCGCTCGCATTTAAATGTTTGACTATGGTGGCTAGCTCGGTTCCATCTGAAAGACTATACAAGATTTATAAATAAATAAAGTTGATTTGTTTCTTCACACTAGCTGTTTTTATTACTCATATTAACCTGATCCCTATCTAATATTAAAGACTAGTTAAATACAAACAAATTACTTACGATATATCGCAACGTATCGATAGAACACTACTATATATTATATCGCAAAATATATCGATATTTTTTTACATGAACAACCCTAGTGATGAGTGACAGAGGAGAGTGGAAGAAAAAAACGTGTTGCACCTCAATTAACATGGGACCAGGTGGCCTACCATGACGTCTTAAAGCGGGAGTAATTCCAGTGTGGGAAAGAGATGGCGCTAGACGACCTGTATAGCTCTGTCTCTTTCCTACACTGGAATTACTTCTGCTTTAAGACGTCATAGTAACCCCAGGGCAGGATGATGATGATACCCCCTAACTTTTTACTCTTCCCTAAGTATGTCGTCTCTTAATAAAATACGAAAAAAAAACTTTTGATGCACCTGACGTTGTACCATAACTTCTGGAAAATCCTCCACAACACTCACATTTCAACAGTAATGTTTATGTAATCCATGTAATGGGGGGTGATCCTATTGCCATTAACTGGGAATAAATCCAGACGAGAAACAACACGATTACACTACTGAACCGAACCAATTTAGCTTTCAGCTTACTTAGTGCCTGAAGAATATGGTTCAATCTCAGAAGATCCATTGGCCACATCCATGATGGATGACTAAGAATGACATGACACTACCACTTTTAAGTTAGAGACGCCAGACCCGGACAATTATATGCAGTAGCCGCATAAAAAGGACGTAATGCAAATCAATTAACATAAAATGGCATTTTAGAATTTTAAAATTAAATGCCATCTGAGACACAATCAATTTATCATCGTTCTATTCAAAGCATAATGAATTAAATAATTGCCCTTTTAGTTTTTAGTTAGTTAATTTATTTTGGTTTATTTAATAGTTTTCAATTTACTCTTGTCAGTTTAATCTACCTAATAAATAAAGAATATTTTACGGTTCAAAAATATTAATTGAAAAATAACCCGTTGTTTAATAAAACATTTCTTGAATGATGAAACAATAATCATTTATTTTTGTTACCGAGTGTACGTTTGATCAAAGTTTATGGTATTTTTTTTCAATACGGATACACACTGTCATTTTCGAAAATCGTAAATTAATTTTGAAATAATGTGTTTTTTTTTTAATTTAAAAAGTAAGTAGGTAGCGCTCAAACTTCCCCACAAAGAAATAATAAAAAAAAGTAGTAAGTTGTCTTAAAAAAATCCATTCTGTAAGTTCTGTAACTCATTTGTCACTGACTGTACTCTTGATGAAGTCTTCGTAAAAGATTATATCTCTATCAATACAATCTATTATAATAAAATATGATTTTGCATAGCAGAGAACAAAGATTTAAATCAATAGATTGATAGATTCGCAGGATCGAGACATTAATTTGTTTCATTGACATTAGAATCCTTGAGTTATGAGTCGAGCTACACAATAACCGATAAATGCGTGAACTGACTGGACAGGTCCATCGCAGACACTAACCTGCATGGTCCTCGTGTGACTTGACCAAGATTATGTCTGGAGTTTCAAAGAGGCTGTTGTTACCTCTAAATTTGTTTCGGCTGTGACTTGTCAGAGTAATCCGTTAGGAAACCACGATCTCAACTGGTTTCAAGGGTTTTCCTATCCGACACATTTGTCCCACTTGCTGAAAATCTCCCACCTGGGCACGGGTTGCCATGGCGGACCTGGAACTCCTTTGAATAGACTCCGGACACAGGTTGGCCGAAGCAAGGAAAACCTGTTCAGGTGACGATTCATAGAAAACTCTGCTCTGCCCCCGTATTCACAAATGATTCGATTCGATTTCGATTCGACAAGTCATATGTCTATCATTTTTTGGCGTTACCAAAGCGAGATGAACATACATACGACTTATCGAATCGAAGCCTTTGTGAATATGAGGGCTGGAGTGGATATGTGGTGTTGCCCCACAAACGATGGAACACTTGATATCGTTGTCCTTTTGTTTGCACATCACAGGAGCTGATGGACGCTACTGAAATTCCCAAACTCATCGCCAAATTTTGGGCTGATTCAATTTAATTGGTTATCGACACGCTAAGAACTGCTTTAAAAATAAAATTGTTTTGAGATGCAGAAATAAATCCGAGATAAGTATCTTATTTTCTCGTTCAAACTGTTTACTAAAATCTGTATCTATTATTTCATGTGGGATATGTGAGGTCGCGCAAAATATTGCAACAATGTGAAGAGTGAGGACTCTTCACAGTGTTGCAATATTTTGCGCGACCTAAGTGCAGTGAGGGCACATCTATGATTTAAATCTTTTACTCGGAGTGACAATGACCGCAATATGTAGGTAACAATGAAAGATTATTATGAGGTAAATACTGACTTAATAGGCTGGCTACAATAATGACAGAAAATTCTTTGCATAGCCTAACGCTTGTATTTCCTGAGGGGATAGACAGCTAGTATTGCAGCTGCATGGTATTATGCAAGATGGAAACGAACCCTTCACGAAGCCGTGATCCAAGCATTCTGTACATCAAACTAAGTAACTCTACGCAAAAATATTTTCTGTCAAACATTATTTTGGTGGGAAAATCAAGTTAAGTTCGTCAAGGTAGCACTCAATGTAACGCACTCAAACCATTGTGTTGATGGCGCTTTGGATAGTACAGGGGTCATGGAGTATCTATACATCTATTTATCTATACAACTATACAAGTAAATAAAATTGATCTGTCTGTTTGTAATATTAAAATAACAGTTTTTTATTGAATGCAAATGAAAATATATACGGCACTTAAAATAACAAAAACACATTTTTTTTTTCAATTTTTGTCTTTCTGTCATGACTGACAGTCTGTTTGTTCCGGCTAATCTCCAAAACGGCCGGACCGATTTTGACGGGACGTTTATTGACAGATAGCTGATGTTGTAACATAGGCTACTTTTATTTTAATAAAAATTATAATGGTTCGTTGCAAAAAAATAACTCTTACAATTGTTAACGAAATCCTATTCAAAAAGGTTATTTTTTTATAATAATTTTACGCGAACGAAGGCCGCGGACAACAGGAATAGTTTAAAAGTAAAGTTAAAACACTCTTTTCGTTTTTTTTTAAACGCTTGTAAAAGTTACAACTTTGACCTCCAATATCTCCGTAACTAGAGGGTTTGGTCCAAAACAAAAAAAAATCGCAATGACGGAGAGAACAAGTGCCTTTCGGATACGTTAAAGGTATTTTTACACCCTTCAGTTCTTCTCAATATTCAATACTTTATTGCATTCCATAATGTGTACATAAATATAACAGTTGGTATGTTAAAACATCGAATCAATTATGGACCCTGTCGGGCACTGCAAAGTTAGTTTTTAATAGGAGAGAGGATGAACGCTTCCAGCGCGTTCATCCTCTCTACTACTACTAAAATTACATAAAATATAAAACTACTGTATAATCGTATATCTCCGTATAATCTCCATCTAGTCTCCACACTGACGACTAAACGTATCCGTGAAATGGTGGCCCATGGGTTACGCGTTACGGGCCCTACTTACGATCATGGGTCGTGTTTTCGAATCCAGGCATGCATTTTGTATTAATTATATCATCACATAAATAAGTGTCACATTCTGCCAGTCATTTTTCTGTGTACTTCATCATTGGTGCTGTGTTTAGAATAATAATTAGTTTTATATAAAGAGGTAAAGTGAGGAGCTCGTGGTTAACTAATATCAGCCACACCGGTCGATTTTCAAGGTTAACCAACGCTTGCCAGGGTTTGTCTGTTGATGGGTGACCATCCATTACATACCGAGTTTCCTCCGTACCTCGGAAACGTTAAGCCGTTGGTCCCGGCTGTCTTTTGTAGATCTTTTACAGTCGTTACCGCCTTTTCTCAACTGCCTGTGTTGAGGTTGGCTTCCAGTCTAACCGGATGCAGCTGAATACCAGTAATTTACATGGAGCGTCTCCCTATCTGACCTCCACAACCCGGTTAGTACTGGGCAATACGGTACCCCCTAGTTAAGACTGGTTGTCACTGACTACCTGTAACGACTATCAAAGATCTACAAATGACAGCTGGAACCAACGGCTTAACTTGCTTTCCAAAGCACGGAGGAAACTAGATATTGGATGGGTGGTCACCTATCCACGAACAGCCTAAGCAAGCGCGGCTTATCCTGAATGTTGACCCGAGCGGCTGTTGAAACATATTTATAATGTGATTATGTAAAAAGGGTTGTGTGACCTTCAACTCTAGAGGTCAGTAAGGTTATTAGGTTAGGTTGAACTACTACACAACCTGTCAGACCGTCGAGGCCAACCACTCTATGAGCAATAGATTGTAAAATTACTTACGACGAACTGTTCTTATAAATGTTAAAATTGAGTGTTTTAGTAATAAAATCAACACGTAAACAGGGTCGAACAGAAGTGTACCTATACATAACATCACGCCTGCTACCCCCGAAGGGTGGTGGGTGGGCAGAGGTGTACCTAATAGTACTTTTTCCTAATAGGACTTTTCGCCAGCAGTTATGTTTAAGTACCTACTATGTAATTCGGGGCGAGCCTATTACCAATAACCGAGCACAAATCCAGACTCCGTGGCTGGCTACTGAGAAACCCATCGGACTATGAGAGTAAAGGAACAGAGAGTGCACCTGTGTCTGCGCACACACTTGTGCACTATAATATCTCCCGCGCCGATGGATAATCTCCGCTGAGATTGGCCGCTGTGATCGAAAATGGTCAGGAGGATAATTATTTTTGTTAAAGTATAGATTGATAAATTTATTTTAAATGCTTCGAATGAAAATTCTTTTTTTTTCTTTTTTTAAAAACGTTGCCCGACTAGGAATTTGTCCTGTATCGTGGGTGCGTTTACAAACATTTAAACTCACATACATAAACAGCCAGACCCGGGACAACTATCTGTAGGCCATACAAATATTTGTTATTTGCGGGGATCGAACCTGCGACACGCAACCACAATATAAATATGGAACAGTACGGAAACTACGTACTAACTTTCCAAACGGCACACTCACATAAACACGCGCATCGACGAAGCCCATAAGGCACCGTCGCGGTGCTGTCAGTCGGGACTGTCGTGAGTGCCGCGCCATTTTTATTTTATATAGACGCGCGTGCAAGGTGTCTTAAGACGCGCCTCCGCGCGGGCTAGCGATCTACGAAATAAATTAAGGTAGGTGCCGATCAAAATTTTGGACAAAAAAACAGGTTTTGATTCAAACATGTTGGTCGTCGACGATACTACAGTTTGTCTTTAAATGATTTTCATTTTTATACTCTAGAGCAATAAGTTGAAAATCGTTTACCAACGCTCACGCTCGCGTTTTCGCGATTATCTCGAAAACGGTGCATCCTAGGCAAAAAATAACCCCTCCTGTGATGCCCCACACCAAGCAGCATCCTAATATAAATCAGTGGAAGATAAACCGTTTTTTTTTTTTAACCAAATCACATATTTCAGAAACGGTGCGTCGGAGGATCATGCGTCTCAGAACGTAAATGGTTTCTATGGTCTAGGTCAACTTGATACTGCAATAAAATTAGGTTATTTCGGAAAAATAAACTCGCATTTTTTTCCAAGTCCTCGCTCAATAGCGCCCCTGTTTTTTTTTTTGGTTGGGAAATCATCAAATAACTCCTCCCGCTCTGGGCTGAGCAGGAGGGAGTGTCAGACTTTTACTGACTAAAACCCATCCATGTTCCTTCTTTTGCCCTTTGTGTTCCAGGGCCGCGGTATCTCTTTCGAACAGTCCCGCAACCCTGGAGTCCCGCAACCCTGGGCCATAGCGCCCTTAAGGCTACATCCCAACCGTTATTTCAACTCGATTGTTTGATCACTACACTACAGAACACAAATGTTTTCATAAATAAATTTCAATTTCAAAAACATGAGTGACAATCCTAATGCTGCAAGGGAGCTTAGGTAATTATTTTAACAACTAGGCCTAGTTTCCATACTGTCCATATTTATGCTGTGACGCAACGCAGGAGTCAATCGCTCAGCCACTGCGCTAACCGTGCCGTCGTAATTATAGATCTAGCTGACTTACATCTTCTTCAACAAATAAATCTGAACAGAGTAACTACAGAGTACAATAATATTGACTACAAAGAATGAAAGTACGTCGGTCGGTTCATCGTGGACTTAAAATTGCCATTGAAATAACTTGAGCGAACCGGATTTTTGGAAACAACTCACTTGCTCCAGATATCGTTTTCGCCTTCGTCTGCAAAGTAGGGTTGTCAACGTTGTTTTTTTATTTTTATTTTAATAACATTCGAGGCTGATTGGAAGGGAGGGGAACGTGGAAACATATGAGAGGCATTTGACCAGCAGTGGGACATTCAAGCGTATAATATAAGGTGTATCTATTCATACACGAAATCTTTTAAGGGGTCATTGTACTCATCATTATGAACAACTTTCACTATGGGACCAACCCCGAAATCGCGAAAAAAAATCAGCTGTGCAGTACATTTTGACGAGTTAATGCGATCATATTATAAGGAACAGCTGTTTTTTTTTTCGCGATTTCGAGGTTGGTCCCATAGTAAAAGTTGTTCATAATGATGAGTACAACGACCCCTTAAGATATTTCGTGTATGAATAGATAGACCCTATATAAGCATCGTAAGCCAATACTCTCCTGTAAGACGCCGCTACCTAAATGTTTTATTTCGGAACTTGTTGGTCGAGTAGTCGCTAGCACGACTGCTGAGCATGAGGTCCTGGGTTCGATTCCCACGTCGGGCAAAGTGTTATTGGGTTTTTACATCAGGAATTTCTTAGTACCAGAGTCGGAGTTTGGATTTGAGCCCCGTTGATCGCAATGGGTCCGCCGCCTATTACATGGGGCTTAAAAAAAACTGGCGAATTTGATGTTATCTTAAAAACATGCCTTGAAATTACTGTTCACTATCACTACATCGTATTTAACAAAGTCGCTTCCCGCTGTCTGTCCCTTTGTATGCTTAGATCTTTAAAACTACGCAACGGATTTTGATGCGGTTTTTTTAATAGATAGATCATTGCGCCCGTGCGTAGCCGGGGCGGGTTGCTAGTTTACAAATAAAATAATGCTCATTCATATCTGAAAGAAAAAAATGGCAAAAAGCAAATAATAAATTAACAGAAATTATAATTTACGTTTTTGGATACTGACAACCCTAACTAAAATTGTATCAGATGAAAAAATAAACAAAGAAGTGAGGTAAAAGGTAACTTGTTAAATTTTTAAGGTTACTGTTGTAAGTATATGACGTATGCGTCATAATTATACATATAACAACTATCTGACAATGACCTAAGATGTATGCGTCATTATGATAGGTACCTAACTGACCATTGATGAATATGAATGAGAATTGCGCTATTCTGTAAGTTCACTTGGTATCATCAATTCATCAACATCTGCATGTCTTTTTCCAAGGGTCGGCTTCCAGTCTAACCGGATGCAGCTGAATACCAGGCTGTGGAGGTCAAATACTTCAGATAGTCAGTTACTTCATATAAAATCAGAATATTAATCATGTTACCTCTCATAAAACTGCATTTTTCGATAAAAGTGTGCTAGGCATGGCCCCAAAAATATATGTGTAATAAATAGCCAGCTGCAGCTATTTGAAATAAACAGTGTCTTTGCTTAAATTCCTTTTATATAGATGTTACTACTCCATTACTGAATGTACTACTGATAAACAGGGTATATCGACTTGCCTATTAAACACTTATGATTTTATTTATTGATTAAGCATGAATGTGTCTATATTTATCTAAAATTGTAATGACATGACGTTTAGCTAACTGACAAATGTATTTTAAATTGTTTTTTATTTTATTTTTCTTGATGTAGGTAGTCTATTGACATGCCATCTTAATTGTAATTGCTTGATGTTAATTTTGTCCCCCATTTTGTATGCCATAATATTGGCAAAACATAGTGCACATATTTTTAGACAATACACTATCCGTAACCATAAATAAATGATTGATTGAAAATACTTGTATTCAGCTGCATCCGGTTAGACTTACCGTTACTGTCAGCCTATGTCATCCCACAGCTGGGCAGCCTAACTCATTTAGTTTCAAATTAAACCATTGGCAAGCATAACGAAGAAGACCGGAACCAAAGACAGCTATTTAAACCCAATGCCATTGCATCAAGAGACATAACACAAACAAATGGAAAGATGATTGTCTGAATTGGCTCGTTGCATATAAAATTTGGGCCAATTTCCTATTGGGGTCACCCTAATAAGTATCGGCGATTGATATGCAACTAAATTGGCACTATTTAAGAGTTAATAGGTTCCCATGGTTGTTTTGTAATGAGGAGGTCATGTTTGGCAATGTTGCATTGCGATTTTATTTATTTGATACTATCTGTTGACCGCGAACTTCGTCCGTGTGAAATTATTATAAAAAAATGTTACTTCGTATTTGAATCGGAATTAACAATTTCAAGGGGTTTATTTTTTGCACGGAACCCTAATACCTTTTCTAAAATAAAGTCTAAGTTACACCTTATAACATCAGCTATCTGCCAGTAAAAGTCCCGTCAAAATCGGTCCAGCCGTTTCGGAGACTAATTAGAACAAACTGACGGACAAAAAAGAAAAAAATGTGTTTTTTTAAGCTCCTTACACAGGTTGAACTTTTCAAGTGGGCGTGGATGGCCTAATCCGAAATTATGAGGAATAGCGAAAAATACTCAAAGGAGTCTCGGATACTTTCATAGTTCATACCCATGCAGAGTATTCAGTAAAAATCTGTTATTTTGACATTACAAACAGAGCATTAAATTTTATTTATTTGTATGCATAGATGCCCTGCAGGGCTATTGCGTATCTCTGTTGGCAGTTCATAGTGATCATCACTTGGCGAGTTTTGATATACAATGACCGTTCTGCACGGGTAGCGTCAGTTGAAACCAACAAGAACGGTCATTGTATATTAAAACTCGCCAAGTAATGATCACTATGAACTGTCAACAGAGATACGCAATACCCCTGCAGGTCCAGTATTTTATGTCAAGAAGGCAGCAATGTCTAATAGGGGGTAACCAGATCCTTTACGAAGCCGTCAACCAATCATTCTGTACATAAACCTAATATGTAACACTGCTCAAAAATTATTGACGGGAAACGACTTTTTTTTATTTGGCGTGAGTCATTGTTTACGGTAGCGCTCAATGTAACGCACTCAAAACATTGAGCTGATGATAAATGATGTTTATTTTGCAAATAGGTTTTTAAAAACACTTTTACACATCTCTTTTTTTTAAACTAGATGGAGCCGGTGTTTCGTACCTGACTACTCTGAGAAGAAACAGCCGAAACAAACTCAGAGGTCATAGTCTCTTTTAAAGTCCAGACATAATCTTGGTTAACTCACATGAGGACTATGCAGATTAGTGTCTGAGATGGTCTCTTGAAGAAAGATCGATCTCAAAACACGTTACAACGACAAAATAAGTCTTGGTTCTTTTGAGTTTCGGAAGGCGGTGGCCAAAAAAGTGAAACAAACAAACAAACAAAAGTCACTGACTACCGAAACTTATTTACAAAACATCACGCTGTAATCTCCGAAGGGTTAGACAGAGGTGTACCTAATAGTACACCCACATTTCGCGACTTATGTTTAAGTCCCATGTAATAGGGGGCGAGCCTATTGCCATCAACCGGGCACAAGTTTAAACTCCGTGGCTGCTACTGAGAGATTCCTGTGATGTAAAAACCCAAAAAACACTGCCTGACTTGGAAATCGAAACATAATAACTCGGCGCCATAAAAACCTCGCCTGCGGCTCGGGTGTGAATTCCTCCTCGAATGGAATAACAAAGTTTCCTCACTTATATCAAATCATACTATTGTTATTTTTAGGTTTGTTTTGGAGTCAGTAGGTTTATTTTTGCAAAAAAAAATCGTTTCAGGTTCAAACTCAGAAATTGAGCCATCTGCCTAGCCTTTTCCCAACTATGTTAGGGTCGGCTTCCAGTCTAACCGGATGCAGCTGAATACCTGTATTTTACATGGACCGACTGTCTATCTGACCTCCACAACCCAGTTAGTGCAAGGTAATACGATACCCCTTGGTAAGACTGGTTGTCAGACTTTTTGCGTCACTGACTACCTGTAACGACTGTCAAAGATCTACAAATGACAGCCGGTACCAACGGCTTAACGTGCTTTCCGAGGCACGGAGGAAACTCGGTATGTAATGGGCGGTCACCCATCCACAGACCAACCTAGGCAAGCACGGCTTAACCTACAGATCGACCCGGGTGGCTGTTATTATTTTGCCACGAGCTCCTCTAAACTCAGAAATTGAGTGCAAGCGTGTTATTTTAAACAATCATTACTTCAAGTCATGATAAGGTCAAAGATAGGTCAACCGTCTCTAGAATACATTTATTATCTCTATCATATACTATCACATGACCCCTTACTCTTATTAGATGAAAGTAAATAACTTACATTGTTTTTATTATGTTAATAAAGCTGTGTTCACAAAATCAAAATCAAAAGTCATTTATTCAAATTAAGAGTACACTGGCCGGTCATACTTGCATACAAACGTAGTATAGCGATTACACAACTGTTTGATGGTGTACGTTCAAAATAAAACACTAGAACGATTTGTCTCATAATCATCTAGCCCTGTATGGAAACAAAAAAGTAAAGAAAACATTTTTTTTTCAAATTTTCAAATGTATTTTTTTAACTTAAAAAAAAAACATTTTTTTTTTAAATTTTCAAATGTATGTTTTTTTTTTTTTTGTTTCCATGCAAGGCTATACAATGATGAGACACATCGATATTATGTTTCATTTTGAACGTACACCATCAAACAGTGGAGAACCCGCTATACTACGTTTCTTTGTTTTGTAAAAGTACGACCTACTAGTGTACCCTTGCTGATAGGAAAATAGCGGTGCCCAGTGGTGGCGGCCCCGACTTACGAATAGACCGTGTGCTCGAACCCAGGCAGGCGCATTATTTTGTGTAATTTATTTCATCACCACTGCTCTCAAAACGGTGACGGAAAACATCGTGAGGAAACCAGCATGTCCTAGAACCAAAAAATTCGAAGACATGTGACATCTACCAACCAGTACTGGGCCCGCGTGGTGGATTAAAGCCCATTCCCTCTCATAGAGAGGAGGCCATGTGTCCCAGCAGTGGGAACATTATTGGCTGATTATGCTTCAGCTAAGTTGATAATCCGCACTTTTGGAACATGAAAGTTTACAAGAGATAGTCCCCAGAACATTTTCCGTTCGCAGATTTTGTCATCACAGAATGCTGGGCCGCAAAAGGGATGAATGAAAGGCAATTGCATGTGGCTGAGATGGGAATGCTAAGGGGGATGTAGGGACGTGTTACGAGCAAAGAAAAGATGTATGGATTGCTTGATGTAGGTGGTATGGTGTAGGTAAATGATAGCGTGACAGCTGACAGAGTAGAATGGTAGAATATACGTACAGAAGAATACGGAAAAGAATACGGAACATGAAGATCTTTGTAAGGGCCTCACGGTGCGTTGCAGCAGCCGGCGTCCTGCATATAAAAATCCATGGTACCTATGTCACACGACATCGCTCAGTTGTTTATGAGGCAAAACCTCTGTGCGTCGGTCAGCAACTCTCTATATTCTAGGTGAAAGAACTATCTACCACTGTTTCTTAATGTAATTAAGGGATTTATCTAATATTGTCGTGTGCTTCTACGACAATTTCTGCAATGGCGTAGTACCTAATAGGAACAACATCAGACGTCTTTCCGATCCATTTTACTAAACACTATGTGGCCCGCGACCTTCGTTCGCGTGAAATTATTTTATTAATATACAAAATAATTATTACCCTTTTATGGGTTATGACTTTTTTTGCACGGAACCCTAATTATTTTTCTAAAATAAAAGTATCCTATGTTAGACCTTACAACATCAGCTATCTGCCAGTAAAAGTCTCATTAAAATCGGTCCAGCCGTTTCGGAGATTAGCCGTAACAAACAGACATACAAAATTGGAAATAAATGGGTTTTTGTTCTACGTGCCGTATATATTTCCAGATGTATTCACTAAAAAGTTGTTATTTTGATCAATGTTGTTGTTTTTTCAATTTTATTTATTTGTAACTAGCTTCTGCCCGCGACTTCGTACGCGGATCCTGTTGCTTTTGCCAGCGACAACGGGGTCGTCAAGAAAATCGAAGATCTGAAACGTCTGATGTAGAATTCTGAGGCCCGGGGACGGGAAAACAACGGGATGAGCGAGACGATTGAAGACGTGATCTTTCATTTTCGTAAGTAAGTCCACAGGAAATACCTATCAGACTAAACAACTTTTGCTAAGACGTCATTCCTTAATATGTTATAGTGTCGCTGGGCTTTGGAGTTCCACAACAGGGTTCCAGATCTCCAAATTTATTCTCACAGCAGAAAATGCTCTTCACGTGGAATATTTTTTGCTATGACACCATTTTTATATCTCTTATACTTTAGCTGTTCTGTTGCGGTTCTGCATCAGGTGTTCCAATTTCCAAAATAAATTATAGCCTATATGTTGCCCAGACTTAATACCTACACAACAAATACCTTTTCTTCCCGTTATTCTGCAGCGGATCCCAAGGGTACACTGAATTAACAATAATATTGCAAATAACTTTAAAAAAATGCGCAATTCTCTATCTGTGAACGTCTCCGACTCGCGAGACAATGCGTGACGTTCACGATCAGCGGACAGTCGCGCCTCACGTTCCGCACTTGTCTCTAGAGACCTAGAAGCAGATGCGTAGATACGCTGAGAACTCATGCGCAATTCTCTATCCGTGAACGTCTGCGACTCACGAGACAATGCATGACGTTCATGATCAGCGGTCATTCGCGCATAATTTTCTTCACTGGTCTCTAGAGACTTGGATGTAAATGCGTAAATACGCTGAGAACGCAGGTGTGCTTCGCGATCCGAAGAGGTTTCTACGGAGCGAGTTGCTGCCTGATGTTCTCGAACAGCATCAAGTCTCTCCTGACGCTCTTCGGTAGATTCTTGGGATCTTATGATCCTCAATCTTTTAGCTCCTTTGGAACGTTGGGAAAGATTTGACCTCTTTCTAGGCATAGTTATAGTTTAATTCTGAAGATACCTGATCAATTAAAATCTAAGTGACTGCTCCCCTGCGTTACCGGGTAGGCTACCGTGTCACGAAAATAAATGAAAAAGGAAATTAAATACTCAAATAACATAAGCCCGAAGGCTTATTTGATAAAATAAAATAATAAAATAATGGGAGTTTTGGCCAGTAGAGTCAAATTTTCAATGATTCATCGAAAATCAGTCCTAAACTGTTACCGCCGTCACCACGTGGAGGTACTCCCAGCTTATGTTATTTTATAATTATACAGTGAAATTAGTGATAGCTTTGATTTCCATATCAGGTGTTCCAGATCTTCAATTTTTATACGTCAACAGAGAGTGATCATCAGGCTGAACAACTCTTGCTAAGACTTCTTTCCTATTATTATATGTTATAGTGTAGCTGGGCGCTTGGAATTCCACAACGCGTGTGCCAGATCTTCAATTTTTATACGTCAACAGAGAGTGATCATCAGGCTGAACAACTCTTGCTAAGACTTCATTCCTATTATTATATGTTATAGTGTAGCTGGGCGCTTGGAATTCCACAACGCGTGTGCCAGATCTTCAATTTTTATACGTCAACAGAGAGTGCTCATCAGGCTGAACAACTCTTGCTAAGACGTCATTCCTATATATGTTATAGTGTAGCTGAGCTCTTGGAGTTCCACATCAGCTGTTCCAGATCTTCAAATTTTATACGACAACAGAGAGTGCTCATCAGGCTGAACAACTCTTGCTAAGACGTCATTCCAATATATGTTATAGTGTGGCTGGGGTCTTGGAGTTCCACATCAGCTGTTCCAGATCTTCAAATTTATTCTCTTAGCAGAAAATGCTCATCACGTGGAACAATTTTTGCTATGGTACCATTTTTGTATCTCTTATAGTTTAGCTGGTCTGTTGCGGTGCTGCATCAGATGTTCAAGTTTCCAAGATACATTATAGCCTATATGTTGCCCAGATTTAATACCTTTACAACAAAAAAAAAATCATTTAAATCCGTCGAGTAGTTCCGAAGATTAGCGTGTACAAACAAACAGACAGATTTTTTTTTTTGGATTCGTGCTCTATTACTGTTTCCAAACCCCCCTCAATAATTATTTTTTTAATATATTCAATGTACAGACACAGTTTTTTTACTGTTTTATTATATGTATAGATGTATAGATATATAGATGTATAGTTATAGATACTGTCTGCAGTGACTGTAGGTATTCAGAACCACGGTTAGATCCACTGAAATGAAACAAATGTAGACGCAGCTTTAGGTATGTTTTGCTCCGCCATTTTGTTTTTTGTTTGACGTTTTTTGACCTCAATGAGAGCGACGCTACAGACCGAAGCTAGATAACCTAACATCAATTATAATTATCAGCGTTGGTAGAAGAGAGCCTTATTACGCTTTTCACTCATCATCTGTTAAGCCTTTTCTCAAATATGTCTTGGTCAGCTTCTACTCTAACAGGATGCATCTGAATACCAGTATTTTACATGGAGCGGCTGCCTATCTCACCTCCACTACCCAGTTAGTACTGGGTAATACGACCTACCCCTTGGTAAGACTGATTCTCGAACTTTTATGTTTCCGAATACCCGTAACGACTGTCAAGGTTATTTTCAAAGGATTTCGAGGCAAGTCGAGATATGTGATAGAAATAATGTTTTTTCTACTCCTCCGCTTTTCTTTTCTGGTTAATTTCGTTGCGGATCCAAGACAGTTAAATTGTTTCTCTGGGACTTCGTCAAGCTTCATTATACATATGGTCGCCACTGCGATTCTGGCTTTCAGAAGTTGCAGTGGTTTGGGAATAGTGTGGCTGGGCTTCTCGCAATAAAACATGCGATGATAATAATACTTAATTTAAGAAACAGCATTTTTGTTGTTAAAAGTTCAATAAGATTCTAGATGCACCCACAAAACACCAGTCCTTTACATCTCTGGAGAAAGAAGCGTCCATCTACGAAGCAACCTTGGCGAGGGTTGATTCACTTTGAAGCACATTTATACAAATAACTAAAACTGTAGTGTCTGTCTGTTTTTGATTTCAATATAAAGTTATAAGTTTATGCACCTATTGGATTTGGCCATCCACGCCGACATGAAAAATTCAACCTGTATACGGAACTTATAACAAAAAATAATATTTTGAATTTTTGCCTGTCTGTGTGTTCTGGCAAATCTCGGAAACGGCTGGACCGATTTTCAACGGACCTTTACTGGCAGATAGCTGATGTTATAAGGAGTAACTTAAACTACTTTTATTTTAGAAAAAGGATTAGGGTTCCGTGCAAAAAAAAACCCACGAAATTGCTTATATAAAATTCGATTGAAATAAAGTACTCATATTTTATAATAATTTCACGCGGGCGTAGGGCTACAGCTAGTATTTGATAAGTCTCCTGGCTCTGCAGTCTCGAAATAAGCAAAAAGACTAGATCGATAGAGGTGCTTGGTGGTGGTGGTAGGTAGATAGAAAGAAAGAAAGAAAGAAAATGTATTTATTAGCCCGCACAGGACAAAATATTAAACAAAAATGTGGTTACATTTACAGTAGGTACAACAAAATTATAAAAGTATTAATAAAACTATAATTTTAAAAAAAGCAACGAAATTAGTCCTGTACGAAGCCAAAAGGCTCCTATCTCAGCATGGTGCTGTAACATTTACAAAACGTCACAGCGCTGGTATTCTGATAGGGCCCAAAGTGATGCCACGGTCAGATACGAATACGAATTTAAAATAGTATAGTGTAGTTATATTCTCTGGTTTTTATAAATATGTATGATAATCTTTAAAGTATATCTATTTTGGGTCTTTGTTACCTGAAATAAATGATCTATATTAAAACAACCGAATTCGGTCGCAAAGTCATAACGATGCGGATTTAAAATGGAAGCCGACATCGGCGGGTCGCGTACGGCTCGCATCCACCTTAAATCCGCATCGTTATGACTTTGCGACTGAATTCGGTTGTTTTACGATGGCTATCTATGTCGAGACTGCAGGCCCTGTGCGGCTATTTAGCCACGTGCACTTTTCCTTTTGTCTTGTAATTTTATGGCGGAAAGAAAACAAAAGACTGTAGCACCACCGTTGACCACGTGTATGTCATAAGCACAGCTGTCAGTTATGTAAAGAATATAATTATTGCGAAATAAAAATAAAACTGAGTTTCTAAATGAAAACTTAAATGAAATAGTTATTGTATCTTCGTGCTATCATACAAAGCTAGTTTTAACATAAAGTAAACTAATGTAATACGTCGTGAGAAGACGATCCTGGATGCAGAACGAGGTCATGATAGAAATCATCTTGATCCATCAAATATGAACGCGTCTACAAATTTTCGTAGCTATGCTATTGACTGTTGAGGAGTTCCCTCGTGAGAAGACGATCCTGGCTGCATTAAGTAATGCTGGATTAAGTAATGTCTATCATAACAATCTATAGTCACTAGAAAGAAAGGTGTGTGCAAAATTTCAGCTCAATCGGCTGGGAGGAACTGGTTTGAAATTCAGTTGCAAGATTTGACCAATAATACAACTCGTAACAAAATAACAAGGCAAGTTCCATAAAAGCTTAAAAAAAAAACCTGCCAAGTGCGAGTCGGCCTCGCGCACGAAAGGTTCCGACAATTATCAAAAAATAATAATATCTTAATTGGCGTCAACTATTTATGTCTATGTACTTAGATACGTAGGGGAAACCGGGGCAATGTGGGCCCCTTAAGGGAAAACTTGAATAACATCTTAGAAAAACAAAACAATTACACGTCCAACTAGTAATACCTGTTTAGATAATATTGCACACAATACCAGACAAAAACCTCATTGTCAAGTAATAGACTTTGGGCTTTCAGATCATACAGCTCAAATAATTAAGATGAAAGTGAATAAATCGTGCATTATAAAAACTTGGAGAACTAAAATACAAGATACGTGTGAAGAAAATCTCATTAAATTTAATAACTACCTGCAAAATTTATCGTTTTCTGACGTATATAATACAGAGGATTCGAACAAAGCGTATGATAACTTTTTTGAAATATTTAAGCTCTTATATGACCTATGCTTTCCCTACAAGCTAGTGACAGTAAAATCAGAAAAACCCATTAGGTGGATATCGCGTGGCATAAGATTATGTAGTAAAAGGAAACGAAATTTACTTTGGAAACATAGACTAAGGCCGTCACCAGAAAATAAAAACGCTTTCGTTAATTACTCGAAGAGGTTTAAAAAAATAATTCAATTAACTCAGAAAGCCCAAAATAATTACTTGATCAAGAACTCAAAGAATAAATCAAAAACCTCATGGCAAATAATTAACAACAGCAAAATTAATAGGGAACCAATTTCACAGATAAAAAATAATAATCAGACAATAACAGATCCGAAAGAAATAGCAGAGTCATTCAATAATTTTTTCATAAACCAAATTACAAGTATACCTAATAACCCAATGCACGACGTTAAGAAAATAGACCAGAACCCTAACTCAATATTTATGCCACCAGTCGTACCTCAAGATGTGATGAGAATAATTAAATCACTAAAAAACAGAAAGAGCTCTGGTTATGACGGGATTTCCACTCAAGTCATAAAATTTGTTGCTAATAGTATAGTTGGTCCTTTAACCCATATTATCAACTCCACCATATCATCAGGAACATTTCCTGACAACTTAAAAACAGTAATTGTTAAACCAATTCATAAAAAGAACAATAAAGATGATATGGCGAACTATAGGCCGATCTCTTTAATTCCCGTTTTTTCAAAAATTATTGAAAAAGTCATATATGAAGCACTATCATCTTTTCTGACTAAATTTAATATACTTTGCCATGAGCAATACGGGTTCAGGAAAAACAGGAATATAAACATGGCAATTTTTCACCTGCTGAATAATATTATGTGGAATGTTGATACTAAAACGCCTATATGTGCTATTTATACGGATATGTCGAAAGCTTTCGATTTTGTCAACCATAACATACTACTTCAGAAACTAAACGCCTATGGCATTCGAGGTAATATCCTGAACCTAATAAAAACATACTTATCTGGTCGCAAACAGATGACAGAAACAAAATATGTGCAAAGTCTAAATTAGGACGAGCATATGTGTCTTCCAGTAGAGAAATTAAATTCGGTGTACCACAGGGTAGCGTCCTTGTGCCATTATTATTTTTAATTTATATTAACGACCTTCCACGCCAAATCCACCATCCTATGGTACTGTTTGCCGACGATAGTACAGCTCTCTTAAAGTATGACAACAATGAAAATTATGAAAACAATATAAACAATACCATTAAAATTATAATTAATTGGCTAAATAGTAACAACTTACAAATAAACATACAGAAAACAAAGATTATGCATTTTTACCAAAGACTTCGCATCAATGATCTAAATATTAATTATAACGGTCAAAATGTAGAGAGGGTAGATGTGACAAAATTTCTAGGAATTTTAATTGACAGTCAACTGACATGGAAGGCACAGGCAGAAGCAATCTGTAAAAAACTTAGCGCATCTGCTTATGCACTCTATAACCTCAAAAAAAAAGTTAATATCAAAACAGTATTACTAGCATATCATAGTCTTGTCGTTTCCATTTTAAGGTTTGGTATCATATATTGGGGCAACTGTACCTAAAGAGAGAGTATTTTTAAGGCCCAAAAACGATGCTTACGAGCAATATTTAGCTTGAAAGTTACGGACAGCTGTATTCCAATGTTTAAAAAACATAATTTATTGACATTTCCATGTCTTTACATTTTAGAAATTGCTCTTTTTGTTAAATGTAATCGGCAGCTTTTCTTAACCTTATCGGAAAGCAGATACCGACACGTGACTTTACGATCACAATACCAAAATTTGCTACGCACAGGTGGCTACAGGACTGCTTTATTGAGGAAAAATATTTTTGGTATGGCACCAGCTATTTTTAACCACATTCCTAATAACATAAAAGAGGAACCCGTAACAATATTCAAAAAAAAAACTAACTGAACTTTTGTTGAATAAATGTTATTACTCCGTATCGGATTTCCTAGCTGATAAATTTTAGTTGTGTTTCATGTTTGTGTGTTTGATGATGAACTGCATCAATGTTTGCATGCCAACATGGTAGAATGTACAAGGATTCTCTAACATTATTGTAACGACCTTATTGTAATTACTATATATAATGATTATTCTATTCTATTCTATTCTAAAAAAGTTAACAGTCATTTATTAGTTTAATTAATGTTCTTTAAAATTAACGTAAAATAATTGTCTTAGTCTACCATCCTTCGTTGTAAATCGAACTTTAAAAAAAAAGAAACTGCCTGTTTTGCCCCGTGTCTGGGGTAAAATGGTCATATGCGGGGCATAATGGGCATACACAGGCATATTCACTAATGTACGTTTAAAAACGAGCTCAAAAAGAACAAATGTGAAGGGACTCGTCATCATTATCCTCTTCGCCGGCGCAAGAATAGTGGGCCCATCTGTGGCATGCACGGCAAGTAACCCAGCTGTCAGTAAATTCCGAGTACCAATATCCACACTATAAACACTCTACATCTTCTTCCTCCGATTCGTTTTCCTTATTTTTTCTTCTTTTTCTTCCTTCCTTTCTTCTTACAAGCCACTGGTTTCCGTGTCTGGGGCTTCTTCTATATCCTTCTTATAAGGTGAACTCGAGTTTTCACTGCAAAGTTGATCGTGGCACACTGTACTCAAGAGCGGCCCGTTTACAGCTTAATCTTTCACCAACCGCATCCCTTACGGCTGCTTCCATTTCCTCCAAACTCCATTTGGCAATTTCTGTCTTCCTTTGGTAGTGGCGAACCATATTAGTATCTGCAGAAAAAAGATCAAATTAATACAATCACCCGAGGTAAAACGGGTACGGCCCAAAATACTTCCACGGTCAAATAAAATAAATGGTTACCTAATCAAACCAATATATGGTAGTTAGTTCACAACTCTTTCTAGTTATTTAGTCACATAATTGAACGTAGCAATTTACTTAATAAATGAGCGTTTAACACAAACATGAATTAGCTATAACGCAGACTAAAAATTGAAAAATAATATCAAATGCATCAACTTACGTATTTTCGTTCTGTCGACTTACAACGCGCATCTACACACTCACAACCACTTTTCTCGCTAGCGCGAGGTCGACTGCAACGCGATCAAACTAGTTCCGAGGGTCTCAGTTTCTTATCCTTGAGGGTAGGGGGGTGCCCTTCTTATAATGCCCGTAATGCCCCGGTTTCCCCTACGTATGTACTTTTTTATTTTTTGGAATTTTTCCTTTATTTGTGCTGTAAGGCCTTTTTGCCAAATTTCATGATTCTAGGTCAAAGGGTACCCTATAGGTTTTGATTCCCTTATAAAATCGCATAATATGCGACATAAACAGTCTTTATGTCTTAATATCTTTTGATCGCGGTGACTTACAAGATTTTTTCATTGCTCCAAGGGGTAACAGACTTGAGTATTTGGTATTAATTTCAACTTGATACCGCCACGCATTCCTGAGAAAAAGGGTCTTGGGAGACAGATAGACGGACAACAAAGTGATCCTATAAGGGTTCCGTTTTGCTGATTGAGCGTACGAAGCCTTAAAAACACGAGTGTGAAAAACATTGCATATAGAGCCAGATTTTGAGAAACGTGTATTTTAACGTGTAAACGTGTATTATATTATTGGGTTTTTTAAATCAGGAATTTCGCAATAACAGCCCCATAGAAATATAATTATATCAACGAGCAGCCCGATGTAATGCCCGTTTGATGTCAATTTCCTCACCCCCTGTTAAATGGAACTTAAAAATTACCTGCGAAATCTGCCCGTGTACTATAGGAATGTCTCCGAAGTCTTAAGCAGTACCTTTGCCTGACCCTTCGGGAACTAAAAGCGTGATGTTATTCTTGCTGTTAATATTAAAGCAGGTATCAAAGTTGCGATATTGTTTTTACTTGATCCGATGTGAACGGACCGGTCAATAACGTTCATTTTGTAATACAAGTTAGAAACAGTAGTTTCACATTCGTTTCCGAACATGTGAAAACTTGACAAGCGGTCTTTTATATTAAGAGCGGCCAGCCCGTCATACTTTTCATACAAACGCCGTACGTGATTATGCTGTTGTTACACATCTATCTTTGAATTTTTTGAACTAATAGGTATTTTGTGCACTATATCTAGGTTTCTATGGATGCAAAAAATAAAAAATAAAGTAGAAACAAATTCAGTATAAGCCACCCAAAATTGCTGTTTTGCACAAATTTTACCTGAACTTTGGCCGTTCATAATGTACTCTTTAACTGTAAAAATAAAGAAAACATCTCGATATAAACCTTGCACATGTAACGGGGATTCTTAACGACAAATATTTATTTCACACACTTCTAAGACTTATTCAAAAACACGTATTTCGTGGAACAAGGTTAAGAAATTTTCGAACACTATTTTTCGTTCATTGTCATCGCGTTAGGCGGTATGAAGTGCGCGGGAGACGAGTTGTGCGGGGTCGGGTCGGGGTGACACGGGGGAGTTGAAAGAAAATCGCCGCTGTAGCTCTGGATGAAACAAAAAGCTTTTTGACCATGCTCGCGTTGACGTTAGACGGGCCGGGAAGGGCCCTCTGAACTGCTGCGATTGGTTGCCCGAATATACAACAATCAAATCATTTGTCGCACTACTGACCTCATCAGCTGTCTAGTAGCTTTTCCAATTTTTTGAGGACGGCTTGCAGACTACGCAGACCCAGAATACTAGTATTTTATATCGAGAGTCTACCTTACCTCCGCAACTCCAGGCGCCGATACAGTATTTCGTTTTGCGGGAAGGAATTTTCTGTGATTTGCCCATCTTTCAAAAAACTCATTTTAGACAAAAGAAAAAATGATGAACTATTGATAATTAATGGAATCAGACGATACTTTGCAGAAATCTATGTTAAACAACTAGAATTATTTAGTTTTAATCCTGCCAAACTAGTTCAAACCAAAAACCGCCGAGTACTTTAAGATGGTCATAACGACGTATTCGGCCGGTTTCAGATGGGGCAATTACACCCATTGCCCCCCTCTGTATCCGCGCCTGCGCAGCCCAGTCGCTGACTAACAGGATACCCTTTTGTAAGACTGGTTGTCCGTCTTTCTTTGTCCGGCCTGCAGTCCACCTGGGAAGACTGTCAAAGATCTACGAGAGTCGGGCCCAATTTCCTAACGCTCCCGGTATACAATGTAATTGATATACTTGTCATAAGTTTTATGTATGTACATCATTCAGAAGATGAGGGTGAATATTCAGTTCAGTAAAATTCTGCTGCTTTCTTCTGATTTTTCTGTGCTTCCGTGAAGGAATATATTTTTTGCCTAATTCAACATTGCTGACAGGCTTATCCTTTGAAATGAATGACAGTTTTAGAACGAGCATTACGATCGTCGGTTTAAATCTCAACTCGGGCAAAATATTATTAATTATTTAAAACCTCAAGCTCAAAGTACATTATTTTCGGTCATTATATTTAGGCATTAATTCGCCAGTTAGAGAAATAAATAAATAATAAGTTTATTTATTTTCTCTCACAACGGTTTTATAGCACTTAACAGGGGCCTTAGTCTGCTATTGCAATAGTGTCAGAATGGTCTATCATTGATTTAATAAGGCCCCTAGCCCACGGCGTATTGAAGCGCGTTCGAAACTCGTTTGACGTGCGTACAAAGGGTAATTCGTCTGCGCGGGGCCTTATTAAATCAATGATAGACCATTCTGACACTATTGCAATAGCAGACTAAGGCCCCTGTTTTGAAGTAAATAAATTCACACTGTGAGAGCTGGTGCCTGAAGTAGGTTTTAAAAAAACCCGAATGAATGAAAAATGCTGCCTGATGAAATGCTTTGAGTAAGACTTCTGCCATATGTTCTTATATCTCGTTGTTTAAATAAACATAGCCGATACAAGGCCAGCTTAAAGTTTCGATAGAATATTGCAAAACCGATGTAATGTGTCGATTATGCTTTATTTTATGTAGCTTATAATAACAGCTGTTCGGGTCGATCTTTAGATTAAGTCGTGCTTGCCTAGGTTGGTCTGTGAATAGGTGATCACCCATTACTTACCGAGTTTCCCCCGTTCCTCGGAAAGCATGTTAAGCCGTTGGTCCCGGCTGTCATTTGTAGATCTTTGACAGTCGTTACAGGTAGTCAGTGACCCAAAAAGTCTGACAACCAGTTTTACCAAGGGTATCGTATTAGCCAGTAACAACTGGGTTGTGGAGGTCAGATAGGCAGTCGCTCTTTGTAAAATACTGGTATTCAGCTGCATCCGGTTAGACTGGAAGCCGACCCTAACATAGTTGGGAAAAGGCTTGGCAGATGATGATATCCAGCACTTCCCGCAGCTCTTTTTATAACAAAACTAATTTAAAATAAGCTGGGATTCAGCACTTTTTGAACGGCAAAAAATACACGACAGTCTCCCAAAACGACGCTTCCTAGTGCTGGGGAGAACCGACTTCTAAAAGAGAGAAGTTTATCAATTTCATTCATAAGTAATGTACTCGTATGCCTTTGTTTGAGAGGAATTTTCAGGATTAACTCAAAATTTCGAGATCCTATTCCTCTTCTGTAAGAGGGAGTGGACCGTAAAAATACCAAAACCTACGCCAATTAAAGTCTGTTTTTTAATCTCGGAGACTAAACTGATATTACGTGGGTTGCCAGTTTTTTTTCCAATTCTTAAATAGAAATGTGTCACTACCGTAAATTCCCGTTAGTAAAATCAAGAGGTTTCGTTTTTTTTTATAATAAGTTTTCCTGAATAAAAGGTATAGGACAAAATTTATTTTGTTTTCTTTTGAATGTATAATTTATTAATTAAAATAACCTAAAGTAAAACCTAGCAACAAACTTAAAAAATGGCGTCAAAAAACTCCTCCTCAACGCTGTCAACTGGTAATGTACCCAAGAGACTGGCGGCGTTGCCACGTTGTATGGCAACGCTAAGCCTTTGGCCAAGGTAAAAGCCAGCCCTTGGGTCACGGGAAGTGTCAACGAAACGTTTAGAAATATCCTTGAAAAGGCTGTGAGCGCTCGGACCCCACGGTCCTAGAGTTTCGACCCCAAACGGCTCGAAAATATAGTTACCAATGAGGTTACTATATTTACGCCGCTTGAGGTTCTCTGCAGCCGCAGCGGCAGCCCCAGCACAGCACGATGAGCTAGGAAGATGGGATGGCGCAAGAGTATCGACACATGTTGCGTCCCACACTAAAGGTATAGATAGGTAGTTATTTAAATCGAAATAATACAAAACTATTACGGTATCTAAGATAAATATATACCACCACGCTAACGCATCACTGTGTCTGTGTGTGTTGTCACTTGTCTCCTGTATCTAGGCCCTAGAGACAACGACACCATTGTCGACTCCTATTAGGATGTAGTGGAAATACAAAAGGATCGAAAGTCCATACTTTCGAGCTTTTTGTATTTCCACTACATCCTAATAGGATTGACATAGTTCGTCACTTCAACAAGACCCCATGCAAATCTATTCTGTTCACTAGTTCACCTCACTCAAGTGAGTGCACATTTTGAACACATTTTGAAAGCGAACTCATTTGTTTTTGTAGTAAATCATCGTGGATTCACTTCTGGTCCAGGATCCCAGGGCCGTCAGACATTACTTTTTTTAATTTCTCACTAACAAAATGAACTGTGAACGTAGGTAGCATACCTGCTAACTTGTGCCAAAGGCCAATTTTTCAATATCGGATGCAAAAGTTGCGTAAAAAAAAAACCGTTTGGATCAGTGCAGTAATGCGCCTGCCTGAGTTCGAACCACACACAAAACAGCACTCAGGCATTAAGTTTTTTTTTTTACCCAACTTTTGCATCCGGTAAACGGTGCTAAACGGTGAAGAAAAACATCATGAGGAAACCGGCATGTCTTAGAACCAAAAATTCGAAGGCACCTACCAACCCGCACTGAGCCCGCGTGGTGGATTATAGCCCATTCCCTCTTATAGAGAGGAGGCCTTGTGTCCCAACAGTGGGAATATTATATTCTGATTATGCCATTAGACTGGAAACCGCCACAAAAATAGTTGGGGAAAGGTTAGGCCGATGATCATCCAAGGGAGCTGATTGCCCAAGGTGTGCCAGACGTAATTAAAGCATTGCTTTTTGTGAAGGTTTTTTATATGGCATTCATTTTGATTTATATCCCAAAAAACTTAATTTAAATAATCGTTTTATGCATATCCTGATGCTTCGATTATAATTTTTTTGTAAACAGCAAACCGCAAGTAGTTAAATTTTTAATCAAATTAATCTTTATATAAGGAAACTATTTAAAGATAGATTAGCCAAAAAATCTCTTCAACATTATAATTGCCTGGTACTTCTGAATTATTATTTAGAAGGTCGGATGGCGATGGAGATTAAATGACCATAATCAAACTCAAACTCATTTATTTCAATTAGACCATTACAAGCCCTTTTGAATGTCAAACAAAAAAAAAGCTAAGCTACAGTCACAGTCAGAAGGCATAATAACTTGAGAAAGTACTGTAGTTGCAAATTCCAAAGCGTAGATCTGTATGGAGAAGAATGGGCAAGAAACTACATGGACACTCTTTTTAATAAAAAAATAATATACAGCGTGTAACAGAAAGGGTATAATCATATGGAATACTGTGGTACGGACCATCAAACTGAACAACTTTCTCTACGGGACCACCATCGAAATCGTAAAAAAAATAATCAGCTGTCCTATACAAAATTTCAATACCTACTCGACCCAAATGTATGGGGCAGCTGATTATTTTTTTACGATTTCGATGGTGGTCCCATAGCGAGAGTTGTTCAATTTGATGGTCCGTACCATAGTATTCCATATGATTATACCCTTTCTGTTACACGCTGTATATTATATAATTTTAATATTATAGGAAATTTGAATGTTACGCGAGTTACAGAAAAGTTAAAAAGGAATCGACTGTCTTGGTATGGGCATGTGATGAGGAGGGACGAATCGCATGTGACTAAAAGAGTGATGAATATAAATGTTAATGGATGGAGAGGGAGAGGAAGACCAAGGAAACGATGGATGAATTGTTTGAAGAATGATATTATAATAGTAAAATTAATTCATGAAAAGTATTTGTGTAGGATACTACAACTAAAAAGGGTTAAATAAATAATAAAAACACTGAAAAAGTCCAAAATAACTTTACTATCGGAAGTCGGTGGCAAAAAAGTCAACGAAACAAAGACAGACACACCTATGGTAAACTACATTCAATTAATCACTACATAGTATAAAACAAAGTCGCTGCCCGCTGTCTGTCCCTATGTATGCTTAGATCTTTAAAACTACGCAACGGATTTTGATGCGGTTTTTTTAAATAGATAGAGTGATTCAAGTGGAAGGTTTATATGTATAACATTGCACCCGTGCGAAGCCGGGGTGGGTCGCTAGTAATTGTTATATGAGCAGCGTCGTATGAATTTGCATCTAAAACCATGTTTTTTCATGTACAATACTCGTATTTTACACAAGATTATATGCCTCTATTTTATTACCTACTCAATGCGATGTACAGTGAATTGTTAATAATTAATCATATTATTTTAGTGCGTACTTAAAACTGTGAAGTAGGTACTACTGGAGTTCTTGGGTAAATATTAACAGCCGCCGTCGATCTTCAAGGTTAAGCCGCGCTTGCCTAGGTTGGTCCGAGGATGGGTGACCATCCATTACATAAACCGAGTTTCTTCCGTGCCTCGGAACCGTCGCGTCGCTGTCGCCGTCGATCAACGCATCATCCGAGGTCGTGAAATGGACGTACGAACTACGACGTGATATTTTGCTACCTTAGGTTCTCGAATCCAAATTGAAAAACTTTTTTGCAAAAAAATAACCGAATTCCAAAACAAAACACAAAAAACTGGAAAGTAACTTTACTTTCGGGAGCCGAAGTCAATGAAACAAACAAAAGTCAAAATCGATTAATAAAGTAAACTTAGTTGTTAGTCAAAGTCGGTATTTTTTTTTTCGTTTTTTAGTTCTGGTATCTCACGCAAATCATTCTCAAGTCAAATTCAAATCACTTGTGGTCCGGCTGTTTGTGTATGTGAGTTTAAAAGTTTGTAAAAGCACCCACGATACAGGAGAAATTCCTAGTGTGCAAAGTATTATTAAAAAAAAAGAAAAAAGTATTACATTGGAACTAGAAAATATTAGCACATCACCCACATAGAAGAAGAAGGAAATATGCATATTATATAGGAAATACAGGGTGTAACAGAACCCTTCACGAAGCCGTCAACCAAGCGTTATGTTCAAATTAAGTAACTTTACGCAAGAATTATTGCTGGCTGGGAAACGACTTTTTTTTAGGGTGAATATACACGTTCTACGAGGACTCGATGTAACGCCCTCAAAATATTATGCTGATAAATTGATTGAATAGTACGGGGTTCGTGGAGGTGTTTAAATTAAAAATCTAACATTAAAGAAATCTATTTATAAAAAAACTTGTGCAAAAATTTGATTTTTTCCCTAAATATCTCCGTAACTAGAAGGTTCCCAGGTATGGTATAGAACAAAAAAATGATCGCAATGATGGGGAGAACAAGTGCGTTTCGGCTTCGTTAAGGGTCTTGTTACACCCTTTATTGGGACCTCATAAAGTACCTAAGCAAAGTTAATAGTAGTTTTAAGGGACCACCGCGCGAGCTTCCTATACCAAATGAAAAAAGAACCACTAAAATCGGATCAGTAATCACGGAGAAATCGGGGAACATACAAAAAAAAAAGATGCTGTTGAAATACATGACCTCCTCCTTTTTTAGAAGTCGGTTAGCGGCCACAAATTACTCAGCCCCTAAAACTTAAAATTAAATCAATATTTTAATGATTAACCCCAAAAGTGTAGCACATGACCCTTCCAAACATCGCAGGCTCTGGAACTCAGCCAAGAAGCTATGGGGGCTTCAAAAATGAGGCCAAATCAATAAGGTTCATAGCAGTTCAGTTCTGGATAGCAACCGTGCCTAGTGGCCTTCTGTAGGTAAAGTTCATTGGACCCTCAAGTGATCGATAAAATTCGAAAACGAACTCATTTTTTTTTAAAGTAAATTATTGCGGGTTCTCAAAAACATAAAGTTTAAGACTCGAAACTCTCCAGGGTACGTATGGCGCTGGTAAGCTGTTTATTAAAATAAGTATCACGATTTGTGGCGGTATTTTAGGGTGAGGCCAAACGAGCGTAATGCATTGCACCCGTGCGAAGCTGGGGCGGGTCGCTAGTACGTAATAAAATAAACTTTTTATGAAGTTATTGGTACTATAAAGTATAATCAAATAGAATTATTGACATGACCTTACTCGACAGTGGCGACATTTGGTGAGCTCAAAAACGATAGCCCTCATTGTATCAGCAAACAATTCATCTTGCGTCGCCGTGTGGCACAAACAGGACTTTACTATGAAACCGAATGCAGCGTAAATTCCGCAACTCATTTGACGCGACTTACAGTTCAAAAAATTGCGATTTTTGGCCTCAGCTTTTATGTGTACCGGGTGAATTCATATAATAATTCTGGTACCTGCAACAAGTTCTCATTTCAATTATTGTCGGCCGAGCCACTGAGTACCTGTATCGACTGTCAAAGATCTACAAATGACAGCCGGGACCAACGGCTTCGTGCTTTCCGAGATACGGAGAAAACTCGTTATGTAATGGGTGGTCGCCCATCCACGGCGAACCCAGGCAAGCGCGGCTCAACCATCGAGCGGCTATTTAGTCACGAGGTTCTACACGTTTGACGGTGCGTATAAACTTTAAAAGTGTCACAATTCTATGTTGAAGCCTCGTTTACACTACGTCTGGCCAAAATCTACTCGTTCAAGCAACACGCGTGTGGCCACAGCGCCTGCGGAAAAAATAAATAATTGAATTTGCTTGAGCAGTTTCGCAAGTTTAATTCCGAACTTCCGATTGATTTTGCACCTTGTATTCCGATTTCGGTTCCGATAAATTTTCATTTTTAACACCCTGTGTGTAATAAAATGCTTGCAGATTTTTTAGCAGTTGACGGTATTTCCATAATAGGTTTTAATTTTAAATACATATAAACACGAGCAAAAGTAACATGTCACCGAGAGAGAAAAAATTATAATCTTAGCAAAGTTACCAGTACATAAAAACTAGTCCTAAATATATAAATGTTACCATTGCAAACAAAACTCTTATGTTTCAATTATTCTTAAACAACCTGATAATAAGAATACAACTGTTGAATAATGTGTATAATTTTATTTTATTAAACTTATTGCCATTAATTAACACATCTCTCTTTTGCCTACGTCTCTGATGCCGGTTCCGATACTGGTCCCGATTTCGATTCCAGTTTCCGTTCCGACAAACTAAATTTAAAAACTCCGCTTCCAAATTCACATCCATAACGTCCCACTGAAACTGCGACTGCGACTGTACTCACTCGAAGGTAACAAACGACGTGCGTGCATTTAGCTTGACACACTCTCAACCGATGCATTTTCTACCTCAGCAAGCAGCCCCCCCATTTTGACATGACTTTAAATTGAAAGCCTTCTTTCAATCTTCATGTTTTTAACACTCAATTTTCTTTTTTACAGAATCCAAAATGTCTTCGGAAAAGATTCTTCACGATGACAACGGGTCTTCTTCAGGTTCCATAAGGTCTGAAGACAGTGATTCTACACCAGAAAGTGCCACGGACTCGCTAAATAGTTTATACCATCTTAAGACCACAGAAAGTACTTGTGTGGAGGGTTGTATAGAGGAGACGAAATGTGAGGGCAATAAGAAGCGGGGGACTTGTTGCAGTAAGTAGACTTTTTAATCATTTTGAAGTTGCATTTGCAAACGCGACCGCAACCACTAATGTGCATCGATGACAGTTATTTGTCAACCATATGTATGCAGGGTGGAAAGGTCACCGACACTAAAACGGTTACCGCGAACTGAGTACATCATTTTACATGCCCCCTCCCCCCGTAAATTAAAAAAAAGGGGCTGATTTTTTTTTTAATAGGGAGGTCACTCCCTATGAAAAATTTCTATGTGGAGGGGATCAAATGAAAAGTAAAAAATTTGGCTTATCTATCAACATTGAATGTATAAATGTGTCCGTGCCATTAACTGTTGAGGAGTTCTGTTGTGAGAAGGCGATCCTGGCTTCCGGAACAAGTCATGTCTGTCATAAAAATGTATTGTCACCAGAACCAAAAGTGTGTGCAAAATATCAGCTCAATCGGTGGGCAGGAACTGGTTTGAAATCCAGTTGCAAGATTAGATAACTAAATACTAAATAACAAGACAAATTAATTAAATAAAAGCTTATAATAATAAATCCGGTCGTTCTGTTAGCTTCAGTCAAGAGACGGGCTCCATTTGACACACAGATACACACACACAGAAAGATACACAAACACACCCATATTACAAATGCGGTACTTAAATCTTTCATTATGTTGTTGTTATATATCCTTTTTTGTTAGGTTATACATAGTTAGACTTTGGCTTAATCATTGTAGTGAAACTTGTTAGGGGGCACTGTTTGCCGAGATACAGGATCCGTCCTAGTTCGGCAACAGAGGATTCCATTTTAAAAACTTGTATGCTAAGCGTATCAAGTCGTCTAATATGTTTTTGTTATAATTTTTAGGGCGAAATAAAAAAAAAATAATTTACGCGGCATTAATCTGAACGTTAATATGCTGTACAACTTTGAGATCACGTGACAGTTCCATACTGCTTTTATTTTTCACTGTGTGAACATTTAATACTAACATTAGGTTAAATTATTCTACTAACACTATATGGATTTTTGTCTGAAATAAAATATTTGAATTTGAATTGGGTTATCGATGTGTGATGCCAACTTTTTATCGTAAAACATCGTGCGCCATGTGAACCCGTTGCCTAGTCGTGGCTTGCTCGCTACTCACCCGCAGAGAGCATGTTCACAAAAGTTTGCCTGACCTGGGGATCAATCTCAGGACTACAAATGTTCAGCAGTCGCGCTTGCTACCACTAAACTAATGAGGCAATGGGGCAAATCGCGCGTAAATTCACCGCTAGAGGCGTTCGTGTAGAGCAGGGATCCCCAAACTATTTTGGACAAGTGACCCCTTTTCCAAAATGAACTGTTACCTCAGACCCCCATGGCCAAATTACCTACTTTTAAGATCAACCCCCTTATTCATAATGGTCCGCTAACTTAAAACAGCTGCTACAGTGTGTTATTTTTCATTCTGACTTAGGTCAATAGAAGAAGACAGAGTGAGAATTAGCAATGCTTTAAGTTAGCAGACTATTATGAATAAGGGGGCCTATCTTTAGTTTTTTCCTATTGACACAAAATACCTAGGTACTAAGGTACCAATTGGAAAACTTTGCACTTGGTTAAGTGAGTAAAATTGACTTCATTTTCGTATCAAAATTTAACAAAATAAAAAGACATACAATTCAGTAAATATCAAGTTTAATTTATAACGATTATTACAAATTAGGTACTTAAAGAATTTTAAGTAGGTAGGAAATTATATTTAAAAAAGTATTAATTCGCAAAGAGAAAATAAAACATTCAGTGTGATGGATGAACCTGGTGACTATCTACCAATCTAGCTACATCCGGTTCAATATTGGTGAGTTGCAGCCTTAAATCTCCACGTTCGTTGATTTTCAAACGGTTTCTTTGTTTCGTCAAAATGTTTGTTACCACACTGAAGCTTTTTTCAACTAGGTATGATGATGGAAAAGCGATAAGGTATTTTTCAGCAATGTTCCACAATGTAGGATACTGTGTTTCAATGTTGCGTTGCAACCAGAACTTCTGATAGCCTTGGTTGAACTTCTGCTTAAGCTCTTCGTCTGTGCTGATGGTAATCAACTCTTCTTGCATTATCACATTGGCTTCTTCTATGGCTGTGGTATTGTACGGATTTATTATCCATTGAGGAATTTGTAAATTTAAAAGATCCTCAAACCTCTCCGTAAAATCCTTGTGTAATGCGTCCAAGTGAGTGACATATAATAAAATGTCATCATCTTGAAGCGTTTCTGGTAATTTTGACAAATGCAGAAACTGCGAATATTCTTTTCTGCCTAAATTTTGTTTATAAAGGATTAGTTTACCCACGAAGGCCGATATTATTGATTTTGTTTTAATCAAGTTAAGATCGTCACCCTGCAGCTGCAAATTAACTTTGTTGAACATTCCAAAGATATCAGTCAAGTAATAAATATCTGTTTTACAATTGTTCAGATTTTCTTTCAAATTCGGATCTTTTTCTTGTAAAAACTCCAACACAGATTCAAAAACGGCTGAAAATCTTTCTAAGCAAGAGCCTCTTGATAGCCAGCGAACTTCAGTGTGAAGAAGTAATCGAGTAAAGACTTCGTCGTTTTCCTCACATAGCTGAGCAAATAACCGAGAGTTCAAAGAATTGCTTCGAATCTTGTTGATAGCATTTATTACATATTGTAAAGACTTATGCAATCTAGGACTCAGCTTTTTTGCTACTAAATGCTGCCTGTGAATCACGCAGTGAATGACCAGTACATCAGGCAGTTGTCGCTTTAAGTGAGCTATAAAACCACGATGACGACCAACCATAGACGGTGCACCATCAGTCGCAACAGAAACAATGTTCTTCCATGGAATAGCTTTGTCAGTAAAAAAATGTTCCACGGCCTGAAAAATTGATTCTCCTCTGGTATCAGTCTCTAAATATGTAGCAAAAAGCAGTTCTTGGCACATATTTTCATCTTTGATATATCGAACATATCCTAACAACAGAGCTTCATTGCCGGGTAATGTAGACTCGTCCAACTGGAGAGAGAATCTGTTGGTCTGTAAGAACTTGCATAAAATGTTTTCCACATCGCGTCCCATCTCGTCTATGCGTCTCTGAACGGTGTTATTGCTCAAAGGTATTCTCTTTAAAATATCATGTGCGGGTTTGTGCAATACATTGTTAAGGACCTCCGCAATGGCTGGTAAGATAAGCTGCTCTCCAATTGTGTGGGGTTTCCCCGACTTCGCTATTAGTAAAGATATATTATAGGACGCTCGTAAACCATCATCGTCTTTAATAGATGATGACGCAAACATCGATCTTATGGATGGCCTTTTGTCTAGTTTTTCTTTAAGTGCTTGAAAAAATGTCAAGGGCTTACTTTTTTTGTCAGCATGTACTCTCGATAAGTGGTCATCCATTTTTGAAGGCTTCATGGCATCGTTACTGAATACTTTTTCACATATGAGACACATCGGCAAGTGTTGATTTGATGGAGATGCAATAAATCCGAACTTCAAGTAGTCCAAACTGTATTGTCTGCATTTTTTTTTCGTGTCCGCCATCATAAAACTCTCAGTAATCCTGCAAATAAAAAAATAAGAAACTAAGTACCTAAATTAAAAACAATACCTAATAAACTGTTAAATTTACTGGTAAATTTTTACAATTGAAACAACTGAGGCAACTGCAAACTGTTGCAAACAATCTACAAATAGCTCAACTGATCACTATCACACAGTGTGCAGTGGGGCAATGCTGATGCGCTGTGCCGGATAAAAACTGTTTGGTACTTACCCTGTTAATTTTTCATAAACTGCAGATATTGTGTGGTTACGCTATTAACTCGCGTAGGGAGCTCAGCATTTTGTAAATTCTTTTTCAGTCACTTTACTTCACTTAATTTAGCTATGTAATAACTTTGTAATCTCTTGAAATAAATGAGTACTTATATGAGTTATTATCGTTCAAGCTCCAACGAATTTCAAAACGCAAATGAACTTTCAACCTAAGTGCAACCTCGTTAAATAGTAAAATATCAGGAACATGTTTGGACTTGCAACTTGATCATGAATTCGTTCGTGTTAAATCGCGCAAGCGTCAAATAGAGAGCAAGTCAAAACGCGCCTGAAAGACGTACGCTCGAACTCATTATCTTGCACAAACTTGTCCACACTGACTTGCCGAGTTTTTCATCTTGTACGAACTTGAGGCTTTATATTACTACAACAATGCTATTTCCTACATAAATATTAATTATTCTTAGTACACGTAACACAACATAAACAATACAGTACCTACCTACCTATCTTGAAAGTTTTAAATAAGAACTTGTGTTAATTTAATAGGGGTCGATTTTTAGACCTCGTCGACCCCCATAATCAGTTTTCGTTTATGTCGACCCCTAGGAAACCGATATCGACCCCAAGGGGTCGATATCGACCACTTTGGGAATCCCTGGTGTAGAGTAAGGTCTTTAGAAATCTCGGATGTCTTAAAGTGTTCGTGCGTTGCGTGCTTTTTTATTAGGTATTTTTACTATTAAATGAGCCGTTCTTGATTAATCATGACTTGAAGATTTGAAGCAGCAGGTTAGGATCTAATTTGTTAGTACTTGGAGGTAGAATGATTGCATTGCATGATGCATGATAATTTTAGCGAAAATATTGTAAACATGTATCTGAAGTTTACACTATGTTGTTGTACGTAAAAAATAAGCTTTTTATGAAGTTATTGGAACTTTATAGTGTAAAACAGAATGACAGGACCTTAGTCGTCAATGGCGCCATCTGGTAAGCTCAAAAATGATACGGACCCTTCATTACATATTTTACTAGTCAAAAGAAAGAGTTGCTGAAAGACATCTATATGAAAACTTTAGTCTTTTATTCTACCTACCACTAAATGCAAGTCAAACCGTAATAGAAAAACAAAACCTAAACAAATTAAAACTCCAAACTTCCTCATCCCATCTTCGGCAGTCAATAGACGAACTTATTCCATTTTTAATCTATGCATTGACAAATATGTACATCGTTCGCATTCAGCCTAGTTACGTCTTTGACAATGTGTGTCCTAGGGTTTCAATTACATATTTAGTGTTGCCATCATGTTTTGCATACTAAAAGAGATGGCAGAGATAGAATCGTGCGTAAAATTATAAATGCGAAAGTATTTTTTTTTTGTTTGTTACCTTTTTAAGCCTAAACTACTAAACAGATCATCCTGAAATTTTGCATATACGTTGTCATCTTGACAGAAACGGACATAGAGTACCTTTCATCTCGAAAAAAAGTACTGTTCTCGAGGAAAACAATTAACAATAACGTTCTTATGGGTAATAGCAGGCACCACGCGACTTTCGAATCATGATTGAATAATAATTATATTATTATAGAAACTTTAGTAGTGCGAATTGATTGTCAAATTCCAAATTAACGTGATCGAAGCCGCGGGAAAAAGCTAGTATTTAAATATAGTTTCTGTACTATCTATGGAGCTACAGGATTATAGTTATGATAAGATCAGGCTGTAATCTAACCTCTAGATTAAATTAGATGTTTCACTTGTGATTTTGAAGGATTGGAGGCCAATTGCTTGCATCCTGTGCAGTATCCTTAATGCGAAGGAACTGGGTCAATGCAGGTTGGTGTGTGACACAATTTGCGAATGTTTGGTCCTAGGACACAACAGCCGTATGAAATTCGCGCGCGCGCCTTTGACATACCAGCTGTTATTCGCGTGACACCGTTCTGTCCCATTACTATCGTACCGTGCAACAGAGGGTAGGCAGAGCACACGCGCGCGTGACGCGCGAATTTCATACGGCTGTCGTGATATTGTGAATTTGTGAATGAGTATATGTATAACAAAATGTTTATTTCGGAAAGTTGTTTGTTATGATGAGTACAATCGCGTGTATAAGTATCGGTCACTAATTACCAGTCACCCTATATACCTATGCCGCAGTTTTGTTACAATGGTTCCCTTCACCAGTAAGGGAGTAGTGGTTTATGAATGATTGCTATGTTTTTCTACAGCTCTGTATTTGGTTATGTTATCATTAGGACAGAGGGCCTAAAATAGCCACTTCATCATCATCGTGATCAATTCAGCCGAGAGACGTCCACTGCTGGACATAGGCCTCCCCCAAGTGTCGCCACACAGACCGGTCCCGTGCGACTCGCATCCAGCGGATCCCCGCAACCTTCACCAGGTCATCGGTCCACCTAGTGGGATGCTTTCCAACGCAGCGTCTTCCGGTTCGCGGGCGCCACTCCAGAACTACCCACTAATAATAAACTACACTAATAATAATAGCCACTTAGCATAATCATATGACAATAGGATGAATAAGTCTTTGAATTGTCATTTTACGAATTGTAACGTAATTCATATATCATATTCAGCACTACTGTTAGATCAAAGGATATATTGACTATAAAGGTACTGCTCCTATTTCTTGATTTTCAGCCTGTTTCCTGACATACTAGTCTTACTAACGGGTATACTGTGTTACCCAGTAACTGTGTTATAGAGGTCAGATAGGCAGTCGCTCCATGTAAAATACTGGTATTCAACTGCATCCGGTTAGACTGAAAGCCGACCCCAACATACATTGAGAAAAAACTCACTCGCTTGGCAGATTATGATTCATTTAAACACCGAAACCAAAAAAGTAACCCTATACCGCTCTTAAACTAATCACTTATTCAAATTCATTCCATACCACAATGACAAAAGGACACTGCACATCTTCAAAAACAGTTTCCCATTATTATGAAAATGTAACTTTGCCAAGTACTGTCTACGTCACGTCGATTCTTAAAGGTGTTACCACGTCATGGATATGACGTAACACGTGGTTTAAAAGGATATTGAGGTCAGGATACTATTAATCTTTACTGATTAGCCATTAAGGAAAACCTCTGTCGTCCAAGCAAAGAATAAAACAGAAGTTTGGTTTAATACAACGAGCGAAAACGCACGCTTAGAGACGCTTCACGTACAGCGAGTGCAAGAGTACAAGTTTTTAATGTTATAACTAACTAGCGACCCGCCCCGGCTTCGCACGGGTGCTACAGAATGCTTCTTTGACGGCGTTTTGAAGGTCCGTTTACACCTTGTATACTCAAGTCAGGAACTGGGCATATGATTCCTCGAAATGTATAAAACCAGTGTCGCATGCAACCATAGATATAATAAACAATGTTTTTATACAGGGTGTAACAAGACTCTTAACGAAGCCGTCAACCAAGCATTATGTACGGTGGACTGCATCAACTGGGTACCCCATTTGTATGAAAGCTTTAATACAACTGGGGTACCCAATTGATGTAGCCGACTGTACTAAGTGACTTTACCTACGCCAAAATTATTGCTGGGAAACGACTTTTTTTTTGGGGCGAAAAATCACGTTTTACGGTAGGACTCAATGTAACGCACTCAAAACATTGTGCTATAGGATGGATTGAATAGTACGGGGGTCGTGGAGGTGTTTAAAGTAAAAATCTTACATTACATTCGGTGAAAAAGTTGGGACGTTGACCCCCGATATCTCCGTATCTAGAAGGTTCCCAGGTATGGTTTAAAACAAAAAATGATCGCAATGACGGGGAGAACAAGTGCCTTTCGGCTGTTATGAATAGGTGTTTAGGTGTGGAATTAATATACTTTAGTCAAATAAGATCACAATAGTTTTATTTGCACGACCATGACAAGAGAGATAAAAAAGAACACGGTAAAAGTGAAAGACACATAAGTACCAAAAACAATCATCATAGAGTCGATAAAGAGGTTTCGTTCACAAAGTCCAACACTACCCCTTGAACTAAACGTATGCATCAATTTTAATTAAATCACAACACTACCCCTTAAACTTTTGTCTTAGATAAAAACAAACGTTACTCATATAAATGTAACATCTAACATCTTAAATAATATTTTATTGTTTTAAGAAATGTTACATCACATATTAATAAATAAGAATAACAATATTACACTGTTATAAGATGTACAATGAATAAAAATATTAAACCGATAAAAGAGACAAAGAGAACTTAACATGTTTCTCTTTAGTTAACGGTTTAGTAAGCAAGTCAGCTACCATGTCACCAGTAGGCATATAACAGATATCAATAAATTTATTATTTACAATATCCCTTATAAAATGATGTCTAATATCTATATGTTTGGTACGGGCATGAAACATTGAATTAGAGCATAGTTTTTGTGCTGACTGATTATCATTGTACAAATTTATCTTACAATTAACTTGAAAGCATTCAATCAAAAAAGTACGTAAAAACAACGCTTCTTTGCAAGCATCTGAAATAGCCATGTATTCTGCTTCAGTACTTGAGAGAGCCACAGTCCTCTGCTTACGGCTTTCCCAAGATATAACAGAATCGCCTAATTTAAATATATATCCTGTGTATGACCGACGATCTACCTCATTAGATGCCCAATCAGCATCTGTGTAGCCATTTATGATCAATCCGCCCTTAACATACTTAAGAAAGTAATGACTTGTACCTTTGAGGTATCGCAGGACCCTTTTCGCCGCTTTCCAATGAGTTTCATCGAAACATTCATTAAATTGGCTCAAAAAACTTACAGCATGCGAGATGTCTGGTCTGGAACACACCGAAATATACATTAAGCAACCTATGAGATTTCTGTAGTCGAGACGAGTATCCTTGACTTCACTTTTCTTTAGTTTCGATCCAGCTTCCATAGGGGTTGGAGACGGCTTGCATTCAGTCATATTAAATTTACGTAGAACAGTTTCAATGTAATGTGACTGATTTAAAGTAATCGATTCTTTATTCCTGCGTACGCACATGCCCAATATTTGATGAGCTGGACCCAAATCTTTCATCTCAAACTCTGACATGAGTTTTTCTTTCACCATATCTCTTTCTCTGGATATCGATGAAGAGAATAACATTATGTCGTCGACATAAAGGGCAACTATAACCATTTCCCTCTTTTGTCCTTTATAATAGACACATGGTTCTGAAGGCATTCTATTGAAATGGAGTTTATTTATTAACACTCCGTTAATTTTTTCATACCATGATTTTGCAGCCTGTTTTAATCCATAAACGGCTTTATCCAACTTATACACCTTATGTTCTTGTCCTATCTTAACAAATCCTTCTGGTTGTTCCATTAGCACATGCTCTTTTAGATCACCGTTCAAAAAAGCTGTTTTGACGTCTAGGTGATTTATTTCCAGATCATATTCTGCAGCTAGTGCTAACAACAAACGGATAGTAGAGTAACGGACAACAGGTGAAAAAGTTTCATAGTAGTCAATGCCATACCTTTGAGTAAATCCTTTGGCAACCAGCCGTGCCTTGTATTTTAGGAGACTTCCATCTAAGTTCCTTTTTCTTTTAAAGATCCATTTGCATTTTACTGCTTTGTGATCTTTAGGTAGATCCACAAGGTGCCAGACTTTATTGGTATTAAAGGATTTATACTCATCTTCCATGGCTTCCTTCCATTCTTTAGCTTCATTTCCACCAAGTGCCTCCTTAACAGTCTCCGGGTCTCCAAGATCCCTGTACTGCTGAGCTACCAGTTGTGCAGATAGATTTTCCTCTACAGCATCAGTGAAGTCTGTAATTGTCGAGTCTTCACTTGAACTCCCTGGAATATAGGTTTCATCCGATGAGTTATCTGCTTCAGATGAACTACCACTGTCATTGATACTAAATACTGTGTCCCTGTTCCTATTTCTGACATCAGAATTACAATTTTCAGAGACATCCTGTGCACTTTCATTCCCAGTGTTGTCGCCTGCCCTACATGTCGGTTCTGTACGAGAAACAACATGAACCACATGTTTAGTATCATCATCTGACAGATCCTTCTCCCAAAAACAATCTTCTAAAAAGCTCACATGGTGTGCTTTAATGCAATGCCCAAGGTTCTCAGGATCCATAAGTTTATAACCCTTTGTATCGTTACAGTAACCGACAAATATATATTTCTTTGCCTTCGAATCAAGTTTCTTGTGATTTGAAGTCAAAGCATAAGTCAAGCAACCAAATGTACGAAGGTGACTTACATCGGTCTTTGTATTAGTCCATTTCTCCAGTGGTGTCATGCCCATGACAGCTTTTGTAGGTGAGCGGTTCTTCAGATACACTGAAGTGTTTACGGCCTCTGCCCAAAAACGTTTGTCAAGACCAGCATCTTCTAGCATACAGCGAGCTTTGTCCATGATGGTACGATTTGCTCTTTCTGCCACACCATTCTGTTGACTACAATGCGGGACAGTCGTTTGGTGCTGGATTCCTTGCTGCTGCAGAAACTCCTGAAAATGTTTATTGATATATTCACCACCATTGTCACTACGAATAGTTTTTATTTTCTTATCAGTTTCATTTTCAACAAGCTTTTTAAATATTTTGAATTTTTCAAAAACTTCACCTTTTGTTTTTAAAAAATAAACAAATGTTTTTCTTGAACAGTCGTCAATGAAAGTAAGAAAATAACAAGCACCACCAAATGACTTCTCTAGCATTGGACCACATAAATCTGTATGTATTAAACCTAAAATCTTCTTAGACCTACTGTGAGAAACTTTTGGAAAAGATAATTTTGTAAGTTTTCCTTTAATACAGGCAATACATGATTGAAAACAAGTACTATCATAATTCATACCAATGACCATACCTTGTCTCATGACATTCATGCTCCTAGAGTTGAGGTGCCCCAGCCTGCGATGCCATACTTCTTGTGACACCAAGCTGCTCTGCTCTTGCTCTGACACATCACAGTCCAGTATTGATTTACTGCTGCTGTCAGAGACCATGCATTGAGGCTGTACTTCGACATCAGCTCTACTGCTATTCCCTATAGAATCTAATTGAAAAATACCATTCACATAACTAGCAGTAGCAATGGTTTCATGCCCGTCCATTATCCTACAGGTTTTAGAATTAAAATTGACTTTATAACCTTTTCTTGTTAACTCACTGACTGATAAAAGGTTAGTTGACAGTTGAGGAACCAAATAAACATTAGTTATTGTTGTAAAACCGCTGTCTAACTCAATTCTAACTTTACCTAATCCTGCAGTACATAATTGTTCACCATTTGCAATGTTCACAGAGAGTTTTTTGATTGATTTCAACTCTGACATAATACTCTTGTTGTTGCACATATGGTTGGTTGCACCAGAGTCCACATACCAGACATCATTCTTGAGATTAACCGACAATGCTGACAATAACACCTTCTTCTTGTCCTTGACATTACTCACTGGAGTCGTAGAAGCAGCAGCATTCTTAGGGCAATTCTTCTTTGTGTGTCCTGGCTTCTTACATCGATAACATTTCATCTTCTTGGTAGTAGACAAAGCCGATGCAGACTCTGATTTCTCATCTCTCCTATGAAACTCTTGTAATAACTTGTTTTTTACAGTGTCACTGACAAGTTTGTCACTTGTGTTCTCTAACGCCATGATGAGCGGGTCGTAATCTGGTGTGAGTCCGCTCAACATGATGACAGCTATGAAGTCATCGTCTAGTGGAGAACCTATGTCATGCAATTGTTGTGAAATATCCGTTATTTTCGTTATGTAAGCCTCCATGTTACAAGCACTCTCTTCGAGCTTAGTTCCAAAAAGCAACCGCAGTAATCCTAAGCGTCTGCACAGACCCTTGTCCTCATACGCCTTTTGTAGATTTGTCCAGGCTTCATAAGCTGATTTTGCGTTACGCACAAGCGAGAAAGCATTGGGATGTACAGAAAGACAAATTTTTGCAAGCGCGCGCTGATTTTTTCTTACATCTTTGCTTCCGTCGGTGGACTCGATACATTCGAGTAGGTCCTCGTGCATTAGGAGCATTTTCATTGAAAACTTCCAATTATTATAGTTTTCCGCCCCCTTCAGCCTTTCTATAGGAATTCCAGTGTGGTTGGCTTCGCTGGTCATGTTTTTCTTCTAATATTGTCACCAAAGAAAATTTTTTTTTTTGTATTTTGCTTATTTTCTTACGAAAAATAACTTTCCTTATTTGAGTAGGTGCATGGGCGCATAACCTGTTATGAATAGGTGTTTAGGTGTGGAATTAATATACTTTAGTCAAATAAGATCACAATAGTTTTATTTGCACGACCATGACAAGAGAGATAAAAAAGAACACGGTAAAAGTGAAAGACACATAAGTACCAAAAACAATCATCATAGAGTCGATAAAGAGGTTTCGTTCACAAAGTCCAACATCGGCTTCGTTAAGGGTCTTAATTGTTACGCCCATTATTTCTATGCATAAGTCAACTACCAGTCGTAAGTGCGTTTTCACTCGCTGTACGTATGGATCTATGTGAGCGTGCCGTTTCGTTCGTGGAATTAGACCTAGCCTTCTGTTCTTTTTTGTCCTCTCTAGGCTTGTAATAGGATGGGTAACATTACCATACAATGGTGTATCAGATTTGAATCAGCTGTAAGTTGTGTGTGGATGATCTAATGGAATTGGTTTGGTAACCTTGAACTCAACTTGGTTATAGTTGTGGATGGTCATGAATTCTAGTTTATAGGATCTGTCAAACCAGTAGGTATGGACTAATTGGAGACGTAGCACTGGACACTGGGTTCTAATAGATCATCATCATTCTCTTGCCCATATGGCAATTTATTTGTGGTCGGCGCTGCATGTCTTCTTCTTCCATACTTCTCTATTACTCGTCATCTCAGCAGTCACCTCCTCTCTTGCCATATCATCCTTCACACAGTCCATCCATCGTTTCTCTGGTCTTCCTCTACTCTTATAGCCATCCACAGGACTATAACAGATACTAATTAATGAAGTATCTGATCTTATCCATTATTAATTTATTTTCTTTCTAATTTGTCTGTACCGTTCATCAGTTCCTTAAGAGGGGGTCGTAGCTTTAGGTACATCAATGTTAAGATTTATGATAAGTAACCAATGGAACTATCCATTGAATAGGGTAATATGCAACAAATACAAAACCTTTTTTATTTCTTAAAAATGCCTAGTATTGCCCCAAAAAAACATTGTGGTATACTTGTTTAATTCTCTAATACAACACTTATTTTACAGTTTAATGTTTTATGTAGCGTGTTTTTGGTGAAACGGAACGCAAACACAAAACGCATCGATTCCGGTAGTGACGTCAAATGATATGTGTCGAAAAACACTTTTAGTTGAAAAGTACTTAAAGTTTCACTAAGATTTTACTATAATATTGTTATTGCAATTTTTGCTTTAATAAAGCACTTACAATATAGTAAAACTATTCTATTAACGGCAAAAATTAGATTTAAACAAGGCAGATAGAGATAAGTGACATCAAATGCTATGACATGAATGGCCGTGATAGTCATGGACGTTTGAACTGTCGTAGAAAATTGTTGGAGTTTATTTTTATTTTTTTTGTGCGACAAGCAGTAGCTGAAATTAACTTTTAATTATTTTCTTGGGTTGATAGTACTGCATTATATTGATTTAAGTGAAAAAAAAATTACATACATATTCCCTATTCCGAGATCCCTACGAGTCTCGGAAAGACGGAAGACGGAAACACGTTAAGCCGTTGATCCCGGCTGTAATTCCGAGACATTTGGCTTTCGATACGGGCATTTAGAAACCTGAAAGTCTAACCAGGCTTACCAAGGAGCATCGTGTTACCAAGCCAATAGGTTGCGACGGACACGGAGTCATTCCCTGAACAAGTCACTTTTTAAACAAAAAGAAACATTTTGTTTGATACGTATTATATGTTTATTGCACAGCTGCTCCAAAAATGCCCAGGGGGCAAATTGCCGAGCAGAAATGAAATCGGTTCATCCGTTCGAGAGATATAATGTCATAGAGTTCATAGACAAACACACGTATCCACAGATACACACGTTAAATAACAACCCTTTTTTTGGTAGGAGGATAAAAATGCTGGTGTTTAGCTGCATGCGGTAAAGCTGGAAGCCGACCCCAAATAGCTGGGAAAAGGCTAGGCAGATGAATAGATTAGAAGATACGACGAATACATTATATAGCTGTATAATTCTCACATAATCAAAAGGCCTGCCGAGGTCATACCACTCAATGTGCACATCATTATGAATAAAGAATTGACAGTTACACAACTGGATATATGATTATTAACTGCCTCTTTGGTCTAGTGGTCGCAACCGCTACTGCTGAGCATGAGGTCCTTGGTTCCTTGGTCGGGCAAAGATTATTGCCTCTTCCTACAGGCGTGAAGTTATTACACCATCTTACATCTAAACAAATAAATAAAAATGTCTGTTTGTGTGAACTGAATCTTTATTTACGTTCTAAAATCTATATACAGCGTGTAACAGAAAGGGTATAATCATATGGAATACTATGGTACAGACCATCAAACTGAACAACTTTCTCTATGGGACCACCATCGAAATCGTAAAAAAATAATCAGCTGTCCTATACAAAATTTCAATACCTACTCGACCCAAATGTATGGGACAGGTGATTATTTTTTTACGATTTCGATGGTGGTCCCATAGAGAAAGTTGTTCAGTTTGATGGTCCGTACCACAGTATTCCATATGATTATACCCTTTCTGTTACACGTTGTATACATTAAAATTTATAAATTAAAATAACCTAAAGTAACTAACTTATTAATAAAATTAAAAAATAGCGTAATCTGTTTGTTATTTCATAATAACAGCTTTTTAATGAAAGTATATTTTATGTAGGGTACTTAAAACATTTTTGTCTGATTATCTGTTTGTTCCAGTTTATCTCCGAAACGCCTGGACCGATTTTGACGAGACTTTTACTAGCATATAGCTGATGTTATAGGGAGTAACTTAGGTAGCTTTTGTTTTAGAAAAAGGATTAGGGTTCTGTTCAAAAAACATTAAAACACAAAATCCGATTCAAATGGGAAGTACTTAATATTTTTATAATAACTTCACGCGGACGAAGATCCCTGGCAACAACTAGCTCACAAATATATAATTAAGCCACTACCTAGCTATCTTCCTTCATCTAAAACTTATATCATTTACGAGTCAGCAATTAATCACATTTGGTTAGGTAACTTTTTCTTCGCGTGACCGTGAAAACCTGATAGTGTGGTAAAAATGAAGAAATACGCTTTATTTCATTCAAATTTCAAGGGAAATTGCAAATTAAGCTATCTTAACACAACTTTTAGTCAAATTTACATAGAGAAGAAGATATTTACATAACATAACAAGACGTCTGTAATAGTGGCTAAATAATAACCGCCGCACGGGTAGATCTTCAAGTTAAGCCGCGCTTGCTAAAGTTGGTCCGTGGATGGCTGATCACCCATTACATACCGAGTTTCCTCCGTGCCTCGGAAAACACTATAAGCCGTTAGTCCCGGTTGTCATTTGTAGATCTTTGACAGACGTTACATGTAGTGGGTGGCCCGAAAGTCTGACAACCAGGGTTACCAAGGGGTCGTATTACCAAGTACTAACTGTGATGTGGAGGTGAGATAGGCAGTCGCTTCATGTAAAATACTGGTATTCAGCTGCATCTGGTTAGATGCAGCTGAATACCAGTGTCAGGTCACCTCAAAATATTTGGGAAAAGGCTAGGCAGATGATGAACATAATAATACGCATGTAACTAATCCCCGCGCCACACAAGGCAGATTGCCATCATGAGCTATTTGTTCGATAATAGACCTATTTTAAGTACTAATTTCTGCCATGATTTACCAATTCACATCACCATGTTTTTAAGTTTGAAATCGCGATTGCTTTGTTTCCACTAAATGTTGTGCAAAATATACACGCCTACTTCCCATAGAGCGGTAAGCAGACACCACAGAACGCCACCTGATACGATCCTTACATACTCCTTTCGCCTCGTCCACGTTCATACATCTGGTCACTCACGCACGCCGGTTGAGAGTACTGCGCACCTGACCTTTCTGAAGAACCTCACCAATTCTTCTTCAGTACGTAAAATATTTTTTGCGAAAAATCATGTTATCTGTACAAGCAGGTAACAGTCAAAATTTGCATCTAAATAATGACTTGATTACACAGAATTATTTTATTTACATTCTTGAGTTCTTGGCCGACGTTCACGAAATTACTGTCCAAATACACCGGAACCGATCATTAACTAACGTAAAACGGTTCCGTATAATAATTAAATTAGTACCTCCTTACCTGAGGACGTTTTACGTCTTCAACTACGCAGCGAATTTACAATCTCAAGGCCAGAAGCTGTATTAAGTATAGCGGCACTACAAATACTGCAGCAACATAGAACAAAAAGTACTACAGCGCCATCTATGTCACAGACGAAGAACTAAATATTGAAATATATAGAAATCCTACATCGCGCTAGTAAAGTTATTCGCGACTTAAGAGTATATAGCAGAACCCGACAACAACTGTCTGGCAGTAGCCCACCAGACATAACACCCATCTGGTCGGAGGATCCTCCCTTTTCTAAGGGAGATGAATAACTTTACACCCTGTTCACACCCTCCATACCCCCAAATAATTATCACCTTTAAAATGGCAACTCTCTAGAATCTGACATTTCAGCAGCATTAATGGGCCCCACGAATGCTGCTCGCGTATGAATGTCAGATATCTTAATGTTCGCGCGTTGCGTGCTTTTTATCACGTATTTTACAAATGTTCACGATTGTGGTCTAGATTGAGTCATTGGTGATTAATTATGACTTGAAGATTTTATGTGGCAAAGTTGCTAATTTTAGGGAGAATATTGTAAATATGTATCTGAAGTTTACACTATGTTGTTATACGTAATAAAATAAAATCTTTATGAAGTTACTGGTACTCTAAAGTAAAAAATAGAACTGACATGACCTTATTCGACAGTGGCGCCATCTGGTGAGCTCAAAAACGATAGCCCTCATTGCGTTATTAGGTTGTAGAAGAATTTTTCAAACGTTTGAAGCAATGTACTAGGAATTTCCATCAAACTCTCTCAGATTGTGGTAGATAAGGCAGTGTTGGGATGCAGGTCATAAAACGTATGAGCGAGATGGCACGAGATACCTTTCTACTCGCACATTTTGATTATTCTTGGGTTCTTGAAGACGTCTATTGATCGGTGGGCCTAGTTAAAACGACCATCTATCAGCAAACCCGATGATGAAAGGGTCAGTATATTTACCGACTTCTAAAAAAGGTAGGAGGGCTTTCTGATGCGGCCAGCACCTTTTTTTTCACTTCCGTATACACCAATTTGTGGTCCGATTTACGTGATTATTTTCGCGCGGTGATCCGATATTTTTTTATTAATTTGGAATGTTTATGAGTTATATTATTTTCTATAATTCGTATTTTTTCTTCTTCGTATATTTTGATGACCTTCTAACAACTTTAGGTACTTACAATGTAAAATGAATACTTGACGAGAATTTGTGTTCGATAAATAGTTTAGCTTATAGCTTTAAATGATGAAATAAAAAACTTTATAGCAAAAAAAAAAGTTTTTCGCAAGGCGGATATTTTTGCAAAAAAATTGTTATTGACATACTTATGTCTGATGATGAGGTCTCCGAAACCATAAGTTGATTATGTTCAAAGTCCTTGTAGATATTTAATACGAAACGGTTTATGTCACTGTCACTTTGTCTATACATAAATTATGTGTAATTTCGTTCCCACGGAACCCTAATTATAGAAGTGATTGTTTTAAAATAAATGCAGTTTTTTGTTTGAGAATTATTTTGCAACCTGCATTAATTTAAGTATTAAATCGCATTACTCGCAAGGTTGTTGCACAAAATGATATATGCAAAAAAACGTACTTACATACGATTAAGAAATGTATAATTAATCTATTAGGAGTTTAACCTCGGTACAATTGTAGTAGGGTCATTCTCTAAACTAAAATATAATTTCGAAATTCGAACGGTATGGTTGTGAATCCGCGATGATTTAAGGATGCTTTCCACCAAACGGCTCGCATCGCATCGGATCGGAACGGATTTTACAATCTTTAAACGATATTTAATCGTGTACACAGAAGTGGCGAAGGTTCAATAGGTACAACTCAATTCCTACCGGCTTCCCTTTGAAAAAATCGCACAGTCAGTATTCTAACAAATAATATAATCACATTAAAGATATGTACTACGGTTTATAAAAAATATAAAAAAATTGACCCTTCGCTACTGGTACACAGTATTTAAAGTCTATGACTGCGGACGTCTTCCGCGTCACGCGATCGTAGCCTAAAGTATGCTGCGACGCGCGATCGGGTCCGTTAGCCTGCGAATTCGCCAACCTTACACCGTTTTTGACATAAATCATCAATCCAACCAAATGTTTATTTTTTTTCTTCTGTGTTTTATGGTTATTTTCTTCTTCTTCAAATGCAATAGCCAACAATATTACGTCAACTTCAACCATTTTCAAAAATTAGAACACGTCAACACGGTAGCAATTACGAGTACTACTTGACTAGGCGCAGAAACGGATACGTTCGCAAGCGACGGTACGGAGCTGATCGTGTGCGATGACATACTGCCGGACGCGATTGGCTGTGGCATGCGTTCGTGTCCTTTCCGATCCGATGCGATGCGAGCCGTATGGTGGAAATCATCCTTTACTTAAAAAAAAAATAAGTTCATTTTCGAATGGTGTGCGCTTTGTACTTCAAGAAATAATGATAATAATAGTTCACCTGACCGTTTTCGGTCACGGCGGCCAATCTCAGCGGAGATTAGCCATCGGCGCGGGAGATATTATAGTGCAGAAAAATGTGCGCAGGCTCAGGTGCATTCTCAGTTCCTGTAGGTACTCTCATAGTCCGATAGGACGGCAATCCAACACGACCGGAGACAGATCAGGCGCAAGACCAACGGCTTAACGTGCGCACCGAGGGGTTATCATACCGCCAACTTACAAACTCCGGGCTACTACTGAGAAATTTCTAATGGAAAAAGGAAAGATCCAATAGCACTTTTTGTCTGACCCGGGAATCGAACCCAGGACCCCACGTTCAGCAGTCGCGCTTGCGGCCACGTTTCATTACAACTCCTCTCAAAACGGTGATGGAAAACATCGTGAGGAAACCGGCATGTCCTAGAACGAAAAATTCGAAGATATACTATGTGCAATTCACCAACCCGCACTGGGTCTCCGTGGTGGATTATGTCCTTCTAAATGAGAGGCGGCTTGTATCTGAGCAGTGGGAACCTACGTAGTTGATTACAGCACACTCTCTCTCATGGTGAGAAGGTCTGTCCCAGCCGTGGGAACCTAGGTAGACGATCCCACGTAGTCGATTACAGCGCACTTCCACTCATAGAAAAGAGGCCTATGTGTCCCAGCAGTGGGAAAATTATAAGCTGGATATGCTATATGCTCATGCTATAATATTGCGTATTTCGCTACTATTAGGCCATCTTCACACCCACTTCCCAAATTAACTGCCTAAACGTGCAGCAATTTGAGCCTATAAATAACTTAGTACTTAATAGTAACTAGACAGAACACGTACTTTCCATATGGATTGTAGCCAATCTATCTATCACTTGGACTCTTGCTATACACCGTTACGAAATACGAGCGTGATGGCTAGAATTTTAAATGAAATGGTTTCAAATTTGCCTTGAACTTCATTGTCTTGGCTTATTTTGGACTAGATCTTGATCGCAGCTTCGCTCCCGTTATGTAGTACAGAAATTATCCCACGGGAATGTTTGAAATGTAACCTATGACACTCGGGGATAATGTAGCTTTTCGTTAGTGAAAGAGTTTTATGAATTGGATCAGTAGTTCCGAAGGGGTAATCTTCGGAACAACTGATCTAAAGATCTAAATCTACGTACAAACTTACAAACAAATACCTCTTTTATTAGTATGCGATGGGTTCCATTGCACTGCTAATTTCCATTAGGGAACAACTAGTGAACCGGCTATAGGCCTGTTAGTAACTAGCGACAAAGTCAAAGTTATTTATTTGTGGTAAATGTGGTACAAAAGGTGGTAAAAATAACATAAAGTGCAATGCAAATATTAATAAACACAAACATTCAATTAGACGCGAATCTTCATCAACATACAACCTGCTATGCTATAATATTGCAAACACTGACACTGACCAGCAAATTACGTAAAATGCACAATACTACAAAAAACGTGAGAAAATTTGAATTTCGCGGCCTACCTTGACGTTGACCACATAACAGAAAAAGCCGCCATTGCTTCGCACAGCACCACCTATCGGGTCCAAAACTATATCTAATGTAGCCTAAATTTTAAGATAAGCATCTAGCTGTAGAGCGGTGAAAACTGCGTTTAAATCCATGCAGTAGTTTTTGCGTGATGCGTGTACAAACATACAGACAGAAAGACAGACAGACAAAAATTCTAAAAACTGTTGTTTTCGCTTCTGTTGCTCTAATAAAGACCCCCATATATATTTTATTCAATATCTTCAATGTACCGACATCGACCTGTTACAATTTCATTAAACGTATAGATTACATGGAACTTTAACATAACCAGCGAATCTTGGGTACAGTTTGGTACATCTCTATAGGCATACGTGTCGGTAGCGGTACCCTTTGAAAAACCCACATTTCGCCGGCTACGTTTAACCTTCATGAAATAGCAGGCGACTATAGTTAGCACAAATTCAGACTTCGAGCTACTACTGACAAAGAAGAAAGGGCACGATCCATATAAAATTAACCCACGTCAAAGAGAAGTATCTCAAAAAATATATACAAATGGGTATACCTACTCTTATATAACTCTTTGCTGTAGGACGTGGGTAAATACCCAAAATACCCAATAACCTGATCTGAGAATTGAACGCAAGAGTCTTACGACGACAGGCCGTGTCGACGGCGCGCGAGTGTTCCACCGCGCCTCAAAGAGATGTCAGCAAACGGGAAGGGGTTCGCCTGCCAGGGTTGCGGGACTGTTCGAAAGAGATATACCGCGGCTCTGGAACACAAAGGGCAAAAGAAGGAACATGAATGGGTTTTACTCAGTACAAGTTTGACACACCCTTCCGCTCGGCCCAGAGTGGGAGGGGTCATTTGTCCCAACCTCTTGCTCTTCGGTTGCGCTTGCGACCACTAGGCCAACGATAGTGTGTTTAAAGAAAAGCAGAAACATAGATCGTTTATTTATTTGTGTTTTTTTTTGTTTCAGGTCCCGTAGTCCAGTGCGTTTGGGGCATCCTGCTGATACTCCTGTCAATAGGAAGCTTCATATTCACTCCTTTAGACTTTATGCTACTCGAGAAACTGAATATGCGACCAGGTGAGTTTAGATAATTAATTAGGTATACCTAATTAACGCTCCGGTCCCTGGTCACCCATAACCATCCATTATATCAGTTTGTACCACGGGGATTGATATGTAAGATCAACAATCATAGTCTCAACTCCATAATATCAACATATTAACATAAAGTAAATATTAATCTTTTTTTCAAACAGGTGTACCTAGGGGTTTTTTTTACAAGTGGGACTACTGGTAGTAAATAGTGGTGGTAACTGGTGGTACTACGGGCAACAAATGATTATATCTGAGTTTTCTCCGTGTCTCGGAAAGCAGGTTAAACCGTTGGTCCCGGCTGTCATTTATATATCTTTGACAGTCGTTTCAGGATATCAGTGGCCCGAAAGTTTGACAACCAGTCTTACCAAGGGCTATCGTGTTCCCCAACTACTGGGTCGTGGAGGTCAGATAGGGAGTAACTCCATGAAAATACTGGTATTCACCTGGATTCGGAAACAAATCAAAGCGACATCTTAGCAATGTTACGCGCCTCATAGCTAAAACAATGGAATAGGTACACACCTGTCATAATATTATGAATGCGTGCTATCAATGTATAACTGAAGTTGTAAATAGATCTTTTGTCGCGTGGCTGTAAAAGGAACTTAGGCTACCATCTTGTTTTTTCAAATAATTTCCACAGACAATATCACACAAATGTGTACCAACTGCGCAACTCCGTCAACGTTTGTTTTTTTCCGTGGTCAACGTCATTATGATGGTAGCGTCATTGTAGCCCGCGAAATTTAAACTTTTAAGTTTTATGCAATTTGCAGGTCAGTGCACAGAGCATCATTTAAATACGGTCAGTGTCAGGTTGTATGTTGATGAAAAATGAGTCGCGCCAGTAACACGTATGTAGCAACAGAATTATAATCATGAAAATCATCAATACAATCCTCTCAATTGTTGAGCTGGGTCCTACCTCAAAAGCTAATGGAACTTTTCTGTCAAGAAATTCTGCAACAGCCCAGTATAGCTATTCACAAACGCTTCGAATAGATTTCGATTCGACAAGTCGTATGTCTATCTTTTTTTGACATTACGAAAGCAAACGAGATAGACATATCACTTTCCGAATCGAAATCGAATCAAAGTGTTTGTGAATAGCTATGCAGCTGAGCTTCCAAGATGGCGGTGTGTCACCTCCGCACCTCAAAGAGCACGTGGCACCGCTCAGTCACGTCCATACTGCACCTGCAACAAAATTGCGTAACACATCCGATGACCACAAATATAGTAAGACCACTAAAAGTTCGCAGTTCAAGGTGACGTTGCTTGTCAAGATTTGCATCGATACGCCAAACTTGGTACTTTTATTTTAGTTCTGTGTTTACCCGCCCAAGTCTGGATTTGTGCCTGGTTGATTGGTTGGCCCCATGGGACTTAAAACACAACTGGCGAAATGTGTGTCTATTATTACGTACATTTCTGCCAACCTATCGTGGTTAACAAGCGTGCTGTTACGGTAATACGCCCCTCTGTTACGTAATTATATTAAAACTGTCAAGCTCACGAAAATACAGTCATAATAATACTGACATTGAGACAGGAAGTTGCATAAATAAGTATACTTTCGTTATGATGTCGTTTGCAAGTTTAAGGTCATCGGCAGTGTGTCTAGGTCAACCATTCAAGTAAGGTCGGTTCAAAATGTTGTATAGGGACGATTCTGTGTTGAGTACCAGAAGATTGTAACTTTCATGGCATTTTTACCCGACTGCCAAGGAAGGGTTATGTTTTTCGCGCGTGTGTATCTTGTATGTTTTTTGTTAATTTCTTTAAACAATCAGGGTAAAAGGAGCTTCCCACTATATAATATTTAGTGCATCTATATATATTTATTTATTTGGCTAACCAACAATTGTTTGCACAGTATCGACATATTATATTTAAAAAAAAAACAATGTTTATAGCTACATTTATAAGTGCAACAATTAATGACAGGCTAATAACACATGCACTATTTGAGGTTATACGCATATATTATTGTTTTTATTATCTACACTATTATTATAAAGAGGAAAGATTTGTATTTTTTTGTGTGTATGTTTGTAATGAATAAACACAAAAACTTCTGCGCCGATTTCAAAAATTATTTCACCATTAAAAGGCTACATTCACCCTGAGTAACATAGGCACCCGTGCGAAGCCGGGACGGGCCGCTAGTATATTATTAAAACAATAATGCATTGCTAATTCCTACAAAGAAGTTATGTAAAACTATAAAACTAAGTTCATCAATAAATAAAATCACATTACATTAAACAAAAGAAAACAAAAACAATTAAAAACAAAGATTGATAGACAAAATTAATTAATTCAATAAAATAAATCACGAGACAGCAAATAACAAAGTCGAGTTTGTTTGTTTGCCCATTTATTTTGTATCTTTAAGTTGTAATGGAAGAGCGGAGCCTTCAACTACAGGCATTTTCTATGCCTAAATGGAGACTCCTTGACATGATATGTAACCCAAATTTATACGCAATAAACTTTTTTTTTTACACTATTTATAACTCAAGAACGGCTGAACCGATATGGCTGAAAATTGGTGGGGAGGTAGCTTAGAACCAGGAGGCAGACATAGGATAGGTACCTTTTTTAAATCTTTTTTTTAAATTAAGATCTAAATCCTCGCGGACGAAGTCGCGGGCACAGCTAGTATTATATATAGATGCTTTAAGTATAATGCATATATGTAGTCGCGTTTTTTGATACTTTTAATTAAATGTTACTTTTTAAATTAAATAATAGAATTTTGCTTGTAATAAGAGTACCACAACTTAAGTGGTACTTAACACAAAAAAAAACATTTCTTCGTTGATCGACTCATAGGCTCATTTTGATAACAAGGTCTTGAAGAGTAAGGTATATTTTAAATAATAATCTTCTGAAACATTAAAAATAATAGTTGGAGTCATGTACATCAAATAATTAAATGAATGAAAATATGAATCGTGCCAGTAACACGTATAAAGTTACAAAATTAAAATCATTTAAATCATTAATACAACCCTCCAAGTTCATATAATCCCAAAGAGTGACTTTTTCATGAAATAGCTATTGAATGGGGTTATATGAACTTGAAGGGCTGTATTGATGATTTAAATGATTTTAATTTTGTAACTTCATACGTGTTACTGGTGCGATTTATATTTTCATTAACATACAACCTGACCTGCAAATTGCAATAAACGTAAGAAAATTTAAATTTCGCGGGCTTCCCTTGCGCATCGACCTTAAGTTACCCCTGTTGCTGACCGTACATAGTAGTAACAAAGTTTTAGTGAATGAATTCTACTATTACTTTACATTTTCTCATTGTTGCAAAATTCCGGACTTTTTAGAATTCTGACCGCCACAAACCAGTTACTGAGTAATACGATACCTCTTGGTAAGACTGGTTGTCAATTAATATTGATATAATAATGGTATTGTTAATTAATATCTACCTACTTATGCAAATATAACGAAGTGTCTGTCTGTCTACAAAGCTTCCTATATTTGTTTAGTCAACATACAATTATCGTCTCCATATTTACTCGAGTCGTATTAAGTCAATATTGAAGTTTTTTTATTGTGTTTGTTTAACGCGAGTGAACTTGGTTATAAGGTCTTCGCACATTACATAGACTCGACGACGCCGATGCTAACTCGACTCACAGTATCGCCCGGCGCACAATGACGGCACGGCATGCGGCATGGCATGGGAGTTTTAAGTGATGAATATAGGAATATAACATAAGCGGATAACATTATAGACATTAAAGACAAAAATAAACAAGACAACAAAGCCATGTACAGTAGGTACAGACAAACAACACACAGACACAACTGCAGTACAGTACAATAAACACAGTTGTATAACTTTGTTGTACAGTGGCAATAAAGTTTAAATTTTCTATAATTTTGCCAATTACAAAAAAAAAATATCATGGTATGCTTAGGCAGCATGCTTATGCTTATCAGCAGCCTTCGGAATGCCTTGGCATCCCTCGGGACGCTTCGGTACTTACTCTTCGGCAACGATGCTTAGCGTCGTTCAGCATGTCTAAGGACGTTGCATACCTAAATGTACAATGTTGCTATTATGTTATGTTAGTACTTGTGACTTAGCAACCTGAAGTTACTGTTAGTATGCGCTTATACATATTTAGGGATGCCGAAGGATGGATGCCGTGCTACCAATGTGCGCCGGACATTCAAATAAGACAACGCCAATGCTTAGTACACTTCTTTCAAGTAAATGTTGAAAGTTCTTCCGTAAAGAACATTCTTCTTTCTTAGTGTATCTATGGCAAAAAGTTCAAATTTGTTTTGCCCAAAACTCAGCCACGCGAACCCCGTTCCCTGATGCAGTGAGTAGGTCATCAGGTGCGCAGGTGATAGGACATGCGGTGCAAGATGGAAGGTGGGCCATTGTCTGTGGAGAAACGCCGCATACGCACTTGAGGTCTGAACCGTCCATGAACCCCCATCTGCAGAGATTGTCTTTACTCCGGTCGACTTGGGTTCGAGGTCTGTTTAGAGATTTCCAAGAACATTAAACAAGTTGGAACGGACACAAAAACCAGATAATAAAAAAATCTTATTCTTTATTGCACACAAAATATAAAAGTAGGTCAAACAAAATTACAACATATAACTTATGTACAACGGCGAGCTTAACCCAGAATTGGGTTTTCTTACAGCAAACCTTAGTTTGATTGTGAGATTTGCGAATGAGGATAAACCTATGTGCACAAACGAACATTTTAAAACTTAAATTTATTTATTTTTACTAAATTAATACATAAAACCAGCTGAAAACATGGTGACAGTTTTAGCGCCGGTGCCCCTCCCACCTAGTTTAAAGATCACATTTCAATGAGTTATCGTCGAGTCCATGTAATGTGCGAATACCTTTATGTTTCATGTTTATGGTCAAATTCATTTGAGTTTGATTTTTGTCGTGTTTAAACTAATGTGTTACTATGTAAGTTATCAGAGGAATGTTAGCTATTGCTCGCGGCTTCGCTCGCGTGGAGGTCGGAAATTGTCCCACTTGAACGCGTTACCGAGATATAAAGTATAAAGGGTGTAAAAACACCAAGCCGAGGGGAGCTTGTTTTTTCCGTCATTTTATTGTTCTGGTCCATACCTGGGAACGTTATAGTTACGGAGATATATGTATAGAAGGTCAAAGCCTCTCGCGGCAACCATTTAGTTACGAGCGCCATACCATAACGAATGTTGCCGCTTCACCAGAAATCACCCCATCTAGTGGTCTTGTCAAAAAATCTCCTCCATAAGACAACGATGCTTGATCAGGGGAGGGCTATGGTGCAGCCGCAGACGTCTGCCGAGTAAATGGTGGTGATGTTAACATATATATACTTTTGTCCCCAGGTATGCCACCATATGAATGGTGGTCAGACCCCCCTGATGAGGTCAAGCTGAGGGCCTACGTGTTCAACGTGACGAACCACGAGAGATTCTTGCAAGGTCTCGATGACAAACTGAATGTTGAAGAGATTGGGCCTGTGGTTTATTTGTGAGTATATTTTTCTTTATTTTTAAAGGCGTTGGAGGTACTGATGAGGTTTTGTAACCCAGAGGTGATTATAATAGGTAATTCGATGATAGGTGTTCCCTGTCGGCAGAGGAGTACAAACTCATATCGCCAAGTATGTATGTTTGAGGGGCGCTACACGGTTGTTGGGGTCGCGAGTGCGCATGATTTCCTAATTAAGATTTGAAAACTTTCTGGCTGCGAAAAAAAACCGACTTCCAAAAAGACACCAAAAAAGTCTAAAATAACTTTACTTTCGGAAGTCAGTGGCAAAAAGTCAATGATACAAACAAAGTCACCGACTTCCGAAAGTAAAATGATTGTAGACTTTTTTATGATTTTTTCGGAAGTCGGTTTTTTTTCGCAAAAAGTTTTTTATTTTACCCTTTTTCATTTGTAGCTAGCAGTTATTAAGGCCAAGAAGAAAATATTCAAGGAAAAAACAAATTACCGAACTGACTGATGAAATTTCTATGGGACCAAATGGGCAGTATATCCTTTCATCTAAAAAAAGATTTTTTCAAATCGGTTGATAAATAACGGAATAGTGAGGTAACACAAATAAAAAAAAATTAAAAAAAACTGCCGAATTGAAAACCTCCTCCTTTTTTAAGAAAGTCGGTTAAAAAGGATAAAAGAGTTCCCTTTACATAAACTCACGCCTTCTTCCCATGGGGGTAGGCAGAAACCACAGAACGCCACCGTGTTGTGTATGATGCTACAATCCTAAGTTCCCTCTATTAGGCTCAAATAAAGAGTTTTTCTACCATACCATTACCATTACCAGTCACCATTTTTTTTATCTGCTAGTTGCTAAAAAATTTACCAAAGTGCAATGACTATCCGAACATGAATTCGGATAGTCGTTCGAATTCACGTTCGGTTAACGTTCACGCTTAGGGCTTCTAAGCCCGTATTACAGAACCTCACTCAATACCTGAGCATTACTTAATTCAAGCAATTTGATTGGTTGAAACTAGTTTTAAGACTTTTAAGTAATGCCTAAATCTTAAATGACTTTACTTTGACTTTGACGAACATTTATTCGAATTGTTACCTCGACCAAGACATAACGCGGTAAGATATATAAGGTCCCATTAAAATAGATGGACAAATTTTAACACAGCGTTCTATACGTGTAACCAAAGATATCCAAGCAAAAAAACACTGACTAAAGTGATTTTATTTTGATCTAATGGATGTGTTTATTCTAGAGTGCCGCGTTCAATTTATTATTCTAGGTCAAAATAAAAATCACTTTAATCAGTGTTTTTTTTGCTTGGATATCATTGGTTAGACGTACTGAAAGCTATGTTAAAATTTGTCCATCTATTTTAATGGGACCTTATATTCACGCAGTAATAAAAAAACCAGCCAGGGGCGAGTCGGACTCGCGCACGACGGGATCCGTACCATTATCTAAAAAAAAACACGTTTTTTATAGGGGAGCCCGCCTTAAATGTTTATTTTATTCTGTTTTTAGTATTTGTTGTTAGAGCGGCAACAGAAATACATCATCTGTGAAAATTTCACGGTTCATGAGATACAGCCTGGTGACAGACAGACAGACACACGGACAGTGGAGTCTTAGTAATAGGGTTCCGCTTTTACACCTTGGGTACGGAACCCTTAACAGCTGTTCCATTTATTTTGACCGTGTAGGTATTGCACTTTTGTAGGAAACAGTTTTTCTTTTTAAATAACCGATGACAAATTTATATGTCCGGCTCAGAACTATGTACTGAATACGAGGTTACCGTTTTCACGTCGGTGACCCTTCCACCAGGTATATTGTAACTAGGGATGCAACGATACCGATGCCGATGATCGTAAACCGCAGGTTATCGTAATGTTTCACAATCATCCGTATCGTAAAAAGTATTACGATATATAACGTTTCTTAAAACTAGTTTAAGGTGGATGCGCAAGGGTAGCCCGCGAAATTTAAATTTTCTTACGTTTATTGCAATTTGCAGGTCAGTGTCAGGTTGTATGTTGATGAAAATATGAATCGCGCCAGTAACACGTATGGAGTTACAGAATTATAATCATTCAAATCATCAATATAGCTCTACAAGTTCATATAATCACATTCAATAGCTATTTCATGAAAAAGTCACTCTTTGAGATTATATGAACTTGGAGGGTTGTACTGATGATTTGAATGATTATAATTCTGTAACTCCATACGTGTTACTGGTGCGATTCATATTTTCATCAACATACAACCTGACACTGACCTGCAAATTGCAATAAACGTAAGAAAATTTAAATTTCGCGGGCTACAAGGGTAGCCCGCGAAATTTAAATTTTCTTACACGAATCGATTTTTTTTCGTGAAAAGGAATGCAAGACAGCATCGACGTTTGCGCTGGCAACACTAATGACATTTCGGAAAAAAACTGTTCTCGACGGCTGCCGGCTGGTTTAATCCATACGGATATAAGAAATAGACTGAAACCAGATAATTTAAATATTTCATGTTTTCATAATAAGAATCTAAAAGAAATTGATTTTAATTATGACATCTAAGTGGTAAATTGTCTTTCAAATTTAAATAAATGTTGATTTAACTCAATTGTTTTGTTTTATAAAATGTAAATAAAATAATCGTAATGCATTCGTTATCGTATTCGCTATTACGATGCGTTCGTCATCTGTAATTGTATGGGTATGGTAATAGACATATCATTGCGTCCCTAATTGTAACCTCAACAAAGACATAACTCGGTAAGATACATAAACCACGCAGCAATAAAAACAATGACAGCAGCCCATCAAACCATGTTGTCACGCAGTCTAACGATCATAAGATTACACATCATTTTGATAATTACACGCTCTTTATGTCTTGGTTGTGTTTGTCTGCTTTTTTGACACTTCAAGGTCGAAGATTGGGCAAGGTCAGGGTCAATACCGTTGGTTCTACTCACGAAGCAGGTTTACGGTGGAAGCCCCAGGGTAGCCCGCGAAATTCAAATTGTCTTACCATTTTGGAGATATTGGGGGTCAAAGTTCCAACGTTTTCACAAGTTTAAAAAAAAACATGTTTTTAATGTAAGATTTATTCTTTAAACACCTCCACGACCCCCGTACTATTCAATCTATCCACCAGCACAATGTTTTGAGTCTGTTAAATTGAGTTGAGTCCTACCGTAAAACGTGATGTTTCACTCCAAAAAAAAAAGTCGTTTCCCGGCAATAATTTTTGCGTAAAAGTTACTTAGTTTGATGTACATAATGCTTGGTTGACGGCTTCGTGAAGGGTCCTGTTACACCCTGTATGTAGTTAGGTTTTAACATGGAGATACTCATAGCCTGATAGAATAGAATAGAAATAATTTATTTGCATTGAATGTAGGTACATAGGTACATGAGTTGTTACAGTAGTAATTATTTATTCCTGGTACATTCTACCATTGTCCATTTGGCATAAGGCTCAAGGGTCTTTTGTGTAAAAATAAATCTCAGAAGATCCACATCTTGAAATCAGGATCCAATGAGAAAAACAATTGTCACTAGATCCATCATGGATCTTCTGAGATTGAACCCTCATGCATTTTACAGGATGAAAGGGACACTGGCGCACAAATGGTTTCAGTTAAAAAAATCGTTTCGTACAAAAGTGCAATACTTAGACGATCTAAATGTATAGAACAGCCGATTTTTTTTAAATTGCCGATGTAAAATTTCTGTGGGGAATGGGGTGTTCAGAGTAATGTACTGAATACGTGGTAAGAAAGAAAACATATTTATTTGGCACATGTCACGGCCAAAAGTGCAACAAAAAAAAAAAAAAGCTTAAATCTAAACAAGAAAAACAATAGATAATTGTGTGTCTCACGGCTGCGCCAAATAGGCCCAGTTCAGCAAACTGCCGAGCAGCTAGTGCCCGACGCTGGTTTGATGTGACGGACATAAATCAGTTTTGAAGTTCATGTTACTAATAAGTTTGCACGTCGGTGTATTCCACCCTGTATTTTTTGTTAGGAAACGTGTAGATCTTAGACTGCATTAAAATTAAGAAGAAGCATTTGGTATTCTTAATGTACTACTTCCTTGTTTTTTGTTTGTAGTTTGAATACATTACGAGTTGATACGATAGGGCAATGGTGCAGCGGGAGCTATGATGTATTATTTATTAGTTTGTTTGTTAGTTAGTTTGTTAATTAGTTTGTTACCTAGTTTGATTGTTAGTTAGTTTGTTTGTTACCTATTTTGTTAGTTAATTAGTTTGTATTGGTTAAATCTAGCAACTGAATTTCAAACCAGTTCCACCCAATAGATTGAGCTGACATTTTGCAGACACCTTTGATTTTGATGGCAACACATTTTTATACCAGACATGACTTAATCCTGCAGCCAGAATCGACTCCTCAAGAGAGAACCCTTCAACGTACACACACACACACACTAGCACTCTGCACAGCACACGAAACTTTGTATGCAATATTCGAAGGTTAATAGATAAACCTATCTATACTAATATTATAAAGCTGAAGAGTTTGTTTGTTTGTTTGTTTGTTTGTTTGTTTGTTTGAACGCGGTAATCTCAGGAACTACTGGTTCGAATTGAAAAAATCTTTTTGTGTTGGTTAGCCTATTTATCGAGGAAGGCTATAGGCTATATATCATTACGCTACAACCAATAGGAGCGGAGCATCAATGACAAATGTTGCAAAAACGGGGAAAAATTATTCTCTTTGATAGCTTCCGTTGCGTGCGCTGCGTAAACGGTTAAAGTTGCACAAATATAATGTAGCAGGGAATTATTCCCCTTAAAAAGGTCTCAAAAAAAGTCCGCGACGGCACATGCCTATCTTTTAAGGTTGACTCACAATAACCATTTTTATGATTTTAAAATTTGGTCAAAATTAATGTTTTATTTGCGAAGGTGTTTTTACCGACATAGTATTAATCCTTATCAAAATAAATATGTTAGTCATCTTTAGCATTCAATTGTGACCAAAATTGCCCTTTACACTATTCAATTTAGATGAATATCTTAGGAGATATCACAGTTTTAAAATAACTCCGCATCAAAATAATGACCCGCGCGCGCTGCGAGGCGGGTGTTCATGTTGTTGGGAAAACCAATGTGATTAGATTCAATGCACAAATATTGTGGGGAACTTAGAGAAGGTTTTAGTTTTTGTTTCATGCTGTAATCAGTGCTCTCTATCAAAAGATTTATAAATTTAAAGTGTTCAAGAAGAACTTACCATCATTGTGTAAGATACATGCAACGACAACTATTGCACCAAAATGGTACTAATTAATAAAAATGTGCTCACAAAATAACTTTTAAATCGGGTCTGAGAGCAAAAAGTACTCTAGATTAGTCTACATGACGCTATAACCCTGTAGAGTGTGTGTTCGATCGCTTTACATGCATTATATTTTAACGGTTAAATTTCGTGCTCGATAGATGGCGCTATTAATTTCACTCCATTTTCTGAGTCGCGGTGTTAAGTTTTCCGTGAAAGAATGACCCTCGCCCGTGTCAAATGTCTGAAGCTTATTAACCAACGAAACAAAAAGAGGAGGTTCTCAATTCGACGCGTCTATATTTTTTTATTTTATGTATGACCTGACCACGCATAACTTTTTACAGAGAAGTCCGATATACATGATCTTTTGTTTTTTAAATTGAGAAATCATGTTTGGGCTCATTTCCTGCACCTTGATGAGAACTTTAGATCTAGCTGGAGTATGACGTCATCGAAGGTCTGACGATGGAGACGGAAGGCACTTGCAAGAGGTCCTCAAGAGTTTGCAGCAACAATAACGTGTTTGGGCTCAATTCATGCACCTTGATGAGAACTTTAGGCCTTGCTGAAGTATGACTGTCATCGACGGTCAAACGATAGAGACAAATGGCAGTTGCAAGCGGTCCTAAACAGTTTGCAGCAGGTATAATGTTATTGGGCTCATTTCATTCACTTTGATGAAAACTTTAAACCATACTGAGTTGTCAGTATGACTTTCATCGAATGTCTGACGATGGAGAAGGAAAGCAGTTGCAAGTGGTCCTCAAGAGTTTACAGCATCTATATCGTGTCTGGGCTCATTTCATGCACCTTGATGAGAACTTTAGACCTAGCTGGAGTATGACTGTCATCGAATGTCTGACGATGGAGACGGAAGGTAGTTGCAAGAGGTCCTCAAGAGTTTACAGCATCTATATCGTGTTTCGGCTGATTTCATGCACCTTGATGAGAACTTTAGACCTGCCTGGAGTATGTCTATCATCAAAGGTCTGACGATGGAGACGGAAGGCAGTTGCAAGAGGTCCGCAACAGTTTACAGCAGTTTTATCGTGTCTCGGCCCATTTCAAGAACTTTGATGAGAACTTTCGTTCTAGCTGGTGTATGATTGTCATCGAGTGTCTAAAGATGAAGACGTAAGGCTGTCGAGGGTCGCGGGCCTGTGGACAGTGAGTAATGGGCTAGCTCGCCATCCGTCCGTCTTATGACGACAGGCCGTGGTGACGGCGTGTTCGTGTTCCACACGCGCCTCAAAGAGATGTCAGCAAACGGGAAGGGATCCGAGAGGAGCGAGGCCTGCCAGGGTTGCGGGACTGTTCGAAAGAGATACCGCGGCCCTGGAACGCAAAGGGCAACAGAAGAAACGTGGGTGGATTTTAGTCAGTACAAGTCTGACAATCCCTTCCGCTCCGTCCAGAGTGGGAGGGGTCATTTGATGATTATCCATCGGTAATAGTATATATTAGGGATTTACTCCTTTTGAGAGCTTCCGTTGTGCGTGAACGGTTAAAGTTACGCAATTATCATGTATGTCGGAATTGTCCCTCTCAAAAAGCTCTAAAAAAATATCCACAATGGCCATATGTCTAACTTTTAAGGTTGACGCACACTCTCTCTAACCTCTCTTTCTTTTATGTACGCACGCGCGCAGACGAAGTTGCGCGGGTCAGCTAGTGTTCTAATAAAACTGTTCTTTTTTTATTATTTTATACAAGCTTTTGCCCGCGGCTTCGCTGACGTTATTGTCGGAAATTATCCCACGGGAACGCTAAAATAATAATTTAAATATAGCTTATGACACATGGGGATAATGTAGCATTGGCGATAGCATTTTCGTAATCAGATCAGTAGTTCCGAAGTAAACCTATCCCGTACTTTCAAACATACAAGGTTTAGCTCTTTTTCAAATTAGTTTAGATGAAGCGCTCTGCTAACTTCGATGGAGTACTTCAGCGTCCTGAAAGTTACCTATAGCTACTTAAAAAAAAGTCAATGAAACAAACATAAATTACAAACTTCCGAAAGTAAAGTTACTTTTCTCGTGAGTTTTGTTTTTGGAAGTCGGTTATTTTTTTTCCAAAATATTTGGCCAATGGGGGCTATCTCGTGTGAATTCGCCGCTAGAGGCGCTAGTGTAGCGCGAGGGCACCGAAATGTCAAATGTCATAGAAAGTTCACGCGTTGCGTGCTTTTTTATTAAGTATTTTTACTAATATTCACGATTGTGGTCTAGATTGAGCTATTCTTGATTAATTAAGACTTGAAGATTTTAAGTAGCAACTTAAGATCTTATTTGTTAGTACTTGGAGGTAAAATGATTTTTAAATGTTTCATGCTTGCTAATTTTAGGGACAATATTGTAGATAAATGTATCTGAAGTTTACACTATGTTGCTATACGTAATAAAATAAACTTTTATGAGGTTATTGGTACTGTAAACTAAAAAATAAAATTATTGACATAACCTTACGCGTCAGTGGCACCATCTGGTGAGCTCAAAAGCGATAGCCCTCATTGTAATAATAAAGTGTGTCTTTTTTTTTTAAACTAACAGTTCCGATTTCCGGCTAGGAATATTGATTTTTCAAAAATCGAATGATGTAGTTTTAGTTTTCATCAAAATCGGGCTCGAGACTCCTTTGATCAGTTTTCGATATTCCTCACAGTTTCGGATTTGGGCATCAATACCCACTTGAAAAATTCACCCCTTAAACGTGAAACAAAAAGATGCTCGTGGAATACATAATCTACTCTTTGTAGAAATCGGCTAAAACATTGAGCCAAGCACACAGCTTGGATGGTGCTTGTAGAACTTATAACTTTATCTCTAAAGGATTAGATTCAAGTTAGATTGAGAACATTTAACAGTGTCGGGTGGCTTTGTGCTGCCGTCTATTCATAGCTCAAGCGCTAGAAAGCGATTTGTTGCTTTCTATGGCTGACTATCCTAAAGCCATTGAACATAACGATCATAATGGTTGCATCATCGACCTTAAACACTACCATCCGTAATCCGTTATGTTGTTCGTCGTAACAATTGGAGAACGTGACGTCAGTGTACGCCGTCTTTTATTTCGATTGTACAAAAAGTTTATTATATTTTTGATCACTGTATCACAAATGTCAATCCTGTATGATGTCATTGTAGAAATACTACTAATAGTACTTACACCCACATTTAGCCACCTTTTAATTGGGGGCAAGTCTATTGATAACAGTCCGGCACAAATCCATACTTCGTGGCTGATTCAGTTCCTGATGGAGAAAAACTGAAAAAAAAAAACAAAAAAGTTGGAACTTTGAACCCCAATATCTCCGTAACTAGACGATTCCCAGGTATGGTCTATACATATATAGTCTAGAACAAAAAAACAAGATCGGAATGAAGGGGAGAACAAGTGCCTTTCGGGTTCGTCAAGGGTATTTTTAAACCCATTAAGTATTTGGCCATTGATAACGCTTTTATTCTAATAGAACTGTTGCATTTAATGATTTAGTGGGAATTGAGAGTCACGGATGTGTCACGTTTCATTTTTTTCTTTATTTTAACTAAACAATATTTTTTTTCCATTATTCCAGAGAGAAACTCCTTCATTCGAACGTGTATTTCAACGACAATAACACCATGACGTACACAGCGAAGAGGTTTCCTATCTTTCTGCCTGAACTCAACACTATTGACTTGAACGCTACCATCATAGTGCCAAATGTTGGCGTTTTGGTAAGTGAGCTCCATTATTTGTCCATACATCAACATTCTCCTGCCCATATCCCAACTTATTCGGGGTCGGCGCAGCATGTCTTCTTCTTCCATACTTCTTCTATTACTCGTCATCTCAGCAGTCACCTCCTTTCTAGCCATATCATCCTTCACACAGTACATCCATCGTTTCTTAGGTCTTCCTCTACTCTTGTACCCATTACACAAGAGTAGAGGAAGACCAAAGAAAAGTAATCAATTATAATCCATACCATTATTATCCGCGGGAGACGCACCGGGCGTCTCCCCGGCCACCGTAGGCGCGGGCCTGTGGACGGTGAGCTATGGGCTAGCTCGTCGTCCGTCCGTCTTATGACGAAAGGCCGTGTCGACGGCGCGTTCGTGTTCCACGCGCGCCTCAAAGAGAATCAGCAAACAGGAAGGGGTCCGAAAGGACCGATGCCTGCCAGGGTTGCGGGACTGTTCGAAAGAGATACCACGGCCCTGGAACACAAAGGGCAAAGGAAGAAACTTGGGTGGGTTTTAGTCAGTAAAAGTCTGACACTCCCTCCTGCTCAGCCCAGAGCGGGAGGGATTATATGATGAGGTCCCACGGAAAAAAAAAAAACCATTATTATAAATCAATGACTGTACAGCCTCTTGACTGCTCATAAGGGCGACTCAGGCTCACAACATATTAGTGAAATTGCACTTTTAGTATAAGAAGAAACTATGAGTGGCCATTTTAGTTTTGACCAGTTATTGGATCTCTCCACTGTCTCCACACGCGGTTGAGTGAGTCGTGTCCCTAGACGAAATCGGTCTATCAGCCCTCAAGTGGTTTAATTCTCATTGTTATAAATGCATGAACGTTATCTTTAAAGGTGTGTATGTTAAGGTGTTTTTAACCTCTTAGCCTTTCTTACATTTTCTTTTCACATGGCCTAGCCTGGAATCTGTATTTATGCAGTTTTGGGGGTATGAAGAACAAAGTGCACTTTATCCCCTATACAAAAGGGAGTATCCTCCGACCAGACGGGTGTTGTGTCTGGTGGGCTACTGCCCGACAGTTGTTGTCGGGTTCTGCTATATACTCTCCGCGAATAACTTTACTAGCCGCAATGTAGGATTTCGAAACTCGGAAATTCGAAGGCTCGGAAACCAATTTTCCAAACCGGTTTCGGTCATTGATCCCAAACCAGAAACGATTGCGGTTTAGGTTTCGGTTACCGGTGTTTTAACCGGTTAGTGGCAGAACCCGTTTTTTACAAATTCCGATTCTGTTGAGCGAAATAAACCGGTTAATTTGAGATTCGACGGTAAGTATATACGAGTTCTACCTACTGCGCCATCTCTCTTACATCTACAATAATAAAAATCTCGCTCTAGTCGCTCTACGCCAACGAATAACGCACTCACAAGCAGATTGTGTTCGACCGCACTCGTAGTTTCGTTCTAATCGTCATGTGTGCAACAAATACATGAATCGAGTCAGAGTAAAACCGGTTTATTTAGGTTAGTGCGAGTATTAGAATAAAATTTTCTGTAAAAACCGGTACTTATGCAAAATGATTAAGGTTTAGTCGAAACCGTTTTTGTAATTAACCGGTTAATCGAAGAACGATATTATAATGGTTTTATGAACAATATTAACCGGTATTTCAAAACCGGTTCCAAGCCCTGGTTTAGTTCTTCGTCTATGACATAGATGGCGCTGTAGTACTTTTTGTTCTTTGTATTCTTATAGTGCCGCTACACAGTCAACAAGGTGTTACAAGTGTCACCAAACTTGGAATTAAGACCGCCACCATTTTGTTTTTACTATAGAATTTCACGAAACACCTTCCCAAGTTTTTTCCATTCTTGATCCATTCATCTTATCAAGTTTTAACCCAACAACGTCCCCCTACGTCAATGCCATTGAAATGCCAAAATATCCTTGTAGCACTGTAAGTAGGTTTCAGGTGGTCCCATATAATTTTTATTACTTTTCGTGTGTGTTATCTTCTGTAACTAGCTAACCCGCGCAACTTCGTCTGCGTCACATAAGAGAAAAAGAGGGTTAGAGAGAGGGTCGTAAGCACCTACCATGTTTATAAAAACACGTTCACAAATAATGCAATAATTTAGAACTACCTTAAAAAGGTTATAATGAGTCAACCTTGAAAGGTGCCTAAATGGTATCGCAAACTCTTTTTAGACCTTTTTAGGAGGAATAATTCCGTCCTAAATGCTGTTTACGCAGCACACGCAATGGAAGCTCTCAAAAGGAATCAATATTCCCCGTTTTTGCAACATTTTTCATTGATGCTCCGCTCCTATTGGTCGTAGCGTGATGTCATATATCCTTTCTCGATAAATGGGCTATCCAAAACTAAAAGAATTTTTCAGTTCGAACTAGGAGTTCTTGAAATTAGCGCGTTCAACTAAACAAACTCTTCAGCCTTGTAATATTAAGTAGTACGATTAGGTAAGAATGCTAAGATATGTTTTTTTTCTTAATAAATGTTGATGACATGATGATATTATAATTAATAACGTCTAGCTTTGCAAAGTAAAATTTATACATTACAAGAATTTGTGCATGATAACTCAAAGGGTAAAACGAAGTTTTCGCAAAAAAAAAACGACTTCCAAAAAAACACTAAAACGTAAAAAATACTCTTATGTAACTTGACATTCAGAAGTTGGTAGCAATAAATTCAAACAAACAAACAAAGTCACCGACTTCCGAAAGAAAAGTTATTTTTTACTTTTTTTTTTTTTTTTAAAGTCGGTTATTTAATTGAGTCGTACCGTACCGTAAGCTTCAACATGATGTCAAACATGTTGCTGATCTTGCGATCTTGGCAAGTGCCATTCATTTGTTTAAAAAATTACATTTTTAAATGAATGGTTGCACAAGGACGTTTGTTTTAGTAGTGAGTGATTTAAATGAGTGTTTTGGCGGCTAATAATGTATTTATTTAAGGTTGCAACTACATAATTACCGTGCATTAGGTACTTTATTGGGTCATTTCCGCGTACGGTTGTATTCTACGACTTAAAATTCGGATGTAGATTTAACTGAATATAAAAAACAAATTAAATTCAGCAAATATACGGCCTAGCCTTTTCCCAACTATGTTAGTGTCAGCTTCCAGTTTAAACGGATGCAGCTGAATACCTGTACTTTACATGGAGCTACTTCTTAACTAACCTCCACAACCCAGTTAGTACTGGGTAATACGATACCCCTTGATAAGACTGGCTGTCAGACTTTCGGGCCACTGTCTACCTGTAACGACTGTTAAAGATTTACAAATGACCGCCGGGATCAACGGATTAACGTGCTTTCTGAGGCACGGAGGAAACTCGGTATGTAATGGGTGATCACACATCCACAGACCAACCTACGCAAGCGCGGCTTAACCTGAAGCTTAGCCACGATCTCCCTCACTCACTTACACTTAAAACAGGATATTTACCATGTTTAGGTACTATTTTTTTGAGTTAAATGATGCTTATTTTGCAAATAGGTTTTTAAAAACACTTTTACACGTCTTTTTTTAAACTAGTTAGGGCCGGTGTTTCGTACCTGACTACTCTGAGAAGAAACAGCCGAAACAAACTCAGAGGTCGTAGTCTATTTTAAAGTCCAGACATAATCTTGGTTAACTCACATGAGGACTATGCAGATTAGTGTCTGAGATGGTCTCTTGAAGAAAGAACCACACAGATTTGAGTGGACCTGTCCAGTCAGTGCAAGCATTTGTCAGTTATCGTGTAACTCGACTTATAACTCAAGGAGCTCAACGATAGTTGTTGAGTTTATCTGTGCTCATGGCGCTTGCAACAGTGCTGAAATATCGGGAACTCAAAACAAATAGTAAACTTGGTGAGTAAATAACCCTTTTTAAGAGGGCCCTTCCGGCGTCTGTCGTCAACGCAAGCATGGTCGAAAAGCTTGTTGTTTCATCCAGAGCCACAGCGGCGATTTTCTTTCAACTCCCCCGTGTCACCCCGCCCCGACCCTGCACAACTCGTCTCCCGCGCACCTCATACCGCCTAACGCGATGACATTGAACGAAAAATAGTGTTCGAAAATTTCTTAAACTTCTTCCAAAAAATACGTGTTTTTGAATAAGTCTTACAAGTATGTGAAATAAATAGTTGTCATTACGAATCTCCATTACATGAGCAAGGTTTCTATCATGATGTTTTCTTTACTTTTAGAGTTTATGAGTACATTATGAACGGCCAAAGTTCAGGTAAAATTTGTGCAAAACAGCCATTTTTGGAGGCTTATACTGAATTTGTTTCTACTTTTTTTCATTTTTTGCCCCCATAGAAACCTAGATATAGTGCACAAAATACCTATTAGTTCAAAATCAACATCAACGGAAATTCTGACTGAGTCTTAAGATTGGTAACTATCTTAATTATTGAGGTTGATTTCTGTTTACGTTTAGTTCCAATAATTGTACAAAATTAATAAATGGTTTGAAATGGGCCTACCACACGCACGAGCTTTACTACGGTTTTGCCTACGCAAGCCGGTTTGTACACGGAACACCGTGCGTGCGGTTGGTAAAACTGTACCACGCGCCAACTCCACAGCACGGCCTGCACATTTTTCGACTTGCTTAAAATTTTGCCTGCGCAAGCCCGGCCTGCGCGTACTTGCCTGTGCGTTTGGTTGGGCGTTCACCGTTCAGTATTCAAGCCGCAGTCGAGGCTAGTAGTTGTCGTTCGGTGTGGTCGTCAGTCACTCAAAAATGGCAGATTTGCGTATGTACAATCGCGACTTCTTGACTGAATTTATAAGTCTTTATAAATCTCTGCCTGCACTTTGGAAAATTAAATCGAAGGATTATTCCGACCGCATTGACTTTTGCATTGTCTTTTTTGTCACTAGCAAACACTTAAAAAATAATAGCAGAAGAAATAGTTCTTCACTCTTTTTAAACAATAAAAATCGTGAATTTTTTTTTAAACAGAATAAGTGAATGCATTCCATAGTTGTTTTACTTTATTAATTTTAGTTGTACCTAAGTAATGTTCCGACATTGAGAAAAAATTGTCCAAAAAAAAAATTGGCTTACGGAAGTCTCCACATTTCGTTTCTGTTCCTTGAACTTTAGGCTCATTAGCTCTACCTATTCCGATCAATGGTAATCATAACCATAACAAATGCATTCGCAAGATGGTATTAACCATAAAACATCAGTACTTACTAACCTATGCAAATAATGCCAAGGACTCAAAAACAATTTAAATAATAATAGATTTATTTAGAAACAAAGGTTTTACGGAGACTCCACGTCATTGATGTTCGAAATCAAAATGGTGGTTACGTTTCCGTCATTCCGTGTAATAAAATTGTTATTTGAATTGTTTATTATAGTTTTAAGTGCTTTAAGATGATCTATAAGTACTAACTAACTAACTGAAAGAACTGCTAAAATATAGTTGTACGCATGTCGACCAATAATTATAAAGCTATACAAAACCAGTTTATCGGATCTCTCATTGTACGAGAAATCTAAACAAAGCGATGCCGTGTTTTACTGGAAATGTATAGGAAGCTATGACTGTGTCGCTGAGCTGTATGTACAGTCTAGCATATCAAGTTACCACAAACTGTCAAATTTCTCCAAATGATTTTAAACCATAAAACGTTAACGGTTAAGTTCAAATCGAATGAGTAAATTTGACAAATAAAAAGCGACGAACAATATTGAGCATGTGTACTCGATAATGTGTAAGCTGTACTGTTGTTACCTGTAATTGAGTGTACGTTACAAGACCATGTATTTGTAATAATTTTCATATGAATAAGATAAATTGTAATGTGACTTGTTGGTAATCCAAAATAAATAAACACTGCCCGACCTGTCAATTTGACCTTGGACTTGGCCCTTCCCGGCGCGTCTATCGTCAATGCGAGCATGGTCGAAAAGCTTGTTGTGTCATCCAGAGCCACAGCGGCGATTTTCTTTCAACTCCCCTGTCTTACCCCGCTCCGACCCCACACAACTCGTCTCCTGCGCACCTCATACCGCCTAACGCGATGACATTGAACAAAAATAGTGTTCGAAAATTTCTTAAACTTGTTCCAGGAAATACGTGTTTTTGAATAAGTCTTATAAGTGTGTAAAATAAAAATTTGTCATTAAGAATCTCCATTACATGTGCAAGGTTTCTATCGAGATGTTTTCTTTATTTTTACAGTTTATGAGTTCATTAAGAACGGCCAAAGTTCTGGTAAAATTTGTGCAAAACAGCAATTTTTGGAGGCTTAGACTGAATTTGTTTCTACTTTTTTTTATTTTTTGCTCCCATAGAAATCTAGATATTATTATAGTGCACAAAATACCTATTCGTTCAAAAAAATCAAAGATAGATGTATAACAACTGCATAATCACGTACGAGCGTTTGTATGAAAAGTATGACGGGTTGGCCGCTCTTAAGATAAATGATAGATAATGTTTATTTAGCAAATAGGTTTGTTACAAACACTTTTACACGATTTTTTTTTAAAACTAGATGGCGCCGGTGTTTCACACCTGACTACTCTGAGAAGAAACAGTCGAAACAAACTCAGAGCTAGTCTCTTTTAAAGTCCAGACATAATTTTGTTCAACTCACATGAGGACTATGCAGTAATGCAAATAAGTGTCTGAGATTGGCTCTTGAAGAAAGAACCACACAGATTTGAGTGGACCTGTCCAGTCAGTGCAAGCATTTGTCAGTTATCGTGTAGCTCGACTTATAACTCAAGGCCACTCTTGTGACCACGAGACCAACTGAGCTGTTCATCATCATCAATACAACTTAGATATTCTTAAGTACCGAGATTTGATCCAAATAGTGAGAATTCATATCAAATCAGGTGACTGATTTCCTCTGCGTAATCCTACTAATATTATTAATGCGAAGGAATGGAATGCGAATGTTTGTGAGGACTGATGTTCGTTACTCTTTCACGCAAAAGCTCCAGCAGGGCTATTGCGTATCTCTGTTTACAGATCATAGTGATCATCACTTTGCGAGTTTTGATATACAATGACCGTTCTTGTTGTTTTCAACTGACGCTACCCGTGCAGAACTGTCATTTCAAAACTCGCAAAGCGATGATCACTATGAACTGTCAACAGAGATACGCAATAGCCCTGCTGATCGTATTCGGATGAAATTTGGCACACAGACAACCTGGATTAACACATAGGATACTTTTTATCTCAGTTGTACGATCCCGATTCCCGTGGGACAATTACGGAACTCCACGCGGGCGAAGCCACGCGCAGAAGCTAGTTTACAAACTCTAACAGATTTTTTTATTCCAGGGCATCTTCTCCTACCTTCACGACGCGAACTACTGGGTGAAGACCGTCCTGAGATCCCTGGTGAACATGTACAGTCCAGAACCGTTCGTCAAGAAAACGGTGTACGAATATCTTTGGAACTTCACTGATCCTGTGCTGGACATGTCTAGGAGTCTGGCGCCTGGCCTGGTGCCTGTTAATAATGCTGGGATGTTGGATAGGGTAAGTCTAGGGTTCTCAAGTTACATTAAGCAAGTTGACTATCTATTAATCTATCCTAAGGCTGAAGTCCGAACGTTCAAAACTAGAAAATACATTCCAAAAACAAATGCTCCCCTTTGACATCCTGCCCTGCTCAAATAATTAGATGATGCTCATTGTTATCCATATAAAACATTCGCTTTCGCATTAGCATTCGCGAATTTAATTTTTTAATCAGGCGCCATTTATCTATGTCTCCAATTTGGCTTCTAATCAGTCACGCGTATTGAACGCACACATATTTTTCGTATTACATTGACAATTGTTGAGCTGATCCAGAAGTCGCGACGATACCTAGTTGTGGCGATGCTTGGGGGATGCAATGATGAATGCAGACAGTTCATGATTATTGTTACGAGTAGTCAAAAGCCCTGAAACTCTTACCAAGAGATGTCGAATTGAGCAAAAACTGGATTGTGGAGAGTCAGATAAGCAGTCACTTCATATACTCGTAAAATACTGGTTTTTATTTAGCTGCATTCGGTATGAATTGAAGTCAATGGCAAATATTTTAATGAGGTGTAATTATTTTTTCAGGTCTACTCCGACTTCACAGACGAGATGACGGTGAAGATAGGTCCTGAGTGGGGCCACAAGGAGTTCTTCCAGATCGATCGGTTTAAAGGAGAACCACAGCTGCCTGGATATGATCCTGAGGTAAATATCACAACCTATGCTCTTTCAGCCTATGCTATACTTTGCATATTATGTTACTGTTGGCTTGCGTCATCCCAATCCTCCAGGCTGCAGTTTTGATATACAACGACAGTTCTGCACGGGTAGCGTCAGTTGAAACCAACAAGAACGGTCATTGTATATCAAAACTCGCCAAGTAATGATCACTATGAACTGTCAACAGAGATAAATAGCCCTGCTGGACACAGGGTTCTCCCCGTGACTAACCAAATAATCATATTTATTTAAATTGGTGTTAAGTCTTGCCAAGGGGTATCATTTAACGCAGAGATTACATGATACCCCTTCGGTTGGGTTGCGTAAGTCACATAGGTAGTCGCCCCATGTAAAGTACTGGAATTCACCTGCATCCATCCACTTGCAGCGGTGGCCCAGTGGTGGCGGCCCCAACTTACGTACAGTAAGTCTTGGATTCGAACCCAGGCAGGCGCATTACATTGTGTAATTTATTTCCTCACCACTGATCTCAAAACGGTGAAGGTAAACATCGTGAGGAAACCGGCATGTCTTAGAACCAAAAATTCGAAGACATGTGACATCTACCAACCCGCACTGCGGCCGCGTGGTGGATTATAGCCGATTCCCTCTCATAGAGAGGAGGTCGTGTGTCCCAGCAGTGGGATCATTATAGGCTGATTATGCTTATGTATCCACTAGAAGCCGACCCCAAAATAGTTCGGAAAAGAAAGTCAAGCTAGGCAGATGACTATGATGATTACTTCTATGAGTACTTAATCACTAAATTATACATTTTCCAGGCCTGTCCAGACCGTATCTTTGGCTCCACTGAAGGTGTGATGTACGCACAGCGGCTGACTAAACAAGATGTACTGAAATACTGGAGGAAGACTGTTTGCAAGATCATGCCGCTTTATTTTGATAGTAAGTTGAATTCATCTCCTTCTTCTTATATTTTATAAATTTTCCGAAGAATCCTGCTAGCACACAAGCCTCCTCACATGTTCTGTGTTGCTGTCGATTGGATAAAAAATATACTTTCACATGTTAAAAATAAACTGACATAAAATTAGATGGAGTTGGTGTTCCCATATCCAACAACTCCAACAGAAGAAACACCAAAACTATCTCAGAGGTCACAGTATCTTTTAAAGTCCAAACATTATGTCGTTCAAGTCATAATATTATGAGGACCATGTTATTCAATTCAATGCATGCCTACAGAGTGGTGGCTGAGAAAGTCTTTTGAGGACCACGGTGAGATATGAGCATTTGCGTAACCAAAGTCCTTCCTTCTTAGGCATATGATTAACCAAATATCTTTTTTCTTTCCAGGCGAGCTGACGATGCACAACGTCCCACTTTACCGCTATAACCTGTCAGAGAGTGTCTTCGACCGCGTCAAGAACGGGACTGACTGTTACGACACCGACCCGAGTCTTCTAGAAGGACTCAGCGACGCATCGAAGTGCTACTTTAGTAAGAATATTTATATATATATACATATTTAGACTAAATAGGTTTGCGTTTAGCCGCAACTCGACAGATGTGAAGCCATGATGTGGCCTAGGGTAGAGCCCGCTTGCCTAGAAGAAACCGATTCACTCGAACTTTAAATAGATCAATTTGTTTTTTTTTTTTGCTATTCATGAAAGGCCCACTGCTAGGCAAATGCCTCCCCTATATTTTTGCAATTCTTTTCGTTACCTGTCATCGCAAGACTTGGATTTATGTACGGGATTTCATCAGATCCAATTTTGCGATTTACGACTCTGAGAGAAATACATAAAATAAAGCTTCGTCTCGTCTCGGAAATGTTACCCACATACAATTTCAAGCACTTTATTTACTAGGGAAGCGGAAGCTTTAAGGGCACTATCAATTTCAATACTTATGGTCTGTTATATTGATGACTTCATGCTGCATTGAACGCCGAAGATAGTCAATTGTATGATCAGTATAGAGGTTTATTTTGATCAAAAATATACTTGACTACTACAATTATTTGTATAATTATGACTGAATATAGTGTGACCAATTTAAAGTGTGAAGTTCGAGGTGGCGCTGCTTGTCAAGAAAATTTGCATCGATCTGTCAAACTTGGTACATTTATTTTAGTTCTGTGTTTTTCCACCTGCACAGATAAGTTGGTTAAAGTTTAAGCCACCAGGCGTGCCAGTAAATGCTAAAAGTGTCAGTAACTTGAAAAATAGAACATATTTTTTATCTTTTTGTTTCAGACTTCCCTATGGTGGTGTCCTACCCGCATTTCTACGCTGGTGGCGTTCCGAAAGACCATTTTGTAACCGGTCTCACGCCAGACAGACTCAAACACAACTCTTATGTTATTCTGGAACCAGTAAGTCATCATCATCATCATTTCAGCCGAAAGACGTCCACTGCTGGACATAGGCCTCCTCCAAGTGTCGCCACATTGACTGGTCCCGTGTGTCTCGCATCCAGCGAATCCCCGCAACCTTCACCAGGTCATCGGTCCACCTAGTGGGAGGCCTTCCAAATATCAAATGTCTGCCTGACATTTATCTGTCTCTCTTTTATTTCTACCCCTATTATTGGCTTAAAGGTCTCTAAAACCAGGCCATAAAACTAATTTAAAAAAAAGCCTAATAATCTCTATCTTCTCTTACAGTACACCGGTACGCCGTTTGAGGCCGTTGCCAGAATGCAGAGCAACCTTAGAATCCATGATCTGACGGGATTCGATGAGAAGTTTACCAAGCTGTCCAATAGTGTGATACCATTGTTCTGGGCTGAATATGTAAGTATCAAAGTTTTGTCCGATTTCAAAAACTACGAGTCAGTTTTTTTTTTTTTGTACTTATTTCGAACTTTATTTCGACGGTGGTAAAGTTATTTATAAAAAAACTGACCTGCTTTAGAACCAAGTCTAAAATATCAATGTTGTAATTATGATCTTTATTCAGTTGGAGTAAAGTTCAAATGTCATAAACGGGCTCTCCCAAATTGAGCCTAGCGTTGAATTGGTCAGTGTCAGGTTGAATGTTCATTAAAATATGATTCGCGACTGTAACAAAAATGGCTTTTCAATCCAATCTAACTTCTTAGAAGCCCATTGAATGTTTTTTTTTTAATGAAATAGTTATTGAATGGGATTACATTCATGAACTTTGAGGGTTGTATAAAATTTAGTTTTGCTGTTGAGTGCAAATTGACATATGAATGAGCACGAGAAAAAATATTGTTATTTTATTGGTTGGTGCCACGGAAATCCCAGGAACTGAAACAAAAATATTTTTTTCATCAAACCTATGTGTGCGGGTCTATAGATATGTCTTCAAAAATGACGTAGAGGTTCTTAGTGGCTAAAACCATTTTTTGTCAAAGTCAATCGTTTGAAACATAGACAGTAGACACTTCCAAAATCTATACTAATATTATAAAGCTGAAGAGTTTGTTTGTTTGTTTGTTTGAACGCGCTAATCTGAGGATCTACTGGTTCGAATTGAAAAATTCTTTTAGTGTTGAATAGCTTATATATCGAGGAAGGCTATAGGCTATATATCATCACGCTACAATTAATAGGAGCTGAGCATCAATGAAAAATGATGCAAAAACGGGGAAAATTTATCATCTTTGAGATCTTCCGTTGCGTGCGCTGTTTAAACGGTTAAAGTTGCACAAAAATAATGTATGAGGGAATTATTCCTCTTAAAAATGTCTAAAAAAAAGTCCGCGACAGCACATGCTTATCTTTTAAGGTTGACTAACAATAACCATTTTTATGATTTTAAAATTTGGTCAAAAATAGTGCTTTATTTGCAAAGGTATTTTTACCGACATAGTATTAATCCTTATCAAAATAAATATGTTAGTCATCTTTAGCGTTCAATTGTGACCAAAATTGCTCTTTACACCATTCAATTTAGATGAATATCTTAGGAGATATCACAGTTTTAAAATAACTCCGCATCAAAATAATGACCCGCGCGCGCTGCGAGGCGGGCGTTCATGTTGTTGGGAAAACCAATGTGATTAGATTCAATGCACAAATATTGTGCGGAACTTAGAGAAGGTTTTAGTTTTTGTTTCATTGTAATCAGTGCTCTCTATCAAAAGGTTTATGAATTTAAAGTGTTCAAGAAGAACTTACCATCATTGTGTAAGATACATGCAACGACATCTATTGCACCAAAATGGTACTAATTAATGAAAATGTGCTCACAAGATAACTTTTAAATCCGTTGACCAGCTACAAAAAAGTTCTGATAGCAAAAAGTATTCTAGATTAGTCTACATGACGCTATATCCCTGTAGAGTGTGTGTTCGATCGCTTTACGATGCCTGGAGAATGATTTTCATCAAAAGTCTGACGATGGAGACGGAAGGCAGTTGCAAGAGGTCCGCAAGAGTTTACAGCAGCTAAATCGTGTTTGGGCTCATTTCATGCACTTTGATAAAAACTTTAAACCTAACTGAGTATGACTTTCATTGAATGTCTGACGATGGAGAAGGAAAACAGTTGCAAGAGGTCCTTAAGAGTTTACAGCATCTATATCGTGACTGGGCTCATTTCATGCACCTAGATGAGAACTTTAGGCCTAGCTGGAGTATGACTGTCATCGAATGTCTGACGATGGAGACGGAAGGTAGTTGCAAGAGGTCCTCAAGACTTTACAGCATCTATATCGTGTTTCGACTGATTTCATGCACCTTGATGAGAACTTTATTCCTGCCTGGAGTATGTCTATCATCAAAGATCTGACGATGGAGACGGAAGGCAGTTGCAAGAGGTCCGCAACAGTTTACAGCAGTTTTATCGTGTCTCGGCTCATTTCAAGAACTTTGATGAGAACTTTCGTTCTAGCTGGTATATGATTGTCATCGAGTGTCTAAAGATTAAGACGTAAGTCTGACGAGGGTCGCGGGCCTGTGGACGGTGAGTAATGGGCTAGCTCGCCATCCGTCCGTTTTATGACGACAGGCCGTGGTGACGGCGCGTTCGTGTTCCACACGCGCCTCAAAGAGATGTCTGCAAACGGGAAGGGATCCGAGAGGAGCGAGGCCTGCCAGGGTTGCGGGACTGTTCGAAAGAGATACCGAGGCCCTGGAACGCAAAGGGCAAAAGAAGAAACGTGTATGGATTTTAGTCAGTACAAATCTGACACTCCCTTCCGCTCCGTCCAGAGTGGGAAGGGTCATTTGATGATTATCCATCGGTAATGGTATATAATAGGGATTTACTCCTTCTGAGAGCTTCCGTTGTGCGTGAACGATTAAAGTTACGCAATTATCATGTATGTCGGAATTGTCCCTCTTAAAAGCTCTAAAAAAATATCCGCAATGGCCATATGTCTAACTTTTAAGGTTGACGCACACACTCTCTAACCTCTCTTTCTTTTATTTACGCACGCACGCAGACGAAGTTGCGCGGGTCAGCTAGTGGTGTTATAAAGTAAGAGGTGAAAAATTCTGAATGAGAAAAATGTAGGGTTGTAGAACGTAAATAAAACTTTCAACCAAAATTGGTTTGAATAAGATTAGTTTTTAAGATAATTATGGGACATTTTTTTTAAATAAGAAATTTAGTTTTGCTGTTGGATGTAAAACAATACAATATATGAATAAGCCTTCAAAATATTTTTATTGTATTGTTTGGTGCTACGGAACCCTGTGAGTTCGACTCGCACTTGCAAAGTTTTTTTTTTTATTTACTAACCGATTTTTTTGTTACAGCATCAAGAAGGCTTGCCATCACATATAAGCACAGCCATATTCTTCACCAGAGTGATCCTGCCACCTTTATCAACAATAATATCAACAACTATGATCCTTCTAGGCATTTACTTACTAATCAAACTTATATACAGAAACAATTTAGAAAATGATAGCCTAAAATCTATACTAATATTTAAAAGTAAAAATGCAACTAAAAATAAAATATTATCATTTGAAAAAGAATCGTTTTTGAAGGCTAGTTAACTTCTTTTTAGACTTATTATGTATGTCTTTGAGTCGATATTTTTTGTACAAGGATGTTTTAACGCGTGGACATAATCGGAACTAACGCCGCTATTTTGTTTTGTCAATCGACCGCCAAAACATTCTTGTAGCACTATAAAAATCAGTGTAAACTACACTGCAAAAAGATTAGCTTAGTAGACAAAAATTAGATTTAATTATAGCTACAGCAAAGATTAGTTTTATAACAATTTATTTATAGAGAATGTAAGGTCTGACCATTGCAGAAGATAACATTATGTAAAAAGCAAACTGACTTGGCCTTTTTATGCCGTACGATTCAAACATGGCACACATCCCCAGTAACTGTAAAACTAATGGCGCCAGCTTAAATAGTTCCAAACATCGTATCATTGATTGAAAAGCTGTTAATGTAAAGAAGATGGGGCACGGTCCATACAAAATTAACCCAAGTCCTACAGCAAAGAGATTTATTTCAAAATAATGATAAAAATAGGTATAAAAAGATTGCATACTTCCAAACTCCATCCTTACAGTCTAACATATATTATATAGATCGTCGTTCAGATCGTTCAGGAGGGTTATTACGACGTCGTAGAGCAGGAATAATTCTAGTGTGGGAAAGACACAGTGCTATACAGGTTGTCTAGCGCCATCTCATTCCCACACTGGAATTATTCCTGCTCTAAAACGTCATGGTAGACCACCAGGTATGGAAACAAAACACTGCACGTCGTTCTAACCCGACGAGTTATTGTCAAAATAAGTTTTAAGCAGTTGGTCGCAGATTCGTACTAAAATATATTATATGTTGTCTGACTGCTTACCTTGTGTTTGCATGTTGCACCTCTGCTTAATCATCGTAGATATTACTGTCCCTGAACGAATTTTCATAGCTTTTTTTTGAGATACTTCAGTTTGCTGTAGGACGTGGGTGAATTTTAATCCTTCTGTATAGTGGATGCGCACGGGTAGCCCGCGAAATTTAAAATGTCTTAAGTTTATTGCAATTTGCAGGTCAGTGTCAGGTTGGATGTTGATGAAAATGTAAATCGCGCCAGTAACACGTATGGTGTTACAGAATTATAATCATTTTAATAATCAATACAACCCTCCAAGTTCATTTAACCCCATTGAGTGACTTTTTCATGAAATAGTTATTGAATGGGGTTAAATGAACCTGACACTGACCTGCAAATTGCAATAATTGTAAGAAAATGTATATTTAGCGGGCTACACTTGCGCTTCCACCTTGAGTATATTTTAAAATAACTGGACCTCATTGGTCTACTAAGGACCTAGTTATAGTCACGCCATCTACAATGAGCTTTGACAGGCCTTACCGATACATTTATGCCGTAGGTACTTACTGCGAGTCTTAAAACCTGCAAAGATCTTTGGCACACTGTATTTTTTTTTATTCGACTCGAGACATGCAAATCTTTTTTTTAGGGGAAAAGGTTTACAATGTAAATAAAGACTGAATATCATAATTTTCATAACATGGCCAAAGTATACGCGAAATTTTAAATAAATTGAGATAATAATAATGTTTAACTTTTTTTTCTTCATAGTATCTACCTCAATAACGGATCAGTGGAACTGGTAAATAGAGTTGAAAACTAGCTGCGGACATCGGACTCTAAGAAATTTACCTTAGTATTGTAATACCTATGTCCGTACCGGTACAACCGAAACTAAAACAAGTTGCTTTTGTATCTGAATAAACAAAAAAAAAAACGTTGAAATTAATTCACTGTCATCTTAATATTTTTTAGTTTAATTTGTTTTTAATATATAAGTTCGATTTTCTTTTTCAATTATAATTACTGTTTTCATTATTGTAAATTAATTGAAGTCATTCCACACTTATTTTACCTCTGACTGGGTAACTATCAAACCCTGTGATCTTTATTTTCGCAGCAATAAGGTTGCTGTTGCATTGCAGCTGTCAGAAAGGAAAGGACTATAATAAGCCCAAGCTATATATTTTTTTTATATGAAAATTTTCTATTGTATAGTTCTATGGTGTAAGTTAATTAATAATAATAAAAAATGCATTCGGGGGTAGTTTGTAGCTGTGATTGTTCCTAATTTAAAATAGTAGCATCAATTTTGCTCATGGTAGCTCTAAGGTAATTTTAAATAAACAAAACATTTATTAAATTAGTGTGTTTTATTTTTCGCCCTATTTATGTATAGCTCACATGCAATAGGAGGGTGAGCATAGAGTAATCAACCGGACACAAATCCAGACTCGGTGGGTGAGACTGAGACATTTCTTATGGAAAACATCAAAATAACACTGCCCGAAAAACTGTAAATATTATTCACTGGGAATAGAATCCAGGAATTCATGCTCCGCAGTCGCGCTCGTAACCTCTAGACCAGCTAGGCAGTATTATTAAATTGTGGGCCTGATATACATAAAAAGATTGCCGTATTCTGATGATTCATAAGAAAGAAGAAACGTTGTCCCGGTGGAAATTCTGAGCTTGAACTTGTCTAACAACGAAGTTTCAACAAAATAAGAGGCCAGAATATATTGGTTTTACTAATAAACAGACGTACTACTGCTTACAAGTTGAAAACCAGCGTCGGGCACTAGTTGCTCGGCAATTTGCTGAACTGGGCCTATTTCAAAGAGTATAATAATAATGCCTATTTGGCGCAGCCGCGAGACACACAATCTTTGTTTTTCTGTTTAGTTTTAGGTTTTTATTTTTTTATTGTGTAGTTTTAAGTTTTATATTTCATTTTTGTTATTTTTTTTTTGTGTGCACTTGTGGCGTGTGCCAAATAAATATATTTCTTTCTTTCTTTCTTTCTTTCTACAATACGACGCTAGAGTATTTAAAAAAGTTCAAATTTCTCAATTCAACATTGAACCTTTGAGGCCATTCAATTATTACGTTAGCAGAATTTTTAACATTCACATTTAACAATTGAATAAACATTTAAGTTTTACAACAAAACGCGTTCCATTTTGATAATAAACCACATAACGGGCTTGGGCCCCATTCCATGCCGCTGAGTGTACTTACCCTTAAATTTAAAAGCTTATTGTTTTACGCACGGCCCTAGTTTTTTGCCAATTTTGCAACGATCACCAATATAGAACTAGATATGTAATCTAATTCAAAAGTTCTCTAAAAATGACACCAATGGGGGCTATCGCGTATGAATTCGCTGCTAGAGGCGCTAGTGTAGCGCGGGGGCACCGAAATGTCAGATTTCATAGATTGTTCACGATTGAGCCATTCTGATTAATTATGACTTGAAGATTTTAAGTAGCAACTTAGAAACTTAATTTTCAGTACTTGGAGATAAAAAATAAAGTGTTTATACTTGCTAATTTAAGGGAGAATATTCTAAATTTACGAACCTGAAGTTTACACTATGTTGGTATACGTAATAAAATAAACTTTTTATGAAGTTATGGGTACTCTAAAATATAAAATAGAATTATTGATTGGTAATCGACAGTGGCGCCATCTGGTGAGCTCAAAAACGATAGCCCTCATTGTGTTTTCCTATCTCTATATTTTTTATAGATTCCTATCTCTATCTAATATACATTATTGTAATTTCAACCATAAACGCAACGTTTAAAGTTTTATTCACAAAGCTAAGTATGTACAAAAAGCAATTAATTAAAAGAGCACCCAAATTTTCAAGTGCGCTCATTCGGTGAGGACATTTTGTGTCGCTGATTGTGTATCTAGTTCTTTAATAGTGATCGATGCATTATTGCCAAATTAATGCACATAAGTTATAATTTTGACCGACGATGAAACAAAACGTAGTAAGACATTTTCATCTTTTATCCATGAAACAAAACCTATTCATACATTTTTTGTTGACCTAAAGGTCCAGTTACCAGGTCAAAAAATTCCAAAATAAAAACGTACATTTGCTTAGTATAAATTGTATAGTTTTATTTAGTTGTGCCGAATATCGATTTATTCTTCATCTATAATGTAAAATTTCTCGTTCAACAAGAAGTTGAATTTTAAACCCAAAATCCTACGAAATTCATGGAAATAAAATTTAGGTGGAAGCGCAAGGGTTAGTGTCAGGTTTTATGTCAATTAAAATATAAATCGCGCCAGTAGCACGTATGGAGTTACAGGATTGTAATCATTCAAATCATCAATACAACCCTCCAAGTTCATTTAACCCCATTGTATGACTTTTTCATGAAACAGTTACAGAATAGGGTTAAATGAACTTAGAGTGTTGAATTGATGATTTTAATGATTATGATTCTATAACCACAGATGTGTTATTGACGCGACTCGTTTTTCATCAACATACAATCTGACACTGACCTGCAAATTGCAAAAAACTTAAGAAAAATTTAATTTCGCGGGCTACCCTGACGCTTCCCACCATAACTTTGTTTTGAATTGATTTCTGACAGTGGCTGTCAGTGTCAATGTCAAAGAAAAGGCCGAACACCGTCCGATCCGAACACCCTGCCTTCGCTGGAAATTCGCGGGTGTAAGCAAATTTTATTTACCTTTAGTTGTAGTTGTTCATCATAGCTTTTTGTATCTCTAATTTATAAAAACATGTTTATAGTATCTTTCCGTCAATACAAAAATATTGTATCACACACTTATTGTTTAAACTTTTATGTAAATTAGTTGAAACTGCAGTAACAATGAATGAAACTAAGAAAAATATTGAATTGAATAACGGTTGGATATTGTGTCCTTCAAAAAGCTTTCCTGGCAAATTTTATTATTTCAATGTGATAAGTGGAGAAGCCGCATGGAGCCTAAAACAAGCTGATGTATGTATAATTGTAAATTACCAAAAGATTCAGAAAACTTGTTAACTTTTGACATGACTGAAATTGCTATTCAGAAAGCGCACGCATGTCAAAGAGATTGAATGTTTTGATCTGCGTACTTTCCGCCATGTTTTTAGCCGGCATCAATAGAAACAAGTGTTTTTATAAAATCAAATCTTTTAGAGCGTCACGTTTCTCAATTAAAAATAGCGCCATTTCATTTGTTTTGTTGTCTGCTGGCGTATTCATTCAACAAATCATTAGTTAGAAGGTTCAGTAATGAAAGCAATAGAAATACTAAGTAGGTATAGTTTACGAAGTTTTTCAACGAATTTTTGTTGTTAGTTTCGACTTTCGAAAGTAGGTAATAAAATACCAACTTGCGGTGTTAGATTTCTGCCTACATGTAGCCGTGGGACGACTTCTTTTCTTTACATTAATTTTCTATGAGTGTAATTAATTAATGTTTTGCTCTGCACCTTCAGTTGAATTCCCAACAGTGCAATAATATTTATTTAGGTATCAATTTTTAGTGTAGCTAAGTATTTGTAAAAAAAGAAAAGTGTATATGTGTTGCATAAAATTGAACCATAATCTAGGTATACATCCCACACAGAGAGACATGTTAGCTAAACATTAAATATTATGATGACAGCAATAAGCAGCAATTTAAAAAAATAGTCACAATTTTATTTTCAGAATCAGGATATAAGAAAAGAAAGCAGCTTCCACAAAATAACGGACAAATTTCACGGTTATCCTGAACCAACTAGGCTGCCGGATGAAACTACGCCCGTATCCCAAAATATTTTCACCAACACCCCAAGACCGCAATTTCTACAACAGATTCCTAATACCCCACAACTGCCAATATTTGGCCAAGCCACCTTTCCCAAATATGTGGCCAATGTTGAACCAGTAATTCCCAATATTGTTTGGACATCAGTACTATTCCCAATGTTCTATCCGGAAAGAAAGCCAATGTTTGACAAAGTCACACAAATATCTGATATTGAAAGAGATTTTTTTGCAAAAGCTACTAATATACCATTATGTGAACGCTTTAAAAATTACGAGCCACCAATTCTTAGTTTTGATACGAAAAATAAGATTGCAAATCTATTACCAAAATATGAAACATCAACTCCAAAAAATTCATTTCAAGAATGCGTTCCTGAATCGCAGAATGTCTTTACAAAATCATTGATAAAGGAACCAACATTAAAATTGGAATCGAACTTACCCACGCTAAAAAATCCTATTGTTTTTAATAGTAATGAGAACCCAATCATAAGTGTTGACAGTACAGTTGAAAGTACTAAACCAGAGATTCAGAAAGACCAAGTTTTGAAGAATCTAGATAGCACTGATTTGAGATTCCTCTTGCTGGCAAAGAGAAGATCTTTGGATACAACTGAAGCAGCGGTTGAAAGTAAGTTTCATCTTTTCGATAGTCCCATGCTTACCATTATAAAGAGCCTTGATACAGCTAGAAGGCGTCGCGGCAGGCTTCATAGATGATGGCGAGACCATCTCGACAAAACCAACAACCAGTGGGTCCTCACAAGCCCCTAGATCGTATGGACTTAAGGAGCACTAATCGGAAGTCAAGGGAAGACGCCTTTGCCCAGCAGTGGGATGAGGCCAAACATAACTTATTGTCTCACCGCTGGCCAAAGGTGTTCCCAGTCTTACCAAGCAGCGCCTTGCATGCGCAGTTTCTCCGCATTTAGGTCTTCACATACAAGAAGAACGGAAGACGAAATGAAGATTTTATACCATGCGACTTAAAGTAGAATTTTCAACAAGGCCATAAGTGTACGACGCGTGGTCGTTTACCTCTTTCCAGTATAATATGATGAAAAAAATACCATAAAGAAATGCTTTAAAGCTCACATTTCAATGCTTTACTGTAAATGGATTCGGCGTCGAGTTTTTCACTCAACAGCTTGTAGCAAACAATAACAGCCGCTCAGATCAATCTTCAGGTTAAGCTGTGCTTGCCTAGGTTGGTTAGTGGATGGGTGACCACCCATTAGATACCGAGTTTTCTCCATACCTCGGAAAGCATATTAAGTCTTTAGTCTTGGCTGTCATTTGTAGATCTTTGACTGTGGTCACAAGTAGTCCGTGGCCCGATAGTGTAACAATTAGTCTTACTCAGGGGTATTGTATTATAATAATAATAAAGCTCATTCATTCCATATTTTTCTTTTACATTTTTTTCTTTTACAAATTAATAGTTTTATATTTTATTTGGATATTGATCCCTTTTGGGTAAAAGCCTCCTCCATCCCGTGCCAATTTTCCCTGTTTTGGGCCAACTCAATCCGACTCCGACCAGCTACTTCACTGATGTCGTCCGCCCATCTCTTGCGTGGTCTGCCCCTGTTCCTCTTGCCTCCTGGTCCAGACCACTTCGTTGACCCCAATGTCCACCTTTGATCTCTACATCTTGAAATATGTATTGTATTAATATGGGCATTGTATTACCCAATACAAACGACGCTGTGGAAGTCAGACAGGCAGTCGCTCCATGTAAAATACTGGTATTCAGCTGCATCCGGTTAGACTGGAAGCCGCCGCAACATACCTTAAATAAATAGTTGGAAAAGGCTAGGCAGATGAGGATTATTGTCACTTGAGCCCAAACCCTTGCCTTGATGCTAGATGCTAAATTCTTTACATATTTTTCAGGAAAGAAACCAAAACCAAGTGAATCAAAACCGCTAACTCTTAAGGAAAAGGTGAAATTTAATCTAAACAATGAAACAGATGATGACACCACTAATGACACGAATCAAGAAGCCATAGTAAGTATCTATACTGATCAGAAGTGTCAGTTTGTAATTTCAAAATAACAGATTTTTTACTGAATGCAAATGAAAGAATAAAAATGCAGTATAACAAAAAATCATTTTTTTTTAATTTTTATTTGTCTTTTCCGGCTAATCTCCGAAACTGCTGGACCGATTTTGACGAGGCTTTTACTGGCGGCATGATACTTAGGCTACTTTCATGTTAGAGGATAAGTTAATGGGGCTGAAGAGACCAAATTACCCTTCTTTCGGCCTGTTCAATTTGGCAAACGAAGCACCAATCGCCCTGTATAATCAAATTAAATGCCTCATGTCAGCTAGTACACGCCAATATACTAATGCTGACTCCATGTCACTACAGAGTATAAAACAAAGTCGCTTCCCGCTGTCTGTCCCTATGTATACTTAGATCTTTAAAATTAAGCAACAGAATTTGATGCGATTTTTTTTAATAGATATATTGATTCAAGAGGAAGGTTTATATGTAAAACATTGCACCCGTGCGAAGCCGGGGCGGGTCGCTAGTTAAATATAAAGCCAAATGGACTTAAATGTCTAATACATAAATATCTTATTTTATTTTCAGCCAACATCTAACCAAACCCGAACCATAGACACTCCAGCATTACTTAAAGATAAAACTACAACATTTTTTATAAAAGATATACCAAAAAAAACACCTCCACCACATGCTAAGGAACAACCACCAATATTGCTACCAACCACGATCAACCAACCACCAACTCTCAACCAGCGACCAACTTATAAGAATACAACTTGGTACATTGTGGTTGATACCGATGTATTATTACTGGATTATGAGTTGATAGACAAAATCGTGCTGTCGGGTAAGTGCTGTCTTATTTTAATGTTTAAATAATTAAATTAATAATCAACGAGAGATAGAGGGAGGAGTTTGTGGCTGATCTTTAGGTTAAACCGGGCTTGCCTAGGTTGTTACAAGACGTAGAGGCAGGAGCTTGTGGCTTATGGTTGATCTTTAGGGTAAGCCGCGCTTGCCTAGGTTGGTCCGTGGATGGGTGATCACTCATTACATACCGAATTTCCTTCCGTATCTCGGAAAGCACGAAGCCACTGGTCCCGGCTGCGATTTGTAGATCTTTGACAGTCGTTACAGGTAGTCAGTGGTCCGAAAGTCTGATTACTCCCGTAATATCTCACGTACACAAAATACGCGCTTTGGACGTAGAGTTGCGGACACCACCCCGTTATAAAATACAATACAAGGGTACGATACCCTTTATTTATTTATTTAACACTTCAAGTACAAAATACAGAAGGACTTAATGCCATAGGCATTTTGTGCCAGTCAACCCTTTACTCATTACCCAGTACTAACTGGGTTGTGGAGGTGAGATAGGCAGTCGCTTCATGTAAAATACTGGTATTCAGCTGCATCCAGTTAGACCTGGAAGCGACCTCATGAAGTGGTAGAGAATAACATTGAAAAAAGTGGAAAGAATCTTTGGGGAGGCGTTTTGGCAGGAGTGGGACTATTCATCCTAACATATTGCTGTCCCACTGAAGGGCAAAGGCCTGTTCTCCTCATCATCATTCTCCTGCCCTTATCCCAACTTATTTGTGGTCGGCGCAGCATGTGTTCTTCCATACTTCTCTATTACTCGTAATCTCAGTAGTCACTTCCTTTCTAGCCATATCATCCTTCACACAGTCCATCCAACATTTCTTTGGTCTTCCTCTACTCTTATACCCATCTACATTCATGCTCAACATTTTCCTCAATACATTCTCCTCATTCCTCCGCATCACATGTCCATACCACGATAACCGATTACCACACAATTTACCACACAAAGGCCTGTTCTCCTATACAGAAGAAAACACAAAGAAGATTTTTTCTCGCTTTATACAGGGTGTAAAAGGAACTTTCACGAAGCCGTCAACCAAGCATTCTGTGCATCAAACTAAGTAACCTTATGCCAAAGTAATTGCAGGGAAACAACTTTTTTTTGGTTGGTTTACGGTAGGACTCAATGTAACGCACTCATTACATTGTGCTGATGGATGCATCGCATAGTACAGGGTAATTGAGGTATTTAAACTGAAGTTTTGCCATTGTTAACTACTATTTTTAAAGTTGGAACTTTGACCTCTAATATCTCGGTAATTAAAAGGTTCCCTGCAGTCTCAACATAGATAGCGATCGCCAAACAACCGAATTCGGTCGCAAACAAATAACGATGCGGATTTAAGGTGGAAGCCGACACCGGCGGATCGCGTCCAACTCGCGTCCACATCAAATCCGCGTCCACATCAAATCCGCATCGTTATGGGTTTGTTACCGAATTCGGTAGATTTGCGATCGCTATCTACGTCGAGATCGCGTGGCCAGGTATAGTCCACAACTAAAAAATGATCGCAATGACGGGGAGAAAAGGTGCCTTTCGGCTGTGCAATAGTACATTGTTCATCGAGATCGGGAATCGCACTTTCTCTCGAGTGATACATAGTGCTTTATACTACACCTACGAGGCAAATAAAAAACGAAAACTGGATCTCAAACAACACACAAATTGAAAATGGCGCCAATGGTGTCTGCAATTTTCACATGTTCTTTTTTCAAATTGTTTATCCTGCCGCCGCAGGGTCGCACTGCCAGCCCGACACCATCCAACACACAGCTAGTGGCCAGTGTCATTTTGCGAACTTGGAGATAAAAACTCACTGTAAAAACTTTTTGGCTTTTGATATTTAGGTTACCGGCGCATAGTCTTACCCAAAATTAAAAAATAAAAACCACGTAAGAAATGGATTTTCATACACTTTTCTCTCCCGCTCAGATGCGTTTTCTCCCCGCATATTTGTTCGATATGCAATGACGTACTTTCTACCGTAAATTTGATAAAGTATCAAGGTACTTTCCAAGCAGGTGTAGTATAAAGGGTATTTGTACACCCATTATAATGTTTCTAAAAGCCAGAAAATGCCCGAGTGCTTCGTTTACTTACACCACCTATGTACCACTCTTATACAAGAAGAAATAAATAAATAATACCTCGCAAGGGGTATCGTATTACCCAGTACTAACTGGGTTGTGGAGGTCAGATAGGCAGTCGCTCAATGTAAAATACTGGTATTCAGCTGCATCCGGTTAGACTGGAAGCCGACCCCAGCATACTTGCGAAAAGGCTAGGCAGATGATGATGCTAACCAATCCACCTTTTTCTTTCTAGATCCAAAATGCCGACTGGTAATACCTTTCGCGGTCGCGGCCGACATAGAGGCGCTGTGTCTGGGCGATTGTCGCGGTCAACAGCGAGTCATCAACGCTCGGCAGCTGACGAGGAAACTGGCTGCGCCTCCACGACATTATATAGGTATTACTTGGTCTACCGTGTGACCGTGAGGAGTTCGTGGCAAAATTATAGCAGCCGCTCTGATCGATCTTTAGGTTAAGCCGTGCTTGCCTAGGTTGGTCTGTGGATGGGTGACCGCCCATTACATATCGAGTTTCCTCCGTGCCTCGGAAAGCACGTTAAGCCGTTGGTCCCGGCTGCCATCTGCAGATCTTTGACAGTCGTTTCAGGTAGTCAGTGACGCAAAAAGTCTGACAACCAGTCTTACCAAGGGGTATCGAACAACTTTCAATATGGGACTAACCCCGAAACCCGGAAAAAAAAACAGCTGTTCAGTACATTTTGTCGAATTATGCGCTCAGAAATGTATGGGGCAGTCGATTTTTTTTCGCGATTTCAGTTTTGGTCCCATAGTGAAAGTTTTTCATAATGATGAGTACAATGACCCCTTAAGAGGTTGTGCGTTAATTCTGTTACACATTGTATATCAATATAAAAATTATTTAAACATTTTATATTATTAAGTAATTTTTGGCGTTTGTTACTGTATTTCTACTTCCCAAATGTAGATGGCGTTGGAGTAGAGTTAAAATATACTCCCTAATAGTAAGTTCTAATCCAAAAATGGCAATACTTCAGGAGCAAGTGATAATTATAAAATACGCACATGAATCCGAAAAATCAGAGGTGCGTGCCTTGGGTTCGAACTCGAGACCTATGACTTGGCGGTCATACCACTAGGCTATCACTGCTATAATCTCATAATTATTGTTAAGAGGAAATGCGGTAGGTATTTGAAGAAACTATCGCTGTCCCTCTACGAGCGCGCTTTCGACATTGGTGCGATAAGGACAACTACAGATCCGACACGTAAAAAGTCATAATTCGAGGTTTGGCTCTCGACTATTTCCTCCACCAATATTCGAAAATTTTTATTTCTTTAAAAGATGTTTCATAAACTGAATAAGAAGGATATATATACTGTGTCCCTATGTTTTTCTTTTTTCATTAATAGTTGTCAAATTTGTACACTAGGCCTCTGTTGACAGCGGTCCAAATTGGCCTTTTTTTAGCATTTTGTAAAGGTTTTAGTGCTGATACAGATTATGTATCATCGTAAAGGAAAACATAGGGACATAGAAAAGGTTGATATTTATTTAACTGTAAAAAATAATAGCGCTAAAGTCATAAACCAGAAAGAAAACAGGCGAGAGCGTTTGTATGGAGAAAAGACCACCCGCATTTCCTCTTGATTGTTAAATATTTAACTTTGTCCACAGTCGAACCTCGAACCTTAGACAATGGAAACCTAGAAGTGACTACGGAGAGTATTCTTCAATGCTGCATGAAAGCTGTCAATAAGAATTATTATGTGGTGAGTGATTGATAACTGAGTTCTCAATATCAATTACTTGATTCGGTAAAAGTAACTTTAATGCCCACACTTAAAGCTTTGTTTCCACTGTAACACACACACATTAATAGTACGTAGTCTTTCTTACCAAGGGGTATCGTATTGCCCAGTACTAACTGGGTTGTGGTGGTCAGATAGGCAGTCGCTCCATGTAAAATACTGGTATTCAGCTGCATCCGATTAGACTGCAAGTTGAGTCTGAAAAGGCTAGGCCGATAATGATGAAATCTTAGTTGTTTTTTACATGAGTGTAGTGGTGGTGTGAGTATGTGTGTACGTTCGCGAATCATATCTTGTTCAACACACTGCCTCGTTGGTCTAGTGGTCGCAAGACCGACTGCTGAGCATGAGGTCCTGGGTTCGATTCCCAGGTCGGCGAAAGTGTTATTGGGTTTTTCCAGAAATTTCTCAGAAGCAGCCACGGAGTCTGGATTTGTGCACAGTTGATGGCAATAGATTCGCCCCCTTTCATGAGACTTGAAACACAACTGGCGAGATATGGGTGTACTGTTAGGTGCACGTCTGCCTTACCCTTGGGGGATTAGAGGCTTGATGTAAAAACATAAGACAATTTGAAGTTTGCGGACTACCCTGGCGGTTTCACCTTGAGTTTTGGCCGAAGGGTGTCATGTATCGACGTTTCCGCGGAAGGCTACGCGACACCCCGCAGCGCAACACGACGCCGTCACTTCGTGTACAATAGTTATATTTATGTTTTTTATTTTTTGTTTTTTATGTATGATAGTCTTTAAGGTATATATTTTATGGGTCATTGTTGCCTGAAAAAAATGATACATTAATATACTATTCTAAGCAAAATAGCATTTAACAGATTTAAAAAAAATAACAACCATCAACAAGCGGTTTAATTTTTAACAATTACATTCACACAAAGAAAACTAGAAAACTAAATAAGCGAAATAAGCAGAAGAAAATGAATATAGGCAGAATTGGCTATCCAAACGGGCAGGGATTCCTCGTAGTATGTTGACTCCATGGAAAAAAGGGCCGAAATGAGTCGTGCAGCGGCTTATATAGCCGCGTGGTGGCTACTCTCTCGCTTCCCCTCCATACAACGGCTTGACAAGCAACTTTTCCGCCAACACTATATTATTACTTAGGGCTCATCCCATAACATTTGACTTAAACAAAACTTTCGTAATGTGTTTCGTAACTTTCGTAATCATTTTGTTGTTTTACGTGAACCCTAACTTTCCTTTTCAGGTCCTAATAACGAATGACCCACGCCTACAAATCAGAGCGAATTTACAAAACATACCGTCATATAAACTAAACGAAATAAAATATGGGGTTGATATTAAACCTAATACTACATCAGAATCAATAAAAATCCAAACTAACACCTTGAATAATGACATGGGCACCAAAAATCTGTTTCAACAGAATTCAAGTCAATTCGCTAACTTAAAGAATAAACCGGAAATTACTTCACGCGAGAAAAGTATGCCTTCGAGAAATGACGTACAAGAAAAAAATCAGTATGCTCAGAATTTTGGTTTATTTAATATTAAGAGTACAGTAAAAAAACAACTGTTTTTGAGTAGTGATAGTGAGACGGATAATAGCGAGAGTGAAAAGTTGATTAATATAACTAAACCGAAATGTATGAAAAATATTGAAGACCTTGATAGTGACGGAACTTCGGATATTAGTAGTGAAGTATCAAGTTTGAAATTAAAAGATAAAAATGTATTAAAACCTCAAAATGCGGGCAGAAATCCGTTTCTGCCCCAAAATGTTAAAGAAAACGGTTTTGGTAACTTTGAAAATCGGATCCAAAATCCTAACTCCGTTTTTAGCGCATCCAGATTTAGAAAAACAATTCCTAATGAAAATGTTTTGAAACCAAATCTCAACAATAATGAATTTCAAAAAGATTCTTTCGAGTATAATTTTGAAAACTCGGAAAAAATATTCTGCTCCATTCCGATTACAAATTTAAAACTTTTTGAACCAAAATCGAGAACAGAAAATTCTCTGAAACCATATACTCTATCATTACGACAAGAACCATTTGGGGCTACCAGAGACAGCAAAATCTTAAACCCTTCACAGTCACGAATAAAAAAAATCATCAACACCGTTAATACTGATTCGACAATGAAAACCCAATTTGAGAATATTACTACGAATACCAAAGACAGCACAGGAATATTTAAAATACCTAAACTACCTATCAAGAATGCAACGCGAAATACGTCCGGTCAAGCCGAAAGTCCGACAGCTAATGACAAAATTGGGACGCGAACGAACATAGATCCAATAGACGAAAATCTAAAGAGGTTCCGTATAAAAAGTAAGAATATGATGGCGAAAATAAAGACAAGGCTTGATGAATGGATTTGCTGTTATATGCAGATTATGGAAGAAGCATTGGTTAATATTTTAGAGGTATGTTTTCCCTATATAGTTCAATTCAAACTTTATGGTGGCTTGGAAGTTAGCTGCGGGTGTATGTGCATTATACAGTAAAGACAGAGTCAGAGAACATTATCGAAAAATAGTGTTACAGCTAAATTAGACCGATTTTAGATTTTCCATAGAAACAGATTTTTCCAATTATATTTTTTTAAAGACATTTCGGAAATGTTCTCCGTCAACTTTTTAGACATATGTATCCTGCTTATGCGTGTGAAGTTTTGATTAAAATCGGTTCAGTCATTTCGAAAACAAATGAGTTCAAAGTTTAAGTACCAGTTGAAAACCAGCGTCGGGCACTAGTTGCTCGGCAATTTGCTGAACTGGGCCTATTTGGCGCAGCCGCGAGACACACAATCTTTGTTTTTCTGTTTAGTTTTAGGTTTTTTTTTTTTTTGTGTTGTTTTAAGTTTATATTTCATTTTTGTTATTTTTTCTTTTGTGTGCACTTGTGGCGTGTGCCAAATAAATATGTTTCTTTCTTTCTTTAAGTATGAAATGCCGTAAGACTTTAACACTCTTAATATTATAGGGGTACTGAAATTATTGTAATGGTCATCTTTATCAATAAAATTCCGGTATGTGTGATCGTTATTCCCCTCTGAAATAGCTTGACCGATTTTGATGCTTTTCTTGTATTACTGAGTTCAATGGCGGTTGGCAACTTTTAACCCTTATCCCCTGAGTAATAAAGTTGAAAGTGATCGACCTCCAATGAGCGCGGTGGTATATGATGTCACCTTGGTAGTTTTTAAGTACAAAGACTGTAAAATTACCCTTTAACGAAGCCGAAAGGCACTTGTTCTCCCCGTCAATGCGATCATTTTTTTGTTCTGGACCATAACTGGGAACCTTCTAGTTACGGAGATTTTGGAGATTGACGTTCCAAATTTTTCCTAAGTCAATACTAGTTTTTAAGGTTATAACTTAACTTTAAATACGTCCATGACCTGTTTAGTATTCAATGCATCTATCAGCACAATGTTTTGAGTGTGTTGCATTGAGTTTTACCGTAAATCATGAATTATCCCCACAAAAAAAAAAGTTTATCTAATAATGTTTGCGTAGAGACTAGAGTTACTTAGTAGTTTGATGTACAGAATGCTTGGTTGACGGCTTCGTTAAGGGTATGTTTACACCTTTTAGTTGAGCTTAATAGGTTAAAATAACAGAACGATGTCTGTTGGGTTACTTTGTTGGTCGCGAGCGCTGCTTCTGATTAGGAGGCTGTGGGTTCGATCTCCCGGTCAAGCAAAGTGATATTAAGTTTTTCCGTCAGGAATTCCCCAGTAGTAAGCCGAAGCCTGAATTTGTGCCCGGTTGATGGTAATAAGCTCGCCCCCTATAACATGGGACTCAAACATAACTGAAGGAATGTGGGTGTACAGGTACACCTCAGGGATTAATGTTTCTAATAATTATCTTTTTATTTGCAGAAAAATATCGTGTGTATGAAAAATACTGTAGCGCCATTAACATTGAAGGACACATTAAATTGTATTAAAATGTTGTATGACAGTCATACAAAAATAAGAGATATCACCAATAAACTATCAGAATTGCTAGAAAAGTGCATGATTTGTGTTCAAGGTAAAAACATTTTTTTTTCATTGAATTAAGAGTTACAGTATGACACTTAAAGTGCAAAATAACTCGCGTGACAGCCGTTTTAGGGTACCGTAGCCAAGCAGCAAAAACAGAACCCTTATAATTTCGTCATTTCATCACCAGTGCTCTCAAAACGGTGAGGAAACCGACATGTCTTAGAACCAAGAATTCGAAGACATGTGACATCTACCAACCCGCACTGGGCCCGTGTGGTGGCTCAATTTCCCTCTCATTGTGAGGAGGCTGACTATGCTATCTGCTAGATAAGTTATTAGCTGAAGGTTAAAAGAGTGTCCATGGAGTTTCTTGCCCATTCTTCTCCATAGAGATCTACGATTTGGAATGGGCAACTACAGTACTTTAACAGTTATTATGCCTTGTGACTGTGACTGTAGCTTCGTTTTATTGCTCTTTGTTTCGACAGTTCAAAAGTGCCTGTAACTGGCCTACTTGAAATAAATGCTTTGATTTTGGTTGTAACAGTCCATGGGTCAATTTTGTTATAATTTTCTAAAAAAAATGTGTTTTTTTTTCAGGTAAAATAAAATTGTCTATAGCACCGGAAGATTTTATGAAAATATTTGGATATGGTGTGTTACTAGTTCTTGCCTTAAAGGTAATTTATGTTAATTAATACAAGGTGTAAACAGACCCTCCACGAAGCCGTCAACCAAGCATTATGTACATCAAACTAAGTAACTACGCAAAAATATCACTGGAAAAAGGCTTTTTTGGGGGTGAAAAATCACGTTTTGCGGTCGGACTCAATGTAACACACTCAAAACATTGTGCTGACGGTTGCATTGAATAGTACGGGGGTCGTGGAGGTATTTAAAGTAAAGTTATAACCAGTGATCGGAATAGGTAGAGCTAATGTGCCTAAAGTTCAAGGAACAGAAACGAAAGTGGAGACTTCCTTACGACTTTTTTTTTTTTTTTTCGGAATATTTGTTCCGAATGTCGGACGTTACTAATGTATAACTAACATTAATAAAGTAAACCAGTATCGAATTCATTTACTGTTTCTTTTTTTTTTAAGTGTACGATTTATATTGTTTAAAAAATAATCTCCTTATCTTCGTTTGAACGCCATAGGTAAGTGCGGTAGCTAATTTAATTTTCATACCAGCTTTAATAGTTAAAAATAACAAGGAAAAAAAAACAATTTAAAGGTTTTCATACCATTTATTCATTTCGTACAATTATTGGAACTAAACGTAAACAACTAACCAACGTAACTTTTTGAGAACGTTCTCCTTGTTGTCGAAGTCGGTTAAAAAGGAAAAATAATGAATTCAATTATTTTACTGTACTGATTAATAAATAACATTATTACGGTACTTTACTGATTCCAAGACATTTCCCAGTTTAAAAAAAATATTCGGGAAAAGAAATTTTGTCGTAAGGAACAGTTTTCGTTTCTGTTCCTTGCTTGAACTTTAGGTACATTAGCTCTACCTATTCCGATCACATTATAAAATTAGTATTAAAAAAAAAGTTGTAAGTAATTTTGACCCTCAATATAGGATTCATGTGAATATTAATATTGTATAATTATCACTTGCTTCGGTGAAGGAAAATAACGTGACGAGACCAGCATGCCTGAGATATTTCTCGACGGCATGTAGAGCCAAGAGGCCATTGCCCATGGGCAGCATAAAAACTCTGCCAGGATTCTGACTACCCACAATGACTGTCCTTACATAAACAACAACACCATCCATTTATTTTCAGGCTAATTTGGCCCATACATATTTGGCGTTGGGATGTACTTAGGTTGTGACAAGAATTAAACACAGACTATCAAGATAAACTGATTATATCCCGTACAGACTAAAATACTAAAAGGGTGTAACAAGACACTTAACGAAGCCGAAAGGCACTTGTTCTCCCCGTCATTGCGATATTTTTTTGCTCTAGACCATACCTGGGAACCTTCTAGTTACGGAGACATTGGGGGTCAAAGTTCCGATTAATTTACAAGCTCTTTTTTTTTAATACATGTTTTTAACGTAAGATTTTTACTGTAAACACCTCCACGACCCCCGTACTATTCAATCCATCCTATAGCACAATGTTTTGAGTGCGCTACATTGAGTCCTACCGTAAAACGTGATTTTTCACCCCAAAAAAAAGGCGTTTCCGAGCAATAATTTTTGCGTAAAGTTACTTAGTTTGATGTACAGAATGCGGCTTAACGGCTTCGTGAAGGGTCTTGTTACACCCGGTATACCTTACGGACTAACATATGTATGATAAAATACACACACACAAACAAACAGACAGACTTACTAGTTTCTACAAAACGATCTTTCTTTCTTCTTTCTTTTATAGAGACTTGTTTATGTTCTAGATCATTGTCCCGGAAAACGAAGAACTTAAAGAAGCTGAGTTACGTCTGGGCGCCTTACAGATCAACCTAGAGAGTAACATTAAGGAAGTGGACCCAGAATTGGTGAAATCTCCTTCTGTGGGTTCTGCGGAAGTTGACCAAGATCAGGCGGAAATTCGACCTCCGTGTAAGTATTCTGATCTATACTAGCCCATACTTTCATAGTAATCTAACTGTAATATCATAAATAGGGAATAGCAATGGATAGGGCTATGCTCGGAGTTTCCTTGCGTGATAAAAAAAAAGAAAATCCCATACAATACAATACTCATATAAAAGCTTATATGACATTGTATGGAGACCAGTAGTGCCGCGACAGCACTGCTGCTTGCAGCGTGGTTCGGAATCATACCTTTAACATATTTCTAAGCAGGAGAAAGTATTTTATTTGTGGGAGACTGGCGCCTAAACTAAGCCGAGGCCTGTATTTTAGGACACCAGGTCCCCACTAAGATACATGAGGAAATTAATCATGAGGAAATCTAACAAAAGTGGTGCCAAAGATTGCAATATATTACAATACAGATCAGAATTTTTAAACCAGATAGGCAAACCTATAGTATGACCATACGTTTTTAGTAAGATAGAGGAGAATAGTAAACGATTCTGTGATTGTGTGACAGTGTATAAGTGGTGTTTTATGAGCGTGTGTTCATGTATGAGTGTACTATGTGTGACGTGAGCAGATTGTGTGACAGTGTATGAGTGGTGTTTTATGAGTGTGTGTTCATGTATGAGTGTACTATGTGCGGTGATTGTGTGACAGTGTATGAGTGGTGTTTTATGAGAGTGTGTTCATGTATGAGTGTACTATGTGTGGCGTGTGGTGATTGTGTGACAGTGTAAGAGTGGTGTTTTATGGGCGTGTGTTCATGTATGAGTGTACTATATGTGGCGTGTGGTGATTGTGTGACAGTGTATGAGTGGTGTTTTATGAGAGTGTGTTCATGTATGAGTGTACTATGTGTGGCGTGTGGTGATTGTGTGACAGTGTAAGAGTGGTGTTTTATGAGCGTGCGTTCATGTATGAGTGTACTATGTGTGGCGTGAGGTCATTGTGTGACAGACTGACAGTGTATGAGTGGTGTTTTATGAGCATGTGTTCATGTATGAGCGTACTATGTGTGGCATGTGGTGATTGTGTGACAGTGTATAAGTGGTATTTTATGAGCGTGTCTTCATGTATGAGTGTACAGTCAGCATCAGAAGTAGATTAACACTACTCAAAGTTTCAAATCAGGTTTTTTTAATAATTAAAATTACGAAATGTTAAGCTACTTCTGATGCTGACCGTACTAGATGTGTGGCGTGAGCAGATTGTGTGACAGTGTATAAGTGTTGTTTTATGAGCGTGTGTTCATGTATGAGTGTACTATGTGTGGCGTGAGGTGATTGTGTGACAGTGTATGAGTGGTGTTTTATGAGCGTGTGTTCATGTATGAGTGTACTATGTGTGGCGTGAGGAGATTGTGTGACAGTGTATGAGTGGTGTTTTATGAGCGTGTGTTCATGTATGAGTGTACTATGTGTGGCGTGAGGTGATTGTGTGACAGTGTATGAGTGGTGTTTTATGAGCATGTGTTCATGTACGATTATTCCCGATGTCCACCACTTGTCTGGCCACCACTGGGGGACAGCGAGACAACTTTAAAACATTATTCTCGTTGTCCACCACTGGGGGACAGCATCACAACTTTGTAAATTATTTCCATTCGCCACCACTGGTGGAAAGCGACACGGATTTTTTAACATTCCCTATGGCCGCCGTTGGGGGACAATGGCACAACTCTTTTGATCCGATTCCCACTGGCCATCAATTTAAATTGTTTAATCTAGAGACCGGTAAAGGATAGCTTAATATACTTACGGATTCGATTTTTAGCAGGGCTAAGGGTAAGACTAATTTAAATATTTATAAATTATATGGTAGGTAAATAATAGTGATATTCTTGAATCAACTTTTATTAAATGTTTCACTCAAGTATTAAAAAATGATCCTACTACTTAGTATTATATAATATAGCTTTGATTGCTTATTTTTTATTGAAGTGGGTAATTAACCGACTTAATTTCCACAGCTGGTTGACAGGCTACAATTTTTAAAATCGACTAGAACATTACAATCATAATCACAGTTTTATTATCCTATTCCTCGACGGAGGAATAAAAATTAAATATTATAAATTAATCAACAGTTTTAAAAATCACATATGTAGTTAAACAAAAAACAATAATAATTACTCACAATATGAAATTGGCCTTTACAAGACCCATTTGGGTTGCTTGAATTAAACATAATGTAGGTACTACTCAAAAGTCTTAAACACCACATAGTTAAACAAAATACAATAAGTACTTATTAGTTTCTCATAATTTCTAAAAATTGGCCTACAGATATTTGGCCGTTTACAAGTTTCATTTGGGTTTCTTGAATAAACTGATCACTGTAAACATACTTTTTTTTTCGTTTGTTGGACGGTTCTTTTTTTTTGACTTATTTGCATTTTTTTCACAAAGAAAAAACATGCATCTTCTCGAAGAACGCTTAAAGCGTGCATTATGTTTGGGTTTTTCTTGCTCATCGCTGAATTTAGTTTGTGGTGCCACCCTTCGACAGCGTTTGTCGTTCGATGCCTTTCCCCAAAAACGCACCAAACTGGTATAAAATCATCTTTTAGCCATTGTACTTCAACGTATTTCCTGAACTTTAAAATATCAGGATCCGTAGTATCCCTGTGCGCTATATAGAGCCAACCGTTTCTTATTTCTGTCTCGGGCAGTAATGGAAGTACTGTAGTCAATGCTACCTCTCGAAATTTGAATATGTCAGCAGATGTTGTAAGTTTCAAATCACGGCCCTTGTTCCATATTGCTTTTTTAAAGTGTGTGTGACATCCTTTAAGTGTAGCTAACGGAAATGTCGCTTTTATGGCCTTCATAGCAGCTTTCTCAAAATCAATTGAAAACTTTGAAGGTTGCCATCCAGGAACTTGACTTTTGATTAAATTGAAAAGATTGTATAGGATTCCTCATCACGGCGACTCATGTATGCATAAATTAGCGGAATTATGTTAGTACTATTTTCAGTACTTCTGAAGTCTCCATGTATCGAGTAAAGTTGAGTGAATGGCTTTGTGCAGCTTTTAAAGGTACCATCACATAAGAAATGATCAATCTCACAGATTACATTTTTGGCTTCTTCAATACAAAACACTACAATGCGGTTGCAGTTATATGAATAGTCTGCTAAAAGAAAGTCCTTATAATCTTCTGGAACTTGGAATTCTTCCACATTTTTGCATTTAAGCCTTTTTATTCCAGCGATTGTATTTCTATGTCGGTATAAACTTGACTTGATGCTTTGAAATGACGGTATGTTTTGAATCAAACTTGGTATGACTTTGAGTTCACTCACCATAGCGTTGAAGGTTTCTGGCACTGGTGGAAATTGAGGAGAAACCAATTTATCTTTACATTGCTGTATTTTTTCTTCTACAAAATTTCTTGCAAAATCAGGTTGGCATAGATGTGGCTTTTCTTCAATTATATTGGTATCCTAGGTCAACAAAAAATATATTTTTTTTTACAAAAAAAAAACATCAAATCATCACCATAGACAAAAAGTTGTTTTTTATTCACATTCATCTCACATTACCGTCATACTGGGATTGGTAAACCAAATGGGGGCCCTACGAGTAAACAAAATGGCGGCCTTAATAACGATGTCATCGAATTTAAAATTTCGAACATGCCTACTTATAAAACAATAAACAATTCCAAAATGAGTACTAAATAAGGTGTGATATACCTACTATTGTATTATTATTATGGACTTACCTTGATTTTGATAAGTCCTTTACATTTGTTCTTCTTCCTGTTAGTACACTCCCAGATTATTAAACCACTTTTATGTTTTCGTTTTATTATATATTCATACAATAAAACATACATATCATATCATTCATACATTCATTTTTTCCATTCATTTTATCATATCATTTCATATTTTTATGGTGTACATAATAAAGAGTATTCTATTCTATTCATATCCTCCGTGTAATAAAATTGTCCCGCCTTTTCTATTTATATATGTTAAATGCACTTTTCCTGATGAACTGAAACCACTAGTATTTAAACCGGACATGGCTGGTTATGGGAGCGACGAGTGCACTAATGACGTAGTTATAATGACGCATGCTGCGTTGGAGCAGAGTAGAATAGATATATTTTTTGTCTCTTTTTAACGTTATGCACAGACGCAAAGTATAAGTACGCGTAAGTATTTAAGCTATCCTTTACCGGTCTCTAGATTAAACAATTTAAATTGATGGCCAGTGGGAATCGGATCAAAAGAGTTGTGCCATTGTCCCCCAACGGCGGCCATAGGGAATGTTAAAAAATCCGTGTCGCTGTCCACCAGTGGTGGCGAATGGAAATAATTTACAAAGTTGTGACGCTGTCCCCCAGTGGTGGACAACGAGAATAATGTTTTAAAGTTGTCTCGCTGTCCCCCAGTGGTGGCCAGACAAGTGGTGGACATCGGGAATAATCGGTTCATGTACGAGTGTTTTTGTATGAGTGTCACCCTATGTAAAATGTTTTTTTTTTTATAAATCTTTTGTGTATGGTGTACATAATAAAGAATATTCTATTTTATTCTATCACAGGGAACTTAAACATAACTTGTGAATTTGTACTATAGTGAACCTCTGTTTAACCCTTTAAGAAAAACTGGGGTACCGTATTACCCAGTACTAACTGGGTTGTGGAGGGCAGATAGGCAGTCGCTCCATGTAAAATGCTGGTATTCAACTGCATCCGGTTAGACTGGAAGCCGACCACAACATATTTGGGAAAAGGCTGGGCAGATAATGATGATGGTATTTTAAAATCTTTTCAGTCCTGAAAAACAGATCATATGTAGTAGACTACCTAAGGAAGCATTTCGAACAATGGGCAACTTACAATGAAGTGGAGGACGGTAAGACCCATAAGATTGAAAATGTAAGTTGGTTTGCAATTAATTACTAATAGTATGTTTCAAGTGGAGGAGCTCGCTGCAAAATAATAACAGCCGGTCGGTTCGATCTTTAGGTTAAGCCGCGCTTGCCTAGGTTGGTCCGTGGATGGGTGACCACCCATTACATACCTGTTTCCTCCGCTGCCGTAGGTCCCGGCTGTCATTTGTAGATCTTTGAACGGACTGATGGGCCAGAGTCGTCACGCAGAGGGTGGCGGAAGGCACGCGTCGTCGTCGCCGAGGGAGGCCTAGAAAACGCCGGCGTGACGACTTAGAAGCTTTTGTAACAGAATGGCCTGAAAAAACCGCACAGAGAGGGAAGAGGATGGGGTATGCTCAGCAGTGGTACAATATAAGCTATGGAAAAAAATCGGTTGGCGTTGATCGATTGGAGTAGTAGCTTTGGCTGATCCACGGATACCGGGCGATAAACAATTGACTGACCGCCAATCGATGACATCGGTTGACGCCGAACTATGCCATTGGCTGATCGACGGATACCGGGCGATAAACAATTGGTCGACCGCCGATCGATGCCATTGACTGATCGACGGATACCGGGCTGTAAACAATTGATCGACCGCCGATCGATACCATTGGCTGATCGACGGATACCGGGCTATAAACAATTGATCGACCGCCGATCGACTGGTATAGTAGAAACTACCGATCGACGTCGACTAATCCATTCTACCATCGATCGACGATCGATCGATTGGTGTAGTAGATACTATCGATCGACGTCGACTAATTCATTCTACCATCGATCGACGATCGATCGATTGGTGTAGTAGATACTATCGATCGACGTCGACTAATCCATTCTACCATCGATCGTGCTATCGATCGACGATCGATCATCGATCAATTGATGTGGTAACACCCTAAGAAGTGTTAAGTAAGTTAATCTTGTTCTTATTATTTTTCCTACATTTCAGCATACCGACTTCAAAGTAGTAAGAACTTGCGGGAAAAATCTAAGTCTGTTAAAATTAGACAGAAGAAAAACTATGTCTCTTTGTAAAAATACTATAGAAAATGATTCAGCCACTAGAAGTAAAGATGGTCCAAAATTAATAAGATTACTTGAAAACAATCAAATCATTAAACCAGACAAAACAGTAAATTTTAATACAAATAATGAAATAAGCACAAAATTAATGGGTCTTGCTAACAATGAAAATAATCAAAACGATTCTGAATTAAATGCAATATTGACTGACAAAGAACAAGATGTGCCTTTGAAGAGACTTACTGACAATATAGAGGAAGAAAACAATACTGAATCAAAAGTTAAAGAAGATTTGAACTATACTACGCGTCTAGAAGAAAATGCGGAAAAAGATGGCCCACAAATCTTAAGAAATATCAAATTGATAGATGAGTTTGAAAAGAAAATAAATATAAGAGAACCTCTTGATTTAGACTTATTAGATTATTCCGAAATCTACGAACCCTCTATCAATGAAAATGTAGATTTTGACATAATATCTGAAAAAAATGATAAAACTGAAGAAATAAATAACTTTGACGATAATAATTTTGGATTAACTGATACTATTTGTACAATAGACGATCTTTTCATTACACCTTCCGTTAGCGCTGAATCGAAAAATACTGACAATGATATTAACAAAAAGGATTCAGAGAACATTAATTCTGTATCAGAAAATGACAATAGACAAACTCATATTCAAGAAAAAAATAGTAACGAAGTAGAAAGTGAGACATTTACCGAAAAAGACGACAGTTTTATCGGGAATGGTCACTCCGAAACTCGAATGGACATTTCCGAAACACCCAATTACGATTCCGGAACTCATTTGGATAATTCCGAATCTCATACTTTAGAAAAAACGGCTGAAATTGGTCAAGATGGCAGTACAAACGATTCTGGATTTGAAAATGATAGTACATACGCACATTCAATGATCAAGATATTTCTTCACGAATTGAGTACTACGTTCAAAGCGATTCATTCGTTTGTGTAAGTATTTTTCTCAGTTTTTTTTTTAAGTGACTGCTTTGCATGACGTCCTGGGTTCGATTCCCAGGTCGGGCAAAAGTGATATTGGGTTTTTCGATCAGGAAATTCTGAGTAGCAGCCACGGAGTCTGGATTTGTGCACAGTTGATGGCAAAAGGCTCTCCCACTATTATATGCAAATTAAAACAAGGTGTAAGCGGATCCTTCACGAAGCCGTCAATCAAGCATTATGTATGTCGGGGTGTCAGGATTTACTCCGCTAGGCTTCTACATCATGTGAGCAGACGATGGGTTTCGTGCTATGAAAAGACACTGAGCGATACACTGTTTCTAGCAAAACTAACGAATTACTTGAGATTACAACTTATCAAAATAACACGGGGCACAATGAATCGGGTACAGTTCCAAGAGGTCTTAACTCGGCCGCGAAAAGACACTGACTGACTGTCGTCCTGCTCAGAGTTTACCATCTAGACTCTGTAACAAGCAAGCTGTGGTGTGGGTAGATTTGTAAGTAGATCGCGTGATGTCACCACCGCGTAATTGTGATTCATTTTAAGCCCGTACCAATGACCGTCTCCGACATGTACAAGCACATCAAACTAAGTAACTTTACACAAAAATTATTGCTGGAAAACGACTTTTTTTTTGGGGTGATAAATCACGTTTTACGGTAGGACTCAATGTAACGTACTCATTACATCTAATGGATGGTTTGAAGGGGGTCGTGGAGGTGTTTAAAGTAAAAATCTTACATTAAAAGTTTAAAACCAAGTATTAAAAAAATCTCTTAAAATGTTGGAAGATATGACGGGGAGAAAAAGTGCCTTTCGGCTTTGTTAAGGGTTTCCCTTTATAGGAGTGATATTACAAAATTATTTCAATATTTTCAGTACTAATTTCATTGAAGAAATTCATGAGAATGAATTGTCTGAAAGAAGGATGGATGCTTTACATCATCAAGCGACCAAAATTTTGGAAGACATGGTGGCTATCATACAACAGTTAAAATGGTAAGTATTTTCCTTTATAGCCCAGTCAAGTTAGACGTGCAAGGTTACAAAAATTTGTATAGAGCTGAAAATTTGTACAGAAACGTGTAACTGTAAATATTATGAAGAATACCACTTATCCTACTTTTTTAATCGTTATAACTCCGAAACGGATACTCTTAGGAGAAAAGTTCAAGGACAATTTTTATAGATAATTGTATAATCTACAATTTTAGTCCGATCTATTTTTATGATAAAACTTACCATTTGGCTGAAAAATGCAAAAAAACCCAATTTCGCGACCTTTGACCTTGAATATATTTTTTTGCAAGGGTCGGATCGATAGGGATTTTTCAGATTTGATTTGTAATGGTGTTTCCAACATTCGTACCAACTTTTAGCTCTATGCAAATTATTGTAACCTTACCCCTATTTTTTGAGCTAACTTGACGGGATTATTATTTATACTAGCTGTACTCAGGGCTTTGCTAATAAAACAAATATTCTGTTCGCATCATCAGCCCACAGCAGTCCACTGCTGGACATGGCTACTCAATCGCACGCCACTCAACTCGATTCTCAGCAACTCTCATCCAGTTGCCACCAGCCACCCCGCGAAGATATGTGCATACCAAGACAAACAACTACTTTTCAGGTTATTTTAGGTTTACTGGTTATTTAACATGATATAATATTAATATTTCAGTATAATCGAGAGGGAGTCAGCAGAAGACACAGTATTAAAGAGGTTATTGCGACACGCGGGCGTCGAGGCGACCACAGACAAGAGAGCAACGCGATATAGGTAAGGATTCGCAGTTTAAGGATTCTCAATTTTTAATGTAAGATTTTTACTTTAAACACATCCACGGCCCCCGTACTATTAAATGCATACATCATTACAATGTTTTGAGTGCGTTACATTGAGTGCTATCGTAAAACTTGATTTATAACCTCAAAAAAAAAAATCGTTTCCCAGCAATAATTTTTGCGTAAAGTTATACAGCGTGTAACAGAAAGGGTATAATCATATGGAGTACTGTGGTACGGACCATCAAACTGAACAACTTTCTCTATGGGACCACCATCGAAATCGTAAAAAAATAATCAGCTGTCCCATACATTTGGGTCGAGTAGGTATTGAAATTTTGTATAGGACAGCTGATTATTTTTTTACGATTTCGGTGGTGGTCCCATAGAGAAAGTTGTTCAGTTTGATGGTCCGTACCACAGTATTCCATATGATTATACCCTTTCTGTTACACGCTGTATAATGCTTGGTTGACGGCTTCGTGAAGGGTCCTGTTACCCTGTATTAAAGTTGTTTCCCATTTTCTGTAGCAGCATAGTATAAAATAATATAAATGTACATTTTTTTTTCTTTTTGAGTACTTTGTTGTTCGAGTGGTGGCAAGCGCGACTGCTGAGCATGAGGTCATGGGTTCGATTCCCGGGTCGGGCAGTGTCATTGGGTGTTAAGGACGCGTTCTCAAAACAGATAGGTATCGAATCGCATCACTACACTGACACGGCTCTCACACACACACACAAACGCAAGGTAAACTGCGGGAATAATGAGTAACTAAACTGATTTTCATACTTTAGCAAGTTCACTCACGACGGCGGCCGAGCGCGGACTAACGCTTTCTCTTTAGAACTTTTTATGCAATACTCCAGACAGTACCAAAATAAAATAACCCTTAATACCACGTTAAGGTTCATGCGTAAGAGCAAATTACGTGCAAAATGAAACGGTTCGTTTTTATTTTTTTCTGACATTATTTATAACATTTTCATGAATATTTTGTCCATGATTTTGAAAATATTTTATCTGCCTAGCTAGGGTATTTTTTAAGAAACAAAATTATGTATCTAATAGCAGAAAAATGATCTTGAATGATGCCCCAATTCGGCAATTTTGTGTGAAGAGGTAATGGAAAATCGTTTTTACGATATCAAATACCAAAATTTCAAACCAAAAATTGTCCATCATTTGGAGATCAAGAAGTAATCTATTTGTGGCAATTGTTAGTTTTGTTTGATTTAGTTCCATTTCATCGCAAACTCTACCGAAAAATTGCTTATTTTGTCGGATTTGAGAACGCATCCTTAAAAACTTAAAACATAACTGGCTAAATGTGGGTGTACATACTTACTGGTACACCTCTGCCTTACCCTTGTGGTATTACAGGCGTGATGTTATTTCACTACATAGTATAAAACAAAGTCGCTTCCCGCTGTCTGTCCCTATGTATGCTTAGATCTTTAAAATTACGCCACGGATTTTGATGCGGTCTTTTTAATAGATAGAGTGATTCACGAGGAAGGTTTATATGTATGACATTGCACCCGTGCGAAGCCGGGGCGGGTCACTAGTTCTTATCTAAAAGAGAAAATGGCAAACAGCAAATAATAAATTAACAGAAATTATAATTTACATCTTTGGATACTGACAACCCTAACAAAAATTAAATCAGATGTAAAAAAATAAGAAGGTTTATATGTATGACATTGCACCCGTGCGAAGCCGGAGCTGATCGCTAGTTAAATATACTTTCTTTTATTTTCAGGCAAATCGTAGTCAAATGCTTGGAGCAGAGCCTAATACTGGAAAGTGCATTGAAAATCATAGTTACAACTACAATAGGAGATTTTGAAGCTCTCTCAATCAACGCTGACACTTTAAACTCAAGTTTAAGATATTTTAATATTTTTGAATAACATATCATTAAATGGGTATTAAGATTTACCTCAAACGTGCCAAAATTTTTCGATTTTAGGTCTTTTATTCATAAAACTATGAATAAAAGGGACGTAAGAATTGAAAATGGAGAAATGGTTTCCGAAAGTTAAAATAACCATCAGTTAGTTTAACTATGCCTCGTAAGTCCAGTGGTCGCAAGCACGACAGCTGAACACGGGACCTTTCGTTCGATTCCAAGATAGGACAAAGAGATTTCTTCATGAATTTCTCAGTAGCAGACACGGAGTGTGGTTTAGTGCCTGGTTGATGGCAATAGGCTCGTCCCCAATTACATGGGACTTCAACATAAGTGCCGAAACGTGGGTTTACTATTAGGGTACACCTCTGCCTAGCCCTTGGGTGTTTTCAGGCGTGATATTATGTTAATTTTAGTTTTAGGAATAGACTTTTACAGTCGAAATATAATTTTGTAAGTAAAAGAAAACTAATGTCAATTTATGTGTATTTTTCAGGGTCAAATTTAATAAGCTAGCGGTACTCCGAATTTTCAGGTATCGTGTAAATCATGCGGACATTGACTTCGAAAAAAAATCATCAATTTTTTGTTTGTTTTTCTTTCCTCGTTATTGTAATATCGCCAGAAAATTCAATTTGGCCTTGTAGAATGTATGTAAAACGTTTTCTTTGGTTGTAATATATAAAATAAAGTATTCTTGGACTTAAAAGTTTCAAGCAGTTCTTCTACCTCTTAAGGCATAGTTGTTTAAAAAACAAACAAGATAGGCTGGCATATTGAGTACTAGTCCTTATAAGTAACCCTCGGATGTACTACTTACTTTTGTTAGAACAATAGCTCCGGGCAATTAATACCATCTGCTTAGCTTTTTTCCAACTATGGGTGACCATCATTACATACCGAGTTTCCTCAGGACCTCGGAAAGAACGTTAAGCCGTTGGTCCCGGCTGTCATTTGCAGGTCTTTGACAGTCGTTACAGATAAGACAGTGGCCCGAAAGTCTGACAATCAGTCTTACCAAGGGGTATCGTAATACCCAGTACTAACTGGGTTGTGGAGGTCAGATAGGCACTCGCTCCATGTAAAATACTGGTATTCAGCTGCATCCGGTTAGACTGGTAGCCGACCCCAACTTAGTTAGTTGGGAAAAGGCTAGGCAGATGAGACGCTCCGGGTGAGAGAGCGCCTTATGTTACAAAGATAGATACGCAAAATGCTTAGATGAAGAATTGGTGAGACATTTTAAGAGCGATGCGAGTGACGTCTTACGGCATTTCTTACAAACTTTGAACGGATTTCTTTACGAAATGACTGAACCGATTTTAATGAAACGTTATACGCATAAGCAGGATAACATATGTCTAAAAAGTTGATCGAGAATATTTTTAAATGTCTTGAAAAAAAAAAAGATATTTGGTAATGTTTTTTTTTTGGATGGAAAATCTAAGATCGGTCTTATTTAGCGGTATCAAAATTTTTCAAAAATGGTCTCTATCAACTTTTTAAACCTATGTATCCAGCTTATGCGTATGAAGTTTCATTAAAATCGGTTCAGTCATTTCGAAAACAAATGAGTTCAAAGTTTGTATGTAATGCCGTAAGACTTTAACGCTTTTAAAATTGCATAGATGTTATTTTGTCGTATTCGGTTGTCAAATTCGTTTTTTTATTTCACAAATCTTAAGCGTATTACGATAATTTAGAGTAAGACCTTCATCTATGACTGAAAGAATATCATAATTTTAACCTTAGAAAGTAGGTACCTATTGAAAATTATTTTGTAATGTGCTTAAGCAAAACGTATGTGTACGGTCGATCTCGTAATTGATTTACCTCCTCCATTTTGAGTATATCTTGCAAGTCCGTTTGACCACCAGAGCATAAACGCACGCGCGTGCCCTCCACGCCAAGCCGCAATTTCACCTACTATTTTGTCACATATTTGTGTCGTTTGGCGTACAGGGCACACGCTTGTGACGTATATGTGACTGGCGGTCAAAATGTTACAAACCGAAGTTACAGATAGATTTAATCCAAGTCATCGTCGTTCTCCTGCCGATTCCAAGTCCCTGGGCGACCATCTCGGATGAAAATAGAAAAAACGAATTTTCCCAGATAGGAAACCTTGCTAGATCGATTTTTCGCCCCCCTAAATTCCGTATTTATTTATTTATTGTTATTATTAATTACAACGGTTATGCACCAGTAACAGTAATTAATTAATTTCTTAGGTACTTATTATATAAATTAAAATTTCACCATGATATGTACAGCATTAAATTACAAAATAAAATAAAAAGACATAAAAATACCGGTCAGTGGGGTCGTCTTGTGAACATTTTGTTAGGTTACAAATTATTAGGACATACAAATATTCATATACAATGTCTTTCAGAAAATCTCGAACACAATAACATGATTCGGTTGAAACTGTCATTGAACACGTCACAATAGGGTAGGTCAAAAATAAGGGCATTGATTGCGCTGCGCATGCGACACAGCGTATTGCAACCATCATCGAAATTGTTAGAGCCGTTTTCGTTTCGTGATTACAAAATATACATGGTGGAAGGGGGACCAACGCTAATACGATTACCTCGTATTCAGTACATCATTGGGAATCATTTTATTTGATTATTATTCTCGTTTATTCATTTTTATGCATAGTCTTTATATTTTTACATATTTTTTCAAAACACAAAAAAAAAACATTTAAAAATATAAAAAGTAGGTTTTTTTTTTTATTTGATTTTTTATTATGATTACTAAAATTTCTGGTCATAGAAATTTTTCATCGGAAATTTAAATAACAATCGGCGGTTCTGTACATTTTGACCGTGTAATAATCGATGAAAAATGTATATGTCGGGTTCAGAATAATGTACTGAATACGTAGTAATCGTTTACGCGTCGGTGTCACTTTATTTAATAGTCATCATCTGCGTAGCCTTTTCCCAAGTATCTTGAGGTCGGCTTCCAGTATAAACGGATGCAGCTGAATACCAGTATTTTACATGGAGCGACTGCCTATCTGACCTCCACAACCCAGTTAGTACAAGGTAATACGATACCCCTTGGTTGTCAGACTTTGGGCCACTGACTACCTGTAACGACTGTCAAAGATCTACAGATGACAGCCGGGACCGAGGGCTTAGCGTGCTTTCCGAAGCACGGAGGAAACTCGGTATGTAATGGGCGGTCACCCATCCACAGACCAACCTAGGCAAGCACTGCTTAACCTAAACATCGACCCGAGCGGATGTTATGATTTTGCCACGAGCTTAATAGGTAGTACAAAATAATATATAGGATTGGCGCAGCATGTCTTCTTCCATACTTCTCTATTACTCGTCATCTCATGAGTTTTAAATCATAGTAAAATTTCAATTTTCTGGAAGCGTGTATTGAAAGTGATTCAATTTCGAGATTGGCTATACTCATGTGATATGGAGTAAATTAGTTTATAAAACAATGTTGTACTATTGATACTTTAAAAAAAAGTACGAAACGTAAGATGTTGCCAAGTAAAAATATACTACTAAGGGACCTCCCCCTAGTAGGTTTTTTTTTGCCTTAGTGGCAAACCACGACTAGAAGCTCCGACGAAAAAGAAAGCTAGGTCGCACGACCGATATTCCGACCCAGCTTTGTTCAAGATGGCGGCCGGTAATGCGACAAGTCGTGGTCGGCGCCGCGTAGTGTCTCAAGCAATTATTTGTACTCTGTATACACTTTATGTAATACAATATCAGATATCATAAAATTTAAGCAGAATAATTAGAAAAATAATCTTTTAGGGTAAGTAAGTCTCACGAATTTAGAAGTAAGGTTTAAATTCGTTTACGATTAGCTCTTTAAAATGTGATTTGATTAGGAGCTCAAATTTTCTATTGTTGTGTAAAAAAATCTAAAATTTTCATTATTTTATATAAGGCCTCGTACTAACCAAAGCGAAAGTCGCGCGGACACGCGAGCAACTTTATTGCAAGTAAAATATTGTGATTTTGCTAGCGATTGAAAAACTGTATTGATTGCAGTTCATTTAGGCTAGGCTCATTTACGTCGAAGTGGCAGCGGTCGGCAGTTTCACTGTCAAACGATTATAAGCTATATCTCCATTAAGAAATGCATAGTATTGCTTTGAAAGACGGTGGGACGCTAAATTTATTATTATTTATTTAAAATTATGTAAATAACACCCTAACAGCTATAACGCCAATGCGATGTTACTACCAAGATAACTGACTTACAAAAAAAACAAAGAGAAAAAGAAAAACAATAACATAGATTAAAATAATATAAAAACAATAAAAATATCTACAAAAAAAAAAATCTCTAAATGAAACAATGAATGATGATGATGTATCTTTAAATGATACTATGCATTTTCCAATGGCAAAAAGAGGCCATCTTTTAATCACATGAAGTTTTTAGGGCACTTATACTACCAAATTCCCCCTTGGTGACACGTCGTGAGGTTTTGGCCACCCCACCTCCTTGTCAGCATCTCGCGTGTTTTTATTATTGAAAAGATTTGACTTTTAGAATCTGATTTATACCTAGTTCTTACTGTTTACGATGATTTACTGATATAATAATGTGGCACCGAGTTTGCCGTGTCTGGCATACCACTGTTAAACCCACGATGGCTTGTGTGGTATGTTTACGTTTTGTTAATGGTTGTAAGTGTGTATTGAATAATAAAAGGTACATATATTTTTTAAATAAAATGCAGGCTGGATACCGACGCTAGAACGGTTACTAATTCAGTACATGTCGTGTGTATTCAGTATGTCCACCTTTTATATAAAATTAGCTGTTGCCCGCGGCTTAGCTCGCGTTTTGTTCGGAAATTATCCCAGGGGCACGTAAATATACCCTATGGCACTCGGGGATAATGTAGCTTCCTATTACTGAAAGAGTTTTCAAAATCGGTTCAGTAGATCCAGAGATTACCCCCTACAACCTCACAAACTTTACCTCTTTATTTAGTATACATTAGATCAAATTAATTGAATTGGTAAAAAAATATATTTCATGTCGCAGTTTTTTTTGCATCGTAAAATGTCCAATTGTAGATGGCGCGACCATAGCCAGGTCTCTGGCCAATGATGTTAAGATAATTCGAAATATAAAATGACATGACCAGATTTTCAACCAATGACGATGCTTGGAACCAGCGATGCTAACGCCATTAGTTCCACAGTTCCCATCCCCACTGTGATTTTTTCCGGATACCCTCTTTTCGAAAAGTGGGAGCCTTTTCGAAAATCTCCTGAATAAAGGACGTCCCGAAAAGCTTAAATCGTTTGACAGTGACACTGCCGAGTGCTGTCACTTTGTCTTAATTGAGCCTTAGTCCTTTCCATCTACTGTGGTCTATGGACTTAAAAAAAACAGCCATAAATTTATTATTGTAAGTTAAAACATTGGTTTTGATTCCAGTATTGTTATTTTTTTTTAATGTTTAAAAATATTGTTGAACTAGTTTTGTTTATAAACAGTTGATTTAATAAAAGGTGATTTAATTATGAGCTATGTACTTTTATTTTTTAATTCTGTTTACGATGAGTTTACTTTCCATAACCTGGGGGGTTATTATGACGTCTTAAGGCAGGAGTAATTCCAGTGTGGGAAAGAGAGAGCTATATAGGTCGTCTCGTCGTCCCACACTGGAATTACTCCTGCTTTAAGACGTCATGGTAGGTAGGCCACCTGGGCCTTAATTCTTTATAGGACGCCTCGAAGGCAAGGAGCATCATTCCAGGATTTTATACGGTGGTATCACCACGGTACGGTGGTGGTGGTGGTGGTGGTGTGGTGGTCCAGTATAATAATAGATTCAGGATGTTGATGGGGCTGCCCCGTTTCGTTGATGACATCCATGTCATCGTTAGAAATAGTACATTTTGATATAAGTGGGGAAACTTTGTTATTGCATTCTATGGAGCCGAGAACTGCAGTAACAAATCCCCACGCGTATCAAACTACGTTTTTCAATACACTTTCGAAGAAATAAAATAGTAGAACGGAAAGTATTTTTGTCAGGAATAATTTTATTAGGAAACTATGATTTAATTTGTTTTTTTTTCCGCGCTTTGCTTTCGCCAGGTTGAAGAAGTAAAGGTCTGATGCGGCTATACAGCCTAATATGAAAAAAAAAAACAATAAATTATGAAAGAAAGAATTCAAATATTTTTGAATTTAGAACACAAATAAATATTAATTTGTTCATAAAAATAAATAATCATGTTTATCTATGATATTCTATTTATAAACTATTTAGATACTCAAAAATATTTACGCCGTAAAGACGCATATCTGATTAAAAAAAAAACTATCACCGCCGATTATAGCTATAGTCATTGAACTTATCTGTGGAAATTTTTGTTTCCGCACGTGTGCGTAAAAATATTAAAAATCCACGCGTGTGAAATACATTGCATGTTGAACCTAATCGTAGTGCGATAAGAACCAGTTTTCGAGAAAGTGTATTGAAAAAAAATTGCTCTGCAGAGTACGGGTCAGCTCCAACTCCATCCTGAAGACTTTAGCACCATAGAGGTAGGTACGACTCCCCTATACTTGGGGCGATAGTATCTCGAAAACCTGAAGACGCACAAATTATATTTTCGGCGCACATTTTTGCACAAATATAAGTTCTTACCTTCTGCTCAGCACAATATTTTTCTCACCGATCATTCGTTTACAAACATGCTGGAACAACGTTAGTCCAGCAGGAATCGTTTTTTTCCAAAACGACAAAGCGCAAAATTTTTTAATGTGGCGCACATTCACAGCAGATTATGCACTAATTATACTTTCCACTCATGTCACTAATCATTATAGGGGCCACTTTCCTACTGGAGTAATGTACTGTACACCATCATTTGGTAGATTGAAAAACAGCGGGGCGTGCTATCGTACGCGGCAGCATCAACGATGCGCTGCTAGATGAGGCGCAACCCTTATAGGGTTCTTTCTTCTGTAATTTCTCAGTTGTCTTCCTCTTCGGTAAAAGAGGCGAGATGTTACGGTATCAACAGAGGTCAGAATAGGTAGAGTTTATTTGCTTTAACCTCCAGCAGGGCCATCGCATATCTCTGTTGACAGTTCATAGTGATCATCACTTGCCGGGTTTTGATATACAATGACAGTTCTGCACGGGTAGCGTCAGTTGAAACCAGCAAAGCGGTCATTGAATATCAAAACTCGCCAAGTGATGATCACTATGAACTGTCAACAGAGGTACGCAATAGCCCTGCAGGTTCCTAAGCAAGGAAAGTTGTGTTTAGTCGAAAATATCCTTGCAGACTTTTTCTCGTCTGCCACACCACTGAAAATATTCAGCTTGGAATGTTTCGCAGTAAGTAGATATCACCAAAAAACAAAACATGTGAACAACGGCTGGTCTTCCGACCAAATTCGAATGACTACAAAAAAACCGGTCAAGTGCGAGTCTGACTCGTGCACGAGGGGTTCCGTACCATTATCTAAAAAAATACGACACACCATTTAATTTTCTACTGTTTTAATTTTTTGGAATTTTTCCTTTATTTGTGCTGTAAGGCCTTGCTTTTTGCCAAATTTCATGATTATAGGTCAAAGGGAAGTACCCTATAGGTTTTGATTCCCTTGTGAAATCGCATAATATGCGACATAAACCGTCATCTTTTGATCGCGATGACTTACAACTTTGATTTTTTCATTGCTCCAAGGGGTTGTAGACCTGAGTATTTGGTATTAATTTCAGCTTGATACCGGCCCGCATTCCTGAGAAAAAGGGTCTTAACAGACAGACGGACAACAAATTGATCCTATAAGGGTTGCGTTTTGCCGATTGAGGTAAGGTACCTAAAAAGCGACGGATTCGATGACCTTCGAGGCCTAACCTGGGGCACTACTCGGTCAAAGCTTTGCTCCATCGGCCATCTCCGCGTCTAGCCAGATATTTGGGGTCGGCGCAGCATGTCTTCTTCGATACTTACTATCTATTACTCATGTAATCAGTAATTAGATACAAGGCTCTTTTAATAGTACATTATGATATAAGTGCGATAAGTTGAAAATTACAGGCGAGGCGATATTGCTAGCCCGAGCCGTAGGCGAGGGCTACAAGAAAGCAGAGGCTGAAATTATCAAAGCACACGTATGTCATACGACGTTTTATAACATATTTGCGAGGAAATAAATAAAACTGCTTCTGAGACTTCTGGCGGTGTCGTATTAATATATTCATCATTACTTGACATTTTCAAATAAAAACAATACAGCGAAAAGAAAAAGCGCGCGGAATAATTTTTACTTGTTCACAAATTAGCGATGCGCGATTGCGCGAAGTAAATTAATATTTTTGTGTTTTTGTTACAGATAAATGGTTGTAATTTATTGTCAAAATTAATTAAATTAAAGAATTAAATGTTTATTTAATCTCCCAAAGTTAATTTTATTCATAAAATCTTGACCACTTTTCTGACATAAAAACTCATTGCTAAGATTTTAAAAATTACCGTTCGTTTTAGACGGAGCAATTTGATAAACCGTGCGTTTTACATTACAATAACGCACAAGTCCGTAATGAGATACAATACGATATTGAAATTGGTGAAATAAGAGACCCTTTACGAGCAAATGTGTTATAAAATATTATTTATACTACCTATACCTTAGTGGATTACAGGCGAGATGCTATGGAAAATTGGTGATGAAATAAAATAGCTTATTATATTTTACGTCGTACTTTATTTGAATACTTTGATTACAGTAGATACCAGAATTATATCATAGTTTAGATTTAAATGCATTATTATGAGCATACAGTAAAGAATCGCACGAACAGGTACGAACAGCCTGCGTACAGCGGACACCGTTCAGATATTTCAGTATTTTGGCACACATCTGCCTAGCCTTTTCCCAAGTATGTCGGGTCGGCTTTCAGTCTACCCGGATACAGCTGTATACCAGTATTTTACATGGACCGACTGCCCATCTGACCTCCACAACCCAGTTAGTACTGGGTAGTATACTCCCCTTGACAAAACTGGTTGTCAGACTTTTGGGCCATTGACCACCTGTAACGACTGTCAAAGATCTACAAATGACAGCCGGGAGTCGGGACCAACAGCTTAACGTGCTTTCCGAGGCACGGAGGAAACGCGATATGTAATGGATGGTCACCCATCCACGGACCAACCTAGGCAAGCGCGGCTTAACCTAAAGATCGACCCGAGCGGCTGTTATTATGTAGCCACGAACTCTGTCGAGCAGTTTCAAAACCACAAATTACTCAACCCCTAAATCATAAACTTATTTACCGACTGCTCTTCTGACCTCCACAACGCAGTTAGTACTGGATAATAAGTGGTAAGACTGTTTGTCAGATTTTCAGGTCACTGATTAAATTTAACGACTGTCAAAGATCTACAAATGACAGCCGGGACTCTTTCCGAGGCACGGAGGAAACTCTATGTAATCCATTACAATGTCAATTCTTCAAGGTGAAGCTGCGCTTGCGTCCACGCAAGCGCAGCTTCACCTTGAAGAATTGACCCGTGCGACTAAATAATAACATTATTTAGCCACAAGCGTCTCATTTTATTTCAGTATTTGACACACAAATATCTACTGAAAGATCTGACTGTGTTCAGTGTGGCCGCGTGAACCAGTTTTGAACTAATCCTTAAATCGTAATTATAATAATTATTGTTTTTCTAATGTACTAATACTTGATTACTCTAGTTCCGATTATTATATTTTTGACAATGGCAATACAGATTATGCAATGGCTGACAATACTAAGAAATTATTTTTTGACAAATGATGTAAGTACTAATGCGAAGTAGGAAGTACTTAGATATTACAAAGAAATAAAAATAGGCACCATATGACAATAATAAAAAATATATTAAATAATTTCGTCAAAGTCAAAAAAATACAGGATAAAAATAAATTAGCTAAAGAAATTCCGTTGCAATATTATGGGTGAAATCACGTTTACACAAAAGTAATTTCTAGTATCTCTATCTCATTCTGTCACGTAGAGGCGTCATTTGGTAGAGCGAGAAGTCCGGTCGAAAGCATCCGCACTCATTCGCATCGGAAGCACTTTTTAGGGTTCCGTATCCGAAGGTAATAGGTAGCTAACTCTACGCTGTCCGTCCGTCCGTTTGTCTGTCAGCGGGCTGTATCTCATGATCCGTAATAGTTAGACAGTTGAAATTTTTACAGAATGTGTAGGTAAATATATCTGTTGCCGCTATAACAACAAATAATAAATAAATAAATTACCCCTACTACTACGGTCTATCTATATCTATCGACTAGCACTTTGCCGGTTCTTTAACGTGCGATTGGCTCTTCCTGACACTTACAATGGCAACTCACTAAAGAAAGCCACATTGGTGAGTTGTAATTAATAGTTACAGAAAGAAAAAAAGATACAAGAAAATGCAAAAAAACTATGTAAATTTCATTTCATCCTTAGATATCGGTACTGATTACGTCTGCGGAGTTCCACTAAGTATTTCAAAATGACGTTGTTTACAAAGTATAGATCGTATATCAATGCTAAAAATATGTATAGTGCAACTTTCTGTCTGACTAACTGTCCGCCTTTTTATAGTTCAAAAGAGCTTATAAAAGGTTTAATTAAAAAAAAAATGCCTAGAATTTGATTTAAAAAAATCCATAATTGTATAAACAGCAGCAAGGTTCGGGTGCCTCGCAAATTATTTTTGCAGTTTGACAGGCCTTTCAAACATCCTAAACATAAATACAAATCTAAATTAATACAAAGACATTGAGTCATTAATTACATCTATATTTTATATTAACCGACCGCTGCCAATAAAAGTTGTGCCACATCTTCCCTAGGGGATCGGGCAGCTAACTTCATAGTAACACCTCCGCCAGCAACCGCTAGCCGAGCCCTAACCAGCACGGGTGCTCCGCCCCTGAAAATACCACCTCCCCTAATTTCTTTGACCGCATCACCAACTGCTGCACTCTTCGGAAGGCCTAGATGTTCGCAAACAGCCCTAGCAGCTTCATTTATGTCATTTTGGGAAAGAACGAACGTATCACTCGCTTCGGGAGCGTCTGCTGCGCGCTGCCAGGTCTGTTCCCAATCATCGGATCCTGCTCTAGCGCGAATTTGATCAGAACAACCCATCTCGAATTCCTCCAAAGGATACGAATCGGCGTAACCTTCACCGGGATCCGGAATTCCTGTGTTGGGATCGCAATCGCGTACTACGAATTCTAGTGTCGCTCCGAATGTGCCTAAGCTGTCTATAAACGCGCAAGGGTACTCGATTATTACAAACACGCTGTCGGGTTTGTCGTAAGCTAGTTTTTGGCAAGGAACAATGGATTTTATGTCGTATTCTGGCGGGACCTCTAACCTGACATGTACTTGCTCTAAAAGCTGGTCGCTGAGAGTATTAACGCATTCGAATTGTAAAATGACATGGCGAGCATAAACATGCTTCAATAGACGAACTCTATACTCGGTTTCCGCTTCCGTCAAATCAACAGGAACATTCGTTTTGAAGACCGGTCCAAGGCGCTCAATGCCAGGAATTCTGGCTAACTGTTCCGCGTAAATTTCTTCAATAGACGTCTGTACTGGTTTCCGAACTTCGATTTCGACTATAGCCTCTTTGCTTTCCTTTCTCTCTTCTTCGGCGGGGACTGTCAAAATGTTAAATGGCTCATCTGGGGTTGTCGCTAAATGGTCGCGTAAAGCCTTCTCGAGCAGAACAGGGTTCGGTTTGGGTACGTTCACAATGTAATCATTGATTAGTTGCTGATCTCCGGTATCTAAGATCGCGCTGTAGTATATAGCTCTATCCCTCACTTCGTCTTCTTCATCTAGCTGGCAGCGAGCGAGTAACACCCTGATATTTGGAAGCAATTCTGGTCTTTGGGCCCCAAATTGAGCGACAGCAGAAACGGCAGCCGCCCGAACTGGGCCGGACTCCAAAATCACTCTGTTGTAAATAAATCTTATGTATCTCGAAGGTTGACGCGATTTTGGACCTTCACGTCCTAGTAAATGCAGGATACGGACAGCCAAAGCCGTGTGTTCGCAATCTTCGATGAACTCGCAGAGATGAGCGAGCCCTGTCTCTTTCGCCTCAGCGTTTTCTTCCACCAAAGCGATGATAGCATCTGCTATAGCTGCTTTGTATTCTAGACCACCTTCATCGCGTAGCATTCCTGCCAAAAAGGCTGCTAACGACTGATGTTTCCTCGGGAATTTTGTACACAACCTCCTTATAGCACGAACCACGACAATTTTGAACTCATCTGAGATTTCAGACACGAAACTCGATATTTGTTTCATCAATCTATCGACTGAGCTTTCAGCGCCCGTTGCAAGTAAAGTAGTCACTGCCAAAGTAGCTACGGAGCGATTTGGATCCGAAATCAAGTTCTCCAAGTCAACTGCGCAAGCGGCAACGGCAGTTGGATGCTTAGTGGTCAATCTAGCAAGGGTCCGGGCTCCAGCAAGTCTTAGAGACGCCTTCGAAGACCCACAGAATAGCTGCAACACTGAAACGGCTGGAGCCAAATCTCTAGCGGTCTTCCTAAGGTTAACGATCGCGTGAGCAGCTTCATAGATCACCATTTCTGACTTATGGCGGAGACAGCACTCGATAAACTCTATGTAAGGTTGTGCGGCATCAGAATCGTCGTCTTCTACGAGTTGGGCCGCAAAACGGATTAGCAGGCAGAGGGCGTAGGGTGATTTTAGTGGAGCCCTAGCCAGTCGGGTGACCAATTTGACAGTGGAGAGTTTATCGTTCTTTCTGGAGCCTGCGATGACGCCAAGTGCGTGGTAGGAGACCATTGCATTGTCCGAGCTCATGGCTTCCTGTAAAATGAGAAAAGCATTTTATAGTAGCTTGAATAGATCTAGTGTTTTTGAGTTCTTCCATTAGAAAATTCTCAGGAACTTGGAGTCTGGTTTTGTCTAGTTAATGGTAACAGGCTCGACTCCATAATGGGCTCACATTAGATCCACCTCTGCCAATCTCTTTGTGGATACAGGCGAGATGTTATTATGAATTGGTTAATTTACTTCCACATTCGTCAGATATTCATTCGTTATCAAGAGTTTGTCATTAGATAATTCTTATAAATAGTCCAGAGCTGGACATTTGTATGGTTAGGGATCTTCGACTTGAGTTGATGCTCATTGATACAATGATTACTGATTGATTGATTTTTATTGATAAAAGTATGATTGCATGATGTTAGATGAGTGCACATGTTAAGAATGCTATTCATGTACTAATTGCTAAAAATGCTGACATATTGATATGAAAACTGTGCTGTGGTTGCACTGTACATGTGTCTTTTTTTATAATACCGTAAAGTAATACCAGCCTATTACTGTCCCACTACTGGGCAAAGGCCTCTTCTTAACAGAGAAGGCACGAGTATTGATCACCACGCTCGCTCAAGACGGTTGGCGATTTGAGACTTTTATAAGTCCAGGTTTCCTCGCAATGTTTTCCTTCACCGGTGTCTGTGATGTCCAAGATAACCTTAGAAAGTACATATGAAAAAGTCACATTGGTACTTGCCCAGATTTGAACCCACAACCTCATGCATGAGAGGCGAGGCCTTAATATAATACTGTAATAAGTACATATTGCTATCAATTTGAGATAATGGAAGTTTGCATCCTGTATAAATACTATTATATTACATTTGTGTTAGTATATGAAACTCCAAATTGGAATTATAACTACATATTATAAATGAGTGTGTGGTTAATGTTTTTGTAGTAGATAATATAAATTGTTAATGATTCAAGCACTCTTAATAAATCATTATCAGATATTTGTGACACACATTTGTAATTGATAAAATGTGTTTTGTGATAGAAATCAAAAATCTGAAAAAGATTAGCATGTACAAAAACAAAGGCCAATCAAGCTATATAAAACCACTTTATGCAGATCTCTCATTATATAGGAAATCTATACAAAGCAAGGCCAAGTTATACAGGAAATGTACAGCTTCATGTGCCGCTATGTGTAAATTTTTAATAAACAGTTACTATTTGACTGTTGATCATGCAGTGACGGCACAGCTGGTGCAGTGGTTGAGCGTTTGGCTGCTGTTCTGCATGTTGTGGGTTCGATGAGACAAACATTTGTATGGCCTACAGATAGTTTTTCTGGGTTTGGCTGTTTGTGTATGTTAGTTTAAATGTTTGTAAATGCATCCACAATACAGGAAAAATTCCTAGTTTGTGGCAAAGTTTGTTTTTTAATTACTCTGCCTGAGTATTGTATTAGTGTAGTGTCTTGCTAGCTACACTCGGTTCCAAAAATTACGGGTCAGTCACAAAAATTTAAATACCTCCAGAACTGTAAAAGTTAGATCAATGAAATAAAAAACAGAATAAAGACTTTTTATTTGCGCTTCTAATAGCATATTATTTAAACTGGTTGATGAAAAAACTTCATTCGAAAAACAAAATTAAAAAAAATGACTATTTTTAAAAACAAAATTTTTGTTTCATGTCATTATGGATGCTTTCCATTTCTATTCTGTCACAAAAAAAAATATCGTGAACGTCTTCCACGTGCATAATTATTATTCTGTGAGGTGAAGCATGGCAGGCACGCTAGAGGAATGTACCAGAATCCTAACTTTTTTGGAACTTGGGCGGAGCCAGCGTGAAACAGCCAGAAACATTGGTGTATCTTTGTCGACTGTTCAGCGGGTAGTCCAGCGGTACCAAGAGACCGGATCACACCTTAGAAGACCAGGAAATGGCAGACCAAGATGCACAACGGCCAGGGGAGACAGACAACTGGTGGCTACAATGCTCCGAAATCGTTTTCAAACTGCTGTTGGTCTAAAAACTCACTTTATTCGCTTTGGAGGTGGCAATTTAAGCGCTCAAACAGTAAGAAGACGTCTTGCTGAAGCAAATTTGAAACCATTGAGGCCCGCAAATGGCCCCAAACTGGAACGCGGGCATCGAATTGCAAGACAGAAATACGTGCGCGAGCACCTAAACTGGACACTAGACGATTGGTCTAGGGCAATGTTCACGGACGAGTCTAAATTCATGCTTTATAAGCATGATGGTAGGCAGTTGGTGTACAGAAGACCAGGAGAGCGCTTCCATCAAGCGTGTATGGAGGAAAAAGTGGCGTACGGTGGAGGCTCCGTACAAGTTTGTGCTGGGATTTCTGCTGAGGCCAGCACCGAGCTGGTACTCATTCAAAATGGAACTCTAAATGCAGAGAGGTACGTGGAAGAGATCCTCAATGAACATGTAGGTCCTTTCATGGCCAGGATGGACCGGCATGGCATATTAATGCGCGTCCCCATACCGCCAGAATTGTACATGACTACCTTGAAGAGGTCGGGATCGAACTCATACAGTGGCCAGCGCGAAGCCCGGACTTAAACCCTATCAAGCACGCCTGGGATGAGCTTCAGAGATGCGTGAAAGGTCGAAACCCCCCACCAATCACGCTTCCCGAGCTCAAACAAGCACTGGTGGAGGAATGGGAAGGTATTCCTCAGCACTGGTAGCGAAATTTGGTGTACAGCATGCCTAATCGCCTGGAAGCTGTCAGAAGAGCTCGTGGAGGCAATACAAAGTATTAAATGAAGAAAGTGATGAAAAACAGCAAAAAAACAATCATAAAAAAAATGTAATCTTAAGAAAAATATGACTACTTTAGTTTTTTTTTTAATTTAGAGATTAATATTGTGGGTGCAACTAAGTTTTATTTAATTTTTTATCTGTATAATTAAATTCTTAATTGAACAGTCTTCGTTTCATTAGGATGGCATACGTAGTTTGGGAGATATTCGGGTTTATGTGACTGACCCGTTATTTTTGGAACCGAGTGTAGTTGGTGAAAAACATTCCAACATCTTTATTTGTCATTTTCATGACTAAATATTTACTTCAATAATAAAGTTGAAAGGTTAAACAGCTGTTTCATTTATCTGTTTTATTGCAGTTTGACAGAGCAACACTGATGAATTTTTCTACAGAACTTATTAAAATTGCTGTTGCATCATGTTTACACTGTGATATTGGTTGATAGTTGTAAAACAATCTTGTAAAAAAAAACTCAGCCCAACAATGTTATTCCACAAAATCTATAAAAATAGATAAAATTGAAGTGCCCTTTTGTAATTTCAAAATAACAGCTTTTTACTGAATGTTTTTTTTTTGTTAGGTATGAAAAAAAATTTTGTCTGTCGGTCAGTTCGTTCCGGCTAATCTCCTGAACGGTTGAGCCGATTTTGACAGGATTTTTACTGGCAGATAGCTGATGTCATAGGGAGTATCTTAGGCTTTGGGCACCTTCAGCCAAATCATCAGCTTCATCGAGCAGAATGTAATTAATTAATTGGCTCCGACTTTGGTTGGACACTGTTGTATAGATTGTCTAAGTTTATCTAAACCTTGAACTAATATTTTAATTGGTCATGAAAGAACTAATCAGTCACACATACTAAGCTGTATATTAAAAGTTTTAATTATGAATATATCCAACAATGGATAAATTGTAAGACACATGATAGTACGGGATGAAAATGAAGATTAAAAGGAAATAAATTGAAATAAAATCAGGAGTGTGATGATTAACTACATAATAACAATAGTACAAACCTGAGCCTCATTAGCCCACCGACGGACCAAATCAGGAGCAGTCGACGACAAATGTAACGCAGACACCAAGGCGGCAGAACTGACTGCAGAGTTCTTGTCAACAATCGCTTGTTTCATATACCTCTCGATAGCTTGCAGCATCGTACTGTCAGTTATACTGCACAGAGCACGTATAGCAGCCGCACGGTATAAATCCTCCTTGCCAGTCATGTCTTTAGTCAGTGAAGAAGTTACTATGATAACATCTTGGGCGAGCGTACTCAACTCTTTGATGCAAAGGTAGACCATACGCCGTAACATGACATCTTTCGACTGAAACAGCTTCGTAGTCGCGAAAAACGCTTCCGTAGCTTCTTGTGTAGTAAATTTCTGGTCTCCCTGGTTCAGTAAATACAGAATTTTCGTCAAAATCAGGGAACATTTTCGTGGATTTACGGGGGACTGGTTGAAGTATCTAGCTTCTTGTAGGATGATTGTTTTGTCCAGGTTCTGGTAAGGATTACCACCACTGTCTTCCTCTTCCTTTTTATCGCGTTTGAAGCTCATTTTGAGCTTGTTTGGGCTTCCCAGAAGGAAATTATAAGGTGCCGACGAATGCAGCTTACACGTCACTTCGAGTCGATGAAACGATTATAAATGTCACTGTCAAAATAATTGGAAAACGTTTCGTTGTTCCTATTCGGAAAATTACCAGTACACGACGTTTTCAGCCTTACCAAAAAAAGATTGAATTTTCATGTACCTATCCAACAAGCAGCATTTTTATAAGCTCAAACTACGCCACTTCCACCGCGTCACTCGTCCATGGTTTAAGTATTCTACTCTTTTCAGTGCAGAGGTCACTTCGAAAGGTCGCTGCTTCGGCTGCATGTACCTTTATTGTGTTCATGTCAGGACAAGAATCGTGCTTGGAACGAATTAAATGTTAGCCCCACACATAGAAAATAGTACTAATAGCTTGATGTGCTGGCCTCTGTACAAACGGTGACCACGTGTTCAGTACATCATATTTTAACGAACGCGCACATGAAAATTTTTCATCGGCATTTTTTTTTAAATGCCGCTTCCTACACAATTGCAATACCTACACGGTCCAAATGTATGGAAAAGCAGATAAACAAATTGCAAGTCTAGTGCTAGCAATACAGAAAGGCAGACGGCGACTGCTCCTTATTTACGGAAGTGGTATTTGGATGTCGCATTATGTAAAAAAGCCTGTATAAAATATCAGCATTGACCTAAGTCACCCACCCCACCCCCAGATGGTATAAGTATTCTACTCTTTGTCCCCAGCGTCAATAAGCACCGGGAAAGCATAGAAATGCTTTGCTTGTGCCATATTCGCGCAACATTATTCGATGAGCGACAAAAGCTGACCCACAAGCACTAGCTTCGCCAAGTGACGAATTTTCATACAAACTTTCAGCTCCTATTTCACCCGCGTCGGTGTTGTGCATCAGTAGAATTTATATAGAAAGGAAATTAAATAAAACTCGATATATATATAAATATTTACACTTTATTCGTTTGTCTCGTCGATGAGAACTCACTCGTTCAATGTATTGCTGTATTTTGACTTTTCAACTGTAACTATACAATTTTAAAGTCCGTCGAGTCTTGGAAATGCTCGTATTTTAAAAAAAAAAGCTTACAGGCCTACCGTGTCTAGGACTGTCCCAGTTGAGTGGTAGTTATGTAGGAAACATATTTTAAAATTATCACAAGTGCTAGATAATACGGTAGAATGAACACAGAAGATTTTCAAGCAAAAAATTCAAAAATGGAAGGAATAAAAACTCAACCAACTTGAAAGACTATAAAATTGTAACATCACTATTATAATTCATAGACAAAATGGCTCATGCTTAAGAAAAATAGTCAACAAAATGCGCCATTTTGCAAGAATCAATTTAATTTTGACTACATAATAATTCTCTAAAGTATATTTTATTTTTTTTCCTGTCAAATACAGCAATTCACTTCCAGAACCATGAAAATAATAGTATATTCAATCGCATCAGTCGTTTATTAGAAAAAACCTTAAATATACAGTTACGACGTGTTCAGAAAATAGATGTAAGCAATATTGCAAATTTATAGAAATATCAACTTTAAAAACAAGGAATTGGAGCTCATTTTAAAATGACAGGAACTGTTGAAACCTGAATGCGTTTATGTTGGGATTAAAATTGAACTCTAGTGATCCAGTCACTAGAGTTCAATTTTAGGGTTTTATTAGTTAATTTTAGTAGGGTTCATAATCTTTTAACTTAAAAAAATACGCCTTTTTTAAGAATTTAGACATTGTTATGTAAAGATACTGCTTAAATCTATTTTCTGTGAGAGGAAGCGTCGACATTTTATTTTTCTAAACTTATAAAAAAATAACTAAAAATTAACTTCACTGTATGCACACAAAAATATCACAAAAGGTTTTTTTTTCATATTTAATTTCAAAAATATATAATTGACTGCCAGTTTTTGCCAAAAAAAATAGCCCAATAACACGACCAAATAATTTAGTAAATACCAAAAAAAAAAATACGTATATTTACCACAATAATTAATTTCAAAGCATTTTGTAAATATTTTTGCATGCATACATTTAAGGGGAATTCATTATGTTTGAAGGTTAAAGCTAAAGGCTAGGTAGCATTAATTACTATGTAAACTTTTTGATTACATTAAGAGAACACGCAAGTCATCGATTTAAGGTACAATGGAGTTCATGATGTTGATAACTATAATCAAAACTAGAAGATGGTTGTTTTTTTTTTTTTAAATCACCTATAATTGACCGAGACTTGGATTATTATGTCGAACTATTTAAATAAAATATAAAAATGACATATACACAGTATTGGGCGGTTTTTCTTTAAATCCGTCATCATAACTCGTTAGTTAGTGCTGAAATAAAAAGAATATTACTTTCAGTGCCTATTTATCTACCTTCTCTTAAATTTGTTTTGTTAGCCACACATCAAGAATGAAATGAGGTTACCTCAGAGGGCTGAGTGGGGTGAGGGTACTTTACCTCATTGAAGGCGCAACTTTAGTCATAACTTTTTCATTTCTAGAGATATTTTAATTATTTTTTTTCATGTTTGTTTCTTCTCATTTATATGATTAAGGCCCGATTTTTCAATGATTAGATAACTGTTACCTGAAGAGTAAATGTGACGTTTTGACAGAATGTCCATACAAAGACTGTCAAAATGACAAACTTTCAGCGATTGAAAAATCGGCTCTAAATTAAATTAAAAAAAATACGGAAACCTCTCCATTCCTTAGGCAATCACAACGACTGACTCCAGCAACTTGACTGATTTCTATGAAAGCTCCATACAAGGCAGAAGGGACACCGACACTTACCACATATTCAGTACATCAATCTGACATCATTCCACATAGAAATTGTTTGTCAGTTACTTGAAAAAATACAGCTGTTACCAACAAAACTGCAATAACGGATCAAAATGTTTGGACAAGTAGTATTTTTTTAAATAACCGATTAAAAATTTCTTGTGTGTGTTTTATGATGTGTGTAAGTGCTGTGTGTGTGTGTGTGTGGTGACCGTTTTAGCGCCGGTGTCCTTTCCACCTTTTAGATAGCGACATTGCCGCGTTTTTTTTTTTTTTTTCGGATGGGAAATCATCAAATAACCCCTCCCGCTCTGGGCTGAGCAGGAGGAAGTGTCAGACTTGTACTGACTAAAACCCATCCATGTTCCTTCCTTTGCCCTTTGTGTTTCAGGGCCGCGGTATCTCTTTCGAACAGTCCCGCAACCCTGGCAGGCATCGGTCCTTACGGACCCCTTCCTGTTTGCTGACTCTCTTTGAGGCGCGCGTGGAACACGAACGCGCCGACATTGCCGCCTACCGTTTACATATGGCTGGGCTTGACCACTGTGGACACGTTCAGAATTGAAACAAATGAAATTGTACATGCTAATACCACAAGCCAAATCTCGACGGAATATCATTTGAGCGAGGAACGACTGAGTGTCTATTGATTTTAAAGCCGTTTTTCTGCAGATAAAACACTCTTTCAACAGTCTAACATGATTAGCCTAGCCATATTTCAACTATTTTGATCTTGGCTTCCAGTCGAACTTGGAGACTGCCTTTCTGAACTCCACAACACAATACCTGGGTGATATGTTACTATAAAGGGTGTAACAAGACCCTTAACGAAGCCGAAAGGCACTTGTTCCCCCCGTCATTGCAATTTTTTTTTTGTTCTAGACCATACCTGGGAACCTTCTAGTTACGGAGATATTGGAGGACAAAGTTCCAACTTTTTAACAAGTTTTTTTTAAATACCTGTTTTTGATGTGAGATCTCTACCTTAAACACCTCCACGACCCCCGTACTATTCAATTCATCCATTAGCACAATGTTTTGAGTGCGTTACATTGAGTTCTACAGTAAAGAGTGATTTATCACCCCGAAAAAAAAAGTCGTTTCCCAGCAATAATTTTAGCGTAAAGTTACTTAGTTTGATGTACACAATGCTTGGTTGACGGCTTCGTGAAGGGTCTTGTAATACCCTGTATGGTAAGACAGTTGCTCCATGTGTCAAATCTTCAGATTTATACAACGTGTTTTTTTTGATATCCCATAACTCTAGGGTATGATTGAGGCCATATCAAAGAATCAACTGGCAAATGAGTTATGTTCCAATCCTTCGTTATTTTTTTTCTTCATTTTTCATACAAAATAAGTCACGATTATTAATGTAAAACACCCTTACGTGAAATATGACAACGTCGCATTTTCTTAGCTTTAAATATGAATGATTGGTTTGAATAAAAATGAATTACCTACCTACATATTTTATTTTACTACACTACTGCGAAGTTTGGCAACCTCGCAAAAGTAAAGATTCGTCATACTGGTGACAATTTTTGACCTAATTTAATTATGATTGATGATATCTCCGACACGATGCATTTTTGGACCACATAATCTAGGAGTTTTAGTATTATTTTTACCTACAGAATATAACCCTAGAGTTATAGGATATAAAAAAAAACAGGTTGTATATCAACACTGGAAGCCAACCACATAGGAGTAAATGATGCCGTGACGTCTGACTGGGGAAGAAACCAAAAAAATGGAAAAAGAAAACGTGTTTGCAGGCAGCTAATGACTGGAAGCCAAGCATAGTTAAGAAAAACCTAGACAAATATGCAGGGTTATTCTACAGTAATAATCCACAACAATCGAGGAATAAATTCAAGAAAAAAACATTAAAATGCCACAGAAATACCGACTTAATCCCTATAGCTATGGAAGTCAAAATGTGTTGAACACTTTCAGAGAAAAAAAAAAAACATAAGAATTCCCCTCGTGACTTAACGTTAAAAATTATATTACAATATTATTTTTTGGCATTTATATGGTACAAAATTTACAAATTTCTTACCAGTATGAGAACAACCTCTATTGAAAAAACATCTTTACCATGATTAAAATGAAAGCCACACACCCCTACGAAAAATACAGGCATGATCACAGATATAGATAGAGGGTGTAACAAGACCCTTGACGAAGCCGAAAGGCACTTGTTCTCCCCGTCCTTGCGATATTTTTTTTGTTAAAGACCATACCTGGGAACCTAGTTACGGAGATATTGGGAGTCAAAGTTCCTACATTTTCACAAGTATTTTTAAAAATCCATGTTTCATTGAAGATTTTTACTTTAAAACACCTCCACGACCCCCGTACTATTGATTACATCCACCAGCGCAATGTTTTGAGTGCGTTACATTGAGTCCTACCGTAAAATGTGATTTGTCACCCAAAAAAAAAGTCGTTTCCAAGCAATAATTTTTGCATAAAGTTACTTAGTTTGATGTACAGAATGCTTGGTTGGCGGCTTCGTTAAGGGTCTTGTTACACCCTGTATACCTAGATAACGCAAGTATCACCAAAAACCAAGTATGCCAATTTTTTTTACTACGCACCTAATGTTTTCGTTCCCAGTTTTTCTATATTATTTGTCTGTTTTTCATTTCAAAATAACAAAAGTAAGTACGGTACATTTAACAAAAACACATTTTTTTTTAATTTGGACGTTCTATCTGTCTGTTTGTTCCGTCTAGTCTCCGAAACGGCTGGACCGATTTTGCCGGGACTTTTACTGACAGATAGCTGATGTTATAAGGAGTAACTTAGTTACTACTTTGATTTTAGAAAAAGAAATAGGGTTTGGTCCGTTAACAAAATGCGATTTAAATAGTTCTTTTTTTTTTAATAGTTTCACGCGGCCATCACCTAGTTGTTAAGGATACATTAGTTGGTCATACTTCCATATAAACGTAGTATGGCGATTATGCCTAGCCCTGTATGGAAACAAAAAGTATAAAAAAAAATATACAGCTTGTAACAGAAAGGGTATAATCATATAGAATACTGTGGTACAGACCATCAAACTGAACAACTTTCTCTATGGGACCACCATCGAAACCGTAAAAAAATAATCAGCTGTCCTATACAAAATTTCAATACCTACTCGACCCAAATGTATAGGACAGCTGATTATTTTTTTACGATTTCGATGGTGGTCCCATAGAGAAAGTTGTTCAGTTTGATGGTCCGTACCATAGTATTCCATATGATTATACCCTTTCTGTTACACGCTGTATATCAAAAAAAAAAAAAAAGAAGTTTTGTTTACTTTTTTGTTTCCTTAAAGGGCTAGATAATGAGACAAATCGTTATAATATTTTATTTTGAACGTACACCAGCAAACAGTGGAGTAATCGCCAGACTACGTTTGTTTGTTTTCTATGGAAGTACGACCGACTAGTGTACCGTTAGGAGGTTGACTTTGATTCCTGTATAATGTACAAATTACACAAAATGTTTCATCTAAAATTGTGCATTTGGTAAATTTCGTGTAGTGATTATAATGTGCAATGTGTGCGCGTGTGTGCATTTTAATGTGTTTTTTTGTCTTTGTAAGTGTTTTACTTACATAGTTTGTGTACGTACATTGTTAATAACATTAAGAGTCTTGTTAAACGAAATAAATGATTCAATTAAATTATAATGTCAGAGTTTGGCTTTCAAGATCTATCAGAAAAATCGTCTGTATGTATCCAGTATTATTTTATAGTGATTTAAAAAAGAGGTTGTTCTTCATAAAGGATCTATTCGCGACAATTTCTTTTCACGCCAAGTCATAGACTAAAATAATGAAGAAAATAAACGTTTGTAGGTACAGTCCATTCTAGGTTGTTTTACCTCTGACGGCAGCAAGCCAAAAACAACATTATTATAATGAGCATTAAAGACCACTGTGATTTAGACCGACTTGCGAGTGGCAGCACAGAATAACAATCTTGTTGTAACACGCATAAAGATCAATTTGATTGTACGCCAAATCTTCTATCACTACATAGTATAAAACAAAGTCGCTTCCCGCTGTCAGTTTGTCCCTATGTATGCTTAGATCTTTAAAACTACGCATCGGACTTTGATGCGGTTTTTTAATAGATAGAGTGATTCAACAGCAAGGTTTATATGTATAACATTGCACCCGTGCGAAGCCGGGGCGGGTCGCTAGTATTATATATAAATAAAAATCAATTGCCACATGGTTGTAATACGAAGCATTACTTGAGAACGGCACAACCGATTTGGCTGTATTTTTTTTTGTTTTTGTATTTGTATGTATTTGTCAGGACAAGGTTTGTATGAATGAAAATTTTGACGTATTTCCATTAGTAAGTTTCACCCGTGCGAAGCCGGGGCGGGTTGATAGTCAGGGATAAAACAACTGTGAAAGAACTGCGTTTTTGATATATTACTGATCTCGATGCGTTGTGTATAGTCACAGTTTGGGAGTTTAATACAGGATGTAACAAGACCCTTAACGAAGCCGAAAGGCACTTGTTCTCCCGTCATTGCGATCATTTTTTTGTTCTAGACCATATCTGGGAACCTTCTAGTTACGGAGATATTGGGGGTCAAAGTTACAACTTTTTCACAAGTTCTTTTTTTTAACTAACTTTGCCCCACACTTGGAATTTCTCCTGTAACCTGGGTGCGTTTACAAACATTTAAACTCACATACACAAACAGCCAGACCCGGAACAACTACCTGTAGATCACACAAATATTTGTTCCGTGCGGGGATCGAACCCGCGACACGCAGCGCAGCAGCCAATTGCTCAGCCACTGCGCCAACCGTGCCGTCAGACATGTTTTTAAAGTAAGATTTTATGTACTTAAAAACCTCCACGACCCCCTTACTATTCAATCCATCCATCAGCATAATGTTTTGAGTGCGTTACATTGAGTTCTACCGTAAAACGTGATTTTTCACTCTAAAAAAAGTCGTTTCCCAGCAATATTTTTTGCGTAAAGTTACTTAGTTTGATGTACAGAATGCTTGGTTGACGGCTTCGTGAAGAGTCTTGTTACACCTTGTATTATTTAGTAAATAATAAAAAACAACATGAATAAACAAGGTGGAAACACTGAAGCTAAATGGTTACCACATATTCAGTACATCATTTTGAACCACAGTGAGGAGCTTGTGACTAAATAATAACACCCATTCGTGTCGATCTTTAGGTTAAGCCGTGCTTGCCTAGGTTGGTCTGTGGATGGGTGACCATTAACTACAGAGTTTCCTCCGTACCTCGGAAAGCACGTTAAGCCGTTGGTTCCGGCTGTCATTTGTAGATCTTTGACAGTCGTTACAGGTAGTCAGTGGCCCAAAAATCTGACAACCAGTGTTATCAATGGGTATTGTATTACCCAGTACTAACTGGGTTGTGGAGGTCAGATAGGCAGTCGCTTCATGTAAAATACTGGTATTCAGCTGCATCCGGTTAGACTGGAAGCCGACTCCAGCATAGTTGGGAAAAGGCTAGGCAGATGATGAAGATTCTGAACCACAGAGAATTTTTTCATCGGTATTTAAAAAAAGAACAGATGTTCCATACATTTTGACCATGTAGGTATTACAATAGGGTATATGCAAGAAATACAAAACTTTTTTTATTTCTTAAAAATGCCTTGTATTGGACCATAAAAACATTGTGGTACACTTGTTTAATTCTCTAATACAACACATTTTTTAGAATTGAATATTTAATGTAGCGTGTTTTTAGTGAAACGGGACGCAAACTCAAAACGCATCGATTCCGGTAGTAACGTCAAATGCTATGTGTCAAAGAAACACTTTTAGTTGAAAAGTACTTAAAGTTTCACTAAGATTTTACTATAATATTGTTATTGCAATCTATTCTATTAAGGGCAAAAAATTAGATTTAAACAAGGCAGATAGAGGTAAGTGACATCAAAGTCCTGACTTGAATGGCCGCGATAGTCATGGACGTTTGAACTGTCGTAGAAATTGTAGGAGTTTAACATTTTTTTTTGTGCGACAAGCAGTATTTGAAATTAACTTTTAATTATTTTCTTGGGTTGATAGTACTGCATTTTATTGATTTAAGTGAGAAAAAATTACATGCATATTCCCTATTATGTAGGAAAGTGCTTTTTATGAATTACTGATGAAAAATTTCTATGGGGCGTTCAGAATAATGTACTGAATTCGTGGTAACCATTTCCGCGTTGGTGTCCCTTTCTCTGTGTATGTACTTTAAGGTATATATTACTTCTGGATTTAAGTAGATAAAATCTGTTGATTTTTTTTATGGTTAACCATCCTAAAAACTGTGACCAGTTATTTAATTTAAATATAGCAAACAGTGCAAAACTTAAGCTTAACTTAAGGTGCCAATACAATTTTGTTAGTATACAACACTGAAAAATCCAGTGTCGCCAAACTAAAATTACTTTTAAAACGTAAAATACCTTTGGTCTACTCCAAAGCATAGTTAAAATATAGAAAAATCATTTTAAACTTGATCACTAACAAGTCTGTTCCACAGTCTTGCATTTTTCAATAGTCTTGCATCCATTTTTCAAAAGTCTTGCTTTGTTATAACTACCACAGCACTTAACTTAGCGTCTGTTTAATACACTTTACAGAACTAGTTAAAAAAGTCTTGCATAATTGAATTATTCGAATTCGCATCACTTGAACACTGTGTTTGGTTAATTTGCGCGATTTCACGAGTCATGCTTCACACTCCCTGCATTTCTTTATACAAGGCTTTGATCACGTCTCTTGGGTCCCTTTTCACGAGTTTTGTATCACTTTTCAGAAGTCTTGCTTCATATTTCACGTTTCTTGCTTCACTCGTGCGTGTAGAAGATTAGTTGGGGGTTGGAGTCGTCCGGGGACATTTCTAATTGGACGTACTGTGGCGTTGTCCGCGCCGATTCGTAGGAATTACCACCGTTGCGTGATAGGGAATTTCTCGATCTGAAAATAAAATAAAACAATCAATTTATTGGAAAGAAAAACCTCAAGTTTACAAAAACTGTGTTCGATAACAACTGCATTAGTATAAAACTGTGTCGCAGTCATTAACGCTCACCTCCATAAATATAATTGAAATAATAGAACTATGAATAAATAGGAAGTATACAAAAACACAAATATTTTTTTCTCAGTTTTTATTTGATACTATAAAATCCTTAAAAAGTACGAAAATCTCAGTAAATATAAAAATTACGAAATAAATCACGTGGCATGGGCGTGTGGTGTTCAGGATCGCAAACAAAATATACTACATGCATATTCAATTCTCAAATCACGAAAATATTATTTAGTTTGTGACTTCCTCGTTGGTCTTAAGGTTGCAAGCGCGACTGCCGAGCATGAGGTTTTGGGTTCGATTCCCAGGTTGGCATAGTATTGTTGGATTTTTTCCATCAGGCAGTAGCAGCCATGCCTGGTTGATGGCAATAGGCTCGCCTCCTATTACAAGGGATTCAAACTGGTAAAATGTGGGTGGACCATTGGGTCTTTGCCTAGCCCAAACCAAACTAGCATAACCTAACGCTTCGGCGATTACAGGAGTAATATTATGCATAATTTAGTTTCCTGCATTTAGACGATGTATGTGATCACAAAGGATTGATTTTTACCCAAATTCAGGGTTTGCTGCTGTAGTAATAGAGCTTATCGTCGTTGAAATCGTCGCTCGTCTGTATAAGCCTTAAGTCAAAAATAGCAACTTTACAATAGATTAAAAAAAAACTGCATAATTATACCATGTAATGGTTGGTACCAATGTATAATATTGTGTTCACTTCAAATTAGGTAGAGACGTTGCTTGTTTCTGATTGGCTGAAACACCGCGTCTTCAGATTCTCTATCAAACGGCATCAAAATGTCAAAATTTGACTTACGTGGTGTTAGAACTTCAACGACGTTATATGAACCAATTTGAATAAATCTATAAGATTTACCATCGAGCAATGGAGCGCAGTATACTAGGTGTTAAATCAACGGATCGTGTTCGAAACACAATACTGCGCTCCAAAACAAATACAGCTGACGTGGCTCAAAAGGCTGCCCAACTCAAATGGGACTAGGCAGGTCATGTCTGCCGCATGCCGGACTAATTGTGGGCCAAAATAGCAGGAAACTGGTGCCTCACACAGAGACGCGGGGTCGCGACAGGCCACGAAGGAGGTGGCGGGACGAACTGGACACGCTGTGTTCGAACTGGAAGGTGGACGCGCGGGTTCGCGAGGAGTGAAAGGAGCCCAGGAGACAGAGTGGGCTAAGAAAAAAGTAAAAATAATACTCACTTGGCTTTAGCGTGTGTGAGTATGTGCGACTTGAGGTTGGTGCTCTGCGCGAACTTCTTGTTGCAGCCGTCGAACGGACACACGTACGGACGGTCCCCTGTGTGTATGCGGACGTGGGTCCTGAAATGTATGGAAGAAAAGGTTTTATATTATATCATCGTTTGCCATTGCTGTGCATGACGTCTTCGCTTTGATTTCCAAAGGAGAGTGTTATAAAGGTTTTTCCATCAAGAATTTGTCACTACCACCATCGAAATCGTAAAGAAATAAACAACTGCCCCACACAAAATTTCAATACCTACTCGACCCAAATGTATGGGACAGCTGATTATTTTTTACGATTTCGATGGTGGTCCCATAGAGAAAGTTGTTCAGTTTGATGGTCCGCACCACATTCTTCCATATGATTATACCCTTTCTGTTACACGTTGTATAGTTAAACTAGTCTGCGTACATATAAACTCACAAAATTCGCACTCTCTCTTTATACTATACTAGCGGCCCGTCCCGGCTTCGCACGGGTGCCTATGTTACTCAGGGTGAATGTAGCCTTCTAACGGTGAAAGAATTTTTGAAATCGGCGCAGTAGTTTTTGAGTTTATTCATTACAAACATACACACAAAAATACAAATCTTGCTGCTTTTTATTTTAAATGCGAAAATATATGAGAACGTATGGATGTTTCCTGATGTACTCTTTCACGCAAAAACCACTGAACGAATTAGGAAGAAATTTAGCTCAAAAATAGTTGTTATATCAAGTTAATCTATACTAATAATAGTAAATTACCTCGATTACCAAATTTTACCTCTCTATAATATTATAAAGAGGTAAAATTTGTGAGTTTGTGAGGTTGTAGGGGTAATCTCTGGATCTACTGAACCGATTTTGAAAATTCTTTCACTAATAGGAAGATACATTATCCCCGAGTGCCATAGGCTGTATTTACAATGTGCCCGTGTGATAATTTCCGACCAAAACGCGAGCGATGCCGCGGGCAACAGCTAGTCTATTCTAAGTATGCATAGAATACTGTTTATTACGGACGTCTGATTCCATGGCACAATAGAGATGATTCCTGAGTAAAAAAATTTGATTCTATTTATTCCGTCAGTTGGATTAATTATAATCGAAAAATATTGAATAGGTAAGTTTCTTTTATCAGTTCGATAAAGAATGACAAAGATAAAACGCATCAAATAATCGAACTGGGGGCTTGTGACGTCACTCGTCACAGGGCTTGAAAACGTTACCAATTCACATTAAAAGTAACGTTAAGTAACGGTATTTCCATAGAGATACCTGGCATATCGGTACGATTTGGTAGCGTTACTTAGTAACATAACGAAATAATAACGTTAGAAATTGTGTTAAAAATTAACGGTATTTTTAATGTTATTGTAAAAATAGTGGTAAAAAATTAACGGTATTTTTGGTTATTTTATGGGACGTTGCCGTTTACTACAAGGCGCCGCGTGCGGCGCGCGCTCCCGGCGCTGTTGCCATTTCTTTTGTCGTCTTCTCAACTCTCGCAGCATTCGCACGCGCTAACAGAACACGTTCGCGAATTATTAAGACTTTAATTATTACGGAAAGTTTAAGATGGGGCGAAAGAAAAGAAATGTCGTATACAGATACTTTGAAAAAAAAAATGACATCACTTCAACTTGTTTAGTGCCAGAGTGTAGAAAAAATTTAAAGGAAAGTTTTAACTTAATTAATATTTATACCTATGTAGATCAGTGCCGATTTTCTACTATATGATCGACTGCATGGGATAGAAACAATACCTACCTATAAACTGGCCTCCTATTTTTATGAGACGCCTCGCACTAAGCCAGTCAAGGTCAAAATGTTATTACAAAGATGTAACGCAAGATTTCGTTTGAAGAATGAGATTTATATTCCTCTCTTCATTTCAAACTAATTATAATAAAATAATGTTATTTCACAGTCAACCACTTGAATTCGTGCGACTGTCGCCGTCGGTCGGCTATCTACAAAATATACCTACCTAACCTACATCTTATGGTCAAAACACATTTAGGTACACACATTACGACGTCAGAAAACTACGATGTTCAGAGTCAAACTAGGTTAAATAATATTTTCTAGCTAAGTCGGCCTTTTCGACCACCATGTGCATGATAGACAGCCCCGCGACCTCGTACCAATACTTGTGTTTTGGCCCTTAGACTGAATTTGCGTCTCGCCTGGTCGTTATCTACCCAGTGTGTAAGTAACGTGTGCATCAGTGTATATTTCACCAGCTTGGAAAATTGGCACTTATTTTTTACACACTCACAAACTGAATTAACTGAAAATGTCATACATTTTCCCTTTTTATGGTTCCGTACCTTTATATGAAAAAACAGAACACAGGATCACTCGGTTGTCTGTCTGTTCGTCTGGCACAGCCGATTTTGAACCGACTTTCTTCAAAAAGGAGGAGGTTCTCAAAAAAAACAACCAAAATGCAACCCAAATGCAAGCACACCATAATTTTACGTTACATTGAGCAGACAAAGAATAGTAGCGTGTTCGCGTGTACATGCACACGAAAAATATAGGTAAGTGCCAATTTGCCAAGCTGGTGAAATATACTATAGCACACGCTACTTACACACTGGGTAGATACCGACTGAGCGGGACGCAAATTCAGTCTAAGGGCCAAAACACAAGTATTGGTACGAGGTAGCGGGGCTGTCTATCATGCACATGGTGATCGAAAAGGCCGACCTAGCTAGAAAATATTATTTAACCAGGTTTAACCCTGAACATCGTAGTTTTATGACGTCGTAATGTGTGCACCTAAATGTGTTTGACCCTAAGATGTAAGTTAGGTAGGTATATTTTGTAGATAGCCGACCGATGGCGACAGTCGCACGAAATCTTGCGTTACATCTTTATAGTTACCGTCAACCGCATGGTAATAACATTTGACGTTGAACTGGCTTAGCGCGGGGCTTTTTATAAAAAGAAGAGGCCAGTTTGTAGGTAGGTATTGTTTCCATCGCATGCAGTCGATCATATAGCAGAAAATCGGCACTGATCTACATAGGTATAGATAAGATATTAATTATTGAAAGCGAATGTTCAAGCCTGTCCGAATGAATTTAAATTTCAGCATATAAACCCCATAGCAGTCATAAAAGCTTTTAAGCAAATCAAGATCAAATTAACCGAAGATCTATGGGGTATGTCTATCAAAGCTTGTACCTCAATTATTGAGACTATAGCACCGTATTTAGCCTCAATATTTAATTTGTGCGTGGATCAAGGGGTCTTCCCGGATCTAATGAAATACAGTAAGGTAATACAGCAATAATAACAACAATGGTAATACACCTGCCAATGTTTGTCTCTGCATCACCCAAAGGTTGACTGGTAGAAAATGCCTATGGCATTAAGTCCGCCTCTGTACTAAGTGCTTGAAGTGTTAAATAAATAAATAAATAAATACAGCTTTTTAAATCCGGGTATAGTAAAGACACCAATAACTATAGGCCCGTATCTGTGTTGCCGGTTTTCAGCAAGGTGTTTGAAAAGATAATGTTCAATAAAATGCTAAACCATTTTAACGCCAATAAAATCTTACACGAGCAACAGTATGGTTTCACCAAGGGACGTTGTACAACTGACGCCGGCGTTACTTTATTAAAACACATATTTCCTGCGTGGGAAGAGGCACAAGATGCCATAGGAATCTTCTGTGACCTTTCGAAGGCATTTGATTGCATAAATCACGAAACCCTGCTCTTGAAACTTTAGCATTACGGTTTAGGTAAACTTGCGCTCAGTTTAGTAAAATCGTATTTGAATGATAGACAGCAGCAAGTACAAGTAAATGGTGTCAATTCAATGGGTTTAAAAGTAAATGGGTGTACCACAAGGTTTGATATTGGGTCCTTTTCTCTTTTTAGTGTACATTAATGATCTATCCCACTTATTTAACAACCTACCGCAAATGGTGTTGTTTGCTGACGATACTTCTTTAATATTTAGGATAAACAGACGTGCCACAAATCTTGATGACGTCAATAACGCCCTACTGCAGGTCCATAATTGGTTTACCGCTAATAACTTAGTACTAAATGGGAAAAAAACTAAGTGCATAAAATTTTCTCTGCCAAATGTCAAAAGTAGTGATTGTGACATAATATTGAATCAAGAGAAACTAGAATTTGTCGATAAAACTGTTTTCTTGGGAATCACGCTCGACACAAGGCTACAATGGGGTCCTCATTTAACATCTCTTGCAAGATGGCTGAGTTCAGCAGCATATGCTGTTAGAAAAATCCGTCAGTTTACTGATGTAGATACCGCGAGGCTAGTCTATATTAGTTATTTTCATAGTTATTATGTCATACGGTATTTTACTATGGGGACGGGCTGCAGACATTGAGTCTATATGTATTCTGCAGAAAAGAGCCATCAGGGCCATAAATGATCTACGTAGGCGCGATTCTCTAAGAGAACTGTTTGAAGAAATTAACATCATGACAGTACCTTGTCAATACATCTATGAAAACATCATGTACGTTAAGAAAAATCTGCATTTATTTAGTAACAGAGGTGACAGACACCACTATAATACTAGAAATAGGGACCAACTAGTTCAGCCAGGTTTCAGGCTAGCTAAAGTAGACTCATCTTTCATGGGGTACTGTTTAAAATGCTACAATAAAAATACCTCCCCACATTCTACAACTGAATGAGACGAAATTTAAATCTTGTATAAAACGCACACTATGTAGGCAAGCATATTATAAGTTGGGGGACTATATTGATGATAAAAATGCTTGGCTCAATGCTGGTCCTGCTCCACAACCAAACGAGCAAAGTAATTGATTACCATGTTAAGTTATTGTGGAAGCTGCAGAAGATTGTAATGATATCCTTGCTTTGTATAGATTCCATCTCTTAGTATTATATAATTGCATAGCACATGATAAATTAGTCTACGAGATTTGTAATTATAACGCAGAGAAACACTATTAACGGTAGAATGAAGGCGACGCCAAATGCATAGCACATGTGTGAGTACTATGTACTGTAAAGCAACCATTTACATTTATTTATCTTTCATTGACTTGAATATAGCCTGGTGGCTGAGCGAATGTCATGCTCACTCAAATTTGTCGCTGATGGTGGCGCGTGTGTCGGGTCATTTGGTTCCCTTCAATATGGTTGAGTTGAATGGCGCTGAGCCATGCGTCATGTTCGTGAACGGGCGCTATCAGTTGGGACTGGTCATCTCTTAGCTGCCACGGTTTAATTTAATTACTTTATTTTGAAAGTGTTGATTATTTTAATCTTTTACTCTGGACGCTCTTAATGTGCACGTCTTTCTACATCGTTCTCACATATATGTATTATCTCAACGTGAATGATGTAACCAAGATTTTGTAACAATATTTTGATTAAAAAGAGTGTCCATGGAGTTTCTTGCCCATTCTTCTCCATAGAGATCTACGCTCTTGGAATGTGCAACTACAGTACTTTCTCAAGTTATTATGCCTTGTGACTGTGACTGTAGCTTAGTTTTTTTTTTGTTTGACATTCAAAAGTGCCTGTAATAGTCTAATTGAAATAAATGCTTTGAGTTTGAGTTTGATTAAGTTAAAACTTACCTTGAATATTTTTTACACACTGGCACTAAACAAGTCGAAAATTGGTGACTTTGTCTGTTTCATTGACTTTTTGCCTCCGACTTCCAAAAGTAAAGTTATTTTAGACTTTTTTTGTGTCTTTTTGGAAGTCGGTTTTGTTTCGTAGAAAGTTTTTTATTTACATTGTAACGAGCAGTTATCAAGGCATCATGGCATGGCATGGCATCATGTCATCTACATAGCCCAATAAGAAAAATATGCAAATTCAAGGATAAAAATAAATTAATGAACTGATTTTGTTGAAATTTCTATGGGACCAATTGGGAAGTATGTCCCTTCAATAAAAAATATCTTATCAAATATCTATATCTTCAATAAAAATCTGTTCATAAATGACGGAGTTACGAGGTAACAAACATAAGAAAAAACAAAATCGGCTGTGACAGACGGACATACAGACAACCTAGTGATCTTGTGTTCCGTTTTTTCATATAAAGGTACAGTTGAAAAAACCGTACCTTTATATGAAAAAACGGAACACAGGAGAACACAGGGAACATAGGAGAACAACATAATTATGAGGGTTTCGAAATTTCTTTTCATAATTTTAAAATAAAAGGTTTTAAAGGTATTCAATAAATTTGATGAAAAATTACCATTATCCTCCTTTATCTCCGAATCTCCCTCTCTTTATCTTTATCTCCCCCCTTTTTCTTCACTCAAGTTCGTGGTATCTAATTACAGATTCTCAATGAACAACGATGTCATTGACGATCTTCTATTTATACGTAGTAATAACATTTTTAATAAGTAGCTTTCGAGCTACTGATTAAAACTGTTAATATAAAAGCTGATTTTTAAATAGGGCTGGTGAGTAACTCCGTACCATCCTTATAAGCGGTGCATTTATTGTATTTTTATAACCGTAATGATTACTTTAAAAAAATATTTGTACATTAATTCAAGATTTTATTTTAATAAAACTTTAATAATAAAACTATCCCTGCTCCCGACACCGGCGGAAACCTATTTTTTATATTCTTATATGTTTATTTTTTTAAAGTGAAAATATAAAGAATATGTGTAACAATGAATAAACGAGAATAAAAAATAATAAAACCTTAACACACACCTTACACATTAATTATAAATAATATTAATGTATCGCTTTGAAGTCCGAAATATATATTTTTCTTTCATTTTCACATACGTCACACATACATGAATGGCTTCGCTTTGCTGAAATAAAACGGAATACAGTAATACGTACCAACTAAGATGGAAAATTTGCTTCACAAAATATTCAATGATAATGTTGTTGAACTTACACATTTTGAGGCTAAAGAAAAGGCTTAGATTCACTTTTTACGACTGCACGATACGGGTGGAAAACCAACACAAGAACAAGCACAACTCAGAATAGCAAAGAGAATATAAAACACGCAAATAGTCGTACGGCACAGTCTTAGCGTCGATGTACTTTAACATTCTTTTGCGATTGGACGAGAGCGACGGTAACAAAATTAACTCTTAACGATAAAATTTTCGATAGCGTAGATTTTAGCGTTACGTGTATTTAACGATAAAATGTGCCAGATATAACGTTAAATATTATAACGTTATTTATTTGGTAACGATATCTGCATCGAAAGGCTGTAACGATACCATATTTTTAACGGTATTTCAAGCCCTGACTCGTCAGTAAAAAGTGTCCATACAAGTGACGTCACGCGAGTTTTCGACGCACTATACCGTCTTCATTTTTTGTTTACGTGAAAAAAAAAATACGTGTCCAATCTTTTTTGGAAATCTATCTAACGGACTAATTAGTTTTTTTTTGGTCATCTACCCTATTAACGAACTCCATGCGGACGAAGCCGCGGACATAAGCTAGTACAATTAATATAGATTTGTTTAAAAATGATGAAATAAAAAATACACGCAGACGTAAGGTAAGGTAAGTTATATACCAAGTTACCATACTCACCTTAAGTTAAAGTCTAGTGAGAATCTCTTCCCGCAGCCCTCGAAGGTACATTGGAACGGTTTCTCTCCGGTGTGGACTAGTTGGTGACGTTTTAGCTTCGAACTTTCTACGAAGGCTTTACCTGAAATTGGTGTAAAAGAACAATGGTGTAATTTTTTTGACGTTTTTTTTTTTTTTTTTTTAATTTCTCCTGTATCGTGGGTGCGCTTACAAACATTTAAACTCACATACACAAACAGCCAGACCCGGAACAACTATCTGTAGGCCATACAAATATTTGTTCCGTGCGGGGATCGAACCCGCGATACGCAGCCCAGGAGCCTATCGCTCAGCAACTGCGCCAACCGTGCCGTCAAAAGAAAAGTTAGGATAGTAATTCGCATTTCGCTACAACAAATCCATATTAAATGAATAGTTGTGTTTCCAGATTCAATTATTTATTTGAGAATTAATAATCATAATTTGGACTTTTTTTTTCGAGAAAGATAGGCAAATCAAGTATCTTGACTTGGCCCGCGAGGTTGGTGTGGGGTGTGAACTCAGCGATAATAGGGAATATGCATGTAATTTTTTTTTCACTTAAATCATTAATATGCAGTACTATCAACCCAAGAAAATAATTTAAAGTTAATTTCAACTACTGCTTGTCGCACAAAAAAAAAAAAACTCCTGCAATTTTCTACGACAGTTCAAACGTCCATGACTATCGCGGCCATTCATGTCAGGACTTTGATGTCACTTACCTCTATCTGCCTTGTTTAAATCTAATTTTTTGCCCTTAGTAGATTAGTTTTACTAAAATGTAAGTGCTTTATTTAAGCAAAAATAGCAATAACAATATTATAGTAAAATCTTAGTGAAACTTTCAAGTACTTGTCAATTAAAAGTGTTTCTTTGACAAATGTATTTTGACGTCACTACCGGAATCGATGCGTTTTGTGTTTGCGTTCCGTTGTACCAAAAACACGCTATATAAAATATTAAATTGTAAAATAAGTGTTGTATTAGAGAATTAAACAAGTGCACCACAATGTTTTTATGGTCCAATACAAGGCATTTTAAAGAAATAAAAAGAGTTTTGTACTTCTTGCTTATACCCTATTGTGTTGACTCTCGTTTCAGCCAATGGCTTAACCCTTCGTATAATGTAGATCTACGCGAGACACAATAGGTTTTTAATTGTGTCTATATACTCGACATACGAGTGGTTAATGAGTCACACCAACACTAAAATATTACTATAAAAGTTACTGCATTTAATGCGCGTACTCGTAAAAATAATAACAGTTTTTTTCATCGAAATCGGGCCAAGATTTCTAAAGTTACAGTTGAAGTTTCACCGATTTTTACGCTTCGTTTGCGTTCCTACTCGCAGTGTGACGTCAGCTGCGATTTTCATGACCGATAGAGGGTGATGCGGAGTGTTTACGTTCATAAAATGTGATTTTCAAAGTGGTTTGCACTTATTATTTCGACTCGCAGCTCATAGCCGCGGAGACCGTACCTTAACGTTTAAAATCTCAGTCATTTTTGAAGATAGAAAAAAACATTACGGATTCTTTTATCTCGAGTTACCTATTTTTTAGACATGCTGATAACAAAAAAACATTGGTGTGACTCATTGCAAAGAGTCTCGACCAATACCTGAGGACTCTATCGTTAGCCAGCTGGATCAAGGGCTTGATTTAGAAAGCGGTACTTCTGGACACGCGTCGTTAAGAAAAAATTGGGGCCAAAAAAAAACATGAAATTCGTGACGTAATTTATGGATGGCCCCTTAGTTCCAGTCCCGTAAGTTTTTCTTAACTTGTTGACACACTCGAAGATATATTTTATTTTCAGGACTCTTTTTATTTTCAAAAGGGCTCTTTTTATTTTCCAAAGAGCTCTTTATATTTTCAAAAGGGCTCTTTATATTTTCAAAAGGGCTCTTTATATTTTCAAAAGGGCTCTTTATATTTTCAAAAGGGCTCTTTATATTTTCAAAAGGGCTCTTTATATTTTCAAAAGAGCTCTTTATATTTTCAAACGGGCTCTTTTTATTTTCAAAAGGGCTCTTTTTATTTTCAAAAGGGCTCTTTTTATTTTCAAAAGGGCTCTTTTTATTTTCGAAAGGGCTCTTTTTATTTTCACAAGGACTCTTTATTTTCAATGGACTTTTTTATTTTCACAAGGACTCTTTTTATTTTCACAAGGACTTTTTGATTTTCACAAGGACTTTTTGATTTTCACAAGGACTTACCACATTCAGCACAAACGTGTACTCTAGGCCCGTGCGTGTGCAAGTGTTTCCTCATCGCCGAGTTGTCTCTGAACATTTTCGTGCAGCCTTTGTGTGGACATGCTGAAATGTGTACAAAACCACATTATGATCATTACATAACATAGCATCACGCGTGTAATTCCCGAAGGGTTAGGCAAAGGTGTACTTAATAGTACTCCCACATTTCACCAGTTATTTTTTATGTTCCATGTATACAATGTGTAACAGAGTAAACGCAAAACCTCTTAAGGGGTCATTGTACTCATCATTATGAACAAGTTTCACTATGCTCAAACTCAAATTATTTATTTGTGAACCATAGGTACATTAAAATAAGATCTAATTTGGATGTCAGGACCACTATGTTTAACCTAATAGGCATACAAATGTTGGACACTTATAATACTAATTAAAACATTTTCATGCATTGGATTATTCAAATGATTGTTCTAGTTAAATTAAATACTACTATTCATTCACATTAAATTACATAGAGTTAAGCTTAAATAAATCGGATATTTGACTCTCCCAACGACATGCCCTATTATTATTTATTTAAATTGTCTGTTAGGAATTCAGCAATGGAATAGTAAGCTTTTTTAACCATAAAGTCTGTTAGCATTCATGTTGCATGCTACCAACACATACTATACTATGAGACCAACGCTGAAATCGCGAAAAAAAATTCGATTGCCCCATACATTTCTGTGCGCATAACTCCACAAAATGTACTGAACAGCTGATTTGTTTTCGCGATTTCGGGATTGGTCCCATAGTGAAAGTTGTTCTTATTGGTGAGTACAATGAGCCGTTCAGAGGTTCTGTTTATTCTGTTACACGTTGTATACAAGTCTTCTTTACCAATTTCGATAACGGTGACACTTCAAAGCTATTTATTTCCTTGCGTATGCCGTTATATGACTGGCCAGACCGAATTTGCTTATGAATACCCAGTCACAACTAAAACAGTAGAGTTCGTCGGCAGAGTTGTAGGTGTATGTATAGGAGGGCTTAGGTCTCTTTTTACGAATTTGACGATTTTTGGTTTAATGTTTCAAGTCGCTTTTTTTCGAATGTTTTTACATTTTTGTAGATGGTAGAGCATCCTACTAGAGGTAGAGGGACCTATGCAAGAGGCACCTTAACGCTTGCGCTATGGATCCAATAGGGTGGCAGTAATAGGAGTTTATAGGAGCGAGCCTATAGCTAACATTCGATCACAAATCCAGACTCCGTGGCTGCTACTGAGAAATTCTTGATGGAGAAACCCATTAATCCTTCACCTCCTCATTCTGAACCATCCCCATCGAATTTAAAACGAAAAACAACAGTAATATACATTTGACGACCCGAAAGGCACAGCGGTAGTGAAGCTGCCTTACGTTCTTAGGGCCCCGGGTTCGAATCCCGGTAGGAGCAAATGTTTGTGTGATGAGCATGGACATTTGTTTCCGAGTCATGGATGTTTCTATGTATAATAAGTATGTATTTACAAACAAAAAGTATCTATGTATCTATCAACTATCTGGTGTCCACGACACAAGCCTCGTTGCTTAGTGTGGCACATAGATGGCGCTGTGTGTAATGTCCAGCGATATTTATTTATTTATACATTTTGACCGAGTAAGTATTGCAGTTTTGTAGGACACAGCTGTTTTTTTTTTAAATAACCGAGTAAAAATTGCTATGTGAGGGGTTCAGAACGATGTACTGAATACGTGGTAAATGTTTTAGCGACGATGTCCGTTCCACCCCGTTTATAAGAGTCAGTGAAGTGTTCCACATTTTATTGATGATTGAGCTTGTTTTATAAGATAGCGGCCCGTCCCAGCTTCGCACGGGTGGACATACGATTTTTTTTTTTGCCTATGTTACTCAGATCACAAATCTTTCCTCTTTAATCTACACTAATATTATATTAGTGTAGATTAAACAATAATTTGACAGTACTATATTTACATATCTACACTAATATTTTAAAGAGGAAACATTAATATTTTTGTATGTGTGTTTGTAATGAATAAACTCAAAAACTTCTGCGCCGATTTCAAAAATTATTTCACCACTAGAAAGTTACATTCACCTTGAGTAACATAGGCACCCGTGCGAAGCCAGGACGGGCCGCTACTTATTTATACTATACGAATAATTTCTGAAAAAATATACAAGAGTCTTACCTATTGTTCTATCCGATGACTCTGGCATAGGTTTCTTTAATCTAATTTTGTGTCCGGGCCGCGCGAACTCCGCCAACTGCTTGGGATCTGATAAATCTAAACCTGGAATTAAATTAAAAAAAATAAAAGGGTTTAGATTAGAAATTAAATTTATATATAGCTGTTGCCCGCGATCTTCGTCCGCGTGAAATTATAATAAAAATAATACTACCCTATTTTAAATAATATATCCCTTTTCTAAAATATTAGTAGCTTATGTTACTTCTTATAATATCAGCAATCTACCAGTAAAGTCCCGTCAAAATCGATCCAGGCTTTACGGAGATTAGACGGAACAAAGAGACAGAGCGACAAAAAATAAAATAAAAATTGTGTATATACTTTCATATTACGCATCTAATAAAAAGCTATAATTTTGAAATTAAAGACACTTCAATTTGAGAGCAGCGGTGGCCCAGTGGTGGCGGCCCCGATTTACGAACAGTAAGTCGTGTGTACGAACCCCGGCAGACGCATTACTTTGTGTAATTAATTTCATCACCACTGCTCTCAAAACGGTGAAGGAAAACATCGTGAGGAATCCGGCATGTCCTAGAACCTAAAATTCGAAGACATGTGACATCTACCAACCCGCACTGGGCCCGCGTGGTGGATTATAGCCCATTCCCTCTCATAGAGAGAAGGCTGTGTGTCCCAGCAGTGGGATCATTATAGGCTTATTATGCTATGCTTCAATTTAATTTAATTGTAAAGATTGTATTTTTAATAGTTCACATTATGAATGGATAATAATCTGATAATTATAACCCTGCTTACTCGACAAAACAAAATAATATTGTGGACATACCTGGCATTATAGCTTCACTTCCTAGTATACTCTTCTTCCCCGTCATATACTCCGTGTAGTCGGGATCAGGCTCGGGGTTTGAACCATCATCTGTCAATGAAAACGTGTCTGCGGGTAAACAATACATCTATATCAGGGTTGTTGCAAACATCAGTATCAGCATCAGCATCCGCTGAACTTCAGCATCATTTTCTACATCAGCATATAGTTGTAAATAAACCGTTTTAAACCAAAATCAGTGGTTTAAAACCCGTTTTAAATTTGTTTAAAACGGTTTAAAACCACGACCACGTGGGCCGTACATTGATTACGAATTACTTAAAAAAATAGTTTAAAACGCTAATTGAAATCATTTACCATTTTTATTAATATATGTGAATTCATATATCATATTTATACTACTATTTAGGATTAGACACTGAAAACAATCATGTTTTGGGTATTTATTAAAATAAAACGGCAATGCCGCATTTTTATTTTTCACTTTGCTACCAAAATCGCAACGGGGAGAGATGGGGCAGGTAGGGATCGATTTTATGTTTGTCTGTCATATTAATGAAGGTTATTTTAAAACATTTTTATTTTATTTTCCTTTTATATATTCTAAATCAGGATGGAGGTGTGGTCTAGATAACTTCGTGTAAAGCCTCAGTGCATTCCAAAAAAAAAACATTCTAAACCATATTAAACCGCTAAGTGTGGTTTTAAATCGTTTTAAACCAAAAAGACGGTTTAAAACAAAATGGTTTAAAACGTTTAAAATCCGTTTTGCATCTCTACATCAGCATCAGCATCCGCGATGATCGATGCTGATTATTAATGCTGAAGTTATGACATGACTGCAGAGGAGGCGGGGCTTATATCACGTGTAGTTTTTGCTGTCAAGTTTTGACCAATCAAAGGGTCGACCGCGGGGGTTGCGATTGCAAACAAACACAAACTTGTCTCATTACGTTATAATTTGTCATTGCGCGTGAGTTTTTGATTTTTTTGTAAACTGTTCAGTTTGTTGACTATATTTCAATGGTAACAATCATATACATTTCTCCTGTTTTTTTTTTAAGAAAATAATTATGATGTGAAAAAAATCTGCAACAGCAACAACCCTGATCTATATACAGCGTGTAACAGAAAGGGTATAATCATATGGAATACTGTGGTACGGACCATCAAACCGAATACCTTTCTCTATGGGACCACCATCGAAATCGTAAAAAAAGAATCAGCTGTCCTATACAAAATGTCAATACCTACTCGACCCAAATGTATGGGACAGCTGATTATTTTTTACGATTTCGATGGTCGTCCCATAGAGAAAGTTGTTCAGTTTGATGGTCCGTACAGTATTCCATATGATTATACCCTTTCTGTTACACGCTGTATATAAAAGAAAGTCGAGTTAGTTACACTATTTATAACTCAAGAACGGCTGAACCGATTTGGCTTTGGAAATTGGTGGGGAGGTAACTTAGAACCAGGAGACGAACATAGGATACTTTTATTTATACATCGTGTAACAAAAAGGGTATAATCATATGGAATACTGTGGTACGGACCATCAAACTGAACAAATTTCTCTATGGGACCACCATCGAAATCGTAAAAAAATAATCAGCTGTCCTATACAAAATTTCAATACCTACTCGACCCAAATGTATGGAACAGCTGATTATTTTTTTACGTTTTCGATGGTGGTCCCATAGAGAAACTTGTTCAGTTTGATGGTCCGTACCACAGTATTCCATATGATTATACCCTTTCTGTTACAAGCTGTATAAAAGAAAGTCAAGATAAGACTTCTTTATTTGTTTAAACATTGTATACATACAAGAGCACGCAAGATATTATCGTTCATCGATTTAGTTACACTATTTATAACTCAAGAACGGCTGAACCGATTTGGCTGAAAATTGGTGGGGAGGTAGCTTAGAACCAGGAGACGGACATAGGATACTTTTTATTTTTATTTAGATCTAAGTCCTCACGGACGACGTCGCGGGCACAGCGAGTATTAATTAAAATAAAGTTTATTTTAATTATTTTGTATGGATCAGAATGGTGGGCAGTGAAGAAGACGAAAGAAAAAAAAAGTTAGCAAGACTTTATTTTTTTATTTTCTATTAAGTATAACAAAAGTGACAACATGTTTAAAATTCATTAAAAATGTTCCAAGTTACAACGCACAACGGTTGTATTCATTAATTTGTGTACCTCATTGTCTTTTTTTAAACATCTTCACTTCTGTTTGTTAAATTCAGAAGTGGGATGAAGAACTTAGATTGCCCACTAAGGTATAAAACATTCAAGGAACAAAATAACAATTACCCTTCGACCGTTAGTAAAAATGGTAGTTTTGACTTTTTCGTTTTTATCCTTGTCATTGCTGTTATTTCACGTGTGCGTGATTGAATAATCAAACTTTGTGATAAATATCCCGCCGAGAAGGCGTAATTTACGTTACACGTCCGTCTTTGGGTCACCGACTTACATATGTGTACCAAATTTTCGGTGTAAATTGGCTGTCACAGACGGCCAGACAGACAGACACGCGAGGGATCCTATAAGGGGTTCCGATTTTTCCTTTTGAGGTACAGAACCCTCAAAATTAGTAAATTGAAACTTCACCGAAGTTGAAACACCTCAGGGCCTTACCAACATATTTCCAAGGACCCGCATGAATATATAAATCTTCTACAGTAGCCCAAATGCCAAAGAACTATCAACCTTGTGCAGTTGATATAAAGTGTAAAATAGCAAACTCACTGGACCTCGCCCTCCATAGTCTTGATCTACACCTGCTTCTGTACCCATTTTCTGGCTGCAGTAAAAATCAACCTTCTTACTATACAAATAAAGATACAAACTCACCATCATCCTCGCCAGTGGCCCACATGGTGACAGAGAACTCGCCCTCCATGGTCTTGATCTGCACTTGCTTCTGTTCCCATCTTCTGGCTGGGCCGCGTGTGGTTCCGTCCATGAGGCCTACTGGTACTTCTCCTGGAATTAGTTAATAAAAGTATGTAAATGTGATTGAATTTTCCATTTTTACGTTGGCGAGAGGCTAAGTGTTGCCATACAACGTGGCAAAGCCGCCAGTCTCTTGGGCACATTACCAGCTGACAGCGTCGAGGAGTTTTTTTGATGCCCTTGTATAGTTTGTTGTTATTTTATTTATTTTAGTTTATTTAATAGTTTATAATTAATAAAAAATATCGCTTAAAAAACAAATCTCCATTATAACGAATATCAACTTTATGCCAGTGTAAATTAAGTTAATTTCAGAATGACTAGAACTATTGAAAAAGTCATAAAAATGATTTAGGTTGCAGGGCAAACTGAACTGTGTGTGTTTTCAAGTATTTTTTTCCGCATACATGTCATGAGCACTTTGTTTACACCCACTTTTTGCTGCTCATATTTGGACATGATTTTTTCTATACAGGCTATCGTTTTGCATCCTGGGGCCTTAGTCTGCTATTGCAATAGTGTCAGAATGGTTTATCATTGATTTAATAAGGCCCCTAGCCCACGGCGTATTGAAGCGCGTTCGAAACTCGTTTGACGTGCGTACAAAGGGTAATTCGTCTGCGCGGTCAAATTCAAGGAGGTATCTATACTAATGATTCTCGACCCGAATCTATAGTAAAAATGGTAGTTTTTTTTTACGGAAGTCGGTAAAGGAGATGTTTGATTTTAGGCCACCACTATGTACACTATATAGATAATAGGAGAAAAATAGGGGAATTTCATAAGAATACTAAAAAAATAATTTGAAGAAAGGTTCAGTGGTACAATAATGATCATTTGGAAAGTTTTTTTTTAAATAAAATAACCCTATTTTTAGGGCAGCCATGACAGTTGTGTTTGACAAATGAAGTTTGACGACTTTGACAGTTTTAAGAAGTGAAGTTTTTGAGTCTTTCCTTGCTTTGAGTTTGGATCTGTAGTATTTTATCGAAACCGAAACCCAAGATTTTCGAAATTCGTATTGTTTATTTTTATCGCAGGTATTACGATACACGTCAATCAAATGTTATTGTCAAAATGTCATTTTTCGCTTGCCGCTGATCTGATCCACCATGTTTAATTTCATTTTGTGTTCCTCTCCTTGCCCAAGTTAATTTGAATGTACTTTGAAACGAAGTGAAATTAATGAAAATTAACATTAAAAAACGGTTACTGTAATACATAGCGATATTTACATATAATGTACATAGTGCTGGCCCAGGCTCCATACATTTCTGGAATATCTCCTTTAAACCACCCGTATTAAAACGCAGCCCGTCTGTTCCTAGCCCTATAAACGCGCCGTCACACACACAAACGCAAACGTTTATTCCACAGTAAAATTTTGGACAGTATGGAAACTAGTGGTGGTTTACGCTTACCGATTTCCGTAAAAAAAGCAAAAAAAAAAAAAAAACCTGCCATTTATATTATCGATTCGGCTCGAGAATCATGAGTAGGTATAGATACCTCCTTGAATTTGACCAGGATTCAATAATATGTTATTTTTTGTTATATTAAGCACACGTTATAAAATTGTATTTATTTAGTATTAATTTTATTTCACACATAAATTTTATACTTTTTTTTGTGCCTTAAAGGGTCCGTAATTGTACCTTAGCTTTAAGAGGGCCCTTCCCGGTCCATCTATCGTCAACGCGAGCATGGTCGAAAAGCTTTTTGTTTCATCCAGAGCCACAGCGGCGATTTTCTTTCAACTGCCCCGTCTTACCCCGCCCCGACCCCGCACATCTCGTCTCCCGCGCACCTCATACTGCCTAAACTGAATTTGTTTCTACATTTTTTTTATTTTTTGTTAGAAACCTAGATTTAGTGCACAAAATACCTATTATTTCAAAAAAATCAAAGATAGATGTGTAACAACTGCATAATCACGTACGAGCGTTTGTATGAAAAGTATGACGGGTTGGCCGCTCAAGCCCATTGTAAAATCTTCACACATTATGAAATGCAAATAAAGATATGAATATGGATGCAAAACGACAGCCTCTACAGTACCTAGGCAACTGAGCTCTCCTTGAGTGAAAATAGAGAAAACGAATGTTACCCCTTATGAGACCTAGCTAGATCGATTTTTCATCCCCGTAAATCCGAATATTGCAACTTCTATCGAAATCGTTTGAGCAGTTTTCGAGAACGTGATTACAAATATGTAGGGTGACTGGTAATTAATAATCGATAATTAAACACGTGATTGTACTCATGATAACCAACAACATTCCCAAAGAAACGTTTTTTTTTTACGCATTCATTTTTTTCACAATAACACAACAGCCGTATGAAATTCGGCGCGCCGGTCACTATTTACCAGTTACTCTAAAGGGTGTAACAAGACCCTTAACGAAGCCGAAAGGCACTTGTTCTCCCCGTCATTGCGATCATTTTTTTGTTCTAGACCATACCTGGGAACCTTCTAGTTACGGAGATATTGGGGGTCAAAGTTCCAACTTTTTCACAAGTTTTTTTTTTAAATACATGTTTTTATTGAAAGGTTTTCGACCCCCATACTATTCAATCCATCCATCAGCACAATGTTTTGGGTGCGTTACACTGAGTACTACCGTAAAACGTGATTTTTCACCCCAAAAATAAAAGTCGTTTCCCAGCAATAATTTTTGCGTAAAGTTACTTAGTTTAATGTATATAATGCTTGGTCCTGGTCCACCTTGTATGTACATATTTATTATATGTTTCTATGTACAAAAAGTATGTATTTACGAACAAAAAAGTATCTATGTAGTATTATCAACTATCTGGTGTCCACGACACAAGCCTCGTTGCTTAGTGTGGCACCTAGATGGCGCTGTGTTTAATGTCAAGCTATATTTATTTATTTATTGCTAGTTTAATATGAAACTTAAGTGTTAGTGTTATTGGGTATTTCCTTTTTCATTTGTGCCCGGTTTATGGCAATAGGCCCGCCCCCTATTACATTGGACTTAAACATAACTGGCAAAATGTGGGTGTACAATAGTACACCCACATTTTGCCAGGTACACCTCTGCCTCACCCTTCAGGGATTACAGGCGTGATAATGAATTGTCGTAAGGAACATTGACATGCTGTTGGATTTTCGGAGCTGAGCTGTACGTTACATAATCCAACAGCGTTCTCAATGTCCCCCCCTTTTTTTTCGGATGGGAAATCATCAAATGACTCCTCCCTCTCTGGGCGGAGCGGAAAGGAGTGTCAGACTTGTACTGACTAAAACCCATCCATGTTCCTTCTGCCCTTTTGCCCTTTGCGTTCCAGGGCCGCGGTATCTCTTTCGAACAGTCCCGCAACCCTGGCAGGCATCGGTCCTTACGGACCCCTTCCTGTTTGCTGACTCTCTTTGAGGCTCGCGTGGAACACTCTTGCGCCGTCGACACGGCCTGTCGTCATAAGACGGACGGACGGCGAGCTAGCCCATAGCTCGCCGTCCACAGGCACGCGATGCCCCCCCACTCCCCCTTAGCATAAGCATAATCAGCCTATAATGTTCCCACTGCTGGGACACTCGGCCTCCTCTCTATGAGAGGGAATGGGCTATAATCCACGACGCGGGCCCAGTGCGGGTTGGTAGATGTCACGTGTCTTCGATTTTTTTCGTTCTAGGACATGGTTTCCTCACGATGTTTTCCTTCACCGTTTTGAGAGCAGTGGTGATGAAATAAATTACACAAAGTAATGCGCCTGCCTGGGTTCGAACCCAAGACTTAAAGTTCGTAAGTCGGGGCCGCCACCCTCTTTCAAACATAAAGACATTCTACACTTGCAGTCTGTGGAGTCATTATACTCAAAAGTCATACAGCGCCCTTCGCGTCCAATACAATAACGCATTCAGGGTGCTGATGGGGTTGCCCCGATACTGCAGCGCATCGGGGATGTTTGCCGAAGCTCACGTGGATTGTTTCTACACAGTGATGCGGAAACGGTGCGCATCCCTGGTCCGTAGGGTGCGGGGCAGCGCCAACAGCATCCTGTCTATGATAGCAAGTAGGCTAGATTGTGTGTTTGTGAACCACTGCTGCAAGGTTTCAGCTGGGCCTGTTACCTTGCAGCAATGATGTCGCAATCTGTAATCTATTTTGTTTGTAAGTGTGTTACTAACATAGTTTGTAAGTATATTGTTACTAACACTATGAGTCTTGTTGCTTGGAATAAATGTTTAATAATAATAATAATAAAGAAGACCCGTCTTTTAAACATAAAGAAGATGTGCTCAAGTTGAACTTACCGATAGGCATCAAATGCTGTATATTACTGGCGGTGTTAGTGACATTGGAGCGGGGTCTGCCGCGACCTCTTCTGGAACAAACCGACAGATTGTTGCATCATTCTTATAATTATACATGGTATAATTAAATATAATTATAAATATAATTATACAAAAAAATTGAACTCAATACTGAGTTCAATTTTTTTTTTTGTGAATGCCGTCTCGCAGATCAGCCTCTAAGGCTTGGCTACTGCTTAACCGGGCAAATCCCGTGGATGCCTTAAAAATGAATCTAAGGCCTCCAGCCAGGGGCTTAAAATATACACTTATGAACTAAGCGACCACTCGCTAAGGGCACCTCCCGTGGGATACTAGCCTCGGCTTAGGGCGTTGCTGGGGAGGACAGCAAAGGGACAGGCTGGATCAGATCGATTGAGTTCAGATGGTCTATCATGACGTCTTATAGCAGGAGTAATTCCAGTGTGGGAAAGAGATGGCGACCTGTATAGCTCTGTCTCTTTCCCAAACTGGAATTACCCCTGCTTTAAGACGTCAGTTACTTCCAGTACGTGATTCTAGACCTGCCAGTGGACTCGTTCATGTTGGCACATTCGAATCGGCATTGTATTTCGAACTTATTGACATTTTTCCTTTTGACAACGATTTCTGACGCCATTAATTCTTTTCCCAATAAGAATAGAGGAAGAAAAAGAAACGATGGATGGACTGTGTAAAGAATGATATGGCTAGAAAGGAGGTGTCTGATGAGATGACGAGTAATAGAGAAGTATGGAAGAAGAAGACATGCTGCGCCGACCACGAATAAGTTGGGGTAAGGGCAGGAGAATGATGATAATTATTTTCCCCTTTTGATACTTGTACATATTTTTACTATTATTTTAGATCTATTTGTAGTTTGTAAATAATGTACGGTCGCCAAAGGAGATAAGTAACCAGGGTCGTCGGATATAGTTGAAGTTTAATATGAAACCGATGGATGTTTTCGAATAAAATTGAATTTAGTTAACAGAACACAAACAGTTAATTTATCAAATTTAATTTCATTCGAAATCATTCATCTGTTTCTTATTAAAATTCAACTATATCCGACGACCCTGGTTACTTATCTCCTTTGGTGACTGTACATACTGAATTCAAATAAATATGGAATGGTTGACTTACTCGCGACAGAAGCTAGATCTTTTACGGCCGTTTTCAATAACTTACTAACAGTAGAAACAATTAACGGAACGTTGCTATCTCAGATAAACAGTTAGAGAAACATCAACTGTCAACCCTCCGAAAGACAGATAAGTGACGTGGATAGGTTATTCCTGTCAATTCATTGCTAACTTTGTTTATAGAAACACCGATAGCTACTGGAGTCATCATCATCATGATTTCAGCCGAAAGACGTCCACTACTGGACATAGGCCTCCCCCAAGTGTCGCTACACTGACCGGCCCGTGCGACTCGCATCCAGCGGATCCCCGCAACCTTCACCAGGTCATCGGTCCACTTAGTGGGAGGCCTTCCAACGCAACGTCTTCCGGTCCCCGGTCGCCACTCCAGAACTTTTCAGCCCCATCGGCCATCCGTTCTGCGAGCAATGTGCCCTGCCCACTGCCACTTCAGTTTGGCAATTCTTCGGGCTACGTTGGTAACCTTAGTTCTCTTGCGGATGTCTTCATTTCTGATTCGATAACGCAAGGAAACCCTGAGCATAGCCCTCCCCGTTGCCCTTTGGGTGACTTTAAGCCTTCGAATGAGGCCCATTGTGAGCTACTAGAGTAATATAAACTAACCGTTATACATAAGTTATGGAAAACGGCCGTTAATGAAGTTGAAGACAACTTAAGTTTAACTTTTTATTTAAGGAATAATAAATAAACCTATTTAGACACAAAACATTACCTGCTACTCGTCGAAGGAGGTGCAGGGTACAGAGGATCGTAGTGTGTGTGTGGATCAGGGCTTGCATTCAGCACCTCTTCTCCAGATATACCTGGCAGGATCACCTCTTCACTGCCCACTGAAATTTTATAGTCTGTCAGCATAGCCGACGAGGTAAGTGACGTTAGTTTGATGTGTGATTTCTGTTGGTATAATTGATTTGGGTAGTTCACCCATTCATAAAAAAATCCCAGACATTACTTCTCCGAGTCAAGTTAAAAAAACTTCATGTACGCCTGTTAACTCGATTAACTTTCAATTTGGAACAGTCTAATTAGATTTTTAGTTGCTTTGAATCGATAAGTATGAATAAGAATAATTTATTTAAAAAAAATATTACAAAAATTGTACAGCGCAGTAGTATTATTTTTCATGCAATGGTTAAATTAGTACTTATAAATAAACTTTAACTAAAATATATTCAACACCAAATATAATAACCACTAAACCACCAAATAGTTGTTAGTCACTGACAACTCAAAGACTAACTATATATTTATGTCATAGCAACTAAAAATCTAAAGTGCAAACTAGCTGTTGGCCGCGACCTTTGTCCGCGTGAATATATTATTATAAAAATAAAAATATTACTTCCCTTTTTGAATGAGATTTTGTTAACAATTTCGAGTTTTTTTTTTCTTCGGAATTTTTTAAAAATGGCTAAGTATAAGTGGTACATTTCTGGCAGGTAGGTGATGTTATAATATTTTTTCTTATAACACCAGCTATCTGCCCGTAAAAGATCCGTCAAAATCGGTGCAGCCGTTTCGGAGATTAGCCGGAACAAACAGACGGACAAAAATTTAAAAAAATATATGTTTTTGGTATACTCGTAAGTGCCGTATATTTTCATATGCATTCAGTAAAAAGCTGTTATTTTGATATTACAAACAGAAACTTCAATTTTATTTATTTGTCTAGATTAATGAAGTCCTACTAAACCTATAAGGGAATCGCGTTTCGACAGCTTAATGTCAACAATTGATTGGTGACGTCAATACCATATCAAAAAAAAAAAAAACATATAAAGTATGATATGACTGGAAACGAGGCATACGTTTAAAGTTTAGAATATCGGCAGTGCTTGTGCAACTTTACAGAGTGACGGTCAAATTTGGTTATGGCATATTCTTACCTTCCTCAAGGTGCTGCATACCAATAACTTGTTCTTCAACTTCTTCATACTGATCGTCTGTGATGTACTCTTCGTATTGACCTGCTTCTATCTCTTCATACTGAAAGTAGGTTTATTTTGTTAGAAAAACTTTGCTTGTTATTTGTTAGCAATGGGATAAATCTACCTTTTATTTATACAAAATATAAAGAGTGTAACAAGACCCTTAACGAAGCCGAAAGGCACTTGTGCTCCCCAACATTACGATCATTTTTTTGTTCTAGACCATACCTGGGAACCTTCTAGTTACGGAGATATGGGGGGTCAAAATTCCAACTTTCTCACAAGTTTTTTTAAATACAGGTTTTCAATGTAATTTTTTACTTTAACCACCTCCCCGATCCCCGTACTATTCAATCCATCCATCAGCAAATGTTTTGAGTGCGTTACATTGAGCCCTACCGTAAAACGTAATTTTTCACCCCAAAAAAAAAAGTCGTTTCCCAGCAATAATTTTTGCGTAAAGCTACTTAGTTTGATGTACATAATGCTTGGTTGACGGCTTCGTTAAGGGTCTTGCCCTGTAATAGTGAAATGCTGTTCGTTTAAAATTGGAAAATATAGTGCTTTTTTCTACAGGATGGACAGAAGAACGTCTGTCGGATTAGCTAATGCTAGTCATTTAACAGTTTATTAATTTTCGACTTTATTTCAATTCATTAACATGCTATGAAACTATTTTTTTTTCCGACCTGCAATAGTCTGTCGAAAAGACTAATGGCCGATGGAGAAAAGGAGTCCAGCCCCCGTATTCACAAAAGATTTTAGAAATCGTGTATCTATCCTTTTTGGCATTACGAAAGCGAGCGAGATAGACATAAGAGTTCTCAAATCGAAATCGAAGCGACTGGAGTGGAGACCGCGTATCAGCCAGCATAAGGTTGCGTTTTCATCAGAGATGAGCGTAGCGAGGGACGTGTGTGAAACTAACCAATAATATCGCTCCTTTTTCACATATCCCTCGCTACGCATCCTCGCTCTAGTGGAAACGCAGTCTAAGGTGGGACGTACCCCAGTTAGATGGCCAAACGACTTTAAAAAGGTAGTTCGGTCAAACTGGATGCTTAAGGCGGAGTACAGTGTCTTGTGGTGCAGCTTGGTAGAGCCTATGCCCAGCATTGGATTACTATGGGCTGAGCTGATCGAATCATACACTCACCTTGACTCCAACCTGGTCATCTCCCTCCATCTCCACGATGGAGCCGTGCGTGCCTATCTCCACCTCGCACATGATCTCCTGGTTCATCATCTCGGCTGATGTCCACTGAAACAGTGAGGTTTAAAGGTTACAGAAAAACAAAAGATGTTGATACTATTTAGTACTTAAATATCTTCAGAAAACCAGTCTGCCCATATTTCTATACATATACTTACGTATACTAATATTATACAGAGGTAAAATTTGTGAATTAGTGAGGTTGTAGGGGGTAATCTCTGGATCTACTGAACCGATTTTGAAAATTCTTTGACTAATATGAAGCTACATAATCCCCGAGTGCCATAGGCAATATTTACAACGTGCCCGTAGGATAATTTCCGACCAAAACGCGACCGAAGCCGCGGGCAACACTTAGTATTCAATACTTCATGCGTGAAAATGTACAAAAGCGGACTAAATGCCTTTTGGTGACATGAAGATAAAAGATAAACATTGTCAGATGTGTGTGTGAGTGTGTGTGTGTATGATGATCGACTGCTGAGCATGAGATCCTGGGTTCGATTCCCGGGTCGGGCAGTGTTATTGGGTTTTTCCTTCGGGATTTCTCAGTAGCAGCCACGGAGTCTGGATTTGTGGCCGGTTGATGGCAAAAGGCTAGCCCCCTATTACATGGGACTTAAACATAACTGGTGAAATGTGGGTTTACTATTAGGTACACCACTGCCTACCCCTTCGGGGAATTATGGCGTGATGCTGTGTTATGTAAATGGAATTTCTTTCCCAGGATCTCACTCTCTGTTGCACGACTCAATGATGATGATGCTATCGAACCGATGACCAGCCACAGCGACTGCATTCAATGGTTTTGAGTGGCTGTCGAGAGCTTTGGTGGTCATTGAGACAATGTTTTAAATTTGATAAATTAATTTATTTACTAGCTGTTGCCCGCGGCTTCGCTCGTGTTTTGGTCAGAAACTATCCCACGGGCACGTTGTAAATATAGCCTATGGCACTCGGGGATAATGTAGCGTCCTATAAGTGAAAGAATTTTCAAAATCGGTTCAGTAGATCTGGAGATTACCTCCTACATACAAGCTTGCAACAAATTTTACCTCTTTATAATATTAGTAAAGATATGGCGCGACACAGCTGTTGGTCTAATTCCAAATAAAGGCTTACAAAAAAGCGCTTATTGGCTGCATGAAAGCCTAATGAGAAGCAGTTTGGTTTTAAAAGCTACATGTTATGATAATATGCTGTTTTTCGCGTGCTCGAAAAGATAACCAAAGACCAGAAAATGTTTGGCTAAAACAAGTTGGTCAGAGAGCAGGATTTTTATAAGAATGTATTTTCAAACACAGCTCCAAATATCTATTTCTATTATCTTTACTTATAAATTTTTTGTCTTAGTAAATGTTGCCCTGATTCGACATTATTCAGCGCAGGGCCAGCAAAATGTACTTTTTTGTATTTTGTGGCCTAAGTTCGATTTATTTTTTTAAGCGTTTTTTATCAGATACTGCTTTCTGGCAATCAAAATAAAAACAGAAGTATATCTTACTTAGCTAAAAGAACTTATCGAAAAATTGCTGTAATTTTAAAACTAAAGTATGCTCATTTATTTCTTTGTAAACATGGGTAATAGGTACATAGATGTTCTTTTATTTAGGTTCTCCATATTTTACCGTCACATGGGCATGCAAATAGTAGGTTTACAATTATAAATTGCAAAAACAAATAATAATTTGCTGGCCATGTCGCGCGGATGCACCCGGAAAGGTGGGCAAAGATCGTCACTCGCCTGAGGGTGGACATCGCCGACGAGGTCGACCGCGGCGAAGGTGCGGTGTGACGATCTGGTCATGTTCGCGGGGCAAACGAGACCAGAAATTGTTAGGTTTGGAGGGAGAATGGGGAGGCCTTTGCCCAGCTGTGGGACACAATGTAGGCTATCAAAATAATAATGATCTCGACTTGGCACACGAGGTTGTCGACATGTGGAATGTGAACTTGGCTATCATTGTGCAGATTATCGTAACCGCCAATAGCCTGATGGCCAAGAGCCTCGACGAACATCTCAGGAGGCTCTCTTTAGGCCAAGGATCAAGGGCCTCTAGTAGAAGGTACGGCCCGCATTGTGAGTAGGTTCGTCTCTCAAGAGCCCTGACCACCGGTAGCTCCACCACCGGTGGACCACTATCTTTTATATTTTATATGTTTAAATAATTTTTATATTACTTTTTTTTAGAAATATTTAAAAATGTGTGAAATAAGATGAAGAAACGAATAATAATTTACAATTATAATTGCATGCAATTGTTATTAAAAAAAAAAGTATGCTGTATGCATTTAATTATTGTTGTATTAGGTGAGAAAGAAAATTACTATCAATCAACTGCTTATCATTAAGTTGTAGGTCAATTGAAATGAAGTGAGTGTCTCAAGGGCAAATAAGTTGACTTTCTTAATTAATGCAACCAATATTATGCCTTTTGCCAGCCGCTCGGGTCGCTCTTCAGGTATAGCCGCGCTTGCCTAGGTTGGTCCGTGGATGGGTGACTACCAATTACATACCGAGTTTCCTCCGTGCCTCGGAAAGCATCCCAGCTGTCATCTACTCGTCTTTGACAGTCGTTACAAGCAGTCAGTGGCTCGAAAGTCAGACAACCCAAGGGGTATCGTATTGCCTAAGACTAGTTGGGTTGTGGAGGTCAGATAGGCAGTCGCTCCATGTATAATACTGGTATTCAGCTGCATCCGGTTAGACTGGAAGCTGACCCCAACATAGTTGGGAACAGACAGACAGATGTTGATGCCTTTTGTACAAATACTAAATGACACCTTCACGAATGCCTAATTGTATTATTGCAGTTGGAATTTCGACACTGCGCTGAGTAGAGTATCCAACATTTAGGCATTAATAGGGAGAATGCCTATAGATGTACAGCTGTGGATAGAACAAGACTGTTATGATGATTAAGAACACATAACGTCATGCGGCATGCTCGTGACCCGTGCAGGGTTAAGGGTGTGCCTATACTACACACTTTCCCAGTTATGTATAAGTCCTACGTATTAGGAGGCAAGCCTATTGCCATCAACCCGGCACAATAATAGTAAATGATTTACATTCAATAATAATGATGTATTGTTCTCATAACACAATTATTATGATATTAGCATTTGTTAGTGACTTTGCCTATGTAGCTGGAAATATTGAGAGTATTGAGACAGTACAGAGTAGATAAAAGATATCCTACTTCTACTAATTACTACTCCAGGTAGGTCAAGTGATTCCTCAACTCGGAAAGCATGTCATAGCATTGGTCCCGGCTTTGACAGTCTGACAGCCAGACTTACCAAGGGGTATTGTATTACCCAGTACTAACTGGGTTGTTGCCTGCATTGGCCTAGTGGTCGCAAGCGAGACTGCTGAGCCAATTTTGCTGGTCAGCCAGTTTTATTGGGTTTTTCCTTCAGGAACTTTCTCAGTATCCATGGAGTCTAGATTTGAGCCTGGTTGATGGCAATAGGCTCGCTCCCTATTATATAACTGGCTGTCTCTTATCTTTATCGTGTGGTTAGTGCCTAAGCTGCTGTCAGTTTTTAAACCACCCATGGGCCTCTGACTTGGCTTTACATGCCGTCAAGAAATATGTCCCAAGCATGCTGGTTTCCTCACGATGTTTTCTTTTACAATATGCACATGAATCCGACAAATCAGAGGTGCGTGCCTTGGGTTCGAACCTATGAGTTGGCAGTATCACTGCTAATAATATGACATATTTGGCGAAATGTGGGGGTACTTTAATTAGGTACACGTCTGGCTATCCCTTCAGGGATTACAGGTATGGTGTAATGTTTAATTGGGTTGTGTTGGGTATGATAGGCAGTCTCTTCATGTAAAATACTATTCAGCTGCATCTGGTTAGATTATATTCTGGTTAGAATTAAGGACATATTTATTGAGGAAGGGCTATTACAGTATTGAAGAGTTCATCAATTGACAATCATGTATATGAGATATTTGCTATTTTTGAGTTTTACTTTTATTTTTATTGTGTTAATCATTTTCATTTTATTCTGTAGGTAATTAAGTGATTATTAATTTTATTATTTTTATCTTTTGACATCATATTTCTTTATTAGACGACTATTAATGTTTATTATGGTGAAAAAGGAGCACTACTACTTTGTACTTATTGTTATTATATTTTTTTTTGCTTTCTAATCCTAATGTAATTATAAGTTATTTTCTACACAATGTATTTTGTTAAGAGATAAATGACTTATGATTGGAAGCCGTCCAAAACATAGTTGGGAAACGGCTAGGCAGATGATGGTTTGGTTCCTCATCCAAGCGTTCATTTCATCTAAATCTATTCAGTTATTAAGGTGTAAAATATAACAGACAGATAGTGGTTCATTTGTATTGTTATCTTAGGTTGCGGGGATCCGGTGGATGTGAGTCGCACGGAACCGGTAAATATGGCGACACTTGGAGGATGCTATGTCCAGCAGTGGGACATCTTTTGGCTGAAGTGATGATGATGGACAGTTAGTGATTCATTTGCATTTATTATATTACGGAAGTATGGATTACTAATATTTAAGTACTTTAATGATAACTGATGTTATTGATTTATCATGATCAGTCATAATTATATACCTTTTATTAATAATAATTACCAAAATTCTTTTATGGTTGCAGTCTGTCTTAAAATGATAGCAAAGGTTTGGAAATGTACACATGGCTACACATCAAGCTGTACATTTCCAGTATAAGCTGACCTCGCATTGTACGGAAATCCTATGCAATGCGAGATCAGCATAAACTGGAAATGTACAGCTTCATGTGTAGCCGTGTGTACATACAACTGATTAGTTTTGTTGTGACAATAACTGAGAAATAGAATAAAAATTGCTGTATTAGATGTCTTTCTTTAAAACCGTTTAATGTTAGTGCTGTAATAAAAGCAGTTTGACTTTCCAAGTAAGCCTATTTATCTACCCTCTGTTGGGTTTGTTTAGTTAGGCACACATCAAGTATAAATAAAGTAATGAAGCTAAGTGATGTCACTTTACCTCATAACTTTTTCATTTCTAGAGTTTTAATGTTTTTTTTTTTTTTTACATTTTTGTATCTCCTTATTTAAAAAAAAAAAATGGAATCTGTTTTTGGACAATTGTATGTTAGGGTGTAAGTGTGGTAATACTATCCTAATAAACATTTTTTTCTGTGTAAAAACATATTTTTATCATATCATATTGTTTTGGAGAAATTATGATTATTGATATCAAGTAAAATTTGAAACAGTCTTTCTTTTCTATATTTGTAACCGTTGGATGATTTCCATAAGAATTAAACAAAAAGTGTTTTTAAAACGACCTATTGCATTGAAATATATCTTTGTTGTTTTAAAAGTTACACATTGTTTGAACAGACTGACAGCATTATCAAGAAAACTGTACTTGTATTATACAGTTATCAAAGATGGCTTAATTAACCTCTTTCTTCCTTTTAATTGTTTTATATTTATATTCTCATCACACTCAAAATGATTAAAAGCAAGAATCTAATCAGGCAGAATACACACATACCTTTGCCTACATCCTACATGATAAGAAAACAATAACTAGTCAGATTATAAAAACATTGGATTACAGATGTATGTAAATAAAACAGCTCATTATCATTTTATTCCAACACAATTGATTTGTTTTTTCACGATTTATTTTTAGAACGTATCGTGATACACATAAACAGTTGTTACTTTATGTAAATAGTGGCAGAATGTCACCCGTTCGGGTACAAGTTTTCTTGAGAATTCCTTGCCTCCCACAGAGAAATTCAGTTTTTTAGATTTTATTCTGCCGCATTATGGTGCATTGGAGTCAAACAACTATCTCTCGGGGCAGGTGTGAGTCTACTGACGGCGCAGCTCAACCGGCCGGGCCCGCGACCCAGACGATTTTTTAGATAATTATAAAATGACCACGCCAAACGCTACACACATCGATAGCTTATAAAATGACCTTCATTCTGTCACCCGCAATTAATCGGCCAAACGCGTAATTACATAGAAAATAGAAAACACTTGCTACGATACGTCAAAAAGTACTATGTTTTCGATAGAAATAATTTACCTGTATTTATCCAGTAACAAAAGCACCGACGGCCACCAGGAGACAAATATGGACAGATGCGTTGGCACGGAAATTTCCAATGTAATATTTATCGCAACTAGTGCCACAGTTTTCAGTGAAAAAAAGTTCAATATTTAGGCTCAAAAATATTTGAAATTTACGCGAAAATGTTTATAAAATATGTCCGACTAAACATGGCGTCCAAAGATGTCCGACCAAATTCAATATGGCGAAGCAAAATGGACGCCCGTTCTCCAGCCGCTCGTACTTGCAAACTCCACCGAGAAAGGAAAAGCAACACAGCAACACTCACGTCATTTAGAAGAAAAAAATCTCCTACACCTTAATGTTGCCATAGTCAAATATTCATTGTCATTGTTTCGGAATTATTTTTAGCAAAACAAAGCAACTGAAAATTATACTACTACTTTAGTTATGCAGACAAACTGTCAGCTATAGTCTTACTTATGTCTGATTATTAACTATAGCGTATTTTCATAAATAGTCACAAAAGTTCTTTCATGTTTACAAACAGAATTCATTATCGCGTAACTGTCAAACTCTCCCCAATGCTGCCATCTATACAAAAACTTTGACATAACAGCACCATCTGACGGTGAAAATCCGATCTGTCAATCCATTTTCCTCTTCCTGTGGTTATTTAATAGTTGAGCTTACATATTTGCGCAAAAATCGCGATGGCTCTGAGATTATTAAGTAAATTAAAAGTGCGGCCTGAGCTCCGTGGAGTCGTAAACTTAAGCTCTGCGGCGGCACCTGCTACATTATCAGATTTCGATCTTCAGCATAAGACCCCTGTTGTAAGGAAACAGCATATAGTTCCGAAGGCTCACTATGGAGGTCGTCATGCTGTTACCATGCTCCCTGGAGGAGGAATCGGCCCTGAGTGCATGGGCTACGTCCGGGACATTTTCAAGTAAGTATAACCCCTTTTATGAGCTGGACTAGGGAAAGTACCTACTTGGATATCAGCTGATCTCTTCTTTCCTACTAAGACGCAGTCGATTTTCTTATAAATTAAGCAATGTAATGTGTGGAAACATAAACTTCATTAATATAACCTTGCCCAGTAAGTTTTAAGCCTCATCGGGTTACATTCATAGAGTGGTTAATGACTGTATATTCCATAGTTAAGATGTCCAACATTTTAACTTAAATATAATCTTAAATTCATTCACACAGACAACACACAGCCTTAATCAATAGTTCTAGATACAGTTTTTATTACATAAATTTGTTAAATTACGAAAATAAGCACTGGACGTATTTTATATGTTCATGTTTCAAAAAATGTGTATAGAAATTCATTTCTCCAGATGGAAAATACCATTAGGCGCATGGCTTGTTAATAAATAAACCTTGCTTAAACTACTCATTATCACATGACTTAACAATTGAGGAAACTAACAAATTCATTTATTATGGTCTCATTCATGTATAGTCACATGATATTATTCTGATTAGCAAGTCAATAGCAAACGTTGTTTGAAATGAAGTGAATTTTTTTGTTTGATCTTAAATTGGTTAAAAACATTTAGTATCTTCTTAGCACCACTATTATATTAAGTAGAATGCTATTTAAATCAAAACATAATCTTAGGGCTTTGTTTCAAAAAGTGTTTACTTCGCTTTCTTTAATAGTTTGTCAGCAAGACATTAGCTAATAAACAACAAAAAAACTGTTTTATAACAAACTAGTATCTCAGCCTTGCTTCACATGGCATTTTATGACTTCACAAAACAGCAATATTCCTTAAACTGACAACATAATGTGGAAGTTGCATATTATTGTCTTTTATACACTTAAACCAAGGAATAATTTTTCTTAATTTTGGTGGAAGACGCTTGTTTACAGATCACTTCAGTAAAAGGCAATAACAATACAATAAAGTCTTAGTGAAACTTTAAGTACTTTTCAAATAAAAGTGTTTCTTTGACACATAGTATTTGACGTCACTAGCGGTGTTATCAAGGATGATGCATTTTGAGTTTGCATTCCGTTTCACCAAAAACTTGCTACATAAAATATTAAATTGTAAAATAAGGTTGTATTAGAGAATTAAGTGTATCACAATGTTTTATGGCCAATACAAGGCATTTTTTTTTTCTCTGCGTGTATTTGCAATCAGCCCTAAGACTATGAGCAAATCTGTTCTGTGATGTTGACATGCGGAGTGGCTTCCCATTAGAAGCATCTACTCATCTGCTGCCCAGAGCTACTGCCGGTCGTCTAGCTCTAGGATATGATGACGGTTTATTTGTCTCACATAGTGGTCCATGGTGAGTTGGCGAGCAAGTTCATTAGGGTGATGGATTAACCGCTCTTTGTGTTTAGCTGCCAAACTCCGAATTTCCTCTTTGTATATTTATGTTGGAATCGCTTACGCTGCCCCATAGTTGCAGACCCTATGTCTAAATGGGCTTTAGGGTGACTTTATATATGAGCAGTTTGTTATCCAAGAGAGTCTCGAGTTCCTTTCTAGCATCCAGTACAGGCTGTTGTACTTTAGCTGAAGCTCCTGCTTTTTACATATGACGTAGTGTCTCCAGGATAGTCTACAAACAATGTGTATGCCAAGATATCTTACATGGTCACTGTGGGGTAGAGTACATTGGTCCAGCTTTACAGGTGGGCAGTCTCCTTTTTTTAGGGTGAATGTCACCTGTTCTGACTTTGTAGCACTAGCCTTTATTTTCCATTTTTGGAGCCATTCGTTAACTTTGTTAAGACCCTTCTGCAAGTTCTCTGATGCCAGTCTTGGATCTTTATTACTTGCTAATACAGCGGTGTCATCTGCAAATGTAACTGTGGTTAGCAGTGTACAACGTGTAGAGCATGGGGCCGAGAACAGATCCTTGTGGCACCCCGGCGTCAATCTCTCGGAACTCAGAAGTGGCGTCACCTTCTCTCACAAAAAATATGCGATCCTCGAGGTAAGATTTGAATATTGGAAAGTATGAGTGGGAAATATTTTGCTTGATCTTACATAGTAGGCCTTTGTGCCAGACCTTATCAAACGCCTGCTGGATGTCCAAAAACGCTGACGAGCAGTATTCCCTTTATTCTAAAGACTTTTTTATGGCGTCACATACTCTGTGGGCTTGTTCCACTGTGCCATGGCGTTCTCTAAAGCCGAATTCGTGGTCTAGTATCACTTTGCGCTCCAAGAGGCTTGGCATAATCCTGCGAAGTATTGTCTTCTCCCGTACCTTGGATAGAGTAGGCAACAGACTGATTGGTCGATAGGATGTTTTTTCGGTCATTAATTTGCCAGCCTTGTAAATCATGATGATTTCGGAGACCTTGCACGCACTCGGGAAGACAATAGCCTTTCTCGGTAGTTCCAGTAGTAGTTCTTTAGTTATCAGGTCGTAACCCGGAGCCTTTTTACTGTCCAGCCGTTTGATCGTTTTTATGACTTCCGCGGGCGACACAGGATTTTAGAATCAAAAAAAAAAAATCAAAAAAAATCAAAATAAGTTTATTAACCAATAGAAACAAAACAGTTGTGTCATATAATCGGTGAGCCACAAACTAAGCATTGCTTGTATCTTGTGGCTCAGGAGTGCGAATTTTACAAATTTAGAATACTTCACATTAAATTGAGGACATAAAAATTTAATAATAAACATTATCAGGGTATGATAAAAAAGCGAACAGAAAGTAGTAAAATTAAAATAAAACAGTGTTTACATTCGTTGGGCTGGTGTTAAAGTGTGTGTGTGTGTGTGTGTGTGTGAGGGTGTTAGTGTGTGTGTGTGGCTGTTGTAGGGATGCTATATCAAGGCTTCGGTGTCGTCGTATGACAATTTCAATAGGGCTAATTTTAGAATTTTTTTACAGGTGGTGGTAGAGCAGTCTCGTAGGTCGCAAATTTTACTTACTTTATTATAAGTGTTTGGATGAGAAAAATTTGTGCACCGTCTAGCTAGTTCCGATTTGGTAATTGGTATAGGTACTCTAAATACTCGTTTGTTTAATAAATCCTCGTATTCCGGCAGTTTTCTAACTGTTGCGTGATATTTAAGCGTTGCTTGAAGTATGAATATTTGACGCACCCTTAGGACTTCAAACTCCTGGTAAATAAGGTCTGTGGAGAATCTAAAAGGCTTTTTTAGCGCAACCTTGATCAGTGCCCGTTGTGCCCTCTCTAACATTAAAAATGTGGTTTTACCAGCCCGTCCCCATATACAGATGCAATACTGCATGATTGACTGGCAGAGAGCATAGTAAACCGTTCGCAGTACATCGATTGGGGTACAGTCGCGGAGTTTTTTCATAACATGGATCAGTTTTCGCATTCTGGAGGATAGGGTATATATGTGGGATTTGTAGGTTAAGTTATTGTCTATGATAATTCCAAGGTATTTTATTGTGTCAGTACGTTCAAGGACTTTACATGGGCATGTGAGGTGGGAGGCGTTGTTGTGATCTTGTGAGCAAGTGTGTATTTTTATGGAGAGAGTTTGGGATGGGCTGTAGGCACTAGTTTTTGAGAAAGCAATATATTTACTTTTACTGACATTTAATGTCAGTAAATTTGTGTCTAGGGCGTGCGCTATCTGAGAGAGGCCTTGCTCCGCCAAACGATACACCCGTTCCCAAGACGAGTCGTGAAAGATGATGGCAGTGTCGTCGGCGTAACAGATCACTTCAGCTTTGCTTATTGGGAGGCTTACTAGTTCATTTATATACAGCGTGAAGAGCGTTGGGCCGAGGGTACTGCCTTGTGGAACCCCAAACATGATGGGTAGCAAGGTACTTTGGAGACTGCCTACTTTGGTGTATTGGAACCGCGATGTCAAGTAGCTTCGGAACCATTCTAGAGATATACCCCTTATCCCCGTGGCCTCTAACTTTTTTAGAAGAATCCCGGGAGACACGGTGTCGAATGCTTTTGCTAAGTCAAGAAAAGCACCGACACAGCATTTTCCATTGTCTATGTGGTGTGAAACTTCATTAGTCAAGAGAGTCACTGCATCTTCAGTAGACTTTCCTCGTCGAAATCCGAATTGTCTGTCCGAGATTATTTTGTTTTTGTCCAGAAAATTAACCAGTCTTTTATTAACTATTTTCTCCAAAATTTTGGAGACTATACTTAACAAAGCAATAGGCCTGTAGTTTTCTGGCAAGTCTTTGGGACCGCTCTTATAGATAGGAGACACTGCAGCAACTTTCCAGGCGTCGGGAAAGACACCTGTTTCTAAACTCAGGTTAAATATGTGTGTGAGTGGTTTAATTAAGCTTTCTCTACAGTTTATGATTAGATGAACTGTTATTTGATCTGGTCCCGGTGCACTATCTATTTTCAGGTTTTTAATTATGTTAGAGACTTCTTCCTCGTCTGTCGGGTGCAAATATAATGATTGAGAGTTAAAGTTCGGCGTTATGTGTGAATCTATTAGTGTTTGGTGAGTGGTTGCTAGTTTGTCGAGGATCTTGGCAGAGTGTTTTTCCCCTACAGAGACGAAATGCTGATTGCAGTTGTCTAGAGATGTTGTTGGTGATAAACTGGATGCGATTAAATTTATTGATGTATTTTGAGTGTTACATTTTTTTGTCTTACATATGTCTTTTATTGCTGTCCATAGCTTTTTGGGATTGTTCTGGTTACTTTCAATTTCTTGTCTGTTGTGTAATGTTCTGAGATTGCGAAGAAGTGTGTGTGCAAAGTTCCTGTATCTAGTGTAAATTAATTGTTTTGTGTGGTCATCGGGGTTGGCTTTGCAGTCAAGATGAAGTTTGTCACGGTGCCGCATGCACCTTAATAGACCAGGAGTAATCCAGGGTTGAATGTTAGCCATTCTGCGACTTATTTTAACATTTTGAGTGTGGTTCTTAGTGGCTCGTGATACTGTGTCGTTGAAGTAATTTAGTGCAGTATTCACACAGGTGGCGTCACTAACAGAGTCCCAATTTGTTTTGTTAATCTCATTAGCTACGGCTGTCCAGTCGGTTTTGACTCGCCATCGTTTAGGGTTTTTGGACTTTTCCGGTTTAATAGGTACACTGCATAAGGCAAGCTCATGATCAGTAATAGATAAGCTACATACGAGACCAAGAGGTATTCCAGGTGATTTTATGAATATGTGGTCGATACAGGATCCTTGTCTTGTTGGAAGTGTAATGGCGGGGGATAACCCATGTGAAGCCAAGAGACACGCGTAGTTAGCTACTTGACTATTGGTTAGGTCGTTTATGTTAAGATTGATGTCACCGGCTACAATTAATGTTTGTTGGTTTTTGAGTTCAAACAGAGTGCAGTCAAGGGAGTTGAGAAAATTCTCTGCGTTTGTGAAAGAAGGTGACCTGTAGATAGCTAAGAGACTGAAATTGTTGTTAATTTTTAATAAAATACTATCGGCGTCGGAAAGGTTGGGTTCTATAGTAGTAATACTGCTCTGGCCTGTTCTTGTGTAGACAACAATGCCACCATTTTTGTTTACTTGATTTGTTGTTCTGTGAGCGCTATAACCATGTAGATCTTCTATAATAGTGCCGTCTGACAGCCAGCATTCAGTAAGTATTATAAAGTCGATGTCTGAGTCCAACCGATTCAGAGCAATGGCAAAATCGTCGAAGTTTTTTTGATAGCTTCTGATGTTATATGTTAGTACCTTGATGTTGTCTGTGGAAGCTTTAAGGATACTCCTGCAAGTTTCAAGTGATTCTACAAAACGACATTCTATGTTAAAGGAATCGTCTAGCTCGTCAGAAACACTAAGTAAAGCCATGATTAAATATTATATTATAAGAATTTAAATCACGACTCAGTAAGGAGATTTTAAATAGAATGTGTGTTGTTGCAGGAGGTATATTTGTGTTTATGTGTGGGGTGCTTCCGTAAGACTGATTGTGTTGTGTGTAGTTGTGTATGTGCTTTAAACAGAATGTGTGCGTTGATGCGGGTAGTGTAACAGGAGTGGTGAGATGTGTGTATTTAGGTACGAGCCCTTGTAGGTGTGTAAAAAAACATAGCATAATACACAAAAAACAAAGAAATTTAAAAAGTATAAAAGATAAAGAAACACAAAATGTGGGTGCTATCCCAAGTAAGTATTTGACTAAACGTTGCATAATATCGGTCAAACAGCAGAAGTGATTAAAAGCAGTTAAATAAAAGGATATTTTTTTGTGCCTTAGTGCTTGCCGTTTTATGTGTACGGGCAATTTAGGCTTTATAAGCAAACAATGAGAATTTTTATAGGATAATAAAATATTGAAACAAAATAGGTGCTTTTTAACAAGCCCTTGTAGGTATTGGAGTGAATAATGCATAATTAACAAACAATAGACATTAAAGAAAAAAATAAAATTAAAAGAAAGACGTAACAGGTGCTTACATAAAGAGCTACCACCTAAGTTTGTGAAGAGTGACTCATTAAAGTTCTGCTTGTTCAGGTGAGATGGGGCAATGGCGCGATAAGTCATGCTGGTTCCTGATGGCGATGGCTGGATTCCCTTCTTTTTTCCGTATATTGATAGTTCCGTTTTTGATCCAGCAGTATTTGTAGCCACATTCCTTGGCACGTGGCTTCGCAAGACGAAATAACTGCCGGTTTTCTTTTGTCAGGCGCTCGTTGAAGTATATAGGCCTGCGGGCTCCAGGAATGTCTAAGTCTGTGCTAGAAAGATTACGTCTAGATTTCCCCGCACGTAGAAATTCATTCCGTTTGCTACGACGCAGAAACTTAACTACCAGTGGGCGAGGATGTTTCTCTACGGGGGCACTAGTGTTGTTCTCGGTGTGGTCGTGGTAGCGTGGCCCAGCTCGAGTAACGTATTCTAGATCGGTGTCTTCGAGGTTAATGCCAATTTTTACTGCTGCTGTAAGAACGATATGAACGGGGTTTTCGTTGGTAGATTCGTTTACGCCTAGTATTTCGACTTGATTTCTCAGGTTGGCCTGTGCTTGTGACTGTACTTGCTCGGTGAGTTGTTGTATGGTAGACTTTAAGTAAGGGATTTCACGTACTCGTTCCTCAAGCACTTGTATCTTAGCTTCTGCGCAAGCCAAGCTAGCTTCTGATACTTCAAGGCGTTGGTTACACAGTGTTAAGTGTTCTGTGAGAGTTTTGAGGTGGTGTTTGAGATCGCCTACGTCGCCGCGTAGTAATTTTATCTCAGACGTCAGTTGAGACAAGCTACCGGAGTCCGATGCAGCAGATGGGGTGTTGGGTGGTATCAAGCTGTTGCTGGTATCATTTAGTTCCGATGTGTTACTTGAATTGACCTTTTTATTTTGACAAGCTGTGCATAACCAAGTTGCCTTCGCGGCTTCCGACAATTTACGGAAATCGGTTATTTTAGCGCATAGTGGATGATAATAAGTATCGCATTCAACACATTTAGTATATTGGTTGGCTCTTATTGGCTTAGCACAGGTAGCACAGTTGTTTACCATTTTGGAGTTTGTAATTTGGTTCAGAAGTCAAATTCATAAAATTGAGCGCAGCTGTTTACCTACTTGTTGTTCGATGCGTTTGCTGTGAGCTCGGGAGTTTAATTCCGCGAATTCATATCCTTGATTCCGCGAATCCGCGAGACCACGCAGGTGTTCTTCGGAGAAACGCAGGCGCGACAAGGACGAATTATTTTGATTTCACGTCCCGTCTCTTTTCCGCGAGGTGGTCAGGAGCTTACCTCGGCGCACGTGCGGAACAGATAATTATTAAATCACTTTTTTAATCTTTGTTTACACTGCACTCTACAATAGATTTTATTACCATAGGTCATGGTTCATAGTTCGTTGCACTTTTTATTTTATTTTTGCGGGAGAGTTGAACGCGTGCGTTCCTCAGTAGCTCTGGATCGACAATCTATACATAGAACCTATATATATATATAGAACCTCTAGGATTTTACGCAAAGAAACTCACCGACACCCAAACAAGATACAGTACTTATGATAGGGAACTTTTAGCAATATACATGGCAATAAAACACTTCCGCCATTTGGTAGAAGGCAGAAAGCTAACAGTCCTAACGGACCACAAGCCATTAACGTTCGCCCTATCTAAAAAGGTGTCGCCTTCAGACTCACCTAGGCGATTAAGACAGCTAGACTTTATTTCTCAATTTTGTGATAACATCATGTACATAGAAGGTGACAAAAATACTGTTGCCGACGCATTATCCCGAATCGATGAGATTATCGTACCACCATTATTCGATTACCAAAAGATAGCCGAATTACAAAAAAGCGATACAGAATTAGAAAACTTACGCAAACACGATAAACTCCAATTTAAATTAATCACAATGCCCGATTCGGAGATAAAGATAGCCTGCGAAACATCAACAAATAACATACGTCCTTATCTACCTAAACAGTTCCGGGAACTCGCCATCAAAACCTTACACAATGTCTAAAATGAGAATGAGATCGTATTTTTCTGATGAGCTGTCTAGTGTTATGTTCGGTTTAAAAACGCTTGTTAGATGATCCGCAAACAAGTCCGCTTTGTCCTGGCTTGTTCTGGCCGTTTTCCTTTTTTATTGGGGTTTTTGGTACGTTAGGTTTGTCACAAGAACGGGTGATTTCCAGAGCGAGTAGTTGCTGGCTTTAGTAGCAGTCAGAGACTCCAGCTTTGCTTGCATTGTTAAGTCATTGGCATTCTTTATAGCTTCCTTCAATTCTACAATGGCTTTATTAAGGACCGCCTTGTCTTACGGATGACGGCTCAGCTGCCAAACTCTGCGTAGTCTGCGTTTCTCCTGGATCATGATCTTTATTTCTTATGGTACGTTTGTGGGCTGGTTCCGATGTTCAGTAGAGGGCGTGTTTCTCCACGCGGCAACTTGTATGAAGTTAGTAAATTGCACTACCCCTGTTTCAATTTCCTCCGCTTCTTTGAGTCTGATATTTAAATGATCAAGGATTTATTTTATGTGTTCCCTGAAGGAGGACCAATCAGTATGCTGGTTGTATAATGTTGTGGGTCTCTCGACTTCAGTTATAGTTGAACTGATAGTTAGTAAGACTGGCGTGTGATCATGAGCCATCAGCACATGAGTCGATCTTCATGTACTTTTTGGATAGTCAGTTTGTTAAAAAGAAGTCGAGTATGTCCAGGATTTGGTTGTGATCGGCTGGCCAGTTGGTTGTTTCTGATGGGGCAATTGTACTTAAGTGGTTTATATCGACGCTCAACTTTAGTTGTCTTCCTCTAGTTGTTATTCGTCTTGAACCCCAATGGACATATTTGGAGTTCTAGTCGCCTCCTGCTATGAAGCGATTGCCTAGACTTGTGAAGAAGCGAGAGAACAGGTCGGAGTCTATTCGATGTTGGTGGACAGTATACAGCTGAGACATTAAAGTATCCACATCTGTCTTGTATTGCGACTGTAGTGGCCTGTATTTGCTCGGTTTTATATTCTACTGCCTGAATGGTGATGGTGCTTTATTTTGTATTTATTGCTGATTCTGCATGACCTGTACCGTCTGGGTGGTTGTAGTGTATACCTGAAACCTTTGATTTTGACATTGGTTTTGTCTGTGCAGTGTGTTTCAGATATTACGACTATGTCTAGTTTGTGCTCGGCCATTAGTACCTCGAGCTCATCTTTATTGGGTGAGAGTCCATTAATGTTCCAAGTTGCCAGTCAGCCCAAGGCCTGTTAACCTTTTAGTTTGGTTGTGCACTCATGAGGCTCATTAGAGAACTCATTAGTTGTAAGATTAAGTCGAATTTCTCGTTTTGTTTGGTGAGGAGAGTTTCTAATAATAGGTATTGGTTTACATTAGGTATGGCATTTTCTGTGGTCACTTTGTCTGGCATATTTCTAACAGCTTTGGCGTAGGAGAATGGTTAATTTTCTTTATCAGTGTAGGAAGATTGTTGGGCAGTATTTCTTCGAGGGTCTGTATCTCGTATCGTGTTGTCTTTTGCAATAGCACGTCTATTAGCTCTTCGATGACCGTAGTTGTTAATTTTTCTGGCAAGTATTAAGGTACACCTCACAACCTGTGTAGTTTGCCGGGTGGAAGCCTTGGCACAGTGCACATTGGGCTGGTGTATTTCTACCGCGCTTTGAACAGTCTAAGGTTTTATGTGCCTGCGCGCATTTCACGCAGCGGAAAGGCGTCATGCAGTAATTCTTTGTGTGGCCATATTGCTGACACCGTTGGCACTGTACTATTGAATTTTTCTTCTAAGGATCCTCTATGGATACAGATTGGTGGTAGATGTATTTGATTTCTTTAGCTGCCTTATTGTTCTGGCTAGGTAGGAGATTTACGAAGAATGTTGAGGTAGGTTTCCGGCTTTATCTCACTTTTAGGTGTTGTGAGGTGAAGATTCCGAATGACAATACGGCAGAGTCGTTTTTCCTTTTTGTTGAATGTGTGACCAATTAAGCCATTTTCACAGAATTTGGTGATGATTTTTTGAAGCCTCGGTATCTAGAGGTTGATTCTCAGTTGGTTTCTGTTTGTAATCCGATATGAGAATGAACTATTATCTGCAACAGTTTCCACGAGTTCAGTTAATTTATTGACATTTTTATACCATACAATATTATGGGTGGAGGCTTGCTAGGTTTTTTCCCACTGGTTTCTTGGTTGGAGTGGGTTCTTCTGTTAGGTCAATTGGTAATTGGCTGAACATGTTGCTGGTGGTTATATTCTCTGGAGAGTCGCTGACTTTTCCGTTTCGGATTTCTAGTGCTTGGTACCCTCTGCCAAGATGGGGGGCATACAGTCCCTTGCTCGTTTAATGAGTTTTGCGTGGCCGTGTCTCTCGGTGATTCTGTCACGGCTTGTAAACTTTCTGGGGGTTTACTTCCCAAGGAATTGCTTCTAGGCCTGGTGATATACAGACTGCGGTGAAAGGCCTGCTGAACAAACTTTTTGCTGCTAGTAGCATTCACTGTAATGGAAGCCTGGTCGCCTACTTCCATCAAGTCTTCGGTAGCTAATTTCACACTCCGGCCCGGGTATCGGAGAGCGCCGGGGGTTAGCCTGATCGCATGACATAATATGTTTCTCATTATTTGACATTTCCATATAAAGGGGGGGTTGGGAGAAAACACACATACTACTTTCCCAAGGCAGTATTGCAGCTATTTCAGGGGGCATTTAACTTCCCTAGGTCTGCTGTGGCCTTAACAGATTAATTGACCGCCGCCTGTGACTCGGCGTTGGTGCTCGTATGGCACCACCCGGGGGACACGTGTAGGGTGGTAATTCCTACGGACGCGAGCAAATCCGTACACCGGACAAGGCATTTATAGAAATAAAAACAGTTTTGTATTTCAGGCATAGTCCCTATTAAATCACTTTTCTTTTATGTCTGTGCGACAGACATGGTAATATTATGATATCAGAATGTGACACGTTAAATTATCTATTTCTTCTTTAATTAATATGGCCTTAGAGTAATTAATGTTAGTAAAGATTATGATTTGTGTAGATAACAATAATATTACTATAACTATGCTATATGTTAGTCTGAGCTGCCATTTATAGGTCTTTGACAGTCAATAAGGGATAGTCAGGAGCCAGAAAGTCGAGCATCCAGTCTTAAAAAGCAGTGATGTAGTACCCAGTAATTGTCTGGCATATGTAGGTGGTGATGGCAGGTGGAGTAACGTTGTGACCAAGTGGCATCCAAGAACTGTAAAGAGAAGCTTTCGTCCTCTGGTGGCGAGACGGGCAGACGACATTGTTGCCATTGCGGGAATAACCTGGATGAGGCTGGCACAAGAGCGTGGAGCTTCGTACAAGCAAAGAGAGACCTATACCCAGCAGTGGGTGAAGTCGGGCTGTGGATGGTGATGATGTATTTTATTTTATTTATTATGGGACAATAAACAGCTACAATACATAATGTTTACTAATGACAATAATATACATATGTAGTATTAACAATATTGCAGCCCACTACATTATCTACATGTTGTCAAAATTAGGATTAGGTAAAAAGTGCCACTAGATAAGCATTACTCAGATACATTTATATAAAACTAGGTGACCTGCGCAACTTCGTTTGCGTGCGTGCGTACATAAAAGAAAGAGAGGGTTAGAGAAAGTTTGCGTCAACCTTAAAAGTTAGACATAATATGCCATTACGGACATTTATTTAGAGCTTTTTAAGAGGATCAATTCCGACATACAAGATAATTGCGTAACTTTAACCGTTCACGCACAACGGAAGCTCTCAAAAGGAATAAATCCCTGTTTTTGAAACATTTTTCATTGATGCTCCGCTCCTCGATATCCAACACGAAACTAATTTTTCATTTCGAACCAGTAGTTCCTGAAATTAGCGCGTTCAATCAACCAAACAAACAAACTCTTCAGCTTTAAAATATAAGTTTAGATTCAAGTAGTTAACAATTTAATTTTTCGGAAATATTTGTATTAATCGCAAAAATATATCTTTAGACACTCGATGACAGTCATACACCAGGGGCCTTAGTCTGCTTTTGCAATAGTGTCAGAATGGTCTATCATTGATTTAGTAAGGCCCCGCGCAGACGAATTACCCTTTGTACGCACGTCAAACGAGTTTCGAACGCGCTTCAATACGCCGTGGGCTAGGGGCCTTATTAAATAGGGCTTTCAGTCTCGCTGCATTTTTGAGTCCCGGGAATAAAAAATCGAGACTCGATGCGGTCTCGAAATTCCCGGGAAAAACGAGACTTTCGAGACTATTTAAAAAGTAACTCTCAAAATTATAGGCTAGGCATTTATGTAGTCAAAACAAGATATTTCAATCAAATACTTTAATAAACATACAACAACATACTCAAATTATAGAATAAAAATTATTTAAGAGAGTTTTTTTTCATTTTTATAATGGGCACGTAAAAAACAAAGGGCGTTTAATGTAGTTTCAGATAGAGAGGACCTGATTTTATTACAAAAGTAACCCGCGTTAGAAAAAGCTCTCTCTGCTTCTACGCTAGTGGGGGGGATAGATATTAAGTAATTGTAGCAATGGTTTAGGTACTTCCCCCTGTCGCCTCCATTTTCAAAGAGAGCTTTTTCCACGTGCAGGGTTGTTTGCAAGTCATGGATAGACATGGAAGTTATATTCTGAACTTTGTCTTCTTGGGGGTTGAGCAAATTATTAAGCTCACATTCCAACTGTTCTCCTGTCGTTAGACTTGTGAGCTCCGCAATCGTCGCATCATTTGAGTCACTGCTATTTCCGGGATAATTGTCAGTTGCTTCTTCAGTTGTGGTTGTGGATTTATTTAACCTTTCGTACAATTCTTTCAACGACACTGTCATTTCATCGCTGCTTAACGTTTGGAATGCTCTTGCATCCAACTTCTTTTCAAAAAACTGAGAAGGACTGCGCAAGTATTGTAAGATACTTGCCTCAATCAGTCTATTTTCTTTAATACGGATACGCAGTGAATTGGCAAGACTAATGTTCAAAGAATTTTGTTGTACGTCTAATTTCTTTAGACAGAAATTGAGGGCAGTATCCGCTGTTAAAAGAGTAGCGTCTCGCCTACACAGTGCTTCTAAGGTCACTTTCATGATACCAAGTGAATTTGAGATTGTTTCCAGTGTAGTATACTCTGATTCAGTGAACTCTATTCCGGATCCTACATCAATTAGAGCTTTTCGAACGCATATCTTTATTTTTAGAAATCGTTCAAGCATTTCCGCTAAACTGTACCATCTCGTCTTGCAATCAATTATTAATTTTAGTTCTCTGTGGAACTCTTCCTCTACGTATTTCCTTAATACTGTTTGTTTCGTTGGTGATTTTCTGAACAACTTTGCAACTTTTCGGACTTTATTAATCACATGTTCATAAACTATTTCTTCATTTTTTCGCGCCTTGCTGCTCTCAATTATTTCAAAACTTCCACTTTCGTCTTTTTCATCATCATCCTCATTTTCATCGTCGTCATCCTTTATATTCTGTGGTAAGTCATTATGTATTTCACCGACTTTTGTTTTTTATACAATACATCTAGTATCGCCAACTGCATACCATGTGCCAGACACTTTTGGTGATAAGCATTGACTGACTTTCCCATTTTTTTCTTTACACTACAACCATCTGTAGTCAGACTAATAACGTCAGTGTCTAAATGAATATCAAACTCCGTTCTTTTAACAAATCTACACAAACAGCAGCAAGCATGGTACCAGATATCTTAACGAGACCTAAGTTTTTGTATTTATCACCTTCAAAAAATGGTGAGTGTATGTTTACATTCATGTACCTCTTGTTTTGAGTTGAGGTCCACTCGTCTAAGGTACAGCTAAATCTAACTCCGCTCTCTTTCAATTTTTTTATCTCATTTACTATCAGAGACTTGACATAGTCGGCCTGTTTTTTGACCATGCTTGATATGGTAGCAACGTAAGTAGGTAAAACATAAAATGCATGTAAAATATCACAAGTCAATAATGACTATAATTTAGGTGAAAACTTAAGCTTCTAACGTAACTATGATGCATACCTTTTAATTTATCTGCTAATGAACACATCGTAGCTAATAACTTCGCAATTTCACAACGAAATATCAAAATCTGTGTCGTTTTTCAACAAGGTTATTCAATCTCCACCACAGAACACTAATACAGTGTTGCCATTTAAGCAAAGTAAAAAAATAATGTTGGTTTAGTAGTTTATTTTATTTTTTATAGGTACTTTTTATTTTGTGACTTAGTCTCAAAAGTCCCGTTATTCCCGAGACTGAAAACATCAGTATCGAGTCTCGAAAATATCAAAAAATCGTCGAGACTTGCGAAATTTTCGAGACCGAGATTCCCGGGATGAAAGCCCTAGTATTAAATCAATTATAGACCATTCTGACACTATTGCAATAGCAGACTAAGGCCCCAGCTAGGACTGCTGTAAACTGTTGCGGACCTCTTGCTTTCTTGTTGCTTGCCTTCCGTCTCCATCGTCAGACCTTTGATGATTCACATACGTCATACGATAGTTTAGAGTTAGATGATTGAGTTAGGTGACACTTAGTGTTGGTGAATACGGGCACTTAGGCATTGAGTTAGGTGTCACTTAGTGTTCGTGAAAACGTGAGTTAAGTGTCACTTAGTGTTCGTGAAAACGTGGGTTAGGCATTGAGTTAAGAGTAACACTAAGTGATTAGTGTTGGTGAAAACAGGCAATTAGGCATTGAGTTGTGTCCCTTAGTGTTCGTGAAAACGTGGGTAAGGCATTGAATTAGGTCGGGCACTTAGGCATTGAGTTAGGTGTCACTTAGTGTTCGTGAAAACGGGCAATTAGGCATTGAGTTAGGTGTCACTTAGGGTTGGTGAAAACGGGCAATTAGGCATTGAGTTAGGTGTCACTTAGGGTTGGTGAAAACGGGCAATTAGACATTGAGTTAGGCGTCACTTAGTGTTGGTGAAAACAGGCAATTAGGCATCGAGTTAGGTGTCGCTTAGTGTTCGTGAAAACGGGCACTAGGCATTGAGTTTGGTGTCACTTAGTGTTGGTGAAAACGGGCACTTAGGCATTGAGTTAGGTGTCACTTAGTGTTCGTGAAAACGGGCAATTAGGCATTGAGTTAGGCGTCGTTTAGCGTTGGTGAAAACGGGCAATTAGGCATTGAGTTAGGTGTCACTTAGGGTTGGTGAAAACGGGCAATTAGGCATTGAGTTGGGCGTCACTTAGTGTTGGTGAAAACGGGCAATTAGGCATTGAGGTAGGCGTCGTTTAGCGTTGGTGAAAACGGTGACTAGGCATTGAGTTAGGTGGCTCTTAGGGTTGGTGAAAACGGGGATTAGGCATTGAGTTAGGTGTCACTTAGCGTTGGTGAAAACGGGCAATTAGGCATTGAGTTAGGTGTCACTTAGCGTTGGTGAAAACGGGCAATTAGGCATTGAGCCAGGCGTCACTTAGTGTTGGTGAAAACGGGCAAGTAGGCATTGAGTTAGGCGTCGCTTAGTGTTTGTGAAAACGGGCAGTTAGGCATTGAGTTAGGTGTCACTTAGCGTTGGTGAAAACGGGCAATTAGGCATTGAGCTAGGTGTCACTTAGTGTTGGTGAAAACGGGCACTAGGTATTGAGTTAGGTGTCCCTTAGTGTTGGTGAAAACGGTGACTATGCATTGAGTTAGGCGTCTTTTAGCGTTGGTGAAAACGGCGACTAGGCATTGAGTTAGGTGTCACTTAGTGTTGGTGAAAAGGGGCAATTAGGCATTGAGTTAGGCGTCACTTAGTGTTGGTGAAAACGGGCAGTTAGGCATTGAGTTAGATGTCCCTTAGTGTTGGTGAAAACGGGCAATTAGGCATTGAGTTAAGTGTCATTTGATGTTGGTGAAAACGGGCAGTTAGGCATTGAGTTATTTGTCATTTAGTGTTGGTGAAAACGGGCAGTTAGGCATTGAGTTAGGCGTCGCTTAGTGTTCGTGAAAACGGGCAGTTAGGCATTGAGTTAGGCGTCGTTTAGCGTTGGTGAAAACGGGCACTAGGCATTCAGTGAGGTGTCACTTAGTGTTGGTGAAAACGGGTAATTAGGCATTGAGTTAGGCGTCACTTAGTGTTCGTGAAAATGGGCAATTAGGCATTGAGTTAAAAGTTAAATTTACTCCAATAAATATAATAAAAAATTGAATTTTTAATAAATATGGATTTAAAGATAATCCTGTAAATTATTTATTAATTCGTTTTAATATATTATTTAGATATTTTTTTTTTAAAGTTATTAATAATATTAAAGGTAATAAAGGTATTAAAGGTAATATTAAAGGTACAAGTCAATTACCAAATCCTCCAATTATAATAGGTGTAACTATAAAAAAAAATTATAATAAAAGCATAAAATAAAAATGTCGATTTGGAATTAATCAAAAGGAATAAAATAAATTCCTAGAATAGTTCTAATTCAATTTAATGTTAGTGTTGGTGAAAACGGGTAATTAGGCATTGAGTTAGGCGTCACTTAGTGTTGGTGAAAACGGGCAATTAGGCATTGAGTTAGGCGTCGCTTAGTGTTCGTGAAAATGGGCAATTAGGCATTGAGTTAGGTGTCACTTTGCATTGGTGAAAACGGACACTAGGCATCGAGTTAGGTGTCGCTTAGTGTTCGTGAAAACGGACAATTAGGCATCGAGTTAGGTGTCGCTTAGTGTTCGTGAAAACGGGCACTAGGCATTGAGTTAGGCGTCGTTTAGCGTTGGTGAAAACGGCTATTAGGCATTGAGTTAGGTGTCACTTAGCGTTGGTGAAAACGGGCAATTAGGCATTGAGTTAGGTGTCACTTAGCGTTGGTGAAAACGGGCAATTAGGCATTGAGTTAGGTGTCACTTAGCGTTGGTGAAAACGGGCAAGTAGGCATTGAGTTAGGCGTCGCTTAGTGTTCGTGAAAACGGGCAGTTAGGCATTGAGTTAGGCGTCGTCTAGCGTTGGTGAAAACGGGCACTAGGCATTGAGTTAGGTGTCACTTAGCGTTGGTGAAAACGGGCAATTAGGCATTGAGTTAGGTGTCGTTTAGCGTTGGTGAAAACGGGCACTAGGCATTGAGTTAGGTGTCACTTAGTGTTGGTGAAAACGGGCAATTAGGCATTGAGTTAGGTGTCACTTAGTGTTGGTGAAAACGGGCAGTTAGGCATTGAGTTAGGCGTCGTTTAGTTTTGGTGAAAACGGGCACTAGGCATTGAGTTAGGTGGCTCTTAGGGTTGGTGAAAACGGGGATTAGGCATTGAGTTAGGTGTCACTTAGCGTTGGTGAAAACGGGCAATTAGACATTGAGTTAGGTGTCACTTAGGGTTGGTGAAAACGGTGACTAGGCATTGAGTTAGGCGTCGCTTAGTGTTCGTGAAAACGGGCAGTTAGGCATTGAGTTAGGCGTCACTTAGTGTTGGTGAAAACGGGCAGTTAGGCATTGAGTTAGGTGTCACTTAGTGTTGGTGAAAACGGGCAGTTAGGCATTCAGTTAGGTGTCGTTTAGCGTTGGTGAAAACGGGCAATTAGGCATTGAGTTAGGTGTCACTTGGGGTTGGTGAAAACGGGGATTAGGCATTGAGTTAGGTGTCACTTAGCGTTGGTGAAAACGGGCAATTAGGCATTGAGTTAGGTGGCTCTTAGGGTTGGTGAAAACGGGGATTAGGCATTGAGTTAGGTGTCACTTAGCGTTGGTGAAAACGGTGACTAGGCATTGAGTTAGGTGTCACTTAGTGTTGGTGAAAACGGGCAATTAGGCATTGAGTTAGGTGTCGTTTAGCGTTGGTGAAAACGGGCACTAGGCATTGAGTTAGGTGTCACTTAGTGTTGGTGAAAACGGGCAATTAGGCATTGAGTTAGGCGTCGTGTAGCGTTGGTGAAAACGGGCAATTAGGCATTGAGTTAGGTGTCACTTAGTGTTGGTGAAAACGGGCAGTTAGGCATTGAGTTAGGTGTCACTTAGTGTTGGTGAAAACGGGCAGTTAGGCATTCAGTTAGGTGTCCCTTAGTGTTGGTGAAAACGGGCAATTAGGCATTGAGTTAGGCGTCACTTAGTGTTGGTGAAAACGGGCAATTAGGCATTGAGGTAGGCGTCCCTTAGTGTTGGTGAAAACTTTTTCCCCGTTTTTGCAACATTTTTCATTGATGCTCCGCTCCTATTTGTTGTAGCGTAATGATATATAGCCTATAGCCTTTCTCAATACATGAGCTATTCAACACTAAAAGATTTTTTCAATTCAAACCAGTAGTTCCTGAGATTAGCGCGTTCAACCAAACAACTGTTCAGCTTTATAATATTAGTACAGATAAAAAAATGAATAATTATCAAATATACAATTAATTTGCCATTAGATACAATACAATAGAATAATAAAATAATTAATGGGATGAAATAAATTAAATTAATGATAAAGGACTCACACTACATATTTCATAATATCATAGATTCATAACATGGGAGGAAATAAAGAAAAAAAATTATCACCTAATTATCAAAATACAATACAATTAAATTGACAGTAGGTACAATACAATGCATTAAATAATTAAACGGTTGAACTGAAATAAATTAAGGGTAAAGGACTCACACTATTACTTTCCTTCATTGGAATGTATGTCAGATACGCAGCTGCTCCATGTGAAATAGTGATATTCAGCTGCATCCATTTGGACTGGAAGCCATCTTCAACACTGAAAAGGTTATGCAGATGATTACTTGGGTGGGGCCTGTTACTTTTTAACCGACTTCCAAAAAGGAGGAGGGTATATCTTCGTGTGTATGTATTTTTTTTTTGTTTGTTACCTGATTTCTCCCCATTTGTGGACCGATTCTCAAAATTCTTTTTTTATTTGAAAGATTATACTTCTGAGGTGGTCCCATTTATAATTTGGTGAAGATCTGATGCTGATCTTCGGAGATATACTATGGAACTCTTCAAAAATAGACGGCAAATCTGTCGTGATTGCTGAAACAATAAACATCCAATCGATTACGATTGGATGTTTATTGTTTATACAACATCATGACGTAACATCTCGCCTGTATGCGCAGATGTGTACAATACACCAAGATTTCCATTTATTTGGGGATAAGCCCATTACCATGACATGTATTGTTCATCATCTGTATCATTTTCCCAACTATTTTGTGGTCGGCTTCCAGTCTTACCGGATGCAGCTGAATACCAGTATTTTATACCAGGGACTGAAAGCGGTTACGGTTAGAGGTTAAAATACCTCAAAAATATATCGGTACCGCTTTAAAATAAAGGTTGAGCTATACCGATACCTTTATAAATAAAGGTTGGGCTATGTACCGTTATTTAACCCATAAACGATTTCGGTACCGAAAAACATGCGAGACGACGCGGCGTGGGCTAGAACACGTTAGAACTTGTGTACTTGTTTACCTATTTTGTACATTTTGTTTGTTGTACTCTTTACTTCTCTTCGTTCCGTGCCGACTAGCGACAGCGCAATACGTTTTTATTTTGTCGATCACTGATCGTTCATATAAATATTATAGTTTTAATATTAAAATGGGAAGAAAGCGTAGAAACGCAGTTTTACGCATTTTTTTCATTTTCAAAGGAAAATAATGCCTCTACTTGTCTAGTGATTGGATGTTCAGCTGTTATCAAACTTCACAGACTTTTAGGTACTTACGTTTACGAGGAAACATTTTTCTATAACACCAGACCGATAAGAAGAACGATAGAGAACCCTAAAGAAGAATGATAAGAAAAGCTTAGGTAGGCACTCGGCTTAGTCCGGCTTTTATCGTCGCGTCCTTCCGATAGGAAATAAAAACCAAAACTGACTCATAATAATGTGCAAACAGGGCCTCCAGTGAACGACAGTGGCGAGGCGGTGCGTCAAAGAAAGCCCCTATTTATTCACAATAGCCACGACATAAATGTTAGTAAAATATAATTTCTAAAGCTATTAAGACATTCGCGTATGGTCATCATTATCTCATGACGCTGAGCTGATGAAGGAAGGTACAACTCTTTAACGGTTAGGAGTTAGGTGACTTCTTGTTCTAGAATAATGTATAGATAATGCGACTTGTCGATATCGATAGTTGATTTCTCTAGAGACAACAGAGTGAATGCTAGAAACTAGAAGTATTAATAATTTTAACCGACTTTAAGAAAAGAACTGTTGTTGTCATTCAGACGCGTATTTAATCATGTAAAATAAATTCCTGGCGACATGGGAACAAATAAAAATGGAAAAATAAAAACTTTTTTGCAAAAAATAAAACCGACTTCAAAAAAAAACAAGAATAACAAACCAAAACACTAAAAAGTGAAAAATAACTTTAGCTTCAGAAGCCGGTGACAAAAACACCAAATCAATCAAACAAAAGTCAAGCTGAATCTGAAGCTTGACTTGAGTTATTTTTCACTTTTTTGTGTTTTGGTTTGTTATTTTTGTTTTTTTTTGAAGTCGGTTTTATTTTTTGCAAAAAAGTTTTTGAAAGTGTTGACAAAAACTACTCGCTCCATGTTCCCTTATTATGTTAACCTTATTACTCACACAGGGGTAAAAGTGGCATTCTGTCACTGAACTTGGTGGTACAATACTGGTATGGGTTGGCAAAAGACATATAGCTATATTTTTGTTACCAAAGTAGGCATTTGCCTTATGGCCTCGACAACCATCTTTCAAGGCTCTCCTTAGGCGATTGGATCAAGAGCCTAATTCAGAAGGCAGTACTCCTCGATACGGCTTGCATTGTGAGGAGGGTGAGGAGCTTCCTGTCTCTGGAGCCCTAACCACTGGTAGCTTAGACCCGACACCGGCGGAAATCTATTTTTTGTTTTTTTAAAGATAGTATGTAAAAATATAAAGAATGTGTAACATAAAAATGTTCTGATATCCTTTACAGGTACATTGGAGCCCCGGTAGACTTCGAGATTGTGAACATTGACCCCAATGTAGACAATGATGAGGACGTCAAGTATGCCATCACCACCATCAAGAGAAATGGTGTCTGTCTTAAGGTATAGCATTTTTTTTGCACTATGCGTTTTTATACATTTATAATGTCAGCACCAGGGTTGGCATGATTAAAACAAGTTGTTTTAAAACAGTCTTATTTTAAACCGTGTTTTTTTGTACAAAACAATAAGAAATTTTTCATGGCAAATGAAAATGATGATAAAATGAAAATAAATTAATATTTAGGAGTCTAAATAGCTTGACATATAACCAGTTGATTCAGTTCACAAGTCCAACTAGTTCTATCTTACATTTTTATTGTGCTTCAGTGTGGTATTTTCATGGCGGATCGATGTGATGAATTTTGCCCAAATTAAATGCTTTTTGCGTCCTGGAGTTGAAATTTTTATGAGGTGTTATCAGACGCAGAATTAAAAACGAAATGAAATATTCGAAAGAAAGGCAATCGTATTTATAGAATTTATAAGTAATTCCCCTCCGTTAGGAAAGTCGCAGAAAGAAAGTAAATCAGTGGACTAGTGGTTATTCCCCTCATTTTAATATAAAAATCGGTGTTATCCCTATTCATAGAATAGAATTCATAGTTCATAGGGAATTCCCCGCCGGTATAGTCCCGCTAGGAAAAAATCAACATTAGTTAGAACAAGCACTATGAATGTAAAGCGTTCAATATTGTTACAGTTCAGTATTTATACGCAACATAAAATAAATGTTTATCCATTGATCATTTTAGTAAATATTTAATTTACTATGCTGAATTTGAAAAGATCTAGTCTAGAAATTAAATATAGGTCGAATTAATTTGAAATAATGCCACTAAAAAAAAAAACAAAAAGAACAAAAAAAAACACTTGTTTAAAACGATTTGAACCGTTGGTTTTACATAATTTAAAAAAAAAAAAACTTTTTTTTCCAACCCTGGTCAGCACTAATTGCGTAACACAGTTTTCTGCCGCATTCAACTTTTATTTTATTTTTATATTTCAGCATAAGAGCTTTTTAGCTTTTTACTGAATGCATAATATCGATGTCTTAGTTCACAATTTATTGCACTAACTACAAAATTTTCAATTTTCACTTTTTTAGTGCCAAACACACTAAATTTCATGCTCTTTCGTTTGCGCTTATCGCAATACCGTTATTCCATCTCTTTCTACCAAAAACGTAGGTCACAGTTGTATTAAATAAGTTCCATGAATGTTGTATTATACTAATGATCTTTATATTTGTAAATCCAATCAAGATACCATCGGCTATTTTGAGCTAAATACTTCGAGTTTCAGTTGGTTATATATATCTTGAGTTTTGTTTTTACAACTCCAGGGTAACATCGAGACCAAGAGTGAAGCCGCGTACGTGACCTCCCGTAACGTCGCGCTGCGCAACGAACTGGACATGTACGCTTACGTCATGCACTGCAAGTCCTTCCCCGGCGTTAGTACCAGGCATAAGAATATTGAAATTTATGTTGTCAGGTAAGACAGGGTATACCTTATTCATTACTCTCCCGCTCTTCAATTTCAAAAGTCGTTTCATCCTGAAAACTCCTCTGTTGGGGCTTTTACTGCATAATCAGCCTATAATGTTCCCACTGCTGGGACACACGGCCTCCTCTCTATGAGAGGGAATGGGCTATAAAGCTATAATCTACAAAGCGGGCCCAGTGCGGGTTGGTAGATGTCACATGTCTTCGAGTTTTTGGTTCTAGTTCATGCCGGTTTCCTCACGATGTTTTCCTTCACCTTTTTTGAGAGCAGTGGTGATGAAATAAATTACACAAAGTAATGCGCCTGCTGGGGTTCAAACCCACGATCTACTGTTCGTAAGTCGTGGCCACCACCACTGGGTCTCCGCTGCTCTCTCACTTTTACTGATGTTCTTTTAATTTCCTGTCGGAGTTCAGTGTGCCTCTTGGCAAAGGTCTCACGTTTTCAATTGCTTTCTGTCGTTTGCAACTCTTCTCCAGTTTGGACCTGCTATATACCGCCCTTATTCCTATTTATTTGGGGTCGTCTTGTCAGTAATCACCCTTTGCTCCACCATGCGAGCGATTTCGTAGACGAAAGCTAGATCGAACACTAGGATTACTGAAGCGCATACGTTTTTTTAACTGTACCTTATTTTCTACGACAGACAAAACACAGAAGGTGAATACGCCATGTTGGAGCACGAGTCAGTGCATGGAGTCATTGAATCCATGAAGGTTGTGACTGCGAGCAACTCCAAGAGAGTAGCGCGGTTCGCCTTCGAGTTCGCCAAGAAGAATGGTAGGAAGAAGGTAATATAATAATAATAATAAAATAAATTCATTTTTTTCAGGTAAATAACACCCATTGATTGCCACATACAAATTGTTAGACATCAATATCATTACAGATCAGATAAAATTACATAGAATCAAAATAAAACCAAATAAAATACAATAAAATCTGACTAAATAAAATTGAATCAACACCAAACAAATCAAATTGAATTAAACTCTCCGAAACTGGTACAGCAATATATCTGTCGGAACAATTTCGGATGAAGGGGTAGTCCAGTCTTCCCGGAATCATACCCAGTATGATGAATATGACACACACCATTTGATGACCCATGAAATACCTATGGCCTTTATTTTTTTTTCGTATGGGAATACGTCAAATAACTCTTCCCGCTCTGGGCTGAACAGGAGGGAGTGTCAGACTTTTACTATTACCCATCCACGTTCCTTTTTTTGCCCTTTGTGTTCCGGGGCTGCGGTATCTCTTTCGAACAGTCACGCAACCCTGGCAGGCATCGGTCCTTTCGGAGCCCTTCCTGTTTGCTGACTCTCTTCGAGGCGCGTGTGGAACACTCTTGCGCCGTCGACACGGCCTGTCGTCATAAGACGGACGGACGGCGAGCTAGCCCATAGCTCACCGTCCACAGGCCCGCGCCTACGGTGGCCGGCGCCGACGCCCGGTGCGTCTCCCGCGGCGGCTGGGACGTGAGGTTCTCTCCCTCTCACGTTCCGCCACCTCCTTCGCTAGCATGACTGCTTCGCAGAAGGAGGTGACGGCGTCCCATTCCGTCTCGCTCCGGACCATGGATTGAACCGCGGCCGGAAGCGAGAGGTCACCGCCGCCGATCGCCGCTACGAGGACACGGTGGTGCTCCGCCCACGCGGGGCAGATCTCCACTGTGTCCTCCGGTCGGTCCTCACAATGGTAGCACCCGGGCGTTTCCTCCCGCCCGAAAATACCTATGGCCTTAACTCTACTTTTGTAGGTCATTTTTTACTTGTGCATAAAGTTTTAACTGTATTCAAAAATGCCTGCAAACTGCTCTATCTATACTAATATTATAAAGAGGAAAGATTTGTATTTTTGTATGTTTGTAACGAATAAACTCAAAAACTACTGGACCGATTTCAAAAATTCGTTCACCATTAAAAAGCTATATTATCAGGAAGTAACATAGGCCATAAATTAGATTTATAACATGCAAATCAGCCGAGCTATAACAATATCTGCGCATGAGGTCGAGGGCGAAGTGCTAGTTTGAAATAAATGTTTTTTCTCAAACATGCTTGGAAATTTGAGTATCATTTTGACAACCTTCTTCGAGATAAATCGAAATTGCTTTACTGGCCATATACATGCGACCAGCGGCCGGCAAAAGTTGTATGAAAATCCATATATGTCGTGTTATTTGTAAATGAAACGAACTTTTACTCTGGAACATGGCAACCAGGAAGGAAATTTATCAAAGGTTTTATTTAAATTTCGAATTGGCTAGCAAATAGAAAGCGGTGTTCTGCCTAGGTACTACTTAGTTTTACAAGCCGTAGCCACAACTAGGCATTGATGGACTTACGTATGTGTGCCTCGGCTTCGCCTTGGCCCACATTTACACGTTCGTCCATCAATGCCTATTTTGCTGGCCGCTGCAGTAATGTACTATTTTTATAATACATTCCCTTACGAGCGGCCAACCCGTCATACTTTTCATACAAACGCTCGTACGTGATTATGCAGTTGTTACACATCTATCTTTGATTTTTTTGAACTAATAGGTATTTTGTGCACTTTACCTAGGTTTCTATGGTAGTAAAAAATTAAAAATTGTAGAAACAAATTCAGTATAAGCCTCCAAAAATTGCTGTTGTGCACAAATTTTATCTGAACTTTGGCCGTTCATAATGTACTCATAAACTGTAAAAGTAAAGAAAACATCTCGATAGAAACCTTGCACATGTAATGAAGATTCTTAATGACAAATATTTATTTCACACACTTGTAAGACTTATTCTTCAGAAAACACGTATTTCAAGTTACGTTTACAAGTTTAAGAAATTTTCGAACACTATTTTTCGTTCAATGTCATCGCGTTAGGCGGTATGAGGTGCGCGGGAGACGTGATGTGCGGGGTCGGGGCGGGGAAAGACGCGGGAATTGAAAAAAAAATCGCCGCTGAGGAGGCTCTGGATGAAACAACAAGCTTTTCGGCCACCCTCGCGTTGACGATAGACGGACCGGGAAGGGCCCTCTTAATATTCTGTCCTCGTTCCAGGTGACAACGGTCCACAAAGCGAACATCATGAAGTTGTCGGACGGGCTGTTCCTGGAAACTTCGCGCATCGTTGCCAAGGATTACCCTGATATCGAGCACAACGACTTGATCATTGACAACTGTTGCATGCAGCTTGTTGCTAAGTAAGTACGAAGGCAGTTAGAGCGGCACATTCGATCCAGCAATATTTCTTGTTCGGCATATTAAGGTTCGGCTCAAAATGGAGGAGGCCTTTACTATACAACCTGTTTTTTTTGATATCCCATAACTCTAGGGTTATATTCTGTAGGTAAAAATAATACTAAAACTCCTAGAATAGGTGGTCCAAAAATGCATCGTGTCGGAGATATCATCAATCATAATTAAATTAGGTCAAAAATTGTCACCAGTATGACGAATCTTTACTTTTGCGAGGTTGCCAAACTTCGCAGTAGTGTAGTAAAATAAATAGTAAAATAAAATATGTAGGTAGGTAATTCATTTTTATTCAAACCAATCATTCATATTTAAAGCTAAGAAAATGCGACGTTGTCATATTTCACGTAAGGGTGTTTTACATTAATAATCGTGACTTTGCCGAATTATTTTGTATGAAAAATGAATAAAAAAAATAACGAAGGATTGGAACATAACTCATAAGCCAGTTGATTCTTTGATATGGCCTCAATCATACCCTAGAGTTACGGGATATAAAAACAAACACGTTGTATAGAGAGGTCCTTATTAAATAAATATAATTATTAAAGTCAATTAAATTACATTTAGTCATGGATTTTTTTACCTGGAAGTTATTGAAAAGAATTTAACTTAATTTTTAATTTGATATATTCACAAATTGCATGCTTTTTAATCGTAATATAAGGAAATAAAAAGGCTTGTTTTTTTTATATAGGGTGACTGATAATATACAACTTTCTTCACGAAACATTTTTTTTAAACGGCTAACAGCTGATAGGTCACAGGCGCGCGCGTGCGAATTTAATACGGCTGTAATGTTGTTGCGATGAAAGTATTTGTATATAAAAAAAAAAAACTTTGGGAACTTGTTTGTTATTATGAGTAAAATCACGTGTTTAAGTATCGGTCACTAATTACCAGTCACCCTATATTAACTTTAGAGGTAACGTCATTTTAATCACACGCGCCGATATCGTGCGAAATCACCCAAAAGTAGCGTGCCAGATGTGCAATTCGCGACAAAACCGCCGCGACCGTTCATCGGATATGCGACGCGGAACGCAATCGCAAGAAGAGCGGTGGCGGACGGGCGGCCCAGTGATAACGGGACCGCCTAATAGTCCAGTCAAAATAGGGGTACCCTTGCCCCAACAAGCTTAAAATTTACACGAACGTTATGGATACCATTATAGTGGAATTATGAAAAGTCCCCATCGATCTCCATGTGGCAACCCACTTCCCATTTTAATGCGACATGCGGCAGATGTGGCCTGCCCAGTTCCATTTTAATTTGGCGGCTGTGTTGCAAACGTCTGCGATTTGGGTCTTGGATTGAAGTATACGGTCAGAAATTTTGATTCCTAGTATACTTCGTTCTATGGCTCGCTGGCAGACCGCGAGTGGAGACTTCTAACGCTTCGTTAATGACCACGTTTGCGAAAAACCTTAGTAACAATGTTTTTTTGTTTCCACCATTCTAGTCCCCATCAATTTGACGTGATGCTGATGACCAACCTGTACGGTTCCATTGTATCCAACTTGATCTGCGGACTAATGGGAGGAGCAGGTCTTCACTCCGGTAGGAACTACGGAGACCACTATGCCGTCTTCGAACCTGGTACCAGGAACACTGGTAAGTTTATCCTGCTTACACTGTAAAGACGTACCTGCACACACGGCGACATATCAAACTATACATTTCCAGTATAATATGACCTCATTTTGTATAGATTTCCCGTACAATGAGAGATCCGCTTATACTGGTCTTGCATATTTTGATTGGTCTATTCACAAATAAATAATTTCGATTCGGAAAGTCGTACCTATGTCTATCTCGCTCCTTTCATAATGCCAAAAAAAGATATACATACGACTTGTCGAATTGAAATCGCAACATAAATTCAAGGTGGGTCAGCAAGCTATAGAACTTAAGGATCGTATCCGGAACGAGGTGATCTGGCTACCAAAGACCGTCGACCAAAGTTGTCAGAATAAGAAAATTGAAGTGCAATATTAGGCGTAGAACCGTTGAACGTTGGGGTAGACGTGTTCTTGAAAGGTGGGACGCTCTCAAGTAGGTGGAGCGACGGTCTCCGCCGGGTGGCATGTAGCAGCTGAATGAGGGCCCGAGCTGAAGGACGTGCTATTGGAGAGGCTTATGTCCAGCAGTTGACTGTAGTGTCCAGCTAAAGGTCACGGCACACACATATCAAATCGGAAAGGGATCGGCACCGTATCAACTCGAGCCGTTCAGTATTCTTTGTATGAAACTCCCTACTGCAACGCACACTAATCGGAATCGTAACGTAAGCGCCTCGCCTCGGGACAAGCTCACGATACGGTGACGATCCCTTTCCGAGTTGATATGTGTGCTATTTTCTTTAGTCTGTTAGCTCATGGGTGGAGCAGGTGGCTGTGGGAAAGAGATGGCGCCAGACGACCTGTATAGCTCTGCCTCTTTCCCACACTGGAATTACTCTTGCTTTAAGACGTCATAGAAACCCCCCGGGTCTTCACTCCGGTAAGAAATACGAAGACCACTATGCTGTCTTCGAACCTGGTTCCAGGAACACTGGTAACCATATTATCATCATCTGTCCATTATATTCGGATGCAGCTGAATACCTGTGTCCTACCTGGCATAAGCATAACCGGCCTCCTATAAGAGGAAATGGGCTATAATCAGACACGCTGGCCCAGTGCGGGTTGGTAGATGTCACATGTTTTGAGGGCAACGAAAACAGATGACTATTTGATGAAATAAACTACACAAAGTAATGCGCCTGCCTGGGTTCGAACCCACGACTTACTGTTCGTAAGTCGGGGCCGCCACCACTCGGCCACCGCTGCTCTCTCTCTGTTCTACATGGAGCGACAGCCTATCTGACCTCCACAACCCAGTTAGTACTGGGTAATACGATACCCCTTGGTAACACTGGTTGCTACCTGAAATGACTGTCAAAGATCTACAAATGGCAGCCGGGACCAACGGCTTAACGTTATTTCCGAGGCACGGAGGAAACTCGGTATATAAAGGGTGGTCACACATCCGCAAACCAACCTAGGCGAGTGCAGGTTAACCCGAAGATTGACCCTAGTGGCTGATTATTTAGCTACGAGCTCCTCCAAGGTTCCTGTTCGTAATATAACATTTCCCAAATTCCAGGTACAGCGATCGCCGGCAAGAATGTAGCGAACCCCATCGCGATGATTAACGCCTCAATTGACATGCTCGAGCACCTCGGACATAAATTCCACGCCAATCTGATCAGGTATTTTATTGTTGTTCTTATTGCTATGCATTATCAGTAAAGATCGAAGATTGCATTTTTACCTAAAGTTTGAGTGTTGACTAGTGTGGAGTGCGAGTTCGAGCATCAAAATACATAGTAGGTATATGACAGAATATGTTGATTAATAAAATCTCTTGGCATAATCAGCCTATAATGTTCCCACTGCTGGGACACACGGCCTCTTCTCTATGAGAGGGAATGGGCTATAATCCACCACGCGGGCCCAGTGCGGGTTGGTAGATGTCACATGTCTTCGAATGTTTGGTTCTAGGACATACCGGTTTCCTCACGATGTTTTCCTTCACCATTTTTGAGAGTACTGGTGATGAAATAAATTACACAAAGTAATGCGCCTGCCTGGGTTCGAACCCAAGACCAAGGCCGTAAGTCGTGGCCGCCATCACTGGGCCACCACTGCTCTCTCTCTTTTACTGATGTTCTTTTAATAAAATCTCTTAAAAAGGTTTATTTGCATAATAAACATAATTAATTATAAATTACAACCAATTTACTAAAATAAATATTAAAACATTTTATTATAGGAAGGCCGTCATCAAGTGCATTAACGTAGACCGCATCATGACTCCAGATATTGGAGGCACCGCTTCGTCCACGGATGTTGTTAAGGCTATCATCGGTAATATGAAATGATTTTTCTTTTTCTTTTTTTTGAAGAGCAGAGAGAATTTTTTCGAAGTATTTTTTTTTTGTAGTATGCTGTGTTTTTAGAAGGCTATAGTTATGTGTAGAGAGAATCTAAATATATATATATTATATATATTTCTCTCTTTTTTTTTTGTTTCTATATTTATATATTTGAAATTTTTGTCACTGATAATATATTGTGGGGGGTATTACAGTATCATGCGTAGGTATATCCGGTATCATAATTACTATGTTGGATCATACCTCCTAATTATTATCTGCCCAGCCTTTTTCCGTAAAAATATGGTGAGATTAAGCCTACTAAAAATAACAGCATATTACAGTCGAAACTAAAAAAAAAATGCCTTCAACAAATTGGCATTTTTTTTTTAATTTGCAGTTTTTTTCATTGGTGGTTGCTTATGTTTTAATAAAAAAAAGCTTAAGGCACAGCTTAAATAACCTTACATTTGCACCGCTTTCAAAATCACCAACATCATTGAAAACTTTGTCAAAGTCTGATTTCATACTAACATTTTATACTAATTGGCGTAACTTTAAAATGGGCGTATTTATTTATGGGCTAAGTCGCTTCAGCTAATTAGCATTATACAGGGTGTAACAGGACCCTTCACGAAGCCGTCAACCAAGCATTGTGTACATCAAACTACGTAACTTTACGCAAAAATTATTGCTGGGAAACGACTTTTTTTTTTTGGGGTGAAAAGTTACGTTTTACGGTAGGAGTGAATGTAACGCACTCAAAACGGTACGTAACGTAACGATTGAATAGTACGGGGGTCGTGGAGGTGTTTAAAGTAAAAATCTTACGTTAAAAAGGTGTATTTAAAAAAAAAAGTTGTGAAATAGTTGGAACTTTGACCCCCAATATCTCCGTAACTAGAAGGTTCCCAGGTATGGTCTAGAACAGAAAAATGATCGCAATGTCGTGGAGAACAAGTGCCTTTCGGCTTCGTTAAGGGTCTTGTTACACCCTTTATGTAGCCACTGCTGGGACTTTGGCCTCCTCATTATATGGTGCAAGGGACACTGATGTAGAAATGGTTACCACGTAATCAGTATATCATTCTGAACACCCCAAGATAGAAATTTTTCATCGGTTATTAAAAAAAAAAAACAACTGTACGCCTGCAAAACTGATAAAAACACACTTTTTTGCAAAAAAATTAACCGACTTCAAAAACATAAAAAAAGTAAAAAATAACTTTAGCTTCAGAAGTGGGTGACTTTTGCTAGTTTGATTTTGTTTTTTGTCACCGACTTCTGAAGCTAAAGTTATTTATTTCTCACTTTTTAGTGGTTCACATATGCTTACCCCTTCACAGCGTACCGGCGTGATGTTCTGTTATGAACTGGTGTAAACAATAGATAAACATGAGATTTCAGCAATCCCAGTCCATTTTCTATCATTTATTGAGGAGTTCCGTTGCCTATCTCCGAAGTTCTTCATCAGATCTTCACCAAATTGAAATGGGACTACTCCAAGAAAGTCCTCTTCAATAAACTACCCAAATCGCTTCAAGTGTGCCTATAAAATTTGAAGAGTCCTCTCTATTTCTCCAAGATCCCATGATCAGATCCTGAATTGATGATCATGGGACCACCTGGGAAGTATACCCTATCAAACTAAAAAAAAAAACCAAATTGATCCAGCCATCTTCGAGTAATCGAGGAACATACATAAAAAATAACAAAAAAGGTGCCGACGAATTGAGAACCTCCTCCTTTTTGAAGTCAGTTAATAACCGATGAAGAATTTCTGTGGGGTGGCTCAGAATCATTCATGAAGCCCAGGTGGGAAAAAAACAACTGTTCGACATATTTTGACGTGTAGGTATTGCACTTTTGTAGGAAACAGATGTTTTTTGTTTTTAATTATTGATAATGCTAAGCGGGATGTGTATGTGTGGTGTTAGGCGAATGGACAAAGTAAGATAACTCTGAAAGTGGCGCCGGTGACTGTAAAGTTGTGTGCTAATCGGTTGTCGTGGTATGGGCATGCGATGCGGAGGAATGAGGGAAATGTCGTGAGGAAAGTTCTGAGTATGAATGTGGATGGGTATAAGAGTAGAGGAAGACCAAAGAAATGATGGATGGACTGTGTGAAGGATGATATGGCTAGAAAGGAGGTCAAAGTCAAAGTATTTTATTTGTTGAACATAGGTAATATGGTACATGGTATAAAATTTGTGTTGTATCACTATGTTTTGCCTTGCAAGGCGTAAAAAAAAAGCTACAAACTAAATAAAACTGTTTCAAACAAGTAACGTCTAATAACAAATGGATCGGACGTTTTTTATTTTATTTTATGCTTTTATCATTTAAATTCATTGATAGAGTAGTAAGCCTTTTCAATCAAGAATTTCTTAAGTTGCGATTTAAAATGGTTTATGTTGGTCATACTTTTAAAAGTTTTTGGTATTTTATTGTAAATCTTTGGACCCATGCCGAGACAACTCTTTGAGAAAAGTACAGTATTGTGTTTATTTGATTTTAGTGTGCTTTGGTGAGGTCTAGTATTAAGTGGTGTCTGATGAGATGACGAGTAATAGAGAAGTATGGAAGAAGAAGACATGCTGCGTCGACCTCGAAATGAATCGGGGCAAGAGAATGATGATGAAGAATGATTCCTATGTGATGGCATTTCTGCATTGGGGTCCCTTACACCTTGTACAATAGGGAAGTTGCTTTGCTTCAATAAAATGACCTAGATAAGTAGATAGGCTTTAAGCCTGCCTTAAAATGTATTGCTAAGCCTTGCAATGTCTCAGTAGATATGGTGACTGGTAATTAGTGACCGATACTTAAACACGTGATTGTACTCTTGGTAACAAACAACTTTCCCAAAGAAACAATTTTTTAGACGCATTCACTTTTATCACAATCAACACAGCAGTATGAAATTCGAGCGCAAACGCACGTGACCTATCAGCTGTTATGTCACATGCGACGATAGTCGGGAAAGTTATTTGTTATCACGAGTACAATCACGTGTTTAAGTATCGGTCACTAGTTACCAGTCACCCTATATAAATTGCTCAAAATTGCATTCCAAAAACGCAAAATTTAAAATTAAATGCAATAATTGAATGGAAAATTCTACTTTTGAAGTGGGAATAATGTATGTATACTCTGCTCTAAAAGTATTATCAACTTTAAGTAATAAATTATGTGAACTATACCAAAAAGTATACATTTTCTAATTATATATGTATCAAAGTAATATCTCGCTTCTTCACTATAACAAAAAAAAGAAAAGCGAACAAAATTAAAACTAAAATAAAACGTAAAACTCTTGTTTTATAAAAAAAAAGAAATCGATTACTTGTACGAACTTGAATGATGTTTTAGTTTTCTAATATTTATTGTGTAGTTTACTACTAATAATAATAATAATGAATTGGTAATTTTCCGTCTTATTATTGATTTTTCTAGACCTTTTTGTAGAATAGTTTACGCCAATGTTTGTGGCAACCGCTGTCATAAGATGCGGGAGCGAGACGGCACGACACTCAGTACGGTTTTTTCTTGGATTATTCCGCTCTGGGACCAGCGGGAAAAATTTAATGTATTATTTTTTATGCCTACTTTGTCGCATGTTGTTGTCGTTTATCAAATTGGTGGGGCAGAGTTGATATAATACTTTTTTTTAGTACTCAAAATTGTCGTTGATCGATTACTCTCCGGTGTTGTTTGAATCCAGCAACTATTTTTTTCGGCTGCCGTCCTGCTCGCACATTTTATGACGATGTTTAATGTTGTACTAGAACCCTTTATACAAATTGGAGACGACGAAACGACAGGAAACACTGGCACTACTATTTAAAAGGATGAAAAAAAAAACATTAATACTAACATGGAAATTGTTTTTAAACCAACTAAATAGCCCAAAACTATAGACGAAATAAAACACTATTTTATAAATATTGATTACACTCTCTTAGTGCAAATTATATCTTACGCCTGAGCGAGAATTGGATAATTGTAATGATTTTTGATTGCATGTATGTTTCTTATATTTAGTTATAGAAATTCAGATACGATGTAAAAATCGTTATTGAATAAATGAATTGAATTGAGCCATAATTTGGGTAATTCGCGTCAAGAAATAAAATTTGGAAAATATGCATCTGAATATCCGATCTTTACCGAAAGAATTTTAATTGATTGTCGTATTGTCATCTCCATCTTGTATAATAGTTGATTTGAGCACCGTTTTAAGCTTTCACGGCGTATAACCAAACTTATACTGTCACTTACAAAAGAAAAGAGATATCTTCGTGATTGTTAATTATTTTGAGCTCCCGATATTTCGACGCTGTTGCAAGCGCCATGATCGTGGGTTGACTGGAGAATGCGGGTGGATGAAAAGTAAACACGGAAGACAGACAATCCACATTAATCACGGAAGATAACCCGTTAGCGACAGTATAGTTGATTTGAGTGCTGTGCCACCACCTACAGGGTGTAACAGGACCCTTCAGGAAGCCGTCAACCAAGCATTCTATACATCAAACTAAGTAACTTTACGTGAAAATTATTGCTGGGAAACGACTTTCTTTTTGGGGTGAAACATCAATCAGTTTTACGGTAGGACTCAATGTAACGCACTCAAAACATTGTGCTGATGGATGGATTGAGTAGTACGGGGGTCGTGGAGGTGTTTAAAGTAAAAGTATTAATTAAAAAAAAAAAACTTGTGATAAAGTCAGAACTTTGACCCCCAACATCTCCGTAACTAGAAGGTTCCCAGGTATGGTCTAGAACAAAAAAATGATCGCAATGTCGTGGAGAACAAGTGCCTTTCGGTTTCGTTAAGGGTCTTGTTACACCCTATAAATCTACTTCCAAGCAGCGATCAACCTGTTATTACGGAAATACCTGCTAAAGTCTACGGAGAAATACAGTCAGGCTTAGCTTAGGAGCATGATCACGCTTCCCACTACGCGGGCAGTCCTGGTTGCTAGTTTAGCCGAAGAAATGCAATGAGTACTCGACTGCAAATATGGGATCTTGTCTGCCAGTGTGACACTTTGTTCAGTCACATAAGTATGGTTGCTTTTTACATAATATTATATGTACATAATGCATGCACAGCCACGAGCAATGAAATGTATACACTTAGCAAAATTTCAAAAGCCATTTTCTCGGTCACTATAGTTCTGGTGGCTTACCATGACGTCTTAAATTAGGAGTAATTCCAGTGTGGGAAAGAGATGGCGCTAGACGACCTGTGTAGCTCTGTCTCTTTCACACACTGGAATTACTCCTGCTTTATGACGTCATAGTAACCCGCCTGGTCAAACTTCATAGCGGTTCGGAAGTTAGCTGCGAGTGACGGTTTGCGCATTATACAGTCAAGACAATGCGTCCTCTGGCTGATACCTAAAATTGTGTTCTGCGCAGCTTTACGACAACAACAGCAACAACGACCATTTATTTTCAGGCTTCATTGGCCCATAGATATATATCTTATAGACTAACATACATACTTATGATAAAATACAAATTGTGTTAGTAAATAGAACCTTAAAACTATGTTAGTAACACTTCACTTGTGCACATGTCTTTGTGCGTTCAGGTGGCACTTGCCCGTGAAAGCGACGGAACATCACTCCTTGCGGCCAAAAGTCCTCCTCCAAGACGAGGTGCAGATAAAATGTTGCTATTCGCACCACGAACGCCTTAAAGTTGACGTTGCGGCGCGACTCAAGCAGCTGCACTCTCGCCACGTACTTGGTCTTCCGACGCACGTACTCCATGATGTCCTCCGCCGTAGTGGTGTAGTGTAGGCGGGAGATGTACACCGGAGTGTTCGGTTTACGTTAGGTGTTCCGAGCCGCCGTCAAGTTTGAACTGTTGTACTTTGACATACACCTATTTCGTAATAGTGTGGCTTCCAAAATATTAAGTTCGTGAAAATCTAAAATGTTAATCAATCAATAAATCAAAATCACGTTTAAAAGTTGCCGTGTGTATACATTTCATTGCTCGTGACTGTACAGTCGACAGCACATCATTGCTTACATTTTGACCTTGAGCTGGCCTTGATAGAACGGAGTTTCAATATAATAAGAGACTTGAGAACTTGTTACACTGCTTTCGTTACCACTGACGTAAGTCCTGCGTCATTTTTTTTCTGTGTTAATTGCAACTAACACCTTAAAAAAATTGAAAACTGTGATTAATCTTGCTGCTCTCTATCTAAACTATTTTGAATTTTATTTGTTTGCCGTTTGTGAGATAATCATTTCATTTTGTATTTGTTTTCAAATTATTTTGTTTTAATGCTTTCTAAACCAGTGTTATTAACAAAATGCATGCTGTACTCTAGATGCTAACCACGGTATGTAGATTTATTTATTTAGTGCTTAGCACGTTTCTGGTTGTGTTTTCACCGAATATTCAAACGAAATATCCATCAAGGAGCTCTTAAAAGTTTTCTTAAGGTCACTTACACCTAAAATCACTAAATACGTTTAAAACCAACATACAATAAATCTTCTTGTCTGTTTAACTTCGAAACATTGAAATAATAAGAACCATGTTTCAAATGATTACAAATCATAAAAAAGCAAAAAATAATAGCTATGGTATTGAAAAAAAAAATACCAATTTATTCTGTCAATGGTTTGAAGACCTTGCTCCGCTCAGGATTCTAATCTAAAATCCCTTGCTACGCCCGGGATTCTACTTTACAATCCTTCGTTACTCTCGGAATCCAACATAGTTCCTCGAATTAAATTCCCTTTGTTTTCACTTGTTTAGATAGTCTAATATTGTTTGGCGCTAAACCCATTAGTCATAACCTCTTAATATTGTGGTGTAAGCGGGCCTCGGAATCGAGTAACGTTTGATTTTGACTTCATTGAGTATTCGGATGCATATGATATATTAACACTAACCTAACAAAGAAAATACAAAGTATAACATTATTGTCGTTTTTTTTTTCAGGTAACATCGATCTGTACATGAAGAACAAAGTTTCTTTCCACTAATTTATATATTAAAAGAACCTTAGTTAAAATCATGTAAGATATTGCTTACTTTGTTGTTGTGAGTAGGTACACACGGCGGCACATCAAGCTATACATTCCAGTATAACGTGGCCTCGCTTCGTATGGATTTCCTGTACAACGAAAGATCCGCATAAACTGGTTTTGTATAGCTTGATTGGCTATCGTGCGTACATAACACCCCGTTAAATATTTGGTGTTTTTTTTCACTATGTAAGAGATTATATTACACTAGTGCCAGTTTCATGGTGTTCTATGTAAAGGCATTATCTACTAAACAAGTAAATGAATTTTACTGGCATATTATTATTATTTTCGTAAATCAACGGTTTTTATCTACCCTCATTTGGTCTTGATTTTTGACAGTACTTTTACATAATATGCGTACTTTAATTTGAATGATTTTCGGGCTATAATGGCTCCAAATGGGGAAGACCGCTAAAAGCTTATTGTAGATGGCGCGACTATAGCTAGGTCTCAATTTGACCAATCATCTTTACCATGGGGTCAGTGCCTAATCTAGTATCAGAGTTATGATGCCGCCCATGGGCCTCTGACTAGGCGTTACATGCCGCCAAGATATATCTCTTAGGCATACTGGTTTCCTCACGAATGAGGAGGTAACCAGCATGACCAATGAGGTCAAGATATTTTTAAATATAAAATGACATTACCAGATTTCCAACAATGACGACGCTTGGAACCATCTATGCTAGCGCCATAGTTTCAGAGTTGCCACCACCATTAGAATTAAATCGGAGCCATAAGTACGCAAGTAGGTCCTATAAATTGATGTGTCACTTTCGAATATTTTTAATTATTTATTTTTACTTTCATTGAAGGCCAAAGGTCAATTAAGTGTAATTACTTTTGTATTATATAAAATTAATAAACCAATAATTTTAAGTAGAATTCAAGTTGTTTCATTTCTCCTTGATATTAACTTTTTCTTTCTGTCTCCTTACTGGGCAAAGGCCTCCCCAAGCTCTTTCAGGAACTCCTTTTTTTGCTTCACCACCTCGAACCAGCATTGATACTTACTTTCTCTAATAAAGTTTTTTCCATAGGGCAATAATAATAGGAGTAATATAGTAATCCTCGTTGGTCTATTGGCCGCAAGCGCAAATGTTGAGCGCACGAAGGGACTAAAACCAGAAACGACGTTCTGGCTTCGATTCCCCATGTCGGGCAGTGTTATTGGTTTTTTCTATCAGGAATTTATCAGTAGTAGCCACGGAGTCTGGATTTATGGTCGGTTGATGGCAATAGTCTCGCCCCCTATTACATAATTGTCGTGAGTATAGAATTAGGTATGTACCTACACCTCTGCGTAACCCTTCGGGGATTAAAGGTAAGTAATATGTGACATACAAATAAAACAAACGTATGTTGGGATATTAACGATATATTTCAGTACATTGTTCACACTGGACTTAGATATGACAACGAGAGCGCGATCATCGCATGTTGCATTACCGGCTTTAGGGGAGCAAATCATAGTAAGTGCCCGAGTTTATGGGAGACGTCAAAAATGTAGTTGGGAGGAGGGGGGGGGTCAAGCTACCTAATTATATCATAAATCGGGTTGACGGCAAATAGTGTTCCTAATCGGGAATGACTACTTCAAATAGTACCCAATACTGGGGGAGATGTTAGCAGAGAATCCAGGGGTCGTATCAAATAGTGCCACAGACTAAGTTGACGTCTAAATAGTGCCCTCGATCAAAATCGCGATGATGACAAATTAGTGCCTATATTTGAGTTATGGCAAAGTTGCCACAAATTGCGGATGTCGTGTCTGATTTGGGATATATCAATTAATTCACACAGATTGGCTATGTCAATATTCCCCGAAATTGAGGGGTCATTTTAAATAGTGCCCCTAAACGGGGTGTCGTCAAAAATTGCCCGAAATTGATGGGTAGTTAATTTAAATATCAAATTCATGCTGTATTCCAATACACTTCGTAATGGAATACGAATAAATATATCCTTAAAATCATTTGATTTTTTCATATCTTTCTGTCAAGTGTTGGGGCAAGGCTAAAGCCGGCGCTGCTCACAAAAACTTAATTACAAACTATACATTCGTATACTTATAACTAAAATAAAAAACATAGAAAATAAATGCGGTGAGAGATTTAGAGTTTTTATTTCATCTGTGATTGCCGCCATCTTTGAATTTTAGTTAGCTAACAAAATTGTATATTTTTGTCTTTTATTATTATAATAATTTCTAAAAAATGTAGGATTTTGCCACTTATTTGCCAATATTGCTGACGAGGTGTAGGATTTTAGTTAGATCTTGCAAAATATTACTAGTACATTGTTAGTGTGTCTGTTTACCTCATCAACGACAGTACCAGGGCTTGAAAATAGCTAAGGTTTAGAGAGAAACTGTCGTTTAGGTATGAGTGACAGGCGAAAATCAAAAAAACCTTTATAAACACATTCCGTTATTTTTTCGACATGGCGTTTCGCAAGTCAACCTATGAGGCTGGCTTATAAGGGCTCCAGCCAGGGGTGCACAACTTATAAACTAAGCGACAGCGTGGTAAGGGCACCCCCTGTGGGGTACGGGCGTCGGCGTTGCTGGGGAGGGCAGCAGACAGGCTCGATCTGAGTGACATTATTTAGAGGCTGACAGATTCTGAGCTTATCATGACCTTTTTAAAGATATTCGGAAATACCGATATCCCATTTGAGTCTTTTTTAGAAGTATGAGGTACACGGTGTCAAGTTCCTTATCCCCCGTTTAAAAGGGAATCCACCGAACAGACCGGTGTTGTGTCAAGTGGGCTACTGCCAGACGGTTGTTGTAATATAATTATCGCGGATAACTTTGATTGCGCGATGCAGTATTTTTAGCTTTTATCTTGCGTCATAGATGTCGCTTTATGACATTTTTGTCAATTTGGCTATGTTACATAAGTTGACAAGTTAGCTACATGTTCAGGCACCCTTGAGTCACATAATTATATATCCACACACCGTAGCTCAGGTAAACCGTCTTTAATTAATTATACGGTTTGAAATCGTTTGATCTCTTTATTTTTTAATTAGACTTAAGAAAATAGTAATAACTAAATTTTTTATGGGAAGCAAGCATATTCAGTGACAAAACAAAGACATTTTAATATACAATTTTGATAGCAAACTTTTGTATATTTTTTTTATTCGGCGTCTTGGAGATTTAGATTATAACATTCATAGATTATTTGATTTATTTTTTTCTACCGTACGAATTCCGTAGTAATAATTTAATAGATGTAGCTTCCTAGCTTCACCGAACTTAGTTCGAGCAAAAAGTATTTGCATTGTTGTACAAGTTTCAATATGAAAGAGAGAGCCAATTCTTCGAGTTGAATTTTTAAGTTATAATTTTCGTACTACTTAAAAATTTACTAAATAAAAATAATCTATGTCTGATATATATTCATCCACATTAAAATAAGCTGCAATTTCAGAAATGTCATGTTTGTAAATAATTCATTTTTAATAAATAATACTGACAAGTAAAATTCAAAACAATTCGTTTGAGAGATTCAACAATAGTCTATTAATTTTTATTTTAGGACAAGTTTTAAAAATGCTTTTACTATTACTTACTTTTTTCTTATAATTTGGAATCAAATCTTTTATTTTCATTTATTTTTTTAAATTAACTTCTAAATGTCTTTTTTACTTTAATATTTCAGTAGATAATTTTATATATTATATTTTTTTATAAAATTAAAATATGTAGTGGTATTCAGCTGCACCTGGTCAGACTGGATGCCGTCCCTAACATAGTTGGCAAAAGACTGGGCAGATGTATGATATATATTTTTATAGATTTAAGCATTTTAAAAAGTCGTTCTATAATAAAATTAATATCGTCAAAGAAAACAAGCAAAGCATTAAAACAAAATATAGGTACATAGAGTTTTCCTAACAATTTAAAATCGAGGTTTTATTTAAGTTACCTATCGCGTTTTGGCAATTTCATTTTTTAATTTGATTTAGCACCAAATTTTGGCGAAATTTCATTTTTTAAATACATGTTCTTATTGGTGATACTGTGAAATGGCAACATTTAAGTAGATATATAATATATAGGTACCATTTTCATAGGAATCGCTCAATGTAAAATACTGGTATTCAGCTGCATCTGGTTAGACTGGAAGCCGACCCCAGCATAATTGGGAAAAGGCTAGCCAGATGATGATATCATTTTTATAGTATTACAAGACGAATGCTTGTTGGGACATTATGGTGGCATATTATGCAAAATTGAAGCTAACCTTGCCAGGAGGTGAATTTTCAAAGTCCTTACTTAGTACCTTTTCACTTGTGCAAAATAGCATGGTTTTGGCCCACTGATTTAGGCTATGCGCAGCCTGTTAATGAATTCAAGATTTTTATTCGATGAAGTATCAGTTTTTTTTTTACATATTAATATCTGACTAGCTTATCTGGTCTGTCTGACCACTTGTATCTTCATTTTTAGGAATATCTTCTTCAAATCTGTTGTTATCATTATACTGTCTAATTTGCCAATATTAGAAGAAATTTCACCTCAAACTCGAAATTTTTAACCTTTTGCAAAGTCATCTGTAGTTAGTCGGCAGTATGACTTACCTATACTTAGCAATATTATCCATGGGTGATATTGTCATCCATTGGATGACAATATCACCTTTGCATGTTAATGTTATCCATGGGTGGCAATATTACTTTTGAATAGCAATATTATTCGTGAATGGCAATATTACTCTAGAATGGCAATATCACCTTTGCATGGCAATATTACCCTTGAATGACAATAAACACTCTTTAGTTGCATTGATTGTGTTTTCCGTCATTTCACAGTATTACTAATAATCACAAATGTATTATTTAATTTACTTAGAAGCCCAAATTAATTAGCTGGTCCTTGTATGATTAATTTAATATTTTCGTTATTTATTTCTTCGATCCATATATTCAAATGTCTTAGTGCTACACAATATTCAGGTTGGCGTGATTTGGAATAACCTGGTGGCAAAATTGAATAGATATACCTTCGGGAAAAATCCGGACGGCTTCATTCCAATTAAACCGAGCCGAACGGACTTGATTCAGCAAGACTACATGCCGAATGAACTTTGCCGAAGCACGAAGTGATTGCAAGACGAATATGAATAGTAATTGCTTTGGATCAGGCTCTGTTGTTTGAAATAGATAACGATATCAAAACAACCAAATTCGGTCGCAAAGCCATAACGATGCGGATTTAAGGTGGACGACAGCCGGAGGCGTGTAGACTGCCACCACTTACATTAAAACCACATCGTTATGACTTTGCGACCGAATTCGGTTGTTTCGCGATCGCTATCTATGTGGAGACTGCAGGGCCAGCTTTGTTCAACAAATACTGCCGCATCATATATGCTTAGTCGAAAGAGTGAATAGAACACCTCATGTATGTGTTCACATACAGGTTGGAAAGGACATCGACATACAAACAGACAAAAATAAAGCATATGAAATAAAAAAAAACTATTTTTCCATACATAGGGTCCGTACCCGAAGGGTAACCAACGACACCCTATTACTACCCTCCGCTGTCCGTCTGTCTATCAGCGGGCTGTATCTCATAATCCGTAATAGGTAGAAAGTTGAAATTTTCACAGAATGTGTATTTCTGTTGCCGCTATAACAACAAATAATAAAAATAAATTAAAGTGGCGCTTCCCTGCTACGGCGATAAGGAAGCGCTCATGCGCGAGTCCGACTTGGCCGTTTTTTTTAATCGTCGGTGAAAAATTGCTCTGTCGATTTAGGAATGCTGTGCTGAACAAGTGTTAATTGCTTGTGCGACGATATTGCCTTCCACCCTATATATTTTACAAATATTACAATTCTCTACTATTAGGCTTTCAAAGTCCCATTTATAAATAACGAAAATATTAAAAGAAATCCTACAAAAGATTTGCAAGAGAAAAGAAATAAATAATAAAGAAATAGAGAGACGTTATACAGCCTAGCTGTATACGAAAAACAAAAAAACATAATTACCTCATTCAATGAGGTAATAATACATTGTAAATAAATCAGTCTATGTCACAAATCTATTTAAATAATTTATTAAATTAATTAATTACGGATAAAATGATAATGATTCGGTATCACTTTTCGTGGGTTTTAGGGTTCCTTACCCAAGGGGTAAAAACGGAACTAAGACTCCACTGTCCGTCTGGCTGTCTGTCACCAGGCTGTATCTCATGAACCGTGATAAATAGACAGTTGAAATTTCTTTGTTGATGTATTTATGTAGCCGCTATAACAACAAATACTAAAAACAGAATGAAATAAATATTTAAGGGGGGTTCCCATCTGCCGGGGCTGCGGGACTGTTCGAAAGAGATACCGTGGCCCCGGAACACAAAGGAACATGGATGGGTTTTAGTCAGTAAAAGTCTGACACTCCCTCCTGCTCAGCCCAGAGCGGGAGGAGTTATTTGATGATTTCCCATACGAAAAAAAAAGGGGGGGGTTCCCATACAACAATCGTGTTTCTTTTTAGATAATGGTACTGAACCCTTTATGCGTGAGCCTGACTCGCACTTGGCTGGTGTTTTTTTCATACTCTTCGAGCTTTTTCATACGTCGCAGTAGTAGGTTGGTAATCCAGAAGCGCGCTTATATTTACTTTAAACACTTCGGTGAAAAACTAAATTATCATGATCTTATTAAAAGTAAGCGGAACATTGAATACAAGAATGTCTATTTACTCGGTTGAGATACAGACACAAAACACCAATTTAATTCTAAGCGTATACAGGGTGTAAAACGGACCCGAAGCCGTCAACCAAGCATTCTGTACATCAAACTAAGTAACTTTACGCAAAAATTATTGCTGGGAAAAGACTTTTTTTTTGGGATTAAACGTTTTACGTTCATGTTTTAAACGCACTCAAAACATTCTGCTGATGGATCGATTGAACAATAAGGATAAATAAAAAAATTATTCAAAAAAGAAAACTTGTGCTCAAGTTGGAACTTTGAACCCCCATATCTCCGTAACTACCAGGTATGGTCTAAAACAAAAAAAAAGATTGCACTGACGCGACGGCGAAAACAAGTGCGTTTCGGCTTCGTTAGGGGTCTTGTTACACCCTTTATTTTGACAGTTACCGAGGTTATAGCAGGGGACATACAGACATGCTACACGAATCATTATCACGTTACCAGTAAAACTAAATAAAAATATCATCACAAAAGAAACATTCGTCCATTTTGAAACGAATGCGCGCAATAACTATTGTCGAAACTTAAATTACTATAAAAACCGCTTAAAGGGTAAAATATCAAATAAAATGGCATCACAATCACAGATGTATGTAAAAACTTTAAATCTATCTTAGGAATCACATTTTTAATGATAATCATAATAATAAAATTATAATAAACGTATGAAATCACAGGTAAACAGATCTTTTTACTTAAAACTATTGGGAATCTAAAATGGCTGGCCGGGCCTTTAAAATGCCGCTGGGCGACGTTTGGGTGGCGAACTTTTTCTTTGGCCGAGCAACATTTTAGGGCTCCGAAAGTCACTTCCATGGCATCCAACCTTCTTTCACAACATACCTTATTTTTCCTAACTTGAACACTTTGACACTCCTCAGATGCCATTGAAAAACTAATACTGGGCAGCTGCCTAAAAAGCTTATAATTAAAAATAAATATATTTAAAGAATTTAAATTATTAATAATAAAATAATTACAGTCTACGCGTTTAAATTGTGACGAGATATTAAAATTAAATAAATTTATAAAATCAGTACTGGAATTAAGCGGGTCGAAATAAAGTTCATACGATTCACGCACTTTTATATCTAGGTCTAAGCTACATACACACTTATACGCACGCTCGCTAAAAATTACGTGACGAATGTCAAAATTACGCAGATTTTTGAAAGTATTCCTTTTGGAATTTACGTCAAAATCACTAGTTATATTAATAAATAGATTATAAACTACTCGTGATGTTTGATGTTTTAATTCATTTGGCTCAATTACACGCTCTTCATGAGTTGCGTTTAATATTTTTACGAAATGCGCGTTTTTAAAGTAATCATCAATTTTTTGAGCGCATGTAGTCGTAATACGAATATTACGCTTTAGGCGCTTTTCAAAATCAGTGAACGCGTAAAATATTTTGACTCGATATTCCATCTTAGAATTACCATAAACTTTTTGAGCGCATGTAGTCGGAGCGCGAATATTACGCGAGACATTTTTTACGAGACTTTCATTACAGTCACTAAAAATGTAAAATATTTTTACGCGAAACGCCATTCGAGGGTTACCATCGAAATTTTGAGCGCATGTTGTCGAAGCGCAAAATTTACTCGAACTGTTTTTTTCGAGACTTTTCCCTTTGACACTTTCACGCATTAATTCTTGATTGCTACGACAAATCGAATATGATATTACCTTACACATTAAATTACTACTGACGATTACACGAGAACACTTCAAAAGTGTCGAGATTAAAACTACGAATACGCATGGGGGATTTACGCGGGGGGGTTTCGAGCGTGCGCAGAGGGAGGGGAGGGCTACGGGGAGGGGAAGGGGGGACAGCGAGAGTGGGGGGAGGGCGGGGGCCGCTTGTCCACTGTACTGACGTGCTCTTAATGGTTAAGGGCAATGATGCTTTTTGGGCTTCTTTAAGTTTTCCTCGTCGGCTCCGGATTTCGGTACCTGTAATGTTATTAGGGAGATGTATCAGTTGTTTGCTGGTAACTTATGTTACACTTACTACAACTTAGACTGTGTTGGTCTAGCAGAGGGCTGTACAACATACAGCCCCCGGGCTACCTAGCGGCCCGCCTAGCTCCTTCATCCGGCCCGCCAACTATACAGCGTGTAACAGAAATGGTATAGTCATATGGAAGACTGTGGTACGGACCGTCAAACTGAACAACTTTCTCTATGGCAGCACCATCGTAATCGTAAAAAAATAATCAACTGCCCCATACCAAATTTCAATACCTACTCGACCCAAATGTATGGGACAGCTGATTATTGATTACGATGGTGGTCCCATAGAGAAAGTTGCTCAGTTTGATGGTCCGTGCCACAGTCTTCCATATGATTATACCCTTTCTGTTACACGCTGAATTAATATTGTTCAAAAAATGTCCCTGAGTCAGTTATTACCGGACCATACCTATTTATCAACCCGCTCCACCTTACCTATCGCCGAATGCAAACCGCATTATTGCAGTCTAGTTCGGCGAAAATCGTTTTATTTAAATTTAGAGGTCACTTTGCATTTCTATCGGTCCACTACGGTTACAAGAATACTAAACTTGGCCCTTCATAAAATTATGTTATGGTCTAGCATGAGCAATTTTTTAAACGAGTAGAGCTAATCCAGAAAATATTTGCGCTTCGGTTATCTTCTGTTCCCGAAGATAAACGATATTACATACCTCAGTGTACCGCTCGCCTTTGAGCGAGACGATCTTGTTGTCGCGATAGCGCACCATCTTCTTGGGCTCCATCTTAGGAGCTAGCGGCTTGTGCTCCTTCTGCTCAGAGTTTTTGTCCACGTAGGAGTAACTGGACGGCGAGAAGCAATAGGTTATTGTAAAACAGAAAGATAGAGAATCGAATACCATGTTCAAAATCAAAACTATTTAAAAAACTTATGGAATCAAGCGGAAACTCGCGCCCGATCGGTCGTCGACTCAACACATACTGAGGATGCCTCGTGGAGGGGCGAACCACGAGTCGAGTATAGGTGTGGGTGTATGGCATGGTAACTTTCGTACTGCTTGAATGTGCATATTTTTGCGGGCGGGAGTGGGGTTTTGCATCCTACATCCAAGCCTGGATCTTTCTTGCGAAATTGAAACTGAACTGGTTTACTCAAATTACACTGAGAAACAGTAGGTACTTTTTGACCGATAAAACAAGACAGTTCCTCAAAGTACTCGCTCGCTTCTTAGTCTTTTGGCTTGGGAGAAATGGACAAACAAACTGCACAGCAACACGTCTACCTGAAATCTGTTTAGTTCTGTATACTATTGCTTGCTAATCTTACTAAAGTGACGTCCATCCGGCTCGAAGGACCAGTGTAAGCTCAGGGTGGAATGGAAAATTTTACTGTATTAATAGGTACTGGTTTAAACACTAAAAGGTTGTGAAGGTCAGGCATTTCAGGAACTAACTTTTGTAACTTATGAAGTTCTGAAGACTGTCTATGAAGTCTTATTTTAATACATAAGCTTGGCGTTCGTGATTGGTGGCGGCTTTCTCCTGTTTATACTACACATATTATGTGATAATGCGGTATGTAGCGCTGCCGTTAGAGAGCCTACCCGCGATAGAGTACCACTCACCGAGCAATGATCCGGTTCTTGAGCTCGGAATCGTCGCAGAGCGGCTGGCGCGCCGCGGTGTGTAGTGCGGCCGCCGACAGCGACTGGCCTTGCTCGCGACGGTGCAACAAAGTCGCGGCAGCGCGCTCTACGTCACCGTGAGCGATTGAGACGCAGTGCTTGATCTGGAGTTGTAGAAATTGATTATTTTAATTTAGATCCTTTAAATTCAAGGCTTTGTCATTCTAAAAATATGAAAGGCCTGCAAGATACTGAGAGTTGTCAAGGTTGCTGTGTTCACCTCAGTAAGGTAGATAGATCGAGGAGAGTCCATGACACTGTTGTTGATGCAGAAATTTGGCTGTGGATTATTTCCACAAACAATGACCCAAATTTTATTTCGTCTCGTCTCGTATCACTTGTCACGTGCACACGCGAGAATCTAATGCACTAACTGCAGTAGCAAACGGTGATAAAAAACATCGATTGTCTTTTTTTCCCCCAACTACATTAGGGTCGGTTTTCAGTCTTGAGGCCATCCCTTAGCACTGGAAACCGAGCCTAACTTGTTGGGAAAAGGCTAGGCAGATGATAATGATCTGGGGGCAAAGAGTGTTACCTTGAGGGAAGCCAAGCTCCAAGGCCACTTACCTCCATAGCGCAAGTATTGGGAAACATCTCGGCAAGCGCCTGGCACTGCTCGGCGTGCACATCCTCCTCCAGCAACGGACGACGGTTGCCCTCGACGCTCTCCGATGATTCCGAGTTGGAATGGGACCTGGAGACGATGGAAAAAAGAGATCAAGGTTTTGTGGCTAAATGAAAGCCTCATGGAACGGGCCCTCTTTTAGTCTTTTGTTTTTGGGCCATTCCCGTCTCACTATTTCCAAGCCACTGCAACTCCTGAAAGCCAGAATCAACAGTGGCGACCACCAGAAAAGCGCAGAGACAATGAAGCTCGACGAAGGCCCAGAGAAACGATTTAACTGTCTTGGTTCCCGCAACGAAATTAATCAGAAAAGAATAGCGGCGGAATAGGAAAAACATAATTTCCACTTCCATCGATATCAACAGATAATCGGTTAGTCAGTGGATGTAGCAACATAACGAAATCTGGAAGCATATGACACCGTACGTGTCATAAAATGGGGAAGCGAGATGACATGAGACTCCCAAAACTCAGTACTTAGTGTACCGCCCTAACCTATACGTCAAATACATCAGGGACTGTAACACCTCAATCTTGTCCTGAGGACAGAGATGAGGTCGACCATACGAACGAGCTAACCCAAAAGGAGCCTATTGGGGTCATGTGAACTTGGGAAAACCGAGTAATTCCACTCCTTGGCTGTGCCCATAATAAAAGATGTAGCAAAGCGTTTCGTGCGAATGTCTGATACATGGACAAGGTATGGGTGATAACCTGCAGCACGTCTGGACTCCCGATGGAAGAAGGGAGATGTTGGAATGAGCTCGTTGACACACTCACCGAAGTACAGTCTAGAAAAGATCGACAAACATGCAACGGCAGTGGGCCCGGCTATGAAGCTCGGTACCCATCAGCTTTTCGTCACCAATGAACCAGGGCGTCTAGCTCCATCTCTTTCCTATACTGAAGAAAGAAAAAATAATACTACTGTAAGAGGAAGTAGCAGGCTCTAAGTATTGCCTGTTTGTACGTGGTGATCGGATGGTAGTTCTTCAAGTTATAACATTCAACCATAATCATCATGGTCGCTATGGAATTCGTGTGAAACTCACCGGCTGGGTTTTGTCATAGGAGGCAGCATCTCGCTCAGATTATGCAGAGTCAGGCTCAACCTATCGCTGCTAGCCGAATCATCTGCAACAAAAACTTGCCAATTAGTGGGTTCGTTGTTTTATTAGTTAACGCCGACATCCCCCCCGTCAATGTTATTTAAGTGCCGAAAGAACCATGCAGCACTGTAAGACGCATTGGAAAATATGGGTGTTAAAATACCCTTAAGGTGGAAGCGCAAGGGTAGCCCGCGAAATTTGAGGTCAGAGTCAGGTTGTATGTTGATGAAAATATGAATCGCGCCAGTAAGACGTATGGAGTCAGAGAATTAAAATCATTCAAATCATCACCCTCCGAGTTCATTTAACCCCAGTGAGTGACTTTTTCATGAAATAGTTATTGAATGGGGTTAAATGAACTTGGAGGGTTGTATTGATGATTTGAATGATTCTAATTCTGTAACTCCATACGTGTTACTGGCGTCATTACGATATTTTTTTGTTCTAGGCTATATTTGGGAACCTTCTAGTTACGGAGATATTGGGGGTCAAAGTTCCAACTTTTACACCTATTTTTTTTTTAATTCTAGTTTTAAATGTTATAATTTTACTTTAAAAACCTCCACCTCCGTACTATTCAAGGCATCCATCAGCATAATGTTTGAATGCGTTACACTGAGTCCTACCGTAAAACGTGATAATACACCCCAAAAAAAAAAAGTCGTTTCCCGGGCAGTACATTACTGCCCGGGAAACGACTTTTTTGCGTAGAATTACTTAGTTTGATGTACTGAATGCTTGTTTGGCGACTTCCTGAAGGGTTCGTTTAGACCTTGTATTATAGTGCACAACGGTGTGCACAGCACAGACACAGGTGTACTCTTCGTTTCTCTCTCACATCCGATGGGACGGCAATCCGATTCGATCGGGGAAAGATCACGGGCAGGACCAGCGGCTTTACGTATTCACTTCCCGAGTGAAGAGGTATCAGACCAACAATTTCTAGACCTCGGGTCTGCTACTGAGAATTTTCAAACTAATAACGCTAACTTTGCCCGACCTGGGAAATGAACGCAGGACTCCACGCTCAGCAGTCGTACTAGCAACCAATGAGGCCATCAACATTATATCTTGTCATGTTTTAAAATTATACTTACACTGTTAATAAACAAATCAGTGAATGCAGGTGTCAGTACTCACCAGGGTTAGAAATAGAGTCAGAATCTTCCCTCGGATTCAGCTCAGCCTCCAACTCGAGCACCCAGGTGCAGACTAGCCCAGCATCGATGAACTTGAACTGCGGCACGTAGGCTGCCATCATCTCAATGAAACCTGTTGGAAAAGATAGGAGATATTGAGTGAAGTACTTGAGGAAGGTCTGGACTCGACTATCATCATCTGCTTAGTCAATTTCCAATGTTGGTATCAGCTTCCAGTCTAACCGAATGCAGCTGAATACCTGACTGCCTAACTGACCTCCACAACCGAGTTAGTACTGAGTAATACGATGCCCCTTGGTAAGACTGGTTGTCAGATTTTTGGGCCACTGCCTACCTGTAACGACTGTCAAAGATCTACAACTGGCAGCAGAGATCAACGCCTTTCCGAGGCACGGAGGAAACTCGGTATGTAATAGTTGTATGGTCATCCTCTACGGACCAACCCAGGCTTTACCTGAACATCGAGCCGAGCGACTGTTGGATTCGACTAACTCAGATTCAAAACTCTGCTAAACGGAGACGAGCGGAGCGGAGAGATTAGGCGTCGTTCACACGGCGGAGATCTGTGCGATATTTTGCTGCATAATTTTAACATTTTGCTTTTTTTTTAATATCCATTTTATATTTGTTTTCTTGATATTTTGCTGTGTCTATTCTTTTTTGTTTGTTTTTATTCGCTGTAAGTCCTCCATTTACTAAAATAAATAAATAAAATACTAATTTTGGGAACACGTGACTGTTTCTAACTGCATTTGATTTGCGTGACGTGTGATCCGCGTGTGGTCGTGTTGACTGCGTACCGTAAAATATCGTGCAAGATCGGCGCGCGCTGTGGGTAAATCCGCTCAGGAAGACAAACTTAAGATGAATAGGCGACAAAAACTTAAATTTGATTTCGCGTCGAATCGTCGACGACCTTTATAAACACGTAGCGTTTCAGGCCCAGACGCCCCATTATGTGCAGTCAATGAGACCAGAGCTTTAGAAACCAAACTAGGCCAGCAAACACGTTTTAACACGTCTTTTGACAATTGGCGGTGGACCCTTCAAACCGGAGCGTAGTACACTTCAACCTACTTATCTGTACAGGCGGGAAAACAGAGAACTAAAATAAATGTACCAAGTTTGACATATCAATGCAAATTTTCTTGACTAGCAACGCCACCTTGCTGTAAGAGGTACAATAGGCTTTACTAGGCGATTGAAATAGGTTCTTATAGTGCTGCATCGTTATTTTGAATCACAGCCAATGTTGGACCTAAGGCCGCCATCTTGTTTTTTCAATACAGTTTCCACAGACTATATCTCAAATGTTTACCAACAGCGCCCTCCGGCCAATGTTATTAAAACGCCAAAAGAACCATGTAGCACAATGGTGGTAGGTGTAGACGTCCCCGGACGAGCTCCTTCACAAAAAGCTTCGCCACCATCATCGGATGTAGCTGAATACCAGTATTTTACATGGAACGACTACCCATCTGACCTCCACAACCCAGTCAGTACTGCAAAATACGATATCCCTTGGTGACACTGGTTGTCAGACTTTCAGTTCACTGACTACCTGTAACGATTGTCAAAGTCTATAAATGACAGCCGGGAACAACGGCTTAAAGTGCTTTCCGAGGCACGCGAGGAATCTCGGTTGTAGTGGTCACCCACACATGGACCAACCAAAGCAAGTGCGGCTTAACCAAAAGATCGAGCCGAGCGGCTCTTACTATTTAGCTAAGAGTTCCTTCCCAAAAAGCTTGAATACTAATAAAAATGGTAACACAAGAACACTAGCTAGAAGACCGTTTCAATGCAATTTCTATTTATAAAGATGGTCGATAATGGCCCTTACACTGACCTTATTTGGCGTAGGCAATAGGGCGTTAATAATAAAGGACGAAGGGCCCCGCTGTAGCGCACACGATGACCCTCCAATGTACTCCGATCTAAATATAATGTCCCTGGTTTGGTCGCCGTAATTATCAAAATATTTTTTGCGTAATACACATATTGTATAGTCGATCATGAGTTGGAGTTACCACCGACCTTGGATTGCCCCATCTTAGTACGGAGTTTCAATGGATTAAGGAAGCTTGGATGTAACTTTATAAAGTTGCTTGACCAATAAATAATATATCACACGGGTCTACGGCGGCGGCGCGGGTTGAAGTGTCGATTTTTTGTCAACCCAAGAAAATAATTAAAAGTTAATTTCAACTACTGCTTGTCGCACAAAAAAAATATTAACTCCTTCAATTTTCCACGACAGTTCAAACGACCATGACCATCGCGGCCATTCATGTCATAGCATTTGATGTCGCTTATCTCTATCTGCCTTGTTTAAATCAATTCTTTTGCCCTTAGTAGAATAGTTTTACTATAAACTAAGTGCTTTATTTAAGCGAAATTTGCAAAAACAATATTATAGTAAAATTTTAGTGAAACTTTAAGTACTTTTCAACTAAAAGTGTTATTTTGACACATCTTTTGACGTCAGTACCGGAATCGATGCGCTTTATGTTTGCGTTCCGTTTCACCAAAAACACGCTACATAAAGTATTAAATTGTAAAATAAGTGTTGTATTAGAGAATTAAACAAGTGTACCACAATGTTTTTATGGTCCAATACAAGGCATTTTTAAGAAATAAAAATAGTTTTGTATTTCTTGCATATACCCTATTCTTTATATGAGGAAGTAACTTTGAGACAGAGAGAGAATATGCTGTAAGGGTTTGGAAAAAGAGTCTCGGGACACGAGACAACGTACGATCAAAGTCCCGTGACATCAAATCAAAAGACAATTATTCAAAATAGGCGGATAATCAGCACTTTTTGAACGTCCAAATTTACAAGAGACAGTTCCCCAGAACCGCCCTTCGACACTTCCTAGTGTACTAGATGGGAAGAAGAAGTCGTCTTCTAAATTACTGCTTTCGATTCGTTTTCAATCTGCGTAAATATGATCATGTGTCTGAGCACCGGTTTCTTTTTAAGTGGTTGCCCATACGTCAGCGTAGGGAGCAAAGGGCGCTAATCGGTTGTACACTGTTTTACAGACAGAAGTTCAAAAGAATTTAGTTTCACATAATTTTTTTCTCATATTATCATTTCACAGAATAATTAATACGCAGAAAGATTGCTTTGAAAAAACTTAAATCATAGATTTTTGTTACAAATAAAATTTAATGTTTCGATAATTCATATCATAGAATAACAAATCAAATATTCTTTATACTCATATTGTTTAGTTAACATAAAACTTATTACCACGAAAAACATTTTATCGTGTCAGTTTATAAAATGTAACAAATTCATACCTTTGACAAAATGCATACCTTCCAATAAAATTAAAACACCATGAAATTTACTTGGACTATGTTATAATTGATAACACTATAAACCGTAGTATAGTTGTATGAAAGCGTTTCATAATTGTCGGAGTGCCCTAATTTTGTTACTGCGACCAATTTCGACGTACTTGGTCACCGTTCTAACCTAACCTAACCTAGCCTATTTGGTTGGAGTGAGCGGAACGTTTCAACGACAATCTTCTTCGAACCTAACCTGTCCGAAGTCCCGAGCTTACTTCGCTCGCTCTTGCATCCTAAGTTTACCTTACCACAATGCCTTATGTTGATGTGGTGTGTGTACAAAACATCAAAAAAATATCGATTTAACGTCTACTTTTACGTTTTCGTTCAAATAAAATACCATGGAAAAAAACACCGAACAAACAATATTCGTTTAAAAAATAATTCTGTTTTATACGTATGTTAAATAAAAAAATGTGATTAGAAAATTCATTGAATTGTATTTCTGTGAAATATGTTTCATTCAAGTAAATAGTCGTTAAAACAATAATATTCGAAATAAAAATACAAGAACCAAATATTATAAGAAACATTTTCGGCGAAACGAAATTCTATGAAATTTCTGTCTGCGAAGTAAGGGGACACCGCGCTAACCACCTTGTTTTCTTTCCTTGTTCTCTCTCCCTCTTCCCCTAGTTATACCTTGCTCCCCACTTTCAATACATTTGTGTGAGAGTCTGCGCTCATCCCTTCATCATTCATCTTCATTCATATCGAAGTCTATTTCTCTGTGGAATGCGCTTCCCCAGGAAATCAGGATGGCAACCAATCGTCTATCTTTTAAAATTAATTTTCGCGAGGACATTCGGAAAAAGCTGGCAGTTTCGTCACAAAGTTAATGTTTTCTCCATTGTTTGTCTTTTTATTTTAGTATATTTGTGTAAATGTCTATTTACACATAAATATATATTTATAGTATTTTATATATCCTTGTAGTTTATACAGGGTGTAACAGAAAGGGTATAATCATATCGAATACTGTGGTACGGACCATCAAACTGAACAACTTTCTCTATGGGACCACCATCGAAATCGTAAAAAAATAATCAGCTGTCCTATACAAAATTTCAATACCTACTCGACCCAAATGTATGGGACAGCTGATTATTTTTTTACGATTTCGATGGTGGTCCCATAGAGAAAGTTGTTCAGTTTGATGGTCTGTACCACAGTATTCCATATGATTATACCCTTTCTGTTACACGTTGTATATATAGGTACGCCTACCACTATCTGCATCGCATCGCCCAAAGGTTAACTGGTAGAAAATGCATATGGCATTAAGTCCGCCTCTGTACTTTGTGCTCGAAGTGTTAAATAAATAAATAATAAGTGGCAGAATTAAGTCCCCAGCGACACACCTGTCTTTAGAAATTCATCGGATGACTTCGAGACACGAGACGTCCCAAACTCTTGCTCCTTGTTGCTTGTCCACGTGTCCAGTTTGGTTTGGTCTTCCTCTTCTATATCGTGTGATTAGTGCCTAACCTGGCGTCAGAGTTTTTATGCCGCCCATGGGCCTCTGTCTTGGCTTTACATGGCGTCGAGAAATATCTCTCAGGCATGCTGGTTTTCTCACGATATTTTCCTTCACCGAAGCATGTGATAATTATACAATACGTATATTAATCCGAAAAATCAGAGGTGCGGGTCTTGGGTTGGAACCTGAGTTCGACGGTCACACCACTAGGCTATCACTACTGTTGCTGCTGGTCTGTTTGGTGACAGAACAATATACAAGCACATATTATTGCACTACGGTAGTCCATGCTTCAAAATTACCGACCCAAACCGATCGATTGGTCGCGACATCCAATAACAATTCAATTACCTATCCGTATCGCATTTGTTGTCCCTAATGGGTAGCTCAACGTCTCTTTTGAGTTGAGACACAAACTAGATGGTTACAGAAGTTTCAGCTCCGCATAGCGAGCGAAAACAGCAGCACTCATAAAGCCGGTTTTCATTAGCCAGAAGTTGAAAATCACACTTATCGGTTGGAGAGCTTCTATTTCTTGAATCGATTACTCAAATTTTACCGACCAGTACTTAGCAACACTAGCAACAGGTTGCTACGTACTATCCAGGGATAGCTCTGTCGTTACCAGCAGCAGCCGCGCGTATATCATGTAATATGTGCACACTAGCCGTATACTCTATGCACTCGCCTAAGGTTACCATATTATAATTAGAAGACCTAACAACAAAGCCGTCAAAGATCGCATTCAATGAGGTGAGGTGAAAAAGTCAGACATATCCGAACAAATCTAAAAAATTATTCGAGATCTCCGTACATACACCTTTATGTATTCGTGAACCTGTTTTCGCCCCTCGCATGAAGCTGGCCTTCTGCCTCCGTACATTGTGTGGTTCAGGGCCGTAAGTACATTTCCAGGGGGAACAAATATTTAATTACAGTACCTGGGCGGTGACAGGATCATACAGCGAGCTTTTGAAAGATACTGACAAACAGGCATGAGTGACTGTGTGTTAGTACTGGTGAAAAATTTACTTAGAATTCACTCAACATCTTACAATGTATTTATATACAGCGTGAAATACATTTAGGTCGAGTAGGTATTGAAATTCTGTATGGGGCAGTTGATTATTTTTTTGTGATTACGATGGTGGTCCCATAGAGAAAGTTGTTCAGTCTGATGGCCCGTAGTGTCCGTACCACAGTCTTCCATATGACTATACCCTTTCTGTTACACGCTGTATAGGTACTGTGTTCAGCAATAAAGATTTGATTTGATTTTTTTTAAATATGTTGTCAGATAAATAAAAGATTTTATCTTTGTGAAGAGGGAGCGACAAATAGATTTCAACATGTTGTGTTTAAAAACACTCTTAAGCCGGCCATAGACGAAAAGTTATGCACGTGTAGTTTTGGCTGTACATACAGTCGAACTGTGCAGGCATGTATTAGAACACTGTAGTTGTCCTGGCCTCTTCTTCATTCTGTCTAATAAATCCACTAATGCAACCATGTTGTCGTGTGTTACCGGTGATGGCATGCTTGCAAATGAGCCAACCGACAGGCTTGCAGTTACGTATATGATCTCTATGGAAATGTAAGGTATAAGCTATCGTCTTTGGCCGGCTTAACGAAACCGAGAGACACGGCACTTGTGCTTTCGTAAACCGTGATTTTTCACAGCAAAACAGAACTCGTTTTCCAGCAATAATGCGCAGTGCTACTTAGTTTGATGTTGACAGAATTCTTGGTTGACGGCTTCGTCAAGGGTCCATCGAAACATCCGTATACAGGGCGTAAATGCATTTACGCCCTGTATACGGATATTTCGTCAAACGTTTTGCTACTATTTGAAGTGTTATTTTAACGTCCCGGTGTTGTTCCAGACTTTCAGACAATGTATTTGTAATTGTAATATGAACACATGACATCATTGCGAAAATTCTAATTTAAAACTGTCTAAGGCAGAGGCAATAAGTTCGCCTTTTGCGACTTTTTATAAGTATTTTTTTAAATTTTAATTTGCAATTTTTGCATGTATGTTTTATTATCATGTACTGCTGGTTATAGCCCCCCCCTTTTTTTTCAGAATCAGCATCTTTTTCATTTCTTTTCAGTTTTTTTTTAATGTATATTTGTCTAGGTCAAATCTTGCCAAACGATTGAGCTAAATTTTGCATACATGTTCAGTTAGGATGATAATGCACAGTTAGCCATATTGGATTTAGAATGACGTCGAAGAGAATTCAATATGGCGCACTTGTTATTTTGTTGCCCGATCCGGGAACCAACCTAGGATATCATGCTCAGCAGTCGTGCTTGCCGCCACTCGATCAACGAGACAGTCCGCTATTTGTCTAGTGTTTAGTAAACATTATTTCGTTTATGTGAAATAGGAGAGAACAGATAGATAGTCAGCTGAGACAATTGACAGAAGTGGGTCCTGTCAATTGTCCCAGCTGACTATCTCCTGTAGGTAAAAGTAGAGTGCATCATGGTTCTTTGGTTCTTTTGGTGCGTCGAAACGAACGCCGCCATTTATTTTTCAGTACAATTTCCACAGACAATTTCAAATACCGACAAAACAGAATAAGGATGAGAGTTGATTCAAGAAATAATAATTCTATTTGAATTTCTAATACGCCTTTTATTCTAGTAGCTAGATCCCGGAGATTACAGTAAGGTTTACCTTTATATTTTAGATGGTTTTGGTCACGTAGAGAGAATGAGTGAAAGGCGACTAACAAAAGGTATTTTCAAGACAGATGTGAGTGACAACGCCGGGAGGGGGACGCCTTAGAAGGACATACACTGACCTAAGTGGTGAGGTTCTTCAGAAGGTCAGGGGCGTAGTACTCGCAACCGGCGAGCGTGTGTGACCAGATGTGTGAATGTGGACGAGGCAAAAGGAGTATGTAAGGATCGTAGCAGGTGGCGTTCTGTGGTGTCTGCCTACCCTCATAACTCGGAACAAGACGTGAGTTAATGTTTCACCTTTGTATTCCCCTTCGGAAACAAGCATAATGTGACATCATAAGTCGCTTAGACAAAGAGCTCTATCACTACCACAACTACAATTTCATCTCAGGCCCTTTCAGAAACATCTAATGGATCGATTGACCTATTTCTCGGCACACGGCAACAGTTCCCTAGCTTGAAAGCTAGATTCAGGTCATTCTAGATATCGAGTTTTCTGTCGTTCGTTGTATTCATTTGCAAATTGCAATAGATTAGACCATTTGGAAGGTGGGCATGGAGTTTCTTAGCTGTTCTCCATACTTCGTTTTTTAACGAGCAACTTTTTTTTTTTTGCTTCTGGCAATCTTAACAGAGTTGTTGCGAATAATTAAATTGTGTCTGTGAGTCATTATACGACTAAAGCAAGTAAACTAAATTGATTCGTCTCAGATTACGAGCACAATCGCCAATTGAATAAATTAATTTGGGGACGCAAAATGGCGAAGGAAAACATTGTGAGGAAAACGGCATGTTCTAAAACCAAAAATTCGAAGATATGTGACATCTACCAACAGGTAGTCAGAGGCGCGAAAGTCTGAAAACCGTGGATGGGTGACCATTAATTACATACCGAGTTTACACCGTGCCTCGGAAGGCATGTTTATGCCTTTGGTCCCGGCTGTCATTTGAAGATCTTTGACAGTCGTTACAGAGGACAACCAATCTTACCAAGGGGTCTCATATTACTCAGTAACCTGGTTGTGGAGGTCATAGGCAGTCGCTCCCGCTAGGCAGATGATCTGACATATACCAAACCGCACAGCTGGCATGTTTTTTTATTTTATTTTACTTTATTGGGACATTTAACAGTTACATATTATAAAAAGTATGACAAAATAAGTTATAAAATAAATAAACGTGTAACCCACACCAATGTCCGCGAAATAATAATTAACAAATAGTTTAAGGGAGTGGGTTATGTTGGATCATAACCCACTCCCTCTCATAGAGAGGAGGCCTGTGTCTCAAGCACTAGGAACATTAGAGGCTGGTAATGTTGTACTTACACATTCTCCATCGTACAGGGTGGCATTTTAGTAACCTGCATACGGTTGATTCTACCCGTCATCATATCATACTAGACAACTCTCACTATGATACTCATATTTATCCGATTTGGAAAAAAATCCCACTACACTGTTTTCTTTACCTAGTTTTTGTACCTAGTTGAGAAAAGGCAGAGAAAAGCTAGGCAGATTATGAAATCTGCCTAGCCTTTTCCCAACTAGGTTGGGGCCGCTTTCAGTCTAACCGGATGCAGCTGAATACCAATATTTTACATGGAGCGACTGCCAATCTGATCTTCACAACCCAATTAGTACTGGGTAATACGGTGCTCCTTGGTAAGACTGGTTGTCAGACTTTCGGAGCACCGACTACTTATAACGGCTGTCAAAGATCTACAAATGACAACCGGGACCAACGGCTTAACGTGATTTCCGAGGCACGGAGGAAACTCGGTATGTAATGGGTGGTCACCTATCCACGGACCAACATAGGCAAGCGCGGCTTAATCTGAAGATCAATCCGAGCGGCAGCTATTATTTAGCCACGAGCTCCTTAAAAAATTCCACTACTGTGGGAACATAATGCTTCTGATGTAATCGTATATTCTTGATCTATAAACCAGTCATAAAAACACAAAGATTTCACAGTTGAATAAGCTTTCAGTACGGTATACGGAGATTAATCCCCAAGTTACCATTCACTACGCGCTTGTCTGATGACAAGGGCTGCGCGACCTATTTACGCCATCTTCAATCCATATTTCCTACTTCTGAGCGCTCAATTTGATTTGAGAAAGATATTGAATTTTTGATATTGTATTTTTCTGCTTTGCTGCTTTTCGCAGGATGCAGCTGTAATATTTTCTAGAACGTGGTTAAGTAGCGTCCAAATACAAACAAAAAAAAAAAAAAAAAACAAAAGTAAAACACAAAACAAAACACAAGTTCCATAATTTAAAAAATCAAAAACCCGACTGCAAATATTATTATTGTTATTTTATTTTACCATCGTGTTAAAACCATAAATAGTTCGCTTTGATACATGTATAGGATATTGCATCTGTGCGAACTGCGAAGTATCGGCGGGTCCTGGTCGGTAAGAAATAAACGTAGAATTAACTAGGTGCAGTACAGTGACCAAAACGTAATATTGAATACCTTTTGAAAACGATATTGCGATTCTGTAAAGTTCACTTGGGACCTCAAGTGAACGCACACGAGGTTCTTTCCAGACTCAGTGTAAAAAAATATTTTCTCCAGTTCCTTTCGCTTCTCCAGTTCAGCTTTAAGGATCGTTAGAGACCAAGAACCATAATCTTGCAGCAGATATCGGTGTCTAAATATTCGGTGCCAGGTTAAATAAATTTCAATATTTTCTATTACTTCAGATTAAATACTCTGTATATATACTGACAAGCAATTATTGCAAAGCACCCACAGACATGACACTATTTTATTTTTAAAAGGCAATGAACGCCAGCTAAACAGAGCCAAACAATTTTTTTTATACATAAAATATAGATGAAGCTGTCCAAGACTCACTTGGACAGCGCCATCTTTACTTTTTTAGTAGAAGCTAGGCTGGAAAGCACCTCATTCGAAAATGAGCGCATTTGTTTTTTTTTTTAATTTTTAAGCGGATCTTCTTGGTTGGTTTTGAAGAGTTATTTTTAATCTAAACGCATTCATTTGTTTTTGTATTAATTTTAATCACGTTTAAGTAGTAACTAAGAAACGATGGATGGACTTTGTGAAGGATGATACGGCAAGAAAGGACGCATAGATGACGAGTAATAAAGAAGTATGGATGAAGAAGACATACTGTGCCGACCCCCAATAGATTGGGATAAGGTCAGGAGAATAATGATGATGTTGAATGAACTAGCGTAGTAAATGAAAATCTTGCAATTCATTCACCTACTGAAGGACAACGTATACCCTAAACCGCTTTGCCCAGAAGCATACAATTTTGATCAAGAGTTCTAAAGGACGTCCGGTGGCAGAGTTAGGATTTAAATTTCGAACTGTGCTTATACCATAGAGCGGACGGGCAAGGCGGGGTTTAGGCCGCGTTTTATTTGTCACTAGCTGACCCGCGCAAGTTTGTCTGCGTGCGTGCGTACATAAAAGAGAGAGTGTGCGTCAACTTTAAAAGTTAGACATATGCCATTGTCGTCATTTTTTTAGAGCTTTTTAAGAGGAACAATTCCGACATACATGATAATTGCATAATTTTAACCGTTCACGCACAACGGAACCTCTCAAAAGGAATAAATCCCTGTTTTTGAAACATTTTTCATTGATGCTCCGCTTCTCGATAAATGGGCTATCCAACACTAAACTAATTTTTCATTTCGAACCAGTAGTTCCTGAAATTAGCGCGTTCAATCAACCAAACAAACAAACTTTTCAGCTTTATAATATTAGTACAGATTCAAGTGGTTAACAATTTAATTTATCGGAAATATATGCATTAATCGCAAAAATATTCTCCTTATGTTTTTCCTAATAAGGGGGGCTTCCTTCAACAGCCTTGATGACCCCACGGCGGAGCGGAAGGGAGTGTCAGACTTGTACTGACTAAAACCCATCCACGTTTCTTCTTTTCCTTTGCGTTCCAGGACCGCGGTATCTTTTTTGAACAGTCCCGCAACCCTGGCAGGCCTCGGTCCTCTCGGACCCCTTCCCGTTTGCTGACATTTCTTATGGGCGCGCGTGGAACACTGGCGCGCCGTCGACACAGCCTGTCGTCATAAGACGGACGGATGGCGAGCTAGCCCATTACTCACCGTCAACAGGCCCGCGACCCTCAACAGTCTTACGTCTTCATCTTCAGACACTCGATTACAGTCATACACCAGCTAGGACGAAATTTCTCATCAAAGTTATTGAAATGAGCCGAGACACGATAAAACTGATGTAATCTGTTGCGGACTCTTGCAACTGCCTTCCGTCTCCATCGTCAGACCTTTGATGATAGACATACTCCAGGTAGGCCTAAAGTTCTCATCAAGGTGTATAAAATGAGCCCAAACACGTTATTGTTGCTGCAAACTCTTGAGGACCTCTTGCAACTACCTTCCGTTTCCATCATCAGACCTTCGATGAGTCATACTTTAGCATGGCATAAAGTTCTCATCAAGGTGCAGGAAATGAGCCCAAACACGATTTCTCAATTTAAAAAAAAGGATCATGCATATCGGACTTCTCTGTAAAAAGTTATGCGTGGTCCAGGTCATACAAAAAATATAGACGCGTCGAATTGAGAACCTCCTCTTTTTGTTTCGTCGGTTAAAAAACCAAGTTTCAGACATTTGACACGGCCGAGGGTCTTTCACGGAAAACTTAACACCGCGAATCAGAAAATGGAGTGAAACGAACAGCGCCATCTATCGAGCACGAAGTTAAACTGCTGAAATATACTGCATTGAAAGCGATCGAACACACACTCTACAGGGTTATAGCGTCATGTAGACTAATCTAGAGTACTTTTTACTATCAGAACTTTTTTGTAAAGCCGGTCAACCATTTTGGTGCAATAGATGTCGTTGCATGTATCTTACACAATGATGGTAAGTTCTTCTTGAATACTTTAAATTCATAAATCTTTTGATAGAGAGCACTGATTACAATGAAACAAAATTTAAAACCTTCTCTAAGTTACGCACAATATTTGTGCATTGAATCTAATCACATTGGTTTTCCCAACAGCATGAAGCCCGCCTCGCAGCGCACGCGGGTCATTATTTTGATGCGGAGTTATTTTAAAACTGATATCTCCCAAGATATTCATCTAAATTGAATGGTGTAAAGGGCAATTTTGGTCAGAATTGAGCGCAGGCCACACCACCAGCTGGCGGGCGGGCGAACGACGCGTCGTTTCACCTCTTTTCATACTTTCGTTCACACCGCGAACTATCGAAAGATACGAACAAAGTATGAAAAGGGTGTCGTTCGCGTCGCTCGCCCGCCCGCCAGCTAGCGGTGTGGCCTGCGCTTTGAACGCTAAAATGATTAACATATTTATTTTGATAAGGATTAACACTATGTCGGTAAAAATACCTTTGCAAATAAAGCATCATTTTTGACCAAATTTTAAAATCATAAAAATGGTTATTGTTAGTCAACCTTAAAAGATAGGCATGTGTTGTCGCGGACTTTTTTTTAGACCTTTTTAAGTAGAATAATTCCCTCATACATTATTTTTGTGCAACTTTAACGGTTTCACCAGCGCACGCAACGACAGCCTCGAAAATAATAAATTTTCCCCGTTTTTGCAACATTTTTCATTGATGCTCCGCTCCTATTGATTTTAGCGTGATGATATATAGCCTATAGCCTTCCTCGATAAATGAGCTATACAACAGTAAAATAATTTTTCAATTCGAACCAGTAGTTCCTGAGATTAGCGCGTTCAACCAAACAAACAAAGCTTTATAATATTAGTAAGTATAGATTCGTGACTCCGTGAGGGTTATTTATCGATAATCCGCGCCAGTCGGAGCACAAAAGGGCGGAAATTATTATCGGCACATGATCAATGATTATTTTCTTCCAATACTCAGAGAAAATCCTTCCTTCACTTCACACTCATGGTTTCAGGAAGTGTGGCCACGCCACATACTGCTAGACACCATGGCTTTGTTGCGAGATTTTTCCCCAAACAAACTAATAAGCCGTTTCTGAGACATCTCTTGGTAACCAAGATCGTCAGATCTCACACACCCATGGATTTTTTTCTATGCGGATACCGCAAGACTTCAAGAGTAAAGTTTATTCAACAAATCCAGCAAACATTTCTGAACTGAAAGAAATATCGTTCGGGAAATAAACAACATTCCGCGATCACTTCTCCAGCGCGTTGCGCGGAATACGGTCGACAGATTCCAGGAGTGTGTACGATTGACGGGGAACGTTTAGTCGGTTTTTTTTTTTACTTTATTTCGCATTCATGTTCTATGAAAAGCTAGGTTTAATTAACTGGTTATATATTTTGTACTATATTATTTAATTTTATTTTGAAATCCTAATTCGGCCACCGGCAGGGTGTCCGAAACGGTATAATTATAATCAAAGCGAGCACTGAAAATGTCCTGAATGCGGTTAAATAAATAATTAAAGTATTTATCAAAGTCAGTCATTTTTAATTAAGGAAATTTCTACCTGTGTTTATAATTAGAAAAAAAAACAAGCAACAGTACCAATCACTTGTTGCATGTTTATTTTCAAACTAGCTATTGCCCACGACCTTCGTTCGCGTGAAAGTATTATAAAAAAATATAATTTTACTTTTTGAATCGAATTTTAGTTACCAATTATTTTTTTTGCACGGAACCCTAATACTTATTCTCAAATAATAGTAGCTTTAGTTACTCCTTATGACATCAGCTATCTACCAGTAAAAATCCCGTCAAAATCGGTCCAGTCGTTTCGAAGATTATCCGTTTGAAACGGATTTTGTTAAAATTTCAAGGGATTTTTTTTTGCACGGAACTGTATTTTTTTTTAAATAAAAGTAGCCGATGTTAGACCTTATAACATCAGCTATCTTCCAGTAAAAGTCCCGTCAAAATCGGTTCAGCCGGAACAAACAGACAAAAATTGAAAAAAAATGTGCGTTTGTTATACATATGTACCGCATATACTTTCATATGCATTCAGTAAAAAGCTGTTATTTTGGTATTACAAACAGACACTTCGATTTAATTTGGTATAAATGTATACATGAATGTATACTTCATTTAAATGAGGTACACTACAGTACATCAAATAAGCTACGGGGTTCTTCATCTCAAGTTACATTCATACAAACATTCAAATTCACGCCTTTTCATTTGCTTATCACAAGCAGAAACAAGAGAGCACCACCAGCTACGATACTTCCATATTCCCATTCATTCATCCATACTAATATTATAACGAGGTAAAGTTTGTGAGTTTGTGAGGTTGTAGGGGGTAATCTCTGGATCTACTGAACCGATTTTGAAAATTCTTTTACTAATAGAAAGCTACATAATCCCCGAGTGCCATAGGCTATATTTACAACGTGCCCGTGGGATAATTTCCGATGAAAACGCGAGCGAAGCTACGGGTAACAGCTAGTCAGGTAATAAAAAAACGAAGCTGCCATGCAAAATGGACGCTGTACAAACTGAATAAGGGCGCAGTACGCATGTGCAAGGTCTCAATTAGAGGACTGTACTCCCGCGATTAGCAAGTCGATATTTCGCATTCAGCCGTCCTTGTCTGTTGATGTGTTGTAAGCTTTTATTGGCTTTCAATGATGGACGAGGTGCTCAATTTTTAATGCGTAATATGAATCAAGACATTCAAATTTTCTTACATTTTTTGCAATTTATTGGCCTCTACGAGTATGTTATTTTGATCGAAATAAAATATATTATGTATGTATTACAGAACTATTATTATAATTAGAACTGCCTAAGTTCATATTTATGAGTTCTAATGTCCCCTATATGTCATTATTTCATTAACTAGTCATTTATTAGGGTAATGTAAACGTAGAGTTGCCTTATGCAATAAAGATGTATAGGTTGTCGTAGATTTTATTGAGTAATATGATTAAATCACCCGAAAATCATCGCAAAAATTCAAACTCCGGGCTACTACTTACAAACTGATGGAAAAACCAATTCAATTATTTTCGCGCGAGACCAAATATCCTAATTCTAAAACTATAATATTATGAATGCGAAAGTAAGTTTGTTTGTTTGGTACCTTTTCACCAGGGGCGTGCCGTCCATAGAGGCAATTAGGCCTAGCCTACCCTACCATTCCTACCAACAACGCAACAAATGCATTTATTATAACTATATTAATCAAAAATAAAAAAATAAAACGCCTGTTACAATACTTAAAGCAACTTGTCGCGGCCGTGTGACGTAACTGGTAATAATACATCGACGCTCGCTCCCGGCCGTCTAGGCAAGGCCCCAGCCGGCCTAATTTCCATTGATAAATTTAAGCACACTGATGCGTATTTTCGTGTATATATACGGCACACATGCTAGATTAGGGGCGTAAACTCCTGCGAGTGTAGCTGGCCACTGATTGGCTGCCCCGCAAAGTATTATCCGGCTAAAACGGTATGCGGTGATGCAATTATATTTGGTAGTGTTTTTTTCATTGACAAAATAACAATTGTATTTTTCTTAGAAGCTATATTTGTTTCATGTGACAAGCAAAATTTATTTTGTGATCTTGAATGTTTTGATTATTATAATATCTGACGGTTGTAATTCGTTTTGAAACGTACAGTAGTGTAAATATTATTTGTTGTATTTGTTTATTTACTTAAAAATGGTGTTCTGTTGTGAAGTTTGCGCTGATAATGTGTTTGTCAGAAGTTAAAAACAATAAGTATTCACGATTGTTTGATGTTAAGATTCAAGTTGTGTCTAAAGAAAAATGTGTAGGTACCCGAATTACGAGAATTAACCCAAAATTCATCTCGTACTCGGTATTTCAAATGAATCTTTCTTCTGTTTGCATTGTCAGAAAATCGTGATTTGAACCTTGATTAATGTGGTGAGTTCTTGTATTTATAACTTTGGTTTTTACAGGCTTATTTTCAATGTTTGTTTTTCAAATATTCCGGTCAGACGCTCAAAATTGGGTACGGAACGAAAACTAAACTATTTTTTTTTTGTTTACAGCGCACTCTGTTTTATTTTTTAGAATTTTTTGTAACGAAGCGACATCCTTCGTTCTTGTATTGACAGAATACTATTGAAATTCCTTATATTTAAGCTAGATGGCGTTGTTTCTCATACGCTTACTAAAAACACCAGGGGCAGATGCGGGGGCCCGGAAGGGTGAGTGAATATATCAATAGATGTGACTACTTTGAGGGTCATCCTAAGTAGAGCGACGCTGTGATGTTGCGAGTTTTTTTTGGTGGCGTGGCCTACCCGCCGCGCCGTCGGGAAGCACTTCACGCCACTGCTTTTCACGCCTAAACCACTGAACCGACCATACTGAAATTTTGCATATTAGCTGTTAGGTGTACATATAAGGTCCCATTAAAATAGATGGACAAATTTTAACACAACGTTCACTACGTCTAACCAAAGATATCCAAGCAAAAAAAAAAAACAGATTAAAGTGATTTTATTTTGACCTAATGGATGTGTTTATTCTAGAGTGCCGCCGTCAATGTTATTATTTTAGATCAAAATAAAATCACTATAATCAGTGTTTTTTTTGCTTGAATATCATTGGTTAGACGTACTGAACGCTGTGTTAAAATTTGTCCATCTAATTTAATGGGACCTATATTGTACAGAAACGGACATACAAACACAGTACTTCTTTCGAGATGAAAGGTACCCACCACTGATATAGGTACCCACCTTTCATCCCGAAAAAAGAACTGTTCCCGAGGCAAACAACAATAACGTTCTTATGATACTAGATGGCGCCACGTGTCTTTCGAATCATGATTGAATTATATTATTACGAGCATAGTACAATCCGAATTGATTGTCAAATTCAAAATTAACGGGAGCGAAGCCGCGGGCAAAAGCTAGTATATTCGTGCAATTACATTGACGACCTAAAGCTTTAACTTCAATGTTTTCGCGTGAGCAAGTTTTGCTTAGTAGTCCAGTCATTACGTCGGAAAAAATGGGTTAGAAATGCATGTGAACCGAGAAGGCTAAATTTAGGATATTACGTGGGGTGGTCTAACTTCAAATTATCGACCAAGATTTCCTATGTGCATTTTCCGCCATCTTGAAAAAAGGGTTAACTTCAGATTTTTTACAATAACTCGGTTCTTTGTTGAATTTTGATGCAATACTTTTTTGTAATATTGGATATTACGTGTTTAGCCTTCTTGGTTCACATGCATTTCCAAATGTATATAATGACTGGACTAAAGAGAATAATAACAAATTGCGCAATACGGCATGAAATAATATGGAAGAAAAAAGAGTGGGTCAAAGAGTGACGGTGACGGGGGACAAAAGAAGAAAAAAACGTGTTGCACCGACCCCAAGTAATATGGGATGTTACTAGGGCAAGAAACTGATGACCGCTAGAACTGCATACTGCATGGTGGAATGTAAAAATATGGTGTAATTTATACTCGCTCAAATGTTTGTTCAGTCATTGGCGCAACGATCTTCAATACTAAACGATCAGAAACAATACGCAATTCTTGATATTGTGCAACTAAATTAAGAGCGGCCAACACGTCATACTTTTCACACAAACGCTCGTACGTGATTATGCCGTTGTTACACATCTATCTTTGATTTTTTTGAAGTAATAAGTATCTTGTGCACTATAACTAGGTTTCCATGGAAGCAAAAAATAAAAAATTGTAGAAACAAATTCAGCCTCCAAAAATTGCTTTGTTGCAAAAAAAAAAACCTGAACTTTGGCCGTTCATAGTGTACTCATAATTGCAAAAGTAAAGAAAGCATCATGATAGAAACCTTGCACATGCAATGAAGATTCTTAATATCAAAAATTTATTTCACAAACTTGTAAGACTGTTTCAAAAACAAGTATTAAAATTTCCTGGATCAAGTTTAAGAAATTTTCGAACACTATTTTTCGTTCATGTTATCGCGATAGGCGGTATGAGGTGCGCGGGAGACGAGTTGTGCGGGGTCGGGGTGGAGTAAGATGGGGGAGATGAAAGAAAATCGCCGCTGTGGCTCTGGATGAAACAACAAGCTTTTCGACCGCGTGCTCGCGTTGACGATAGACGGACCTTGAAGGCCCTCTTAAGAGTCGAGAGTCCCGTTTTGATCACCACTTCCTCCTAAAGAACATAACATAACCTCACGCCTGTAATCCCCGAAGGGCTAGGCAGAGGTGTACCTAATGTATACACCCACATTTCGCCAGTTATGTTAAAGTCCCTTGTAACAGGGGGCGAGCCTGTTGCCATTAAACGGGCACATATCCAGACTCCGTGGCTGCTACTGAGAAATTCCTGATGGAACAATTCATTAACAGTTTGTCCGACATAAGAATCGAACCCAGGACCTCATGCTCAGCAGTCGCGACGGCTACCGCTAGACCAACGAGGCAATCAGAAAAGATAGAAAGAAAAAGAAAATACATATTTATTTTTCTTTAGGGTGGATCGAATAGATTTCCCACCCGCACGCAAAATACGCGCTTAGACGTGGAGTTGCGGACACCAGCCCGCTATACAATACATATTTATTTATCACAGACTAAGACGCAGGTAGGTCGATGGTATACGCGTCCGAGGGGTTGTAGTCCACTTCGACGGGCGGACTAAATTTGCTCATCGTTGGACTCAAAACTCCACGACACGTTTCAAAATGCCAAGGGAAGGCGCAGATGGCGAAACATGTCAACCAGAAAATGACTCACGTCTGGGAAATCCCGACCCTCAGTAATGAGGAATACGATGCGAGGAGGGAGGAGAGGAAGACACAACATATTCTAGAAGATACACACAGAAGATACATAAAAAGAAGAACAGAAATGTGTCCCTCAAGGCCGCGCCTCCGCGGGAGACGCACCGGGCGTCGGGGGCCACGTGGTGGTCCCCGGCCACCGTAGGCGCGGGCCTTGGACGGTGAGCTATGGGCTAGCTCGCCGTCCGTCCGTCTTGTGACGACAGGCCGTGTCGACGGCGCGTTCGTGTTCCACGCGCGCCTCAAAGAGAGTCAGCAAACAGGAAGGGGTCCGTAAGGACCGATGCCTGCCAGGGTTGCGGGACTGTTCGAAAGAGATGCCGCGGCCCTGGAACACAAAGGGCAAAGGAAGGAACATGGATGGGTTTTAGTCAGTACAAGTCTGACACTCCCTCCTGCTCAGCCCAGAGCGGGAGGGGTTATTTGATGATTTCCCATCGGTAAAAAAAAAAGGCCGCGCCTAATAAGGCTAGCTAAGATAGCAAAACATTGCAGATGAATTGCCACCCCTTGGACAATACTGAAATTACTCAATTGCCTATAGTTACACATGGTACTATCATTTGCCTTGCCCTTTCCTGACAAGTTTGGGCTCCACTTCCAGTTTTACTAGATGCAGCTGATAAACAGTATTTTGCGACTGCTTTTTCGACCTCCACAACCTAATTGCATTGCACTTGGGAGACTGGTTGTCAGACTTTCGGGCTACTGATTATCCGTATACACTCTCAAATATTTTTTGAATACCAGCCGGAATCAACGGCTTTAGTCGCTTGTTCAAAAAAGGCTGAGAATTAATACTTTATTAACGTCAAAAATGATATAAGACAGTCTTCCAAAACCGCCGGATTTCGCCACTTCCCAGCTTTTTTAGTTAGGGAGAAAAAGTAGCGGAGCACACTCCCCCGCATTTCGGAGACTTGCAGGGGTTTCACTATGCAACGGATGCTCACTCATCCAGGGACCTACCTCGGCAAGCTTCCTTCGAACGACCCGTGAGGCAGTAACTCACGAGCTCCTATTAAAAAGCTTTTATGGGTTATCAATATCATCAGCTGGACATAGGCCTCTCCAATTGCACGCCACTGAGCTCGATTCTCTTCAGCCAGCTGCTACCAGCCACCCTGCGTAGAACGTCACACCACCTAGCCTGAGGGGGTCTCACCTTACACTTGTCGATTCGCTGTCAACACTCAAGAACACGTCTACCCCTTTACGGGTGAATATACTTAAATATAGGTCTAGCAAAGGCTTAGAACTCGAGAACTAGTCCGATTCCAAGAGTGTAACATGCAAATATCGATCGACATTCTATTTAAGTCTACATTATATTAGTCTCGCCCTGAAATCAGGTCGATCTAGTATTACTTCCATATATCGGCATTCAGTGGAAATTGAATATCGAAAGACCTTTGGTTTTAGATGGACGATAGTTTTTGTTTTTTTTCGCGGCTTATCGTGGTTTTCTGTTCTGAGGTACATAGGGATCACACCGACATTAACTCCAAGCTGTTACTTAGAAGCTGGACCTGTCATCATCATTTGCGTAGTCTTTTCCCAAATATATTAGGGTCGGCTTCCAGTCTAACCGGATGCAGCTGAATATTACATGAAGCTACTGCCTATCTGACCTCCACAACCCAATTAATACTGGGCAATACGGTAATACGATACCCCTTGGTAAGACTGGTTGCCAGACTATCGGGCCACTTGACTGCCAAGGATCTACAACCGCTAGCCGGGATCACGTGCTTTCCGAGGCACGGAGGAAACTCGGTATGTCCATTACATACCGGGTGGTCACACATCCGCAGACCAATTTAGGCAAGCGTGGCTTAAACTGAAGATCGACTTGAGCCGCTGTTGTTATTTAACCACCATGTCCTCTCCTAGTGGACTAGGGCATGCGCAACCCTATTTCGGTCCCTTAGTGACACCCGGGAAAAACCGGATTTCTATGGGACCGAAACCCGGTTCCGCATGCCTTAATGGACATCTTCTTTCGGCTGAAATGTTTTCATTCACCGTCTTGAACGCATTGGTGATGGTGTAGATTACACAGAGTCAAGCTCGTGGCTGGGTTTAAACCTATGCTCTAAGAACTTGTAAGTCACGGCCGTTTCTACCAGGCCACCACTGCTTCTACTATTTATCATTTAACGGAAGAACTTCAAACAGCAGCTAGCAACCACTTCACCAATCATCATCAAATGGCCTTTTATCAACCGTGTCGGGATCAGCTTCCAGTCTAACTGGAAGCAGAAATACCTGTAATTTGAATGAAGCGACTGCCTGTCTAGTCTTCACAACTGGGTAACACGATACTCCTTGGAAAGACTGATAGCCAGACATTCTGGTCTCTCTACCGTAACGACTAACGGCTTAACCTGCTTTTCGAGGCAAGGAGGGGTCTGGATATGTAATAGATGGCTGTAGCGAAAGGACAATCTTTGTAAGAGGTAAGCCGGAGTACATATCTTTTATGTGCTTTTATTATTTGTCTATAAAATACTGTAGGTACGGTAGAAATCGAGTTGTATGGAACTTTCTTCACTGGTAGATGGTCACCCGTCCAAGAAGAGACTTCGGCAAGCATTGATGCTGCGTTGCGGCTTGTGGGTAAATAGTAACTATTTACCCACAAGCCCGTCTATGAGCTCTCTCTATTTCTCTCTCTTCAAAAGAGCTCGTCTACTGGCCTAACTAATTTTATAAATGCGAAAGTAAGTTTGTTTGTTACCATTTCACGCCTAAACCACTGAACCGATCATCCTGAAATTTTGCATATACGTTGTCAGGTGTACAGAAACGGACATAGAGTTTAGGACCTTTCATTCCGGAAAAAAGTACTATAACTACTAAAGTATTAAATGGCGCCACGTGGCTTTCGAATCATGATTGAATTATATTACTAAAAGCAGAGGTACAACCCGAATTGATTATCAAATTCTAAATTAACGCGAGTGAAGCCGCGGGCAAAAGCTTGTCTTTAAAGATCAAGTTTGTAAGTTTGGATTATTTGCCGAATAATCAGCCTCGTCTTCGGCCAGATATCGACCTTTGGTCCTACACTAGTGCCCATTTAAAATGCATGTACATGCAACCAAGCCATAGCGTTGTAACTAAGGGGCCTAAAGTGCTGCATAATTTATACCTAAATATTCGTGTATATAAGTACAATGGCTGACGTTTGTGGCTAGACTTTAATTTCAATAATATTAGGAATTAATTTTAAAGGCCAAAATCAACTATTTGAGGTAATGATTGCAAGTGTGGTGATCATAGGACTAACATAACATGACGCCAGTTATCCGCAAAGGGTTACGCAGAGGTGTACTTAACAGTATACCTCATTTCGGCAGTTATATTAAGTTCCATGTAATAGAAAGTAAGTTAAAATCATTTTTGATAGAAAAGTGCTACTACACCCTTGATGAGTTTCTCTGTGACACATAAAACTAGACTATAATTATACATATACTTACTTACTATTTTAATTAACATTATATTTTTATTTTTGACATTTGTATGAGGATTAGTAATATTTTTAATTTGGCATTATTATTTTAGATTATTATTTTGTAATGGATAAATCTGATTTAATTTGTTTTTCTTTATTTGACATTTATCATTTGATAATGTTACTATTATTGTAACAGTGGAATCTTAATTTGTTTTATAATTTGCTATTTAACATAATATATTATTGGAAATTGGAATTGCAAATGTTTTTCTTTTAATTCATTTATTTGGTTACTGATTTCTATTGTAATTCTTTTAATTTTATAATTTATTGTAAAATTTCGATATAACAACACGTAAAAAAAAAGGAAAAAAAAAGAAAGAATAAGAAGACCTGGGAATCTAACCCAGGACCACATGCTCAGCAGTGGTGCTTGCGACCACTAGACACTTGAAACAACAGTAATCATGAAAACCTTTAAGCTCTTACAAATAGATGGAAGAATGTAGGTGCAGAACAGGGGGCCTAAAATGGAAGCTTTATAAAGTGCCCATTTTAGGCCCCCCTGGTTGTCTGGGCAGAAATCACATACATCTTTAGGTCAGCCAATTGTTCATTTGAGAGCAGTGATCCAACATTGCTCTCAAAAAATAACACAAAAACAGAGGTAGACCAAAGAAACGAAGGACGTACTGTGTGAAGGATGATATGGCTAGAAAGGAGGTGACTGCTGAGATGACGAGTAACAGAGAAGTATGGGATAAGAAAATATGCTGCGCAGACCACAAATAGATTGGGATATGGGCAGGAGAATGATGATGATGAAGATAAAAAACATAAATGTTGCCAATGGGCAAGTCATCATCTAGATTAAAAAGACATGCAATTTCCACCAACAAGCACTGGTCCCTAGTGGTGGATTACACCAATTGGGGATCACAAGTGACTTACACATAGCTAGCATAATGTGGGTGTACTATTAGGTATGCTTCTGCCTAACTCTTAGGGGATATCAGGCAAGTCTTATCTTCATCACCCGTTCATTAGATTGCATTAGATCCCAGGTTGGCCACCGTAGAAATAAATTGGCCAAATGGGGTATCATCGATGCCAGTGTGGACAGTGTGTCTCCTGTCTTGCCCATCCTGCACAGCCTGCACTTTCTAGGACTTAAACAAAGCCAACAAAAGAGCTGCGCAGGTGGCTATATAGCCATGAACATAAAAGTTAAGCTTGTTAACTTGTTCTCCTGTCTTAAACACTAGAAAGTGGATAAAGTTGGCATTTGTTGGGACCGTTTTAAGTATTTTTTAATTCAAAAAGTGCTGCATAAGTATAATCAGCCTATAATGTTCCCAGGGTTCTAGGACAGGCTGGTTTCCTCACTATGTTTTCATTCACCATTTTGAGAGCAATGGTGAAGAAATAAATACACAAAGTAATGCACCTGCTTGGGTTTGGGGTCGCTACCACTGGGCCACCGCTGCTCTCCCGAGAAGTACTGATTGTCAAACTAATTTGAATAAATTACTTTTTATACATATTTGTCAGGTTGAGTTTCAGTTTGCTATGCTAGCCATCTAAGACTAGTTTCTGTAGCATTTTCAATATTTTTTTATGAATAAACAAAGATAATTTAATACCACTCTTGAGGAACCGAGAGTTAATAAGCAGCAAAAGTTAACAAAAATATTCCGAAGTAGTTACCGATTCATTGTGCTATGTGTATAAAACCTGAACTGTATTTAAAATTATGATAATAATATGTAAGACATTTAAAAAATATATTAAAGCTCACAGATAAACATTATTCCAAAATTTATTATAATAAAGAAGAATATAACTTAAACACATATTAAATCACTAAAAAAGTTAGCACTACTATTCCTTTGTTTTATTTATGAATGAATCTATGAAGGCGAGCGTGTTTTGTTTTGTCACGAAGTAATTTGAATCGAAAGACACAGTAGAGCTACGAAAAACAATGAATATTGAACAATATGATATGGGTATGCACTTAGAATTCATTATGAATGTCTTTAAATGGGTCAAAAATTTAGATGGTGGATTAAAAATGATAAATAAGATATTTAATATTATTTTTGAATGTTTTCTCACCTTCTACATCAAAGCAGGGGTCTTGGGATGCTTCCTCCAGGATCGAGATCACATAACTCAGAACAATATCGTCGATGAGATTTAAATTCGCACTCGGGATGTGTTTGACGATAAACTGAAATAAACCCTCCTTGACCTGACCCTTTTGTTGGCGTATAGCACTCATTTTGATCTAAAACACCTTATTTTTCAGAAAAACAATACTAGAATGTAAAGTATATTCAGAAGGATCGTTACGGGTGGCTACACAGCGTTAAAGTAGGTTTAATGTCCACCAAAACTGCCCCGATTAAGCTATAACACGGTCTTTTTGTGTCTATGAGACAAAAAAAAATGTTTGATGAAAATTGCAGCTGTATTTTCACGGGGAAAATCTGGGATAGAACTGCGAAAATCAATACAAATGCAAGTTTTTTTTTATAAACAACTTTTTGTAGTTTTAAGGACGGGCACAAGCTGATGTTCATACAGCCAATGTTAGTTGTCATTTCTTTTATATATTTTTTCTTTATATTGGTTTTGTAAAACTAGATTAGATCATTTTACTAGTATTATTTCTAAATTAGTTTTCTTAATACCGTATTTGAGGATTAGATGATAATTTTAAATAAACTTACCAAAATCCATCTTAGTGACAGCTACAATTTCCGAACGAAGCATCTGTCACTGTCACTTGAATGAAACCAAAATGTGGCGGGAAATATTTGAGCTTGAGGACGTGTAGAGGCGGGATGTTTCGAACGATTTGTATAAAATCATTTTATATCTACAAGTTCGTTGAAAACCTACTTTAATTTTTTGGTCATTTTACGAAATACAAAAGTTAAGCGTACTTCATACATCTAACACCATTTATATCGCAATTTAAGTTGAACTTTTTAAGGGGAATCAATAAAATAATGGAAATAAGTTTTGAAATATTCGTTTGTGCACATAGGTTTATCCTCTTCAGCAAATCTCACAATCAAACTAAGGTTTGCTGTAAGAAAACCTAATTCTGGGTTAAGCTCGCCGTTGACATAAGTTAAATATTGTAATTTTGTGTGCGCTACTTTTATAGTTTGTGAGTTTCTGTGCAATAAAGAATAATAATAAAAATAATGGGGTTACGGAAAAAAAAACAACACTTTTTGAAAGTAATTTAGGTTTTTCAATTAAAATTATTAATTATATTTAATTGTATCCGCTCAAATTTTATCCTAACGACTGATTACCACAAAGCCGTTTTTGTCTTTTTTTTAACCCTTTTATGTGTCCCACTGCTGGGCAAAGACCTCCCCCTTCACCTTCCAAACATCTCTATCCTGTGCAATATCTGGCGATGTTCGTCCCAAACAAACAAATACAAATCGTCACACCACCTTCGCCGCAGCCTACTTCGACTATTATGTTGCGCTCCATTGCCCGTTTTCGCGTTTTCAGTTTGGACTTTTTTGTCGCTCGGTGGACAGACTTCCGGCGTGATCTCATGGCGACATGGAGAGAGCGACTGTCGCAACTCCGTGCAGGGCACGCCACAATCGTGGCGATAAGTGGTCTTTGAGGAGTGGCTTGAGAGGCGCCACGGCACAATTCATGGTCCGAAGCGAGACGGAAAGGGACGTCGTCGCCTCCTTCTGCGAAGCAGTCATGCTAGCGAAGGAGGCGGCGGAACGTGAGAGGGAGAGAACCTCACGTCCCAGCCGCCGCGGGAGATGCACCAGGCTTTGGTGCCGGCCACCGTAGGCGCGGGCCTGTGGACGGTGAGCTATGGGCTAGCCGTCCGTCCGTCTTATGACAACAGGCCGGGCCGTGTCGACGGCGAGTTCGAGTTCCACGCGCGCCTCAAAGAGATATCAGCAAAAGGGCCGATGCCTGCCGGGACTGCGGGACTGTTCGAAAGAGATACCGTGGCCCCGGAACACAAAGAAAGAAAGAAAAAAAGAAATAGAAAAAATGTTTATTTGTCGCATTTACATGACGTGCGTACAAGAAATAAATTAACAATAATCATTTAACACATAAACACACAAAACACTCACAAAGGGCGATGAAGGAACATGGATGGGTTTTAGTCAGTAAAAGTCTGACACTCCCTCCTGCTCCGCCCAGAGCGGGAGGAGTCATTTGATGATATCCCATAAAAAAAAAAACAAAAAAAGACTAAGTAGGACGGGCAGGATGCACATGTCGATGAGTTTTCTTTTCAGCTTTCTTGGAAGGCCTCCGTTCATGTGTTCTAGCCCAGAAGGACTTCCAAGCATTTTGAACTAGTCCTTCGGCCCAAGTATGTATTAAGGTAGGTACTCATCGACATATTGCAACACATGCCTACTGCGACCCTACGTTTTGTACTATTGCTCATGACCTGGCTTTTGGATCTGTTCATAGAAAGTCCAACCTCAAGACTTGCTGTGCTCATATCTTGGAGCATAAAATCATCAGCAAATAATACAACCCTTTATGTTACCCCATTAAATGAACTCGCCATTTCAATCGCAATTTCGGAGGCATTTCAACTATTTATGGGAAATAATTAAAGACGTCATCGTCTCAAAAATAAAACAAGACTTTTTGAAATTAATATATTTCAATTAAAATGTTAAAATATAACGAACAATCATTTATTCGCTCAACTTTTACCCTAAAAATGACTGATTAACACAACGCCGATTTTCACAACTACAATTTTATATTTATTTTATTTTACAGTTTAACAATAATTATTTGGAATCACAATGGGAACGTTTTGGCACAGTTTTATCATAATAAATATAATTATGAAACACAATGTTGAGTAATAAACAAATTAAAAAGGCCGTATAGTCTTTTCTTGATCTAATTGTTTTTTTGCGTGACAGTCCATATAGCTAGCTTGTCATCCAAAAACTTTGCTGAAATGCCGAAACTTCAGCTAATCTGACCACAGTGATAAAATCTAATGTAACCTTAGAAAGAACTTTATTTCAGTCTTCAGAAAAGAGTTTTTACGCGGGGATGGGCAATACAGCAAACATATGTTTATACTCAATAATTAGGTTTAGTGCAGTGCAATAAATATGCAAAAAAAACTACGACTCACGACCTTTTCAAAAAAAGAACACACAAGCGCAAAGAGTTTATACAACGAATATTGTGAAACAATTTTTGGTACATATTCCACGAGACAAATACTTAATGCTACTTACGAAATAAATAAAATTGTAAATTCTAATAAATAGAGTGCAATCTATCTACTTTTAGCTAGTTTAGTGTGAAAGTTTTAGTTCTTAGAACGTTATACAGTATAGACTTAGTTTTTTAACGAAATATATTCCTTTGATAGTTTTCTTTTTGTTACTTGTTGTCAGTGGAAATCTATGGTATCTTAAACGGATAAGTCAGTTAAGTGCACTGTGGCTAAAGTTAGTTGTGCTCTTTGGTTTCTGTGCATGTGCAAAATGGCTAGCTTATTAATTTTAGCTTTTGTTCTGAGATAAATGGGTCTTTTTCGAATTATGTTATAATTTGTATGATTATGTATAACATACTTTACCACCAAAAACAAGTGACTAAACAAGATTACTATAATCATCGACTTTTCCTTGTGGATTTTATTTTTAAATATGAATCTCCTAATGAAATTTCGCTTGATGTTTAAAATATAACAAATATTATTTCATAGTTTAAGTAAAACATTTTTCAGAGGCAGGTATTAACAAGTAGTAGGTACTTTTTGCTCCTGTGCAGAGAGGCTCACGTTTTTTTTATTTACTGCACTAAATTCGTCTATGGACGATGTAGGTATAGGTAGCGCGAGCCATAGTGCACAGGACATAGTGCAGGTTCATATTTTAGTTAGAGACAAGATAAATACAATAATATTATATTTTTATTACAATAATATAATCTTTTTATAAATATTTCAGTAAGTGTTACCAAGATTTTATGAAAGCTGGATTTATACAAATCTATTTAAATCCAACATAATTTGTTTTTTTTTCGAAAGTTTCGTAACAGAGCTTTTTTTAATTCATATTTGACGGATTCAAGAAGCAGCTATTGGCATTTTATTTTCAATATTTTTACATGGAAACTACTGGAAATATTCTGGCATACATTTTGTTTGAAGGGCATAACTAGACCGTATTTTCTTATACGTTCTTCTAATAAAGCATTTCATTAGTTAGAAGTCTGTTACGAGATTTCCAAAAAAACTAGCTAGACTGACTTATTTAGACTCGCCTTCAATAATACCTAACTAAAATTTAATTCCTATCTATCTAAATGCGCTTGTATAAAGATGGAATACATTTATTTACAAGATTTTAATTACCTATCACGCTTGCGGACTTTTCCTAGCTAAATTATTTAGATCTTTCAGATAATGTACTTATGATTGCCCTGAAATGTTATCTCAGCTTTCACTTAAATTCAAAACTCGATCCTTTGCTCAACTTTTTAATACTAGAGCGACATCTACATCTAGTTCGACTTCCGGTCCGGTAAGACTGGCAGTCAGAGTTTCAGATTTCTGTCTGACCTTAACAACTGTCGAAGATATTTAAATGACAGCTTTTGTAGCTGGTTACCCATCCAGAAATCGTCCTCGTCAAACGTTGCTTAACCTTAAAGTTCGATCGGCAAAATCCTACAAATGTATTCCATCTTAAACGTAATGCTTGTTCTATGTGCCCTAATCAAAATATTAGTCTAAATCAGTTTTTCTAGCTAAAATATAAGATATAGCTGTAAGGACGAAGTGAGGTTTAGTATTAGTTCAGTGTTTTATAAGTAGAAATATTTGTTGAAGTATTAAGATTGATATAATCGTAAATTCATTACAAAAAAAGAAATGCCCAGGACCTTTTAACTTTTTTGTAATTTGTCTGAATAAATTTTGATATGGGCAGGAGAATGATGGAAATGCCTGCCTGAGTCTGACTCCACGACCTGGTTACACTAGGCCACCACTGCTCCTATAATGGGTAGAAAAGTACCCCTACCGGACCCCCGTACTATTCAATGCATCCATCAGCACAATGTTTTGAGTGCTTTACAGTGAGTCCTACCGTAAAAAGTGATTTTTTAAACAAAAAAAAAGTCGTTTCGCAGCAATAATTTTTTCGTACAGTTACTTAGTTTGATGTACAGAATGCTTGGTTGACGGCTTCGCGAAGGTGCCGTTTTTTAGCTTTATGATTTTATGAATCTTAATGCTTCCACAAACGGCAAGTATACATAGCATAGGTACAGACGCCAGCACATCAAGCTAAGTACCTACTACAATCTATCAAATTTCTTAAATAGATTTTCAACTATTTCGCTTTATGGTTTTTATATTTTTTCGAAAATTTGTCAGTTCCGGGTAGCTTCATGTGCTGGCGTCCGTACATCAGAAACACAACATTAGTTATAAATCTTATAATAAGTAACGATGATAGACTTTGGACTATTATTGGATATATTTAAAACTTTCTCTATACGTTTGCTTACCTAGTTAACAGTGTTTAATTTCTGAGGGAGAGTGGAAAAAGTAAGGATTAGGTTTTTTTCTTATGTTTGATCTAAATGCAAAGCCGAGGTTAACAACCAATATAGGTAATGACCGTTTACACCACAACTCACCGAGGGCGAATTTTAGTAGTGAAACTGAAGGCGTTGAGCAAAATATCTACCCCATTTAATAACTGTTAGTGTCATCGATAGTGTACCACATTTGCACTGATACAAACAATAAACACATTTAGAAGACGTTTACACCAGATTTTTACTGGTCAGCACAGTATTGTACAGGTCGCACTAACCGTCTCAACTATATAATCAATGAACCCATCTAGCTAAAGCTACTTTATTAACTTGAGCACGTTACCGTATTTATGTCTACAAATGTTAGAATGTGGTACGAGAGAACTTGTATCCAATACTTGCGATGAGTCGCCTTCTCCACTCTTCAGATCCGGCTCGAAGGACCAATAAAGTGTAAATAACCGTTGTTAAATTTAATTACTCCGGGCACTCCATTGGTTGACCTTATTGTTTTTTTATTGTACTTATTTCGTATTATTATGTAGTTTATTTGGTATTATTATTGCTGTACCTAAAACTGTTTTACGTCCCTCACGTCACTATCTCAGATCCAGTTGAAAACCAGCATCGGGCGCTAGTTTTCAGGCATTTTGCTGAACTGGGCCTATCTGGCGCAGCCGTTTTTTTTGTTTATCTTGTGTGTACTTGTGGCATGTGCCAAATAAATACGTTTTCTTTCTTTCTTTCACTGATAGCTCTTGAACGGGTTTAGGTATGTTGTTCGGTGAAATTCAATGCGTTTAACGCCAAATACATTTAAAACCTCATTCTATCTCTAACGTCTTCATACGATTGATTGTAATAGAAATATGTTTAAAATTCGTAATTACTTGTGGTATATACATGCAGGCTTCAGAACGTAGCTTCGTTACATGGTTCATATAATTATAAAATTTTTCAGGATTTTCGGTATTCATAACTTAAAGTTTTCAATAATGTAGACTAGGTATCTACTGAAATCCGTCTTAAATCTTTTTGGAAACCTTGTGCGTAACACATTACTTTTCCCACTCCTACCCTTACATTTATTTGATGTGCCCGATAAACCAGTGCGTCTACAATACTGTTTAGTAATGGTCTTTAAATTTATGTTTTATGCTTAATTGACGATTAGAAATTTTGCAGTTAATAATGGTTTAGAATATGTTACATTCCAGATTTAGTAATTTAATGTTGATTTATTTTATTATGCTTACGGTTTTGAACCCCGATGGCTTTATCTAGTTGTCACTTATCTTTCGAGTTCGCGCCAAAAAATACGATACCTACGTCACTTAGTTCGTACGTTAATGTTTAGACGTCACCACATTAAGTTAAATATACTTGTTGCTTAACTATTAAATACGTTTATAAAAGAATTAGATTACACGTTCACGGGCGTTGAAAAACAGGGTGAATTACGATAGCAAAATTATAAAAAATGTGTAGCCATCTTTCTTTCTGTCCTTCGGGATTCATTTAATGACATTTATTTATTTATATATAATTAAATATATCGCCGTAAGACTTAGAAATATACAACTACATACTATAACGTAGTATATAAACAGCAACGTATATCCTTGCTATACAAGCGTATATATTCCTTCTAAAAAAGTATAGGTAATCACAATATTTTTGATGTCAGTCTGTATGTCAAATTGCTTCACTCGGGAAATATAATTTTTGGGTAAAATAAATATTACGTTATTTTCTTTTCAAGTGTTGAACTCCAAATTGATTGTAGGTATTGATTATCTATCATAAATATGAGTGCAAAAAATATAACTGTTTGATTTACTTCGATCAATTTCAATGTAATATTTAATTTCGGCAAATCTTTATATTTTTCTGATCCATTTCGTTTACACAGAGATATGATTAATTATTTTTTAAACCTTATTAAGACATTGTTACAATAGTAATAAGTGTGACATTTGTAGAATCCTTCTTTTTAATTTTATTCAAGAAAAGATAAAATGTTTTGGTATCACCTCCGAATCGACCCAATATTTAAGAAATACACATACAGACCGACCGTTAATAATAATTATTACGATACCAAAACCCGTATTTGTACCTAATGATAAATAAATCCTCATAATTCGTACAAAAAGAAACGACCCCCATCTTTAATAAAGCGTATTTTCAAAGGATTCAATATCCTAAATACACAAGCTATAGTACCTAGTTATTTTCTAGCTTTTTTCCCTTGATTTTTTTCACTCACTTTTCGTTTTCCTGAGTCTGTGTTTAGCCATAGACAAATAAATAATTTTTCGTACAGAATATTCGGCTTTCAACGCATACGCCCAGATTTGTTTCTTTACGACTTATTATTTTATTTTTGTAAGATTTAGTTTTGCTCCATTTTAATGTGATAAAACGTATTAATAAATAAGCGTAATAATATGTTTCTCATTGCGTGCAAATGAGAATATCACTCGACTCACAGTTCTTTCAATCAAAGTTTTTATTAAAAGCAGATTTTATATAAATTAAGGTGAAATTGCTTTACATTTTACTCAAGTCTTTTCTGTGACATCTCTCAATTAATGTACAGACTTCCAAACATTACAATATACATAGAATTACAATAAGGATATGGACATTCGTTCATTATAATCATTCCTTGCATTTGCTTCATTCACTTGCGTTCTTTTCATTCAAAATATTATTTTTTACAACATTCTTCTGTGGTTTCACAATGTGGTTTTTAAAAGCACAAAATATTTCTGTATTGCTTAAATAGGAGATTTTTAACGTTAGTTCAATAACCACATAATAAAACCACGCTTTAAATTATTTAATATTAACAGTAATATAATCTTTAGACATCAATATTTTTTTATTGCACCGAAAACGACAATATTCTACTTATTCCGCTTCACATAGCGAACGTGATGTTCATAGAATTTTAATTCAATATAATTAATAGTAAATTTTCGTTCACTTTTCTATAATAATATTTTTTAAATATTTGTGTAAGTGCAGAGTTTTACGCAACTCAATAAAGTATTGACACTAATCAGATAGGTTTTCTGTGTCTATAACTTATGCTCTGACTCCTACAGAATAATCGCAGTATGTTTATTTGTTGTATGTAATATCACGATATGAACCTAAATAAGTGCCACGTGCCATTAAAAATGAGGTTTTTTTATGCTTCCGCTGCATTTGAATTATTAAGTTTAAGCATTAATAAAGGGATTTAAAAAATTATAATTTTTTTTATTTTATTTTTTATTAATGAAAATTATACTGTAATTTCTGTTTCCCAGGTTTCACAGACCTTTTGCACATACCTGTGCAACGTGACACTTCACCAGCACGTGGCGAACTGTCACAGTTTTTTTTTTAAACAGAATTTTTTGTATATTGTGATTTTTTCAATAAAATGTCAAAGCTTAAATTATACGCACCTCTTTGCCTGTATTCTGACAGTAAAAAGCAGAGATACTTGACAGACCAGATTTCAGTGCTGCCACATTATTATAACACTGATACAATTGTAAATCAGATAAATAAATTAAACGCTAGATGTTGCCTGTTGACTGCTGTGATCCGATATGATGGAGTTTAGATCCGATTCCCGAAGCGTTGGTGGTGTTCCGAATGGGAAATCCTGAAAAACACAAATGAAGGATTTTATTTATCGTCAGGGAGTAATTACATTGGTGAACATTTAGAAGTCGGCTGTTGAACTTTTGCTGGAAGAAAAATGTTGGTGACTTTGTTTGTTTCATAAGTTATTTTAGACGTTTTTTAATGTTTTGTCGAAGTCGTTTTTTTTTTTGCTTTTTTTATATAAATGCTTTTTATTTGTAGAAAGACCACACAAATTCTTGTCATGAATCAATTTTACATTATAACTAGAAGACATTGAACGCGACAATATAAGAACCACCATGTAAACATTTTACAAGAAGAAAAAAAAAACAAACTATTGAACCGATTTTGATGAAACTATGGGACCAATCGAAAAATACGGTTCATATATGACGGAGTGATGTGACGAGGTAACAAATAAAAAAAATACAACCGAATTGAGAACCTCCTCCTTTTTTTGAAGTCGGTTACAAACAAGATGGCGGCGTTGGTTTTAACCATGGACACGCGTCAGAAGGACTATTTTAGTAACAATTGAGATGCAAACAATCCTGCATGTCTCTTTTGGCGCTTGAATGACATATCAGAAAACTGCTGTTGGTAAGCATTTGAGAAATTGTTTCGTGAAAATGTATAAAAAACAAGATCACATCAGGTCAGGTCTCGTATTACCCAGTACTAACTGGGTTGTGGAGGTCAGATAGGCAGTCGCTCCATGTAAAATACTGGTATTCAGCTGCATCCAGTTACACTGGAAGCCAGCTAGGCAGATGATATGTTTAAAAAAAAACAAGATGGCGTCGTTCACTCCGACTTTTTCCACATGACAAAAGATCAAAGTGCGGGAAACTATTTCATACAGATCTCCACTACTACTAATAGTCTGTTGATAGCAATACCTGTGTAAACGTCCAGATCGGCAGTCGCTCCATGTATAATACTAGTATTCAGCTGCATCCGGCTAGACTGGAACGAAGTTCGGGAAAGGCTGAGCAGATGATGATCTTTTTTAGTACCTGTGTGGGCAAAGTCCTGGGCGCAGGAGGTGCGGGGGGCGGGGCTCGCGGGGCGCGCGGGGAGGCGCACTCGGCGCAGTCCACCCCGCTCTGACTGCGGGTCGAGCGACGCGACCAGGACTCCGGCATGCAGCTGGAAACAGGAGATATTCTTATATCATTAGGAGACAGGTGGACCATATCCTAGGAAATTGTTATATTTTATATCCCAGTGGTCTTAGCACGAACGTGTGAAAGTACCGTAAATTCGAAAGAACGAGGCACAACTCAAATATAGTCAGTCGTGCTTTGCCTAATTCAGAGGTGTTTTATGATTAGTTGGTAAAAATTCGCTGGGGCGTTGGATATCCATCGAAATTTTTGTTTATTTTCCAGATACAAAAACACAACGCGGTTTAGATGAACCCCATTCAAAAACCAGTGTCATTATTTCACAGCAAATATAGACACTGAGCCATTGAACTTGTTGTTTGCGCCTATCTGTATTTTGTTAAATAGCCATATTTATTCGAAAACAGTAATACATACGCATGATGCACAATATGCGCGCACGGCAGCGAGGCGAGGGGCGAAGGCCTATCGGCGAGGGGCTCCCGGCAGCGCGCGCACGCGGGCGCCACCCACGCCGCCGCCGCGCGCTTCTGGCGCGCCGCCCCCTCGTTGTCGCCCAGACCCGTGTAGATCTCGGCCAGGCGGAGCCGCACGCGACGGACTAGCATCTTAGAAGGGAAGATCGTCATAATCATAATACGCCCCTCACGGACATTGCCACATCGACTGATCCTGGGTGGAATTATCAGGACCGCCGGTCGTTGAGCTTCCAGTGGATTCCCACAACCCAAATAGGAACTACGTGCAGGTCGTGACTTCACCAAGATTATGTCTGGACTTCAAAAAGACTATTCAATTAAAATTAAAAATTCATATGATGATGATGTCATTTACCATATGATGTCATGCAAATCCTGAATCGCGTAATGAAAGTTTTATACAGCCCGACAAACCGTCTAGTTGCAGGATCCTCTCTTTTCTATGAAGGATAAGTAACTTCAACTATGTTCCACCTCCTATCCTGCCCTCTGTGAGTGAAGAAGGAGACCTCTGCGCTACCACCACCGCCGAAATATTTAAAATACTGTCGTGGAGCAACACGAAGAAGATAAAAATCTTACCTTAGCCCCAACAGAAGTAGCTACTTCCAGCAGCCGTGTATTGAACTCCAAAGGTCTACAGTTACAGATCCTGCCCTGTAGCCGAAGCGCTTCCAGACAACGCGCGGCTCCATCCATGGCTTCCATTTGAGCGAGACGGTCGCCTAAAGCTTGGCCCGCTCCCATTGCTACTTCGTAGTGTCTGTTGAGGGGAGGAAGAAGTAAGTGGCAGTAAAGGAAAACTAAAGTTAACAAAAATACTTAACAACTCATTATAGCCACAAAGTCAGTTTGTGGCTTGAGATTTTGAATCGAATAATGCTGAGTACCTTGAATCTTTCGTTGAGTCTCTACGCATCGCAATTCGCAATCGACAAACAATGAAGTTCAAGGATACGCTATCCTTGAACTCCATGTCTCAAGTCAACTCCATTATGCAATAGCATAATGAGCCTAAAACGCTGGGACATAGGTAAGTGGGCTGTTGGTACCTGCCACATGCCTTAGAGTTTTCTATTCTAGGACATGCCGTTTCCTCATGATGTATTCCTTCATCGTTGTCAAAGCAATGGTGATGGAATAAGTAACATAAAGTCTGCCTGCTTGGATGGACTACGGCTCATAAGTCGGTGCCCTACCACTGACCAAATGAAGGATGTTGGCGCCCATTGTGGGCCCAAGTGTCCCACGTTGGGCGCCAATAACAAGTGAGTATAGTAAGATGTAGGGACATTCGCCGCGACACTACGTTTCTATACAAAATTAAGTTTTCATTGTTTAAATGTGGTGATCCAGGTTATACTCGAATGTCTTTGTGTATATTGCATAACCAGCCTATAATGTTCTCACTGCTGGGACACAAACTTCTTCTCCGTGCGGGGCAGTGGGTTGTAATCGGGCCCAGCGTAGGTTGTGTGTGTATGTTTTCAAATTTTTGGTTCTAGGCTATGTCGGTTTCCTCACGATGTTTTCCCTACACCGTTTGGAGTGACGCGGTAATGAAATAAATTACACAGAGGAATACGTCTGCCTGATTTCAAACTCACGACCTACAACATAAAAGTTGTGGACGTTAACACTGGGCCACCATCGTTCCCCGACAGTGAAGTTATATTCTAAAAGTTAAGTAACAAAATATAGATGTTGGCGCCCAACTGGGTCCCAGTCGCACGGTGGGTGCCAATAGTGGGAATGAAGAAAACATTTTATTTTCGAATCTAATTAGTATTAATATCGTTCAAAACACAAAAAATGTTAGCCTTATCAAATATGTGATACTTAAATATGGCCTGAATACTAGGTTATTGCAATTTAAAACCTAGGGACATACCTTAACGCTTTGCCAATATCACATTTCCTTCTATACACGTCGCCTGCGATGCGCACTGCGCGCGCGTAGCATCCCTGATCTCCCGCCACTGCTGCTAGTCGTAACGCTTCCTGCAAAAATTGACAAAAATGTGACTTAAGGACTGTTGCTACGTGTGATTGGTTAAAATTGCATCTCAGTCGTCTTCTCCTGTCACTGGCATGAACATACCTACAGGGTAAAGATAACCGACGAAAAATTTCTGTCAGTTAAGAATGATGTACTGAATGCCGTTTTTGTGTCGGTGACCCTTCTACCTTTTATTCTATATTTTGTGGGCCTAGATCTTCGCCACTTCGAAGGGATCATCGGTGACAGCGAAGAAGACTTGCCTGAATGTTTTGGGGCTCACAGGGCTTCATATGACTATGATACACTTCTCAGTCTTTTCTTCTCTATCGTGTGGTTAGTGCCTAAACTGGTGTCAGAGTTTTTAGGCCGCCCATGGGCCTCTGACTTGGCTTTACAAGCCGTCGAGAAATATCTCTGAGGCATGCAGGTTTCCTCACGATGTCGGTGTGAGGACTTCTCAATTATAATTGGAGTGGGTCATACTGGTTTCTTATGGTGATGATCGTAATAATGAGTGGTTAAAAGGTTCTTTTTTAAGGGTTCCTCATCATCATCATCATTTCAGCCGAAAGACGTCCACTGCTGGACATAGGTCTCTCCCAAGTGTCGCCACACTGACCGGTCTCGTGCGACTCGCATCCAGCAGATCCCCGCAACCTTCACCAGGTCATCGGTCCACCTAGTGGGAGGCCTTCCAACACAACGTCTTCCGGTTCGCGCTTGCGGTCGCATAGCGGCAACAGAAATACACATTCTGTGCAAATTGCAACTGTCACCTATTATGGATCATGAGATACAGCCCGCTGACAATCAGACGGACGGAGAGACAGCAAAGGCTTAGAAACACAGACCCGTTGGTTTCTCTTCGCGTAAAGAACCCTTACCCGAAGGGAAACCAACCAGTATCTCATGATCCGTAATAGCTAGGTGACAGTTGAAAGTTGTACAAAATGTGTATTTCTGTTGCCGCTATAACAACAAATAATAAAAATAAATTAAAAACTCAGTACCACGGTTGTACTGAACCCGTCATGCGCAAGTCCGACTCGCACTTAGCCGTTTTTTTTAATAACCACTTTTGTCAAGCGAACTTAGTGTTGATGTTAAATTCAGCTAATCTTGAACATTGGCTATGGAATACCAGGTTATTTAAAAAAAAAAAACAAAAGCAAAATAGATCCTACGTCTGAGAAATATAGATGAGTTGAAAGAGATCACCATTTGACTAAAAATAGAAGGTATCTGCTAAAGGACTCCACCTGTATTTCAATGTAACCTACATTCATTGCAAATAAATGATTTGATTGATTAATTGATTGAAGAGACCTTGATACATTATGGAAAGAAGTCATAGGATTAAGAATTAAAATAACTTATACAAATAAATCTTACATTACAATAATCATGAGCGTCCCCAAGTTCCCCTCTCGCTCTCAACGCAGCGGCCATTTGCAGGAGCGCAGTCCGATGATATCGCGTGTTCATATCGACTGACCGCGGACCGCGACCGAGGTCGCACGCACGCGCCGCGCACGCCACCGCGCGTTCTGCGTCGCGCAGACGACGCCAGAGCTCGGAGAGGCCTACGTACACCTGGGGAAAATGAATACCAGTTCATAATTGAAATCTCTTTTTGATATTGAAACGGTTTTATTAAAAGGTGTTGTCTAAAATCCGTGAAACCTTATAAATAAAGCTCGAATCCAAATCTTCATTGTTCAGTAATTAATGTCAAAATGCGTTCCTGAAACATTTTCGTTTTTCTAAACGACATAAGAACCTAAGAAACTCAAACAGTTAATTGAAACGAATATTGACTTAATGATGTTTAAAATTCAAGGAGGTATCTATACTAACGATTCTCGACCCGAATTAATACTAAAAAGGGTAGTTTTTTTTCATGTTTTTAATGTTTTTACGGGAATCGGTAAGCGCAAACCACCCCCTAGTTTCCATACTGTCCATAATTATACTGTGGAGTAAACGTTTGCGTTTGTGTGTGTGACGGCGCGTTTATAGGGCTAGGAACAGACGAGCTGCGTTTTAATACCCATAAACCCGGATTTACACATACCGATTTCCATAAAAGAAGCTACCCTTTTTATTATCGATTCGGATCGAGAATCGTTAGTAAAGATATACCTCCTTGAATTTGACCAGGATGCAAAACAAAAGCCTGTAGTATAGACGAGATTTAATGCGGGAACGCCAGCCATCCGGGTCATCTTCAGCCGTATCTAGTTTATTCGCGTCGGATTTTGCAAATCGACATTCCTTCTGCTTTATTATCCTTGACCCTACTTTCAGCATCACGTGTAATTTATTACCTGAAGCAGTAAAGTGTTGTCATTCTGCGCCTGTGCCACGGCCAAGGCTTTCTGGAAAGCATCCATCGCTTTAGAGAAGGCTCCTAGCTCTAAGCTGACGGCGGCCACTGTGAGATGGACGCAGCCGGCTGTTGAACCGCCGCCGCAGTCGTTGTACAGCGCTTGGCGAGCGTACGAGAGGGCTCTGGAAAACAATTATAGAAGAATTTAGTCATCCTATTATGATATAATTTTACACCTGTTTTTTTCAGAAGGAGAGAAAGAAAATAAAACATAATAAGTAAAAAAAAGAAACTAAAAACACTCTTTAGAGTGACGTCATTTTATTTCTCGTATTCATCTCAGCAAACCCTTTCATTTGGGACCCACATCATGCAAATGCATAAAAAATAACTAGTCCGCCATCTTTTTTAGTCAGCCTCATTGGATTTAGAATGACGTCACTTTGCTAACCATCATTGTCATCCGCAACTCCTGAAAATCATAGTTTTTTTTACGTGTTTATTGCCTAACATGGTGTCACAGTTTTTGTGCCGGGCATAGGTCTCTGACTTGGATATAGAATTATACATTAGAATAGGTCTTTCGCCAGCAGAAGGACGGTGTAGGCTAACAGTAACAGTTAAGTTGACATACCTGTCAAGTCCTCCCAAGGTCTGATGAGCTCTTGCCAGGTTGAGATACGCTTCAGCCCTCATCGGGGCGGAGTCCAACTCTTCGGATATACCCAGCTGTCGGTTCGCAAACTCCAGAGATTCTCTGCAACAAAAAAATGAGTTTTGGGGATCTACACATCTTCAGCTTCCATGTTAAAAGCTACGTGCATTTAGGAAATCAATTTATTTGAATAGCAAAAAAAAAAATTGTTTCAAATTGAAGCGCATCTGTAAAAGTTGGGAACAAAAAGTTAGCTGAGGTTATTTTTTTAGGTTATATTGGCAGATATTCATTTATCTGTCAATATATGTTAGTGAAGAAAAATACTGTGAAGCGATGTTTTTAAGTCAGGAGAATGTTGATATTGGGTAGCAAATAAGCAGGCGACACCTGATGGAAAGTAAGACCACCATCACCTATTAATAACGCGAGCAGAACTGCGGGAAAAGTTAGTGTTATATAAATAAATAGCGTCGTGTTTCCATTCAGACAACGTCACATCCAATAAAATAATCAGACCCAACTTTTCACGTTACAAAACTTTTCTGGCGCGTTGCCAAATAAAATCTGAAACATAGCATAAACGAAGTATTTCTCTTGATAGCTTGCCAAAACTACGGCATAATAGAAGAAAGTTTATTTTATTGTAATGCTGTCGTTACAGTTTGCGGTCCCATGCGGAAGTTTTGAGAGGAAATACTAGATACGAATGCGTTTTGACGAGATGTCTTTTTCCTACTAGACATTTTTTTTCTAGTTAATCTTCTGCTAAGCTTTTACCCAAGAATTTTGGGTTCCAGTCAAACCTAATACAGATTTCCACATACTAGTACTTAGACTGATTCTGACTTTTGGGCTTCTGACGATCAAAGATCTACAAATGACAGCCGGGACAAATGGCTTAACTAACTTTCTGCGTCTCGTCTCGGTATGTAATGGGTGATCTATGGACCACCCTTTGCAAGCATTGTGGTTATTAAATTGCCACTAGTTCCTCTCTATTGCAGTTGAATATTTTGAAGTAAAATTGACACTAAGCATACTTCATACGACGCAACAATGCACACCATCTCCGATCATACTACATACCAATGTCTATGAAAAACTGATAAGGGCGCGTTACGTTTACAATAGGGAATATGCATGTAATTTTATTTTTTCACTTAAATCTATAATATGCAGTAAGTACTATCAACCCAAGAAAATAATTAAAAGTTAATTTCAACTACTGCTTGTAGCACAAAAAAATATTAAACTCCTGCAATCTTCTACGACAGTTCAAACGTCCATGACTAGCGCGGCCATTCATGTCATAGCATTTGATGTCACTTACCTCAATCTGCCTTGTTTAAATCAATTCTTTTGCCCTTAGTAGAATAGTTTTATTATAATGTTAGTGCTTTATTTAAGCAAAAATTGCAATAACAATATTATAGTAAAATCTTTGTGAAACTTTAAGTACTTTTCAACTAAAAGTGTTTCTTTGACACATATCATTTCACGTCACTACCGGAATCGAAGCGTTTTGTGTTTGCGTTCCGTTTCACCAAAAATACGCTACATAAAGTAGTAAATTGTAAAATAAGTGTTGTCAAGTATTAGATAATTAAACAAGTGTACCACAATGTTTTTAAGGTCCAATACAAGGCATTTTTAAGAATTAAAAAATGTTTTGTATTTCTTGCATATACCCTATTGTGTGTTACTAACACAATTTTTGAGGTCTTTGTGACTGAAAACGAAGAAAGATAAATAATAATAATAAAAAACAACTAAAACATTTAAGGATGTTTTGTCTCGTGAGCAAAAACGGAACTATCCCTTACCGCCATTTATCTCCCCTCTGATCTTTATCTGTGGATATATATCCTAAATTACAGAAGTGTTTATTTCACTTACTACCATTTAAACAACTTGTGATCAATGCATCGTGGGTGTATCAAATGCGTGACATTTACGTGAGAGATGGCCCCCGATATTTTGATTTGTACGCCAAAGACAGGGCGTGGGCTAATGTGCACCAATCACTGTCGTGTAGTTTATGACGATTGCTAGAAGTACTCTAACGTTTTTGGCAATCGAACTGCGAATTTGCACGTGCGCTTATATGCGTGGGTAATAATTCTGGAGTGCTAGACGTCGTATATCATACAATTCATAAACAACTTTAATTTTTGACAAAGTAATTATTCATCATTCTGTGGCCCTTATCCCAACTTATTCGTGGTCGGCACAGCATGTCTTCTTCTTCCATACTTTTCTATTACTCGTCATCGCAACAGAGACCTCCTTTCTAGCCTTATCATCCTTCACACAGTCCATCCCCATCCATCTTATACCCATCCACATTCATGCTCAAAACTTTCCTTACGACATTTTCCTCATTCCTCCGCATCACGTTTACATACCACGCCAACCGATAACAACACAACTGTTTAGTCACCGGCGCCACTATCAGACTTCCTCTTTAGTGCTCATTACTTATTTTGTCAAAATAATTTTAGGCTATAAATGCAAATAGGTATAAATAACAATAATAATAATAAGTGTTTATTTCTTACCACAAGCCAAAAAATACAAACAATATTTACACAAGCAGTAGCCAACGATTTTTGGTTGTGGATCGCTGGTGCCTGTGGTAGGTAGTAACACCTATAATACAGGTCACCAGGTCCCCACCTGTTTAAAGTTACACATTTGATAGCTTACATCTGGTATCACAGCAAATAAGCTCTTATTAATATATAAAGCTTAATAAATGCCTGTATGTAAACGTCAGCCGGTCAGACCTTTAAAGCATAGTCAATTGCTTTCGGTGATAAGAAGCTCACGCACTACGCGACCACGACTAGAGCTCTACTTACGAGAGACGTTCTCATTTCTCGCTCATAGACACAAGTCGGCGAAATGAAATGTGGGAACTGGGTGTGTGCGAATCAAAAGGCGTAACGTGGGTAGACCTTGTAAGAGTTGTGGGAATCCAATGGATGCAGGAGTCACAAGAAAGATTGTTTGTAAGCTAATATCCAGCAGTTTACATCGTTGAGCTGAATAACGATGAAGATTCTCAAGTATTCCGTACCGATCCTTCCCGAAGTTCATGTACTTACACCTGGTATGTCCAAGTAGATCAAACTTGAAACTATGTCCGTCCAGCTGGCTACTCTCAGCTGAATGGCGAATGATGATGATTATAAACTGTAGCAAGTTCTTACCGATACTTCCCGAAGTCCATGTATGCCTGGTACAGATGTCCCAGCAGCGCGAACTTGTCGCTTCTATGTCTTACACCGCGGAGTGCTGAGAGCCACACCTTGACTGCAAGCCGCTGTTCGTTCTGGCCGTACAGACGGACTCCTCGCTCGATCTGGAGGTAGAATTGAGTGATTGAGGTGAGGTCTCCGATTGTTGTCTCTGGTGCATTTTCGGAGAAAATAGCTTTGCTGTAAGGTGTATAAGACAAAAAGGAAGGTGATTTAAGTCATGACTTGTCTTAGATCGCGCCAGACTGGAAATGTGACTTTCCAAATATTTTAAGAACGAAAGAAAGCCTTTTTCAAACTGTTTTGGGTTGCGTCTAATAAGATACATATTTTAAAAGGAACGATTGTATCCACAACTAGAGATAGAGATACCGTGTAATAGGATATCCCTTGGTTAGACTGGTTATCGCAGTTTGTGGAGTTGTTAAGCCATTCGGAGATCTTTGACAGTCGTTACGGGTAACTAACCAAAGGTCTCTGAAAGGCAACTAGAACCAACTAATTAACGTGCTTTTTGGGAACGGTACGTAATACCATATTTAAGTGCTTTTCGAAATTCTGAAACTGTCGTGACTACTTAAGACACAGAGACACCCTAGGTAACAGATAGACTTACTTTTCTCCTAGCGAGGTACTGGTCCAGTCTGGACCGGCAGGCCCTGAAACAGTCAAGCAGCCCAGCGGCGGGGGGGCGGTGTGCGGGCCCAAAGCGAGCGCCCCAGCGCAGTGTGCCGTTGCGCCCCGATCCACCGCCCCCGCCGCGGTAGTCCTCCGCGAACGGGTAGACTTCTGTAAGAGAGTGGGCGAAAATATATGAACAGGGTGCAATGATCATGGACACGCAAACTATTTAATTACAGTTCTTTCAAAGTTATTTTATTTCTAACTTTGCATTACTGTTAATATCACAGCGATCTAGGTACAGTCACGAGTATTAATATATGTATACACATAGCAATTTTTAAAACAGATTTTCTCATAATGTACTGATTGAAATTATTTGATGTTATGGTTGCTTCCAATTTGCAGCTGAATACCAGTATTTTACATGGAGCGGCTGCCTATCTGACCTCCACAACACAATAAGTACTGGGTAATACGATACGCCTTATTAAGACTGTGTTTACATAAAGTGCTCGTAATAATAAGGGTGCTGTCACTTACTTGACATCTCTGTTAAAATTTCAGTGATCTTTATTTTAATTACAATAAGCTTTCTGTTACATTGCAGCTGCCAAATGTAAAATAATTGTGAAAAAACTGTAGCATAAATAAAGCACATGAATTACATACTCCCTAAAGCGTGAATAATCCTCGATTTCTAAAGAAAAATAGCTGGTCCAGGACTTTATGCTATCAGCATACCTTTTTCAAACGCCTAGCAGTTAAGCTGGATCCCTACAGGTGTATTAAGAAGTGACCAAACTTTTGGACATGGCATCGGTTTCAGGCGGTTAGGAAGACCTAGTCTATGCAATAAAAGCCATTCGAATTGGGCGTCCGAAACAGAATGAGGCTAATGACGCTCTCGCTGAGTTCGATTTAGAAAAGTCAGGTGCATACTACTCGTAACCGGCGGGCGTGCGTGTATGGCCAGATGTATTCAATGTGGACGAAGTGAAAGCAACATGTAGGGATCTGGGTATAAAGCGTAAGTTCATGTATGTATTTGCGTCGAAAAATTTGGTCATCAGTTAATTTAGCTTCAGCTTTATTATATCTAGGAAGGCTTCATAGACGTCGATTAATACTTACCGTCGGGTAGGCCGATGTCTTGGTTTTCATCCAATAACCCGGATGCTGGCATGTGAGCAGAACTGGTATAGTTACTATAGTTTATGCCTGCGGCTGCGCTCGCGTGGTGGGCGGAAATTGTCTTACAGGACATTATACTGTACTATTGGGATATAAATCCATTGTCTACCTGTGCGTGACCTTTCCCTATTTTCTCCCAACAAAATTTCAGCCACGGCGGTCAATCTTAACGGTGATTAAGGCAAGTCATCATTTTCTTGCCCGTAACCCAGCTTATTTGGGGTCGGCGCAGCATGTCTTCTTCTTCCATACTTCTCTATTACTCGTCATCTCAGCAGACACCTCCTTTCGTGCCATATCATCCTTCACACAGTCCGTTTCGGTGGTCTTCCTCTACTCTTATACCCATCCACAGTCATACTCAAAACTCTCCTCACGACATTGTCCTCATTCCTCCGCATCACATGCCCATACTACGACAACCGATTAGCATACAACTTTTCAGCTGGTGCCACTTAGATTAGGCTAGTTAGCAGGGCATAGTACAGGGCATGCGTGTGTGCGCAAACATAGGTACACTCTCTGTTCCTTTATGTTCTCTCATATTCCGATTGGATGGCATACTGAGAGATCAGCTGCAGGACCAACGTGCTTTCCAAGGCAGAGGGGTGCCACACCACCAACGTCCATACTCCTAATGAGGCTGCTACTGATCAATTCCAAGTAGATAAACCCAATTACACTTTGCCCGATCTGGGAATCGAACCCACGCTCAACAGTCGCGCTAACCACAAGATCTACGGGGCGGTGTACAGTTTTAATGTTAGTGTGGATGTGCATTACCTTGTGGCTCATCGAGGTGGTGTCTGGATGGGTCAGGTGAGCTCAACAGACGTGTCGCCGACAGCTGGTGCGCCGGCACCCCGCTGTAACAGAATAAGATTAATTATTTTACACACATGTTTGTGTACAGGGTGTAAAGGAACCCTCACGAGGCCGTCAACCTATAGCATATTGTAAATCAAATCAAGTAACACTGCGCAAAAAATTTTGCAGGGAAACGATTTTTTTTTTGTGTGAAATATTGTGTTACACAAATCTGGTAGTTATTGTTTGTTGTTGTAAACAATATTGTATGTGTTATGTTATTTAAAATAGTTTAATTTAGGACCACGCTAACGCATTAGGAATTCCCTGTAATGTTAGTAGTGTTTGTGATAGATAAATAAATAAATAAATAAAATTGTTCGCTCTATACCGAACTCAAAACATTTCCGTTTCGCGCGTGCCTATAATATGACACGTCCATAGCTTTTCGAGGCGCGCAACCCTCGAGCTTCGTGGGCGTGCGCTGGCATGTAGCACGTGTGGAATTTTTAGTCGGTTTTATTTTTTTAAATCAGCTCTTCCATAGATTTTGACCGTGTTGGTATTGCACTTTTGTAGGAAACAGGTGTTTTTTTATTTTTTATAACCAATGAAAGAATTCTATGTCGGGTTCATAATGATTTACTGATTAAATGTCAACCCTTTTAGCGTCGGTGTACCCTCCACCCTGTACTTTTTCACTGTTTTGTGACGATTACCAAAAGATTTTTCTTTGTTTCCTTCTTTGCTAACTTTGTCGAACTTACCCTAGGAAGTCGCGCGACTCGATTGAGTCCCATGACATGTTCCGCGGGTGTAGACGACAACGTCACCTACTGGTTGGATGCATCGCGCTGTCTCGCTCGCACAGCGCGGTCGCTCGCTGTGAAAGAGGGAGAGGGGAGTATGTTAGTTGACGTGGGTTTAAAAATAGAGAAAATATTTAGCTTTATCCTTTGGCTCGTGGCAAATTATTTGCATTTCAGAATAGTATGGCGGGCTTGCCTTGCTGGACAACGGCCTACCCTCAAATACATGTACGAACTCTTTCTTTTGTGTCACCGCGAACCAGTAGGTACCATCACACCAAAATGAATCTGCTCACTTTTAAAACAAAATCCCGTGCACACGATATCCACATCTATTCACCACCACCACTACTATTGGTCAGCACAAAGAGAGTGCGGACCAATAGTAGAAAAACAAAAAATAATATGCGACCTTTTTACATTATCTGTTGTTTTACAAAAATTCTCAGGCTCTGTTAATAATCACAGATGTTTGACCACCCTTTTTTGACTAATAGGAATAACACAAAAAAGGACCAATGAAGAGAAAGTTTTTAACTAAGCGCTTCTATAGCGGCCGGATGCTGCAAGCTAAAATAGTCCGTAAGGTGATCAGATTCATTTTGGGTCGATTGTACTCCTGGTATGCCTTGCCATCATCATCATCTGCCTAGCCTTTTCCCAACTATGTTAGGGTCAGCTTCCAGTCTAACCGGATGCAGCTGAATACCAGTATTTTACTTGGAGCGATTGCCTATCTGACCTCCACAACTCAGTAATTAATACTGGGTAATACAATGCCCCTTGGTACCCTTGGTGGTCTTACCAAGGGTACCGTATTAGCCAGTACTAACTAAAAGGCTAGGCTAGGATGATTATGAAGTCTGTCGAAGGTCCTAGATTCGTTTGTTATACAGAGCGTGCGTGCTGACCATCTCAATGATTTACCGGTTTATCGCAATATGACAGACTTTATTTATTCAAATTGAGAAAGAAAAACATACAAAAACAATGATACAATGATGACGCCGACGATATCGCAACGATGTGTTCATATATTATAAGGTCCCATTAAAATAGATGGACAAATTTTAACACATCGTTCAGTACGTCTAACCCAAGATATCCAAGCAAAAAAAATACTGATTAAAGTGATTTTATTGTGACCTAAAATAATAAATTGCCGGCGGCACTCTAGAATAAACACATCCATTAGGTCAAAAAAAAAAAAACACTTTAATCAGTGTTTATTTTGCTTGGATATCTTTGGTTAGACGTACTGAACCCTGTTTTAAAAATTGTCCATCTATTTTATGGGACCTTAGAGGCAAGTCCACGAAGACAAGCGGCAATCCGTTTCTAAGTGTGTCGTAAATTGTACAACTACTTCAACCGGATTGACATTAAGCTTTTCGAACGCTAATGTCACTCACTCTATCTACACCTGCTGAGGTTTACGGAGGAAATGAGTGAGGTTACCTGATTAAGAGAAATGGTGACTGATGTAAGACTCCGAATCCATTGTGACAACACAACTGACAGCCATCTTTTACGGAGTTAGAACCTGGAAAGACAGAAATTGTTTTTGAGTTAATCACGTAATGTGCAATAGCTTTCGCGGTTGGAGGAGCCCTGTCATTGAGGTTGCAGGTTTCGTCATCATTAACAAATTTTAATTTGACAAAATATAACGACAACAACAACAAGTTTGGCAAATAATTCACTTAAAAAAAAAAAAACTTTTATTTCATAACGTATGTACCTATTATTTGACAAACAATTCATTTTAAATTCATGTCATCTCGTAAAACAACGTTTGAAAAATAGAAACGTTTCACATATTTCTATTTCATTAATACGCAGTTTTTCCCTAAAATTTAACTAATTAAATAGGCAAAAAGGTAATTTTATTGATTAAATAACAAAAACTTATGATGCAAGAGCGCGCGAAGCGAGCTCAGGACTTTTCCCAACTAAGTTAGGGTCGGCTTCCAGTCTAACCGGATCCAGATGAATACCAGGGACCTCACTATGACGTCTTAAAGCAGGAGAAGTTCCAGTGTGGGAAAGACACAGAGCTATACAGGTCGTTTAGCGCCATCTCTTTCCCACACTGGAATTACTCCTGCTTTTAGACGTCATGGAGGCCACCTGTACTTTACATGGAGCGACTGCTTACCTAACCTACACAGCCAGTTATTACTGGGTACCTAATACGGGTTAGTATCATTTCGTCTAAAAAAGCAGCTGGTCTAATTGGCAAGTGGTCTACAAAGTAGCTGGTCTAAGTACAAATTGGTCTAAAACGCAACTGGCAGATGTCTAAAACACTTCTCTCCTAAAATGCAACTGGGCTAAAAATACATATCGTTTAAAACGCAACTGATACGTCTTGGTTGTCAGACTTTGAGCCATTGACAACCTGTAACGCCTGTCAATGAACTACAAATGACAGCCGGGACCAACGGTTTAACGTGAAACTTGGTATGTAATGGATGGTCACCCATCCACGGACCGACCTACGCAAGCGCGGCTCTCCCTTGAAGATCGTCCCATGCGTGCGGCTATTCTTTTTAGCAAAACTAAATAATTTGGCCGAGACTATTGTATTCCACTGCGTCTTAGACTATAGTATGGAAAATCTAGACTAAACTACGCCATAAATGTACTGCAAGTAGTTCTAACTAAATAATATTTTTAGTGCAAAACAGTGATGATTGCCAAGTCTTTAGAGCGTTAAACTGAAGCTGAATTGCTGCACTCAGGAGAGTTCATAGTCGGACTTAAAAGTTCGTATCAGCTAAAATTTTTATTGTAAAGCAAATTTTAGTAGGTCGACAAAATAGAGCGCTTTCATGAAATACTTGCATAGTTATGAAGAATGGCCCGAAAATTACAGTGTTGTGGCTGAAAGTAGCTGAATCTATACCATATATTACTCTACTACTCTATACAAATAAATAAAATTTACGTGTCTGTTTGTAATATCAAACAGCTTTTTACAGAATGCATATGAAAATATATACGGCACTTATAACAAAAACACATTATTTTATATTTTTGTCTGTCTGTCTGTCTGTTTGTTCCGGCTAATCTCCGAATCGGCTGGACTGATTTAGATGGGAATTTTCTTGGCAGATAGCTAATTGTATAAGGTCTAACATAGGCTACTTTTATTTTAGAAAAATAATTAGAGTTCCGTGCAAAAAAATTAAAACCTTTGAAATTAGTAATATTTTTATAATAATTTCACGCGAACGAAAGTCGCGGGCAACAGCTAGTGTATACTAATATTATAAAGAGGTTTTGTGAGTTTGTGAGGTTGTAGGGGGTAATTTCTGGATCCACAAACCGATTTTGAAAATTCTTTCACTTATTTACACATTATCCCCGAATGCCTTAAGCTATATTTACAACGTGCCTGTAGATTAATTTCCGACCAAAACGCGAGCGAATCCGCGGGCAACATGGTTTATAAACATCGATTATCATATTTTATTATCATTTTATTTCAGACTTCATTTTACATCCATAAATTGTTAGTAAACACCATCATCTGCCGGATGCCGCTGCTCTAACCGGATGCAGCGGAATACCAGTATTTTACATGGAGCGACTGCCTATCTGACCTCCACAACCCAGTTAGTACTTGGTAAGACTGGTTGTCAGACTTTCGGGCAACAGACTACCTGTAATAATAACTGTCAATGATCAACAAATAATAACCAGGACCTACGGCTTACGAGCTTGCCGAATCGCGGAGGAGTCTCGATAATTATGTAATCACCACTCATAAGATGACCGACCTCGGCGGCCGCGTAGCCCAAAGCGTAATTTTTTCTTTTTTCTTTTCGTAAATATTCAAATAACCCCTCCCACTCTGGGCGGAGCGGAAGGGAGTGTCAGACTTGTACTGACTAAAACCCATCCATGTTCTTTCTTTTGCCCTTTGTGTTCCAGGGCCGCGGTATCTCTTTCGAACAGTCCCGCAACTCTGGCAGGCATCGGTCCTTTCGGACCCCTTCCCGTTTGCTGACATTTTAAGGCGCGCGTGGAACACGAACGCGCCTTCGACACGGCTTGTCGTCACAAGACGGACAGATGGCGAGCTAGCCCATTATTTACCGTCCACAGGCCCGAAGCGTACCTTTGCCTTCGATCGATAGTGGTTGTTATTAATTAACATTCTTATTATTTTGCACAACCTTTTAACATCAACTCTTTGAACATCTGCCAGAATTTTTAGCTGTGACTAAATACGAATACAGCGTGAGGCAAACGGCCCGTTATACGTCACCCTAGATAAAACTTATGACCGTATCACAAATAGCTACCATTTCCCTGATAAATGGTCTTCATTAACAAGGAGCAAGCTTTGAATATTGATCATGGAAATTCATGCATGAATTTCCATAATATAAACTTCTTTCTAAAACTGATCGTTACAGTCTCTTCGTTTATTTATTTCTATATTTAACACTTCAAGCACAATGTACAGAGGTGGACTTAATGCCGTAGGCATTTTCTACCAGTCAACCTAGTCAGGATTGGGAGCGTCTGAGACGAGATTTTTGAAATAAAATTAATAATTTGATTAATTACTATTTAATATGTGGCAACGCGTTTACAGATTCGGATGCGCACACGGAGTGTGGTCTTTAAGGCTAAACTTAAATCTAGACATAACAACTATCTCTCCAGGAATTACGCAAGCACCGCGATGCAGTCCCGCTCTTATGCTGAGCACAATTCGTATCGGCGGTGGTGCTTCCATAACTACCTTTTAGATGACACAGAGACAAGCAGTGGTATTACAAGTAGTGGTTCGTTGTTATTTTTATGCTATCTGTGTTCCCCATAGAGCATGGTGTAAGAAAGGTGTACTTTGATTTGGTAGTACGTATGTTCTAAGATTTATAAAATTACGGATTACGGAGATTTATTAAAAACTTTCATGGTTTACAACTAAGTACACTTAAACTGTCACTTACGGGATAGTTTCGGTGATTGCGACCCGCGACCATGGCGCTTGCAACAGCGTCGAAATATCGGGAGCTCAAAATTAAAGACAATCACGGAAGATATCCCGTAAGTGACAGTTTATGTGTTACGGTTAACTTAAAGGATGCATCTTTATTTCGTCCTTTTTAGTCGTAGGTATGCCTCAGTAACATTTTTTTTCACTCCAAAGGGCTCTCTCCACTTTTTCCAATACTCGCGAACCCACGCGTCCTGTTCTGACGGAATCTTTCCAGTTCGACCTCAACCCCGTGTGTCACTGTACACACACACACCACAGCAACATCAGCTATATAGGGTCTATCTATTCATACACGAAATCTCTTAGGGGATCATTGTACTCATCATTATGAACAACTATTTCTATGGGACCAACCTCGAAATCGCGAAAAAAAAACAGCTGTTCCCTACAATATGATCGCATTAACTCGTCAAAATGTACTGAACAGCAGATTTTTTTTTTCGCGATTGCGGGGTTGGTCCCATAGTGAAAGTTGTTCATAATGATGAGTACAGTGACTCCTTAAAATATTTCGTGTATGAATACTATATTTGTTTTTGGAGCGCAGTGTTGTGTTTCGAACACGAACCGTTAATTTACCACCTAGTACGACTATACTGCGCTCGGTTGCTCGTTGGCAAACCTTGAGTTTGGACTTCTGAATGTTAGTTAAAGATCAAGTCTATGCACCATAGGTTAAGACTAAGTAACATACTCACGTTTAATTTACTAACTTATTATACAGGGTGTAAGGGTCAGCCCTCCGCAGACTGATGGGGTGAATTCAGTATATCATACTAAGATGACCGGTACTAGAAATTATTTCAGGAATGGCCAATAAATTCCATTCCAGGAAATGGAATCCAATAAATTTGATTTGTTTTATTTCCCCATAAGCAATGTATCGTTATCGTGGCAAAACGCACGTAGCGAACGGCAAGCGCGACGACTAGTTCGATGAACTCTTTAGCTAGGCATGAATATTTCAACACCCATTGTTGATTTTTTTAGTATAGCCGTATTATTTACAAAAATGAAGTGCTGCGTACAGGGAATGTAATTTTTCATAGAAATAAGGGAAAAGTAACTGAAAAAACGATTAAAAAAATGAAAAAATTCCGAAGAAAAATTCCGGTGGAATATGATTCAAATAAGCCCTTATTTGAATCATATTCCACCGGAATTTTTTTATATACCTGTAGAAACCAATCAATCAGCTACCAAAACGATTCATTGTATACAGTTAATAAAGAACGGTGTAAATAGATCCTTCACGAAGCCGTTCATTCTGACATTCAAATTACGTTCCACACAAATAATTATTGCCGGGAAACGACTTTTATTTTTGTGGTGTGAAAAATCGCACTTCACAGTAACGCATGCAAAGCATTGTGCTGATTGACGCATTGAATCGTACAGGAGGTAGAGGTACTTAAAGTAAAGTTATAACATTTAAAAAGTTTGGCTGTTTAAGCCCTGGCTGGGGGCCTTAAAATAATTTTTGGCCACCACAGGATAGTCCGGTTAAGCAGCATCAACCTCAGAGAGTTGTTGCGCTGCCAGTGGACCCTTCGAAAAAAAAAAAAAAAAAAAAGTGAATTACCAACCACCATACCTGAATTACTAATCACCATTACTTTCACCATTACCATACTATACCATTACCATTGTCATTTTTTATCATTACTTTTGGTTTTTTAATTTTCAATAAAAAAACAAGTGTGAAAATGTTGGAACTTAGACCTTCAATGTCTCCGTAACTAGGAGGTTCTTAGGTACAGTCCAGAACGACGGGAAGTACAAGTGTCTCTCGGCTTCGTGTTTACACCCTTTATACTACAGTTAGGTACTATTAGCCTGTGTCACCCCACAGCTAGGCAACGGTCTTTCTCCAACACTTCTAGCTCTTTCTGGAGTTCTATAATACAGGCCTAGGCTTAGTTTAGACTCCAGATCTCCCACAAATTACAACTTTCTGCCTAACTACCTGTCAATCTATTATCTGACATAACGATATAATTTGTGGAGATGAATAAACGTTTTTATTATACTATTATTATTACATTTCAATCCGAGGCCTGATGAGGACCAATGGTTGTTTATACAATGTGTATCAGTAAGGTGTCTTCAAATTTCTCCATATACACGAATTGAAAACCTCCTTTTGGATGTCGGTTGAAAAGAAGATATTACAATGACAGGAAGGACACACCCACACAATTCCAACGATCATTTTCAAAGCGGTCTTGTCCAATTCGGAGAAATGAGGTTGGTATTCTTAGTCGAGGATCTCAATGCTGATTATACGGGTAATTAGTTTTAATCAATAGCTCTAATTTCGAGTAGTTATAGACTCACAATAGAAAATTGTCCATTGCGAACAAAGATTCGTTAAGAGCAGAATGAGCCTATATTTTTATGTTACAGACGCGACAGGCCATTAGAGCGCCACTTCAAGAAGAGCTTTTCAATGTTTTATTTAAAAGTAGAAAGTATGTATTGTAGGGTTCACGTTTTATGAGTAAAACCATGTAAAATGATCTACGAAGGTATGGCGAGCGTGGCGTTAGTACCCGAGCGGCCAACCCGTCATACTTTTCATACAAACGCTCGTATACGTGATTATGCTGGCCTCTTGAATTACGAAATTCTTTGAACGTCACTACCAATTTGTCTATGCCCTAGAAAGCCATAAAAAAACCATACCATTTTCTCTTATCCCACCTAGGTTCGTATCTATAGCGACATTCGGTTAGCTAAGCATATGCGCCGTACGTACCGTATCTGCCTGCATGCAAGCTAAAAACAGACTCAGGTGAATCGATCAGACTCAGCCTCTGTATTACTTTAGGTACCTTTATGCAGTTAAGACTGAATTAAAAAACTTGAATGCCTGAATTGTGTTATATAATAGCAGCAAGCCGTTGGTCCCGGTTGTCATTTGTGGATCTTTGACAGTCGTTACAGGTCGTTCGTCAGGTTCGAAAGTCTGGCAACCAGACTTACCAAGGGGTATCGTATTACTTAAATTAGTACCAGGGATGTTGCCGATGCAGATTTTTTGTCATCCCCGGAGGCGGATACGGAGTTTTGAAGGCTCAGATCCGCGGATGTGGATCTTAATTTTTTACGCAATGTATCGTTACCATGGTAGGCAAGCGCGACGACGAGTTCGATTAACTCTGTAGCTAGGAGAAAAATTTCGGTGGAATGTGATTCAAAATAAGGGGCTGAATGCACCCTATCAGTTTGTGGAGGGCTGCCCCTTACACCCTGTATATAATGTCCTGTTTGAAAATTGGACGTAAAGTATGTAATTTTGTGGGAAAATTCAGAAACTCGATCTAACAAACTAATTAACGAGAGAAATATAAAAAAAACAAAAATACTTTCCTTATTCCTCACAGTATTATCTAACTTATCCGATAGACAGCTGGACTATTGTCAGCGTTATGCGACCCACTTCACCGAGCTGACACTTGGAGGACATGTGTGACTTTATCAAAGGTAAGCGATGAAGGTAGACCGTAATGCATTATCTTTTCCAAACACGGGCCAGGATACTTGATAGAGAATATTATATAAGGTAACTGGGTGTAAAAAGGCGTTTTATCGAAGTCGAATGGCATTTGTTCTTCCCGCCATTTTTTTCTTTTGGACCAGTAGGGCTATTGCGTATCTCTGTTGATAGTTCATAGTGATCATCACTTGGCGAGTTTGTATATACAATGACAGTTCTGCACGGGTAGCGTCAGTTGAAACCAACAAGTACGGTCATTGTATATCAAAACTCACCAACTGATGATCACGATGAAATGATGATGATCATGATGCAACAAAGATACGCAATAGCCCTGCTGGGACCCTTTTAGTTACGGAGATGTTGGAGGTAAAGTTCCAAAGTTTTCACTAGTTTATTTTATTTTAATACACATGTTTTTAATTAATACTTCTATTACCCCTTTAGGTTTTTTTTTTCACTTGTCAAAATGATTTAATTTACTTTCTAAAGGTATTTACATTATTTACAAACTACAAATCTATAATCTATAATAGTAATAAAAATATGTACAAGTATCAAAAAGGTTACAGGGCGTCAAAAAATTCGTCCACATCGCTGTCAACAGGAAAAGTGCCCAGAAGGCTGGCAGCATTGCCACGTTGTATGGCAATGCTGATTCTTTGGCCAAAAAATAGGCCCGCCCTCTGGTCACGTGAAGAGTCGACCAACCCCTTTAGGTACTATTCAATTTGCGTCTACAGTACTTATAATGTTTTGAGTGCGTTACAGTCCTGTGGTAAAACGAGATTTTTTCCCCAAAAAAAAAGTCGTTTCCCAGAAATAATTTTTGCGGAGGGTTACTTAGTTTGATGTACAGAATGCTTGGCTGACAGCTTCGTTCAAGTCCGTTTACGCCTTGTATTTTGCATTCACTCACCTACATCGCAAAAAGTATAGGATACTTAGCTGATTTTTTTACGATCCTGCAGGAGTAAATGATGCCGTGACGTCTGACAGCGAAGAATGGACTTGCTTGCATGCTTAGAAAATACGAGTAGTAAAGCTTGGATGTCCGAAAACTAGATTTTTCATAGTCTCAGCCAGCACTGCCATCAAAATGGCGATGACCGTATGCACTTGGATATTTATAAGCGTAAATTAAAAAACTTGCACGCTAAATACAGAAGTTTTAATGGCGTTGACATTTATAGGTAAGCTTTTTATCCAACTCTCATAATTAGCGCTCACTCTAGTATTTGATAATCAGAATATTAAATATTTACATAAATATTGAGGATGACGTATATGACTTAAATGTTAGCCCCTTTCGGGGCCGGTACCGACACAGCGGAGGTTCGTGTCTTGAGCCCCGAAAGGGCCTGGTACCGAACTATATAGTTAAATAATCGCATCATTTAAAAAGTTACCCATCATCTGCCAAGCCTTTTCAAAACTATTTTAGGGTCGGCTTCCAGTCCAACCGGATGCAGCTGAACACCAGTATTTAAAATGGAGCGACTGCCTATCTGACCTCCGCGCAGTAACACAGTTAGTTCTGGGTAATACGATAATCCTTGGTAAGACTGGTTTTCAGACTTTTTGTGTCACTGACTACCTGTAACGACTGTCAAAGATCTACAGATGACAGCCGAAACCAACAGCTTAACGTGGTTTCCGAGGCAAGGAAAAAACTCGGTATGTAATGGCTGGTCAGTCATCCACGGATCAACCTTGTCAAGCGCGACTTAACCTGAAGAAGTTCTTGTAAAACCAAAATTACAAAACAAAAATATCTACCCACCTTCAAAACGCCAAAGTAAACGCGAAAACTTATTCAACGCTGAAAAAAAAGACGAACGCAAAGAAGATATTTCAAGTGAAATACTGGAGAAAAGTTAGGAGTTATTTACAAAAGCAAAGATGCTTCAGATTTCCTTGAATAATATCAGTACAATCTAATAATTGCCTTCGTTCTTTTCTTTTAGGTTAAACAAAAGATTCGCGTTGGCTGTTACTGACGAGCGCTTTTTCGTTTACAACGAGCAACAGGAAATAATTTAAGTAGTTTTTTTTTATCTGTGGTTTATGGTTTTATGTAAGCTTGCTGTTTTAAATAATTTGTCTGGTAGTCCACTAATCACGGCCTTAAAAATGGGGCATTTTTTGACAACTTTGGTGGGTCATAATTTCTATACTTAGTAGTTACTGACAAAAAAGGAAATGATAGGGACATATCTACACTAGTCCTTGATTATATGAAGAAAAAAAGGGGGAATACCTAAGAATCGTTGATTTCGTCAAAATTTGAATGGAGAAATCGCGGCCCATTACCCTTTTAAGTAATTTTTAATCTGTGGTTTATGGTTTTGTAGGTAAACTAGCTTTTGGTCGCGGCTTCGCTCCCGGAATTTACGGAATTACGGAATTAACCCACGGGAACGTTTTAAATGTACCAAACACTCGGGGATAATGTAGATTCGCATTAATTAAAGAATAATCGGTATTGGATCAGTAGTTCCGTAGATTACCATTAGTATAGATAACAGTGAATAAACCAAATACACCATTCATTATTTTGAGAAAGAAATGACTGCGTTAATTTAGGTAAGAGGTTCAACCTCTATATAAACTAAGCTAAGAGTTAAAGCTCAGAGATTGAATTACGAATATACGCACGGTCCACCTAATGGGGGGCCTTCCAACGCAACGTCTTCCGGTAGAGAACCGGGGGGTTTTGAGTAGGTTACTTTGTCTTTATTTCTCTATAAAAAGCTTGCTACACAGTTCAAGATATTTTCCTTCACTGTTTCATTTTAAAAACGTGAATTACACTTGCATTAAGAAAGATTTTCCGCGGGATTTCATTTAGTCTTAAGTGCAAAATGCAAAGAAATGGCGAATAGAGGGATGATACTCCAAATAAATGGGACGTTTAACGGTTTAAGTAATATAGGTCAATATAATAAAACGTGGGTGCTTTCTTTGCAGGGAGGTTCCTTTATTAGATTAGAAATGGCGACGAAAAGCTGAGACCAACACCCGTATCTGTAAACAAGTCAAAGTGATTGCTTGAGTAAAAGTAGCATAATCAGCCTATAATGTTCCCACTGCTGGGACACTCGGCCTCCTCTCTATGAGAGGCAATGGGCTATAATCCACCACACGGGCCCAGTGCGGGTTGGTAGATGTCACATGTCTTCGAATTTTTGGTTCTAAGACGTGTCGGTTTCCTCACGATGTTTTCCTTCAACGTTTTGAGAGCAATGGTGATTTTTGTTACCAATTTCAAGGGTTTTAGTTTTTTTGCACGGAACCCTAATTCTTATTCTAAAATGAAAGTACCCTTAGTTACTCCTTATGCCATCAGCTATCTGCCAGTCCCGTCAAAATTAGTCTAGCCGTTTCAGAGATAAGTCGGAATAAACAGACAGACAGACAAACATTGAAATAAATATGTTTTTGTTTTATGTACCGTTTAATTTTTCTTAAGCATTCAGTAAAAAGCTGTTATTTTGATATTATAAATAGACACTTCAATTTTATTTATTTATATGTTTAGATGTAGGTAGGTACATATATTTTTAAAAGAAAAAAAAATATATTTTAATCCCGCAAATATCCGTCGGTCGCCTGATCGATCGCATGGAAATTTTGAAGTGTATACATGTGAGAGAAAAAAAAGTAGCCTAATTTGCTATTCCAAACTATAATCTTTCTATCTCTGAGCCAATGCCCATCCAGATCCGTTCAGCCGTTCTGACGTGATTGAGTAACAAACTTCAATCCAAACATTCGCATCTAGATATTAATCTGCATGTGAAATCAACGAAATATCTGTCGCCTGAAATTATATAGACCACCGTCTAAAAACAAAAGAAAATCTTCATTTTCGTCGAGAGGAAATACTTCCCACAGTGAATCAGCTGTTAGCACTTCCCTACCTACCTATACTTATATGAGTATCATAGGGGATCGTCGGACGAACGGGGTACCAGCGGTGCCCATATCGATTACCTATCGCTTTGCAGAAAGGCACATGTATTGTGATACGGTTAACATTATGATTTTGAATGTGTTCCTTACTTAATTGACTTTATGGAAGCCAAACAATGGTTATGATTTTAGCAGGTGTACGTTTATTTTTAATTATTATGTTTAAGGTAATTCAAATTTTCTTACGTTTTTTGCAATTTGCAGGTCAGTGTCAGGTTGTATGTTGATGAAAAATGAGTCGCGCCAGTAACACATATTATGTAGAACTTACAGAATTATAATAATTAAAATCATCAATACAATACTCTAAGTTCGTTTAACCCTATTCTGTAACTATTTCATGAAAAAGTCATTCAATCGGGTTAAATGAACTTAGAGGGTAAAACGAAAAAAAGAAACGCTTAGTTGGCACTTCCCGTGACCCAAGGGCTGGCTTTCACCTTGGCCAAAGGTTTAGCGTTGCCATACAACGTGGCAACGCCGCACGTCTCTTGGGTACATTACCAGTTGACTGCGTTGGGGAGGAATTTTTTGACGCCATTTTTTAAGTTTATTCATAAGTTAGTTACTTTAGGTTATTTTAATTTATAAATTTTAATTTATATAAAGTGTATCTGTCCATACACGAAATCTCTTGAGGGGTTATTGTACTCATCATTATGAACAACTTTTACCATGGGACCGACCCCGAATTCGCGAAAAAAAAACAGCTGTTCAGTACATTTTGACGAGTTAATGCGATCGCGATTTCGGAGTTGGTCCCATAGTTAAAGTTGTTCATAATGATGAGTACAATGACCCCTTAACAGATTTCGTGTATGAATAGATAAACCTTATATGTATATGAATAAAGTAAAATAAAAACTTAGAGGGTTGTATTCTTTAGGTTCAGGTCCTTGTCAACCAGACGGCCAGACCTATTCGATCTAATGACGTAAGTCCACGTTGACGGACGGCAAAGACCTGACGCAAAACTAGATAAGTTTTTGGCCTGCGAAATTCAGATTTTCTTACGTTTTTTTGCAATTTGCAGGTCAGGGTCAGACTGTATCAACTGTTTATTGAACAAAATATGATTCGCTACCGTAATACGTATGTATTTACATAATTATAATCATCAATACAACCCTCTAAGTTCATTTAATCCAATTGAATTACTTTTTCGCATTGAAAGGGCTAAATGAACGACTCGTATGACTTGTATCATGAATTAGTTTCGAGCCCTACAAGCATTGACAAAACCTTTTCTTTGAAATGAAAACCACAAAGTTAGTCCTCGAAAACGACTTTAACAAAAATTTCTTCAGATTTTCATCTTATTTACCGAAGTTAGACGAAACTTAGTGCTTCGCCCTAAAACTTAATGAATTTGAACCCTTGAACCTCTATCACAAAGGTCAACCTAGTCAGAAGGTGACTAGCCTAGACAAAGTGACATATCGGCCGTTGCCAAAGTGACATATGGGCCTTTGACAAAGTGACATATCGGCCGTTGACAAAGTGACATATCGGCCGTTGACAAAGTGACATATCGGCCGTTGACATAAGTAAGGTTCTTTCACAGTTATTATGGTCATTAATTTTTTCGATTCATATGCGTATTGTATAATTATCACTTGCTTCGGTGAAGGAAAACATCGTGAGGAAACCAGCATGCCTGAGAGATATTTCTCGACGGCATGTAAAGCCAAGTCAGAGGCCCATGGGCGGTATAACAACTGTGACATCTGGTTAGGCACAAACCACACGATATAGAAGCAGATGACTTCTTTTTGGTATAAATTACAAAATCTCAGTGAGCTGTATTTCTGTTATCATAAGGTTGATATTGGGTTGCTCTCACTGACATCCTCATCATAATTCTCCTGCCCTTTCCTGTATTTGTGGTCAGCGCAGCATGTCTTCTTCTTCCATACTTCTCTATTACTCGTCATCTCAGCAGTCACCTCCTCTCTAGCCATATCATCCTTCACACAGTCCATCCATCGTTTCTTTGGTCTTCCTTTACTCATACAGCCATCCACATTCGTACTCAAAACTTTCCTCACGACACAAGTCAACCGATTACCATACAACTTTTCAGTCACCGGCGCAACTTTCAGACATTCTCTTATGTGCTCAATGACATTATGTTTTAAACTGTCTTGATCACTTTACATTGTTACACTATTACATTATCAGTAACACTAGAGAAATTTACCATGTTTGCTGTTTGTTAAGAGTTCCCAATATTTCGGCGCTGTTGCGCTTGCAACAGCGCCGAAATATCGTGATCATGGTGCTTACCATGATCACGGATAAACTGAAGTTATTGCGGGTGGATGTTTATGAGCAGACAAATCAGTCTACCCTTTCTTGTTCTCTTTAATATCAGGCAAAAATAAACACTGCGAATGGACAGTACTGATCGGGTTTCAAGGGGTTTCATTATCATCTGCATCACCCGAAAGTTGACCGGTAGAAAATGCCTTCTGTAGTTTGTGCGATTATTGAAAAAAAAATTGCTGTACCATACATTTGGACCGTCAGCAGTTGCAGTTTTGTAGGCAACCGACGAATCATTTCTATGTAGGGGGGGGGGGGGTCAGAATGATGTACAGACGTCAGCACATCAAGCTACTACAATCCGACAAATTTCATTAGTAGATTTTCAACTTTATCGCTAAAGCATTAGGTTGAAGGTACATTGGGAAAATTTGACAGTTTCGTATCGTTATTCGTTCACGTGAAATTATTTTTATTTACCAATTTCAAGGGTTCTAATTTTTTTGCACGGATTCCTAATTCATCATCATCATCATCATTTCAGTCGAAAGACGTCCACTGCTGGACATAGGCCTCCCCCAAGTGTAGCCACAACCAGTTGGTAACCTTGGTTCTCTTGCGGATGTCTTCATTTCTGATTCGATCACGCAAGGAAACTCCGAGCATAGATAAAAGTCCCGTCAAAATCGGTCCAGCCGTTTCGGAGAACAGACAGACGGACAAAAATGGAAAAAAATGTGTTTTTGTTATAAGTACCGTATATACTTTCATATGTATTCAGTAAAAAGCTGTTATTTTGATATTACAAACATACACTTCAACTTTATTTATTTGTATACATGTTTATTTATGACTATGGATGACACTGAGTGTCCTTGTTGCAAATAATTTAACTAAAACGCTATAAGTTTTTTTTTTTTTTTTTATCGCTGGACATTACACACAGCGCCATCTAGGTGCCACACTAAGCAACGAGGCTTGTGTCGTGGACACCAGATAGTTGATATTACTACATAGATACTTTTTGTTTGTAAATACATACTTATTATATATATAAACATCCATGACTCGGAAACAAATGTTAATTTAAGTTACGTTTACACCGTTCGCACGTGAAATAGCCTCTGATCTGGTTTCAAGGGATTTCATCACCATCTCACTTACCTATTTCTAACTATTTCGGCTTCCAGTCTAACCGGATGCAGCTGAATACCAGTATTTTACATGGAGCGACTGCCTATCTGACCTCCACAACCCAGTTAGTTATAGGGTAACAGACCCTACGCAAGACTGGTTGTCAAACTTTCCGGACTGACAAAGATCTATGAATGACAGCCAGAACCAACGGGCTTACAAGTTTACCGTGGAGCGGAGGCATTTTAGGAAAAGTCATAAAAAAGCAATTTTGGGAATTAAAATACGGTAAGTATTCATGTCGTTTAGGTAACAAACAATCGCAGGCTTTGAAAAAATATATACTTTATGTAGTTGTAGGGTTATCTTCAACTGTATTCAGTCAAAAACTGTAGGTATCAAGTAATATCATCTACCGAGAAATAGAATAGAATAGAATATTTTTTATTTGTGTAAAAACATGGTACATTATGGTCTACGGTCGTAGATATTGAAGTAGTCCCCAAGAAACCGACTTTCTAGGTGAAAATTGACGACCGTGTGAGAAGTTCCAGTATCTAAAGTCAGTTTGCATGGTATTCCGTTGACTTCGCCTTTGATGGTCAGGCTGTTCCCGTCATGTGCTTGCGAGATCAAGATCCTTGGAGCTCTTTCAGTGTAAATTAAATAACATTTATTTTGTAAATAAAAGTGTTACAGTTTTTGTTTTAAGTGTACTTTTCCAACCTCGTGGTCAAGCGTAAACTTATTAAAATAGATGTCATTTGTTTTACGAGTCGACGTAAAGGGAATCGATTTAGTTTTTTTTTTTTTTTGGAGATGGCATCTCGCATATCAGCCTCTGAGGCTGGCCACTGCTTAACCGGGCAAATCCCTGTGGATGCCTTAAATATTAATCTAAGGCCTCCAGCCAGGGGGAATCGACGTAGAGGGAATGATTCCTTATAAATAGGGTTGTGAACTTACATGTTTCGCCATAGAATAGCATACAAATATTAGTACATGTTAGACATACAATTTTAATACGAAACATCCATTTCTTTAAATATTAATATAATAATATGTCTTGGTAATAATAACACCACTTAACAATTTAGGATTCGTATCTATTCGAAATATTAACATTAACAGATGCTTATAATTAATGAAAAAAATAAAACATTTTAAAACACTGTGAAACTCAGTAGTCATATCTATCGCTCCCTTTTTTTTAAGAAATTCTTTTACACTATAGAAACAATTATCAATAAGCCATTTATGTAATTTTGATTTAAAATATTTTAAGGGGAGTTCTCTCAATTCTTTTGGTATGTTGTTAAAAAAAAATATTGCAGTGATTAAACTATTTTTTTGGGATAATGTGCTTTGATGTGAAGGTATTCTTAATCTTACGGGATCTCGACGAGTGTATTTCGAATGCAGGTCACATGCTATAAAAAACTAAGAGTGTTCCTTCACAGAAATACCAGCTTGCATAATGAAAAGACCTGTTAGGGTTAATAGTTTTAATTTTTTAAACAGTGGTCTTCAGGATGTTAATAGGCTGATACCGAAAATTGCTCTTAGGCATTTTTTTTCAACAATGAATGCTTCACTTGCATTTGTGGAGTTCCCTCAGAGTAGGAGTCCATACCTGAGTAAAGAGGATACGTACCCGTGGCACAGATATTATAATACTTCGCCCGTGGTAAGCAGTAAGGGCGACTGCTTCACTAGCGATACGTCTTATAAGTTTACGAGCAAACACAAATTGGTTGAGTTTTTTGCAAAAGTGTATATGTAATTTCCAGTTACAATGCTGATCAAGAATGAGTCCAAGAAATTTGTAATCATTAACTTCGTTAATTTGTTGTCCTTGACATTTAACTTTATATGTTTTTGGTTTTGAGCTGTAATTTCGAAAATTTATGTATTTGGTTTTACTTAGGTTAACACAGAGATAATTATTTTCTAGCCATTTTAAAACTTGATTAACTAGGTATTGTATTAAGGTTTTTTTCGTGATTTATGTCTGATTTATCATCATTAGTAACAATTACAGAAATATCGTCAGCAAAAAGTATGCACTGTTGTTGTAAAGCAGTGGGCAAATCATTGATATAAATAAGGAAAGGCCTTCCTTTCCTCGGTCTACGGTACAAAAAATTAACCAGGGATATTTTGTCATCATTACTGGTTGATTTTGAGTTGCCGTATTTGACCGATGCGTTGAACGCTTGGAAAATGGCTTGTCCCAATACGGATTTGCCCGACAACCTGTCCTCCCAGAGACAGTGGGACGTGCCGCTCTGCAGTAATACGGAATACCCTTTTAAATACGTCTATCAATACTGTGGAACGTGCCCGTCTGCTGGCCGTGGGAGAATGGGAGTCGGGATTGTGGCTTCAGGCACTTCCGTCACCCACCATTGGAACTATGATGGACGACACATCGTTCCGTGTCGCTATGAGTCTACGCTTAGGCGCACCTTGTGTTTCTCCGCATCGGTGTCACTGCGGTGAAGCTGTCGACAGCCTCGGACACCATGGCCTGTCCTGCTACAGGAGCGCAGGTCGCATTGCACGGCACGCCAGCATTAATGACATTATTCGTCGAGCCCTTGCCAGCGCCGGCGTACCAGTGGTATTAGAACCAAACGGCTTGGTACGTGACGATGGGAAGAGACCAGACGGCATGACGTTGGTGCCTTGGAAGGTGGATAGGCCTTTGGTGTGGGACGCAACCTATGTCGACACCCTTGCGCCATCTCACGTTGCAAGCACGGCGGGCTGTGCGGGCGCTGCTGCTGCGGCTGCTGAAATCCTCATGCGGCGCAAATACTGTAACCTTATCGGTGACTACAGTTTTGAGCCGTTTGGAGTCGAAATGCTCGGGTCATGGGGCCCGAGTGCACGTCTCCTTTTTAAGGAAATATCTCGCCGACTGGTCGACACTTTGTGTGGCCAGAGGGCTGGCTCTTTCTTTGGTCAAATAATTAGCATTGCCATTCAACGTGGCAATGCTGCCAGTCTTCTGGGCACGTTTCCGTATGACATCGATGGGGAGGAGTACTTTGACGCCTAAGTGTCCTATTGTCGTCGTTGTATAAATGTAGGAACTTAGTTTTAGTCGTCTTATTAGCATTATTTTAGTTCTATTTGTAGTCTGTATATAATGTGCATAGTAGATTAAATAACAAAATATTAAATAAGGAAAAGTAATGGGCCCAGTATGCTTACTTGTGGTACACCTGTTTTGGTTTGATTATATTCAGAACTGAATGATGTGGACTCGTTATTTTCGTTTATTGAGCTTATTTCTACTCTTTGTTTGCGGTTAGATAAGTAGCTAGTGATCCAGTCAATTACTATCCCTCTGATTCCGTAGTTATTGTATTTTTTTAAGAGCAAATCGTGGTTGACAAAGTCGAAAGCTTTGCTCATGTCAAAGAAGATGACAGACACAGGATTTTTTTAATCTAATTTTTCTATACAAAATTTTATTACAGTAAATGCTTTAGAGCCATTTCACAACTATGTTAGGGTCAGCTTCCAGTCTCACCGGATGCAACTGTATAGGTAGGTACTAGTATTTTACATGGAGCGACTGTCAATCTGACCTCCACAACCCAGTTAGTACTAGATAATACGATACCCCTAGGTAAGACTGGTTGTCAGAGTTTTGGGCCACTGACTACTGACTGTAACGACTGTCAAAGATCTACAAATAACAGCCGGAACCAACAGTTTAACGTGCTTTCCGAGGCACAGAGGAAACTCTGTATGTAATGGGTGATGCAATATTTGGCTGACATTTACTGTACCTACCCATATTTATGGTTTTAAATCATTTAAAAAAATCCAGCAGTACACAGCACACATTTTAAACAATTACCTATTTTAAAAAATAAGCTTTACACAATTTTCATAGTAATAGAATAGACACTCAAATACAAGAACAGTAATCGAATCCAATTTCAAAATTCATTCAACCATAGAGAAAATTCAAAACTTTTTAAAATCGAGGGAAATAATTTAATAGATAAGTACACTCTCAATTTCACATTTTAAAACGAGTTTCATATTTTTAAAGCAACATTACGGTAGCTAGACAGGTCGGCTGACCTAGGTCATGTCTTAGTTGTCAACTAGCGAAATAGGTCACAGGAACATTCGATTTTAACTTTACACTATCACAATATCGGGTTATAAAATCAATATTTTGCGTCTACGTAGATAAAAAGATAAATGGTGTCTACTAGAGGTTATAGATCCATAATTATGGTTTTTGATGTTCTTAATTTCATTTATTTTAAATCGATCTCGAATTTACAATATAATTTAGTGCTGCTAGTTTATGATTCATCAAAGAACTTAAAATGACGAAAGAGTTTACTTATCTCTAATTGTTTTTTTTTATTTGCAATCGAACGAACGTCAATATTGAAATTTAAAAAAAAAACATTTTATTTTTCATGCTTTATTGGTTGTTATTATACCCATAATATTTGATTTACAATTCTATTTAGAAGAAATGATGTAATTCTGAAAATTCAATGCAACACACTGTTTTCTTCAATTAATCTTTCAATTAATTAAACTTAATATTTATTAATTGCAAGCCGTAAAAACATTTTAAATACTTACATGATCAATACCTTGAAGCGAGCAGTTCCTATCCTAGATTTCTGACAAAAACCCTGTACTATAAAAACGAACCTTGCACGTCACTTTGAATCATAAATCACAAGATTAACACCACAAATAAAGAACACGACATAATAAAAAAAGAATAGCGAATAGACAACCGAATTTAAAAATAGAACGTTTAAAAATAATGTTAGAATAGAAAATCTTTACTACTCACGAGCGACATTTTTACACAACCCGTTTAGTTGACGTTTTCACTCGAAAATCACTGTTTTTATTAGTACACTAAGAAAATATAATTGTAAATACGTTTTTATGCTATTTTAAGTGTTATTTATTTACAAGATTGTGTTATTTTGTTAATTTTTATGTTTTAAGTGTGGTAGAGAACGGATCACACCCCAAACGTAAGGGATGTTGTTCTCACGGAATAAGAAATGCATGGAGTCGTTATTATGTTGTAAAAATATTTTTATGACTGCGTTAAGAGTTGGGGTGGATTTTCGTGTGTGAATAAATATTTTGTGTTGAAGGTTTATGCTTGAGTTGTGTTTGTGGATATGTAGGAAAGAGGTGACACAATTTGTAACACACCCAATTCATGAAAAACTGTATTTTTGTCTTTTTTGTAGTTGTTTTACTTAGGTAACCAAAGCATTAGATACAGTTTTTTTAAGTAATTTTGTTCGGTAGGCTTTTTACCCGACTGTGATACAGCAAAGACGCGGTTTGTTTTTTAATGACTAATTAAGAGACTCATTAAATTGCTCTTAGAACTAAACAATACCAAAACAATTTAGAAACAAAAAAAAAGCTCAAAAAAGCTAATGAAGATTATTACAAATTAATTTCCGTATAATTATCCGTTAAAACAACAGCTACACAACTCGCCATTCACACATGATAAATAAATAAATAACTAAAATATTTAATCACAACACATCTCCGTGCCTTCCCCTGTGAAGCAGGCTCCCTGTAGCGTCTAATACGCATGCGCGAACTTTAGTACCGCGACAGTAACAGTTTTTGGCGCCCCTAGTTATGACGTAGTCCCGGAAAATTCCGCTAGGGGCGCTGCTGTGGCTGAAAGAGGTTTAATGTCATTTGCTCTTAACTTCAAGCTGGTGTTAATCGAAACATTAGACAGAGTATTGTATAAGCACATTATGCCAGTTAATTTAATTTGAGCATTATATTGAAAGGATAGGACTATTTGTCATTTACTGGGCACTAATCCAAACTAAAGGCTTATTTCAAGTAATAATCAGCTTATAATGTTCCCACTGCTGGGACACACGGCCTCCTCTCTATGAGAGGGAATGGGCTATAATCCACCACGCGGGCCCAGTGCGGGTTGGTAGATGTCACATGTCTTCGAATTTTTGGTTCTAGGACATGCCGGTTTCCTCACGATGTTTCCTTGACCGTTTTGAGAGCAGTGGTGATGAAATAAATTACACAAAGTAATGCGCCAGCCTGGATTCGAAATCACGACTTCCTGCTCGTAAGTCGGGGCCGCCACCACTGGGCCACCGCTGCTCATTCATATCAAGTACTTGGTGTCTAATCACATCGTATCACAATCTTTTAACAGAGTTACAGTTGTACATGATTTTAGACCGACCACTGCAAATTTTGGATACAAATTAACTTTGGGATTCTAGAATCATAACAGAACATAACACCACGCTTGCAATCCCCGAGGGGTTAGACAGAGGTTTACCTAATAGTACACCCACATTTCGCTAGTTATGTTTAAGTCCTATGTAACAGGGGGCTAGCCTATTGACATCAACCGGGTATAAATCCAGACATCATGGCTGCTACTGAATAAATCCTGTTGGAAAAATCCAATCACAAGCACGGCGATTGTAGTGTTGAGCATGAGGTTCTGAATTTCTAAGTAGCAACCGCGGAGTTTGGATTTGTACCCAATTGATGGCAATTGGGGATCGGAATACTAGGCTGTGAAGAAGATGGATGAAAAAAGATTGCATGTAGTGGAGATGAGAATGTTGAGACGGATGTATGGTGTGACAAGAATGTATAAAATAAGGAATGAATATAGTATTGCGACTGTTACAGAAAAGTTGAAAGGGAATTGACTGTCTTGGTATGTGACTAAATGAGTGACGAATATACATGTTGATGGTCGGAGAGGGAGAGGAAGACCAAGGAAGCGATGGATGGATTGTGTGATATGAAGGAGCAAGGAGTAAATGATAGCGTGACAGTTGACAGGGAGAATGGAAGAACAAAACGTGTTGCGCCGACCTCAAGTGACATGGGACCAGGGCAGGACGATGATGATGATGGCAATAAGATCGCTCTCTATTACAATATGGGACAATCATAACTGGTGAAATATGGGTGTACAATGACTATACAGCCTTCATTCAGGAATTTATGAAAGTGTGAACCTTTACTTTGTTATTTTGTTTATTTTAATTGTATGTATAACTCTTTTAGTTCTTTTTTAGTTACTATAATTGGTTTAACAGCCGTTGTAATTAAATAAAAATAAATTAATTAATTAATAAATTCATTGTGGGTGTACCAAAAGCACACCTCTGCCGTACTCTTCGGGAACAACAGTAGTTATGTTGAGTTGTGATGATGATGTATGTTGAGTTGTGATGATGATGTATTTTATTTCTTTAAGTAAATTCTTTAACTGAAAGCCGACGGCATTAATTTTTAAGCTTGGAAGAAAGGCATTGCATTCTGGATCTTCAACGCATGACGCATCAACTATAAGTTATTTGTGGTACGAGTACCAACCCACCATCTACAGACCTGTTTGAAAGAGGACTTTTGGCCGAAAGGTGTCGTATACCGACGTTTCCGAGGACGGTTACGCGACACCACGCTGCGAAACACGACGCCGACAACGTGTGTTTAGTTACGTGTGATGCCTGATAATAAAATTATTATGTAGTTTATTTATACTATACTATACATTAAAATTTATAAATTAAAATAACCTAAAGTAACTAACTTATTAATAAAATTAAAAAATGGCGTCAAAAAACTCCTCCTCAACGCAGTCAACTGGTAATGTACCCAAGAGACTGGCGGCGTTGCCACGTTGTATGGCTAGACTAAGCCTTTGGCCAAGGTAAAAGTCAGCCAGAAATGTCCTTGAAAAGGAAATCCATCTTCCAAGGAAACAAAGACATGCCGCCCGGTCTCTTGCCATCGTCGCGTGCCAAGCCATTGGGTTCTAAAATAGCTGGAACGCCGACGGTGACAAGAGCTCATTGTGATGTCATTTAAATTCGCGTGCTGTGCAAAACGGCCCGCACTTCGGCTGCATGATAGGCCGTGGTGTCCAAGGCTGTTGACAACTTCACCACAGTGACAGCGATGAGGAGAACAACATGGGGCACCTAGGCGTAGAGAAGCAGCGAGGCGGAAAGTAGTGTCGTCGAACAACGTACCTGTGTTCGACGACGGTATTGCGTGAAGCCAAAGAGCCGACTCCCACTCAGCCACAGCCAGCAGACGCGCACGCTCAGCAGTAGTAGCAGACGTGTTCAGTAAATTATTCTGAACTACTCTGCAGAGCGGCTCGTCCCACCGTCTCTGGGAAATGATTATAATTATTATTTATTATAACCATATAATGGAAAATACAACTGTGTTTTTTGAATGCCCTGGTACCTGATACGCTCTTTTGGATTCTGAATGTGCACAAAAAAGCATCGTATAAGGAATCTCCCGTGCCACAAAGTCTTTATTTATTTTTTTCGGATGGGAAATCATCAAATGAAGAAGGAGTGTCAGACTTGTACTGACAAAAACCCATCCATGTTCCTTCTTTTGCCCGGGGCCGCGGTATCTCTTTCGAACAGTCCCGGAGCCCTGGCAGGCATCGTTCTTTTCACGGCACGTTGTAAATATGGCCTATGGCACTCGGGGATTATGTAGCTTCCTATTAGTGAAAGAATTTTCAAATTCGGTTCAGTAGATCCAGAGATTACCCCCTACAACCTCATATGAAGTGAAGATACAGCGGTGAGTCTGGATCATTACGGAATATATCAAAAACTATCTAGTTAGTCTTTGAAGTTTAAACAGGAAATAGCAAACAAGCTTTTTGAACAGAAACATCAAATAAATTCTAAACACTTTATAAATAAAACTAACTACCACTGCGATATTAACTTATTTCCCCATAAAAACGTATTTGTGAACAGAAAAACTGCCGCAACCCATATACCTATCAACCGCCATTGGCTAAAAAGATTTATCATCAAGCTTTTATACACATAATCATCCTTTAAAAAATAACACGACTATAAAATAAATAAAATACTTTAAATAAAAACCGGTTAAGTGCGAGTCGAACTCATTCACGAACGGTTCCATGCAATATTCTTTTGCTATTACAAAAAAAAACGGCGAAAGCAACATGCATATTGTATGGAGACGCCTTTTAATTTTTACTTTATTTTAAAGCGGCCATAGTAATGCAAACTCTGTGAAATTTTCAAGTGTCTACCTTTAACCGTTCAAAAGATACAGCCCTGTGAATGACGGACAGAAAGATCTTTGGAGCCTTAATAATAGGGGTACCTTCTGGATTCGAAACCCTAAAAAAGACTAACACCACAATAAACTAACTAAAATGAAACAAAAAAGTTCAACTAAAAAAAGCCACATTAAAAATCGATTCCCAACACGAAAACGAGACGCAAGAATAAAAATGTCCGCCAGATTTCGTCGCAACAAATTTAAAGGGAATATATTGCCGGCATCAATTTCAATCCAAACATTAATAAATTGGCATCTTTCAACGACGTTAGGAGCTGTGGAGCTAGACAGTTTATTAATAGCGGACATATTTTGTAAATCTCTGACTGTGATCAACCCTCGGCTGAATTCAGTGTCGCCTGCGTCGCCGGGCGCGTCACCCGAAAAAAAAACGTTACGATTCGGAGAACTGTCACATTTTGGCGCGCGTTTCGAATTTAGTGTTTTTTTTTTCTTTGTGGTAAAAGTGTGTGTGGTTTTCGTGAAAGATTATTTGTGATTATAATAGTGAAAATAGACTTTAAATAAGTGTAAACAATATACATACAAATATGTACTATAAAAAAGCAGTGAATTAATACAAGAATGCCGTGGGAATTATTAAACATCTTTATGTTAGATTAATTTAATCATAGAAATATTTTTTGCTCAATACCTACAACCAAAGAAATGCTCAATTACTATAATTATTGACAAACTAATACTTGTATTCAATAGACTGAAGCAAAAATACGAAACGAAAGTTCCTAATATAAAGAAAACTAAAATAAAAATGTTTAGTTAGTGCGGGTAGTTAAGTCAATCTTTCCAGATCCAAGAGCTGAACAAATTAATCAGAAAAGACTGCTTTTTAATTTATTAAAATCGAAAAACCAAAAACAATGAGTTACAACACTATCTACGACACCTACAACAACAATAACTACAAAGAATTCAATTTTCAAAAAGAAGAAAAAGAAATACTAAACGAACAGTGTTGCCAAGTTAAAAATGAGCACAAAAACGGGGAGATTCTGGAAGATAAGGACGACAGTCATGTACAACACGTGTTGGGACCTAGCAGGAGATGTTTGGCGTGGGCTTGCAAGGCCTGTAAGAGAAAAACAGCGGCTGTAGACCGACGGAAAGCGGCAACACTAAGGGAGCGACGGCGATTAAGAAAAGTAGGTGTTACACTATTGATTATTAAATTTAAATTTAGCATGATCAGCCCAAAATATTCCCTCTTCTGAGACATAGCCCCGCTCTCTATGAGAGGCAGTGGGCTGTATTACCCAAAGCGGGTCGGTAGACGTCACATACTCACGCCTTTTCCCATGGGAGTAGGCAGAAACCACAGAACGCCACCTGCTACGATCCTTACATACTCCTTTTGCCTCGTCCACGTTCATACATTTGGTCACACACGCACGCTGGTTGAAGAACCTCACCAATAAGGTCAGTGTATGTCCTTCTAGGATGTCCCCTCTTGGCGTTGCCACTCACATCTGCCTTGTAAAAAACCATTTGTTAGTCGCCTTTTACTCAACCTCTCCACATGACCACACACACCATCTAAGCATACTCTTTTCAATTTGTGACACTACGTCTTCTATGAAACCGCAACATTCTCGTATAACCATATTCCTCAAGTTATCATGTCACATGTCTGTGTGAGACTATCTATCTGGCAGGCCCCAACGAGATTTATCAACAGTTGATAGGTTTACATAAAGACATTATTTTGTACCTATAGAAATTATGATACATTTTGTACCTCGACAGTATATGATTAAATGAAGTTTCTATAAAGAGTCTAGCTAGCGGGCCCCTTATGATTATTTTGATTGTTATTATACTTTCAGATCACCCAACAGTGGTCGCAGTTAGAAACTATTATGTAGGTACCTTACAAATCCAAAATTTCGACTTTCTGTGAGCTATACTTTATACGAAATTCGTTATTTAGTCAACTGTCCAGCCAGCAGGCCCCTTTTTTAAATACCTACTACTCTTTTGTATCATACATCATTGCATTAGGAGCTTGATACTATTATGTACCTTACAAATCCAAAATGTCAACTTTCTGCGAGTTACACTTAAGAAGATATTCGTTATTTAAACAAATGTCCAGCAAACGGACGTATATCTTCTGAAGTGTAAGGTGAAAGTACATAATGGTTTCTACGAGTAACTCCTATTGGGCGATCTGAAAGTATATTAATAATATAAATAATCATAAGGGGCCCGCTAGTTAGACACTTCACAAAAACGTCATTTAATCAAAAACTGTCGAGGTACAAAATATATCTTATTTATTTTCTATAGACAGAATAATGTCTATAAGTAAACCTATCACCTGTTGATAAATCTCGTTGGGGCCCACCAGATAGACTCACACCACATGTCTTCGATGGTTTGGTTCTAGGACATGCCACGATGTTTTTCTTCTTTCTTAAATGCTTTGATTTTGATTTTCACCATTTTGAGAGCAGTGGTGATGAATTAAATGACATTAAAAGTACTGCCTCCCTGAGTTCGAACCCATGACATAATTTGTAAGTTGTGGCTTACCGCTGCTCTCTCCATTTGCTACTAACTTATCTAAGTTAAATGGGAAGATTTCCAAGTTAAGTTTAAGTTTATAGGTCTTAAGAACTTCTAAATGCTTTCAAATGTATTGGATTCGCATTTTTCACGATTGCTTTCAAGACTTTTACTTGAAAACTTTGGTATTCAGTGATAGGATTTTTGCAAAGTTGGAAAGGCAATAGTTTGATTACCTACTTAAGTGGTTTGTGTAACTTCAAAGTTCGGAGGTAGGTATGAACAAACAGTGATTTTTATTAGGTTTTCTTTGTAAACTAACATCATCGTCATGATATAAGTTTTTAAACTGAAAAACATGAAACTGGTTTTTGAACTGAAGAGGGTAGATCGATTTGTCTGCTCATAAACACTCCCCAGCAATACATTCTTATTCTTATTCTTTATTGCACACAAAATATAAAAGTAGGACACACAAAATTACTATATATAACTTATGTACAACGGCGAGCTTAACCCAGAATTGGGTTTTCTTACAGCAAACCTTACGTTTGATTGTGAGATTTGCGAATGAGGATAAACCTATGTGCACAAACGAACATTTATAACTTAAATTTACTTATTTTTACTTTTACTAAACTAATACATAAAATATAATAAACGTAATACATATATATATAGATAGATACACAAAATACTATATATATAGTATTATCCTGTTGACAGGAAATGTTCCTTTATTATTTTCTTGAACACATCTAACGAAGGGCTATCCCGCAAGGAGTGTGGAAGCGAATTCCAAAGGCGCACAGCCCGAACAGTAAAGGAACCATCATACCGACTTGAGGAGTGAGGAGGGAAACGAAGGAGGAGAGATGATGATGAGCGACAAGGTTTCCCTCTAGGAACCAGATACTCGAAGCGATCTCGAAGATACAAAGGAGCTTTAGGATTATGGAGAACAGAAAAGAGAAAAGAGAGAGTGTGTGAGTCTCGACGCTGCCGAATAGGTAGCCACTTCAGCCGCCTCCGAAATTCCGACACATGATCGTATTTACGAAGCCCGAAAATGAAGCGGATACACAAATTCTGCAGACGTTCGAGCTTATCAAGAAGATCCTCAGTCGCATCAAGAAAACAGACATCAGCATAGTCTAGAAGAGGAAGAAGAAGAGACTGAGCAAGAGTAATTTTAGTCTGATAAGGCAGGAACTTCTGAAGACGTTTAAGTGACCGATACGAGGAAAACACCTTCCTGCTTACTTCAGCAATGTGAACATGCCACGATAGGTTGCAGTCCAAGAATACACCTAAGTCTCTAACTTTCTTGGAGTAGGCTATAGCGACTCCATCGTACAAAACAGGCGGGAGGGACTGATGACTCAATAAATTGACAAAGTATCTGCCACCAATAATGAGAGCTTGTGACTTAGTTGGGTTAACCAATAGTCCAAAATTTTTAGCCCACAGACTGATGTTTTGAAGATCATTATTGATGACGTCGATGGCTCCTGGAAGCTCTTCGAGTTTAAAATGGCGATAAAGCTGCAAGTCATCTGCATAGAGATGATAATGAGAAGTTAATATCTTAGTGATAGCGTTAATAAAAACGGAGAAAAGAAGAGGAGAAAGGACGCCACCCTGAGGAACACCCGCAGAAAGATCGCACCAATCAGAGCAAGCCTCATTCAAGTGTACCGACTGCGAGCGACCCCGAAGATACGAATCAAACCAAGCAGTCACAGAAGGAGATATGTTTAGAGAGGAAAGGATACCTAAGAGGATGTCAAAATCAACTGAATTAAAAGCACTGCTAAAGTCCAGTAAAACCAACACCGTAAGGAGCCGGTTTTCCATGGCCAATCGAATGTCGTCAGTTATTTTAAGGAGGGCTGATACAGTGCTATGGCCAGGACGAAATCCAGACTGGTAAGGACTAAGCAGGCTATTGGAGAAAAAGTAATAAGATAGTTGATTATTGACAACACTCTCAAGGACTTTAGACAGGATTGGAAGTATGGAAATTGGACGAAACTGGGATACTGAAGAGGGATTTGAGACTCTAGGAAGAGGCAAAACATAGGCCTTCTTCCAAGCAGAAGGAAAAGAGCCGGTAAAGAGGGAATAGTTTACAATGTGTAAAATGACAGGAATAAGGTCATCAAGGATAGGAAGAAGCATCTGAAGTTGGAGACCATCATCACCCACCGCCTTTGTGGAAATAGATGTAATGGCCCGCTTAATATCCGCTTCTGTAACTGGGTGAAAAGAGAATGAAGTACATATTGGCCGAGGAAGATTAGAGAGATCGTTAAGAGTGTAAGATTTAGCGTTGTCATCCAAAGTCACTGGTGATTTAGAAAAATGTAGATTAATTTCGTTCAAGTCAATATCAGGCAAACTGTCATTCGCATTTTTGCCGATTCCAAAGGATTTTAGAATTTGCCATACTTGTGCTGTGTTGGAATTCTGAATTGAGTTGTGTATGTGACGCCTTTTAGCATGACTACACATACGACCGCAGCGATTACGCAGTTTCTTATAGAGGGACCAGTTCTCATCAGTAGGGTCCTTTTTGTATCGCCTTTTCGCCTTATCCCTTTTCGACATCGCGTTTTTAATTGCATCAGACAACCAAGGAGCTGGAAGATGCTTCACTCTGACCAATAACTTCAGTTTATCCGTGATCATGGTGCTTGCAACAGCGCCGAAATATCTGGAACTTAAAATGAACAGTAAACATGGTTAATAAATACCCCGTTTCTAGTTTTAATGACAATATCATCGGCATGGCCCTGACCTTATCAAAATTTATTTGGGGTCGGCGCAGCATGTCGTCTTCTTCCAGGGGCCTTAGTCTGCTATTGCAATAGTGTCAGAATGGTCTATCATTGATTTAATAAGGCCCCGCGCAGACGAATTACCCTTTGTACGCTCGTCAAACGAGTTTCGAACGCGCTTCAATACGCCGTTGGCTAGGGGCCTTATTAAATCAATTATAGACCATTCTGACACTATTGCAATAGCAGACTAAGGCCCCAGGTTTGTCTACTAGCTACCCGCGAAATTCGTGCGCGTGAAATTATTATTAAAAAAATATTACTTTTTTTTAAATCGAATTTTGTTATCAATTTCAAGGGTTTTATCTTTTTTTTGCGCGGAACCCTATTATTGTTTTCTAAAATAAAATAATGTTAGACCTTATAAGCATATGTTAGACCTTATAACATCAGCTATCTGCCTGTAAGAGTCCCGTCAAAATCGGTGCAGCCGTTTCGGAGACTAGCCAGAACAAAAAGACTGACAGACAAAAATTGAATGAAACGCTGTTTTGTTATAAATTGTTTTGTTGTTCGTTTGTTTGTACTTTCATATGCATTCAGTAAAAAGCTGTTAATTTGGTATTACAAACAGACTTCGATTTTGTTTATCTGTACAGATTATAGCTGAAGCGATACGAACGACCCCAAAAATCTTCAAATGATCGTGTAACAATTATTCTATATTGTGATTTTGGACAGGAAATACAGTTTATATTACTGGAAGTTTGTATGTATTTATAAAGGGTGTAACAAGACCCTTAACAACGCCGAAAGGGAATGTTTTCCCTGTCATTGCAATCATTTTATTGTTCTAGACCATACCTGGAAACCTTCTAGTTACGGAAATATTGGGGGTCGAAGTCCCAACTTTTTTTTTATACATATACGTGTTTTAAATGGAAGATTTTTACTTGAAACACCTCCTCGACGCCCTTACTATACAATCCATCCATCAGCACAATGTTTTGATTGCGTTACATTGAGTCCTACCGTAAAACGTGATTTTTCACCCCAAAAAAAAAGTCGTTTCCCAGCAATAATTTTTGCGTAAAGTTACTTAGTTTGATGTACATAATGCTCGGTTGACGGCTTCGTGAAGGGTCTTGTTACACCCTGTAGATTACGCCTCATATCATAAGACACCTCTTTTCTAGCCATATCATCGTTCACACAGTCCATCCATCGTTTTGTAAACAAACACGGCACGAAAATAACGCGTCTAAGCTCGTAAGGATGATCAAAAACCTGTTGGTAGTTTAAAAAATCTGGTTCATCTAGTTACAATCTCATGGCAAGGACAGACAATTCATGAAATTAAATATATATGCTGTCTTGGCTTTCGTACGTTTTTTCACGGGTGACCACTGAAAACCAGCGCTGTGCTGCGGGCCCCCCATAGCACAGCATCATGCTGAGTGGTAACCTGCTTGTCGCGGTCACGACGTGCAAGCTGTTAATTTTTTTTTTTTTTTTTCTTTGTTTCTGTCCTGTATTTATAATATTTGTTATGTATTGAATGATTATTGTTAATTTATTTCTTGTACGCACGTCATGTCCCTGCGACAAATAATCATTTTCTCTTTCTGTCTTTCTTTCTAGACAATCTATGACAAAACTATTAATTATGGCATTTTTTTTTTTCGTTCGCCTTTAGTTTTCCTTGGGCACACTATTCAGTTTTTGACATAGAATTTAGATTGAAGGTGCTTTTAAATGGGCAATGTTTTTAATGCAACGTATGGCTACAATACAGTTGCCAGTAACATTGCCAGTGATTACAGTCAGGCTATGCAATAGTTTAGTTTAGTTTATTTATTAATAATTATCAACAATTACAGGTCAGTTTTATGTATAAAAGAAAAAAAAGTAAAACATAAGTCATTAAACATTAAAAAGAGCATCAAACACAAATTTAAAAATAAAAAAAATAATGCTAATTATACATACTTTGATAGTCAAAACCTGAACATTATTGGTAACTAGCTGTTGCCCGCGGCTTTGCTCGCTTTTTGGTCAGAAATTATCCCATGGACACGTGTAAATATAGCCTATGGCACTCGGGGATAATGTTGCTTCCTATTAGTGAAAGAATTTTCAAAATCGGTTCAGTAGATCCAGAGATTATCACCTACATACAAACTTACAAATAAATTTTACCTCTTTATAATATTAGTAATAGATAAAGACATATTTGCTTTAAACCGAAACTTTTAGCCAATAGTCTGCAATTGTGTGATTCTAATTAACAATGTTTGTGTTGTTCTTTATTAGTATTTTTTATTTATAAAGCAGGTACACATCAAGCTATACATTTCCAGTTTATGCTGATCTCGCATTTTAAAGGATTTCCGTACAATGCGAGGTCAGCTTATACTGGACATGTATAGCTTGATGTGTAGCCGTGTGTACCTCTATTCATAAGATAAGTGAAGCTATGATTTGCTTTTTATCTCTTCCTGTCGTTATTTTAATACTATTATTTACAATAACATTTTACTTTTTACAAATTATTTACATTTTTAATATTCCATTGAAAAAACCAATATAAAAACATTTGGTGCTGCCAGTCTTCTGGGCACGTTTCCGGATGACATCGATGGGGATGAGTATTTTGAAGAGTCCTATTGTTGTCGTTGTATATTTGTAGGAATTTACTTTTAGTCTTCTTTTTTGCATTATTTTAGTTCTATTTTTAGTCTGTATACATATAATGTACATAGTAGATATGTCCTGTGATAAAATTTGTCCACTTAAAACATTTAAAAATATAAAACATTGTAGCCCCACGGGTAACAGAAAGAGGGTACCAGCGACGGTGGTCAGGGCTCCAGAGATAGGAACCTCCTAACAATACGCGCCGTGTCCAGGAGTAGAATAGAATAGAATAGAATAAACATTTATTCGCTAATGGACAGCAGCAACACAATAGAGCAGCACATACATATACATATACTAACAAACAGCTTAACAATTAATTAAAACAGCTCAACTGCTCTGAGCATGCCCATAACGAAAGGGTCACCTACTCAGCATATGCTGGGTGTAAAACACTCGGCGCTGGTTTTCAGTAGGCCCCCCGCAGTGACACACGGATGAGGGTAGTAGGAGAGTACCGCTTTCTGAATCAAGCCCTGGATCTAGCTGCCTAACGAGAGCCTAAGAGAGAGTTACATTGAGTCCTACCGGAAAACGTGATCTTTCAAAAAAAAAATGTCGTTTCCCAGCAATTTTTTTTTTTGCTTAGTTATCTCAGTTTGATGTACATGATGCTTGGTTGACGGCTTCGTGAAGGGTCTTGTAATCTTGTTACACCCTGTAATATGTTGTGATATTTACTGTGATTTATATTATATTGTACAAATTATTTTCCCTAATTATATAAATAACACTTATTCCGACCAGAAAATCGAAACCAACACCTCATGCTCATCAGTAAAGCCTCCGACCACTAGACCAACGAGCTTACATTCCTACATTATTTATATGTATGTATATTATCTCTAAATCCAAATTCCCGTGCACTTATCGTGTATCCTAAATCCAATAATCCGCGGGACGTGACTAACGAGCGAAGCCGCGTTATTTATTTATATTACATTCAAGAACTTGTCACGGGAGATTAAACGAGTTAATTTTAAAACTATATTGCTTTCTTATGTGTAGTTTTATATTATTTTAAACTAGCTGTTGTTCGCGACCTCGTCCGCGTGAATTTATCATAAAAATTATACCCTATTTAAATCGTTTTGTTAACAATTTGATGTAGTTGCAGTAACCTTATCATCCGTGCCTCGGTGCGCACGGCGCCTGATCTCTCTCCGCGAGTGTCGGATTGCCGTCCCTGAGGGCTATGAGAGTAAAGGAACAGAGAGTGCACCTGTGTCTGCGCACACACTTGTGCACTATAATATCTCCCGCGCCGATGGCTAATCTGCATTGAGATTGGCCGCCGTGACCGAAACGGTATTATTTATTATTATCATAAACTGGATCATTGTTATTTTGACAGAATAACCACTAGCAACAACCCAATATTAATGTATAATTATCACTTAGGTACTCCGGTAAAGGAAAAAAACGTAGGGAAACCAAACCAGCATGCCTGAAAGATATTTCTCGACGGCATGTAAAGCCAAGGCATAAAAACTCTGACACCAGGTTAGGCACGTTATTATAACCACACGGTAAAGAAAATACATACCACTAAAAGCCCGTCTACTGAAAAATCACGCACTAATTAGGTAAAATCGGGGTTTTTTTCGGTTACCCAGATAACCTAAGTTACGCAGGCCAAAATAACGAATCGATAGACACCTTGTTCGTCAAAATCGGATGAATAGTTTAGGCGTTACGGAGGAACATACGTAAATACAAACATAAAAATTAGAAAACCCGACTGAGTAAAAAATAAAATAAAAACATAGAACATAGCGACTTAACAGTCGGGACCCATTATTGGGACGATTTAAGCCGGTCTATATATTATGTTAATGGGTCCCGACTGTTAAGTCGCTATGTTCTATGCTTTTTTTTTTGTTTACGCATTCGGGTTTCTTAATTTTTTAAATTACCGTTTTTTTTTTCTTTTTTTTTTTATATTTTTTTTTATATACCCTGTGTCACTTTCACAGTAAATACGAATCTAACGACACCGCTCAAGCTAAAATCCATCGAGCCGTTCAGGCCACAGAGCGTGCCAAACAATTATACATACATACATACATACTCTCGAAAAACATAACCCTCCTTCTAGCGCAGTCGGGTAAATACATAGACTGCTAAAATCATAACCCTTCCTTTTGGCTTCGCAGTAGTCGGGTAAAAAGACCACCCCAAACGAGAAGAAAGATCTAGATATTCTAGATCACAGTGAGTTTTGACGATTGTGTAAAATCAGAGGTAAATTATTTGTCAAAGGACTATAGGTACAGTACCTATAGTTGGTCTACCACTTGTCACCCTTATGACCCTAATTATTACGAAATCAGTCTTTTGTAGGGTTCCGTAGCGAAAGGGTGTCAACAGAACCCTAATGTAAGACTCGGTTGTCTGTCCGTGCGTCTGTAACAAGACCCTGAATCTTTTGTACCGTAATAGAAATTTTCATTTGATATTTTCACAAAATGTGTACTACTATGGCCGCTACAATAAACATAAAAATACCTAAATTAAAACTTTTACTCGTAAGGGTAATGATGATAAACATGGTTTTTTTTTTTAATGTGTAGTTTTAAATTTATAAATATGTACTAAGTAAGCTATGGGCTAAAGTAACCACATAATGGGCCCCAAACAGCAGGAAACGGCAACGCGGCAGACCCAGAAGGAGATGGCAGGACGAGCTCGACTCTTTTCACAAAGATTGGCGAGTGACAGCACTGGATAGGGATAAGTGGAAAGAGGGAGGGGAAACTTTTGCCCAGCAGTGGGACTGTGGGAAACTTAAAAAAAAAATGTACTAAGTAGGTACTAACACTAGTGTTTAAGATGTGTATGTATTACTGTTGTAAATTGGTGTACTAAAGGGAGCTAAATGACAGAGTTAACACGCAGTTGGTTTTAAAGATTATCATTGTATTTTATTAAGACATCACACTGACACAGAAAATTATAAAACAAGTTGTTACCTAGTAACCTAACCAAAAACTGACTATGGGACGCATGACGATTTCAACCTATTTTCAACACCCCCACTGAATCCCCTGCGCTCGATGCAATACTTTAGCTTAACGCAAGCCAGGCTTTTAGAAAGACAGTCAGCTGGCATCTGGTTTGTATCACAATATTCTATACGAATCACACCGGCTTCAGCCACCTCTCTTATGAAATGATAGCGTATGTTGATGTGCTTCGACCTTCTACCAATCGCAGAAGAGTACACTAATTTACTTGCACTCTGACTGTCGCTGAACACTGTAACGCAGTCGTTGAATCCAGGTAGCTCTTCTAATAAGCCTTTAACGCAGACTAGTTCTTTTGAGGTTTCGCAGATGGCTATATATTCAGTCTCAGCTGTGCTTAAGGCTACGCAGCGCTGTTTGCGAGCTTGCCAGGAAACAGCACCTCCACCGAAAATAAAGGTATAACCGGTAAATGAGTGCCCATCGGCGTTGGCTCCCCAATCGGCGTCTGAGTATGCAACCAGGGGTTTCCCTGTTCTTTCATAGACTAGTTTATAGTCCACGGTGCCTTTTAAGTACCTGAGCACCCGCTTGAGCGCAGTCATGTGCTGTTCATTCCAGCGTGTATTAAACTGGCTCAAATAGCTGACCGCAAATGTCAAATCAGGCCTTGTGCCGCCGGATAGATACATGAGCGATCCTATTACTTCTTGGAAAGAAAAATCCTCACGCCTCTCCTCCTTTGCAAGTCGTAGATTCAATTCCATCGGAGAAGCTACAGGCTTGCAGTCTTGCATTCCATATTTTTCTAGAATCTTTTTGGCGAAGCTTGCCTGTGATAGGGATATCTGCCCATTGGATCGCGTTATATGGATCCTTAGACAATCCTTGGCCTTACCTAAATCTTTAATTTTGAACGCTTTGGCGATTGTCTTTTTGACTCTTTCTATGTCCCCCACTGAACTTCCAAAAATATAGAAGTCGGCGACATAAAGTGCTATTGCAATCACACTTCTGAAGGAGGGTCAACGTCAAGAGTCGAATGAAGCCCCAAGGGATGATTCGGCGCTAACATCTAGCGCTGGTGGTAGTGGAGGAAGAGACCACACCAGAGAGATTGTTTGTCACTTCTGCAAACGAAAGGGGCATTTCAATCTCTCTGGTGGTCATTATTATTCCAACAAACTCATCGTCAAGTCCAATACTCCGCAGCTGCTGTTGAATCGCTCGAACTTCCGTGACGTAGGCTTCCATACTTGGGTACGATTCCAGCTTGATACGAAACATTTTTCGCAGCAACGAAAGCCTGCGCATTAGTCCAGCATCCGCATAGGCATTTTTTAGTGCCAGCCAAGTCTCTCGTGCCGTCTTTGCTTCCGTCACAAGGGGGTAGATTCCTTCCGAAAGCATCAGGCAAATCTTGGCTCTTGCTCTAGCATCACGCTTCACCAACTCATTTGAGGTCGCACTGAACGTATCTTGCACACAATCCCATAGATCATTGTCGATAAGGAGCATTTGCATAGAAAACGACCATGTAGCATAGTTTTCTTGCCCCGACAACTTGGAAATTTGCGTCGTATTTTGCGACGTCATTTTTTATTCTCAATACATATAACTGTCCCTAAAATTTAGTATCAACAAGACTACGTACCTGGGCCCATAACCTGTTGTAAATTGGTGTACTAAAGGGAGCTAAATGACAGAGTTAACACGCAGTTGGTTTTAAAGATTATCATTGTATTTTAAGACATCACACTGACACAGAAAATTATAAAACAAGTTGTTACCTAGTAACAGAACCAAAAACTAACTCTATGGGACGCATGATGATTTCAACCTATTTTCAACAATTACTAACAAATTGGATTTACTATGATCTGTGATTAAATGATTTGTGTTTTTTATTTAAATATTGCACGGTGATCCGGGCGCTTCGTGGGCGAATCAAGTCGCTCTTAGGCGCGAATTATACACAAACGGCGTATGTACGAAAACATTTTGAAGTTACATGATGCCTGCACCGCGCCGTACTTACGCTGTTATGTATAATTCGCGCCTTATGCGGGTTTTTTCATTCATGACTTTTTATATTCATTTTTTTGTTTTTCAAATATTTTATCAGTAAATACTTACTAAAACAATCAAATCCAACTTCATTCACAAACAATTACTTCTCAACCTCAATTAACAAAAAAAAAACTCACTTCTAAAATTAAAAGGGTGACTTGACACATGCGCGTGCGCTACTCGGGCCGTTAATATGTCGTGACACGCGCTCCCTAGGGATCGATTGCACTTTAAGCACAATTAAATAAATAACGTGACGTTTTAAAGCTCTTAAGAACTGTCACATTGGATATTCGGTGGCATGTCATTTGGTAAATATAGATTTGGTGGGGAAAATGGCGTAGTATAAATCTATTTATTTATTTATTTAACAATTTATGTACACATTAAATACAGAAAAGAAGAAAGGAACAGAAAATAGTATAAAGGAGATGCTTATTTCTAAAGAAATCTCTTCCAGCATACCTGCGAAAGGAGAATCTAAAAAAAGAGATGTAGACATAGTGTGTAAAAGAAAAAAAATAAAATGGAATACAAAACACTAACAGAAACGCCGAGCATAGCTCTCTATATAAGGTCCCATTAAAATAGGTGGACAAATTTTAACACAGCGTTCAGTACGTCTAACCAATGATATTTAAGTAAAAAAAAAACACAAATAAATTGCATCCATTATGTCACAATAAAATCACTTTAATCAGTGTTTTTTTTGCTTTCACACTCAAAACTTTCCTCACGACATTTTGCTCATTTCTCCGCATCATTATGCCCATCATTTTGTCAACATATTAGGAGAAAATGGGGTGATGTTAATGAAAAAACTCCGCTATCTTCCGCCGTAATAATGCCGCTAGTAATAAAGCCTTTAATTCAGAATCTAGACAGTAACAATTAATGACATGAATGGTTAAAACAAAAATCACAAAATCTCTCATATTTCAGTGTGCCTTTGACCCATGGGTCATGGCATAGGCCTCCTCTAACAATTTCCATTGTCGTCTGTCTGTCGCGAGGTACCCTTATCTAGTTTGGACCTGCTGTCAGCTTTATTTCTGCCTCCCATCGGGTAGTATCTACCTAGTATAATTGCCAAATTTTAAATTACCATAAAATCAGACAAATTACCCCTCTCAAACTTTAAAAGCAACGACAGTTTCTTAAAAAATCAAAAACAAAATGTGTACGACATCCTGTCTCATTTAATTCAACTTGATATATTTTCTGTGCACACGTAAGGCACACGTCCCACCGGCAGGCGTCAGCGATTAGCGAGAAGCGAGTGGAACTAGCAATTTTTATTTTTTGTGGTAGTTACCCACACAAATTCTTGTCGTGTTTTTTTTTCAATTGTAACTACAAGGTAATTAACTACAAATTAGTTATCAACGTCACGCCATTTTCTCTTTTTAAAACCCTTCCTTATTATACCCCAATCTGTAAGGGCCTGGAAGAAAAAAAAAACAATGGAAAACCACAATATGGATCGCTAAATCCCATTTTTTTATTGCTCCACCAAAACGAATCTAGCAACGTATAATTATCCAAATCCGTTTAGGAGTTACGAGAGAACAGACAACATAGGTGCATACAGGTCAAGCACATAACCGTCCTTTTGGGCTTCGCCACACTCAGGTAAAAAGAAGTGACTAGTTTACATCTCTCGCTACGTATTCTCGCTCATCTTTGGTGGAAACGCAGCCTTAAGTTCGGCTTTAAACTTACTGGAATATTGTGTGCAGAAACAGAAATGTCGTTTGGTGGAGTAACAAATTGGAGCAGAAAATCGCTTCGGAATTTGGCGTACTTCCGTTCATTCATTGTAGCATAATGGGAGCGTGACGGTTTATAAGGGAGAATGGAAAACACAAGGGCATGAAGATGGTGTTGATGATGATCCAGTGAGGCAGTGACAGTGGTTACGTCACGACATACGAGGGCAGGCTTTTAAATTTTGTAAATAATTTCAACACCTCTGAGGAGCTCGTACCTAAAATAACAACAGCTCGGGTCGATCTTGCCGAAGTTGGTCCCTTTGCATACAGAGTTTCCTCCGTGCCACGGATAGCACGTTAATCCGTTGGTCCCGGCTGTCATTTATAGGACTTTGACAGTCGTTTCGTTACAGGTAGTCAGTGGCCCGAAAGTCTGACAACCAGTCTACTAAGGGGTATCGTATTACCCAGTACTAACTGGGTTGTAGAGGTCAGATAGGCACTCGCTACATATAAAATACTGATGCATCCGGTTAGACTGGAAGTCGACCCAAACACAGTTAGGAACAGCCTAGGCAGATGATAAAATAACTAATTTCGAACGGTAAGTAAACATCGCAAGAACTCGAAGGCATGTGGCAACTGGCTTACCACCACCACACTCACTGGGCCTCTTCGATTCCTCTGCCCAACAGTGGACTATGTATAAGTATTATTGTATTTGAAAATGTTCTGTAAATGCCATATCTAGGTGAACACATAAAATAACATCACGCCTTGTAATCCCCGAAGGGATAGGCAGAGGTCTAACTAACAAATGCACACACATTTCACCAGTTAGGTTTAAGTCACATGTAATAGAGGGCGAGCCTGCTGCTATCAACACGGCTCAAATCTAGACTCCGTGGGCTGCTACTGAGAAATCCTTGACCGAAAAACCCAATCACACTATGCCCGACCCGGGAATCGAACCCAGGACATCATGCTCAGCAGTCACGCTTGCGACCACTAGACCAACGAGGCAGTCACATAGCATGGATCAAGGGAAAGTCCAATTTTATAAAGGGCGAGCCTATTGCCATCAACAGAAAGCCCAATAAAAAAAACTAGCAATCTCTAGCAATATATTTCAGTAATACAAAATGAATAAAAGAATATGTCATCCCAGTCAAAATATAACTCTTTAGTTTATTTATAGAAGGAGACCAAAGACATTGAATGTCTTTTTTTAATATTTATTTGTCGTATATCGGATCAGTGGTTTTTAATGGTCCGCATCTAATAAGCTGTTTGTGGCTCAAAATTAGCTATTCGCTTCATAACTAAAGTTATTTTAGTTCTTTTTCTTTTGATTTACTACTTTAAAATATATCAGGGAATGTTTTTATTGCGTTTTAGTGTTCTGAGTTAAAATTAGCAATTATGATCATTAAATAATCAATTCGGTGTCAGTCTGACGGTCACTGGTGATTTTCCTTGAAACAATTTGACAATCTTTTTGTAAACAGAATTATCAATGCTGACCAAATGGAAATCATTTATGGAGATATTTAAATAGGTAACGAATTAATCTATGTTTTATTCATAAAGTATTTATATTTACGTAGACCGTATTTATGTATAATGTTTTGGTAAAATTTTAAGTGCTTTTACAGAGATATTTCCAATAATCCACGATCCGAAAGTATTTGCGTTTGATGAACTATATACTTAAATATGTGATTGTACTCATGATTAGAAACAACTTTCACAAAGTTTTTTTTTTTTAATTATTTATTTCCAATAACACAACAGCCTTATGAAATTCGCTGTTAGCCGCGTGAAGCTGTTCTACCCCCATTGTGCTCTGCCTACCCACTGTTGCACAGTACGATAGTCATGAGACCGAATGGCGCGCCATGCGGCTAACAGCTGATACCTACGGAGCGCGCGCGCGAATTTCATACGGCTGTGTGTTGTGGGATAAAAGTGAACGAGTAGGCATAAAAAAAAGTTTCTTTGAGAAAGTTGTTTGTTGTCATGAGTATAATCACAATAAGACAATAATTACCAGTTACCCTATACATACAGTGTGTAACAAGACTCTTCACGAAGCCGTGAACCAAGCATTCTGTACATCAAACTAAGTGACTTTCCGCATTAAATATTGCTGGGAAACGACTTTTTTTTTGGGGTAAAAAATCACGTTTTACGGTAGGACTCAATGTAACGCACTCAAAACATTGTGCTGATGGATGGATTGAATAGTACAGGGGTCGGGAGGTGTAACTAAAAATCTTACATTAAAAACAAGTATTTTAAAAAAAAGTTGTGAAAATGTTGGAACTTTGACCCCCAATATCTCCGTAACTAGAAGGTTCCCAGGTAAGGTCTAGAACAAAAAAATGATCGCAATGACGAGGAGAATAAGTGTCTTTCGGCTTCGTTAAGGGTCTTGTTACACCCTTTATAACCTACAAGTACCTATGTCACGTATATTAAACGACTTCAAAATTTTAACTTGATGACTTAGATCAACATTGAACGCATATTATATACAAAGTTTCGTGTCCGTACTATTAACCGTTGGGGAGTTTTCTCATGATGAGGTGATCCTGGCTGCAGGATCAAGTCATGTCTGTCATAAAAATGTATTATCACCAGAACCAAAATGTATTGTACAAAATTTCACCTTAATCGGGTACCAAAAAATGATCAAAAAATTGTTTGCAAATTTTGAAGCGCACAACTTACATAAAATTATGTACATACATGACATACGACCAGTGCAAGTTATAAAAGCTTACAAAAAGGAGCTTAAGTTTAAGCGTTAAAAACATCAAACGTCAATCAAGATAAATTACAATAGTATTACTTTACTTTTAGTTTATTCGAATAACTTTAAAGAAAAACACGGAACGTCAAAGTGACATACACTTTTGACAGATTTATGCGAAGCTATCATAATATTAAAGGCTGGTAACACAAGCAGTACAAACGGACGAATATAAAAATAAATCGTGTCGCGTTAGAGAGACGTAGTAAATTCGTTTTTATGTGAAATTAAGATGTATGTCGTATTTTCTTGAGTTTATCGGCTGAGTGGTGTATTTTTAGTATTGAACCTAGTTTACACTGTCGGAAGGTTACTTTGTTTGCAGTTTGTTGAATTTGTTTTGTTTATTCATGCAATTTTGCTCACAAAAAGGCATGTAAGCAGTTTTATAATTATTTAAGGAATTGTTATCTCAAAATATAACAAAACGTCACGCTTGCAATCCCCGGGCTACGCAGGGGAATACCTATAATAGTACAGTCGCCTGCACATCGTTGTTATTTACCTCAAACTGTCAAACTCCAAATGATTTGAAGCCATAAAATGTTGTGGTTTAAGTACAAGCTATTTGTTGCCCACGATTTCGTTCGCGTGGAAATTTTGATGTATAAGTTTGAGAAAAAAAATATCCTATTTGCTATTCCAGACTATAATCTATATCCGTGCCAAATTTCATCCAGATCCGTTCAGCCGTACCGGCGTGATTGAGTAACAAACATCCATCCACCCATCCAAACCAAACATTTATAATATTACAGTTATAAATAATTTAATAAAATAAAGTACGGTGTAGATATTGAGCGGGAAAGTTACATAAAATGTTGGTGCATTAAAAAAAAACTAAATCACATGTGCACCCAGCACTATAACTAATTCACATACGGTTTCAGCATTTTATTCAGTTTATTTACGATACACGTTGGTGTACTAATAGCCTAAGATACTGACATAAATTACAAGCTTTTATAGTTTTTAATGTTACTGCCGTCTAATTGCAAATGAACGCTATTTTGTGGGTGTATTCATTTTGAAAATGTTGGTTTGTTCTATTTATCTCTGAAACTCGTAAAAGAAACAAAGAGTTTTATTTCAAAAACACACTTATACATCATCAACTCATCTGCGTAACCTTTTCCCAAGTATTTTGGGGTCGGCTTCCAGTCTAACCGTTTGCAGCTGAGTACCAGTATTTTACATGGAGCGGCTGCCTAACTGACCTTCACAACCCAATTACTGGGTCATACTTACACATTTCGACGGTTATGCGGAGTCTAAATGGCAATTCGGCTCGGCAGCAAATGACTTTAGTCGCAAGCCCCAAAATAGAGCAGCATCCGACTTCGGCCACGCGGCCACCGGTCGCATGCGGGTGGTCACTAAAATCGACCGTGTAAGTGGTCAGCTGCAGGCGATCACCCGCCGCATGAGGCTTTTTGCGCTCGTCATTTTAGATGAAAATTACCTAGTCGCTTGCAATTCAGTCAACTGTGTAAATGGGCTTGCGATGCGGCTTTGTGAGGTGGTTTGTGAAGCAATTAGCCTCACGGCAAAAATCGACCCGTGTAAATGTCTTATGGGCTACGGTTTTGCATCAGCATTATCAACGTATAATGTTCCCAATGCTGGGACAAAGAACTCCTTTAAGTCAGAAAGAGCGATCCTTAACCTACCAGTGCTGGTTGCTGAATGTTAGATGTCTTCGAATTTTTGGTTCTAGACCAAGCTAGACCAAGCAGGTTTCTATACAATTCTTTCCTTCGCTGTTTTGAGACTACTGGTCTTACGTGATCTGATGATCATCGCAGCAGAGATATCCTAGTGGTGTGACTGTCGCTCTGCCAAGCCATAGGTCTCGAGTTCGAACCTAAGACACGCACCCCTGATTTTTCGGATTCATGTGCGTATTGTATAATTATCATTTGCTTCGGTGAAGGAAAATATCGTGAAGAAACCAAACCAGCATGAATGAGAGATAATTGTAAAGCCAAGTCAGAAGCCCATAGACGGCACCACTCAACTCTCACACCACTGAAAGAAAGATGTGATGAAATAAATTACATAAAATACATACAAATAGTAAATTGCCTACCTGGGTTTCAACTTACGACCTACGTACGTTACAACTGGGCCACCACTGCTCTCTGCTTGTGTTTATCAATGTTGTAGTTAATATATTTTTCCTTTAAGGTAAATGCTGCCTTCGAAGAGTTGCGGATCAGAGCCAGGGCAGGTAGCGGGAGGCTACCGAAGCTGGAGATATTGCGAGCTGCTATACAACATATAGAAAGGCTACAAGCTGCATTGCGAGCTGCTGCTGTGGTAAGCATGGCATAGCGAAGCACAGCATAGCATTGCGTAACATTATCATCATCATTTCAGTCGAAAGACGTCTACTGCTTGACATAGGCCTCCCCCAAGTGTCGCCATATCGACCGGTCCCGTGCGTCTCGCATCCAGCGGATCCCTGCAACCTTCACCAGGTCATCGGTTCACATAGTGGGAGAACTTCCAACGCAACGTCTTCCGGTTCGCGGTCGCCACTCCAGAACTTTTCGGCCCCATCGGCCATATATTCTGCGAGCAATGTGCCCTGCCCACTGCCACTTAAGTTTGGCAATTTTTCGGGCTACGTTGGTAACCTTGATTCTCTTCGCATGTCTTCGTTTCTGATTCGATCACGCAAGGAAACTCCGAGCGTAACATAATTATGCCTATTAAAATTAACTACTTGCGAACTAGACTACAAAAAAATTAAAGGGTATCAAAAAATTAGGCTGGCAGCATTGCCACGTTGAATTGCTGATTCTTTGGCCAAGAAATAGGCCAGCCCTCTGGTAACGAGAATAAGAGTCGCCTTACCGCTCGGCGATGTCGAAATTAAGCGGGCATCTTCTTAATATTATGCAAATTTAAGTATTATAATTTTAATACACAAAATTCCAAGAAGCAAATCTTCATTTCGCGACACCAAAAAAAGAAAATGCTAACAGCAATTAAAATGATAGCTCGTCTATAACTGCGCGATTCCGTGTAAGTCTATTCTGAGGACGGCGCACGTGTAGCGATAAATTATCCGCGGACATAGATAAATGACAATTTAACATCGCGACATGTATTCCTGTGTATGTACGATTGTGCGTAGCATGTGACTTCGTCTGCGAGGATTTTGTATTTCATCGAAATAATTTTTACTGGAAATATCCAGGATGAAAACTAATAGCGGCACTTATTTCCGTTTAAGGCTGATTTTCCACCAGAGTTGTGCTATGCAACGTTGCTATGGATGCGTTTGATATCTACAAATCATATTCATTGGACCACATAGCACTGGTGGAAACTAATTCAACTAAGCTACGTTTTTTATATGGAAGGATGCGTGCTGTGGATGCGAGCTATGGATGCGTGTTATGAATGCGCGCTAGGCCCGTGCCTTCCCTATTACCGATACGTAGCATAGTTTGAGCTGCGGATCTTCCCCGCTCAGCTACCTTGCGGAGGCGCATTTTCATAGCACATCTTACTCGCTCCGCTACAAAGCTTAGCAACAGTGGAATCGGTGACATAGTTTCGTAGCTTAGCTTTTATATTCTCGCAACACAGCTGCATAGCACATCTCTGGTGGAAAGGCACCCTAAGGTTGCCATTCTACCAGAGATGGGCGAGGATGCTTAGCGAGGGATGGGTGTGAAACTAACCAATAAAATCTCTTCCGTTTCACAGCTTGAAGTATTCTAGCTATGTGATTGATTAGTTCCACACACATCCTTAACCTCATCGCTCATCTGTGGTGGAAACGCAGCCTTAAGGACCTTCTATTCCTCTTCTTCGTCGTTCCCTCACCTGCTGAGGACCGCGAACACATATTATGACACGTCTCCAAGCCATGCAGTCTCCTGCAGTGTGAATCGCTCGGTACAGCTGCCTTCTTGATCGCGTCTGACCATATTCCTTACACGCGTTTACCTTCTGCTGGGCTTAGTATTAAAGGGCCTAGACCAAGTCAATAATGTATGCGCTATGCGGCTGTCTGCGGCTGACATTAAATAATGAAAAGCTTATGTTTATCCTGTTGGAAGTCGTTGGAGCTCTAATAGCGCTACGTATTCCCCAAATATCCAGGCTCTGAGATCCAAGGTATCATAACGCTCGGTTCAGTGATTCAGGTATGAAAAAACGCCCTCGTGTGAGTCGGACGCGCACACAAAGGGTTGCGTAGCACCAAACCATATAATAACAATATTTTTTATGCTCATTCATAGGTCAACTTATACTCAAAAGCAAAACTAATTTCATTTGTCATAGGATGTTAATGAAAAACAAAGTTACTGCAGTTTCATGAAATAGTCTAATATCGAAAAAGCTAATTATCAAAAGTTATTCAAAGCAATTTTCGTTTAAAGGTCTTTTTAACTTTCTACAAAAACATTTTTGTTTTTCAGAATTTTCAGGGGTTATACACGATGAAAATAATAAAAGAATTTCTATGTGAACCGTGAACCATGAACCGTGGTAACTGTTTGTGCGCCGGTATACCTTCCATCCTGTATATTTGTTTTTTTTTTTTCAATCTTCAGGTACTGTCGTTTTTGCCATTTGGCAACGGAACCCAAAAAAGGAGTAAATGATATCGTAATGGCTGCCAGGGGAGAATAAAGGACAAAACGTGTTACGCCAACCCCAACTAACTCGATGTTCTGAAACAGTCGTGTCAGCGACACAAAGAAGAATTGAATTTGAACCGCGGTATTTGCAACTTAACCTCTCAAATTTGATCAGAGTTTAACCCTAACTCTTATTATAGATGTTCTAAGTAATTAAAAGCAGGTGCCTGTGTTACTTGGCGAATCAGAACCACATTTGACAAGCTAACCGACGCGACGCTCCCTGAAATAGACGCACGCGCAGACTTAGGGCAAGATTTGCAGATCGCACTTTGATTTAACTTTAAATATGAACTCATATTATGAACCGCAGTTTCCGCAGTTTCCGCTAGAACTAGGCGAGACCTAATGAATCCGTTATAATATCTCTGTTAGCTTTATTTATCTATCGTTACAGGTTGCCAGTAGCCCGAAAGCTAATAACCAGTCTTACCAAGGGGTATCGTATTACCCAGTACTAACTGGGTTGTGGAGATCAGATAGGCAGTCGCTCCATGTACAATACTGGTATTCAGATGCATCCAGTTAGACTGGAAGCCGACCCTAACATAGTTGGGAAAAGGCTAGACGGATGGTCTGTTAGCTTAATATGCCTTTACGGCTGAACGGATATAGATAACATCTGACACAGGTTAGACCATGACCTAGTTTAGGACATAGGCTACTTTTATCTTGGTCGTAAGTTCCCATGGGATGATTTCCGACGTCAACGAGGGCGAAGCCTTGGGTAAAAGCTAAATAAATGCAAAAGGATTGCCTGAATTTGCCTGTCAACGGAAAATGTACGACAGTTCAAAATCTCTGGTCGAGTTCAGTCGCGAATGTGTGGTCTATGCTATTAATAAAGGAAATATTTCTTAGACACGGACAGATTGTTTGACAACTATTGTTGTTTGTTGTATATCTTTGAATCCCGAAGTGAATCTACGATTCGGTAGATATTTGTCTTGGCTGCAAATTGAAAGAAAAGAGATTAATAATACTAACTGTATTATTAATCTTTTAGCTATAGACCAGACTATAACACAAACCCAATTGTGTATAATTTGTTTTTTAATATTGTGTGCAATAAAGAATAAGAAGAGTACACAGCACATTCTGCACGATACGCACAGGAAATACTCGAAAAAAAAAAAACAACATTTTGGGATCCGTCTCATGAAAATTTGGCGTCCAAGAAATGTAAACTAAATTTCTCAATATAATTTGAACAAATAACATTTGATTTTGCCTGTCTGACTATAAGTCTTCTTTATATGAGGAGGTCCTCCATTGAAATATAGGATAGTCCCACCAGACAAGTACTACGTATTATTTAAGTAGTACCGCCCTTTCAACTGTCATGTTTTTTTCCTCTTAACCAATAAAATGCTGATCTCACTAATAAAATAATTATACAGCTATCTTTTTTTGTCTCTAGTTGGAGTCAGAAAACTGTAAGAGCTACATGGAGTCGCCAGTCACATCACAGCGGTCATACGACATCAGAGAAACGAAGACAGAGAAAGAGAAACCGTTCCTTAGCAGTAAGTATCTTCATAGGCCCTGTTGTCTACGGTCGCGACAAACCAAACAAAAATCTTATAAGTCTTCATTTTCCTTATCGTGTGGTTAGTGCCTAGCCTGGTGTCAGAACTTTTATGCCACCTATGGGCGTCTGACTTGGCTTTACATTCCGTCGAGAATATCTCTCAGGCATGCTGGTTTCCTCACGATGTTTTCTTCACCGAAGCAAGTGATAACTAATAATTATATAATACGCATAAATATGAATCCGAAAAATCAGAGGTGCGTGTCTTAGGCTCGAACTCGAGACCTAAGACTATATACTAAGGAAGGAACATGGATGGGTTTTAGTCAGTAGAAGTCTGACACTCCCTCCTGCTCAGCCCAGAGCGGGAGGGGTTATTTGATGATTTCCCATCGGTAAAAAAAAAAAAAAAAAAAAAAAGACTATCACTTTTTTGATCATATGTCAAGAGCAAAAGAAACTCTGGTTCTTTTCCAAAAGTAATGCATTATGGTGATAGAACCGCGAGAACAGAGCCATTTATTTTCCAGGAACTTTTGAAAATAGCGTGTCATGCATCGACTCGATTAGTGTGTCTCATTTCAAGTTTTGGAGCTCTCCAAATCTGGCGGTCACCGGTCCTGATCTTATACTTCCAGTATTTATTGTAAATTGTGCCGCCATCGCCAGCCTGATTATACCACTGTGTATTTTATACAGCGGTCACTTTCCGAACGATTTAGAAATCGTCTTTCGTTTTTATCCCAGCTTTCAAAAAAGGTAATAAGTCATTATGTATCACCCAATATCTAAGATATGTCTTATCTGTTCTCCAAACTTCTCGAACGCATTGTTTTTTGCGTTCTCGCTGACATATAGGTACGCTGCTATGAAATTCAACTTTGGAACATAACAGCAAGGCTTTCTTGAGCGTTCTCTTTCATGTAACTTAATCTTCTCCCATGAATTGGTTTAGCTATTGCGTAGGGTTAGTGCCCAACGCCCCACTATCCATGGAGTCTTAGAGTGTTACCACAGCAATCGATCGATCGTCGATCGATGCCATCGGTCGACACGGATCGATGCCACTGGCTGATCGACGGATTCGAAACTATCGATCGACGTCGACTATAATCCATTCTACCATCGACGACCATAACACATTATCACATATGACATGACATCATGACATTCGACGATCGATCGATTGGTGTAGTAAAAACTGTCGATCGACGTCGACTAATCCATTCTACCATCGACGACCATAACACATCATCACATATGACATGACATCATGACATTCGACGATCGATCGATTGGTGTAGTAGAAACTATCGATCTACCATGAATCGATTGGTGTGGGAACACCCTTACAGTTCCTATAAGTTATTGTTTAAAAACCTATTTATTCAGATACCTATACTTGTTACAGATGACAACACATCTTGTGGGGTGAACAGCCTCGCCAGATTACGATGTATCGTGCAAGCTCTCTCAAGCCATTCTAAAGACACGCCATGATAGAAGAACCGTAGATTATTTCATGTATGTACTGCTAATGAAACACAGTTACGTCCTTCTAAGTTCTTATAGTGTTCAAACTCAGACGAAAATTAGAAATAAACACCTAGGTACCTATTTATTGATATTGTATGATTACTGTATTTAAAGAGGTGTGATTTATTGTAAGAATATCTATCTAATTATGCTCAATATTTGAGATTAAATGAGATTTCATATACTCGCATCATTTAAGTTTTATTTGTTTCCTATCACTAAGTTAGTCTCGAAAGTCGAACATTGGCCGGACTAAATTATTTTGGGGTGGATTTTGTACTTTACTGTTTCCATTTCTATCCGGATATGCCTTACGGATCCAGGGCAAGGATCGAATAGAAAAGTTAATGCCTTACCATAAAACTTCCGGTTCCAAATTCAATTCCAATAGATTGATGTATGAAGGGTGACGACGTAAAAGGACATATTTAGGTGGTACAATCGACCCAAGATGAATCTGATGACCTTACGGACTATTTTTGCTTGCAGCATACGGCCGCTATACAGCGTGTAACAGAAAGGGTATAATCATATGGAATACTGTTGTACGGACCATCAAACTGAACAACTTTCACTATGGGACCACCATCGAAATCGTAAAAAAATAATCAGCTGTCCTATACATAATTTCAATACCTACTCGACCCAAATGTATGGGACAGCTGATTATTTTTTTACGATTTCGATGCTGGTCCCATAGAGAAAGTTGTTCAGTTTGATGGTCCGTACCACAGTATTTCATATGATTATACCCTTTCTGTTACACGCTGTAGAAGCGCTTAGTTAAAACTTTCTCTTCATTGGTCCTTTTTTGTGTTATTCCTATTGGTCAAAAAAGGGTGGTCAAACATCTGTGATCATTAACAGAGCCTGAGAATTTTTGTAAAACAAAAGATAATGTAAAAAGGTCGCATTTTTTTTATTGTTTTTCTACTATTGGTCCGCACTCTCTTTGTGCTGACCAATAGTAGTAAGGGTGGTGAATAGATGCGGATATCGTGTACACGGGATTTTGTTTTAAAAGTGAGCAGATTCATTTTGGGGTAATGGTACATATTCCTTTTTAACCGAGTTCTAAAAAAGGAGGAGGTTATGTATTCAAACAGAATCTTTTTTTTTTACATCATTTTTGTACATTGTTCCACATACATTGTATTAACTTGGTTTATTAGTTTATGAGTTAGCTCCCTCCAATACATATTTTTTCTTCTTGGCCTATGTTGATGACGTGATGGTTCCTTATTAACGTCAAGATACAACGACAAAATTAATTCTTTGGGTAGGAAACTCTTTCTTGTTTTTCGTGTGGTTAAGTGGGTTGCCTGTAGTGTCAACCTGTATTTACAACATAAATGGGCGGCATACTATAATTAAAGGGGGAAAAGAAAACAACAAAGATTTTTTTTCAAAAATAAGGCGATTTTATCAAAAAAGCCAATGAAAAGTCACCGACTTCCGAAAGCAAAACTTTTTTTTTTGTGTTTTTGAAGTAGGTAGCGTTCTGTGGTTTCTGCCTCCCCCATAGGTAAAAAGCGTGACTTAACTGTATACCTGAGTCGTCGCCGGACCAGCCAGGCCCAAAGAGGTGGCACGCAGTGAATCCTGCGCGCCTTATAACGAACGTGCGGTCGCTGGATGGATAGGCCGCACTTGGCGATGGGGCCCGCTGGGAATGGCGGGCTGATACCAGTCGGGCGTGTGTGCGAATGGAACTGTATCTCCCGGGCCCCCGTCACATGGTAGTAGTAAGAGTTCGTACCTCTCCGCTCGCCCCAGACGCGGGTATCCATGCATGAGTAATTAACCATTAAAAGTATAGGTACCCAAATGCATGCCACTTTAAAACCCAAACTTAATGACATCAGTACTCGTATGATGTAACATGTATGCAATTGCAGGGTAAATGCCTCCTCTCGTACAGAGAAAGAACGAGAATCGAATTGCGAGCACGCTTCAAGAGTGTCCATGGAGTTTCTTGCCCGTTCTTCTCCATATAGAGATCAGGTAATCTCACAGTTATTATGCCTTGTGACTGGGACTGTAGTAACATTTGATTGATGTCTTTGTTTCGACAACTCAAAAGTGCTTGTAACTTGCCTTGTAAACTGCTCACGATTTCATACATTTCGGTAAATATCAACGAACACAGCTTTCTTCAAAAAATTCCCCCTCATCAGTCACCTAGTCAATTCAAAATCATAACATTCATATAATTATGATACTATGAAAATAACCTTAATTTTATTTCGAGCAGAGTTGGGACCGCGGCTAATGGCATGGCGGCACGACGCGTGCGCTTGCGTCGATGGGCGGGGCTTGGCACGTGTGATGCTCCGCCCATTGAAACTTTAATAGTGTTATGGTTATTCAACAGGTTATTTGCAGTAATTTAAGGTTTATTTTTGTTTTAAAGTGTTATTTTAAAAGGGAAGAAATGATTTTCGATTTTTTCTTTGTGTAAGAATTAGAAATGCCATTGAGAGAATGAAAAATTTTGGCAATCGAGAAGGAGGCATTTTAATACCACCACCATTTAAATAAATAAATACCAACGTACATATGCTTTGTACGTTGTTATGAGTGGGGGTCGGGCTGTGTTATTGAATTTTTCGATATGGAATTTCTTTCGCGGAGCCTGGATTTGTTCTCATATGATATGATTTGTTCTATTATGCGACATAAACAGTCATACCTTTTGATCGTGTTGACTTACAAGTTTGATTGCTCCAAGGGGTAGCAGACCTAAGTATTTTTTTTTATTAATTTCACCGCTTGATACCGCCACGCATTCCTGAGCAAAAGGGTCTTGACAGACAGACAGACGGACAACAAAGTGATCCTATAATTAAGGGTTCCGTTTTGCCGATTGAGATACGGAACCCTATTAAAGTAAATATCCAGTGGTTTCGCTATTATAGGAACAGGAACTAATGGACGCTACTGAAGGCGCCAAACTCGTGGCTCAGTTCTAGACCGACACAATTTAGATTGCCATCGACACGCTAAGAGGAAAACTACTAATAAAGAAGGTTTTTTTTTAACGTGTGTTGATATACAATTATGTGTTTCGTAACGTTCCATAAACGACAGACATTTGGATCGAATACAAAAGGTTACCTGGGCAGTTTTCCGGGACTTTTGGAAAAGCCGTAATTTTAAATGCCAAAACTATTGATTTTGCGAAAAAAAAAGTAAAAACACATATAAACATACCTACATAGGTAATTTGTAGGAATATTTCTCTAGTTTAATTTTATATAAACCTACCTAAATGTTTTTATTTAACATGAGTCGGAAAGGAGATTTTGTCAAAATATTGCTTTTAGGCATCATTTTTCCAATATGGCGGCGCGAGCGGCAACGATACGAGATGGCGAAGTTGAAATTCGGAAAGAGCACATCGAAATCTATACTAATATACCAATCTTATTCCCCCGGAAAACTTTCCAAGTATAACTACCAAATTAATGTACAAACAGCAACACACTTAACTGCCCATTAAAGACGCAACTGAGAGAAAATAGCACTGTTCGAAAGGGATACATATATGTTAGTCATTTTCCAGGATAATAATTTCTAATTCGGTCGTACTCTACTATATAACACTCAAATTGACATTTACTCAAAGTTCTCTGTACATAAAAATAAATAAAATTAAAAATGTCTGTTTGTAATATCAAACAGCTTTTTACTGAATGCAAATGAAAATATTATATACTGCACATAACAAAAATAATTTTTATTTTTTATTTTTGTCTGTCTGTCTGTCTGTTTGTTCCAGCTAATCTCCAAAACGGCTGAACTGCTTTTGACGGGACTTATACCGGCAGATAGCTAATGTTCTAACATACGTTGGATAGCTAATGGTCTAAAATACGCTACTTTTATTAAGAAAAAAATATTAGTTGGTTCCGTGAAAAAAATTAAAACACTTGGTAACAAGATCCAATTCAAATATTTTGTTATAATAATTTCACGCGAACGAAGGTCGCGGGCAACAGCTAGTTTCAAATAAAAACTGCATGGATCATGGATGCAATCTTTTAAAAAGTATAATTTTGATGTCAATTCTGTCTACTTACTTGACACAAGATCTTACAATAATTTGATAAAATGCCTGCACGGCTCACCGCTGCAGAAAGAATACGCATCGTAATTTTGAAAGAAATGGAGATGAGAGTTGCCGAAATATCGCGACAACTAAATGTGCACGTAAATTTTACACCAAATCAATGGCCAGCTAATAGCCCTATCTAAATCTCATTGAGAATCTTTGGGCACAAATAATTCTCAATTCGGATCCCACTGACGTGCGTAGACCAATCTACGAGATCTGGTGTATTACACTTGGGAATCATTAAAAGGCAGTGAAATATGCTGGAACATGGTGGAGGCAATGCGAATCAGGATGACTGATGTGTACTGGAAAAAGGTGAAGGTCACATTGCTTATGAGGGCCTTTCCCGAAAAAGTGGAGGTTATTGCCATAAACTCCTTGGCTGGCGGATTCGATTTAATCTATTGGCACGTGTCCATATGTCATGCAAATTGGTTCTGCTGTTTATGCGTGATTAGAATATAATAGAATGCTCATTTACTTCTTACCACAAATGAAATATCAATATTTATATATACTAAATTCAGTAGAACTAAATACAATTTACATCTGTGGGAGACTGGTGTCTATAGAGTCGGACTTATAGAGACGCACTGATTGGGTCGAATCTATTTGGAAGTGTGTGCTGTGCAACTTTATCTCGTTTTGCCGCCTGTATTATATTTTCCGACCATGATCTGGAGGTCATTTTGTTAGTCAAATATGGAGTCGGTAGGAATCGAACTACACTTCGCTAGGCTTCGCTTCCCTCAATAATGACGATTTGCAGATGATACCAATGTTTTACGAAACTAAAATTATTTTTAATTGGAGTTTAGATGTACTGACCATACAATTTAAAATAATTACACAAAATGAAAAATGTTAATAAAATAATAATTGTATTGTATTGTATAGCGGGCTGGTGTCCGCAACTCCACGTCTAAGCGCGTATTTGCGTGCGGAAAAAAATAATAATTATTTGTTTATTAAATGTGTAGACTGTAGTCGATAATATCCTTTAGACGCGTAATGTTGAATTCCTTATATGTTGAACAGTAACAAACTATTAATATCATTATAAGAAATAAGATGTCTAATGTCGTCACATTAAGGCAAAACGAAAAAAAACACGACTATTACCGATTTTGCCCGATTTGATAAATTATCCGACGAAATTAAGCTATGTTACTCAGCCACTGGCTAGGTTTCATAATTGTCAACGTCAAATGTGAGTCTCTTTCCTGCGATATGTCAGATAAAATTGTGTATCATTAAGAGTGTTAATAAGTATAGTAGTAGTAGTAGTATAGTATGTATAATAAGTATGTATTTACAAACAAAAAGTATCTATGTAGTAGTATCAACTATCTGGTGTCCACGACACAAGCCTCGTTGCTTAGTGTGGCACCTAGATGGCGCTGTGTGTAATGTCCAGCGATATTTATTTATTTATTAGTGTTGCTGTTTGTACTATGACTACTGTCATATAACCGCCATAGGAAGGGTTGGGTAGAGTTGTCATTAATCATGTAACTGTCGCAATGTTTACTTGCCCACTCATAATATTATTTAGAGCAGCCACGCCTCCGAACTATCAACAGAGATATTTGTGTGGGAAGTCTATTAAAATCCTGTAATCAATTTTTTTTTAACGTTTTTTTTTACACGGTCACTCGTAGTTCTACACTAGAAGAACTGCTTAATCAGACTATCTTGCGGTGACCTCAAATGAATTTAAGGCCCCTAGCCAGGGTTTTCAAACGAAATTATAAAATAAAAAGACCGCTCGATAAGAGCGACTCCTGTGGATTTAGACCTCGGCTTCGGACGTCAAAAAAATCTTCGTACTGCTGCAAAATTACGGTTAAAAATAAAATATGCTCAAGGTGTGTGGGTGCAGTTTTAGATATTTTATTTGATGTAGTTTCAACAATTAACGAATAATTATCAAGTGACGTCACGCGAGCTTTCGACGTACTGTATCGTCTTCATTTTTTGTTTACGCGAAAGAAGAAAAAATACTTACCTACGTTTCCAATATTTTTTCGAAATGTATCTGACGGACTAATTAGATTTATTTACCCATCTACCATATTGTCTCCAGCATGGTTCACCGTTGAACGGTAATACGAAAAAACTATGGGAAATAAAGCGTCCAAAAAAAAAACTTCCGACAATCTGTAGTTCACTGTAATACTAACCTTGGTTAAAATGAATTACCGAAAAATTTAAACAAAATCAACCGGCAAAAAATGTTTTACACGAACATGGAGCTTATTCAAATTACAATTCTACGAAAAATAATAAACTAAATTTCCAACAAAACGGAAAAAAATACTATGTTTCCGAAAACATGTTCTGCTAAAATAATCGTTTTCTTAAGCTTACGTTGCAAGAGCGAGCGAAGCGAGCTTGGGACTCGGGCCTACCCCGTCCCCGATGTTAGGTTAGGTTGCTACTCTGCAGACAGAAATAGGAGCCCTGCGTAGCGGTGACGTCAACTACGCCTTTTTACATTTTGATATTTATCTTGACGTTGATTTTAATCCTGTTTTATTTTATTTTATGTTAAAACGCAATTTAAGCTGGTGGAAAACATTAGGTACGTCAGCAATAATGCTGTATCGATTTTCGGAATTTTCAGTATTTTATTCGGTCGTTTCTTTGTCCTTTCAGCTGTCGCAAGGTTAGAATATAAAATAATACTTACATTTCATATTTTGAGTATGCTCATTTTTTTTTTCGGAGCTTTTAGTAATACCCAAAAACGATCAGTCGATAATTACTTAGCGACATTTCGCCAAATAACCCTACAAAGAATGAATGGTTGGCCGATACCAAAATTTTCCGATGTCATGAACACGCTTGAACCACCTTGAACTAAATAATCTTTTCCCGATAGCTACTTATTTTCACCGAAAGCACCTTTCCTTACGCCGATCCAAAAACAATGTCTTCTGTTACTTGCTCATAAAATTTAGACAGGCCTCGATTAAATTAAAGACTTTCATTTCCATGCGTTTATCTTAGTAATGCAATAATCAATATATCTGGAGTGGAGAACCGATTTATGGCCGTGGAAACCACATCGTTCCGTCATAAGCTCCAGTCTCCTCCGAAAGTTTGGACATCTTGCCCGTACGCCGCATTTTACAAAAACGCATCCCTTCCTCCCTGAGGACTTCCAATATTTGGTCCAAGCGCCTGGTCAACATCATTTGCGGTTTTCGCCGCCGGCCGCAAATCAGTTCTCCGCGCAGACGAATTACCCTTTGTACGCACGTCAAACGAGTTTCGAACGCGCTTCAATACGCCGTGGGCTAGGGGCCTTATTAAATCAATTATAAACCATTCTGACACTATTGCAATAGCAGACTAAGGCCCCTGATCTATTCTTTTGCTCATGTTGTTTTTTAAATACGTACTAAGACGTAATAAGTTTTTAATGTGAAAACTTCAAATAGCTCCATGACCCCTGTACTAATTAATGTATCCATCAGTACTGTTTTGGGAGCGTTGAATTGAGTTCTACCGTAAACCGGGTTATTCTATCCCAAAAAAAAATAGTTGATTCCTTGATGCTTGCTTGGCGGTTTCGTGAAGTGTTCTTTATATCTTATATAGCGACCCGCCCCGGCTTCGCACGGGTGCAATGTTATACATATGAACCTTCCTCTTGAATCACTCTATCTATTTAAAAAAACCGCATCAAAATCCGTTGCGTAGTTTCAAAGATTTAAGCATACAAAGGGACATAGGGACAGAGAAAGCGACTTTGTTTTATACTATGTAGTGATAACTCTGATTGAGTAATATCAAATGAATTTTGGAAATAAAACAAAAGATAGTTTTAAAAACATTATTATTAAGTAAAAATGTAACATTTTACAAAAATATATTTACATGTATAGGTACATATACTAGGTACAGTCAGCGGCATGTTACATAACTAGACATACAGACAAAGAATTTTCAATTCAATTACAATAATGTCTTAAATATAAGCTTAATTACTACAAGGTTCATTTAGCGCGCGGCCATTTTGGGAACTGCCATCCGCCATCTTAGTTTTTCAATACAAATTCCCACAGATAATTTATTACACAAATCTTTACCAACAGCGCCAAAATAACCTTGCAGCACTTTATTTGTGCATGAAAATGTCTTTTTAAACATTGAGGCCGCAGTGATGTTTTTTTTTGTCTTATAGGACGAAGAAATATTAGTAAGAGTTGAAAAAAAGTCGTATTATTTTTTAATGGTGATTTTTTAATATCAGACTTGATTTTTGTTTAAAATATGTTGGCCATTGTTATTTTTCCAATATTGGTTGAAAAAAAAATTTTTTCCTTAATAGTTACAGGGTTTTTTTTCTAATTCGCCTCATAGATTTAAACGAAAAAAACGTTTGATTCTAGAATTGACTTCATGCATGAGACATTGATATAGGTTCTATTTTTTTCTAAAAAAAAACACCTTTCATCGTCTCTGATTATTACTTAGCATTTTGATTAAAATCATGAATTTAACTGAAAAGCAGAGGTGTACTTAATAGTAAACCCACAGTTCGCCAGTTTTGTTTAAGTCCCATGTATAGGAGGCGATTTGATTTAAATCACGAAAGGTCACAAATATGACATTATTTAAGTAAATTGTGACATAAAAAAAAAACTGATAATTATAATAATAATATTATGACGCTGATTGCAATATCCTAATCGCCTATATAAACATTTAAAATAAAACTTACATTTTACATTTATTTTAAAATATCAAAAAAAAAACATTACATTTACATCGTTTTCGTGTGAAATAAACAAATGCATGGTTAAAACTAAATAAAAATTAATATTTTCTATACAAAATGAGTTAGCTCAAATACTTTCGACGCCTAAAGTATAAAAAAGAAATGATACATCGTTCCAAAGCGAAGCTGCTGTATTATACGCCCAGTTTCACTTTTGTACGAATTACTATTTATTTTTCTATGGCTAAAGTTAAAATATCTGGACTTTTCAGGCCAAAGCCATTATCGGTTATAGGGTACTTGATCATTTGAAAATCATAATCTTTTAAAAAGCGTACAAAAAGCAATAAAAATTCATTTAGTCGGTTAAAAATGGTGTTATGAGTTTTAGTCCGGCTTGCACAACTTCTCACTAAATGCGTTTAATGCACACTAGCTTCTGTGCGCGGCTTCTCCGGCGTGGTACCCGGATAAAAGTAGCTATGTCCATCCCAAATAGTGTAACTTCTAGAAGATATCAATCACTCTGTTTCACAGAAATTAAACGATGTTCGTACGAGTAGAACTGGGCCAGTGGTGGCGGCTCCGACTTACGAATAGTAAATCGCAGGTTCGAACCCAGGCAGGCATTTATTTCATCACCACTGCTCTCATAACGGATAAGGAAAACATCGTGGGGAAACCAGCATGTCCTAAAACCAAAAATTCGAAGACATCATGTGACATCTACCAACCCGCACTGGGCCCGCGTGGTGGATTATAGCCCATTCCCTCTCATAGAGAGGACCGTGAGCCGTGTGTCCCAGCAGTGCGAACATTATAGGCTGATTACGCTAAACTATGTTTTATAAAGGGTGTAAAATATCCTTAAGAGGGCCCTTCCCGGCCCGTCTATCGTCAACGCGAGCATGGACAATAAGCTTGTTGTTGCATCCAGAGCCACAGCGGCGATTTTCTTTCAACTCCCCCGTCTTACTCCGCCCCGACCCCGCACAACTCGTCTCCCGCGCACCTCATACCGCCAGGGGCGTGCCGTCCATAGAGGCAATTAGGCCTAGCCTACCCTACCATTCCTACCAACAACGCAACAAATGCATTTATTATAACTATATTAACCAAAAATAAAAAAATAAAACGCCTGTTATAATACTTAAAGCAACTTGTCGCGGCCGTGTGACGTAACTGGTAATAATATTACGACGCTCGCTCCCGGCCGTCTAGGCAAGGCCCCAGCCGGCCTAATTTCCATTGATAAATTTAAGCACACTGATAAGTATTTTCGTGTATATACACGGAAATACGAACGGCACACATAGTAAATAGGGGCGTAAACTCCTGCGAGTGTAGCTGGCTAGCTGGCCACTGATTGGCTGCCCCACAAAGTATTATCCGGCTAAAACGGTATGCGGTGATGCAATTATATTTGGTAGTGTTTTTTTCATTGACAAAATAACAATTGTATTTTTCTTAGAAGCCATATTTGTTTCATGTGACAAGCAAAATTTATTTCGTGATCTTGAATGTTTTGATTATTATAATATCTGACGGTTGTAATTCGTTTTGAAACGTACAGTAGTGTAAATATTATTTGTTGTATTTGTTTATTTACTTAAAAATGGTGTTCTGTTGTGAAGTTTGCGCTGATAATGTGTTTGTCAGAAGTTAAAAACAATAAGTATTCACGATTGTTTGATGTTAAGATTCAAGTTGTGTCTAAAGGAAAATGTGTAGATACCCGAATTACGAGAATTAACCCAAAATTCATCTCGTACTTGGTATTTCAAATGAATCTTTCTTCTGTTTGCATTGTCAGAAAATCGTGATTTGAACCTTGATTAATGTGGTGAGTTCTTGTATTTATAACTTTGGTTTTTACAGGCTTATTTTCAATGTTTGTTTTTCAAATATTCCGGTCAGACGCTCAAAATTGGGTACGGAACGAAAACTAAACTATTTTTTTTTGTTTACAGCGCCCTGTTTTATTTTTTAGGTTTTTTTGTAACGAAGCGACATCCTTCGTTCTTGTATTGACAGAATACCATTGAAATTCCTTATATTTAAGCTAGATGGCGTTGTTTTCTCATACGCTTACTAAAAAGACGATGAAGAAGACTAGAAGACAGATGCGGGGGCCTGGGAGGGTTAGTGAATATATCAATAGATGTGACTACTTTGAGGGTCATCCTAAGTAGAGCGACGCTGTGATGTTGCGAGTTTTTTTGTTTTTGCTTGGCCTGCCCGCCTTCGGGAAGCACTGCACGCCACTGCATACCGCCTAACGCGATGAACGAAAAATAGTGTTCGAAATTTTTTTAATCTTGTTCCAGGAAATACGTGTTTTTGAATAAGTCTTACAAAAATATGTGTGAAATAAATATTTGTCACTAAGAATCCCCATTACATGTGCAAGGTTTCTATCGAGATGTTTTTTTTTATAGTTTATGAGTACATTATGAACGGCCAAAGTTCAGGTAAATTTGAGCAAAACAGCAATTTTTGGAGGCTATACTGAATTTGTTTCTACTTTTTTTATTTTTTGCAAGCATACAAACCTAGATATAGTGCACAAAATACATAATAGTTAAAAAAAATCTAAGATAGATGTGTAACATCGGCATAATCCCGTACGAGCGTTTGTATGAAAAGTATGACGGGTTGGCCGCTCTTAACAAAGCCGATAGGCACTTGTTCTGCCCGTCACTGCGATCATTTTTTTTAACAATACCTTCTAGTCACGGAGATACTGGAGGTCAAAGTTCCTCTTGAATCACTCTATCTTTTAAAAAAACCGCATCAAAATCCGTTGGCTAGTTTTAAAGATCTAAGCATACATAGGGACAGACAGCGGGAAGCGACTTTGTTTTATACTATGTAGTGATTAGTAACTTCAAATACCTCCATGACCCGTTATTCAAAGCAACTATCAGCTCAATGTTTTGTGTGCGTTACATTGAGTTTTACCGTAAAACATGATATTTCACGCCAAAAATAGTAGTTTCCCAGCAATAATTTTTGCGTAAAGTTACTTAGTCTGATGTACAGAATGCTTGGTTGACGGCTTCGTGAAGGGTCTTGTTACATCTTGTAGATATCAGATACCACGATTGATAGAAATAAAACGATGTATTTTGAATACATTGAACCTTTCGTATGCCGAGTATACAGCGTGTAACAAAAGGGTATAATCATATGAAATACTGTGGTACGAACCATCAAACTGAACAACTTTCTCTATGGGACCACCATCGAAATCGTAAAAAAATAATCAGCTGTCCCATAAATTTGGGTCGAGTAGGTATTGAAATTTTGTATAGGACAGCTGATTATTTTTTTACGATTTCGATGGTGGTCCCATAGAGAAAGTTGTTCAGTTTGATGGTCCGTACCACAGTATTCCATATGATTATACCCTTTCTGTTACATGTTGTATAGATACAATTAAAAAGCTATTGTGTCTCGCGTGGATCTACGTTCCGGCACACGGAAGGTTAACGCTAAACCCATTTAGTGATGTGGCGTAAGCAGACCGTAGCATTTATACCAAACACTATTTAATATAAAGATGTACAACTACCCTAGTGACGAAATAACGAAATCTAATCGCCAAATTCTGAAAAGACTACTGGCGAATTTCTTCATTTAATTTTTAATTTAATTAAAAAGAGTAATATTCCAGAATTCGGCTGTAAACCACAGTACAAAATGGTCCATGTTAACTTTGCTCTACGACTTTGATTTTAAAGAAAAACTCGAATATTTTTCTTGTACTTGCTAACTGGGTTGTGGAGGTCAGATAGGCAGTCGCTCCATATAAAATACTGGTATTCAGCTGCATCCGGTTAGAGTGGAAGCCGGCCCCAACATACTTGGGAAAAGTCTACGCAGATAGTAATTAGTTTCTGTATTATCAGTTATGACATAGCGGTCTGATAAAAGATAAATTGGTAAGAAGTAGTCTGAATAACCAATATTAAACGATCCCTGGACACGACCAACTTGGCTTAAAGCACAGGTCCGTGTTCTTGGTCAGTTTATAAGCTGGTGAATAGCGGTCTGATAAAAGCAATTTTTATAACTTTTGATGAAGTCGTATACATTATCCAAGAATGAACCATTTTTTATTAAAACCTAGCGAGTTACTGTGACGTCTTCAAGCGGGAGTAATTCCAGTGTGGGAGAGAGACAGAGCTATACAAGTCGTTTAGCGCCATCTCTTTCCCACACTGGAATTAAACCTGCTTTAAGACGTCATGGTAGGCCCCCTGTATCAAATTAAATAAGCTTTACAATATTAAAATTGCAGCAAAGTAAGTTTAGCCATCATTATTAGAATTAAAGATACAATTTTAAGAAAAAGAGCTACATTTTAAACTCATGGATAAAAAGGACGAATTTTAGCCATAGTACTAGCCATCACGCCTATAATCCCCGAAGGGTTAGACAGAGGTGTACCTAATAGTACACTCACATTTAGCCAGTTACGTTTACGTCTCATACAATAGGGGGCGAGCCTATTGCCATCACCCCGAGCACAAATGAAGACTCCGTGGCTGCTACTGAGATATTCCTGATGGAAAAACCCAATAACACTTTGCCCGACCCGGGAATCGAACCCAGGACCTCACTCTCAGCGGTCGTGATTGCGACCACTAGACCACCACTACCACCACTAGACCAACGAGGCAGCTCCATAGAAGTAATACAACATAATGTTCCCACTGTTGGGACACACGGCCTCCTCTCTATCTCTATGAGAGGGAGTAGGCCCAGTGCGGGTTGGTAGATGTCACATGTCTTCGAATTTTTGGTTCTAGGACATGCCGGTTTCCACACGATGTTTTCCCTCACCGTTTTGAGAGCAGTGGTGATGACAAATTCATGAAAAGTAGATTTTCGAATGTAGCTCTTATTCTCAAGTATATAAGGCCTAAGGCCAGTATGGACTTGAAGGCTTTTAAGCTAATAAGGCCGTTGATACCAAATTATTTAGCATCTACTTACAAAATACTCATTAATACAATTTTAGCAATATATACAGACATGATAGTGGACAAATATATGCATATAGAAAGTTTTATTAACTTGGCGAAACATCTCGCTTAAATTCTCCGAAATGGAAGGCAGAGGTGTAAAGTAAAACCACACTTTGCAAGTTTTGTTGAAGTCTAGTAATTGGACACAACGTTTTTCCCAACAACCATGCATAGGGTTCTCATCCAACATGTCCGACGTTTTGGACCCCCATCCATTGTCATTTGCCTGGACTTTTTCGACTCAAATGTTCTTTTTTTAAGAAAAATGTTACCAAAAATGCTGATCAAGAAGTAAAATGCCTGGGATACCACCGTCCTGCATTTTTCACCTTTTAAAATTTTAAAAATGGCACCTAAAACCGACAAAAATTAATTTAGACTCAGGTCAGTTACTGAGGACTTATTAATAGAGTCTTACTAATTGCTGAATTTACATAGACTTTATTCATTACCAAGTTAGTGCCTTGGAAAGCACGTTAAGCCAATGACAACCGGGACCAACAGCCCCCTAGCATGGCAATACTATCTCTAGTCTACCAAGACTCGACAAAGCTGTTTACATACAACTTGATCGGTCTTGTCATACATTTCGTACATTTCTAACATCACCATGCTTGCGACGATAGAAATCTTTCCACAATCTGTCATAAAATGACAATTCAATTCGTCTCTTCGTCGACAAACCCCGTTTCTACGGTGGTCATGCTACGCGGGCTGGTCCCGGCTGTCATTTGTAGATAATTGACAGTCGTTACAGGTAGTCAGTGACCCGAAAAACCAGGCTTAAAAAGGGGTATCGTATTACCCAGTACTAACTGGGTTGTGGAGGTCAGATAGGCAGTCGCTCCATGTAAAATACTGGTATTCAGCTGCATCCCGTTAGACTGGAAGCCGACCCCAGCATAGTTGGGAAAAGGCTACGCAGATGATGATTCATGACCAAATTAATAAAACTTTAACAAAAAAGCATTTTTTTAAATATTTCCATTATTTCCATAATTAATTTTAGCGCAAGTATCTTACGTCTTTTCGTTTACATTAATTGTTATTATTATTTTAAACTTATTTACTATTCATATCGAATTTATATTGCACAAATTATGAAGTCATCACATAAATACCAAAAGAAAATCTCCAAGATTTTGATGATATTAATAACTATTTCAATATGCTACGTGATTCGACTGGGAAACCACGGATCGTGAGTTCGACCCTTGCCTGATGCAGAATAAGAATTAATTAAGCTAGTCATAATATGCCAAAATCCATGATTATTAAAAACAAAAAACGAATTTGTGTAATTATATATTTTGTTTTATATGCAATATAAATTCAATTTGTCACCTGACATTTCACAGCATTTTTCGTAAAATATACAATTTAAGAAATCCCCGTACGATACGAACACAGATATCCCTGTGACAGTGTAAGTTTAATTTAAAAATTACCTAAAATAAACAATTTGAAATATTTTTCTTTCAATTTTTTTTTTCATAAAAATCCTAATTAAAAGAGTTAGCACTGATTAAAAAAGTGTCTTGATTAATGAAAAGACAAAGGGTGACTACGGTTCCAATTTTTCCTAATGAAGTACGAAACCCTAACAACCGTTTGTCTATCGTGGAATCGAAAATGGGGCCATGTTTCCTAGGCCAAAAATCAGTTCAAATAATATCTATCGTAATAAATATGTCCCAAATACAAGCTGTGAATATATCAAGTGTAATGTCATATTAAGTTCCTAATATCACTTGGTGTGAGTTTCATCACGCGTTGCCCAGCAATTCACTGGAAAAGAAGAAACATAATTTAGTTAAAATCTTGTTCATTACCAGAACACCCATCAAAATTCAAATTTTCTTCAATTTTTTTTGCAATTTGCCGGTCAGGCTATGTTGAAAAAAATATGATTCCTCATTGATGACCCATTGAATGACTAATTTCATGGAAAATTAACTTAGATGGGTTATATTGATGATTTTGACGGCACGGTTGGCGCAGTGGCTGTGCGATTGACTGCTGCGTTGCGTGTCGCGGGTTAGATCCCCGCACGGAATAAATATTTGTATGGCCTACAGATAGTTGTTCCGGATCTGGCTGTTCGTGTATGTGAGTTTAAATGTTTGTAAACGCACCCACGATACAAGAGAAATTCCTAGTATGGGGCAAAGTGTAAAAAAAAATAATTGATAATTACATTTTGTACACACTCGCTCTTGTGTGACACTGACCGGCAAATTGCAAAAAACCTAATTTAGAAGTAATTAACGTCTGTTTAAATATTACCGCATTTTGATTTTTTTGACGTCTTCATTTTAATCAGCATTTATGAATAAGATCCATATGAATAAAAAAGTTAAACATAACATCAAAGGCGAGGCCTTAACCTCGGGGTTATCAGAAAACATAATCAGGATCTGGCTGGAAGATCACGATGGAACAAGAATAAAACTCACTTTGTTAGTTCTCGCGTGGTCATCGCTCCTGTGAGTCCTGAACGCGATCGCGATCGACTTAACTGTGCTCTTCGTTCAGCTGAAAATAAAAGCGGATATTAGCATACTGTACAGTTTACTTACTAAGGTTGTAGGACAGTTGGTAGTATACAAGGTGTAAACTAAAGAACGCAAGACCTCTACCCTCTTATTAATAAACACGGAATAAAGTTATACCAGGAATAACAAAGGAATAACCATACATTTTCAAAGGTTTAAACTTGGAATAACTTTATTCTGTGTTTATTAATATAAGGGCTAGTGTCGTATCTCGTACCACAAAACTGTACAAATTTCGTTCGACGAGATATAAAAAAATAATTTCTATAAGAATTTAAGATCATGCATGTATGGTAAAACTAAAAAAATAAACGAATTTCCCAAAGTCCTAGAAAGTTGTTCAGTTCCATGGTCTTGCGCATAATAAGTCACGCCTTGTATATTTTTTTTAAATCGTGCATATTTTTAAAGTATTTGTGGCCATCTTTAGAGTGGTGTCCGACTTCGTCGAAGTCTCGAGGCGACCAATCTCAACGTCGACCGATCAGAATTTTATTATATATTTTATAACATCACGCCTGTAATGTGCAAAGGGTGACGCAGAGGTGAACCTAATAGTACACCCTGTGAATAGAATTGCTTTAAGGTGAAATTTAAATTTTCTTACGTTTAGTGCAATTTGCAGGTCAGTGTCAGGTTGTAAGTTGATCAATATATGAATCGCGCCAGCAACACGTATGGAGTTACAGAATTATAATCATTCAAATCATCAATACAACCCTCCAAGATCATTTAATCCCATTGAGTGACTTTTTCATGATATAGCTATTGAATGGGGCTATATAAACTTAGAGGGCTGTATTGATGATTTAAATGACTATAATTCTATAAATCCATACGTGTTACTGGCGCGATTCATATTTTCATTAACATACAACTTGACACTGACCTGCAAATTGCAATAAACGTAAGAAAATTTAAATTTTGCGGGCTACCCTTGCGCTTCCACCTTAAGCTAAAAAAATATATTATAATCATAAAACGACTTATTTTATGAAACGTTGCTCTAAAGAATATATTTAGAATCACGTTGAGATAGGATATATATTTTTAAATGTAGAAATAATATAGTTACAACGCAGTAATCATAAACATAAAATATTTGTGCAACTATCATAAAAAAAATGTATGTGCAGAGTTACATTTTTAGAGGCTATGCTTTTAATAGTCAGCCTTTTTTTTTACTAACTACGACAGCGATATACTTTTTAGTATTAAAAAAAATATAACAGGCTCTATGGTGATTGATTAAGATTATATTCCTGCCAAGTACAGTCGCGAGCACTAATATGTATAAAAGTAGCCACACAGTTTTAAAAGTCATTATACTGTATTGATACAAATAAATAAAGTTGAAGTCTATGTTTGTAATAGCAAAGTAACTGCGTTTTACTGAATTCATATAAAAGTATATACGGTATATTTATAACAAACAACTTTTCTGTCTGTCTATGTTTGTTCCGGCTAATCTCCGAAACGGCTTGACCGATTTTGACGGGACTTTTTGCTGGTAGATAGCTGATGTTATAATAGTAAATTATACTTATTTTAATATTGAAAAACGGATTAGGGTTCCGTGCAAAAAAAAACTGTGAAATTGAATTGTTGACAAATCCGATTCCGAAACAGAAGTAATATTTTTATAATAATTTTACGCGGACGAAAGTCGCGGGTAACAGCTAGTTAAAATTATAAATTCGGGTTGTTATAAAAATCGTCTGTCTGGGTACGGACATGTGATGAGGAGGGACGACTCGCATGTGACTAAGAGTGATGAATATAAATGTCGAAGTGGGAGAGGAAGACCAAGGAAACAATAGGGAATATGCATGTAATTTTTTTTTTCACCTATATCTTTAATATACTATCAACCCAAGAAAATAATTAAAAGTTAATTTCAACTACTGCTTGTCGCACAAAAAAAATATTAAACTCCTGCAATTTTCTACGACAGTTCAAACGTCCATGACTATCGCAGCCATTCATGTCAGGACTTTGATGTCACTTGCCTCTATCTGCCTTGTTTAAATCTATTTTTTTTCCCTTAGTAGATTAGTTTTACTAAAATGTAAGTGCTTTATTTAAGCAAAAATTGCAATAACAATATTATAGCAAAATCTTAGTGAAACTTTAAGTACTTTTCAATTAAAAGTGTTTCTTTGACACATGGATTTTGACGTCACTACCGGAATCGACGCGTTTTGTGTTTGCGTTCCGTTTCACCAAAAATACGCTACATAAAGTATTAAATTGTAAAATAAGTGTTGTATTAGAGAATTAAACAAGTGTACCACAATGTTTTTATGGTCCATTAAAAGGCATTTTAAAGAAATATTTTTTTTTGTATTTCTTGCATATACCCTATTGATGGATTGTGTGAAGAATGATTTGAAAGAGAATGGAGTAAATGATGGCGGGACGGTTGACAGAGACAGAGAAAATACACCGTTGTTGCACCGACCCCAAGTAATTATGGTACAAGGGCTGAAATATGACGATGATGTTGTTATGTACAAAGTTGGAATAGGCCTTGTCTCAAATTGATATACATGTCGGAGACTGTCATTGGTACGGGCTTAAAATGAATCACAAGTACACGGTGGTGACATCACGCAATCTACTTACAAGGCTACCTACACCACAGTGTCACTTGTTACAGAGTCTAGATGGTAAACTCTGAGCCAGGACGACAGTCAGTCAGTGTCTGATCGCGGCCGAGTTAAGACCTCTTGGAATTGTACCCGATTCATTGTGCCCCGTGTTATTTTGCTAAGTTGTAATCTCAAGTAATTCGTTAGTTTTGCTAGAAACAATGTATCGCTCAGTGTCTTTTCATAGCACGAAACCTATCGTCTGCCCACATGATGTAGAAGTCTAGGGGAATAAATCCTGCCACTCCGCCATACAGATTCCGGGTCTGGCTGTTTTGTATGTGAGTTTAAATGCCACTCTGGCAATAGAGTGGGCAACGTTTATTTATTTAATTTTATTTATTTATTGGCCTATCAATTGGCCAACAAACTGCTACACGGTTTATCAAAAAAATAAAATGGCCGTCACGGGTCGCCTAGTAGATCTATTTTAATATTATTAGAATTCATAATTATAAAAAAAAACCTATAATGAAATATAGAGTAAAATAAAAAAATAATTAATATTACAATTAAAGTATTTTCTGTTATCAATATCCATCGATCACTTATGCAAACATACGACCTAACTACATCACTAATTGAGTAGCGTGGAACTTAAACATATGGAAAAAACATATAAAAATATTTTAAAAAATAAAAATAATTATTAATTTTATTATATTTTTATTTATGTTTTGTTATTGAATTTTGCTACTACATATTAGAGCTCATCCGTGACTGTACAAGCAAAATTTAAATCTATAATTTTTCTACTGCTTTGTGCTGTTAAATGTGACATACCTTGCAATCGGTGCAGTATTGCATGTACTAGTCCCTCGCCGTCGCTTACTTCCTCTGTGATAGCGTGTGTCAACATAGTTGCGATTTAAAAATGGGTGGCGACCCTAGTAATGGGTGGTTACCCTAACACAGTGAGTGATTACCCTAGTAATGGGTGGTTACCCTATCACAGTGAGTGATTACCCTATTTTTTGTGTACTGCTAAATAGTGGGTGAGCTAGGGTGATTGACATTAAGTAAACACAGAAAGTGATAATCCTTAAATGCCCTAGATGGTTATTAGATTGTGGTGGTTTTCCAGTTGTTACAGTGAGTGTTAACGATAAAAAGTGAGTTTTTACCGTAAGTATTTGTGACTAAGAGGCTGGTGTGAGGGTGACCCTAGCCACTATATTTTAAGTATATACTAAGTGATTAACAATGTGTTAGATGGATGTGAATGGGAACGGACATCAAGTTCTCAATTGAACATAGTGTGATATTATCCAAAACTAGTGTCAGTGATTACCCTGATATTATAATTTTACCCTATGCTATAAGACGCTGAATGAAATTAAAGAAACATGAATGCATTCAATATCAAAATGTGTGTTTTTATAATGAATAGATTGAGTAAAAAACATTATAAGAGAGAGAGAGAGAGAGAGAGACAAAACGTGTATGGTAATACTAATTCACTACACACAAAGACAGATGAAATGAAAACAACTTCAGCTCTGACGTGTGAATAATTTAATAAGTATAATCTTACCTCCAGCTACTCTGGGATTTGCTTTCTTTCTAGGCCGCTCCCGGCTGAACGCAGACCCGCTTTGTAGTGCCTCCATCAAACTGAAATGAAATGATACAGTTAATATACATAGTTTAAACATACATTACAACTGACAGCCGAGACTAGAATCATCACCTGCCTACCTTTTCCTATGTTGGATGGGTGACCACCACACATTACACATACTAAGTTTCCTCCGTGCCTCGGAAGTCACGTTAATCTGTTGGTTGGGCTATCATTTGTATATTTTTGACAGTCGTTACAGGTAGTCAGGGACGCGATAATCTGACAACCAGTCTTACCAAGGGATATCGTAGTACCCAGTACTAACTGGGTTGTAGTAATCAGCTGTATCTGGTAAGACTGGAAGCCGACCCCACCAAAGTTGGCAAAAGTCTAGGCATTGATGAATATTAAGCCAAGTCAGAGGCCCATGGGTGGCCTAAAAACTCTGACACCAGGTTAGGCACTAACCACACGATAAAGAAGAAAGATGAATATTAGTAAGAAAATGGCAGAAACAATGTGTGTACCTGTCCATAACGCCGTCCTGCGCCTGGTGTATGTCCAGCAGCTGCTTGTACCGATGCGTGCGGTCGCGACGCTCGCGCTCGGCGGCGGCGCGGGCTGAGCGCGCTCGCGCCGCTCGGGCCAGCGCCTCGCGGGCTGCCGCCACCTCCGAGTGGGCGGCCTGGGGAGGGAAGGTAACTTGCTCATATTAACGAATATGATTTAATAATAATAATAAATAAATAATATATTTTATTTTTAGTTGCACTTGCACTTGCTCCCAGCAATGGCTGGTAACGACTGAATAAACAATTAAAATTACTAAAACATGTATTATCGTAAAATATCGTTTTATGTTTAAACTTAGTGATATTTGTTCCTCGTTGATTCTTCAAATGAACGAAAGAATACCGTTTTTTTATAATATTCGACGATTTCCTGGAATCATAATTACATAGGCCTACTCTTTCGACGACAACTTTTCCGACCGTCGCGCGTCGTCTCAAAATATGACATAAATATTATAAAGAGGTAAAATTTGTAAGTTTGTATGTAAAGGGTAATCGCTGGATCTAATGAACCGATTTTAGCGACTAGAATTAATGAGTCTTGACTTTCCTGAGAGACGCGCTACAACTAGCCAAGTGTCTTACAAAACTTGCGACTCGCGACTTGCGATTGCAACGTGCGACTGCGATTTGCATTTTGCGATTTACGGCTCGCGACTTTTACCACTCACCATGAAAGAGTCCTTGAAGGTCTTGATGTCGGAGAAGAACTCCTCGAGCGTGTACTTGTGCGCGTCGAAAACGTAGTATTCCGCCAGCTCAGAGTACAAGGCTTCCATCTTGCGGAACATGGAGTGGAGGAGGTCGCATTGTTCGCGCGCTTCTATCGCGAACGACTGTGTGGCGAGTTAAGGAGAATTTGTTGGTTTTGAAGATATGAGGAGAAGGTCTATTTTGGAGTGTTATATGGTTATACACGGACGCCGGTTAAACTTATACTCCCTACCGGTTATAAGTATAACTAGTTTTTTACCATTGCCACTCGAAAAAGGGCACTTTATTATCGATGACAGTGAAAAAAACTCGCTTTTATTCACTGTGTGAATAAAAAAAATCATCTCGACTCTTGTATCCCTCGCTCTGCTCAGGAAGAATCCTGACTCTTGAATCCTTCGCTGCTCTCGGGATCCAACTTAGTCCCTCGAATTAAATTCCTTTTTTTTTCACTTGTTGTATAATCTACTATCCTACACCTACGCGGACAAAGCCGTGGGTCAAAATTTCATCTCATTATCGTTTTTTTTTAATCAATGCTTTATAAAAGGAAACACTTCTTTAAGACTATATATATGTATGATTCTTTAGACACTTCCGACTTTTTGACCTCTACGACTATCTTCTCAAAATTAACGCCTCTAATCTCCGAAGTGTTAGGCAGAGGTGTTCCTAATAGTTCACGCACATTTCGCCAGTTACGTTCTAAGTCCTATGTAATAGAGGGTGAGCCTGTTGATCAACCGAGCACAAATCCAGACAACGTGGCTGCTCCAGAGAAATTCCTAATGAAAAAGCCCAATAAAACTTTTCCCGACCCGGGAATTGAACCCAAGCCCTCATGCTCAGCTGTCGCACTTTCGACCACCAGACCAACGTGGCAGTTCAAAGCAAGTTAGTTGAGAGTAACTTCAAGTTGTTTATGATGTTTTTAGTGTTCGAACTACTTTTGTGTGCGAAGTCTTTTACAACTTTAGTCAACACGTTTTAAAAGGATACACTCATAGATTCATGGAACAGATCATCCGGACACTGCTGCACCCGCGAGTTCATAAGATCCGTCTCCAACGCTTTGATGTCATTCTCCATCTTCTTCAGCGATTTCTGTAGGTTCTCCATTGACACTCGGGCCGCTCTGTGGAAAAAAATAGCGGTTAGATTGTCTTGTCAAAGTTGGACTATGCTGCACTGTACGGTATATTCAGCTATTATTTTCAATTTTCAACCTTATTCACTCTTCATAGTGGTGACAATAGTTCACGCGATCTAATTGCGATTAAAATCGTAGTCAGTCCGCGCCTTAAGGATTATAATGAGATACATAATAAAACAAGGTGCGAAATAGTGGCGATACTTTCATACAAGTCTTAAATCTTGGCTTGCAGCAGTTACAACCTTTTTTTTTTTGATATCCCATAACTCTAGGGTTATATTCTGTAGGTAAAAATAATACTAAAACTCCTAGAGTAGGTGGTCCAAAAATGCATCGTTTCGGAGATATCATCAATCATAATTAAATTAGGTCAAAAATTGTCACCAGTATGACGAATCTTTACTTTTGCGAGGTTGCCAAACTTCGCAGTAGTGTAGTAAAATAAATAGTAAAATAAAATATGTAGGTAAGTAATTCATTTTTATTCAAACCAATCATTCATATTTAAAGCTAAGAAAATGCGACGTTGTCATATTTCACGTAAGGGTGTTTTACATTCATAATCGTGACTTTGCCGAATTATTTTGTATGAAAAATGAAAAAAAAATAACGAAGGATTGGAACATAACTCATATGCCAGTTGATTCTTTGATATGGCCTCAATCATACCCTAGAGTTATGGGATATAAAAAAAAACACGTTGTATAGTAAAAATTGTACTTTTCAACTAAAAGTGTTTCTTTGACACCTATCTTTTGACGTCACTACCGGAATCGATGCGTTTTGTGATTGCGTTCCGTTTCACCAAAAATACGCTACATAAAGTATTAAATTGTAAAATAAGTGTTGTATTAGAGAATTAAACAAGTGTACCACAATGTTTTTATGGTCCAATACAAGGCATTTTTAAGAAATAAAAAAAGTTTTGTATTTCTTGCATATACCCTATTGTAGACGATAGCTATCGCTATCCATACTAACTGTCGCTAAATATCATATCGGATGCGTATCATAATGCATAGGTCCTTGAATAGCACCATTGCAGAGAGTCTTCTCGCCTCTAATTTAAAGGTCATGCCAGGACGGCCTTAAGAGGGAAGCGCCAGGGTAGCTCTCGAAACTCAAATTTTCTTACATTTTCCCTCAGTATCCTATACGTTAAAGAATATTTCACTAACCTGTCTATATGTGGCATTTCTTCCGCAAACGTCAGTACTTCGGGGAACTTGCTCTCTATTATTTCAACTAGATAATGTAATAATGTCTGCTTATTTTCTAGATCTTTCGTCGCCGTTAACTGTGGACAATGTAAATAAATAATTAATGTCATACCATCAGAATGATGAAATGTTGCTATACACTTCTTCATAACTCTTCGGGCATACAAGTCATCATCGTGATTCTCTTAGCCCATTCATTTGTGGTCGGCGCAGCGTGTCTTCTTCTTCCATACTTTTCTATTACTCGTCATCTCAGCAGACATCTCCTTTTTAGCCATATCATCCTTCACACAGTCTATTCATCTTTTCATTGGCCTTAAAATGAAACATACCTTAGTAAGGAAGCTAATTTCAAATCCATAGGCGCCAGCATTATTTGAGCCCGAGTTCATATAGTTTCCTAATAAGAGTAAAAGCTCAAGTATTTTGGCGAATTTGTCGCTTGATTTCACTTCTTCGCAGGCCGCTGTACCGGATACTATGTCCTGAGAATAAAACAAAACGAATTAAGTAAGCATAAGATTGATTGGTAATAGCACCATTGCAGAGAGTCTGCTCGCCTCTAATATAAAGGCCAGGCCAGGAAGGCCTTAAGAGGGAAGCGCCAGGGTAGCTCTCGAAACTCAAATTTTCTTACATTTTCCCTCAGTATCCTATACGTTACGTGTAAAACTACACTGACCGCACTTTGTGGATGCCCATTGTAATTTTTGCGTAGACTTACTTAGTTTGATGTACAGGATGCTTGGTTGACGGTTTCGTGAAGAGTCAATTTACACCCTGTATAGGTAATTATATGGCCAGCCAAAATATGAATGTGTCAAACCTATTAATAAGCCATTGTGTAAATAGGAGAATATTCGCGATAGTTCTTATGTTAGGCTATGATGGACCTCCGCGGGAAAACGAACAGTTAATCGCTCGAACATATCACTACACATAGTATAAATAAAGTCGCTTCCCGCTGTCTGTCCCTATGTATGCTTAGATCTTTAAAACTACGCAACGGAGTTTGATGCGGTGGTTTTTTAATAGATAGAGTGATTCAAGAGGAAGGTTTATATGTGTAACATTGCACCCGTGCGAAGCCGGGGCGGGTCGCTATGCATAATAATAGTTTCCGAGCTCATTTGTGCGTTTAACATAATTCGAGTTTTACTACTGGACGTTGACCTTACAGTGTAAGGTTTGTTTGTTTTAGTACGCCGGTGAAAGCAGCGGTGGCCCAGTGGTGGCGGCTCCGACTTACGAACAGTAAGTAGTGGATTCGAACCCAGGCAGGCGCATTACTTTGTGTAATTTATTTCATCACCACTGCTCTCAAAACGGTGAAGGAAAACATCGTGAGGAAACAGCAGGTCCTAGAACCGAAAAATCGAAGACATGTGACATCTACCAACCCGCACTGGGCCCGCGTCGTGGATTATAGCCCATTCCCTCTCATTGAGAGGAGGCCGAGTGTCCCAGCAGTGGGAACATTAAAGGCTGATTATGTTAGTACGCCGGTTACTCACAGGTTTAACTTCAGAAATAATCTCGGCGTAATGCTCTCTGAAGGCTAAACTCCTCAATCTTGGCACTAATCTCTTGATATCAGCCACTGTGGCTGCAAATTGTTCCGCTTCTGTTAATTCTTCGCTGTTCACTTTCAGGTCTGCTAGTTTCTTTAGCTGGTCCGCTGGAGGTAGGTACTGGAACAAAGTGTAAGTAGAATTTCAGAGAAAGTTAGTTAGGACATCGTGTTAGTGTGACATGAACCATGATGCCATGGGTCACGGTGGGGTATGACGGGTCACCGCACCGTGGGCTATGATAGGCCATGATGGGTCATGATGGGTCACTGTGGGTCATGATCGGTCACGGTTTGCCATGATGGGTCACGGTGGGCCACGATCGGTCACGGTGGGCCACGATCGTTCGCGGTGGGCCACGATCGGTCACGGTGGATCAAGATGGGCCACCATGTACTTAGACATCCCCGACTCACCTGTATCAGCAGATCCAGTACATTCGCTGTCAGCACAGTCGTGTCGCACCGCAGCACACAAGTTCTGATATGTTCATACGACATATGTTTGAGGGAGCCTCCCAATAGGATGGACAGGTTCTGCGCTGCCTTGCTGTCTAGCACCTTCAGGTCTTTCACTTTCTTGAGTGTGTGGACCCTGGAATTAAGTCTTGGTTGTTTATGGATGTTTGTTTTGTGGTGTTGATGAATGATGACAATTTTTGGGTATCTAAAAGCTTTGTATCAAAACACTGCTCAGTATGTTTTCTGTCAAATGAAAAGATTTGCTTTTTTTACATCAAGCAACAGCTATTCAGAGATCCCGTGAGATTTTAGGCTGAAATCATATTTTCATGCATGGATCAGCATTCTCGAGTATCTCTATCTCATTCTGTCACGTAAAGGCGTCATTTGTTGAAGCGAGGAGTCCGGTCGTTAGCATCTGCCTTCATTCGTATCGGAAGCACTTAAACGTGCGATTGAACCTCTCACTTTAGTGAGTTCCAATTCTAAATGACAAAAATATGCAAGAAAATGCTGATTTGGCGTGTAAATGTGATTTCACTCTTACAGCAATTTAATGTTCGGCCCGTCACGAATAGCATGTCTGTTTCAGCTATATTTGTTGAACAACAAAGCTGTACCGAATAAATTACTACATTTCGCTCGAGATAAACTCAGCTCGCTAAATCATTTTCGGCCGGCTTTTTACCGAACGTATATCTTCATTTATTCTATACTAGCTAATGCCCGCGGCTTCGCCCTTGTGGAGTTCCGTAACGTTCCACAGGATCGTACTACCCGGATAAAAAGTATCCTATGTATTAATTCAGGTTATTAACTATGTGTGTGCTAAATTTCATCCAAATCTGTTCAGCCGAACAAAACTGTCAGAACTAAGTCAGAACTAGTTCAGTTCAACCAAAGACACTTCTTAATGACAATTTGAGTGAGTTCAAAGTGATACAAATGAGATTGTTACTTACTTATCAACAGCATCTTCGTTCTTCTTCGCGACCGGTTTACTTGAGAACTTAAGTGCTAAACCACTTAAGATATCCGGGGACGCTAACTTGTCTTCTTGTACCTATAAGTAAAATGTTACTTTTAGAAGGACAATATGTTTTTACATTGGTTTCGTAAGACCTTGGGCTCTTTAGTCAACTGATCTTGCTCATTTGGGACCCGCGGGATGAGTTTAATAAATTAAGATTTTTATTTTATTTCCTTTGGTAGATTGAACCCGCAGTTAAATTTAAAAAAAAATATGTGATCGAATTTCAAGTATACTCCACATGAGTTATGACAAAACTTTTTCGTTTTTTGTTAGGCTATTTGAATGTCCCAATGATTTATTTATTTATTTATTTACCAACAATTATAACATCCTTACAGACTTGTCCAATACGATGCTATAAGACATACAATATTAAAAAAAATATATAAACAGTTAAAATAGTAAAACATAAAATATAGACATGTGAGATTACACCCAGAAAATAAAATAAAAATAACTTAATTAATTGAGCATGACAATGTTTACAGTTGCACACCTCTTTCAATAATGACTTGTGCTCTCTGGACAAATCTCGGCAGGTTTCGCCCAAATATATCTTCCGATACCGTTATAATATTAATAATACGTGCAGCTCGCGACATAGGGGCAAACTTGAGTAAGTTAGTCCTAGCCGCTGGCACTTCTCATATATGATGAGCAAAGGCTTCTCCATTCCACTTCTAAACCCCTCTATCCTGTGCAATATCTGGTCATGCTCACTCCGGAAACAAGATCAGATCGTCGCACAACCTTCGACAAAATTAAACTGGATGTAAACATACCCTTTACGAAGTCGTCAACTAAAAATCATATAAGGTCTATCTATTCATACACGAAATCTTTTAAGGGGTCATTGTACTCATCATTATGAACAACTTTCACTATGGGCACAAACCACAAATCGCGAAAAAAAAATCAGCTCTTCACTACATTTTGACGAGTTAATGCGATCATATTGTTGGGAACAGCAGATTTTTTTTCGCGATTTCGAGGTTGGTCCTGAAGGAATTTGCGTGATTGTAGTAAATAAAGAAATATTTTCAGATACAACTTGAATAGTTTGTTTTATTGGTAACCGATAGCAACCGATCAAAAACACACAGATAATATATAAAACATTAGCAGCGCCACCCGTGACCTAAAATACATACTAAAATGGTTGGGTTCCATTATATTCTAACACCCTCCCTTGGAACACAAACCCATTTTTGTTAAACAATACAAATGTTTGACTGCAGTAGTGCCCTTTGTTAAATTATCAGCTATCATTTCTTCACCTTTAACATACAAAAACTTAATATTAAGATTATTAACGTGACTCTTTAGGAAATGGTAACGAATATCTATATGCTTAGATCTAGGTAGATAGCAATCGTTGGTAGTTAGCTTAATCGCACTCTGATTGTCACTGAAGATGGTGAGTGGGTTTTCCAGTTGTAGACCGAGCTCGCCATGCAGTTGTCGCAGCCACAGCGCCTCCTGCGCCGCGGAAGACATCGCCATGTACTCCGCCTCGGCGGTAGACAGGGCGACGGTCTGTTGCTTGTGTGACCGCCAAGAAATAGCACCTCCCTGCAAAATAAATAAATAACCAGTGCACGATTTCCGGTCGCGCACGTCACTAGCCCAGTCGGCATCACAAAATCCTGTTATTTCTTCATTACCATCTTTGGTGTAAACTAACTTCAAATCTTTTGTACCTTGAAGATATCTAAACACTCTCTTCACAGCAGACCAGTGATCGGTGCTTGGATTTTTGTTAAATCTGCTAAGTGTATTGACAGCAAAGGCTATATCTGGTCGAGTGCCCTGAGCCACATAGAGTAAGGAGCCAATTGCTTGTTGATACGGACCTTCAAACTTTTCTTCTTCTCCCTTTTTATTGAATTTCATACCAACTTCAAATGGCGTTTTCACAGGTTTGCAGTCTGACATTCTGAATCGTGCCAAAATTTCTTTTATGTATTTTTCTTGATCTATCATTACCTTTTCTCTGTCTCTGGTAATGTGTAGACCTACACACTGGCTTACTGGTCCGATATCTTTCATTTCAAAGTATTGTTTTAATTTTTCCTTCAATAATATTTTAGTTGACTCTTGAGATGTAAATATCATTAAATCGTCAACCCAGATCGCTATAAATGTATTTTTCTCAGCATTAAAGTAGACACAAGGATCCGTTTTGGATTGTTGCATCCCCAGTTCTTGCAAAGCATTTTTCAGTTTAGTGTTCCACAGTCTGCTAGCCTGCTTGAGGCCATATATGGATTTATGTAGCTTGCATACCTGAGATCCTTGACTATACTGTTCTGGCTGCTTCATGTAAATTTCCTTATCAATTTCTCCTTGGAGAAAAGCTGATACTGCATCCATTTGATCTATTTGTAGCTCATATTTGGCTGCTAAAGCAAATAAATACCGGATAGATGTATACCTGACAACTGGTGAGTATGTTTCGTCATAGTCAGCACCTCTTTTCTGAGCATAGCCTTTTATTACCAGCCTTGCCTTATAACGGACAATATTTCCACTCTGGTTAGTTTTTGTTTTGAATACCCACTTGCAGGGCAAAGCCTTCTTGTCTGGAGGGAGATCTGTTAATCTCCATGTTTTGTTTTTTATCAAGGATTTGTACTCTTCATCCATGGCTGTCTTCCATTCAGTGGCTTGTCGTGATGACAATGCCTCCTCAGCAGTCTGCGGATCAGTGGAGTCAGTAAGGAAGCACATAAAACTTTCTTTATCTTCATTATTTTGATTATAACGAGTTCGGAGTGACCTTACAGCCGCATTACTGTCATAATTTTGTCTCATATAACGAGAGGGATAGTAGGTTTCATCGAGTTCTCCATAATCTGTGTCGTACTCACTTGAGTCGTCGCTTTTACTTGTTTGTGTGTTCAATTCTCTCTTCAATGACTCCTGAGTGTGTATTTCATGATTCTGAGTGGCAGATGTACTTCCCGGCTTCTTACTGATACCAGATGGAGCGGAGCTGTCACTGGCTGACTGACTCTCTTTGACAACATCAATATCACATGGAATGGGTACACTGACATTCTCATTATACTTCTCAATGAAAGCAACATCTCGACTTTTTACTATTTTATGTGTTTTAGGGTTCATTAAACGGTATCCCTTAGAATTTTCACAATAACCCACCAGTATCATTTGCTCAGATTTTTTATCCCATTTTTGACGTTTTTGCTTTGGTACATGTACCATAGCCTCAGAGCCAAATATTTTCATATGTGATAAATTGGGTTTTTTACCTTTCCATAACTCGTACGGTGTTTTACCTTCTAGAGACTTTGTGGGGGATCGGTTAATAATATATGCAGCGGTTGCTAAGGCTTCAGCCCATAATCTCTTCTCCAGGTCGGCATAAAAAAGCATAGACCTTGCACGTTCCACTAGTGTTCTGTTCATTCGTTCCGCCATACCGTTGTGCTCCGGAGTGTATGGAGTAGAAGACTGATGAACAATACCATGATCAGATAGGAATTTTTCAAAATTGTAATTGCAGTACTCGTTCCCATTATCAGTGCGTAGCTTATTAATCTTATGATTCAATTCATTTTCAACTTTAGCCTTAAAATCTTTAAAAGTATCTAGAACATTCATTTTATCTTTGAGAAAGTACACATGAACCATTCGTGTGAAGTCATCAGTGAAAGTTATAAAATATCTCATACCTCCATATGACAAATTCTCCATAGGGCCGCACAAGTCTGAATGTACAAGTTCAAGTGGTCTTGCTGCTCTTGAACCTACATTTTTGAACGGCATCCTGGAATGTTTACCTTCGAAACAATGAATACAGTTTATGACATTACCCTTAACCGGAGTCAAAGTCAAACCCTCTACGCAACCTGGTAATTTTTTTATATCTGAGATATTCAAGTGTCCCATTCGCAGATGCCACAAATAAGTGTCATTAGAATTCACTGCACTTGAGGTCAGATGAACCATTTCCTTGCTTGAGTTCATGATATATAAGTTATTATTCAATACTGCAGTGCATATCACTTCTCCTTTAGAATTCTGAATGTCACATCCCTTGCTGTTAAATGGAACATTATATCCACTCTTCACAATGGTGCTGACTGAAAGGAGGTTTGCCGCTAACCCAGGGACAAACAGAACATTCTTAACTCGTATTTTATTCTCCTGGTTTATGTGTACATCTACACATCCAACTCCTTTTACAGCTAATGGCTCTCTATTTGCCACAGTGACACTCTTTACTGATGACTCAGTGACTCTATACATCCAATCACCTCTGCTTGTCATGTGCATGGATGCACCGGAGTCTATTAGCCATTTATCACTCACATTTTGTTGAATAGTGGCTGAAAAAGCGGCTACATAACCGGAGCTTTCTCCTTTATTCATTGTTTTCTTCGATTGCTTACAAAACTTGGCAAAATGACCGTACTTGTTACAGTTATAACATCTTGGCCCTTTTGGCTTAACTGCCTGAGTATAACTTTTTGTTTTCTTCGAGTTTGTATAAAAGGCGGCCGACTTTGATGTATTAATTTCTTGTATGAGCTTAGACTTAACCGAATCTGCACTAATTTTGATGCCGGAGCTCTCGAGCCCCATTATCATGGGCTTGTATTCGTCTGGCAAGCCAGCTAGCATTAATGTCCCGAGCCATTCATCGTTGACATCGAATCCAATGTTACGCAGTTTGTGAGCAGTGTTCATAATCTTGCTCACAAACTCCTCAACACTGTTGCTTGATTCCAGTGTCGTGTTTATTAAGTCTTTCAGTAGGCCGACTCTTCGCGTGAGTCCATTATCATCAAAAGCTCGTTGCAAACTCACCCATACCTGTTTTGCTGATGTGCACTCCTGAACATGTACGTAATTTTGAGGGTCAAGAAGCAAAATCAATTTAGTTTTCGCCTTAATGTCCTTGCTAGCGTCAATCGGGTCGTTGTTAGGCGGCTCGATACAACACCACAGATTTTCATGCTCTAAATATGTCTTCATACTGAACTTCCACGTGGCAAAGTTTTTTCTTCCAACCAACTTTTCTATGTTAAACATGTTTGAGCCCATTTTAAATAAGGGTATTTTTTTTTTTTTGCGACCTTTTACCTTTTGACTGTAAATCTAAACTTAACAAGTATTTCGCCAACAGAAGTTGTATTTTTACTTTCCTGATATTTCCAACTGTACTATGCTGAACCACGCTCTGCTACCATGAAGGAATTTGCGTGATTGTAGTAAATAAAGAAATATTTTCAGATACAACTTGAATAGTTTGTTTTATTGGTAACCGATAGCAACCGATCAAAAACACACAGATAATATATAAAACATTAGCAGCGCCACCCGTGACCTAAAATACATACTAAAATGGTTGGGTTCCATTATATTCTAATAGGTCCCGTAGTAAAAGTTGTTCATAATGATGAGTACAATGACCCCTTAAGAGATTTCGTGTATGAATAGATAGACCCTATATACATAGAACTAAGTAACTTAACTTTTTGGGGTAAAAATCTCGTTTTACGGTAGGACTCAATGTAACGCACTCAACACATTATGCTGATGGGTGCATTAAATAGTACGGGGGTCGTGGAGGTTTCTAAACTTAAGTTATTAATTTTTTTTTTTTAACTTGTGAAGAGTTGGAACTTCGACCTCCAATATCTCCGTAGCTAGAAAGTTCCCAGGTATGGTCTAGAACAAAAAAATCATCGCAATGACGGGGAGAACAAGTGCCTTTCCGCTTCGTTAAGTGGTCTTTAACACCCTGTATAGCTACAATAATATCAGTATCTTACGTTAACCCAGAAGGCCTTCTCAGACATCTTCGCCGGTATGATAGTCTTCCAGTTGGCACGTTTGAGAGGTCCCTCCAGCTCCCACTTTTTCTTGGGTTTCAGGCCGTAAGGTAGCACGTCTGGGACAGGCTGTGAAATAACATAAAAGTAAGTATAGCTAAATTAACATAACATCGTGGTATTATCCCTGAAGGTTTAGGCAGAGGTGTAATAGTACACCCACATTTGCCCAGTTAAGTTTTAGTCCCTTGTAAAAGGTCGCTGCTGCTGAGAGATTCAAGGTAAAACTAGTTTTTATACATTAAAGGAGTATATTTCCTTTACGTTTCCGCAATTATTTTATTGGATTTAAGCCATCTTAACTACGTCTTATTGTGCATTTGTGAATACGGGCATTCAAGTACCCGGCTGTTTATATGATATACTAGCTCTTGCCCGCGAGCTTCGTTCGCGTGAAATGATTATAAAAATATTACCTACTCTCCCCTATTTGGATCGAATTTTTCAAACAATTCCAAGGGTTTAAAATAAAATAAAATTGAATGTCTGTTTGTAATTACAAAACAAGTGCTCATTACAGAATGCATGTAAAAGTTTGTATAGTATTTATAACAAAAATCATTTTTGTTATTGATTTTTTGTCTATTTGTTCGAGCTAATCTCCGAAACGGCTGGACCGATTTTGACTGGACTTTTACTGGCAGATAGCTGTTTTTATAAGCAGTAAAAGAATTACGGTTCTCTGGAAAAACCCATGAAATTGAAACAAAACTCGATCGATTCAATTAGGGAAGTAATATTTTTTATATTAAATTCACGCAGAGGAAGGTCGCGGACAACAGCTACTCTTAACTATATATTAAGAGACTCACCATCCTAGGCATCATGAACCCACCCGGTGGCGGCGGCGGCCGTGGGCCCCCCATCATAGGCGGCGGGGGCGGCGGGCCCCCACCCATACCCGGCATTGGGGGCGGCGGGGGACCGCGCGGCCCGCCCGGCATCGGGGGCGGTGGGGGCGGCGGGGGACCTCCACCTGCTAAGGGGGGAAAGAAGGATGAGTGACTGTGGAATCATGAAGCCTTCAAACGCTTCACTTAGGGTTAGTACAAACAGAATGAAAATATACCCGAACAATTTTAATAGCTGCATGGAAAATAGTACCTTACTACCACTGTTTAAAGGCGCGCGACCGCGTCGCGAGCAGGCGCGAGGCGACGTTTGATGTCCGCGTCGATATTCATACATTATTCTACTTTAAACAATGTGAGTACGATACTTTTTCAAAGCAACCAATACATTGTTCGCGTATTAATTTTTAACTTCCATTAGACATCTTTTACTTGAATTGAAACGTGAAATGAACGTTCATTTCGAGTAAAAGTATCACGTTAAATTTTGATACATAGAAGATGAATCAAAATTTAACGTAGTATGACGTTATATTTTTTTATTTATAATCTAATGGAATTCACTCGATTAAAGCGTTTGTTATGAGATTGAATCATGATTAACGTTTCAGTTATATTTTTTACAAACAGGTACTACATAGTTACATGAAAGTGAAACACACACAATCTACAACAAACACTAATGTTAAAAATACCCAAAATACACAATAATAATAAATAACAATATAATTTAAGTCAACACCATACAAACACTAAATAATACTACCAGGTCGAACACACTAGAAAACTGCCAGACTTATAAAAACTGGCCTTTGGTACCCTTAAGCAAGCACCCCCTTCCCTTAACTTCTTTGCTACCCTTAAGGGGGAAACCCCAGAGTAACCCGGGAAATTCAAACTTCAATACAATCTCAGTTCATAGTTATAATCCCATTGAATGACTATTTCCTAAAAAGTCATTCAATAGGATTATATGAACTGATAGGGTTGTATTGATGAATTTAATGATTATAATTCTGTAAATACATACGTTTTACGGTCGCGAATCATATTTTAATCAACATATAACCTGACACTGACCTGCTAATTGAAAAAAACGTAAGAAAAAATATTGAAAACTTAATAAATTGAGTTTCGCGGGCTACCTTGGTGCTTCCACCTTAATGAATAACAGTGTCTAGAAGTCTTGTTGGTGGAAAACCAATTATACTGGCTTTTACAGATGCATCTGCCCGTTGCACAAGCGAATTTACACCGAATTGCTAACGTCGTAATGATTAAACTAAAAAAATCATAGATCTCAAAACCGCAAGCGCTTACGGACCTTCGCATCTCAACTTTATGCAGGTAGCTGTAAGGTGTAAAGTCGCTTATGAAATGTGCATGCTCGTCTTCTGTAGACATATGCACCGTGGTAAGACACTTTTATACTTAATCATTACGCCTGATTACCCCCGAAATTAAATTTTTCTTAATTTTTTTACAATTTACCGTCAGTCTCAGGCTTTATGTTGATTAAAAAATGATTTGCGGCCGTAATACCCATGTTTTTTCAGAATTATAATAATCAATACAACTCTCGAAATTAATTTAATCCCATTGAATGACTTTTTCATAAAATAACCTGTAAATCATATTTTAATCAAAATACAACCTGAACAATTGCAAAAAACGTAAGCAAATTTGAATTTCGCGGGCCTTCTGGCAACCTTAGTGTTACTATATTTGTACCAGTAAAACTACTCGAGTTTTAAACTATTTTAAAAGTGAACATACGAAATGTCTTCCTATTAGCGTTCACCGTAGAATTGACATGTTTCCGATATTTATTCACATAGGTTCCTAGAGATATACAAAAATGTTATTTTGGCTATGGCTCGCTACTACCAATTCAACTCAAAGTAAAGTATTGAATGATGAGCTTTATATCGTGGTACGTAGTGACATTATCTGGTGTGTCTTCTTTGACGTGTTTTTTCCATTATTACTTCAGTCAAATTAGCTAATAGTGTGTGACATTAAACACACACACGACACCCACTTAAGTTTTATAAATAAAGACATAATTATGTTATACTACATTCTAACTACGTGTTGCCATGACATTGTCATACCTGATGGTATGGGCGGCGGTGGAACGGCGATAGAGCCACCTAGAAACACAACCCCGAAAATAGTGAAATGCTTCAAAAATGGAAAAGTACTGGCCCTAAGGCCGAGATTTATTAAGCAAACTATGACAAAGTTCAATAGCGTTTTGTACAAAAATTAACCTGATTTATGGAATGTAAAAATAACCTTTAACGAAGCCGATAGCCACTTGTTCTCCCCGTCCTTGCGATCAGTTTTTTGTTCTGAATCATACTATTGGAGGTCAAAGTTCCAACTTCATCAAAAGTATTTTTTTTTAATACTGGTTTTTAAGATTATAACTTAAGGTGGAAGCGCAAGGGTAGCCTGCGAAATATAAATTTTCTTACGTTTATTTCAATTTGCAAGTCGGTGTCAGGTTGTATGTTGTTGAAAATATGAATCGCGCCAGTAACACGTATGGAGTTACAGAATTATAATCATTCAAATCATCAATACAATCCTCCAAGTTCATATAATCTCAAAGAGTGATTTTTTCACGAAATAGCGATTGAATGTGATTATATGAACTTGGAGAGCTATAAAATTTAAATTTCGCGGGCTACCCTTGCGCATCCACCTTAACTTTAAATACGTCCATGACCCGTTTACTATGGAATGTAACTATCAGCTCAATGTTTTGAGTGCGTCACATTGAGTATTGATTTTTACCATAAAACATGACCTTAAACCCAAAAAAAAGAGTGGTTTCCCAGCAATAATTTTTGCATAGGTTTACATAGTTTTATGTACAGAATGGTTGGTTGACGGCTTCGTGAAGGGTCTATTTACACCTAGTATAACACTTAGTGTTCATATTCGGATGATATGCTTGGTGACAATCGCTTGTAGGACATAATAATATGTACGATATGCACATAATAATTCGCTGTACAGATTTTGATTTTTACCTAAAGTAAAGCATCTTGTTCTTTATTTATATGTATACGTGTGCCCATTTTCGCTCATTGAAAAATGCTGACCCATCTTGACCCAATCTATTTCCTGCCAACACCCACAAAGAGCTTGACAAACCAGCTACAATGCTACATGGATCTTTTGGCCCTTGAAAGACATATTGTATTGAAAACACAAGATGGGGGCGTTAGTTCCGACTGTGGCCACGCGCTAGACCCATGCAGCACTGTATGTGCGTCTGTTTTCGCACGTTGTACAGGCAGCTAAACGAAACTGTCAAATTTTTCCAATCAACTTTGAACCTAAAGCTTTAGTGATGAAGTTTAAAATCTATTAAAGAAATTTGACAGATTGTAGTAGCTTGATATACTGGCATCTGTACCTAGCATGTATCGAAAAAGTGTGGTCATTTTTAAAGATGTGGTATGGATGCTCAAATTGAACAACTTTCTGTACAGCACCAACATCGTAATCGCGAAAAAATAATCAGCTCCACATAAACTGTCACTTACGAGATATGACGATTATTGGGTGATTATCTGTAATTTTGAGCTCCCGATATTTCGACGCTGTTGCAAGCGCCATGATCGCGGGTTGACTGGAGAATGCGGGTGGATGGAAAATAAATTGTTAAGAGCAAACAAATCTGTCTACCCTCTTTCTTTGTCTTTTGCTACGCGCACTACTGGAACTCATCACCAAGTCACGGCAAAACACACTCACAGTATCACAAGGCTTCAACCCAGTCAACCCGCGATCATGGCGCTTGCAACAGCGTCGAAATATCGGGAGCTCAAAATTACACACAATCACGGAAGATATCCCGTAAGTGACAGTTTATTTTTTAAGTGTTAACCGTAAAGTTTAAAACAGTGTTTGAAATAATCAGCTGCTCCATAGTTTTCAAAATGTACAGTTTAGCGAAATAGAGTATAGCAAAAATTAGGTTGTTGTTAGACTTTCCGGCAACCCTAATCAGTGACAAGCCAATGTCATTGTCGAGTTTGACAGAAAACGTGGCATTGCCAGGTATCTATCAAAACTTTTTTTTCGGGCTGTTTATTTTAACTGTGCAATAGACTGAGTGTACGTCTGTTAAATTGTACATGTTATATAGAATTAAAAAAAAATTCTAAGACCCTTACGGAGCAGCTGATTTTTTTTCCTCCTCGAAGGTTTTTACCACACCCTCAAATATGACCACGCCATTCTGGCATCATACTGTGGAGCCGACCCACTGTGTACCCATCCATATTCTCCCAACACCCACAAACAAACAATCACAACTATTAAAGTACTAACTATGCACATACCTGAAGGCATGGGGGGCGGTGGGGGGGCGGTAAAGCCACCTAGAAACACAACCACCCTGTGTTATTGTGTGTAACATGCAACTCAGACGCATGCTTACAAACCATTAAAAAAATTAGCTAGCGAAACTTTACAAACACGAAGATAGCGATGCAAAAAAAAATGTAATATAACATAACGCCTTGTAATGCCCGAAGGGTTAGGTAGAGGTGTACCTAACAGTACACCCACATTTCGACAGTTATGTTGAAGTCCCATGTAATAGGGGGCGAGCCTATTGCAATCAACCGGTCACATATCCAGACACCGTGGCTGCTACTGAGAGATTCCTGATGGAAAAGCCCAAAAACACTTTGCCCGACCCGGGAAACGAACCCAGGACCTCATGCTCGGCAGTTGCGTTTGCGACCACTAGACCAACTTGGTAGGAAAAGTAATTGTTTATTTAGAATCATAATTAACACGCGCTACCAGTGTCATGAACCCGTGATTGGTAGTTTTTAAATTGATACTAATACCACATTTATAAAGTTTCGCCAACTAATTAAATTCGTCCTTATAAGCTTTAAACCGAAAGTTGAAATTTAAGCTGCATGCGTATTGCCGCGAAATCCATGCATTTCGTATTCAACTTAGACCTAGTCGCAAAATATACAATTTGTTGTTCTTTCTTTATTTTCAAAATAATATTTCTACCTAATTTCCAGTATACCCCAAAATACACCGTGGAAGGGACACCTACGCGAAAACGGTTACACACGGCTACACATCAAGCTATACACTTCCAGTTTATGATGATCTCGCTTTGTATAGGATTTACGTACAATGCGAGGTCAGCTTATACTGGAAATGTATAGCTGGATGTGTAGCCGTGTGTACCACGTATTCAGTACATCATTCTGAGGCCCCACATAGAAATTTTTCATCGGTTATTTAAAAAAACAACTGGCCAAATGCGAATTGGACTCGCGCACGATTGTATGTATGGGGACACCCTTTAAATTATCAACTTTTTTTATATTTTGGAATTTTTCCTTTATTTGAGCTGTTACGGCCTTGCTTTTTGCCAAATTTCATGATTCTAGGTCTTAGGGAAGTACCCTATAGATTTTGATTCCCTTGAGAAATCGCATAATATGCGACATAAACAGTCATATCTTTTGATCGCGTTGACTTCCAAGTTTGATTTTTTCATTGCTTCAAGGGGTAGCAGACCTGAGTATTTGGTATTAATTTGAGCTTTATACCGCCAAGCATTCCTGAGAAAAAGGGTCTTGACAGACATACAGACGGACAACAAAGTGATCCTATATGGTTCCCGTTTTGCCGATTGAGGTACTAGAGTCGGTGTCCCATCCAGCTTGTATACAATTTGTTGTAGGTACTTTCTTTTTATTTTCTAACATAATATTACGACCTAATTCCCAGTAACCCCAAAATAATTCAATAAACTATCCCAAACTTATCCAACGGCCGTTTAAGGTCGAAGCGCCAGGGTCTCCCGCGAAATTGAATTTTTCTTACGTTTTTTCGCAATTTGCAGGTCAGTGTCAGGGTGTTTGCTGAAAAAAATATGATTTGCGGCCGTAATACTCATGGCTTTACAGAATTTTTAAAATCATCAATACCCTTTATGTACATTTGATCCCATTCAATGACTTTTTTTATGAAATAGTCATTCAATGGGGTTAAATGAACTTACGAGGGTTATACTGATGATTTTAATGATTATAACTCTGTAAAGCTAAATTTGTTAAGGTCGCGAATCATATTTGAATCAAAACACAACCTGACACTGACCTGCTAATTACAAAAAACGTAAGAAAAATTGAATTTAGCGGGCTACCATGGCGATTTAACCTTCACGTACAAATATTTGGCCAACTACTGTTTTTGATTTAGTCACTTGCATCCGTCAAGGAGGTTAGCATGTGATGCGGTGGAATGAGAAAAATGTCGTGAGGAAAGATTTGAGTATGAATGTGGATGGCTATAAGAGTAGAGGAAGACCAAGAAACGATGGATGGACTGCGTAAAGAATGATATGGCTAGAAAGGAGGTGACTGCTGAGATGACGAGTAATAGAGAAGTGTGGAAGAAGAAGACATGCTGCGCCGACCACAAATAAATTGAGATAAACTTTCGATATGAAACTCATACCGTCGTTAAAATTCTAAAACCACATAAACTGTACATTTTTGGAGGTTTTGACATTTCTATTTTCGATGACGCTTGAAAAGCGGACACGCTTTGTTTCAGCTAATCAGAAACAAGCAACGTCTCTATCTCTATTTAAAGTAAACACAAATAAAAAAAACCAGCCAAGTGAGACTCGGACTCGCGCACGAAGGGTTCCGTATCATTATCTAAAAAAAAACGGTATAAAACGGTTTAAAAACGGTATTGTACCATTTTTTTTTTATTATTTAGCCTATATTATCCCACAGCTGGGCAAAGGCCTCCCCATAGCCTTACACTCTTCTCTACGTGCTGCTTTCTCAGGCCAATCTGTCACAAACCGTTACATGGTATTATCACGCAGGTTTTGCACCCTCCTGTAAAGATACTATTTTTGACTTATGTGGTGTTAGAACTGCAACGACGATTCGTGAAAAAAATTATGAAATTCCTGTACAAGAGATTATTTTGAAAAGTATCAACATGTGACATGATTATTTGATATCGACTTTTGTGCTTAATCTAGACTTGTTAAAATAATGTATTAGTATTGTAATAATTTTCTATAATATTGCACAATTTGATACTGACATTATTTGTTAAATTTTGCATGCCAAAACTCAGGCAGAATGTACCCGGCTCAACATATTTAATAACAACTTGATTGTACAATTACCTTCATTCTATGCAAATAAATGATTTGATTTGAGTTGATGTGAAATGTAACAAATGTTGTTTAGTTTGACGGGTAGAATTACCTCCTTGAAGAATGCAAGTGACTTAGTCGCCGCTCTATACAGGGTGTGAGGGACGGCCCTCCGCAAACTGACAGGATGCATTCAGCTCCTTATTTTGAATCACATTCCAGTGCAATTTTTTTCAAGTTTTTTTTTCGTTTGTTTCAGATACTATTCCTTTAATATAATCTGTAAACGTGTGTGTACGCAGCACGCTATTTTATGTAAGTAAAATATACGGCTAAAATCAAGAAACCAACAATGAATGTTGAAATACTCAAAGGAACGACGCGTGAAATCAGCTGTTCAATTCCTGCCTCGCTACAGAGTTCATCGAACTCGTCGTCGCGCTTGCCGTTCGCTAAATGCGTTTCGCCACGGTAACGATACATTGCGTATGAGGAGAGAAAACAAATCAAATTTATTGGATACCCATAACGTTCCTGAAATAATTTCTTGTTACGGTCATCTTAGTATGATATACTGAATTTACCCCATCAGTCTGTGGAGGGTTGTCCCTTGTACCCTGTTTATGTATTAGGCTAGCTACTGGTGTCATATATAAGACAGAGATAACAAACCTTGCATCGGCATAGGCGGGGGCGGCGGCGGGCACCCTATGAACCACACCAGAGAGAGACAGATATAGTGACGTGCGTGTGCGAGAGAGAGAGCATTCGTGGTTGAAAGTGAAAAGTTATGGGCAACGTCTGTGTTGAGGTAATATTAGTTTATTTTATGTCACAACTAGCGACCCGGCCCGGCTTCGCACGGGTGCAATGTTATACATATCAACTTTCCTCTTAATCACTCTATCTATAAAAAAAAACCGCATCAAAATCTGTTGCGTAGTTTTCAAGATCTAAGCATACATAGGGACACACGGACAGCGGGAAGCGACTTTGTTTTATACTATGTAGTGATCAAGGATTGTAGCAGGTAGCGTTCTGTAGTTTCTGCCTACCCCCATGGGGAAAATCGTGAATTTATGCCCGCGGCTTCGCACGCGTGTAATTAGGGAAAAAAAGGAATCCCATGTGCTTTTCCAGACTATAATCTATCTCTGTGCCAAATTTCATTTAAATCCGTTCAGCCATTTTGACGTGATTGTGTAACGAACATCGAAATAAGTAAATGTAACATGAGGGTCCAGTGCATGTTGGTAGATGTCACATGTCTTCAAATATTTATTCTAGAACATGCTTCAAATATTCTTTTCCTCGCGATATTTTCCCTCACCATTTTCAGAGTAGTGGTGATTTAATTAATTTAAATAACCTCCTCCTTTTTTTTAAGTCGGTTAAAAACCGCGAAAGACGTTGCCCATAACACAATTAAAATTTGAATAAAGTATATTTAGAAAAATAGAAAAATAAATGTAAATGAGGAGTACCATTATTCATGGACGCTGCTTACAGTTAAGATTTAAACTGCAAATGTATAGTAAGACAGATGTTGATCGTTAATTTAAGAGGGAACAAAGTCTGCGATTCGCCATACAAATGTATTCCTCTTTTTGCCTCCTGAATACTACCTCTAGAGTAGTCTAGAGCAATATTATTATTTTTTTCAAAAAATCAAGTTCTACTGTATACACGTCCCTGACATTTCCAGCAACTAATAGGTAAAGAAAATATGACCCCCTCCAAAAAACGCCCCATTCTTACGGCCATGATTAGAGGACTACCAGACAAATCCGAAAAGTTTTGAACAAAAAAGAAATTGATTATTGATTTATTGATTGAGACATATTCTTTTACAATTTTAGTGTCAAAATTAATTGAATCAGCTCAGTTTTCGGAGAAAAAAGGAGAATACGAAACGTCGATCTCGTCAATTTTTTTGTGATATAATCGATCTGACCTGCAGCTGTCCCTATCGCACTCTACAGAGCAGGCTTGACGCAGCGCGACGGCAATAGTTTCTTCAAATACCTATTTTTAAAATTCCTCGCAGACCCTGGTCCCTCTTAAGGTGGAAGCGCAAGGGTAGCCCGCGAAATTCAAATTTTCTTACGTTTATTGCAATTGGCAGGTCAGTGTCAGGTTATATGTTGATGAAAATATGAATCGTGCCAGTAACACGTATGGAGTAACAGAATTATAATCATTCAAATCATCAGTACAACCCTTTTAACCCCATTGAGTGAATTTGGGGTTATATGAACTTGGAGGGCTGTATTGATGATTTGAATGATTACAATTATAACACTGACCTGCCAATTGCAATAAACGTAAGAAAATTTAAATTTCGCGGGCTACCCTCGCGCATCCACCTTAAGGTTGCATTTATGAATAAACCCTATAGGACCGTGAAATAAATGAGTAGTTTTAAAGCAGTGGCAGCAGCACTCACCTCCGGGCATGGGGGGCGGGGGGGGCGGCGCGGGTCCCCCGGGGCTGCCTATCGCCTGCGGAAACAAAACGAAAAAAAAAAAATTAACCTTCGACAATCTTCTTCATAGTTCATGAAATGACTTGCTCGTAGCTCATGGCTACAACAGCCGCTCAGGTCGATCTTTAGGTTACGCCGCGCTTGCCTAGGTTGGTCCGTGGATGGGTGACCACCCAATACACGCTGTCATTTGTAGATAGATAGAGATAGATAGATAAATCATTTATTTAGTGAACACAAAAGACACAACACACGGAAGTACAATTAAATTATAGAATTAGATTATTATTATGATGGTTTTTGATTATTTGTAGATCTTTAACAGTCATTACAGTTAGTCAGTAGCCCGAATGTCTTACCAAGGGGTATCGTATTGCCTAAGACTAGCTGGGTTGTGGAGGTCAGATAGGCAGTCGCTCCATGTAAAATACTGGTATTCAGCTGCATCCGGTTAGACTGGAAGCCGACCCTAACATAGTTGGGAAAAGGCTACGCAGATGATGACCCTTTTTCACACGTCGCCACATCAAGCTGTACATAACCAGTACTAGCTGTTGCCCGCGGCTTCGCTCGCATTTGGTCGGAAATAATCAAACTGGCACGTTGTAAATATAGCCAATGGCACTCGGGGATAATGTAGCTTCCTATTAGTGAAAGAATTTTCAAAATCGGTTCAGTAGATCCAGAGATTACCCCCTACAACCTCACAAACTTTACCTCTTTATAATATTAGTATAAATAACTAGACCTCGCTTTGCATGTGCTTCCCGCATAATAAGAGATCAGTTTATTTGATATTGAATAGCTTGATTAGTCACCATGCGTATTAAAAAGAATTTTTATAGTAATTTCACAAGGACGAAGGTCGCGGGCAACAGCTAGTCGTATAATGAAATAGTTCTTCTCACCTTAGCAATAGCAGCGATATTCCCGTGCGTGACTCCACCCGGGCCTGTGGGCGCGGCGGAGTTCTTGAGCCGCTCCTCCAGACTGGCGGCCCTCGCTTCAGCTTCTTGTCTCGCTGAGATGGCGGCTTCTAGTTTCGTTCTTAGCTCTTCGACTTTTTTTTCTTCTTCAGCGCGTGATTTTTCTGTAATTTTTTAAACGTTTTAGTTGTAGAAGAGTTTTAGCTCGTGGCAAAATAATAACAGCCGGTCGGGTTGATTTTTAGGTTAAGCCGTGCTTGCCTAGGTTGGTCTGTGGATGGGTGACCGCCCATTACATACCGAGTTTCCTCCGTGCCTCGGAAAGCACGTTAAGCCGTGTATGTCATATATGTCATCTGTAGATCTTTGACAGTCGTTACAGGTAGTCAGTGGCCCAAAAAGTCTGACAACCAGTCTTACCAAGGGGTATCGTATTACCCAGTACTAACTGGGTTGTGGAGGTCAGATAGGCAGTCGCTCCATGTAAAATACTGGTATTCAGCTGCATCCGGTTAGACTGGAAGCCGACCCTAACATATTTGGGAAAAGGCTAGGCAGATAATGAAGATTTTTAGACCAATAATCTGGTTCTAAGTTAAACTCAAGTCTCAAGGTAGGTAGGTTAGTCTCTTAAGTCTGGTTTAGTTATGTATGTTAGTATGTAAGGTATATATCTATGGGCCAAAGAAGCCTGAAAATAAATGAATGTTGTTGTTGTAAACAAATATTTTATAAAAGCAAAGCCGCTTTGATGCAAGAGTTATTACTATTTGTAAAATTATTAAATTCTTGTTTTGAACTACAATTATCGAAGCTAGAATAAAGTCTGTTATTTTTGAGGTGAAAATTAATTTAAATAGCGCACTGAGCAGTTAAATAATTGGGCAAAATTGATAATGCACTAAACCACAACAGAAATAGAGTTAAAAATGAGATAACTGTCTGTGGTTTAAGCTCACATTTGACATCGAGCCATTTGCACTGCACTCGCTCGCATATTCGATTAAATGTATGGGACAGCTGATTTTTTTGGTGTGTTCCCGCTGGCCCCACCGCCCGTGGCACTGGTGGGGACAAAATTACAGACATCTCGTTGTCCCCACCGGTGGTACGGGGTAGTGGGGACAACGAGACGACGGTTTTTGATTATTCCCGTTGTCCTCACCAGCTGGACATAGCGGTGGGGACAACGGGAATACACCATATTTTTTCTAATTATGATTACGATGGTAATTGGAGTTGTCCGGTTTCTGATACACACTGAAAAACCGAAAATCATAAAGCTATGGAAACAACATACCTATAAGTCCATCTATAAGCGGCTGCACATCTATGTTGAACCGCTGCGTGGCTCGGAAATCTGGATCATACCCATTCTTGTGCAACACTATCTGTGTTATACATTCTTCTACGAGCTTGTAGTATGCTGGCCTGAAAACAACAATAATTAGTAATGAATATCACGCGATTCCCGTCTCTGGAACCCTAACCACTGGTAGATTGGACCACTATTTTTTTGTAATATTTCCAATTGCCCAATGCCCATTGCCAAGGAAGGTTTATGTTTTTCGCGCGTATCTTATATGTTTTTTTGTTTGTTTTTTTGTAAATTTCTGTATTACCTTGTATGTTCCAAATGGCTGGATGGATTTCGACGATTAAGGTATAGTGTATAAGTGTCCTTGGTTATGTGTTTAACTTACTTCACTGACTTTTTGCTAGTTTCACAAATTTTTTGCTAGTTTCACTAAATTTTATGGTTACAAAATATATAATGCTATATATCTCACCTGATCAACTCATCGTCTCTGATGAACAGTAAATGCTGTAATATGGACAACAGGTAAGGCTCGGCCGGCGTGTCCATCACCAGGTTCTTGACGAGCTCGAAGCATTCGTTCACGTCGTGGAAGTCCACTCTGGAAATGTAAAAAACATGTTTAGTTACTGAATATAAACGTGAACACAGCTTGTATCTCAAAATCGTGAGGCTAGAGACTTTGTCTTCTGCAATACTTTTTTGACACTAATGGGGGCTGGCTATCGCGTGTGAATTCGCCGCTAGAGGCGCTAGTGTAGCGCGGGGGCACCGAAATGTCAGATGTCATAGATTGTTCGCGCGTTGCGTGCTGTTTTAACACGTATTTTTTATAAATATTCACGATTGTGGTCTAGATTGAGCCATTCTTGATTAATTATGACTTGAAGATTTTAAGTAGCAACTTAGAATCTTAACTGTAAATACTTGGAGATAAAATGATTTTTAAATGGTTCATGCTTGCTCATTTTAGAGAGAATATTGTAAATATATGAACCTGAAGTTTACAATATGTTGTTTTACGTAATAAAATAAACTTTTTATGAAGTTATCGGTACTATATAATATAAAATAGAATTATTGACAGGACCTTAATCGACAGGGGCGCCATCTGGTGAGCTCGAAAACGATAGCCCACATTAATTCAGGTTTTAGGCGCGGACTCCACCAAAGCAAAGACTAGCGGAGCGGAGAGACGTACGGAAACTGACCAATCACATTAGTTGAAATCTACGTCGCGTCTCTCATGTGATTGGTCGAATCTTGCACGTCTCTAGTCCCCGCTTAGGTGGAGTATGGGCCTTATGCGTGGCTGCCGTTTCGAAAATAAAATGACGGAACCTTAGACCAGGCTTCATACCAAAATATTGAATACTAGCTGTTGGCCGCGGCCTCGCTCGCGTTTTGGTCGGAAATTAACCCACGGGAGCGTTTTAAATATATCCTATGACACGAACCTCACAAACTTTACTTTTTTTATTAGTATAGATATAGATTTTTGATGTTTTGACAAACTTGCGAAGTAGAGGAGGGTCGCTAGTTCAAGAATAATTCATTCATCGCACCCTGAGAACAAAACTGACCTAACACGAAATTTGCGTTTTGTGGGAAATACTTGTGGCGGAACATCACTTGAACCACCACTTTACAATACACAGAAAACCGCTACCGCCTATGATTTTGTATCGCGGTCGCAAATCAGGTGATGCTATTGTTCGGCTTACGAGTACACGCGCCACCCGCACGCACTGTGCGTGTGAGACTTGTGCGGGAGCCGACGCGCGACGGAGAGCTTGAGCGGCCCCGGCGGGGACACGAGCCTAAGTGCGCGAGCGCCGAGGACCGACCGCCAGTCGTCTCTTGACTAGCTAATAGTAACCTTACCGTTCGGGCGCGACGCGTAATATCTCTGCTTATCCTCTGTTTGCTTGTGCTTTTTAATTTTTATTTTATATCTTAATAATTATAGTCATTCATCGTCATAAATAATATAATTCATTTCTTCGCTTTTCGTACTTCATTCGTCCTGCTGACCTGCTAGCTTTAAAGCTCTTAATAGCCTGACTATACGGGTAAGATTCCCGTATAGAGTTAGTATAGACGACGCCTAGCACTTATACTACATACTAAAATTGTGTTCGTGTATTAGCACGTGTTCGCGGAAATGAAAGAGACGAAATGTGTTCGTTTGTCCTTTTCTAGTACGATAACGTCGCTTTTTGATTCACTAGACGATAGCCCATGTTATTAGTAGTTTTAGGTATTTAACTCAATTCACCGTAATTTTGAGTTAGATCAGTTTCGTTTTGACTAAAAATGTTTGAAATAATATTTTACAGAAATATTTTGGAAATAATGATATCTTACCTAACATCATCAAACTTGGCCAGGAACTCGTCCTGGTCGGCCGCGGCGTGTGTATCGAACACATTCATCTGGATCTGTCGCGCGCCTTCCGCGCCCGCGCGGAGCTCATCTGTAACATAAGATTATTGTTCTAATTTGTATGACTTATGATTTTAAATTTATTGTCATCTATGTATTCTTTTATATTTGTATGTCACTGCATGCTTTAAATGGTGTAACAAGACCCTTAACGAAGCCGAAAGGCACTTGTTCTCCACGTCGTTGCTATAATTTTTTGGTTCTAGACCATACCTGGGAACCTTCTAGTTACGGAGATATTGGGGGTCATAGTTCCAACTTTTTCACAAGTTTTTTTTTTTTTTAATACTTGGTTTTAATTTAAGATTTTTACTTTAAACACCTCCACGACCCCCGTACTATTCAATCCATCCATCAGCACAATGTTTTGACTGCGTTACATTGAGTCCTACCGCAAAAAGTGATTTTTCACCCCAAAAAAAAAGTCGTTTCATCGTTAATTTTTGCGTAAAGTTACTTAGTTTGATGTACATAATGCTTGGTTGACGGCTTCGTTAAGGGTCCTGTTACAGCCTTTATGTGGCTGCCTCGTTGGTCAAGTGGTCGCAATCACAACTGCTGAGCATGAGGTCCTGGGTTCGATTCCCGGGTCGGGCAAAGTGTTATTGGGTTATTCCATCAGGAATATCCCAGTAGCAGCTACGGAGTATCTGGATTTGGGCCCGGTTGATGGCAATAGGCTCGGGCGAGCTTATTGCCATCTTCTTGATTTTTCACACACATACAGAGCAAAAGAAACGATCTCTAGTTTATCTCCAGTTAGCGTAGCGATTTAAGGTACAAAGTAAAATAAACCTTACCGATCCAATCATAGAGTCCAGTTCTCATAAACTCGCTGCGAAGATGTAATCTGAATTCTAACTCTTCAGGTTCCGTTATGATGGCGTTCATCAGTTGCATGCAGCCTGTCTGGAATGTTTATAACCAATTTTCAGTCTTATAAAGTAGAAAATAGAGTATATAATTGCAAGGGTGAGCCTGTCGTTCGTATACAGCATTTGCGAATTAGATTTCAAACACGTAAACGAATACATATTTTTAGAAAAGCTCTCTATTGATAGAACTATGTAAATTTCCAGCATTGTATGACTATTGTAATAGTAATAGTAATTCTTATATTAACTTTATTTACACTGGCATACAGTTCATGTTCGTTTGAGTGGAAATAATATCGATTCAATACAAAAAAATGAATAGACTTATCTTCGATAGTCACGAACAGTGTTCGGAATAGGTACAGCTAATGTACCTAAAGTTCAAGCAAGGGAATGTGCCCTGGTGGCTGAGAGAATGTCAGGCTCACTCAAATGTCTCGCTGATAGTGGCGGGTGTGTTGGGTCGTTTAGTTCCCTTCAATATGGTTGAGCTGAATGGGGCTGATGCATGCGTCATGTTCGTGAACGGGCGCTGTCAGTTGGGACTGGTCATCTCTTAGCTGCCACGGTTTATTTTAACTACTTTGTTTTTAAATTGTTGATAATTATAATCTTTTACTCTGGACGCTCTTAATGTGCACGTCTTTCTACATCGTTCTCACATATATGTATAATCTCAACATGAATGATGTAACCAAGATCTTGTAACAATATTTTGATTGAAAAGAGTGTCCATGGAGTTTCTTGCCCATTCTTCTCCATAGAGATCTACGCTTTGGAATGGGCAACTACAGTACTTTCACAAGTTATTATGCCTTGTGTCTGTGACTGTAGCTTCGCCTTTGTTTTTCTGACTTTCAAAAGTGCCTGCTAAGGTCTAATTGAAATAAACGCTTTGAGTTTGAGTTTGAGTTTGAACAGAAACGAAAAGTGTTCCTCACGACTAAAAATTTTTTCCCTTTATGTCGTGCGCGCATCATTCACTGCTGTAGTTTCTCAAGTTGTGTACGCATATTTGACTCGTGAATTGTTTTTTTTTTAACCTATACTTGTTTTATCGTTTAATGGATCTGCTTCACATGACCACCTTGGCATGATTTTATGAACTACGTTTTACCGCAAGTTGTTTTGATTTCTGTTTACGTTTAGTTCCAATAATTGTACAAAATGAATAAATGGTATGATAACTTATAAATCGTTTTTTTACCTTGTTAGTTCTAACTATTAAAGCTGGTATGAAAATTAAATTAGCTTCCGCACTTACTTAAGGCGTTCAGACCAAGATAAGGAGATTACCCATATTGTTTAAACTTTAAAAATCGTGCACTTTTTTTTAAAAACAGAAACATTATATTCGATAGTTGTTTTACTTTATTAATTTTAGTTGTACTTAAGTAATGTTCCGACATTTGAAACAAATATTCCGAAAAAAAAAAAATTGTCTTAAGGAAGTCTCCACTTTCGTTTCTGTTCCTTGAACTTTAGGCACATTAGCTCTACCTATTCCAATCACTGGTCATGAAGGTTGATTCGAGGCGTACATAATTTAAGATTGCATGTATTTTACCTTCAAACTCTCTGGGGTCTTGGTCTCGAGACCCTCAATTATGGGCAGCAGTCGTGGCTTCCGACTGGACTCTCCCGCCATCGTGATGGCTTCTAGAACCTTCTCGTGCCCGTTGGGGATCAGGCATATTGCGGCTAACACCTGGAAGATAAAGATTATTGGGTTCATATTAAATCTATCTTTATGTGCACATATAAGCATATACTGAAATATATTTGGGTTAATACTACAGCTGTATTGTATTCAACATTATTTTTTCTTCGCAGCTTCGCCGCAAGTGATAATTGTACAATACGCACATGAATTTAAAAAATCAGAAGAGCGTGCCTTGGGTTCGAACTCGAGACCTATGACTTAGCAGTCCGACGGTCACACCACGAGGACGCAAATAGAGACACGTGGCACGGAGGGTAACACGAAGAACAGAGCAACTGTGACATCAGGAGTGGGACACAGAGGGTGACATCAGAAGGGGACACTAACCTTGGCGGCCTCTAAAGCGCAGTGCGGCTTCCTAGCATCCAGACTCCTGGCCAGCACCGGCAACGCCTCGCGGCACTCAAACATGGTGCGGATGCCGACTGTGTTGTTCAGGATCGCTGAGAGGCATCTGATGCATTCGTACTGGACTCTGTCGTAGCGGGAGTCGCTGGAATTGAGAAGGTTTGGGGTTAAAGCATGATATTTAAGAAACAACCGAATGCTGCCAAAGCGTACTCGATGCTACTCACTAACGTGTTGTGAACAATTTTTTTTTTTTATTGAGTCGTGTACCAAAACCACCAAAAACTTACCGATAAAATCCACTTCCACTAGCAGCATGAAATCAGACGAAAATAAAGTAACTATTTGAAATCTTAGTAAATAAAGGAAGCCTGTTGGTAAGTAACCACTACAATTATAAAAATTCCTCCAAAAAATATTTGCCCCCTAGTATCGAGAACAGGGTCCAAAAACCGGCGGTCAGGGCTACACAGAAAGGAACCTCCTAACAATACGAGCCGTCTCCAGGAGTACCGCTTTCTGAATCAAGCCCTTGATCCAGCTGCCTAACGAGAGCCTCCTCGGGTATTACTCGAGGCTCTCGGCAATTCAGACATTGGCTGGTACGATTATTATTACTTTGATCAATGCTGAGAATCTTTAAACAGTCAGACATTCTCATAAACATAAGGGTATGCCATCACGTGCAATGAGGGCTATCGTTTATGAGCTCACCAGATGGCGCCACTATCGAGTAAGGTCATGTCAATAATTCTATTTTATACATATATAAATTCACATAAAATCTTATTTTAATACGTATAACGACATAGTGTAAACTTCAGACCATTTATTTACAATATTCTCCCTAAAATTAGCAAGCATGAAACATTTTAAAATCATTTTACCTCCAAATACCTACTAAAAAATAAAAACCCTAAGTTGCTACGTAAAATCTTCAAGTCATAATGAATCAGGAATGGCTCAATATAGACCACAATCGTGAATATTAGTAAAAATACGTGATAAAAAGCACGCAACGAGTGAACACAATGAAATCTGACATTTCGGTGACTCACGCTACACTAGCGCCTCTAGCGGCGAATTCATACGCGATAGCCCCCATTGGCCTATATCTAGGAAGAGTGTGGTGATTGGTTCGTCTGCTACGGATCTTCGTGAACTCACTTGGTATAACACTGGTTGAGCGTAGTGAGCAGACTCTCGATGCCCTTAGTGCCGAAGTCCTCAATCCAGGACAGCGGGTTGTTGGTGAGCGATATCCTCAGGTTCTCCAGGCAGCCGTGCAGCTTGCCCACTGACAGTTCCGGCTGGTTCAGGTAAGCGACATAGTCTGAAGGTTTCTCGAACTTTGAGCGGCCTTCCTGAAAAATTTTGAGGTTAAAAGTAAGTTTTTTTTTAGGTTATTGGATGGTTAAACAAGACCTAGGAATATGATTGTTATTTTATGCTTTTAAGGTGGATGCGCAAGGGTAGCCTGCGAAATTTAAATTTTCTTACGTATTATTGCAATTTGCAGGTCAGTGTCAGGTTGTTTATTGATGAAAATATGAATCGCGCCAGTAACACGTATGGAGTTACAGAATTATAATCATTCAAATCATCAATACAACCCTCCAAGTTCATTTAATCCCATTGAGTGACTTTTTCATGAAATAGCTATTGAATGAGGTTATATGAACTTGGAGGGCTGTATTGATGATTTGAATGATTATAATTTTATATTATTATAAATGCGAAAATAAGTTTGTTTGTTTATTTATTACATTTTCGTGCCTAAACCACTGAACCGATCATCATGAAATATTGCATATACGTTGTCAGGTGTACAGAAACGGACATAGCGTACCTTTCATCCCGAAAAAAAGTACTGTTCCCGAGGAAAACAACAATAACGTTCTTATGATAATAGATGGCGCCACGTGTCTTTCGAACCGTGATTGAATTATATTATTACAAGCAGTTTAACGCTCATTGCGCAACTCTCCTAATTTAAGATATAATCAATGTGGAATTTCACGTAGCTATATCAATCTCGACTTTAGAAAACGATAATCATCTTATTAACTTGACTAGGCTGCCTCGTTCGTCTAGTAGTCGCAAGCCCGACTGCCGAGTATGAGGTCCTGGATTCGATTCCCAGGTCAGGCAAAGTGTTATTGCATTTTTCGATCAGGAATTTCTGCCACGGAGTCTGTATTTGTGCCCGGCTCATTACAGGCTCGCCCCCTATTACATGGGACTTATACATAACTGGCAAAATGTGGCTACACCTCTGCCTAACACTTCGGAGATTACAGGCGTTATGTTACCATGATACTTCCCCAGGTTCCCCCATTCATGGACGTAAAAGAAATGATTCAACAACGTTACTAACCTGAGTATTAACAAACTTATACGCGACCAACATCTTCTTCTTCTGATCGCGCGGATACTTTCTTAAAGGCTCCTTCTTTTCTTCATTGAGATTCATGTCCGCCTGCAATGTGGAGAAAAGTATTGGTAAGTAAATGTAGAATTATCATCATCATCACTAATCAAGTGAGAGACGAACACTTCTGGACTTCGGTCTTCCCGAAAGGTCCGCAAGGGCCGATGCCTGACAGGGCTGCGGGACTGTTCGAAAGAGATACCGGGACCTTGAAACACAAAGGGCAAAAGAAGGAACATGGATGGGTTTTATTCAGTACAAGTCTGACACTCCCTTCCGCTCCGCCCAGAATGGGACCTCATTTGATGACATTCCATGAGAAAAAAAAAAAAAACTCCCCGAAACATCATCACAGCGACTAATCCAGTCCGTCCTACACCTAGAGGATCCTCAGATTTTTTCAGATTCATATGCATATTGTATATTTATCACTAGATTGGGTGTAGGAAAACTTCGTGAGGAAATCAAACATGCCTGAGAGATATTTCTCGACGGCATTTAAGCCAAGTCAGAGGCCCATGGGCGGCAAATAAACTCTGACACCAGGCATTAGGTACTAACCACACGAAAAGAAGAAGATGTAGAGGATTCCAGCGATCAACTCCAGGTCCACCTCATCATTATAATATAACTTTTAAAGGAACTTCATAGCACTAACTGACTTTTGCACGCCACTGCCGCATGCCGCCACGTGTATCTCTTAAGAGCGGCCAACCCGTCATACTTTTCATACAAACGCTCGTACGTGATTATGCAGTGGTTACACATCTATCTTTGATTGTATTGAACTAATAGATATTTTGTGCACTATATATAGGTTTCTATGGTAGCAAAAAATAAAAAATTGTAGAAACAAATTCAGTATAAGCCTCCAAAAATTGCTCTTTTGCACAAATTTTAACTGAACTTTGGCCGTTCATAATGTACTCATAAACTGTAAAAGTAAAGAAAACATCTTTATAGAAACCTTGCACATGTAATGGAGATTCTTAATGACAAATATTTATTTCACACACTTGTAAGACTTATTCAAAAACACGTATTTCCTGGAACAAGTTTAAGAAATTTTTGAACACAATTTTTCGTTCAATGTCATCGCGTTAGGCGGTATGAGGTGCGGGGGAGACGAGATGTGCGGGGTCGGGGCGGGGTAAGACGGGGGAATTGAAAGAAAATCGCCGCTGAGGCTCTGGATGAAACAACAAGCTTTTCGACCATGCTCGGGTTGACGATAGACGGACCGGGAAGGGCCCTCTTAAGGTGGAAGCGTCCGGGTAGCCCGCGAAATTCAAATTTTCTTAGGTTTTTTTCAATTTGCAGGTCAGTGTCATGAGTCGCGCCAGTAACACGCATATAGTTATAGAATTAAAATCATCAATACAACCCTCTAAGTTCATTTAACCCATTGAATGACTTTTTCATGAAATAGTTACAGAGTTGGGTATCAACATACAACTTGACACTGACCTGCAAATTGTAAAAACGTAAAAAAAAACAAAATTTCGCGGGCAATCCTGACGCTTTCACCTTAATCCTATATAACTGGAGGTTTCATCTTTACTTCCAAGACCTTTTGGAGCGCTAAGCGGACGATCCACAGGTTTGCTTGTTTCTGTTGATGATGCGTTCGTCGAAGAGATTCGATTTACACCGCATCCACCTGATATAGCGAACGTCTTATAGACTCCCAAGAGTCTATTATTTCTTGCTGTTCATATTTCTTCAGGAACATTTTTGTATTTTTTTTCCTTCTGATTAAAACCGTCCTATGCGAACGTTCGCGACGGACGATCTGCGTGTAAGCATGTTTATGGTACCACTACGTAGCGCGGACCATCCGTCAGATTTCTTAGTAGACGCATCTGTGCTGCGGATGAGCGGATAACTATAGATTCTAGTTTTCACTGTTTCAAGGATTTATTAGACTTACCAGCATCTCCTCAAATCTTCTCTGCAGCTGGGTATCATCTAACGCATCTATCCTGCTGGTATACTCCGCCGTGGCCGAGGGCTCTTCGTCCTCGGCCCGGGGCTCCGCCCCTCGCGGTACAGTGTCGTAACCGCGCTCGATCTGCCCCCCACCCTTTTTCGGCCTCCCGAACCATGTGTCCAGCTGTTGACAAGAAAATAAGTGGTTTAATTTTACGAGAAATTGCAAAATGATATTTTGGTGGCGTGGTCTTGCCGGTGTTCAATTTTATCCATAGGGATGTACATACAAGCGATTAGGAAACGCGTTTTCCGCAAAACGACCGGTCAACTTTCTGGAAACACGCTTGCATATAACCAGCGTGAAAATCCCTTAAGAAGTGACTTGACTACAAGCTTGAGAAAAAAAATGTGGCACGTATTGTTACGACGTAACTATCCAAGCGGTTAACTTGCAACTCTGTACTTTTATTCTATGTAATGCTTGTGTTGAATCGACTAGCTTTAGGGACTACATACAAATTAGGGGATTGTATGATCAACTGGTTTTATATTTCTCGAATGTGCACTAGTCACTACTGGTTGTAAAGGAAAAATTCAAAGGAAAAAAATTATAACGCGGATGTTCATATTTAGTGGTAACACAACTGCTTATGTCAAACCTCGTTCCTTATTATGTTCCCCTACGTCATATTCGATGCCCAAGGAAATTCTTTTTAAGATTATGATACGTAATTTTAAAAATTCATTACACGTCCGGGTCTAACACTTCTCAAAATCAAAGAGCATGTCCTGTATTGGGCATAAGCCTCTCCGCTGCAACACTTACACGATATACACAATTTTGAAATTATTAAAGCCCACACAAAACATCATGCACAAAACACAAAAAACACACACGAGCACACAGTCAAACATTTCAACTAGCCACACCAAAAAAAACACAAAACATAAGAAAAAAATCAAAAAGAGAAACCTTCGGGAAAAATTTTCGCAACACGATCCGCATGTTGTCAAACGGACGGGCCGAACACAAATTGATTACTAACAAAAATAATCGATTATCGATGACAACACCGTCGATTGAAGTTTGTATACAATACTGAATTGGATGACGTCCCTAAAAGTAACACAATGGCACAATGCGCAATGCTGCTGTCCTTAATGTTTGGTTATGGACTATTACTTCATTTAAAAGTAGTTCGTGCTTCTCTTTAAGGCTTTGTATGTTGATTTTTATTATAAGTATAACGGTCCAACCCGCGTGGTGTAGCGCCGGGACTACAATGTACTCTCATTACTGTTAAAACTTCACTACGTAGTATAAAACAAGGTCGCTTCCCGCTGTCTGTCCCTATGTATGTATCTTTAAAACTACGCAACGGATTTTGATGCGGTTTTTAATAGATAGACTGATTCAAGAGGAAGGTTTATATCTGTGACATAGCACCCGTGCGAAGCCGGGGCGGGTCGCTAGTTGTAAAAACAAACAAGCTAATTAATTTAAAAACGACTTTCTGGCTGACTCTTTTCCATAGAAAACTAAACTATAACTAAAACTATACCAAATTCCATGAAAACGCAACCATTTTCTAGATTTAAAAATAATTTGACGAGGTTTTTAATTGAAAAATGCTTTTATAGTGTACACACGGCTACACATCAAGCTATACATTCCCAGTTTATGCTGATCTCGCATTGTATAGGATTTCCGTACAATGCGAGCTCTGCTCAGCTTATACTGGAAATGTATAGCTTGATGTGTAGCCGTGTGTACATGAATTTATAGAGTATAAATTGTAAGTTTTGTAAATTGCACGGTCATTTTAAATTGTCATTGTTATTACTATTGTGTGGCAAATGTCTCCCATTATTGATATGATTATTATTGATATTTAGGTTTTTTTTTTATTATTTTCATATTGACATTTATTTAATTCAATAATACGATTTTAATGGGATTATCGGTTTAAAGACTGCATGCATAATTAATTTAAATCAAATATGTAATTTTATTTTATATAGGGTGACTGGTAATTAGTGAACGATACTTAAACACGTGATTGTGCTCATGATAACCAACAACTTTTACTATGGGAACAAACCTGAAATCGCGAAAAAAAATCAGCTGTTCAGTACATTTATGTTTGCCTAATGTACTGAACAGCTGATATTTTTTTCGCGATTTCGGCTTTGCTCCCATAATAAAAATTGTTTGTTATCATGAGCACAATCACGTGTTTAAGTATCGTACACTAATTGCCAGTCACCCTATATTTGCACGCCGAAATTAAAGGCAGAATAAGAGAACAATTCTGTAATGTTTTACCAACCTTCTGTACCATATTAATGCAAATAAATGATTTTGATTTTTTTGATTTTTTTAGGTTACGGCCAATAAAGGCTACCGTTTTTGAGCCCACCAGATCGCGCCATTGTCGCGTAAGGTCCTGTCATGAATTCTGTTTTATACTTTAAAGTACCAACAGCTTCTTAAAAAGTTTATTTTCTTACGTATATTGTACGTATTTTATGCATAGTGTAAACTTCAGATATTTTTTTCAATATGGCGCCCCCTTTTACATGGGACTATAATATAACTGGCAAAATGTGGGTGTACTATTAGGTACACCTCTGCCTAACCCTTCGGGGACTACAGGCGTGATGCTATGCTAATGATTTTATGATAGTACACACGGCTACACATCAAGCTATACATTTCCATCTTATGCTGATCTCTCATTGTATAGGATTTCCGTACAATGCGAGGTCAGCTTATACTGGAAATGTATAGCTTGATGTGTAGTCGTGTGTACAAACCAGAGTTTATTTTGTCAATGTACGGTGGCCTGCGTTAACCCCAGTTGTATTAAAGCTTTACGTTCGTAGTAGTTAAAAATCCCATGAAATAGGGGGCGAATATTGTAAATATGTATCTGAAGTTTACACTTTATATAAAATTAGCAAGCATGAAACGTTAAGTTTAACCAAGTTAATATCTTCAAGTAAAAATAATCAGGAATGGCTCAATATAGACCACAATCGTGAATGTTAATAAACATACGTGCTAAAAAATCGCACAACGCGCGAACACTATGACATTTCTGAAGACCTTTCTCTACACGAACGCCTCTAGCGGCGAATTTATGCGTGATAGCCCCGTTGAAACCTAGCTTCCGATGATTTACAAGCCCCCATGTAAGTTGATAGACCAACAAAGTTAAAACTGATGATGAGGCTCGTGAATAAAAATAACCATAACTAAATTTCGGCAATGGTGGCTGTAGTGTATCTATTTAACACATTCAGTGCCGGGAACCCACCTGGTGGGTTCACTCAAGTCGCACTTGGGATGCCGAGAACCCACCTCGTGGGCTCATTTTTAATGTACGTTTTTCTTAGCGAATACAGCATCAAATAACGTAAAAATAAAAACAGTTGTATATTTTAACAAGATTAATAAGAATACGCCGTGGTTTCAAATTACAAGCATTTTTATTTTCAATCAATTTTCGACCTCTTCCTAGATGCCGAGAACCTACGTGGTGGGTCCTATTTCAGGGATGAAAAACCGTAGGCACGATTTAATATTTTCTAAAAATAATTATTTTTCCATTTTAGGACACGCAAATGAGTTCACAATCGAGGCTTTTTAGTGTTCGGCATCAACTACTGTACTGTGAGATTTAGTCTGCCTGCCCGTTTATCTCTCACAGGCACTCACAACTACATATTTCAGAAACCATTATCGCTACAGACTTGACATTGGGAATAAATAATGCTTAGCATTTTTCAATTAAATTGCCTAGACTACGATCCCCTTCGTGTTAGGTTTCTTTAAACCTCAAACATACAAAATGTCGATAAAACAAGCAAAAGCACCGACTTCCGAAAGTAATTTTAACTTTTTTGTATTCTGTTTTTAATTCGTTTTTTTTTTTGCAACATTTTATTAGTATATCGTATTTATATGCCGTGAAGTTTAAGCGAGCAAGCTCATTTCAGTGTGAACACGGTCGCGCGAAGTACGGCAAGGGCACATCTATGATTTAAATCGATGTTGTATTTAAAATAACTGCACTACTTATGGTCGTTAACCTAACAAAATGTCATCAAATCCGTTTTTGTTTGGTTTATTATGTTAAGATATCGATATCCATCACAGCTGCGGAGTATCGCTAGCTAATATAATCCGGTATTACAAGAGTTACTGGGTGGTTCACACAAAACTAACTGTCAAATAAACAACCTACAAATGCAAATGCAATGTTTGTAATCATTCAAAAGTTTTAAAATGTTATTTATTAAAATCTAAAAGTAACAATAATTGCGACTACGTAAATTAAATTAAAAAAAAAATGCATGAAAATCTCACAAAAGGTTGAACACCCCTGTCACGGGATCAGAGCGGGCGATTTTTCTTTTTCAATTTTTTGTTATTTCTTGATTATTGCACTTCCCCTACCCTACTAGGGCATGAAATTACCCCCACAGATAGCAAATATAGCGATAATACCCCCTGAAAATTCTATTTTACCACTTATTTTAGGGTTTTAAATCTTAATCTCAAACCTAATGCCGAGAGCCCTCCAGGTGGGTTCACTTTACCGCAAACGTAATGCCAGTGACCCACCTGGAGGGTCCACTTGCAATATGTATGGTGGGATGGCACATGCGCACTATGAAACTGGGGTGGACTCGAATGTGTTAATAGATATGGAAACACTGTCTCACAGCCACAAGTAGTCAGGTAGCTGTCACGAATGACAACTGACAGTCACCACGAATGGCGGGAAGTTGGAAGGTGAAGCGTACCCTGGACTGGGGCTTGGTGGTGTTGGTGAGCCTGTGTTATAGTTAGTAAATCGTGTTATCAACCTATTAGCTCTACTACAAGTAGGTACTACAGTGGCCAATCACCGTAGATTAGCCATCGGCGCGGCAGATATTAGGCGAAATGCACAAGTGTGGACACACAGCTGGTAGATCTCAGGAGTATTGTCTTATCCCTCACTCTCAGTCTAATGGGATAAATGGGAATGCTCATGTTTCAAACGAACATACATAATCATCTGCCAAGCCTTCTCCCAACTATGTTAAGGTCGGCTTACAGTCTAAGCTGCTGTGTAATGCTGGTCCTGCTCCACAACCATAGGGGCAAACTAATCAGAAGCTCATGTGAAATTATTGTGGAAGCTGCAGAAGATTGTAAAAATATCTTTGCATTGTATAGATTCAATCTCTTAGTATTATATAACAGCATAGCACATGTGTGAGTACTATGTACTGTAAAGCTACCATTTACATTTAGTTATCCTTCATTGACTCGAATGTGCCCTGGTGGCTGAGAGAATGTCAGGCTCACTCAAATGTCTCGCTGATAGTGGCGGGTGTGTTGGGTCGTTTAGTTCCCTTCAATATGGTTGAGCTGAATGGAGCTGATGCATGCGTCATGTTCGTGAACGGGCGCTGTTAGTTGGGACTGGTCATCTCTTAGCTGCCACGGTTTATTTTAACTACTTTGTTTTTAAATTGTTGATGGTTATAATCTTTTACTCTGGACGCTCTTAATGTGCACGTCTTTCTACATCGTTCTCACATATATGTATAATCTCAACATGAATGATGTAACCAAGATCTTGTAACAATATTTTGATTGAAAAGAGTGTCCATGGAGTTTCTTGCCCATTCTTCTCCATAGAGATCTACGCTTTGGAATGGGCAACTACAGTACTTTCACAAATTATTATGCCTTGTGTCTGTGACTGTAGCTTCGCCTTTGTTTTTCTGATTTTCAAAAGTGCCTGCGAAGGTCTGATTGAAATAAACGCTTTGAGTTTGAGTTTGAAGCGGATGCAGCTGTATACCAGTATTTTACATGAAGCGACTGCCTAACTGACCGTCACAACCCAGTTAGTACTGGGTAATACGATACCCCTTGGTAAGCGTGTAAGACAGATGGCTTTCGAGCAACTGACTACCTGTAAGGACTGTAAAAGATCTACAAATGACAGCCGGGACCAACGGCTTAACGTGCTTTTCGAGGCACGGAGGAAACTCGGTATGTAGTAGGTGGTCACACATCCACGGATCAACCTAGGCAAGCGTGTCTTAACCTAAAGATTAAACCGAGCGGCTGATTATTTAGCTGCGAGCGTCTTTCAAACGGACATGGTACAGAATATGTAAGAAATAATATATGAGAAGAATGGCACAGAAACAGGCGGGTGATCTCAGTGTGTGCTAATTAGTTCATACTTCACTGGATTTGTAATCACATGACAAAGCAATTATTGCTGTTAAATAGTGCTATGAACGTACCGAATTAGCCTTACTATTGTCTGCTTTGGAAGAAGCACCTTGAAACGCCCAGATATAAACGTAACGCGGTAGTTGTCTTTGCCAAATGTCATTCGTGTCTCGAAACGGGGAAGGTAAATATCGTGAAGAAACCGGCTTGTCCTAGAAACAAAAATTCGCAGACATGTGATATAGATCTACCAACACATCATCTACACTGGGCCCGCGTGGTGCATTAAGGCCCAATCCCTCTCATAGAGAGAAGACTTGTGCTATAAGCCGATTATTTATGTTGTTTCCGTGACATAGCGCGTCTTTACTTTATTTCTTACTACCTATACCCGCGACTTCATTCGCGTGGAAATCTTAATTGAAAAGTAGCCTATGTTCTATTCCAGACAACACGCATTTTGTTTCACGCCTTTAGGTCTATCCACACATATCAGGGCCGTGCGCGAGACGTGACAGGGCCGTGGCCGAATGTATGTAGGCACTGAAGCTTCGTCGCCGGCCCGGGCACGGACGTGTGTGAACGAGTTCATATAAAATTTAAACACCGATATTTTTTGAGGTCACGGTCCGTCCTCTTTTAAGGTGTAAGCGCCAGGGTAGGCACAAATCATATTTCAATCAACATACAACCTGACACTGACCTGCAAATTGCAAAAAGACGTAAGAATAATTGAATTCCGCGGCTACCCTGGTGCTTCCACCTTAACAACCGAACGGATTCAGAAGATATTTAGCACACGGATACATCGATTTCGTAGCACGATGCATACTCGAATAAGACCTGGCTTAGGATATAGAATACTTTTGATCTTGGTACTACGTTTCCGTGGGTCAATTTCCGGTCAAACGTGGACGAACCCGCTGGCAGAAGCTAGTCAAATACGTCATTTAGAACAAGACTTACCATTCTCCTAACCTTAACCAAATTTATTTGGGGTTTGCGCAGGATGTATTCTTCTTCCATACTTCTCTATTACTCGTCATCTTAACAGATACCTCCTTTCGAGCCATATCATCCTTCACACAGTCCATCCATCATTTCTTTGGTCTTCCTCTACTCTTATACCCATCCACATTAATACTAAAAACTTTTCTCGCGACATTTTCCTCATTCCTCATTACACCAAGCCAACCACACAACTTTTCCGTCACCGGCGCCACTTTCAGACTTCCTCTTATGTACTCATTTCTTATTTTATCCATTCTCGCAACACCACACATCCCCCTTAGCATTTTCAAATCAGCCACGTGCAAATGCCTTTCATTCATCCATTTTGTGGCCTAACATAAAATAAAGAAACTATCATGCCTACGTCCGGATACCAACATAATGTTCACAGTACCCAAATTCCTTTTGATCACTACTAATGCACCTGTTAATGCGGTTTACGATAAAGCAAATAAAAATGAATCATGGCTATTTAAGTTTCACGGTAAGACAAGTTTTTCCTTGCAAGGTCGGTAAGGTGTCACTTGCAAATCTGGTGTCATCAAACTGCCTGCATGACCCAAGATAACAAAGCATAATATCACGCCTGTAATCCGGGAACAGTTGGGCAGAGGTGTATTTAAGGGCATTACATTGCCCAATGACCTTGAGCATGCTGCCCCGTACTAACTTACGACGAAACGACGAGAGATAGAGGGACGAGTGCGGCAGTGACATAGTGCTTTTCGCGAAATTTCCGATTTTTATAATATATTTTAAAATATTAAAAGAAATATGAGAAAAAAATCAATACACATTGTTAAATACGTCATTACGTATTTTTTGGTATAAAATTCATGCCGAGTTATTGAGCCGTTATAGAGAAAATTTTCAATTTAGGTTGAAAAAGGACCTATTTGTTACGATTTTTCGATAAAATTTGAGTTAGTTTATTAAAATTTTAAACAATACAATGTATTTGTGATGACCTTTACTTTAACATATATCTATACTAATATTATAAAGCTGAAGAGTTTGTTTGTTTGTTTGTTTGTTTGTTTGTTTGATCGCGCTAATCTGAGGAACTACTGGTTCGAATTGAAAAATTCTTTTAGTTTTGGATAGCTTATATATCGAGGAAGGCTATAGGCTATATATCATCACGCTACAATCAATAGGAGCTGATCATCAATGAAAAATGTTGCAAAAACGGGGAAAATTTATTATCTTTGAGAGCTTCCGTTGCGTGCGCTGGTTAACCGGTTAAAGTTGCACGAAAATAATGTATGAGGGAATTATTCCTCTTAAAAATGTCTCAAGAAAAGTCCGCGACAGCACATGCCTATCTTTTAAGGTTGACTAACAATAACCATTTTTATGATTTTAAAATTTGGTCAAAAATAGTGCTTTATTTGCAAAGGTATTTTTACCGACATAGTATTAATCCTTATCAAAATAAATATGTTAGTCATCTTTAGCACTCAATTGTGACCAAAATTGTCCTTTACACCATTCAATTTAGATGAATATCTTAGGAGATATCACAGTTTTAAAATAACTCCGCATCAAAATAATGAACCGCGCGCGCTGCGAGGCGGGCGTTCATGTTGTTGGGAAAACCAATGTGATTAGATTCAATGCACAAATATTGTGGGGAACTGAGGAGAAGGTTTTAGTTTTTGTCTCATTGTAATCAGTGCTCTCTATCAAAAGATTTATGAATTTAAAGTGTTCAAGAAGAACTTACCATCATTGTGTAAGATACATGCAACGACATCTATTGCACCAAAATGGTACTAATTAATAAAAATGTGCTCACAAGATAACTTTTAAATCGGTTGACCAGCTTAATAAAAAAGTTCTTATAGCAAAAAGTACTCTAGATTAGTCTACATGACGCCTTTAACCCTGTAGAGTGTGTGTTCGATCGCTTTACATGCATTATATTTTAACGGTTTAATTTCGTGCTCGATAGATGGCGCTATTAATTTCACTCCATTTTCTGAGTCGCGGTGTTAAGTTTTCCGTGAAAGAATGACCCTCGCCCGTGTCAAATGTCTGAAGCTTGGTTTATTAACCAACGAAACAAAAAGAGGAGATTCTCAATTCGACGCGTATATATTTTTTTATTTCATGTATGACCTGACCACGCATAACTTTTTACTGAGAAGTCCGTTATGCATGATCTTTTGTTTTTTAAATTGAGAAATCATGTTTGGGCTCTTTTCCTGCACCTTTATGAGAACTTTAGATCTAGCTGGAGTATGACGTCATCGAAGGTCTGACGATGGAGACGGAAGGCACTTGCAAGAGGTCCTCAAGAGTTTACAGCATCTATATCGTGTCTGGGCTCATTTCATGCACCTTGATGAGAACTTTTGACCTAGCTGGAGTATGACTGTCATCGAAGGTCTGACGATGGAGACGGAAGGTAGTTGCAAGAGGTCCTCAAGAGTTTACAGCATCTATATCGTGTTTCGGCTGATTTCATGCACCTTGATGAGAACTTTAGACCTGCCTGGAGTATGTCTATCATCAAAGGTCTGACGATGGAGACGGAAGGCAGTTGCAAGAGGTCCACAACAGTTTACAGCAGTTTTATCGTGTCTCGGCTCATTTCAAGAACTTTGATGAGAATTTTCGTTCTAGCTGGTGTATGATTGTCATCGAGTGTCTAAAGATGAAGACGTAAGGCTGTCGAGGGTCGCGGGCCTGTGGACGGTGAGTAATGGGCTAGCTCGCCATCCGTCCGTCTTAAGACGACAGGCCGTGGTGACGGCGTTTTCGTGTTCCACACGCGCCTCAAAGAGATGTCAGCAAACGGGAAGGGATCCAAGAGGAGCGAGTCCTGCCAGAGTTGCGGGACTGTTCGAAAGAGATACCGCGGCCCTGGAACCCAAAGGGCAACAGAAGAAACGTGGATGGATTTTAGTCAGTACAAGTCTGACACTCCCTTCCGCTCCGTCCAGAGTGGGAGTCATTTGATGATTATCCATCGGTAATAGTATATAATAGGGATTTACTCCTTTTGAGAGCTTCCGTTGTGTGTGAACGGTTAAAGTTACGCAATTATCATGTATGTCGGAATTGTCCCTCTTAAAAAGCTCTAAAAAAATATCCGCAATGGCCATATGTCTAACTTTTAAGGTTGACGCACACTATCTCTAACCTCTCTTTCTTTTATGTACGCACGCACGCAGACGAAGTTGCGCGGGTCAGCTAGTTTTTTTATATTGAAAACGCACAAAAGGATTCATCTACAAACTTCTTTAAACACATCATGCTCAAGGTCATTGGGCAATGTAATGCCCTTAATAGTATATCCACATTCGCTGTTTCGGCAGCTACTGCTAGAGGCGGCATTGTCCACACTCTCCCCACAGGCGCGGCGATTCCGTGCTCTGTACATTAGACCGAATTTCAGATATGAAAGATATCCACTGATAATGCTTCAGCATCTCTGCGTCAGAAAAGGTGCTTCGACATCGAAGTAATCTACTTTTTTCGAGCAATATTTTACAACTATGATAACACTATGTAATTTTTGTGGTTTATGTTGTAACCAACGGGCCCTATTATTAAAACTCCGCTGTCGGTACATTCGTTCATCCGTCCGTCTGTCTGGCGAGTGGCTGTATCTCATGATCCGTAATAGGTAGACAGTTGAAATTTTTACACAAACAAGAACAACAAAAAATAAATTAAAAATTAAAGTGGGCTGGCTACTATACTACGAAAGTGCGGAACCCTTCATGCACGAGTCCGACCCGCGCTTGGCTGGTTTTGTTACCCATTGTTGTCTTCGAATATTTGCAAACGTTGGTCCACAACATGTAACAGCAGTGGTGGTGCTTCTCTATTACTTTAAGAAAAAAGGGCAATAGGCTCGCCCCCAATTACATGAGACTTAAACATAACTGACGAAATGTGGGTGTACTATTAGGCATACCTCTACCAAACCTTGGATTACAAGTATTAGGTCCCCACCTATGAAATCAGCGTTTTGTATGGAGGATTTTAAAGAAGTTCCATTTTTCATACTAACATTTTCTTAATTTATTTAACAACTCTGAACACTACTGTTTTAAAACTTTTATGCAATAATGTTTAAAAACTAAGATAACTTAAGCCACTTAGATTCAGCGACAAAAATAAGTTTTGGCTAAGTTAAAACAAACAGTGGTCCTCTTTTTGCTAACAAAAAGAGGAGTCATTTTTAAGTTATTTTTTTTGTTTAGTAAACTTTAAGTCATAAAGTTTTTTACAATTGGTAGTTTTCTATGATGGTCACTATTCGATATAATATCAAGCAACTGATGAATATTTTAATTCATACAAGTGACGAGGTTCTCTATTTGTGAGAAAAAAACGCCAATTTCATAGGTGGGGACCCAATATATGATGTTATGTTGGAAAGCAAAGTTGCTCAAGTTATATATACAAAGACAAGCATATTAGCTACTTAATATTCAGTTCGTATTGATGACACAATGATGACATCATACTTGCATGTAACATCGACCTTGTACGAAACCAACACACAATATATAAATACTTTATTTATTTATAAATTGATAATGCTGATTCACACTTGAAATAAGTGCGGGATATAAGTGGCTCGGTTTAATTCTGGAGGCAGAAACGTAGTGTTAAAACAGTGTTATAGCATAAGCTTAATCAGCCTTTAATGTTCCCACTGCTGGGACACACGGCCTCTTCTCTATGAGAGGGAATGGGCTGTAATCCACCACGCGGGCCCAGTGCGGGTTGATAGATGTCACAAGTCTTCGAATTTTTGGTTCTAGAACAAGCCGGTTTCCTCACGATGTTTTCCTTCACCGTTTTGAGAGCAGTGGTGATGAAATAAATTACACAAAGTAATGCGCCTGCCTGGGTTCGGACCCACGACTTATTGTTCGTAAGTCAGGACCGCCACCACTGGGCCACCGCTGCTCCTTAGTGTTATAGGATTTATGTTTATTTTAACAAAAAAAAAGCTTTATAATTTTTTTACATGGGATTTTACATTGGCCCCAAATAAGACAAGTCTTCGTCAGACTAGTCTTTTTCGGGTTCCGTACCAAAGGGGTAAAACGGGTTTTTCCGTCTGGCTGTCTGTCACCAGGCTGTATCTCATGACCCGTGACAGATAGACAGTTGAAATTTTCACAGATGATGTATTTCTGTTGCTGCTATAACAACAAATACTAAAAACAGAATTAAATAAATATTGAAGGGGGGCTCCCAAAGAACAAACTTATTTTTTTAGATATTGATACAGGACCCTTTGTGCGCTAGTCCGACTCGCACTGGACGGTTTTTTGTCATTAAGATGACTGAATGCGATTTAGATATTAGATCACTGTGTTTTTGTAGCAGTGATGCAAATCACTACATACTCGTAGTATGCAACAAAGTCGCTTCCCGCTGTCAGTCTCTTTCCCTATGTATGCTTAGATCTTTAAAACTACGCTACGGATTTTGATGCGGTTTTTTTAATAGATAGAGTGATTCAAGAGGAAGGTTTATACAGCGTGTAACAGAAAGGGTATAATCATATGGAATACTGTGGTACGGACCATCAAACTGAACAACTTTATCTATGTGACCACCATCGGAATCGTAAAAAATAATCAGCTGTCCCATACATTTGGGTCGAGTAGGTATTGAAATTATGTATAAGACAGCTGATTATTTTTTTACGATTTCGATGGTGGTCCCATAGAGAAAGTTGTTCAGTTTGATCCACAGTCCGTACCACAGTATTCCATATGATTATACCCTTTCTGTTACACGCTGTATGTACAACATTGCACCCGTGCGAAGCCGGGGCGGGTCGCTAGTTTAGAGATAAAATAAATTTGAAAGGACTTTAAAGTCTTCAAAGAACTTTCAAGAGCGACAAATTAATCTAGTCAATTTCGCAGCACTTTATGTTTCGATCTTTTTCCCCATTAACTGGGTTGTGGAGATCAGATAGGCAGTCGCTCCATGTAAAACACTGGTATTCAGCTGCATCTGGTTAGACTTGAAGACGACAAACATCCTGCCAGGGTTGCGGGACTGTTCGAAAGAGATACCGCGGCCCTGGAACACAAAGGGCAAAGGAAGGAACATGGATGGGTTTTAGTCAGTAAAAGTCTGACACTCCCTCCTGCTCAGCCTAGAGCGGGACCCCTCCCGCTCTAGGCTGAGCTTATTTGATGATTCCCCATAAGAAAAAAAAAAGACGACATACATAGTAGCAGTACTTTCAAAAAAGCCTACAGGCTTGGCTTGCCTCTGTAACCTACTACTCGTCGAGTCCTCGTGATGTTGGAGCTGTGTGTCCGGAAGCCCTTGGAAATTTTATAAAATTTAAAATTAATTTGATTCCCTCAGATGCGGGCTGGGGTAACAGCATTTTGTCCTTCGCTTTGTCGAGGGATACCAGATTGCTGTACAGGCTCGCTCAGATGGGCATTAACACATTCGAGTCCACCCCAGTTTCATAGTGCGCATGTGCCATCCCACCATACATATTGCAAGTGGACCCTCCAGGTGGGTCACTGGCATTACGTTTGCGGCAAAGTGAACCCACCTGGAGGGCTCTCGGCATTAGGTTTGAGATTAAGATTTAAAACCCTAAAATAAGTGGTAAAATAGAATTTTCAGGGGGTATTATCGCTATATTTGCTATCTGTGGGGGTAATTTCATGCCCTAGTAGGGTAGGGGAAGTGCAATAATCAAGAAATAACAAAAAATTGAAAAAGTAAAATCGCCCGCTCTGATCCCGTGACAGGGGTGTTCAACCTTTTGTGAGATTTTCATGCATTTTTTTTTTAAATTTAATTTACGTAGTCGCAATTATTGTTACTTTTAGATTTTAATAAATAACATTTTAAAACTTTTGAATGATTACAAACATTGCATTTGCATTTGTAGGTAGTTTATTTGACAGTTAGTTTTGTGTGAACCACCCAGCAACTCTTGTAATACCCGATTATATTAGCTAGCGATACTCCGCAGCTGTGATGGATATCGATATCTTAACATAATAAACCAAACAAAAAACGGATTTGATGCCATTTTGTTAGGTTAACGAGCATAAGTAGTGCAGTTATTTTAAATACAACATCGATTTAAATCATATATGTGCCCTTGCCGTACTTCGCGCGACCGTGTTCACACTGAGATGAGCTTGCTCGCTTAAACTTCACGGCATATAAATACGATATACTAATAAAATGTTGCAAAAAAAAAAACGAATTAAAAACAGAATACAAAAATGTTAAAATTACTTTCGGAAGTCGGTGCTTTTGCTTGTTTTATCGACATTTTGTATGTTTGAGGTTTAAAGAAACCTAACACGAAGGGGATCGTAGTCTAGGCAATTTAATTGAAAAATGCTAAGCATTATTTATTCCTAATGTCAAGTCTGTAGCGATAATGGTTTCTGAAATATGTAGTTGTGAGTGCCTGTGAGAGATAAACGGGCAGGAAGACTAAATCTCACAGTAATAAGTATTAGTTTTTGTCTATTTTGATGCCGAACACTAAAAAGCCTCGATTGTGAACTCATTTTCGTGTCCTAAAATGGAAAAATAATTATTTTTAGAAAATATTAAAATCGTGCCTATGGTTTTTCATCCCTGAAATAGGACCCACCACGTGGGTTCTCGGCATCTAGGAAGAGGTCGAAAATTGATTGAAAATAAAAATGCTTGTAATTTGAAACCACGGCGTATTCTTATTAATCTTGTTAAAATATACAACTGTTTTTATTTTTACGTTATATGATGCTGTATTCGCTAAGAAAAACGTACATTAAAAATGAGCCCACGAGGTGGGTTCTCGGCATCCCAAGTGCGATTTGAGTGAACCCACCAGGTGGGTTCCCGGCACTGAATGTGTTAAAATAGAATAGCTTAAGTAAATCTACATCTATGGAAACTACGGTATTACTTTTTGAAATATGTGTTTGATTTTGTAATTTGTGTTACAGGGGCGACATCCAAATCAAAATCAAAGCATTTATTTTAGGCCAGTTACAGGCACTTTTGAACTGTCGAAACAAAGATAACAATGAAATGTAGCTACAGTCCCAGTCACAAGGCATAAAAACTGTGAAAGTACTGTAGTTGCCCATTCCCTAGCTTAGATCTCTATGGAGAAGGACACTCTTTTAAATCAGCATATTGTTACAAAACCTTGGTTACATCATTCATATTAAGATGGTACATTATGTGAGAACGATAGAACGATGTAGCAAGATGTCAAGAGCCACATCTTCAAATTGAACAAGCCCCTTTAAAGAAAAATAAATATATGTTGAAGTTTCTGAATAAGCTGCTTACCTTACGGGCTTCCCGTATTGTTGGCCCATAGGCACGCCACTATCACCAAACCAATAGTTGAGAGAAAGATAGGCAGATAAAGATGACGTATTGATCTTTGCTTATAGCTGATACGATTGGTTAACTAGTTGGCTAGTTTGGTAGAATTATTATTGCAATTTTGTATACTGTATATTTTAATTTTTAATGTTGTGTACACACGGCTACACATCAAGCTATACATTCCCAGTATAAGCTGACCTTGCATTATACGGAAATCCTATACAATGCGAGATCAACATAAACTGGAAATGTATAGCTTGATGGGTAGCCGTGTGTACAATCTATACATTTACTTATACAATTATATAAAACTGAAGTGTCTGTTTGTAATATCAAAATAACAGCTTTTTACTGAATGCATATGAAAGAATATACGGTACTTTAAAAAAAAAACACATTTTTTTTCAATTTTTGTCTGTCTGTCTGTTTTTTCCGGCTAATCTCCGAAACGGCTGGGCCGATACATACAAATAAATTAAATTGAAATGTCTGTTTGTAATATCAAAAACTTTTTTACTGAATGCAAATGAAAATATTATACATAAACAGCACCTAAAACTAAAATAATTTTTTTTTGTCTCGGTGTGTCTGTCTGTCTGTTTGTTCTCCAAAATGGCTGAACTGCTTTTGACGGGACCTTTACTGGCAGATAGCTGATGTTACAAGGCTACTTTTATTTAAGAATAAGAATTAGGGTACCGCGCAAAAAAAAACCTTTAAAATTTTAACAAAATCCGTTTCCAACGATTTATCTCCGAAACGGCAGAATCGATTTTGACGGGACTTTTACTAGCAGATAGCTATTGTTATAAGGTCTAATATAGACTACTTTTATTTTAGAAAAAAATAATTAGAGTTCCGCGGAAAAAAAATAAAACCCTTGAAATTGGTAACAAAATCCGAACCAAAGAGGAAAGTAGTATTTTTTATAATAATTTCACGCGAACGAAGGTCGCGGGCAACAGCTAGTAAATAATAAGAATTTGTTAGTAAAAACTTGTTCACACTCAACAGTTCCGATGTTATCTTATACTACTTACCGAAAAAACATATTCCCCCATACTTTTGATTGTCTCCATTTCCTTCTTCACTCAAGTCATAGGACACATCACTGTAGCAGTCACTTAACGATATATCTCTTGTTAAGAAGCACTCATAAACTAGTTTGAATTATATCTATAGGCGTCGAAGTCAAAGAAAGAGCTTTTTATTATACCGTGCAAGTCATATACAATTATACATAATAATATTACATAGCATGACGCCAAAAATCCCCGAAGGGTTCTTTTTTTTCTAATGGCATCTCGCTGGTCAGCTTATGAGGCTGGCTACTGCTTAACGCGACTAATCCTGTGGATGCCTTGATATTAAGGCCTCCATAGCCAGGGGATCCCCGAAGCGTTAGGCAGAGGTGTATTTAGAGTACCTACACCCAAATTTCGCCAGTTACGTAGCGAGCCTATCATCAAACAGGCACAAATCCCGACTCAGGCTTCAACTGAGAAATTCCAAGACTGTAAAACCCAAAGGCCGGTACAATAATGTAATACCAGGCCCGGCCCATTACTGACCCACAGTACGGCAATCAAATCAAATCAAATCAATTTATTTGTGTAACATAGGTAGTGATTACAATTCAATAGCCTTTTTATATTCGTATCTTTTCTCTAGTATCTTTTCTCGTACAGAGAAAGAAGGCTCTGATCACTACCGTTTGCTCTGGGCATATTGGCGATTTAAGACTTCATATTAATAAAAGTCCAGGGTTTCCCGGTTAGTATTATTTTGAGTTAAATGATAACAAGGAGAATTATTATTGTAAGATGAGGATAAGCCTATCGTGTAGTGTTATATTTTACTTTATATTCCAAAATGTCTTTAAATAACGAAATTGGCCTTGGCTGTGTTATATTAGAGTGAAACCATTTATGATAGTCAGTGATAAGATTGAAAAGCGGTAAACTACGAACTTTGCCTACAGTACACGAAGACCATGGATAATAAACAAGATGAAGACCCAAAGTTGTTTATGTAGCGTTCATTTAAATATTGTTTTTTATACTTATAAATTCAAGAAGATAATGGCACTCCTTACACTCCTTACACCAGAAATTGCACAAAACAGAGAAGGAGGGAGAAAGGGGAGGCCTTAGCCCAGCAGTGGGACACAAGATAGGTTATAAAATAAAAAACTTTCAGAGAAAAAAAAAAAACGAATTCCAAAAAGACACTAATTAAAAAAGTCTAAAATTACTTTCGGAAGTCGGTGACTTTGTTTGTTTCATTGACTTTTTGCCACCGACTTCCGAAAGTAAAGTTATTTTAGACTTTTTTAGTGTCTTTTTGTAAATCGGTACTTTTTCGCAGAAAGTTTTTTATTTTACCCTTTTTAGTTGTACATAGTATACCACACAAATTCTTGACACGAAACAATTTTTTACATTGTAACTAGAAGTTATTAAGGAACTATATCAACTTCATAGCCCAAGAAGAAATGAATACATATTCAAAGGCTTCGGCTGGGCCTGTTTATATACAAACAAAAAGTATTTGTGTAGTATTATCAACTATCTGGTGTCCAAGACACAAGCCTCGTTGCTTAGTGCGGCACCTAGATGGCGCTGTGTGTAATGTCCAGCCATATTTATTTATTTATTTCATAAACCGGGCCCTTTTCCGTTGTGAAGCGCACTCCATGCCTACTAGTCAACGCTCAAACTTTACATAAGAGAAAAAAAAAACAAATTACTGAACCGATTTTGATAAAATTTTAATGGGAAAGAATATCCTTTCACGTTTTTTTTTTTTTTCAAATCGATTCGTAAATGACGGAGTTATGAGGTAACAAACATTTAAAAAACAATCGATTAAAAAAAAACTTAAAAGTTAAATTCAGATATTCCGTAGCCTTGTCAATAATTTCTGAATTTAAAGTAAGTTTCGGTTACACATTAAATTAGAACTACCAAGGATTCAGAAGTAAGATAATTGTAATCCACCTAAGTTAGTTTTGTTATTCTTATTGTTTCCTAACCGGACACGGATGTCAGACAGAGCATCTTATTCTTATCAGTGCCTCATGTTTTCTCGTGCAAGTTTTTTTTAGTCTCTGTTTATACAGAGACTAAAAAAAACTTGCACGGGTTAATAATCAGCTCACAACAAATTTGAATAACCCTTGAACTTGAACAACACTACACTGAAAACTAAACCTTATTCCATAAGAAACAAGACCTCAAATCGCGCACGAAAAACTTCCACAATTTTCTTTCACCTTCAAAAAAAGAACAGCCTAATTTTCCAAGACACCAACTGAAAAAAAATATCGCAACAATCGAAAACACTGCACTGAAAACTGCACCTTATTTCATTTACAATACAACTTAAAATCGCAAGGCAATATTAATTGGCCGTTATACACTTGCGAGCGAGACAAAGTCTGAACGTACACTGAAAGTATTTTGCCGTAAATAAAGCGACGAGAAAATAATGAAGTATAGTATGTCACAGTCAAAACTGAAAATCAGTCAAAATTACTTTTGACCTAAGTTGAAGTTTATTCGAATACATCACTACGTGGTATAAAACAAAGTCGCTTCCCGCTGTCTGTCTGTCCCTTTATGCTTAGATCTTTAAAACTACGCAACGGATTTTGATGCGGTTTTTTTTAATAGATAGAGTGATTCAAGAGGAAGGTTTATATGTATAACTTTACATAATATACACATTACTTTTTCGGCGGTCTAGTGTTCGCAAGCCGGCCTTTGAGCATGAAGTCCTGGGTTCGATTCCCGGGTCGTGCAAAATGTTATTTCCCATCAAGAATTTCTTAGCCACCCACGGAGGTTGGATTTGTGCCCGGTTGATGGCAATAAGCTCGCCCCCTATTACATGGGACTTTAACAATGTGAGTGTACTATTGAGTTCACCTCTGCCTAAGCCTCCCTACCTGCCCCCCTCAATGACGCCCTAAGCCGAGGTCCGAACCCTACAGGGGGTGCCCTTAGTGAGCGGTCATTTAATTGTACATCCCAGTTTGTAAGCCCTAGCTGGGGGCCTTAAATTACTTTGAGGTCACCACAGGTTATAGCTGGGTGCAATTAGACAAAAAATACTGGAAAGATGGAACGAAGTTTATAGTGGTCGGATTTTCATGGGACTTTTTTATTGAGTTCCTAGAGGAGTGGAGAAGAAAGTAAAAAAAAAATGTCGACCCCCGTTTTTTTTTTTTAATTTCCTTTGGATTTTTTTTTCTCGTTTATGAATAACTTCAATTTCGACGAATTCATATTGTGGCGTAATAGTATGATCTGCGTGCATCCATTAAACGTTAAATTGGTCTGTTTCTTTGTTATGCATATTTCAAGTATGTTTTGGAAAATTTACAATTTTCTTCAATTATTTTTAATATACCGGATTTTAAGTCTAAGACTTCTTTTGTAATTGGTAACTGATACTTATTCACGGATAACCGGACTTAAAAATGTCCAAGAAAACCACACTCATGAGTGTAGTGACTAAAAATTAATTCGCAAATAGCTGAAAATCGTCTAAGTTAACAAAGGCAATTTTTTTTCGAAATGAATCTATTAAACTCAATTTGCAAACCTTATTATTTAATTGCACTCGACTATTAGTCCGGTTGAACAGTATTGCAACCTTATCAAGTTGAACAGCGAGGAGCCTTACAAAAAAACCTTCCCGATGTTATACAGTCAAAACATCTTTTGACCGACCAACTTTTCTGACTGTAACATGTATGTATAATGGAGTCAATTTAAACATGGCGTCATTGTACAATCAGCTGTGAGGATTTGCACATAATACAATATTAATTATGTAGACCAAGTGCAGATTAAACAAAACCTTTCATGTGGTTTTGAATACTTAGTTTTGTGGTCGTAGAACCTATTATGTTATCTTATAGGTGGATAGCTTCATCCAATGGGATTAACGGACGAAAGGTTAACTGACTATAGACAGGGTGTTTGATGCATCGTTAGCCGAGGTGAATGGGCCGAAAGGAGAGGTCTTTTTCTGTCTCTTCAGCCCCAATAAGTCATCCTTGGCCCCACGATGTTTTTATTTAATTATTTATTTTTTGAAAATACGCAAAAATCTTTCGACAGCGTCGTTTATGAAGAGTGTAAAATGACCCTTAACGAAGCCTCTTCCCGTCTTCGTTGCGTTATTTTTTCGTTCTGACCTGGGACCATTCATTACGGAGATATTGAAGGTCAAAGTTCCAACATTTCACACGTTGTTTTTTTTAAGACATGTTGTTAAGAAGGCACAAATAAGTTTGTTTTAGTTCCTTCAGCGCATGCGGCTTCCCTGGTAGTTCATAAACGGCACAAATATGTGGATGCCTCTAACTATTTTCTATCTAATTTTTTCTCATCTAATATAATATCAATAGTTTTCAAATCATTTATACATCTTTTGCTGAAAATAGTTACAGCACTGATGACAATTTTTGTGTCACTTGTTTAATTTACTATTTTACAATATTTTCAAATCTTTGAATAGATTCTTTTTTACCGATTGTTTGTGAATGTGTGAACATTGTAGGCTTTGTAGATTCCAAGATGCTTGTTAACTTTTGTTAACTTTTATCTTGTATTACATTTTTTGTGTAGTAAGCAACGACCATTGTCAGGCCTATGCTGTCCCCCATACTTAAGTACTAATGCTGTAACATGATAATATTGTAACACCAAATGATTTGAAAAGAGTAACCATGGAGTTTCCTGCCGGTTCTTCTCCATGGGAAACGACCAACCCGAACCGTGCACCTGTTTGTCAACGTTTTATATGTGCCCATCTAGGCCTATGTGAAATAAAAAGATTTTGATTTAGAATCATAATTTTTCACGCCAAAAAAAAGTCGGTTCTCAGCAACAATTTTTGAGTTACTCAGTTTGATGTACCGAAAGCTTCGTGAAGAGTCTTTTTACACAAGACAATCATATCACCCAGATAAAAACCTATCTCTTCATTACAAAGACCACGAAGTAAACACTCAAATACAGGTGAAGACCTTGTCAACCAAGCTTGGCAAACAATTCAACCCATAATGAAGTTATAAACACTGATGATGCCATATTACTCCGTACTTAGAAAACAACGTGGTCATTGCCATAAAATTATTCAAACTACACGAACGGTACTTGTCACCTTTCCAACACACCAAGACTTTATTTCTGTTGTTGACAAAATGAAGTGAAGAAAATATTCTATTTGTGTTGCTTCCCTACTGTCTGTTCGGATTTGTCGATTTGTTTGCCGAAAAAAAAAAACAGTTCCATGTATGGAACATATATGGAACTGAAATGCCATCGTATCCCCCCCATAATCTTTGTTACTTATTTGATTTGTATAAAAATCGTAAAGCGCTTCACAGAATATCTACCTACTAAGTTTCAACTGTGTAGTCCTAATAGTTTCGGAATAAAATGGCTGTGACATACACGGACAAACAGACAGACATGGTGAATCTATAAGGGTTCCGTTTCTGCCATTCGGCTACGGAACTCTAATTTTAGATACAAAAAGTACTGTTTCTCAACCTAGTTAGTTTTAATAAATGACGTTCGATTTTCGGTGATTTGCCGCTCGACTTGACGCAGCAGATTTATTGCATCTTCCTTCAGAAGTGAACAAAGTTTTGGGCCATTCCAATGAAGGACATACACGTTGAGGACATTTTGATGAGCACAGCATTACTGATCGAAAAACCCAATAACACTTTGCCCGACCCTGCAATCGAACCCAAGAAGACGGCATGCTCAACAGTAGCGCTACGACTACTAGACCAGCGAGGCTGCCATGACAGAGGAGAATAATTTTATACATCAAGGGGATACAATATTCCGGGCCTGTGGACGGTGAGCTATGGGCTAGCTCGCCGTCCGTCCGTCTTATGACGACAGGCCGTGTCGACGGCGCGTTCGTGTTCCACGCGCGCCTCAAAGAGATGTCAGCAATAGGAAGGGGTCCGAAAGGACCGATGCCTGCCAGGGTTGCGGGACTGTTCGAAAGAGATACCGCGGCCCTGGAACACAAAGGGCAAAAGAAGGAACATGGATGGGTTTTAGTCAGTAAAAGTCTGACATACCCTCCTGCTCGGGAGGAGTTATTGGATGATTTCCCATCAGAAAAAAAAAAAATGGGATACAATACTAAACACAAAGAAAATCTATATAAAAAAATCGCAAATCCAAACGTAAGCTAACTTTTCTTTTTATACATACACCCGCTATTAATAAACACAGACTAAAGTTATTCCAAGTTTAAACCTTTGAAAATGTATGGTTATTCCTTTGTTATTCCTGGTGTAATTTTATTCCGTGTTTATTAATAAGAGGGACAGAGTGTTATATTCGCATTAGCGAAAAAACTCTTTAAATAAAGTTAAAAAAAAACCGGGCCAAGAGCGAATCGGACTCGCCCATGAAGGGTTCCATCGTAGTAGGCGTGCCCCCTTTATTATTTTTTATTTATTGTTATGGCTTTTATGGTTTTGTGTAATCTATAGGCAAAGAACTATTTATTGTATTTATATCACAATTTTCGGCCCAGAAGTTTCGGAGTTAAAAGCTATTTTATTCAATGACTTCAAAACTATTTATCTTAAAATTATAAAAATATATATATATATTTGTATTTGAGATGCTCACAATAATAATAATAATAATAACCTGACCCTGTTCCCGATACCGGCGGGCAACAATTTTTTATATTTTTTTTTTTTTTTTTATATTGTTTTTTTCTAAGGAATATTTATGTAATTAGTTTGTAAAAATATAGGAATAATATAGGAAATAATAATAATATATAGGAAATAATAATAATAATAGCATTTATTTCGGGCTACGCCCCTAGTGTTAGTAACAATGGTCTTAAATACTAGTGTTAGTAGACATAGGTACATGTTTTATTCATGTTTTGTATGTGTGGAGTTTCATCCAATGTCGCAGCATTGGAGACGGAATCTATCTGCGAATAAACTCAAGATACTGTTGGTACTGCCACGAAGACGAGCAAGCAGGGAAGCGCTTCTCTTCCAATGAGCCCTTTCATTTAATATGTACGAGTAACACGATATAGTTTACAAAACATTTTTTTTTTTCATTTTCTAGTTTACCCCCCAAAAGTGGCCCCATGTTTAAAATTCATTCATTTACGTTACACGTTCGTCTTTGGGACATCGATTTACATACGTGTACCAAATTTCAATTCAATAGGCCAACTAGTTTCAGAGTAAATTGGCTGTGACAGACGGACAGACAGAGAGACACGCGAGTGATCCTGTATAAGGGGTTCCGTTTTTCCGCCTTGAGTGGGAGGGGTCATTTGACAATTTCCCATCCGCAAAAAAAAAAGTGGTTCCGTTCTGTTCCTATTGAGGTACGGAACACAAAAAAAAAACTAAACAAAAAGACAATAAAAAACAAAATAAATGCAAATAACAACGTCATTTTTGTCACCTCTATTTGTATGGAGTTACTCGGCATATGGAGTTCAATGGCACGGCTGGAGTGGAAGGTTAATGGGGCCTAATGGATTCTATATGAGTTAAATGAGCCATTACAATGAACATTACAATATCTGATATTGGTAACACCAAAAGGTCTGGTGTAGTAAGGCCTTAACTAGCTATCTTTCAGTCTGGATTATGCTCGATTGATGGCAATAGACTCGCCCCCTATTACGGGACGTATACATACAGGGTGTAACAAGACCCTTAGCGAAGCCGTCAACCAAGCATTATGTTCAAATTAAGTAACTTTAGGCAAAAATTATTCCTGGGAATTGGAAAATGGGAGGTGAAAAATCACGTTTTACGGTAGGACTCAATGTAACGCCCTCAAAACATTGCGCTGATGGATGGATTGAATAGTATGGGGGTCGTGGACGTGTTTAAAGTAAAAATCTTTCATTAAAAACATGTATTAATAAAAAAAAACCTTATCAAACAGTTGGAACTTTGACCCCAATAACTCCGTAACTAGAAGATTCCCAGGTATGGTCTAAATAGAACAAAAAAAATCGCAATGACGGAGAGAACGCGTACCTTTCGCCTTCGTTAAGGGTCTTGTTACATCCTTTATAACTGGCGAAATGTGGGTGTACTATTAGGTACACCTCTGCCTAAGCCTTCGGGTATTACAGCCGTGATGTTATGTCCTGTAGCAGAACTTCAAAAATATTTGGTACGCAACTACGCAGTGTCAAGCAATAATGTACCACTTGCGCTTCACCCGGACCTGCAAGGCAGAATTCCTGACGAGCAAATGCTCATTGACTTGAATAATTCAATCAGGCAGGGCTTGGAACCGGTTTTAAAATACCAGTTAATATTGTTCATAAACCCGTTATAATATCGTTCTTCGATTAACCGGTTAATTACAAAAACGGTTTAGACTAAACCTAAATCATTTTCGATACCGGTTTTTGCAGAAAATATTATTTTAATACTCGCACTAACCTAAATAAACCGGTATTACTCAGACTCCATTCAAGTATTTTGTTGCACTCACGACAATTAAAACGAAACTACGAGCGATCCACAACTGCGAGCAATCTGCTTGTGAGTGCGTTATTTGTTTGGCGTAGAGCGACTAGACCGAGAGCTTTATTATTGTAGATGTAAGAGAGATGGCGTAGTAGTTAAAACTCTTATTTACTTACCGCCGAATCTCAAATTAACCGGTTAATTTCGCTCAACAGAATCGGAATTTGTAAAAAACGGGTTCTCCCAGATACCGGTTAAAACACCGATAACCGAAACCTAAACCGCAATCGTTTCCGGTTTGGGGTCAATGTCCGAAACCGGTTTGGAAAATTAACCGGTTTCCGAGCCCTGCAATCAGGCTTAAAAAGTCCGAACGATCAGTACAAAAGCTAGATTTACTAAAAATGTAGATAAATAGACTCAAATAATAAGGACTGCGCATCAGCTGGTTTGGTCATCCATTAAGACGATAAAGGCAAATTAATAGGCCGATCTATCACTGCCATTACCAGCGAAAACCGTCCACTGCTGGGTATAGACCTACCCCAAGCGTCGCCACATCGACAGGTCCTATGATTTTGCCGAACTTCAGCAAATTCAAACCCGATGAACTAAAAGCAACAAACAAAGATTTATACACTCCCAAAACGCATCCCCAACTCAATAAAAACGAACAGAAATAACAAACACAGGCTGTTTATTTTGTAAATCAGCTTATAAACGTGTTCATATATTTTATTGAGCTCTTACTCAAAGTCTCGTATTCACGCTCTTGTACTTGGAGAGCTGCCAGAACTCCTACGTATGGATTGTGACGAGGGAGTTGTGTGACTCAGAGTGTCGAGGCTAGCGGTCGATTGCTATAACTTCGTCATTAGCTTATGGGTTCAACATATAAAATCACGCCTGTAACCCCGGAGAGGTAAGGCAGAGGTGTACTTCAGCCAAACGCCAGTTAACACAAAAAAGCCATATAATCAGCCTATAATCTTTTCAATGATGGGACACTCAGGCCTCTTTTCAGTAAAAGGAAATGGGTCAAAATGCACCGTTCGGGTTAGTGGATGTGTTAGAACTTCGGTTTCCATAAGACGTAACACTGGCACACCACTATATATAATCCGACCCAGCCAAACTCTAGTTGCCCTCCCCTCAATGACGCACTAAGCCTAGGACCGAACCCCGCAGGGGGTGCCCTTAGTGAACGCTCATTTAATGTATATCCTTAGTTTGTAAGCCCTGGCTGGGGGCCTTAAAGTAATTTTTGGCCACCACAGGATAGTCCGGTTAAGCAGCTTCAACCTCAGTAGAGTTGTTGCGCTGCGAGTGGTCATAACAAAAAAAAAAAACAACTTTATTAAACAATGACAAAAAAAAAATAGAAAATTGATTGGTGGTCGAAATATCAAAAAGGGTAATACTAAATTTGTCAGTCGACAATCCTGAATTCATAAAGATATTATGCTGCGACATACACAAATTTTAAAATGGATCCGAATACACTACCTAACTCTAAACCGAACTTAACCTAACACAACCGTCACTGACGTCACCAATAACCGTTAATTCCCGAATCCCAAACGATGAGACTCGGTATCGTTCGTTCGCGACCGATAATTTTGAATTAAGAACGGACACTGCATTCGCGATGATTCACATGCTTTGGCGCCAGTCGAGCCGTATTCATAGTGTTTTGTTTCTAATTGTAAGAGGTTTATTATGCAAATCTTACATGTTGTTACCATAAGTCCGGATTTTTTTGGTTAATCAGAAATTTTGTCAGTGTCCTGAATGCGAAAGGAATTGCAAAACTTCCCCAAAAATTTTAACAGTCTATTATAAAGTCAAATTATTATTTATAAATAAATCGAAACGTGAGTAAGTAGCGTGTATGATTTATATTTTAAGCAACCGGCAGTGTTTTGGAACAAATTTATCTCTATTAGTATAGATTTGTAAAAAACAACTCATATTCTCTTGGAAAAGTGAGGAATTCTCTGTTGAAATTTTCTCAGATTTATTTTGTATGAAACTTTGAACGCTAATCTTACCGACTAACTATAAGAGCAAAAGTTGTATGTAAGTATCGTTTTGTAGTTTATCCCTAATTCCGCGAGAAGTCGTGAGTTTATGTAAGTAAAAAATAAAACAGGTTTTTAAAAATCAGCAAGTTAGTCTTACACACAGTTTTAGAGGTCCCAAGAAATGTTGCCATGAAAATAGAAAAAATCTTTCTACCAACGTACGGAAGGTCGGCTTTTGCCAATTTTTTTCACTGTTTTTCTCATTTGTTCAAGATGATTTGTGACGTACTGTGATACCTTTGCGTTATATTATTCTCCTATATTCCATCTTGTTTTTGTTCTTCCATACTTCTCTATTAGTGGTCATCTCAGTAATCATTCCATTCTCGTTCTATACTTCTTAGCTTACTTCTATTATAATTGCAAAAGTTTGCGAGGATGGCTGGATGTATGGATAGATGGATGTTTGTTTGTTACTCTTTAACGCAAAAACTACTGAAAGGATTTGGACGAAATTTGGCACACAGACAGTTTATAAAAATATAACCTATTAACACAAAGGACTTAAATCCGAATTATTATCGCGATAGTATCTTACTACCGGGATAGAAATGCCGTGGCACAATTACTGATCTCAACGCGGGCGAAGCCGCGGCATTAAGCTATGATTTAATTCTTTATACTAATCTTTACTCTGGTAGTAATCTGTACATTATTTACAAACAATAACAAGAAGCAGCAGCAGTATTTTGTGTGTACATAAATAAATAATAAATATGCAGAAATAAACATTAATTTGGCAGCTCACACTAATTCAACCATTATACTATGTGAGAATGATATCATTATATCCGAGTAGGATTCATGACATCATCTATTGCAATATTTATGATTGTGAATTTATCTAAATAACTAATACGTCAACGTTGTACACGGAAAATGTTAGTGCATTCAGAGGAACATAATAAAATTTGATTGTTGTGTAAATTATCTTATGAAAACCGGTCAAGTGCAAATCGGACTCACACCGAAGTCTTCCGTAACACCGCACAATTTTTAACATACATAAACTCACGCCTTTTCATCAGGGAAGTAAACAGAAACCACAGTACGTCACCTGCTACGATGCACATAATCGTTTCGTCTCGTCCACGTTTATACATCTGGTCATACACCCACACTGGTTGTGAGTACTAGGCATTCGAATTTTCTGAATAAACTCACAGCTAAGGTCACTGGTCAAACTATGCCCTTCTAGGGCGTCCCCTCCTAGCGATAAAATATTTAACACTTCATATTTTTAAAGAACGCCGAAATAACCACATGTTTCTTTTATGACGAACCCCGTTCTTATAAAGCGGCCATAGTAATACATCCTCTGTGAATATTACGGTTCTTGCAAACATTGACTTTCTTGCAAATATCCAGCTTTTTATTTAGACACGGTAACTATAACCTAGCCTCAACTTTAAGACAGATGTTACTTTTTAATGTCGATAATAGGTATGTTCTCGTGGGGTTAGTTACCGAAACACGCGGGCGAAACCTTGGGCAAAAACTAGTTTAAAAAATAACTTCCACGAAAACGAGACTATAAATACGACACCGTTAATGAAGATCGAGGGACAACTTAATTACTCACTTTAATAATTGTGTATGACATAATCACGCGAATTTTATGTTGAAAAGCTAGGGAAACAGGATGACGTGATGATACTCAGGTTAGTCGGAAAATAATATTAAAAAAACCGACAAACCGTTGTATGGGAGCCCCCCTTTTTTTTTCATCGAAGTCATCCAATGGATCCTTCCCACTCTGGCCTGAGCGGAAGGGAGTGTCAGACTTGTACTGACTAAAACCCATCCATGTTCCTTCTTTTGCTCTTACATATTCATTTTATTCTCTTTTTAACATTTGTTGTTATAGCGGCAACAGAAATACATCATCTGTGAAAATTTCAACTGTCTAGCTATCACGGTTCATGAGATCCAACCTTTTTTTTTTTCGGATTTGAAAACCGACACCCGGTGCGTCTCCCGCGGCGGCTGGGACGTGAGGCTCTCTCCCTCTCACGTCCCGCCACCTCCTTCGCTAGCATGACTGCTTCGCAGAAGGAGGGGATGGCGTCCCATTCCGTCTCGCTCCGGACCATGGATTGAACTAAGGCCGGAAGCGAGAGGTCGCCGCCGCCATGAGATACAGCCTGGTGACAGACAGCTAGTTAGACGGACAGTGGAGTCTTAGTAACAGGATCGCGTTTTTACTCCTTGGATACGGAACCCTCAAAACTCGGACATCAGTTTAGGCACTTAAGACACGAAAACAAGAAAGAAGCGGAAGACTATACATAGAATAATGGCTCTTTAGTCAATTGATCCCGCTCATTTGAGACCCGCGGGATGAGTTTAATAAATTAAGATTTTTATTTTATTTCCAACAAAATTCCAGTGGCATCCGAAACTAGTGGGCTTTTTAACGAAATATTTACGCAACTAGAACTATGCCAAATCAATCAATGCCGCAGCGACCACGATTGACGAAATAATTAGGTAATCGTGATTACATGACAATGGCGTTAAATTGTGTGCAAAAGTAGAAAAGAAACTAATAGAAAATACTACGACTGCTGGGGGGTTACGATGACGTTAAGCGGGAGTAATTCCAGTGTGGGAAAGAGACAGAGCTATACAGGTTTTTAGCGCCATCTATTTCCCACACTGGAATTACTCCTGCTTTAAGACGTCATCGTGGGCCAGCTGGACTGTTTTTACTACACGAAGCATGTCGTTTGCCTAATCTTTTCCCAGCTCTGTTGGGGTTGTCTTCCAGTCTAACCTCGTGCGGCTGAATTCCAGTGCTTTACTTGGATTGACTGCCGATCTGACCTTCCACTACCTAGGTAACACGAAATCCCTCTGTAAGACTAGTTATTAGATTGTCAAGCCACTGACTACCTGTACCGACTGTCAAAGATCAACAAATTACAGTTGATGCCAACGGCTGAACGTGTTTTCCGAGGCACAGAGTGTTCTCAGTATTTAGTGAATGGACACCCATCCACGGACCGACCTCTGTAAACGTTGCTTAACCCCGCATATCAACTCGTACGGCTTTTATTACTTTGCCACGAGCCCTTCCTACAATATTATTTATAACTAGCTGTTGCCTGCGGCTCCGCTCGCGTTTTGTTGGAAATTATACCACGGTCACATTGTAAATACTAGCCTATAGCACTCGGGGATAATGTAGCTTCCTATTAGTGAAAGAATTTTCAAAATCGGTTCAGTTAATCCAGAGATTACCCCCTACATACAAACTTACAAACAAATTTTACCTCTTTATAATATTAGTATAGATATCATTCTATCCAAATATGTAATCCCAATATAGACACCATGCTAATAAATAGGCCAAGTTCTCCTGCTGATTTTATTTATGATCGCTTGTTTACATAACAACATGGCCGCACCATGTGTTAGTAATTTCGCGCCAGCTTTTAGTACGTAAGAATTATCTTGTCTGTGATTGGTTTATGAATTACTCATGTCAAGCCCAGCCAAGTGCGATACCATCATCGTCTTTCGACTCTTTGCCATGTTAATTGGGGTCGTCGTAACACGATTACATTTCTATTCTCATACAATCAATCCATGGGCGTACCCAGCATGTTTTAAAGGGTGGGGCAGAAGAAAATAAACTTAGTAGTAGGAAATTAAAATCATTTGTATTTACTGTGCATAATCAGCCTTTAATGTTCCCACTGCTGGGACACTCAGCCTCCTCTCAATGAGAGGGAATGGGCTATAATCCACCACGCGGGCCCAGTGCGGGTTGGTAGATGTCACATGGCTTCGAATTTTTGGTTCTAGGACATGCTGATTTTAATGATTTTAATGATTATAGTTCTGTAACTACTTACGTGTTACAGGCGCGATTCATATTTTCATCAACATACAATCTGACACTGACCTGCAAATGGCAAAAAACGTAAGAAAATTTAAATTTCGCGGGCTACCCTTGCGCTTCCACCTTAATAGCGAAGCTATCAAATGATATAATAATTCAGTGTGTTTTTTTTCCAAAATCCAAGAGTCCTGGCTAGGGATATAATCCAATGATGCAGATTTAGTTATCATCAAAATCGGGCTCGAAATTCCTTTGAGTATTTTTCGCTATTCCTCATAGTTTCGGATTTGGCCATCCACGCCGACTTAAAAAATTCACTCTCTGTACTGTACAATTTAAAAAAAATCCAAAACTGGTGAAATGTAGTTGATCTATGTACCTATACTCTTCAGCAGTTCTGCCTAGCCCTTTAAAGGATATAGATGTCACTGTGATGTTATGACATGTTTAATTTGACATGATGACATCTTCTCATTTAACACAATTCCATGGTAGTGCCACTGACACGCGTCATGATTTTTTGTAAATTCTTCCTCAGGTTGTTTCGAAACTTTCAGTAATATAAACTGTATTTAATTTCCCGTCCAAAATCACAATATAGAAATTATATGTTATGCGATAAATTGGCGATTTTTGAAGTTCGTATTGTATCAGATATAATTAAAATATGATTATAATATGGTTAAAATATTGTCATTCTCGCATCCAGCGGATCCCCACAACCTTCACCAGGTCATCGGTTCGCCTAGCTAGTGGGAGGCCTTCCAACGCAACGCACGGGACCGGTCAATGTGGGGACACTTTGTGGAGGCCAATGTCCAGCAGTGGACGTCTTTCGGCTGAAATGATGATTGTCATTCTGCAGTGTGTTTATCGCGACTTATGTGACAATGAATGTGCTACATAAACACATTATAATTATTTCATCATTCATTCTATTAACTCTTGCTAAGTTATGGAGAAAATCTTTCGTAATACTTCTCAGCTATTGACCCCATGTGTCAATGATGAACCAATGCATTCGAGATACCAAAACCATCTAACACAAACTTCATGTCAAGACAACTTGAATCCATGACTCACTGTTAAATCTAATCATATCTCAAAATAGAATACTCTTTACTTCAAATATTTTTCTTCGATGACCTTGTAATAATGGTAATGAAAACCGGTTTCAGTAAACAGAAGGTTTGGTGTAGGTGTGGCCTAGTGACCTAGGGGTAGTCTTGTGTAGTTCGCGAACGAACTAGTTCGTAAGAGCGCTCCCACAGATGAACTACGCGAACTAGTTCCGTCATTCCCCGCTCCATAGTTCGTTAGTTCGTGACCGAATGAGCAAGGGTGGCGTCAACCGAACTAGAGTCGTTACTCAACTCGCTCAATTAAAAGTTGATTATGCTGTTTAGCTTGTTTTGCTTTTGTAATGTGAAGGAACAATCTGTCAAGGAACAGAATAATATTATGTTTGTGTAATTGTTGATTATTTTCAAAACTTACTTATAGAAACGAAACCTCTCAGTAACTAACAACTTTTAACCGCGCTTGGGTACCACAACCTACTTAAAAAATTGCATTAAAAAATCGATTAACGCGCTTTCAATTCAACGATTCATCCCTAAAGACGATTCAAACTCATAGACGGACTCTTTAAAATATTCCTCAACGTCCTAGAAGCGGTTGACAGCATTACTCATTCTACTCAAGCCGAACGTCAAACGAAATGTCAAACTTTAGTAAATAAATAAAGTTAAACCGCGCCGTGTCGTATTTGTCTTAGTTACTCTGTTATTATAGTTATTGTAGGATAGTAATAGACATCAAAATGAGTCAAAGTTAATTAGTTTTCGATTCTCAAGGCTGCAGTATTTCGCCTCTGAAAATTGTGTAGTATAACAAGAAATAAGTGTTTATTGTGACCCAAAAGTGTGTGAAAACGGAAAAATTTTTCATCAGTATTATATTTAGTATATTGTTAAATGTGTTATGCAAAAACAAGTTGTTTCGTAAAGATACAATTAAGAATATAATTGTGTTCAAAACAGGCGTTCAAAATGATTTCATCAAAACAGCAATTCATATTCTTGTCGCGCGTGCCCGTGCAGGAGCGAACGAGCGCGAACGATCTGCCTTCGGCCTTCCTCGGCTCTGACTGATTCGGGCTGGGAGTGGGAGCGGACGAACTAGAAGAGCGAACTAGTTCGTTTAGGAGCGGCGAACGAAATTGAGCGATCTCCGTCGCGAACTATTATGCGCAAGACTACCTAGGGGAACATTATTAAGTAATGACGTATCTTAGATATACACGAGCGGTCCCAGAAGTACCAGAGCTATTTGAAAATAATTGTCTTTGGTAAAGAGTACCAACCTTATAAAACTAATCTAGAGTTTCAAGCCGCCATTTTATTTACTACTAGCTGTTGCCCGCGCTCGCGTTTGGTCGGAAACTATCCCACGGGCACGTTGTAAATATAGCCTATGGCACTCGCGGATAATGTAGCTTCCTATTAGTGAAAGAATTTTCAAAATCGGTTCAGTAGATCAAGAGTTTACCCCCTACACCCTCACAAACTTTACCTTTAGTATAGAAGAATAGATTTGTTTTACACCCGAAAATTCGATTTTAATAGTGAACTGTCACTGAATTTTTTAACATGGAGAAAATTGGTCACCATTACTTGATCGAAAACTTTCATTTAAAATACTTCAGTCCGAACAGTATCAAAGCCGAGTTAGATTCTACTCCGGAGGAGTCTGCTACCTCATTTACAACTATAAAATATTGGGTGGCCGAGTTTAAACGAGGCCTTATGAGCTGCTAGACGATGAACATCGCATTGGTCGACCAAATGAAGTGACTACACCAGAAATGATTAAAAATAAAAAATAAATATTGGATGACCGTCAATTGACAGTGCGCGAACTAGCAGATAAGGTAGGGATTTTAGAAAGCGCTGTAAAGTGTACATTGTATCTTGACCGAAAATTAGAACATGAAAAAGCTGTGCCCAAAATGGCTGCCGCAATTCCTCAAAACATAACAAAATGGAGTAATGAAGATATTTCAGTCTAGTGTTAGGGAAACATTCAGGGAAATAATGAAGTTTTTAAAAATGTACATCGAGTTAAAAGGGAACCAAGTAGAGAAATAAGTAAAAATAAAACCTCAGTTTTTGGTCTTTTCTTAGTTAGGCCGGGTACTTCTGGGACTGCCCTCGTACCTCACCTTGCGATTAAGAGAAGTCGAGCTTAATGCGCAAACTGATAATTCCAAGAACGAAACATAAAAAAAATGCAACGTGTTGCTGTAGCGGTCAGATAGGCAGTCACCCTATGTAAAATTCTATGTTTTAAACTTCACCCGATTAGACTGAGAGTCGACTGCAACATACATACTTACGAGAAGGCTAGGCACATCATCATGATGTGACTTCACCAAATCCTACAGCTAAAGGAGACAGGAAACAGCCGTAATCAACCGGTTATGGCCCGTTTCCTTCCACAGAAAGTAGATCCCAGTACCAGCAGTGGGAACACCAAAGGCTGATTATATAAGACACAGTCTACGTGGCCCAAGGGTCCGATTTGCGCCTCATAACACATTCAGCCAAAGGTATGCATGTTAACAAAGAACTGACGACACACCAGCATGTTCCAGAAGCAAACCTACAACTGTCCAGTCATACAACACTGATAAAACACTAGTGACCTTCAGCTACTATTGAAGTAAAAATCGTGACCAAGCAGGATGCTGTAGCGGATACGTCATCGAATTCTACGCTTAGGGCTGACGACATTCATAACCAGACAAAATCTACCAATCAATTGGCTCAGCTTAAACAGCTGGACATGAATACTCTCAAGTTCAGATTGATCTACGATGAATCTATGTGTGATGACCATCCATAGCAGGAGTGCACGTTAATCCCAACTGTGATTCGAATATATTTAACAGTCATTACGGTCAGGTTACGGTCAAGTAAGGGGAGCAGCGGTGGCCCGGTGGTGGCCGCCCCGACTTACGAACAGTAAGTCGTAGGTTCGAACCCAGGCAGACACTGCTCTCAAAACGGTAAAGGAAAACATGGTGAGGAACCCGGCACGTCTCAGAACCAAAAAAAAATCGAAGACATGTGACATCTACCAACCCGCACTTGGCCCGCGTGGTAGATTTTAGCCTATTCCCTGTCACAGAGAGGAGGCCGTGTGTCCCAGCAGTGGGAACATTATAGGCTGATTCTGCCACGGTCAGAAGCCCGACAGTCGGACAACCAGTCTTAACAAAGGTTATCGTCTTACTTAGAAACTGGGTTGTGGAGGTCAGATAGGCAGTCGCTCCATGAAAAATACTGTGTGTATTCAGCTGCATTCGGCTAGACTGGAACCCCAACTTGGTTGGGAAACGACTAGGCGGATGATGTATGTATGTTGTTGCCAAAGATAACATCATTCACCTAGCACGTTTTTACCCGACTATGTCAAAGCCAAAAGTAAGAGTTATTGTTGTCATTTAGGGCAACCCTAATCTCTCAGTGCATGCCAGAGTACATTGTTGGATTATCTGGTCAAAATAAGGCGGAAACTGTTATCATATCGCGAAATGAGGTTGGGTCTTAGCGATCGCGATAAAGCGCTATTGTAGCTCGTATGCACATGTGTTTATTAGATGTACTTAATTTTATTAGGTAATGGGATTATCTTTTGTTGTAAGGTGACAAACAAGGAGGACGTCTACCTGTTGCTAGGTGATCAATTGATCGTCAATTTGTCGACGTACATCTGCAATACAATAGAAATCAACGTTTGAAAGAACAAATAACCGTCACGGGACAATTCGGGACGAACATTCCAAATTTCCAATACCTCTTTATCAGGATTTTGGTGGCTTTTATTTTTTGCTATCTTCATATAGTAAGTGATGATATCGACAAGAGAAAAGAAGAAGCATAACAATATGACAATACAGGGTATATTGTATATATACATAGAAAGATAACCAATAAGATGGTCCAACAGATATAAACCGGTGGCCGGGACAGAAAAAACTTGGCGAAAGAAGTGTCGTAGCCACAATTTGGGAGAAGTCTTCGTCTAGCAATGAACTGCAATTAAAGAAAAGATCATCAGTCATTCAAGACATCTAGATCTATATCAACAGGCACTGACTTCGACCTTGACAGATAAGTTATCAGTCATTACCACGCTGTTAGCATTGCAAATTGGATATGCGGCCTTGAATATGTTAGAGAGAATGTTATTGAATTGAGGCTTGTCAATGCTTATTGCACAAAGCTTGAAGACAAAGGTTTAATCAACGGTCTACTTGTTATGACTTACGAAGCCGAAATCTGGGCAATCACGGCTGGTCTATGATCTGCGAGCCTTCCACCTGAGCACCATGGCTGAATCTCTAAAAAGGCTTAGAAGCCAGCTACACCAATCTTCTCTTTCGTGTCGATGGTACGACTTGTTTAATGGGCTTAGTATGTGGAATAAAGCTGTGACCGAGTGGCGTCCGAGGAATGGAAAGAGAATTGTTGGTCGTCCGGCGGCGAGATGGGCAGACGACATTGTTGCCATCGCGGGAATATCCTGGATGAGGCTGGCACAAGAGCGTGGAGCTTGGCACAAGCAAAGAGAGGCCTATAACCAGCAATGGGTGCAGTCGGGCTGTGGATGATGATAAGTATGTGGCCACAGACGCCACAGACGCCGCGATTAACGTGGCCCACGTTAATCGCGGCGTCTGTGGAGTCTTCTAGGTCCTCCAAAGTGCAGGTGTTGGGACACCTCGGACACTCCAGCAAGTGGGACATCGTCTGCTCGGGAGCACCGCATTCACACTGTGTGTCGCAAGGGTCTTTAATTCACCATTTTGCCAAAATATGTTTACAGCGGCCTACTTGGGTGCGCCATCGGTTAAGTGCTTTCCAATCGGGCCTCTGCAGATCATGTCTCGGAGGCAAATGATTCCTGGGGTTTAACGATATCGGAAGGTGGTGGGTACTTCTCTTCCCTAAGTTTGCTTCTCACGTTTGGTGGTTTGTCTTGAATAGCCTGCGTGGAGCGTAAGCTTTAGGTGTAGAACCAGTGTACTGTATACTGGGCGAAGTGTCTTCAGTAAAGACCGTGAATCTAGGACGCCGTCTAGCTGTGGCTTGCAGCTACATGAGAGCAGGTTAGGCTGGAATTGAATGGTGTGCGATTGGAGAAGCCTTATTTAAGCTGTGAACTTCTATAGGCTGAGGAAGACAAAAAAGAACATCTGTAATATTGAGAACTAGCTGTTGCCTGCGGCTTCGCTCGCGTTTTGGTCGGAAATTATCCCACGGGCACGTTGTAAATATAGCCTATGGCACTCGGGGATAGTGTAGCTTCCTATCAGTAGATCCAGAGATTACCCCCTACAACCTCACAAACTTTACCTCTGATGTACTAATGATGATGGTGAATATTAGTATAGATAGTATAGATTAAGTTGTAATGTATTTACAACTTGAATCGCTGCAACTAAAGCCATACAAAGTCGTGACCGTTTTAAGGTCGACAACTACCGGGGTTCTACCAAGTTCAGAACCAACTACATAGTTCGATACATTATACTCGATTTGTTAATAAAAAATATTCTACTTCTGTTGTCCGACTGCATTCCTATCAGTGGCGAAGGTTCCATACAACCCGATTCCTACCGGCTTCCCTTTGAAAAATGGCACAGTCAGTATCTTATAGCCAAATAATTTACTGACATTAAAGATATGTCATATATGCATACACCGGCTTATCTCTTACAAAAAATGAACCCTTCGCTGCTGATTCCTATAGACATCCGATTAATAATTAACGTAATTTAATTGGTTTTGTTTGTTGATTTATTAGTTAAACGTTGAGGAATTTAGCTTGCTGTTGGAATTGTAAGAAATGTACAATTTATTACAAGAAATATATGTCTGTCTTTTTATGTCTGTAAATATGTCTTATCTGCGGATAATGCAGTGAACTGCAACATTAGTACTTAGTTTTGATAATCTTATATGTTATATATATGTTGTTGTTGTCTAGTTGTTTATTATCCCCCAAAAATAAAATAAAATAAAATGGGTCAACGCAATGAGTCCGAATCTTTATTTTGCGCTCTTGAGCGGAAAATGTCAAATAAATTATTGTTTAAGTATTTCTTTCTTGTCGCAATATCTTTCAATACCGCATTTTGGGGTCACTGTTAATATTTCTTTAGTGATCTGTTCCTGGCTTGAACATTAAATTAATGTCAGAGATCAGAAAAAGAATCTATTTCGAATTATTTTCTTGGAAACTTAAAAATATATTTATGTCACCAAAGCGACTAAAATACACATGCAGTGTCGCCAATAAAAACACGTTTTGCTTGGCCTTCTTTCAGCAAACAAAACATGTCTTATAAACATAACATCACGCCAGTAAAAATGTGAAAGGTTAAGCACATTTGTATTTAGAGTACACTTACGTTTGACGTGTTATGTTTATGTCTCACGTATACTTTTTTTTTCTTTTTTTTTTTGTGCTGTAAGGCCTTGCTTTCTGCCAAATTACCCTATAGGTTTTGATTCCCTTAAGAAATCGCATAATATGCGACATAAACAGTCATATCTTTTGATCGCGTTGACTTACAAGTTTGATTTTTTCATTGCTCCAAGGGGTAGCAGACCTGAGTATTTGGTATTAATTTCAGCTTGATACCGCCACGCATTCCTGAGAAAAAGGGTCTTGGCAGACAGACAGACGGACAACAAAGTGCAAGGGTATAAGGGTTCCGTTTTGCCGATTGAGGTATGAACCCTAAAAAAGGTTATAGGTTCTTCAATGTCATAGACACCCCGCACGTAAAGATTTAAAATAAAATAACACCCGTGCGTATGTTATTACTTAACCCATCACTACTGCACCAAATAAATATCCTTCTCGCTGCTTATTTCATGATCATTGGCCTGCCCTTACCCTAATTCATTTGGGGTCGGCGCAGCATGTCTTCTTCGACCATACTTATTTATTAGCTCGCTGCCTATTTGTCAAACAGACATAGTCCTGACAAGATTGTCACAAAAACGACCACGTGCGGCTCTGCCAAGTACAGTCACTGGCGCTAATAAAAACAAAATCATCTTGGCCTACTTTAGAAGACAATAAATACTAGGTGCGGCGGTATACGACTAGATTAATAGATGATCAGTATTCTGCTAGCATCTGTGTGTAAGGCCGAAGCTTCTACGGCGGACGACATTCTTTAATATATATCTTTGTCAATAAATTATTGTCACCTATACGTAAGTGCTAATTCCACTGCCTCACTGGTCTAGTGGTCGCAAGAGGTCCTGAATTCGGTTCCCGGGTCGGGGAAATTGTTATTGGGATTTTCCATCAGGAATCTCAGTAGCAGCCGCGGAGTCTGGATCTATGTCCGGTTAGTGGCAATAGGCTCAGCCCCTAATTACATGGAATTTTAACATAGATAACCCAGGAAATGATTAACAAGATCCGTTTCAAATAGAGAGTTATATCGTTATAATAAGACGCGGAAGGACCAAAAAAAAACATAATAAATCGAAAAAGAAAAAAAAAATGAAAAATAAATCAGGGAAGTCAAAAAAAAAATTGATAAATGAAAAAAATATATAAATAAATATTTATTTAATCTCATGACAAATAATATCAAATTTTAGGGTTAGCGTACCTACTTGGCTAATCTCCATGCAATCAAACAAATCTCATCAAATTTCGATCATTATTTATTTAAATTGAAAAACTACAAAAGTTTCATCGCCGCAATTGATCTTCCCAATTTTCATATTACGAGTACCAAAAGAAACCGTAAATCAAAAGAAACTTGTACTAAAATAAATAAAATCCAACGCCAAGTTGTCGGCACTGACCTACAGTGATTTCATAATGTGATCTCATCGAATCAACATTGGATTTAAACGAGTAAATGTTTTATCTATAAACTATACGGATACTGCGTCTTTGTCATGATGTCAAAGAGTGTCCATGGAATTTCTTGCCCGTTCTTCTCCATAGAGATCTACGCTAGGGAATGGGCAACTACAGTACTTTCACAGTTTTTATGTCTTGTGACTGGGACTGTCGCTACATTTCAGTGATATCTTTGTTTTGACAGTTCAAAAGTGCCTGTAACTGGCCTACTTGAAATATATGCTTTGATTTTGTTGCCCGCGGCTGCATTCGCGTTTTAGTCGGAAAGTATCCCACAGGCACGTTATATAGCCTGTGGCACTCGGGGATAATGTAGCTTCCTATTAGTGAAAGAATTTTCACAATCAGTTCAGTAGATCCAAAGATTACCCCCTACAACCTCACAAACTTTACCTCTTTATAATATTAGTATAGATCGATGTTTTGAGACATTGAGTCATCTGATTATTATTAAATTCTAGTTTAGAATTGGTATTGTACAAAAAAAAATTAAAATCGAAATCTGTTTGATAAAAAGGCAATATTGTTTGTTATTGAGAAAGAATTTCAAGTACTTACTCGATTGCATTTTATATTTTCCACCAATACAGAGCGATTGACTGGCACCACATTTTGATCAGGGTATAAACTAAAGGGAAATTTCCCAAAACCTAAATCTGGTAGTGGCTGTTCTAGAGGTGCAGTCAGCGTACAAAGGCCGCTGAGACACTGAATATGGAAGGCGGAGAACCGGATCTTGTAAATGTGACACAATTCAGTAAATAACAAACGTCCTTATTAAAAAAGCATAATACAAAATTAAGGACTACGTTGAAGATAAAAGAAGTTTGGCTTTAGTTCCTTCTGCGCATGCGGCTTCCCTAGTAGCTCATAAACGGCACAAATATGTGGATGTCTCTAACTATTCTCAATCTCATTTTTTCTCATCTTTCTAATCCGATTTTTTACAATAGTTTTCAAAGCATTCATTCATTTTTTGCTGAAAGTAGTTACAGCACTGATGACAATATTTGTGTCACTTGTTTAATTTACTATTTTACAATATTTTCTTACCTTTGTATAGATTCTTTTTTTACCGATTGTTTTGTGAATGTGTGAACATTGTAGGCTTTGTATATTCCCAGATGCTTGTTAATTTTTTATCTTGTTGTCCATTTTTTTGTGTAGTAAGCTAAGTAACTTATTGTCGGGCCTACGCTGTCCCCCCATACTTAAGTACTAATGCTGTAACATGATAATATTGTAATACCAAATGAGTAACCATGGAGTTTCTTGCCGGTTCTTCTCCATAGGAAACGACCAACCCGAACCGTGCACCTTTTTGTCGACGTTTTATAAGTGCCCATCTAGGCCTATGTGAAATAAAATATTGCAGAACGCGAATTCACCGATCTTATTCCCGAAGGCCGGAGGTCTTATTAAAGGATGCCTCCGAAAAAAAAAATGCTGTGTAGTGCAGTTAGTGCAAGCAAACGTCAATACAACAATAAATTAGTGTAATAGAACTCCTAAAATGAAGCCTAAATGAAGCCGAATGAAGTTGTTTTCGCTGTGCATTTAAAATCGAAGTCTTAGGCTAACCTTGATTTCCTCCAAATACCTTATAACCAAGAGTTGGGAGAGCAGTTGGTATACTCCAAATACAGACCATCCCCGTGAAGGATTGGCCAGGCCTGCAGGGCTATTGCGTATCTCTGTTGACAGTTCATAGTGATCATCACTTGGCGAGTTTTGATATACAATGACCGTTCTTTTTGGTTTCAACTGTCGCTATCCGTGCAGAACTGTCATTGTATATAAAAACTCGCCAAGTGATGATCGCTATGAACTGTCAACAGAGATACGCAATAGCCCTACTGGGCCCGTCACTATCTGAAGGCCTCACATGTTGACGGGCCCGGGGCTAGCCAATCCTGCATCCTTTTCGTATAGGGCCTGAAGAACTGAGAACGCCACAGTTTTAGAAGGCTAGGTTTGACCTAAAACCTGTCTTAAATTCATATGCCTAAAGTATGTTTTTGCTTACAGGTATGACGTACAAAAAGCTGAACGGAACAACACCAACACACACTAGCAGTACTGCTTACCCCCTTTTTCCGCCATGTCTCCTTCCTTTTAAGCCTCGGCAGGCTATTGTAATTCTTCTCACTCATTTTATTTCACTGTTTCTTTACATTTCACTGTTTGATCACTTTTTTATGGCACTTTGTCACTTATGTACACAGTTTGTGAGTTTGTCAATTGTTTTATCACTTTTCTTTGAGCACATCGTTATTTCGACTGCTGTCAGTCAATCACAATGATATAAGTGAAGTTATTAATAACAGTCTACGTTAAAACCTGTTTGAGACAAGTCAAGTAATTAGCACAAACCGCACCTTAATTGATTTAGTCGTTTCGGAGATGAATGCTAACATACGATCAGATGACTCAAGTGCTTAAAAATGAAGTTGTCGTGCATGTGCCGGCAATTTTTTTAGTCTCGAACTGAACAAGTGTACATAAAAAGGCTTTATTTAGGCACTAATACAAGAAAGAAACGATATCTGGCGAGAATAGACATAACGACGATGACGACTTTGTTCAGAGTATATTTTACAACTTTCTACACGAGCAGCTTATGGGTCTCATACACGCGCGCACAGTACAATTCCCTGCGTGTGCAATATAATAATGCGTTTAGGGTGCTGATGAGGCTGCCCCGGTTTTGTAATGCATCAGGGATGTTCGCCGAGTCGCAAATTGACTGTTTGTATACGACTATGCGGCAGCGGTGCACATCCCTGGTGCGCAGGGTTCGGGCCAGCTCCAGCGGCATCCTGAACGTATTCGCGCAGAGGTTTGATTGCCAGTACCTCAATCATTGCTGTATGGTTCAAATATGTAGTGTTAAGTAAGTACCTGTAGTGATGTATTAGGTATGTTATAACTATTATGTTTTTTGTTTTTTTTAATGTTATACAATGTGTTGAATTTTATGATCCTGTGCCGATCGAAATTAATTATTCTATTCTATTACCTAAAAGAAATTCTTTCAATTGAACTGTTTTCGTGAGAACATCGTTCAGGTCGCCATAATAGAATAGAATATTCTTTATTATGTACACCATACAAGTAACACTCATAAAAGTTAACATTTCACATTGGGTGACACAATGAGGGCTATCGTTTTTGAGCTCACCAGATGGCGCCACTGTCGCTTATGGTCATGTCAATAATTCTATTTTATACTTTAAAGTACCTACCAATAACTTCACATAAAAACTTATTTTAATACGTTTAACGACATAGTGTAAACTTCAGATCATTTATTTACAATATTCTCCCTAAAATTAGCAAGCATGAAACATTTAAATACCATTTTACCTCCAAGTACTAACAAATAAGATCCTAAGTCGCTACTTAAAATCTTCAAGTCATAATTAATCAGGAATAGCTCAATCTAGACCACAATATTGTGAATATTAGTAAAAATACGTGATAAAAAAGCACGCAACGCGTGAACTTTCTATGACATCTGACATTTCGGTGACCTCGCGCTACACTAGCGCCTCTAGCGGTGAATTCAAAAGCGATATTTCAAGACAACCTTAAGATGGATTACAGGTAGAGCATAAATATGCTGATTTGTTAGCTTGGAACACAAATTTATGGTTTTAAGACCTAAAGACTATTAAGGATATTGTGAAATAATTAAATTCTGTAAAAAAAACTCTGAATAAAGCTTTGAACAATTAAAAAACGCTTCAATCCAGGTTTACGACTAATATAGGGAGTTTAAAACCAATCTCACGACTCCCAAACGTGACTGTAAACACACCATACAACACTAAAATTGAATTAACAATCATGTTAAGCAGATAACAATACAATAATTCAAATGAGTCACTATTTTATCGATTTTCACACACACACTTCATATTTACTCAACCAATTGCAATCCAGCACTGGACAAGTTTGTCCTAGGACATAACGATGACCGCGGAGGTCTCTCAAAACTGTGAAGGAAAACGTGACGAAACCGGCATATCCTAGAACCGATAAATCGAAGACATGTGATATCTAGTCAGCCTCGTCGGTCACTGACTAGTATTTACATACTCGAATTATGTTTATTTGTTAAAAACAATATGCAATATTTTAATTTTAAATCAAATTCTAAAAGAAACATTCGGAAACAATATAAATATGACATTAATTTACCAATTATTAACAATGTGATGTATTATAAAAGTACCTATGTTACTGCTATTCGTGTGTACAATCATTTACCGCCGGCAATTAAGCAATTAAATTGAAATATGTTTAAGAATAAATTGAAAAAAATGTTAGTTAATAATGTATTTTATTTTATAATCTGCAGAGTTTTTTGATAAAAAATAATATTTGTGAGAACGCAATCTCTTGAAATACTATTGCATATCCGAGTTGGATAAACTGTTGAAACTAAAAATGTAATGTTTATTAATAAGAACTTAATGTACACAGTTACGCAATAAATATATCTTTATCTTTACTGTTTGCAATCGCGACTACTGAGCACGAGGTCCTCGGTTAGATTCCCGGGTCGCGCAAATTGCTATTGGGATTTTCCATCAGGAATTTCTCATTGGCAGACACGGAGTCAGGGGCCTTAGTCTGCTATTGCAATAGTGTCAGAATGGTCTATCATTTATTTAATAAGGCCCCTAGCCCACGGCGTATTGAAACGCGTCCGAAACTCGTTTGACGTGCGTACAAAGGGTAATTCGTCTGCGCGGGGCCTTATTAAATCAATGATAGACCATTCTGACACTATTGCAATAGCAGACTAAGGCCCCTGGATTTGTGCCGGTTGATGGTTCACCCCCTATTTCATGGGACTTAAATATAACTGACGAAATGTGGGTGTACTATTAGGTACAATCGACCCAAAATGAATCTGATCACCTTACGGACTATTTTTGCTTGCAGCATCCGGCCGCTATAGAAGCGCTCAGTTAAAAACTTTCTCTTCATTGGTCCTTTTTTGTGTTATTCCTGTTAGTCAAAAAAGGGTGGTCAAACATCTGTGATCATTAACAGAGCCTGAGAATTTTTGTAAAACAAAAGATAATGTAAAAAGGTCGCATTTTTTTTATTGTTTTTCTACTATTGGTCCGCACTCTCTTTGTGCTGACCAACAGTAGTAAGGGTGGTGAATAGATGTGGATATCGTGTGTACGGGATTTTGTTTTAAATGTGAGCAGATTAATTTTGGTATGATGGCACACCTCTGCCTCACCCTTCGGGGAGTGAGGCGTGATGTATGAATGGGCCCGCGCCTTGAAAGGCCTGTGTTCTAGTTGTGGGTACATTATAAGCTGACTTTGTTTATCTCGATGTTTTCTTCATCGTTCTTGAGATTAACATCTGCTTAGCCTTTTCCTTCTTGAGGTCAGCTTCCAGTCTTACCGGCAGAATACCAGTATTTTACATGGAGCGACTGCCTATCTGACCTCCACAACCCAGTTAGTACTGGGTAATACGGAACCCCTTGGTAAGACTGGTTGTCAGACTTTCAGTAACGACTGTCAAAGATTTACAAATGACAGCCAAGACCAACGGCTTAACGTGTTTTCCGAGGCACGGAGGAAACTCGATATGTTATGATGGTCACCCATCCCAAGACCGACCTTGGCAAGCGCGGCTTAACCTTGAAGATAGAACCGTGCGGCTGTCATTGTTTAGCTACGAGCTCCTCACGGTTCTTGAGGACAGTGGTGATAATATAGATCACACAAACAAAAGGGTTTTAACTGCTCTATCTGTTTACCACTCGGAAGTTTCGGCCGTTACCACTGCTCATATATTTGAATTACTGAACCGTAATGATACTAATGACAATAACATTGATATGATTAATACATTTTATCATTAACTGGAAAACAAAGTTCAATATCACTTTCGTAGCGATCTCAAAAACGTCTACACGAATTTCGACACAATTCTCACAGATACTAGCAGTTCCTCAGATAGAATATCCACACTAGCAGTTCCTCAGGTAGAATATCCTTTGTATTTAAGTCGGTCACTGTTTTGTTTAAACTCTTTTTACACAACAAACACGTTTGATTTAAAGACAAACACTGAACTAAATGTAGCACTCATTGATAGCCATATCTACTGATAAACTGATAACGCGAACACTACAGGAATGTATTATTTTCAATCTAGATTTCACGGTTTGTTATCGTTCGAGATTTTTGTTGAATGATACTATTGGAATTGTAATTTAATTATTTATCTCAAGATATGGATCAAAGGTGGCTATAAAAGTAGAGGAAGACCAAAGAAACGATGGATGGACTGTGTGACGGATGATATGGCACGAAAGGAGGTGACTGCTGAGATGACGAGTAATAGAGAAGTATGGAAGAAGAAGACATGCTGCGCCGACCACGAATAAGCTGGGGTAAGGGCAGGAGAATCCGTGGAACGTGAGACGGAGAGAACCTCACGTCTCAGCCGCCGCGGGATACGCACCGGGCGTCCGGGGCCACGCACACCGTAGGCGCGGGCCTGTGGACGGTGAGCTATGGGCTAGCTCGCCGTCCATCCATTTCACAAACACCGGAACACAAAGGGCGATGAAGGAAAATGGATGGGTTCTAGTCAGTAAAAGTCTGACACTCCCTCCTGCTCCGCCCAGAGCGGGAGGAGTCATTTGACGATTTCCAATCGAACAAAAAATAATTTAAAAAATGGTCAGGAGAATCCTACTTCCTGCTATCCTACTAATATTGTAATACGAAAGTTTGTGAGGCTGGTTGGACAGATATTATTTACTCATTCACTCAAAAACCTTAACAAACAGAATATTTTTTATTCTGGTAGTATGATGCTGTGGGACAATTATCGAACTCCACGCGGGCGAAGCCGCGGCCATAACCTAGTGATAAATGATATGGATCCATTATGGATCAAAGGTTTGCTGAAGTGGCCAGCAGTTCGGTTTTAGCTTACAGGGTCCCATCGTTCTCACATATTTTCTACACGACTGCCCACAAAAAAAAGTTATGAGCTCAGGGTTCATGTATCTGTATTTGTCTAAATAAAAAATGTTGAACGGACATTCATTCCTTTTAAGAGACAAGAAATCCACGAAAAATTGATTGAATAACTTTCTAAGCCCATAATTGGCCATCACCAAGAACAGTCGTGATAACTGACGAATATTTTCCAAACTCTGGTGGCAGCGGTCGGAGCAAAACGGACGGACGATGCAGCCGAACTGTTCAGGAATAGTGGCTGCTGACGTAAGGCTGTGTAGGCAGGCCAGAAGACCTGGTCAAAGTTACAGGAATCTGCAAGATACGGGAAGCACTGCAGTACCCATCATTGTAGCGATGCTTGGTAAATGACCAGGATTTAACATCTTTCATCTCCATGAAACACACGCTTCCATCATGCAGCTGGATGAACGTGTCACCTATTCAGTGAATCGTAGAGGTCAAATAGGCAGTCGCTCCATGTAAAATACTGGTATTCAGCTGCATCCAGTTCGACTGGAAGCCGACCCAACATGCTTGGAAAAAAGCTACGCAGATGCCGTTAGATGAGAGCAGCCATAAAATAACGTGCAATTGGAGAGGCCTGTGACTAACAGATCGCGGACAACAGCTGGTTGAAGAGACTCGCGAAGTCCATGGCAGCATGGTACTACAGGGAGGAAGTCTTTGGTCAGCAGTAAATGGAACTAAGCTGAGAATGATGATGGTTATTTATACTAATATTATAAAAGGTAAAATTTGTTTGAAGTTTGTATGTAGGGGGTAATCTCTGGATCTACCGAACCGATTTTGAAAATTCTTTCAATAATAGTAAGCTACATTATCCCCGAGTGCCATAGGCTATATTAACAACGTGCCTGTGGGATAATTTCCGACCAAAACGCGAGCGAAGCCGCGGGCAACAGCTAGTGTACAATAGTGGCGTGCCTAGGGGCGAACAAGACGGCAAGCCCTTAAGACAAGCAGACTGTTGACAAACCCTAACATCATGAAGAGCAGGGGTAAGCCAAGCTTTAAGGCTTTTATAAAAATATCCAGATTATTGATGACGTCATTTTTCGGCTTGATTGATAATGATGACGCATATAACAAACGTCACACACACACACACAAATTACGTTTTAAACGTGTCTAGATATTTTTTCACACAATAAAGACCACCGTTTTCTTCAAAAGCCATTCCATACTAGATTTCCTAACGTTATACGATGTTTACTAACAAATTCTACAGTATGACCGCGTATTGCGTAAGGTTTAGATGAAATGCATTATTTAGGTTCTATGTTTTGTAAATAAGGATATTTATATAAAGATGGTTTGACAATGGAGGAATGTTAGTCTAGCTTTGTGAAAGGAAGCGAGGAATGTTGCCTGGGTATTATAGACAGACAGTAAGTGCAGACATTATATTTAACACTAGCTTTTGTTCGCGGTTTCCCTCCCTTTCATCATTCTCCTGCACTTAACCCAACTTATTCGTGGTCGGCGCAGCATGTCTTCTTCTTCCATACTTCTCTATTACTCGTCATCTCAGCAGTCACCTCCTTTCTAGCCATATCATCCTTAACACAGTCCATCCATCGTTTCTTTGGTCTTCCTCTACTCTTATAGCCATCTACATTCATACTCAACATTTTCTTCATTCCTCCGCATCACATGCCCATACCACGACAACCGATTACCACAACTTTTCAGTCACCGGCGGCGTCACTTTCAGGGTTCCTCTTATGTTCTCATTCGTTAATTTATCCATTCGCGTTACACCACACATCCCCCTTAGCATTCTCATCTCAGCCACATGCAAATGACTTTCATTCATCTCTTTTGTGGCCCAACATTCTGATCCATACAAGACAGCAGATCTAACCATGGTTTTATATATCCCCTCCCTTTATGTAGGGAAATTAAGCCACGGGAATGTTTTAAATATAGCCTATGACACTCGGGAATAATGTAGCTTCCCGTTTGTGAAAGAATTTTCTGTATTGGATCAGCAGTTCCGAAGATTATCCCCTATATTCAAACTTACAAACAAATTGTACCTCTTTATAATCTTACTAGCTGTTGCCCTCGGCTTCACTCGCGTTTTGGTTGGAAATTATTCCTCGGGCACCTTGTGAATATAGCTTATGGCACTCGGGGATATTGTAGCTTCCTATTAGTAAAAGAATTTTCAAAATTTGTTCAGTAGATCCAGAAATTACCCCCTACAACCTCACAAACTTTACCTCTTTATAATATTAGTATAGTCTAGCCCCGCCCCGGCTTCGCACGGATGCAATGTTTAACATAATTATCTTCCTCTTGAATCACTCTATCTATTGCTGAAAACTGCATTAAAATCCGTTGCGTAGTTTAAAAGATCTAAGCGAACAGACAGCGGGAGTGACTTTGTTTTATCTGCATGCATACTTGTATTATAAAGAGGTAAAATTTGTTTGTATGTAGGGGGTAATCTCCGGATCTACAGAACCGATTTTGAAAATTCTTTCACTAATAGGAAGATACATTATCCCCGAGTGCCATAGGCTATATTTACAACGTGCCCGTGGGATAATTTCCGAACAAAACGCCAGCGAAGCCGCGGGCAACAGCTACTACTACGTAAAGAAGAATCCATTACAAAAAGCAATCCACCACGTGGGCCCAGTACGAGTTGGTCGATTCCACATTTTCATAAAAATGTTTCTAGGACATTTCGGTTCCCTGGGCACATTTTCCTACATTACAGTTTAGAGCAGACCTATGCCAGCCACAAACAGCAGCAGTATGTGCTACCCTTAAAAATACCATACACATTACTACATGCGCACGCGCAGCTCATGACATAACACCGTGACGTCACGGCAGCCATCATAATATGTTAATTATGAGAGTAAGTACTTTCATAATTAACACTATGATGTGTTCCTAGTCGCTACTCGCTAATTGCAGGAAACATAAAATATCATCATCCTCTGCCTCGCCTTTTCCCAACTAGTTGGAGTCGGCCTCCAAGAGGAGCTCGTGGCAAAATAATAGCAACCGCTCAGGTCGATCTTTAGGTTAAGCCGTGCTTGCCTAGGTTGGTCTGTGGATGGGTGACCGCCCATTGCATACAGAGTTTCCTCCGTGCCTCCGAAAGTACGTTAAGCCGTTGATCCCGGCTGTCAATTGTAGACCATTGACAGTCGTTACAGGTAGTCAGTGGCCCAAAAAGTCTGATAACCAGTCTTACCAAGGGGTATCGTATTACCCAGTACTAACTGGGTTGTGGAGGTCAGATAGGCAGGCGCTCCATGCTCCATTAAATACTGGTATTCAGCTGCATCTCTAGTTCTAGTTGGGAAAAGGCTAGGCCTGATGTTGAGATCAGCTTCCAGTCGAATCGGGTGCAGCTGAAGACCAGTATTTTACACGGAGCGACTGCCTATCTGACCTTTACAAACCAGTTACCAGGTAATACGATACTTCTTAGTGAGACTAGTCGTCAGACTCTCGGCTTTCTGTATACTTGTAACGACTGTCAAAGATCTAAATGTCTTTTCTTTGGTATTGTTCGTTGAGCTCCTTGGGTTATAAGTCGAGCTACACGATAACTGACAAATGCTTGCACTGACTGGACAGGTCCACTCAAATCTGTGTGGTTCTTTCTTCAAGAGACCATCTCAGACATTAATCTGCATGGTCCTCATATGACTTGACCAATGTCTGGACTTTAAAAGAGACTGATCTCTGAGTTTGTTTCGGATGTTTCTTCTCAGAGTAGTCAGGTACGAAACACCAGCCCCATCTAGTTTTAAAACATAACATGAAGTGACGTGTAAAAGTGTTTTGTAAAATCGATTTACAGAAATAAACATGATTTATTTTTTATACAAATGACAGTCGGGACCACGTGTTGTCCGAGACACGTGGTCCTCTCAGGAAACTCTTAGTGTAATGGATGGTCACCCATCAGCAGGCCACTGACCAACCTCGGCAAGCACTAATTAACATTGAAGACCTACCCGTGCATAATTTTGCGCACAGCATGTCTTCTTCTTCCATACTTCTCTATTACTCGTCATCTCAGCAGTCACCTCCTCTCTGGCCATATCATCCTTCACACAGTCCATCCATGGTTTCTTTGGTCTTCCTCTACTCTTATGCGGTTGCACGCAAGCTTGTAATCCCCGTAGGGTCAGGCAGGACTGTACTTAGAAGACCGCGACAGGCTGAGTACCCTCGAAATATTTTAGGCTGGGTAACTAATGACATTTAGCCTAAAAGTTTAATTCTAGGCCGCACCCATAGCGTGCTAGATACACGGGGTTGGGCATAGGATTAATAATAAGTAATAACAGTTATTTCTATAAAAGGCTTTTTCGTTAGTTCATTGCGTGAGCATTAATTTCGGGTGTTATTGTGTCATAGTTAAAATATAGAAAGACAGGCAGATTTCTGGGATGGTCTGCGAACGTGACCAGTGACAACCCTATTATACCGTGATTTGAAAACTACCAGTTTATGGGCTATCGGTAAACACAGACACGTTAAAAATATGTCCAAGTGCGATACTGACTCGCGCATGAATAGTTCGGCAACAGAAATACACATTCTGTGAAAATTTCAACTGTCTACCTATTACGTATCATAAGATACAGGCCGCTGACAGACGGAAGGGCAGCGAAGGCTCTTAGTAATAATCAAAATCAAAGCATTTATTTCAAGTAGGCCAGTTACAGGCACTTGTGAACTGTCGAAACAAAGATAACAATGAAATGTAGCTACAGTCCCAGTCACGAGGCATAAAAACTGTGAAAGTACTGTAGTTGCCCATTCCCTAGCGTAGATCTCTATAGAGAAGAACGGGCAAGAAACTCCATGGACACTCTTTTAAATCAGCATATTGTTACAAAACCTTGGTTACATCATTCATGTTGAGATGGTACATTATGTGAGAACGATGTAGCAAGATGTGCACATTAAAAGTGTCCATAGTAAAAACAAAAAAGACAATTAAAAAAAAAAAAAAAAACAAATAAGCCGTGGCAACTAAGAGATGACCAGTCACAACTGACAGCGCCCGTTCACGAACATGACGCATAGATCAGCACCATTCAACTCAACCATTTTGAAGGGAACTAAATAAATATAAATACGGTCCCCGTTGGTTACCCTTAGGGTACGGAACCCGAAGATCATCCTATCGTCCACCATTCCTTTTTCCAACTATATAGGGGTCAGTCTAACCGGATTAGGCTGAATACCAGTATTTAACATGGAGCGACTACCTATCTGACCTCCACGACCGAGTTAATGAAAGAAAGAAATAAATAAATAAGACATTCATTTGGCACATGCTACAAGTGCACACAACATTAAAGGAAAAATAATAAAAATTAAATAAACTTAAAATTACACAATAAAAATAAATAAAAAAACAGATAGCCAAATAGGCCCAGTTCAGCAAATTGCCGAGCAACTAGTGCCCGTTATAGGTAACATTATGAATCATGGTAACCCTTTGGTAAGACTAATTGGGCTTATTGGCTCCTGTGAAGCCAGAAAGTCACAATCAGTCTCACCCGTAACGGTTTTGTTTTGGGGCAAGCCCGACACACTATTCCCAAGCCACTACAACTCCCGACAACCAGAATCAACAGCGGCGACCATCAGAAAAGCGCCGAGACAATGAAGCTCGACGAAGTCCCAGAGAAACAATTTAACTGTCTTGGTTCCCGCAACGAAATTAATCAGAAAAGAATAGCGGAGGAGTAGGAACAACATAATTTCCACTTCCCTCCATATCAGCAGGAGACGGAACCAAACGAGGCCAATAGGTACAAAGGGACGACTCGTAACGGATGTCAAAGATACGATTAACAGCCGGGACCAACTTCTAGCGTGCTTTCCGAGAGACGGAGGGGTTCGGTATGTAATATATGGTCACCACCGACCTTGGTAAGCGTAGCTTGTCCGCGAGGACCGACACGTGGGACGATTTTTAGTGTTCCGTACCTCAATTGGCAAAACGGAACCCTTATATCACTTTGTTGTCTGTCTGTCTGTCAAGACCCTTTTTCTCAGGAATGAGTGGCGGTATCATGCTGAAATTAATAGAAAATACTCAGGTCTGCTACCTCTTGGAGCAATGAAGAAATCAAACTTGTAAGTCAGACTGTCTATGTCGCATATTATGCGATTTCAAAAGGGAATCAAAACCTATACGTAGGATACTTCCCTTTGACCTAGAATCATGAAATTTGGCAAAAAGCAAGGCGTTACAACACAAATAACAAAATGAAAAAAATTGAAAATTAAAGGGTGTCCGCCAAATAAGTTATTTTTTGTTTTAGAATAGATAATTGTACGGAACCTCTCGTGCGCGAGTCCGACTCGTACTTCACCGGTTTTATTATTTAACCACAAGTTTCCAACGCAATAGTAAAGTAAACTGTAAATAAACGATTCTTTCCAGAAGCGGCTCCTCTTTAAATATTAGTACTAAAACACAATATGTTAGCAATTAGTTCAGCTGCTTTAGCTAACGACCTTGGCGGCCATGACAGTTTGTTGTGTTACAATGGCGATTATGTAAAACCTTCTTGGTTGTTTCGAAGCACCAAATAAACCAGCCAAGTGATCATACAAATCACAACACTATGGTGCCAACAGACTCAGAGTAAAATGGATGTGAAATACGGACAGACAGACAGACAGACGAACAGGACGAATCTATAAGGGTTCCGTTTTAGCGGCAACGGAACCCTAAAAACGGAGTGGGTAGACATGCAGTTGTAAATCGAGATTCCGGATTAAACTTTGAAAGGAATTTCAGGCTAGATCATTAGTGGCTCAGTGGTACAGCTCCGTAATCTCTGGATATACTGAACCGATGTTGAAAATTCTTTAGGAAGCTACATTATCCCCGAGTGCCATATTTTCAAAGTGCCCGTGCGGTAATTTCCAACCACGACCACGACGACGAACCAAAACGCGAGCGAAGCCGCAGGAAACAGCTAGTATTTTTTTTTTCAAATCAACCGTTCCATACATGTTGACCGTATAGGCATAGCACCTTTGTAGAAATCAGCTGTTTTTTTTTTATCACCGATGAAAATTTGTAGGGAGAGTTCAGAATGACGTAGGTACTGAATACTTCCCCAGGGATGTGCCTTTTGAGGCGTTGCACAGAGGGTGCTCCGGACAGGCCTTTTAAGAGAAAACGGTGCCTCCTCTCATGTGCAGATGGTGACCACCGGGGTGGTTTTAGAGCGGTAAAAATCACACACTCCCCGGTCTTCTCCCCAAAGACCGGCCGCCTTTTGAAGGTTTCCACCAGAAAACAAAAAAAAAAAAAGGTTCTGAATCTATACTAATATTATAAAGCTGAAGAGTTTGTTTGTTTGTTTGTTTGTTTGTTTGAACGCGCTAATCTGGGGAACTACTGGTTCGAATTGAAAAATTCTTTTAGTGTTGAATAGCTTATATATTGAGGAAGGCTATAGGCTATATATCATCACGCTACAATTAATAGGAGCTCAGCATCAATGAAAAATGTTGCAAAAACGGGGAAAATTTATCATCTTTGAGAGCTTCCGTTGCGTGCGCTGGTTAAACGGTTAAAGTTGCACAAAAATAATGTATGAGGGAATTATTCCTCTTAAAAATGTCTAAAAAAAAGTCCGCGACAGCACATGCCTATCTTTTAAGGTTGACTAACAATAACCATTTTTATGATTTTAAAATTTGGTCAAAAATAGTGCTTTATTTGCAACGGTATTTTTACCAACAGTATTAATCCTTATCAAAATAAATAAGTTAGTCATCTTTAGCGTTCAATTGTGACCAAAATTGCCCTTTACACCATTCAATTTAGATGAATATCTTAGGAGATATCACAGTTTTAAAATAACTCCGCATCAAAATAATGACCCGCGCGCGCTGCGAGGCGGGCGTTCATGTTGTTGGGAAAAACAATGTGATTAGATTCAATGCACAAATATTGTGCGGAACTTAGAGAAGGTTTTAGTTTTTGTTTCATTGTAATCAGAAATCTCTATCAAAAGATTTATGAATTTAAAGTGATCAAGAAGAACTTACCATCATTGTGTAAGATACATGCAACGACATCTATTGCACCAAAATGGTACTAATTAATAAAAATGTGCTCACAAGATAACTTTTAAATCGGTTGACCAGCTTTACAAAAAAGTTCTGATAGCAAAAAGTACTCTAGATTAGTCTACATGACGCTATAACCCTGTAGAGTGTGTGTTCGATCGCTTTACGATGCCTGGAGTATGATTTTCATCGAAAGTCTGACGATGGAGCCGGAAGGCAGTTGCAAGAGGTCCGCAAGAGTTTACAGCAGCTAAATCGTGTTTGGGCTCATTTCATGCACCTTGATGAGAATTTTATTCCTGCCTGGAGTATGTCTATCATCAAAGGTCTGACGATGGAGACGGAAGGCAGTTGCAAGAGGTCCGCAACAGTTTACAGCAGTTTTATCGTGTCTCGGCTCATTTCAAGAACTTTGATGAGAACTTTCGTTCTAGCTGGTGTATGATTGTCATCGAGTGTCTAAAGATGAAGACGTAAGGCTGTCGAGGGTCATGGGCCTGTGGACGGTGAGTAATGAGCTAGCTCGCCATCCGTCCGTCTTATGACGACAGGCCGTGGTGACGGCGCGTTCGTGTTCCAAACGCGCCTCAAAGAGATGTCAGCAAACGGGAAGGGATCCGAGAGGAGCGAGGCCTGCCAGGGTTGCGGGACTGTTGACTGTTACTGCGAAAGAGAGGCAAAAGAAGAAACGTGGATGGATTTTAGTCAGTACAAGTCTGACACTCCCTTCCGCTCCGTCCAGAGTGGGAGGGGTCATTTGATGATTATCCATCGGTAATAGTATACATATAATAGGGATTTACTCCTTTTGAGAGCTTCCGTTGTGCGTGAATGGTTAAAGTTACGCAATTATCATGAATGTCGGAATTGTCCCTCTTAAAAAGCTCTAAAAAAATATCCGCAATGGCCATATGTCTAACTTTTAAGGTTGACGCACACTCTCTCTAACCTCTCTTTCTTTTATGTACGCACGCACGCAGACGAAGTTGCGCGGGTCAGCTAGTACGTGGATAACCGTTTTAGCGTCGGTGTACCTTCGACCCTGTATAACGGCTATTAATGAAATCCTGCTTCTGACGCAGAATGGCGGGTAATAAAAACTTTTTTGCAAAAAATAAAACCGACTTCAAAAACAAAAACAAAAAAGGTGGAAAAATAACTTTAGCTTCAGAAGTCGGTGACTTTTGTTTGTTCGATTGATTTTTTTTGCCACCGACTTCTGAAGCTAAAGTTATATTTCCACGTTGTTTTTTTTTTGTTTTTGAAGTCGGTTTTATTTTTTGCAAAAAAGTTTTTTATTTTTCCTTTTTTAGTTTCAATATTCTACACAAATATTCGCTAATCATTTATTTTACATTGTTAACAACTCCATTCATGGTAATAGGCTTATTTATCCCCAATAAAATGTAACTTATATCATTATCATACCTAATTGTCGAAAAGTTGTACAGTACACATCTGCGTACCCCCTAGAGCATACAAGCGTGATATTATGTTATGATGTTGTATAAACAATAAACATCCAAGCTATTGCAGCAATCACGACAGATTTGCCGTCTATTTTTGAAGAGTTCCATAGTATATCTCCGAAGATCAGCATCAGATCTTCACCAAATTTGAAATGGGACCACCGCGAAACAATATTCTACCAAAAAAAAAAAGAATCATCGAAATCGGTTCACAATTGGCGAAGATATCGCTGAACATAAACACAAAAAAAAAAACAGTCGACTTGATAACCTCCTCCTTTTGGAAGTCGGTTAAAAATAACAAAGCGTTGCGCAAAAGTTTATCACACAAAGTTCGTAAGCCGCAGACTTGGTCCCACACAAAGTCTGGCGTCTGAGTTTACGTAATTTTAGGAAAAATACTATGAAAAATCGGACGAGTGCGAGTTCGACTAGCGTGGAGAGGGTTTCGTTTACAGATGTATTTTTTTCACCATTTTCGGGCCTGTAGTTTCGGAGTAAAGGGGGGGGGACCAATTCCCATTGGTCGATATTCGCCTATTTTCTTAAATAACTTCAAAACTATTTATGTTAAAATGTTTATAAAAAATTTGAGATGCTCAATGAGCACGATATAGTTTACAATTCCAAAGTGGCCCAAACCCCCAAAAGTGGCCACCATATTAAAATTAATTAATTTACGTTACACGTCCTCCGTCTTTGGGTCACAAACTTACATATTATGTGTACCAAATTTCAACTCAATCCATCCAATAATTTCGGAGTAAATGGCTGTGAGAGACGGACACAGACAGACAAGCGAGTGATCCCATAAGTGTTCGAAAGAGATACCGCGGCCCTGGAACACAGATCGCAAAAGAAGGAACATGGATGTGTTTTAGTCAGTAAAAGTCTGACACTCCCTCCTGCTCCGCCCAGAGCGGGAGGAGTTATTTGATGATTTCCCATCCGAAAAAAAAAAGAAAAAAAGGGGAGATACGGAACACTAAAAACGGTACAAGAAAACACTGTGAAGAAACAAAGAAAAGAAATATTCTAGAATCAATAATTCAAAGCTAAGTGAAACATGCTTACATTCCACAGACTTTTCCAGTCTGCCATCTGACCAAACATTAAATACACGGGTATGCAATCATCACACACAATCATAATCACATATTATGTTCGATTTCAAATTATCACGGTCATCGTAACACAATACTTAATCAGTAATCTACAACAGGGCTTGGAACCGGTTTTGAAATACCGGTTAATACTGTTCATAAAACTGTTTTATTATCGTTCTTCGATTAACCGGTTAATTACAAAAACGGTTTAGACTAAACCTAAATCATTTTGCATACCGGTTTTTACAGAAAATATTATTTTAATACTCGCACTAACCTAAATAAACCGGTTTTACTCAAACTCGATTCAAGTATTTGTTGCACACACGATAATTAGAATGAAACTACGAGCGCGGTCGAACACAATCTGCTTGTGAGTGCGTTATTCGTTGGCGTAGAGCGACAAGAGCGACAGCTTTATTATTTTAGATGTAAGAGAGATGGCGCAGTAGGTAGAACTCGTATATACTTACCGTCGAGTCTCAAATTAACCGGTTTATTTCGCTCAACAGAATCGGAATTTGTAAAAAACGGGTTCTGCCACTAACCGGTTAAAACACCGGTAACCAAAACCTAAACCGCAATCGTTTCTGATTTGGGGTCAATGACCGAAACCGGTTTGGAAGATTAACCGGTTTCCGAGCACTGATCTACAATAATAATAAAACGAGGTTAAGTTTGTAAGGTTGGCTGCAGCAGGTATTCTTTTAAGTTGAAAGAAAGAAACATATTTATTTGGCACACGCCACAAGTGCACACAAAAGAAAAAATAACAAAAATTCTTAAGGTTCTGTACCTCAATCAGCAAAAATGGAACCCTTATCCTTATAGGATCACTTTTTTGACCATTTGTCTGTGTGTCTGTCTGTCACGACCCTTGACATCAAGAACGCGTGGAGGTATCGAGCTGAATTAATATCAAATACTCAGGTCTGCTACAGTCAACGCGATAAAAAGATATGATCGTTTATGTCGTATATTTTGAGTCTAGGGTACTTCCCGTTGACCTAAAATCATGAGATTTGGCAAGAAGCAATGTAAAGAAAAAAATCTGAAAACCGTAAATACGAAATTTAACAAAATAGCTACAAGTTTATACGGAACTCTCGGTGCGCGAATTCAACTCGCACTTGGCCGGTATTTTTGTAAATGAAAACTACAATTTTACCGAGCGGAATGTTTCTTCGACGCGGATGAATTCGTGGTCAGAACTTCAGATGCTAGTAGTCACTGATATGTCAAAACAAAACCCACAAATATATACAAATGGATAAAAAAAAAACTATGGTACGAATTAGAACCTCTTCCTTTTTTAACGTCTGGCAAAAACATAACAACCATCTAAAAACCACTTTTTATCTGAAAAAAACACTAAAAACTTTAACATTAAACTCCAAACGACTAAAAAATCACAGTTATCACTGAAGGACGTCTGAAAACTAACTGAAAAGCGTCGCAAGCGATTCTGTTATCGCGAGTACCGATAGCACACAAAGCAAATATTTGTACAGTTCAAATATTTATTATGTCACCGTTGTATGGATATTTTTATGAATAGATAGATTAGTGATTTTAGTACCCATAATGATTTTAATTGGCGCAGCATGTCTTCTTCCATATTTTTTTATTACTCGTCTTATATTTTTTTATCTCATCAGACACCATCTTTCGTGCCATTATCCCGTCCATCGTTTGGTCTTCAACTACTCTTATAAACATTCGAGTGACCTATACATATTTGTAGTACTATGTCACTTGGGTATTTCTTAATAAGTAAAACTGCATTATTTCTGAGAAGGTGCAAGGTGTCAAGGAAAATTCTGGAAAAATATTATATTGTAGCGCAGCACGGAATGGTCAAAGTGAACAGTGCACCATGTTTTACATACGTTCTCAAAAAAAAAAAAAACATTTTTGTAAAAAAAAAGCAACTTCCAAAAAAAAGTTTTTTTTTTTAAATACATGTTTTTAATGTAAGATTTCTACTTTAAACACCTCCACGACCCCCATACTATTCAATCCATCTATCAGCACAATGTTTTGAGTGCGTTACATTGAGTCCTACCGTAAAACGAGATTTTTTTACCAAAAAAAAAAGTCGTTTCCCAGCAATAATTTTTGCGTAAAATTACTTAGTTTGATGTACAGACAGCTGCAGAGAAACCTCACTCCCTAATGGCGCTTTTATACATTTCTAGGGGGTGAGGTTTCTCTGCAGCCGTCTGTACATGATGCTTGTTTGACGGCTTCGTGAAGGGTCCTGTTACAAGTTTACAACACCCAGGGGTGTTGTATACGTAATAGAAAGGTTATAAACATTTTTAATTTTTCTCTGGATCAAACAACAAATTTCTGCTGCCCACCATACCATACCGGAATCCTGCCCGCTAATGATATAACCGCGCCTTCAACGAGTAGCGCACGCAATCTACTGAAACACGCCTACGACACGCTATTAGAGCTATTATGAGTTAAACAAACGATACAGACGGTCTAACTGAATTATGTGTTTTTATGTCTATTATTTTCTTATCTTTTATTTCTTTTTTGTCTTCAAGGAGACAAGGAAGAGCTTGATGGCTAAAAAATAACAGTCACTCGAGTCGATCTCCAGGTTAACCCGCGCTTGCCTGAGTTGTTCTGTGGATGAATTTCCTCCGTGCCTCGGAAAACACATTATGTCGTTGGTCCCGGCTGTCAATAGGGAATATTATGCAAGTAATTTTTTTTTCACTTAAATCATTAATAAGCAGTACTATCAACTCAAGAAAATAATTAAAAGTTAATTTCAACTACTGCTTGTCGCACAAAAAAAAATATTAAACTCCTGCAATTTTCTACGACAGTTCAAACGTCCATGACTATCGCGGCCATTCATGTCAGGACTTTGATGTCACTTGCCTCTATCTGCCTTGTTTAAATCTATTTTTTTGCCCTAAGTAGATTAGTTTGACTAAAATGTAAGTGCTTTATTTAAGCAAAAATTGCAATAACAATATTATAGTAAAATCTTAGTGAAACTTTAAGTACTTTTCAATTAAAAGTGTTTCTTTGACACATGGATTTTGACGTCACTACCGGAATCGATGCGTTTTGTGATTGCGTTCCGTTTCACCAAAAACACGCTACATAAAGTATTAAATTGTAAAATAAGTGTTGTATTAGAGAATTAAACAAGTGTACCACAATGTTTTTATGGTCCAATACAAGGCATTTTAAAGAAATAAAAAAGTTTTGTATTTCTTGCATATACCCTATTGTAGATCTTTGACAGTCGTTACAGGTAGTCAGTGGCTCGAAAGTTTGACTACCAGTCTTACCACGGGGTATCGTATTATCCGGTTCTAACAGGGTTGTGGAGGTCAGATGGGCAGTCGCTCCATGTAAAATACTGGTATTCAGCTGCATCCGGTTAGACTGGAAGCCGACCCTAACATAGTTGGGAGAGGGCTACGCAGATCATGAATTTATTGTTTTAAGACTTGTTTTAAAGCTTCTTAATACAATGGGATAGCGTCTGCTGAGCGAGAGGTACTGGGTTTGATACCCCAGTCGGAAAAATTATTGGGTTAAATTTCCGAACGGAAGCGTTCGTCGGGGTGGTGTGATATCTTTGTGCCGGGAAAAGCAAAAGTAAGTTTTTTTTTTCATTTGTGTACACCGATTACGCTGAGATTTATGATCCGATTTACGTGATTCTTCTTTAGTTTGATGCAGAATAGTTGTCATTCAGTGCCATTTAAATTTGGTGAAGATCTGATGCTTTTCTACGGAGATATACAATGGAACTCTTCAAAAATAGACGGCAAATCTAACGTGATTGCTGCAATCGCTTGGATGTTTATTGCGTATACAACATCATGACGTAACATCACGCCTGATGCTCTGAGGGGTACGCAGATGTGTACAATACACTCAGATTTCGACAGTTTAGGTATGTGAAGCTCCATTTATTGGGGATAAGCCTATTAACATGACATGTATTGTTAGCAAATATTTGTATAGGATATTACAACAAAAAATGGAAAAATTTTAAAATACTTTTTTGCAGAAAATAAAACCGAGTCAACAAAATCAAACCAACAAAAGTCACCGACTTCTGAAGCTAAAGTTAATCTTTACTTTTTTGTGATTTTGAAGTCGGTTTCATTTTTTGCAATTTTTTTTTTTTGTGAGCGACAATTTTAAATAAATAAATAAAATGATGTAATATTAATATGCTATCCATACAAGTATGTCTAACTCAACATAATGTCATGCTATGTCGATTGCGTGAACGAAGCATTACCACGCTTGATGTTTACATGTTTGTGCTTAAGTCGTAAATCTTATTATTTACCTATTCAGAATAGAAACAGTGGTATTTGGTATGTGGTAAAATGACATAAACATAACATCACGGCTGTAATTCCCGGAGGATTAGGCAGAGGTGTACCTACCAGGGCTGCGGGACTGTTCGAAAGAGATACCGCGGCCCTGGAACACAAATGGCAAAAGAAGGTACATGGATGGGTTTTAGTCAGTACAAGTCTGACACTCCCTCCTGCTCAGCCCAGAGCGGGAGGAGTTATTTGATGATTTCACAACCGAAAAAAAAAAAAAAAATAATAGTACTGGCTATTAGGTACACCTCTTTTTTTTTTTCCTCCTCTTTCCTCACCTCATTTCGACAGTTATGCTAAGTCCTGTGTTACAGGGAGCACGGGCACAAATCCAGGCTCCGTAAAATTGTATAATTAGGTATTATTATCTGGTAATATTTGCATATTGATTATTTTTAAATACAGGTAACCTGATGTCCTAACTTGGATACAAACAAAATTCAATAAAAAAAAATCGATCGTACTTAAATACATTAGCAGAACAACAAAAAATTCAGTTCTAAAGCATCATCCCAAATCAAATGAAAACACGGTTTCGCAAAGAAATTAAGATAGTTATTTTATTTATTTATTTATTTACACACAAAATACTTAAAAAGAAGAGATAAGATACATTAAGATAGAAGAGCGCAAAGCTACTGCTGCTGCTGTAGGTTTTTTTTATATTTTTATTTGCAAGCTTTTATTTCATTTGTCTTGTTAGTTCTTATGAAAGTATTGGTCAAATCTTGCAACTGAATTTCAAACCAGTTCCCCACAATTGATTGAGCTGATTTTGCACAAACCTTTGGTTCTGGTGACAATACATTTTTTCATTCTTTTCATGACAGACATGACTTGATCCTGCAGTCAGGATCGTCTCCTCACAAGAGAACCTCAATGGTTAATGACATACACACAAAACTTTGTTTAAGCATTCAACTTTGATAGATAAACTTAATTTTCTTCTTTTAATTTTTGTAAGGCTTTTTTATGTTTTTTTTTTTTACTCGGATTTTCACTTGGTTTGGCCACCCCAAAACGAAATACTTTCCAATAAAATAAAAATCCATTTCTGCATGTATCCTTTATATCATCACTTGAAAATGGGTCAACCGATTTGGCAGATTTTTTTTATTTTTTCGTAGTCATGAGGACAAAGTTTGTATGAAATAAAACATATATTTTTTTTATATAAATATATATATATATATATAATTGCAACCGTGTGAATCTGTGGCAGGTCACTAGTTTTGGTATAAAATCTTGTAAGTAATATATATATTTCACAATTTAAGAAGCACTTTCCCACTAACCATAAAAAAATAATATTACTTACAAAGCCACTTTTCGCTTTCTCATGGCGGGACATTTTTCTTTTTTTAACATCCAGATGCATACTGTAACAAATGAAAATATATCAATTAAAGCCAGAGTTTCAAGAAAGATAATCTGACGAAGAAACAGCTACATGGAACATTATACATATTTTTCCATGAGAATCTTATGGCTAAATAATTACAGCCGCTCGAGTCCATCATCAGGTTAAGCAGCCCTTGCCTGGGTTGGTCCATGGATGGGTTACCAACATTTAAATACCAAATTTCCTTCATGCCTCGGAAAGCATGTTAAGCCGTAGGTCCCGGCTGTCAATTGTAGATCTTTGACAGTTGTTGCAGGAAGTCAGTAAACCAGTCTTACCAAGAGATATTGTATTACCCAGTACTAACTGAGTTGTGGAAGTCAGATAGGCAGTCGCTCCAAGTAAAATACTGGTATAACACTAATTATTTTTTTTGTATAGATTGTTGAGTATGAGGTCCTGGATTCGATTCCCATGTTGATAAAATTGTTAATGGGTTTTTCCTTCAGGAATTTCTAAGTAGCAGCCATGGAGTTTGGATTTGTGCCCAGTTAATGACAATAGGCTCGCCCCCTATTACATGGGACTTGAAAAATATAACTGGTGAAATGTAGGTGTACCTTAGGGTCAATGGCGTGCCCGCTCCCTTTCATTGAAACAGATGCAAAGCCCAATTACCACAATAAATTCAGTACAATATCTCCAAATATCTTCACTTTTTTTTTCACTTTTTTAAAAAGTGAAGATATAAGAAAGAAAACAAAGCTGACAGATGCCCTTAAGCAAGCCTTGAAGCTGAAGTGGCAAGGGGCGGGCCACGTAACAAGATACGCAGATGAAAAAGGTGGACCTCAGGCGACAAAGTGGTCTAGCCCACTGGGGAAAAGAAAAGTGGGAAGACCAAAGAAAAGGTGGGCAGATGATATCACAGAAGTTGCAGGCAGGAACTGGTGGAATCTCGGTGCAAAAAGAGAGGACTGGAAGAGGATGGAGGAGGTTTTTACCCAAAAGGGATCCATTACAAGTGCAATAAAAACATAACTATGTATTATTCTTGTTACTTAGAAATGGATTAAAGAAGCTTATTATTATTATCTCCAAATAAGTACCTACAGATGTATTAAAAATTTGCTAAGAGAAAGTGAGAGGTCAGAAGCCAGATGCAAGCCAGCGGGTGTGAAAGAGAAAGCATTAGCAACGGCCAAAACCCATAAAGAAACCTAAAGAATCTATTTTTTATTCTTTTTTAATTGTTGAATTTGATTGTAAGGCAGGAAGGCTTTTCGGCCTGTATGATAGGTCCGCCACTGCGTTAGGGTGCTCCTCTGCGTAGTCCTCTGAGGATTACAGGCGTCATGTTATATTAAAGACGAGCAGCACATCCCGGCTTCACACGGGTGCCTATGTTACTCAGGATGAATGTAGCTTTCAAATGGTGAAAGAATTTTTGAAATTGGCAGAGTAGGTCGCTTTTGAGTTTATTCATTACAAACATACACACACACAAAAATACAAATCTTTCCTCTATATAATATTAGTGTAGATTTTAAACTGAATGACATTTTTATATAACTAGGTTGACATAAATAACTGTTATTGTATTGTTGTCTGAGAATAAGCTATTTAGGTTATTTCTGAATACCAGGTAAAGCATGGGAAAAAATTACTTTATTTCTTTATTTATTTTTATTTTAAGAGCAGAATTATTGTAAATGCATTCATACATAAATAAAACAACGATTCCATCTGCATTCTTTTTTTAAATCTCAAAATGCCGAGTGTATTTTGATATAATTAATTGATTAGTGTTACTAATGAGAATGAAGATATCAGTTAGTATGATATGTTTGTTTGCTAAAATAATGAACAAGTTATTGTCTTAAGAATTTAGGACTGGCCTTATTTTTCAATGAAAACAAATAAAAATGCTATAGATGAGATAGTCAACTTTAATTTTCTCTGTTAGACAGATATGTTAATTTACTATTTACAATCTTTGCTAAAGAGAAAACATCAGTTTTAAATATTTTTGAATGTATGGTCTTTTTTCCAGCTCAAAATTCATCAGAAAATAAATGAATCACAAAAAAAAATCTTTGGACACTGCGTTTTTTTTAGGTAATAGATGTTATTGGCATTACAGTTATCGCCGCCTCTGTCGAAGGCCCCAAACAGTAAACATCGGGGTCATCTCGACACAAAAAAAAAAGTTTTACTCATATTCCAACTGACAGTCAGTAGCGATTTTTTAACTACTTTATTTACTAGAATCATGCACCAAACAGGAGTATAAGCCGTTAATTCGATGACTAGACAGGTGATTTATCGTTTAACAACTCCATCCGCAACCAAACATTCGTTTTTCAATCATAAAAATGCAAAAACATGAGCTGTTACGTTCACAACGGTCAATGTTCTTCATAACCTATGCTAACTCTGTTTTAGCAACTTCTAAACAAACAAACTGATAAAGATAAGATAATAGATCTACTTTACCACTAAATAAGCGTAGATTTATTTCCATACAAGTTCACAAACATCACTTTTTTGATAAAAACATGATAGATAACACAAACAACTTTACACACCACACATAGGCAACACAGTAGTGACGCGCTATGGTCTCTTAAAATCGACAATCGAGATAGATTAGTCATTTGTGTAGTGTTGTGACTTTTCATACTTTTCTTGTAATAGTGACATCTATATATACATCGTTACACTAAATAATGAAACTGGTGATTAGTACGATTGTATGTTTTAACGTTGTAATTTTTTTTACGAAACAATGTAGTATTAAAAAAGATCTGAAGACATATTGTTTGAGCTGGTGAACAAGGCTCAGTAGGGCTATCTCTGTTGACAGTTCAAAGTGTTCGTCACTTGGCAAGTTTTGATATACAATGACCGTTCTTGTTGGTTGCAACTGATGCTACCCGTTCAGAACTTTCATTGTACTCAAAACTCGCCAAGTGATGATCACTATGAACTGTCAACAGAGATACGCAATAGCCCTGCAGAAGCAGTGCAGTAGGAGGAACAGCCAGTAATCATTCACCATTTTCCTGCCCTTATCCCAATTTATTTGAGGTCGGCATAGCATGTCTTCGTCTTTCATAAGTCTTTATTACTCGTAATCTCATCAGACACCTCCTTTCTTGCATTAGACATTTAATCTTTACACAGCCTATCCATCGTATCTATCTATCTATCGATGGATATAAGAGTAGAGGAAGACTAAGTCTTCCTCTACTCTTATATCCATCCAAATTCATAGTCAAAACTTTCCTCACGACATTTTCACTAGTAGTTTTTTCCAATGATAATTTGCTTTAAGCCTTATTCTTTTCTTGACGAGTCCTCTCTGAGCTTATAATAACGAGTGTAGACTGTAGTTGATCTGTGAATTACCGGTCCCGGGTGCGGACTGTGGTTTGTTTGGTGTTGGTTATGCATCGTAAATTTATAACGACCGACATCGGTCCGTTGGAAACACGATCGCCGCGCCGACGTATTTCCAAAATAATCGCGTTCTCGAATTCTGATCGATAGTCTAGAATTGATTTTGTACATTATATGCGGGGCTATGAAGATTATCTTACAAAAAATAGTTAAGGCGGTACCCTGACCAAATAACCTTGAGCATTCGTCCCTTTTCACCGCACGCCACCCAGCATAAGACCGTGAGATAGAAAATAGCAATATACGTAGCGAGTACGCTCAGATTTTGGAATAAAATCTTTATAAAATCAAATTTAGGTCTTTTGAAAAAAATAAAACTAGCATAATATTTATTATTAAATTGCCTACCATCTAGTGTAAAAAGAAAATCAAAATGATGGTTACTTTACGAGGAGACGCAAGCCATCAATAATCCTAAAACTACCATTTTGGAGTCAAGAATATGCAGAAATTTCATGTCTATTTTATAAGTTGGTATTTATTTTGGGTAAAGAGTAGATAGCTCCCAAAAACTGCACAAAACACGGCTACCGCTGCGTTTTGCTCGGGGAGGCGCCTTAAATGCAAGTTGCAGTGGACTACGTTTAAAAATAGTAACTGATAGGAGAGAACCCATGAGGCTTTGTGTAGGTGTACCTATGCTATAATGCTAGCGAATTGAGCGTATACTTACAAGCATAGCCAAGTGGACCCGGTGCAAGCCTATTTCTAGTTTCTCTATCCATCGTTCTAACTTCTATGTACATCTCTTTGGAACTTTACAGCGAAAAGGTTTAATACTTTCCTCAAATAATAGAACTGCGTACCAATAAAAAAATGTAATTCAAATTTTGAATTATAATCCGCTGGAATTCGGCATTCTTCTGTTATATTCTCATTTTCCACGTACCATTCGTCGTACCAACAACCACCGTCCATGGAATAAGAAGTTGCTGATTCTTTCAAGTATAGTTTTTAACATTTTTTTAAGTAACAAAATTAAAACGTTAGTCTACTGATTTTATCAATATGGATAAAACGCAAGAACCGCCCAAGAAATGTTTCTGTGCGAGATGTTTCCTTCCTGTCGAACCTGAAGATAGGGTCGATATTGAAGGGCAAAGCTTCCACAGGTGTTGCAGCACTTGCTGTGAGTATAAAATAAGCTTTTTTATCGTTTTAAGGTCGTTTTTGAAGATACGAGTAGACAGAACTTTCTCGATTTCTATTCGGAAAATTGATGTCTTATCTTCTTATGGCATAACAAAAGCGAGCACGGGGGCTGGACAGACCCCCGATCTTAGCAAGGTGCAGGTAGAACATGGAGAAAAGGCCAAGAGCAATGGTTGTGCTGTGTAAGTCTTTATGGTGGGAAGAAACTTCTCCTCCCACCTTCGTCCCTGCCTGTACTATGTATTTCCACCAGCAGGGACAAGTAGAATTGGCAGCAAGTCCTTTTACTTGAAAACTCGTTTATTTTTCAGGTGTCTGTCAGACGATTCCGACATCTCTGAAGATGTTCTACGGGCACGTATTCTGTGCCGATTGCTTCAAGTCGCACGTCCTGTCGAGGTTTAGGGGTGAAAGTCCCCGCATCCATTCTAACAGCTGGTGGATGCAGTGGGCCCCTGGTGGTCAACCACAAGAGGCGAACAACAATGAGAGCAAAGGTAAAACTTGACTCGTGGTTTATGAAACACACAATCTACATTTATCTATTTTGGCGAACCACGTTTTGGTAAGCCATCTAAATAAGCCTGTTAATTCAACAGTCTAAATCATCGTTTTTTTTCGTTCAGAGACAAAACCTGAGACCCTAGAGACACCTGAGGAGCCACCAAAGAAATGTATATGCGCGCGCTGCCTTCAGAGTGTTGACGAAAACAGTAAAGTGATAATTGGAGGCCAGAGTTTCCATCCTCAATGTGCCAAGTGCTGTAAGTACCACATAAGCTACCATTCTCCTGCTATCCCAATGTGTTGGCTCTCTAACTCTTCTTACTTAGGCTTTGTTGTTTAATGATCTCCTAATTTCCCCCACGACCTTTGTACTACAAGACAGATAACATTTTTTAACAGTGAACTAAATTTCAGATTTCTGCCATTGTATTCCAAAGGACAACTTGAAGATCTACTACGGTCAAGTCTTCTGTGAAGAGTGTTTCAACAAACACATTTTGAACCGCAACAAGGACAATCCTTCGGAGTTCTTCAAGGGTTGCCTCGATCAGTGGCAGAATAATACTCAGTTTGCTGAGAATATGAAGGAGTTTCTCGCGGGAAACAAAGAATCGTCACCGTTTATTTTCATGATGTCAGGACAACAGCCGCCTTTCTGTCGATTCGGCAATGGCCCGCAGCAGGAGTGGTGTCAGAATAATGAACCCAAGAAATGTAAGTTGGGCCTTGCTTTAGATATTCAGCTGCAACTTAACACCATGATTGATCCACCAGCGTGGTGTTAAGACTTGCGAAAGACTTATTTTTAGCGGTCTGCTGTCTCGCTGCTCACCAAACGATTATTGGTACATTCGGAGTGATCGTTTCCTCGGGCTTTAATCAGCTTTGCACTTCATAGCTTCATACCAGCTGCAAGGCTGGAGTAGGTTTTCTGTTGTGGGCCTTGTGCACCGCAGTACAGTTCACCCCTTAAGGTACACCAATGAGCACGACTAATTTAATTACTTTGGCCCCCTCGAAGGATATTTCACACCAGTCTTCTACGGTCGGTCTATAGAAAGAAAAGTTTTTGTGGGTGGAGAATTTGTAGTAGGAATGTTTGACTAGTTTATAACAAATTAAAATCTCCCTTTTAGGTGCGTAAGAGTTGAATATGAAAAATTTTCACAGCTGCAACACCGGCCGTTTCAACCGGGGATGATCCTTTGGGGTTGTGGGACATTACGCCTGATGACCGGACGGAAGTCTCCGACTCCGAAATACCACCTGAATCCAACCCCATTAACGAATCAGCAAACGTGGAAAATTTTAAATGTGTGTCTGCAGCAGAAAAAATCGAAAAGCTGACAAAATATCTAAATGATAAAGGTCAAAGCGAGCCTCAGAAACGCCTGAAAAAATGGAAAAACTTCAATGATAATTCTAAATTATCGACGGACTCGCATGCCGAGTCTGCGTATTGTGGATGGGTCAATCTACAGATTTCTAAAACCTGTAGTAAGACCCAATTGAATTGTCCTAAGTGTTTGTGGCAGTGTGGTCCTATATATGTAAACAGTGGTTATTTGTGAAAAGAAGTTTATTCGAGATTTTTTAAATAAAAATGTGGTGTTAATCTATAAATTTTGTCGTTTTACTTATCCTCTATATGCCCTCCGGACACCAAGCACACTATCCATTACTCAACTCGGTTTGCAACAAAATTGGTAGCTTAGTATCATACCGCAAAATCACGAATCTTCTGAGATTTTAACTTCCTGCTTTTAGCTGCTTTGGAGATCGGTTTACATGCAATTTGCTCTCAACCACCGTGATGAGCTTCTGCTCAACCACAATGTTGAGCTTCTGCTCTCGACCACCATGTTGAGCTTCTGCTCTCAACATCCATTTTGAGCTTCTGCTCTCAACCACAATGTTGAGCTGCTCTCGACCACCATTTTGAGCTTCCGCTCTCAATCATGTTGATGTTGAGCTTCTGATCTCACACTATGTTGAGCTTCTGCTCTCAACCACCATGTTGACTTTCTGCTCTCACACCAAGCTGAGCTTCTGCTCTCAGCCACAATGCTGAGCTCAAAAAATCTTGAAATTTGGATTTTATCGACAACAATTAACAAATAAACACCAATTTGTTATTTAATGGATGCTCACAAGTTACACTATTACTTACGCCACAATATAAAGTTGGAATTTCAAGCTAATAATAAAAAAAAAAATTTAGGGTTCCGTAGCCGAATGGCAAAAAACGGAACCCTTATAGATTCGCCATGTCTATCTGTCTGTCCGTGTATGTCACGTCACTTTATTCCGAAACTATTAGGACTACACAGTTGAAACTTAGTAGGTAGATGTATTCTGTGAACCGCTTTACGATTTTTATACAAAAATAAAAGATTAAGGGGGGACGCACCGGGCGTCGGGGGCCACCTGGTAGCCCCCGGCCACCGTAGGCGCGGGCCTGTGGACGGCGAGCTATGGGCTAGCTCGCCGTCCGTCCGTCTTATGACGACAGACCGTGTCGACGGCGCGTTCGTGTTCCACGCGCGCCTCAACGAGATGTCAACAAACAGGAAGGGGTCCGAAAGAACCGATGCCTGCCAGGGTTGCGGGACTGTTCGAAAGAGATACCGCGGCCCTGGAACACAAAGGGCAAAAAAAGAAACATGGATGGGTTTTAGTCAGTAAAAGTCTGACACTCCCTCCTGCTCAGCCCAGAGCGGGAGGAGTTATTTGATGAATTCCGACACGAAAAAAAAAAAAAAAAAGGGTGGCCATATAGGGTTATACATGGAACTGAAACTAAAAAAATATTTTTTTCATCAAACCTTTACGTGCAGGGTGTCTACAACATGTAACAGAAAGGGTATAATCATATGGAATACTGTGGTACGGACCATCAAACTGAACAACTTTCTCTATGGGACCACCGTCGAAATCGTAAAAAAATAATCAGCTGTCCTATACAAATTTCAATACCTACTCGACTCAAATGTATGGGACAGCTGATTATTTTTTTACGATTTCGATGATGGTCCCATAGAGAAAGTTGTTCAGTTTGATGGTCCGTACCACAGTGTTCCATATGATTATACCCTTTCTGTTACACGCTGTATATGTAGATAGGTCTTTAAGAATAACATTAAGGTTCCTATGACCATTTTTTCTCAAAGACAATTGTTCGAAAGAAAGACACTTCCAAAGTGGTAAAGTGTGTCGTCCCCCCCTCTAATTTCTAAAGTACGAGGAGGAAAATTCTGAAAAAATGTAGGATTGTAGAACGTAAATAAAACTTTCAACCAAAATTGGTTTGAAATTTTTGAGATATGGGACTTTTTCATCAAACTGCAGCAGTAACTTTGTTTTTCATTAACATACTATGAAAACCAAACCAAATTTAGTTTGCTGTTGAATATCATCATCATCATCAGCCTACTGCAGTCCACTGCTGGACATAGGGCTCCCCAATCGCACGCCATTCAACTCGATTCTCAGCAGCTCTCATCCAGTTGCTACCAGCCACCCTGCCAAGATCGTCGCTCCACGCTCGCCTGAGGGCGTCCCACCTTACGTTTACCGATTCGCGGTCTCCACTCAAGAACACGTCTACCCCAATGGCACCCAACGGCCCCAACGGCGGCTGTTGAATATAATACAACACAACATATAATCCCCCTCCAAAAAACCCCCAAAAAACTCTCGCCTTCAAAATATTTTTATTATATTGTCTGTGTGCGTGTGAGTACGACTCACACCTGGCCAGTTTTTTTTAACCTCTTCGTGCCAAGGGTTCCGTACCGTTATCTAAAAAACAATCTAATAGGCGTCAAATATGTATGTATGGGGACACCCTTTAATATTCCACTTTTTTATTTTTCGGAATTTTTCTTTTATTTGTTCCGTAAGGCCATGCTTTTTGCCAAATTGTATCCTAGTGATCCCATAAACTCATGCCGACACGACACGCGCGTTGAGAAATCAAGATAGGTACAGATGGTGTGGTGGAGTATGCTCTTTACTTAAATAAATCAAATCCAATAATCACATTTCACATTTTTGTTTAGGTACAGACGCCAGCATATCAAGCTTCTAAGTATAATCTGTTAAATTTCTTAAATAGATTTTCAACTTTTTCACTGAAGTATAAGGTAATTAGGTTCAAGGTTGACTGAGAAAATTTTCAGTTTCAGGAAGCGTCATATGCTGGCCTGTATAGAAAATACTTCATAAGTAGTACTTGATTTTAGCCACTTATCACTTTGTAAAAACAATTTCTACTGATCGACTTCTGGCTAAATTAATCAATTATTTGGTGACTTTTACGGCGGTATTTTCCTTCGTTTCTTTTTTAACTTCAATGGCTTCTTTTTTTACTTCTATGGCTTCCATTTTGTCTTCCTTTGTGTCTTTTTCCTTTTTTGCTACGTCCCCAGAACAGTCATTTTTAGAAAAAATGTATTTGTAAAAGCACTCTGTGCAGAATACATGGCCGTAGTAATTTTTCGAATGTACAGGTGGCTTACGGCAAATACCTGCAAGAAATATAACATCTTTTATGTAGGTAGCAGCTTTTTAATTCAACGATGGCCTATTAATTACTCAAATAGGTAAGCAGATGTGAGAAGACAGGCAAACCAGACAAATGACGTCGCCCGTATAGGGGTTTCTTTTTACTATTATAATACGGAATCCCAAAAACAGCGGAAAATGAAAGAGACTAGACACAATAAAATTATAACATCACGCTTGAATCTTCAAAGGGTTAGGTAGAGCTGTAACTTTTAGTATATACACCCACATTTAAAACAACATAGGCAACAAGAAAACTCTTAAATCGATCGATTGTGATTGTTTACAATCATTTTTCAAATTGGTTGTTTTAGTGTTGCAGAAAAATAATTAGAATAGAACAAATACTAACAGCATATTCCACAATTCGTTCTTATGTTATTGTACGTAATCTTATCGTCTTTTTCACTTTTGCTAGTGCTACGTGTGTCTTGAAGAGACAGTTCTTCCATTTTATTTAAAATTGAAAACATTCACTTCAAATTTTGCTAATAGCCACCTTACAAGTGTGTTTTTATAGATTTGACAAATCTTTAGATCTGTCTCATAATATTTTTAATAGTTTTTTTATTTATTTATTTTCTTGTTATGGCCAGATGCATTCATATCATTAAAGCTAGCTTTACAAATTGAACGATTTTCCATACTATCTCTATAAATGCTCACAATTGTATACTGTCAAATTGTAATGACAAGTTTTCCCTCAGACTTCTCTTTCCAACTCATACTTCTGCCCTAAACACTAGCGCCAATAATTTAATCAGTTCAAATCATGTAATATATGGAATTTAGTCGTGTAATATTCCAAATTGACAACGGAAAGTAGCAACAAACAATTTTCAGGCGTGGCTTTTTACGATAAAACAGATATTTATGACTTAAATTGTGGCTAAAACAAGTTAAATGTGATATTTACTAGTTTGTTACACAACCAGGAGTGTCATACCCGGTGTTAAATGCAGTGAAACAAGTGGCTGAATACATTAACAAATAGGGCGTTAACTGCCGTTGGATTATTACCAAAAATAAACATGTACGGAAGAAAGACGCCTTCAACTTATCGGTCAACGCCGTCTGTGTACTCGCATTACACCGGAAAGTAAGTTTTACAAGTTACATACAAACTTCTTATTGGAAAAAAGAGTTTGCATTGAATGTTTCATTATCATTACACACACCACAGATTGTTTCATGTGTGTGTTATGAAAAAGTTTTTATGCAAGGAGTTCTTAATTGTATGTCCAATGTCTGCAATAATGTCGTCGGAATGTCTTGATTTACTTTTTATTTTACTCCTTGTTCTTGACATTTGAATATTTGAGCCATACCAAAATAGGTACAATTATCATGTATCACTGCTTACTATATATAAGATGCTCTGTGCTGCTTACTTTAATGGTAGTTCATCGACCTCTAATGTTGATAGCCTGATTAATGATCATATTTTTTTTAAAACTTTTGCCCATCCAGTAAATTATGGCTGATATGGCACCAGAATCCTACCAATTATCTGTGGTAGAAGACTATCAAAGGGCTGAGGAAACAATGTTGTAAACCATTGGAAATTCTAGGAGTAAAAAGGAGTGGCAACAGTACATACCGACACAATGATATAGCAAAGTGTCACTGTTATATGGTTGAACTTCCATGGGCCCGAACAAAGTGCTATGCTATGCTGTGGAATTCACTACTGACTTTTCTGTTTCTCAATCATTATAAACTGGATGTCTTCAAGATTCAAGTGAATCAGTTTTCTCTAGACGATCATGCTCCACTCTAAGCTGCATCATTGTTGCACATCAGGCAAGTTGTGGCCAAATGCAAGCCTATCTAGTGTAGGTACAAAGAATAAAATAGGCCAGCAATCATCATAAAAGATTGAAGGCAATGATGGCTATCCTGTTTGAGCTCACCAGATAGTGCCAATGTTGAGTAAGGTCCTGTCAATAATTCTATTTTATATTTTAGAGTATCAATAACTTTATAAAACGTTTTTTTGTTACATATAACAACAGTGTAAACTTCAGATACATATTTACAATATTTCTCTCAAAAATTAGCAAGCATGTAACATTTAAAAATCCTTTTACCTCCAAGTTCTAACAAATAAGATCTTATGTTGCTACTTAAAATCTTCAAGTCATAATTAATCAGGAATGGGTCAATCTAGACCACTACAATCGTGAATATTAGTAAAAATAAAAGCACGCAGCGCCCAAACACGACATCCGACATTTCGGTGACCTCGCGTTACACTAGCGCCTCTAGCGACGAATTCATACGCGATAGCCCCCATTGATCTTACAGGGCATAGCTTAAAAATGGTATATTGAGTTGTAGTCCACCCCTTCTCACAGACAGGCTCCTCTCAACAGTGCAAGCATTGTGGGCTGATTATATCTGGAGTGCCTTGTTGGTATAGTGGTCATAAGCGCAACTGCTAAGCATGAAGTCTTAGGTTCGATTCCTGGGTCAGACAAAGAGTTATTTGTTTTTACTACTTAATAAAGACATAAGCCAGGAGGCATTGCGCAGACCTCCAAGACCACCTAGAAATTGCAAGATGAGCTGGACAACTGACTGCCGGACGACTGGCGGTCCAGATGAAGACATGAAGGGAGGCCTTTGCCCAGTGGAATTACAGAGGAACAGTAACCAGAACCATAAACCAAATTCACCCCTTCTTATTTATTATTAATATTTATTTCAATGCACTGAGATAAATAACTTACAGGTCATCAACAAACCTCCGTTCATCGAAGTCAGTAAGATCACTAAGACTACCGTGGTACCAGAAGCCGATACTCCACGATGCATTCTTCCTGGACCTGCAGAGAGGATCTCTGCTTACCGGATTCTTCACTCTGGTAGGATTTATTATGATTCAATTCCATCACATTGTTATTATTATTTACTAGCTGTTGCCCGCGGCTTCGCTCGCGTTTTGGTCGGAAATTATCCCACGGGCACGTTGTTAATATAGCCTATGGCACTCGGGGATAATGTAGCTTCCTATTAGTGAAAGAATTTTCAAAATCGGTTCAGTAGATCCAGAGATTACTCCCTACAACCTCACAAACTTTACCTCTTTATAATATTAGTATAAATATCTAGCTGTTGCCCGCGAACTTCGTCTATGTGAAAGTATTATTAAAAATATGACTTCCCTATTTGAATCTAATTTTGTTGACAATTTCATGGGTTTGAATTTTTTGCACAGCCCATTGAAACACGGTCTGAGATAGCTGTGCGGTGAACTGTCATGTCACAGCTCAGTTTCGTCGTCCTCTGACAGGCGTCACCACCATTCCCACCAAGTCCTCTGTGATTCACGCACCGGCAGCCATCATGCAACATCTATAATAAACGGTGGACCTAGAAAATAGAAATACTTATAAAAACTTATATTTTCCAGTTTATGGCCCTCTTCACGTTTGGGGAGAGCATCTTCGACCTGTACTGCTTGTACATGGCAACACCCGGGTTCACGCACACCGGATATTACGTCATCAGCTACCAGTTTGTCTATGTTGGGAGTCCTCCAGGTAAATAAATTATATTATTTACTAGCTGTTGCCCGCGACTTTTGTCCGCGCGAAACTAACATAAAAATATTACTTCCCTATTTTGATCGTAATTCATGGATTTATTTTTTTTGCGCGGAACCCTAATTCTTTTTCTAAAATAATAGTAAAAAGAGAACGTTACTCTTTATAACATCAGCAATCTACCAGTAAAAGTCCCGTCAAAATCGATCCAGCCGTTTCGGAGATTACCCGGAACAAACAGACAGACAGACAGGCAAATAGTGTATCTTAAACATGTTTAGTGTTTAATCATCAACATCATAATTCTCCTGCCCTTACCCCAACTTATTCGTGGTCGGCGCAGCATGTCTTCTTCCATGCTTCTCTATTACTCGTCATCACATCAGACACCTCTTTTCTAGCCATATCATCCTTCACACAGTCCATCCATCGTTTCTTTGGTCTTCCTCTACTCTTATAGCCATCTACATTCATACTCAACATTTTCCTCACGACATTCCTTCGCATCACATGCACATACCAAGACAACCGCACAACTTTTCAGTCACCGGCGCTACTTTCAGACTTCCTCTTAAGAATTAGCGTAATACCACACACAAATTCCCCATAGAATTTCATTTCATTCATCCCGTTTGTGGCCTCATTATCGTCATTTCAGCCGAAAGACGTCCATTGCTGGACATAGGCGTCCCCCAAGTGCCGCCACATTGACCGGTCCCGTGCGACTCGCATCCAGCGGATCCCTGCAACCTTCACCAGGTCATCGGTCCACCTAGTGGGAGGCCGCCAATGCAACATAATATCTAACAGAATTTTATGTTTGTGGCCTAACATAAAATAAAGAAACTACACACACACACACACTACGTCCGGATACCAAAATACTACTACTACATTCATGCTCAAAACTTTCCTCACGACTTTTTCCTCATTCCTCCGCATCACATGTCCATGTTTAGGATTTAATATGTATAAAGGGTGTAACAAGACCCTTCACGAAGCCGAAAGGCGCTTGTTCTTCCCTAGACCATACCTGGGAGGGAACCTTCTAGTTACGGAGATATTGGGGGTCAAAATTCCAACTTTTTCACAAGTATTTTTTTAAATACATGTTTTTAATGTAATATTTTTACTTTAAAGACGTCCTCGACCCCTGTACTATTCAATACATCCATCAGCACTATTTTTTGAGTCCGTTACATTGAGTCCTACCGTAAAACGTGATTTTTCACCCAAAAAAAAAAGTCGTTTCCCAGCAATAATTTTTGCGTAAACTTACTTAGTTTGTTGATGTACATAATGCTTGGTTGACGGCTTCGTTAAGGGTCTTGTTACGCCCTGCATAGTAGTGCTATTCGTATCCTTTGTTTCAGTTCGCAACGTCCTGATAATCTTCGCGCTGTTCTCGTGGCTGGGCTCCCTCGCCGTGCTTGTGACTAGCATCATACTTATCAACGCGCTTAGAAAGGTAAATAAATACACAATAATAATATTTTATGTCATGTTAAAACATTTTTTTCAATTCAAAGCTCTCCTCCTTTTAGAATTAGAATGCTCACTAATCTATCATTTCAAGTTGCAACATATTTTATTCTTTTTTTTTTCTTGTGGTTAGTGCCTAACCTGGTGTCAGAGTTTTCATACCGCCCATGGGCCTCTGACTTGGCTTTACATGCCGTCGACTTTGATTATATAATGTCTAGATGGAGCGTCGCCCTTCAATCAAAACAAAGAAAACGAGGTAACTATTTCAAACATGTGTGCGTGCGGCAGCGTGCGGCTGGTGTACAGACACAATAGCAATAGTGCTTACCTATAAGCCAACAGTTGGTTGATATTTTTTGTCACGTTTGCGCACATTTGGTGGTCTATCTAGACATTAATAAAATAAATATTTAAGGGGGGCTCCCATACAACAAACGTTTTTTTTTTTTTTAGGTAATGTTACGGAACCCTTCGTGCGCGAGTACGACTCGTACTTGGCCGGGTTTTTTTTTTCAAATTTATATTACTTGTTAAAAATATGATCATCCTCATCTTGATTCTATTTTCATTCACTCACTCATACTAATTCACTCATTCGTTCACCATTCATGCTGACATCCTGTAGTTAGTAAAGCAAGGAAAGAATAAGGTAAGTTACTTGCACAAAGATAACTTTATGATATTAAAGCACGTTTTCACAAATGGTAAGCGTTACTTTTAAATTAATGCCTAAATATTATGAAACTGATAGAATGAGGGCTATCGCGTGTGAATTCACCGCTAGAGGCGCTAGTGTACCGCGAGGTCACCGAAATGTCAAGATGTCATAGAAAGTTCACGCGTTGCGTGCTTTTTCAACACGTATTTTTACTAATATTCACAATAATGTGGTCTAGATTGAGCTATTCCTGATTAATTATGACTTGAAGATTTTAAGTAGCGACTTAGGATCTTATTTGTTAGTACTTGGAGGTAAAATGATTTTTAAATGTTTCATGCTTGCTAATTTTAGGGAGAATATTGTAAATAAATGTATCTGAAGTTTACACTATGTTGTTATACGTAATAAAATAAACTTTATATAAAATTATTGGTACATTATAGTATAAAATAGAATTATTGACGTGTGACGTCAGTGACGCCATCTGGTGAGCTCAAAAACGATAGCCCTCATTGCCTCGTTGGTGTAGTGGTCACAAGCGCGACTGCTGAGCAAGAGGTCCTGGGTTCGATTCCCGAGTCGGGAAAAGTGTTATTGGGTTTTTCTTATTAGGAATTTCTCGATAGCAGCCACGGAGTCCAGACCTGTGCTCGGTTGATGGCAATAGGCTCACCCTCTATTACATAGGACTTAAACATAACTGGCTCAATGTGGGTGTAGATAGATAGATAGATAAATCACGTGATAATGTACGTGTAGTTGTTCCGGGTCTGGCTGTTTGTGTATGTGTGTTTAAATGTTTGTAAACGCACCCACGATACAGGAGAAATTCCTAGACCGGGGCAACGTTTTTAAATGACACAAAAATCTGTATAGCAAGTAGGCGTGTTATAAAAGTAGACATTTTTTCTTTAGAATTTGGAATTTAGTATTTTGTGAATCGATTCACAAAATACTATGGCATGTGGCACATCATTAGCAAGAGGATAGACTAGAGAATTTTTGAGGGAGTTGGAAGATGCCGGTGGCTTTTGTTTTTTTTTTATAGCCATGTAAATAGCTGTAATTTGGACAGCTTTAATTGAAGACCGAAACTTTGCGAATAAATTAAAAAAAAACTACATGGCTAATGTCACTTATTTTGAATTTAAAAGTACTGTAATACAATACACATCTAAATTAAATAAAAATTCACAGTTTACGACTTGTACTTTTTTTAATTTGTACTTGAATGTAAAATTTGAGTATTTTTGTAATAAAACAATAAAAAGCCGATGGAAAAATATTCACAGGGCATGAGAAGTGTGATGACCCCCCCAGTCGACCATTTCAATTTGGCACACGATGCACCAAACACCCTGTATACTCTCTCAATTAAACTATTTCTCCTTCCAGGAATATGAAAAACGCATCGTCCCCTGGCTGTACTCGTTCGGCGTCTTCATATCGTTCCGTCTGATCGCGTTCATATTCGCGTCCATAGTGAACGACATGATCTTCGCGTACAACGTCATAATGTGCCTGATCTGGATCGTGTTCTGTGTCGCCGGGATGTACGGATGGGTTCTCGTATACAGCTTGTATCTGGAGCTCGCTGATCTCACTAAATTGGAGGATTTGGCGCATTTAAGGGTGAGTTTTGGCTATTTCTATTTTGTGAGGATGTAGGGGGTAATTTCCGGATCTACTGAACCGATTTTTAAAATTCTTTTACTAATAGGAAGCTACATTATCCCCGAGTTCCATAGGTTATATTTACAACGTGCCCGTGGGATAATTTCCGAACAAAACGCGAACGAAGTCGCGGGCAACAGCTAGTACTTAATAAAACCATTTGTGTAACAAAACAAATATAGCTGACGTGGTTCAAAAGGCTGCTCAAATCAGATGGGACTAGGCAGGTCATGTCTGCCGCATGCCGGAAAAAACTGTGGGCCAAAATAACAGGAAAATGGTGTCCTGACACAGTGAGGCGGGGTCGCGGTAGGCCACGAAGAAGATGGCGGGACGAACTGAACTAGACAGGCTCTGTCAGAACTGGAAGGAGTACGCGCGTGTTCATGTGATGTGGAAGGAGTGGATCCCGAGGCTTTTGTCTAGGAGTGGGACAGAGAAGGTTATGAAAAAAAAATGTAGTGTCACCGGAACTTGTGGCTACAGAACAGGGGGAACTTGTGGCTAAATAATAACTGCTGCTCGGGTCGATCTTCAGGTTAAGCTTGCTTAGGTTGGTCCGTGGATGGGTGACCACCCATTACATACCGAGTTTCCTCCGTGCCTCGGAAAGCACGTTAAGTCGTTGGTCCCGGCTGTCAATTAAACATCTTTGATAGTCGTTTGGTAGTAGCCTTAGTTACTCCTCCATTATTTATTTCCCATGATCTGTTAACGTTTTTTGTTTGAGATCCTAAATAAATAACATCAGCTATCTGGCAGTAAAAGTCCCGTCAAAACCGTCCAGCCGTTTCGGAAAATAGCCGGAACAAACGGACCAACAAAAATAAAAATATAATGTTTTTGTTATATAAACCGTATATACTTTCATATGCATTCAGTAAAAAGCTGTTACAAATGCATTTTTAAATTACAAACAGCCACTTTAATTATATTTATGCGTATAGAATAGATGAAGACATTTAATCATACTTTTCCGTCCCCAGATGGGTACAATGGCGTCCCTCAACGCGTCTCTAGCGGGCTCCCGGCCCACCACCCCGCACAGCACGGTGTCGACGATGCCGGCCTCACAGATATGATACGCGGCCCCGCACCTGCCCGAAGAGACGACGCCCCTCGCTGAGACTTCGCCCCCCGCCGAGGGAAGTCTTGAGACTCCTGTGTGAATATTGGACGCTTGGTATGTTAAGTAAAATTGAAGATATTTGGGGGTTTTGTAAAAACAATTTGGAAGTCCATGTAAGGGTCTTACGCAGATGACAGATTTTCAATGACATAATGTGCGTCGCTCGTGTTTACAAAAGCAACTTTATGTGGTTGGTGCAAGTTCGAATTTTTGTTTTAGTTTATTTTAGGTTTAAAAGCGTTATCGTCGTACGGCATTTCATACAAACTTTCAAGTAATTTTTTTCGAAATAACTGAACCGATTTTAATGAAAGTTCATATGCATAAGCAAGATATGTATGTCTAAAATATGAGAGAGAACTTTTCGCAATGTTTTTAAAAAAAAGACACTAAGGTTTATGCAACAAATACATTTTTTTTTATTTCTTAAAAATGCCTTGTATTGGACCATAAAAACATTGTGGTACATTTGTTTAACTGTCTAATAAAACACTTATTTTACAATTTAATATTTTATTTAGCGTGTTTTTGGTGAAACGGAACGCAAACACAAAACACATCGATTCCGGTAGTGACATCAAAATCCATGTGTCAAAGAAACACTTTTAATTGAAAAGTACTTAAAGTTTCACTAAGATTTTACTATAATATTTTTATTTCAATTTTCGCTTAAATAAAGCACTTACATTTTAGTAAAACTAATCTACTAAGGGCAAAAAATTAGATTTAAACAAGGCAGATAGAGGTAAGTGACATCAAATGCTATGACATGAATGGCCGCGACAGTCATGGACGTTTGAACTGTCGTAGAAAATTGTAGGAGTTTAATATTTTTTTGTGCGACAAGCAGTAGTTGAAATTAACTTTTAATTATTTTCTTGTGTTGATATTACTGCATATTATTGATTTAAGTGAAAAAAAAATTACATGCATATTCCCTATCGGATTTTAGATTTTCCATAGAAACAGAAATTTCAAATTATCTTTTTTTTTAATAGACATCGAAAAGTCCTCTCTCAAATTTTTAGACATGTGTATCCTGCTTATGCGTATGAAGTTTCATTAAAATCGGTTCAGTCATTTCGAAAACAAATGAGTTCAAAGTTTGGATGAAATGCCGTATGCGTTAACGTTGTTATTTTTTTTTAGTTTGATGTATTGACGACACTTTCTGATTTACACTTCCAAGGAACTGTGCATCTAGGTTTTTTATATTTAAGTAAGGCCTAAGTAAAAAAAAAACACACAAGTTATGAAAATAATATTATAGACCTCACATAACACATTAGTCTGTCGTCTGCGTATGCCTATAAGACAGGAGTTGGAAGCGCCACGGTAACCCGCGAAATTCAAAATATTCTTACATTTTTGCAATTTGCAGGTCAGTGTCAGGCCGTTTATTGAACAAAATATGATTCGCGACCGTTACACATAAGTTATTATTTAGTATTTCCTTTATTTATCTTTTTTACTTTATTTATATTTTTTCTTTAAAAACCTATAAACCTATTGACGACCCGAATGGCGCAGCGGTAGTGAGGCTACCTTACATTCTTATGGTCCCGGGTTCGAATCCCGTTAAGAGCAAATGTTTGTGTGATGAGCATGGACATTTGTTTCTGAGTCATGGATGTTTATATGTATAATAAGTATGTAATTACAAACAAAAAGTATCTATGTATTAATATCAACTATCTGGTGTCCACGACACAAGCCTCGTTGCTTAGTGTGGCACCTAGATGGCGCTGTGTGTAATGTCCAGCGATATTTATATTTATTGTTATGTTATATTGTAGCTAGCCCATGTTGTCCCACTGCTGGGCAAAGGCCTCCATTCTTTCCAACGGTCACGATTCTGTGCTGCTACTTTCCAATTCTCAAGGAAGACACCTAGTTCGTACCGTCATCTCTTTCGTGGTCTGCCGTGACCCCAAGTCACTGTTTCAGGGCAGCTATCCTGAGCTGTCCGGGCCCACAGTTCGTTCGGCATGCGACAGACATGCCCTGCCCAGTCCCATTTAAGTTGGGCCGCCTTTTGAGCCACGATTTGCGTTTTGCATTTTGGAGCGCAGTGTAGTGTTTCGAACATGTAATGTTCAGCGTCGGTAAATAATACACGCACATCCAGCAGTACTGTTATAATAGAACTGATTTACAGATGCTTGAACCTACTCACTAATTGTTACTTATACAAATATGCAAGTACCTAAATTACAGAACATGATCTGTTAATTTTACACCTAAGATACTACGCTCCATAGCACGTCTTACTTGATAGTATGTTGTTACAGAATTATAATCGTTAAATTCAATACAACTCTCTAAGTTCATTCAATCCCATTGAATGACTTTTTCGTGAAATTGTATGCAGTAAAACCATATTTATTACGGCCGCGAATCATATTAGAATCAACATACAAACTGACACTGACCTGCAAATTGTGAAAAACGTAAGAAAATTTGAATTACGCGGACTACCCTCGCGCTTCTATCTTAGGGGCAAATTGTAGAAAACAAGGTACAATCCTTACACTTTTATCTTACGTCTGACAGCATAAACATCACTATGATTTTAATAGTGATAGAAAATGATCATCACCTGTGTAGCCTTTTCCCAACTATGTTAGGGTCAGCTTCCAGTCTAACTGGATGCAGCTGAATACCAGTATTTTATATGGAGCGACTGCCTATCTGACCTCCGCAACCCAGTTAGTACTGGGTAATACGATACCCCTTCGTAAGACTGGTTGTGAGACTTTCGGGCCACTGACTATTTTTAACATTGTGATGGTAAATTAGCTTCAGAAGGATTGTACTATTGGCTAAGTTGATTGATTGATAAACCGACTTAGAACTCTCGTAAATTTTATTTAAAAACTTTTTGTATTTTTATATTTTCAATAATATCAAACATAATTTTGTAAATAATATAATTGAGACATTTTAAAATTGTGATTCGATTCGACTACTTATACACAAATACACAAACAACAAAGATTTAAATAGCTAGATGTGCTCATTTGGTCGCTCCAAAAAGTGTTTACGTTACCGGCCAAACCCGATACCAGGCCAAACTAATTTCGTCGCTGGCCGCTGCCATGGCACCGCTTGCTTTGCTCGCTTGGTTCGCGCGTGATTGGTCACGGTGACGGGTGTCGAGGTGCTCTAAGATCGTCCTTTTTGATGAGCCCTAGTTTGGCCTAGGAAAAACTAGTTTGGTCTAAAATCGGTTTTGACCAGTAACATTTACACTGAAAACAGTGAGGTCACACACCCCGCTTGCAGTGATAGATACGATTTTAGAAAAAAACGAAAATACATTTTAGTATGAGCAAGCGAGACAGTACTATTCCAATGACGTTGTCAACGAAACAGACACGTGATTTTGACGCGGTAGAGCGAATTTAACTATTTAAATCTTTGAAAACGAATAAATTCGTTAAATATATTTCACTGGCAGGTCACCTGCGGGACTTTAAATGATCCAGAAATGGTAAAAAAATCTAGTTCTTTAATTCTTCATTTATTTAGAGTTCTTGTAACGAAAAATGCACTTGATCTGTGTGTAACTTAATGCTTTATATAACACCCTGCCATAATAAAATACAAGGTGTAAGAGAAATTGCCACACAAACTTTTACAATACTGGGTGTACTGACATTGGCAGATTGGTCGACATTGGCATCGACAGCGTTTGCCATAAATAAAAATAGAATAGAATACAGGGTGTAAAGGACACCGACGGTAAATCGGTTACCAATGAGGGCTATCGTTTTTCAGCTCACCAGATGGCGCCACTTTCGCTTATGGTCATGTCAATAATTCTATTTTATACTTTAACTAGCCCCAGCTTCGCACGGATGCAATGTTATACATAAATACCTTCCTCTTGAATCACTGTATCTATTTAAAACAAAAGCGCATCAAAATCCGTTGCGTAGTTTTAAAGATCTAAGCATACATAGGGACAGACAGCGGGAAGCGACTTTGTTTTATATTATGTAGTGAAGTACCAATAACTTCATAAAAAGTTCATTTTATTACGTGTAACAACATAGTGTAAACTTCAGATACATTTATTTACAATTTTCTCCCTAAAATTAGCAAGCATGAAACATTTAAAAATCATTTTACCTCCAAATAAGATCTTAAGTTGCTACTTAAAATCATCAAGAAGTCATAATACTCATAATTAATCAGGAATAGCTCAATCTAGACCAATATTGTGAATATTAGTAAATATCCGAAATAAAAAAACTACGCAACGCATGAACTTTCTACGACATCTGACATTTCGGTGCCCCCGCGCTACACTAGCGCCTCTAGCGGCGAATTTACACGCGATAGCCCCCATTCAGTACAACATTCTGAGCCCTCTACATAGTATTTTCGTTGGTTATTAAAAAAAACTGCTATAGATGTTTGTTACAAAAGCGCAATACCTACGGTAAAAATGTATGGAATAGCTGATTTTTATTTAAATTACCAATGACAAAAAATGACGGTCGGTATTAATAACCGCCTTGCCACTTACACCGTGTATAGTCTGAAGTTCTTTTATATTTCTCATTTTCTGTTGTATACATGAACTATTAAGGAATATGAATGCAAATAAAGATAAATTATAAATATGGAATCTCATGCCTTCCTGAAAAATGTTAGTCAACAAGCATAGACCTTAAATATTACACAGTTGAGCTTAACACGCTAGCTACGGCAAAAAAATCATTAACTTTCATCTGGTGCGGTAGTGGTCGGTACGCGCATCCATCGACCTTTTCGACAGTGCGCATCACTCCTTTTTGACCTGACACCACTATACTCATAGTTTTCATCGTGCGCAGCAGAGGTAAGCACCGTATCGGGCCGATTTTGGGTGATCCGCAGTGAAAGTGTTAATTTTGTCAAAACGAACTATCTCTCAATAATTCACTTTTGTAACTGGGTTTAAGCAGTGGTGGTGGTGGGTGGTTTGAAGCAGTGGTAGCCTAGAGGTGTGACCGACGGACTGCCAAGACATAGGTCTCAAGTTCGAACCCAAGACACGCACCTCTGATTTTTCGGATTCATGTGTGTATTGCATAATTATCACTTGCTTCGGTGAATGAAATTACGTGAGGAAACCAGCATGCCTGAGAGATATTTCTCGACGGCATGTAAAGCCAAGTCAGAGGTCCATGGGCGGCATAAAAACTGACACCAAGTTAGGCTCTAACCACTCGATAAAGAAGAATTGGGTTGATTCATTTTGGCAGAACAAAACCAACTAAGCTCATTTTTCGTTACAAAGTCTGTATTATTATATTATAATATTAATTTCTAAGATTCAAAATATAAGCCCTTATTTGTTATAGAATTTCCGTCCTTTAATATTTTAAATTAATGATTACTTTAATTATTTTTAAGCAAAATATTTTCTTGTTATGAATCTCATAGCTGTATTGATGTATTTTATTTTTATATGAAGTTAATTTTTAACATAATTATAAATTATAATGTGTATTATGAAAAATTTAATGATTAATCTATAGTAAATTGGAGGTTTTATTCATAACGCTCGTTAAAATTGTGAGACCTTTAAACATCAAAAAAATATCGCTAATCATTACTTAATTTGAAGCAGCATTCATGAATAAGCGCCTTGAAAGTTAAAGTAAGATTTATGCATTTTTTCGAATAACTTTTTTTAATTTTATATACTTATTTTTGTATTATACTGAACTAGCTTAGGAAATTATAGTTATATATTACTAAAAGATTTTTTTTTGGCAAAATAAAAATTGAAATTATTTCACTAAGTGAATTATCGTACAATATAATGAGGCAATAAATGTAAAGCCTTATTATGTATTGATTTGAAATGTTGTTGGATGATGTGATGTTTATGCATCTATATCGAATGTGTGCCCACCTAGTTGTAACGTGAACTGCCAAACGTTAAAGAAAAGCATGCCTTCAACACAAACCAAATTAAAAATATCGCTGTCTTTTCATAGACGATCAACAATACAATTATTCTTTTGTATTATTTCTTAATTATATCAATAACATTCAATACAAAATAATCTATAACGATAGTTCTGTTGAAACTAAATAGCGGCTCGGAAGTTAGCTGCGAGTGTCGGTCTGCGCAGGTATAACGGTTCAAACTTCATTGCGGTTCGGAACATCTAACGTAAAGCTGCGCAGAACCCAAATTTTGGTATCAGCGGGGCGCAGAGGACGCATCGTCTTGACTGTATAATGCGCAGACCGTCACTTGCAGCTAACTTCCGAGTCGCCATGAAGTTTGAACTCAACTTTAGAGTACTGTCAAATTATTGAGTAATTGACTCATAAAACAGGCTCATTATATCCACCGCGATTTATTGCAATCGGCATCTTCACAGTTCGATGGCCGCATCCACATCAATTTTGTCTAGGTAGGGCTGCTTAATCATCGAAGCCGAATGACTTGGCTATTGGTTTAACCTTTTGAACGCCAGACCATAAACGCACGCGCGTGCCCTCCACGCCTAGCCACAATTTCACCTACCATTTTGTCACATATTTGTCAAAGTCAAAATTATTTATTTGCAGTAAAATATGGCACAAAAGATGGTCAAAATAATATGTAGTGCAATTACACATTTCGCCATAAAATTGTGTCGTTTGGCGTACAGGGCACGCGTTTGCTTGTCACGTATATGTGACAATAGCGTTCACAAGGTTACATTTATGTCTTGTGCCGTGAATGCACATGTTAGTGGCACAGATTATTGAGATGATGATTCTTGATCTTACATACAATAAAATTAAGAGAAGAAAATGAAGTCTTATAAAACTGAATCATAAAATAAGACGGATTTACAATTCACCTTCATCTCTTTCTTACCATGCAAGTTAGAAAAAGACAGCAATACTATAACTTTGGTAGATGTGCAATAGAAATTGACCTTATGTATTTCGCAATCACTTTTTGGATTTGATAATAACTAAGCTGTGTAGTGCGTGAATTTGAAAACAATAATATTAAGAATTTAATTTTTACAAATATTTTTGTATGATGCACTTTTTGAAGCGAATTTGTCATGTGATTTTATATAAATTGACATGTATACAGATTTATACAAGGTGTAAATGAACCCTCCACGAAGCTGTCAACCAAGTATTCTGTACATCAAACTAGTAACTTTACGCGAAAATTACTGCGGGGAAACGACTTTTTTGTATGTGAAAAATTACGTTTTACTGTCAGAATCAATGTAACGCACGCAAAACATTGTGCTGATGGATGCTTTTTTTTTGGATGCCTTTCAGGGGGCATGGAGGTATCCAAAGTAAAGTTATAACATTAAAAGAATGTAATCATTTAAAAAAAAAGTTGTAACTTTGACCCCCCATATCTCCGTAACTAGAAGGTTCCCAGGTATGGTCTAGAACAAAAAAAAATACGCAACGATGGGGAGAAATGCCTTTCGGCTTCGTTAAGGGTATTTTTACACCCATTATATTAAAATAACTGTTGTTATGCCATGTAAAGAAAAGTATTACAATCACTGTTTGTGCCTTTTTAATAGTGCCTTGAATATAATGCACAATGTTTATAATAAAATTTGTGGAAACATACCTTATTTGATAATTATGTCGACTGAGTGACGGATATTCATCATCTTTATTTTACTGATTTCCAGTATAACCTGGCCGCGCTTTGTATAGATTTCCTATACAATAAGAGATTCGCATAAACTGGTTTTGTATAGCTTGATTAGCCGTCGTGCGTACAAGCACCAATGTGTAACACTTTCTTAAATTTAATAGCAATTTTCGCGAGAAATGACGATTGTAACTTGAAGATAGGATTTTTTTCATAAAAATATCAGTTCTAGAATACTATGTTCGTAACAAAATGAAATTTTAATCAGAACAGTAAGAGAATTACACTTTTAAAAGTTGTTAAGTGTTTACATATTGGTGGTCGTGACTGTACTTACTTAATCCATTAACATTATAAATGTAAGACTAAATCTGTCTGTTTGCTGACTTTTCACGGTTTTAGATAAAATTAATCAATTTATTTATTGTTGGAACCAGCTTATAATTACAGTTTACACCACACATTTACGTTATTTGTAGAACATAAAAATCTAATAAATCAGTTGGAACAAAAATACATAACGAAAAAAAAAACAGACGAATCGGTAACCTACTCCTTTTGGAAGTCGGTTAAAAATATATATATGTATTAAGAGGTTAACAATATGGTAGTATGTAACACGGTTTGCAAAAATATCTCCACTCGCATCGATTGTGTTCATTTTCTTATTCGCCGGGACCGACTGCGAACTGGATGACGTTGCGTTGAAAAGCCTCCCACTAGGTGGACCGATGACCTGGTGAAGGTTGCGGGGATCCGCTGGATGCGAGTCGCACGGGACCGGTCAATGTGGCGACACTTGGGGAGGCCTATGTCTAGCAGTAGACGTCTTTCGGCTGAAATGATGATGAAACTCAATCGATGGGTCGCGCGAGTTACCCGTAGTGTGAACATTACTTTATAGTCACTCAGTCGTCATCAAACTAACTGACTACGCTTTGTAACGTACTGACTAATGTAGGTTTTAGTAATAGTTGAGTAAGCTCCGTCCATTGCGCATTTTTTACTTTATTATTGTACCTACAAGTTGTGTGGAATAAAAAATTAATTAAGAATATTATGTTTTTCTTTGTACATTTTAATATTTGTTTTTTTCAATAGCCTTGTTTGTCCCACTGCCGGGCAAAAGCCTGCCCTATATCCTTCCAAGTGCTCTTCTCATGCGCCTCTCGAATCAGCCTTTTTTTATATAATTTACATCATGTGGTGTGTGCTCGTACATCATGTGGGCAGAAGTTGGGTTTCGTGCAATGTAAACACACTGGGTGCGATACACTGAATTACTTGACATTACAATTTAACACAACAACACGGGGCACAATGAATCCGGTACAGCTCCAGGGACGTCTCAACTCCGCTGCGATCAGACACTGAATGTCGTACTCGCCTCGAGCTGTAAACATCACGGCTCTGTAGAAGCACGCTGTGGTGAGGGTGTGGGACTATGGGTAGACTTGTAAGTAGGTCGCGTGATGTCACCACTGGCGTACTTGCGATATATTTTATGTCCGTACCAATGATCGGATCCCGACAAGTATTTAAGGTGTATCTATTCCTACACGAAATCTTTTAAGGGGTCATTGTACAATTATTATTAACAACTTTCACTATGGGACCAAACCCGAAATCGCGAAAAAAAAATCAGCTGTTCAGTACATTTTGACGAGTTAGTGCGATCATATTGTAGGGAACAGCTGATTTTTTTTTTCGCGATTTTGAGGTTCGTCCCATAGTAAAAGTTGTTCATAATGATGAGTACAATGACCCCTTAAGACATTTCGTGTATGAATAGATAGACCCTATATAGAACATTTAAAAAATAGATGACCCATCAGCATCAAGAACAAGGTCCAGACTGCCGGTCGTCAGGGCTCTAGAGAGAAACCTCACTATGCGTGCCGTGTCCAGGAATCAAGCCCTTGACCCAGCCATGCAATGAGAGCCTCCTTAGGTGTTTGTCGAGGCTCTTTGTGATATGTTCATTAACCTTGTGCAATGATAGGAGAGAGTTTTATTATAACGTTTTCTCTTAACGGTAATCTTTCAATATTGTTTTCTTTATTTATTTGGGCACTTCTAAAATCAAGCAATGCTTATGGTTAGTCCCATCGCTAATCCTTCAGATACCACGTTTACCAAAAACTTTCGATACTTTTTTAGTGGAATTAGATTGAAGTACCAATTAATAATTTTTAAAATTACTTTGTTTTGAAAATGTGATGTGACTAACATAAAGATAACAATAAGATGGAAGCACCAGGCGCCAGGGTAGCCCGCGAAATCAAAGATTGGGCTATTTTCAAAAGTGGACTGCCGGCCAACGAAAATAAACTTATTATTTAGGTGGAACATAACATAATGAACATTTTTTATTATTACACCGAGGTCGTAAGTCAATTCACCTAGAAGTTATTCATCCACAAAATGTCTGAGATCACCCAGATTGGGAGTTTTTTTGCTGGCTAACTCCATCGCCCTTTTGAAAACAGCCCAAAAATCTATGGAGGCTGGGTGATCTCCTTTCTTAAGTTTTTTTGCAATTTGCCGGTCAGTATCAGGCTGTATGTTGAACTATATATGATTGGCAGCCGTAATACGCATGTATTTACATAATTATAATTATCAATACAACCCTCTAAAGTTAATTTAATCCCATTGAATGACTTTTTCATGTAATAGTCAAAAATCATACATATTTTAATCAACATGCAACCTGACAGTGACTTGATAATAGCAAAAAATAATAATTTTTCTGGCTACCCTGGCGTAAAATTGAGTCCAGTTGTGCCAAAAAGTACCAACCCACAATATCCACAGAGATACCTACTTTTTGCTGGTGAAATTAAAAGACACGTAGCACATGTGTGATGTATTGTCAAAGGTAAGGATTCGAAATAAAACGAAAGAATAATGAAATATATGTTTTACTACAACATTTTACATAAATTCACATTCAGAAATATAGATCTTTTTACATTAACGACCTATAAATGTTTAGTCAGTTACATGTGATCGATGTTATTTGAAGTAAATTATTTCAACACCATTGCTCTTAGTCATGAACACACATTGTGTGGAAACACAAAACAGGCATGTCTTAGAGCCAAAACTTCGAAGACTTGTGATATCCCCAACCCGCGCTGGCCGTGTCCCAGCAGTGGGAACATTATACGCTGATAATACTAGGAGTTCGTTATTTTTTCTTTATTATGCTAACATCGATCACATGATTTCTTACAAGTGACAAGAGGCGTTTATAAATACAGATACATAGTACCTACATACTAACATTGAAACAATTATGAATATTTTGAACTAAATAGGTATGTTTTTGGTATTTATATAGACTTCTTCAAATAACTGTCTAGTATATAAATTATGTATTTGTAACTTTTAAATATCTAGCAAAGAAATAACAAAGTATAGGTAGGTAAATCTTATATATAAAATTCTCGTGTCACAATGTTAGTTACCATAATCCTCCGAAACGGCTTGACCGATTTTTATGAAATTTTATATGCATATTCAGTAGGTCTGAGAAACGGCTACTATCTATTTTTCATACCCCTGGGATAATTTGCGACCAAAACGCGAGCGAAGCCGCGGGCAACAGCTAGTAACACTGTACATTTTCCAGTTCTGGTATAAGTCTGATGTAATAGGGAGTGAGCCTATTGCCACTAACCGGGCAAAAATCTAGACTTCTAGCTACTGGAAAAACACAATAACATATCTTGATAAACAACAAGTAATTTACAAAAAGTGTAACGACAGATATATTTCCTAAATCTTGCAGGGTACTAAGGCTTCTTGTTTAGTCTGATTCGGTTGAATAAAGCCTAATAAATCCTATCTTTTTCTATATTTATAGTTATAGTTTTCGTCTCCCATACTTCTACATATAATAGCCATCATCTTCATAAATGACCCACTTATAAACCATATCATTCCCCAAGCGTTAAAATGACACATCAAGTCTTACAAAGACAATGAGTCGTATTGGTATGAGTGACAAACAACGCTCCTAGGTTTTCCTAAATTTGCCATTTACCGCCACCAACAATAGGTACTGTAAGGTTTTATAACTTACACAACCAACCATAAAGAAGGCAGGCTGCATAAAGCTGCATTCGAATTCTCAAAGTAATTTAGAAATAGAACATATTTTGTCTTTGCACTGAAGTGTCAATTGGATTTTATCCATGTACAAGTGTGGTCCATTATTTAAAATATGTATATAGCTAAATAATCGGTGAGAGCCCTTCAATTTAAAGTATAATTATAACCTCCTCTACAGTACCTTTGTTGGCTACTAAGGCTAAATTGACCTAGTAATTAATTAACCAGCACAAGCTTAATAATTATCGTCGTTGAAGATCTAACACCACGTAAGTCAATTTTTGGCGGTTTTGAAACTGATGCCGTTTGCTAGATAATCGGGAGACGCGTTTTTCAGCCAATCAGAAACAAGCAACGTCTCTATCTAATATGAAGTGAACGCAAGTTAAAAAATGTTTTTTTTACTGTTACCTAAGTATAATTATGCAGTTTTTCAATCTATACTAATATCATAACGCTGAAGAGTTTGTTTGGTTGAACGCGCTAATCTCAAGAACTACTGGTTCGAATTAAAAAATCTTTTAGTGTTGGATAGCCCATTTGACGAGCAAGGCTATAGGCTATATAACATCACGCTCCGGCCAATAGGAGCGGAGCATTAATGAAAAATGTCTCTCTCTCTTTTGTGACGCAGACGAAGTTGCGCGGGTCAGCTAGTCTCCTATAAAGTTTCTATTTTTGACTTACGTGATGTTAGAAATTCAACGAGGTTTTGTCAATTACACGTACACGTTATATATAAAACGTCAAGGGTTATTTATGCTTTCATGACCTACGAGACAAAATAGTTTCGACCTTAGTGAAGTATATATTTATTGGTAGTTTCTGACTGAAGTGGTAAACCTATCACAAGGTCGACTAGATATAATTATATCTCTCTTCCATAAATACCTTCACTCTTATAAATTAATGTATAAATGCTATACGTTTGGAATTGGCGACATTATAGTTAAAAAATCCTACATAGCAAAATGTATTTAAAAGCTAAAGTACAAGTTATTTTGAACAAAATATTTGAAATAATAATACCCCTTTTTGTTTGATATTATTCTATTTTTAGAAAACTACCCCAACAAGAAGATAATTACAAGCCTGAGTCCTAACCAAAGACGTCGCGTAAATATGTCACTTATTTGGCGAAGACGCATTCGGATTCGTCAAAAGAAATAACGCGAGAGTAGCGCGTTGGTGCGACGATCGCTATGGTTAGGACACGGCCTAAAAGTAATTTTTCGGCGAAATTTATAGTAGAAAATGCAGATTAAATTACTACTTAACATCCACGCGATAAAAAAAAATGTTTTGCTTACAATTCTGAAAATATTAACATAATTTAAAAAAAAATATCTAGAACCTTATAAATATTGGTTTAATATGGGGTCACGGGTCACCCCAACGAAGGACAAATATTAATACTAAATAATTTATATTTTTACATAGTACTGTATATTTTATAACAAGTTTATACTATTTCAATATAAATTATCACTGGGGTACATCAATGCCCCATTCCTGTAGTACGCTTAAGTTCAAAGTTACTTCGAAAAGCCTATTAACATCGTTATAAAAGCTACTTTAATTGGGGTACGAAATACCCCACAGGTAGATACATATTTGGTTATGTCTAAATGTACCAACCCACAAACTGATCTTAGGTACGATTTTACTTTAAAACTTGTTTAAAATAGATACATAACATTACGCCTGTAATCCTCGAAGGGCTAGGCAGAGGTGTACCTGATAGTACATCCACATGTCACCAGTTATATTTAAGTCCCGTGTAATAGGGGGCGAGCCTATTGACATCAACCGGGCACAAATGCAGACTCCGGAGTGTCCTGATGGAAAAACCAAATTACACTTTGCCCGACCTAGGAATCGAACCCAGGACCTAATGCTCACCATTGTGAGGATCGACCGGAGGACACGGTGGAGCACACGGTGGAGATCTGCCCCGCGTGGGCGGAGCACCGCCGTGTCCTCGTAGCGGCGATCGGCGGCGGCGACCTCTCGCTTCCGGCCTTGGTTCAATCCATGGTCCGGAGCGAGACGGAATGGGACGCCGTCACCTCCTTCTGCGAAGCAGTCATGCTAGCGAAGGAGGTGGCGGAACGTGAGAGGGAGAGAACCTCACGTCCCAGCCGCCGCGGGAGACGCACCGGGCGTCGGGGGCCACGTGGTGGCCCCCGGCCACCGTAGGCGCGGGCCTGTGGACGGTGAGCTATGGGCTAGCTCGCCGTCCGTCCGTCTTATGACGACAGGCCGTGTCGACGGCGCGTTCGTGTTCCACGCGCGCCTCAAAGAGAGTCAGCAAACAGGGAGGGGTCCGTAAGGGCCGACGCCTGCCAGGGTTGCGGGACTGTTCGAAAGAGATACCGCGGCCCTGGAACACAAAGGGCAAAGGAAGGAACATGGATGGGTTTTAGTCAGTAGAAGTCTGACACTCCCTCCTGCTCAGCCCAGAGCGGGAGGGGTTATTTGATGATTTCCCATCGGTAAAAAAAAAAAAAAAAAAAAAAAAGGACCTAATGCTCAGCAGACGCGCTTGCGACCACTCGACAAACGAGGCAGTCACTAGCTTTTTTTTTTAAATTGATTTTACCTACAATTATTCAAAATTATTAGGATTACCTCGAAACAAGTAAAATATAAATGTGGCTTGGTTCATTTTAGCCATTGAGGTAAAGATATTGTCTGTAGAGCAAGAAATATGGATAATTTAGAAGATAAATAATTATTACAAACATTTTAAAATTACAAATCCAAAGCTAATAATTTTAATACATACATACATGCTTTGTAATTAATATCATATTATATTTTCAAGCAGAGATTCAAATGACAGCCTAATCAAATATATAACGTTAATTTTCATGCAAAATTTAATCAAGATATAAATATTTAAATAGAATTGAATCCCGCAAAATGTTTAAATCTCTTTTTCTTGTCAACTTGTATTATTTGATTTTGTTATTAAATATATACTTACAACAATATTTTATCTGTGTATTTAGTTCTTTCAATTTGGAACTCAGATGTTAGTAAAACCTACCAAATATCGACAACCTGAATAGACGTCTCTAAGTCAGTTTGGCCTTCAAAAATTATTTTGCAGTGTAACTCTGCTACAATACAGGGTGTAACAAGAACCTTAACGAAGCCGTCAACCAAGCATTATGTACATCAAACTGAGTAACTTTACGCAAAAATTATTGCTGGGAAACGACTTTTTTTTTTTTGGTGTGAAAAATCACGTTTTACGGTAGGACTCAATGTAACGGACTCAAAACATTGTGCTCATGGATGGATTTAATTTTACGGGAGTCGTGAGTTAAAATCGCACAATAAAAATATGATAAAAAAAAAAACTTAAGTTGGAACTTTGATCCCCTATATCTCCGTAACTAGAAGGTTCCCAGGTATGATATGATCGCAATGTAATGGAGAACAAGTGCCTTTTGGCGTCGTGAAGGGTCTTGTTACACCCTTTATGTATCATAAAGCAAATTCTCCTATGTGAAAACACACTGGTATATACCCCTCTAAAATCTCTGAATATTTTTAAGTTCCATAATCAAACTGTTAACTTGGAGGGTTAAACTATCCACTTAACAGACAGTAGTCAGTAACTTGTGAATATTATTTCCTTAAAAACCTAAACTTCAATGTATTTAAGTTTAGGCAAATACAGGGTGGCAAACATCGACTCACAAGCAGTTACAACGTATTCAGTTCATCAATCGTTCCAAACATAGAAATTTTTCATCGGTGATTAAAACAAAAATCTGCTGTTTCGTTCAAAACTGCTAAGCTACACGGTAGAAATAAATGGAACAGCATTTTTTTTTTAACCAATGATAAATTTCTACGTTCGAAATGATTTAGATACAGAACACGTGGTAACCGAATGTATGCGACGTCCGTTCCACCGTGTATACTCTACCGAACTCCGGTACAAGTAATAACATTAAAATATTGATGATAAAACCAAGTAATATCCATAGTAATTCTAACAAAACAATAAAAATATAATCATGCTTGTATTCTTACAAGAAAAACGGCATATCCTTGACTTGTCACATCTGGTAAATATTTTGATTGAAAAGTAATAGATTTACAGCAATTTATACCGCATTTAAATTTATTTACAAACAAACCTTTTATCTGCATTAAACCACTTACAGGTACACATCAAGCTATACATTTCCAGTTTATGCTGATCTCGCATTGTATAGGATTTCCGTACAATGCGAGATCAGCTTATACTGGAAATGTTTAGCTTGATGTGTAGCCGTGTGTACTTGTTAAAAGTTTTTAGGGTTCCGTAACCGAAGGGTAACCAACGGGACTCAACTTCTAACCCTTTGCTGTCCGTCCGTCTGTCTGTCAGAGGGCTGTATCTCATGATCCGTAATAGCTATACTTCACAGAGTATGTATTTCTGTTGCCGCTATAACAACAAAAATTTAAATTAAAGGGGGCCCGCCTACTACGAACCCTTCATACGCAACTCCAACTCATACTTGGCCGGCTTTTTCCTGGAGTCGGTCAGTTAGGAAAAGGCCAGCTTCAACTGACGACTTTCTTACTTCTTGCAGGTCTTTAACAAGGAGTATCATTCCAGTAATTAGATTGTGGAGGTCAGATAGCAGTCGCTCCATGTAAAATACTGGTATTCAGCTGCCTCCGGTCAGATTGGATTCCTGTTTAAGCTTTATGTTGTTGTCACTATGGTGAAAACTGCGTATACCTATAATAGGCATACATATCATCACTTTTATATTATTTTTATTAATTTATACAGGGTGTAACAAGACCCTTCACGAAGCAGTCGACCAAGCCTTATGTAAATCAAACTAAGTAACTTTACGCAAAAAATATTGCTGGGAAACGACTTTTTTTTTTGGCGTGAAAAATCACGTTTTACGGTAGAACTCAATGTAACGCACTCAAACCATTGTAATGATGTATGCATTGAATAGTACGAGGGTCGTGGAGGTGTTTAAAGTAAAAATCTTACATTAAAAACATGTATTTGAGAAAAAAGTTGTAACTTTGACCCCCCATATCTCCGTAACTAGAAGGTTCCCAGGTATCGTCTAGAACAAAAAAATGATCGCAATGACGGGGAGAACAAGTGGCTTTCGGCTTCGTTAAGGGTCTTGTTACACCCTTTAGTATGTACTGCAGGTGCAAAAAATAAATAAATAAATCTAGGTGGATTAAGTTGGTGTATCTTACAGATATCCAAGATACTTGTGTAGATGAACTCTTGATTTTCATAACATGATTGTTTACCAAATACGACAAGTAAGAAGAAATACACTATACAAAAGTGTTGTAATTTACTAAATTAAAACTTACTATAAACAATACATACAGTACTAATCAAATCCATGATTGTATATTATAAAAACAAGATCAACTTTTACAATTACTGTTTTAAGTTTATAGATGGCGCTTGTGATGCATGAAAAAACTAGTAAAATTCTTGTTATTACTTGGTAATGTTATCCTTAATTTTCAATTTACGAAAACGATAAAAAATACAAAAACGACTGAACTGTAACTCTTCTTCCCAACAGATGGCGTTGTTCTCAACATCGCAAGCGCACTCTACCAACCTTCAGAAACTAATCATTTTAAAATACAATGCTACCAATTTAACTGTCAAGTCCAACTTGCTTACGCTTGATCCTCGCGTAGGGTCCTATTTCGGGGTCCATGACGAAGTCGTATAGGACTCTGGTCCAACTATCATGATGAGGAAGGTTTTCATAGAATTCAGGAGCGATGCGGCGTACCTGTAGGATATAATAATGTCTTTAATCGTGGCTATCTTCAGGTTAAACCACGCTTGCCTTCCTTGGCCTGTAGATGTGTGACCACCCATTACATACCGAGTTTCCTCCGTGCCTCGGAATGCACGTTAAGCCGTTGGTCCCGGCTGTCAATTATAGATCTTTGATAGTCGTTAGGCCCGAAAGTCTGACAACCAGCCTTACCAAGGGGCATCATATTACCCAGTACTAACTGGGTTATGGAGGTGAGATAGGCAGTCACTCCATGTAAAATACTGGTATTCAGCTGCATCTGGTTAGACTGGAAGCCGACCCCAGCATAGTTGGGAAAAGGCTAAGCAGATGACGATGAGTCATAGAAATAACACCAAAGGATATATGCAAAGGTCTAGTACACACTCATATCGTCAGGTATTGTACCCGTTAAGCGATTGCCTAAATTTGCTTCGATACTTCGATTTTTGCCATAAATGTAACCCCCGAAGGGTTAGGCATAGGTGTACCTAATAGTACACCCACATTTCGCCAGTTATTTTTTAGTCCCATGTAATAGGTGGCGAGCCTATTGCCATCAACCGGGCACAAATCTAGACTCCGTGGCTGCTGCTGAGAAATTCCTGATAGAAAAACCCAATAACACTTTGCTCGACCCGGGAATCGATCCCAGGACCTCATGCTCAGCAGTCGCGCTTGCGACCACTAGACTAACAGCTCAGTTATGATCAATTTTACACAAGTGTATAAAAAGTTGTTTTCTAATCGACTATTCGACTGTCAAAACGTCATATTCATATTGAAGTTTTAGCAAAACTGAACCTTATTCAAGAGCATCAAAGTAATTCTTGCAAAATCACACAAACACGATGTGTTACCTCAGGTAGTTTACTGCCCGGCACCGCTGGGAAGTCGTGATGCTCGTTATGATAGCCGACGTTGAAGGTGATCCAGTTCAAGGGCCCGTAGTACGAGTACGTCTCGTAGCCTTTCTTGAACATGTAGTGTTCGGCTATGAAGTGGCCTGGAAGGTAGATATAAATATTTAATAAAAAAAAAAAAATATTTTTATTTCACATAGGCCTAGATGGGCACTTCTAAAACGTCGACAAAAAGGTGCACGATTCGGGTTGGTCGTTTCCTATGGAGAAGAACCGGCAAGAAACTCCATGGTTACTCTTAGTGAACTGTGTGCCGCTTCTTCCATGTGGTAACCGCATTAAGTCGTTTATGTTCATCCAGATTAATGAACCTTTCAAATGGTAAAAGAATTTTTCAAATATGTTTTGTTGTTCCGGAGATTTCCCTCCACACACAATCAAACTCGCAATATTCGCACCCTCAATAGTAGAATACTAATAGCTTTAAAAATATGAGCGTGAGATTCTGGACAGTCAAACATCACATCTGTTTTAATAGCAGAGTGCAATTAGACAAAAAATACTCAAAAGGTGGAACGAAGGTTAAGTGGTCGTTTTTCATGGGACTTTTTTATTGTGTTCCTAGAGAAGTGGAGAAGAAAGTTATAAAAAAAAAAGTTCACCGAAAGCAACTTTTTTTTTTTTTTACTTTAACATTTCTAACACCTGGAACTGACTTCAAATAAACTTTATTATTTCTTTACTTTTCTTTTTTCAATAATATTTTATATTTATTAATGTATATGGAATAATATTAATGTTTTATGGAATATTTAAAAATGTTTAGGTAAAGTATAAATAAATAAAGAGCATAAAATAGCAAAGTATGAGGAAAATGTCGAAAATTAGGAAAATGCCGTAAGGAAAGTTTTGAGTATGAATATGGATGGGTAAAGAAACGATGGACTGTGTGAAGGATGATATGGCTAGAAAGGAGGTGTCTGCTGAGATGTCGAGTAATAGAGAAGTATGGAAGAAGAAGACATGCTGCGCTGACCACGAATTAATTGGGATATGGGCAGGATAATGGTGATTTATAGCAGAGTATGACTAACCTGCAACGGGATGGACACCCATCGCCATAAGAGCTCCATAGATCAGGTAACCAAGCGCTTTCCATCCTGTAATAGACAAAATTAAACAATAAATGTATGTCTCTTTCACACTATTTCTCTCTATGAGACCATTTACTTAGTCATTTTTTACATTACATCACGAATATAACCCCCGAAAGTTTTGGCCGAGGTGAATCTAAAGGGTGTAATAAGACTCTTAACGAAGCCGAAAGACACTTGTCCTCCTCGTCACTGCGATCACGTTTTGGTTCTAGACCATACCTGGGAACCTTCTAGTTACGGAGATATTGGGGGTCAAATTACAAACTTTATCACAAGTTTTTTTTTTTTTTTAATACAGGTTGATTTTTACTTTAAACACCTCTATGACCCCCGTACTATTCAAATCCATCCATCAGCACAATGTTTTGAGTGCGTTACATTGAGTCCTATCGTAAAATGTGATTTTTCACCCAAAAAAAATCGTTTCCCAGCAATAATTTTTGCGTAAAGTTACTTAGTTTGATGTACAGAATGCTTGGTTGACGGCTTCGTGAAGGGTCCTGCTACACTCTGTATAATAGTACACCAGTTATGTTTCAAGTCTCATGTAATAGAGCCGAGCCTATTGCCATCAACCGGGCACAAGTCCTACCTTAAAGCTAGGCTGTCAATTTTTGATGGAAAAAGTCTATCACATTACATAACTGAATTCAAAAATTTACTAATTAATAGTAAGTATTTAACATATTTTTAAAGACATGTAATTTATTCAAATAAAGTAATTGAATTCTAAATGTTTACTAGAACAAATTATTGTACACTTCAGAATTTAAAAAAAACCTTCATTTGTAGAAATTTTTGTTAATTTATAATGTAACTAGCGACCCGCCCGGCTTCGCACGGGTACATTGTTATACATATAAACCTTCCTCTTGAATCACTCTATCTATTAAATTCGTTGCGTAGTTTTAAAGATCTAAGCATACATAGGGACAGACAGCAGGAAGCGACTTTGTTGTATACTATGTAGTGATATTGATTTTAAATTATTTTAAAAAACGTGTTGAGCTGACCTTGGGGTCAGCTCATGACAATGCAACATGGGCCAAGGCTTTGTAGATGATTGATTTTAAATTATATTATTATTAAATAGGGTATGTCCTAATGGGTAGTTTTATGAGACCTACTGTATTACCAAAAAATAACAATAAAGAAGCTTTGACTTTAACCTATTGAGAGTGGGTTGACACAGTTTGGCAAAACAGTGTGGCTTGGTACTTTTTCACACAAAATCAGAACCAATAAAGACTAAAAATTCAATAAAAAATAGACTCACCCCACAATTTAATAATAACAGCATCGAAGAACAACTGTATAACCAAGTTAATCAGCTCCATAGGTGTTGGCGGCTTCGGGCGGACTATCAAAGGCCGGAAGCTGTAGAAAAACGGCTGTAAGATGACCCAGAGGAACTTCCCTCCTGTCGTGCAGAAGAGTTTAGCTTCGAGTAGCGTCGGGAGATCTGTGTCTATCACTTCGTTGCCTTGGTACTGGAAAGATATAGAATAGAATAATCTTTATTTGCGTGAAATATGGTACATTGATGTGTTAAAGACAAATAGGTTCTACATGTTCCGCTTACTAAAATTCAGCATTCAAATATATAAACATCTAAACTAATATTATTCTTTAAAGGAAAAATTTGATTTTTTGTTCGTTTGTTACGATTTAACTCGAAAACTACTCGACCGATTATAAAAATTCTTTCACCATTATGAAAAAATTAAAGCGTGTTTGGGAACTTAAGAAGGTAAGCTTTCACAAAATTTCGTGAAAAATAAAAAAAATATGTGCGAGATAAAAATAAAAAACTAAAAAGTCGGTTATTTTGATTTTTCGCAGACATTTTTGGGTTATGGGAAAAAATGTAAATACAAAAGTTGTAGCTCTTTGACCTGCAACTTTAATTCATTTTATTTTTTTCTATAGTTGTTGTAGTTTTTCCAGAAATCGCGATAAACCTTTTTCACCCTTAAATCCCCCTTACCCTTCCCGACCTCAAATCACCCGTAATTTATTTTTCCTCATTTTTTAAATATATTTTCTTTCTTTTGCAATGGGTTTCATCGTGTTCTATTTTTTTTCACTTTTTACCATTTTCTAAGGCCCTGGCCTAATATTATAAAGCTACTTTATCCCTTAGTAACTTAGGCTATATTAAAAAAAAAATGTCCACCCTTGCGAAGCTGGGACGGGCCGCTAGCTACATCATAGAAATGTAAAAAACAGGAGAAGCGGCAAGGGGACGTGTCGGTGACACCGCGACGAGCGCACGATAAGCATGTCATAGGGCAAAGGGCCGTCTCCGCGAACTAGTGTGCTTTCGACCGCGATCGTGACAACTTATAAGAATGCAGTGTTGTTCAGTAGTTTCTTGTAGAAATCGAAGCTTATACCAAGACTTTATAAATCATAGAATCACTTACTTTAGGTATGTACAAGTATTTTACTATATTTGTCTTTAATGTAACAAATCGTAAAATATTTCTTGCTCTTACTATGTTATTTCTGTTTTCAAATATCACAGCGACTGTACAAGTTTTGCAATAAATACATTGCTCCTTAACCACTACCAAAGTTTGTCGCTAAGTGACTGGACAAGCAATATAAAAATCACAAAACGATACTTTTTTAAGCATATGCATCGCGTAGTACGGCAGCTGCTTCTTGCGATGTCGAATAATGTTTTTGACGTATTTTGGTTATTTTACAGCGTAGAAGAGAAATGCGTAACTAATTTTCATAATGTAAGTTAATTAAATTTCAGTTTAATAATCGGTGGATCACCTAAGTCAGTGCCTAATGCGCGTTTTCACCAACAGTAAGTGACGCCTAACTGAACGCCTAGTTCCTGTTATCACCAACACTAAGTGGCACCTAACTCGATGCCTGAAGCCCGTTTTCACCACCACTAAGTGTCACCTAACTCGATGCCTAAAAACCGTTTTCATCAACGCAAATTTACACCTAACGTAACTGAATGCCCAACTCCTGTTTTCACCAACACAAAGTGGCACCTAACTCGATGCCTTAAGCCCGTTTTCATAAACAATAAGTGTCACCTAATGAAATGCATAAAGCCCGTTTTCACCAACACTAAGTGACACCTAACTCGATGCTTTAAGCCCGTTTTCACCAACACCAAGTGTCACCTAGCTCGATGCCTTAGCCTTAAGCCCGTTTTCACAAGTGTCACCTAACTCAATGCCTAAAAAGTGTTTTCACCAACAGTAAGTGACGCTTAACTGAATGCCCAATTCCTGTTTTCACCAACACAAAGTGGCACCTGACTGAACGCCTAGTTCCTGTTTTCACCACCACTGAGTGTCCCCTAACTCGATGCCTTAAGCCTGTTTTCACCAACACTAAGTGTCACCTAACTCAATGCCTAAAAAGCGTTTTCATCAACGCAAAGTTACACCTAACCTAACTGAACGCCTAACTCCTTTTTTCACCAACACAAAGTGTCACCTAACTCGACGCCTTAAGCCCGTTTTCACCAACGCAAAGTGGCACCTAACTCGATGCCTTAAGCCCGTTTTCACAAAAAATAAGTGTCACCTAACGGAATGCCTAAAGCCCGTTTTCGCCAACACTAAGTGTCACCTAACTCAATGCCTAATGCGAGTTTTCACCAACAGTAAGTGACACTTAACTGAACGCCAAATTCCTGTTTTCACCAACACAAAAGTGGCACCTAACTGAACGCCTAGTGCCTGTTTTCACCAACACTAAGTGACACCTAACTCGACGCCTTGAGCCCGTTTTCACCTACGCAAAGTTTCACCTAAACTGTCACGTAACTAAATGCCCAAACTTCATGCTATTTCCTTGTAACTTTTTTTATGTTTTTTTTTTGTATTTTAGCTTAGAATACGTTATAGTAATCGGCATGGTTCAGATAATATAATAGTGACTTTTGCTTATAATAAGTCAACATAATTATTCATGCTATTTATTTGTTATGTTTGTTTGTTTTCATTTATTTACATTTTTTTCCTTAATTGGGGTTTTTTTATAACAAAAATCTAAAAAAAAGTAAGAATCGATTTCATTATGTCAGTATAACAACATTAATTGATTTACATATTTCTTGAACTTCTGTTTTAAGAATTGCGGGTGTGTGCGCGACTGTGTATCTATTGCTTACACTGAATTGCATGTGTAGTAGTTGCCGGGTGGTGGGAGGAAACGGAGACAGTAGGTTGCGATACATTTTCGTATAACGGGCATAAAATCTTCAATGAACATAAGGCTCCCTCGTCGGCAATAACGCCCATTGGTCCTGATATCTCCACAAAAATGGTCCGCCCAATCCCCCTTCAACCGAGCAGTCTTATCGCCCTCATCAGCGATTCCAGTTTTGGAGCATATTGCGGTATTGCAGAAAACAAAAATGAATGTTTGCTTCAACTTACCCTATGATGTTCTAAATGATATTTCTTAAAGCTGATGGATATAGGTAGACCTATGGGTAGATTCGCGAAGAAGCCAAAAAGCCTATTGGCTAACGGCCGATTGTGGCCGAAGGCTAAGTTGTGGGCGATCTCGTGGATGGCTGAAAAAAAGAAATAGTTATTGTTAGTAAGTTGGTAGTACACCGGAGGAGGCGCCATGGCGACCTGATGCCTCCTTATGAGGTGCTAGCAGGCGATAGATCGGGGAGTCTATGGTCGTCGTATTGCACGGCTCTCATGAGTGGTGGCGATGTCAGGTGAGCCCGGACATAGTCAAAGGAGTTTGGAGCCCGGCGGCGGGCTACGTTGGATGGGTCGCGAACGTCAAGCGTAGCAGTTGTCGCGGCTCATCCACCAAGGCGACAGTAGACTCACGGCGGTGTTTTTTAGTGGGTGCAAGCCCCACATAGCCAAACCGTCTCCCCAGATGGTGCGGTTTACGTTATGTATTTTTCACAGCTTAAAAATAAACAAAAAGGTGTGCAGTACCCTCAACCGGCGAGCGTATGTGACCAGATGTATGAACGTGGACGAGGCGAAAGGAGTATGTAAGGATCGTAGCTGGTGGTGTTCTGTGGTTTCTGCCAACATCCATGAGAAAAAGACGTAAGTTCTTGAAGATCAAATGGCTGTCGAACAGTGACAACAAATAAATGATATGAAAAATACGGAGGCTGGCTTTAGAGACATTCTGATAGGTAACGTTTTATTAGGACATGTGTAATCTATACTAATATTAAAAAAGACGTAAAGTTTGTGAGTTAGTAGGGGATAATCTTTGGATCTACTGAACCGATTTTTTAAATTCTTTCACAAATAGGAAGCTACATAATCCCCGAGTGCCATAGGCTATATTTACAACTTGCCTGTGAGATAATTTCTGACCAAAACGCGACCGAAGCCGCGGGCAACAGCTAGTACCAGATAAATAGACTCCTTACTACGAGTATGTACAACATACAAATTACAGGTATGATAGAAAAAAAATACATTGCAGACGGGATGACGTCTTAAGGACTCGGATATCTTCGAGATTTCAAAGCCATTTATTGATCAATTTATTTAACGTTAATATTACCTAGTCTAGGAATATACGAGAGTTATCTAGATTTTCCAGTCACGTGAAAGACTTATTGTAAAAGATCGAGGAAAAATCAGTGTGGAAATAATATTCACACAACCATACTTGGTATATGTATACATTAAAATAATCTTTGTCATCCTTTGCACACGGCATAAATTCGTTAAAAGATGTGTCGTTTCCTTGTTAATTGACTAACATTGACTGACCTTGAGTTGGTGTGGCAACAGTTCTATTATCTATGCTAGACGAAAACATACTAATTTATTAATACTAACAATTCCTGAAGACCCGTCTCTATAATCAGTGTGTTCTGCCCTCCATGACGTACGGTGCTGAGACATGGATGCTCTCACAAGGGCTAAATACATTTATTCAGCACGGATTAAAAAGTACAGAAAAATATGTGCAAAATTAAAACAAAAAATGCTTATAGATAAAAAATGTTTTTTTTTTTTTTTACCTAAAAAACATACAAACATTGCAAGTAAAATAAAAAGCTTGCAAAAAAAAAGCAGGAATCTGTGCCTCAAGGCTGTCCCAATGCAGCAAAAATTCTAGACAACTAATGTTTGACGCTGGTTTTCATCTGTAGGTACCTGAAGTTTGTCTGACGTGCACAAATAAAGGTCAGATAAGTCAATAGCAAGCGTCAATCAACGAAGAGGGGTCATGACTTGGTAACCGTAAGCAATGAATACCAAGCTGATTGGTCTCACTCTGAAAGCATAACGTCAGAATGTCAAAGTCGGTACAGTAACTTCCCGCGTGATTCAAGTAACACATAATATCACTCACTGAACATTACGTTTGTATTCGCCGAAGAGGTAGGCAGAGGGTGTGATGGCGCCATTCACATTTTACCTAGTACCGTTGAAGACTCATGTAATAGAGGGCAAGCCTACTTACATCATTAGGGTACAAATTCAGAACTCGGGATACTACTGAGATATTCCAGATGGAAAAGTTCAACTATAATTACTCCGGCTGCGGCCTGGGAAACGCAGACCTCGTACTCAACAGAAGCCATTGCGGCCACTAGCCTGGTCTGGCCACAGAAAGCAGTATATTGGCCTATAACGTCCCCACAGATAGCACACAGCCCACAGACCTGTGGTTTATGAGTGAGGGATAATCCACCACGCAGGCCCAGTTCGGGTTCATGGATGATTTTTCAGAACATTTCCGTTTCTTGACGATGTTTTCCTTCACGGTTTTGAAAGCAGTGGTAGTGAAATAAATGTATTTATGTAGTTATTTGGATCTCCAACAAAGGAAACACCGATACAGTATCATCATCATCATTTCAGCCGAAAGACGTCCACTGCTGGACATAGGCGTCCCCCAAGTGCCGCCACATTGACCGGTCCCGTACGACTCACATCCAGCGGATCCCCGCAACCTTAGGTCATCGGTCCACCTAGTGGGAGGCCTTCCAACGCAACGTCTTCCGGTTCGCAGTCGCCACTCCAGAACTTTTCGGCCCCATCGCCATCCGTATAAGTAACAATTATTCAAAAGATACTTTTACGTGTATTCCTTCAATTAAGGAGACCACAGCTTGCACATAAATAGGAGTTAACATAGAATTAAAAATAAATCACACAAGTGAAGCGCAATGGAGAAGACCTGCACTCAGCATTGGGTGGATACGGATTGAAAAAGAGAAGAGTGCGAAGTCCCTGCCCGTTTGAGAATCCACGACCCGTAAATCAAGATCAATACCACTGGACTTCTGCTGTCAAAACGAGGCATTCACAAAGTCAAATCAAAAACACTCACTTTACTATTCAAAAGTGCCATGAATTATTCATTTTACCGGCGTCTATCATTCCTCAAGGTCGACTTTAGTCACTGTCGGTGTCGTGTAGTTTAACCGTTAGTAAACATACATAAAACATAGGTACAGCCTGACAAAAAAGTTTAGATGGTGGCGAATCACGGAACTACATATTTCCTACATGGCAATGCCACGTTTTCTGGAAAATGTGGCACTGCTCAGGGTTACCAGAAAGTCGCTAACAGCGCTCTAATTTTTTTCATACTCTATTTTGCCAAAATGTACATATTTTATTGTTTCTGGTTAATGCCTGGAACCCTGTCGTCTCCCCTCTTGGAGGTGGTCGCTAATGGCCGCGACACAGTATTCCATACTAATGCAACCCTAACTTTTTTGTAAATGTTTTTTGTTCCAATAAATATTTTTGATTTTGATTTTTTTGTCTAGCATTTAGTAGTACGGACTACGGATATGTTGTTAGCACGCTATAGCCTTGAACTTACTGTAGTCTAGATAGCCTGCGGGCAATTGAAATGCCATGCCCTTGGCCTGTCTGAATTTTGATTTAGACAGACTATCTTAGCGGTGACTATGCAGTCATGTGGAAAAGATATAATAGTGCACAAGTCTTCATCTTGTGCCTGCCTTTTCCCAAATATGTTCGGGTTGCCTTGCAGTCTAACTATCAGTATTTTACATGTAGCGACTGCCTATCTGACCTCCATAGCATGACTACCGTAGAAACGGGTTCTATCAACGAAGAATCGAAAAAAATTACAGATTGTGGAAAGATTTCTATCGTCGCAAGCATCGCGATGTTAAAAATGTATGACAGAAATGTCAAGTTGTGTAGAAAGAGCTTTGTAGATTCTTTGTAGAATAGAGATAGTATTGCCATGCTACGCGAGCAGGTAGTACTGGGTTATACGATACCCCTTTGTAAGACTCGTCAGACTGTAACGACTGTCACAGATGTACAATTGACAGCCGGGACCAACGGCATAACATGCTTTCCGAGATACAGCACTGGTATGCCTAATATACCTATACCCATCTATACTAATATTATAAAGCTGAAGAGTTTGTTTGTTTGTTTGTTTGTTTGTTTGAACGCGGTAATCTCAGAAACTACTGGTTCGAAGTGAAAAATTCTTTTTGTGTTGGTTAGCCTATTTATCGAGGAAGGCTATAGGCTATATATCATCACGCTACAACCAATAGGAGCGGAGCATCAATGACAAATGTTGCAAAAACGGGGAAAAATTATTCTCTTTGATAGCTTCCGTTGCGTGCGCTGCGTAAACGGTTAAAGTTGCACAAATATAATGTAGCAGGGAATTATTCCTCTTAAAAAGGTCTCAAAAAAAGTCCGCGACGGCACATGCCTATCTTTTAAGGTTGACTCACAATAACCATTTTTATGATTTTAAAATTTGGTCAAAATTAATGTTTTATTTGCGAAGGTGTTTTTACCGACATAGTATTAATCCTTATCAAAATAAATATGTTAGTCATCTTTAGCATTCAATTGTGACCAAAATTGCCCTTTACACTATTCAATTTAGATGAATATCTTAGGAGATATCACAGTTTTAAAATAACTCCGCATCAAAATAATGACCCGCGCGCGCTGCGAGGCGGGTGTTCATGTTGTTGGTAAAACCAATGTGATTAGATTCAATGCACAAATATTGTGGGGAACTTAGAGAAGGTTTTAGTTTTTGTTTCATGCTGTAATCAGTGCTCTCTATCAAAAGATTTATAAATTTAAAGTGTTCAAGAAGAACTTACCATCATTTTGTAAGATACATGCAACGACATCTATTGCACCAAAATGGTACTAATTAATAAAAATGTGCTCACAAGATAACTTTTAAATCGGGTCTGAGAGCAAAAAGTACTCTAGATTAGTCTACATGACGCTATAACCCTGTAGAGTGTGTGTTCGATCGCTTTACATGCATTATATTTTAACGGTTAAATTTCGTGCTCGATAGATGGCGCTATTAATTTCACTCCATTTTCTGAGTCGCGGTGTTAAGTTTTCCGTGAAAGAATGACCCTCGCCCGTGTCAAATGTCTGAAGCTTGGTTTATTAACCAACGAAACAAAAAGAGGAGGTTCTCAATTCGACGCGTCTATATTTTTTTATTTTATGTATGACCTGACCACGCATAACTTTTTACAGAGTAGTCCGATATACATGATCTTTTGTTTTTTAAATTGAGAAATCATGTTTGGGCTCATTTCCTGCACCTTGATGAGAACTTTAGATCTAGCTGGAGTATGACGTCATCGAAGGTCTGACGATGGAGACGGAAGGCACTTGCAAGAGGTCCTCAAGAGTTTGCAGCAACAATAACGTGTTTGGGCTCAATTCATGCACCTTGATGAGAACTTTAGGCCTTGCTGAAGTATGACTGTCATCGACGGTCAAACGATAGAGACAAATGGCAGTTGCAAGCGGTCCTAAACAGTTTGCAGCAGGTATAATGTTATTGGGCTCATTTCATTCACTTTGATGAAAACTTTAAACCATACTGAGTTGTCAGTATGACTTTCATCGAATGTCTGACGATGGAGAAGGAAAGCAGTTGCAAGAGGTCCTCAAGAGTTTACAGCATCTATATCGTGTTTCGGCTGATTTCATGCACCTTGATGAGAACTTTAGACCTGCCTGGAGTATGTCTATCATCAAAGGTCTGACGATGGAGACGGAAGGCAGTTGCAAGAGGTCCGCAACAGTTTACAGCAGTTTTATCGTGTCTCGGCCCAATTCAAGAACTTTGATGAGAACTTTCGTTCTAGCTGGTGTATGATTGTCATCGAGTGTCTAAAGATGAAGACGTAAGGCTGTCGAGGGTCGCGGGCCTGTGGACAGTGAGTAATGGGCTAGCTCGCCATCCGTCCGTCTTATGACGACAGGCCGTGGTGACGGCGTGTTCGTGTTCCACACGCGCCTCAAAGAGATGTCAGCAAACGGGAAGGGATCCGAGAGGAGCGAGGCCTGCCAGGGTTGCGGGACTGTTCGAAAGAGATACCGCGGCCCTGGAACGCAAAGGGCAACAGAAGAAACGTGGGTGGATTTTAGTCAGTACAAGTCTGACAATCCCTTCCGCTCCGTCCAGAGTGGGAGGGGTCATTTGATGATTATCCATCGGTAATAGTATATAATAGGGATTTACTCCTTTTGAGAGCTTCCGTTGTGCGTGAACGGTTAAAGTTACGCAATTATCATGTATGTCGGAATTGTCCCTCTTAAAAAGCTCTAAAAAAATATCCACAATGGCCATATGTCTAACTTTTAAGGTTGACGCACACTCTCTCTAACCTCTCTTTCTTTTATGTACGCACGCACGCAGACGAAGTTGCGCGGGTCAGCTAGTTTAACATAAAGGGTGTAACAAGACCCTTAACGAAGCCGAAAGGCACTTGTTCTCCCCGTCATTGCGATCATTTTTTTTTCTAGACCATCCCTGGGAACCTTCTAGTTACGGAGATATTGGGGGTCAAAGTTCCAACTTTTGCAAAGTTTTTTTTTAAATACATATTTTTAACGTAATATTTTTACTGTAAACTCCTCTACGACCCCCTTATTATTCTATCCATCCATCAGCACAATGAGTTACATTGAGTCCTACCACAAAACGTGATTTTTCACCCCAAAAAAAAGTCTTTTCCCAGCAATAATTTTTGCGTAAAGTTAGTAGTAGTTGAATGTACGTAATGCTTGGTTGACGGCTTCGTTAAGAGTCTTGTTACACCCTGTATAATTAGTACCATAGATGTAGTTATACTAGCTCAGTTGTCATACATCAATAACTAATATTTTATTTACAGCCTGTATAATTAGTACCATAAATGTAGTTATACTAGCTCAGTTGTCATACATCAATAACTAATATTTTATTTACACCCTGTATAATTAGTACCATAGATGTAGTTATACTAGCTCAGTTGTCATACATCAATAACTAATATTTTATCAGCTTTTACAATCAAACTACCTAAATAGGCACTACAAACAATAAATAACTCGCTATATCTGGAATCGGCGCTGATAATCCATTGCACGTGTTTCTATCTTCTGATAACCTATCAGGCAAAGCCAGGTGCGTGCCTAGTCGAAACTGGCGCACACCGCATACCTACCTACTACTAAAGGAATGAGCAGTATGACTCATTCAAGGTGCTTAGCCTTTACCCTACTTGTTAGTTTCGGATTCCAGTATATATAACTGGATGGTGACCATTTTACGAATTGTAATGTAATTCATATTATTTTCCTATTATGATTCTGCCAAAGCGGCCATTTTAGATCCCCTGACCTCCAGACCCCAGTTACTCTCACCTAACGCTTAGAAAATATAGGTTTACGCCTTAAATTACCTCTTTATAGCAGTGATAGCCTAATGGTGTGACCGTCCGACTGCCAAGTCATAGGTCTCGAGTTCGGACCCAAGGCACGCACCTCTGATTTTTCGGATTCATGTGCGTATTGTATACTTATCACTTGCTTCGGTGAAGGTAAACAGCGTGAGGAAACCAGCATGCCTGAGAGATATTTCTCGACGGCATGTAAAGCCAAGTCAGAGGCTCATGGGCGGCATAAAAACTCTGACACCAGGTTAGGTACTAACCACACGATAAAGAAGACCTCTTCCACAGTCCACCCATCGGTTCTTTGGTCTTCCCTACTACTCTTATAGCAATCCACATTCATAGTCCAAACTTTTAAAGGTCCAGTAGATCCAGAGATTATAATGATACTACCTCACAAACTTTACCTCTTTATAATATTAGTATAGACAACCAGCCCCTAAATAATCTCACTCAGATCTAGCCTGTCCCTTTGCTGCCCTCCCCAGCGAAACCATAAGCCGAGGCTCGTACCCTAAAGTTTTATGCATGGCCTTGGCTGGAGGCCTTACTCTCAAGGCACCCACAGGATAGTCCGGTAAAGCACTAGCAGAAGCCAGCCTCATAGATTGACCTGCGAGAAGCCATTAAAAAAAAAAAAGAAAAAGTATGACAACGGAAACCTCCTTTGATCATCATCAGTAGACACATAATTCAAAGTTATGCAACGAGGGGCGAGCCAATAAACCAAGAAAAAAAATGGACTACCGAAAAGGACTTTCAATTATTTAGCTTGCCTGCCGCCATTATGTTTAATTTTTAAAATAGCGGCCACTCAATAAACCTGTGTTAAACCAATAGCTAGCATCAATACAAACAGGTTTAGTATGAGTTAAAATCATCTAAAGCGTCACGTTTCTGAGACACAGTGATCGGAATAGGTAGAGCTAATGTACCTAAAGTTCAAGCAAGGAACAGAAACGAAAAGTGCTCTTTACGACATTTTTTTTTCCGAATATTTTTTTCTGAAACTCGGAAATGTCTCGGAATCAGTTAAGTACATTTAATAATAAAGGTTATTTATTAATCAGTACAGTAAACTAATTGAATTCATTATTTTTCCTTTTTAACCGACTTCGACAACAAGGAGAACGTTCTCAAAAAGTTACGTTAGTAAGTTGTTTACGTTTAGTTCCAATAATTGTACAAAATGAATAATGTATAAAAAATTTATAAACCTATTGTTTTTTTTTACCTTGTTAGTTCTAACTATTAAATCTGGTATGAAAATTAAATTAGAATCCGCACTTAGCGTTCAAACGAAGGTAAGGAGGATTACCTTTATTTTTTAAACAATAAAAATCGTGCACTTTTTTTAAATCAGAAACAATAAATTAATTCGATAGTTGTTTTACTTTATTAATTTTAGTTGTACTTAGGTAATGTTCCGACATTCGAACAAATATTCTGAAGAGAAAAAAAAAGTCGTAAGGAAGTCTCCACTTTCGTTTCTGTTCCTTGAACTTTAGGCACATTAGCTCTACCTATTCCGATCACTGTACATCAAAGTTCTAATCGTCGCCATCAGTTCAACTTTGATTGTATTAGTCACTCATAAAATCTGTATGGATCAATACTGGCATCAATGCAAACAAATAGTGAATAAGAGAAAATCTTCCAAGATACAGATAAGTTGCAATCTTAGCCATCATAACAACTTTGACAGCTTATATTTCGGAAACGTAACACTTTAGAAGATTACGTCAACAGAGGCCTAGTGTACATGTTTAGGCAATTCATGAAAAAAGAAAAACATAGGGCCACAGTATATATCCTTCTTATTCGATGTATGAAATATCTTTTAAATTGGTCGAATATTGGAGGAGGAAATAGTCGAGCTCGAGAGCCAAACCTCGAACTATGAATTTTTACTTGTCGGATCTGTAGTTTTCTTTATCGCACCAATAGCGCTCGTTGAGCAACAGCGATAGTTTCTTCAAATACCTACCGCATTTCCTCTTATATTAGGTATGTTACGTGCAAAATGCCAGACCCAGGAACCGAACGATCAACAGTAGCATTTGCAACTACTTGACCAGCAGAAAACAGGTGATCTTCTTATCATGGAATCGAGATGTCTAGCAACACTTATTTCCTCTCCAAACAATTAATAGTTCGCGATAAGATACGACTGATAATGACACATATTTCAAGTGCCAGATTACAAGAATTACTCTGATAACGTGTTATCAGCGCAAACAGTAATAGTTTCTAAGTAGATGTTTCTTTGAGTGGTCCTCAAACGAAGGAGTGGAAGTTAGTTCGCGAATCGCCGGTGATGTTAGCTATTATCGTCTTTATCGTTTGGAACGTAAGATTTCTTATCGAATCGTATGATATTAATCAATAAGATTATGGGCATTAGGCTGATGGGCACTGGGGTGTGGGACACTCTAGCAAATTAGACTTAGTAGTAAATTATTTTGGCAAGTACTCGGGAAATTAATTAATGTAATACAGCAACTAACAGACGTAGCATGGTGGACTTGTATTTTCATAATTACAAGCCTGAAACCATTTTTCTTTTTCCGATTGGTAATCATTAAATGACCTCTCCCACTCTGGGCGTAGCGGAATGTTCTTTCTTTTGCCCTTTGTATTACAGGGCCGCAGTATCTCTTTCGAACAGTCCCGCAACCCCGGCAGGCATCGGTCCTTTCGGACCCCTTCCTATTTGCTGACATCTCTTTGAGGCGCGCGTGGAACACGAACGCGCCGTCGATACGGGCGGCCTGTCGTCACAAGACGGACGGACGGTGAGCAAGTCCATTACTCACCGTCCACTGGCGAGCCTGAAAGCTTGGCTTACCTACCAACCCACCACTCTACCTACCTACTACTCTTTATGATGTTAGGTTTCTGAACAGTCTGCTCGACTCATGGGCTTACTTGTTGGCCCTTTCACCTCCTTCTGCGAAGCAGTCATGCTAGCGAAGGAGGTGGCGGAACGTGAGAGGGAGAGAACCTCACGTCCCAGCCGCCGCGGGAGACGCACCGGGCGTCGGGGGCCACGTGGTGGCCCCCGGCCACCGTAGGCGCGGGCCTGTGGACGGTGAGCTATGGGCTAGCTCGCCGTCCGTCCGTCTTATGACGACAGGCCGTGTCGACGGCGCGTTCGCGTTCCACGCGCGCCTCCAAGAGAGTCAGCAAACAGGAAGGGGTCCGAAAGGACCGATGCCTGCCAGCGTTGCGGGACTGTTCGAAAGAGATACCGCGGCCCTGGAACACAAAGGGCAAAGGAAGGAACATGGATGGGTTTTAGTCAGTAAAAGTCTGACACTCCCTCCTGCTCAGCCCAGAGCGGGAGGGGTTATTTGATAATTACCCATCCGAAAAAAAAAAAGGCACTACATTATTTCTAATTGTGTTGCCCCAAAATTTCGCAATGTCCAATCAATGTCAGTAGCGTATATTGTGATGGGCAGACGACATTGTTGCCATCGCAAAAATATCCTGGATGACACTGGCACAAGAACGTGGAGCTTGGCACAAGTGAGGCCTATAGTCAGTAGTGGGTGGGATGATAAGGATGAAATGGTGAATGTGTGAATGGCTACGTTGTAAAAGCAACGGAAATTTGCTGGTTGCTTGGGAAAGGCCTATGTCCTGCATAGGACGTTTCCTATTGGACGATTCTTCAGAAGAAATGTCGGAAACAAATAACAAGATCATTGTCTCAGACCAGATTATTTTTTTATTACCAGCCATTTGTGTCCCACTGCGGGGTTTCCCTCCTTCCGCTTGTCCCTATATACAGGTGTTATTGGCCAATCCTTGAGAAAAGAGTCGAGTTTGTCCCGCCATCTTCTTCTAGGCCTGCCGCGTTGCCGTTTACTGCTGTTTGGGACTCAGTCCAGAAAATTCTAATAATGTTCATCCATAATATGAGTACTTCCTCAGGTAACAACCATACTGGGTGACTGGTAATTAGTGACCGATACTTAAACACGTGATTGTACTCATGATAACAAACAACTTTCCCAAAGAAAAGTTTTTTTTAAATGACTAACAGATAACAGGTCAGAGACGCGCGCGTGCGAATTTCATACGGCTGTTGTGTTATTGTGTTAAAAGTGTACGTATAAAAAAATATGTTTCTTTGGGAAAGTTGTTACAACCACGTGTTTAAGTGTCGGCCACTAATTACCAGTCAACCTATATAATCAAGACGAACTAAGGAAAGAGTGCAAGAAAAGCCACTATGGGCCCACGTACCTAACATAAGCGAATGATTGATGACTCCTCCAAAGCAGTAGGACACCACCAGCATCATTGGCCAGCTCAGCTGCGTCACGAAAGGCAGCGAGATGATCTGTATAAACACCATCGCTGTCACCACCCATTTGAAGTTGGGGTCGTAACCGAAGAGCTTCTTTATTTGTGGATATTTTTCTGTGGACAAAGATTTTGGTGTTACACAGGGTAGCGTTATTGGACCTATAAAAATTCAGAAAGCTTATTGGTATATCGTATAGCATTTTCAATTAAATAGTACATTATAACGTTCCCCACTGCTGGGAAAATAGCCTCCTCTCTATGAGAAGGAGTGTGGGCCGTTAAACATGGAGCATATCTTCGAATTATGGTTCTAAGACAGGCCGGTTTCTTCATAATGTTTTCCTACACCGTTTTGAGAGCAGTGGTGATGTATTAGGTCCGAACCCACAGCCACAGCTCGATAAATCGGGGCCTTCATCGTCGCTCTATGAGGTAGTGGTCGTGGTAAAATAGAGGGTGTAACAAGATCCTTAACGAAGCCGAAAGGCACTTGTTCTCCCCATCATTGCGATCATTTTTTGTACTAGACCATACCTTCGAACCTTCTAGTTACGGAGATATTGGGGGTCAAAGTTCCAACGTTTTCACAAGTTTTTTAAATACATGTTTTTAATGTAAGATTTTTACTTTAAACACCTCCACGACCGCAGTACTATTCAATCCATCCATCAGCACAATGTTTTGAGTGCGTTACATTGAGTCCTACCGTAAAACGTGATTTTTCACTCCAAAAAAGTAATTTCCTAATAGGTAAGCAATATTTTTTTGCGTAAAGTTACTTAGTTTGATGTACAGAATGCTTGGTTGACGGCTTCGTTAAGGGTCTTGTTACACCCTGTTTAATTAACAGCCGCAAGGTTCCGTGGATGGGTGACCATCAATTCCATAACAAGAGCACTCCGTGTCTTAGAAGCACGTTAAGCCGCGTTGGTCTCGGCTGTAATTTGTAGATCGTTGACAGACATAACGGGTCTCGAGACAGAAACCCAAAATCTGACAACTAGTCTTACCGAGGGGTATGTATCGTGGGAGATGATGTGTTCAGAACTATTCTCATTTAATTTGCGCCGAAACTACAAAAGATAAATGGCCATACACGAGCAAAATACAACAAAAATAATCTTAGTACGTTATTTTCTTGCTGTCGGTCCTTAAAATTGTAGATCTTATCCGTATCACATGCAATAAAAATGTTAAAATGAGCAATGAAAGCATGTAGTCGAAAGAATTACATTTCTTGTGTGGCGTTTATGAACGCAACCATAAGCGCTGGCAACACCAGACTATATAGTCTGTGACTACATGGTTTTTTGAGATACAGCGGTTACAACTCTGATTAGCGTAGCATCTTAATTTTACCCAATATTTTGTACTGAAACCCTTCCTCCAATTTACAATGTTATAAGTGTTTAGCATTAGGAAAGTTTCAATATTACATCATCCAATATTATTTCTACGCTGGATTTTATTTCCTTCGAACCTCGTCGTCGTGAGTGCGAAACAAAAGGGAACGAACATTATCTTCCAGTGCTCCCAAACTTGCATAAGCATACCCTCATTATTATCTTGGCCTTATCCCAATTCATTTGTGGTCGACGCAGCATGTCTTCTTCTTCCATACTTCTCTATTACTCGTCATCTCAGCAGTCACTTCCTTTCTAGCCATATCATCCTCCACACAGTCCATCATTTCTTTTGTCTTCCTTTACTCTTGTAGCTTAATCAGCCTATACTGTTTCCCACTGCTGGGACACTGGCTTCCTCTCTATGTGAGGGAGTGGACTGTAATCCACCACGCGGGCCCAGTGCGGGTTCGTAGATGTCACACGTCTTCGGATTTTTGGTCCAAAGACATGTCGGTTTCCACACGATGTTTTCCTTCACCGTTTTGAGAGCAGTGGTGATGAAATAAACTACAAAAAGTAATGCCCTAGCCTAGTGGAGAATGGTGAACTGCTTTTTATTGATGACGCGTGAGTTTAACTACCATTTTGTTATGTCTATAAAGTACTTAATGATTGTAAATGTACTCCAATCGAATGTTTAATAGAACTAGGTCGTTTGAATTGAAATGTGTGATATCATAAGTGAAGTGGTATCGGAAGGGCGTGGTGCTGTGTAAATATTAGTAACATTAACATCATTACGCCTATAGGTAATCACCGAGGGTTTAGGCAGAGTAGTAACCATCCATAGTACAGTGTACACACATTCATTTCACCAGTAAATTATGTTTCAGACTGCTTCGTGGTTTAGTGGTCGCAAGCGCGGCTGCTGAGCATGAGGTCCTGGGTTCGATTCCCAAGCCGGGCAGTGTTATTGGGTTTTTTCCATCAGGAATTTCTCAGTAGCAGCCACGGATTCTAGATTCGTGTCCGGTTAATGGCTATAGGTCCGCCGCCTATTACATGGGAACAACATAACAACATTCAACATAACTGTCGAAATGTGGGTGTACTATTAGGTACACCTCTACCTAACCCTTCGGGCATTACAAGGCGTTATGTTATGTTTAAATCCCATGTTACAGGGTGGAGCAGGAATTTAACCACGAGCCCCACCTCCAAAAGCTAAGACAGTGGCGGCACTTCTCTTTACTCATACAGTCGTAGATAAACTTCAAGCATAGCTTATAGCCAATGGCCTAATAATACTAATTGTTTTACTAGCTACTTCATTAGTTACTATGTACCCTCTAACAGCTTTAATTGTTGTTAATAACACTCAACTGGTCTTCATTTGCAAGTCTTAGGAATTCCGTGGTTTCTTTCTAGAAGAAAAAGGCTGTAAGGTCACGAATGAAAGCCAGCCATGATCTTTGGCTCCATTAACCCCCCTAGGCCCTTGTCGTGAGCCACTCCCTCTAGTGGTAAGGAGGCCTATTTCCTGGCAGTGCGAACGTTATAGACTGAGTAAGACCTCGCAGAAAGTGGCGGGACAAGCTGGACAAGACCAGCGACCAGTGGTCCACATTGGCCTTGGATAGAAACAACTGGAAGTCATAGGGAGAGGCCTTTGCCAGCAGTGGGATAACGCAGGCTAACAGTATCAGTACCAATAAGTGAGACCGTTAATTGGATCTCACCGAGAAGCCCGTGTTTCAGCAGTAGAAATGTTATAGTCGCAATTGACATCATGATCTTTGAAGCTTTCGGCATTCCCGTGGGACTCACATGAGTTAAGACATTTTCTTTTGAAAGTAGAGATGGCGTAGAAGCAGGGCTCGGAAACCGGTTAATTTTCCAAACCGGTTTCGGTCGTTGACCCCAAACCAGAAACGATTGCGGTTTAGGCTTTGGTTACCGGTGTTTTAACCAGTTAGTGGCAGAACCCGTTTTTTACAAATTCCGATTCTGTTGAGCGAAATAAACCGGTTAATTTGAGATTCAACGGTAAGTATATACGAGTTCTACCTACTGCGCCATCTCTCTTACATCTAAAATAATAAAGCTGTCGCTCTTGTCGCTCTACGCCAACGAATAACGCACTCACAAGCAGATTGTGTTCGACCGCGCTCGTAGTTTCCTTCTTGTCGTGTGTGCAACAAAATACTTGAATCGAGTTTGAGAAAAACCGGTTTATTTAGGTTAGGCGAGTATTAAAATAACATTTTCTGTAAAAACCGGTATGCAAAATGATTTAGGTTTAGTCTAAACCGTTTTTGTAATTAACCGGTTAATCGAAGAACGATATTATAACAGTTTTATGAACAATATTAACCGGTATTTCAAAACCGGTTCCAAGCCCTGCGTAGAAGTAAATACTTATCAGTTGGGAAGAATAAGTGCTTCTCGGCTTCATGAAGGATGTATTTTCACTCTTTAGAAGTGTATACACCAAGTGTAGGATAACATCCGAAGAAACCAGCGAGTCAGCGACGTCATAGAACCAAACGGAGATGTTTCATTTTCGGCCATAAGATGTACATTTATCGAAAAAGTGGAAAAAATACCAGGAAATACGAAAAATATTCTTTCGAGAATTTAAGCCTGATTTGTTGTGCATGAAAAGTTATAGTTTTTCAATTATTGCTATATTCTATTCAACATGGCGTCTTACTGTTTGCGTATTCTGCTTTCGTTCTGAAATCATGTCACATAAAAATATAATATCACGTCGATGATAAATATGAAAAGTATGTGTTCTTGTAATAAGTAATAGTTATTATACTCTTATACATAATTTTCGACTAATTATAAGCAAGAATGATGATTTAACAGTTAAAAAAATACATTCTCGACTTAGTTTCGACTGTCGTGGCTTTCGGTGTGATGTTACGTTCTCTCATTTGTTGAATTTCTAGGTTATGTAAACGTCATCTCTACAAGCTGTCATAACACCCACGTCTAACATTTTTAATTTTTATTGTGTGCATAAAAACCATGTAATATTATGTAAAAAATGTCACATTATTCTATTCAGGGGTTTGTTTCCCAGTGTCTTTAAAAAGTACAGGTTATGATCGGAGTACCATACAAAAATGAAACATCTCCTTTGTGTAATGTGATATACCAACCCGCAATCGGCTTGCGTGATGGATTATGGTCCACTTCATAGAGAAGAGGCCTGAGTCACAGCCTTGAGAACATTGTAGGCTGATTTGATGATTCATTGCGCAGATATCTTTCAGGCGATCTAACTTGATTTTGCGCATGGATATTCATTCTTTCAGTCTTTCTTTATAGTGTGGTTAGTACCTAATCTGGTGTCAGAATTTTTAGGCCGCCCATGGACGTCTGACTTGGCTTTAAATGCCGTCAAGAAATATCTCTCGGACATGCTGATTTCGTCACGACGTTTCCCTTCACCGGAGCAAGTGATAATTATACAATACGCATTATACGCAAATTAATCCGAAAAATCAGAGGTGCGTGCCTTGGGTTCGAACTCGAGACCTATGACTTGGTAGTCCGACGGTCATACCACTAGACTATCACTGCTATACATTCATTCATTGCTATTAATTCATTGTACTAGGTTAAGTTTCAAGCTTAATCTGTTCTTAATCTGTGCTTCAGGTAAGTAATATACTCCATTATTTTTGTCACGTATGCTGTATTTTCTGATAAGATAAGAAAAGCAACGTAATATTTAATAATGCCAATTTGCGCTACGTGGTTATGCCCTCGTCTGGCCGATTTAAGCCATAATCTGGCATTATCGGACACCTGGTACCTACATGCATCGGTTGTAGGCAGATATCGGTCGAAGATCTTATGAAAGTCATTGTGGAAAGAAACGTTTTGATGTTCAGATGAAGCAACTAAACATCGAAATCTTACATCGCGCAGTTAAAATTATCCGCGACTCAAGACTATATACAGGGTGTGTCGTAAATAGTGGTCCACCTTTAAGGATTCGATGTACCAGATAGTTTACTATAACCTAGTACAATTTTAACCATTACATTTTTTTTACAAAAAATTCTCTTGAATTTTCATGATATGTTAAAAATTAAAGTAAAAATAGAGAAGAACTTACTATTTCTTCAAAAGCTCTAATATTACATAAAAAACAACATGTTTCCACGATAGCTCTAGTATTCAGCAGTTATTATCAGAAATAAAAGTAAGAAAATTATGTTTTTTTTTTAAACTTCAACCGAATTTGTAACCAAAGATAGAAATTTCGTACAAAAATAGAAAAAAATAATAATAATTCAGGAACCCTTGGTTACAAATGGTTATAATTGTACTAAGTTGTAGTAAACTATCTGGTACATCGAATCCTTAACGGTGGACCACTATTTACGCCACACCCTGTAGATGAACCCGACAACAACTGTCGGGCAGTAGCCCACCAGACATAACACCCGTCTGGACGGAGGATCCTTCCTTTTCTATGGGGGATGAAGAACTTTAGACCCTGTTCTCCGTACCCCCAAACCTTCATATAAATCCAAAGGCTTGGCTTATCCTATATCCAACTCTCCAACTCTCTTGTACTCTTGACAATTTATTGGCTTCAAGATAGCGCAGTGGCTTTGCACTAGCTTGCTGTAATTTTGACCATTATTATTATTTTCTGATGGGAAAATGACCCCTCCCACTCGGGGCGGAGTGTCAGACTTTTACTGTCTAAAACCCATCCCTGTTCCATATTTTGCCCTTTGTATTCCAGGGCCGCGGTATCTCTTTCGTACAGTCCCGCAACCTAATTTTGACCCTTAGGCACGCCACTGTATGATACTGTATGACTGTGGATGTTTATATGTATATTGTGTATGTATTTACAAAACAAAAAGTATCTATGTAGTATTATCAACTATCTGGTGTCCACGACACAAGCCTCGTTGCTTAGTGTGGCACCTAGATGGCGCTGTGTGTAATGTCAAGCGATATTTATTTATTTATTTTACTGTCACAGAGAGGTCATGTTTTCCAGCAGTTGGAACTTTACAGGCTAAATACGTTTATGCTGTGTTCGTACGATCGATCCAGAAGTTGTCTGGAAGATATCGCTATCAGTGATAAGGCCGCCATTGTAGTTTGTAACCGTAGAATTAGCTATATTGTAAAAGAACAAAAATTCTAGAAGTTCACGTGTTATGAATGGCCATTACTTTATCCGTTATCGCAGACGCAAACCGGAAAACAATGCATAGAACAAATATATTTTTATTATTGTTATTTTTGTAGTCTTGTGCTCTTGTGAATGGATGATTCACTATTTTCATAAAAATAATATATCGCCATAATCAATATAAAGCAATACTATTCGACTAGAATGACACCTTAACATTATCTTGTTTACTTTGTCTATCATCGATTTATAATTGACAGTATTTTTTAAATAATTTTCCTTAATTATTGATAGGGTACACTCATTAGTTTTTGCCCGCGGCTTCGCCTGTGTGGAGGTTGGAAATTATCCCATGACAGCGTACAAATGGGATAAATAGTATTCTGTGTCCAAATCCAAGTCATGGTCTACATGATTCTGCTAAAGCAGCCATTATAAATAAATAATAGGACAATAATACAAAATTAACTGCGTCTACGACCATTTTAACGTGATTCATATTCTGTTAAACCGGCCATTTTAGGCCCTGTATATCATAAAAGAGTCATAGAATTAAAACATATATATCTCAAATTGTAGCTCATAATTAGTACTCCAATTCATACTATTCCATCAAATACCTAAGTCGCCGGAGACCAGAGGTAGGGCCAATTGAAAATGCTGCAATTTCATTATATTTTGTCGAAGGTTTGACTAGGTAAAACAGTCTTATTTTGTTTGTAAAGTAGATCATGTTGAAAACCTTGTGCTTAAGTTTGCTAAACACAGTAATGAATCTAAGCTATTGCCCATTATATTTACTTTCGCGTTACTTCACAAAGGTGAGGTACTTACGTAGCAATTGCAACCGGCGTGCGTCCATGACCTGAAGGGCTATTGCGCATCTCTGTTGACAGTTGATAGTGATGATCACTTGGCGAGTTTTGATATACAATGACCGTTCTTGTTGGTTTCAACTGACGCTACCCGTGCAGAACTGTCATTGTATATCAAAACTCGCCAAGTGATGATCACTTTGAACTGTCAACAGAGATACGCAATAGCCCTGTTGATGTATGAACGTGGATGAGGCAAAAAGGAGTATGAAGAAATCGTAGCAGGCGGAGTTCTGCCTATCCTCATGGGGAAATGGCGTTTGTTTATGTGTATGTATGTATAATTGTATACTGTCCTGAAGTGTCTTGATCTGGTGAAAAGTAGCAGCTGGCTAAAAATCGTTTTTTTTTTATTGGGGGCCTCAACTTTTCGCATAAACGGCCGCAATCTTGAACAAAATTGGTCGGACGCAGTCGTGCGACCATGCCCTTCCTGGTTTCGACGAAAAGTCGCTTCTGTGGCCAAAAGTCGTGGTCGTGTAGTGCGCGAGGTCCCGTAATCTTCAGTGAGTGATGAATCAAGCCAAGTGTGAGACGGACTCGCGCATGAAGAGTTCCGTACCATCGTAGTATGGGAACCCCCTTTAATTTTTAATATTTGATGTTATAGCGCCAACAGAAATACACATTCTGTGAAAATTTCAACTGTCTACTTATTACAGATCATGAGATACAGCTCTCTGACAGAGAGACAGACGTACGGACGGACAGCGGAGGCTTAGTGATAGGGTACCATTGGTTACACTTCGAGTACGAACCCTAAAAAACAATGTTTTTCTTTTTATAGAGTCGTAAAAGCGAACTGATATTAAGGTGAATTTAAATTTTCTTACGTTTATTGCAATTTGCAGGTCAATGACAGGTTGTATGTTGATGAAAATATGAAACACGCCAGTAACACGTATGGAGTTACAGAATTATAATCATTTAAATCAGGGATCCCCAAACTATTTTGGACAAGTGACCCCTTTTCCAAAATGAACTGTTACCTCAGACCCCCATGGCCAAATTACCTACTTTTAAGATCAACCCCCTTATTCATAATGGTCCGCTAACTTAAAACAGCTGCTACAGTGTGTTATTTTTCATTCTGACCTAAGTCAATAGAAGAAGACAGAGTGAGAATTAGCAATGCTTTAAGTTAGCAGACTATTATGAATAAGGGGGCCTATCTTTAGTTTTTTCCTATTGACACAAAATACCTAGGTACTAAGGTACCAATTGGAAAACTTTGCACTTGGTTAAGTGAGTAAAATTGACTTCATTTTCGTATCAAAATTTAACAAAATAAAAAGACCTAGAATTCAGTAAATATCAAGTTTAATTTATAACGATTATTACAAATTAGGTACTTAAAGAATTTTAAGTAGGTAGGAAATTATATTTAAAAAAGTATTAATTCGCAAAGAGAAAATAAAACATTCAGTGTGATGGATGAACCTGGTGACTATCTACCAATCTAGCTACATCCGGTTCAATATTGGTGAGTTGCAGCCTTAAATCTCCACGTTCGTTGATTTACAAACGGTTTCTTTGTTTCGTCAAAATGTTTGTTACCACACTGAAGCTTTTTTCAACTAGGTATGATGATGGAAAAGCGATAAGGTATTTTTCAGCAATGTTCCACAATGTAGGATACTGTGTTTCAATGTTGCGTTGCAACCAGAACTTCTGATAGCCTTGGTTGAACTTCTGCTTAAGCTCTTCGTCTGTGCTGATGGTAATCAACTCTTCTTGCATTATCACATTGGCTTCTTCTATGGCTGTGGTATTGTACGGATTTATTATCCATTGAGGAATTTGTAAATTTAAAAGATCCTCAAACCTCTCCGTAAAATCCTTGTGTAATGCGTCCAAGTGAGTGACATATAATAAAATGTCATCATCTTGAAGCGTTTCTGGTAATTTTGACAAATGTAGAAACTGCGAATATTCTTTTCTGCCTAAATTTTGTTTATAAAGGATTAGTTTACCCACGAAGGCCGATATTATTGATTTTGTTTTAATCAAGTTAAGATCGTCACCCTGCAGCTGCAAATTAACTTTGTTGAACATTCCAAAGATATCAGTCAAGTAATAAATATCTGTTTTACAATTGTTCAGATTTTCTTTCAAATTCGGATCTTTTTCTTGTAAAAACTCCAACACAGATTCAAAAACGGCTGAAAATCTTTCTAAGCAAGAGCCTCTTGATAGCCAGCGAACTTCAGTGTGAAGAAGTAATCGAGTAAAGACTTCGTCGTTTTCCTCACATAGCTGAGCAAATAACCGAGAGTTCAAAGAATTGCTTCGAATCTTGTTGATAGCATTTATTACATATTGTAAAGACTTATGCAATCTAGGACTCAGCTTTTTTGCTACTAAATGCTGCCTGTGAATCACGCAGTGAATGACCAGTACATCAGGCAGTTGTCGCTTTAAGTGAGCTATAAAACCACGATGACGACCAACCATAGACGGTGCACCATCAGTCGCAACAGAAACAATGTTCTTCCATGGAATAGCTTTGTCAGTAAAAAAATGTTCCACGGCCTGAAAAATTGATTCTCCTCTGGTATCAGTCTCTAAATATGTAGCAAAAAGCAGTTCTTGGCACATATTTTCATCTTTGATATATCGTACATATCCTAACAACAGAGCTTCATTGCCGGGTAATGTAGACTCGTCCAACTGGAGAGAGAATCTGTTGGTCTGTAAGAACTTGCATAAAATGTTTTCCACATCGCGTCCCATCTCGTCTATGCGTCTCTGAACGGTGTTATTGCTCAAAGGTATTCTCTTTAAAATATCATGTGCGGGTTTGTGCAATACATTGTTAAGGACCTCCGCAATGGCTGGTAAGATAAGCTGCTCTCCAATTGTGTGGGGTTTCCCCGACTTCGCTATTAGTAAAGATATATTATAGGACGCTCGTAAACCATCATCGTCTTTAATAGATGATGACGCAAACATCGATCTTATGGATGGCCTTTTGTCTAGTTTTTCTTTAAGTGCTTGAAAAAATGTCAAGGGCTTACTTTTTTTGTCAGCATGTACTCTCGATAAGTGGTCATCCATTTTTGAAGGCTTCATGGCATCGTTACTGAATACTTTTTCACATATGAGACACATCGGCAAGTGTTGATTTGATGGAGATGCAATAAATCCGAACTTCAAGTAGTCCAAACTGTATTGTCTGCATTTTTTTTTCGTGTCCGCCATCATAAAACTCTCAGTAATCCTGCAAATAAAAAAATAAGAAACTAAGTACCTAAATTAAAAACAATACCTAATAAACTGTTAAATTTACTGGTAAATTTTTACAATTGAAACAACTGAGGCAACTGCAAACTGTTGCAAACAATCTACAGATAGCTCAACTGATCACTATCACACAGTGTGCAGTGGGGCAATGCTGATGCGCTGTGCCGGATAAAAACTGTTTGGTACTTACCCTGTTAATTTTTCATAAACTGCAGATATTGTGTGGTTACGCTATTAACTCGCGTAGGGAGCTCAGCATTTTGTAAATTCTTTTTCAGTCACTTTACTTCACTTAATTTAGCTATGTAATAACTTTGTAATCTCTTGAAATAAATGAGTACTTATATGAGTTATTATCGTTCAAGCTCCAACGAATTTCAAAACGCAAATGAACTTTCAACCTAAGTGCAACCTCGTTAAATAGTAAAATATCAGGAACATGTTTGGACCTGCAACTTGATCATGAATTCGTTCGTGTTAAATCGCGCAAGCGTCAAATAGAGAGCAAGTCAAAACGCGCCTGAAAGACGTACGCTCGAACTCATTATCTTGCACAAACTTGTCCACACTGACTTGCCGAGTTTTTCATCTTGTACGAACTTGAGGCTTTATATTACTACAACAATGCTATTTCCTACATAAATATTAATTATTCTTAGTACACGTAACACAACATAAACAATACAGTACCTACCTACCTATCTTGAAAGTTTTAAATAAGAACTTGTGTTAATTTAATAGGGGTCGATTTTTAGACCTCGTCGACCCCCATAATCAGTTTTCGTTTATGTCGACCCCTAGGAAACCGATATCGACCCCAAGGGGTCGATATCGACCACTTTGGGAATCCCTGATTTAAATCATCAATACAACTCTCCAAGTTCATACGAGTATAATCCCAAAGAATGACTTTTTCATGAATTAGCTATTGAATGGGATTATATGAACTTGGACGGCTGTATTGATGATTTGAATGATTATAATTCTGTAACTCCATACCCGTTACTGGCGCAATTTATATTTTCATCAACATATAACCTGTCACTGACCTGCAAATTGCAATAAACATAAGAACTCAAAATCAAAGCATTTATTTCAATTAGACCTTAGCAGGCACTTTTGAAAGTCAGAAAAACAAAGGCGAAGCTACAGTCACAGACACAAGCCATAATAACTTGTGAAAGTACTGTAGTTGCCCATTCCAAAGCGTAGATCTCTATGGAGAAGAATGGGCAAGAAACTCCATGGACACTCTTTTCAATCAAAATATTGTTACAAGATCTTGGTTACATCATTCATGTTGAGATTATACATATATGTGAGAACGATGTAGAAAGACGTGCACATTAAGAGCGGCCAGAGTAAAAGATTATAACTATCAACAATTTAAAAACAAAGTAGTTTAAATAAACCGTGGCAGCTAAGAGATGACCAGTCCCAACTGACAGCGCCCGTTCACGAACAAGAAAATTTAAATTTCGCGGGCTACCCTTGCGCATCCACCTTAACATTTATTTTAGGCCAAATTTATAACGCCTTTGGTAACTCAGCGGCATAAATTAATGGTCCCATAAAGACGCCTAAACAATTTAAATTGGGGACCGATCTACATCATACGATATATTATTATTTTGATTTTATCTCTTATCAAATTAATTGAACGCTTACAGATAATGATAGGAGTAAAGATTGGTATCGTTTAACTGGGTAATACGATACCCCTTGGTAAGACTGGTTGTCAGAATTTCGCACCACTGACTACCTGTAACTATCAAAGACCTACCAATGACAGCCGGGACCAACGGCCTTATTTTTTTTATTTTTTTTCGGATGGGAGCGCTCCCGCTCTGGGCTGAGCAGGAGGGAGTGTCAGACTTGTACTGACTAAAACCCATCCATGTTCCTTCTTTTGCCCTTTGTGTTCCAGGGCCGCGGTATCTCTTTCGAACAGTCCCGCAACCCTGGCAGGAGGGACCAACGGCCTGACGTGCTTTCCGAGGCACGGAGGATGCACGGTTACCAATGATGGTTACCCATCCATGGACCGTCCTAGGCATTGCTTTACCTTGTAGATCAACCCGTGCTGCTGTTATTATTAAGCCAGGAGTCTAACCTAATCTGTAAGATTTTAAATTAATTAAGCGAAACTAGAATATTCTACTTACTTAATCAATGTAAGCGATATTGAATACGATAAGATATTCAAGTCGATTAAAAATAATCTAAAAAAAAATATATAGCTGAAGAAAAAATCCCGACTGCGAAAAAGATTATAGACAGGAAATTTATGAAACAAGAAAGTTGGTTAACTATAACTAATATTTCGCCTGTCTGGTTCTGCAATGAGGGCTTTCGTTTTTGAGCTCACCAGATGGCGACACTGTCGCGTAAGGTCCTGTCAATAATTCTATTTTATACTTTACAGTACCAATAACTTCATAAAAAGTATATTTTATTACGTATAACCTACATAGTGTAAACTTCAGATACATTTATTTACAATATTCTCCCTAAAATTAGCAGTAGTACTAACAAATAAGATTCTAAGTTGCTACTTAAAATCTTCAAGTCTTAATTAATCAGGAATAGCTCAATCCAGATCACAATAGTGAATATTAGTAAAAATACGTGATAAAAAAGCACGCAACGCGTGAACTTTCTATGAAATCGGACATTGCAGCGGCCTCGCGCTACACTAGCGCCTCTAGCGGCGAATTCACACGCGATAGTCCCTATTATCTGCTGTCGAAACATCTTAGCGATTTTCTACACTATCACTACAAGTATAAAACAAAGTCGCTTCACGCTGACTGTCCGTGACTGTGTATGCTTAGATCTTTAAAACTACGCAACGGATTTTGATGCGGTTTTTTTAATAGATAGTGATTCAAGAGGAAGGTTTATATGTATAACATTGCACCCGTGCGAAGCCGGGGCGGGTTGCTAGTAATATTATAAAGAGGAAAGATTTGTATGTTTTTAACGAATAAACTCAAAAACGACTGGACCGCTTTTTAACATTCTTTCACCATTAGAATGCTACATTATCCCTACATTTAATACTACAAAAATTTTAAATAATAATTGAATACTACATTACGATTAGGGGAAAATAAATGTCCGCTCGTGCGACGGGCCGCTAGTCTATACTAATATTATTAAAGAGGTAAAATTTGTTTGTAAGTTTGTATGTAGGAGGTAATCTCTGGATCTACTGAACCGATTTTGAAAATTCTTTCACTAAAAGGAAGCTGAGTGCTTTAAGCTATATTGACAACGTGCCTGTGGGATGTTTTTAGACCAAAACGTGAGCGAAGTTGCGGGCAACAGCTAGTATTTAATAATTTCCATTCCCATAAACCAATTACGCGTCAGCGTTCGAAAGAGATACCGCGGCCCTGGAACACAAAGGGCAAAGGAAGGAACATGGATGGGTTTTAGTCAGTAAAAGTCTGACACTCCCTCCTGCTCAGCCCAGAGCGGGAGGGGTTATTTGATGACTTCCCATTGGTAAAAAAAAAAATGCACCACTTCCTATCTAGCCATAGGTATATCATCGGTTACACAAATACACAGTCCGTCCCACGTTTCACTGGTCTTCCCCTGCTCTTAGTACTCCTCATACATACCACATATACCGAACAATATCCCGTGAAGTCACCTTTGCAATACCAACGACGTTATCAGCCAAATATACTATGTGAACAGATCACTCATTCATTGAGGACACAAGGGCTATATTTGATAACTTAGATATAACGAACGTTTTATAGTAATCTGCATACGTGTATGAATGTGTGTATGAACAAAGAGAAGTTTAAGGATTGTATGAGGATCGAAACACGTGACCGCCGAAGCCGTCAACCAAGCATTCTGGCGGTCGAACAAGCTATTTGGTATACACGCAGAAATATCCACAATCCTAGTACACTGACAATATTGTTTGCAATTTTATTTTATGAAGCTTATGTCATTAAGAGTCAGTCTGTTATTGAAAAAAGCTTTATTAAATCAAATTTGGAAAAGTATACGCTTCGGCATTGGATTGTGAAAATTTCCGCGTGTATACCAAATAGCTTGTTCGACCTTACATCAAACTAAGTAACTTTACGCAAAAATTATTGCTGGGAAACGACTTTTTTTTTGTAGAAATCAATGTAACGGACTCAAAACATTGTGCTGATAGTACGGGGGTCGTGGAGGTGTTTAAAATAAAAATCTTAAATTAAAAATATTTTCAAATCTTATTTTAAAAAAAAAATTGTGAAAAAGTTGGAACTTTGATCCTCAGTATACATATTATATCCGTAACTAGAAGGTTCCCAGGTATGGGTTAGAAAAAAAGTAATGATCGCAATGACGGGGAGAACAACAAGTGCCTTTCGGCTTCGTTAAGGGTCTTGTTACACCCTTTAATAATATGTAAGCACCGGAGTTTCGCGGGCCTGTGGACGGTGAGCTATGGGCTAGCTCGCCGTCCGTCCGTCTTATGACGACAGGCCGTGTCGACGGCGCGTTCGTTTTCCACGCGCGCCTGAAAGAGAGTCAGCAAACAGGAAGGGGTCCGTAAGGACCGACGCCTGCCAGGGTTGCGGGACTGTTCGAAAGAGATACCGCGGCCCTGGAACACATAGGGCAAAGGAAGGAACATGGATGGGTTTTAGTCAGTAAAAGTCTGACACTCCCTCCTGCTCAGCCCAGAGCGGGAGGGGTTATTTGATGATTTCCCATCGGTAAAAACAAAAAAAAAAAAAAGCACCGGAGTTTGGATTTGTGCCCGGTTTATGGCAATAGGCTCGCCCCATATTACATGGGACTTAGACATAACTGGTGAAATGTGTGTGTACTATGATACTTCCGGAACTAACACAGGGCCTCGCCTAATACAGGGAAATTCAGCCGTCATATTTTATTATGTAGTTGTGTTATAAATTATAATTATATGATCTAGGTACAGACGCAGCACATCAAGCTACTGCAATCTGTCAAAATCTTTAATAGGTTTTCAACTTTATCGCCAACTAGCGACCCGCCCCCGCTTCGCACGCGTGCATGTATGTTTTACATAATAATAAACCTTTCCCTTGAATCACTATATCTATTTAAAAAAAACGCATCAAAATCCGTTGCGTAGTTTTAAAGACCTAAGCATACATAGGGACAGACAGACTTTGTTTTATACTGTAGTGAAAACATTAGGAAAATTTGACAGTTTCGAATAGCTTGATGTGCTGACGTCTATACATTCCATAAGATATAAATCAGCATGTACTCATTAGGTTCCTGTTACAAGTTCATAACAGACTATTAGACGCAGTTAGCGAACAATGGTTAGTGTAAACATTTCGCGCGAAGCTGTGGGTGGCGTATAAGTATAGTTGTTTTTTTTTCGGATGTGAAATCATCAAATAGCTCCTCCCACTCTGGGCTGAGCAGGAGGGAGTGTCAGACTTTTACTGACTAAAACCCATCCATGTTCCTTCATCGCCCTTTGTGTCCCGGGGCCACGGTATTTCTTTCGAACAGTCCCGCAACCCTGGCAGGCATCGGTCCTTACGGACCCCTTCCTATTGCTGACATCTCTTTGAGGCGCGCGTGAAACACGAACGCGCCGTCGACACGGCGGCCTATCGTCATAAGACGGACGGACGGCGAACTAACCCATAGCTCACCGTCCACAAGCCCGCGATATGTATGGTAACCCGCGAAATTAAAATTTTCTAGTTTTTTTGCAATTTGCAGGTCAGTGTCAGGTTGTATGTTGATGAAAATAGGATTCGCGATCGTATCAAATATGACATATCTTTACAGAGTTATAATCATTGAAATAATCATTACAACCGTCTAAGTTCGCTTAATCCCATTGTATGACTTTTTCATGAAATAGTAATTCCCAATCATATTTTCATCAACATGCAACCTGACACTGACCAGGGGGCCTAAAATGGAAGCTTAAGGAGGAAGCGCAAGGGTAGCCCGCGAAATTTTGAATTTTCTCAGGTTTATTGCAATTTGCAGGTCAGTGTCAAGTTGTATGTTGATGAAAATATGAATCGCGCCAGTAACACGTATGGAGTTACAGAATTATAATCATTCAAATCATCAATACAGCTCTCCAAGTTCATATAATCACATTCAATAGCTATTTCATGAAAAAGTCACTTTTTGAGATTATATAAACTTGGAGGGTTGTATTGATGATTTGAATGATTATAATTCTGTAACTCCATACGTGTTACTGGCGCGATTCATATTTTCATCAACATACAACCTGACACTGACCTGCAAATTGCAATAAACGTAAGAAAATTTAAATTTCGCAGGCTACCCTTGCGCATCCACCTTAAACAGAATCATAATATGAATCACGTTAAAAATTTAAAATTCTTAAAATGGTCTCTATGGTTATAGCCACAAAGTCCATTTTAAGAGTTTTCAATTTCAATTGAATTTCGCGAACTACCCTAGCGCTTCCACCATAAAAACACATTGTTTAATATTACGCAATTTGTTGTTACGTAAAAATATTTGCTTATAGTATTCTGTCGTGCCCATTAGCAATCAGACCATTTTCTATAAATAGCGTGAATGATAACCGGTTTTATGGCTTCGCGATTGACGATAAGCATTTGGTTTCCGAAACTGACTCGTTGGTATAGAGGGCAACTGCTCAACTAACGGTTATAGGTTCGATCTCTGAGTCGGGAAATGTTTTTTTTTTCCGTAGTAACTGCTGAAAATGAAGTCCTCGGTTCGATTCACAGATCGGGCAGGTTGCTATTGGATTTTCAAATCAAGAATTTGGAGAATGGTCGATTAGTAGTTGTTTTTTTTTTTTTTATTGGTGTCTTCTGTCCCGCTGCTGGCCAAAGGCCTTCCTCATTCCTTGACTTATTATCATCATTAACATTATCCTGCCCATATCCAAATTTATTTGCGGTCGGCGCAGCATGTCTTCTTCTTCCATACTTCTCTATTACTCGTCATCTCATCAGACAGTTCCTTTCCTGCCATATCATCCTTCACACAGTCCATCCATCGTTTCTTTAGTCTTCCTCTACTCTTTTACCCATCCACAGTCGTACTCAAAACTTTCCTCACGACATTTTCCTCATTCCTCCGCATCACATGCCCAAACTACGACATCCGATAGCCGGATCCGGTAACGGTGACTTTTCAGTCACCGGCGGCGGGCCTTTCAGTTCTTATTTTATCCATTCGCGTAACACCACACATCTCCCTCAGCATTCTCATCTCAGACACATGCAAATACCTTACTCCGTGGCGGGAGTCGCATATTGTTCCCGTGATTTGCCGACATTTCATCCATACAGTGATAAATCTAAAGGGTGTAACAAGACCCTTAACGAAGCCGGAAGCCACTTGTTCTCCCCGTCATTGCGATCATTTTTTTGTTCTAGACCATACCTGGGAACCTTCTAGTTACGGAGATATTGGGGGTGAAAATTTTTACTTTGAACCCCTCCACGACCCCCGTACTATTCAATGCATCCGTCAGCACAATGTTTTGAGTGCGTTACATTGAGTCCTAGCGTAAAACGTGATTTTTCACCCCAAAAAAAAGTCGTTTCCCAGCAATAATTTTTGCGTAAAGTTACTTAGTTTGATGTACAGAATGCTTGGTTGTACGGCTTCGTGAAGGGTCTTGTTACACCCTGTACCTATGCATAACACTACGATCTACTTCGCCATCGCTTTGCACGAGTTTGCACATTCCTTGACTTACATAACTATGAGGTGAATCGTTCTTATTAGAAACTCGAATCAGCTGGGTGTTGATCCATAAACAAAAACATACAAAAACAGTACCACCTGTTATCTATAATTCTGAAAAATTACTAATACATTTTATTTTTTTAGCATGAAATACCTAATTAGGTACATACTTTTATCGTAATTCTGTATGAGTAATGTTTTCTAATATTATTACTATTCAAAATGACACAGGTGTTTTTATGGAGAAAAATATTATAATTTTATAAGGTAAAAAAAACAAAAAATCGAGGGTTAAGCTAGTGTAGATTCAAAGAATGGCCGTGCTAGTGTAGATTCAAAGAGTGGCCGTACTAGGCCTGCAACTATATGGGCATTATAAACAGGTGGTTCCAAATACTTTTAAAACCGACCTGAACTGGCCCTTTTTCGACCATATAATTCATTTTTGGCCAACCACCTGGCCCTGGTCACGACATAGGTCGCAAAACAACCGAATTCGGTCGCAAAGCCATAAACGATGCGGATTTAAGGTGGACGTAAACCGGTAGTGACCCGCCGGTATCGGCTTCCACCTTAAATCCGTATCGTTATGACTTTGTGACCGAATTCGGTTGCTTTGCGATCGCTATCTATGTCAAGACTGCAGGGCCCGGGCACTTTTCCTGTTGACAGTGAAGCTGACGAATTAAAGAAGCACTGTAATTCGTTTCGCCTTTTGATACTTGTACATATGTTTTATTATTTTAAGTCTATTTATCGGATGTAAAAAACATACTGATTAATCAGTTTAAAACAAAACATTTACGTTTCTATTCTGTTTTTCTTTTATGATTCCAAAAATGTGTTCCATTTCGCAACAAAATGTTCATTACGGAGAAAATAATTTACAGTAAAAATCCGAAATTATTGTAATGTGTTATGAGCTCATGATTTAAATTGACTCAATAGATTACAGGAATGAGGAGTCATAGTTTTTATCAACTCTGTAATATTTATTCACGGTTATTATAAGCAGATTAAGGGAATATTATCATTTGATATAATAAACTGAAAACAGTAAATATTTCAAGATAGTATAATGGATTTATTTTATATTCATCCATCTGCAATGAATAACAATTTGCCTGACAATAGTCAGGTACGTACTTCATAGTACTCAGAACCGATAACAAATTCATATTTCATATTAAAATTTTACATCAAACATGTTCTTATATTTGTATGCCGTTCTACAAAACATGAATGATCACAAAACTTTATTTAAGACCTTAATGTACAGACATATGCACAACAAGCGACTACAATCTGTCAAATTTCTTTAATAGAGTTACAACTTTATCGCTAAAGCATTAGGCTCAAGGTTCATTGGGAAAACTTGAAAATTTTGGGTAGCTTCAGCTGGCGTCTGTACCATGTTTTTACACAAATACATTTTGTTCTATTCTGCCAGCTTGTATGTATGACCAGATGTATGAATGTGGACGAAGCAAAAGGAATATGTAAGGATCATAGCAGATAGCATTCCGTATCTTCTGTGTACTCCCATGAGAAAAGACATATGTAAGGAAGGTACTGGACGCTCTTAATGTGCACGTCTTTCTACATCATTCTCTCATATATATATGTATAATCTCAACATTAATGATATAACCAAGATCTTGTAACAATATTTTGATTGAAAAGAGTGTCCATGGAGTTTCTTGCCCATTCTTCTCCATAGACATCTACGCTTTGGAATGGGCAACTACAGTACTTTCATAAATTATTATGCCTTGTGTCTGTGACTGTAGCTTCGCCTTTGTTTTTCTGACATTCAAAAGTGCCTGTTATGGTCTAATTGAAATAAGTGCTTTGAGTTTTGGGTATATTATTTAACTAGCTGTTGCCTACGACCTCAGTACGCGTGACAAATCTAAAAATACAATATTTCCCCATTTTTGCAACATTTTTCATTGATGGTCCACTCCTCTTGGTCGTAGCGGGATGTTATATAGCCTTCCTTGATAAATCTGGGCTATCAAATGCTTAAATATTTTTTAAATTCGAACCAGTTGTTCCTGAGATTAGCAAGTTCAACCACGTTTGTGTTTACAAAAAAGCTTTATAATATTAGTATAGATTTGAATGAAAAACTTCAATCATACTCTTTAATTAACCACCCACTATGAAAATAGTATGCAAATTACGATGTTAATATTGAGCCATCATGTTAATGTAAATTGCTGCACTTAACATACAATACTTTGGCACGGGCCTGCAGTTATAATTAGACAACATAACGACTTCAGTGGTCTAATGGTGGCTAGCACAACTCCTGGGTATGAAGTCATGGGTTCAACACTCAGGTCAGTTCAAGTGTTATTGGGCTTTTCAATTTCTATGTGTGGGGGATAGTAAAATGATGTACTGAATATGTGGTAACTGCTTTAGCATGGTGTCTCTTCCATCCTGTATATATATTCCCAACCTTAGAAGAGAAGGATGGCAAATAAAATGGTTTTTAAAATGTAATATTTAATTCTATCAGATTTTAAAGACTGTCAGTTGTCAAATGGTAAGAATAAAAGGTTGAGTTTAATCAATACACAGCAAAAACAAAAATATAATTTTCCTCATTATTTCAGTGTCAGTATACTATGTTTTGTTCATAAGTTCAGGGTCACAAAGATTGATTAAAAAAAACCTATTTATGAATAATTTCCACCGTAAAGCAGCATTATTTTATGCATTTACATCATAATACAGTAAGTACCAGCATGAATTACTCAATAGAATCGTTTTTTTTATTATGGCTTCTAATATCGGAAATAATGAAGTTTTAACTAAAAGAACCTAGTTATGTACCAGCTTGAAGTTTTCTCTTTTCAAACAATAAATGAAGCAACATATTATCGGCTTTCTAGGAAGAAACTTAACGGTCAAATTGTTTCAGGAAATCTGTTGTCAACCGAAAACTAGCATTGACCGAGGTGACCTCGCTTTTTTTTTCAAATTAGACCAATGGAACAAATTTCGCTTCAGCCAAAATCTAGTGAGCCGTTTAATATTACATGTACGTTCGGTCAATTGGTTTCTATATGTGAAACGTGACGTAATAACGTACCTAGGATTATTTTCCGGCGACTTGCATGAGGCTCCTCCGTATAAACCCACTCAAAATCAGTTCTGGATACCCTAGCTCCCATGTTTGAAACACTTATACTACAGTTATTTCTAAAACACTTGTAGAACTTCACACCGCGGACGGTTAATAAAAGATACAGATGACGCGATTACACGAAATAAAACTTGTGGAAAAAATAATAATTTAACAAGCGCGAAACGACAGCTTTCTATCGCCGCGGTTGATTGATTGAATTGAATATTGAACTGAAAACGAACGAAATTGGAATTCAGTCAGTCATTCAACGCCTCATGACATGACTGACGTGAACAAGTGAATGAATGACAATGAGTCACTAGGGCGCGGGCGGGACCACGGACCTCGGCAGAGAGATTTCTTGGACGCGAGGAGTATACGAAAAGACAAACGATAAACAAAATGATATGAAAGAGTAGGTCTACTCTTATATATAGAGGAGACGGATTTATGAGGACAAATTATTAAATTATGATTACCAGTACCTATTTGTATTCTTATATAAGGCAATAAATAGAATGGTCGTGAATATCAGAAGATACAGCCGTAGTCATTTTATTTTGCCATTGAGATAGGTCTTCGTATGCTGTTAAGATATTCGAGCTAGTTATTAGGGACTAGAGAGGCTTTTATAAATGTAACGAAGACTGAAATTATAACCATGGTGGTGCTCCCATATGCGCCTACTCAATTTCTGATGCGGTCTAAAATGTTAATTGCGTTTCATTTTTATTAGGCACTTTAGTCATACATTGTATAAGTTGATAATATTTGCTAATTTACGATCTTAAGATTTTATATGAATTCTCTTTTCGGTTAGTTGCCGAGTATGTTGTAAAGGTAAACTTTTACACACATTATCAGGACCGTGCTCGGGACGTACATCAGGGATGTTACCATGCCCCAGGGCTATTGAAAGAAAGACAAAATATTTATTTGACGCAGGGACATGACGTGCATCATACAAAGTGACAAAAACAATACAAAACATGTGCTGCAAAGGGACAGGCTGGATCTGATTGGTATCGTTAATTAAGGGCAGATTTTGAACTACAGGCTCAGCCCGCGGGCTGGCTCGAGCAAGAGTCGCGGAGGGCATGGATCGGGATGTCGCGACTTGCCTTGACGGCGAGGACGGAATGAAAACGTTTAGGTAATAGAGAGTAAAGCATATAATGCCTCTAATAAAAGTAAGCAAAGACAGACATTTATTCGTAAGATAGATACGGTAGGCACAAAGTTGTTATAAAAAATAGCATGGTTCAGGACATATCTGCCGCTAGACGCGGCACACGAATATTAGATACAAATACATACATGGCCTTGACCTTAACCTTGCAAAATGCGAACTTTATTTAACGGACTGTACCAACAGACAACTTACTATTCCTAAATTTAACGCAATAACATCAAAATTATTGAAAAAAGTTCTCTTCGTCTCCTTGGGTCTCCAATCTTCGAGATTTCCTTTCCCGATTTTATCGAGGAAAAAATTCAAAATTTCAATGACATTTCGGAAAGATTACTCCAAATTAATATGCATTCGGCCATCACCATAATCCGTTATTGCTGTTTCGGCCCAAAATTAACTTATTTTCTACGTGCTTCCCCTTTATAATAATAATTATCTTTATTTCAGACATATGTCCATACACTATTACAAAGAAAGCGTTAGTAGGGTTGTTAGTAAACACAAAAAAGAAAATAAGCAAAATAAAAATAAAAAAGGTGTTAGTAATTTGTTAATAAACAAAACAATCTATTTCTTATTTCTGTGCAGGTGTACACTTGCCCAGTACACAGTAAATGGACTATCAATTTTGCACGCTAACGCCCTGAGGACAGTGTTGGTGCTACCACGGACCCTGCTCATCATCGATGCAGTTCTTTTCCTGATGATGGAGAAGAAGTCATCAATGTAAGCATCCGCAAACATTGCGGAAGCACTGCAGTACCTAGGTTTCCTCAACACTGCCCTCAGCGCGTCATTGTACTGAACACGCAGAGCGTTGTAAGCCCGCCGCGTAAAGCTGATCCACAGACTGCACGTGTAAAAAGACTGACAGAAGGCTCTAAAAAGTGACAGTCTTACATCTGTGGTACATCGTGCAAATCTGCGGGCCAACATATTGCAGCGGACTGCCAACGCTCTCCTTTCCCTCTCCAGGTCTTCATCGTCCTGTAGCCGATCCGTCAGCATGTGACCCAAATATTTTATTTTAGACACCCTCTCAAGTACCGACCCACTGATCTTTATTGGGGGCACATTCGAGGGGGCCTTGTTCCCTGCTTTGTATATCATGAGAACACTCTTACTCGCATTATATTTGAGTCCATGTGACAGGGCATATGATTCACAAATAAACAGAAGTCTCCTGAGCGCACTCACTGACGGGCTCAGCAGAACCATGTCGTCCGCATAACTAATATTGTTGATCATTGTTCCGTCTATTGAGCATCCGACCATGGATCCGCTGAGCCTGCCAATCAGCTGGTTAACAAATAGGTTAAACAAACTCGGGGAGGTCAACCCGCCCTGCCTAACACCGCACTTCAAGTAATATTCCTGACTCTGCGTGTTGACCCATCTGACAGCATTCTTTTGATTACTGTACCAATATTTGAGGAGAGATACCAGTTCCCTCGGCACAGTGGTCTCTTCAAGCAATTTATGCCAAAGTACATCATAAGACACCAGGTCGAAGGCCCTTGAAAGATCAAGAAAACACGCATATATTGGTGTCTTCCTGTCAGTATAGTACCTTACAGTTTGTTTCAGACACATAATTGCCATTTCCGTTGACAGGTTGGGTCTGAAACCAAACTGCAGGTCATGTATCTGCAGGTGTTCGCTCAGTTGCGCGTTCATGAGACTGTCAAGGACCTTCGCCATAGTTGTGGCCAATGATATAGGGCGGTAATTATGCTTGTCAGATGGATCCCCGGTTTTATTCTTTATAATTGGAACCACTACTGTTTTCATCATATCATCCGGAATAAAGGAATGTCCTATACAAAAATTAAACAATAAACTCAGGACTCTGGGCAAGTGTACACCTGCATATCGCAAATGTTCTATACTTATTCCGTCATGACCAGGTGACTTTCCACGCTTCATCTTTCTTATTCATCTTTATGGAAGCACACTCATCTTTTGGACCAAATGGATCAAATTATCAGAAATACTTTATCATCCATTTTAAATGTGGCCTTGGACGATCGAGCTTGGACACAAGCTACTCTTCCCATTCGTATGGGAGGACTCGGCGTCCGCAAAATTTCTAGTATTAGTTTACCGGCTTTTATATCCTCGGTCCACGGCACTGAGGAATAATGAGGAATATCCTGGCTTCCACACTGATTGATTTTGATGTGCCGTGCTTCTCCGAGGCTATCAATGCCTGGAAACTCGCTTGCCCAAATTCTGAAGAACCCGACCATCCATTTTCCCAGAGACGGTGGGACGAGCCGCTCTGCAGAGTAGTTCAGAACAATTTACTGAACACGTCTGCTACTACTGCTGAGCGCGCTCGTCTGCTGGCTGTGGGTGAGTGGGAGTCGGGTCTTTGGCTTAACGCACTACCGTCGTCGAACACAGGTACGTTGATCGACGACACTACTTTCCGCCTCGCTGCTTCTCTGCGCCTAGGTGCCGCATTATGTTCTCCTCATCGTTGTCACTGTGGTGAAGTTGTCAACAGCCTCGGACATCACGGCCTGTCATGCAGCCGAAGTGCGGGCCGTTTTGCACGGCACGCCAATTTAAATGACATCATCCGACGAGCTCTTGTCACCGTCGGCGTTCCAGCTATATTAGAACCCAATGGCTTGGCACGCGACGATGGCAAGAGACCGGACGGGATGTCTTTGTTTCCATGGAAGATGGGTAGGCCTTTAGTGTGGGACGCAACATGTGTCGATACTCTTGCGCCATCCCATCTTCCTAGCTCATCGTGCTGTGCTGGGGCTGCCGCTGCGGCTGCAGAGAACCTCAAGCGGCGTAAATATAGTAACCTCATTGGTAACTATATTTTCGAGCCGTTTGGGGTTGAAACTCTAGGACCGTGGGGTCCGAGCGCTCACAGCCTTTTCAAGGATATTTCTAAGCGTTTAGTTGACACTTCCCGTGACCCAAGGGCTGGCTTTTACCTTGGTCAAAGGCTTAGCGTTGCCATACAACGTGGCAACGCCGCCAGTCTCTTGGGCACATTACCAGTTGACAGCGTTGAGGAGGAGTTTTTGACGCCATTTTTTAAGTTTGTTGCTAGGTTATTTACTTTAGGTTATTTTAATTAATAAATGTAATACTTGATTAGTGTAAATAAATAAATAAATACATACATTACATTAGTTACACTTGATAATACATACTAAAATATTATCACTTAAATACCTAATCTAACATAAATAGATACATAAATTCTAATAAAACAAAACAACAAAAAACAAAACTAAATGTGCAATCTCTTTTGGACGGGTTAAATTTCCTCATTCAATGCAATAAGTTTAGATCGTATCATATAATGAAATAAAAACTGATAATAATGTAACGAGCATATTTATGTGATTTAGTAGAATACTTGACTATTGACATGTTGATTTCAAGGACAACCGATTAATCGACTAAAACGTTATGCGACTCTATCTTGTCATTGGACACAGCAACTCGACGAACTCGACTCTCTCGCATCCATAAACAAAATAAAGTCTTTCTAAAGTTAGTAATTGAACATGGCGGTTGGTAAAAATAAAGGCCTCTCGAAAGGCGGTAAAAAGGGTGTTAAGAAGAAGATGTAAGTCTCCAATAAACCTCAAATCTATCAAACAATGTAATCATCTTTCGGTTAAACCTTACATCAAACCTGTGATAAATGTGATGTCGCGAATATTTTCGGATAGAAGTTCCATGTCTCGTGTCAAGATGTTTTCTCAATACAACTAAGTTTTATCAGTGATTTGCTTGTTCCAGTGTGTTGCTATCGTTATTTCTCGTGATCTAAAGAAAATGGCATGCAGTAATATATAATATTTTCATAGTGTGGTGAGTTTTTTTGGTTATACTTTTGAGGTTATGTTAAATTGTTGTACATTTTCAGTGTCGATCCCTTCACCCGTAAAGACTGGTACGATGTCAAGGCACCGTCCATGTTCACCAAGAGACAAGTGGGAACCACCCTTGTCAACCGTACTCAGGTATGTGAACTCTTCAAACCTCTGACCTAGGCTATGTAAGTTCATGTCTTGGCCTGGCTACTACCGGCAAGTGTATCTTTGTCTATACTTGTTTAGTCGGTAAAATGAGGATTATTTTACTGAAATTTTCACGAATTGTAAAAATTAAATACCACATGTCCAGTGGTATTTCACAGGTTTTTTAAGTCCTGCCATTATTCGAACCTAACCTATGTACCAGATAACGTGACTAACGTGTGTATTTTTCATATATGTTTTCATGAAAGCATTAAATCCATGTGGTTAAATTCATAATTTAATTTTCAATAGCCACTCCCTTATCTTTTTAAAAAGTAAGAAATTCTTTTGTTATTGTTTCCAACTAGCAAACATGTGGTATTTTAATTTCTAAGTTTTTCAAAAAACTTGATTCATCAAATGATTGGAAGAATCAAGCAATTTTATGATGTACCTATATTGGGCCGTAAAACTTCAATAACATCAGCTAGTACAATATTAGCCGGTTTGTTTGCCAATACATGAACTTTATAAAGTAATTATGCATTGCAAACTTTTAGTAAAATCTCTTTGGGCACACCTTCATTATCAACCAAATAATGCTTACCAATTCCAATGCTTACGTTTGCCGGTGAAGAGTTATCTCGAAAAAGTTTGCATTGTTACTCAGCTCTTAATTTTATCTTAAATGATGATCCACCTAGCTCGCAATGATAAATATCTGATGAAAACTTATGTTCCCTTTTGATTTACTTCTGAAATTTCTTTAAAATTAATAGCTTAAAAATGTTTTGTTGTTGTTTTACTAAAAAGTTGTCTAATTTGGTTTTAGGGCACCAAAATTGCCTCTGAAGGATTGAAGGGCCGTGTGTTTGAAGTTTCGCTGGCCGATCTTCAAGCTGATACTGATGCTGAAAGGTGTGTATTTCATTGTTTAAAGTCCATCTTTGATCCTGTGAGTAGTTGTGATTGGTTGAGGAAAATCACACATGTTATGTGTAGTGTCATTGGTTTAAATAACAACAACCAGTCATATCAGTTTTAAGTGTCTTCTGAAAGTAGACGAGAATGTTTATTGCAGTCCAGCTATATGAAGGAACACCATATGGTCTTCATATCGTTTTTGTCTGCAGAAAGAATATGCTACCGCACTGAAACGCCCCTGTATTCATATACTTTGGTACCTTGTGTCGTTGCTACAAATGTTTACAAACTTATTTTTCAAAACAACTATGTAAAAACTAAAAGTGTGGCAGATTAACCATGAGTTTGATTCCCAGGTATAAAATGTACTATCAGTCAACAAGAAATATGTAGAAACAGTATATAGTACCTAGTAGCAACTTTCAGCTTTCTAGGGCATTGTTATGTATACTCGTATAACATTATCTGTCCATATCTCAAAAACATGTTAATTCTGACCACTAACTGTAATCAAACACAAATAGGTATCTAAACAAATCTAACATCAACTTTGTCATTAGGTCTTTCCGCAAGTTCCGTCTGATCGCTGAAGATGTTCAGGGTCGCAATGTGCTCTGCAACTTCCATGGTATGGACCTCACCACTGACAAGCTCAGGTTTGTACTATTTTCATTTGTTTATCCATTAATTTTGCCCATATAAATGTCAGAAATTAACCTACAGGAATATTGTACATGGATGAAAGGTACTATGTTTGGACTTGTCTGATTTACTCAGTAGCTTTACTTTGGCTAGTTAGGCACTATCTACTATAAATAATACCTAGTACAGAATGTATAGGAAATCTTTTTAAGAAACATTGACAGAACCTTATTTATCTGAACACTGTTGGTGCATTAGTCAAACTATTTGAATGCACGATTTTTCTAAAAATTATGTAATTTGAAGGTTTTATGTAATCTATACTAATATTATAAAGAGGTATTTGTCGTACGTTTGTATGTAGGGTGTAACCTCCGGATCTACTGAACCGATTTTGAAAATGCTTTCACTAATAGGAAGCTACAATATCCCGAGTGCCCATAGGCTATATTTACAACGTGCCCTTGGGATAATCTCCGACCAAAACGCGAGCGAAGCCGCGGGCAACAGCTAGTTTGAAATAAAGTATAAACAAGTTTTATTGCAGTCCAGCTATATGAAGGAATACCATATGGTCTTCATATCGTTTTTGTCTGCAGAAAGTATATGCTGCCGCACTGAAACGCCTCTGTATTCATATACTCTGGTACCTTGTGTCGTTGCTACAAACAAATTCATAGAATTATTGGTATAGTACTGTTTGAGCTTGATGTCCTAGGTTAGGTCCGGCTCAAGCTCGGTCTTTCAATTTTAACTGTTTGTTCCCAGTCGAAAACTGGCCGAACACCCGCGCGGTATTCCGACAGAAATTCACTCGCGTCGATTGTGTGAACTTCTATGGAGGTGTTCAAACTGTTGAGTTGCGCAGTTTCCAAATCGCTAATACGTATAGTCTAGTATAATTTTATGATAATTCAACAATAGTTTCTCAACAATCCCTTATTTTTAAACAGATGGATGGTCAAGAAATGGCAGACCCTCGTCGAGGCCAACATTGACGTGAAGACCACAGACGGCTACCTGCTCCGTGTGTTCTGCATCGGATTCACCAACAAGGACTCGCTCAGCCAGCGCAAGACCTGCTATGCCCAGCACACCCAGGTAGGCTGATTATACTTTTGCTTAAATATCAGCAGCACAATTATTAGACTGTATAAGCACTAAGCAGATGGACTATTTGCCCGCCAGACAGAAATGAACACTGATAGGAATCCCGTCCAATGGTTGCTGTTTATCATCAACTAGCTCAGTGGCATGCAACAATACTGCTAGCCCATAATAATATCATGAATCTATACAAATATTATAAAGGTAAAGTTTGTGAGGTTAGGTTAGGTTACCAGATGAATATGTTTGCGGGAGAACAGAATCCGGTAAATATATTGTTACCGAGTCATTGTTATCTATACTAATATTATAAAGAGGTAAAATTTGTTTGTATGGGGCTAATCTCTGGAACTACAGAACCGATTTTGAAAATTCTTTCACTAATAGGAAGCTACATTATCCCCGAGTGCCATTGACTATATTTACAACGTGCCCGTGGGATAATTTCCGACCAAAACTTAAGCGAAGCCACGGGCAACAGCTAGTAGGCTATAAGGGCAATCAAAACTTTTAGGCTGTTATGTAAGTACCGCTTACCCGCGATCTTCGTCCACGTGAAATTATTATTAAAATATAACTTCCCAATTTGAATGGGATTTTGTTAACAATTTAAAGGGTTATAATTTTTTTGCATGGAACTCTAATCTAATCCTTTTTCTAAAATAAAAGTATCCCAAGTTACCTTAATTAACCCATACAACATCAGCTATCTGCATGTAAAACAGAGACAGGTGGACAGACAAAACCAAACTTTTTTTCATATGCATTCAGTATATAGCTGTCATTTTGAAATTACTAACTAACAGACACATCAATTTTATTGAGTTGTTGCAAATTGTCTATCGCCTGCTCAGTGCTTTAGAACATATCGCAGATTGCATTATAAAGAGCAACGGTCTTGCTCTTTGTAACTGTAGGACTGTACTGCGTACATCATCATTGTTAGAGTGCATCATCACGAACGCGGCTCTCGGTTTTCTGTTGGCTTTTCGTGGTTTTGGTACATACACCCTACTAATAAAATGTTTCGACAACAACTGCGACCTGAGGTTTCTCTCAATGAGAGGGAAGGGAGTGGGCTGTAATCAGGCACATGGGCTAAGTGTTTTGGTAAAAAATCAAAATCAAATATTTTTATTTCACATAGGCCTAGATGGGCATTTATAAAACGTCGACAAAAAGGTGCAAGGTTCGGGTTGGTCGTTTCCTATGGAGAAGAACCGGCATGAAACTCCATGGTTACTCTTTCCAAATCATTTGGTGTAACAATATTACCATGTTACAGCATTAGTACTTAAGTATGGAGGGACAGCATAGGCCTGACAATAGGTCGTTGCTTACTACACTAAAAATGTAAAACAAGATAAAAAGTGGAATCTACAAAGCCCACAATGTTCACACATTCACAAACATTCGATAAAAAACAATCTATACAAAGGTAAGAAAATATTGTAAAATAGTAAATTAAACAATTGACACAAATATTGTCATCAGTGCAGTGCTGTAACTATTCTGAGCAATAGATGTCATATGTCTGGATTGGAATTGCAATGGCTCACCACCCATTTCCTCTGACAAGAGAGGACGGGTGTGTCCTTGCAGTGGAAACTTCATAGGCTGATTATGCATTTAAAATGTATTAGTATTTTTGCAAAACAGAACAGCCAAATGTTTTTCCACCTGTGTCCTGCCCTGCCTATCCTGTCCTCACTGAGGTATGAGTCCCAGCAGTTGGAAAACAGTTTGATCATGTTATCAAATACCTTATATCTCACCTTCTCTTCACCAGGTCAGAGCCATCCGCAAAAAGATGTGCGAGATCATCACCCGTGACGTAACCAACTCTGAGCTCCGTGAGGTTGTCAACAAGCTGATCCCTGACTCCATTGCTAAGGACATCGAGAAGGCGTGCCATGGCATCTACCCGCTTAGGGATGTCTGCATTAGGAAGGTATGTAAAGGCTATTTTTGTTTGATATATTTGTTAATTGGTTGGGTTGATGATAAGTCTCAGTTAAATGGAGGTATTGTTAAAGGATTGCCCTACAAGCCAGTTCAGTTAGTCAGTCAGGCCATTCTCTGGACCCGAAGAATGCATGATGAAAGTTTGGAATTCATTGAAGTGACTTTCAAACCCATTACTCTTATAAATTATTGTAGCGCTCTACAAAAAGTACTACAGCAACATAGTACAAACAGTAAAGTACTAGGACTCAAGTAAGACAAAAAGTACTATGTCATAAATGAAGAACTAGCATCAAATTCCTAAATCACACAGTTTAATTCACTGCGTTCAAAGGCTATCTTCTCTGCTCTCCTGATCGCGTTGTTTTATTGGTCAAATCCTCGAAAAGTTATCCGCAACTTGAGACTAATTATAGAAAAACCCGTCAACAGTTGGGCAGTAGCCCACCACACACAACACCCGTCTGGTCGGAGTATCCTCCCTTTTCAATGGGGGATGAAGATCTTGACACCCTGTTCTTCATATTATAAAATCCCTCTTAAATCTAATCTTAAATCTAAATTATCCCTAAATGATATATGGTGAACATTATCTGTTAAAATCGAAAGCAGTTGTACAGGGAGGTCCCAAGCACTATTTCTAGTATGACCACCTCTTTTGAAGGTTCATTTATACTAATATTATAAAGAGGTAAAGTTTGTGAGGTTGTAGGGTGTTACCTCTGGATGTACTGAACCGACGTTGAAAAGGTCTTTACTAATAGGAAGCTACATTGTGCTAGAGTGCCATAGGATATATTTACAACGTGCCCTTGGGATAATTTCCGACCAAACCGCGAGTGAAACCGCGGGCATCAGCTAGTTATTTATACTGAAACAATGATTTGTTTTCTGAATTAACAATTGTTTTAAGACTTATCAACAACCGAACCAATCCAAAAAACATTTAAAATGATGATCCACCTAGCTCGCAATGATACACACCTGATGAAAACTCTTGTTCCCTTTTGATTTTTGTCTGAAACAAACCCCATACAAACTTCATACCTATTCTGTCAGTATTCATCTACTGACCAACATCTCTTCAAATCCAGGTCAAGGTTCTCAAGAGGCCGCGTTTCGAGATCTCCAAGCTTATGGAACTCCACGGCGAGGGCGGTGGTGGCAAGAGGGGCGAGGCCGGCGACAAGTCGGAGCGCCCTGAAGGCTACGAACCTCCCGTTCAAGAGAGCGTTTAAGTTAATATACATTAAAAACTGATACTTTTGTTTTTATTTACTTTTTCTGTGGTAAAAAGAGATTATTGAGCACGTTTTTTAAAGGTGAGCATTACTTTTTATTCGTTTTTTTCTTATGGCCTGCTTGTACTACAAATAACTAAAAACGTTAAGCTTGATTATTTGAAACACCGTTTTGTTACTCACCGTCACTTCTAAAAATGCATAAATACAGCAATAGAGCGTTTTGTCAAGTGTTAAAATGTATTTAGTGATCTGTGTTGCAAGAAGGCCTGTTTGTGTTTTTGGTTGAGGTAGTGATAACAATTTTGCGGTACTTTACTTGTTAATTACATTTTCCGGTATTTTTCTTGTCAATTTATCAGTTAATTCTATAAAAAACATTAGGCATTGCCTCAACCAATTGATTTTGTTTACCATGATGATCCACCTAGCTCGCAATGATACACACCTGATGAAAACTCTTGTTCCCTTTTGATTTTTGTCTGAAACCGTTTCTTTGGTAAATACACACCATTTTTATGTAATCGCCAATTGAACCGAACCTTTGGTTTTACAGGACAAATCTGAAGCAGAGAAAGTTGAAGCTTCGACAACCATGGACCTACTTACAAGAGCAGTGTTGAAAGATATCTGATTTTTTTAATGAATATACGTCATAAATGAACAATCTCTTTTATTTTAAATGCCTTTCCCTTACACACATTTATTTTATCACTACTGGTTCGACATCATGAAGGAAAATATCAACCCGCGCTGGGCCCGCGTGGTGCACTATGGCTGAACCTCAGTTGTAGGCATGTGCGTTATTTCACGTCACTAGATACAATAACTAGTTACGCGGCATGTAACCGAATCACTAGTTTCGAATCTAGTTATAAGTAGTGATTTTTGTAATTGCGTTATTTCAGTTATCTGTGATTGTTGGGTGTGAGTAGCTGAGTAGTCGTTACGTTATTCGAGCGATCGAGAATAGAGTAAACTGTCGGTAGTGTCGGTTGGTCGACTGGTTGATCATAGGTTCATAGTAAACACTAATAATTCGTCATAAATACATTTAATGCAGTCAGCCCTAAGCCTGAGTAAAGTATGAAGGGAAGTTAATTTATTGATTTAACAGTATAGCTACATACACTTAAGTAGATGTGATTTAATTTATTTTCGTTTCATGTGTAACTGTATAGTTGGTGGAGGTATTTATACTAACAATCACAGTAGGTAGCTGAATAAAAGTAACTAGTTACAAAAATCACCAGTTTTGAAACAGGTGACGCCAACCAAGTAACTGGTTTCGTTTCGTTTCTTGAAAATGACGTAACGAACCACCTCTACTCAGTTGACAGCACGGAATCTCACTTCCACGCGCCTATCCTTTTCTATCGGTCAGAACCGTCAGTTGTTACCTTCTGGCCACAGCCAAGCGCGGCGCGGATCGCGGCGCGGCGTGCGGCGCGGCAAGCGGTGATCGGCGAAAACAAATGGTAGACAATGTATGAAGTAAGCCACAGCTACCGGCGGCGCGAATTGCGGCGCGACCTGCGGCGCGGTGAGCGCCGCGCGGCACGCGGCGGCGACGGGCTGCGCGGTGTGCGATTGAAACAAATGTACTAGCGAGTACCGAGGAGGCCACAGCTCAGAGCGGCGGCAGCGGTGGACGTACTCAACAGCGCACGATCGAAACAAATAATTTTGTTTTTATCGGGCGTTGAGGTTATAAAAATAATGGATTCTGAACTGAATTTATTAGTTAAATACTGAGTAGATCAGGGGGCCTAAAATGGAAGCTTTATCAGAATCATAATATGAATCACGTTAAAAATTTAAAATTCTTAAAATGGCCTTTATGGTTATAACTACAAAGTCCATTTTAAGAGTTTTAAATTTTTAACGTGATTCGTATTATGATTCTGATAAAGTGGTCATTTTAGGCCCCAGTAATATGGATTATTATTAGTTATTATTAGTAATATGGATTAAGTATTTAGAGAACGGCTAACTATTAAAATGGCCCTATCGAAAGTGGCACGGTATTTAAATTGTTGTTTTATTTCGTCCCACAATTTTTTATAACATGTTTTGATATCCTTAATACTGGGGGCCTAAAATGGCCACTTTATCAGAATCATAATACGCATCACGTTAAAAATTTAAAACTCTTAAAATGGACTTTGTGGTCATAACCATAAAGACCATTTTAAGAATTTCAAATTTTTAACGTGATTCATATTATTATGATTCTGATAAAGCTTCCATTTTAGGCCCCCTATAAATTGTTCAGTATCCATTATTTATACAAGCTCAACGCCCGATAAAAACAAAATTATTTGTTTCGATCGTGCGATGTTGAATACGTCCACCGCTGCCGCCGCGCGCGCCGCTCTGAGCTGTGGCTTCCTCGATACTCGCTAGTACATTTGTTTCAATCGCACACCGCGCAGCCCGTCGCCGCCGCGTGCCGCGCGGCGCTCACCGCGCCGCAGGTCGCGCCGCAATTCGCGCCGCCGGTAGCTGTGGCTTACGTCCTGGCCACAGCTACCGGCGGCGCGGTGCGCGGTGCGGCGGGCGGCGCGGCGGGCGGCGCGACTTGCGGTGGTAAGCCACAGCTCGACTAGCTGCGACCGCGGCGGCGTCAGCGGTGGACGTATTTAGAGAACGGCTAACTATTAAAATTACCCTATCAAAAGTGGCACGGTATTCTAATTGCTGTTATATTTCGTCCCACAATTTTTGATTACATGTTTTGATATCCATATTACTGATCTACTCAGTATTTCACTAATAAATTTATTTATTTATTTATTTACTATCTCTAAACATACAAATATCCTTACAGGCTAGACCCAATGCGATATTGTAGCACACTTAAAATTTAAATAGTTCAACTATTTTTAACATAGCAAATTCTATATGTAGCTGTTCTTGTAAATTCACCCAAAGCGCAACAGAATAAGTCCTCAGCAATGAGGTTGAGAGTGAAAGTGTGAGTTGAAATTGTTCCGTATCCATTATTTAAAAAGCTCAACGCCCGATAAAAACAAAATGATTTGTTTCGATCGTGCGATGTTGAATACGTCCACCGCTGCCGCCGCGCGCGCCGCTCTGAGCTGTGGCCTCCTCGATACTCGCTAGTACATTTGTTTCATTCGCACACCGCGCAGCCCGTAGCCGCCGCGTGCCGCGCGGCGCTCACCGCGCCGCAGGTCGCGCCGCAATTCGCGCCGCCGGTGGCTGTGGCTTACTTCATACATTGTCTACCATTTCTTTTCGTCGCTCACCGCTTGCCGCGCCTCACGCCGCGCCGCAATCCGCGCCGCGCTTGGCTGTGGCCAGCAGGTTACTTCATACATTGTCTACTATTTGTTTTCGCCGCTCACCGCTTGCCGCGCCTCACGCCGCGCCGCAATCCGCGCCGCGCTTGGCTGTGGCCAGCAGGTTACTTCATACATTGTCTACTATTTATTTCGCCGCTCACCGCTTGCCGCGCCGCACGCCGCGCCGCAATCCGCGCCGCGCTTGGCTGTGGCCAGAAGGTTACTGCTGTGGCCAGGACGTTAGAGCGAGAAACAGCATGCTGCCGCCGAGCGCACCCTCATCCTGCCGCGTGCCATAGCACTCCCGTAATATATTTGGTCATAATTGCGTATGGATGTCCTTTAGCTATTTACCAGCTAATACATAAGCGTTTACACAGTCGAGTTGTGGACAAACTACACCCAAGACCAACCACAGCGAAATGCGAGTGCAGTACAATGACGCGTGGCGTGCGATGTTTCGACGTGCCTCTGGTGCAGCACGCAAGCCATACATAGATCGGCAAATTTCTTGGTGGACGCGGACCGCGGCACGAGAGAATGGACCCACAGTCCCCTACACAATGCGTGTATGAGTTTGTATAATGTCGGATGTTTGTGTAAGTAGGTAGGTAAGTTTAAGAATGTTGTAGGTATGTGGATTTATATTTGGCAATAAAAGATTTCATTTCGTTTCTTTCTGAACGGGTTTCAAACGGGTGTGATACGTTCTGGTGGGCATAGTCCGCATAGTAGTCTGTGTTGTTTCTTTACGTGTCTGATACGTTCATGGCACGCTCGGCCATGGTATGGTTATATACGGTGTAGGAGCATTTCAGCAGGAGCGGCGTTAGGGTAGGGCGCGGTTAATCGGGCGGGAGGAAACGCCCGGGTGCTACCATCGACCGGAGGACACGGTGGAGCACACGGTGCTGATCTGCCCCGCGTGGGCAGAGCACCGCCGTGTCCTCGTAGCGGCGATCGGCGGCGGCGACCTCTCGCTTCCGGCCTTGGTTCAATCCATGGTCCGGAGCGAGACGGAATGGGACGCCGTCACCTCCTTCTGCGAAGCAGTCATGCTAGCGAAGGAGGTGGCGGAACGTGAGAGGGAGAGAACCTCACGTCCCAGCCGCCGCGGGAGACGCACCGGGCGTCGGGGGCCACGTGGTGGCCCCCGGCCACCGTAGGCGCGGGCCTGTGGACGGTGAGCTATGGGCTAGCTCGCCGTCCGTCGTCTTATGACGACAGGCCGTGTCGACGGCGCGTTCGTGTTCCACGCGCGCCTCAAGGACAGTCAGCAAACAGGGAGGGGTCCGTAAGGACCGACGCCTGCCAGGGTTGCGGGACTGTTCGAAAGAGATACCGCGGCCCTGGAACACAAAGGGCAAAGGAAGGAACATGGATGGGTTTTAGTCAGTAGAAGTCTGACACTCCCTCCTGCTCAGCCCAGAGCGGGAGGGGTTATTTGATGATTTCCCATCGGTGAAAAAAAAAAAAAACCTTACCAAAATAAGCTTAACGTTTATACAACCTGTTTTTTTTGATATCCCATAACTCTAGGGTTATATTCTGTAGGTAAAAATAATACTAAAACTCCTAGAATAGGTGGTCCAAAAATGCATCGTTTCAGGGATATCATCAATCATAATTAAATTAGGTCAAAAATTGTCACCAGTATGACGAATCTTTACTTTTGCGAGGTTGCCAAACTTCGCAGTAGTGTAGTAAAATAAATAGTAAAATAAAATATGTAGGTAAGTAATTCATTTTTATTCAAACCAATCATTCATATTTAAAGCTAAGAAAATGCGACGTTGTCATATTTCACGTAAGGGTGTTTTACATTAATAATCGTGACTTTGCCGAATTATTTTGTATGAAAAATGAAAAAAAAGAATAACGAAGGATTGGAACATAACTCATATGCCAGTTGATTCTTTGATATGGCCTCAATCATACCCAGATATCAGAATCATACCCTAGAGTTATGGGATATAAAAAAAAACCACGTTGTATAATAAAGTTGAAGAAAACAAAAACGCGGCAAATTCCTAGACTAATATTTTTTTGTCGGAAAAGCAAAGGCATCAAGCTCATACGGCCTCGTCGGTTTTCGTAATTTTATTTAATAATCGTAACTGCATAATAAATGCGTATTCCTTTTTCAAAACGATGTATAATGCTTTTCATAACACTTGCTTAAAAAAGTGACATTCTATGCCACAAAAAGCGAACATAACAATAGTCATTTTTAATCTGTTAAAAACAGGGAAAGAAAACTGAATTTCATTCATCCTCTAGGGGGAGAATGTGATTTAAATTTGGAATACTTACCGAAATTTATACTGAACTAAATCTGTGTTTACACCATTGAGTTTGTATATGTATAAAGTAAATTTATATCCATAAAAACTAGTTTAAAAAAAAAACTGGTGAAAAAGTTGGAACTTCGACCTCCAATAATAACCCCAAATGTATACCTACAGGGTAGAAGGGACACCGATGCGAAAAAGGTTACCAGTTATTCAGGGGTCTACCCTTTAAAGCAGAACTTTTTATGTCATAATAAATGGTAATATGTTTGGAGCTATAGAAACCAAGACAATCGCGAAAAACTGATTTTTGTGAAGTTTGACCTTGAATGATTTACGACGCAGCACGAGATTTTATGTGACTTGAGACAACTTTTAGAACACCAAAATGAAGGTGTATACGAGTTTACAGCTTATTGTCTCTGATTCCGAGGTAGACACCTTTTTTTGCGTAAGTGACTAGAAGGGTTTGAATTGAAAGAAAGAAAGAAAGAAAAAATATTTATTTGTCGCAGGGACATGACGTGCATCGTACAAAATGTTAAAATACAAAAAAAAAATAACAATAAACATACAAAGCATAAATTAAAAAAAAAAAATGTTCGCAGCTTGCACGTCGTGACTGCGACAAGCAGGTTACCACTCAGCAGCAGCTATGGGGGACCCACAGCACAGAGCTGGTTTTCAGTGGTCACCCGTGAAAAAACGTACGGAAGCCAAAACAGCATAAATAAATTTTACATGAATAAGAAAATAAAATAAACAGTACTTGGGTTATAATAATAAAACAGCTACCTAGAAATATAATAAACATTACAAGAAATATACAACTATGTGTGTAGGCTATACAAAATGCATAAATACAGAATGAAGGCTCGCTCCCACAACGCGCGCGTCCTCCCTATCAAACGACTTCGTCATATCAAACGACTTCGTCATAATTGCAGTTAGGGGGCGCCGTAGAAATCACGCCCAGGGCGCTGATAGTGCTAAAACCGGCACTGTTCATCTGCTTCTACATGACGTTGGTATGTTTAGTTTGTATTAACCCTTCGTGTGGCCGGAACATAGATCCACGCGAGACACAATAGGTTTTTAATTGTGTCTATAAATACTGATATGATTAAAACGAAAGTAAGGTAATTGTCCGTCGGCGGCGACCTCTCGCGTCCGGCCTTGGTTCAATCCATGGTCCGGAGCGAGACGGAATGGGACGCCGTCGCCTCCTTCTGCGAAGCAGTCATGCTAGCGAAGGAGGCGGCGGAACGTGAGAGGGAACCTCACGTCCCAGCCTCCGCGGGAGACGCACCGGGCGTCGGGGGTCACGTGGTGGCCTCCGGCCACCGTAGGCGCGGGCCTGTGGACGGTGAGCTATGGCCTAGCTCGCCGTCCGTCCGTCTTATGACGACAGGCCGTGTCGACGGCGCGCGAGTGCCAGCGACTTCCACGCGCGCCTCAAAGAAAAAAATAGGTAATTGTTCGTGAGAATTCAATAAAAAACTTAATAATTAAAAATATTTGTATTTCTCTATTATATTATTTTCACAATAAGTATTTAACACTACAACATCATTAAAAATAAGTAATTCCTATTATATTTATAAATAATTTAAATTACAATACTAGCACTCGCCGGATTTGTTCGTAAATTACTGGTATCTATTTATTGACAGTTACAGCTAGGGTTGCCACCCGTACTTTATAATAAAGTATTGTACGTTATTTCAGGTAATTGTACTTTATACTTTATGAGAACAATAAAGCACACGAAAATACTTTATTTCGCATGATTTGATTTCTTTGGGATTTTGAAAAGTTTCGTCGTAAGAATTTTTTCGTTAAAAGAAATTTATCGATTGGTGCTCAATTGATATACCTTGAATTTCAACAATGCCAGTGTCACAATTTTTTTTAAACTTGTCTAGAGTAATTTCGTTTTAATTGTCTATTCCCGCCACGTCAGCATCCACCGAAAGAGTTTTTTCTGTGACGAATCGCAAATGGCGAGACGAAAGATACAAAGCGTCTCTGAATTTGATAAAAATGAATTAGGTACTTACTTTAATTTAAATTCAGCCTGTAAAGATGCTGTGCATTTGTTTAGTAGAGATACTAATATATATAATTTGATACAAATTGCGAAGAGCAATAAAAATATGTTTTCAAACATATTCTTAAAGAAAAATAAATTGTACTTTATTTTGATTCTATATACTTTTTTTTCTTACTAATACTAACCAATGTACTTTATCTGCAAAAAAAAGGTGGTAGCCCTAGTTACAGCTGGGTACGTGGAGTTTTAGGGCAAAATTCACAGACTAGACTTAGATTTTACTTTGCCGACATTTGACATGACTTCAACATTTACTGAAGTTCCTAATAAAATGAACCTCTTTTTTACATTTCCTTGTCTCAGTGTCCCTTCTGTCATAACATTAAGGTTTATAATACATCACTGACAGGACTACTGTAGCCACTAAGCCTGTTATAGTGGTGGTGGATCAATCAGAGCGGCGTGCAATGATTGTTGACATAAGTAACGGTTCCGCATGATGGGACCCTCGTGAAACTCGACAAAGCTAAGCAAATCAAGTATCTTGAGTTAGCTCGCGAGGCTGTCGACATGTGGGATGTGGACTCAGCGATCATTGTGCCGATAGTCGTACCCGATACCTGAAGAGGCTCTCGTTAGGCAGCTGGATGGCTTGATTCAGGAAGCGGTACTCCTGGACACGGCTCGTATTATTAGGAGGTTCCTCTCTCTGGAGCCCTGGGCGGTAGCTTGGACCTGTTTCCGATACCGGTGGGCTACAATTTTTATATTTTTTAATGTTTTTGTTTATGGAATATTTATAAATGTAAATAATTTGAATAGAAATAAACACCTTGATAATAAATTGATGAACGATTAACTTAGCCAAGTAAACTCAAAGTACGCGCTGTAATTTTGCCCATAGACAGCCCTTTTTCTAAAACCCGTTTAATAGAGCAAACTGCTAATTAATGTTTCAGTTAAGCAATCAAACTAAAAAAATAATCAGCTGTTCCCTAAATTTGGGTCGAGTAGGTATTAACTTTTTGTAAGGGACCTCTGATTATTTTTCACGATACTGGTGTTGATAATCACATGTCCTACTTTTGCTGGCCTTTTTACTCAGAAAGATTTTGTTTTATTTTCAAAACGCAAGTAGATAAGCAGTAGCGACATCTAGTATCGAATAGAATAACTATTAAATTAAAATTGCATCTTATTTACAAATATTTCATATTTTTATAGTACTACAGAGATTCATATACTTAAAAACTGATATTAAATTAGCTCTGTATAGTATAACATTGTAATAACTCATTAAAAAAACTTAAAATTGTATATTCTTTTAACCCGCTTAAAAACTAGATTACAACGAATTCAGCAATTTCGTATAATCTTTCAAATTATAGATATCATTCTTACAAAGTTCTGCCAAAATGACACATAACACATTAAAATTTCTCTCATTTTCGGAATAATCGTTAAGATTTTGGATAGTTCAAATTAATAAAAAAAACCTAAATATATTTATTGACTAACAACCATTGTACACGGTCTATGGGATTCTCTGACTCCTGTGATAGTTGAACCTGTGTTGCAGGAGCCAGTTAACGCTTATTATTTTAAATCTGGTAATTATGCATACGTTTTAGAGGGATTTTATTGGATAGTAGGTGTTATACCACATTTAGATTCTTGGATGTATTTATTATGTGGACGTATTAAAAACAAGAGATGAGATAGTGGGTTGCCTCAATAATACCGAACAGATTGAATTGAATAAAGAAAATATAAGTAAAATTATTTAAGAAATTGAAATAATAAGCGATATTTTCACAGTTTTTTTAGGCAATTCAATGGTATTTATTAGCTATGTAATACCTACTCTTTTAAGTAAGTAAATTATTATTTATATCAAAATAAACAAGACACAGCCAGTCTTTGAAACTTAAATCGTCTTATAACCATACAAAATGCGACATTCGTTAAAAATAAGTATCAGGCGTGCTACATAATGCATGTATATGTAGTTCAATCCCACTAGTTCTACCACAAAGTTCTACGGTAGAACAAATGATTGCCGCACATTCGAATATAATTATATTTTACCGCCCCACCCTTGGCGAATCAGACCAACCTGCAGGGTTAGTACGTTTCTCTGTTCATAGTGATCAACACTTGGCGAATTTTGATATACAATGACCGTACTTGTTGATTACATTACAACTGACGCTACCCGTGCAGAACTGTCATTGTCTAACAAAACTCGCCATAAGTGATGATCACTATAAACCGTCAACAGAGATACGTAATAGCCCTGCTAAACATAATGTAGCACATCTTTTATCATGTAATGTGGAATGTCTATAATATTATGGTCAATTCATATAATTCTAAATGGCTCATTATATTTACAAAATATTCATCATACGACTGTTCCTCGATAAGTAGGTACACAAGTAGTCAGGCTAATGCCCATTTTGATTGACACGAAGCAATACCAAAATAAATGACTGTAGTACCTATTACACAAAGGCGCTCAGCTGGACTTTCAACGATTCAGGGCTTAGTCTCTAAATTCCAAAAGGTACCGCAATATTTTGACATTCGTTTATGTGTTCTGTGTTAGTGAAAACAGTCATCAATAAATAATCGTCAGCACCTTGGATTCACCATTGAAAATAAAAATGGATTTCATATTCTTTGGTTTGAATTTGAAATTGAAATAACTATGAAATTAGCACAAAATTTAAAAAAATGTATTGTTTCATGATGTTTGACTCTTTAGTTCAGTTTCAGCAGGTATTTTCACTTTCAAAGTGGCGCACGGCTTTTGTCTTCTGCGGGCGAAAGTGCAGAGCAAGCATATTCCGGATCCAATGAATGCTATTACACAGATTACAGTCAACCCAAGTTGAGCTGCTGCCGTAGAGTATGTGCCGTGGTAGACGAGAGACCGTAGGCCTTCGGGAAGCTCTTCTACACCCTGAAAATAAAATAAAATTGCTTATTGGTACTCGCCTTAAAATACTATGAAAAGTGGCATCTAGTGTTGACTAGCGGCCGTAATTGATTATTGTGGAAAAAAATGCACGCCATTATTGATTTAAATTGAAAAGCTTTAGTTTAAACGACGAATTCAATCTTGAAATACTCAACACTAGATGTCACTATTTCCTAAATTGATATCAACGCCATCTATCTACAGTAATCGAAATTATCTACAGAATTGTGCCAGCGACATCTAGCGTCGAGTAGCATTGTTTCTTTAGTTTTAGAGAAAAAAATAATTTGTTGATGGCTATTTAATTTGCACTCACCATTTCAATCCAAGCTATTGGTAAAATAAGTCCTTGGTCGAGGTATTTAACTGAAGAAAACAAATCACTCTTTCGCACTTGGATGTTGATTTGAATGCTGAAAATAAAAATGGAAACGTTATTTACATTTTGCCTATCAATTTTAGTGGTTTTATCACTTTGCCGGAGTATGTTGTATTGCAAATCGTGATTTGCTTTGCTCGTTTGAAAACACATACAAGGTTGAGGGACACTGACGCTAAAACACAAACAAAACAAAAATTGTATGTGGTAATCTTTGTAGCAAAAATAGCAATTTTACCTGGATTTCCCGCTAAGAGCAATTCCCAGCGTCGGATGCAAGTCAAGGAAAGAGTCGTGTTTCGAAGCGTTGGGCTTCAGACCAGTAATGTCTTCACGAAGACGTGGGTCGGCCAGGTAGAAATGTGGGAACGATACAAGCGCTGGGGCTCCTGGAAAAGAAAATCCGTTTTTGTTTAGAATTATTTCACCACTATTAATGTAGAATATGCTTTCCCATATGGCAAAAAGGCGCGAGTTTCTGAATGTATTTCAATAACTTTATGGAAATCTTATCATGGTTAAATACTAGGTATAGTCAGAGTTGTAGCGGCTCGCGGTGTGATTTTATTTATTTCAAACATGCATCTATGTTGTTTAAATTAGTTGCGCTACTCAACAAAAGATGGCGGTACTGGACTTGAAATGTCACAGACTATAAAAACGTCCCTACTAAAGTCATACTCATAGCAGTACTTCAACTACACTACATCTGTGCCTAACCCTTCAGGGATTACAAGCGTGAAGTAATGCTAAGTCGAATTGTCGACTCACCCATAGTACAATCAGTCACGTTGATGATTCCTCTGGGCGGGCAGGTGGCGGTGTCAATTTCACAGTAACATTGATTTGCAGGATTGTGGGCTGGGTCATCGAACACGTTCAATGGCATTCTGTAGCGGTATAGTTCAATGCCGTCTGCAATCTGGAGAGAAAAGAAAAAATTGTAATATAAACATGCGAAGCGAATTATAATGAGGCTGGCTGTAGCAAAGAAAACCTGCTCAAGTGGAGTCTGGAGATTCATAGATGCTTCCGACCTAGAGTGTAAATGGGGTGTAGTTTTAACAAAGAGATTTAAAAGAATTATAGTGCGGCCATTGGGAATATACAGGGTATTAGGGACAGCCCTCCGCAAACTGACAGGGTGCATTCAGCTGCTCCAGATTTTTTTTCAGGAAAATTCACTGTCCGTACGTAGCACTCCGTTTATGTAAATAATACGGCTAAAATAAAAATAAAACAATAATGGATGTTTAAATACTCTAACGAATAACACATGAAATCAGCTGTTCACTTCCTGGCTAGCTATAGAGTTTATCGAACTCGTCGTCGCGCTTTCCGTTCTTTTGCCGCGATAACGAACGATACGTGTTTGCGTATGAGGAAACAAAACAAATCTAATTTATTGGATTCCCTAACGTTCCTGAAATAAATTCTTGTACCTCCACACCTTAGTATGATATATACTGAATTCACAATATCAGTCAGTGGAGTGCGGATGGCTGTCGCTTACACCCTGAATTACAAAAGAATTGTGTCATAGATGGCGCTTTCTGTAATAAGTTGCTGTAGTACTTTTTGTAGTGTCGCTACATGGTTTACTTCTCATCGAGAGAAAACCTGTGTCCCAGCAGTGGGAACACGTCAGACCGATTAAACTATGTACAGTCGCCAGCAAATCAAGATAACAAAAACTGTCAAATTTCTCTAAATGATGTTAAACCATAAAATGTTTAAAAATCGAATGAGAAAATTTTACAGTTTGTAGTAACTTGATACGCTGGCGACTATACCTAACTACTATTCAAATATTGGTGGTTTTTGTTTGTTCTATGAATCATCAACATCTGCATAGCCTCTTCTGAACCATGTTGGGATCGGCTTCCAGTCTAACCGGATGCAGCTGAATACCAGTATTTTCATGGAGCGACTACCAATCCAGTTATTACTGTGTAATACAATATGCCTTAGTGAGCCTGGTTGTAAGACTTTGGGCCACTGACTACCTGTATTGACTGTCAAAGATGTACAAATGACAACCAGGAACAACGGCTTAAAATTAGGTAACGTGCTTTCCGAGCTATTACAAAAATACAAACATGAATCATTACAAAAATAAACACGGTTGACTCGAGGTAAGGATGATCCTCGGAAGCATAAACCCAAAAAATTAACACCCTCTCGATAATTCATATTCGTAGTATTCAAACGTAACTCGAGAATGTGTACAGTGATCTTATTTGACTACCTAAAGATAACAAGGCCGCAAATCGTCAACATACAGTGGAATCCATAGACAACTATTCTGTTCAGTTCACTTGGAGCTCACCTCACTCAAGTGAGCGCATACATTAGGGGCCATCGCGTACGAATTCGCCGCTAGAGGCGCTAGTGTAGCGCGGGCGCATCGAAATGTCAGATGTCATAGATTGTTCGCGCTTAACTCTTATTTTTACAAATATTCACGATTGTGGTCTAAACTGAGCCATTCCTGATTAATCATGACTTGAAGATTTTAAGTAGCAACTTAGAATCTTAATTGTCAGTATTTGGAGGTAAAATATTTTTTAAATGTTTCATGCTTGCTACTTTTTGGGAGAACATTGTAAATATTTATCTGAAGTTTACACTATGTTGTTATACGTAATAAAATAAAGTATTTAGGAAGTTACTGGTACTTTAAAGTATAAAATAGAATTATTGACAGGACCTTAAGGTGGAAGCGCAAGGGTAGCCCGCGAAATTTAAATTTTCTTAAGTTTATTGCAATTTGCAGGTCAGTGTCAGGTTGGAAGTTGATGAAAATATGAATCGCGCCAGTAACACGTATGGAGTTACAGAATTATAATCATTCAAATCATCAATACAGCTCTCCAAATTCATATAACCCACCTCAATTGCTATTTCATGAAAAAGTCACTCAATGGGATTATATGAACTTGGAGGGTTGTATTGATGAATCGAATGATTATAAATTTATAAATTCATACGTGTTATTGGCGCGATTTCATATTTTTATCAATTTCCAACCTGACACTGACCTGCAAATTGCAATAAACTTAAGAAAATTTAAATTTCGCGGGCGCCATCTGTTGAGCTGAAAAACGATAGCCCTCATTAGAGAGCGAACTCATTACGTTTGTGGATTCACAACGAAACTTCACTAGACGTACTTATTCCGCAAAAAATATAGTATGTTGCAAACAATACAATACAATTTGTCTTGTTTTTACTCTTAATTACCTCAATGGTCTTTTCGAACTCGAAGGGCAGTCTTCGGCACAAGTTTGGGTAGAAAACATGGAGGGTGGTGTTCTTGTCTAGTTGCGAAGGTGGGAAAATTGAGCCGTCTGATGCCTCGATACTGGAATTAAGAAATATAAGCATTTTATTAATATTATGGGGCTGGTTACTAATTCATAACGGTCGCACGGTTGATCTTCTAGGTTAATCTGTGCTTCCCGAGGTCCGTGGATGGGTGACATGCTGAGTTTCCGCCGTGCTTCGGAAAATACGTAAAACCGTTGGTGCCATACCATGACGGGCTATACAGGCTTATACAACATCATTAAATATGTAGTACAGGGTGTATACGGATCCCTCACGAAGCCGTTAACCAAGCTTTCTGTGAATCAAAAAAAAATTATTGCTGAAACTGTAATGGCGTTTTTAAGTGTGAAAATACCTGTTTACGTTAGCGCTCAGTGTAACGTACCTACTCAAAACATTGTGCTGATGGATGCATTGAATAGTACAAAGGTCGTGGATAAAGAAAGGAGGAAAGATATAACAATTATAACGAGTATTTTTTTTTAAACGTGTGGGAATATGGAACTGTGACCTTCAATGTCTCCGTAACTAGAAGGTTCCCAGGTATAGTCCAGAACATTTAAAATATCGCAATGATGGGAAACACACGTGTCTCTCAGCTTTGTCAAGGATGTTTGTATACTCCTTATAAAGATAGTTTCATACTGTGTTAAATTTCTGGATGCAGTACAATAGTAGTGCAGTTCAAGGTCGCATTCCTTGACAAAAAAAATTGTATCGAGATGTCAAACTTGGTACATTTATTTTAGTTCTGTTTTCTCGCCTGCTCAGGATAAGTTGGTTGAAGTGTACGTACGTTGTGGTTACTTTAACGCTAAAAAAAAAAATGACAAATTGTCTGTGAATATGGCATTGGAAAACAAGATGGCGTCTTTAGTCCCGATTGTAACCGGGCCATAGAAGAATTATGCAGCACTATACAGTTGATATAATTTATTAGGAGTACATTTTTATCAGGTTAGATGTACAATAATTGTACATAGATAAAAGTATTTAGGTTGAACTGTTAAAAAAAACATTCGGCATTGACAAGAATACAATATTTTTTTAATAGTCAAATAAAAACGTGATTTCCCGTTTCCGAAGCGTGATATAATTAACTAAAATATATTTTTAATAACACTACTGATAACATATTTTTACATAAAAGCTTGCATTTAACATATCAGGAAGAGTCTTGAGAATCACGATAAACAACTATTATGAGCATTTTATCCCAAATTTAGGTATAATCGGCCCAAGATGAATCTATAGAAGCACCTATTTAAAAACTTTCTCCTCCTTGGTCCTTTTTTTGTGTTATTTCTATTAGTCAAAAAAAGGTTGGTCAAACACTATGATCATTAACAGAGCCTGAGAATTTTTGTAAAACAAAAGATAGTGTAAAAAGGTCGCTTATTTTTTTTGTTTTACTACGATTGGTCCGCACTCTGTTTGTGCTGACCAATAGTAGTAAGGGTGGTGAACAGATGTGGATACTATCGTGTGCACGGTTTTAAAATTGAGTAGATTCATCTTGGGGTGATGGTACGTCTTTTTCTTCCATGGATACATTTAAATGAATTCCCTTCCATTCAAACTATCCTTGTCTCATGGTCCTTATATTGCGTTGGCTATGGTTTCAATGGCGTTCTCATCACTGAAAGTGTTTTTTTGCAAACACCTTTGGATTGATCTATTCTTTGGTCTTTTCTCCCTCTCAATCCATCAATATATTTTTTAGTCGCTTGTATTTCATTCCTCTTTATCACATGTCCATATATTACGCAAAATAAAATCATATTTATATAATTTTTTAGAAACCGTTTATGCTGTTGGCTCAGGCGCTTCGCTATCAGTACTGATAACCTTTGGGCTGGATCATATGATGCGCATTACAAAATATTGATAATTCTTAGTTTCTCCTCATTGATATATCTAGTCAATGACTTTAGTCAGATGATTCCACGCGCCGTTTAAAAAAAAACAAAATGGCCGACGAAGCAGCGAAATTTGCGTAGATAATTTAGCAGTAGTCCAAATTGCCTAGTGTACCTCATAGTACATCCACATTTCCTCAGTCATGTTTAAGTCCCATGTAATAGGGGGCGAGCCTATTGCCATCAACCGGGCGCAAATCTAGACTCCGTGTTGTCTACTGAGACATTGGTTGCTGATGGAAATACCCAATAACACTTTGCCCGAATTGGGAATAGTCACCAGAACCTCATGCTCAGTAGCGTTTGCAACGATTAGACCTACGAGGCCAATCATAGCCACTCCGGAAAGCCAGAATCAACGGTGGCATCCCACCATAAAAGCGACGAAGCAATGAAGCTTGGCGAGTTCCAGTGAAATGATTCAACTATCTTGGATCCCGCAACGAAATTGACCAGAAAGGAACAGTGCAAAACCATAATTTCCATTCCACTCCTCATATAAAACGGGAGACAAACAGACAGATTATGTACTTGGAAAGTATTTCGAAGTTAATGGAAGTTTAACATGTTGTTTGGGGGTACACTAGGAAGACATTTTTTTTACGAATGCGAAATCATCAAATGCAGGGTGCATTTGATGATTTCACATTCGTAAAAAAAATGTAAAAAAATGTTTGTGAGTTTTTCCATCAGGAATCTCTTAGTAGCAGCCACGGAGTCTGTATTTGTGCCCGGCTGATGACAATAAGTTCGTACCTTTTTTTTTATTCGTGTGGGAAATCATCAAATAACTCCTCGCTCTGGGCGGACCGGAAGGGAGTGTCAGACTTCTACTGACTCGAACCCATCCATGTTCCTTCCTTTGCCCTTTGTGTTCCAGGGCCGCGGTATCTCTTTCGAACAGTCCCGCAGCCCTGGAAGGCAGGAAGACTATTCTAAGTCTTGGCCTCGAGGACCCTTGTTAACTCGGAATGCGGCAAAAACCTCTAAATTTTCTGACTTTTTTCAGTTTTTCGCAGTTTCTCTCATTTTAGGTATAACATTGCATGACAAAGTTGAAGAGCATTAAGTTGTGAACCAGATTTTCAAACCCAATATTAACCGAGATACAGCTGATCAAAGTTAAACAAAGTTTCGTGAAATGTAAAAAATCGGACATGTGCGAGTACGACTCGCGTGAAGAGAGTTCTGTACATTTATAGATTTTGTATAGGTTTTCCTGTAACCTATAGGGCAAAGAACGATTTTTTTAAATTTTTTCAAAATTTTCGGCCCAGTAATTTTGGAGTTATGGTCAATTTTAGCCTATTTTCTTAAATAACTTCAAAACCATTTATCTTGAAATTATAAAAAATATAATTATATGCTGAGATGCTCATAATGAGTCCTTTTATCTGTTATGTAACACGATATAGTGTGAAATACTTTTATTATTATATTTTTTTAATTTACCCCCTAACAGTTACCCCATGTTTAAAATTAATTAATACACGTCCGTCTTTAGGTTACGTTAATTTCAACTCAATCGGTCCAGTAGTTTCGGAGTAAATTTGCTGTGACAAACGGACAGACAGACATACCGACAGACACGCGAGTGATCTTTTATTTTTATTTTTTTTTGCACACAGGAAAGTTTACAACTGAATCTGAACACCATTGGGTAATACCATACGCCTTGCTAAGCCTGTTACCCACACAATATCTTACAGGAATGCACTTACCTATTACATTCATCGCTGCCCCAGAAAGAGAGACTGTCATGTCCATCGAACTCTTCAATGATGTTCATCTTATCCTTGTCATATTCGCCCGTGTTGATCGTGAATCGCTCAGAGACAGTGCCGTTTTTCTGTAAAATAGACATTTTTAATTAGTGACAATAAAGGGCGTAACAAGACCTTGTTCTCCCCGACATTGCGATCATTTTTTGTTTCTAGACCATACCTGGGAACCTTCTAGTTACGAAGATATTGGGGGTTTAAGTTCCAACTTTTTCACAAGTTTTTTTTTAATACATATTTTTAATGTAAGATTTTTACTTTAAACACCTCCACGACCCCCGTACTATTCAATCCATCCATCAGCACTATGTTATGAGTCCGTTACATTGAGTTCTACCGTATAATGTGATTTTTTACCCCAAAAAAAAAAAAATCGTTTTCCAGCAATAATTTTTGCGTAAAGTTACTTAGTTTGATGTACAGAATGCTTGGTTGACGCCTTCGTTAAGAATCTTGTTACACCCTAATTTCACATGTGCACTTCATGGTCTTAGCTAAAGTTTGGATAAAAATCATTGCCTATCGATACGCTAGGACCTTATATCTTCAAGCCTCTAATCCCAGAAGGGTTGGGTCCACTCAGAAGCGTGCCTAGTTGCCAACAATACGGCAAGCCCCTAAGGCTAGCAGCCTGTTCAGAAACCCTAACATCATGAAGTTTGACATCATAAGGCTTTCATGAAAGTACCGCTACCAGGTCCACCCAATCCTTATAGGCATACCTAGATGTGCATAAGTGGCTATAGTAAGCGCACATTTCCGTGTTATAGGCACAAGCATATTGCCATTAAATCGGCCTAAATGCAGACTCAATCTGATTCTAAGATATTCCTGAAGGAAAAATACAATAACACTTAGCTGACCGTGATCCAAGATAGATTCATCGATTCGCACGATAGTATCAGTACTTACAGTAACTAGTAGACCGAACTTTTCAAACTTGAGTTGTCCTCCGAGACTGAGGAACGGCTTCGCTGTGTCGATGATACTGTCGTCATATCCCCATAGGAACCTTTACAAAGAAGAATGATTAGTCCATGATCACCACCTGGATATGGCCAGAAGCCCTGGCACATACTTGTGCCACAAACGTGACGTAAATTCTGCCGAATTTTTATTCGAAAAAAGCATTTTTTGGCTGAGGAGATGGGAAAGATCTGAACTCATTTTTAAAAAATTAGGCCTTTGTACTGCAGTTCGACAACACATAGGCTTTATAATAAAAATAAAAAATGAGGCTCTCGTTAGGCAGCTGGATCAAGGGCTTGATTCAGAAAGCGGTACTCCTGGACACGGCTCGTATTGTTAGGAGGTTCCTCTCTCTGGAGCCTTGACAGCCGGTAGCTTGGACCCTGTTCCCGATACTGGTGGGCTACTACTTTTTATTATTAAAATATAAAGAAATATTTAATTGAAAAATGTAATTAATATGTACAGAAACAAAGGAAAAAAAAATGAATTTAGGCCCGGCTTTCACCAAAGCGGAGTCGACCGGAGCGATGTGGAGACGTGCAGGACCAATCACAGGAGAAATAAGAGAAGCTATGTGGATCAACCAATGTTAGTTGGTGATTCCCATCAGGAACCGATTAAGCGGGTTAAAAGGTTAACCAATTACAACCACAACCCATATGTTTGATTATGCGGGTTAGCTCTTTTAACATATGGGTTACTATTTAAATATTGGTGTTTAACCTGAATGAAAGAGACAAAGCACCGAGCACGGGCTAATTCTGTCACTTTCTCGCATATTTTTTACGTACAAAAATGATTTAATTGCGTGAACCGTTTATTATGGGCTGATTAACCCTACAAGGCTGCATTTCCACCAGAGTTCAGCGAGATTGGTAGCGAGAGATGTGTGTGGAACTAACAAATCACATAGCTAGGATACCTCAAGCTATGAAAAAGAAGCGATATTATTGTTGCGATGTTATAATATTGTTTATTACTATGAAGTGTTACTAACATAGTTTTAAGGTTCTATTTACTAACACAATTTGTATTTTATCATATGTATGTTAGTATGTAACTTATATATCTATGGGCCAAAGAAGTCTGAAAATAAATGGATGTTGCTGTTGTTGTTATTGGTTATTTTCACACGGAAACGCAGCCTAAGCCTAACTTGGGTTAATCATTAGAGTGAACCCTAAAACATTATCCGATTATAACCCCAAAACGGGTAACCCTTTCGGTCCCTGATTGACACGTCTCCTCTCGTCTAAAACTAGGAGAGAGAGTGGGAGGCACCAAGTGAATTCCACAGTAAGTTTTGCTTACCTATGCACAGGCAGTTTTGCGAAGGCATTAGGGTGGTTGGCCCAGGTCAAAGCTGAGCTGAGGGTTATTTGGGCTAAGGTGTTTAGGTTCAAACTTAGAGCTTTGGAGATCACACCCTGAAACAAGAGAAAGAAACATTACCACTCCTTGCAAAATATGGATGAACCCATGATGGATGCATGTGCATCAACCGGGCACAAGTCATGATTCTTGGGCTGTTGCTGAGAAACTGATCGGAACAACCAGACACGCTTTGCACAACATGGGAATCGAACCCTTGGACCTAAAACCGGTAGGTAACTAAATGATTTATCGTGTTCTGAATGGCGGCTCAAAATATCCTTAAAATATGAATTCGTAAATGTATGAATTATATAGCATTTTAACACACTTTTTTTTAGCTTCACCTGTAACTAAATAAGTAAAAAAAATTTAGAGAGGGGTATTCGATTGAGCTGAAAGTCTGCATACCTATGTTTAGTTCGACCAAAAAGCGAATAAAAGGCAACGAGACATCAAACATTAGGTCCTGTATTGTGATACGCGCGCGATATTGTGATATTTAGCGACAATTAGTATGAGCGGCGATAGTTTTCATAGGAGTCCTTGAAAAACCTTTCCTTTAATGTAAATGATATTTAAAAGCGTGTCATTGCTTTACAGGCCTCAAAAGCTATTGAGTATCTTAGTGTGGAAAAAATACCCACCCATCCAAAAACCCGAACTCGGCAAGGTCATCTTAACAGTTAATTTATCAGGTTACCTCCACCCTATGTTTACTAAGTTAGGAGATTACACATAGTTAGGTACTCTAGTATTCATATTAGGACACCTATCTAATCTCTTTTGCTATAAATGAACCAAAATAACCTGATAATAGAAATTGTTTTTGTTAAAAATAGTATTTCCCAGTAATAAAGAGGATTCGGGACGGTTCGAAAAGTTCATCGTATTTCGTGGTAAGTTGAAACAAATACAACAAACAAACAGACAGATAAAAAAATAAAAACAATTTTTTTTTATTATAATTGCCGTATACAACATGTTAAAAAAAAACCCTGTGCGATCCGAAAGGGGCGTATAGGTATCCCAACTGTTTCACCAAATAAAATAACAAACACTTTGATTAATGTCTAGATAGACCATCAAATGTGCGCAAACGTGTCAAAAAATATCAGCCAACTGTTGGCTTATAAGATAGCACTATTGCTATTGTCTCTGTACACCGGCCGCACGCTGTCGCACGCACACATGTTTGAAATTGATGCCTCGTTTTCTTTGTTTTGATTGTACATAATCAAACAATAAACATAAAATATTCATGAAAGTAAACATGTTAATGAATTTTAAAATCCTGATTTATGAGCGCAAATTACCACCATTTCCCTAAAATCTAAAAAACTTTTAAAAAGTGACAACACCATCTTCGGCATTAATATGTTCGATACCCAGTTTTTTGTTTATAGCGTCTCCTGTGTTGCCATGGAAGTTTCCTCATTTCAGTACATTTTTAATTTGATTTTTGTCGGGGTATTTCTTTTTAATTTTTATCCAAAAAGGACTACATAAATAGAATCTAAACTTGATACCTAATATAAATACATCATTAATTTTTTAACATATTGTAAACTTTCATATGCATTCAGTAAAAAGCTGTTATATTGAAATTACAAACAGACATTCCAATTTTTATTTATTTGTATAGAGACTAGCGCAGCGCAGCGTTTAGCGCAGCGTGGGACGCCCACCTGCCAGATGGATCGTCGACCTAGCTAAAGCTGCAGGCAGTCGCTGGAAGCAGGTGGCATTGGACCGGACACGTTGGAAATCGATTGGGGAGGCCTATGTTCAGCTGTGGACAACAACGGGCTGAAATAATGATGATGATGATGTATAGATATAGAGACTTACGAGTAGCGGCAGGTTAGGCACAGTAACTTGATCAAAATGGGCTCCGTGACTCTTTTCCGCTAGGAACTGAAAATGGTTGCGCTCCTGAAAGCTCAGCTTGTCTTCATCAAACTTTATGTTCACCCTCTCCAGTTGTTGTCTGAAACAAATAAAACACAATATTTAACTCATCCAGTAATCTCCGAAGGGATAGGCAGAGGTGTATCTAATATTACACCCATATTTTGCCAGTTATGTTTAAGTCTCATGTATGAGAGAGCCTATTGCCATCAACCGGGAACGATCAAGATTATATTGTATGTGGCTGTTACAGTGAAATTCTTTATGGAAAAACCAATAACACTTTGCCCGATCCGGGAATCGAACCCAAGACGTCAGCAGTCGAGGCAGTTCAGAGGTTTGATTTGATATCGTAGTAAATAAATAAACTTACTAAACCAAAAAAGGTGGTAATAATAAAAAATATTTAAAAAGTTAAATAATTTGTAAAAGATAAATAAAGCAAATAAATAATTGTTAGGAGGCCCTTCTCTCAAGAGCCCTGACCAGCTCGGACCCTGTTCCCAAAGCTGGGCTACTAATTTTTTATGTTTTTTTTTCATGTATTGGAATTTTAAAAATGTGCAATTAAAATGTGTAAAAAGGAATAAAGGAAAAAATAATATTAATATATATATTATAATATATATTTACTAGCTGTTGCCTGCGGCTTCGCTCGCGTTTTGGTCAAAAATTATCCCACGGGGTATGAAAAATAGATAGTAGCCGATTCTCAGACCTACTGAAAATTTCATAAAAATCGGTCAAGCCGTTTCGGAGGAGTATGGTAACTAACATTGTGACACGAGAATTTTATTATAGTATAAGAAGAAAATTGAAATTCAAAAACCAGTTGGTTCTACGTTAAGTTCCATAGCTCTAGAATCAGTTCATAACTGAATAATAATTTTTAAACGTCTTTTTTAATGGTCCTTAGGTTTATTGGTCCGTGGATGGGTGACCACCACAGAAATCTTAATAATAAGGCAATAAAGATTTCTGTGTTGCCCACCTTACATACCAAGTTTCCTCCGTGCCTCGGAACGCACGTAAAGCAGTTGGCCCAGGGTGCCATTTGTATATCTTTGACAGTCGTTACAGGTAGTCAGTGGCCCGAAAGTCTGACAACCAGTCTTACCAAGGGGTATCGTAGTACCTACTAACAGGGTTATGGAGGTTAGATAGGCAGTCGACCCATGTAAAATACTGGTATTCAGCTGGATCCGGTTACACATTTTACGTTCAAATATTGCTGATTCTTGCCATTATTTAAATAATTGTAATTTTTGGATATACTACTTTGTTTTGTAAGATAAATTACCAAATATGGTTTAATGTTTTCCTTGAAGAGGTGTATACAGCATAAAGGATAAATAAGCCACTTGAAATTAAATAATAATCTAGACAAACAAATATGACAAGAGATTAATTTTATTTAGCCATAGATTTTCAAATTCAAAATAAATAAATCCTCAAAATTATGTTGAGATCTTCATTAAAATATATTAGAATATTGTTGTAAGGAATGGTGTAATATGGTTTAATGTTTTCCTTGAAGAGGTGTATACAGCATAAAGGATAAATAAGCCACTTGAAATTAAATAATAATCTAGACAAACAAATATGACAAGAGATTAATTTTATTTAGCCATAGATTTTCAAATTCAAAATAAATAAATCCTCAAAATTATGTTGAGATCTTCATTAAAATATATTAGAATATATTTGTAAGGAATGGTGTATATGGTGTAAAAAATCCCTTAACGGAGTCGAAAACCACTTGTTCACTTGTGGATCTTACCTGAGAACCTTCAAGTTATACGGAGCTGTAAGGGGTCAAAGTTTACACTTTTTCGCAAGCTTTTTCACCCCAAAAAAAAGTAGTTTCCCAGCAATTATTTTTGCGTAGGTATTGTTATTTAGTTTGATGTATAGAATGCTTGGTTGACCGCTTCGTGATGCGTAACAAAATAAATAGTAATTTATGCCAAAGACATCAACTACACTTCGTTGGTCGAGTGGTCGCAGGCTCTACTGCTTTGCATCAAGTCTTGGCTTCGATTCCCAGGTCGGGCAAAGTGATATTGGGAATTTCTCCGTGGTAATGCGAAGTAATGATTTGTGTCCGGTTGGTGGCAATAGGCTCGCCCCCTGTAACATGGGGCTTAAACATCTCTACCTAACCCTTTAGAGGTTACAAGCGTGATGTTACGTTATGTTACGTTGGCAGAATGAATGTAACTAAAACTAATACCACTTATATGACTATTATATGACTATCGACGAGTGTTATTATCAGTAATTCACCCAAAATATAAGTTTGTTATGGCTGTCATAAACTCAGACATTGATGGGGCCAATTACCCGACGGGAGGCCGAAATATTACTGGTAAGGGTGCGGACTGACGTATAAGAGGTAGCGGGAGCCGTGCGTCGGCGTCGTCGTGTCTCAAGCGCTAATTACGCAGAAACGGCGTAAGGTGGCCGCACGGCACATGCGCAGTGCAGGTGTGGCATTTATAACAGAAATACCGGCCAAGTGAGAGTCGTACTCACACGCACACAGGGTTCCGTAGCACCAAACAATATAATAGAAATATTTTGAAGGCATTCGTTCATATGTTGTATTATTTTACATTCATCAACAAAACTAAATTTGTTTTTCATAGAATGTTAATGAAAAACGAAGTTGTTGCTGCAGTTTGATGAAAAAGTCCCATATCGCAAAAAATAAACATCAAATCTTATTTAAACCAATTTTGGTTGAAAGTTTTTTAAATATTTTGAAGGCATTCGTTCATATGTTGTATTATTTTACATTCATCAACAAAACTAAATTTGTTTTTCATAGTATGTTAATGAAAAACAAAGTTGTTGCTGCAGTTTGATGAAAAAGTCCCATATCTCAAAAAATAAACATCAAATCTTATTCAAACTAATTTTGGTAAAAAGTTTTTTTTACGTTCTATAATCCTATATTTTTTTCAGAATTTTCCTCCTCTTACTTTAGAAATTAGAGGGGACACACACATTTTACCACTTTGGAAGTATCTATTTTTCAAACGATTGACTTTGAGAGAAAATGGTTTTAGGAACCACAATCTCATTTTTAAAGACAGCTATCTATAGACGTATAGGTTTGATGAAAAAAATATTTTTTGGTTTCAGTTCCATGTAGAGGAGACCCCCATAATTTATTTGTATTTTTTATTTATGTATAAAAACCGTAAAGCGGTTCACAGATTACATCTACCTACTAAGTTTCATCTGTGTAGTCCTAATAGTTTTGGAATAAAGTGGCTGTGACATACACGGACAGACAGACAGACATGGCGAATCTATAAGGGTTCCGTTTTTTGCCATTCGGCTACGGAACCCTAAAAACACCGGCCAAGAGCGAGTCTGACTCGTGCACAAAGGGTTCCTTACCGTAACCTAAAAAAAAAAAAAAAGTTTGTTGTATGGGAGCCATCATTAAATATTTATTTTATTATGTTTTTAGTATTTGCTGTTATAGCGGCAACAGAAATACATCATCTGTGAAAATTTCAACTATCTAGCTATCACGGTTCATGAGATACAGCCTGGTGACAGACAGCCAGACAGACAGACGGACAGTGGAGTCTTAGTAATAAGGTTTTTACCCCTTACGTACGGAACACTCAAAAAGAACGGCCTGCCTGCGCCGCGCCGCCGCCGCTTGAGTGTAATTCACGACACGTTGCCTACGTACATTTTGTATTAAAACATTTTGAAGCGACATCATGCCTGCGCCGCGCAACAAGCCTAAAAGCTTGGGTTGCCCTTATAACCTAATAATGTTCATGAATCTTGATGTTAGGCTGTCTGAACGGATTCTTGGCCCCTAGGCACGCGACATGGCATCACGCAGGACAACCTATGAGGCTGGCTTCTGCTTAACCGGACTATCCTGTACCCCTTGAGTGTAAGGCCTCCACCCAGGGACAAGACACTTATAAACTAAGCGACAGCGCGCTAAGAGCACCCCCTGTGGGGTACGAGCCTCGGCTTAGGGCGTCGCTGGGGACGGCAGCAAAGGGACAGGTATGATCTGAGTGGGATTACAGGTATGGAAAGGTGTGGTCATATTTAGGGATGTGGAATCATCATCCACAGCCCGACTTCACCCACTGCTGGGTATAGGTCTTTCTATGCTTGTGCCAAGCTCCACGCTCCAGTGTCAGCCTCATCCAGGATATCCCCGCGATGGCAACAATGTCGTCTGCCAATCTCGCCGCCGGACGACCAACACTTCTCTTTCCAGTCCTTGGACGCTACGACGTCCAACGTCGGTTTGGATTTCTTTGGAATGTGGAATAGATAATTAAATTGAACAACTTACTCCATGGTATTAAAATCTTCATCGTGAAAAATATTCAGAAAACAAGATATTGTAAAAATATTCTTTTAAACCAAGCTTTCAAGCAATGTTTTCTTTTTTTAGGTGCGACGTCATTGTTTTTTTGGTATTCTTTTCAATTCGAAGATGACACGTTTTGCTCAAAAGAATACAATCTCTCACTCTTATGAGGAAAAACATAAAATAAGCGAAGGTTTCGCTTGGTAATAAACTAAAACCTTACCGTACCGTACCTTGTGTGCTATCTTATGTAATGTCCTATTAAGTATTTTGTATGTAAATATAAACTTTATATACTTATATAAATAAATAAATTAAATTAAATTTTAAAAACGACAAAACTTACGATTTAGGTATACATTAATCAGGTGGTGCTTTTAATAGTCTTTTAAAAGTTGGAAATTCCGCTTGTGAGCCCGCTACCACATGTACTAAGGCCACAACCTTCGGATATTTCCATAGTGGGCGCAGGCTATTCATAGTCATTCATAAAACACGACATTCATTACAAACCATCATCGCGCTTGTATCGATTGAAGGGATAGGCAGTAGGTATCTACGTAGGCGTCAAAAAAAACTTGAAATATTTCGTAGGGTTTATAGCTACTACGCATGAATCATCGCTTGAAGATATCCAAAGAACCTCAAAGTCATCGTCTATTGAATTGAGAAATATCCCAATATCATCTGAAAAGGAATCAAAAACTGGGGGCCTAAAATGGCCACTTTATCAGAATCATAATACGAATCACGTTAAAAATTTAAAACTCTTAAAATGGACGTTGTGGTCATAACCATAAAGACCATTTTAAGAATTTTAAATCTTTAACGTGATTCGTATTATGATTCTGATAAAGCTTCACATCAACACCATTCTAACCAACGCCTCAACTCGCTGGAGCGAATCCTATATCAGCCGAGTTGAAAAACACAAATAAAAAAATCGAAATTCGAGCTTGCTATCCACAGCAAGCTCCAATTTACATATCCGAGGCTTTAACAAGTAAAAGTCGTCGTCTATTTTTCGTCGCAAGAGACGTAGCGAAGACCAAAGAATACAAATTCTGTTGGACTGCTAACGGCAAAATATATCTCCGCAAAGACATCGAAGGTCCTCGCATTGAAGTAAAAGATGAATCTCAATTGTCTACTCACCGAAACCAAATTTGACTAGGGTTAGTTTTGTGTTTACCGTTATTTTTGGTATTCTTAGTTTTTACCTTACTAATTTGCTTGATTTCTTGTTTATTGCATTGTTTAGTTTCTTGCTTAAAATACTACTTAGTTTTTTGTTTTTATGTTATTCGCTCATCAGTTTGTGTGGTGTATATATATAGGACACAGTTACCATAGGACCATAGGACAAATTTTGCCATGTCTAATGGTTATTAAAATAATATGTTTTCCGACCAGAAGAACTAAGGGTGTACCACAAGGCTCCTCCCTATCTAACATCATGTTTAGCCTATTACTCAATGACCTACCTGAAGCAATAAGTGAGGCTTATGTCTTTATGTACGCTGACGATGTGGCTGTAGTCGTGTGCGCGCAGTCGCTGGAAAGACTACAAGAAAGATTCAACGTAGTGGTGGGTAAAATTAACAACTGGTTTGAAATAAATGGCTTGATACTTAACACAACCAAGACCCACTACATGCACGTCAATCTTTCCGGTCGAAAGTGTACACCACTATCACTTCGGGTAGGAAGCAGTGTTGTCGAGCAGGTACACCACATTTCTCGGCTTCGAACTGGACAGTTCTCCCACTTGGGGGCCGCATATTGATAAAATGTGCGGCAAACTCGGACGAGCATGCTTCGCTCTGGAACGCTTAGCGCAAACGCTCCCACGTAAAATGATGAGAGGGTGTTATTTCGCGTTGGTACACTCGGTTCTCCAGTATGGTGTTGAGTTCTGGGGTCGAGCTGCCGATTGGGAGCGAGCCTTTAGGATGCAGAAACGTGCCGTGAGAGCCATTACGCGATCACAATGGGATGACACCGCGAGACCACTTTTTAAGCATCTAAAAATATTAACTGTTCCCGCTATGGTGATATTGCAGGCAGCGGTATACGTTAGGCAACATCTTAACGAATACAGTAAACGCGGAGATAGGCATAATTATTGTACTCGTGGTAGAAACAAATTAGCTGGCTACCCACACACCCTATCTAAATCTGGAAAGCTGATTCAAGTTATGGGTCCACCAGTGTATAACCGGATACCGGATAACATCTTGAGCGCGACATCTGACAATGCTTTTAAAGCGAAACTCAAAGGCTGGCTAACCGACCAGGCGTTATATGACCTAAAAGAATGGTTTAGGTAATTTGATAAGAATGTTATGTAGTGTTTCTATTATTCTGTTGGTCACGTGTCCTTAATTATTATTTTTTAATTTATTTTAATTTTAATTTATTGTAATTTTTTAATTTATTTTGTATTTGATGCTATTTTTAATGTTTAATGACTTGTGTTTTTACTTTTTCTTATATATAATACTGACCTGTAATTGTTGATAATTATTAATAAATAAACTAAACCAAACTAAACACTTAAAGGACCTAATCTGTTCAGGCGCCGCCGGGGAGGCCGGTGAGTTGCTCTTGAAGGAGCTTACAGCTCTGATTAATCTTATGCTCTCCGGCAAGGTGAACGAGGCCGTCATCGACGTCTTGTACGGGGCCAATTTATGTGCCCTGCGCAAGAGGGATGGCGGCATTCGTCCCATTGCCGTGGGTACTACTTACCGTTGTATAGCAGCCAAGATTTGCTGTAAATTTTATGGTTAGGCTGTTTCGGAAAAATTTAAGCCCCTGCAGCTAGGTTACGGCTCCAAAGGGGGCTGTGAGGCTGCCGTACACGCTTTGTCGACCTACCTAAATTCTGGAAAAGGTGAGGTCATCCTGAAGGTTGATATAAAGAATGCCTTTAATTCAGTTAATAGGGACACCTTGTTAACAGAAATTAAAAAAGAATTACCTAAAATTTATAGTTTTCTTTGGCAGTGTTACAGACATCCGTCTAAACTACTGTCTCGGGACAACCTTCTGGAATCTGCTGTTGGCTGTCAACAAGGTGACCCGCTCGGGCCAGTGATATTTAGTTTAGCTATTCACCCAATTGTTCGACAACTAAATTCTAAATTTAACGTTTGGTATCTTGATGATTGATGACTTGATGAACCTTGGGGGGCGACGTAGATACTGTTTTAAATGATTTAATTTTCTTAAAAAATAAACTGCACTCCATTGGCCTTGACCTAAACCTTGCAAAATGCGAACTTTATTTAACGGACTGTACCAACAGACAACTGACTATTCCTAAATTTAACGCAATAGCTCCTAACATCAAAATTATTGACAAAAAGTTCTCTTCGTCTCCTTGGGTCTCCAATCTTCGAGATTTCCTTTCCCGATTTAATCAAGGAAAAAATTCAAAATTTCAATGACATTTCGGAAAGGTTACTCCAAATTAATATGCATTCGGCCATCACCATAATCCGTTATTACTGTTTCGGCCCAAAATTAACTTATTTTCTACGTGCTTCCCCTTTATGGAAGCACACTCATCTTTTGGACAAAATGGATCAAATTATCAGAAATACTTTATCATCCATTTTAAATGTGGCCTTGGACGATCGAGCTTGGACACAAGCTACTCTTCCCATTCGTATGGGAGGACTCGGCGTCCGCAAAATTTCTAGTATTACTTTACCGGCTTTTATATCCTCGGTCCACGGCACTGAGGAATTCCTAATCCTAAATCAGGAATATCCTGGCTTCCACACTGATTGATTTTGATGTGCCGTGCTTCTCAAATTCTGAAACTCGCTTGCCCAAATTCTGAAGAACCCGACCATCCATTTTCCCAAAGACGGTGGGACGAGCCGCTCTGCAGAGTAGTTCAGAACAATTTACTGAACACGTCTGCTACTACTGCTGAGCGCGCTCGTCTGCTGGCTGTGGGTGAGTGGAAATCGGGTCTTTGGCTTCACGCACTACCGTCGTCGAACACAGGTACGTTGCTCGACGACACTACTTTCCGCTACGCCTAGACGCCGCATTATGTTCTCCTCATCGCTGTCACTGTGGTGAAGTTGTCAACAGCCTCGGACATCACGGCCTGTCATGCAACCGAAGTGCGGGCCGTTTTACACGGCACGCGAATTTAAATGACATCATCCGACGAGCTCTTGTCACCGTCGGCGTTCCAGCTATATTAGAACCCAATGGCTTGGCACGCGACGATGGCAAGAGATCGGACGGGATATCTTTGTTTCCATGGAAGATGGGTAGGCCTTTAGTGTGGGACGCAACATGTGTCGATACTCTTGCGCCATCCCATCTTCCTAGCTCATCGTGCTGTGCTGTGGCTGCCGCTGCGGCTGCATAGTACCTCAAGCGGCGTAAATATAGTAACCACATTGGTAACTATATTTTCGAGCCGTTTGGGGTTGAAAGTCTAGGACCGTGGGGTCCGAGCGCTCACAGCCTTTTTAAGGATATTTCAAAACGTTTAGTTGACACTTCCCGTGACCCAAGGGCTGGCTTTTACCTTGGCCAAAGGCTTAGCGTTGCCATACAACGTGGCAACGCCGCCAGTCTCTTGGGTACTTTACCAGTTGACAGCGTTGAGGAGGAGTTTTTGACGCCATTTTTTAAGTTTGTTGCTAGGTTATTTACTTTAGCTTATTTTAATTAATAATTGTAAAACTATAGAATAAATATACTGTATTATTATTACCGAACTTATCTATTTTACAAAATCTATAAATAAAATTACGTAAAACGTACGTAAACATGGTGATGAATAAAATCATATCAATCAAACTATAACTATAGCAAGAAAACAGAAAAGATAAAATTATCAATTTATTTTTTTCTAAAGTTGCCCAAAATCGTACTCTTTGTTGTTTCTATTAAGATTAAAGTTGGACGCAGGGTACTTGGAACACAAAAGAGGTAAAAACTCATAAGTTGATTTTAATAATACTTGATAGGAACTACTTGTCTACCCAAATTGTATACTGAGCACTTAAATTATTTATTAGTACAAAAAATTTGCCATAATATAATATTTAATCACACTATACTCATCTCTGATTGTAACACTATTGGAAGCGACTAACGTCTAAGATACAGGCTCGGCCTTGTTTAGACGTTATGATTAATTTTGATCTGTTTAATTAATTACTGTACTTGTGACAATATTGTAATAAGTGTAAAATGTATTTCCAGTTTCCCAGACTAAAACCGTGTTTGCATGTAGACAATTCAATAAACGCTCAGCTGAACTATACAATAAGATAAATAAAAAAATATACATATACACCAAAAGCACTTATGATTGTAGGAAAACCGTAACAAACTGGATCAAAGAACTCACGTATGAAGAGACCGAGGCACTTCTACAGCACATTAAATAGCAGGATACTTATAAAACAATAATTGCTAAATTTTCAATTTGTCACACACATACATACAATCTCACAAAAACTGGCACTTAAAAATCAAATAGAAACACCCACATACACACACACACACCCACACACACACATACACTCATCACACACACACTCTTACATATTATTTTTCTTGTTTTTTACATTAAATTCACTTTTATTTTTACTCTTTGTTATATTTAAAATAAATAATAATATTAGAAGTAAGTAATTAAGTATTAAGTTAAATTAGCCACATATTTGTTATACTCTTGTAATTGTTGTTGCTATGGAAGAGCGGGGTCTCCTAACACAGGCAAAAATTGCTTAAAAGGAGTCCCCAAACACAACCACCCATTGATGTAACAAATTTATTCAATAAAACATTTTTGTATTTTTGTATTGTATTTGTATTTCCTTTTTAACCGACTTCAAAAAAGGAGGAGGTTATATGTTCGTGTGTATGTTTTTTTTTTTATATTTGATACCTGATTTCGCCCCCATTGGTAGACCGATTCTCAAAATTCTTTTTTTATTTGAAAGATTATACTTCTGAGGTGGTCCCATTTAAAGTGAAGATCTGATGCTGATCTTCGGAGATATACTATGGAACTCTTCAAAAATACGGCAAATCTGTCGTGATTGCTGCAATCGCTTGGATGTTTATTGTTTATACAACATCATTACGTAACATCACGCCTGTATGCTCTGAGGGGGTACGCAGATGAAAGAAAAAAAAAATACACACAAAAAAAAGAAGTACAATACACTCAGATTTCCATTCATTGGGGATAAGCCCATTACCATGACATGTATTGTTCATCATTTTCCCAACTATTTTGTGGTCGGCTTCCAGTCTTACCGGATGCAGCTGAATACCAGTATTTTACATTTTATACACAACACAATAGCCACGACATAAATGTTAGTAAAAAATAATTTCTAAAGCTATTGAGACATTTGCGTATGGTCATCATTATCTCATGACGATGAGCTGATGAAGGAAGGTACAACTCTTTAACGGTTAGGAGTTAGGTGACTTCTTGTTCTAGAATAATGTACAGATAATGCGACTTGTCGATATCTATAGTTGATTTCTCTAGAGACAACAGAGTGAGTGCTAGAAACTAGAAGTATTAATCATTTTAACCGACTTTAAGAAAAGAATTGTTGTTGTCACTTAGACGCGTATTTAATAATGTAAAATAAATTCATGGCGACATGGGAACAACTAAAAATGGAAAAATAAAAACTTTTATGCAAAAAAATAAAAACCGACTTCAAAAAAACACAATTAAAAAATAACAAACCAAAACACAAAAAAGTGAAAAATAACTTTATTTTTATTTATTTATTTATTTATTTTACTATTTATGTACACACAGTAGATTACACAGGAAAATACAATTACAAAATATGAGTACAAAGGTACTGCTTATTTCTTAAGAAATTTCTGCCAGCAGACCTGCAAAAGGAGAAATGAAAAAGAAACGTAGACTATAGCGTATAACGTAGACTTTAGCTTCAGAAGCCGGTGACAAAAACAAAATCAATATAATTGGGAAAAGGTTAAGCAGATGAAGACGATGAAGGGCATTAGAAGTATGATGACGACAAGTTTCATCTCCGTGGGGGTAGAATCAAGTGGTACTGAATCTTTAGTACAGTCTAGGGTATTTGACAAAAAAAAAAAACTATTAAGTCCGCCAGATAGATTTCCAAAATATATTGGATACGTATTTTTTCTTTTATCACGTAACAATTAAACAAGAATTTGTGTGGTACCTATACTTCCACTAAAAACCCGTCTACTGAAAAATTACGCTCTAATTAAAATTGGGGTTTTTTTTTTCGGTTTGTAGCCTATTTTACCTGGCCCTGCAGTCTCGACATATAGCGATGGCAAAACAACCGAATTCGGTCGCAAAGTCATAATGATGCGGATTTAAAGTGGAAGCCGACACCGGCGGGTCGCATCCGGCTCAAGTCCAACTTAAATCTGCATCGTTATGGCTTTGCGAGCGAATTTGGTTGTTTTGCAATCGCTATCTATGTCGAGACCGCAGAGCCTGGACCAGACCATAATAACGAATCGATTGACACCTTATTCATCAAAATCAGATGAATATTTTAGGTGCTACGGAGGAACATACGTAAATACAAACATACATACATAGATTGCTAAAATCATAACCCTTCCTTTTGGCTTCGCTGTAGTTGGTTAAAAATGAAAATGTATGTACACTTTTTACCAACAAGTGACGTCACAAGCCCCCCACTTCGATTATTTGATGCGTTATATCTTCGTCATTTTTAATTGATTTGATAAAACAAAAAATATGTATCCAATATTGTTTGATAATCTAACTGACGGACTAAATAGAATCATATTTTTTTTTTACTCAGGAATCATCCATATTGTATGACGTGATGTCTCTTACATCATGTGTAGTAACGTCAATTTAAAAGTCTATTTAACTCCAGATTAAATCTACGTCAATTTTGTAGTCTATGTGACGGAATCCCGGTCTAACGCGAAGTTCAAAGTTGTCACTGATAGTGATAACGCAAATTGTTTGAAATAAACATTTAATATACATATTAACTAGATTTAATTAAAATCTATAAGATAATTGCTATTTTAATAGGAACTTGCGGGAGATCCAATAGCTCGTTGAAGTGATGCTTTTTGGCGAGTGTCGTCAATCGGTAATACCGCGGCCATCTTGTTTTTTCAAAACACTTTCTTCGGCTGACAGTTTCACAAATGTCAAACATGCTAAACGAATCGAGTAATATTCTAGCTTACTCTATACAAACAGGCGAGTTTTCCTATACAAGGTGTAAACGCACCCTTCACGAAGCTGTCAACCAAGCATACTGTACGTCAAACTAAGTAGGTACTTAACTTTACGCAAATATTATGGCTTGGCGTTTTTGGGGTGAAAATCATCATTTACGAAATGACTCATTGTTACGCACCGGTAACATTTACAAAGTCTAATTTAATTTGACAAACTACGCAGGCGTTATGTAAAATTCTGCCTACTTCTTTGGGTAAAATAGCCGTGATGTTATGTTACGATGTTGTTTGTTTGAATGTTTGGGAAAACCATCAAAGTTGGAGAAACCCCTAGAATAATTGATGTAAAAATTAAGAAAATTTTATACTTTAAAATTGGCGTAAACAAATTTCACATACTGTTATAATTATGTTATCACTTGGCAACATTTAAAAGTTAGTTTTTTCTTTTGTGTTGGTTGTAATTTAGTGTTGTCACGAATATAGTAATTTGGAACCCATACTATTAGGAAATGGGTCTTATTATAAGCTCCAAAAAAATGAAATATCTACAGCAGGAGAAATTCGCATGTAAAATTTGCTTTAGTGGAAAAATATTGTTGCTCGGACTGTATCTATAATACGTCTATACATTATTAGACTTTGGTCATCCATAGATACTATCTTCACATTTATGAATGAAAACAGAACCTAAGTAACAACTTACATATCGGGTGCTAATTGGGTCAATAAATTATTTATTTACTTCTCTTAGTACATCTAAAAAATTAGGTTAAGTTAGCTTTTTATATAGGTCTAAAAAGTTGACAGTGAACATTGAAAATTGAGTTACAACTAAATTAAACCGATTTTAGATTTTCCATAGAAACAGAAATTTCCAATTCAATTACTTATCTTTTTTTTTAAAAGACAATTCGAAAATCTTCTCTATCAACATTTTAGACATATGTATCCTGCTTAGGCGTTTGAATTTTCATTAAAATCGGTTCAGACATTTCGAAAAAAAAATGAGTTCAAAGTTTGTATGAAATGCCGTAAGATGTTAACGCTCATAAGGTAACAGATCTGGGGGCCTAAAATTGCCACTTTATCAGAATCATAATATGAATCACGTTAAAAAATGTAAATTCTTAAATTGGTCTTTAAGGTTATGATCACAAAGTCCATTTTAAGAGTTTTAAATTTTTAACGTGATTCGTATTATGATTCTGATAAAGTGGCCATTTTAGGCCCCCAGATATGTTACTAAATAATAATAACAACATGCAAAAGAAAGAAAGAAAAAATGTTTATTTGTCGCAGGGACATGACGTGCGTACAAGAAATAAATTAAAAATAATCATTCAATACACAACAAATATTATAAATACACAGGACATATAGGTACAAAGAAAAAAATAAAAAAAAATAACAGCTTGCACGTCGTGACCGCGACAAGCAGGTTACCACTCAGCATGATGCTGTGCTATGGGGGGCCCACAGCACAGCGCTGGCAGCATAAGAGACTGAAATGATTGTATTTTCGTCTGTATCTCCTTCCTTACTTGCAAACTTTTTATCTGGCTCCAGTTACAAATCGGATGTCATTTGAGTAGCTGTCAGCCCACTCGTTAACAGAAAGAAGGCAAGTCCCAGCTCCCAGCAGAGGGAGATCACATTTACTCAAAATCAAAATATTTTTATTTCACATACTTAGGCCTTTTTTTTTTCTGGTGGGAAATCATCAAATAATTCCTCCCGCTCTGGGTTGAGCAGGAGGGAGTGTCAGACTTTTACTGACTAAAACCCATCCATGTTTCTTCCTTTGCCCTTTGTATTCCAGGGCCGCAGTATCTCTTTCGAACAGTCCCACAACCATTTCACATAGGCCTAGATGGGCACTTATAAAACGTCGCCAAAAAGGTGCACGGTTCGGGTTGGTCGTTTCCTATGGAGAAGAACCGGCAAGAAACTCTATGGTTACTCTTTTCAAATCATTTGGTGTTACAATATTATCATGTTACAGCATTAGTACTTAAGTATGGGGGGACAGCGTATGCCCGACAATAAGTCGTTGCTTTCTACACAAGAAATGTAAAACAAGATAAAAAGTTAACAAAAGTTAACAAGCATCTGGGAATCTACAAAGCCTACAATGTTCACACATACTCGCACAGGAGAATCATTTTCTTGCAGCTTTTTCACTTTCGGCCACTCTTGAGAGGCCCAATCACACGTTAAAAAGTGCTTCCGATGCGAATTAATGCGGATGTTTGCGACCAGGAGGTCTAAAAACTTTCTCCGAGAATAAAACCGACTTCCAAAAAACACTAAAAACGTCTAAAATAACTTTACTTCCGGAAGTCGGTGACTTTGTTTGTTTCATTGACTCTTTATTATTTTTTATTATTATCGTTTATTTCAGGCATTAACCCATTTAACTCAGTTTACATAATTATTACATTGATAACATTGAAATTTAATTCACATTACATGAAATCATAATCAAAGTTAAAATCAACACATAAATCAATTCATCATTAAAATCTAAAAATCTTTGCCACCGACTTCCGAAAGTAAACTTATTTTAGATTTTTTTAGTGTCTTTTTGGAAGTCGGTTTTTTTTCGCAGAAAGTTTTTTTATTTTACCCTTTTTAGTTGTAGTATACCACACAAATTCTTGTCACGAAACATTTTACTCTCTAACTCTCTCTAACTAGAAGTTAGTAACGAACCATCATGTCGTCACTATAGCCCAAGAAGAAAAAATACGTATTAAAGAAAAAAAAAACAAATTACTGAACCGATTTTGATGAAATTTGTATGACACCAAATAGAAAGCATATCCTTTCACAAAAAAAAAGACTTTTCAAATCGGTTCATAAATGCCGAAGTTATGAAGTCTCAAATATAAAAATAAAAAATACAGCCGAATTGAGAACCTTTTTGAAGAAAGTCGGTTAAAAATGGCCGCTTTAGCAGATATGATAATATTCATTAATTAGGGATACTATTAATTAATTAGGTACGTTACAATTCGTAAAGTGGTCATAAAGTGACAATTCATAATAATATTAACTGCGTCAGTGACCATTTTAAGAATTTTAACGTGATTCATAATTATTATTATCCTAATATGATTCTGATAAAGCGGCCATTTTAGATCCTCAGACTTCTCGCTCCACAAAAGCCTTTTTTAAGTGACGGAATGAGATAGAGATGCTCGAGAACACTGATCTGTGATTGCACATGTGATTTTACGCATAGCATGATGTACACACGGCTACACATCAAGCTATACATTTCCAGTTTAAGCTGACCTCACATTGAACGGAAATCCTATACAATGCGAGTTCGGCATAAACTAGAAATCACTCATCTAGCTATCCGAACTGTCAAATTTTCCCAGTCAAACTTGAACCCTTGAACCTAATGCTTTAGCGATAAAGTTGAAATAAGATTGTAGTAAGCAATAAGCGTAAGCAATATTGAAAATTATGTACACGAAATATTTGCAACACTCAATATATTACTGTTTATTATAAACAATGTTAATTTACATGATATGAGTGATCACGCGTTGATTCTCTGCTCAGTTTCGTCTCGTTTTGATAACGTAAAAAGGCATAGATAAAGCTGTTTTTTTTTAATAATTGCCCTGTGAACTCTACGACAAGGCAACTAAGTTAAAATGCAATAATAATTAATATTTTATAGGTATTTATTGATTGGGATTGAGGTAATCTTTCGGTGAAATTAAATAATGCTTGTGTTAATCTTTAGGTTTCTCATTTATTTTTTTTATTTCGAATCGCATTGAGGATTTTTAACGATTTAAAGTTGGTTATTAAAAATGATAAATCATATAAAAGTGAAAGAATGTTAAATCTGTATCAGTCTGTGAAATCTATCACATTAATAAACTGAAAAGCTCATTTGGAAGCAGGCGGGACCCATCTATACTAATCCATACTATCACTACATAGTATAAAACAAAGTCGCTTTCTCTGTCCCTATGTCCCTTTGTATGCTTAAATCTTTGAAACTACGCAACGGATTTTGATGCGGTTTTTTTTAATAGATAGAGTGATTCAAGAGGAAGGTTTATATGTGTAACATTGCACCCGTGCGAAGCCGGGGTGGGTCGCTAGTAATATTATAAAGAGGTAAAATTTGTTTGTAAGTTCAGATCTACTGAACCGATTTTGAAAATTGTTTCACTAAAAGAAAGCTACATTATCCCCGAGCGTCCTAGGCAATTTACAACGTGCATGTGGGATAATTTCCGACTAAAACGCGACCGAAGCCGCGGGCAACAGCTAGTTGAAATATAAAATGATTAAAACATGAGTTTTGTGCTTTTCATTCGAGTATTTTAGTTTTAATAAATACTTTTGTTATTCAATACACTTCCTCGAAAACTGGCTCTTATCGCACTACGATTAAGTTCAACATTCAATGTATTTTACACTCTTGGATTTTATCTCTACTAGTGCGGAAATAAAAAATCCACAGAAAACTACAGAGTGTAAACGGACCCTTCCCAAAGCTGTCAAACAAGCATTCTGTAGATCAAACTAAGCAACTTGACGCAAAAAATATTGCTGGGAAACGACTTTTTTTTTGGGGTGAAAAATCACGTCTTACGGTAGGACTCAATGTAACGCACTCAAAACATTGTGCTGATGGGTGGATTGAATAGTACGGGGGTCGTGGAGGTGTGTAAAATAAAATCTTGCATTCAAAACATGTATTTAAAAAAAACATGTGAAAAAGTTGGAACTTTGACCCCCAATACCTCCGTAACTAGAAGGTTCCCAGGTATGGTCTAGAACAAAAAAATGATCACAGCCAGTGCCTTTCGGCTTGTTACACCCTTTATACTTATACTAAGTCCAAATTGGTTCAATGAGGGCTATCGATTTTGAAGTCACCAGATGGCGCCACTGTCGATTAAGGTCCTGTCAATAGTTCTATTTTATACTTTAAAGTACCAATAACTTCATAAAAAGTTTATTTTATTACGTTTATCAACATAGTGTAAACTCTAGGTTCATATGTTTACAATATTCTCCCTAAAATTAGCAAGCATGAACCATTTAAAAATCACTTTACCTCCAAGTACTGAAAATTAAGATTCTAAGTTGCTACTTAAAATCTTCAAGTCATAATTAATCAGGAATTGCTCAATCTAGACCACAATCGTGAATATTTGTAAAATATGTGTTAAAACAGCACGCAACGCGCGAACAATCTATGACATCTGACATTTCGGTGCCCCCGCGCTACACTAGCGCCTCTAGCGGCGAATTCAGACGCGATAGCCCCCATTCCTATAGTCGGCGGTGATTGTTTTTTTAACATCACATCTGTATTCCATATTATTATGTCATATAAGAAAAGTGGGTGTGACATTATAGGTAACAGTGATTAAAAATAGGTGTTATGTCTATTTGCAAATACAGATAAAATCATGTTTACATTAATTGATTACTGCAACTTAATTTTTAATTACTTAAAACAATGTTTGCGATAATAATTGTCTTTCAATTCACATCAAGTATCTCCTGACTTTGAAAGACTGAACACAGAATAAAGTTAGGTACCTACATTCTTATTGATTTAGTCAGACCAGTGGCTCCCAACCTTTCTTGGACTAAGGACCACTTTTTTCTTTCTTTTATCGTGTGTTTAGTGTCTATAACCTAGTGTCAGAGTTTTTATGCCGCCCATGGGCATGTGACTTGGCTTTACATGCCGTCGAGAAATATCTCTCAGGCATACTGGTTTCCTCACGATCTATTCCTTCACCGAAGCAAGTGATAATTACAGGGACCACTTTAATGTCTTCATTGCTAGCAGGGACCATAAGGTCCTAGATCAATATGAACACCGACAAGATTATATCCAAGGGGTGAATCTTTACCTCACACATTGAAAAATGACATGAATTGAAAAATGAGATGAACCTTTAGAAATAAAATAGTGAAGGATACAAGAGCGATAGAAGTGAGCTTGAAAACTTTAGCAATCATTCATACAGAAATGAGAATAATTTCGTCAATTTTTGCAGAAATATTTATGAATAATTTTGCAGAAGCGAGCAAAGCAAGCTCGAAAATTGTAGGTGCTAAAATTTTCAGGCTTGCTTCCCTCGTTCATTATCATCTGCCTAGCCTTATCCCAACTACCTATGTTGGGGTCAGCTTCCAGTCTAATTGGATGTAGCTGAATACCAAGATTTTACATGGAGCGACTGCCTATCTGACCTCCACAACCCAGTAAGTACTGGGTAATACAGTACCCCTTGGAAAGACTAGTTGTCAGACTTTCGGGTCACTGACTACCTGTAACGACTGTCAAAGGTCTACAAATGACAGCCGCGTCCAACGGCTTAAGGTCTATTCACACATATCAGGGCCGAGTGAACGAGTTCATATAAAATGAACATAGGTACCTATATTTTTTTGACGGCACGGTCCGTCCTCGTCCCGGGCACATATGTTTGGATAGACCTTTGACCTTTTTTTAGACGAAACTCCTTATGTAATAGGCAGTCACCCATCCACAGACCAACCTAGGCAAGCACGTAATGATTTATTGTCTATATTATAGTAATTATGGTGGTCTGAACTGTGTACCCACAAAGCATCGAACCCTCGCGATATCGCTTCCGTCCGATATGGCGTAATATTTCAAGGCTGGTATACTAACCATATGTTTGCGGTTACTTTATGTGCTTGACATTTAAATGTATGCAATTTTTTCGCGCGTTTGGACTTTTGGAGGGAACAGGCCGAAAGAGCCTGTCTCTAATCCATGCTAACATTAAATGTGAAAGTAACTCAGTGTATCATACTGTCTTTTCACGTCTTAGCGACTGATCGGATTCTGAACTTTAAAAAACTCAAAACTCAAACTCAAACTCAAAGCTTTTATTTCAATTAGACCTTAGCAGGCACTCTTGAAAGTCAGAAAAACAAAGGCGAAGCTGCAATCCCAATCATAAGGCATAATAACTTGTTAAAGTACTGTAGTTGCCCATTCCAAAGCGTAGATCTCAATGGAGAAGAATGGGCAAGAAACTCCATGGACACTCTTTTCAATCAAAATATTGTTACAAGATCTTGGTTACATCATTCATGTTGAGATTATACATATATGTGAGAACGATGTAGAAAGACGTGCACATTAAGAGCGTCCAGAGTAAAAGATTATAATTATCAACAATTTAAAAACAAAGTAGTTAAAATAAACCGTGGCAGCTAAGAGATGACCAGTCCCAACTGACAGCGCCCGTTCACAAACATGACGCACGGATTAGCCCCATTCTGCTCAACCATATTGAAGGGAACTAAACGACCCGACACATCCGCCACTATCAGCGAGACATTTAAGTGAGCCTGAGAATTAAAGTTCGCGAGTACATTCGGAAAAAGCTGGCAGTTTCGTCACAACGTTAATGTTTTCTCCATTGTTTGTCTTTTTATTTTAGTTTATTTGTGTAAATGTCTATTTACACATGTATGTATTTTTTGATATATATGTATAGTATTTTGATATATTTTATAGTATTTTATATATCCTTGTAGTTTATTCATAGGTACACCTACCAATGTTTGTTTCTGCATCACCCAAAGGTTGACTGGTAGAAAATGCCTATGGCATTAAGTCCGCCTCTGTACTATGTGCTTGAAGTGTTAAATAAATAAATAAATAATAAAAGATCCAAGGGCTGGCTTTTACTTTGGCCAGACGCTAAGCGTTGCCATATAACGTGGCAACGCAACCAGTCTCTTGGACACATTACCAGTAGACAGCGTCGAGGACTTTTTGATGCTATTTTTTAGTTTATTAAATTGTTTAGTTACTTTTTTTTTTATTTGTTAGTGTATAAAGTTAAACTTTGAACGCAATTTACTAGCTTAAAGGTAAGTCATCAACAATCACTTACGAGTACACGTAAGGTCCAACTTCGTTGACGTGTAGCCTGGTGTCCAGTCCATCTTTGACGCGTTCCCAGTTGGTGTAGTTGAAGAGATGGACCTTCATGAGCGGCTGCACGTCTGGCCGCCGCCAGATCTTGTACGCTAGGGAGTTGTTGCGGATCACCATGCTCTGGGGACAAGGAATCAGGATCAGTATTAAGAGCTTAACCTCGAGCACTATGCGGCCACGAACAAGACTTGTACTCCTATCTTGAATAAAATGCCCGGTCATGCGATCAAACTTTCTTCCTGGTTTCGACCAGTTGCATCTGCAGCCAAAAGTCGTGGTCCTTGTCGCGTAGTGCGTGTGGTTCTTAACCCCTTACCGCATACGAAGCCATTCATGGCTTCTAAAGTTTGTTATTTTTTTACAGTTTAAATTATCGTAAAATAAATTGTACCATAAGAAGTGTTTCTTCGTAAAACGAAATGTAATTTTTTTGTCCGTGGTAAGTCATCTGTGTCAAAACTATTTGAGCTTATTTCATAACGCGGCCGGCGAGTGAAGTGCAACATATTAGTGAAACTTTTATCAGTGAAAAATAATAGTAATAAAGTGACAGATCTTCAATACAAATTGTTATTTACTCTTAGAATCGTCGACTACGATAATAGTAAGTTATTTTTGTAATTAGTTTTATTGTCGTTTGATTTTTGACCTGTTTTTTGCAAACTCCAAATATGGCTTGGTATGCGTTCCAGTCAAAATAGTATCCGTCAAATATGGCTTCCTATGCACTCACACTTGGATCCTGCACGCCTTTATGGTTCTTCTAAGCATGTAAATCCTATATTAGGTGATGGTTTTTTGAGTGAAGACGAGCTTGCTTCCGATTCTGACCTGGAATACGAACCTTCCTCTTCCCGCTTACTAAATAAGAAGCACATTATCGTACCTGAGTCGGACTTTGAAAGTTCCGATGATGATACACCTTTACAGTACTTGCAGGTTGCAAAATCGAAAGGTAAAAAAGTAAAAAAAGACCCGATTGTATGGAAGAACGAAAAAATGGAGCCTCATGTCGAAGAAAATTTCAAGTTCACGAGCAACACGGATTTGCCGGAGGAAATGAAACAATTGGATTCACCAGCCGACTTTTTCAGTTTTTTCTTCACACACGATATAATTAATATAAAATAATCGTCAATTGTGTCAAAACTGCTCGAAGTTACGCAGTTACACAAAATGTGAAAAATGCGAGGTGTTTTTATGCTATAATGACAAGCGGAACTGCTTCAAAGATTTTCACAAAATGTAACAGCTATGCATACAAAGCCAGATATGTCCTTACTTGATTTTCACTAGAATGTGGAGTACGGACTCGAACAACGTAATCTCTAGATCGATGGCTTCGAGGTTAATGCCAATTTTTACTGATGCTGTAAGAATGTTATGGACGAGGTTTTCGTTGGCAGTTTCGTTTACGCCTAGTATTTCGACTTGGTTTCTCAGGCCTATGCTTGTGACCGTACTTGCTCGGTGAAATCAAAATCAAAGCATTTATTTCAAGTAGGCCAGTCACAGGCACTTTTGAACAGTCGAAACAAAGATAACAATGAAATGTAGCTACAGTCCCAGTCACAAGGCATAAAAACTGTGAAAGTACTGTAGTTGCCCATTCCCTAGCGTAGATCTCTATGGAGAAGAACGGGCAAGAAACTCCATGGACACTCTTTTAAATCAGCATATAAATTATCACACAATTGATTTATATTAATGTCGTCTATATGAAGGCTCATGAGTGAGTTGTTGTATGGTAGACTTTAAGTAAGGGATTTCACGCACTTGAATCTTAGCTTCTGCGCAAGCCAGGCTAGCTTCTGATATTTCAAGGCGTTGGTTATACAGTATTAAGTGTTCTGTGAGCGAACTGTCTCATGCCGCATCAAAGAGCACATATTAAAAGCTGTGAAAAATAATGTTGAGCAAAAATCTGTCATAGCTGAACACCTAAGTACTGCAGTCAGGGCCCAATCACTGGATCGAATTTCACAAGCCACGTATTTTGTCAACGGGCAAACATTACTTACCAAGGCTGACAAGAGAAGCAATTGAAATAATAATAGTACATTTTGATATAAGTGGGGAAACTTAGCATTCGAGCGCGGAATTAACACCCGAACTGCAGGCGAGGGTGTTATGGAGCCGAGAACTGCAATAACAAATCCCCACGCGTATAAAACAACGTTTTTAAATACACTTTTGAAAAAATAAAATATTAAAACAGAAACTATTTTTGTCAGGAATGATTATGAAACTATGATTTAATTTGCATTTTTTTCCGCGCTTTGCTTTCGCCAGGCTGAAGAAGAAGCAAAGGTATGATGCCGCTATACAGCCTAATATGAAAAGAAGAAAAATCAAATATTTTTGCATTTAGAACACAAATAAATGTCAATTTGTTCATAAAAGCAAATATTTGTTTAAATAATCATTTATATCTATGATATTCTATTTATAAACACAATTTAAATACTAAAAAAATATTTACGCCGTATAGTCGCATATCTCTTTGCTGAGATTAAAGAAAAAACAATCACCACCAATTAAAGCTATAGTCATTGAACCCCTTTGGACTTATCTGTGGAAATTTTAATTTCCGTACGTGTGCGGAAAAATATTAAAAATCCACGCGTGTGAAATACATTGCATGTTGAACCTAATCGTAGTGAGATAAGAACCAGTTTTCGAGAAAGTGTATTGAAAAATATAAAATTTTCAATCGAGAGGATGGCTTCAAATTGTCCAGTACGTGAAATCCAGTTTTGAGTATGCTCAAAAGTAGCAGCCGGCATCGTAATAAGGACTCCAAAAACCTGGTGAAACTGTGACTGTGTTTTGCCGTGACTTAGTGACGAGTTCCAGTAGTGTGCTTAGCAAAAGACAAAGAAAGAGGGTAGACAGATTTGTGTGCTCTTAACAATTTATTTTCCATCCACCCGCATTCTCCAGTCAACCCGCGATCATGGCGCTTGCAACAGCGTCGAAATATCGGGAGCTCAAAATAATGGACTATCACGGAAGATATCCATAAGTGACAGTATAAGTTTAGTGTTATAAACCGTAAAAGCTTAAAACATGTTTTGTGAGTGTTTTGAGGTAGTGTTTGAGATCGCCTATACGTCGCCGCGTTGTATTTTATCTCAGACGTCAGTTGAGACAAGTTACCGGAGTCCAATGCAGCAGATGGGGTGTTGGGTAGTATCAAGCTGTTGCTAGTATCATTTAATTCCGATGTGTTACTTGAATTGTTATTTTTGTTTTGACAAGCTGTATTTAACCAAGTTGCCTTCGCGGCCTCCGACAATTTACGGAAATCGATTATTTTAGCGTATAGTGGATGACAATAAGTATCGCATTCTATACAATTAATGTATTGGTTGGCTCTTAGTGGCTTAGCACAGATCGCAAAGTTGTTTACCATTTTGGAGTTTGTAATGTGGTTCAAAAGTAAAATTCTTAGAATTGAGCGCACGTGTTTAATTGTTGTTCGATGCGTTTGCTGTGAGCTCGGGAGTTTGATTTCGCGAATTCGTGACCTTGATTCCGCGAATCCACGAGCCCACGCCAGCCCCCAGGTGTTCTTCGGAGAAACGCGGGTGCGACAAGGACGAATTATTTTGATTTCGCGTGCCGCCTCTTTTCAGCGAGGTGGTGAAGAATGAGGGCTATGGGGGTTTTTCAGCATACTAGATGGCGCGACTGTCGATTAAGGTCCTGTCAATGATTCTATTTTTTAATTTATAGTAGCAATAACTTCATAAAAAGGTTATTTTATTACGTATAACAACATAGGGTAGACTTCAGATAGGTACATATTTACAATATGCTCCCTAAAATTAGCAAGCATGAAACATTTAAAAATCATTTTACGTCAAAGTACTAACAAATAAGATCCTAAGTTGCTACTTAAAATCTTCAAGTCATATATGATCAGGAATGACTCAATCTATCAAACCACAATCGTGAATATTATTAAAAATAGGTGATAAAAAAGCACGCAACGCGCGAACATTCTATGACATATGACATTTCGGTGCCCTCGCGCTACACTAGCGTCTCTAGCGGTGAATTCATTCGCGATAGCCCCCATTGCTTACACTGCTGCGGTTTGAAGAATTAAATAATTTAAATAATTTTGAATAATAAAATACTTACAGACAAAATGGCGTCGTTGATAGTATTCGTAAAACAAAAGAATATTGTCCCGATCATGCTTAGAACGAATGTGGTTGATATTAACAGCAATACTGAAACAAAGAAATATAAAACATTAGATTATTTCACGGTAGCACGTTTAGTCAGAAGTCCTAAAGTCAGACAGCCAGTCAGTCTTACCAAGGGTCAGATAGGCAGTCGCTCCTAGGAAAATACTGGTATTCAGCTGCAGCTTAGACTGTATACCGACCCCAACGTAGGTTCGAAAAGGCAAGGGAGATTTATTGAAATAATCTATACTTCTTCTACTATTATACAAATAAATAAAACTAAAGTGGCGGTTTCTAATTTAAAAAAAAAAACGTCTGTTTGTTTGTTCCGTCTTATCTCCGAAACGGCTGAACGGGACTTTTACTGGCTGATGTGTAAGGTACATTTATTTTAGAAAAATAATTTGGGTTCTGTGCAAAAAAATTGAAACCCCTGAAATTGTTAACAAAATCTTATTCAAATAGGAAGTAATATCTTAAAGCAAACACCCACCCGCAATATCGGGAACTCAAAACAAACAGTAAACATGGCAATTATACCGATTTCAGAGCTGATAAGTAATATCTTTATAATAATTTCATGCGGACGAAGGTCGCGGACAACAGCTAGAATATTATAAGTATAACATAACATAATCAGCCTATAATGTTCCTACTGCTGGGACACACGGCCTCTCTATGAGAGGGAATGGGCTATAATTCACCTCGCGGGCCCTGTGCGGGTTGGTAGATGTCACATGTCATCGAATTTTTGGTTCTAGGACATGCCGGTTTCCTCACGATGTTTTCCTTCACCGTTCCTATAAGTATAGCACCAGCTTTAGACCAGAAGTGACCTGCAAGGCTATTGCGTATCTCTGTTGACAGTTCATAGTGATCATCACTTGGCGGGTTTTGATATACAATCACCGTTCTTGTTGGTTTCAACTGACGCAGAACTGCCATTGTACACCAAAACTCGCCAAATTATGATCACTATGAACTGTCAACAGAGATACGCAATAGCTCTGCAGGTCTGCTCCCTCTCACAGCGATCAATGTATTGTTCTTGACCATACCTGGGAACCCTGTAGTTACGGACATATTTGGGGTCAAAGTGTCATCTTTTTCATAACGTTTTTTTTATCGACCTCCGTACTATTCAATCCATCCATCAGAACAATGTTTCGAGTGCGTTAAATTGAGTCCTACTGTAAAATGTGATTTTTCACCACAAAAAAAGTCGTTCCACAGCAATATTTTTTACGTAGAATAAATTAGTTTGATGTGTAGTAATTCTTGGTTGACGGCTTCGTGAAGGGTAAATGGACCCTCAATGGGGGCTATCGCGTATGAATTCGCCGCTAGAGGCGCTAGTGTAGCGCGGGGGCACCGAAATGTCAGATGTCATAGAAATTTCACGCTTTGCGTGCTTTTTTAACACATTTTTACAAATATTTACGATTGTGGTCTAGATTGGGCCATTCCTGATTAATTAAGACTTGAAGATTTTAAGTAGCAACTTAGAATCTTAATTTTCAGTACTTGGAGTGAAAATGATTTTAGAATGTTTCATGCTTGCTAATTTTATGGAGAATATTGTAAATATATGAACCTGAAATTTACACTATGTTTTTATATGTAATAAAATAAACTTTTCATGAACTTATTGGTACTTTAAAGTATAAAATAGAATTTTTGACAGGACCTTAATCGACAGTGGTGCCATCTGGTGAGCTCAAAAACGATAGTCCTCATTATAGAAGCTATTCGGTGGCTTCATGAAGAGTCCTTTTACCCTTCACGAAGCCACCGAACACCTTGTATAATTGAGGTATGGAAGAAAAAGGCATACTATGCTAACTCCAAATAAATTGACATAAAAGCAGGTGGATGATGATTATGTACAGTGCTGCAAGTTCTTTAGTGTTTCAGGCGCTTTAGTGACATTGTCCTAGACCCCGCTGTTGGTTCGAATTTGTGAAGCTTTCTGTGTACTTAATAAAATAAAATCAGAACCCTTCCTTTTGCCTGCCAGGGCTGCGGGACTGTTCGAAAGAGATACCGTGGCCCCGGAACACAAAGGGCGATGAAGGAACATGGATGGGTTTTAGTCAGTAAAAGTCTGACACTCCCTCCTGCTCCGCCCAGAGCGGGAGGAGTCATATGAAGATTTCACATACGAAAAAAAAAAAAAAACCTTTCTTTTGACTTTTCCGTAGTCGGGTAAAAACAAGATGGCTACGTGCCAAAAGGCCCATGTTCAAAGACCTACGTACATAGTGCATACGTTCCGTGATTGGTTGAAGAAACTCCCAGTAACCAATCAGAAGTTGACAAGAGCTTTGACAGCAAATAGGGTATCGTTACAAAAAAAAACACAACCATCTTGATTATAGTTGAAATTATTTATAAACTGACCTTAGAGATATTATTATACTTTTGTCTGATAAAAAATGATCATACGATGTTGTTTTAAATTATGTATGTATTGTATGTTACCTCCGTTTTGGTATTGAGTGCTCACAGCATTTTCAACACTCACAAAACATGTTTTAAGCTTTTACGGTTTATAACACTAAACTTATACTGTCACTTATGGATATCTTCCGTGATAGTCCATTATTTTGAGCTCCCGATATTTCGACGCTGTTGCAAGCGCCATGATCGCGGGTTGACTGGAGAATGCGGGTGGATGGAAAATAAATTGTTAAGAGCACACAAATCTGTCTACCCTCTTTCTTTGTCTTTTGCTAAGCACACTACTGGAACTCGTCACTAAGTCACGGCAAAACACAGTCACAGTTTCACCAGGTTTTTGGAGTCCTTATTACGATGCCGGCTGCTACTTTTGAGCATACTCAAAACTGGATTTCACGTACTGGACAATTTGAAGCCATCCTCTCGATTGAAAATTTTATATTTTTCAATACACTTTCTCGAAAACTGGTTCTTATCTCACTACGATTAGGTTCAACATGCAATGTATTTCACTCGCGTGCGATTTTTAATATTTTTCCGCACACGTGCGGAAATAAAAATTTGCACAGATAAGTCTAAAGGGTTCAATGACTATATCTATGTATGTATAGTCGGCGGTGATTGTTTTTTTTTTAATCCCGGCAAAGAGATATGCGTCTTTACGGATTAAGTATTTTTCGAGTATTTAAATTGTGTTTATAAATAGAATATCATAGATAAAAATGATTATTTAAAACAAATATTTATTTTTATGAACAAATTAACATCTTAATGTGCTCTAAATTAAAAAAAAAAAATGAATTTTCTTTTTTTTCATAGTAGGCTGTATACAGCATCATACCTTTGCATCTTCTTCAACCTGGCGAAAGCAAAGCGCGGAAAAAAAGCAAATTAAATCATAGTTTCCTAATAACTCCTGACAAAAATACTTTCCGTTCTAATATTTTATTTCTTCGAAAGTGTATTGAAAAACGTCGTTTGGTACGCGTGGGGATTTGTTATTGCAGTTCTCGGCTCCATAAAACCCTCGCTTGCAGCTCGGGTGTTAAATCCGCGCTCGAATGCAATAACAAAGTTTCCCCACTTATATCAAAATGTACTATTTTTCATCAAACCTATACGTGCGGGGTGTCTATAGATAGGTCTTTTAAAATGACATTGAGGTTCCTAAAACCATTTTCTCTCAAAGTCAATCGTTTGAATGATAAACACTTCCAAAGTGGTAAAATGTGCGTCCCCCCCTTCTAATTTCTAAAGTAAGAGGAGAAAAATTTTGAAAAAAATATGGGATTATAGAACGTAAAAAAAACTTTCAACCAAAATTGGTTTGAATAAGATTTGATGTTTATTTTTTGCGTTAAGGGACTTTTTCATCAAACTGCAGCAACAACTTTGTTTTTCATTAACCTAATTTGAAAAACAAATTTAGTTTTGTTGATGAATGTAAAACAATACAACATAATAATTATGAACGAATGCCTTCAAAATATTTTTATTATATTGTTTTAGTGCAACGGGGTTCCGTATGTGCGTGTGAGTACGACTCACACTTGGCCGGGTTTTTTATTTTATTGTCAAATTAGTTACTTTAGGTTATTTTAATGTATAATAAATTAGTAGCTGTTGCCAGCGGCTTCGCTCGCTTGTTAGTCGGAAATTATCCCACGGGCACGTTGTAAATCTACTGTAATTTATAATTTTTGTGTTTAAATTCAGATACAAGTTACTTGTTAATGAATAAATGACTATGACTATGACTAAATAGCCTATGGCACTCGGGGATAATGTAGCTGCCTAGTAGTGAAAGAATTTTCAAAATCGGTTCAGTAGATCCAGAGATTACCCCCTACATACAAACTTACAAACAAATTTTACCTCTTTATAATATTAACATAGAAGTATAGATGTAAGTGTGTTTTATTGTTGTGAATGAAATAAATAAACCTTGGAAACAAGTCCATTTGGTATTTCTGTCAAAATCGAATGATCTTTATTCTGATCACAATAAGAAGACCAACGAGCCAGTCTAAATCTGAGTTGATCACAAATCTCCAATCTCACATGCATGAGGCATAATTGCCAGCCATTAACGGTAATTATTGAACAGCTGGTCAAGAAATGACACTAGTCGTGTTTTGTGCTCAAATGAGCATGACAAGTTATGACCTTGGATACTACCGGTTCCATCACTATGTTTTCATCACTGTTTTGAGAGCATTGGTAATGAAATAATTTAGGGGCTATCCTTTAATCACGTCAGGTTTTTTAGATTACTTTTATTGCCTCCCTTGGTACGTCGTGAGGTTTTAAGCGCTATCCACACATTTCCAGGTCAGGGCTATCCGTGTTGCGAGTTGTTCGTTTCAGTGTTCCCGTCAGGGAAGTACCATCCGTCGCCCGTGTTCACACATATCAGGGAAATCGGGATCAGTGTAACTGTTTCTTTAGCTGATACGCACACAACACGATGTCTTTATTTAACAATGAAGAATTAGCAACATCGAATTAAAATAATGTGGATTAGAAAGATCGTAAAGTATATTATTCTATCGTAAAAGTTCTATCAACCTTTCTGTGTTCATGTTGTCGTCAACACACCTAGATAATGATCGGATAGCGCGGTCAGAGCGTCTCGTCTGTGCGTCCGAGCGTGCTCCGGGACCAGTGTTGCCAGGGCCCTTGAGTCGAAGTTACGTTTTGTTTCCTGAAATGTTACATTTTTGCTGCAAAAGTTACATTTAAAAAAAAATTAAGTACAGGCTGTTTTTGGGGCGGAGGCTAGAGGCAAATTGATGTATGTAGGTATTTAATTTTATGATAAATAAAACAGACTAGTTTCATTTGTTAGCAACGCCATCTTCACTGTTGTTACTGTTTAGTCTAACACCTAACTTATTCTATTAGTTTGAACTAAAACTACGAGGTGGTACATCTGTTAGTTTTACACTAAACCAAGTACTTATATTCGATACGTAAAGCCTATTTTACGATACGTAAAGCTTATTTACCTATTTGTTCTACCAAGTGTAAGAGGGTTCTATTAATAAAGGGCAAGAACGCCTCAATGCAAAAAAAAAGTATTGCAAATCTCGTTGTTCTGAAAAGTTACGAAAATGGCATAAAATATAAAAATTACTTACATGTTACGCGAGGGGGTCAAAAGTTACGAAAAATGTAAGAAATGTAACCTTCTGGCAACACTGTCCGGGACACTGACGATCCGGATACGCCTGACACGGAGCTGTGTGAACAAGTTCGTACAAGTCGACGATTTTTTCCCCGTCCCTGACGAAACACGACAGGGCCGGGTACCCGGAAATATGTGGATAGCGCTTTATGCTACCCTTCCCAGTTACTAGTATTTTTGAGTGAAAGATCGCGTGATTTTCGAAGCTGTTTCAGTAAATATAAACCAAACGTATTTTTTAGACACAAATTCACTTGGTCGAGTTTTTAACTCATAACGGGTAAAAATTCTTTTACACGGCAAAAATTAAATAATCTTTTTCCACAAAAAAAAATTACACGTGATTATGTTCTGACCCCGTCCTTATCCCCTGATAATGAGGGGGTCAGGAAATAATCACGTACAATTTTTATCAGTTTGGGATTTTTGTTTCTACCTCACGTTATTAAAGGACGACCCCTTACTGAAATTAACGTATTTGCTAGGCCCACTAAATACTTTTCGCAATTTTAGTAACTTGCTATACCTACATTACCGAATAACGATTTATTAAGCCAATGATCTATATCTGTGCAATGAACTGACAAAAATTGGCATAGACAATACTGTAATTAAAAATAATTTTGCTCTAAAAATATAGACGCAAGTGAAGATGCTTATAATAGCTTTGGTAAAATTAAAAACAAATTATCACTTTTCGAAACTAAATTCTTTGTTCACCGTTATAGATTTGTGTCCCAGCAGTGGGAATCGTTTAAGCTGACTGTGTATTTAGTTGGTCTCATTGGTGCCGATTCCCTTGGTTACAAACTAAACCAAATTTAAGTTCAGTGCATCTTTTTCTTTCTATTTCATTAAGAAAAGGACAGAAGATACATTTTAGTTTAGTCCTGTCAATTTAATCAGCGCTTATTACAAGTTTAGACGCGATTAAAAAGTTTACCACTAAAATTACATCAAATTACGTCAGGTGCCGACTAATTTGACAGGACTAAACTAATATTTATCTTCGGTCCTTTTCATAATGAAATAGAAAGAAAAAGATGCACTCAACTTAAATTTAGTTTAGTTTGTGACCAAGGGAATCGGCACCATATTGTCCTATCTTACTAATTATCATAAATCTGAAAGGCGGAGTGGATGGATGTTTTTAGACTTTCACGCAAAAACTACTGAACGGATTTAGATGAAATTTGGCACACAGATAGTTTATAACCTGGATTAACACATAGGATAGTTTTTATCCTGGTATTACGATCCCTTGGGGCAATTAGGGAACTCCACGCGGTCGAAGCTATGTGCATGCCGTTGAGAAATATGGCTAGAAAAGAGGTGAATATACTGAGGACGTTTGCAAAAGTTAATTCAGTATTTTCTAAATACTGCTAACGATAAGCACATTAATTGCGGAATATTGACACTGATAGCATGCAATAATAATAGTCCTTCTGACTGTTCTTCGGTCACGGTGGCCAATCTCAACCCAGATTATCCATTGGCGCGGGAGATATTATAGTGCACAAGTGTGTGCGCAGACACAGGTGCACTCTCTGTTCCTTTACTCTCATAGTCCGATGGGACGGCAATCCGACACTCGCGGAGAGAGACCAGGCGCAGGACCAACGGCTTTACGTGCGCACCGAGGCACGGGGGTATCATACCGCCAATTTCCAAACTCCGGGCTACTACTGAGAAATTTCGAATGAAAAACCTAATAGTACTTTTTGCCCGACCCGGGTATCGAACCCAGGGGCCTTAGTCTGCTATTGCAATAGTGTCAGAATGGTCTATCATTGATTTAATAAGGCCCCTAGCCCACGGCGTATTGAAACGCGTTCGAAACTCGTTTGACGTGCGTACAAAGGGTAATTCGTCTGCGCGGGGCCTTATTAAATCAATGATAGACCATTCTGACACTATTGCAATAGCAGACTAAGGCCCCAGGACCCCAAGCTCAGCAGTCGCGCTTGCGACCACAAGACCAACGGGGCAGTTAGTTAGTATAGCATATGAACACAGCTTAAATCGGCTGGTCGGGTTGTGGAGGTCACATAGGGAGTCGCTTCATGTAAAATACTGGTATGCAATTGCATCTGGTTAGACTGGAAGCCGACCCCGACATAGGTGGGGAAAGGTTAGCAGAAGATGATGAATTATCACTTTTATTTACGTCTATTTTATTACGATATGTCATATACTAGATTATTTTGCTCAGAATAAAAAATAAAATAAATTCGCTCCACTTTTAAACGAAAATAACCACAAAACGATTTATTCTATGACTAATCGAGTAGCATTATTGACTCATATTATTAAACATACACCAGTTTATCAAAAATGTTGACAATTTATTATTATATTATCAAATGAGAAGTGACATATTGGCGACCTTAAAATCTTTATGGTTAATGCGTGTTATATTTTCTAAAAGTACCCGCGATTTGAATTTTTCTGCCGACTTTCGGTCTATTCCTATAATTTGATAAATTTCGAATTTTTCTGAATACTTATGAAACCAGTCGACTGTTTTCGAAACCCAAATAAGCAGATGAAAAAGGTCCTCATCTGCCTAGCCTTTTTCAGCTATGTTGGGGGTCTTCTTCCAGTCTTACCGGACGCAGCTGATTACCATTATTTTACATAGAGCGACTGCCTATCTGACCTCCACAACCCAGTTAGTACTGGGTAATACGATACCCCTTGGTAAGACTGGCTGTCAGACTTTCGGGCCACTGACGACCAAAGATCAAAGAGCTACAAATGACAGTCGGGACCAACGGTTTAACGTGCTTTCCGAGGCACGGAGGAAATATAATAATCGATAATTATGTTATTAGGTGGTAAGGCCAGAGGTCCATCGGCGACATAAAAACTCTGACACCAGGTTAGGCACCCATCCACTGTCTAACATGAAGATCAACCAGTGCTGTTATTACCTACAGGGTTTAAGGGACAGCCCTCCACAAACTGACAGGGTGCATTCAGCTCCTTATTTTTTACATTACGCAGAACTCCATTTATGTAAAAAATACGGCTAAAATAAAAAATCCAACGATGGATGTTGAAATACTCTAACGAACGACGCGTGATATCAGCTGTTCACTTCCTGCCTAGCTACAGAGTTCATCAATCTCGTCGTCACGCTTGCCGTTCGCTACGTGCGTTTTGCCACGGTAACGACACATTGCGTATGAGGAAATAAAACAAATCAAATTTATTGGATTCCCATAACATTCCTGAAATAATTTCTTGTACCGGTCATCTTAGTATGATATACTGAATTCACCCCATCAGTCTGTGGAGGGCTGTCCTCTACCCTGTATTTAGAAAGCGAAATTTTTTGTTTTAAATAAAAAATCATAGGCTAAGGTGTGCACCTATGCCGTTACGGCAGCGCGTTCGTGTTCCATGCGCGCCTCAAAGAGATGTCCGCAAAAGGAAGGGGTCCGGGGCTGCGGGACTGTTCGAAAGAGATACCGTGGCCCCGGAACACAAAGGGCGATGAAGGAACATGGATGGGTTTTAGTCAGTAAAAGTCTGACACTCCCTCCTGCTCCGCCCAGAGCGGGAGGAGTCATTTGATGATATCTCATGCGAAAAAAAAACAAAAAAGGTGTGTACCTATTCTTGAAGATGGTAAGACTGGAGAATTAATCAATCTTAGCAATATACGGGGTGGAATGCACACCGAAAATGGCTACTACATATTCAGTACATCACTTTGAAAAAACCGGCCAACGGCGAGTCGTACTCACACGCACACAGGGTTCCGTAGCACCAAACAATATAATAGAAATATTATGAAGGCATTCATTCATATGTTGTATTGTTTTACATTCATTTATTCGTTTTTTATAGTATGTTAATGAAAAACGAAGTTGTTGCTGCAGTTTGATGAAAAAGTCCCATACCTCAAAAAATAAACATCAAATCTTATTCAAACCAATTTTGGTTGAAAGTTTTTTATGTTCTATAATCCTATATTTTTATCAGAATTTTTCTCCTCTTACTTTCGAAATTAGAGGGGTGGTGGACACACATTTTACCACTTCGGAAGTGTTTATCTTTCAAACGATTGACTTTGAGAGAAAATGGTTTTAGGGACCTCAATGTCATTTTTAAAGACCTATCTCACACCACACCCCGCACGTATAGGTTTGATGAATAAAATATTTTTTAGTTTCAGTTCCATGTATTTCAGTTCCAGGGATTATTTTTGTATAATAACCTTATAGACCTACTAAGTTTCAACTGTGTAGTCCTAATAGTTTCGGAGTAAAGTAGCTGTGACATACATGGACAGACAGACAGACAGACTTGGCGAAGCTATAAGGGTTCCGTTTTTTGCCATTCGGCTACGGAACCCTAAAAAAGAGGTTAAGGCCTCGCCTCTCACGCATGAGGTAGCGGGTTCAAATCCGGGCAAGTACCAATGTGACTTTTTCAATTCATATGTACTTTCTAAGTTTATCTTGTACATCACAGACATCGGTGAAGGAAAACATCGTGAGGAAACCTGGACTTATAAAAGTCTGAAATCGCCAACCCGTCTTGAGCAAGCGTGGTGATCAATGCTCGTGCCTTCCTTCTCTGTTGAGAAGAGGCCTTTGCCCCGCAGTGGGACTGTAGTAGGCTGATATTATTATTATTTAAAAAAAAACAGCTGTCTTCTACAAAAGTGCATCACCAACACTGTCAAAATGGTATGGCCAACTATGGCCCAGAACAAAAAAATATCGTAATGACGGAAAGAACACGTGCGTTTCAGTTTCTTTAATGGTTTTCTACCGTAACTTCAAGTGTTTTCATAAACATTATGTAAATATTGTGACGCTTGCAACACTTGCAACTAGGGTTGCCACCCGTACTTTATAATAAAGTATTGTACGTTATTTCAGGTAATTGTACTTTATACTTTATGAGAACAATAAAGTACAAGAAAATACTTTATTTCGCATGATTTGATTTTTTTGGGATTTTGAAAAGTTTAGTCGTTAGTATTTTTTCGTTAAACGAAATTTATCGATTGGTGTCTCCACTCGACAGCGCCACATCACTTAAGTACTTGTTTTTAACCATTTCTGACCGCAACCTAACCTCGTATGTCGACAATGCCAGTGTCACTAATAATTTCAATTTTTTTAAACTTGTCTAAAGTAATTTCGTTTTTATTGTATATTCTCGCCACGTCGTATTCGTATTCACAGAAAGATTTTTTTTTCTGTGATGAATAGCAAATGGCGACACGAAAGAAACAAAGCGTCTCTGAATTTGATAAAATATGAATTACTTATTTACTTTAATTTAAATATAGCCTGTAAAGATGCTGTGCAATTGTTTAGTAGAGATACTAATCTGATACAAACTGCAAAGAGCAATAAAAACTATGTTTTCAAACATATTCTAAAAGAAAAATAAATTGTACTTTATTTTGATACTATTATATACTTTTTTTTTCTTACTAATACTAACCAATGTACTTTATCTGCAAAAAAAAAGGTGGTAACCCTACTTGCAACCTACATTGATTGTAATTTTATAGTACTTAAATTAACCTACGATAGTATAAACAATAGGTACGATTATTATGGGTCATATTACTATTACTATGCATTCTTACAACAATACTGTTTTGCATATAACTTAAGGGGTAAGGCAGAGGTGTACCTAATGATACACCCCTTTTTCGACAGTTAAGTTTAAGTGCCATGTATAAGGGGGTGAGAATATTGTCATCAAGTGGGCGCAGATCCAGACTGATTGAGCTGCTACTGAGAAATTCCAGATGGAAAACCCATTAACACTTTGCCTGATCTGGGAATCGAACCCAGAAGTTTATGCTTAGCAGTCTTTGAATTTGTGTTGGGACATGGGACAAAACTGTGGGTGCACCAATAGGTCAACTCTGCCTCACCCTTCGGGAATTACAGGCGTTATGTATATTAAAGATCCAGGCAGGAGTCCGCGTATCACTGATTGGCAGTGATCGGAATAGGCAGAGCTAATGTACCTAAAGTTCAAGCAAGGAACAGAAACGAAAAGTATTCCTTACGACTAAATTTTTTTTCAAAATATTTTTTTTTGAAACTCGGAAATGTCTCGGAATCAGTTAAGTACATTTAATAATAATTTTATTTATTAATCAGTACAGTAAACTAATTGAATTCATTATTTTTCCTTTTTAACCGACTTCGACAACAAGCAGAACTTTCTCAAAAAGTTTCGTTATTAGTTGTTTACGTTTAGTTCCATTAATTGTAAAAAATTAATAAATTGTATGAAAACCTATAAATTGTTTATTTTTACCTTGTTAGTTCTAACTCTATTAAAGCTGGTATGAAAATTACGTACTTACCTAAGTCGTTCAAACGAAGTTATAGAGATTATCATTATTTAAAAAAATAAATAATAGTATACTTTTATTTTTTAATACTTTTGAGTTCGATAGTTGTTTTACTTTATTAATTTGAGTTGTACTTAAGTAATGTTCCGACATTCGGAACAAATATTCTGAAAAAAAAAATGTAGTCGTAAGGAAGTCTCCACTTTTGTTTCTGTTCCTTGATCTTTAGGCACATTAGCTACCTATTGCGATCACTGCTGATCAGTTTCTCTCACTCATCAGTTTATTTAATTCGCCAGTTTGGTTGATCAGTCAGTTTCGCTGATTGGACAATTATCTTAATTGGATAGTTGCGTCAATTCGACAGTTTCCAGTGCATGTCAGTTTCCTTGATTCGACGGTAGATACATACTGAAGATTTTGTCATGGTCCGAAGTCCGCTGTTACTCCGTACCAGTTTGACATATCTTAAATATCACATCCTCCATGATTTTTAAGTACCTCAAAGTAATTATGACCATGAGAATACGTCTATCTGTGTGTTTAAGATAATCTCCTAAACGTGTGAACCGATTAAGACGAGGTTATGCAATATTATTTTAACACCACGTTTTGTTTATTTAGTCTAATTTTGAGTTGTTCTGTATTTGGAGATTTAAAGCAGATTTCAAATAATTTAACCATTTAAAATCGCAAATAAGCCGTGAGTAAGTATCTATACAAATAAATGAAATGAATGAAGTGTCTGTTTGTAATATCAAAATACCAACTTTTCACTGAATGCTTAATTAAGAACATAATTACGGCACATATAACAAAAACACATTTTATTTTAAATTTTGTCTGCCTGTCCGCGTGTTCCGGCTAATCTCCGAAACGGCTGAACCGATTTCGACGGGACTTTTACTGGCAGATAGCTGATTTTATAAGGTCTAACATAAGCTATACTTTTCTTATAGAATAAGAATAAAACCCTTGAAACTGGTAACATTAAAATTCGATTAAAAAAAGGAAGTCATATTTTTTTATAATAATCATTTCACGCGAACGAAGGCCGCGGGTAAATAGTGGTAAATAAAGGTCAATAATAATCCTTTTCACTTGTCAAGTGTAAAAGTTGCGTCAGCTGCAGAAAACATGAATGGAAATCGACTGTCTTGGTATGGGCATGTGATGGGGAGGGACGAATCGCATGTGACTAAAAGAGTGACGAATATAAATGTTGATGGATGGAGAGATAGAGGAAGACCAAGGAAACGATGTGACGGATTGTGTGAGGAATGATATGAAAGAGAAAGCAGTAAATGATGCCGTGACGTCTGACAAGGGAGAATGGAAGAAGAACACGTGTTGCGCCGACCCCCAGTTACATGGGCAGAGAGATGAGCCGGGGCTGCGGGACTGTTCGAAAGAGATACCGTGGCCCCGGAACACAAAGGGCGATGCAGGAACATGGATGGGTTTTAGTCAGTAAACGTCTGACACTCCCTCCTGCTCCGCCCAGAGCGGGAGGAGTCATTTGATGATTTACCAACAGAAAAAAAAAGGCCAGGAATATGAGGACACAGGTATAAGCACTGCAAGGGAACAGAATCGTCAGAATCTTCAACCGTTCGGGATTCTTTTCACCAGACTACGAAAAGGTTTTGATATTAGCTGTTTACTATGTAGGCTTGGTACGTGACGATGGGAAGAGACCAGACGGCATGAAGTTGGTGCCTTGGAAGGTGGGTAGAACTTTGGTGTGGGACGCAACCTGTGTCGTCACCCTTGCGCCATCTCACGTTGCAAGCACGGCGGGCTGTGCGGGCGCTGCTGCTGCGGCTGCTGAAATCCTCAAGCGGCGCAAATACTGTAACCTTATCGGTAACTACAGTTTTGAGCCGTTTGGGGTCGAAACGCTCGGGTCACGGGGCCCGAGTGCATGTCTACTTTTTAAGGAAATATCTCGCCGACTGGTCGACACATTGCGTGACCAGAGGGCTGGCTCTTTCTTTGGTCAAAGAATTAACATTGCCATTCAACGTGGCAATGCTGCCAGTCTTCTGGGCACGTTTCCGGATGACATCGATGGGGAGGACTACTTTGACGCCTAAGTGTCCTATTGTCGTCGTTGTATATATGTAGGAACTTAGTTTTAGTCTTCTTTTTAGCATTATTTTAGTTATATTTGTAGTCTGTATATAATGTGCATAGTATTTTATTCTATTATTTTCCTTATTACAAACAGACATTTCAATTTTATATAATTGTATAGAAAAATAACTCGTGAAAACGTTGGAAGTTTGACCTCCAATATCTCCGTAACTAGAAGGTTCCTAGGTATGGTCCTGAACAAAAATCTGATCGCAATGATGGGAAAAATAAGTGCCTTTCATCTTCGTTAAGGGTCTTACGGGAGCAGCTGTGACCCAGTGGTAGCAGCCCCGACTTACGAATAATATACTTTGTGTAATTTATTTCATCACCACTGCTCTCAAAAATGGTGAAGGAAAACATCGTGAGGAAATCGGCATGTCCTAGAACGAAAAATTCGAAGACATAGACTACCAGCCCGCACTGGGCCCGCGTGGTGGATTATAGCCCATTCCCTCTCATAGAGAGGAGGCCGAGTGTACCAGCAGTGGGAACATTATAGGCTGATTATGCTAAGGGTATTTTTGCACTCATTATAAAGCTAATCTACTAAGGAGCCAGGCTACGTTGAATTCGTCAGCAACATATGTATACCTACATTTTATTTTGTTTTGTAAAATGCATTATAGACTAGTTGCAGAATATGATCTGTTAATATGACACCAAGTAAACGTACGCAATCACAACTTGACAGACGTCGCAAATTATTTTAGAGTTTTAAATCAATACTAATATTATAAAGAGGTATTTAATTGTAAGTGTGCCAGTTGGTATGTTGGTAATCTCCACAACTTATGATCCAATTCTAAAAATTCTTTTAGTGGCAGAAAGCTACACTATTAGTGTGTGCTTTAAGCTATAAATTATATTTATATCATACATATTAGCCGATCTATCACATTGTTTGCGGACGGTGTCGCGGGCGATGTACTAGTCTATACTAATATTATAAAGAGGTAAAATTTGTTTGTAAGTTTGTATGAATTATGGGATAATCTCTGGAACTACAGAACCGATTTTGAAAATTATTTCACTAATAGGAAGCTACATTATCCCCGAGTGCCATAGGCTATATTTACAACGTGCCCGTGGGATAAATTCCGACAAAAACAAGAGCGAAGCCGCGGGCAACAGCTAGTATTTAATAGCTTTAAATAAGGAACCACTAGCTGATGAGCGGCTTCACGAAGCCGTCAACCAAGCGTATTGTATTTATGTACATCAAATTAAGTAACTTTAAGCAAATCATATTGCTGGCTTATTAATAATCATATTTAGTAAATTTAAGTTTTAAAATGTTCGTTTGTGCACATAGGTTTATCCTCATTCGCAAATCTCACAATCAAACGTAAGGTTTGCTGTAAGAAAACCCTATTCTGGGTTAAGCTCGCCGTTGTACATAAGTTATATATAGTAATTTTGTGGGTCCTATTTTTATATTTTGTGTGCAATAAAGAATAAGAATTGCTGGGGAACGAGTTTTTTGTGGTTAAACGTCATGATCTACGGTAGGGCTCAATGTAACGCACTCAAAAAATTGTGCTGAAATGATTGATTGAATAGTACGGCGGTCGTGGAGGTGTAAAGTAAAAATATTTCATTATAACATACTATAAAAAAAAAAACTTGTGAAAAAGTGGAACTTTGACCCCCAATATCTCCGTAACTAGATTCTAGAACAAATGATCGCAATGACGAGGAGAACCAGTGCCTTTTCGTTACGGCGAAATGCGTCTCAAAAATTATGTTTTGACGCATTTAGGCTGTTAGCAAAATCATTTTTTGTCATTTAGAAAGATATTCTTTAGTGAATTATCAGGGCCGAAACACGATTGACACAATTTGGCTCGATACAAAAAATCGCAAAGTTTCACAAAAAATAGCATTTTATACGCGTCCATGAAGAGAAAAACCAGTTTCATTCGATTATGTAATTAGACCAATTTTAATAAAATTTTGTTTACACGTTCACTATTAACTACATTAAGGGATTATGGTCTTGTTATAACCTTTATAATTGATCTAAACAATGTGTCATAATTAACTGGTACTTGTAAGTGCGTTGACATCGATTCGCCACGTGGTTCAGGTCAGGGATCAAGCAACATGTATATGTATGAACTAGCTGCGGCCCGCGACTTTCGTTCGCGTGAAATTATTACTTTCCGTTTTGAATCTGATTTTGTCAGCAACCAGGGTTTAATTTTTTTGCACGGAACTCTAAATATTTTTCTAAAATAAAAGTAGCCTATGTTAGACCTTATAACATTAGCTATCTGCCAGTAAAAGTTCCGTCAAAATTGGCCCAGCCGTTTCGGAGATTGATTGAACAAACAGACAAAAAGACAGACAGACAAAAAAAAAATGTTTTTGTTGTATTGCCGTATATATGTATATATTTCCATTTACATTCATATAAAAGCTGTTATTTTGATAATACAAACAAACATACACTTAAATTTTATTTATTTGTATAGATCTAAATAGCATGTACACACACATTACAATACTGTATATATAGAGTTCCACAGTAACCTACTTCCTTCATGTTTGAGTATCTTACTGACCGTTATCCGTATTTCTATATATCATATCACCACGCCTCTAATTCTCGAAGGGTTAGGCATAGGTGTACACAGTAGTACACCTACATTTCACCAGTACGTTTTTACCTATTAACAATTCTATTTTCAATGGTGCTTCTTTGACAGTCTTTTTTTTTTTCTGATAGGGTATCATCATATGACTCCCCCTGCTCTGGACGGAGCAGGAGGGAGTGTCAGACTTTTACTGACTAAAACCCATCCATGTTCCTTCATCGCCCTTTGTGTTCCAGGGCCACGGTATCTCTTTCGAACAGTCCCACAGCCCCGGCAGGCATCGGCCCTTGCGGACCCCTTCCTTTTGCTGACATCTCTTGGAGGCGCGCGTGGAACACGAACGCGCCGTCGACACGGCCAGTCGTCATAAGACGGACGGACGGCGAGCTAGCCCTTATCTCACCGTCCACAGGCCCGCGCCTACGGTGGCCGGGGGCCACCACGTGGCCCCCGACACCCGGTGCGTCTCCCGTGGCGGCTGGGACGAGAGGTTCTCTCCCTCTCACGTTCCGCCACCTCCTTCGCTAGCATGACTGCTTCGCAGAAGGAGGTGACGGCGTCCCATTCCGTCTCGCTCCAGACCATGGATTGAACCAAGGTCGGACGCGAGAGGTCGCCGCTTCTTTGACAGTCTTGACCCCTTTCTTACTAAGGGGTATGGTATTATCCAGTACTAACTGGGTTGTGGAGGTCAGATAGGCAGTCGCTCCATGTAAAATACTGGTATTCAGCTGCATCCGGTTAGACTGGAAGCTGGCCCCAACATAGTTGGGAACAGGCTAGGCAGATAATGATGGTGCCTTATAGAAAAGACAGCCAACTCAGCAAATATTCGAACTAATAAACATTGTACTTTTTCATTTGCATCGACGTTGTTCATTCAATTGTTCATACCCTTGAGGTCTAGTGGTCATGAGCGCGACTGCTGAGTATGAGGTCCTGGGATCGATTCCCGGGTTGGGCAAAGTATTATTAGGTTTTTCCATCAGGAATTTCTCAGTAGCAGCCACGGAGTCTGGAGTTGTACCTGGATGATGGCAACAGCTTGCCCCCTATTAAATTGATTTGAAGAAACTAGAGAAATGTGGGTACGTAATATTAGGTACACCTCTGTCTAACCCGTTGAGGATTGCAAGCGTGAACTTATGACGTTGTCTAGTAACGTCACGTAATGATGTTGTCATAGTAAATAAATATGAGTGCGCACATTGTGAATTACCACTTGATCACACATCAAACACTAATGCTCACACTCATATGTTTTAGGGTTCCTTACAAAAGGTTAAAAACGGCACCCTATTACTAACACTCCACTGTCCGTCTTTCCGTCTGGTTGTCTGTCACCAGGCTTTATCTCATGAACCGTGATAGCTAGACAGTTGACATTTTCACAGATGATGTATTTCTGTTGTAGCTATAACAACAAATATACTAAAAACAGAATAAAATAAATATTTAAGGGGGGATTCCAGGGTTGCGGGATTGTTCGAAAGAGATACCGCGGCCCTGGAACACAAAGGGCAAAGGAAGGAACATGGATGGGTTTTAGTCAGTAAAAGTCTGACACTCCCTCCTGCTCAGCCCAGAGCGGGAGGGGTTATTTGATGACTTCCTATCCGAAAAAAAGGGGGTTTCCATAGTCCCATACAAAAACGTGTTTTTATTTTTTAGGTTATGGTAATCGAAGCCTTCGTGCGCGAGTCCTACTCGCACTTGCCTGGTTTTTTAAACTACGCAAAACAAAATAATATAATGTATGTATTTATAATCTGTTGGAACTTCCTCGTTTGACTTATCTCGTGTCATTCATCCTTTGTTACCACTTGTCAAAATGTCCATTAAGTTAATATTTATAATACTAATGAGTGTCAATTTGTCTAAACAGCTGGGCCTATTTTGATGAAATATGAAAATTTGCAAATATTCATATTTTTTGTGTCAATAAACTATTTATTCGAGCAAAATGGCCGTTTTGTGTTAATGAAACTATGGTCTATTCATCATACAGGCCAATTAACATCATTGATACAGGCAGTCAACCAAGCATTCTGTACATCAAACTAAGTAACTTTACGCAAAAAAAAATGGGGTGAAAAATCACGTTTTACGGTAGGACTCAATGTAACGCACTCAAATCATTGTGCTGATGGATGAATTGAATAGTACGGGGGTCGTTGAGGTGTTTAAAGTAAAAATCTTCTTTTAAAAATACGCATTTAAAATATAAAAAGGGAAAAACTGGAACTTTGACCCCCAATATCTTCGTTACTAGAAGGTTCCGAAGTATGGTCTAGAACAAAAAATATCTCGCAATGACGGGGAGAACAAGACCCTTTCGGTTTTGTTAAAGGTTTTGTTACACGCTATACATAAATGGTCCCATTAAAATAGGTGGTCAAATTTTAACACAGCGTTCAGTACGTCTAACCAAAGATATCCAAGCAAAAAAAAAACACTGATTAAAGTGATTTTATTTTGACATAGTGGAGGTGTTTATTCTAGAGTGCCGCCGGAAATTTATTATTTTTGGTCAAAATAAAATCACTTTAATCTGTTTTTGTTAAAATTTGCCCATCTATTTTAATGGGACCTTATAAACAATGAAATAAAAATATTTTTCTTAAAAGTATTTTCTCGATGGTCGAGTGGTCGCAAGCGCGGATGCTGAGCATGAGGTCCTGGGTTCCATTCCCGAGTCGGGCAAAGTGTTATTGGGTTTTTTTCCATCAAGAATTTCGCCGTAGCAGCCACGCAGTCTGGATTTGTTCCAGTTGATGGCAATAGGCTCGCCCGGTATTACGTTGTGTGACTTAAAACATAGATCGGTCGGGGATGTTTGCTGAGTCGCGCATTGACTGCTTCTATGCGACGATGCGGAAACGGTGCACATCCTTGGTGCGCAGGGTCCGCACCAGCTCCAACACCATCTTGAGAATGATGGCCGAGAGGTTCGACTGTCACTACACTAACCATTGTTGTATGATTAATGTAGTGAAGACAGTTAAATAATCTTATATATTTCATTGTTTCTAGTCTTATTATGTTGAATTTTGATTTTATTTTTTATTTCAATTATAATTTCCGTTTTTGTGTATGTTAATTTTGAATTATTTCTTTAATAGTAATTTATTTTAATTTTTGATTTTGATTGTAATGTTAACTTATTCTCTTTTTAATTTTGGTACTGATTCTGATGCTAATTTATTTTTACTATGTTAATCTAATTTATTCATTTTATTTTATATCTGAACGGCGACTGTATGGATCAAGTTATTCGAAATAAATGAATTTATTATTATTATTATAGGTGGCGAAATGTTGGTATACATTAAGTACACCTCTGCCTAATCCTTCGAATATTCCAGGCGTGATGTTATATTACGTTATTTTCTTAAGTTTTCTATTGAATCATTCCCCTTTGACTTAAGGGGAAAATTTATAAAACCATAGTTAGATCCATGGGCGTACCCAGGTTCTGGGCTAGGGCAAATCAGATTTTTATAAGCACCCAAATCACCCAGTCAAATAAATAAACATAAATTAAAATAGGTAATTTTTTTAATAAAAATTCTTTAATTATACAATAGCTATTTCAAAAGTAACTTTCGTGAGTCTTCAGCAAAACGGTTTATGACGTCTTCCGTGAATGAATCGCACATAGCTTTAAAAAAAAATCCATGCACACTGAGCATGTAAGGCCCATTTAATCTATCTTCTATTACTGTCGATCTTAGCCACGTTTTTACGCGTCTGAGTGTGTGCTGAATGACCTTTGCCAGTAACATTTCTAGGGCTGTCTTCACCTTCAGGTAAAAAGATTCGGCTACTTGTATTAAGTCCGTTATTCCAATACTTTCAAAGTCCAGCTGCTGCTTGTTTATGTAAAAAGTGCGCCATAGTAGTTCGGCTTCAGATGTGATCCCGTCTAATTCATAAAATTTAGATACTTCCTCCATACATTTTTGTAATTTTGGAACTGTAAATTTTAATATATAAATATCTCGCCGACTGGTCGACACATTGCGTGACCAGAGGGCTGGCTCTTTCTTTGGTCAAAGAATTAGCATTGCCATTCAACGTGGCAATGCTGCCAGTCTTCTGGGCACGTTTCTGGATGACATCGATGGGGAGGAGTACTTTGACGCCTAAGTGTCCTATTGTCGTCGTTGTATATATGTAGGAACTTAGTTTTAGTCTTCTTTTTAGCATTATTTTAGTTATATTTGTAGTCTGTATATAATGTACGTAGTATTTTATTCTACTTATAATAGTGAAATTTCCTTGTCAATAAATACCTTCCACAAAGTTTAATTATTGGAGCAGGGTGCAATAATGAAAGAGCAAACGCTGGTAAATGGTCTTTGCCGAATCTCGCCTCTAATGAAAATGATAACGAATCCGAATAGGGCTCGTATAACGAGCGACGAAAACACTCGCTAAGGGAAACAGCTGGTTGATTTGCCCTGTGTTGTTGGCAGCTTGCTGTTCTAGGTAAACGCAGCTCAAGGTTCAAAGCCGTACAAAAACATATGCGGTGTCTTAATAAAAGATATGGGTTTTGTGGAGTTGGATAAAATGGATGGCTAAACGATAGCTACTGGAATTAGTAGACTTATCAATAAATAAATGAATCACCCATGTGTTATTTACCTGAAATAAATGAATTGCATTGGCAATGGTGCCACACCCAAAAAATGATAAACATCAAACTCAAACTCAAAGCGTTTATTTCAATTAGACCTTAGCAGGCACTTTTGAAAGTCAGAAAAACAAAGGCGAAGCTACAGTCACAGACACAGGGCATAATAACTTGTGAAAGTACTGTAGTTGCCCATTCCAAAGCGTAGATCTCTATGGAGAAGAATGGGCAAGAAACTCCATGGACACTCTTTTCAATCAAAATATTGTTACAAGATTTTGGTTACATCATTCATGTTGAGATTATACATATATGTGAGAACGATGTAGAAAGACGTGCACATTAAGAGCGTCCAGAGTAAAAGATTATAACTATCAACAATTTAAAAACAAAGTAGTTAAAATAAACCGTGGCAGCTAAGAGATCATCAATATCATTGCAGCAGAAAACTATATACAATCAAAATAAAACACTAAATACAGTAAATATCAGTAATAAATGCGTGGGACAGGGCTACAACGTATGTGCTACAATGGCGGGAAAAGATGGTGGTGTCCAAAAAATATTGAGAAAAACCTAGAAAAAGGGGTTATATGTTCACTGCGCCTGCCACAGATTAAACCTTGTGTTAGTAAACGATTTATACAACGTTTCTGAGATCTGCAACTTCATTGGAACCGTAAAAGATACGATTTTTTTCCGGGAACCGGTTCTGTGTCAAAAATATGCACCAAAAACCATTGCTGTGTATAATAAGATGGTCCCCTAAATACCAAACTATTTCGATGTTTAAGAAACATATTGTCGAAATTGCAGAAGGTTTAGAAAATCTTTCTCGGGAAGGTAATTCTGGGAGAAAGCAAGTAGCTTCCCAGTTGGTAGCCGCTGACAGCCAAACCACATTTTTAAATCCGAATCCGCCTGCCTTCCCGTGGGTACCATGGTTTGACCCGCTGTCTTGTATAAAACAGTATGTAACAGTTCACAATCTTTGACAGTTTGCAATCTCGCGAGACAGATTATAATCTAACGGTATTTACAATTTTACGGTGAAATATAGATCAGAATGTTGGGTCACAAAAGGGATGAATGAAAGGCATTTGCATGTGGCTATTGAAGATGAGAATGCTTATGGATAAAATAAGAAATGATTATACACTGTGTAACGTAACAAACGTGCTACCTCTCGTGGGGTGTCTCAGGCCATCATCTGCCTAGCCTTTTCCCAACTATGTTAGGGTCGGCTTCCAGTCTAACCAGATGCAGCTGAATACCAGTATTTTACATGGAGCGACTGCCTATCTGACCTCCACAACCCAGTTAGTACTGGGTAATAGGATACCCCTTGGTAAGAGAGGTTGTCAGACTTTTTGGGCCACTGACTACCTGTAACGACTGTCAAAGATCTACAATTAACAGCCGGGACCAATGGCTTAACGGGCTTTCCGAGGCACGGAGGAAACTCGGTATGTAATGGGCGGTCACCCATCCACAGACCAACCTAGGCAAGCACAGCTTAACCTAAAGATCGAACCGAGAGGCTGTTATAATTTTGCCACGAGCTCCTGTGGTGGTGGCTCAGACCATGAAACTGAATAACTTTTGTTCGATCACTTTTGGAAATTCATAACTTTTCTTTAGCTAATTTTACCATATTTGTTGATCAGCTGATCGCGTCAATTCCTATAGAAACTTCAATTTTTTTTTGCGAATTTCAAGAAGTTGTAGAACATAAACATTGTTCAGTTTCATGTTCCAACACACCGTGCGAGAGGTCACATAAAGGGTGTAACAAGACCCTTAACGAAGCCGATAGGCACTTGTTCTCCCCATCATTGTGATTTTTTTTTGTTCTAGATCATACCTGGGAACCTTCTAGTTACGGAGATATTGGGGGTCAAAGTTCCAACTTTTTCACAAGTTTTTTTAAATACACGACTTAATAAGAGATGTTTACTTTTAACACCTCTACAACTTCCGTACTATTCGATCTATCCATAAGCACAATGTTTTGAGTACGATACATTGAGTCCTACCGTAAAACGTGATTTTTCACCTCAAAAAAAGTCGTTTTCCAGCAATAATTTTTGCGTAAAGTTACTTAGTTTGATGTTCAGAATGCTTGGTTGACGGCTTCTTTAGAGGTCTTGTTACACCCTGTATGTTACTCCTTGTATGAGGAAGTCGGAATGTGGCATCATTTAATAAAAATAAATAAAATGAGGTGTGGATAGTTTTGAATATGAATGTGGTCACCCATCCACGGATCGACCTTGGCAAGCACTGTTTAACATTGAAGATAGGACCCGTGTGGCTGTCATTATTTAGCCTCAAAATCCTCAAGGAAAATAAAACGCTACACTTGCTTTTAAAAAACTCATTCTTCTGGATCTAGCTATCAAACGGAATAATATCGAAACCACAGCACGTGCTATGTAACGTTTATAGATTTCGGCCTTAGACTAGTTACTTAGCTTGATGTACAGAATGCTTGGTTGACGTTTGTGACGGAACCGTTTACACCCTGTATAATGTCACGAGTTTCGTTCACAAGTAAAGATCATAACGAATGCACCATTATCGCATTCTATAACGTGAATCTGATGTAGTACATTAGTAAACATTATTTATCTATTAAATTATTGAGTAGGTAAACATTTACATATACATTTCTAATTATGTACTTAAGTATATTAAGGCAAGATAATGTCTACTCAAATTTTTTATTCCTATCACTTTCTGAGCCATGACAATGCTGTTAAAATATTCTCGTAAAAAAATACAACCCGCTTTTGACAGTTCATAAATCTTCTAGCTGTCATTAAATTCTTTTATTTTTGGCAATAAAAGAGAAATGGCGAAAGATTTGTCGAACATTAAAATGTAGGTAGATTTTGTACGTTGGTGGGCTGCAGACAGTCAACACCGATTACTTTGACTAGCAATTTTGTTTACCACTGGGGGAACACTACAGATTGATTGATTAGTAGCTGTTGCCCGCAACTTTGGTTCGCGTGAAATTTAGTATTAAAAAAAAATTACTCCTTTTTTGAATTGGATTTTGTTACCAATTTCATAGGTTCTTTTTTTGTACGGATCCGTCTTTTTTCTAAAATAAAGTAGCCTAAGTACTCCTTATAACATCAACTATCTGTCAGTAAAAGTCCCGTAAAAATCGGTCCAGCCGTTACGGAGATTAGCCGGAAGAAACAGACAGCCAACAAAAATAAAAATAAATGTTTTCTTTTGTTTTATGTGCCGTATACATTTTTATAAATGCATTAAGTGAAAAGCTGTTATTTTGATATTACAAACAGACACTTTGTTTATTTATTTGTATAGATGCTTTAAGCCCATAGAAATAAAGACCATTTCATTTATCTATCTTATTCATACAGTTAATACAGGGAAATTACAGAAATCCCCGTCATTACATTGATGATTACATTGATCAGCACGGAAAGTAGTCGTCTATACGTCCCTATTAGCAGACATCTGCCAGCCGTTTCCGAGCTATGTTGGGGTCTACTAACAGGCTGACCAGGTGCAGCTGAATACAATTATTTTACATGCAGCGACTGCCTATCAGACGTTTACAACCTAGCTACTTGGGTTATACGATATCCCTTGGTAAGACGGGTTGTACGACTGTCAAGGATCTTCGAATGACAACCGGGAGAAACAGCTTTAATTGTTTTCTGATACACAGAGGAGCCTCGATATGAAATTAATGACACAGTCTCGATAAAAAATGACAAGAAGGGGGTCTCGCGGTATGAAATGACAAAAAGGGGTCTCGGTATAAAATTACAAGAAGAGGTCTCGATATAAAATGACAAGAAGGGGGTCTCGCGGTATGAAATGACAAGGGGTCTCGGCATAAAATTACAAGAAGAGGTCTCGATATAAAATGACAAGAAGGGGTCTCGGCATAAAATTACAAGAAGGGGTCTCGGTACAAAATGACACAGAAGGGTCTCGATGTGAAGTAGATATAGATAACAAAGGGGTCAAAAAGGGGGGTAATACTTACAACAATAATACTTCTTCTCCGGCTGTTTGCCCCAACATAACACCGACCACTGAGTTTTGGCCCCTTCACAAGAAAACTGGGCTCTTCCGCAACCCGCACATCCATGTAAATTAGCTAAAATAGTGTCCTCCCGAATTAAAATTTTCCCCACCCCGTTGCGGGGTGTGATTACAACCATTTTGTCTTCACTATTTTGTTTAGACAGCATCGGCGAGTCAGGGGCAGGTTTTTCATAGCTTTGGTGATCCATTTTCGCGGTTTATGTTTTGTTTTTTTTACAACATAATTTTATCTCGGTTTGGGACGGAGCGCGCGTCTTTACCGGACCGGTGCGGGCACACTACTGTTCATATACTTGGGTCAAGCGAAGGGGTTATCTAAGTGTATACATATTTTTTTGTAACGATTTAAATGGGTTATCTCAAAGTTTATGTTGAGATTTTTATATTCAACCATTTTGCCTTTGCAAGTTTCGATATTTTTTGTTGAATATTATTTGGCAACACGTATTATTTACTTTAGTGGCGAAATGTGGGTGTACTATTAGGTTCATCTCTGCGTTACTCTTTGTGGATCACAGTCGTGATACTATGTTATCCATACTATCATCACTACATAGTATAAAAAAGTCGCTTCCCTCTGTCTGTCCCTATGTATGCTTAGATCTTTAAAACTACGCGACTGATTGTGATGTGGTTATTTTTAATACATAGAGTGATTCAAGAGGAAGGTTTATATGTATAACATTGCACTCGTGCGAAGCTGGGGCGGGTCGCTAGTGATATTATAAAAAGGTAAAGTTTGTGAGGTTATAGGGGGTAATCTCAGGATCAACTGAACCGATTTTGAAAATTCTTTCACTATAAGAAAGCTACATTATCCCCGAGTGCCCTAAGCTATATTTACAGCGTGCCCGTGGGATAATTTCCGATCAAACCGCGAGCGAAGCCGTGGGCAACAGCTAGTGTTATATTTTGGAGTTAGGTAATAAAAAATTGATGGCGAAAAAAGAAGTTTCGTTTTATAAAACGATGACGACCCGAATGGCGCAGCGGTGGTGGCGGCTGCCTTACGTTCTTAGGGTCCCGGGTTCGAATACCGGTAGGAGCAAATGTTTGTGTGATGAGCATGGACATTTGTTTCCGAGTCATGGATGTTTATATGTATAATAAGTATGAATTTACAAACAAAAAATATCTATGTAGTAGTATCAACTATCTGGTGTCCACGACACAAGCCTTGTTGCTTAGTGTGGCACCTAGATGGCGCTGTGTGTAATGAAAATGTCCAGCCATATTTATTTATTTATTTATTTATTTATAAAAACTGTGATGTTTATTATTGGCAATTTATGAAGATCAAGTATATATTAAATCCATGCCAATTATGAAACATAGACTACAAGAATTTATGTGGAAAGTCGCTTCATACTTATTGTGTTTATTTTATCATAATACCTAGATATAAGATTGTGGTGATTGCCTCATGGGTCTATTGGCTGCAAGTGCGACTGCCTACCATGAAGGTGCAATGGGTTCGATTCCCGGGTCGGCCAAAGTGTTATTATTCTTTTCCATTAGGAACTTCTCAGTAGCAGCCACGGAGTTTGGATTTGTGTCCGGTTGATGGCAATAGGCTGGCCCCCTATTATAATATATGTTTTAAACGTAACAGTTTAAGTTCTTAACTGTCGCATTAAGGTAAACCTTGTAATGATAGTTTAAGCTGTTATAAATAAAAAAATATTAAAATAACTGATGAAATATGTTCACACAATATCTCTGCGTTACCTTTCGCGAAGTAACAGCGCAATGTTATGTGTAATTATTTTTAAACAAAAGAAAGATGGTATTCATTGCTTAAGACACAAAACATTATTTACAACTTGCTTAATTTCTAGGACAATGAGATAAAAACATCAAACAAAAGAGAAGCGCCTTTATTGACCCCAAGTTGATCATGATAATTATATTTTAATATAAAGTAGATCAAGTTGCAAATGGTTAATTTTTATAGAGAATTAGTTTCGGTAATATTGTGGTTACATACGATACATGATGCCTTTTTCAGGGTTTCGTACCCAAGGGGTAAAAATGGGACCCTTACTAAGATTCCACTCTCCGTCTGTCTGTCTGGCTGTCTGTCACCAGGCTGTATCTCATGAATCGTGATAGCTAGACAGTTGAAATTTTTACAGATGATGTATTCATGTTGCCGCTATAAAAACAGAATAAAATAAATATTTAAGGGGGCTCCCATAAAACAAACGTGTTTTTTTTTAAATAATGGTACGGAACCCTTTGTGACATTTCCCTTGGAACAATAATGACATTCAAAAAGTGTTAATTATCAGCCTAATTTGAATAGATTCATTTTCTTTTAGAAAATGTTTTAAATGTGGAGCGCGTGGTCATATAAAGCCGCTCGGATCCATCTTCAGGTTAAGCCGCGCTTGCCTAGGTTGGTCTGTGGATGGGTGACCACCCAGTGCGTACCGAGTTTCCTCCCTGCCTCGGAAATTATGAACTACATAACATCACGCCTATGAGCCCCGAAGGGTTAGGTAGTGGCGTGCTACCTAATATAGTACACCCACATTCCACGTCCCATGTACAGGGGGCGAGCCTATTGCCATCAACCAAGCACAAATCCAGACTCCGTGGCTGCTCCTGAGAAATTCCTGATGGAAAAACTCAATAACAATTTGCCCGACCCGGGTATCGAATCCAGGACCTCATGCTCAGTCGCGATTGCGTCCACTAAACTAACGCGGCAGGCAAGTGTACATATAATATCCCGACATTTATTTATGTTTAAGTCCCATCTAATAGGGGGCGAGCCTATTAACACCAATGCTTCTGAAAAAAATCATGTCAGCAGTTGTAATCAGCAGTGATAGTCATAGATCTCGAGTTCAAACCCAAGACACGCACCTCTGATTTTTCGGATTCATGTGCGTATTGTATAATTATCACATGCTCCGGTGAAGGGAAACATCGTGAAGAATTCAGCTTTCCTGAGAGATATTTCTCAACGGCATGTAAAGTCATGGGCCCATGGGCGGCATAAAATCTTTGACACCAGGTTAGGCACTAACCACACGAAAAAGAAAGACAGTATTGTAATATGAATTTAAGTCTACCATATTATAGAATACCAGCGAAATGCATTAAAAACAACGCAGACGCCGAACGGGGTCAACGTTCTAATTAGCCAATAAGACGCACTGGCACATTGTACTACATTCAATTGTTTCTTCCGGTGAATTATTCGCTTAAATAGTATATACCTAACAACTAACTTTTGCCTGCGGCTTCGCTTGCGTTAATTTAGAATTTGACAATCAATTCGAGTTGTACCTACTCTGCTTGTAATAATTGTAATTCAATCATGATTCGAAAGACACGTGGCGCCATCTATTATCAAAGGAACGTTATTGTTATTTTCCTCGGAAACAGTAATTTTTTACAGGAATTCCCGTATCTTGATTGCTTGATTGTGGAGGTCTGTTTGTAGTACTGGGTAATATGATACCCATTGGTTACGTTAGGTTGACGTACTTTCCAAAGCACGGAAGAAACTCGAGAAGTTATGGATGGTCACCCATCCACAGAACAAGCCTGACAAGTGCCAAACTTTTTTTTTTTTCTTATGTGAATTCATCAAATGATCCCTTCCCTTCTGGGCGGAGCGGAGTGTTAGACTTCTACTGACTAAAACCCATCCATGTTCCTTCTTTTGCCCTTTGTGTTCCAGGGCCGCGGTATCTCTTTCGCAACAGTTCCGCAACCCTGACAGGCATCATCATGCGATGGGGCGAAGGGCCATGGGGCAAATGGCGAAGGGCCATTTGCTGACATCTCTTTGAGGCGCGCGTGGAACACGAACACGCCATCGACACGGCTTGTCGTCATAAGACGGACGGACGGCGAGCTAGCCCATAACACACCATACACAGGCCCGCGCCTATGGTGGCCGGGGGCCACCGTAGGCGTAGTTCGACGCCCAGGGCGTCTCCCGCGGTGGCTGGGACGTGAGGCTCTCTACCTCTCACGTTCCGCCATCTCCTTCACTAGCATGACTGTTTCGCAGAAGGAGGCGACGGCGTCCCATTCCCTCTCGCTCCGGACCATGGATTGAACCAGGGCCGGACGCGAGGTCGCCGCCGCCGATCGCCGCTACGAACAAGCGCCAACCTTGAAGATTATTCTGTGCGGCTGTTGCTGACCCACGAGCTTGAATAAATCAACGATATTTCAACACTATTTTAATTTGTTTATTGTTTACGTGCACCGAACACCCTGACATTAGTTTGTAAAGGGCTGTACTTCCGAGTGTTATCTTATCTCTGTCGGTTTGTCGTTCATTCATACAATGATTATGGTCTCGCCATGTTTGTGACGAGGGACGGGACCAGAGTTGACATGTTAGTGTTAGCATACAGTATTTCAACTTGGAACAAATTGTCGAAATCACAAATATACGGGGTGGAACCGGCACCGACGCGAGAACGCTTACCACGTATTCAGTACATTATTCTGAGCTGGTCATGACCTAATTTTTGACTATTGTCAAGTTACATTTAATGTACTTATTGCGTGGTTGACAGCTTCGTGATGGGTCTGTTTCCACCCTGTATAATTGTGGTCGTAATCGACTCACACACACGTGCATAGTGTTAACACGAAGCATGCGTCAGCTACTAGGTCACAATCGAGACAAGTGGTTATGTTTTAGGTGTGCAGTTCGCGCCACTTTATAAAAACTTAATTTGGCAAGCGCGTTCGATTTCGCAAAATGGCCGCCGAGTTAGTTTACTGGTTTCTCTTTTCACAGTGACAGAATTGAATTGTGAATCTATCTCTGTTGTTTGTCCGAAAATATCTTTGTTTTTTTTTTTTTGTCGACACAGCTGACACAATTTTAGTTGAAAATCGTCTTCATTATTCTCCTGTCCTTGTCCCAACACGTTTTTAGTCGGCAAAACGGAACTTTTATAGGATCACTTTGTTGTCCGTCTGTATGTCTCTCAAGACCCTTTTTCTCAGGACTGCGTGGCGGTATCAAACTGAAATTAATACCAAATACTCAAGTACGCTACCCCTTTTTTATTTTTTTTCTGGTTTGAAATCTTCAAATAACCCCTCCCGCTCTGGGCTGAGCAGGAGGGAGTGTCAGACTTTTACTGACTAAAACCCATCCATGTTCCTTCCTTTGCCCTTTGTGTTCCAGGGCCGCGGTGTCTCTTTCGAACAGTCCCGCAACCCTGGCAGGCATCGGTCCTTTCGGACCCCTTCCTGTTTGCTGACTCTCTTTGAGGCGCGCGTGGAACACGAATGCGCCGTCGACACGGTCTGTCGTCATAAGACGGACGGACGGCGAGCTAGCCCATAGCTCACCGTCCACAGGCCCGCGCCTACGGTGGCCGAGGGCCACCACGTGGCCCCCGACGCCCGGTGCGTCTCCCGCGGCGGCTGGGACGTGAGGTTCTCGAGTATGCTACCCCTTGGAGCAATGAAAAAAATCAAACTTGTAAGTCAAAGCGATCAAAAGATATGACTGTTTATGTAGCTTAATATGCGATTTCACAAGGGAAACCTATAGGGTACTTCCCTTTGATCTAGAATCATGATATTTCGCAAGAAGCAAAGGCCTTACTCGCCAATGTGGTGTTCACTAGAAACACTAGTTAGGGTTTAGAATAAAACCACGGAATTATCAGTAAGTAGGTGAACTACGTAAGGGTACGTGCACTTGCTCTCGGGTATAAGTGGGCTGTATTACTGGTTACACGGACCTCAACGATAAAGCACAAATAAAGGAAAAATTCCAAAAAATAAAAAACAGTTGAAAATTAAAGGGTGTCCCCATACATACGTAGTTGACGCCAATTTCGATGTATTTTTTTAGATAATGTTACGGAATTCTTCGTGCGCGAGTCTGATTTGCACTCCCCTGTCATTGGTCACGCTATCATTTACGCCTTTCTCTTTCATATCATTCCTCACACAATCCGTCACATCGTTTCCTTGGTCTTCCTCTCCCTCTTCATCCATCATTTTGTTGAACGACACAACTGACCCAATTTTAGTGAACAATCCGATCTAGGCGGGGTGTTCATTGTGCAGTGCGGAGAGGTTTGTTATGTTAGGTTTGCGGTTCATTCATTTTCCAGCCACGCATCCATGTATTGCAGGGGACGAGCCCGCTTGAATTTTCATATATATATTACCTATGCTGTATGTCAGGCATGCTTGCTAGTCATGCTCCCAACTGCTCTGCGCACGTCGATTGTTTTTTAATTATTAGGAAGTAACGCGATTGTTCGCGCCAGTTTGAACTCCTCTATACAAGTTAGTAGACATTTTAGCACGAGCGAATTTGGTCCAGTACACGGGATTTGCTTTAGTTTGGCCAGATTTTAAATCATAATTGGGTGAAATAATTGTGTCTCCCAGTGGCGTGCCTAGGGCGAGCTCATAAGGCAAGCAGCGGTGGCCCAGTGGTGGCGGCCCCGAATTACGAACAGTAAGTCGTGGGTTCGAACCCAGGCAGGCGCAAACATCGGGATCATGTCCCTGCCCAGTGTCTTCGAATTTATGGTAGAGCCATAAATTCGAAGACACTGGGCAAGCGTGGTGGATAGCCCATTCCCTCTCATAGAAAGGAGGCCGTGTGTCCCAGCAGTGGCAACATTATAGAATGATTATGCATAAGGCAAGCGACTGTTCAGAAACCGTAACATCATGAAGGGTAGTCCTAACTTCCTAACTAATATTATAAATGCGAAAGTAACTTTGTTACCTTTTCACGACTAAACCACTGAACCGATCATCCTGAAATTGTGCATATACAGGATGTAACAGGATCCTTCACGAAGCCATCAACCAAGCATTATGTACCACAAGCAACTGTATAACTAAGTAACTTTAAGCAAAAATTATTGCTGGGAAACGACTTTTTTTTTTGGGTTGAAAAATCAAGTTTTACGATGGGACTCAATGTCGTGGCGTGCCATTGACAGACTGTACTCTGATATTGTGACCGCTCTTCGTGACGCGTCTTTGGCGGGTCGGGGTGGCGAGAGGTCGGGTGTGGTTGGCTCGCGTGTAGTAGGGTGGAACAGTAACGTCAGCGAGGCTCATCGGGTGGCCAGAACGAAATTTATTGAATGGGTATTATGCGGCAAACCTAAGTGCGGGGAAGTATATCGCGGAATGTGCGAAACCAGAAGGGTATTAAAATCTAGACTGAAATGGTGCCAAGATCATCAGGACCAATTGAAAATGAATACCCTTGTTGTGAAGAACTCGAACGGTGACTTTCGTGGTTTTTGGAAGGGTACCAAAAAGGTAAACTTGAGTCCTGGCCTTCCGGTGAGTGTTGATGGGGTTAGTGAATCGGGGGATATAGCGAGTCTATTTAAGTCCTGCTTTTCTGTAAAGCCTCAGTTGGGAAGGCAGATTGCGGAGGTCAATGCTGAAGAGCTGACAGGAGTTATAGAAACGAGAATTTTGGCCAGTGAGGTGGGGAAAATCGTAAAACATATGACCAGAGGCAAATCTCCTGGTCATGATGGCCTTAGTATTGAACACTTGCAGTGTGCCGGCCCGCATGCACCTAGGGTTTTAGCTATGTTCTACTCGCTATGTCTGAGCCATTCATACCTGCCGTACGACTTCATGAGAACGTTAGTAGTGCCTGTGGTGAAGAACAAAACTGGTGATCTAACCGATAAAACTAACTACAGGCCTATCTCTCTTGCTACTGTTACAGCAAAGGTGTTTTCACGGTTTGCTTGATACACGGTTAAATAAACTCGTGTCGCTGCACAGTAATCAGTTTGGGTTTAGACCTAAATTATCTACAGATAGTGCAATACTGTGTCTCAAGCATACCGTCAGATACTACACGGATCGTAAAACGCCAGTGTACGCGTGCTTCCTCGACCTGTCCAAGGCCTTTGACCTGGTTTCGTATGATGTGTTGTGGCAAAAACTTGAGGGCTTAAACATGCCGCATGAACTTGTAAAAATCTTCAAGTATTGGTACGAACACCAGGTTAACAATGTCAGATGGGCGGGTACATTATCGGAGCCATACAGGCTCGAATGTGGGGTGAGACAAGGTGGGTTAACTTCACCCACACTTTTCAATCTCTACATGGATGCACTCATCGGCACGCTCAGTAGTCAGCATGTAGGCTGCCATGTTGATGATGTATGTGTAAACAATCTGAGTTATGCAGATGACATGGTGTTGTTGAGCGCGTCGGTTTGTGGATTACGCAAGCTACTGAAAATTTGTGAGGAGTACGTGGGCAGTCATGGCCTTATGTATAATGTCGCGAAAAGTCAATTCATGGTGTTTCAGGGAGGCGCCAAATGCCCACAGTAAGTACCCCCTATTCCTTTGAGGAGTGGCTTGAGAGGCGCCACGGCGTCCTCACCTTCCGCCTGACACAGGTGCTCACCGGACACGGTTGTTTCGGGAGGTACCTGCACCGGATCGGGCGGGAGGAAACACCCGGGTGTTACCACTGTGAGGATCGACCGGAGGACACGGTGGAGCACACGGTGGCGGTCTACACCCGCGTGGGCGGAGCACCGCCGTGTCCTCGTAGCGGCGATCGGCGGCGGCGACCTCTCGCGTCCGGCCTTGGTTCATTCCATGGTCCGGAGCGAGACGGAATGGGTCGCCGTCGCCTCCTTCTGCGAAGCAGTCATGCTAGCGAAGGAGGCGGCGGAACGTGAGAGGGAGAGAACCTCACGTCCCAGCCGCCGCGGGAGACACACCGGGCGTCGGGGGCCACGTGGTGGCCCCCGGCCACCGTAGGCGCGGGCTTGTGGACGGCGAGCTATGGGCTAGCTCGCCGTCCGTCCGTCTTTTGACGACAGGCCGTGTCGACGGCGCGTTCGTGTTCCACGCGCGCCTCAAAGAGATGTCAGCAACAGGAAGGGGTCCGCAAGGGCTGATGCCTGCTGGGGCTGCGGGACTGTTCGAAAGAGATACCGTGGCCCCGGAACACAAAGGGCGATGAAGGAAATGGATGGGTCAGTAAAAGTCTGACACTCCCTCCTACTCAGCCCAGAGCGGGAGGATTCATTTGATGATTTCCCATCCGAAAAAAAAAAAAAAAAAAAAGTACCCCCTATTCGCTTGAATGGTGTACCGTTAGAACGGGTGGACCAATTTAAATACCTGGGGCACTGGGTAACAACCGATCTGAAAGACCATGTCGACATTGAGCGGGAGCGGAGGGCACTGTCTAACAGAGCAAATATGATAGCCCGTAGGTTTGCACGTTGTTCAAATCAGGTAAAAGTCACACTTTTCAAAGCTTTTTGCACCTCCTTATACACGTGCAGCCTATGGGCATCTTACTCACAAGCTGCCTACAGTGCCCTTCGTGTCCACTACAACAACGCGTTCAGGGCAGTGTTGGGGCTGCCCTGCTTCTGCAGCGCCTCGGGCATGTTTGCGGAAGCGCGCACCGACTAAACAGTCGGTGCCACGCCACCATGCGCAAGCGGTGCGCGTCCTTGGTGCGCAGGGTGCGGGCTAGCTCCAACACTGTCCTGGCGATGGTTGCTCAGCGACTAGATTGACTTGTCGTTTTATAGAACTTTCATGTCATATAGTTATTGTAATTTTTGCTTGTGACATAACTTCATTCCATAATTTAATTAATTGTCCTATTTAATTTTTATTTATTTTATTTTACTTTGTGCCTTTGACATTTGAAATTTTGATTTGATCTGACATTTATTTGTTTTTCACATTTTTACATCATTTAATCAACTTTATATATTTGTATAATCAATCTGTTAGTGACGTCTATGAAATTGATAAAAGTGTATTTATTGTTCTTTAGCTAATATGGGTCAAAGACCTGAAATAAATGAATTTTATTTATTTAATGTAACGGACTCAAAAAATAGTGCTGATGGATGGATTGAATAGTACGGGGGACGGGGGTAAGTTTAAAATAAAAATATTACTTTATTATATTTAAAAAAAATTGTGAAAAAGTTGGAACTTTGACCCCCAAAATGTCCGTAACTAGAAGGTTCCCAGGTGTAGTCTAGAACAGCAAAACGATCGCAATGACGGGGTGAACAAGTGCCTTTCGGCTTCGTTAAGGGTCTTGTTACACCCTTTATACGTTGCCAGGTGTATAGAAACGGACATACCTTTTATCCCGAAAAATAGTACTATTCCCGAGAAAAACAACAATAACGTTCTTATCATAATAGATGGCGCCACGTGTCATTCGAATCATGATTGAACAAGCAGAGTACAACCCTAATGGATTGTCGAATTCTAAATTAACGCGAGCGAAGCCGCGGGCAAAAGCTAGTAGGCTATAAGGGTAAGCTAAGTTTTTAGGGTCAGTGCCCACTCGACCCGCTTAGACTCGACCCGAAGAATAATACCTGGATATTTTTGTTTTGTTATGCGTAAAAACATCGGTGTATAGTCTGACAGAAAAGAGGCCAGTATGAAAGTAACGCCACTAGTCTACCCTTTCTATCTACCCACCATAGAGGTAATCGTGATGTTATAGTGTTTCTAAAAGTAGACATAACAACCAATTTACAATGATGGAAGATTTCTAATGACCGGATATGACAAGACGATTTCAGACACTGACTTCGAAAAATTACCGAGTACCTAGTAATTATAGGCCAGTAGATCTTGTGCATATTCAATGTAAAGTACAGAGAAGATGCCTTATAGAGAAGTATGGAAGCATAATCAGCCTATAACGTTCCCACTGCTGGGACACACGGCCTCCTTTTTATGAGAGGGAATGGGCTATAATCCACCACGCGGGGCCAGTGCGGGTTTGTAGATGTTACAAGTCTTCGAATTTTTGGTTCTAGGATATGGCAGTTTCCTCAAGAAGTTTCCCTTCACCGTTTGTATGGATGACACACCTGTAAACAAGTCAAGGTGATTACTTGGGTAAAAAGCCTTACTTAAGATACGATTTTTAGTTCCGTAGTCAACAAGGAACCCTTTAAGTTTCGCCATGTCGTCTGTCTGTCTGTCCGCAGCTTAGCTCAAAGAATCTTAGTACCAGAAAGCTGTAATTTGGCATGATTAGGTAGGCGGCGGACAAAGTGGTAAAATAAAATCTCGAAAAGTATTTTTGGGGTATCTCATCCAACTTTACATGTAGGTAGGTACTGGAGAACCTCCAGTACCCAACCCTACACTCACTACTTACTTTACCCCATTTATTCTGTAACTATTTCGTGAATAAAAAACCCGACAGCGTAAAAAAAAAAAAGCATAGAACATAGCGACTTAACAGTCGGGACCCATTATTGGAACGATTTATGCCGGTCTATGTTAATGAGTCCCGACTGTTAAGTCGCTATGTTCTATGCTTTTTTTATTTATTTTTTTTACGCAGCCTGGTTTTTTATTTTTTTAAAGTACCGTTTTTTTTTTTTTTTTGAATAATTTTTATTTTGATATACCCAGTGTCACTCTCACAGTAAATACGAATCTAACGACACCTCTCAAGCTAAAATTCATCGAGCCTTTCAGGCCACAGAGCGTGCCAAACAATTATACATACATACATACATACTCTCGAAAAACATAACCCTCCTTCTGGCGCAGTCGGACAAATAGGGTTGTATTAATGATAATTACATACGTGTTACTGGCGCGACTCATTTTTAATATTTTTTTACCTTAAATGGCCTTGATTAGTACAAACGTAATGTCCTTACAATGTCATCAAAATCACGCGCTTTCGAGTTTAAACCAAAAAAAGCTAAACTATTCATTATTGTACTTCTTCCTTACATTTACTTCTTATTGCAGTTGACCCTTTCAAAGTTTTTGCTTCCAGACGCAATTGACTGTTGAAGTCATCACTCCGTATTATGTTTGTCCCCGTCTTCGCTCGCGTTATGGTCCTGTTTTTATAAACCTGACCCAAAAAGAGGGTTTTGGGAGTTGGACCGCTTTGTGTGTACTGTTTGTGGCACCGTGCACCGTAGCTCTTAAACAGGTGAACCGATTTGGATGCGTTTTGTTTTAAATATAGCCTATGACAGTCGGGGATAATGTAGCTCCCCATTAGTGAGCAGTGATAGCCCAGTGGTGTGACCGTTGGACTGCCAAGGTCTTGAGTTCGAACCCAAAACACTCACCTATGGTGTTTCGGATTCATGTGCGTATTGTATCACTTACTTCGGTGAAACCAAACCATCAAGCCTGAGAGTTATTTCTTGACGGCATCTAAAGCGAATTCAAAGGCCCATGGGCGGCATAAACACTCTGACACCTGGTGGCCTACCACGACGTCTTAAAGCGAGGAGTAATTGCAGTGTGCAGTCTTTCCCACACTGGAATTACTCCTGCTTTATGACGTCACAGTAACCCCCAGGTTAAGCACTAACCACACGATAACGAACCACACGGAGTAATAGTAGTTCCGAAGATTATCCCTTTCATTCAAACTTACCTTTTTAAAATGTTAGTGTAGAAGTGTTTACAAAACAATGAAACAAAGTATCCACGTATTCTTAGCAAAAAATCGACACCAATAGACAAGGTTTTTTTTTTAATTTGCTTCTGTGACGGCTGTAGCCGTGATCTATGGCCAATTTTTTGTGGGGCGAACTTTTTAGATGTTGGCGCTTGACGAATTTATTTATTTCTTATTAAGCTTCTCAACAATGAGTAGACACTCTGTGACATTATACTTTTACGTTGCTAACTTAAGTCTAAGCGCCTCGTCACTTACAGAAAAACACAGCATGCGCACTACATTATGCGCAAATATTCCACCATTAAATAATTAAAACAAGAAAAACACAATTTGAAAAAATAAAAACTTAAATTGATTACACTGAATAAAATAAAATAACATAGATTAAATTAAATTAGAATAGATTAAATTAAATTAGAATGGATTAAATTAAATTAGAATGAATTCAATTATTTTATTAAGTATTATATTTTATATTATTATATTTTATTTTAGTATTTTTTTTTTTTTTTATTATATTTTTTATCTAGGTTTAGGTAAATATTTGACTAGAGATACCCATTAAATGGCAAGGGCGGCTTTTTTTAGAGCACGTAATGAAGAGCAAAAGAGATCAAAGTCCACTTCGTGTTCTTTATATGCAGCATACATTCTTAATAGTGGACAGTATTGCCTCAAGTTGGTGTGAAATCCTGGCATGCAGAAAAGTCTCCAATTAGAACTTCTTGGCAGATTACGTGGCACATGGAATACGACCCCACTGAGCAAATCAGGACAGTTCAGAGACCCCGTTACTAGCTTCTTGAGGAAAACCATGCATATTCCTGTGTTTCTCCAGCGACACCATCCCAAAATACTTCAGTCGCTCTTGCGCTTTTTTCCGATATTACTAGAATAGGTAGCTCGTGGCAAAATAATAACAGCAACTCAGGTCGATCTGTAGGTTAAGCCGCGCTTGCCTAGGTTGGTCTGTGGATGGGTGACCGCCCATTACATACCGAGTTTCCTCCGTGCCTCGGAAAGCCCGTTAAGCCATTGGTCCCGGCTGTTAATTGTAGATCTTTGACAGTCGTTACAGGTAGTCAGTGGCCCAAAAAGTCCGACAACTAGTCTAACCAAGGGGTATCGTATTACTCAGTATTAATTTGGTTGTGGAGGTCAGATAGACAGTCGCTCCATGTAAAATACTAGTATTCAGCTGCATCCGGTTAGACTGGATGACAATATTTACTTACCTTTGTATAGATTCTTTTTTACCTATTGTTTGTGAATGTGTGAACCATAAAGAATATAACCAGTAGAGAGCTTAAGGTGGAAGCGCAAGGGTAGCCCGCGAAATTTAAGTTTATTGCAATTTGCAGGTCAGTGTTATGTTGTATGTTGATGAAAGTATGAATCGCGCCAATAACACGTATGGAGTTACAGAATTATAATCATTCAAATCATTAATACAGTCCTCGAAGTTCATATAACCCCATTCAATTGCTATTTCATGAAAAAGTCACTCTTTGGGATTATATGAACTTGGAGGGTTGTAGCATCTCGATAGAAACCTTGCACATGTAATGGAGATTCTTAATGACAAATATTTATTTCACACACTTTTATGACTTATTCAAAAACACGTATTTCCTGGACCAAGTTTAAGAAATTTTCGAACACTAGTTTTCGTTCAATGTCATCGCGTTGGCGGTATGAGGGGCGCGGGTGACGAGTTGTGGGGGTCGGGGCTGGGTAAGACGGGGGAGTTGAAAGAAAATCACCGCTGTGGCTCTGGATGAAACAACAAGCGTTTCAACCATGTTCGCGTTGGACCGGGAAGGGCGCTCTTAACAGATTTTTACGATAAAAATACAAAGCGAAAGAAAGTGATAGACTTATTAGAATTGTCAATTATAAGAACGGGACATTTCCAAAAGACATCAACGCAGGACTTAAATTGTGTGCTCTTTCACCCAACCACCATTTTAAGTAGACCGCTGCGGTGACTCATAATCTGATTAACTCAAAAATAATTTTCGTACTGTTTGCTTATAGATGAAAAGTTATGCCATCCTTTTTGTAACTAGATGTCTTGGAATGTTTCCCACACCACTTCACCGCGCATGAAGGCATTTTGATGCGTTAAAGTTGCGTAAAAAGATATACCTAATCGTAATAATTTATCGTGCACACAGGTCTAAAAACACAACTAAAATGGTTACTAATACCGTAGCCTACTCGTATATGGCGGCTGCACATTTAGTGCCGTGAATTTACGCGCGAATTCTCGCCGTGAATTCACGGCACAAGTCGTGCCCTCCACACTCACGGGATGCTCTCAATCGTTCCTGAAACCTGCCGCGAAATGGACGTAGAAGCTGCTGCTACAATAACTTTGTTTGCTGTGAATTACTATGACCCTTGAGAGCAGCGGTGGCCCAGCGGTGGCAGCCCCGACTTACGAACGTGAGTAAGTCGTGTGTTCGAACCCAGGCAGGCGCATTACTTTGTGTAATTTATTTCGTCACCTCTGCTCTCAAAAACGGTGAAGGAAAACATCGTGACGATACCGGCATGTCCTAGAACCTAAGTTCGAAGACATGTGACATTTATATCAACCCGCACTGGGTCCGCGTGGTGGTAATCTATACTTCTATACTAATATTATAAAGCTGAAGAGTTTGTTTGTTTGTTTGTTTGTTTGTTTGAACGCGCTAATCTGAGGAACTACTGGTTCGAATTGAAAAAATCTTTTAGTGTTAGATAGCTTATATATCGAGGAAGGCTATAGGCTATATATCATCACGCTACAATCAATAGGAGCTGAGCAATAACGAAAAATGTTGCAAAAACGGGGAAAATGTATTATCTTTGAGTGCTTCCGTTGCGTGCGCTGGTTAACCGGTTATAGTTGCACAAAAATAATGTATGAGGGAATTATTCCTCTTAAAAATATCTAAAAAAAAGTCCGCGAGAGCACATGCGATAGGCATGTGCTCTCGCGGACTATTTTAAGGTTGACTAACAATAACCATTTTTATGATTTTAAAATTTGGTCAAAAATAGTGTTTTATTTGCATAGGTATTTTTACCGACATAGTATTAATCCTTATCAAAATAAATATGTTAGTCATCTTTAGCATTCAATTGTGACCAAAATTGCCCTTTACACCATTCAATTTAGATGAATATCTTAGGAGATATCACAGTTTTAAAATAACTCCGCATCAAAATAATAACCTACGCGCGCTGCGAGGCGGGCTTCATGTTGTTGGGAAAACCAATGTGATTAGATTCAATGGACAAATATTGTGGAGAACTTAGAGAAGGTTTTAGTTTTTGTTTCATTGTAATCAGTGCTCTCTATCAAAAGATTTATGAATTTAAAGTGTTCAACAAGAACTTACCATCATTGTGTAAGATACATGCAACGACATCTATTGCACCAAAATGGTACTAATTAATAAAAATGTGCTCACAAGATAACTTTTAAATCGGCTGACCAGCTTTACAAAAAAGTTCTGGTAGCAAAAAGTACTCTAGATTAGTCTACATGACGCTATAACCCTGTAGAGTGTGTGTTCAATCGCTTTACATGCATTATATTTTAACGGTTTAATTTCGTGCTCGATAGATGGCGCTATTAATTTCACTCCATTTTCTGAGTCGCGGTGTTAAGTTTTCCGTGAAAGAATGACCCTCGCCCGTGTCAAATGTCTGAAGCTTGGTTTATTAACCAACGAAACCAAAAGAGGAGGTTCTCAATTCGACGCGTCTATATTTTTTTATTTTATGTATGACCTGACCACGCATAACTTTTTACAGAGAAGTCCGATATGCATGATCTTTTGTTTTTTAAATTGAAAAATCGTGTTTGGGCTCATTTCCTTATTTTTCTTGATGAGAACTTTAGATCTAGCTGGAGTATGACGTCATCGAAGGTCTGACTATGGAGACGGAAGGCACTTGTAAGAGGTCGTCAAGAGTTTGTAGCAACAATAACGTGTTTGGGTTCATTTCATGCACCTTGATGAGAACTTTAGGCCTTGCTGAAGTATGACTGTCATCGACGATCAAACGATAGAGACAAATGGCAGTTGCAAGCGGTCCTAAACAGTTTGCAGCAGGTATAATGTTATTGGGCTCATTGCATTCGCTTTGATGAAAACTTTAAACCTAACTCAGTATGACTTTCATCCAATGTCTGACGATGGAGAAGGAAAACAGTTGCAAGAGGTCCTCAAGAGTTTACAGCATCTGTATCGTGTCTGGGCTCATTTCATGCACCTTGATGAGAACTTAAGACCTGCCTGGAGTATGTCTATCATCAAACGTCTGACGATGGAGACGGAAGGCAGTTGCAACAGGTCCGCAACAGTTTACAGCAGTTTTATCGTGTCTCGGCTCATTTCAAGAACTTTGATGAGAACTTTCGTTCTAGCTGGTGTATGATTGTCATCGAGTGTCTAAAGATGAAGACGTAAGGCTGTCGAGGGTCTCAAAGAGAGTCAGCAAACAGGAAGGGGTCCGTAAGGACCGACGCCTGCCAGGGTTGCGGGACTGTTCGAAAGTGATACCGCGGCCCTGGAACACAAAGGGCAAAGGAAGGAACATTGATGGGTTTTAGTCAGTAAAAGTCTGACACTCCCTCCTGCTCAGCCCAGAGCGGGAGGGGATATTTGATGATATCCCATCGGTAAAAAAAAAAAAAAAAAAAAAAGGCTGTCGAGGGTCGCGGGCCTGTGGACGGTGAGTAATGGGCTAGCTCGCCATCTGTCCGTCTTATGACGACAGGCCGTGGTGACGGCGTGTTCGTGTTCCACACGCGTCTCAAAGAGATGTCAGCAAACGGAAAGGGATCCGAGAGGAGCGAGGCCTGCCAGGGTTGCGGGACTGTTCGAAAGAGATACCGCGGCCCTGGAACGCAAAGGGAAATACAAGAAACGTGGATGGATTTTAGTCAGTACAAGTCTGACACTCCCTTCCGATCCGTCCAGAGTGGGAGGGGTCATTTGATGATTATCCATCGGTAATAGTATATAATAGGGGTTTACTCCTTTTGAGAGCTTCCGTTGGACGTGAACGGTTAAAATTACGCAATTATCATGTATGTCGGAATTGTCCCTCTTAAAAAGCTCTAAAAAAATATCTGCAATGGCCATATGTCTAACTTTTAAGGATGACGCACACTGTCTCTAACCTCTCTTTCTTTTATGTGCACACGCACGCAGACGAAGTTGCGCGGGTCAGCTAGTGTGGTATATAGCCCAATCCCTCTCACAGAGAGGAGGCCGTGTGTCCCGGCAGTGAGAACGTTATAGGCTGATTATGCTGTGGTACTATGATCCTATCTGGCGTCTTGTCCCCAGTTCGATTCCGGGTCGTTAGAAAATATTATTGGGCTTTCCCACCAGGCATTATTCAATTTCCCCGCCCCCCATCTCTGCCAGGTTTATGGCAATTGGCGAGAGATCAACAATTTTGGTAACACAAACTTTATAGCCCTGTACATTCCACTCTGCAGCGGGTTGTAACCTAAAAGAAATATTTTTTGGATAAGACAAAAAAAAAACGGGCAAGTGCGAGTTCGAATCGCGAACCGAGGGTTCCGTTTAAACTTGTAGGTATTTTGTTATTAAACTACATATTATTTACTGTTTTCAGTTTTTTTTTTCGTTTAAATTGCTTCTTGCCAAATTTCATGATTTTAGGTTTACGAGAAGTGCCATATAGATTCCCTTGTGAAATCGCAAAATATGCGACATAAACGGTCATATATTTTGAACGCGTTGACTTAGAAGGTTGATTTTTTCACTACTCCAAGAGGTAGCAGACTTGAGTACCTACTTGATATTAATTTCATACTTGATACCTCGACGCGTCCCTGAGAAAAAGAGTCTTGACAGACGGACAACTAAACCGATCCTATAAGCGTTGCGCTTTTGACGGCTGAAACCTAAAAACACTTAAGTAAAACAAAGATGTTTAGAGAAATAAGGTGTCTTAGAATTATTGGTCAGTAGCCAGCTACCAATAGGCGAACCTAAAACCGTACTAAAAAATTTGCAGTAAAACGTGATTTATTTTAAAAAAAAAACAACATCTTAGAAATCATACAGTCACAGTTTGTCCACCAACAGATTATAGTAGCGTTAAATAGATAACTAATGATAAGCGCGACCTCTGCTGAGCCCTGCGATACGCGACAATTTGTAATATCTGTCTGTCTTGCTTAAAATGCGGATAAATTATAATTACTTGCTTCTTGTGTCACATTTCTATAGATACCTATGTTGTTAGTGTCTATATTATAGCTAAGTATATAAATAAACGAATAGAAATCAAACTCAAAGCATTTGAACACACATAACATAAGATAACGGCTGTAATCCACGATTGGGCAGAGATGTACTTACTAGTACACTCACATTTTGCCAGATAAGTTTAACTCCCATGTAATAGGGGCGACCCTATTGCTATCAACGGACGCAAATCCAGACTCCGTGGCTGCTATTGAGTAATTCCTGATGGAAACCCCAAAGACATTTTGCCCGACCCGGGAATCGAACCCAGGACCTCATGCTCAGCAGTCCCGCTTGTGACCACTAGACCAACGAGGCAGTCAGACATTCATTTGCACACTGCAAACATGCATTGCGCAGGATTTGAACACTGTTTTAATAATCACGGAAGATATCCCGTAAATGAAAGTTTAAGGTCAAAGCATTTATTTCAATTAGTCCATTAGGTACCTACAGGTATTTTTGTGAAGTGTCAAATTAAGGGTGCAATAAGACCCCTAACGAAGCCGAAAGGCACTTGTTCTCCCCGTCATGTCATTACGATCATTTTGTTTTTCTAGACCATACCTGGGAACCTAATTAGTTAGAAAATATTGGGGGTTAAAGTTCCAACTTTTTACATTTTTTTTTTTTTTAACATACATGTTTTTAATGTATTATTTTTAAACACCTCCACGACCCCCGTATTATTCAATCCATCCATTGGCACAATGTTTTGAGTGCGTTACATTGAGTCCTACCGTAAAACGTGATTTTTCACCCCAAAAAAGAAGTCGTTTTTGCATTTTCGCGTAAAGTTACTTAGTTTGATGTACATTACATAATGCTTGGTTGACGGCTTCGTGAAGGGACCTGTTACACCCTATAAATGAAGCTGAAGCTGGCTGGGAAATCACACGGCATAGAAACTTGTGAAAGTACTGTAGTTGCCCATTCCCCCTAACGTAGATCTCTATGGAGAAGAATGGGCAAGAAACTCCATGGACACTCTTTTAAGTCAAAATATTGTTACAAAATCTGTTATTCGATCAATATAATCTGAGTCTCTTCAAGGTTCGAGTGAATCTGTTTCTTCTAGGCAATCGTGTTCCACCCTAGGACGGATCATCGCTTCACACCAGGCGAGATGCGGTCAAGCGCAAGCCTAGTGGCAATAAAAAATGGTTACATCATTCGTATTATTCTTCTTCTTGTTCTTCCTCATGAAGCCCTGGAGGGTGCAGTTAGTTGTGCACGATGGCCGTGAGAGAAGGTGTGGCATATCTTGTGGTGGGGCTCCACACCCGCATATTTCATGTTGACATTATACATAATTATGCATACGTGAGAATGATATAGAAAGATGTGCACGTTAAAAGCGTCCAGAGAATTTAGCCACATATCCTATAGGTTCACGTTGGTAATGAAAAATGTGACTTGAACTACAGAAATGGTCATCAATTCATCATTATCGAATTCAACTCGAATAGAGAGGGCCCATTAAGGGACTTGAGTTTAAGTCACGGGACTTCCACACTATCGCACCGGCAGAAAAACTACTCCCCGCCTACGAACTGCAGTGGCTGATATGGAAATCTTTGTACCAACTGCGTGCTCAAGTTGGCCCCTTTTTTTTTACCGGTGGGAAATCATCAAATAACCCCTCCCGCTCTGGGCTGAGCAGGAGGGAGTGTCATTCTTTTACTGACTAAAACCCATCCATGTTCCTTCCTTTGCCCTTTGTGTTCTAGGGCCGCGGTATCTCTTTCGAACAGTCCCGCAACCCTGGCAGGCATCGGCCCTTTCAGACCCCTTCGTGTTTGCTGCCTCTCTTTGAGGCGCGCGTGGAACACGAACGCGCCGTCGACACGGCCTGTCGTCATAAGACGGACGGACGGCGAGCTAGCCCATAGCTCACCGTCCACAGGCCCGCGCCTACGGTGGCCGGGGGCCACCGAGTGGCCCCCGACGCCCGGTGCGTCTCCCGCGGCGGCTGGGACTTGAGGTTCTCTCCCTCTCACGTTCCGCCACCTCCTTCGCTAGCATGACTGCTTCGCAGAAGGAGGTGACGGCGTCCCATTCCGTCTCGCTCCGGACCATGGATTGAACCAATGTCGGTGGCCCCTGCGGATCCAATTTTGCTAGAAAGGGTGTAATCCAGCCCCAGGCCCCAACACAGGATATGCCACACCTTCTCTCTTGCCCGTAGATAAATCTAAAAATTCCGTTAGTACGTTCCCGTTGGATATTTTCGACATCCACGCGGGTGCAAATAATTATTATTGCACCCTCAGGACTTGAATGAGGAAAACGACAGAGCTGTCCGCTTGCAAATACCTACTATGCACTGGTCGAACAAAAGCATCGATTCGAGAAAAAGAAAATTCAGGGAATCTTAAATTATAGATCACCTAATGTAAGTGTACTGACATTCTACCCGGATAAAGCTGAATATGTGAGTAATTTACATGAAGCGACTGCCTATGTAAGCCAGTTGGTACTGGGTAATACGATACCTCTTGGTAAGACTGGCTGTCAGAGTTTCGTGCCAATGACTAACTACCTAGCTAATTCCTGAAAAAGTCATTCTTTGGGATTATATGAACTTGGAGGGTTGTATTGATGATTTGAATGATTATAATTCTGTAACTCCATACTCGTACGTGTTACTGGCGTGATTCATATTTTCATTGACATACAACCTGACACTGACCTGCAAATTGCAATAAACGTTAAAAAAAAAAAATTTCGCGGGCTAACCTTGCGCATCCACCTTATCATCAGGGTACTATATGACGCATTAGTCAGAAGTTACCTCGAACATAGCGCAATCATTTGGGCTCCTCATGCGAAATTATAGTGTTATGTTGGAACGTATCCAAAATAAGTTCACGCGACACTTGTATTACAAGCTGTATGGGGTATATCCATTATACCCATTGATGTACCCTACACTATTTGTTCTGGGTATAGTAGGGTATAGCACTCTAAGAGTACGACGGGAGTTTTCGCTCGTAGCGTATGTAGTGAAACTACTACGTGGCGTGGCGCATAACCCGGGAGTGCTGCGACACCTACAGCTGTACGTGCCCGACCGGTACGTGTGGAGGCGGCAACGCCCGCCCCTGCTCGCTGTGCCTGCAGCCAGGACCAACCTACTGGCGAGAACTCCTCTCACTAGAGCCATACGCGTGGTGAATGAGGTTCACGGGAGGGTTGATGTATTGTGCTGAAACTTGAGTGAATTCGCAAAAGTTACACTTTATGTATTAAGCTATTTAGATTAAGATATTTTTTAACTAGGTATAAGGTGTAGATTTAGGATTTAGTTAGTAAGGCCACTCTGTCGCATTGGATTATAGATCTGTAATGATAGTGTAGGTATGATTGTTATAAATAAATAAAATAAATAAATCATGATAATCCGATAAAAACGATAAAGACGAAAATGGCTTCACCATTACAGCGGCTGGAGCAGTACCTCAGACAATAAAATACATAAATTTCTCTCTGTGTGTCCAGTACAACTACTACAATGCATTGTAGTAGTTGTACTGGTTATTTTTTAAACATGCATATTTAAAAAATAAAAAGTTTTGAATTACTTGCTTAATCCCTATTGTGGGTCATCCAACGGGGTCATCCTAGAAACATTATGTAGTATGTAACTGGGTAACTGTCATTAATTCATAATATAAGGACAGGCAAACGTCAAAATGGCATTCCTAACTAGACACCTAGTTTTAATCGCGCGCCATCTATTGTCGAGTAGAAAATTTAAGGATGTGTGTAAATAAATTAATGTAGGTACATAAATGACAAACGCCTCACTCATTTAAATGGGCAAATTGTAAGATTAATTTAAATTGCAATTACCATCAACGCTAGTAAGATTACAAATAGCTCAATGCTATCATTATAAGAAAGTTAAAAAAAATAAAAAAAAATATCGCTGGACATTACACACAGCGCCATCTAGGTGCCACACTAAGCAACGAGGCTTGTGTCGTGGACACCAGATAGTTGATACTACTACATAGATACTTTTTTGTTTGTAAATACATACTTATTATACATATAAACATCCATGACTCGGAAACAAATATCCATGCTCATCACACAAACATTTGCTCCTACCGGGATTCGAACCCGGGACCCTAAGAACGCAAGGCAGCCTCACAACCGCTGCGCCATTCGGGTCGTCATCGTTTTATAAAACGAAACTTCTTTTTTCGCCATCAATTTTTTATTACCTAACTCCAAAATATAACACTAGCTGTTGCCCACGGCTTCGCTCGCGGTTTGATCGGAAATTATCCCACGGGCACGCTGTAAATATAGCTTAGGGCACTCGGGGATAATGTAGCTTTCTTATAGTGAAAGAATTTTCAAAATCGCTTCAGTTGATCCTGAGATTACCCCCTATAACTTGTCTGTTATTTAGATAACAAAGCAATTGCAATTGTGAGATTTGTAAAAAGTTCAGATACACGACGATAGATGGCAGGAAATCATTTTTTTATTTGCCCTTGTTTGGCTGACCTAAAAATACTGACTACAAAATATGAAGGCGGCAGTCGTCGCAACGAAATGACAGATCGTGGCGACACGACTAGTTTTTTAAATATTCTATGAGAATCAGCGAATAACAAGCTATATCCCCGTATTCTCACGGAAACGAACGAAACTACGCGGGTGAAACCGCAGGCCCCGCTGCTATAACGAATAAACTCAAAAACTGCTGGACCGATTTCAAAAAATCTTTAAAAAGTACTACAGCGCCATCTATGCCACAAAGGAAGAACTAACAAAAAGACAAAATTCATAATCGCGCAAATAATGTTATCCGCGACTTAATAAAATAAGTAAACCCGGAAGATCCTCCTCAAAGTTCTTCATTCTCCTTTATACAATCGGTAATAGCGTTATGTCATCTACGGTAGCGTATTGATACATCATTCATTTTGGTTCTGAGGCATTGCCATTGGGTTTTACTGGTGCGGCTTGCGGGTGCGCCTTCGGAATTCGAATTGTACCTGTCTACTTGACCATCCTGGTTTCTTTCAGGGTTCAAACTTCGAAGACATCAAGATATTTTTTTTTATATTAGTTCTTTAATTATCAATGCTGATTCACAACGTGATCTCTTTATTTTATAGACATACCTACAAATGATAATTTCGGTACTAAAGTATTATGTGAAGAAAGATATTTACCTAGAATAATATTACTAATAGTCTTTATTTTTAACGCAAATGTATTCAACACTAAAATCGTTTGGGTACGCGCGGAAGCGGTAAATTGCGTACACGCGAAGTTTATAAATTATTGTTTTACGAATTTAGTTATTGACTTAGGAGATAATTATCAAGGTATAATTATCAAGATAACGAACTTTGGACCCTGGTTTCTTCTAATATTAAAACCCATTTTGAAGTTATAGTTAGCTTACCGTGTGAACTAAAGTTCAATTGTTGTTAGTATGATGAGCGTCAGTAAATTGTTGAAGTAGAATTAGGAAATTGGAATTATATAATAAATAAAACAAAACGATAATATTTGAAACAATTATAATTTATCTAATTAAGAAAATTGAGTATTTGACCACAGAAAGATAACAATAAAACTTATAAATAGAGATTCTTTTCTTACTGTATATAGTGAAATTAACTAATATCACATTTATTTTGGGGACATACACAGATAAATCGTCTAAAGTTAAAGTTTTGAAAAAGTTTGTTTATACGGGGTGATGGGTTAAACATGGGCAAACCTCTATGGGACTGCTGTGCTCATAAATATAAGAAACTTTGACTGTAATGTGGGACTACTAACTATGAAATATAAAAAAAATCTGCTTTGTGTCTACATTTTTCCGACTTAGGCAACCGAATTAATTTACGGAGCAGCTGAAATAGATATTTCATGATCGGCCCCATAGTAAAAGTTGTTTATTTTTATGCGTAGATACTACTCTCTTCTAAAGCATTGCCCACGTTTAACAAATCACCCTGTATAAGGGCGAACATCAATCCAATAGATTAACATTCAAGTGTCCTATCCTACCGTTCCATAGCATCTTGCCAGTAAGGGGGCGTCCATTACTAATTATGTGGGGCGTTTAGGGGTGGAGGGCCTCGAGCCGAATCTCACCCAATCTCACGAGGAAGCTCTATCCCTACGTGAGAAAAAATGGCTCATATTATTACTAATACCTCCATCCGTAAAAAAATCGTGATGGGGTCTCGGCACATATGGCTACACAATAATATTTTATAATAAATATTCAATGAAAATAATTAATAAAATATTTTTTTTTTTAATAAATCCAAAGCAATTAAGCACAGATTAATGTATTTACCCTGAACTACGCTTTTTGATAAATCTCACGTGAGCTTAGGGAGTGGTTGCCGAAAAATCACCAAAATTGCCTCGCGTAATTGATGGACGCCCCCTAACTTACACAAAAATAGTAGCGTGCATACCATTGGTAATCCTTAACTTTACATATGTATAATTGCGATAGAAACCCACTGTAACAAAAAATAACACTTGTATTTTGTAACAATTGTGAGAAATAAGTTTTTTAATCTGACATGGTCAGTGGTCGCTAACATTATCATTAACACTTGACATATAAACACAAATATCCCGTACTTACCATGTTTATTATTTTACTAGATGTTGCCCGCGATTTCGTCCGCGTGGAAAACGGTTTTATTACGCACTGCAAAATTATAAATATTTTTTTCTCCCATCATAGACGGATAAGTTTACGTTAGTAACACTATACAGGGTGATTTTTTCAAGTGGGCGTGGATGGCTAAATCTGAAAATAATGAGGAATAGGGAATAATAATATTCAAAGAAGACTCGAGCCCGATTTTGATGAAACTAAAACTGCATTATTAGATTTTTGGATTAACAATATCGAGTCAGGAATAGAAACCGTTGATTTTGGAAAAAAAAACTGTATTGTTACTTCAAATTCTGGGAAGTAATGACATAAGTACGGCAAACTAAGAAAATCGTTAATTTTTGATAAAATGCCTAACTGTATGCCAATAGTTAGTTAAGTAGCAAACTAGAATCAACGAAACGTCGAACAAAATCATTATTGGCGCAAACTCTTCTAATTTAATTTGTTTCTTTTACTTTCGCCTTCAACCTTGAAGAGTTAGTGAAAAAAATAATAATTAAAACAATGTTGTGAAGATCTGCGGGTGTCGTCAATCAAGGATAATAATTTATAATGCGAAAAAAAAAAATGTAAACCTTTTCCTTTAAGGAGATCACCCAGCCTCCATACATTTTTAGGCTATTTTCAAAAATAATCATTTTTTTAGATAGAGCATAACATAATAAACACTTTTTATTATTACACCTAAGTCGTAAGTCCATACACCGAGAAGTTATTCAACCTCGAAATATTTTAGATCACCCAGGTCAGGTTTTCAAAGTCAACGGGTTGATTCCTTGCTGGAAATATTGATTTTTCAAAAATCGAATGATGCAGTTTTAGTTTTCATCAAAATTAGGCTCGAGACTCCTTTGAGCAATTTTCGCTATTCCTCATAGTTTCGGATTTGGCCATTCACGCCCACTTGAAAAATTCGTTCTGTATATACTTTGAAAAAGTAATTAGATAGTAGAGTAAGATACAACATAAAAAAAATACCTTACCAATTGCATATAAATGATAAACATGGTAAATATCACGCTGCAAGTGCTAATGATAATTTAAAAAAAAATATTAAGTACCGTACCCAGGTACGCCATTAAAAATAATAGTATTCACCAGTAGCGAAGGGTCAATTTTTGTGAGAGGTAAGCCGGAATAAAATCACTTAAAAGATATCTTTTATGTGATTTTATTATTTGCCTATAAAATACTGACTGTGCCATTTTTCAAAGGGAAGCCGGTAGGAATCGAGTTGTATGGCACCTTCGCCACTGGTATTCACCAATGTTCGTTCATACCACGGCGACCTTTTCACAGACAAGTATTTTGAATATTTCAAAACTGTCACCATGTATTGTAAATTTGTTTGAGATTGACTAATATTATGTGTTCTTGGCTTTACATTTGACACTTTAATTCAATACGTATGTACGAGTATAATGATGGCCATACATGTTCAGGTATACTTTCTTTATCGTGTGGTTAGTGCCTAAACTGGTGTCAGAGTTTTTACGCCGCCCATGGGCCGCTGACTTGGCTTTACAAGCCGTCGAGAAATATCTCTCAGGTATGCTGGTTTCCGCACGATGTTTTCCTTCACCGAAGCAAGTGATAATTATACAACACAACGTGTTTTTTTTTATATCCCATAACTCTAGGGTATGATTGAGGCCATATCAAAGAATCAACTGGCATATGAGTTATGTTCCAATCCTTCGTTATTTTTCTTTTCATTTTTCATACAAAATTATTCGGCAAAGTCAGGATTATTAATGTAAAACACCCTTACGTGAAATATGACAACGTCGCATTTTCTTAGCTTTAAATATGAATGATTGGTTTGAATAAAAATGAATTACTTACCGACATATTTTATTTTACTATTTATTTTACTACACTACTGCGAAGTTTGGCAACCTCGCAAAAGTAAAGATTCGTCATACTGGTGACAATTTTTGACCTAATTTAATTATGATTGATGATATCTCCGAAACGATGCATTTTTGGACCACCTATTCTAGGAGTTTTAGTATTATTTTTACCTATAGAATATAACCCTAGAGTTATGGGATATCAAAAAAAACAGGTTGTATATGAATCCGAAAAATCAGACGTGTTGCCTTGGGTTCGAACTGGAAACCTATGTCTCGGCAGTCCGACGCGGTCCCACCATTTGGCTATCGCTGCTATTTCAGGTAGTTTATGTATACTTGATCAGTTATACAGTTTGAGGGGTCGGCTTCCAGTTCGACCCAACCCAGTTATTAGCTAAAACGGTACTCTTTGGTTGTCGGGTTCTGACGTCCCGTAACGATTCTCAAAGATCTCGAAAAGACTCAAGCAAGATTTTATTTCCGAAAATGTTTACCTTTTTTGATCGAAGTACTTGAAAATGTAAAGCCATCTTAAAGACTAAGTAATTGTCTCATTAAACACCAAGATTTAATCAAAATACATAAATTATTTATTCCTTAAAATTACAATCCTTGTATAAATAAATGCCGTATCCAACTTTTACAGTATGAAATTACAACAAAATGGACGCATAATTTACATTTTACAATGTAACCATGATTATTAATTCAGATTTATATTGCAAGAAAAATAAATATTTTTTATAAAATATTTTAACAAATATTCAGTTAACTTTATCCCAATTATAGTAACCTATAACTAGCGGTAACCCAGTATTGTTAATCCTTTTTTTCATTAGCCCAGCTATGTTAAAGTTAACCTGTCTTGTAAGTAAGTGAGACCACGATGAAAATGCCAGCATTTATTTTGGCTCGCTTAGTCCGTTACATTTAATAAATAAATAAATTAACTATCTACGACTTAGAACAGTGTGACACTATAAAAGCAACAATTTGATATATGCAACATCATAGAAGTTAAATAATAATAAAAAAATATTACAAGTACAAAATGGGCAAAGAATTACAAGGCGTCAAAATTTCGTCCACATCGCTGTCTACAGGAAAAGTGCCTAGAAGGCTGGCAGCATTGCCATGCCACGTTAGATGGCAATGCTGATTCTATGGCAAAAAAGCCAAGCATGTTGTCACGTGACGAATCAACCAAACGCTTGGCGATATCCAGAAATACTAGGTGGACAATTGGACCCCATGGCCCTGGTGTTTCAACCCCAAACGGCTCAAACAAATAACTACCAATTACGGTTACGGTATTTGCGACGTTTGAGGTTTTCAGCATCTCTTTCCATCGACGCGTACCATGCCATTGGGTTCTAAAACAGCTGGCCCCAATAGCGCGACGGATGAGATTTTTACTGCTAGCGTGCCGCGCAATCCGGCCAGGTGGCCTAGAGTGGGTAAGAGGCAGAGCTATACAGGTCGTCTAGCGCCATCTCTTTCCCACACGGGAATTACTCCTGCTATAAGACTTCATAGTAATCTCCCTGTACTCTTACTGCAGGAAAGGCCATGATGTCCGAGGCAGTAACATCATAGAAACACAAGGCGTTACAAGGAATTTTCAGTTAGAATTTTTTATTTAAATTTTATAGCGTCACACTAACTTAATTGGACCCTCAGATATATGTCTTAAAATTCTTTGATTACTAAAACCTTCCATTTTCAATAAACTAACTTAACTAAACGCAGATCATAGTTCATATAAATGCGATTTCTCGATCTTTCTCCTAGGAACAGTTCGATTAGCTACACACAACATTACAGTTATACTAAAGAATGTATGCGCCTCAGTAATCTTCGTGTTTCCCTAACTAGCACAAACGTCGCGCCACAGAGTAATCCCTCACAGAGGCAAAGTTCAATAGCAGTGCAGATATGATCTAATTTATAGCAGTTCGCTGTAATTTAGCATCATATAAATTCACCCATAGTGATCATGTGTACTAGACAAGTGCTATTATAAGATTGCGTGTAGCAAGCTGATTAACACTGTAAAAGTTCAATTATGTTCAGCAAGACGCAATATATCATTGTTAATTGAAGTCCCAGAATAATTGATTGCATTAAAGCAGGTCACATGTTCTGTTTTAAAATGCAAGTATTTTATGGGTACGTTTGTGGCCTTCAATTCAGAATATAGCTACTTTCAGGTCCACAAAATTGTTATATTGTAGCTGACAGTACTATTGATTACTACATGCTGATTAACACAGACCTGCAGGGCTATTGCGTATCTTTTTTGACAGTTCATAGTGATCAACATTTGGCGAGTTTTGATATACAATGAAAGTTCTGCACGGATAGCGTCATTTGAAACCAACAAGAACGGTCAATGTATATCAAAACTAGCCAAGTGATGATCACTATGAACTGTCAACAGACATACGCAATAGCCCTGCAGGTTACCTCGTGTGTGAAATCACACAGAAGTTATTAATTTATTATTTTTGGATCATATTGACAAGTATTCCCAGGTTTGAGACTGCTTTCTCTCTATATCACGCTTTGGTATTTCCGAAGACAGACGATGATTGCCGAAGCGCATACTTTTCTTGGGAGATCTATAGCTTTTGTTTTGATATTGACCGCTTAGAGACTATCGAACTCATACTAACAGCTATGATTTTTTGACAGAAATAAAATCATCTACACAGTTAAATGAATACGAATTTTGGTAGAAGCGACAGTGAATTTTTAGTCGAAAGTTAACACCCGTATTCAAAATTGTTTGAATTTGAGCCTTCGTGTGAAGATTATGTTATATTTATATAAAATGATGAAAATTAATGCTGTACGACTCATCTTCATGTACGTACGCGAAGCCAACGTAACAAAGTCAAAGTGTAGTCTGTGAATGGACATTGTCCAAAAAATCTAACCTGTACATTATTATTTTGTTTTAGATAAAATATAGTATTATAAGAAACTATTTCTTCAAAAATATAAATGAATATAGTCTTTTTTTTCATTTTAACGAGAAATAAATGATTTTGCACAATTTTTGAAAACTGGACAATTGCCGTTAAAGTACGGGTGTTAAAATCCTCCTTCTTCGTCTCCACGATTCAATTACCAAGGTTTGACCAGAAGCCAACTATTTTCCAAAAGCTACCATCCAATTCCTACTTACAACCTACAAACGTCTACATTCGATCTTCCTAAAATATTCCCACTGCTGGCACACGGCCTGCTATCTGTCAGAGGGAATGGGCTATAATCCACCACGCGGGCCCAGTGCGGGTTGGTAGATGTCACATGTCTACGAATTTTTGGTTCTAGGACATGCCGGTTTCCTCACGATGTTTTCCTTCACCGTTTCAAGAGGTTGTACTGTCAGTGTGTTATTTTGGGAGATGTCGGTCGTTGTGAGACCGCTACGTGAGCGTCCAGTCCATCTGAGGCTCGAGAGGTCCGGCGGAGCCAGGCGGCGCCAGTGGGTTTTTCTGAAATACATGAATTGTGATTATTGGACAGGTAGTATATATTATTGGTCTGGTCTGGTCGCAAGCGTGGGTCTTTTAATCAGGAATTTGTTCACTATAGAATTTTAATCTTGTGTAGTTTGCGAACTAACTAGGTCATAAGAACGCTTCCAACTAGTACCCAGGTCCCTCCGTTTCCAGCTCCGACTTTGAAGAGACCGTCTTATCGTCTTGCGAGAGAGAGCAAGAGCGTTGAACGTCCCGGCTCGTCACGTCAGTAGAAAAGGGTATTTCTATACACTAAAGGAATACATTTATTGCTCCAATTAAACTAATATTTTTTCATAATCTTATTAAACAACTTAAAGTTACTATTTACACACTTAGAATAAACACCACAACAATTAAATATTTCTAAATTGAACTATTCTATATATTTGAAAAAATCTTCAAGGCCTGCCAACGTGCAATGGAGCGCAGCATTCTAGACGTCAACTCAAACTAACCGACCATTTAAGCAACACCAAACTGCGCTCCAAAACACAAATTACTGCCGTTGCCCATAAAGCCACTAAACTGAAGTGGGGCTGGACTGGCCACGTCTGCTGCATGTCCAATGAGCTGTGGGCCAAAATAGCCCCTTTCTGGAGCCCTGACACAGCTAGAAGGCATCGCGGCAGACCCCGTAGAAGATGATAGAATTATAGAAGATGCTGTACAAAACCAACGATGGCCCAAATTAGCCCTGGATCGAAACAACCAGAAGTCAAAGGCCTTTGCCCAGCAGTGGGATGGCACAGGTTAACACTACAGTATTTAACTCTTAAAATACTACGAGTACAATGAGAGCGAACGTGTCTATCTCTAGTTCGCGAAGAACTAAAGTTCGCTAACAAGCCGCGAACTAAACTGAGCGCTTCCAGTCGCGAACTACTACGCAAAAGACTAATAAAAGTACCTGAGATAAGGTTTTCTAAGACCATTGGGTATTTCTTTTCATAGAGGTCTTCTTCTTACTGCAAACAAGTTCAATATAAAAAAAGATTTAATGGCCGGTGTATGAAACTTTATGGTCTTGAATTCTTTGCTACTGATGCCATGTAATCGTGAAATGTTGGCTTATCAAAAGTGATAGTTAATGTTTTAATTGAAAAGCCTGTCCATTGAGTTTCTTGTCCATTCTTCTCCATAGCGATCTACGCTTTGGAATGGGCAACTACAGTACTTTCTCAAGTTATTATGCCATGTGTCTGTGACTGTAGCTTCGTTTTCTGTGTTTCTGACAATCAAAAGTTTCTGTAATGGTATAATGGGGAAGGCAACCGTAAATCTAATGGCGCTAGCAAAGCTTGTACCGAGCAACGTCATTGGTTGAAGATCTGTCAATGTCATTTAAAATGGTTTGAGTTTGTTTCTAGTTGTGTATTGTCATTTGATTACAGTCGCTTGTAGTATAAAGAACATTAACCTTAGATTTAGAAGACGACAAGATTAAAAACTGCTAGTTATAATGTAAAAAATTGTTTCGTAACGAGAATTTGTGTGGTTATACTACAACTAAAAAGGGTAAAATAAAAAACTTTCTGAAGGAAGATGAAATAGAGAAAAGGGCAAGAATATGATGTTCTATAAAGTCTAAACAATCAGGTTGTAAGCTCACCAGGTCCAGTTTCACTCTTCTGCGAGATGAGCTGCTTGTACTCAGTGGAGAGCCTCCGTCGGCCATGTTCGTATTTGGCCTCCTTCGCGAGAAGAGCCTCACGGCGCAGCTGGGTCCTGAGCTCGGCCGGCACGTCGGGGATGAACAGCTGCATCAGCCCGGTGAGGCCGAACACTACGTGCTGGGGGGGAGAACAACATCATGATTGTAAACGTCATAGTATTTTTTGGTTGCAAATTATTTGAAGTTGACTTTGAACAGTGATCTACTCGATAACAGATGGCGTTGATTATATTCACACAATAAATGCCACAATGCTCGATTTAGTTCCACTACTGAATAACAGGTGGTACTGTTAACAATTTGAAAGTTTCTGAAACAGTTTCTCCAATAATTATCCACTAGATGGCAGGAAAAATATTTTTGACTTTTCAATCATCGACAATAGATGGCGCTTACCTCAAAGACGACAACAAAGGCTAGTCTAGCTGCAAACACATGCCAGTAATGAGGTGACAGCCCGTAGGGGTCAGAACTTTCAGGGGAGTTTCTGTACCCCCGGTACGCGCACATTGCGGGGTCCACCTCGTTATCGTCTGCCCCCCAGTCTTCCTTGTAGTCTGACGTGTTGAACCCTGAGATTAATCAATCAATAACATTTTTAGTTTTCTTTACGTACTGTACGATGAACGAAAGTCAAATCTTTCGATACCTAAATCATAACGAAACAATATACTTAAATTGCCTGAAAGGATTTGGGCACGGACAGAGTCCTATTGACCTAAGGGTGAGCGATCGAGATAATCATGAAACCAACAAACACAATACGGATTGAAGGCATCGATCAAATTTAAAAACTCAAGACCGATTGGGTCTTGAGTCGCGTTCTTCTATGACGCAAGACCCAATCTTCTTTGAAGAATGCATTCCTGTATTAACTTTAGCAAAATTTTGATAAAACTGTTGTTAAAAGGCTTATTATCAACCTATAACCTGACACTGTAATGACCTGCAAATTTAAAAAAACGTTACAAAGGACTTGGAAGTATTTTAAATGAAGCCTGGCCGGCTTGACGTCCGCCATTTTTTTTTTCAAGTTTGCGTCGACGCCTAATACAGGTTTTATGCGTGGCTGATCAAATCACAGTTCTGCTGAAGATGCCATCAGTGAATGGACTTTAATTTGATAGCTCATATCTCGGAAACGTGACACTTGAGAACATTTTGTCTCATACAAAACTTGTTTGTATTGATGCCAGCTATCGATATATTATAAAGGTTTTACGCGTGACCGCAAATATGAAAAAAAAAATGTCGGATGTTAGGCAGGCCATTAAATTCAAACCTCTTTGAATTTCGCGGCTTCCTTAGCGCTTCCATCTTAAGATATGAAAAGCTTTATGCTATGCATAACATACAGCCAGAGTAACTCGTACTGTTTTTGTAAATAACAAACTTTTCCAAAATAGATACTTACATGACAAGGAATGGTCGATGTACCCCCTGAGTGTGTTATCACGGGAGTATACATACTTATACACCATGCGCGGGATGTAGTCACTTGTGTAGGCTATCACGAACGCCTGGGAAGATATATTTCAATATAACATCACGACTGTAATCCCCAAAGGGTGAGGCAGACGTCTACCTAATAGTACGTTTGCATTTTTCCAGTCCTAGCCTATTGGTTAAAATTTCTCCGTCTCAACGCTCCGCAGCCTCGCTCCGCTTCAATAGACAGGCAGCCTAAGAATCGCCTAACTGTTTTATTTTATTTTTATAAAACGTTGCCCCACTAGGAATTTCTCATGTATCGTGGGTGCGTTAACAAACATTTAAACTCACATACACAAACAGCCAGACCCGGGACAACTATCTGTAGGCCATACAAATATTTGTTCCGTGCGGGAATTGAACCCACGACACGAAGCGCAGCAGTCAATCGCTTATCCATAGCACCAATCGTGCGTCAAGTTGTCACTCATATCTATGTAAAATATGCGGAGGAATGAGGAAAAAGTCGTGAGGACAGCTTTGAGTATGATTGTGGATGTGTATAAGAGTAGAGGAAGCCCAAAGAAACGATGGATGGACTGTGTCAAGAATGATATGGCTAGAAAGGACGTGACTGATGAGATGACGAGTAATAGAGAAGTATGGAAGAAGAAGACATGCTGCGCCGACCACGAATGAATTGGGCTAAGAGAATGATGTTAATGATTTATGAATAAACCTTTTTCTGAAGCTCTGTTTGTTACTTATGTACTTACATTTGACACGACAGAAACATATGTAATTCCTTTGAGAATGCCATACCTAAAAGAAACAGTTTGGTGAGATTGCTTTGTAGCATATATAGATATATGTACGATTTCCACCAAACGGCTCGCATCGCATCGGATCGGAAAGCAGATGGCAGGATGTCGCGGCATACGATCGGCTCCGTACCGTCGCAACAACAATCAACGCAACGCAACGCAAAGCAACGTTTTTTTTTTTTGTATTTGCACTGATTTATGTCAATTTGCACAACTTTAAGAGAAAATTAAAGATTTTTTAAATAGAAAAATGCTATTATTCAATCACCGAATATTTGAATGACATGCTGTTATAAAATTTCTGACATTTCATAGTAACAATTATTGATCTTCCACATTGACATTTAATTTTAATTTATGACAGTATTCACTGACATTTTCAGTTTTCATTATTTTATTTTTTCTCATAATTTATCTTATTATATCTAACCGACATTGTTCAGTGTGAATGTAAATTCTTGTTGCGATATAATAGGATCTAATATAGGTATTTTCTTGTTTATTTGTTCTAACAGCTATATTAATTTCCTGTTTTAATTATATTGCGTGTATTACCACTTTTGTACGCCCTAAAGGCAAAACATAGCGCCCTCAATGTATTACCAAATAAGAACTTATAATGTACCTATGCTTTACAATCATTAAATGAATCTAAATCCGTCGCTTGCGAACGTATCCGTTTCTGCACCTAGTCAAATATTTTCTTTCCTACCCTGTCGAATACGGCGACAAACGAACGGAGCCGATCGCGCGTCGCAGAGTACTTTCGGCTACGATCTCGAGTTGCGGAAGACGCCCGCGGTCATGCTGCTATGCCCGGCTTGGTAATATAGACTTTAAATACTGAGTACACGATTTAAAATCGTTTAAAGATTGTAAAATCCGTTCCGGTCCGATGCGATGCGAGCCGTTTGGTGGAAATCATAGTCAAAGTCGAAGTTCTTCTTTGATTCCAACTAAAATGAAGTCGAGTGTATTTTGGATTTGACATTTAAAATCGAAAACCCTGTATAAAAAGTAGTATATTATTAATATTATTATGTACTCCTCCAGGTGCTAGGCTACTTATTTGTAAATTTGAGATTTACTTACGCATTTAAATCTTAGTATCGACGGATAGTTTTAGTAACTACGTAGTGGAGATCAGAAAGACAGTCACTCCATTTACAATACTAGAATTCTAACTTTTAACACAGCGTTCAGTACGTCTAACTAAATACATCCAAGCAAAGAAAACACTGATCAAAGTGATTTTATTTTGACCTAATGGATGTGTTTATTCTAGAGTGCCGCCGTCAATTTATTATTTAAGGTCAAAATAAAATCACTTTAATCAGTATTTTCTTTGCTTAGATATCATTGGTTAGACGTACTGAACGCTGTGTTAAAATTTGTCCATCTATTTAAATGGGACCTTATTTATAGATACGTGTGTTTAATGTATGGAATAGCTGTTTTCTTTTAAATTATATCTATTCCCCTAACATCATTTTACAAATAATTTACAAATATATATTTTTTTTCTTTTACAAGGTATGTACTACATCTAGTAGTTGAAGAGACCTTTTAGACAAAAAATGCCTGTGTTAGGTCACTTCGCTGTTCCGAGGCTTAATCATGAAGTCGTAGCTTATAAGAGCAAGCCAAGCCTCTAACTTTGAATGAAAGGACCACCACTAGTCACTAGTATACATACCAAGCACCAATATCCTCGACTCTCTCAGCCAATGGCCTGCGACCTTGTGTGACCATCTTGTAAGCGTCCAGTCGAATTTCACCGATGTTGTTCAGCAGAGCGAATAGGGGAGCGAGGGGGAACGCCGCCACGAATAGTGTTACAAAGCCGTACTGGAGGACTGGAAATTAAAAAAATCTAATGAGTGAAATACAATGTGTATCATAAAGGCAACATTTAGGGGTGTGCTACAGACTGGGACGCAGAGTTTTGGAATTTATAATAATAAATAAATAAATTCTTTATTTTCACCAAAAGCCACAGTACAAAATCCAACAGACTAAGACCATATAAGGCTTATAAAAAACTAGGTCACAATAATGTTAATGCTCTGACTCCTAAACTAGGTGTATGTGCCTGTGTCTTAGCAGTCAGTGATTCTCCGTAACAAACAAAGCCAAATTATACTACTACTGGACATTACAACAATAAGCAAATGGTGTAAAAGAAAACAGGATATAATCTAAAGAAAATACAAAATAAAAAACAAAATAAAAAATTCTCGGCCATATAGCGGGAAAACAAACTCAAACTCAAACCATTTATTTCAATTAGACCATAAAACCATGGCACTTTTGAATGTCAAAAAAACAAAGGTGAAGCTACAGTCACAGACACAAGGCATAATAACTTGTGAAAGTACTGCAGTTGCCCATACCAAAGCGTAGATCTCTATGGAGAAGAATGGACAAGAAACTCAATGGACACTCTTTTCAATCAAAATATTGTTACAAGATCTTGGTTACATTATTCACGTTGAGATTATACATATATGTGAGAACGATGTAGAAAGACGTGCACATTAAGATCGTCCAGACCGCACGCAAAATACGCGCTTAGACGTGGAATTGCGGACACCAGCCCGCTACACAATAAAAGAGCGTCCAGAGTAAAAAAATATAATTATCAACAATTTAAAAACAAAGTAGTTAAAATAAACTGTGGCAGCTAAGAGATGACCAGTCCCAACTGACAGCGCCCGTTCAGGACATGACGCATGGATCAGCCCCATTCAGCTCAACCATATTGATGGGATGGGAACTAAACATGGCATTAACCTCGAACGACTGATAGTTACCGGCAAGGTGGATGGTAAACGACCAAGAGGTCGCAGCCCTTTGCGGTGGTCTTCTAAGAAAATTCATGATGCGCTTCACTTAGTCAAGGATAGTCAGAGATGGCGAAACATCGCCGGGGAAAAGATGTTTTCAAGGGAGGATCACTACCCTCAGTAATGAGGAGTACGACTTGAGAAGGAGGACAGACTGAGGATGTGACGGAATTGGTTATATCGAAACCGAATTCGGAAGCGGAGTTTTTGTTGGAACCGAAACCGCAATCGGAGGCAGAGGCAAAATAGAGATGTGTTAAGGGCAGGGCCTAAAATGGCCGCTTTAGCAGAATCGTAATAGGATCATAATATGAAATACGTTATAAATCTTATAATAGTCACAGACGCAGTTAATACTATGAATATTGTCAGTTTGTGACCATTTTACGAATTGTAACGTAATTAATATTATTTTCCTATCATGATTCTGCTAAAGCGGCCATTTTAGACCCCAAGATCTAATAAATAAGAAGAGTACAATAATAAGGTCTAATGAAAGCGCGAACGTACAACATGCCAAATAGGAAACAAAAACCACAAGTGCAAGAGTAATCGATAGAAGGCACGGGGGGAAGGAGGTCCCCCGCGCGTCAAATATACCTAAACTTATTCGTACGCGCAAATCGCGGCCGCGTTTCATTGACCTCCGTCGTAGCTTCCGATTAAATTTTATCGGAACCGAAATCGGAATCGAAGGTGTAAAATCAATCGGAAGTTTTAAACTTTCGGAATTGGAATCGAACCTCCGTACGTAACAGTTTTTTTTTTTGTTTCGGATGGGATATTATCAAATGATTCCGGAGCGGAAGGGAGTGTCAAACTTGTACTGACTAAAACCCATACATGTTCCTTCTTTTGCCCTTTGTGTTCCAGGGCCGCGATATCTCTTTCGAACACTGGACTCACTGTCTGGACCTCCTTAACAGCTTTAGTACAAACCATGAAATTGAAACACTTTGTCTATGGGACGCATATATTTTTGGCGACAAAATAATCAGCTGTCCCGTTTAAAACACTAATACCTACTCGAGTACTCGACCGAAATGTTGTGTAGGTGGCGCAAGCGCGACTACTGAGCATGAGATCCAGAGTTCGATTCCCAGATCGGGCACGGTATTTTTGGGTTTTTCCTTCAAGAAATTTTCAGTAGCAGCCACGGAGTCTGGATTTGTACCCGGTTGATGATAATAGGCTCGCTCCCTATTACATAACTGGGGGAAATATGTTTGACAATTGGGTATGCCTTTGCCACACCCGTCCGGGATTACGTGATGTTATGTTATACTCACCCATTTCCAGATACTCATCGAAGAGGGCCAGTCGTCCAGGATCTGTGAGATGGTAGTCTACCTCCCATGTCATGTGGGGCTTGCTGAGGTCCCTGGTTAGAGCCCGGTGAGACCTCTGTCGCCACCAGTTGTAGAACTTCCTGGATTGAGAAGAGATCGAGTGAAAATTATGGCACTGACGCTTATAGCACACTTTGGCCGCGTTTCTACTAGAGATTTGCGAGGGTGTACGGCGAGGAATATGCGGAACATTATGTTAGGGTCGACTTCCAGTCTAATCGGATGCAGCTGAATATCAGACTTATACATGGAGTGACTGCTACAGTTATTACTGGGTTATATGATACCCCTTGGTAAGACTGGTTGTCAGACTAGCGGGCTACTGACCTGTAACGACTGTCAAAGATCTAAAAATGTCAGACGGGACCTTTGTATTGTCTTCTTTTCAGGCAGAATGCATGGGCATTGCTCTGGCGGCATTAGCCATTTTAGCCAGGGAGGTTGTGGACCACTCTATACGTATACTCTCAGACAGCATGGCGGTACTGCTAGCACTAAACAACCACACAGTCAACTCTGGGTTAATACACGAGTGTCATCAACGCCTGAACCAGGTTGGTAATCTCAATAATATAACCATCCAATGGATCAAAGGACAAGCGATTCTCGAGGCAATGACCGAGCATGAGAGGATCGAGCATGGCAGCAGTGGGACCCGAACCCATCGTGCCACTCCCATTCGGTTACCTACGCACACTGGTAAGGAAACGAACCAGTGAACAACACCACAAGCTGTGGCTAGACCATGGCGAGTGCAGGCAGGCCAAGGAAGCACTTCCTACTATCGACGGCCGCTTCACCTAACGAGCGCTTCGGCTGACCAAGCTACAGCTGCGCACAGTTACAGCCGTCATCACTGGACACGGCTCTTTTAACAAACACCTCTCTGTCATAGGAGTCACAGACAGCCCCCTGTGCCGAGCCTGCATGGAGGAGGACGAGACTGCAGCCCACGTGCTTCTGCACTGCTCGGTGGTTGCAACATACAGGGCAAAGTACTCGGGTACTCTCCGCGAGATCGACAGCAACATCAAGGCACTGCTGGCCTTTCTCGGGGAGCTAGGGTGGATCGAATAAATTTCCCACCTGCACGCAAAATACGCGCTTAGACGTGGAGTTGCGGACACCAGCCCGCTATACAATATACAATGTCAGACGGGACCAACGGCTTACCGTGCTTTCCGAGGCACGGTGGGAACTTAGTTAACCGGTAATCCCATTTCTTAAATATAAAGACATTCACAAACACACACGTACGTACGGGTATGCGAGCTCGAAGAAATTGTTCACGAACTGTTTGCCGATCATTATGATCGCTAACTGTATGCACAGTTCTGATAGACAGCCGGCTGGGTCGCAGATGTCACCTTTTAATTTCAAGAATTCCGATTTTCTTGCTTCGTCGTCGCCTGGATACCCGTAGAAACGGCCCTGTAAGAAAACATTCGTTAGTAAAAGTTTTTAATAATACAAAAATATTTTAATATTTATGCCCTGCTTGAAGTGCGAGTGAAATCGCGCACTGAAGGCTCCATACAAACTTGTAGGTTTGCAGATTTTTTCCTTTACATGACCTTTAAGATATTACTTCTTGCCAAATTTCATGATTCTAGTCAACGGGAAGTACCCTAAAGGTTTTGATTCCCTTGTGAAATCGCAAAATATGCGACATAAACGATCATATCTTTGATCGCGTTGACTTACAAATTAGATTTTTTCACTGCTCCAAGAAGTGACTTACAGACTTGAGTATTTGATATTGATACCACCACGCGTTCCTGAGAAAAAGGGTCTTGACAGACAGACGGGCAACAAAGTGATCAGAAAGGGTTTCCTTTTGAAGTACGGAACCCTGAAAAGGCCTGCTACTCAGCAAACTGCAATATCCACATGATCTACTAGGAATTGCTGTCATTTCGGGTCGCATTGCACGATCCCCGTACATTTTCATACAAAGTGAAGCTTCTTTTTTTTTTTCGGCTGGGAAATCATCAAATAACCCCTCCCGCTCTGGGCTGAGCAGGAGGGAGTGTCAGACTTTTACTTACTAAAACCCATCCATGTTCCTTCCTTTGCCCTTTGTGGCCCAGGGCCGCGGTATCTCTTTCGAACAGTCCCGCAACCCTGGCAGGCATCGGTCCTTACGGACCCCTCCCTGTTTGCTGACTCTCTTTGAGGTGCGCGTGGAACACTCGCGCGCCGTCGACACGGCCTGTCGTCATAAGACGGACGGACGGCGAGCTAGCCCATAGCTCACCGTCCACAGGCCCGCGCCTACGGTGGCCGGGAGCCACCACGTGGCCCCCGACGCCCAATACAAAGTGAAGCTATGTTCACTATTGTTCACATCGTCATCACCATCACATCAGCCCGGAATCACCCACTGCTGGGTAGACCTCCCCTTTGTTCTGCCACAATTCCTGGTTCTGTGCGTCCCTTATCCAGGTGTTTCCCGCGACTTTGACGATGTCGTCGACCTAACGAGCTTTAGGACGGCCCTGGTTTCTTTCACATGCGTAGTTTTAAATCAGCCCCTAAATAATGATATCGTTCAGATTTTTTAGTTTATTCATTTTAAGTTTATTATTATTTTTTATTAATTATATGTTTTTTCCCCTGGCTGGAGGCCTTACTCTCAAGGATACCCACAGGATAGTTTGTTTGAGCAGAAGCCAGCCTCATAGGTTGACCTGCGAGCTGTCATTAAAAAAACAATTGTTAGATAAAATTTACCTTAAAGAAAGCAATGTAGATGAGAGATGAGTAAAAGTTCATGAATTCAAAGAAGAATATCTTGAATGTGTACGAGTCTTCATATTCTTTCTGAGTTCGAGGATTCTCCAGGTTGGTCAGGTACACCGCTACATTGGCGTATATCTGGAATAAATCGTGAAGCATGTAATTTAGCCCGGTAACCCGCCAAAGCGGAGCATAGAGGAGACGTGTATTAATCGACCAATCACATTGTTTTTTTTGACAATTCAAATGTTTGTTTCAATGGGGTTGTATTTGATTGGATGCAAAACCATTTCGAGGACTGTGACTAATTATTTATTTCTCGTCAAAATGAAAAAATACTCCCTATATTTTTGAAGAAAATGTGGTCAACCTTTATTTGACCTTCAATAACGTCATCTCAAGAAGGAATATCGTTAAATTCGCTTTTTGCGATTCCAAACCGCACGATTTGCAATCGCGCGGTTCTCGCGTGTGTGTACGAGCCCTTAGCTTCATGTGAATGCCATTAAAAAACACACTGTCATTAGATTGTCACTCACGTATTAAATCGTTGAATGGGCAAAGGAATCTTTTTCAGTGATGACGTCAACAGCCTATTTTTTTTTTCGTATGGGAAATCATCAAATGACTTCTCCTGCTCTGGGCGGAGCAGGAGGGTGCGTCAGACTTTTCAGTAAAAGTCTGATGAAGGAACATGGATGGGTTTTAGTCAGTACTAAAACCCATCCATGTTCCTTCATCGCCCTTTGTGTTCCGGGGCCACGGTATCTCTTTAAAACTAAAACTTAAGGTGGAAGCTCAAGGGTAGCCCGCGAAATTTAAATTTTCTCAAATTTATTGCAATTTGCAGGTCTGTGTCAGGTTGTATGTTGATGAAAATATGAATCGCGCCAGTAACACGTACTCTATACGTGTTACTGGCGCGATTCATATTTTCATCAACATACAACCTGACACTGACCTGCAAATTGCAATAAACGTAAGAAAATTTAAATTTCGCGGGCTACCCTTGCGCATCCACCTTAAACTTAAAACCTTAAAATAAAATTTAAATTAAACTAGCCAATTTTAACAAAACAAATAAAAAAATATGCCGGATAGATTTTACGGAGATTTTACCCATTCATTATTTTAAATTATGTAGAAGTTAAATGTAGAAGGTTCCCAGATTATGATCCAGAACAAAAAGGCGATCGCAAATATTCGCAATGACGGAAAGAATATGTGCCTATTCTTTCCGTCATTGCGAATATTTGCGATCACCTATTGTCGGCTTCGTTTAGGGTATTTTTACATCCTGTATATACGTACTTTAGTCAATATCATGATCATGACCAGGTTGATCGTGGCTGCTGTCACGGTCGTAAAGAACTTAGCGTGGGTCTGGATGAAGAAACCACTGCCTCCGTAGATCACTGTCACCATGGATATTCTGTAGATGATGGTGCCGAGAACAGCGCTCAGGACTACCGCGATCTGGTGGAGACAACATCTTACTACTACTAAGAATTAAATAAAATAAAAATATTTTATTTTCAGGCATCGAGGCCCATAGGGTGTTAGTATTACATCTTTCTTAAAAACTATACAACCTGTTTTTTTTGATATCCCATAACTCTAGGGTTATATTCTGTAGGTAAAAATAATACTAAAACTCCTAGAATAGGTGGTCCAAAAATGCATCGTTTTGGAGATATCATCAATCATAATTAAATTAGGTCAAAAATTGTCACCAGTATGACGAATCTTTACTTTTGCGAGGTTGCCAAACTTCGCAGTAGTGTAGTAAAATAAATATTAAAATAAAATATGTAGGTAGGTAATTCATTTTTATTCAAACCAAACATTCATATTTAAAGCTAAGAAAATGCGACGTTGTCATATTTCACGTAAGGGTGTTTTACATTAATAATCGTGACTTTGCCGAATTATGTTGTACGAAAAATGAAAAAAAAAAAAAAACGAAGGATTGGAACATAACTCATATGCCAGTTGATTCTTTGATATGGCCTCAATCATACCCTAGAGTTATGGGATATAAAAAAAAACACGTTGTATAGTAACATGCAGGAACACAAAAATGAAAATCACAATCAAAAGCTTTGTTGCCAACATGTAGCTTGTTAAACCTCCCCATTGTACGCCGTTCCAGCCTCTCTGCAAACACCTTCAGAATGCTGTTGCTGCTTCCCGTATTCTTTATTTTTTTCCGAGGGGATATCATCAAATGACTCCTCCGACTCTGGGCGGAACGGAAGGGAGTGCCAGACTTGTAGGTACTGACTGAAACCCATCCATGTTCCTTCTTTTGCCCTTTGTGTCCCAGGGCCGCGGTATCTCTTTCGAACAGTCCCGCCGCCCTGGCAGGCATCGGTCCTTTCGGAGCCCTTCCCGTTTGCTGACATCTATTTGACGAGCGCGTGCACGAACACGAACGCGCTGTCGACACGGCCTGTGGTTCCCCTCGCTCGGGATATTACTGAGGCAACTTTCTCCCGCATTATCGCAAAGTTATCTTCAGTGTGCGTATCAGCGAACATACCTGACGCACTACAGTAAGGTGGAAGCCTCAACAGCGCCCTGAAGGCATTGTTGTATTGAATGCTAAAGTTTGTCAAGATGCATGAATATTTGTTACTCTTTCACGCAAAAACTACTGCACTGATTTGGTTGAAATTTGGCACATAGATAGTTTATAACCTGGATTAACACATAGGATACTTTTTATTCCGAAAACTTAAGATCCCGTGGGATAATTAATGACCAAGACGCGGACGAGCCGCGGGCTTAAGTGAGACTTACCATAAACAGTACAGCGCTGCCACTGGCTATATATCTGGCATTCTTCTGGAAGGTCGTCATGTAGGGTTCTTTTTCTCTGGTAACTGGATTCGTACGGAATGTTTTCACTGAGGTTTCAAATTCCGGTCTGGGATCTTCATCCTGGTCGAAAGATGGAGAAAGTATTAGTATAACATCACTCCTGTCATCGCTGAAAGGTTTAGCAGAGGTGTAAAATCATCGCGGGCCTGTGGACGGTGAGCTATGGGCTAGCTCGCCGTCCGTCCGTCTTATGACGACAGGCCGTGTCGACGGCGCGTTCGTGTTCCACGCGCGCCTCAAAGAGAGTCAGCAAACAGGAAGGGGTCCGTAAGGGCCGACGCCTGCCAGGGTTGCGGGACTGTTCGAAAGAGATACCGCGGCCCTGGAACACAAAGGGCAAAGGAAGGAACATGGATGGGTTTTAGTCAGTAAAAGTCTGACACTCCCTTCTGCTCAGCCCAGAGCGGGAGGGGTTATTTGATGATTTCCCATCCGAAAAAAAAAAGGTGTAAAATCATGAGCAGTAAAAAGTGAACTATAAGAAACTTTAAAAAGTTATTTTCTTCTACTTTATTGTTTATTAATTTTTACTAGCTGTTGCCCGCGACCTTCGTCTGCGTGAAAATATATAAACACATATTACTTCCCATTTTAAATCGAATTTTGTTACCAATTTTAAGGGTTTTATTTTTTTGCACGGAACCCTAATTATTTTTCTAAAATAAAAGTAGCCTATGTTAGACATTATAACATAAGCTATCTGCCAGTAAAAGTCGCGTCAAAATCGGTCCAGCCGTTTCGGACATTAGCCCGAACAAACAGACAGACAAAAAATAGAAAAAAATGTGTTTTTGTTTTTTGTGCCGTATATACTTTCATAATATATACATTCAGTAAAAAGCTGTTATTTTGACTTTCATTTTATTTATTTGTATAGATGTTGTTAGAAACTAAGTATTTTGGAACCTACTATTATGAAATAGGTTCACGCGGCTTAAGAGCGGCCAACCCGTCATACTTTTCATACAAACGCTCGTACGTGATTATGCAGTTGTTACACATCTATCTTTGATTGTTTTGAACTAATAGGCATTTTGTGCACTATATCTAGGTTTTTGTGGGAGCAAAAAATAAAAAATTGTAGAAACAAGTTCAGTATAAGCCTCCAGAAATGGCTGTTTTGCAGAATTTTTACCTGAACTTTGGCCGTTCATAATGTACTCATTAACTCTAAAAATAAAGAAATCATCATAATAGAAACCTTGCACATGTAATGGAGATTCTTAATGACAAATATTTATTTAACACACTTGTAAGACTTCTTCAAAAACACGTATTTGCTGGAAAAAGTTTAAGAAATTTTCGAACACTATTTTTCGTTCAATGTCATCGCGTTAGGCGGTATAAGGTGCGCGGGAGACGAGTTGTGCGGGGTCGGGGCGGAGTAAGACGGGGGAGTTGAAAGAATATCGCTGCTGTGGCTAAAGTAGGTACTTGCGAATCGCGCGTGATTTTGTATTACGTCTGACTAGTTTTGATACTGTGAGAATGTTTTTTTTTGTTCTACTATGTTTGTTTGCTGTGTGGACTGGATCGGATAAGCCTGTAAAAGTCGAAAGAATTGCAAAAGACGACGACTTCTGGCAAACAAAACGGTGTGGCGGAACATCATTCAGACCACCACCTTGAAAACCGCTACCGCTCATGATCTTACACCGCGGTCTAAAATCAGGTGATGTCTTGTTTGTCGTCGAGTGCGAACGCACTGAGGCTTACACGCGCAGCAAGCACTCGATGGGCGCGTGATAATTGTACCGCGGCCGCCGGCAACGACCTCGAGCGCCCGGGCCAGGGCGTGAGCAGGAGTCTACGTGCGCGTGCGTCGAGCTGCGGACACCAGTGGTCTTCCGACTAGCTTACTTACCGGTCGCGCCGCGCTAATAATATCGTTTCGCTAAATTCATTTTATTATTGCTATTGTCGGTCTGAGTGTTTATACCATTGTAACGTTTAATATATTAATTTCATCTTCCTATCAAATAATATCATTCATTTCTACGCTTCTCACCTTCATTCTTCCTGCTTCGCTTCGTACGCTATAATAGCTCTTATCTACCTTACTATACGGGTTAAATTCCCGTGTAGTGTTAGTATAGACATAGGCAAGAACTATACTACATTGGTGACCCCGACGTGATACGTGTACGTGAACGTGGTAACGTTAATCAAGCCTGCAAGACATCGCTGGAATCGAAGACCGAGTGTGCAGTTTGTTTACATCGGGTGCTAACGGAAAAAAACTGGTCGTGGTTGGTACAACACAGAAGCGGTGAGCGTTTTTAATTTAATTTTGCCATGGCTGAGTCAGACTCTTATGTTGATTGTAAGGACTCTGTTGTTATCTCAGGCGAGGTAGCAGCAGCTGGAATGCCATTGCGCTGTCCACCATTTTACCCGGAGGAACCGGAATTGTGGTTTGCGCAGCTTGAAGGCCAATTTATTCTGTCGCGAATAAGCAGCGATACGACAAAATTTTATTTTGCGTCGACTCAACTCGATGCTAAATACGCCATCCAGGTCAAAGACGTTATCACCAATCCACCCGAAGCGAACAAGTACGAAAAGTTGAAAGCCGAACTCATAGGTCGGTTGACAGCGTCGCAAGAAAAGCGAATACAACAGCTTTTGCTACACGAGGAATTAGGTGATCGCAAGCCGTCGCAATTTCTGAGGCACTTGCAAAATCTAGCAGGGCCATCAGGGGCTGCAGAGTTTGTTAAAAGCATATGGACTAACCGGTTGCCCCAAAATATTCAGACAGTAATCGCCTCTCAAATTGCAGACTTACAGGTGGAAAAATTAGCGGAGATAGCGGACAGAGTACACGAAATCGCCCCGATGCCACCTCAGATAGCGAGCACTTCCGCTTCCACAACCGCTGATTCATCGGACCTGGCGAGGCAGGTGAGCGAGCTTCAGAAGCAGGTAGCGTCACTCTTGAACAACAGAGGGAGACAACGCTCACGCTCAAGACATCGTGACAACCATCGAAGGTATGTTCGTTCGAAATCCAGATCACAACAACCACCTCCGAATCACCCACACTGCTTTTACCATTATACATTTGGAGACAAAGCACGCAAGTGTCAACAACCGTGCTCATTCAAGTCGGAAAACACGAGGGGTTGTCGCAAATAGCGGCTAACGACTGCCCATCTTCATCAGGCCGTTTATTTATCACCGACCGAACGTCTAAAATGCAGTTTTTAGTGGACACTGGCTCAGATTTATGTGTTTTTCCCCGCTCTGCCATCAAGATGCCATGCAGACAGTCTAAGTACGACCTAGTAGCCGCAAACAACACAGTAATTAACACTTATGGTCCTATACAACTGCATTTAAACTTAGGACTCAGAAGGAACTACAGCTGGAACTTCACAATCGCGGATGTTTCTAAGGCTATAATAGGAGTAGACTTTCTCAGTTTTTACAATCTGTTGGTAGATTGCAGGAATCAACGCCTGATTGACAACATAACGTCCTTATCAGTTCCTGCTGCACACTGCAATTCTGTGGACATCGCTTCCGTGAAGGCAGTGGTAGGAGACTCAGTCTATCATCAGATTCTACGTGAGTATCCGGACATAACGCGACCTCCAGGCAAACAGCTACCAGGTAAACATAACACGCTGCACCACATCAGGACGACACCAGGTCCACCTGTAGCATGCAAGCCTAGACGCCTGGACCCTTCTCGACTGCAAGCTGCTAAGAAGGAGTTCGAGAAGATGCTTGCAAGCGGTGTAGCACGGCGCTCGGAGAGCCCTTGGTCAGCGCCACTGCATCTAGTGAAGAAGAAAGACGACGAATGGAGACCATGTGGAGACTACAGGGCACTTAACTCGAGAACAATACCTGACAGGTACCCCATTCGTCATATACAAGATTTCTCTCACCAACTAGCAGGCTGTACCGTGTTCTCAACCATAGATCTTGTAAAGGCCTATAACCAGCTGGCGATAAACCCTGAGGACATCCCTAAAACCGCGATAACTACGCCATTTGGACTGTATGAATTCCCGTTCATGACTTTTGGTTTGAGGAACGCTGCTCAAACCTTTCAACGGTTCATTGACGAAGTCCTATTGAGCCTAGATTTCTGCTACGGCTACGTCGATGACATTTTAGTATTTTCAGCAACTGCTGAACAACACAAAGCACATCTACGCCAGTTGTTTGATCGTTTGAAGCAGTATGGGGTCGTCATCAACACAGCCAAGTACAATATTGGACAACCAGAGGTGACTTTTCTAGGGTACAGTGTCACAGCTGAAGGCATTCGACCACCTCAATCCAAGGTGCAGGCGATCCAGGAATTCCCAATACCCAAAACGGTGAAGGAGCTGCGAAGATTCCTGGGTATGATCAATTTCTATCGCCGATTTGTCCCAAACGCAGCACAAATTCAAGCACCTTTAAACTCAGTCCTTGCTGGTCCAAAGGTAAAAGGTTCGCATCCCGTGCAAATGACTCCAGAGCTGCTGAAGGCATTCGACGACAGTAAGTCCTCGCTGTCAAAAGCAACACTCTTAGCACATCCAGACGCTACAGCAGATCTAGCAATCGTGACAGACGCATCGAATACAGCTATAGGCGCAGTTCTTCAGCAACGTAAAGGTGAGAACTGGCAGCCACTAGCCTTCTTCTCACACAAGTTAAGCAACGCGCAAAAGAAGTACAGCCCATACGACCGAGAGCTACTAGCAGTGTACGAGGCCATCAGATATTTTCGTCATATGGTTGAAGCAAGAATATTCACTATTTACACAGACCATAAGCCACTCATCTTTGCCTTCAAGGCAAACAAGGAGAGTCTTCCGCCAAGGCAGTTCCGATACTTGGACTACATTGGCCAATTCACAACAGACTTAAGGTATCTACCAGGCAGTGAGAACATCGTCGCTGACGCCCTGTCACGCGTGGAAGAGGTATCGCCTGCTATCAACTTCGAGAACCTTGCAAGACTTCAGGACAATGATCCAGAGCTACAAAACCTCCTACTACATGGCTCATCACTAAAACTGAAAAAGGTAGCATCCACTTACAGCGGAAACTTACCCGTGTACTGCGATACCTCCATTCAGGAACCTCGTCCTTACATCACGCCAACACTGCGAAGAGAGGTTTTCAACTCACTGCATAACCTGCATCATCCAGGGAAGTCCGCTACAGCGCGACTGGTCGCACAACACTTTGTGTGGCCAGGGATCCGCAGAGACTGTAGAGAGTGGGCGAGGCAATGTGTACAATGCCAGACGTGTAAAATCACACGTCACACTAAATCCCCACTTTCCACATACCAGACTCCATCCTCTCGTTTCTCCCACATTCACCTCGACATCATAGGGCCATTAACCCCTTCATCTGATTACAGGTACTGCCTTACCGTCATCGATAGATACACTCGATGGCCTGAGGTGTACCCCTTGAAGGACATCACAGCGGAGACCTGCGCAAACGCCCTGGTGACTGGTTGGGTGGCCAGGTTCGGCTGTCCAGCCCGGGTTACCACCGACCGTGGTCGCCAGTTTGAGAGCCACCTGTTCAAGGCTCTCACTGCCTTGTTGGGGGCAGATCACTTCCGCACCACTGCCTACCACCCCGCAGCGAACGGCATCGTGGAACGACTGCACCGGCAGCTGAAGGCTGCCATCATGTGCCACACCTCCTCACAGTGGACTGAAGCTCTCCCACTGGTACTTCTCGGCATGCGTAACTCGTGGAAAGAAGACATCCAAGCTACGCCGGCCGAACTTGTCTACGGGGAAGCACTGCAGCTTCCTGGCCAGTTCATAGCTCCGAAGGCAGAGTACACTACAGCAGACGTCACCGAGTACGCAAACCGGCTTCGACGTCACATGGCCAACCTCACTCCTAAACCTACTGCGTGGCATAACACTACATCGCCTTTCTACGTGCCACGAGATCTGCACTCTTCCTCCCACGTCTTCCTCCGGAGAGACTACGTACGGCGCTCACTGGAGCCACCGTATGCAGGACCCTACAAGGTTCTACAGAGGAACACAAAACATTTCACGATCGAGGTACAAGGCAAGCCAAACAACGTATCGATCGATCGACTCAAACCAGCTTTTATAATGCGTGAAGAGGTTCAGAACGAAACACCTGTCACAACCGCTGACAACAACAACACTACAGCTGAAGAGAGGAGGACGAGAAGCGGGCGGCGAGTAAAGTTTCCCGATTTCTATCGACCGTAGTTACGGTCTGGCCGGGGGGAATATGTGGCGGAACATCATTCAGACCACCACCTTGAAAACCGCTACCGCTCATGATCTTACACCGCGGTCTAAAATCAGGTGATGTCTTGTTTGTCGTCGAGTGCGAACGCACTGAGGCTTACACGCGCAGCAAGCACTCGATGGGCGCGTGATAATTGTACCGCGGCCGCCGGCAACGACCTCGAGCGCCCGGGCCAGGGCGTGAGCAGGAGTCTACGTGCGCGTGCGTCGAGCTGCGGACACCAGTGGTCTTCCGACTAGCTTACTTACCGGTCGCGCCGCGCTAATAATATCGTTTCGCTAAATTCATTTTATTATTGCTATTGTCGGTCTGAGTGTTTATACCATTGTAACGTTTAATATATTAATTTCATCTTCCTATCAAATAATATCATTCATTTCTACGCTTCTCACCTTCATTCTTCCTGCTTCGCTTCGTACGCTATAATAGCTCTTATCTACCTTACTATACGGGTTAAATTCCCGTGTAGTGTTAGTATAGACATAGGCAAGAACTATACTACAACGGAACCAAAATTAAAAACATTTTAAAATCGTTGATTCCAGGAAAGCTCGGACATTCGGAGCACTTCGTATTAAATTAACGTCGAAAGGGAGGTTAAAATTTATCAATATTTATACTTCTTGTTTCGGAGACAAGACTCCTGGGACAATCTCCCACTACGTTTGACGTACGCTGACAATACTTTGCTAGTGGCGCACGTTGCCACGCACCCTGAATGGGTACTGGGCACAATCCATTAAGACCTCGGAGGAGAACGCTGGAACGTTGAGCGGAGGGCCGTTGAGCGATTAGGCAGGAATAAAAAACTATTTTTTGATATAGTTTTTCCCCTGTTCCCTAGGCTTCGGCTTTTCCTTGTTCCTTTTTTTGTTGCCTCTTCGGTGGCCGTACTGCGACTGACTACTGAGCGGACAGGGCGGTCTTTTAAACGGGCCGTGCTTACGATCGCGAGAACCGCGTAATTTGGATCGATTTTACGCGTCATTTTTACTAAAGCCGAAACGTTGGAACCCCATATTTTATTTATTTTTTCAAAAAACACTTATGTAATATATATTATTTTACAGGTCTAACTTGCTCTATCATATAAAACAATAACATTTAACAAATCTTAATTAAATAAAAAATTCCTAGAACTTATACTGCAAAAATTAAGCTGAACAAATTTTCATTATACAAATTGCCTTATATTTCTTATAATAATAGAGTTATCGACATGAATCCTTTAACACATTTAGTTTTACACAAAATCCTTTCATTTGACACTAATTTCGATAAGATATCTCTAATAATAAAAAACCTCATTTTCAACTTACGTAATTTCTATGAGATCGAATTTTCAACCTAATTAATTCTTAGCTTAAAACTTTATTTATTCAGTCATACGATTATTCTAATAGGAAAACTAACTGTGAAAATCCTTTATTAAGCTAATCTTAACATAAATATTGCAAATATTCAGCATAATCAAGAAACTTACATTTCAACAACAAAACGTTTATAGAAATTATACGCGCCTAATGTCGTCTTACCGCTACTTTTATAAGAAAAACCAAACTATAAATCTAACTAGAATGTAATTATCATAAGTTATTTACTCTTGTTAGAACCTTACGTTGATCTAATTGAAACTAATCAACTTAAATCGACTTGCAATAGAAAGTGCACACACCTAGGTACCGCCACTACTTGCAACCTGCTCCCTGGATATGGTCTTGTCGCCGACACTTCTTATAATAAAGAAATTAATAAGTAGGTATCTCGTTTTTCTTTCACTTGAAATGAAAAAACACTTCCTTAGTTAAAAATTAAATAAAACAGCATTAAGATGTCACACACACAGACATACGCAAGCGATAAAAATAAACAACACTAAATAGATAAAATATATTTAGTTGTTAATATATTTTTTTCACTCAACCTTTTCCTATAATATTATTTGCTTTTGTACAGTCTTAACTTTTCTATTTTAATTGGTTTTGATAATGTATGAAACATAAAAAAAATTGCAGCTTAAATGCAAATTGATTTGCTTAAAATATATGTATATCTAATACTCTTACGGACCAAGATTGTTTGCTCCCGCTGCACTGCATGAGGCTACGCACACTACGATCGTTGGCGATATTTCGAACGCTCACACGCGCACATTTCTCCGAAATTACCTAAACTAGTACTGCGAAGAAATTGATAGGGGCTCTTAACCTAAGGATCGATCCGAGCGACTGATAATATTTAGCCACGAGCTCCTCAGGCATTTTTTTTTTTCCCCCAAAGTATCCATAATTTCAAGCACAAAATCGACAAAACACAGAACTATATTAAAAATCAAAATAAATATAAGCAATAAAAACAATAATTTAAAATAACAAAATAAGTAGTAAGTTCATTTAAAACATAATAATTCAGAATAACATAATCAATTAGATTTACTATTAATTAACAATTGAAAACAAAAACGTTATGTGTTGTATAACAATAATAATAAATAATACCAGCCTATCCCACTGCTGTCCCACTGGCCCTCTCCCACTGCTCTGCTGTGTCCCACTGCTGGGCAAAGGCCTCTTCTCAACAGAAAAGGCACGAGCATTGATCACCACGCTTGCTCAAGACGGGTTGGCGATTTCAGACTTTTATAAGTCCAGGTTTCCTCACGATGTTTTCCTTCACCGATGTCTGTCAGTGATGTCATGAAAAAGTCACATTGGTACTTGCCCGGATTTGAACCCACAACCTCATGCATGAGAGGCGAGGCCTTTACCTCTGGGCCATCACGACACTGTATATTGTTATTTTTTTTTGTCATTTTCTATGATGCACGTCATGTCCTTGCGACAAATAAATATTTTTCTTTTCTTTATGATGATGAGTGAAAGAGACAACATACCTGCTCGACGCTGCCCATGTCCCACTCCCACTTCAAGACAGATTGCTTGCGTTTCCATAACTCTAAGAATGTGGTCGCTGTAAATGAAAGGATACGTTAGAAGTTTCCAAACATGTCGAACGGCACGTTATGTTTTTTTTTTTGTATTTTTTTAAACGGATTCATTTTCATCATCATTTTTAGGGTTCCGTTTCCAAGGTGTAAAAACCGGAAGCTGTTACAAAGACTCCACAGTCCGTCTGTCTGTCTGGCTGTCTGTCACCAGGCTGAATCGCATGAATTGTGATAGCAAGACAGTTGAAAGGAGATGTTTCATTTTCGGCCGTAAGATGTTCATTTATCGAAAAAGAGGAAAAAATACCACGAATATAAGAAAAATATACTTTCGCGAATTTAAGCCTGATTTGTTGTGCATGGAAAGTAATAGTTTTTTTTTTAATTATTGCCATGTTCTATTCAACATGGCGTCTTACTGTTTGCATAGTCTGCTTTCGTTCTGTATCATGTCACATAAAAACATAATATCACATCGATGTTAAATATGAAAAGTATCTTTTCTTATAATAAATAATTATTATTATACTCTTCTACATCATTTTTGAGTAATTATAAGCAAGAGTGATGATTTCATCTTTAAAAAATATAATAGGAACTTACTACTTTTCTGTAGTGTAACTTCTGAACGAAAAATTAAAAATGACATTTTGTTTTGACATAACCCATCAGTGTCTGTCAGTTGAGTCTCGTTAGTCTCGACTTGGTTTCGACGTTCGTGGCTTTCGGTATTATTTTACGTACTCTCTTTTATGTTTTGTTCCTACAACTTTTGCTTTGTACAATTAATATCAAATAAAAAATTCTAGGTTATGTAAACGTCATCTCAACAACCTGCCATGGCTGTCATAACACTCACGACAAACGTCAAACATTTTTAATTTTTGTTGTGTGCATAAAACCCTTTTGTTATTACGTAAAAAATGTTACTTTATTCTATTTTGGGGTTTGTTTCCCAGCTTTTCTAAAATGTACGTGCCGGAGTCCCATACAAAAATGAAACATCTCCTTTACACAGATGATGTATTTCTGTTGCCGCTATAACAAGAAATACTACCCATACCACAAACGTGTTTTTTTATACAATGGTACGGAAACCTTCGTGTGTTAGTCCGACTCTCTCTTGGCCGGCTTTTTAATTTTTTCACATTTCGTGTAACCATTATTTTTAATGTGTTTTGTCCTTTGCGGGCTAATAAATACTTATTCTTTCTTTCTTTTCAGTGCGACGCTTAATCGTGTAAGACTCTTAGTCAAGAGGTGACACTATGTAAAAAAATACAATACAGATTCAAGTTTAAAATGGTTTTAAAACCGTTGCCCCACTTTGGGAATTTCTCCTGTAGGATCGTGGGTGCACTGACCGCACACCCGCTGTGCTCTATGAGAGGGAATGGGCTACAATCCACCACGCGGGCCCAGTGCGGGTTGGTAGATGTCACATGTCTTCGAATTTTTGGTTCTAGGACATGCCGGTTTCCTCACGATGAAAATTCATGCATCTTAGTTTTTAAACAATGTTGAAGTTTTTTGTATGAATAAAGATATTTATTATTTATTCAATTAAATTGGCAAACCTAACTCCAGACAGACAGATGTGATAGGCATCGTTAACATAAAGGAACAAAAACATTGATTTGATTTTTTTTTGGGGGGTTAGCGACCACAGTTTATTTAGTTTCCATATTTCTTTTAATTTAATAGTTATCCTTTTAAAAATCAAAGCATTTATTTCAATTAGGCCAGTTACAGGCACTTTTGAACTGTCGAAACAAAGATAAAAATGAAATGTAGCTACAGTCCCAGTCACAAGGCATAAAAACTGTGAAAGTACTGTAGTTGCCCATTCCCTATCGTAGATCTCTATGGAGAGAACGGGTAAGAAACTCTATGGACACTCTTTTAAATCAGCATATTGTTACAAAACCTTGGTTACATCATTCATGTTGAGATTGGTATATGAGAACGATGTAGCAAGATGTGCACATTAAAAGTGTCCATAATAAACAAAAAAGACAATTCAAAAATAAATATAATTAATTCAAATAAGCCGTGGCAACCAAGAGATGACCAGTCACAACTGACAGCGCCCGTTCACGAACATGACGCATGGATCAGCACCATTCAACTCAACCAAGTGAAGGGAACTAAATGATCCGACACACGCGCCGCCATCAGCGAGACATTTTGAGTGACCATGACATACTCTCAACTGCGAGGGCACATTCAAGTCAAGAAAGAACGTAGGTTTATATAATAACAGCTTACCCCAAAAAGACATGAAAATCGCGAAGAAGACGGTCGCAGGATTGTCGAACAGGTAAGTGAGTTGCGCGAATAAGCACGATTCCGATAATCTCTGGTATTTACAAGCTTTGTCGCAAAGAGGACAGAGTGTGATATTGCCCGGGCCCTTGGTGTCACAGATCTCCTTGCTGAAGACAAAAACAGAATATTAGAAGCTAGCTGTGAATCAGCATCTACCTCGACCCTTCCAAACAACGCATTGGGGTCGGCTTCCAGTCTAAAGGTACACTCTCAAAGCAGCATTCGCATGTAATGTAACTATCAAATATTTGATTTTGTACATAAACAAAAGGGATTGTTACAAATTGTAACGTTACGGCGGTTCCTCCCCGGAGTATTCGCCTGTAATGTGACATAATCCTATGCTATGATACGGGGGTGAAAAATCGACCTAGCTAGGTCTCATATCGGGAAAAATTCGTTTTCTTGGTTGCCCAGGGGTTTACTATGACATCTTGAAGCAGGAGTAATTCCAGTGTGGGAAAGAAATAGAGCTATACTGGTCGTCTAGCGCCATCTCTTTCCTACACTGGAATTACTTCTGCTTTAAGACGTCATGGTAGGCCGCCATGGTATTGTTTGTTACAATATGCATGGTGACAGGCTGCGCACTGTAATGCTCGGTACTCCTCACTCACTGATGTAAAGTTCGAATCTGAACTGTTACATGACAGGCGAATGCTCCCGGTTAGGGAGCGCTTTCACCGGATGTAGCTGAATGCCCGTATTTTACATGGAACGAATTCGAACGCGCTTACTATCACACCATACTATCATACCATATCAAATGAGCACGTCCTTCGAGCTTGATCATTGACAGTGACTTCATTCATCCGGCTCGAAGGACGCGGAATTAGTACGTTATAATTAAGCAGACTGCCTTAATTTGTGCATAATTTAAACTTATATAATAAAGCTGAACATCGCCACAACGAATTCTTACCTAGGAATATTATCTTGTGAACTCATGCTTGCCAGTCCGTATAGAAAGCAGACTAACCCAACGATGGCGGCAGGGTACAGCATCTTGGTGTAGAAGCCGAGCCAGCAAAAGTACAGGCCTATCTTGTCGCCGAAGTACTTGCGGATCAGCCAGAGAGGCTGCTTTTTGTACCATTTGCTCGGACGGGCCCATTCCAAGTACAGGAGCTGGGGAGATGAGAATGGCATTGTGGTTTTTGGGTTAGAAATCCGAAGTTTGTTACATAATAAACTTAAATTGTCACTTACGGGATATCTTCCGTGATTGAGTCAACCTGCGATCATGGCGCTTGCAACAGCGTCGAAATATCGGGAGCTCAAAATAATCAATAATCACGGAAGATATTCCGTAAGTGACAGTTTAAATTGAGTACCGTATAGGTTTTGATTCCCTCTAATGGAATCGCAAAGTAAGCGACATAAACGGTCATATCTTTTGATCGCGTTGACTTACAAGTTTGTTTTTTCTCTGCTCCAAAGGGGTAGCAGATCTGAGTATTTGATGTTAATTTCAGTTTGATACCTTTACGTGTTCCTGAGAAAAAGGGGACAGACCGACAGACCGACAACAAAGTGGTTCTGTTTTTGCCGACTGAGGTACGGAACACTAAAAAGGAGAAATAAAAACCCGTTCTACTTACTCTTCTGTCGGTAACTCTGCCATCTGACATATTTACATCGTACCTCCCCTCGTGTAAGGGAAAACATGCTCTATACGTGTAGTCGTTGAGAAGGCGACGGATTCCCATCTGAAATGACAAATAAAATTTATCGAAAAAGGGTTTGAAAAGAAGATTTAATGGGGGCTATCGCGTATGAATTCGCCGCTAGAGGCGCTAGTGTAGCGCGGGGGCACTGAAAAGTCAAATGTCATAGATTTTTCGCGCGTTGCGTGCGTTTTAACACGTATTTTTACAAATATTCACGATTGTGGTCTTGATTGAGCCATTCCTGGTTAATTAAGACTTGAAGATTTTAAGTAGCACTTGTTAAGTAGTACTTGGAGGTAAAATGATTTTTAAATGTTTCATGCTTACTAAAGGGAGAATATTGTAAATAATTATATGAACCTGAAGTTTACACTATGCGTTTTTGCGAAGTTTACACTATACGTAATAAAATAAAATAAATATGAAGTTATTGGTACTCTAAAGTATAAAATAGAATTATTGACAGGACCTTAATCGACAGTGGCGCCATCTGGTGAGCTCAAAAACGATAACCCTCATTGAATAGGATTTAAAGCCCGGCGAGGGTAATTGCGTACCACAGTTGCATTACCAATGCTCTTCATTTTGATACCTTTTAGGTTATAAAAGTGTGTTACAGAATTTGGGTGCTTGACCAATCTGAAGCAAATCTTACGTGGCATGCAGGTTTTTTTTGTGTTTATAACAGTCCACTGTTGGACATAGCTCGTGGCTAAATAATAACAGCCGCTCGGGTCGACCTTCAGGTTAAGCCGCGCTTGCCTAGGTTGGTCCGTGGATGGGTGACCACCCATAAAATACTGAGCTTCCTCCGTGCCTCGGAAAGCACGTAATGCTGTTGGTCTTGGCTGTCACCTTTGACAGTCGTTACAGGCAGTCAGTGGCCCAAAAAGCTGTCAACCAGTCTTACCAAGGGGTATCGTATTACCCAGTACTAACTGGGCTGTGGAGGTCAGATAGGCAGTCGCTCCATGTAAGATACTGGTATACAGCTAGTTGGACTGGAAACCAACCCCAACATAGTTGGCTAGGCAAACGATGACTGTAGGACCTAGGCCTCTCCCAAGCTGTATCAAAATTTGTTTTCCACGTTCTACATCCAGTAAGACCCCACCACCTTTCTAAAGTCATCGGGTTATCAACGTGGGGGGCGTGCCTTAGCCTGGGTTAAATCAAAAGTTTAGAAGATATTAGTATGAAGCCTGGCCTGCCTAACTTGTGCTATATTAATTTAGCAGCTTTAAAATAGCATCAGCTACTCATAAAACCAATATTATTCAATAGATTGTTTCATTTCACTTGGGGTCGGCGCTACACGTATTCTTCATCCATTCTGACCTGTCAGGAGTCACGGATCAGTATGAACGTTAAATTGATTGTAGAAATAGGCAGAAGTTAGGCAAGCCAACCAATTCAAACCCTTTAATTGTCTTTCATTCTGTAAAAATACCTTAAGATCGTCGTTATCGTATTTAGCTCTTAGTAATATCTGCATGACTAGCAAACTTCTCTGCGCCGGAGTGAACTGTGTGTGACGGTCTTTTACTAAAAATCTGGAAGCAAACAAATACGGATCAGTTTGTCACATGAAACAAATATGCCTACTAAGAAAAATACAATTGTTATTTTGTCGATAAAAAAACACTACCAAATATTATTGCATCACTGCATACCGTTTTAGCCGGATAATACTTTGTGGGGCAGCCAATCAGTGGCCAGCTAGCCAGCTACACTCGCAGGAGTTTACGCCCCTATTTACTATGTGTGCTGTTCATATACACGAAAATACGCATCAGTGTGCGTAAATTTATCAATGGAAATTAGGCCGGCTGCGGCCTTGCCTAGATGGCCGGGAGCGAGCGTCGTAGTATTTATCAGTTACGTCACACGGCCGCGACAAGTTGCTATAAGTATTATAACAGGAGTTTTTTATTTTTTATTAATATAGTTATAATAAATGCATTTGTTGCGTTGTTGGTAGGAATGGTAGGGTAGGCTAGGCCTAATTGCCTCTATGGACGGCACGCCCCTGCTTATAACAAACCAAAAAAAAGACAATATTATGTGACTCACCGCTGTGGCAAATAGACCCAGTTCTAGTACCCGAAGTTGGTTTTCTACAAGAATTGAGATGGTGATGTGACGGACGTAAAACAGTTTTGTGATGTGGTATGTGACCCCAGTTATCATTGTGCCGATTGTTGTTACGGCCACTGGCCCCATGCCAAGAGCCCCGACAAACACCTTTTGAAGCTCTCCTTAGGCGGTAGAATTAAAGATCTGATTTAGAAGGCAGTACTCCTTGAAACTGGTCGCATTGTGAGTTCTCCGGAGCCCTACCTACCGGTAGATTGGACCCTGGTCCCGACACCGGCGAATCAATATTTTTATAATACTTAATGGTTTTTTTTAAGAAGTGAAAATAAAAATCGAACGAGGTTTATAATTATGACAATGATGACAACCTAGAAAGTGTTGAATGGATCAGAATGTTGGGCCACAAAAGCGATGAATGAAAGGCATTTGCTTGTGGCTGAGATGAGAATGCTAGGGGGATGTGTGGTGTTACATGAGTACATAAGAGGAAGTCTAAAAGTGGCGACGTTGACTGAAAAGTTGTGTGGTAATCTGTTGTCTTTGTATTGGCATGTGATGCGGAGGAATGAGGGAAATGTCGTGAGGAAAGTTTTGGGTATAAATGTGGATGGGTTTATGAGTAGAGGAAGATCAAAGAAACGATGGATGGACTGTGTAAACGATGATATGGCAAGAAAGGAGGTGTCTGATGAGATGACGAGTAATAGAGAAGTATGGAAGAAGAAAACATGTTACGCCGACCACGAATAAATTGGGATACGGGCAAGAGAATGATGATGATGACCACCTAGAGATATACTGAATGTTACTAACACCTCTTCTCTGGACGTCCCCTTATTCTCCGCAGCTCCATAAAACGAAGGTTCGGTAGTTATTCTTGAGTGTTCGTACTCATATAGCTCTTTCCAACGTCGGCGCCATTTTGTATACCAGCTCTTGTCCTTTACTGCTTTGTTTTCCTCGTTCTGGAAAACGAGATACCAATGAGAATTATTCTAAAGAGAGAAAATGTATTTATTCGATGATTTGATCTCCGATTTTTAAAGAAGGTATAGCAAAATACATTTTAAACTGACGTGGTCACTAACGCTATCATCACTACATAGTATAAAACAAAGTCGCTTCCCGCTGTCTGTCCCTATGTATGCTTAGATCTTTAAAACTCCGCAACGGATTTTGATGCGTTTTTTTTAAAAGACAGAGTGATTCAAGGGAAAGGTTTATATGTATAACATTGCACCTGTGCGAAGCCGGGGCGAGTCGCTAGTTAAAACAAAAAACGGGAAGTACCATGTTTACAATTTGTTATGAATTTCCGATATTACCGTACTGTTGCAAGCGCCCTGATCACGGATAAACTGAAGTTATTGCGGGTGGATGTTATAAGCAGAAAAAACGATCTACCCTCTTCCTTATATGTTTTTACGAGCTCAATACTGCTACCAGTCTCACTCACAACTCGATTCTGTTCCCGACTCACGAAACTTACTGTGTCCGCTCCCGAACATTTTCCCGGCACTTTGTTTTAGAAATATCGGGAATTTATAACAGATGGTAAATATCCCGTTTTTAGTGTTAATGATAAAATAAATAAATAAAGGGTGTAACAAGACCCTTAACGAAGCCGAAAGGCACTTGTTCTCCCAGTCATTGCGATCATTTTTTTGTTCTAAACCATACCTGGGAACCTTCTAGTTACGGAGATATGGGGGGTCAAACTTCCAACTTTTTCACAAGTTTTTTTTTTTTCTAAATACTTACACGTTTTCAATCTGAGAACTTTAAACCTCCTCGACCCCCTTACTATTCAACCCATCCATCAGCACAATGTTTTGAGTGCGTTACATTGAGTCCTACCGCAAAACGTGATTTTTCTCCTAAAAAAACGGTAATTTAAAAAATTCAAAAACCCGACTGCTAAACATATAGACCGGCTTAAATCGTCCCAATAATGGGTCCCGACTGTTAAGTCACTATGTTCTATGCTTTTTATTTTATTTTTTTACGCAGTCGGATTTTTTAATTTTTTAAACTACCGTTCTTTTTTGTTTTTGTTTTATTGTTGAATAGTTTTTATTTTGATATACCCAGTGTCACTCTCACAGTAAATACGAATCTAATGACACCTCTCAAGCTAAAATCCATCGAGCCGTTCAGGCCACAGAGCGAAACCAAACAATTATCCATACATACAAACATACATACATACTCTCGAAAAACATAACCCTCCTTCTGGCGCAGTCGGGTATAAATAGTCGCTACCCAGCAATAATTTTTGCGTAAAGTTACTTAGTTTGATGTACAGAATGCTTGGTTGACGGCTTCGTGAAGGGTCTTGTTACACCATGTAGATTGGCCCAAGAGCTCACCGATATAGGGATGAACCGTTGCGTTGGCAGCTTCATGCCTATAACCTCTGCCAGCCTCATCTCTGTCTTCCAAGGTATGTGGATCTTGAGGAACCAGGTCTTTTCATCGAAAGACAAGCTTTTGTTCTCTAGTTCTAGTTCTAGACCTTCCTTGGTTAGGTTTTCCTGTAACAAAATATCATTGTTAATAAAATGTGTAAAAGGACACATAACGAAGCTGAAAAGCACTTGTTCTCCCCGTCATTGCGATATTTTTTTTGCTCTCGACCATACCTGGGAACCTTCTAGTTACGGAGATATTGGAGGTCAAAGTTCAAACGTTTTCAAAAGTTTAAAAAAATACTAGCTTTATAGGTTAGAACTTTATTTTAAATACCTCCATGTCGCGCTTACTGTCCGATGTCCCCTATACTCCTCTAATATAGAGAAGATTATATCTATTTCATTCTGCACGCGCTCTCCTATTCAAGATCTTAGTAAATTATTCAGCGGAACTCCACAGAAGTTTCGACATTTTTGTGCGTCATGTCATGTTTCAGAGTTAGTGAAACGCCACAATATCTCCGAGAAGTTTCGCTTGTTTAAGTCGTTTTGATACAGGCATCCTAACGATGAGATGAAAAACAACGTTGTTGAACATCCTGTTGTTCGATTTTGGCCCTTATTGAAAACTGAAAGTGACGAAGGGCTCCTGGTCCTTTCTGAAACGTTTCATAGTAAAGGTTTAGCGTTCTCTTATTACGCCCTACCTACTCAGTTGTCAAGATTTTATGCTGAATATGTTTGCCAAAAATCCCTTTACCTACCATCACTGTGCAAGTAAATGTTTTGTTTCAATACACTTTCTCGAAAACTGGTTCTTATCGCCAGTGGCGTGCAGTGGTTCCTCACGGAGGGTAGGCCACGCATACTGAATTACTGACACCCAAAAAAAAAAACTCGGCAACATCACAGCGTCGCTCTACTTAGGATGACCCTCAAAGTAGTCACATCTAGTCATCTATTGATATATTCAGTCACCCTTCTGGGCCCTCCGCGGGTCGCCCCTGGTGTTTTTAGTAAGCTTAAGAGAAACAACGCCATCTAGCTTAAATATCAGGAATTTCAATGGCATTCAGTCAATACAAAAACGAAGGTAGAAGCTTCGTTAAAAAAAATCTTAAAATAAAACAGTGCGCTGTCAACAAAAAAATAAAATTACCTAAAATTACCATGTTATAGTATAGTTTTGGAATATTAGAAAAAAAAAGATTGAAAATAAGCCTGTAAAAACCAAAGTTATAAATACAAGAACCCACCACATTATTCAAAGTTCAAAACACGATTTTCTGACAATGCAAAAAGAAGAAAGATTCATTTGAAATGACGAGTACGAGATGAATTTTGGGTTAATTCTAACACAACGTGTGCGGAAATAAAAAATTCCAGAGAATTTATACTTTATACTATGTCCAAATGATTTCAATGCTTAGAGAAGGTGGTTTTTTTTAAATCTCGGCAAACAAATATGCGACTTTACAGAGTAAATAGTTTTTGAATATTGTTTAAATTGTGTTTATAAATATAATATCATAGATTAACATGGTTTTTTGAAATAAGTATTTACTTTTACCAAAAAATTTACATTTATTTATTTATTTATTTAACACTTCAAGCACATAGTACAGAGGCGGACTTAATGCCATAGGCATTTTCTACCAGTCAACCTTTGGGTGATGCAGAGACAAACATTTATTTGTGTTCTAAATTCAAAAACATTTGAATTTTCAATTTTTTATATTAGGCTGTTTAGCGGCAGATCATACTTTTGCTTCACCTTCAACCTAGCGAAACCAAAGCACGGAAAAAAGCCAATTAAATCATAGTTTAATAATTCATGACAAAAATATGTTTCGTTCTATTATTGTATTTCCTCGAAAGTGAAAGAAAGTGAAAGTGAAGTAAGTGAATTGAGCAATTCTCGGCTCTATGACAACCTCGCCTGTGGCTCAGTTGTGAATTCCATCTCGAATGCAATAACAAAGTTTTCCCACATATATCAATTCTTTCCTGCTATCTTCTAGCTAACTTGATATGAATTTGTAGATCTAAGCCGAGGCTGCTCAACCCAGGGCCTGCGGACTACGGATACTGTGGCCCAGCAACGCATTAGAAAGTGGCCCGCCAACAGCGGGCATCTGACGACAGTGTTTTGACTATCTATTTCAGAATTTCAAACCCTATCGAAGCACTATTTTGCTTGTTATGAACCCATTATTATCAAGTCAATAACCAGGTGGAATGTCATGTTTGGAAATCCTCTTAATGGATATAGTTTTTCAGAAAATATCTTAGCTTAATTTTGGTAAAAAAAAAAACTAACGTTTTCAAGACGGGGTCCTAAAATTCGAGCTCGCTTCGTTCACTCATGCGTACTACTGTATCTAAGTTATCCTGGAACTTGTATGCAAAAGTCGTCAAGGTCATGACAAATATTGATGACCCTCTTTAAAGTTCCATTTTCTGGATGGCAACCCGCCAGACACGTAATCTAAATTTTCGCCCACCTACAAAATAATTATAAATACCTTAAAACGTAAGCTAATGGACATGTGTATTCCCCCCATACTGACATATGATGCACAGACTTAATCTTTAACTAATCTCAAACCCTCCTATTAATAAACACAGACTAAAGTTATTCCAAGTTTAAACCTTTGAAAATGTATGGTTATTCCTTTGTTATTCCTGGTGTAATTTTATTCCGTGTTTATTAATAAGAGGGCAGAAGTCCAAACTCAAGGTTTGCCAACAGGCAAACATATATGTCAATATGGGGAGTATACACATGTCCATTAGAACAGGTGTATTCTCCCCATACTGACATATATGATGCACAAACTTGATTTTTGACTAACCTCCAGAAGTCCAAACTCAAGGTTTGCCAACGGGTAATGGAGCGCAGCTTACTTAACGTTAAACTTACTGATAGAATAATACCACACTGCGCTCCAGAACTCAAATTGCTGACGTAGCTCATAAATAAAGCAGCCAAACTAAAATGGTTCTCTGCAGGCCATGTCTGCCAGATCTGCAAAGCTGTGGGCTCGCATATCACAAAACTGGAGCCCTGAGACAGATAGGTCGCGGCAGACCGCGGAGAAGATGGCTTTGGATGACTTTCTCGATAATTGGCCAGAAGAGGGACTACATCGAGAAAAGCGGAAGGAATAGGAGGAGGTATTTGTCCCCAGGAGTGGGACAGCACAGGCAAAGAAATAAAAAACTGGCCTAGTGCGAGTCGCTCATACGCACACAGGGTTCCATAGCACCAAACAATATCATAAAAATATTTGGAAGACTCATTCATATGTTGTAGTGTTTTACATTCAACAGCAAAACGAAAGTTGTTTTTCATAGTATGTTAATGAAAAACAAAGTTACTGCTACAGTTTGATGAAAAAGTCCGATATCACAAAAACTAAACATCAAATCTTATTCAAACCAATTTTGGTTGACAGTTTTATTTTATTATTTCAGAATGTTCCTCCTCTTACTCTAAAAATTAGAGAGGGAACGCTTGACTTTGAGAAAAAATAGTTTGAGGAACCTCAATATCATTTTTAAAGACCTATCTATAGACACCCCGCACGTATAGGTTTGATGAATACAATATTTTTTAGTTTCAGTTCCATGTATGGAGAGCCCCCCTTAATCTTTTATTTTTGTATACAAATCGTAAAGCGGTTCATAGAATACATCTACCACTAAGTTTCAACTGTGTAGTCCTAATAGTTTCGGAATAAAGTGGCTGTGACATACACGGCCTGACAGACAGACTGACAGACATGGCGAATCTATAAGGGTTCCGTTTTTTGCCATTCGGCTACTGAACCCTAAAAAACCTTCAAAATAATTTGAGCAGCCTTGATCTAAGCCAAGAAATCTCACCTGGAATGTTCTCCTGTACTCCCGTTTCTTCGCTTCACTCTCAGTCATGACACCAAAGTCCTCTTCCTCGTAAGCCAGCACCATGTCTATTCTTCGTCTGCCGTCCCTGAACATCAAAGATTCTGGCTCCAAGCCCTGAGAACAAGATATTGGTGATATTGGTTTGTTTTTTTGTGAGGAGTTCGTGGCTGAATAATCACAGCCGCACGGGTCGATCTTCAAGGTTCAGAGGGCCCTTCCCGGCGCGTCTGTCGTCAACGCGAGCATGGTCGAAAACCTTGTTGTTTCATCCAGAGCCTCAGCGGCGATTTTCTTTCAACTCTCCCGTCTTACCCCGCTCCGACCCCGCACAACTCGACAAAAAATAGTGTTCGAAAATTTCTTAAACTTGTTCCAGGAAATACATGTTTTTGAAAAAGTCTTACAAGTGTGTGAAATAAATATTTGTCACTAAGAATCTCCATTACATGTGCAAGGTTTCAATCATGATGTTTTCTTTAGTTTTAGAGTTAATGAGTACATTATGAACGGCCAAAGTTCAGGTAAAATTTGTGCAAAACAGCCATTTTTGTAGGCTTATACTGAATTAGTTTCTACAATTTTTTATTTTTTGCTGCCATAGAATCCTAGATATAGTGCACAAAATACCTATTAGTTCAAAAAAAAACAAAGGTAGATGTGTAACAACTGCTTATTCACGTACGAGCGTTTGTATGAAAAGTACAACGGGGTGGTTCCGTACAATATGTGATCCTCAAAACGAGTCCTTTCATTTGATTCTGATACTAATACTGTTAGCCTGCGTCATCCCACTGCTGGCAAAGGAAGTCATGGGAAGTGGCCCCATGACTTCCAGTTGTTTCGATCCAGGGCTAATGTGGGCCACTGGTCGTTGGTTTTATCCAGCTCGTCCCACCATCTTCTACGAGGTCTGCCGCGACGCCTTCCGGCTGTGTCAGGGCTCCAGAAAGTGGTTATTTTGACCCACAGCTCATAAGGCATGCGGCAGACGTGGCCAGTCCAGTCCCACTTCAGTTTAGCGGCTTTTTGAGCAACGTCAGTAATTTGTGTTTTGGAGCGCAGTGTCGTGTTGTGTACATGGTCGGTTAGTTTGACACCTAGAATGCTGCACTCCATTGCACGTTGGCAGACCTTGAGCTTGGACTTTTGAATGTTTGTCAAAGACCAAGTTTGGGATCCATAGGTCAAAATTTCATTTGATATAATTATGATACCAATGACACAGTAAGGTTTGCTAAACTTTTTTAAATTGCCTAATTTATCCGCTTTATTTTCAATTGATAGAATTATTATAGGTTTTCCTGTCATCAATGCAAGCAATGAACTATATTATGTATTTTTTTTCAAAATTTTAGGCTCAGTAGTTTCGGAGATCAGGAATAGTCATTTTTTTCTTCTTTCATGAATAAAATCAAAACTATTTATTTTACAATAATAACAAAAATATATTTAAGATCCTCATAACGAGCTCTTTCATTTTGATATATGATACCTATGACACAGTAAGCTTTGCTTAACTTTTTTTTTATAATTTCCTAATTTGGTCTCCGAAAATGACTTTATTTTCAAGTGATAGAATTCTTATAAGTTTTCTGAAATCTACAAGCAATGAACTTTATTGTGATTTTTTTTTCAAAATTTTAGGCTTAGTAGTTTCGTAGATCAGGGGAGGGAATGGTAAATTTCCTCATCTTTCAGGAATAAAATAAAAAAAAAATATTTTAAAATAACTACAAAAATACATTTAAGATCCTCCTAATGAGCTCTTTCATTTGATATATGATACATATGTATGACACAGTAAGGTTTGCTAAACGTTTTTTTAATTTCCTAATTTATTCCTTATTTTAAACAAATATTTATTTACTTTGCATATCTGTATTTGGGTCATGGGATTACACCATCCTACCAAATTTCACCTGATTTGGTCCAGTAGGTTCGGAGCAAAATGGCTTTGACAGACGGATGGACAGACAGACAGACGCAAGAGTGATCCTATAAGGGTTCAGTTTTTTTAATTTTTAAACACTGTTTTAAACTTTCACGGTTCACAACTACACATAAACTGTCACTTACGGGCCATATATATAAAAGTACTCTGTGCTTACGGGATATCTTCCGTGATTGTCTTTAATTTTGACAAACAAAGAGGACAAAGAAAGAGGGTAGACAGATTTGTCTGCTCTTAACAATTTATTTTCCATCAACCCGCATTCTCCAGTCAACCAACCCGCGATCATGGCGCTTGCAATAGCGTCGAAATATGGGGAGCTCAAAATTAAAGACAATCACGGAAGATATCCCGTAAGTGACAGTTTATGTGTTTTTCATTTTTTGTACGGATCCCTAAAAAGAAGAAGAAATACGCGATGACGTCATGCATGTTTTTTTTTTTTACCGATGGGAAATCATCAAATAACCCCTCCCGCTCTGGGCTGAGCAGGAGGGAGTGTCAGACTTTTACTGACTAAAACCCATCCATGTTCCTTCCTCTGCCCTTTGTGTTCCAGGGCCGCGGTATCTCTTTCGAACAGTCCCGCAACCCTGGCAGGCGTCGGTCCTTACGGACCCCTTCCTGTTTGCTGACTCTCTTTGAGGCGCGCATGGAACACGAACGCGCCGTCGACACGGCCTGTCGTCATAAGACGGACGGACGGCGAGCTAGCCCATAGCTCACCGTCCACAGGCCCGCGCCTACGGTGGCCGCCCGGTGCGTCTCCCGCGGCGGCTGGGACGTGAGGTTCTCTCCCTCTCACGTCCCGCCACCTTCTTCGCTAGCATGACTGCTTCGCAGAAGGAGGTGACGGCGTCCCATTCCGTCTCGCTCCGGACCATGGATTGAACCAGGGCCGGACGCGAGAGGTCGCCGCCGCCGATTGCCGCTAAGAGGACACGGCGTTGCTCCGCCCAAGCGGAGCAGACCTGCACAGTGTGCTCCACCGTGTCCTCCGGTCGATCCTCGGAACGTCATGTATGTTTGCAATGTCTTAAAACAGAAGTTGTCCGTAATGAATTCTATAACCAAAACAAACTTAGTATAACATAGCTCATGCCTGTAATCGCCGAAGGGTTCTTAATCATTTATTTGCATCTAGCTGTTGCCCGCGGCTTCGCTCGCGTTTTGGTAGGAAATTATCCCACGGGCACGTTGTAAATATAGCCTATGGCACTCGGGGATAATGTACCTTCCTATTAGTGAAAGAATTTTCAAAATCTGTTCAGTAAATCCAGAGATTACCCCCCGACAACCTCACTAACTCTCAAACTTTACCTCTTTTTAGATTAGTTTAGTTAAGTATTGGTTGGGTTGGGTTATGCAGAGCTGTACCTAGTACACCCATTTTTGGCCAGTTTGATTTAAATTCCCATGTAATAGGGGGCGAGCCTATTGCCATCAACCGGGCAAACATCCAGACTCCGTGGCTGCAACTAAGGAATTTCTGATGGAAAAACCTAATAACACTTTGCCCGACCCGGGAATCGAACCCAGGACCTCATGCTCAGCAGTAGCGCTTGCGACCACTCGACCAAAGATGCAGACCAAAGAATAATACTCGCCTTTAACTCCGGTTCTTTCCGGAAGAACTGCTTTAGAATCATTCTTATAGGTCTCAACGAGACTGGGGTTAACTGGTTCCATTTTTGTATAAAGCTTGGTTTTCGATGGTGAGCATTATGAGCCTTGACGGTCTTCATGACTAGGTCAGGAGGGAGTCCTAATATCTGACCAGTATGCATTACACGTTGCTCTAATGACCAATCTTGAGGACCTGTACTCACAAGGTATTCGTAGGCGTTCAATACCAGCAGCCGTTCCGATTTAGTCAAGGATTTCTTTAGCTTACCAGTTTTCTGATCATTTTTTTGCTTACCACTTTTCGAGTGACTTGGCTGCGGATCCATTTATTTATAAATGAATCGGACTTTTATAATATACGAAATGTTTGAAGAATAACTACCTATGTTGACAAAACAATTGCACAGATTGTTTTGAGTGACGTTGTCAGGAGGACGCTCTGTTGATAATTTTTGTGAAGTTATCTATGGAAATTGTATTCTTCTTTAGTGTCGATGGTACGACTAACCAAATATTTGTGTATAATATTATGTTGCCACATTTATCGCGGGTTCTTGTGACGTTTTTAAGTCTTCAAAGTGCAGATGCAGCGACACTTTTGATTGGCTATTGGGGAATGTCGGTCGTGGTAACTTTGGAGGTGGCCTACCATGACGTCGTATAGCACTTGTAATTCCAGTGTGAGAAAGAGATGGCGCTAGACGAACTGTATAGCTCTGTCTCTTTTACACACTGGAATTACAACTGCTCTAAGACGTTATAGTAACCCCGCAGGCAACCCGCAGGTAACAAAGGTGCGCTAAATAGCTGCTAAACAATTACCTCATACCATAAAGCGTTGTTTTTTATATTACTTTAGAAATACTATGATGATCCACTTCCTCCACGGCCAGACACTTTGTGTGGTGGCAATCCACCGCCAGACACCGTTAAACAAAGTAAACAAAGTATGTTAAATTGTTTAACAACAATTTTTGTTATATAACTCCAACTATTAATTATATTCGTTAATGTTCGTTGAGGCTCTTGGCCATTATTATTATACAACCTGTTTTTTTTATATCCCATAACTCTAGGGTTATATTCTGTAGGTAAAAATAATACTAAAACTCCTAGAATAGGTGGTCCAAAAATGCATCGTTTCGGAGATATCATCAATCATAATTAAATTAGGTCAAAAATTGTCACCAGTATGACGAATCTTTACTTTTGTGAGGTTGCCAAACTTCGCAGTAGTGTAGTAAAATAAATAGTAAAACAAAATATGTAGGTAAGTAATTCATTTTTATTCAAACCAATCATTCATATTTAAAGCTAAGAAAATGCGACGTTGTCATATTTCACGTAAGGGTGTTTTACATTAATAATCGTGACTGCCGAATAATTTTGTATGAAAAATGAAAAAAAAAATAACGAAGGATTGGAACATAACTCATATGCCAGTTGATTCTTTGATATGGCCTCAATCATACCCTAGAGTTATGGGATATCAAAAAAAACACGTTGTATATTAAACTAATAGAAATGCGAAAGTTTGTGAGAATGGGTGGATGTTCGTTACTCTTTCCCGTAAAAACTTCTAAATGGATATGGATGAAATCTGGCACACATACAGGGTGTAAAAGGACCCTTCACGAAGTCGTCAACCTAGCGTTCTGTACATCAAACTAAGTAACTTTACGCAAAAATTATTGCTGGGAAACGACTTTTTTTTTGGGATCAAATGTCACGTTTTACGGTAGGACTCAATGTAAAGGATTTAAAACATTGTGCTAATGGATGGATTGAATAGTACGGGGGTAATGGAGGTGTCTAACATAAAAATCTAACCTTTAAAACTCGTATCTATAAAAAAACTTGTGAAAAAGTAGGAACGAAAAGATATGGTCCAGAACAAAAAATGATCGCAATGACGGCGAGAAAATGTGCTTTTCGGCTTCGTTAAGGGTCTTTATAGTTTATAACCTGGATTATACGAATAGTACGATCCCATTGAACAATTACCAAACTCCACGTGGCTGAAGCCGCGGGCATAAGCTAATAATACTCGGATACTGGAATATTTTTTAAGTAGTACGCAAAAACATTTCGGTGGTTCAGTATCAGTAATAGAACACATTTCCATTATTTGCTCATAACTATTTATATTTTTTTTATCCGACTTTAAATCAGCAAAATATGGACACTATCTATTCGTAATAATATCAATGGGCGCGCGCCATGCGGCGCACGCGGCGATGTTGTGCAGCGGGGGTGAAATCCCTTCCCGAGCGGCAGGGGCGGGGCCGACCGCGACGCCCGCGGCTTGACAGTCGCTCATCTCATGCGCTGTCGTGACGTTGCGTTCAACTTTTCCCGCGCAGCTCCTGCGCCACACGTGTGTCGTACTCGTACCTACAGGTCACGATGATGTCGGACTAAAGTAACCGCGAGTTTTATGAAATGGTGGGACTGATGCATGCGTCATGTTCGTGAACGGGCGCTGTCAGTTGGGACTGGTCATCTCTTAGCTGCCACGGTTTATTTTAACTACTTTGTTTTTAAATTGCTGATAGTTATAATCTTTTACTCTGGACGCTCTTAATGTGCACGTCTTTCTACATCGTTCTCACATATATGTATAATCTCAACATGAATGATGTAACCAAGATCTTGTAACAATATTTTGATTGAAAAGAGTGTCCATGGAGTCTCTTGCCCATTCTTCTCCATAAAGATCTACGCTTTGGAATGGGCAACTACAGTACTTTCACAAGTTATTATGCCTTGTGTCTGTGACTGTAGCTTCGCCTTTGTTTTTCTGACTTTCAAAAGTACCTGCTAAGGTCTAATTGAAATAAACGCTTTGAGTTTGAGTTTGGTGCGGTTGTATTTATTAAGTGGTGAAAGTTTACGAGCAGCTCCCAGAATGTATGCAACGGAGAGCATACCCCGAATGCGAGCCCAAGGTACCCTTAACCCCGCAGCCCCTAATGAAAGGACCATTTTAGCAGCCACTCAAAGGCTGCTTGATCACGGTCAGTATGCTTTATTTTCTGCATTTTGATGGTCCTAAGCCCGCGAAAGTATGAAGGAAAAATTGGAATTACTCTTCAAATAACTTCAGATCACGGCCAAATCTTAAAAAAGTCTAGTTGGAACCAGATAAAATCGACGATCAGTATAACCCACGTAAATGATGCCTTGCCTGTGCATGATAAACAAAGGAGCGTGGAGCGCCGCCCGCCGCCCGCGTGTTGGTGGCCATAAAATCAATTTCAAAGTAAACATTTTTCGTTAACGATAAATTTATTTTTTTGTACTAAGACTTATCAAAATAAAAAATAGGTATTTAATAAAACTCATTTAAGTTTAATTTGTCAAAGTATGCGCACTGAATAAAAATTGATCCTGTATACAATGTACGTACCTCGGGACTGGTCTCTCCAATGTTCTCGTCTTTTTCATTCGGATAGAAGGACAGCGAGGTTTTCTTGTCCTCTTTGCCGTAGTCGGAACTCTTGCTATCCGGTTTCGACTGAAACAGGAATAATGAGATTTGCTTTTTTTTTTTGCGTGTAAACTGTATAAGTCAATTACATATTAATTGATTAGTGACATGACTAATTGACAATGAGGGCTATCTTTTTGAGCTCACCAGATCGCTCACCACTGTCGCTTCTGGTCATGTCAATAATTCTATTTTACACTTTAAAGTACCAATAAATTCATAAAAAGTTTATTTTAATGCGTATAACAACATAGTGTTAACTGCAGATCATTTATTTACAATATTCTCCCTAAAATTAGCAAGCATGAAACATTTAAAAATCATTTTACCTCCAAGTACTAACAAACAAGATCCTAAGTTGCTACGAGTACTTACAATCTTCAAGTCATAATTAAGCAGGAATAGCTCAATCTAGACCACAATCGTGAATATTAGTAAAAATACGTGATAAAAAAGCTCGCAACGTGCGAACATTCTATGACATCTGACATTTCGGTGCCCTCGCGCTACACTAGCGCCTCTGTTGGCGAATTCATACGCGATAACCCTCATTACAAATTAATTGATTAGTGACATGACTAATTGACAAGTAGTCATGTAATCGCCATTTTGTTTTTCCGTGTTTCTAAGTTTCTACAGAACATAACAGATTTTTAAACAGATATTTCAAGTAATTAAACCACATACGGTCGTTGATTCCAAAATAACACACTTAAGGGTCCGTTCCGCCAATCGAAGGTCGGGAATGTCATAAAATTAGATAGAAAACGATGCTCCACAACCTTGAAATAAATCACACAGCTAGCCAATGAATGTAACTTGTTTAAGAAACATTCGAATTTAAGATAATGCCTATGGATAAGTGTGAAAAAAAATCAGAAAATCACTAAAAACGTGTAAACCGCACTCCCATAATGTAACAACTGAGTCGTAATTATCAAGAATTTTTAAATGAATTTTATCAAATAATAAAGTTAAAACTATAAATTAGTTGATGGAATCTTCATTTTTTAAACATATTCTTATTTTGTGTAAAAAAATCGCAAACTTCCCCATGTTTTTTGCTCAAAATATTCATACAAATCACTATGCGCCGGCGCGCTGTTTTAGCAAGCTCCGCCGAGCCGACCGAGTGCGCTCGCGGTTCCAGCGTTGCCGTTAGCGTACATTTTACACATTTGACGTACCTTTTAAGCCTCCCATGTGTTATGTGTAATGGGGTCTATTTTACGTACCTTTTTTGAAACCACCGCCAAAACGAGAAAACGAGATAGCATTGTACCGGTGCGGTGGCCTGTGAAGTCACAGACCTACGTAATGTAGGAATAGAGTAGGAAATAGCTTTGTCTCGCTTCCGCCGAGAGTGTAGGCAATGAACATTGTATCGTGTATCCGACCGGCCCGAGTGGCGCGCCCTTTGGGCGCGCTCACCTCACCAAGTCAAGACCACAGAGCATGTAACTTGTCAAGACAGACACAGAACACTACCACAGTACTCCACGTAGTATTAAATTATCTGTGACTCTACTCACAGGGCGCACTTGTTTTACATTAAGGTGGACGCGCAAGGGTAGCCCGCGAAATTTAAATTTTCTTACGTTTATTGCAATTTGCAGGTCAGTGACAGGTTTTATGTTGATGAAAATATGAATCGCGCCAGTAACACGTATGGAGTTACAGAATTATAATCATTCAAATCATTAATACAGCTCTCCAAGTTCATATAATCTCAAAAAGTGACTTTTTCATGAAATAGCTATTGAATGTGATTATATGAACTTGGAGAGCTGTATTGATGATTTGAATGATTGTTTAAAAGTGTTGTTGACGAGCCAGCTCTACACAAAGAATGGCGAGAGCATGCTCTGCTGGATCATGAAACATTGAAACTAGACCCAACATTAACGGCCACCAGCTACTGGAATACGGTTTTCAAGTTACGAAACATGAACGAAGACCCTCTGTTTCCCAACCTAAAGAAAGTTATTTGCCTACTTTTAGTCTTTCCCTTTTCAAATGCTTCGGTCGAACGAATATTCAGCCAGCTTAAACTCATCAAAACCGGTAATCGTAACAGATTAAACACAGACACTATATCAGCTCTCATGATGACCAAACAAAGTATCAAAGATTCGATCAAATACGAACCGCCGCAATCACTACTTATCAGCAGCAACTGGAAATTCAAACAATGATTATTTTTACTAACAATTTTATATAATACATGCATACCTAACGTCCTAGATGTCCTGGGGTACAAAAAGGTTGGTGAAGGCATTTGTTGCAACAAAAATGCATGACTTGATTGTAGAATTAGTAATTTAATTCATTTATTATTTTAGTTTCAACTGACAATTATGAGCATACCTATACGTATGTTTTTTAATTTTCAGATTATGGATCTAACTTCAACCACAATCACGATTTCGATTTTTTTACCGTACGGTTTCTCCATATTATTATCCACGAAAAACAATTCAATGAGTACCTATCATAAAACTGCGGGGATTTTTTTACATAATATAGGTAAGTTTTCTCACGCCTAGAATCCAAAAAATAGAACTTCTGCTGGCAAGCAAGCAGTCTCTCTCTGTCTCGCATTCATTGCGAGAGAGCGAGAGAAACGGTAGTGAATGATTTTAGTGAAAGCATTGCTTTTGTACCTTTTTAACCCAAAATGTACCTTTTCAGCGCTGGATATGTACCTTTTGGGAACTCAGTTGCGGCAACACTGCGCGGTTCAGTCGGCCACGCGCCTCTGAAGTGAGAGCACGTCGGTTTGCGCCGCATTGACAGATCGCGATCGAACCGTGTACTTACACAAAATCAGTGCACAGTGTTCTCGTTACAAACTTTTGTGATACGTTATTAGTTTTGAAATTGAATAAGTATAATTCTTTTATTATTGTGAATATGCATTATATTAAATTAGATAGTAGGCAATGTACTCGTATGTTTCTTATTGTGCGTGTTTATTGTGTGCGTCTCTGATTTGACATTACATTTCGTTTCGTAATAATAAAGATAAAAACATATTACTATTTATCTCCGCAGCTCGAAATTTTGGCTCTTTAGTAAATTGATCCCACTCATTTGGATCCCGCGGGATTAACAGGAAGACTTCCATCAGGCCAGAAAAATTACTGACTGTCAACTTAGCGGGAAATAAAGTACAGTTAAGCCAAAATGAGTACTAAGAAGTACAGAGGTGAATTCGCCTGTAGAAAAAGGGTACATATATAATATAGATTAAAACTAATGACTGGCTGATTAAATCGACTCTAAATAACAGGATGTCCCTAAGTGATTTAGAGTCCGATTTTTTAATGTAATCACCAAGGTAAATGTCTATTCTGATTTGTACAAACTCATGCTCAGGATCATATGTATATTTGACTCCACTCTATATTTCATTTCGTCCATTTATTATTTTTTAAATTAGTTTTTTTTTTATATTATTTAATCAATAATTTAAACTCTAACTATGTTATAATAGATATAAAAACAATATTTACATGTTGCTGTTTCATTTCCTCGCAATCGAAGTGAAAAGTAAGAGTGTGCAACTCGTCCATAAAACCCATTTTACGCGAGACGTTGAGCTTGCGAGCGAAAATGGATATAAAGTAGAGTACAGACGGACAGACAGACGGACAGACAGACAGATTTACGAACAGACAGACTGACATACAGACGGATAGACAGACAGACGGATAGACAGACAGATGGACAGACAGACGGATAGACAGACAGATGGACAGACAGATGAACAGACAGACGGACATACAGAAGGATACACAGACAGATGGATAGAAAGACGAACAGACAGACAGATGGACTGAAAGACGAACAGACAGAGTGACAGCGGAGTCTTAGTAATAGGGCCCCTTTTTCCGTTTGGAGTTTGTTAAAGGTCACGTGAAGTAAAAAACTAATTACTTTTCACTCCCTAGAGACTAAAAGGGTCACTTTAGTCCCGCTTCGTAGGGCTATATTGGCGTACTTTTAAAGCATGAGAAACGAAAAATCCCATTATAACTCGGCTTCTATTTACTACCTCGCTAAAGCACGGTAGTAAAACTATCTCGTATATAACGGGTCATTTTAGCCCCTTGTATTACTATGTACTAATATGTAAGTACAATGTACACTACTAATCACGCTACACCGGTATTTGACAACATGTCAAAATCAGTGAAAATAAATTTACAATTTAGTTGGCGAGTGAAAGTCCGACGACCCACTGTGCTTACGTACATGTGTGCGTGTGCGGTGCACGAACCTCGATCGTTGTGAGAGTATCGCTAAAAACCTAAACTTCGCGCGGCGCGACTCCGGAACGGGCCCTTAACGTCACGCCTAATGTACACCCACATTCCACCAGTAATGTTTAACTCCCATGTAATAGGGGGCGAACCTAATGCCATCACCCGTGCACTAATTCAGACTCCGTGGCTGCTACCGAGAAATGCCTGATGCCCAAAAACACTTTGCCCGACCCGGAAATCGAACCCAGGATCTCAATTTGCAAACAAAATGTAATTTTTTTTTAGAATTTCTGACTTTTTCAGAACTCCACTGGGTTAGTCCCATAAAAGTTTTTGATCAGTATTAGAAACAGGATCGATTGGTATCAAAAAAATGTTTCGTGTAAAATGGCCATTTTCTTGCCAACTGTATTTTTTAGGATTCCGTAGCCTAATGGCAAAAAACAGAACCCTTAGAGATTCGCCATGTCTGTCTGTCTGTCTATCCGTGTAAGTCACAGCCATTTTATTCGGAACTTCACCCGCTCGCAGAATAGCGAACTGCGACTTTTATACAAAAATAAAAAAATAAAAGATTCAAAATCAAAATATTTTTATTTTACATAGGCCTAGATGGGCACTTATAAAACGTCGACAAAAAAGTGCAATGTTCGGGTTGGTCGCTTCCTATGGAGAAGAACCGGCAAAAAGCTCCATGGTTAAGGGGGCTCCCCATACATGGAACTGAAACTAAAAATATTGTTAGGATCAAACCTATACGTGCTGGGTGTCTATAGATAGGTCTTTAAAAATGACATTGAGGTTCCTAAAACCATTTTTCTCAAAGTAAGTCAGTCAGTTTAGTATGTAATTAGTATGTACACCACTAGCGATTGCCTATGATCGTAGATACTTCCGGCAGGTCACTCCCGTCACTACCATTTCTGCTGATGTCCGTCTATAACTGTGTCTGTCTGTATTTATTGTAATGTGTCTCCTGTACTAGTAAATATATCAAGTGTACCTAACGGTAGGTATCTTTTATTCAACTAACCAAAATAACATGGTGTCAGAAGTGGGATATGGTTGTGAGTCGCACTTGGCCGGTATTTTTTTTTTTAATCTGTGAACGGTGAACAAAATTTCACGAAAAAAATATGGATAGTCTCCTAAGACTATTTTCGTGTAGCTGCAATGGTTAAGGTAGTTCCCCGGAAACTTGCGAACAAGAAAAGTAACGGGTTAGGAACATGACGAAATAGCAGAACTGACAATCTAAACTAACGGACGAACAAGGAAACTTGCGGAACAGGAAACCTTCTTAATAGGGAAATTGACAACTTAGTGAAACTGGCAAATTAAGATATTGGTGAATTCAGAAACTGTCTAATGAGTAAACTGGTGTATTAGTGAAACTGACGAGTAAGGAAACTGACCAGTGGTACGCTAAGTCCGTTGAACGTATCCACCTTGTATAGAGAGACTAGAAAAACCACACATTACAAATCATGGCTGCTGGTTTCCTTTTCCACACACATAACGTAAAATTTTGCTAAAACTAATAGGCTAATTCGGATAATCAGCTTGTTATGTGACACAGGCCTGCTCCTCTAAGTGAGGGAGAGAGATATAATCCACCACGCGCATCCAGTGCGGGTTGGTGGATATCAAATTATAAATATGGCATGGCCTAAAACTATAAATTCTTGGAATTTATAGTTTTAGGCCATGCCGGCTGTAAGGTATACGTAGTACATGCCTTCAGCCTTCAAACACAATTTCTCCAAATGATTTTAAACCATAAATTGTTGGTAGTTAAGTTCAAAATCGAACGAGAAAATTTGACAGTTTGTGTTGTAACTTGCTGCGCTGGCGACTGTACTAGCTGTTGCCCGGGACCTTCGTCCGCTTGAAATTATTATAAAATATTACTACCCTGTTTGAACCGGATTATGCTAGCAATTTCAATTTTTTAACTTTTTTGCACGAAACCCTAATCTTTTTCTAAAATAAAAGTAGCCTAAGTTACTCCTTAACATTAGCTATCGGCGAATAAAAAATCCGTCAAAATCGGTTCAGCTGTTTTGGAGATTAGCCGGAACAAACAGACAGACAAAAATTTTAAAAAAGTCTTTGGTAAAAATACCGTATACACTTTCTTAAGTCAGTTGACAAATTACTTTCTTACCAAAGAAAAAAAAAAACTAATTTAATCTTTGAATTTCTTTCTTTCTTATTTTTTTTTTTACTTTCTTACGGGCGCACCGCGGATTAGCATGCTGCTTACTCTTACATAACTACTATTGTGATCGAATCCAATAAATTTAGTGCTACAAAATCTGTGTGCGTTCACGTCAACTCACCTCATTCAGGACTATAACTTAGCACTTTCAACAAAATCTGCAAGTCTAAGGTACCTGCTAAAGGACCTTTCATTAAATGGTCCTTCGATCCGGATTTTGACGATGTTTCCCTTCACGACCTACATCTCATAAACTACAAATTAATAGAACTACCTGAAAACTCGGTTGAGGTGTTCCGGGTAAAACCGTAGGTGTTCTAGGCTTCGCTTTAAAGGCTCCGGCTGCCGACGTCACATTCCTGACAAACCTCCAGCCTTTAGATTTCTTCTCATCCGAAGTGTCAGAACGAATTGAGTTGATATCGTCTCGGAGATGAACCTGGGAACGAACGACATTCATAAACATGATGTGCCTTCAAACCTGTATTTTCTAAGAGTTACTGGGATTCGCACGAGTAACTTGGTTCTGGAGGTCTGGTTGGCAGTCGCTTCATGAATAATACTGGGATTGTGCAGCATCCGGTTAGACTAAGCCGACCCCAACTTAGTTCGGAAGAGGCTATGCAGATGTTGAGTTAGAACTACACGCACATTTCGTCTGTTGTGTTTATGTTCCATGCATGAAAAAGGGGGTGACATAAAGCTGATATAACGATTTCCAAATGTCGAAAGGTCTTCGATGTTGGAAATCTCATTATGAAACTCTAATGGAGTTTGGAAGAACACCTAGAAAGGTGCGGTGATGACAAGATGAGTGGCTATGACCGAGGTCTGGGAAAAGAAGAGATGAGCAGAGGACACTGTTACCTGAAACCTGAAAGAGGCTAGCACAGGAACGAGGGGATTTCCGAGGAAACTACTATCCGCATTGCTCGAGCTCATTATGGAAGAGGAACTGAAAGCCTCCACTGAGGGGTCACGAACGACATGCAACGCAGTACTCGAGGCCCCTCCAAGAAAAACGCGGGAAGTTGGAAAAGACGACGGAGTTTTCATTGGGTGCGAGCCCCACATAACCATACAGCCCCCCGAACGGCCACTCCGTATGCGGTATGCATTTTCTTCGCCGGAAAAAAAGATGGAATGTTGGGATTTGCAAAAACAAAGAGAGCCAATGCCCAGCACTGTGTGCAGTTAGGCTGTGGATGATGCGCATGGCTTGGAAAAAATAACTAGTTTCATAACTTCTTTATGTGTAAGTAAGCCACTGCCCCGTTGGTCTCGTGGTCCCAAGCGCGACTGCTGAGCGTGGGGTGCTGGGTTCGATTCCCGGGTCGGGCAAAAACTGCTATTGGGTTTTTCATTCGAAATTCCTCAGTAGTAGCCCGGAGTTTGGAAATTGGCGGTATGATACCCCCGTGCCTCGGAAAGCACGTAAAGCCGTTGGTCCTGCGCCTGGTCTCTCTCCGCGAGTGTCGGATTGCCGTCCCATCGGACTATGAGAGTAAAGGAACAGAGAGTGCACCTGTGCCTGCGCACACACTTGTGCACTATAATATCTCCCGCGCCGATGCAGCGATGGCTAATCTGCGTTGAGATTGGCCGCCGTGACCGAAAACGGTCAGGAGGACTATATTTATGTGTAAGTTCATCCAGAGGAGTCTCTTACTGTGGGCATAAAGATAACGGCCGGTTTAAATTATGTGCTGCATGTTTTTAGTAGATTGAGGCCTTAGTCGGAACTGACTCCGCTGTCTGCAGGCTTTAATACAATTTCCACAGACAATTTCATAAATATTTATCAACTGCGCCCTGACAATGTCATCCAAGCGCCAAACAATCATGAACGGCATAGAGCGGTAAGACTAGCGTTTTTATTGCTCGTAGAAACTCTTTTTGGCTTATGCGCAAACACGCGCGCCCCATTTTGCGATTCAAATAACCGCCATCTTCCTTACGCGCGTACACGCGTTTATTTCGGTGTGTTTATTCGAGCTTTTGCGTTCAGTCAGTAGCTATATGAAAGTATCTTTCGTGGCTCACGTTTATAAGACTAAAGATGCATATCAACGCTAGTACGAGTTGCGTGGCAACAGGCACATGCGCTTCCAAAATTGAGCTCATACGTGCCGGTACAAACATCGAGACTCTTTAGTATAACACCTACTTGATTTACATATCAGATTGATGACAAGAATTGTCATAGAATGTGTTCTTGTCAGGTGAATTGCTTACACCAAAATAACATGAAAAAACCATACAAACAGCAATCCCTTTGTTAAGGAAACTAAAAATGTCTGCAACGACAAAAGCAACCGTATCTTGCCTATCGTACGAAGAGGCTCTACTTTGCCAATGGCTGTATCAAACAAACTAAAATTTTTTGCCTTGTTATTCAATACAGCAAACCTAATCATATATACGAAAACCAAAAAAGAGGATTATTTCGGCATCACTCATGAACTCGTAAACCCTGTAGCTGTATTCACGATATTTATCATGACTGGAACGTTTTTCGTCAGCAGTGTAATAGGATACAAAACCTCCGAATTTCTTCAGTCCTACAGCATTATAAATTCCGTGGTTCTGGAGATATGTGTAGGCTCAACAGCGTTTTCATTTCTGAGTGTAGAAAATAACTTAATATTACTACTTAATGGATTTCTGCCAATATTTATCGCGTTTTTGTTATTATCCGACTTGATTGTGATTTGTTTAGCACGAAAAACGACGCAATCTGACGTTGGCTTGGCATCTACTGAATTTGCACTGTCCACCTCATCTGGTTCGAATGCAGTGGTTACAGTTCGTCAACCAGAGAACTATAGTTCTGAAGCAAATCTGAATCTTGCTAAACAAAAACACAGTCCTACTGAACCAGAACAGAGTCCTACTGAACCAGAACACAGTCCTACTGAACCAAAACAGAGTCCTAATGGACAAAAACAGAGTCCTACTGAACCACAAAAGAGTCCTACTAAACCAAAACCGAGTCCTACTGAATCAGAGCCGAGTCCTACTGAACCAAAACACAGTCCTACAGAAACAAAACAGAGTCCTACTAAACCAAAACAGATTCTTAATGAACCACAACAGAGTCCTACTGAACCAGAACAGAGTCCTACTGAACCAAAACAGAGTCCTACTGATCTACAACAGAGTCCTATTGAACCAAAACAGAGCCCTACTGAACCAAAACAGATTCTTAATGAACCACAACAGAGTCCAACTGAACCAGAACAGAGTCCTACTGAACCAAAACAGAGTCCTACTGAACCAAAACAGAGTCCTAGTGAACTACAACGGAGTACTACTACACCACAACAGAGTCCTACTGTACCACAACAGACTCCTACTGAACCAATGCAGAGTCTTAATGGACCACACCAGAGTCCTACTGAACCACAAGGGAGTCCTACTGAACCACAACAGAGTCCTACTGAACCAAAACAGAGTCCCACTGAACCACAAAAGAGTCTATATAAACGAGAATAGACGAGAGTTTTAGTCCAGCAATGATTTTGTAATATTCTGTGATGCAAACTTGTACTGTCACTTATGGAATATCTTCCGTGATAGTCCATTATTTTGAGCTCCCGATATGTCGACGCTGTTGCAAACGCCATGATCGCGAGTTGACTGGAGAATGCGGGTGGATGGTAAATAAATTGTTAAGAGCAGACAAATCTTTCTACCCTCTTTCTTTGTCTTTTCCTACGCGCAAAATAATGGACTATCACGGAAGATATAGATACAGTATTATTTTAGTTGTAAAGCGTGAAAGCCTATAACATTATTCTGTGGTGTGTTTTTGTGTTGTTACCGCGCCTACCTAGGTTGGTTTGTGGATGGGCGACCACCCATTACATACCGAGTTCCATCCATGCCTCGGAAAGCACGTTAAGCCGTGGATCCCGGTTGTCATTTGTAGATCTTTGACAGTCGTTACAACTCGAAAGTCTGACAACCCGTCTTACCAAAAGGAAAGATATCGTATTACCCAGTACTAACTGGGTTGTGGAGGTCAGATAGGTAGTCGCTCCATGTAAAATACTGGTATTCAGCCTAATCCGGTTAGACTGGAAGCCGACCCCTATATAGTTGGAAAAAAGGCTAGGCAGATGTGTGTTTTTGTATTGTTAATTTATAATTTTATGATATACGTTCAGTGAATCCTAATGTTCAGATAAGTTTTACAGACAATAATTATATTAGTTGGTTATTGTAGTTTTTTTTTCATTTTATTTATTTAAACTTCATGTACAATAGTGGTACACAGGCGGACTTAATGCCACAAGGTATTCTCTACCAGTCAACCTTTGGGTTAAATAAGAAAACGTTGAGGTGTATTTTCTCTTTTATACAAGCTGTACACAGCGAAGCCGTCAACCAAGATTTCTGTACATCAAACTAGGTATCTCTATACAGGGTGTAACAAGACCTTTTTCGAAGTCGTCAACCAAGCATTATGTAGGTACATCAAACTAAGTAACTTTACGCAAAAAATATTGCTGGGAAACGACTTTTTTTTTTGGGGTCAAAAATCACGTTTTACGGTAGGACTCAATGTAACGCACTCAAAACATTGTGCTGATGGATGAATTGAATAGTACGGGGGTCGTGGAGGTGTTTAAAGTAAAAAATTTACACTAAAAACATTTATTTAAAAAAAAAACTTGTGAAAAAGTTAGAACTTAGAACCCCAATATCTCCGTAACTAGAAGGTTCCCAGGTTTGGTCTAGAACAAAAAAATGATCGCAATGACGGGGAGAACAAGTGCCTTTCGGCTTCGTTAAGGGTCTTGTTACACCCTTTATAACAGTCTGTCGAAATGGTTTCACACCTCTTTCTATCCCCTTGGATAATACAGGGGTTGTGTTGTACCTTTACATCGCGTTTCTATAACTCAACACCCTTTGACTGAACATGTCATGCAGAAAAGCAATTATATTTAATTACATAATAATATTTGCTCCAAATTAGGTGAATTTCAGTAAAATAGTAATTACGAAATTAAGTTCCACGAGCCATACTTAGACATAACATTACGCCTATGGTACTCACAGGGATAGGCAGAGGTTTAGGTACCTATATCGCTTGCCTGGTAAGTGTGGCGGAAGAGGGGAAGGGGGTGTCAGACTTGTACTGACTAAAACCCATCCATGTTCCTTCTTTTGCCCTTTGTGTTCCAGGGCCGCGGTATCTCTTTCGAACAAGTCAGTGTGCCTTCCACCCTCTTTATATATTTTTATATTATTTTTAAAAAAACGTACCACCCAAAACAGTCCATTTCTTACTGCACCCACTTTGATTTAATGAATATGTCCAAATTTGATTGATTTTTTAAAATTACTGATCGAAAATTTCTACGTGCCCCTCACGTAGAAATTTTCGATCAGTAATTTTATTAAACTAAAAATGGCGTCAAACAACTCCTCATCAACGCTGGCATTTAGTAATGTCCCCAAGAGACTAGCGGCGTTGCCACGTTGTATGGCAACGCTAAGCCTCTGGCCAAAGTAAAAGCCAGCCCTTGGGTCACGCCATGGGATCTGGAGGCGATAGTCCTCGCGCGCCTGCACGAGTGGCGCGTGGAGGCACTACGCCGGGGGGAAACTCCGCTGCCGCGGCAAATTGTCGCTCATCGGACTTCCGGCGTGATCTCATGGCGACATGGAGAGAGCGACTGTCGCAACCCCGTGCAGGGCACGCCACTATAATGGCGGTAAGTCCCCTCTTTGAGGAGTGGCTGGAGAGGCGCCACGGCGCCCTCACCTTCCGCCTGACGCAGGTCCTCACCGGACATGGTTGTTTCGGGAGGTTCCTGCACCTAATCGGGCGGGAGGAAACGCCCGGGTGTCACCACTGCGAGGATCGACCGGAGGACACGGTGGAGCACACTGTGCAGGTCTGCTCCGCTTGGGCTGAGCAACGCCGTGTCCTCGTAGCGGCGATCGGCGGCGGCGACCTCTCGCGTCCGGCCCTGGTTCAATCCATGGTCCGGAACGAGACGGAATGGGACGCCGTCACCTCCTTCTGCGAAGCAGTCATGCTAGCGAAGGAGGTGGCGGGACGTGAGAGGGAGAGAACCTCACGTCCCAGCCGCCGCGGGAGACGCACCGGGCGGCCACCGTAGACGCGGGCCTGTGGACGGTGAGCTATGGGCTAGCTCGCCGTCCGTCCGTCTTATGTCGACAGGCCGTGTCGACGGCGCGTTCGTGTTCCACGCGCGCCTCAAAGAGAGTCAGCAAACAGGAAGGGGTCCGTAAGGGCCGACGCCTGCCAGGGTTGCGGGACTGTTCGAAAGAGATACCGCGGCCCTGGAACACAAAGGGCGATGAAGGAACATGGATGGGTTTTAGTCGGTAAAAGTCTGACACTCCCTCCCGCTCCGCCCAGAGCGGGAGGAGTCATTCGATGATTTCCCACCCGAAAAAAAGGGGGGAGGGATTCAAAATGCTGTAGTGAATACGTGGTTAGCGTATTTGCGTCGGTTCCACCCCCTATTTTACAATTATTAAAAAAAACATACCACCCAAAACGGTCCATTTCTGACTGCACCCACTTTGATTTCATGAACATGTCCTAATTTGATTGAAGTTATTAAATTATTTGAATTTATCATAATTAACTATTGCTGCTACAACTGTATTCCTGTAGTCTACAATCGTTTCAGGGTTATATTACCTCTGGTGGCCTACCATGACGTCTTAAAGCAGGAGTCATTCCGGTGTAGGAAAGAGATGGCGCTAGACGACCTGTATAGCTGTCTCTTTCCGACACTGGAATTACTCCTGTTGTAAGACGTCATAGTAACCCCCCCTGACTGCAAACCAAAATCAACTGTATTTCAAAAAAAATTAAGATAACAGTGATTTTGATAGTGTTGCCAGTGGCAACAAACTAAAAACTACCATAATTTGCCGATTTTAAAGATCACTATGAAGTTAAATAACTGTGGAACTGGAACTGAAAGAACAAGGGTGAGATATTTTTCAACGTCTAAAGTCTTCAATAGCTGAGCTTCAACTACTGAATGTAAGTTGGTCATTCATATAGCGAATGGTTACAAGGACGGTAAAGCTTCTTTTACACTGTACTACATTCTTCAAAAAACATTTTTTTTTTTCGGCACAGTTGTTAAACATGGCGTACTTTCAGAGGCTATAATTATGATTCGAAAATTAAATCTTTTGCATCTCTGTGTTTATACGAGGTCGTGGCTTTTTTTACGAGCTCGATCATTACTTTTGCAGTTTTGTTTTGATTTGTTTTTTACTATTTCCCACAATTGTATTGAAAAACGTCGTGTGATACACGGGTGTGTAGTAAAACGATGTGTCATTAACAAGCCCGAGCCGGGCGAGGGTTTTTAATGACACGAGTTTATTTTTTGTTACTTTCCACCCTTGTATCACAATGTACTATTTTCCTATGGTCTTCTTTCTTTTTTGAGGAGCTCTTAGTTAAATAATAACAGTCACCCGGATCAATCTGCAGGTTCAGCCGCGCTTTCCTAGGTTGGTTCATGGTACCTCATAACTCCATCATTTATGAACCCATTTGAAAAAAAAAGTCATGTGAAAGGATATACATATTTCCCGATTGATTGAGATACTTGTGACCACCTTCCAGCTCCATCATCAGACCCTGGTTACCATTTAGGACTACAGTACTTGTCAAGACACACCACCCAACTCGAACATAGCAATATTTTTTAATAAATTAGAGCTACTATTACATAAACTAAGCAACAGGAAAAACAACAAAATTATTCTTGTCGGAGATCTAAATATAAATACCCTCACCACGAACAAAAATGCCACTTTATTAAATGATATTCTTAGAAATTATAACTTAACTTTAAAAATAGAAACTCCAACCCGGAATACCGCTTGCATAGATCACATTATTACCAATATACCTGACTCTTCTGGTGAAACATGTGAACTACACCTCTCGGACCATAATACTGCCCAGATATTAACATTCCCATCAAATGCTTCATTAAAAAAGCCTGCTCCATCGCATTGTTTTATATATAGGAGGAATTATAGTCAAGAACATATCGATAAATTTAAAGAGTGTCTCTTGAGCCTAACGTTTCAGGATATTTATGACGAAATGGATCCAAATACAGCTTTTAATAACTTTCATGAAATTTTTAGTCTATTCTATAAATTAAATTTTCCCTTGCAAAAAATTAAAGTAAATTATCAAACACCTACTTTGAAATGGATAACTAGAGGTATTAAAAAATCATGCCTATCTAAAAGATACCTTAAATTCAACTATCATAAAAATAAATCCCTAGAAAATAAATTAAAATATAATAAATATGCTAAACTGTTAAAAAAATGCATTAATGTATCTAGGAAACAAACGTCCGACAACTTTATTATGAAAGCAAAAAACAAATGTAAAGCAACTTGGAAATTGATTAAAAATAAACCAAACTGTAGAGACTCACAATATATAGACGCTATTAAACTAAACGATACATTAATAAGAGATCCTGAAGAAATAGCTAAGGCTTTTAATAATCATTTTAATGATTCTACAAACATTGACATAACAATTAGTAGTAAAAATAGATCCACGACTAATACTAATAATGAAGGTAATAGTATATATGTAGAACCCTGTACGCCAAATTAAATAAGCAAAATAATTGCATCATTAAATAATACCAACGCTGTGGGATATGATGAGATCTCGACACAAATTATAAAATCTTGTGCTGATAAACTGTCACCTATTTTAGCTCATCTGATTAATTTAAGTTTCTTTGAAGAAAAGTATCCTGACAAATTGAAGTTTTCAGTAGTAAAGCCTTTGTACAAAAAAAATAACAAACATGATTTAAATAATTACCGACCGGTAACCTTAATTCCGGTAATTTCAAAAATATATGAAAAAGCTATGTGTAATAGGATTGTCTCATTTATATATAAACATAGTATAATAAGTCCGGAACAAAATGGCTTTCAAAGAGGGAAGTCAACTACACTAGCTTGCTATCAACTCATTAAATTAATTACCGAGAATAAAGATAAGAAAATACCGGTCACTGCTATATTTTTTGACATGAGCAAAGCATTTGACTCTGTAAAACATGACATACTGTTAAGAAAATGTGAGAGTTGCGGAATAAGAGGTAAAGCGTCTATTGGCTTAAAGACTACCTCAGTAACAGACAACAACGTGTTGAAGTTTTAGGTATGAACAAAGAAAGAGAAGTGTTAAATTATAAATCTCAGTTTAGGGCCAATACATATGGCGTGCCTCAAGGCAGCATTTTGGGGCCATTGCTCTTTCTTCTATATGTGAACGATTTGCCTAAAGAACCACAGGATAAATGCGTGTTATTTGCAGATGACATTTCATTAGTAATAAATAACGAAAATGAAAATGAACAGCATGAGGACAAAATAAATACTGCCGTAGAAAGCATACTAGATTGGTTCGAACAAAATAATTTATGTGTAAATATTTCCAAAACAAAATATATTAATTTCTGTAATTACAAGATGACAAATAAAACAATGAAAATTATTGGACGGGATAATGACATTGAAGAAGTTAACGATACAAAATTTTTAGGCATATTAATTGATAGAAATTGCAATTGGAAAAAACATATAGATAACATATGCAACAGGCTAAACAGCTTTGCATTTGTATTAAGAAATTTAAGGAAGACTGTGGGAGTAAATGCCGCTCTACTGGCTTACCATGGTTACGTCTCATCTGTGCTTAGATACGGCATAATAATATGGGGCAATTCTACGGACAGCGATAGGGCTTTTATTGTTCAAAAAAAGTGCTTACGAGCTGTGTTTGGTGCAGGTCCATTGGAATCATGCAGACCCATATTAAAAGAGCATAAATTATTATCACTGGCATGCTTACCTATACATATTGGAAGTGGGAGTGTTTGTAAAAAAACAGCCAAACCTATTTAGTAAAGCCGATAGTGTTAACATATATAAAATAGGTAAACACTCAAGAGATCCAACCAGATTGGCTATGCCTAGGTGTAGAACAGCATTTTGCCATAAAAACACCAGTCGAATGGCAATAAAGGTATATAATAAGATACCTAAGATAATTAGAGAACTGCCAACGAATCTATTTATAAAAAGACTCCGAACATGGCTTACTGAAAACTGTTTCTATTCTATTAATGAATTTATGAATACGAAGAGGAATTTATTACAGAATGAATAATGTAATTAAATTAACTTTGACTTTGATTCCTGTATGCTTATTTCGAAAATTGTAATTTCTATAGTTCTAACATTAGTATTTGTGTGTTTGACATTAGTAATTTTCATAGTTTGACATTTATAATTTTCATAGTTTGACATATTTTGTAATTTTCATAATTTGACATTTGTTATATTCATAGTTTGACATTTGTTTTTTTTTTAATTTCTTGACATTTTCCCATCGTAACATATTTCAATGAATACAATTATTATTTAATTCATTAAAATTATGGCACAATCTAAATTTGCATGCTGAATTTAGTAGGCGGAATATGAAGTACCATAGTACTTCATATTCCGCCTACTAAATTCAGCATATTGCAGCGTATTATATTATGAGATCTGTAAGCACCATATTTCATGCAAATAAACGAATTGAATTGAATTGAATTGACAAATCAAACGAGTCCAAACTCGACGGCGTTGCGTCGTTTTATTACAGAGTTCGTATGGCCACCTTCCAGCTCCATCATCATATCAGCTCCATGCCATCATAATATGGCATTGTCTCGCGATATACACATGCGTGCAAAATTTCAGCTCAATCAGAAATCGGGAAGTGTGTCAAATTTAACTAGCAAGTATCACGCGACGTCGCGTGATGTGACAATTAACGTGAGGAAAAGAACCAAATTCCTATACCGATTTTGATGAAATTTCTATGGGACTAATCGGGAAGCATATCCTTTCAGATGAAAAAAGAATGTTTCAAATCAGTTTACAAATGACAGAGTTCTGAGGTAACAAACACAAAAAAAAAAATACAACCGAATTGAGAACTTCCTCCTTTTTGGAGAAAGTCGGTTAAAAAGGGTGAGTAAAAGAAAAAACTTCGTTTAAAATAATAGCCGAGTGCAATTAGAGACTTTTTTTATTGAGTTCCTAGAGAAGTGGCCAAAAACGTTTTAAAAAAAATTTCACCGCTGGCAACTATTTTTTTTTATTTCCTTTTGAGTATTTTTTTTCGTTTATGAATAACTTCAAATTTTCCGAATTCATATTGTGGCGTAATAGTGTGACCTGCGTGCATCCATTAAACGCCAATTTGTTTTTTCTTTGTTAATTATTGTCGACGTAAAGCAGATATCAAGTATTTTTTTGAAAAAAATCTTATTTTCTCAATAATTTCTAATATATCGACTTTTAAGACTTAGATTTCCTTGGAAATTGGTAACTGATGCTTTTTCACAGATAACTGGATGTAAAAATATTCAAAAAACCACAATTACTAGTGAAGTAACTAAAAATTAATTCACAATTATCAGGAAATCGTCTATGTAAAAGTTAAAGAAAGCCATTTTTCTAAAATATTTCTACGACGGTCAACGTAAATAGTATCCTAAAATATCCTTATTACATCTGCTATTCACAGATCACAAAATCTAATAAAAATATTTGGACGTACTCGATAAATCAAACGTACTTTTTCAGCAGTAACTAATGTTTAAGAAGTAACCTTAAGTTTTTTTTTTGTTATTATAGAAGTATATTAGATAGCTAATAAAATGAGAATTTGGACAATAATTTGCACATTGAGTTTAATAGACCCATTTCGAAAAAAAATTGCCTTCATTAACATAGACGATTTTCTGCTATTTGCAAATGAATAGTCACTACACTCATGGATGTGGTTTTCTTGAAAATGTTTACGTCCAGTTATCCGTGAACAAGTATCAGTTACCAATTACAAAAGAAATCTTAGACTTTAAATTCGGTAGATTCAAAATAATTGAAGAAAATTGGAATTTTTCCAAAAAAATAGTTGAAATAAGCATTACATGGATAATAAACAAAGAAACAGACCAAATTGGCGTTTAATCACACTATTACGCCACAATATTAATTTGTCAAATTTGAAGTTATTCATGAACGGAAAAAAAATATTCCAAAGGAAAATCAAAAAATAAAAAAAAGTCGCGAGCGGCGAATTATTATTTTTTAATATTCTTCTCCACTCTTCTAGGAACTCAATAAAAAAGTCCCATGAAAATCCGACCTCTATAAACTTCATTCCACCTTATTGTGTAATTGCACTCGACTATAACTTTACTTTCGGAAGTCGGTGGCAAAAAATCAGTGAAACAAAGTCTTTTTGGAAGTCGGTTTTTTTTTTCGCAAAAAGTTTTTTTTAATGGATAACTTCGTCATTAAAGACTATCTGTATAAAATTGGGTTCCCTACATGAGTTTTTTTTAATACATTTAAAGGGTGTAAACAAGACCCACAGCGAAGTCGAAAGGCACTTGTTCTCCCCGTCACTGCATTTTTTTGTTGTTTTTGACAATTCCTTCTAGTTATGGAGATTTTGGAGATCAAAGTTCCAGTTTTTTTACAAGTCACAAGTTTTTAAGGTTATAACTTTAATGTAAATATCTCCATGATCCGTGTACAATTCAATGCATCCATCAGAACGTTTTTAGTGCGTTAAATTGAGTTTTACCGTAAAACCTACCGTTTACCCCAAAAAGAAAAGTCATTTCCCAGCAATAATTTTTACGTAGGGTTACTTAGTTTGATGTATGTACAGAATGCTTGGTTGTCGGCCTTTTAATAAAAAGTTATCCATAAAATAAACTTCAAATCGCTGTAAAGTAATCATTTTTTCACATTCGATAGTTTACCTATGTACAGTCGAGAGGAGACAAGTGTCCCCGCATTGGGAATCTTATTGGTCAGTTAATCGTTAGTTTATATTCAAATAAAAAAATAAAAAAAATAAAAAATACCAAGTGAATACGGCGCCTTATTTTGTCCTCATTTCTGAAGCACGCGATCAAAAATTCCTCTCGTTTTGGGTCACTATTGGTATTAGAGTACGTTTTTAAAAAAACTAGGGTTCTGGCTAAATAATATGTCTTTGCTACTTATTTTTATTGCAGTGCAGTGATAGTCTAGTGGTGTGACCGTCGGACTGCCAAGTCATAGGTCTTGAGTTCGAACCCAAGATACGCAACTCTGATTTTTCGGATTCAAGTGTGTATTGTATAATTATTATCACTTGTTTCGGTGAAGGAAAACATCGTGAAGAAACCAGCATGCCTGAGAGATATTTTTCGACGGCATGTAAAGCCAAGTCAGAGGCCCATGGGCGGCATAAAAATTCCGACACCAGGCTAGGCACTAACCACACGATAAAGAAGAGATATTGTGTATATACCAAACTCGTGGGGAAAGTTTTGAGTATGAATGTGGATCGAAGACCGAAGAAACGATAGATGGATTATGTGAAGGATGATATGGCTAGAAAGGGGGTGACAGCTGAGATGTCGAGTAATAGAGAAGTATGGAAGAAAAAGCTATGCTGCGACGGAGAATGACTAACTCTTGCCTGTGGCATTGTACGCGTGGTGGTCGGAATTTATCCCACGGGAACGTAATACCGATTTGACAGCCCTGTTAAGTCACGGACATGATGAATAGCCATCGATACAGGAAATATTATATGCAACACCATTACCTGACAAAGAAACTTCATTACTGATAAATGCTTGATGAGCTGCCCGGCCATACCCCTTTGATGTTGCGCGCCTGTTTGCCCGTTGCCTGGCGGATCCCGAGGTTTTAGAAATACCGTTTTTCTTTGAGACGTAGAAATTGGACAAGGTGTAAAAGAACCCTTCACGAAGTCGTCAACCAAGCATTCTGTACATCAAATTAAGTACCTAACCGTAGCTCAAAAATGATTGCTGGGGAACAATTTATTTTGGATGAATCATCACATTTTACGATTAGGACTCAATGTAACGCAATCAAAACACTGTGCTGATGGATGTATTGTATAGTACGGGGTCGTGGAGGTATTTAAAGTTTAGTTATAATATTGAAAACTTGTATTTAAAAAAAATCCTTGTGAAATAGTTGGATCTTTGACCCCCAATATCTCCGTAACTAGAAGGTTCCCAGGTTTGATCTAGAACAGGAGTGTCCAACATAATTATATGGAGAGCCAAGTTTAGTATTTTGAAATGTCAAGTGACCTCTTTTAAATAAAACAAGCTTCGCCGGACTGAACTGTCATGATGCGGTCTGCATTTGCGGGTAGGTGAGGTTGGGTAGGTAGGTAAATACGGCACGGGAATAACTGACTTAGGGAATTCTTTTAATCAATGTTCGCACAATATTTGATGTCTTATAAAGTTTTAAATAGCTCGTGGGCCGGATGAAAGGCCTATGCGAGCCGCTAAGCGGCCCGGGGGCCGTATGCTGGATGGGCCTAGTTTACAACAAAAAAAACGTAATGACGGAGAGTACCCTTTTTTTTCTTTTTTTTTCGTATGGGAAATCATCAAATAACCCCTCCCGCTCTGGGCTGAGCAGGAGGGAGTGTCAGACTGTTACTGACTAAAACCCATCCATGTTCCTTCCTTTGCCCTTTGTGCTCCAGGGCCGCGGTATCTCTTTCGAACAGTCTCGCAACCCTGGACGGAGAGTACCCTTCGGTAAGGATATTTCTATACCCATTAGTCTATACCCACAAGTGTGAGCCCACACACAGGTGCTCTCTTTATTGCCTTACTGTTATAGCACAGCAATCCGATACGAGAAAGAGAGAGAGAGAGAGAGATCAGCCCCAGGAACAAGGGCCTAACATACTTTCCGACTTCCAAGCCACCCCGGGGGTATCATACCGCTTGTAAACTCTAGGCCGCTACTTAGCTTACTAGAAAAACTCAATCCACACTGCCCGACCCGGATGGGACCCAGGAAGGTGAAGGTGAAGGGTGGGGACCCTAAGCAGCCATGCTTGCGACCACGAGACCAAAGGAGTAGATAGATAGATAAACCATTTATTTAGTACACACTACACACAGAAACACAATTAAGGGTACACTAGTCGGTCGTACTTCCATACAAAAAATATATTCAAAATTTTTGTGTTTTGTCGATTTTGTGTTTGAAACTAAGGATATTTTTGTCTGACTAAATACATGGATTGAATTGAATTGAATTGAAAACAAACAAACGTAGTATGTGTGTTTTGTTTCCATGTTGTTTCCATAAATTCCAAAAGTAAAAAATATATATATACAGCGTGTAACAGAAAGGGTATAATCATATGGAATACTGTGGTACGGACCATCAAACTGAACGACTTTCTCTATGGGACCACCATCGAAATCGTAAAAAAATAATTAGCTGTCCCATACATTTGGGTCGAGTAGTTATTGAAATTTTGTACAGGACAGCTGATTATTTTTTTACAATAATACGAGGATAAGTAAAAGATACATTTAATTTAATTTTGAGGTATAGTGTTACAATGACATACTTGAAAACTGTTATAAATTACGGCGTACGGCGTTTACAAACAAGTTGTGTTACTTGTATTCAACTTGTCAAAAACATGTTGCGTGTCAAACATGGCATCAGCTGCTTAGCCTTTTCCCAACTATGTTAGGGTCGGCTTCCAGTCTAACCGGATGCAGCTGAATACCAGTATTTTACATGGAGCGACTGCCTACCTGACCTCCACATTACTCCACAACCCAATTAGTATAAGGTCATCCGATAACTCTTAGTAAGACTGGTTGACAGACTTTCGGGCAACTGACTACCTGTAACGACTGTCAAAGATCTACAAATGACAGCCGGGACCAACGGCTGAACGTGCTTTCCGAGGCACGGAGGAAACTAGCCAAGCGCGGTTTAACATCTGAATATTGAACCAAGATTGAAAGTCCTATTAAACTAATTGATTTTTTTTATTGTTTTACTACGACCTCTATGTATTATTCAAAATGTTCGCGGTTGATCCACCTTCACTCGGACCCTTCAGTGCAGTGTTAAGGTAGGGAAATTCTAAATAGCAAAAGTTGAAGTGAGAAATGTCACTTTGACAGGTGTCAAAGTGACAGGTGTCAAACTATGAAATGTCGACTACCAGTACGACTACGGGTAAAAAAAAACTTCCCGTGGTACTACTGGATCGCTTGGTAGTTCTACGGGTATTTTTTTTACCCGCGGTATTACTGGTAGTTTTACTGGTAGTAGGTACCACGGGCAACAAACGGAACCAAGTGGCTGTTATTATTTTGCCACGAGCTCCTTGCGTTGTTCTCGATGCGTGTCAAACATGTGTGGCGCTCGAATGTCATCGTCGGAGGGCGTTTCACCCATGTTTTCACACATCGCGACCGCCAATCATAATTTGTTCGACATACAGTCTGACACTAACCTGAAAATTTGAATTTCCGGGGCCACCCTGGCGCTTTTTGATAGGTCATAAAAAATATATGTCAATTGATTTGTGTATTGAAAAAAAGATTTCAAAGGACCATGCATTAATGACTTGTTGACACTTCGTGTGTTAAACATGGTATCATAAACATAATTATATTGATGCTGTTTTAGAAATTTATGCACCTTTTTGACAAGTATTGTTTACAACTTGTTTTAGGTGTTTACAATAAACGATATCATCGTCGACACAACATCATAAACAAACGTTTCTGAACTCTAAAACTCCTTAAATAATATGAATTTAATCCGTCGTTTAATTTCCGGTATAACTCGGTTTTAAACTTTTTACCAAATAAAAAATATGTTTCTGTATTTTATTGGTATAGGCCAGGCAACGAAAAGTTATAGAGGCAAATGCTTGGAACTCAATTTTAGACTTCGTAACTTCGTTAGGACTAGGAGGACTAGGAGGTGAACGTATCAAAAGTCCCCAAACAATGTTACGGAGTCTAAAATTGTGTTCCAAGCATTTCCCTCTAGGCTTTTTTTTGAGCATTCGTTGCCTGGCCGAGTATGAATATAGAGGATTTAATTCTAAAAAAATGAAACAACCAAAACTAACAACAACATAAAACATAGCACCAAAAAACTCTTCCTCAAACCTGTCAACCGGTAATGTACCCAATAGACTGCGGCATTGTCACGCTGTATGGCAATGCTTAGTTTTTACCTTGGCCAAGCCAAAGTAATAGCCAGCCATTGGATCACGGGAAGCGACAACTACACGTTTGCATATACTTCCTTGAAATGCCTGCCCACGCCCCGACGGTTTAATCCCCAAACGGCTCGAAAATATAGTTGCTATCGTCGCGTGCCTTTAGATTCCAAAACAGCTGGAACGCCGACGGCGACAAGAGTTGGTCTCCTTATCTCAATTAAATAGACGGCCCGCACTTCGTCTGCTGAACAGGCTATGATGCTTGAGGGTGTCAACCAGTGGCGTGCAGTGCTTCCCGAAGGCGGGCAGGCCAAGCAAAAAAAAAAAAACTCGCTACATCACAGCGTCGCTCTACTTAGGATGACCCTCAAAGTAGTCACATCTATTGATATATTCACTAACCCTCCCAGGCCCCCGCATCTGTCTTCTAGTCTTCTTCATCGTCTTTTTAGTAAGCGTATGAGAAACAACGCCATCTAGCTTAAATATAAGGAATTTCAATGGTATTCTGTCAATACAAGAACGAAGGATGTCGCTTCGTTACAAAAAAACCTAAAAAGTAAAACAGAGGGCGCTGTAAACAAAAAAAAATAGTTTAGTTTTCGTTCCGTACCCAATTTTGAGCGTCTGACCGGAATATTTGAAAAACAAACATTGAAAATAAGCCTGTAAAAACCAAAGTTATAAATACAAGAACTCACCACATTAATCAAGGTTCAAATCACGATTTTCTGACAATGCAAACAGAAGAAAGATTCATTTGAAATACCGAGTACGAGATGAATTTTGGGTTAATTCTCGTAATTCGGGTATCTACACATTTTCCTTTAGACACAACTTGAATCTTAACATCAAACAATCGTGAATACTTATTGTTTTTAACTTCTGACAAACACATTATCAGCGCAAACTTCACAACAGAACACCATTTTTAAGTAAATAAACAAATACAACAAATAATATTTACACTACTGTACGTTTCAAAACGAATTACAACCGTCAGATATTATAATAATCAAAACATTCAAGATCACGAAATAAATTTTGCTTGTCACATGAAACAAATATGGCTTCTAAGAAAAATACAATATACAATATACGTGTATATACACGAAAATACTTATCAGTGTGCTTAAATTTATCAATGGAAATTAGGCCGGCTGGGGCCTTGCCTAGACGGCCGGGAGCGAGCGTCGTAATATTATTACCAGTTACGTCACACGGCCGCGACAAGTTGCTTTAAGTATTATAACAGGCGTTTTATTTTTTTATTTTTGATTAATATAGTTATAATAAATGCATTTGTTGCGTTGTTGGTAGGAATGGTAGGGTAGGCTAGGCCTAATTGCCTCTATGGACGGCACGCCCCTGGTGTCAACAGCTCCCCGACAGTGACAGCGTTGAGGAGAACAACAAGGGACTCCTAACCGTAGAGGAGCAGCGAGGAGGATAATAGTGTCGTCTAACAGTGCCCATGTTCGACGAAGGTAGTGCATGAAGCCAAAGACCCGACTCCCACTCACCCACAGCCAGCAGGCGCGCACGCTCAGCAGTAGTGGCGATCGTGTTTAGTAAATTGTCCTGAACTAAGGAAAACAGAGAACTAAAGCAAGCGGGTTTCCAAACATCGATAGCCTCGGAGAAGCGGCAAAGTGATAATACAATGAATATCGGAGCCAGAAAGAAAGAATCGGTACTAGCACGATTTTCTTTATGCACATGCTCGGAATAAACATGCATACAAAAGTACCTTTTTCTCATCGCAGTTAGCATACGGCGGCATGCTCTGAAAATATGAAAAAAAAATGAAAATTAGAAGCAGACTAAAATAATATACCGACCGACAGGTGGACAGACGATCTCATTAAAGTGGCCGGAAGAAACTGGATAGTCATCACGACAACATCAAAGTGGCCAAAGGTCTAGAAGAAGAGAGAGAGAGAAGATAATAGCAAAACAATGTGAATGTCGATCTGATTAGACTCAAATTCGTTTAAAAGTCAGGATAAGTGCGCGTTCGTATCGTTTGAAGCAAGTCCAAGGGAGATTCCGTCAATCGACACGCACACACTGCCCTTGTTGTCTTTTGTCATGAGTGCCGTCTACTATGGCATGCTACGTTCATGGTATCTTCACCGTCGTTGTTGAATTACGCGAGTCGCTTGAACGCGTAGTTCATGGCTACGAGTTATAAGAGAGAGTAAGAGGTGTACTTAATAATACACCCACATTTCGCTAATTATGTTTAAGTCTGCCATGTTGTTATAGGAGGCGAGCGTATTGCCAGTCCAAAGTCTGTGGCTCCTAATGAAAAAACTTAATCACGCCGTGCCCAGTCTGAGAATCGAACCCAGGCTAGTCAACAAGAAATACAATAACATAATTAATATAAACTGCTCTTATTTTAATGGCCTATAATTTTGCTGATCACGAAAAATGCAAAATGGCGGTTTCATGAAAAATCACAATCAGGACACGCATGCTACATTTTTCTTACTAATTGAATTGAATTTGACCAAGCACCAAACATATTTTTTTATAACTAATGTAATTTTTGACTAGAAAGAAGACAAGAAATGACAAAAACACTGAGGGTGATTTTTCAGTCATTACATAACTTTTACCTGAAGAGTCAATGTTACGTTTTGACAGTGTCCATGTACAAAAATTGTCAAAATGACAAGCTTATTCATCGTATAAAAGTTAACTGGCGATTGAAAAACCGGCCCATATTCAAACAAACAAAAGGAACCGACTTCTGAAGCTAGTGTTATTTCTCACTTTTTGGTGTTTCTTTTTTTGAGGTCGGTTTAATTTTTTACAAAAAGTTTTTTACGACAGAAAGACGTATGTCGGGTCAGCTAGTTTTTTTAAAATAAAAATAGAGGAATTCATAAATATGTCGATTATTGCATTTTCTTTTACAAGTACTGTTTGCCTCCCAAAGAGGAAACTGTGAGAGCAAGTGGGCAGAAATCCACCACGCGGGTGCAGTGCATATGATGTCTACCAAACATCATATCTTAAAAATTTTGGTTTTATATCGAGAGATTAAAGCAATGGATTAAAGTTACGGCTAGATGCAGTGACAAAAATTGAAAAGAGTATGCTTAGATGGTTTGGTCATGTGGAGCGGATGAGTGAAAAGAGACTAACAAAAGGTATTTACAAGACAGATGTGGGTGACAACGCCGGGAGGGGACGCCGTAGAAGGACATACACTGGCCTTATTGGTGAGGTTTTTCAGAAAGGTCAGGTGCGTAGTACTCACAACCGGCGTGCGTTTGTGACCAGATGTATGAACGTGGACGAGGCGAAAGGAGTATGTAAGGATCGTAGCAGGTGGCGTTCTGTGATTTTTACCTAACCCCATGGGAACAAGGCGTATCGAGAGATATGAGAACAGGGTGGCAAGTTTCTCTTCTTCCAATAAAATGAAAACTAAGACCAAAGAGGTGTTGTGTTCTCTCATCAAGATTACCTACTGCAGCCCATAGCTGGACATAGGCCTTTCTAATTGCACGCCATCCAGCTCCATTCTCGGGAATTCTCATCCAGCTGATACCAGCCAGCCTGCTAAGATCGTCGCTCCATCTAGCCTAAGAGCGTCCCAAGTTACGCTTACCGATTCGTAGGCTCCACTCAAGAACACGTATACTGCATCGGTTTTTCAGTATGCTTATAGTGCAGCAGAGGGTTACAGAGTGGAGAAGAGATGGAGATATACTGGGTGTCTAGCTGCATCTCTCTCCCACTCTGGCTTAAGATTAAAACAATAATGCATTAAGACGTCATGGTAGACCACCAGTAGGTGCTGCCTGATCTCGAACCTCACCTTATTAGCAGGACTTTCCATGATATCGGCTAAGGACGTCCCGAAAGCTGACTCCGGAGCGAGACTATCAGTTGATTTCCATGGTGCCTTCTGATGCAATGGCGTCCCTGGCAACGCTGACTCGTGGCTGCAACGGCGCGCCTTCGATGACTGGAGAAGGTGGAAAGAAATAGCCATTCAGTGATGAATAACATTGCGTGAAGAATTGCCAAACTGGTCCCTTTCTCGTCGATCGCGGGACAGGTACCTTACCTGTCCCGCGATCGACGAGAAAGGGACCAGCTTTTGACTATTCCATGCCATATATGTATGTTAGTAAATAAGATACATACAGAGCGTAAAGGGGCAGCCCTCCGCAGACTGATGGGTTGAATACTAAGATGGCCGGTACAAGAAATTATTTCAGGAACGTTATGGGAATCGAAATAATTTGATTTATTTTTTTATACGCAATGTATCGTTACCATAGCAAAACCCACATAGCGAACGGCAAGCGCGACGACGCGATTGTTGTTTTTATTTTTAATTTTAGCCGTATTATTTACGTCAGTGCTGCATACAGAGAATGTAATTTTAATAAACGAATAGTAACTGAAAATACGATAAAAAATGCAAATTTTCCAAAGAAAATTCCGGTGGAATATGATTCAAAATAAGGAGCTGAATGCGCCCCATCAGTCTGCGGAGGGCTGTTTTCTACACCCTGTATTAATAGTTGATTGCAGACTGTTCAAACCTCCAGCGAGTACTAGTTTGTCGCAGCGACAAGAGAGTATTCGTTGAGTGACGCTTGCTTGGCGGACAGAACACTAGCAGAAATTGTCACTAAGTGCATCACACCAGCGAGAACTTGCCCGTCGCCGTCTCGGATTCGCTGCTCGGTGCTAACTTTGTTTTTAGTTTCTGGCTTTATACGCTACTCTCTAATCCAAGGGGGCGCTGAGCACACGGCACCGCTCGTCTGCGCGCTCAAGCATAGAAGCGGATTCCACGTCGCATTGCTTGTATAAAGCGGCGCTCATCGCGTCTCCGCGCGGCGAACTGCCCATACATCTGCTTCAGTGCTTCCGCACGACCGCGCGGACGAGCGATGCTGTGTGAGAACCGCCTAAGGCTCTTATGGAGTTTGACAGATATCGAGTTAGTTAAAGGCTAGGTTAATTAGTTCAGTTAGAAGTCAAGCCTGGTCTTCTAGCTCCTAGCCATGTTCTGGCGCAGCGGAAAAATTGACCTTTCTTACCCCTCCGCTGTTCTTTTTTGATTAATTTCGTTTATCCAAGTTAATTGAGTCGTTTTTCCGGGACTCATCGACCTTCATTACCTCGGCGCTTTTTTGGTTGTAGCCACTATTGATGCTGGCTGCAATGTTAAGGAAGAAAGTGGTGGGCTATTCCCAAATTATAAAAAAAAAATACCTGGTCTTCTCCTTCGTCAGATACGCTGAGCTCTGTCCTAGTGGTTGAAGTGGAGCTGTTAAGCTCGCCCCACGCGTTGTAGTTCGTCACCGTGGCTGTAGGAGGCTCTGAACTGGTGCCATCTGGGAACATGGTGATTTCGGAATAAGCTGTGTATTTTTGACAGATTAAGATTGTGAATGTTCTCAAGCAATCAAATCAATTGCAAAGTTTTACAAAAAAATCAATACAGAATCACAGGGGGCTATCGTGTAGGTCCTCACCGTACACGGTTGTTTCGGGAGGTTCCTGCACCGAATCGGGCGGGAGGAAACGCCCGGGTGCTACCATTGTTAGGATCGACCGGAGGACACGGTGGAGCACACGGTGGAGATCTGCCCCGCGTGGGCGGAGCACCGCCGTGTCCTCGTAGCGGCGATCGGCGGCGGTGACCTCTCGCTTCCGGCCTTGGTTCAATCCATGGTCCGGAGCGAGACGGAATGGGACGCCGTCACCTCCTTCTGCGAAGCAGTCATGCTAGCGAAGGAGGTGGCGGAACGTGAGAGGGAGAGAACCTCACGTCCCAGCAGCCGCGGGAGGCGCACCGGGCGTCGGGGGCCACGTGGTGGCCCCCGGCCACCGTAGGCGCGGGCCTGTGGACGGTGAGCTATGGGCTAGCTCGCCGTCCGTCCGTCTTATGACGACAGGCCGTGTCGACGGCGCGTTCGTGTTCCACGCGCGCCTCAAGGAGAGTCAGCAAACAGGGAGGGGTCCGTAAGGACCGACGCCTGCCAGGGTTGCGGGACTGTTCGAAAGAGATACCGCGGCCCTGGAACACAAAGGGCAAAGGAAGGAACATGGATGGGTTTTAGTCAGTAAAAGTCTGACACTCCCTCCTGCTCAGCCCAGAGCGGGAGGGGTTATTTGATGATTTCAAATCGGTAAAAAAAAAAAAAAAAAAAATGGGCTATCGCGTATAAACTCGCCGCTAGAGGCGCTAGTGTAGCGCGGGGGCACTGAAATGTCAGATTTCATAGATTGTTCGCGCGTTGCGTGCTGTACACGTATTTTTACAAATATTCACGATTGTGGTCTAGATTGAGCCATTCTTGATTAATTATGACTTGAAGATTTAAAGTAGCAACTTAGAATCTTAATTTTCAGTACTTGGAGATAAAATGATTTTTAAATGTTTCATGCTTGCTAATTTTAGGGAGAATATTGTAAATAAATGTATCTGAAGTTAACATTATGTTGTTATACGTAATAAAATAAACTTTTTATGAAGTTATTGGTACTTTAAAGTATAAAATAGAATTATTGACAGGACCTTAATCGACAGTGGCACCATCTGGTGAGCTCAAAAACGATAGGCCTCATTGCATGAGGTTTGATGTTGACATTTCTGGGTTAGGTTCGCTTTTCTACATAACTTGTATGTAATTTCTTTGTTTAGGAATAGATTGTATTTATTTATTTATTTAAACTTCATGTACAATAGTGGTACATAGGCGGACTTAATGCCATTAGGCATTCTCTACCAGTCAACCTTTGGGTTCAATACGAAAACGCTTTGGTAGGGTACAAAATAACTATCTAAAAAAAAAAAAAAATGTAAGCACTTATAATGATACTAATACACATAATACATACAAGATAAACTAATAAATATTACAACAAATACCAAAATATAAAACGAAAAAAACCTAATAATAATTACCGTGACTCGACTCCAAATTGAGAGATAAAGAATAAGAACAAGTCTGAACCAACTTCCCACATTATTAATTACCTACCTTTTTTACTACTTTTTTATACAGAAACCAAAAATACAACATTTAATAAAAATAAAAAAGCTACCTGTTATAACGGTTTAAAACTAAACTTAAACTGCAACTTACGGGATATCTTCCGTGATTGTTCATTATTTTGAGCTTCCGATACTTCGACTCTGTTGCAAGCGCCATGATCGCGGGTTGATCAAAATTATCGCGAGCTCAAAATTATGAACAATCACGGAAGATATTCCGTAAGTATTGGTTATAAAACTATCTTGCAAATAAAGCCAATTTCATAGCTACATAATCAGCCTATAATGTTCCCACTGCTGGGACACACGGCGACCTCTCTATGAGAGGGAGTGGGCTATAATCCACCACGCGGGCCCAGTGCAGGTTGGTAGACGTCACATGTCTTCGAATTTTTGGTGGTTCTAGGACATGCCGGTTTCCTCACGATGTTTTCCTTCACTGTTTTGAGAGCAGTGGTGATGAAATAAATTACACAAAGTAATGCACCTGCCTGGGTTCGAACCCACGACTTAAAGTTCGTAAGTCGGGGCCGCCACCTCTGGGCCACCGCTGCTCTCTTTTCATTTCATAGATATTAACAACATTTTTCTGTGTTTTATTTCAATTTAAAGTTCTCCGCCTCTAATAAAAACACCCCTTAGTAAAATCGGATATTTAGTCTGAACGGCCTAAAATGTACGGCCCGCGGGTCATTCGACCGTAACCAAAAATTGTCTACGTTCCAAAGGCCCGGTGATAAAAAATTGTAAACAAATTCAATGTCATAAACTACATCAGGTACAAAGCAAAGGTAATAAAGTTGTAATAAAAGATTTGAAATAAAAAAACGTCTTTTCGATAACTACATAGTTTCATCTTACAAAAAGTACTAGGCTGGCATGAATTCAAAGTAATTATTTAATTATTTTAACAGTTCTGGATCTTTATAACTACTTATTTAGGCCTTCTGGTATTTGTAAAGTATTTTTTTCGGAACACTAAAAAATACCCTACCTGCCTACTTACCTACCCTACCTACCTATTTCGTTTGAATAAACAACACCTTGAAATAAGTTAAGTAAAAAAAAAAAGAAACCTATGGATCGTAGACAATTTTTAGTTAGAGTGGAATGGCACGCGGGCCGTTCGTTTTGGGCCGTTCAGACTAAACACCCGTAAAATCTTACCTGCTCTGAGCCCTTCTCTAGCTGGTCTGCCACCATTGTCACTGTTCCTTCTAGAAGAATTCTCACTATGACTAGTTTTCAGCCTTTCGCTCTCATAACTTATAGTATCCAACGTGTTGGGCCCAACTTTGTTCTCAAACCTTTGGCCAACCTTTTTGGCCAATAATTCCAGGTTCTGGTCAATTTGGTCAATTCTTTTGGGAGCGCGGTTAATTAGGCGGGTTGAAACTTTTTTAATCGGTGCGTCCTCGAAGCGGCCATCGTCCATGGTTTGGTTCCTGAAATATAAAAAGCGCAGCGTTAAGGTGGAAGCGCAAGGGTAGCCCGCGAAATTCAAATTTTCTTACGTTTTTTTGCAATTTGCAGGTCAGTGTCAGGTTGTATGTTGATGAATATATGAATCGCGCCAGTAACTCGTATGGACTTACAGAATTAGAATCATTCAAATCATCAATACAACCCTCTAAGTTCATTTAACCCCATTGAATGACTTTTTCATGAAATAGTTACAGAATAGGGTTATGTACACAGCCTAACATGTAAAAAAAAGACATATGTTTCCGTAAGAACAATTTAATGAACTCATAAAGTTTAGTTTGCGATACAACTTCAAACTATTTTAAGACTTTATAAACGTCAACTAGTCATTCTGATATCTACTTTATTTTCTCAAAAACAAAGTTAAAATTCTTGTGAAACTGACATCATTGAATCGACCTTTTTGGATTAGTAGGCGAAACATCGCAAGAAAGAAAAATATCCGCCTGAAGCATTTTTAATTTTAATTCCTATCAAAATATTAAAACAAATGCATAGATAGTTTTGACATAAGTACATAAATCTTTTAAAATTAATTTAACTGTAAACGAAACATATTTTTTTTTTTATTTGTTTTTTTTTTTCGATTTTTTTTTGTACATAAATAAATTGTTTTGTTATTTGAGAAACAAGTCCGCAAAATTTTATTTATAAGGAAGGTTAAATATGCATTAAAAATTATAGATTAAAATAACCTAAAGTAACTAACTTATTAATAAAATTAAAAAATGATGTCAAAAAATAAATAAAATAATAAATAAATAAATATCCAACATTATGGCTTTCATCAGTAGACGTATAACGGTTATTATTTATTTACAGAACAACGTTCACGTGAATTTTATTTAGTTACAAGAATTTGTGTGGTATACAACTAAAAAACTAGACTACTGAAAAATCACGCTCTAATTGTGTTCGGGGTTTACAAGGTAAAATCGACTCCTCCTATTGTTGAAGTCGGTTAAAATGTAGCCTATGTTACCCGGGCCGTAATAACGAATCGATTGCCACAGGGGCGTGCCGTCCATAGAGGCAATTAGGCCTAGCCTACCCTACCATTCCTACCAACAACGCAACAAATGCATTTATTATAACTATATTAATCAAAAATAAAAAAATAAAACGCCTATTATAATACTTAAAGCAACTTGTCGCGGCCGTGTGACGTAACTGGTAATAATACTACGACGCTCGCTCCCGGCCGTCTAGGCAAGGCCCCAGCCGGCCTAATTTCCATTGATAAATTTAAGCACACTGATGCGTATTTTCGTGTATATGAACGGCACACATAGTAAATAGGGGCGTAAACTCCTGCGAGTGTAGCTACACTCAGCCAAATTAATTTAGCGGCTACTTAACGGCGTCACGCGGCTACCAGTTGAAAGGTCAAAAGCGCGCGCGTGGGAATTTCATACAGCTGTTGTGTTATTGTGATAAAATTAAATGAGTTTAAAAAAAGTTTCTTTGGGAAAGTTGTTTGTTATCATGAGTAGAATCACGTGTTTAAGTATCGGTCACTAATTACCAGTCACCCTATATACGGCACACATGCTAGATTAGATGCGTAAACTCCTGCGAGTGTAGCTGGCCAATGATTGGCTGCCCCACAAAGTATTATCCGGCTAAAACGGTATGCGGTGATGCAATTATATTTGGTAGTGTTTTTTTCATTGACAAAATAACAATTGTATTTTTCTTAGAAGCCATATTTGTTTCATGTGACAAGCAAAATTTATTTCGTGATCTTGAATGTTTTGATTATTATAATATCTGACGGTTGTTATTCGTTTTGAAACGTACAGTAGTGTAAATATTATTTGTTGTATTTGTTTATTTACTTAAAAATGGTGTTCTGTTGTGAAGTTTGCGCTGATAATGTGTTTGTCAGAAGTTAAAAACAATAAGTATTCACGATTGTTTGATGTTAAGATTCAAGTTGTGTCTAAAGGAAAATTTGTAGATACCCGAATTACGAGAATTAACCCAAAATTCATCTCGTACTCGGTATTTCAAATGAATCTTTCTTCTGTTTGCATTGTCAGAAAATCGTGATTTGAACCTTGATTAATGTGGTGAGTTCTTGTGTTTATAACTTTGGTTTTTACAGGCTTATTTTCAATGTTTGTTTTTCAAATATTCCGGTCAGACGCTCAAAATTGGGTACGGAACGAAAACTAAACTATTTTTTTTTGTTTACAGCGCCCTCTGTTTTACTTTTTAGGTTTTTTTGTAACGAAGCGACATCCTTCGTTCTTGTATTGACAGAATACCATTGAAATTCCTTATATTTAAGCTAGATGGCGTTGTTTCTCATACGCTTACTAAAAAGACGATGAAGAAGACTAGAAGACAGATGCGGGGGCCTGGGAGGGTTAGTGAATATAACAATAGATGTGACTACTTTGAGGGTAATCCTAAGTAGAGCGACGCTGTGATGTAGCGAGTTTTTTTTTTTTGCTTGGCCTGCCCGCCTTTGGGAAGCACTGCATGCCACTGGATTGCCACCTTATTCATTAAGATCCCATGAATAGTTTAGGCGCTACAGAGGAACATAGGTACTAAATACAAACATACATAGACTGCTAAAATCACAATCCTTCCTTTTAGTTTGGCCGTCGTTTAATAAAACATATAAATATAAAAAATATATATGAAAAAAAAAAATATATATATACATATAATAACGCCATCGCTTAAAAATAAAAAAACTCACTCAGGAGACCAACAAATACACACTTTGGTAGGTAATTATCGCAAGCGCGACTGCTGAGAATGAGGTCCTGGATTCGATTCCCGGGTCGAGCAAAGTGTTATTAAGATTTTCCTTTGGGAATTTATCAGTAGCAGCCACGGAGTCTGGATTCGGGACCGGTTGATGGCAATAGGCTCGCCCCCTATTACATGGGGCTTAAACAAAACTGGTGAAATGCGTATGTGCTATTAGGTACACCTCTGCCCAACCGTTCGGGGATTACAGGCGTGATCATATTTAATTCTGTAAATTGGTTTTTACAAAACACTTTTACACGTTTATTTTACAGACGGGTTAACTGACTACTCTGAGAAGGAACATCCGATACAAACTCAGAGGTCATAGTCTCTTCTGTAGTCCAGACATTGGTCAAGTCATATGAGGACTATGCAGATTAGTGTCTGAGATGGTCTCTTGAAGAAAGAACCACACAGATTTGAGTGGACCTGTCCAGCCAAGCATTTGTCAGTGATCGTGTAGCTCGACTTATAACTCAAGCAGGTCACCGACACGGCGAACAATACCAAAGAAAAGACATTTGGTGCTCATCATCATCATCATCAGCCCACAGTAGTCCACTGCTGGACATGGACCTCCTCAATCGCACGCCACTCAACTCGATTCTCAGCAACTCATGCAAATAATATTACTCTCATTTTACGAATTCATATTGATATGTAATCTTACACCACATCGCCTGCAATATTGTCTCTCCCGCTTCCTGTGAACCATCCAAAGGTTGTCTTGAAAAGATCGATTTTAGCGATAAGACCGCCCTTTGTGTCATCCTATGTGAAATGTGTTCTTTCAAGAATGTTACTTGTATGGTGTCCATAATAGAGAATATTCCATTCTTTTACGATTTCAGTTACATATGTACATTCCTTAACAACATAAGTTTACACTATCACGTCATCACGCCACGGTTGTATAATCCCGCGGGCCTGTGGACGGTGAGCTATGGGCTAGCTCGCCGTCCGTCCGTCTTATGACGACAGGCCGTGTCGACGGCGCGTTCGTGTTCCACGCGCGCCTCAAAGAGATGTCAGCAAATAGGAAGGGGTCCGTAAGGGCCGACGCCTGCCAGGGTTGCGGGACTGTTCGAAAGAGATACCGCGGCCCTGGAACACAAAGGGCAAAGGAAGGAACATGGATGGGTTTTAGTCAGTACAAGTCTGACACTCCCTCCTGCTCAGCCCAGAGCGGGAGGGGTCATTTGATGATTTCCCATCGATAAAAAAAAAAAAAAAAAAAAAAAAACGGTTGTATAATCCCAGAGGGTTAAACAGATGTGTACCTCTAATAGCAGACACACATTTTGCCAGTTATGTTAAACGGGGTCAGCATATTGCTGCTGCGAAACAGCAAGGCCCAGCTACGGGCACGTGTGACAAGGATGGTTTTGTGGGTGGAGAGGAAATAGAGGAAGAATCCCCTAGTCGGAACCAGTGCGGGACCGCACTGGCAGGACCCAATGTGCTGCGTCCGGCAATACCAACGACGCAGCTTTATGTGTCCCGGCTACATCACACCACGAAGGTTGAGGAGATCGTGGAGTATGTCCGGGTGAAGACCAGCTGGACCTTGAAGGTTGAGAAGTTGGAGTCGCGCCACAACACGAATTTCAAGTCGTTCGTGGTGCGAGTTCCGACTCATCATGTTGAGACCTTCCTCAAGGAAGAGTTTTGGCCGAAAAGTGTCACGTATCGACGTTTTCGGAGAGGGTTCGCGACACCATGCAGCGCAATACGACGCCGTCACTTCGTGTACAATAGTTATATATTCTGTTTTTTAGGGTTCCGTAGCAGAATGGCAAAAAACGGAACCCTTATTGATTCGCCATGTCTGTCTGTCGGTCCGTGTATGTCACAGCCACTTTATTCCGAAACTATTAGGACTACACAGATGAAACTTAGTAGGTAGATGTACTCTGTAAACCGCTTTACGATTTCTAACCAAAAAAAAAAAAAAGATTATGGGTTCCCCTTAAATGGAACTGAAACTAAAAAATCTGTTTTTCATCAAACCTATACGTGCGTCTATACATAGGTCTTAAAAATGGCATTGAGGGTTCTAAAACCATTTTTCTCAAAGTCAATCGTTTGAGAGATAGACACTTCCAAAGTGGCAAAATGTTTGTCCGTCCGTTGTCTAATTTTTAAAGTAAGATGAGGAAAATTCTGAAAAAATGTAGGATTGCAGAACGTATATAAAACTTTCAACCAAATTTGGTTTGAATAAGATATGATGTTTAGTTTTTGAGATATGGGACTTTTTCATCAAACTGCAGCAGTAACTTTATTTTTCATTAACATACTATGAAAAACAAATTTAGTTTTGCTGTTGAATGTAAAACAATACAACGTAAGAATGAGCCTTCAAAATATTTTTATTATATTGTTTGGTATTATGGAACCCTGTGTGCGTGTGAGTACGACTCGCACTTGGCTGGTTTTATTATTAAACGAGAATATCAGTTCACCAACTTTTCAATTCAAAACCAAGGAAACAATAAAACGAACCAGTAGTATGTCATTCATACATAAATGTTGCCATAGAGTAAGAAATTAGAAGCGATACTCATGGAAATTGTATAATTGTACTTTCAACCTTAACCGTTGCACCTATACGGAAATGGTATACAATCTAAAAAAAAAAAACGCGTTTATTTATTTATTTATGTACACACAAAATACTTAACAGGACATTACGACAGGACATTACGACAGGACATTATTTGTTGTATGGGAGCCCCCCTTAAATGTTTATTTAATCTGTTTGTTAATATAAATATTTGTTGTTACAGCGGCAACAGATATACATCATCTGTGAAAATTTCAATTGTCTAGCTATCACGGTTCATGAGATACAGCCTGGTGACAGACAGCCAGACAGACAGACGGACAGTGGAGTCTTAGTAATAGGGTTAGTATTTTTACCCCTTGGGTACGAAAACCTGAAAATTATCGCAATGACGAGGTGAACACCCTAAACACCCTAATTATGGGTATTTTGACACCCATTATACCTACCAATCAAAACTGTCGCTTCTCTATCCATATTCTTTGTCCATATTAAATGTTTAAACGTTCGCTAAGGTTACTGTCGATCGATACCTCGTCAATAATTCACTCGGACGAGCGTGTGACCAGACCAACTGTCCCTCAGTGTTTACGTACCAAACCGGGGGTGGGCAGATTTCCACGTACATTGTTTATTTTTAAATCCAAATCGTGACTTCCAAGGTTGAGTTTAACGACAGAGGATTGTGACATGAATATGTAGACCGGTATTTTGCATTTTTAATGATGAATTGCTTTCTTGTGTAAGGACAGATGGTACTTACTTGATAGAATGAAACATACTTCAACGTACTGCGTACGTTCAACTTACTTCGTACTTGAATGGTACTTACTTCACTACATAGTATAAAACAAAGTCGCTTCCCGCTGTCTGTCTCTATGTATGCTAAGATCTTTAAAACTACGCAACGGATTTTGATACGGTTTTTTTTTTAATGATTCAAGAGGAAGGTTTTAAATAACATTGCACCCGTGCAAAGCCGGGGCGGGTCACTAGTTTAAAAATATAATGATCCCACATAATTTTCAAAGAATACGTGGTCAAAAACTTGTAAATATAATAAACGTAGTATCGGTCATATCTTTTGATCGCGTTGACTTACAAGTTTGGTGTTTTACTGCTCCAAGGGCTAGCAGACTTGAGTATATGATATTGATATTCAGCTTGATACCTCCACGCGTATCTTAGAAATAGGGTCTTGACAAACGAGCAGACAGACAGACAGAGGGACAAAAAAGTGATCCTTACCATCCGTTTTTCCGACAAAGGTACGGAACCTTTTCTCTCAAAAGCGAATATTTAAATATAATATTTATATATTTGTTTATATTATTTTAGCGTACTGATGAGCAATCGTTGAAGGGTTATTCGTAACAGGAATTTTCGCACAAACGTTACATCGCACCAATAAAGCATCGATGAAATAAAACATCGTACAACTGAATTATCGAGATCAGCTCACAATTGCCTGTAAGACGCTCCGTGGCTCTATTGACGCTCCTGATCTTTTTAATTTGCTGGCGCGCTTCTTTGTTCCGGACAATTACTGCCGGGGCAGAAAGCACAGGCTGTTTGCCGTGCCTCCATGTCACACTGTTGCACGTGCTAAGTCGCCAACTCCTCGCACTCTGGCCGCGCTTAATGATCTCTTGGGTTCTAATCCAACAGACGATCTGTTTGCGGATGGATGGACGAAGATTTTATTGGCATGTCAGAAGTATTGTGAAAGGAATTTATGAAAGTGTGAACCTTTACTTTGTTATTTTGTTTATTTTAATTGTATGTATAACTGTTTTAGTTCTTTTTTAGTTACTATAATTGGTTTAACAGCCGTTGTAATTAAATAAAAATAAATAAATAATAAATAAATCGACACACCGTGTTCGATATAATAAAAATCGAATCATCAACTTTCGAAAACAAGTAGGGAACTCATTTTTACAGGTACATTATACAGGTATATATATTACAGGTATATTATATAATGGTCGGATAAGTCAGAATATACTCCGTTAGGCTTTTACATCATGTGGACAGCAGATGGGTTTCGTGCAATGAAAACGCACTGGGTGTTTTTAGCAAACTAACAAATTACTTGAAATAACAATTTATCACAATAACACGGGGCACAATGAATCAGGTACAGTTCCGGGACGTCTGAACTCCGCTGCGATCAGACACTCAATCTCGTTCTCGCCGCGAGCTGCAAACACCAAGACTCTGTAGAAGCACGCTGTGTTGTGGGTAGACTGGTAAGTAGATCACGTGATGTCACCAGTGCACACTGGCGCGCTTGCTGATTAATTTTATGTCCGTACTAACGACCGGATCTGACATACTCATATTTAGATTATGACATTCATACTATACATGTTATCCTCTTCCTGTTCTCACACACTACTGTCTACATTTTTGTTTCCCCTCGCAGGCCTGCTTGTAGGTTGACAGGAGAGCGCAGTTGGTAAACATTTGTGAAATGTATTGAAAAAATAAGATGGCTGCGGTAGTTCTGATTTCGCCCGCGCAACAAGTGTGGTTATTATGTTTTTCAAGCCTTATTATAAAAATATGCTGTGTAATTACCTTTTATCTTAATTTTACTGAGACCTATCTTTTGAGAGTATTTTTACGAATGGACGCAACTGAGTGTGGTCCCCAGATTGCGTGGCCAGCTGCCTTGTTCTTTATCTATATACTAATATTGTGGAGAAGTAAAGTTTGTGAGGTTGTAGGGGGTAATCTCTGGATCTACTGAACCGATTTTGAAAATTCTTTCACTAATAGGAAGCTACATTATCCCCAAGTGTCATAGGCTATATTTACAAGGTGCCCGTGAGATAATTTCCGACCAAAACGCGAGCGAAGCCATGGGCAACAGCTAGTTTTGAAATAAGTAATAAGCCTTCGATCGTACTCTGTTATGTTATGATGTTTCCTTATGTTCCCTCTTGTGTGTACATAAATGATAAAATACATGAAACTATCGTGACGACACTAGAATATTCTAGTACCAGACCAAAAAAATCGAAGTTATTACATCTGACATTTACCAACGCGCATTGGGCCCGCGTGTTTGATGACGGCCCTCCCCGCCCACATAGAGGACGGCTTGGGTCTCAGACGAACATTATTGGCTGATTCTGCTTATTTATTAATTGTTATCCTACTCCACCGCAATTCTTTTCTGATTAATTTCGTTGCGGGAACCAAGACAGTTAAATTGTTTCTCTGGGCCTTCGTCAAGCTTCATTGTCTCGGCGCTTTTCTGGTGGTCGCCACTGTTGATTCTAGCTTTCAGGAATTACAGTGGTTTGAGAATAAGGTGGCGGGTTTGTCCCAAAAAAAATTGTTATCAATTAGAATCATCATCATCTGCGTAGCCTCATAAGTTTGGGTTGGCTTCCTGTCTAACCGAATGCAGCTGAACACCAGTATTTTACGTGGAGCGAGTGCCTATTAGACCTCCAAAACCCATTTACTGGGAGCGTAACTTGGTAAGACTGGTTGTCAGACTTTCGGGCCACTGACTAACTATCACGACTGTCAAAGATTTACAAATGACAGCAGAGACCAACGGCTTACCTTGCATTCCGAGGCACGGAGGGAACTCGGTATGTGATGGAAGATCACCCATCCACGGATCAACCTCGGCCAGCGTTGCTGAACCTTGAAGCTCGACCCGTGTGGCTGTTATTATTTTTCGTAGAGCGCCCCCCCTTACGACCTCATCTCATCTTACTACGTTTGTGAGGATGGATGAATGGATGGATGTTACGCGCAAAGTGAAGCTCGGGAAACGTGTTATTGGATTTTTCCTTCGGGAGTGTCCCAGTAGCAGCAACGGACTCTGGATTTGTGCCCAGTTGATGGCAATAGGCTCGCCCCCTATTACATGGGACTTATACATAACTGGTGAGATGTGGGTGTACTATTAGGTACATCTCTGCCTAACCCGTGTATGTATATTTTTTATCCCGCTAATGCGACCCTGTGGAACAATTACTGAACTCCATGCGGGTGAAGCCGCAGACATAAGCGTCTAATCTAAACTTACACTTACACGTGATTTGTAATTATTGTGAGCTCCCGATATTTCGAGGCTGTTTCAAGCGCCATGATCGCGGGTTGACTGGAGAATGCGGGTGGATGGTAAATAAATTGTTAGGTGCAGATCTGTCTACCCTCTTTCATAGTATTTTGCTACGCGCACTACTGAAAGTCGACACTAAGTGGCAGTGGGGCCAGCGGGAAAAAAATTGCAGACTTCCCGTTGACCCCACCGGTAGGGCAGGGAAACGACCTTTTTGGGACTTTCCCATTAACCCCACCAGTTGGGCCATGCCAGTGGGGTCAACGGGAAAATATCGTCACGGGACGTCCCGTAAGTAACAGAGTTTTAAACCGTGAATGCTTATAACAGTGATTGAAGTCTAATCTAATAATTAAAATCACCACGCTTTATTAAATCTAGTAAAATGAACAGCGTATTTCACTAAACGTCAAAGTGTTATGACAGATTGCACACTGATGACCTATTTATCTATTTATAGAGAGATAAAAGGTCATTCTGTGTTCCATCTAAAGTCTCATGCAACGCATTCACGTGTAAAAGAGAACTACGGAATTAATATACTAGTAATCACGAAGATAACATAAGAAATGTGTACATAAGAGGAAGTCTCCCATACTTAATGATAATATTGTAATTAATACAAAATTATTTGAAAAGAGTAACCATGGAGTTTCTTGCCGGTTCTTCTCCAACCCGAACCGTGCACCTTTTTGTCGACGTTTTATAAGTGCCCATCTAGGCCTATGTGAAATAAAAATATTTTGATTTTGATTGATTTTGAGTCTGAAAGTGGCGCCGGTGAAGTTGTGTGGTAATCGGTTGTCGTGGTATGGACATGTGATGCGGAGGAATGAGGAGAATGTCATGTGGAAAGTTTTGAGTATGAATGTGGATGGGTATAAGAGTAGAGGAAGACCAAAGAAACGATGGATGGACTGTGTGAAGGATGATATGGCTAGAAAGGAGGTGACTGCTGAGATGACTGGCAGAGGATAGCTTATGTTATATAGGTCTAACATAGACTACTTTGTAAAAATAATTACGGTTCCGTGAAAATAAATTAAATCCCTTGAAATTGTTAACAAAATCTGATTCAAAGCAAAGTAATACTTTCACACGAACGAAGGTCGCCGGCAGCAGCTAATCTATACTAATATTATAAAGAGGTAATATTGGAAAGTTTGTATGTAGGGGGTTAATCTCTTGATCTACTGAACCGATTTTGAAAATTCTTTCACTAATAGGAAGCTACATTATCCCGGAGTGCCATAGGCTATATTTACAACGTGCCCGTGGGATAATTTCCGACCAAAACGCGAGCGAAGCCACGGGAAACAGCTAGTCTTCAATAAAAACGTGCTATATCAGCCACTCACTATTGCGTCTTGACAAGAACCTCTTTTGTTTTTAAAACAACAAAGGCGCTATTGAATAACACTTTCATGCTTAGTATACAGAATCATCACGAAGCCGTCAACCAAGCATTATGTACATCAAACTAAGTAACTTTACGCAAAAATTATTGCTGCGAAACGACTTATTTTTTGGGGCGAGAAATCACGGTTTACGGTAGGCCTCAATGCAACGCACTCAAAACATTGTGCTGATGGATGGATTAAATAGTGCGGGGGTCGTGGAGATGTATAGAATAAAGTTCTTACAATAAAAATATGTAGACCAAAACCTATTTTTGAAAAAGTTGGAACTTTGACCCCCAATATCTCCGTAACCAGAAGGTTCCCAGGTATGGTCTAATACAAAAAACGGGGAGAACAAGTGCCTTTCGGCTTCGTTAAGGGTCTTGTTACACCCTTTAAGTAATCATCAACTGCCTCCCAGCTATGCATTTCCCAGCTATGTTGGGGTCAGCTTGCAGTCTAATCAGATCCAGCTGAATACCATCAGTATTTAACATGGAGCGACAGCGACTGCCTATCTGACCTCCACAAATGAAGATGTAAATGGTTTAGAAAAAACTAAAACTACATATAATTTTTAGCGCAATTTTCCGGCCGACGTTATTATAACTAGTTTTTTTTTTATAATGTGGTGACTACATACCTTCATTTTAGAGAATAAATAACCGCTATCTGAGTTGAACCGGTTTTGATTAAAGAATCTAAATGAAGAATTATCTGCCATAATATTGGTTATTGTTGGTGGAGAGGAGTTCGTGGTTAAATAATGACAACCGCTGGGGGTCGATCTTAAGGTTAAGCCGCGCTTGCCTAGGTTGGTCCGTGGATGGGTGACCACCCATTACATACCGAGTTTCCTCCGTGCCTCGGAAAGCACGTAAAGCCGTTGGTCCCGGCTGTCATTTGTAGATCTTTGACAGTCGTTACAGATAGTCAGTGGCCTGAAATTCTGACATTCAGTCTTACCAAGGGTCATCGTATTACCCAGTACTAACTTGGTTATGGACCTAACATAGTTGGGAAAAAGCTGAGCAGATGGTGATGATGTAAGCAGAAATTACAGAACGCTACCCAAAACATACACCTTTTTCTTCGCTCCTATTCATACATCTGTAGGGCTATCGCGTATCTCTGTTGACAGTTCATAGTGATGATCACTTGGCGAGTTTTGATATACGATGACCGTTCTTGTTGGTTTCAACTGACGCTACCCGTGCAAAACTGTCATTATATATCAAAACTCGCCAAGTGATGATCACTATGAACTGTCAACAGAGATACGCAATAGCTATACTGGTCATACTCACACGCCGGTGACGGGTACTACGCCCCTGACCTTCCCATAGAACATCTCCAGCGGCCTATCGTATTTATTATAGCTGAATCCCCATTACAAAAGATACTTGTCCAACCAGTTATTTCAAACAATGAGGAAAATCGTCAACAAATTAGTCGTAGATTAATAAAATATGATTATAATTTCGAATAGGTACCTGCTTCATGTAATTTCAAGGTCACTCCATATATACTAGAGTCCTAGTACCAAATATCAACATTCAGAGAAAAGTCTAAAGTAAAGATAAAAGGGGATGATTATATTTACTTACTGACTAGATAATAAAAAAATCGGCCAAGCTCGAGTCGGACTCGCGCATCAAGGGTTCCGTACTATCGCTGTAGAGTTTATTATTTGTTGATATAATAATAATAATGTAATAATATTAGTAATGATAATCGATGTTACCATCCCGCATGACGAGAACCTCGTGAAAGCTGAGAAGGAGAAACAAATAAAATATCTCGACTTGGCACACGAGGTTGTCGACATGTGGAATGTGAACTCGGCTATCATTGTGCCGATTGTCGTGACGGTCAATGGCCTTACAGCCAAAAGCCTCGACGAACATCTCTCGAGACTCTCCTTAGGCGGTTGGATCAAGGGCCTGATTCAGAAGGCAGTACTCCTCGATACGGCTCGCATTGTGAGGAGGTTCCTGTCTCTACAGCCCTAACCACCGGTAGCTTGCACCCTGCTCCCGACTCCGGCGGACTACTATTTTTTAAATTTTGAAATGTTTTTTTTTTTTGTATTAATTTCTATAGGAACATTTAAAAATGTAAATCATATGTGTAAAGATGAATAAAGAGAATAATAATAAAGCTTTATTTAATTCCGTACAAATTACAATCTAATGCTTAAAAACTAGAAAAAAGAGTAAAAAGATAATTAAGTATAACAAAGTTTAAAAGTTGAAGTATTTTTTTTTCAATACGGTTTACAAATTATTATGTTGTTTGTACGGACCCCCTTCGGGTAAAAGCCTCCTCCAAGGAATGCCAGTAATCTTTGTTGCTGGCTAAGTTTAGCCAGCTTTGACCTACCATCTCCATTATCTCATCCACCCATCTAGCGGTAGACCTGCCTCTGCTTCGAGTGCCTCGTGGACCAGTCCATTTTAGCACTCTCGCCGTCCATCTATCGTCTTTAAGCCTGGCCTCGTGGCCTGCCGACTTCCCTTTTTTTTTGTAGTGATAGGGTTAGGGCATATGTAACTTTGGTTTTACCGAAATACTGCCATGCCTCACCACCCACCACCTTGTTGATGTAGCGGCAACAGAAATACACGTTCTGTGAAAATTTCAACTGTCTACCTATTGTGGATCATGAGATACAGCCCGCTGACAGACAGACGGACGGACAGCGGAGGCTTTGTAATTGGGTCGCGTTGGTTACCCTTCGGGTACGGAACCTTATAAATGCTTTATTAATATACTAGCTTATGCCTGCGGCTTCGATCACGTTGAGATCGGAATTTTATCTCAATATACGTCGTGATGGCCCAGAGGTTAAGACCTCGCATCTTGTGCACGTGGTTGTTCAAATCCGGGCAACTACTAATGTGAGTTTTTCAATTCATATGTACTTTCTAAGTTTACAAGACAAAACTTCATTGAGACACCATCACTTCATCGGTAAAGGAAAACATCGTGAGGAATTCTAGAATTATTAAGTAATAGGTTTGAAAGTACCCTTATCGAAGCCGAAAGGCACTTGTTCTCCCCGTCATTGCGATATTTTTTTGTTTAAGACCATACCTGGGAGCCTTCTAGCTACGGAGATATTGAAGGTCAAAGTTCCAACTTTATTTTAAATACCTCCCTGACCCGCACAATGTTTTGAGTGCGTTATATTGAGTCCTAAAGTATTTTAAAACGTGATTATTCAAAAATAAAAGTAGTTTCTCAGCAATATTTTTTACGTAAAGTTACTTAGTCTGATGTACAGAATGCTTGGTTGACGGCTTCGTGAAGGCTTCGTTCGTTTATACCTTGTATGTAATATATGTCGGAGACGGTCATTGGTACGGGCTTAAAATGAATCGCAAGTACGCGGTGGTGACATCACACGACCTACTTGCAAGTCTACCCACACCACAGCGTTCATTCTACAGAGCCCTGATGTTGACAACTCGATGCCAGAATGACCGTCAGTGTCTGATCGCGGCGGAGTTGAGACATCTTGGAACTGTACCCGATGAATTCTGCCCCGTGTTAATTTGTAATCTCAAGTTATTCGTTAGCTTTGCTAGAAACATTGCATCGCTCTTAGTGTCTTTTCATAGCACAAAGCCCGTCGTCTGCCCACACGATGTAGAAGCCTAGCGGAGTAAATCCTGACATATCCGACATACACATAAAACTGAAATTACCAACTCGTCTTCAGCAAGCGTGGTGATCAAAGTTCGTGCCTTCTCTGTATGAGTAGAAACCTTTGCCCAGCTCTGGGATAGTCATAAGCCGGTATTATAATATACTGCCTCGTTGGTCTAGTGGTCGCAAGCACGACTGCCGAGCATGGGGTGTTTGGTTCGGTTCCCGAGTCGGGCAAAGTGTAATTAGGTTTTTCCATCAGGAATTTCTCAGTAGCAGCCACGGAGTCTGGATTTGTCCCCGGATTGCAATAGGCTCGCCCCCTTTACATAACTGGCGAAATGAGGGTACACCTAAGTATCATAATAGGCCTATACCTCTGCTTAACCATTCGGGGGTTACAAGGCGTTATGTTATGATGCAATGTTATATTGTTATGTATGTATCTAAAGAAAAAGATAATACAATATTAAAATCAAAGATTCTCTGATTTAAAATGCATAAGAGATAGTCGATCATGGCGATTCCTCCTTGAAATTACTTGGCTTGCAAGTTAATTCTATGTGTTTAAGCATGTTGTACCTACATGCATAGTGGCATACGTCAAATACAGTGTTTAATTCATGGTCATTTTAAAAGTTTATTTTTGAATTTTCCAGGGCTAAATTAATTAGATAGGATTACATTTATTTTTTAATTTCTATAGAGGGGTATCGTGGCTAAGTGTAACAGTTAAATAATAATATGTCAATCAATCAAGGTTAAGCTACGGTGGCCGAGGACGCTCCGTGATGGGTGATCAAAGTAAAGAGAGGGCCTATGTACCTGGGCAAGCACGATAAACCGTTGTATGTCATTCGTAGTTACAAGGTATTTGAACGGTCCCTCCGCGAAGACGTCAACCAAGCATTCTGAACGTCAAACTAAGTACGTACAAATTATTGCTGGGAAACGAATTTTTTTTTTGGGGTAAATAATCAAGTTTTACGTTGTTATTCATTGTAACGCACTCAAAACATTGAGCTGATTTTATGCATTGTGTCCGTGGATGGGTTATCATCCATTATTTATCTCTATCCGTGCCTCGGAACGCAGTCCCGGCTGTCATTTGTAGATCTTTGACAGTCGTTACAGGTAGTCAGTGGCCCGAAAATCTAACCACCAGTCTCACCAAGGGGTATCGTATTACACAGTATTATCTGGGTTGTGGAGGTCAGATAGCCAGTCGCTCCATGTAAACGATTGGTATTCAGCTGCATCCGGTTAGACTGGAAGCGGACTACAACACATGCTACAACCGATTTATGTTACATCAACTTTAAAAAAAAAAATCAATTTTAGTTATTGCACATTAAGTCGATTTCAGAATGGCTACTAGTATCATAGAGCAAGCCATAAACATAACATGAACCACTGGAGACATATTTCATCTAAAATTACATATTTGTGTACAAGTTAGTAAGCGAACTGCGAACAGAGAATACTATGTATTTCATAATTCAATAATAAAGCGAAAACCATCTTTAAAATCATGAGGTCAGTATATGCACAAAATCAAGGGAAAAGTGTGTAAAAATTACCACTCTTTTGTATTGAAAATTGTATTTTCACGAAGCTGTCGCGGTATTTAATATTAAAATTAACACAAACACGCAAAATAGTGTCGTTAACTTTATATTTTATTATCTTTTACCTGCGGCTTCGCCCGAATTATCCTATGAGAGTGTCCTACCATGGAAATAAATCCTAAGTTGTACCATGGTACCTACCCAGGTCATGGTCTACTCTTGTGTTTTTCATTGAAATCCATTCAGCCGTTGAGGCGACAAAGTGGATCAATCATACAGACATATAATAAATATACTTTAGCATCCTCCTGACTAATATCATTAATGCGAAAGAAAGTTTGATACCTTTTCGCGCCTAAACCACTGAACCGATCATCCTGAAATTGTGCATATACGTTGCCAGGTGTACAGAAACAGACATAAGGTACCTTTCATCCGAAAAAAAAAGTTCCGTTCCCGAGCAAACAACAATAACGTTCTTATGATAATATATCACGTGTCTTACAGTACAACCCGAATTGATTGTCAAATTCTAAATTAACGCGAGTGAAGCCGCGGGCAAAAGCTACTCCGCGCCGTGGAGGTCGGCTATTATCCCATGGGAGCGTTCTACCATGCTAAAAGTATCCTGTGTTACCTACCCAGGTCTTGGTCACTGGTCAGACTCCCTTTTACATTTATAATATTGGTATGGATGGTAAATAAGCCAACGGTCACACTAGTCAAAAACTATTTGCTCCTGAAAATAAAAACTTTTTTGCAAAAAATAAAACCGACTTCAGCGTTAGCTTCAGAAGTCGGTGACTTTTGTTTGTTCGATTGAATATTTTTGCCACCGACTTCTGAAGCTAAAGTTATTTTTCCACGTTTTTTTTGTTTTTGAAGTCGGTTTTATTTTTTGCAAAAACGTTTTTTATTTTTCCGTTTTTAGTTTCAATATTCTACACAAATATTTGCTATACATTTATTTTACATTGTTAACAACTCCTTTCATGGTAATAGGCATATCCCCAATTAAATGTAACTTATATAACCGCGAAACAATATTCTACCAAACAAAAAAATAATCATTGAAATCGGTTCACAATTGGTAATACACACAAAAAAAAAATTCTGACGATTTGATAACCTCCTCCTTTTGGAAGTCGGTTGAAAACGATCGCAACTCTTAGGTAAGAAATTTTCTTTAATAGTATGGGCACCACAATACTAAGAACCCAATACATAGGTTATCGTGGTCTGGACATGTGATGCGGAGGAATGTGGAAAATGTGGATGGGTATAAGAGTAGAGGAAGACCAAAGAAACGATGGATGGACTGTGTGAAGGATTATATGGCTAGAAAGGAGGTGTCTGCTGAGATGACGAGTAATAGAGAAGCATGGAAGAAGAAGACATGCTGCGCCGACCACGAATAAGTTGGGATATGGGCAGGAGAATGATGCTGTTGAATACCATGAATCCAAAAACATAATTATTACCATCGTCCCAGAGGAAGGACTTTTAAAACTTGCAACGTGTACTAACTTTCATTATTTGCATTAAAACAAATACTGAATTAATCTAAAATGATGAGTCTCAATGGAGTAACTGATTGGGTAAGAAGTAGTGCCAATATGTCACAGTGTTACTGTATGAGAATATTTTGTTCACAACGAGTCACACTCTTTACTTGGGCGTGTGATCCGTTGGGAATAAACACAAAAAATTGTTATATCGAGTAACAGTGTGACTGGTTGAGATTTATATTCACAATTTTTCCCAACGAGTCACAGTGTGACATGTTACACTGTGACTCGTTGGGAACAAACGTACCTAATGGATGTAAAAATAACCTTAACGAAGCCGAAAGGTAGGTACTTGTCGTCTCCTGTCATTGTGATTTTTAGGGTCCCGTATCCAAGGGGTAAAAACGGAACCCCATTACTAAGACTCCACTGTCCGTCTGTCTGTCTGGCTGTCTGTCACCAGGCTGTATCTCATGAACCGTGATAGCTAGACAGTTGAAATTTTCATAGATGTTGTATTTCTGTTGCCGCTTTAACAACAAATACAACAGAATAAAATAAATATTTAAGGGGGCTCCCATACAACAAACGTATTTTTTTTTGGTACAAAACCTGTGTGCGCTTGTCCGACTAGCACTTTTTTTTTGTTGCGGAGCGTCAACCAACCTCTTTTCACAAGTTTTTTTTTTTAATTGCAATGTTTTAATGTTATACCTTTACTTTAAATACCTCCTTGACCCCTGCACTATTCAATGCATCCATCAGCACAATGTTTTGATTGCGTTCTACCGTAAAACGTAATTTTTTACACCAAAAATAAAGTCGTTTCCCAGCAATAATTTTTGCGTAAAGTTTCTAAGTTTGATGTACAGAATGCTTGGTTGACGGCTTCGTGAGGGGTCAGTGTACACCTTGTATTAGTGTACGTGACTGTACACTTCTCTGTAACCCTACGGGAAATGTAGGAGGACTAATAAGTTTTGTTATAATACCGTAAAGAATTCTTGCATTTCCACACGTTAAAAACTTTGAAAAACATTTTTTTTTTCAACTAGTTCCCGGCTGGTGGGTATTGCATAATCAGCCTATAATTTCCCACTGCTGGGACTGGGACACACGGCCTCCTTTCTATGAGAGGGAATGGGCTATAATCCACCACGCGGGCCCAGTACGGGTTACTAGATGTCACATGTCTTCGATTTTTTGGTTCTAGGACATGCCGGTTTCCTCACGATGTTTTCCTTCACCGTTTTATGAGGGTACACTGTCAGTGTGTTATTTTGGGAGATGTCGGTCGTTGAGGAAACCCTCACGATGTTTACCTTCAACGTTTTTGAGAGCAGCGGTGATGGAATAAATTACACAAAGTAATGCGCCTGCCGGGTTTCGAACCACTCCACCACTGGGCCACCGCTGCTCCCTCGATGGGTATTGGCTTGAATCCTACTGCATGAGGCATAGACATAACTGACGAAATGTAGGATTCAGTACTTTCAACAAGGTGGAAGGGACACCGTTGGGGACACCGACGCGGAAATGGTTAATAAATAAATATCGCTGGACATTACACACAGCGCCATCTAGGTGCCACACTAAGCAACGAGGCTTGTGTCGTGGACACCAGATAGTTGATAGATACATAGATACTTTTTGTTTGTAAATACATACTTATTATACATAGAAACATCCATGACTCGGAAACAAATGTCCATGCTCATCACACAAACATTTGCTCCTACCGGGATTCGAACCCGGGACCCTAAGAACGTAAGGCAGCCTCACTACCGCTGCGCCATTCGGGTCGTCAAACCACGTATTCAGTACCTACATCATTCTGAACCCATGTACGCATAGAAATTTTTCATCGATTTTTTTTTTTAAATCAGCTCTTCCATAAATGTTGACCGTAGTAACTGAGGAAAAATCTCCAAGTACGGGCTCAGAAAGATGTACTGAATACGTGGTTACCATTTGTTCATCGGTGTCCCTTCCATCGTTTATTTTTTTTTTTCGGGTGGTAAATCATCCACCGCGGTATCTCTTTCGAACAGGCCCGCAACCCTGGCAGGCATCGGTTCTTTCGAACTCCTTCCCGTTTGCTGACATCGCTCTGAGGCGCGCGTGGAACACGAACGCGCCGTCGACACGGCCTGTCGTCATAAGACAGACGGACGGCGAGCTAGCCCATAGCTCACCGTCCACAAGCCCGCGCCTACGGTGCGGTGGCCCGGTGCGTCTCCCGCGGCGGCTGGGACTCTCTCCCTCTCACGTTCCGCCACCTCCTTCGCTAGCATGACTGTTTCGCAGAAGGAGGTGACGGCGTCCCATTCCCTCTCGCTCCGGACCATGCATTGAACCAGGGCCGGACGCGAGAGGTCGCCGCGGTGCAGGTCTGCTCCGCCCAAGCGGAGTAGACCTGCACAGTGTGCTGTCTGCTCCGCCCAAGCGGAGTAGACCTGCACAGTGTGCTCCACCGTGTCCTCCGGTCGAACCTCGCAGTGGTGACACCCGGGCGTTTTCTCCCGCCCGATTAGGTGCAGGAACCTCCCGGAACAACCATGTCCATTCCGTCTCGCTCCGGACCATGGATTGAACCAAGGCCGGACGCGAGAGGTCGCCGCCACCAATCGTCCCGTCCACCCTGAGCTACACTTCTGTTTTTCCCTTACAGAATAACAAGTAAGATATTTTAAAACCATGACGAATTCCACACGATGAAAAAAACTTATAAAATTGAAATACATAGTACGGCTTTGTTACTGTCGTTCATGTACCCGATTCGATCCAATCGGCCGTAATCAAAATCAATCGTTCTAGTTTAAGTACACCTACCCATATACTAAGCAGAATTGACCAGCTGGCTGTTCCGATACTTACACGCGTACGTAGGGGGGCTATTTAACTTTAATGGGCCATTTCTTTAAAGTGAAAAAGCCACCCTCAACCACCCTTTCAGTTTAATGAATATTATTTGCTAGATCGATACGTGTTATACACGTTGGATGGGACATCGTCGCAGAAACGATTACCACCTTCGATTACCACATAATCAGAGCATCATTCCGAACCAGAAATAATTAGAAAATTTTCCATCGGTAATTTTTTTTTAATCTGTCGTTTCCTACAACAGTGCAACCAAAGGGAATGGGTACAGAAATATATGAGGGTCTGGGAGAAGTAGGGGGGGTATATGCAGCTGGACTCTTAACAAGTTCTTTTCGATTTCGAGCCACGGCGACAACTCGGTAGGTAATGGATAGTCACCCATCCACGGATGGCCTTGACAAACGCTGCTTTACCTTGAAGATCGATCCATGCGTCTGTTTTTATTTAACCACGAGCTCCTCAGTAACATACTGCCATACAAATCAATCACTTCAATACAAACTAGATTTAATCACAAACAATGCTCAAATTTATTGTCTGCGTATGCTTTGTGTTAACTAAAATAGATCAGTCGGAGAAAAATCTTTGTTATCTTTAAAATATGTTGTTTTTAACACACTAGTGCCTGAAAGAGGAGGGTAGCCCGCGAAATTCAAATTTTCTTATGTTTTTTGCAATTTGCAGGTCTGTTTCAGGTTGTATGTTGATGAAAAATGAGTCGCCCCAGTAACACGTATGGAGTTACAGAATTATAATCATTAAAATCATCAATACAACCCTCCAAGTTCATTTAACCCCATTTAATGACTTTTTCGTGAAATAGTTACAGAATAGGGTTAAATGAACATTCTTTTTGGTTTCAACTGACGCTACCCGTGCAGAACGGTCATTGTATATCAAAACTCGCCTAGTGATGATCACTATGAACTGTCAACAGAGATACGCAATAGCCCTGCAGGTCACGTCTGTGTGGAAGGCAAGGATTGTAATCTCTGGGCCATCACGACATTTTTAATGTCATGACTACTGTGTTTTTTAATTCACCACCATTGCTCTCAAAACGGTGAAGGAAAACATCATCGGTAAAGCGACATGTCATTATCATTCGCCTGCACTTATCCCAATTTATTCGAGGTCGACGCAGCATGTCTTCTTCTACCATGCTTCTCTATTACTCGTCATCTCAGCAGTCACCTCCTTTCTAGCCATATCGTCCTTCACACAGTCTATTCATCGTTTCTTTGGTCTTCCTCTACTCTTATAGCCATCCACATTCATACTCAAATTTTTCCTCATTCGTCCGCGTCACATGTCTATTCCACATCAACAGTTTACTATACAACTTTTCAGTCACCGGCGCCACTTTCCGACTTCTTCTTATGTAACGGGACCCTTCACGAAGCCGTCAACTAAGCATTATGTACATCAAACTAAATAACTTTACGCAAACATTATTGCTGGGAAACACTTCTTTTTTTGGGGTGAAAAATCACGGTTTACGGTAGGACTCAAAGTACCGCACTCAAAACAATGTGCTGATGGATGGATTGAATAGCACGGGGGTCGCGGAGGTGTTTAAAGTAAAAATCTTACAATAAAAACATGTATTTAAAAAAAAAACTTTTGAAAAACTTGAAACTTTGACCCCCAATATCTCCGTAACGAGAAGGTTCCCAGGTATGGTCTAGAACAAAAAAAATATCGCAATGACGGGGAGAACAAGTGCTTTTCGGCTTCGCTAAGGGTCTTGTTCCATCCTGTATACTCATCACTTAATTTACCCATTCGCATTACACTACACATCCCCCATAGCATTCTCATGAGATTTCAGAGTTCAAGCAACATGTCCTTGACCAAACAATTCAAAAACAAGTGACATCTACCAATCCGCATGGTGGATTATAGACCAGGGGCACAGATTGCCAGGGGGAGTACTAAGTGTGTGAAGGAGACAGAGCTATGCAGGTCATCTAGCGCCATCTCTTTCCCACACTAGCTCCTGCTTTAAGTCGTCATGGTAGGCCATCAGATTAATATTGGTGGATTCCGTGTCTCAGCTGTGGAGACGTTTTATGCTGATTATGAGAGTGTATTAACCTTTGAACGTAAAAGTCGTATAAATCGATTGTGAAGTATTACCATAATTGTAGTGAAATTGAATCGAAATTACAACGATGGAATAAGCATTGGTATGGTATATGGCGATTACTGGTTATCGGTCCGATTTGAAATCTCAAACTTCTACATGTATAACAAAAATGTTATAGAAAACATGTGAGAAATTTAGATAGTCTTTTTTTTTTTTTTTTGGGTGGGACTTCATCAAATAACCCCTCCTGCTCTGGGCTGAGCAGGAGGGAGTGTCAGACTTTTACTGACTAAAACCCATCCATGATTCCGCAACCCTGGCAGGCATCGGTCCTTTCGGACCCCTTCCTGTTTGCTGACATCTCCTTGAGGCGCGCGTGGACGCGAACGCGCCGGCGACACGGCCTGTCGTCATAAGACGAACGAACGGCGAGCTAGCCATAGCTCACCGTCCGAACTTTAGATAGTCTACCATGTCAATAAAACATTTATAAAAAGTTTTGAAGCCAAATATGAATTTTAATACCGTGTCAAACATATGGGGTCATAGATTACTGGTTTTATTTTCACGATGATCGATGTTCGTCCAATTAAGATGATGGTATGTGTCACACCTTTGAAAACAAGGTGTAAACGGAATTTTTTTTTAAGATGGGAAATCATCAAACCTCCCGGGAGCTCTGGGCGGAGTGGAAGGAAGTGTCTTACTTGTACTGACTAAAACCCATCCATATTCCTTTGCCGTTTGTGTTCCAGGGCTGCGGTATCTCTTTCGAACAGTCCCGCAACCCTGGCAGGCATCGGCCCCTTCGGACCCCTTCCCGTTTGCTGACATCTCTATGAGGCGCGCGTGGAACACGAACGCGCCGTCGACACGGCGGCGGCGGCGACACTGTCGTTTTAAGACGGACGTGTAAACGGCCATATAGTAGGCCGTCAACCAAGCATTCTGTACATTAAACTTAGTAACACCGTGCACGTTACACGTACGTAGCACGTACCCAATAATACTGGGAAAATTATTTTCTGTTGGTGTAAAAATCACGATGAATGGTACCGCTCATGTACCATTAATCGTGGTACATGACAGAGCCTTGCCAGGTAACCCATCCTCAGACCAACCCGTGCGATTGTTAATATTTAGCAACGAGCTCCTCATATGTATATTAATAGTATTTGCGTGTTGCGCGAGGTGCAAGCACCTCGCGTGTTTTTCCTTTGTATAGATTTTTCACTTTTAAAACCCCAAAATGTAGTAAAAATGTCAAAACCTTATAGTCTTTCACTTTTCAAGTTCTAGTGAAATGCCAAATAAAGCCCAAAAGGACCCGAAAGGTTTCCATTTGATTAAGCTCTTAAATGTAGTAAAGAAAAGTCTAGAGAAAGCCTTAGGAAAACCTATTATTGTTGTTTAAATGAACTTGTACAATTAACTAAAACTTAAAAATGTCGTGAATATATGTACTTTAGCACCATCGAAAAACTATATACTCATGACGAAAAATCTAAAATTTTTGCAGCCGCCATCTTGGATTTTGATTTTGACCTCAATATCGGCTTTAGCATCTTCGAATTCCATGAAAACGATTCCCATGATGAACAAATTGAAAATTATCGCAGCCGCCATCTTGGATTTTGATTTTGACCTCAATATCGGCTTTAGCATCCTCGGAAACTATGAAAACGACTGCCATGATAATAAGTTGTAGCAGCCGCCATCTTGGATTTTGATTTTGACCTCACTATCGGCTTCAGCATCCTCGGAAACCATGAAAACGACTCCCATGATGAAAAATATGTATTTTAATAATATAGGTATATGCTAATGTCTTATACAACAACTACTTACAAAAAACGATTTTCTGTTTCGTACACTATACTTTTTTTTTTAATTATACATTTATAAATTAAAATTAAGTTATTAAGTTTAAGTTTGTATGTATTAGTGTATTATTGTTGTAAAATGTTATTTTGTGTATTTTATCTGTGGGTCTTAGTTGCCTGTTAATAAAATGCTTATTATGTTAAATTATAACTTGTTTAATCTGCCTCTAATTTCCACGATCCATTTAAAAAGCGTGTAATTCTACACAATGGATGTAACAGTTTACGTCCAATCTCACGTATGCCTCTAATAGTTCAACTGAGTTGCGTGACTGAATGGTTTAATATACCAGTTATAGTTGAGCCTCGGGTTTAAACGTTTTGTTTCTAATGAAGTTTCGTAATTACATGCTGGTTTGCCCGTATTGAGGATGGGGTTAATACAGGGTGTAAACGGATATTTATTTTTTTACGGAAATCGGTAAACCACCCCCTAGTTTCCATACTGTCCATAATTATACTGTGGAATAAACGTTTGCGTTTGTGTGTGTGACGGCGCGTTTATTGGGCTAGGAACAGACGAGCTGCGTTTTAATACGGGTGGTTTACACTTACCGATATCGGCAAAAAAAAACCCTACTTACTCTTGTAATTATCGATTCGGGTCGAGAATCATTAGTAAAGATACCTCTTTGAATTTGACCAGGATGCAAATCGACAGCCTGTATAACTCTATTTTTTATTGATAACATATCCCTGTGCATTTTGTACATATTAACTTACCTCTCCCTTAAAAACTAATTCCACGGGGCGAACTGCGAATGGGACCAACTGCGAATCGGAACAGCCGCGAATGGGACCAACTGCGAATGAGACCGACTGCGAATAGGATCAACTACGAATGAGATGATTTTTGAACGCCGAACGAAGTGCGAATAGGACGAAGTGCGCATAACAACTAAATACGTAAAAAAAATTCACAGACAGAAGAGAAATATTATTTCTTTGCCTATTTATATAATGATTCATTGTTTAAACTAATGCCGAGTAATAAGGAACGATTTTTTTATTTTTTTTTCGGATTGGAAATCACCAAATGACTCCTCCCGCTCTGGGCTGAGCAGGAGGGAGTGTCAGACTTTTACTGACTAAAACCCATCTATGTTCCTTCATCGCCCTTTGTGTTCCGGGGCCACGGTATCTCTTTCGAACAGTCCCGCAGCCCCGGCAGGCATCGGCCCTTGCGGACCCCTTCTTTTTGCTGAAATCTCTTTGAGGCGCGTGTGGAACACGAATGCGCCGTCAACACGGCCTGTCGTCATAAGAAGGACGGACGGCGAGCTAGCCCATAGATCACCGTCCACAGGCCCGGGCCAACGGTTGCCGGACGCCCGGTGCGTCTCCCGTGGCGGCTGGAACATGAGGTTCTCTCCCTCTCTCGTTCCTCCACCTCCTTCGCTAGCATGACTGCTTCGCAGAAGGAGGTGACGGCGTCCCATTCCATCTCGCTCCGGACCATGGATTGAACCAAGGCCGGACGCGATAAGTCGCCGCCGCCGATCACCGCTACGAGGACACGGCGGTGCTCCGCCCACGCGGGGCAGACCTCCACCGTGTCCTCCGGTCGATCCTCACAATGGTAGCACCCGGGCGTTTCCTCCCTCCCGATTCGGTGCAGGAACCTTCCGAAACAAAGTAATTAGGAACGATCACTTTGATATTATTTCACTAAAAGATAACATAATATATGTTATAATATAACTCTTACGAGCCTAGCATGTAAACTGTGGGCCAAAATAGCAGGAAACTGACACAGTGAGCCGGGGTCGCGGCAGGCAGCAAAGGTGGTGGCGGGACGAACTGGACAGGCTCCGTCCGAACTGGAAGGAGGTCGCGCGGGTTCGCGAGAAATGGACAATGTGGAGGGAGGCATTTTCCCATGAGTGGGACAGAGCAGGCTAGGAACGAAAAAGATTCATTGTATAAAACCCAAATATGTTGTAGCTAGCTAGCAGCACAGAATCTGGATTTGGGCAATAGGGTAACACCTTCTTTTTTCGGATGAGAATTCATCAAATGACATTTGATGAATTCCCATCCGAAAAAAGTCTCCCACTCTGGGCGGAGCGGAAAGGAGTGTCAAATTTGTACTGACTAAAACCCATCCATGTTCCTTCCTTTGCCCTTTGTGTTCCAGGGCCGCGTTATCTCTTTCGAACAGTCCCGCAGCCCTGGCAGAATAAGGTCGCCCCTCTTGTACCACAGGTACACCACTGCCTAACCCTTCGTAGAAATACAGGCGTGGTGTTATGTTTAGGATTTTTCAAAGTCACCTTATTGTTCGTTACCAGGTCAGGTAAAACTGGCCGATTAAATAAAATCGAGCACAATAGCCTTCAGCCGTGTAATCTGCTTGCTGATGAGCTAATGTAAGGAAATTATTGCCTCGTCGATTTGTACGTGTAGCCATGTGAATAGCGGGGTAGGCAGAGAGATCAAACTGAATGGATGAACCGTAGAATAGCCTATAATTTTGCCACAGATCTCTGAATGACAGGGAATGGGCTATAATCCACCACGCAGTCCCGGTGCGATTGGTTGATGTCACACGACTTCGAATTTTAGGTTATAGGACATGCCGGTTTCCTCACGCAGTTTTACTACACAGTTTTGAGAGCAGTGGTGATGAAATGATTTAAAAACCGGTCAAGTTAGAGGCGGACTCGTGTACGAAGGATTCCGTACCATTATCTAAAAAAAAACTATGTTTGTAAGGCCTAAGAGCTTAGGAGATGTTGCGGGACTGTTCGAAAGAGATACCGCAGCCGTGGAACACAAAGGGCAAAAGAAGGAACATGGATGGGTTTTAGTCAGTAAAAGTCTGACACTCCCTCCTGCTCCGCCCAGAGCGAGAGGAGTTATTTGATGATTTCCTATCCGAAAAAAAAAGAGCCTAAGAGATTGATCTCATAAGGGTTCTGTTTTTTCCTTTTGAGGTATGGAATCCTAAAACCTAAAGTGCCGATAATTAAAACAAACATTGCTGGCTTGAGTTCGGAACCATGACCAACGACACGTATGTTGGTAATCGGTATGACAATTGGAATCGGAATCAGTCGGTATGTATATGAGCGAATGCTTTTTATTTTATTTTTTTTACCGATGGGAAATCATCAAATAACCCCTCCCGCTCTGGGCTGAGCAGGAGGGAGTGTCAGACTTTTACTGACTAAAACCCATCCATGTTCCTTCCTTTGCCCTTTGTGTTCCAGGGCCGCGGTATCTCTTTCGAACAGTCCCGCAACCCTGGCAGGCATCGGTCCTTACGGACCCCTACCTGTTTGCTGACTCTCTTTGAGGCGCGCGTGGAACACGAACGCGCCGTCGACACGGCCTGTCGTCATAAGACGGATGGACGGCGAGCTAGCTCACAGTCCACAGGCCCGCGCCTACGGTGGCCGGGGTCCACGTAGTGGCCCCCGACGCCCGGTGCGTCTCCCGCGGCGGCTGAGACGTGAGGCTCTCTCCCTCTCACGTCCCGCCACCTCCTTCGCTAGCATGACTGCTTCGCAGAAGGAGGTGACGGCGTCCCATTCCCTCTCGCTCGGGACCATGAACAAGCTGAAGTGGCAGTGGGCTGGCCATCTTTGACGAATGACTGATGGTTTAGGAAGCAAACGACTCCTGGAGTCCTGGAGTAGAGACCGTGCGTCAACAAGTGTCGCGTGTGATGCCTGGCAGCTGCATGACCTTAAAAAGGTAGCTGACAGACTGGTTGCAGAAGGCACAGGAAATAGTGTTGGACTGAGGCCAGCAATGGACTCTCATAGGCAGAGTCGATTGATATGAGATTTTTCCATCACATCGCTGGCACGACATCATAATTTTAAACGACTTCAAAGAAAGGAGGAAATTGTAAAAAATAATTCTTGACAAGAATTTGTGTAATAGACTACAACTAAAAATGGTAAAACTAATACTATCTGCAACAAGAATTTGTGTGCTATATACTACCACTAAAAACGCGACTACTGAAAAATTACGCTCTAATAATTAATAACGGGAGTACTTTTTTTTTTGGTTTGTGGCCTTTGAGTTACCTGGGCCATAATAACGAATCATTTGATACCATTCATTTTGGCCCATTTCTGTACATTAGATTAAATAGAAAACTAAGTATATATAAGTTAAATTATTTTAGCTGTAAAAAATCAATAATTGCATTTTTACAACCAATGTCATATGCACAGACAGAAGATCTACTTGTTGTTTGCAAAAAAAGTGCTAACACGCCGTTTTTAATTAATTTTACTTTAATATAAGTTTACTTTACTTTTCTTGTAACGTTAATTTATTTATTTTAAGGTTTATGCACCTTGTAGCCTGAAACACAGGTACAACCTAGTTCAGGCAAATAAGCTAATGTGCTCTATTTTATTGATAAGACATGTTATTGTAAATGTGCCCCTTTTTATAAATAAACGATTATTATTATTCTCTTTTATTCATATGAATACAAATTAGTTACATTTTTAAATATTTCTTATAAAAAACAATATAAAAACATTTAAAATTATAAAAAATTGTTGCCCGCCGGTATCGGGAACAGGGTCCAAGCTACCGGTGGTCAGGGCTCCAGAGAGAGAAACCTCCTAACAATACGAGCCGTGTCCAGGAGTACTGCTTATTATTATTATTATTATTCATCAAAATCGGATGAAGAGTTTAGCCGCTACGGAGGAACATACGTAAATAAACATACATAGACTGCTAAAATCATAACCCCTCCTTTTGGCTTCGCCGTAGTTGGGTAATAAAAAAACGACTTCCAAAAAGTACAAAAAAGTCTAAAATTACTTTCGGAAGTCGGTGGCAATAAGTCAATGAAGCAATCAAAGTCACCGACTTCCGAAAGTTTAAGACTTTTTAGTGTTTTTTTGGAAGTCGTTTTTTTTTTGCTGCAAGTTTTTACCAGCCCAAAACTTCATTACTGCTACGGCTTCGTCAATAGCAGCGCAGAGGTCGCCCCAACTGCTTTTGTTTGGGGCTCAGTCTTCAGAATAGGATTTGAGATAAAACCCCTGTGGTCTCAGAATATCTTGCGGGGGGGTCACAAGATGATTTAATTATATTTTATTCTTTTTATTCTTGCTGACCATAGCACTGAGGAGTGTCAAGTATTTCCATTATGTATAAAGACAAACACTTGTGCATCAGCTTACTGGTATTTAACAAAACAATGGATTATGCCATAGAGCATGGAATCGCCGCAAAGACAGTGTCTAGAGACGACAGTAGTATAATTACTTTTTTAACAGACTTCTAAAAACGAGGAGCATCCTTATCCGAGGGTTATCCTTTATTGACTCGAATGTGCCCTGGTGGCTGAGAGAATGCCAGGCTCACTGAAATGTCTCGCTGATGGTGGCGGGTGTGTCGGGTCGTTCAGCTCCCTTCAATATGGTTGAGCTGAATGGGGCTGATCCATGCGTCATGTTCGTGAACGGGCGCTGTCAGTTGGGACTGGTCATCTCTTAGCTGCCACGGTTTATTTTAATTAGAGCTTTTACTCTGGACGCTCTTAATATGCACGTCTTTCTACATCGTTCTCACATATGTATAATCTCAACATGAATGATGTAACCAAGATCTTGTGACAATATTTTGATTGAAAAGAGTGTCCACGGAGTTTCTTGCCCATTCTTCTCCATAGAGATCTACACTTTGGATGGGCAACTACAGTACTTTCACAAGTTATTATGCCTTGTGTCTGTGACTGTAGGTTCGTCTTTGTTTTTCTGACATTCAAAAGTGCCTGTTATGGTCTAATTGAAATAAATGCTTTGTGTTTGAGTTTGAGGAAGTTACATACTTGGCTGGAAATTACTCGATTATAAGCATGAGTGCTTTGGCCTTTGGCCAGTTTTCCTTACAAGTTTTGAAGCCATGTACGGAAGGTGATCACCAGGGTGGTTTTGATGAGGTAGAAATGCCACATACCCGGTCCCTTATAGTCTGAAGGTCCTGTCTAAAGGGTGTAACAAGACCCTAAACGAAGCCAGAAGGTACTTGTTTTCCTCGTCATTGCTATATTTTTTTTGTTCTAGACCATACCTTATACTACGGAAACCTTCTCGTTACGGAAATATTGCGGGTCAAAGTTCCAACTTTTTCACAAGTGTTTTTTTTAAATAAGTACATGTTTTTAATGTAAGATTTTTACCGTAAACACCTCCACGACCCCCGTAATATTTATTCAATCTATTCATCAGCACTATGTTTTCGTTGCGTCACTTAGAGTCCTATCGTAAAACGTGATTTTTCACCCCAAAAAAAAAAGTCGTTTCCCAGAAATAATTTTTGCGTAAAGTTACTTAGTTTTATGTACCATACATAATGCCTGGTTGACGCCTTCGTGAAGGGTCTTGTTACAAACTGTGTACTTACACAAAAGTTGGTATAAAAGTACTAGGCTGGCATGAGTACAAGATGGTATTACAATCGTTTGGTGTTGTCATAAAGCCGGCCAAATCGTTTCTCAAAACCACAAATCAATGAAATACAATTGATAATATAAAACACTTCGTAATTATTACCTACTGTATCCACACGGGTCGAACCTCAAGGTAAAGCAACGCTTACCGAGGTCGGTTAGTGGATGGGGATCATCCATTACACATCTAAATCCCTCTGTGCCTCGGTAAGCTGCATCTGGGTAGACTTGAAGCCAACTTAGTATCAAAAACTGAACAGATGCACATACAACCATAGACTTATGCGACAGTGGGGATATCTTATAAGCAGTTTTTCTACCCTTCGACTTTCAGGAGCCACAGAGTTCGGATTTGTACCCAGTTGATGGCAAAAGGCTCGCGAAACTGGTGAAATGTGGGTGTACTGTTACGTACACCTCTGCCTACCCCTTGGGAGACTACAGGCGTGAAGTTATGTTATGGTTTCGGTTATTGTAAATAACATCTCACGGATTTCATACAAGTCAATGGGACGTGAGATCCGCCTCACCGCACGACGCGGCGACGCGACGGCGGCGGCGGCGCAGACGCGATAAACAATTCGTATGTTTGTTTTATAAATCATACTAGCGACCCGCCCCGGCTTCGCACGGTGCAATGTTATACATATAAACCTTCCTCTTGAATCACTCTATCTATTAAAAAAAACCGCATCAAAATCCGTTGCGTAGTTTCAAAGATTTAAGCATACAAAGGGACATAGGGACAGAGAAAGCGACTTTGTTTTATACTATGTAGTGATAACCGATACAGTACGAACTACGAACCACATTTTTGGTGTGAATTCTATAAAAAGGTCATCTCGTTTTGTGTGTGTTTTTTTTGTAGAACATGTTTAGTTAATCAATTAGTTTTTTTGCACAGCGTTCATTGTTCTGGTATGCATTCAGTTTATTAGTGGAGTTACCTAGTGTGCTGAAAAAATATACAGATGTGCATTTAAAAATATTCCATTTAGAAAGAACTTCGGGATATTGTAATACCCGACGCATTAGACCGACACGTCTGCTATTTAAGAATAAACTTCGGCCATTTTACACGTATTTACGAATATGCCGCCCGGTGATGTTTTGAGAGTCGCCTGAGAATTTCATTCACATATTGAGATTATAATGGGTGTAAAAAGGGCTTATGCCCGACTCGTCACTGTTCCGACTGGTCACCAATTTTTTTTCCATACAAGAAGTCCCGATTCGTCAAACCTTAACGAAGCCGAAAGGTACTTGTTCTCCCAGTCATTGCGATGTTTTTTTTGTTCTGGACCATTCCTGGGAACCTTCTAGTTACGGACATATTGGGGGTCGAAGTCATCAAGCTGGAGTCGAGTGTGATTCATCTCCTATACCTCCTCTCACTGTGGCCAAGACACCTTTCGCCATCATCGATCCCAAGAGTCTGGAGGATCGGCAGTGAGAAAACCATTTCCTGTGTACATTGCACGACGTACACGAAACCCTCTTCCTACCCAAATTCCGTCTGTAACCGTAGGTCTCCTTGTAACAGACTTCCCTCTCGTATAACCAACGTAACTTACGTTTGGTATGGTTTGTATGGTAGGCTAGGGCGTTAGGATAACTTTGACTAGGGAGCTAGGTAGGTAATTACTATAGAGTTAGGATAACTAGGGTGTTTAGTGATTATTGTAGGGCTAGGTTTGGATTCAGTTGGGACTTAGGAAATTAACCAGGCTCAATTATATCAAACGTAGCCACATCGTACGCACTTGGAATAACGGCCGTACTAAGCTGTAAGTCCCGGTGTGGACATTTTTCACATTTTTTTTGCAAGTACCTACAATTTTTTTATGCTATAACTTTACTTTGACTACATGACCTTACTATTCAATCCATCCATCAGCACAATGTTTTGAGTGCGTTACATTGAGTCTTACCGTAAAACGTGATTTTTCACCCCAAATAAATAGTGATGAGTTCCAGTAGTGTGCGTAGCAAAAGACAAAGAAAGAGGGTAGACAGATTTGTCTGCTCTTAACAATTTATTTTCCATCCACCCGCATTCTCCAGTCAACCCGCGATCATGGCGCTTGCAACAGAGTCGAAATATCGGGAGCTCAGAATTACAGATAATCACGGAAGATATAAACTGTCACTTACGGGAGTAAGTGACAGTTTATGTGTAAGTAAACCGTGAAAGTTTAAAACAATAATATTTTTGCGTAGAGTTACTTAAGAGCGGCCAACCCGTTATACTTTTCATACAAACGCTCGCACGTGATTATGCAGTTGTTACAATTCTTTGATTTTTTTGAACTAATAGGTATTCTGTGCACTATATCTAGGTTTCTATGGGAGCAAAAAATAAAAAATTGTAGAAACAAACTCAGTGTAAGCCTCCAAAAATGGCTGTTTTGCACAAATTTTACCTGAACTTTGGCCGTTCATAATGTACTCATAGACTCTAAAAGTAAAGAAAACATCATGATAGAAACCTTGTATATGTAATGGAGATTTTTAATAACAAATATTTATTTCACACACTTGTAAGACTTATTCAAAAACACGTATTTCCTGGAACAAGTTTAAGAAATTTCCGAACACTATTTTTCGTTCAATGTCATCGCGTTAGGCGGTATGAGGTGCGTGGGAGAAGAATTGTGCGGGGTCGGGGCGGAGTAAGACGGGGGAGTTGAAAGAAAATCGCCGCTGTGGCTCTGGATGAAACAACAAGCTTTTCGACCATGCTCGCGTTGACGATAGACGCGCCGGGAAGGGCCCTCTTAATTTGATATGTACGGAATGCTTGGCTGACGGCTCCGTGAAGGATTCGTTTACACCTTGTAGGTAAAAACCAGAAAATAATACCTACTGAGGGCCTTGAACCTCGCCCGGTTTTTGTATCAAAACCAGAATTTATGCTAATAACTATTTAATTATTAAAAAAATATTATGTACTAGACAGAACTGGAAAACATAGCAAAAACATATTTAAACACATTGTATGTACCTCCATACTTAGGTAAATGATTTAAGTGGGTAAGTAAAAAATCTTGCTAACAAAACATGTATAAAATTATTTGTTGAGCTTACGCCCGCGGTTGCGTGGACATATGTAGTTTTTAGGTTTTATTTACTAACACAAATTGTATTTTATCTTACGTATGTTACTCTCGATTGACGTGATGGCCCAGAGGTTAAGGCCTCGCCTCTCATGCATGAGGTTGTGGGTTCAAATCCGGGCAAGTACCAATGTGACTTTTTCAATTCATATGTACTTTCTAAGTTTATCATGGACATCGAAGACATCGCTGAAGGAAAACATCGTGAGGAAACCTGGACTTATAAAAGTCTGAAATCGCCAACCTGTCTTGAGCAAGCGTGGTGATCAATGCTCGTGCCTTCTCTGTTGAGAAGAGGCCTTTTCCCAGCAGTGGGACAATAAAAGGCTGTTATTATTATTTCCTTTATTCATATTTTTACAAACTAATTACATTTTTAAATATTCCTTAGAAAAAACATTATAAAAAACATTTAAAAATATAAAAAATTGTTGCCCGCCGGTATCGGGAACAGGGTCCAAGCTACGGGTCAGGACTCCAGAGAGAGAAACCTCCTAACAATACGAGCCGTGTCCAGGAGTACATTATTATTTCCTTCATTTATTTTCTTTACATATTATATACATATTTAAATATTTTTAGTAACAAAGATTATACAAAAAACATTAAAAAATAGTAGCCTATCGGCATCGGAAGCAGGGTCCAAGCTACCGGTGGTCAGGGCTCTTGAGACAGGAACCTCCTCACAATGCGAGCCGTATCGAGGAGTACTGCCATCTGAATCATGCCCTTGATCCAACCGCCTAAGGAGAGCCTCGAAAGATGTTCGTCGAGGCTCTTGGCTATAAGGCCATTGGCCGTCACGACAATCGGCACAATGATAGCCGAGTTCACATTCCACATGTCGACAACCTCGTGTGCCAAGTCGAGATATTTCATTTGTTTCTCTTTCTCAGCTTACACGAGGTTCTCGTCATGCGGGATGGTCACATCAATTATCATTACGCGGCGCGCTGATCGGTCTATCACTACTATGTCAGGCTTATTGGCGACAATAGTCCAATAATATTTAGTCTATTATTATTATGTTAGTCTCATTAGTCTGTTAGGTATATATGGGCCAAAGTTGCCTGAAAGCCGATAGGCACTGGTTCCCCATAATTGCGTTAATTTTTTTATTCTAGGCCGCCCATGGGCCGCTGACTGGGCTTTACATGCCGTCGAGAAATATCTCTCAGGCATGCTGGTTTCCTCACGATGTTTCCCTTCACCTGAGCAAGTGTAATAATTATACAATACGCACATGCATCCGAAAAATCAGAGGTGCGTGCCTTGGGTTCGAACTCGAGACCTATGACTTGGCAGTCTGACGGTCACACCACTAGGCTGCTACCAAAAAACAAAATCAAAAATCTGCTGTTAAATCATTAAAAACATGTTTAAAAAAAAACTTTCTACTATACTTTAATTACCTCCACGACCCCTGTACTGTTCATTGCATTCATTTCATGTATCGAGTGCGTTACGTCAAGCGCTACCAAAAAACGTGATAGTTCACCCCAAAAAAAAAAGACGTTTCGCAGCAAAAAAAATGTGTAGAGTTACTTAGTTTGATATACAGAATGCTTGGTTGCAGGTTCGTGAAGGGTGCGTTTACGTGACCTTGTATAGTTTTTATTTTAAGGACGTGGGACGCGGGACGTGGTTGTCCTATCTTAATAAAGGAGGACGAAACAAAACAACTATGTAAGATTCAGGTGTCGTTCGTTCGCGTTCTATAGTATCTGCCTAGCCCATAAAACTTGTACGTGAGTTTATGTTTGCATCGTTCATTGCGATATATTTTTGTTCTGAACCATACCAAGGAACCTTCTAGTTACGGATATATTGGAGGTCAAAGTTCCAACCATTCCGCAAGTTTAAAAAAAAATGTATCGTCAGTTTTTATATGCATGGTTCTCACATTATACAAGCACTTGCAGTAGATACGTTATATCTGACGTCAGAACTTATAGAAGATAATTTTGTCGTAAGATCGAGTAAAAATAGTTTCACAATTTCCAGCCGTGGGTGTTAAAGCTTTATACATTGCTATAAAATGCTTTTCGTAATAGATTTTGGCTGGCAAAGAATTTAAAAACATTCGCGTATAATATCGGCGGAGAGCATGTTAGAGATGTGGAGTGACTACAATCAATGAAGTAAGGAATTAGTGTTTAAGAGGCCACTGACACTCGTGTTTGTTCCAAAAAAGGAGAAAAACATTAGCGAATGGACCGGAATCACAAGTGCAGCTGAGCTGTTCCATCTCGCAACGGACAAGAGGAAACATTTGGAGTTGATGGTTTACATTCAGTAATAGGGAATATGCATGTAATTTTTTCATCACTTTACTCAATGAAAAGCAGTACTATGAACACAAGAAAAGTTACTTAAGTAATGCTTGTCGCTCAAAAAAAAACTACAATTTTCTACGACAGTTCAAACGTCCGTGACGGTCGCGGCTATTCATGTCATGCCATGTGACGTCATTTGCCTCACTCTGTCTTGTTTACATTTTTTTTTTGTCCATAGTAGACTAATGTTTAACCTATATGTTTTTTTCAAGTAAAAATTGCAATGACATTATTACATATTTATCAATTTGATTATCGATTTATCAATTTTACTATCGATTTTATTTACCAATTTTATTCAATGAATTTTAATTTTATGTTGACAGTTATTTATAATTTATCAATTTTATCAATTCACCAATGTAATATATTTTTTATTTAATTCTTATCTATTTTACCAATGTTGCAATTGTCTTATATTAATCAATTTTATTTTTAATCAATTTTGTCCTATTTCTGTGTTTCACTATTTCTAATTTTAATTTTATGTATTGGAATATTGGCGCTTAGTAGGTACTTACTAAGCTCGTTTTCCTAATTTATTGTTTTGTGCATGTGGTGTTTACCTATAAGTAATTGTTGCGCTGTCACTTAATTTTAAGAATGAATTATGTCGCTGTATCCAGTGTGAATAATTGTTGGTACACCTAATACAATCAATAAAAAATATAGTATTGCTCTCAATTTACAGCAAATATAGTTATTATAATTTTCAAATAAAAGCTTTTATTTTTTTTTCGTTCCGTTTCACCAAAAACACGCTACATAAAAAAAAAAATTGTGAGCTAGGTTATGTGTTAGAAAATAAAATATTCTCAAACATGCTTGGAAATTTAAGAATTATTTTGATAACCTCCGAGATAAATCGAAATTGCTGTACTGGCCAGATACATGCGACCAGCAGCCGGCAAAAGTTGTATGAAAATCCATATCTGTCGTGTTTAGCGGCCAAATAAATTACATAGTAAACTCATATCTGTCATGTTATTTTAAAATGGAACGATCTTTTACACTGACACTTGGCAACCAAGGAGGTAACTTATCAAAGGTTTTATTTACTTTTTAAATTGGCTTGCAAATAGCGGTTTATTGAGAAAAAAAAACAAATGAACTCTTCAACGCGAGAAAAAATATTATTGTTTGTGTGCATCATTGATTTTGAGAATTGGTTTTAATTTCCTCGTATTATTTGAGAAAAGTACAATACAAGCCTTGTCTACAACAAGCAGCTGCAGTAATATAGTACATTACTGAAGCTGCTTGATGTCATTCTAAATCCAATATGGCGAACTCCCAAAGATGTCTGACTCATTATTTTTTATGCATTCCCATGGTACACGTATCATATGAAAGGGGGATTTATATCATCACCACTGCTCTCAAAATGGCGAAGGAAAACCATTGGAAACCAAATATCCTAGAACCAAAAATTCGAAGACACGTGCCATCTAAAAATCCACACGGGCCCGCATAATGGATTATAGCCCACTCCCTCATATAGAGAGGAGTTCTGTGTCTCAGCAGTGGGAACAGTATAGGCTTATTATGAAGCAAGTGGAAGTGGGTTTGGGATGGCTGTGTGTGTCGAAGGACTGACATTCCAATGCAGCCAATGAGTCCTGCAGTGCAGACCGTGTATGCAATATGTCAAAAAAACCCGGTCCGAACCGAAAGGAGCATATAGGTATACCAATGAATTTGCCAAATTAAATAAGAAACATAAAATATTCATGAAAGTAAAAATATTAATGAATTTTAAAATGCATGATTTTAGTCCCAAATTACCACCGTTTCCCTAAAGAAACTTTTATAACGTGACAATACCATCTTCGGTAGGTACTCGTATGTCCTTAGTTACTAGTTATTTCATTTTGATCGGGGTATATTGATTAACTTGTTCTCTAAAAAATATAAAATACATAGAATCTAATCTCGATACCTAATAAAAAATATCCTTACGCATTGGCCAGGTTTTTTTTAACATACAGGGTGTAAGGGGCAGCCATCCACAAACTGATGAAACTGACAGGGTGCATTCAGCTCCTTATTTTGAATCATAATCCACCGGAATTTTCAGAGTTCATCGATCTCGTCGTCGCGCTTACCGTTCGCTACGTGTGTTTTGCCACGGTAACGATTCATTGCTTATGAGGAAATAAAACAAATCAAATTTATTGGATTCCCATAACATTCCTAAAATAATTTCTTGTACCGGTCATCTAAATCAAATAAAACAGGTTCAGGATTGGTTGCTTGGGCTTAATTATGCTGAAACGGAAAACCTCTTATCGTTCAACCGTTAACGTATTCAACATCACATACACACTCACACTCATCACATAAACACTCACACTCATCACATACACACTCACACAATCACATACATACTCACACAATCACATACATATACACACTCACACTCATCACATACACACATACACTTGGTTACCTTTTTGTCCTAAGTTTAATTAATTATACTGTAACCGCTGCATTGTTCTATGTTCCTCTATTTTTTTTTATAATTCGTATTGTCTGTCGAAAGAGACTGGATCCTGCGACACAGGGTATCCTAGTGCGGGATCCAGTATCATACCTAAATAATGTAACACTTTTTTCTGAATCAATAAACTTTTTTTTTTATCTTCTTATGATATACTGAAATCACCTCCCCATCAGTCTGTGGAGGGCTGTCCCTTACAACCTGTATTGTATATGGTTTAAATGTACCATTCACGATGCCGTCAACCAAGCAGTCTGTACATCAAACTAAGTACCTACCTAGGCAAAAATCATTGCTGGGAAACGTTTTTTATTTTGGTGTGAAAAATAACTGTTTACGGTTGCGCTCAATGTAACGCGCTCAAAACATTGTGCTAATGGAAGCAATCAGTAGTAACATTTAAAACAAGTTTTTTTTTAACGTGTTAAATAGTTGGAACTATGACCTTCAATATCTCCGTAACTAGAAGGTATACTCGTAATCCAGAACAAAAAAAAACGCAATAACTGTGAGAATAAGTGCTTTTCGGCTTCATTAAGGGTGTACACCGACCATAATGTATCATCTCGTCAGTATTTCTCTAAAGATTAGGCATGTAACACACACATTTTGCCAGTTATGTTTCAGTCCCATGTATTACGTGGGAGCTTAATATCGATTGCCACGGATCCGTGGCTACTACTGAAAGATTCCTCCTGAAAAAAACGGAATACCGGTTTGCCCGATCCAGCAGTCAATGAATCCCTTGAGCGACTTTCAACGATGCATTTTTTTTATTCACTAGATAAAGCCAAGAATATGCAAGATACGTATTTATTATGTAAAACGGAGCAAATGACGTCTGACCTCTTTAACCCTGTATTAAATAGGTACCTACCTAATAATCAAAATATAATATTATAAAGAGGTAAAAATTGTTTGTAAGTTTGTATGTAGGAGGTAATCTCTGGATCTATTGAACCGATTTTGAAAATTCTTTGACTAATAGGAAGCTACATTATCCCCGAGTGCCATAGGCTATATTTACAACGTGCCCGTGGGATAATTTCCGACCAAAACGCGAGCGATGCCGCGGGCAACAGCTAGTCTGTAATAATTGTTTTACTTCGTAAAATCTACTAGTACGCTTCGCCCGCGTGTAAGTCGGATATCATCCCAAGGTAACGTAATGCCTAGATAAAAAGTCCTTTGTGTTAATCCAGCTTAAAAACAACTATATTTTGCCCGCAACTTCGCTCGCGTTAATTTTGAATATGACAATCTATTCGGGTTGCACTATGCTTGTAATAATTTAGATCAACCACGATTTGAAAGACATTTGGCGCCATCTATAATCATTAGAAAGTTATTGTTGTTTCCTCGGGAACAGTTCTCTTTTCGGATTGAAAGGTACCCTATGTCCGTTTCTTTACATCTGACAACGTATTATGCAAAACTTCAGGATGATCTGTTTAATAATATGTATAATATATCATAACTTATGATATATTATATTATTAAACAAGTGTAGATATTGTTCATAATAATATAGGTTTTTTTTTGGTTTTGTTGCTTTAACTAAGTTGACAACTGTTTATACGGCAACACCGTTCATTGGCGGTTGAATGACATTGTCAGGAGCTCTCGCTTGTGTAATTGTCTTTGGAAATTAAACAAACAAGATGGCGACGCTAATTCTGAGTAAGACGCGCGAAAAGAGCCATGCATCACTACTAAGGAAGACAATAACAATGTCTGTGCTTGATGCCGAGTTTAGTAAGACAATTCTCACACGACACCGCACGTCCGCGCGGTTGGGCGGAGGCGGCTACTGATTTGTTAGCGGCGCACCGCGCGGAGAGGCGGTGAGCGCCGCCGCCGCTCGTCCCCGCGGCTGTGCGGTGATTTACGGAAACGATGCGCGTGGTGCGACTCGTTTCTCTGACATGCAGTTTCACTTGTGGCGCCGTCTGCAAATGACATCGCAGCGACGCACACTGCGTTTATCATGCGCGGCGGTGCACGCATTGCCACGTAACGACCAGCCAGTTCCTTTTATGAAACATACCGATACCCGCGACCGCGTATTCGTAAACAACATCGTTCTTTGCCATATGTTTGTGTGTTGCACGTGTGATAACGCGGGCCGCTGCAAACGTGCAGACGCCAGCACATTAAGCTACTACAATCTGTCAAATTTCGTTAATAGATTTTCAATTTCATCGCTAAAGCATTAGGTTCAGGTTGATTGGAAAAATTTATAGTTTCGGGTAACTTGAGGTGCTGGCGTCTGTACTAGGCGCCACGAGACATTACGCCCACCACGGTAAATTACCCCTTAGGCATCAACGGATTATGCCAATGCGACGTGAGATCCTCTTCACCACCCGACCGCGCAATCGAGTAGTGAAACAATTCTAAGTTTCGAGATAATAGGAAATATTAATAACACTATAATACCTCTCTTTGTCAGCCAGCACAGAATGAGATAATAACGCATATTTTTCCCGCCAGTTGTTGTAAATGTTCAATTATAAATAAATATGATTGTTTTGATTAGTCTGATCTGAAGCGAGATGTTTAATGCTGGCTGATGCATAAACAGGATTTTTTTTAGGATACTCTTTTTGCTGCGGCACACATCGTGGGATGAGCTGGACATAACTATCCATATATACCAGTGGTCTATAATAACATTCGATTTGTAGTATTGGAAGTCATGGGGCCAGAAGCTTTTGCCCAGCAGTGGGATGACTCGGGCGAAATATCGGTACTGCTTTTCAGCATACGCGAGCAGAGAGTGTTGTTTAAAATAAGTCACTAATTGATTAGTAAGTTTTATAACTGTGAAGAATTTGCTGTACAAGTATTTTAAACAAACTCGGCTACCATAACAAAGTTTTTTTATCGAATTTTCTGAACACGACATTACTTAATGTTTTTAACTCTTACCTTATTTGTTATTAGTCCATTTAAAACATTGCACAACACAACAAATATAATATATGTAATTACGAGTAACTGTTCATGATTTATCAACACTTTCAAACAAATTATTCATAGAAAAAATAATTATTTGTTTTCACTACTACGATTAATCGCGCGCCATGTCAGTATCACGCGCTTCCGCGGCGGCGTTCGATTTTCAAATAAACTATCCAAGATGGCCGACTGAATGACAAGGTAATGACTAGTGAAGGGGCGGTGGAAAACTGTCGATAAGAATTTTCTTTTATTATTATGATGCAGAATTATTGTTTTTTATCATCTAGAGGGTTATGCAAATAATTATAATAATAATTTGCTGTTACCTTTTTTTACGTTACTGGGTTTTGCTCGCGGCTTTACCCGCTTGTAAGTCGGAAATTCTCCAACAAGGAACCAAAAAAAGGTTGTCCGGGAAAAATGGAAGAAAAAAACGCGTTTCACCAACCTCAAGTAGGTACCTAACAACGAACAAAGGCAGGGAGACGATGATGAGACCAGTGGCAATATCACATTTAACCCATTCATACAAGTTTCAATTTCCTTCAACACATTCTGAAATGCGCACCGTTGCGGCTCAACTCGCGCCGACTGGTGTAAATCGTACTCTAAACGATATAAATAATTATTTATAGCACACACTTTCGTTCCACAAAAAATAAACATTTTCGCCGTATTTTCCGAATGTTTTGTTGTTGATCTGTCCAAGGCGCTAAGTCGATTGTGCATGGCAGTCGTTTAATAATAATCTCACAGGCAACACGCGGCGTCACATGAGGCGGCATCACAAACGTTATTAGGGTTCTGTCACCAAAGGGTGTCAACGGTACCCTATTACTAAAACTCCGCAGTCTGTTTGTGCATCCGTCTGTCACAAGGCTGTTACTTGTGTACTGTTATAGTTAGACATTTCATCATCTTCCAGCGCTTGTCCCATTCTACTTGAGGTCGGCGAAATACGTTTTCTTCTTTCATTCTGCCCTGTCAGACGTCACGGCATCATTTACTCCTTTTTAGGGTTCCGTAGCCGAATGGCAAAAAACGGAACCCTTATATTATTTATTTATTTTATTTTATTACAACGGCTTTTAAACCAATTATAGTAACTAAAAAAGAACTAAAAGAGTTATACATACAATTAAAATAAACAAAATAACAAAGTAAAGGCTCACACTTTCATAAATTCCTTTCACAATACTTCTGACATGCCAATAAAATCTTCGTCCATCCATCCGCAAACTAATCGTCTGTTGGATTATAATCCAAGAGATCATTAAGCGCGGCCAGAGTGCGAGGAATTGGGGACTTAGCACGTGCAACAGTGTGACATGGAGGTACAGCAAATAGATAGATAGAGATATTTATATGTAGATTATATTTATATTTTATTTTTTATAGATTCGCTAAGTCTGTCTGTCTGTCCGTGTATGTCACAGCCACTTTACTCCGAAACTATTAGGACTACACAGTTGAAACTTGTTAAGTAGATGTATTCTGAGAACCGCTATTTTCTCTCAAAGTAAATCGTTTGAAAGATAAACACTTCCAAAGTGGTAAAATGTGTCTAATTTCTAAAGCAAGAGGAGAAAAAATCTGAAAAAAATATAGGACTACAGAACGTAAAAAAAAATTCAACCAAAATTAGTTTGAATAAGATTTGATGTTTATTTTTTGAGATATGGGACTTTTTCATCAAACTGCAGCAACAACTTTGTTTTTCATTAACATACTATGAAAAACAAATTTAGTTTTGTTGATGAATGTAAAACAATACAACATATGAACGAATGCCTTCAAAATATTTTTATTATATTGTTTGGTGCTACGGAACCCTGTGTGCGTGTGAGTACGACTCGCACTTGGCCGATTTTCTTTCATATTATTCCTCACACAATCCATAGTAATAGTCAGACATAGTAGGTAATAGTAAAACTAGTATTTAGACATTTTAAATTTCATAGATCATAATTATATTACAAAATGTGTAATACTATAGCCGCTTTATCAACAAATAACAAAAATAATGGCATTCTATACAATATTAATGTGTTTTTTTCGGCGTTTCGTGATCGATTTTAATAATATTATCATACATCGATTTCAATTCATACAAAAAGTATGACGTTTTTAATTTGTATGATGGTACACACGACGGCCAATCAAGCTATACAAAACCTGTCCAAGCGAATCTCTCATTGTCTATAAAATCTATATAAAGCGAGACCAAGTTATACTGGAAATGTATATCTTCACACATACACATGGACAGGTTAGTAGGAATTTTTCAGACTTCCAATTACACATTGCAATTAGAAGTTGGATTAGCTTACAAGTAATTTAAAAAATATAACAATTATGATGCACTTCTGTTATTGTTTTACATGTAACATAACAATCTGAATCAGGACAAACCGGTTCATCTCTACCTAGCCCTTCAGGGAATTCCTGAAAAGTTACACTTAACATAAGATCAAGGGTTGAGGGTCTATTGGTTACACATATTTATATATACACACATACACTCACACCCACACACATACACACGTATACTCTAAGAACACACACACAATCCATAAAACAAGCCCAACAAATGCAAACATTGTTTTATTTTTATTTTATTACTTTGCGTTCAGAGCACATTACAGAAGCTCTCTAACGTTCTAATTTCATTCCCTGATGTTAATGTTTATCATTGTATTTTAATGTTGTCAATTCAATGCAACTATTTTTTTGTAATGTTCGCACTCCCGAGCCACAAAATACATATCGATGCTTAATTTGTGGCTAACCGATTACATATGAAACAACTGTTGTGTTTCTATTGATTAATAAACTTATTTTGATTTTAGCAGTTAGGTATGTTTCATAACCGTGTTAAAAGGCCAAGCCGTTGCCTTTAACTGTGTACAAAATCACACTCCAGGCTATTACTGAAAAAGTACTGAGGGAAAAACGAAACCAGTGTATAGACTGCACGCAGGCAGACCGACATATTTGGCATCAGAGAGTTGCTAATTATCATACCAACCCAGAGCAGGCCATTTAGGATATCTTTTTACCAAAAATGTTGTGACCTCCAAGTATATTAGATATTCTGCAAATAAACAAAGAGATTTGAATTATTTGGCCTGTCTAGTTTCCGCCATTTTATTTTATTGCCAAAATACCTGTATTAATCAATAGCTCATATCTCGCAAACGTGACGTTTTAGAAGACTGTTTCTCGTACAAAACTTGTTTGTATTGATGGCAGGTACTATACAGGTTTTATGCGTGGCCGCTGTTTTGAAAATAAATCAAAATGGCCGAAGTTAGGCAGGCCAGCGTTCATTCAAACATCATCATCTCTTCATTTTTTTAATTTTAATTTATGTAATAATCTGAACTGCACGCTGTAAGGTAGACGGTAGCCGATCTCATTAATGTATGTACAATTTCTGTTTTTTTTTTGTTGACATTATTTTGATTTCATTAATATTTTTATTTAAGTAATAATTTGCACGCCGCTAGGTAGACTGTCGATCAGCCGATCTCTTAATTTATGTACAGTCACCAAAGGAGATAAGTAACCAGGGTCATCGGATAAATGGACTGTTTGTGTTCTATTAACTAGATTAAATTTTATTCGAAAACTTACATCGGTTTCTTATTAAACTTCAACTATATTGGACGACCCTTTTCATACAAATCCTCCTATCTCCTTTGGTGATTGTACATCTTATACCGGTACCTACATTCAAAGCAAATAAAGATCTGATTCTGATTCAAAAATCTATCGCCTCTATCGATATCGACACCCGTCACAGCACAAACCATCGAGTACCGTGTAATTTGGTGACACGACACTGCCGTCACTCGTCCCATGATTACAACTGAGAAACACACTGGACACACCACTAACATAACATGTCACATGTTTTCTCCGAGGGGGTAGACAGCGGTGTATAGTAGACCTTTATTTCAGCAGGTATGTTTAAGGTTCTAACTGCCTCGTTGCTGAGCATAAGGTGTTGGGTTCGTTTCCCAGGTCAAGCAAAATTATATTGTGTTTTTCAGAGGAATTCCTCAATAGCAGCCATGGAGTCAGGATTTGTGTCCGATTGATGGCAATTGAATTACCCCTATTAAATGGGACTTAAATATAATTGGCGAAATGTGGGCGTGCTATTAGGTATATCTCTGCATTACCCTTCGTTGTTTACAAGCGTGATGTTATGTTATGGAATTGTGTAAATATTAGAAAACATATCCAAGCGATTACAGCAATTATTATTGATTTGCTGTATATTATTGAAGAGTTCCATCGTATATCTCCGAAGATCAGCATGAGATCTTCACCAAATTTGAACGGGATCACCGCAAAATAATATTATACCTCCAAACAAAAAAAAACACGGCCAAGTGCGAGTCGTACTCACACGCACATAGGGTTCCGTAGCACCAGTAGTTCATATGTTGAATTGTTTTACATTCACCAACAAAACTAAATTTGTTTTTCATAGTATGTTAATGAAAAACGAAGTTTTTGCTGCAGTTTGATGAAAAAGTCCCATATCTCAAAAAATAAACATCAAATCTTATTCAAACCAATTTTGGTTGAAAGTTTTTTTACGTTCTATAATCTTCCTTAGAAGGGGGGGGGACACATTTTACCACTTTGGAAGTGTTTATCTTTCAAACGATTGACTTTGAGAGAAAATAGTTTTAGGAACCTCAATGTCATTTTTAAAGACCTATCTATAGACACCCGCACGTATAGGTTAGATGAAAAAAAAATATTTTTTAGTTTCAGTTCCATGTATGGGGAGACCCCCCTTAATCTTATTTTATTTTTTATTTATAAAAACCTTATAGCGGTTCACAGAACACATCTACCTACTAAGTTTCAACTGTGTAGTCCTAATAGTTTCGGAGTAAAGTGGATGTGACATACACGGACAGACAGACAGACATACTTCGCGAATCTATAAGGGTTCCGTTCTTTGGTCATTCGGCTACGGAACCCTAAAAAAGAATCATCGAAATCGGTTCACAATTGGCCAAGATATCGCAGAACATACACACAAACAAGAAACAGACGTAACCCGATGAGGTTCATCCATGCGATAATAGTATTAACCATAGAGCGACTATTAAGTATTGATAGTTATTCATCGCAATTAAGTACAAGTTGCTATCAGAATTTTCGCAAAATCAAAATATGTTTTTTTCACATAGGCCTAGATGGGCACTAATAAAACGTCGACAAAAAGGTGCACGGTTCGGGTTGGTCGTTTCCTATGGAGAAGAACCGGCAAGAAACTCCATGGTTACTCTTTTCAAATCATTTGGTTTTACAATAACATGTTACAGCATTAGTACTTAAGTATGGGGGGGACAGCGTAGGCCCGACAATAAGTCATTGCTTACTACACAAAAAAAAGTAAAACAAGATAAAAAGTTAACAAAAATTAACAAACATCTGGGAATCTACTAAGTCTACAATGTTCACACATTCACAAACAATCGGTAAAAAACAGGTTCCATTCAGGGTTTTTTCGTGACCGGTAAAAGTTGCAGGAATCGGCTATAATGATGTTTGGTATCTTTAATGGATACTTCGTGACTTTAAAAAAAAAAGCCTTTTTTCGGGTGTGAAATCATCAACGCCTCCCGCTCTGTGTGAAACGGAAGGGAGTGTCAGACTTGTACTTATAAAACCCACCCATGTTCCTTCTTTGCCCTTTGTCTTCCAGGGCCGCGGTATCTCTTTCGAACAGTCCCGCAGCCCCAAGTTTTTTTCCTTACGTATCGATTGTAATTTACTAACCGACTTCCAAAAGGCTAGGATGATGAATTCTTATTGCACTTATGTTACAAGTTGCTATCATAATTTTCGCAGGTGTTTTTAATTCATTTAAACCTTGAATATTACAAAATAGTGTCGGGGTATCTTGGCACAGTAGAAATATTTTAAGCTATGCTCAGTATGCTTATATATATATATATATATATATTATATTTTTATTAGTTAGTATTTTTTATTACGTTACATAACAAGTTTAGGGGGGTTCAGGCCCGGACTGGGACCCGAAACCAGCCCGGGCATTTTAGAGACGGTCGGCCCCCCCACTCTCAAGAGAATGGAAAACTACTAATGTAAGTTTTGAATCAACCGCAGAAAACATCTAAAATAGAATGTTAGGCTGAAATGCTAGGCTGCGACTTTGATAAAGAAGAGACTCGAAACCGAAAGAATAGCGGCTTTGTCGAACAAGGGCGACGCCCAAAAGGGACAAGGGGGGGCAGAAAAGTGCGAGTAAAGACGGATTTGAAAGGGTTAAGTTTACTAGTTACAGATGCAGCTGAAGTTCTTATATACGAATTTATAATACTTGATTAACAAGAAGGAAAAGTTACTAATTGTGACGAGTTAAATATTTGAAAAATCTAGGAATTTAAAAAAAAATAGCACTCCACTCCAGAGAAGTTAGCTTTACTTTAGTTGTTTTATTCAAAAATAGATGTTACTTAATCGACTTAGGGACCCAATTTTTAAACAAAAAAAAAAGTAAAATTGCCTCGCTCGCCTCGCTCGCTCTTGAAGCCTTCCAAGAGCGAGCTCGGAAATTTCAACCTTTGTAAAGGGTGTCGTGTGTCAGTAACCATTTCGACCCTTTATACAAGAGTTACTTGGTCGACTTGCAGATTAAGACAAGATTCAAGAGGAAGTAGCCTGCAAGCGTGGGCCAAGCGAGCTCGAAATTTTTTTGACCACTTGCCTTGGAAAGGTTTGTATTGTTTCGACCTATTTGAGTTACTTGGTTGACTATTAATAAGCAATGTAAAGATCTAAGGGAAAGAAGGTTGCAAGAGCGAGCGAAGCGGGCTCTAAAGTTTTTACATCATACCTCGAATAAATTCAGATATTAATAATATGTAATTTGAGATCAAAATTTCCACATGCTCATTTTTTGCAATCCTGTGTATGCTTGCCAAAATTGCACATTAAGGCCTAGGGCAAGGGCCTCCTAATTTATTTCAGCCTCTCTGTATACCGGTCAATCATGCGAAAATCCAATAGTGCCAATACAGAGGCAGAAAAAAGGAACTTTTGTGTTAAAAGTTTTTTACAGGGTTCAAAGTATGAACCGCGCTTTGGTTTAAAGGAAATGTGTAAGTTTTTTGGTAGTCCGAGTTCTCAGAGGCTCATTTGTAGCCTTAAAAAATATTTAGCTTGAGAGTGATTCTACTGTACGCTATAATAGCGTACAGTAGAATCACTTACTAATTCTGCGGCGTCAGGCAGAAAAGTTAAAACCTTTTAAAAATCCTGAGCCGCTAGGGGTACCATTACTACAGATACAGTCCATGAGTAAATTGAATTAGGTCCTCGACTTGACAGTCGAGGACGATATTTTAAACGATGTGTGTTTTTTTTTAATAGCAAAGGAAAGTCGACCGCTAATCGGCCCCATCAGGCATTTGCCCGATTTGCCCATATGGCCAGTCAGGGGGGTTATGAGGCTATGAGGTCTTAAAGCAGGAATAATTCCAGTTCGGGAAAGAGACAGAGCTATACAGGTCGTTGACATAACAGCACTGGGCCCGCGTGGGTAATTACGGCCCATTTACTTTCACATTTGAGCTTGTATCGCAGTATTGGGGACACTACAGGCTGATTAAGTCCGTACGATCGATCAACTACAGGAATCCAACACATGTATTTCTAAGTAAAGCGATCAATTGCTAGTTATTAAGTTAATCTATTAAACGCAACCTTCGCCTTTTGACTTCGTACTGGCTATTGAATATCACAACATGAGATTTTATGCAGGTGTTCGTAGGAGGCCCTTCACGCTACGTTAATCTCCGATACAAAATATTGTATACTTAGTTCGCTTGCACCTTGTCGCGTGTCCTTTGTACACAATGCTAGACAAATTTTAGATACTAATTAGAGATGTGTGCACTATGACCACAGATTAACAAATAGTTTCTTGCATTGACTTTGGCCAACTGGCCGTCTAGTCGGCCAAGTCAATCATTGCCTTAGGTTGACGCAATATCCATGACTTTTGTGTACAGCTGAATCGCTCGCATTTAGTACATCATTCAGCGGCAGCGCGTTCGCTCGCACACGCCATGCGGTCATAGAAGTTCTAAATTATTTTTTCTGTCTTAATAGACAATATCGCATTTTCCTTGATTTGGATATGGATGTTAATATGTACATCTTCAATGTGTCGATGGCAATCTAAATTGTATCGGCCCAAAATTGAGCTACTAGATTGGCGCTTTCGATAGCGTCCATCAGTTCCTGTAGTGAACAAACAACAGGACACGCAGGACACGATATCAAGTGCTCCATCGTTTGTGGAACACCACCACATTTTCACTCCAGAGCAGAATCACTAATGAAACTCCACCTGAGCAGGTTTTCCTTGCTGCGACCAACCTGGGTTCGGAGTCTATTTAAATACTTCCAGGTCAGCCATGGCAACTCATGTCCAGGTGGGAGATTTTCAGCAGGTGGAACAAATGGGTTAGGTAAGGATGCACTTCCTCGCCACAGCTTTAGTCTTTCCGTAGACCGCGCGCCAGTGAGTGGGGTGACACACTTCAAAAAACTGTTTCGGCTTTTCAGCCTTTGCGACAAGAGGGTCTTTAGATGTACAGGGTGTCGTGTGTCAGAAACCATTTCGGCTCTTTCGCTAGAACTTGCCACTGTTCTGCGAACTTCTGGTGGCGATATTCCTGCCAGTGGGGCAACCTGTGATGATCCGGCGGCAAATTTAATTCAGAGCTGTATCCACTAACTTTGCGAGGGCGGAACGGCTCCACACGCACGCAAATTCGCCAGCTGAAAAACGCCAGCGTAGTAGTCCGCAATACATGAGGCGACTTTGTAGAGACTAGTCGCCGTAAGAGACTGTTGCAAGTGTGCACCTTCTGCTTGATGGTATTGTGGTTTTTGCTGAAGGTCAATGATCTGTCCAGAGAATCCCCAAGATACTTTGGAAAGTTACATGTGCTCGATATACACCCCATCCCAAACGATGACCATATGTGTAATATGTACATAAGTTAAGATTTAATTTCAATCAGTCGAGCAGACTCGGTGCTTTTTGCCGACTTCGCCGACTGCAAATACGGTCGGATAGTCGGCTGTCCCGAGTTCCCGACTAGTTGGTACATCTCAACATTAAAATTGTTAACTTACATTGCGAACAACTTTTAGCATACGGTCGGTGCAAGCAGATTCGAGTCGCCTTAACGAGTTGCCATATTTCAGCCATTGTGTAGGTAAAAATTACGAAACAGTTAAATTAAACGTTAAGTTAAATTAACGGCTTCTTGCGGCTAACGTTAAATATCGTTTTAGAATATTCTTTCAGTTTGTAATTATACAAACAAGGATGTTTAGCTCCACAATGTCATGTATGTTATGTACGGTCGAACAAGCTATTTGGTATATTATACTTTTCCAAATTTTATTTAATAAAAGCTTTATAAAATAAAATTGCAAAGAGCATTGTCAGTGTACTCGGATTGTGAATATTTCTGCGTGTATACCAAATAGCTTGTTCGACCTGTCGTCCGAATAACTATTTTCCTTGAACTTAATATTAACTATGCGACGACTCATCCGAACTTGCGGACGATTCGTCGCCTTACAATTTTAAAAGGATAACGTTTCATCCGCGGATGAAGTATTTTGCGGATGAGTAGTCACTTATGTCTCAAATAATTGCTTCGCCATGCTGAAAATCTCGGTATTATTTTTGGTTTATTGACCTCATATCCTCGCCCATATTTCTACAATGTTTCACATATAATCGACTTTTTCTAATTTATATTAGACTTGTTTTTGCCCTCAGCTTCGCTCGTATCATGGTCGGAAATTAGTTATAAGTCAGCCAAAAGACATCCTCTGCTGGATATAGGCCTCCCTCAAAGGAGCGGTTTTGCCATAACCGCCACGCTTGCCAGGCGGGTTGGAGATTGCAGTACGGTTGTTACAAAAGCACAGAGAGCTGCTGCCCATTCTCTGGTAAGTCCCTTAGTCGCCTCTTATATACGACACCCACGGGAAGATATGAGATGGTGCTATTCTTTACACCCGACACCATATAGTAGAAAAAAACTCATGTGCCATGCACCCAAAAACTGCTACACAGATTTCAGATTTTAAAGAAATTTTACAGTAAGGAAGCTTGTAAAAAAAAAATTACGAATGTCAAATATCTTTTTTGCTAACGGCAATTCTCACTTCATGGCTCTGCTGTCTCGACATCTATAGCGATCGCAAAACAACCGAATTCGGTCGCAAAGCTATAACGATGCGGATTTAAGATGGACGCGAGCCGTACGCGACCCGCCGATGTCAGCTTCCACTTTAAATCCGCATCGTTATGATTTTGCGACCGAATTAGGTTGTTTTGCGATCTCGCTATCTGTGTCTGGGTCGGTTTATGTGTCGCTAATATTATATTTATTTATGACAACTAGTGGCCTACCCTTGCTTCGCATGGCGCTATCTATCGGGTCCGAAACTATCCTATTTTCAAGCAGGAACTAACAATACACATTGATAACAAAATATCAATGAAATCGGTTGGGTAGTTTCAGAGGTGAATGTTACACCAGCAGGAAAGCGGTTCCTAGAGTGATATGAGTGGAACGTATAAAAAATAAAATAAAATAAAAAAGCCTTTTATTTCTAACAGAACACAGGAGAAAATAACTTAAATTCTGTTTTATTTATAGTATTTTCGCTAGTACTTAAGTAAAGTTTCTTAATTAAAGATGTTAGTTTAAAATACTTTAACTTGAATTTTTGATTTTTATTTCAATATGACAATTTTTGTTAGTAAATTAGGTTTAGTTCTTAAATTGTCTGCTAGAACTCCTCTGCAGGTGAAGGCCTCCCCCAAAGCCAGTCCTCTGGATTAGGCTACTTGAATCCAGTTGGGGCCGGCTGTTTTTTTGAGCTCATCTTCCCATCTGTCTACAGGTCTACCTCTTTTTCTTTTGCCTTGAGGACCTGCCCATGCGGTCACCTTTTTGGTCCATCTCTGGTCTTTTAGGCGCGCCACATGTCCGGCCCACTTCCATTTTAGTGATTGAGCATGTATCAATCCATCTCTTGCCTTGGTCCTGTCTTATTTTTGTGTGTCTTATTTTTTTGTATTTTTTTTATGTTCATCATACTGTGCTCTATTCCCCTTTGGCATGTAGTTATTATTTATTTGTTTTTTTGTTAAACCTCCATGTTTAGCACGCATACGTTAGGCACGGTATAAGGCATGAGTTGAGTACCTTAGTTTTGATTTTTACTGGCATGCTGCTTTTGAAAATGTCCTTCAATGCCCAGTATTTGTTCCACGTTAACTGTTTCCTGCGCTCCACTTCTTGGTCGTTGCTCTTTTGGTCAAAGCTAATTTGTTTACCTAGGTATATATAGTTGTCTGTATACTTGAGAGCCTCCTTTTCAACATATATTGTTCTCTTAGTACTGTTACTCATCAACATTGTTTTGGATAGATTCATTTCCAAGCCCACTAGTTGACTGGCGACATTGAGTGACTCTATGCTGTAATTCTGATCCTGTTTCTGATAAGAAGACCAAGTCGTCTGCAAATCTTAGATGACTTAGATAGGCTTCATTGTTCTTAATGCCCCGACCTTTCCAATCGGGTTTGCTGTAAAAGTTTGTAGCTACAGTGATGATGTCGTTACGGTTCAATCCTTCCATCAATCCATGTTTTATTGGTTCTCAGCTCTTTGAAAGCTTTCTTTGTGCCTCCGGTTTGGTTAATGTGGTTGTCGATAGTGTTGTACCTGTGGTTTGTGTAGTCCTTCTTTATATATTTGCTTATGAGCTTGTAGAGGGCAGAGATCTCATTCTTTGTTGCTCTAGATTTGTTTTTGTCCTCTAGAGTTGCTTTCGTCTCTTCAATAGCTGTAGTGTGCGCTCTGGCAGAATTTTATGGGATTTTATGGGATCTTGTTTTCGTTTTGTATTGTTGCAGGCTTCTGGTTATAGCTTTGATAATGTTGTCGTAATAGTTTTGGACTGATTTATTTACCTGTGGGTTCAGTATTTTGCTTATGTGCTCTTTGAATTTAGAAATATCATCATCGTTAGTTCTTGTTTCCTTTTGATGGGTTTTATACTTTATTCGGCTTTTCTTTGATTCGTATGTGTGATCATTGCTCTAACTGGTCTGTGGTCCGAAGGGTAATTTGTATTCAGAAACTCTATATTTTTAAATATATGAGGACAGTTTGATAGAATGAAGTCGATTTCGTTTTTGTGTTTTTTATCAGGGGTGGTCCAAGTCCATCTGTTTTTTATATGTTTCTTATAAAAAGTGTTTAAAATTTATAACTTGTTTTCAGTAGCAAATTCTATCAATCTCTGTCCGCCCCTCTCATTTCTTTTTCCATAGCCGTTCGATTTCATGACTAGATATTCTTCATTTTTTGGTGTACCAATTTTTGCATTCCTATCTCCCATCAGTATGAAGTCTTTATAAGATATCTCGATAGCTTTGTTTACTGTACAATAGAAACTGTTGATTTCGTATTCGTTTGCATTTTCCGTAGGGGCGTAGACTTGTATAACTGATATCCGAGTATCTTCAAATGCCAAGTTAAAAAGTCCCTTATATCGAAAACTAATCGTCAAATAATGATAAAGATGAAGGATAAAGTTAAAAATCTATTAAAGAAATTTGACAGATTGTAGTAGCTTGATGTGCAAGCGCCTGAACATGTGCTAACTTTTCAGCACACCGCGAGTGACACCGCGGGCGCAGCTAGTTTATAATATTTGTTCTGCGTTGCAGTAGCGAAGGGTGAATTTTTTTAAGAGGCATGCCGGAGTACATTATCTTTAATGTGATTCGCCACTGATACGTTGTATGATTTTTGTTAATTTATTTTTTGTATGCACGTCATGTGCCTGCGGCAAATAAATATTATTTATTTATTTCCTTTATTTATGAGGCGTGCAATAGAATGGGAACGTGCGAAGCTTGCCGACCTCTACGCGAGCGAAGCCGCGTGCAAAAGCTACACTATAAAGCCACAAACTCGTGGTCTATTTTTTGGCCCTTGTATTAAATATTTGATTAGCATGTAGGTTGTAAGTAGCTGGAGACACGACATGTATGAAACGAGGTCATACTCATAGGGTATTAATAGTGAATGGGCTAATCATACTTGATTTGGGTGTTATAGGCCACTAATAAAGTATTTCATGATTCTTTTGGCGTGTGGCCATTATTCGAACTAACGTCGCCATCTTGTTTTTAACACGCTTTTATTAGCTTCACCTGGATCTAACTTAAAAACTATGTAAAAAACTCTTAGATTTTTTTTTTTTCATTTCCCTTCTGTGACGTCCTTCAAAATCCAATATGGCGGACTCCCAAAGATGGTGTACTAGTTAGTATTTATGCATTTCCATGATCATCATCATGATTTGCCTAGCCTTGTCCCAACTATGTAGGGGTCAGCTTCCAGTCTAACCGGATGCAGCTGAATACCAGTATTTTACATGGAGCGACTGCCTATCTGACCTCCACAACCCAGTTTGTACTGGGTAATACGATAGGGGGTAAAGGGGTTGCTGAGAAGAATACGAGAAATCTTGTGTTTTAGTTTATTTTTTTAATTATCACATTACGCATTAGCGTACACACACACGTAACCACACATACAAAAAACCTTCGTAATTAATATTACGAAGGCGATTTTTTGTATGTGTGTGTGAATGTGGGTTTGTGTGTATGTTTGTTGCACCTTCACACTCAAACGGCTTAACGGATTTGTATGAAATTTGGTATCAAAACAGCTTATAAGCTGGATTAACATAAAGGCTACTTTTGATCCCAGAATAAGGCGATGTTCCAATTAGATGTTCAAATTTTGACTAAAATCGTCTTTTTGACGACCGAAAATATAAAGTCAGGATAAATTAAAGGTATTGTTTATTCAAACGAGGGAGGTAGGTAAGTAGGCAGGTAACCCTAAATGACTACTTACCTACCCAGGTAGGTTAGGTAGGTAGGTAGGGTAGGGTAGAGTAGTAAAAAGTATATATATACATGAAGCTGGCCGAAATTGTCAAATTTTCCTAATCAACCTTGAACTGAATGTTATCATAAATTTGAAAATCTATTAAAGAAATTTGACAGATTGTAGAAGCTTGAAGTGATGGCAGGACGTGGACTTTTTCACCCACAGAGCATCTTATATATACTGGTATAGAGTGCGCAGTTACGAAATTTTATGCTAACCTGCGCGAACAGCGCCCTCTGTAATTCTTGAGTGAACTAATCATTCTATTCTACAGTACTTTCCTCCATTTTCATTTCATTGCTTTTGCAAACATTTTCCATAGTTCTAGATTGATTTATGTAAAACCATGTGTGGTAGCGTGAAATTAGCAGTTTGAAAATAAAAACAACTCCACTTGAATTGCAATCAATCTACAAGCACGGAAAATGTGCACATTTATTATTTTAGATAGTTTGTAAAGGCTAATTTAGTTTTGAATGAAACAAGCTTGTTGAATACTCAATACATAGATTTATTTTCACGTTTGCTTTAAATACCTAGGTACTCTTGTCCAATACCACAAAACTTAACTAATAGTGTCCAAATATCGCAAACGGACACCGATCACTGAATTCAGCCTGCTTTCGCTCCGGGGATACACTCAACGCAAAGGTGTACTGGCGATTTTTTATGGAGGAGCAGAGGCTCAGCTCAACGTATTTGCAGCAAAGAAAATACTAAAAACAACACGAAAACATGCACAACGTAAAAAATCCGTTTTCTTTTGACAGTTTTGAATTTTGTCATTTGTGTTATTTTATTTGTTTTTTTTATGGCATCCGATTAAATTATTCGATTAACTTAAAATCAAATTAACTCAAAATCAAATTTTAGTACGTTATTTAAGTTTTAAAAATTAAACTAAAATAATTAAAATAAATTAGAAAATTAAATAGCTATTTTTAACAACTATTAGGCTTAAGTAGCTACGTAGAGTCATCTAGTACGTCCTATGTGAATTAAAGTTGAGTTCAAGAACGATAGATGGCGCGCCAGAAAGAATTGCGATGTTCATGTAGGGAACTGTCCCCCCCCTGTTCATCATAGACTAAGCTAGTATGAAACTCTATGACAGAAAGAAAAAGTAACTGACAGTTTGGCAAATCTGACGTACATGTCACAACATTGAAAATTATGAAAATTTATATTTTATTTCAGCAAATATAATGAAAACGAATCGTATTTAGATCGATTCGCTGAGTATAAATAAACAAATTAATAAAAAAGGATGATAAATGGTATATGGTATGACAATAATTGTAAGTATAGTATAAAGTGTAAGTATAGCATATACTATACACCTCCATAGAGTGCAGACAAATTGCCTACCACCCAGCAATTTATGAAACGCCTTTCAAAACGTTTCTTTGCCTCATACTGTCAAGCATAAAAACCCCCTTATCGCATCGGCTGCCCGATACGAGCCATCGCGTATCAGTAGCGTTCGCCGTCCACGGCACGTTCTTCTCACCCCCGATGACCCCACTACCCTCCTCCAGGAAAGCAGTAGGGAAACCAGCATACTTAGAAAATACAAACACAGACCGCCGTCATTCCGACCCCGCCGCCGGCCGTGGTCCGTTACCGATTTGCTACGATCACGTTCGCGTCATATTTTTTGGCTCCTTAAGATCAAAATCCACTAGTTTCGGTGGTTCTTGGTGGAAACCTTACGGTGTCAACGAAACCAAGAGGGTGGTGACCCAATCCTACCCGCCAAACCCCCTCTGGGCGAGGCATTCCATTGGAGTCGGGAGCTAGGACCTTGGCCTAGGGGGGACTCCTAGCCAAACCTAGCCTCTGGCTTCGTCCACAGCATTCACCTAGTGTCGGTTAGGTGTTTCTACCCCTATGCGCTAGAGGCCCCTTGAGGCATAGGGCCCTGTTCGCACAATAAGATTGGCGACAGGTTTTCAGAGCTTAGGGCTCACAAATAGGCACTCACCTCCCTGTCTACACCCGACAGGGAGGGTACTCATCCCCGGGCCAACCCACCCGGGGGGTTACGTAATTAGGGCCCTTCTGGCCAATCGGACACCTGTGTAGCTAGCGAGTTTGTTAGGGCTTTCCTCTTGGTAGTGTAACAGTAGGAAAGACTCACGGGTGCGGGCTTTTTTGTGGGATTTGTCCGCCCGGGGGGTACACGTTTACGTGTCTCCTCGGGGCAGCGATAGGTGTTAGGAGTTAGGTCTCCCCACCCCCCATCGTGTTTACTTATTATTTCGTGGTCCATCATGTCGGACCACGCCCTCCTTCTGTTCATCAAGGAGCTCCTCTTAGAGGACCTGCTGCCCTCAATCATTCAGCAGAATTCGAGATGAGGCCCGCTCTCTCTTCCCCCCATCTCTCTCCGGCGGCCTCACGTCCCCCCTCGGCGAACTCCGAAATCCCACCGTCCCAGGAGGAACCTTCCTCCGATATAGACACCGGTGCTCCCTCCCAGAGAATAGTCGCGAAGTTCTCTCCCCCGGCTTCCTCCGCCACGGACTCCTCCTCCTCTGACTCGGAAGAGTATCAACTCGTCGGTAAGGGAAAGCACAAGAAGGGCAGAGGTGGAAGGGCCAAGAAGGCCGTAGCGGCCCGCACCACTCCTCCCCCTCCCCCTGCCGCTGCTTCCCCCTCAAATGCACCCTCCCCCCATTTCTCCTGTCGATACGACAGGCGTGACCGCGGCTACTGCCAGCTTCCCGGATAGCCCTATGGCTACCGCCCCCCCCCCCCGCTTGAGGTCAGGCATTTGAGGAAATGCCTGACCTCATGGACGGACACGTCCTCTGCCCGGCACCCACTCCCGTGGCCGCCCCCACTGTCCTACTAACCCCCCAGCCCAGGTCTCTTAGCCCTGAGGCCGAGGAGGAAAGTACCTTTGATACCATTGCAGGTTTCAGGTATTTGTGACCCCCGAGGCTGACCGAACAGCAGCTGAAGTCAGGGGTGCAAAGGATTTCAGTGAAATCCGCCGAATTTTCAAGGTCCATCCTAGGATAGAGTCTGCCCTCCGCGCATTTTCTAAATAAGCACAGAGCTTGACAAGAAAGTAGCATGCACCAAACCCCGTTCCCTTAAATTCGGCTTCTTCAATGCCAACGGCATCAGTGGTCAACGCGATGAGATCACCTCTTTCCTCCGTGACCATCAAGTTGACATATTCCTCATCCAGGAGACTTTTTTGAAACCCTGCCAACGTGACCCGAAAATTTCCAACTTGCGTATAGTTCGCAACGATCGGTCACGCTGCCATCTTGGCGGGACACTCATTTACTATCGCAAGGATCTATCTGCACTGCATCCCCATTACTCCCCCCCCCCACTTGCATCTCTTCTCGAGGTACTCGTATCAATCTGTCGGCTAGGCCTGACCGGTCACCAACCGGTCCATATCATCTCGGCCTACCTCCCCCCCTCTAAACACCGGATGATCATAATCATCTGGTCAGAGATCTTACCTTACTCTTCGACTTGAGTGATTCCGTTATCATAGCGGGAGACCTCAATGCCAAGGATCCCGCCTGGAACAGCATTAAGAAAACCCGGGAGGGAGAGTCTTATTTGATCTAGGTGAGACCCTCAATTTTGACCCTGTCGCTCCTATGGATCACACCCATTACCCCACCACTGCCAATTATCGCTCTGCTGTGCTCGATATAGCGCTGCTCAAAAATATCAACCTGAAGTTGCATATGATTGAGATACTGGACGGTATCCCCGACCACATAGTCTCAGTCGAAGACACCACGGCCGCCATCAACACGTTTATAGATCACTTATAGACCGTGCTCAAGGACTGTTCGCGGGAAGTCCCAGCGCTGAATGATCGGCGCTTGAAACTACCCGACGACATTCGTGATCTGATAACCTAGAAGAACGCGGCCATACGTGCCTACAGCCCCTTTCCCTGCGACGCGAACAAAGTTCACATGCGGAAATTACAGCGTGCTGTAAAAGACCGCACTAGCGAGCATCGCTCAAATGAATGGGACAAGGAGCTCAACGAACTCGAACCAACCCATATAGCCTTCTGGAAGTTGCAGCGAAAGTTGCGTGCCACCGACGAGGCCCCGATGCCTCCACTCACTGACTGTATAATGCGCAGACTGCCACTCGCAGCTAACTTCCGAACCGCCATAAAGTTTGAACCGAACTATAGAGGGAAGTGACATCAAATGCTATTACTTGAATGGCCGCGACAGTCATGGACGTTTGAACTGTCGTAGAAAATTGTAGTAGTTTAATATTTTTTTGTGCGACAAGCATTAGTTAAAATTAACTTTTAATTATTTTCTTGGGTTGATAGTACTGCATTTTATTGATTTAGGTGAAAAAAAAATTACATGCATATTCCCTATTGATGAATGTAGTTAAGCGGCCCTTCAAACTGTATCGCTTCTTTACTAATTCCTTTTCCTCGGACATACTGGGACTCGAGTGTTGTCGACCTGGTGGCCTACCATGACGTCTTAAAGCAAGAGTAATTCCAGTGTGGGAAAGAGATGGCGCTAGACGACCTGTATAGCTCTGTCTCTTTCCACACAGGAATTACTTCTGCCTTAAGACGGGTCTTCAGTAACAATACGTTTATATACCTACCTAGACAGAAGTTATGTAGCTACTAAGTTATATGGTTGATTTTAATGTGATGTAACTATGTAATCTTTAATGTAATTATGTGTACTAGGACTTGGATAAATAAAACGAGGAGAATTTGGAACTACTAAAAATCGGTTTAATAAATGGTAATAATGACACAAGCAGTAATGACTGGCTGGTTATTATATACATTAAATACTGAAAACTAAAACAGGACGCACCGCCACTCGCTGCAGTGGTAGTGAGATTTCTTGTTAAAGTGAGAACAGAAATACAGAATCTGCGAAAACTGTCAACTTGTCAACTTTCCACTGTCTACCTATACCTACAGACGGACGGACAGCAGAGGCTTATTTCTAATATCCATAGAAATATAAAAAAACAGGAGAAGTGGCAAGGGGGCGTGTCGGTGACGCCGCGACGAGCGCACGATAAGCATGTCATAGCGCAAATGGCCGTCTCCGCGAACTAGTGTGCTTTCGACCGCGATCGTGACAACTATACAGCGTGTAATAGAAAGGGTATAATCATATGGAAAACTGTGGTATGGACCATCAAACTGAACAACTTTCTCTATGGGACCACCATCGAAATCGTAAAAAAATAATCAGCGGTCCCATACATTTGGGTCGAGTAGGTATTGAAATTTTGTATAGGACAGCTGATTATTTTTTTACGATTTCGATGGTGGTCCCAAAGAGAAAGTTGTTCAGTTTGATGGTCCGTACCACAGTATTCCATATGATTATACTCTTTCTGTTACACGCTGTATAAGAATGCCGTGTTGTTCAATGGTTCACCTAACTCAATGCCTAAAGCGCGTTTTCACCAACACAAAGTGTCACCTAACTCAATGCCCAATTTCCCAACACTAAGTGTCACCTAACTCGACGCCTTAAGCCCGTGTTCACCAACGTTACACCTAACTTAACTAAATGTCCAACTCCTGTTTTTGCCAACACAAAGTGGAACCTAACTCGATGACGGGCTTAAGCCCGTTTTCACCAACACTAAGTGACACCTAACTCGATGCCATAACGCCATTTTCACCAACACTAAGTGTCACCTAACTAAATGCCCAATACCCAATTCCCGTTTTCGTCAACACTAAGTGTCACCTAACTCAGTGCCTAATGCGTAATAAGCCCGTTTTCACCTACGTAAAGTTACACCTAAACTGTCACCTAACTGAACGCCCAAACCTCGTGCTATTTCCTTACTTTCTGTCTTTTTTTTTTATTTTAGCTTAGAATACGTTATAGTAATCGGCATGATTCAGATAATATAATAGTGACCTTTGCTTATAATAAGTCAACATAATTATTCACGCTATTTATTTGTTTGTTTTCATTTATTCACATTTTTTTTCCTAACTAGTTTTTTTTATAACAAAAATCTATTACCTGCCAGGGGCGTGCCGTCCATAGAGGCAATTAGGCCTAGCCTACCCTACCATTCCTACCAACAACGCAACAAATACATTTATTATAACTATATTAATAAAAAATAAAAAAAACTCCTGTTATAATACTTATAGCAACTTGTCGCAGCCGTGTGACGTAACTGATAAATACTACGACGCTCGCTCCCGGCCGTCTAGGCAAGGCCGCAGCCGGCCTAATTTCCATTGATAAATTTACGCACACTGATCGTTATTTTCGTGTATATGAACGGCACACATAGTAAATAGGGGCGTAAACTCCTGCGAGTGTAGCTGGCTAGCTGGCCACTGATTGGCTGCCCCACAAAGTATTATCCGGCTAAAACGGTATGCAGTGATGCAATTATATTTGGTAGTGTTTTTTTTATCGACAAAATAACAATTGTATTTTTCTTAGAAGCCATATTTGTTTCATGTGACTAGCAAAATTTATTTCGCGATCTTCAGTGTTTTGATTTTTATAATATCTGACGTTTGTAATTCGTTTTGAAACGTATAGTAGTGTAAATATTATTTGTTGTATTTGTTTATTAACTTAGAAATGGTGTTCTGTTGTGAAGTTTGCGCTGTTAGTGTGTTTGTTAAAAGTTAAAAACAGTAAGTATTCACAATCGTTTAATGATAAGATTCAAGTTGTGTCCAAAGAAAGATGTGTAGGTACCCGAATTACGAGAATTAACCTAAAATTCATCGTCATTTAATCTTTCTTCGCATTGTCAGTAAATCGTGATTTGAACCTTGATTAATGCGGAGTTCTTGTATTTATAACTTTGGTTGTATTAAGCTTATTTTAAAGGTTTGTTTTTCAAATATTCCGGTCAGAAAACTCTACATTTTTTTTTGTTTACAGCGCACTCTGTTTTATTTTTTAGAATTTTTTGTAGCGGAGCGACATCCTTCGTTCTTGTATTGACAGAATTCCATTGAAATTCCTGATATTTAAGCTAGATGGCGTTGTTTCTCATACGCTTACTAAAAACACCAGGGGTGGGTGCGGTGGGCCCGGAAGGGTAAGTGAATATATCAATAGATGTGAGTACTTTGAGGGTCATCTTAGCGTGGCTGGCCTACCTTCCGCGGAGAACCACTGCACGCCACTGTTACCTGCGAAGTAATTGCGTAATAAACTTTCAGTAAGAATCGATTTAATTATGTCAGTACAACAATTTTCATTGATTTACATATTACTTGAACATATGAATATCCGATAACTTTTCGATTTAGTCATTCACTAGCGTGGGTATTCAATTAAATTGCTTTTGCACAGCACAACGATACCGACCGATGTTTTTGTGTGGGTAAGTTGTACGGTGCATGGTTTTGATAGGATAAGGTTTATAATTGATTGTGTAGTACGTTCTGTTTTAAGAATTGTGTGTGCGCGACTGCGTATCTATTGCTTTTACTGAATTGCATGTGTAGTAGTTGCCGGGTAGTGGGAGAAAACGGAGACAGTAGGTTGCGATACATTTTCGTATAACGGGCATATCTCCTTATTTATTATATCTATGGTAATATCCGTCGTCAAAAGGTCCCGTTGGTTACCCTTCGGTTACAGAACCTAACCAGTAGTAGATGATTTTCATCATTTTAATTTAAGAGTATGTATACCAATTTTGGTGTCAATCGATCCAAAGAATAAAAAGTTTCACAGAAATTTCAACACCCCATTTCAGCCTCTTAGGGGTTGAATTTCGAAAAATCCTTCCTTACTGCTTGTCTGCATTTTAAAGGGAACTTCTGTGAAAAATTTTAGCTTTCTAGGTCCAAGGGTTTGGGCTGGGCGTTGATGAGTCAGACAATCAGTCAGTCAGGACTTCTCTTTTAATTTAAATTAATAGATAGATAGATTAAATGTTTTTCATTATATTGCTTGTGGTTTTATTTTTACTAGAACCTATTATCCTAAAGGATCAAGGACGATATCATGTGGCATGTGAGTGAGCTTCCAACATATGAGTTCTATTCGCATGCAGCCGAGTTTTAGAGTTCCTCATACTCTTTAAAAAAAAAACTGGCTGTCCTGAAAATATCATGTATTATCAACCAAAATCAAAGTTGCCAAATGCTGGCCAGCCCGGTTGTATGTGTCTCGTATCTTCGGGCTCTAAATAAATGCGTAAACCACATTGCTGTTGTGCAATGTCACGGCCAGGCGCTAACCCAGAATCGAAAATCAAACGCGCTTATTTAGGCATTCATTTATTAGATGATGGCTAGTGAGTATTAGGCCGCCTTAAAATGGGTTACTCCCTGAGTACCCCGATCTCCGACGCCCCCATTCCGCCAATTAGAGGCGCGAAGAAACACAGCAGTGCCGCTACTACAGGACCTGTGTATTATAATACGCTTATGATATGATATTTAGCTACAGTTTGATCTTTAGGTTAAGCCGTGCGTGCCTAGGTTGGTCTGTGGATGGGTGACCACCCATTACATAAGTACCGAGTTTCCTCCGTGCCTCGGAAAGCACGTTAAGCCGTTGGTCCCGGCCGTCATCTGTAGATCTTTGACAGTCGTTATAGTTAGTCAGTGGCCCAAAAAATCTGACAACCTACTTACCAAGGGGTGTCGTATTACCCAGTACTAACTGGGTTGTGGAGGTCAGATAGGCAGTCACTCCATGTAAAATACTGGTATTCAGCTGGATCCGGTTAGACTAGTTGGGAAAAGGCTTGGCAGATCAGCTACCGTTTACAATTGAGAGTTTTTGGTACAAGCTGACATTCACTTGTTTTTCCCAGTTAAAGCGATTTGACTTGGTGGCTTCACGGCAGCGCTTCTTCACGCCTCTAATTTGAAGGTTTAGTGCACACGGGTAACGACAAAGTAATTCCTCAATGCTAAATTGTAAATGAATAAATTATTGTTAATATTGTATTCCGCTATTGGTTAGTATTATACTTTCCGGTGACGAACAGGATAACAACATAAAGTTTTGTATGACGCATTATTTTAAGTCACAGCCGCCAAATTAAAATGGAGCTGGGCAGGCCCTAACTGCCCAAAGTCGCATCAAAATGGGCCAAAGTGCGGCAACAGATTGCGTTCCAAACAACAGAACCAGGCGCGGCGACGCGGTAGGCCCAAAAGGAGACGGCGTGGCGAGCTGGGGCCTTAGTCTGCTATTGCAATAGTGTCAGAATGGTCTATCATTGATTTAATAAGGCCCCTAGCCCACGGCGTATTGAAGCGCGTTCGAAACTCGTTTGACGTGCGTACAAAGAGTAATTCGTCTGCGCGTGGCCTTATTAAATCAATGATAGACCATTCTGACACTATTGCAATAGCAGACTAAGGCCCCAGGACTCTTGTCAAAAGAATTGGGCCCAAATAGTCAAAAACAGAGATAATTGAAAAGAGGGAAGGGAGGCCTGCTGTGGTACACATCAGGCTCATAATAATAATATTGTTAGGAGGTTCCTCTCTCTGGAGCCCTGCCCTGTAGCTTGGACCCTGGTCCAGATACCTCTTTATATTTGTAAATGTATTTAATATTGATTTTATTTTAAAGAATATATAAAAATGTATTATTTTTATTCTTATTCTTTATTGCACACAAAATACAAAAGTAGCACACACAAAATTACAATATATAACTTATGTACAACGGCGAGCTTAACCCAGAATAGGGTTTTCTTACAGCAAACCTTAGTTTGATTGTGAGAATTGCGAATGAGGATAAACCTATGTGCACAAACGAGCATTTTAAAACTAATTAAAAAAAAAAATGAAAAATAAAAATAATATGTATTAAATTTGTATAGAAATAAATAAAGGAAATAATAAATTATTTTAAGTAAGAGGCAATACGTATGCATATCATCGTGCCTGTAATTCTCCGTAATAGCGTAAGTTAAAGCAGAGGTATACGTACAGTGCTGCCACATTTCGCTATAAGTTACGCTAGTTTAACTCCAATGAAATAGGGCCGAGCCTATTGCCATCTAAGGGCCACCACCCCAGAGTTCCGACTGCTTTTATGAAATCATATTTGCCCAACCCCGGGATCGAACACAAAATCTCACGCTTACCAGTTAAACATGCAATGATTTTATCAACGGGTGTTGCCCAAAGAAATAAATGGTACCATTTAATACCGAAAAGATAGCTTTGTCTTGAAGTATCGTTCCTGTCTATGAAACGCCATCCCATCTACTCGAGGGTATCGTAAATTACAGTTACAGGATTACATTGAGAGGAGGAGCAGCATCGACCTCCTGTGTGCTACTAACACCATACTGCGACCACCAGCCTAACATTTTCCCAACCATGTTATATCACTATTCTTCATAGAGTTTACCTGTCCATCTGACCTCCACAACCCATTTCCTGGGTAACGCGAAACCCTTGGTAAGACTGGTTCTCAGACTTTAAGAGCGGCCAACCCGTCATACTTTTCATACAAACGCTCGTACGTGATTATGCAGTTGTTATATATCTATCTGTGTTTTTTTTTAAATAATAGGTATTTTGTCCACTATATCTAGGTTTTTAAGGGAGTAAAAAAAAATGTAGAAACAAATTCAGTATAAGCTTCCAAAAATGGCTGTTTTGCACAAATTTTACCTGAACTTTGACCGTTCATAATGTACTCATAAACTCTAAAAGTAAAGAAATCATCACGATAGAAACCTTGCACATGTAATGGAGATTCTTAATGACAAATTTTTATTTCACACACTTGTAAGACTTATTCAAAAACACGTATTTCCTGGAACAAGTTTAAGATATTTTCGATCACTATTTTTCGTTCAATGTCATGGCGTTAGGCGGTATGAGGTGCGCGGGAGACGTGATGTGCGGGGTCGGGGCGGGGTAAGACGGGGGAGTTGAAAAAAAATCGCCGCTGTGGCTCTGGATGAAACAACAAGCTTTTCGACCATGCTCGCATTGACGATAGACGCGCCGGGAAGGGCCCTCTTAAGGTCAGATATGCAGTCGCTCCTCATAAAATATTGGTATTCAGCTGCATTTAATTAGACTCCGACCCGACCCGAGCATAGTTGGCTAGGCATATGATGACGAGTTCAATTTGTTTTATGGTGATGTATTATGGTCCCAAGCGCTTCAGTTAGTTGCAGTGACGCAACAATGAGGAGGAAATAAATCCTAATAGGAAAATCAACAACGTACTTTTGTTACCCATACCACATATTCTATCAAAATCATAAATGTTAAAGTAGGGCCAAGTTCGAATAAAATGGATTGTTCGTTGATAAAAAAGAGAGATGGACCAGTGAAAATCATCTTAAAATTGTTAAATGACTTCATTTGGGGATTGTTCTGATTTTTGTTTTGTAAAAAAAAATGTAATCTAATAATTATTTTATTTCGAACAACAAATACATAATTATGGGTTAGTGAATAAGTACTTAGGAACTATTTTAGTGGTCATAAATTTGGTGTTTAAAAGTTACATTCATTAAGATTAAAATTCATGATCCAAAAATAATAATTAATATTAATAATTCCATCATGTCATCAATTTATTAATTAATTATTGTTATTTATTATTTCCTTTATTTATCTTCTTACAAATTATTTACATTTTTATATATTCCTTAAAAAACAATATAAAAAGATTTAAAAGTATAAGAAATTGTACCCCACCGGTATCGGGAACAGGGTCCAAGCTACCGTTGGTCAGGGCTCCAGAGAGAGGAACCTCCTAACACTACGAGCCATGTCCTGGAGTACTGCTTTCTGAATCAAGCCCTTGATCCAGCTGCCTAACGAAAGCCACCTCAGGTATTGATCGAGGCTCATAGCAATTAAGCCATTGGCTGATACGACTATCGGCAAAATTATCGCTGAGTTCACATCCCACATTTCGACAATGTCGCGAGCCAAGTCAATATAATTACTTTATTTGCTTAACTTTCTCAGCTTTCACGAGGCTCTCATCATGCGGGACCGTTATGTCAACAATCATTGCGCGCCGCTCTGATCGATCCACCACCACTATATCAGGCTTATTGGCTACTATAGTCCTATCAGTGATGATGGATTGATCCCAGTGAAATGTGATATTACCATTTTCGAGAACTGGGTCGGGCACATACCTATAGTAAGACACTTCCTATTCCACAAGGCTGTATTTTAGATCAAGTTGCTGATGGATAATCCTGGCTACAAGGTGTCTATGCAAGTACTCTCTGTTAGCCAGACGAGAACACCTAGAGATAATGTAACGGATTGATTCACCTGGACGGTGGCATGCCCAACATGATTATGTCTACCGAGCCGTCCTGCAAAATATTATTTATTATTTAATTTAGTAAACCTCAAATTATTTATCTCGATGTCAACGTTCAAGCTTCTAAGCTTTCTTGTAGTGTTTTAAGTTTTTATCACTGAGTTAAAAAAAAGTAATTCCTTTGATATGAAAATCTTAACTAACATAGTAGTTTTGAAACACTTTAGGTCTTAGGATACTAAGTAGACACACTAAACCAGATTTTAAAAGTTGTAAGTCAAATGCGGCGACGCTTGGGGGAGGCCTATGTCTAGCAGTGGATGTCTTCCGGCTGAAATGATGATGATGATGATGAAATCTAATAGATTGTGATTCAGAGAGTTGAAATCAACTCAGTGCAGGTTGCCGCTCGCTTTTTATGAACTTGGCTGACACACTACCGAGAGCACGTCCCTGACACATCCCTGTTTGTGTCACTCGTGGATTCATAACGAAAACAATACACTAGTTAATCATTTAAATATCAATTTTGTGAAATAAGTACAAACAACGTGTAGTATTAACAATTTGAATTAATTATTTTAAAAAAAACGGCCATGGTGGTTTCGATAGTTTGTTACTTTTTGTTATTTTCAGTTGCTCTTGCATTTAACTTGACTATTTATAAGAGTGCTGATTATAATAATCACGGTAAGTACTTTATTATGTTTTAAATGGATGAATAATCGTCGATGATTTCCCTAGCAACAGTGACCGCTAAGTTTCAGGAGTTATCTAGTACAAAAGATTGCCAGAATTAATACGGATTATGGGCAATTTCCTATAACATCTGGGTGTAAGAACATAATTTAAATGTACCTATGTCAAACAATAGGCACAATGAACATCCTCCTTCACCACTTACTTATATGGACCATCAATAGAGCGGCAGCCCACATGGCGTTTGTTAGAATAAAAAAAATACTGTTGTAATTAAAACTTCAACGCAAATTGCATAATTTTTAATTGGCCCTACGTCTGGTCTCCGGCTACTTGGGTACACTTATTGCAAGCGTTACTTTGGAGTACTTATTATGAGCTATAAAAGATAATATTTCGATTCTGTAGAACTTACACCCTACAATGCCCTACATGACACACAGAGCAAAGAGACGCCTCGGCGGCTGCCGCTAGAAGCGTCATAGTCAACACTTTCCGTTCAAATCAAGCGTGTCAATGGGCGTCACCGTTTACTCGCACTGCGACACTAACGTAATAGTACATTCTGTTACAAGTGAGGAAACCTTGTAATTGTTTCGAGGTGGAATTCAGACCCAAACCTCAGGCCAGGTTGTTATGGAGCCGAAAACTGCAGTAACAAATGCCCACGTGTATCAAACGACGTTTCTCAATACACTTTCGAAGAAATAAAATAATGGAACGAAAACTATTTTTGTCATGAATTATTTATCATGAATCTATGGATTTAACCATAAAGTTCGGTGCACCTTTGGGGGGTTCGACACACAAACCTCTGCTGGCTTGGTACTGGCCCTGAAAGGGGTTTGCGTTTAAGTCATACGTCATCCTCATTATTTACGTAAATATCTAATATTTTGATTATCAAATACTGTGAGTGTGCGTTAATTAAGAGAGTTGGATAAAAAGTTCATAAGTCATCGCCATTAAAACTTCTGTCTTTAGCGTGCATGTTTCTTAAACAGTGGTAATGATGAATTTTGATATCTAAAGTCGAAGTTTCGCGCCAAATTTTTATTTTTATTTTTCACATTACATCACACAGGCTCATATAGATTCGATAACAAATAAGATAGATATCATTCCAAATATTATAAACAACATGAAAATGCCCAGATCTTAGCGTAATAACTCGTAATATTCATGACCACTCCTCAATTTGTATCCGAAATTAAGGACCATTTTTTTTTATTGTTATTTGTGTCGAAGCGATTATTTCAATCGATTCTTTTTTGTAAATTTCGATCAAATCGAGAAATTAAATTAATTTAATTTGATTTTTTCCGCGCTTTGCTTTCGCCAGGTTAAAGGAGAAGCAATAGGTATAAAACCGCTAAACAGCATGATATGAAAATAGAAAATTAAAATATTTTTGAATTTAGAACACAATAAATGTATGAATATTTTTTTTATTTCCGCACACATTGTGATAAATGAAAAAAAAACGTGTGTGAAATACATTCCATGTTGAACCTAATCGTAGTGCGATAAGAAGCTAGTTTTTTAGGAAGTGTATTGAAAATAAGTTTGACTTGCATCCCGTGGCAGCAGTAATGCACTAAACGCATTTACCGTGCCACGACTTTTATTGATAGCGCGGCGATAAGTGTTGTGTGATGGTGATACAAATAGGTGATATATTACCATGGTTAAAAAATTATAGATTATCTAACAACTCCATGCTAATAGAAAAAAATAGTGGCAGGGTATTTTTGTTTTCTTTTAAACACATGATTATTTTTAGAAAACCCTGAACCAGTGCACATAGTCGAGGAGACATATGTTAAGTTTGAATTTGATATGAATCAAATATTAATCGTGGATATACGGTTAAAGAATAAAGCACCTGGTGTCGACGCAACGGTCTATGTAACATATAAGGGGCCTACAATAAACTATTCAGGTGAGATTTTGGTTTATAGCAAACAAACAAACACACTAAACATTCTGGGAACGTTGCAAATAGCTACAGCTAGACACTTAAATCGTTACTTTACCCTTGGATGTTGTAATTTTTATTGTAGGTTTCTACTTATATAAGAAAACGATTTGTGAAATTTCAACTGTCGGAGATGAATAGTTTCGGAGATATTAATTGCAAAATTATTGAAATTATTGTATAGAAAAAGATGACATTTTACACCATGACACATGATAATGACATATTTTGAGTATAACGTACGTCAATAAGCGGACGCCCACGACGACCGTCTCGCGGCAGTATCATTTATGGGCGGCATGGGCACCGGGCCGTAGGCCGACTAAGAAGGCCGGCGGAGGCCCGGCACTTCGGAGACAAAAGTCAAAGAGTGTTATTTAATACGCGAGCGGAGCGAGCGCGCGTCTTGGAGTCGTAGCATGGTATAATAATGTAACAAATGTCAGTTTAAAAAAATTCTTTAAAAAATGCATCTCCGACGACTTTCCCTCCCCTCGGGGAGTTCCTATGACCTCCTCCCTCCCCCCCACCAACCCCCAACCTCCTACCTAAAAGTAACGATATAAGTGTCCTTCCCAGACGCCATAATTCCATAATTCTATGTTATACAAAAACACTGATTATGAATCGCAATATCCAAATGAGTTTTAGATAGTAAAAAAACAAGGAGCAACCCTGCAAATGCTGTTTTAACACCTGAAACTGTTACAACACCTAATTTAGTGTTATTATTGAAAAAACAGTGAAATATTTGACAGTTATTGGCGACTCAACGTTGCCAACTTTAAGATTCCAAAGCATAGACAAGCCCTTCTTTTTTTACTTAAGGTGGAAGCGACTGGGTGGCCCGCGAAATTCAAATTTTCTTACGTTTAAGTATTGCAATTGGCAGGTCAGTGTTAGATTGTATGTTGATGAAAATATGAATCGCGCCAGTAACACGTATGGAGTTACAGAATTATGATCATAAAAGTTATTAGAACAACCCTCTAAATTCATTTAACCCTATTCTGTAAGTAACTTTTTCATGAAAAAGTCATTCAATGGGGTTAAATGAACTTAGAAGGTTGTATTGATGATTTGATTGATTATAATTTTGTAACTCAATACGTGTTACTAGCGCGATTCATATTTTCATCAACATCCAACCTGACACTGACCCGCAAATTGCAATAAACTTAAGAAAATTTAGATTTCGCGGGATACCCTTGCCTTACCTTAATTAAAATGGTAATTTTGTTTCTTTATATTACATTCTAGCTTATACAGAGAATAAAACCATGACAACATGTAAAAACGAAGACTGTTTGACTATCCGACTCACCGAGATAATCAAGTCAAGAAAATCCAAGTCAAAGACAATATCGATAGGCATTCAATTGAAAAAAGAAAATGTTGCGTGTGCTACTCAAATAATTTTAGAAGGAAACGCAACATTACCGGACACGACAAAGAAAGGTATGATAATGTGATTACAGTGGTACACACGGCTACACATCAAGCTATACATTTCCAGCATAAGCTGACCTCGCATTGTACGGAAATCCTATACAATGCGAGATCAGCATAAACTGGAAATGTATAGCTTGATGTGTAGCCGTGTGTACATGGTTCTTTTGGCAATCGTGTGACGTTTATAGACGTCCGCTGTTGGTAAACATTATTATATGAAATTGATTCGTGAAATGTATTGAAGAAACGAAATGGGCGGTGTAAAGTCTTCTTTGGGCTAAACGATCCTTGTACAGCTATTAATGTTAACGATAGTCGATCGTCCACTGCTACGTAGTATGTGCACGGAGCGCGTAAAGTTCGTAACGTTAGCTGCGCGATTCATTTGTTTGCTGCGGCGCGCATATGTGCGGACTGCGCAGCGTGGCCGTGGCTCGCAGTGGACGATCCCGCCTGCATTCTCAAAGGACGGACAGTACTCGTGCATAGCATAGCCGTAGCTATAGTGGAGCCACGCCTTAACCGCTGTTGCTACTCTACTGTAATTTGTCATTGATTAATACGTATTGCCACAACCCGAAACCATAATTTTCATTATATTTTTCTTCCAGATACCGACAGGAGCCTTTGTTTAAACCAGCCAAGGTGTACAGTGGTGTTGGATGTACAAAATGTATGCCGAGGTAGGCCTTTGAAAATACTCAATGTTATGCATATGCATGCATGGACAGCAGCGGTGGCCCAGTGGTGGCGGCCGACTTACGAACAGTAAGTCGTGGGTTCAAACCCAGGCAGGCGCATTACTTTGTGTAATATATTTCATGACCATTGCTCTCAAAAAAGGTGAAGGAAAACATCGTGAAGAGACCGGCCATGTCCTAGAACCAAAAATTCAAAGACATGTGACATCTACCAACCTGCGCTAGGCCCGCGTGGTGGATTATAATAATAATAATATAATAATAACTTCTAGCGGAGCACTTACAGTGCATATCTGACAAAGTCTTCAAACGCCAAAATAAAAATGCACACTCTTTTTTTTCGGATGGGAAATCATCAAGGCAACTAAGGCCCATAGATAAAATACAAATCAAATCAAATTGGTACGGGCTTAAAATGAATCACAAGTACACGGTGGTGACATCACGCAATCTACTTACAAGGCTACCCACACCACAGTGTCATTTGTTACAGAGTCAAGATGAGCTCTCGAGAAGACTCTCTCAAGAGAACTCTGAGCCAGGACGACAGTCAGTCAGTGTTTGATCGCGGCCGAGTTAAGACCTCTTGGAACTGTACCCGATTCATTGTGCCCCGTGTTATTGTGCTAAGTTATAATCTCAAGTAATTCGTTAGTTTTGCTAGAAACAGTCTATCGCTCAGTGTCTTTTCATAGCACGAAACCCATCGTCTGCCCACATAATGCAGAAGCCTAGCGGAGTAAATCCTGACACCCCGACATATAGAACCTCACTAAACTATAACTAGACACGTATCGTTGACGGCGTCGTGTTGTCGCGAAAGATGCGATTATCCAAACGAAATGTGAGTGAATCGAATGATTATTATTGCTGGTATCATCTGCTTGTCGATGAATATGAAAATAATGACAGTTGAGAGGGTAGGGTAGATTTTAGAGAGAGAATAAAGAAACAGAGGTTAGGGAGATTACGAGAGGATGGTGGGTGAGTGGGGAGTGAACAGCACGCGTAAAAAAAAGAGGTTAGGGAGATTACGAGAGGATTGTGGGTGAGTGGGGAGTGAACAGCACGCGTAAAAACAAGAGGTTAGGGAGATTACGAGACGATTGTGGGTGAGTGGGGAGTGAACGGCACGCGGAGGGCGAGCGGAGGAAATTACAAGAAGAGGTAACCAAAAGAGTGAGCTGGCCCCCTTGGTGAGTTGCACAAAGTTGATAAGAGTTAACTGGGGGTGTATATCGAGAAATTACGTAAGAGTGATAGGTAGTCGGAGGTAGAGGCAGGCTGTGAGGGGAGGTATGGAGGCCTGTGGGACCCCCCAGGGGGGGGTCCCCCTTAAAAGACCCCTTAGTCTCGAATGTGTGTATATATGAACGATGATGGTGACTAGCCTTTCCGCGGTGAGAGGAACATTCCACTTGCGTGGCTCTCGGGCAGGTTAGTGGCACCAGAATCATATCATAAAGAAAAAAGGTGAACTTCTCGATACACCCCACTGAGTCAATTTGTCGTGTAAGTATCAGCACCTGAGGTTCTAGAACCTGATAAGGCAAACATCACGACACGTGTTTTGCCGCGTGGTGTCGTGTAACCGTCCTCGGAATTTCCAGTATACGACACCTTTCGGCCAAAAGTCCTCTCTCATGAAGGTCCGGTAGATGGTGAGATGGAACTCGAACCACGAACGACTTGAAGTTGATGTTGTGGCGCGATTCTAACCTTTCGACTATCAAACTATAGTCGGTCCTGGCTCTCAAATACCCCACGACTTCCTCAACCTTCGTGGACTAGTAACGTCCTCTTTTTCTTCTAACTTTATGGAGTAATACATAAGGGGTTACTAGGGCTGCGTTTCCACCAGAGATGAGCGTAGCGAGGGACGTGTGTGAAACTAACCAATAATGTCGCTTCTGTTCCACAGCTTGAGCTATTCTAGCTATGTGATTGGTTAGTTCCACACACATCCCTCGCTACGCTTCCTCGCTCATCTGTGGTGGAAATAAGGCCTTAATCTCTCAGGTGACGTAAGTGATGAAGGATTAGTCAAAAATGTATTGGATTTGATTTTCGGTAGTTTAAGCAACTACCGAAAATTATTTCTCAGTTTTGCTGACATTCGTTGGAGAAATCTGGGAAACGTTTTGAACGCACCTCGTGTAGGTAATTGGATGGAATTATTGAAATAACTGCAATCCAGGAATGTGATCATAAGAAATAATAATTTTCTTTGAATGTTCTCGTATACCATTTTTTTTGAATAGTGAACATGCCAATCTTATTTTTAGTAGGTACAGTTTCGTCAAATTATGTCTGGGTGATATTTTAAATCATACAAGGTGTAAACAGACCCTTCAAGAAGCTATAAGCATTCTGTACATCAAACTAAGTAACTCTACGTAAAACTTATTGCTGAGAAATGTATTTTTTTTTCGGGTCAGAAAAATCACGTTTTACGGTAAAACTCAATGTAACGCTCTCAAATCATTATGCTGATGATAGCATTGAATAGTAAAGGAGCCAAGGAGGTATTTTTTTTTTCACAAGATTTTTATAATAGTAACAATAATAGTGTGAAAAAACACGTGTGTGTGTGTGTGTAATAGGGTGTGTGTGTGTGTGTAATAGGGTGTGTGTGTGTGTGGTGTGTAGTAGTAATAGTTGGAACTTTGACCCTCAATATCTCCGCTAGATGTTTCCCATATATGGTCTAGAACAAAAACATGATCGCAACGACGGGGAGAACAAGTGCCTTTCGGCTTCGTTAAGGTTCTTGTTACACCCTTTATTTTAAATCTCGGAAAATGGCTTGAGACCCCGTGGTATCTAGATTACATTCCTTAATCAGTGGCTAAATGATCTGAATAATTGCATGCAATATCTTTTCAGAAGAGACCAACCAACGGCAGCAGTCGTATTCATCATCCACGTCGTCTTCTCAAACCAATATATTGATATACGTGATACCATCCGTGATTGTGATGTGTGTTTTAATATTGGCGATTTACATAAGTGTCAAAAAAATCCGGCGTCGAAACGCGGACCCAACGGAAACAATGGAATTGAAAACTTATGTAAGTGCATTTTTTTACATTTGATTTTTAATAATAATACATTATGGAAAAATAACTAAACATACAGGCATGGTAGGAATGTATTCAGATTATACAGTACACAGATATTTGCTATTTTCCGTTTCTTTTGTATTGGCTAAGCGTCACTAGCCTAAGCACGTTAAGCCGTTGTTCCCGGCTGTCAATTGCAGATCTTTGACAGTCGTTACAGGCATTCAGTGGCCTAAAAAGTCTACAACCAGTCTTACCAAAGGGTATCGTATTACCCAGTACTAACAGGGTTGTGGAGGTCAGATAGGCAGTCGCTCCATGTAAAATACTGGTATTCAGCTGCATCCAGTTAGACTGGAAGCCGACACCAACATGGTTGGGAAAAGGCTAGGCAGATGAGGAAGCGTCACTAGCCTTTCCTCTTAAAAAACGTTTATTTTTTCTCTATTCAGATATCATTGAATGACCCCTCCCACTCTAGGCGGAGCGTAAGGGAGTGTCAGACTTGTACTGACTAAAACCCAGCCATGTTCCTTCTTTTGCCCTTTGTGTTCCAGGGCCGCGGCATCTCTTTCGAACAGTCTCGCAACCCTGGCAGGCATCGGTCCTTACGGACCCCTTCCTGTTTGCTGACTGTCTTTGAGGCGCGCGTGGAACACGAACGCGCCGTCGACACGGCCTGTCGTCATAAGACGGACGGACGGCGAGCTAGCCCATAGCTCATCGTCCACAAGCCCGCGGTCATAACAACCCTTACACCCGCATTTGATTTCCGAAAAAGGGTATTGTTGGTTTACTCCTTAAACTGTGGTGGATATATCCAAATCACAATTCAAAAGTGATTTGATTAGATTTGATTTGATTTGAATTGTCATTCTTAGATAGTTGTATAAAATGGCTGTAACGCGGGAAATCGTTGTAACGAACAATGAACAATTAACTACATATTGTTTTTTTTTTCTTATTTCCAGTCAACAAAAGAAGTTTTATATGCGGATCTCAGCTTCGTGAACGGAAACAGCCAACCACCACGACGTGAAGAAGAATCGCCATATGCAGAAATAATAGGCGTGTTAAAACACAATTAATGAGATTAATCCGGCCGGCCCAGAAAGAGGTGGCGAGACGATCTGGAAGCGTACCGCGAGGGCTGAGAGGAGGCGAGGGAAATGAGCACATGGAAGGAATTGGGGGAGACCTTTGCCCAAGAGTGGCAAACCAAACTAAAATAATTTGAGTAGAAATTAATAAGAATATTATTAAATATGATCTCGCCCTGTAACCAATGGAATTTCCCGTAGGCAAAAAATTTGAAAGTTTCATACTTGTATAGAAAAATACAAAAAACCGTCCTTTTTATAACACAATTGCTCGTAAAGGGTCTCTTATTTCACCAATTTCAATATCGTATTGGGTTATTGTATATTCGCCACAAAGTAAATTCGTCACATTTTGAAAACTCCATACATTGAAAGTAAATTCGCCACATGCATAAAAAATATGTGTAAATTCGTCACAAGTCTTCATAGGTACATAATTTTTGCACAAAGTACTGGTAGCAAACAAAGTTATTGGTTTTTATTGCTCGAAAGGAAAATGATTTTTTTTAATTTTTCATTTCTGCTGCGCTCCTGCACATGCTATCACCCGCTCGCTCGCTCGCTGTATCTATCTCTTTCTAGCCGTACCTTTTAATATGCATCGATACTCATCAGTCCAGTGACTCACTTGACCTTGTCGATGCGCTTCGTCAGTTCGCGACACCATATTTCAATCTATATTTATATTTTAGCAGGTATTTTTCAACATATAGTGGATTTCGGATATAACGGCGATGAAGGGACCACTCTCATTTTGTCGTTATATCCGGGAGTCGTTACGGGAAATTTTGAAATGATTTCTGCCTTTTCTTTAACAGTAATGTGTTTCTAGGAGTCATACTTATTCAAAAGTTTACTAAACGCAGTTGCTACTCAGAATATCACTTTATAACTGAATCATAAATTTAACTCCGAAACGTACATGCTTACCTACCTACTTAGCTAATATCTTTTACATAAAAACAAAAGATAAGAAAGCTCTTTGTGTCTTTGGCGCCCGACTGCGGTCGCAATATCTACATGGTATTTCTAGAAATTTGTTACAGATGATTCGTTAAAAAAGTCGCTACACCCGAACTCCACCGTAAATTATCAAGGAGTAACATAGGCTTTAATTTAATTTACAAAAATAGAGATCCATATGAAAATTGCAATAATGAAATGTAACCCAAAGTAGCAAAGTTTTGCCTATAAAATTCATTATTTTGCGTGCGCTGAGAAAACTATTGACGATACTTAAAAATGATATACTAAAGAGTTGAGTCGAAATAGCAGCTTTTGTGTTTTAAAATTTAAATTAAAGTCAGCGACACCATATTCTATCTTTTATATTTTAGCAGATACTTTTTGAGTACATAAAAGCTACTATAGCTTATATGTACTAAAAAAGTATTTTTCGACATATTTAAGTCTAAAAAAATCATTATATCAAAAAAATATTATTCTACGCGGGTCAAATAGTCAAATAAATTATACTTATATCAAGCAAATTAGCCGAGCTTTCACAATTTTCGCGAACGAAGTCGCGGGCGAAGTGCTAGTGAAAAATAAAGAAATAATGTTTTATTCTACTGATCGTTTGATTTTTCTGCTGTCTCTACGGGAATAAACAATATGGCGGATTTTTCTTCATGAAAATAGAACTGTGGCGAGTTTACACATACTTTTTTTTCGTGGCGAATTTACTTTGTGGCGAATCTACAATAACCCATCGTATTGTATCTCATTACGGACTTGTGCGGTAATGTAATGTAAAACGCACGGTTTATCACGATGCTCCGTCTAAAACGAACGGTATTTTTTTAAATCTTAGCAAAGAGTTTTAATGTCAGAAAAGTGGTCAACATTTTATGAATAAAATTAACTTTGGAAGATAAAATAAAATAAATAAACATTTAATTCTGTAATTTAATTAATTTTGACAATAAATTGCAACCATCTGTAACAAAAACACAAAAATATTAATTTACTTTATTAGTAAGTAATACTGGCTGTTCTTTGTGACTTTGCTGCAGGAACGCTGTTGCGCGCGCATCGCTAATTTGTGAACAAGTAAAAATTATTCCGCGCGCTTTTCTTTTCGCTGTATTGTTTTTATTTGAAAATGTCGTCAAGTAATGATGAATATATTAATTCGACAACGCCAGAAGTCTCAGAGGCAGTTTTATTTATTTCCTAGCAAATATGTTATAAAACGTCGTATGACATACGTGCGCGGTGCGCTTTGATAATTACAGCCTCTGCATTATCGCCTCGGCTGTAATTTTCAACTTACCGCACTTATATCATAACGTGCTATTATGTATTTCTAAAATTCGCTATTAATAACCTCAAGGTTTAGGCTGGGAACGTTGTCTATGAACAAACTTAAATTTAAAATATTCAAACATTTGTTTTATTTTTACGTGTTTAACAAATCTTATATTAACACGAATGTTTAATATTACATAGTGCAATCGGAGTGAATATAAACTCGTCGCCCAGTCAGACAATGAAAGTAATATTCAATGAAGTTGGTGAGTTGGTGACTTCATCAGCATCTGAAATAAAACAATTTACCTATATTACTATAAAACTAGCTAACGCTAGGTCGAGAAATATCCCACAGGAACATCTTACGGGGATAAAAAGGAGTATCATAATGGGTGGTCCAAATAGTGACGTCATAAAAAAAAATATGGCCCACGGGTATCAAAAATTCCCCATGTATATTCTGCGATTCTTTGAAGTTCGAGTTAAAGCTTCTTGAGAATTGAATCGGAACCGCTTTAAAAAAAAATATCTTTATTTTACAGGGCTTCTTGTTACTCTCGATGCTAGTGAGATTAAAAATGCCTCTAGTTAACGTTAAAGAATGTGAAAAAGCTTAGACTTCCAGAGACACTAAAAAAGTATTAAAATAACTTTACTTTCGAAAGTTGGTGACCGTTTGTTTCATTGACTTTTTTGACACTGACTTCCGAAAGTAAAGTTTATTAGACTTTTTTTATTTCTTTTTGGAAGTCGTTTTTTTTTTTGCAGAAAGTTTTTTTTTTATTTTCCCTTTTTTAATTGTAGTTGTAGTAACATAAAAAATCTTGTCACGAAAAAAAATGTAACTAGACGTTATTAACGAACCATCATGTCGTCAATAAAGCCCAAGAAGAAAAAAAAAGGGAAAAAAAAACAAATTACTGAATCGATTTTGATGAAATTTCTACGGGACCAAACGGGAAGCATATCCTTTCACATAAAAATAATTTTTCAAATCGCTTCATAAATGACGGAGTTATGAGGTAAAAAACATTTTAAAAAAATACACCCGCAATTCGTCGTGATTCGTAATGCGTGATTAAAATTTTATTAACTTTGCTTTATTTTATGACTTAGCTCCCTTTAGTAAGTATTTTATTCTTGGCTTACATTGAAGACATGGTGGTCCCGTAAAAACGTCTAGTTACAATGTAAAATCTTTTGCTTCGATGAAGGAAAACATCGTGTGGAACTAAACCAGCATGTCTCCGAGATATTCCTTGACGGCATGTAATTGTAAAACCAAGTCAGTGGCCCATGTGCGGCATAAAAACTCTGACACCAGGTTAGGCACTAACCACACGATATAGAAGAAGAAAGTATAAAATAAACTAAAGAACATGAAATCACGCTACTCACGCGGCGCATACGGCGCGACCTACGAGGCAAGCCGCACCGCACATTTTTTTTTTTGGAGATGGCATCTCGCAGTTCAGCCTCTGAGGCTGGCTACTGCTTAGCCGGGCAAATCCTGTGGATGCCTTAAAAATGAATCTAAGGCCTCCAGCAAGGGGCTTAAAACTACAATTAAAAATTAAGCGACCACTCGCTAAGGGCACCCCCTGTGGGGTACGAGCCTCGGCTTAGGGCGTCGCTGGAGAGGACAGCAAAGGGACAGGCTGGATCTGAGTGACGCTCCGCACATCGTACGTAGTACGTAGCGCGGTTTTATACGAAATCTACTCTGATTACTTTAAAATGTATCAATTCTTACCTTTGCATTCGTTTTTTAAATCCACCTCATCAATTGCTCCATGCTTGCATGATTTCTGCGGCCCTCTCAAACAAAAATCTTAATCTGAAAGAAAGCAGGAACTATTCATTATGTTGAAAGTACTATCAAAGTTGGAAACGGACGCTTCTCGAAGCCGCCAACCAAACATCAAATTAAGTAACTCTAGGCAAAAATTATTGCTAGGAAACAATTTTTTTTTTTCGGGTGTACAATCACATTTTACCGTAGGACTAAGGGCTCATACGGAAAGGCGGTGCGTTGTGCGGCGCGGTCCGCTTTAAATTTAAACATACGGAGATGTATGAGAGCGTTTACGGAGTGATTTCACGCGCGTTTGCTTTAAATGAAGCGTTGCCTGCAGATGACACCGCCACGTCGGACGCGACGTTCAACGCGGCGGTACCCGCGGCGGCGCCAGCGACGGCGCCCGCGACTGCGCCCGCAGCGAAGTCCGCGGCGGCGAAGGCGGCGGCACACGCGCTCGAAATATGGCAGTGCCCGCCGCTACGCCAAAATAGAACTTGTTTGAACTAGTATGATGGTATGTTCGATTAGAATCGAACTAAAGATGGATTTTTAAAATAAATCGACAAGCCTATCGTGCAAGTTGCGCAGCAAGTACTCCTTCCCTCCTCCTGCAACGCGGCGGCCATCGCGGCGGTTACCGCTGCTCCTCACGCACCGCACCACGCGCCGCGTCTCCGTAAACAACATCGTACATTGCCATATGTTTGTGTTTAGGCGTGCGGTAACGGGGGCCGCTACACGCGCCGCCTCTCCGTAAACGGACGCTCAACGCGTCGTTCGACGCGCCGCGCATCACGCCGCCCGACGAGCCGCGTCTCCGTAAATGAGCACTTAATGTAACGCAGTCAAAACATTGTGCTGATGGATGCATTGAATGGTACGAGGGCAAGGAGGTATTTAAAGTAAAATAACATTAAAAACTTTTGAAAAAGTTGGAAATTTGACCGTAACTAGAAGGGTTCCCAGGTATGTTCCAGAACAAAAAATGATCGCAATGAATGACGGGGAGAACAAGTGCCTTTCAGCTTCGATAAGGGTATTTTTACACCGATTGTTTTAACTTAGCTAAATCATAATCGATCTGCCGACAAACCGTTGGCTGACCAAACTCTGACGCCAGACTAAGTATCGTGTATCGGGTACCGAGTAAGTAGGAACTGGGTAGTGATAGTCACATAGCATTCACACCCCTGATGTGCTCCAATCTCGGTATTCGCGGCTTCGTACTTTTATTCGAAGTTTTATGAAAGAATTAAATGATGTTTATGTCTTACCTGACTTATCAGGTGCTTTGTAGATAGTGACGATGCAACGAGCTCGTGGTGAGTTCTCGAAAACCAGATTATTCATTATTGCTCGTGGAGGGTATAGAGAAGTTTCAGCAGCGATTTTTCTAAAACAAAAGAGGCTTTAGCAAAGAATTTTTTTTTTTAAGCTTGTCGGGCTTAGTCTGTTTTTCGTGTTTTTTTCTGAAATCATCGTACGACCATGGAATGGAGAATGGAAGAACAAAACGTGTTGCGTCTTGCCCCAAGTAACTTGGGACAAGAGCATGAAGATATTAATGTCAAATCAAATCAAATAATAGTACATTTTGATATAAGTGGGGAAACTTTGTTATTGCATTCGAGCGCGGATTTAACACCCGAGCTGCAAGCGAGGGTGTTATGGAGCCGAGAACTGCAATAACAAATCCCCACGCGTATCAAACGACGTTTTTCAATACACTTTCGAAGAAATAAAATATTAGAACGGAAAGTATTTTTGTCAGGAATTATTAGGAAACTATGATTTAATTTGCTTTTTTTCCGCGCTTTGCTTTCGCCAGGTTGAAGAAGATGCAAAAGTATGATGCTGTATACAGCCTACTATGAAAAAAAGAAAATTCTTTTTTTTTTTTAATTTAGAGCACATTAAGATGTTAATTTGTTCATAAAAATAAATATTTGTTTTAAATAATCATATTTATCTATGATATTCTATTTATAAACACAATTTAAATACTCGAAAAATACTTAATCCGTAAAGACGCATATCTCTTTGCCGGGATTAAAAAAAAAACAATCACCGCCGACTATAGATATAGTCATTGACTTATCTGTGCAAATTTTTATTTCCGCACTTGTGCGGAAAAATATTAAAAATCGCACGCGTGTGAAATACATTGCATGTTGAACCTAATCGTAGTGCGATTAGAACCAGATTTCGAGAAAGTGAATTGAAAAATAATATATTCGCATAATATGGGTAGAGAGATGGTACAAATGTTAAATTACATGATATAACAATAAAGATCGTCATATCTGGTATACGAAAAATAAAATAAAAATTTATACAGAGTGTAACAGGACCCTTCACGGAACCGTCAACCAAGCATTATGTACATCAAACTAAGTAACTTTACGCAAAAAATATCGCTGGGAAACGAATTTTTTTTTTTTGGGTGGGACATCACGTTTTACGGTAGGACTCAATGTAACGCACTCAAAACATTGTGCTGATGGATTGAATAATACGGTGATCGTGGAGTTATTTCTCCAAAAATCTTACATTAAAAACAAGTATTTCAAAAAAAACTTGTGAAAAAGTCGGAACTTTGACCCCCAATATCTCCGTAACTAGAAGGTTCCCAGGTATGGTCTGGAATAAAAAAATGATCGCAATGACGGAGGGAACAAGTGCCTTTCGGCTTCGTTAAGGGTCTTGTGTCCCTTTATTAACAATTAAACGAAATAGATACATAACTATACATAGGTTATAACTCTTTTTCGTACGACCATGCTTATCGGAAGCTAAATGGTTTCTATAGACAAGTTTAACCCGATACCGTACCTACTGCCATCATCATCATATCAGCCCGGAATCACCCACTGCTGGGTATAATTAGGCCTCCCCTTTTTTCTGCCACACTTCCTGGTTCTGTGCGTCCCTTAACCAGGTGTTTCCCGCGACTTTGACGATATCTTCGACCCAAAAGCTTTAGGACAGGCCTGGTTTCTTTTTTCTTTGGCCTAACTTTGGCCACTCGGTGAAAGCAAAACAGAAAAATTACGAAAAAAAAAACTCTTTTTTTTTTTACATCTTCGCTCCATACCTCCCCTAGGGGTACTCTCCAACTAAAATTACGAAAAGTCAAACGCCTGGGTTCGAATGCCAGATAGCCTCCTTTTAACTCGGGGCCACTGCTCCAACTGACAGTAACTACTTAGATACTAAACTTAAACAAGCTTTTGCCCGCGGCTTCGCTCCCTTTAAAGACGAAAATTATCTCACAGAAAGAGACGAACGGAGGATAATAAAAATAAATAAACTTACTCACCGATGTCGCTTTATTCTTTTACACAACAGAAACGCTAATTACCAAAATGGCAGAAAAATATACAACGACACAATGGATTGAATTCATTTTAAAACTACTAACACTTGCCATTGTCTAGAAATGTTTCTAACATTTATTTAACTTTAAAAGTAATTTAACTCTAGAGTTAATAATAAAAACACGTCAGTTAAAGAGTTGACAGTGAGTAGTAATGCGGGAACAACGCTATAGCTGAGTTAAAATAACCGCAAGTCAAGTGATACGATTGGCCGTTGATTCACTTAACCAATCCCAGCAGTTCACGAGTGGTTATATTTTATTAGCTATTTTTAGGGTTCCGTAGCTGCATACACAACCACTCGATGGCCGTCATTTCCAATCGATCGACAGTGGTATCGAAAAAGTCCCTCTAATCGCTATTCACAAAACCGAAACCGACTAATCGATTCGATAGTGATTCGATATGAGGATATTAATGCTTTTTTTTTTTCTTTTTCGGATGGGAAATCATCAAATAACCCCTCCCGCTCTGGGCTGAGCAGGAGGGAGTGTCAGACTTCTACTGACTAAAACCCATCCATGTTCCTTCCTTTGCCCTTTGTGTTCCAGGGCCGCGGTATGCCGACAGCTATTTGATGTCGGAAGTGCAATCTATTCAAAAATAAAGGGCTATTAACTTAGGCTTTGTCTGAAGTAACGTCCCAACCTTATTGAAATCCCTAGCGGTGTCCCCAGGGATCTCATTTGGGACCTCTTATTTACAACGCTTATCTATTTGACATCACTGATTCTTTTGAACACTCTGATTACTTAATGTATGCTGATGACAAAAAAGTATTTTATAAAATAACATCACCCGATAATACGCAAAAAAATAAGATCACCGTGAACGTTACAAAGTGTCAATGTATTAGTTACACACGTAAGCGGAACCCGGTCGTTTACTCATATAATTTTGATGGAATTGTCATAAATAAAGTTCAGATGGTTAGGGATTTAGGAGTTATTTTTGACAGTAAATTAATGTTCTCAGATCACATAGACCTTATTAGCACAAAAGCTTATAAGAACCTAGGAGTTGTTCTTAGGTCATGTAAGGTATTTAAAATTATTGGAGCTCTTAAATCTGTATATTTTGCTTATGTGCGCAGCGTTTTAGAAGATGCGTGCCAATTCTGGTCCCCCCAATACATAATTTATAAGAACCGATTAGAAAGGATTCAAAAAAAAAATATTAACCATCTTAATTATCGCCTCTGTAAACCTCCGATGTCTTACGAAGATAGCTGTAGAACCTATGGTCTGCTAACACTCGAAGAAAGGCGTAAAGTAATGGACATGTGTGTTTGCTCTATGACATACTCAATGGACGCCTTGATTGCCCGGAGTTGGTCGCACAGATAACTTTTAACACTGCCCTACGGCGCACTCGTCACACGCCAATGCTGCGCGTTTCTAGGCACTCCAGTAACTATGCTAAGAACTGTGTACTGACTCGCATTGCTCGAATTTATTACTCGGAATTCTGTGAAGTTTTTTTTTTTTTAAAACGTTGCCCCACTCTAGGAATTTCTCCTGTATCGTGGGTACGTTTACAAACATTTAAACTCACATACACAAACAGCCAGACCCGGAACAACTACCTGTAGATCATACAAATATTTGTTCCGTGCGGGGATCGAACCCGCGACACGCAGCACAGCAGCCAATCGCTCAGTCACTGCGCCAACCGTGCCGTCGAAGTTAGTTATTTAACTATAATAAACCGACATTCAAAAAACAAATATTGAAAACTACACTTCTGGACACATCTATTGGCCCACCTTGTATTTTCAGTTTCGTTTGGTCCTAGCTAAAATTTTATATTAGGTCGAGCAAAAAGTTTTTATGCAGTTTTGAACCTGGCACATTCACAATTTCATTCAATAATCTTTTTTTGAATTTCGAACACAGAATTTAAAGAAACAAAAGACAATTTGGGGCCTGTTTGTTGATATCAAACAATCGAATACTAAGAAAACTTGGTTTTATTGGTTTACTTGGATTTAATTCTTGAAAAAGTGATTGATATCTTTGGTCTTGCAACAAACATTACTTATTCTTAACATTAAGGTGAGGTTCTATCAATAATCTATGGATACTTCACCTGAAGTCGCCGCCCAAGCTGTGGCACTTATTCAGGCCGGACACAGCACAAAGAAACGTGAGTGCTCAACTTAATTTAAGTCGATCTGCGGTCCGAAATGTTTATCGGAGGTACCTAGAGACTGGCGGCTTTGTTCGTCGCCAAGGAAGGCCACGATCTCGGGTCACAACTGAAAGGCAGGATCGATTCATCGTGACGACCAGCTTGAGAAATCGTCACCTTACCTCCATTGAGATACAAAACCAACTTCGCGACTTCCACGGAGTATCTGTGAGCGCTCGAACTGTTCGGAAAGTTCGAAGGTTAAAAGAACGCGATATGGTACCACACAAGCCAGCTAATGGGCCCAAACTAACGCGAGCCCACCGAACAGCGCGCCTTCATTTCGCACGCAGTCATTTAAATTGGACACAGCAAGATTGGAGCCATGTACTCTTTTCTGATGAGTCTAAAATTGTGTTACATGGCAATGATGGAAGGAAGAAGGTCAGCCGACGTAAGGGAGAGCGTTTCGCACAATGCTGCTTTGAAGAGAGGGTTGCTTATGGCGGTGGCTCATGGACTGTCTGGGGCGGTATATCCGCGAGCGGCAAAACTCAACTTGAGGTTGTTACAGGACCACGGCTGCCAACATTAAATGCTGAAAGATACATTCGTGAGTGCTTAGAACCTCACGTGATACCATACGCGGACTATGTGGGCCCAAATTTCCTTTTTATGCATGATAATGCAAGAGCCCATGCGGCCGGCATCGTCAGGGAATATCTTCGGGATGTGAACATCACAGTTATGGACTGGCCAGCCAGAAGCCCAGACATGAACCCCATTGAGCACATGTGGGACGAGCTAAAAAGACGTGTTAAGGCTCGTCAGCCAGTTGCCCAGACGATGCAGGAGTTGAAAACTGCCATAGAAGAGGAATGGGAGATGATCCCTCAAAATTTCATAGAGCGGTTGATAAACTCTATGCCTAATCGTATGAGAGCTGTGGTAGATGCCCATGGAGGCAACAAGCGTTATTAATTTAAACCTTTATTTGATAAAACATGTTTTTTATTCAAAAATCAATTGTCTTTAACAAGGCGCATATCCGACTTGTTAGGCGTAGCTCCATGTCGTATGGTATTCTGAATTCAAATTTAAAACAATACGATCGAAAAAGATGGTAAAATGTATCAGGTTTAAAACTGCATCAACAGTTTTTGTTCAATCTAGCAATCATATTTCGGTAGGGGCCATCGAAACCTAAACTCTAAGGTGGGCCAATAGATGTGTCCAGAAGTGTATAAGCGGCGATAAATGACAAGCAACCTATATTCTTCTTCTTCTACTATCTTTTATTATTATTCACCATTTTTGTTTTAAATTTTTCAAAATTGTGTTCTAAATTTAACCTTAGGTATTTAATTTCGTATTGTATTGCTATCTTATTTTTTTGTTTATAGAATCACTAAATATCAGTTAATATCTGGCATTAGTCCGTTCGCATGTGTTATACATATATCCCAGTTATACAGGGAAACCTATAATTGGCCATAATAACTGTTGCACGCATATTTTGTAAAATATTTTTATGTAACGCTGTTGGTTACCTAAATAAATAAAAAAGTTAAAAAAATACATATTGTCTTTAAAGTATTACTAATGTTTTGACCGCTGCATAAATCTAACAATTTACACAATTTTTCGTGGTCTTTGATTTAAATTATTTAATACTAGCTTCTGCCCGCGACTTCGTACGCGGATCCTGTTGCTTTTGCCAGCGACAACGGGGTCGTCAAGAAAATCGAAGATCTGAAACGTCTGATGTAGAATTCTGAGGCCCGGGGACGGGAAAACAACTGGATGAGCGAGACGATTGAAGACGTTCCAGATCTTTCATGTTCGTAAGTCCACAGGAAATGCCCATCAGACTAAACAACTTTCGCTAAGACGTCATTCCTTAATATGTTAATTCCTATATATGTTATAGTGTAGCTGGGCTCTTGGAGTTCCACTTCAGGTGTTCCAGATTTTCAAATTTATGCAGAATCCTATTTGAGTTGAAGTTAGACATCTGCTCCAGCATGTTTTTTTTTTGCTATGACACCATTTTTATATCTCTTATACTTTAGCTGTTCTGTTGCGGTTCTGCATCAGGTGTTCCAATTTCCAAAATAAATTATAGCCTATATGTTGCCCAGACTTAATACCTACACAACAAATACCTTTTCTTCCCGTTATTCTGTCAAATAAATATGACTTCGGGCTTATGTTATTTAAGATTGAGGATCATAAGATCCCAAGAATCTACCGAAGAGCGTCAGGAGAGACTTGATGCTGTTCGAGAACATCAGGCTGCAACTCGCTCCGTAGAAACCTCTTCGGATCGCGAAGAACACTGGAACACCTGATATGGAAATCATAGCTATCACTGCATCAGATGTTCAAGTTTCCAACATAAATTATAGCCTATATGTTGCCCAGATTTAATACCTTTACAACAAAAAGACCCTTCACGAAGCGGTCAACCAAGCATTTTGTACATCAAACTAAGTCTTTACGCAGAGAGTGCTCATCAGCATCAGCAGAGAGTGCTCACTTGTATTCACTATACGCCGGCCATAGCTAACATTGATTGGAGTGACGTCACCAGCGCTCGCGACGTAAACAATGCTTTAGAAATCTTGTATATAAAACTGTTCACTGTTATCAATAGTTCCGTCCCTATCAAAACACGCAAAAGAAGCTCAAATCGCTACATATATCCCACCTGGTTCACAGCGGAAATCATACGTAATATCAAAAATAAGCATTATTACCATAAAAAATTCAAGCAATCAAACAAACCAGTCAATAAAGAGTTATTTAAATACTATCGCGAATTAGTAAAAGTACAAATCGATGAGTCATATGATAATTATATTAAGTCTATACAGAATAAAATTCGCAAAGAACCGTCCGAATTTTGGACGTTTATTAAGAACCAACGATACGATAAACAGCCTAACCACGAATACTTATATAAAGGTAAGACAGTGTCAGGCCAAACCGCTTCGGATGCTTTCGCTGAGTACTTCGCGTCGGTATTCCTTCATGACATTCCTACCTTAGACCCGGATAGTATTAATCCAGATATGGGCCTAGGTCATGACTCAGTCCGTGTCACACTAGATCTTATAACCCCCTCGGACTTCAGACGTATCCTAAAGCAAATAAGACCTTTTTCCTCATCGGGTCCTGACGACATCCCACCATTCATTGTAAAAGACTGCGCTGCTGCATTAGAAACACCGCTTCTCCATAATATATACAACCTATCAATAACAACCAGTACTTACCCGACCCGCTGGAGGTCGTCTAGGGTCACGCCTGTGCCAAAAACTTCAGTCAAACATAAAATAGAAGAGTATAGGCCTATCGCCGTCCCTTCCGTACTCGGAAAAATATTCGAAACATTACTGGCAGACCGCATAAGCTTGCAAATTAAAACGCGCCTAGATGATGCTCAACATGGATTCAGAGCTGGCCGATCTACCGCCACCAATCATATCAACTTTGTAAATTATACACATTCCGAACTCGACAAGGGGCGGCAGGTAGATACGGCCTACTTTGACATACAGAAAGCCTTTGATAGGGTCGATAACGACGTGCTTCTAAGCAAACTTTCAGCAATGGGTTTTACCCCAAAAGCACTTAAACTCCTTGCTAGTTACTTAAGTGACCGTAAGCAATACGTTCAACTCGCCGGGTACAAATCTCAGTCCTACTACACTAGATCTGGTGTAAGCCAAGGAAGCACCTTGGGGCCTATTCTCTTCCTTATAATGATCAATGATCTACCCCAGGTCATCAGAAGTGCAAAATGTCTGATGTTCGCCGACGACCTTAAATTATACATGGGCGTGGAGTCGGTACGCGATTGCGAAGCTCTCCAGAACGACATAACCAATGTTATTGAGTGGACCGTCAGAAACCAGCTGAAATTCAACGAAAAAAAATGCCAAGTCATGACTTATACAAGGCGTAGGACCCCCATTCGACACAACTATCGTTTGCTAGACACTGCTCTGGCAAGAGTTAATGAGATCCGTGATCTAGGAGTAACATTTGACCCTCGCCTCAATTTTAGGGAGCATATCGCGTCAATGACGAAAACTGCCAATCGCACACTTGGTTTCATCATGCGGCAAACCTACATATTCCAGGATTGCAGACCGGCAATCATGCTATACAACGCGTACGTTCGCAGCCGGTTAGAATATAATGCTCTCATTTGGGACCCGTACGAGGCCAAATACAAAGTCATGATTGAAAAAATACACAAAAAATTCTGTAGGTATATATAAAAAAAAGTACGGGTACTACCCATTTCTATATCCCTCGCTCTTTGTAACGGGTATGCTTGGACTCGACACTCTGGAGTTGAGAAGGAACTTGCAGGCAATAATACACTTTTACCATTTACTCAATAATAAAATTGACAATCCCTCAGCTCTGGTGGGTATAGGTCTAAATGTCCCTGTGGGAGCCATGCGGGGTGTGGGGGAGCTTGGTTCGCGTCGACAGCGGTCCCTACTGGCTGTGGCTGGTTTCCGTACCCGTGCAGCAAGAAATGAAACCACGCGACGTGCTCTTACGCTCCTCAACTCAATCGTACTTAGTCAAAATGTGGACCTGTTCACTGACAAACTGAAGAAAATTATGGCTGCGGCTAATACCTACCTCACACACTGTACACAAGTACGTAAGCCATGTTAATGATGTAACTACCTCACATGTCTTACGTCCTGGCCACAGCTACTGGCGGCGCGGTGCGCGGTGCGGCGGGCGGCGCGGCGGGCGGCACGACTTGCGGTGGTAAGCCACAGCTCGGCTAGCTGCGACCGCGGCGGCGCGCGTCAGCGGTGGACGTATTTAGAGAACGAACTATTAAAATGGCCCTATTAAAAGTGGCACGGTATTTAAATTGTTGTTTTATTTCGTCCCACAATTTTTTATAACATGTTTTCATATCCATATTACTGGGGGCCTAAAATGGCCACTTTATCAGAATCATAATACGCATCACGTTGAAAATTTAAAACTCTTAAAATGGACTTTGTGGTCATAACCATAAAGACCATTTTAAGAATTTCAAATTTTTAACGTGATTCATATTATGATTCTGATAAAGCTTCCATTTTAGGCCCCCTGATCTACTCAGTTATCACTAATAAATTGTTCAGTATCCATTATTTATACAAGCTCAACGCCCGATAAAAACAAAATTATTTGTTTCGATCGTGCGATGTTGAATACGTCCACCGACGCCGCGCGCGCCGCTCTGAGCTGTGGCCTCCTCGATACTCGCTAGTACATTTGTTTCAATCGCACACCGCGCAGCCCGTCGCCGCCGCGCGCCGCGCGGCGCTCACCGCGCCGCAAGTCGCGCCGCAGTTCGCGCCGCCGGTAGCTGTGGCTTACTTCATACATTGTCTACTATTTGTTTTCGCCGCTCACCGCTTGCCGCGCCGCACGCCGCGCCGCAATCCGCGCCGCGCTTGGCTGTGGCCAGAAGGTTAGGGTTGGACAAGTAACGATTATCGCCCCTTCGTTTATGTCGATGTAAGCATAATTATAATTATAAAAAACTCAATTATTTCATGATAAACTCTAAGCCATGAAATCCACAAACCATTTACATTGAAACGTACTCAAACCAAAATCGCTGTTGCAACTATGATACACAATACCTGTCCCTATTTTGCCGTTATTCTTTAAAAAGTTAAAAATTATGTAGTGTCCATAGATAATAAATACCTATCAAAACTAAATTAAAAAATCACATTCTACAGTTTGGCCGCTGAGAGAATGCGTTCCTGACAGGTCACAAATATTAGTATTATTGGTGATGTTATATAACTTATAGCTTCTTACACTTAACTCTACTTACTCTCACTCTCACTCTCACTTAACTCAACTTATAACTTATAGCTTTTACCTATTATTCCCTTTTTTGCACTTTCTACCCTATTAACAAATAATATTATTAAAAACGATATCATTAAATCGTCAACAATAAATGTTATAATTTCGCGCTAAATTTTTGTACCAACTGACAAACGTCGGGAACGCGTTCTCGCAACGGCCAAGGTGTAAATGATCAAACTCTACTTTAACCAAACTTGCCCTTCTGCTGCGTTGCCTTTATTGTGGCACCGAGCTCGCATTCCTTATCTGTTATGATTATTTGCGACCACAGTAATTATTTATTTTGCGGATGGATGGAAATAAAAATTGTAAGCTTTGTGTTTTTTAAAGTAAATGTTATTTGCGTACGAAATATTTTACCATAGACTTTAATTAATTGTTCAGAAAAACATTACATAACTACTTAGTTTATATGTCAAAGTTATTGTAATACTATGTTTAAGTTCCAATATGCTCTCAAGTAAGTGAAATACCTACTGTAATTGCTTATTGAGAAAAAAATTCTTTAACCATAATAATAAGCTAAGCCAACAACAAAATATTGTAACTGTAGGTACGCGTATATTTAGTACTTAAATATAACTAGTTTGTAGACGTCTTGGGTTTACCTGTTAAGTTTACAAATGTTTAATAATAAATAAATAAATAAATCAGGCTGAACAACTCTTGCTAAGACGTCATTCCTATATATGTTATAGTGTAGCTGGGCTCTTGGAGTTCCACTTCAGGTGTTCCAGATCTTCAAAAATTTTATACGACAACAGAGAGTGTTCATCAGGCTGAACAACTCTTGCTAAGACGTCATTCCTATATATGTTATAGTGTACCTGGGCTCTTGGAGTTCCACATCAGCTGTTCCAGGTCTTCAAATTTTATACGACAACAGAGAGTGCTCATCAGGCTGAACAACTCTTGCTAAGACGTCATTCCTATATATGTTATAGTGTAGCTGGGCTCTTGGAGTTCCACTTCAGGTGTTCCAGATCTTCAAATTTATTCTCTTAGCAGAAAATGCTCATCACGTGGAACAATTTTTGCTATGGTACCATTTTTGTATCTCTTATAGTTTAGCTAGTCTGTTGCGGTGCTGCATCAGATGTTCAAGTTTCCAAGATAAATTATAGCCTTTATTTTGCCCAGATTTAATACCTTTAATAATACAACAAAAAAAAATCATTTAAATCAGTCGAGTAGTTCCGAAGATTAGCGTGTACAAACAAACAGACAAACAGACAGATTTTTTTTGGATTCGTGCTCTATTACTGTTTCCAAACCCCCCTCAATATTTTTTTTTTTATATATTCAATGTACAGACACAGTTTTTTTACTGTTTTATTATATGTAAATATATATATATATAATATATAATATAGATGATGGAGTACCGGGTTCTACCACCCACCTGGAGAGTACCGTTGCGAGCGTGCCGCATACCAACAAAACCAGGAGACAGTGTCTCTTCAAATAATACTACTCATAGGTTAGCTTATGTTAAGTTTTTGGTTGTTTTTCACTAAGTTTATAAATATGTTACATTATGTTTATCACTTTTGTCCCTGATGGATAGTATGTTGGCACCCCCAACATTTTATTAATTATATTTGTAGTCTTGCAACACTCATGTCAAGTGTCATATCAAGTGGCAGTTCAGAATTCAAATATATATATAGCATCTCGATTGTCTCCATGAACAAGCACGTTTTTTTATTCCGCTAAACCTCTCTCTCAAATCTACCAGCCAAAACCCTATAAATACAACTCTATACATGGACGCGTAACGCGTAGTCGTAGCAGGAATTACGACGCCATCTTGTAATAAAACATAAACAAGAGTCGTTGCGGATCCATTTATAATTAAAATGGCAGAAACCTAAACGACACAATGGATTGAATTCATTTTAAAACTACTAACAATACAATAAATTAAAATCATTGTTAATAGTTTTTTAAATATATGTATAGTTACTCGACGGATATTCAGTATAAACTACTAAATTTATAGAAATAGGTACTCATTAAAGATTAAATTTATTTGTCACATTAAATTTTCTATCACAAGTGTTCATTTTTAACCATGGTGATTGGATCTGTGAATAGCGTTTTGTCTGTTCTTGGGTTCTAAAACCTAAATAATTCATGATGAGATGTTATTTCGAAATAGTACATTTTGATATACCTAAGTGGGGAAACTTTGTTATTGCATTCGAGCGCGGATTTAACACCCGAGCTGCAAGCGAGGGTGTTATGGAGCCGAGAACTGCAATAACAAATCCCCACGCGTATCAAACGACGTTTTTCAATACACTTTCGAAGAAATAAAATATTACAACGGAAAGTATTTTTGTCAGGAATTATTAGGAAACTATGATTTAATTTGCTTTTTTTTCGCGCTTTGCTTTCGCCAGGTTGAAGAAGATGCAAAGGTATGATGTTGTATACAGCGTACTATGAAAAAAAGAAAATTCATTTTTTTTTTAATTTAGAGCACATTAAGATGTTAATTTGTTCATAAAAATAAATATTTGTTTTAAATATTCATTTTTATCTATGATATTCTATTTATAAACACAATTTAAATACTCGAAAAATACTTAATCCGTAAAGACGCATATCTCTTTGCCGGGATTAAAAAAAAACAATCAACGCCGACTATAGATATAGTCATTGAACCCTTTAGACTTATCTGTGCAAATTTTTATTTCCGCACGTGTGCGGAAAAATATTAAAAATCGCACGTGTGTGAAATACATTGCATGTTGAACCTAATCGTAGTGCAATTAGAACCAGTTTTCGAGAAAGTGTATTGAAAAGATAATAAAAACTCAAAATTTTGTATTACTTATCTCAAAATGTTATGATATACTCGTACATAATTATTTTCGGTGAAAATGCAGAAATAACTTTAGAAACTCAGAGCAGAGAGACTATGAAATACAAACTCATTTTTGCATCAGAGCATGCGTAAATATTCCGACTGCGGAACCATTCACCATGCGTGGTCAGAATTGGCCGGTTTATACCCATTTGTGTTAAATTTTGTTCTAGAAACAAGCCGAAGTGGGATAGAGATAAGAAATATTTTAATAATGGTTAAATTTCCTGTTAATTACTCAGTAACTAGGAGCCGATGCTACTCATATCAGTTTCCTGTTGTTAGCAGTTCGTTTTACAATTATTACGACTTATAATCTTTATTCTGCTATTTATTGCATTGTGGGTTAAGTTGTAAATTGTTGTTGCAATTGTAATTGTTGTTTATTTACCCATGTTACGTCTAATTTAGGTAACTTTTTTTAAGTTAAAGACGGTAACCTGTACACAGTTCAACAATATTAACTTTTCTAACTTAATTCAAACAATTTTAATAGAAGCCAACGGCACATGCTTTTACACTTCTAGGCAAGCGTGCTCCAGCCTAGACGGCATTATCATTTCGAATCAGGTGACTTGGGCCAAATGCAAGCTTATTTCGACAGTAAAAAAACTTTCAAAATATCAAATACTAGCTGTTGACCGCGGCTTCCCTCGCGTTTTGGTCGGAAATTATCCCACGGGCACGTTGTAAATATAGCCTATAGCACTTGGGGATAATGTAGCTTCCTATTAGTGAAAGAATTTTCAAAATCGGTGCAGTAGATCCAGAGATTACCCCCTACATACAAACTTACAAACAAATTTTACATCTCATCCAGGGCATTCTATACAATACGGAAACGATCAACCGGCAATGTGTCTAATACGCGGTACAAGTGCAATACTTTTACTGAACACTTTTACTTCTTATGAATGATGATTATTACAATATAGCGAGGAGAATATTGAGTATGAATGTAGATGGCTATAAGAGTAGATAGAGGAAGACCAAAGAAACGATGGATGGACTGTGTGAACGATCATATGGCTAGAAAGGAGGTGGCTGCTGAGATGACGAGTAATAGAGACGTATGGAAGAAGAAGACAACATGCTGCGCCGACCACAAATAAATCTCCCAAATTATCTCAGTAAGGGCAGGAATATGAAATGATGATCGTGATTTTTTTTTGTGGGAGGCCTACGCCGAGGAAGCGAGTACTACTTAGATAAAAGTGTAAGCAAATACTTAAGGTAAGTACACCTGTCCATATTATTATTATGTAAGTTATAGAGGGTGTAACAAGATCCTTAACGAAGCCGAAAGGCACTTGTTCTCCCCGTCATTGCGATATTTTTTTTGTTCTCGACCATACCTTCTAGTTACGGAGATATTGGGGGCCAAAGTTCCACCGTTTTCCAAAGTTTTTTTTTCAATATCTTTTTCTAATGTAACATTTTTACTTTAAACTCCTCCACGGCCCCGTACTATTCAATCCATCCATCACCACAATGTTTTGAGTTCGTTACATTGAGTCCTACGGTAAAACGTGATTTTTCACCCCAAAAAAGTCGTTTCCCAGCAATAATTTTTGCGAAAGTTACCTACATAATTTAATAGACATAATGCTTGGTAGACGGCTTCGTGAAGGCTCTTGTTCTCTTGTTACACCCTGTATTTTAGAAATAATGTACTAAATCAAATTAAAAGCTTTTTTTATTTTATTTAACCTATTTGCTATGATGGGTGGCTCAAGAAGTAAATTAAATAGTAAATGTTGTAGGCAACACCAACTGAATTTATTTTAGACTTGCAACATTGACTTGGCTGTATCAAGATTGTAAAAGTAAAACACACGAGTTGATTGTTCTACAATAAATATTATTTTGAGAAGAAAATATAAGAGTTTGCATTCCAGTCGCCACACACCTTGCCGCCAACGCCAAATAACCAACTCTTACAACACATATAAGGTTCCATTCAATTAAGTGGACAAATTTTAAGACAGCTTTCAGTACGTCTAACCAAAGATATCCAAGCAATAAAAAAACACTGACTAAAGTGATTTTATTTTGACGTAATGGATGTGTTTTTTCTAGAGTGCCGCCGCCGCCGGCAATTTATTATTTTAGGTAAAAAGAAATCACTTTAATTTGTGTCTTTTTTTGCTTGGATATCACTGGTTAGACGTATGAACGCTGTGTTAAAATTTGTCGATCTATTTTAATAGGACCATAAATGTATACAGTTAGCATCACATTAAGATCCCAATAAATGTAATTCCAAATGGCAGGACCAACATCTTTAAAGAACTAGAGGTAGAAATATCACTATTTTCTTCATTAAAACATGTTGGGTTTAATACTGGTATCTTTTCTGAAACAAAACAGAAATAAAATTAAGTTATGCTTTATAAACAAGGATTCCTCGGGCAGTTAATAGCCGAATGCAATTAGACAAAAAATACTCAAAAGGTGGAACGATAACTTAAATTATAGACAATCACGGAAGATATACCGTAAGTGACAGTTTAAATTTTAAAACAGTGTTTGAGGTTGAACAATGTTTATAGTGGTCGGATTTTCATGGGACTTTTTTTATTGAGTTCCTAGAGGAGTGGAGAAGAAAGTTTAAAAAAAAAATTTCGCCGCTTGCAACTTTTTTTAAAAATTTCGTTTGGAATATTTTGTTCGTTTAAGAATAACTTCAAATTCGTATTTTGTGGCGTAATAGTGTGAACTGCGTGCATCCATTAAAAGCCAATTTGGTCTGTTTCTTTGTTCATTGTGGTCGATGAATGGCATATTTCAAGTATTTTTTGAAAATTTTCTATTTTTTCAATTATTTCTAAAACATCGAATTTTAAGACTAAGATTTCTTTCGAAGTTGGTAACTGATGCTTTTTGACAGATAACTCGATGTAAAAGTATTCAAGAAAACCACTTTCATGAGTACAGTGACTTAAAATTCATTCGCAAAAGGCCGAAAATGCCTTACATCGACCACAGTGATCAAAAAACTTTTGTAATGGATGCACATGCACACAGAACACATTATTACGCCACGTATAGGTTTGATGAATAAAATATTTTTTATTTGCAGATAAGCGGTTCACAGAATACATACCTACTAAGTTTCAATTGTGTAGTCCCAATAGTTTCGGAATAAAGTGGCTGTGTTCATTCACGAATAGACAGACATGACGAATCTATAAGAGTTCCGTTTTTTGCCATTCGGCTACGGAACCCTAAAACGCACCGGAAGACCCTTATACAAATACAAATGGTCTTTAATAATAATAATAATCACTTTTTTATTTTTTTAATATTAATTTGTTTAGGAATATTTAAAAATGTAATTTATATGTATGTATATGAATAAAGGAAATAATAATAATTTTTATTTTGCCTACCGGCCTCAAGGTCCCAGCTCCCGGCGGAAGTGCGCAGCGCATGCGATGGACGCAATCCATCAATGAAAACGTCATGCGCTCATACTATGGGGCTACAGAGGGGGGAAACAACCTGACTGCGTACCGTGTTCGGATGCTCTCTCTGTTTCAGGTGCTTGAGCCACCTGCCAGGGTTGCGGGACTGTTCGAAAGAGATACCGAGGCCCTGGAACACAAAGGGCAAAGGAAGGAACATGGATGGGTTTTATTCAGTAAAAGTTTGACACTCCCACCTGCTCAGCCCAGAGCGGGAGGGGTTATTTGATGATTACCCATAGGAAAAAAAAAAAAAAAAAAAAGGTGCTTGAGCCAGCTGTCAACGTGTCGGCGCAACGACTATCGGATCAGGTGCGAGTCATCCAGCGTAATCGTATGTTGGGTGACACCGTACTTGATCGCTTGCGGACTGAAATGCAGAGTAGCCATGTCATTGCCACGCCGTCGCAGGCTGTGGTTCCACCACAGTCTACCATAATAATACCAAATCGCGATAACGACGTGAGGAATGACATAGTTACTAATGTAAGTACCCAGTGCAATGAGGAAATGAGGTGTGCTTTGGAAGGTGCGATTCGAGAATATCGGTTCATGTCTCACGACCTTAGGCCACGCATACCTCGTTTGCCCATGCATAATAAAAATAGGGTGCTGGTGGCTGTTCTGGATTCGCAGTTGTCAAACTTTTTTGATAACTGCGAAGACCTTACCGATGCTCATTCAATCCTGTATTGTGCGGCTGTAGCGGCATGTCGTGTAGCTCACGTCAAATTCTCTGATGATAGAGCTACACGGCCTAAACCAGCCGTACCGGCAGTACAGGATTGAGCGACGTATTGATGGGGCCAGAGCACTCATCGGCAAACGAATCTGCTTCAGGGAGGGCAATACTCGCCCTAGAGTGATGCGTTTTGTGAGACGGGCATTATTGGGGACTGATATCAGTCCTCGAGACTACATGTCCCGTGTCACAGAACGCATCGACTTCCTGAAGCAGAAAGTGTGTGCATGGGCAAACCGTATTCGTAGGTATAAACGGCGGGTGGACCGATACACTCAGAACCGCACATTCCAAAGAGATGAAAGGTGGGCTTATAGAGCTTGGGAGCGACCAGACCAAAGGTGTGGCTGACACGCACCTGCCGGATGATGATGCCATGTGTTCGTTCTGGCGCAGCATCTGGTCGGTGCCTGTTAGCCATACCGAGGATGAATGGACTCGGGAGGTCGAGCGAGCGTGCGATCCAGTACAAGAAATGGGGGCAATCACTATCTGCCCCCAAGCGTATTTCGTGCAGTCCGTCCGTTGCCGAACTGGAAATCTCCAGGGCCGGATGGGCTACACAACTTCTGGATTAAATGGTTCACAAGGTCGCACGCTCGCCTGGCAACCCTGTTCTAGTCAGCCTTAGAGTCAGGGTCGCTGCCCGAGTTCCTGACAACAGGTATAACCCACCTGCTCCATAAATCGGGTAGTACTGCGGAGCCCAAAAATTATAGACCGATTACCTGTCTTCCGACAGTCTATAAAGTTCTTACATCCATTTTGAGAGCTAAAATTAACAAACACATTGATGACAATTCTATCATGTCCGTTTCTCAAAAGGGATGTGGAAAAAAAAAAAAAAAACTCGTTAGGCAACTGCATCAAGGGCTTGATTCAGAAAGCAGTACTCCTGGACACGGCTCGTATTGTTAGGAGGTTCCTCTCTCTGGAGCCCTGACCGCCGGTAGCTTGGACCCTGTTCCCGATACCGGTGGGTAACAATTTTTTTTTATTTTTAAATGTTTTTATATTGTTTTTATAAGAAATATTTAAAAATGTAAATAATTTGTAAAGATAAATAAAGGCAATAATAATTTTATTTTCTATGACTTCAATAAACATTACTTCAATGAGGTCTCAACTCCTGAACTAGGACAAGGCTGTATTACAGGGGTTGAGGTTTTTACCGGTTACATAGATCTGAATATGGAAGCTTAGACAGTGCTTACTGTAACTGCATTAGAAATTAACTTAAAATAAATGTCTACTGTAGAAATCGACTTAATATTAAAAAAAAACATTACTTCGCCATCAACTGATACAGTTACCTATTAGAAGAGGGCTTACTATTCAACATTTGAACATGGATATTTACCTGTTACGGCAGTGATATTAGATGGACTAGTTGCATTGGATGTACCAGCGATATCAGTGGCGTTGCGCCTTCTTCTGCCGACTTTGCATTGAGTCCTCCAGTTTATTAATCCGAAGAGTAGGTTATCTGTAATTCAAAGTTGAGATGTGCCAAGTGAGCTTCACACAGTGATTCCTGATGACCTACCACGCAGCAGGACGTCTTAAAGCACGAGTAATTCCAGTGTGGGAAAGAGATGGCGCTTAACGACCTCTATAGCTCAGTCTCTTTCCCACACTGCTCCTGCTTTAAGGTGGATGCGCAAGGGTAGCCCGCGAAATTTAAATTTTCTTAAGTTTATTGCAATTTGCAGGTCAGTGTCAGGTTGTGTGTTGATGAAGATATGAATCGCGCCAGTAACACGTATGGAGTTACAGAATTATAATCATTCAAATCATCAATACAGCCCTCCAAGTTCATATAATCCCATTCAATAGCAATTTCATGAAAAAGTCACTCAAAGACCTCCTGTTCAGTCATCAAGCATGCAAGCAAGCAATTTCTTTTTTTTTTTTTTTTATTTGATTTTTTTAGTATGATCATAATCATCATCTGCCTACCAACTTATTGCGGTCAGCTTACAGTCTAACCGGATGCAGCTGAATACCAGTATAGTATAGTATAGTTACATGGAGCGACTGCCTATCTGACCTCCACAACCCAATTAGTACTGGGTAATACGATACCCCTTGGTAAGATTGGTTGTCAGAGTTTCGGGTCACTGACTACTTGTAACGACAATACGACTAGTCTATCTCAAATAAACCCAATTTTGATTTTATATGAAGTCGGTACCGATAGTCGATTTGGCACCGTTGGAGAGACTGCAGTACAGCCCAAGTTTCGATCGAATCGAAGACTTTCTCGTAGTCCACAAACGCTAAACAGAGAGGCAGGTCATACTCTTACGTCTTAGAGTGGTCGTCTAAGTGGAAATAACATGAATTGGAAACAATTTTATTGTTCTGATAGACAGTAGGTATGGTATTCTACTAAACTGGAAACATGTAATGTTCTTTTTAAATTTTTACCTTTCCAAAGATTTCAATGATTAAATTCGCCCCGGCGGATTTGTGTATTAGTATCTTTCCATGCGGGACGTGCAAGCTCATTCTTCTCAGTATGTCTGTCTCATGTTTTCGCGTGACCTAAGCTCGGTGAGCCATAACATAACGTCACGCCTTGTAATCCCTGTAGGGTAAAGCAGAGGTGTACCTAACAAGTACACCAACATTTCGCCAGTCCCGTGTATTAGCAGGCGAGCCTATTGCCATCAACCGGGCATAAATCCAGACTCCTTGACTGCTACTGAAAAAATCCTGACGGAAAACCCAATAACACTTTGCCTACCAGGGAATCGAACCCAGGATCTCATGCTCAGCAGTCGCGCTTGCTTCCAGTAGACCAACGAAGCAGTCAATGAGGATGGCGCGGTGAGCCATCTAGTAAATTAAATCTGTGTCCTTATCCCAATAAGATTTCTGGAAATGTGATTGGTTGGGAACTTTAATCCTCTATTTTATACTGCCGAGTGTATATCTGCCCACGTATTCACAAACGCTTCGATTCGGGAAGTCGTATGTCTATCTTTTTTTGGCATTACGAAAGCGAGCGAGATAGATATACGACTTACGACTTCTACGAATACGGAGGCCGATCTCCATAACTCAGTTGCTGGCAGTGGCATGCCTAGGGACCAACAATACGGCAAGCTCATAAGGCAAGCAGACTGTTCAGAAGACCTAACATCATGAAGAGTTCTTGGCTATAAAGGCAAGCCAAGCTTACCTGGGTACTAGATTATTCAATAGACTTACCATTACATTCACCCTTGAAATCGATGGTGACTGAAAACCTTTGCATGTTTTCTCCCGAACAAGAAGCAGCTCCAAGAAAAACTGAAATAATAATCATTATGATGTAGACATTATCTATACGAATATTGTGGAGAGGTGAAGTTTGTGAGGTTGTAGGGGGTAACCTCTGGATCTACTGAACCGATTTTGAAAATTCTTTCACTAATAGGAAGCTACATTATCCCCGAGTGCCATAGGCTATATTTACAACGTGCCCAGGTGATAATTTCCGACCAAAACGCGAGCGAAGCCGCGGGCAACAGCTAGTCTCGGATAAATCGATCCTTAAGGCCTTTTAGAGCCTTGGTATAAAGTTCTATGTTCTGCATCCTCCATAAAAAGGGAGGATCCTCCGACCAGAAGGGAGTTCTGGTAGGCTAGTGCCCGACAGCTGTTGTCGGGTCTCATTATCTAAAAAGGGTGTAACAAGACCCTTAACGAAGCCAAAAGGTACTTGTTTTCCCCGTCATTGTGATCATTTTTTGTTCCAGACCATACCTGGGAACCTTCTAGTTACGGAGATATTGGGGGTCAAAGTTACAACTTTTTCTTTTCAAAGTTACAAGGTTTTTTATATGTAGCTACATGTTTTTAGTGTAGGTAAGATTTTTACTTTAAACACCTCCACGACCCCCGCACTATTCAATGCATCCATCAGCACAATGTTTTGAGTGCGTTACATTGAGTCCTACCGTGAAACGTGATTTTTCACCCCAAAAAAAATGTCGTTTCCCAGCAATAATTTTTGCGTAAAGTTACTTAGTTTGATGTACATAATGTTTGGTTGACGGCTTCGTGAAGGGTCCTGCTACATCCTGTATGTGACACGCGCGTATAGCTCTAATATAGCGACGATGTATGGTGTTTTGGCATAGATATCAGCCGTAATGCTCAATACCCGTGTCTGCAAGGATATAGTTTGTACAAAACAAGGCTTATTTTAACATGCTTTTATTAGCTTCACGTGTAAATAACTAACTCTGTAATTGACTAGTTTGACCACGAGGAAAGTTAATTCCTCGTGGTCAAACCAGTTGGACTAAAAAGTTTAACTACGAGGAAGAACCGATAAATTCTTAGAAGTTAACTTTGACCCACTTTCAGATATCCGAAAGAGCTGAAAATTTGCAAACATGGTTAGTTTGGATGACAATGCATGGTTATACATATAAGTGACGTCATCCAATATGGCGGACTCTCAAAGATGGCGGACTAGTATTTTTTTTGCATTCCCATGATATGGGTATTGAAATAATGAAAAGATTTACGCCCCTGGCTGGAGGCCTTAAATTCAAGGCATCCACAGGATTAGACCGGTTAAGCAGTAGCCATCCTCATAGGCGAAACAGCGAGATGCCATTACAAAAAAAAAATGAAAGTATTTGCTGACAAAAATATGAAAAATAAAATGACATCACTTTGAAGAGTGTTTTTTTAACTATAATATTTTATTATTCAAAAGCAGGTTTAAAAACATCGAGCCGTTTGTGAATTTTGACTTTCATTTCGTCCACAAAAATACACGTCAAACCCTAATTTAAAAGAAAAACGAATCCAAAACATCGAACGTTTCTATCAATCATTTGAAGATGACAGAGACAAAATTCTGTTTCGACTATGTCTCTAAGAATTTCGTATTTAGAACTTTATCACATTCTAATTAAAGTTCCAAATACAATAACTTCTTTCAAGGTCTGGGTTTAATATAAAAAAAACTAGTCTAACACAGCTTCATCACAGCCAATCACAACAGTGTCGCACATAAGAACAGTCCAACCTATTTGCTATCATACTCCGAACGGTATTGGAGTTGGCGACTACAAGGGACGCGCAGCGCTTCCGCATGGTCGCATAGAAGCAGTCCTGAAGCGCTGCACTAGCGAAGCATACCCAAAACCTCACTGATATTGAACGCGGAGATTCTGTGAGATCATTTTAACGTGTAATTAACCCACACGCTGCAGGTGTACATAGCCGTGCAACATATGCTCGGAAAGTTAGAACTCGGTAATATAAACACCAAAAGTGATCTTACAGTGTTTTGAACAGGCATTTATTTAAGCGACGCTGAGTTAGAGAAAACGATTTTGTTTACCTGTAGAACTTTCCGAGTGAGACGTCCAGTGCTGTGATGTCGCAATATACCCTTCCAATATTCTTTGTTTAGTACAGAGGCCAGCTTTCGTTCTTACCTCTACCTGAACCAATAATCTATCGTATGATAGGTTCTTACGGACAGCAACAGAAGGTATGTTTGTATATTCAATTGAGTTAGCTTTTCCAAGGGTATCTGGAACGGATTAAAAACTATTAGCTTGCTTATTATAAACCCCGATCATAATATCGCGCATGTATTAGGTACGCCACTCTGTACCTATACAAAACTCACAATCCCCAATAATGTTTAGGTCACATGAATTTTGATGTGATAGAGGGTGAGAGTATTGCCATCAACCGAAATTCCTCATAGAAAAATCCATTATAACTTCGCCCAACCCGGGAATCGAAGCCAGGAAGGACCTCACCTCAGCAGAAGTTTCCCACCAATAAAACTTATAGCTAGGTATGTTGAAATTAAATGACGAAATGAAATGTCGAATAGAAATGATGAATGATTAAGCAAATAAACTCTTCCTATTCCGATCTCTTTTCATAACGGCTGAGCAGGTGCATCGTATCCTCAAGTGCATCCCACTAACCTGATTGGTATGTGATGAAGACGGTTGATTGTCCACCAGGTGGTAAATTCTTCAGTCGCGCATTAAATTTCCAGTCATCCCCCAATTTGTATTTAAATTGGGAAGGTAGTTTAGATTTCGTGTATGAATGAAAATTGTTAGACGCTGAAAAAAAAACTTATTATAACATCACGCTTTTTCCCCGCGGAGTGTAGACAGAGCTGTACTAGTACCGGTTATGTTTAGTTCTCATGTAATAGAGAGCTTTTAACCGGGTGCAATTACTCCAAGCAGTAAGTATCTAAGTTTCTAGAAAATCCAACTTTTCTTTAGCTGGCCATGGGGGTTTTCCAGTGTGGGAGAGAGACAGAGCCATACACGTTGTCTGGCGCCATCTCTTTCCCACACTGATTACGCCTGCTTTAAGACGTCATGGTAGGCCACCTGAGGACTGTACACAGTACCGCACGATCAATAGTCATGCCAGCGACTACTAGACCACTGAGGCAGTCACTTCGTCTTATTTTTTGTTCTTATTTCCATTCTTCTTCTTCCTATAACGTGTTAGTCCAGTCATTACGTCGTAAAAACGGGTTGAAAATGCATGTGAACCGAGAAGGCTTGGATATTACGTGGGGGGGGGTCTAAAAAACCATAGCTTCAAATTGTCGACCAAGATTTCCTATGTGCATTTTCCGCCATCTTGAAAAAAGGGTTAAATTCAGTTTTACAATAACTCTGTTCTCTGTTGAGATACGAAAATTCACGTAATATCCAAAATTTAGCCGTCTCGGTTCACATGCATTTCCAAATGTATACATATAATTACTGGACTATGTGGTTAGTGCCTAACCTTTTGTCAGAGTTTTTATGCCGCCCATGGGCCTCTGACTTGGCTTTACATGCCGTCGAGAGATATCTCTCAGGCATGCTGGTTTCCTCACGATGTTTTCCTTCACCGAAGCAAGTGTTAATTATAGGTACAATACGCACATTTCAATTTCTGTTTTTATTGCAATTTCTATTTATACTTACGAAAACAGTAGCAGATTGACAAAATAACAGCAAAAAATATAAAAAAGGAAACGATTGAAGTCATTTTTAGACTTTACTATTTACATAAATGGGAGAACTAATTTGAAACACACTTCACTTGTACCTATGTTAATAATGAGTTTCAACGGCCAAAATATTTATTAAAAAAAAATATTTTCCTTAACTCTATGTGGTTCTATTATCCTGTTATTTTAAAAGGTATAAAACCGGAATTTGATAATTCACTTTTGATAAAAAAAAAAAACTGTGTTATAGGCGTTTGAATTAAATGGCTTGTCTAACTTCCTCCATTTTAATTTTTGTTCAAAGTGGTACAACCATATTTTGCCAGTTTTGTTTAAACTCCTATGTACTAGGGGGCGAGCCTATTGCCATCATCTGGGCATAAATCCAGACTGCGTGGCTGCTACTGAGAAATTCCCAATAACACTTGCACGACACGGGAATCGAACCCAGGACCTCATGTTCGGCAGTCGCGCTTCCGACCAACAGTCCAACAGAAGGAAGAAAAAACTAAATAATAAATAACAATGCCTACTGATTAAAACAGGGAATTCGGAATGCAATCATAAACACGGAAAGTTCACAAAATTCTGTTCCCTATCGATAGTTGGTGTAAATGTAATGTTATGTGAAAATAAATGTAATGTGTAATGTAATGTGAAAGTAAATATAATGTGTAATGGTTTTATTTTGATGAAAATATGAATCGCGCCAGTAACACGTATGGAGTTACAGAATTATCATCATTCAAATCATCAATACAGCCCTCCAAGTTCATATAACCCATTCAATAGCTATTTCATGAAAAAGTCACTCAATAGGGTTAAATGAACTTGGAGGGTTGTATTGATGATTTGAATGATTATAATTCTGTAACTCCATACGTGTTACTGGCGCGATTCATATTTTCATCAACACACAACCTGACACTGACCTGCAAATTACAATAAACGTAAGAAAATTTAAATTTCGCGGGCTACCCTTGCGCATCCACCTTAAGAGTCCGTGCACAAAGTTCACTCGCTAGAGTTTAGGCAAATTCGTTGCGATCCTATGTTAGTGTGCGTTGTTCATGCAGATACACGCACACACGAGTGAAGATCGAGCGTAGTGATCGCTTAAACCATTTTGATCCTGTAGACGATATTATTTTATGATACATAATTATAAAGTCAGTACGGTTTAGAAATAAAAGTCTGGAATGTGTGTGTACAGTATATTTATCACAATCAAAACAAAGATGGTTTAATTTTGTATCAAAATAATTTTGATACATACAAACATTTTGCGAAACGATAAATAAAGAAGTGCGAGTTGGACTCGTGCACTGGAGGTTTCCGTACAAACTTTTTAAAGCACAAACATAATGTTGCTTTTGGATCCCCAGAAACGGCTATTGCACCAACCGCAAATAATAAGTTTGTATCAGTAAAATTGCTTTTTTTGTTATTAAACTACATATTTACGGTTTTCAGGTTTTTCCCTTTACATGTACTGTAAGACATTGCTTCTCGCCAAATTTCGTGATTCTAGGTCAACGGGAACTACCATATAGGTTTTCGACCCAAAACCTATGGGGTACTTGTTGACCTAGAATAGGCTTGTATCCTGAAAAAATCTAATTAGTCCGTCAGTTAGATTAACAAAAAATATTTGATACGTATTTTTTTATTTTGTTACGTAAACCAAAATTGACGAAGATACGACGCTTTTAAAATTCTTAATACGTCACGCCGTGCTATAATTTTTAGTGCGTTGTGAGTTTGTGACGTCACGAGCACAAAGATAAAATGTATCAAAACTCAACAGTAGGGCACTGTCGAGTTTTGATACATTTTATCTTTGTCAATATTCATTGATTTACAAAAACAAAAAATACGTGTCCATTATTTTCCAATATTCTAACTGACGGACTAAATAGATTTGCAATTTATTGATGGTGGAAACTAAATCAAATAAAACGAAATTTTGATAGGTACTTACAAGTTTTCGCGAAAATCTAAATTTGCCCATATCTCCGCTGCACTTGACACGTCAAAAATAAGTTAATAAACTCAGAACTGAAGACAATCAGTGAATTGACGGACATTTAGGTAGTCATCATAAAGTACTCTACATTTAGACCATCGTGAAAAAGAAAAGAAAAAGACCATACATTCACAGCAAATACAATAAAAAAACAATTCTTCAAAAACTAAATATGCATGTCCTATGTTAGGATTGATTAGATGGTGTCCAGTGATAGTCCTCACCACAGTCGCAGGTTATTTCTGTCCAGGCGCAAAACATTCTCTTTTATGCGTGTATGTTGATTCTGAAATCCTTACTTAGGGTGCCGGATACTTCGAGCCTGAAAGTCGCTAGGGTCGCCTCTTCTCTTACGATAAGGTGTATAGGTCGGAACATAGAGCAACAGTGGGTGATGTTCTCATGCTACCCGTGATTGCTACGCAGGCAAATCTCGATCGCTCTGGGCTGTGCTCAGGTTGGGCCTGGGACACTGGGAACTAAAAATGCATGTCATTGCGTAAAATATATATTCATCAATGTCAAGTGTATTGTCAACTGTAAGCAGACATATCAGAATAGTTACTAAAAAAAGGAAATAAACAAAATGAATTGGAGCAATTCCATCCCAAGCGGCCGTTTTGGCTCCACTAATATTATAATTTTTTTATGTTTGTAACGAATAAACACAAAAACTACTGGACCGATTTCAAAAATTCTTTCACCATTATAAAGCTCAATTATCAGGAAGTAAAATGGGCTGTACATTATATTATATCATACGATTCAGTTAGATCAAATGTCATTTAATCAAAATAGGCTGATAATCAGCAGTTTATTAAAACGTCCGCCCTTCGCCATTTCCTAGTGTTTTAACTGGGAAGAAGAATTTGCGGAACAAACTCCTCAGGAACATTGTTATTAACTTCATAATATTACAAGACGTATAAATCACAGAAAAGCCAATGAAGCAATTACATTCCGGGGCAACTTGGAAAACAAGAAAATATAAGAATACTCAAACGTAGCCTGTTTATTGAAGGAGATTTTTTTTCTGAGAGCTTCACCGGTGGCATCTCTAGGTAAGAATTATAGAACTAAAATGTCCACCATCAGCGTAGGCCTATTGTTGTGTGGCCACACAGCCACTTGGCTGTATGAAGATTGTCTGTGCCATAATCGGTCATGGCGTCTGCTTGCTGGTGTGGTCTCTGTACTGTAAAATGGTTAATAATTGTGTGTCTAGATTCAAATGGAAATAATAAATAGTTTGATGTGATAACCGTGTTCTTCATTGAATTGTTGTCTCGTCAGACATCCATGCACGACTAAATACTTAAGGTGAAATCATCTGGGAATCAGACACAACACCTATTATCATTTTCAAGGACAAATGCAATTTATGTCTGTTTGCAGTCTAGATAGGTGAAGAATATCCCTTGATTGAAACCAGACTGGTTAATCGATCCATGATCGAATTATATTATTACAAGCAGAGTACAACCCGAATTGATTGTCAAATTGCAAATTAACGCGAGCGGTGCCGCGAGCAAAAGCTAGTTAAAAATATTAAAATGTTGTGTCCCTCAATGGCATTGAGCGAATTTTTCACGGATCGACTATTTCGGGCAAAAGGCATGTATTGTAAAAACCTACAAGCCTTTTTTCCATTTTAGTCTTCCAGAAAGTATCGTCCCTATATATTTGCTCTACTTTCAGCGGCTGCCCAGGCCCTGTCCATACTGCAAAAAGGCATAAGTCTTTTTAAAGTGATGTGCAGTTGGCCTTGTACTTGGTACCACCAGTCGTGATTTATATTTACTTTTATTAAATTTTTTTCAATTTTCCAAAACTTTTTTTTTTTTTTGCCTTTATATCCTCATCAGGATCCATTCCAAAGATGAGCCGAGATGGGACATTTTAGGTCTACAATGCCGTTTGCAAATAATGCATCAGGTGTTGCACCCAAGAAAAAATGCTCATCGTCGATAAACAGACCACATTGGTCAAAAACTATGTTTTCCTGATTTCCTAGCCGATCCAATGCAATCTTTTCATTAGCTTTTCCATGTTGAATGGCTGCGACGTGGTCAACTGAATATTTATAAAGCAAATTTTTTACCAGACCTGCTGAACTTATATTATTCCGCCGCTTCGTAACCAGCAACCCCAAAAACCATGAAAACGACACCCATGAAGGAAAATCAAAAATTTTCCACGGCACCATCTTGAATTTGCATTTCGACTTCAGTTTCGTAACCAGCAACCCCAAAAACCATGAAAACGACACCCATGACGGATTTTTTTTTTTCGCGGCGCCATCTTGGATTTGCATTTCGACTTCAGTTTCGTAACCAGCAACCCCAAAAACCATGAAAACGACACCCATGACGGAAAACCAAAAATTCTCCTTGGCGCCATCTTGGATTTTCATTTTGACCTCATTTTCGTAACCAGCAACCCCAAAACCCACGAAAACGACACCTATGAAGAAAAATATCGCTCGCTCTCTCGACCCCGCCATACCCTTCTTGTATACCCACACACACACACAACACACACACACAACAACATACTGCATTTTCTTACGTGACGATTTCTACCAAATCGCACTTCCAAAATATAAAATTATCTTTATTTAAAAATCAAATTGTAGGTACCATAGGTTACCATGAAAACTAATAATAATATGAAGTAGTGAAATCCCTATGAAAGAATTTTCGGAATCGGATTAGTAGTTCCATAACATATTTTCAACTAATTAAGTACAAACAAAGAAACATAACTTTAAATAATATGAAGACGAAATAAATCTTAATAAACAACCAACGTCAAAAAATACTCTCATCTAAATACTTAGTGGATCAAAATGTGGTAGCCTGCGTATATCTCGGAAATATATTTACGTAATAACTCGCGAGCGCTTGCGAAGCAAAGTGATCATGCTCACGCTGGGAGGGCCCGGTTGTTACTGACGGGAGCGGTTTTTTTTTTTTTTTTTTTTTTTTTAGGAGGGACCACTCGCAGCGCAACAACTCTCTGAGGTTGATGCTGCTTAACCGGACTATCCTGTGGTGGCCAAAAATTACTTTAAGGCCCCCAGCCAGGGCTTACAAACTAAGGATATACATTAAATGAACAGACACTAAGGGCACCCCCTGCGGGGTTCGGGCCTAGGCTTAGTGCGTCATTGAGAGGGGGGCAACTAGAGGTTGGCTGGGTCGGATTATTTAATGGGGAATTTAACGTTACATGCTCAGCGGCGCGGGCTGGCTCGTCGAGCAAGGGTCGGTGAGTGACGGGAGCGGGTTTGCGCGGTCGATTATATAGTTTACTTTGCATTTAATTTACGAAATGAAGTTATTGTTTATTTATAAATTAAAATTCAGATTCTATTAAAAAGCTACCTTGAGATTAAGATTTTTTTTTTTAATTTTCCTTAAAGTGTTTCTAAGGTATAGAAAAAAATACTTATTTGTCCCGAAGTTTTCCACAAATTACGTTTTTTCAACATTTTTTTTCTGCTATATTTCGTTTTGAAATCAATAATGTTTTCCCGTATGTTACGAGTAGACCATATAATGATGTTATTCATATTTTTTAATGTTCAGAATATTTTGTAGTTCTTTGTTCAGCGAACCACAAACATATCTCGCTCGTTACTTTTGCGGAAAAGGGGTTTTGAATATGGGTGATTGCCATTAATATATACATTATTTTAAAAAATTGTTCAAGCAGTCGACAAGATGAAGAACCTGTCTCTTATAATAAAAATAAATAAGGTTCAAATTCTTCTTGCCTTTCCCACAAGTAGTGATCAAAAATGTTCAAAATGTCTTCATTTTGTGCACGGGCCCTTAAGATGAAAGGATGTAAGTTGACTTGGAAATTTAAACATTTAATAGAGGAAACTAATGAATTTACAAATGAAGTAAAAAATACAAATGATTATAAAAGACCTCTCTAACTCGGACTCGTCGTCATGTAGTTCTCAGGCCCAAAACACCAGGAATGATAGGAGCAGTGTAGTTCACAGAGTCAGACGTCAAAGACTGCTCCGAGAGGCAAAACCAGGGCAGGCACGAAGATAGTTTCGAAGAACGTGAGTAGAGGTCCCGGGGGAATCTTTTAGTAAGGTCACCAGCCTATAGACACAGAGCAGCTCGGCGAGACTAACACCAGGGCAGACACGAACACCGTTTTTGAAGATTGGGAGTAGTGGTCCCAGATGGGGTTCCCTATATGAGTTCGAAATTCTATACTGCGAAAATTGTTACATCGATGACTATACATCGATGCCTTGATAATGCGACGTTAAGTTTTAACTACGCATTTTTTGTTCGCTGTTTCATAATATCGATAACCTTGCATCGAACCCTTGTTTCTTCGACGATTGTTTGTTCTATGTAACGTTACTTCGAAAATATTTAGTCAACACATTATTCTTTGAAATAATTGTACATCCAGGAATCAACGGGAACTGTTCTATGAATAAAAACTGTTTCGTAAAATAACTTTTTAATAATCAAAAAATGTCTGCTTATATTATAATATGCTGAATTATGGTAATCTAATTTTCACTACAACTCATAGGTAAGTTCTAGTGAAGATTATTTAAAAAATGCAAAATACATTTTGAGACAAAAACAAAAAGTCAATCAAATGCAAATATAACATAAAAAAATATCCTTTCGGTAACAAAAACTGTTGTTCTTATCAGGTATACAAAACGTCAATTAAATGCTAATCCTAGGTACTAGATATCCTAGGTCCTAGGTACTAGGTACTAAAGATTGTTTACAATTCTGTGATATGGGCTATAGCAAGTAAAAAGTCCATGGTCTCCATGTTCTCTCTTGAATCGTATCGGATGGCGTCTTGCGGTTTTTTTTCGGCGGGGTCTTTTCAATTTCCGCTTGTGACCTTTCTATAGCATGATTAGTGCTAGCTTGTTCTTTCATCAATTTTCTAATCGTTCCATAAACCCCGTTCCTCCGACGGTGCCATGCTTCGATACTATTTTGTGTTCTAGGCAGCATCATTTCGTTCTGTCTATCAATTGACCAAAGCTGTGGTGGAAATAAGGGTGGACTTCTTGTCATTACCACTTTTGTCCCGTCAACGCCCGATTGAGGTCTTCCCAGGACATATTCCATTTCAAACCAATCCGTTATAGGCTCTGCTTCTTCTGGTAGTATTTGTAGCTTCAACAAGTTAAATGCTGCTGGAATTTGCTCGGGCGGCAGATCCGCTAAAGCAATTAACTGGCGTATTTTAAGAGAAAAGTCGCTGTCTGTTCCATATTTTACTGCCAAGCCACCTTTTTTAATATGCCGCCAAAAGTTTTGTGCCAAATGGAAAAAGCATGAATGATGTTTCGCATTTGAAACTGAATACGGATTACATTAATCATTGCAATTTCAAAATCTGTTAATATGTGCTTTGGATTCAGTTCGAATTCTGCAGCATATGATTTCAACTCTTGTAAAAAAAACGAGGTAACTATCTTCGTTCTTGTCAGCCAACAACAGACAGTATACAACTGGTATTAGTATATAGTATCATAATTATGTCCAACTATAGCATGTATAGAATACAGTTGAGTAAATAGTCGAGGACAAGTCCTGAACGTTCCGTCCATCAACCAAATAAGCGAATTGCGTAGAATTCTCAAATTTGTTTTAGTACAAAATATAAGTAGCCGATTGTTGTTATTTACACAGCTAAACACTGTTCACCGTTCACTGCCTTATATTCGGCGTGGAATACTTATTCCCTCCAAGGTAGAAGGTTCTTTAGGTGTTGCTGCTTTGCTTGCACGATGAACTATTTGCCGCAAAGCATTTTTATTTGGCCGACAACAGGCACTAGTACTTGGTACATTTTCCAATGAATTTTGAATTATCTGCGCAGGTTTGTCTGCAGTAGTCAACGCAGACTGTTTTATAACTTTTTTCAATGTAACTGATATAACAACGATGAATTTGGAGAATGCGAATGTTCACTCATTGATTTAATAATCATAATTCTCTATTTTTCTCGACATCAAAAATTACAGGTACTGTTTTGTGGCACAATCTTATATAGAGAAAGGTGTCTGAAGTAGGAAGGTCCTGAGTTACAGATCACCTCTCTGGCTTATTATAACATTTTAGTAGCTACATTTTTTGTCAAGATGCTAAAGAAAAACTTTAAATTAGAAATAGGTAAACAAGAACTTAAAATTAATTATTTGAAGACATTTTTAAACATAATTAAGTAAAACAAAATATGAAATTGGTATAAAAAACATCAACTTAATGAAACTTAATGATTGAATAAGAGTTACCTTCACTGAGCGCCGTAGTCAATGTACTTTTGCATTGTTTCCCTTGCTTTTCAATACAACACCAATAGTATTTATCATCGATCTTTAACACAGAACTCGTACCCATCAATGATAACGACGTCATTTCCGCGTTTCGACTTTAATACAATCATTAAACTAGCCATGGTGACTTTAATTAAAATATTCATATTAGATATTACTTTATAATTACAATCTCCATAGTTATTTGTTCACCGAATGACTGATGTCATCGATGTCATGATGTCAAGTTATGAAAGTAGGTACCTACTAAAAAGTCTATTCTTATTTTTTGAAATCCCCAAAGCCAAAACAAATGGAACTATGCTATATTTTCCAAAATTAAATTACTTTAGCGGCCTAACTTGCCTAACTTGAGGTTGATAAGGCTTTACTTGTGTTAACAGATCCATAATATGACTTTTTCTATTAACCCAATTATTATCACACATTTTTCTTAAAACAAATAATTCCAAACTGCAACAAACATACTTTAAATATCAATACCTCGTTGACTAAATATTTTCGAAGTAACGTTACATAGAACAAACAATCGTCGAAGAAACAAGGGTTCGATGTGAGGTTATCGATATTATGAAACAGCAAACAAAAAATGCGTAGTTAAAACATAACGTCGCATTATCAAGGCATCGATGTATAGTCATCGATGTAACAATTTTCGCAGTATAGTATTTCGAACTCATATAGGGAACCCTCCCAGATGAATCTTTAGATGGATCACCTCTCACATTGAAGAATCTCTCCAGTCCCAGTATATACATATAAGATGCTCTGTGCTCCAGTCTTCACATTGAAGAATCTCTTCCGTCTGACCGGTTCGTCAGCTCGTTTCCACAGTAGTGTTCCTTTCGAATTTTAGAATATTAGTTTTTTTCTTGCGCCCATATAATCATCTCATCTGACAAGTGTAGTCGGCCAGGACATAACAGACTTCCTTCATAAAACCATGAGTGCGTAACGAATTTATAAATATAATTTAAAATTAAGTTATTAGTAAACAATCGTTATTATCTATAAAATACAATATTTCAGCTAAACATTGACAAATATAATTTATATTAGATAAACCAAAAAGTATTTATCATAGACTAAGCAACTATGAGAGAAAGAAAAAATAACTGACGTTTGGCAAATCTGACATACATGTCACAACATTGAAAATTGTGAAAATTAATATTTTATTTCAGCTAATTCTATGAAAACTAATCATTATTTAGATCGATTCGCTGAGTATAAACAAACAAACCAATAAAAAAGGATGATAAATGATATAAGGTATGACAAGTGTACAGCATATAATAGAGTACTTGCACTGATGATTCGCTTTGGTTACGAGTATTATATTATCTGTGGTTACGTGCTTACGTTAGGATGATGCCTGTCTGACGGCGATGCGGAAGGCGATGCGGTGACGGTCCCTTTTCGAGTTGATACGTGTGCTATGACCTTTATGGCCATATTATTCTCCGACCCATAGACAACCTCCCCAACCCTCTATGGAAAACAATAAATTGATCCGCTGCTGCTGCATGAACAGACAAAAACAAACACACTATGTATGGAATGTTTTTTACGGTTTATTGTAATTCAAACGTCCAGGTATAATTTGCTTCTATGTGTTTATTATTATTTTTTATTATTTTCCTTTGTACATTCATCGCAAATATCTGCGTAGGTAGAGGATCATTGGAAATAACCGGTTATTTACACAAATAAGCTTCAAAATTATATAACAATAATTTATTGCTTAAAACTTAAAAAAATGTACACAGGAATCTACACTTTGACATTTTATACTAAGAATGTTAGCACTTAACTAAAACCGGTGTTTACCGGAAAACCGTAAATTACCGAGAACAGTAAATCGGCAATCATTTGACATGACAGAGCAAACATTTAGGATTTTCGGTAATTTTTTACGGTTTATACTTTAGTTTCGGTATTTTGCGGCGAGATTCTATCTTGTTTATCGATCAATCTCCCCGAACACTACGTCAAGTGTTCCGATGATGGCGACGATGTCGGCTAACATGGAGTTCTTGCCGATCTTCTCTAGCGCCGCCAGGTGAGCGAAGCCGGGCGCCTTGATCTTGCATCTGTGGAAACAAATTAGATACATAACATAACGCCTGTAATCTCCGAAGGGTTAGGTAGAGGTACCTAACACACATACGCAAGGCAAACTGCGGGAATAATGAGTAACTAAACTGATTTTGATACTTTAGCAAGTTCACTCACGACGGCGCCGAGCGCGGACTAACGCTTTCTCTTTAGAACTTTTTATGCAATACTCCAGACAGTGATAAATAAAATAACCCTTTTTTTTTTTTTTTACCGATGGGAAATCATCAAATAACCCCTCCAGCTCTGGGCTGAGCAGGAGGGAGTGTCAGACTTCTACTGACTAAAACCCATCCATGTTCCTTCCTTTACCCTTTGTGTTCCAGGGCCGCGGTATCTCTTTCGAACAGTCCCGCAACCCTGGCAGGCGTCGGTCCTTACGGACCCCTCCCTGTTTGCTGACTCTCCTTGAGGCGCGCGTGGAACACTCGCGCGCCGTCGACACGGCCTGTCGTCATAAGACGGACGGACGGCGAGCTAGCCCATAGCTCACCGTCCACAGGCCCGCGCCTACGGTGGCCGCGCGGTGCGTCTCCCGCGGCGGCTGGGACGTGAGGTTCTCCCTCTCTCACGTTCCGCCACCTCCTTCGCTAGCATGACTGCTTCGCAGAAGGAGGTGACGGCGTCCCATTCCGTCTCGCTCCGGACCATGGATTGAACCAAGGCCGGAAGCGAGAGGTCGCCGCCGCCGATCGCCGCTACGAGGACACGGCGGTGCTCCGCCCACGCGGGGCAGATCTCCACCGTGTCCTCCGGTCGATCCTCACAATGGTAGCACCCGGGCGTTTCCTCCCGCCCGATTCGGTGCAGGAACCTCCCGAAACAACCGTGTCCGGTGAGGACCTGCGTCAGGCGGAAGGTGAGGGCGCTGTGGCGCCTCTCTAGCCACTCCTCAAAGAGGGGACTTATCGCCACTATTGTGGCGTGCCCTGCATGGGGTTGCGATAGTCGCTCTCTCCATGTCGCCATGAGATCGCGCCGGAGGTCTGTCCGCTGAGCGACAATTTGCCGCGGCAGCGGAGTTACCCCCCGGCGTAGTTCCTCCACGCGCCATTCGTGCAGGCGCGCGAGGACTATCGCCTCCAGATCCCATGGCGGCAATCCGGCAAGGAGGCTCGCCGCCTCGCCGGAGATCGTGCGGTATCCCCGGACCAGCCTTACGGCTACCACCTTTTGGGAAATAAAATAACCCTTAAAACCACACGTTAAGGTTCATGCATAAGAGCAAATTACGTGCAAAATTAGACGGTTCGTTTTTATTTTTTTCTGAGATTATTTATAACATTTTCATAAATATTTTGTCTATGATTTTGAAAACATTATATCTGCCTAACTATGAATTTTTTTTAAGAAACAAAATTATGTTTCCAATAGCAGAAAAATGATCCTGAATGAAGCCCCAAATCGGCAATTTTGTGTAAAGAGGTAATGGAAAATCGTTTTTACGATATCAAATACGAAAATTTCAAACCAAAAATTTTCCATCATTTGGAGATCAAGAAGTAATCTATTTGTGGCAATTGTTAGTTTTGTTTGATTTAGTTCCATTTCATCGCAAACTCTACCGAAAAATAGCTTATTTTTGTCGGATTTGAGAACGCGTCCTTAAGTGAGGAAAGATATGAAAGATAAAGAAGTAAAAGATAGCATGACGGCTGACAAAACCCCAAGTAACATTGGACGAGGGCAGGGAGACGATGACTGACCGGCAGCAGGACATACCTGTAGGGTTTGGAGCCTCCGTCGGACACGAGGTAGATACCGAACTCGCCCTTCGGCGCCTCCACGGCCGTGTAGGTGGAGCCGGGAGGCACCTGGTAGCCTTGCGTGAACAGCTTGAAGTGGTGGATCAGGGCTTCCATCGACGTCTAAAACATATTGGCAGCGTTTAGAGGTCGTAAGTTCGACTGAGACAGGCAAAATATAATTTAGATTTGTATAAAGGGTGTAACAAGACCCTTAACGAAGCCGAAAGGCACTTGTTCTCCCCGTCATTGCGATCATTTTTTGCTTTGAGACCAAACTTGACACCTTCTAGTTACGGAGATATTGGAAGTCAAAGTTCCAACTTTTTCACGAGCTTTTTTTTTTTAATACAAGTTTTTAATGTATGATTTTTACTTAAAACACCACGACCCCCGTACTATTCAATGTATCCATCAGCACAGTGATTTAAGTGCGTTACATAGAGATTTACGGAAAAACATGATTTTTGACCCCAAAAAAAAAGTTGTTTCCCAGCAATATTTTTTGCGTAAAGTTACGTAGTTTGATGTACATAATGCTTGGTTGACGGCTTCGTGAAGGGTCCTGTTACACCCTTTATACAAATCTAAATTATACTTTGCCTGTCTCAGTCGTTATCTCTTGTTTTTCCTTGTTTAGATTTAAGCTCTTTTTTATGTAATTTTTTGTTGTGTGCACTTGTGGCATGTGCCAAATAAATATGTTTTCTTTCTCTATTTCTTTCTTTCTGTATAGGTAAATTGTTTTGTTTCAGATGCTGATGAAGTCACCAACTTCACTGTATATTACTTTCATTGTCTGACTGGGCTGTATTAAGTTTCCAAAAAAAACATGAAGGGTGCGAATCGGGTTGGCTAGATTTGCCACATCCAGCCGCTAAAATTGAACATATTTAGATACAAGCTAATGCCCGCGGCTTCTCCCCGGAACTTCGGTACTTGTCCCACAGGATCGTACAACCGGGATAGAAAGTATCCTATGTGCAAATCCAGGTTATAAACTATCAGTGTGCCAAGTGATGCTGTTTCAAAAAAATAACAGAACGGTTTTCAATATTTTTTTACTAGAGTATAGCTTATACATCAGAATAACATAAAACCTATAATTTACGAAGATAATGTGTAAAAAAGTGAATTAACGCGCGCTGAAGCTAATAATAACACAACTCAGTAAGATTTTATCAATCACTAGCTGTTGCCCGCGGCTTCGCTCGCATTTTGGTCGGAAATTATCCCACGGGCACGTTGTAAATATAGCATATGGCACTCGGGAATAATGTAGCTTCCTTTTATTGAAAGAATTTTCAAAATCGGTTCATTAGACCCAGAGATTACCCATTACATACAAACTTACAAACAAAATTTACCTCTTTATAATATTAGCATAAGTATATATTAGGTCCTCCATACCTTCATCTCCTCGCGCGAGGGCGCCGTGAGCTTGGAATCGTCCGTCTTGATCTCTCCGGGAGGCATCTTGTTGAGGCACTGGTCGATGATGCGCAGCGACTGTCGCATCTCCTCCACGCGACACAGGTACCTGCGACACAATCCCTAGCATCACGCCTGCGCGCCTGACAGTGTGGACAGAAGTGTGTCACACCCACAGCACATACCTGTCGTAGCAGTCTCCGTTGGTGCCGATGGGGACGTCGAACTCGACGTGTTCGTACGCGTCGTAGGGCTGCGTCTTGCGCAGGTCCCACTTGATGCCCGAGCCGCGCAGCATCACGCCGCTGCAACCAACCAGAGTGACGTAAGTCAACCAGAGTGGCACACTACTGTATGGACCATCCATTACATATCGAGACCCCCAGCCTCGCGGCTGTCATTTGGAGAGCTTTGAGAGTCGGTACGGGACAGAAGTTCGAAGGATTGATGACCAGTGTTACTAAGAGGTATCGCATTAATCAGTAACTGGATTGTGGAGATGATAGACAGTCGCTCCATGCAAAACACTGTATCCCGTTAGACTGGAGGCTGACCTGAACGTAGTTGGGAAAAGGGAAGCAGATGATGTTGCACTAGATCCTGCGCGATGTCCTCGGTCCTCTGCACCCAGATCCTGTAGGTCGTCAGCACGTCTGTATGTAGCGCCTGTCTCACCTGAAGCCGTAGTTCAGCGCGTCCTGCGCGGTGACGACGCCGATGTCCTCGGTCCTCTGCACCCAGATCCTGTTGGTCGTCAGCACGTCTGTATGTAGCGCCTGTCTCACCTGAAGCCGTAGTTCAGCGCGTCCTGCGCGGTGACGACGCCGATGTCCTCGGTCCTCTGCACCCAGATCCTGTTGGTCGTCAGCACGTCTGTATGAAGCGCCTGTCTCACCTGAAGCCGTAGTTCAGCGCGTCCTGCGTGGTGACGACGCCGATGTCCTCGGTCCTCTGCACCCAGATCCTGTAGGTCGTCAGCACGTCTGTATGTAGCACCTGTCTCACCTGAAGCCGTAGTTGAGCGCGTCCTGCGCGGTGACGATGCCGATGTCCTTGGTCCTCTGCACCCAGATCCTGTTGGTCGTCAGCACGTCTCCTGTGTGTAGCGCCTGTCTCACCTGAAGCCGTAGTTGAGCGCGTCCTGCGCGGTGACGATGCCGATGTCCTTGGTCCTCTGCACCCAGATCCTGTTGGTAGTCAGCACGTCTCCTGTGTGTAGCGCCTGTCTCACCTGAAGCCGTAGTTGAGCGCGTCCTGCGCGGTGACGATGCCGATGTCCTTGGTCCTCTGCACCCAGATCCTGTTGGTAGTCAGCACGTCTCCTGTGTGTAGCGCCTGTCTCACCTGAAGCCGTAGTTGAGCGCGTCCTGCGCGGTGACGATGCCGATGTCCTTGGTCCTCTGCACCCAGATCCTGTTGGTCGTCAGCACGTCTCCTGTGTGTAGCGCCTGTCTCACCTGAAGCCGTAGTTGAGCGCGTCCTGCGCGGTGACGATGCCGATGTCCTTGGTCCTCTGCACCCAGATCCTGTTGGTAGTCAGCACGTCTCCTGTGTGTAGCGCCTGTCTCACCTGAAGCCGTAGTTGAGCGCGTCCTGCGCGGTGACGATGCCGATGTCCTTGGTCCTTTGCACCCAGATCCTGTTGGTCGTCAACACGTCCTCCACCTCGTCCAGGCGCTCCGCGAACTTCGCGCTGAACTCGTAGATGTCGTCCATCAAACCTAGAGGCATGTCCTGCAACGAGAAATGCAAAGTTTTTATAATACACTAGCTTCTATTCGTGACTTCGTCAACTTTGAAGAAACATCAGATGGCCTCGGCGACTAACCTTCCCATCAGACATATATATTTTTTTTAAATCTGCTGAGTACTTTCGAGGAAAATTTCGGTTTTCCAAATCCAAGAGTTTGAGCTAGGCGCCGATAAATCAGTCAATAAGTGTGCCAGGATATTTCTTATTATACAAGGTCGACACCATACATCGTCGCTATATTAGAGCTATATGCGCGTGTCACATACAGGATGTAGCAGGGCCCTTCACGAAGCCGTCAACCAAGCATTATGTACATCAAACTAAGTAGCTTTACGCAAAAAATATTGCTGGGAAACGACTTTTTTTGGGGTGAAAAATCACATTTTACGGTAGGACTCAATGTAACGCACTCAAAACAGTGTACTGATGGGTGGATTGAATAGTACGGGGGTCGTGAAGGTGTTTAAGTGAAAATTCTTTCATGAAAAAAATGTATTAAAAAAAAAAACTTGTGAAAAAGTTGGAACTTTGACCCCCAATATCTCCGTAACTAGAAGGGGATAAACTTTCCATTATGGGCCGTTGATTTGGAAGTTCATATTTTTTTTGTAGATAGTACTCATAAATAGAAAGCTTTTTACAAATTTTTAAGTTACGTTTTTAAGATGTTCACAGTTTACGAGATATATTTTTTTAAAGTTTCCATACAAATTAGAAAATAGCACGCCATTTGTAAATTTTTAGGTTGGATTAATTGTCATGGTAGAGGTCAAAGTTGACATTTCACGTTCCGTTGACGGTAGAGGTGTATTTTGTTCAATTTTATGTCACGTTTTACTTAAATATAATTTTATATTTACGTATTAAATTTGGCGTGTAATAAATGTGCACAATAATTGTTGTATTATGCAATTACATTAACTTTTTTACACAAAAATAACGAATTTTTGTTTACACTATGTGGAACGAAACGTGAAGCGACGCCATTTTGTTTTAGAGAAATGGTGGAAGCCATAAATTAAAGTAACTATAAAAGTTAAAACGAGCTCTGGACTTGGGGCACCCCGACTCGGACAGGTTAGGTTAGAAGGGGATGGCGGGGTCGAGTGAGCGAGCGAAGCGAGCGAACAGACCCCGTTATCCTTCGTGGTTATTTTTTTGTAAACCATTCAGAAGTAGGAGCCCCGCGTAGCGGGGCTCCGTCGACCTGGCTGAAGCCTCGACTGCGCCACGTTTAGTTCTTTCGTTACGTTAGTGGCGTAAGGGGGGGGGGGCGGCTCCGCACAACTCTGTCCTCCAATAAATCAGGTTTATAATGTTCAAAATATTAAAAAAACACGGAAAACATAACCTCAAAATGACATTAAAAAATTAAAAAAAACTGCATCTCTGTCAGAAGGGTGCAGTGGGGGGCAACTCCACAACTCTCACCACCTCCCCTCCCACCCGCCACCCCTCCATTCAGACGACTCGATTCTAAACCTTATCCGCGCCATTCTAATCTAAAAACTTCAACCATGGATATCTCCATAACCATGGGGCTCCGAGAGGTGGGGATGGTACAGGGGGTAGCCTACTAACCCCCCCTTCCCCTCCCCACCCCATAAATCAACGGCCCATAATGGAAATTTTTACCCTAGAAGGTTCCCAGGTATGGAGTAGAACAAAAAAATGATCACAATGACGGGGAGAACAAGTGCCTATCGGCTTCGTTAAGGGTCTTGTTGCCCCTTAACGTGACCTTTATGTGACAAGCATCTATCTGCGGCTGAACCTACGTAGAGGTCGAGGAACACAAGAACGTTCTACCAGGACAAAAGTATCATACTGGTGGTCAGGTAGACGGCGGTTTATTTGGCGACTGTTTTGGCTGCTCACAATGAGAAGAGCTCAATAATGATATAACTAAAAAAAAAAATGTAGTCTCTGACTCTAGGCTAAGGACTCTAGGCCATAGAGGCTAGGCTAAGGATAATGATTCATCTGTCACAACCCCGTGCAGGGCACGCCACAATAGTGGCGATAAGTCCCCTCTTTGAGGAGTGGCTAGAGAGGCGCCACGGCGCCATCACCTTCCGCCTGACGCAGGTCCTCACCGGACACGGTTGTTTCGGGAGGTTCCTGCACCAAATCGGGCGGGAGGAAACGCCCGGGTGCTACCATTGTGAGGATCGGCCGGAGGACACGGTGGAGCACACGGTGGAGATCTGCCCCGCGTAGGCGGAGCACCGCCGTGTCCTCGTAACGGCTATCGGCAGCGGCGACCTCTCGCTTCCGGCCTTGGTTCAATCCATGGTCCGGAGCGAGACGGAATGGGACGCCGTCACCTCCTTCTGCGAAGCAGTCATGCTAGCGAAGGAGGTGGCGGGACGTGAGAGGGAGAGAACCTCACGTCCCAGCCGCCGCGGGAGACGCACCGGGCGTCGGGGGCCACGTGGTGGCCCCCGGCCACCGTAGGCGCGGGCCTGTGGACGGTGAGCTATGGGCTAGCTCGCCGTCCGTCCGTCTTATGACGACAGGCCGTGTCGACGGCGCGTTCGTGTTCCACGCGCGCCTCAAAGAGAGTCAGCAAACAGGAAGGGGTCCGTAAGGGCCGACGCCTGCCAGGGTTGCGGGACTGTTCGAAAGAGATACCGCGGCCCTGGAACACAAAGGGCAAAGGAAGGAACATGGATGGGTTTTAGTCAGTACAAGTCTGACACTCCCTCCTGCTCAGCCCAGAGCGGGAGGGGTTATTTGATGATTTCCCATCCGTAAAAAAAAAAAAAAAAAAGGATGATGATTCATCCTTAGCCTAGCCTTTTCCTAACTATGTTGGGGTCTGAATACCAGTATTTGACATGGAGCGACTGCCTATCTGACCTCCACAACCCAGTTAGTAATGGTTAATACGGCAACCCTTGGTAAGACTGGTTGTCAGACTATTTGGGCCACTAACTACCTGTAACGACTGTCAAAGATCTACAAATGACATCCGGGACCAACGGCTTAACGTGCTTTCCGAGGCACGGACGAAACTCAGTATGTAATGGGCGGTCACCCATCCACAGACCAACCTAGGCAAGCACGGCTTAACCTAAAGTTCGACCTGAGCAGCTGTTATTATTTTGCCACGAGTACCTCTGACTATAAAGTAAAATAACGTTATTTTTTCCGAGCTTTAAAGCGTCTGGCAGCAATTTCCGCCAACGGGAAGTATCTGGCAGCATTGATTGTTATTCTTTTAATAATATTACCTGCAACACAACGTGAAGGGTCAATTCACACCCTGTATAAACAGCACTCGGGCTATAAGAGAAGCACCTGATATCTGAAAAGCTAAAAATTGGCCGTCGGCACAAGTTAGCAGGTAGGCGTACGTTCACAGTACATACTAACACTACTTGATGCCACACATTTCGTTAATCAGACAATAAGTAATGTCTGGAGGCCCTGGGATCTTGGACCACTGGGCTACCCATAGCTGGATTAGGACCCAGACCGAAGTCTACCTGTCCACCAAATTTCATCAAAATTCGTGCAGCCGTTGAGGTGTGAAAGAGTTTCAGAGAATCAGAGTTACTTTCGTTTTTATATTACTACGTGTATAGATTTCTGTGATGGATATTTTTACCTGAGTACGGCAAAACCAAAACGAATTTTAGCAGTCTATGCATGTTTGTATTTTTTTTTAATACTAAGTACGCTTGCGTTTCGCGCAACTCGCCTAATGTGAAGCGATGATACGGCCTAGAGTGGATCACACTTGCCTAGAAGAAACCGATTCACTCGAACTTTGAATAGATCCAGATTATAATGATCAGGGAACAGAGAAACCGACCGACAGTGAGTGTATATACGTATGTTCCACCAAAGCGCCTAAACTACTGAACCGATTTTCATGGTTGAGGTGTCAATCGATTCGTTATATAGTCCAGAAAACATAGGCTACAGTTCTTACTCCCTGTACAGGTATGGTAATACTTACAAGAGATACTCCCCCGGGTCTGATGTAAGCGGCGTGCATGCGCGCGCCGCTGACTCTCTCGTAGAACTCCATCATCTTCTCTCGCTCCTCGAACAGCCAGAAGAAGGGAGTCAGGGCCCCCACGTCCAGGGCATGGGTGCCTATAGCCATGATGTGGTTCAGGATACGTGTGATCTCGGCGAAGAGAGCTGAGGACGTTACAAGTGTTTAAAGCGTTTAGATGTTGCGAAGTTAAGGACGCGTTCTCAAAACAGATAGGTATCGAATCGCATCACTACACTGACACGGCTCACACACACACACATACGCAATGTAAACTGCGGGAATAATGAGTAACTAAACTGATGTTGATACTTTAGCAAGTTCACTCACGACGGCGCCGAGCGCGGACTAACGCTTTCTCTTTAGAACTTTTTATGCAATACTCTAGACAGTGACAAAATAAAATAAAACCCCACGTTAAGGTTCATGCGTAAGAGCAAATTACGTGCAAAATTAGACGGTTCGTTTTTATTTTTTTCTGACATTATTTATAACATTTTCATGAATATTTTGTCCGTGATTTTGAAAACATTATATCTGACTAACTAGGGTATTTTTTAAGAAACAAAATTATGTATCTAATAGCAGAAAAACGATCCTGAATGAAGCCCCAAATCGGCAATTTTGTGTGAAGAGGTAATGGAAAATCGTTTTTACGATATCAAATACCAAAATTTCAAACCAAAAGTTGTCCATTATTTGGAGATCAAGAAGTAATCTATTTGTGGCAATTGTTAGTTTTGTTTGATATAGTTCCATTTCATCGCAAAGTGTACCGAAAAATAGCTTATTTTTGTCGGATTTGAAAACGCGTCCTTAAGATGACAGAATATACCACTTATAAAGGGAGAACTGCCTCGTTGGTATAATGGTCGCAAAAAAGACTGCTGTTCGATTCCCGAGTGCAAAGTGTTAGCTGGTTTTTCCTTCAGGAATTTCTCAGTAGCAGCCACGGAGTCTGGATTTGTGCCCGGTTGATGGCAATAGGCTCGCCCCCTATTACATGGTACTTAAACATAACTGCCTAACCCTTTGGAGATTACAATCGTAATGTTCTGATGATACAGGGTCAAAAAAAAGTAGCTTGCGGAACTCTACGGACGCGATTGGCACCGACACAAAATAAAAACAATGTTTTGAACAGATAGTTCTAAACTTATAAGTACTGTCACTTACGGGATATCTTACGTAATTGTTCGTTTTTTTGTTTTTATTTGTTTACTAGCTGACCCGCGCAACTTCGTCTGCGTGCGTGCGTACATAAAAGAAAGAGAGGTTAGAGAGAGTGTGCGTCAACCTGAAAAGTTAGACATATGGCCATTGCGGATATTTTTTTAGAGCTTTTTAAGAGGGACAATTCCGACATACATGATAATTGCGTAACTTTAACCGTTCACGCACAACGGAAGCAAAAGGAGTAAATCCCTATTATATACTATTACCGATGGATAATCATCAAATGACCCCTCCCACTCTGGACGGAGCGGAAGGGATTGTCAGACTTGTACTGACTAAAATCCACCCACGTTTCTTCTGTTGCCCTTTGCGTTCCAGGGCCGCGGTATCTCTTTCGAACAGTCCCGCAACCCTGGCAGGCCTCGCTCCTCTCGGATCCCTTCCCGTTTGCTGACATCTCTTTGAGGCGCGTGTGGAACACGAACACGCCGTCACCACGGCCTGTCGTCATAAGACGGACGGATGGCGAGCTAGCCCATTACTCACTGTCCACAGGCCCGCGACCCTCGACAGCCTTACGTCTTCATCTTTAGACACTCGATGACAATCATACACCAGCTAGAACGAAAGTTCTCATCAAAGTTCTTGAAATGGGCCGAGACACGATAAAACTGCTGTAAACTGTTGCGGACCTCTTGCAACTGCCTTCCGTCTCCATCGTCAGACCTTTGATGATAGACATACTCCAGGCAGGTCTAAAGTTCTCATCAAGGTGCATGAAATCAGCCGAAACACGATATTGATGCTGTAAACTCTTGAGGACCTCTTGCAACTACCTTCCGTCTCCATCGTCAGACCTTCGATGACAGTCATACTCCAGCTAGGTCTAAAGTTCTCATCAAGGTGCATGAAATGAGCCCAGACACGATATAGATGCTGTAAACTCTTGAGGACCACTTGCAACTGCTTTCCTTCTCCATCGTCAGACATTCGATGAAAGTCATACTGACAACTCAGTATGTTTTAAAGTTTTCATCAAAGTGAATGAAATGAGCCCAATAACATTATACCTGCTGCAAACTGTTTAGGACCGCTTGCAACTGCCATTTGTCTCTATCGTTTGACCGTCGATGACAGTCATACTTCAGCAAGGCCTAAAGTTCTCATCAAGGTGCATGAATTGAGCCCAAACACGTTATTGTTGCTGCAAACTCTTGAGGACCTCTTGCAAGTGCCTTCCGTCTCCATCGTCAGACCTTCGATGACGTCATACTCCAGCTAGATCTAATCAAGGTGCAGGAAATGAGCCCAAACATGATTTCTCAATTTAAAAAACAAAAGATCATGTATATCGGACTTCTCTGTAAAAAGTTATGCGTGGTCAGGTCATACATAAAATAAAAAAATATAGACGCGTCGAATTGAGAACCTCCTCTTTTTGTTTCGTTGGTTAATAAACCAAGCTTCAGACATTTGACACGGGCGAGGGTCATTCTTTCACGGAAAACTTAACACCGCGACTCAGAAAATGGAGTGAAATTAATAGCGCCATCTATCGAGCACGAAATTTAACCGTTAAAATATAATGCATGTAAAGCGATCGAACACACACTCTACAGGGTTATAGCGTCATGTAGACTAATCTAGAGTACTTTTTGCTCTATGACCCGATTTAAAAGTTATCTTGTGAGCACATTTTTATTAATTAGTACCATTTTGGTGCAATAGATGTATTTGTTGCATGTATCTTGTCTCTATCACAATGATGGTAAGTTCTTCTTGAACACTTTAAATTTATAAATCTTTTGATAGAGAGCACTGATTACAGCATGAAACAAAAACTAAAACCTTCTCTAAGTTCCCCACAATATTTGTGCATTGAATCTAATCACATTGGTTTTCCCAACAACATGAACACCCGCCTCGCAGCGCGCGCGGGTCATTATTTTGATGCGGAGTTGTTTTAAAACTGTGATATCTCCTAAGATATTCATCTAAATTGAATAGTGTAAAGGGCAATTTTGGTCACAATTGAATGCTAAAGATGACTAACATATTTATTTTGATAAGGATTAATACTATGTCGGTAAAAACACCTTCGCAAATAAAACATTAATTTTGACCAAATTTTAAAATCATAAAAATGGTTATTGTGAGTCAACCTTAAAAGATAGGCATGTGCCGTCGCGGACTTTTTTTGAGACCTTTTTAAGAGGAATAATTCCCTGCTACATTATATTTGTGCAACTTTAACCGTTTACGCAGCGCACGCAACGGAAGCTATCAAAGAGAATAATTTTTCCCCGTTTTTGCAACATTTGTCATTGATGCTCCGCTCCTATTGGTTGTAGCGTGATGATATATAGCCTATAGCCTTCCTCGATAAATAGGCTAACAAACACAAAAATAATTTTAAAATTCGAACCAGTAGTTCCTGAGATTACCCCGTTCAAACAAACAAACAAACAAACAAACTCTTCAGCTTTATAATATTAGTATAGATATTTCGAATAACTGTCATGGGCCCCAATAAATAATAATAATGATCACATCACGAATATGGAATTTCGCTAGATAATTCAATTTAACTTGCATACTACACCATAAATTGTTCACTATTTTTACTTACTCCTGATATACTTCGCTCTAATTGGAATATCGATGTTGAGCAGCTTCTCGACGGCGAGACTGTAGCATTGCTCGTTGCACATCATGGACACGTAGTCCAGACGGTCGAAGTAGGGCAGCGCCTGGGTGTAAGTCTTGTATTCTATGAGCTTCTCTGTGCCGCGGTGCAGCAGGCCGATGTGGGGGTCGGCGGCGCGGACCGTCTGGAAACGTGGAACGTATTACAGCCTGTCCACAATATGCCAGGAACGTGCACGTCCAGAGCTGATTACGTTATGAACCTACCTCTCCGTCAAGCTCCAGCACGAGACGTAGCACTCCGTGGGCCGCGGGATGCTGCGGGCCAAAGTTGAGCACCATGTTGCGGACTTGCTTCTCTCCAGGAGTGATCACACCTGGAGAATGGATGAGACTGGTCAAAGATGGTACAATGGAAGGGCTTTACCCAGCAAGTAAGATGATGTAGTAAAAAATTCACTCACCGTGGTATGGTGGATGTTTCAACAGAGAAGTGATCTCATCTGGGTACATAACGGCTCCATCGAATTGCTTTACGTACTCTGTATCCGGCATCCATCTGTGAGCGTTGCGCTGACTGCTGTAAGTTATAATTTAAAAAAAATATATTATAATCCCTCCAAAATACAACAGCGGACAAAAAAAAAAGAAGATAAATGTTTATTTGTCTCAAAAGCAGTTACATGGATTATAAATGAGACATCCCCAGTAAGTAATTGAAAATACTTGTGTTGAGGATATCTCGCTCTTACCCTTAATTATTAACAACATTGAGACAGATATAATGATGGATTTAATTATTAAACTATAAAGGTACAAAGGACTGCCTCTGTGGTCTAGTGGTCACAATGGCGACTGCTGAGCATGAGGTCTTGGGTTTGATTCCTGGTTTGGGCTAATTGTTATTGGTTTTTTCCATTAGGAATTTCTCAGTAGCAGCCACGGAGTCTACATTTGTGCCCGGTTGATGGCACTGGCTCGCCCCCTATTACATGAGACTAGCATAACTGTCTAAATGTGGGTGTACTATTAGGTACACCTCTGCCTAATCCTTCGGGGATTATCATGTATGGTTTATGTTGGTTCCTTATTGAAAAAAAATTACACAATAAATTACTAATATATTGAATGACATTCGTTTCTGTTGGTATGGTACAAACACTTTTCCACATCAATATATTTTTTTACAAAAACAAGATGAGGTTGGTTCTTTTCATAATCTGACTATTTGAAGAAGAAAGACCAAAACAAACTCAAGAGGACACAGTCTCTTTTAAAGTCTATAGTCCAGAGATCTTGATGAGTTCATGAGAGGACCATGTAAATTAGTATTTGAGATGGTCTTTTGAAGAAAGTACCGCACAAATTTTAGTGGACTTGCACACAATTTAAATCAGTGCATCTGTGCTTGTATATTTTTACAAATTAATGATATTGTAGTGCCTGTTTGTAATTTTAAAATAACAGCTTTTTACTGAAGTATATGAAAGTATATACTTAAAGTACTTATAACAAAAATGAGTTTATTTCAATTATTATCTTTCATTGGTTTGTTCCGATTAATCTCCGAAATGGCTGGACCGATTTTGACGTGACTTTTGACACAAAAAAAAAACTAAATCCGATTTAAATAGGGAAGTATTCTTTTTTTAATAGTTTCATGCAGACGAAGGTTGTGGGCTAGTAAATAACTAAACTTAGTCATATCTAGACATGGGACCCTCAATACTCAATAGTTCTTTCTGGGGAAATAAGTGGCATTAGATAATTGACCAGACCACGTGTGTTGACCACGTTGGTATATTAAGAACTTTAAATCAACACTATTATATCTCTTAACGTCGCTTGTCACGTATATGTGACTTGTGGTGAAAAGGTTAATATTGATGCTTGCTGTTGGCTATACAACTGGATAATTTAACCCTGCTGTTTCTTTTTGTATCTTATGAGTTTTGCGTCATGATTAGCGCTTATTCTTTATTGCACATACTAATATGATAAAAAAATATATACACAAACAAATTGCAATAATATAACTTATGTACAATGGTGAGCTTAACCCAGAATTGGGTTTTCTTAACCAAACCTTATTTCGATAGTGAATTTGCAGTGACTTAAATTAATTATTTTATCAACTAAACAACATACATACAATATAACATAAGTGAAACATACGATACTGAAATGCTTCAAAATGTTTTTACTTTTTTTCTTTCTTTCTTGGGGTTATTTCATTGGTGACTGTATTCATTTATGAGGATTAAAAGTGATTTAGTTACTTCTTAAGGAAGTTGCGGACACCAGCCCACTATACAATACAATACAATACTTCTTAAGGAAAGAATAAGTATATTTTACTGTATTGTAAGGTTCATCTTAGCTCTATCATTCTATGAAACTCACTACGTTACGATTTATACATTTAATAAACAAGCACTAGAAAATTTGAAAAACATATAGGTCTTTCTTGCAGTTTTTGAAGTAGTGCAAAATGGCTTTTCATGTTTGTAATACTATTTTTGGCAAGTTCATTAAATTATTTCTATAATTATGCAGAAAAGAAAAAGCCTGGTATACAAAATTTAAGGATTTGTCAAGTTTTTAACCTCAAACCTATGTTACATAATTTTTATTTCACTTTTACACCATAAATTGAGCCATAAATGATATTTTAATACAACGGGCACTCACTTCACATTATAAAGTGCTGGTAAATTCTTAGTGAGGGCAGCTGTTTGGCCTAAATTTGGAGATTTTCGCAGCAAAACATTCATCAAAGAGGCCATTTTTGACGGGACTGTTTTCCGGAGAGAGATATGTCAAGTGTTGTCAACTTGACAGTATGTCATCAACTCGGTCGGAGGTTCGCTGTCGTACACTCGTTCAAAAACCAAACGATTTTTCCAAAGATTTCCCGGTCCCCTCATTCCTCTGTGCTATCTCGAGAATCCCTTTGTATCCGCTAGTACGAGGTCGTTGACAACTTCCCCACACGTGAAAGCAATGAGGAGAACAGCAACATGAATTGAAAATTCAATCGATACGAGCAAGTTACGGAGATATTATACCTGCAAGTTTTTTAACTTGAAAAAAACTTTGGTTGATTGCAAGTACAAATTAATATGAGTTATTGTTTACGTAAAATGGATTTTATATGTCAATCTAAGCTAGCTACGTTACATTACACGTACTGATTACTCCACAAAACACTAGGCAGATGGAGATGATTTTAGAATCAAATAGCCTGTTCAAGTCCAAGCTTAATGGCATAAATGAATTCTAGAACTTCATCGATTCAGAAGGCTGTAATTTTTTCATAAAATATTGCCCGTTCCAAAACTCCTTGCGAAACTAAGAAAGTAAGAAACGCAGAACGGAACGCAGTCCTGCCCAAAATGTATACTTTGGTTAGTGTTTTGCTGCGAAATCCCCAAAAAATTGGCCAAACAGCGGCTTCCGCAAAGTATTTACCAGCAGTTTTTAATGTGAAGTGAGTGTCTGTAGTTTTAGAATATGAATTATTGCTCAACTTGTGGTTTTATTGTGATGTAAAGTTATAATATCAAATTTAAGGTTATCGTCTTTGATCAATCCCTCTATTTACTTTTAAAAAGTATCCTCTTCAGTCACTGGATTTACTGTCTGAAAGTAGACTTGAAAACATGTACAGTACAATTGTAATAAATAAATAAATAAAATTCATTTATTTCAGGCAAGTTTTTACACATACACCCATAGTATCAGAAAATTAATTACAATATGAAATAGATAGATATTAAATTAAATATTAAATTAAATTAAATTAATTGTTATATTAAAATAGATTAGATTAGAGTAATAAATCATAATAAAATGGAGGAAATAAACTGTAAGTATTTTCTTAGATTTTTCGCCACTACATCTAATCTGAAGATCTGCATATCATGATCCACAGCCCGACTTCACGCGATATATTTTATCTTAGCAATATTTCTTCTTTATTGCATTTTTCTAAGATATTATATGTGAAATGCTTGGTTACTCAACAGTGAACAGAATGCTTTTTACTTTAGTATGGAATGGAATCATCTCACCTATAAGTTTATATTTGTCTGCTAATGCTCGTTTTCTCTAACACCAGGCGCCACCTAAGTGAATGCCTAAAGAAAAGCTTGCTGTTCTATTATTATCTTTTGGTGCTGTCCCAGGTCAAATCAAATCAAATCAAAATATTTTTATTTCACATAGGCTTAGATGGGCACTTATAAAACGTCGACAAAAAGGTACACGGTTCGGGTTGGTCGTTTCCTATGGAGAAGAACCGGCAAGGAACTCCATGGTTACTCTTTTCAAATCCTTTGGTGTTACAATATTGTCATGTTACAGCATTAGTACAAAAGTGTAGGAATTCCAACAACACACTGTTATTTAGGCCTACGGGTATCGCTTAGCGTTAGTGAAAACAAGCACATTAAATGTTGGTGTACGGATTCGGCTACTTGGTCGTGATATAAGCCTCTGTTGTGTTGTATGCTTTCAGCTGATTGGGGTATTTAATTATGTAGTTTCTGTAATTACGTTATTGAATAGCGAGCCACCCTGGCTTAGCATGAATGGTGTCTACTGGTGTGGCAGCACTGAGAACGTGAGTATCCGGTCTTTCAATAAATTATGGATTCTTATTTACTATATTCGAGTTTAGGTTGTATGGAGGTCAAAAATGATCCCACATGAACACCCTACCAGGATATAAAGGTCTTATGACCTTAATGCCAAACAAACCTGCTTCACGTACAGAGTGTAACAAGACCCTTAATGAAGCCGTCAACCAAGCATTATGTACATCAAACTAAGTAATTATTGAATTTCTTTTTTATTAATGCTGGGAAACAACTCTTTTTTTAGGGGTGAACAATCACGCTTTATCGTAGGACTCAATGTAACGCAATCAAAATATTGTGCTGATGGATGATGGATTGAATAGTATGTGGGTTGTGAAGGTGTTTACAGAAAAATATTATGTTAAAAACAAGCATTTAAAAAAAACTTTTGAATAAGTTGGAACTTGGGAACCTTCTAGTCAAAGGGGGTCACCTTTAACTAGAACACAAAAATATCGCAATGACGGGAGAACAAGTATCTTTCTTCTTCATTAAGGGCCTTGTTACACCCTTTATAATATTACATAAAACTTAGAATTTGCTATTGAAGGTAGCTTAGTCAGAATGGAGTTTAGAAAAATATACCCCTTTTTGTATTGGTTTGGTGCCCACAACTCCACCCACATTCAAAATATGTATTTTGCAAACTAGTTGGAAAATTTATCATTACATAAAAACAACTAAAGCTTGTGTGAAAAAAAACATCATGTACTTAGTCATGGTGATCAGTCAAACAGAGGAAATCTTTTAATCTCACACAGAATACCAACATCTATTTTTGTGGACAAAGCTGACAGCAGACTTGATAACTTTTTTCTCATGCTCTGTTCATTTTAGATGTTTGTGAACTCAAGCTTAAATCTGGCAGACGGCAGGGGGATCGAGGCTACTAGCTTTAAAGACGAAGTGCGTCGAGCGCACAAGTTCTGACATGGATAACCTTTAAAAGTTAGTTAATACAAATTATATCATAGTGAGAGTAAGTGGTGACACACTTGGTTTATAAGGAGGCGTCTCTATGCCCTGTGGTATATGCTTTATGTGTTGTCATTTCATTTTATTGCAATCTTTCAACTTCTATCATTGTTTCATACAAAACTGCACAATAACTTTTATAATCTTTTATTAAAAGTTTGCACCAAATTAATGTTTACAGGGTGGAAGGACTATCGACGCACAAATGGTTACCACGTATTTAGTACAGACGCCAGCAGCGGGTAGCTTGATGCTACCCGAAACTATCAAATTTTCCCAATCAACGTTGAAGCTAATGCTGTAGCGATAAAGTTGAAAATCTATTAAATAAATTTGACAGATTTTAATAGCTTGATATACTGGCGTCTGAACATCATTCCGTTTGTGAGTCAAAGTCCCTTCCACCTTCAATGATGCTGCATAGTTATTTTGGTACGTTTTTTTCTGTATTTCTCAAATGCAGTCATCATTTGAGAACAGCGCCCTCCTGTCAATTTCATTCAAGCTATAAAAGGACTATGCTGTACTGTACAGTCATCACTCCACAGTTATTATTCCAATGTCAACAGTATTCCAATTGCAACTTTATTGTGACAGGGATAAAGATGTATGTGATATTGACAGACTTGTCAGTGGCTGCAGCCCAAGGACAACCTTATTGCAACCGAAATAAAGATCATTGTGATGTTTACACTGGAAAATAGTTGTGATAGGATTGTATATCATGTGGAAGAAGGTTGCTGAAATAATAATGTTTATTTCAGCAGCCACCGTAACGCACACAGATGGATGCCTGATGCGGAGTATGTGAAACAATTCGAAAAAGCTGTCATGTACCCAGATGAAGTCACTTCTTTGTTGAAACACAATCCGTACCACGGTAACTTGAACTTGACTTAGTTTTGGTTTTATATGTAACAAGGCTTTTGAGATCGTTACATATTTAGTAATTTTTCGACTTTAGTTTGAAGGCACAGTAGTGGTGTTGCCATTTAATTAATTTTTTACATTACATATACAGGGCTAGTTTCCAAAGACCAGCCAAATTCTCAGATATGATGCAGTACGACATTCTGAGCCCCCCCACATAGAAATTTTTCATCGGTTATTAAAAAAAAAAACAGCTGTTCCATACATTTTGACCGTGTAGGTATTGCACTTTTGTAGGAAACAGCTGTTTTTTTTTTAATAACCGAAGAAAAAATTCTATGTGGGGGGACTCAGAATGATGTACTTACTGCATTATATCTGAGAATTTGGCTGGTCTTTGGAAACTAACCCTGTATAACTGAATAAACTAATTATAACTTTTTCTTTACATATCTTATTAAGTTGCATTACGATTATTACGGCTCAAGATTGATTAGTCTGTCTCGACACTAGCACTACACTGCTTGAAAGAAAAGTATTTTTTTTTTATGCATAAGAAATATTGAGCAATCGTGGTGATTAATGCTCGTGCCTTCTCTGTTGAGAAGAGGCCTTTGCCCAGCAGTGGGACAGTAATAGGCTGGTATTATTTTTATTTATTTTTTAAGAAATATTTTTATAAATACAACAGGACAGAACAAAAAAGTTGACAGCTTGTGTCTTTTACTTAAACTAGAATGTTAAAATTTTGTAAACTAGCTCTTATTACAAGCGTGCACCATGACAAGTGATGTACCAAGATACCTTAAATAAAGTATCTGGAATTCAAAATGCAAAATACTTTTAAACTAAGTATTTCAGATACCATATGCAAATAACTTTCTGGAATGGTATCTGAAATACTAGATATAAAATACGTATCTTGAATACTTTTTATATCTATACTAATATTATAAAGCTGAAGAGTTTGTTTGTTTGAACGCGGTAATCTCAGGAACTTCTGGTTCGAATTGAAAAATTCTTTTAGTGTTGGTTAGCCTATTTATCGAGGAAGGCTATATATCATTAAGCTACAACCAATAGGAGCGGAGCATCAATGACAAATGTTGCAAAAACGGGGAAAAATTATTCTCTGATAGCTTCCGTTGCGTGCGCTGCGTAAACGGTTAAAGTTGCACAAAAGCCTGTTACTTGCACAGGCACATTGTTACGGGTCTATTTGAAATAAGTGCTTTGTCGTTTATATTTGGTTATATTCAATTAGTCATGTTGCCTTTTATAAATAACAGGCTGAGAAAGATCTAAGTCCACGCGAACGAAGTCGCGGGCACAGCTAGTATAAAATACTTTTGTAAAAAAACAACATATTTTTAATGAAACTTTAAATCGCGTTGATCGCATATTATATTTTTAAGGTTTTTTAACTATTACTAAAAGTATCTTAGCAAACAAAGTATCTACAAAATACTAAGATACCAAACAAAAGGTATTTAAATACAAGATACAAAATGAATTTTAAAAATGTAATCTAGTTACAAGATTAAAAATACGTATTTTTATCTTGTATCTTAGATAAGTTACATCTTTGACCATGACACACGCTACGGAACTTTGTTTAATACTACTTATGTATTCATAGTATAAAATAACTTACTCCGAGTTGTTAAAAGGGTTATTTGTTTTATTTTTTTTCCATTCTAGTGGTTTTTTGTGCCGAGAGTTTCTTTAATTTTTTGTTTTATTTTTATATACTACTAACGTATGCGTGCAACTATGTATAGATAGAGTAAGCAAGTACAAGGATAGCCCGCGAAATTCAAATTTGTCATTTTGTAACTATTTCATAAAAAAAAGTCATTAAATGGGCTTACATATACTTAAGAGGGTTGTATTGATGATTTTTATGATTATAATTCTATAACTACATACGTGTTACTGGCGCGACTCATTTTTCATCAACATACAACCAGACACTGACCTGCAAATTTCAAAAAAACGTAAGAAAATTTGAATTTCGCGGGCTACCCTTGCGCTTCCACCTTAAGACATATTTGGTCAGCCCATTGTGAAGTGGCACTGTTCCGTCCAAGTTTGTCTAAAGAACGATGACCATGGCGAGTGTGTGGAGTACGTATCAACCATAGCGTGCAAAGCCCCCTAGCTAGATGAGCCGAGAACCTTAAAAAGGTGGCTGGATCAGATTAGATGACGAGAGCGAAGATCAGGGAGTTGTGCCGCAGTTTGGAAGAGGATTGGGAGCAATTGATTGTTGTATAGATATGGAAATGTCGTCTATTCCCCAGGTGTGATCTCTCCCGGAGAGAAGCAAGTCCGCAACATGGTGCTCAACTTTGGCCCGCAGCATCCCGCGGCCCACGGAGTGCTACGTCTCGTGCTGGAGCTTGACGGAGAGGTAGGTTCATAACGTAATCAGCTCTGGACGTGCACGTTCCTGGCATATTGTGGACAGGCTGTAATACGTTCCACGTTTCCAGACGGTCCGCGCCGCCGACCCCCACATCGGCCTGCTGCACCGCGGCACAGAGAAGCTCATAGAATACAAGACTTACACCCAGGCGCTGCCCTACTTCGACCGTCTGGACTACGTGTCCATGATGTGCAACGAGCAATGCTACAGTCTCGCCGTCGAGAAGCTGCTCAACATCGATATTCCAATTAGAGCGAAGTATATCAGAAGTTAGTAATCGTTGCGTTTGACCAACATGGCCTAAATACATGAAAGAATCCTAGGGAGACGAAATGTAAAAAAAGACACATTGTAAACTTGACAAGAATTTGTGTGAGATACCATAACTAAAACGGCTACAGTAAAAAAGTTTTGTCTTCCAAAATCGCCTTCGTTTTTGAAAAAAAAAAAAAAAATTTTTTCAGTTTATCCAAATTTGGTAAGCGTCAGAACTCCTGGACCAATAGAGATATTTGATGTTTAGAAAATACCAAAATGCACTACCTTTGCTACTATTTGAAACGTAACTTCAAATATGTTACCTCGATGGACAGCGAAAAAACGCGTAAAGAAAGTGGTCAGACATTCTGACGTCAGGTTGTCTGGACCACTTTTTTTTTCATAGATTGCGACAACGTAACTATTTTTTCTCTTTGTAAATATTTACTACTTTCTTAATAAGTACCTCAACATATATTTTTTTAAATTTATTTGGCATACCAGAAAAATGAAACGCATGTTTTTTTTTATGACGGGTGTTTAATTTGCCACATATAGCAAATATTTTTAGGATATACATATATTTGCATTGTAGATCTGCACTCACATATAGAAAATAATTTTAATAACTAGAATTGTATGTACATAATGTTATTGATGAATGATAAAAAACTAATATTTCTTGGCGTTTATTAATCAATGAGCAGACATGTTCTTACAACTTAAACTAGCTCTACTAGACATAACGTCGTAACATTGCCATAGCGACTCTCATCGGCAATGCGATTTGTATTGTCCTACACCTTCGGGAGTCACAGATGTCACAAATTTAATAACAGACAATAGATAGTACTCACATTGATGAAAATTTGTAGATTTAAAAAATGATGAGCGGAACTCTTTCTCAAAGGATTGGCCTGTAATCGCCCTAGATCGCGAAATGTCGAAGGAGGGAAGGGAAAGGAGGCCTTCGCCCTGCAGTGGGACAATATAGGCTTATAATATTTAAAAAAAAAAACATGCGTAACGTTTTTCTGGTATGCCAAAAAAAATGAAAAAATTATATGTTTAGGTATTAATAAGGTAGTAAATATTTACAAAGAGAAAAAATTGATACGTTGTCGCAATCTATGAAAAAGAAAGTGGTCCAGACAATCCGACGTCAGAATGTCTGACCACTTTCTTTACGCGTTTTGTTCGCTGTCCATCGAGGTAGTAAATATTTGAAGTTAGGTTTCAAATAGTAGTAAAAAGGTAGTGCATTTTGGTATTTTCCAAACATCAAATATCTCTTTTGGTCCAGGGGTTCCGACGCTTACCAAATTTGTTCCTTGTACTTGTGCCATATGAACCCCCACCCCCACTTCAGCTATGTTCGCGGAGATCACGCGCATACTGAACCACATCTTGGCGGTGGGTACACACGCACTGGACGTGGGTGCCATGACGCCTCTGTTCTGGCTGTTCGAGGAGCGAGAGAAGATGATGGAGTTCTACGAGAGAGTCAGCGGCGCGCGCATGCACGCCGCTTACATCAGACCTGGGGGAGTTTCTCTTGTACGTATTTTATAATCATTCAATGTTCCCAGAGATGTAACTTATCTAAGATGAAATACAGATACTCGTACAAGATACAAAATACGTATTTTCATCTTGTAACTAGATAACTTTTTTTAAATTCATTCCGTATCTTGTACTTAAATACCTTTTGTTTTGTCTTAGTATTTTGTAGATACTATGTTTGCTAAGATACTTTTAGTAATAGTTAACTGATTCTATTAAAACTGAACGCGCCATTGCATCTTTAGTCTTTTAGAACCAAATTGATAGATGGTGTGGCGTGGATACCAACTTACAGAGCTTGAATGCTTAGCCTACAATAAGAAAAAATATATTTTTCAAGTTCTGCCCCTATAGAGCGACTCTTCTCATTTGGCATGACCATGACGCCTCATCGAAGAAAAATGAGCGATAAACTGTTTGAAGAACTGGTTTTACTTAAGTCTCAATTAAAACCTTAAAAATATAATATTATGTTGTGTCACGTTTGCGCGATCAACGCATTTACATGTATAAAAATAAACTTTCATTAAAAAAATGTTTTTTTTTTACAAAAGTATTTTAACGATATCAAGTATTTAAAAGATATGTATTTTATATCTAGTATTTCAGATACCATTCCAGAAAGTTGTTTGCATGTGGTATCTGAAATACTTAATTTAAAAGTATTTTGCATTTTGTATTCCAGGTACTGTATCTATGGTATCTTGTACATCACTGAATTTTCCTCAGAGATCGCATATACCAATTGCTTTTAACTCTCCTAAGACTTCTTATTTGACCGATTGACCAGCAAAACCTTTTCTGCGCGCACTCTGCTGACCGCTGACTTTTTTTAAAGTGCAAAGCTAACCATCGTCTTTCCCTTACCCCAATTATTTTGGGGTCGGCGCAGAATCTTCTTCTTCCATACTTCTCTATTACTCGTCATATCGTCATATTCCTCCTTTCTGGCCATATTATCCTTGACACGGTCCATCCATCGTTTCTTTGGTTTTCATTCTCATTATCCACAATTCCACATTCATACTCAAAACTTTCTTCACGACATTTTGCTCATTCCTCTGCATCACATGGTTACTAAGATAAAACAATGGTGCGTGGTCCTTTGCACAGACTATTTCTGTTGGTATTAATTTCCCTTCGAAACATGGGTTTCATATATGTATAAAGTTACCATTATGTTACACCTTGCAGGACATGCCCTTAGGTCTGATGGACGATATCTACGAGTTCTGCTCGAAATTCTCGGAACGCCTGGACGAGACAGAAGACGTGTTGACGACTAACAGGATCTGGGTGCAGAGGACCAAGGACATCGGCGTCGTCACCGCGCAGGACGCGCTCAACTACGGCTTCAGGTGAGACAGGCGCTACACACAGGAGACGTGCTGACGACCAACAGGATCTGGGTGCAGAGGACCAAGGACATCGGCATCGTCACTGCGCAGGACGCGCTCAACTACGGCTTCAGGTGAGACAGGCGCTACACACAGGAGACGTACTGACTACCAACAGGATCTGGGTGCAGAGGACCAAGGACATCGGCGTCGTCACCGCGCAGGACGCGCTCAACTACGGCTTCAGGTGAGACAGGCGCTACACACAGGAGACGTGCTGACTACCAACAGGATCTGGGTGCAGAGGACCAAGGACATCGGCGTCGTCACCGCGCAGGACGCGCTCAACTACGGCTTCAGGTGAGACAGGCGCTACACACAGGAGACGTGCTGACTACCAACAGGATCTGGGTGCAGAGGACCAAGGACATCGGCGTCGTCACCGCGCAGGACGCGCTCAACTACGGCTTCAGGTGAGACAGGCGCTACACACAGGAGACGTGCTGACGACCAACAGGATCTGGGTGCAGAGGACTAAGGACATCGGCATCTTCACTGCGCAGGACGCGCTCAACTACGGCTTCAGGTGAGACAGGCGCTACATACAGACGTGCTGACGACCAACAGGATCTGGGTGCAGAGGACCGAGGACATCGGCGTCGTGACCGCGTAGGACGCGCTCAACTACGGCTTCAGGTGAGACAGGCGCTACATACAGACGTGCTGACGACCAACAGGATCTGGGTGAAGAGGACCGAGGACATCGGCGTCGTCACCGCGCAGGACGCGCTCAACTACGGCTTCAGGTGAGACAGGCGCTACATACAGACGTGCTGACGACCAACAGGATCTGGGTGCAGAGGACCGAGGACATCGGCGTCGTCACCGCGCAGGACGCGCTCAACTACGGCTTCAGGTGAGACAGGCGCTACATACAGACGTGCTGACGACCAACAGGATCTGGGTGCAGAGGACCGAGGACATCGGCGTCGTCACCGCGCAGGACGCGCTCAACTACGGCTTCAGGTGAGACAGGCGCTACATACAGACGTGCTGACGACCAACAGGATCTGGGTGCAGAGGACCGAGGACATCGGCGTCGTCACCGCGCAGGACGCGCTCAACTACGGCTTCAGGTGAGACAGGCGCTACATACAGACGTGCTGACGACCTGCAGGATCTGGGTGCAGAGGACCGAGGACATCGCGCAGGATCTAGTGCAACATCATCTGCTTCCCTTTTCCCAACTACGTTCAGGTCAGCCTCCAGTCTAACGGGATACAGTGTTTTGCATGGAGCGACTGTCTATCATCTCCACAATCCAGTTACTGATTAATGCGATACCTCTTAGTAACACTGGTCATCAATCCTTCGAGCTTCTGTCCCGTACCGACTGTCAAAGATCTCCAAATGACAGCCGCGAGGCTGGGGGTCTCGATATGTAATGGATGGTCCATACAGTAGTGTGTTACTGACGCCACTCTGGTTGGTTGCAGCGGCGTGATGCTGCGCGGCTCGGGCATCAAGTGGGACCTGCGCAAGACGCAGCCCTACGACGCGTACGAACACGTCGAGTTCGACGTCCCCATCGGCACCAACGGAGACTGCTACGACAGGTATGTGCTGTGGGTGTGACACACTTCTGTCCACACTGTCAGACGCGCAGGCGTGATACTAGGGAATGTGTCGCAGGTACCTGTGTCGCGTGGAGGAGATGAGACAGTCGCTGCGCATTATCCACCAGTGCCTCAACAAGATGCCTCCTGGAGAGATCAAGACTGACGATTCCAAGCTCACGCCGCCGTCGCGCGAGGAGATGAAGGTATGGAGGACCAAACGATTCAAAATATTGAACTGAGTTTTGTCAATAGTGTCACTTTTGTATACAATTTAGTAACAAAATTAAACATGTTCAATTTTACCGCCCGAATCTGGCAAATCTAGCCGCGACTCTTCACGTTTTTACGCAAACAAACCTTTGCCAGTGCGACCGCTAAACGCTGCCAATATATTTCAGACGTCGATGGAAGCCCTGATCCACCACTTCAAGCTGTTCACGCAAGGCTACCAGGTGCCTCCCGGCACCACCTACACGGCCGTGGAGGCGCCGAAGGGCGAGTTCGGTATCTACCTCGTGTCCGACGGAGGCTCCAAGCCCTACAGGTATGTCTTGCTGCCGGTCAGTCATCGTCTCCCTGCCCTTGTCCAATGTTACTTGGGGTTTTGTCAGCTGTCATGCTATCTTTTACTTCTTTATCTTTCATACCTTACCGTTTCTTTTCTCCCACATGCAAAACAAGATCGATCACATCATCATTTGCCTAGCCTTTTCCCAACTATGTTGGGGTCGGCTTCCAGTCTAACCGGATGCAGCTGAATACCAGTATTTTACGTGGAGCGACTGCCTATCTGACCTCCACAACCTAGTTAGCACCGGGTAATACGATACCCCTTGGTAAGACTGGTTGTCAAGACTTTTAGAGCCGCTGACTGCCTGTAACGACTGTCAAAGATCTCCGGATGACAGCCGGGACCAACGGCTTAGCGTGCTTTCCGAGGCACGGAGGAAACTCTGTATGTAATGCGCGGTTACCCATCCACAAACCAACCTAGGCCAGCACGGCTTAACCTAAAGATCGATCCAAGTGGCTGTTGTTTTATTTTGCAACGAGCTCCTCCCAAACAAGATTAATCATCATCATTTAGCTGAAAGAAGTCCACTGCCAGACCTAGGCTCCCCAACGTTGCCACTACTCTCATCCCACCCTCGCATCTTGATAAAGTTGATAATCCCTAAGTTAACTGCATGCGTCTGGTCTGTCCGCTGTGACTCGAGGATTATTTGCTGTCAACTTTATTTCAATGGTGACAAATTTGATATTTTAATGACAGCGAAAACCGTACTTGGGCAGATCTGCGCCTACCCTTAATCTAAGGCCACATTTATTGGAAACTTCGCTGATTGTGAGCGAGTGTTACGCAGTATATTTTACAAGACACATTCAACTTTTAATTCAAACTGAACTGACAGTACCCAGATGGATATCACGTTCACACTGGGGTTTATAGTGGTATCCAGCTGCATCCAGTAAAACTGGAAGCTGACCCCAGTTAAGAGAAACGTAGGCCGATGACTGGGGCTGTAGCGAGCCTGCTCAGAATTGGCGTCTGACTGACAACATGTGAACGCCACCTTACCAAATTTAAACTGAATTATATCATGGAGTCATGGATGTTTATTATGTATAATAAGTATGTATTTACAAACAAAAAGTATCTATGCAGTATTATCAACTATCTGGTGTCCACGACACAAGCCTCGTTGCTTAGTGTGGCACCTAGATGGCGCTGTGTGTAATGTCCAGCGATATTTATTGATTTATATTTATATTTTATATCTGACTAGCGGCGGCCCGTCCCGGCTTCGCACGGGTGCCTATGTTACTCAGGGTGAATGTAGCTTTCTAATGGCAAAAGAGTTTTTGAAATCGGCGCAGAAGTTTTTGAGTTTATTCATTACGAACATACACACAAAAATACAAATTTTTCCTCTTTATAATATACTAGCTGACCCGCGCAAGTTCGTCTGCGTGCGTGAGTACATAAAAGAGAGTAGAGGGGAGGGAGAGGGAGTAGTGTGCGTCAAACTTTAAAGTTAGACATATGGCCTTTGCGGACATTTTTTTAGAGCTTTTTAAGAGGGACAATTCTGTCATACATGATAATTGCGTAACTTTAACCGTTCACGCACAACGGAAGCTCTCAAAAGGAATAAATCCCTGTTTTTGAAACTTTTTTCATTGATGCTCCGCTCCTCGATAAATGGGATATCCAACACTAAACTAATTTATCATTTCAAACCAGTAGTTCCAGAAATTAGCGCGTTCAATCAACGAAATAAACAAACTCTTCAGCTTTATAATATTAGTACAGATTCAAGTAGTTAACAATTTAATTTCTCGGAAATATTTGCATTAATCGCAAAAATATTCAACTTATGTTTTTCCAAATCAGGCCTTCCTTTTTTTTACCGATGGGAAATCATCAAATGACCCCTCCCACTCTGGACGGAGCGGAAGGGAGTGTCAGACTTGTACTGACAAAACCCATCCAGTTTTCTTCTTTTGCCCTTTACGTTCCAGGGCCGCGGTATCTCTTTCGAACAGTCCCGCAACCCTGACAGGCATCGGTCCTCTCGAACCCCTTCCCGTTTGCTGACATCTCTTTGAGGCGGGCGTGGAACACGAACGCGCCGTTGATACGGCCTGTCGTTATAAGACGGACGGATGGCAAGCTAGCTCATTACTCAACGTCCACAGGCCCGCGACCCTCGACAATCTTACGTCTTCATCTTTAGACACTGGATGACAGTCATACACCAGCTAGGACGAAAGTTCTCATCAAAGTTCTTGAAATGAGCCGAGACACGATAAAACTGCTGGAAACTGTTGCGGAACTTTTGCAACTGCCTTCCGTCTCCATCGTCAGACCTTTGATGATAGACATACTCCAGGCAGTTCTCATCAAGGTGCATGAAATCAGCCCAAACACGATATAGATGCTGTAAACTCTTGAGGACCTCTTGCAACTAGCTTCCGTCTCCATCGTCAGACCTTCCATGACAGTCATACTCCAGCTAGGTCTAAAGTTCTCATCAAGGAGTATGAAATGAGCCCAAACACGATTTCTCAATTTAAAGAAAAATGATCATGCATATCATTCATAAAATAAAAAAAATATAGACGCGTCGAATTGTGAACCTCCTCTTTTTGTTTCGTCGGTGAAAAAACCAAGCTTCAGACATTTGTCACGGGCGAGGGTCATACTTTCACCAAAAACACCGCGATTTAGAAAATGGAGTGAAATGAACAGCGCCATCTATCGAGCACGTAGTTAGACCGATAGAATAAACAGCATGGAAAGCGATTGAACACACACTCTACAGGGTTATAGCGTCATGTAGACTAATCTAGAGTACTTCTTGGGATCAGAACTTTTTTAAAGCCGGTCAGCCGATTTAAAAGTTATCTTGTAAGCACATTTTTACTTATTAGTACCATTTTGGTGCAATAGATGTCGTTGCATGTATCTTACACAATGTTGATAAGTTCTTCTTGAACACTTTAAATTTATAAATCTTTTGATAGATAGCACTGATTACAATGAAACAAAAACTAAAACCTTCTCTAAGTTACGCAGAATATTTGTGCATTGAATCTAATCACATTGGTTTTCCCAACAACATGAACGCCCGCCTCGCAGCGCACGCGGGTCATTATTTTGATGCGGAGTTATTTTAAAACTGTGATATCTCCTAAGTTATTCACCTAAATTGAATGGTGTTAAGCGCAATTTTGGTTACAATTGAACGCTTAAGTTGACTAATATATTTATTTTGAGAAGGATTAATACTATTTCGGTAAAAACACCTTTGCAAATAAGGCATTATTTTTGACCAAATATTAAAATCATAAAAATGGTTATTGTTAGTCAACCTTAAAAGATGTGCTGTCGCGGACTTTTTTTTAGACATTTTGAAGGGTTAATAATTCCCTCATACATTATTTTTGTGCAACTTTAACCGTTTAACCAGCGCACGCAACGGAAGCTCTCAAAAATAATAAATTTTCCCCGTTTTTGCAACATTTTTCATTGATGCTCCGCTCCTATTGATTGTAGCGTGATGATATATAACCTATAGCCTTCGTCGATAAATGAGCTACCCAACACTAAAAGAATTTTTCAATTCGAACCAGGAGTTCCTGAGATTAGCGCGTTCAAACAAACAAACAAACTCTTCAGCTTTATAATATTAGTATAGATTATATCTGATTTATTTTCACAGATGCAAGATCAAGGCGCCCGGCTTCGCTCACCTGGCGGCGCTAGAGAAGATCGGCAAGAACTCCATGTTAGCTGACATCGTCGCCATAATCGGAACACTTGATATAGTTTTCGGAGAGGTTGACCGATAAATACCGGTTCTAGAGTAAAAAATACGGGTAGCAACGTGAAGACCAATGATAAATTACCGAAAATTGTAAAATTTCTATTCTTATGTTGTGTTGTTGTAACGGTTTTTCGGTAAACACCGGTTTATTTAAGTGCAAAATAAAAATTTGCTGCTGTGAATAATAAATAAATTGTTATATAATTTTATAGTTTTATTTTTAACTAGCTGTTGCTCACCTACTTCGTTCGCATGAAATTATCATAAAAAATATTACTTTACTTTATCGAATTTTGTTACCAATTTCAAGGATTTCAATTTTTGCGCACGGAATCCTAGTTATTTTTCTAAGATATCAGTAGCCTTTGTTAGACCTTATAACATCAGCTATCTGCCAGTAAAAGTTCGTCAAAATCGGCCCAGCCGTTTTGGAGATAGCCGGAACAAACAGACAGAAAGACAGACAAAAATTGAAAAAGTGTTTTTGAAAAAGGAGTTATTTTGAAATGGGTGTTATTTAAATGGTTAGCATAGTATTCGTATTTTTGTGAGCAGAAAAATATAATCTGTGAGCAGAAATAGCTAATTGATCAGCAACTCATGGCCAGCAAACATTCCAAAATTAATCGGCAATTTATGTCATTCTGGATGGCTGGCTGTAATTATTTTTGTACAGCACATTAATTATATAAGCGGCAATGAGCTGCTCCTGTTTAATAAAATTTTGTTAGGCACTCAGAGGGTAAGCAAAAAAAATCATTTTAAGCTGCATATAAAAGTAGCAAAAATACTTGTCTATAAATAGAAATTACGCTGAACAGATGGTCGGATCGGGCGTAAATAAATTAAAAAGCTGCCGCCCTATCTCCCGTCAGCCATGTAAACAATAAAAAAAAAAAAATGTCGTCGGAGCTCCGCCGGCCTTCGGCCTACGCTCATGTCCCAAGATCGGACTTTTGGGACCAATTAGTTATTTTGCTCACCATGTTTTAAATATGCATACCGATCAAATACTCGTACACTGCTTAAAGACGTTTTCTTTACAGATCAATCATGAAATCTTGCTGATCAAGTATTTATTTTGTGGACTACAAAACTAATGTTATTAATGTTTGACCATTATCAATATTATTTGCGGAATTGCTGTCTGATTTTTTTTATTGCAAACAAAATCTTTGTATGCCGAACAAATTATTTAATTGCCGTTTTTTGTGGCTCACCAAATTTTATAATTGCTAAACATTTAAATACTTTATTTTTGAAATTACAAATACACTTCAATTGTATTAATTTTGTTTATATTATTTACCGCAGTAAGGATGATTTTCGCAGTCCCAACTTCCGATGCGACTGACCGTACTTTGACAGCAATAACCATACTAAGGCCTGGACTCCACCAAAGCGGAGAGGAGATGCTTAGCTTTTTGACCGCCACTGTCACATATACGTGACAGTTAAATAGTTTTGGAATCCCTATTCTTTTTCTAGTAGGTATTTGCTGACTTGGCGTGGAGCGAGCGTGTGCGTTTATGCTCTGGCGTTCAAAAGGCTAGGAGCTAGGGTGTATCCACCGCTGAGCTGAGATGTGTACTGGCTAGATCGGATCCGAGAGTGTCTAAGCTACTCACGGGTTACTGTGACGTCTTAAAAAGCAGTTGTAATTCCAGTGTGGGAAATAGACGGAGCTATACAGGTCGTCTAGCGCCATCTCTTTCCCACACTGGAATTGAAGTCATGGTAGGTCACCAGTTTAGCGAGATTGAGATCTCTGCTCTGCTCAATCGCTTCTAAAGTTAAGCCAAGACGAGAAGTGTAAACAACGAAATTCTTTTGGTAGTTTAATCACATCTCTTGTTAAGTCTCCATTTTGATTGCGGCCAGGCCTAAAATTGTCTGATTTCTAAAAAAACGCTCTGGTAGACCATGATGAGGTTACTATAATGTCTTAAAGCAGTTGTAATATGGTAGATGACCAAAAAATCGAATTAGTCCGTCAGATAAATTTCTAAGAAATATTGGATACATATTTTTTTGTTTTTTCACGCAAACAAAAAATTAAGAAAGAAAGAAAAATATTTATTTGGGACAAGCACAGAAACAACAAAAATAATAATAAAAAAATAATCTAAAACTAAATAATAAAAAAAGTCCTGTGCGAGGCCAAAAAGGCTCCTATCTCAGCATGGTGCAACGATAGATGAAAAACAAATACCGCAGCGCTAGTATTCTGATAGGGCCCACTGTCACGTCACGGTCACAACTACTGACACACAATACATTCACACAAAAAATAATACTCACTTAAATAAAATAAACACTATAAGTATACAAACAAAAACTATAGATTAAATGAGGAGCATCTGTTCAAAAGGTCGTATTTCTATGATAAACAAACTTTACAAAAACAGAAAAAACATCTAATTCCTATTATAAAAATTCTAAAATTAAATTAAATTTAGATCATTGTGAAGATTAAGACTACAATATTACATGCATTTTTAAAAATTAAAAAAAATACACCATAACTGTTTTTTATTTAATTTTAGTTCAGAAATAAGACTTATTGATCGGAAAAATCAGAAACACGACCTTTTGATTTGTCACTTCTAGAAATATGCCCTTTTGATTTGACACTTTTAGAAATATGGGTTTATGAATGGACTTTTGGAAATACAAAATAATGAGAAATGCTAGTGAAGTTACGTGTTACTGGCGCGATTCATATTTTCATCAACATGCAACCTGACACTGACCTGCAAATTGCAATAAACGTAAGAAAATTTAAATTTCGCGGGCTACCCTTGCGCATCCACCTTAAGGTCGAGCGTGTTAATTTAATTAACTGCTAAGTGCTAACTGCTGAATTTGGAAATAGTCTATTATAATATTTAACTAGTGTTAAATAAAGACTGATTTTCGTTACAAAGGTTTACACGAGTTTGTTATCTAGGAAGACCAACCGGGCAACCTAATCAATTACCAATCTAATTTTAAGATATGTTATGTTACTAAGTGATAAGTAGACATAAGATAAAAAAAAACCGTAAAAAGATTTAAAAAAAACACAAGAAAAAAAAAGATTATTATATAAAAATTACGAATACTAAAAAAACAGATATGAAAAAAAAGAAATCGTTGTAAATAAATTGATTCTCATTATAAATACTCCAACAGAAAAAGTTGACAGTCCTAAGCCTGTGAAAAGTATGAGGGAAATGAGAATGAATTATGTGTTAAAAATCTGTCTGTAACTAAATTTAACAATTGCTAAAAATAACTGCTAATTTTAACTGTTAATTATTTTTAGCATTAGCATTTAGCAGTGTTATTATTTTTTAACGTTTAAGCCCATCTCTAGTCAAGAATAACATCTGTCAGTGTCATCTGTCGACGTCGTTAGAGACATATGCAGTCATATATATATATTTTTTTTTTATAATGTTGCTATTGATAATGATATTCAACGTACAGCCGTCATCTTTTGACTCGATACCGTTATTTACTCGAACGAAACGATTTTTATTAAAGTTGTTATGTATGGAAAAAATATGACCTTTTGAACAGAAAAATAAATAAAAGATGCTATTTGTAGAAGAAATATGCCTGTTTTGTTTAAAACAATCCAAGGGAACATTTTAATGCAGAAATACATCCGTTTTGATTGGAATCCAAGTTTTTTGGATTTTATTATATGGGAAATACGCTCCTTTTGAACAAGTTTTTACGCTCATTCGATGGAATTTTCTGCTGAGTTCAAAAAAAAATAAAAAAAATAAAAGTTGTAAAGTGAAATACGACCTTTTGAACAGACGCTCCTCAAATGTAAATATTAATAATAATCGGCTCGGACTGACAACTGACGTCACAAGCCCCCACTTCGATTATTTGATGCGTTTTATCTTCGTAATTTTTAATTGATTTAATAAAACAAAAAAATAAGTATCCAATATTTTTCTATAATCTAACTGACGGACTAAATAGAATCACACCTTTTTACTCAAGAATCTTCCCTATTCCAGTGTGGGAAAGAGACAGAGCTATACAGGTCTTCTAGCGCCGTCTCTTTCCCACACCGGAATAACAACTACTGTAAGACGTCAGTAACTGTAGGCCACCTGTGTTTGAACATGGGACACTTTAGATCCTGCCTGATACGTTTCCGTAGGATAAATTCTAACCACCACGCGGGGAAAAACTAGTTCGAAATGAAATCCAAAACAGCATAATTATATGAAAAATGTTCAGTTTATTAGAATTAGATACAAAATACATCTGCTTAAAGTTAGGTGGTCCATTTGAATGGGTCTACTTGACTCGCTTCTGTTGCCGCTGCCGGTAGATGTCGTTGGCAGGCGGCGCCACGCCCAGCTCGTCGTCATCCGAGTCCTCTCCCGCCTTCCGCCGGCGAGCCTGGGACAAATACATTGCGTTACTTGTCAGTATTTATTAAACGTTGGTCCCGGCTGTTATTTATAGATCTCTGACAGTCGTGGACCCATCCACACAAGTGCAAACCAGTCTTACCAACGGATATAATTTCACTCGAATGGGTTATGGAAGACGTTGTTTCCATCGGAGTCTTCAAACCCAAAAGCATAGCATAATCAGCCTATAATGTTCCCACTGCTGGGACACACGGCCTCCTCCCTATGAGAGGGAATGGGCTATAATCCACCACGCGGGCCCAGTGCGGGTCGGTAGATGTAACATGTATTCGATTTTTTTGGTTCTAGTTCATGCCGGTTTCCTCACGATGTTTTTCTTCACCGTTTTGAGAGCAGTGGTGATGAAATAAATGACACGAAGTAATGCGCCTGCCTGGGTTCGAACCCACAACATACTGTTCGTAAGTCGGGGCCGCCACCACCGGGCCACCCCTGCTATCACCACAAAAGCATTTATTTCAAATAGACACAGGCACACAATAATTTTCAGTAGGACAGGCACTTTCACATTCTCAAAAACAAAAATATGAAGCTTCAGTCCCAGTCGCAAGGCATGATATTGATAACTGTGAAAGTACTGTATTTGAAGTACTGCTGTGAGAAGAGACACCGAAACAAACTGAGGTCTCAGGGACTTTGCAGGTCTGGGATAATCTTTTGAGGATTTCACACTGATTTGAGTAGACCTGTTTAATCAGTGCACACTTAACAATAATAATATGCTGACATTGAAAGGGAACGGAGGGCTCTGTCCGTACGCGCGAATATGCTAGCCCGCAGGTTTGCTCGTTGTACTGCAGGCGTAAAGGACACTCTTTAGAGCATTCTGCACCACCTTCTACACTTGCAGCTTGTGGGAAAATTATTCGCAAGCGTCGTATGGAGCCCTTCGTGTTCAGTTCAATAATGCGTTCCGGAAACTGATGGGGTTGTCATGGCGTTGCAGTGCGTCAGGGATGTTCGCGGCGGCGCGTGTGGATTGTTTTTACACAATTATTCGAAAGCGCGCAGAGTGGACTGTCCTTATGTGGTTCATTGCTGTCGGTTACATGTGTCACCGTATCGTGTTGTTTACTAACACTTAATTTTAAGGATTATGTTATTAACCCTATATGAGCCACCGCTCGGATTAAAGATTTTGAATTTGAATAATCGTGTGGCTCAACTGGGAGCTAGGTTAGTATAATGGTACTTTTAAAAGCCATACCTTACTAGCCACGGTGGTAATTCCCTCGTCATCCACGATCCAGTGTACGGACCGCGCCAGGTCGAACAGTTTCGTGTCGCAGCCATTCTCTTGTGTAGGTGCCGGCGCTGCAAAATATCAAAGATTATTAATTTTTTTTTTTTATAACACTTCTTCTTTGTGCAGGTCAGATCCTGGATAATTATTAATAATAATTTTATTTTATTATTATATATTATTTCGTTTATTCCTTTTTCTTACCTATTTTCAACATTTTTAAATATTTCTTAAAAAAAAATTAAACCATATAAAAAATAGCACTCCTCCGGTGTCGGGAGCAGGGTCCAAGCTACTGGTGGTTAGGGCTCCAGAGACGGGAACCTCCTCACAATGCGAGCCGTATCGAGGAGTACTGCCTTCTGAATCAGGCCCTTGATCCAACCGCCTAAGGAGAGCCTCGAAAGATGGTCGTCGAGGCTCTTGGCTTTAAGATGGATGCGCAAGGGTAGCCCGCGAAATTTAAATTTTCTTACAATTTGCTGGTCAGTGTCCTGACACTGACCAGCAAATTGCTTATTATAGATACAACATTCAACAGGTTGTATGTTGATGAAAATATGAATCGCGCCAGTAACACGTATAGAGTTACAGAATTATAATCATTCAAATCATCAATACAACCCTCCAAGTTCATTTAACCACATTGAGTGAGTTTTTCATGAAATAGTTATTGAATGGGGTTAAATGAAGTTAGACATCCAAAATAAAAAGTGGTTACCCAGCAATAATTTTAGCGTAAAGTTACTTAGTTTGATGTACATAATGCTTGGTTGACGGCTTCGTGAGGATTCTGTTACACCCTGCAGTTTGCATTGTCAAGTATTTTCATAAAGTAACGCCTGAAATTGTATTACGTTTGTCCGGCAGCGAGATCCTGTTGAACAGCTGCATGAGTCTGTCGACGGCGACGAAGGGTCCGCGGTAGCAGGAGGGCGGCGGCATCAGCGTGCACAGGTGAGCCGCGGCCGGCGGCATCGGGAATGATCCTCCTAAGAACACAAACAACAAGTATTATATGTAAAATACTACCAGGCAGGACAAGAATCCTTTCGCGCATTGAAGGAGGCGCTGTTGGTTCACCTTCATATCCGGGAAACCACCTGGAGGGTCCACTACTCACTTGCAATATGTATGGTGCGATGACACGTCATGACTACCTCTGCACACTAACTGATAAGATATGATTATGTTAACAGTATTGACTATTTTGATTCTCCTTCGCTGACATAATGGTAAATAGAAACAAATGTGTCTGCGCCCGCCTCTTCGTCAGTGTTGCCAGTGATACTCACGGCACAGACTGACAAACAGTGGTTACGTGGGGTGTAGATGTATTTATTATTTCCTTCTTCTTAAATTCGTATTTATTCTACTTCACATTTGTTTATTCGTTGTACACATTCTATATCTATATATTTTAAATTCGTATTCGTATCTGACCGTGACATCACTTTGGGCTCTATCAGAATACCAGCGGCAGCGCTGTGACGTTTTGTAAATGTTACAGCACCATGCTGAGATAGGGGCCTTTTGGCTTCGTACAGGACTAATTTCGTTGTTTTTTTTTTTATTTTAGTTATTTTTTATTATTACTTTTATAATTTTGTTATACCTACTGTAAATGTAATCTTGTTTTTGTTTGGTTTTTTGTCCTGTGCGGGCTAATAAATACTTTTTCTTTCTTTCTATGTGTGACATGAAACGGGGGTGAACTCGAATGTGTTAACATTCGTGAAATGGTCTTAAAAATCCAGATATTTCCAGTTTGCTCACGGTACAAAATATCCTTAATTATTTTGGTTAAGTTTTGATTACTATTTTTTGTCTTTCGTCGTTTTCAGTCACAAAGGCCTCAACAATTGTGTTAGTAACACACAATTGTAAAGATAACGCGCCGTGCCGCGCGCGCGATTTATCATAGCCATTGGTGCTTATGGTGGAAGATGGGTTTGTGTTATGTTTTGGAGCACAATTAAACACTGAAATTAATTAATTCAGACCATTTATTGTAGCGCACAACCTAACTACCCAGTATTCGTTGACAGAGAGAGCGTTCGGATACATGACAGTTTGCATTATTGCGTCATATGCAGTATGCTTAGTGTCAATTTTACTCCAAATATTCAACAGCAAGAAAGACTAGCTCGTAAATAACAACAGCCGCATGGTTCGATCTTCAAGGTTAAGCAGCTTTTGCCAAGGTTGGTCCATAGATGGGTGACCATCCATTAAATACCGAATTTCTTCCGCAACTCGGAAAGCACGTTAAGCCATAGGTCTCGACTGTGATTTGCAGATCTTTGTCAGTCGTTACAGGTAGTCAGTGGGCCGAAAATCTGAAAACCAGTCATACCAAGCGGTATCGTATCACCCAGTTCCAACTGGGTAGTGGAGGTCAGATAGGCAGTCGATGTAAGTGCTGGTATTCAGCTGCATCCGGTCAGACTAGAATACGACCCCAACATAGTTGGTCAAAGGCTGGCAGATCAGGATTCAACTGCAGCAGAACCCCCGCTTCCAGGATATTCCAGCGACCTCCACAAAGTCGTCGATTAACCCTGAGAAGCCTGCCTTCGCTGCATACTCTGTAGTTAAAGGATGATGATAATATGAGTGTACCTGGTATGGGATGTTCGCCAGGCAGTGGGTTGACCTTTGGCTTGTACGGTATCATCTGGCTTGTGTCTGGCCGAGCTATGTCCTTGTTCGGGTCATTGTCTCTGTGAAAAATTGTTTACATTATAATTATGCCCCGACTGCCCCGTTGGTCTCGTGGTCGCTAGCCAATTCCCGGGTCGGGCAATAAGTGGTATTAGATTTTTCATTCGAAATTTCTCAGTTGTTTGAAAGTTGGCGGTATGATACCCCCGTGCCTCGGTGCGCACGTTAAGCCGTTGGTCCTGCGCCTGATCTCTCTGCGGTCGTGTCGGATTGCCGTCCCATCGGACTATGAGAGTAAAGGAACAGACAGTGCACCTGTGTCTGCGCACACACTTGTGCACTATAATATTTCCCGCGCCGATAGATAATCTGCGTTGAGATTGACCGCCGTGACCGAAGAACAGTCAGAAGGACTATTATTATTATGCCCTCGCAAGCGAAAAGAAAAGGAATATTTTGTTTTTTTTTTTTTGCATCTGCACCGCTTGAAACAACTCTCTTTAGATGGACTGATCAGTAGCAATAACAGACCTGGACTATTGATGGCTCGACTCACCCCCTACATGAAACTTGAACATAACTAACGAAATGTAGGTGTACAGTCACGAGTAATGAAATGTATACACTTGGCTAAGTTAAAAAAACCCGTCAAGTGCGAGTCGTACTCACACGAACACAGGGTTCCGTAGCACCAAACAATATAATAAAAATGTTTTGAAGGCTCAGTCATATGTTGTATTGTTTTACATTCAGCAGCAAAACTAAAATTGTTTTTAATAGCATTTTAATGAAAACCAAAATTACTGCTGCAGTTTGATGAAAAAGTCCCATATCTCAAAAACTAAACATCAAATCTTATTCAAACCAATTTTGGTTGAAAGTTTAGTTACGTTCTACAATCCAATTTTTTTTTTCAGAAATTTCCTCCTCACGTATAGGTTTGATGAATACAATATTTTTTAGTTTCAATTCCATGTGTGGGGATTTTGACCACTTAATCTTTTTATTTTTGTATTAAAACCGTAAAGCGGTTCACAGAATACATCTACCTACTAAGTTGCAACTGCCCTGTTCCAACTTGCCTAATAGTTTCGGAATAAAGTGGCTGTGACATACCCGGACAGACAAACAGACAGACAGACATGGGGAATCTATAAGGGTTTTGTTTTTTGCCATTTGGCTACAGAACCCTAAAAACGGCCATACTATTAGTAAATAGGTCATAACTCGAAGTAGAAACCTATGTTTACATTTAATTAATTGCTCGCGATTGGAAATGACGGCCTATTCTCTCGTAACTACTGGCGTGATATTAAAGATGTTGTGTTTAACTCACTTCTGTCCCAATATTACAGCTGCTAGTTCGGGAGATATTCCTGCTAAAGGTCCGCCAAGCGCCCACGACTTGTTTGACATGGATGCAACCTGTACAGAAAACGTTTTTATTGAATGCAAGAAAGAAATATGTAGTACATTCTGATACAAATGGGGAAACTTTGCAGCCGAGGCGAAATTCACGCCCGAGCCGCAGGTGAGGGTGTTATGGACCCCGAAACTGCAGTAACAAATGCCCACGTGTATCAAACGACGGGTTTCAATATACTTTCAAAGAAATAAAAAAAATTGATATGATGAACTTTACACAGTCGCAGCTCCTGACTTGATCGATTTCTTAATTTTATAGAGAAGGGCTCTGCAGCTGACATTAAAGAAACTTTTTTTTTCTCAATTGCCGCAAATCACAACTTGTTTATTAATAAATAATACAAAAGACAATACCTACTGGAAACAGCGGAACAGCGCAAAAATAGAACTAAAATAAATTTTGTCAGACTGATAAAAGAAATGCCGCCTTTTGAGATAACATTAGCGGCAGATGTGCGATGCTACGGTGGATCCCAAACGTTCTAAAGGGCGACCCACTCACGGGGCCTTCCAGGAAATGTCTCAACGTTCTTCATACCCATTTATACCCTTTCTGGGTTCGAACTACCAATCGTAAGTCAGGACCGTTACCATTGGCCCATTACTGCTCCTCTGTAAATGCTCCAACACGTATTAATATATAGGGACACCTTACCTCTGTATATCCGATAGACTTGAGCTCAGCGATGCTGCACGGGTATAGATCCAGGAACTTGTATCTGTCCACCAGTTGAGCTGTCTCCTTGCCTTCGAACTCCTTAATCTGTTCAACAAAAGGCACACGATCAGACGGGATACAACCACAGTTGTCCTCTCTGTGAGAATGGCCATTACACGTGCCCGCCCACATGTCTTCGAAATTTTGATCAATCATCAAGATTTTTCTTCACCATTCTGAGAGCAGTAATCTTATCATTATTTATTTAATAAACACGTGTAAATTTGTGAGGATGGATGGATAGAAATATTTTTATACTACACCTGCTTGGAAAGTACCTTGATACTTTATCAAATTTACGGTAGAAAGTACGTCATTGCATATCGAACAAATATGCGGGGAGAAAACTTATCTGAGTGGGAGAGAAAAGTGTATGAAAATCCATTTCTTACGTGGTTTTTATTTTTTAATTTTGGGTAAGACTATGCGCCGGTAACCTAAATATCAAAAGCCAAAAAGTTTTTACAGTGAGTTTTTATCCCCAAGTTCGCAAAATGACACTGGCCACTAGCTGTGTGTTGGATGGTGTCGGGCTGGCAGTGCGACCCTGCGGCGGCAGGATAAACAATTTGAAAAAAGAACATGCGAAAATTGCAGACGCCATTGGCGCCATTTTCAATTTGTGTGTTGTTTGAGGATTCAGTTTTCGTTTTTTATTTTCCTCGTAGGTGTAGTATAAAGCACTATGTATCACTCGAGAGAAAGTGCGATTCCCGATCTCGGGTGTTTTAAAGCCCTCGCCTACGGCTCGGGCTTCAAACGACACCCTCGAGGGTAATCGGTCACTTTCTCTTCTCGGTGAACAATGTACTATTTTTGCTGTCCAGGTATAACATGAGCAGGAACAAATACACAAGAGATGTTATAAGTGGTTTAAACTGATGTTTGTAACTCTTTCACGTAAAAACAGCTGAACGGACAGCGAAACTTAAAACCTGGATTAACATATCAATATCATCCTCATCCAGGATATTCCCGCAATGGCAACAATGTCGTCTGCCCATCTCGCCGCCGGACGACCAACGATACTTTTTATGCCGGATATTTTTATAGGATATTTTTTTTTTATTAAAGTGAAATTAGCTGTTGCCTCTGATTACTGCGAACAGAATATGAGTAAGCTACAGAAAATAAGTAGACCTAATTTTGCTCGTAACCTGTCGTACTTACTGCGTACTGTATAAACTGCCGAAAGTCAATAATGATTACGGTAGAAGGGTCTGGACGTATGCTCTTCCAAGCATTTTTTGCCTAAGGAGATAGCCAAAAAATTGGAAAACAAAAAACCTCGACAAATAAAAAATATCTTAAAAACCTATTTCACCATTGAAAACTCTGAGATATGCCACGTGTGGGTCCACTACTAGACAAAGACCTGTGAATGAGTAACTTAAATCTTAATTGATAGCGCACATAATCTTGCTTCAAAAAGATTGAGCGTTATTTCGATGTAATATTTTTGTGAATGCACGTGGAAATAAATAGATTTAATATATATCTATATATTTTTTTTAAGTCAGAACTTAGTGATGAAATAATTTACACCAAGTACGTCTGTCTGAATTCGAGCCCACGACCAACAAATCGTAAGTCTTGACCGTTAGCACCGGATCACCCCAGCTCTCATGACCTCCTCATCTTCCTCTTAGCCAAGCCCCAGTAGGAGTGAAGACCTACCTTCTCCAGCACAGCCTGTCTTCTCTTCTCCACCTTCACGATACTGACGAGGTCCCCGATGTTGGACTCGAACTCCAGGAATCTGTTCCAGATGTCAACCTGGCTCTCGGGCTTGAGGCTGCCGGAAGACAGTACCCTCTCGAACAGGACGCGCGTGTTGTTGTCCTCTGAGGAGGGAAGAGTTGAGTAAGTGGATGATTTGATACTCTCCGGATAGCTTGTACGGTTTGTACCAGACTAATAGGACAGCACTAATAAGAGATTGTACATCAAGTGCATAAAACGCACCATTTTACGCGAGACGTTTATCCTCTCGGATATAAAGTAGAGTGTAAAATGTGTTTTATGGACGAGTTGTACACTCTTACTTTTCACTTCGATTGCGAGGAAATGAAACAGCAACATGTAAATATTGTAAATTTTGTTAAAATTGAAAGTTACATTAGGGCAATGAGAAATATCCTTGCCTTATTCTTAGAATACTAACGAAACGAATTAAAATAAAGAGGTTATTCTATGAAGTTGAAGTTGCTTGTGTGGCTGTTGGACCGATTGCCTTTGTCTATGCTTTGGTCTTCGACGAACATTTTACTTTATGCTCTAGAGCATAAAAAGCGACTTTAAGTCGCCTACGCACGACATAAAGACGCATTTTAGAGCATGAGAAGTGAAAATACATTTATCGATGTACTAACATCACACACAACACACGACTCCTTGGCTGAAAAATTCCTGATGGAAAACCTTGACAAAACTTTGCCCGATCAGGGAATCGAACCCAGGAAGTCATGCTCAGCAATACCGCATTGCCCTTTGGATGTTAAGGCACTCCTTAACCGAGAGCATTGGCCTATGATGTAACAGTTCAGTTTCGAGCATTACATCAGTGAGTGCGGAGAACCGAGCATTACACTACACCATCTGTAAGAATACAATTTGTAACAACGACTTGTATCTGTAAAAAATCTTGGATGAACGCCTTCACAGGTGTAATGCCATGTTAGAATTAATGATGCATATGTGTTATTATATTTGACGACCCGAATGGTGCAGCGGTTGTGAGGCTGCCTTACGTTCTTAGGGTCCCGGGTTCGAATCCCGGTAGGAGCAAATGTTTGTGTGATGAGCATGGACATTTGTTTCCGAGTCATGGATGTTTATATGTATAATAAGTATGTATTTACAAACAAAAAGAATCTATGTAGTATTATCAACTATCTGGTGTCCACGACACAAGCCTCGTTGCTTAGTGTGGCACCTAGATGGCGCTGTGTGTAATGTCCAGCGATATATTATATTATATTATTTGACTACAAAATACGTGTTAATTTTTACTGAGGTATTTGTTCCTCAGACCATAAATACAACTTACCATTAAGATGCGACAGATAGTCGATATAGCACAGCACGTACTCCGGGATGTGCGAGAACTTCTTCAGGCCCAGCTCGAAAATCCTGAAGGCAATGTTCTTGTCCTTCGAGCAGTAGTACTCCATCAGCGCCGCCGCCACGAACACGTGGTAGTGCGATCTGGGGACAACAAAAACAATATTGATTTTCGTTTTTTTATTAGATAAAATAAGAAATGAGTAGGTACATAAACTTAAGTCTGTCACCCGTATCTAAAGGGTGTAACAAGACCCTTAACGAAGCCGAAAGCCACTTGTTCTCTCTGCCATTGCGATATTTTTTTTGTTCTAGACCATACCTGGGAACCTTCTAGTTACGGAGATATTGGGGGTCAAAGTTCCAACTTTTGCACAAGTTTTTTCATGTATACATGTTTTTAATGTAAGATTTTTACTTCAAACACTTCCATGTTTTCCGTACTATTCAATCCATCCATTAGCACAATATTCTGAGTGTATTACATTGAGTTCTACCGAAAAACGTGATTTTTCACCCCAAAAAAAAGTCGTTTCCCAGCAATCATTTTTGCGTAAAGTTACTTAGTTTGATGTACAGAATGCTAAGTGCTTGCTTGAGTAAAAGTCATTATTTAAGATGAGATTTTTATTATGCAATGGGGAAGGCAGGCCAAAGCTGATTGTAGATGGCGTGTCCATAGCTTAGTCCCAATCTGACCAATGCGGTCAAGCTATAAAAATGACATTGACAGATCTTCAAGCAATGACGTTGCTTGGTACAACGCTATGCTAGCGCCATTAGATTTACGGTCGTCTTCCCCATTAAGCAATTCCTAATTGCTTGAAGTTAGTACTGTAGCAGCTGGCATCAATCTATTGGTGTATTTTTTAACTAGGTATATGGTGTAGATTTAGTATTTAGTTAGTAAGCCACTCTGTCGCATTGGATCATAGATCTGTAATGATAGTGTAGGTAAGATTGTTATAAATAAATAATTTACGTAGTAGGTTTACCCTTTATACTTCCATGTATACTAGTACTTTTGTAGCCTGTCCCAGGTGACAAGTGTCAATGATTTTTATCAAGCTTAATCCAATAAAATTAGTAATTTAAATATCTTTTAATTTACCTCCTGACGACTGGTAAAGTACTGTCAAAAGTGAGTATTATTAGGTTTGGTTTCTTTTACGGTTCTTACTTCGTTTAAATTCATGTCAATTGCATAAAAATGTTTATATAAATAATTACTTAAACTCGAGTAATTACTTTAACTTGACAATACATTCGGGTGTGGAAGTGGCGCCGGTGACTGAAAAGTTATGTGGTAATCGGTTGTTGTGGTATGGGCATGTGACGCGGAGGAATGAGGAAAATGTAGTGAGGAAAGTTTTGAGTATGAATGTGGATGGGTATAAGAGTAGAGGAAGACCAAAGAAATGATGGATGGACTGTGTGAAGGATGATATGGCTAGAAAAGAGGTGTCTGATGTGATGATGAGTAATAGAGAAGTATAGACGAAGAAAACATGCTGCGCCGACCACAAATAAATTGAGATAGGGGCAAGAGAATTATGATTAGCCAGTGCAGTCCCACTGCTGTGACCCCCAAGTCTTTCCAAAGTTTTTATCCCACGCCATCTGGTACCACCCTCACGGTACGCGTCCAGGTCGTACTTATTTAACTCACATTTGAAATAATAAAGAATTGATGGTAAGGATTTAGCAGATATCCGTTAAGATTGTCCAGAACAGTTATAGCCCGGAGCCTGGATTTGTGGCCAGTTGTCAAATGCGAGTGTACATTTAGATAAACCTCTGCATAACCTTTCGGTGAATAGACGCGTGATGTTATCCTTACCTGGGATCCTCCCTAGCTCGTTTGAACACGGTCCGAGCAGACTTGATGCCCTCAGCACGGCGCGCGAACTTCATGTACTGGACATACGCCAGCGTGGGGTCGATGTCCTCCATGTCCAAGTATCTGGTGTATACTTGGTGCACCTGGATATTGTAACAAATATTAAGTTATGCCGTGCAAGTCAAGCAAGATATATGGAAGATTATTTAGTAAAGGTAGACATTTCACATAGGGCAGACACAATGGGCGGTCAGAATAAGTAAGCTGAAGTGGCAATGGGCCGGTCATATTTGCCGTAGAACCGATGAACGTTGGGGTAGACATGTTCTTGAGTGGAGACCACGAATAGGCAAACGTAAGGTGGGACGCTCTCCGGCGAGCATGGAGCGACGATCTTCGCAGAGTGGCAGGTAACAACTGGATGACAGTTGCAGAGAATCGAGTTGAGTGGCGTCCGATTGATGACGCCTATGTCCAGCAGTGGACTGTTTTAGGCTGATGATGAATAGGCGGTGTTATCGCTAAAAGCGACGTAGCAAAGCTAGGAATGCACGTTTACCCGTTGTTTCCGGCTGTCATTTGTATTTAGATCTTTAACAGTGGATACAGAATAATGTTTTCACTTCTCATGCTCTAAAAGTACGCCATTATAGCCCTACGAAGCGGGACTAAAGTGACCACTTTAGTGTCTAGGGAGTAAAAAGTAATTAGTTTTTTAATTTCCTATAAGTGACAAAGACAAACTCAAACAGCCAGTAAATATACTATTGAGGGTGGACCATCTTCATTGCGAAAATGTTGAGAGTTTTAGTTCCATGGTTTTTCCGCAAGGAAGGTGGCGTCATGTGTTTTAAAATGTTAATCGGTGACTGGTTTAGAAGAAAAAACTGACCGCGAATTTTTCAGATTTTTTTGAGTGTAAATTTGTTCGGTTTTAAATAAAATTAAGAATTTCCAGAAACAGTGAAGAGTTTGACGTCGAACAAAAAGCAAAAGACAATCTTTTTCCGCCAAAATCGGGGCATATTTACCTAAAAACTTACGAAAGTATTATGGACTGGAGGAATAAGAATATGTATTAAATGTTTTTGTACTAAATTGACTATTTTTCTCGCACTCAAAGTGAAAAGTACAGTTTGCACCTCGAGACTAAACGCCAACTTCATATACCCTCGGTTTCATTGACTCCCTCGCACGCTCGGGAGTCAAACCACCTCTGGTATATTATGGGTTCGTTTAGTAGGGACTAATTAATATTAATAGCGTTATAAAATATACTATATTATGTCCCAGTAATTTTTCACAAGCGATTGCATTATTTAAGTGAAACAATTCATTCATTACGCTTTGCTATTTCTACGCTAAATAGTCAGTAGCCCAAAAGCCTGACAGCAGGTCAAATAAGCAATCATTCAGGTATTCAGCTGCATCCCGTTAGACTGGAAGCCACATTAATATTAGTAATTAATTTAATTTTGATTTTACCAGTGACCCTATTTTGTATGCCTTTCGGCGGAACATAATTATATAAGGTGTATCTTGTACTCATCATTATGAACAACTTTCACTATGGGACCAAACTCGAAATCGCGAAAAAAAAAAAAAAAACAGCTGTTCCCTACAATATGATCGCATTAACTCGTCTAAATGTACTGAACAACTGATTATATAGGGATGATATATAGATGATATTTCGAGGTTGGTCCCATAGTAAAAGTTGTTCACAATGATGAGTACAATGACCCCTTAAGAGATTTCGTGTATGAATAGATAGACCATATACAACCTGTTCTTTTTAATATCCCATAACTCTAGGGTTATATTCTGTAGGTAAAAATAATACTAAAACTCCTAGAATAGGTGGTCCAAAAATGCGTCGTTTCGGAGATATCATCAATCATAATTAAATTAGGTCAAAAATTGTCACCAGTATGACGAATCTTTACTTTTGCGAGGTTGCCAAACTTCGCAGTAGTGTAGTAAAATAAATAGTAAAATAAAATATGTAAGTATGTTGGTATCGGGGCTTCCCGGCGGCAGCTAGTGAAGGGAAAGCTACCTTGTCGACATCGCTCATATTTCACGTAAGGGTGTTTTACATTAATAATCGTGACTTTGCCGAATTATTTTGTATGAAAAATGAAAAAAAAAAATAACGAAGGATTGGAACATAACTCATATGCCAGTTGATTCTTTGATATGGCCTCAATCATACCCTAGAGTTATGGGATATCAAAAAAAACACGTTGTATATATATATTTTTTTTGGAGATGGCATCTCGCATTTCAGCCTCTGAGGCTGGTTACTGCTTAACCGGGCAAATCCTGTGGATGCCTTAAAAATCGGGTCGGGGGGGGGGGGGGGGGGGCGGAACACAGGGTGGACTAAACATTTTATATAACATCACAGTACCCTGTGTTCACAAAATTCGAAAGGTAGGTTCGAAAACGATTGTTTTGCCGTCTTGTTGATCTATTACCTTATTGTAATGCAGTCGGCTCTCCTCATAGTCGGCGTGCGCGAAGTGTAACAACGTGGACTGCTTCAGGGGCCCACTGGTCGCGCGCTCGTACACCGCGGCGGCCTCGTCAGAGAACAGACGCGCGGCGTTCGAGTCCTGAGTAGAGAAACGTTGTTGAAAGGCAAACAGACCAGGGGGGTTACTATGCAAATTTGTACGCCGCTTGGCATAACATAGCGCCTAGTTTAACTAACCTAAGATCTGTATTTCTTGAGTACCTATCTATGTTAACAAATAAATAAATGATTGATTGATTTGGGAAACAGACAGAGCTATTCAGGTCGTCTAGCGCCATCTCTTTCCCACACTGGAATCACTCCTGCTTTAAGACGTCATGGTAGGCCACCTGATTAGTGGCCACCGCCGCCTGAGGACGTCTGCAATCTCATATACAGGTTGAATGGATGGTCAAATCCGAAACTATGAGGAATAGCGAAAAATAGTCAAAGGAGTCTCGAGCCCGATTTTGATGAAAACTAAAACTGCTTCACTAGAATTTTGAAAAACCAATATTTCTAGCTAGGAGTCGAACCCGTTGATTTTAGAACAAAAAATATACTTTTGCCTCGTATGGCTATTTTTTCTATTAGTCATTTTGAATAAATCCTTAAGGCGCGGACTGACTATGATTTTAATCGCTACTAGACCGCGTATACTATTGTCACCACTATGGAGCGTGAATAAGGTTGAAAATAATATGTATTTGAGTTTACATGTAACTAAGCTGCGAAATGCATTTATTTTACAGGTTTTCTTTAGATTATTCAAAATATAGACATTAAATAAAATAATTGTTTGGTTATAGTTTAAAAAAATGCTAATTCTTAAAAAAAAAAACTGTTGTTATCGCTGGAAATACAGAGATCTTCGACGCCAAAGTTTATTTTTGTGTTGCGATTTCCCAATTTTTTATTGGGAATATTAAACTATTATTTATTATTCTGTTCGGTTATAGTTTTTCTTTAAACCCTTCTGTGTCCACTGTATTTTTTGCGTTAAATATTTTCATTGCGTTACGTCATACTCGACTATCTAAGAATCCAATTTTTAGGAATATTGAGGTAACACCGCGCCTTAATCAACAAAAATATTTCCAATTTGTTTTTTTTTAATACACTTAGTATAAATAAATAAATGTAAATATCGCTAGACATTACACACAGCGCCATATAGGTGCCACACTAAACAACGAGGCTTGTTAAGCAACAACATAAAGGAGTTTAAACGTAAGCTTTTTGAATTGTTGAATGAAAAGGCGTACTATTCTGTTAATGAATTTCTTAATGACAAATTCAAATAGTATTTATATAAACATAAGGTCTATAAAATGTTGTTCCCGTTTCCCCAGATTTATTGACATTTTGTATTGTATATTGCATTTAACATTATATAAGATTTTATTAATTTTGATTGTGACTTTGTAATGCAGACTTGCTTATGTGCCGTCTTTTTTAATTGATTGACATATTTTATTATTAACGTTTTAAGTGTTTGACATGAAATAGTGACATCTACTACTTAGTTTTAACTTTATTTTTTGTTTTTATTTTGTTAATTGACATTAATTGATTCTCTACACCATTTTGTATGCCTTCTGGCGGGACATAGTATGGATCACCATATAGTTATAAACATCTGTATATTTTTACCCTATGTTCACAAAATTAATAAATGAATTTGAAATTTGAATTTGAAATTTGAAATTTGTGTCGTGGACACCAGATAGTTGATAAATACTACATAGATAATTTTCGTTTGTAAATACATACTTATTATACATATAAACATCCATGACTCGGAAACAAATGTCCATGTTCATCACACAAACATTTGCTCCTACCGGGATTCGACCCTGGGACCCTAAGAACGTAAGGCAGCCTCAATACCGCTGCGCCATTCGGGTCGTCCACCCTATCCACTTAGTAGGTTTGAGTATAGCCGCAACTCACCTGATATGAAGCCTAGGCACGCTTCTCTAGAAGAATCAGATTCATTCATCTCTTTCTTTACGTACCCCTTTCTCCTGCAGCAGCTTGGCAGAGTGGTCTAAGAACTGCGCCGCTTGATGCCACACATCGGGGTGGTGTGCCAGACACAGCAGGCACTGCTCAATGGCGAACATAACGCGTCTGGCCACCAGCGCCGTGTCTTCCGAGCGCAGCGGGTTCGAGCGCTCCCACGAGATGTACTTCTTCCACAATTCCACCTGCAACGAAACGTGGAGGTTAAGAGGGCCCTTCCCGATCCGTCTATCGTCAACGCGAGCATGGTCGAAAAGCTTGTGTTTCATCCAGAGCCACAGCGGCGATTTTCTTTCAATTCCCCCGTCTTACCCCGCCCCGATCTCGCACAACTCGTATCCCGCGCACCTCATAGCGCCTAACGCGAAGACATTGAACGAAAAATAGTGTTCAAAAATTTCTTAAACTTGTTCCAGGAAATACGTGTTATTAATAAGTCTTACAAGTTTGTGAAATAAATATTTGTCTTTAAGAATCTTCATTACATGTGCAAGGTTTCTATCGAGATGTTTTCTTTACTTTTACAGTTTATGAGTACATTATGAACGGCCAAAGTTCAGTTAAAATTTGTGAAAAACAGTAATTTTTGGAGGCTTACTGAATTTGTTTCTACAATTTTTTATTTTTTGTTATCATATAAACCTAGATATAGTGCACAAAATACCTATTAGTTCATAAAAATCAAAGATGTGTAACAACTGCATAATCACGTACGAGCGTTTGTATGAAAAGTATGACGGGTTGGCCGCTCTTAATACAAGATTAGTTATGGAATCAGTCGTTGCCGAAATCCATGACATTAAAATGTAATGGCAAGTATTTCGTTTCAATATGTTTACTATCAGCCATTTGTGTCCCACTACAAGGCTAAGGCCTCACTTCCCTCCCTCCACTAATGCCTGTCCATACCTGACTGGCCAGTCCTTGAGAAAAGAGTTGAGCTTGTCTCGCTATCTCCTCTCCCCTATTATACAAAATACTAAGTGTCTTCTGAGGATGACCAGTGGAGGGGAGAAAAACATGTGTAGTATTGGTATTGGTTTGGTTGCGTGTAAATTTTCGCACTCTTGTGCATATTTTTGCGGACAGGGCTGCATCCTGCATTCAAGTCTGGATCTACGAGTATTTGCGGAATTTCATAACATTTTAACGAAACACAATGCCAAATTTTTTATCTAAATCAAATTAGATAGAGGAATATAGCAAGGGACCAAAAAGGGGACAAATGTAGAGGGAACTTGAGGAGGTATATATCGCAAGACAGCCTGTCCTGGTAATTGGACGGAAGTGGAATTGTATGAAAAGTATGACGGGTTGGCCGCTCTTAATACAAGATTAGTTATGGAATCAGTCGTTACTTTGCCGAAATCCATGACATTAAAATGTAATGACAAGTATTTCGTTTCAATAAAAAACACAATGCTAAATTTTTATGAATTATTTTTATGATAAAACGAACAAATTAAAAGAAAATATTATGTATAATTTAAGTTTAGTTTAGATTTAGTTAATTTTATAATTTAAGTTTAGCCACATGTGACTGTTCCTAAATTACCCTAGGCTGACCAAATTTTCGTTTTTCCTAAATCATATTAATATTAGTACTAAAGTCGGTTTCCCCATATAGAAAACAAATTCTTTTTTTTATTTTTCAAATGACTAAATATTGTGTAAGTATGCGAAGGTCAGAGTAAATAAAGGCATTTATTTTTATTAAATCAAATTAGATACCTAAACACGATAAACCATCTCAACACTTCTAAGAACTTGAAAAAAAAATGCATCTGATGCCGCGAAATAATACATTATTAATATCATAACCAATTTGAAAAAAGGAAGACGACCCTACCTGTTTCATCTCCTCCCTATCAGCCGTTGGGGGGGTGGCAGGCATGTTCCTGTTCAGACCGCGGGTGACCGTCTCCAGCTCCTTAGCGACGCGGCGCGCGTTCATGTAGTCACGCGAACGTTCCATCGCCATGCGCTCGGCTGCACAACGAAAATTAACATAATATCACAATACGCGAAGGGTTAGGCAGGTAAATATACTACACCCACATTTTACCAGGGGCCTGAGTCTGCTATTGCAATAGTGTCAGAATGGTGTATAATTGATTTCATAAGGCCCCTAGCCCACGGCGTATTGAAGCGCGTTCGATACTCGTTTGACGTGCGTACAAAGGGTAATTCGTCTGCGCGGGGCCTTATTAAATCAATGATAGACCATTCTGACACTATTGCAATAACAGACTAAGGCCCCAGGTTCGATGTAATAGTTGGCGAGCTTATTATCATCGGCCGGACGCTAATTCAGGCTCCGAGCTGCTACTCAGAAATTCCTGATCGAAATACCCGGGATTTGAACCAACGACTTCAGCAGTAGGCATTGCGACCACTAGACCAAAGCAGTCCAGGCAGAACAATAATTATAATGAGAATAATCAGACTATAATGTTCCCACGGCTTTGATTCGGGCCTCGTCTTAATGAATACGCACTAACAAGCTCCGCAAGCTCGCTAGGACCATTAAAATCACCAGCGAAAGAGTATGCCGATAGTCCAGTATCTTGGAACACTGCAGGGACGACTTAGGGTGACTTTCCATCTGGCGGTAAAGTCCTCGCGCACTTTTTTGATCTCACTGATTAAGAGGGCCCTTCCCGGCCCGTCTATCGTCAACGCGAGCATGGTCGAAAAGCTTGTTGTTTCATCCAGAGCCTCAGCAACGTTTTAAATTCCCCGGTCTTAACCCGCCCCGACCCCGCACATCTCGTCTCCCGCGCACCTCATACCGCCTAACGCGATGACATTGAACGAAAAATAGTGTTCGAAAATTTCTTCAACTTGTTCCAGGAAACACGTGTTTTTGAATAAGTCTTACAAGTGTGTGAAATAAATATTTGCCATTAAGAATCTCCATTACATGTGCAAGGTTTCTATCGAGATGTTTTCTTTACTTTACAGTTTATGAGTACATTATGAACTGCCAAAGTTCAGTTAAAATTTGTGTAAAACAGTAATTTTTGGAGGCTTACGAGGGTGCGTTTTTAAGTTCGCGGAATGGGAGGGTAGGATATAAATAAAGGTAATTAACGGGGTGGCCACTACTTCAGCCACTCAATATAAGTAAAAATACCAAGTTTTATCTTAATTGGATCATTAGTCTTTGAACTATCGTCAATCAAACAACTCAATCGGGAAGAAAGTGTGAATTATGGAAAAAATCGAGTACCGTGCCGTTATAAAGTTCCTTACCAAGCAAGGAAAGTCAGTTCAAAACATACTGGAAGAGATGGAATCCGTTTACGGGGACTCTTGCCCGGGTAAAACCATGGTTTACAAGTGGCACAGTCTCTTTAAACAAGGCAGGACCTCACTCGAAGACGATCCAAGGGCCGGACGGTCGATTGAGGTGACTACTCCGGAAATCGTTCAAAAAGTAGAAAAAATTATATTGGAAGATGCCAGACTAAAGAAGAAACAGCTTGCAGAATTAGTTGGAGTATCGGATACGACAATTTTCAAAATTCTACACGATCATCTTGGTATGACAAAGGTCAGTGCAAGATGGGTTCCAAGAATGCTCACGCCGCCTCAAAAACATCGCCGCGTGGAGTGTTCTCGCACGTTTTTGGACCTCTGTAACGAAGATAAGGATGGCCTTTTGAGTCGAATTGTTACTGGAGATGAAACTTGGGTTCATCATTATGAACCTGAGTCAAAACAGGACTCTATGCAGTGGCACAAAAAAGGCACACCACCACCCAAGAAGTTTAAAGTGTCACAATCGGCTGGAAAAATCATGGCAACAATCTTTTGGGATTCGGAAGGAATCCTGTTGACCGATTATAAAGATAAAGGCGTTTCTATAACCGGAGAATACTATGCTTCAATCCTCGAGAGGTTAAAAGAAAGCATTAAAGAAAAAAGGAGGGGAAAATTGACAAAAGGTGTGCTTCTTCTTCACGACAACGCGCCTGTTCACAAGAGCCGTGTTGCGTTGGCTGCCCTGCATAAAGTGGGCTTCGATATTTTAGACCACCCACCCTACAGTCCAGACCTGGCTCCCAGTGATTATTATCTCTTCCCAAAACTTAAAAAAGAACTTCGTGGGAAGAAGTTTTCAACCGATGAAGAAGTGAAGGACGCAGTTTCAGCTTATTTTTCGGACAAAGACAAAACATTTTTTTATGAAGGTATTCATAAGCTAATTGAAAGATCTGAAAAATGTGTTAGGGTAGCAGGTGAATATATTGAAAAAGAAAAATAGTTTGGTATATTTATTTTCACTTTTTACCCTCCATTCCGCGAACTTAAAAACGCCCCCTCGTATATTGAATTTGTTTCTACAATTTTTTATTTTTGCTCCCATAGAAACCTAGATATAGTGCACAAAATACCAATTAGTTAAAAAAAACAAAGATAGATGTGTACCAACTGCATAATCACGTACGAGCGTTTGTATGAAAAGAATGACGGGTTGGCCGCTCTTAAATGTCTGTATTAGTATTGCCTTAAAGTATAAAATTCGACGCAGATATTATGGAGTGTCTCACAGTCGTTTAATAGTTATGTAAAATTAAACCAGCCAAGTGGTAGTCGGACCAGCGCATGAAGGGTTCCGTACCATCGTAGTAGTCCCTTTAATTTTTAATTTATTTTTATTATTTTGTTATATTGTTATACCTATTACGGATCAAGAGATACAGCCCGCTGACAGACAGACGGACGGACGGACAGCGGAGGCTTAGGAATAGCGTCCCGTTGGTTACCCTAATAAATAAATAAATAAAATAAATAAGCCTTTTATTCCATGCATTCACAAAATTATTTTACAAAATTAATATAAAATTAATACAAATCACATGCTTGATTATTATGTTTTTCTTTGAAATATTACAAAAATAGATTAAAATAAAAAATAAAAATAATCAATTCGGTTATAGGTACGTAAATTCTATTAAAACAAATTGGAATAATCAAATATTTCATATTAAATGTAAATTATTATTAATTTTAGTTTTTAAATTTTATTATTTAATAATAGAATTATTATTTTTAGGAAAATCAAATTATTATAATATTTTTTTTTAACCCTAATAAATATACATATATAATATATATTAATATGAATAAATATTTTACCTATTATAGTGTTGATGCTTTGCTCAAACGCGATGTAGTCCTTCCATAATGTTTCTATGCCTATTATGGGAGTGATAACTGCTCTTTGATACACCTGGAAAATAAATATAATTTATAGTTTTTTATTTATACTTACCGATTGTGTGAAGAAAAAAATTAAGTAAAGCTTGCTTAAGTTATAGATAGTTTATATAGTTTATACAGGACCCTGAACGCAGCCGAAAGGTACTTGTTCTCGCCATCATTGCGATTTTTGTTCTGTTCTATACCATACGTTCCAAATTTTTCATAAGTTTTTTTTTAATACATGTTTTTAACTTGATGTTACTGTAAACACCCCCACGACCCCCGTACTATTCAATCCATCCATCAGCACAATGTTTTGAGTGCGTTACATCGATTTAAAACGTGATATTTCACCCTAAAAAAAAAGTCGTTTCCCAGCAATAATGTTTGCGTAAAGTTAGTTAGTTTGATGTACATGTGCTTGGTTAATAGCTTCGTGAAGGGTCTTGTTACACCCTGTGTAGATATTTTTAAGTGGAAAAAATCCGTAATGCATTGTTTTAATATAACTCTGTTGGTTCACGCGGCGCTCGCCAGTAAAGCTCCCAGTCGGCTGTTGCCAATGTTTTGTTCCGACATCTTCAACAATATTCATCATATTTCAGCCAATTTACACAAAACCTTAATGACATAAACACCTAAAGCTTCTTCATGAATCACTCCATCCATTCGTGAAAATCGTATGAAAATCCGTTAGGCAGTTTTTGAGTTTCAGGCTGACATAGACGTGGCGGGGGTATTGTTTTACGAGAATAAATAATTATGTAGCGGTAAGATAGCTAGATTTACTTAAAGAGGTTATATTCCTTACCTTTCGTACAGCTGAAATCTTCTGATTTTCTGCATAAGATCCCACAGCCTCAACGCTCTTCAAAAACGTAATGTAATCGTTCCATATCGGGTACGCATGTATGTCCAGGCCAATTTTGTCGAGGGCGAAATCGTAAGCTTGGGCCATTTTTTCTCTGAAAAATATTTATGGGTGAACAACAATATTGAGGCTCGGCGACCATTTAAGGCTACTAATTAGAATATTTAACACTCAAATACGATTCATTAGACAGGGTTTAAGTGTAAACACCGTTATCCTTGTAACCAATGGATTGGTTTCACTTAAAGAACGTAAATTCAATGAAAAATAACAACTTTTTTTTAAGTAAAATCTCATTTTTTTTCTTAAAAGTATGTCACCCTATGCGCAAGGGCACAAGCGCGGGAAATATTGTATTTTTATTAGAATGTTCTGTAGGTAAGTACGACGGGCGGCAACCTTTGCAGTGGTTACGTCACTCGGGCGAATATCTATAAATTTACGGACGGTGTCGGACAGAAACTTTATTAAATTTTTGAAAGAAAATAGCGTTTATTTAGTTTTAAATTTGGACAAATATTTTTATTTTTAAGCCTTAGTCTAATTTAGTTTAGTGACAACGGCAACGGTGTTTAGCCTTACACCCTGTAGTAATCTTAAATTTAAAATTTGTCTGGTCTTTAAAAAATTTCCCTGTATATGGTCAGATCTACCTTCAGAACTGACGTACGATAATCCGCATCGTGTGCAGCTGTTACTGTGCGTTCACTAGGGAACGCGGTAACTCGTCCCACAAGTGGAACAAGGGAGAAGTTTCAAATGTTTACGTCCGCTTGGTCCTACTAATCGATTTATTACACTAGACCTGGGTAGTTTCGATACTGGGAATAAACAAAACTGCGGGTACGTACTTATAAGTCGGCAGCATACACTTGGTCTCCTTGACATAGTTGAGGTACAGCCTCCACAACTCTATGTTGAGGATCTTCATCAGGCACCTCTGGAACAACTGCCCGGCCAAAATGTTTTCATGTCATTGTTGTACTAGTGTTAAAACCACTGCTGAATGTAAATCTGATTGTCATTTCGATACATTGCAAGATGGTAGGGTTGGTTAAACATAGAACATGTCATGGCGCAAAGATGGCGTCGTGAACAAGTTTGTTTGTTTGTTTTGAATGCCATTTTGCAGGTCAACTTAGGAGGTTGTCGGTTGCTTAACCGGACTATTCTGTGAGTGTGATGAGTAAGGTCTCCAGCCAGGGGCATAAAAACTTAAAGGCTGAGCGACTACACGCTAGGGGACCCTGTGGGGTACGAGCTTCAGCTTAGAGCTGGGAGAGGAGGTATTATTAGGGAAATTTAAAACTACAGACTCAAAACGTGGTAGAAAGGGGGGGTATGGATCCGGAAGTCTCGACGGACGGACCTTGACGACAAGGACGTAATGACGGTCGTGAATAAGCCGCCATAGTACTTCATACATAACTATCGACGTGATATGATATGTTACTTTTATGTCATTAAAATATGGTTTGTATAGCAATGATTGACTTATTCGGGAATTAATCAATTATAACAGTCGGTCTATCAATGATGATTTTAATTAGAGCAAAAAACCAACCTAGCTAGACCTCTGTCTAGATTTTGTAAGATTTATTGAAGAACAAGGATGAAAAACGATTACATGTAGCGGTGATGAGAATGATGAGATGGATGTGTGGAGTGCCAAGAATGGATAAAGTAAGGAATGAGTATATTAGAGGAAGTTAGAAAGTGGCGCCTGTTACAGAACAATTGGGAGGAAGTCGTTTGTCTTGTTATGGACATGTAATGAGGAGGGATGAAACGCATGTGACTAAAAGTGGTGGACATGAATGTTGATGGATGGAGAGGGAGAGGAAGGCCAAAGGAAAGATGGATGGATTGTGTGAGGACTGATATGAAAGAGAAAGCAGTAAATGATGCCGTGACGTCTGACAGGGGAGAATGGAAGAAGAAAAGGTGTTGCGCCGCCCCCAAGTAGAATATCGACAACCCGAATGGCGCAGCAGTAGTGAGGCTGCCTTACGTTCTTAGGATCCCGGGTTCGAATCCCAGTAGGACCAAATGTTTGTGTGATGAGCATGGACATTTTTTTCCTAGTCATGGATGTTTATATGTATAATAAGTATATATTTACAAACAAAAAAGTATCTATGTAGTATTATCAACTATCTGGTGTCCACGACACAAGCCTCGTAGCTTAGTGTGGCACCTAGATGGCGCTGTGTGTAATGTCCAGCGATATTTATTTATTAAAAAAGAAGAAAAAAAAAGAATGGGACAAGCGCTGGAAGGTGATGACATTGGCTAGTGTTGCCTTACTCTGTGATTACCATTTTCACCAATTAGGGAAGCCCCTACATTCAGCAGTGGATTCATACAGCGGTTGATAGATTTAGAAGAGTTTAAAACATACTTACTTTTACCGTTATTTTTACGCAAGAACTTACTTGATAAAGTGTAGGATGAATATGTTCATGCCAAAATATCTTATTTACACGTTTTTAAAAACATGCGTACATAAACAGAAATTGAAATTGCGTAATACCTCCAATATTGGACCGAAACAATAAGGACGAAGAGACTGGTCAAAAATATCTGAACTACTCGAGGTTCAGTCAAACCAGTACGGACAATAGCGGACGCGGCTCCGGACAGTGATAGATAATGTTCTGAAGTATCTGTTGTCTGCAAACTGTATAAAGGTATCTGTTTAAACGAGGTGAATCGAGACAAATCTTTGAAAGGGATTTTAACGCTGAATTCATATGACATGTTTTCAATAAGTACTTTATTTTATTTACTTAAGAGGGAAAAGGGCCTGCGAGACAGGAATTTGAAGAAACCATTGCCGTCGCGCTGCGTCAAGCCTGCCCCCGTAGAGTGCGATAGGGACAGCTGCAGCTCAGACCGATTATGTCACAAAAATGTTGTCGAGATCGATGTAATTATTTTGGACATTCAAATTTTAAGAAAGAGTATTTCTAGGTTCCTATCGTGTACGTTATCCTAGCAGGAAAGTGTGTCCTAGTGATATGAGTGGGACAAATAATTAGTGTATGATCTGCAGTGTGTGTGCACCACATAAAAAATTGGTGCGCTTTGTCGTTTTGGAAAAAAACGGACAAAACGATTCCTGCTAGGGTAACGCTCTTCCAGCAGGAAAATTGTAAACCAATGATCGGAGAGAGAAATATTCTGCATGGCTAGAGAGCTTCTGTTTGTGTAAAGAAGTGCATCAAAAATATATGTTGTGCGTCTTCAGGTTTCCGAGATATCGCGTTTCCTGCTAGGGTAACGTTTTGCCGAATCGTGTCCCTCCAAAACCAAAGTATGTGCGACTGTAGAATAAAAATACATATATCAGTGCGTAATACACACAGAATAAGATTTAAGAAAATATTTATGATTTTCAAGTAATCGCGGTTTCTTGAAATCCTGAAAAAATATCGTAGCGCCTAAATGAGAAAGCGCAGAAGCTCGCTGAAAACTGTATTCGGTCCGTCTTGACGCTTACAATAAAAATAAAAAGTTTCAAAAGTACACATGCTTGCGTTATTGAATAATATTGCTAAAAGTCAAAATGAAGGTGTCATAACTTTGACGGCAAATTAGAAGAAACCGGCTCAACCCAAGATGTGTAAGTGTAAACCAAAAATTAGTGTATTTAGTCAAAAATATATAGTGAAAATATTCAGCTTGGAATGTTTCGCATTAAGTAAATATAAACAAAAAACATAACACGTAAACATCGGTTGGTCATCCGACCAAATTCGAATGACCACAAAAAAGCGGCGGTTTCATACATTTCGATGACCTTCTTTACTTTACTGAGGAACCGGTTGAAACGTATTGTGCCTGAGTACACTGAAGTAGAAAAGTGTTATAAAATAAAGTTTTTATTGGATTTTATTCTACTAGCTGTTACTGTGACTTTGCACATGAGTACATTATTATAAAAATAGCCTAAGTGCTAATCCCAGGTATAAGCTATCTTCTTCATTCCAAATTTAATTAAAATACATATGGTATTTTGTGTGTGAACGAAGGAATATTAGTAGAAAAAAGTAATAAACAGACCAAAAACATGATGGGTGGTTGTTTAATTAAAATAAATATATAGTTCAAGAGATGTGTGACAAATTCCTAATACAAAAAAGAGCCTACAGAAACAGAATATAAAAAAAGCCAATTAACACAACAGTTAAAAATTACATTAATACCCCTCATACATTGATTTAAGCCGTAGCGTACGTTAGATAAATCCGCCTCCCCACAGCTTACTCTGGTCCCGCGCCATCCACTGACGTCACGTCACTAGGAGTCGCTTTGTCTAGCTTTTTAGGAGATAGTGAGACAGCTACATAAACGTCGCTCTATTGTGATTTTTTGACTGGGAAGTGCGTTTGGGTTATTACTTGGTATTAGTAATTATTATAATCTTATTTGATCATAATTGCCCTTTATTTATTTCTTTGAATTTCCTGAATATTGTATTTTTATTAATGATTTTGACATGATTAATAGTGATTTTGACATATTTTTTTAATGATTTTGACATTATTATTATTAATTATTTTGACATTACTAATACCTAAATTATTACCAAAATTTTATGTACCAAATATTATATACTAACACTACTGTTTAAGATGTGTATGTACTACTAACATATTGGATTGAATGATCTGTCAATAAATGATTTATTATTATTAGTAAACAGTTGCAGTTATGACGCCAGCTAGAACCAAGAATGACACGCAAGGATGACACGCAAAATCGTGAAGCGTTCCACATTTTTCTGCCGCGGCAAATTGTCGCTCAGCGGACAGACTTCCGGCGTGATCTCATGGCCACATGGAGAGAGCGACTGTCGCAATCCCGTGCAGGGCACGCCACTATAGTGGCGGTAAGTCCCCTCTTTGAGGAGTGGCTAGAGAGGCGCCACGGCGCCCTTACCTTCCGCCTGACGCAGGTTCTCACCGGACATGGTTGTTTCGGGAGGTTCCTGCACCTAATTGGGCGGGAGGAAATGCCCGGGTGTCACCACTGCGAGGATCGACCGGAGGACACGGTGGAGCACACTGTGCAGGTCTGCTCCGCTTGGGCGGAGCACCGCCGTGTCCTCGTAGCGGCGATCGGCGGCGGCGACCTCTCGCGTCCGGCCCTGGTTCAATCCATGGTCCGGAGCGAGAGGGAATGGGACTAGCGAAGGAGGTGGCGGGACGTGAGAGGGAGAGAGCCTCACGTCTCAGCCGCCGCGGGAGACGCACCGGGCGTCGGCCACCGGAGACGCGGGCCTGTGGACGGTGAGCTATGGGCTAGCTCGGCGTCCGTCCGTCTTATGACGACAGGCCGTGTCGACGGCGCGTTCGTGTTCCACGTGCGCCTCAAAGAGAGTCAGCAAACAGGAAGGGGTCCGTAAGGACCGACGCCTGCCAGGGTTGCGGGACTGTTCGAAAGAGATACCGCGGCCCTGGAACACAAAGGGCAAAGGAAGGAACATGGATGGGTTTTAGTCAGTAAAAGTCTGACACTCCCTCCTGCTCAGCCCAGAGCGGGAGGGGTTATTTGATGATTTCCCATCGGTAAAAAAAAACCTAGAACCAAGGACACTGTTGCGTTGAGTCACGCGGATGCACTACTGTTTGTTTACTTAATTTTTACTGTTTGTATTTTCAGACTTAAATGAAAAACTGATCTGTGATTTTTAATAATAATGACTACACAAGGTACATATAATTTGAACGCGCCCCAAAAGGTGGGAGCCGTAAGGCTGCTCCGGGGATACCGCACGATCTCCGGCGAGGCGACGAGCCTCCTTGCCGGATTGCCGCCATGGAATCTGGAGGCGATAGTCCTCGCGCGTCTGCATGAGTGGCGCGTGGAGGCACTACGCCGGGGGGTGACTCCGCTGCCGCGGCAAATCGTCGCTCAGCGGACAGACCTCGGGCGCGATCTCATGGCGACATGGAGAGAGCGACTGTCGCAGCCCCGTGCAGGGCACGCCACAATAGTGGCGATAAGCTGTTGTACGGACAACAGCTTAGGTTTAATACGTCCAATAAAGATGGTCATCCAAATGTATGAAAATCATAAATATTTTCTTAAATCTTATTCTGTGTGTATTACGCACTAATATAGAGCTACTCGTGTATGTTTATTCTACAGTCGCACATACTTAGGTTTTGGAGGTACACGCTAGCAGGAAACGCGATATCTCGGAAACCTGAAGACATATAATTTTGGCGCACTTCTTTACACAAACAGAAAGTCTCTAGTCATGCAGAATATTTCTCTCTCCTACCATTCGTTTAGATTTTTCCTGCTGGAAGAGCGTTACCCTAGCAGGAATCGTTTTGTCCGTTTTTTTCCAAAACGACAAAGCGCACCAATTTTTTATGTGGTGCATACTTACAGCAGATCATACACTTATTTGTCCCACTCATATCACTAGGGCACACTTTCCTGTTAGGGTAACGTACACGTTCCTATCGATTTCTTTTATGTTAAAATATTTCCGATTTTGTCTGGTAGTCCTCTAATTACGGCCGTAAAAATGTTTTGTCATTTTTAGAGGGTCATATTTTCTATACTTTAGAGTTGCTGAAAAAAAAGGAAATGACGGGGACGTGTGAAAATGATTGCTCTTTATGCATTATTCAGGATGAAAAAGGGGAATACATTTGTATGGACAATCGCGGACCCTGTTTCATCTTAATAATACCAAATAAAAAAAAATAAAAAAAATATTATAATTACAAAAAAATTAAATAAATAAAAACAATAAAATCCTTTTTAAAGTTTAGTCTCGATTCATCCCAGCGTTTCTGTTCACGCCGTACGTATTGGTTTGAGTGAACCTTCAGGATTTTAAGCAATTATTTTTTTCGATTTTGTTCGATTGTTTCTAATACTGATCAAAAACTTCTATCGGATCAACCATCGTTGGAGTACTAAAATGACAGAAATCGCAAAAAAACTTAAAAGTTACATACCGTCTTCGTGATGATTTGTCTTTTTTTTTGTATTTCAGATACGCAAATTCTTGGACCTGCAATGAATTCGAGTGACTCCAACGATGGTTGGTCCGATAGAAGTTTTTGATCAGTATTGAAACATTATCGATTGGCATACAAAAAATGTTTTGTGTAAAATGGCCATTTTCTTGCTAACTGTAATTTTTTTTGAAAATCTGTGAATGGTGATCAAAATTTCCCAAAAAAATTATGGATAGTCTCTTAAGACCATTTTCGTGTTGCTGCTACGGTTAAGGTAGTTCCCCTTACTGCCCCGTTGAACGTATACACCCTGTATAACGGACTGTATCATTATTGGTTTTAGTATAACAATAGGCGCTCGCGCATTATCGAGCACACGCGAGGAGACACTTATGTCTACGTCGAATTTTATACTTAAGGTGGAGGCGTCACGGTAGCCCGCGAAAGTCAATTTTTCCCATGTTTTTTTGCAATTTGCAGGTCAGTGTCAGGTTGTATATTGATTAAAATATGATTCGCGGCCGTAAATACGGCTTTACAGAGTTAAAATAATCATTAAAATTATCAATCCAACCCTCGTAAGATAATTTAATACCATTGAATGACTTTTTCATGAATGCTCATTCAATGGGATTACATGTTCAACATACAACCTGACACTGACCTGCAAATTGCAAAAAAAAAAAAAAAATTAAAACGCTTCCACCTAAACAGTCTGGTACAAATTCTGATACAGTCCCTTTTGCAGTGACTTCAAAAAAGTGCGCGAGGATTTTCTGCTTGATGGAAACAGACACATAATACTAAGTAAGTTTTGTGTATAAGCATCGGGTTTTAGAAAGAGATAGACAGATATATGAGTCACAGAGACGACTATACAAAGCCGAACTGTTTCTAAAACTTAGTGTGCCGCCGACGGGTCGTACATGAGAAATTATTGTTTATTACTTTAGTAAGGAATTCACGAAATAGGGTTTATTACATTTCAAAAGCGAGCTTTTGTTGCAAATGTTTAATTTAGTTAAGCAATAAATTATTAAAACAATAGTTACAATAGGCTCGCAGACTATTTTAAGGGACTTAACATAACTGGCAAAACGCCGGTAGGAATCGAGGCATATACATAAACGAGTTCAAATTAAGTTAGCTAGCGAAACTCCACAAATGTGATCCAAAATCGATACCTCAACAGGTTTTGTTACTAAATGACTTAAAAAAAAAATGTTAGCTAGGTAACTTGATTTAACCCTATATAGTCATAACGTCACGCCTGTAATCCCAGAAGGGTTAGGTAGAGGTGTACCTCTCAAAAGTACACCCACAGTTCGCCAATTATGTTTTTAAGTCCCATGTAATAGGTGGCGAGCCTCTTGCCATCAACCGGGCACAAATCCAGACTCCGTGGCTGCTGCTGAGAAATTCCTGAAGGAAAAACTTAATAACACTTTGACCGACCAGGGAATTGTACCGGACCTTATGCTCAGCAGTCGCGCTTGAGACCACTAACGAGGCAGGCCTGTACAGCCCCGGGGCTGCGGGACTGTTCGAAAGAGATACCGTGGCCCCGAAACACAAAGGGCGTTGAAGGAACATGAATGGGTTTTAGTTAGTCAGTAAAAGACTGACACTCCCTCCTGCTCAGCCCAGAGCGGGAGGAGTTATTTGATGATTTCCCATCCGAAAAAAAAAAAAAAAAAAATGGCCTGTACAGCTACCGACTTATACTAAGAAAGTAACATTTGCATCAAAAACTCGCCTCCAACATGTCTGAACACATGAGCCCTAACCGAAAAAAAAGATACAATTTAATTCTTCCGTTTTATTTCAAATTATTAGCTAGCTTACTTACTAAATCACTTTTTATGTCCATTAATGAACACACTGATCACGTGCCCTTTAGAATTTATTCTTTAATACTTTAAGCACACAAATGTACAGAGGCGTACATAACGCTTTAGGCATATTTTTTTCAATTATCACAGATGTCACCTATATTTATTAAAACCAACTTACGCTGATACGGTACTAACCTTTTCCACCTTCTCGAAATTTCTCGCCTTCATCTGTAATTGATAATAAATTAAATATTAACAGAAATTTAAAATACACCTTTTTTTATCTGGGTGCAGTTCTACTTAGAGCCTACTCTTTAACATAGTGGGAAAAATGCTAGGCAGATTGTGATGTGACACTTGAAATGAACAATTAAATAATTTCTACAACAAAATATTAAATTATCATCACAGCCTGGTTATGATGATGCCTCAGAAGGCCCAAAAGTCTAATAACCAATCTTACCAAGAGCTACTGGGTTCCCCAGATCGGTAGTGGTAAAGTACTGGTTTTCAGTGGCACTGGGTCAGACTGAAACTTGCCCTATCATTATTAGGAAAAGGCTAGGCATTCAATAAGTTTCAGTTTCATAGTTACACTGATCACTGCTGTTTCAGTTTCAAATTAATATATTTTTCAGAATATGGTATATTATAATGTCTTTATTAAAATCCATAGGATCATTTTAACTAAAAAAGATAAACATACCTCCTGTTCAATATAGATCTTCCAATAACGGCCTGTTGTTGGGAAGGCATTGATCAGCTTCTCATACATCGGCCGTACTTCACTGATGGGCCTTGTTTGAGCCTCACGGATGAGGAGGGACCAGGAGTCTACATCGTAAGTGTTTGCTTCTACTGCCCGTTGAGCTCGGCTCAAACGCTCATTTCCCCAATCCTGTAGTAGAAAATTGATAACGTAGGTACCAACGAAAGATGTACTTAGAAGCAAAGGCATTATAACAAACGGACGCTATATGGAAAGGTTTCTCTCAACTGGTCAATTCGACTTTCTTTCAAGGTAAGGCAACATACACAACAAAAAAAAACAAAAGGATGTAAACAAATCATTTCTTGAGCCTTTACCGGCGCAAATTGTAACGCGAGCGCGTATTGTTCTCATTCAGACAAATTAACTGAACCGGTTTTATTCTTGATTTTAGAAGTATGGAAGAAGAACACATGCTGCACCGTTGGGATGAGGGCCAGAGAATGATTCTGGATTTAAGAGAACACAGTGAACTTACAATATTGTCAGCATTTTCTTCGGTGGTCGTCATTTTATTTTGTATTTAGAGGTTATGTCTCAGGAACTTAGTAAAATTATTCGGTTTCTACAGTTACTCCTATATTATAAGAAAGATTAAAATAAAAAGAAACACTAGATTTGCTTTGCAATGACAAATTATTATAAAACGAAATTGTTTACTGACTACGAAGCACATCTAAAACTGACGCCATTGGCGGGCAACAGTGTTGCCAGACGACGCCCGACGGTCTCGCATTCTTTCCAAACCTTCCCCGAAATCCCTTCAAACTTGAGATTTTGAAGAAAAATCCCCCACAAAGCGCAAAAGATTTTTTATTAATGAAATATACAATTTTAAGCAATTTCAGCAATAGCTTTCATTACAGAATACGCAGCTTCACTCGGGTCGTCTGCAGTTTCAAACATTTTTTCAAAGTTTTAATTGGATTTAGAATTAACACATCATTCTAGCAATGAAAGTTATCCTAAAGATGGATTAGGCAGTGAAATGGCTAATTTATGGGAGATGGCTCTTTCCACAACTGCGTTAGAAAAACGCAATTACAAAATTCATAATGCCAATTTGCTTTAAAAACATCACAAAAATCCCCCAATTCCGTCTACCCCAGTGTTTTCACGAATCCCCCCAAAAATACTGTACCTACCCCAATTTCCATAATTAAAAAAAAAAACAGATTTAGGGGGATTCATCTATACTAATATTATAAAGCTGAAGAGTTTGTTTGTTTGTTTGTTTGTTTGAACGCGGTAATCTCAGGAACTACTGGTTCGAATTGAAAAATTCTTTTTGTGTTGGTTAGCCTATTTATCGAGGAAGGCTATAGGCTATATATTATCACGCTACAACCAATAGGAGCGGAGCATCAATGACAAATGTTGCAAAAACGGGGAAAAAATATTCTCTTTGATAGCTTCCGTTGCGTGCGCTGCGTAAACGGTTAAAGTTGCACAAATATAATGTAGCAGGGAATTATTCCTCTTAAAAAGGTCTCAAAAAAAGTCCGCGACGGCACATGCTTATCTTTTAAGGTTGACTCACAATAACCATTTTTATGATTTTAAAATTTGGTCAAAATTAATGTTTTATTTGCGAAGGTGTTTTTACCGACATAGTATTAATCCTTATCAAAATAAATATGTTAGTCATCTGTAGCATTCAATTGTGACCAAAATTGCCCTTTACACTATTCAATTTAGATGAATATCTTAGGAGATATCACAGTTTTAAAATAACTCCGCATCAAAATAATGACCCGCGCGCGCTGCGAGGCGGGTGTTCATGTTGTTGGGAAAACCAATGTGATTAGATTCAATGCACAAATATTGTGGGGAACTTAGAGAAGGTTTTAGTTTTTGTTTCATGATGTAATCAGTGCTCTCTATCAAAAGATTTATAAATTTAAAGTGTTCAAGAAGAACTTACCATCATTGTGTAAGATACATGTAACGACATCTATTGCACCAAAATGGTACTAATTAATAAAAATGTGCTCACAAGATAACTTTTAAATCGGGTCTGAGAGCAAAAAGTACTCTAGATTAGTCTACATGACGCTATAACCCTGTAGAGTGTGTGTTCGATCGCTTTACATGCATTATATTTTAACGGTTAAATTTCGTGCTCGATAGATGGCGCTATTAATTTCACTCCATTTTCTGAGTCGCGGTGTTAAGTTTTCCGTGAAAGAATGACCCTCGCCCGTGTCAAATGTCTGAAGCTTGGTTTATTAACCAACGAAACAATAAGAGGAGGTTCTCAATTCGACGCGTCTATATTTTTTTATTTTATGTATGACCTGACCACGCATAACTTTTTACAGAGAAGTCCGATATACATGATCTTTTGTTTTTTAAATTGAGCAATCATGTTTGGGCTCATTTCCTGCACCTTGATGAGAACTTTAGATCTAGCTGGAGTATGACGTCATCGAAGGTCTGACGATGGAGACGGAAGGCACTTGCAAGAGGTTCTCAAGAGTTTGCAGCAACAATAACGTGTTTGGGCTCAATTCGTGCACCTTGATGAGAACTTTAGGCCTTGCTGAAGTATGACTGTCATCGACGGTCAAACGATAGAGACAAATGGCAGTTGCAAGCGGTCCTAAACAGTTTGCAGCAGGTATAATGTTATTGGGCTCATTTCATTCACTTTGATGAAAACTTTAAACCATACTGAGTTGTCAGTATGACTTTCATCGAATGTCTGACGATGGAGAAAGAAAGCAGTTGCAAGTGGTCCTCAAGAGTTTACAGCATCTATATCGTGTCTGGGCTCATTTCATGCACCTTGATGAGAACTTTAGACCTAGCTGGAGTATGACTGTCATCGAAGGTCTGACGATGGAGACGGAAGGTAGTTGCAAGAGGTCCTCAAGAGTTTACAGCATCTATATCGTGTTTCGGCTGATTTCATGCACCTTGATGAGAACTTTAGACCTGCCTGGAGTATGTCTATCATCAAAGGTCTGACGATGGAGACGGAAGGCAGTTGCAAGAGGTCCGCCACAGTTTACAGCAGTTTTATCGTGTCTCGGCCCATTTCAAGAACTTTGATGAGAACTTTCGTTCTAGCTGGTGTATGATTGTCATCGAGTGTCTAAAGATGAAGACGTAAGGCTGTCGAGGGTCGCGGGCTTGTGGACAGTGAGTAATGGGCTAGCTCGCCATCCGTCCGTCTTATGACGACAGGCCGTGGTGACGGCGTGTTCGTGTTCCACACGCGCCTCAAAGAGATGTCAGCAAACGGGAAGGGATCCGAGAGGAGCGAGGCCTGCCAGGGTAGCGGGATTGTTCGAAAGAGATACCGCGGCCCTGGAACGCAAAGGGCAACAGAAGAAACGTGGGTGGATTTTAGTCAGTACAAGTCTGACAATCCCTTCCGCTCCGTCCAGAGTGGGAGGGGTCATTTGATGATTATCCATCGGTAATAGTATATAATAGGGATTTACTCCTTTTGAGAGCTTCCGTTGTGCGTGAACGGTTAAAGTTACGCAAATATCATGTATGTCGGAATTGTCCCTCTTAAAAAGCTCTAAAAAAATATCCGCAATGGCCATATGTCTAAATTTTAAGGTTGACGCACACTCTCTCTAACCTCTCTTTCTTTTATGTACGCACGCACGCAGACGAAGTTGCGCGGGTCAGCTAGTAGTATATAATAGGGATTTACTCCTTTTGAGAGCTTCCGTTGTGCGTGAACGGTTAAAGTTATGCAATTATCATGTATGTCGGAATTGTCCCTCTTAAAAAGCTCTAAAATAATAGCCGCAATGGCCATATGTCTAACTTTTAAGGTTGACGCACACTCTCTCTAACCTCTCTTTCTTTTATGTACACACGCACGCAGACGAAGTTGCGCGGGTCAGCTAGTTTTATAATAAAATTCTAAAATCACCATCACAAAATACCGTAGACAGAAAATACACTACCAGAGGCATTCACGCTACATGCCAAATTGTCAAGATGGTCAAACTCAACTATTAATAACAAGCGCTTATAAAGATAATAAAATCACGTCAAAACAAGAAATAGGATAGGTACAATGAAATTGAATAATGCCAAATATCATTTCGAAACACGTATTATAAATACCAATAAAATCTAGTCTCTGGGAAGATGGGCTGACGGCCTATCCGTTTCAGGGCAAAACACTTCCCATGCGTTCCCCGAGTCAGTCAAGCACGGAAAAGTCAACCAGGGAGAGTTAAAATTGTCCTGGTTAACTTTTCAGTGCTGTGCAGACCTCTGAACCAATGGTTTCTTAGCATTTTTTTAAACGTTAGACGGTAAGGATGAAGTTTGGAAGTATGCCGTCTTTTTATATCCATTTTTAACATTTTTTTGAGATACTTATGTTGTATACTCTATGTTGTAGGACGTGGGTTAATTTTGTATGGACCGTGCCCTTTTTATTTAAACTGTTTCTTGAGAAATTCTATATAATTAAAAACGGTATCGACGTCAACCCCAAGAGTTCAGCCATTTTGAGTAGTTGGATGATGAGATGATTACATAAACTGAAATTGAATCTATATTTGCCCAAGATTTTAGGGGGAGGAGGGTTCGAACGGGCGGTTTATAACCCCAATGGCTACAGCCCTTTCTTCCCATCAGCTTGCCAGTTGCCACTCAGCAAAAGATGCATTTTGCTGTTACCGTAACGTCGAAACGAAATCTACTATCAAATACAATATAATAAAAAACAGAAACCTTGCACATGTAATGGAGATTCTTAATAACAAATATTTATTTCACACACTTGTAAGACTTATTATTTTAGCATAAATGATAAAATTCAATGAATACAACAAATTCAACACATTGGTCATAAAACAACATAATAATGTTCTATAACTTTTACGTTTTGACCATTATTATCAACGTTGTGTAATTTTTAAAGATTTTTTTGTATGAAAAAAAGAACATAACTTCATGAAAATCTCGAAACTCTCAAGTTTTCTCAGTAAACGGTTTAGAGATTTGGATAGTTCAAATTATTAGCCTATTTTAGCATATAATCTGGTACTGCGATATTTTGCGATATTGGAGATATACAAGGTGGAATTTTTCAACGCCAACTGGAGGGAAAGTAATCTTAATACTGGAGATAGAAAATTTTACTCATTGGAAACATTCCTTTATTTTTAAAAAGAAATAAGTCTGCATTCAAAGATTTTCGAAAGTTCGCTAGCCACACTCGGGAATCGAACTAGCTAAATTACAAAAAGTAACATTCCGTACTTTTATGACATCAATCGATAGGGTCAATCAAATGGATCAAATCTCTCTAACAAACATGTCAAATTAAATGAAAGGAAAACTATGAAATCTAAACTTATAAATTCAATGGGATAAAAAAAAACACTTTTACTCAAAGGTCCATCCGATTACTTTTGATTGTTATCAATCAACAAAGCTTTTGCCTCTTCTGAGAGGGTTTTGTGTTTTCGCAACAGTTTGTGACGAATTTTTGAAATATGTGGGTCAGAACTAATTAATAAATTATTCATAATATCTTCATTGGTAGTCTTACAGAATTTTCTCGAATGATGTTCACGATATCTCCTGAAATCCTTATTTCGAGCTTCAGCAGCTTCTTCGGATAATTTTCCACCCAAATTCTCAATTATATTTGCTCCGTGAGCAAGAACTTTATGAACACTTGCAGGCATGTAATACCAATTATACAAATAACATACAATTTCATGGTAGCTTCGGTATAGTCTTTGAACTTAATTACATCTATAAGGTGACCTGAAGAAATTGCCTCTAGTATGGTTTTAAATCGTTTTATTAAATTTTCATGAACTCCTTAAATCGAAGCCGCAATTTCGGAGTTTTCAAAAAAATCTTCCTTGTACCGTGACCCTGTTTTACTACATCAATAAAATTATAAGTCCTGTTTGAGATTTAAACGCTTCCTGAATATCTTTCTTTCTACTCTGCATAATAGCATTGCTGTCACCCTTAACAATCCACGTTTTCAAATCTAATCTACATGCTCTACAAAGAATGCATTCCATGAATCGTATCCAAATGTGTAACATATTTATGTATGTCGATATCAACTTTTTTTGTCGATATCAAGGGCAAGTTATTAATGTCCTATGAAGTAGCTTTACATTTGTTGCATCTTTGAGATGATGTCTCGCAAAGAATAGGTGTGAGATTTTCATTTCTCCAATCTCTGTCTTTACCAAATTATCCTTCTCTGCCTCGATTGCATTTTTCTTCTGTAGAATACTACATTTGTTCTCTTTTACAAATTGGAAAAAGATTGGACGACACCAATGAGGAGAGCTAAGAAAATCATTTTCCCAAACAAGTCGATCACCAAAAACCAATTTGATAGTTATCAAACTACCCATAAAAAGACTAGAATCATCCTAATCAGTCTCTTTTGTGGCATCTACATTCATTTTTTGCTTATAATTGGCTTGATTAGAAGCACCGTCAAACCCCTATTTACTAATCAGTGTCATTTCTTTATAGTTCTCATCAAATGTGGTGGATTTAATCAGTCTTTTTACAGTAATTTCCAAAAGAGCTTGCAATTCTATTTTAGCTGAGGTGTCTGTTACTGTAATAGTAAGTAGTTTTAGTTGGATAGCTTTTAGTTTTTCAGTTTGTAGTGCGTAGTAGGATGGAAATATATTAACATTAGTCACTTGTTGGATTCTTTTCCGTAGCGTATTATATTGCCACTTTGTCATTTTAAGAGACAAAAACAGGCCTAAAGCTTCATCCGGCGCAAATTCCGTTTTTTTTTACAACTATACAATTTTTTACTTTCTCCACTTCTTGTGGATTCTTTAGCAAGTGCTCTAATTCATATTTCTGCAATACTTTCGTTTCCATCTGCTTTTAACTTTGAAACATATGCGTGTGAAAATGCAAATTGTAGCTTCACAAAAGTCAAATTAGTAGGGCAGGCAGGGTAGTCCGTATGTAATCAAAGATAACAACGAACTAAGGTCATCTTTTGACGTTTCCTACCCCCTCGGTGACCATTTACCTGCATATTTACTGCCCTCTGGTTGGTGCATGTCACTAATTGCTACGCATCTAGTGATAAGAAAAACCGGTTTGGCCGTGTTTTGGACACAAACAAATGATGAAATGATGATGATGATGTGAAAAATCTTTGCACGAGCCTACAGAAACGTCTAATTGGACTATATTGCGCAATACCAGTTTTCTTGCAATATTGAATGAAATATAACTCTGTGTAAGTAGTGGGTTGATGAAAAAAGGCTTAGAACATAAAAATATTGTATTAGTACATAGATTTCGAAAATGTAGAAACCAATCCTTAGTCTACCAGTATATATAAGATGCTCTGTGCCTTAGTCCCTACTTTGCAATGAGGGCTATCATTTTTGAGCTCACCAGATGGCGCCACTGTCGATTAAGGTCCTGTCAATAGTTCTATTTTATACTATAGAGTACCAATAACTTCATAAAAAGTTTATTTTATTACGTATAACAACATAGTGTAAACTTCAGGTTCATATTTTACAATATTCTCCCTAAAATTAGCAAGCATGAAACATTTAAAAATCATTTTACCTCCAAGTACTGACAATAAAGATTCTAAGTTGCTACTTAAAATCTTCAAGTCATAATTAATCAGGAATGGCTCAATCTAGACCACAATTGTGAATATTAGTAAAAATATGTGATAAAAAAGCACACAACACGTGAACTTTCTATGAAATCTAACATTTCGGTGGCCTCGCACTACACTAGCGCCTCTAGCGGCGAATTCATACGCGATAGCCCCCATTTCAGCCCACTGTGCGTCGCCGCCGCCCACCTTATCAGGCCCCCTAAAATGGCTGCTGCAGCAGAATCATATTACGAATCACGTTAAAAATTTAAATCTCTTAAAATGGACTTTGTATTCATAACCTTAATAAAAGACCATTTTAAGAATTTTAAATTTTTAACGTGATTCGTAATATTATGATTCTATTCGTGATTGTATTGACAACTTTGCTTACTTTACGTTTCAATAACCAACCATGCTGTTAACACCAAATCACCAAACCATAAAGATTTTGTTTAATCTGTTACTCAAAAGAATAACTATCACTTTTTTGGCTAAAAGGTCTCTGAAACCAGGCCATAAAACTATTTTTAAAAAAAACTCACTTTGACTGTGACATTTCGCTAACGCTAACAGTGTTGCCAGAAGGTTACATTTCTTACATTTTTCGTAACTTTGGACCCCCTCGCGTAACATGTAAGTAATTTTTAGTTTTTAGGGTATTATCGTAACTTTTCAGAACAACGAGATCTGTAATGCTTTTTTGCATTGAGGCGTTCTTGCCCTTTACTAACAGAGTACGTTTACGACCACTTGGTAGAACAGTACGTTATGAGGGTTCTATGTATCGAATATTATAGTAGTTACTTCAGTGTAAAACTAACAGATGCACAACCTCGTAGTTTTGGTTTAAACTAGAATAGAATAAGTTAGGTGCTAGACTAGATAGTAACAACAGAGAAGATTTTGACGAGCTAATGCGATCATATTGTAGGGAACAGCTGGCTTTTTTTCGCGATTTCGAGGTTGGTCCCAGAGTAAAAGTTGTTCATAATGATGAGTACAATGACCCCTTAAGAGATTTCGTGTATGAATAGATAGACCGTCACCATTACACATCATAGATTCCTTTACATTTCGCCATTTTACTGACATCAATTTGCCTCCGACCTCCGACCCCAAAAACAGGTAAATTAAAAAAAAATACAATAATGTAACTTTTACAGCAAAAATGTAACATTTTAGGAAACGAAACGTAACTTACGACTCAAGGGCCCTGGCAACACTGAACGCTAATGAAGTTTGACAAATTGACATTTATTACAAGCCAAGCCGAGGCGGTTGAAAAGTTTTCATAGCAAAATAAACAACAATGTTATTCTATTCTTTCTTTAAATCGCTTGTGGGGAAAGATGTCGTTGTTGAACTGAAGAACGACCTTAGTATATGCGGCACCTTGCATTCTGTTGACCAATATTTGAATATAAAGCTGTCGGAAATAAGCGTCATTGATGCGGATAAATATCCTCACATGTTATCGGTGAAAAACTGCTTTATCCGTGGTTCTGTGGTCCGCTACGTGCAGCTGCCGGCAGACGAGGTCGATACTCAATTATTGCAAGATGCAGCGCGAAAGGAGGCCACAGTTTCGACAAGATAATTTTTATAACCTCATTCGTTGGATGTTGTGTATTTTTGGACTATGAAGTGCGTGTACATACGTTAATTTAAGCTAAAGTTTCGCAATAAAGTCGTAATGTGAGCATTCGATTTTGTTTTTTTTTCATTTATTGAATGGTTTTCTAATGTGTTTGATATTTTAATTTTCCTCTCCAAATAACTTTGTGCTGAGCGTTGGGTCTTGGGTCAGGCAGTTTTCTTGGGTTTTTCCATTACGAATTTTCAGTATCAGTCCAGAACCTGATCTCTCTCCGGTTGTGTCAGATTTCCATCTCATTGGACTATGAGAGCAAAGGAACTAAGACACGTGTGTTTGGACACAGACTTGTGCAGTATATTATCTCTCGCACCAATCGGTAATCGCTGCTGAGATTGGCTGCTGTCACCAAAAAATGGCCATGACACATAGCTCTCATATACAATGTCTTCATAAGAACTTCAAATAAAATACCAGAACTTTTTGTCGTATGAGGACTATAGACCCAGTACATCAGCCAAAAATAATGTAATGTGACTCAGTACCCAGTTGCTGGATAGCAGTACATCATTCGCTTTTTTGTGACAATAATGACATCTCAAGTAACATGACAAGCTGTTTAAAAGCTGTATTTTAGTTTATATTTATACTTAACGCTGCTTATTGAGGTTCTATAAATGCTGTATAAGCGCTTATACAGCCCTTATAAGTGAAAAAAGGACCCACGTTATACAGCTTTTTGCGTTAGAAGAGCTGTATTGTAGCTGTAGAACCATTGCATAAGCTGTATAGGAGCTGTTATTTGGTATAAGGAGGAACCATTACACTCCAAATATTATCTTATAAAGATTAAAGTTTTAAATAGTAGTTTGAAGGTAATTACAAAATTATAAAAATAAACGAGAAACAATTTTTCGTACAAGTTGCATGGTAAATAAATGATGGTGGTGCATTGTTTATATTTCAAAGTGAAATCAAAAGTACAAGATAAATCTTGGAAATCAGATAGTGTTAATTGGTAAATCAATGTGCAAATCAAATTTTACTGTCAATATGTGGTTGGCTATTGACAATATATTCACGCGCCAGTAAAATTATCAAGGAAAAATAAAGACAATTACCAAATACGGGTAAGTAAGTGTTTGTTTTAAGGTTATAATATACATTGTAGTTGAAATAATAGACTTTAGGACACAGTGATCATTATTTTAGCTAATAATTATGAAACGACTCAAGCTATTATCAAATATTGGTTTAATTATATTTAAAAAAATTGTTTTCATTCGTTCTAAAATGAAGAAAATTTGTTTTACAGCTTAGACGATATTTGGAGGGTATTATAGTCTTTTTATCTATACTAGGTAGGATATGGATTCTATAATACAGCTTTTTGTATTTAAACAGCGTTATAAAAGAATTTTTTTTTAATTTAGGCTTTAATGAGGTTCTGCATTCATAACTTATAATTCTGTTTAGAGATGCGTGTAAAAATTGATTATCCCTTAGCAAGTTTTAGTTTTGATTTGATAGTCTTGATTTTGATAGTAAAACGAATGTTGTGAAAATAAAACAATTACCTACGTTTTATTTATTATTCAAATCAATTTTCGGTTATTAAATTTTATCATGGAACATAAACATTTTTTCATTTGTTTTTTGATTTAGACGCTCATCCACTGCAAATTAATTTCTTTAGACATATCGCGCCGATGCCTCGCTATTTTATCTCGCACTGCGCTGTGAACATGATGTTTTGTTTATTTGATAATTATGTTCCTCCGGGCAAGCACGCACCCATTTCGTGTTGTTTTTATCCTTTGCTGCGTTATCATAACTAAAAAAGTTAGCAGCTCATTATATATTAAGTAAACTTATTGTGAAGTGTCATTAATAGTTTGTTGTGTATATTGAACGTATTTTACTATATTTTTCAGGAAACTATGCCGTTTAAAATTATAAAAAATATAGAGAAAAGGCAAAAAACCTTATGTGAGAAACGAAAGGCGAGTTAAGATGGCCAAAAAAACGATTAGAAGTCAAGGATGAAGGCCTTCAGATAATAATTGGTCTACCTCAAAATCCTGTGTAAAATGGTCGTCATTATCGTCATACAAAAAAGCAATAAGAGAACTAGACCTCATGGTTCAATATAGCGACACTTATGACATTTTGAAAGTGAAGAAAGTAACTGTTGTTAGCAGTGAATGCCAGTGAAATCAAAATGAAGGGTGTAACATGACCCTTAACGAAACTGAAAGGCACTTGTTCTCCCCGTCATTGGAATCCGAAGCCAAATTACAAGCTTACCGACATACGGACAGAATTCATTGTTAGTTCTTAAGATATAAAAATTAAATTAGTATGAAACGGACACAAAGGTATATTTCAAACCCCTTTTGCATACAGTTTGAAAGAGAAATTAAATACATCATATCATCGAAACAATGTCTTTTATTTTGCCTTGTTGTTACATCCGTATACTTACTTACAATTAAAGACACAACATACAACTTTATGTAGAAATGTCTATATCAATCATTGCCATTATCATTACGTGGTTGTGTGCAGAGTCTGACCAAGTGGGCTACAAAAAAAAAACAAATTTGGGTCTTAAGGACAATCACAGCCAACGTTTAATTATCTGCAAGAACATTTATTGTTTTTGCCACATTACATTGATCGTCTAAAATTAATTTTAGATTATTTTCAATCTGATTTACATCAGTGTTTTCCTGGAGTCGTAAAGGGGTTTGAGCTTCAAACTCATTACTGTGGGGATCGACTGAAATTGTGGCCAACACCACAATGGATTCCAATTACAAACGGCTCAATATCAGGTCTTTAAAATTTAGTGCACAAAATTGGCTAATTAAAATAAACGTAAAAGTAATTTTATTTGTATCATCCAATTCACTTCTCCAATGATTTCTTTAAAGATTTTGCTAGGCCAGTATCCCAGTATTTACCTTATTCAATCGTTTTGATACGTATTTGTTTGATAGAACCTAAAACTGTTCTAGAGTCACATGGTAATATTCCGGGAAATCTGCTATTTACAATTGCGGCTTAATAGTTTTGAGCTATTTCAGATACATTTCTTTCTGTAGTCCATTTTTTTATTCGCTGACAAAACAACATATTTTTTGAAAATTCGTTATCATCTTTATTTGAAGTACTTAGGCTGCTGCACGAAGAAACGTCATCATCAAGTTCCAAAGGTTTAACCAAATCCACACATGCGACACCATTTATGTTTTTCCTACGGAACCATCGTTGGACATCGATTGTTTCTAGATGGCAGTGGCAATCGTGACGACTCCGTCAGTGAAGCAGGCTAAAGCTGTACTGTTGATAATTTATCCTTTTAGTTTCAAAGCACCCTTGTAGACAGAAGTTTTAAAACCACTGTATTCACAAGAGTGTCTAATTACGCTATAAGAATAAGTTTTATAAAGGAGTTTTCGTATACCATTGTACAGAACTAAGTATCGAGTGATGTCATAATAACACTTAGAGTAGTAGTAAGTATGTGATCACATGCAATATACAGCCTTTATACAGCGTTAACGATAAAACTAGCTTAAAGTGTCACAAAATACTTAAAGTTGTATAGTAGTGCTTTCATATTTTGTTATAACACCCTAAGCTGATCCGGATCCCTTAATACAGATCTTATACAACACAAGCTGTATAACATCTCAAAAATCCCTCTAATAACGACAAAAGCATATTTTGACACTCTTGTACGTCTTTAGAAGAACTTTAAGTTCTAAATGAGCTGGTGAATTGATGTTAAAAACGCTTGCGTGCTGCTTGGGATAACTCGCAAAATAAGAAATACAAAAATTAGACTAAAAATATTTCCACTACTTATATTTATAGCCAATTTTTTTTGGCTTAGAAAGCTTTTGTCGATAGACGTCAGCTTTATTTTACGTACTTATTTCGTTACCTAATTTAAAACTTAAATTCGACATTTTTTTTTAATTTAGCCTGTTCTGTCTCACTGCTAGGCAAGATGATGATGATGACATTTAACCGATTCCGACTGCATTCGATGGCTTTTTACGGTGGTCGACTGTCGAGAGCTTTATATTGGTTTTAGTTTTATTTATAGTTCATTCAGCAAGAGTACAAAATAATTAATTGTAACTCTAAAAAAATATTTGTTTGATAAGTGTCCTGCTTGAAACGGAACTCACACACAAAGCTTTCTTTTTTGAAGTTTTTTTGTTTTGCTACAGCAGCGCCATTTTTATTGCCACTTTTAATTATTTCTACCAAATTAGTACAAAATGTTTAAAAAGTTAAGAGTGAGCAGTTAATTTGATGTGAACTTATTTCGTTTGGAATACAAAAGTAAAGCATAGTGGTTACAGATATTACTTCAGAAATATATTTTTTTCAGGTTGTGAACAAATACAGTATCAATACGCATAATAAAACCGTTAATACTAACAATAAGGAAAATTTCATTCATATTTTTATATCAAAGAGGTTTGAATAACAAGCACGAGAGCAAACTTAGAAAAAGCATAGCACTGTTTGTGAAAAAAGTAGTGAAATATCACATATTAATAAACATACATATTAACACGGCGGTGGTGGTGGTTTAACGGTGTATAAGATCTATGTCAAACCTTAAAAGTACAGACAGCTGTGAACCTGTCATATTAACACGGCGGTGGTGGTGGTTTAACGGTGTATAAGATCTATGTCAAACCTTAAAAGTACAGACAGCTGTGAACCTGTGTTTCGGTCTCTGAGGATACTGACTTTTCCATGTCTGTATATATTGCAGGTGGCAATTTTTGTAAAAACTAATCAACTTATTTCCGTCACTGGTCAATATAAGAACACGCAATGGCCCCTTGAGATCCCAATACAAGAACTTACTACATTCTGGTAATTACAAAACAGCACTGTTAAGGAAAAGTATTATGACAAATGGGTCTGGTCATTTATAATAAAATACCTCATGGTTTTAAGGATTGTTCGGTAAACGTTTTTAAATCTAAGCTAACTGCACTACTTTTAGGCAAATGTTATTACTCGGTGAAAGACTTTTTAAATGATTTGAATTTATTTATATTATGATTGTTTTTAATTACAAATTTGACCATGTAAGACTTATTTCTGACTATAATATTATTTGACTTCACTTTAATTTCTGTTTTTGCGGTGAAAGACTTTTTAAATGATTTGAATTTATTTATATTATAATTATTACAAATTTGACTATGTAAGACTTATTTAAGTACCTGCCTATAATATTATTTGACTTCACTTTATTTTCTGTTTTGTTGACATTGTTTTGATTTTATTAATATTTTAATTTATGTAATAATTTGCACGCAGTAAGGTATATTGAATTGCTTTCTGTTTTGTTTTGTTGACATTGTTTTGATATTATTATTATTTTAATTTATGTAATCATTTGCATGCCGTAAGGTAGACTGTAGCCGATCTCATTAATTTAAGTACAACATTTTATACCTGTACCTACATTCAAAGCAAATAAAGATTTGATTGATTGAACACAATATTTGCTCGGGTATTCAGGGCAAAGTTGTCTGCTCATTCGTAATGTGAATAAATTACAGAGTACACTTAGCACGAAATGTCCATGCGGTCAACTGCTTTTCCGAATTCTTGGTGAGAAACCAAACAAGCATGATTATTGCAAATTCTGTGATTGTGAAGCTACTATTGAAGGCTTTATCAAATAGTAGAAATATTATCAAGAATCTGGCAACCCAAGTCTCATTTCATTCAACTTTTCTAAGCTTTTCGTTTCGCCCTTCGCGTTTGGTATTCGCCACTTTGCTCGCTGCATTTTGTAATACTCTCGTTATTATTTTTCAGTTCGTTGTATCAATAGAAAAAAAAATATTTTTCTCGTTGATTAACGTCGCGAGTGATGCCTAGCGCCCGTTTGTTTGTATCTCAGAAACAAGAATATACTTGTGATAATCTTGTGTTTTCTAACATGTGATTACAAATGTAAATAATTAATTAAAATTATCGCACAAAATGGACGTGAAAGGTTGTAATCGTGGGTGTAATGTGTGATTACTTTATTTGGGTTGTGTTCTTTAAGTTTTGTGAGTGTGAAAGCGTATCTTATTGAAGGATTTTGACGGTGTTTCGTCAGCCTTGCTAGCGGAGGATACAAGTAAGTTTTTGAGCTCAATGTTTACGTTCAACGGCTTGTTATAATCTTGTGGCAGCCTACATCTGTCTGCAATATGCCAAGTGACTCACTCGAGCCGCACTCGTGCAGTAGAAACGTTTTTTTGTTTATTTATGTGGGAGCCAATTTTGTTGCCATTCTCCTTCAATTACCGTCAATTAACACGATTCAGTGGCCGCAAATGCATTTACATCGTCTTATTTTACGGGTTATTTTTAACTGAAACGATGTTTTGTCTTTGAACTGTGAAGATGTGTTTATTTGTGTATGTAAATTGGCGATTTAAGCGTACTCAGCAGATTATTTGTAATGCTTTCATCGTTTTAAAATCGTCTATATAAAATAGGCATAACTCAGTAGACACTTGCATAAATTAAATACTTTTTAATTATTTCATATATAATATTATTATTCGAAAATAAAGTTCTTTCCTAAATCCTAACTGTCAATAGCTTTTTTTTTAGTTTATTCACACAATAATCAAAAAATGAATTTAAAAAAAAAATGATGAAGAAACGAAGTAAATTTTCATGTTAAAGCTCAAATCCTTGATAAAAATACTGAAAAAACATGTTAACACGTAAGTACACGTACGTACGTACACATAGTCTTTTATCCATTTCTTTAGGTGCATAGATATTAGAAATCACCCCATGGGAACATACTACAGCTAAATTGGGATGAAAAGACTTGAGTTAGGATGTTTTCTAACTCAGGTCTTTTCATCCCAATAGAATGCCCCTGTGGGACCTGATCTACATTTGTGCAAAGCCGTGGACAAAACCAACTAATTTATCATTTGATCAGTTGTATGTCCTAAGCTGAAAATATCTTCCATCATGTTTCACAACTTTTTCAAAGAAGTTGCAACTGGTTTTGATCACACCAAGATCTTATCTGTTCCATAAGAAAATATTTCATGCAACCAAGTAGGTATGTAATGATGTCCATCTTTATATTTTACAACCAATTATGTGGCTTATTAAATTAATAATGTTTCCAATTAGCCATGTATGTGTATGACTGTCATTAAATTGTCCTTTAACATGCAGTGAACAAACTGCAAAATATTCTGTTACAAATCAGATTTTTATTAAGAAATGTGACATAGTACGTGTTATTTTACTTTACGCTCATTAATATTTTAATGAGCGTCCCAAAAACTACTCCCATATTTTACCAGGTTTGTTTAAACTTAAACTGTCACTTCTGTGATTGTTCGCTATTTTGAGCTCCCAATATTTTGAAGCTGTTGCAAGCGCCGTGATCGCGGGTTGACTGGAGAATGCAGGTGGATGGAAAATAAAATGACGAACAATCATGGAATATATCCCGTAAGTGACAGTACAAGTTTAATGAAATTGATGAATGAAATTTGGTATACAGATAGTTTATAACCTGGGGGCCTAAAATGGAAGCTTTATCAGAATCGTAATATGAATCACGTTAAAAAATTAAAATTCTTAAAATGGTCTTTATGGTTATAAACACAAAGTCCATTTTAAGAGTTTTAAATTTTTAACGTGATTCGTGTTATGATTCTGATAATGCAGCCATTTTAGGCCCCCTGGATATTTTTTCTCCCAGTAATACAATCCCGTGAGACATTAATTACTGAACTCCACATGGGCGAAACCGCAGACATAATGTATTGTATAGCTATTAAATTGTAAATCCATAATTAGCTGTAGGATTAGTTTAAGTTTAAGATAAAATTTTAAAGAGCTGTGGATTTTGTGAATAATAAATAAATAAACTAGTCTTATATAGTTTTCATGTTCACAAAGTGATCTCAGCCTAATTAAAAATAATTTAATTCTTAGACACTTTATTTTGAAAACCATCTTCCATACTTTTTTTTTTTTCTCAACACCGAATGTTATTTTATTTTCTCATAAACTGCACAATCTTACTTTTATTCAAGCTCTTCATACAATAGGAAAAATATGAATATTCATACAACTCATTGGAGCTAACTTTTTCTCTTATTTCATCTTCACTGTCATATATCAAAACTGTTGCTTAACAAAGTAACAGTTAATTATTCAAACTAAGATTACATCTAACCAGTGAAAGTGTTTACAAACTAAATAAGATAACCTCAGCCGTAACAAAATGCTTTGGTAAAAGTTCAAAGATAATTTTTGGGGACAAAGTATCATGCATGTTTTCTTCTCGCGTAGGCAAAGGTGAACAGTACACCTGCTTATGTCCAGGGGCCTTAGTCTGCTATTGCAATAGTGTCAGAATGGTCTATCATTGATTTAATAAGGCCCCGCGCAGACGAATTACCCTTTGTACGCACGTCAAACGAGTTTCGAACGCGCTTCAATACGCCGTGGCTTAGGAGTCTTATTAAATCAATGATAGACCATTCTGACACTATTGCAATAGCAGACTAAGGCCCCAGTTTTGTTTTGAAAATGTGTAATGTAATGGAAAACCAGCGATCCATTGACGTGACGTCGATAGTCGCGCGTCAACATAGTGGACTTGCGGTGGTCTGACAGAAGATGCATCGATCGGATCCGGATTGTATCGTCGTTACTACGATCGACCTTTTGACGCTTCATTGGTTATGTCAGTTGTGTGTGTAAGGTTGGATGTTCTACTATTGTTTTGGTGTTACACGACCGACGATACGCGACGCATCTTTCATCAGATGTGCAACCACCCTTATTTGGTTGGAGTGTAGCCTTAGGGGCGCGGGACTTAGAAATTTCTTCGAATTTTTTTTTTTTTTTCAAATTGGTACCATACGCTTGTAGGCACCATGAGCCGTGCAGGAAACAAAAAAAAAAAGGCAAAAAAAATTTTTGGGACTTTCTAGGTATTTTTTCCATAGTGCCCCTAAGACGACACTGACCGAAATTTTCTAAGTCCCAAAAATTTTTTTAACCAAAAATATTTTTTTTTCGTTTTCTTTGCTTCTCATAGCGCCCCTAAGGATATACTCCAACTCCTAAAAATCCGCCCTTAAGGCTACCCACTGACCCCTTATTTTGTTGGTCTCTTGTTTTTACTTCAAGAGAGTGACTACACTCTAATCGAAGCGGAATTAGCTTGGGCTGATCAAACAGAGATTTTTATTCCATACAATAAAAGCGAATAGTCCGACCTTGTGTTCAAACCGAATCGAGGCGAATGACGTATTTTTCGCTTTAATGTGGTCCCTAATAAGAAAATAACATGTCATGATCATGTAAATGAAGCTAGTAGCTATATAATAATAGATGCTCTGGTCGATCTTCAGGCTAAGCCGCGCTTACCTAGGTTGTTCCGTGGATGAGTGACCACCCATTACATACCGACTTTCCTCCGTGCCTCGGAAAGCACGTTAAGCCGTTGGTACCGGCTGTCATGTCCTAACTGGGTCGTGGAGGTCAGAGGCAGTCGCTCCATGTAAAATACTGGTATTCAGTTGCGTCCGGTGAGACTGGAAGCTGACCCCAACATACCATAGTTAGGACAAGGCTAGGCAGATGGATCATGTAAATGAATAGTTGACTATCATTGTAAACAATTAACAAACATGCAAACAAGCAGTTTATACGAGCTCGTTAATACTAGCCGTAACGATGATTACTCTTTCTGGTGGTAATTATAATATTTGTATTGATAATACTTAATGTGATGGTCATTAGGCGGCTATTTGTACGTGACCTCCACCATGCGCTGGGGAGAATAAATCCAAAGATTCGACAGGGCAGAGCAGTGAAAGAAAGCGTAATCGTAAAGTATAGAAAAATTTCTCCCAAAAAATCTTATGACATTGGATATCCAGTAACCTGCACTGGTACTGGTGGTGGATTTCACCCCACTCACTCTCACTTAAAACACGTAATAAACCAAAGTTACACTGTCAGTTATGTATTATGTTCTGTGATTTTCAATGCGGGCTATCGCGTTTGAATTCGCCGCTAGAGGCGCTAGTGTAGCGCGAGGTCACCGAATTGTCAGGTCATAGTGTTCGCACATTGCGTGCTTTTTATCACGTGTTTTTGTATAGATTCTTTTTTAACAATTGTTTGTGAATGTGTGAACATTATAGGCTTTTGATAACTTTTTATCTTGTTTTACATTTTTTGTGTAGTATGCAACGACCTATTGTCGGGCCTACGCTGTCCCCCCATACTTAAGTACTAATGCTGTAACATAACATTGTAACACCAAATGATTTGAAAAGAGTAACCATGGAGTTTCTTGCCGGTTCTTCTCCATAGGAAACGACCAACCCGAACCGTGCACCTTTTTGTCGATGTTTTATAAGTGCCCATCTAGGCCTATGTGAAATAAAAATATTTTGATTTTTACTAATATTCATGATTGTGGTCTAGATTGAGCCATTCCTGATTAATTATGACTTCATGGTTTTAAGTAGCAACTTAGGATTGTATCTAATATTTGGAGGTAAAATTATTTTTAAATTTTTCTTGCTAATTTTAGGTTTGTTGCTTGCTAATTTTAGGGAGAATATTGTAAACATGTATCTGAAGTTTACACTATGTTGTTATACGTAATAAAATAAACTTTTAATAAATAGTATAAAATAGAATTATTGAGATGACCTTATTCGACAGTGGCACTGTCCGGGGAGCTCAAAAACGATAGCCCTCATTATTCTAAGCTTCCGATATTTCGACGTGACGTGTTTTGCCGTGACTTTGTATAGAGATCCAGTGCGCGTAGCAAAAGACTACGAAAGAGGGTAGACAGATTTGTCTGCTCTTAACAATTTATTTACCATCCACCCGCATTCTCCAGTCATCCCGCGATCATGGCGCTTGCAACAGCCTCGAAATATATGGGGAGCTCAGAATAATTGAAAATCATGGAAGATATCCCGTAAGTGACAGTGTATAAACCGTAAAAGCTTAAAGCGTAACAAACCAAACGTATTAAACGTCAAAAGTTACTGAAAGACACTCCTCAAATCGCATTCTGCAAAGCGAGTTGAATCCAGTCAGTCAGTTCAGTCTCTATGCATCATTTCCTAGTCTGTGATGAAGAAGTCGCCAGGAACACACCTCACTGCTTAGTTTTCGTAGTTCACAAAACGAGAGTGGCACATTAAACACCCACACTTCCCGAAGGGATCAATCAACCTTCGTGGTGTGGTCCCAAGAGAACATTTAAGCCGAAACTTACAAAGGTCAAGTGGCGCTTTGACACCGATTACTAGGCAGCTTTCGTCATTAACTATTCTCTAACGTGGGGCGTCCATTTGCGTGGTGGCCGCTCTGCTTTGTTTTACTGTACCCAGGAGACGATGTGACCTAGACCTTAGACAGTCGCACTAAGTCACCTAATAGCTTATTCCTAATTAGGGGGTTGACTTCTAGTCTTGCCAGACGCGGCTGTGAATGTTTTACACGACTTTCTGACGTCCACAAACTTTTGATTAAATACTAGCTTATGCCCGCGGCCTCGCCCGCGTGGTGTTCGGAAATTCTCCCATGAGATAGTACGACCTAAATAAAAATATCTTATGTATTCATCCCGATTATAAACTATCCATGTACCAAATTTCATTTCCGAACTCTTTGAGCAGTTGATACGTGAAAGAGTATTTAACATAAATCCATCCATCCTCAAAAACTTTCGCCTTTTATAATAGTCGAAAGATAAGATCTCTGCCCCGATTACTAGAAAATACTGAGTCACGGGTGTCATAGGCCCTCGTGTAGGCTATTTTAATGAACCCCTTTATGTCCAGCTAGAGCCAGCAGGCGGCGTCGCCCACAACCCGTATCGCCTGTCGGAAATGTAGACTCGGAAAGCTTCCGCCAAGTTTCCAACTGCACCGAGCTCCGCAGTTGCTCGCGTGATAAGGTCAACGTTTAGTTATGAGCACTGCGTGGAATCAACATTGCCTCAACTCGAGCATTTCTTTGAAAGTTTTAAAGCAATCGTAACAGCAAAACCTCGTATCGGAATCGGCTAGTAAAAATGAGCTGGGATGATGCCGAGCCGGTGCAGTGCTCAACTGCTCAAAACTGTACTATGAGTTTTAAGTGAACCCGATTTTATGTGCTGGGCACAGGAAATCTGCATCTCTAGTTCTGTACCACATACAAAGTATATATCGTTAGATAACCGTGTTACTAGGTAATTCAAACAATACAGCATCATCATTCATCATTATTTCAACCGAAAGACGTCCACTGCTGGACATAAGCCTCCCCCAAGTGTCGCCGCACTGACCGGTCCCGTGCGACTCGCATCCAGCGGATCCCCGCAACCTTCAATAGGTCATCGGTCCACCTAGTGGAAGGCCTTCCAACGCAACGTCTTCCGGTTCGCGGTCGCCACTCCAGAACTTTTCGGCCCCATCGGCCATCCGTTCTGCGAGCAATGTGCCCTGCCCACTGCCACTTCAGTACAACAACACAACAAACAACAACAACATTGTAATGTTGGTGTAACAATACAACATAATTAGCTTATAATGTCTCACTGCTGGCACACAGGCCTTCTCTTTGTGAGAAGAAAGATGTCTTACCCTATTTACAGTCGCAAACGCTCTACAAAGCCCCCATTATAATATGTTTACGTATGCTCCATCCGTTATCAGTTTATCACTTAACACTTCCTAGTACGAAGAATTGGTGGTAATGACCCCTTATCACACGTCGCCGTGACTCGAGTTTATCAGTCGCGATATATCGTAAAATATTTCGATCGATTACGAGGAATACAGACCTTGACGATGTTTGTGGATATTTGAAGATGTATCGAGGACAGCATCCCCTTGACGATGTTGATGGATATTTGAAGATATGTATCGAGAACAGCATCCCACTATCCAATTTACCAACTAACCAGCGCTGCGGTATTTGTTTTTCATATATCGCAGCATCATGCTGAGATAGGAGCCTATTTGGCCTCGCACAGGTCTTTTTATTATTTAGTTTTAGATTCTTTTTTTTTATTGTTATTGTTGTTGTTCCTGTGCTTGTCCCAAATAAATATTTTTCTTTCTTTCTTTCAATTTATTTTGTGTGGGTGCAACATGTCTTCTTCCTTACTTTTGTTTTAGTCGTCATTTCATCTCAATAGTTACCAATATCTAGGCATATCGTGGCAAAATAATAACAGCAGCTCGATTCGATCTTTAGGTTAAGCCGTCCTTGCCTAGGTTGGTCTGTGGATGGGTGACCGCCCATTACATACCGAGTTTCCCCCGTGCCTCGGAAAGCACTTTAAGCCGTTGGTCCCGGCTGTCATCTGTAGATCTTTGTCAGTCGTTATAGGTAGTCAGTGGCCCAAAAAATCTTTAAACCAGTCTTACCAAGGGGTATCGTATTGCCCAGTACTAACTGGGTTGTGGAGGTCAGATAGGCAGTCGCTCCATGTAAAATACTGGTATTCAGCTGCATCTGGTTAGACAGCAAGCCGACCCTAACATAGTTGGGAAAAGGCTAGGCAGATGATGATCATATTTTACTCACTTCTTCCATCGTTTCTTTGGTCTTCCCATGCTCTTATAGCCCCCAAATTCACACTCAAAACTTTCCCCATCATTTTTCCTCGTTTCTCATTTCGAGAACACCATATGACTTCTAAAAAAAAAATTCTTAAAATTTTTTTTGAACCTCGAATTTCTTACAACAAGAGTTACTGGTATGTGAAGATCCTGATCTTCGGGTCTAAAATGGCCGCTTTATCAGAATCATAATACGAATCACGTTAAAAATTTAAAACTCTTAAAATTGACTTTTTGGTCATAACCATAAAGACCATTTTAAGAAGTTTAAATTTTTAACGTGATCCATATTATGATTAAAAAGCAGCCATTTTAGGCCCCTCAGGATGTAAAATTGTAAAATTTTGCTAATACCCTGCAACCGCTTAGACTGAAGGTCTATCAGTTCATCATCTTCCTGGCTTTGTCCCATTCTAGGTACTTGGGGTCGGTCAGACGTCACTGCATCATTTACTCTTTTAAACGGCTAAATGTTGATGAACATAAAAATGGACGGCAGAACTTTTATTCTTCATGAAATAAGGCCAAAATTGAAGGCACCTAAGGTACCCGTTCCACGCAAATGATAAGAATAAAAATAAATTGTTGTAACTGGTTCAGTAGTTTAATTGATAAGGATGAATAAAATTATCTTAAAAAACTGTAAACATTTGAGTTTCATGTTACCTAGTTTATTTTTCGGTTTTGCTTGCTATGTCTGGCAATTCTAGATCAGAAACATTACTGTCTTATTGCAATTGCAGTAGCTTTGTGTTTAAAATATTAATTGGTGCTTATTGGTTACGACGTAAGAGCGAGGCCACACGATGCGCCACCGCACCGTAATTAAGGCGGGCTATAGGGTGCCACATGGACGGTGCGGCACCGCAGTAGAACGCTGTTTACCGCGGTACGGCGTTCGATACAATACTGCGGTGGCGGCACGATGCACTCCGGCGCCGCAGCGCATCACCCCTCCCCGCCTCGTCTCTCAGGTCACAAGCACGGCGCGCCTACGGTGCGACGCCGCACGGCGGCCCAACGCATTGTGTGACATGGCATAGTGATTTGTATTTAAGATGACGTTGCGGCACCGCACCGTTAACGCATCGTGTGGCCTCAGTCAGCCTCACTATGTGAAGACGTTTGCAAGTTGCGTTTGCGTTTTCAAGTTAGCGTGTAAAAATGACCTATGTTTCTTTCCAGAACGGAATCACCTCGATAATCCATTAAAAAACTCAAGATTATAAAACCGCTTAGGGTAAAGAGCTCTTTTGTACAAGAAATTATATTCTATCTATTTACTAGCCAAAACTGTAGTCGAAAAAATGGTTAAAACTTCACCTTTAAAGCATGAGAACACACAGACGGATCGTCGGTGACACTACCGTCAATAAATGTGTTTTAAAAATAAACAGCTAAAAATATGCGGTCAGTTTATCTGAGTGTAAACATCTACTTGTGAATATGGCTTGCGTTGATTTTGTCCCGTAAATAGTGAGCTTCGGAGTTTTCCTTCAGTATAGCGTGTTCAGTTAAGTTGATTCCTTCAATGTGGTCTGCGAAATACACTTAGGAAGTGTATAATTTGATCAGCAAAGTCGACCCCACGCAATTGCTATGTATCTTTTTAGGCTTTTTATCGGATCTTGCTGAACGGCAAACTAGGTTCGGTTTCTACCTTCGCTGAATCGTGTTATATTCGGCTCAGCAAAATTCGAGATTAGGCGAGCGGTTTTTATACCCAAACGAATTCTAAGAACATTTATATTCGATTTTGGCGCCCGGCTGCACTGTACGGAATCATGCCGACCGTAAACATGTTCAGGAACACACTTTAATTTTTTAATACTGCAGTAAAATTCATCTAATTCTAATTTCGTAGGTCACCTTTAAGGACTCCCTCATTCTAAAGGACTTCAACCAACAACTGAAAGACACTACCACCACATTCTTGGCCCACATTTTGTATCAAGCTTGTCTCCTAGTGCATCAAAGGCCCGTCTCAAAGCTTCACGGCCTGCTCTCTCTAACAACTAGGAGGCCTGATACCCCACTGGGTATCAGACACTCCACTGAGTGTACATGGACGATGTAAAGCTGAGTCTATGCTAGGCGAGCCGAACACGATCGGAGCACGAATTCGCTTAGCGTAGACGGACTTAGAAGCCTCGACCGAGCACTCCCGCCAAGGGAATTTGTGCTCCGCTTGTGCTCTGCTCGTGTTCGTCTCGCCTAGCATAGACGTAGCTTAATGCTTTACTGCTTTTTCCAGAGACTAAAGCTGCGGCTATGCTAGGCGAGCCGAACACGAGCGGAGCACAAATTCCCTTGGCGGGGTACTCGGTCCAGGCTTCCAAGTCCGTCTACGCTAAACGAATTCGTGCTCCGTTCGTGTTCGGTTTGCCTAACGTAGACGCAGCTTTAAAGCAGTTTTTACGAACATTTGTCGATAGAAACTAAATAGATATTAATTTAGGTGTTAGTGAAAACGAGCATGTCACTACAATATTTAGAACTAGCTGTTGCCCGCGGCTTCGCTCGCGTTTTGGTCGGAATTATCCCACGGGCACGTTGTAAATACCTATGGCACTCGGGGATAATGTAGCTGCCTAGTAATGAAAGAATTTTCAAAATCGGTTCAGTAGATCCAGAGATTACCCCCTACATACAAACTTACAAATGTTACCTCTTTATAATATTATAGTATAGTATTGTATTGTTGAGGGCTCCCTTTTCCGCATTTAGACTCAAAGGCGGTCCATTATGCGTGGTATAGTATTAGTAAAGATATTATAGAAGTATAGATAGAATGCCTAAAAGCGCTCTCGCAAACAGTTGGTCAAAAACTTGATGATTTCTGTAGTCGTGTATCAGTAATGTGGTCGCATTTATATGATACATCATGTGCGGGTGACGAGCACAGTGCCTTGAAGCGTACAACACGTACTAAGAGGACGTGACTTACGAGGTATGGCAGTTGTTATAGGCTACCACATAACACCAGGTTCCAACTATGAATGTGAATGGTTTAAGAGTGGGGGAAGCTGGAAGACCAAAGAAACGATGGGTGGATTGTGTGAAAGATTACAACCCTAGAATGGGCCACCCGGTTTCTATTTTGCTTCTGAATGCTGAGTAGGTCCAGATAGTCACTTACGTTCGATAAAGAATTGTTGAAATAATATCGGACTACAAATACAGGACTGGATGTATTCGTATCCATGCGTTTATTTATTTTGTCAAAATGTCAGCATAAAGGATGACATTTTTGCTTACCCCATCGAGTTAGTCTTTCAAATGGGGTGGCCCCTTCGCCCGGCTACTGACGTGGAAACAGCACGCTCGGCATTTTGATCTGCCCACCCTAGGCTAAGCCATTATAGGCTATATCGCGTTAATGTTGTTTTACAATGACATTATGTTCCATTTATTAATGTGGGCTTTCCCGAGCTGGTTACAATGATACATGATGTTTTCTGGTCGATGATTTACATCTTTGTTGCAACAAAATATGAACGACGGATTCTCTTACCCGACCTTCTGAATTTTTAGCGCGCAATAGAAAATCTTCGGGTGTGTGCGAGCTCGTCATGTCCGTAAGGACTGAGGAGCCACTTTTCGTATCCTTAGTAATAAGTTTAAAAATTGTACACTAAGATTTTCGAAGGCTAACATCGATACATTCCAGTACAAGTGACGTCTTCTGAATGAACATAAATTGGGTTCAAATGGAATCAAGCTTCTCGTTAGGGACATCGTTTAGCGAAGCGAATTTTGTTTAGCCGTTGTAAAACACGAAAAAGGTATATTAGCTCTTAGATTACGTAAAAAGCAGCGTCGAGGTCACGATCAGGCTTAGTGTTATTGGTGTTTTCCATAAAGCCGAACCCTGAATCAGTATCTGGTTTCTGGCAAGAATCTCGCCTCTTGTAACACGGGACTAACACATAACTGGTAAAATGTAGTACCTACGGCGACGATAGCACAACGGTTAGGGCGTCAGTCTGGCAACTCGCGACTAGTGAGTTCGCACCCCAAATATTATATAAACTACTACATCATACTTAGGGTTCCCAGATGTATTAAACAGTTTCCGGAGCAAATTCCGGTCATTTGAAAAAAATTCTGGAAAATGAATTTATTTCCTTCAAATTGTGATGTGTAATTTAATACAGCGCTTTTTTTTGCAAATTTTGAGTACGATACTTTTTATTCTGCTACTACGTACGCTCCCGTGGGTTGATTTACTAATTCCAGGCGGGCGAAGCCGGATAAGCTAGGTCCTACATAAACTGACGCCCTTTTTCAATAGAGGTTGGCGGAACTTACCTTTTAACCAGAAAAAGATGACACTGATGCGCGATGATGCTTTTTTTTTGAGATGTGTGGTGTGCATAGCAACGTTGCATAGCACATATCTGGTGGAAAGGCACCCTTACTCCTTTAGCTACGTTCATGTAAATCCATCATTTCAACATGACTAAAGCATCTAAGCATACGTATGTTACATATATTATGTTTACAAATACACAAGTGTCCCTAGCACAATCATAACAGAGTTGCCGTCGTTGCTGATTGCATTATATTATAACAAGATGTTATGAAGTCAGCATGTAAGAGCGCCTTTGTTCAGTAATTATTACAATTTGCACGGAATTGTAAGTAGCTGACTCATGTTATCAATGATTGAATTACTTAATTGAAAATAACAGAAATATCAGGAGTAATATTCATAAAATTACCACAAACCCCAGACACTATTTTCATTAAATTAATTATACAATTTTAGATTAAAATATGCCGTAAACATTTTTCAACAATTTATGAAAAATACAAAAAGGATTTTTGACAGCGGTGGGATTCGAACCCACGCCCTTTCGGACTGGTGCCTAAAACCAGCGCCTTAGACCGCTCGGCCACGCTGCCTTACAGCGGGGAGGCTGAAATAAGCCTTCACATGTGAAAACTGAAACCTCTGAAACTGAAATATCTTTTACAAACTAGGTATTTACTGTCGTATGAAAAGAGATGACTAATAAGAAAAAATGCTTGTTTTATTTATTGTTATTTAAATTTTCATATACTTATGACCTTGGTTTTTAGCAATGTAGCATTGACACTACCGTGTTTTATTTATCTGTGGGGTCAATAATCTACTTGAATTGTAGGTCATCAAGGCCTTTCGTTTCTACTAAAATGTGGCCTAGTACGTATGTTAAGAGTCAACGTAGGTATTCCTTGAGGGACATACTTTCAGTTAAAGCATGAATGATAGTGCCATTGTTTGTTCTAGACAGAATCATAGAACCCATAAACATTCTGATATTTCAAACTTCATATGTAAAAAAAAAATGTAATTTAAAACTGTTTCGTCATTTTGGCCTTAATTTTCTTCCAGTTTCACCATAATACAATGATTTGGCGTAAAAATACTAAACACTTAAAGTAATACTCGTAAAATAACCACATTTAATAACTAATAAACAAAAGTCAGAGCCTCGATTTGTGCCCGGTTGATAGCGGAAGGCTCTCCCCCCCTTTTGCATAAAAAATAAACATAACTGCCGAAATGTGGGTGTACTACAAGCTCAGGCTATCGCTTTGCATCCGGGTAAAATTGAAGGAGGTATATACAATTGGTGGAGGTAAAAAGGGCAGGATTTTTTTTTCTTCAATTTTTTTACGGAGGTTGGTAACCGTAAACCACCCCCTAGTTTCCATCCTGCCTATCCCTCCGGGGATTACATGCGTGATATTAAGGTATCCACTTAGCTCGCTAAAGCAGAAATAAATCTACCTATCACTCAAATAAATGTACTTATGGGCTTTCCAAATTCAGCTTTCCCATTTCATAAATTTTACTTAAGTGGGGAGGCGGGGGGTAAAATGACGAATTCATAATCGAATCCCAGTATTCTTGACGCTAAGTAATTGTTCACGACGCAGAAATATTAAATTTTAATGCTATAATTCATACCGAGAGGGTGAACAGACATGGATATCAAATCACTGGATGTGGTTACTAAATATTTGTTTTACTAAGTTACTAATACTCTGCGAGAACCTGGTTTTTGAGATTTACTTAGGTTTTTTCGTACTCCAAAGGATAAAAAAGGGACCCCATTACTAAACCAATGTCTTCTGTCAGTCAGTAATAAAAACGCCCAAACGGGGTACTGTCATGAGCACAAATATGTGTACGCTAAGCAAAATTCAAAAGCGATTTTCAGGTGAAATATCGATTTCAGCTTTCAGATAGATAGGCCTAATTCAAAACAGAACAAAGTTCAATCGATACAGTAGGACAAAAATCACTCAATCAGTGAATCATCCTATTAGTCCTCGTGAGGCAACCCAATCAATAATAGTCACCCTAACGGCGTATCGCATCTAGACACCCTACATCTGAGCCGGGGGTAGGGCTTCATTCACCGGGTCGTCGACATGGCAGTCTGCCCTAGGGGAGCGCCCCTGGCGTGCCAATCAATACGCATGACGTAACCGTCTGCTAGGGGTGGTGCCGCAGTTCAAGGTTAGTTTTAAATATTTTTTTCATGACGAGTCTCTTTCGAATTAGGATTACAAAAAACGCCCTTACGGCTACGTAATAAAAGCGCTCAAATTGAATCGGTAAGCTAGCCTTCGTTCGCACTGCTGATTTCTTAACGCGACTATTTTTCCCGACTGCCAAAGAAAAATTTATTATAAATGTATTAAAATTAAATAATCTAGACTAAAATCATTCTATCCAATATGGGTCCCGACTAATGTAGTGACCTTATTAGAATTTATTTTTATTTTATGTGTGTAGTCACTATCACTACATAGTATAAAACAAAGTCGCTTTCTCTGTCCCTATGTCCCTTTGTATGCTTAAATCTTTGAAACTACGCAACGGATTTTGATGCGGTTTTTTTTAATAGATAGAGTGATTCAAGAGGAAGGTTTATAATATGTATAACATTGCACCCGTGCGAAGCCGGGGCGGGTCGCTAGTGATAAATAAATTAATGTAATGTTGTAGCAATTAAATTGCTTGATACACTTCTGGACTGAACTTGTTTTTTTTTTTCAGTTTTTATTTAAAGTTACCTTTTTTTTTTCAACTCTCCATTTGAAGCCCAACGTTGAAACTCTAACACTGTCCATTTGTCTAGGCATTCAATTAGGTTCTACCTATTGTTAGTGAAAACGAACATATGCCCATAATGTTGCGTCATTCATAAGACAGCTGTTGAAGCGGGTCATAGTGAATACCTAATTGTTTCTTGTCTCGAGTCTAAACGACTATAACAAGGACTTACTTCATTGGACTCATCAGGAACACAACTCGATTGTTATCAGCTGATGTAGGAACTTACTCCGCTAGATCTTGAGTGATTGTAACTACAGACGAGAGTACTGCGATCCGGGGGTCTATTGGCTTAGCCATGTGCAAACTTAATTGAGAGCGAAAAACGGTTTTCTGGTAATTCAAATAAGGGTTAGAGGATCACAGCGTGTGCCGAGCGCATTGTCGATGCTGCCGCGTGCTTATTATTATTTATTTATTTTTATTAATGACATGTTTACAAAAAAAACTATGCCACACAAAACCGTTTTCACGGTTAGTCTGAGGGAACGGAACAAACAGTACTAAAAAATAGGTTTACTAGTGCGGACAATTTGCACTTACTCGTATTGGGCTTATAAAGCAAATTAATAGTAAAAGACAGCTCACAAAGTCTTGAGATAGTACAGCTTAAGTAATTTGGCAAATTTACCTTTTATTTTCTGGCTTCTAATATCAGCAGGCAATCGGTTGAGAAGGTACGGTACTCTTTTATCAAGCGTTCGGTCGCCAAAATAATTCCTTACTCTGGGTACATCAAATTTTCCTGCTTATCTCGCTATGTTTCTCATTTTTAGGTTTACTTACCTCAATCGGCAAAACGGAAACCTTATAGGATCACTTTGTTGTCCGTTTGTCTGTCTGTCAAGACCCTTTTTCTCAGGAATGCGTAGCGGTATCAAGCTGAAATTAATACCAAATACTCGGGTCTGCTACCCCTTGGAGCTATGAAAAAATTGAATCAACGCGATCAAAAGATATGACTGTTTATGTCGTACATTATGCGATTTCACAAGGGAATCAAAACCTACACAGTTGACGCCAATTAAGGTGGATGCGCAAGGGTAGCCCGCGAAATTTAAATTTTCTTACGTTTATTGCAATTTGCAGGTCAGTGTCCGGTTGTATGTTGATGAAAATATGAATCGCGCCAGTAACACGTATGGAGTTACAGAAATATAATCATTCAAATCATCAATACAACCCTCCAAGTTCATATAATCTCAAAGAGTGACTTTTTCATGAAATAGCTATTGAATGTGATTATATGAACTTGGAGAGCTGTATTTATGATTTGAATTATTATAATTCTGTAACTCCATACGTGTTACTGGCGCGATTCATATTTTCATCAACATACAACTTGACACTGACCTGCAAATTGCAATAAACGTAAGAAAATTTAAATTTCGCGGGCTACCCTTGCGCTTCCACCTTAAGATATTTTCTTTTTAGATAATTGTACGGAACACTTCGTGCGCGAATCCGACTCACACTTGGCCGGTTTTTATTTTATTTAGCAAATGACGGTTCTTGGCTTGACAGAAAAGTAGTAAGAGCATGGAAAATTGCGATTCCGTGCTGATAGATGTAGCTCAACCCTAAAATGCTGAAAAATAAACACTCTGTTTGGAGTCTGAATTCGAAAAACCAAGTTATGAATCAGCATGGAAAACAGCATGGAGCATGGGAATAATTCATCATCATTTCAGCGGAAAGACGTCCACTGCTGGCGTCCCCCAAGTGTCGCCACACTGACCGGTCCCGTGCGACTCGCATTCAGCGGATCCCCGCAACCTTCACCAGGTCATCGGTCCACCTAGTGGGAGGCCTTCCAACGCAACGTCTTCCGGTTAGCGGTCGCCACTCCAGAACATTTCGGCCCCATCGGCCATCTGTTCTGCAAGCAATGTGCCCTGCCCACTGCCACTTCAGTTTGGCAATTCTTCGGGCTACGTCGGTAACCTTTCCGAATAATTATTATCAAAGAATATAATTGTCTATTTCGAACCCTGCTTTAAACCCAAAGACCAAGTCAAAGCTATGTAGATCACTATCACTACATAGTATAAAACAAAGTCGCTTCCCACTGTCTGTCCCTATGTATGCTTAGGTCTTTAAAACTATGCCACGGATTTTGATGCGGTTTTTTTGAATAGATAGAGTGATTCAAGAGGAAGGTTTATATGTACAACATTGCACCCGTGCGAAGCAGGGGCGGGTCGCTAGTATAATATAAAATTGATAAGATGGACTTGAGTCTCGGCTTCTGACGTCACGAACGTACGTAGAGGGTCGAGTCTAGACTAATGGCGTCTAGAAGAGGTCTAGAACGTGACCCGGGGATTGATACTGAATGATAAGTGATAACAAGAGGGTAATGACCTCTGTCTTAGCGGCAACTATGTGTATTGTGTGGCAAGCGTTTGTCCGCAGCCTCGACCACGTGGAGGAAAATTGTATCTTATTTTCTGAAATCCTGATCATGTTCACTTTTCGCACTCCTCGCGGGTGAAGTCGCGTGCAAAAACTTGCATAATACATATAAAAGTGATGTGTACTGGATATGACTAGACTTTCACGTAATATGCGAACGGGTGGATTACCAAATAGCTTAGCCGTCTATTTTTAAAGAGTTCCATAGTATATCTCCGAAGATCAGCATCAGATCTTCAACATATTGAAATGGGACCACCTCAGAAGTATAATCTTTCAACTAAAAAAAGGAATTTTGAGAATTGCGAACATATAACCTCCTCCTTTTTTGAAGTCGGTTAAAAACGAGGGGAGTGAATTTGAATGCCACAAGTGTGTGTAAAGTTTATTGGGATTTCCCAACTGGAAAATCCCAATAAACTTTATTTTTGGGAAATAAAGATATTTGTTATTATGAATTTAAAAAAAAGTTGTGAATATGTTGGAAGTTTGACCCCAAATATCTCCGTAACTAGAAGGTTCCCAGGTATGGTCTAGAACAAAGAAAATATTGCAATGACGGGGAGAACAAGTGCCTTTCGGCTTCGTTAAGGGTTTTGTTATACCCTTTAGAATATGCTTTATATCGTTCCAAAGATGTGGCATGACATGCATTTACTTAAGTGCCAGGTATGGTACAGACTAGACGATTTGCGAGACAAAAGTTTTAATCTTGCTATTCGTTATTTAATCCTATGTTTTTTTTTTGTTTCAGATATCCCGAGGGAGGACGGTAAGGAAAATAATGCAAATAATCATAGATTAGACCGTATTCACTTGTCAAAAATCGGTTTAGCAAGTATAATAATCCTTTATCTAACCTCTTTGAAGTTAGCATGGCAAATATAGCAGGCAAACAAATAAAGAACTCGATAATTAGGCGTGAAAACCAAAAAATAACCACGATCCGGAAAACCTAAAAATCGGTTTTGCATGTCAACTTCTTTTCCGAATTTATTCAAGACTAGCGACCCGCCCCGACTTCCCACAGGTGCAATGTTATGCTCATAAACCTTCCTCTAGAATCACTCTGTACAATAAAAAACCGCATCAAAATCCGTTGCGTAGTTATAAAGATCTAAGCATACATAGGGACAGACAGCGGGAAGCGACTTCGTTTTATACTATGTACTGATGCCATGCGTTTACACCAACTTTGTAACGCGCTCTTCGATATGAGGGCTACATACCAGGGCTGGGCTATACGTAACAGTTTTAGTTAAAACTTGTTGTTAGTTGCATGTTTTATCATGCTATTCAAAGCGTAACTCGTTCCTCGATAGGAGTATGCGAAAGTTGGGTAAACTCGCCTGTAGGATAAATGGTTGAAGCATATTTTCAAACTGCTTTGAACAGAAACAGACTGCGAGAACGTTTAGACGCGTATTTTGTGTTGCAAAGACTAAACTCAAAATGGTGCATTTTTTAATGACAGGTGACTGGTTCTTCTTCTGGTATTTCCATTTCCATGAAATAAAGCTACTATAGAACCAAACATTGACAGCCGTAGTGGTCTTCCATCACTTTCGTGTTCTATTTGCAAGCCTGAGATAGCAATACTTTAACCATATCATAGTAAGTGACAGTAGAGTCATTGCTTTATTGTGTGCTACGTGATCTCCGGTCAAAAATAGGCCTCTTCCCGTGTTAGAAACGGAAGACAGTCATGAGATTGAATTAATATTGTCTAGCCTGTTAGCCACAGAGCTCGAAATATCGCCGGCAATCTCGTGAGACGGCAGCGCACATATATGGTGCCGAATGTGCATTTAGCTCACCATTTCTGTCATGGACCGCCTTCCAAGCCGTCATTTTCTATAAGGGATAGTGCAAATAAACTGAAGATACGCTTGGTTTGCATGGTTGACAATACCTAGCAGCGGCCGACGTCTTCGCGCTCTGTAGGTCTATCTAACACTAGCTTAAATATATCAGTGGTTAACTCGGTTAACTCTCCAAGACGACTTTGCTAGCGAAATATACATAATTATCTACTATGCAGACAATGCAAATGCATTCGAAGTCATGCCCGAGTTTCGGCAGATTTTAAAAGTATGTGTGCGAAAATATACTATTTGCACAGACACACCGCCTTGGCGCCTCATAAATCCAGTCAGTGTTTTGGGAGAAAATCGCTGTCAAAATTTGCGTTCTTTGTGCCCTTGACTGCACCAGACACCTTCTTTTCACTCTAATTCTTTGACATATAACAAGCGCCAAAGTTGCTCAGAGTCTGACATTGATAGCTGTCATACTGGTCATGAACCCATAGACGTGCTTAGACGCCAGACTTATTTTACTTTATAAACCATTCAGGGCGTTTTCAAGGAGGTCTGGACTCTGACCTGAAATTCAGACAGATTGCGGGCATTCGCGGGCAAAGCTCTAATGACCCGTCGCGAACTTATGTACGAGTATGTTCTAATGTCATTTAACTAAGCTTATTTGATTAGGAGTGGGGGTTAAATAAATGTTAAATGTTTGTAATAGGGTCGTGCTCGTGCGTGACTAGGTTCTTGACAAGTTATTAATATTACTTAGGTATTATGTAAAGTGTTACCCCGCGTTTACATCCATAGACACAGTTATATCGTACATGGGTTTGTTTCATTTATGTCATGTTAACTCTTTTGCCTTTTTGAGAATATAAGAACATGTCATGGCCTTGTTTTCCTCGTCATTGCGATCATTTTTTTGTTCTAGACCATACCTGGGAACCTTCTAGTTACGGAAATATTGGGGGTCAATGTTCCCAGTTTTTCACAAGTTTTTTTTAAATTTTAAGTACATGGTTTTAATGTAAGATTTTTACTTTAAACACTTCCACGACCCCCGCACTTTTCAATCCATCCAGCATCACAATGTTTTGATTCCGTTACATTGAGCCCTATCGTAAAACGTGATTTTACATCCCAAAAAAAAAGTCTTTTCCCAGCAATAAGTTTTGCGCAAAGTTACTTAGTTTGATGTACATACTGCTTGGTTGACGGCTTCGTGAAGGGTCTTGTTACACCCTGTATTTAATGTTTAAGTATGCCCCACATGCTTTGGTCATTGTCCTACAAATACTTTAAAACAAAGCAAAAACTGCACCTACACGGTCAAGTACCTATAGCCATGTATATGTATATGCATAGCGTATATAATAGGAAGTACGTATAAGGCGTTGATGCAGGAAAGACCCTGGTAACACCTAGCTTGAAATACTAATGTTCTTGACATTAGGCTGGCTATACACTTGCGATTAGGTTATTTAGTAGGTGATGTAAGGTGAACGACATTTTTTTTTATTTTTTTATTTTTATTTAAAGAAATTATAGTACAGAGGTGTTCCTTAATTCTAAACTCGCCAAACTTTTACGTTTGATGGCGAGAGGCTTTTGTGTGGTAACGCCGACATCAGAGACCTCACTCGGGTGGATGGAGGGTGTAGTTCTCTTTTTGAACTGCCCAAGTAATCATAAGTACCATTATTAGTATCTAGATCTATTCAAAGTTCGAGTGAATCGATTTCGTCTAGGCAAGCATGCGCCAACTTTTTTTTTTTGTTCCTTTCGGAAGTCATCAAATGACCCCTCCCCTTCTGGGCGGAGCGGAAGGGGGTGTCAGACTTGTACTGACTAAAACCCATCCATTCATGTTCCTTCCATTGCCCTTTGTGTTCCAGGGCCGCGGTATCTCTTTCGAACAGTCCCGCAACCCTGGCAGGCTTTGGTCCTTTCGGACCCCTTCCTGTTTGCTGACTCTCTTTGAGGCGCGCGTGGAACACTCGCGCGCCGTCGACACGGCCTGTCGTCATAAGACAGACGGAGGGCGAGCTAGCCCATTACTCACCGTCCTCAGGCCCGCTAAGCGTGTTCCACCTTAGGCCGCATCATCGGTTCACGTCAGGCGACTTGCAGCCAAACGCAAGCCTTGTAAAAAAAAAGAAGTAAGCTTTAATGTCCTGGTTACAATTTTTAGGTGGAGCTAATCGTTATTGGGGTTTGCTCGTTATGGTGTCCCTATATTTTTATATTCTACTTCTCAATATTCGCCAATATGGAAAAAGGGACTATTTCTATTTGAAAATCAAAACCAATAGTTGCCGAACATGATAATACTTTAATCTAATCTTGTAAACTAATATTTCCGTACAGTAAAATATTATCTGTATTGCTTTCAATCGCTGAATCATCGATTTTCATTGAAAAACAAATCACGAATGTTCAGCCTTTTTACCCGACTAAAGCGAAGCCAAAAGGAAGGGTTATGATTTTAGCAGTCCATGTATATGTTTGGATTTACGTATGTTCCTCCGTAGCACCTAAACTTCATCCGATTTTGATGAATAAGGTGTCAATCGATTCGGTTGTCGGGTTTTTTAGTGGTAGTATACCACACAAATTCTTGTTGGAAATGAATGACATCGCTATCGCTTATCTGATAGGACGAACAACAAACAGCAAATCAGCCTATAACATTCCCACTGCTGGGTTAGGCCTCCTCTCGGTTGGGCTGTAATCCACCACGCGAGCCCAGTGCGAATTGGTATAATGTCTTAGGCACAGATAATTATATTTCTATGATTTTATGTCTACACATTTTTGGTTTTAGGACGTGCCGGTTCTCCCACGATGTTAGGTTAGGTTGATAAGAGTGCGGTCGCAAGCGCGACTGCTTGCCAGAGTAAATATCCTGGAGTCTTGATGATCTGGGACCTTTATAACCAAGTGTAAGTTGGACTAAAACGTAACTGGCGAAATGTGGATTATTGAGATAAGTGTACTTTAGCTTTTTTTATAGAAATCTTCAAAAGACGGCTGGTTTTTGCGGAGTGTAGGATTTTTAACTTACGAAAACCAACACGGTGGTCACACTATACTTACGTCTCTGTATTACCTCTCGATAATGGCAGGCGAATGATGCTGAAGATATCATCACCTGCCCTCATCTCTATTCATTTGCGGTCGGCGCACCATGTCTTCTTCCATAATTCTCTATTTCTCGGCGTCTCAGCAGTCATCTCTTTTCTAGCTATATCATCTCGTGCGTGATGTTATGTTCATTACACCGACCTGTCGTACGCATGTATTTCAAAATATCATAGGACCACGTTTCGAAATCGCAATTATACCTATATCTACACTTACGCACGAGTGCTGAGAGTCGCAAATTGCTAATAGTTATTATTAAACGCAATACTATTATGGTGTCACGTTTTGAATAGATATTGATTTTAATGAGGTTTAGATTTTTATCGTTTATCGTTCGGCATAGCAAGTTCGAGCATTAGCATGGTATATATTATGGCTGGTCTCGTGGTCGATTGCTGAGCGTGTCTTCGTGGATTCGGTTCCCCGGTCTGACAGTGTTATTAGGTTTTTTTGTAGCATTCTGGTGTTAAAAGATGGTGGTGTGACATGTGCCTCAGAAAGCACATTAAGCTGTTGGTCGTGTGGCTGATATCTCTCTATCTCCATCTCGTATTGAGGGAAGAGAAGTGCACCTATGTCTTCATACATTTTTGTGCATGTCGACCGTTATGTCTCCGCGTTGATGGCCGCCATGGGCAAAATTCGATCGTTTTGAAATAATTTACACTAAGTGCTTGCATGGGGCCAAACTTGCAACCCACAAACTCGTATGTCTCGTTTGAGCTGCTCATCGAGAAGAAGAGAACTTAAAAAAACATCGACTTGAAGCTGAATTTGTTTATGATTAAGACTCAATTTTGATTAGATCGTATCTACCAAAAATATCACCAATTGCTGGAAATCCAAACAGATTACTGTTGAACGACATAATCTTCGCATTTCCATATTGATCACGCGCCGCTCATATTGCGGATCTCGACTTAATCCTTCCAATAACAGGATTAGGTACAATCTGTATTGATACATCTCCCAATATAGACTAAGGGCTGCTACAAACTTGTTCGGGCACATTCGAAACAGTATTTTATTATCAGTATTTATCTGTATTGTTTTTTGTTGAAACAAAGTCGACCTGAAGTCTGAAGCAATGGGGACTATCGCGAGTGAATTCGCCGCTAGAGGCGCTAGTGTAGCGCGAGGCCACCAAAATGTCAGATGTCATAGAAAGTTCACGCGTTGCGTGCTTTTTTATCACGTATTTTTACTAATATTCACGGTTGTGGTCTGATTAAGCTATTCCTGATTAATTAGACTTGAAGATTTTAAGTAGCAACTTAGGATCTTATTTGTTAGTACTTGGAGGTAAAATGATTTTTAAATGTTTCATGCTTGCTAATCTTAGGGAGAATATTGTAAATAAATGTATCCGAAGTTTACACTATGTTGTTATCACTACATAGTATAAAACAAAGTCGCCACCCGCTGTCTGTCCCTATGTATGCTTAGATCTTTAAAACTTCGCAACGGATTTTGACCCACCCGTGCGAAACCGGGGCGGGCGGTCGTAACTTTTTATGAAGTCATTGGTACTGTAAAGTATAAAATAGAATTATTGACACAACCTTACGCGACAGTGGCGCCATCTGGTGAGCTCAAAAACGATAGCCCTCATTACCACCCATATTCGTTTTTCGCCCGGTTCATGCCTATCAAACAACTCTGTTCATCTACAATCGCTGAATAATTTTGAATCTAATGCTTTAGCGATAAAATAGAATAAAGTTTGACAGATTGTAGAAGCTTGATGTGCTGCAGTCTGTACATTCGATCTTGCTTTCCGCGAATGACGAACCACGCTGACTGTACGCACGTGTGTGTAGCTCCCCTAAATGATATAATATGCGAATAATGTAATACGAAAAGAGACGGTATCGCTGAAGCCCTGATCAGGTAAACGCGGCGGTAAGGGAAATAAAATGATGCTCAATAGAAGAGATTTGACATCCACCAACGCGCACTGGGCCCTGGTGCCATGGTGGTGTACGACCCGCTCTCTTTTCCAGAGATGAGGAATGTGTCCCAGAAGTGGGAACTACATAGGCTGATTATGTTATTATAGTGTTCATGAACTCAATACACGTTTTCTAAAATGCAATATTATTGAGAAATAAACGGTATTCTGGGACGCTTTAATACATTTTAGATCGTGAAATATCTAGACCAGACGTGCGTATCAGGTGCCAAGTATTTTCGTTGTAAATTCGATAGGTCATTGGTATTTTCAGGATTGAGTATTTGATAAGACTTGTGAAATGAAATCGAGACTTTGTACAATAAGTAGGTTGATTTTGCATATGAAACAAGACGTTTGGGACTTTGAGTCAAACAGTTTTCACCTTTTTTTGTGGCTTTATGTTCTGGATAAAGGCCACGGTCACATTAAACGTATAATCAGCTCATTTATTTTTGGTCCGATTGATTCTGGCTAGATGGGGTATGGTCGACCCATCTCGAACACAATCTAAGTGTAAGTGTCGCACCTTTCTTCTAACGAGGATAACCCGTGCACCCTCCAGGAATTATACCTATGTGGTTAATGACAGAGCTTTTCAGGTCACTAAGAGAAGCAATAAATCCAGAAAAACAATATTTGCCTGGCTTTTAGACAACTGTTTCTATTCAGTTCATGAATTTATAAATTATAAAATTTGTCATTACATTTTATCAATACTTTGTGTACGTATACCTATTGACTTATTATTGTTATATTTTTTTTTTTCTTTAAACAAATATCTTTAGATATTTAGTACATTTTGACATTTCATTCAAAAATAACAAAGAACTCGGCTACTTTGAATTTGTAAGCTAATTTTAATATTTCTACACCGGCAACAGGTAGTGTATGTGAAATTGTTTAATATTAAGATCTTAATGTATGTACCACTAGCTGTTGCCCGTGGCTTCGCTCGCGTTTTGGTCGGAAATTATCCCACGGGCACTTTCTAAATATAGCCTATAGCACTCGGGGATAAAGTAGCTTCCTATTAGTGAAAGAATTTTCAAAATCGGTTCAGTAGATCCGGAGATTACCCCCTACATATAAACTTACAAAGTTTACCTCTGTTATAATATTACTATAGTTATACTCAAAAATTAATAAATCTAAATAAACTGCGTAACGCACGCAGTAGTATAAATGCGCCTTTTCTCCAAAGTTCTAGTTTCAACTGCAATCAAAGACAGCAATATCTTTGCCAGTGCTGTCATGATGTCCCACTTTTGGCAGCAGACCATTCGTTTCACAGACAAAAGCCTCGACCAATATTCTCGAAACAGACTCTTCTGCTAAAAGCTTATATGTCGCGTCCTATTTGTCAATGCCTGTTTCTAACTTTGGCGCATTCGGAGGATCGATAGCTGTTCTCTCTGCTGATACACGTGGCCGATTTATAGGGCACCGTGTAGGTTAGGTACAGACAGACGCTAGCACATCAAGCTTCTCGAAACTGTCCAATTTTCCGAATCAATCATGAACCTTGAACCTCGATTTTGTAATAAAGTTGAAAATCTATTAAAGAAATATGACAGATCGTAGTAGCTTGATGTGCTGGCTGTAGTTAAGTGAATAAAATAGCTGATGGACTCTGTGAGAGATAATATGGCTTTTTAATGGGATGAATACTGAGATGAAGACTATAAAACACATGGAAAACATAACAATTCAATAGAACAAAATCTATATCAGCCTAACTCAAATAAGATAACATTAATGAATTCGTTGGAACACAATATTGATGGCACAGTGATTCCGTTTAGCTCTGACGTCAAGGATCTGGGTTTGCATGCTGACACTTGCCTTGACTGGCGTAAGCAGTTCGCGATTGTGAGCAAGAAAGTCCCTGGAACGTTGCGGTAGCTGTATCGGTTGAAAAATATTCTCCCGTCACAAATTAATGCTATGCTTGTACAGTCCCTAATCTTCTCTATAATTGACTATGGTGATGTGTGCTACTATGACCTGAATGCAGATCTCCTCAACAAACTTGACCGACTTCTTAATAGCTGCATTCGATTCGTTTTCAATCTCCGCAAGTATGATCATGTGTCAACACATCGATCGCTTTTAAAGTGGTTACCTATCCGGCAGCGCAGAGCATTGAGGGCTTTGACAACCCTGTTTTCTCTTCTTCACAAATCCACTTCTCCTTCTTATCTGACTTCTCTGTGTCAATATTTATGCTCTGCAAACATCAAGAATCTTCGGTCCGAGAATAATCGTCTTCTTCGTTGTCCTTCTCATCGTTCTGGTTTTATTCAGTCTTCTCTCTTTGTCCAGGCGGTCTTTCTTTGGAATGCGCTCCCTCAGAATATCAGGACGGTAACCAATCGGTTGACATTTAAAGTGAAAGCTCGTGAACACATGCACAAGAATTTGGCAGATTCGTCTCAGAATTAGGTTGTTTATTTTTTCTTGTAATCTCTCATAACTTTTATTAGATTTTATTGTATGTATGTATCTAAGTATTTTTTCTTATATTTTAATTATAAATAAAATTTTCTAATTTATTTTCTGTTATTGCTCCTACTGCGTATTGTCTCTGCATCACCCTAAGGTAGACTGGTAGAAAATGCCCAAGGCATTAAGTCCGCCTTTGTACAGTTTTTACTTGTGCATAAAGTTTTAATAAATAAATAAATATTTACCCAAATTAGGAGTTTCGCCTTGTTGATATTCCTCGCAAGTTTCGTCAAAAGGGACCAAGTAACACACGAGTAGAAACCAATTTGTGTTTTAATTTATTGACCATATTTAATTAAATATATTCCGATCAATGAGACTGTATGACCCTGATGTACGAACCACGCCACGCCTCGACCTCAGCTGTTGGCCGCTGAAACTTCGACCAGAAAAAGTTTGGTCGCACAACCAGTCGACCAGTTTTGTTCAATATAGCGGCGTTTTGTTCAATATTTCGTGCGGCAAATCGTGTGGTCGTGGCCGCGTAGTGCGCTAGGTCCTTTAGACCTGTCTTGTAAAAGAATAATCCGTAACAATATTAATCGAATTTGTATCTCTCTATTGACAGACGGTAAAATCGGAATAAGAAAATCATAAAGCTGATCCTGACCGGCTGAAACCGATGTCACGTCAATAAGTATAGCCTCTCCTTAAATAACACACAATTTGTATTTTATCTAAAGTATGTTAGTCTGTAAGGTACATATCTATAGGTATATAACCCTTTATACACCCTTGTAACAAGACCCTAAACGAAGCCGAAAGGCACTTAGTCTCCTCGTCATAGCGATATTTTTTTTTATTCTATACCATGGTAACTTCAGTTACGGAGATTTTGAGGGTTAAAGTTCCAACTTTTTCATAACTTTTCTTTTAAATACATTGCCTTAATGTAAGATTTTTACTTTAAACACCTCCACGACCCCCGTACTATTCAATCCATCCATCAGCACAATGTTTCGAGTGCGTTACATTGAGTCCTACCGTAAAACGTGATTTTTTCACCCAAAAAAAAGTCGTGTCTCAGCAGTAATTTTTGCGTAAAGTTACTTAATTTGATGTACAGAATGCTTGGTTGACGGCTTCGTGAAGCAGGGGCGTGCCGTCCATAGAGGCAATTAGGCCTAGCCTACCCTACCATTCCTACCAACAACGCAACAAATGCATTTATTATAACTATATTAATAAAAAATAAAAAACTCCTGTTATAATACTTATAGCAACTTGTCGCAGCCGTGTAACGTAACTGATAAATACTACGACGCTCGCTCCCGGCCGTCTAGGCAAGGCCGCAGCCGGCCTAATTTCCATTGATAAATTTACGCACACTGATCGTTATTTTCGTGTATATGAACGGCACACATAGTAAATAGGGGCGTAAACTCCTGCGAGTGTAGCTGGCTAGCTGGCCACTGATTGGCTGCCCCACAAAGTATTATCCGGCTAAAACGGTATGCAGTGATGCAATTATATTTGGTAGTGTTTTTTTATCGACAAAATAACAATTGTATTTTTCTTAGAAGCCATATTTGTTTCATCATTTCATGTGACTAGCAAAATTTATTTCGCGATCTTCAGTGTTTTGATTTTTATAATATCTGACGTTTGTAATTCGTTTTGAAACGTATAGTAGTGTAAATATTATTTGTTTATTAACTTAGAAAAATGGTGTTCTGTTGTGAAGTTTGCGCTGTTAGTGTGTTTGTTAAAAGTTAAAAACAGTAAGTATTCACAATCGTTTAATGATAAGATTCAAGTTGTGTCCAAAGAAAGATGTGTAGGTACCCGAATTACGAGAATTAACCTAAAATTCATCGTCATTTCAAATTAATCTTTCTTCTGTTTGCATTGTCAGTAAATCGTGATTTGAACCTTGATTAATGCGGAGTTCTTGTATTTATAACTTTGGTTTTAATAGGCTTATTTTAAAGGTTTGTTTTTCAAATATTCCGGTCAGAAAACTCTACCTTTTTTTTGTTTACAGCGCTCTCTATTTTATTTTTTAGAATTTTTTGTAGCGGAGCGACATCCTTCGTTCTTGTATTGACAGAATTCCATTGAAATTCCTGATATTTAAGCTAGATGGCGTTGTTTCTCATACGCTTAATAAAAACACCAGGGGTGGGTGCGGTGGTAAGTGAATATATCAATAGATGTGAGTACTTTGAGGGTCATCTTAGCGTGGCTGGCCTACCTTCCGCGGAGAACCACTGCACGCCACTGTCGTGAAGGGTCTTGTTACACCCTGTATCTAGTGGCAAAGTAGCCTGAAAATAAATGGTTGTTGTAAAACTCTCAACGTTTAAATACTATTCTCCGCATCTGTTCGACCTCGTAAATATTGATGTTTCCAAGAAATGGTAATTTCTTCTTTCTTGGCAGGAGATTAACTGCATAACTAATCAAAACGTGGGGTATTAGCTGTAAACTGGCTATGGCGTCTTCTAGTATTATTAATCAGGACAGCACCCCTGCGGAAATTATGATTGCTAACTAGAAATTAAAACTAACTAACTAATCATGTCAATGTGGCATATTACCGTAATGACCACTCCAGAGAGAAAGCAGTGGTGTCTCAGTGGTAATAGCTTCGACTTACGAGTTGCAGGCCGTGGGTTGAAACCCTGGCAGGCGCTTTGAGTTGTGTAATCTCTTTCATCACAACCGCTCTCGAAACAGTGAAGGAAAACGTCGATAAGAACCAGAGCCATGAGGCATGAGCCAATCATGGCCCAATTCCTCTTTCAGAGAGCAAGCCTGTGTCCCAGAGATCGTTATAAATAGGCTCCTCATGTATGTAATAATTGCGGAGATATAATTACTATTAGGCTATTACAAGAGATGTATGATCATGGAAGAAGACGACATGATGGCCCAATCCCAAATTATTTAGTTCCAGTGAAAGTTTAAGGGGTTTTGGGAGCCCAGAGGATCTATGTGATAGCAATGATGAAAAATAAGAGATCTATTTATAAGATAAAAATAAAATAAGATTTCTGGAGCCACATAATCTTATATCTTACCATCCTGTCATATAAATTCATAACAATTTAGCAGACTTGACTCTCGGTAATTTGGCAGCTATCTAACAGTTTCGGGATAGTAGCGCTGTTCGTTGCTTATTCCGCAGACTATCTGACGTAGACAACTTGTTCTGGCTTGTTTAACTTACTGCAGAGACAGGGTTGGCACATATATAATACTAGCTGTGCCCGCGACATCGTCTGCGAGGACCTGGTTCTAAGCCTCCCCACCAATTTTCAGCCTAATCGGTTCAGCCGTTCTTGCGTTATAAATAGTGTAACTAACTCGACTTTCTTTTATATGTGTATATAGATGTATTCGGTTACTATATTTAATATGTCCACCTTCGGCTTTTCTGATGTTGGGAAATTTCTGGTTCTTGATGGCAGCTTGCTCATGCCAACTCTGCACATGTATGGATCTCATCAGTCATTGTCTTGCTTAAGAGGAAATGTGGTAGGTATTTGAAGAAACTATTGCTGTCCTTCTACGAGCGCGATTTCGACATTGGTGCGTTAAAGACAACTACAGATCCGACAAGTAAAAAGACATAATTCGAGGTTTGGCTCTCGACTATTTCCTCCTCCAATATTCGACCAATTTATAAGATATTTCATAAACTGAATAAGAAGGATATATATATATACTGTGTCCCTATGTTTTTAATAATAGTAATAATGATATTAATAGTTGTAAATTAATTGTACACTAAGCTTGTGTAGATATGGGTCCAAATTTTTAGCATTTTTTAAAGGGTCTAGTGCTGATACAGATTATGTATCATCAAAAAGGAAAACATAGGGACATAGAAAAGGTTGATATTTAATTAACTGTAAAAAAATCATAGCTCTTAAGTCATAAACCAGAAAGAAAACAGGCGAGGCGCATTTCCTCTTAAGAATTTATCATAGCCATGCTTATTGCATGATCGAAATGGTTAAAACAACATTCAAATTATAGAAATTATCTTTCTCATCTCGTGTAGTCTCCTTAATACCAGAATATATTATCATGGATTACGTACTTAGTTATAAAATAATATACAAGTCAACAAAGTGCAGCCAGGACAGGTCCAGTAGATGTGACTTGGCTCTGTAGTCTGCAGGCCCGAAGGCCCCTAAGAAGCCCATTCCTGCCGGCACTCAAGTAGTGTCTAGTTACTACTGTAAACGTTGTTCCTTATATTTTTGACTAAATTTTATTATTATTATTACTAAACACTACTTAGACTTACTACTCTAGTCTGATTTAGTTCTGAACTTCTAACCCTTATCAACCCCTAAGTTTTTTCAACAATAACCTTTCTTTTTTCAATTTCTTTTCTGTGCGTCAAAAATAGCGAAAGTGATTTTGCTCGTCCGGCTTCAGTAAACAGCCCTACGTAAAGGTCAAACTATTGATTGGTTGTTTGTATTGAGCTCTGTGCCCTTAGGGACAAAAGTTTTTGACTCCTCGAGAGCTCGGAAAGATAGAATTTTATTTATGGATAAAGGACTGTTGATTAGGGTAATGTACCCTTGCTTGCTTGGTTGCATTGAATCACGTAAGTTAGTGTAAGCAAGTCCAAATGGTGTCCCAGTAGTCGTTGCTACTGGGCCGCTAGTTCGTGCATTACTTTGGGTATTTTATTTCATCACCACTGCTCTCGCAACGGAGAAGGAAAACCTTAAAGACACGAGACATCTATCAAGTCTACCAACAGTACCAACCCGCACTGGGCCCGTATGGTTGATTTCAGCTCATTTCCTATCATAGAGAGGAGGACTGTTTAGATAGTTGACCTGCAGTCTGTGGGAAACATTTCTTATCTGTAAGTAAATAGTTTTATACAAACACTGACTCGTCAAATAAATATTCTTATAATTCATGAATTGGTGCGGCGTGCGTGTATGCCCAGATGTATGAACCTGGACGAAGCAGGAAAGGATCGTAACAAGCGTAGTTTTTGTTCAACCCCATTTGAAAAGGAGTGAGTTTACGAAAGTATATTTTGGACTAGTTCGATTAACGGTCCTTCGTCTTGACAACCTCATTTACATTTAATCAGAATCGTATTCAAGTCACGTGGCTTTCGATTGGGATCCATGTTTATCACTGATACGCCTGGTGCATACGTAAGTTGGGACAATTAGAGAATGAGAGCTTTAACCCATTTTCAGCATTGTTTTATTCGAGTACAGCTGTTCACGTACTTAGTAACCAGTTCAGGTCATAAAACTAGTGTAAGTTAGGAATATTGTGTATATTAATGGCTTTAAAATAGACAAAATGCCTTAAAACGATGTATGGGCTGTGGTGACGAAAGGTAAAGAGGTGAATACGGTGAATATGTGATGGTGATGTATGGAAGAAGAAGACATGCTGCACTGATTGCAAATGAATTGAGATAAGGACAGGAGGATGGTGACATCTATGAGTTCAGCTCAGACTGGAGCGATGTTTAGTTGTTAAAGCTATAGCATTAAGTTGCGTTTCGAGCGAGCGACCAATAATATCGTTTCTTTTTCACAGCTTGAGCTATTCTAGCTATGTGATTGGTTAGTTCCACACACATCTCTCGCTACGCATCCTCGCTCATCTGTGGTGGAAACGCAGACTAAGAGCCGATTTACATGGCGTATTTTGTACGCGCCGACGACGCGCGTTTTACTAACGCGCGTTTGCGGCGCCACTGAATTTCTGAACCTGTGCAAAGGTTGAACCTAGCTAATAAACTGAGGCTAAATCATTAAATTCGTTTGGGTCAATCTTTAGGTTAAGCCGTGCTTGCCTAGGTTGGTCTGTGGATGGGTGACCATCCATTACATACCGAGTTTCCTCCGTGCCTCGCAAAACACGTAAGACGTTGGTCCCGGCTTTAATTTCTAGATTTTTGACACTCTTTACAGGTAGTCAGTGGCCCAAAAAGTCTGAGGGTATCGTATTGCCAAGTACTAACTGGGTTGTGGAGGTCATATAGGCAGTCGCTCCATGTAAAATACTGGTATTCAGCTGCATCTGGTTAGACTGGAAGCCGACCCAAACATAGTTGGGAAAAGGCTAGGCAGATGATGATGAAATTCGTAGGGAAAATTAAGTCTACCACGTCGAAAGACTTAGCTACTCTTGTTTTCGAACACACATCAATCAGCACCAAAACAGTAACACAATCTGATTTATTTCAAACCCCGTTAAACAAAACCCGCTATCCGATTTAAAAACTTCGCACAAACATCCTTTAAAGGTCGCATCACGTACCCAACTTTGTTTTCTTAAGCAGACATTGCAAATACTTGATTTCTTCGTTTTTTCTGCCAAGACTTGAAGATAATCTCGGTACGTGGGTACAAGACCGTTTGCTACGTGACTAGGATAAGTCCTTACAATGTAACTTCGGAGTCTGCAGTACCCTGTGTAGTTGAAAGGCGAAATTGGAAGCTGGAAGTTGTCCTGGATTGAACACGATTGATTTGCAAGCTGTGCTCAGCGAATTTAAGACAACTCTGCTTAATTGTGACATCATATAGGAACACGGTACACCTATATTTCTTCAGTTATGTTCGAAGTCCCAAGTTGTAGGCGATAAACGTAATTCCATTAATCGGGCAAAAATCCGGGCTCCGGGCTGCTCATGAGAAACTCCTAATGGAAGAGCCTAAAAATATTTCAAATTTCTGAAAAGTCTTCATTTATCGTGAAACGTGATTTCCGGGAACTCTGAAGGCTTGTCGCCCATAAGGAAAATGATCAGAGTGAATGTAGGTGAAGGTCAAGGACAAGGAGATGCGAAAAATGTAATGGTACATTAAAGGTGTGTTGGTTGTAAAATACCTGGTAACTTTGCGAGGTCAATGGGTCTTTTCAGCGAAACTGAAGTATTTTTACCTCGATGTGGTAGATCGCGATTTTCCAAGACGGCAACACCATTCCCTGGGGCCGTTTATCTGGATCGAGTTTTAGATAAAGATATAGTATAATTAGCTTTATAGTGTCTCAACGAAGCACCCAAAAAGACCCACCTACTTCACTGCCAGTGCCCAGAGTATACTGTAGTTAAGGCTTTGAGACTTCTTGGCCTTTCAGCCCCGCCACCAAGAGTACCAAACTTGCTAACTGTTCCTGGTGCTCATAAAAGATTTTGTTTGTGGTTAGAAATAAGATTGAACGATTTTGCTATGACTTTTGCACAAGCGTCAATGCAGTCACGATCCTGAACCCTCTCTATCTACGCAGCTGTACAAACAAAGTGTTCAAAAGTCTAGACTTCAACAGATAAAATCTCACCAGATCTGTGATCACGCTGATCACGGCCTTAGAGCTAAAGTAGGAAAGAATTTAAATCGTTAGGATTGAGACTGGCTGTATGCGAAGTGTGGGTGTACGATACAAGTATACCCTCACGGCCCATCCCTTCAACAACAAGCGATATTTGTATATAACTACTAGTTTCAAGTTTGTTGATTAATCTTCGAGCAATCTTAATACAATTAGATATTTTCGCACTTTGTTGAATACGGAGGCTTTATGGCCCAGTGTCACGTAACCAGTAACTTTTTGTGACTTCGTAATTTGGTCCAACTTTTTCTTTTCTATTTGATTTAGGATCAGAATTAAATCGAGTTTTCGAGCTTTAGATTTTCTTTTATTTTTTTGTCGTTACTTATAGACAGAAGTCCGAAAGTTCACGTAATAACTCGACTGTGAAGGTCATATGCTTCACCTCAGCGTTGTTGAGAAATGGTAAGATAATGATGTTTTCTGTATTTTTATTGGAGTTCCAGATTGCTTTCTACCCTAACCTATTATTTTTATGACTTAGATCTATATTTTTATCATTGCCTTATTTTTGAACTTTATCCACGAGCATTAAGCGCAGCATGGGCAGCGCCAACACCGTTTTGGCGATGATCGCCAACAGACTGGATTGCCTTTATATCCGGCAAGGCTTTATCAGACATATTGTTACCTTGTGAGTGTTCGTTTTTGTCTGTGCTTATTATCCTGTCTTTATCTGTTTCTCTACGAGTCTTGTTACTTGAAATAAACTAATTTTATTTATTTATTTCCTTTATTCATTCATCAACCATATTAATTACATTTTTTAATATTAAAATCGCCAAAACAAAAAAAAAAAAAAAAATAGTAGCCCACCAGCATTGGGAACAGTGTCCGAGCTACTGGTGGTCAGGGCTCTTGAGAGAGGAACACGCACGCGCGAACACAATACGCGCCGTGTCCAGAAGTACTGCTTTCTGATTCAAGCCCTTGATCCAGCTGCCAAGCGAGAGCCTCCTCAGATGTTGTTCGAGGCTATTGACTATAAGCCAATTATTTATTTATTATTTAGTTCGCACCATCATAATTGTCATCTTCCTCTGCCCTTGTTACTTGGCATCAGCGCAATATACTGATTTTTACTTCCATTCTCCGCTGTCAAACGTCACGCTATCATGTACTCCTTTTTCTTCATTCGCACCATAGAACGTAACCATCGTATCTATAATCAAGTTAAAGTAATTACATTTATACTACCATTATAATGCAATAGACAAGAATTTGAACGAAATGAGGACCGCCGCAAAGCTAAGAATTCTAACTTTTGACAGTTCTAACTTCAAACAATTACTGAACCACAGAATAAAAATCGTATCTTAGTGTCACAAGCACCTGCCAGGGTTGCGGGACTGTTCGAAAGAGATACCGCGGCCCTGGAACACAAAGGGCAAAGGAAGGAACATGGATGGGTTTTAGTCAGTAAAAGTCTGACACTCCCTCCTGCTCAGCCCAGAGCGGGAGGGGTTATTTGATGATGTCCCATCCGAAAAAAAAAAAAAAAAAAGTATCACAACAAAATAAGGATACACTGCATACCTCTGCCTCTCCCTTCGAGTCATACCGGCATTAGGTTATGTTAGTACCAGTGGCGAAGGCTCAATACAACTCGATTCCTACCGGGTTCCCTTTGAAAATTGGCACAGTCAGTATTCTATAGAAAAATAATATAATCTCATTAAAGACAATATAATAATATGTAGTCCGGCTTATCTCCTTCGCTACTGGTTAGTACCATATCAGCGTAGATATTTATAGTCCCTTCTATTTGTAAGCACTCGACCCACAAACGTCCATCTTCCGGGAACAATGATAAATTCATAGCTCCCGGCGGAAGCCATCCGTCTTGTGGATGCTATGAGTTCCTTCATTTACAATGTATGTATTTAGTAATGGATGTTTATTGGGCTTTTGGTAGCTTTTGAGGTATTATTTGGTCGCTGGAGATTTTTTGTTTTTATATTTCAAAACCGTGGCGCAACAGTGGGAACATTGTAGGCTGATTATGCTATGCTATATTTATAGAGGATATTTAACAATAACTGTACACACAAACATATAGGGCTATGAAGTTGTGGTCTAGACTAAGACTTTAGTGTAGTTCTTTAATTACAGGAGGAGGCTACAACAAGGTAAAAACTATTGGCTAAATTGTGGACTGGACTGGAGACTTAAGTCACCTTGGACTTAAGCAACTGAAATGAATGAAATGTGGGTGTACTAAAAGACACCCACATTTCACCTCTCATTATTTATTACACCTCTGCGTAACCCTTCGGCCCGAAGGGTTACGCAGAGGTGTACAAAACATCACGCCACACGCTTTACATCCCCGAAGGCTTCGGGGATGTAAAGCGTGTGGCGTGATGTTTTGTTCAATTGTTTGTGGTCTTCATGTTTTTAAGCATTACTCCTACGCTTTGTCGAACTCTTTGTGAAAGAGTGCTGAGTGCGCTCTAAGTGAAGTGGACGTGGATGCTTCCTAAAACCATCCGAATTTGTTCTGCCAAGTGGCGCCTTGTTGTGTTCTGGTCTGTAGAGTACGGTTGCCGAATTCATTGCTTGTTTGCCATAATGAACATTTTGAGTTAACAATATCTCAATATGTAGTATTTCTCCAAGATTCGGCCGGAACAAGCGATAGTAGTGCAATAAACGGGCAGTTCGCGTGATATATCAATCAGAAATGTGACAACTGACCTCTGAGACGTCCTGTTTATTAGCCAGCATTATTTATGAGGCCGATACTCTCTGGTTTATATGCCTCTGTGGCGGTCACGATAAAACGAAATAATATAACATCATCCCAGACATTCCCAGAAATGCCCGAAGGATTCGATAGAGGTGGACCTAATAGTACACTCACATTTCGCCAGTTATCTTCAAGTCCAATGTAATAGAGGGCGAGCCTATTGCCATGAACCAGGCACAAATCCAGACTCCGTGGCTACTACCAGAAGTTCCATAGGTTATTATTGATCTCCCTCGCCTTTTTGTGACTTCGTGAGCTATAAACAGTATTTTATTGTATTTAGTTACTTTCACAAGGACATCTGATAAATTACATGGCGTTTCTGTAGTTTCATTGCCGTCAATATTTTATCGTGAAACCATAAATTCGTCTATAAAGATAGAAAGCGCCAAGCGGTTCTGTGCCAAGAAACGTTGAGCTGAGACCTAATATCATCTGCCAGGGTTGCGGGACTGTTCGAAAGAGATACCGCGGCCCTGGAACACAAAGGGCAAAAGAAGGAACATGGATGGGTTTTAGTCAGTACAAGTCTGACACTCCCTTCCGCTCCGTCCAGAGTGGGAGGGGTCATTTGATGACTTCACATCCGAAAAAAAAATCCCTAATATCGTCATCTGCTTGCCTGTTCCTAGGTATGTTGGGGTCGGCTTCCAGTCTAACTGGATGCTGCTGCCAGTATATTACATGGAGCGACTGCCTATCTGACCTCCACAACCCAGTTAGTACTGGGTAATACGATACCCCTAAAAACTAGCTAGCTAACACCTAATACAATTGGTGCAAAACTAATGTCCCTATATAAGGTTCTATTAAAATCGGTGGACAAATTTTAACACAGTGTTCAGTACGTCTAACCAAAGATATCCAAGCAAAAAAAACAGTGATTAAAGTGATTTTATTTTGACATAATGGATGTGTTTATTCTAGAGTGCCGCCGGAAATTTATTATTTTAGGTAAGAAAATCACTTTAATTTGTGTTTTTTTTTTTGCTTGGATATCATTGCTTAGACGTACTGAACGCTGTGTTAAAATTTGTCCATCTATTTTTATGAGACCTTGTATAACACCTCTGAATGTTATGCTTAAATATTATTGCACGTTGAATTTATAAGTGAAAATAAAATCTAACTGCGCTTTTGTTTTAAAGCGTCCAAGAATCAAAAAAATTAAGAAATGTGACATCAATTAATCAAATTAATGAATGTCATAAATACCCTAATAATAATATTTGCTATAGTTAAATATGTAACGATTAATGTAACATTTTTTCTTTTTTATTGTAATAGATATTTGCACAGCTGTTTTGGTAGGATACGGATAAAGAACTTCTGTTAAATGTACCACCTCATGTACCTACCTACCCATATTGAAGCAAATAAATGATTTGATTTGATAATCAAATCAATCAAATCAAAATATTTTCATTTCACATAGGCCTAGATGGGCACTTATAAAACGTCGACAAAAAGGTGCACAGTTCGGGTTGGTCGTTTCCTGCAACAGTCCCGCAAAGGGTCCGCGTGGTTGAACAAGGATTTACGGCCCTCATAGACCAGTGTCCCAGCAGTGGGAACATAAAAGGCTCGTAATCTACATCTGTGCTCGTAATACAACGGCCATTTGTTATTGACAGTCATAAATACGCCCAGTATGTGAATTAGATCATCCTGGAACTGCTAAAGTATGTCTGTTTTAAACATTGGCCATATAGTGGTGACAGGTTACTAACCCATATTTTATTATTCCCATAGTCTGTTGAACTCCAGAGTATAACCATAACTTCTATTTTTAAATACACACCATAATGTGTACGAGACAATCTATTTTAGACTCCGACTTGTTTGGTATAAAGTCTAAAATTAATTGTAATGCTTTGTTTTAAAAAACACACCATATATTATGACAATCTATTTTAAACCTTCCTTAAATGATTTTAAAGTCTTATATTTGTTGTGAACTAGTTTGTTTAAAATACGCACATTTGTTAATTTGCATACAGTTTTGAACTTTAATTTGTAAGGTGCAAGGCGTAGATTTCTTTGTGTTTCAATTAGTTTTGTTTTACGCAAGACTTTAATGCGTTGCGTTGAGTATTATGGCAGTCGAGGGTGATGTAAGGAATCATGCTATTTTGATCCGTAACTGATGTGTTACGCCTCGTCCACAACCTCGGGGGATGTGATTGGGTTTTGCCGCAATCGGGTAAAAATGGAATGGCTCACGCCTAACATTTATTTAATTTTAAAAGTGCTTGTTTTTTGATTTTCAGTTTTTTCAGTCGGATTTTTTTGTTTTTTTTTTTATAATTTTTTTTTGTCTCCACAGTCGTCGTAACACGCGTGCCGCTTGACTGTGCAGCTCGTGGTCCAGCGGTTAGTTCTGTTTCATCATCATTCTAAGCCAAAGATGGGCAACCAATGGCATCCACAATGTAGGTGGTACGCGACAATTATTGTAATTGTTATTAATTGGCGCAATCGTCATCGCTAGATGATGAGTACGTAACTAGGGTAACGTACTCTCTAACGTAATTTCTTTTAACGATGATGTGTCATGCAAAAATACAGTTGCTGAAAGGAATGATTTTTTAACTTGACAACCAGCTTTTATAGCCACACATAAATTAATTATTGAATCAAAATCAAATCAAATAAGAGATAATTGGTTGCGCAGTGTGAGGCGTACGCTAAAGTACAGTCACCAAAGGAGATAAGTAACCAGGGTCGTCGGATATAGTTGAAGTTTAATAAGAAACCGATGGATGTTTTCGAATGAAATTTAATTTGATAAATGAACTGTTTGTGTTCTATTAACTAAATTAAATTTCATTCGAAAACATCAATCGGTTTCTTACTAAACTTCAACTATATCCGACGACCCTGGTTACTTATCTCCTTTGGTGACCGTACATGGCTTGGCGTACCTATATTGTAAAAAGTTTGTAGTCATGGTCTTTATGGCTGGGGGTAAAAGCCCTGACAAAGACAAGCCTGCCTGACAAGAGTACAGAAGTGATAGCCGCAGATTCATCTGCTGAATGAATGATAACCGTTTGCCCCCTTCCACCCTGCTTTATTATAGTATACATGGATTTTCGACCCAGGGTTCAGCATCAAAATTCCGACATAAATTTAGAAGTCGTTTAGTGATTGGAAGCTAGCATTAAGAGGAAATGCGGGTGGTCTTTTCTCCATACAAACGCTCTCGCCTGTTTTCTTTCTGGTTTATGACTTTAAAAGCTATATTTTTTTTACAGTTAAATATATAAATAAATATCAACCTCTTCCATGTCCCTATGTTTTCCTTTTTGATGATACATAATCTGTATCAGCACTAGAACCTTTATAAAATGCTCAAAATTGGACCGCTTTCAACAGAGGCCTAGTGTACAAATTTGACAACTATTAATGAAAAAATAAAAACATAGGACACCGTAAATATCCTTCTTATTCAGTTTATGAAATATCTTTTAAATTGGTCGAATATTGGAGGAGGAAATAGTCGAGAGTCAAACCTCGAATTATGACTTTTTACGTGTCGGATCTGTAGTTGTCCTTATCGCACCAATGTCGAAATCGTGCTCATATAGGGACAGCAATTGTTTCTTCAAATACCTACCGCATTTCCTCTTAATGTTATAGGTGGAAAGATAATTCGCAACAGTTTTATCTGTTAAGTTATGCGAATTTTTGAAATTAATGCTGCTCCAGGTTCCAAGTCATGTTTTGGCATAAATTGTGTACCAACCCTTGACCTTGTGGCATTCCATGGTGCTGATGGCATAGACCGTGGTGTAGGTAGACTATAGAAGAAATTAAAAAAAAAACTTTTCATTTGGCAGAATATCTTACTAATATCATATATGCCAAAGGAGGATGAGAATGTTTGTGAGGATGGATGAATATTTGTTTCTCTTTCACGCGAAAACTACTGAATGGATTTGGATGAAATTTGGCCCATAGATAGTTTATAACCTGGATTAACTTTTATAGAATATTTTTTTATCCCGGTTGTATGATCCCGTGGGCTTTAGCTAGTAATACATGATAATAGAATAAAACAACCAGATTGATAGCATTGTGCACCCCACGGTTGTGCCAAATATTCCTGAGGTTTAAGATTGTATTTTGGAGGAGGTTGACCAAGCTGACAAGTTTTGGAAGGTATTTAAGCGGCTATGCACACTTGCACAGTGCAAGGAACAAAATTCTGTAGAGGATAAAATATTTTGTAATGCTGTCAAAAGATTCTATCGGTAAAATATTGTAGGACCTTTTCCAAAATTGGGACCGGGTGCCAGTCTTTAGTACTTAATAGGCTAGTAGTACATCTTTATCTAACTGTTGTAGTAATTACTCGCCAAATGAAATCTTCTTTCACACCTTGTGACGTTCCTTTAAGTATAACATTTTCGTATTGCCAAATCCCGCGTCTCAAAGCTTCGCTTTCCTCTTCATTACCAATTGCCAGAATGAGACTCGGCGAATCCCTCTTAAACTGCACTCTTATAGAATTAGAACACAATGCAGTTGAGTGACAATGGTGGCTCGATGGTAGCTCACTTACTATTGTGAAGGGTCTCATTTCCTTTCAACCCTGGTGGTTCATAGCCGGCGGCTATTTGCCATTAACCCCTTTTTAATTTGCTGTGTGGACTGTATTTGTATGAAAAGTCATTTTCGTGGGATCTGTTCTGGATTTTAACACTTTCTGAATGTTTAATATAAGCTAGTTTTAAGAGAAGACGGATGTTCTTTTTCTTCTTTAACCCCCGACGCAAAAAGAGGGGTGTTATAAGTTTGACCGCTATGTGTGTGTCTATCTCTGGTACCGTAGCTTAAACGAGTGAACCGATTACGATGCAGTTTTTTTTTATTTGAAAGCTAGTTTCTTGGCGATGGTTCTTAGATATGTTTTATTAAAATCGGTGCAGCCATTTACTAGATATGGGATCCCCCATAGATACTGGGTATGGAAAATCGAATATTTTCAAATATCAAATGAAAGCGCATGATGTGTATTGTGTATATTACAATTAGACATGTTTTATCAAAATCGGTGCAGCCATTTTTATCATTATTATTATCAACTTACGACATTTTAAATTTCTTGGACTCAGAATGTGGCCACGTTTATCGCTGCGTCCTCTAAAGTGCAGGTATAGGGAGACTATAGTCACACCAGCAAGTGGTCCATGGTCTGATCGGGGTCAACGCATTCGTGATGAGTGTCAGAGCGGTCATTAATACTCCATTTTGCCAATTTAAAATTATTTTGTAATTTTTTTTAATTCGGTTGTTTTTGTTAATTGCTAAAAAGTTTTTGATTCTATTGCTAGATTTGAGTGTCTGACAAATCACTGCGTAAATATCTCCCAAATTACGGCCTATTTCGTTAACTACACGAACTGGTAACACGGATAAAGCGGAACGTTTGCAAGTAAACGTAGGGGCAATCAATCAACGCCAACCAGCTGCTGTAATCACTCTTCTGAGATAACAACTAAGCAACAGGGAGTGGAGTTATGGTTTGCTCTAGTTGTAATACCAGTTCGTACTGGTAAAGCTGTGATAGCCTAGTGGTGTGACTGTCGGACTGCCAAGTCTTAGATCTGGAGCTCGAACCCAAGGCACTCTCCTCTGATTTTTCGGATTCATAAGCGTATTGCATAACTGGCTGATTCGCGCAACTTCGTCTGCGTCACATAAGAGAGAGACATTTTTCATTGATGCTCCGCTCCTATTTGTCGTAGCGTAATGTTATAGCCTATAACCTTCCTCGCTAAATGGGCTATCCAACACTAAAAGATTTTTTTAATTCGAACCAGTAGTTCCTGAGATTAGCGCGTTCAACCAACCAAACAAAGAAACTCTTCAGGTTTATAACATTAGCAAACATTATCACTTGCCTCGGTGAAGGAAAACATCGTTAGGAGACCAGCATGCTTGAGAGATATTCCTTGACGGCATGTAAAGCCAAGTCAGAGGCCCATCCATGGGCGGCATATAAACTCAGACACCAGGTTAGGTCAGGCACTAACCAGGCAATAATCAAACATCAAACTAGTAAGACGCAACTAGGAAGGCTGAATACTGAAAATCATTAGAAGCAGATACAGAAGAAGGAAGACCACCTAATAATCTGATAAGTGAAGTACAATCAGCCAAATAAACACTCCCGCTGCGTGGGGTCGAGTGTTGTGTGCGTTTACGAGCGGGCGCCCATTACAGCGTATATTTATAACGTTTTGTCGAAGCAACGTGTTTATTTGCTTATTTGCGAACCGTACCACTTGAGATAGGGCTGTCACTTTATCAGCATTCACATTGCTTTAATCCTGGCGGTAGTGTTTCTACTTACGTCTTTTTTCCTCGTCGTATAGTATTTCCACATTTTGCCAATAAAGTTTAGTAGTATATCCCCTCTTCTTCCCTTCCCGACGGATATACTCGTAAGTCCATACTCCCGTCCGCTACTGAGCTTCTAATACAAAATAACATCTGAGATCGAGCTCAAGACCCAAAAAATATTAAATATCACAATCGCAACTGAACTCATGCAATTTTATTTTTTTCTTATGGTAATTGGGAACTCATCAAATAACCCCTCCCACTCTGGGTGGAGCAGAAGGACTCCCTTCAGACTTGTACTCTCTAAAACCCATCCATGTACCTTCTTTTACCTTTTTTTGTTCCAGGGCTGCGGTATCTCTTTCGAACAGTCCCGCAGCCAACACATGCCAATATTCAGGTTCGCAAATGAAAACAGTTCGGGCAACCCTACGACAGTATTGAATGATGGTGTAGGCGCTGCGCACACTCATAATTTTGAGCTTAATATCTGTATGCAAACGAGGATATGGTTTGCGAACACGCGAGCCAGGATATTGAGGAAGCGGATCCTAGGCTAGGCTTCCTTCAGCTGTTTGTTTACTAGCTTTAGGATTAGGTGACCTTAAGCCTTACCTTCGTTTTTTAGGGGTATGAGGAACAGAGTGTAAATTTACTCAGCCCCCTTTTAAGGCTGCCTGTCCATTAAAGCGGAGCGAGGCTGCGGAGCGGAAAAACGCTCCGGTGGACAGGCAGACTAAAAAGGAGGATCCTCCGAACAGACGGGTGTTGCGTCTGGTGGGTTACTGCCCGACAGTTGGTGTCAGGTTTTTTCTAACGTTCTTATCTCACGGCTAACTCTAACCACGTGATGCGGGAATTTGGTTTTAGTTCTTCATTTGCGTCATAGATTGCGCTCTTAAGAAGATCCGGAATCAAAATTATCCGGCAGAGGACATACCTTGCAAAGTAAGCAATCTTAAGTGGTAATGGGCGGGCCGTGTCTTTCCCTGGCCGATGGACTAAAGCAAACGAGTCCTGGAGTGGACGCCTCGTAGCATCAGTTAGCATAATCACAATGTTCCCACTGCTGGGACACAAGTACGTTTAGAGCTTGATGGATTACAGCCCGTTCTCTCTCATAGAGAAGAGGCTTGAGGCACGGAGGTGGGAGCATTATAGGATGGTATGTTTTAATCGAGTACATGAAGAGCTCGAGGCAAAATAACAACTGTCGCTCGGGTCGTTCATTAGGTTAAGCCGTGTTTGCTTAGATTGGTCTTTGGATGGGTGACCACTCGAAAGCACTTAAAACCGCTGGTCCCGGCTGTCATTTGTAGATCTTTGACAGTCGTTACAGGTAGTCAGTGTCACAAAAAGTCTTACCAAGGGGTATCGTATTACCCAGTACTAACCCGGGTTGTGGAGGTAGGATAGGCAGTCGCTCCATGTAAAATACTGGTATTCAGCTGCATCCGGTTAGACTGGAAGCCGACCCTAGCATAGTTGGCAAAAGGCTAGGCAGTTGATGATGGTGTTTTAATCGAGTACATATTAGATACTAGATACTTAACCGCCCGTGGCCTATTGTGTCCCCACTAATTTTGTTGTTGAAATTCGTTCAGCAATGGGGTCAAGCTCTTGTATGAATTTGGGGTGAAGTGGTCCTATTATCCTATCGATCACTTAATGGTCATATTACCCGCATCGAGCTATTAATTACATTATTTTGAACATTACATGCGGGTATGGATAAAATAGGTCATATTGTTATTGGGATAATATTACCAATTGTTCAAAAGTGTGTAAAAACGGACCAAAAAAAAAATGGCCAAGTGCGAGCCGGACTCGCGCACGAACGGTTCCGTACCATTACCTATCTTAAAAAAAAAACACATTTGGTGTAAGGGAGCCCCCCTTGTTTACCTATTTATTTGATTCTGTTTTTAGTATTTGTTGTAATAGCGGCAACAGAAATACATCATCTGTGAAAATTTCAACTGTCTAGCTATCACGGTTCATGAGATACAGCCTGGTGACAGTCAGACGGATCAGTAATAGAGACCCGTTTTTACCCCTTGGGTACGGAACTCTAAAAATTTTCAATTTTTTTTTTTTTTAATGTGCTTTATTGTCCCAGAAGTATGTTCCGTAGCCGCCGTAGATCTATAGCTTCATTGTCCACTTTTCCCATAAGCGTTTCCACGCCGTTATATCATGAACGTTTTTGTTTTTCTGAAAATAATAAATATGAACTCCTTTTTAACCGACTTCCAAAAGGAGGAGGTTATCAATACGTCTGATTTTTTTTTTTTTTTTTGATGTTCAGCGATGTTTTCGTCAATTGTGGACCGATTCTCAAAATTATTTTTTTATTCGAAAGATTATACTTCTGAAGTGGTCCCATTTGGTGAAGATCTGATGCTGATCTTCGGAGATATACTATGGAACTCTTCAAAAATAGACGGCAAATCTGTCGAGATTTCTGCAATCGCTTGTATGTTTATTGTTTATACAACATCATGACGTCACATCACGCCTGTATGCTCTGAGGGGGTATGCAGATGTGTACAATACATCAAGATTTCCATTTATTGGGGATAAGCCCATTACCATGACATGTATTGTTCATCATCTGCATAATTTTTCCAACTATTTTGTTGTCGGCTTCCAGTCTTACCGAATGCAGCTGAATACCAGTATTTTATACACAACACAATAGCCACGACATAAATGTTAGTAAAAAATAATTTCTAAAGCTATTAAGACATTCGCGTATGGTCATCATCATCTTATGACGCTGAGCTGGTGAAGGAAGGTACAACTCTTTAACGGTTAGGAGTTAGGTGATTTCTTGTTCTAGAATAATGTGTAGATAATGCGGCTTGTTAATATCGATAGTTGATTTCTCTAGAGACAACAGAGTGAGTGCTAGAAACTAGAAGAATTAATCAGTTTAGCCGACTTTAAGAAAAGAACTATTGTTGTCATTTAGACGCGTATTTAATAATGTAAAATAAATTCATGGCGACATGGGAACAACTAAAAATGGAAAAATAAAATATTTTTGCAAAAAATAAAACCGACTTAAAAAAACACAATAAAAAGAAAAACAAAAATAACAAACCAAACCACAAAAAATTGAAAAAATAACTTTGTTTTTCTTTTTATTGTTTTTTTTTGTCGGTTTTATTTTTTACAAAAAAAGTATTTCTATAAGCGTTTCCACGCCGTTAAATCATGAACGTTTTTTTTTTCTGAAAGCAATAAATATGAACTCCTTTTTAACCGACTTCCAAAAGGAGGAGGTTATCAAGTCGTGTTTTTTTTTTTGTATGTCAGCGTTATCTTCGCCAATTTCGATGATTTTTTTTTAGTTTGGTAGAATATTGTTTCGCGGTGGTCCCATTTAAATTTGGTGAAGATTGATGCTGATCTTCGGACTTAAACAATGGAACTCTTCAATTATAGGTAGCAAATCAGTCGTGAGTCCTGGAATCGCTTGGATGTTTATAGTTTATACAACATCATAACATAATATCACGTTTTTATGCTCTAGGGGGTACGCAGATGTGTACTGTGTACAACTTTTCGACACTTAGGTATGTTAAATTCTATTTTATTGGGGATAAGCCTATTACCATGAAATCTATTGTTAGCGGTTCACTAATGTTTCACCAAAACTCTTTTGATAAAAATTTTATCGACTTCAAACAAAATGAGGAAGGAGGTTCTACGTTTGACTGTGTGTCCTGTATGTTCACCGATTTCTCCGCTAATTGTGGACCGATTGTCAAAATTCTTTTTTTATTCGAAAGCCTATAAGTACTACTGAGGTGGTCCCGTTGTCACAAAGTTAGAATCTGATGATGGGATCCCAAGGAAATCGAGGGCAACCCTGAAATTTTACAATGTTTTTCGTATAGGTACTTTCTAAGGATATTTGTACCTGATGATCATTATCTCATGTTGCTGAGCTGATGATGGAAAGTATAAGTCAGGATCTGATGCTGATCTTCGGAGATATACAATGGAACGCTTCAATAATAGACAGAAAATCTGAAAATCGTGATTGCTGCAATCGGATTGGATGTTTATTTTTTACACAATATTAGAACATAACATAACGCCTGTATGCTCTGAGGGAGTACGCAGATGTGTACAGTACACCCAGATATCGACAGTTAGGTATGATAACGATAAGTTACATTTTATTGGGGATAAGCCTATTACCATGAAATGTGTTGTTAACAATGTAAAATAAATGTATAGGAAATATTTGTGTAGAATATTGCAACTTAAAAGGAAAAGTAAAAAAAACTTTTGCAAAAAATAAAACTGACTTCAAAAATAAAAAAACGTGGAAAAATAACTTTAGCTTCAGAAGTCGGTGGCAAAAAAACTCTATCGAACAAACAAAAGTCTCCCACTTCTGAAGCTAAAGTTATTTTTCCAAGTTTTTTTGTTTTTGAAGTCTGTTTTATTTTTCGCAAAAAAGTTTTTTTATTTTTTTCACGTTGATGTCGACAAAAACTATAAAACGCATTTTGTTACGATCCTTACACACTTATTTTTCTTCGCCTACGTTTATACATTTGGTCATATTTCTGAAGAACATCCCCAAAAAGGCCAATTTGTAGTAGTCTTCTAGGGCGTCGCTATGCACTACCGAGTTCTTCGAGGGTCGACCACTTTCAACCTTATAACTTAGGGCATAAGGGTGAAAAGTCCCTTATCGGTGTTGTTTTCTCAAGTTCTCACTGATTAAGGATTAAAATTCAGCTTTGCTTTCTGTGATATACAAATAAACGTAGCGTGAGCCTTAAGGTTCCGTGTCGACTAGTCCACACTTATACCGGGAAGCGAGTGCACGTACCCTTAAAGCAGTTCAGCTACTTACTGATAATTTGTTGGTTTTAAACACTGTATTAAACTTTCACGGTTAAAAACTAAACATAGAATGTCACTTACGGGATATCTTCCGTGATTGTCTTTTATTTTGATAAAAATTTCAATCGAAAGGATGGCTTCAAATTGTCCAGTACATGAAATCCAGTTTTGAGTATGCTCAAAAGTAGCAGCCGGCATCGTAATAAGGACTCCAAAAAACCTTGTGATACTGTGAGTGTGTTTTGCCGAGACTTAGTGATGAGTTCAAGTAGTGCGCGTAGTAAAAGACAAAGAAAGAGGGTAGACAGATTATTTTTCCATCCACCGGCATTCTCCAGTCAACCCGCGATCAAGGCGCTTGTAACAGAGGCGAAATATCGGGAGCTCAAAATAAAAGACAATCACGGAAGATATCCCGTAAGTGCCAGTTTATTTTTGGTAGTTTTATTCTAAACCCTAACTAGTGTTTTAGTGAACACCACACTTTCCACAATAGGGTATATGCAAGAAATACAAAACTTTTTTTATTTCTTTAAAATGCCTTGTATTGGACCATAAAAACATTGTGGTACACTTGTTTAATTCTCTAATACAACACTTATTTTACAATTTAATATTTTATTTAGCGTATTTTTGGTGAAACGGAACGCAAACACAAAACGTTTCGATTCCGGTAGTGATGACGTCAAAATCCATGTGTCAAAGAAACACTTTTAACTTAAAGTTTCACTAAGATTTTACTATAATAATTGTTATTGCAATTTTTGCTTAAATGAAGCACTTACGTTTTAGTAAAACTAATCTACTAAGGGCAAAAAATTAGATTTAAACAAGGCAGATAGAGGTAAGTGACATCAAAGTCCTGACATGAATGGCCGCGATAGTCATGGACGTATGAACTGTCGTAGAAAATTGCAGGAGTTTAATATTTTTTTGTGCGACAAGCAGTAGTTGAAATTAACTTTTAATTATTTTCTTGGGTTGATAGTACTGCATATTAATGATTTAAGTGAAAAAAAAAATTACATTCATATTCCCTATTCTAACTGGCCTTGTCACGAATTAATATAAATATCCTTACAAAAAGCCTGATTTAGTCAACCGCCCATAATTTATGGAAACGTGGGAAGGATGAAGGCCATTCGTTGAGCTTTGATCCTTACGTTATGTATGCAAAAATATGCGAGCGTGCTCTCTGTTCATCAAAGGATTAAGAGGAAAGATTGTGGGACGAGTGTGTTAATTGATATTATAAAGCTATACGTATGAAAGGGGTTTGATGAGGTAAGACGTGCCACACACTTGCTTGGCATTCATCCGCACAAGTCGGGCGGCAAAGTCAAATATCTGGATGTAGTAACTAGCTTTGGCTGCAATAATTAGATATTTTTACATAATTTCTTTATAATTATAGCTTACTAGCTTATGCCCGCGACTGCGCCCGCGTGAAGTTTTGTAACTGTTCCATGGGATAAAAAGTATCCTTTATGTTAATCTAGGTTAAAAACTATCCATGTGCCACATCCAAATCTGTTTAGCAGTTTTCGTGTGAAAGAGTAACCAATATCCATCCATGCCTCCTCACAAATTTCCGCATCACTACACAGTAAACAAAGTCCGCTCCCGCTGTCTGTCTGTCCCTATGTACGAGTATGCTTAGATCTTTAAAACTAGGCAACGGATTATGATGCGTTTTTTTAAATAGATAGAGTGATTCAAGAGGAAGGGTTATATGCATATCATTGCACCCGTGCGAAGCCGGGGCGGGTCGCTAGTAAGTTACATGTAAAGTTTCAATAAATTCCGTTAAGTAATTTTTGCGTGTAACTGTAACAAACATCCTCACAAAATTTCACCTTTATAATTAGTAATAATAAATACAACAAATTATAAAAATAATAATAAAAATAGTAAAATAAAAAAATAAAATAAAAAAACAAATCATCAATACAACCCTCCAAGTTCATATAATCCCAAAGAGTGACTTTTTCATGAAATAGCTATTGAATGGGGTTATATGAACTTGGAAGGCTGTATTTATGATTTTAATGATTATAATTCTGTAACTCCATACGTGTTACTGGCGCGATTCATATTTTCACCAACGTACAATCTGACACTAACCTGCAAATTGCAATAAACGTAAGAAAATTTAAATTTCGCGGGCTACTCTTGCGCATCCACCTTAATTCCTTCCATCGATTCTTTGGTCTTACTTTACTTATAAAGAAGCAATATTAATAAAATGTGACTGTTATTAATTGGACGATTTTTTTGTCGTTTTTTCTGTGGGCGTCCTAAGGTTTAATTTTCTAGATCGAGCATGCAGTTGACATGCAATTTGCATACGTGTGGGATGGAACTCGCTCTTTTTATAATTGCCGGTAGGAAATAGTTATCTATCTGTAGTTTAAAGGGTGGACGGGACACCGAAGCGAAATCGGTTACCACGTATTCAGTACTTACATGATTCTGAACCTGGCCACAAAGAAACATTTTATCGGTAATTTAAAAAAAAAACTTTCCTAAAAAAGTGCAATACTTACACGGTCAAAATGTATGGAACAGACGATGTTTTTTTTAAATTAACGATGAAAAATTACGATGTACAGACGGCTACACATCAAGCTATACATTTCCAGTATAAGCTGACCTCGCATTGTACGGAAATCATATACAATGCGAGATCAGCATAAACTGAAACTGAAATGTATAGCTTGATGTGTAGTCGTGTGTACAGGGGCTTACCTCCTGGCCACAGCCAAGAGCGGCGCGGATTGCGGCGCGGCGTGAGGCGCGGCAAGCGGTGAACACACATCACGACCTCCTATGTTCTTTCGTATTTGAAGATAATAATATAATAATAATATAAGCCTTTATTCAGACACAGAGTTTTTACATAAATTTAGTTTTAATCCTATTCTAACGACTCTGGCGAGTCGGTGATACCGACAACCCGGTCTGTTTGCCCAACTGGCTAAGGCAACTCCGCCATTTCTTTCCACTCCGTTCTATTTTGCGTTCTCCTAGTCCATGTTTGCCCTGCTGTGATCTTTATTTCGTCTTCCCACCTTCGAAACTGTCTACCTCGATTTCTTTTCCTATTTCTTGGGTACCAAAATACTATGCTTTTGTTCCAATTTTCAATGCCTCTATTATATGGCCAGTCCATTTCCACTTTAGTCTTCTTATTCTCATTGTTACGTCTTCAATTTTGGTGCGTCTTCTGATAGTTTTGTTCTTTATTCTGTCTGACTTCCTTTTCTTCAGCATGCTTCTTGCCATTGCTGTCTGGCAAGTTTCCAGTGACCTGTATTGCGTATTTGAAGATCTCTACAAAGATCTTTTGGTGCGTGGATAAAATCAGAACTACCGCTGCCATGTTGCCTGTTGCAAATAAATATGCTCAGCCTGTTCTCATCAAATCCTATCCACAGAGTCAAATAAAAAAGTTGAAACTAGTAAAAATTGCGCGTTCCAACTCGAACAGAGACGGTGAGCCCACCCTTCTAGTAATTTCCTTCCGCTATGAATACTGCAGAGTACTCTAAACCTCGTGCAAAAACAAATCTACGAGTATACTTACTAATATTATAAAGAGGTAAAGTTTGTGAGGCTGTAGGGGGGGGGTAATCTCCGGATCTACTGAACCGATTTTGAAAATTCTTTCACTAATAGGAAGCTACATTATCCCCGAGTGCTATAGGCTATATTTACGACGTGCCTGTGGGATAATTTCCGACCAAAATGCGAGCGAAGCCGCGGGCAACAGCTAGTGTAAAAATAAACTACATCCTGAAAGTGGCTGAGTAGGTACCTAGACTACCAACTTTGTTTTTTTAGTAAAGACTATAGTAATTAGTAAGAGTATATTGAATCCAGATGATGCCCAAAGCGATGCACTGGCAAAATGTTCAGAAGCTTCTCTTAAAATGATCAATTTCATGGGTGGACCTGAAGGTGAAGTGGTCACCGAGGTCTTTAGACATGTGCAATACCATACGCACTTATGCGTTGCCTTCTCAAAGACGAACCTAATAATGTCTGAGTTGCCTGTAATAACACCGACTCTACGCTGTGTCTAGAAGTCTACAGGAGGCGTATGTCGCGGACACGGTTCACGACTTTCATAGACACGTATTCACTATTCATACACCACTACTCGAATTCGTAATCTTCGATATTGGAAGAGATTATCTTTCAAAGTCTCAGTCGCTCCGTGTAGAATACTGGTATTCAACTTCGTCTTCTTCGACTGAAAAGAGGCCACAACACAGTTGGGATATTCTATAAGGCGGCCCCTAAACGATCAATTATATTGCGCCATAATACGAATTGTGCAATTTAATTGACCGATTAGGCTAAATATTGAAGATTGCGCAATGATTGAACAAAAGTTTGAGCGAGTTTAATTTTTATTGTACCATATTTTTCCATTGCATCGTGTAGGGTCAGTATAGGGTATATGCAAGAAATACAAAACTTTTTTTATTTCTTTAAAATGCCTTGTATTGGACCATAAAAACATTGTGATACACTTGTTTAATTCTCTAATACAACACTTATTTTACAATTTAATATTTTATTTAGCGTGTTTTTGGTGAAACGGAACGCAAACACAAAACGCATCGATTCCGGTAGTGACGTCAAAATCCATGTGTCAAAGAAGCACTTTTAATTGAAAAGTACTTAAAGTTTCAAGCGGCAAGTTTCACACTGTCAAGTTGTGTGCTTCAGGGATGTACTAGTGTCCTACCATGACGTCTTAAAGCAAGTGTGGGAAAGAGATGGCGCTAGACGACCTGTATACCAGTCTCTTTTCCACTCTGAAGGTAACCCCCAGATGTGGTCTCTTTAACACATTCGCTGCTACTTAATAAAAAACTCTAAGATGTTTACATTAGGGTCTGATGTCATTATCTGCTTAATCTTATCCCAATTTTTTTAGGGTCGGCTTCCGGTCCGAATGCAGCTGAAGACAGAGTATCTTACATGGAGAGACTGCCTCTCTCCCACATCTTAACTTATTAAGACTTTACCTTTGTAAAGCACCTGTACCACCAAGTACCTTGCTGGTCTAGTGGTCACAATGGCGACGGCTGACCATGAGGTCCTAGGTTCGATTCTCAGGTCGGGCAAAGTGTTTGGGTATGTCCATTACGGATTTCTCAGTAGCAGCCACGGAGTCTGGATTTGTGTCCGGTTGATGGCAATAGGCTCGCCCCTTATTACATGGGACTTGAATCATAACGGGCGAAATGTGGGTGTACGATACTATTAGGTACTTTGGCATTACAGGCTTGATGTTATTTTATGCTTTGCAAGACTACAGAATCAAATTTTTGTACAGATGTCATTGAAGTAAGTAACAATCGTAGCATGTGGCGTTCTGTATCTATGTTCTATGTTAAGGGTTTGGTTTCCGCTCTTTGTCCCTAAATTAGAACATTGTACGTGAGTCATGATGGCCGTTACTCCAACCAGCCCACCTCCCTCCAGAAGCAGATCCAACTTCCCGGTCTTCTCAGGACATCCTCAAGGGATCTCGGTGTTCCAAGAGTCTCCTCGCGGATCTGGGTGACGCCGGTGTACTCGAGGAGTACATGCGCTACCGTTTCCTACGCCTCCATGCACGCTCTGCACAGGGGGCTGTCAGTGATGCCCTTTTTTTTTCGGATGGTATGTCATCAAATAACTCCTCCCGCTCTGGGCTGAGCAGGAGGGAGTGACAGACTTTTACTGACTAAAACCCATCCATGTTCCTTCTTTTGCCCTTTGTGTTCCAGGGTCGCGGTATCTCTTTCGAACAGTCCCGCAACCCTGGCAGGCATCGGTCCTTTCGGACCCCTTCCTGTTTGCTGACATCTCTTTGAGGCGCGCGTGGAACACTCGCGCGCCGTCGACACGGCCCGTCGATAAGACGGACGGACGACGGCGAGCTAGCCCATAGCTCGCCGTCCACAGGCCCGCGTATCAGTCAGTCAGTGATGCCTAGGGTGTGGAAGTGTTTGTTCACTTTTTAGCGTTCTGTATTTCTCCATCGGAATAAGACGCAAGTTTATTTACGTAACCAATAGCGCAGCCGTAGGAAAAATATGTACCTACAAAAGAAATCTTTTCATTACAAGGTCAGTCGCCGGAAAAATATAAAATCGAAGTTACTGTTTGTTCCTTTCTTTACAGCTTCCGTTAGATAAATATTGTGATACATAAATACAGACGTTTTCTAAGAATTGCCGTCAGTAACTAAGCATGATAATATCCTTAAGAGATAAGGTGAACTGATACACGATACCACAGGAGACATTTATACAGGGTGTCACAGGACCCTTCACGAAGCCGTCAACCAAGCATTCTGTATATCAAACTAAGTAAGTTTACGTAAAAATATTGCTGGGAAACGACTTTTTTTTTTGGGGGTGAACAATCACGTTTTACGGTAGGACTCAATGTAACGCACTCAAAACATTGTGCTGATGGATGGGTTGAATAGTACGGGGGCCGTGGAGTTGTTTAAAGTTTTTACTTTACCTCTCTACCTTACATTAAAATGTATGTATTAAAAAAAACTTGTGAAAAAGTTGGAATTTTGGCCCCTAATATCTCTGTAACTAGAAGGTAAGGTCTAGATTGTTAGATCACTGAATAGAATTATTACGTATTATCAGTTTATTTCACATACACAAAAATGTAACATAGTCTATATTGTAACACATCAATATGTTTACACAATATTAGCAACTGTAATCGTCTCAATCACGGCAATAACCGATAGTTCGACCTTTTCAACAAGAGCTACAAGGCAAAAACCATCCGTTAAAACTCAAACATCAAACTAGCCTGTATGTCGAGAAAAATATCCAATGCAATGAGGGTAACGTGAAAATATACATAGCTCGAATTAATCTTTGTCCATCGATATTGTTATTTTTTTTTTGTTTAAATCACAGTGTAAACAATTGAATTCATTAGTTTTAAATAAACCGTATCTTACTATAAAGTTCTCCTAACTAATTAAGACAATGTAAAAAAAAGTTCAAAATAACATCAATGTTACCATAAACAAAAATATAACAGTGTATAAAATACTCAAATATCTACAAGTTCATTACAGTCAACCCGATAAATAATTCGTTTTTACTAACTGACAATAGCATTTTAACAGTTCGTCCATCCTGATTACCGTACACGACCTCGTGTACATTACATAATAAAAATTAAAAAGGGAATAAAAAAAAGTTATGAAAGTACCATAATAATTGTATAAGTAGTCAATTTAACTATTTCATTATAAAGTAAATAATCAAAAATATGTAACATATTGTTGATCATAACAATATACATTCAAGACTCAACGAGTCAGAATTTCACACCAAGTAATTTGAACTCAAGCTCACCACAAACGTTTTCTACAACACATCACAGATCTTCTGCTTCACAGATTTAACATTTTCACAACACGTCACACACTTTGTGCACTTCACAAGTTATGCCCGCACATATTGTGCAGTCCGCAGCGCACACATGGTGCGGTCCGCATCGCACACCTGGCGCGATCCGCATCGCACACCTGGCGCGATCCGCATCGCACACATTGCGCGGTCTGCATCGCACACATTGCGCGGTCTGCATCGCACACATTGCGCGGTCTGCATCGCACACCTTGCGCGATCCGCATAGCACACCTTGTGCATTCCGCATGGCACACCTTGTGCAGTCCGCATGGCACACCTTGTGCAGTCCGCATGGCACACCTTGTGTAGTTCGCACTGCACACCTTGTGCATCCTGAACATCTTGTCGCTCCAACTTGGAAATACTGAAAACTATGCGTCGCGCACCTTGCGCATTGCATCGCACACCTTGTGCATCCTATTAATTATGCGTTGCGCACCTTGCGCATTGCATCGCACACCTTGTGCACTACACATCGCACACCTTGTGCATCCTATTAATTATGCGTTGCGCACCTTGCGCATTGCATCGCACACCTTGTGCATCCTATTCATAATGCGTCGCGCACCTTGCGCTTTGCATCACACACTTTGTGTACCTATTATCGCACACCTTGTGCATCCTATTAATAATGCGTCGCGCACCTTGCGCATTGCATCGCACACTTTGTGCACTACACATCGCACACCTTGTGCATCCTATTTATATTGCATCGCACACTTTGTGCACTACAAATCGCACACCTTGTGCATCCTATTAATTATGCGTAGCGCACCTTGCGTATTGCATCGCACACCTTGTGCACCTATTATCGCACACCTTGTGCACCCTATTCATAATGCATCGCGCACCTTGCGCATTTTATTGCACACTTGTGCTCTATATGTCGCGCATCTTGCGCATTATCTATTCTATTCAATTTTAGTTTTTACAAAGTCTCCGACACACACTATAAATACAAATTTAAAACAGACCTTATGCCTCCTAAGTGCTCTTTACGCTGACTATTTAAAGAAATTAACAGGCCACATGCCTCTATTTCATCAAAATTGTTAATTTCCACTCATTTCATTTTCTGACGACTCGTCAGTCCGATCCGTTCCGAAACACAACCACGGATAAATTTTATCCACTGCGTATACCCCTTTGTAAATGGTCGTACCTTTCTTAGTTAACGGAGTATCAACAACCTCATATCTATCATTGTCAAATACTTTTGTAATTCGATACGGACCTGATAACTTCGGCAGTAGCTTCTTACTTTTACCTATACTATGAGTCTCTCTTGCTACTCTCACAAGTTCCCCTAATTTGAATTTTTGCGCTTCTTTCCTTCTTTTATCAAAATACTCCTTTTGTTTATTTTGCGACTCATCAACGTACTGTTCTACTTCTTCTCTTATTTTAGTTATACTATTTAGTTCGCTGTTTTTATTTGAATTGTCTTCAATGTCTGATTGTATCTCGGGTATGATTTGACCTTCATTGGTACTAGTGAGTTTAAGACCAAACAAGATTTCTGATGGAGACTTTCCCGTGCCTTTATTAATGGTATTATTCAAGCCCCATTGAACTTGAAGTAAACGGTCATCCCATAAACGTTCATCCTTACCGTGGTTTTGAGCGGCAAGAGAATCCAAAATTGTTCTGTTGTACCTCTCCACTTGGCCATTCGCCCGTGGAGAAGCAACGGCGTTTAAAATGTGTTTTGTGCCCACTTCACTCATAAATCCTTTGAATTTAATGCTTGTAAATGATGTACCCCGATCACTAATTAATCGTGTTGGTACACCGAACGTACCAAAATAATCCCTTAAAATTGCGATTGATGTATTCGACTTCGTATTTTTGACCGCTTTTAAAACAATAAACTTTGAGTACGCGTCTATAATCACAAGAATATACGAGTTCTTCCTTTTACTTGTAACGAACGGTCCGACGTGATCGATGTGGACTGTATGAAAAGGCTTAGAGATCTTCGGAATAGGGTGTAGATAACCTTGTTTCTTTCCCGATGGAATTTTATTATGTGCACACTCTAAGCATGCGGTCACATATTTTTTTATGAATTTACGCATCCGCGGGAACCAATAGTGGTCTTTTATTCGCTCGAGCGTCTTCTCAAAGCCAAAATGCCCTATTTCATCATGATTCTTTTGTAAAATTTGCCATCTACAGCCTTTTGGTACAACCCACCTCAACCCATTTTCCGTACTACGATAAATCCGATCTTTCTTTAATACAAAGTTTTTACGAATCTCTACAATGTCATTACAGTCCGTATTTGACAGGATATCCTTAATCCGTATTATTTCAGGATCACCTAATTGTACAGTTGCAAGCCAATCATCAGTAATATTAAAAACGTCATAAGTCTCAATTTCTTTGACTACGCCTTTTTCCTGAGAATGCATAGGATTTCTGCTTAGAGCGTCAACGTGCAGCATAGCCTGACCAGACCTGTACACGACATCGCAGTCAAACTCCTGGATTAAACTCCACCATCTAGCCACTCGTGGCACCATATCCCTTTTCAGAAAAGTTGCACGCAAGGAATTACAATCGGTGACAATGGTAAAGTGTAACCCAAGAACGTATGGCCTGAATCGGACTAACGCGCATATAACTGCTAGGGCTTCTAGTTCATAAGATGAGAAATGAGACTCCTCAGGAGAGGTTTGCCTGCTATAAAATGCAATAGGTTTAAAAAGGCCATCAATCTGTTTCTGCAATAGTATTGCACCTACCCCATGTTTACTTGCATCCGTATGGATTTGTGTCTCCAACTTTGGATCGTATAAGGACAGCACAGGTCGCGAAGTTAGCGCGGTTTTAAGTTTAACGAATGCAGCCTCTTGTTCGTCACCCCAAGTCCACGTGACGTCCTTTTTTAATAATTTTGTCAAAGGGCGGGCAATTTCAGCAAAACCTCTGACAAAGCGTCTAAAAAAACTCACTAATCCAATAAATTGCCTTACGTTGTGAGCGTCACGAGGGTGTGGAAAATTAGAAACTGACTCTATTTTACGAGAACCCGGTCGTATTCCATCACTCGATACCTCGAACCCTAAGTAATCTACACGCTCTTGGAAGAAATGGCATTTTTGAGGTTTTAGGGTTAAATTTGCTTGTCGTAGTTTATCGAATACAACTTTTAGTCTATCGATGCCTTGTTCAAAACTGTCAGAGGGGACTAAAATGTCATCCATATACGCTAACGCGGTGTCAAATCGAGCGTTCCCTAGTACCAAATTGACAGCACGCTGAAAAACAGCAGGAGCATTTGCTAAACCAAACGGCATCCGATTAAATTCGAACTGCCCGTCTGGTGTAACAAACGCTGTCTTAGTTTTTGACTCTTCTGTTAAACCTATTTGGTAGTAGCCTGAGGCCATATCTAACGCACAAAAATATTTGTTACCTGCAAGTCTATCAATTTGGTCCTCTATTCGCGGAATAGGATAATGTTGTTTAGAAGTTTTTCTATTTAAAGCCCGATAGTCTACGCATAATCGTTTGTCGCCGGTTTTCTTCTTCACTACTATTATGGGTGATGCATAAGGTGAAGTTGATTCCCTAATAATTTTGTGTTTCATTAGATCATCCACCATGAGTCTCACTTCGTTACGCTCCGTATGACTAAGGCGATAGGGGCGATATGCAACTGGGTTATTATCGTGTAACTGAATATCCATGGCCGTTACGGTAGTGTGACCCAACTCTGACAAATTCATCGCAAAACAATCTCGATATTCGTCAATTAGTTCTTTCAACTTTGCTTTTTGATTATCATTTATGGGACCAATATTTAAATCATTAAATGTTAAGTGAGTAAGCGCTTTATCAATTTTAAAAATATCGTAACATCTCTTTTCAACTTGATTATTATTGTATAGAAATCCACGACAAATTAATGTATCTTTGCTGAACGATAGAGGTTGATTATTCGTGTTTACTACCGTAACATAACCTAGGCCGTTCAAAAATTTGCATTTTCCAATTTCAATCCTGTATGATTTTCGATAACCGTTTTCTATAACAAGTTGTCCCGAAAAGCAATTATTGGTGTAACATTTAATCGAACCATTCCCGTATAATTGTGTTGATTTACAGCACTTGAGACTAAATGTTTCATGCCTGGCACTATTATCTTTAGATGTAAAGACTAATTCATCGCTTGTTTTAAGAACTTCCACGTGAGATTGTTCTGTAGCTGTTTGTCCTAGTAGAACATCGTAATTTAAAAAACTATCTGATACTATGATTAAATTAACCGTAAATAAAACTCCTTCCAAAGATAACTGCAAGTTACAAATACCTATTGGATTTATGGTCGCATTACCAAACCCCTTTAATATAGGTAAATCATTAAATAACCATTCAGTGGGATTAACTAGCGTTCGCGCAACTGATTCACGTATTAAGCAGCACTGACTTCCAAAATCTATGTAGCCCGTGAAAGTTTTACCGTTGATTGAAATGACTTTTTTGAATTTTTCATCAGTGTTCTTTTGTTGGTTTTCATTTAGTCATAACGTTTTAACCTCTGTATCTTTTCTAACTTCCCTTGTACAATTTGGATTATCATGGCCTACTCTCATACATTTCTGGCATTTTACTATTGGTTTTTGACATTTTGAAATCATATGTCCAACTTCGTGACAGTTGAAACATCTTAACACCCTAACATCGCCTTTAGATCCACGTTGCGACATATCTGATACGGGTTTTACTATTTTCTTGTTAGCATTTCGGTCAACACGTTCATGTTTAACATTTCTTAAAAATCCTAACAACTTATCAACGTTATCAAATCCAACGGCCTCTGCGCCATAACGGACCGACCTATCCTCTATGCCATACACTATACAGTCGATAGCATCTTTTCCTGAAATACGACAACGATTTAGAGCTATCAATTTTTCGTAATAATATTCCTCTAAATCATCTCCAAATTTAGCTTTAAGGTTAAGCATTTCAGTTAACAAATGTGCATAATTTTCGTTGGTAGGAAAAGCAGCCTTAAGTTTTTCCTGCCATATATCCCATGAGTGCATAACAGAGGACTGACCCTCATACCAACGTTTAGCAGTATTCACAAGTTTTGGAAGAGCATAATGAGTAGTTTGTTTGCTATCCCAACCGTAAATATCAGCACATTCGTTGACTTTGTTCAGCCAAGTAACTATTGTTTGATTTTTAACTTTGGGGTCAAATTCGGGCACTACGTTAATAGACGTATATTTATTTTTCACTTGAGGATTTACGGTTGCGATAGCTTGCAAAGTTTTATTAAGAGTCTCTAAAAAATCAACACTAATATTATGAGAACTATTTTCAGGGGCAGTAGACAGCGGCGGCGGCGGCGTATTTGATTCATGTTCAGGCCCTACAGGCCTGCGGTGACCGTCCTCCTTCGAATGACCCTCTATGCGACGCGATTCACCAGTCAAACGAGCACCTTTTCCAGCACACTGAGACACGTTAGCAAGTTTTGTCGAGAGACGTAATCTTTTACGTTTGTGACGGTTTTTGCTAACTTCCGCGTCTCGAGAGCAACTCCGGATCGAATTTTTTGAACTGCGTGACGAACTTCGAGTAGAAGATCGCAATCGCGAAGTACGTTTACGAGATCTACCACGATGCTGTCGATTCTTACGTTGATTGCGAGAACGTGATTCGCGTGATCCTGAACGTGTTCGACGCTTAGCAACACTTGTCCGGGTAGGTCGCCTGTGGTGTCGACCTCGGGATTTCCTTCGTAAACGTACAGGAGACACTGAACTGCTACGAGAACGCGATGTAGGTCGCGTTCTTGATCGTAATTGTCTATCACGTTCCATTGAGTTTATTAGAAACTGTAGCACTTACCAGTAACGGCGAGAAAAAAAAAAAAAAAAAAAAATCAAACCAGAATCTTTATATGACCGAGAACGGCGCGCAGCGATCCCAATTCGGATTTGTTAGATCACTGAATAGAATTATTACGTATTATCAGTTTATTTCACATACACAAAAATGTAACATAGTCTATATTGTAACACATCAATATGTTTACACAATATTAGCAACTGTAATCGTCTCAATCACGGCAATAACCGATAGTTCGACCTTTTCAACAAGAGCTACAAGGCAAAAACCATCCGTTAAAACTCAAACATCAAACTAGCCTGTATGTCGAGAAAAATATCCAATGCAATGAGGGTAACGTGAAAATATACATAGCTCGAATTAATCTTTGTCCATCGATATTGTTATTTTTTTTTTGTTTAAATCACAGTGTAAACAATTGAATTCATTAGTTTTAAATAAACCGTATCTTACTATAAAGTTCTCCTAACTAATTAAGACAATGTAAAAAAAAGTTCAAAATAACATCAATGTTACCATAAACAAAAATATAACAGTGTATAAAATACTCAAATATCTACAAGTTCATTACAGTCAACCCGATAAATAATTCGTTTTTACTAACTGACAATAGCATTTTAACAAGATCTAGAACAAAAAAAATATCGCAATGACGCGATAACAAGTGCCTTTTGGCTTCGTTAAGAGTCTTGTTACACCCTTTATATGAGGGTTCTTGCTTCGAATGGTCAATTCTCTTTTTGTCCAACAATAATGTTGGACAAAAAGAGTTTACTCGTATAAAGTATGTAGGCACAGTCCTTGCACAGTTATCTTACCTCTGACTTTGCATTGTCAAAATTACTGTGATCTTTATTTTCGGGACAAGGTTGTTGTTGAATTGCAGCTGTCAGAGGCAAAATTATGTGACGACTTTCATGACGAAAGGCACGAAATGGTTGTGAGGCAGGCCCCAACGAGATTTAAGGAAAATTTAAATATACCTTATATATTTTCTATATGTACAAAATAATGTCTTTATGTAAACCTATCACCTACCGATAAATCCACCGATAATGCCAGATAGACTCGCCTTTGAAAAGTGATACCGCCAGTGACAAACAGAAAAGCAACGGTATTTTGAGTTGTCAGATTAAAGTTCGAGCAAGTCGCCTGGCCAGTCTTCACAGGGTGTCGCATCTGTGGTCGCATCCTATTCCCAATGGACATTCTCGGTTCTCGACGGTCGAGTAAGCCAGTGACATACGACAAGCCAATAAGGCTTTCAAACTGTTTAGAAACCCTAACATTATGAAGAGTAGAAAGTCATAAGGGTAAGCCAAGCCTTTAGGCTGGTATAAAAATACCGCCACTACGAGTAACCCCTTGTAAATGCATAGCATAAGCATAGCATAATCAGCCTATAATGTTCCCACTGCTGGCACACGGCCTCCTCTCTATGAGAGGGAATGGGCTATAATCCACCACCAGGGCAGTGCGGGTTGGTAGATGTCTCATTTTTTGCGAATTTTTTGGTTCTAGAACATTCCAATTTCCTTAAGATGTTTTCCTTCACCGTTTTGAGAGCAGAGGTGATGAAATAAATGACACAAAGTAAGGCGCCTGCCTAGGTTCGAACCCACGACTTATAGTTCGTAAGTCGGGGCCGCCACCACTGGGCCACCGCTGCTCTCTGATGTAAACACCATTTTCAAACACGAAACTTTAGGAATGTTTTCAAATTTCTAGAGTATATGTTCTAGTTCTGAGGATTGAGCATAAGTACGTGTTAAGTATGATTGTGGATAAAGATGTATGAATAGAAAAAAAACACGAACACTGAGAAGACGCTGATAGAAGCGTATGGAATTTTCACGACTGAACGATAAGCAGATCAAACATTCTTTATCTTTAGACTTCCTGATCATCGCAATAAAAACTTACAAGACCTAGGTGGTCTAATTATGATAATTAAATGTCAGTTGTCGTGCGTGACTCCATGACTAACAACAACATATTTTTTATGTTAGTAATGAAAAGCTTCTGCGGCCCATTGTGTTTCTGAGTCACCACTCATTAATTGCCGACATTAGTTGGATAAATAATACTTGAAATGGAGTTCGGTTGCAATAACTGAGCAAAACAAACATAACTTCACGCCTATAGTCCCCGAAGAAAGGGTTAGACAGAGGTGTACCTAAAGGGTGTAACAAGACCCTTAACGAAGGCGAAAGGCACTTGTTCTCCCCATCATTACCAACATTTTTTTGTTCTAGACCATACCTGGGAACCTTCTAGTTACGGAGATATTGGGGGTCAAAGTTCGACCTTCTTTACAAGTTTTTTTTTTAATGCATGTTTTTAACGTATTTTTTTTCTATTCAATTCATCCATCAGCACAATGTTTTGAGTGCGTTACATTGAGCTTTACCGTAAAACGTGATTATACACCCAAAAAAAAAAAAAAACGTTTCCCAGCAATAATTTTAGCGTAAAGTTACTTAGTTTGTTGTACATAATGCTTGGTTGACGGCTTCGTGAAGGGTCTGATACACCCTATTTAGCACTTACACCCATATTTCGCTAGTTGTTTTAGTTTGGCGAGCCTATCGTCATTAACAGAGCACAAATCCATACCCCGGGTTGAAGCTGAGAAATTTCTTACAGAAGAACCCAAATACTGTTTCAAAACAAACCATGAAACCAGATTATTGATTTATAGGGTTGCCATTTGACAAGTCCTGACGAAATGCCGTTTGTAGTTTTTTTTTTTGTATATTCATGGCGCTTTATTATAGTGCCCCAAAGTCTGACAACCAGTCTTACAAAGCGGTACCGTATTACCCAAATACCCAGTACTATCTGGGTTGTGGAGGTCTCAGGTCAGAGAGGCAGTCGCCCCATGTAAAATACTGGTATTCAACTGCATCCGGTCAGACTGGAAGCAGACTCTCTCTCTCTTGAGAAAAGGTTAGGTAGATGTTGATTCATGGCACTTTATTTTCTAAAAGAAATCCGTTGGCCAAAAAACCGGACAAATCCGGACGAATGTAAAACCCTTAGTACGTATTACGCCTTCTATATTACGTGTTCTAAACCTACTTAATAATGAAAGCAAATGTAAAAGCACCGCCGTTCAGCGAAGGCTCCTAACAAAACGGTTAACCTGACGTCAAGTACTCACGGTCTGCTGAATATTTCAGTGAGCCGGCACTGTGGAGTATCTGCCGTATAGTTTTCACAACCAAGTGCCTCTAGAGACTACTTTAACATAAGTATTAGGGTGAAACCACCCGGAGAAGGATGAAAGATTTTTTATTTTTTTTTATTAAGTCTACCAACAATTGTTTACACTAATCTACATTAAAATTAAACATGCGTTTAAACTCTACACAGTGCAACAATTACTTAAAGGTAAACACCACATGAACAAAAAAAAAACAATAATAAGTAATTATGTTAGTTGTGAGCTACATACTAGTAAACCAAAAGTAAGGATAAAATATATAACTATGTATTGGAAATGAAAGGAGATAACCCAGTTTGTTCGATGATTTGGGATATAAAAAAATGTCGGCGGCCAGGCGGCCAGGAACGAATTATATTTTATTTAAATGGTGGTAAGAGTAGAAACATTTGTTTTGTATGGCGACAATGCAGTAAAGAATTCGGGAACATACATATAAAACGATGATATGACCATCCACCATTTTGTATACGAAATAATTATTTATTATTCCACTATTTCACAATTATTAGTGTTGACACATACAACATTACTAACTAGCCATCTGTAATCGTGGTAAATTGGATAAAAAAAAGAATTTATGAAAACATCGATTTATTATTCTTAATACAGGTCTACATATTATGCTCGTCGTCTTGTACTATGACAAAATCTAAAAAACCAGCCGGTCTTTGTATGGGCTCAACTAGGTGCCTGGTGGTTTATAATTCTAACCTGGTATATGTATATCTCCGAACCCAAATAGTTTTTCGATTTTTACGCCATAGTAAAAAATAATGCCGTGTGCTTTTCAAATGTGAAATTATTATTGATGGCCGCAAAAAAATATATTTTTTTATAAGTTTGTCCCAGAATGGGTGATCTCCTTTAATTCTTTCTTTTGCTCTCTGAGTTTCTGACATAAGTAACATGATAGCACTGTCTGTGATCCCTGAAGGATAATGCAGGAGTATGTGCCCACAGATGTAGATGTACCTAGGTACCTATTATGACCAGGGAACAGTGAAGCTGGCAAGTTTGCAGCTACGGTCGGCGCAGCATGTAGTCTTCTTCCATACTTCTCTAGTAGTCGATGTATTAATGCTCACATGAGTATTGATACCTCGATTCATGGGTCATGCAGGGGGCGAGTAGATTAAGGGTAACTAGCACTGGTTATAAGTTATTAATAACAATAGAAAACGTGTCTACTGGCTTTTTGGGAACGTTCTCCTTGATTTCGAAGTCGGAAAAAGAAAAAATAATGAATTCAATTACTTTACTGTACTGATTAATAAATAACGTTATTATTAAATGTACTTAACTGATTCTGAGACATTTCCGAGTTTCGGAAAAAAAGATACGGAAAAAAAAATGTCGTTAGGAAGTCCCCACTTTTCGTTTCTGTTCCTTGAACTTTAGGCACATTAGCTCTAACTATTACGATCACTGGTAACAAATTGGATCCTAGTTATCTTGAATAAACGTTTATTGCTTTGTATTGTATAGCCTTTGTATTGTTTGATGGGATAAGGTTTATAATTGATTGTGTAGTACGTTCTGTATTAAACAATGCGAGTGTGTGCGCGACTGCGTATCTATTGCTTTTACTGAACTGCATGTGTAGTAGTTGCCGCATGGTAGGGCTAACGGGAGACAGACGGTACCAATATATTTTCGTCTAACGGGCATATTTCCTTGTTTTATATATCTATGGTAAAGCTATATTATCTGCCAGTTCTGCCAAACAGTCCATTCATCGTTTAATTTACATGTACTAACAACGTACTAAAATTGCAAAGTTTTCGTCATTTTAACGCAAAAATGTCGACGCTGCGACAATACGAGTATTTGCTGACACGGCTAACATGACACTGCTGAATATTTCAGTGCAGTCAGCTGTGCACCGGGGTCCGGTGGATAAGTTTTATTATTTTATAGGTACTTATCTTTGTTTTATAACCATGTAGAATGAAATGGTATTTTGAATAAGTATCTATACCTACGGGGTGGATGGGACACCGACGCGAAAACGGTTACTACGTATTCAGTACCTACCAGTGGCGAAGGTTCCGTATAACCCGATTCCTACCGGCTTCCCTTTGAAGCACAGTCAGTATTTTATAGACAAATAATAAAATTACATCTTTCTTTATCGTGTGGTTAGTGCCTAACCTGCAGTGCAAGTACGTAGGACTCGATTCGATAAATCTGACATTTATTCTCGATAAAATGAGTTTTTATCGACTCGAATCGATGTCGCAAGCACGTAACTACTATTTGAGCAATCGATAACTAAACTCTAAAATTTTAACGATTTTATCGAAAATGCAAGTACGAAACGACATTTTGACAGTTGAGATCGCCTATTTACGCTGTCGAGCTCGGTAATTTATCGACACCTTGTAAAAGTGCGTTAGGCTTATCGATAATAATTATAAGGGATTCAGGACTTTTGGTTTTATTGCTGTGTGATGAGGAAGAACGGCAAAATCATCACAATGTAATGCGTATTCGGAGGCGACGTCTCAGAGACACGAACAATCCTTTGGAACTTCCAGAAGAAGATTTTGTTCGTCTTTTTCGGGTGACTCAAGTGGCAGTAATTTTCGTAGAAGGGATAGAGATGTACAGAGGACACGATCCATTGGACGCCCTGTCCATAATATGGTATCGTGGTTTTACTATAGGTGCCTACTTCATTCGAGATCTAGACAAAACGTACTTAATCTAAAATTATGATATTTTTTTATCATGCACTGCAATTTTTACCTATTAAAGTTCTTAGGAACCTATTGAAAATAACTCGCCCTTTCTAATACCTAGAGTTTCTAGTCCAAATACACATTTATTACATACTAAAACTTCATGACTTAGGTTTTGACAGCCGTACGGTTTTATGCAGTTGAGAGCTACCAAAGTTGCATTGTACAATCTTGCCCTTGGCCAAAAATTGTGAGCAAGGTTGTGCGAGAAGTGTCGAGGGCAATAGTTCGCCACCTCTTCCACACCTACGTGAAGTTCCCAGGTGCAGCTGAAAAAAGAGCCATCGTAGAAGAATTCTAGCACAAATTGGAATGCCAGATTGCCTTGGTTGTGTCGATTGCACCCATGTTTCAATTGAAATTGAAATATTGTTTTTGTAAACACGACCCACTGACCGTATTTTTATCTTTCTCAAGAAAGTAATGTCAACTGTTAACTAAAAACTTTTTTTTTTGGCAAAGGTAAACCCGACGACGCTAAGAAAATGGAATATTTTCTGTATTTTTACCAAAATAATATACTATTTAGGTAAATACTGATAGTTTCTCTAAAATAAACCCTTAAACATTGTTTACAATGCCAAACATCTATGAAAAGCAAGGATTTTCTAAATATCTCGGACATTAGTCGATTTAGTCGTGCCACAGAAATATGTTTTGTCTTTGGACGTCTTCAGTGTTGCTATTTGACAAGCGATCCTTAGCGACTCGATTCGGCCCACGATAAATCTTATCGTCGCGTGTTACGTACTTCCAAATTCGTTAACAAGATCGATAAAAATGCAAACCTTAGCGATCTCGATGTCTTATCGATGCAAAGTACGTACTTGCACTGCTGGTGTCAGAGTTTTAAGGCCGCCGATGGGCCTTTGACGTGGCTTTACATGCCGTCAAGAAATATCTGTCAGGCATGCTGGTTTCCTCACGATGTTTCCCTTCACTGGACCAAGTGATAATTATACAATACGCACATGAATCCGAAAAATCAGAGGTGCGTGCCTTGGGTTCGAACTCGAGACCTATGACTTGGTAGTCCGACGGTCACACCACTAGGCTATCACTGCTGCGCTGTTGCGCTGCATAAAATTACATTAAAGATATGTACTCCGGCTTACCTCTGACAAAAATTGACCATTCGCTACTGGTACCTACATCATTTTGAGCCTCCCCCCCCACATAGAAATTTTTCAACAGTTATTTAAAAAAAAAGTCTGCTAGTGTATTCCACCCCGTATATTTCGTTACTTTAGTGGTCGCAAACGCGACAACTGACAAAGTGGTCTTGGGTTCGATTCTCGGATCGGACAAAGCGTTATTGGCTTTTTCCATTAGGAATTTCTCAGTAGCAGCCATGGAGTCTGGATCTGTGCCAGATTGATGAAAATAGGCTCGCCACGTATTACATGGGACTTAAACATAATTGGCGATATGTGGATGTGTACTATTCCCTCCTCAACTATTTCCACCTCTGCCAAAACCTTCAGGGAAAACAGGCGTCATTTTATAAACTTACGCCTTTTTCCCATGGGGGTTGACAGAAACCACAGAAGGCCACCTGCTACGTCCTTACATACTCCTTATGCTTCGTCCACATTCATACATCTGGGGTCCTAAAATGGCTGCTATATCAGAATCATAATCAAAATGGACTTTGTGGTCACAACCATAAATAGTAATAATAAGTTTTTTTTTAAAAGAAATATTTAAAAATGTAAATTAATAAGTTATGAAAGTGAATAAAGGAAATAATAATAATAATTTTATTTCTATGACTTCAATCAACATTACATCAATGAGGTAAGTATAGTAATAATAAAGACCATTTTAAGAATTTTTAACGTGATTCATATTATGATTCTGATAAAGTAGCTATTTTAGGCCCACTGGTCATAAACGCACGCGGCCGTACAGTTTTGCACTCCTTTGGCATAGGTTTTAAAACTATCAAATTTATTATAGCACTATTGCAATATATAGGTATTCAGCTGCATCTGGTTATGCGTAAGCCGACCCCAACAGAGTTAAAAGGCTAGGCAAGTAGGGAGATTTACTATAGCCGACTGCCTTCGCTCGCGTTTTGGTCGGAAATTATCCCACGGGCATATTGTAAATGTAGCCTATGGCACTCGGGGATAATTCCTATTAGTGAAAGAATTTTCAAAATCGGTTCTGTAGATCCTGAGATTATTCCCTACAAACTCAAAAACTTTACCTCTTTATAATATTAGTATAGACTAAGAAAAGTATTTGAAGGTAAAGAAAATAATGATCACAATAAAGAATTAAGCGCCCTGACATCTATAAAAATGTCTAAACAAACTATACAAAACTATAATTCTTTCACAATAAAGCACAAATTCCCTTAATTTACAACCATTAGAGGTTAAAAAGCATTTCCTTCTTAAATTATCAATAGCAGGAAACCCTTAAATGTGTGCTCAATTTTAATAACAATGGCCACAAGGAAAATAGACTCAATCCCCTTTTGTGAAGCTGTATTTTCTTTTGAAGCTTAGTCTTGACTTTTTAAAACGAACGGTTGACTGAATTTATTTTTTGCCGGAATTTAGAGGGGTGCTTAATTGGAATATGACTTACGGAACTCGATATTTTTTTAAGAAACTAATATTTTTATACCAGACGGACTGGTGTTTGAATATCTAGGGATGGGCAGCACAAGATAATGAACACAATATCACCTGGGCTTTGAAAGGTACAGGGATGTCACAAGACTTAACGAAGCCGTCAACCAAGCATTAAGCTTGATGTACATCAAACTAAGTAACTTTACGCAAAAATTATTGCTGGGAAACGACTTTTTTTTGGGGTGAAAAATCATGTTTTACGGTAGGACTCAATGTAACGCACTCAAAACATTGTGGTGATGGATGGATTGAATAGTATGCGGGTCGTGGAGGTGTTTACAGTAAAAGTCTTACGTTAAAAACATGTAATAAAAAAAAAACTTGTGAGAAAGTTGGCACTTTGACCCCCAATATCTCCGTAACTAGAACGTTGGGAACGTTCGGGTAGAACAAAAAAATGATCGCAATGATGGGAAGAACAAGTACCTTTCGGCTTCGTTAAGGATCTTGTTACACCCTTTAAAAACATAATCTGACAGATTCTTGAGTTCTTTAAGTACCATTTTGACTTGAAATTCTATTCTTGACTGAAAGTCCAATCTTGACTTGAAGTCTTATTTTTTACTGAAAGTCCTATCTTGACTTGATGTCCTATTTTTGACTGAAAGTTCTATCTTGACTTGATTGATGTCCTATTTTGACTGAAAGTTCTATCTTGACTTGACGTCCTATTTTTGTCTGAAAGTTCAATCTTGACTCGAAGTCCTATTTTTGACTGAAAGTCCTATTTTCGTCGACCCCAAATAACATGGGATAAGGGCAGGAAGAAGTTTATGATGTATAACTCTTGTCAAGCGATTAGATTGACTGGTATAGAGTGACCATACTGACGTGGAATGAGCCAGAGCCGATCGTAAATACGTACATGTCCGGTTTCAGGGATCCAGTCGCTTGCGAAAACGCGGTCAAAATCTAGCCTCTAAAAACATCATTCCCACAAAATCTCTCATCGTCCTTTACAAAATTGACGCTCCATTTTTAGCTTTAACCCTTAAATACCTCATAGGGAGGGTTCAAAAGGTTTTAACCCGTCGCCGCTTGAAAGCGTAAACCTCGCTCGTTAGGGAGCACGTCATCAACGCACTTTTGTTTTCGCTTTTCAAAGAATTTCATATTTTATCAAAGTAGAGAGGTATTTTAGATGGTATGGCAGTATGGCCCTCGTCCCACCGGTGACGATTAGCGATAAGCGAGTAGAGCTAGGGACTAGAAACGAGCAGCGAGTGTGTTCAGAGAGTTATGTCGCTGAGCCGTGAGCGAGTGCGCGACGGCGACGGGTGATGATTACTCGCTGGTATGCGTATTGCAGACGCCAGCACATCAAGCTACTACAATCTGTCAAATTTCTTTAATAGATATTCAACTTTATCGCTAAAGCAGTTCAAGGTTGATTGGGAGCATTTGACAGTTTTGGGTAGGTTCATGTGCTGGCGTCTGTACTAAGCGAGGCTCTCCTGAGACAAACCTGAGTACTCGCCGGCTGCAGCCGGGAGAACAGTCAGCGATCAACTATTAGGTTTTTCCTTTCTTTCTATTTCGTGTGCTGGTTGGTTAGTTTAACTTGGTGTCAGAACTTTTATGCTGCCCATGAGCCTCTGACTTGGATTTACATACCGCTGAGGTAGTATCTCCCAAGCATGCTGATTCCACCACCGCAGCTAGTGATAATTATACAATACGCTCATGGATCCGAAAAAGCAGAGGTACGTGTCTTGGGTACGAACTCGAGACCGAGTCGACTCGAGACTAGGCTATCACTACTATCGTTTTTCTTTACTTAGTTAAGGATATATGAAGCCATAGATCTTTTGTACGTTTCTTGAGCGAGAAAATGGCTGATAGCTTGTCGCTTCGTCATCGGTGGGACAAGTGATTATGGTAGGGTACTTGGAAATCATTTGATATAAATATTGTAGGGTAGGTAAGAGTTTGTGTAATTGTGTTTATTTATGTTACGTGATTATTAATGTGCTTTTGATCTGGTATTTTGTAAATGTAATGTCATTTTGAATTTGTAAAAATATAAACTGTTGAAAATGAGTCGCGTGTTTTGATTATGATCTTTAATATGGATTATGATATGAAAACAAACAGAAATTTAACTGGAGGTGCTGAGAATTCGGCCGCTATGAGTCTACAGCCAATTGCCAATGTTTTGTAGGAATGGGAAGCGAAGTAGTTCAGGAGGTCGTGGTCGGATAATAGCAGAGCTGACCTCGACACTCCGCATTACATCGGAACTCAATTATAACGTTGAACGATCGCAGTTTCTTTTATTTGACCTTTCCAACACTTTGTGCGGTAAACTAATAGACTTTTTCCGTTGTTACAGACTTTCTCATCGGAGGAAATGGCGCAGCTCAAATTGAAACGAGCCAAGTGCAAAAATTAAAAAGAAGAATGCTAAGGTCAAAACTTATAATGACCTGATTAGAGATAATTGTGATAACAAACAGCCAATCAAATATAGGCCTATTTTACTAATTAGAAAACTATTAAAAAAACCCGCGTTCCTGTAGTTTTAGAGTCAATTAGCAGAAACCAAAGTAACTCATTAAGTCTTACGTCTAGTAAAAAATTGTCAAAAAATCTATATTTTCGAACCAAAGCTAGTAGTTAAGCATGTCGAATCAGATACCTATATACAGCCAGGTTGTCCCAAAATCTCAGTACCGGGCGAAAAATTCAAAAGTCAATAAAACCCAAAATCCGCCGAGGAATGACTTCGATCCTCTGAATTATAACAACGGAGGTAACTTTGCTATGAGTACTCCTGTTGAGGCTAAGGATAAGAAAGAAGAGAAGCCGCGGAGGGTTAAAGAGGACGGGAGGACGAGAAGAGTCCGCAATGAGGCGAGCGAGGGAAAGGTGGAAGCGTACCTGAGGCAGTACCAGGTTAGCATGAGGCAGCAGCAGCATCGACACTCTGCTGTCAGGCAGGCTGAACATCGGGTTAATCTCAGGTAAATATGACAGACTTGAGTGCCAAATTTAAGTGGCAGTGGGCAGAGCACATTGCTCGCAGAACACATAGCTGATGAGGCTGAAAAGTTTTAGAGTGGCGACCGCGAATCTGTAGACGTTGCGTTGGAAGGCCTTCCACTAAGTGTACCGATGACCTGGTGAAGCTTGCGGGGATCCGCTGGATGCGAGTCGCACGGGACCGGTCAATGTGGCGACACTTGGGGGAGGCCATGTCCAGCAGTGGGCGTCTTTCGGCTGAAATATGACTGATAGATAAGAGCCGCTCAGAATCGAGAAGTATGGGAGACGAAAGGGGAGGCCTATGCTTAACAGTGGGTGATTCTGGCTGATATAGTTCAAGTTCAAGTTGTTCAAGTTGTTTATTTCATAACAAAAATACATTTGTGTCGAAATATTTGCACGGTAGGTATAATGAGATATAAACCTTGCTTCTAACATCATTATTGTTCTCCTCAAATTTTCTACTTTTTTTGTGGTTGGCGCATCCCTCGTCATCTCAGTATAATATAAATAATTTTCGAAATAATGTATTGTTGTTCTGAGCAGATATTTTAGCGATAAGAGATTGAAAATTATGTGAACCTTCGAGATCATTGTTAATGCTCTCAAAGTTACAACACGGAACACACACAAAATCGCAGACTTAGGCAGCCGTGGTTAGTTCACCTATATTTCGTCAGTTTATGTGAAGTCAGGTATACATTCAGATGTTACCGATAAATTCCTGATTGAAGACCAAACACTTCCCAACCTGGAATACAAACCCAGAACCCTAAGCATCCTACTTTTTTCTGACTTGTAATCGAATACTTCCAGATCGCTTCCTCTAAACGACGTGGCGACTGCTCGCGGCCACGACCGAACGCCAACCGATCGGCACCGAGGCTTCCCCGACAGAGACAGAGAGGGCTCCAGAGAACACCGGCGTGAGAGAGATAGAGATAGAGAACGGGAGAGGGATCCTTTTGATTTTGATGGTGAGTTAGTCTATTGAAAATATTTTCGTTTAGGTGAGTTTAATGCGCTCGTTCCACTAAAATCCCCTGGGCCAGTCCCCCAGAGGACTACACAGCACTCAATGTTCCACTACGATACCCTAGGGGATCATATGAAACTCTAATGTCCTTTTGAATCCCCTAATTGTTTGAGAACCTTCGTACTTCCTTGTCTGCTTATAAGTTACCTCAGTCACCAGACAGTCAGAGTCAGTCAGTCAGTTAGTCTTTACCTGTTTCATTCCCGGTCGTGTCGGATCGCCATCCTATCGGACTACTGGAGTGATAACAGGGAGTGCATTTGTATCTGCGCACCAATAGGGAATATGCATGTAATTCTTTTTTCACTTAAATCATTAATATGCAGTACTATCAACACAAGACAATAATTAAAAGTTAATTTCAACTACTGCTTGTCGCACAAAAAAATAATTAAACTCCTGTAATTTTCTACGACAGTTCAAACGTCCATGACTATCGCGGCCATTCATGTCAGGACTTTGATGTCAATTACCTCTATCTGCCTTGTTTAAATCTAATTTTTTGCCCTTAGTAGATTAGTTTTAGTAAAATGTAAGTGCTTCATTTACGCAAACATTGCAATAACAATTTTATAGTAAAATCTTAGTGAAACTTTAAGTACTTTCCAATTAAAAGTGTTTCTTTGACACATGGATTTTGACGTCACTACCGGAATCGATGCGTTTTGTGTTTGCGTTCCGTTTCACCAGAAACACGCTACATAAAATATTAAATTGTAAAATAAGTGTTGTATTAGAGATTTAAACAAGTGTACCACAATATTTTTATGTTCCAATACAAGGCATTTTAAAGAAATAAAAAAAGTTTTGTATTTCTTGCATATACCCTATTGCGCACAATAATATCTGGAAGTCCAATAACAATTGTAATTTTCATGACGACCGTCTCTTGCCGTCATATAATTTTAGCTGCCCGGCTCGACTGAGGGGTCGAGCTCCTTTTGGTCTCAACGATAATTGAGCTATTACTAATTTCACGCATTACGTCACAACACCAAGCACAGCAAGGATATCAAACAAGTCAGTCCACAGGGAATACCTCAGCAATGCAGATTTGTTAGACATGATCGTAATCACATTAGAAACTTCCTACTTCATCTCTGAACTCTGAACGCAATGGATGCGCTTCGCGATTCCGCTGGGAAGATCCAGATTGAGTTAGTTGCTAGTTGCAATTGCAAGCTACTCATATCTCTGCTGGAGTTAATCTTTAATCGTTGGGGGCAATTATACTGTGGAAGTTAATCCGTAGTTTATCCTGTTGTATGAGGTTTTATTTTATTGCGTTGATCCGAACTTTATATAAGGTCCCATTAAAATAGATGGACAAATTTTAACACAGTGTTCAGTACATCTAACCAAAGATATCCAAGCAAAAAAAACAGTGATTAAAGTGATTTTATTTTGACATATTGGATGTGTTTATTCAAGAGGCCCGCGCCGTCAATTTATTATTTAAGGTCAAAATAAAATCACTTTAATCAGTGTTTTAACGCTGTGGTAACATTTGTCCACCTATTTTAATGGGACCTTATACAGCGTGTAACAGAAAGGGTACAATCATATGAAATACTGTGGTACGGACCATCAAACTGAACAACTTTCTCTATGGGACCACCATCGAAATCGTAAAAAAATAATCAGCTGTCCTATACAAATTTCAATACCTACTCGACCCAAATGCATGGGACAGCTGATTATTTTTTTACGATTTCGATGGTGGTCCCATAGAGAAAATTGTTCAGTTTGATGGTCCGTACCACAGTATTCCATATGACTATACCCTTTCTGTTACACGCTGTATAGTATTAGCTTATGCCGGAGGTTTGCTCGCGTGAAGTTCGGTAATTGTCCCACGGGATCGTACTGCCGAGATCAAAAGTATCCTACGTGTTAATCCAGGTTATAAACTATCTGTGTGGCAAATTTCGTCTAAATCCGGTCAGTAGTTTTTGCGGGAAAGAGTATCAAACATCCATCCACCCTCCTTTCGCATTTATAATATTAGTAGGCTTAGAGTTCTTTGTGTAGGAGCCCGTCTCATATCTATTTCTGTCTTCAAACAACACTGTTTTCTAGTTTGATTGCAACCTGCGAAGCCTCCATTTTTGCAGAAACTTATTTATGAACATACAAGGTGTAATAGGACCCTTCCCGAAGCCGTCAACTAAGCATTATGTACATCAAACTATGTAACTTTTCGCAAAAATTATTGCTGGGGAATGACTGCTTTTTTTGGGTGAAAAGTCACGTTTTACCGTAGGACTCAATGTTACGCACTCAAAACATTGTGCTGATGGATGGATTGATTATAGTACGGGGGTCGTGGAGGTGTTTAAAGCAATTAAAATACTTATATTAATTAATAATTAAAAAATTGTTACATTAAAAACATGTTTTAAAAATAAAAAAACTTGTGAAAAAGTTGGAACTTTGACCCCCAATATCTCCGTAACTAGACCGTTCCCAGGTATGGTCTAGAACAAAAAAAATATCGCAATGACGGGGCTTCGTTAAGGGTCTTGTTATACCCTTTATACATAGCGATTCACTTCGATTTCGAAATTTTCGCACTAAGAAAACTTTCGATTGTTAGTGCCTTTCATCCTCCAACTGGCTTTGAGCCTGTGTCATTGGTAAAGGAGTTCAACCACCCGCAAAGATATGCTCGTTCACCTGAAAGAGAGAACATCGAATGCTGAATACGTTTGTGTATGCTTACAGGCACACCACTCAGCCCCATAGCTCCCCGCGCCCACGACAAGGACACACGTCCAGTCCGCAAGTCCTCATCAGCTCACAAAGTGACGGAGACCAGCATATCCACTGACAAGAGGAGATTCTTCTGCCGGGAGTGGGCCTTCCAGAAGATTGCGCACTGTCTGGAACAGCGGCCTGTGAGCAAGACTTGCGGCGCGCTGATATTAGGTAAGTGTTACTTGATATGGCCTAGAACTATTCCGGGTACGATTTTAAGGTCTTGCAGACTAATTAGGTTTTCCATCAGCAATTTCTCAGTAGCGGCCCGTTTGGATTTGAGCCCGGTAAATAGCAATGGGTTCACCCCCAGGTAGGGGTAGGTAACGGAACTTTAAAATACTTGACAAAATGTGGGTATAAGAAATGTTATGTTCATATTTTTCCAGGTGATGCGGGCAGCGGTAAGACAGCTCTATGTCAGGAGCTGAGCGAGCCAGGTCAGGGGCCTCAGGCGAGGCAGCAGCGGGCTCTCAACAGAAGACTGCTGGCTAGACATTTTCTGCAGGTCTGTATTTACTAGTGAAGTAGTTACTTTTAATGATGTAGTAACAACAATTTACCAGAGTATGGTTTGGTCATGTTGAGAGGATTAGTAGAGGCGACTAACAACAGGTACTAAAACTGTTCGTATGAGGGTAGGCAGAACTACGCGGTGACCATTTCATACACCTTTGGCTTCGTCCATGTTCATATATCAGCAGGGCTATTGCGTATCTCTGTTGACAGTTCATAGTGATCATCACTTGAGGAGTTTTGATATACAATGACTGTTCTTGTTGGTTTCAACTAGAAAGAAAGAAAGGCAGATCTGTCATTGTATATCAAAATTCGTAATTATGAACTGTCGACCCGCACGACTTTTGCGTGTACTACACACCAGACCTTTCTGAACAGCAATAAAGTCATTGTATGTACTTCTAGGGCGTACTCTCCCGGTGTTTCCACTGACATCTGCCTTGTAAATCACTATCACTATACATAGTATAAAACAAAGTCGTTTCCCGCTGTCTGTCTGTCTGTCCCTATATACATAGATTTTAAAACTACGCAACGGATTTTGATGCGGTTTTTTTTAATAGACAGAGTTATTCAAGAGGAAGGTTTATATGTACAACATTGCACCCGTGCGAAGCCGGGGCAGGTCGCTAGGAATCAATAATCTTTATTACACAAAAAAGTGGTTAATAAATTGTGTGAAGTCCCTGACTCCTGTGCTAGTTGATAGACCTGTGTAGCAAGAGCCAGTGCCCTCTCCCATAAAGAAATATCTACGCCCTACCGGTTTTTATGACATGGTATTGTTTTCCCTTCCAGAGTCACACGGAGAGCAGTCTGCGGCCGGGCGAGTTCGTGCGCACGCTCGCGATGCAGATCCTCAGCCACTCGTCGCGGCGCGCGCGCGCTGACAACTGCGACCTGTCGCCCAGGCTGTCTGACTCACACACTCATAGGTGACGGACTTTTTTATTTATTTATTTTAGTACATGGAGGAATTACAGCTTATAAAACAAACAAAAAGGGAACCATAGTCACCAGAAAGCCAATTTCAAATCCTCACGTATAGGCTTATAATAAAAAAAAATATATAGTGTGAGCACAAAAACAGAAAACTCACCGCTTAATCAAAGCAAGAAGAATACACACACACACCGTATATACTTGGTTTGACTTCATTCTTTGGCCTTTTGCACATAATCATAATTTTTTTAGCAAATAAATGTTTTCTGTGAATAAATGATGGCCCAGAGGTTAAGGCCTCGCCTCTCATGCATGAGGTTGTGGGTTCAAATCCGGGCAAGTACCAGTGTGACTTTTTCAATTCATAGGTACTTTCTAAGTTTATCTTGGACATCACAGACATCGGTAAATGATAAATGATGTTTATTTTGTAAATAGGTTTTTAAAAACACTTTTACACGTCTCTTTTTTTTAAACTAGATGGGGCCGGTGTTTCGTACCTGACTACTCTGAGAAGAAACAGCCGAAACAAACTCAGAGGTCATAGTCTCTTTTAAAGTCCAGACATAATCTTGGTTAACTCACATGAGGACTATGCAGATTAGTGTCTGAGATGGTCTCTTGAAGAAAGAACCACACAGATTTGAGTGGACCTGTCCAGTCAGTGCAAGCATTTGTCAGTTATCGTGTAGCTGGACTTATAACTCAAGGAGCTCAACGACAAAAAGGTGAAGGAAAACATCGTGAGGAAACCTGGACTTATAAAAGTCTGAAATCGGCAACTCGTCTTGAGCAAGCGTGGTGATCAATGCTCGTGCCTTCTCTCTTGAGAAGAGGCCTTTGTCCAGCTGTGGGACAGTAATAGGCTGGTATTATTATATATATTATAAATGATTTCTATTTCTCGTATTCTGCATGATCCTCAGTATGTCTTGACCAACATTCTGTCTGGTCTAGAAAAGAGACTGACCTCTGTGATTCTCAGGGTAGTCGACCTCATCTACTTTTAAAACATAATTTATTGTGAACATGTATAACTTTTTTACAGAAGTAAATTTCTTTTATCAATTTTTGGTCGTAAAAATCTGCAGTCCGTCAGCATTGAATGTATCACTAATGGACGTGTGTATACCAGAGGCCTTGTTTCTTTTATTTGATTTCAATGTATTTGGGAAATCTTTTGATGCGTTTGGATATATAATATTGGATAGACTGTAGAGAAAACGAAAACAGTTCAATATTAAATGTATGCAAAATAATCTTTTAGAGTGGAGGAGCGGTACCAAATTAAATGTACTACTCTTCCGTTCATCGCTCGAGGATCTTGTGGCTATATAATAATAGCCGCTTGGATCAATCTTCCGCCTACGTTGGTCTGTGGATGGGTGACCGCCCATTACATACCGAGTTTCCTCCGTGCCTTGGAAAGCACGTTAAGCCGTTGGTCCCGACTGTCAACTGTAAATCTTTGACAGTCGTTACAGGTAGTCAGTGACGCAAAAGTCTGACAACCAGTCTTAGCAAGGGGTATCGTATTACCCAGTACTAACTGGGTTGTGGAGGTCAGATAGGCAGGCGCTCCATGTAAAATACTGGTATCCAGCTGCATCCGGTTAGACTGGAAGCTGACCCCAACAGTTGGGTATAAAGGCTAGGCAGACGATGACTCTTGCCCTCCAAATTTGTTTGTAAGTTTGTATGTAGGAGGTAATCTCCGGATCTACTGAACCGATTTTGGTAATTCTTTCACTAATAGGAAGCTAGATTATCCGCGAGTGTCATAGGCTATATTTACAACGTGCCCGTGGGATCATTTCTGACCGAAACATGAGCAAAGCCGCGGGCAGCTAGCCATTACATAAAAGGGGAAAACAAATCTACTTTTAGACGATACACATTTTTTTTTTTAAATCTGTCCATCGTTTCTTTGGTCTTCTTCCATTCTTCCAACCAGCCACACATTTATACTCAAAACTCTTTTAACATTGAACTGATATTGTTTCAGGCGTAATTCTGAGGAGGAGCGGCTGATCAGTCGGTTCCGTGACCTCGGAGACGACGGCGAAGAGAGCTCCAAACCACTCCTGGCTGATAGTGAAGGTATGTACAATATCGTCGACTTTTATTAGAAACCGGGCTCGGATTCATCGCGTTAAAAAGTTAACCGGTTAGACCTGTAACCCCTATGTTTTATTAACAACTAGCGGCCCGTCCCGGCTTCGCACGGGTGCCTATGTTACTCAGGGTGAATGTAGCTTTCTAATGGTGAAGGAATTTTTGTAATCGGCGCAGTAGTTTTTGAGTTTATTCATTACAAACATTCACACAAAAATACAAAATACAAATCTTTCCTCTTAATAATATTAGTGTAGATTTAAATTGAAAGAAAACATGTTTATTTGGCACATGCCACTAGTGCTAACAATATGAAATAAATAAAAAAAACCTAAAAGTAAACAAAAAAAAGAGAAAATGTTGTGTTTCACAGCTGCGCCAAATAGGCCCAGTTCATGAAACTGCCGAGCAACTAATGCCCTGAACCTGAGATGGGGATGTGACGGACGTAAAACAGTTTTATACTTTAAATCAATATTTCTGACTAGCTGAACCGCGCAACTTCGTCTGCGTCACATAAGAGAGAGACATTTTTCATTGATGCTCTGCTCCTATTGGTCGTTGCGTGATGTTATACAACGTGTAACAGAAAGGGTATAATCATATGGAATACTGTGGTACGGACCATCAAACTGAACAACTTTCTCTTTGGGACCACCATCGAAATCGTAAAAAAATAATCAGCTGTCCCATACATTTGGGTCGAATAGGTATTGAAATTTTCTATGGGACAGCTGATTATTTTTTTACGATTTCGATGGTGGTCCCTTAGAGAAAGTTGTTCAGTTTGATGGTCCGTACCACAGTATTCCATATGATTATACCCTTTCTGTTACACGTTGTATAGCCTATAGCCTTCCTCGATAAATGGGCCATCCAACAATAAATGATTTTTTAAATTCTAACCAGAAGTTCCTGAGATTAGCGCGTTCAACCAAACAAAAAACCTCTTCGTGTTATAATATTATTAGTATAGGAGTATAGATTAACCTGAATGAAAGAGACAGCACCGAGCGCAGGCTAACTCCGTGCATATTTTAAAGTGCAAAAATGAACTCTGTGCATGAACCGGTTATTATAGGCTGAATAAACCTATAACGGGTTAACCTTTTATTCTATGATTGTTCATCTAACCCTAAAATAATCTATCCTACCTATCTCGATTATAATCGCCATCGATTTGCCTCCGTCTCTGTGTATACATATAATTTATACTTAACCCGACAGACGGTTTGGCGACATACAATACACAAAGACATAGCTTAGGTCAGTAACGTAACAATGACAATACATAATGTATGAATGTTGTGTGAATATTAACACGAAATATTTGATTAACTGCCAACTTTGTCCCGTTAGCTTTGTTTTCTAGTTGTATTACTGTTTCAATACTTCATAAGTTACGTGTTAGGGTCAGTTCACACCGAGACGCGAATGATACACTTTTCGTTGGCCAGTGATTTCGCGCAGCGCCGCTCGCCGCCGCGAGTGCTCACAAAAATGTGTATCTTTTCGTGTAGTAAATCTATATCTATACTCTAATATTCTAAAGAGTAAATCGATATCTACACTAATATTATAAAGAGGTAAAATTTGTTTGTTTGTATGTAGGGGGTAATCTTTAGATCTACTGAACCGATTTTGAAAATTCTTTCACTAATAGGAAGCTACATTATCCCCGAGTGTCATAGGCTATATTTAATAATAATAATAGTCCTCCTGACCGTTTTCGGTCACGGCGGCCAATCTAAGCGGTGTTTAGCCATCGGCGCGGGAGATATTATAGTGCACAAGTGTGTGCGCAGGCACAGGTGCACACTCTGTTCCTTACAGACAACAGGCCAGGCAGCCAGGCAGCAGGCCATATAGCAGTAGGCAGGCAGGCAGCAGGCCATATAGCAGTAGGCAGGCAGGCAGCAGGCCATATTGTGTATATATTCACAACGTGCCCGTGGGATAATTTCCGACAAAAACGCGACCGAAGCCAGCAACAGCTAGTAAAGTTATATTTTGAGTCGTGCGTGCAGCATCGCATCTCGGTGTGAACTGACCCTTAGTGTTTCGGTTTTATTTGATGGTGGGTTTGTGGCCGCTGCAGCAACTGAATAAAAAAAACACTTTACTGTTGTGATGGTGTTTCTTAGAACTAAATACAATAACTTTTTGACTATACACAGCGTGCTATTTTATAATTAACTTTAATTGCGAGACGATACGCACTTGTGTGATTGAGACAGGAGACAGCAACAATATTCAAAGTGAAAGCGCAAGGGTAGCCCGTCTGCCAGGGTTGAGGGACTGTTCGAAAGAGATACCGCGGCCCTAGAACACAAAGGGCAAAGGAAGGAACATGGATAGGTTTTAGTCAGTACAAGTCTGACACTCCCTCCTGCTCAGCCCAGAGCGGGAGGGGTTATTTGATGATATCCCATCGGTAAAAAAAAGGGTAGCCCGTGAAATTCAAATTTTCTTAGGTGTTTTCAATTTGCAGGTCAGTGTCAGGTTGTGTGTTGATGAAAAAATGTAGTCACAGAATAGGGAATATGCATGTAATTTTTTTTTTCATTTAAATCATTAATATGCAGTACTATCAACCCAAGAAAATAATTAAAAGTTAATTTCAACTACTGCTTGACGCACAAAAAAAATATTAAACTCCTGCAATTTTCTACGACAGTTCAAACGTCCATGACTATCGCGGCCATTCATGTCAGGACTTTGATGTCACTTACCTCTATCTGCCTTGTTTAAATCTAATTTTTTGCCCTTAGTAGATTAGTTTTACTAAAATGTAAGTGCTTTATTTAAGCAAAAATTGCAATAACAATTTTATAGTAAAATCTTAGTGAAACTTTAAGTACTTTTCAATTAAAAGTGTTTCTTTGACACATGGATAGTGACGTGACTACCGGAATCGATGCGTTTTGTGTTTGCGTTCCGTTTCACCAAAAACACGCTTAATAAGATATTAAATTGTAAAATAAGTGTTGTATTAGAGAATTAAACAAGTGTACCACAATGTTTTTATGGTCCAATACAAAGCATTTTAAAGAAATAAAAAAAGTTTAGTATTTCTTGCATATACCCTATTATAATAATTCAAATCATCAATACAACCCTATAAGTTCATTTGAATGACTTTTTCATGAAATAGTTACAGAATAGGGTTAAATGAACTTAGAGGGTTGTATTGATGATTTTAATTACCTATTATAATTCTGTAGTTACATACAGCTACATACGTGTTACTGGGGCGACTCATTTTTCATCGCAAATTGAAAAAAATGTAAGAAAATTTGAATTTCGCGGGCTACCCTTGCGCTTCCACCTTAAACGAGACAAATAATAATTATGAAATAGTGAACAGTATGGTGTGTGTTGCAGACCAGCGCACGGACGACGAGGACGTGTGCCCGCGCGCGCGCACGCGCACCATCCACCGCATACACGAGCGCGACGAGTACAGGGACCTGCACGCCGACGCGCCGCTCAGCAATGTTGACGATGTTAGTGTATAACCACCTATAATGTTCCCACGGCTGGGAAACAGGCTTCCTCTCGGGGAGCTCACTCCCTGCTGGGAAGCCCGCCCACTTCCTCTGCTGGCTGTAATCCACCACGCGGGCCCAGTGCACGTTGATAGATGCGACATATCTTCGAATTAGTTCTCAAACATATCCTCCGTTTCCTCATGCTTTTTTTTTTTACTTTTGGGAGCAGTGGTGATAAAATAAACTACCAAAGCAAAGGATCTACTCAGGCTTGAATCCACGACTTAGGGGCCATCCTTTAATCATGTGACAGTTTTTAGGCCACTTTAGAGCCTCCCCTCCTCTTTGGTGATACGTTTTGTTGTTTTATCACGTGTACTTCACAAATTCGCAATGTACGGTTTTTTTTTTAAACCCGAGCAGTCGTGTTTTAAATTCATTATTGGTAAAAAGACACAAACCACACAATATTTTTTTTTGCGTCTGGCGAAAAAATATATTATGCCGATTACACATGAACCACCACCCCCCATATCGTGTTCTATCGTGACTTTTTTTCTGACCCCCCTCCCCTGTTCCAACCTCACGTGATTAAAGGACGACCCCCTAGAACTCGTGAATCTTGGGGCATGCGACAAAGCCGAAGTGTCGAGACGTGTTGAACCGAAACTATTCTAGGTGAACGTCTATTTCGCTACTATTTACAGGGTTATAACTCTCTTTGACCAGATCAGTCCGATTCCGCGCCAAATAAAATCCCTTTCTTTAATTATTCCAATATTTGCCTGTTCACAGTTGCCAGAAATCTTGCCAAGAACATCAGTGAAACCTACGAATCCGTTCGTAACCGACGATAAGGACGATTTGCGACTTTACGAAAACCACGAGAATCTATTCCTAAGGAACATTTCGCAACGCCAATCGAAAGAGTTGCGGAACTCTCGACTGCTGAGACAATCTTCTGAGCCGCTATGTGAGAAGAAAGCTAACGTATTACAGAAGAGTCTGTCGACAGAACAGAAGAATGATAGCTCCGGAGAAGATAGGAAGGTGGAGAATAGTCCTCCTAAATCTAGGATACCGGTTGCTAATTTCAGGTACATTTATGTGTTTTATAGTAAGTGAGTTTAGTAATGAATGCTTGGTATCTTCGTGTATCGCTTTGTGTTGATCTGTGAAATGCCTCGTTGGTCTCGTAGTCGCAAGCGCGAGTGCGGAGCATGGGATTGATTCCCGGGTACGGCCAAGTGTTGTTGGAGTTTTTCAATGGGAATTTCTTAATAGCAGCCGGAATGTGGAAGTCGGCGGTGAGTGCCCCGAAAGCAGGTCAAACCGCTGGTCATGTGCTTGATCTCTCTATCAGAATATCTTCCTATTGGACTAAGACAGTGAGGAAAGAATGCAATAGGGGCTATCGCGTATGAATTCGCCGCTAGAGGCGCTAGTGTAGCGCGAGGTCACAGAAATGTTAGATGTCATAGATTGTTCGCGCGTTGTGTGCTTTTTATCACGTATTTTTACTAATATTCACGATTGTGGTCTAGATTGAGCCATTCCTGACTTATAGATTTTAAGTAGCAACTTAGGATCTTATTTGTTAGTACTTGGATGTAAAATGATTTTTTAAATGTTTCATGCTTGCTAATCTTAGGGATTATTATACCTAGTAAAATAATCTGAAGTTATTGGTACTTTAAAGTATAATATAGAATTATTGATATGACCTTACTCGACAGTGGCGCCATCTGGTGACCTCAAAAACGATAGTCCTCATTGTATATGCACTGACTTATGCATGATAATATCTCCTGCGTTGATATCTCTGCTGAGATTGGCCGCCATAACCGAAAACAATCAGGAGAACTATTCAAATCTCCTTCCATTAATACTCTACAACAGTAAATATAGAATACACACGCTACAACCATTTCAGGTACCCAAACAAAAGTGACTTGCGCTCAGCAGAAAGTTCCCCAGCAAAGACGAAACCTGAACGACCCTCTACCCCTAAAGAAGAACTGCCAGAGTACCAGAACATCTTGAAGCCGGAGGGAGAGGAGCCGGTGGAGAAGACAGAGAGCAAGAAAGAAGATGACGTGCCTCCGCCGATACCTAGCCTGCCCGTTAGTCCTAGGACTTTGATAGCGAACGCGTATTATGATAAGCTTCTATCTGAGCCTGAGATTCAACAGGTAAGTTACAAATCAGCTGGTTAACTATACCAGTAAATGGTGACACTATTAATAGGAACAGCTACTCGGATCTTCAGGCTAAGCCGCCTTGCATAGGATGGTCTGTGGATGGGTGAACACCCATTACATACGTAGTTTCCTCCGTGCCTTGGAAAGCACGTTAAGCCGTTGGTACCGGCTGTCTTTTGTAGATCTATGACAGTCGTTAGCAGTAGTCAGTGGCCTGTCTGACAACCAGTCTTACCAAGGGGTATCGTATTACCCAGTACTAACTGGGTTGTGGAGGTCACCTAGGCAGTCGCTCCATGTAAAATACTGGTACTCGGCTGCATCCGGTTAGACTGGAATCAGACCCCAGCATAGTTGGGAAAAGTCTACGCAGATGATGATGAGATTGTCTTAATCCCTATCGTTCTCCAGGCACTGCTACCTCAGAATTTGGAGAAGAACCCGGACGAATGCTTCAAGAAGGCTCTGTTGTTCCCGCTGCTCGAGATAGACCCTCCCAAACAGTGTCTCTTCCTGCTGGTCGACGCCATCGATGAGGGGATACTGGGCAGTAAGTGACCTTTGATTACCGTTCGCTTAGTAAGTAAATCTGAAGGTACGTAATCTTTTATTTATTTTCAATCTCCGGCCTTAAGATACATACCTTATAATTATGTATAGATGCCAGCACATCAGGCTGCTACAATCCTTCAAATTTTACAGTTTCCAATTTCAAAATTTCCATTTGACAGTTTCCGGTAGCTTGATTTGCTGGCGTCTGAACATACATATTATGATAAAAATACAATTTGTGTAGTTAGAACCTTAAAATAATGTTAGCAACACTTCTGTTGTGCACTATGTCACTGTGAGTTCATGTGGCACTTGTCCATGGAAGCCACGGAACAGCACTCGCTGCGGCCAAAAGGCCTCTTTTAAGACGATGTGCAGAAAGCATGTTGGTTGTCGCCTCACAAGTTGACATTGTGGCGCGACTCAAGCAGCTGCACTTTCGACTCATGGCATTGTGTGCATTCCTCAGTTACATTTCCGAGGAGTGACTGCTCTCATTTGTTTTATTTTCACGACACTATTGCTTAGCGGTGCACAGAATTCTCATAGTCGATGTAGTGCCAATGGTTTCCGAGTGTGTCCGGATTGCACGCAGACATTTTAATGTCTGCGTGCAATCCGGACACACGAAATTATAAGAGGTCAGTTTTACTTATTTCTGAAGTTTTCAAATGTAAATAATTTGATAATTTCTAGGTGTGTGCGAAGATCGCGAAGGCACGGAAGGCTCTACCAGCGTGGCCAGTCTGCTGTCCCGTCACCAGCATTTGTTCCCGCAGTGGCTACTGCTGGTCTGCACGGCGAGGAAGCACTGCCGGAATCTCACCAGGATGTTCACAGGTACACTACCACATCAACTGTCATAGGCTAGCTATGTTGGGGTCAGGGTCCAGTCTGGATGAAGCTGAATAACCGTGAATGCCGATCTGACGTCCACAACCACGTTTTAGTATATAGGTAAAACTATAGCCCTTGGTATGAATGACTGGTTGTTAGACTTTCGGGCTAATGAATACTCATAGACATAGAGAATGGTCTGAGCGTTAGCCTCCAAAAAGGGACCACTTTGTAGAAAGAGTCAGAGTGAAGATGTGGCTAATATCTGGGGTAAACCATAGCCGCTTCATTAGATTAGATTTATTAATTTTTTGGGTATATTTTATTTTATTGTTTCCGGAAAGCTTAGAGCTAGGCAGACATAATAGTTTTGTTAATAATAACAATATGGCCAATTACAAGCTTTCACAAATAGCTTAAATTTATAATAGTTAAAGAATATATAGGGTACATACATTGAGGTCTGAATATTAAACAGTTTCACATACACTACCGTTGCCGGTGTAGAAATATTTTAAAATTGACTTACAAATATTCAAAGTGGCCGAGTTCTAGGCCGCAACAATATAATTATAAATTATTTGAGATGAAATTAAGTAATTTTTAGACAATGTTAACTTTATAAGAACCTTTTTTTTATTTTTGAATTAAATGTCAAAACGTACTAATTATACACCGTGTTCCGGACGATATACATAAACTTCGACCAGATGTTCAGACCATGGAAATAAGCATTTTTCATTATTGACACTTTAATGAATTCCTATTTTTTGTTTATTTTCATACAAACTAAATACCTTGACGTAAATCATACCCGATATGCATGCATCTTTATCCGTATTGGCAACGTCGTATTTTCATTCATAAGATTTGGCGGGCTGAAACTTGTCAAAACTAAGTTTCTTTGGTTTTTTATCTCGTTCCTTTTTTTGAGAGCGTTTAATCTTTATTTCCCGCAGACTTCAGATTAGTAGCACTGTCAATGAAACGCCCTACTTAAAGATTTCGAAATTTGACATAAAAAAAAAAACAAAATTCCATAACCAAATCATGATAACCTCTACCCACGATATGCAGCCTTCATAAAAAGTTTCTGTAGTCCTTATTTTTTAGTGTAGGCTTAGAGCAACGCAGGACCTCTGTCGACAGGAAGAGAAGTAGGCTACCATAATTATCCTAACCTGTTCTGCCGTTTCGGCTTTAGTAACAAACATTCAATCTCAAAACTATTGAATAAAAAATAGAAGTGCAGCTCACCACGCAATCTGAGGACTACCCTTAGAACTCGGGTACATTCGTAAAAATCTCAAAATACACTCTCAAAAGATAGGTCAAATTAAGATAAAAGGTAATCACAGCATTTTTTTTTTAAGTTGGATTTGGCTAGAATTACAATTTATAACCATATCGCATTATCGCGTGGTGAAAATCAGAACTAACGCCGCCATCTTATTTTTTCAATACATTTCACAAATGTTTACCAACAGCGCTCTCCTGTCAACCTCAATAGAGCGTCAAAAGATCCATAGAACCAATGATGTTATATTAACCTCATTGCATAGAACACTGTAGGATAGACAAATAGTCAGCCCACAGAGCATCTTATATATAGCCGTAATGTCATTCAAAACTATTTTCATTATTATTCAATCCATTATACCTTTTATTTTATTACATGTATGTAGAATTTAAGAACTGTCTAGGATATAGGTATTTAGCCTACGGAGCCCGCACTTGCATAACCCATCACATTGTTTTTTGATTTTGGTCGGCTTATTAATGGCGCAATTACACTAGTCATCGCAATGGAATACATACAAGCTTACAATTGCGAAAAAACAAACTACAATGATGCTAGACGAGTATGAAGACGGGCGCGTTCATTTACACTTGCCCGTTTGACGAATTCCTTAGGCAATCAAATTCGGGCAAACGACCATGTGAATATGTGAATCATCAACTTTCGAAATCAAGTAGGGAACCAGTATAATTCCTCCATGGACTAGGCAAAAATATACAACATTATTACGAAGTATATTCACTATACGATGCTCCTCACACATGCTAGCAGCAACTGTACTCAATGGCATTGTGGTAGCCTCTATCATCTCTGCACAACTTGACTGTACATTTGTCTTCACCCTAATACAAATAAGGTTGGTAAACAAATAAAATGCACAACTATTCACAAAAGAACCACATATCAAGATTTTTATTGATCAAGACAGAGAAGTGACAACAGAAGTGATCAGTATGTCGATTCTGTAAAATTCAAACAACAACTCGCATCTCACCTCGCTATTCACTCTCACTTCGCATAAGGTTCAAAATGACCTTGATTTTGCATTCTGTAAGCATCACCTAGGCACTTGCGAAGTGAAGTGAGCTCTCAAGCGACCAATATTGTACTAGTGATTACCACACTCAACAAAATGTTAATCTAGTTTTATCGATTCATGTTTTTTGACACAATTGTTGAGTTTTGGGCACAGAATCTTAGACAATATGATGTTTAAATTAAAATTTCTTATTTTATGGAATTTGAGGCAGCTATTATGTAAAAAAACAGAAAACTCTAAATTTGTGCCATGAATATGTATGCTTCCCTTACGAAAAAAAAAAACAATATGTCAGTGTCAGACAATATTTTGATAGTGCGCGTTGTTTGTTTTGATCGTTCAGTGCCGAAAATAATTTGAAATAATCATGAAGTAAGTTTATAGTTGTGGTTGTGAAGTTTAAAAATGATATTAATTAAAATATTATTTATTTTGTTTTCTAATCCAACAATAATGTTCCATTCTAAATGAGACACTTTCCTCTCGTCCATCGTCGGCTCAGGTTGAAACTCTGTTAGAGTTTATGGAAAGAAACCCTGGCATAGCGAAGGGTTTCTTGAGAACTCAAAATGCCAGAGAGCGAAGTCGACGCCAGTGGGAGGAACTAGCTGTGCGCCTAAATAGTGTAACACAGTTAAAAATTACAAAAAGTGGACCAAGGTAAGCATCGCTTTTTTCACTAAGTACATGTTAGTTAGAACCACCTAGCATTCCTGAAAGCAAATTTACTTGTAATAGGTTTATGTACCACAACAACAGAGTCTGGCACCTACAGAGGAACCACCAGCTATTGTGATTTATATAAGTTAATAATAAATTACTAACTACTAGGTAGGTACATACCTACTATTATAAATCTGCTGATGTGTCTAGATTCTATTCTATTAGATCTAAATGTAGTACTTAGCTATATATCCAATTTACTTTTCAGGGTTCCGCACCAACTGAGGATACTCTAAGTTACAGACTATCAAATCCTGTAATTTCAAGAAGACTGTGTACTTCCTCATCCAGCTCAACTGTTGGAACAAGCTAAAGTATTTTGCGGGTATGTGTCTGGGTAGACGGATTTGAGTTATCACGTTACCGTGATAACTCAAATCATGTAACATATTTTGAGAACAGATCCGCTACACTCTGACCCGAGCTATTAGTTTTGCTGAACTAATTTAGTTTCTTATTGTTGTTGATTACTATTTAATAACATTACCCAAGATTTTTTTTCAATTTCTTTTTGAAATTTTAAGTGCTTTAATATTATTTACTGCGGCAACTTTCCTTGGAATTGTCAATATTTAATTATTATATGGGTAAGTGGGTTTCCTTTTACGATTATTTCTGTTTCAGAATATCCAGATAGAACACACTCCTCCTCCAGATCCTCATACATATCATCCTAGCATGTCCCCTCCATCAATAACACTTTCACACACACCCACACCTCCTTCACGCCGCGGTGCCACCCAAGTAGCCTCTCCAGTGATTCGTCGACCAATAATGTTAAACAACTTTCGCGACTATTAGGTTCCCACCTATGAAATCAGCATTTTGTATGGAGGATTTTAAAGAAGTTGCATTTTTCATACTAACATTTTCTTAATTTATTTAACAACTATGAACACTACTGTTTTAAAACTTTTATGCAGTAATGTTTAAAAACTAAGATAACGTATGCCACTTAGTATAAGCTAGTGTCCGACCGAAGCTTCGGCTTCGGCTTCGGCTTCGGCCACCTTCGGCCAAAAAAGCACCTTCGGCCAAATCTTCGGCTTCGGCCAAAAATTTGCCGAAGGTTTGGCCGAAGCCGAAGGTTTGCTAGTTGTCAAAATTTGAAATTTACTGAACGATGCTAGAGCGAGACGGAGAGTGTGCAGAGCAGCAGAGTTTCGCCGCGCTGCCGCACCGGACCAAACGAATCGCAGTTAGTAAACTAAACGAGTCAAAACAAGTTTACCTACTTGTATATGTTGGTCACTCGGCTCGTTATTGGGCTAAATCTCTAAAGCTCTCACAATATGTATCTAGTATATTCTGAGATCAAAGTAACTATCGTATTTCTCAAGGTCAATGACACCTTCGGCTTCGGCTTCGGCTTCGGCCGAAGGTTTTGGTGAATACCGATTAATCGGCTTCGGCTTCGGCTTCGGCCAGAATTGCACCTTCGGTCGGACACTAGTATAAGCAACAAAAATAAGTTTTGGCCAACTTAAAACAAATAGTGGTAATTTTTTCTAACAAAAAGAGGAGTTAAAGGTATTTTTTTTGTTTTGAAAACTATAAGTAATAAGGTTTTTTTACTATTGGTAGTTGTCTATGATGGTCATTATTCGATATAATATCAAGCAATTAATGAATATTTTAATTCTCAGAAATTAGAAGTGACGAGGTTCTCTATTTGTGAGAAAAAATGCCACAAAATAAAAATAAATATTAAAACATCATTTTTCAAATGAATGACAATGAAAAGCTGCTATTTAAGATTTTCCATTTACGCATCTTAGTAATTGGTGTTCTTTTTTCAGCATCATGTCACATGTCTTCAGTTGCTGCTCCTCTACCATCTCAACGGCGAATGGAATTCTCGACCTCTACTGAGAGATTCTTGAGGGTGGAAGAACAGCAGCTGGAGATACAACGACTAAGGAGGAGTGCATTAAGAGAAAGGGCCATGGATGAAAGGAATGCAGAGAGAGACAGGATTTTGGCTGAAGCTGTGGCTGCAGTAAGGAAAGGGCTGCAAGCATTGGCAGACGCTAACAATAGAGATAGGGTGTAGTAATTTAAGTTAATATAATAAATAAAACATTTAAACGGATACTAGTGGTTTTATTGAATTTATTATTTTGCCCATTGGTGATTAGTTTGATTCAATTTTACCAATTGCACATTTCTTGCATGGTAACCTTTGCGGCAGTAGAAATGTTCTTCATTCTCTACTGGTTTTTTCAATGCCACCAGAGTGCCAGCGACACATCCAAGAGCTGCTGGAAACCCAAACTTTTTGTAGAACCTGCAATTTAAAGTAACCACTATCATTATCAATTCTCACAAAAAAGTAAAAATCAAAGAAGAGTCACTTTAATTATAATATACCTACTAACCTTTCCTGTAACACTTGTTTTTCTTGTATATTTTGAGGGAACCTTATATATTTTTTACTATTGCCGGATTATTATGAGTTTCCACTACTTCATTTATGCAACGAGATGCTGATGGTTGCGATTTATATGTCCTTATATTTTCTTATGGTAGTTCCATTAGCCAAGAATGACAAGGTGCATAATATCTGTGAAACAATAAATCAATAAAAAATTAAGTAAGTAATCTAGATCTAGTCAAAACAAAATAGGGGGTTATGTATGCATAATAATTATACCAAGTACCAATATTATAACTATATTAATTTAAAGTCCTTAGGCTAACATGAAAACATAGCTAGCAGAGAAACAACCTAAAGCTTATTATGAAGTGTTTTCATGAGTTTCAAGCGATAAATTATGTTGGTGTGCTTGGTTACAAATCTATCAGTTATAAACTGTGTAAATACTTTTAAAGTAACTTTATACTTACTAAAATGAAGCACTTACTTTTACAAGAGTTGAAAGTCCTTTGCCTCGACGTTTTGTGGGCTTTATCAGAGGCAGTAACTCACATAATCTAGTTAGTCAATTAGTTCCTTTGGAAATCTTTATACGCTCACATAGTCGTCATCTCCGGTTAATAAAGATAAACTTCGAATTTGGTTACATTGTCGACGCTTTTCTAGTTTATCCAAAGCATGAGCCTCTTCTAAAAAGATTTAAGCAAAAACTTCTTGCCATCGTATTCATTTTACACAAACGCCCAAAAATAAGTTTTTAACCACAAATTTTATAGTTATTGTACAAATTAACACTGACATAAAAATATTATTTTAACTCAATTTTTTGATGATTTCTTTTATTTTCACTCGTAAAATAGATGCTTTTTATTTGACACTTTGAATCGGGTTCGAGTGCGAGGTGAGCGTCGATGTGATGGTGGAATTACCTTAGAGAATGCCACTTCTTACGTCATCTCATACTTTATCTGTCAAAATCTCACCGTCAATTTAGTTCAACTCGCTGACACGCTCGCAAGGGTGGCGCTAGTATAAATTCGAATGATCAACCGAGTTTTTAGAATGCCAATCAAGAAACTCACAGTGGATTCACAATCGAAGTTTAGAATGAGATCTTACAGAATCACACTGCTGGTGGTAGTATGCCTTGGGATTTTCTGTAGTGGTAGGCATGCAAACCATATCGTTTCCACAGTTTCCACACTCGCCTATGGGATACACCCGATTCTCCTAAAGCGCCTCGTCGAGAGTTAGGATCATGAATAATAAGGTCCATTATTCTGTTTTCTTGAGCGACTCTCAAATTGATTGCTCGTCCAGGGCGGCGTGGTCTAATTCCGATCTCACAAAATCTCCTGTGTACATGTTATTAAATGTTCGTATATCAGGAACGCGCCGTTGGTACTCTCGTACAGCCGCTGTAGCATTTCCGTCACAGAAACCGTAGACGAAGTGAATCGGCGAAAAAGCGAATCAGCTTGGCGTTGCGCCGAATACTAGTACGGCATAGTGAATGTTGTAATCAAAATAATAATTGATTAAGAAATTGATCGGAAACCCAATAACATCAAATTACAATAAACATAAATCTGACAGTTAAAATCATGCATGACAAATAACAACTTATGTATCCATGGAGACCAGTTTAATCTCTTTGATAGATCCGTTATCAAAAGTGATCGTACTTCTTCGCTATCTCTCGGGTTCCTCTCGTACGTGCAAATGAGATGGAAATAGTATTGATAGATTTGCACTAAGCGGCAACATAGGACAAATTAAGACCCTTTCCTACTGCATAGCTCAATTAAATTTCAATAAATCAAATTACAAATATCTTTGTAACGAAGCCTTTTTAAGTACTACTCTCTTTGTTCTAATTGATTTGTAAAAGCTACAGGAGCGTTTGCCAAAGTTTATGGATAACGTGAAGAACACGGTGTATATGTCAAAAGTTAAAAAAGAAAAACAAATAAAAAAAATTAAAACAATAATAAGTCAATAGGTATACATACACACACAAAGCATTTATAAAATTTTGCTTTGTTGTATGTTTGCATTGCTTTGTCTCTCTCGCACTTCATGGTCATTTTTATTTGACATTTGGCTAGGGAAGGCTCAGTCTATGCTCTATGTCTATGTGAATACTCGTAACAAATATCGAAGATCACAGTCGCGACAAACGTTTTTGATTCCCCGATCGAGCGCGCTACGAGCTCTTCCGAACAATAACAAATAGTTGGATAGATAACTGCCTGACTTGTGTTATAAAATATGTAATATTGGTGCAGGTTTCCGCAAGATAACCCTGGACGAGCTGCAGCGCGCGCACGTGTCGGCCGACGTGCAGCGCTACGTGCTGGCGCGGCTGGACACGGAGCCGCGCCTGCGGTCAGTTCATCACTCCACTCGCGCAAGCCTGCGTTTGCGCAGTCTTTTCGAGCAAATGGATTTGCGCATAAGCCCTCTAGATCTATAAAGATGTTCTGTGTTAGAAGTACAAATAATTATATTTTTTAATCGGCACGGTTATCGAGTTGTGCAGTCTATTTCCATTAGCGGCAGTACGCAAGTAGATGGTCCTAGTAAAGTGTGTGTGTCCGCAGCGCGCGCGTGTCGCACGACTCGGCGGCGGCGGCGGCAGCGGCGGCGGCGCTGGACCATCTGCGCATCAAGAGCGACGGCTGTCTGCTGTACTTGGAGAAGGTACATCATACTATTCTTTTCTTTAATTTTTTATTGGTCCGAAAGGACCAATGTGCGGGACTGTTCGAAACAGATACCGCGGCCCTGGAACACAAAGGGCAAAGGAAGGAACATGGATGGGTTTTAGTCAGTACAAGCCTAACACTCCCTCCTGCTCAGCCCAGAGCGGGGGGAGTTATTTGATGATTTCCCACCCGAAAAAAAAAAAGTCCCTCTGCTGGTGTACGTCCACCTATATTACTGACAATTTATCCCAAGGGGCGGGTAATCCAGGGTTGCGGGACTGTTCGAAAGAGATACCGCGGCCTTGGAACACAAAGGGCAAATGAAGGAACATGGATGGGTTTTAGTCAGTAAAAGTCTAACACTCCCTCCTGCTCAGCCCAGAGCGAGAGGAGTTATTTGATGATTTCCCATCGGTAAAAAAAAAAAAAAAATGGGCGGGTAATCCGCGAAATTCAAATTTTGCTTACGTTTTTTTGCAATTTGCAGGTCAGTGTCAGGTTGTATGTTGATAAAAATATGATTCCGCCTGCCTTCTTTCCCTTTAAGCTGGTATTTTTCTGATAGCTGATGAACGAATGAATCCTTCGAAAACCAATTTTTGCAGAAAAGGACCGTGTATTTAAAAACCCAATAACACCGGTCTGGTCGGAGGATCCTTCATTTTCTTCATTTTCTCTTAATATCCCTAAATCTTCCAGTAATCCAAATTACTGTAATAGGGTATAAATATGCAAGAAATATAAAACTTTTTTTATTTCTTAAAAATGCCTTGTATTGGACCATAAAAACATTGTGGTACACTTGTTTAATTCTCTAATACAACACTTATTTTACAATTTAATATTTTATGTAGCGTGTTTTTGGTGAATCGGAACGCAAACACAAAACGCATCTATTCCGGTAGTGACGTCAAATGCTATGTGTCAAAGAAACACTTTTAGTTAGTTGAAAAGTACTTAGTTTCACTAAGATTTTACTATAATATTGTTATTGCAATTTTTTATTTAATAAAGCGCTTACAATATTGTAAAATTATTCTATTATGTGCAAAAAATTAGATTTAAACAAGGCAGATAGAGGGAAGTGACATCAAGTGCTATGACTTGAATGGCCGCGACAGTCATGGACGTTTGAACTGTCGTAGAAAATTGTAGGAGTTTAATTTTTTTTTTGTGCGACAAGCAGTAGTTGAAATTAACTTTTAATTATTTTCTTGGGTTGATAGTACTGCATTTTATTGATTTAAGTGAAAAAAAAACTACATGCATATTCCGTATTGTTTCCAGGTGTTAGACGGCGTGGCGGACGGGTTCATAGCGCTGCGAGAAATCCGCGAGATCCCGGGCACGCTCAACGGCCTGTACTTGTGGCTGGCGCAGAGACTGTTCCACGGCAGGAGGTTCACTAAGGTACAGCTTAAGCATTCTGATACTTTTTTATTAGGGTAAGTATATGCAAGAAATATTATTTTTATTATTTCTTAAAAATGCCTGGTATTGGCCCATATAAAAACTGTGGTACACATGTTTAAGGACGCGTTCTCAAAACAGATAGGTATCGAATCGCATCACTACACTGACACGGCTCACACACATACGCAAAGTAAGCTGCGGGAATAATGAGTAAATAAACTGATTTTGATACTTCAGCAACTTCACTCACGACGGCGGCCGAGCGCTACTAACGCTTTCTCTTTAAAACTTTTTATGCAATACCCCAGACAGTGACAAAATAAAATAACCCTTAAAACCACACGTCAAGGCTCATGCGTAAGAGCAAATTACGTGCAAAATTAGACGGTACGTTTTTATTTTTTTCTGACATTATATATAACATTTTCATGAATATTTTGTCCATTATTTTGAAAACACTATATCTGCCACTAACTAGGGTATTTTTTAAGAAACAAAATTATGTATCTAATAGCAGAAAAATGATCCTGAATGAAGCCCCAAATCGGCAATTTTGTGTGAAGAGGTAATGGAAAATCGTTTTTACGATATCAAATACCAAAATTTTAAACCAAAAGTTGTCCATTATTTGGAGATCAAGAAGTAATCTATTTGTGGCAATTGTTAGTTTTGTTTGATTTAGTTCCATTTCATCGCAAAGTGTACCGAAACATAGCTTATTTTTGTCGGATTTGAGAACGCGTCCTTAATGCTCTAATACAACACTTATTTTACAATTTAATATTTTATGTCGCCGTGTTTTTGGTGAAACGGAACGCAAACACAAAACGCATCGATTCCGGTAGTGACGTCAAACGGCGGTTGAAAAGTTTCACTAAAATTTTACTATAATATTGTTATTGCAATTTTTGCTTGATTAAAGCACATACAATTAATAAAACTATTTAAAAAATTAAAGGGCAAATAATTTGATGTAAGCAAGGCAGATAGAGGTAAGTGACATCACATACTATGACATGAGTGGCCACGACAGTCATGGACGTTTGATCTGTCGTAGAAAATTGTAGGAGATTAATATTTTTTTTTAAAGTGACAAGCAGTAGTTGACCTTAAGTTTTCATTATTTTCTGGGTTGGTATACTGTATTTTATCGATTTAAATTCTATTATGTGATTCCACTGCTGTTCTGCGTGTCCCCATGACTTCCAGTTTTGGTTTTGTCCAGCTCATCCCGCCATCTTCTGGCTGTGCTTATTAAGCCCAAGCATCCATATTTATACAAGTTGTAACATAATAAGCGCACAATCTGTCATGTCGTGTCTTGGTTCAGTTTCATGGTCTGAGGCACTGCCCAAGGGGACGAGAATTTATCATGTTACACCTTGTATATTAAAAATGCTAAAGTAGTTCTGTCGGCCTTATTGGACGCAAGCGTAAGCTAAGCACGTGAGCATGAGTTCTTTTATTGTTACGGAAGGGAAATCATCAAATGACTCCTCCCGCTCTGGGCGGAGCAGGAGGGAGTGTCAGACTTATACTGACTAAAACCCATCCATGTTCCTTCTTTTACCCTTTGTGTTCCAGTGCTGCGGTATCTCTTTCGAACAGTCCCGCAACCCTGGCAGTGAGCATGAGGTCTTGGATTCGATTCTCAGGTCCAACAATGTGTTATTAGATTTTTTCATGAGGATTTTCTCCGCAGTAGTCGAGTCTGGATTCGACTGCAACAATTCGAGCTTTCCACCCAAATTGCACCTCTGACATAGGACTCAATTTCTCCCTAAGAAAAATACAGGATCAATAACTTAAACATACTTAGGCTTTATCTCTGGCATAGAAATATAAAAAACAGGAGAAGTGGTAAGTGGGCGTGTCGGTGACGCTGCGACGAGCGCACGATAAGCATGTCATAGGGCAAATGGCCGTCTCCGCGAACTAGTGTGCTTTCGACCGCGATCGTGACAACTTATAAGAATGCCGTGTTGTTCAGTAGTTTCTTGTAAAAATCGAAGCATAAACCAAAACTTTATAAATCATAGAATCACTTACTGTATGTATGTACAAGTATTTTACTATATTTGTCTTTAACATCACAAATCGTAAAATATTTCTTGCTCTTACTATGTTATTTCTGTTTTCAAATATCACAGCGACTGTACAAGTTTTGCAATAAATACATTGCTCCTTAACCACTTCCAAAGTTTGTCGCTAAGTGACTGGACAAGCAATGTAAAAATCACAAAACGATACTTTTTTAAGTATATGCATCGCGTAGTACGGCCGCTGCTTCTTGCGACGAGTGATGTGCTTGTGCAGATTCAACTAACATAGGTTATCGACAATGTCGATTGACGAAAGAAATATTGCTATTATAGTTTGTTTTTCAATTTTATCAACCATTTTAACCCGGTTGGAAGATCGATGTCGAATAATGTTTTTGACGTATTTTGGTTATTTTACAGCGTAGTAGAGAAATGCGTAACTAATTTTCGTAAAGTAAGTTAATTAAATTTCAGTTTAATAATCGGTGGAGTGTTTTTGGCTTTGAATGATCATATATTATGATGGCATAATATATCACAATTCCTGCCTAATTCCTGTTTTCACCAACACTATGTGTCACCTATGTCAATGCCTAATACGCGTTTTCACCAACAGTAAGTGATGCCTAACTGAACACCTATTTCCTGTTTTCACCAACACAAAGTGGCACCTAGCCTAACTGAATGCCCAACTCCTGTTTTCACCAACACAAAGTGGCACCTAACTCGATGCCTTATGCCCGTTTTCACAAACACTAAGTGTCACCTAACGGAATGCCTAAAGCCCGTTTGCACCAACACTAAGTGTCACCTAACTCAATGCCTAAAGCGCGTTTTCACCAACAGTAAATGTCGCCTAACTGAGTGCCCAATTCCTGTTTTCACCAACACAAAGTTACACCTAACCTAACTGAATGCCCAACTCCTGTTTTCACCAACACAAAGTGGCACCTAACTCGATGCCTTAAGCCCGTTTTCACAAACACTAAGTGTCACCTAACGGAATGCCTAAAGCCCGTTTGCACCAACACTAAGTGCCACCTAACTGAGTGCCTAATTCCTGTTTTCACCGACACTAAGTGTCACCTATGTCAATGCCTAATACGCGTTTTCACCAACAGTAAGTGACGCCTAACTGAAAACCTTTTCCTGTTTTCACCAACACAAAGTGGCACCTAGCCTAACTGAGTGCCCAATTCCTGTTTTCACCAATACAAAGTGGCACCTAACTCGATGCCTTGAGCCCGTTTGCACCAACACTAAGTGACACCTACCTCGATGCCTTAAGCCCGTTCTCACCAACACTAAGTGTCACCTAACTAGATGCCTTAAGCCCGTTCTCACCAACACTAAGTGTCGCCTAACTCAATGCCTAAAGCGCGTTTTCACCAACAGTAAGTGTCGTTTAACTGAGTGCCCAATTCCTGTTTTCACCAAACACAACGTTACACCTAACTTAACTGAATGCCCAACTCCTGTTTTCACCAACACAAAGTGGCACCTAACTCGATGCCTTAAGCCCGTTTTCACAAACACTAAGTGTCACCTAACGGAATGCCTAAAGCCCGTTTGCACCAACACTAAGTGCCACCTAACTCAATGCCTAAAGCGCGTTTTCACCAACAGTAAATGTCGCTTAACTGAGTGCCCAATTCCTGTTTTCACCAACACAAAGTTACACCTAACCTAACTGAATGCCCAACTCCTGTTTTCACCAACACAAAGTGGCACCTAACTCGATACCTTAAGCCCGTTTTCACAAACACTAAGTGACACCTACCTCGATGCCTTAAGCCCGTTCTCACCAACACTAAGTGTCACCTAACTGAATGCCCAATTCCCGTTTTCGCCAACACTAAGTGTCACCTAACTCAATGCCTAAAACGCGTTTCCCCAAAAGTAAGTGACGCTTAACTGAACGCCCAATTCCTGTTTTCACCAACACAAAGTGGCACCTAACTGAACGCCTAGTGCCTGTTTTCACCAACACTAAATGACACCTAACTTTACGTCTTAAGCCCGTTTTCACCTACGCAAAGTTACACCTAAACTGTCACCTAACTGAATGCCCAAACCTCGTGCTATTTCCTCCCTCGTGCTGTGTCCTTCGGCCTCATTCGGGGTCATATAAACATTATTTGACTCAAGCATCTTCCGTTTCACATATATAGGGTGACTGGTAATTAGTGACCGATACTTAAACACGTGATTGTACCCATGATAACAAACAACTTTCCCAAAGAACATTTTTTTTTTAACTCATTTACTTTTATCACAATAACACAACAGCTGTATGAAATTCCCACGCGCGCGCTTTTGACCTATCAACTGGTAGCCGCGTGACGCCGTTATGTCTCATTACTATCGGACCGTACAACAATGGGTAAGCAGAGCACCCGCGCGACTCGCAAGCCCGCTCCGTAAGCGGCGCCCGCGCCGGCACCACACAGGCCGGCCGCCACGTGGCGGTATCGGTGTACGTAAGCAGTGTAGGTAGGTACCTTACCTACATGTTTAGGTAGCCGCTAAATAAAAAAATAATAAACCATGACATCAAAAACTGAGCCACGGAGCGTAGGCCTACGCTGCAGACGCGACGCTCCGGCCGCCGCGTGGCCATTTAGGTACACAGTGATGTACCTACATAAAGCTTCTCTGTTTACGACACGGTGAGGAGAGTAAAATAAAGTCACCCTATATATGGTATTCAGGCTACTCCGGGTAGTTTTCGTTCTGCGGTAGCTTCTCGAAGTTGGTTTGATAACGAACCTCTTGACGAGATAATAGCACGAGCGAATTGGAGATCCGGTAATACTTTTAAAAAACATTACAGGAGGGAAGTTGTTCCAGCACAGGGAAGCTCTTTGATTCATCTTTTTCAGCCAATTAATTAATTATCTCTCATTCAATTAAATAAGTTATTTTTATTTATATTAAATGAGGTAAGTATTGATGAATGATGTTACATGATTATGGTAAAGTTTACAAAAAGATGATTTATGGTACGTTACGTATAATGTTCAGTTAATTCTGTTAGGTGTTTATCATAGTTATTTTAAAACGTTATTATTATATTTTTTCTTTTTTATTGCAATATACTTATTAAATATAAAAATTGGTTTTATTTTTAAACTTATTAGTTTCTCGATCAAATTTAGTTAATTTATTTTATAACACATTGGCGTCCCGTTCACCAGGGATAAGAAACAAAGCCTCAAATAATGTTTATATGACCCCGAATGAGGCCGAAGGACACAATAGTAGCGTTTTACCTTCAAATAAAACTCTTGTTGTGTCCGGAGACTCATTCGGGGTCATAATTTTAAAGTCTGCCTGGTTTAATTGGTTCTCAAGGTTTTAGGTTTTTGAGGCCACAATGAACGTTTTGGCGCGCTGCAGCCACCTGGTGAACGAAGGCGGAAATACGTCATCATCGTGTTGTCAAAAAGGCGATAGTTGCATATACCTGTATAGATGTGACGCGGAAACGGAAGATGCTTGACTCAAATAATGTTTATATGACCCCGAATGAGGCCCAAGGACACAATAGTGACTTCTTATAATAAGTCAACATAATTTTATTATTCATGCTATTTATTTGTTATGTTTTCATTTATTTACATTTTTTTTCCTAACTAGGGTTTTTATTTATAACAAAAATCTTTTACCTGCGAAGTAATTGCGTAACACACTTTCAGTAAGAATCGATTTCATTAAGTCAGTACAACAACTTTCATTGATTTACATATTACTTGAACACATGAATATTCGATAACTTTTCGATTTAGTCAATCACTAGCGTGGGTATTCAATTAAATTGCTTTTGCACAGCACAACGATACCGACCGATGTTTTTGTGTGGGTAAGTTGTACGGTGCATGGTAAATACACGCTGGGTTTAATAGGATAAGGTTTATAATTGATTGTGTAGCACGTTCTGTTTTAAGAATTGCGGGTGTGTGCGCGAATCTATTGCTTTTACTGAATTGCATGTGTAGTAGTTGCCGGGTAGTGGGAGAAAACGGAGACAGTAGGTTGCGATACATTTTCGTATAACGGGCATATCTCCTTATTTATTATATCTATGATCTCTGGGTTAGTAACGCATCTAAATCTAAAGATTATCCATAGAGATCTACGCTTTGAAATGGGCAACTACAGTACTTTCACAAGTTATTATGCCTTGTGTCTATGACTGTAGCTTCGCCTTTATTTTTCTGACATTCAAAGATGCCTGTTATGATCTAATTGATATAATTGCTTTGGGTTTTGAATTTGAGTCTACGATACCCCTGGTAATGCAGACATCCGCAGCCAGCGTTGACCACTCACCATGGCCGTCCACTTGCTTGCCATACAATAACATAGAATTTCGTCGATTCCCAGGTGCGTCTCCTCCTGGACGTGCTACTAGCGGCCCGATGCGGCGTCACAGAAGATATGCTGTACAAATGTCTTCTCACCAAGGAATACAGCGTCACCCGAGAAGACTTCAACCGACGCCTACATCTGCTGAGAAGGTAACATTTATAATGCCGCCTAATTATTTTTTTTCTATGCTATTTCCATAGACAATTTCACAAAATGTTTACCATTCATTGTAGTGGATTTAATTAAGTTTACTAAAAGTACGCTAACGATATCTATTACGCAAATGAAGAACTAAAATCAAAATCCTGAATCGCGAGTTGTCCGCGAGTTAAGACCATATAGAAGAACCTGAGGCACGGAGGATACTCGTTATGTAATGGGTGGTCACATATCCACCTACGACTTAGGCAAGTGTGGCTTAACCTGGGAAATCATCAAATAACCCCTCCAGCTCTGGGCTGAGCAGGAGGGAGTGTCAGACTTTTACTGACTAAAACCCATCCATGTTCCTTCATCGCCCTTTGTGTTCCAGGGCCGCGGTATCTCTTTCGAACAGTCCCGCAACCCTGGCAGAAGTGTGGCTTAACCTGAAGATCGATCCGGCTGTTAATATTTGGCCACGAGCGCCATCTACACTGAATTAATTCTTCTATTTTCTCTATGTCTATCTTTGAATCTTCACTAAATTTGAAACAATCTATCGTCCCCAGGATATTAGTGATGGAGCGCTCGACGGGTTTCCTGTCGATGTTCCACCACTCGTTCGCCAAGTGGCTGGTGGACGTGAAGCACTGCACGCGCCGCTACCTCTGCTGCCCCACCGAGGGGCACGCCGCCATAGCTATGTACTACACGCTGGATGCCAAGAGGTGAGTCATAAAGCACCCTAAACGAAGCTGAAAAGCACTTGTTCTCCCCGTCATTGAGATTTTTTTTTTTGCACTGGACCATACCTGAGAACCTTCTACGTAGTTTCATTTATGTTTTATTTATTTTTTGATTCTCATTTTATAGTTTTACTAGCGACCCGCCACGGGTCAATGTTATACATATAAACCTTCCTCTTGAATCACTCTATCTATTAAAAAAAACCGCATCAAAATCCGTTGCGTAGTTTCAAAGATTTAAGCATACAAAGGGACATAGGGACAGAGAAAGCGACTTTGTTTTATACTATGTAGTGATGTTTTTTATTATTTGTCCAAAAATACCTTTGCTTTCTTTAAAGATTACCCATTATTGTTCCAGGTTAAGTGCTTTGGAGATCCATAACTATGTGTTCCACATGACGAGCTTAGAACAGCACATGGCGTCGCAGAAGAAAACTAAAAACACGTGAGTTTTATGAAAACTACAATGGGGAAGGCAAGTCGAAGCTGATTGTAGATGGCGTGTCCATAGCTTAGTTCAAATCTGACCAATGAGGTCAAGCTATTTTGAAATATAAAATGACATTGACACATTTTCAACCAATGACGAGGCTTGGTACATGCGCTGCTAGCGCCATTAGATCCACAGTTGCCATCCCCATTAAGTACTCGGATGCTACGATGTCAGATTCTCAGGCTAATTTCAACAGATTTTTAATTGGTCTTGGGAGGGTTACTGTTACATCTTAAAGCGGGAGTAATTCAGTGTGGGAAAGAGACAGAGCTATACAGGTCCTGTAGCGCTATCTCTTTCCTACACTGGAATTACTCCTGTTTTAAGATGTCATGGTAGGCCACCTGGTCATGTTGAGAGTAAAAGTGAAAAGCGATTATATTTTGCGAGATGATTATTTAAAAGGTACATGTGAGTGGGAACGCCGGGAGGAGACGCCATATAAAGACACACACTGACCTTATAGTGTTAGACATTCTTCAGAAAGCTCAGGTGCGTAGTACTCGCAGCCGGCGTGCGTGAACTTCTGAAGCACGATCTTCTGCTATATCTTATCTTCTCTCCTCTTCTGCTTATCTTCTTTCTTATGCTAGTCCTTAGTTCCTTATTTGCCTAGCCTTTTAATTCAGTTGGGGTTGGCTTACCAGATGCAGCTGAATACCTATGTATTGCAATAGTGCTGTAATAAATCTGACAGTTTTAAAACCTATGCCAAAGGAGTGCAAAACTGTACGGCCCGTACTAGTGATGTTCTTCAGAGTGGTCAGGTGCTTCTAGCAACCGGCGTGCGTTTATGACCAGTGGGCCTATAATGGCTGCTTTATCAGAATCATAATATTAATCACGTTAAAAATTCTTAAAATGGTCTTTATGGTTGTGACCACAAAGTTCATTTTGATTATGATTCTGATAAAGCAGCCATTTTTGGCCCCCAGATGTATGAACGTGAACGAAGCATAAGGAGTATGTAAGGATCGTAGCAGGTGGCGTTCTGAGGTTTTTCCATACCTCTATGGTAACTTTGGTTGGTAACATGGTTTATAATGAATATTGATATTCTTGTTGTAGTGAACAAACAGAGGACGAGCTAGACCTGCACACTCTGATCCTCCTCTGGGTGTTAGACTCCGGATGTGACGTAGAGTCAGCGCTGAGAAGAGAGAGCGACACCTACAAGCAGCTGGAACATGACGAGTCACTGGTAACTAATTATTTATATGTGTTATTATTTAAATTGCCTTATTCGTCTGCATGTATGGGTAACGGAATTTTAAAATAGTGCCCCAAAACCGATTTAAAATTAAATTAATTTAAAATTAATAACAAAATAGAAAAACAATACAATGTAATCAACCATAAAAACTCAATACAATCAACAACAAAAAACAATCAATCAACAAATACAATCACAATCAATCAATCAATTCTGCAGCGTCAATGAAAGGCGGGAGTTAGCTACACACTGGTTTATTTCATAACTTAAAGCATCTACCCGCCACCGTACAAATATCATACCCGCAATCCTTTAATAATCGGTACAAATTCAATTAAAATTAGTAATTAAATTAATTAAAAATTTAATTAAAATGAATTAAGTTTTAATAAAATTAAATTTTAACCGATTGAGCTAAAATTTTGCACATTTTGATTTTCTTCCTTGTCACAAGTTGCTAGATTACGCCACGATCTGAGCATATTTTTCGGAATTATGTATTATTAGCACTTAGCCTGCAACTCGTTCGCAAAAATTGTTATAACTCGGCCAATATGCACGATATAAATATAATTTATAGTATTTGGCACCCACGAATAATGTAACTTTCTGCCGGTGAAAGAATTATTATAATTAGATAATTCGTTCTGGAGATTACTCCCTACATACAAACTTCAACACACAAACTACAAACACATTTTACCGCTTTTTAATATTAGTATTACTATAGAGTCTATACTAATACATACTAATATGAAAAAGAGATAAAATTAATTAATAGACATAGTATAGACATTTAATTTAATTTATATTAATTGTCTTTCAACGGCAAATGTTACTAACATATGTGGTACTAACAACAATATGAATCATTTGTGTTCGATTTAAATTAATAAATAAATAGTGTGCAGGTATCAGAGTGGCTCATGGTTTGTGAAAATGCCCTACATTTTTTTTTTTGTTACAGAAGCAAGACGCGAAGTCTGAAGAGAAAGATGGCGATCCTGAATCTGAAAGCAAGGATTCTGTATCGGGTGAGTGCCATTTTATAATATAAGGTTTCTTTCGTATAGTATTGCATATTCATGATATGGTCTTCTGCGGCATAATATACAAAAATTTCAATAGCAACATTTATGACGCAATAGGGGTATATGCAAGAAATACAAAACTTTTTTTATTTCTTTAAAATGCCTTGTATTGGAGCATAAAAACATTGTGGTACACTTGTTTAATTCTCTAATACAACACTTATTTTACAATTTAATATTTTATGTAGCGTGTTTTTGGTGAATCGGAACGCAAACACAAAACGCATCGAATCCGGTAGTGACGTCAAATGCTGTGTGACAAAGAAACACTTTTAGTTGAAAAGTACTTAGTTTCACTAAGATTTTACTATAATATTGTTATTGCAATTTTTGCTTTAATAAAGCGCTTACAATATTGTAAAATTATTCTATTATGTGCAAAAAATTAGATTTAAACAAGGCAGATAGAGGGAAGTGACATCAAGTGCTATGACTTGAATGGCCGCGACAGTCATGGACGTTTGAACTGTCGTAGAAAATTGTAGGAGTTTAATATTTTTTTTGTGCGACAAGCAGTAGTTGAAATTAACTTTTAATTATTTTCTTGGGTTGATAGTACTCTATATTAATGATTTAAGTGAAAAAAAATTACATGCATATTCCCTATTGCAGAACTAAAAAATTCTGCACATAAACTGTCACTTACGGGATATCTTTCGTGATTGTCTATTATTTTGAGCTCCCGATATTTCGACGCTGTTGCAAGCGCCATGATCGCGGGTTGACTGGAGAATGCGGCTGGATGGAAAATAAACCGTGAAAGTTTAAAACAATGTTCAGTGTTTTTTTTTTTTTAAATTTAAATTCTAATTATGTACTTATTTGCGCGCCTGTTAGAGTAGGATATGGTTCTGAGCTTTATTATTTTTGACGACCCGAATGGCGCAGCGGTGGTGAGGCTGCCTTACGTTCTTAGGGTCCCGGGTTCGAATCCCAGTAAGAGCAAATGTTCGTGTGATGAGCATGGATATTTGTTTCCGAGTCATGGATGTTTATATGTATAATAAGTATGTATTTACAAACAAAAAGTATCTATGTAGTATTATCAACTATCTGGTGTCCACAACACAAGCCTCGTTGCTTAGTGTGGCACCTAGATGGCGCTGTGGGTAGTGTCCAGCGATATTTATATATATTTATTTATTTATTATTGTATTCCATCCTTGTGTATACCCATATTTAAGCAAAACAAATGATTTGATTGATTGATTGAGTGTTAAAAAATTCTGCATCGCGCTATCTAAATTATCCGCAAGATAAGCTTAAAGGGTGTAACAAGACCCTTAAAGAAGCCGAAAGGCACTTGTTCTCCCCATCATTATTGCGATCACTTTTTTGTTCTAGACCATACCTGGGAACTTTTTAGTTACGGAGATATTGGGGGTCAAAGTTCCAAATTTTTCACAAGTTTTTTTTTTAATGTATTGAATGTAAGATTTTTGCACGACCTCCGTACTATTCAATCCATCCATTAGCACAATGTTATGAATTAGTTACATTGAGTCCTACTGTAAAACGTGATATTTCACCCCAAAAAACAAGTCGTTTCCCAGCAATAATTTTTGCGTAAAGTTATTTAGTTTGATGTACAGAATGCTTGGTTGACGGCTTCGTTAAGGGACTTCCCACCAGACACAATACCCGCCTGGTCGGAGGATCCTCCCTTTTCAAATATGGATGAGGAACTGTACGACCGGTTCCTTATACCCTATATTATTTTGGAGACGATGTTTTTATATGATTTATGTAATAATGTGTGTGATTGTATGGACATCACTAATAAGATTAGTTACGTAGTACCTAGAACAACTATAAGCCGTGGGGTGCGCGCACGACCCCTATTTGCCGTATCTTCTAGTCGTACGAACGCGGGCTTACGAGCACCCCTACGTCGCCTAACTAGTCAATACAATAATCTGTTCGAACATGTTGACATCTTTGCTGTACCAATAGGGAAATTTAACCTTTCGTATGCCGAGTATATAGACACAATTAAAAAGCTATTGTGTCTCGCGTAGATCCACGTTCCCGGCACACGAAGGGTTAAAGACCTTGTTCGTAAAACCATTTCGGATTGAGTGGTTTTTTTTTTTTCAACTTTTAAACTAGATTACTTACTATCATTTCATGTATTTTTTTTTTGTTCTTTTTAATTTATATGCCTGCTTGTTAAACATTAACACATTATGTTTTTTTTTTGTTCGCATTTATTTGTTAGCGGAAGTCGCATTTGTTTTTATAACTAATTGTTTTTATAATATGTGGAAAATGTCGTTGGTTATACATTTACTCACACCCTAGATATAATTCTATGTAATACTGTAATGTGTAACCGTTTGTGTTCCCAAATAAATAAAATAAAATAAAAAAATATAGACCCAAAACCTTGCATATGCAATCATCTAATAATGGAGGAGAGCCGACCGTGTAATGGCCTTACCATTTCTGACAAAAACTCCTAGTAAATTGTAACTTCACTAAGGTTGAAACTGTTACATTGAACTTAAACCAAAACCCGGCCAATTGTAATTTCAGAGGGTCAAGAGGGTCCCGTATAAACTTGTAGGTATTTTGTTATTAAATGTTTACATTGCTTCTTGCAACATTTCATGATTCTAGGTCAACGGGAAGTACCCTACAGTGGCGAAGATTCCATACAAATCGATTCCTACCGGATTCCCTTTGAAAATGGCACAGTCAGTATTCTATAGACAACTAATATTAAAGATATGTACATTGAATGTATGTAACTTTAAAGATAATAATATGTACTCCTCCGGCTTACCTTTTACAAAAATTGACCCTTCGCTACTGGTACCAAATCAAATCAAATCAAAGCATTTATTTCAAGTAGGCCAGTTACAGGCACTTTTGAATTGTCGAAACAAAGATAACAATTAAATGTAGCTACAGTCCCAGTCACAAGGCATAAAAACTGTGAAAGTACTGTAGTTGCCCATTCCCTATCATAGATCTCTATGGAGAAGAACGGGCAAGAAACTCCATGGACACTCTTTTAAGTCAGCAAGTTGTTACAAAATCTTGGTTACATCATTCATGTTGAGATGGTACACTATGTGAGAACGATGTAGCAAGATGTGCACATTAAAAGTGTCCACAGTAAAAACAAAAAAGACAATTCAAAAAATAAAAAATAAAAATTAATTCAAATAAGCCGTGGCAACTAAGAGATGACCAGTCACACTGACAGCGCCCGTTCACGAACATGACGCATGGATCAGCATCATTCAACTCAACCATTTTGAAGGGAACTAAATGATCCGACACACGCGCCACCATCAGCGAGACTTTTGTGTGAGCATGATACCCTGAGTACATATAAGTTTTGATTCCCTTGTGAAATCGCTTTTGCGACGTAAACAGTCATATCTTTTGATTGTGTTGACTTACAAGTTTGTTTTTTTCACTGCTCCAAGAGGTAGCAGACTTGAGTACTTGATATTAATTTCAGCTTGATACCTCCACGTGACTGGAAACTTGTGTAGTAATCGGTGTTCGTGGTATGGGCATGTGATGCGGAGGAATGAGGGAAATGTCGTGAGGAAAGCTTTGGGAATGAATGGATGGGTATAAGAGTAGAGAAAGACCAAAGAAACGATGGATGGACTGTGTGAAGGATGTTATGGCACGAAAGGAACTGTCTGATGAGATGACGGGTAACAGAAAAGTATGGAAGAAGAAGACATGCTGCGCCGACCCCAAATGAATTGGGACAATGGCAAGAGAACGATGACGATGACCTCTACGCGTTTCTGAGAAAAATGGTCTTGACAGACGGACAACATCATCATTTCAGCCCGTTGTTGTCCACTGCTGAACATAGGCCTCCCCAGTCGATTTCCAACGTGTCCGGTCCAATGCCACCTGCATCCAGCGACTCCCTGCACATTTAACAAGGTCGTCGGTCCATCTGGCAGGTGGCCGTCCCACGCTGCGCTTTCCAATGCGTGGTCTCCACTCCAGTATCCGTTTGCCCCATCGGCCGTCCGATCTTCGCGCTATGTGGCCTGCCCATTGCCACTTCAGCTTGCTTATCCGCTGGGCTATGTCGACGACCTTGGTTCGTCTACGGATTTCCTCATTTCTGATTCTATCACGTAGAGAAACGCCGAGCATAGCCCTCTCCATAGCCCGCTGAGCGTTTTTGAGCTTCTGTATAAGACCTATTGTGAGAGACCACGTTTCAGATCCGTAAGTCATCACTGGTAACACACATTGGTTATAAACCCTACTTTTGAGGCACTGGGGTATTTTGGACGAGAAGACATCGCGTAGTTTCCCGAACGCTGCCCAGCCGAGTTGGATTCGACGATTGACCTCTCTCTCGAAGTTGGACCTACCTAACCGGACCGCCTGTCCTAAGTAGATATATTCGTCGACAACTTCAAGAGTAGTGTTCTCGACTGTGAGTACGGTGGGTGCAACATGGACATTAAACATGAGTTTCGTTTTGTCCATGTTCATTTTAAGACCCACTTGCTGGGAGACACTATTGAGGTTACCGAGCATTTGTCCTAGGTCTTCCAGTGACTCAGCCATGACTACAATATCGTTGGCAAATCGAAGGTGTGTGAGGTATTCGCCGTTGATATTGATGCCAAGTCCTTTCCATTCCAGGAGTTTGAAGGCGTCCTCCAAAGTAGCCGTAAACAGTTTCGGAGATATGACATCTCCCTGTCTTACTCCTCTCTTTATCGAGATCGCCTTCGTGCATTGCTCCTGTACTCGGACTGACGGGCAACATAGTGATCATATAAGGTTTCCATTTTTGCCCACTGAGGTACGGAATCCTATCTAAGACATGCATGTCACTTCCTTTGAACAAGCAATTACGAGGGAAACAATCTGCTTACGTTTTACTTGAATGTCCCCTTACGACCCACTGTCCATCACAGAGAGGCCTGCCATCAGTACGAACATTATAAGGCCGATACGAAAATGTCCAAGGCCGTCTTCTTTATCGTGTGGTTAGTGCCTAACCTGGTGTTAGTTTTATGCCGCCCATGGGCCACTGACTTGGCTTTACATGCCGTCGAGAAATATCTCTCAGGTATGCTGGTTTCCTCACGATTTTTTCCTTCACTGAAGCTAGTGATAATTATGTTAGGCACATGGATCCGAAAAATCAGAGGTGTTGGGTTCGAATTCGAGACCTATGACGTAGCAGTCCCACTAGGCTATCACAAGGCCATAAAAATATTGTAATCTATTAACCATGAAACTATTTCATTTCCTGTAACACAATATCATTGAACTCTGACCTGGTTTTACAGGAAAAATAGCTAAAAAAATAATTAATGAAATAATGCTTAAAGTATTTTATTAATGCCTTTGTTTATGTTTAATTATAAAAGATAAAATAATAATATTGACTGAAGTTTCCTGGTTCTTATAAATGTGTATTTTCCTATTCCTATCGTTGGTAATGGAATACGAACTGACCCGACTGCCCTGTTGGTCTTGTGGTCCCAGGCGCGACTGCTGAGCGTGGGGTCCTGGGTTCGATTCCCGGGTCGGGCAAAAAGTGCTATTGGGTTTTTCCATTACAAATTCCTCAGTAGTAGCCCGGAGTTTGGAAGTTGGCGGTATGGTACCCCCGTGCCTCGGTGCGCACGTTAAGCCGTTGGTGCTGCGCCTGATCTCTCTCCAGTCGTGTCGCATTGTCGTCTCATCGCACTATGAGAGTAAAGGAACAGAGAGTGCACCTGTGCCTGCGCACACACTTGTGCACTATAATATCTCCCTCGCCAATGGCGAATCTTCGCTTTGACTGGCCGCCGTGACCGAAAACGGTCAAGAGGACTATTATTAATGGAATACGTAGTTTTCATTATTGTAGGTACTAAAGGTTCTATATGAGGTCAGGTGGTGCTCACACAACCGGCGCGCGTGTATCACCGGATGTATGAACGTGGACGAGGCAAAAGGAGTATGTAGGGATCGTGGCAGAATCATTTATTCATTAGGTTGACAAACGAATTATAAAAAAAAAAACTATTAAACAAGTGGGTTGCTATTATTAAATTAAAATATAAATTTATTAAAACTCAATTATTAACGTATTTCAGTACCTGAAGAGCGGCCAACCCGTCATACTTTTCATACAAACGCTCGTACGTGATTATGCCGTTGTAACACTATCTTTGATTTTTTTGAACTAATTGGTATTTTATGCACTATATCTAGGTTTCTGTGGTAGCAAAAAATCAAAAGTTGTAGAAACAAATTCAGTATAAGCCTCCAAAAATTGCTGTTTTGCACAAATTTTAACTGAACTTTGGCCGTTCATAATGTACTCATAAACTGTAAAAATAAAGACAACATCTCTAAAGAAACCTTGCACATGTAATGGAGATTCTTAATGACAAATTCTTTTTTCACACACTTGTAAGACTTATTCAAAAACACGTATTTCCTGGAACAAGTTTAAGAAATTTTCGAACACTAATAATCGCGTTAGGTGGTATGAGGTGCGCGGGAGACGAGTTGTGCGGAGTCGTTGCGGAGTAAGACGGGGGAGTTGAAAGAAAATCGCCGCAGTGGCTCTAGATGAAACAACACGATTTTTGACCATGCTCGCGTTGACGATAGACGGGCCGGGAAGGGCCCTCTTATTATGATTATATTAACACATGAAAACATTTTACATTTTATTATTCATAATCAATTTCATTTCATGTCAAAATTTAGTGTCAATTAAATTCGGAAGATTAAGATTAATTTAAGTCAAAGTCAAAACATTTATTGCGAACTAAGTGTACAATGTTAAGTTGGTACTTTTGACTTAGCAGCCTTTTACAAGCATTGCAATTTATCATTCGCCTGCCCTTATTATCATCCTAAATTAGCATGCATTAAACATTGTTATTACTTAATTACTTTCTTTTATATTGGTACAATTAGATAGAGAATTTTAGTTATGTCAAAATTAATTAATTTAATACAATTATTCAGCAACATTAATGTCATCAGTGTCATGTTTAAGATCGAACTAAATTAAAATGTATGTCAGCATTATACAGATATAGAGATTCGTCATTAAGAAACTCGTAGCAGTTGACCTTCTGTGGTTTCTGCCCACCCCGTCGGAAGAAGGCGTGAGTTTATGTATACATATGTGTATGTAAAGGTTCTATTTTGCTTGTTCACTGTTACAAATAACAGAAATTCAGTTAAATAGACAGCTAAACTTGAACGTTATATCTTATCTGTTACTAATGCCCTAGTAGGACATACACGTACTAACATAACATCACGCTTGTAAAGCCTGAAAGGTTTGCCAGAGGTATAGTACACCTACATTTCGTTAGCTATGTTTAAGTCCCTTGTAATAGTGGGCGAGCCTATTGCTATTAACCGGGCACAAATCTTCACCTTATAGCTACTGAAAAAATCCTGACGGATAAATCCAATAACACTGCCCGACGTGGTAACCAAACCCAGTAGGACCTCATGCTCAGCAGTCGCGCTTGCGTCCAGTTGACGTGGATATTTACATAGGTACTTAAACTCGCGCTTATTACAAAAGTTTTAAACCATTTGTCTCCCAAACCACTCACAAGTAGACCGGACAGTCTACCGGACAGTTACAGACTAAACTGTGATTGCTATTTCGTTTACAGTCACAGTCACACCCGCCCTTTTTTTTTTTTTTTTACCGATGGGAAATCATCAAATAACCCCTCCCGCTCTGGGCTGAGCAGGAGGGAGTGTCAGACTTGTACTGACTAAAACCCATCCATGTTCCTTCCTTTGCCCTTTGTGTTCCAGGGCCGCGGTATCTCTTTCGAACAGTCTCGCAACCCTGGCAACAACCGGCCGTTACTGTTTCGTGAATTCGTATAGAAAAGGAAATTTCTTGGGTCTATTTTGAGACGCTGCTTGGCCACGCCCACGCGCGTCAACGGTACCTACCCGGTACTATTCCGTTTGGGCTCTTACCTTCTGGCCACAGCCGAGCGCGGCGCGGATTGCGGCGCGGCGTGCGGCGCGGCAAGCGGTGAGCGGCGAAAACAAATGGTAGACAATGTATGAAGTAAGCCACAGCTACCGGCGGCGCGGATTGCGGCGCGACCTGCGGCGCGGTGAGCGCCGCGCGGTACGCGGCGGCGACGGGCTGCGCGGCGTGCGATTGAAACAAATGTACTAGCGAGTATCGAGGAGGCCACAGCTCAGAGCGGCGCGCGCGGCGGCAGCGGTGGACGTATTCAACATCGCACGATCGAAACAAATAATTTTGTTTTTATCGGGCGTTGAGCTTATATAAATAATGGATACTGAACAATTTATTAGTGACATACTGAGTAGATCAGGGGGCCTAAAATGGAAGCTTTATCAGAATCATAATATGAATCACGTTAAAAATTTGAAATTCTTAAAATGGTCTTTATGGTTATGACCACAAAGTCCATTTTAAGAGTTTTAAATCTTTACCGTGATTCGTATTATGATTCTGATAAAGTGGTCATTTTAGACCCCCAGTAATATGGATATCAAAACATGTTATAAAAATTGTGGGACGACAACAATTTAAATACCGTGCCACTTTTGATAGGGCCATTTTAATAGTTAGCCGTTCTCTAAATACGTCCACCGCCGCCGCCGCCGCGGTCGCAGCTATCGAGCTGTGGCTTACCACCGCAAGTCGCGCCGCCCGCCGCGCCGCTCGCCGCACCGCGCACCGCGCCGCCAGTAGCTGTGGCCAGGACGTTATACCTATTAGGATGGTACATCTGTCGTCCCGCCATCTATTATACGTTTCGAGATATAAAGCAGTCAAATTGTCTTAATCTCATTTCTGACATGCACCCTTCACTGCCCATAGCCATAAGAATTCACGTCAAAAGTGGATTGTAATCCGCGACACGGCTCCAGTGCGGGCTGTGACTTGTCTTTGAATGTTTGGTTCTAGGACGTGCCAGTTTCTTCATGCTTTCCTTTACCGTTTATTACGAAAAAAAAATATGACGTGTATTTGGAGAAATAATTTTACCTACACATATGGTTCAGTTTGTGCTACAACATTAACTTGCTATTAAGCCTAATGCAATATTTATTATAACAACAGATTTGTTGCGAAATATAAATAATAAAATAAATAAATAAATCAATCAATTATACAGCGTGTAACAGAAAGGGTATAATCATATGGAATACTGTGGTACGGACCATCAAACTGGACAACTTTCTCTATGGGACCACCATCGACATCGTAAAAAAATAATCAGCTGTCCTCTACAAAATTTCAATACCTACTCGACCCAAATGTATAGGACAGCTGATTGCTGTTTTAAACTTTCACGGTTTACACTTACACATAAACTGGCAAAAATAAAAATAAAAAAGGATATGGCGCTATGGGTTTTAAAATGGCGCTTGCAACAGCGTCGAAATATCGGGAGCTCAAAAGTACAGACAATCACGGAAGATATCCCGTATGTGACAGTTTACATGTTTAGGTCGTCACTCAGTCTAGCCATTAAACAAAACATACATTTAATATTTAAATATTATTATAAGTAGGTATTCAAAAGTTTCCTGCTATGCACTGTGTTTCCCTATACCCTATATAAGTCATTATTATTGCTAAATCGACCGGTCATTAGATTTAAGGAAATTAACGTCAAATTATAACGAAAAAAAATGTTTTAATTGCGGTTTTGTTCGTCAATTAGTCAAATAAGAAACAGTGTTATAGCAGAACATGGATCTTTTGGCGCGTGGTCCCTTATTTTTGTGTGTATCTTATTTTTCAATAAAATTTCTAGAGACAATTGCAGTAATGAAAATTTAGCATTAGCCCTCCTAACAATGTCGTTCAAGCTCGAATAAAGCCATGTAGTACTATAAAAGGCCGAAACGTGGACACTCAAGGTGCGGCTGGTCTATAAATTTAAGGTCGCTCAGCGAGCTATGGAACGGGCTATGCTTGGAGTCTCTCTGAGGGATCGCATTCGGAACGAGGCAATCCGACAGAGAACCAGAGTTGTCGACATAGCTTACAGAATAAGCAAGCTGAAGTGGCAATGGGCCCGTCATATTAGCCGTAGAACCGATGACCGTTGGGGTAGACGTGTTCTTGAGTGGAGACCGCGAATCGGTAAACGTAAGGACGCCCTCAAGCGAGCGTGGAACGACGATCTTCGCAGGGTGGCTGGTAGCAACTGGATGAGACCTGCTGAGAATCGAGTTGAGTGGCGTGCGATTGGGGAGGCCTATGTCCAGCAGTGGATTGCAGTAGGCTGATGATGATGACTATAAAAGGGTCTTTTCGGGGCCGAATAACATTGTAGGTGGCGGGGTTCGCTGTTGGTAAACATTAACATTTGTGAAATGTATTGAACCTTAAATTTCGGAAAAAAAAAAACACAGTTTTCTAAGGTATATGTACCTTTAGTCCCTCGTGGTTACAAGCGCGACTGTTGAGCATGAGGTTCTGGGTTCAATTCCTAGGTCGAGCAAACTGGTACTGGGTTTTTTCTATCAGGAATCTCTAAATAGCAGCCACGGAGTCTGAATTTGTACCCGGTTGATGGCAATAAGCTCGCCCCCTATTACTATAACTACTACTATAATCAGCCTATAATGTTCCCACTGCTGGGACACTCGGCCTCCTCTCTATGAGAGGGAGTGGGCTATAATCCACCACGCGGGCCCAGTGCGGGTTGGTAGATGTCACATGTCTTCGAATTTTTGGTTCTAGGACATGCCGGTTTCCTCACGATGTTTTGTTTGTTGTTTTGTTTTGGCCTCCTATTACATTTGAGTTAAACATAACTGTCGAAATGTGGGTGTACTATTAGGTACACCTCTGCCAAACCCTTCGGGGAATTATAGGGGTGTTGATATGTCATGATTTCATGAGCCACCGCTGAAGAGAACTGCGGCGGTGTGAACAGTCAGTGCCTAAGCCCGGCCGAGATAAGTTCACGTGCACTGATATTAGAAAGTCTGATAACGATAGCAGCAGTGTATTTAATATTCATTTGTTTTCCTATAATTTACTAATAGATACTACACCGATAAGATAAACAAAGAATCTAATACGCATTCTTACTAATTGGTGTGTAGGGTGTGTTTTTAGGCGCCATAGAAAATAATTTTAAATAAATACTAATATTATAAAGAGGGAAAGTTTGTGAGTCTGTATACAGGATGTAACAAGACCCTTCACGAAGCAGTCAACCTAGCATTTCATCAAACTAAGTAACTTTATGTAAAAATTATTGCTTTTAAAAAACGACTTTTTTTTTGGGGTGAAAAGTCACGTTTTACGGTAGTGCTCAATGTAACGCACTCAAAACATTGTGCTGATGGATATATTTAATAATACGGGGGTCTTTGAGGTGTTTAAAGTAACAATCTTACATTAAAAACATGTATTTAAAAAAAAAGTTGTGAAATAGTTTGTACTTTGACCCCCAATATCTCCGTAACTAGAAGGTATGGTCTAAAACAAAAAAATGATCGCAATGACGAGGAGAACAAGTGCCTCTTGGCTTCGTTAAGGGTCTTGTTACACCCTTTATATAGGGGGTAATCTCTGGATTTTCTGAACCGATTTTGAAAATTCTTTCACTAATAGGAAGCTACGTTATCCCTGAGTGCCATAGGCTATATTTACGACGTACCCGTGGGATAATTTCCGACCAAAACGCGAGCCGCGGGCAACAGGTAGTTGGATAGAATTCGTCTGAACTGATCGGTCAGATAAGAGAGTGACCGCACCTATCGGCTTGGAATCGGCTTGAGCTGGTCAAACAGAGCTTTACCCAAAGGACGCAACATGCAGACAGTAATGGTTCTAGACTCCTCAACGAAGAAATTCTTCGTTGGTTATCGTTACATAGTATAAAACAAAGTCGCTCCCGCTGTTTGTACGCTTAGATCTTTTAAACTACGCAACGGGTTATAATTCAGTTTTCAGCAATAGATAGAGTGATTCAAGTGAAAGGTTTGTGTGTACATTAGTATCTCATTAGTATCTACATAGCACCCGTATGATCTGCAAAGTCAGGGCTGGGCGCTCCCAGGGTTGCGGGACTGTTCGAAAGAGATACCGCGGCCCTGGAACACAAAGGGCAAAAGAAGGAACATGGATGGGTTTTAGTCAGTACAAGTCTGACACTCCCTCCTGCTCAGCCCAGAGCGGGAGGAGTTATTTGATGATTACCCATCCGAAACAAAAAAAAAGTGCTGGACGCTTGTTAAAATTAAAATATAGTTCTTTCAAAAGTGATGAGATTGAGTTTGGCGAAAGCTTTTGTCTGGTCGCGAATTCATTGTTATAGTTTGCGATTTAACGTACCTGACTACACCCTGTGTAGTCATTATATTTTATCATCGCAATGTAACTGACCTAACTGACTGACTGTTTTCTCTAGAATAATGATTGCAATAATTAACTTTAATTTTATTATCATATCCGGCCTGACCAGTCGGATACACAAGTTATTGTTTGTGGGTTTGTCTGTTATAATTACAATACAGGGATGTTGGTCAATGTGTATGCAGACGATGTAGTGACATATCTTGTAATTTATCTTGCCCTATTATGCGCACATTTAATAGCACGTTTATTTTCATTATTAAATAAATAAATATTACTTACTAGTAGTAGTCAACCCAATTCTGGGCTATCTCGCTGATGTACATCTATAATTCTATATTAATATTATAAAGAGGTAAAGTTTGTGAGGTTGTAGGGGGTAAGCTCTGGATCTACTGAAGCAGTTTTTGTTGAAAAATTCTTTCATTAATAGGAAGCTACGCTATCCCCGGGTGCCATAGGCTACTTATTTTTTTAAATTATATATTTACAACGTGACCGTGGGATAATTTCCGACCAAAACGCGAGTGAAGCCGTGGGCAACAGCTACTGAGTTATATTATTGCTATTTCTGTGTATATCTTTTAATTTTGTGTACAATAAAGAATAAGTACTAGCTTTTGCTATTGCGTGGACGTGGGAAGTTATCCAACGGACGTTCCGTCTAGGGGATAATATGTATCCTAAGTCCTAATCTTTATAAAAATCCCTATGCTTGCACTAAATTTCATCTACATTCCCAAACGAACCTTGAATTTAATTGCTGGTTAACGTCAATTGTTTCGTTTCCTGTTAAAATGTCACAAACACAGTGGCGAGGCATACATCACACCTCTGCCTTCCCTCTCGGGGAATACAAGCGTGATGATGTGAATGTCGACAAACATACACTACAAACAAACTTAATATTAGTTACTAATAACTATTAGCATATAACCCTTATCGCAATAAACATAAAGTCTAAATTATGACTAATAGCTTATTAGGAAAATAAAGCAAAAATATGCTCAGTTGTTCATTCAACGTTATACAGTCGGTACCTATACGTGTTTAATTGACAAACATAATAATTAATACATAAATTTATTTTTGCCTGAAAGTTTTGTTATACGATTGAAATGAGTAGCATTTGTGATTTTTAAAAGGTGATAATTATTTTGCTAGTCAGTTTATAAATCACCTCGAATATAGACCGAAAAAAGTAATTAAAAAAAGGTTTTTTATCTGTTCTGATAGTGATAATTCTTTAAGGAATAGTGCATTTATTTGAACTACATCTGAAAACCAACTTGATCATACTTGGAGAATAACAAAAAAGTGTATTGCATTAATTGTTTGTGCTTAATCTGTGCGAGTGTATGTGTATGTACGCTGACGAGGAAGCGAGAAACTAGCGACTATTTTCTCGCTCAAGAAACTTTCAAAATATTGTAGGTCGTGTCTGTAAAAGAGCTACATAAATATTGACAGTTCACGTCGCCAGCGAGAAGTCTGTCGATGAAACGTTAGCTCTTTTCTACATTAAAAGAGTTTGAGTTTAGTGTGGCATATAGAGAGTGTATTATAAAGTGCATGGTTCATGTTCAACGATATCGAAACGATGTATAGCCATGTTATGTCAAATGTGGAGAAGATGGAATACCTTTATTATTCACATCATCATCAGTTAATTGGTAAGTTTAACAGTCTAAACGTCTAGTGATCTAGTGGTCAGCTTTTTTTTTTTTTTTTTTTTTTAACGATGGTTAATCATCAAATAACCCCTCCCGCTCTGGGCTGAGCAGGAGGGAGTGTCAGACTTCTACTGACTAAAACCCATCCATGTTCCTTCCTTTGCCCTTTGTGTTCCAGGGCCACGATATTTCTGTCTCTTTCGGGTTTGATGTCCAGGTCAGGCAGTGTTATTCGATTTTTTTATTTAGCCGGCTCAGAGTTTTGAGTTGGCGGTATGATACCCCCGTGCCTCGGAAAGCACGTAGAGCATTAACGTCTTGCGGCATTTCATAAACAAACTTTGAACTCATTTGTTTTCGAAATGACTGAACCGATTTTAATGAAACTTCATACGCATAAGCAGGATACATAGGTCTAAAAAGTTGATAGAGAACATCCTGGGCCCAATCCCTCTCCGGTCGAGTCGTGTTAACGTCCCAGAAGACTATGAGAGAGAGGTTACAGGGAGTGCACATGTGTTAGCGACTTAGCGCACACATTTCTAAACTATAAAATCTCTTCGATGGCTATTCCCCGTTAAATTTGGTTGCTATTACTGAAATCGGTCAGGAAGACTAATATGATTCATTTTTTCCGGTATTTTGGTAAAACCATAATGAAAGTTGACTTGACAAAATGTCCTATGAATAAACTAACACCATTTAACTTATTTCCTTGTAATTATTTAACATTACACATAAGAGTACAGGTTCTTCCTTATAAGTAATGAGTGATAGTCACCCCAGCTCAAAATAACCCGCATTGACGTAATTATAAATAACCGAGTATTTGATTGACGTCTTTCGTTCGCATACCTACTTAATATGGATCTGAAATTCAGTGACAGATACAGCGCATTCTGTCTTGTTGCAATTGTACATCCAGCGGTTGAGGCTGTACAATACTGCAATGAGGGCTATCGTTTTTGAGCTTACCAGATGGCGCCACTGTTGATTAAGGTCTTGTCAATAATTCTATTTTATACTTTATAGTACTAATAACTTTATAAACAGTTTATTTTATTACGTATAACAACATAGTGTAAAATTTAGGTTCATTTATTAACAATATTCTCCCTAAAATTAGCAGGCATGAACCATTAAAAAATCATTTTACCTCCAAGTACTGACAATTAAGATTCTAAGTTGCTACTTAAAATCTTCAAGTCATAATTAATCAGGAATGGCTCAATCTAGACCACAATCGTTAATATTTGTAAAAATACGTGATAAACAAGCATGCAACGCGCGAACAATCTATGACATCTGACATTTCGGTGCCCCCGCGCTACACTAGCGCCTCTAGCGGCGAATTCATACGCGATAGGCCCCATTGCAACATAAGTTTGAAGTTGTACAAGAGTTCTTGTACTAATAAAAATTGCTTCCATAAAGTGCTGTCAAATAAAGCCAACGTCTGATATAAAAAAAAACAAACATTTTTTCTGTGACTTATTTCAAGTTCTCCGCCTCTAAAATAAATATATCTACACATCTGCTTACCCCTACAGGATTAAAGGCGTTATGTTATGTTTACTTCAATCATGATATTTCCGCAGTAGATCCCACGCCGCTGGAGGTTATAATGCCGGAGCTTATAGCCGGGGAGTCGACGACACACTGGCCGAGAGATCGTCGCGTGTTGAGGGCACTGTTGGAACTCAGCAGAGCAGACTCCGTGCCTCCCGAGGCTGAACGGGAGGATATTTTGGTGAGTCCATCGTCATAAACTGCCTCGTTGGTCTAGTGGTCGCAACCGCGACTGCTGAGCATGAGGTCCTGGGTTCGATTCCCGGGTCGGGCAGTGTTATTGCGTTTTTCCATCATTAATTTCTCAGTAGACAGCCACGAAGTCTGGATTTATGCCTGGTTGATGGTAATAGGCTCGCTCCCATTACATGGGACTCAAACATATCTGGCAAAATGTACATACTACGAGTATTAGGTACAACTCTGCCCTACTCTGTACTAAGCGAATACAGGCGTGATGTTAAGTATTACATTTATCGACATTCAGTTGACTGTACAATCTTGTGCTAAGCACGGGGTCTTGGGTCAAATTCTCACGTTACATATTAAAATAAGGTAATAGATTAAGAATTTCTTAGCGGCAGGATGATTGAAAAAAAAAACTGGGGAAATATTGGTGTACTGTAAAATTTGTTATCTTGAAGAGTACTCACTGAAGATTTTCTTTGACAGTTATCACGGACGGACCAGCCTCTAGAAAGCGAAGACAACAAGGAAACCGCAGAGGAACTGGAAGACACAGCGCCTTTGGACCCTAATGCAGTACACGAGCTAGCTAGCAAGGGAGATGACGAGGCGCTCGCTGCCTTGCTGAAGGTAGGCTCTTATAATGATCATTCCTGTCTCATGGATTACATTCCTGTGCAAAATATTGGTTTTGGGGCGTTACAATAACAGAACAGTGTGATTATAGTTGATTTATTATAAGGAGAGCACGGATACATTTATCTAGTTAGACGGCCATTACCAGAGAGAGTAGCAAACGTCAAACTCAATTGACACATACGATGACAGTTAGGTGACAACATTGTATTCGTTTACAAACGTTCCAATACAAAAACCAAACAAAATCACCAGTAATGCAAAGACACAACTTCTCTTAATTAAACGGCCAAGTGCGAGTAAGACTCGCGAACGAAGAGTTCCGTACCATTATCTAAAAAAAAAATATTTTAATTGGCGTCAACTATGTATGTATACAGACATCCTTTAATTTTCTTTTTTTTTTTTGGATTTTTCCGTTCTTTGTGCTGTAAGGCCTTGATTTTTGCCAAATTTCATGTTTCTAGGTCAAAGGGAAGTACTCTATATTTATCGATTTTGATTCCCTTGTGAAATCACAGAATATGCGACATAGTACATGCCGCATAGTTTTATTGTAAATAAGTTAATTTAAAGACCGCACTATCGCATTAGGAATACACCTGTAATGATACTTGTAAGGGAGATTTCAATAAATAAATAAATAATAAACAGTCGCATCTTTTGATCGCGTTGATTTACATGTTTGATTTTTTCAATGCTCCAAGGGATAGCAGACCTGAGTATTTGGTATATAATTTCAGCTTGATATCTCCACGCATTCCTGAGAAAAAGGGTCTTGACAGACAGACAGACGGACAACAAAGTGATCCTATATGTGTCCCGTTTTGCCGATTGACGTACGCACGTACCACAAAACACTTTATTTGAGGCCAGAAAACCCGCGAAAAATTTAATTGTCTATAAAAATAGAGGCATTGTAGATCTTAATTTAAACAGCTTTTTTAATAATCATTATTTGAAATCAATAAATAGTTGAGTAATGAGGTTTTTTCTAAGGCAGCTTCCACTAAAAAAGGATAGATGGCGCTGTACATGACTCAGTGTAAAAATGTTTGTTGGTCTGTATGGAGCTAGCGTTTATTGCCTTTTAAAAATAAAATTGTGGCTAGTATATGTCTGTGGGTGCTTTGCAAAATGCAAATTTCGAACGCACACAAACTAGGAAGGAACACTTTTCAAAAGCAATGAACGCCAACTCTATACAGCCAAACAAAATTTTTACACCGAGTTAAGTACAGCGCCATCTATCGTTTTCACTGAGTTGGCAAGTTAATGCTCACTCAATGTCTCGCTGATGGTGGCGCGTGTGTCGGATCATTTAGTTCCCTTCAAAATGGTTGAGTTGACTGGTGCTGATCCATGGGTCCTGTTCGTGAACGGGCGCTGTCAGTTGTGACTGGTCATCTCTTAGTTGCCATGGCTTATTTGAATTAATTATTTTAATTTCTTTTTGAATTGTCTTTTTTGTTTTTACTATGGACACTTTTAATGTGCACATCTTGCTACATCGTTCTCACATAATGTACCATTTCAATATGAATGATGTAACCAAGGTTTTGTAACATTATGCTGATTTAAAAGCGTGTCCATGGAGTTTCTTGCCCGTTCTTCTCCATAGAAATCTACGCTAGGGAATGGGCAACTACAGTACTTTTACAGTTTTTATGCCTTGTGACTGGGACTGTAGCTACATTTCATTGTTATCTTTGTTTCGACAGTTCAAAAGTGCCTGTAACTGGCCTACTTGAAACAAATGCTTTGATTTTGATTTTTGAATGATTTTGGGGTATGGAGAAGAGGGTGTAAAGTTCTTCATCCTCCATAGAAAAGGGGTACTTCGACCAGAGGGGTGTTATGTCTGGTGGGCTACAGCCAGACAGTTGTTGTCGGGTTCTTCTATTATACTCTTAAGTCGCGGATAACTTTACTTGCGCGATGTAGGATTTCAATGTATTTCGATGTTTAGTTCTTCGTCTGTGACATAGGTGGCGCTGTAGTACTTTCTGTTCTATGTTGCAGCAGTATTTTGTAGTGCCTTTACAATGAAATTACAGGTTGCTATTGGTATACAAAATTTATCGCGGATTATCGCGGTTTTGACAGCTCAAAAAAATATGTGAATTGATTGGTGGTCTCAACTACTCAATTGCGTTATTTCCTAGTGCTGTAATCGTTGCCGGAGGCTCTTCCTGATGAATATTGTATGTTATGGTAGCGCTACCCAGCGCTGGTGGAGTCGCTGGACGCAACGGGCGGCACGGCGCTGCACGGCGCGGCGCGCGGCGGGCGTGCGCACGCGGCGGCGGTGCTGCTGCGGGCGGGCGCGCGCGCGGACGCGGCCGACGCGGACGGCTGGAGTCCGCTGCGGGCCGCGGCCTGGGCGGGACACACCGAGGTACGACCTCCATCTTCCTGTCCTTGACCCATACTACTTGGGGTCGGCGCAACACGTTTTTTGATGTGGGTTCATAATTTTCCACACATTAACTTTTGAATCGGTTGTTAATTTTGGCTAAGTATTGTTTCAAGGTACAAAGTTGCTATAAAACAAGTAAATCAGAATGGATTTGTTTTTTATATATCTTTCTGTTGGGCTTGCCTCTGCTCAACTTATCCTATCCAGCTGCTTTCGAAGGTCTTCTCTACACCTGGGTTCATGACGATCCTACCTAACGATAGCAGAAGTCTATCAGAGTGAACCCAACTTCCCGATTCGCGGTCTTTCATCCAAGAACTGGGGGCCTAAAATGGCCGCTTTATTAGAATCATAATATGAATCACGTTAAAATGGTCTTTATGGTTATGATCACAAAGTCCATTTTAAGAGTTTTACGTGATTCGTATTATGATTCTGATAAAGCAGCCATTTTAGGCCCCCTGGTATACCCTAACGGTCATCAGTCCTATGGTTAATTTAAACTATTTCAGCAGCATATTCTGTCTCACTGCTGGGCAAGTTCCTCCCTATACTTTTTCAATCTTCCTTAAATAAACAAATAATTTAGGTGTGTTTTATTTTAGGTCGTAGAAGTGTTGCTGGAATTCGGTTGTGACGTTGATTGCGTGGACGCAGATAACAGAACAGCTTTGAGGTATGTTCATACAAAAGACAATAGACCCAGCATTCTGTACATCAATATAAGTAACTCTACAAAATAAATTTTGGGAAACGATTCTGTTTTTGGTAGAAAATGTGTTTTACGGTAGGACTCAATGTAAAGCACTCAAAACATAGTGCTGATGGATGGATTGAATAGTACTGCGGTCGTACAGGTATTTATAGTGAAGTCGTTACGTTGGTGTTCGAGTTTAAATCGAACACTAAGCGAAAATGCATAATTGCATCGAATGTAAGTATGCATGCACATTCGCTCGTTCACCAACATGTGGGCCAGTTCGCGTTCAGACCTCATTAGAGACACCGCGTACTCGAAACCATTGTCTTGTAACTAAGTGTTGTAGTGTTTTAAAATATAACTATTTCCCTTACAATTCGAGACTTTAACTTTTACCATATACCATAACCATTCAATACGAGAAAGGAGGTCAGCATAACAAAGACCCATAGATAAATACCGTAATCTAAATATACATACTAATAACATTTTGTGTTAGTATTAGCAACTTATAAACTATGTTAGTAACACTTCACTTGCACGATGATTTGTGCGTTCTTGTGGAACTAGTCCGCGGAAGCGACGGAACACCACATCCTGCGGCCAAAAACTTTCCTCCAGCACCAAATGGAGCATACACGTTAGTATACGCTCCACAAACGCCTTGAAATTAACGTTTCGGCGCGACTCCAGTAGCTGTACTCTTGGCGTGTACTTCAATTTTTGGCGCACGTACTCCTCGATGTCCTCTGCCTTAGTGGTGTAATGTAGGCGAGAGATGTACACCGGGGTGTACGGCTTCGCGGCACGCATAGCGCCAAGCAGTACTTTTTACAATTGGAAACGGTATTAAGGTTAATTTTGACACCCATTATAAACATAGGTTGCGAGATAGTTGTCGCTTGAAGACAGTCTAACTACAAAAGTGGTTCCCCCCAGAGCGGCGGCGTGGTCGGGGCACGAGGCGGTGGTGTCGCGCCTGCTGGCGGCGGGCGCGGACGCGGACCGCGCGGACGCGGAGGGCCGCACGCCGCTGATCGCGGCCGCCTACATGGGGCACGCCGACATCGTGCGCGCGCTGCTGGACGCGGGCGCGCTCATCGACCATGCGGACGATGATGGTGAGTACGATACATAACAGAAGAAACAAAATATATATTTGCGGAAAAACATGACGCATATTTATTATTATTAACAGAAAAAAAATCCAGCTTAGTTTCTACAACGAGTGTACTATATTCTCGCTCGTAGATTGTTGCCTATAATCCTACTAATATTATACAACGTGTTTTTTTTGATATCCCATAACTCTAGGGTATGATTGAGGCCATATCAAAGAATCAACTGGCCATATGAGTTATGTTCCAATCCTTCGTTATTTTTTTTTTCATTTTTCATACAAAATAATTCGGCAAAGTCACGATTATTAATGTAAAACACCCTTACGTGAAATATGACAACGTCGCATTTTCTTAGCTTTAAATATGAATGATTGGTTTGAATAAAAATGAATTACTTACCTACATATTTTATTTACTATTTATTTTACTAAACTACTTTAATTATGATTGATGATATCTCCGAAACGATGCATTTTTGGACCACCTATTCTAGGAGTTTTAGTATTATTTTTACCTACAGAATATAACCCTAGAGTTATGGGATATCAAAAAAAACAGGTTGTATATGCGAAAGTTTATGGGTGTGCACGCTATAGTGTGCACTCGCACCAATAATAAACCCCATACCGCGTGCGACGACGCTCGCGGCACATCACTATCTGCGGGCGACGGTCATCTGGCAACACTGCGCGCCGCTTGCCATTTCATTCGCAGCAACCGACGCAAGCGACGAGATCACGAAGCACGACTAATAAATGTATGCCGTGCGTGTCAAAAATAATACTTTTAATACAAAAATTAATAAACGTGGATTCAATAAGAGGACTTTTAAAGCAAGCCCCTTCAATGAGGATGGATAGATAAATGGATGTTTGTTACACTTTGACGCAAAAACTACTGAACGTATTTGGATGAAATTTTGCACATAGTTAGTTAAAAACCTGGATTAACACGGGATACTTTATGTCCCGGTAGTATGTATGATCCCGTGGGACAATCATCGGACTTCACGCGGGCGAAGCCGCGGGGATAAGCTGCTAATATAATAATTAAGAAATTGCCAGTTTAATACCTCCCCTTTACCCTCACAGGTCGCACAGCCCTCTCCGTAGCCTCCCTCTGCGCTAGTGGTTGCGCCTGCGCCGCATTACTCCTGGAGCGAGGAGCCGACGTATCCCTGGCAGACCGGGACAACGCCACGCCGCTGTTGGTCGCCGCCTTCGAAGGACACACGTGAGTTCATCACCAGCCTAACTTCTCTCAACGTTTTCATGAGCATCGCTTCACCCAACTATGGAGAATTCTGTTTGGCTATACTACACGCTACGTAGACTGGTTGTTTCAAAGAGAAGCTGAGAGGAATCGGCTTCTTAGGTGCCTTCGGGCCTGGTTATATAGCGTGTAACAAGACGTTTAAGGACGTGTTCTCAAATCGGACAAAAATAAGCTATATTTCGGTACAGTTTGCGATGAAATGGAACTAAATCAAACAAAACTAACAATTACCACACATAGATTACTTCTTGATCTCCAAATGATGGACAATTTTTGGTTTGAAATTTTGGTATTTGATATCGTAAAAACGATTTTCCATTACCTCTTCACACAAAATTGCCGATTTGGGGCTTCATTCAGGATCATTTTTCTGCTATTAGATACATAATTTTGTTTCTTAAAAAATACCCTAGTTAGTGGCAGATGTAATGTTTTCAAAATAATGGACAAAATATTCATGAAAATGTTATAAATAATGTCAGAAAAAAATAAAAACGAACCGTCTAATTTTGCACGTAATTTGCTCTTACGCATGAACCTTAACGTGTGGTTTTATGGGTTATTTTATTTTGTCACTGTCTGGGGTATTGCATAAAAAGTTTTAAAGAGAAAGAGAAGAGAAGCGCTCGGCCGCCGTCGTGAGTGAACTTGCTAAAGTATCAAAATCAGTTTAGTTACTCATTATTCTCGCAGTTTACTTTGCGTATGTGTGTGTGTGTGTGTGTGAGCCGTGTCAGTGTAGTGATGCGATTCGATACCTATCTGTTTTGAGAACGCGTCTTTAACAAAGCCGTCAACCAAGCATTCTGTACATCAAATTATGTAACTTTACGCAAAAATTATTGCTGGGAAACTACTTTTTTTTTGGGTAAAAAATAACGTTTTACGGTAGGACTCAATGTAACGCACTCAAAACATTGTGCTGATGGATGGATTGAATAGTACGGGGGTCGTGGAGGTGTTTACAGTGAAAATCTTACATTAAAAACCTTTATTTAACAAAAAAAAACTTGCGAAAAGTTGGAACTTTGACCCCCAATATCTTCGTAACTACAAGGTTCCCAGGTATGGTCTAGAACAAAGAAATGATCGAAATGACGCGGAGAACAAGTGCCTTTCAGTTTTGTTTATGTATGTTTGTTGGTTTATCTACTAACTAAAGCCATGTTCCCCGCAGCGAGATCTGCGAGCTGCTGCTGGAGGCGGAGGCGGACGTGGAGGCGGTGGACGCGGCGGGGCGCACGGCGCTGTGGGCCGCGGCCGCCGCCGGCCACGCGCGCGCGCTGCGCCTGCTGCTGTTCTGGGGCGCCTGCGTCGACAACATGGACGCCGACGGCCGCACCGTGCTTAGCGTCGCTGCTGCGCAAGGTAACGTGTGGCGCTGTGGGCCGCGGCCGCCGCCGGCCACGCGCGCGCGCTGCGCCTGCTGCTGTTCTGGGGCGCCTGCGTCGACAACATGGACGCCGACGGCCGCACCGTGCTTAGCGTCGCTGCTGCGCAAGGTAACGTGTGGCGCTGTGGGCCGCGGCCGCCGCCGGCCACGCGCGCGCGCTGCGCCTGCTGCTGTTCTGGGGCGCCTGCGTCGACAACATGGACGCCGACGGCCGCACCGTGCTTAGCGTCGCTGCTGCGCAAGGTAACGTGTGGCGCTGTGGGCCGCGGCCGCCGCCGGCCACGCGCGCGCGCTGCGCCTGCTGCTGTTCTGGGGCGCCTGCGTCGACAACATGGACGCCGACGGCCGCACCGTGCTTAGCGTCGCTGCTGCGCAAGGTAACGTGTGGCGCTGTGGGCCGCGGCCGCCGCCGGCCACGCGCGCGCGCTGCGCCTGCTGCTGTTCTGGGGCGCCTGCGTCGACAACATGGACGCCGACGGCCGCACCGTGCTTAGCGTCGCTGCTGCGCAAGGTAACGTGTGGCGCTGTGGCACCTCGGCTTGGGAATATTAATATCATTCCCCGGTGAGCCATCATCACCGAGCCTATTCTCCAACTCGGTCTGGATCGGATTCTAGTTTAAACAGATGCAGCTGAAAACGAGTGCTTTACCTGTAACGGTTGCCTATCTCCTTTAGTAAGACTTGCAGACATTTTATTGTTAATTTTAGCGCAGGCCACACTGCAAGCTGGCGGGCGGGCGAGCGGACGAACGACGCATCGTTTCACCTCTTTTCATACTTTGGTTCACACCGCGAACAAACGAAAGATACGAACAAAGTATGAAAAGGGTGTTGTTCGCGTCGCTCGCCCGCCCGCCAGCTAGCGGTGTGGCCTGCGCTTTTATTCGCTCATGAGCCTTTAACATAAATGGCGACAAGAAGGTTTACTACAACTGTACTTACCCCTTCAGTGAAAACGGGTATGATGTTCTGTTCATTTAATAACTGTCTACGTTTATTCACAGGCAACGTGGAGGTAGTCCGCCAGCTGCTAGACCGAGGGTTAGACGAGCATCACAGAGACAACTCCGGGTGGACACCACTGCATTACGCTGCTTTTGAAGGTAACCACTGTCATGCGGCCAGCCGGTTCACTAATACCGAAAATAGATACAATTTTGTAAATAATAATCACGAGTCAAAGTTACAGTAGCGAAGGGTCAAAATTGAGTCAGGGGAAGCCGTAGAAAAAATGTGTTTTTTTTTTGTTGTTGTTTTTCCTATGTTTATTTTGACATCATTTTCATTATCAGTGACCCCACCCATGACAAAAAAAGGATATGTTCGTCGGCGCAATCTTTGATTTTTATTTTGAGCTCATTTTCGTTATCAGCGACCCCAAAAATCACGAAAATGACACCCATGACAAACATCGTAAATTTTCGTTGATTTTCATTTTGACCTGTTTTTCGTTATCAACGACCCCAAAAACCAAGATAATGACACCCATGGTGAAAAAACCGAAAAAAAAGGAAAGAATAAAATGCAGAGGACGTATAATGAAAACATAAAAGTGATTTTATGTTATGTAGATAAGTCAAAATGAAAAAAACTAGTTAGTAAATAGGATATCGACCATTACTCATTCTATCTCGTTCTCCCCTACATACTTTATTTTTCGGCCCCTGTCGTCGATAATCTTCGGCTTACCGAGTTCTTTATAAAACGGTACTGCCAGCCGCGAAGTCACGTGTACGCGTCCATACGATTTTAGTTCTGAATTCTGACACCCGAGCACCGGCTTATTTGTCGCCATCTGTTGCTTTATTTGTTGACATGAAAAATTTTGTTTAAAAAAGAAAAACAATCCTATGATGTATTAAATGGCTGTACTGTGATGTAATACCCACAGATGTGTATGTAATATACAATTTGACTACAGTAGACACCTAGACACTACGTAGAGTGCATTGTTCCCGAAGCGAAGCCGGCAGGAATCTGCTTCTTAGGTGCCTTCGGGCCTGCTAAGTTAAATGAAAATTAATCGTATTTTTTTGGCTTAAAATAAAGTGTTATTTTTTAGAGTTGTTGTGTCTTAGATGTTTTGTTAACTACCCTTTTTACCACATACAACCCAAAACTATACTCGACACTTGTTAAACAACATCTCCTCAGGGCATCCGGTGGAGAGGTTCACCGGATGCCCTGAGGAGATGTTGTCTCTACGACCACGCCCGAGCTTATCGTAATCTGTTCAGTTGCACACAGCTTCTGACGTTCATAAGTACCTAAGTAGGTTTATGTGGAGTAAAATATTTTGTTTGTAACCAAAAAAACTAATTTTTAAAGTTCGCCTCCTCATTCCCAGGCCACATCGAAGTGTGCGAAGCCCTACTCGAAGCCGGCGCGAAGGTGGACGAGGCCGACAACGATGGCAAGGGACCCCTGATGCTGGCCGCGCAGGAGGGACACTGCCGGCTGGTGGAGCTGCTCGTAGACCAGTGGGACGCCAGGGTCGAGCAGCGGGCGCATGATGGGAAGACTGCCTTCAGGTACCATGTGTTCAGTCGCCCAGACTATTTCCGCGTGTCGTGGTTATATTTTCCCATAGGAACGCACTAACGAAATAACAGACTCTTATGTCCTCACCATGGTCATGTTATGGTTTAGACCTGGACTGGAACGCAATGGAGCTCTCAGCCAAAGGAGATCACCCAGCCTCCATACATTTTTGGGCTATTTTCAAAAGTAAGTAAGCCAATGAAAATAAACTTATTTTTAGATAGAACATAACATAATAAACACTTTTTATTATTACACCTAAGTCGTAAGTCAATTCACCGAGAAGTTATTCAACCTCGAAATATCTGAGATCACCCAGATTGAGCAAATTTTTTTTTGCGGGTTCTTTATATTAAACACAATAATTAAATAGAGATTCTGGATATAAACATTTTTATTAAACCACCCAATTTCTATACCCAAGTTATAAGTAAATAATAATAAAGATTACAATGTTAAAAAACCTACATGTAAATAATAATTGGACGGTGAATTATGGGCTAGCTCGCCGTCCGTCCATCTTATGACGACAGGCAACATGGAAGGGTTTTAGTCAGATACTTTCCGCTCCGCCCCAAGTCGGAGGGGTCATTTGAGGATTTTCAATCCGAAAAAAAAGTATAAATAGTAATATAATAAATGCAAAAGATCCATTTTGTCTGCGGAATAGAACCTACAGAACTTGGTATCTAATTGCCATGATTTTATTTCTCGCAACAATGTACGAGCCCATAGAGAACCCCTTAATAGTGCAGGCAACGATCCTGCCGCATGAAGCCAAAATCACTATGATTTTAATAATTTTCTTACGCCCAAATGAATTTATATCGTTACAATTTATTAATCAATTAACTATTTATATCATATTTATTAATCCTATTTTTAAACACAATGAGTTGAACAATACATAATTGCCGGACATGAAATTGGCTAAATGCACAAATCGTGAAGAAATATGAAAAAAAAAAATTGCTCAACCTGGGTGATCTCAGATATTTTGAGGTTGAATAACTTCTCGGTGAATTGACTTACGACTTAGGTGTAATAATAAAAAGTGTTTATTATGTTATGCTCTATCTATATAATAAGTTTATTGTTGTTGGCTGGCACTTTTGGAAATAGCCCAATCTGGGTGATCTCAGATATTTTGAGGTTGAATAACTTTTCGGTAGATGGACTTACGACTTAGGTGTAATTATAAAAAGTGTTTATTATGTTATGCTCTATCTAAAAATAAGTTTATTTTTGTTGGCCGGTGGGCACTTTTGAAAATAGCCCAATCTGGGTGATCTCCTTTTGTGTCCTCTACAACTTGTAACCAACCTTGGAAGCAACAGTTATTATCTGGGAACTTCTACATAGCTTTCTGTTAGGCGATATCGGGGGTGAAATAAAGATCAAATACAAAAATAAAATAAAAAAATCTTAAAAACCCGACTGTAAAACTGACAAAATCAAGGGGCTTATTCCATTCTCATTATTTTATATTCAAAGCTTACGCTTCTTACTTAGTTTAATTTAAAATGTGCTTGTTTTTTGTCGGTGTTAGTTTATCAGTCTAGTTTTTTATTATTCAACAAAGCTACTACTTTTTTGAAAATCTTATAATTTTAATTGCATTGAATTGAAACTAATTTAGTGACCCGTTGCCCGCAGACTGGCGGCGCTGGAGGGCCACGCGGAGACCGTGGCGGCGCTGTACGTGCGCGGCGCGGACGCGGACGCGCTGGACGCCGACCGGCGCAGCACGCTGTACGTGCTGGCGCTGGACAACCGCATGCCCATGGCGCGCTACCTCATCTCGCACTGCGCCGCCAACGTCGACTCCACGGACAACGAGGTAGCTGCTCACGGAACGGGGGCAAATACACCCTTAACGCAGCCGAGGGGCATTTGTTCTACCCGTCCTTGCGAGATTTGTTTTTGTACTGCACCATAGTTGAGAACCTTCTAGTTGCGAAGATAATAAATAATAATAATAAAAATCTTTATTTATCTCCACAAATTACATATCAACGTAAGTATAAATTACAGTTAGACACAGAAATTCGGGCAAAGTGTGTAATTTGTGGGAGATCTGGAGTCTAAACTAAGCCTAGGCCTGTATCATAGAACTCCAGGCCCCCCATTAAATTATGTTGCTCAGACTGTCGACGTCGTGAGTAAGCAGATATGAAGATGTTAAAGATCGAAGTTAAATTAACCAACAGCCAGTCTCTTGGGTACATTACCAGTTAACTGCGTTGAGGAGATTTTTGACGCCATTTTTTAAGTTTATTAATAAGTTGGTTACTTTAGGTTATTTTAATTTATACATTTTAATGTATATATGAATAAATTACCAATAGTTGGCATCAATTCAAATACATATTGTCCATACAATACAACTTGCAACTGCAGATTTAATTGCTATTGATATAAATAGGTTGTAAGCGGGCCCGTAATTTAGAGAAAAAATTAAGTGGCAGAACAGTAAACCCAAAATATTTAAACACTTTATGTTTTATTCAATCTTTGTAATTAAATTCTTTGTTCCAGGGTCGAACACCATTACATGTGTCAGCGTGGCAGGGACATACGGATATGGTGAACCTACTTATCAAAATTGGTGAGTTCATACTTTATAATCCCGCTTTCATTCTTTTAATTTTTTCTCTAGTTCTGTGTAATGTATGTATTGAATCTGTGTTACAAAAGTATGACACATTTAGTATGTAAACCTCGTATGTACGTATGTAAACCTCGTATGTATGTATGTGTACCTCGTCATTGAATGGTCGACCTCTCGTAGGGTGTCTCAGACCATGAAACTGAATAACTTTGTTTCTAAACTGCATGCACACAATTATATCGTGATATGGAACTTATGGACGCTACTGAGGGTGCCACACTCATGACCCAGTTCTGGGTCGACACAATTTAGTTTTCACTTCTCATGCTTTAAAAGTTCGTCTTTATGTCGTGTGTAGGCGACATAAAGTCGCTTTTTATGCTCTAGAGCAAAAAGTAAAATTTTCGTCGAAGACCAAGGTAATCGGTCCAACAGCCACACGAACAACTTCAACTTCATAGAATAACCTCTTTATTTTAATACCAACAGCCAAAGTACACAATATAACTTCATAAAATAAACTAATATTTTTGATTTCGTCCATTTATTATTTCTCATTGCCCTAATGTAACTTTCAATTTTAATGAAATTTACAATATTTACATGTTGCTGTTTCATTTCCTCGCAATCGAAGTGAAAAGTAGAGTGTACAACTCGTCCATAAAATCTATTTTACACTCTACTTTATGTCCATAAACGTCTCGCGTCAATCTACTATTGTCATCGACAGTACTATTGTCTAAATAGTAGAGGTGACATAATATACGTAACTGTACCAGGCGGCGCGGCGGTGGACGGGCGCGACCGCTGCCTGCGCACGGCGCTGCACGCGGCGGCGTGGCGCGGCCGCACGGCGGTGCTGCGCACGCTGCTCGCGCACGGCGCGCAGCCCGCCGCCGTCTGCACGCAGGGCGCCACGCCACTCGGTATCTTCATACTTTTACATGCTGCTGCATGCTCATTTTTATTCAACATTATAGAATAGAATAGAATGTCTCTTTATTCGAGTATCCATGACTCAAAAGCTGTTAGTAAAACTTACGACTATGTTAGTAAGCAATGATAAAACAAACAAACACAACAGATAATGGCGGATCACTGCTGTGACAACCCATGAGAAATGGCACAGCAGCGACCCACATAAACACAGTCCAGGCGACTGGCAATCATGCTTAAGATGCTGTTGTTGCTGCCCCGCACCCTGCGCACCAGGGAAGCGCACCTTTTACGCATTGTTGTGTAAAAACAATCCACCTGCTCATCTGCGAACATCCCCGACTCAGTACAGAAGCGTGGCAGCCCCACCAGCATCCTAAACGCGTTATTATACTGTACGCGAAGAGCACTGTACGATCAATCGGTCCGGTATCGGTTGTTCGATTATGAACTACTGTTGCTACTATTCTGAAAGCACGAAACAATTCATTTGATGATTTACGTCAACAATAATGACAACTGATTTTTTCCCTATTTCATGATCGGTCACGTATAGTAAATATCGTCGTTTGTGTGAACATAAATAAATAAAAGTGGTGTCTAATGATGACCTACGCTTGCTCAAATTAGCAATTAGCGATTTCAGACTTATATTTCCTCACGATATTTCCATAGCATTTAACATATCATATTCATTCAACATTCAAAATCCCTTTCAAAGTTATGTCTCAATTCACCCTGTTTTACCCGGTATTATAGAAGGAACATTGGTCTCCCGACTGAACCGTCCACTCGGGTGAATATCTGCTTTACAACAAAAATAAATAAATATCATGGTTTTCCCCAGGCATCGCAGCTCAAGAGGGTCATGAAGAATGTGTGCTGTGGTTGTTACAGCATGGAGCTGATCCCCAGCAAGCTGATCATTGTGGTCAGTATAGACAAAGTGTACTGAAATAATCACTTGTAGTTAATTACAATAACACAAGTTGTAGAATATGTTTCATAGGAAGGTCAATGACCTTGATCTGTTAACTGTCACTTGAAAAGAATGGCATACAAAAAAAAAATAGGAAAATATTTTTTTAATAATATTTTCTGTCGTTATTGTCTTGTTATCTCTATATTATTGTCGTTTTTAGGGTTCCGTTGCCAAATGCCAAAAACAGAACCCTTATTAGATTCGCCATGTCCGTCTGTCTGTCTGTCCGTCCGTATGTTATATATGGCAGTTTACTCCGAGACTGTTGACACCACACTGTTGAAATTTGGAGAGTAGGTGAGCTATGTACCAAAAAAACACAAAACTGAAGAGAAATTATGAAAAAAAAAGTCAGTCCTCTTCTTATTTGAAACGCATAGCAATCACAAATACAGCTGACTAAACGCCACGCGTCTTTATTGCAGTATTAAACTCATACAAAGACATGCGTTTGTATTAACAGAACTAAAACTAGTGTACTTATTGCCCTAGCACGTATTCGCCAAGTAGTGTCTGGCTGCGGAGTAACTTGCGTTAAGGAACTTCGTTACCATAATGACTTGATTGCTAAGAGCCCCGACCAAAAGCTGAGGAGGCACTCGTTACGCAGTTGGATTAAGAACCTGATAAAAAAGCGGTGCTTCTGGACGCTGCTCGTATTGTTAAGAAATTTCTCTCTTTGGAGCCCTGACACAGATTCAGTAAAAACAGATACTTACAAAAATATTACAGGCGTTCGTGCGAGCTAAAATGTATCTTACGCTGACGCCCGACAGTGTCTATAAAATCGTATGGCTTGATGTCAGGCGATCACGTGCGTCCTTTAACGCAACGCTAGGGCTGGCTATGCTAAGAAATGATTACACAAAAGATATATAGGTAAAAAAATCTATAGGTGACTACAAAACAGTTTTTCCACATTAGAAAATATTTTAATATAATGAAAATCACAAAAATGCCTCACTTTAATTTAATGGTCAATGAACTTTTTAACCTCTCGTAAATTCTTACCCTTAGCAAAACATGCACATAAATGTGTAAATTTCTCTTCGTTTAGCATGTTACCTGGCCGGATAATTAATGTTTTTTTTTATTACTCAAAAATAATGTTTCTAATTCTTTAATGTAATTTATAAACGATTCTGGTGGACCTTTTAGTCTTCCAAAAAAGATTTTGCCATTATTAAAAGCGCGGGTGCGGTACGTACTCTCGAGCAAAGGCGTTGCAACCGACTGGATTTTGTTAGCTCGGGCGAACGCGAGCCGTAGGTACGTAAGCGTGAGATCTTGAACGAGTAATGGAGGCCTGGCTGTGACCGTGTATTCCGATGCTGGTGCTACCATTTTCTAGCAAAAAAAGAAACATAGTTGAGTATACCAGACTATATCATTGAAGATTCCCTTCCCGCAGGTCGCACGCCTGCCAAGGTAGCATGGCGCGCGGGTCACGCCAACATCTGCCGCCTGCTGGAGCGCTGGGCCAGCGCCGCGCCCGCCGCGCCCGCGCCCACCGCGCCCTCCGCCCCCACTGCGCCTGCGCAGCACGACCTACCCACACCGCGCCCCCCTAGCGCAGGTAAGGCAGAAGGAATATCAGATTATGCACCGAGAGAATAAAGAAGTGTCTGATGTCACGGTCACTATTTTGAACCCTGAACGTAGCGAGGGATTCTAGGGTCCCAATCGTAGCGAGGGAGCTATGCGTTTATTTATTTATTCAGAAATACATTCTAACCCTAAAGTTTTTTTTACCAAATTGCGTTACCTCCTAAACGATGCCAGGGAGTTCGTTAAGTTCCAGAATCTTGAGAATCAGGGTCAATTAAAATTAGCTAGTGAAACAAGATATTTGGCATCTTTTACTCGAAGTGTAACGTCTGACAAAATGAATCAAAAATGAACGTGGAATAGAATTAACATGAATATTCGAATCAACCAAGCATCTGATTGGACCACTTCGTTGTTTCGGCATATTGAAATGGTCCTTTTATGTTTCATAACTCATTCAACGTAATTTTTTGTTGACAGGCTCACCGGAGTACAAACGTCGTAGCGTGCACAGTTCCAACTCGACCAAGTCATCGTCTAACATGACCGGCGGATCAGCGCGCTCACATTCACACCAAGAGCCCAACGATGCCACTGCTGAGAAGGTGAGATATACAGACCCTCTGTCTCTTTCTGACTGTTAAAGGAGTCAATGGTAAGAGCATGAGATGCGTACGGTATTCTAAAGCTTTATTCTGAACCTTTTTTCCAATTAATGATGTAAACAATTAATTGTAAGTTTTAGGTCTTAGCACTAATTTACAAATTCCCGACTTCAAAAATACAAAGGCTCATAAAAATTTCATCGACCTCCACGACCCCCGTACTATTCAATCCATTCATCAGCACAATGTTTTGAGTGCGTTACATTGAGTCCTACCGTAAAACGTTTTTTTTTACCCCAAAAAAAAGTCGTTTCCCAGCAATAATATTTGCGAAAAGTTACCAAGCTATTTTGGTATACGATTATAATTTTCCAAATTTTATTTAATAAAGCTTTTTACATTAAGAAACTGATTCTTAATGACATAAGCTTTATAAAATAAAATTGTAAACAATATTGTCAGTGTACTAGGATTGTGAATATTTTTGCGTGTATACTAAATAGCTTGTTCGATCGTACATAATGCTGTATTGACGGCTTCGTCAAGGGTCCTGTTACACCCTGTATGTCACATAGAACATTTTCATCGGTAATAATAAAAAATCTGCTTACAAAAGTGCAATACATTCACAGTCACATGTATGGAATAGCAGATTAAGAGTATATTTTAAATTACCGAGGAAAAATTTATATGTGGAGGGGTCTGGATTTCCGGGTGCATCGATGTCCCGTCCATTCTATATAAGGAGCTCTCCTGCTTCACCAGCGGTTTAGACTGAAGCATTGTCTGAATGTCTGTACATATACCTAATCTTTTTTTTTTTGTAACAGGCAAACCGCGCCAACCTATCGCTGTCGTTCGCGCAACAAGTGGCGCGCTGCGGCCGCGGCCGGCGAGACATACCGGAGCACACCGAGATACCGGAACACCAGCTCGTGGAGAAAGACTCCAAGCTTAGGTTTGTGACTTACTTTATTTCAGGGTTCGAAGTGATAATTTTCTTGATAATAATAAAAATTAATATCAATGTCACTTCACATGTCGTGTCCGAACGTGATTTGCCGCTTCCGTTCGGATCCAAACGCGTTAAGCGTAAACTTAAAAAAAAACTGGTTTATTGACCAATTGTTTAAAACTGAATTTTCAGTACATTTGTTATGTTTAGTTTAAAAAATAAAAATCCTGTTTGGACTGAATTCGATTCCGGTGGCCGCTCAGCAGGGCTATTGCGTATCTCATAGTTGCGAGTTTTGATATACAATGACAGTTCTGCACGGGTAGTCAGTTGAAACCAACAAGAACGGTCATTGTATATCAAAACTCGCCAAGTGATTATCACTATCAACTGTCAATAGAAATACGCAATAGTGCACGGATTCATGACGTATTAAATACGTTTTCAAGTTCCACGTGCGAAAGAGGTTCTATGTTTCTATGCGTCCGTTTCTTTTATTTAGGTACCTTAGGTTTTTGTTTTGTCTTGTACTTTTTTTATTCATATGTAGGTTTATTTGTGTTATTATTGTACACAAATTGATTATATTTAAATATCTATTCATACATACATATTACCTGATTAGAAACACAAAGCACAAAACTGTTTTATGTCCGTCACATCACCATCTCAGGTCCAGTTGAAAACCAGCGTCGGGCACTAGTTGCTCGGCAATTTGCTGAACTGGGCCTATTTGGCGCAGCCGTGACACACAATATTATCTCTTTTTTTCTGTTTAGATTTAAGTTTTTTATTGTGTAGATTGTTTTTTATTTTATTCTTATTATTTTTATTTGTTTTGTGCACTTGTGGCATGTGCCAAATAAATATGTTTTCTTTGTTTCTTCAATCTCTACTTTCTGCTCTCTCTCTCTCAATAGCCCTGCTGGTCTTTAAACTAACCGCACTGGACCCAGGTCGATTACAGCTTACTTTCTAGGCCTGTGTTTCAAATATGGGAATGAATAGCCTGTTCAATAACGCTTGTATTCCCGGACAGGAGCTACCTGGCGAACGAGCGCGACGCGGAGCTGGGCGCGTGGTCGGGCGCCAACCGGCGCGGCGACAGCTCCCCGCTCTACGCCTCCCCCCCCCGCACGCCCGTCAGCGACATCTGCAGCCCCACGCAGCCGGCACTGCTGCCAGGTATGTTCTCGCAGCTTTACAGGTGCCTTTTAGCGTGCGTGTATGGTCTCATCCCCCATTGAAAAGGAGGGATCCTCCGACCAAAGAAGTTGTGTCTGGTGGTCTACTGCCCGTCGGTTGTCGTTGGGTTTTTCTATTTATTTATTTATTTAAACCTTTTGTAAAATTGTGGTACATAGGCGGACTTAATGCCATATGGCATTATCTACCAGTCAACCTTTGGGTTAAAAAAGAAAACATTGTGGTACTTCTTGCTAATAATTATGTTCTTATCTCGCGGAGAACTCTAATTACGTGTTGCAGGAATTTGATTTTGGTTCTCCATTTGCATCATAGATGGCGCTACAGTAGTTTTTGTATGGCTTATCTATCTCGCTACAACACCTTGTATTTAGTAATCGGCCAACTGCTTGTCACACATCGTTCTCCAACCCCTATCTCAATTTATTTCAGGTCAGCGCAACATGTCTTCTTCATCCATACTTCTTTCTCTATTAGTTGTCATCTAATGAGTCGCTGATTACATACTTATTCTAATAAGGATCCATTTTTCAATTTTCAAATAACTGAGGAATAATTTGTGACGATTTGGCAGCATATAATGTATTTATTCTAAACGTAAAAGTTTTCTAACTATTGAAAAATAGCTCTTATTGACATAATTGACAGTTGCGCGCGGCCGTACGACTACGCTGTCTTCAGCGCTCGCGACCAACGCCGGTCTCCATGTAATAAACCTATCAACTCGAAAAACATGTTCTAATGACGATTATTAGCAACGTTTCTCCTTGTTGATTATATTGTAGATATTATGGATACATCTCATCTGTGAAATTTCTCGTGTTAAATTACTTTATCTTAGTTCCTCACTTACAGGATCCCAACCACCAAGCCTGACGACCGTACAGGCAGACACCCACTTCAACAGGGACACTCACATGAGGATCATCCTGGGACGAGACAGCAAGCCGCAGCACGACAGGAGTGAGAGGTCAGTACTGTTAGAGTGAGACAAACTATTGATTTACATTGGTCAAAAAGGTGTGATCATCAATTATGGTCGCATGGAAAAAGTTGTTCAGTTGGATGGTCTGAATTACACCCTAAAATATGACCAAACCTTTCTGGTACACGGTAAATGTACTCGGGCGATAATATGGTTGATTGACAGAAAATGTCGCCCGTTGACTTAGTCACTCATACCTGTGTCTGACTCTTTCTACTGGCGCGATTGCACTTGGTCGTTAGCGCGAATTCGATTGCCTATGGAATTCGGACAAACGACCAGGGGCCTTAGTCTGCTATTGCAATAGTGTCAGAATGGTCTATCATTGATTTAATAAGGCCCCACGCAGACGAATTACCCTTTGTAAGCACGTCAAACGAGTTTCGAACGCGCTTCAATACGCCGTGCGCTAGGGGCCTTATTAAATCAATGATAGACCATTCTGACACTATTGCAATAGCAGACTAAGGCCCCAGGTGTAAAGACGGTCGAGTACGCCCATCTCCGGACAATCTTGTTCGATTTCGTGGTTCGATATTCAAATTTCTCTTAGTCTCATAAATACACCGGGTGCTCGAATTCGTGTAAAATCTTTCGAGCACCCGCATACGGGCTAACGACCAAGTGTAAGGTCGCCTTAAAATGAAATGTGCCGTCTTATGCCGTACAGCGAACATAGGCATTCCATAAGGAAATACGTATGTCCGGTAGTAGACCGTTTACACGGCGTCGAAAGGCACGGTATTTTGCAGTGTAATGGATCGTACTTCATTCTCATACTGAATTTGATTTTATACAGTGGGATCTTGACGTGCATCCACACGATAGAGCCGTGTGAACGGCAGCTATGGATTCATTGTCCAGATAATTTTTATTATCCCTCAATAAATAAAATAAAATAAAAAAATAATATTCAGGATTAACAAGCCCTAGTTGCTTTTATGTTATTTTTTTTGGGATAATTTTATATGTATAGCATGGTATTATAGTAGTACATTATATAATGCAACCTCGAACTAAGTGCTGATTATTATTGAATATAGTTGCTGAAGTAAATATGAAGAACGGGGGCTATTAAAACGCGTTAGTCCAAAAGTTTAATGCTGATAAATGTTTAAGAAATGCTTATGTATTGTGTCAGATAATATCTAACAAATACTTTGTGACGAATAATTCGGCTTTCGTCATTTAGGTACTTATTTTTTTTATCCACAATTTTTTTTTAACGTGTTCGGAAAAGAGTTTTTTTTTTTAATTTTAAATACGGAGTAAAATTTCTCCACGACCTACCACCTCCATTTAAAGCAGTTGTAATTTAATCGTACTTGATTGTCGGAAAGAGATGAAGTTATTCAGGTTGCTAATTGCTATCTCTCTCTTACCTGAAGTATTACTAAAATCACATTGCTTAAAGTGTTGGTAGTAGGCGCTTTTTCGTTATACAAAAATTCCGATCTGCGGCAATTTGAAACTTATAACTTGTTCCCGAAAGCCGAATTTTCGCCGTCATTAGAAGTATAACACTACAACAGAGTATGTGTATTAGCGAGGTGTGGAAAGCGATGGGTCTCGTTGCGTACGGCAAGCTAATTGGCAGTATCGGCAGAGCCAGAGGCAGGATATTGAAAAAAACGTGAGTTAATAAACGCGTGTTCTATGGGGAGTGACTGTGATGTCCTTTGGGTTTATTTCTTAGCTTTGAGTATAGATTTGTGTCCAGTTAATGGGATTAGGCTCGCTCCTTATTACAAGGCAGGGTAATGCAATAATTATGTGACTTTGTGCAAGGTGGAAGAGACACTGACGCTAAATCGTTGACCACGTATTCAGTTCCTCTTTACGTCGGTAAAAAACAAAAAATCAGCTGTTCCATATTGTCAGGATTTATGCCGTTTGGCTCGTACATGTGGGCAGAAGATGGGTTTCGTGCAATGAAAATACTCTGGGTGCGATACATAAACTAACAAATTACTTGAAATTAGATACAATTTAACACTATAACGCGGGGTACAATGAATCGGGTACAGTTCCAGAACGTCTCAACTCCGCTGCGATCAGACATTGAATGTCGTCATCGCCTCGAGCTGTAAACTTCATGGCTCTGTAGAAGCACGCTGTGGTGTGGGTAGGCTTGTAAGTAGGTCGCGTGATGTCACCACTGGCGTAATTGCGATTCATTTTTGACGACCCGAATGGCGCAGCGGTAGTGAGGCTGCCTTACGTTCTTAGGGTCCCTGGTTCGAATCCCGGTAGGAGCAAATGTTTGTGTGATGAGCATGGACATTTGTTTCCGAGTCATGGATGTGTATTTGTACTATAAGTATGTATTTACAAGAAAGTAAAAAATAAGAAGTAGTCGTTTTTAATTGGTATTTTTTTTTATTTGAAGAAGCCATGCTGCGCCATAAGTTGGGATAAGGGCAGGAGAATGATGATGAATGATGAAGTATGTATTTACAAACAAGAGTATCTATGTCGTATTATCCACTATCTGGTGTCCACGACACAAGCCTCGTTGCTTAGTGTGGCACCTAGATGGCGCTGTGTGTAATGTCCAGCGACATTTATTATTATATTATAGCTAGCCCGTATTATCCCACTGCTGCTTCCAACGGTCACGATTCCGTGCTGCTACTTTCTAATTCTCAATGAAGACATCCAGTTCGTCGTTATTATTATTTATTTATTTATTATTTTATTTTATGTCCGTACCAATGACCGGATCCGACAGATATATATGTATTGCAGGTTTATAGAAAACAGCTGTTTTTTTTTTTAAACCGACGAAAACTTTCTGTTTGGGGGTTCAGAATGATGTACTGAAAACAAGGCAAATGTAATAGCGTCGGACGGTGGCCCTTCCACATTGTATGTGTACAGCCCGTTGTTTGGAATTGTGCCAGGTTGATGGCAATGTGCTCGCCCTCTACCTATTCCATGGGACTTTTTTTCAGTTGAAGTGTGGGTGTACTAAACAAACAGATTCAATTCTTTTTAACATTTGGGGGAATAAAAAGCGTGATATTATAATTATGTTTGTTTTGTGCACATTTATGCTCACCTACCATATTGCCACTATAGTTACGGGGCTTCCCCACCGTACCATTCGCTTGTTATAGTTCGGATTCACTTGTGCCTGTACAAATCCGAATCTTGGATTGTTACTTTAAGGTGGATGCGCAAGGGTAGCCCAGAATTATAATCATTCAAATCATCAATATAACCCTTGGAGAGTTGTATTGATGATTTGAATGATTATAATTCTGTAACTCCATACGTGTTACTGGCGCGATTCATATTTTCATCAACATACAACTTGACACTGACCTGCAAATTGCAATAAACTTGAGAAAATTTAAATTTCGCGGGCTACCCCTGCGCCCCCCCCCTACCTTAAAGGTGAATGCGCCCGGTGAGGGAGATCCTTTAGATATCACTGGAGTGTTTTAATGCACCTCTTTCAATCTGATATTATTTATTCAAAGCTCATAGTGTTACTTACGGGATATCTTCCGTGGTTATCCATTAATCTGAGCTCCCGATCGCGGGATGTCATACCGCGATCCTGGCGCTTGCAACAGCGTCGAAATATCGGGAATTCAGAATAATGCATAATCATGGAAGAAATCCCGTAAGTGAGTATAAGTTTAGTTATACACCGTGAAAGCTGAAAACAGTGTATGATCATGCAAGTTAAAGATTGAGCTAGAAGACATGGAACGCGTATTGAAATCAGTGGTTCTAGAGCGCGTTTTTATCACTGAGGAAACCGACTCAATCGCGTTAAAGTGAAATACAATGAGGGCTATCGTCTTTGAGCTCACCAGCTGACGCCACTGTCGCGTAAGGCTATGTCAATAATTCTATTTTATACTTTACAGTACCAATAACTTCATAAAATGTTTATTTTATTACTTAAAACAACTTAGTGTAATCTTCAGATACATTTATTTACAATATTCTCCCTAAAATTAGCAAGCATGAAACATTTAAAAACCATTTTACCTCCAAGTACTAACAAATAAGATCCTAAGTTGCTACTTAAAATCTTCAAGTCTTAATTAATCAGGAATAGCTCAATCTAGACCACAATCGTGAATATTAGTGAAAATACGTGATAAAAAAGCACACGACGCGTGACCTTTCCATGAAATCTGACATTTCGGTGGCCTCGCGCTACACTAGCGCCTCTAGCGGCGAATTCACACGCGATAGCCCCCATTCATATGGAACAACTGTGTTTCCGTCTTTGTCACCAGATGGCGCTGGTTCAGTTTCAGTATACATAGAAGTTTACTTTAACGCAATCGAATAGGTTGTCGCACTCGAAAGCCCTGCTGTTTATTAGGTGTTCCGTTTTTTGAAGTCACGTCTTGATATAGAAGGATAATCACAGTCACCCCTCGGTTACTTCGGCTGGGATTGGCTATTGGCTGGTGATAGGTATCTACAGTACCTAGACTCTAACATCATCATTCATTATCGGTTTCGTAAGCAAATAAACTGCATCTGGGATGTAACTTTGGAGCAAGATTGGTCAGCGTTTGCGCCGAAGTCTCGCACTTTGGTGCGCAATTATTTTGTTCGAATCAGAATTTTCGAGTATGAAACACTGTTCCATAAGTAGCCAAATAAGTGAATAATACGCTCGCAACAAGGTTTTTCTGTTGCATTGTCTTGCGATAAAATGAGACATTGATTTATGGACACAGTTGTGTTACGTCTCGCTCTGCAGCGCGATGTAGAGACGACAAAACCGGTCGCGTTCGGCTTGTTGGGGCCACTGTGGAACTTTCGTTCTTGGATCACATTCGCATTAAGCAGTTAACATTTTAATCCATACATGTAACCATATGCTTTGCGGCTATTTAACTTGCACTAACTGGGTGGTTGGCTGCACGAACAGAAACTAACACGAGAAATCATAGAAAAAGGTCGGGGTTCATAAAAAAAAAATTGTTGCTCTACTAAACGACAAGACGCGATGGCAATTACGGTCATAGAACGTGCGAGTTGGACTGCAAATATTTAGTACGGAATTTCTCAAGTCTCACATTATCTCGCTCTTCTGTTTTAAGACCGTGGCTGTTCCGGGTCTAATCGATTAGTGTATTTGTTGGTAGCATGCGGATTTTTGCGGCAATGTTGGAACCTGTGCTTGTAACTTTTGCCATAATTATATAAATCGAGTGACACAGCACTGTGCCTACTTTTGTATTTTTTCCAAACGAAATTATATGATTATTTTATTGCAAGATTACTTATTATGTTCACATACGAGTATACTTATATTGTTTTTTGTCATTTTATCTTCAGTTTAATCTAATTTGTTGATATTCTTTATAGTAAGGGCAAGAGGAACGGCATTGTCACCAATCCGGCGATGCGGTTGGTCGCCAACGTCAGAAATGGTCTCGGTAAGTGATGAAACTACCCGCTATTATTTAAAAACAATTTCTTATTGGTATGAGGAACAACAGGGCTACTGCGTATCTCTGTTGACAGTTCATAGTGATCATCACTTGTCGAGTTTTGATATACAATGACCGTTCTTGTTGGTTTTAACTGACGCTACCCGTGCAGAACTGTCATTGAATATTAAAACTCGCCAAGAGATGATCACTATGAACTGTCAACAGAGATACGCAATAGCCCTGCTGGGTGTACAGTCATCCCCCGTTGAAAACAGACGATCCTCCGACCAGAGGTTCTGTCTGGTGGGCTACTGCCCACCGGTTATAGTTAGGTTATTCTATATGTTATTAACTCGCCGAAAACTAATCCAAAACCGTGATGCAGGATTTTGATTTTAGTTCTTCACTTGCGTCATAGATGTCGCTAGCGTTGTTTTGTCCGCTACATATTGGCTGTATCATTGGTCTAGTGGTCGCTAGGATGACTCCGGGCAATGGGGCATTTGCGACCACGGCATATTCACTTGGAATCTAATACCGGAGTCTGGCATTGTGCCCTGACAACAATAGGCAATTCGGCATTAACGTTAAGATTGGAGAAGTTTATGGCCAACGGTCCCGGCTGTTATTTGAAGATCTGTGACAGTCGTTACAGGTAGTCAGTGGCCCGAAAGTCTGACAACCAGTCTTACCAAGGGGTATCGTATTACCCAGTACTAACTGGGTTGTGGAGGTCAGATAGGCAGTCGCTCCATGTAAAATACTGGTATTCAGCTGCATCCGGTTAGACTGGAAGCTGACCCCAATATAGTAAAGTTGGGAAAGCCAGATAATGAATAGACTTCTACCAACCTCATTGGAGAATCTTCAACGTCGTTCCATCAATCTGAACCACATGAGACACGAGGCCAAGCCATGTGGTCTCCAGCAGTGTGGTCTGCACGGTACAGGCTGCCTCCAACAGCCTTCAAGATCGCGTCAGACCATCTAGCAGGTGCTCTGTTAATATAAGACGTCCTTTTTTTTTTTTTTCGGTTGGGAAATCATCAAATGACTCCCCCCGCTCTGGACGGAGCAGGAGGGAGTGTCAGACTTTTACTGACTAAAACCCATCCATGTTCCTTTATCGCCCTTTGTGTTCCGGGGCCATGGTATCTCTTTCGAACAGTCCCGCAGCCCCGGAATATAAGACGTCCTGACTTTTAAATTCAAGCCTTTATTTCAGACAGTGCAGCCGCCAACATACGTCGAACAGGCGTAGCCCTAGCCGCGAGCGCGAGCTCCAACAACCCGGCCGTCAAAACTAATGCTTTCCAATGGAGGAAGGAGACGCCACTATAATTGGAAAGAGACGGAATGTCGTCACATGGTTTATTTGAAGTGATTTAGCTGTCCCAGATAACTGGAGGGTTTGTAAAGCTAAACAGGCTTTTGATAGTCATAAAATGAGATTTGTGTTTTTTTTTGTCCAAAAAAATAACATATTTCAGTACAGCGTAGACTCAGTTTAAGATGATGAGTGTAATAAGAATCTAAATCTGATTGGATAGTGCAGCTTTAGAGCGTTGCCTACGCACTGATGAATGACCTGTGTATCTTTTTCTAAATACCGATGTGTGTTGATGCTCGGATACTTGATTGGTCGAGCTCGATTTAGGAAGAGCTGTAATTGATTGTGTTAGATTCAAAGACGCCTACTCTAATTAGTAGAAGCGATTGTAAGTAATGTACCAGAGGTGTATGTCTGTTAAAATAGGGAAGAACAGAAATATACTACATTTGTCTTAAAATTAATAATAACGGCCTCGATGGTCTAGTGGTAGGCCTTGGGTACAATTCCCAGCTCGGTGAAAGACAGTCTTAAAATTTTATTAGATTTACCCATCAGGAATATTTCAATAGCATAGCAGCCGAGAGGAATTCTCGCCCGATTGATGGCAATAGGCTCGCCCCTATTACATAGGTCTTAAAAATAATTGGCGAAATGTGGATGATACCACTTTTCCCGCTCGTTCCCGTTCGTTATATAAAAACCTAAGTAAACGGTCAATGGCCATATAATTGTATACCTAAGAACTGTATATAAAGTTACATAATGTAAAGTTCATGTTTATGGGTAGGTGTATGATGGCAATATTAAAGACAACGTGTGTAAAAAGAAACCTAATAGATTAAAAAATATATAAAGAAAAAACATAACGTATATATTTAAAAATATTATAATTGGTTGTTTTTCATTAACATTAAGCAATTATCTTCAAATATAGGCCTAATTTAAAAACCATAAAAAGATAATATGTATATCCATTTTAAAAATTACAAAAAAAAAGTCATAGATTAATATTTTCCAAGCAGTTTATTATAATATAACTTGCGTAGATGATTAAATATTGATTAAACTGCTTAATTACTCATTTACTAATGGTTACTGTGTTAAAGCGATGCGAAACTATATATTATGTTTTATGAATTATCTAGCTTTATTTCTAAGCATTTTAAATTCAGATAACTACGTCAGAAGTAGGGTTTTATATTTTTCTGCAAAAAAAATTGCTAAATCATCTAGTCTTAAGGTGCTGCTGAACCTATGAAAATAAAAATTATAGCATCGCATCGCTTCCAATACGACAAATGCTTTACTTTTTTATACTAAACATTATTTTTTTCTACAAAAAAAAAACGGTCAGTATTATGAATACTTTAATGTATTGGGAACATGTTTTGATTTGTGCATTTTTTTTTATTGAATACAAAAAAGCAGTACAATTTTTTTTAAATCAGTGCTCGAAATATGAAGTGAATCGAAATTCGGTGTATTTCTATTGCATTAAGGCTTGCTAAGAGCAGTGGCTCAGTGCTATCGCCGCCGACTTACGAGCTGACGGTCGTGGGTACGAAACCAACGGCAACCGGGCACCTTACTTTGTGTAATGCATGTCATGGTTACTTCTCGAAAAATGGTGAATGTATACAAATAATTTGAAGCTATGTGACATCCACCAACCCCCACTCACTCCCTCTTATAGAACGGAGGTCTGTGTTGCAGCTGTGGGAACATTACAGGCTGATTATTATGATTGCAATAGAAATTCTACCGAATAAAGAAAACAAAATGTCTGATCTCAAAACGAACAATCTTTTTATAAAAAATATAATGAATTAGTTATCGACAACGCATTTATTGATATGTTCAGACGCCAGCATATCAAGCTACTGCGATCTGTCAAATTTCTTTAATAGATTTTCAACTTTATCGCTAAAGCATTAGATTCAAGGTTGATTGCGAAAATTTTACTATTTCGGGTAGTTTGATGTGCGTCGTCTGTACGTTTATTTTGTTTATAAACTAGTCTGTATTTGTGTAGTCATATTATTTAGAAAATAGTAGGAAATACAAAAATAGCAAAATAAAAAAAATATATTTTCAACTAGCGACCCGCTCCGGCTTCGCACGGGTCAATGTTATACATATAAACCTTGCTCTTGAATCACTCTATCTATTAAAAAACCGCATCAAAATCCGTTGCGTAGTTTTAAAGATCTAAGCATACATAGGGACAGACAGAGGGAAGCAACTTTGTTTTATACTATGTAGTGATAAGCTCTTTTCAAATCGAAATGTTGTGGGTGTGTTATAAAGTACATCTGTGCCTAACCCTTTGCAGTTACGGGCGTGATGTAATGTTACCTTCATTATGGCTACACATATACAAAAAGTACGGTGTTCAATTTGGCACACCAAGTGATGGAAGAGTTCGTCATTCTGAGATCTATAGACCGAATTTAGACTTACCGCAGTCGCGCTTCATCCGAATACAAACTTTATTAGTATAAAGTTAATGTGCATATTCCTGCATGCGACTGTGATCAAGCGTGTCGTACGAAAAAGAACATTAGGTTAATGTGAACAAGGTGCATTTTTCAAGTCTTAGTATGCTCTATAGATCTTGATACCTGTCCAGTGTCTTCTTAAACCCGATGTGCAGGAGTACTGTAAACTAACTTAAATGCATATAATTAATAAGTTAACACCAATGTTTTGCGAGTGAGTATACAACGTGTTTTTTTTTATATCCCATAACTCTAGGGTATGATTGAGGCCATATCAAAGAATCAACTGGCATATGAGTTATGTTCCAATCCTTCGTTATTTTTTTTTTCATTTTTCATACAAAATAATTCGGCAAAGTCACGATTATTAATGTAAAACACCCTTACGTGAAATATGACAACGTCGCATTTTCTTAGCTTTAAATATGAATGATTGGTTTGAATAAAAATGAATTACTTACCTACATATTTTATTTTACTATTTATTTTACTACACTACTGCGAAGTTTGGCAACCTCGCAAAAGTAAAGATTCGTCATACTGGTGACAATTTTTGACCTAATTTAATTATGATTGATGATATCTCCGAAACGATGCATTTTTGGACCACCTATTCTAGGAGTTTTAGTATTATTTTTACCTACAGAATATAACCCTAGAGCTATGGGATATAAAAAAAAAAAACAGGTTGTATAAATAGATATTATTTATAAAAAAAAAAAAAAACAATTATTGGTTCTCTTTAACCATCAATAACTAGAAAAATGAATGATATTCTTGACAAATCACTTTAACCTTCTGAACGCCATTGTCACATATACGTGACAAGCAAGCGCGTGCCCTGTACGCGAAACGTGACAAAATGGTTGGTGAAATGGTGGCTTGGCGTGGAGGGCACTTTTGTGTATGCTCTGGTATTCAAAAGATTAAGGCAATTTTCTTGTCCTGTTGGAATTTCAAGTCTCGGTGACAAGCATAGAGTCGAAAATCCAAAACCGCGCTAAATTAATTTTACAGTGTTTTCAGTTACTGAGGGCCATTATTGGTCATAATTCTAGTAAAGAAACCCTGTTTTTGAAAACCTATTCGATTTAATCTGTTGTTCGCCATTCCTGCTGCATTCTTTTTTCTTATTTATATCGAGGATATATTTTTATTTCTACAGCGTGTAACAGAAAGGGTATAGTCATATGGAAGAGTGTGGTACGGACCATCAAATTGAACAACTTTCTCTATGGAACCACCATCGTATTCGTAAAAAAATAATCATGGTCCGTACCACAGTCTTCCATATGACTACATTCTTTCTGTTATACCTTCCTGTTGTTTCGGTTTCTGTATAAGCTGTAAAAATCATGCAAAAGTAACATTTTCCATCAAAGAGATTTTTTACACCAATTTTTTTTTTTCATTTTTCTGATAGCTCAAAATAACGTACTGATATGAGATAAAACTGCTGTACTGATACACATGCTGTTTTTAGCTTTATATAGCGCAGGCAATCGGACAAAATTATTCTATGCAATAATTTGTCATGATGAAAGTGTACATATAATATTATGTAAAGAAATATATTGTAAGCGAAATGTCAATGTGAAGATTTTTTGAGTATAAATAGTTTATGTTACATTTTGGGTGTAATATGGGAAAGGGTCTGTAAGAAAGTTTTGATGAATAGGCCTCGTAAAAATCCACTAGAAGGTATTACGACCATGGTGGCCATTTTTAGCGAAGACCGATAGATTTTTAGAAAACCGATAAAACTAACAATATCTAATTAGCAGAATGTGAAATACGAAAATTCGCCTATGAAATTTTAAAACCTAGTAACTGACATTTAAAAAAATAGGTGGCAATTTGACTTGTTAGAATCGAACAAGTCGAATTAGCGAAAACACCAATTTTATTTTTAAATGTCAGTTACTAGCTTTTAACATTGCACAGCCGAATGATTCTGCTTTGAAACTTGCTAAACTCAAGCTGTGTAACATAATCTAAATACTTTAAAAATCATTTGTAATCTTACAGGTGTTGCCATTGTTAGACAAATTATTTTTTAATTCATGTCCAAAATCCTTAAAATAGTGTAGTTGCGCTTTTTTATGTGACAACGGCAACACTAGACTCGATTGAAAACGATACCGACTGTAATTAGAAGTTTTAGTTATATTTATTTTTTGTAAGATAATAAATATTGTAACTAAAGAATTATACTTTAAACTAGGGATGGGCCGAACATGGGTTTCACCGAATATGAACATTCGGCCGAATGTTCGGTAAACTTTTTACCGAACCGAATATTCGGCCGAATATTCGGCAGTTTTGATTCCCTTACGTAAACAATACAGGTCTGAACTTGTTTACGCATAGCGCGTGGATTGGCGCCGGACCCTCTCGCCCGCTATCCTTGCTGTACCCGTGTTGTTATTGCATCATCTAATAAAGAGTAAAACTTGCCACGTGCGGTTGTTATTGTTATTTTTTAATTGAAAAGTCGACTTCATTGAATTTTTTTGCTTGGTTTAATCGTTGTGTACCTAAAAATGAGCGGAAGAAAGAGATCGACTATATGGACTTATTTTCGGGAAAGTGAACACGACCGCAGCAAAGTTAAATGTACGATTTGTGAAAAAATACTTTCGCGGGGAGGCAGCGGCCGAAAGGCTTCATCCTCAGCTTTGAGCAACCACATAAAATTGAAGCACCCTACGGAATTTATTAGTCTTGACAGACCTGTGCGTCCGGTAACCCAAAGTTCTCCAAACGACGAGACGATACAGCAGAAGCCTGCGGCTGCACATGTCATCCAACCGTCTACCAGTGGTGCTCAACCTTCAAATCCTAAAACTTTTGCAACAACTCAAAGCACACTAGAAGATTCATTTATTTCCAAATGGAAAATAGACAACCCCAGCTCGGTTTACAGTGAACGTTTGTTTTCCGAAGCGGGCAACGTTTATGAGCAAAAACGGAACAAACTGTTGCCAAATAAAGCTGAGCAGATTGTTTTTTTGCACCACAACTTGCCTCTTGTGAATTTTAAATATTGAAACAAACTTTTCTGACAATTTTATATAATAGTGTGCGTTTTCTTTTTTATTATATATATATACTTTCATGTGAAGTGATTTGTTTAAGACATAAATTCTCAGATTTCTATTAGTTTATAGAAAATTTACCTGTAACTTAAATTAAAATATAATAAAAATGTGATTTCTTACGGTTATGATCCTATATATTTGATTTGGTCTCATAAAGATCTCATATTTGTCCTACTATGTCACTAATATAATTGAGTATTTTTGTTTATTTACGAGTAATTGATTGATCTCTCAAATGATCTATAAAAGTGGTTTTTCTGTTTATTTTCAATGAATAATTTTCGCTACACTAAGTAGAAAGAAACTTGATTCATAGTCTGCTGGAATGTTGTTAATCATGCAACTCTTTCTTACAATAAATATTGATAAAAACAAAAAACTTGCTTAATTTCTTACAATAAAGACCTGGTTTTAATATAGTTTTAATAACCATAGTAACCATAGTTTTTAATAACCATCTTGTTTAACTACTGTAATTGGAAATTAAGACACTGTGTCGACAAAAACATAAACCTGCACTGTAAAATTGTAAATTACTTAACCTCATAAAAATAACACATTTAACACTCGACTCATGATCTGTAAAAACTTTGAGTACCACTTTGCCGAACATTCGGTGATATAGCCGAACATTCGGCCGAAAACGAATATTCGGTAAACCTGCCGAATATGCCGAATACCGAATATAAAACGAATATTCGGCCCATCCCTACTTTAAACACTTAAAGAAATGGTTATTTACTTATTAAAACCATATTTTCTTTATTATTTACTAGTTTTCTCTTGCGGCATATACATTATGAACATAGATGATGCCATGGTATAAACATTATTTAGTCAGCAAGTTCGCGGGCCGACTGATCCGGGTGCGCCGCTCATAGGACGTATAGTCGACCACATAATTGCTTTATCACCCAAAGGTTGACAGTCATTTTCAAGTCTTTTGTCGACAAGGTTTATTGGCCAATGACAGTTTGGTAGTATCAACCTTAGTCAAGTTTTAAATTAATGGAAGTTGCTGCTTAAAGTGGTAAAGCAATTAAGATGTCGATTATACATTTTAGCATAGTAAAATATAAATCGTACTTCAAGTTTCGAAAAGAAATATAAGTTAATATGTAAGTGATCATTTCAATACTTAAGTTGTAAATTCGGCAGCATTTAGGAAAAAACATATTAATAATAACTTAAAAAATAGATATAAAAATCTCAATGGTAGTTGTGTTAGTTTTTTTGGAATTATTAGGTATTGTATTAAAATTAATAAATAGAATTAATAAACAAACATGCATTGTTTAATTATTATTAAAAAATGCATGTTTTTTTTGTTAATTTCTCTAGGAATGATTCTGTGAGGCTGTCAAAATTATTTGCTCCTGCATATTTTTTTTTTTTTATTTCAGCAAGTGGAGTATCAAGTTTTCTCCAGTCGAAAATATTCGTACTATCCCTATAAAGACCAATTAACGTCGCGAGAGATACAATGTGTCATAATCACATTTATTTTTTCTGTTCACCAAAAAGTATTAAAAATATGTAGGAGCATGATTAAAAAAAAAAAACTAAGTATAATATTTTCTCTGTGTCATATTTCGAGGCTAAAACGTAACGGTATCTAAATATTGTAGACGATGTCGCAAATATTGTAATGTATATGTAATTAATTAAAATAACAGTGATAATATTTGCTTTATGTATATTTTTTTTGTAACTCATTGCATGTATTTGACTTAAGTATTTTCATAGTTTCATGACAGTCATAGGGTTTATGGGGTGACCCAGTTTAAGGCTTTTCAAGTTTCACTCAGACTCGGAGATATCTCTTTTAATAGTGCTGCAAGGATGTTTTGATGTTGACGTTGTATAGAGGGCGCTGTTGGTAAAGATTTGTAAAATTGTGTTTTAGACTGATTTTAAGGTGTTCTTCACTGTTTTATTTGAGGGAATTTAAATATATAAACCAAATACGTGCAATTAGTGATTGATAACGAATAAAATCAATTCTTGCTAATATTCAAGTCAGTAATTTAGTTTTTGTAGCGTTAATCTTTTATAGAGAAAGTTTTAATGCTTCTGTGCAAAATGGCTTATAAATGGTATTATAAATTTAACACAATATTTTTAAGTTAAATGCGCTAAAGTAGCCTGTCAAATTCAAACTTTTTCACAGTTTTTTGCAAAGTGCAGCGTTGTACTACATCATACGGTGATAAGAATGCAATTTTCGACTGAAATGGTAATATGTATTTACTGATTCATAATTAAAATCATCAAAATTATTTTTTCGAAGTTCAATTTGATGGAAAATATGAGTAATGATGAAAACATAGCTCTACTGATAATTGTCATTTGGCATAATAAATCAGTAAAAAGAATATTTAAGAATACCCATTAAATATAGGCTTTAATTTTTGCTGTGTTTGTCTATTAAGAACAATCGAAAAAGGCGCGTATTCTCAGGATAATCGTTGGGCCATAAGTTTGCGTTTCGACCATAAATTTGAGACAATGCGTAGCGAGGGATGTGTGTGCAACTAACATCTTTAGACGTGCAATGTTAGTATTAAAACTTTCTCTATAAGACAGTATTCGCAGCCTAGAGTTAGTGCTTTGTATAAACTTAGCAATACTTATTTATTAGACAGACTGTGTGAGTTTCAAATGTGATCTATACTAAGTGCGTGTGACGTAGACGACGTGCGATTCGTGGAAATATAATGAAATATATATAATTTCTCTTAATAAAAGTGTTTTATTTGATCTTTATTCCAAGAGTCTACCTAAAGGCACCAGCTCGCCGCCAATAAACAGAAAACGACACAGTACCCAGGGTGTAATCCGGTCCTTCACGAAGCAGTCAACAAAGCGTTATATACATCAAACTAAGTAACTTTACGCAAACATTATTGCTGGGAAACGGCTTTTTTTGGGGTGGTTTACAGTAGGACTCAATGTAACGCACTCAAAACATTGTGCTGATGGATGGATTGAATAGTACGGGGATCGTGGAGGTGCTTTCAGTAAAAATCTTACTTTAAAAATATGAACAAAAGAAAAAAAAATTGTGAAAAAGTTGAAACTTTGACCCCAATATCTCCGTAACTAGAAGGTTCCCAGGTATGGTCTAGAAGAAAAAATATATCGCAATGACGGGGAGAACAAGTGCCTTTTGGCTTTGTTAAGGATTTTGTTTTTTATGTGGATGCCTAGAATTTAAGTCCTGATTGGAATTCTTCAAATAACCCCTCCCGCTCTGGGCGGAGCAGGCACGTTTGAGCAGCACCGTTTGTGTTCCGGGGCCACGGTAGGCATCGGTCCTTGCGGACCCCTTCCTATTGCTGACATCTCTTTGAGGCGCGCGTGGAACACTCTTGCGCCGTCGACACGGCCTGTCGTCATAAGACGGACGGACGGCGAGCTAGCCCATAGCTCACTGTCCACAGGCCCGCGCCTACGGTGGCCGGCGCCGACGCCCGGTGCGTCTCCCGCGGCGGCTGGGACGTGAGGTTCTCTCCCTCACGTTCTGCCACCTCCCTCCTTCGCTAGCATGATTGCTTCGCAGAAGGAGGTGACAGCATTCTGAACCCTCCCACATCAATTTATCATCGGTTATTTTAAAAAAATCTGCTGTTCCATAACTACATTTTGACCGTGTAGATATTGCACTTTTGTAGAATAAAGCAATTTTTTTTTACGACAGGATTAAACTTGTTTTACAAAACTCGAAATTACTTTTCTAGAGCTGTCGTAGCCACCCCACATAGTTAATATAATACCTTGAAATAATTTTTTTCAGCCCTAAATTACATGTATTGAGAGCTACTCCTATTTTAATTTGTTTTATAATTTCACTTTTGTGTAGGGGTTCTTAGAATACACCTTCTCTCCAAACAACTATGTGGTGCGGAGTAAAAGGCGGATGGACAGACGGACAGACAGATAGGGCGAATTTATAAGGGTTCCGTTTCAGCCGCATAGTCCTGTTAAAGTTGCATCAGAAAACAAGATATTCCTACTCCTCAGCCCTTCTTGTAAAGTTTTTTTTACAGTAGGTACTAACTGAAACACTGAATTTAATCTTTTTTATTTTTACTAATATTTTACAAATGACTTGTTGATTATTCTGTGAGAATTTTGGGTTACAATCCCTTTTAAAGTCCAAACATGCAGATATTTAGCTACAGACGCAGAGGACCATGCAGATAAATGTCCGAGATGGTCTTCTGAGCAAAGAACCACGCACATTTCAATAGACCTGTTTAGTCTGTGCACGCATTCGCCAATAATATATATGACAAAATAAACGTTTATTCTAACTTTCCTCCGCAATATTCCCCTAAGACCAATTAGTTCTAAAACGACAATTAAAAATAAAAACGCCAACAACTGGGTGTCATCTTACGCGCAGTTATCAGGAGCGCTCTCGGTCAAATCTAGCGTGAACACACTGTAATAGCACGCGCGAGCTAGGGGTGGCCAGAAAGGAAGCCGGCAATATTGTGAAAGAAATAATATGAATTGTTATGAGAAGTACTAAGATTACTTATTATAAAGTTTTAATTTTTAGAGGTATGAAGAACAGGGTGTAGAGCTTCATACTCCATTGAAATGGGAGGATCTTCCAACCATACGGGTGTTTTGTCTGGTGGGCGGCTGCCTTGAGAGCTCGTGCCATAGATATCGCAGCAGATTTTTTTGTAATAAGTAGCTATTATAGCTGTATAGGGTGACTGGTAATTAGTGACCGATACTTAAACACGTGATTGTACTCAGAATAACAAACCACTTTCTCAAAGTTTTTATTTTTTATTTTCATTCACTTTAATCACAATAACACAAACACAACAGCCGTATGAAATCCGCGCACGCAGTCTTTGAATATTATTTTTTAATTTGTTTACACTTGCACGGCACCATAGTAATGAGACAGAACGCCGTCACGCGGCTATAACAGCTGATAGGTGACAGACGCGCGCGCGCGAATTTAATACGGCTGTTGTTTTATTGTAATAGATAACATAAAAAATGTTTCTTTGGGAAAGTTGTTTGTTATCATGAGTACAATCACGTGTATAAGTATCGGTCACTAATTATTATGTATGTATACAGCGTGTAACAGAAAGGGTATAATCATATGGAATACTGTGGTACGGACCATCAAACTGAACAACTTTCTCTATGGGACCACCATGGAAATCGTAAAAAAATAATCAGCTGTCCCATACATTTGGGTCGAATAGGTATTGAAATTTTGTATAGGACAGCTAATTCATCCGCGATATCCCCCATTGGCAACATCTCTATTCCATCTCACCATGACATCAATAAGACATTAGGTAGGTAAGCAATTCTTCAAAAAACCCATACATTATATCTGTTTTTCTGTAGCAACCTTAATAGCAACCCTATTTTGAAGTAATAGTGGGATAATAAGCGCCGTAAAAAAACCCTCTTGTTTGTAACCTGAGACCGACTCACCCCTTGTGACGACAACCAGCTTAACTTGAACCCATACTGCGGTTTGTTTTACTTGTTAAATAAAAGAAACAACTATGTCCACTGATTTAATATTACGCCTGTATGGTTGAAAGGGTAGGCAGAGATATTTTGGATACCTATATTTCCCCAGTTATGTATGTTTGCAAGAATGACGACCCCTAATTTGTATAAGACTTAGAGCTAGACGATCAGTATTCAAGTTCCATGTATTAAGGTATAAGCATATACAAGCTGTCGCTTCGCATCCTGGTCAAATTCAAGGAGGTATCTTTAGTAATGATTCTTGACCCTTTTTCTGTTTACACTTACCGCTTTCCGTAAAATCCCTACCCTTTTTATTATCGATTCGGGTCGGGTAGAATCATTAGTATATAGATACCTCCTTGAATTTGACCTGGATGCAAAGCGACAGCCTGTCTATTTGCCATCAACGAAAACTGTCGACTCCGGCATGGTTCAGAGCAAAAACTCAACCTGGAACTCGTAACCAGAACCTCGAGCCCAACATGGCTGTCTCTTTAAAGGTCTTCTTATAATGCCCAAGGAAGACACTCTTCAAAAATCACCACTTATAAAAATATTATGAAACAAAAGACTTCAGCCGACTTCCGTCGAATGTCTCCAGACTCTTGAATCCTAAACGGATGACGTCTTTATCCTAAGCACATCTCAACGTCAAAATCTCCCTTTTAAAAACAGGAAAAGCAAACAATACGTCGTTTTCGAGGAGCCCCCTCAAGAAATGTGAGTAGCGACACGCGCGCGCCACGCGGCGAGTAGCGGAACTAAGCTCTCAACAATGGCCGACTTTATTAGCAGTTTTGAAAGATTAGAATTTGATTTTGTAAATAATGATTATTTTGTTGTATTGTGAATTACATTTGTGTTTTTTAGGCGGTGGGAATTCTTTGGGGGTTGATTTTTACTTTTTAACATATTGTTTTGTTGAGGTTACACTTAGTAGGGAAATTTTAATGTCTAGATTCAAGAAGAATGTGACTGGGTTGGAATTTACGTTGCACTGGTGTGCACCGAAATCATAGGTAGGTAAGGATCACAAAACCTAGGTAAGTTCTATCTACCATAATCTCGTACACCCACATTTTGCACGTTGTATTCGAGTTCCGTATAATAGTGGACGAACCTATTGTCATCAACTGCGCATAATTCCGGAGGCATTGAGGAATTTCTCAAAAATTTGCAAAATAACACTGACCCACCTGGGAGTCGAACCTATGACCTCGTGGTCAGTCATCAGTTCATGACGCTACACTAAGTAAGATAATATTATTAAAGAGACCATTTTCACACAATAAGTACTACTATTATGTATGAGCGTCATTTTCATTATAACAACATTAAAGTTCCCTATAACATCATTTGACATTCTCAATTTCTCACCCCAATCAAAAATCATCACAGCAATCAACTCCATAGTAAAACATAACCAAATTATCTTTTCAAATATCGACAATGAAGATTAAAGCTTAATTCACTAAATTAAAACCCACCACTTTAATTTACTCTCTGACAAAATCCGAACTACTTTTAAAAGGTTCTGAATTTGACAGTTTTCTATGGACGGACCGCCGCCATGACAGGTCAAGTCAAAATGGCCGACTTGAATAAGGGATAGTGTATCCCCTTGTCAAATTGCGCGGGAAATTAAATTAGAACTGTCAAAATATATTTTGTAAGCAAAAGTGACGCGTTTATTGGACGCACACGGCTAACATTAGCTTTATCAGAGCGCTTTGTAAACGGCGTGATTAGAATAGTAAGTGGTGATGTCATGAAGAGTAGGTGAACTGGATTGATGGACTTATTTGTGAAGAATCAACAGATTTTCTTTATTCATTTTTCTTCTGTACAAAGGTAGCATTAACACATCAGCCTAAATTATGCCGTTTACCAGACAAATAGGCGGGGAATTACGGCACATGCGGAATTCCCAGTGCATTATTTTCCGCAGATATGTCGCTACGTTTATTGTACAGACGACAGCATATCAAGCTACTACAATCTGTCAATTTTCTTTAATAGATTTTCAACTTTATCGCTAAAGCATTAGTTTCAAGGTTGATTGGGAGAATTTGACAGTTCCGGGTAGCTTGATGTGCTGGCGTCTGTACTTTGAACGTGGCAGAAATACTTCTGAATCCAATAATTTAGGCTGTGCGATGTCATCATCTAGCTAGCCTAGGCGGCTTCCAGTTTAACCGCGACTATCTATCTGATTTCCACAACCCAGTTATTCCGTAACTCGGTACCCCTTGATAGGGCTGGTTGTCAAACTTTTGGGTTACTGATAATGGTAGTGGGGATCAGCGCTGCGGTGTCGATATGTAATGGATGGTTGTTTATAATATGTATTCGTTACCGGGGCCTCTTACTATCCACGCGGACAAACTTGCAGACCAAATATTTAAATATTTCTATCATAAAATCATCTTGTTTGTATACCAAAACCCCGAAAACAGTCAACAAAACGCGCGTGACTTATCCTCCGATCAATGCAGCCACTTTGGCACTTAATTGGCAGTCGGTACCACTCGGAGGGCGGCGAAGTACCACTCACGACCTGTTTACTTGTGACACAATAGCAGATTTGTTATCTTTTATAATTGATAGATTTATGGATAAAAAAATTACAAGTTAATCTTATTTGGGTAAAGAGATTTATGACAAAAAATTGCTCTACAAAATTTGATTTTGTCTCACAATCTGAGGTCATAGCCACCGCTGCGCAAAATGACGCCAGTGTCAAATTTGACACGTTACATTCGTACCGACAGCAACAAAATCTTATCGTGTATTCTTCTTAGCGTAGGTGTCGTTGGATTTCTAAATTGATGCAGCCCAAAGTTTGCTCGTCGTTAGCGTCCGTAGCTCCTGTGATGTACAAACAGCAGGTCTGGCAGAACATTTTATCAAGCATCCCATCGTTTGTGGAACAACATCATATTTACACTACAAGGTAGAGTCATTTAGGAATCTCCAGCTTAAAAATTTTTAGCTGTTGCAAGTGTCCCGTTAAATGTCCATGGATTTTAGCCTTCTCTTTCGTACATTTATTCGATAATTTCTTTGAATTAGTTACTTTGTTTCACCAGTGCGAATTATCAGTTAGCAAACCATCTAACAACACGACTAAATCGTCTCAAAGTTCGCCACGACCTTACGTCACTAATTGCAAGGGGTGAGAACTCGCCTTTACGCGCTAATGAGGCCTCGGCTTATCACCACTCCGAGCCATCAAGTCGGCTTTGTTGTCACTATAGCACCACTTGGTAGCACTCGTGTGAGCAGAGTCAACTTTACGTGCCACCGCCGCAGATTTCGTATCTCGGAACTTGTGTTTTTGTACTTTGAGAAATAGTGTTTTAGAAACAAAGCTGTGCCGATTTGAAAACTAGTGGGGGCGTTTTACATACCTAAGAGCAGACAGAAACTGCACAAATGTGAGTGCGTTTTTTTGACACACAAATTATTTTTATAATTATTCTATAGTTTTACATTTATTAATTAAAATAACCTAAAGTAAATAACCTAGCAACAAACTTAAAAAATGGCGTCAAAAAACTCCTCCTCAACGCTGTCAACTGGTAATTTACCCAAGAGACTGGCGGCGTTGCCACGTGGTATGGCAACGCTAAGCCTTTGGCCAAGGTAAAAGCCAGCCCTTGGGTCACGGGAAGTGTCAACTAAGCGTTTTGAAATATCCTTGAAAAGGCTGTGAGCGCTCGGACCCCACGGTCCGAGAGTCCTAGAGTTTCAACCCCAAACGGCTCGAAAATATAGTTACCAATGAGGTTACTATATTTACGCCGCTTGCGGCTGCAGCGGCAGCCCCAGCACAGCACGATGAGCTAGGAAGATGGGATGGCGCAAGAGTATCGACACATGTTGCGTCCCACACTAAAGGCACATCGACCCATCGTCCATGGAAACAAAGACATCCCGTCCGGTCTCTTGCCATCGTCGCGTGCCAAGCCATTGGGTTCTAATATAGCTGGAACGCCGACGGTGACAAGAGCTCGTCGGATGATGTCATTTAAGTTCGCGTGCCGTGCAAAACGGCCCGCACTTCGGCTGCATGACAGGCCGTGATGTCCGAGGATTATTATTAATTATTTTTTAATGTATTTCCTAGCCTGCTATGTCCTCTTTCTTCCATCTCTTTTTTCTTCTGTACTCCTTCCACTTCACGCGAATGAATACCATGGTAAAGTGTAAGCTAAACTGCTAGATTCGGAACATGACATAGTATCACGCTTGTAATACACATACACGCCTGTATGACATAGTGTTTCTTTTAACTAACACAATTTGTATTTTATCATATGTATGTTAGTATGTAAGGTATATAAGGTGTAGGTGTATCTAAGGTGTATCATACACGAAATCTTTTAAGGGTTCATTGTACTCATCATTGTGAACAACTTTCACTATGGGACCAACACCGAAATCGCGAAAAAAAATCAGCTGTTCAGTACATTTTGACGAGTTAATGCGATCATATTGTATGAACAGCTGATTGTTTTTTTTTGCGATTTCGAGGTTGGTCCCATAGTAAAAGTTGTTCATAATGATGAGTACAATGATCCTATAAGAGATTTCGTGTATGAATATTCTTTGACCCCTAGATATATATCTAGGGGCCAAAGAATCCCGAAAATAAATATGAATGTTGTTGTTGTAATCGTCGAATGGTTAAGCAGAGTGTACCTATTATAGCACATCCACATTTCGCCAGGTATGCCGTGTCAACGGCACCAACTGAACGCGTAACAAAGTTGCCGACATGGCCGGCGTCGGTGTGTAGGCTCTATTAGTCGAAGGCAATAGGGACCGAGCCTATTACCATCAAACTGGCACAAATCTACAGTCCGAAATAATATTACATCACGCCTATAATTCCCGACGGGTTAGGCAGAGATGTACCTAATAGTACACCCACTTTTCGCCAGATAAGTTTAAGTCTATGTGTACTAGGAGGCGAGCCTATTGACATAAACCGGGAACAAATCCCGACTTGACCAGTGTCCAGACCGTGGCTGCCACTGAAAATTCCTGGTTGAAAAAGCCAATAATAGCTAACCAACCAACCGGGAATTTAAAATCAGAAATATTTAATTAAAACGATACTGCATAAACCTACTCACGCTTTTTACTGAGTTCTCGCACACAATGGTGAACGGTAATGGAGACAACAGAAAAAATAAAAACCATCGTCTCATACACCTTCCCAATGGGCAAATGTAAGTAGGTAAGTAACCTCCCTATTGCCACATGGGGTTCACATAGAAAAATGTAAAAAGACAATGATTATTAAAAATATGTCCAGTTGTGCACAGGCTTTATTAAAAATTGTCGTTTTATCTATACCTAGAGATCCCAATAATGTGTGGTTTCCTTACTGAAACGTGATGTCGAAATGTTGATGTGTTCATTCCTGTGGGTCATTCATTTCTTTTACAATGCATGGTTATTTGGACGTGTGAATGACATTGACAGCAGAGCGCTGTTTGTAAACTTTTTATGAAATTGCCTGTGGATAATGTGTTTAAAAGAAGATGGCGGCCATTTGCCAAACAACCATACAGCACTAGAGGTGTAATTATCGCCCAAGAACAGTTTTTTTTTGGATTATGGTATTTCTGTGGTACCTACTACCAGATCAATTTTTTCACTTCTCATGCTCTAAAAGTTCGTCTTTATGTCATGCGTAGGCGACATAAAGTCGCTTTTTATGCTCTAGAGCATAAAGTAAAATCTTCGTCGAAGACCAATGCAATCGGTCTAACAGAGCCACACGAACAACTTTGACTTCATAGAATAACCTCTTTATTTTAATTCGTTTCGTTAGTATTCTAAGAACAAGGCAAGGATATTAATTTCTCATTGCCCTAATGTAACTTTCAATGTTAATTAAATTTACAATATTTACATGTTGCTGTTTCATTTCCTCGCAATAGAAGTGAAAAGTAAATTATACAACTCGTGCATAAAACCAATTTTACACTCTACTTTAAATAAACGTAGACTACTTTAGAATACTTTAGATAAACGTCTCGCGTAAAATGGTGCGATAAATGCACTTGATGTACAATCTACTATTGTTTAATCCAGCTTAAAAAAACATCACGTTTGGATTTGCCAGTTATGAGCCAGTTTATTGCCACCGACCAGACAATTTAATCCAACGCAAGATTGATACCGATAAAATCGAAATTAAAACCCAAAATATAATAATTTGCCTGACCCGAGCAGCGAAACCTAGAACTGCTCAAAAGGCGTAAAGCTCGCTGATCTGACGACGGCAGCCTCGTTCAATAGATCTCGTATTCTTTAAATATAGAGTTGCTTAGTAAAGTCTCCAAGATTACACTAAGTAAGACAAAAGGCATACATAAATAAAGAAAATACAAAAGCACATTTTAATTAAATAAAATGTCGGCAGACAAATCCGCGCGCCTCACAACTAGTCTTCAATAAGTGACGTTAACAAAACGACAAACGTTGAAATGCAACCCCAAATCGGCAAGCTTTTGATCCCTAATTGGCGGTCGTTCATTGGTCGAGACGATACACTTGCGCGCGCTTAGCCCTCTGATTGGCCAGCGGTAACTAGTCCCGCCCCTATTTGTGGATTAGGGGGGCAGGTCGGGGGTGAAACGAGGCTTAACTGGCAAACAGTCTTGATCGTGGAGATTAAGTTTTTTTTAAATAATTATGACTTATTTTTCTCTTTGAGTTCTAAATAAAGAGGAGTTTGAATTGAATTTGTAGTTCATACAATTACCTCTAATTGGTTCGTATCGGAAATATAATAATGTTGGTAAAGTACGATTAGAATGGTTATTCATATTTTGTTGAAATAGAAAAGGGATTATTAATGCATTATAAAGTACTATGCTTAAACTAAAATTTTATTTGATCAAAAATAAATTTAGAACAACGATGGATTTTAATGAAAAGCTTTCTTATTCTCTTGCTCGTGGTTGATCTTTAAGGATAAGTCGCCCTTAGCTATGTTGGTCTGTAGATGGGTGACCATCCATCACGTACCATGGTATTTTAGGTTCGGCCTGATAGCGAAATTGGTCCCATGCATGAGGAGTATGTTACTTACCGTTTGTCGATGGTCTAGTGGTTGCAAAAGCTACTCTTGAGCATGTGGTGCTGGGTACAATTCCTAGGTTCCCAGTTATTGAGTTTTCCATCTGGAATATCGTAGTAGCAGTCACGGAGTCTACAGTTGTGCACGGTAAATGGCAATAGGCTCGCCCAATTATACATGGGACTTCAACATAATTGGCGAAGTGTGGGTGTTTGTAGGTATTTTATTAGGTACATTCCGCTTAACCGTTCAGGGACTGCAAGTGTGGTACTAAAATATGTTTTATCGTGTAATGACAATAGGGTAAATGGCCAAAAAATGTAATTAGTCCGTCAGATAGATTTCCAAAAAATATTGGAAACGTATTTTTTATTTTTTCACGTAAACTAAAAATTAAGAAGATACAATGGGTAGAAAACTCGCGTGACGTCAATTGTATGTACACTTTTTTACCGACAAGTGATGTCACACGTCCCACTTCGATTATTTGATACATTTTATCTTCGTATTTTTTTATTAATTTGATAAAACAAAAAATATGTGTAAATGTGTGACACATATTTTTCTATTTATTTTTCTAGTTTTTTTTTTTTTATTTATGACGAAATAATTAAAATCATATTTTTTTTACTCCGGAATCATCCCTATTGTCTAAAAGAAAATAAAAATTCAAGTATCAAGACTCGTACATCGCAGTAGCCCATTTTGCATTCTAGGGATGATCCGGCGAGTGGGTTACACCGTCTTACACCAATTTAGCAGCCTATCCTCGGTATACAGATGTATACATCTATGTACAGGCATGTATAGGAGTACAGCAGTTATGAGCCGAGTTGACACAAGCGGACATAGCGATGGATTTTATATCATCATATATCTGCCGAGCCTTTTCCCAGACTATGTTGGGTTGGTTTCCAGCCTATCGGAATGCAGCTGAATACCGATCGATTATGTATAGAGAGGAGATTTTTTGAAAACTGTGTTAAGTAGTCTAAGAACGACCTCTTTAGCGTAGTTGTTGTGAGTGGCTTATGAGTATAGAGGTCGAGGGTTTGATTGCTAGGTTGGGACAATGCTATTTGGGTCACTGTTAAGAATTTTTCAGTAGTAGCCTGGAGTGTGGGTTTGTGTACGGTTGTTGGCAATAGGGCGATGGGACTGGCGAAATGTGATTGGAGGTACTGTAATTGTAACTGACTGTTGTTGTTGTTACTGTTGTTGTTGTGATTGTGTGTTTGTAATTGTTGCCTATCCCTATGTTTGAAGCAGACGAAGTTTATGTTTTGATTGGGATTACGAGAGTAACGGGCAAGTATCGAACTCCTGACCATTTGCAGCGAGCGAAGGGTCATAACATTTGGGTTATTGCCAACTAATGTAATTGAATCTCGTAAGTTTATGTTACACGAAAGGTGTTACCATGGAATGGCAAAGAATGGCAATACTTTGGATGGCAGTTCCTGAAAGGTTAATCAGTTTGAAAATGAGTGAACAAGCTGTCAGCCTCGTGTCTCTTTATTGGCTATTGTTAACCTTATCTTTGTTTTGACTAACCTAAGCATTATAAAATTGGTTTACAGAAGTAAACAAGTTTTACTGAACCCAACAGAGCGCGGAATTGGATCTAATAATAAAAATTGTGGCGCCGAAAGTGCGTTCAGAGCACAACTTTCATCAATTTCTATAGGTAGCTGATGACACGCTTGGTTTGTATGAAAAGTGTTGACAGATGATAATGCTGCCTTGCACCAGCCACAGCTGTCTATCTAGTATCTACTGAACCAGCATTCATGAGTCTGTGTAAACTCCTCCTAACATTGAATTCTTCTATCAATTTGCAGCGGAATCTCTCGATTTGATTCCGAATTCCGGCCTTATTTGCACTCGTGAGCCTAATCTTATTTACCTACCGTATTTATATTATATACATGTATCTACCTATAGGTTGGCAGTGATATTGGGTTTTAAAGGAATGGTTGCTGTAGTATTCGTAAGCACGACAGCTGAGCATGAGGACCTGGGTTCGATTCATAGGTCAGGTAGTGTCATCGGGGTCTTCCATCAGGAATTTCTCGTTAAAAGCCCAAATTCTGAGTTTGTATCCGGTTGATGGCAATACGCTCGCCCCTGTTATATGGGACTTAAACATACAGGGTGTAGCAGGACCCTTCACGAAGCCGTCAACCAAGCATTATGTACATCAAACTAAGTAACTTTACGCAAAAAATGTTGGTGGGAAACGACTTTTTTTTTTGGGGTGAAAAATCACGTTTTACGATAGGACTCGATGTAACGCACTCAAAGCATAGTGCTGATGGATGGATTGAATAGTACGGGGCCGTGGAGATGTTTAAAGTAAAAATCTTACATTAAAATAATGTACTTCCTTAAAAAAAAGTTAGAACTTTGACCCCCAATATCTCCGTAACTAGAAGGTTCCCAGGTATGGTCTAGAACAAAAAAATGATCGCAATGACGGGGAGAACAAGTGCCTTTCGGCTTCGTTAAGGGTCTTGTTACACCCTTTATCTGTCGAAATGTGGAGGTAAGTAATGTAGGTATCTACTATATGTTTAACTCTTCGGGGAAATACAGACATGATTTTATGTTATGTTATGTGAATAACTCAATAGCATAACTAGTGTTATTGAATTTGCCTTCAAGAATTCTCCGTACCCCGGAGTTAGATTACAGATAGCGACAATGTAGGCCTCCCCCTTATTAAGACGGATATACCTGCTGCTGCGTGCTGTGTTGCTGGAGAGTTTATTCCGCTACTATTTACTTCTCCCTACATTAATCTCTGAACTGGCAAAGGGCGGACGTTTGTGACTGTCTTATGTATCTCATGTAATTTTGGTTTAGTCCCATCTCGGCACCTTCCCATCTCGGCACCCTGTCATAAATCATTGTTAGGTACACATACAAATAGAAAATAGTATCAGTATTATAAAGTACTAGCGACGCGCCCCAGCTTCGCACGGGTGCAATGTTATGATACATATAAACCTTTCTCTTGAATCACTCTATCTATTAAAAAAAAACGCATCAAAATCCGTTGCGTAGTTATAAAGATCTAAGCATACATAGGGACAGACAGCGGGAAGCGACTTTGTTTTATACTATGTAGTAAAGTAAATCAACTTTATTATATAATAAGGGCATAGTCCAGCAAGATTGACAGCCCGTCGAAATATTCAATTTATTCAAATATAAAATACTCAAATTGTTATTATTTTTCGAAATATTCCAGGAAACAAATATGGCATTTATTGCAAATATGTTTCCCATAAAAATATCTATTACTTTGTACAGTACACACTAGTATTTAAAAATTAAACTTATTTTAGAAAAAGTAACTTTTGAAAAATATTTTGATTTAATAATTAATCTTAACAATAAGTTGCGGGGATCCGCTGGATGCGAGACGCACGGGACCGGCCAATGTGAAGACATTTGGGGGAAGACTATGCCCAGCAGTGGACGTCTTTCATCTGAAATGATGAATAAATAATCAAGTGGATTTACTCACTGTACTGATACTGGGTATCCATTTTTTGATGTCTGTGTACCTAATTAGTGTGCCGAGATGGGAATATTTCATGGACATGATAAATAAATTCATGGGTGCCGAGATGGGAAGGTGCCGAGAACAAAACCGTAATTTTAGACGTTCAAAAAGTGCTGATTTTCAGCCTAATATGAATGTATTGTAATACTATAAAGAGGTATAATTTATAAGGTTTGGTTGTAGGGGGTAATTTTCGGTACTACTGATCCGATTCTGAAAATTCTGTCACTAATGGAAAACTACATTATCCCCGAGTGTATTAGGTGTACTATATACAGGACGTTCCCGTTGGACAATTTCCGACCAAAGCGCGAAAGAAGCCGCGGGTAAAAGGCAGAAAAAAAAGCTATTTACGACTCATTTCGAGATATCATCTCAAGTAAATTATCGGTAATAATAATAATTTAATTTAATTCGAGCAACAAGACTCATAGTGTTAGTAACAATGTACTTACAAACTATGTTAGTAATACACTTACAAAGACCAAAAACAGAAACAGATTGTGACATCATTGCTGCAAGGTGACAGGCCCAGCCGAAACCTTGCAGCAGTGGTTCACAAACTCACAATCAAGCCTGCTTGCTATCATAGATAGGATGCTGTTGGCGCTGCCCCGTACCCTACGGACCAAGGATGCGCACCGTTTCCGCATCACCGTGTAGAAACAGTCCACGTGAGCTTCAGCGAACTTCCCCGATGCCCTGCAGTATCGGGGCAACCCCATCAACACCCTGAATGCGTTATTGTATTGGACAAAAATTATTAATTATAATTAATTATTAATTATTTATTGTATTGGTAATGAAGTGAAACGAAAAAAAACAATTTTACAAAGACCTCTAGAAGTTAAGTAAAATGTATGGCTGACGTTTGAACTTGAGAAAATGAAAACTGAAAACGACTGACCTAGTTTAAAATATAATTTTGCTTTTGAAAAGGAAAGTGTTTTGTGAAACCAATTTACGCTAATAAATATCATTCATCATTCAAAGCTGTTTTCCATTTTCATAATAACAACAAATAGAGAGTCAAAACATCATCAATAAATACAGAATGAATGTTAATTGTCTCTGACTGTAGTACCATGTTCAAATCATCCATTAAAAAATAAAAAGTCCCATTCAAAAACAGAAACGGTTCTAAACCGACCAATAAAGACTGAGTTTTTATTTTAAAAAAATACACAGTAGCAAGAGTAGCATCCCACCCACTCGTGGATGGCTCATCCCCTTCCCCCCACCCCATTTCACCCCAATAACGACAGTTTATCGCGGCGTTTCGCCCCATTCGGCCCGTTTCACTCATACGGCACAAAGCGACCGATTATTCGAATAATTGTCACCGATTACCGTAATCGGGAAAAAGGAACTGGATTCCAATTCGAACTTTTGGCGGCAAAGGATTTGAATTTGGAGCTTCGTTTTTTTTTGTAGTTTTTTTTTACCAATGAGTGGACAATTTTTTTGTGTTGCTTAACCATATCAGTTTTTGTGATGATGTTGGGTTTTGAATAAATGGTATATTTATAAAAATGTGTATTTAAGAAAGTACTCAATATTACTGATTTGTGTATCGATTATTATATGCTCGAATTAAAAAAGAAAACGACGATCAGACTAGTCACAGAGCCCTTTGTACTTATTTTAGTCGTATTTTCATTTTTTTAACATAATTTAGACTGTGAAATAAAACTGTTCTAAACTAAATTCAAAGTCAATTCAATCTTTTCAAAACACTAAAAATAAATAATAGAAAAAAACCAATGAAATAGTGACGAAAACAAAAATAAAAAAGTGAACCAACCATTGACCTAAAAAATACTTCAACAACCTCCAAAACACAGTTACCTTCATGACACGAAAATAACCAGAAATGGATCCAGAAACTAGAAGTGAATCACCAAGTGAAACAAATCGCCAAGAGCATACGTCAAAAACGTCTTTTTTAATCGAAGATATATTATACAGAAGCCATGAGACCCGAACGTTTAAGACCCCTGAACAAAGGAGGTTCGATTACGACAGAGATCCTAAACCTTTTTTCCCGGTGCCCAATGAGATGAGACCCCATGTGCCTGGGAGAGAGGGGTCCTATCTCCAGGTCGCTATGGGGGCTTTAGGGGCCTATCTGCATACACCTAATACTTATAAAGCTGTGGAAGCGCCCTATTTTTTGTCACAAGGTAAGTTTTTAACATCTATTGCGATTAAGTTTGGGTTATAATTGTTCTTAGTGTCCGGTCGAAGGTTTATTTTTGGCCAATGCCGAACACGGTTAATCGGCCATCGCCATAACACTGATTGCCTACTGCACGTGAAGTTCTGGGTTCAATTCCCAGGTCAATATTAACCTATCTATCAGTGATTGTTCAAAAAGCGATAAACGCCTTTTTTTAGTGTACTTTTTGTGATGTACCGTGGCCGCTAACGATCAACTAGGATGTAGCGGTCTCCATCTTTAAATATAAATGATACCATACACCTAATTAGTTGTTTGTTTAGGTGCTAAGTGGTAACGAGAACAAAATTAATGGTCGACTCGTAAGATGCATTTGCTTACTTTTTGGTGGTAGAGGGTTATTTTTTTGGTGGTCAAAGTGTTTGTTCGGGATTTCTTATTCTTAAGCCGTCGTCTCTTCATTTAAATAATATTTAAAAAGTTTATCCGCAACTCTAAAATTGCACTGAAATATATTGAACCGAAATCTATTGCTAGTATTTTATATATCATTGTAGTTAATCTTAGTATTAAATTAAAAAAAAAAAATGCAGATTTAAACAACTACCAATGTTTGTCTCTGCATCACCCAAAGGTTGACTGGCAGAAAATGCCTATGGCATGCCTATGGCATAAAGTACGGACTTTGTGCTTGAAGTGTTAAATAAATAAATAAATTGCTTCTAAAATTGTAGGATTGTTTTGTTGGAAGTAGTCGTTCCGGGTAGACAGGAGTCTAGTCTAGAAATTACCCATTAAACGGGTGGTACAGGTCAGATAAGCAGTCGCTCCATGTAATATACTGGTATTCAGCTGCATACGGCTAGACTGTTAGCCTACCCTTAAAGACACATGTTGGGAAATTCTATGTGGATGAAAACGATTCTTTTTAGGAAATGTGTTTTTACTTTGTACCTCATTATAAGCGGACTGTATGTTCATAAGAGAAATAAATTTCTTTAAACCGAAGTCCTTAAATTATAAAACGATAGTGACAGATTAAAACAATACTAAAAATTCAGAAATAGTTTCAGCGTGTAGCGTTACAAACATCGGCACACTTTGGTTTTACTCTTTAGATACTTTAGTACGGTGGCTCACTAATGATGTTAAAGCGACATGTTATGTTACTAAAGTGTGCAGATGTTTTTAAAGCTGACTGTACCAGTATATCTACAAGAAAACTATTATATTTAGTTTTTTTTTTTTTCTATTTTTTTTAAATTCTATTTTATTATTTTTACAATGACAAGTATGACCACCAATACAAGCGATTCTCACTGATCATATTAGTATGACATACCAGTATGACCACCAAGAAACTTCATTATGACCGAATAATTGTTTTTCTTTTGTAAATGAAAATGTAAAAAATTTACATGGCGAATTTTATAAGAAGAAATTTAATATGGATATATACAAAATAATTTAATATGCTCGATCTTGTCCCAACAAATTATTATGCCGCCCTATGTGAGAAAGGAATAGGCCTGACAATGTACGCCTTTTTTGTCAGTTAATGGCTTATTTTTCTTTTGCCTGTGACGACAGTATTCGCTATACATCGATACACAAGGTGTAGACAGATCCTTCATGAAGCCGTCAACCAAGCTTTCTGTACAACTAATTATGGAACTTTACGCAAAAATATTGCTGCGAAACCTTTTTTTTTGGGGGTGAAAAATCACGTTTTACGGTAGGACTTAATGTAGCGCACTCAAAACATTGTGCTGATGAAGGCATCGAATAGTACGGGGGTCAAGGATGTATTTAATGGAAAGTTTTAACAATAAAAACGTGAACTAGTTGCGAATTTGACCTCCAATATCTCCGTAACTAGGAGGTTCCCAGGTATGTTCCAGAACAAAACAATGATAGCAATGACGGGGAAAACAAGTTCCTCTCGGCTTGTTTCACCCATTAAGTGTCAAAAAAGTTTGAAATCTAATTTTATTTTGCCCGTCTAAGACATCTTTGCCTTTATTTTGGACATTGATTGACAGTACACTTGTAGCAGAAGACTTTGACGTTGGAGAAACCTGTAGGGTGACAGCAGAAACTTCAATCATCCAGCGACACGGACGTCAGTGAGGTATTTGACGCCCAGCTTGACAAGCGGAGACGGTGGTCTCGGGACTTGAAGCATATTTGTTGAGTTGAGATTGAGGGAACAGTGTGTACATGCTTGCGCACACAATTGAGCACTATAATAATCTATATACAATGTGTAACAGAATAAACGCACAACCTCTTAAGGGGTCATTGTACTCATCATTATGAACAACTTTCACTATGAGACTAACCCCGAAACGCGAAAAAAAAAACAGCTGTTCAGTACATTTTGTCGAATTATGCGCACAGAAATGTATGGGGTAGTCGATTTTTTTTCGCGATTTCAGTGTTGGTCCCATATTGAAAGTTGTTCATAATGATAAGTACAATGACCCCTTAAGAGGTTGTGCGTTAATTCTGTTACACATTGTATAAAATACAAAGTCCTGACTGATAGATAGATCGATTCATTTATCTTCCTGAAATATGATATATTACAGATTTTAAAACACATACAATAGATCTTCATATACTGACTCACTGACTGACTGATATATCAATGCAGAGATCAAACCACTGGTCCTAGAAACATGAAATATGGAGGGTGTATTCTTTGTGAAGAGTAGATACCACTAGGAAAGGGTTTTTCAAAATTTCTCCCCTAAGAGGGTGAAATGGGGTGTTGAATTTTCTGTGAAACTTTTTATTTATTTATTTATTTGCCCTCATGCACATCACACATTTTACAATATAACTGTCGGTTTTTGTACATGAACCCTGTCAGGGCACTGCAAAGCACAATGCTGGTTTGCTGTTGAGTTAGTGAACATTAAATTAACATAATAAATTGAGTCAAAGCTTATCAAAACACAATAATAACAATACAATTCAGAAAAAGGTAATATCTCTAGGAGTCGGATGTCCAGTTATCAGTAATAAACACTACACAATATAATACAATACAATAACACACACAAAGTCATATTTAATTGCATTAGTGGGTAGGCAGTAAAAATTAGAAAAAAAATAATAAATAATAAGGAAAAGGTAATAATTACAATCATGTCATGTCAATAACGTAAATGATTAAATTGAATTATGGTGTGTCATTTTACAATACAAAATAAAAATAAAAATGTCACTGAAATGTGCATATGTCTTTGATAATTATGACCAGATCTTACAAAAAACGGAAAAAGTTATAAATTGAGTACCTACAAAGTTTTATCTGTCATGAATTGGTCTACTGTGTAATAACATTTCCCTATTATTATTCTCGGGGTTGATTGACTCGACAATAAGTGTAGGTACATACTCTTCAGTTAAAATTATGAGAAACGTGTATCACAGTTTGTATATCGCAATGACGGGGAGAATACGTGTCTTTCAGCATTATAATATGTTCAGCTTTTGTTTGGCTCGTCCAAGATGTTTGATAAACTCCGTACGGCTTCTTTCTACCGTTGGCGAAACATGTTCGAATCGGCTTGGGACAATTGAAGCTTAGCCGACTGACATTTTTCCGAACGTATATCTATTAGATATCATTAGATTTTGTCGCCCGGGTATTTATATTTTCATGCCTGCAAGATATCGCTATCAGCGATAAGACCGCTGATGTACCCATATAATAGTTTTGTATCAATTTTGAACTACCATAAAGTATATTTGTATTATCCAACATGCATGTAGCAAGCAATATAACATCAAGCACATTACACATGAAGGGTTCAGCAGACGTGTTTAGAATCAACAAGCGTGTTCCGCCAGAACAGTAACTGCCCATTGGTCTCGTGGTCACAAGCGCGTCTGCTGAGCGTGGCATCCTGGGTTTGATTCTCAGGCCCTGTGGTCTGGACATAGATAGCGATCGCAAAAAAGCCGAATTCGGTCGCAAAGTTATAACGATGCAGATTTAAGGTGTATGCGAGCCAGACGCGACCCGCCGGTGTCAGCTTCCACCTTAAATCTGTATCGTTGTAACTTTGCGACCGAATTCGGTTGTTTTGCAATCGCTATATATATCGAGTCTGCAGGTTGGTCCGCGGTTGGCTGACCAGAGACCGTGCATTTCATACCGAGACTCTTTCGTACCTCGGAATGCACTTAAAGCCACCGACTGTAATCGGAAACTTTTTACAGTCTCTACAGGTAGTCAGATGCCTGAAATTCTGACAACCAGTCTTACCAACGGCACGGCCGGGTGTCATATTACCCAGCAAATGTCGTGATACTTATTGCTTCGTCGAGAGCTACTCGCTCAAGACACGCGTGATGCGACAATGACTGTGGAGTCGACAAATGAAAGCAATTGCTCAGGGGCCTTAGTCTGCTATTGCAATAGTGTCAGAATGGTCTATCATTGATTTAATAAGGCCCCGCGCAGACGAAGTACCCTTTGTACGCACGTCAAACGAGTTTCGAACGCGCTTCAATACGCCGTGGGCTAGGGGCCTTATTAAATCAATGATAGACCATTCTGACACTATTGCAATAGCAGACTAAGGCCCCTGGTCTACCATGACGTTTTAAAGCAGTACTGTTTTATTCCATAGTAGGAAAGAGATGGCGCTAGACGTCCTCTTTAACTCCGTGTCTTTCCCAAATTGGAGTAACACTAAAACACGTCATGGTAACGCAGAGCTTGCCACAAAATAACGCGTCGCGACGGTACTCATTCGAAGGAAACAAGTGACGCGGTGCGTGTCGTTTGACGTTAGTAGTATAGCCTGAAGTCTTTCTTTATCTTGTAGTTAGTGCCTCACCTGGGGTCAGAGTTTGTATGCCGCCCATGAGCCTCCACCTTGGCTTTACATGCCGTCGAGAAATATATCTAAGGCATGTAGTTTCTTCACGATTTTTCCTTCACCGAACCAAGTGATAATTATACAATACGCATATTAATCCGATAAAAAAGAGGTGTGTGTCTTGGGTTCGAACTCAAGACCAGTTCGACGGTCACACCACTACAGGCTATCATTCCTAAACTGTAACCACTAGTCACCCCTGTAAAATATTCAGTTGCGTCCAGACCAGGTATTTGTGTTAAATAGCATCAATTGTGTTTGAGAAGGAACTCATTCACCGTTAAAATGTTGGTTCACTATAACTAGAACAAAGCTGAACAATATTACCGAAATTGTTATTATAATTAATCTTGCTTGTTTCAATACTTACAAGGTCAAAATGTATGGGAGAGCTGTTTTTTAGGGTTCTGTAGCCGAATGGCAAAAAACGGAACCCTTATAGATTCGCCAAGTTTGTCTGTCTGTCTGTCTGTCCGTGTATGTCACAGCCACTTTACCCCGAAACTATTAGGACTACACTGTTAAAACTTAGTAAGTAGATTTATTCTGTGAAGCCCTGTAAGATTTTTATACAAAAAAAAAAAAATAAAAAAAAAATTAAGGAACCCTCATGGAACTGAAACTAAAAAAATATTTTTTTCATTAAATTTATAGGTCTTAGGCTAAGTCTTTAAAAATGACATTGAGGTTCCTAAAACCATTTTCTCTCAAAGTCAATCGTTTGAAAGATAAACACTTCCAAAGTGGTAAAATGTGTGTCCCCCCTCTAATTTCTAAAGTAAGAGGAGAAAAATTCTGAAAAAAAATAGGATTTATAGAACGTAAAAAAAACTTTCAACCAAAATTGGTTTGAATAAGATTTGATGTTTATTTTTTGAGATATGGGACTTTTTCATCAAATTGCAGCAGTAACTTTGTTTTTCATTAACATACTATGAAAAACAAATTTAGATTTGCTGTTGAATGTAAAACAGTACAATATAAGAATGAGCCTTCCAAATATTTTTATTATATTGGTTGGTGCTACGGAACCCTGTGTGCGTGTGAGTACTCGCAGTTAGCCGGTTTTTTTTTGTAAAATTTCCGATGAGTTTCTATAGACGCACGTTCTTTCTTTGTGGGGGTTTACAATTATGAATACTTGGTAACCATTTTAGCGTCGGTGTGCCTTCAACCTTGTATAGCATAAGGTGATTCATTCAAAATTCAAAATGTATGCTAAAAGTAACGAGACAATGAAATTTTCAGCTTCAAATTCCCAATATTTTGAAGCTGACCCAAAAGCGTCAATATTTAGTTAACCATTTTAGCGTTTTGTTTTGTTTCAGGAGTGCCGTATCACGCCCTTTTCACACCGTCGGAATTATCATTATCTGCCCTGAAGCATTGCCGACGGCGGAAAGCAAGGACGGTGTTCTCAGACCCACAGTTAACCGGTAGGCTTTTATGTGTTATTATATTTTATACTAATATAGACTAATATTATAAAGAGGTAAAGTTTGTGAGGTTGTAGGGGGTAATCTCTGGATCTACTGAACCGATTTTGAAAATTCTTTCACTAATAGGAAGTTACATTATCCCCGAGTACCATAAGCTAAGTACAACGTGCACGTAGGATAATTTCCGACCAAAACGCGAGCGAAGCCGCGGGCAACAGCCAGTGGCGTGCCCGCTCCCTTTCATTGAAAGGGAGGCAAAGCCCAATTACCACAATAAGTTCAGTACAATATCTCCAAATTAGTAACTACAGATGTATTAAAAATTTGCTAGGAGAAAGTGAGGGGTCAGAAGCCAGATACAAGCCAGCGGATGTGAAAGAGAAAGCGTTAGCACCAGCCGAACCCCTAAAGAAACCTAAAGAATGTTTTTATTTTATAATTTTGTATATTTTTATTTATTGACAAGGAAATTTCACTATTATAAGTAGAATAAAATACAATGTACATTATATACAGACTACAAATAGAACTAAAATAATGCTAAAAAGAAGACTAAAATTAAGTTCCTACATATATACAACGACGACAATAGGACACTTAGGCGTCAAAGTACTCCTCCCCATCGATGTCATCCAGAAACGTGCCCAGAAGACTGGCAGCATTGCCACGTTGAATGGCAATGCTAATTCGCCCCCTTTAGTTTTAAGTTTATTTATATTATTTGTTGATAGAGCGGCAACAGAAACACATTCTATGAAAGTTTCAACTGTCTGTTGTACTGTTGATCATGAGATACAGCCTGCTGACAGACAGACAGACTGACGGACCGCGGAAACTTATTAAAAGGGTCGCATTGGTTACCCTTCGGGTACGGATTCTTAAAACATTTTTTTTTTTAAATGACCTTTAAGTGACTGGGAAATAGATTAATAAAATCCTACTAAATAAATCAAATTAAAAAAAAATAGGTATACATAGTATTGGACTTTATTCTGTAAATCCGTCATAAGTTTGTGCTGCAATAAAAAGAGTTTAACTTTCCAAGTAAGTGCCTACGTACGTGGCCTTCTCTTGGGTTTGTTTCGTTAGCCACACATCAAGAATACTTACGAGATTCGAAGAAGCTTCATTTTAAAGATCCTCCCGGTGTGTGTGTGTTTGTGTGGAAATTGGTTGTCAAGTCATTTCCTTTACTTACATTTATGGTACTTGATACTTTACATACATTTATGATATGAAGGAATGAGAAACAAGCCTAAAGAAAAATGTATGGAGTAGGAAGATTAAAAAATAGGAGGCTTTGCCGGACTCGTGCTCCATTTTTTCATATTTTATTGTAACTTGTTGATTTTTCTGTGCATATCTTATAAACACTCAATCTTTGCGTCCGTTCCTAGTTGGATTAGTGTTTGCAAGTAGGAATTTCCCAGCAGCACCCCGGGGTCTTGTCTTTACTTGTGCCCAATTGATGGCAATCGGCGAAATCTGAGTTTTCTATGGGTACACATTACCAAACTATTTTGTGATTTCATGCAGTATGTTTTGTTATTTTGGTCCAGGCCTAGAAAAACGCTTCGAATCCCAGCGATACCTGTCAACACCTGAACGTGTAGAGCTGGCCGGGGCCCTGAACCTGTCGGAGACGCAGGTCAAGACATGGTTCCAGAACCGGAGGATGAAGCACAAGAAGCAGATGAGGAAGCAGCAACAGCAACGAGGTGAGGATGAACTGTTTTGTTCTTTTCTCTCGCTCTTACCGTGACCAGCGGGCTGGCCTGTTCTTGGCCAAAGAATTAGCATTGCCATTCAACGTGGTAATGCTGCCAGCCAGCGGTGCGGAAAAAAATGTTGATGCCCTTTTCTTCTTTTCTGCTCTCGATACATCTGTATCGGTCTGTTAAATTATGTAAACAAGAAGAATCTGATAAATCTTAAAAGCATGTTTAGAGATTTACAGAGAATATGTGAAAAAACATTTCTCTTAATTAGTTTACAATGTTTTTTAATTTGTTTTAAACTTAAAAAAAACCGGTTATTTTGATTAGAGGAACATCGGATGCGAGACGTTTCAAGATGTCAGATGAAAAAAAAACAGATAGCTCTTTTTACCCGACTGTGGCGAAGCCCAAAAGGAGGGTTTCGGTTTGACCTGTATGTAAGTATAATATAAAGGGTGTACCAAGACCCCTAACGAAATCGAAGGGCACTTATTCTCCCCGTCATTGCGATATTTCTTTGTACTAGACCATACCTGGGAACTTGCTATTTACGGAGATATTGGGGGTCAAACTTCCAACTTTTTCACAAGTTTTTTCTTAAATACATTTTTTTAATGTAAAATTTTTACTTAAAACACCTCCACGACCCCCGTACTATTCAATTCATCCATCAGCACAATGTTTTGAGTGCGTTACATTGAGTCCTACAGTAAAACGTGATTTTTCATCCCAAAAGAAAAGTCGTATCCCAGCAATAATTTTTGCGTAAAGTTACTTAGTTTGATGTACAGAATGCTTGGTTGACGGCTTGGTGAAGGGTCATGTTACACCCTGTATGTGGGTATGTATGTATATCCGTTTCTTTGTTCCCTCGTAACTCCTAAAAATTATGGATTTGGGGTGCCTTAAGGTGGAGTTCAAATGTTTTTTTCTTCTAATTCCTTCCAGTGGTGTCAAAATGAAGAATTTTAAAAGGGGGTTATATGTTCAAAAGTAATTAGAAGTGATAAATCGTATAAAAAAGGGAAACAATCGTATACGCGAACTAAAGAAAAAACATAAATCGTCTGCAAAATCTTTCACGTTACTGACCACTAAAAAGGTTGAAATAAAACAACTAAAAACCTGACTGAAAAAACTGAAAAGCAAAAAAAAAAGTATATTTTAAATTAAACAAAAGTTAGAAGCAGGCGGGGCCATTCCATTTTCATAATTTTATATTCAAATGGGCCCTGCCAGCTTCCAACTTTTGTTGTGCTTGTTTTTTGCTTTTCAGTATAATTTTTGCTTTATTTTTATTATTTTATAGGGACAGACAGACAGCGGAAAGAGAGTTTGTTTTATACTATGATTTTTTTATTTTTTTTACATTTTAGGAAAGCTTACAGACTAATAACATTATAATAACAAAATATATACCTAAATTGCCTAATATACCTAATTAAATAATAAACGGCTGTTCGATACTTTTTGACCGTAGGTATTGCACTTTTGTAGGATTTTTTTTAATGAGTTATGAAAAATTTCTTCTGTGTGCGAACTTATAAGCCAACAGTTGGCTGATATTTTTGGCACGTTTGCGCACATTTGATGCTCCATCTAGACATTATATATTCAAAGATATCGATGTATTCTCCCCCTCGCAGTTCTGGCCAAACTTTCTCATAACACCTAACTATTAGTTAAAGAGCAGCATAGTTGGAAGTTATCAAGAAATACCTTCTTGTTGCACAGTTCCGGAGTGCGCCAACTTGTCCAATTAGCTGATGTTTGCTCGAGAATTTGCCGTGTGGTAGTTTCCCACACAGAATAGTTGCCTTCGGAATGTTTGTAGCTATAATTGCGGGTAGAGGTATAAGAGGAACTGGTACAAGAGCTGAAATTCACTGATGTAGACCATGTTATGTACTATCAGTGTCAGTTTCGTATTACAATCTTTAGAGCGTTACGTTACATTAGTCTTATTTTCGTTTCAATATTTAACACTAAATTCGACCCACTGAAATAGACGTTTCACGTCGAACCAACGGCCGGTTAAAAAAAAGACTCACCCGTTTTTTTATGACATGCCAATACTCTAGACCTATTTTAGGACAGAACGGTAACAAACTCAAGCGATGATTGCATTCGATTGCGCCTTCAACCGGTTAAAATACAGTATTTCGGTTTTATCAGCCGTAACTCTTGAAGAAATGCTATTCACGGAAAGACAAATAAATAAGAACTTTTACTACTTTTTTTTCTTTTTTTAAGTGCTTTTGTTCATTTTATGTTATAGTATAGATTAAAGTAGGCTAATTGTTGTTGCTTTATAATTTAAATATTGTGGTTTTATAGTTAGGGAACTTAGTATAGAAGCTATGATTTAGAAGTTATTTTAATGACTACTAGTTTTTTACGTGTTTATAGTTTTATTGTAAACAAGTTAATTTAAAGACTGCGCTATCGCATTAGGGATACAACTGTTATGATAGTTGTAAGGAGATTTTAATAAAGAAATAAAATAAGACATATATAAAATAAGTATACAACAAAATCGTAATCTTCTTTCAAAAACCAACTGATTGCTGTCGGTACAAGTGTAACGTGGCTAGAGATGCAAAACAAATTTTAAACGTTTTAAACCATTTTGTTTTAAACCGTCTTTTTGGTTTAAAACGATTTAAAACCACACTTAGCGGTTTAATATGGTTTAGAATGATTTTTTTTTAATGCACTGAGGCTTTACACGAAGTTATCTAGACCCGCCTTCATGATTTAGAATATATAAAAGAAAAAAAAATGTTTTAAAATCAACCTTCATTAACATGATAGACAAACATAAAATCCATCCCTATCTGCCCCATCTCTCCCCGTTGCGATTTTGGTAGCAAAGTGAAAAATAAAAATGCGGCATTGCCGTTTTATTTTAATAAATACCCAAAACATGATTGTTTTCAGTGTCTAATCCTAAGTAGTAGTTTAAATATGATAATACTTCACATATATTAATAAAAATCGTAAATGATTTCAATTAGCCTTTTAAACTATTTTCTTTTTAATTCGTAATCAATGTACGGCCCACGTGGTCGTGGTTTTAAACCGTTTTAAACAAATTTAAAACGGGTTTTAAACCACTGATTTTGGTTTAAAATGGTTTATTTACAACTATAAACGTGGCAAACTGGGCAATTAGTACGACAACCTTAAATGTGCAGTTCAACATGGCGTTGTTTGTCAAGAAAATTTGCATCGATATGTCAAACTTGGTGCATTTATTTTAGTTGTGTTTTCCCGCCTGCACATATAAGTTGGTTGAAGTGTATGTAATTTTGCTTTAGTTCCTTACTGATACATGCGATCGCATTATTTTTTGTCTATGACATTTCCTCTGGTGTCTCCGTCTATCAAATCTTACGTCTCATTGTAGAAATATAAAAAAAAATGAGTTGTTAGTATTTGATCAGGGCATTTTTTACAATTTTAATAAATGCGAAATTTTGTGAGGATCCATCCTCACAAAATTTCGATGTTTATAGTAATATAGTTTACACATCAGAATAACATATAGGCTATAATTTATAATAATATTGTGTAAAAAATAATAATTAACGCTGGCAGAATATAGTTGTTCATAAGTTACACCTTAAAATTACTATATTCTAAAATTAAATGCGAATATGAACAAGTTATGTATATTATGTACTCTTACAAGGTCCAGAATATCGTAAAATCTTTCGCTCCCCTAAATTGCCATCTTAAACCTCAGGACACTTCAATTTAATAATATCTCTCCGACGCCACAACTCAAGACGTTGTCAAATCTAATTAGTAGCAATATGGCGGCGTTGCTAGGCAACCAACGTCTTAGAACTGTTCACGAGCCGTTTCGCAACTTATCTCTTTACGTTTTGGGTTCAAAATCGGTTGGTAATGGTATTTGGGGGAGGGGTGTAAGGTGTGTACGCGAAAATGGGTCTAATTGCGTAGTGTAAGAGGTTGTAATTGTGTGTAGGCCGTAATTTGATTTGGTTTCTTTTCAGTGCAGCGTCTTGGCAGTTTAATGATTTTTGTAGTGCGTATTGTCAGGTTTACCAATATGGAGGACTCGGGTTTGAGTTGGTGGGGTACAAGTCATATATGAGCTATGGGGTTTCATAAATTCTTGATATACCTAGTCAACTGCATGTCGGCAATAGTAACACTTGAACTACGAAAACCTAACGTTGTAAAAGTCAAATTAATTATCATATTGAATATATAATACGACAGTAAATTAAACTGCGTAGGTACGATGGTATGATGTTCCCAGCCTGCATACAAAAAATCATTAAAATATACAACGTGTAACAGAAAGGGTATAATCATATGGAATACTGTGGTACGGACCATCAAACTAAACAACTTTCTCTATGGGACCACCATCGACGTCGTAAAAAAAAATAATCAGCTGTGAATACATTTGGGTCAAGTAGAAATTGAAATTTTCTATGGGACAGCTGATTATTTTTTTACGATTTCGATGGTGGTCCCATAGAGAAAGTTGTTCAGTTTGATGGTCCGTACCACAGAATTCCATATGATTATACCCTTTCTGTTACACGTATACAGCAGTTTAGTCCCAGGAGATTATTTTTCATTTTCAGCATTTTCTACATGCTGTAGATTAATAGGCTATCACCGACTCGCTAACGACCCCCGCAATAGTATGAACATTAAACACATGTTGCTAACTCACTACTTTAAAAACTTTGGCAAAATTTCATTTTCAGACGCGAATTAGTGCGAATTATACCGAAAGTTAATAAACCAATAAATATAAATAGAGGTTTATTTTGTTAACAGTTTTATGCTATTTAGTTTGTTTTAATATATATATTTTTTTGTTTTGATGTAAGGATTTATTTGATAGTTAAAAAATATTCATAAGAAATAGTATTACCAGTGTTTTCATTTATTGTCGTATTCTCCGCGGCACCCTGTATATTATTCAATACTAGCGACCCGCCTCGGTTTCGCACGGGTGCAATGTTTTACAAATAAACCTTCCTCTTGAATCACTCTATCTACTTATTAAAAAAAACCGCATCAAAATCCGTTGCGTAGTTTTAAAGATCTAAGCATACATAGGGACAGGCAGCGGGAAGCGACTTTGTTTTATACTACGTAGTGTATATGTCACAGTCATCTGGTTGAATTTGCTATTTGATTGAATGGCTAGCGCGTTCATTGAATGACAACATTCAATTGAATGACTAAAGGACAACTCGTCAAGTCGTTGAATGTAACGTTCAACGTCTTGACTGAACATCATTTAGCGAAGTCGTTGAATGGGATATAGCCGACTTTGTAACGTTTGGTTAGGGTGACCATAAGTTCGCTACTTAAAAGGTAACCTTACTTTAGATAACAAAAATGATGACATGACATGACACACCTTATTATGATTTTATATTGTATTTTAAGTCTCGTCCGCTCTATTCAAAGGGCTATGTTACAATCCGCTAACTAGCTGGACGTTGAGTGACACTTGTTCAATTAACGTTCGGCCTAGTCATTCAATTGAATGTTTTCATTCAATGAACGCGCTAGTCATTTAATCAAATAGCATATTCAACCAGATGACTGCGACATCTATATTATCTGAGTTCAATGAAGCGTTTGCTTGTGCTACGGCGTAGCGGCCGCTACGAGTTGGCGGTTAGCTACGTGCTACGAAAGTGTGACACGCGTATAGTTGTAAATAAACCGTTTTAAACCAAAATCAGTGGTTTAAAACCCGTTTTAAATTTGTTTAAAACCACGACCACGTGGGCCGTACATTGATAACGAATTACTTAAAAAAATAGTTTAAAAGGCTAATTGAAATCATTTACCATTTTTATTAATATATGTGAAGTCATATATCATATTTATACTACTATTTAGGATTAGACACTGAAAACAATCATGTTTTGGGTACTTATTTATTAAAATAAAACGGCAATGCCGCATTTTTATGTTTCACTTTGCTACCAAAATCGCAACGTAGGTATGGGGAGAGATGGGACAGGTAGGGATCGATTTTATATTTGTCTGTCATGTTAATGAAGGTTGATTTTAAAACATTTTTATTTTATTTTCCTTTTATATATTCTAAATCAGGAAGGAAGTGTGGTCTAGATAACTTCGTGTAAAGCCTCAGTGCATTCAAAAAAAAAACATTCTAAACCATATTAAACCGCTAAGTGTGGTTTTAAATCGTTTTAAACCAAAAAGACGGTTTAAAACAAAATGGTTTAAAACGTTTAAAATTCATTTTGCATCTCTAGACAAGCGTCTATAATTTGCCACAATTATTTTTAGAATACGTCAAAGTTTTTATATACGTAGGTATACTCAAAAAGTCGTCTCAATATTTTTTAATCATTCATTTAATTAAGTTCAAGAATGAGCAGTTTTGAACGTCATAAATTACAGAAGACACGCCTCCCCACAACGGCCGCATTTAAAAACTTCTAGTATTTTAACCGGGGAGAAGATATGGTGGATCAAAATGCACAGCATCGCATACATCTCACGTCTGAGTAGCCTTTCAGTCTAACCAGGTGCAGCTGAATTAAAGTCTAATTAGGTATCATCGTCTAATCCTATTTATTTCATTGTCCACAGGAGCCACTGCCGTAGACTTCACCACTAAACACCCGGCGACTCACTCTGAATGTCGAAAGGTGGGTATAAATAATAAAGTAGTTGATACCAATTACTCTTGATCTTTGTATGCTTTATGTTTTGTTATACGACGTTACGTATCGCGCAAATAAATGTTTTTATTACTTATTTCTTTACAACAAGTTTACAAGTTCTTATTTATTTTTCAGGTATTTTCGTGTTCTATTAATAGTGATATAATTATGTTAGACTCTGGGACAAAAATATTTATTTTATGTTATTTATTTATTACACACTTAGAAATGCCCATTTAATAGAATAACGTTATTTATTTACTACCTACTACCCTCATCCGTGTGTCACTGCGGGGGGCCTACTGAAAACCAGCGCTGAGTGTTTTACACCCAGCATATGCTGAGTAGGTGACCCTTTCGTTATGGGCATGCTCAGTGCAGTTGCGCTGTTTTAATTAATTGTTAAGCTGTTTGTTAGTATATGTATATGTATGTGCTGCTCTATTGTGTTGCTGCTGTCCATTAGCGAATAAATGTTTATTCTATTCTATTCTATTCTTCTATTCTACAAAACAACGTGAAAAGTACTTTTAAAGTCTTTAGACTTTTTCTAGTCAGTACTCTTTGAGAAGGACCTCTTCCGAGGAACTTCCACAGCTCAACAGTAACCTCCAAAAAAGGTCGTTTACAACGAAAGGTGTTTTGAAAAAACAATCAATGTCACATTTTTTCAATATCTTTTTTGCCCTTTGCTTTCTCCATAACTCAAACTAAAACATGACTATTGCGGATAATGCAAAAACAGCCAACATCCGGGAGAAATATGCCGCCAAGATTTTTTTTTAGTGTTTTTGTAAAAATAACCAACGTCCATACTGTATCTGGCAAAAAGAGCCTTGGTCCACGGACATTGGCGGTTTATTTTTTTTATTTAAAAGATGTGTTTATTTCCATATTTACATTTTTATAAGTTTTATATACTTCCTGTAAAGTTTTATGAATGTTACATCGGTTGTTTTTCCAAAACCACACCCAATTTTACAAAATCTTAACCAACAGTGCCTTTCTGTCAATGTCATGCATGCGCCAACAGAACCTTGTAACACTAAATCAGTCTTGTCGGCTACTAAAGTCTTGTTATCGGATCTAGTGCACCTAAAATTACAGTGATAGCCTAGTTGTGTGATCGTCGGAGTCCCAAGTCATAAGTCTCGAGTCCAAACCCAAGACACGCACCTCAGATTTTCAGATTCATGTGCGTATTGTATAATTATCACTAGCTTCGGTGAAGGAAAACATCGTGAAGAAACCAGCATGCCTGAGAGATATTTCTCGACGGCATGTAAAGCCAAGTCAGAGGCCCACGGCCGGCGAAAAACACAGTAAAGAAAAAACATCATTTAAGTTAACGTAAACTTTTATTTATAGGCTGAAAACTCAAGAATATCGACCGACTCAGACACGGAGCACAGTGACAGTGATATCGACATCGTCGGCGAATCGAACTACGCACAACACTACTCTGCGAATAACACGTAAAATATCGACAAATACGTTAAACTGAATTACATAAATACTTACATGGTAGGTATACCCAGCTTTTGAAAGGTTAATTAACACAAAAAATGCTTAAAGATTGATAAATTACTGCCTAGTGATTTAATTGACTGATATTGGCCTAATTGTACACTTTATACGACAATATTGACAAAATTAAATCAAACTCAAAGCTTTTATTTCATAATAGACTACTAGCGACCCGCCCGGCTTCGCACGGGTGCAATGCAACACATAAACCTTCCTCTTGAATCCGTTGCGTAGTTTTAAAGATCTAAGCAAACATAGGGACAGACAGCGGGAAGCGACTTTGTTTTATACTGTGTAGTGATTTACAGGCACTTTTGAATAAATTGAAAAGCACAAAAAGATGAAGCTGCTGCTGCAGTCACAAGGCATAACCATTTGTGAAAGTACTGTAGTTGACCAATCCAAAGCGTAGATCTCCATAGAGAAGAATGGGCAAGAAACTCCATGGGACGGACACTATTAAAATATTTTAAAAGAGTTAGATGACGACCCGAATGGCGCAGCGGTTGTGAGGCTGCCTTACGTTCTTAGGGTCCCGGGTTCGAATCCCGGTAGGAGCAAATGTTTGAGTGATGAGCATGGACATTTGTTTCCGAGTCATGGATGTATATGTAAAATAAGTATGTATTTACAAAAAAAAAATATCTATGTAGTAGTATCAACTATCTGGTGTCCACGACACAAGCCTCGTTGCTTAGTGTGGCACCTAGATGGCGCTGTGTGTAATGTCCAGCGATATTTATTTATTTATTTAGTTAAAGTGGTATTTCTTTCAGATTCTTCGCCATACGAAAGGACCACTTTGAACAGCAACGTTTCGTAAGTGATCATCTAGGTTAATGTGAAATGAAATATTTTAAATTTGAATTTTTGGTATTTTTTTCTACAAGAGTTATGAAGATGATTTATTTCAGCCAGCCAGTCACATTAGTGAACTCTTTTGAACTCATGTCACGACAAAATAGCTGATAAACTTGTATCTCGATTGACCTTTCAAGAACTGGGTGTCATTGGGTCATGGGCAAATTCGTTAAACTCCTTATAGGGAACAGGGCTGCGAGGAATTTGAAAAATTGGTATTTGAAGAAACTATTGCCGTCGCGCTGCGTCAAGCCTGCCCCGGTAGAGTGCGATAGGGACGGCTGCAGCGCATACCGATTAGATCAAGAAAAAAACTGGCCAAGCGCGAGTCGTACACACACGCACACAGGGTTCCGTAGCACCAAACAATATAATAAAAATATTTTGAAGGCTCATTTAAATGTTGTATTGTTTTACATTCAACAGCAAAACTAACTAACTAACTTTTTCATAGTATGTTATTGAAAAACAAAGTTACTGCTGCAGTTTGATGACAAAGTCCCATATCTCAAAAACTAAACATCAAATCTTATTCAAACCAATTTTGGTTGAAAGTTTGATTTACGTTCTACAATCCTAGATTTTTTCAGAATTTTGCTCCTCTCCTACTTTAGAAATTAGAGGAGGGACACACACACTTTTTACCACTTTGGAAGTGTACATACGTATAGGTTTGATGAAAAAAATATTTTTTAGTTTCAGTTTCATGTAATCTTTTTTTTTGTATTAAAATCGTAAAGCGGTTCACAGAACACATCTACCTACTAAGTTTCAACTGTGTAGTCCTAATAGTTTCGGAATAAAGTGGCTGTGGCACACAGACAGACAGACAGACATGGCGAATCTATAAGGGTTCCGTTTTTGCCATTCGGCTACAGAACCCTAAAAAGGTGAATACGACACGTTAATTTCGTAAAAATTTGTATGGAGAATCGCAGCCCCTCTGTTCCCTCTTAATCATTGGAGTTGCCTCTTTCAAAGTGAAATAGCGTTAATGAATAATGGTTTTGAACATTTATTAAGTAAAAATATGACAGGAGAAAATAGTATTTTTTTAAATAGTTTATTTTAGAACAATGAATAAATCGAAAGGACAAAAGTGAGGCTTAAAAGAAAGCGAATGATCTCAATTTGACATACTAGGTACTATTTATATTGTAGAAATTAATAATACGGTAAAAATGGAAATAATAGTTGATTTAATAAGAGAGCTAGTCAACTTGTAGTTATTATTTGTAGGTGCAATAATAGTAATATTATTTTGTATTATAAATCAATAAATGATTGTCGATTTGAGTGTATAATCTAGTCATAAAAAAAAACAATAGTGTTTAATAATTAGTTTTATTAAAAAATATATTTAGTTTGTACAGTTTAAGATTATAATGTGTTTGAATAATAATATCTCCAAGTTGGTAAAAAAATAAACTTGTCAGATTTTAAAATGTAGGTACATGCAGCAAAATGATTTAGTATGCAGGCAAACTTCTGTGTTCTATTTTAAGGAGATAGAGCGCGGAAAGGAAAAGAGAATATGAATTTCTTACCTTGCCTAACTTTCGACATTTTATGTTATTTTCTAAATAGTAGCCAGCCAGACCGCACGTCTCTAGAGACGTTTTGGCCGTTTTGCCGTTAGCCATTTTGGGGTTCAAACACTAGTGTTCGAACCCCCAAAATCTCGACCAGTTTCTCAGTGCGCCAGTCGGGGCTAACACTGCACAAGGTTCGCGCGTCACGGCTTTTCGGCACCGCTAAATGAATGAAAAATGTGTGATAATCGCAGGAGAACGTATTGCTGTGTGTTTGGGTGTCTTAATAATTCATCGATTCCAGAATTGTCTCTGTTCAGATCAGGCCGGGCTTTAACTTTATTTAATGAATTATACCAAAAAAAGGTTACTGATAAGTAACCTACCCTTTTCTCGGGTCATCACCGCCCCGCGCCGCCCGTCTTTGACCCGTCGCTGTTTCTTTCATCATGAAAGGTTTCATCATCGTTTACAAACCCTGTACCCAGACAATACAAGTAAAAAATACAACTTCTCGACCCTTGCCAATTTATAGGCACTAAATTAAAATTTAGCTAAAAGTGACAACCCTGAGACAGTAGGCAATTATGTCGCGGATTGGGCCGGAGATAGCCTACTTCCCCTCTTTATACTATGACAAAACGGCCCAAACACATAACTAGCAACAAGGACAGGGTATTTGCGTCGTAAAAATTAACAAAACATACACGTATATTTTGTTGATTTTAAAGTTTTGTACGTATATTTTTGCCAACTGTCCTATTCATTTTGTTGGGTGTACCTTTAAAGCAGTTAAGTAAAAAGAATTGAATGATAATAAACTAGATTTAACTCAGTATTAGAAACATTGTTTTAAATAAAATAAGTTGTAAATAATTATAGTTAGCTTAAGAAAGCTCAAAATATAGATTTAACTATGAGAAATTGGTTGTTTGTTAGACACAATAAACGTTCATTTTCGTAGTAATAGTAAAAGTTACTTGAGTGCGATACTTTCATGAAACGGCTGACTATAACGGTCTGTAGTAGTGTTAGGTCAGCAGTCATATCTCCTGCCAGGGTTGCGGGACTGTCCGAAAGAGATACCGCGGCCCTGGAACACAAAGGGCAAAAGAAGGAACATGGATGGGTTTTAGTCAGTAAAAGTCTGACACTCCCTCCTGCTCAGCCCAGAGCGGGAGGAGTTATTTATGATTTCCCATCCGAAAAAAAAAGCAGCATATCTGAGTCATATTGATATTACTATCAAAATTATTGATGGTTATATCAATCATTTTGATGGACAAACGTGGTCGAAAAATACTTTACAAGAAATAAGAAAATATTAAAAGGTGAATTGACCTTCTAATCTAAGTAAATACTTAGACATTATAGCAAGCAGTTTCATGAAGGAACAATAACTTAGAAATCTATCGATTTTTGTTGGATGTTGTTGACGATAGAATAAGATTTTTCAGGACAATAGTTACTCGCCAAATTAGTAATATCCCATTTATTTCATGACTAAAATGAGGTTTTATTATTCTCATGTAAAAATATGGAAGAACACTGGCAGATTCCATTAAAAAGAAGTATTTTATTCTTCCTTTATCTTTAATGGCTGACCTTTTGTTTTTTCAACAGTGCAAGCCAGTTATCTGGGGGTAATAATGAGGGCCCAAATGATTTTGTATGACATGTTAAAAGAATTTTCTAAGACCTAAATGAAAAAGCTCTGTTGACGTCGATGTAAAATATACAAAAGTTACTGACGGCATCTTTCTAGGAGAGACGACGTATTTTATTAATGACCAAGGCTACTAGTCCCTTGGTTTGGCAGCTGTCATTTTATTCAAATTAGGTTTTATGGACTATTTAATAGTTTATTACAAATCAGTTGATAATTGTTAATGCCCTTGTCATGCTCATCTCTCATGACGTTTTCCATTTTTACACATTCTTAGCCGGCAGCTGGTACAGCGAACATTCTTCTTCAACTAGCAGTTGAATTACCTAGTTGTAACAGTGAACAAGAAAAGATAAAAAAACCTAGGTTCACTGTGTAAACTTATCACTGTTTTTTGCAGAGAAATATGTATTTGTATACGTATCACCTTTTTCTATCGTGAATGACACAAATGTTAAAAGATATTACAATAGCAATGAAAACTAGTTGACGGTTTTGTAAAATAGTTAATACGAATAATTGCTGTTAATTATTATTATTGTACATTTGTTTGTGATCTAGTTACTAAGTTATTTAAATAAAATTAATTAAAAATAAATACTTCTTGTTTTAATACACTGACATTGGCAAACCCCGAAAGTCAAAAGGTGGTACTCAAGAAAGAAAAGCGAATTATAATAATTATTAATTCATTAACTTAACATAACACCTATTATTCCCAAAGGATTAGGCAGAGGTGGGTATACCTAATTGGACACCCACATTTCACCAGTTGCGTTTAAGTCCCATGTAATAGGGGGCGAGCCTATTGCCATCAACTGAGCACAAATCCAGCTGCTACTCAGAAATTTTTGAAGTAAAGACCCAATAAACACTTTGCCCGAACTGGGAATCGAACCCAGGACCTCATGCACAGCAGTCGCGCCTTACGACCACTAGATCAATGAGGCAGTCAATAAATTAAAGGCGGTTTTTAGCTTACGAAGACAGAACTGGGGCCTTAGTCTGCTATTGCAATAGTGTCAGAATGGTCTATCATTGATTTAATAAGGCCCCTAGCCCACGGCGTATTGAAGCGCGTTCGAAACTCGTTTGACGTGCGTACAAAGGGTAATTGGTCTGCGCGGGGCCTTATTAAATCAATGATAGACCATTCTGACACTATTGCAATAGCAGACTAAGGCCCCTGATGTGTAGAAATAAAACCATTGTTATGAGAATAGTTTCGAGTATGAATGTGGAGGGCTGTAGGAACAAAGGAGGACCAAAGACACGTTAGATAGATTGTGTCAAAGATGGTATGGCCAGAAAGAGGGTGAGTACGGAGATGGCGACTAATAAAGAAATATGGAAGAGAGTGCTATTGTTTTTTTCTCAGTAGTAGCCCGGAGTTTGGAAGTTGGCGGTATGGTACCCCCGTGCCTCGGTGCGTACGTTAAGCCCTTGGTCCTGCGCCTGATCTCTCTCCGGTCGTGTCGGAGTGACATCCCATCGGACTATGAGAATAAAAGAACAGAGAGTGCACCTGTGTCTGCGCACACACTTGTGCACTATAATATCACCCTCGCTATCTCCGCTAAGATTGGCCGCCGTGACCGAAAACGGTCAGGAGGAGTGGAGGACGATATGGACTAAGAAGACCTGCTGCGCCGACCCCAAATGAATTTGGATAAGTCATAAAAGAATGATGACAATGTCTCATGACAATGTCTTATACTTTATACCTATCTACCTCAGAGATATACAGTACGTTATTTTAAACCAGTCCAAATCGAAAATTAATACTCCTTATTTGTATTCATCCAAAAATAATTAGTTCTAGAATTCAGTTTAATAAAAAAAACCTTTATGTAATTCAGTGACAGTGTATTGTTTATTTTCTTTTTTTTTTCTTTATTAATTAATTAGCTAAATCTAAAAATTTGGAACATCACTCCATTCTGTATCTGGGGAAGGGCGCTGGTAGCTGCGCTACAGTTTATACTTTTGCAGCTTCCAACGTTTTACTGGTTGTACTAAATCTTGTGTTTTTGTTCCGAAATATTTTTTTTATTATTTTATTAGTGACAGAAAAAACACCAGGCTGCCCCGCTGTGCCTAAAATGCAAAAGACTCTCTTAAAATTTACCGAAGATGGGAAAATACTTTTGAAAATTCATCTCCTAAAGGATTTAATTAAGGGATGTGAGATTGTATGACATTTGCCGATGGGAAATCACACCGCGCTTGTAAATAATTTGTTTATGAACCCATCGCAAGCAATCAAAATACCCTCTATACAATAAATGAACATATTTCACACAATTTCCTCAACATTCACGAATAATAACAAGCATTTACAAACAATAACCTTGCAAGGGGGGTGCGCACAGCGCACAATACAGAAATTAGTGTCAAATTGTGCGTGTGATCGTAGTGAACGTCGTAACAAGGTTATGGCGGACGGTATAACTTTATTAAATGCAGGCGACGACGGGGGAATAGCTAGTGTGATTTCCTTTGAGTAATATTTGTTTTGGTTTTATTTATCACTTAAGAGGAAATGCGGTAAGGATTTGAAAAAACTATCGCTGTCTCTCAACGAGCGCTATTTCGACATTGGTGCGATAAAGACAACTACAGATCCGACAAGTAAAAAGACATAATTTCATGGAATGGATTCTCGAATAAAGAGACATTCTATTCTATTCTATAATTTGAGGTTTGGCTCTCGACTATTTCCTCCTCCAATATTCAACCAATTTAAAAGATATTTCTTAAACTGATTATGAAGGATATATACTGTGTGGTGTATGATGATTTTCTATTTTTATTAATAGTTGTCAAATTTGTACACAAAATTCCCTATTTGGACCGCTGTCAACAGAGGCCTACTCTGTTGACAGCGGTCCAAATAGGGAATTTTTGAGCATTTTTTAAAGGTTCTAGTGCTCATATAGATTATGTATCATCAAAAAGGTAAACATAGGGACGTAGAAGACGGTTGATATTTATTTAACTGTAAGAAATCATAGCTGATCACTTTAAGTCATAAACCAGAAAGAAAACTGGCGAGAGCGTTTGTATGGAGAAAAGACCACCCGCATTTCCTCTTAAGTTTTGTTGAAAAGGTTTTCGTGTGTGTTGTCGTCAACGTTTTTTCTCTCATTCTTCTCTGTCTCCCGTCTTCGCGTATGTAAGTATTTCAATCAAAACGAGGTGACATTACACCGAATAAAAATATCGTTGGAGAGGAACAGGAAGGCTAAAGAAAAGATGGATTGTGTGACGGATGTATCAAAGAGTAAGGAGTAAATGATGCCATGACATCTGACAGGGGAGAGTGCAAGAAAAAAACGTGTTGCGCCGACCCCAAGTAGAGTGGGACAAGGACAGGGAGACGATGATGGTTTTGATACAAGCTATGCCTGACTGGCTCACTGGATGTGGTCACTTCTTTAGCTTCACGTTTTCGACCGACCATTGCACTAATTTTAAAATAAGCGACCATCACGCGACATCACGTGAACGGCCATAGCATAACAGGCTTTTCAAATCGGTTTAGAAATGACAGAGTTTCCTAACTCCATCATTTCTTACCTCATGATGACAAACATACAAAAATAACAAAAAATACAAACGAATTGAGAAACACCTCCTTTTTTAATAGTCTTAAAAAAAAAACAATATTTTCTATCAACATTGAACGCGTATAAAAAGTTTCATGTCCGTGCTATTAACCGTTGCGGAGTTCTCGCGCGGAGGCGATCCAAGGATCCTGCTGGATCAAATCATGTTTGTCATAAAAATGTATTTGCAAAATTTCAGCTCAATCGGTTGAGGGGAACTGGTGTGAAATTCAGTTGCAAGATTGGACCAATAATACGGACTTACTAATATTATCAAGGCAGGTTAAATTAAAGCTTAAAAAAATATAATACTTTCATTAAAACGATTTAAAAACCATTTTACCAAGTTGATTGATCTAATGACGCGGGGGTGTGTACGAGTCAAAGTGCCATAAGGTGTAATAGCTAATATCAGTCGCAGTAGGCTAGCATTTAGTTTTTATCTCAGGTATAATAAGAGGGAAGGGGTCGCTAGGATGGTGTATGTTTCATGTAGCCAAGAATTTAAGACCTTAATCAAATCAATCATCTGTATGTGATAAAAATCAGAAAAAAAAATATCAGAAGAAATTGGTAAGTAACATATTTCGGGAAATCGCCAAGCGGTTGGTCGACTCTTCACGTGACCAGAGGGCGGGCCTATTTTTTGGCCAAAGAATCAGCATTGCCATACAACGCGGCAATGCTGCCAGCCTTCTGGGCACTTTTCCTGTTGACAGCGATGTGGACGAATTTTTTGACGCCCTGTAACCCTTTTGATACTTGTACATATTTTTATTACTATTATAGATTATAGATTTGTAGTTTGTAAATAATGTTTATATCTTGATTTAAGTAAACAATTTAGGATTCTGTTCAAATTCTAATTTTAGTTCTCTAGTTACAAACCTTAGTGTGAGCCAGAGAGAGACAAAAAAAGCAATATCAACAAGAAATCTCCTTGTATTTTTGGGAGTTGATTGTACCGTACAACAAGAATGTATGTCCTGGTATACTACCACTAAAAACCCGTCTACTGAAAAATCATGCTTTAATACATCGGGGTTTTTTTTTGGTTTGTAGCCTATGCCACCCGACGTATGCCGACGACGAACGACGACCTACGACGAATTATGTACATACTAACGAATCGATTGACACCTTATTCATCAAAATCGGATGAATAGTTAAGGCGCTACGAAGGAACATACGAGAATACAAAAAAAAAAACATACATACATAATAATACCAGCCTATTGCTGTCCCACTGCTGGGTAAAGGTCTCTTCTCAACAGAGAAGGCACGAGCATTGATCACCACGCTTGCTCAAGACGGGTTGGCGATTTCAGACTTTTTTAAGTCCAGGTTTCCTCACGATGTTTTCCTTCACCGATATCTGTGATGTCCAAGGTAAACTTAGAAAGTACATATGAATTGAAAAAGTCACATTGGTACTTGCCCGGATTTGTACCCACAAACTCATGCTTGAGAGGCGAGTACTTAACCTCTGGACCATCACATAAATAGTCGCCGCCGTAGTCGGCTAAAAAATTAGTTGGCGAAACGGTACTGAATGTATTAAGGTGGAAGCGCAAGGGTAGCCCGCGAAATTTAAATTTTCTCTAGTTTATTGCAATTTGCAGGTATTGCTCTCTAAGTTCATATAATCACATTCAATAGCTATTTCATGAAAAAGTCACTTTATGAGATTATATGAACTTAGAGGGTTGTATTGATGATTTGAATGATTATAATTCTGTAACTCCATAAGTGTTACTGGCGCGATTCATATTTTCATCAACATACAACCTGACACTGACCTGCAAATTGCAATTAACGTAAGAAAGTTTAAATTTCGCGGGCTACCCCTGCGCATCCACCTTAAGATCAAAATAGTTACGACAAGGGACGTTTGTCACTTGTTTTGCACGGCTTTGGTCTAAGAGGTGAATCGGGGAAGTTACGACATAATATCCCAGCCCCATGTCCCAGACACGTTTTAAAGACAAATTACACAAAATATTGCCTCGTTTGACATGTGTACCGACAGCCACCGCCATCCTCACCTGCATTTTTCCCAACTATTTTGGGATCGGCTCCTGTCTAACCCACTCACACACGGTTGTACTACGGAGAAGTAAATTTACCCATGGTTCAACTCTTTTTACAGCTGTATACCAGTATTTTACATGGACTGACTGCCTATCTGACCTCCACAACCCAGTTAGTACTGGTTAATACTACGACACTCCTTGGTAAGACTAGTTGTCAGACTTTCGGACCACTGACTACTTAACGACTGTCAAAGATCTTCAATTGACAGCCAATTCTGGGTTAAGCTCGCCGTTGTACATAAGTTATATACTGTAATTTTATGTGTCCCACTTTTATATTTTGTGTGCAATAAAGAATAAGAATTGACATTTGCGTCCAAAGGGTTAACGTGCTCTCCGAGACACGTAGGAAACTCGGTATGTAATGGGCGGTCACCTATCCACGGACCAACCTAGGCAAGCGCAGCTTAACCTGAAGCTCGACCTGAGTGGCTGTTATAGCCACTAGCTCCTCACCGACCGTAACGTAATTTCCTCTACAAAATGAAAAATAAACACCTAAATCAGACAAGTATTCAAGTAGAAATCTGTGTACCTACATGAAAAGATACCGGCCGAATACATAACCTCCTTCTTCTTAAGAACTCGGTTAAAATGGTCCCCTACACAGTAATACCGACCCTGTTATAATCAAATCATGTCGATATTGAGCCTTCTGCTCCCGAATTAAAAGAGTTGTTCGCGATCTCACCCCTGCACACTGTAGCGGGTGGAAGCAGTAAGTCAAGTGTGGAATGTCCTCAGAAATGTGCCAGAACCCAAATCAAAGATTTCTATCTATCTTTTTCACCGTATGATCGTGAACATCGTTAGTGTATAATTTATCTCGCGAGATTATGAACAATCGAAAAGTTCTGATTTGCAACAAACCATTTACAATTTAACGCATTATTTTTCGATAGTTCATACGGGTGTTGAGATTGGACAGATTACGAGTATGAACCTCGTCGATAAATGCAGGTTCGTTCACAATTTGACATTGTTAGATCTACCGAAAATGAATGCGTTATATTGTAACAGTTCACAATTTATCGACAGTGTATAATCTTCACCGTAATGAGGTGATGCGAAAAGTGTTTGCACTGAGAAGGGTCATCATCACATCTGCCGAGCCTTTCCGGCTTCCAGTCTAACCGGATGCAGCTGAATACCAGTATTTTACATGGAGCGACTGCCTATCTGACCTCCACAACCCACTTAGTACTGGTAATACGACACCCCTTTGTAAGATTGGTTGTTAGACTTTCGGGCCACTGACTACCTGTAACGACTATCAGAGATCTAAAAATGACAGCCGGGACCAATGCTCAACGTGTTTTCCGAGGCACGGAGGAAACTCGGCATGTAATGGGTAGGCACCCATCCACGGACCAACCTAGGCAAGCGCGGCTTAACCTGAAGATCGAGCCGAGCGGCTGAGAAGGGTGATGGGGTTTTAATATGAGTGAGCGAGACCATACTATTGAAATGAAACAGATACGTGCAGTAGGGTGAAAATCCAAAGAATTAAATCTTTAGGCCACACTAAACCGAATTGTTTGTGAATCACGAATTCACGATGTGCCACTAATGGGGAAGGCAAGTCAAAGCTGATTGTAGATGGCGTGTCCATAGCTTTTCCCAATCTGACCAATGAGGTCAAGCTATAAAAATGACATTGACAGATCTTCAAGCAATGACATTGCTTGGTACAAGCTATGCTAGCGCCATTAGGTTTACGGTTGCCTTCCCCATTGCCGAATAACAGCTGAGATGTTGTTACAGTCAGCATCAGAAGTAGGTTAACACTACTCAAAGTTTCAAAGCAGGTTTTTAAAAAAAAACTTGTTAGAGATTACTGTTACTAACAAGACATTGAAGAGTAAGGAATATTGTAAAGAATAATCTTCTGGAACATTAAAAATAATAGCTGGACTCTTGTACATCAAATAATTAAAATTCCGAAATGTGAAGCTACTTCTGTTGCTGACCGTACATAGATTTATATGAATTTTCGCAAATTAATGCCTAAATATTTATGCGCTGTTTAGATTTTCTAACTTTTATTTAGGCATTCATTTAGATGACGCCGAGTGTTAGTGAAAACAAGCATAGGACTCCTAAAAACGTTACTTAAGATTTCGTTCTTGCTTTTTCTGTTTTCACTGCCATTAAAATAAGTATCATATTTTCTAAACTTCTGTCTATTTCTGTACTACTCCAACCAATCTGTGAAAACATAAAACGGCCATCGAACCAATTTTTACTACCGAAATTCACTTCTTTCCAAAACAATCCTTAACACCGTCGTGCAAAGTACAGAATCCCTTAACAAAACGAAAATTAACTTGGCATCCAGTAATTTGCAGTTATTACAAGCCGGAATGCGCCTCTTTGATCTAGTTAGAAGCGGATTGAACCGGTTTTAGGGGTAGGTGCGACCGTCAAAGGTAGACTAAAATAGGTTATGCTCTCTAAATATAATTATTTCTACTTTGTTTGATGTAGGGAACTAATAAATGTAATAATGCGATTTCGATAAGATTTTATTGCATTGTGGAGATGAAAAGGGGATACCTGTGATTGGTAATGTTTTGGTTTTAATAAAGTCTGATGCAGCGTTTGTGTTATCAATCTATAATGTGTTTGTTGGTTATAAGCCGTACAACACAATCGGCCTATAATATTTCTGCTGATGGGAAACGGTAGTGGCGTGCCCAGGGACCAACAATGCGGCCAGCCCCTAGGGCTAGCAGGCTGTTCAGAAACCGTAACATCATGAAGAGCAGTAAGCCAAGCCTTTAGGCTTGTTAATAAGTACAGACGCCAGCATATCAAATTACTATAATCCGTCAAATTTCTTGAATCAATTTTCAACGTTATCGCTAAAGCTTTAGGTTCAAGGTCTATTGGATTTTTTTTACAGTTTCGGGAGCTTGATATGCTGGCGTCTGTAACTACCAGTAGCGAAGGATCAATTTTTGTAAGAGGTAAGCCGGAGTACATATCTTTAATGTGAGTAAATTATTTCTTTACTTATCTATAGAATACTGACTGTGCCATTTTTCAAAGGGAAGCCGGTAGGAATCGGGTTGTATGGAACCTTCGCCACTGGTACCTACCACCACTAAACAAACACCACCCACCGCGCGGTCACAGATCTAGTTGCTGGTTTCCTTCACCGTTTCGACAGCAGCGAAACACAGTAATGATGAGTAATAGGAATTAGGCATAGTTGTAATTCCCCGGACGATCTCCTTCACACTGCTAAAATCTCAATAGATGGTGGACTTTTTGGTTCTTTTTACCCGACTACGGCGAAGCCAAAAGTGGGTGCGACCACAGCTCTACCTTGACCATTTTTGTACCTATGCATTTATTCTATTAGAATTATTTTCTTGTTTCGTCATTTTTAGACCCCTTTTTTACGGTAGTCGGATCTTTGTTTTTTTAAACAAGCCAGCGCTAGCTTTGCAGCGACGCGACGTTGCAATAAAATAATTAGCGCGCCGTACAAAGGTTAAACACTACCTAGGGGCGCGACATTTCGATAAAATCGCCGTTACAAAGACATGTCACCCTTTTTAATGCATTAGGGTGATATGTTAATAGATTGAACATGTTTTAATATGGTACCGTGTTACCCTTTCATGTTCTCGGGGGATTATGGGTTGTATAACTGTGGCGAATAGAGCAAGCGACCCCCGAAAGTCTGACAACTAGTCCTAATACCAAAGGGTACCGTATTACCCAGTACTAACTGGGCTGTGGAGGTCAGATACGCAGTCGCTCCTTGTAAAATACTGGTATTCAACTGCATCCGGTAAACATGGTAGCCGACCTTAATATATTTGGGTAAAGGCTAAGCAAATGTAGATGATGGACCATTATACAAATTTAGGGAGAAGTTGTAGGACCCAACGAGGGTGTCAACACCAGCAGGGCTATTGCGTAAACCTTCGAAGAAAGCATGCGTGATATTGTTACCTAGTCGATAAGGCATAAAGTGATGCTTTCCAAGAAACATCTACTAAGTATAGGTAATTAGTTTATCAATTAACTTTGCTACCTACCACATGTGTTTTTCGAACCCAACGCGCAGTATTGGGTTTGAAAATCAACAATAGCTTATCAGATTGAAGTCTATCATTAAAAACAATTATTATTTAATACATCAGCAATCAGCTTTATGCGAATTACCGCCATTTTGCCATCAACGGACGCTTAATGTCAATTATCAAGTGATTAAGCTACTCGCCGCTAGATGGCGCGCATCAGATTACTGTCCATTGGGACTTGTTAGGGTGTACAACAACCAGTTTATGTTGACCTGTATTTTCCCAAGAAATAATAGAAATGTTAGTTCTTTTAAAATTAGTTATTTCAGAGTTCTTTTGTTGGAAATATAGTCTTGAAATCAAGTACTAAGGTTTATTTTCCAATGATATAGTTAGGTAATTAGGTTTGGTTTAGCAATCATTCTGTTATCTACTTATCAGCGATAAAATATTATTGATTGAGGGCACGGAGTGGTACTCAAGTGTAGCGAGATGTTTTCACTGTTACTACTTACTATAATCACGGTTACGTAATATAGGTAGGTATCCAAATTAGTAGGTATTGTGTCAAATTAGGTGTCGTTTGGTTATTTCCTTCAATCTCTAGCAATAGATAAATGAATGCCAAAATAAAACAGCACTAATGGAATTTTAATTGACTTAGCGCCAGCAGCATGGTCTTTTTGACAGATTTAATAAGTACTTAGGATGTACTTGTAAGGGCTTCATGTCCTACTTCCATTTACATATTTTGTGTGAAAAGATAAAAGATAAGATATGTAACCGGATTACGGAAGTGTGACGATATTGCCAATAGTTCTTTTGAATTGACTCAAAAAACAATTCTGAGAAAGAAAACTCTTTGACAATGAATAACCGACAAATACAAAGAATTTCGTGAATAAAGAGATTGAAATTTCTTTGTTAAATGATTAATAGGTCAGATATTTTAACATAACCAAACAATACAAGAAGCTGGAGAATGTTGGCTTGAAAATCAGCAGAACTAAAACCGAATTCTTAATCTGCGATTTGGTAGTCTCTCCAGACTCCAGTCCTGCAGGCTACTGCGTACCTATCTCTATACTCAATAGCGCTGCAAAACTGGCAAGACAGACTTGACAGTTCATAGTGATGATTACTAGGCGAGTTTTGATATACAATGACCTTTCTTGTTGGTTTCAACTGACGCTACCTGTGCAGAACTGTCATTGTATATCAAAACTCGTAACTATGAACTGTCAACAGAGATACGCAATAGCCCTGCTGGAGCCATAGCGCTAGATGGCGCATTTCTTCTTGTTTGCTCCGACTTTCGGTATCTCGGTTCACTCGTGCAAAGCGATGGCGAAATATTAACACGGGATGGATGAAATGGCAGGTCACGGGATCAACCTAAGACTCCCGCATTCCCCATAAACTTAAGGGGTAGATTCATAAAACCATGGTTAGACCTGCTGTCTTGAATGGATCAGAATGTTAGGCTACAAAGGGATGAAAGAAAGGCATTTGCAAGTGGCTGAGATGAGAATGCTAAGGTGTGTGATGTGTGATGTTAAGCGAATGGATTTAATAAGAAATCGGTAAGGAAGCGACGGCGACGGAAAAGTTGTGTGGTAATCGGTTGTCGCGGTATGGGCATGTAACGCGAAGGGATGAGGAAAATTTTGCGAGGAAAGTTTTGAGTATGAATGTGGATGAGTATAATATGTGTAGAGCAATACCAAAGTAACGATGGATGGACTGAGAAAAGGATGATATGGCATGGATATAGAAAGGAGGTTTCTGATGAAACGACGAGTAATAGAGAAGTATGTAAGAAGACATGCTACGCTGACCCCAAAATAATTGGGATAAGGGCAAGAGAATGGTGATATTTTAACATAACATCACGCCTGCATCGCAACGGGCGTGCATGTATGAGCAGATGTTTGAACGTGGATGAAGTAAAAGCAGTATGTAGGGATCGCAGTAGCTATCTTACTTTACTCAAGTAGGCTGAACATATCTATTTCCCAACTATGTGGGGTCGGCTTCCAGTCTAACCGTTTACAGCTGAATACCAGTATTTTACATGGAGTGACTGCCTATCTGACCTCCACAAGTAGTTTAGTTAGTAGTAGTTTAGTTTAGTTGCTGTGTAACGAGATATCCTTTGGCAATCCTTTGGGAAAGTCACCTTATACAGTTAACAAATAAACATATTTTTCGCCATAAATGAGTAGGTACTACATGAGTCATTTTTACACCTTTGATAACAGTTGATAACACTGATAAGATACACTTAACGGCAGACATTTTGTTTCAGTCCTTAAAACGCAATCGGACTAACATATTGTGTGTTTTTAACAGAGTTTTATCAAAAAGTGTGCATGTGTTTGTGATCTTTGAACGAGAAATAAGGTGAATAGATTGTTCTTTATTCTTTAGATTTATTTATTTGGACGTTTTCTATCATTCAGCGATTGGGTTAAATAAAACAACACTGTGGTAGGGTTAGATAAACGATAAATTAATATAACTTATTCACTTTTTAGAAAACATTTTTTTATATTATCTATGTTGTTGTCTTGTTGGTTTAATAATGAGGTCTTCTCGTGTGTTGTGTTAACTATGTTTGTATTTGTACCTGTGTGTGTCAAGGTAGGTATATTTATAATGTAGGTGACTATTTCTACACGTACAAAACATTCAACTACAAGTTACTGTACAAAATTTACTAAACTGTACATACCAACTTTATTACCATTTGCCTTGCAGTCAGTCGCAGTAGGAAGGTTTTAAGAAGAATCACTGTGAGTTCTATTGTGTTCACATGATACTATCAAGACAATAGTATTCTATTGCTTACGTTACCTTGTTGGGCATGAAAATAAAATGGAATCCTGAAAAATCTGTATTTTTAGGATTCTGCTCTCAAAATGTACCAACGGATTTGAGCGGATCTTACAAAAATACATCCCGTATTTTTGTGCATTTTCATATATGACCTCAGATATGACAAATATTAAAAGTAATTATAGCTATTCAAAGTATTCAAGGATCAAACCCAATTCTGGGTTAAGCACGCATTTGTAGATCAGATAAGCTATGCTATTTCTATATTTGTATACTTCATATAAAAGTTTACCAAGATTTCCCTCATGTTGCGTCATAAGATCTTTGTAGCGCAGTGGAAAATAGAAAAGCTCGCAAAGACATAAAGGTGTTTTAGATGCATTGTAAAATATTACTTACACAGTGAGCATTTTCAAGTTCTAGTCGGTACAATGAGATTTGAAGAGATACAAGCTAGTCAGACAAACCTTAACAGTTTTGATGGTAAGGATCTGTATGGTTTTCTTATTAAAATCAGATCGTTTTATTTTCATATCTTTACACCAACCTAACCTACCTATTTTTTTTTTATTTTACCTATTTTTTTTATTTTTTTTTTGTCTATATATTATCCTATCTTTTTTTTGCCCAACGAGTGCACCTGGCATGCGTTGGGCATTATCTTTATGTTGCAGTAGAAAGTATAATCTTTAGTTAGCTAATAGTTCCTACAACTTTTGTATTCTCGATCGCAATATGAAGCTAGTATAGAATACACAATGACAAACATCTCCGAGAGCCAACATTCAAAGATCTCTCATTCTGATATCCACCAAACCGCAACGGACTCGCGTGGTGGATTACACCCAAGTAACACAGAAAGCATTCTAACAAACGAATAGCAAACTTGTGTAGAACTTAAGGTCCTTATAAACTCATAAATAAGTTCACCGAGCATCTTGACGCTTTATATTGGTATTTCAAAACCATTATGATGCTTTACACTGTATAACGGTTGGATAATAGCATATCAAAATGCTTTTGTAAACCCTTTAGTTTTAGTGCAGCAAACCACAACGCAGCTGTACGGCTTTCAGCAGTTTTTAGTGCATTTGGACAATAGCATTTTAAGTAGTAAATAAATGCTTAATGCCGTTTAACAGCACAAATATGAACCATTATAATGCCACGTAAATCCGCTAACCGTAACTTTCAGCTGTTTTTAGTGCCTTAGGGTCTACAATAGCATTTTTAAGTAGTAAGATAATGCCTAATGCCGTTTAAAAGCTTAAACTTTTACCGTAATAATGCACTGTAAAACCGTTAAACAGCTTTGAGCTGTCTTAAGTGCCCTTTGTTGTGTAATAGCACTTTTGAGTGGTAAGTAAAAGCCTAGTATTGCTGAACAGCATAAACGTGAATCAATGTAATGCTTGCATTTTTTAAGATCAACTTAGCTGTGTGGTACAGCTAGCAGCTCTTTAATCAAATATACGTGAGTTATTGTAATGCGTAAAGCTGTATATACATTCATTTTACTGTATTCGTAGAACCTTTTGTCGGACATATTGGGGAAAAGCACATATTAAATGATCAATAAAACAACAGCAATTTTTATGGTGGATTTTTATTTTCATTACTTCTTGATTTTGAACTATTGTCGTCCAGGGTACAAACGTGCCTGTGTCTGAATGTTCTTCCATTATTGATAATTCAGCTCCGGAAAGTTCATATGTTCAAATATTGTTCATTTTAAAATAGCACTCCTATAATGTCCATTCTTTTTATCGGGTTTGGATTGCTCATCTTTCATTAATTTGTAATGTGTCTTTTTAGGCGGCCACCACAATTTACCATTTTCCTCCCACAAAGACTACCTCGTATTGTTTTTCCTTTCTCTCTATCGTCTGTTACATTTTGTACGGCATTGTATGGTTGGTATAAAAATCACTGAAAATAAGAAAACAAATGTTTTTAAAAGCATCACCCATAAAAAAGATATTATTGCGTTTTCTGAAAAGTTTTGCCATTTTAAAGTGTACAGGTATATTTGATGGTTACTGTACCTGACTACGTCCTACACTACACCGGGTATGAAATAAATAACGGTCCTTTATATAAAATAGTTACGGAAAAATATCTTAATGACGCCTTTTTATCAACTTGGCAAACGAATCAAATTGTATAAATTCTGAAATGAGTTTTATTGTTTTGCTCACGGATCCCCAAAATTGCGTTCAAGTAATGGCACTACTTCAGTCTACATCAAATCTACTGGTATACCTGTGAACCCATATAAAAACTACTTTATAGACAATGCCACTACAGTGGTTCATCAAAAGCCTTCTCTCTTGCCTCTAGCTTAATAATGGTTCACGTGTGAGTATTTATACAGCTGGCAGCATTAATTAGCCTTGTTTAAGGCTCACCAGGCTGCTATACCCCGACATCATTTTGTAAATATTTTATAACTAAAAAAAAATTATCATTCGGACCTATTTATGAAAGCAAAAGACCTTTAACATAATGATATAACTTGATTTAATACTGCCCAACCAATACTATTATTTTAATTAAGCAAAATTCGTTCTATACTAGGAATAAACAATTGTTTTGGTGATTTCGCACATATTTTAATATAACATTTTCTATCAAAACCACAAAATATCGAAGGCGCGTGAAAATTTTCAATGAAACTTATATAGACATTTACAGTAAACTACATTGCGAATAATATTTGAAGGCATGAAGTCACAAAAGAGTCAAAAACTTACCCAGTATTATAAATTTTGTTTTGATGCAAACAAATATGGTGTCTCTCACTCAGTTTTGACAGTCTTCGTCCATATTATATTCCACGTTAATTGTACTATGACATTTGTACCGTGGTATTAGAGATGTTTTGGCAATGATGTAGAGTTTATTTAAGTTCTAACTGTGAACACTTAAATAGCTCCAATCATTATTTTACTTGATTCTAATGCTACTATAATGCTTTTGTAATGCAAACAACATCTTCATTATCAATAATATTGCTAGTATAATGCTTCTGTAATGCGATTGGTACCTTCTTTGGCCACAATAATGCTAATATAATGCGCCTGTAATGCAACTAAACAACTATTTTGAACCTATTTAGGATCTAAAGCCGTATAATTTGTGCCCAAATAAGCATTACAGTAGCCGTATAAACGTTTGTAATGCTACTATAGAACTAACTCAAAATGCGAAAACGATACAGAAATGCAGGCTGTAAGTCGGCCGTTATACTGCTTTGATGTGTTACTTGGGCACTCCTATCACAGAGACGAAGGCCTGAGTCCCAGCAGTTCGTCTGACCAGCTAAGGCGCGAATTATACACAAACGGCGTAAGATGACGGCTTGGCGCAGTCATGATGCTGCTTCAAAACGTTTTATACAAATGTACTATGTAGGCGACGTGTCGTGAATTACATTCAAGCGGTGCGGCGCAGACATGCCGTTCTTTTTTTTTCGTTATGCTTTCCACGAATGCGCTGCGCTTCCGTCACACGCGCCGTTTGTGTATAATTCGCGCCTTAGGTGGATACTTTATTAATCTGGATCTGACTAACATTGCACTATTTCACGCTTAGAAAACAACTCATAAGTTATTTCCAGTAATTTTGATAAAGTATCTGATAATATGTTATCAATAAGATAGGCGAGTACAATGTAGGTGGACCAAGTAACGCGCTTGGGATTAGATCACATTGTAATACAACCATATTACTGTCAAACTGCAAAGCAAAAGACTTCTCAAATGGGGAAGGCACAAGTATTGATCAACACCAAGAGTGTTGATCAATACTTGTGCCTTCTTGCTTGGCTCATAAGGAATATCAGACTTATATGAATTGGATCACATTATCAATATTTATACCTATATTCACACTGGTAGGAGCAGGCTTCTCTATGAGAGGAGTAGAGGGACTGAGATGTAATCTATTGACTAAGCCCAGTGTAGCTTGGAGGGTCACAATATGTTAAGCGATTTGATTTGTACTGGGGAGTTTCGAGTTCTCTCTAAAACACTAGGAAGCAGTGCAGGGCGGACGTTTATCGTCACAATGACGCCCACAAAGTTAAGGTTCTCACTCTCAGTACAGTTTAAAATAAATGAGTGTTGTTAATTTGGCTGATAATCTGATATTTGCTTTCACAAAAATGCAATGTGTTATGTCATAATGTTATGAGATATCTAACAAATCAATAGCACTATCGAATAAATAGTCTCTGGTTTTACTTCAGATACCGATCCGAGTATTAAATAGGTATGTAAGATACTTTGTCGGATCAAGAGCTACTGGAAGTTGGTCTGAGTATCCCACTAACTGGGCATTCGATTTTTCTCTGTCGAGTTTTTAGGAACCATTATTTTGGTCATTTTACGAGTGTTATTTTAAATATTTTAATATGCCTATACTAAATAACTAGGTTGGTTTTCATATAGATAAAACCCTCCATGTAAAATACGGATATTCAGTTACATTCGGTGAGACTGGAAGTCGACCCCAAAATAGTTGGGAAACAATCGGCGGCGGCGACCTCTCGCGTCCGGACGCGAGAGGTCGCCGCCGCCAATTGTTTAACCAAGGCCGGCCTTGGTTCAATCCATGGTCCGGAGCGAGAGGGAATGGGACGCCGTCACCTAATTCTGCGAAGCAGTCATGCTAACGAAGGAGGTGGCGGGACGTGAGAGGGAGAGAGCCTCACGTCTAAGCCGCCGCGGGAGACGCACCGGGCATCGGGGGCCACATGGTGGCCCCCGGCCACCGTAGGCACGGGCCTGTGGACGGTGAGCTATAGGCTAGCTCGCCGTCCGTCCGTCTTATGACGACAGGCCGTGTCGACGGCGCGTTCGTGTTCCACGCGCGCCTCAAAGAGAGTCAGCAAACAGGAAGGGGTCCGAAAGGACCGACGCCTGCCAGGGTTGCGGGACTGTTCGAAAGAGATACCGCGGCCCTGGAACACAAAGGGCAAAGGAAGGAACATGGATGGGTTTTAGTCAGTAAAAGTCTGACACTCCCTCCTGCTCAGCTCAGAGCGGGAGGGGTTATTTGATGATATCCCATCAGTAAAAAAAAAAAAAAATTGTTGGGAAAAGGCTAGGCAGATGATGCTTAAACGCTAAAAGTGTTTATAGTATGTTGGAGTTGGCTAAAAACAGTAACACTACAAGAGCGAGTGATTTTGCGATCAAAAGTTTAAGATTACCTTTACCTTATTCCATGTTGTCTACTGATTGTACTTTTTATCTTTTCGATTGTATGATAGAATATCAGTAAGGCCTTAAAACAGTATGTCATTGATATTTTTATTGTTTTTCACAGGAAAATGGGTGGGCGCGTCTTAACGTGTGTCATTCTTGCATTCCTAGCGGTCGGGGTTAACTGCCGAAATGGTATGTAGCGCCATCTCTCCGCGACTTTAACAGACTAACAAGACGGATTTCTTCAAATCTACTGAAATTGTTTATTACTTTACAAAAGTAAAATGTGATTATTCGACTGCAATGTGAATTACAATCCGTTGTGTAAAAGATCAGCACCTATGAAAAACAAAAATGTTCAGTTTGTGCTGAAAACTTAATTTAGCGCCATCTAGTATCGAGTAGTATCAAGTACTAACAACAATTTTGTTCGTTTTTCAGAAGCAGCCGATAATGATGATCAGGGATCCAATGATGTCAAAAACTCTAACATCTGCAAGCTTTGCAAATGTGAAAATAATAAAGTAGACTGCTTCGATCAGAGTATGACCACTTTCTTCACAAAACAGGAATGGGAAGGTACGTTTATTTTTGTTTCTATTTTAGGAGACTGCGTCGTTAGTCGATTGGTCCCACGCATGACAACTGAGCTTTGAGTCTTGGGTTCCATCGTCAAGTTAGGCAAATGTATAAGGACCTTTTTAGAAGCAATTATGGGTAGTTTAGATTAATGCCCGGTTAAAAGTCTTCGCACATTACACCGACTCGACACCGACTACACCACGCCTTGACTCACAGTAAAGCACGGATTTGTGAGCTTTACATCGTTTCCCTTACGGTAGAATTTTCAACATACAACATAAAGCTTGGAACACGATTTAAAGCTCACATTCCAATGCTTTAGGTACTGTGATTTGAGTCGCAGTGGAGTCGGCGTCGAACGAAGATGTTTAAGGTTGCTAGGTTTTTCTTTAACACAACGAATGTCCTTTTCTCTGCAACACCCGTTCGTGTAAAATTCAGGACTTCAAACACTGTGCTGACGCCTGACGGTGCCCCATCACTATCTTAAATCAATGATTGTTAAAGAGACGCAGTATTCAAAAACCCTCATTTCCTAATTTCAGGTTTAACAGACTTCAAACCAAAAGTAGTGGATCTAAGCGAGAACCGCTTCGTCAACGTGACTGTCATCGCAGACCTGACCATCGAAGTCTTGAACCTGTCACGATGCAGCATCGAGTTCATAGAGAACGCCAGCTTTAGAGATCTGCAGGAGATGAGGGTCCTAGATCTGAGCTACAACCAGCTGACGACCGCAAAGTTGAGCCCACACGCTTTTGAGGTATCTTGGTCTAACAAGCCAAAAACACTACTGCACTAGGCACTAGTGTTTTTGGCTTGTTATATTAAATTTGTGTGCTATTTGAGGGAGCAAGGTTATGATTTTGTTTTAATTTTTCACCTTTTAAAAAAAAATATTGTGCCGATTGCTGCTCAACTCAAATTCAAGTCACATAAAATATTTGAAACAAAACATTTGCATGACTATGTATTGATTGCATAATTCTATCAAGTAATACGTATTATGAAAAGCCTTATAATCTATCGGCAACAAATTGTAAAATTAATAATAAATTGGATAAGGCGGGAGAATGATGACATAGTAGGTAACGACAGTCGACGACCCTCGTGGTAGATTCATCATCATCATCATATTTATTCATAAAACAATTTACATTGTATTCGAATTTTACAAAATAATTACAATTTAAATCTTAACCGAAACAATAAGTAATCAAATATAACAAAAAAAAAAAAAAAACAAAATAAATAAAAAATATTAGTATGTCATCAATTAAAAACCGTTTACATGTCAGACCACAAAAAGCACAAAAAGCAAATGTCAATTAGATTACTGTTTGCATGTCCAACCATAACAAACACAGACACAACCATGTCCATTCAACGTTAGGTAAACTTTAAGAGAATTAAATGAAAATTAAATGCCAGTTAAATGTAAATTAAAAGTCAATCAAATTTAAATTAAATGTCAACTAAATTTAATTAAATGAAAACAAAATGCCAAATAGATATCAATTAAATGCCAATTCAGTCACCATTTACCTATTTATCCAACCACAGTCGAAAACAAACATGTCTGTTCCATGTTGCGTAAATTAAAAGAGAATTAAATGTCAGTTAAAAGTCAATTTAAATGTAAATTCAATGTCAGTTAAAATTCATTAAAAGTCAATTAAATGCAAACTAAATGTCAATTAAATGCAAATTAAATATTAATCAAAAACAAATTAAATGTCAATCAAATTAAATGTGATGATTGATGTGATTACAGCCTACTCATAGAGAGGGAAGGCCAGAGTTTTTGGCAGCGGGAACTTTGTAATTATGTCCGATTTAACTAGACAACTGTCATCCAAGAGAATTGTCAGGTCAAGGTACCAAGAGCGTTTTCGCCAGCAAACACTACCATTGTATTTTGTATTACCCCACGTCTGTACAACAAAATCGGCCATGAAAAGGGGATACAACAGCTTATGAAATTCAGCAACTTCCAATTCAAAAAAACTATTATTGACTGGCTAGATAATCGCGATTATGACGAATCAGAAAATCTATTCGGAAGCCTTACATGACACTTTGTCACTTTCACACACTCATCACACACACACACACACCTCCACACCACACATAATCACCCCCACACCACACACTCATCCCAGTCACACTTACCCACACTTTCCTAAGAACGCAGTTAGTGGTACTTAACCTAATTTAATTTATAAAAATACTCAAATACTCTTAATCAAATTATTTTCATTTTTATTTATTTTTTAATTCTCTTTTACGTTTTATGTTGTAAATACTTTTAAGTCTAATGCATCACCATATTGTATCTCATTTTTTTTGTCTATCGTTTTTTTCTTTATATTCTCTGTAAATTGAGAGGTCTGGCTCTTGTGATACAGGAACTCCTAGTACAAGAGCCAGGGCTACACTGATGTTTAAGCAATAACTTGTCAATAAAGATTTATTATTATTAACTACAATTACCTCGTTAGTCTAGTTAAGTGCTGGTAAGCGCTAATGTCGCGAGTATTAACAACAGGATTGGTGTGCGTTTTACTTGTTATTTACTAAGCAAACATAATCCATTTCAGGGTCGCTTTATGCCAGAGGAGTATGAGCCTCTAGCATCTTTGAGGATTCTCAACTTAGCTCACAATGACCTCCACTCAATACACCAGGACTTATTCGAGCATATGCCAGAATTAGAAGAACTGGACCTGAGTGGAAACCCGCTGACAACTCTCGATCATGTTACTTTGATTGCGATTTCCAGTTTGCCAATGTTGAAGGTCAGTGACATCTAGTCTTCTTTTTCTTCTTTCAGAGTTGGTGTCAGAGTTTTTAGGCCGCCCATGGGCCTTGGCTTTACATGTCGTCAAGAAATATCTCTCAGGCGTGCTGGTTTCCTCACGATGTATCCCTTCACCGGAGCAAGTGATAATTATACAATAACACGCACATGAATCGGAAAACTCAAAGGTGCGTGCCTTGGGTTCGAACTCGAGACCTTTGAATTGGCAGTCCGACGGTCACGCCTCTAGGATATACCATCTAGTGGACATCTAGTGTCCAACAAAAAATTAAAGTGTTTAAACAAGTCAAAATATTGAATTGATTATCCTGATCACTGTTTGGCAAGGTTATTGACAAATACTATATATTTTGATATCCATTTAATGTACCGGATGGCACACTTGAAAATTGAAAGTCTCAGTCTCTCTTCTACTTAGTTATTGCCGATTGAAATAAGCATTTTTTAAACCAAACTCCAACCTAAAAATGAATACCACTACTGCCCAACAGATGGCGCTGTTACCAATTTATAATTAACTTAAACTTTCCAGGTTTTAAGAATGCGCTCCTGCCAACTGGAAGAGATACCCAGCAAGTTCCTGCACACTCCTAAATACCTGGAACGTCTGGATATCAGTGACAACCTTCTGACTGCCGTCCCTCAAGAGTTGGAAGAGGCCAAAGACCTGCTCTACTTGAACTTGAACCAGAACCCTATTGTTGAATTGGATTTGACTTCTGAAGACTATCCGTGAGTTTGATTTATATCATGAATTGATTACTTTAAAGGCGTAAAACTGGCCAACGGGAGGTTGAAACTTGAAACATCAGTTCCAGATGTTTTATCGGAAGTGCTAACCAAATTAACTTAAATTAATTACTAAAAAGTAATTAATTGCCGATAGGCACATAGTATAAAGCGGCTATCAGAAGAAATATAAGTTTTAAACTGACATGGTCACTAACATTATCTTTAACACTGAAAACAGGATATTTAACTCGAAATTAATAGTTAAAGAATAGAATAGAATTTTATTTTGCAAATATGTGTAATACAGAATAGTTGTTATGAAATATCAAAGCTCAGCCATATTTTACCATTCGGTATGCGTAAACACGGTAAATATCTCGTTTTCGTATTAATGATAATATCAGAAGAAATGTTGTGATCCCATGCCTTACCCCATGCTTATGCCCATGCTTTGAAGCAAAATGTTATATTTACAAATATGGACTCTAGAACTACTGATGACACCTAACTGGCCAGTTAGGCGCTTACTAGCAGATTACGAATGGTGTTCTGTCTTGTGAGTAAATAATCTTTATTTTTCCAGTGGTTTCCCTCGTCTCCGAAGGCTGCTAGAACTCCACATGTGTAACATGCCGAAACTGAAGCGTATCGGCGCAGGTGCCCTCGCTGGACTCGAGAGCATCCAGAAACTCCACATGAGCTTCAACCCTGTATTAAGCTACATTGATCCGAAGGCGCTCGCCCGAGCTGACGACATTGGGGAGAGTTATACCTGGCCGCTCGTTAAAGAGGTATGTTGTACTGGCTTTTATGGGTTTAAGTAGATCTGGATCGACTGTTGCCAAATAGTGGTATCATCACAATATTGTATGGTTTATAGGGGTATTTAGTAACGGTAGACGATGGTAGGGGTGAACCTAATTGTCATTGATAGGGCACAAATTGGACATTGGGCTACTACTGATAATTTTTTACTGCTTCATTGGTTTAGCAGTCGCAAGTAAGTAAGACCAACGACTAAAGGTTTGAACCACATCTATCAGGCCGGAATCGCATTTTTTTGCGAGGAACAGAGACGTGAGTGCCATCACATCACATCGTCGAAGCTACCGGGTGTGACAGCACTCACGCTGTGTGTCGTTCTAGCAAATTACGGTTCCGAGTGACAGAAAAGGATAGAGACCATGGAAAATGTGATCTCGAGCTGATGGATGTGGAGGTTTCGAAATTTTATTATTATTCTTTTTTTACTTTTGTAATTAACGCACCCCAATGTTTTCCAGCTGTACCTGCAATCCAACAAACTGTCGGAGGTGGACTCGCGCCTGCTCTCCCGCTGGGACCTGCTAGAGAAGGTGGACGTGTCCGACAACCCGTACCTATGCGACTGCTCCACGCAGTGGATGGTGGACGTCCTCGCGCCCACCGTCGACAAACACGGCGGGAACTCCTCCTTCATGATGTAAATTATCCAGTTATTTAAAGGAAGTTTATGAGCATGAATATGGACGGCATTCTGGGTAAACAATGGGTGAATTGTGTGAAAAGAGTAAAAACTGAGATGACTGAGAGATGTATGCAAAAGACATGATCCGCAGACCCGACTAATGATAATACAAGGTGCAAGGGACTCGTAGGGAAAAATACATATTGACTGTATAGGTATTTGCACTTTTGTAGGAAACTATGTGGTTACCGGTATAAAATGATGTACTGAATACGTAGTAATCGCCGTCTCCCTTCCACCATGTATAATTAATGAAGCGGTCAATCTGGGAGGTTACCATGACGTCTTGAAGCAGTATTGTTTTAATCTGATTCCAGGCTGGGAAAGAGACGGAGCTAGACGTCTTGTATAGCTCTTTCCCACTCTAGAATAAAGTCATGGTGCCTATCATGATCATTTTAGTACGTGCGCCACCTAAAGAGCTCTTAGCGTAGACCTACAGTCATCAGATGCGCTGTCATCGCATAAATAAGACAATGTCTCATGTTTTTGTAACTACACTGGCAACCCGTCAACCCGAAACACAATAACGCTGCTTGGCAGCAGTAATAGATCTGGTGGTAGTATTTCCCTGGACGAGCTCCACACCTAACTGTTATGTGATTGGTGACATGTGATTTAAGCCTGTCAAAGCAGGACCTTCTTCCTTGTAGTTTGTTCGCAAGGGGTTGGCGTTTTCAGACATTGAAAACTGAACCAAAAATAGTGGGCATTTGGGAAAATAATTTACAGCCTATTCAACTTACAATAAATATTGCAGATGCCAAGTACCCATTGAAATGGACGGCTATACGATGAAGCACCTCCACGATGTCCACCGCACCATGCGCTGCTTGGACAAGTACGGCCACCGCCCCGAGAAGGACGGCGCTATCCTGCTGGGGACACTTATCGGTAAGGACCATTCTATTCATGAGGTCAAATTAAATTAGCTAGTAAAACTATACCTACAAACGTCATGGGTATCGATAAAGCCAAACTCAAAACATTTATTTCAAACTAGCTTATGGCCGCAGCTTCGCCGACTTGGAGTTTGATAATTGTCCCACAGGATCGTACTATCGGGATAAAAAGTATCTTGTGTGTTCATCTAGGTTATAAGGTCTATGTGTGCCTAATTTCATCGAAATCCGTTCAGTAGTTTTTGCGTAAAAGATTAACAAACTTCCCTAAATACATTAATTATCCTTAAACTTTCGCATTTAAAACAGCAGTAAGAGTACGAAAAAGGATCGACCAGTTACAAACAAAAAGATGAAGCTACTGTCCAAGACTCCCAGACAACGGATAATAATTGTGGAGAAGAATGGACAAAAACTTTATGGTCTATGGTCACTCTTTTAAAACAAAATATTGTTACAAAATTTTTGTTACAACATTCATGTTGAGAATTGTACAGCTCATAATAGTAGGGTTGCGGTGTAGGTGAGTTGACGGAAATCACAGACTTAGCGATCTCAAGTTGTAAAGTTACACACAAGTTATGTTGGATGCTAATCCGCGGTTTACTCGCTAAGGTAACTGTTGGTCAACTAACGTTTAGTATTAGAAATGAATATAAAATTAATTACGGAAAGTAGGTCGCGGTGTCAGCAAATTAATTGCCTGGACGTGAACCGTACAAGATTATTATATTTGAGGACTACGTAGAAATACGGGCACGTTAACGTGTACAGAGTAAAAAAAGTTAAAATCTACAATTCAAATGCTGAAGGCTTAGAGGCTGGACGGATTTCGATCTGTCACACAGAACTGGACCATGACCTGAATAGGTCAAAGTTTATTTTTTATATGATGACTACATGTTGCCCGCGATCTTCGTTCGCCAGAAATTATTATTAAAAAAAATTCTTTCATTTTAGAATCGACTTTTGTTATTTTTGTAATAATTTTTCAAAAATTAGATTATGTTAGAGAGCCTATGTTAGACCTTATAACATCAAGCTAGCTAACAGCAAGCTATCTGCCAGTAAAAGTCCCGTCAAAATCGGTTCAGCTGTTTCGGAAATTAGGCAGAACAAGCAAAAAATGTCAAAAATGCGTTTCTGTTATAATAAGTAGAAGTACCATAAATACTTTCATAAGCATTCAGTAAAAAGCTGTTATTTTGGTATTACAAACAGTCACTTCGATTTTTTTTACTTATTTGTATAGAGCAAAAGGCAAAAATTTTACTCTAACCATCTCAATTTCTTGTTCCAGGTGTTCTCTTAGCCGTACCTATCATGTTGAGTCTTATGCTGCTGTGGCGCAAGGGCTACTTCGCGTGTATAGGCCTTCGCCCCCCAGTGGACGTGTCCCGCGCCTTCTACAAGAGAGCCCCAGCCGATGAGGGAATGTACTAGTTTCTAACTTGGTCAGACTGACTAACTAAGCCGTAATCGTGTCTATTTCTGCTGTGTTCCGATAGGAAGGGATTGGGAGCAGCTCTAATCACTAGCATGAGACATTTCAACTGTCTCTTGGATGGGAAAATACTATTTCAGTTAGTAGTCAGTTGATCAGTGAAGACTCTCTGACTATACATGTCATGTGATAGTTGAAGAGTCAAGTTAAAAATAGATTGATTTATATTTTTTTGTAATTTTAAGTTTTAGTTTTAAGAATTATTTTAATAAAGTATTTTTAATACGTACAGGTGTTAGATTTATTTTATTACGTATAAAAAAACAGTTAATGTACAATCCCGAAGGGGATACTATGAAAAATGCAACAAACGGTATGGATGTGTTTATACAGAATGTGGCGTAATTAACGTATAATCCTTAACCTGCGGATGCCGCGGATGGGGTCACTGTGACTGATCAGAAAATGAAAAATGATGTACAGTTCAAGGTTTTCAAGTTGTCATAAATTAAGCCATACCTGTATAAAGAGTTTTTTTTATTTGGGCAAACTAACAATTGTACAATGTATCTTGAATCTAAATACAGCAGTTTAATGTACAATCCACTACGGTTAGTTACATCGAAACACCCAAGTTATAAAACACTGTCCGTAAAATAACTCAGTATTAATAGAAAGAAGAAATGGCGCGAGATTCACCCGAGTTTGACATACGTGTAACAGAGTATATATCGTTGTAGCGGCACTACGAAAAGTACTACAGCAACATAGTGCCATCTGTGCCACAAAGGAAGAACTAGCATAAACATTCTGAATAGCGCTATTTTTATAGACTTCTTACTTACTTAAGATTAAATAAGAAACCCGACAACATCTGTTGGGCAGTAGCCCACCCGTCACAACACCCTCCTGATCGGAGGAACTTCCCCCCTTCTAATAGAGTTTTCTGAATCTTAACATCCAGCACGCGTAGCATAACCACCGTAGAAACGGTTTTTGTCGACGGAAGAATCGACAAAATGATAGACTTCTTTTGTTGATCTCTCATTTTGTCAACGAAAGAATCGACAAAATGACAGATCAATTTGTTGATCTGTCATTTTATCGACGGGTGGGCTACTGCACAATAGATTTTGTCGGGCTTCGTAATTAATCTGCTACGCGTCATGCTACGCGTGCTTGTATGCATAGGAGTATGGTCTGCATATCGTAATCGCAAAAAAAAAAAAACAGTTATACCACACTTTAATGGCCCACTCGACTCAAATGTATGGGACAGATAAATTGTTTCTCTGGGACTTCGGTCAGCATTGTCTCGGTGCTTTTCTGGTGATCACCACTGTTGATTCTGACTTTCAGGAGTTGCAGTGGTTTGAGAATAGTGTGGTGGAGTTGTCCCAGAATTAGAGGCAGCGGATTATTTTCATCTGACGGTGCTGTTCCCAAGCAGTAGGTAGTTCAGTCTGGTGCCACACCTTACAAATATGACCTTTCTGATACACCCTTTATACTATGAAGAGCGGGCAGACATGTGTAGCCTAACCAGGCTACGCCTTCAATTTACTGGCCATTCATGTAATACCAGTGTTTTTTTTATCGTGTGGTTAGTGCCTAACCTGGCGTCAGATTTTTTACGCCGCACATGGGCCTCTGACTTGGCTTTACATGCCGTCGAGAAATATCTCTCACGCATTCTGATCCTGGTTTGTTTTCTGACAATGTTTTCCCTCACCGAAGCAAGTCGTTATTATACAATACACAAATAAAAATCAGAGGTGCCTGTCTAGGGTTCGAACTCGAGACCTATGACTTGGCAGTCCGACGTTAACACCACAAGGCTATCACTGCTGATACCCATGTTAGAAGGGATTGATTATGGTCGCAAGCTGCTGAAGATTGGGTTCTGGATCCTGGTCGACATCGAGGTCTATCAAAAAACGCCGTAAAGAATCCAGCATGTCCTAGAACCCAAAACCGAAGACATGCGACATCCACCATACGACCAGTGGGGTATCACTGCGAGTGGGTCCGCGTGATTATCACGGTCCAATCTCTCCGGAGAGGAGGCATATGTGCCGACAGATGAATCATTTTAGGCAGATTATGCCTATGATTCCTTAACAGAGACTCCAAGATGACTCATAATAAATTTCTGGAAAAAGTAGCTATCTAAGAATACTTAGTTAACAATTAGTATTTAGATTAGATAACTTAGGTGTAACTATTGAATTTAATATTTAATACAGGAAGTCAGGAACCGGTACTACTTATAAAGGCAATCAGATTTCTCGTAAATTGAATCATTAGTTCACAGAAATGATTGATATCGTCTCAGAAAGACTTATCACGGTCTTATTGAGTCCCGGGTCAAGTCAAGTAAATTTATTTTCCTAACCCCTTAAGAAGTTCATGAAGATGACCAAAGTTTGGATTTGTGCTTGTTTAACCTTTTGGTCGTCATAGTCAGATATACCTACATGACAAGCAAGCACGTGCCCTGTACGCCAAACGACACAAATATGTGACAAAGTAGGTAGTGAAGGTGAAATGTGGCTTGGCTTGGAGGGCACGCGCGTGCGTTTATACTCTGGCGGTCAAAAGGTTAAAGACAAGACTTGCCCAATTATATCATAACAGGCGAAATCTGTGTGTATTACAGAGCCCTGCCTACATCTTCAGGTGTGTCGTAATGTTATGTAACCAGCCGAGTCATACTGCAACACTGCAGTATGACTCAGTAGTAGTAGTAGTAGTGTGTAGTATGCAGTATGGCCATACACATGGCCATCGCTAAAATACTACAAGATAATTGCAATCGATCATTTTGCATTACATAGTAGATAGTAGTAGGTTGGTACCTAAAAGCTAGCTATTTCCCGCGATTTCGTCTGCCTTCGAATTTTTTTACTTGGAGACATTTTTTCATTTAAAAAGCAACGATTTTCGTTCAACTTTTTTTCGTGGTTAGTGGTATCTTTATTTCTTTAAATTGTTTCAACAAACGCTTTTTCAAGCCTAAAAGAATATTTTAATACTAGGTGCGTTGTAAAATAATAGTATGTTTCCTATCAAAAACAGAAACAGCAAAACAAACTCAAAGATTACAACATACATATTTTAAAAACATCAACAGGACCGTAAGAAAAAAAAAAAATATTTGTCGCTGGGACTTAACATGCATACAAAAAAAAAATTAACAATAATCACACAAATATTATAAATACACAGGACAAAAACAAACATAGTGAACAGCTTGCCCGTCGTGACTGCGACAAGCAGGTTACCACTCAGCATGATGCTGTGCTATGGGGGGCCCACAGCACAGCGCTGGTTTTCAGTGGTCACCCGATTACCGAGGTCAATTCATGAATGATGGCCATCAGACTGAGATCACTTCGTGCCTAAAACATCATGTCGTTGTTCTGAGCTGTCATTCGTAGACGTAGATCTTGGACGTTTCGGTTAATCAGCAGGGCTATTGCGTATCTCTGTTGACAGTTCATAGTGATCATCACTTGGCGAGTTTTGATATACAATGACAGTTCTGCACGGGTAGCGTCAGTTGAAACCAACAAGAACGGTCATCGTATATCGAAACTTGCCAAGTGATGATCACTATGAACTGTCACCAGAGATACGCAATAGCCCTGCAGAAACCCGAAGTCTGACAGTATTTTAAAAAATAATTGGCCGTGGTGGTCAAATAGGCGGTCTCTCCATATAAATTACTGGTATTCAGCTGCATCCGGTTACATTAGAAACCGTCCCCAATACAGTTCGGAAATTGCTAGTCTATACATCTCTAAATAAAATTTATCTGTCTGTTTGTAACATCAAAATAACAGCTTTTTGCTGAATGCATATGAAAATATATATGGCACTTATAACAAAAACACTTTTTTTTTTTTTTTCAGTTTTTGTCTGTCCGTCTGTTTGTTTCGGCTAATCTCCGAAACGACTGGACCGATTTTGATGGGACTTTACTGGCGGATAGCTGATGTTATAAGGTCTAACATAGGCTAGATTACTTTTATTTTAGAATAATAATAAGGGTTCCGTGCAAAAAAATTGAAAATTGAAATTTGTAACAAAATTCGATTCAAAAAGGGAAGTAGATAATATTTCTTTTATAATAATTTCCGCGAACGAAGGTCGCGGGCAACAGCTAGTTATTTATCAAAACTATGCTTTGTCTGCCACTCCGTAAGTCGAAAATAATTTTGGATCTTAAATCGATGAAATATTTGAACTTATCATAATTTACTGATTTTTATAAAACGAGTGTTTATCTGCAGATAAGCTATCGTTTGTGCAAAGATAAGGTAGACATGCAGAAGGGTCCATTCTTTGACATTATAGTATCTAGTACTTGCTCTTACTCAAGCGTTTGGAATGAACTCACTGGGTGCATGATTCTAGATTCAAAAGAGTTAAAATTTTTCGAAGGTCACAAACAAATAATAGTACATTGTTACTACATGTCTACACCCCGCATATTTGTTCGATATGCAATGACGTACTTTCTACCGTAAATTTGATAAAGTATCAAGGTACTTTCCAAGTAGGTGTAGTATAAAAAAATATTTTATCCGTATTGCATTTTTTTTTTAAGAAACAGGAGACTGTTTTCTTTTAGTAACTGATTAAAAATGTATTAGCGGGTCTCAATCATGCTGTCTGCTCAATGACTTTACGCCTGTGTTTCCTGGAGGGAAATTTCTATTGGGTATCATCATCTTATAGCGTGTCGGTGACAATCTAAATAGATTAAGTGCGGACTGCGACTGCGAAATCCCTAACGAAGAAACCAAGTTTGAGCATCTGTCAAGATATTCAGCTTCGATTGGTACTAATACTGCGGTACTAAACAGGAACACCAAACACACCTAATGGGTGTTAAAGTACCCGAAGCCGAAAGGCACTTGTTTTCTCCATCATTGCGACATATTTTTTTTGTTCTAAACCATACCTGGGAACCTTCTAGTTACGGAGATTTTTGAGGTCAAAGAGGAACTTTGCACATGTTTTTAATGTTTTATCTTTAATTTAAATACTTCCACCGTAATCCATCTAGCAGCATAATGTTTTGTGTGCGTTACATTGAGTCCTATCGTGAAACGTGATTGTTCACCCCAAAACAAAAGTCGTTTCCCAGCAATAATTTTTGCGTAGAGTTACTTAGTTTGATGTACATAATAAATATAAATAAATAAATATATCACTGGACATTACACACAGCGCCATCTAGGTGCCACACTAAGCAACGAGGCTTGTGTCGTGGACACCAGATAGTTGATAGATACATAGATACTTTTTGTTTGTAAATACATACATATATTATTATACATATAAACATCCATGACTCGGAAACAAATGTCCATGCTCAACACACAAACATTTGCTCCTACCGGGATTCGAACCCGGGACCCTAAGAACGTAAGGCAGCCTCGCTACCGCTGCGCCATTCAGGTCGTCAAAAATAATAAAATGCAAATAATAATATAATGCTTGGTTGAAGGCTTCGTGAGGGGTCTGCTTACACTTTGTATATCATTATTATTATTTAGGCAAAAAACACACTTCTTTTGCCTTATATTTCTGTGTATCATAATCTATGACAGCCAATATCCAATCTCTAAGGACATGGGTACCGTTTTTTTCACAATCTTGTAACAAACGTCTTTATCAAATTTTAGTTATATTTGATGTGAAATTGAGCGTGGACGCTTTTGTAAAATGATTGTAAATAAGTTTGTGTGTTTCAGTGTAGTTTTAGTATTTTTAGTGACAATTAAGTTTAGTGTAACGCAGGTTGATGTAGGTAAGTAAGAGTGCTTATCAGTTTTTCGTTAATTATTTGCTTGTAGATAAAATTCGAGTGTGTAGGTGAAGGGTAATGCCATTGTTGTTTCGTGTTCTGCACCGATTTGAAAAGGACATGCCTTGAATTTGAAAACAGTTTTAATAGCTCCCAATGTGGTGCGAATCGTTATAAAAACAGTATTCAACTTTTTGTATTAATTTTAAATCAATTTCCTTCCTAGTTCATATACTACCTATCTATGTACAAAATACCTACGATTTTATAAAAACGAGTTTTTGAAATAGCATGACCGACACCATTTTTTGCCTTATTAGCCTACAGCAGTCCACTGCTGGGCACCTTTCCAAACACGTGCTATTTGACTGGAGAAGCTAGTTGCTCTCATTGTAATTGCCATCTCAGATGGAATGACGATTTAAGCAGGCTGGTACAGCAGCTGGATAGGATTAGTTATCCGAGGATCGAATTGAATGGCGTGGGAGGACCTCTGTCCATCAGTGGACTGCTCTAGATTGGGATAATGATATTCACGAGTATTGCCTTCTGAATGGCTGTCAATATAACCCTACACAACTAGGTATTCATCCTGAGCGATTGCAGAGGCTTAGTATTCTTTAGAGGAGTTAAAAAGTCAGACAAGTGTTGTTGAAATTACACAATATCTGAGTGGGCTTCTAAACACAATGTTTTAATTTTCATGAGTGTATAAATGTATGTAGCTTATGTTTCTTTAGCCACGTATTTTTTCGAAATTAGAAATCGAATTGCAAAAATTCTCACAAAAAAAACTTTAGCTTCGGAGGTCGCCGAGATCGGTGACAAAAATTTTGAATCAAATAAACAAAAAAAAAAATAATACGTGTCGAATTGAGAACCCTCTCCTTTATTTCGTCGGTTAAAAAGTCACATTGTTCTGCTAAAGCTAAAGTTATTTTGCACTGTATTTTTTTTTTTAATGATTTTGTTGTTTTATATAATTTATTTACATGTATTTTTTTAGGAACAGACACAACGGACTCGACTGGCGGGGTGGTCTCGACTACGATATGCGCCCTATGTGCGTGCGCCGACAGAGATGTCAACTGCGCGAATCTCACCATCACCACATTTTTCGAGCTGGCTGATTGGTATGGTAGGTATCTTCTGCTTATCAGTAATAATAAACATCTTAAGGTGGAAGCGCAAGGGTAGCCCGCGAAATTTAAATTTTCTCTAATTTATTGCAATTTGCAGGTCAGTGTCAAGTTGTATGTTGATGAAAATATGAATCGCGTCAGTAACACGTATGGAGTTACAGAATTATAATCATTCAAATCATCAATACAGCTCTCCAAGTTCATATAATCACATTCAATAGCTATTTCATGAAAAAGTCACTTTTTGAGATTATATGAACTTGGAGGGTTGTATTGATGATTGGAATGATTATAATTCTGTAACTCCATACGTGTTACTGGCGCGATTCATATTTTCATCAACATACAAGTTGACACTGACCTGCAAATTGCAATAAATGTAAGAAAATTTAAATTTCGCGGGCTACCCTTGCGCATGCACCTTAATTCACAACCTGCTGGGTCTTGGAGCTGCACAAGAGTTCCAAAACGAAAGTGAACACTGACCAAGGGTTTTTGAAATTTCTTTCCCCAAAGGAAGGAAATTTCGGATTGGAGATAAATATTTGTAAGAGAGTTCAAGGCCTTGTCAATATAGACATAAGTTTTAAATTTCGAGTGCTACATTGCTTAATAGAATCACCATAAAGTAGAGTTTGCCTAATTCTCTATTTAAGTAAGTACCATAAACATACCATACCTCCAGCTCCTGGAACGAAAATGATCAACGCGTCTAAATACGTCAATTGTTGCGGTTGGCGGCTGATACTTCACCAAACCCAAACCCAGCACTTGTCGTGCAGCTGTTCCAGTGTCTGTCAGTAACTCCACAGGCATACTATATCTATCCAACTAAATAAAGCAACGCTGTAGAAGTTAGGATCCTAAGGTGTTAGTACCTCCCCCGATGAGCACCTTCATTATCAGCTTTACTAATGATTAAATTACTAGCGTTCTCTAGTTTCTGCGCCTACCACCCTGGGATAAAGGTGTGAGTTTAATACCCACAGATGTGTATGTAATATAATTTTTGACTACAGTAGTATCTTTGCATCCGTTTTGTGTTTGGTCTGAGGAAATATGATCATGTTTCTCAGTTCCGCAAGGAACTCAAATGGCTCCCTATTCGTCTTCGCAGGAACACTCGGATATTATGTCTCCTATACAACATCCTTTAGAACCCTTCATATCCTAGCTACCTGCGCGATCGTTTTTCGTTTACCCGCCCTTCTGATGCTCTGTGTAGATCCCACCTCAGGCATCATCTTAATTTCCTATCCCATAAAACTGAATTCTATTCTAATTCCTGCTCTGTCCACGCAGTACGTTTGTGGAACTCTCTTCCGCCTAACATTAGAGATTCTAAAACTATATTTGTCTTCAAAAAGCAAGTCAAAGAACACTATCTCTCCTCTATACTGTAATATTCTGGATATTATTCATATTATAGGTATATATTTATTTTGTATATTATGTGTATATATTTGTGTGTATGTTTATATTATATAGGTATATTTTTGTTTTAAGTTTTAATTGAAATTTTCCTGTTCTGTCTTTTCTACACACTGTGTCTACATTTCTAATTCAACTTCCCTCTCGCAGGTCTGCTGGAAGAGATTTTTTATGAAATAAGCAGTACCTTTGTGCTCTTTAATCTTAATGTAATGTCCTATTAAGTATTTTGTGTGTACATAAATATATAAATAAATAGACACCTATAGGCTACGTAGAGTGCCTTGTGCTCGAAAGGAAGCCGGCAGGAATCGACTTCTTAGGTGCCTTCGGGCCTGGAGTTTATGTGCTCGAATATTTAAAAAGAGAAAATGTATCAATATTTGAGTTTTTTTTTTATAAATCTTTTCTGGGTATTTATGGGCTCTTATGTTGAATTGTTCCAAGGGAATAAACATTTCACGTAGATAGACAAAATACAGCTCTTCTAAGGACTGAATAAATATTCTAGGTTAGTGAAAATCAGATATTACAATTTTATTTTGTTGTAAGAATATCACTTCGGTTTTCTTAATATTACTCAGCCTCTGCGCGAAAAGTCTCTCTAAGTACAATATTGTGTAAAATTTAATAAAAAGCATTTAAAAATCACACATTTCCACTAAAAACTGCCAGACAGGTTAGAGAGCCACTTTTTTGAGAACAACCCTTCTATAGTTTCTAATTACAGCCCTTCTCATTCCAGGTCTCAGAGATTTCAACCCGATTAAAGTCAATTTAACACAGAATCCAATAACAGCAATCACAAAAATTGGCAAGCTCCCCATACAAGAGCTAAACCTCTCAAATTGTGAAATCCAATCATTTGAAGATGGCAGCTTCAATAACTTGGAAGAATTAATGATTTTGGATTTATCTGGAAATAAAATTTCTACTTCTGCTATTAGTAGAAAAGTGTTTATTGTAAGTATACACTTGTAATACACACGTCAGTTACATAAAGGGTGTAACAAGACCCTTAACGAAGCCGAAAGGCACTTGTTCTCCTCAGCATTACGATCATTTTTTTGTTCTAGACCATACCTGGGAATCTTCTAGTTACGGAGATATTGGGGGTCAAAGTTCCTATTTAATGCATCCACCAGCACAATGTTTTGCGTGGGATACATTGAGTCCTACCGTAAAACGTGATTTTTCACCCCAAAAGAAAAAGTCGTTTCCCAGAAATATTTTTTTTGTAAAGTTTCATAGTTTGATGTACAGAATGCTTGGTTGACGGCTTCTTAGGGTCTTGTTACACCCTGTATGTGTACAAGTTTTATGTATTAACGAGCTAGTCTAACCTTGTCGTTAACAAATCCGCCTAACCGTGTATTTAGAGGTATAAGGAAGAGGGTGTATAAAGTTCCTCATACTCCGTTGAAAAGGCAGGATCCTCCGACGAGACGGGTGTCGTGTCTGGTGGACTACGGTTCGACAGTTGTTGTCAGGATGTTGTTTAAATGGTGTAAATAGAACCTCAATGTAGCCGAAAGGCACTTGTTCTCCCGTCACGGCGTCATAGCGTTTTTTTTTTTGTTTTGGAACGTACCTGGGATTTTTTTAGTTACGGAGATATTGAATTAGTAGTACTAGTTTTTAAAGTTATGATTTAGTTTAGATGCCTCCATGACTCATTTACTATTTAATGCATCCATCAGAACAATGTTTTGAGTGGTTCACATTGATTTTTACCGTAAAACGTGATTTTTCACCCCAAAAAGAAGGTCGTTTCTCAGCAATAATTTTTGCGTTGGGTTAAATAGTTTGTTGTACAGAATGCTTGGTTGACGGCTTCATGAAGGGTTCGTTTACACCTCGTATAGGCACGGATTAGGATCGCTATTAGGGAATATGCATGTATTTTTTTTTTCACTTAAATCATTAATATGCAGTACTATCAACCCAAGAAAATAATTAAAAGTTAATTTCAACTACTGCTTGTCGCACAAAAAAATATTAAACTCCTGCAATTTTCTACGACAGTTCAAACGTCCATGACTATCGCGGCCATTCATGTCAGGACTTACCTCCATCTGCCTTGTTTAAATCTAATTTTTTGCCCATATTAGATTAGTTTTACTAAAATGTAAGTGCTTTATTTAAGCAAAAATTGCAATAACAATATTATAGTAAAATCTTAGTGAAACTTTAAGTACTTTTCAATTAAAAGTGTTTCTTTGACACATGGATTTAGACGTCATTACCGGAATCGTTGCGTTCTGTGTTTGCGTTCCGTATCACCAAAAACACGCTAAATAAAATATTAAATTGTAAAATAAATAAGTTGTATTAGAGAATTAAACAAGTGTACCACAATGTTTCTATGGTCCAATACCAGGCATTTTAAAGAAATAAAACAAGAGTTGTATTTCTTGCATATACCCTATTCTTGTAGCACGATGCAGGATTTTAGTTTGTTAATTTGCGTCATAGATGTCGCCAGCGTTCTTTTTGTCAATTCGATTATTTTCGCTACTAGCATTAAAATTAAGGCGTCTTCACACTCTGTCGTGGAATACAGTCATGGTGTAATACTATTTTATCTTCCTCACAGGGTCCCATTGGCGTACAAGGTCCAGGAGATTTTAGAAAGATGCAGTTCCTCAGCCTAGCCAACAACGACCTGCACACACTACCTCAAGATATCTTCCTGTTCATGCCAAGTCTACTTACCCTGGATCTTAGTGGAAACCCTCTGGCTTATATAGACCAGATCACCATGGGAGCTATCTCCGATTTGAAGAATTTAAGGGTAAGTAGCTTTTCTTATAGGCCTATAGCCCAATAACATCATTTAGCGAAAAGACATCCAAGGATGAGGCCTACCACATAGGAAGAACCGACAGCACCACAGCCATCCGCCCTGTGGTTCCCGTACTAAGCGGATTTCTGAGACCTTTACCAGGGCCTTTTTCATAAAACCGACAGACCACGCGTGACAGGGAATTCTATGCGAAAATTAGACTTAGAACTGGATATCAGACTTCCAGGCTTTTGACTACCATAACAACTAAAATAGAAATAATAGAACAACAGAATATAATTATTAAAGAATAACTCAAACTTAAGCAAAGGTGTGTTAATATCAAAAGTAAAGAATTTATTTCTGGAGAACGCGGATACGATGTCGGACTGATAGGCGGTGAGTACTAGACCGGAGTGGCCAGCTCCGGCTGGTCACTCTGGTTTGGAATTCATTGTCTGCTAAATGTTGGTGTCGCTCTGCCGTTGTCGAGAAATAAATTCACGAGACAGATGTAGCAGTCAGTTTTGTTTAATCGATTCTAAGTTAAGTTTATAATTGTAAGTTATGTATGATAAACGAGCGCTTTTCGCCATCAAACTGTAAAGTTTGACGAGTAAAAAAACTTAAAAAAAAAACTTGTTTTTGGAAGAGATTAAGCAAAAAAAATACTGTAAGTTGAAGATCGATGAAAGACCGCAGGTAACGACTGCTTAACGTGTGATCAGTTTTTAAATAACTAAAATATTTTGATTAATTCAGTTACTCTTCTTCCTCAGGAGCTGAGGCTAGGTAGCTGTGATCTAGACTCCTTGCCAGAGGGTCTCCTGCGAAGACACAGGAAGCTGCGTCGTTTGGACCTCAGCAACAACAGGTTCACTACCATCCCTGCTGTTTTAAGTGAAGCCCCCAACCTGATCTATTTGAATCTTGAAAAGAATTCTCTGCAGTCTTTGGAAGCGAATACGTAAGCCACATGACGTTAATTATTTAAACTATTTCATTGCAAAGGTCGTCATCTCCCCGCCCTTGTCGCATTCTACTTGAGGTCGGCGCAACACGTTCTTCTTCGTTCTTCCTCCATTCTCCCCTGTCAGACGTCACGGCATCATTTACTCCTTTCTCTTTCATATCAGTCTTCACACAATTCATCCTTCGTTTCTTTGGCCTTCCTCTCCCTCTCCATCCATCAACATTTCATTGCAAAGGTCAAGAAGAAATATTCAGAGCTTCAGTAATTGGAGGGGCACCAAAAGATGAAAAGGTCTTTGGTGATGTATGCCACCTGCCTATTTAACCTATTCACTCAAGGCTTGGCTCGTATGTATGTAGCTATCGGAAAGTACAATTACGACAGGGAGTTTCACAGATCTATGATTAGTACGATATTTTATAGTACAACTGAGGCACCATAAAGGGTGTAACAAGACACTTGGCGAAGTCGAAAGGCATTTGGCGATTTTTGGCGACCCGAATAGCGCAGCGGTAGTGAGGCTGCCTTACGTTCATAGGGTCCCGGGTTCGAATCCCGGTAGGAGCAAAATGTTTGTGTCATGAGCATGGACATTTGTTTCCGAGTCATGGATGTTTATTTGTATAATAAGTATGTATTTACAAACAAAAAGTATCTATGTAGTATTATCAACTATCTGGTGTCCACGACACAAGCCTCGTCGCTTAGTGTGGCACCTAGATGGCGCTGTGTGTAATGTCCAGCGATACTTATTAAGAAAAAAACAAAAAAAAAATTGTTCTCTCTGTCGTTGCGATTTTTGTTCTACACCATATCTGAGAACCGTCTAGTTAAGGAGATATTGTGGGACCAAGGTCCAACTTTTTCGCAAGTTTTTTTTTTCAAATACATTTTTTTTAATGTACGATTTTTATTGTAAACAACTCTACGACAGCCATACTATTCAATTCATCCATCAGCACAATGTTTTGAGTGCGTTACATTGAGTCCTACCGTAAAACGTGATTTTTCACCCCAAAAAAATCGTTTCCCAGCAATCATTTTTGCGTAAAGCTAGTTTGATGCACATACCTAATGCTTGGTTGACGGTTTCGTGAACGGTTCGGTTACACCCTGTACAGATATAGAGAATGGGATGTTGACTTGTGATTCCCACTCATTACAAATCGTAAAGGACAGCGCCCCGTGAACGGCTGCTTGGTTTATGGCTATTTTGAAAGTGTTGATTATTTTAATCTTTTACTCTGGACGCTCTTAATGTGCACGTCTTTCTACATCGTTCTCACATATATGTATAATCTCAACGTGAATGATGTAACCAAGATTTTGTAACAATATTTTGATTAAAAAGAGTGTCCATGGAGTTTCTTGCCCATTCTTCTCCATAGAGATCTACGCTTTGGAATGTGCAACTACAGTACTTTCACAAGTTATTATGCCTTGTGTCTGTGACTGTAGCTTCGCCTTTGTTTTTCTGACTTTCAAAAGTGCCTGCTTTTTTTTTTTTTATTTTTTTTTTTTACCGATGGGAAATCATCAAATAACCCCTCCCGCTCTGGGCTGAGCAGGAGGGAGTGTCAGACTTTTACTGACTAAAACCCATCCATGTTCCTTCCTTTGCCCTTTGTGTTCCAGGGCCGCGGTATCTCTTTCGAACAGTCCCGCAACCCTGGCAGGCGTCGGTCCTTACGGACCCCTCCCTGTTTGCTGACTCTCCTTGAGGCGCGCGTGGAACACGAACGCGCCGTCGACACGGCCTGTCGTCATAAGACGGACGGACGGCGAGCTAGCCCATAGCTCACCGTCCACAGGCCCGCGCCTACGGTGGCCGGGGGCCACCACGTGGCCCCCGACGCCCGGTGCGTCTCCCGCGGCGGCTGGGACGTGAGGTTCTCTCCCTCTCACGTTCCGCCACCTCCTTCGCTAGCATGACTGCTTCGCAGAAGGAGGTGACGGCGTCCCATTCCGTCTCGCTCCGGACCATGGATTGAACCAAGGCCGGAAGCGAGAGGTCGCCGCCGCCGATCGCCGCTACGAGGACACGGCGGTGCTCCGCCCACGCGGGGCAGATCTCCACCGTGTGCTCCACCGTGTCCTCCGGTCGATCCTCACAATGGTAGCACCCGGGCGTTTCCTCCCGCCCGATTCGGTGCAGGAACCTCCCGAAACAACCGTGTCCGGTGAGGACCTGCGTCAGGCGGAAGGTGAGGGCGCCGTGGCGCCTCTCTAGCCACTCCTCAAAGAGGGGACTTATCGCCACTATTGTGGCGTGCCCTGCACGGGGTTGCGATAGTCGCTCTCTCCATGTCGCCATGAGATCGCGCCGGAGGTCTGTCCGCTGAGCGACAATTTGCCGTGGCAGCGGAGTTACCCCCCGGCGTAGTGCCTCCACGCGCCATTCGTGTAGGCGCGCGAGGACTATCGCCTCCAGATCCCATGGCGGCAATCCGGCAAGGAGGCTCGCCGCCTCGCCGGAGATCGTGCGGTATCCCCGGACCAGCCTTACGGCTACCACCTTTTGGGGCGCGTTCAGGTAGTGGGCGGCTCGCCGCCTCAAGGAACGCGCCCACACCGGGGCCCCGTAAAGGGCCATGGACCGCACGACCCCCGCGTAGAGCCTCCGGCAGGAGGCGTTTGGACCCCCCAGGTTGGGCAGGAGCCGCTTGAAGGCAGCCCCGGCCCGTTCCAGTTTGGGGGCCAAACGTCGGAAGTGCTCCACGAAGTTCCACCGGCTGTCGAGGACGAGACCCAGGTACTTCAACGTCGGCTCGACGCCGATGGAAACCCCTCCTACCGTGAGCATGGATCCCGACGGTGGCGCATTCCGAGGCCCATGAAAGCACATGGCCTCGGACTTGTGCAATGCCACATCGAGACCCAATTGCCGGATCCTCTCCACGACCATCGCAACCCCGCGTGTCATTAGCTCGGCCGCCGCCTCGTACGACCTCCCCTGTGCCAGCACCAGCGTGTCGTCTGCGTAGCAAACTACGCTGACGCCGTCAGGGAGGTCGGCGCGCAGCACCCAGTCGTACCCGATGTTCCACAAGGGCGGCCCTAGAACCGATCCCTGTGGAACACCGCACGACATCTCTCGCCGGTTCCATTCTCCGCTGTGACCAGGGTAAATGACAGACCTGTCCGACAGGTAGTCCCCGACCACACGACGAAGGTAGGTCGGCACCCGGTGATACCGGAGTGCCTCCCTGATGCAGCTCCAGGGCATGGAGTTGAAGGCGTTGGCGATGTCGAGAGACACCGCCAAGACCACCCCACCCCGGGACACTGCATCCCCCGTCGTGAGGGCTCTCACGCGCATGATGGCGTCCACCGTCGAGCGCCCCCTGCGGAAACCAAACTGGTGTTCCGCAAGATCCGGCCCCATCTCCGCCAGGTGCCCGGCGAGGCGGTTGGCAATGACTCTTTCAAAGAGTTTGCCCACCTCGTCGAGCAACACGATGGGCCGGTATGCGGACGGAGAGTCCGCAGGGCGCCCCGGCTTCCGTATGAGGACCAGCTTCCCCGTCTTCCAACGAAGCGGGAACTGGCCTCTCTCCAAGCATGCGCTTAGGAGCCCCTCCAGTCGGGGCCCGAGAGCCTCCAAGGCCAGGACCCAGGCTTTGCCAGGTAAGCCATCGGGTCCCGGGGCGGCAGTTTTGGCCTTAAGCCTGCCTACCGCCACTCTCAGGTCTACCCCGGTCACTTCCGGAATGTCGTCATCGTCCTCTGGGTGGTCCGCTTCCAGCACCGCAAGCGGCGGAGCCATAGGCGGGGGAGTGTGCTCCCCTCGCGAAGGGAACAGAGCGCTCACCACGTCCTCCACGAGCTCAGGCCGGAGACTCTGCGTCAGCGGAGGGGCCCTGGTGCGGAGTTTATCCCGCACCATCTTATAAGGGCGCCCCCACGGATCTCTGTCGAGAGTCTCCAGCATCTCCTCGCGGGCCACATCCTTGGCCCGCAGGATAGCCTCTTGGAGGGCGGTCTTCGCCGCTCTGTATCCCTCATACAGCTCCGCCTCAATGGCCGCCGCATCCGGAGGGCGGATGCGGAGCCTGCGATGCCTGGCGTACAGGTGCCGCGCATCGACGCACGCCTCGCGCAGAGACGTCAGCTCTCGCGACCACCAGTACACCTGACGCCGGGCGCTTTCTGACCGAACCCGGGGCATAGCCACGTCACATATATCGGACATGGCCTCCTGGAACCAACCCGCCTCATTGTTGACGTCGGCAGGCCTGTCCGGTGATGTCACCCAGGCCTGCACGATCGAGGCTTCCAGGAGGAGCTCCCGGTCCAGCTGTTTCAGCGCCCAACGCGGACCACTCGGGGCCTGTAGGACCGGCGCGCTTGGGGTTTGGGCGGAGACGTCAAACCGGATATACCGGTGGTCGGAATAGGTCTCCACCCCCTCCATGACGCGCCAGTCAACGACACGCGGTGACAGAGCGGGGCTAGCGAACGAGATGTCCACCACCGACTGGCCCCGCATCCGCACACACGTGGGAACAGAACCCCTATTTAGGACGACCAGGCCTGCCTCCAGAGCCCAGTCCTCCACCATCCTTCCCCGCACGTCTGTGCAACGAGAACCCCAAGCCAAGTTCTTGGCATTGAAGTCCCCGAGCACAAGCACGGGGAGGGAATGGCTTCCGATGACGACACTCAACTCCCTGAGGGAGTTGTGGAACTCGGCGAGAGTATGGTTCGGGGAGAAGTAGACTCCCGCTACAACGATCTCCCCGAACCGTGCTGCTACGCACCCCCGACCCTTCCTGACACTTTCATGGGTCGGGGTACCGGCGGCGGCCGACGAAATTATGGACACTGAGCCGCTAAGGTCCTCCACCCAGTCGTCCCTGGGCGGGACAAAGTAGGGCTCAGAGACCACGGCGACATTGATCGACCACTGCACCATGCTCTGGAGCAACAGATCCTGAGCGCAGGCGCAGTGGTTGATGTTCGCCTGAAGGAGGCGTAATGGGGCCGTTATTGGCACTCCATCACGGTCTCCACTCGGGCCCCCTGCGAGGGCCCCGCTGCGGGAGGAGCAGCGACGGCGGTGGTGGCGGCAGCGGCGGCGACTCTGGCGGCGGCTGTGGCGGTGGCGACGGTGGGGGCGGTGGCTGAGGGCCTTCCTTTGCCCCTGGCTTTGGCGGGTGGAGCGCAGGCCTTGCTCCCTGCCCGGTGCTCAGCCGGCCCGCCAGTCGCCGCACATGAGACGCAGTGCGGCGTGGCGAAGCAGGCCGCGGCCTTGTGACCGGGCTGACCGCAGCGGAAGCAGAGCCCACTGCGGTCCACCTCCGAAGTGCATTTCACTGACACGTGGTGCCCCACATGGCAGCGGAAGCACCTCAGAGGTCTGGGCTCCAGCAGCTTCACCTGCGCAGACACCCATCCCACCAGGAGCCTTCGGCCCTCCACAATATTTTTCGCCGCCGTCACCGGGCAGCTTACCGTGATGGTTCGCATGCCCGATAGGTCCGGGCGTAAGGTGCCTGCCTTCACCTGCTCGGCAGGGCACCCACCAGTCCTAGTGACGGCGGCCACCACCTCCTCCTCGGTTACCGAGTCGTCCAGGCCCAGGATGCGCAGGTCTGCGCATCTGACGGGCCTGGACACTCGGGCCTCGTCCGCATCTAGGGACGCTCTGAGCTTTTCAGCTAGAGCGTCAGCGGACGAGCCACTGGTTTCACCGGGGATCTCCAGCACTCGAGCCCCTGTCGCGGTGACTTTAAGCCGGAGGCCCCCGGTGATTCCAAGCTCGCCGAGGTTCACCGAAGCCTTGGCCTTCGCAAGCACGTCGCGGTAGGATACGCCCCTCTTTTCCGCTTCCGGCTGCAGTGTGATCACTACAGCCGCGGTCTTCGGGGCGCGGAGCCTAGCCGCGACGCTTCGCGCCTTGTGCTGGCGTCTCCGCTCCTCATTGCGGGCCTTTTTGGCCGCCTTCCTCCCTTTTTTCCTCTCCCCGACCATCTGCCACCCGGCTTCGGCCACGGGAGGCTTAGGGGGCTGGGGAGCCGCCACCGAGGGGCAAGATGGCTGAACCGCCTTGCCCTTCTTCTTTCTGCGGGCCGCCGCCTTTTTAGCCGGCGCCGGATTTACCGGAGCCGTCTTTTCGGGGGCCGACACAGCCCTGCCGGAGGGCTGGCTGGACGGCCCAGGTCCAGAGGCGGCAGCCGCAGCAGCCGCATATGACAGTCTCGGGCTTGGGCCCGAGGCTGCCTTGTTTGCCGCCAGGGGGGGGCGCAGCACAATGCCCTCCAGGACGGAAAACCGAGCCTGGAAGGCAGCCAGTTCCTGCCGAATCAGGTTCAGGACCTGATTCTCCACCGGCACGGGCTGGCTTGGTCGCTGCTGGCCCTTTTGGGGCGCCTGGCGGGAGCCTGACTCACGCAGACTGCTCAGGTCTGCTCGGAGCTTCCCATTCTCCTCCTGGAGAAGCTTTGTGGCAGCCGTAAGGCGGGCGACCTCCGCCCGCAGTTTGGCCACTTCACTCGGCGGAGGCCCCGCGTAATTGGCCTCCGCTGCCGCCATGATGGAGGCGGAAGCCGCAGGTATGGCCCGTAGCTTAGAAGAAGGCAACTTCTTCATAGCTACGCCCCTTATAGCGGCCTCCACCTCCTTAGCAAACCTGGCCTTACGCTCCGCGTCGGAGCCGCCAGCTGCATCCGCCTCTTCGCAAGAGGAGCCCAGACGGGCTGCCCCGCGACCGGCCACCCCAACCAGGTGGCGCCCCTCCTCGGCAGACCGAACCGAATTCTCGGTCGCGGGGAGCCCTCTCCCCTTGCCTCGGATCCCCCCACGCTTACTAGTGGGGATTTTACGAGCCGAGGCCAGCTCCCCTCCCGAAGACGACCCTTGGTCGCCTTCCGGTCTGGACCGCTTGCGGAAGAACTTACTGTTCTCCGCAGCAGCAGCCCCAGTCCTCTCGCTGCGGGAGCTCACTGAGCCTCCCGCGCTCACACTGGATGCGGTGTCGGACTCCGACCCCGCATCCTTCCTCTCCCTATCTTTGCCTGTAACGGCCGTCGTTTGGGTGGTTTTTGGTTTATCCATACTGTTCCCACGAGTATGGGGGAAATAAAATGTCCATCTGGGCGTGCCCCCTGTACCCAGATAAGCCATTTGACATTTATAACCCGCTAGAGGGTCGGCTGGTACCCTGGCGGTGGAAAGCACTAGCGACTGATTGTTCAAAGAACGTTCCCGTCAGCCATACATCCCCTCGCGGTGCTCCGCCGCTTGGGATTCGGGGTAACTTTTTATAGAGGTTTTCTACCTCGCGGTCCGGGCGGTTAAGCCAAGACCCTCGGTCCCTATCGAAGTCGCGAGACGTGATCCACGGCACTTCGATGGTGGGATTACGATATCGACGGTGACAGAGGAGGACGCATCCTTCTCTGTCTGCTCGGAGGCAGGGTGAGTGCACACCGAGCCCGCCCTTACTCCTCTGCTATGCCCTCTGCTTATCAGAGGGTCACGCAGAGGAACGCACCTTTGGTCCATATTGGACCCCACCCATGTCAGAATAATTAGCCGCGGCAGTAACGCTCCCCGAGGGATAAGAGGAAATTCTCATTTCCCTTCATTCCCTGGAGAACAATACTGCCGCGCCCAGGGTGCACCGGCCCAGCAGCTGCTCTTCCCTGCAGACGTATCTAGAGGGACCAGCAGCCGCTAAGCACACGTGGAGGACTTCTGACATCGCACCCCAAAAGTGCCTGCTAAGGTCTAATTGAAATAAATGCTTTGAGTTTGAGTTTGGTGGTAATAAAAAAGAATAAATATTAAGAGCGAACAGGTGGGATAGAATACGGTGATATTTTCAATATTGAGAGTACGTAGCAACGATTTAAATCAACTGCTTTATTGCAACATACAATATTAATAATGAATTGTTATTCCTTTTCAGCGCCCTAAACAACTTGACCAAGTTACAAGAGCTAAACTTAAGCAGGCTGAGTAGGTTACAGAACATATCGGCTGGAGCCCTATCGGGTTTCGTAGATCTGGTGATCCTGCGTCTAAACTATAACCCAAGGTTGACCAACTTGGATCCAGACTTCTTGATGTGGAAGAATGAGGACGAAGAAGAGTTGTGGCCGGATTTGAAAGAGGTAAACTGGCAATTTAACGCGCAACTATAATCGCGATTATAATCTATCCAAAAATAATACGTTAAATTGTGAGCAGTATGTTACGGTTCACAATCTTTCGACAGTTAACAATCTCGCGAGATAGATTATCTAACGGTACCACTACCTCACTAGTCGAATATCCCTTCCCTTCATTCCTTAAAAAGCAGCGATAGCTTAGCAGTGTGACCGTCGGACTGCCAAGTCATAGGTCTCAAGTTCAGACCCAAGGCATGCACCTCTGATTTTTCGGAATCAAGCGCGTATTGTAAAATTATCAGTTGCTTCGGTGAAGGAAAAACATCGTGAGGAAACCAGCATGCCTGAGATTTCTCGACGGCATGTAAAGCCAAGTCAGAGACCCATGGGCGGCATAAAAACTCTGACACCAGGTTAGGCACTAACCACACGATAAAGAAGAAGAAGACCCAGCAGTGGGAACATCATACGCTGATTAAATAAATAAACGTAAAGAAGTAGACGTCTCGGTCCAGCAGTGAACGTCAATCAGACAAAATTATAATGATGATGATGTTTAAGAAATCTGCCATAGAACTCATGAACATATTTTTTTCCAGCTGTACTTGAACAACAATAACCTGTCCGTCATAGACTACGGCATCGTCGACGGTTGGAACGAGCTGGTCACCGGAGACTTCTCCAACAATCCTTTCAACTGCGACTGTAACAATCAATGGGTGGTGGATGTACTGGTCCCGGTGCTAGCCAACACTCCTGCTAATGCTTCTGTCAGTAATATGATGTAAGTATACCAGAGGGGATCCCTAGAAGGACATATCCTGAACTTTCATTAGTACCGGTGTTCGGGTATGACCAGAGATCGAAATGTGGTCGAAAGAAATTCTTGATTCAAAAACCACATAACATTACGCCTGAATCCACGTAGGTTTAGGCAGAGGTGTACCTAATAGAACACCCCACATTTCACCAGTAATTATGAATTGAGTCCCTTGTAGCGAGACCATTGCCATCAATGGGGCAAAAATCCAGACTCCGTGGCAGCTACTGAGAAATTTCTGCTGGAAACACCCAATAACGTGCCCGACCTGGGGATCGAACCCAGGACCTCTTGCTCAGCAGTCACGCCTGCGACGACTAGGCCAACGAGGCAAAAACAAATGCTTCGGCAACCCGGGGCTTCAACGAATGGATACTTAATAAATATTCTACATACCCGATAAAATACTCAAATTAACCAGTTTTTTTTTCTATTAGATGTAAGAAACCTGCAGACGTTCGAGGTCTGACATTCGTTCAGCTGAACAACGCGTCTAAGATCCTGGTGTGCCCGGAGTCCGAGAGTATCTCTGAGCTGCCGGTGTCCAATATGGCCATCATTCTGGGAATCATGATAGGTAAGCTTCTGCTTTCATTGGAATGAGCCGCTGTGGTTTGGTGGCAACGGCCCTGAATTATGGAGATGTGAGTCGTATAGAAAGACAAGCATTTTACTTCACCATCACTGGTCCTGGTACTGGCTGGTAATCTGGTGGTGGTGGTGATAGAATGTTGAACCAAAACAGCTGCTTTCCTAAATTAAAACTTTGAAGACAGGTAAAATTTACCAATCCGTACTGGGCAATGGATTTTAGCTGCTCGGTGATACGAATTTTTGACCGTTTTTGATTCTTGATATCTGATGGATGAGAAGCCAGTTTTTTCACGTTTTGAGGGCAGTGGTGCTGAAATCAATCACTAAAAGTCCCGTGCTTGCTTGGGTTTGAAACCACAACCTGCAACTTGTCTATTAAATAGTTAATTCTATCTTTGCTCATCGTGTTGTACTGGGGCTGCCGCTGCGGCTGCAGAGAACCTCAAACGGCGTAAATATAGTAACCTTTTTGGTAACTATATTTTCGAGCCGTTTAGGGTTGAAACTCTAGGACCGTGGGGTCCGAGTGCTCACAGCATTTTCAAGGGTATTTCAAAAAGCTTAGTTGACAGTTCCCGTGGCCCAAGGGCTGGCTTTTACCTTGGCCAAAGGGTTAGCGTTGCCATACAACGTGGCAACGCCGCCAGTCTCTTGGGTACCCCAGTTCACAGCGTTGAGGAGGAGTTTTTTTGACGCCATTTTTTAAGTTTGTTGTTAAGTTAGTTACTATAGATAATTAAATGTCTTTTTTTTTGGGGTGCAAAATCACATTTTAAGGGTAAGACTCAATGTAACGGACTTAAAACATTGTGCTGATGGATGGATTGATAGTATGCGGGTCGTGGAGGTGTTTAAAGTAAACATCTTACATTAAAAACAGGTACTTAAAAAAAACTTGTGAAAAAGTTGGAACTTTGACCCCCAATATCTCCGTAACTAGAAGATTACGTTAAGGGTCTTGTTACACCCTTTATAATATTTAGCTAATAATAAATATATTCTTTAATTAAGTTCTTGGCATTAAAACCTTATTGTACATTTTCAGGTATCGTGGTAACCTTCCCAATAGTACTAGTTCTAGTATTGCTATGGAGAAAAGGATTCTTCTCCAAGATGCAAAAGCGGAAGAACTACGATTCTGACGAAGAACGCGAAGATCTTTAGCATAGTATTTATAGCAAATAGTTTTGTAGGCTACTCCCTTAGTTCACCCTTTAGTTCACGTATCTACATGCAATACCAAGATAAAATCACAGACTCAGACGATGTTCTAATATAATATATGCGATCGTCCCGTACTCTGTCGATTGTCGAAACCATAATGCAAAGCTTTCGTCAGAGCCTATTTTTTATAGATTGTTAAAGGCCGAAGCATCCCGGTGTCAATATTTTTCATGAATGCAAAGTGAATGGCAAAAAGACAAGGGAGAATGAGGGCTATCGTTTTTGAGCTCACCAGATGGCGCCACTGTCGAGTAAGGTCATGTCTATAATTTTATTTTATCCACTTGACCGCCCTCCCGCGTGCTCCCGACGCACCTCCCGCGTCCCGCGCTCGTCTTGACATAGCCATAAACTTATTGTCCACGCCGATAAATCGGCATGAACTAATATCTCGTAAACTACTGCAGCTACATCAAAATAAAAACTAAGGATATAAACTATACAGAATCGGCATATGTGAAAACAAAATTACGACAAATAGTTTTAAGTACGTAAAAAAAAAGGACTCCAAAGTACCAATAACTTCATAAAAAGTTTTATTTATTACGTATAACAACTTATTGTAAACTCCAGATACATATTTACAATATTCTCCTTAAAATTAGCAAGCATGAAACATTTAAAAATCATTTTACCTCTAAGTACTAACAAATAAGATCCTAAGCTGCTACATAAAATCTTTACGTCATAATTAATCAGGAATGGCTCAATCTCGACCATAATCGTGAATATTTTTAAAAATCGTGATAAAAAAGCACGCAACGCACGAACACTATGAAATCTGACATTTCGGTGCCCTCGCGCTACACTAGCACCTCTAGCGGCGAATTCATACGCGATAGCCCCCGTTTCGATAGTAAATTGTCCTTCAAAGAGGTCCTTTAACCTCTTTGAAGGGCAATTTATTTCTTAAACTGTGCATGATAGATGAATGAATGATGGTGATACTGGATGAAGTCAGTACAGTGTTACATGGTTCTTTTGGCGCTTGAATGAATTTGTCAGGGGTCGCTGATAGAAAATCACATTGTGTTGAAAAAACGACAGCGGCATCAGCCCCGACGATGTCCACGTGCCATAACAACCATGCGGTACTGTATTTAGGTATTTAAGGATTGTTGCACGTAATATTCTGAAGTTTCTGCCTACCCCATACAGAGTTACATGGGTGAGTTTTTATATTTATAAATACTTTATCTTCGAGTAAAGTTACATAATGAAAGTGATGCCAATATCCATGCGGATTTGTCTGTCTTTTGCTGTTAGGTCCTCATATTGTAATTGTATAAAATTTTACAAATATGTAAAAAGAAACAAAATAAATTATAAGACAAAATTTGTATAATTTAATTCACAATATTGACATGATATTTTATTTTACTGTTTTCTCGTTAATTTTCTAGTCCTATAAATAATCAGCTTATACGTTCCTATCACTGGGAAACAGATCTCTCTATGAGAGGGAATGGGCTATAATCAACCACGCGGGCCAATTGCGGGTTGGTAGATGTCACGTGTCTCCGAATTATTGGGTCTAGGACATGCCGGTGTTCTCATTACGTTATCCCTCACGGTCTTGAGAGCAGTGATGATGAAATTTATTGCACAAAGTTATGCGAATCCTCTAGGTTCGAGCCCACAAACAAAACTTGTAAGCCAGGAATACCACTGGTTTGGTCCTCTCTTCCAGTAATTTCATTGTATTTATCTCCTACGTTTTGATGGTACATGATTTCTGACAAGCCGCTGATATTTTCATTGCCGGAGTTTTACCTAAAAAAAGGAAAAACTTAGTCACGGAACTTAGAAGGACGCGAGCAGAGCTAGCTCGACTAAAATAGAGTTGTTAACATGTTAATTTTTGAGAGCTTAAAGCGTCTGGCAGAAATTACTGCGTGTCTGGCAGTGTTGATTAATTATGTTTAACAATATTCCATACAACTTATACAAAAATGAACACTCCAACTTTAAGAAAAGTGAGTAATATTTTTAAATGACTTTAGCTCCTGGTATGGCCCAAGCTAGCCCATGCATACGGCCACATTTGACAGTTGACAGTACCTACATACTTGTACAAACACTGCTCGATGCCTTACATTTTGTTAGTCCTGGCAGTCCTGGGATCGTAAGAGAGTGTAAATGTATCACATCGGGGTTTAGCAAGAGTCAGACAAGACAAAGACGACACTAACGCAGATTTTTATCTAAAACTCGATGTGCCACGACTAAAGCAGTACTTACAATTTGTGACAATATTTCTTAAGAATTTTGGCGCTAAAAACCTTTTGATTTTGTCTCTAAAAATGGCCAACCTGAAAAAAACACAATTTAAATTGCTAATTGGTAATTTTCAACTTAAGCGCATTAGAGGGTTTTTGAAAATTCATCCCTGAAAGGGGGATAAATATGGCATGAGATTTGAGCATAAAGTTTAAATATGGCATGTTGTTATTTTATATTCCACCTTTTTAATATAACAGCACGCCTGGTAGGCCTGGGGATCAAGGAGAGGTATATCCAATTTCCAAAGAAAAACTCACAATTGCCAGTAATTGCCAGGCGAGCGTATTGTCATCAATCGGACACAAATCCTGATACCGGAAGGAAACTTCTAAAGAAAAGACCCAAAAACACTTTCCTCACCTAGGAATTGATCCCAAAACCTCAGCCTCAGCAGAATCGCTTGCGACCACTAGACCGCAACGTGTTTACCATTTATAATTATGTTAAAATAGTAATGGTGAGTACTCACTCGCTACTCGTTGGGCCAGCTAACTTCATGACCTGAGCTCTCATGCAGCGGTAGCTGTGCGAATGCTTGAAGTGTTTGCACCTGAAATAGTACAAGAATTTCACTAAGCAGTTTAATATCCTCCCGGCGGAATATCATCCACGGCGGCCAATCGATCAGCCAGGTGCACAGGAGTTACGTTACAGGTGTGCTCTCTGATCCTTTACTCTTATAGAGGGAGGGCCATAACTCACTACGACGGCCCATTGCGGGTTGATGGACGTCACATGTCGTGGAATGCTGGCTTCCAGGAAATTCCGAATCGTTTGAAAAAAAATGCTTCTACCGTTTTGAGAGGAGTGGTTGATGCAGTGATAGCCTCGAGTTCGAAGCCAAGACTGATGTTTCGGATTTATGAACTGATACTGCGAGTCTGCGTCTGCGTCGGAAAAGGCCTCTCCGCATGACTTCCAGTTGTTTCGATTCAGGGCTAATATGGCTAATTTTCATCTACGAAGTTTGCCGCGGATTCATATGCGTATTGTATAATTATCACTTGCTGCGGTGAAGGAAAGTATCATTAGGAAACCAGCATGCCTGAGAGATATTTCTCAACGGCATGTAAAGCCAAGTCAGAGGCCTATCAGGGGCATAAAAACCTCTGACACCAGGCACTAACCACACGGTAAAGAAAGAAGGAGGAGTGCTGATGAAATTAATCACACAATGTAAAGTGCCTGCTTGGGTTGGCCATAGCCTACAAGTGGTAATACGAGGACATATATCATTGGCCCACCTGCTCTGAATCTCATATAGATCTAATAGAAGCAAGTTTAGCTTCTCCAAAGTTTTGGCAGGGGTTTCTGGAGATCTTAAATATCGCGGGTCATATTAAGTTGCATGTAATTGGGGGTGAGTTCATTGCAAACTACTGGGCACAAATACAGACCACGGGCTGCACTTTTCGGACCAGGGGCTGATATTTAGAACCACAAGCTCAGCAGTCACATTTGCGACCAGTACACCAATGAGGCTGTCCATTTATGTGATTATTTGATGAAATATTATGCTTTGTCCCAACTTACCTAGCTCCATATGAGCAACAGCAAAAATTGGAGTCCCTGCAAAAATATCATAATATTTTAGTTCAACTGGCACGTGTGGCGTATTCATGACCAGCAGGGCTATTGCGTATCTCTGTTGACAGTTCATAGTGATCATCACTTCGCGAGTTTCGATATATAATGACAGTTCGGCACGGGTAGCGTCAGTTGAAACTAACAAGAAAATTCATTGTATTTCAAAACTCGCCAAGTGGTGATCACTATGAACTGTCAACAGATATACGCAATAGCCCCGCAGATGTATGAACGTGGACGAGGCGCAAGGAGTATTTAAGGATCGTAGCAGGTGGAGTTCTGTGGGTTATGCTTACCCCTATGGGAGAAGGCGTGAGTTTATGTAAGTATTTTGGATCATACTAGGTCAGATGTCTCAAGTGTCACGACACGTCCCCCCATTCCTTTTAACTTCTCGGTCACTGAAGCTACTTTCAGAATTCATAACATACTATCAGACCTGTTATTCGCGAAGGTTTCGACAGAGGTGTACCTTATAGTACACCCACATTTTGTCAGTTATGTTTAAGACCCCATATAAAATAGGGTCAGCCTATTGGCACAAATCCAGACTCCGTGGATGCTACTGAAAAATCCTGACGGAAAAACCCAGTACCACTTTGCCCGACCTGAGAATCGAACCCAGGACCTTATGCTCAGCAGTCACTTAACTAACAGAACCTGGCATTAAGTATGAAACACGAGGTTGAACAAAAATAACGGTTTGGGGAGCGCCTTCCCTGTCAATCAAGTGCGTCTCTCTCTAATGCTCATATTTACCCCCCACTACTGTTACCTACTGGATAAGTATTCTTCAGACCTTACCTTGAAACTTTAGCAGCCAAACTGACCCTGGCAACAAACAACAATAGTACGTTAACCTGAGTATTCGTCGGGTTTCTCCATTGCGACTTAGACGCTGTCCCCACCTATGCAACGTCACACGTGATCTGCCACGGAACGTCAACATTAAAAGTAATTGTATGGTAAAGAGCAGCGGTGGCCCTGTGGTGGTGGCCCCGACTTACAAGCAGTAAGTCATGGGTTCGAGCCCAGGCAATTTCATTACTTTGTGTAATTTATTTCATCACCACTCTCAAAACGGTGAAGGAAAACATCGTGAGGAAACTGGCATGTCCTAGAACCAAAAAATCGAAGACATTTAACATCTACCAACCCGCACTGGACCCGCCGCGTGGTGGATTATAGCCCATTCCCTCTCATAGAGAGGATGCCGTGTGTCCCAGCAGTGGGAACATTATAGGCTGATTATGCTACGTAATGATATATGGAACAGTGCCCATTTACGTGGAGTGGCATGACAAGACCTGACATAGTGACATGCCAACTACTACTTCAACATACTACTTTAAAATCACGTTACTGTTTCGATCTTTAGGTGAGATCAGCGCCATAAATCAAAGAAATTATCTGACAACATTGAAAACAAACAAAAAATGTAAAAGTCGTTCGTCCACTGCTTTGTAAAGATCTCGTACTGTATTTTTGGCAAGCTTTATCCGCGGTTTCGCCCGGTTTATGGTCGTAAATTGTCACACGGGATCGTTTAATTTTTCCATTAGTGAAAGACATTTCGGAATCGGTATAGGTGTTCCGAAGATTACCCCTTACGTCCACACTTACAAATTTTACCTCTTTATAATAATAGTAGCTATAGATTAATCGCTAGTTCTACTCCTTTCTCGCTAATCGCCGGCAGTGGAACAGTTGCCTAACCCGGACTAACAATTGAGGGAGGCAGTGGACGTCTTTCGGCAGAATGTTGATATAAAAGCTTACCATCCTAGCTTGTAAGGCCTGTTACTACGATTGATTGTGGAATATAATTTCTTGAGGCCACGGACTGAAAACAAGAGAATATTGAGTTTTTAGATGAATATTACAGGCTCATCATTTAACTGAGACGTGCTTGAAGAGGTCTTTCGCAGCACGCAGCCCAAAGCAAATAGTGGTAAGCCAGTGTCGCGAGTAGGGTTCAAGATATCGGTGGTCAAAGCTCCAAAGACAGGATCCTCACGATGCGAGCTATATCGAAGAGAACTGCCTTCTGAATCAGGCCCCTTTCCAACATCCAAGCGAGAGCCTCGAAAGATGTTCGTTGAAGCTTTGGTCTTTAGCTCATTAGCCGTAACGACTATCGGCACAAATATAGATTTCTTCTTTCTACACGTCGACAGTAAGTGAGCGAATGGCAGAGCTGGGTGGCACGTCACCACACCGCTCCCGCCCCGCGCTGTAGCTACTCCAGTTACCGTGTCAATTTAGCGTTAGGCCTGTAGTATCCAAGCCTAGAACGGTCTGCTCCTGCTTTCGTCATAGACGTATTAATACAATTTCATCTTCTTGCCCTTATTATCCCAATTAATTTATGGTAGGCGCACCATATCTTTTGTTTCCATACAACCCTAGATCAATCGTCAACTCAGTAGTCACTCCCTTTTGAGTCATATTATTATCTTTCACACAATTTGTCCTTCGTATCATGGGACTGCCCTGTTATTTTCATCCTCAAAATACAGGGTGGAATTTTTCAACGCCACCTCGAGGGAAAGTACTCGAAATACTGGAGATAGAACATTTTATTCAAAGGAAGCATTCCTTTATTTTAAAAAGAAATAAATCTGCATTCAAAGATTTTCGAAAATTCGCTTGCTACACTCGGGAATCGAACCGGCTAAATTCCAAAAAAATAACATCCTGTACGTTTATGGCATCAATAGATAGGGTCAATCTTGGATCAAATCTCTCTAAAAAACATGATAAATTAAATGAAAGGAAAACCATGAAATCTTAACAAATAAATTGAAATGAAATATAAATTGAAATCTTAACAAGTAAAGCACTTTTACTCAAAGGTCCTATACAATTACCTAGGTTAGTATTCATTAACAATTATCTTTGACGTCATTTATTTATTAAAATGTTGAAGAATTATTTAGATAAGAAGATTGAAATTTGCACAAACAGACACGTGCAAATTGCAATATTCTTTCTTCAATTTATTAATTATGTACTAACACAAGTAATCGGATGGACCTTTGAGTAAAAGTGCTTTTTCTTATCCCATTGACTTTACAAGTTTCGATTTCATGGTTTCCTTGTTTTTAGAGAGATTTGATCCATATGATTGACCCTATCGATTGATGTTATAAAAGTACAGGATGTTTGTTACTTTTTGGAATTTAGCCGGTTCGATTCCCGAGTGTGGCAAGCGAATTTTCGTAAATCTTTGAATACAGTTTTTTTTTTTTTTTTTAAATAAAGGAATGTTTCCTTTGAGTAAAATTTTCTATCTCCAGTATTTCGAGTACTTTCCCTACAGGTGGCGTTAAAAAATTCCAACCTGTATAAAGGTTTTACATAATGAGGATGGCAATTATGTTCTTCATTTCTCCACATCACATGTACTAACATAGAAAGATCGAAATAATCCTTTAGAAATATTACCTTGATGGTCTACAACTTCTTCATGTAAAAATCGCTTCAAATCACGGAAAATATGTCTGAAATAAATAAAAAACAATCTATACATATAATAAAACAGTAAAAAAACTGTGTCTGTACATTGAATATATTAAAAAAATAATTATTCAGGGGGGTTTGGAAACAGTAATAGAGCACGAATCCAAAAAAAAAATTCTGTCTGTTTGTCTGTATGTCTGTTTGTTTGTACACGCTAATCTTCGGAACTACTCGACGGATTTAAATGATTTTTTTTTTGTTGTAAAGGTATTAAATCTGGGCAACATATAGGCTATAATTTATCTTGGAAACTTGAACATCTGATGCAGCACCGGAACAGACCAGCTAAACTATAAGAGATACAAAAATGGTACCATAGCAAAAATTGTTCCACGTGATGAGCATTTTCTGCTAAGAGAATAAATTTGAAGATCTGGAACACCTGAAGTGGAACTCCAAGAGTCCAGCTACACTATAACATATATAGGAATGACGTCTTAGAAAGAATTGTTCAGCCTGATGAGCACTCTCTGTTGTCGTATAAAATTTGAAGACCTGGAACAGCTGATGTGGAACTCCAAGAGCCCAGCTACACTATAACATATATAGGAATGACGTCTTAGCAAGAGTTGTTCAGCCTGATGAGCACTCTCTGTTGACGTATAAAAATTGAAGATCTGGCACACGCGTAGTGGAGTACCTCCACGCGGTGAAGGCGATAACAGTTTAGGACTGATTTTCGATGAAAATTCGATGAATCATTGAAAATTTGACTCTACTGGCCAAAGCTCCCATTTATTATTTTATTTTATCAAATAAATAAGCCTTCGGGCTTATGTTATTTGAGTGTTTAATTTCCTTTTTCATTTATTTTCGTGATACGGTAGCCTACCCGGTAAGGTAACGCAGGGGAGCAGTCACTTAGATTTTAATTGATCAGGTATCAGAATTAAACTATAACTATGTCTAGAAAGAGGTCAAATCTTTCCCAAAGTTCCAAAGGAGCTAAAAGATTGAGGATCATAAGATCCCAAGAATCTACCGAAGAGCGTCAGGAGAGACTTGATGCTGTTCGAGAACATCAGGCTGCAACTCGCTCCGTAGAAACCTCTTCGGATCGCGAAGAACACTGGAGCACCATATCAGGTGATATGGAAATCAAAGCTATCACTGCATCAGATGTTCAAGTTTCCAAGATAAATTATAGCCTATATGCTGCCCAGCTTTAATACCTTTACAACAAAAAGACCCTTCACGAAGCGGTCAACCAAGCATTCTGTACATCAAACTAAGTCTTTACGCAGAGAGTGCTCATCAGGCTGAACAACTCTTGCTAAGACGTCATTCCTATATATGTTATAGTGTAGCTGGGCTCTTGGAGTTCCACTTCAGGTGTTCCAGATCTTCAAATTTATTCTCTTAGCAGAAAATGCTCATCACGTGGAACAATTTTTGCTATGGTACCATTTTTGTATCTCTTATAGTTTAGCTGGTCTGTTGCGGTGCTGCATCAGATGTTCAGTGAGGAAGTGAGGAAACTCGGTATGTAATGGGAGGTAACCCATCCACGGGCCAACCTAGGCCAACGCTTAACATAGTGGACAGTCGCGCATCATGTTCCACACTTATCTACAGAGACCTAGAAGCAGATGCGTAGATACGCTGAGAACTAATGTGCAATTATCTATCCGTGAACGTCTGCGACTCACGAGACAATGCATGATTTCTTCACTGGTCTCTAGAAACCTGGATGTAAATGCGTAAATACGCTGAGAACGCAGGTGTGCTTCGCGATCCGAAGAGGACGGAGCGAGCGAGCGGAGCGAGACAGAGGACGAACGGAGCGAGTTGCAGCCTGATGTTCTCGAACAGCATCAAGTCTCTCCTGACGCTCTTCGGTAGATTCTTGGGATCTTATGATCCTCAATCTTTTAGCACCTTTGGAATGTTGGGAAAGATTTGACCTCTTACTAGGCATAGTTATAGTTTAAATTTGAAGATACCTGATCAATTAAAATCTAAGTGACTGCTCCCCTGCGTTACCGGGTAGGCTACCGTGTCACGAAGATAAATGGAAAAGGAAATTAAACACTCAAATAACATAAGCCCGAAGTCATATTTATTTGACAGAATAACGGGAAGAAAAGGTATTTGTTGTGTAGGTATTAAGTCTGGGCAACATATAGGCTATAATTTATTTTGGAAATTGGAACACCTGATGCAGAACCGCAACAGAACAGCTAAAGTATAAGAGGTATAAAAATGGTGTCATAGCAAAAATTATTCCACGTGAAGAGCATTTTCTGCTGTGAGAATAAATTTGGAGATCTGGAACCCTGTTGTGGATCTCCAAAGCCCAGCGACACTATAACATATTAAGGAATGATGTCTTAGCAAAAGTTGTTTAGTCTGATGGGCATTTCCTGTGGACTTACGAAAATGAAAGATCTGGAACGTCTTCAATCGTCTCGCTCATCCAGTTGTTTTCCCGTCCCCGGGCCTCAGAATTCTTCATCAGACGTTTCAGATCTTCGATTTTCTTGACGACCCCGTTGTCGCTGGCAAAAGCAACAGGATCCGCGTACGAAGTCGCGGGCAGAAGCTAGTTACTTAATAAATGACCTCAAATACAATGACTTACAGCTTAAAAATAATGTATTTTATTATATGTCGAACTTGATTTGATTTGAAATTACCATGGAGTTTCTTACCGGCTCTCCTCCATAGAAACGACCAACCCGAACCGTGTACCTATCTTTTGAGGTTTCCTAAGTGCCCGTGCTATAAGCGCAGGCCATACCGCCAGCGAGCGAGCGAGCGAGCGAACCGGGCGAAGCTCTTTTCATACTTTGTTTTGGCTCTTTCGGGAGTTCGCGGTGTGAACCAAAGCACAGATATTATAATACTTCGACCAAAGTATGAAAAGAGGTGAAACGATGCATCGCCCGGCTCGCTAGCTGGCGGTGTGTCCTGAGCTTTAAGTTTATGATTGTGACGTAATAGTAGATTGTAGCATCGACCGCAAAGTGAGTTACTAATGCACGAGTGCATTAATTACTCACTTTAGCAAGGTGCGTAATCTACTTTTCTTTCAACTACCAATCTACCTACCGTGATAAAATATACCACAAAATAAAAACTCAAGTTAATGAAAACAAAGTATCTCGCGACTTTTGTGGCAAAAGGTTATTAACAATTTCATTTGCAGCTGTTTTTATACTTTCTGGAGTTGAATTCATATCAATATCGCTGTCTATTTACATTTTTTTTTTACTTTTCTTGCTAAATACGAAGTAACAAAGTTTTACAATTTATGGTACAAAATGCGCGCCATTTGTAATTTTTTTTTTTCACCAAGTCGATTTTATTTTGCCGATTTTTATTTTCAGCCAGTATATTTTTGATCTTGCATATTTTTTTTAGTAACCTTAATGGGAGACAGTAAATCTCTGTGGTAAATTAATATCTACATAAAAAAATAAAAAACAGTGCGTTAATAAAAAACTGTGCAACAATGACATTTCTGCACTGTTTTGGTTCTAAACAAAAAAGACGTCCTTTGTGATCGGTTTTGTAGTGATTAATGATAACATTACTACGTAGTTGAAAGAAAAATATTTTGGTATATTGTACAAATACTTAAAAAAAAATACCGTTTTTATTTGTGACCCACCTACAAGAACAATGTATATTATTCTATTCTTGATTTGATCTGACCATGATCGTAATTTCACTTGCACGTCATAAAACAATAAGGTCTAATTGTCTGTGTGACAGTAAGTTAGTTTCAATCCTACTTAGTGATGTTCCAACTGACTAGGAACTATTGTGGTAAGTGGTAAAGGAATAACGACGTCAGCTGTACTTAATTATAAGTTTTTTTTTTTTTAATAGCACTACTTACATGCTTCGTCCATTCTCAGTGCTCATCAATACACTGACAAGAGAACTTCGATCCAAAATATTTTTTTTAACTGAAACAAAATTGCAAGTTTTTTTTACACCTTGATTGTTCCGTTGGTTTCTTGAGTGCACACAATTGCGGGGATGGTCCCGGGTTCTATTCCTAGGTCAGGCAATTTGGCATAGGGTATATTCCATCAGGAACTCCCGTAGCAGCCCCGAAGACTGGATATGTGCCTGGTTGATGGCAATAGCTCGCTCTCTATCACATGGGACTTAAACATTACTGGTGAAATGTGAGTGTACCATAGGTACACCTCTGTCTAACGCATCGGGGATTACAGGCGTGAGGTTATGACTTACATAGTTTTATTGGCATTTTGAGTATGCTCCCGAGACGTCGATCCATAAAGCAGCTCCCAGCGCTACTAGAAACAAAACACACGTGTTGTGATAACTAAATATTTTATACACGATAAACAGGGTATCGATGCGCAAACAAACCAATAAAGTCAACTAAAAAAAGTTTTTGAAAAAACTAAAAAACCCGACTGAAAAAACTGAAAAGCAGAAAACAAGCACATTTTAAATTAAATAAAAGTTTGGAAGCAGGCGGGGCCCATTTTAATATAAAATTATGAAAATGGAACGGGGGGCCCATTCCATTTTCATAATTTTATCCTTTGCGTCGCGCAGTCGGGTAAAAATAGAATTTGGGGACAGCTGAATAAATGAGACCTATTCTCATGTGTGATAATGATAACAGTTCACTTGCGAAACTGGTTTAAATTAGCTTGCAAAACTTTAGAGCTACAAAGTTTCGGGTTGGGATCGGTATTGAATACTCACGACGTTTCTGATTCGTCAATGGTGCTGTAAGCGGAATCCGCCCAGTCTAAGTCTTCATCGGATTTATCTGAGAAATAAGGCAGTTGACTTTAGAAAATAAAACTTTAAAAAAATAAAACCGACTCCAAAAAAAGATGGTGAAAGACGGCGACACGACGTCGACAACGATGATGACGTGAACGGTGGAAGAAGTTGGTTTTATTGTTATCTTTAACTTTTTTGTGGTTTTGAAGTCGGTTTTAGATTCAGATTCAGATAACTTTATTTGCTCAAACATGAGTGTACATACAATTATAAAGAAAACATGCATGCAAGGTGTTGTTTAAGTAGATTTGTGCTAACATGTTTACCATGTCATGGTTTGCAAATTAAATACAATTAAAGGAATAATTATAATAACAACATTAAATAACATTGACCATGCTGTAAATAAAATAAAAATTGATTGATTAATAATGGATTCATATAAATAAATAGGAGTTACATAAAAATTAAATGTCAAATATTCAATTATCCAAAATAAAACAAAATATAACAATGTCAACGTAGGTCCAAAAATAATAATCATTCAATATTCAATACATCATTATTATTATTACATTATAATTTATTTTAGATTAAATTAATAAAAGAGCATTACAATATTATAGAAATGATTCACTTAAAAATTCATTTACATCATAATATGCTTTACAAGCTAAAAAGATTTTAATTTATTTTTAAATGCTACTTACTACTCTTAGCTCTTTCCAGCCATTGGGGAGCTTATTGAAAATAATGGGAGCCATACAAAAAACACTCCTGTGCATAAGTGCAGTCCGAGAACTACACACATCAAAAGTGTCTAGGGATCAAGCATTTTTATGTGGATTTCTTGAGATTGAGATGTGGCTTTGTAATAAATTTATGATTTTATAAATTTATATGGATCCTTTTTGGTGCATTTCATAATTTGAATCAGGAACTGTGAATCAAATTCGAGTAAAAGATGAAAATCAGCTGTCAATATTTTCCCTATAAAAACATACAACGCATTGAAGACATTATTAGTGCTACTGTTTCCCTACTACTGATTAAAACCAACGTTATTATGGAGCGGCGACGTCATTTAAGCAGGGAAGAAATGCTCAGAGCCGTGGGAATGATAGAAGCTGGTTCCCGGCAACGTACTGTGGCTTTAGCTCTGAATACAAGTCAGAGTGTTATCAGTCGACTTTGGACACGTTACCGAAGCACTGGTACCGTGGCTGAGCGCCATGGAGGACGGTATCGCTGCACCACACGGAGACAAGACCGATACATTCAAATCTTAACTCGAAGAGCTCCAACAATAACCGCCATGATGTTAGCCGTGAGGCTTCATCACTCTTCAGGGAACTTAATTAGCGACCAAACAGTCAGAAACCGCTTGCATGAAGTGAACCTTCATTCCCGAAGACCGCTACGGGTACCACCTATAGCAATGCACAATCGTAGGATACGATATCAATGGGCTCTTGAACACAGAAATTGGGCAGAAGAACAATGGCGTTTCGTGTGCTTATCTGATGAGTCTCGTTTTGGTATGAGACCGGATACAAGACGTATACGACACTGGAGAACCCCTGGACGCCAACAGCGATTAAAATCCTGCCAGGAAGTCCATCCTTATAGTGGTGGAACCATCATGGTATGGGCGGGTATTTGGATCGGCGGAAGAACTGAGTTGATTTGGATCAGAGGCAACCTCAACGCTCAAATTTATGCTGAGACGATTGTATCAGACGTCATCGTTCCTCTACAAGTGCAAATCGGTCCCTTATTTCAGTTAATGCATGATAATGCACGACCGCACACCGCAAGAGTTGTAAGACAGACTCTCGCCGCAGCTAACATCAATGTCCTGCCCTGGCCTGCTCAGTCGCCAGACTTGAATCCGATTGAGCATGCATGGGATATGCTACAGAGAAGAGCTCTGCCGAATATGGAGGGTATCCAGTCGCAAGAAGACCTTTTTTTGTTGTTGCAACGAACATGGGCGGCCATTCCACAGCGTGATTTGGATGAACTCATTTTGAGTATGCCAAACCGATGTTCTTGTGTTGTTAGTGTTCGCGGTAGAAACACGGATTATTAATTGTTTAAGTTACTCAATAAAATTTTAAAGAAAACTGTTATTTCAGTCTTTTTTTCGAACTTTTGTGTTAGTGGTTCAAATGTCAAAAATCCCTTTATTAGGAAAATGGCAAATTTCTTTATTAATGCAAAGGTGACTTGGTTTATCGTTACTGTGACAAACGAAAACACTTTATTTGATGAATCCTTAAAGAAAATTTTAATTAATATCAATCAGGAGAAAAGTTATTGCAAAAATATATGTTGATCCCTAGACACTTTTGATGTGTGTATGTTGACAGAGTTGACAGTTATCACGTCTATTTCTAGGAAACCGGTCCGCCATGCGAGGAAATAGCTTAGGATTTAATTTAACAAATATCGCGATTTCAAAAATATAAATTGATGGTAAAGTCAAAATGTTGTTTGTGGCTTATGAAAAACGGCTTGCAGCTATCAGTCATTTTTAATTGAAAAATGGATCTAAGGCACTTTTTTGGGCTTTAAATGCGATATCCCTGTCCGTAGATCGTCCCCAAAAAATAATGCCGTATCTGATAATGGACTCTGCTATGCCATAATAGGCGGTTAATAGGGCATCAGTCTTAAGGATCCGCGATTAGTTTATATATAGATTAGTTTATATAATGCAAATGCACTGTTACTAAATTTTTTGCTAATTACCTCTGTGTGAGCCTTCCAATTTAAATTACGATCAATAGTTAATCCTAAAAACTTATAGGAATTTAATTTTAATTTTAAAATGCATTATTACTGTTTTATTTAAGTTGATATTGAGGTTATTAATTTCTAACCAAAGGATCGCTTTGTTTAAGGTATTATTTATATCAGTTTCATAAATATGCCTATTATCACAAGGAATGGTTATCGTGCTGTCATCTGCAAAAAGTGTCATACTATGTTCTATACATTTAGGAAAATCGTTGATATACAGAGTAAATAGCGGAGGTCCTAATACATTTCCTTGCGGTTCGCTATAGTTGACGTTACGCTCCCCAGATGTAAAAATTACTTCACGTTTAGTGTTCGCATTAATCGTCGTTATTTCCGTTGTTTACTTCCTTTCTTTTAAATATGATTGTAAGAGCTTTTGAACGTTTCCTCTAACACCATACGCTTCGAGCTTTTGCAATAGAATATAATGCTGAACATAATCAAATGCCTGCGTCATATCGCAGTAAATTGCACAGATGGGTATATTCTTATCTATATTTAGCATGATTTTGTGAAGATGGTCGTACACCGCCATATTGATTGTTCTATTTTTTCTAAATCCATTTTGTTCATGACAAAGTATATCATTTTTATCTATACATGAGCTTAGTTCTCTAGAAATATATTTTTCAAATATTTTTGAGAAAATGGATATTAATGAAATTGGCCTGTAATTTTGCATCAGGTCTTTTTCTTGCTTCTTATGTAAGGGCTTTACTATAGATTTTTTCAAAGCACTTGGAAACATTCCCACACAAATACTCAGGTTCATTATATGACATAGTGGGCCACATACAATGTCAGCGACAGTTTTAATAATATTTGTACTAACACCATCATATCCTACACTCTTCGTGTTTTTGAGGGCTAAAATGATATTGTATATGTCTGTAGGCAAGCTGGGAGCCATAAACATCGAATCCTTTCTGTTCAGGATATGGTTAGTAACATTTGTCCCTGCTACGGTAATTGGTTTTATTTTGTCAATAAAAAAATCATTAAACCGGTTCGTAATTTGTTTAGAGTCTGATATTATTGTATTGTTGATCTGAATTTTATTAATGTTATTCTTTGGAGTATTTAGTTTATTTTCATTAATAATTTGCCATGTCGCTTTAGATTTATTATTAGACGTTTGTATTTTATAAGAATTCTGTGATTTTTTCGTCAAATAGATGACTTTATTAAAAGTATTACAATAATTCTTAAATGCACTTTTGTTTTATTGCGTGGGTTTCAATCGATACTGCCATAATAAATGGCGTTTCTTTGCACTACATTTTTTAATACCGCGCGATACCCACTTTGCTTCATAAATACTTTCACAGTTATTGGTATTTTAGGAAAGCATTGGTTATAAAGAAACAAAAACTATTATGTTTTGCAAAAAAGATTTTTAATTTTTCCATTTTTAGTTGTAACATATTATATCCTATAAAAATATTTGCTATGCATTTATTTTACATTGTTAACAATACATTTCATGGTAATAATTATTCCCAATTAAATGGAACTTAGCATACATAGCTGTCGAAATGTGTGTATTCTGTACACATCTGCGTATATCATCAGAGCATACAGGCATGATGTTACGTTATGATGTCGTATAAACAATAAACATCCAAGCGATTGCAGCAATCACGACAGATTAACCGTATAATCTATTAGAGTTCCGTTCCATACCTCCGAAGTCCATGATCAGATTATGACAATATTCCCATGGGACCAACTTGGGAGTATACTTTCAAACAAAAAAAAATAAAATAGAAATCGGTTCAGGCGTCGTCGAGTAATCGGTGAACATACATAAAAAAAAAGATTCCGACCAATTGAGAACCTCCTCTTTCTTTGAATTCATTCATCATCATCATCTCATCATCATCATTCATCATCATCATTCATCATCTCTTTTCATCTTCATTTTTCTTTTTATTATGATAAATTATTTTGACATTTATTTATTTATTATGAAACAATTGTGTTTAACCTGTTATTTAATCCCGTATAATTCAATAATTTTAATGTAATTCTGACTTTTCAATTATTTATGTGTTGTGTTTGTGTCTATTTTTTGTTTTATATGGGTCTCGGACCTGAATTAAATGATTTTATTTTATTTATTTTAATTCACTTAAAAAGCTTTTATATAGAAAACAAAACTACTTAATATGATTAAAAATGAGAGTTTTCTGATTGTTTGTTTGTTTGTCACACCGTCACACCTGAACGGGTTTCGACGAAATTTGGCTTAGATAGACCACGACCTGAGTTACTTTTTTGTTCCGGGGGATAATTTCTGACCTTGTCGAGGGTGAAAGAGATATATCTATCCATATCATGAGATACGGTAAATGTACTGAATGGTGGGAAGCTAAGGCGATGCGCGTTTGTTACTGCCAAACCAATATTGATCTAAAACAAATTAAAAATAAAATATTGTAGTTACAGAACTTAAAACACGCAGTCTTCGGGACTCCGCCATATTGGATTTAGAATGACGTCACTTAGCTAACCATGCATTGTCATCCAAACTAAACACGTATTTTTAGGTCAGGAATAAAACACGTAGAAACGACGTAATCACAAAATAACGGTTTATTATTTTACAACACTACACTATAACGGTTTAAATTAGTACACAACATAAAATCACGAGATAACTGTTCAATATTTCACTACAGCATAAAATTCCAGTTGTTACTTTGCTCAGTGTTCCACAGCGACTGCCTGTAATGGCGGGCGAAGCGATCTTATATGCAATTTGCCCCACCACTCGCAGTGGAGAACAGTTAGTCAAAAAGTGACCAACAAATTATGAAAACATAAATTTCTAATTATTTAGTATTACACGATTATTTACAAAACTTAATTAATAATCATTAACACATTTAAAGCTAATAGATTCACAAGTGCATAGCGTTCTTCATACATTCACCGACTAATATTTACTTATTTAATGGTTAATTATAATATTACCTAACAGCTCGGCCATCCTGTTTCAAGCGAGTCCCATCGCTTTAAATCAGTTTATTTAATTAAAACATTCAAAATCACAAATCATTATAAATTAATAGTTTAATAGTACAATATTTTGGTAACCTACTCCTTGTTTTGGACACACATCTGCTCGTCATCACTAGCGCAATCATTCTCATCAGATGAATCGGATTCCAAGTCTCTATTGAAATTCATCCAGGGCTGAATTTTATCGATTGCTACAATATTTTCATATTTTCTACCGTGTCTACGAGTCAGAGGTGTATCCTCAACTAGGAATCTATCATTAGGGAGTATTTTTATTATGCGATAGGGACCCTGATATTTGACAGTAAGCTTCTGTGACTTACCATCATGCGGGACTTGTCTTTCCACTCTTACCAAGTCACCCTCTTTATACTGAGTTGAAGGTTTTCTATGTTTATTATAATTAGAAGCGTCTCTTACCTGTTGCTCTCTTATCTTTTCACCTATGTTTTGTCTTAGTGCATCTAAGTCTTGCGCAGGAGTCCTATTGAGAGTTTCTTTTATAATTTCGTTTAACTTACCTTCTGTTCTACTAGTCACATTAAATCCGAATAACAATTCCGATGGGCTCTTCTGAGTTCTTTTATGTTTTGTTGTGTTAATACCTACCTGTATGTCGGAAATGTGATCATCCCATGACTTATCATCTCCACCGTGACTAGAGGTTGATAGAGCATCCAATATGGTTCTGTTGAACCTCTCCACTTGTCCATTCGCCCTGGGTGTAGCAACGGCATTTTGGACGTGTTTTATGCCATAGGACGTAATAAAGTCCTGAAAATGCTTGCTGGTAAAACTAGAGCCTTTGTCAGTAATGAGACGTGCTGGAACTCCAAAATAACTTACAAATTGCCTCATCACCCTTACTGAAGTTATAGATTTTGTATTTCTTACCGGATTTATACTAACGTATTTCGTAAATCCGTCTACAATTACCAGTAGATAACAATTTCCTGCCTTACTTTTTACGAATGGTCCTAGGTGATCTGCGTGGATGGTATGAAAGGGTGTACTGACCTTCTCAATAGGGTGTAATTCACCTTCTCGTTTCCCACCAGGAGCCTTGTGGTGAGCGCATTCCAGACAAGACGAAACATATTTTTTTACAAATCGGCGCATTTTACTGAACCAATAATGTTCTCTTATTCTATGTAATGTCTTCTCAAACCCGCAATGACCTACATCGTCATGATTCATCTTGAGGATTTGCCAGCGCACGCCTCTAGGTACCAGCCATTTCAAGTCTTCCCCAACAATGCGAAAAACCCTATCGTTTTTGAGCTTATAATTTTTATGCACGTCAATGGCCTCCTCAGCAGTCGGATCCAAAAGAATTTCCCTAATTCTCTTAACTTCACTATCAGCGGATTGCACAGTTGAGATCCAATTTTGGTTAGATTGCTGAATTGGTAAAACGTCCAAAATATGTGGTTCACTTACCGGGTTGTCCACTGGATTCCTGCTGAGAGCATCTGCGTGCGCCATTCGGGTCCCGGGACGATATTCTATAGTGCAGTCATACTCTTGAAGTACAACCCACCAACGTGCGATTCGAGGTATGAGGTCCCGCTTGACTAACGTTGACCTGAGTGCATTGCAGTCAGTCAGAATTCTGAACGATATGCCTACCAAATAAACTCTGAAACGATTTAATGAAGAGATTACTGCCAACGTTTCGAGCTCATAAGAATGCATCTTACGTTCGTCAACATTCGTTTTGCGACTGAAGTACGATACTGGCTGCAGTACGCCGTTCGCGTTTCGTTGAAGTAATATACCGGCCAAGCCATCCTTACAGGCGTCTGTATGCAACTCTGTTTCGGCTTTCGGGTCATATAACGCAAGTAGCGGGCGGCTTACAAGCAATTCTTTTACCTTAGTGAATGCTTCCTCTTGTTTGTTGCTCCAAGTCCACGCAGTGTTCTTTTTAAGCAGATCTGTCAAGGGTGCTGTAATTACAGCGTATCCTTTGATAAATCGTCTGAAAAACCCTGAAAGTCCCAGAAACTGCCGTACATCGTGCTGATTCTTAGGTGTCGGGAAATTGGAGACAGCATCAGTCTTTCTGCTACCCGGTCTGATACCACTAGCACTTACATCGAAACCTAAAAAGTCTATGGAGTCCAGGAAGAAATGACATTTACTAAGTTTTAAAGTTAACCCACCTTTTTTGAGTAACTGTAGTACCTCTTCCAGGCGTTGAAGTCCTTCTCTGAAATCCTTGGATGGAATGAGAATGTCATCCATGTATATAATCGCATATTTTATTTTGGCTTCCATTAATATTTTGTTAATGGTGCGTTGAAAAACCGATGGAGCATTAACTAGACCAAATGGCATGCGATTGTATTCATATTGCCCGTCAGGAGTCACAAAGGCAGTTTTAGGACGAGATTCTTCAGATACTGGGATCTGGTAATACCCAGAAGCTAGATCTAAGGATGTGAACAGGGCATTACCTGCAAGTAGATCCAGCTGGTCTTCTACTCTGGGTAGCGGGTAGTGATCCTTCTTGGTTTTTCTATTGAGCGCCCTGTAATCGACGCACAACCTCTTGTCACCTGTTTTCTTCTGAACCATGACGATCGGGCTTGCGTAAGGTGATGATGATTCTCTGATTATATCACTGTCCAACATCTCCTGTATCATGTTTCTTACCATTGTCCTTTCAGTAAATGACATGCGATACGGGCGGTAAACTACCGGCTCAGCATCATTGAGTTCGATAGTCATCTCAGTAACTGGTGTGTAACCCAAGTCATGCAATCCACTAGAAAAACAGCTACTGTACCTTGCAAGCAAACCTTGTAATTCCTGGGACTGGCCTTCACCTAAACGAGGATTACAGTTGACAGAGGTCCCCATTTCAGCATCACCGAACGTTACACTGAATGCATTTAGTGTATTACTCGATGAAACAGAATTTCTCTGTAAAGAACGAGTTAAAAGAGTACCTTTTGTGAGGTACGTGGGAGTCACTGACATATTATAGATCAAGACTGCTCCACTTCCATTCTTGATCTCGTACTGTCCGGGAAGTAAATAATGTTCCTGACCTTCGATACCTCGTAAAGTACCATTTATATAAATATCACAATCCACCTGAGCATGCGTACAGATTTTTATTGCTTTTAACGTATTGCCAGGGATTTCGGTATCAGTAAACACCACAATGTCTAATTTTTTTGGTGGTAGTCTTTGGAATCTGATTTCATCAGGAGTTTTAATAATTAAAATGTCAGGCCTTTCCGTAAAAGAATGACCTAACAAAACGGGAGTTACCAGCACATAATCCTCCACAACGTATAAATCGATTATTTCTTTCAGCCCTTGAACTTCGACGGAAGTCACAACGACCCCTAGCGGAATTATCAGGTTCCCACCTATTCCTCTGAGTACCGGCAAATTCGGGCGATTTATAATCTGAATATTTAGAGAATTAGTGACACTTACCTTAATAAGAGAACATTGACTTCCCAGATCGATGTGACACAAGGTTGTTTTTTCGTTCACCTTGATTTCCAACACGTACTTGTTTAAACCGGTATCCTCTGCTGTAACTTCTGAAACCTGTTTTTGTGTTTGGTCATTACCTGCTGGTGGTGCTGCTTTGTGTTTATCTGGTTGGTTTGTTGTCCTTTTATTCCTAAGACAGTTAGCAGTCTGATGACCAGACCGGTCACAATTAGTGCACTTCACAGGAGGTTTTTCACATTTAAAGCTTGGGTGACCAAGCTCGTTGCAGTTATAACATTTTATGTTAGTATTCATACCTGGTTTAGATGAGCCCGGTCGATTTGAGTTGCTGCCAAATCGTCGATCATTTGGTTTCCGCGTAGAGTCTTGAGTCTCTCTACTTGGACCACTTTTAACCGTCCTCAAATATTGAAGTACCTGTTCTGGTTCTTTGAACTGTGCTGCCTGAGCACCAACTTTCACCGCACGATCGTCTATTCCATACAATAGACAATCTACTGCTTGCCTGCCATATATTTTACACCTATTCAATAGGTTAACCTTCGCATAATAATAATTCTCCAGTGATTCACCATATTTTGCTTTTTTAGATAACATTTCCGTTAAAAGCTCCGCGTAATCTTCTCTACACGGGAAAGATTCGATCAGTTTCTTTTTCCATTCTGGCCACGTATGTAATATCGAAGTTAGACCCTGATACCACGTTTTTGCTACACCGGTTAACTTAGGCAGAGAGTAATGAATGATTTCTTTTTCTTCCCAGCCATAAATTTCGGCACATTCTTCAATTTTGGTCAACCAAGTTAATATGGTTTGTTCTTTAGACAAAGGGTCGAACTCCGGTATTACATTCGCGTTAAAAGACATTTTAGGTTTATCAGAACCCTTACATTTTTCTAAGATAGCTAAAAATTTATCCATTAATCTACTATCAGCTCCCTTTCTTTCCTTTGATCTCCTTGTTCTTTTTGGCGATGGTGACTCACCTCCCGATTCCGAAGACGTGGAGTAATAGCGCTTCCTCCTTCGCTGTGATGTCCGTTTTGAAAACTGCCTACCGCGACTTTCCCTCCTTTCGTTCCATTCTTCATTTTCCGTCTGATCCTGAATCCCTAGTACAATGCTTTGGTTTCCATCAGAAGTCGTGTGCTCATGCTCTTGCCTCGAGCGTTGTGCACTCCTTTCCAAGTTTAAATCGTATATAATCTGATTTTGGCCCATAACCTGAGGCGCTTCTTCCTGTGCATGTGCCAGTCCTTCCCCTCGACTGGTCACATCAAAAATATTTCCCAACCCTTCACCTCGGGGTTGGTCTCCAACAGGGCCCGTACCTCGGGTTTCCTCTCCGTTAGGCCCTTTACCTCGGGTTCCTTCCATATAAGACCCTTTACCTCGGGTTCCTTCCTTATAAGACCCTTTACCTCGGGTTCCTTCCTTATAAGACCCTTTACCTCGGGTTCCCTTTTTATAAGGCCCTTTACCTCGGGCATTTCCTTCATATCCATCCATCACAGAGATGATCTGAAACTTTAAAATAAGCTTAGTACCTGTCACGTGTTGCCTATGTCACACATAACGACGCTTATATTGTGGCGACTAATGGCTAATGACATCACCAGCCATGTCCTGACTCCATATAACGGAGCGAGCCCAGTTCCCAACCTGGGTGTTGGACCCAAGTCACCTCACTCAGCATTTGCGCCTCATACCACTTAGACCAGGCCCGTCTAACGAACGGGCCCTGGGCCAGTTAGCGACCCGCATAGGTCTTTCATCTGGCCCGCAAGCTATTTAAAACTTTATAAGACATCAATAAACTTTGCCCCAAAGTCAGTTATTCCCGCGCCATATTAGCCTACCGGCTCCACCTTACCTACCCGCGAATGCAAACATCATGCATCATCGCAGTCTAGTCCGTCGAAGTTTGTTTTAAGTTTAGAGGTGCATTTCTTTTGGCCCACTACATTACAAAAAGACTAAACTTGGCCCACCCTGAAACTATGTCGGACATCCCTGACTTAGACAAATAAGGTACTCTATATTTACCAAATAAAAAGCTACTAAGTAGGCACATTAGGTTAATTTTAACTCAAAACAGGGTTTGGAATATTTTGTATTAAGCATGGCCGACTTCTTTCTAATACAATTTCATTTTTAATTAATTTCATTTTATTATACAGAGTGTAAAAGTACCAATCACACAGCCGTTGATAAGCAATTATTATTACTGGCAATTAATTATTCTTGTTGCGAATATTCGCGGCTTTACCAAGTGCGTAACCCTATTATTATGCGCTACACACTAAACACCGTTCTTGTGCCTGCAAAAGCCCAGGGGCCATGGCAAGTATTTAAAATAACATTTTAAAACTGGTATTCATTATTATAAAAAAAATGGAAAAGTTGAAACTTTGACCTTCAATACCTACTACGAAAAAAAAACTATCTCTATACGTGATATTCGCTAAGTGTGCCTTAACACCCGGTATAATAGCTACCTACGCAGGTAGATAAACCAAATTTAAAAATGCAAATAGTTGATTGTTATCTCTCGATTATCTATTTTATCCTTCTTGAACTAAGCATATTTTAATCTAGATTCTCATAAATCATTAACTATTCTTTTACTAACCAGAAATGAAGATAATTATTTTAAAAAAAAATCCCCACGGTGTATCATGATTAGGGCTACATAAAATAGTGAAATTCAAATTCAACCGTAATTTTGGTGAAAAGAAAAAATAAAATCACACTCTTAGGTTACTCAAACCCAAAAAGAATTATGAATGCGTTTACTTACGTTTATCCGAGCCGTGAACGTGACAAGAAAATATGGAATTTTCTTGGAGATCCCACTTCTGACCTTTTAGGTCAGGAATAAAACACGTAGAAACGACGTAATCACAAAATAACGGTTTATTATTTTACAACACTACACTATAACGGTTTAAATTAGTACACAACATAAAATCACGAGATAACTGTTCAATATTTCACTACAGCATAAAATTCCAGTTGTTACTTTGCTCAGTGTTCCACAGCGACTGCCTGTAATGGCGGGCGAAGCGATCTTATATGCAATTTGCCCCACCACTCGCAGTGGAGAACAGTTAGTCAAAAAGTGACCAACAAATTATGAAAACATAAATTTCTAATTATTTAGTATTACACGATTATTTACAAAACTTAATTAATAATCATTAACACATTTAAAGCTAATAGATTCACAAGTGCATAGCGTTCTTCATACATTCACCGACTAATATTTACTTATTTAATGGTTAATTATAATATTACCTAACAGTATGCAAAATTTCAACTTAATCGGGAACCGAGAAGTTAGTCAAATTTAACTTCCAAGATTTTTTACATAGTTACAGGTGAAAGTAATAAAGCGTGTAAATAAATAACTTCCTTAAAAACAGAGACATGTGTCTCAGGCTTTTTTTATTTTCGGCTTTATTTTTCTGAACTCATTGTTGGTTTTTGTTTGGCTGGGCTGAAAAAGTTGGCAAAGGTCACTCACCTGATTTCAGATGAATTAGTGAAACAGTGTACGGTGTTTTTCCTTTAAAACGTGCGCTGGAAAAGAAAATAACGTCTGGGAAACTAATTATTAAGCATTATTGACATCCTGCGTCAATTTGTCGTGCTATAGCCATTTTATACAACTGTCAAAAAATGACAGTCTTGGTTTACATACAGGGTGTTTGGTAGAAGGACTAAAACATTTTTTGAGGGATTGGGGGCGTCATTTGCTAGCAAAGAACTGTTATTTGGACAAATAGGTCGACTATCGACCAAATGTTATAAACCTTAACGGAATATTATGATTTTGGAAGCATAAACATCATTTAAGACGAAATGTAGGTACTGTACTGACTATATTACGTGAAATAATATATCAATTACCGTAACCATACAAACGTGCAGGAGAAAACTAGGTTATGACTCCCCCTATATCTAAGAAAATGTCGTTCCGTCTACCAAACACCCTGTATAAACGGGCTATTTAAGTTGGTAGTCTTAATTTTCGTGACTTTATTAAAAAAACTGTGACAATTCGACGAGCGAGAAAGAATCGATCTTCCTTCTCGCTCTACTAATGGATGCTTCTGAGTGACAGAAAGGGATAGACTTACGCGGAGAAATTGAATTTCGAATCCGGGCGGACTGGTTCGGCAGCCCTTAATTGATTTCAAGTGTGGTATGTTGATGTTCGTACTGGGTGACGTCAGAAAATGCCACTGACGCCGCAATTTGCGGGCCCACCTACCGGGCCCAACTCTTTTAATATCAATATAACGTTTGTATATGATAAATGAATGAACGTTCCCACGGCTGGGACACAGCCTTGGCCTTCTCTCAGTGAAAGCGGGTGGGCCGTGCCCACTCGTGTGGTGCATTACGGCCCACATCAAGTTGTTAGGTATCATAATATGTCTTAGAGTTTTTAGTTCTGGGACATGTGGGCTTCTTCACGATGGTTGCAGTGGTGATGAAATAAATTACACGAAGCAATTTGCCTCCCTGGGTTTGAACCCTCAAGCTATGTGAGGCCCTGTCTAGGTAACCACTGGTCGTATCTTAAGCGCGAGGTGTAAACGTAAACGGACGATTATAAAATTAAAAATACTCGTTTCGTTTCATATAATTCGAAGCATTAACTTGATTTTAAGAATTTATTCATATCCACGGGTGATCATAATTATAAATAAAATAAATAAATAAATATCGCTGGACATTACATACAGCGCCATCTAGGTGCCACACTAAGCAACGAGGCTTGTGTCGTGGACACCAGATAGTTGATAATACTAAATAGATACTTTTTGTTTGTAAATACATACTTAATATACATATAAACATCCATGACTCGGAAACAAATGTCCATGCTCATCACACAAACATTTGCTCCTACCGGGATTTGAACCCGGGACCCTAAGAACGTAAGGCAGCCTCACTACCGCTGCGCTGTGCCATTAATTGTTATGGTTGACGTAAAAAAAAATAACCAACATGCTTTAAACTTGTATTACCGATTGAAAAATCGTCTTATATACAACGTGTTTTTTTTGATATCCCATAACTCTAGGGTATGATTGAGGCCATATCAAAGAATCAACACATATGAGTTATGTTCCAATCCTTCGTTATTTTTTTTTTTCATTTTCATACAAAATAATTCGGCAAAGTCAAGATTATTAATGTAAAACACCCTTACGTGAAATATGACAACGTCGCATTTTCTTAGCTTTAAATATGAATGATTGGTTTGAATAAAAATGAATTACTTACCTACATATTTTATTTTACTATTTATTTTACTACACTACTGCGAAGTTTGGCAACCTCGCAAAAGTAAAGATTCGTCATACTGGTGACAATTTTTGACCTAATTTAATTATGATTGATGATATCTCCGAAACGATGCATTTTTGGACCACCTATTCTAGGAGTTTTAGTATTATTTTTACCTACAGAATATAACCCTAGAGTTATGGGATATAAAAAAAAAACAGGTTGTATATAAGACACGTTTACACCGCGCGCTCGTATATTCTAGGTGCTCTAGGGCCTCAGTTTTGAATTATTTAAAATAGGCTTTATTTATTGGCAGTAACTTTCTCTACTCTAAACCGAGAATCCAATGACCATTTGTATTTTTTTGTTTTACGAAAATTAACAAAACGTTTTAAAAGAAGAAAATGTGAAAATCAACATAACAACAAAATTCAGTATTGCAGTAAAACTTATTAAATAAAGGGCAACTAAAATAAATGTAAACGAGCGAAAATACATTCAAATTAAAGTTGTTAAAATACTGAACATGGGCTACTGAAATACTAAGTGGGTGACAAACAGTCGGCGAATACAAATGATTAAAACGGCGACTTGCAAATACAAATTTGAGTTACTAGGTAGGTAGTTGTTTAGTACGATCAGTGGGATAATTTTAGAACTCGGATTAAAAACTAAAACAAGCTTAGCAACCACAAGATTGTAGATAAGGAGTAATCGACGTAGCCCTGCTGCGGGGCTCCTATTTCTGTTTGCAGGGTTTAAAGTAACCTAACACGAAGGGGATGCCGGGGTCTTCCGGCATCTCCTTCGAACCGAGTCGGGGTGCCACAAGTGCTGAGCTCGCTTCGCTCGCTCCTGCTTCCTATGTTCTCCTTGCCGCAATGACCGGATTAATAGTTACTTACTTGGTTTATTAGTCGCCCATTCAGTATAGTAGTCACCCATAAAATTTTTATTCGCCCGATTACTAATTTCCCTTTAATAAACTAGTCTAAGCTGGGATAATCTTATACGGGATGTTTTTTTTTAGGGTGACATTTCGTTAGTACGTTTATAATTAGCATCGTACCTCACTTTGAAAGTTTCATTAGTAGCAAGAAAAAAAGCCCCACTACTCCATACAATATGGTCATTGGCTTCTCAGTATGTGTCACGGTATACCTATATAATTTCAGATTTAGTGAACATTAGATAATAAAGGTCGAATAGTATAGTCCTGCATGGTTCTTTCGGCGCGTGGTAATAGTCAGAACGAACGCCATCATTTTGTTATATATCAAACAATGGCCCACGATCCATCTTGCACCGCATGCCCTGCCATAAGTGGAGCGGGGCCTGCAGACCGGCAGTTGGTGTGAGCGGAGTTCGCGTTGGTGAATTTTGAGCCAAACATTTGAAGACTGCCTCGTTAGTCTAGTGGTCGCAAGTGCGACTGCCGAGTATAGTATATAGTATAGTAGCTAGTAGTAGTTGACTAGAAGTTTTTTGCCATCGATACGCTACGAAGATCTTGTTTTTTTACTTCCATTTCAATAATGTAACAACAGCGGCTTCCTTTGATGTCATTCAAGAGCTAAAAGAGCCAAGCAGCACTATACTAGTTAGTCTAGGGATTTTTGTCAAAGTGGTGAAGCACTTCCGACGTCTTGAACACTTGGAAACTAGAACTTACTCAGACGTTACTGACGCGTTTACTGCTCCTTCAGAATTCTTGCGAAGCGCCATGTTAGCTATCTCTGTCGACATTCCGAGCTCTGGTTTGAGATCAGAACAATTTAAAGATTATACGCTACTCAAAAATATGGTATACTGTTCTGCACACTTCTGTGTGCAATCTATTCAGCGCGGACTGAGAAATGTTCAACGTCGGCCTCATGCGGTTATTTTTACTTGTGCATACAGTTTTAATAAATGAACGGTCACGAACCGCCAAGATGGTCGGATTGGTACAGTCAGCATCAGAAATGATAAATGATGTTTATTTTGCAAATAGGTTTTTTAAAAACACTTTTACACGTCTCATTTTTTTAACTAGATGGGGCCGGTGTTTCGTACCTGACTACTCTGAGAAGAAACAGCCGAAACAAACTCAGAGGTCATAGTCTCTTTTAAAGTCCAGACATCTTGGTTAACTTACATGAGGACTATGCAGATTAGTGTCTGAGGTGGTCTCTTGAAGAAAGAACCACACAGATTTGAGTGGACCTGTCCAGTCAGTGCAAGCATTTGTCAGTTATCGTGTAGCTCGACTTACAGACTAGAAGTAGATTAACACTACACAAAGTTTCAAAGCAGGTTTTTTAATATAAACTTGTTAGATATTAGGTACTCGTTACTAACAAGGTATTGAAGAATAGGGAATATTTTAAAGAATAATCTTCTAAAACATTAAAAATAATAGTTGAAGTCCTGTACCTACATCAAATGGGAATTATTTGGGGTTCCCCTAAATACATACCAAAAATAAATATTGATTTACATTTGGAAAAAATTACCTGCTATTCTCAGATCACAGCAGGTTGGCTGTAAAAAAAAACACGCGTATTACTGTATTGTGACAGAAAATAATTCATCTTGTAACTAAGTCGTCACCTACCTGCCCTTGTCATGGGTTTACTTGGGGTCGGCGCAATATGTTTCCTTCTTCCATTCTCCCCTGTCAGACTCAAACTCAAATCATTTATTTCAATTAGACCTTAGCAGGCACTTTTTTGGAATGTGCAACTACAGTACTTTCACTTGTGGAACTTGTGAAAGTACTGTAGTTGCACATTCCAAAGCGTAGATCTCTATGGAGAAGAATGGGCAAGAAACTCCATGGCCACTCTTTTCAATCAAAATATTGTTACAAGATCTTGGTTACGTCGTTCGTGTTGAGATTATACATATATGTGAGAACGATGTAGAAAGACGTGCACATTAAGAGCGTCCAGAGTAAAAGATTATAATTATCAACAATTTAAAAATAAAGTAGTTAAAATAAACCGTGGCAGCTAAGAGACGACCAGTCCCAACTGACAGCGCCCGTCCACGAACATGACGGATGGATCAGCCCCATTCTGCTCAACCTTATTGAAGGGAACTAAAAGTCACGGCATCATTTACTCCTTTCTCTTTCATATCAGTCTTCACACAATCCATCCATCTTTTCTTTTGCCTTCTTCTCCCTCTCCATCCATCAACATTCTTGTCCACCACTTTTAGTCACATGCGTTTCATCCCTCCTCATTACATGTCCGTACCAAGACAAACGACTTCCTTTCAATTGTTCTGTAACAGGCGCCACTTTCTAACTTCCTCTAATATTCTCATTCCTTACTTGATCCGTTCTTGCCACTCCACACATCCATCTCAACATTCTCATCTCATCTTGTAACTAGGTATCATAACATACCTAATCAGCCAATATCGTGCTCACAGCTGGGACGTGAACATATCTCATTGTGGGCCGCTATGGGCAGCATGCTGGTTCCCTCACGATGTTCTCCTTCACCATTTTGAGAGCAGTGGTGATGAAATAAATTACCTCCTTCTCCTAACTATGATGGGATCGAGTTCTAGTATAACCGAATGCAGCCCACAAGCGTACGTTTTTTCCCGAGGTTGAACAAAGTGTGGTCGAGACGATCCATCAGAATTAATGGCAATCTGCGCAGCCTTTTAACTAGGTTGGGGTCGGCTTCCAGGCTAACCAAGTAAGTGGCGAGAGTGCAGCTGCTTGAGTCGCGCCGCAACGTCAACTTTAAGGCATTCGCGGTGCGAATACCAACGTGTTATCTGCACCTCGTCTTGGAGGAGGACTTTTGGCCGCAGGGAGCGGTGTTCCGTCGCTTCCACAGGCAAGTGCCACTTAAACGCACAGTGGCATAGTGTACAAGTGAAGTTTTACTAACATAGTTTTAAGTTTCTTTTTACTCTGAATACCAGTGCTTTACGAGTCCGCGACTCTGACGTCCACAACCCAGTTAGTACTGGGTAATTCGATAACCCTTGGTAAGACTGGTTGTCAGACTTTCGGGCCACTGACTACGTGTAACGACTGTCAAAGATCTACAAATGACAGCCGGGACCACGTGCTTTCCGAGGCACAACGGAAGCTCGGTGTGTAATGGGTGGTCACCAATCCATGGACCAACCTAGGTAAGCGCGTCTCAAGCTAAATATCGACCCAAGCGGCTTTTAACATAACCCGTTTAATTTATTTATGCATAATATGTAAGTAGCTACTAACGACAGGTTCATATATGTTCCTCCTCCTACTTTGTCTTCTACGTTCACGTTGCTGAGCTACTGGAGCTACTGGAGCTGTTGGACTTACTGGAGCCTCTGGAGGTGGAGGTGTGCAGGGCTTTACGCTGAAAACAAACAAAATACCTCGTTATTTTAAAGGTCCATAGTTGTCACTGACAGCCGTGAGAACTGCTCTCATTTATTTATGTACTGAATGCCAAAGATTTTAGAGTATATTTTTTTGATAGTAGGATTTATTCGACTGGTTTGCCTTTAAAAGTGTTCTCATTATACTGGGCTGTGGCGGTAGGCTTGAAGTGAAACTCACGTGTGTTCCGGTTGTATGCTATTGATCTTTTTGAGTAACTCTTGCGTCACTTCTGTGGTCATTCCGGTTTCTGAAAGAGATAGCCATACTTAAATAGAGCTCTACTATTTATTTTTTACTGAAGACTGGAGGAGTCAAGAAAATATGCTCTCGGTGAGGGAGCACCTTCAAGTGCAAGGGCCTATAAATGCTAGATAGTATATAAGCTACAAAATACACGAATAAAACTCAAATTACCTGGTAAATCCTTTTTCTTGAGGCCCATAGTCTGGAAATAAAAGCAGTTCTAAAACAAAAACAATATTTAAGTAAAAACCAGGTTAGAAAAGCGAAAAGAACTGAACAGAACACTGGGGCTAATCCGAGAGTTAACAATCGCATACCTGTTGCTAGCTATTACATTTCCAGTCTATGCTGATCTTGCAATGTATAGGATTTCCGTACAATGCGAGGTCAGCTTATACTGGAAATGTGTAGCTTGATGTGAAGCCATGTGTACACACTTATGTCGAATGGAAAACTATCGCTGGACAAAGTTGATATCTGAATGGTAGCCAAAACGCAAAAAGCAAAAAGGAAGATTGGTTCACAACAGTCACCAGACGTGACACATGGAAGGGTGGAGGGCTTTTGCCCATAATAACTCCAGTGTGGGTACGCTGAGCATGAGATCCTGGGTTTGATTCCCAAAGCAAAATATTTTTTACATCAAGAATTTCTCAGTAGAACGGAGTCCGAACTTATGCCCGTTTGATGGCAATAGACTCGTCCTCTATTACACGGGACTTAACCCTATCAGTTGAAATGTGGGTTTACTATTAGCACAGATATAATAATACTATTAGGTTCGCAACAATGATAATAATATTATAAGTAAAAAGAAGTAGATATGGCACCAGCGTGCGCAAATTGTAGCAGACAAAGGAAGCTAATTGTCGTAATTTAAGTACTTCAAGCTCGATAGCTATCTCTTTCTGTATCATTCGTTCAGTATTGTCTATCGCAGTCGTAACAACACAACGGTATTTGAACGGCGCTCAGGGGCCTTAGTCTGCTATTGCAATAGTGTCAGAATGGTCTATCATTGATTTAATAAGGCCCCTAGCCCACGGCGTATTGAAGCGCGTTCGAAACTCGTTTGACGTGCGTACAAAGGGTAATTCGTCTGCGCGGGGCCTTATTAAATCAATGATAGACCATTCTGACACTATTGCAATAGCAGACTAAGGCCCCAGTATGAAAGTAGCGAATCTTTCTTTATAATAGTATCATTGGTTCGCAAGGTATGATTGAAGAAACCCGGAATACTTACTTCTACATGTTCATTTCTTGCGCCTTGAAACATATGACCGGACATCGCCGATTTGCTGGAAAAGAAAACGCCAATTTATAAAATGATATTAATGGGTGTTTGTATGCACTTTCCTATGAACACAAACAACTTTTACTGGAGCAAAGTCCGTGATAGCAATCAATGAACGCACTCAGAACTCAAGAAGAAGCTCAACGGCTCATCGAACATCATCATCTGCCGAGCGTTTTCCCAATTATGTTAGGGTCGGCTTCCAGTCTAACTGGATGAGCTGAATACTAGTATTTTACATGGAGCGACCTTATCTGACCTCCACAACCTAGTTAGTGCTGGGTAATACGATACCCCTTGGTAAGACTGGTTGTCACAATTTTGGGCCACTGACTACCTGTAACGACTTTCAAAGATCTATAGATGACAGCCGGGACCAACGGCTTAACGTGCTTACTGAAGCACGGAGGAAAATCGGTATGTAATGGGCGGTCACCCATTCACAGACCAACCTAGGCAAGCAGTACGGCTTAACCAGCCACGGCCAAACAGCCGCTCGGGTAGATCTTTAGATCGACATACAAAAGCCGTTTGAGTTGAACTTCAGGTTAAGCTGCGCTTGCCTAGGTTGTTCCGTGGATGGGTGACCACCCATTATATACCGAGTTTCCTCTGTGCCTCGGAAAGCACGATAAGCCGTTGGTCCCGGCTGTAATTAGTAGATCTTTGACAGTGGTTACAGGTAGTCAGTAGCCGTCGTCGTATTACGTAGGTAGTACTTACTGAGTTGTGGATCCGAGGTCAGGTAGGCAGTCGCTCCATGTAAAATTCTGGTATCTAGCTGTATTCTGTCAGACAGGAAGCCGACCCCGACATAGCTGGGAAATGGCTAGGCTCATGATGATGAAGTGTGGGTAGACTTCATAGGGTAAGGTACACAAACTTCCAGAAGAATAATTTTTTTACCCCTACCTGGGTTTCTTTTGTTTCTGCTCCTGCTGATCCTCAGAGTCTGTGTTGGAACCTACGAGTCTGGCTCGTTCGATGACCCCGTCTCGGTAATCATCGCACGTCCTTTCATCGCCTCTTACTCGTGCGCGTCCGCGTCTTGTGAGGGAAATAAAATGTCATTAACCTTTGGGTGTCTCATGAGTAGGGGGATATGCTAAAGGTAGTTTGTCTCGAAATCCGAACAATCAAGGGGAAGAACTGTTTTGGATCTCCCTACGAAATAAATCAGAAAAGAACAGCAGAGGAGCTGATATTTCCACTTTCTTAAATATCAAGCAGGAGATAGAACGGTGTTATATCAAAAGACTTCAGACCCAGGTTGGCTGAAGTAAGGAAAACTTGTTCAGGTGGAGATTCGTAGAAGACTCTGCCGTGGAATGGTAATAACGTGCCCAGCGTGTCATGTTGTCTGCTCTTTACAGGAACAGATGGATTTTGTTCAGAGTGCTAAATCCGTATCCACATTCGAGGCCGATTAAATTTCTATTGTCATTCACACACTAAGAAAAAGAATCTGCATACAGCGACGTTAACCAGATGAATGACGTGGATGAAACAAAAGGATTTTTTAAGGATTGTAGCAGGAGGCGTTCTGTAGTGTCTGTCTGTCCCCATGGGCGGAAGACGTGAGTTATTGTATGGATGTATGTCGACGACTACAACCAATAAGCACAAAGAACTGGCTCTTGTGGGGATTTCTATGTCCAGAGATGGCAGTTTTTCGGCTGAACGATGGTGATACCTGCGAGATCTGTGCCTGGTCCTCCTTCCTTTGCTGGAATGCATGGTCTTGGTCCTGCGAGCCGTGGAGCACCCCTGGAATATCCTCTGGGCGCAGCAGGAGCAAAATATCACCCCCTTGAACACTTCCGCGTTCGCGAGATTGGTTTCGCTGCAGACATCTAGAGCCAAGGACAGCGTCATTAGGAGAAAGAGGATCAAGTTCACTTAAGTTGTTTTTCCAAGTACGCTCTGCCTCTCTCCTGGGCTACATCCACTGTTTACGTAGTCCACGCGTCCTCCTTCCAGTTTCTATTCAGGACCTATCCGGTTCATCAGACTACCTCCTTCTACTTAAGCTATCAGTCTTTACGTGTCCCGGGTCGTAACTAGTAAACTGACTACTTCCAGACCAGACCAGTCACTTTTAAGGTCTTTATCTATATCTATTTACTGTTAAGTTGAACCCTAGAAAACATTTACGAACCGAAAAATTAAGGGTTAAGGCAAAGTACATATTAATTTTAAAGTTCGTTTTTGTGCTGCATGTGAGGTACCTACCAACCATTATTGTTTCAACATTTTTGCCAATTAAACTAATAATGTTTCCAACAATTGGTGTTGTTATATTAACTTGTAAATTACAATTTAATTCATACCGCTACCTCTATATTTTAAGAGTAATTTTAGTTTTTCGTACTGACCTGTATTTTTTGTCCGCGAGTGTATTAATCACCGCTGCTCACAAAACGGTGAATTAAAACATCGCATCGTGAGGAAACCAGCGTGTGGTATTGCCAAAAATTCGAATACATTTTGATATGTGCTAAACTGCCAATCCGCAGTTGCAGTTTGGACCCATCACCGACGTGGTGGAATACAGACTGCATTCCCATACAAAACATCTTTGTCCCAGTATCGAGAATAGTATAGACTAGCTCAGACTGGATGTGGAAACTGAGAGACCGGGTCCTATGGTGCAACTTGAGAGGCCAATGTCCAAAAGTGGTCTGCTATAAGCTAAGTTGACTATTAGCAGTAGTGAAGCAGCAGAGCAGTAGTGTAGCAGCGTGTAGTAGTCTGGTGCAGCAGTAGTAGTTGATTGGTAGCAGGGACCAATTAATCGGGTTTCAAGGTTAACCGGTTAGACCCATTAACCATTAAACACTGTTTTAAACTTTCAAGGTTTACATTTACACATAAACACAGACAAAAAAAGTACAGACAATCACGGAAGATATCCCGTAAGTGACAGTTTATCCATTAACCATTATACGGGCTAACCATTTAAATATTGCTCATTAACCAAAATGGAAGAGACTAAACACCGAGCACGGGCTAACTCCTACAAATGCAAAAATGAATTCTGCTTATAAAGACTGATTAATCATATAAAACAGGTTAATCTACTCTAGGGTGTTTCACCTAACCTTAAAAAAAAACTAGATACAATTCCTTATACGGGAAACCGTTTCAATCCCTGATTGGTAGTATACTTACAGCACTTGAGACACTGCTGGTGGTAGCTGAAACCATCGCGGGTCGTGATCTTATCCTCCCTGAAGATAGGGCTCTGACAGTGCTCACATATCTCGCAACTACAAGGTTACAGCATAATATTATCACTTATTTCTAAGTCAGCACATGTCACATCCACCGCAGACGAGGAGGCGACTAGCTGTCAACGGTTTTCTCGTTCAAAAGATAGAAGGTAAAAGAGATACATATTAGTTGATCGCAGACTGTTCACACCGGGCGAGTACCGTACTTGATCAGCGACACTGGTTTGCGGGCAGAATACTCGCCGAGACTCTTGCTTGGTACCTCTGCATTATTATCATCCACAGCCCGACTTCACCCACTGCTGGGTATAGGAATCTCTTTGCTTGTGCCAAGCTCCATGTCCTGTGAAAACCTCATCCAGGATATACCCACAATAGCAACAAAGTCGTCTACCCATCTCGCCGCCGGACGACCAACACTTCTCTTTACTATTGCGTACAAATGTACGCATACCAGCAACTAATCGCCCATCGCTTTCGCGCACTCGTTGCTCGCCAACTAGTTTAGTTGGTAGCTCTCCTTAATCGCCGGCGTTGGGACGGTGCCTCAATACGCCCGGTACAATTAATATCGTAAAAATAATTCAAAAGGCACTTACGCCATAGTTTTACAATTTTTTTGTTACAATTTTACATTTTTTGAATAGATATACTTATTAACAAAGAATTTTAAGTTTTGCACTTAAGATTTTGACATTGTATTGTTTCGTTGACAAAATGAAGGTAAAGAACCAAAAAATTCATAAACAGGTGGGGGATTTTGAAAGATAAATCTCCTAAAAAGAGTTTGTCTTCATTTTCTTGGGTGGACTATGATTATTGCATGTATATTAATAAAGAGCAGGCGAGGATCCAACCCTCAAAAAAGGTTGTGGGCACGGCTGCCTTAAAATGGGAAAGTGACAACGAAACAAAAAATCTTCGTGGAGTAGTTGAATGATGAATTTCACAAGAAGAAATTAATAATATGCAAGAGCAAGTGTAGCGAGCACGATATTTTTTGCACCCGCCTCTGATATGTTAGATTTTCAGAACATTCAGCAGAATTCTAAAATTTTAGCAACTCTCGGATCCTCCGATTTGTAACACTATTTATACAATTTCTTTAAGCGTTATTGAAATGTTTTTCCGATTTTGGCAAAAAAGTCTCAGAACCATGAATAGTATAAGAATACGAATATTTTTTCACCCGCCTCGGATATGTTAGATTTTACTTTGTCGACCTTGGCATAACAGTTTCAGAATGGTTAAGTAATTTGAGCTCCAGAATGCAAGAGCGAGCGAAACGAGCGCGAAACACTTAGCAATCCTTCTCGGATTTGTATAGATTTTTATTTTTACCATTCATACAGGTAATATTGTCGACATAATTACGCATAAAAGTTTCTGAACAATTAGGAGACTTTAGGATGCGAGAGTAGCGAGCTCGAAAAACTAAGCAGCCCACTTCGGATAGGTTAGGTTTTCTTTTGACCACTAAGCAATACAAATAAGTGTTGAATATGAGGCGGCAGGCTAGAAAATACAGAGTGCTTTTATCAACAAGTTAAGGCAGTTCTCGCCGCGCCGCTCGGGGGTAGCCTTCTTCGCCTAAGGGTAAATAAATACGACACTGCTTGTATATACAGTGTATAGGTTCATGCAGGTGGCGAGGCATGCCGTGGGGCGAACACTAATTTATTTATAAACCTGTAGCCTGTTTCATCACGAAAATTACAAAAGTGTGTTTGTTTGAATGCTTAACACACATTTAAATTCTAAATAAATGTGTGATGTGCATTTTTAACCGATTTTGGAGCACCGTTAAAAAAATATATTTGTCACTCCATGAAAATGATCTCCGCGGTGGTGGCCACACTGACCGGGCGAGTCACGTAAGAAAATTTGAATACCAGCAGCAGGCAGGGTAGACAAGGGCTATAAAAAAAATATATTAAGGCCTTGTGTAGAACATCAGAGTATGTGAGCATGCTCATCGTGCCTACAACGCCCGGTGGATTCACGCCTATAAAGAAAAAGTACACAAGAAGTTGGCGCAGATTCGTCTCAGAATTAAGTTGTTGTAGTTTTTCTTGTTATCTCTCATAACTCTTTTTTAGATTTTGTTTTATGTATTATTTCTTTATTCATATTTTTACAAACTAATTACATTTTTAAATATTACTTAGAAAAAACAATATAAAAAACATTTAAAAATAAGAAAAATTGTTGCCCGCCGGTATCGGGAACAGAGTCCAAGCTACCGGTGGTCAGGGCTCCAGAGAGAGGAACCTCCTAACAATACGAGCCGTGTCCAGGAGTACTGTGCTTTCTGAATCAAGCCCTTGATCCAGCTGCCTAACGACAGCCTCCTCAGGTATTCATCGATGCTCTTAGCAATTAAGCCATGGGCTGATACGACTATCGGCACAATGATCGCTGAGTCCACTTTCCACATGTCGACAACCTCGCGAGCCAAGTCAAGATATTTTATTTGCTTATCTTTCTCGGCTTTCACGAGGTTCTCATCATGCGGGACCATTATGTCAACAATCATTGCGCGCCGCTCTGATCGATCCACCACCACTATATCAGGCTTGTTGGCTAAAATAGTCCTGTCAGTGATGATGGATTGATCCCAGTACAATGTGATATTGCCATTTTCGAGAACTGGGTCGGGCACATACCTATAGTACGGCTCTTCCGATTCCACAAGTCTGTATTTTAGAGCAAGTTGCTGATGGATAATCCTGGCTACAAGGTGGTGTCGATGTAAGTACTCTCCGTTAGCCAAACGAGAACACCCAGAGATAATGTGACGGATTGATTCACCTGGACGGTGGCATGCTCGACATATGTCAACCGTGCCGTCCTTCACAATAAATCTCCGGTAGTTATTCGTCATCATAACTTCATCCATAATTGCACAGACAAAACCTTCGGTTTCTCCGAAGAGGTCCCCGGAACGTAGCCAGGATACGGACGCTGACAGGTCTACATCGGGCCCGTGCAGGGCCCGGAAATAGCGTCCGGAAAGCTCCTTACTCTGCCATACCTCCCTGCGGTCGTTAGTGTTAAGCACTACAGGTTTGCACCAGTTCTCTTTAGCCAAGGAGAGCGGGGTGAGGCCCTTGTCCACCGCGACTACATCTCGATGCATCACCACGTCGGCTTCTAGGAAATATTCCCTGAGACTGCATATCTCGCGATTGTGGAGAGTCTTAGCGTTTAAAAAGCCTCGACCCCCACACTTCCGCGGGATATACAGTCTCATAACCGAAGAACGTGGGTGATGCATTCGATATGCCGTCAACAATGTACGGACCTTCCTATCCAGGGCGTCTAGTTCTGTTTGAGTCCATTTCAGTATGCCGAATTAAGAGTACATCAAAACCGGCATGACCCAACCGTTGAAGGCACGTACCTTATTTCCGCCTGCTAAAAGACTATTCAATACTTTTTTCAGACCGAAAAAGAAGCGTTCCTTCAACGATTGCTTCATGTCAGCAACATTGATGCCCAGCGCTTCCGACATACCCATACGGTTTCGGTTGCTGAGAGCGATCTAAGATTTATGGAATCCGAGAGCTGGGTTCCCACAGATTCCACAATCTCCCCTCGTTTTACATGCATGACCGCACATTTGTCCACACCAAATTCCATCCTGATGGCGCTACTGAAAGTTTCAAATCGTTGGGGGCAAAAAGTTTCAGGTCATCCATGTAAAGGAGGTGAGATACAACTTGATCACCTCTCCTCAACCCATAGCCTAGACCTGAATCCTCCAGCAGCGTGCTAAGAGGATTCAAGGCTAAGCAGAACCAAAGTGGACTCAAACTGTCGCCCTGAAATATACCTCGCTCTATCCTTATCGGCTCGCTATTCCTCTGGATTTGCCGACATCCTGGATAGCGAAGGACTGTCCTCCATTGTCCCATACACGACATCAGGAAGGTGCGCAGAGTTGCATCTACTTTATTCAACTCTAGCACCCTCATGAGCCATGTATGTGGCAATGAGTCATAGGCCTTCTTATAATCTATCCAACATGTCGACAGATCCCTTCGGGAACGGCGAACCTGTTGGCTAATGGCCATATCAATGAGGAGTAGCTCCTTAGTACCGCGGGGCCCGTTCCTACATCCATTTTGAGAAGCGGACATGATAGAATTATCACCAATGTGTTTGTTAATTTTAGCTCTCAAAATGGATGTAAGAACATTATAGACTGTCGGAAGACAGGTAATCGGTCTATAATTTTTAGGCTCCGCAGTACTACCCGATTTATGGAGCAGGTGGGTTATACCTGTTGTCAGGAACTCGGGCAGCGACCCTGACTCTAAGGCTGACTGGAACAGGGTTGCCAGGTGAGCGTGCGACCTTGTGAACCATTTAATCCAGAAGTTGTGCAGCCCATCCGGCCCTGGAGATTTCCAGTTAGGCAACGGACGGACTGCACGAACTACGTCTTGGGGGCAGATGGTGATTGTCCCCATTTCTTGTACTGGATCGCAATTATTTATTCTTATATTTTAATTATAAATATTTTCTAATTTATTTTCGGTTATTGCACCTACTGTGTATATCTCTGCGTCACCCTAAGGTAGACTGGTAGAAAATGCCCAAGGCATTAAGTCCGCCTATGTACAGTGTTTATTTGTGCATAAAGTTTTAATAAATAAATACAGAACTCGATTACGGTTAACGCACAGATAAGCCAAGTGGGTCGAAAATGGCCTCTTTTGCAGGGTCATAACAGTACCGAATCGTAGTTAAAATTCTTAAAAAGTTCACAGACGCAGTTAAAATTATGAATTCTCTTTGTGACCATTTTACGAATTGTAACGTTATTCATATTATAGTCCCCAGGACAGGGTCAGAATCACCTCGACTCGTCGGTTGGTCGTCAAACAGGCCCTGCAGTCTCGACATAAATAGCGATCGCAAAACAGCCGAATTACAAAATTGAACAACCGATGCGGATTTAAGGTGGACGCGAACCGGACCACCGCGTGTCGGCTTCCACTTTTAATCCGCATCGTTATGACTTTGCGACCGAAGTCGGTTGTTTTGCGATCGCTATCTATGTCGACAGTCAAGACTACAGGGCCAGGCGTCCACCAAATGGAAGCATACGGCTAGTTATGATACCAACCACCCCATTTAAGGTAACGCCATAAACTTCTTGACTACTGGGGCCTTAGTCTGCTATTGCAATAGTGTCAGAATGGTCTATAATTGATTTAATAAGGCCCCTATAGCCCACGGCGTATTGAAGCGCGTTCGAAACTCGTTTGACGTGCGTACAAAGGGTAATTCGTCTGCGCGGGGCCTTATTAAATCAATGATAGACCATTCTGACACTATTGCAATAGCAGACTAAGGCCCCTGATTGATAGATAATCCTAAACCGAGGTGATGCCGTAACGATGCTTAACCTTTGAACGCTGGCAGAGCATAAAAGCAAGCTTCCACGCCAAGCCACAATTTTACCTAGCATTTTGTCACATATTTGTATCGTTTAGCGTACAGGACTACACGGCACGCGCTTGCTTGTCACGAATATGTGACCATGGCGTTCAAAAGATTAAACAGCGTGTACCAGAAAGGTGTGGTCATTATTTAAGGCTACCACGAAACTGAACATCTATATGTATACCGCGTGTATCAGAAAGGGCATAGTCATATGGAAGAGTGTGGGACGGACCATCAAACTGAACCACTTTCTCTATGGAGCCACCATCGTATTCACACAAAAATAATCAACTGCCGCATACAAAATTTCATGCCTACTCGATCCAAATCTATAGGACAGCTGATTATGTTTTTGTGATTATGATTACGATGGTAGTCCCTTATAGAAAGTTGTTCAGTTTGATGGTCCACTCTCTTTCATTATGACTATACCCTTTCGGTTACACACTGTATAAGGTGTCTCGTACAATATGTATGTCCTAATCTAATACATACGCGAACCAAATGTTTGGGATAGCTGATAATTCATCGCAATTATTATTATTAATGTTGGTCCCGTACTGAATGTGGTTCAGTTAATGGTCTGGAGCACACTCTAAAATATATTTATAATTATGCGTACACGTACGAACCATGAAAAAAAAGTGACTAATTAAAAACAAAATCTGTTTCCTACAGTATAAAATTCCATGCAACCGAATGGATGAGGCGATGCTGATCCTGTGCAACAGTGACTATAAGCGAGAGAGAAAGCTTGCATTCGCTAAGCTTTTGTAAGCTTGCTTCGTTAGCTTTCTTTGTCGAGGTGCCGTACCTCAACATACAACAACAACAACAACCATTTATTTTCAGGCTACAAACAACAACAACAACACAGAAAACAACAACAAAAAACAACAGCAACAACAACAACATAGAAATACAACATAAAAGATCAAAACAAAAGTACACAAATCTTGTTGTTTAGCGCTTGGTGACGCTTGTATAGCTATGAAGATTGTTATTTCTATAAATCACGATCAACTTTAAAGATGTACTGTATCTCTTTTACTGACTTGGAATTTTTCATAAGCACGTCAGTAGTCGTTTTCTTGTCGGCGGAGGTGGGACAGGGGATAGCAATTTAAATTTTGCCAGAAGAAAATGAAAAGCATTTTATTTTCCACAATTTTAATAATGATATAACGACACAAATAAATATATGCTTCATATAATATAGAACCTTGTTCCAGCACCATAACGTTTAAATTCGAAGTGAGAGCGGTGACATAATACAAGGTGACAATATTTAAACTTTAAAAAATACTAAATTATTATTATCATAGTATACACAGTACATACGTTTAGAACATATTCGTTTTTTATTTAAATAATAACACCGCTCGCTTTTTAGCTTTTATATAAAATAATTAATAAAATACAAAATAATGTAATAAGTATCTTGAAACCTAGAATAAGATATAACATGATTCCTGTTTCATGAATTTTGTCAATTGTGAAAAACAAACAGCAACTAGGTTCTTTTGGCTAGTGGGCGCAATCAGAACTAACCGTATTTCAATTCAATATAATTTCTACGGACAATTTCACAAAATAAACCTTCATAGTATTAAGTTAATGTGCATATTATTATTCAGCGAATGATTTGTAACAATAATCTTCTTTCAAGTTGAGTGGAAGGTAACTTTTTTCATTGTATACTTTTATTAGTGATGAAACAGTGTTTTCTTATTTGCAAGTGCATTGTGTGCACACAAAAATACATATATTATAAGCTTTACACATAATAGATGACCTATATAACTATAAAATACAAAAAAAAGTAAAATCTTATTTTAGTAAATTATTTATTGATAATAAAGTTTGCATTTACGCTTACTGGCCGACAAAATGCGTGGTTTAAATTATATTAATAGTTTAAATTAAGTACTGGTTTATTTGCATTTAAAAAGAAATAATTCGAATGTTTTGTTTTTACACCGATTTTGTTTTTTTTTTTTAACTTTATTCTCATAAAATCAAACTGAAAAAAAACATATTTTCGATCTATTTCTTAATAAATATTAAGTTAAGGAAAAAGTAATCGTTAGTTGATTGTTTTTGAGATCAAATTCACATAACACGATTAGAGAGAGGAATACCAATTGAGATCATAATTTAATATAGAAAGGTACAAAAATATTTACTTAATCGAAACAGATTTAGATTATCTTTAAAAGGAATTTCTGTTCACAAAAATCACAGGACTTTTTAAATAATCCTAACTTTTTATCTTTCGAAAATAATAATTACTTAATGCTTGTCTAATTTATATATTACATATTTTTCTTATTTAAACTAAATAATTTCTGATATACTGGCCCCGAAAATATTATTTCTTATTTGTATTCTTTAAAACATCTACAATAAACCTCAAAACTTAAATGTATTATTTCTTATAACTACTTAAGTACATAAACATTTGAAACAAAACAAGATACTATACAATCTAAGATTGAAAAAAATATTACAAAAATATTATTTAGTACAAAAATAGGAATTTTTCAATTAATACTAATATTGCCACTACTGCCCTGTATATTTTAATATTTTTTTTTTTTACATTAACCGGAACTATTTTTGAGCATTATATACAACGTATCATAACATCACACCAGCCACCCAAAGGGCTAGGCAGAGGTGTACATAATTGTAGTAGGCACGTTCCCATGTAATAGGGGGCGACCCTATTGCCATGAACCGGGCACAAATCCAGACTCCGTGGCTGCTACTGAGAAATTCCTAATGGAAAAAAAACCAAAAAAACTGCCCCCGTGGGAATCGATCATGCCAAGGAGTCGCGCTTACGACCACTGAACCAATGAGACAGTCAATTATACTATGTTAAAAAAAAATAATTCCGTAAACCTTGTATTTTTAAAAAGCATATTTTTTATAACTTTTTGTCCTATGTCAAGTTAGTTTTTCTTTGTTTACGGAACGGGTCTAACCTAGCCTTAAATAATATCATGATCAGAGATCTGCGACCTGGGGGGTGGGTTACTATGACGTCATAGAGCATGAGTAATTCCAGTGTGGGAAAGAGACAGAGCTGTACAGGTCGTCTAGCGCCATCTCTTTCCCACGCTGGAATTACACCTGCTTTATGACGTCATGGTAGGTCACCTGATATTTTTTATTATCTTTTTTTGCGCTAATAATCAATGATTAGGATTGTTCTCTCTACTTTAACGTCACTATTGAGACTTTTTGTAAATTTCAAACTTAATTCCCACAGTTTTAAAGTTCTAAATACAAAAACTGTTTTTGAGCCCGAGTTAGTCTAAGTTGTCAATTTTGTATTAAAAACTTTAATTCAGTCAAAATCACAGGAGGCATCCCAACACGAAGCAGTGTTATTTTTATCTTATCAGTGTGGGAAAGAGATGGCCCTAGATGTCGTATACAGCGTGTAACAGAAAGGTTATAGTCATATGGAAGACTGGTACGGACCATCAATCTGAACAACTTTCTCTATGGGAGCACCATCGTAATTGTAAAAAAATCAACTGCCCATGTTGTATGGGGCAGTTGATTATTTTTTTACAATTACGATGGTGTGCCTATAGAGAAAGTTGTTCAGTTTGATGGTCTATACCACACTTCTCCATATGACTATACCCTTTCTGTTACACAGTGTATAGCCCCATTCCTTTTCCACGCTGTGGTGTCATTTAATTAATCTTATTATACAGGATGAAATGGACACCGACGCGACGCACAAACAGTTTACACATATATAGTAAGTACATCATTCTAACAAAAACGGCTGTTTCCTACGCAATACCTACATGGTCAAAACGAATGTAACAGCTGATTTTAATTTTAAAATACCGATGAAAATTTAGATGTGGGCGATTCGGAACATCATCCCCGAAGGGCAGAGGTGTACCTAATAGTACACCCACATTTGGCTAGTTGTGTTTAAGTCCCATGTAATAAATAGGGGGCAATCCTATTGCCATCAACCGGGCACAAATCGAGGCTAATAAATAATAACATGATAGACTGAAATCTGCATCTTCATCCATAAGTTACATCGTTGTACCGTGGTCGCTACTGAGAAATTCCTCATGGAACAAAACATTTTGCCAAACCCGGGAGTCCAGGACCTCATGCTCAGCAGCTGCACATGCGACCACTAGACCAATGAGGCAGTCAATAATATTCGGAATAATGTAATGTATACGTGGTAATCGTCGATGTTTCCATCCTGTATAGACACTGCTTCAAAGATGTCTGGACCAAACTTAGAGCTCGTTTTATTAATTAAACAGGGTTGAATTTTTCAACCCACCTTGAGGGAAAGTACTCTAAATAATGGAGATAGGAGATTTTACTCAAAGGAAACATTCCTTTAAATCTGCATCCAAAGAATTTTGAAAATTCGCTTGCCTCACTCGGAAATCGAACCAGCTAAATTCCAAAAAGTAACATTCTGTACTTTTATGACATCAATCGATAGGGTCAATTTTAAGGATCAAATCTCTCTAAAGAAAATGTCAAATTAAATTAAAGGAAAACCATTAAATCTAAACATATAAATTCAATGGAATAAGAAAAAGCACTTCGACACATCAATAGATGCCATAAAAGTACAGGATGTTATTTTTTTGGAATTTAGCCAGTTCGATTCCCGGGTTTGGCAAGCGAGTTTTCGAAAATCTTTAAATACAGATTTATTTCTTTTTAAAAATAAAGGAATGTTTCCTTTGAGTAAAATTTTCTATCTCCAGTATTTAGAGTGAAAGTACTCTAAATACTGGAGATCCTCCAGGTGTCGTTGAAAAATTCCACCCTGTATATCAGACGCCACATCTCATAATATCCTTAATAACATAACGCCTGTTTTACCCATAGGATTAGGCAGAGGGGTGCCTAAAATAAAATATATTTATGTAAGAACAAAATAAAAATAAAAACTATACAATGTATACTAAAATAAACTTAAAATAATACCTTAATTGCTTAAGGATAATGCCGCTTTACTCATAAAACAAAGGGATCAGGGGTTGGTAGGTACTCATTAGGAAGTTAGTTATGAAATAGTACTATATTTTGATATAAGTGGGGAAACTTTGTTATTGCAGTCGAGGCGGAATTCACACCAGAGCCGCAGGCGAGGTTGTGATGGAGCCGAGAACTGCAGTAACAAATGCCCACGTGTATCAAACGACGTTTTTCAATTCACTTTCGAGAAAATAAAATATTAGAACGGAAGGTATTTTTGTCATGAATTATTAGGAATCTATGATTTAATTTGCTTTTTTTCGCGCTCTGCTTTCGCCTGGTTGAAGAATAAGCAAATGTATGAAGCTGCTAAACAGCCTAATATGAAAAATAGAAAATTAAAATATTTTTGAATTAAGAACACAAATAATTAATGTTAAACAATTAATGTTAATTTGTTCATAAAAGATTTTTTTTTTATAATCATGTTTATATGATATTCTATTTATAAACACAATTTAAATATTTAAAAAATATTTATGCCGTAAAGACGCATACCTCTTTGGCGAAAAAAAAAAACTACCATCGCTGACTATAGGAATTGAACCAATTTGGACTTAGTATAAGTATAGTTATCTGTGGAAATTTCTATTTCCGCACACGTTGTGATAAATGAAAAAAAAAACCACGTGTGTGAAATACATTGCATGTGAATTGTGGTGCGATAAGAGCCAGTTCTCGAGGAAGTGTATTGAAAATGTATTTAGGTAATTAAATACAATGTGGAAAGAGAGAAAATCAGTTGAGGGAAGTATCTCAAATTTGAGGCGGCGCCAAATCAATAATATAATCAAGGAAGCTCAATCAAGCTACCATAATTTTACGCTATACATAATTAATTTGTTAGTGTTTGTCGCCAACTCAAACTTCGTCACTTACATTAATTTTGGAGCTTAGTTAGCCTAAATGCTTTTTATATTTCGCTTTTCAGTTTCTAATTTCGCTGGCTGAATTTTTTCTAAAAACTTTTTAACACACGTGCGTTTTGTATACACGGCGGCACATAAAGCTGTAAATTTCCAGTATAACTTGGCCTCGCTTTGTACAGATTTCCTATACAATGAGAGATCCGCATAAACTGGTTTTGTCTAGCTTAATTAGCCGTCGTGCGTACAATAAACAGATGAAAAAAAAAGCTCAACTTCCTAAAGATTACCAACACAACTCGAGAAAATCCCTTTACGTGCTAAAAGTTCCCTAAAATATGTATAATTACAATAAATCATATTAAAACGTAAATATTGTCATATCATTTGAGCAAAAGATCACAATGTTAATGCCCTTAAGTACTTAATTGTCATTTGTAATAACAATAACGCTATCATTATCCGTTCGAGAGTATTATCCGGAGTCGGGCAGCTGTCCCACCGCTGGCGATTAGCGACAAGCGAGTAGAGATAGCAACATATACATGCAACTATTAAATGAATAAAGGGTGTAACGGAACCTGCCTTTTAACTTTGTTAAAGTTAAAAGGCACTTGATCTCCTCGTCATTGTGTTTTTACTATAAATACCTCTATGACCCCTGTACTACTCGAAGCATCCATCAGCACAACGTTTTAAGTGCTAACGAAAACCATGATTTTTCACCCCAAAAAGAAAAGTCGTTTTCTCAAAAACATGCTTGGAAATTTGAGCATTATTTTGACAACCTTCTTCGAGATAAATCGAAATTGCTGTATTGGCCAGATACATGCGACCAGCGGCCGGCAAAAGTTTTTAGAAAATCCACATCTGTCGTGTTTAGCGGCCAAATAAATTACTTATTAAACTCAAATGTGTCGTGTTATTTAAAAATGGAACGATCTTTTAGTCCGGAACATGGCAACCAAGGAGGTAACTTATCAAAGGTTTTATTTAAATTTCGAATGGGCTTGCAAGTAGAAAGTGCTTTATTGAACAAAAAAAAAAACAAATTAACTCTTCAACGCGAGAAATATATTGTTGTTTGTGTGCATCATTGATTTTGAAAAGTAATCGTATTAATTTCCTCGCATTATTTGGGAAAAGTACTATAGAACCCTTGGCCGCAACTAGGCATTGATGGACTTACGTATGTCGTTCGTCCAATCAATGCCTCTGTTGCTGGCCGGTGCAGTAATGTATTAGTTTGATGTACAGAATTCTTTGCTGACGGCTTCGCGAAAGCTCCTTTTACACATTGCATATATACCTACTATACTGACACGGGACCTACAATCTTTTGTACGTTTCTGGTGCGAAAAAAGTAGTTGATAACCAGTCGCTTCCTCGTGCGGTGGGACAGTGACCTTAGAGAGCAAATTAAAATCTATGTACAGTCGCCAACGCAACAAGTTACTAAAAACTGTCAAATTTTCTCATTCGATTTTGAACTTAACCAACAACAGTTTATGGTTTACAATTATTGGGAGAAATTTGACAGTTTGTGGTGACTTAATGTGCTGGCTACTGTACTATCCTATAGGTGTACTTACGTCATAGTTTATCAAAACATTTAAATTGGCTTCAGACATCGGTAACAGTCACATAATTATTATTAGTAAAGGTTTTTGGTCGTTTTCACGAACACTAGGAAGCAGCTAAATGAAAGCATATTTTTCGATTATCCAGTGTAATACTGCCTTCCTATTTGCAAAAACGTAGAAATTGTAAAAAAAAGCGATTAAGTGAATTATCAGAATATTTCCTTACAAATGCAGCAAAAGGTTCCAGAAAGAATTTTGTTTTGTTGGGTCTTGAATTCTTCTGTTGTAATAGCTACATTAAGCTGCGCCTTCGGCTGCGGCTTCTCATAATCAAACTGTAAAGTTTGGCGAGCAAAAAAACTGTAAAAAATTGTTTTTTTTTAGTATTTGTACGAGATTAATAAATAAATAAATAAAAATTGCGACATGTACCATGACGGGGCATCATCACTTGATGCCCCACCGATCTGTCGTGTTCGTATTTTTCAGGACAAGGTTTCTATGAAAGAAAATGTTGATATTTCATTAGAAAATTGCACACGTTCCAAGCCGGGGTGGTATGTCGAAATGACGATTACTGCATTTGCTACTAGAAGAGCTCAATAATATTTAGGCATTCATTTAGGTGTCACTTAGTGTTAGCGAAACCGGACATTCTCATACGACCGATTTTTTAAATTCTATTTTGTTTTTTTGATGTTTCTATGTTCAGTGCCTCCTCATATGGAGTCCGAGATGGTCGGACCTGGCGAAGGAGCGTCTACACAGCGGGCAGGTGAACGGCCGGTGACCAGTGTGTTTGCGAGTGTGTCGGGTCAATTCGTCAGATCTCGCGAACCGCCACTCGCAACCAGCCCAGCCGCAAGAATAGGGTTTTTCTCCTGGAATATTAAAATATTGGCTTACATAACATTATATTACGCCTGTATTTCAACGAGGGCTATCGTTTTTGAGCTCACCAGATGGCGCCACTATCGAGTAAGGTCCTGTCAATAATTCTATTGTATACTTTTGTGAACCAATAATTTCGTAAAAAGTTCATTTTACTAAGTATAACAACATAGTGTACTATGATGTTATACTTAGTAAGTAGCATACTTAGTAAAATGAACCTTTTTCAGCTTTCGAGCTTAAGCCTTTCAAGCATCAGATACACATTTACAATATTCTCCCTAAAATTAGCAACCATGAAATATTTAAAAATAATTTTATCTCCAAGACAAAAAAATAAGATCCTAAGTTGCTACTTAAAATCTTCAAGTCATAATTAATCAGGAATAGCTCAATCTAGACCACAATCGTGAATATTAGTGAAAATACGTGATAAAAAAGCACGCCACGCGCGAAGCCTCTATGGCATCTGACATTCGGTCACCTCGCGCTACACTAGCGCCCACTGTATGATTTTAAGAACATAGTATTGAGATACCAGATGTATGGACGTGGCCGATCCACAGGAGTATGTAAAGATCGTAGCAGGTGGCGTTCTACCTATCCCATCGGAAGAAGGCGTCAGTTTATGTATGTATGTAGTATTATGGAACTTATACACATACTGGCTTTTGCCCGCGGTTTCGCTCGCGCCCTAATAACCTAGCGGTGTGAAATATATTTTACGACCTATTCTCACACCTATCAAATATACATAAAAAAATCTGAAAAATCGGTCGAGCCGTTTCGGAGGAGAGCGACCACAAACTCCGTGACACGAGATTTTTATAGAGGAAAAGTTTGTGAGTTTGTGAGGTTGTAGGGGGTAATCTCTGGATTAACTGAACCGATTTTGAAAATTATTTCACTAATAGGAAGCTACATTATCCCCGAGTGTCATAGGCTATATTTACAACGTGCCCGTGGGATAATTGCCGACCAAAACTCGAGCGAAGTCGCGGGCAACAGCCAGTGGCGTGCCCGCTCCTTTTCATTGAAAGGGAGGCAAAGCCCAATTACCACAATAAGTTCAGTACAGTATCTCCATATTGATAACGTGCACGTAGGATAATTTCCGAAAAAAACGCGAGCGAAGCCGCGGGCAACAGCTAGTATTAGATGAAATATGTCTTATTTTATAGTTTTTCCACGAAAAGTTGCAGTTGAATCTTGCTGGTTGTACACACATTCGTGCTCGTGACTGTCTATCTATATTTCGCTAGTTATGTTGCGAGCGGGCAAATTGCCACTTATCCTGATGAAAACCCAAACACACTTTACCCAACCTGGGGACCAAGCCCAGGAACCCTCCCTTCCGTGCGCAGTAGTCAAACTTACAACAATCGTAACATTCCACATACATCGGACTATTCCAAATGAGGGTAGGCAGGAACCACAGAAAGCCACCTGCTACGATCCTTACATGCTCCTTTGGCTTCGTTCACGCACTTGAAGGTACTACGCAACTGACATATCTGAAGAACACAAAGGGACCGCATTACGCGACCACGCCTTTTCTCATGATCGGCCGCTATCTTAAACAAAACTGGTCGGACGTTCTTCGAAGCTTCTGCGGTCTAAATGACAGCCAGCCTAGCGACAAGTCGCGGTCGTGGCCGCGTAATGCGCAAAGTCCCTCATCATCGGCCTAGCCTTTCCAGTCTAACCGGATGCAGCTGAATTTCAGTATTTTACATGGAGCGACTGCCTATCTGACCTACACAACCCAGTCAGTACTGGGTAATACAATACCCCTTGGTAAGAGTCCACAAAATCTTTCGTTAGACGAAAAGACAAAACAAACAAAGATTAAAGTGAAACTCACCAGTATGTGTCCTCTTATGCGCCTTTAGATGCGAACTCTTGGTATAAACCTTGTGACAGCCCACCACATCACATTTATGTAACCGCCTCCTTGGGCCGTCATCATTACTGTTCGCGAACTCTTCGCCGCCATCTTTTTTGTGATCTGTCACTTTGGACGGGCCTCTCTGCTGGGTGAGCTGGTGTAGAGAGTCTGACAGTGCGTTCTGTAAAGCCGTGTTGAGGAGAAAGGACTTGATTTGAGCGTCTGTGGTCGTTTTGTGAGAGGGCATGTATGGGATGAGTGGTAGGTATGGTTTCGATAGCTCTAGAGTTGGTAAGGTCGCTTGTGTGTGTGTTTGTGGTTTCAGTCTGGAAAAGAAACATGAATTATTTAGATTAATAATATCATGAAGGGTCTAACAAGAAGGGTCTTGTTACACCCTTTTTGGAGAACAAGTGCCTTTCGGCTTAAGGGTAACGAAGCCGAAAGGCACTTGTTCTCCTCATGATTGCGATCTTTTTTTTGTTCTGGATCACACTTGGGAACCTTATAGTTACGGAGGTCAAAGTTACAACTTTTTCACAAGTTTTTTTTTTTTTTAAATAGGTACATATTTTTCATGTAAGATGTTTAATGTGTTTACATTAAACGTCTTAAATGAAAAATATAAAGGTCATGGATGTGTTTCTCCGACCCTCGTTAGTACTAAATCCACCCTTCAACAAAATGTTTTGAGTGCGTTACATTGAATCCTACCGTAAAACGTGATTTTTTACCCCAAAAAAAAAATCGTTTCCCAGCAATAAATAGTAGTGTAGTATTTATTTTTATATCACCATATCATCGACATATGCTGGTGGAATACATAACCTCCTCCTTTTTTAAAAGTGGGTTAAAAATTGGGTACATAAACAACTTCGTGCGCACGCAAAGAGATGTTTCGTGTGCGTCGAATTTTATACTTAAAAGCAATACAGACACAGTCTTTTATTCACTACTAGTGCTAGTGCTTCTTGGAAACGGGCTTATATTCCTATTTTTCTCATAAATACAAAATAAACTCACTTGCTCATAAGTTGTTTGGGCCTCCTGGCGCTTCTGAGATCAGGACCCTGTTTTATTTTAGGCAATTGGTGACTTGAGCTGAAATGATACATTGAAAGATTTAGGAAATTATTAAATCACTAGCTTCTGCCCGCGACTTCGTACGCGGATCCTGTTGCTTATGCCAGTGACAACGGGGTCGTCAAGAAAATCGAAGATCTGAACCGTCTGATGTAGAATTCTTAGTCCCGGGGACGGGAAAGCAACGGGATGAGCGAGACGATTGGAGACGTTCCAGATCTTTTATGTTTTTAAGTCCACAGGAAATGCCCATCAGACTAAACAACTCTTGCTAAGACGTCATTCCTATATATGTTATAGTGTAGCTGGGCTCTTGGAGTTTCACATCAGGTGTTCCAGATCTTCAAATTTATTCTCTTAGCAGAAAATGCTCATAACGCGGAACATTTTTTGCTATGGTACCATTTTTGTATCTCTTATAGTTTAGCTGGTCTATTGCGGTGCTGAATCACATGTTCAAGTTTCCAAGATAACTTATTTCCAAGATTATATTAGCCTATATGTTGCCCAGATTTAATACCTATATAACAACAAAAAAATCATTTCAATCCGTCGAGTAGTTCCGAAGATTAACGTGTACAAACAAACAGACAGACAAACAGACAGTTTTTTTTTTTTGCTTCGTGCTGTATTACTGTTTCCAATAATTATTTTTTTAATATATTCAATGTACAGACACAGTTTTTACTGTTTTATTATATGTATATAATATATATAGATCATCATTGTATATACAGGTGAATTTTCCAAGTGGGCGTAGATGGCCAAGTCCGAAACTATGAGGAATATCGAAAAATGCTCAAAGGAGTTTCGAACTCGATTTTGATGAAAACTAAAACTGCATCATTAGACTCTTGAAAAATCAATATTCCTGGCCAAGAATCGAACCAGTCGGTTTTGAAAAAAAAAACACACTGTATTATTACATCTTTCGAAAGTGTCGCTATACTACAAACTAAAGGAAAGTTCAATTTTGATAAAATACATAACAATTAATACTAATCAACGAAACGTCGTACAAAATCACTAGTGGCGCCAACTCACTTGTAAGTTCTAATTGTTCTAATTTCAATAGGGAATATGCATGTAATTTTCTTTTCACTTAAATCAATAATATGCAGTACTATCAACCCAAGAAAATAATTAAAAGTTAATTTCAACTACTGCTTGTCGCACAAAAAAAATATTAAACTCCTACAATTTTCTACGACAGTTCAAACGTCCATGACTATCGCGGCCATTCATGTCAGGACTTTGATGTCACTTACCTCTATCTGCCTTGTTTAAATCTAATTTTTTGCCCTTAGTATATTAGTTTTACTAAAATGTAAGTGCTTTATTTAAGCAAAAATTGCAATAACAATATTATAGTAAAATCTTAGTGAAACTTTAAGTACTTTTCAATTAAAAGTTTCTTTGTACACGGATTTTGACGTCACTACCGGAATCGATGCGTTTTGTGTTTGCGTTCCGTTTCACCAAAAACAGGCTAAATAAAATATTAAATTGTAAAATAAGTGTTGTATTAGAGAATTAAACAAGTGTACCACAATGTTTTTATGGTCCAATACAAGGCATTTTTAAGAAATAATAAAAGTTTTGTAATTCTTGCATACACCCTATTGTTTACGATTTTTTTTCTTTTACTGTGGCCTTTGGCCACGAAGAGTCAACAAAATTGAAATTAGAACATAATGTTGTTAAAATCGACTGCGCTGCGGGTATCTTCAATCAAGGAAATTAATTTAAAATATGAAAAAACATAAAATTTAACACTTTTCTTAAGTTTGCCGTATGTAATTACTTCCCAGAATTTGATCTTTATTAGCGACTATCAAAAGGTGTAAAAATACAGTGTGTTTTTTTTTTTCAAAATCAACAGTTTCGATTCCTAGCCAGGAATATTGATTTTTCAAAATCCAATGACGCTGTTTTAGTTTTCATCAAAATCGGTTTCTAAACTCCTTTCAGCATTTTTCGCTATTCCTCATAGTTTCGGATGTGGAAATCCACGCCCACTTGGAAAATTCACCCTATACATGCTGTTCGGTTTTCATTTTATGGGTGCCGACAACTATAATAGAGACATTTGCAGCACTGTGTTTTGGATGGAAACTCATTTGAGATGCGGCCGGAATTGCATATGTTTGCTAAAAAGGCGGAGAAAAATCTGTGAACGTACACAATACGTAAAAAAAACTCTGACCGATCCGTGAGGGTATTATTAGGTATCGAGATTGGATTCTATTTATGTAATCCTTTTTGAAGGCCATGTAAAAAAAATACCACGATGAAAATAAAATAAAATGTACTAAAATGAGGAAACTTCTATGGCAACACACGGGCGCGAGCGGTCGCTTCTCGGGTAGTGACGTCATAAAAAAAAACAATTGACGAACGAACATTCATATGCCGAAGACGGTGTTGTCACGTTTTGAAAATTTGTTTGAATTTAAGGAAACGGTGGTAATTTGGGACAAACATCATCCATTTTAAAATTCATTAATATTTTTATTTTCATGAAAATTTTATGTTTCTTATTCTATTTGGCAATACCATTGGCATACCTATATGCCTCTTTCAGATCAGACAGGTTTTTTTAAAATACATATTCTATATAAGCGTGTGGTGGTAAATTTGACGCCATTAAAAAAAATGTTTGTTTGGAACTCACTCAAATATCAGTTCCGTAGACGTAGTTTCACCTTCCCTGACGGTCTTGGATGAAGTGGGAGCGACACCACCTGCAAACAATGGAAAGAAACTTTAGTTAGACAAGAAAATAACTGAGCCAATTTCGTCATAATAGGAGAGATTTGTTTTGTTCCAATTGTTAAGCCTTGGCAATAACGCCCCGTTCATGATATCAGGCGATCCGACTTGAGTTAAGACACTCGCGCTTGCCACACGACATCCCGCGTATCATTACCACCGTAGAAACGGGTTTTGTCAACGAAGAATCGAAAAAAATGACAGATTGTGGAAAGATTTAGCGGCCAAGGCTAAGCGGTCCATACTTACATACATATAATTGTAGGTAAGATTATAGTCATATTATTATATATTATTCTCTAAGTATATTTACATATATATATTCATGAAAATACTTATTTTGCAATAAATGTACACTTACTTGTATGCACACACACACACACACACGTATACACACCGTCACCAATTTCGCACTATTTCCACGTTGACAATAACTATCTATGATGTAATGGGGGGCCTGGAGTTCTATAATACAGGCCTAGGCTTAGTTTAGACTCCAGATCTCCCACAAATTACAATTTTCTGCCTAACTACCTGTCAACCTATATATCTAACAACGATGTAATTTGTGGAGATAAATAAACGTTTTTTATTATTATTATTATTTGTTGTTCTTTATGTTTCTTCTCATTCAAGAGAGGCCAAGAAACCTTACACGCGGGTCTGAACCAAGGATGTAAGGTGAAATTTAGATAGAGAAATTGGACGATAATGTAGATGAAGTCAGAAACTTGCGGGTGATTCGACAAGTGTTGAGAATGGTGGCTTTTTGCAGCATGTAAAGTGTGTGATTAGGCATCTGTAGTGTGTTGAGGCTTTGTGTGAGAGATTTTGGTATAATACCAGTAGATGAGAGAACAATGGGGACTATATGGACAGTTTGTACTTTCCATTGGGTTTTAATTTCAATGGCAAGATCTTGGTATTTACTGAGCTTTTCGGATATTGTGGTTTGAATATTATGTGAGTTAGGTATTGCTATGTCTATCAGATAAACTGTTTTATTGGTTTTGTCGTGAACGGTAATGTCGGGTCTATTGTAATGAATTGTTTTATCGGTTATTATAGTTCGGTCCCAGTAAACTTTTTGATAGTTATTCTCTAATGCTACTTCTGGTTTATATTTATAATACGGTATCATTTCGGAAACTAGTTTATATTTAAATGCTAACTGTTGGTGTATGATTGCAGCCACTTGGTCATGGCGGTGTTTATAATCGGTTTGTGCAAGTGATTTACATGCTCCTGTTATATGTTGTATAGTTTCGGAGGCATTGTTGCAATGTCTGCACAGGTCAGTCGGCTGGTTAGGGTCTTTTATGATGTATTTTCTGTAATTACGAGTAGCTATTATTTGATCTTGTATGGCCAGCATAAAACCTTCGGTCTCGGGAAACAATTCGCCTCGTTTGAGCCATTCGTTCGACTTTATTTTATCGACGTGTGGCTGGCTCAGACAGGCTCGATGTCTTCCGTGTAGGGCTTTTTCAGACCATGCTGCTATTTTTTGTTGTGTACTTACGATGTGTTCATTTACTTGCGTGTTTCGGTTTTTTAGGTTTAGTGGTGTTAGTTTGTTATCCGTCTCCGTTACTTCTTTGTGTAGTGATGAGGTTTCTGATTTGTTATGGAAGTATGCTCTGAGTGAAAGTAGCTGTTTGTTGTGTAAATTGTGTATGTCTATTAATCCTCTCCCTCCTTCTTGGCGTGGTAATGTAAGTCGTTGTATGCATGATTTCGGATGGTGTTTTCTATGTTTGGTTAGGAGTGTATGGATAGTGCGCTGAAGTTTTTTAATATCAGTCTTTGACCATTGTATAATTCCAAAAGAGTATGTAAGAATGGGTATTGCAAAGGTGTTGATGGCTTTTATTGTATTTCTTGAATTAAGGTTGCTTTTTAGGATAAGGTTGAGGCGGTGTGAGAATTTTTTGAGCAGTTCTTGTTTTGAAATCTTTTGTTGTATCTGTCTGGACTGTTTGAAACCTAGGTATTTGTATGTACTCTGTTCATCCATCGGCTCGACCAATGCTCCTGATTGAAGTGTATAACTATTATTTTGGATTTTTCCTTTTACAATTGACAAAATTTTACATTTATCTACTCCGAAGGACATACAAATATCATCAGAAAATCGTTGCGTGGCATCAGCTAGTTGATAAAGCGCTTCCTTGTCAGCTGCATATAACTTTATGTCATCCATGTACATAAGATGTGTTAACGAATATTGTGTGTGATTGTTTTCCAGCGTGAATCCCGCGCCTGATTGGTCTAACAAGTGTGAGAGTGGATTGAGTGCCATGCAAAACCACAGAGGACTTAGAGCATCTCCTTGAAAAATTCCACGTCTTATACTGATTGGTTCAGTAGCTACAGTTGAGGAGGAGGAATTGATTTTAAGAACAGTTTGCCAATTCTGCATCGAAGTTCCTAAAAATTGTTTAAGTGTAGGGTGAATTTTATATAGATTTAATACGTGTAGCAACCAACTGTGCGGAACTGAATCAAAGGCCTTTTGATAGTCTATAAACATTGTGTGAATATCCTTTTTGCTTTTTACAGCGCTATTCATAGTAATGGCGTCAATGGTTAGTTGCTCCTTACACCCTTGGCTATTCTTACGACAACCCTTTTGCTGTTCTGCTAGAATGTTATTTTTAGTTAAATGCTTATATACTATTTCGCTTACGCAGGCTGTTAGGATTTTGTACAAAGTTTGTAGGCAAGTGATTGGACGGTATTTAGCTGGGTTTTTGGTGTCATTCGTATCTTTAGGTATCATGTAAGATACTCCGTGTGTTATGTACTGAGGAAGTAAATGAGGTGATTGGATGAATGTATTTAAATGATTATATAGGAAAGGGTGTATGCTCGAAAATTTCTTATACCAGTAGTTGTGGATGTTGTCAGTGCCAGGCGATTTCCAGTTGTGTGTGCGTTTGATGACGTCTATAAATGTATCTATTGGTATAAACTCAAATTCCATTTCTGGAATTTCTGGTGTAGCTTCTTTAAGCCAGTCTGCGTGGTCATTATGGTGTACTGGATTTTCCCAAATGTTAGCCCAAAATTCTCGTAGTGTTTCGGATGTAGGTGTCTCTAGACTTTGGTTAGTGGTGTCTTTGTTATTAGATGTAAGATTCCTATAAAATATTTTTTCGTTGTTGATAAATTTCGTATTTTGGACTTTGCGATTCGTGCATGTTAAGTACCTTTTAAGTCTACTCGATGCAGCGTTTAATTTTTGTTTTAAAGTGTCTAAAAAGTGTGCTATTTCTGTGTTCGGGTTTTCGTGTTGTGCGTGTAACTGGTATTTTATCTTTATTTTTTCTACTGCAGATATTAATTTTTGACTTCTACAACCATTCATGAAATGTGTCAGCCTACCTATGTTTGCTCTTAGATTTTCAATCTTCTTTTCTAATCTGATTTGCCATTTTGGTTTTCTCTGTGTATATGGGTGGCGCTTATTTTGGGTAGGGTCTGATATTTTAGCCCCGTTGCATGTAGCTGCCGTCCATGCTGCACAGTAAATTATGGTCTGCAATTTGGTGAATTCGGTGTCGGCATTTACATGCTTAGGAAGAATGACAGTATTTATGTAAGAAACTATGGCAGAAAACTTTCGAGAAGTCTTCTGCTTGGGGATGTATGGTCTATTAGTGGGATGTGTGCAATTAAAGTTTATTTGAGCTTGATGAAATGTGGATTCAATTTCTTGGTCGGTTTCTGGAGCAGTATCAAAATTAATTTGCGTAGTTCCAAATTGACCAACATCAATATTATGCAAGAAATTTTCGTCATCTATATTTACGACGGTCTGAGATACGATGTTAGTGTCTGTGCTATTGTTTAAGATTGTATTTGTCGTAAGAGCATTAATAGGTGTATCAGAGAAATTAGTATTTATAGCAGGTTGTTCTGAGTCGTCTTGGGTTTATGTGTTCCAGTGATCATGATTTATGTCTTCAATATTTTGTGTGTTAGTGTTACTATATCTTAGTTCTGAAGCTACCTGGTTTTTAATTTCTTTTAATCTGTCGTTATGTATATATTTATTATTTATAATCGCTCTCACTTGATCAGACAATCTTTGCTCTGTTATATGCGCTAATTCTGGATATTTATTTTTGAATTCCTCCTGTAACTTTTTTCTATAGGCTGTTTTATTTGTTTCTAACTGTGTGGCAGTGAAGTATATTCTAATTAGTGTTTCATTGTATTCTTTCGTCCATCTCATGCGTTGGCCGGATTGTGTAATAGGTTGTATAGAGTGTTGCTGTATTTGAGTGTGTATCATTTGTAATTCAGCTCTGATTTCCTCATAAATCTGATCTATTGTGTCTTGTGGTAATAATTTTTTCTGTACTATGGCTCTACGTTGGTCACCTATTCTTTGTCGGCTGACTTGCATAGCCGGATATTTTTCTAAGAACTTAGTGTGAAGCGGTGTTAAGTATGCATTTTTGTCTGTTTCCATATTAGTAAGGTGAAGATAGGTGCGTAGGATGAATTTATTCATTTCAATGCTCCATTTCCTACGACTTGTTGCAGCTTTAGCGGCGGGTACAGTATCGTCGACAAAATTTGTCTCCTGTACAACATCCGCTGTCTGTGTACTTATTGATGACGAAGAAGGCGCCGTTGTGACGCGAAAGGATCGTGATGATGAAGGAATTGATGGAAAAAGAGATGAAGGCGATGGCGAAGATGGTTGTGAAGTTTCGTCATCTATCTGAGGCAGATTTGCCTGAAGTAGTTTTTTTGTTTTTGATCTGGTATTCATGTTGTTCCCACGAGTAGCTAGGGACTTAAAAAGTCGACCACAGCAGAGCCCTGCGTTCACTGTGGCAAGGGAGAATAAAACTGGAGGTCCCCTATTATCCAGAGTTGGCACACTAGCGACTAACCTCTCCTATAGCCATGCAGCCCTCGGCGTGTGCGACCTTGGCTTGGATTGTATCTCTCTTAGTCTGGCCCCTCACCCTAGACCTGTCTCGGCAAAGTAAACTCTACCGGCACAGACCTAGGGCTCATCGGAGCACGCTAGCCCCACCACGACGTCAACGTAGAGATACAGCGGTGGGGTTATTATTATTATTATTTCCTTTATTCATATATATACATATAAATTACATTTTTAAATATTTCTAAACAAATTAATATTAAAAAAACATTTAAAAATATAAAAAATAGTGGTCCGCCGGTATCGGGAGCAGGGTCCAAGCTACCGGTGGTTAGGGCTCCAGAGACAGGAACCTCCTCACAATGCGAGCCGTATCGAGGAGTACTGCCTTCTGAATCAGGCCCTTGATCCAACCGCCTAAGGAGAGCCTCGAAAGGTGGTCGTCGAGGCTCTTGGCCATAAGGCCATTGGCCGTCACGACAATCGGCACAATGATAGCCGAGTTCACATTCCACATGTGGACAACCTCGTGTGCCAAGTCGAGATATTTTATTTGTTTCTCCTTCTCAGCTTTCACGAGGTTCTCGTCATGCGGAATGGTAACATCGATTATCATTACGCGGCGCGCTGATCGGTCTATCACCACTATGTCAGGCTTATTGGCGACAATAGTCCTGTCAGTGATGATAGACCGATCCCAGTACAGCGTGACATGGTCTTTCTCGAGAACTGGGTCGGGCACATACTTGTAGTACGGTACCTCTGATTCCACAAGTTTATATTTCAAGGCAAGTTGCTGGTGGATAATCCTGGCTACTTGGTTATGCCTGTGCAAGTACTCGCCGTTAGCCAGACGAGAACAACCAGAAATAATATGTCTGATGGACTCACCCGGACGGTGGCATGCCCGACACACGTCAACCGTCCCGTCCTTCATAATATATTTCCGGTAGTTGTTCGTCAACATAACTTCGTCCATAATCGCACAGACAAAACCTTCAGTTTCCCCAAAGAGGTCACCGAAACGTAGCCAGGACACGGATGCTAGAAAATCTACATCGGGCCCATGAAGAGCCCGGTAGAAGCGCCCGTGAAGCTCCTTGCCTTGCCATACTTCCTTGCGGTCATCGGTAGTAAGTACTACAGGGTTGCGCCAGTTCTCTTTAGCCATGGACAGCGGGGTGAGGCCCTTGTCCACTGCGACCACATCTCGGTGCATACCCACCTCGGCTTTTAAAAAATATTCTCTGAGACTGCATACCTCGCGGTTGTGGAGCGTCTTCGCGTTTAAAAAGCCTCGACCCCCACACTTCCGCGGGATATACAGTCTCATCACCGATGATCGTGGGTGATGCATCCGGTTTGCAGTCAGCAGTGTACGGACTCTCCTATCCAGGGTATCGAGTTCGGTCTGAGTCCATTTGAGTATGCCGAAAGAGTACATTAAAACCGGCATGACCCAACCGTTGAAGGCGCGCACCTTGTTCCCGCCCGAAAGAAGGCTATTTAATACCTTCTTCAGGCGACCGAAGAAGCGCTCCTTCAACGATTGCTTCATGTCAGTTACGTTAATGCCTAACGCTTCCGACATACCCAAATATTTATAGCTTTCGGATGAGGAGAGGGATGTCAGGTGTATGGAATCCGAGAGCTGAATTCCTTCGGATTCCATAATCTCCCCTCGCTTTACATACATGACTGCACATTTGTCCACACCAAATTCCATCCTGATGGCGCTACTAAAAGTTTCAGTTACTTTCAGTAGCTTCATCAGTTGCAATTTGTTGGGGGCAAAGAGTTTCAGATCATCCATGTAAAGAAGGTGAGATATGACCTGACCATCTCTCCTCAACCGATAGCCTAGACCTGAATCCTCCAGCAATGTACTTAGAGGATTCAGGGCTAGACAGAACCAAAGTGGACTCAAACTGTCGCCCTGGAATATTCCCCGTTTAATCCATACAGGCTCATCGTTCCCCTGAATCTGTCGACATCCTGGTATCGAAGGACCGTCCTCCATTGCCCCATACACGACTCAAGGAAGGCGCGTAGAGTTGCATCTATCTTGTACAACTCCAGCACCCTCATGAGCCATGTATGTGGAATCGAGTCGTAGGCCTTCTTATAATCTATCCAAAATGTCGACAGATCCTTGCGGGATCGACGAACCTGTTGGCTAATGGCCATGTCGATGAGGAGTAGCTCCTTAGTACCGCGGGACCCGTTCCTACATCCATTTTGTGAGGCAGACATAATGGAGTTTTTGTCAATGTGTGTATTGATTTTCGCTCTCAAAATGGATGTAAGAAGCTTATAGACCGTCGACAAACACGTGATCGGTCTATAATTCTTGGGTTCCGCGGGACTACCTGACTTATGGAGCAGGTGGGTAACGCCTGTTGTTAAAAATTGCGGTAGAGACCCAGACTCTAAGGATGACTGAAATTGAGATGCCAGGCAAGTGTGTGAACTACTAAACCATTTGAGCCAGAAATTGTGCAGTCCGTCCGGTCCCGATGATTTCCAGTTCGGTAACGGACGAACTGCTCTGGCTACATCCAAAGGTGTTATTAATATTGGTTCCATTTCTGGGATAGGTTCACACACTTGCTCGACATCACGCATCCAGTCAGCCTCAGTATGACGGACAGGCACCGACCAGATGCTGTGCCAGAAAGAACTCGTGGTGGCATCATCCGGGCGGCATACGTCCGTCATACTTTGCTCGGGTCGCTCCCAAGCTCTGTACACCCACCTCTCATCGCTCTGGAACATGCGATTCTGCGAGTACCGATCAACCCGCCGCTTATACCATCGAATACGGCTCGCCCATGCATAAACTTTCTGCTTCAGGAAGTCGATGCGCTCTGTAACACGAGACATGAATTCTTGAGGACTGATTTCAGTCCCCGAGAATGCCCGCCTCACAAAGCGCATCACACGTGGTCGTGTATTACCCTCCCTGAAGCAGTATAGTTTGCCAATGAGTACCCTGGCCCCGTCGATACGGCGCTCGATCCTGCGCTGCCAGGCCGGTACGGTTGGTTTTGGTCGAGTAGCTACGTCACAATTATTATTATTATTATTATTATTTCTATCATCGCAAGCATGGCGATGTTAGAAATGAATGACAAGTTATGTCAAATTGTATAGAAAGAGCTTTGTCGATTCTTGGTAGAATAGAGATAGTATTGCCATGCTACGCGGGCTGTTTTCGTCTATCGTTCCACACGTTGCATCGCGGTGACTTGTGGCATGTTCTAAACAAATACTTTCATTTGATTTTCTCCAAGCGAGTAAAGAAGACGTAAAAGCTACTTACATTCTAACCCAGGTAACTTAGAATAGACCTGGATTACCTCAATAAAAGCTATTCGTTAACAAAAAAGCCTTCGCCTTAAACCATATAAGTCTACACAACCTTTAACACAATTACCCGCCATTTTTTCAACCATCACGCCAATGAGCGAAATACCTTCGTTTTTATATCGTTGGCGATCGATGCATAAACGCACGTTCGTATTAAAGAGAAGTGTAGAAGGTTCATGGTTTAGAACATTCTACACCTTTTGTTTGAGTAGTTCGGTTAGTTTGGGAGGACGCCTGAGAGGGGAGTAACAGAAGATATTTCCAAAGAAAATGAGAGTGAAAATCCTTATTGGTGGAGTTCCTCAAAAAGGCAAGCTGCGTAGTACTCGCAACGGGCGTGCGTGTAGGACCGCATGTACTGTCGAACAAGCTACTTTGTATAAACGCAGAAATATTCACAATCCTAGTACACTGATAATAAAATTTGGAAAAGTATCCGCTTCGGCGTTGGATTGTGAAAATTTCCGCTTGTATACCAAATAGCTTGTTCGACCGTACATAATAATTACGTCAGGAGATGTTGACTCGATGACTGCTCAGGCGCCAAGCGATCGTCGAATCGACATCTGGGTATGCCCCGTGGAGAAGAAACAGGTGTCGAGTATAGGTTTGAGTGCGTGACATGCTGATTATTATTGATTTTCCTGCAAGTGCATATGGTTACGGCCGGGAGCGCTAGTAATTAGTGACCGATACTTAAACAAGTGATTGTACTCATGGTAACAAATGAATTTCCCAAATGAAACAATTTCTTTTCAACCCAACAGCCGTATGAAATTCGCACGCGCGCCTGTGACCTATCAGCTGTTAGCCGCGTGACCCACTGTTGCACGGTACGATAGTAATAAAACAGAACGGCGTCAAGCAGCTAACAGCTGATAGGCCAAAGGCAAGCGCGCGCGAAAAGTGAACGACTATAAAAAGAAATGTTTCTTTGGGAAAGTTGTTTGTTAACATGAGTACAATCACGCGTATAAGTATCGGTCACTAATTACCAGTCACCCTATGTATTTATAATTATGTACGATTATACGGTAAGGTTTTTATCCTTCACTCGTTCGGAGTATATCTTCTGTATGAACATTTTCTATGGCATAATTTTTTGTTGTGGCGCAATTTAGCTATGTCGGCGCAACGCGACAAAGGGAACTGCGTTTTTATTGGTACATACCGTTTAAAGTTGTTTACTGGTGAAGCTAGGGCTTTGGTTTCAGATTTTTTGTGGTCTCGAAAATTCAAAACTTTTATTGAAACTTATTTGGAGGTCATGGGTAGGCCCTCGCCCAGCAGTGGGATGGCACAGGCTAACAGTAATAGTTTTAGAAACTAGAGAGTTTCTTCTTCATTGCTGGCATTGGCACGCACGATTCTCAAGCACGTAATAATTATAGAGTCAAATAAATTAGTTAGGCAAGCAAGACACACGTGATAATAAACGGTAGCTTGGACTCAGCTTCCGATGCCGGTAGGCTACTATTTTTTATATTTTAAATGTTTTTTTTTTTGTATTACTTTGTATAGGAATACTTAAAAATGTAAAGAAAATAAATAAAAGATAAAATTTATTCAAAAATATAAGGTATAACGTTTACAGTTTTTCTTAATCAACGTGAAGTTCACAAAGGACGCGTTCTCAAATCCAAAAAAATAAGCTATTTTTCGGTAGAGTTTGCGACGAAATGGAATTAAATCAAACAAAACTAACAATTGCCACACATAAATTACTTCTTGATCTCCAAATCATGGACTATTTTTGGTTTGAAATTTTGGTATTTGATATCGTAAAAACGATTTTCTATTACCTCTTCACATAAAATTGCCGATTTGGGGCTTCATTCAGGATCATTTTTCTGCTATTAGATCCATAATTTTGTTTCTTAAAAAATACCCTGGTTAGGCAGATATAATGTTTTCAAAATAATGGACAAAATATTCATGAAAATGTTATAAATAATGTCAGAAAAAAAAAAATGAACCGTCTAATTTTGCACGTAATTTGCTCTTACGCATGAACCTTAACGTGTGGTTTTAAGGGTTATTTTATTTTGTCACTGTCTGGAGTATTGCATAAAAAGTTTGAAAGAGAAAGCGTTAGTAGCGCTCGGCCGCCGTCGTGAGTGAAGTTGCTGAAGTATCAAAATCAGTTTATTTACTCATTATTCCCGCAGCTTACTTTGCGTATGTGTGTGAGCCGTGTCAGTGTAGTGATGCGATTCGATACCTATCTGTTTTGAGAACGCGTCCTTATAATAACAGGATTGTCGTGGTGGATATCTAATCATGCCTCAACAAGAAAAATAAACTATATTTTTATAGGCCCCCGAAATAATCATCGAATCTATTTGTTTGTGTGTGTAATGAAATGTAATTAAATTCGACCCAGTATTTAACAAGGGTTCAACAAAAACTAGCAAAAAGTGTTGATGTTTGTATGTAAATGGCCCTAAATGATGACCAATATGTTCAATTGGACCACTTATTAGGGAAGGGGGAAACAGCCACCTCCGTGGTTACTAGTAAAAACTATTTTGTATTCACAAAATATCGTCATCTGCCTAGCCTTTTACAACGTAGTAAATCGACCTGATGCAGCTGAATACCAGTATTTTACATGGAGCAACTACCTATCTGACCTCCACAACCCAGTTAGTACTAGGTTATACGAAACCCCTTGGTAAGATTGGTTGTCAGGCCATTGACTACCTGTAACGACTGTCAAAGATTTACAAATGATAGCCGAGACCAACGGCATATCGTGCTTTCCCAGGCACAGAGGGAACTCGGTATGTAATGGATGGTCACCCATCCACAGACCGACATTGGCAAGCGCGGCCTAACCATCAAAAGCAAAATAATGAGCTTTGAAAGTAGCGGTCTCGAGGTTTCAATGAGGACCAGACATTTGTTATTGTCTATGTCAGAAATGAAGAAATCCAAGACAACTCTGGTAACCGAAATAGCCCGAAGAATTGCCAAACTGAACACTGACTTGCAAGTCATCTAGCTCGCAGAACTGATGGCCGATGGAGTCTAAGGATTCTGGAGTGGCGACTAAGTACCGGAAGACGCTGAGTTAGAAAGCCTCCCAGAAGGTGGATATCGGTCCGCCTTATGGGTGGCATTCGGGAGTTCTACGTAAAGTGGACCTGGATAAGCTGCCGCAGCCGAAATGATGATCGTAGGAATCTTCAAAATTCGAGAAGTGCACGAGTGCTTGACGTGGCGACCCTTGGGTGAGATCTATGCATCGGTGGACGTCTTCAGCTATTCGACGGATGACGATGATAATGAAGATGGGTTTGTCGGTGCAACAGTTTTTATGGTCATATTATATAACTTTTATGGCATTCAGTCTCCATCTCGAACGCACGCGTGAAAAAAAAAAGTCACGTATTTCATTTTGCTTTGACAACCCTAGCCACGCATAGACTCGATACGCCCAAAAAGGCGGGGAAAATGCTCTGTGTATCGGTCAGTCTATGGTTTAATCAGATGTTATTTAGTCTGTCATGTGATTGATGACTGTTTTTCTTTTTTATTTGGTTTTAACTTGCGTGGGGAGCTCAAGCTAGATACTTATGATTTTCCGACTCTTGTACTGGTAGTTTCTGTACCTCAGGAGCCATTTTATTGGAGTCATCGCATGAGATATATTTCAGTCTATCCACTGTAGTTACAGCCTCGTTGATCTACTGGTCGCTAGCACAACTACTAAGCTCGTCTTGAGTACCCATGTAAGACAAAGGGGTATCGTATTAACCAGTACTAACTGGGTTGTGGAGGTCAGATCGGCAGTCGCTTCATGTAAAATACTGGTATTCAGCTGCATCCGATTAGACAGGAAGCCGACGCTGACATAGTTGAAAAATACAGGCAGATTCAGGCAAAGTGTTATTAGGTTTTAAGATACTTTTTTTTCGGATTGGAAATTATCAAATGGTTCAAACTCTAGGCCAAGCGGAAGGGAGTGTTAGACTTGTACTGACTAAAACCCATCCATGTTCCTTCTTTTGCCCTAGCCGCGGGCCGCGGGCCGCGGTATCTGTTTCGAACAGTCCCGCACATTGGTTCTTTCGGACCCCTTCCCATTTGCTGACATCTCATTGAGGCGCGCGTGGAATACGAACGCACCGTCAACACGGCCTGTCGTCATAAGATGGACGGACGGCGAGCTAGCCCATAGCTCACCGTCCACAGGCCCGCGACTACGGTGGCCGGGAGCCACCACGTGGCCCCCAACGCCCAGGGCTTTTCCCGCGGCGGCGTTTTAAGAATTCAGTGTGCATTAATGTGCATTTGTTGTAAATGGCAAAAAAATCGCCTTTTATTACGCGTGATTGAAACAAGGCCTAATCCTTCGAAAATGGAGCCGTTATGTTATGTGTGTGCCTTTGCCTGCTGGCGTTAAATTGTATACTACCTTAGCTGCAGCTCTTAAATCAGTCGATACATGCCTGAATTAGAATAGTACTGTAAAGTCGACCGTCCACTGTTTCATAGTACGTGCACGGAGTTATTTGCCACGGTAGCTGCGCGGCTCATTTTTTTGGTATATCGCGCATCCGTGAATAAAAACGTCATATAGTCCGAAATCTATACGACTTTTAGTTATATAGTAGTTTTATAGTGGTACTGAACTAACTACTTGGGTCAGTTTAGTCGTGTGACTAATAAGTCATATTGTAAGCGTCGAATACACACACAATTAAATTATGCGACGTTATTACATGGTTTTGGCCACAACGTTTAATCGACATCACTTTTGTTCGAATAAACGTTTTAGTCGCAAAAGAGGTTGAAGACAATATCGTAGTTTGAAAAACCATTATATAGGGTGACTGGTAATTAGTGACCGATACTTAAAGTCGTGATTGTACTCTTGAGAACAAACAACTTTCCCAAAGATTTTTTTTTTTTTAATACTCATTCACTTTAATCACAATAACACAACAGCATAGTAATCACAAATGCGCACGCCCGCGAATTTCATACGCCCCAGCTGTTATAGCCATGTGACACCGTTCTGTCTCATTACTATGGTACCGTGCAATAGTGTAAACAAATTAAAAAATAATATCCAAAGACTGCGCGCGCGAATTTCATACGGCTGTTGTGTTATTGTGATAGTGAATGAGTATATAACAAAATGTTACTTTGGAAAAGTTGTTTGTTATCATGAGTACAATCACGTGTTTAAGTATCGGTCACTAATTACCAGTCACCCTATATAGCATTTACATGACAAATATGATTTGTTTTTTAGTATTTTAACTTGAAACACATATACGACGATTTGGGTTGTAATTTGACGATAAAACAACGTTTTAGTCGTGTGACTATGAACTCATGTTGTATACGTCGAATTAACGTATACACAACAAAATTATGCGACGTTTACTCGACAACACTTTTGGTCGTTTAAACGTTTTAGTCGCATGACGTTTTTGGAAGACAATATCATAGTCTGAAAAACCATTATATAACATTTACATGACAATTATGATTTGTTTTATAGTAGTTTAGCTTGAAACACGAATACGCCGTTTTGGTTGTGATTTGACGTTAATAAAACTTATTAGTTAAAAGTTCCCAAGTTAGACAACGATCAAGACCGTAACACTGGAATACAAAATGGTACCGTATATGCATTTTATTTTACGATGCATTCATTAGTACTGTCATAATAACTACAGCACTCCTATTTAGACATAATACATTAAGGTAATGCTTTTAGTCATGTTAATGGTTTGGTACTTCAGTACTTCTATTAATATTATTTTAGTGTTTAGTTATCATCGAAAAAACACGGATCGTAGTATTCAATAAAAGTCTGTATACATTGTCCGAAAGTCAAAAATTACGCACTATACAGTGGAATGTGCGATAGGTGGTCACGCACGACTATATGACACGTATTTATAATACACTAGGAACCTAGTACTTCGTATATAACTACAGAGTAAAATGATTACTTTCGAAAACTTCAGATGGTATATAATTAGAAGTACCTACCTACCCATCAAATTATAGATTTTTTACAGTGGAACCAGCCACGTAATCGCGAAAATCAGGTGCTCCATACATTTTGTTAATTATGCGATAGCTCTGTTGGTTTACATCATTTTTACACGCTGTATTATGAATAAGAGAGCAATAAGACAATGGTTTTCATATTTAATTAAGAAACCCTAAAGTCAAATGTAATGGCGCGCATGTCTTGGTCTTAAGGTCTTAAGGCCAACGTTTACATGACCATAGGTCTAGTAAGCGTCGTGTAAGTGTCATCTCATAACTAAACCAAGATGGATGCAACTTTTACCGGAAAATATAATTAAAATAAAAAAAATAAAAAAAATTCAACGTCGCACATACGGGTATTTGACACAAAAAAATGGTCAATAATCAGTTTTTTGAAGTTTGCTATTATAACAATATAATTATTTCGTAGAATAGTATAATACATCGCGCACGTTATGGCGGCCATCTTAATGCGCCAGAGATAGCAATTGACCATTAGCTTCAGTCGGAACATAGCTATTGTCTTGAGTGCACGTTTTGTTCTCGGCGCCTTAAAAAAATTAGGCTTTACGCGGTGATATAAAAATAAAAATAAGTGTTATTGACAAGTGTTGATGATGGATTCTGGTGATGGAGGTATGTAGCTTATTTTATACGTTGTTTTACTGAAGTTTATATCTTTTGAATCTTTTTTGTGGCTTAAATTAGAAACAGTAAAAATTATGAAAAAAATATCGAACTAGCTTAATAAATGAGTAACTTTCTTTTATTTCCGGAGAAGTCCGACTGAAAAAAGTAACAGAATCGTAATCAGGGACAATCTGGAAAGTTAATAATGAACAAATATGTTGCGGAAACAGAGCGTTTTTTTTAAATGATTTTTTTCGTAAACTATACCCACAGTTTTAAAAACTAACCAATTAATTATTATATTATTATTATATTTTGTAGGGAAACGATTGAACTGCTACGCCCTGTGGAATTTGGTGTAACTGGAGATGAAAGCGGAAATATTCTGGACGAGGAAAATTCAGAAAATGATGAATATAGTGATAGTGACTAACGAAGATTTTGTATTAAGTGTTCTTTTATTAAAATGTATATCTGTATCTATTATTTTGTGTTTTATTTAATGCCAAACGATTTTGGTAACAATTTTGCTGAGAAAAAAATCTTAAAATATTTTTGGCCATATTTTAATATCAAATACCCCTTTGTGCGTCGTTACGTTAGAAAATAATAGTTATTTAACTTACACGTCTTTTAATGGTCTCTTTATAACCAATACACAACCAAATAGTTAGTAATTTAACGTTTATAAAATCTCTAATTGATGTTAAATGGCCACAAGTTGACATTAATGTAACCACTATACAACTATATTGTCTTATAATTAGGCCACTTTCGCGTCGCATAAACGTTATAATTCAGTTTATAAGACCACTCTAATATAACCAACGTTTTTGTAAAAACGTTTCTATGACCATAATATAACTTATTTTTGTTACTTGGGGCGTGGCGCGCAGTGGACGATACCGCCTACGTTTTTCAAAAGCGAAACCAGCACTTCAACCAACTTATCTGTGCAAGCGGGAAAACACAAAACTAAAATAGATGTGCCAAGTTTGATGCATGCAAATTTTCTTGACAAGCAACGCCACATTAAACGGGTGTATTTTAACGAAGCTGAAAGGTACTTGTTTTCCCCGATATTGCGATATTTTTTTTATTCTAGACCATACCTGGGAATCTTTTAGTTACGGAGATATTGTTCCAACAAGTTCCAACATTTTCACAAGTTTTTTTTTTAAATACATTTTTTAACGTGAGATTTTTACCGTAAACACCAACACGGCTCCCGTACTAATCAATCCATCCATCAGCACAATGTTTTGAGTGCGTTAAATTGAGTCCTAACCTAAAACGTAATTTTTCACCCAAAAAAAAAAGTCGTTCCCCAGCAATAATTTTTGCGTAAAGTTACTTAGTTTGATGTAGGTACATAATGCTTGGTTGACGGTTCATTAAGGGTCTTGTGACGCCCTGCTTAGCTGTGAGGTACTGTGGAGCGGCGCCTGACTAGTGCAACACAGACTATCGATTTCGTGCCATTCGTGTTGACTTTCCCTTCTAACCATACGCGTTACACTATGGCCATGTTTGTTTTCTTAGTTGTAGTTAGTAGCCATTAAAGGGAATAAATAATCAGGCCCAAAAATAGCCAGTGCTATGTGATTGCCATTAATCTAACATCCAGAATCCTTCATTTCATCAGGGTATGGCTATACTAATAAATTTCAGTTTAATTAGCCTCTGGTGCTGAATCAGAACTGGCGTTAGGCGCAAGAAACCTCTTCAACGGCTGATTTACCCACAACAGCAAGTAATATATACTTGAAAAAAAATATGTAGTCAGTATATATCCAATATTATGTTGCACTAAAAATAACTGAAATTAATTATAAACTTGACTCAAAAAACATTGTACTCCTGCGCGCATGGCTGTCAATTTTCCTAGACTGGGCCCAATGTACCTAACATCTATTAGCAAAATTGAGGACCTAAGCCTAGTTACAATACAAACAATAATTATCAAATTACTCAAGCGGATGTCCAGAATTACATAATCAATATGTACATAATTTTAATGCTTGACGACACTTAAATTTTTTAGTATTTATGTCATCTTTAATATGTGCAAATTGGACCTTAGTATCGTCGAAGAACGAACAATGGTGTCGATTACTCAGCGGGTATTAATATTTATGTGAATGCGAATAGGTAAGTTCGGAATCGGTATTATCGCTAAACGTTTTGGATAGTCAATCTAAAATAATTGGTCTAACACCTACTTATTGCTGAATCGAAGTAACTAGACGAAAACTTACGTAGTAGGTACAATACATTACAAGCATGATATCCCCGAAGGTCTAGACAGGGATGCGTTTAAGTAAGCCGGCAAAATTTTCGCCGATAAAAATTAACCTAGTGCGGGCTCGCTGAACGGAGTCATCGGTCTAGATCAATGTTGACTGTCAAATTCAATTGACAGCTCAGCTACAAGCTGAGCTCAATATATCATTCAATTCAATGTATCATTCTGCCTCTTTCGTCTACAACAATTTGCATCCTATGTAATCATAACTTCATCCATAATCCACAAATAAAATTCACGGAGACGATGATTAAGTACTCGATAAATATTCGTTTCTAGGGCGCGAATCTAGTAAATAAAACCAAAGACAGCTCAATGTCAATGTCAATCTGACAGCAGAATAAAATTTAGCGAGGTAAAAAGGTCGCTAAAATTTATCCTAGTCAGGCGAAAACTTATACCAGCGGACGACCATGAACGGGGCAGATTAAATTTTAGTCAGTTTAATTTTTCACCTCGCGGTGTGCTTGAACGGGGTGTTTGACGTTTAGTCAGTTTAAATTTTAAACTGGATAATTGATTTAAACGCACCCCCTGACTGTATCTACAGAATATCCTACACATTTCGCCGGTTAAGGTTGTCCCATGTAGTATGGGGCGATCCTATTGCTATCAGCCAGTAAAATAAATATTTGTTCGGTTCTGGACCGTACGCGTGTAGTGGTCGCATATGGTCCGGTAGATTAGTCACTCCTGCCTAACCTTTCGCGAAAAATAGGCGTAACGTTATATTTTTGTCCTTGGTCTTGTGGTGGCAACCACAACTGCTGAACGTGAGGTCTTGGTTTCGATTCCAAGCTCGGGCAATGTGTTATTCGGTTTTTCAATCAGGAATTTCTCAGTAGCAGCCACGGAATCTGGGACCATCCGTTTCAATGCACATCCCATGGGACTAAAACATAACTAACGGCGAAATATGGGTGTACTATTAGGTACATATCATAAAATAGGCCTGATATTATCACTACATAGTATAAAACAAAGTCGCTTCCCTCTGTCTGTCCCTACCAGGGTTGTTGCGAACATAGGTACATATCATAAAATAGGCCTGATATTATCACTACATAGTATAAAACAAAGTCGCTTCCCTCTGTCTGTCCCTACCAGGGTTGTTGCGAACATCAGTATCAGCATCAGCATCCGCTGAACTTCAGCATCATTTTCTACATCAGCATCAGCATCCGCGATGATCGATACTGATTATTAATGCTGATGGCCGAGTCGTGACATGACCGCAGAGGAGGCGGGGCTTATATCACGTGTAGGTTTTGAATGCGAGTTTTGACCAATCAAAGGGGCGACCGCGGGGATTGCGATTGCAAACAAACACAAACTTGTCTCATTACGTTATAATTCGTCATTGCGCGTGAAAGTTTTTGATATTTTTGTAAACTGTTGAGTTTGGTGACTATATTTCAATGGTAACTACATTTCTCCTGTTTTTTTTTTTTAAGGAAATAATTAAAATCAGCATTAGCATCTGCTGATGTCAATGATAAAGGAAAAATATGCATCAGCAACTACCCTACGTATGCTTAGATCTTTAAAACTAAGCAACGGATTTTATTGCGGTTTTTTTTATAGATTGATTGATTCAAGGGGAAGGTTTATAAAATATGTATAACATTGCACCCGTGCGAAGCCGGGCGGGTCGCTAGTGTTAATATAAAACTGTGTTGTACCAAAATAACTTTCAACATTCCTCCTTAATTCTACTTCAATATTAAACACAAAATCAGTATAGTAACAACATCTTGTTACAAATTTTCTATCTCACCAACTGTTCAGCTACTTTAGCTAAGTTACAGGCAATGTCGCAATGCCGATGGTCATAACTCAGAGGCGTACGGCTGGCCCTGTTCCCACGATTTACATACAACTGGACACTGAAGATCTAGAGAACAGACTTCGGACCAGATATTCGCGATTTAGGACTCGTGAACCAAATACATTCACCAAATACGAACGAGAGAGGTGTTGCATTATTATATTATGTAGGGTAGTGGATTCGGAATCAGGTAAGCATCGCACTTTAGTCAATTTATTTTATTACCGCTGCTCTTAATCGGTGGAAGTAAAACATCTTGAGGAATTTCGCAAGCCGTAGAATCTTGCGACCAAAAATTCAAAGTCGTGTGATGTCTACTGACGCACTGAGTCTGTGTGGTAGATTACCATGTTTTCAGTAATTTTGGGTGTGCTTTGTTCTCCTGCCATAGCAAAGGCCATATCATATCACCTCCCTACAAAAAGACAGTAAGCAGGGCTATATATATACTCGACAGTTCAGTGACAGAGAATTCTCAAATACACCGCGCTTTTTCTAAAAGTGTAGGTACCAGCGGCCACATATTATACCTATCTTTATAAGAAACTAGCTTTTTTAAAGTATTCTGTACATCAAACTAAGTAAGTCTTTATGGAAAAATTATTTCTGAGAAATTACTTTATGTTTGGGGTGAACGATCACGTTTTACGGTAGGAGTCAATGTTTAACGCACTCAACATTGTGCTGATGGATGCATTGATGTACATGGGTTGTGGAAGTATATAAAGTAAAGTTATAATATTGACATTGACAACAAACTTGTATTTAAAAAAAAAAACTATCTCCGAACCAGCAGTTCTTCAGCAGCACTGTTCTTGTTGGTTTCAACTGACGCTACTCGTGCAGAACTGTCATTGTATATCAAAACTCGCCAAGTGATGATCACTATGAACTGTCAACAGATATACGCAATAACACTGCAAAGGTTGCCAAGTATGGTCTAGAACAACAGTGCATTTCGGCTTCGTTAAGAGTAATTTTACACTCTTTATAGTTTGACGTTTGACACGTTAGTGGCGAAAAAGTATTGGGACAAGGCAACGTTCGTCGGGTCAACTACTTCGATTTTTCAGCGTTGCCAGTAAGAGCGAAGGCTACACCTCGCTTCCCTCAGTCGCACAAGCCACGCTCATCCATAGTGAAGGGCGCCGGCCACTGTCCAGTACCCACTCACCGCCTTTCTAATAGCCATAATGTGGCCGCAGATAACATCTGCGCTGGATATGGCAAGGGATTCTGTGTACAATTTACCTTTTTGGTCGGTTGGAGGCGATGTTAGTACTTCTTCTTAGCGTGTCGATGGCAATCTTAATTGATTCGGCCCGTAGTAGCGTCCATTAGCTTCTGTAACGCAGACAGTAGGGCATGCACGACATGATATTGTGTCGCGTCGTTTGTCCCACCAAAGCAGAGGCATCTATAAATCTGCAGCTGAGCGGCAGACCTTTTAAAAGTCGTCGGTTCATGTAACTGGAGGCGTCCCACGCTACGTTCGCCGTTAGAGTCCACTCCAGGCCTCATTTGCTCCATCGGCCATATTTTTTTGTTGAATGCTGTCAGATCCAGTTGTTTGGTAGTAGATCTGAACTACGCGTGTTGACATACTCAGCATAATATGGGTTTGTGGTGCATACCGTTTTGTAAACGTCCAGGTTGCTCGTATGCGCACACGCAGTTGCTAACGACGTGCAGTATATTGCCAGCCCGGTTAGCGAGCTAATTGGAGATGATAATTATAGATTGGTAATTATCAGGTGATTTTGCATTGACCTGTTGGCTTAGATAAGTGTAGGTAAATTAGATATATATTTTATAATATACCAAATTGTTTACACTGCTATTATTTAACAATATTGTAGTTTAAATCAATGGTTATTTTTCAACACTCGACACGTACATCTTTCGTCCCTATATCGGTGACATTCCGTTTGTACTTTGTGCTTGAAGAGTTAGACAAAAAATTCTACGCCAAAATTAATGTATAGAAACTGACGGATTTGAATAGCGGCCAAAGCACTTTCGGCGCTCTGAATGTCATTATTGCCATTTCTAAGTGCGGCAAACCCAAAAATAGGTACATATTAAGTAACTTTTTTAATTAGTTTTCATTTGGTTATTTTGTCTATTAATGTTATTAGTGCTATAAAGCTTTTGAGAATGTGTGTACGCCTGTAATAGGGTATATGCAAGAAATACAAAACATTTTTATTTCTTAAAATGCCTTGTATTGGACCATAAAAACATTGTGGTACACTTGTTTAATTCTCTAATACAACACTTTTTTACAATTTAATAATTTATGTAGCGTGTCTTTGGTGAAACGGAACGCAAACACAAAACGCATCGATTCCGGTAGTGACGTCAAATGCTATGTGTCAAAGAAACACTTTTAGTTGAAAAGTACTTAAAGTTTCACTATAATATTGTTAATGCAATTTTTGCTTTAATAAAGCACTTACAATATAGTAAAACTATTGTATTATGGGCAAAAAATTATATTTAAACAAGCCAGATAGAGGTAAGTGACATCAAATGCTATGACGTGAATGGCCGCGACAGTCACGAAAGTTTGAACTGTCGTAGAAAATTGTAGGAGTTTAATATTTTTTTGTGCGACAAGCAGAAGTTGAAATTAACTTTTAATTATTTTCTTGGGTTGATAGCACTGCGTACTTTTTTTTCAAAAATAAAATTACATGCATATTCCCTATTGGTACTTACATCAGAACCCTAAGGTGTATACTTATAGTGTAAAATGTATGTACTGTTGGTGTACCTATTTTAACTAAATAAATAAAAATAAATAAATACTAAACATAAACCAGCTTACCAGCCTATATTTAAAAGCTATAAACGATGGTTCCACGTTCGGGATCGAACTGGGAACGTCATCCATTCTAATGAGCACAGTAAGCGTTAACACACTTTCACTAGTCCACTGAGATGCAGATCTTGGACTACCATAAATGTTAACTGAAAACTATTTCAGTTAACATTTATGGTCCGAGGATGGGCCATGAAGTCGGCTTTGATATTGTAATCATATGGTTTTATCAATAATAAAGTCGACCGTCTACTATTTTGGTATAAGTATTCTATTCTTTGGTCCACTGCTACAGTTCTGCATGGATTTATTGGCGCTTGAATGATATTGCCTAATACTTAATAAAAAAAAACAAGTCATCGGCGTTAGTTCCGCTTATGGCCGCGCGCTAAAATATCCATGCACAACTGTACTTAGAATGTGCAATGTCGCGTACGGACGTCTGTAGCAGAGGACGATACCGCCAACATCCATACTTCCTTATTCCATGCTATTATTATAAATACGAAAGTAAATTTGTTTGTTACCTTTTCACACCTAAACCACTGAACCTATTATCCTGAATTTTTGCTTATATGTTGTCAGGTGTACAGAAACAGACATAGGGTACCTTTCATCCCGAAAAAAAATAGTGTTACCGAGGAAAACAAAAATACACACAAAAATAACCTTGTTATGGTAATAGATGGCGCCACGTATCTTTCGAATCACCATTGAATTATATTGATTGTCAAATCCTAATTTAACGCAAGCGAAGCCGAAGCAAAAGGTAGTGTTCTTATAAAAATAAGGCATAATAATTACACGGGCTATTCCCTCTGATGTCGTGGCTCTAAAACCATTGAGTATCGCACTCCAGTTACGGAGTTTAACCGATAGATGGCGGCTGTCGATTTGATTAGTTTGGCTAGACCAAAGACTTGTAATACATTACGTTCAGCTGGACTTTCAACAGGACCCAAGGTAAAAGCAGAAATAGGTTAACTTACAGTAGGTACTTGATCGATTTATTATGGCCTAGTGAGTTTCAGAACAAGGTGAAGAGCGTCGTCTCTGTCCCTTGTACCAGAGTGACAGTTTTTATAATTCGATGTTGCAATGATACAAGGAGGTTTTGGTGCTAGAATAATGTTGACAGAGGGCGCTGTTAACGATCACGCATCAAAGATCCTTGTAGGCGTTCAGCAACGACTGTGCGTGTGTATCTGCCCATAAAAAAAAATTAGACTTAAGACTACGTTAGGTGGAGTGATCAATTCGAACAGATGAATATGAGTCAGATCTGTCTGACTACAATAAATATGGGAAGATAAAGTATTCATTTAGGACATAGACCACACACACACCGAACATAGTTTAAACAATATCTTTCTAATAATAAGGCCCCGATCATGGCCACGGGTGATGCGTCTTGTGACGCGATCTGCGTCAAGCGTCTCTCGTTACCTTCGCGGAAGTGTCGTCACGGTGATCCGTTGCATGCTATAAACCGCTTCTTTCATTTGTTTTCTCCGCAGTCGCTTGAGCGTGTAAATCGTGGTACAATACGCGCCACGAAAAATGAGACTTGACACAACACGTGGTTTGACAAAGACAAAGACATTTATTCGTTGACTTTGACTTTGACATTGACTTGCGCATTAGACGATTCTAAGGACTCTTTAGCGGTATGAGATCTACTGCGCAAGTCAAACCACGTGTTCTGTCAAGTCTCATCTTTCGCGGCGCGTATTGTACACGTAGTACGGCTTTATTCAGATCAAACGGATAGCAGGAGTTTTTCTAGTGTGGGAAAGTGATAGAGCTATACAGATTGTCTAGCGCCATCTCTTTCCCGCACTGGAATTACTCAATAAGACATCATGGTAGGCCACCTGACCACATTATTGTGCGAGATAAAGTTTAATTCCCGCTACCGCGTATCGCGCACACCACACACATGAACAGACTCTCACAGTGTGTAGTTACGCGCGAATTTATTCGCTCGCTAGACATTGTTACTGGTAGTTGCGAAATTATGCTCTGCTGTGTGTGGAGCGAGGCTATGGATATTGATTCGCATAATTTGTATAGGTAATGAGTGCACAAAATTAGAGAAAGCTACCATTATTATAAAGGATGTACCAAGACCCTTAACGAAGCCGACAGGCACTTGTTCTCCCCGTCATTGCGATCATTTTTTTGATCTAGTCCGTACTTGGGAAGCTTCTAGTTACGGAGATATTGAACATGATTATATATACTAAAGATTTTGAACCCCTTTAAACACCTCCACGTCTCCCGTACTTTTCAATCCATCCATCAGCACAATGCTTTAAGTGCGTTACATTGTGTCCTACACCAAGTGATTTTTCACCCCAAAAAAAAATCGTTCCGCAGAAATATTTTTTGAGTAAAGTTACTTAGTTTGATGTACATAATGCTTGGTTGGCGGCTTCGTGAAGGGTCTTGTTACACCCTGTAGTTGATTATTAAAATAGTATTTACATCGAGTTTTATTTTCAAGTTCCCACTGCTGGGGCTTAAGGCATGTGAGGGGGAGTGAGCTGTAATTTACCACACGGGCATAGTGCGAGGTATATGCCGCATGCGCATTTGGAGTGCCGGTTTCCTCATAACGTTTTCGTTCCGTACCGTTTTTAGCGTAGTGGTAATGTCCTGGGATTTAAACCTAAAACCTACCAGCTTCTCTGTAGACGGCCACGTCCATCAGTGGTCTAGCTGTTAGCTTTTCCTGCTGTCGACACACCCATCGCTGCGGAGATGTGGCGATGACATAAAATCACGTCTGTTTCCCCAAAAAGGCAAGGCTATTGCCATCAACAGTGCACGAAACCAGTCTCCGGACTACCATCAAATTCCTGGAACACCCAGAAACACTTGGCAGCAGTTTCACTTGTGGCTAGAGCAATGTGGTCATCCATTGAAGAATCCATTCGGTCTTGCCAATTGTTTTCCATAGGAAACGTCCAACCCGTACCGTGCACCTTTTTGTCGACGTTTTATAAGTGCCCATCTAGGCCTATGTGAAATAAAATATTTTGATTTGATTTGTTTTGACTTATTTCGATTCTTTTACTGCTAGCTTGCATCGTCCTCGTGTTCTCCTAGGCCTCTCCGCACGACTGCCAGTTCTTTCGATCCAGGGCTAATTTGGACCACTGGTCGTTGGTTTTATTCAGTTTGTTCCGCCATCTTTTACGACGTCCACCGCGTCGCCTGCTAGCTGTAGGTATAAGGTCTTGTGTGTGCTGTATAAGGAATTGTGGGCGTGGATAGCCAAATCAGAAACCATGAGGAGTAGCGAAAAATATTCAAAGGAGTCTCGATCCCGATTTTGATGAAAACTAAAACTGCATCATTGAATTTCTGGAAAATCGATACTTCTAGCCAGGAATCAAACTAGTTGATTTTGAAAAAAAACACTGTATTATTACACCATTCGATAGTGTCGCTAATAGGGATCAAATTCTGAGAAGTAATGACATGACCTGTATAGTGGTTAGCTCACAGCTCATTGGGCATACGGCAGACATGGTCTTATTTCGATAAAGATCACCATTAGCTTACACACGCGCTCTTCAAGAACGTTAAGATAAAATCTCGCGCACTAGATGTGTATCGCTATAATTCACAGCTTATAGCTTGTGGTATCGTTCGCGCGATCTGTGGACGAAAATGCTTTCGGTTAACAAGAGCTTTAATGTTGACTTTAACTGGCTTCTTGGTTTAGTTAGGGAGTGAAGCTTTCAAGCTTGATGGTGGTGGTAAACTTCAGCTGTATTAATAATATTATCTACATAATCAGCCTACAATATTTTTACTGCAGGAAGTCAGGCCTGTTTTTGTGAGAGTGAGTTCTTCACTCCGCGCTTCAGCTCATGTTGATGTTACATTTCTTGCAATTTTCGAGTTGCAATATTTACGAGTCGCGATTATAACCCATGTAGGTGCACGCACCAGCAAGTCTTAGAACAAACAATTTGAAGACTTGTGACATATACAGACCTCCACATGGTCCGCGTGTTGCCCACTCCTCAGAGAGGCGCTCTGTATTCTACCAGTTGGCGCATTATAAGCTGATGATATACTTTTAGTCTAAAATTCGTTAATAACCAGATTATCTGATGCACTACATTTGTAGTGTTAGTATTGAATGCGTTTAAGCATGACGCTAGTAAACGTGTAACAGACTAAATTGCCAACAGCAAGAAATCTACAATATTGAAATTCATGAGTTATGTATCTTTTACGTTTCGTGTTAATCGATGATTGTTTTATTAACAAATTCGTAAAATAAACTTTGCGGGGACTTCTTTATATTATTTACTAGCTGTTGCCCGCAATCTTAGTTCCCGTGTAATTATAATGTTTAAAAAAAAAAATACTTTCCTTTTTGAATCGAATTTAGTTACCAATAATTTTAAGGGTTTTAATTTTTTTGCACGGAACCCTAATTATTTTTCTAAAATAGAAGTAGCCTATGTTAGACCGTATAACATCAGCTATCTGCCAGTAAAAGTCCCGTCAAAATCGATCCAGCCCTTTCGGAGATTAGCCGGAACAAACAGACAGACAAAATAAAAATAAAGTGTTTTGTTTTAAGTACCGTTTATACTCTCACATGCATTCAGTAAAAAGCTAATAGTTTGAGATTACAAACAGACACTTCAGTTTTATGTAGATCTATATAGATGCATAGATTGTTGAATAATGATCTGGGGGCCTAAAATGGCTGCTTTATCAGAATCATAATATGAATCACGTCAAAAATTGAAAAAAAAAATATTTGGTTTTTATGGGTATGACCACAAAGTCCATTTTAAGAGTTTTAAATTTTTAACGTGATTCGTATTATGATTCTGATAAAGCAGCCATTTTAGGCCCCCTGATTGACTCAGCATACAGCTGAAATAATTCCACTGCTCACCCGCACTACGCACTAGTGGTAGCCCATTACCACTGACGAGATTTTGATTCAGTTTACGTTAAATGGTCATCATCTGTCTAGACTTTCTCCAACTATAATGGCGTCAGCTTCCATTGTAACCGTATGTAGTGGAATACCGGTATTTTACATGGAGCTGCCTATCTGACCTCCACAACCCAGTTAGTACTGGGTAATACGATACCCTTTAACCAGGGTAAGATTAGTTGTCAGACTTTCGGACCACTGATTACTGCTAACGACTGCCAAAGATCTTCAAATGACATCCCTGACCAACAGCAAACTTTATGTTTTTCAGGCGTAGTTACACCTGAAAAACAAAAAGTCAAGCCCGATGAACACATCTCACGAAAAAAAAAAAACAATTTTTCAGCTGAAATTGTTAAACAGTCACGCCTTATGTACGTACATAACAGCAAGGTATAATTGAGCAGCTTTTTGCGCTATTTACTTGTGATGTAAAATTATAACATGATGTATTGCTTTTTACTCAATTACGATTAGAATTGAAAAGGACTGGTTATGATTTAAACAGCCTCGCCCTCTGTTATATGCGACTTATAACATAGTTGATGAACTGTGTCATCTAAAATGTAAGACCGCATTGATGCGGAAAAGTTTTTTTGGTATGGCACTTAAAGTGTTTAATAAAATTCCTGATGACATAAAGAACTTGACATTAAATAAGTTTAAAAAAGCTCTTATCAAATTATTAATTGACAAATATTATTATAATGTAGACGAATTTTTGTACGACCAATTATTAGAATAATGTTTTTTTTTTAACTTTTGATAAGAAGTACTATGACTATTTATTAATTTTATTGTATTTGATGTTTCTTTTTTATCCATTCCTTTTCTTTTCAAATGACATCCCATTCCATTTCTTTTCTTTTCATGTATTAATTAATTTAAAACTTATATTTTTTTCTTTTGACGTTATGTAATGACACCTAATGGGTCACTTATAAATTTGTATGTCTTAATTATGACAAAACATAGCGCACCTCTTATTTATGTAAACACCTATGTTTCACAAATAAACTGATTGATTGATGAAATGTGATTTCACTATTTCATAGTATTAAAGCACAGGTTTTTTTTTGGGACAAGCCCGCCGCACATTTCCTAAAGGGTTTCAGGAACTACAGTGGGTAGCTCCTGAAAGACACAATCAACAGTGGCGACCACAAAAGCGCCGAGACAATGAAGCTCGACGAAGTCCCAGAGAAACAATTTAACTGTCTTGGATCCCGCAACGAAATTAATCAGAAAAGTATAGCGGAGGAGTAGGAACAACAATTTCCACTTTCTAAAAATACAGTTAGGCGGCGACCACAAAGACAGGAAAGACAGAGAGTAGACAAAGGTTAGACATAAAACAGAGAACTTAGAAAATAGACACTTATGGCATTAAAAAAGCTGAAAGCAAATTCACTATTAATAGAAAAGTTCGTAACCACTATTTAAGTCAGAATAAATAACTCTCAATTAATTTCCTTGCATTATATCAAACAAACAAAATACAAACTACAAATACAAATCAATTACAGTTTTAAATATTCCTTAGAAAAAAAAATGTAAAAATCAATTAAAAATATACAAAATTGTAGCCCACCGGTATCGGGAACAGGGTCCAAGCTACCGGCGGTCAGGGCTCCAGAGAGAGGAACCTCCTAACAATACGAGCCGTGTCCAGGAGTAGGTACATGGTAATGGTACTAATTATTATTCGATTTCTCGTTTTTTTTTTTTTGGTATTTCTTAAAATATTTATTAGTTTATTTTATTTGTATTTGTGCATTAGTATCAATATAAGTACTTACTTGTATATAAATTTTCGAAAGCAAGTTGTTATTTTTTTAGATATTTATTTTGTACCTTAGCACAATGTTTTCTTATTTAACCCAAAGGTTGACTGGTAGATAATGCCATATGGCATTAATTCCGCCTACGTACCACTATTGTACATGAAGTTTGAATAAATAAATAGATAGACCGTACTATTTTCCCGCCTTTTTTAATTTACGACCGCCATCTTGACGAATTCACGGGCAAATACTACAACATCCCATGAAACAAGAAGTGCTCGAATCAATATTCTAGAAGTAATGTACTACCTAAAGCAGTCTAAATAAATCCTTAGTAACAAATTACAGAGTTAGTAATTGCAAGACAAGCTATTAATTAGGTTACATACGTTTAGAATTAGTTAGCGAGTCTACTTGATATTTATTATTATAATTATGCAATTAACTGATTTGCAATTCAAATACTCTTATGTTATGTAGGTACAGTTGGCCGTAAGTCAGTGGATACAAAACCAGTGTAAGCTGGTCCATCTACTCGATCGATATGTTTGAGATTACAGTAAAGGATTTGAAGTATACTTGCTTTTATTTTTAGTTTCATCCCGACATTGAATTGGAATAAAAATAAAAAGTAAACATGTTTTTTTGAATCCGTCACGTTATTCTAGATTAATCATAAGGCTAGTGTAGACCCAGAATTCAATGTTACCAGCCAAAAAAAGAATACTTATTTGGTTCAAAGCAGCATAATCAACCTTTGGAAAGAACCTCCTCAAATTATCTATAACTGGCCTGGCCCTTACAGCGCAGAAAAATACAAAATTGCAAAAAAAAAAAAACAAAAAAATACACAAAATCACATCAACCTCCTCATCATAATCGCAGCCTCGTTCCACTCACTGCTGACTATACCTCCTCCTTATGTACCACTCTGCTCTGGTCTGCGCGAGTCTCGACTGGGGGACCTGGAGAGGCCGTTTTTAACTAATACTGTCATACTTAGTTCTGGGAAATAGCCCCCCAATCCCTTCCATTTCCAACATTACATCGACAAAAACATAATTCTGTCGTCAAATCGGTTAATTATTATAAATTATAATTTATGTGCCCCTAATAAGGTTGTGTGCTAAAAGGAGGTATTGCAGCGGACATAGTCACAAGCGATAGCGGGCTGGATTTGTTTATTATTATTTGAAAATCAAATAAAATAACCTAAGGTATATTGTCATGGGCCTGTGGACGATGAGCTATGGGCTAGCTCGCCGTCCGTCCGTCTTATGACGACAGGCCGTGTCGACGGCGCGGTCGTGTTCCACGCGCGCCTCAAAGAGAGTCAGCAAACAGGAAGGGGTCCGAAAGGACCGATGCCTGCCAGGGTTGCGGGACTGTTCGAAAGAGATACCGCGGCCCTGGAACACAAAGGGCAAAGGAAGGAACATGGATGGGTTTTAGTCAGTAAAAGTCTGACACTCCCTCCTGCTCAGCCCAGAGCCGAAAAAAAAAGAAGTATATTGTCATATCAGTCCGTGATGTGACAAGATATAGAAAAATTTCCACCGAGCCTGGCCAAACCCAGCATACTGCCTACTCCAAGCCTGCTGAGAAATTCCTAATGGATATCTCCCAATATCGTAGCCACACTTGGAGGTGTAATCTTATTAGGGCTCTAAACTCTCCGTAACTCCATGTTATTCCTATCTTGCTATTATTATAAACTAGCAACCCGCCCCGGCTTCGCACGGGTGCAATGTTATACATATAAACCTTCCGCTTGAATCATCATCATTCATCATCTATTAAAAATAACCGCATCAAAATCCGTTGCGTAGTTTTAAAGATCTAAGCATACATAGGGACAGACAGACTTTGTTTTATACTATGTAGTGATAGTGATGCGAAAGTCGGGAGGATGGATGTTTGTTAGAGCAACATCATACAAAAACTACTGCACAGATTTGGATGAAATTTGGCACACAATTTATAACCTCGATTAACTCATATGACTTTTTCTCCCGGTAGTACGTTCCCTTCGGGCAATTACCGAACTCCACGCGGACTAATCCGCGGGCATAAGTTAGTGCTGTCAAGTCTTAACGGTTGAACAAATTGGCTGGATCACACGGATGAACCACCTGTGGGTAATTGTGGAACAGACTTACAATGGTAATTTTTTCACTTTGACAGTTCATTAATATTAATTGCGTGATTCCCGTTGTGTAGTACGCGATTTTTTCCGCTTTTGCCCGCAAATGAGCCCGCGTGAATATCGGAAATTTTCCTACAAGAACGTAAACGTATAAGCCTTAAAATATTTCCGAAATCGCTCCGCTCCTCTAAGCACGCTGTCTCTAAGCCCAAGATTAAGTTATAAATAAGTATCATGGTGACTGTAACAGCGCCGTAAGTTGTATTTAAGTTAAATAAGCTTGGGTGATGTCACTTAGTGCCGCGTACGGGAACTATTGGGTAATAGTTAAGTTAGCGTTATACTTCTATGTATTGAGAACGTTCTCTAGTTGCTCCAGATCCAAGCGGCTACTGAGCATGAGGTCCTGGGTTCGATTCTCAGGTCAGGCAAATTTTTCGATTACGAATTTCTCAGTACCTCTTCCAAACTAAGGTTTGCTGTAAGAAAACTCAATTCTGGGTAAAGCTGGCTGTTGTACATAAGTCATATATAGTAATTTTGTGTGTGCTACTTTTATATTTTGTGTGCAATAAAGAATATATTATGACAGGATGTCAGTTTTTTTAAACGGGGCTTTTTAATTATTGTTTCCCGTTGAGCCTGCTCTGGACTTCGATCTTGTAGGCAAATGATCAATGACATAAATCTTCTTAGCATGTCGATGGCAATCTAAATGGGTTCAGCCCAAAATTAGGCGTAAAGTTTGGCACTTTCACACCTCTAGGACCCTATTCAATCCATCCATTAGCACAATGCTTTGGAGTCCGTTACATTGAGTCCTACCGTTAACCGTGATTTTTCACCCCAAAAAAAAAAAAGTCGTTTGGCAGCAATAATTTTTGCGTAAAGTTACTTAGTTTGAACCAGGGACTGAATTACCCAAAAATTAAGGTACCATTAAATTTCAGTATGACGTCATACCGTTAAATAAGGGTTACCGAAATATTTCGGTACCGTTTTTTTTTTCAGTAGAGGAATTTTGTGTTTGAGAATGCTTAACGGTATGTTTCGGTATAAACACTATTACATTTATAAATGTTTGTTTTAAAAGATGGACAAGTGCACATGCCAATCATCCGTTTTTTTGATGCCACATTGGACCGTAAAAAATCGGACTGCCGGACAGTAAAATTCTTTGTAGTGCACAAACGCCCTAAGGGTTAATTAACGGTACAGCCCAACCTTTATTTATAAAGGTATCGGTATAGCTCAACCTTTATTTTAAAACGGTACCGATATTTTTTTGAGGTATCTTAACCTCTAACCGTAACCGCTTTCAGTCCCTGGTTTGTACATAATGCTTGGTTGACGGCTCGTTAAGGGTCTTGTTACACCCTGTATAATTTCATTTTGAGAGCAGTGGTGCAACTATGTACTTGTACTTCTCATTTTTTGCATGAATAAATAATATGCATCTAAATAAGCAGCTGTTTAGGTAACATCGCTTGCATCTAGGACGAGATGCTGCACCCATGGTTACTGCTAGTGATGTGATAGTTATATCGATAGTTTTGAATTTATCGATAAATAAGAACGTATCGACGTTTGTGAAAAAGGAAAAAAGAAAGAGCTATGTTCAACAGTTTACATTACAACAACAAGAGAGATAAAGATACAGAATACATCATAAAGACGTATCTAAATAAACTGCAATACGGGTCAACAAAGCCGGAGGTGAAGCAACTCACTAATAATATAATTTATTCGTAATTTAGAAATCAATCATTTGCAAATCAACCGCAGAAAGAAGACTTTTTTCGCATCACAATTGACGCCATAATCAATACTCGAGTAAATTACGTCACAATTAAAATATTTATAAAATCAGCTGTAATTCCTACCTATCAGAGCATCAACATCAACAATAAGTTGTAATTACTCAAGATGACAGGCGTGCCGCGACCTCATTATCTGATCATATCGACAAATCAATGGCATTATTTAAGGAATAACGCGAATGGAATCTAATAAATCGGTATTTAATTTGTGGACATCAGTACACCGGACACTGAAAATGACTTATATCTGTCAATGTCCGCCGGTCCGGTGTCCGCAGCCGATACTGAATTTGTCTGCAACGGTTTGGCAGACTATCAAATAGCGATGGCCATAACTTTGATGGGCTTCATGGACCAATTCATACGAGTATATTCAATGGAAGAAGTGTTTAGGTTTTTGATAGTCACGAGACTTATGTAACATTGTCATTGTTTTTTTATGGAGAAATGTAATAAAAAAAAAACCTCTATGTAAAACTGAAACAGGCATTTTAAACAGGGCATAGATTAACTCCCTCCAGTAGAAATGTTTATAATTCGGATATTCATGTTAGTGATTGAAAATTCTGAAACATCTTATATTTCAGAAACATCTTATATTTCAGAATTATGAAAAGAAAAATTGCCCACAAAGAATAGTAGTTAAATATTCCATTGTTTTATTTATAACTGTTTGCCTTGAATCCAATTTGAAACAAATTAAAAGATTATCACGACAGCTAAGTAAGTAGTAGTAGTATCAGTCAGTTTAGGTAGTAAGTATTAGTTTTTGTTGAAATCACGCAAACCCTATAAATCCCTCCTTTTACTAACATTCTGTTCTGGAATAACTATAAGACGACCGACAGCAACATTAACGTGAATTCATTTCAATTTCAATTTATTTTAATCAGACATAAATATCCATACAGGTTGTACACAAATTCGACAAAACAATTCAATAAACATAAAATAATAATAATTAAATAACATACACAAAGTCAACAATAATAATTCAAAATAGGAAAATGAGGCAATTAATTTAACATAATAATTTAAAATAACAAAGTCAATTAGATGCAATATATTAATACCTGTCAATAACATAAATTTAATAATAAATAAAAACAATCGAAAACAAGAATAAAATACACAAATTATCTACCCCAATCCCTAAAAATGGGCGCATGTAGGGCCAACCAATGCCGCATGAATGGCCCGTCTAACCTGTCAGCGACGACGTAATTTAAACGTCTATTCGCAAAGAACTGGGAGTGCATGGCAGAAATTAGATTTTGGCTGTACTTTGCGGGCTTTATATCTCGAAACGTATAGAAGATGGCGGGACGACAGATGTACCATTCTAATAGGTATATGAGCTCAAACGAAAAAGTAACGGGTAGGTAACGCTAGCAGCGTCTAAAAACAGACACAAGAAATTCCCTTTATATACGAATTCACGAAACAGCAACGGCAGTTTGTTTTTTTTTTGAATTGCGTGTTTTTGATGTCATGCAAGTATGAGCGCGATCGAAACCAAAGGAGTATTAAGAATCGTAGCAGATAGCGTTTATTTGTAGTTTCTGCCTCTTTAAAACGCTAGTTCCCATCTACGCATGTATGTGTCTTGTGTCCAAATAAAAGCAGTTTCTTTCTGACACAGATTTCAAGTTCGGATCTCAATTTCTTATGTAACATCATAAGCCAAAATGTCATTGCTTAGTTTCATTGGGGGTATAGCAAATACGCAGTTTTATTTAGATAAGTCACGTTGTTTATAAAAATGCTGCACAACATGATAATGTAAAATAAATTTATTTTTTAACTTTTTATATAGCTATACAAGAATATTTACTTGTAATTCCGCAAAAAGATCGAGGCTTGGATGCAGAATCCAGCACAAATCATACGGTAGGTAATACTTACTTATTTAATCGATATCGATATCGATATTACTTATCAATCAGGGCACGTCCCATCACTACTCGCAATTCAAATAACGGTAACATCACTGGGCGCGGCAGATGGACTGCGTTTGCGCATCGATACGCGTTTACGAGATACACACAGACACACACAAACATACATACATATTTATCTTTGTAGAACATGGAAGGAGTCACGCCTTCAAAACATGAAGGGATAGGCAGGAATGTAGTTAGTACATCAAAGATGCCGATGACGATATAAGGCCTTTTCATTTTGTGCTGAAATAACTCGTAAGGACCTACATTAACATAAACTTGTCCTCATGCCTGTATTCATCGAAGGGGAGAGTGTTTGTTACACCCACTTTTCGACAGTTACATTCAAAAGAATAAAAAAGTGATGATGAAAAATGTCATGACATAGGCCTCCATCAAGTGCCCCCACATTGACCGGTCCCGTGCGTCTCGCATCCAGCAGACCCCTTCACCAGTTCATCGGTCCACCTAGTGCGAGGCCTTCCAATCCAACGCAACGTCTTCCGGTTCACGGTCGCCACTCCAGAACTTTTCGGTCCCATCGGTTATCCATTCTGCGATCAATGTGCCCTGCCCACTGCCACTTAAGTTTGGCAATTCTTCGGGCTACGTCGGTAACCTTGGTATATGAAAAATGTTATGAGTGGCAATTGTGAAACTTTCAGGCCGTGACTGTCAAAGACCTACAAATGACAGGCGAGGCCAACTGCTTAACGTGCTTTCCAAGGCATGGAGAACTCTCAGCATACATACAAGGGCATAAAAACACCTCTAACGAAGCTTAAAAGCACTTGTTCTCCCCGTCACCATACCTGGGAACCTTCTAGTTACAGAGATATTTGAGGTCAAGTTACCCAGCAATAATATTTGAGTAGAGTGACTTAGTTTGATGTACAGCCTGCTTAGTTGAAGGCTTCATAAAGGGCCTGTTAACACCTTGTAGTGGATGGATCCACGGACCGACCTCGGCTAGGTTTGTTTAACCTTGAAGATTAACCAGTGCTTTTATTAATATTTACCCACGAACCCCTCAATTAGTCGTCGTTATAACTTCAATAAAAAAACATCCTTTTTATTACCTTACGACCTTTGACAAAAGTAATATCATTGCAAATATAAATAATTAAATTTGCGTGCGCCCAAGTATTTTAATTTTAATGCCCTAAGTGTTTTAAACAATTTGTATGGAAAAATGCTATTTACACTGCGTTTACTGTATTACTTTGATTATAAAACGGGTGCAGCAAAATGCGTTTTTAATTTAATTGGGTTTTAAAAATTCCATACTTAATTACTTTGGTTTAATTTCAATCTATACTAATATTATAAACAGGTAAAATTTGTAAGTTTGTATGTAGGGGGTAATCTCCGGATCTACAGAACCGATTTTGAAAATTCTTTCACTAATAGGAAGCTACATTATCCCCGAGTGCCATAGGCTATATTTACAACGTGCCAGTGGGATAATTTCCGCCAAAACGCGAGCAAAGCCGCGGGCAACAGCTAGTAGTAAATAAAATGATTCCTCTGTGGAGTTCCCAGGCATCACAGTAGCTTTGCTACTAAAATAAATGAGATAAATAAATGAGATGAGAGCTGAAACATCGCATGTCGCAGTGTTTGCACCGGCTCACAAACCCAGTAACGTGTGATACTGTATTTACTCGAAAACCGGTTAAGTGCGTCTCAAGCCATCCACAATGTAGGGTTCCGTAGTTGCATCAAATATGCAGATTTGGCTCCGGTGATTTATATTAATAACTAGCAACTATATAAACCTTCTTCCTGAATCACTCTATTAAAAAAAAACCGCATCAAAATCCGTTGCGTAGTTTTAAAGATCTAAGCATACACAGGGACAGACAGCGGGGAGCGACTTTGTTTTATACTATGTAGTGATAAAAATAAATATACAGCGTGTAACAGAAAGGGTATAATCATATAGAATACTGTGGTACGGACCATCAAACTGAACAACTTTCTCTATGGGACCACCATGGAAATCGTAAAAAAATAATCAGCTGTCCTATACAAAATTTCAATACCTACTCGACCCAAATGTATGGGACAGCTGATAATTTTTTTACGATTTCGATGGTGGTCCCACAGAGAAAGTTGTTCAGTTTGATGGTCCGTACCACAGTATTCCATATGATTATACCCTTTCTGTTACACGTTGTATAAGTTGATCGAATATTACTCGTAAACTTGTAAAGCTACTTAGCTGTGATAGTTTTCCTTTTAACTTCGTTATTTATACTACCACCGTGAATTTTTCCACACACCCAAACACAACCGTTTAGCTGGTAGAGAGGGGGGGAACACTTGAGTCTAACAAAAATTTGCACTTTAAAGCTTAATATTACACAACCGAATCCCTTAATCGAAAAATTATTTGAGAAAATTCGCAATATTTTTTAAAGACCTATCCAACGACATCTGACATTACGGGGAACGTGAGAAATAACAACCCATCTTTACGTGTACGTACTGGAGACACCCTAAAAAGAATATTTTTCTAGATTTTATTTGACCACTTTGTAGGCATAACTAATCTGTATATTTGTGTCCAATTACAGCTTTCTAGTCTTTGAGCTAACCTGCGGACAGACAGATAGACAGACAGACAGACGACATGGCGAAACTATAAGGGTTCCTTGTTGACTACGGAACCCTCAAAATGAGTGCCTTTCCGGCTATCAAAGACAGCAAAGCTGGCCACTATCGTCATAGACTATTTAACTTTATTTCTGATGTAGTCATTCGATCAAACCACGGACCGCAAATGTAACAAAAACTGAATGACGTAGGTGATGCTAACTAACGCATTTATAATATTGTACAAGTGGCGAAACTGTTCAGTGTACGCACGACGGCCAATCAAGCTATACAAAACCAGTTTATGCGGATCTCTCATTGTATAGGAAATCTATACATAGCGAGGCCAAGTTATACTGGAAATGTACCGCCGTGTGTACAGTCGTAACAAAATAACGCAGTCGACTTCATCTATACTAATATTATAAAAATTTGTTTGTAAGTTTGAAGATGTGTAAGTTTGTATGTTGGGGGTAATCTTCGGAACTACTGATCCGATTCCGAAAATTCTTTCACTAACAGGAAGCTACATTATCCCCGAGTATCATACGATATTACTTTTTAAAAAGTGCACGTGGGTTAATTTCCGTACCTAAGGTAGAAGCCAATGAGCCTGTATAGACATTGGTGGAAGCGCAAGGGTAGCCCGCGAATATGAAATAGTTATTCAATGGGGTTAAATGAACTTGGAGGGTTGTATTGATGATTTGAATGATTATAATTCTGTAACTCCATACGTGTTACTGGCGCGATTCATATTTTCATCCACATACAACCCCACACTGACCCGCAAATTGCAATAAACGTAAGAAAATTTAAATTCGCGGGCTACCCTTGCGCTTCCACCTTAACGGGAGCGATGGCATCTATTTTAATAAAGCGGAAAAACTAGAAAGATTTTTATCCCCATAGGATCTGTTCTGTCTCCTGATTGATATGGGGGAAGTGAAAATTACGTTTTTACTTATTCCTCTGTTCTTTTCTGATTCATTTCGACCCAAGACCGTTGAATTTGTCCAGGACCCGTCGAGCTTTATTGCCACGGGGCTTTTTTGGTAGTCGTCGATGTCGTCAGTTTTCGGCAGCATATTTTCAAAATCCGCATACATATCTGTTTGGCTTACTGTACAACTCCAAGAAGCTTAAGTATAAAACTATTTATAGAAGCTTCGTAGTTGAACAAAAAATACGGATATCCCCACAACACGAATATGAAATAAATATTTGTAGATGACTTAGCGATAACAGGTCGCAGTTTTTTATTAAAAGCGTGCGAACTGACATGGTCATCTCATCTGAGGCGATGCCGTAACGGTGTTTATAACACATTTGCTCGTAAAGGGTTTCTTATTTCACCAATTTCAATATCGTATTGCAATCTTGTGCGTCATTGTAATGTAAAACGCACGAGTTTATTTTTAATAAGGTAAAACGCACGGTTTATCACGATGCTCCGTCTAAAACGAACGGTACTTTTTTAAATCTTAGCAGAGTTTTTATGTCAGAAAAGTGGTCAACATTTTATGAATAAAATTAAATTTGGGAGATAAAATATAATAAATAAACATTTAATTCTTTAATTTAATTAATTTTGACAATAAATTACAACCATTTATCTGTAACAAAAACATAAAATAATCAATTTTACAAATTGTTCAAATTTTTATAACTGCATTAACAAGTGATTAAGATTTATTCGTTTAAGAAAGTCCGAGTTTTATTTATTTTCTCGCAAATATGTTATAAAATGTCATATGACATACGTGCGCTTTGATAATTACAGCCTCTGCTGTCTTATAGCCCTCGCCTACGGCTCGGGCTAGCAATTCGCCTCGGCTGTTATTTACAACTTACCGCACTTGTATCCTATTGTACTATTATAAGTGTGTAAGTTACAGTATGGAGTATCTAGTATTACGCAGTATGGTAACGTTATTGGGACAAGCCTGCTACGCTATTCCCAAACCACTGCAGGTCCTAAAAGCCAGAATCAGCAGTGGCGACCACTAGAAAAGCGCCGAACAATGAAGCTCGACGAAGTCCTATTGAAACAATCTAACAGTAAGCAGCAGAATAGTTAGTTCAAGAAGAGATACAGGTAAGCAATATGTAGTATGTAGTAAATATGAAATGATGTACATAACGTCTATAATTTCTCATTTTAGGCCGTCCGCTAAAAAACACGCGGGTGCGGGCGCGTGTGCACGCTGGCGTGTCTGTATTTGAAAAATTAGCGCACGGCCTAACATACAAGACCTTATCTCATCTTCCTGCTTTTGTACCACTTTAATTGGTGTCGCCGCAACACGTTTTTTATGGTTCCGTAGCCGAATGGCAAAAAACGGAACCCTTGTAGATTCGCCATGTCTGTCTGTCTGTCCGTGTATGTCACAGCCACTTTATTCCGAAACTAGGGCAACACAGTTTAAATTTAGTAAGTAGATGTATTCTGTGAACCGCTTTACGATTTTGATTCAAAAATAAAAGATTAAGGGGGAGTGAAACTGAACTATATGGCGGGGTGTCTATAAATAAGTCTTTAAAAATGACATTGGGGTTCCTGAAACCACTTTTTCATCAAACTACAACAGTAACTTTGTTTTTCAATAACAATAGAACATACGAATGAGCCTTCAAAATAGTTTTATTATATTGTATGTTGCTACGGAACCCTGTGTGCGTGTGCATATCTCTCCTTCTCCATATCACATTCCTCACTCTTTTGGTCAAACAGAAATTGATATCTTTTTCGCACTTCGCTAATCCAGTAATAATATGTTAAACTTATAATCATCTGCTAAGTACAGGCCTCTTTTATGCCATGCTCGCCTGGTCTGCACGAGTCTCAACTGCCTATAATATAAACACCGAATTCTCAGCACCGCACAAACTGAACAGGTTCTCAAACACAGCCCTATTCCCTTTCAGTATCACTTGTTAATTACCTCGGCCTGCCATGTTCAGTCGGAGAAAGGATTACACAACCAGATAACGCCACACTTTATGTAAATACGAACGTTTACTTTCAAAATGTTCGCCGAACTATATTTTGTAAGGAAGGTGTTGAATGTTCCAATTTTGTGGTGAACGGATGGCGTTGGTAATTAGGATAAGACATCGATTGTTTATAAAAAGGATTATAGTCTGAACTTGGAAAGAAACCAAAACGTTAGGAAAGATCAGGTGCGTAGTGCTCGCAATCGACGTGCTTGTATGACACAGATAAATAATAATAATAAATCAATAAATATCGCTGGACATTACACACAGCGCCATCTAGGTGCCACACTAAGCAACGAGGCTTGTGTCGTGGACACCAGATAGTTGATAATACTACATAGATACTTTTTGTTTGTAAATACATACTAATTATACATATACACATCCATGATTCGGAAACAAATATCCATACTCATCACACAAACATTTGCTCCTACCGGGATTCGAACCCTATGAATGTAAGGCAGCCTCACTACCGTTGCGACATTCGGGTCGTCGCAGATGGATGTGGACGAAGCAAAAAGATATGCAAAGATAGTAAGTAGCTGGTAGCATTCTCAAGTGTATGTATGTGCTGTTTGCAGATTGACTTTAAAAAAAATAGAAGGTAGACCCTGAGTGTCAGTCCTTACATAATGGGCTACCAGTCACTATCCAAAGCGTTCTTGAACCTAACACTCACAGTCGTGCTTCTGAATAATTCATTAAAATAGGCGGAAATGTCACCTTCAGTTATGTAATGAAGCTCAAATTGATACGTTCGTGTATACAACGTTACCGAGGTCAACGGGACCAAACGGATGTATTCCCGGATCTTGTTATAATAGTTTATTGGCCTAAGACCATTAAACTATTATTTTCCGCGCTAATTGTTGGCCGCGGCATCGTCTGCGTGTATTTCGAATATTTTTAATACATTTAACATCCAGGATAAAAGGTAGTCTCTCCTTCTCCAGTTCCTTGGCTACCTATCTGTCAAATTTTATAGACTGATGAAAAATTCGATTCTGTTTTGATCGAAATTTGGTTTGCTGTAAGAACACCCAATTCTGTGTTAAGGTGGAAGCGCAAGGGTAGCCCGCGAAATTTAATATTTCTTAAGATTATTGCAATTTGCAGGTCAGTGTCAGTTTGTATTTTGATGAAAATATGAATCGCGCCAGTATCACGTATGGAGTTACAGAATTATAATAATTGAAATCATCAATACAGCCCGCCAAGTTCATATAACCCCATTCAATAGCTATTTCATGAAAAAGTCACTCAAGCTCAGCAGTCGCGCTTGAGGCCACTAGACCAACAAGGCAGGGATAGTAAGTGTTTGGCCTACAATATTCCCACTGTAACTCAGGCTCCTCTCTTTGTGAAGCATTGATGCATAATCCAACTGCAACCAGTTTGGTGGATAACATATATCGAAATATTGATCCGATTTTGACATCCCGTGTTTTTTAATTCAACCGTCAAGTAAGTAATAAAACAAATTAATGTTATTCATAAACAGCTACTGGTCATCATTTGCCTTTTTCCAACTCTGTTTGCGTCGGCTTCCAGTGTAACCGGATGCAGCATTTTACTTGGAGCGACTATCTGACCTCTACAACCCAGTTAGTACTAGGTAATTCGATACCCCTTGGTAAGACTGGTTGTCAGACTTTCAGGCTACTGACTACCTGTAACGACTGCCGACGTCATTTGATTTCATTTTTGTCATTTAGCATGATAGTCAGCCTATATCGTTCCCTCTGCAGGCCTCCTCTCTATGAGAGGGAATCGGCTATAATCTACCACAAGGGTCCGGTGCGGGTTGGTCGATGTCACATGTCTTCGAAATTTTTGGTTCTAGGTCATGCCGGTTTTCTCACGACGTTCTCCTTCACCGTTTTGAGAGCAGTGGTGATGAAATAAATTACCCAAAGTAATGCGCCTGCCTGGGTTCGAGCCCACGACTTACTGCTCGTAAGTCGGGACTGCCTCCACTGGGCCACCACTGGTCCTATGTCATATAATTTTATATAACTCGTATGTTCATATATTGCCAGCGAAAGTGACTAAACCTTAAACCTCTGAATATAATTACTGTTAGGCTTCATCATCTCACTTCTCAGAATTCATCAGAATTCTATAGACACAATATAATCAAGTTAAAGATCTGTATTCCGGCTTACCTCTTACAAAAATTGACCCTTCGCTACTGATAGCCGGGACCAACGGCTTAACGTGCTTTCCGAAGTACGGAGGAAACTCGGTACGAGATGGGTAAGCGGCCTGACCTGACTGTTATTATTTAGCTACGAACTCCTCATTAACAGCTACTGGTATACACAATTATTACAGCGGTTGAGATCCGGCATCACACATCCGTATCGTCTTGGCGGCCTTGCGCAATGAATTCTCGATTGGCAACTTAAAAGGGAAGGTTCCGTACTATTCATATTATAGAGCAACTTTAGAGGCGCCGCATCACAGAAGCCCACTGCTAAGCTATGCATGCGTACTTAGCTTTGTTTTGTAAGAAAATGAACACGGGATCGTCCAAGAGCACGCTTCACATGGATACGTGACAAAGAAATGAACCGCAGCTACGTGGAAATACTCTCCGTGCATTTCATACGTAGCAGTGGACGCTTCTTATAGTTCTTATTCATATTTAGAGAAGATCCTTCTATAATTATATCCTATTCAGTCATTTTTACATGTCAAACACGTGACCTCCACCAAGCCATACTGGTCACGCGTGGTGGATTACAGCGTACTCCCTCTCAAAGATGAGGCCTTTGTCTAAACAGAGGCCTCATCTTTGAGGGCATTATCATTGATTATGCTATGTCGCAGCATGTCTTCGTCTTCTATACTCCTCTATTCGTCGTCACCTCGTGATTTCCTTCGTGCCTAGCCTTTTCATCTTTCCCACAGTTCATCCATCGTGTCTTTGGTCTTCTCTACTCTTACAGCGACGAAATTAATGCTCAATATTTTCCTCACAAATTGTTCCGCAACACGTGCGTTGCCGTAGGCGGTTCTCATACGACACCGCACATCCGCGCGGTTGGGCGGTGAAGCGGTTCTCACGTCGCATTGGCCACAACATCCTTCGCCACCTCCGCGCGGACGAGCGGTATCGTGACTCGTGAGAAAACCTCCTTAAATAGTACGAGTATAAAGCAAGATCTCAAACGAAAGTAACTTGAACGTGCATATCGCAAGACGGTGGTGGTGGGCCATGGTGTAACCACCAACAGTTACTAGTTAGCTTAACCATCGCCATCAAACAGTCGAAAGTGCAAGTAAATGACCGAATCCGGGTGAGTACCTCTTGCACGCACGCAGGTAGCTAAGTACCTAGCGAAGTTACCGAATGAGCCATTAATGGAACCGCGCGGCAACAAATATTCGTAGAATACAACTATTACACTACGAATATTTGTTGCCGCGGATAGACTATTTTTTAAAGAAGATAAGTCGTTGACTAAATATTATTATAATAAGTCTGCAAAAACTGTAAAAGTGATAAAATAAATGTAAATACAGGATGGTAATAAATGATCCCATAGAAAATAAAAACGGTAATCAATTGACTGAACTTTGCAAAACAAAGTTTCAGTAGAGTACACTCTAATCATCTGCGAGGTTTCGCTAGCGAACTTAATTTGACCCCGTAAGTATATTATTTTTGTATGCTATAAACAGTGTAACCCAGATACAGCCAGAAGGCGTCGTGGCAGACCTCGAAAAAGATGGCGGGACAAACTAGACAAACCAATCAGTTCAAATTAGACCTGAATCGACTAGTCTTGGGGAAAAGCCTTTCCCCAGCAGTGGAATGACGCAGGCTAGCAATAACAGTAAAAAAATATACAACTATCTACTTACCGACGGCTCGAGCTCGTCTCCTGGGTGTGGGTGGTCGTTTGAGGCTCAGGTCGACTGGCTCCAGTTGGATTGGTGGCCCGCAAGCCTGAAAGAACACAGACAACTTCTTATATTGCTAACAACTAAATTACTAACTAACTAACAACAACAACTAAACTACTAACTAACTAACAACAACAACTAAACTACTAACTAACTAACAACAACAACTAAATAACTAACTAACTTTTTATTTTGCTAACATGACGCCTGTAATCGCCGAAGAGTTAGTCTGAAGTGTACTCTACTCTACAGTTAACCCACATGTCACCATTTAGGTTTAAGTCTGATGTAATAGGGGGCGAGCCTATTGCCATGCCATCAACCGGGCACACATCCAGATTCCGGGATGCTACAAAGAATTTTTTGGAAGCAGTATCCAGTAACACTGCCAGACACAGGAATCGAACCCAGGATCACAAGCTCAGCAGTAGCACTTACAACCACTTCACTTATGAGGAAGTAAGTTACATTGCTTTGCAAATACAAAAAGAACTATGGCCGTGCCATCACTTTTACAAGGTGTATTAGTTTGTATATTAAGAGGAAATGCGGGTGGTCTTTTCTCCATACAAAGTACAAACGCTCTCGCCTGTTTTCTTTCTGATTTATGACTTTAAAGCTATGATTTTTTACAGTTAAATAAATATCAACCTCTTCTATGTCCATGTTTTCCTTTTTAACCGACTTTCTTCAAAAAGGAGGAGGTTCTCAATTCAGTTGTATTTTTTTTTAAATGTTTTTACCTCCTATCGCTGTCATTTGTAAACCGATTTGATTTTTTTTTTCATATGAAAGGATTTTTGATTAAAGTTATTAGATTAAATTTTGATTTAAGAAATTTCTATGAGACCAATCGGGAAGTACCTATGTACTTCCCGATTGGTCTCATAGAAATTTCATCAAAATCGGTTTAGTAATTTGGTTGTTTTCCTCACGTTAATTGTCACATCACGCGACGTCGCGTGATGGTGCCTCAAATATACGAGCCATAAAATAACGGCCGCAGCGTATTGGATTCTGGTATTTGGTTTATGCCACTAGGGTATACATTCAACGAATTTTTATTGTGGCCATCTAGGTAAGTTCAGCATTTTGACTTGGCAATGAACGTGATGATCTCTTAAGAGGGCCCTTCCCGATGAGTCTATCGTCAACGCGAGCATGGTCGAAAAGCTTGTTGTTTCATCCAGAGCCACAGTGGCAATTTTCTTTCAATTCCCCCGTCATACCCCGCCCCGACTCCGCACATCTCGTCTCCCGCGCACCTCTTACCGCCTAACGCGATGACATTGAATGAAAAATAGTGTTCGAAAATTTCTTAAACTTGTTCCAGGAAATACGTGTTTTTGAAAAAGTCTTACAAGTGTGTGAAATAAATATTTGTCATTAAGAATCTCCATTACATGTGCAAGGTTTCTATCGAGATGTTTTCTTTACTTTTACAGTTTATGAGTACATTATGAACGGCCAAAGATCAGTTAAAATTTGTGCAAAACAGCAATTTTTGGAGGCTTATATTGAATTTGTTTCTACATTTTTTATTTTTTGCTACCATAGAAACCTAGATATAATGCACAGAATACCTATTAGTTAAAAAAAAAACAAAAAGAGATGTGTAGCAACTGCATAATCACGAACGAGCGTTTGTATGAAAAGTACGACGAGTTGGCCGCTCTTAATAACTTCTAGTTACAATGTAAAAATTAATTCATGACAAGAATTGTGTGGTACACTGCAATAAAAAGGGTAAAATAAAAAACTTTCTGTGCAAAACAACCGACTTCCAAAAAGACATTAAAAAAGTCTACAATAGCTTGACTTTCGGAAGTCGGTGTCTTTGTTTGTATCATTGACTTTTATGTCACGTCGACTTTTTTGCAAAGACTACCTATTTTAGACTTTTTAGTGTTTTTGTGGAAGTGAGTTTTTTTTCGCAGAAAGTTTTGATGATACATAATCTGTCAGCACTAGAATCTTTACAAAATGCTCAAAATAGCCTATTTGGACCGTTGTCGACAGATTTGACAACTATTAATGCAAAAATAAAAACATAGGGACACAGTATATATATCCTTCTTATTCAGTTTATGAAATATCTTTTAAATTGGTCGAATATTGGATGAGGAAATAGTCGAGAGCCAAACCTCGAATTATGACTTTTTACTTGTCGGATCTGTAGTTGTCCTTATCGCTCCAATGTTGAAATAGCGCTCGTTGAGCGACAGCGATAGTTTCTTCGAATACCCATTTTACACATTTTTTTGAACTAATAGGTATTTTGTGCACTATATCTAGGTTTCTATGGTTACAAAAAAAAAAAAAAAGTATAAATAAATTCAGTATAAGCCTCCAAAAATTGCGGTTTTGCACAAATTTTACCTGAACTTTGGCCGTTCATAATGTACTCATAAACTGTAAAAATAAAGAAAACATCTCGATAGAAACCTTGCAAATGTAAAGGAGATTTTTAATGACAAATATTTATTTCACACACTTGTAAGATTAATTCAAAAACACGTATTTCCTGGAACCAGTTTAAGAAATTTTCGAACACTATTTTTCGTTCAATGTCATCGCGTTAGGCGGTATGAGGTGCGCGGGAGACGAGTTGTGCGGGGTCGGGGCGGGGTAAGACGGGAGAGTTGAAAGAAAATTGCCGCTGTGGCTCTGGATGAAACACAAGGTTTTGGACCATGCTCGCGTTGACGATAGACGCGCCGGGAAGGGCCCTCTTAAGGGAGTCTGTTTACAAGAGATGAAAAGGCAGATGTGGAAAGGAGAGTGAATGGGAGTTAGGCACGAACTACTGAACACAGTTACGATCCTAACAATCCAGGTACTGTTGCTTCGTCCACGTTCATAAATATGGTCAAGCACGCACGCGCGGTGGCGAGCACTACGCACCTGACCTCTCTCAAGAAAATCACCAACAAGGTCAGTGTATGTACTTCTAGGGTGTCCCCATTAAATCGTCCTCGTAAATACCTTTTATTAGTCGCCTCTCACTCATCCTTGCAACATGACCCAACCACCAAACCAAAGATTAAAAATACATAGGTATTAATTGTTGCAATAAATGTACAAAAGCGAGTTAACACCGAATTAGGTTAAGCATTCCCCTTAATCTTGAAAACCTCAACGTATGGCTACGTATAAGTATCCCAATGAATTTTAAAAACCTCGTGGAACCCTTCATGTATAAATTTGACACTTACACAATGCATGATACATACGAAATTAATGGTGCAACCACCGTGTTGCCAAATGTGAAAATTCGATCAATTACTATAAAAAAAAAAACAGCAACAATAGTCAGGGTTGCCAGTTGAGCAGTTTCATGGTTATATGAATTGAACATAACTCACGCCACAGTAATGTAACCTGCAGAGGTTTATAGTTGCAGGATCGACCGGAGGACACGGTGGAGCACACTGTGCAGGTCTGCTCCGCTTGGGCGGAGCAACGCCGTGTCCTCGTAGCGGCAATCGGCGGCGGCGACCTCTCGCGTCCGGCCCTAGTTCAATCCATGGTCCGGAGCGAGACGGAATGGGACGCCGTCACCTCCTTCTGCGAAGCAGTCATGCTAGCGAAGGAGGTGGCGGGACGTGAGAGGGAGAGAACCTCACGTCCCAGCCGCCGCGGGAGAAGCACCGGGCGTCGGGGGCCACGTGGTGGCCCCCGGCCACCGTAGGCGCGGGCCTGTGGACGGTGAACTATGGGCTAGCTCGCCGTCCGTCCGTCTTATGACGACAGGCCGTGTCGACGGCGCGTTCGTGTTCCACGCGCGCCTCAAAGACAGTCAGCAAACAGGAAGGGGTCCGTAAGGACCGACGCCTGCCAGGGTTGCGGGACTGTTCGAAAGAGATACCGCGGCCCTGGAACATAAAGGGCAAAGGAAGGAACATGGATGGGTTTTAGTCAGTAAAAGTCTGACACTCCCTCCTGCTCAGCCCAGAGCGGGAGGGGTTATTTGATGATTACCCATCGGTAAAAAAAAAAACAAAAAAAAAGAGGTTTATAGTACACAAATTTCCTTAGTTATGGACGGCTATTCTCTTGAAATGGGCACAAATTCGGACTCTTGAGTCGTTACAAAAGGGACCTTCCAAATGGAATCAAAAAAATAACACGCGGCCCGACCTGGAGCCTCCACGCTTGCGACCAGTCAACAACTACACCAACATCCATTTATTTTCAGGCACTTTGGCTCATAGATATTAAATATTTCTATGGTCTTGTTACACCCTTTATACCTTACAGACTAACATACATATGATAAAATACCAATTCTGTAAGTAAATTAAAACTATGTTAGTAACACTTCAATTGTGCACTATGCGTTCAAGTGGCACTTGCCCGTGGAAGCGACGGAACATCACTCCCTGCGGCCAAAAGTCCGTCTCCAAGACGAGGTGCAGATAACACGTTGGTATTCGCACCACGAACGGCTTAAAGTCGACGACGCGGCTCAAGCAGCTGCACTCTCGCCACGTACTTGGTCTTCTGACGCACATACTCTACGATGTCCTCCGCCGTAGTGGTGTAATGTAGACGGGAGATGTACACCGGAGTGTTCGGCTACGAGGCACGAGTAGGCACGCCAACAAACGGAGCAGTCCGGTGAGGTTAAAGTTCAGATTTGTGCACGGTGCACTTACATGGGACTTGAAAACCACAAGCGAAATGCAAGACTATCTAACTTTCCGATGACAGAATAAATGTCAATAAAAGCGTTTTAGATGGCAACCCTACGGAAAACGGAATAAGAAGTTTAATAACTGTTGTTTATACGGTTTTTTATTAGATTCGGAAATACCTATTTTTGTAGTACTAACTGCATTCTGTTGTATTTAATTTAAATTTTATTAGCATGGTAATGTTGAACGAAACATGATTATCAGACAGTATTTGAGTGTAGATTTAAAGATATTTATGGCCGATTCTAAAGTGATGAATAAATACGGAGGCATGACCACTATTGAATGGACAATAATAAGTTTTGTTTAGTCAAAAATGTGCGGTAGATTTGGATATGCATCGCACCTTCTTCGATTTCCCCTGTGCACTGTAGCTTTCAGTCAGTCAGTCAGGGACCTCTGCGCTGACACCAAAGACGCTCTAAGTGGCGAAGTATTGGACCAATTCTACACATGGATTCGAAGAAGTAGAGTAAACAGTAATAATAGATTCACAATGTGGTGCAAAAGACTAAGGGATCTGTCGTTTTGTGAAAGTTTCGATTAAAGCATGAATTAGGATGGCTATAGGATAAGAGGCAGACTAAGGAAACAATTCAAGATGATATGGCAGGCGGTGTGTTCTGAGATAGTGGTTTAAAGAGATGATGTACGGATGCTGCGAGCCTTCCAAATAAATTGAAGTCTGGGCAGAAGGATTGTTAGACAATAAAAGCTAGAAACGTCCACTGCTCAATAAGATTTTTCTATCGATTTAAGATAAATTACCGTTCTTCGGACAAGTTATTTTGTAAAGCTCTATACAAATACAATGCTTTTATGTTTTATAAATAAACAGACCAAGCAGACAAAAAAACTGCCAAGCACGAAGGGTTCGGTACAATTATCTACAAAAAAAACACACGTTTGTTGTATGGGAGCCCCCTTAAAAATAATAATTATAATATTTTGTTTTTTCTTGCTGTTATAGCGGCAAGAGAAATACATCATCTGGGAAAATTTCAACTGTCTAGCTATCACGGTTCATGAGATACAGCCTGGTGACAGGCAGACAAACAAACGGACGGACAGTGGAGTCTTAGCAATACCCCTTGGGTACGGTACCCAAAAAATTGGAAACTGAAGGCAAAAAACAATTTGTGGACATATCAAACTAATAACGTACAATTATTGCATAGTACTCGTATAATACTACATAGAATAACAGTTCGGCATTGATCGTGCATCTTCGTGTGCGGTCGCCGCTTGCGTATGCAGTGTTGCAAAAAGGGTGGGGCCTTAGTGATAGCGGTTAGTTTGTTGGAGTTGGTCTTAGATGGCTGCTAACCGAAGAATTTTTAAGGGAAATTCCTGACCCTTTTTCTCATCCTTTCAGTACTTTATACTTAAAAAAAAACTAGTTGACAAGCACTGTCATGACATGTACCTAAATGATTTACGCAATTATCCCGCAGGTGTTCCAAGTTATACGTGATTTTTTGTACGCATAGCCTGAAAACTATTTCTCTGTTTTTCACGAAGAATCATATCTCCTCTATTAAAAACACACAACCTGTCATTTTAAATCCAGGTTTCCTCCATTTCTACGGTGGTCATATAACGAGCTTATCCCATCAAGTGCTTTTGGGAATTCAAGCTTGATGTTTTGTTTTTATTTCTTCATCAAATATAACTAGCCGCTGTAACTGTGACCGCAGTATACCACATGGTTGTGCGGTTGCGCAGTTGCGCATACGCAGCGCTTCGACACGCCTCTTCACACTTGTGTAACGTCACGATTTTTATCAATCACTGAGTGAGCACAGGCCTAATTATGTGCTGATTACACTGTCGTGAGGTTGCGGGCAAGACAGTAGGAATACACACGGTATACTAGACATCGGCAGTATAGATTGTAGTAGAACTCATACTGAAGGAGCTTGTAGAGGACACAATTAAGTTGACAAAAAAAAACGCTCGCGACATCTATGACGTAAATGAAGAACTAAAATCAACACACAACCACTGTCAGTAGTCCACCAGACACAACACCCGTCTGGTAGAAAATTCATCTCTTTTCTACAGACGATGAAGAACTTTACACGTTACACCCTGTACTTCATAACCCAAAGGGTCTTCAGAAGCCACGAAACAGTGTTGTTATGGTCCGGTTTCCAACGTGGGGGCCTATGTCTTGTGTCCCAGCAATGAAACGTTATGGGCCGGTTATGTATGCTTATTCAAATGCCATAGTCCAGCTTTATGTCGGGGACGGTAACGCAGAACGACACCAATATGTCCACCCTAGGTATTGTGATTTTATTTATTGTCGCCCTCGCAAGTCTAAGCCTAAGTAACCTGCGCCACTTCCGACATGGAAGCTAGCGACTATTTTTTCACTCGAGAAACGTAGGACAGTTCATCGCCGACTGCCTACACCGCCGCACCCGGCATGAATTCCCTCAAACAAACAACTCGTGTTTTTAACCGACTTTCTTCAAAAAAGGAGGAGGTTCTCAATTCAGCAGTTTTTTTTTCATTGTTTGCTGCCTCATAACTCCTTCATTTATGAACAGATTTGTAAAATTCTTTTTTCATGTGAAAGGATATTGGCCCCATAGAAATTTCATCAAAAACCGGTTCAGTAATTTGGGTTTTTTCCTTGAATATGTATTTTTTCTTCTTGGGCTATCTAGATGACATGATGGTTCCTTAGAAACACACAACTAAAAAAGGGTAAAATAAAAAACTTTTTGCGAAAAAAAACCGACTTCCAAAAAGATACTACAAAAGTTTAAAATAACTTTTCTTTCGGAAGCCGGTGGCCAAAAGTCACTGAAACAAACAAAGTCACCGACCGGTTATTTTTTCGCAAAAAGTTTTTTTATTTTTTGCAAGCTTCACTCGCTTCTCGCTAACCGCCGGCGGTGGAGCACGTGCCTACAGATGGCGCCGACATCCGCTTATGAAATGAGCCGCGCCCTAGCACGCCACTACAACCTATATGTTCTCAGGATATTATAGTTTTCTTAACACAACATAAACATTATCAGCCATTAACGTTCCCAGTTCAAGGGCACAGGCTTTATTTCTGTGAGAGTGAGAAGGCATAATTCACCCCGTGGGCCCAGTGCCGAACGGATGGATATCACGTCTTCGGATTTACAGTTCTAGTGCCTGACGATGGTTTCTTTCACTGTTTTGAGAGCCGTTGTGTTGAAATAAATTACACGAAGTAGCGGTAGCGAAGGGTCAATTTTGTAAGAGGTAAGCCGGAGTAGTTACTTAGTTTGATGTACATAATGCTCGCTTTATGTACATCAAACTTAGTAACTTTACGCAAAAATTATTGCTGGGAAACGACTTTTTTTTGGGGGTGAAAAATTACGTTTTACGGTAGGACTCAATGTAACGCACTCAAAACATTGTGCTGATGGATAGATTGAATAGTACGGGGGTCGTGGAGGTGTTTAAAATAATCTTACATTAAAAATATGTATTTAAAAAAAAAACCTTTAAAAATGTTGGAACTTTGTCCCCTAATATCTCCGTAAATACTCGTAGGAGGAACCAGAAGGACGGCAGAAAAAAAAAAACCGCAATGACGGGGAGAACAAGTACCTTTCGGCTTCGTTGAGGGTCTTGTTACACCTTTTATGATTGATTACCCTACAATTCTGGCTGTGCCATTTTTCAAAGGGAAGCCGGTAGGAATCGGGTATTATGGAACCTTCGCCACTGCAAAGTAGGTAATGCGCTTGCCTGGATGTGTTAGAACCACTGCCCACAAATCGTAAGTCTGGCCGTTACCACAGGATCATCAATGCTAAGTACTGTTCTAGTCAAATGCATGAATCTCCTGAGGATGCAGACAACATCCGATTATGAAACCAGCCGCGCCTAGCTGCCACGCCTATCGCTCAAAGCGGAGGAAACGACGATTTTCCTCTTCAAATTACCATATGCGGAGGAAAACAGTAATTTATGAAACGCGAGGCGCTCCTTGAGAAGTAAGAAGCCGGTTTTTAGAAAGATATAACATACACAACATCAGGCCTGTGTTTGAAGAAGTAGGCACTTGTGTAGGTATTGGCAAAATATAAAACTTTTGGCAAAATACGAGTTTGTCATAAAGTCTCACAGAACAGAGAATCGCCGTACTATCAGCCTCTAAAGACGGCATCACGGCATTGCTATTAAAATTCGTGGCGCTAAAGTGTACTGGTGGCCTACCATGACGATTCCAGTGTGGGAAAGAGACAGAGCTATACAGGTCATCTAGCACCATCTCTTTTCCACACTGGAATTACTCCTGCTTTAAGACGTCATGGTAGACCCCCAGGGCGACGCAAGACGTCATAGTAACCTGAGCGCACAATTTCTGTCACGGAGCGATTTCAAGTCTAAACGACATTTGTACCGAAGTGCGAAGTCCCATTTTATCAGTGCTACGTTCCTTACTGCTTTTACTTACGTACTTTTGGTTAAGACAGGCTAACACTTTGCCAGCGACTTCCTATCCATCTATCCGCCCGGTATACCGAAGGAATTTCGAAAAATCCGGCAATTAGGGAACTGCTACGCTAGCTTACTAGGTCCAAGGTTTGGGGCTGCGTGTTCATGGGTCAGTCAGTCATTCAGTTGGAAATTTCTCAGTAGTAGCCCGGAGTTTGGAAGTTGGCGGTATGATACCCCCGTGCCTCGGAAAGAAGTTGAGCCGTTGGTCCTGCGCCTGATCTCTCTCCGGTCGTGTCGGATTGTCGTCCCATCGGAATATGAGAGTAAAGGAACAGAGAGTGCACCTGTGTCTGCGCACACACTTGTGCACTATAATATCTCCCGCGCCGATGGCTAATCGTCGATTCGTCGCTTAGATTGGCCGCCGTGACCGAAAACGGTCAGGACTATTATTATTAATTATTCAAAACCTTTTCACATACACTATATGTGAATATATATAGGGGCTCCCGAAAAAATAGTAGATTATACAACAAGTGAAAAAAAAGGGAATTTAATTCGAGGGACAAAGTTGGATCCCGAGAGCAGCGAAGGATTCTAGAGTAGAATCACCATGAATTCAGCGAATGATTTTATATTTTAGACCATACACTATTAAAAAATGAATCAGCTATTTTGTACATTTGGAACATGTAGGCATTGCACCTTTATTATATGAAACCGTTTCCTTTACAAAAAAAAATGTCATCACCATCGTCATTATTTCAGCGAAAATACGTCCACTGCCGGACATAGGCCTCCCCCAAGTGTCGCCTCATTGACCGGTCCCGTGGATCTCGCATCCAGCGGATAACTGCAACCTTCACCAGGCCATCTAGTTGGGAGCCTTCCAACGTAACGTCTTCCGAAAAAAAAATGTGTCTTAAACAAATTCTCGACATTTATTTCCGAGACGGGCGTAGCATTAGACATCGTTTCACCCAGTTCGGTCGACATTGCATAATTGGCGAGGATGTTACCGACAGAGTTACCGACACTATTAAGAAATCGACCGCGCCTTAGCGTGCCGTTCTAAAGCACGGCGCATCGTGGAAATGCCTTCATTTCAACATTTGATTAATGCACCTACATACATAAACTCGCGTCTTTTACTTATGGGGGAGGGCAGAAACTAGCAAACATCTACTACGATTCTTATACAGGGTAGAAGAACACCGACGCGAAAATGGTTACCACGTATCCAGTACATCATTCTGAGCAAAAATCAAAATCAAAGCATTTATTTCAATTAGACCAGTTACAGGCACTTTTGAACTGTCGAAACAAAGATAACAATGAAATGTAGCTACAGTCCCAGTCACAAGGCATAAAAACTGTGAAAGTACTGTAGTTGCCCATTCCCTAGCGTAGATCTCTATGGAGAAGAACGGGCAAGAAACTCCATGGACACTCTTTTAAATCAGCATATTGTTACAAAACCTTGGTTAATCATTCATATTGAGATGGTACACTATGTGAGAACGATGTGGCAAGATGTGCACGTTAAAAGTGTCCATAGTAAAAACAAAAAAAGACAATTCAGAAGATAAAAATAATTAATTCAAATAAGCCGTGGCAACTAAGAGATGACCAGACACAACTGACAGTGCTTTTCACGAACATGACGCATGGATCAGCACCATACAACTCATCCATTTTGAAGGGAACTAAATGATCCGACACACGCGCCACCATCAGCGAGACATACTGAGCATGACATACTCTCAACCGCCAGGGCACATTCAAGTTGAGAAAGGACGTAGGTTTCCAGTGACAGATAGCTTTCTAGTACATACACAATATGGGCTTTACATAATAAAACCGACATCAAAAAAAAAAAATTTTTTTGCAAAAAATAAAACTGATTTCAAAAACAAAAAATCGTGGAAAAATAACTTTAGCTTCAGAAGTCGGTGACTTTTGTTTGTTCGATTGAGTTTTTTTGCCACCGACTTCAAAAGCTAAAGTTATTTTTACACGTTTTTTTGTTTTTGATGTCGGTTTTTATTTTTTGCAAAAAAGTTTTTTATTTTTCCTTTTTTAGTTGCAATATTCTACACAAATATTTGCTATACATTTATTTTACATTGTTTACAACACATTTCATGGTAATAGGCTTATCCCCAATAAAATACAACTTAACATACCTAACTGTCGAAAAGTTGTACAGTACACATCTACGCACCCCCTAGAGCATACAAGCGTGATATTATGTTATGATGTTGTATGAAAAATAAACAAAGAAAGATCTTCACCAAATTTAAATGGGACCACCGCGGAACAATATTACATTATTGTTATATGAATATTATATTTCTACCAAACAAATAAAGAATCATCGGAATCGGTTCACAATTGGCGAAGATATCGCTGAAAATACAAACAAAAACAGACGACTTGATAACCTCCTCCTTTTGGAAGTCGGTTTTGTTTTCGCAGAAAGTTTTTTTTTAGTTTTACCCTTTTTAGTTGTAGTTTACCACACAAGTTCTTGTCATGAATTAATTTTTACATTGTAACTAGGAGTTAGTTAAAGTACTCGTCAAGACGAATCATACGAGCCCAAACTCGATGAGGTTTTGTCGTTTTATAACGGAGTTTCTATGGCCACCGTCCGGCTCCATCATCAGACACTGGATACCATTTAGGACCAAAGTACTCGTCAAGACGAATCATACGAGCCCAAACTCGATGGGATTGTGTCATTTTACTACGGACTACCTGTGGCCACCTTCCAGCTCAATCACCAGACCCTGCGTACCACCTAGAGACAAAGTACTCTACAAGATGAATTATACGAACTCAAACTCGATGGGGTTATGTCGTTTTATAACGGAGTTCCTATGGCCACCTTCCAGCTCCATCATCAGACCCTGGTTACCATTTAGGACAAAAGTACTTGTCAAGACGAATCCAACGAGTCCAAATTCGATGGCGTTGCGTCGTTTTATTACAGAGTTCCTATGGCCACCTTCCAGCTCCATCATCAGATCAGCTCCATGTCATCATAATATTGCATTGTCTCGCGATATAAAATGCGTGCATAATTTCAGCTGAGTCAGAAATCGGGAAGTGTATGAAATTTATCTAGCACGTATCACGCGACGTCGCGTGATTTGATAATTAACGTGAGGAAAACAACCAAATTCCTAAACCGATTTTGATGAAATTTCTATGGGACTGGGAACTATGTCCTTGCAGATGAAAAAATAATTTTTCAAATGGGTTTACAAATGACGGAGTTATGAGGTAAGAAACATAAAAAAAAAAACATCCGAATTGAGAACCTCCTCCTTTTTGAAGAAAGTCGGTTAAAAAGCCCCCCCACACAGACATTTTTCATCGGTAATTTAAAAAAAAAACCTTTTTCCATGTTCATATATCAGCAGGGCTATTGAGTATCTCTGTTGATAGTTCATAGTGATCATCATTTGGCGAGTTTTGATAATCAATGAACGTTCTTGTTGGTTTCAACTGACGCTACCCGAGCAGAAAATCAAAAAATATGAACTGTCAACAAAGATTCGCAATAGCCCTGCTTGTCATATACGCACCGGTTGTAAGTTCTACGCGCCTGACCGTGCCGAGGAATTCCACCTCATTGGTGATATTCTTCGGCACGGTGAGGTGTATATCCTTCTAGAAGTTATCCTACCGGCGTTTCCGCTCAAACCAGCCTTATAAATATCTCGGTAGTCTTTAGTCTTGATATCCGTCTTATTTAGTACTTTGATTAAAATACGAGTCGCACTATGACGCAAATGACGTAAAGGGTGTAACAAGAACGAAGCCGAAAGGCACTTGTTCTTCCCGACATTGCGATATTTCTTTTGTTCTAGACCATACCATACCTGGGAACCTTCTAGTTACGAATATATTGGGGGTCAAAGTTCAGACTGATTCACAAGTTTTTTACATAGATGTTTTTATTGTAAGATTTTAAACCCAAAAAAAAATATAAGCCCAAAAAAAAGTCGTTTCCCAGTAATCATTTTTGCGTAAAGTTACTTAGTTTGATGTACATAATGCTTGGTTGACGGCTTCGTGAAGGGTCCTGTTACACCCTGTATATTAAACTAACGATGTTTAACGGCATGTCAGAAGTTGTGCGCTTAAAGCACTTTCGGCATAAGAACTTAATTTGTTTATTAGGTCTAAAGAACTTGTCACCTCATGAGCTGTATGTACCTACCCATATTGTAGCAAATAAATAATATGATTTAGGCACTGCCGGTGCGGCGATCCCGTGCTCTATGGGCTACATGCCTATTAGAGCCTAATGCATTTTGCATACGTACATACCTCAGGTGTCGGGCCACGCACAATGTAGGGTTTCTTAGTTGCCCATAAAACCGGATTTGCCTCCGAAAAAAAATCCCCACTTTACGTGTACGCGATTTTATTTTACCACTTTGTCGGCTTTACTAATATGTATATTCGTGCCAAATTACTGCTCTCTAGTACTAAGAGTCTTTGAGCTAAGCTGCTGACAGAAAGACGGACATGGCGAGACTATAAGAGTTCCTTGTTGACTACGGAACCCTAAAAACGTGAGAGTGAAATAGTTGTAGAAATACATTTAGCAACTCAAATGCAGATGCAAGATTCTTTGTAAGAGGACTAACCCCGCTTCACACTAACGTTTCTCCAGTGTAGGTGTAACGTTTGCGCAGCGTACACGCCGCGATAACGTAATCAAAACATATAGTCAGATGAGACAAAAGATTTATAACTAAAAGAAGAGAGAGAGGAATAGATATATCAACATGTTGTGGATGTACTCGTATACATCTGGAACGCACAGTTACACTTAAAACTATACGACAGCAAAATGTATGAGTATAAAAACGCGCTCCTGGATTTCCCACGCTAGGCTTAGCACAGAAAGTTTAAAATCGAATAGCCCGCTATGTAGAGGCGTGAAAACGAGCATTAATGTTCAATAAGTTGGGGGTACAGTTAATATTGAAAGTCTATTAATGGGTACCTACACAGGCCGTCCGTTACCGCTTACAAATAACATAACAGAAAGGCATTCGTAATACAAATCTAGTTTATATTACCTCATATTTCACGGCTTCGACTGCCCTAATTTAATTAATACTAACATAAACCAACATCCCACTCACGTAACTGCATACAACCTGCTTTAAATGCCGAACTTTCCCGAGCAGGAGCCGAATAGAAAACGTTTCGCAATCGCCCAATCCCGTCGCACAATCAGATAACTGACAAATCAATAGATCAATTACGATTGGTCTGTTCCAACGTTCCATATTCAAATCGATGTATCGCATTGGTCCATTTAAATTTAGAATTTATTTGGAGTGAATTTTGCAACGGTTGCATTTTGCTGTCCGTTACCGATTCCCGATTTCGATTTGATATGGAGTCGATTACTTATCTTGCAGTCTTATTTCATTGCGATGCAGAATTCTCCGAGCTTTTGTTTCTAGGGTTATCTTCCATGCATTTGAGAGCAGTTATGGAATTATTAAAACGTTTATGTGGAAATTTGGGTTATAATAATTACCGCCCCGCCGACCCGCCCCGGCTTCGCACGGGTCAATGTTATACATATAAACCTTCCTCTTGAATCACTCTATCTATTAAAAAAAACCGCATCAAAATCCGTTGCGTAGTTTCAAAGATTTAAGCATACAAAGGGACATAGGGACAGAGAAAGCGACTTTGTTTTATACTAAGTAGTGATAACAGTGGGTAACTTCAGTCGAATGACGTTTTGCGTCAAGACTTAAAAGCGGCCAACCCGTCATACTTTTCATACAAACGCTCGTACGTGATTTTGCCGTTGTTACACATTTTTTTGAACTAATAGGTATTTTGTGCACTATATCTAGGTTTCTATGGTTGCAAAAAATAAAAAAAAGTAGAAACAAATTCAGTATAAGCCTCCAAAAAATGCAGTTTTGCACAAATTTAACCTGAACTTAGGCCGTTCATAATGTACTCATAAACTGTGAAAATAAAGAAAACATCTCGATAGAAACCTTGCACGTATAATGCAGATTCTTAATGACAAATATTTATTTCACACACTTGTACGACTTATTCAAAAACACGTATTTCCTGGAACAAGTTTAAGAAATTTTCGAACACTATTTTTCGTTCAATGTCATCGCGTTAGACGGTATGAGGTGCGTGGGAGACGAGATGTGCGGGGTCGGGGCGGGGTGAGACGGGGAAGTTGAAAGAAAATCACCGCTGTGAGATGAAACAACAAGCTTTTTGACCATGCTCGCGTTGACGATAGACGGGCCGGGAAGGGCCCTCTTAATTTCCACCAAACGGCTCGCATCGCATCGGATCGAAACGGATTTGACAATCTTTAAAGGATATTAAATCGTATACACCGTACTTAAAGTCTATATTACCAAGCCACGCACAGGGGGCCTAAAATGGCCGCTTTAAACAGAATCATAATATGATAACAATATTAAACACTTTAAAATTCTTAAAATGGATGTAGACGCGGTTAATATTTTGTCAACTTGTGACCATTTTACGAATTGTAACGTAATTCATATTATTATTCTAATAAGATTCTGCAAAAGCGGCCATTTTAGGCCCACAGTAGCTTGACTACGGGCGTCTTCCGCAACACGCGATTGTAGCCGGAAGTACGCTGCGACGCGCGATCGGCTCCGTTCGCCTGTCGTCGTATCCGATCGGATACTTTTAAAAATTAGGGCACTTCATCGCGGTAGCCATTTAACTATTTGACTAAGCGCAGAAACGAATACATTCGCAAGCAACGGTACGGAGCCGATCGTATGCGTCGACATCCTGCCGGACGCTATCGGCTGTCACCGCGTTCGTATCCTTTCCGATCCGATGCGAGCCGTTTGGTGGAAATTATCATTTAGTTGAACTGTTGCCGGCCACATGCCAATGTTTCGTAAACAAAAGACGCTCCACATTGTTCACTCAATATTGTATCCAAGGGTTATTGTATCTCAATATTGTTCGCCCGGGTGGGAGACTTAGGCCGCATTCCGAATTACGCTGTAATCGCTTTGAGCGTCCATAAACCCGTTCCGAATTACCGTGAGCACGATATTGATGTCCCTTGAATCGTCATCGATGACGTCATGACATGCGCCATCTTGCGATTACACAGACCATGCCCCAAATAAATATCACAGTAAGCGCTGTCAAAAATGACAGTTCTGTTCACAGGTTGTGTTGTTTTGCTAAGGTGGAAGCGCAAGAGTTGCCCGCGAAATTTAAAATTTCTTACGATTTGCAAATCAGTGTAAAGTTTTATGTTGCTGAAAATAACAATCGCACCAGTAACACGTATGAAGTTACAGAGTTATAATCATTCAAATCATCAATACAACCCTCCAAGTTTATTTAACCCCATTGAGTGACTTTTTCATGAAATAGTTATTGAATGGGGTTAATTGAACTTGGAGGGTTGTATGTGCAGCAGAGTCAACCAACATATCTTCCATTTTCAAAAATAGGTCTTGTCAAAGGTTTCGGTTTGGGGTTATGTTCACTGTGAACGCGTTCACGAGCGTTCCAAATTGATGACAGCTCTCAGCTGTCATACTCGTGATATCTAAAACGGAACGCAAAATATAGATGTGAGCGCTGTGAGTGTTTATTTTGTAATTCGGAATGCAGCCTTTGACAGCTAATGAGCTAAAAGTTTGGTGCCCAAAATCTCAGTTTGACCGCACCTTCAATAGGGCTAAAAACCAGCCAAGTGCGAGTCGGACTAGCGTATGAAGGGTTCCGTACTATCGCAGTAGGGGAGCCCTCTTTAATTTTCAATTTATTTTCATTATTTGTTGGTAGAGCGGCACAAAAATACACATTCTGTGAAATTGTCAACTGTCTGCCTATTACGGATCAAGAGCAGTGATCGAAATAGGTAGAGCTAATGTGCGTAAAGTTCAAGGAACAGAAACGAAAAGTGGAGACTTCCTTATGACAATTTTTTTTTTTTCGGAATATTTGTTCCGAATGTCGGAACATTACTTAAGTACAACTAAAATTAATAAAGTAAATCAACGATCAAATTCATTTACGGTTTCTGTTTTAAAAAAAAGTGCACGATTTTTATTGTTTAAAAAATAAAGGTGATCTCCTTATCTTCGTTTGAACGCTGTAAGTGCGGAAGCTAATTTAATTTTGATACCAGCTTCAATAGTTAGAACTAACAAGGAATAAAAACAATTTATAGGTGTTCATATATTATAGGTGGAAAAGGACCTTTCAAAATCAACTGAAGTTATAGGAGTTATAGGTACATATTTATAGTACGACAATGATTCATTTTCATGCTCAAGTCCTTTTTCTATTTTGTCACAAATGTCTCTTAATGCATCTAGATCGGTATTTCTGTTTATGACGTTTTCTAATTTTATTATAATTGGTTCAGACGAACACCAGTTTAGAACAGTTCTTGCTTCATATGTGGAAAGATTCCGTTAATAACTTTTGTAACTCCTTTAAAGAAATTTGAGTTATTTTAAAATATTCGTCAATATAATCTAAACCAGCTGTTAAATTTTCTTTTTCCAGTAGTGTTTTAGCATATCTGATAGACAAAGAATCAGAACTTCTAAGGAGCCTTACAATAGTTTTAATTTGTTCGTAATATTTAACATAATACGAAACTGCTTACAGCCATGTCGAAGTAGGTTAAAAAGGAAAAATAATGAATTCAATTAGTTTCCTATACTTGCGATGTGGAGGGAAGGAGGGGTTAAGTAAATACCATGTCGTGTACTTGTCCATGAGTCAACTGGAGACTGAAGACCCCAGACTCCCTTTATTAGTGTAATATATACCTAGTCCGCGCGTGACATATATCATAATATAACTATGGACATAGCTTATCTACCTTAACTTAAACTAAGATCTAAACGTGACGTACGTGACACACCACATCACCCTTCCTAAAGTAAAAAAAAAACTTAGTTACATTGTTTTTTTTTTTCCTCATCTCTTTACATTTTTAAACTTACATCCTAAGTCTTACAGTATAACTTTGTCCTATTTTTATGTATTACATCTATCTTATTTTTATATTTAACTATTACATTTGGTGACTCGTCCTTTACAACTACAAATGGTCCATTATAAATACACTCCAACTTATTGCCTACTTCGTTTTTTATCAAAATCAAGTCACCTTCCTTATAAGTTATAGAATTAAGATTCTTATCATAACAATGTTTCCTTGATAACTTACTTGATACCAAATTTTCTTTTGCATCATTTTGAGCCCTTTGTAACCTGTATTTAAATTCTAACGGATAATCATCAAAATTATACAAAGGTTCTACACTTTCACCTTGAAGACTACTTGGTAACCTACAAATTTTACCATAAACTAATTCATAAGGCGTATACTTAGTCACAGTATTAACTGTTGTGTTATAAGAAAAACACCAATATGGAATCCAAGAACTCCACGATGATGGATTATTATCTGTTTGTATCCTTAAATAAGCACCTAAAGTTTTATGAACGTTTTCCAAAGACCCTATACTTTCATGATGATATGACGTTGATAAGATTTTATTGATGCCCAAGACATTACATAGCTCTACCATTACTTTCGAAATGAACTCAGAACCCCTATCCGTAGCAATTGTTCCCGGTATCCCATATCTCAACACAAAATTTTCTGCCAACGCTTTTGCTACCTCATTTGCGGATTTATTTTTTAGTGGATAAGCCTCCACAAACTTCGTAAGTTCACATTGAAGAGTTAATATGTAAACATTACCATTTTCGTCCCTATCAAGTGGCCCCACTATATCTAAATAAATCTTTTCAAAAGATGAAGATGCAGTGGTAGTAACTGTCATTGGTTCTTTAGTATGTTTGGAAAACTTTTGTTTTTTACACTTATCACATTTACCAACGTACTCCGCTACATCTTTCTCAATTGACGGCCAATAATAATATTTCTTTATATTATTCACCATCCTGCGTATTCCTGAATGACCACTCGTAGGTAAAATATGAAAATCATTTAAAACAATTCTCTTCTCATCTGCCCCTTCTATTTTCCGTACACTCTTCACTATACATATTCTAAAATCTCCACATATCGAATTACTATTTTCCTTCAAATATTTGGCCATTTTTGTAATAAACTTAACGTTATAACGATTTTTCAAAATAATAACTTCTTTTATGCCCTTTTCAATACAAAAAGTGACTATGTCTCTCGACAACTCGTCTCGCGATGATGCCGATAAAGATTCATAGTTTACGTAAATACTCGAGTTTTCTGGCACATACATTAAATTGCGTGACTTTGAAAATATTTTTTCACCATTAGTGTTACGTAACATCTTCTCCCACTCATTCAAACATATCTCAATGTCATTTCCTCGTTTTTTAAGAACTTCCACGATCCTAGGGTGATCAGTCCTAGATACCACAGGGTCCGTATCACAAACATTTGGTTCTTCCAACTGTTTGTACTGCGCTCTCGTCATTACGGATATAGTTTTTTCACGCATGGTTTTCAAATCTTCACTTGAAATTACTATCCTAGAAAGTGCATCAGCTAATACATTTTCTTTCCCCTTAATATACTCGACCTCAAAGTCATACTCTTCTAAACATAAACGAAACTTAGTTAACCTACTTGATGGATCTGTCATGTTAAACAAGTATAATAGTGGCCGGTGATCCGTTTTTACAACGAACCTCCGTCCATACAAATACGGTCTAAACTATTTAACTGACCATACTATAGCCAATAACTCCTTCTCTATAATAGGATAATTTAACTCACTTTTCCCCAAAGACCTACTAGCGTATGCAACGGGTTTACCGTTCCCATTACACAAAACACTTCCTACCGCATAACCCGAACTATCGGTTTGCAATATAAACGTGTTGTGTTCAGAAAAATTTGGATAATCCAACACTGGTGGATTCATTAACGCTTCCTTAAGCAACAAAAACGACCTCTCACATATTTGCTAGAAAATTCACCCAGTTAACACTATTGCAAGCTAAAATATGCTTAGCCTCGAAAAAACTGCGTTTCATTCAATTGTCTGCCTTCGCTACTTCGTGACATTGACACTGCACTTGAGTCAGCATCGCCCCGCACGTGCTCTAGACACGCTACGCGCTGTCGACCTTGCTGAGTCTGCCGTCCACGATGAGTACTATTGCTATGACCGCGCATTCCACTACTATACCTTACGTTTCCATTTCGGTACGTACGCCCAACAGCTGTTTTTTGCTGCGCGTATCCATTACCTACAGCGTGCCGCCTATAGTTATTTCCACGACCCCTATTTCCCGTAGAAAAACTACCTCCCGCGGACCACCGCTGGAACGCCATGACTTGACCCGACGAAGCACAATTTTCGTCTTCCGCTACCCTGATAGCATCTTTCAAACAAGTCAAGTTCCGTGCCGTAATAATTGTACCAAGACGCTGATTACGAAGTCCGTCAGCAAACTTTTTAACCGCATACTTCTCATTTAAAGGCCGCAAAATTTTATAAGCTTCCGAATTTTCCCCGGCTTGAGAAATAGTCAAATCTACCATTAACTTCTCTATCTCTGCCCCGAAATCCGTGACCGACCTATCATTTTGCCTAGCGCGAGCAAATTTGGCTTGCACTGCAACGTCTGACTTAACCGTCAACAAATGCTTCTTCATGTCCGTTAAAAGACTGTCTACAGTCGTATAAGTAGAGGACAATCGCATCTTAGCCCCCTGGGTAAGTCGCGTAGTTAGCACGAATCTAATTAAAATGAGCACTATCAGCCGCTTCTAACATAGAGCTGTATAAATCTATGGCATCAATCAAATCTTGGGTTACCTGCTCATCCCCATTCATTTTCGGGAGTAAGCTAACCGCCGTTTTCAATGAAAACCTTTCCAACGCCATCTCTGTATCGGTTCCGGTACCGTTTTCAAACTTAATAGTGTCTACATACAAATTTTCTATTTTACTCACTAGCTGTGCTAATTCCTCCGAAAATTTGCTACACTTAGAAACTACACACTTAAATTTACAATACAGGGCTTTTACCTCGCTTATCTTTCCATCAAAATTTTTGCCTTTCCGCCTACTGGGACCTAACTTGACAATTGATTCCCTCAATAACTTAAGCTGTACAAACAGTGACGTTAACTCCACTTCCATTCAAAATTAATGCCTCTAACTGATAGATGACCGAAAATACTCGCCACTACACTTAAGTTCAAATCACATCACTTACTCCTCTTGTCGCTCCGCCAGCTCCCGGTCAGGCCATCTGCACAGCTCGCTGCACCTCACGCTGATTGATCTTCTCTTCGATCCAATTCTGATGACACCTCCTGTACAGCCGGACTGCCACGCCAATGATGACAATCGCCAAACACACGGCGATAAACAACAGCATCGCGCTGATGGTGGATATCTGCTCTTGTGTTACTGTCGCGGTATTTGAACCACCCGCTGCTGTCTGGGCTATAATAACCTCTTCCTTGGATGACGTGGTCCCCATGGCCTGTGACTAACCAACTGCCGAGAAACTGACTGAAGCCGACCGAAGTGACTCCGATGAGATCCCGGTCGGGCAACTATAACGCCGTCCAGTCGACTGGCAGGGTCGCCATGCGATGTGGAGGGAAGGAGGGGTTAAGTAAATACCATGTCGTGTACTTGTCCATGAGTCAACTGGAGACTGAAGACCCCAGACTCCCTTTATTAGTGTAATATATACCTAGTCCGCGCGTGACATATATCATAATATAACTATGGACATAGCTTATCTACCTTAACTTAAACTAAGATCTAAACGTGACGTACGTGACACACCACAACTCCTTATTATTAAATGTACTTAACTGATTCTGAGACATTTCCGAGTTTCAGGAAAAAATATTCGGAAAACAATTTTTAGTCATAAGTCCCCACTTTTCGTTTCTGTTCCTTGAACTTTAGGTACATTAGCTCTACCTATTCCGATCACTGATCATGAGATACAGCCCGCTGACAGTCAGACGGATGGACGGACGGACAGACAGACGGACGGACGGACAGCGGAGATTTATTAATAGGGTCCCGTTGGTTACCCTTCGAGTCCGCAACCCTAAAAAGAATATCAGATTAAGATCAGGAAAAAGACAAAGAATAAGAAGTACAAAATGCGTTAGTTTAAAATATCATTATTGCGTAAACGCGCTCAATAAGCCGTTAGGAGGACACGCCTACTGACCATCTAATGCTCATAAAGACACCGGTTGACCCTTAATACAACCTTCGCTTACTTCTTCATCCTAGAATTTTAGTATTAGAATATAAAATACATAAACTCACGCCCTTATACCATGAGGGTAGGCAGAACACCACCTGCTACGATCTTTACATTATTATTACTTTTGCTTCGCCCGCGTTGATTCGTTTGTATTAATGAAACTCTCTGGTCATCGTATTGATATAACAGATGCCATGCAAAATAAAATTAAGGTCATTTCAAAGAGCTACAGAAAGAAGCATGGTTGGCCTAAAAATAAGCGACCGCATAAAGAGCAGCGACATCAGAAGGAAGACCAAAGTCACTGATGCTTTATATATGGCCGAGAAACTGAAGAGGAATTGGGTAGGCCATATCGCGAGTACCACAGACAACAGGTGGAGAGAGCGCGTCCTGCACTTGGTATCCACGAAACGGAAACAGACGCCGCGGCAGACTATTGCAACGATGGCGAGACAATATCGTCGCACTGCCAGGGATAGAGTGGACAAGAACGGCCCAAGATAGGTATAGATGGAAACTGATGGAGGAGGCCTACATCCAGAGATGGATGACCCCTTAATAAGGTAAGTTTTTAAAATTATAGAATTGTAAATTATGCGCGTGGTTGCTGGTCATGCACACGTCACATACACGCCGCACTCACACCACATACACGCCATACTATCGCCACACTCCTGCATTTGGCCTGCTCAGGTCATTAGACAGCACGTGTGTAGTACAGTCCTTACCGGCAGAGCTATACCAGTGGTTTAAATGGAGCGGCTGCCCAATTATTGGGTAACATACCACTTCGAAAGGTTGGTTGTCAGACTATAAAGGATGTAACAAGACCCTTCACGAGGAATGATGTACATTCCAAAACAACAAAAAATCAAAAAAAAAAATTTTGTTCCTTTCAAAAGTGGAATGACACGATCAAAATGTATGCCACAGCTGTTTTTATTTAAATTACCGATGGATAGACGCCTTGTTGAAAACGAGCAGATGAGCCGAGGAGATGCTGATCCCATACAGTGCTTATAAATGTACGTCGATCTTTAGTCACAAGTAACCTTTGAAAGACCACAGTTAAGTAAGTGTCTTCAGCGTATTCCGCAGGCGTATCGTCGGGACCCTGGGAACTGGCACAGGTGATGACCCTGTCAATATGCCACGATTTACAGAAATACTGTGCATGACATGTGTCGAACGTGACCGGACATGATTGACAAGACAGTGACTATCACTTTGTTCAGTACAATTTATTGTTTAACTAGCTAGGTTCTGACCTCTTGGAGATGGAAATTATCCCACAGGACCGTACTACTGAGATAAAAGTAGCCTATTTCTTAACCCATCCCATCGTGGTCTAACTGTGCGCCAAAACCAATTCGATTGCTGAAATCCAGTCCGTTTATCCGTGACTAGCTGTTGCCCGCGGCTTCGCTCGCGTTTTTGTCGGAAATTATCCCACGGCCACGTTGTAAATAAAGCCTATGGCACTCGGGGATAATTTAGCTTCGTATTAGTGAAAGAATTTTTAAAATAGGTTCAGTAGATCCAGAGATTACCCCTACATACAAACAAATTTTACCTCTTTATAATATTATTATAGTACTCTTATAGATAAGTCGTGAACACGTAACAGACAGTCATATACTTCCTCACTTGGCTTGCTGTGGTTTCTGCTAACCCCCTTAGAAAAAGCTGCGAGTTTATTTATACGTATGCGGAATGTTTTTATTGGTCTATTGAAGACGGCCGACCCCTTCGTTTCTAAAATCAAGAAGCATGGTTCCATAATGTATAAATAGCAGCCCGCAGTCAAAATTCGTGCCCTATTGATGGCAAAAGGCACAACCCTATAAAGGGTGTAACAAGACCCTTAACGAAGCCGAAAGGTACTTGTCTCTTCGTCATTGCGATCATTTTTCTAGTTACGGAGATATCGGGGTTCAAACTTCCAACTGTTACTGCTCGTACAACTGTTTCAACTGTTAAGATTTTTCCTTTATACACCTCCACGACCCCCGTACTATTCAATCCATCCATCAGCACAATGTTTTGAGTGCGTTACATTGAGTCCTACAGTAAAACGTGATAATTCACCCCAAAAAAAAAATCGTTTCCCAGCAATAATGTTTGCTTAAAGTTACTTAGTTTGATGTACATAATCCTTGGTTGACGGCTTCGTGAAGGGTCCTGTTACACCCTGTATAATAAGGTGTGATGTTGATTACTTACCTCCATTGTAGAGGGCAGCACGACGCCTCCGCGACGCCCCGCGCCCTCTCTCTCATCCTGAAACAATACAACATTATTGAAAAATGAATTCACTTAATTTTTTGAGATTTTTTCCGTAGCCAAATAGCGTAAACCGCTTAAAGGCACCCCTATAATTTCGTCAGTTTATCCGGATATCACACACTATCGTTGGAAACTAAATTTGGAAGAGGGTGTATTCTGAATACCGCTAAACAATGGTGTAGAGAAATTATGATAAAAGTAATTAGAGGTGGCACTCCTCACATACATACATATAACCTGGGGCCTTAGTCTGCTAATGTAATAGTGTCAGAATGGTCTATCATTGATTTAATAAGGCCCCTAGCCCACGGCGTATTGAAGCGCGTTCGAAACTCGTTTGACGTGCGTACAAAGGGTAATTCGTCTGCCCGGGGCCTTATTAAATCAATGATAGACCATTCTGACACTATTGCAATAGCAGACTAAGGCCCCTGGGATTAAAAAAAAATAAGCACATAGGCGTGTGCGTAATGTTGGACCCCATATAGGAAAAGATTATGATGTTACTTATCAACTTTTTTATATAACTCAAAGCCTGGTTCAAATTGGCGCACGATAAAAGTATCTGGAAAGATATGAGGAAGCCTTTGCACAGCAGTGGGCCATTCATGGCTAATGAAACAAAAAGCAACTCATTCTAAGATATTATGGAATATTGTCGAATTACGAATACTATCGAATTCAATATATGTTTTGCGGCCGATGAAATCAATAAGGCACTAACGCGGATGGGATTCGGATGGGAAATCATCAAATAACTCCTCCCGCTCTGGGCGGAGCAGGAGGGAGTGTCAGACTTCTACTGACTAAAACCCATCCATGTTCCTTCTTTTGCCCTTTGTGTTCCAGGGCCGCGGTATCTCTTTCGAACAGTCTCGCAACCCTGGCAGGCATCGGTCCTTTCAGACCCCTTCCCAACACTTGCATACTTGTACGTAAAATAATTAATAGAGACATACGTATTCCCTCTAAAGGAGACAAATAGGGGATGAAAGCTTGTATGGAATGAGAGCTATCGTTTTTGAACTCAACAGATGGCGCCACATTCGAGTAAGGTCGTGTCATTTATTTTATTTTATACTTTATAGCGCCAATAACTTCATAAAAAGTTTATTTTATTACGTACAAGAAAATAGTGTGAACTTCAGATACATATTTACAATGTTCTCTCAAAATAAGCAAGCATGAAACATTTAAAAAATCTTTCTACCTCCAAGTACTAAACAATAAGATCCTAGGTCCTGAGTGAAGCGAACTTGCGAGACCGACTGGAGCGAAGGTTGAGTGGGTGAAGAGTTGCTACTTAAAATCTTCAAGTCTTATTTAATCAAGAATGGCTCAATCTAGACCACAATCGTGAATATTAGTTAAAATACGTGATAAAAAGCACGCAACGCGCGAACACTCTATGACATCTGACATTTCGGTGACCTCGCGTTACACTAGCGCCTCTAGCGGCAAATTCATACGCGATAGCTCCCATTGATCTCACACCTTGTGTACTCATAATTATGATAAAAGATCATGAATCAATGCATATCCAGGACAGACTAGCCAGAAGGCTTCCGAGCTGAAAGCTAACAATAAATCTGTAGTTTCGTCAAGCTGGGGAACTGGCCAGTGACTGTCGGCAAGTGAAAGCGCAAATGTTACGTTCCCACGCTACACTTGTTACTGCCCGTAGTAAATGTGTTCGGGACGAGTACTGGGCTTTGGTTAGCGAGCTTGTTCGACGTCGTTGCTTGTTTTTGACAATAGAGGTAAAGAGGTATACAGGGTGGCGATTTAATCACCTGCATCCTTCAAGGAAGTCTACCCTCATATTAAACAACTATCCCAAAGAAACTCATATACGATTACAGAAGAAAAAAAAATTATTCGTGGGACATCAAACTGAACCATTTTTAACCGACTTCCAAAACGAAGAGGTTATCAAGTCGCCTGTTTTTTTTTTGTGTTTATGTTCAGCGATATCTTCGCCAATTGTGAACCGATTTCGATGATTCTTTTTTTGTTTGGTAGAATATTGTTTCGCGGTGGTCCCATTTTAAATTTGGTGAAGATCTGATGCTGATCTTCGGAGACATAATATGGAACTCTTCAAAAATAGACGGCAAATCTGTCGTGATTTCTGCAATCGCTTGGATGTTTATTGTTTATACAACATCATAACATAATATCACGCTTGTATGCTTTAGGAGGTACGCAGATGTGTACTGTACAACTTTTCGACAGTTAGGTATGTTAAGTTCTATTTTATTGGGGATAAGCCTATTGCCATGAAATGTATTGTTAGCGGTTCGCTAATGTTTCACCAAAACTTTTGACAATATTTTAACCGACTTCAAGCAAAATGAGGAGGTTCTACGTTTGACTGTGTGTCCCGTATGTTCACCGATTTCTCCGCCAATTGTGGACCGATTGTCAAAATTCTTTTTTTATTCGAATGCTACTGAGGTGGTCCCGTTGTCACAAAGTTAGAATCTGATGATGGGATCCCAGGGAAATCGAGGGCAACCCTGACATTTTACAATGTTTTTCATATAGGTACTTTCTAACGATATTTGTACCTGATAATCATTTTCTCATGTTGCTGAGCTGATGATAGAAGGTATAAGTCAGGATCTGATGCTGATCTTCGGAGATATACAATGGAACGCTTCATTAATAGACAGAAAATCTGTCGTGATTGCTGCAATCGCTTGGATGTTTATTTTTTACACAATATTAGAACATAACATAACGCCTGTATGCTCTGAGGGAGTACTCACATGTGTACAGTACACCCAGATATCGACAGTTAGGTATGATAACGATATAAGTTACATTTTATTGGGGATAAGCCTATTATCATGAAAGGAGTTCTGTTGTTAACAATGTAAAATAAATGTACCTATAGCAAATATTTGTGTAGAATATTTAAACTAAAAAAGGAAAAATAAAAAAAACTTTTTTGCAAAAAATAAAACCGACTTCAAAAACAAAAAAACGTGGAAAAATTACTTTAGTTTCAGAAGTCGGTGGCAAAAATATTCAATCGAACAAACAAAAGTCACCGACTTCTGAAGCTAAAGTTATTTTTCCACGTTTTTTTGTTTTTGAAGTCGGTTTTATTTTTTGCAAAAAAGTTTTTCTTCATGGGAATAACACCGTAATGGCTAGAAATTAATCAGCTGTCCCATACGAAGCTTAAATAACTACTGTACACAAACGTATGAGGCAGCTAATTAATTGCTGCTTACGTGCTGTATCGTACCTATAGGCTCCTGTAGTCCTGTCCCATCTCCAACGAGGAAGTCCCTAACTGCCGACTAATTTTAAGCGACTGCAATAAATGAAGAAGTTCTATCTACGTCTTAGTGTATGTTGACCGACTTCTCCGTGATTGCTGGGTCAGTTTTGCGAGTCTTTTTTCATGTACTGGGGGAAAAACCAGCGGTGACGTGGCGGTCAGTCATAAAAGAGATACATTATTATATTAAAAGTTCATCGCTGACTGTTCACACCGCCCGGCCAGAACTCTTTATCGCCTCTCGCTAATCGCCGTCGGTGGGACAGTTACCAAACTGCGTTCACTATTCAAATTACACTTAAGACGAAATTAACGAATATGTATTTTTCCAACAGCTCTAAAACTCACACATTTTAGTTTACGTTACACTTCCCATGTTGATGATGTCAATGAGGCTAGTCCCCTTCGAAATAACTTGCAAATGTATATACACCGTGTAACAGAAAGGGTATAATCATATGGAATACTGTGGTACGGACCATCAAACTGAACAAGTTGCTCTAAGGGACCACCATCGAAATCGTAAAAAATAATCAGCTGTCCCATACATTTGCGTCGAGTAGGTATTGAAATTTTGTATAGGACAGCTGATTATTTTTTTACGATTTCCATGGTTGTAGCATAGAGGAAGTTGTTCAGTTTGATGGTCCGTACCACAGTATTCCATATGATTATACCCCTTCTGTTACACGCTGTATAATGCAATAAAATGTATGGTCGTGTGACCATACATTTTTTTTTTTTTTTTTTCATAAGTACACTTCTGTCTAACCCTTCGGGTCGGTTTGTATTTCATTCTGAACATCATCTGCAACAAACTGTTGCTCAACATAATCATCTGAAGGTACTTCACTCACATACAAGGTCACCTGTCATGATAGCCTTCTTTGGATTATGAAGTATGTGGTTTCAACAACCTTACAGGCATTTCAAGATTTGACTTTATATGTGGAAGTTTCCGTTCTATGTCTAAGGTGCCCTTGTGCTTGGGTTCCGTAGCCAAATGGCAAAAACGGAACCATTTTTTTTTCTTTTCAGGAAGGGACATCATCAAATGAACCCTCCCGCTCTGGGCAGAATAGAAGGGAGTGTCAAGACTTGTACTGACTAAAACCCATCCATATGTTCCTTCTTTGCCCTTACCCTGTGTTCAGTCCCGCAGCCCCGGCAGTCATGGGCCTTTGCGGACCCCTTCCTGGTTGCTGACATCTCTATGAGGCGCGCGTGGAACACATTCATGTTTTATCCGGATGTCACAAAGCTATTTTACTCGGAGATTATTGGCGCTCTTTCGAAGAGAATTTAAATAACGGTGAAATCTGATTCTGTTCATACCTTTTATCCCTGTAGCATGTTCCATATTCCGTTTTCGAACACCACGTGGGCGAAGCCGCGCAAAACAGCAATAAATTACAAAAGTATGGGAGATGTGCGCAGACGCAACGTGGCGCCGCCATTTTGTACGGCCTTCACCTAGTGACACGACTCATCCTGTACGAGTTAGCCTCTGCCTTTGTTACTAATATAAGTGCAGCTGATTATAATAGCAATAATCATTAGGTACTGATAATCTAACGCAGATTACAGATGTTGTTCAATAAACCTTAGCTGTTTTACTGAGCTGGCCACGTTTACATTGCTTATCGAGCCATAGGTCAAAATAACCTGTATGTGTTGCCCAGACACAGCCAGAAGGCGACGCGGAAGTCTTGTGGAAAACGACGAGAAGAGCTGGACAAAACCAACGACTTACGGTCCACATTAGCCCTGGATCGAAAGAACGGGGAGTTTTTTGCTGAGAAGTGAGATGTATGAGATGTATGAAGCCTAACAGTAATTATATTCAAAGGTTTAAGGTTTACTCACTTTCACTGGCAATATATGAACATACGAGTTATATAAAATTATATGACATAGGACCAGTGGTGGCCCAGTGGAGGCAGCCCCGACTTACGAGCAGTAAGTCGTGGGCTAGAACCCAGGCAGGCGCATTACTTTGGGTAATTTATTTCATCACCACTGCTCTCAAAACGGTGAAGGAGAACGTCGTGAGAAAACCGGCATGACCTAGAACCAAAAATTTCGAAGACATAACCTGACGACCAACCCGCACCGGACCCTTGTGGTGGATTATAGCCGATTCCCTCTCATAGAGAGGAGGCCTGCAGAGGGAACGATATAGGCTGACTATCATGCTAAATGACAAAAATGAAATCAAATGACGTCGGCAGTCGTTACAGGTAGTCAGTGGCCTGAAAGTCTGACAACAAGTCTTACCAAGATGTACGTATTACCCAGTACTAACTGGGTTGTGGAGGTCAGATAGGCTGTCGCTCCATGTAAAATCCTGGTATTCAGCTGCATCCGGTTAGACTGGAAGCCGACCCCAACACAGAAAAAGGCTGGGCAGATAATGATATAAGTTTTTAAGGTTTGAGAAAATGGCGCGAAATCTCACAAGTACTCATTGGAGTACCAACAAACACTCGTAGATAACTCGGCACTGCATAAACGCTGTTCAAATTCAAAAGGAAGAGGACTGACGACCTCGCGACTAGTAAGTGCGACCTACAATTAAATGTAAGGTCAATAAAGAGGCCGAATCGTGTCCGGTTGTACATCAGATCGTGGGTTGCGACATGATTGTAACTAGATGAGCTTGTGTGTGAAGGTGTCGCTTCACAGCAGCCTATAGCTAAGCTACGAATATGTACTTAGCTGCGCGTTGAATGAACATCTGTGATATACTAATAAACGTAAAAAGTAAAGTAGTTCATCCACTTACTGATAATTTGGCGGTTTTATTCTAAACCCTAACTAGTATTTCTAGTGAACACCATCGAACCTACGGCCACGCTATGTGCGGATGAGAATGCGTGTCTGGCAAAGAAAAAAACGCGCAGCTTAGGTGGCAACCTCTCCACGTATAGCCTACGTAGGAGTGGACTGTCGACTTTATAAAGCGAAGACTTGAAGTAGGATTATGCAGGTATTTGGCTATTTTACAAGTGAGTCGCTACACAGTCAATCCTACAAAAAAACTCACCAAGGAAGAAAATTTGTGTTATTATAAGTGGAGAAACTGAGCATAAAAGAAACTACCAGAGCTTAGTGGTGTGGCGGGTAAGATGAGTACTGGGTTAGATTTTCAGGCAGAGTAAAGTTTTATCACATGCGTCCTTCAAGTAGGAATATCTCAGCAACTGTAATTGCGTAACATACTGGCATTCCCAATGCTATTAATTATGAAAAAACACAACGACATTCATTGCGTTTTTGCGCAGTCAGGCACAGAAACGAATTTAAATAAAAATAAACATAAGAAATCAAGAAATCTTAAAAAAAAAGGAATCAATCATAAAAAAAATGTATTGCAATTCAAACCTTCAAATCCTTCAGATTATAATAGAAATTTACGTAATTGGGGTGCTAAGTCTATACTATAATTGGGCCTGACTGAAGAAAATGGCTATTTGACTTAAACATACTGGCGTAATGTGGGTGTGCTATCCACTTCTGCCTCTTCCGTCGGCGAATATAGGCGTAATGTTAAGTTATTAATCAAGCGCTTAAATTCACAATGAGATAACGGAAAGTAAGCCACAATTCAAGTGACTTAAGGAAGGCCGATAAAAAGGTATGATCGTGTCCGAATGTACATCACATCACATCGTGCATTACAACACGACAAACTGGATGCGCTTGCTTCTCTTAAGGCGAAGAACTCACTGACGTAATCAATCAATCTGGCTAACCTTTTCCCAACTATGTAGGGGTCAGCTTCCAGTGTAACCGGATGCAGCTGAACCAGTATTTTTCTAGGAGCGACTGACTATTTGACTTCCATAATAGTTACTGGGTAACACGATACCTCTTGGTCAGATATGTTGACAGGCTTTCAGGCTTCCGAGTAACAGTTACCACTGTCAAAGATCTACGAATGACAGACGGGACCAAAGGATTAATGCTTTTTTAGGCACAGAGGTGTCTGATGTAATGGATATGGTCCCAACCATCCACGGACCGACTTTGGCCAGCGTATACAAGGTGTAACATTATAAACGCAAAATCTCTCGTGTGGTGACTAAGACCATGAAACTGAACATTTTTTGTTCTATGACTTTTGGAAATTTATTACTTTTTTTTAGTTTTACCATACATGTTGATATGCTGATCTCGTCAATTCCTATAGAAAGTTTTTTTTGCTAATTTCAAGACCTCGTAGAACAAAAGTTTTTCAGTTTCATGGTCCGAGACACCAAACGTGAGCTTGTGCGTTTATTATGTTACACTTTGCATAGCTATCAACATATTTTGATCGTTTATCCAATTGGGGCCGGCTTTTTTTTCCCATCCATGTTCCTTCTTTTGCCATTTGTGTTCCAGGGCCGCGGTATCTCTTTCGAACAGTCCCGCAGCCCTGGCAGGCATCGGTCCTTTCGGACCCTTTCCCGTTTGCTGACATCTCTTTGAGGCGCGCGTGGAACACGAACGCGCCATCGACACGGCCTGTCGTCATAAGATGGACGGACGGCGAGCTAGCCCATAGCTCGCCGTCCACAGACCCGCGTCTACGGTGGCGCCCATAGCGTTTCCCGCGGCGGCTGGGACGTGAGGCTCTCTCTCTCACGTCCCGCCACCTCCTTCGCTAATATGACTGCTTCGCAGGAGGGAACGGCGTCCCATTCCCTGTCGCTCCGGACCATGGATTGAACCAGGGCCGGACGCGAGAGGTCGCCACCGCCGATCGCCGCAGTTGGGGCCGGCTTTCAGCCATTTTTTTTTTTACACGAAATGGGCTTGCGTATAGCCACAACTCGCCTGATGTGAGCCTAAGGTGGAGCACGCTTGCCTAGAAGAAACCGATTCACTCGAACTTTGAAGCGACACAGATTATAATGATCGGGGAACAGAGAAGTCTTCAGTGAATTCCACAGTCTAGCCGGATGCAGCTGTATTTTATCTGTATCTGTATTGCTGTATTTATGCTATCTGACCTTCACAAGTATTCACAACAGAATGAAGCGAATATTATGCCTTAGAATTTGACTATACTGGACCAACCGCTTGACTACACTGTTTTAAACTCATCGACTTTTCAAAAAAGTACCATAGTAAACTCATCGCGTCGCAAAAGACTATATTTCCTGACAGAAAACGTAAAGCTGACTATAGTGTATCTATTTAAAAGATATAGAAACACTGTTTCGTAACCACAAGTAATCAGGTAGCTGTCACTAATTGTCAACTGTGGGTCACCACATATATAAGATGCTCTGTGGTCACCACGAATGTCGGGAAGTTGGAAGGTGAAGCGTACCTTGGACTGGGACTTGGTGTGGTTCGTGAGCCTGTGATATAGTTAGTAAATTGTTTTATCAATCTATTAGCTCTACTACAAGTGGATATACTGACACCAGCCACTGCCCAAAGCCATTTAGCTGACCATTTAAATCATAGCCATAAAATAGTGCTCCCCCTTAAACGACTAGTTCATGTCACGATGTTCGAGATAGCAAGGTCGACCCATCACCGCTCTATTTTGTCAGAGCTTGCCACACGGCCACACCTACCTAACGTACTTGCTGAATTTGAGCTCATTACGGCCATGGGAACTAGATATGGTCATACCCAGGTATTACAGAATTTCCTGTATACAACGTGTAATAGATTAAACGCAAAACCTCTGAAGGCGTCATTGTACTCATCAATAAGAACAACTTTCACTGTGGGACCAACACCGAAAACGCGGAAAAAAATCAGCTGTTCATTTTGTAGAGTTATGCGGACAGAAATGTATGGGGGCAGTCGATAATTTTTTCGCTATTTCAGTGTTGGTCCCATAGTGAAAGTTGTTCATAATGATGAGTACAATGACCCCTTAAGAGGTTTTGCGTTTACTCTGTTACAAATTGTAGTGATAGGCCTCCTAACAGTTTTTAGTCATGACTTCTATAGCCGCGGGAGATGTCATAGTGCAAACACAGATTCAGTCTCTCTTCCAGGGAAGGCAATCCGAAACGACCGGAGGCAGGGGCAAAACGAACGGCTTGACAAGAGTATCGTACCGTCAACTACGAAACTACGGATGCTACAGACATTTCTAATACAAAACCTAATATTTTGTATTTGTCCAGTAGGGTACGTATCTCGGCTGATATGATGATTATGACTGGCCTAGGAAAAGAGACAGGAATGCTAAGGGAGCTGCTCCCGACACGACGGTGCCGCACGCATTCCGGAGTGGTGCCCGATTGATGGCAATAGGCTCGTCCTCGATACACCCGCCCTTCAAAACTTGGGATTGGATGTTACAAAAAAATTGCACAATTCAGGGCGAATTTCTCCAAACAATCTGAACGTGATCAGCACATTTAAACAGCATTTAATAACTGTCAGTGTAAATATTCCACGGCAATGAGGTCCTTTTGAACGCAGTTCTCAAGCTATTCATGGTTGTAACTTTACTCCGCTTTTATTCATAAAGACGTTAGGGTAATACTAATATGCCCTCGAACTAAATGTTAATGACGTGAACTGAAGGACTTACCATATACACCATTAAGCGCCTTTTGTACGTACTTCACTTCACATGCTGCTGTCTTGAGCTGGTGGACAAAATGAAATAAGTTAATCGGAGCAGTGGTAACGAGGTCTTCAGTATTATTGTCCACTTTTGCCACTTTTGCTTTGTCCACTTTTTATGGTACGTAATTAATAATATTAGCACTATAACTGTGAAGTAAACGACGAGAGAGTTTTGTCCGTAAATCTCATTGTCAACAAAATGAATACATATAAACATTTTTGGCGTAGTCTAAGACAAAAGTTCCTCGTCTGCGCAGGCCCTAATTAACCGTGCCTGTTCCATTGGTCAACAGTACTTTAAGTAACCATGCATGGTCTTTTTTTTGTGAATTGCATCTCGCAGTTCAACCTAGGAGGTTGCCGACTGCTTAACCGGAAGAACCTGTGGGTGCCTTAAGTGTAAGGCGTCCAGCCAGGGCAAAAAACTTACAAACTAAGCGACTACACGCTAAGGGCACCCTGTGGAGCTTCGGCTTAGGGCGTCGCTGGGGGAGGACAGCAAAGAGACAGGCTGGATCTGAATGGTGTCATTATTTAGGGGCTGATTTTGAACTACAGGCTCAGCTGCGCGGGCTGGCTCGAGCAAGGGTCGGGGAGGGCATGGAACGGGATGTCGCGATGGGCCTCGACGGCGAGGACGGAATGACCGATGTTTGCGTCTGTGCTTCTTGAGTGTGTTAGTTTCCCTACTGCTCTCCTGGAGGAGGATGATAGCGTCCTGGACGGCAAATCTTACTAATACACGAGGGCTCGTATCGGGCGGCCGATGCGATCAGGGGATTGCGGTGCTTTACAACAGAATCGAAGAAGCGCTTAGAAAGGCGCTTCATAAACTGAAAAATAGAGGGCACCTTAAGGTCTATGTGGAGTCGGTCATTGCGGACGAACCAAGTGACTCCCGTGAATTTTCGTAAGAACCGGTTCTAGAGTGCCTGCATCCTTTGGATATATCTAGGCTTGGTGTGTGCGATCACGACGCAAGCGTACGTCATGATGGGCCGGATCACCGCGGTAAAGAGGCGCAGCTTGCACCTGAGCGAGCATGCCTGGTCCATTGGTCAACAGTATTTATACTTTCAGATCTGACCAAAACCGCCGTCATGTGTCGGTGAATGGCAAGCGATTATGTAGCTGCTTCTTTCTCATTAGGAAAGTTTCTGAGCGAAAGGGTTTTAGATGAATGCGAAAGGGGGTGACCTAGCTATTGCAATTCACTATTTACTTTAGCACAACAAAGCGATATTTTTTTTTTGTTTATAAGAATAAATCAATGTTTCTAACATTGATTAAAACTAAAATTTTAACATTGATAAATCAATGTTTCTAACATTGATTTATCAATGTTTATAACATTGATTTATACATCAAAACAGCGAAAATAACTATTTGCGAGCTTGCCAACTTTCAGAATGCACCCTCATAATATAACATTTAAAACAAGTTAAGGTCTTAGCACTGAAATATGAGCTTTATACAGTGTTTCACATGGAAGAATTTTCAACATGGCGTTACATTCACACATATTCACACACTTCTTTCAAGTAAAATATGGTCAACGCTTTACAGTTGCTTCAGTCTGACTGAGTAAGAGTAGAGTCTGTGTAATGAATCGAACCCAGGACCGCATGCTTAGCAGTCCTGCTTGCGACCACTAGAGTGACTAGACCAACAAGAAACGGTTTTAATAAAGCTCAAATTATGAATCTAATTAATAAATTGTAGCTACGCAACTATTAGTTGAGAACAAAAAATATAGGTACTTACAAAACGATGGTTGAGCATACTCCATTTCGTAATCATAACTATTCATTATATTCCTATAATATGTATTATTTTGATTACTGGCCTTTACTTTCTAAGTAAAAAGGTTTTAATGATCACATACTAACAATAAAATAAAAGTTGTATTATTTAAATTAAAAATACTGGCCTGTAAACAGTCATTTGTTTCACATTTTAGGAATATTTTTGATCTTATTTTTTTTTCTATAAGAGTTCTTTTTTAGGCTGGTCAATGGTCATCCTTGGAGTTTTCGAATCTGGAACAAAAAAAAAATATAATTTATTTATTTTTGGCTATACCACTGATACCACTACTAGATACTATTAATAAGTTGGTAACGAAGTCAAGCGACAGTCCACAAAGGTGAACTTTTTCTAAACCATTACCCTTTGGTAAAACTGGTTGTTAGACTTCCGAATCTCGACTACCCTGCACCCTTGCACAACTTTAACGTGCTTTCTGAGGCACCAAGGTGTATCCATATTTGATTGATGGTCACCCATCCACTGATCGACTTCGCAAGCGTGGCTTCACCCATGCGGCTTATATTTTTAAGCCTATAGCGATTCGTCTCCTATATTGTTCCGTACTGTGCAACTATAAATCGCAAGTAGTGGATTCTTATTATTTATTTATGTATGGATTTTGCAAGGTGTGGTTTCAGTTCACGCAAGCCACACCTACAAGTTCACACACCAGTATTGTTGAAATTGCCTTAGAAATGAAAATTCAATTACTTTATTAAATTGTCAAATCAACAACAACATACAAATTGGGCATTATTCGACTAAGCCAGTATTCTGCAGTGACTCGGCAAATCAATTTTTTTATTGTGTTTGCAACCATCTGCGAGATAAGTGGACATCATTGCTTCCATCTCAGGTCAACACAAGCACAGAAGTGTGGGGATTGATCCAAGAAAAGAGGTTTTGCCCCACAGTGGGTGAAGTTGGGCAGTGGAAGAATAAAGTTTATTTGACATCAGTTCATTAAGCACACAGAATAAAAGAGATGAAGAGAAGACACATTAAAAAATAAAATTTGGCTGTGCTAAAAACCTTTCTTGGTTTCATCGCGATTTCCAGTGGACGATAAAAACATTAAAAAAAATTGTTGTTTGCCATCTAAGTTAAGGTGACTAAATTGTTTTGTTCCTCTAGTACGTCTAGAATGACTTTAGGATTTCGACATTCAAAAAGTGCTGATTCCCAGACATAGGTACCTACACAATAAATGACTTGATTTTTTACTACACTTTGACTACCTTAAATTAATTTAATATCATCATCTAATCTAAATAAAAAATCTCCCTCTGCCATTATGCTAATTTATTTGTGGTTGGTTTGAATTATATTTTACCTTTTTCTATACAAATCTTAACTGTCTTAACATTAGTAATGCTCTTTCCAGCCAAATAATCTAGCTAACATTGCTCAAGACCTAAATCACTTTGGATTTTTTGCAATTTTTTGGCTTATCCAGCGTTCTTTTTCAAAATTTTCTTTTCGGAAGATATCTGTATATCGTTTACTTACAAAGAATACAATGTTTATTAGATTGAATCTCTTTGTAGAGAGGATTCAACGAGCTTTGTGTAATGATTTCATAAATTAATTGAATAACTGTTTTGCAATAATAAACAAGAAAATAAAAGGGGTTTTAATTACGTAAATAATTAAAAACGAAGTAAGTTCAGTCTTACAATGATTTTACAGAAAAGGACAGCAACGTTAGAAATTAAATTACACACCATAAAATTGCAATCCAAAAGTTTATATTTACGACACATATCCACACACTCACAACACGAATTTATTACGTTTTTATAACATTTAAAGTCACCAGTATTTTACTTTCCCATTAAAAACTCGTTCGATCGAAAAAAGTTTTTCACAAACGTCACGTCACGTAAATATTTTCATCGAACTGTCAAAATTATATTACCCGATCGAAAAAATAGAACACGGATACGGAACAGGCGCTTAAATAAACGCGGCATTATGATTTAGTCGGATTAATAAATAAAAAAATTAGCGCAAAAAATATTAGAGCTGCGTTTTGTTTTAGCATTTATGAGGATATCCAAGTTTTTGTGTCGAAACTGTTACGCGGTGTGAAGACTGCTGTCCGGTTGCAGCGGCCTTCTAATACTGTTCAAGAAATAACGTGTGATAGCATTCGCCGTTCGCCGTCCGCGGCCGGTTTACGCACAGGCAATATAGGTACAATATACCTACAATGCCACAATAATTACGGAGACAAGACAATTACTGCACAAAATAGTCCCGCTACTGTTTGAGGTCGTTTGCGTGCTTGTTATTAGTCGAGTGGCTCAATGGCCTTATTTTAATAATGAGATGATCATAATAATGGCGATATTGGTCATTATTACTTTTTGTAAGAGGTTGAAAAGCAAGCGTGAAATAAATAATTTCATGGTACTTGAAGGTATGAAAATGGATCATTCACCATTCTGTCACGCTGATCAAATCAAATCAAATAATTTATTCGCATAATATGGGTAGATCAATATTATGAACTTTCTATAGTTTTACAAGTCGGGCAGGGGCGTATTGGATATTATAGTCTATGTATATTTAGTCTATGATAGATTAAGTGGCAACACACTCTTCCGGTGAAGCCAATAGCGAGTAATGGCGTGGTAACGTTTTGTGCTAATGAAAAATAAATTATCTGACTTGATTCATGGTGCCGCTTTTATTCCACTACATACTCTATAGGTTATGGGCCCAGTGAACCAAGGGAAAAGCGAAACAAGGGCACACAGTGAACCCAGAGCACCAAGATTAGGATTGAAGTCAGTCAGATTGACAAAGGATAGCGTAGGAAAGTAAAATGGCTACAAGCACGATTTATACCTATCCAAGATTAAAGGATGGCTCAAGCTTTTCAAACTGGAAGTTTCGAGTTAAAACGTTATTAGAAGAACGAGGTCTAAAAGATGCCATAAACAAGGACAAACAATTAGACGAAAAAGTGAAGAACGAACTTGATGCTAAAGCGAAAAGCGTCATTGTTCAATGTGTCTCCGACAAGTTTATAGACATAATTAAAAAATGTAATACAGCATTAGAAATGCTAACAAAACTAGAGGAAATATTTGAAAGGAAATCAGTTTTTAACCAGCTATACTTACGAAGAAAACTACTGTCATTGAAATGTGGAAACAATGAAAGATTGACTGATCACTTTATTAAATTCGAGAATGTAATTTCGGAATTGGAGTCGTCAGGAACAGAGATGAAAGAAAATGACAAGGTATGTCACCTATTGTTGACACTACCAGACCAATACAATACAGTCATAACAACGTTAGAGACGATGGACAAAGATTTGACGATTGATTTTATAAAGTCAAGAATGTTAGATGCTGAATTAAAAGTAATAGGTGATCAAAGCAACTCGAGCAAGGAAGCCGATGCTCACAGCTTCCTAACATGTTTTAAATGTGGAAAAGAGGGCCACAAATCTTTTCAATGTAAAAGTAATCAAGCTAACAGAAGCAACACAAGAGGTCAAAGAGGAGGAAATTATAGAGGCAGAGGAAAACAAAATAGAGGACAAGCTACCAGCTCAGCGAATACTGCAGAAAAGCAGGAGAATAATGAGAACACCTCAGTAACATTCTTCGCACAAGCATTCTCTACTAAAACTAATGACATGAACAGAGAAATAGAATTTGTGATAGACTCAGGAGCGACCTACCACATGATTAATGAAAAATATGAGAAACACATACAAAATGTAAGTGAAATACCTGAAATTAAAATTCAAGTAGCGAATGGAAATATCCTATCAGCAACAAGAAAAGGAAAAATAATTGGAATAAGCAAAGAAAATCTAAAAATAGAAATGGAATGCTTAATAGTCAAAAATTTAGCTCACAACCTGATATCTGTACTAAAATTAAATGAAAAAGGATTTAAAGTAACATTTGAACTAACAAGAACAGTAATTAGCAAACAAAGTCATGAAATAATATGTGAAAATAATGGGAGACTATGTAAAATCAGACTTAACCTGAATTTAGATGCAATGTTGACAAACAAAACAGATGAAAATCTATGGCACAGAAGAATGGGTCATTTAAACTATGGAAGCATGAAGGTACTAGGATTACCACTGTCAAATGAACGCTGCTCCATATGTATACAAGCCAAAAGTACGCGGCAACCATTCAGTCCAACTCCAAAGCCAAGAACAAAGCAAATAGGAGAACTTATTTATTGTGATCTCGGAGGACCTGTCTCACCCATAAGTAGAAGAGAAGAAAGATACTATTTAACAATAATTGATGACTACTCACACTTTATGGAAGTCTACCTACTAAAATCAAAAGATGAAGCGAAAGGCTATATAATTAATTACATAAGAAGAATGAAAAACAATGGTACAAATGTTAGAAGAATAAGAACTGATAGAGGTACTGAATTTGTAAATGAAGAATTAAAAGTATTTTATAATGAAAATGGTATAAAGCAAGAAACCACATGTGCCTATACACCCCAGCAAAATTCAGTATGTGAAAGAATGAATCGAACATTAGCTGACAAAGTGAGAGCTATGTTATTGGAAACAAATCTACCAAAGAAATTATGGGGCGAAGCCATCAGATCTGCAGCATATGTTATAAATAGATCCCCAACAAAAGCATTACATGGTGATACACCAGCCAACATATGGTATGGAGAGAACAAACTTGATAAAATAAGAGTATTTGGCTCAAAAGCATGGAGTGTCATATTACCTAAGCCAAGCAAACTAGAACCTAGAGCAAAACCTATGATAATGATTGGATATTGTGGATCAGGATACAGGCTATGGAATCCATTAACTAATGAAATAGAAGAATCTCGAGATGTAAAATTTGACGAATCAGATTACAAGTATGATGAAAGCCAATGGAATAAATCCATTACTTATGAAAAAGAAGAAGAAACAGAAGAACCAGAAATAGAATATTTAGAGGATGAGAAGGAAAACATTCCCGAATTATCAAATGAAAAAGACACGAGTATAAATCCAGGACAAGAGCAGAATAATTCAGAGAAAAGAAGACAAAGACCAACTAAGACACCAATAAGATTCCAAGATTATGAAATGTCAAATATAGCTTACGCACTATTGTTAGAAGATCCTATAAACTATGATGAAGCTGCAAAACATGAAGATTGGTCTGAAGCTATACAGAAAGAGCTAGAAGCACACAGAAAACATGGAACATGGGAAACAAGTGAACTACCAAAGGATAAGAAGGCAATAGACACAAAATGGGTATTTCGTACAAAGGCAGACAATACCAAGAAAGCTAGAATAGTAGCAAAAGGATTTCAAGAAGAAACTACTGAAAATATCTATGCACCAGTTGCTAGAATGACAACTGTTAGACTATTTCTAAACAAAGCAGTACAAGAAGATTTACCTGTAAAGCAAATGGACATACCAACTGCATTCCTGAATGGTGAAATAAAGTCTGACATATACATAAAGTATCCAGAAGGGTTAGCAGAAGAAAAAGGAAAAGTTCTAAAATTAAGAAAAGCATTATACGGACTGAAAGAAGCTCCAAGATGTTGGAATGAAAAACTCAATAATTTTCTCATACAGAAAGGATTTAATCGTTCACAAAGAGATTTCTGTCTATACACTGGAATAAATGTTTACATATTAATATTTGTTGATGATATTTTAATTATTGGAGAAGGAAAGAAAATAATAGAAGATTTGAAAGAAGAATTTAAAGCCAAAGATATGGGAAATATACACAAATTTCTAGGAATGGAAATTAAGAGATCTAACAATGGAATAGAAATAAATCAGACACAAATTATTGATAAAATTTTATTAAAATTTAATATGCAAGATTGCAAAGGCATAAGTACACCTATGGAAATTGGTTTACACATAGATCCAGGCGAAGAAATTCTGACAAACATTCCTTTTAAAGAACTTGTAGGCTCACTGATGTATCTCGCTACAATTAGTAGACCTGACATATCATATGCAACAGGATTCTTGAGTAGATTCATGAATCGACCAACACCAACACTCTGGAAAGCAGGAAAAAGAATCTTGAGATACCTGAAACAAACAAAGGAAAATGGATTAGTTTACAAAAAAGAAGAAAATAATAATAATTACTTACATGCATTTTCAGACGCAGACTGGGCAAGTGAGAATATTGACAGGAAAAGTGTAAGTGGAATCGCAATATTCCATCAGGGCAATTTGATCAGCTGGACTTCGAAGAAACAGACTTCAGTCGCATTATCCACAGCAGAAGCTGAATATGTCGCTGCTGCATTAGCTGTAAGTGAAATAATTTTTATACTAGGAGTATTAGAGGATTTAAAGTTTTGTAAAAATATAAATTCTACATTGTTTATTGATAATCAAAGCACTATTAAAATGATAGAAAGTTACGAAAACAGTAAAAGATCTAAACATATTGATATTAAAGTACATTATATTAAAGATATAGTAAGCAAAGGTTTAATTATGTTAAAATATGTGTCTACAAATGAAAACAAAGCTGATATACTCACCAAGTCACTGTCTAAGGATAAACACAAGTACTTTTGTAATTCTCTCGGTTTATTGTGTTAAATAATATATGTGTTGTGTAATATTATGTTAATTAAGGTACTTTTAGATAGTAATTTAAGTGTAACTTTGTGAAATGTTCAATGTTTACAAATTATAATGATAACCTGCAAAGAATAGTTTAGAATAGTTATGTTGACATTAGTCAATTGTGTCAAACAAATGTCAAACCAAAATTGTCATGTGTCAATTTTAATGTTGCCAGTTTTGTATGATTGTAACAAGCCCAAGTTTAGTGATTTTAGTAGTATTTAAAGAAAATAATAAACTTGAACTTGAGCCGTGGTATTGGATATTATAGTCTATGTATATTTAGTCTATGATAGATTAAGTGGCAACACACTCTTCCGGTGAAGCCAATAGCGAGTAATGGCGTGGTAACGTTTTGTGCTAATGAAAAATAAATTATCTGACTTGATTCATGGTGCCGCTTTTATTCCACTACATACTCTATAGGGCGACATTCAAAGACCGCAATTGGAATTTAATTAGCAAAGTTATGGAAGCGTTTTATTTAGCAGGAAACTTCAAAATAATGTCAATTTTCGTACAAACTTTACCAGTACGGATACTAATGTTGCACCATGAAACACAAACTTTATTTGGCCGGCTAAAATGAAAGTGCGATCTGTGAATCTCATCCTGATCATATTTTTTCTGTATGCCTTATTGTCTATAATCACATAATCAAATTGCAGATTCTACAGGGCTTGAATTAAAACAAAAAATAATAATAGGTAAAAAATATTTATTTTCAGTTCATTTGATATCTTCATCTGGATCAGCTAATTTTCTTTTTTTCTTGTAGTGTTCGAGTTTCTCTTCTAAGCTCGCTGTAACAATTACAGGTTCATTTTTTAGGGAAACAATTATAAAAAAAGGCTTAGGCCCGGACTCCAGCAAAGCGGAGACGAGCAGAGACCTTATGGTGCGACTTCGTCTGTGCTATCCAAAAAATAGAACACAAAACAGCTGCTATCATAGACAAGACAGCTCATGACAGCTGTCAACTTGAAAGGACACAGGACCAAATGAGGGCTATCGTTTTGAGCTCTCCAGATGGCGCCACTGTCGCGTAAGGTTATGTCAATAATTCTATTTTATACTTTAAAGTACCATAAAAAGTTTATTTTATTACGTATAATTCACTCGCGATAGCCCCCATTGTCTGACCAGCTCCCAGCCCATTTGTGTAATTAACCGTGGAAATTGTAATGGAAATACAAGATGGTGGTTTTGGTTCCGATTATGGCCACGCGCCAAAAGATCCGTGTACAGTCGCCAGCGCATTGTTACCACATATTGTCAAATTTTTTCATTCGATTTTGAACTTAACCATCAACATTTTATGGTTTAAAATCATTTGGAGAAATTTGACAGTTGTGGTAAGTTAATGTGCTGGCGACTCTAAATTCACTAAAAATTAAATGTGAACACTTATCAAAATTCAAAACTGATTTTTTCGTAAAATAGTGATTTCTACTTTGAGATATGACCTATTTCGTAATAGTATGGTTTCCTAAATATTACGTTCGTGGAAAAGTTAATGAATACAGCAGGACAATATCGTTTTTGAGTTTTGCTATGTGTATAAAGGGTGTAACAACTGTAACAAGACCCTTAACGAAACCGGATGGCACGTGTTCTCCCCGTCATTGCGATTATTTTTTTTGTTCTAAACCATACCTGACCCACCTTCTATTTACAGAGATATTTAAGGTCAAATTTGCAACTTTTTCACAAGTTGTTTTTTTTTTTTTTTTTAATTCAATGTACCCATCAGCACAATGATTTTGAGTGCGTTACATTGAGTCCTACCGTAAAATGTGATTTTTCATACCAAAAAAAAAGTCCTTTCCCAGCAATATATTTTGCGTAAAGTTGAATGTACAGAATGCTTGGTTGAGGGCGAGGTCTTGTTATGCCCTGTGCAATGAAATATCATTGCTCGTAACTGTACAAGTATACTTACAGCATGTGACTCTTTTTAGCAAAGGCGTATACACTTTTGCTTTAACACCCTGTAGCAGACAATCTGTGTAAGCTATAACCCTGTCCTTATCTTCCGTCTCGCTCCCGCACAGCTTCAAATATTGCGACTCTATTTCATTAATTACTTCTTTCACCATTGTTGTCCTAAAACAATTAAAATAACACTGTATTACCAGGGGCGTGCCGTCCATAGAGGCAATTAGGCCTAGCCTACCCTACCATTCCTACCAACAACGCAACAAATGTATTTATTATAACTATGTAATAAAATAATGCAAAATATTTAAAAAAATAATTAAAACTCCTGTTAAAATACTTATAGCAACTTGTCGCTCCCGTGTGACGTAACTGATAATAATACTCTACGACGCTCGCTCCCGGCTCTTCTAGGCAACGACGCCGCCGGCCTAATTTCCATTGATAAATTTACGCACAGTGATGCACATTTTCGTGTGGCATAATTTTAGGTAATTTTATTTTTTTGTTGACAGCGCACTCTGTTTTATTTTTAAGATTTTTTTAACGAAGCTTCGTTTTTGTATTGACTGAATGCCATTGAAATTCCTGATATTGAAGCTAGATGGCGTTGTTTCTCATAAGCTTAAGTTCTAAAAATACCAGGGGCGGGTGCGGGGGGCCCGGAAGGGTGACTGAATATATCAATAGATGTGACTACTTTGAGGGTCATCCTAAGTAGAGCGACGCTGTGATGTTGCCGAGTTTTTTGTTTTGGGTGTCAGTAATTCAGTATGGGTGGCCTACCTTACCAGAAGAACTACTGCACGCCACTGTGTATTACATGTAATTTAACTTCCCTTGAAAAATAACAACCGCTTGGGTCGAACTTCAGGTTAAACAAATGACAGCCGGGACCAACGGCTTATCGTGCTTTCCGAGGCACGGACGAGCTCGATATGTGATGGATGGTCTCCACAGTCTGGCCTCGGCAGGCGCAGCTTAAGCTTTTAATCTTTTACTCTGGACGCTCTTAATGTGCACGTCTTTCTACATCGTTCTCACATATATGTATAATCTCAACGTGGATGATGTAACCAAGATTTTGTAACAATTTTTGATTAAAAAGAGTGTCCATGGAGTTTCTTGCCCATTCTTCTACATAGAGATCTACGCTTTGGAATGTGCAACTACAGTACATTCTCAAGTTATTATGCCTTGTGACTGTGACTGTAGCTTAGCTTTTTTTTTGTATGACTTTCAAAAGTGCCTGTAATGGTCTAATTGAAATAAATGCTTTGAGTTTGAGTTTGAACCTTCGATCGACCAGTACAGCTGTCATTACTTAGTCACGGGCTTCAATATATACTCGATCCTCTGAAAACTTTTGCTCGTCTAATGGTGATCGCATTTCTACTTAAATAACTTAGGATACATAATAATCTATCTATACTAATATTGTAAAGAGGTAAAGTTTGTGAGGTTGTAGGCGGTAATCTCAGGACCTACTGAACCGATTTTGAAAATTCTTTCACTAATAGGAAGCTACATTATCCCCGAGTAACATAAGATAATTTCCGACCAAAACACGAGCGACGCCGCGGGCAACATCTAGTAGATTATACAATTAAAGAATACAAACTTGATGTTTTGTAGGGTCCATTCGCTTTGCAGTTGGGCCAAGACTTCCGCCAACTGTTGTCTGTCATACCTCCAGTCGGAGCCCGGCAAGTCGTATGAACAGTGGAATAGGTTCAGAGGTAAGTCTAACGCCATGTTATACTGCGGTTTTCTGGAAAAATACAGGCATAACATATTTTTAATTACTTTTGGTAATTGTATGATCCAAAGTTGATTGAAAAATTATTCCACGTGAAGAGCATTTTCTGCTTTTAGAATAAATTTGGAGATCTGGAACCCTGTTGTGGAACTCCAAAGCCCAGCGACACTATAACATATTAAGGAATGACGTCTTTGCAAAAGTTATTTAGTCTGATGGGCATTTCCTGTGGACTTACGAAAATGAAAGATCTGGAACGTCTCCAATCGTCTCGCTCATCCCGTTGTTTTCCCGTCCCCGGGCCTCAGAATTCTACATCAGACGTTTCAGATCTTCGATTTTCTTGACGACCCCGTGGTCGCTGGCATAAGCAACAGGATCCGCTTACGAAGTCGCGGGCAGAAGCTAGTAAATAAATAAATGGTAAAAAATAACATCACAGCTGACATTTCCGAACGGTTAAGCAGAGGCGTGCCTAATAGTACACCCACATTTCATTTTCAGTTATGTTTAAGTCCCATATAATAGGGTTTGAGCCTATTGCCATCAAAGCCAGCAAATCCAGACAACGTGAATGCTACTGAGAACTTCCTCATGGAAAAAACCAAAGTCTAACATAACTTGGACTTGTCTGTTTTAATGTACATGTTTTGCCAAATAAATAAATAAATGAAACTTTGCCCGACCTAGAAATCGAACCCTGGACCTCATGCTCAACAGTCCCGCTTACGACCACTAAACCTAAGAGGACCTAGAGGCATTCAAAAAATAAAAAATACATTAATCGACTTAATTAAAATCGGAATCATAATGTTCACTGATAGATAAAGAACAGCCTAAACTGTTTAGGCTGTTTTTGCTAGCAACTTAGCTTGATAGCTCAGGAGTTTCTAACATGGGGTTTTTTTCAAGTGTTCGTGGATATATAACAATAGAAAATACACAAAAATACTAAAACAAACTAAAACTGCATATTTTTTCAAATCAGAAGAATCGAATAGGTACGTTGATTTTGAAAAGAAAACACCCGTATTATTTTACCAGCAAATAGTGTCGCATATAAGGAAAAGAAAACTATTGGGATACGATAATTTAGAAGAATTCATAATTAATATTGCCGATGGTGGCCCGGATATATCGATGAAACCGAAAACCCGAAACCGAAACCGGCGTGCTGTATGACCAGATGTATGAACCAGGGTTGTTGCTAATGCATATTTTTTTCACATCAGCGGATACTAATGCTGATTTTAATTATTTTCTTTAAAAAAAACAGGAGAAATGTAGTTACCATTGTAAATATACATCTAAAAGTTGCATATTTTTCCTTTGTGCTCAAATAAAGCAGGGGCGTGCCGTCCATAGAGGCAATTAGGCCTAGCCTACCCTACCATTCCTACCAACAACGCAACAAATGCATTTATTATAACTATATTAATCAAAAATAAAAAAATAAAACGCCTGTTATAATACTTAAAGCAACTTGTCGCGGCCGTATGACGTAACTGGCTCGCTCCCGGCCGTCTAGGCAAGGCCCCAGCCGGCCTAATTTCCATTGATAAATTTAAGCACACTGATAAGTATTTTCGTGTATATACACGGAAATACGAACGGCACACATAGTAAATAGGGGCGTAAACTCCTGCGAGTGTAGCTGGCTAGCTGGCCACTGATTGGCTGCCCCACAAAGTATTATCCGGCTAAAACGGTATGCGGTGATGCAATTATATTTGGTAGTGTTTTTTTCATTGACAAAATAACAATTGTATTTTTCTTAGAAGCCATATTTGTTTCATGTGACAAGCAAAATTTATTTCGTGATCTTGAATGTTTTGATTATTATAATATCTGACGGTTGTAATTCGTTTTGAAACGTACAGTAGTGTAAATATTATTTGTTGTATTTGTTTATTTACTTAAAAATGGTGTTCTGTTGTGAAGTTTGCGCTGATAATGTGTTTGTCAGAAGTTAAAAACAATAAGTATTCACGATTGTTTGATGTTAAGATTCAAGTTGTGTCTAAAGGAAAATGTGTAGATACCCGAATTACGAGAATTAACCCAAAATTCATCTCGTACTCGGTATTTCAAATGAATCTTTCTTCTGTTTGCATTGTCAGAAAATCGTGATTTGAACCTTGATTAATGTGGTGAGTTCTTGTATTTATAACTTTGGTTTTTACAGGCTTATTTTCAATGTTTTTTTTTTCAAATATTCCGGTCAGACGCTCAAAATTGGGTACGGAACGAAAACTAAACTATTTTTTTTTGTTTACAGCGCCCTCTGTTTTACTTTTTAGGTTTTTTTGTAACGAAGCGACATCCTTCGTTCTTGTATTGACAGAATACCATTGAAATTCCTTATATTTAAGCTAGATGGCGTTGTCTCTCATTTGAGGGTCATCCTAAGTAGAGCGACGCTGTGATGTTGCGAGTTTTTTTTTTTTGCTTGGCCTGCCCGCCTTCGGGAGCACTGCACGCCACTGAATAAAAGGTTATTTCAATAATTTTTAATTCCATATTCCACTTATCAACGGGGGCGGCATTATATTATCACATAAAAATTCAATAATTTACAAAAAAATCAAAAACTTTCACGCGCTTTGACGAATTATAACGTAATGAGACAAGTTTGTGTTTGTTTGCAATCGCAATCCCAGCGGTCGACCCTTTGATTGGTCAAAACTCGCAAGCAAAAACTACACGTGACATAAGCCCCGCCTCCTGTGCGGTCATGTCACGACTCGGACATCAGCATTAATAATCAGCTTCGATCATCGCGGATGCTGATGCTGATGTAGAAAACGATGCTGAAGTTCAGCGGATGCTGATGCTGATACTGATGTTCTCAACAATGGTATGAACGTGGATGAGGCGAAAGGATTATATAGATCACATACCCGTGGATTTCGGTAATGTCCAGTGATCGGAATAGGTAGAGCAGAACAGAAACGAAAAGTGTTCTTTACGACATTTTTTTTTCAATACACTTTCTCGAAAACTGGTTCTAATCGCACTACGATTAGGTTCAACATGCAATGTATTTCACACGCGTGGATTTTTTAATATTTTTCCGCACACGTGCGGTAATAAAAATTTCCAGAGATAAGTCCAAATGGGTTCAATGACTATAGCTATAGTCGGCGGTGATTGTTTTTTTTTTAATCTCCGCAAAGAGATATGCGTCTTTACGGCATAAATATTTTTTGAGTATTTAAATTGTGTTTAGATAGTGTGAATAGAATATCATAGATAAACATGATTATTCAAAACATATATTTACATACCTATAAGAAGAAATTAACATTTATTTGTGTTGTAAATTAAAAAATATCTGAATTTTCTTTTTTTCATATTAGGCTGAATAGCATAACATACCTTTGCTTCTTCTACAACCTGGCGAAAGCAAAGCGCGGTAAAATAGATAAATCATAGTTTCCTAATAATTCCTGACAAAAATACTTTCCGTTCTAATATTTTATTTCTTCGAAAGTGTATTGAAAAACGTCGTTTGATACGTGTGGGGATTTGTTACTGCAGTTCTCTGCTCCATAACACCATCGCCTACAGCTCGGGTGTTAATTCCGCGCTCGAATGCAATAACAAAGTTTCCCCACTTATATCAAAATGTACTATTTCCGAATATTTTTTTCTGAAACTCGGAAATGTCTCGGAATCAGTTAGGTACATTTAATAATAATCAATTAATTAATTGAATTCATTATTTTTCCTTTTGAAACGACTTCGTCAACCGTCCATCCTCAACTTTCGCATTTATGTTCTGTCAGGCGAAAAAGGAATGCGTTTATGAAAAGTTAAAGTTATCATACCTAGGATGCGTCTCCACATCCAATAACTGGCTTATAACTTCAGGAGACTCCTTCTTCTCACCGACGAGCAGTAGAACTCCCATGATGCACCGGATCTGGTGCCAGAGGAAAGCGTTACCGTCGATCAAAAGGTAGTACATGGAGGTGGCTGGAAATGAAATGGAGTTATTCGAATTAGTGGCCATTCATTAGTGAGTTACATGTCTGACAGAGTTCTCGCTGGCGGTGTGAGCTGTCAGCGATCAACTATCAATATATTAGCGATATGAAGAACTCTTCATCCCCCATAGAAAAGGGAAGTTCCTCCAACCAGGTTCCCTACCATGACGTCATAAAGCAGGAGTAATTCCAGTGTAGGAAAGAGATGGCGCTAGACGACCTGTATAGCTCTGTCTCTTTCCCACACTGAAATTACTCCTGCTTTATGACGTCATAGTAACCCCCAGACGGGGGTTGTGCCTTGTGGGCTACCGCCCGACGGTTATAGTCGTGTTTTCTAAATGGTCCTAACTCACGGATAACTTTAATATCGCGATACAAAATGTTAATGTTAGTTCTTCATTTGGGTCATAGATGGCGCTGTAGTACTTTTGTAGTTTGCCGCTATTTCAGAAATAAGTGGTAGTATTTAGGGGTAAAAATGGACTTACGTAGTTCCCTATCCGTATAATTAACCGGCAACACATCAGCGCTGAGTATTTCTCGACGGAACTGTACCACACCGTTGCCGACGTCCATCTTACACAGATTGCGATAGTCGTGCGAGCCAATAAGATGGGCGCAGGCCGAGCGCATCGCTTGTATATCCAAGGAGGAACGAGGGAAATAGTACTTATATCTGCGGTTTTTGCAGTCGAATCTGAAAACAATATAAGGTTATTGGCAAGAAGAGCGAGTATAGGTACTAGAGTTTTGTTTGACAGAGTTCTCGGACTCTAAAACACTACGATAGCCCCGTTTATGTGTAGGCCACACCGCCAGCTAGCGAGCGAGCCAGGCGGTCGAGGCATCGCTTCACCTCTTTTCATACTTTGGATCACACCGCGAACTATCGAAAGAGCCGAACTAAGTATGAAATGAGCCTCGCCCGCCTCGCTCGCTAGCTGGCGGTATGGCCTGCACTTAACGCCAGCCAACCAAAGTATGAAAAGAGGTGAAACGATGACTTGTTCTGCTCGCTTGCGATGATGCGCTGCTCGATTTATGCTAAAATGTTACGGGGAGTTAGGTCCGTGTTTCCTCGTTAAGGAGGGACAAAAACTGGTGTATCATCCTTTATAGACCCTCCGTCCGGCCTTGGCATTTCTCTAAACTTCTCAAAATGATATTTTTTAAAATAAATAAAAGTTAAATGACTACCGAAAAAGGAAAGATTAATATACAGTCTGGCCAGGACTGTATTGTAAATGTCCCAGCTAAGGTGTGGCCATGAGCATAATTAAAAAAAAAATATAGGAATACATCAAAATGCTCATACCGTGCACTATAATCCGGCATGTCCTCTGGAATAGGGATCCAAGCAATAGCTTTAATATCTTTAGGCAGCAGCCTATTTAATATTTTACAATATGGCATCTCACCGTCTATCGCTTGCTGCGAGTTCTGCTGAGACGATGGAAATTTACTGCGTAAAGATATTGAAATTACCTGTAAACATATTCAGATACTTTTTACCTTCATTACAATTTCAAGCTTATGTCAATGTCGTGAAAGCCACAATGCTTGCATGAATTATGTCTTACAAAAGTAACAAATACAGAAATAAGATTACGTTTGCTATATATTTTACAACAAAAGTATATAGTAGGTACTTGCAGTTGTTGTAAGTTTTAAATGAAGTAGTACAGAATTTTTAAGAATGTAAGAGAACGATACAAAAATAAAAATTAGTAGCAAGGTACTTTTTGGAGAATTATCTGTTTGAGTTTTTGTGAGTTTGAAATAAACGTTTGCCCTTTTTGTTTTAAGTGCTTTTCATTAATGTATTAAATAAATAATGCCACAGTCAAATTGAAATAGTGTGTCAATTTGTTAAGTCTATTAATAATTCCCCTGACTGTAACCACCATTCTGCCAGTTATTTTTTGTGCTTTTATGTATTTGTGTGCGAAACCATTGGTCCTGCAACAGATCTATCACTGGTTGTGTGGAAATCCGTCCCAAATGAGAATGAGGAAAATTATTATATATTATATTTTCTTACTTTGAATAGAACCATAATAAAAAAGTTATTTAGAATGTTTAAGAAATTTTAGATAATATTTAGTATGTAATGCATTACAGCTTGAGTGCATTACCTGAGATATAGGCTTATTCTTAGTTCAGATAGAATCCAAATATTATATGCCTTTGGTTTATAATTATTTTAATAAACAAGTTATTTTTAATCAATGGTTAGTCGCAACTGAGATTAGCTACTTTGATCGAAAATGGTCAGGACTGTTACGTACCTGCCCAAAAGAACTGACACCTTTGTCCGTCCGTCCACATCGATGGTAATTTGACGTTTCTCTATTTTGGATCAAGCATGATTTGGTCAATGCATGGAAGAGATGATGCTCAATGGTCTGGTTGGTGTCTTCTTGAACCACTAGACCATTGTAGTCCCAACCAAAGTAGAGGACACGCAGTAGGACTCGTCGGAAGTGGCATCTGTGAAACAAATAACATTATATCAAGACTTAGTTTACTGAGGAGGTAAAATCCACACCTTTATAATTATAAAAATCATAAATAAATTAACTATGGGTGCCTGACCAAACGTTATTATGACAATGGCAGGGAGTGCACAATTAAGAGGAAATGCGGGAAGAGAAATTTTTGACAATCAGGTATTTGAAGAAACTATCGCTGTCGCTCTGCAAGCTCTCGGCATCCGGCCACCCTACCCATGTGAGTGGAAATTGACAGGGTATGGGTTTTTGGGACGTGCGCTCCCCGTGCCCCGTGTCGTGTCGAATCACTTGTTATTTTTTGGTTTTGCATTGTTTGTTACCTTTTTTTTGTATGGGTAATCTTCAAATAACCCCTCCCGCTCTGGGCTGAGCAGCAGGGAGTGTCAGATTTTTACTGACTAAAACCCATGCATGTTCTTCCTTTGCCCTTTGTGTTCCAGGGCCGCGGTATCTCTTTCGAACAGTCCCGCAACCCTGGCAGATCGTTTGTTACCTACCTACGCAAAGTGATTGAATCTCTTATGATTTTGACTTCTTTATTGTACTTCCTGATCCTGATATACTGTTTTGGACTCTGCTGTGTTTACTTGAAGAACTCGGTAGGTACTACTTTGCATTTGATGGATTATACACACTAAAGGATTTCAAGGCAAGCCCGGATGGTCTGATAGGTGAATACTCTATAGTAGAGGTACAATGTCCTTATTAAATTGCAAGTATGTACCTACCTGAAGAAGGAATGAACAAAAAAAATAGAATTCTGCCCGTTTCAAAAAATTTAAAAGGATGATGCATTCTGGGAAAAAATAGAACCAATATTAGAAAATTTCTATCACCAAAAGCCTTTTACCAGAAATCATTGACAGTCAGATACCAAGAAATAGACCAGCAAGAGAAAGAATGTTGCAATAAGTTTAATTCCATTGATGTAGGAAGAAATATAGAGACTACTGTTGTTTTAAAAACTTCTATCAATAACTTTACTGTTTAACACTAGTTTATTGCCATTATTTTCAAGTACTACGCATCACTTTAAACTTTTTCATTGCTTTAAAGCCATAAACCAGAAAGAAAACAGGCGGGAGCGTTAGTTATGGAGAAAATCCACCCGTATTTCCTCTTAATGATGATGATTTCGGCTAACTGCACTGGCAATTCTTTCATGTGCTCTCCAGTGACTAGCATGTTACAAGTTTAGTCGAAAACATGCGCACAATATAATAGTATAGCAAATACAGTCGCTAGCACATTGTAACGTAGTCGTTGGGTTACTTACTTACTAAAATCCAACTCATTCGTTACTTGTTTATCGTCTTTTTTATTCCATGTTTCTGATAAATTCTTGCTTATAATATTTTTCAGTTGTAAATTATGAGCTTCCAGCCGAGTAATTCTCGCGATAAGATCCTGTAAATGTATTATGTTTTAGTGAAATACGATTTGAAGAGGTTATAATTATGTACCTGTAACGGTATTTTTAAGTGCTTATTTACTTCTCTATTCAACTTAGACAACTCTTCCTTTGGTGTGATATCGGTATTATATCTCTTTGGAGGCATTTTCGTAACGAAACTAGAAAAATGATGAAATAATTACAAACGCCTCTACAACAACAAAAGATAAGGTTGACATTGAATTGATTGTATGTTATGACACTTGACTGACAGTGACAAGCTGAGCTGACAGCAGTGACAACAAGTTTTTTTTAATTTTCACATAGTTGTGATTTAGTCTTTTTACCGGAAACGGAACGGAGAAAGTATGTGTGTTGCGTTTAGAGAGAGGTAGTGTGTGCAAATGAATATCCTGCTTTATCCAGACTGTTTGACTAATTTAAACCTATATTTTTTTGTTGTGGAGTTTTGATTGATTTATCGGATAGTGTTGTTAAATAGGTGAGGCGGAGATATATCGCCAGGGGGCGCTGCAAAGAACATTTTTTTGCTCGTTAAATTCAGTTTCAGCAGATTTTAGACATGATTTTAGATATGATTTGACAGATTTAATGACACAAGACACATATCAAATCGGAACGGGATCGGCACCGTATCGCCTTTCGCCTCACCGTCAAACAGGTGTCAACCTAACGTAAAGAAGCGGATCAGCAGCTCCGATACGTCAACTCGGCTACTGGTAGATGGCGCCGCGCGTACAGCTCGCCGACGCCGCGCACGACTGGAAGTTACCCTGTGAATGACAGCACGGTGGACGAAGAGACGTAAGCTCGGGCACGGAGAGACGTAAGCGCAGAGACGAAGAGCCGTAAGCGAGTTAACCACGCACCGCACCGCGGTTCGTGAGCTCGTCCCAGGCGAGGCGATTACGCTACGATTCCGATTAGTGTGCGTTGTAGTAGGAAGTTTTATACAAAGAATACTAAACAGCTCGAGTTGATATGTCCCTTTCCGATTTGATTAGTGTGCTGTGTCCTTTATACAGTAACGTAGGAATTTTAAATAAAAAGGTGGAAGCGCAAGGGTAGCCCGCGAAATTTTAATTTTCTTAAGTGTATTGCAATTTGCAGGTCATAGTGTCAGGTTGTATGTTGATGAAAATATGAATCACGCCATTAACAGGTATGGAGTTAAAGAATTATATTCATTCAAATCATCAATACAGCCCTTTAGGTTCATATGAACCTATTCAATAGCTCATTCATGAAAAAGTCACTCAATGGGATTAAATGAACTTGGGGGTTTGTATTGATGATTTGAATGATTATAATTCTGTAACCCCATACGTGTTACTAGCGCGATTCATGTTTTCATCAACATACAACCTGACACTGACCTGCAAATTGCAATAAACGTAAGAAAAAATAATTTCGCGGGCTACCCTCGCGCATCCACCTTAAATAAAAAGTAAAATTGGTTTTTTTCAAAACGAATGTTATCATTGTAATCGAAAAAGAATATTTGTTTTGTTGTATCAAAATATCTGGAATCAATCTTGAGTCAAGCGCCTGTCTTTCAGCCTTTTTTTATTTATTTATTGGGACAAGCCAGCCTGTCTATTTCTAAACCACTGTAACTCCTGAAATCCAGACTCAACAGTGGCGACCACCAGGAAAGTGCCGAGACAATGAAGTTCGACGAAGTCCCAGAGAAACAATTTATCTGCCTTGGATCCAGTAAAGAAATGAATCAGAAGAGTATAGCGGAGGAGTAAGAAACCACAGCACCGGAGCCAAAGGTTTCAGGTGCTGTTGTGTTTCACCCATCCACAGACCAACCCAGGCAAGCGCGGCTTAACCGAAAGATTGATCCGAGAGGCTGTTATTATTTAGCTACGAGCTCCTTGCTATGAAAACTTTAGCTTCCCAGGCACCCGCCAGCAGACTTTGTTCAGTCCTGCTAACTGCCATGACCATTGGTAGGAGTAGACCAGATGATTAATTTTGTTCTAAAAAAATTGTTAATAAATAATCCCGTACAGAGGTCTAAGATAAGATTCCATCACACCACTACATCCACCCTTGCACAGAACGGTTCTGGGTGCAAACTCTCCGATTCCACGCCTTTGTAAAATGATAAATAGTTGCATTGATCTTAATAATATATGCGTATAACCACAAATAGTGCATGTGGTTTTTGTTTTTTTTTAAATCTTTTTTTTTTTTTTTTGTAAAAAGGCTTTAATCGCGAAGCGATTATGTCAGCCTCGTAGTTTTACAAGATATACAATAGAATCTAAATAATAACTAGGATCTAACTTAATTAATTTAACAATCAAATGATATAACTTAATGGCTAATTTGGATGTAGGTTTAGACAAGATCGAATTACACACTCCAACATCCCTTAAACTAAGCCTGTCATTAATTGTTGCACTTCTAAATGTAGCTATAACCATTGTTTTTTTTTTATAAATGTACTGTGCAAACAATTGTTGGTTAACCAAATAAATAAATAAGAAGACATAGACTCTCTGTGCAGAGTTATGTATCCAGTACTAGTAGGTACTGGGTAGTAATTATAGCAATATGGGGAACAATAGACACAAATAATAACCATTTACAATCTTAATATTATTTTTTCCAGTAAGTAATATTTTTCACAAGTTTGTAAATATAAAACAGACAAAGATACAATTTGACGAAAGACGTATAAAGTTTAAACAGCCATAATACTCGGTATATTGTAATAAATGGTTTAAACTCACTTAATTGATACAAACCGAAAACAAAAACCAATAGTGCGTAGAGCTTGGAATGGAGCCGACGAAACTCCATACGTGACTGTACGAAGCCTATAATCACGGACAGGGTCTTCAGGAGTGGAGCGCCACAAAATGCGTTGGTACTCCATGTCCTCGTCAGGCTCTAAAATATTCCTATACATCTGCTTTACATCACCAGTGAACACAACTTCATGCCAACGAAAGCGAATTAACAAATTAAAAATATTTGTCTGCAGCTTTGGCCCAGACAACAAAGTGTAATTTAACGATACTCCACGTGCGTCCTTGGCGCCAGCGTCAAATACAACGCGAAGTGGAGTGGTCACGGACCCAGGCCGCAAAATACCATGGTGAGGCATGTAATAAAATTTACCATCTTTACATGTCGGGGGCTCTACCTCTTCCATGTGGCCACTAGTTTCATAATCTTCCATGAAAGAGGCATTTTTTTTTTTTTTTTTTTTTACCGATGGGAAATCATCAAATAACCCCTCCCGCTCTGGGCTGATCAGGAGGGAGTGTCAGACTTTTACTGACTAAAACCCATCCATGTTCCTTCCTTTGCCCTTTGTGTTCCAGGGCCGCGGTATCTCTTTCGAACAGTCCCGCAACCCTGGCAGGCGTCGCTCGTTACGGACCCCTTCCTGTTTGCTGACTCTCTTTGAGGCGCGCGTGGAACACGAACGCGCCGTCGACACGGCCTGTCGTCATAAGACGGACGGACGGCGAGCTAGCCCATAGCTCACCGTCCGCAGGCCCGCGCCTAAGGTGGCCGGGGGCCACCACGTGGCCCCCGACGCCCGGAGCGTCTCCCGCGGCGGCTGGGACGTGAGGTTCTCGCCTTTCGAAAATTAGGGTTACAGTTTAATTTCTTTTCTAACGAGAATAATCTTTTGAGAGCAATCTCACGAGAATTCGAAAAGGTAGGCTTATTCGTAGGATCGACGAAAGGTAAGGGCACTACGAATCGACCTTTACTATCACGAGAATAGTTTTTGACAAAATAGTCTTCGCATAGTTGATCCTCCCTCGACAAGAAATAACTAGTAGAAGAATTAACATTTTCTAATTCCCAAAAATTTTTAATGGAATTATCTAACGACAAATTTGACAAAGATTGCGACACGATAAGGCAATCATTGCTACGACAGCGAGAACGAGAAATTTTATTGTGAGTGGGGATCGCAGGAACATCACAACAACCACCCATCACAATCCAACCAAAGACGGTATTCAATGCCCTTGGTTGACCAGGCTTACCCCGCCTAAGACCAGGCAAGAGCGACGATGCGAAAACGTCTGCACTAAGCAGCATATCTATAGGTCCTGGATTTGCAAACCCAGGATCAGCGAGATCCAATTTATTTATGTGAGACCAACCCGATAAATCGACAGGCTGAGAAGGTTGATCAGCACAAATCGAAGGAAGAACAAGTGCTTCTAATTTGAAATTTGATATCTGACTTGGATTAAGAGTCTTGACCTCACATGATAACAATCCAAGAGGTGAGGCAACCGAGTGACCGTAATGTAAATATTTTGTCAGAAACATTAATAAAGGGAATAAATTATAACATCAGTTCTACAGTAATGCTAAACGGGATATTTTGTAATGGTATTACATTAATTTTTGGATAATTCGTTAGGCTAAATAGTATCATTGTCCCATAATTAGACCCATTTCCGCAAAATTGATATTTTTTGTTGTTTTCCCTGTTTGTAACAGGAAAGTACCTACTTATGTTATTTACGTAACATAGCAAACGCAATTAGGTAACAATCATTTGTTGAGCCCGAAATAGATGATACAAGGAAACTGTGTCGCTGAAACTGTCGTGACCATTGTAGTCAAGTTATGACGGCATATAATAATTATTGTTCTGAAAATCTAACATTCCAAATTATTTCAAACGCTCAACTCAGCGCTGAGATTCGAAATTCCAACGCTGCAATTATATTTAAGAATGAATTCAAATCTCGCTTTATGATAGTAAAAACAGGTATAAATCTTAATACTTCAAATTCATGTTCTTGACGTATAGGGAATTTCCATTATCATCCTTCTGGTGCCTAAGTCTGCTATTGCAATAGTGTCAGAATGGTCTATAACTGATTTAATAAGGCCCCTAGCCCACGGCGTATTGAAGCGCGTTCGAAACTCGTTTGACGTGCGTACAAAGGGTAATTCGTCTGCGCGGGGCATTACACTTTGCTATTTGGTACGTAAAAAATCATTTTCTAATACATCGACAATTTAATGTATTTTGTAGAACGATGGCCACTTCCGCACAACGACAACTATTTTGTATTTTCAAGTAATCGGTAGCACAATGCCGACATTTTGAAACCACCATACATTAGCTCGCATACAGCCTATAACCGCATATTGACAAATATATTCCATTATTCTTATCGCAGTATAGACCTATAAACAAAGACTGTTTTAAACTTTCACGGTTTACACTTACACTACACATAAACTGTCACTTACGGAACTGTATAAGTCAGGATCTGATGCTGATCTAGTATTTTACAATATTTTCTTACCTTTGTATAAATTCTTTTCACCGATTGTTTGTGAATGTGTGAACATTATAGGCTTTGAAGATTCCCTGATGATTTGAAAAGAGTAACCATACAGTTTTTTGCCGATTCTTTTCCATAGGAAACGACCAATCCGAACCGTGCACCTTTTTGTCGACGTTTTATAAGTGCCCATCTAGGCCTATGTGAAATAAAAATATCTTGATTTGATTTGATTTGATAGCAATGCGAATTAATTTTCCAATGTCACTTTAGAGTATACTAGCTGTTCCCCGCGGCTTCGCTGGCGTTTTTGTCGTTAATTATGTCACGGACACGTTGTAAATATAGCCTATAGCACTAGGGGATAATGTAGATTCCTATTAGAGAAAGAATTTTCAAAATCGGTTCAGTAGATCCTGAGATTACCCCCTACATACAAACTTCCAAACTAATTTTACCTCTTTATAATATTAGTATAGATTTAGTTCGGATATTTCATATCGCATAATCATATTTCATATAGCATTACATTATTAGCTGCTAGAAAGCTTCGAAGCCTTTAGCAGTCCATTATTTTAAAACTATTTTGTTATATGTCGTTTTTCCATAATAGGTAGTTTATCCTTCTGTTTTACAAGCCAAAAAAGTAACGATTGTTATTTTCATCCTTTGGTGGCCAATTACAATAAACTAGGCTACAAGGCTTTTAGTGAATCTTAATTGGCAATCAAATCTTTTTAAAAGTTCGCAATAATGTTTTACTTGAGAGATGGCCAATATTGACATATTACTTTAAGAATTATTTGTAGTTTTTTGCAACTTTAATCTTATGTATGGCGTACCCTAGTTTTTATCCAGTTCATTATGAAATTATAATTAACATATCTACTACTGAACTATCTGTACACTTTTTTGTAAACTCAATATTTCAATTAATATTAATTTATTATATTGTGTATATCTACTATGTACATTATATACAGACTACAAATAGAACTAAAATAATGCTAAAAAGAAGACTAAAACTAATTTCCTACATTATTATGTTTTGTATAGCTATTAAATTGTAAATCCGTAATTGGCTGTAGGATTAGTTTATATAGTTTAAGACAAAATTGTAAAGAGCTGTGGATTTTGTGAAGCACTACATAGTATAAAACAAAGTCGCTTTCTCTGTCCCTATGTATGCTTAAATCTTTGAAACTACGCAACGGATTTTGATGCGGTTTTTTTTAATAGATAGAGTGATTAAAGAGGAAGGTTTATATGTACACATTGCACCCGTGCGAAGCCGGGACGGGTCGCTAGTAATAAATAAATAAATACATATACAGCGTGTAACAGAAAGGGTATAATCATATGGAATTATGGAATACTGTGGTACGGACCATCAAACTGAACAACTTTCTCTATGAGACCACCATCGAAATTGTAAAAAATAATCAGCTGTCCCATACATTTGAGTCGAGTAGGTATTGAATTTTTTTATAGGACAGCTGATTATATTTTACGATTTCCATGGTGGTCCCATAGAGAAAGTGGTTCAGTTTTATGGTCCGTACCACAGTGTTCCACATGATTATATCCTTTCTGTTACACGCTGTATACAACGACGACAATAGGACACTTAGGCGTCAAAGTACTGCTCCCCATCGATATGATCCGGAAACATGCCCAGAAGACTGGCAGCATTGCCACGTTGAATGGCAAAGCTAATTCTTTGACCAAAGAAAGAGCCAGCCCTCTGGTCACGCAAAGTGTCGACCAGTCGGCGAGATATTTCCTTAAAAAGGAGACGTGCACTCGGGCCCCTTAACCCATATTTCAATAGAATACTGCCGAAAAACTGTTTTGCAATTTGGCAGGAGTTTTGTGTTGTATGGTTATAAAATTTCTATGAATAAACATATAAAAAAAGTTTCTTTTTTTGTTTATTCTTTCCCCATACAATTCCCATAGGCCTCATAGAGCCCTAGAATCAAATACAAAACGTTTTCAGATCATAATTTATGTATCGATTCCTTGTCCCTGCTATGTTGTGGTCGGCGTCCATCAACCTGGGCCTCTATCCTTATAAAGTAGCACCCGGTGTGCAATCCAAACCGAAGGTAACACGCGTAGATCGTAACATGGTGCGAGCTACGCCGTAGCCCAAGTGTGCTACGCCGTAACAGTGACTGCTACGCCGTAGCAAATATAAACTGGAAATAGTACAAGTGGATGAAATTAAAAATATGTGTGTTTGTAGCAGAAAAGAGTCGTTGGCGACCGAGACGTTGTAGGAACAGGGTTGACATCAGAGGCTTTCGCCCAAGTAACAGTATCCGCGCAGTCGATCCATAGTTTCATGCCACATCTTTATTATAATGTGACTTTGACGTTTGAATTTGAGGGCACGGTTGGCGCAGTGGCTGAGCGATTAGCTGCTGCGCTGCGTGTCGCGGGTTCGATGCCCGCACGGAACAAATATTTGTATGATCTACAGGTAATTGTTCCGGGTCTGGCTGTTTGTGTATGTGAGTTTAAATGTTTGTAAGCGCACCCAGGATACAGGAGAAATTTCTAGGGTGGGGCAACTTCTTTAAAAAATATATACATTGTTATTTGTATGTTTCTAGCATCTCTAGTGTTTTGTGTACTTTTTCATGCCTTCTGGAGTTGCTAATTATATTTTTATGTCACTGTGTTTGTACCCATATTTGCATAAAATTGTGCCTCCCGTAATACAACCTCATCACAATATGCCTAGCCTTTATCTGTCTGTCTTATCTAACCTTCGCAATAATAGTATTGAGGGGCATCCCGGGATAGTACTGATAGTAAGTATTCGGGCTTCTGATTGTCAAAGATCTACAAATGATAGCCGGGACCAGCGGCTTAACGGACCATTCACCCATCCAAGGACCGACCTCTGCGAATGTTAAGATTTTTATTTTGCAAATATGGATCTTCTTCTTGACTGTGTGGTTAGTGCCTAACCTGGTGTCAGAGTTCTTATGCCACCCATGGGCCTCTGACTTAGCTTTACATGCCGTCAAGAAATAGTCGAGAATGCGGGTGGTGGACCATCCATCCACCCGCATTCTCCAGTCATCCCGCGATTATGGCGCTTGCAACAGCGTCGAAATATCGGGAGCTCAGAATAATAGATTATCACGGTAGATATCCCTTTTTTTTTTTACCGATGGGAAATCATCAAATAACCCCTCCCGCTCTGGGCTGAGCAGGAGGGAGTGTCAGACTTTTACTGACTAAAACCCATCCATGTTCCTTCCTTTGCCCTTTGTGTTCCAGGGCCGCGGTATCTCTTTCGAACAGTCCCGCAACCCTGGCAGGCGTCGGTCCTTACGGACCCCTCCCTGTTTGCTGACTCTCCTTGAGGCGCGCGTGGAACACGAACGCGCCGTCGACACGGCCTGTCATCATAAGACGGACGGACGGCGAGCTAGCCCATAGCTCACCGTCCACAGGCCCGCGCCTACGGTGGCCGGGGGCCACCACGTGGACTGGGACGTGAGGTTCTCCACCTGTTCCGCCACCTCCTTCGCTAGCATGACTGCTTCGCAGAAGGAGGTGACGGCGTCCCATTCCGTCTCGCTCCGGACTATGGATTGAACCAAGGCCGGAAGCGAGAGGTCGCCGCCGCCGATCGCCGCTACGAGGACACGGCGGTGCTCCGCCCACACGGGGTAGATCTCCTCGGTAGATATCCCTTAAGCGGCAATGTAATTGTAGTTATAAACTGTGAAAGATAAAATATCAAAACTACTCTATATTTGAGTCAGTAATGGAAGATGCTTTAGCCAAACTTTAGCTAATTGCTGAAGATGCTTTAGCTAAATGGTGTCAATTCAATGGGTTTAAGAGTAAGTATGGGTGTACCACAAGGTTCGATATGAGGTCCTTTCCTCTTTTTGGTATATATTAATGATCTATCCCATTTATTTAAAAACCAACCACAAATGGTGTTGTTTAGTGAGGATACTTCTATAATATTTAAGATAAACAGACGTGCCACAAATCTCGACGACGTAAATAACACCCTAATGCAGGTCCATAATTGGTTCACCGCTAATAATTTAGTATTCAATGGAAAAAAAAACGAAGTGATTAACTCAACCGAATGTCAAAAGTAGTGATAGTGACATAGTATTGAATCAAGAGAAACTACAATTCGTCGAAAATACTGTTTTCCTGGGGATCACGATCGACTCAAGGCTACAATGGGGTCCGCATAAACATCTCTTGCTAGACGGCTGAGTTCAGCAGCATATGCTGTTAGAAAAATCCGTCAGTTTACTGATGCAGATACCGCGAGGCTAGTCTATTTTAGTTATTTTCATAGCATTATGTCATTCGGTATTTTACAATGGGGATGGGCTGCAGACATTGAGTCTATATTTATTCTGCAGAAAAGAGCCATCAGAGCCATATATGATCTACGTAGGCGCGATTCTCTAAGGGAACTGTTTAAGGAAATTAACATCATGACACTACCTTGTCAATACATCTATGAAAACATCATGTACGTTAGGAAAAATCTGCATTTATTTAGTAGAGAGAGGTGACAGACACCCCTATAATACAGAAAATAGGTGAGAAAGAGGTGACAGACACCACTATAATACTAGAAACAGGGACCAACTAGTACAGCCAGGTTTCAGACTAGCTAAAGTAGACTCATCTTTCATGGGGTACTGTTTAAAATGTTATAATAAAATAACTTCCCACATTCAACAACTGAATGAGACGAAATTTAAAACTTGTATAAAATGCACACTATGTAGGCAAGCATATTATAAGTTAGGGGATTACATCGTTGATAAAAATGCTTGGCTCAATGCTGGTCCTGCTGCTCCACAGCCATAGGGGCAAACTAATCAGAAGCTCATGTGAAATTATTGTGGAAGCTGCCGAAGATTGTAAAAATATCTTTGCATTGTATAGATTCAATCTCTTAGTATTATATAATTGCATAGCACATGTGTGAGTACTATGTACTGTAAAGCTACTATTTACATTTAGTTATTCTTAATTGACTCGAATGTACCCTGGTGGCTGAGAGAATGTCAGACTCACTCAAAAGTCTCGCTGGTAGTGGCGGACGTGTCGGTCGGGTCGTTTAGTTCCCTTCAATATGGTTGAGCTGAATGGGGCTGATCCATGCGTCATGTTCGTGAACGGGCGCTGTCGTGATGGTTTATTTTAACGACTTTGTTTTTAAATTGTTGATAATTATAATCTTTTACTCTTGACGCTCTTAATGTGCACGTCTTTCTACATCGTTCTCACATATATGTATAATCTCAACATAAATGACGTAACCAAGATCTTGTAACAACATTTTGATTGAAAAGAGTGTCCATGGAGTTTCTTGCCCATTCTTCTCCATAGAGATCTACGCTTTGGAATGGGTAACTACAGTACTTTCACAAGTAATTATGCCTTGTGTCTGTGACTGTAGCTTCGCCTTTGTTTTTCTGACTTTCAAAAGTGCCTGCTAAGGTCTTATTGAAATAAATGCTTTCGAGTTTGAGTTCTGGCAAGAGTAAAGAGAACTAAATGGTTGTCATTAAAACGAAAAGGTCTGTTTTACTCATTATTTATTACATTGCCATGAACGGGTCTTATCACCCCAATTATTTCAGCATATGTCGAGTCATCCTCACGCCTGGGTGGTTGACTATCTCCATGCGCCAAGCTGAGATCCGCATACATAACGTCGTTTGCGGTGGCCTGGAGAAACATACATATTCAAGCTGTTAACAAGTGGTGCCGATGAAATATGACTTTCGAATAAGTTTTCTGGTGGTATATTACTTTTAATGTTATCGCTAATGCTCTGTATGGTATAACGTTATCATACTTACGTAAGTATTCAATTCTATGCTATCTACTCGATCTGAATTGCGATGACGATATTTTTTGCCACTTATATATGTCACCAATACAATAATACACAGCACTATCACTGATGGTATCACGTATATTAACAAGTCTTGTGAAGTTTGCGACAGTTTGTCGGTTTTTTCTGAAAAAATAAAACAAAATCGTTAGAGTGTGCAGAATGGAACAGGTCAAACATACAAGTACTTCCAGTCGAGTTGTTCCCAGCGAGAACGCCACCACGCCTCACACGATCGGACCGTCATCCCACTTCTACGGTAGCACGCTTAGTACGGCTTTATATACGGTTAGAAACAAATGCAGTACGAATAGTATTCAGTTAGATCATGTACTCATCATCAACGTGTGAGCTGGACAAAGAAAGTATGCCTTATTGAAATGAGAAGACAGAGAGAGAGAACCTGGGCTTTATGACCCGAAATAAATCTATAAGCTGCGGGCAAGAGTTGAGGCACTGCCACAGCCAAACTACGCATTTGTTCTCAACATCGCTTTTTATGAGAATTTAAGCGGGATCGTCCATTGCGACCTACGTCCGTCGTCAATGCATGGCTTATTGTAAGAAGCCCTGATGCGTGGCCTCTTCTACTTAACGTGTCGATTACACTCGATTTTTATCACAGCAGTAAGTAGTCAATAAATAAGTAAACTCTGCAAGGTGCAGGCTGGGCAGGTCAGGAAGTGGGGCATGTCCTGCAAGAGGCCCACACTGGTACAGTCGCAGGGGAACATCGACTTTATGAAACAGATAATTCAATGAGCAGCTGTAACTAGTACAATAAATTATATTTATACGAGTACTATAGCAAGCTCGATTACCACTCACTCACTCACTGACATAATTGTTCTCCCAGATGGTGGTGGGGGAGGTGGGTATATTTTGACGGATTCGTAAACAAGTAACCCTGGCGAGTATGGGAAAAGTGCCAAACACCCCTTTTCGCCCCCCTTGCCCCCCCTATAATATCTCGGAAACTAAGAGAATTTGTACATTTTTGTTTCAGATTCATGAAAAGGGGCCCAGAGATGGTCAAAATAATTACAAACCCTCCACCTTTTTTTTTAAATTAAAAGCCCGCGAGGTGCTTGCATCTCGCGCAACACGCAAATCCTAGTCTATACATATAAAATTCAAAGTCCTGACTGACTGACTGACATAGCAACACACAGCCCAAACCACTGATCCTAGGGACATGAAATTTGGAGGGTGTATTCTTTGTGAAGAGTAGGTATTCAATAAGAAAGGGTTTTCCTAAAAACCACCCCTAAGATGGTGAAATGGGGTGTGGAATTTTCTGTGAAACTTTTTATTCTCTGGGTCGATTGAGTCTAGAATTGGTGTACTTCAATCCTACTAATATTATGAATGCGAAAGTTTGTAACGATGTTTTTTACTCTTTCACGCAAAAATACTGACCAGATTTGGATGAAATTTGGCACACGGATGGTTTATAACCTAGATTAACACATAGGATACTTTTTATCCCGGTACTAAGATCCCGTGGGACAATTACCAAACATCACGCTGGCGAAGCCTAAGCATAAGCTAGTAACCTAATTTAAATATGATAATACTTACTATGATCGTTTCCTGTCATCCTGGTTGTAGTTGATTCAGAATCAGATGTAGCAGCATTTTCATTGAAGTAATTTGAGTTAGGAACTGGCCCCAGTATTGTCGACGGTTTTACACTTTCAGTAATGAAAGTGGAACCTACAACACATAATATTTTGTAGAACTTACTTGTACTTCTACTGACTTAAAACCCATCCATGTTCCAAACGGAACTCTTATAGATTCTTGAGAATGTGTGTGTATTATTAGGTACTCTTCTACCTAACCCTTCGGCGATCACAGGCGTGACGTTATCGGGTCGGCTTGAAAGTCGACGGCTCCTAAGTATACTGAGTCAACTATACTTCTAATAACTTTACAGGAAGGCGATAAGAAGATCGAATGGTTATATTTAAATTATTAATACAACCAAGAAAAAATTACTAATCATAGTGAATTAAATATAATAAAGCCTTTCATCTGTGCATAATAAATTTCATATTATTTTATTAATTTATGAGATAATGTCTATACTAGTATACGGCGATTATTTGTTTATTAAAAATGGATCAACTACCACTTACATTTTTATACGTCGCATTATTGAATCTACGTTTTGGGGAAAAATTACTTTACAAGTGTGGCAAAAAAATATTTTTATCTACTTATTGGATTTTTTATACAATGTGTAACAGAATAAACGCACAACCTCTTAAGGGGTCATTGTACTCATCATTATGAACAACTTTTACTATGGGACCAATCCCGAAATCGCGAAAAAAAAAACAGCTGTTCAGTACATTTTGTCGAATTATGCGCACAGAAATGTATAGGGCAGTCGACTTTTTTTTCGCGATTTCAGTGTTGGTCCCATAGTGAAAGTTATTCATAATTATGAGTACAATGACCCCGTAAGAGGTTGTGCGTTTATTCTGTTACACATTGTATATTATGCTGTCTGTCATGGATTCATATTTTGTTAAAATATAATAAGTTGACTCACTATACGTGGACATAATTTTAAAAGTGAACCATACTTAAATTTAGTCAAGTGTGATACAAAATAGTTAAAACAATCAAAAACGCCTTTAATGTTTAATATTTTAATCAAAGACACCTCAAAATGGTATTGGTAACATTAACGCAACTTTAGGATATCCATAAAATTAATAAAAATCAACAATACTACCAATAAAAACAAACGCTTAAGTTGGTAGTAAGTATTCTAGTCTTAGGTAATAAAAATACAAAATATTGATTGTATCAATTGCACGTTTTTGTAAAATAGGAGAATTATTTATTAATTGTTTGAAATCACAATAATTTTGGAACAATACAAAACAAACAAGCAAAAGTAATCTTTCTTATTTTTTTAAAAAATATCTATATAATCTATATAATATAATATATATATATATATATATATACCTATATTTAATAAATATTTTTTTTTTAATAATTCTTAATATCCTTATACTTACTATTTATTGCTGAGAATAAAATCAGTCTCAAAAATTAACTTAAGACGTAAGTACTTAATAATTACGAAAACAATCAATCTAGACCCAAAAAAAGACAAATTATTAATTATTCTGAATCGCTTTCATCTCTATTGCTGTCAATTTTAATTAAACTAAAAAAAAAAAAGTGATATTCCTTAGGTATCACTAATTTGTTGCACATGTCCATTAAGTCCTTGTGTTTATTTTTATCTATTGGGATTGGCCTGTTGTAAGCTGGGCGAAGATCACGAAAATCTATATAGGGATAGTTTGATTACGTGTTGCTTTAGGTTAATTAGCACAGATGGACGTTGTATGTTCCACATAAATAATGAGCGTGTTCAGATTAAGATAACTATTTATTCATATTGATAGGTTAAACAAACAATACAATCGGTAGAATTAAAGTCTCGCGGATACAAATATGTGACCCTTCGGATCGGTGACAGCTCGTTCATAGAGCACCCAGTGTTGCCAACTATCGAGTGGCGAACAGATACCATAGACGCCACACAGTTATAACAATCTGCTAGGTAACTAGTTAAAAAAAATAATTTGTAAGGATTTCACTCAAATTTTTAATTCAGTGACTTTATTCCATTGCATCTTAGCTCCATCACAGGCAAAGCTCCGGTTGTTGACCTTTGTAAGCATTGTTTTGAAGTCCATCACAATATCTTGAGACACTTCGTTGACCTTATAAGGTTTATCGTCGGTTTTAGCAAATTGAAACGCCATGTACCATTGGGCGGGCGGATATAGTACTTTGTCTTTTGTCTGTCTTTCTATTAGTGCAGTTCTGTTCCGATTCTGACCACCGCAGTTAGCAGATCAGGGGCCTTAGCCTGCTATTGCAATAGTGTCAGAATGGTCTGTCATTGATTTAATAAGGCCCCTAGCCCACGGCGTATTGAAGCGCGTTCGAAACTCGTTTGACGTGCGTACAAAGGGTAATTCGTCTGCGCGGGGCCTTATTAAATCAATGATAGACCATTCTGACACTATTGCAATAGCAGACTAAGGCCCCAGAATCGGTAATCTTTTATACCTGCCACAACTTTTGTTCAATGAATTTAAAAACACAGCTAGCAATTTCATTTGTTCCTCTTTTAGCAGTTTGTTGGTGCCAGGAAAAGCAATAACCGTGACGATGTCCTAGATCAAATATAGGGAAATTATAAACGGTAAGTTTTCGTTTATAATAAAATGTGCTAACGTTCCCATTTCACACTTTTGGAGATCGTAAGTGGCTGTTAGTATTTTTGGATTCTGTTTCGCTAATTCTTTGACTTCTGCTTTAAACTGTCTTGCTAAATCTTTGTGTTTCAAGTGCTCTGCCTGTTTTTCTGCTCCTGCTTCACACACATGTGGTTTATTGTTTTCAAATATGTGACATTCTTCACATACATCTTTTTTCGGCTTATGGAAATGAATGTTTATATTTTTGTTGATAATATCACGATATTACCGCACACTAGTTACTTTATTTGTGTATTTACTGGAATCAAACCATTCTTCATACAATCTAAATATTTTAGGAAACGATAGATATCCGTCAAGATACTTTTTGTTGGAATCTTAACGAATATAATGTGATTCCACAGGCGAAAAACTTGCAACATGATCAAGTACACTTCGTTTCATGTCATCAGTTAATTTTTTCTGGTGGTGATCATGCTTTCCTCGCAGATCAGACTGTACAGCTCCTTGTCCTTTTTCTAGTTTTCACAGTAGTCACAAGAAAAGCAACTATTTCTTGATAACAAAAAGCACAAAATAACGTCCGCATACCGCGCTGTTTCGCCGTATTCTGAGTCAGTTTGAACTTGCACCGAAATGAGCGCATTCGCGTCCCGCGTATATTGGTAGCTAACAATTGACTCAGTATACTGAGTGCAAAATAAATAAATTAGTATACTTGATCCAGTATACGCAATTTTTTTTAGTTATATAAAGATATGTTTTTTTTTTTATTTTTTACAGGTAAATAGGAAATGATTTAATTATTGTTAATACACAAAAAAGTGCAATTCTCAAAATGTGTTAGTTGACTCAGTATACTTATTAGCCGTCGAAGTATTCTTGGCTTATTCCTAGACGTACAACGACATTATTCGATTTTGCCGCCCGGCTGTGCCATTGCCATATCTTGCCGACCCGAACATCTGTGTAGCACCTCTGAAACTCACTTGTGTCACCCGCGGTAGTTGTTGTTGTCTGCGTCTCTGAGGTTTTAGCAGAAGAACCTACAAAATAAAATATCTTAATGCTAATAGAAGACACTCGGTAATTTTAGGATTCTCTTGCAATTTACGAATAATAATATATGAACCATGTTGTTCTTTTGTGATCTCTCTTTACACAAATAAGGATCTCAAATAATATTGACCAAAATACTGACCCTTGAGTAACACCATTTTTTTATTTTATTTGATATCAATAGACAACCTTGAATTGACGACCCGAATAGCGCAGCGGTAGTGAGGCTGCCTTACGTTCTTAGGGTCCCGGGTTCGAAGCCCGGTAGGAGTAAATGTTTGTGTGATGAGCATGGACATTTGTTTCCGTGTCATGGATGTTTCTATGTATAATAAGTATGTATTTACAAACAAAAAGTATCTATGTATCTATCAACTATCTGGTGTCCACGACACAAGCCTCGTTGCTTAGTGTGGCCCTAGATGGCGCTGTGTGTAATGTCCAGCGATATATATTTATATTTATATATTTAATTATTATTTTATGAGAAAGTTTAATTGTTTTATTATGTTTTTTTTTATTTCATACATTTCTGAATTCGAATAAAGTGTAAAATATTAAAGGGCTTACCTACCCATGCATTCATTTACAAGGTCCATCAGAATTATACAGGGTAGACAACGTAAACATGTATCGTTACCTGTAAGAACATCAATAAGCAGTCAATAGGTACAATCAATATTAACCTTATACCCTAAGTCAATTTTCGTTGTGAAGTGTGACCTATAAAATGTGTAAAAAGACCCTTAACGAAACCGAAAGGAACTTGTTCCCCATCATTGCGTCATCGTAATCATTTTTTTGTTCCGAACTATACCTGAGAATATTCTAGGATTGGAGGTCAAAGTTCCAACTTCTTCACAAGTGTGGACTCCTGTGCTACTCGTATTATGGATCCATCAGCACAATGTTTGTTTTATATACCTTCATGACTCCTGTGCTATTATGGATCCATCAGCACAATGTTTTGAGTGCACATCGAGTCCATGCACATTGAGTCCTACCGTAAACCGTGATTTCTCACCCCAAAAAAAAAATGTCAGTTTTGCGTAGAGTTACTTATTATTTTGATGTACTACAAAATGCTTGGTTGACAGCCGTCTTCACGAAGCCTCGTGAAGGGCCTGATTAGTATTTTGCATAACAAAAAGGGCAAACTGCAATTGAATATAGTTTATGAAATAAACAACTCCTATTTATTTGTGTATGTGTTTGTTAATGTGTAGATTTGAGTCTCGTTGGTGTTTCATTGAATAGATGAAATTGATGAAACCATCTAAAATGTTCTTACGATCATATCCTAGGACGGCTACTTGGGTGTTTGTGGATAAGGCTTTCCCTTCTAAGATCGTAATTTTCTTACAATATCGGGTGGTTCTCATTTCTTTCTTCTTCAAAACCAAATAAATTGATATCATGATATCTTGTTCTATAATTTCATGCTCGATGTTAAACTGTTTTTCTCCTTTACAGTTTTTGATTTTTTCTATTTCCTCTGTTTTATTACGCATCCTTGAATTGTTTTTCATGTTTTGAGAATGTTGTTGCTTTTCGCCTTGAATGACAAATGATAATTATTTAATTCTTTATTTTGGTTTTAGAAATACTTTCCATTGAAATAGATGTTTCGGACCGTAAATTTGATCTTATCGCCGAATTTTGTAGCTTAAAGCAGGAGTAATTGCAGTGTGGGAAAGACATTGTGTTCAATTTATATTCGCGCCATCTATGACACAAGATTAGAACTAACTAACTAACTAATTCTGTATCGCGCAATCAGAGTTCCGTGAATTAAGCATATACAGGAACCTCACAACAACTGTCGGGCAGTAAGTACAGATGCAACACCCGTCAGGGTCCTTCCTTTTTAACGCGGGATATATACCCCTAAATATACAGCGTGTAACAGAAAGGGTATAATCATATGGAATACTGTGGTACGGACCATCAAACTGAACAACTTTCTCTATGGGACCACCATCGAAATCGTAAAAAAAATAATCAGCTGTCCTATATAAAATTTCAATACCTACTCGACCCAAATGTATGGGACAGCAGATATTTTTTTTACGATTTCGATGTTGGTCCCATAGAGAAAGTTATTCAGTTTGATGGTCCGTACCACAGTATTCCATATGATTATACCCTTTCTGTTACAGGCTGTAGAAGTTCTGTCAACAATTCCCATGGAAGATTAAGGATTTATTTAATTCAATAGTCACCACTAGTATACCTTTTCCATAAATCCTTGTTTTAAACATGGTATAAACCACATCAGGAGACAAATTCTGGAGAATTACATTCACTTTCAATTTGTTATCCTTCTCGTGGCAGTAGTAACTAAAATAAAATGGTGGTCTCAGTGCTGCTTGTTGAGGTATACCTAAAAATAAAGAATATCGATGAGTACTTTCTTTTATAATGTAGATTGGCAAGCATTCAAACGATTCGTAGTTGCTGTTGCTTTATTAAACGGAAATTGGATGGTGCTCGCTATCGGCGAGATGGCAGTGGTTTTCTCAACAAAATTGCAAAAAAAAACCGAAATCCATAAAAATGAAACGAAAATACTGAAAAATTACTTGTACTTGTTTGTGGCCCTAATGGCGTTTGGGCACTACAAGGAATTCAAGTCTGTCTGTCTGTCCGTGTATATCACAGCCACAAAGACAAAAAAAAAACTTACAAACAAAATTGGATTTAATAAAATTTGAAGAATTAGATTTTGAGATATGAGACTTTTTCGTCAAACTGCAACAGTAACTTTGTTTTTCATTAACATACTATGAAAAAACAAATTTAGTTTTGCTGTTCAATGTAATACAATAGCTACAACATATGAATGAGCCTTCAAAATATTTTTATAATATTGTTTGGTGCTACGAAACCCGGTGTGCGTGTGAGTAAGAGTCGCACTTGACCGGTTTTTTACGGTCCGTTATGGCACACCATAAATGTATACAGCGTGTAACAGAAAGGGTATAATCATATGGAATACTGTGGTACGGACCATCAAACTGAACAACTTTCTCTATGGGACCACCATCGAAATCGTAAAAAAATAATCAGCTGTCCTATACAAAATTTCAATACCTACTCGACCCAAATGTATGGGACAGCTGATTATTTTTTTACGATTTCGATGGTGGTCCCATAGAGAAAGTTGTTCAGTTTGATGGTCCGTACCACAGTATTCCATATGATTATACCCTTTCTGTTACACGCTGTATATATATACTACTTTGAGCACTATACGTAATTTTACCGTCCGGCATTTTACTTTTTCCTATTCCGAGCAGTTTTTTTAATTAGCTGATAGTAGTTAATAATATTCTTTCGTCCTGCCTCAATTTATTGTGGTTTATGTAAAATGATCAAATAAAAAAAAATGTTCATAGCTACCTTTCACTTATAAGGGGATGAACCCAATTTGTTTTTGTGTTCTACTTCTTCGCACGTAGAGCAAGCAACTGCCGACGTTCTAAGAAAGTCATCGTTCCTAGCGTGATGATTACGCGTGCGTGGCGTGTAGTTTCAAAGAGAGCTACCCTAAACTGCGCCGCACCAATCCGAGTAAAGACGGACGAGTGCATAATCATCCGTTTTTTTCATGCCACATCGGACCGTAAAAAACCGGACCCGGACAGTAAAATTCCTTGTAGTGCTCAAACGCCCTAATACTGGGTTTTTACCATTTACAATTAACACTTTTTACTGCTTCAAATTAACAATTAAATAAATGCTTATGTACGGAACCGCACATTACTTTGCCGATTCACGCGCCTTGCATTCTGTGCGCTCAGCATTTTTGTTCCTATCTTTAAATAATTTGTATAAGTGCATTAATTCAATAAATCAGTGTTCAACGGACATTCGCGGTGATCGGTTTTATTTCATCATCAACCTTCATCATCATCTGGCATCACCATTAAGTGTAGGGATCCCCTACATTTATTTTGGTCCTTCGAGATTAGCAGCAGGACCTCGTCGCGGTACTTTGAGCTAACGCGCGCACGGCTCAGTGGCAATCTCTCGCGAACGTGGTTCTGTGATCAAACCAGTGGACTCTTTTAGTGGGACACTCTTTTTTCATTAATTCATCGTAGACTTGAGCAACTTAGCTTAGGTCGAAAGCACGGTCGTGGTAAGCAAATCACGGCGTGACATCATCATCATCAGGCTCCGTGGAGCTCATCATCGGGCGGAGCGAGGGTTCAGCTTCCGCAATCAGCATCATCCTCACCTGGATCATCATAATTTCAAGTAAGGCTGTTCCTTTTACCTACCTACATCATGAAAGATCTTATTGCCCGTCAATCGGAAATCATCGTTAGTTGGACTACCATCAAAACCAACTTTAGCAAGGACTCGGATTCCCGCAAAACTACGGAGTATCTCAGGAAACGTTTAGACACGATAGACAACCTCTGGGGAGAGTTCGAACAAAACCATAAAAAAATATCGGAGCATAAAGATGTGGCGGTCGACTATTTCCTCGACAACACGTATCAAAAGGGCAAAGATCACTATCAAACTGTACGGAATCTTATTTCGTCTTACGGCAAATCAAACAAATCAACTCAACCTGATGGCAAGTTAGACGAACTAATATCACTGCAACGCACGAATTTTAGGGCATTCACTCGGCTGATCAAAGGTATTAAAATTCATCAGATATCAGACAAATGGGAACTTGAGGATGAGCTCAAGAACATCCAAGCAAAGTGGACAATGATCGATGCGCAACATTTGGAAATCGATCATATCCTAGCTGGAGGTGACTTATCATACGACGAGGAGTTCAACAATCATGAATTGGCCTATAAAAACATCAAAAGAGAGCTTTATAAGAAAATCTCCTCAACAACTCATTTAGAGAAATCAACCCCCCACATTGACATACCGTCATTTAGCGGGAACTACACACAATGGCCAACATTTTATGACTTGTTCAACGAGACAATTCATAACAACAATTCGATCACGAAAGCTCAGAAGATGCAGCATCTTAAGGGAAAACTTAAGGGTGAGGCAGAGCGTCTCATTTATCATCTCCATATATCATCGGATAACTATGATACCGTGTGGGATATCTTATTACACCGGTACAATAACACTCAACTTCTTTTCACCAACCACATCGAAATCTTCTTAAATCAACCCAACATCCAAAGGCAAACATCATTAGACATCAAAAGGTTGTATGATACCTCAACCGAATGTATTCACGCGCTACACAATCTCGGTGTTGATACGAATACATGGGATCCGTTGTTGGTTCACTTACTTTGCAAGAAACTGGAAGCACGCAGGAATCCTCGTGACCTACCAAAGCTGGAGGAGTTAATGTCTTTCCTCGAGAGTAAATTTACTGCTCTTGAGCCCATTAAATGCAATAAGGAACCATCATCATCAAGCAAACGGAACCCAAATCAAGCGCATAATAAGCAATACAATTTTAAAGGTTTTACTAATAAAAATTATCAGGCCATCGTTACGCAAACCTCGAAATGCATAGTATGCAATTTAAATCATGCCCGCAATCTGCTATCTTGCAAAAAAATTTATGAAAATGACATCGGATGTACAACTGCAAATGGTGTCGAAAACAAATATTTGTCGAAATTGCTTATTCAGTCACGATGAAAACCAATGCACTTCGACAAAACGTTGCAAAACCTGTCAAGGTGATCATCATACAATACTCCATGAAGCGTGTGTCTCATCAAGATCAGCTCCTCAAGCAACTTCATCATCATCATCCTCCTCAATGACCCCTTCGTCGTCAAAATCATCAAATAAAAACCCAAGCGCTAATCATGTCGCAGGGGATGACGAAGACCTCACCGGACACGGTTGTTTCGGGAGGTTCCTGCACCGAATCGGGCGGAAGGAAACGCCCGGGTGCTACCATTGTGAGGATCGACCGGAGGACACGGTGGAGCACACGGTGGAGATCTGCCCCGCGTGGGCGGAGCACCGCCGTGTCCTCGTAGCGGCGATCGGCGGCGGCGACCTCTCGCTTCCGGCCTTGGTTCAATCCATGGTCCGGAGCGAGACGGAATGGGACGCCGTCACCTCCTTCTGCGAAACAGTCATGCTAGCGAAGGAGGTGGCGGAACGTGAGAGGGAGAGAACCTCACGTCCCAGCCGCCGCGGGAGACGCACCGGGCGTCGGGGGCCACGTGGTGGCCCCCGGCCACCGTAGGCGCGGGCCTGTGGACGGTGAGCTATGGGCTAGCTCGCCGTCCGTCCGTCTTATGACGACAGGCCGTGTCGACGGCGCGTTCGTGTTCCACGCGCGCCTCAAGGAGAGTCAGCAAACAGGGAGGGGTCCGTAAGGACCGACGCCTGCCAGGGTTGCGGGACTGTTCGAAAGAGATACCGCGGCCCTGGAACACAAAGGGCAAAGGAAGGAACATGGATGGGTTTTAGTCAGTAAAAGTCTGACACTCCCCCTCCTGCTCAGCCCAGAGCGGGAGGGGTTATTTGATGATTTCCCATCGGTAAAAAAAAAAAAAAGGGGATGACGAAGAGTTATTATTGACCACGCTGTCAATCAATGTCAAGTGTTCCGACGGCAGCTACGTGACCCTTAGGGCACTTCTAGACCAGGGATCACAAATATCGTTAATATCGGAAAACGCTGTACAGCGATTAGGGTTGCAGCGTCAACGATACAATGCATCGGTATCAGGGAAAGGTGCTAGTGCTAGGCAAAGCAAAGGACGGGTATCAATCGATTGTCAATCTATCTACGGCCACTATCATTTCACTACAGAAGCACTGGTTTTGTCAAAAGTCGCTAACTGCTTGCCTGGTGCACCATTCAAGAAACAATCATGGCCTCATATCCAGCATCTTCAATTGGCAGATCCAGAATACAACGTGTCTAAGCCAATAGATATTCTCTTGGATGTGAGTATCTATTCTCAAATCATCATGGACGGTCTTATCAAAGGACCAGCAAAGGCTCCAATTGCGCAACAGACCGCACTCGGATGGATCCTGTCTGGCAATGTTCGCACATTTAACTGTCATATTGCAACAAATGACTTATCAGATCTATCAAAATATTGGGAGATAGAGGACGTTGAAACATCAACATCATCCCTTACTAGTGAAGAGCAATACTGTGAAGAGTTTTATCAGCAAACTACTCGTCGTTTGGATACTGGTACATACGAGGTTGGCATACCCATGAAACCCGAATATGAAAATCAGCTTGGATCATCTAAATCAAAGGCTATTGCACAATTTAAACAGTTGGAAAGAAAAATGTGCAATAACGAATCATTTGCAGAAAATTATAAAACATTTATGTCTGAATATCAACAACTGGGTCACATGTGTATTGCTAATAATGACAACGAATCAAAACGTGCCTTCTTTTTACCACGTCATGGCGTAATGAAATTAGACTCAACAACAACAAAACTTAGAGTCGTTTTCAATGCGTCGGCGAAATCAACATCAGGAAAAAGTCTAAACGACCTCATGTGCTGCGGACCGAATCTTCAAAAGGACCTCATGACACTCATCCTAACCTGGAGAACATACAGTTATGTTATCACGGCAGACATAGAGAAAATGTTTCGCCAAATCTTCATCAGGCAATCCGATCGTCATCTTCAATCAATCATTTGGCGGCAATCATCTCAAGATGTACTCAATGAATATCATCTTACTACTGTAACGTACGGCACTAAAGCTGCTCCTTACTTAGCGATGCGAACGCTAAAACAGCTGGCAGTAGACGATGCCGACAAGTATCCTCTAGCTGCGTCAGCCTTATCACAATCATTCTACATGGACGACCTGTTTAGTGGAGCCAATACCATTCATCAAGCCAAGGAGCTTCAACATCAACTCATTGAGATGCTGAAGGGAGCTGGTATGAACCTCCGAAAATGGTCCAGTAACGTACCAGACCTACTGGTAGATCTATCAACAGATCAACTCAACAACCCCTTAGACTTCAAGTGCTCGGAAACAAGAAAAACACTTGGGTTAAGATGGAACTCATCAACGGATAGCTTTAGTTTTCAAAATCAATTACATTATCATGATAAACGCGTCACAAAGAGACAGCTACTTTCGGAAATTTCTCAGCTATTTGACCCCTTAGGCTGGCTGTCACCATTATCGATCAGAGCAAAACTGCTTTTTCAAAATGCATGGTCATCACATTTATCATGGGACGAAGAAGTTCCGCAGCCGATTCAAGATGACTGGGTTCAGATTAAGAATGATTTCAACATCATAGATCAATTTATCATACCACGTTATCTCGGCAACACAAACCAATCATATCAAATCCAAGGATTTTGTGACGCATCTGACAAAGCATACGCATGTGTAGTGTATGTAGTAGCTAAAAACAATAAGGGTGAGAGCACATCAACGCTCGCTGTAGCAAAAACAAAGTTGGGACCTCTGGCAAAAAAGGCATCATTGCCACGGTTAGAGCTATGTGGTGCGCTACTATTATCTCAACTCATCAAGAAGGTCATGGAATCATTATCAAATCAAGATGTGGAGATTTATGCCTGGACATACTCCATGATAGTTTTAGGGTGGATCCAAGGCGACGTGAATAAATGGAAACAATTCGTAACTAACCGAATCAACAAAATCATTAGTATCATTCCATCATCAAGTTGGCATCATGTGAGATCCAAAGAAAATGCAGCAGATTGTGCTACTCGGGGTGACGTCACGGAAGTTATCAAGTCATCCGTTGTGGTGGCAAGGTCCGAAATGGATTACCACTTTCGAACAGAGCACCCTTCCTGTCACCTCATATCAATCACCAGATTTGGAGACCAAGAAGCTTAGTGTAAACACAGCTTTATATCAAAATCATATTTCACTGATACACGAGGTTTTACAGAACTACAGTTCCTTAACTCGCATTGTGAAAATCGTCGCTTGGATATCACGTTTCATTACGCGATCACAAGGCAAACACACCAAAAACAGATTTATTAACGTCATCAGAAATTGACAATGCATTGAACATCATTATCAAAGATGACCAATTGAAACAATTTCACGATGATATACTGTTTATCAATCAAAAGGGGCATGTGCATCCTAGAAGCAAAATATCATGTCTTAATCCATTCATGGATGAGCACGGAGTCCTTAGAGTGGGTGGACGACTAAAAAACGCACGCATTAACGAGTCATCAAAGCACCCTATCATACTATCAAGTCATAGTCGTCTCACTGATTTAATCATTGATCAGGCTCATATTACTTGACACTTTCATACATCAGAGACAGATATTGGATCATCAGTGGAATCCGTACCGTCAAAAGGAAGCTAAGATCATGCGTTAAGTGTCAGCGCTTTAGTCAAACACAATATCAACAAATCATGGCCGATCTTCCACAGCCACGAGTCACCCCATCACGACCTTTTTCTCACACCGGTGTCGACTTTACCGGACACGTCGAGCTGAAGGCCAATAAGGGACGTAGAATCAAAACCGTAAAGGGCTATATTGCCGTGTTTGTTTGTTTGTCTACCAAGGCTGTTCATCTGGAACTAGTTTCTGATCTAAGTACTCCAGCATTTTTAGCAGCCTTCCGTAGATTCTCGGCCCGACGGGGAACACCAAGTCACGTTTACAGTAATAACGGTACAAATTTCGTAGGTGCCAACCGTATCATAAAGAAGGAGTACATAGATATCATAGCCACAATCAACTCCGATTTCTTCAATAACATCAATGATATGAACATAAAGTGGCATTTCAACGCTCCTGCGTGGCCAAGTGCAGGCGGTCTTTGGGAAGCTGCGGTGAAGAGCCTCAAATATCATCTAAGACGCATTATCGGAGATCAGAAACTCACTTACGAGGAGTTTACTACACTTCTATATCAAATCGAGGCATGTCTGAACTCAAGGCCTCTCTGTCAATTGACAGAGAGCCCTGAAGACGACGTTCTTACGCCAGGTCACTTCTTGATCGGCGGCCCACTTCTATCTAGACCACAGACTGATCCAGATCACATAAACTAATCAACAAGGTGGCAACTCATTCAATCAATGAACAAACAGCTTTGGAAAAGGTGGTCAAGCGAATATCTACAGCAACTGCAGGCTAGATCAAAATGGCGTAAGCCAAGCAGGAACTTCGAAATCGATGACGTCGTTCTTATCAAGGAAGAAAACTTGCCACCCGGCAAGTGGGCGCTAGGACGTATTCAAGCAGTTCATCCTGGAAGGGATGGCTATGTAAGGGTAGTCAGCTTAAAAACCAAAAATAATATCATTCAACGTCCTGTCACCAGACTTGTGTTGTTACCAGTAAACGAAGATACAACACAGGATCAGAATGTCAATCAACAAAACAAATCACACGAGCGAAGCACGAGAAAGCGACTTCCTCGCCACAACGTTTCATTGAAGAACCTATTCACCACCTTCTTATTACTATTCTTCATGTTATTATCATCTACTTCAGCGCAAAATATACCTGACCATGAATCGTATAATCTGACGTCATTAGAACAGAATCAAGCCATTTACTTCGATAGAATATCAAACCTCCAGTACATCCAGGACGAATGGCGTCTGGTTGTCTATTACAACATGACGACCTACTGGAAGGGTTTAGCCGACATCAAAGGTTATGTCTATCATATCAAGTCATTATGCAACACCCATGCAAGTAAACAATACCAGAGTATCACTCATCAATTAGAGCACGAAATAAGCGAAATTGAACATTATGATATGCTACTTAAATATCAAAGTCCGAAGAGGCTGAAAAGAGGCCTAGTAAACGGAGTGGGTTATATTGCCAACTCGTTATTCGGTGTACTAGACGAAAGGTTTGCTGAAAAATATAAGGGCGACATCGAGCAGATCAGTCATAATGAAGAACATCTACAGAAACTTATAAAAAATCAAACAAGCATCTTAGAATCAGAGTTTAACATCGTACGCCGTAACGAGGACATCATGAATAAACAATTTTCATTTATCAAACAACGACTTCAAAATATATCAACTGAGGCAAATAGAGTACGGTTTGAAAATGAAGATAGCCTTTATATCACCTCATCAGCACTAGCAGCATCAATCATTCTTTCAAATATTCGTTGGATTCAGCAAACGCTAATCGGTACTGTAACAGATATCTCACACGGGCGCATAGACAGTCATTTGCTGTCACCGGAGCAGTTATCGTATCAGCTGAGCGCTATCTCTAGTCAACTGAATGGTAAACTTACGATACCTGTGGACTTGGGGAATGTCAAGGATCTGTACCGTTTACTAAAAGTCTCAGCTAGAGTTTTCTCGAACTACTTAATCATTGAAATCAAGGTTCCACTCCTAAGCAACGAATTCTTTGAGTTGAACAAAATCATATCCATTTCACAAAAGAGAGGAGAACAATATTATCATCTCATTCCAGCAGTACCGCTCATAGCCTACAATTTGCGCAAGGATACAGCGTTTCTTCTCACAGAAGCAGACCTACAATCATGTACTCATGTTCCCAACGATATCTTGTTATGTTCATTGAACATGCCCAATTACAATTATTATTATTATTATTTCCCCATCTACAATTTAAACATAAAGCAGTCTATCTGCGAAATCAAAATATTCAATAAAAAACAACTATGCCACTCCGTATTATCGTCATGTGACGAGCAATGGATCAAGTTGCACAAGCCGAACAGCTGGTTGTATACATGTTGCTCGGAATGCCACACTCGCATAATTTGCGCCAACGGAATCACAATGGTGAACCTTGTCGGCAACGGGATTATTACCCTAGGTCAAGGTTGCACATTGAAAGGAGAGACCTTTAGTATTTATGCTCATAACAATTTCATCAATCATGTAAATATTCATCATCACATCGAAGTCCCAGAGGTGTCCGTACTAAACAAAATCATGAAAACGTCTGCACCAGAGAACTTCAGCGAGGCGGAAGATCATCATATCATTTGGGAACAATTAAGGGCTCAGATTGACGAAGTTAAGGAACAGTCGTCTACAGACCTGAGCATTCACGACATTCATCACTACACTGTGTTGTACATCAGTGTAGCTTCGGTCATCATCTTGGGTGGCGTCGTCGTGTACCTCATCCGAAGACAACGAAGTACGGGCGGGGCATCAGCGTCGCCGGCCCCCCAGGGCCAGGAGGCTCTCGGGACGGGGCCGATGATGGTCGCGCTGGCTGACACGGCGCACGCGCCAGTGGCATCGCGTTTAACGGAATCAGTGAAAAAGTGTAGTGAAGTGTTCACAATCAGTGGTGTAGACAGGGCTACCTCGCCCACGTTTCTACGTTCAGTGCACTTACAAGACCGCGATGATTAAAACATGCGTATTTTAGCATAGCCGTTTTAATTAGTTTTATAGCATTTGTATCATTAGCTATTTAATCATCAATTTACTATTCTGTATCATTTTACTAGTTAACTTGTTTCTTAGTTTAATTATCTGCCAATCAATCTTGTCATTTGTCTCATTTGGGCGGGCAGGATGTACGAAACCGCACATTACTTTGCCGATTGACGCGCCTTGCATTCTGTGCGCTCAGCATTTTTGTACCTATCTTTAAATAATTTGTATAAGTGCATTAATTCAATAAATCAGTGTTCAACGGACATTCGCGGTGGTCGGTTTTATTTCATCATCAACCCCATAGAATCGCCCCGGCATCACCATTAAGTGTAGGGATCCCCTACAGCTTACAATTAACACTTTTTACCGCTTCAAATTAACAATTAAACAATTAAATATATGCTTACAATTAACAGTTTTTACTGCGTCGGCTGGAAGTCGACGCGAAAATAGTTACCACGTATTCAGTACATTATTCTGAGTCGCCCCCACCCCACATAGAAATTTCTCAACGGTTATCAAAAAAAAACTGCTGTTTCCTACAAAAATGCAATACCTACACGGTCACAATGTATAGAACAGCTGATTCTTTTTGTGTATTATCTATACTAATATTAAAATAAATAAAGAAGTAAAATTTGTTTGTAAGTTTGTATGTAGGGGGTAATCTCTGGATCTACTGAACCGATTTTGAAAATTCTTTCCCTAATAGGAAACTACATTATTCCCGAGTGCCATAGGCTATATTTACAACTTGCCCGTGGGATAATTTCCGACAAAAACGCGAGCGAAGCCGCGGGCTACCGCTAGTAATTTATAAATGCTTGGAAAGCACTTAACCGATTGCGCACCCAAAGTAGGCCGCTGTAAACACCATTTGGCTAAATGGGGAATTGAAGATCCTTCCGACACACCGTGTGTGTGTGAATGCGGTGCTCCCGACCTGACGATGTCCTACTTGCTGGAGTGTCCGAAGTGTGCCAACACCTGCACTTTAGAGGACCTAGAAGACGCCACAGGTGCCGCGATTAACGTGGCCACATACTGGGCCCAAGAAATGTAATCAAGTCGTACCATCGACAAGAAATCGAAAAAAAGTAATAATAAAAGTAATTAATAGTAGGTCACGAATCGTCTCACGCGCAGGTTTGACGATTTTCAGCCTCCCGAACAAGCCGGTTTCCGAAAAGGCTTCAGCACGGTATATCACATACATACGCTGCGGCAGGTTATACAGAAGACCGAAGAGTATAACCTGCCTCTCTGTTTAGCGTTTGTGGACTACGAGAAAGCCTTCGATTCGATCGAGACTTGGGCTGTACTGCAGTCTCTCCAACGATGCCAAATCGAATATCGGTACATCGAGGTGTTGAAGTGTTTGTACAAAAACGCCAACATGTCAGTCCGATTTCAGCACCAGACCTCGGTTTGCCGACGACATAGTGGTCATGGCTGAGACCATGGAGGACCTCAGTACAATGCTGATGACCTCACTAGAGTCTCTTTGCGTGATCGAATCAGAAAGGAAGACATCCGCAAGAGAACCAAGGTAACCGACGTAGCCCGAAGAATTGCCAAACTGAAGTGGCAGTGGGCAGGGCACATTGCTCGCAGAACGGATGGCCGATGGGGCTGACAATTTCTGGAGTGACGACCGCGAACCGCAAGACGTTGCGTTGGAAGGCCTCCCACGTGGTGGACCGATGACCTGGTGAAGGTTGCGAGGATCCGCTGGGTGCGAGTCGCACGGGACCGATCAATGTGGTGACACTTGGGAGAGGCCTATGTCCAGCAGTGCACGTCTTTCGGCGAACTAGATCAGTTTCTTATTTAAATATGTATTACTAGCTTATGCCCACGGCATCGCTTGCGGGGAGTTCGGGAATTGCGCTCGGGATCTTACCTACTTCTAGGATAACAAGTAATCTATCTCTGTGCCAAGTTTCATCTAAATCTGTTCAGCCGTTCTGGCGGAATTAAGCAACAAACATCCATCCATCCAAACATTCTCATTTATAATAGTTATAAGTAAGATATTATAATTATGTAATATTAGTTTTTACTGTTGTAGTTAAATATAATTATTAATAATTGAACAAAACAAACCCAAATATTGTAAGTACATTTTGATATTACAGAACTTTGTTTGTTTAGTACTGAACTTAGTTATTGCAGTCGAGGCGGAATTCACACCCGAGTCGCAGGCGAGGTTGTTTCACTTTCGAAGAAATAAAATAATAGAACGAAAAGTATTTTTGTCATGAATTTTTAGGAAACTATGATTTAATTTGTTTTTTTTCCGAGCTTCGATTTCGCCAGGGTGAATGAGGAGCAAAGGTACGAAGAAGAAAAATAGGAAATTCAAATATTGTTGAATTTAGAACACAAGTAAATGTTAATTTGTTCTCAAAAGTAAATATTTTTTTAAACAATTTTATTTATTTATGATATTCTATTATTTCCTATAGTCATATACATACATATCAATTACATTTTTAAATACTTCAATCTCAAAAAAAAAAAATAGAAATATAAAAAATAGTAGCCCACCGGTATCGGGAACAGGGTCCAAGCTACCGGCGGTCAGGGCTCCAGAGAGAGAAACCTCCTAACAATACGAGCCGTGTCCAGGAGTACCGCTTTCTGAATCAAGCCCTTGATCCAGCTGCCTAACGATAGCGTCCTGGGTATTGGCCGAGGCTCTTGGCAATTAAGCCATTGGCTGAAAAGATTATTGGTACAATGATAGCTGAGCTCACACCCCACATGTCGACAACCTCGCGAGCCAAGACAAGATACTTGATTTGCTTATCTTTCTCGGCTTTCACGAGGTTCTCGTCATGCGGGACCGTTATATCAATAATCATTGCGTGCCGCTCTGATCGATCCACCACCACTATATCAGGCTTCTTGGCTACAATAGTCCTGTCGGTAATGATGGATTGATCCCAGTACAATGTGATATTGCCATTTTCAAGAACTGGGTCGGGCACATACTTATAGTACGGCACTTCCAATTCCACAAGGCTGTATTTTAGAGCAAGTTGCTGATGGATAATCCTGGCTACAAGGTTGTGTCTATGCAAGTACTCTCAGTTAACCAGACGAGAACACCCGGAGATAATGTGACGGATTTCTTCACCTGGACGGTGGCATGCCCGACATATGTCAACCGTGCCGTCCTTCACAATAAATCTCCGGTAATTATTCGTCATCATAACTTCATCCATAGTTGCACAGCCAAAACCTTCGGTTTCTCTGAAGAGGTCCCCGGAACGTAGACAGGCTACGTACGCTGATAGGTCTACATCGGACCCATGTAGGGCCCGGAAAAAGCGTCCGTGAAGCTCCTTACTCTGCCATACCTCCCTGCGGTATTCATATTCTATTTATTATTAATTAATTTAAATATTAAAAAAAGCTATTAACGCCGTAAAGACGCACTATGCCGACAAAAAAAGAAGTATCACCGCTGGGCTGCGCGACTGTTCGAAAGAGATACCGTGGCCCCGGAACACAAAGGGCGATGAAGGAACATGGATGGGTTTTAGTCAGTAAAAGTCTGACACTCCCTCCTGCTCAGCCCAGAGCGGGCGGCAATTGGGTAAAGTCCTTGTAATGGGTATAATACAAGGACTTTACCCAATTACCAGTCACCCTGCATATATGTATACATACCTATAAAATCCTACCTACATACATACATATTGATCATTGACAGCAAATGTTCCTTTAGTCCTTTCTTGAACACCTCTGACGAAGAGCTATCCCGCAAGGAGTGTGGGAGTGAATTCCAAAGGCGCACAGCACGAACAGTAAATTATCCTTCATACCGACTTGAGGAGTGAGGAGGGAAACGAAGGAGAAGAGATGATGATGAACGACGTGTTCAGGTTTCATAAGAGAAAATTCTTTAAAATAAAAGGGTCATTATTTTGACTTTAGAATTATTGCCCTTGAAATGAAATATTTGTTCAAAAACTGGCGTTTCGCGAATGTCGTACTTTTAATTTCAACAAAATATATTTTTCAACTATTGATTTTCAATATTTATTACGCCAGTTTCTACGTAGTATGTCTATTACTATCGTTGAAGCGGGCAGCGGACGAGCGGCAATAATCTTCCTATAAATACGGTTTATTCCACTTTGTGCACCTGGGTGATATCACCCGGGTGAACAAACTAGATCTGTTGGTGTCCTCATTTCACCGTGGAAGAATTTCACCTAGGTGATATCACCCAAATAAGTCGACATAAGCGGAGGCCTGTGTTCACCTTGGAATAGATTCACCAAGGTGTACAAAGGCGACTTTTTTATTCATCTTGTGGACTTTTATCACCCACATAAAACATGATAATAAAACCTTTCAAATTAACAAACAACTTAATATTTAAATCATTTTAATGTAATAAACATTAAACGCAAACATGACACACACGAAGTGAAGAACAGTGAAAAGCATGCTACGTAAAAGTTATTTCTACAAAGATTTTGTTAAGGTGGATGCGCAAGGGTAGCCCGCGAAATTCAATCTAATAAAATAAATAAAAACATTGAAATGGTTAAAATAACTTACAATCATTGCGACATGACGCGTGAACTACCAGAACGGTTAAAACAATCCCACAAACATGAACGATTACAGAATTCATATTTACTATTTAATATTCACAAATTAATCGTTTTTATTTAATATATTATGCACACGTTTGTGTTAGGTTGTAACTGATGTGTCTCACTAAATTATTATAAACATTAATTACTGCTATTCAATTCTACACCAATTGAAATGTTGTATTTAATAATTTTGATGTATTCATTAAAACGATATCGGTTATTATTCAGATTAATAGGTTATTATTTTATCCTGTAATAATAATCTCCTGGTATTTTGGCAGGACCTTCGCCAGCGTTATAATAGCAAAACAATAGCCGCAAATCATAAATAACTTACAGAGTTTCATTACGAGTACATATTCTAGCTTTGACCGCACAATATAAAGACCTTCTTAACAATTAGCAAATAACACCTAATCTAAATTCTAAATGTTTTCCTTTATAAGTATTGATTGATGTAACACAGTCAGAGTGCGAACAGGAAAAAAACAGCCGAAAATACAATTGGAGCTGCTTATAATATTCATGATTCAAAGGCACTTTTACTTCATATAATATTAACTAACACTAGCTGCGCCCTCTGGATTTTTCCACTGTTTTTATTTTATGGGCCGTAGTGTGATGTTAAACATCATATTATAGCCTTGCTCAAGAATTGGGCTACCAAATGCAAAAATATTGCGTGATTATCGCGTTCAAACAAACAAACTTTATTATACTAGTTTCGATATTATTATTTGTCAGGCCAAACTAGTTGGTCCTATGCCAAAGTGGTAACTTTAACTTTTTTTTTTTAGGATCACAAAAAGATGACCAGAGGGCTCCTGGATTGAATGGCTGCGACTTGGCTTGAGTCAAGCTCCGCAAGTCTTGTCTCGCTGACTCGTGGCGTAACAATCATCTACCACATGTACCATCTCATACTCAAATAGAAGAAGAATTGAACTTATTCTATATGAGAGAGATTTACTCTAATATCTTGTTAACGTTTATTTTGCCTTCAGCGTCATATCAGGCTAATAAATTAGTAATCAATGGATTGAGTTTGTCATAGTTTATGGTAAACAGATCACTACGGGCCAATACCCGTCATTTAATATCTACACACCTGGATGAAAACTCATCTCTGAGACAATAGGTGCCAAAAGCTGGTCATAAATGTCGGAACATTTCAGATATTTTGGACATCAGATTTACAATCCGAACGTTTTATATTTTTAATATGGAAGATACCCCTGAGATTTAATAATGCCTTTTTTATGTAAATGTTTTTTTGTGCATGTCAAAACTTTGTCTGACATTTCGATATTGAGACTATTTGAGACAGATATAACTTCATTGGTCGCATAGGTCGAACAATAGTCAATGTCAATCTGGATGAAGACGGACACAGGTGTGAGGTGGCGACATCTGTTGATCCCATTATGAACTTTTATAATACAATGATTAGTCGATACTTTGAATATAGAATTTAATAATAGAGTTAGCTCGATTTCTCCAGAATCCCATCATCAGATCCTGACAGGCGTGATGTTATGTTCTGTGATTGCACAAAAAAATTATAAATATGCGATAGCAGCAATCGCGGTTCATTTGCTATTATTTATTGAAGAGTTCCCTCGATTTCACCAGGATCCCATCATCAGATCCTAACTTAATGATAATGGGACCATCTCTGAAGTATGACCTACTAAACAAAGAAAGAATTTTCAAAATCGATTCATAATTGGCGGAGTAATCACGTAAAATACATTTAAAAATAACATACAGAGGAATTGAGAACCTCCTCTTTTTGGAAGTCGGTTGAAAACAGGACCTCAAATTGTAAATGTCCTGACGGGGCAGTGGCGTGCAGTGGTTCCTCACGGAGGGTAGGCCACGCATACTGAATTACTGACACCCAAAAAAAAAAACCCGCGACATCACAGCGTCGCTCTACTTAGGATGACCCTCAAAGTAGTCACATCTACTCATCTATTGATATATTCAGTCACCCTACCGGGCCCCCCACACCCGCCCCTTGTGTTTTTAGTAAGCTTATGAGAAACAACACCATCTAGCTTAAATATCAGGAATTTCAATGGCATTCAGTCAATACAAAAACGAAGGTAGTAGCTTCGTTAAAAAAAATCTTAAAAATAAAACAGAGTGCGCTATCAACAAAAAAATAAAATTACCTAAAATTACCATGGTATAGTTTAGAGTTTTGGAATATTAGAAAAAAAACATTGAAAATAAGCCTGTAAAAACCAAAGTTATAAATACAAGAACTCACCACATTATTCAAAGTTCAAATCACGATTTTCTGACAATGCAAACAGAAGAAAGATTCATTTGAAATGACGAGTACGAGATGAAATTTTTTTTTATTCTCGTTATTCGGGTACCTACACCTTTAGACACAAGTTGAATCTTATCATTAAACGATTGTGAATACTTACTGTTTTTAACTTATAACAAACACACATTATCAGCGCAAACTTCACAACAGAACACCATTTTTAAGTAAATAAACAAATACAACAAATAATATTTACACTCTGTACGTTTCAAAGCGAATTACAACCGTCAGATATTATAAAAAGCAAAACATTCAAGATCGCGAAATAAATTTTGCTTGTCACATGAAACAAATATGGCTTACAACTTTCTAAGAAAAATATAACTGCTACTTTGTCGATAAAAAACACTACCAAATATAATTGCATCACTGCATACCGTTTTAGCCGGATAATACTTTGTGTCCAATCAGTGGCCAGCTACACTCGCAGGAGTTGCGCCCCCAATCTATCTATGATCTATACATGTGTGCCGTTCATACACACGAAAATATGCATCAGTGTGCGTAAATTTATCAATGGAAATTAGGCCGGCGGCGGCGGTGTCGTTGCCTAGAAGAGCCGGGAGCGAGCGTCGTAGTATTATTATCAGTTACGTCAGACGGGCGCGACAAGTTGCTATAAGTATTATAACAGGAGTTTTTTTTTTTTTTAATATTTTGTTTTATTTTATTACATAGTTATAATAAATGCATTTGTTGCGTTGTTGGTAGGAATGGAAGGGTAGGCTAGGCCTAATTGCCTCTATGGACGGCACGCCCCTGTGACGGGGCCTTGGGGATTTATGGCAACCCTTAAGACTCTAAGGGCATCAGCATCCCAAAGCATCCAAGGGATTTCCTTCCTACATTGAGAACATACAGGCAGAAAAATCATCAAGCCTAGTCCTCGAGAGATCGCCAGAGTTGGAACTCTGGCGATCTCTTGACTTCTTCTCGATCTCTTCTTCTTCTTGTAATATAGAGCTGCATGAGCGGTAAGCGGGCCCAAGGCTCGATTCCAGGTTCCTATTATACTGAGAGTTTTGGTGTGGAAAAGACAACAACAGTTTGCCCGACCCGGGAAACGATCTCCATGCTAAATGTCCCGCTTAGTACCACTAGAGCAACGGGAAAAATACCGAAATCTGTTGTCCAACCATGGCTAGCTTTTTATCGCTACCGCTTAGCATTCAGTGTACTGTTACCTAAAGTAGAAGGAAACTATGCTAGTAACTAATAATACGACTGAATACGTAATATTATACCTTCAACGAACCAATATTGTTATTTCTGCCTGTTTCGTAGTTTATTTGTAGTGTTGACTTAATACGAGTATCATTTAAACATAACTTTTACGTTTCACACAAATTAAATAGTGCGTTTTAATCGAAAATATGAAGACGATCATTTGTTTCTTTTTAATATTAACTATCAGTATAGCTACGGACGTAGAAGTGTATGTTTATACTTATACCGAGTTTTGTAAGTACCTACTAGCTATTTTTGACGGACACATTGAAATATAAATATATTACTGGCTAATTTATTACCGTACCCAGTAGGACGACATATACAGCGTGTAACAGAAAGGGTATAATCATATGGAATACTGTGGTACGGACCATCAAACTGAACAACTTTCTCTATGGGACCACCATCGAAATCGTAAAAAAATAATCAGCTGTCTCATACATTTGGGACGAGTAGGTATTGAAATTTTGTATAGGACAGCTGATTATTATTTTACGATTTCGATGGTGGTCCCATAGAAAAAGTTGTTCAGTTTGATGGTCCGTACCACAGTGTCCCATATGATTATACCCTTTCTGTTACACGCTGTATAGGTCGTAAAAGGACCCTTCATGAAGCTGTCAACCAAGCATTATGTACATCAAACTAAGTAACTTTACGCAAAAAATATTGCTGGGTAACGATTTTTTTTTGGGGTCAAAAATCACGTTTTACGGTAGGACTCAATGTAACGGACTCAAAACATTGTGCTGGTGGATGGATTGAATAGTACGGGGGTCGTGGAGGTGTTTAAATTAAAACATGTATTTAAAAAAATAACTTTTTTTCTATTATGGGAAAGCGCCATAACTTATTTCTGGTTTAGTTTTTTTTAAGGTTCTGAACAAAAGATAATCAAATTCTTTCTTTCGAAATAATTAAGAGAGTTCTTCATAAACTAATGGGTACGATTCTGTAATTTTTAGTTCGGATATTTTTAAAGGAGTTTCTGCTTAGGATAGATAGAGAGGGAACGTTTCCAGAGAGAATATACTTTTCTTGTTCTGAATATTAAAAAACATAATATTGAAGGCTTATTCATTTACATTCAACAACAAAACTAAATTTGTTTTTCATAGTATGCTAATGAAAAACAAAGTCACTGCTGCAGTTTGATGAAAAAGTCCCTTATATCAAAAACTAAACATCAAATCTTATTCAAACCACTAGCTGTTGCCCGCGACTTCGATCGCGTGGAAATTCTGATGTGGCTGTGAGAAAAAAAAGATGGCCTTGTTTTTCCCCAGGATATAATTTTGGTGGTATGGAGTAGAGGGCGTTAAGTTCTTCATCCCCCATAAAAAAGGGAGGATCCTGTTGTTGACGGGTTCTTCAATATATTTTTAAGTGGCAAATAACTTTACTTGCACGATGTAGGATTTTAGATGTATTTCGATGTTTAGTTCATCATCTGTGTCATAGATGGCGCTGTAGTATTTTTTGTTCTATGTTGCTGTACTGTACTGTACTCTTTGTGGTGCAGCTACATAATCTACCTCCTTGCCAAATTTCATTACGATCCAATCAGCCGTTTTGTCGTGAAAAGGTTACAAACTAACAGAGTTGCTTTCCTTCGGCTTCACTCACGTGGGCGCGTTTTCTTTTGGCATTATCAGGGAACATTACATGAGAACGTGAAGTCGTGGTATATTCCTAAAATCCGCTTCAAAATAATGTTCTACTAAACTGACTGGTTTTAGTTTAAGTTAACAGGAAATCAGTTAATTTAGATTGCCATCGACACGCTAAGAAGAAGTTTATGAACAAAGCAAATAAATGTAATTCAAGATCTATCTTAAGTCCCAACGCTACTCAGCGTTGGGACTTAAGATCCTTATAAAGTTTAAAAATCCTTTCAAACCCCGTTACTGAAAAATACTGTAAACGCTTAAAGTTAATGAATTTAGTAATGGAGCCAGAAACAGTATCCGCTTCGTTAATCTTCATTTTTCATTGCGCACTTATGAAGTCTGTCCACTTTGGTCACACTTCGTCTTATTTGTGTTAGTCAAAACTTTTGAAAAGATTTTACTCGTAAATCTGCAATTTTCTAACCATGGTGATACATAATAGACAAAATGTTATTCCATGGTTGCAGCAGCTCAATGTGCATACGCGGCTGCCGACCAGACCATGGCCGACTTGCTAGAGTGTGCAAAGTATCCCTACACCTGCGTTTTAGAGGACTTACTGTGAAAATCGCTACTAACGCCGCGATAAACGTATCTACCTGGGTGTTAATAATTTGATAAAACGTATAATCGATACGAAAGAAGAAGAAGAACAGGGTAATAATATTAAATCTCATATTTCCAAAGGTAGGCCACGATTACCGAAGCGTATACTTTTCTAAGGACTCTGATGAACGGGCCAAAAATAATGATGAGTAGACGCAGTTCGATGTAACAAATACTGTTGAAGCAAGACCTTCGTTTATACACCAGATTTATATCCGAAGTTCACATACAAGTGCAGTCCCGCGAGTCAAACAGTTACTTTTATGGATACAGTTACTTTTATGGATACAATTCCTCTTCACTGTGGGATATATTGTCAATAAAGCCTATCTACTGAATAAATGCTTAATCCGGCTCCATCTGTTTACCGTGTGAAAAATATTGTTAATATACCTAAAGGAAAAAACATAATTTTAATGAATGGGTTGCCTGTTGCATTAAATCAAGACTATTTAAAATTGCGACACCCGTGAGTTCACTAATTCTACCTTTATCTTTTATGAAGTAGATGTAAATTATCTGTTTTTTTTAAATTTACTTATATTTTAATAAGAAAACAGGTGAGTGTATAAAATTATAGTATCATCTCATCTACCTTACAACCCTGTGGTAGGGACAAAAAGATAGACAATCCAACATATTCTTGACCCTTATGCTTTGTAGTTTCATTTAATTTTTATTTCGTTTAGTTTGGAAAACACATTGGTTCCGTTAATTTTAATAAAAAGGTAGCCTTTACATAATTTAATCAGGCAACCCATTTTCAATTTGTTCATGTCTTAAAAATATTGTTTTCATTCGGTAGCCACATGAGTGAAGTTCGATCATAGGCGGGATATTGAACTAACAAATCATCACGTCCATAATTCTCGAAGGGTGAGGCAGAGGCGTACCTAATAGTACACCCACATTTTGCCAGTTATGTTTAAGCCTAATGAAATAGGAGGCCAGCCAATTGACATCAAACGACCACAAATTCGGGCTTTGTAACTGCTACTGAGAATTTCCGGTAGGAAAAACTCAACAACACTGCCCGACCCGGGAATCTAACCCAGGACCTCATGCTCGCTTTCGATCACTATACCAACAATACGGTCTTCACGATTTGTGGTATCAATCCTTACACATCTCGCAGGTCTATCGCTAAAAAATGAAAGCCTCCGTCTTCTCATAATCTAGGCTTATTTTTTTAAAGAAACTTCTTATTTGTTTGTAGCATACGATTTACATTGAAAATGCTTAAAAGTGATAGCAACAAAAATCATTAAAATTTCAAAATAAATTAAGGAATTCTCCGTGACATCTATTAATTTGCAAATAGAGAAGGTAAAAGACTCTAGCACAGCAAGAGTTCTGTTCCCTGTACTACTTTTTGGAGGAATCATCATCATAATTTTTCAGCCCTTAACCCGATTTATTTAGGGTTGGCGCAGCATGCCTTCTTCTATACTTTCTATTATTTTCGGAGAAATATTTGAAGAAAAAAATAAGAAATATACAAACGATTTCAATCCTATAAAAAAATGGAAATCTCACAGCATCAAAAAATTAAAAAAAAGCAAATCACAGAAAGTAAAAATCGTACTAGGGTTCGAACATCCGACTGATAGTTTACAGAGAGAGTATGAAGCCGCCAGTCTATTTAAACCGTTAACATAAGTTTTTAACCGACTTCCAAAAGGAGGAGGTTATCAAGTCGTCTGAATTTTTTTTTTTTTGTGTGTATGGTCAGCGATATCTTCGCCAATTGTGTTCCGATTTCGATGATTCTTTTTTTGTTTGGTAGAATATTGTTTCGCGGTGATCCCATTTTCAATTTGGTGAAGATCTGATGCTGATCTTCGGAGATATACTATGGAACTCTTCAAAAATAGACGGCAAATCTGTCATGATTGCTGCAATCGCTTGGATGTTTATTGTTTATACAACATCATAACATAATATCACGCTTGTATGCTCTAGGGGGTACGCAGATATGTACGGGGATGTGTACTGAAGCCTATACCATGAAATGTATTGTTAGCGGTTCACTAATGTTTCACCAAAACTCTTTTGACAATATTTTAACCGACTTCAAACAAAATGAGGAGGTTCTACGTTTGACTATGTGTCCCATATGTTCACCGATTTCTCCGCTAATTGTGGACCGATTGTCAATATTCTTTTTTTATTCGAAAGCCTATACTATACTGACAACGGGACCACGTTGTCACAAAGTTAGAATCTGGTGATGGGATCCCAGGGATATCGAAGGCAACCATTTACAATGTTTTTCATATAGATACTTTCTAACGATATTTGTACCTGATAATCATTATCTCATGTTACTAAGCTGATGATGGAAGGTATAAGTCAGGATCTGATGCTGATCTTCGGAGATATACAATGGAACGCTTCATTAATAGACAGAAAACCTGTCGTTTCGATGTTTATTTTGTACACAATATTAGAACATAACATAACGCCTGTATGCTCTGAGGAAGGAGTTGTTAACAAAGTAAAATAAATGTATAGCAAATATTTGTTTAGAATATTGAAACTAAAAAAGGAAAAATAAAAAAAACTTTTGACGTTTCAGCCTTGACATGCATGAGAGCAGCTGTTTTATAAAAAAAAACTTTTTTTCAAAAAATAAAACCGACTTCAAAAACAAAAAAACGGAAAAATAACTTTAGCTTCAGAAGTCGGTGACTTTTGTTTGTTCGATTGAATATTTTTGCCACCGACTTCTATAGGCTATAAGGAATATTTGTGCAAAATTTGAACAGGATCTGTGCAGTAGTTTTTGAGCCAACTCGGAACAACCGTTTGGATTTTTACGATTTTATTATATGTATAGTACCTATGTATAGATTACCAATTTATTTTGGTTGAAAGTTAATCCTACATTTTTTCAGAATTTTCCTCCTCTTACTCCACTTTGAGGTAAAAATGGTTTTAGGAACCTCAATATCATTTTAAAAGACCTATCTATTAACATATCCGCAAGTATAGGAATGAAGAAAAAATAAATAGGGTCAGTTCCATGTGTGGGGAGCGGGGAGCCCCCCCTCCTTAATCTTCTTTTGTTAATTTTTGTATAAAAATCGTAAAGCGGTTCACAGAATACCAGGTACCTACTAGGTTTCAACTTTGTAGTCCTAATAGTTTCGAAATAAAGTGGGTGTGGCACACGGACAGACAGACAGACATGACGTTGACGAATCTATAAGGGTTCCGTTTTTTTGCCATTCGGCTACGGAACCCTAAAATAAAGAAATGATATTCACAAAGTCAGATTCTGCAGTCGATACGTAGTCAAAACTCCGAAAGCCTGTCAACAAGTCTTACCAAGGGGTACGTACTACTCAGTTACTGGGCAGTGGCGTGCAGTGGTTCCTCTGGTAAGGTAGGCCACACATACTGAATTACTGACACCCAAAACAAAAAACTCGGCATCACAGCGTCGCTCTACTTAGGATGACCCTCAAAGTAGTCACATCTATTGATATATTCAGTCACCCTTCCGGGCCCCCCGCACCCGCCCCTGGTATTTTTAGTAATCTTATGAGAAACAACGCCATCTAGCTTAAATATCAGAAATTTCAATGGCATTCAGTCAATACAAAAACGAAGGTAGAAGCTTCGTTAAAAAAAATCTTAATAATAAAACAGAGTGCGCTGTCAACAAAAAAATAAAATTACCTAAAATTACCATGGTATAGTTTAGATTTTTGGAATATTAGAAAAAAAACATTGAAAATAAGCCTGTAAAAACCAAAGTTATAAATACAAGAACTCACCACATTATTCAAAGTTCAAATCACGATTTTCTGACAATGCAAACAGAAGCAAGATTCATTTGAAATGACGAGTACGAGATGAATTTTGGGTTAATTCTCGTAATTCGGGTACCTACACCTTTAGACACAACTTGAATCTTATCATTAAACGATTGTGAATACTTACTGTTTTTAACTTATAACTAACACACATTATCAGCGCAAACTTCACAACATAACACCATTTTAAGTAAATAAACAAATACAACAAATAATATTTACACTACTGTACGTTTCAATGCGAATTACAACCGTCAGATATTAGAAAAAGCAAAACATTCAAGATCGCGAAATAAATTTTGCTTGTCACATGAAACAAATATGGCTTACAACTTTCTAAGAAAAATATAATTGCTACTTTGTCGATAAAAAACACTACCAAATATAATTGCATCACTGCATACCGTTTTAGCCGGATAATACTTTGTGGCCAATCAGTGGCCAGCTACACTCGCAGGAGTTGAGCCCCCAATCTATCAATGATCTATACATGTGTGCCGTTCATACACACGAAAATGTGCATCAGCGTGCGTAAATTTATCAATGGAAATTCAAAAAGTCAGAGTCTTCATAATTTGTGAAGACTTTGAGAAGTTTTTTTTTACTTTTTGGTTCAGTCAACGTTGCTGAACAGCCCGGCGTTAGTTGTTGGCACCCTTTGATAACAATTGGGCGTCTGGCCAAAGTTCTTGTCTGAAACTTTTCAAAAATAGTTTTAGTGTTCTTATTCTATGATGGATAAGCTTGCTGAAACCCTCTGGGCTCCTCTACCATAATCTCGCTATCTTGTCCGCCTGTCACATGGGCTTTCTCGAGATCTTGGCACTGTAGGAATTTCTGGTCTTTAGGAACCGTCGCAGTTTTTAACAGTATCAAGCAAATTAAGCGAGTTTGGACTCCGAGTCTTTATGGCCAAAACAATAAGCTAATGCTCGAGCATAACCCCGATTTTCAAACATTCTGTTTATTGTTTTCAGATGGAACTAACCGGAAGAAACCTGCACCGAGAGATTTATTCAAATTCGGTTATCATTCGGATAATGACTTATCTATGCAAATATATGTAAGCATTATAGATCCGAATGTGTCCGCAGACTTATATGTACTACAAGATTCATCGGGTGTGTTTGTGTTTTCTGGCAAAATAAACGTTTGCAAACGACTCAGACATAATTACACACTAATTACATACAGGGTGTAACAAGACCTTCACGAAGTCGTCAACCAAGCATTATGCACATCAAACTAAGTAATTTTACGCGAAAATTATTGCTGGGAAACGACTTTTTTTTGGGGTGAATTATCACGTTTTACTGTAGGACTCAATGTAACGCACTCAAAACATTGTGCTGATGGATGGATTGAATAGTACTGGGGTCGTGGAGGTGTTTACAGTAAAAATCTTACGTCAAAAAGTTGGAACTTTGACCCCAAATATCTCCGTAACTAAAAGGTTCCCAGGTATGGTCTAGAACAAAAAAAAATATCGCGATGATGGTGAGAACAAGTACTTCCGGCTTCGTCAAGGGTCTTGATAGACTCTTAAGACAACTAGCTTTTTGCGCCCGGCTTCGCTCGCGTTAATTTAGAATTTGACAATCTATTCGGGTTGTACTCTGCTTGTAATAATATAATTCAACCAAGATTCGAAAAACACGTGGCGCCATCTATAATATTATCGTAAGAACGTTATTGGTGTTTTCCTCGGGAACAGTACTATTTTTCGGGATCAAAACGTTTATCAGAATGATGGGTTCGGTGGTAACAAACAAATAAACAAACTTTTGGTCAAAGAATTAGCATTGCCATTCAACGTGGCAATGCTGCCAGTCTTCTGGGCACGTTTCCGGATGATATCGATAGGGAGGAGTACTTTGACGCCTAAGTGTCCTATTGTCGTCGTTGTATATTTGCAGCAACTTAATTTTATTCTTCTTTTTAGCATTATTTTAGTTCTATTTGTAGTCTGTATATAATGTACATAGTAGATAATATATACATGTCGGAGACGGTCATTGGTACGGGCTTAAAATGAATCACAAGTACACGGTGGTGACATCACGCAATCTACTTACAAGGCTACCCACACCACAGTGTCACTTGTTACAGAGTCAAGATGGTAAACTCTGAGCCAGGACGACAGTCAGTCAGTCTCTGATCGCGGCCGAGTCGAACCTCCTGGAACCGTACCCGATTAATTGTGCCCCGTGAAATAACGCTAAGTTGTAATCTCAAGTAATTCGTTAGTTTTGCTAGAAACAATATATCGCTCAGTGTCTTTTCATAGCACGAAACCCATCGTCTGCCCACATAATGCAGAAGCCAAGCGGAGTGAATCCTGTCACCCCGACATACACAATATAATAAAATGTACTTAATTGATTTCTTAATAAACCTATTAGAAGATAATAAACAAACTTACTTCCGCTTTTATAATATTAGTAAGGATGCAGTCATAACTTTTTCTTATTATATTTTACAGATGTCGACAACATTAAGAAGAAAGAATTGCCGAAAAGATCTAATAAAGTCAGACTATATTTTGAGATAGAGCGTACTTTAAAAATCGGCGAAATAGTCATTAATCTAGAACTAAATACAACAACTGGCCTTCGTAGAACAATACAAATAGTCAAAGGAATAAATCTGGAACGATTACCGGACGAGGCAAATGGCACGTCTTGTAAGTGGAAGAAAATACTTTAATAGGTTGATAAATCATAGTACCCCAGTGGTCTGGTGGCCGCAAGCGTGACTGCAAAGCACCAGGATCCGAGTTCGATCCCCGGGTCTGGAAAACCTTGAGTTTCTCCGATAGAAAAATGTACACTCTACACTACGCGCACTACTGGCACTCGATACTTAAGTCACGGCAAAACCACTCACAGTATCACCAGGTTTTGTGGAGTCCTTATTACGTTGCCGGCTGCTCCAGTAGTACGCGTAGCAAAAGACAAAGGAGGTGCAGACAAATCTGTCTACCCTCTGGTAGACAGATTTGTCTGCACCTAATAATTTATTTTACATCCACCCGCATTCTCCAGTCAGCCCGCAATCATGGCGCTTGCAACAGCGTTGAAATATCGGGAGCTCAGAATAATTGATAATCACGGAAGACATCCCATAACTGACAGTATAAGTTCACTACAAAACACCTCTGGCAAAAATAGGCGTTGTCTTCTTATACCATTATAGGTTTGCCATGTTAACTTTGCGGTTCATTTGTTTGCGCGAAGTTTAGGCGTGGCTCGCAGTAGACGAGCTCGCTGCTCGCTTCTATTGTCATACGAAGCGTAGCCACCTACGGCTAAGGTACGCACGTGTTAATACAAGTGCGTAGCTGAGCCGTGGGCCGATGCGCAACAGCGACTTCTTAAAGGCATGTGATATTTATCAATTTAATGTTTTATTTTTTTATAGATAACAACATTTGTATAAAACCACAGTTGTGTGTGATCCAAGTGGATTTGTTAAATAATGAGAATACAGGTACAGTAAAACTAGAAAAAGTATGTGCTTCGGTAATCATCGTTTTTGAAAATTAGCACGAACGTCGCGCCGCAAAGTAACTCCCCACGGACGAAAAAGCATTGAGTTATAATTTCGCGTTTGTATGAAGTTTTTCCTTTGTCAGATTATCTATTTCGGTCGTTTATCGACCTGTCACTCAAAAGGCTTTTAGAATAGGGTCTATGCACGAAATACAAAACTTTTTTTATTTCTTAAAAATGTCGAGTGACGTCACGGATGTCAAAACAGCCGTAAGCTCTTTGTGTTCTTCTGGCGAATAAATAAAAATACTAGACCAAATCACATAAGTTTAATAGGTAAATACTTCGGACAGTAAAACTTACGAGTAACATTGTTATCAAGTGTTTATGTGCTGTGTAAATATTAAAAAACTGTAAATAACGTTATAGTGAACCTCAGCAAGTACATAAGTACCCGAAACTCACAGTTAGTATACGCTAAATATATAAGGAACGGAAAATCAACTTGTGACTTGACGTCGGTTTGTGCGGTCCTATACTCCGTTATTGTGCTCAACCTATGGTGTTTGTCTGTACCATCACACCGTAGAAAACTGCCATAAACGAGTTTCTGCAAATAGCGCCATCTGTTGTCTGATCGCTGTACTAACTGGGCTGATCAATTGTGCTGCGTTTGGTAAACAAACAAGCTTCAACACACCATGGCTAAGTGCGGTGCTTGTGGAAAATTTCTATCGTCGGCAGAGGCTGTTAACTGCAGCAAATGTAGGCACTGGTACCATCGAGGGTGTGTAGCCATGCCGAATGCAGGTCCTGTACCGTCCCCATGGCACTGCCCTGAGTGTGAGAAGAACCAGGTGAGGGATAACCGGGCTGAAACACCGGTACGGTCGCGGGCACCAACACCAGCTCCACACGAGGAAAGCCTAGTCAACCTGATGGATACCAGCCCCATAAATAGCACAGCCCTAGATGCCACACAAGAACTCAACCTTGACATCCTCAGGGCAGAGCTAGGCAATTTTAAGGAGGAATTTTTGAAGATCGTGCGAAACGAGTTCCAGCAGTTACGTGATGATCTGTCGGAGCTAAGGTCCTCCGTAAAGTTAACGAATGATAGGATGAGTAACTTGGAGGAAAGAGTAGCCGTAATGGAGACCAAACTGGCTCAGCCCCTAGTGTCGCAATCGTCGGACGTGGACGACCTAATAAGCCAGTTAAGGAGCGAAATTAATGACCGTGACCAGGACTTGCTTGCAAATGATATACAAATCTCAAATATACCAGAGATCAGTGGTGAAAACCCTACCCACACTGCCATGTTGGTGGCGACTAAGATTAGCGTCAAAATCAAAGCGCGCGATATCGTGAGCGCCGAGCGTGTCGGAGGCAGGCGGATCAATGCTACGCAGGCGACGGCGCCGGTGCAGACCCGCCCCCGCTTCCTCGTCGTGCGCCTCGCGCGCCGCGATCTTCGTGACGAGCTGCTGGAGAGCGCACGAGTGCGTCGCGGCATGACCACAGCAGATCTCGATCTGCCGGGCCCTGCGACGCGCTTCTACGTCAACGAGCGCCTTACGAAGATGAACCGAGAGTTGTTTCGGAGCGCGCGCGAGGCTGGCAGTCGCCTCGGTTGGCAATTTGTATGGTCGAAACGAGGCCGTATCCTTGCACGGTACAAACCAGGTGATGCGACTTGCCACATTCGCTGTGAGGCAGACATACTACACACTTTCGGTCCGGCCGCGACACCTGGTAACGGCGTTGTTAACACACTTTAGTGCTACTTTCCTGTTTGTTTTTTTTATTTCTGTTATCATTTGTCTAGATACGGTTATGCTTTTTTCTATACATAAAGTCACGCGGTTTTTAAAAGTAAGATTATTTACAGGAAGTGACAATCTCTCAATAGCAATAATATTAAATCTGTGTTTCTATTCCTACTTTAAGCTATGTTTTGTATTGTATTGTTTTGGTTTGTGTCCCGTAGCTGCGTTTTATAACATGACACATATTCTATACCCACATCTACTCATCACAAAACTATTAATCCATTTTACAAGCCTATTATTTACATACCATAGTTTAAAATTTCTGCTTCATTTTATATTATTCACTATCTACCTTTTTACTATTCGACTTAGACTTATACAATATCGAATCACAATTGAACGTGCACTGATAATGATCATAATGATTTTGCCAAACATCGGAATTTATTTTTTACTATTTAAATGACGCCTAAAGGAGAAAAATATTTTAAAGTTGGTTTTTTTAATGCTGGCTCACTGGGTACGGATCATGATGACTTGATTGGCACAATCGACAGGCATTGCTTTGACGTTATGGCCATCAATGAAACTTGGCTCCGACCAGGCGAGGAGGGGCGCGCTCCGGTGGTGCCGGGCTATCGTCTGCGTCACACGCCGCGACCAGCGAGTGTTCGCGCGGGTCGTGGTGGGGGCGTTGGGTTTTATCTGAGACGGAGGCTGAGCGCACGTACGTGGACAAGTGCGGTCGATCCCAGGTTCGAATCGGTTGAACAAATGTGGCTAATGCTCTCATTGAACGGCAAAAAAATAGCTATAGGAACGGCATACCGTCCACCATGGTTAGACCTCGTCCTTTTTCTCGATGCCATAACGGATTCGATTAGTTCTTTGGGAAATTGCGATCACTACATTCTGCTCGGCGACTTTAATGTTAATATGCAAGATACCAACGGAACAAAAACGAAAAATATCAATCAATTTCTGAATTGTCTGAATCTTACACAGTTGGTCACAAGCCCTACTCACTACACAGCAACCAGTGCAACCCTCATCGATCTCTTATGTACTGATTTGACAGCAAGATACACAACGGTAGAATCTGTCGGTTCACTCAACGGCCATTCTATTGTAGTGAGTGAATTTAATATTAAGCGCGACAAATTCCAACCGTACCTGGTAAAATTTCGGCCTCTTCGAAAAGTGTGCATGGATACATTTAAATCAGACTTAGCGTCATTAAACCTTGGTATTATTTCATCGCTCGACACCGTAAATGAGATGATACATGTCTTTAACACCGATATAATTTCCTTGTTTGATGTTCACGCGCCAATCAAAACATGTACTGTAAAAGAAAGAACGTATCCCTGGATTACAGACACAATCAAACTTATGATGCGTTTACGTGACGAAGCACTAAGTAATTATAGGAAAACGAAATCCGATTCTAAAAAACAATACTACAAAGACTTTAAGCACTTAGTGATCAGTTCCCTATACAATGAAAAGACTGCATATTTCAAACATAACATTAATACTAAAATAAAAAAACCCCAAATTACTCTGGAAAAATCTAAATTCCACCTTAGTACCTTTTAAACGTAGACATGACCTTCCCTCGCATTTTACAGATCCTGACCTGATTAACAGAAACTTTTTGATTGTTCCCGGGAACCCCGTGCCAAGCGCATCCCTTATTAATTATTATGATAGTCATAGCCACGGTGAAGCAATTTTTACCATCACCCCAGTGGACCAGAACAATGTGGCACGCACTATCGCTAGTCTCAAAAGTAACGCTGAAGGCTACGACAATATTACCCTGGATATGATTAACATGACTTTGCCGCACGCGTTGGATGTTGTTGCGGACATAATAAACCGCTCAATCGTGACGTCAACGTTCCCTGACCAATGGAAAATTGCCTCCATTAAGCCATTGGCAAAAAATTCAAACCCATTAACTCTAAAAGATCTACGCCCTATTAGTATATTACCATGCTTATCCAAAGTACTAGAAAAAATTGTCAGCCGCCAATTAACGCTGTTTTTGGAACAGAATAACATTTTACCTGATTTACAATCTGGGTTTCGAAAGCAGCGCAGTACATCTACTGCTTTACTGGATGTAACTGATAATATATTATCTGCCCAAGATAGGGGAATGTGCACGTTACTGGTTTTGCTGGATTTTTCCAGGGCCTTTGACGCTATTAGTATCCCGTTATTATTGTCAAAGTTGAAGCATTACGGTTTCGACCCCCAAGCTATACAATGGTTCCGCAGCTACCTAAGTAATAGGGAACAGCTTGTTGACTTGCGTTTGAGTGACGGCACGACTCTCAGATCGGCACTTATTTCCGTAGAAAGGGGAGTCCCGCAGGGCTCTATTTTAGGTCCCATTCTTTTTATTTTGTACTGCGCAGACATAATAAAATGCCTACAGAGATGCAAGTATCATATATATGCTGATGATGTGCAACTATATATTTCCTTCAGACCAGACGAGGATGACAATGCCATTAAAGATCTTAACGAAGATCTTCAGCGAATCGCGGTTTGGTCTGAGGAGAACTGCCTGTCGTTGAACCCTACTAAAACTAAATATATAGTATTTGGCACCAGACAGCAGCTTTCTCGACTACCTTTGACTTTTGATCTGAAACTAATGGGCGAACCAATTGAGAGAGTGTATGAGGCGCGAAATCTCGGTCTTGCGATGGACAAAGACCTTCGTTTTGAGAAGCACGTAGCAGGCTCTGTCAGGAACTGTTTTTATCGCCTGAAGGTTTTATATAAGATGAGGCCGTATTTATCAGAATCACTGCGGGAACAGCTTGTGGAAACATTGGTACTATCTGGGTTGAACTACGCCGACACAGTGTACGGCCCGCGCCTACTAGCTCGTACAGATCGACTCATTCAAAGAGTACAAAACGCTTGCGCACGGTTTTGCTACAATATTCCTCGGCGAAGTCACGTAACACCTTTTCTAAACAAGCATTTCTCATTAAAAATGAAGTCCAGACGGAAATTACACTTGGCGTGCCTCCTGTTCGGTGTGGTTAAATATAAAAAACCCGACTACCTATACAATAAACTAAGTTGGTTAACTAGTCGACGCAAATGTGGGAGAAGGCAATGCTCGCAACAACTTTCGACTCAGTCTCATCACACAGCAGCTTTCAGGGGTAGCTTTCGCTATGCAGCTTCCAAAATATGGAATAACCTGCCACCACCGATTAGAATGATCAGCACAATAGACACGTTTAGAAGACGTTTACGGCAATATCTAATAGAATCGCAACGGAAGTTGGATATGGTCGCTCTGAATGTTTCAATTATATGATCTACAAATAATAATAATAATAGTTAATTAGGTAGGAAGGTATCCTACCTGCCTATTTGGTTGGATAGGTAGATATCCTACCTAACTATTTGGTTAGATGGGTAGGTGTCCTACTTGCCTATTTAATTAGCTTGATCATGGCACAATAAATTTTGTCGACTAATGCTAAATAATAAAATAACGCACAAATGTATAAATAGCTGATGTATACAATTTACTCTGCTCATGCTCACGTTCAGCTCGCTTAGGATTACGCCAATTGTGTCCTTACTTCCTTAGCTGGAGGGTGGTGTCGTGATATGCGCGGCGCCGCAGCGACACATCGCATTTTGTGAGACCTGCGGTATGTAAAACAGCGCACTAAAATAACCGCCTATTTTTTAACCCACACAAAAGCATTACAGCAACGCATGCGCACGTTCTTACCCAATGTGCCTGGCCCACTTGCATGCGACTGGAACAAACGGTGTCGGGATGGCTCCTTTCACCCATCCTTTTCACTCATATCTTGCAGTGGCTGATCCCGAGTGGGATTTGTGCGTCTTCCTTTGAGACTTGACATCTGCAAATGCATAGCCAATTGAAAAAAAAAAATACAAGTGTCTTTTCAGTTTACATAAACAGCTGCACTTGTTATATCAACTTTTAAACTTACCTTTTCTTTTTCTGTTTTTATTTTTATATTCTATGCTCTTCGTTCATCTACGTTTGTAAAATTTTTGCTCCATTTTCCGTCGGAAATGTATTATTTTACCGTAGTTATGCCACACAATTGCCATCGCATCTGCAAATTTTTCCGTTCACTTCTCACTAATTTTATTATTAGTCCATCGCGCTCGGCTGCTTGCAGCGTATTGAGCGGCGGCGACTAAGTGCACGGAGTCATGATGCGTTTTACAAGTTCCACGTGCCAAACAGGTTCTAATATGTTTCAATGCGTCCGTTCTATTTATTTAGGTACCTTATGTTTTTTGTTTTGTCTTGCACTTTTTTATTCATATGAAGGTTTGTTTTGTAATAATATTGTACACAATTTGATTATATTTAAGTATCTATTCATACATACACATATTACACATACTTACCTAATTACAAACACAAAGCACAAAACTGTTTTATGTCCGTCACAAGGTCCAGTTGAAAACCAGCGTCGGGCACTAGTTGCTCGGCAATTTGCTGAACTGGGCCTATTTGGCGCAGCCGCGAGACACACAATCTTTGTTTTTCTGTTTAGTTTTAGGTTTTTATTTTTTTATTGTGTAGTTTTAAGTTTTATATTTCATTTTTGTTATTTTTTCTTTTTGTGTGCACTTGTGGCGTGTGCCAAATAAATATGTTTCTTTCTTTCTTTCTTTCTTTCTTTCCTTGTATTGGACCATAAAAACGTTGTGGTACACTTGTTTAATTCTCTAACACAACACTTATTTTACAATTTAATATTTTATTTTGCGTGTTTTTGGTGAAACGGAACGCAAACACAAAACGCATCGATTCCGGTAGTGACGTCAAAATCCATGTGTCAAAGAAACACTTTTAATTGAAAAGTACTTAAAGTTTCACTACTGGCCGCGATAGTCATGGACGTTTGAACTGTCGTAGAACATTGCAGAAGTTTAATATTTATTTTGTGCGACAAGCAGTTGTTGAAATTAACTTTTAATTATTTTCTTGGGTTGATAGTACTGCATATTATTGATATAAGTGAAATAAAAATTACGTGCATATTCCCTTATGTTTTTTTAATAATTGTAAAGGAAAATACTTCACTGGTTGTAACAGCTCGATATTCGATCTCATCGTATATTCGACGATAGCCGATGGTTACCGAAGCGCATACTATTTCATGGAGACTTGTAAGTTTTCGAAATCCACGTCACCAAATAGACTTAATAAAGGGTGTAACAAGACCCTCAACGAAGCCGAAAGGCAATTGTTCTCCCCGTCATTGCGATCATTTTTTTATTCTAGACTATACCTGGGAACAGTTTGAACCTTCTAGTCACGGAGATATTGCTTTAAACACCTGCATGACCCCCGTACTATCCAATCCATGCATCAGCAAAATGTTTTAGTGCGTTACTTTGAGTCATACAGTAAAACGTGATTTTTCACCCCAAAAAAAAAGTCGTTTCCCAGCAATAATGTTTGCGTAAAGTTACTTAGTTTGATGTACAGAATGCTTGGTTGACGGCTTCGTGAAGGGTCCTGTTACACCCTGTATAAGAGTCAATTAAGTTGGCATTCGGAACTCCCTCAATGTAGTTTCAAGAAGTTATGCTGTCCGTGTAGTTATGGTAATCGCTTTGCTCGATTACAAATTTTTAAGTATCCTCATCCCTGAACATTATTCACAGCGCTTGCAAACTGCGTAATGGCAATTTCTGATCATAGAGCATCCAAGAAGGGTGTTTTGGAAAAACAATCAATGTCAAATTCATAAAACTTTACAGGAAGTAAATAGAACTTATAAAAATGTAAATATGGGAATAAAAACATTTTTTTTTAAACCGCCAATGTCCATGGATCAAGGCTCTTTTTGCCAAATTATACAGTATGGACGTTGGTTGTTTTTCGAGAAACACCTAAATTTAGGCGGTATATTTCTCCTGGATGTTGGGTGTTTTTGCATTATCTGCAATAGTCATGTTTTAGTATGAATTATGGAGAATCCAAAGAGCAAAAAAAAATTGTAACGTGTGACATTGGCTGTTTTTCCAAAACACCCTTCTTATTTTCTAGCTTCTATCAAGAATACGTCACATCTTTCTGAACTGCCACGAACTCAATATTGTATTACTTATTCCATTCTAAAAGGTGTAACAAGACCCTTAACGAAGCCGAAAGGCAGTTTTGCTTCCCGTCATTGTGATATTTATTTTGTTCTAGACCACACCTGGGAAACTTCTAGTTACGGAGATATTGGGGGTCAAAGTTCCAACTTTTTCACAAGTTTTTTTTTTTTTTAAATACATATTGTTAATGTAAGATTTTTACTTTAAACACCTTCACGACTCCCACATTATACAATCCATCCGTCAGCACAATGTTTTGAGTGCGTTAAATTGAGTCCTACTGAAAAATGTGATTTTTCACCCCAAAAAAAAAGTCGTATCCCAGCAATAAGTTTTGCGTAAAGTTACGTAGTTTGATGTACAGAATGCTTGGTTGACGGCTTCGTGAAGGATCCTGTTAATCCTGAATTTAAGTATTTACAAATGTTTTCGCTTTGCTTTCAGAAACTACCGCTCCAAAGCCATCTACCCCAAACAGTGTGTTAATATACGTGATACCATCCGTGATAGTGATGTGTGTTATAATATTAGTCATTTATTTAAGATTCAAAAAACATTGTCATCAGAATTCACGCCCAGAGGAAACAATGGAACTGAACACTTACGTAAGTGTTATGTTTTAAGATAACAAGGTGTAATGTATAAGCCGCGGGTTCAGAGGTCTGCCAGACTCTTACTAACACCACACCCTGTTTTTAACTACCCGTACCAGAGAACTGGAGTACTCCCACAGTTCAAATCGCTCTCCAGCCATGTATTGACTGTCTTGCACTCGCCATTACCCTCTGTCGCCTTCACCAACTGCGGCCGCAGTTTCTGCGTCACCGTCTTGGGCTTGTATCTGTTCAGCCGACAGACTGGCTATTACCGGCAGAGGCAGTGGCAAACACAACGCCTTACAGGGCAATTAGGCAGTAGCCCACCAGACACGACGCCTGTCGGAGAAGGATTTTTTTGAATTCAGAATGAGGATGGCAAGTTTTACTCTCTGTTTCTACCTCTAACTTGCTGAACCCGAACTTGACCATCAGCGCAGCCCTCGTGCAGCTACTTATTGACAAGAAGATCGTTATTATACCGGCTCCCCCCCTCGCTCCTCCTTACATTATTAACCGGGACCATTATAAATAAATAATATCGCTGGACATTACACACAACGCCATCTAGGTGCCACACACACCACACCAACGAGGCTTGTGTCGTGGACACCAGATAGTTGATAATACTACAAATATACTTTGTTTTTATTTTTGTAAATACATACTTATTATACATATAAACATCCATCACTCGGAAACAAATGTCCATCACACAAACATTTGCTCCTACCGGGATTCGAACCCGGGACCCTAAAAACGTTAGGCAGCCTCACTACCGCTGCGCCATTCGAGTCGTCAATAAAGATGTGTAGAAGGCATGACAAGAATACAAAATTGAGAGCATACGTTATGTTTTCCAGACCACCGCAAATGAAGTTGTGTACGCGGATCTCAGCTTGGTACATGCAGAGACACAACCACCGAGACGTGATGAAGAATCGCCCTATGCAGAGATAATTGGGGTGGTAAATTCTCACTGAAAACTTAACTTTATACACGCTGTGTTGAGATTGGCAGCAGGACACCATCAGTCGCCTGTAGTCGTTTGCTAAGTTAGGGAGCCTCGCCTGGTCAGACTGCAAGCCGAACACAACATTGTGGGGACAAGGATAAGACGAATAAGTTATAATCTGACGACACTTTGTATTCGGAGCTAAGGCTCTGTGAGAGATTGAATGAAGGATGCTGGACTTGTGTGCGGGAATTAAAAGATTACTTTGAAGTGTAATTTAGTTTTATTGCCAAGTGACTTTTTTATAAGTAGATATTAAGCGTAAACCTTTCATAGAACGCCACCGATACTTGCAAGCAAATGACAAACCATTACCAACATATTATTATTTGTTTTTATATTGCTTAGTAGGTATTATTGCTTAACATTTTGTCTTATTATGATTATACGTGTAATAGAATCGTTACAATAAAAAAGATAACACCACGCCTGTAATCCCGACGGGCTAGGCAAAGGTGTACCTAATAGTACACCCACATTTCGGTAGATAAGCTTAAGTTCCATGTCATAGGGGGCGACCCTATCAACCGGACACCAATCCAGACTCCGTGGTTGCTACTCAGAAATTCCTGATAGAAAAACCTAATAACACTTTGTCTCACCTGGGAATCAAAACGACGCCTCACGCTGAACATTTGCGCTTGCGTCCACTACACTAACGAGGCAGTTAGTACATTTATTTAATTAACAATTATGACGAAAATGAAATCACTAGGTAATTTCTGTGAAAATCTGTTCCATCACAGCTACTCTATGAAACGAACATAATAACCGTTTTAAAAACCTCTTTTTATATAGCGTCAATATTTACAGCATTCTTTTACAATTAATATAAAACTGAGAGCTGTGTAACGTTCTGCTAAATAACTTAATTTAGATATTATAGTGTTAGGAAGAAAAGAGGTTGTACGTACGAATGTTAGTTCTATGGAAAGGAATGACAGCTTGGAATTATCGCTGGTCATGGGAGACTCCACTGGACTTACCAGTATGTAGGGTCTATCTATTCATACACGAAATCTCTTAAGGGGTCATTGTACTCATCATTATGAACAACTTTTACTATGGGACCAACCTCGAAATAGCGAGAAAAAAATCAGCTGTTCCCCACAATATGATCGCATTAACTCGTCAAAATGTACTGAACAGCTGTTTTTTTTTTCGCGATTTCGGGTTTGGCCACCTTACATACACCATACATATATGATGCTCTGTGACTGGAGTCCACAGAGCATCATATACGGAGACTCTGGTAGACTCTGTTTGGGAATATCGCTCAAAGGGCTTTAAGATTTATAATTTCCTGTTTTGTGTACTTACTCGCTATTTTTCTAAACAATCACGTATTAATTGAATTCGTTTGTAGTTTTTTGATTTTCATCTTAGTTTGTAATAGTCCGCTCGTAACTATAATTCTAATTTGGAAAGATTCGATTTTCCAATCATCCTGCATCATAGCTGTGAGTGGGACCAGTGGTGGCCCAGGAGCAGTGGCTTCGACATAGGAGTTGTAAGTGGTTGGAACCCGGGCAGGCGCATTACTTTGTGCAAATTACTTCATCGCCACTGCTGCTCTTGAAACGGTGAAGAAAAACCTTGTAAGGAAACCGTCATGTCCGAGAACCAAAAACGCGAACACATGCGACACCCGCACTGGGCCCGCGTGGTCAGTGGCGTGCAGTGGTTCTCCGCGGAAGGCAGGCCAGCCACGCTAAGATGACCCTCAAAGTACTCACATCTATTGATATATTCACTTATGAGAAACAACGCCATCTAGCTTAAATATCAGGAATTTCAATGGAATTCTGTCAATACAAGAACGAAGGATGTCGCTCCGCTACAAAAAATTCTAAAAAATAAAACAGAGAGCGCTGTAAACAAAAAAAAGGTAGAGTTTTCTGACCGGAATATTTGAAAAACAAACCTTTAAAATAAGCCTATTAAAACCAAAGTTATAAATACAAGAACTCTGCATTAATCAAGGTTCAAATCACGATTTACTGACAATGCAAACAGAAGAAAGATTAATTTGAAATGACGATGAATTTTAGGTTAATTCTCGTAATTCGGGTACCTACACATCTTTCTTTGGACACAACTTGAATCTTATCATTAAACGATTGTGAATACTTACTGTTTTTAACTTTTAACATACACACTAAAAGCGCAAACTTCACAACAGAACACCATTTCTAAGTTAATAAACAAATACAACAAATAATATTTACACTACTATACGTTTCAAAACGAATTACAAACGTCAGATATTATAAAAATCAAAACACTGAAGATCGCGAAATAAATTTTGCTAGTCACATGAAACAAATATGGCTTCTAAGAAAAATACAATTGTTATTTTGTCGATAAAAAAACACTACCAAATATAATTGCATCACTGCATACCGTTTTAGCCGGATAATACTTTGTGGGGCAGCCAATCAGTGGCCAGCTAGCCAGCTACACTCGCAGGAGTTTACGCCCCTATTTACTATGTGTGCCGTTCATATACACGAAAATAACGATCAGTGTGCGTAAATTTATCAATGGAAATTAGGCCGGCTGCGGCCTTGCCTAAACGGCCGGGAGCGAACGTCGTAGTATTTATCAGTTACGTCACACGGCTGCGACAAGTTGCTATAAGTATTATAACAGGAGTTTTTTATTTTTTATTAATATAGTTATAATAAATGCATTTGTTGCGTTGTTGGTAGGAATGGTAGGGTAGGCTAGGCCTAATTGCCTCTATGGACGGCACGCCCCTGCTCCCTCCTGTTCAGCCCAGAGCGGGAGGGGTTATTTGATGATTTCACATAAGTAAAAAAAAAAGGCCATTCATTATTATCACACATTAGTACCGGCTTTTCAAAAACATCTGGGTCGAGTAGGTATTGAAATTTTGTATAGGACAGCTGATTATTTTTTTACGTTTTCGATGGTGGCCCCATAGAGAAAGTTGTTCAGTTTGATGGTCCGTACCACAGTATTCCATATGATTATACCCTTTCTGTTACACGCTGTATAAGTGACAAATTCACTATTTTATTAGTTTGTGATTTATGTTTACCTACGTGTTTTAGTGAGTAAGCCGTTGAAGTGCCATTTAAATACATAAATAAAAAACATTTGACGATTGAACTGCCGAAAATGGTGTTGTCACGTTTTAAAAGTTTGTTAAAATAGGGAAACGGTGGTAATTTGAGAATCATGCATTTTACTATTCATTAATGTTTGCTTTCATGAATATTGTATGTTTCTTTTTCTATTGGCAATGTCATTGGTATACCTATATAACCCTTTCGGATCGAACAGGGTTTTTTTTAACATCACTACATTGTATAAAACAAAATCGCTTCCCGCTGTCGTTAAAACTACGCGCCGGGATTTTGACGCTGTTTTTTTTTTAATAGTTAGAGTGATTCAAGAGAAAGGTTTATGTGTAAACATTAAACCCGTGCGAAGCCGGGGTGGGTCGCTAGTATTGTATAAGAAGAAGTTGACTGTCACTGTCACGCCAAAACATCTGAACGTATTTTGATAAAAATTGGCATATATATAGTTTACAACCTGGATTAATACAAAATAAACTTTTTATCCTGGTAATATGATCTTGTGGGACGTGGGACGATAATAAGCTAGTAAATATGAATACTGTTAATAGTATGTACCAGGGGCATTTGAAAAGATCGTAGCCTAATATAGTTAGGGGCAAGATTTTTATATGAAACTGCCCTTATTTTGAAGCTACATTATTCATGAGTGATATCGTAATATTTCATTTCTTTATTTGCTTTCGTTACGGAACTATAGCGTCGAACAAGGAGTGATCATTTAAACAAAACATGTAGAAAATTGTTTTATTTTATCAGGTTAATGCGCGAGTTCACACGTCAGTAGAACCTGTCGCGGAAATCAATCATTGTGGCTTCAAATTGTTACATTTAAATCTAGCTCCATTATACTTTTATGTATTCATAAAGCTCTAAAACTAACTTAACTAAAAAAACAACGGTTGTGTTTAAAACCAATTACAGTAACTAAAATTATAAAATAGAAGAGAAGAGACAATTATGAAACATATTAAAATATACAAAATAACAAAGCAAAGCGAAATTTGATGCAAAAATAAAAGAGATGGGATTATGCGATTATGAGATATTTAGCTATAGTTATTCAGATATTTCTGGATTCTGGCATCGCGAATGCTAAAGTTACCACCGTGTTCGCAAGTATCGTATTATACGATTGACATTACCATTTAACCGCCATCGCTTCGCATAGCATTCACTGTGGTGTCACTTGCATTAGGAGGAAAATAAAATACGAAAACTGACTACAAACTAATTGTGTTATTTTTATTTCTGTTTTCCGTTGTACCTACAGATGCACGTACAATTAATACCTATATAAAGTGTTATTTACAGTGTTATAACAGCTAGCTTGATCTTTTGTTCACTTCCAAAATTAAATACACATAGTGTCATATAATCGTAAATAAGTATGCAAACGATCCTTTATTTTGTTGTAATGTTCACTATCAGCGTAGCAAATGATGACGTAAAAGTGTATGTTTTTAACAGTGTTTCTAATTGTAAGTATACAAAGATAAATTATGTGGCCGAAACGTTAACAAAATGAATACAGCAAGTAAGTTATGGCTGTTTGTAACAGCACCCATGATACATATTTAGGAGAAACACTGCGACAATTAAAAACTATAATGTGCCAAATGTTACAAATAGTGCGTAAATAATGTATTTTAACTTTGATAGCTTAAATTTCGGAAACGCAACGCTTTAGAAGATTTTATGACACACAATACTTGTTTGTATTGACGCCAGATTAGTATTATACAAGTTATATATGGTTAATAAATTGGTGAAACAGAAAGATACGAGACTGGACTCGATAGCGCACTAGCAAATATTGAATATACTTTCTATTTTGTTTTTTTAGATGAAAATAACAATCAGGCTGTGGGTAAATCGTCTGCTTTATTCGAAATTGAATATCACACGAGAGATATGTTACAAATGAAAATATATTTAAAAAATGCACCACAGAATGTTGAAAAAAATGTGTATATAAAATATGCACGAGGTAAGTTCGTGGTATCCGGCAATATACAACACCGTGCACCCCGAGAGTGTGTAAGGGTTATAAAAAGTTGTTTATTTTGTAAATTCGATTTTACAAACACTTTTTTTACACGTCAAGTAAATATCTTTTTAAAACTTGATGATGTTTCGTACCTGAACTCTGGGAAGAAACAGCCAAAACCAACTCAAAGGTCTGGTCACAGTCCGGTTTAAAGTGCAGACATAATCTTTGTCAAGTCACATGAGGACCATGCAGATAAGTCTACTACTGCTACTAGATCTTTTGAAGAGAGAACCACGCAGATTTCAGAGGACCTGACCGGTCAGTGCAAGTCATGTCGTGCACCATTTGTCATATCGCGTAGCTCGGCACAGCACTGTTCTCTTTACACCTGACCAGAATGCTGCACTCCATTGCTCTTTGACAGACCCCAAGGCGGAACTTTTGCGATTCGGTGAGTGATCAGGTCTGAGCACCGTAGGTTAGGACGGGCAGGATAACCATATCGATGAGTTTGGGCTTCAAGAAGATCGGCAGATCACCCTTCATTCACTGCCGCCACTGATCAAGAAGGGCGACAAGCTTCACACCAAGCAGGCCAACTCCGTCGTCTATGGGAAGAGGTGAGGATGCATACCTACGTCGCACTCAATCAGGAAGGCCGGTCAAAGCTCCTTGTGGATGGCAAGTCTAAAGGGTGTGACAAGACCCTTAACGAAGCCGAAAGGCACTTGTTCTCCCCGTCATTGCGATATTTTTTTTGTTCTAGACCATACCTGGGATCCTTCTACTTATATACGGAGATATGGGGGGTCAAATTTCCAACTTTTTTTTTTTTTAATAAGTACTTGTTTTTAATGTAAGAGTTTTACTTTAAACACCTCCACGACCCCCGTACAATATTTTGAGTGCGCCACATTGAGTCCTACCGTAAAACGTGATTTGTGTTTAAGACAACAATTAGGTATTTATAGAGTGATATCCAAAGGGAAATTAAGTATAGATACCTGCACTGGCTGTATTTGCATTCAGTGGTACGACGAGGAATGCCACCGGTGGAACAAATCTTTGTATTTCAAAAAAGTTGTAACTTTGACCCCAATATATGTCTCGGTTCTCAGGTATGATCTAAAACAAAAAAATGATCACAATGACGGGGAGAACAAGTGCCTTTCGGCTTCGTTAAGGGTACTTTTTCCATTAGTCTACGGAACCCTAAAACTGCATGTTTGATTGTACATCTCTCTGGTTGCAGGTTTAACCAGACGGCAGGAGAAATTGCTAATATGTGATCCAATGGAAAGAAACTCTTGTGAGATCAAGAAACTTTTAAAGACCAAGGAAATATTCATTGAACTTGAACTTATTTCAACAATTGGTGGTTGTACAAGAAAACAAACTATAATACAAGGGAAACGTGTTCCACAGTCATCGACAGTGATGAATAACACACCATGTAGGTAGATCAAAATTCAATAATTAAATTATATGATGCCTTTGTGATAAATCAGACTGGTCCAGTGGTACACACGGCTACACATCAAACTATATATTTCCAGTTTATTCTGATCTCGCATTGTACAGGATTTCCGTACATGCGAGGTCAGCTTATACTGGAAATGTATAGCTTGATGTGTAGCCGTGTGTACAATGAGCGACCGCAGAGCGTGAGTTTTGAATTCGATTGTCATTCCTAGTTAAGTGCCTATGCTGTGTTCGCGATATAATTTCTAAATGTGTGTGAACAAAATAGTACTTCGGAACTTAAAGTTTAGTTTGCACTAGAATTCAACGTGACTTTTGCAATAATACTTACTAGGGTTTCCTATCATTTCACCGAAAAATATTTTACAAATTTTCATTTGACAAGTAACGATTGTCGATAACGACGTCGTCATGGCCCAGAGGTTGAGGCCTCGCCTCTCATGCATGAGGTTGTGGGTTCAAATCCGGGCAAGTACCAATGTGACTTTTTCAATTCATATGTACTTTTTAAGTTTATCTTGAACATCACAGACATCGGTGAAGGAAAACATCGTGAGGAAACCTGGACCTATATAAGTCTGAAATCGCCAACCCGTCTTAAGCAAGCGTGGTGATCAATGCTCGTGCCTTCTCTGTTGAGAAGAGGCCTTTGCCCAGCAGTGGGACATTAATAGGCTGGTATTATTATTATATTATAAGTAACGATTGGCAAACACATGATTAGTCAGTTCATCATTTTACAACAACAAGTTTTGCAAATAATCACTTTTATTTGATAACCTACAATTTCACAAACAATTGATATAATCTCTTACAAGTGGTGACTGTTAAGATGACAAGTTATAGAGAAGTATGGAAGAAGAAGACATGCTGCGCCGACCACAAATAAGTTGGGATAAGGACAGGAGAATGATGATTCATGCCACGTCTTAAAACAACGTTTAAAATAAAATCATTTTACATAATGCACAATTTCCTAAAAATTAAACTCATTAAATAGACAAAAGGGTAATTTTAATGTCTGTAACAACAAAACTTTGAATGCAAGTGCGAGCAAAGCGGGCTCGGGACTTGGGGCACCCCGACTCGGACAGTTTAGATTCGAAGGGGATGGCGGGTTCTGAGATCTCACCATCCCCTTCGTGTTGCACTAAACCCTAATACAAACAGAAATGGGAGTCCCTGAGCGGGGCTACGTCGACTATGCCTTAGTACAAAATATTGATATTTACCTTAAACTTTATGTGAATTTGAACTCTTTAACGGATTGAAACTACCCCAAAAAAAAATGCTATTACAAAAACACGCCTTCACAAAATGTAACCGTCTCCGCCATGTAATCAACTGGCAGCGCCAAGTCTTCGTAGGTATTTTGCACTTTTTATAACTACAGATATTTTGAACCATAGACCCTAAGTCAGCCGACAGGTATGTTAAACATTTAGTTTTAGATATTCTGATTCGTACCCTAATGATCGCTTTTTGACTGTTATAGCAAATGTTTTATAAAATGATATTTAGGTTAAACGTGATTTTGCCAAAAGAATCAAAATATTAAGTCAAAATGTATAAATGATTATATATCATGTAAAACACTCGTAAAGTGAAGCATTTACCAAATGAATCTTTGTAACTAACATCTGCGGAAGTCTTATAATATCGCCCCTTTTGAAATCCAGACATAATCGTATTACTAACCATGATTATGCACTGCCATGTGAGGCCATTCTGCAAATTAGTTTCCAAGATGATCTTTTGAGAAAAGAGCCACACAGATTTGTGTGAACCTGTACAGTCAGTGCAGAGTTTGGAATTTTTCAGTATGATGCCCCCGTGCCTCGGGAAGCACTTTAAGCCGTTGGTCGTCCGCCTGATCTCTCTCCGGCCGTGTCGGATTGCCGTCCCATCGGACTATGAGGATAAAGGAACAGAGCGCGCACCTGTGCCTGCGCACACATTTGTGCACTATAATATGCCCCGCGCCGGTGGCTAATCTCCGCTGAGATTGACTGCCGTAACCGAAAACGGTCAGGACTATTACACGACGTTGACAAATATAGATAGATGATCATCAGTAAATTCAATTTATTAATTATTTTAGTATTTCAGATAACGACATTTGTTTAATAACAGAACCGTGTGTAATTGAAGTGGATTTGAGAAACACTTCTGTCTGTGGAAATGGAGGTAAGTCTGTCGGATACCCTCTGACTATGTTCTAGATATATGTTTAATAAATATCTTAAATTCACTTATAGACCACACGCTGGGTGCTTTAGAGTTCCTTTTTACCTGACTACGGCGAAGCCAAAAGGAAGGGTTATGATTTTAGCAGTCTATGTATGTATGTTTGTATTTACGTATGTTCCCCCGTAACGCCTAAATTATTCATCCAATTTTGATAAATAAGGTGGCAATCCATTTGTTATTATGGTCCGGGTAGCATAGGCTACATTTTCACCGACTTCAACAATAGAAGGAGTCTATTATAAAGGAGATGTTCCAGAAATGTATGGAGCCTGGGCCAGCACTTTGTACACTATATGTAAATATCGCTATGTATTACAGTAACCGTTTTTTATTGCTAATTTTCATTAATTTCACTTCGTTTCAAAGTACATTCAAATTAGCTTGGCCATGGAGAGCAACACAAAATAAAATTAAACATGGTGGATCAGATCAGCAGCATGTGAAAAATGATATTTTGACAATAACATTTGATTGACATGCATCGTAATACCTGCGATAAAAAATCACAATAGGTACGAATTTCGAAAACTTGGGTTTCGGTTTCGATAAAATAAGACTACAGATCCAAACTCAAAGCAAGGAAAGACTCAAAAACGTCACTTCTTAAAGCTGTCAAAGTCGTCAAATATCACGTAAAACACAACTGTCATGGCTGCCCTAAAAATAGGGTTATTTTATTTTAAAAAAACTTTTCAAATGATAATTTTTGTACCACACCCTTCTTCAAATTATTTTTTTAGTATTTTTATCAAATTCCCCTATTTTTTTCATATTTATCTATGTAGTGTACATAGTGGTGGCCCAAAATCAAACATCTCCTTTAATGATTAAAGTCTGCTTGTGGTTGAAGCATAACCTGTTAACACTTAACATATCGAAAACCTCATTTGTACAGTTCACTAACGCTCGCTTAAAACAGCCCAATGTGGCTGTCCGGATTCACACATGCAAATCACCTTCCAATCAACAGTGCTCGTGTACAACTCTGAGCAAATCTAAAACGGTCAGATACCTTGGGGTTCTCTTAGACGTGAAAATATCTTGGCAACCACATATCGAGATGGTTTCGTCACGAGTCAGGAAACTAACATGGGTTTTTAAAAATCTGAGGCATGTAGCTGACAGCGATCTCCTCCGTTCAGTTTATTATGCATTGGCACAATCGATTATTGGTTACTGTATTGGGGTTTGGGGAGGTGCATGTAAAACGCATCTCATAAGCCTGGAAAGAGCACAACGGTCCCTGCTTAAAACAATGTCATTCAAACCATATAGATTTCCGACGAAGACATTATACGAGTTCTGCCGGGTATTTACAGTAAGACAACTTTTTATTTTCCCCATATGATCCAGGTAAACTTCAAAATAAGCGTACAACTCCAAACGTAGTTGAATCTGTTAAATGTCGCACGGCTTTTGCAAGACGACAAAACGTTTTCCTTGCTGTATATTTATACAATAAAATTAATAGAATCTTAAATTTGTATCTGCTATCACTACACGAATGTAAAGATATAGTAAATAACTGGCTCCTTTACTCTTCATTATGAGGATGTAGAGAAAATAATAAATAATTAATCTCAATCTAAAACACACAAAGATTATACTTTTCTTTCATACACCTACTCATACAGAAACACGAACGGGTACCCACCCACACACACACGTACACACCTCCCACACACACACACAGCGCGATAAAATAAATTAAATTAACTTAAAAATAATTTTTATTTTTGATGTTTTTTTTTCATATTTTTTTTGGACTTTTCATTTCTTTCATTGTATTTTAATTTACTTTGTTGTTACTTCTTCTTAATTTTTTTGTAGCACATATGTTTTGTCTATTCCTATGTTGGACATTAGTTTCTAAGCCAAATTATACGGGAGTGGGCGCTGACTCCTGACACACAGGATACGCCTAGTTCAGGAGTCAGAGGCTTCAAATAAGTTTCTAAGTGGAATTTCTAAGTTAGTAGTTCGCGCCCTAAGCGTAGCAAACTACGCTGACGCCGTCATGGAGGTCGGCGCGCAGCAGTCGTAACCGATGTTCCACAGGGGCGGTCCTAGAACCGATCCCTGTGGAACACCGCACGACATCTCTCGCCGGTTCCACTCTCCACTGCGACCGGGGTAGATGACGGCCCTGTCCGTCAAAGCAGTCCTCGACCACACGACAAAGGTAGGTCGGCACCCGGTGATACCGGAGTGCCTCCCTAATGCAGCTCCAGGGCATGGAGTTGAAGGCGTTGGCGATGTCGAGAGACACCGCCAAGACAACCCCACCCCGAGATACCGCATCCCCGTCGTGAGGGCTCTCACGCGCATGATGGCGTCCACCGTAGAGCGCCCTTTGCGGAAACCAAACTGGTGTTCCGCAAGATCCGGCCCCATCCCCGCAAGGTGCTCGGCGAGGCGGTTTGCAATTACTCTTTCGAAGAGCTTGCCCACCTCGTCGAGCAGCACAACGGGCCGGTATGCGGACGAGGACGCCGACCCCTTTTATTTTATTTTTATTTTTTCGGATGGGAAATCATCAAATAACTCCTCTCCTCCCGCTCTGGGCTGAGCAGGAGGGAGTTTCAGACTTTTACTGACCAAAACCCACCCATGTTCCTTTATCGCCCTTTGTGTTCCACGGTATCTCTTTCGAACAGTCCCGCTTGCCAGCTAGCTAGCAGCTTAGCTTTTGCCAGTTGATGGACGATTCGATGGTCGAAAGTTATCTCACGACAAGGTATTAAATACAGCTTAGGACAGTCGGGAATAAATATCTTCATAGTTTGCCACCAATGAAAGAATTTTCGGAATCAGATGTGAACGGATATAGTAGGTTTGGTCCCGATAGATAGCACCGTGTGAAGCTGGGTGAGTATTTGTATAATCTACTACTAATACTAGCTTCCCCCACAAGCTAGTATTAGTAGTAGATTAGACAAATACTCATATTTATTTTTTTTTCTTTTATCGGTGCTGCCGTTACTACAGATCATCCTTTGGAGCCTCTTAATACAGTGTCACAAGATACAACGACTAACAAACCTAGTGGAAGTGATGATAGTGAGTATACCTACTTATCATATCCTTAGTTAGTAGTTCAGACTTGTTGGTGTCATGGTCGCAAGCGCGCTGAACGTGGGGTTCTGGATTCGATTGCCGGATCGGTGACATAGTTATTCAGCATTTCCATTTGGAATTTGTCAGCCCGAAGTTTTGAAGCTGGCAGGACAGGGGGGTTGGACGTTCTACCCTCCCCCACAAATTTTGATCAACCAATGAGCATGCGTCGTGGTCACATATGTCGCGCCGAGAGGAGGGTGCACTTGCACCGCCCTGGCTTTTATATTTAAAGAGAAACCAATCTACCTGAGGTGACATGTATCAGTAAAAGTATTTACAAATGTTTTATGTTATTTTCAGAAAGTAATGAAAACCAGACGGGGATATACGTGATATCATCCGTGATAGGGATGTGTGTTATCATATTGACAATTTATCTAAGTGTCAATAAATATTGTCGTCGGAATTCGCGCCCAGTGGAAACAATGGAATTGAATACTTACGTAAGTCGGATCACATTATGCCAGTCCAGTGATCTAATCCAGCGCAGGCCATGCAAATGGAATAGTCTTAACCACCACTGGATCCTGGCCAGTAACTGGGGTCGCCTTCATCTTTTCAATCCAGTGCGTCAATTCCAGTGGAACTGGAATTGTGTAGACGTAACTGGAATATAATATATATTTTATATGTGACGACCATGTTCATACTGGTATTTTTTTTCAGGCCACCGTTAATGAAGTTGTATATGCAGCTCTCAGCTTGGCGCCAGGAACCAGTCTACCACCGAGACGTGAAGAATCGCCATATGCTCAAATAGTTGGGGTGATGAGACCTGTTGATGGAAATGTCAAAAAGAAATAGACACTACACATACACTTGACTTGATTTGATTTATGCTACGGCGTAGCTCAGACTACGCTACAGCGTAGCTCTGACTGCTACGGCGTAGCGCAATTGAATTAGACATCGGTATGGTCGCTAATCGCTAAGTCAGACAGTACTGTATTTTTAAATTGTTGATTTAATCTTTGTCTCTGGACGCTCTTAATGTGCACGTCTTTCTACATCGTTCTCACATATATGTATAATCTCAACATGAATGATGTAACCAAGATTTTGTAACAATATTTTGATTTAAAAGAGTGTCCATGGAGTTTCTTGCCCATTCTTCTCCATAGATGTTTGATATGATTATTTATAAGCTATTATAATATGACATATGTGGCAACACTGCAGATTAGAGTCAGTGGACTTTTGTAAAAGGATATGAGATCCCATTAAACATTTTAAACGTAACTCGTAAGTGTTATTAGTTAACTACTCCCTTGAACCATATCTTGAACAGAACATGGTGTCAGGTTAAAACTTAAACTGATTAAATAAACCTTAGTGGAAGTGAAAGTCATTAACAAAATGGAGGGAATAAAGCCGCCAACAGGGTTGGTTTTAACGGGCGATGGGGCAAACTGGCACAGATTTAAACAGCAATTCCAGCTGTATCTGGAAGCAGTAGGACTATCAGGCACCAAGGAAGAAAGAAAAATTGCTCTATTTCTGAATGTTGCGGGAGAGGACGCAGTAGATGTGTATAATTCACACATGAAACCGAATGAGGATAAAACCTTGGAAAATCTAATAAAACAGTTTGATGCCTATGTGGAGCCGAGGAAAAATATCATCACAAGTAGTTTCAAGTTCTTCAATTTAAAACAGGAAGAGGGTGAGCAAGTTGACAGATTCATCACAAAGTTAAAGGTTCAAGCTAAACAATGCGACTTCAAAGATCAAGAGAACAGGCTTGTGAGAGACATGATCGTCATTGGAATTAGAGATAAGGGAGTGCAGGAGAGATTGTTAAGGGAGGCCGATATTGGACTAGACCAGGTTATCAGCCAATGCCGTGCAGCAGAGGCAGGAAAATCAAGGACTCTTGAAATGTCAATGCCAATAAAGCAGGAAGTAGATGTAATCAAGAAAGTAGATATAGGACAAGGAGTGAGGTCCAAGATGCTTGCCTGTACTTACTGCGGCAAAAGGCACCCAGCAAGAAACTGTCCAGCATTTGGGAAAAAGTGTGCAAATTGTAACAATTATAACCATTTTGCTGCTGTGTGTCGTACTAGGTCAATAAAAAATGAAGCACCTAAGAAGAAAGAAAAAGGAAAGAAGGTAGACTCTGTTCAAAAGACAGAGAGTGACAGTGATTGCTCAGAAGACTTTGTGGTGGATTCAGTAAGTAACTTTAGTGGAAATCTTCAATGGAATGAAATTGTAAACATCAATGGAACTAACATTAGATTCAAATTAGACTCAGGGGCTGACTGTAATACTTTGTCATTGAAGCTATATGATAAAGTTAAAGATAATACAAATTGTTTGTTAAGTAATTCAACTGTGTTGGTAGCTTATAATAATAAAGAGATTAAAACTGTAGGCACTGTTAAATTAAACTGTATGGTCAAAGGCAAACAGGCAAAATTAAAATTTTGCGTAGTTGATTTACCAATTCAGCCAGTGATAGGATTGCCAACTTGTGTAGAATTAAATTTGTTGAAAAGATTGGATGCTATTGTAACTAGCAATAAAGAAAATTTTGTGAAAGCAAACATAGAGGTATTTTCAGGCCTAGGAAATATAGGGTCATATAGTATAAAATTAAAGGAATCAGTGCTACCTGTTGTGAAACCTATTAGGAGAGTTCCACAGGCAATTAAAGATAGGTTAAAAAATACTTTAGAAAGCTATGAAAGTAGAGGTATTATAGAAAAGGTAGAGGGACCGACAGCATGGTGTAATAATCTTGTAATAGTCGAGAAGCCAAATAAGTCCCTTCGACTGTGCTTAGACCCAAAAGAGTTAAACAAATGCATCCTTAGAGAGAATTATCAGATACCATCTCCTGAAGAAATTTATAATTCTCTTGCAGGTAAGCAGATCTTCACAGTATTAGACATGAAAGATGGTTTTTTTCAAGTTATGTTGGATGATAAAGATAAACTGTGCACATTTGGAACACCTTTTGGTAGGTATTGCTTCAGGAGAATGCCATTTGGTATTTCTTCAGCACCTGAGGTAATGCAAAGAATAAATACTGCTATTTTTAGTGATATACAGGGAGTCTATATATATTTCGATGATCTAATTGTGGCCGGGGACAGTTTGGTAGAACATGACAAAATTTTGAGTCAAGTAATAGACAGAGCAATAAAACACAATGTAAAATTTAATGAAAATAAGATACAATATAGATGTGAGACTGTAAAATATGTTGGATTAATGTTGTCAAAATCCGGTATAAAACCAGATCCTGAACATGTGAAAGCTATAGAGGAGTTAAAGCAACCCAGAAGTGTAAAGGAATTGCAAAAATTTTTAGGCATGTGCAACTATTTAAGTAAATTTATACCACAATATTCAAAAACTACTGAACCTCTTAGAGAACTATTGAAAAAAGAAGTTGTATGGGACTGGGGCACAGCTCAAGTTAAAGCCTTTGAGGAAATAAAAACGAGAATTAGTTCAGCTCCCACCTTATCAGTCTTAAAAAAAAATGGGAACATAGTATTACAAACTGACAGTTCTAAAAGTGGCATGGGAGCATGCTTGTTACAAGAAGGAAAGCCATTGTCTTTCTATTCAAGATGTTATACTGAGTGTCAACAGAGATGGGCTCCCATAGAGAAAGAGTTGTTTGCTATCTGTTGTGCTATGGATAAGTATCATCAGTTTATTTATGGGCGTCATATTATTGTAGAAAGTGATCACAAACCTCTGGTAGCAATAATGAGTAAGGACATTAATAAAATTTCTGCTCGATTGCAACGCATGGTTCTCAAATTGTTAAAATATAATTTTGAAATAAGGTATGTACCTGGTTCAAAAATGTATATAGCAGATTATTTGTCAAGGCATTATAACACAAATAATGCTAGGTTAGATCCAGTGCTAAGAGAGTTAGTACATAGTATAAATTCAGAAGTTGTTTATGGGTTAGAAACTGATTTGCAAGTTTCAAATAATAAGTTACTGGAGTTAAAACAGGAGACAGCAAAAGATGCTAATCTTCAACAAATAATGTTGTGGTATAATTCAGAGTGGCCAAAAAATGATAAAAACATACAAGGTATTGAGCTGAAAAAGTTGTACAAATTAAAAGATTATTTAGTAGTGAAAGACCAACTCATATTTTATGAAAATAAAATACTTATTCCTAAGCATATAAGAAAAGAGATGATTTCAATAGTTCATGCAGGGCATGCTGGAATTGTAAAATGTAAAAAACGTGCCAGAAAGGTGTTATATTGGCCAGGAATGTCAAGAGACATAGAAGAGTTTGTGTCAAAATGTAAAGCTTGTGAAAAGTACAGGCCATCAAATCCTAGACAACCCTTATTGTCTCATGAAATACCTGACCTGCCTTTTAATAAAGTTGGTATGGATGTTGCCCATTTTGCTGGAAGAGACTATTTAGTTCTGGTGGACTATTATTCAAAGTGGATAGAAGTGAAGTATATAAGGAACAAAACAGCTGGATATATAATTAAAAAATTACTGTCCATTTTTTGTACTCATGGTGTTCCCAGGTATATAGTGAGTGACAATATGCCCTTTGGTAGTTTTGAATTCGTACAGTTTTCTCGAAAATTCGATATTGAGTTGATAAAGTCCAGCCCCCGATATCCTCAATCAAATGGGTTATCAGAAAAAGCAGTGGGTATAGTCAAGGGCATGTTAAAAAAATGTTTAGAAGATCATTCTGATTTTGAAATTGCCTTGTTGCATTACAGAACAACCCCAGTAGCAGGGTTGGAGTATAGTCCATCTGAATTGTTGATGAGTAGGTTGTTAAGAACTAATTTACCTTTTACACAAGAATTATTAAAACCTAAAGTACCACTAAATGTTAGAGAGCAATTGATGTTAACAAAAGAAAAATCTATGGCCATATATAATAAAACTGCAAAGGATAAGAAATCTTTTACTTTGGGGGATAATGTAATAATACAAAATGCACCAAATAAAGAATGGTGTCCAGGAAAAGTTATTGGTGAAGCTGATGGTCCTAGATCGTTCATTGTAAAAAATGAAAAAGGTAATTTGGTTAGGAGAAATGAAAGACATATTAGACCAAGTAAAACTAAGTTTATTGTAAGACATGATAGTGTACCTGATGAGTTGCTTGAAAGTCAATTGGAGGATATCAGGCAAGGACATCAAAATATTGAGTTGCATAGTACTAATGATAATGTAACAGATACCAATCACACAGAAGTTATTCCTGAGAGGAGAAAGAGATCAGGTAGGGTCACTAAAATGCCATTGTATTTAAGAGAGTATGAGTTAAGTTAAATGCTTGATTATGTAAACTGTTTAGCTTTACGGGGGATGTTTGATATGATTATTTATAAGCTATTATAATATGACATATGTGGCAACACTGCAGATTAGAGTCAGTGGACTTTTGTAAAAGGATATGAGATCCCATTAAACATTTTAAACGTAACTCGTAAGTGTTATTAGTTAACTACTCCCTTGAACCATATCTTGAACAGAACAATAGAGATCTACGCTTTGGAATGTGCAACTACAGTACTTTCTCAAGTTATTATACCTTGTGACTGTGACTGTAGTTCCGCTTTTTGTTTTTTTTGACATTCAAAAGTGCCTGTAATGGCCTTATTGAAATGAATGCTTTGAGTTTGAGTTTTACTTAGCAGTTGCGCTGTGTACAATACTAACAGACAGCCGCACCCTATCAGACTGGAAGGCGAACAGTAAGGATTCAATTCACACGGCACTGCCCATCCTTTGGTAATAAATGAAACTAGAAAAAATGGTATTTCAATTTATTTTTACCCTATAAATAACCAGTCTGTAATGTTCCCATTGCTGGACCCGCACAGTACACACAAAACCATCTACTCATGGAAACCTATTATAAGATTATTGCTTTGAATTGCTTTTAAGGGTTTTGTTCCCGAAGGGTAACCAACGGGACCCCATTACTAAGCCTCCGCTGTCCGTCTGTCTGTCCGTCAGCGGGCTGTATCTCATGATCCGTAATAGGTAGGCAGTTCTAATTTTCACAGAATGTGTATTTCTGTTGCCGCTATAACAAAAAATAATAAATGAAAGGTACTGCCCTACTGCGATGGTACAGAAACACTCATGCGCAAAACCGACACGCTCTTGGCGGGTTTTATTTATCCAACAGATGCGTCCAACATTTGCTCTAATCGAATCTGCATGCAACGATATCATTTATTTATTTTTATTTAATTACAACGGCTGTTAAACCAATTATAGTAACTAAAAAAGAACTAAAAGAGTTATACATACAATTAAAATAAACAAAATAACAAAGTAATGGTTCACACTTTCATAAATTCCTTTCACAATACTTCTGACATGCCAATAAAATCTTCGTCCATCCATCCGCAAACAGGGGCCTTAGTCTGCTATTGCAATAGTGTCAGAATGGTCTATAATTGATTTAATAAGGCCCCTAGCCCACGGCGTATTGAAACGCGTTCGAAACTCGTTTGACGTGCGTACAAAGGGTAATTCGTCTGACACTATTGCAATAGCAGACTAAGGCCCCTGATCGTCTGTTGGATTATAATCCAAAAGATGCGGGCCTGAGGACGGTTAGTAATGGGCTAGCTCGCCATCCGTCCGCAAACGGGAAGGGGTCCGAAAGGACCGATGCCTGCCAGGGTTGCGGGACTGTTCGAAAGAGATACCGCGGCCCTGGAACACAAAGGGCAAAAGAAGGAACGTTGATGGGTTTTAGTCAGTACAAGTCTGACACTCCCTTCCGCTCCGCCCAGAGCGGGAGGTCATTTGATAATATACGATCCGAAAAAAAAAATGCAATGATATCATCATGTGGTGTGTGAGTGGTTTTCTGGTGTCTCCACTGCGCTTGCGACTTCTCTTCGGACTTATGGAGTTGCTATGTCAGCAGTGGAGTACACACAAACGAGATTTATATTATGAATTTCTGAGTTAGGTAGCAAGCAGCTGCATCTCGATGAAGGCTAGACAAAAATAATGAAACAAAAGTTTTATTTAAACAATTATATTTAAACTTAAACAACGTTAAACTCCTCTTTTTCCATAATTTCAGGTAGATCTCTATCAGTTTCTTGATCGAAGTAATCTTCTGGTATCACATAGTTTTCCGGCGGCCGCATGGGGCCGTACATCTTCTTGATTTCTTTATCTTCTGTTTCCCTCTGCACATCTTCTTGAGTCATCTCTGCTTCTCTGCTCAGTGCTTCCGAACTGGATTCTTTCTTTGTGTTGGTGGATTCTGAATCATCATCTGAATCTACCTCTTCGACAAATTCTGATTCTTCTTGTTTGATTTCTTTCCGTATTTTTGTTTTTTTTTCTGTGTCTTCTTTTAGTCTTATTCTGAAACAGAAGTATATTATGTGTATGGTTTTGTTTTATGTCTTGACTGTATAGGAATAGGGGTCACTGTATCCAACATTATAAACGTTTTCTTTGAAGGCTAACCAGGCGCTTTAGGCTGGGACCGCCTAAGACTTTGGGGGGGGGCTTTGGTCACACAGGCCGTAGCCAGGAATTTGGTTGGGATGGGTTACCCCGACAATAAAAAAGGGAGATGGGGGAATAGTTAAACTACAGAAGCAACTTTCGAAAAAACGAAATTATAGCAGCCATCTCTGGATTTACAAAAAACAAAACGGTCATGGGTGCCCACAGGGTATTTCCGCGGAGGTGCACCTTCAGCTTTCCGAAAAGAGCTTGTACGTGGAGTACGAGTTCTTTTTCGTCGACTTATACCATATTATTCTGTGCTTATACAGAAAAACCTATCAATTGAGAAAAGCTGGTAAATTTTAGCACCCAGATCGAATTTGATAGGCTTTCAGAAATTTTGTCAGTTTATAAAGAAAAACAGATTGCCAGAGCGAGCAAAGCGAGCTCGAAAATTTTAGCTCTACCATCATAGGTTAGATCTTCTTTTCGACAATTCATACGAAATTCATGTAGGTAGACGCGAGAGCTAGCGAAGCGAGCTGAAAAATTTTTGCACCCTTCCTCGGATAAACTAAGTTCATTCACACAGGAACGAGAATAAGAGGAACTAAGGGAGAATTGCAAAAATACACGATGTAATAGCGAGTGAAGCGAGCTGGAAAATGTTAGCACCACTCCTTTTGTTAATTTATACAGAAATGAGGATAGTAGTGACTCTGTCAATTTTTGTATTGAATAAGTATATGATGTATTCGCGAACGAAGCGATCGAGAAACATTTTGGCATCCCGCCTCGGATACGTTGATTTTTTATAGTTTTCGGAGATTTCGGGAGGGTTGAACCCTAACCCCCCCCCCTGCCTACGGTCCTGCCCCTAAGATAGTTAGATTTTACAATGGTTTTACGATTTGTTAGTTTCAAGATGAAGGGAACGCAGTAGCGAGCGAAGCGAGCCGGACGTCTATTTATTTAATTTAAATCATCATTGATTTAAATTAAATAAATAGACGCCTAATTATGGACTAGAACAAAAAAGAATCGCAATGACGGGGAGAACAAATGCCTTTTGGCTTCGTTAAGGGTCTTGTTACACCCTTTAGACTTGCCATCCACAAGGAGCTTTGACCGGCCTTCCTGATTGAGGGCGACGTAGGTATGCATCCTCACCTCTTCCCATAGACGACGGAGTTGGCCTGCTTGATGTGAAGCTTGTCGCCCTTCTTGATCAGTGGCGGCAGGTGCGCCGGCCGCGCCAGCTCGGCCAGGCGCTGCGTCTTCGACAGCTCCGTCTTCAGCTTCTGAATGCCCATCTGTTGAACAACATATTATTATAACATAATGGTCGATAGGGCCGAAAATTTCTGGAGTGACGACCGCGAACTGGAAGACGTTGCGTTGGAAGGCCTCCCACTAGGTGGACCGATGACCTGGTGAAGGTTGCGGGGATCCGCTGGATGCAAGACGCACGGGGCCGGGCAATGTGGCGACACTTGGAGGCGACCTATGTCCAGCAGTGGACGTTTTTCGGCTAATATGATGATGGTGATGTCGTCTGATTGCCCCGAAGTGTTAGGCAGAGATGTACTTTTAATTTAATTTTCTGAGGGAAATAATACCAGGTGTAATATAAGACAGGGGAGTCACAATCAGTACATGGAAGGGGGCACCGTTACCGATGACCGATCCGAACCTCCTCTGTGCAATGCCTGTCAGGGTGCGGATTTATACAGGATGTAAGGGACAGCCCTCCACAGACTAATGAGGTGACTTCAGTATAACATACTAAGATGAGCGGTACAAGAAATTATTTCAGGAATGTTATGGGCATCCAATAAATTTGATTTTTACCATTGCCACTCGAAAAAGGGCATTTTATACATCGATAACAATGAATCAAACGCTCTTATAATCACTGAGTGAATAAAAAACATTTTGAATTTGGAACAAGCACGAACGCCGACAAGAATATAACACTGGATGACGAAAATTGTTTTTCACTTCTCATGCTCTAAAAGTTCGTCTTTATGTCGTGCGTAGGCGAAATAAAGTCGCTTTTTATATTTCACAATTTTTTTTTGAATGTTTATATTTAATCCTTTGTTCTCTTAAATAGATTACCGATATAATAAAATTTGATAAATCTGCTTAGACTTATTCCAACTTCATTGGGGTCGGCTTCCAGTCTAATCGGATGCAGTTGAATATCAGTATCTTACTTGGAGTGACTGCCTATCTGACCCAGAACACAACCCAGTTAGTACTGGGTGGATAATACGGTATCCCTTGGTAAAACTGGTTTTCAGACTTTTCGGCCACTGAATTCCTGTAACGACTATCAAAGAACTACAAATGACAGCCGGCCAACGGCTTTACGTTCCGAGGCATGGAGGAAACTTGGTATGTAATGAATTAGTGGTCACCCGTCCACAGACCGACCTTGGTAAACCCGGCTTAACCTTGAAGATCGACCCACGAGAAATATAAATACTATACTTCTATTTATTTTCTCGCAGTCAATGGTAAAAAGTAGAGTACATAACTCGTGAAAAAAATGACATCTCGGTTCTTGTATCCTTCGCTCCGCTCAGAATTCTACTCTACAATCCTTTGCTACGCTCTGGATTCTACTTCCAATCCTTCGCTGCTCTCGGGATCCAACTTAGTCCCTCGAATTAAATTCCTTTTTTTTCACTTGTTGTATAATCTACTATTGTTTTAGTTCCTCATACGCAAGGTATCGATACCGTGGCAAAACGCACGTAGCGGACAGCAAGCGCGACGACGAGATCGATGAACTCTGTAGCTAGGCAGGAAGTGAACAACCGATTTCACGCGTCGTTCGTAAGAGTAATTTCAACATCCATTGTTGGATCTTTGATTTTAGCCGTATTATTTACATAAATGGAGTGCTGCGTACAGGGAATTTAATTTTACATTGAAATAAAGGATTAGTAACTGAAAAGGCGATTAAAAATATGAAAATATGGTGGAATATGATTCTAATTAGGGAACTGAATGCACCCTGTCAGAGTGCTTAATACTGATGATCTAACATAAAAATCACCTGTATAACCTTTACTGAGATTTACCGCCACAAAAACTAGACTAACAAATCATACTGTTGAATAACACAGTAAGTGAATTTGGAGTGTGGCAATAGAGACAAAAATTGAAATGAGATTCGCCTAGCCTTAGTCGGATTTGCTTCCAGTCTAACCGGATGCAGCTGAATACCAGTATCTTACATGGAGCGACTGCTTATCTAACCTCTAGAAACCAGCTACTGGGTGACACATACCCCTTAGTAAAATTGGTTGACTAAATATACGGGCTCATAGAACTTCATTCCAAGTGAAAAATATTTATAGTTGTTACCTTCGTCTTTGAGATTTCGGCCTTCTGCGCCATGCTATGTCCCTGCTTGCTCAGGCTGCTCATGTACTGGTCCAGCTCGTCCACATCCTCGCTGCCCTGCTGACTCTTGGCTGCGCTAGATCGCAGCTTCTCCAGCGTTTGTTCTTCAGACGAGATCTTGTTCTCGATTTCTGTTATTTCTTTTAACTGTAACGTAAAAGATAAATTATATTTAGAACACCAGCTAATTGCGAGTCAAACTGTTGGATAGTCGAACTTATAATTCCAACATCGCTTTCGCACAACAATAGGGTATATGCAAGAAATACAAAACATTTTTTATTTCTTAAAAATGCCTTGCATTGGCCCATAAAAACATTGTGGTACACTTGTTTAATTCTCTAATACAACACTTATTTTATAATTTAATATTTCATACAGCGTGTTTTTGGTGAAACGGAACGCAAACACAAAACGCATCGATTCCGGTAGTGACGTCAAATGCTATGTATCAAAGAAACACTTTTAGTTGAAAAGTACTTAAAGTTTCACTAAGATTTTACTATAATATTGTTATTGCAATTTTTGCTTTATTATAGCACTTAAAATATAGTAAAACTATTTATTAAGGGCAAAAAATTTAATTTAAAGAAGGCAGATAAAGGGAAGTGACATCAAATGCTATGACTTGAATGGCCGCGACAGTCATGGACGTTTGAACTGTCGTAGAAAATTGTAGGAGTTTAATATTTTTTTTGTGCGACAAGCAGTAGTTGAAATTAACTTTTAATTATTTTCTTGAGTTGATAGTACTACATTTTATTCATTCAAGTGAAAAAAGAATTACATGCATATTCCCTATTGGTCTCGCCATGTGGAGCAGGGCGGGTCGCTCGCTCTAGTAAAGAGTAGATAATAAGTAGACAATGGGGGCTATCGCGTGTGAATTCACCGCTAGAGGCGCTAGTGTAGCGCGAGGTTTCCAAAAAAATGTCAGATGTCATAGGAAGTTCACGAGTTGCGTGCTTTTTTATCACGTTTTTTTTACTAATAATCACAATTGTGGTCTAGATTGAGCCATTCCTGATTATTTGATTATTTAATACTTGAAGATTTTAAGTAGCAACTTCGGTTCTTATTTGTTAGTACTTGGAGGTAAAATGATTTTTAAATGTTTCATGCTTGCTAATTTTAGAGAGAATATTGTAAATAAATGATCTGAAGTTTATACTATGTTGTTATACGTATTAAAAGAAAACTTTTTATGATGATTATGGTACTTTAAAGTGTAAAACAGAATTATTGACATGACCATAAGCGACAGTGGCGCCATCTGGTGAGCTCAAAAACGATAGCCCTCATTAGACCTAGTGTATGAGGTGCAAGTGGCACTTAACCTGGCTAGGACCGTAGGGAGGCACATATCGAGAAAATTACTGTTTTTAGAGTTCCGTACCTCAATCGGCAAAACGAAACCCTTATAGGATCACTTTGTTGTCACCTTTTTCTCAGGAATGTGTGGCGATAACAAGCTGAAATTAATGCCAAATACTCAGGTCTGATATCCCTTGGAGCAATGTCACCGCGATCAAAAGATATGACTGTTTATGTCGCATATACATAATGCGATTTCACAAGGGAATCAAAACCTATAGGGTACTTCCCTTGCCTAGAATCATGAAATTTGGCAAAAAGCAAGGCCTTACAGCACAAATAAAGGAAAAATCCAAAAAATAAAAATGTTGAATAAAAATACATAGTTAACGCAAATAAAGTTTTTTTTCAGATAATGGTACGGGAACCATTATCTGAATTGTGTGGTAATCGGTTATCGTGGTATGGACATGTGATGCGGAGGAATGAGGAGAATGTATTGAGGAAAATGTTGAGTATGCATGTAGATGGCTATAAGAGTAGAGGGAGACCAAAGAAACGATGGATGGACTGTGTGAAGGATGATATGGCTAGAAAGGAGGTGTCTGATGAGATGACGAGTAATAGAGAAGTGTGGAAGAAGAAGACATGCTGCGCCGGCCACAAATAAGTTGGGATAAGGGCAGGAGAATGATGATGATGGTACTGGGAACCTTCGAATCGACACAGATATATCGTCTATTTTTTTTAGAATCGACACAGATATATCGTCTATTTTTTTTAGAATCGACACAGATACAACGTATTTTTTTTAGAATCGTCACAGATATATCGTCTATTTTTTTTTAGAATCGACACAGATATATCGTCTTTTTTTTTTAGAATCGACACAGATATATCGTCTATTTTTTTTTAGAATCGACACAGATATATCGTCTATTTTTTTTAGAATCGACACAGATATGTCGTCCATTTTTTTTTTTATAATCGACTCAGATATATCGTCTATTTTTTTTTTAGAATCGACACAGATATATCGCCTATTTTTTTTAGAATCGACACATATATCGTCTATTTTTTTTTAGAATCGACACAGATATATCGTCTATTTTTTTTTTAGAATCGACACATATATCGTCTATTTTTTTTAGAATCGACACAGATATATCGTCTATTTTTTTTTAGAATCGACACATATATCGTCTATTTATTTCAGACACGATGAAAACTTAGTAATATTGCCCCTGTTACACCTTTTACAGACGGAACCCTAGAATTTTTTTTCTCAATAAATTCGACTTACCAGGTCGTCATAAGTCCTAGGCTTGTCGTGCTCCCTCTCGGCGGCTCCGAGCTTCTGCATGCGCAACTTCCGCTTCCGCTCGACGCTGCCGGTGCGGTCCAGGAACGTGTCGTCGTCGGAGTCGTAGAAGTCGTCCGCCGACCAGTCGCGCTCTTTCCGTCGACGGGATTCTGGGGGTGAAACGTAGTCATGGTAATATCAGATCGATTTGTGAAGCAGCCGGTCCGGGGAAATTCTACCATACTAACACCGTTGCTATATCTACCGCCAAGTAGCGATGTGTGATGGCAATGCAAGTTAGATGTCTCTTCGATTATAAAATAGCTTTATCCCGCGGTTGCGCTCGCGTTGAATTATATCTAAACCATTCGGCCTTTCCAGCGCTACATGTATGCGCTTTAACTTTCGCATTCACAATAGACGTGTGATGTGAAGGTCTGTATGTGTGGATATTTTTGATAATCAATCATGCCTCAACGGCTAAACGGTTTTGGATGAAATATGGTACATGGATAGACCATGACATGAATTAGGAAATAGAATATGTTATTTTTGGAAACGATGCGGCTGATGAATTCGCCAGAAAGGGATCCAGCGCAAAAGCCTTCGGACCCGAACCCATTGTACCCAAGGCGCTGGTTAAAGGAACACAGTAAACACAAGCGGTGAAATGGTGGACCTCGACACCACGACGACATAGCTTCCTTGGATTGCCGCTATATATTGAATATATATTGAAGCTATGCCATCCCTGGACACGAAGCTAACCAAGCGCCTTCTGCGCCTGGACAGAGATAGCCTGCCACTGGTGGCGGGGACTATCACTGGACACTGCTTACTGAACAGACACTTCCACACCCTAGGTATCACTGACAGACCCCTGTGCAGAGCGTGCATGGAGGCAGAGGAAACGGTAGCGCATGTACTCCTCGAGAGCACCGGCGTCACCCAGATCCGCGAGGAGACTCTTGGAGCACCGAGATCTCTTGCGGATGTCCTGAGAAGACCGGGAAGTTGGATCTGCTTCTGAAGGGCGGTGGGCTGGTTGGAGTAACGGCCATCATGGCTCACGTACAATGGTCCACTTTAGGGACAAAGAGCGGAAACCAAACCCTTAACATAGAAGACAGAACCCCGGTAATTTCAATAACGATACGACGTGAATTTTAAATCGCGAGTTTCTATGGATACAAATCAAGATAAAATATACAGCAAATATCGCAAATTTTTATCCCTCTAGAGCTTAGCCTAAAACTCGGCTTTAGGTCAACAGTATCCAGTAGATCCTCACCATGCTTGGACTGGCGCAGCAGCCCCGCGCGGTCCAGCACCCGGCAGGCCTCCAGCGCGCACGCGACCACGGCCTCCTTCTTCTTCCCCCTGTGGATGACCTCGGCGACCACCGGGTTGCCTCGCGCGTCGTCTATCGGTAGCTCCACCCTGGGTAGGACAGTGTGGTTCATATTCTAGTCTACAGTATGTGTTCAAACACACATCAATGATGATGATGATAATTAATGAATGACCCTCAATAGCGGGCATTTTTTTTTTTGTTTTCGGATGGGAAATCATCAAATAACTCCTCCCGCTCTGGGCTGGGCAGGAGGGAGTGTCAGACTTGTACTGACTAAAACCCATCCATGTTCCTTCCTTTGCCCTTTGTGTTCCAGGGCCGCGGTATCTCTTTCAAACAGTCCCGCAATCCTGGGATAGCGGGCATCAATACAAGTTTTGTATGAGACAAAACGTTCTAAAACGTCACGCGTCTGACATATTTTAAAAATGAGATAGAATCGTGGAAATAGGGAATATGCATGTAATTTTTTTTTCACTTAAATCAATAATATGCAGTACTATCAACCCAAGAAAATAATTAAAAGTTAATTTCAACTACTGCTTGTCGCACAAAAAAAATATTAAACTCCTACAATTTTACTACGACAGTTCAAACGTCCATGACTGTCGCGGCCATTCATATCATAGCATTTGATGTCACTTACCTCTATCTGCCTTGTTTAAATCTAATTTGTTGCCCTTAGTAGAATAGTTTTACTATAATGTAAGTGCTTTATTTAACCAAAAATAGCAATAACAATATTATAGTAAAATCTTAGTGAAACTTTAAGTACTTTTCAACTAAAAGTGTTTCTTTGACATATATCATTTGACGTCACTACCGGAATCGATGCGTTTTGTGTTTGCGTTCCATTTCACCAAAAACACGCTATCTATAGTATTAAATTCTAAAATACGTGTGTTTAGTGAACCACAATGTTTTTATGGTCCATTAAAAGGCATTTTTAAGAAATAAAAAACGTTTTGTATATCTTGCTTAAACCCTATTAGGTAGGCTAGGCTTCATAGAATAGAATAGAATGTCTCTTTATTCGGGTATCTATGACAACACGAAAGAGAGAGTGAGAGGAGAATGAGTGGGGGTGAGTGTAGGGGGAGTGTTTTTTCATAGAAAAATATTCCAACTCCTTTGAAATGACAATTATGGAGCGTCAGTACGGGAAAGTCCCGATTTATTTCAATAAATTGTTATTTTTTTTATAACATTAACATCAAGCCAGAATTTCTCCGAAGGGTTAGGTAGAGCTGTTCCTTCTTACGTATGTACCGGCGAAATAGCCAGTTATTTTTAAGTTCTATACAGCGTGTAACAGAAAGGGTATAATCATATGGAATACTGTGGTACGGACCATCAAACTGAACAACTTTCTCTATGGGACCACCATCGAAATCGTAAAAAAATAATCAGCTGTCCCATACATTTGGGTCGAGTAGGTATTGAAATTTTGTATAGGACAGCTGATTATTTTTTTTACGTTTTCGATGGTGGTCCCATAGAGAAAGTTGTTCAGTTTGATGGTCCGTACCACAGTATTCCATATGATTATACCCTTTCTGTTACACTCTGTATAATAGGGGCGAGCCTATTGTTATCAGCTGAGCACAAATACTCCGGGTTATGAAATGGAGGCCCAGCAGTGGGATATTAATAGTAATATAAGAAAGAAAGATGATGCTTGATTCAGTGCGCGGTACTCCTGGACACGGCTCGTATTGTTAGGAGGTTCCTCTCTCTGGAGCCCTGACTGCCGGTAAGTTTTACCCTGTTCCCGATACCGGTGGGCAACAATTTTTTATATTTTTAAATGTTTTTATAAGAAATATTTAAAAATGTAAATAATTTGTATAAAAGTTAAATAAAGGAAGTAATATATGTGTATAATAATAACTCTGTGGGAATGGATGGATGGATGTTTGTTAGTTAATTTTTTTGCCGCAAAAACTACTGAACGGATTTTGACTAAACATTACAATAATAAATATAGTTTATACATCAGATTGCGTAAAAAATGATTTAACGCGGGCGAATCCGCGGGCGGAATGTAGTTACCTGCACATGAATTGCCCCACGCCTCTCTCGTCGCAGTTGTAGGTGAGCTCGTGCCCCTCGCGCTCGAAGTAGCCGCGCAGCGTCTTCTTCGGGTCCTCGAGGTACAGCTCCTCGTTGGCCGTCACGGCGTACGGGTTCTCCGCAAGGTCTGCCTCCTCCTCGGCATCCTCGCCTGGTGAACATCGAAGGATAATGAGATACAGAACCTTTACAGAAAACCGAACCAACAACAGAACTGTTTTGGAGATAATTGCGACCATTCGTTTACACAAACAATCTCTCACCGTGGGGCTAACCGAGTAAGTAAGTTGCGAGTCGCGTAATTCGGTTTAATATATCAAATCAAATTAACCAAATCATTTATTTCTTTGCAACATAAAGGGTGTAACAAGACCCTTAACGAAGCCAAAAGGTACTTATTCTCCCCGTCATTGCAATCATTTTTTTGTTCTAGACCATACCTTACCCTTTACCTTACCTTCTAGTTACGGAGATATTGGGGGTCAAAGTTCCAACTTATTCACAAGTTTTTTTTAAATACATGTTTTTAAGGTAAGATTTTTACTGTAACCACCTGCACGACCCCCGTACTATTCAATCTATCTATCAGCACAATGTTTTGAGTGCGTTACATTGAGTCCTACCGTAAAACGTGATTTTTCATCCCAAAAAAAAAGTCGTTTCCCAGCAATAATTTTTGCGCAAAATTACTTGGTTTGATGTACATAATGCCGATTGACGGCTTCGTGAAGGGTCTTGTTACCCCCTGTAGGTAAAAAGATACATAGATGTTTCATATTTATAACCAAGTTCTCCACATTTTACCGTCCAATGGGCATGCAAATAGTGTACATACAGTTTCAGTTTAACCTAATTAAAATCATAATATAAAAAAAAAATATTTATAAAAGTCTGGACTCATTTTACGTCGACCGAACAAGGCGTAAATTTCACGAAATTTCATAAAAAGGCGACTCACCACTAATAAAACAACTCTGGTTGGCGTAACCAGAGTCGTCCTAAGAGCGGTTTCAGACTAGCGTATTTTGTACCGCGTATAAGCTCGTACCGATTGACGCGTGTACACACTTAAAAAAATCGAACGTAACAGCATGTTCGAGTAGGGTGAGCGCGTGGAGGCTAAGCGAGTCAACGCTCGTACGAGTCACACGTGAAACAAACGGCGCGCGTAGACGCGCTTCCAAAAATGATCTTACTGTACGCGCCGAAATTACGCTAATCTGAAACGGCCCTTTTTTTTTTTTTTCGTATGGGAAATCATCAAGTAGCCCCTCTCGCTCCGCCCTAAACGCACAAATACGTTTTCTGTTCCGTCGTAAGTAAAATAGAAATAAAAAGTCTACTTTTTCCGTCAGTTGCAAAAAGAAAAAAAGTATGTAAGGAATTAATGGCATTCAGTAGTTTCTGGAAATCGAGCCATATTATAAGTGTACTGTACTACAGTGGCGAAGGTTCCATATAACTCGATTCCTACCGGCTTCCTTTTGAAAAATGGCACAGCCAGTATTTTATAGACAAATAATAAAATCACATTAAAGATATGTACTCCGGCTTACCTCTTACAAAAATTGACCCTTCGCTACTGCTGTATCAACACGGTACCTTAAGAAAGAAGGCTTGTGTACTCACCCATGCCCCAATCAATGCCCTGCTCCTCTCGTCTCTTCTCTTCCTCCTTTCTATCCCTCTCCCTCCGTTCTATGGCTTCTGTAATCATTCTGTCTCGCTCTAGCTTCATGTCTTGAGACCTTCTCTTGATTTCTGTTACTGACAGCTCTGATTCTCCTTCGCAGTCGAAATCTGGACCCTGTGAACATGGTTTTGTCTTCATCTATACAAATGAATAAAATTGACGACCAGCTTTTTACTTAATGTATATGAATGTATATACGGTACTTATAAAAAAACACAGTTTTTTAAATTTTGTCCGTCTGTTTGTTCCGGCTAATCACCGAAACGGCCGAACCGATTTTGACGGGACTTTTACTGGCAGATAGCTAATGTTATAAAGTCTAATATAGGCTAATTTTATTTTAGAAAAATAATTAGGGTTCGTGCAAAAAAATTAAAACCGTTGAAATTGGTAATAGTATATTACTGCCGCGGTTTATAATGACTACTTTGCTGGTCGCACTGATGATGGCCGACAGCGCAGCGTAGCGCAGCTCCAGGCCGACCCAGCGCGGTCAGCGTGCAGCACTTGATGGACGAGCTGGTCGAGGCCTTTACAGCAAGGACAGCAAGGGCTGCAATGATGGCCAAGCTGAAAGGCCTCGAGCGTAGCTAGGCTAGCTCGAGGCAATCATAGCCTGACCAGCGAAGCAGTCATTGTGGGCCAAGGTTTGTATAGTGCTTTACACAAAAATGCAAGTACCAAGATTTTCCAATGCACAAATTTTTCATATGCTAGCTTAAAATATAAGCTAGCATATCCTTTGAGTTTCGCGGTATCAAATTTTCAAATGTCTGGCGGTGTTAAACACATTGAATCGGAAGAATTTTCGCTTTGAGAGCTCATTTTTAGCAAAAAAAGTCACTAAATAAAAACAAAATTTTCACTGAACCGCGCATTTGTTACTTCTTTGTTTTTTTTTTTTTGAGCAATAGTAGTTGGAACTATACAGCCTAATATGGAATAAAATCTTTTTGTACCTATCTCTATATATACAAACAGCTGTGTTTTAAATATTGCCGGCCGCTCCTTGAAACAGAACGGCAAGGTCGACTTTGCTCAAACAAGGTTGTCAAAATAATGACCACATTACATGCATTTTTGAGTAAATAAAATTATTTCACGCGAACGAAGATCGCATACACTCGCTACAAGCGACTTTGATCAGACATTTCACTTGAATATGAACATTAAAACAACACAAATAAGGTTCAATTGCATATGAAACACCGTTTGAATAAAGTTAGTTTGGTGGATAGATTTCTGCGTTAGAGCCAACACAGACGGGCCAGAGCGCGGTTCGCAAACGAATATCAACCGTGCACTAGTCTAAATAAAGTTAAAATTAAATTAAACTTCTATTTTCTAATTGGTCCAAGAAAACATCTGACAGACTGCCTCATTGGTCTAGTGGCCGCAAGCGCGACTGCTGAGCATGAGCTCCCAGGTTCGATTCCCATGTCCAGCAGTGATATTATGTTAAGGTTGTGACTTAAACATGATTTTAAAATAATTAAACTTAAAATGAACTCACCAACATAACATAAGTCCTCGTACTGTTCCCAAACTTGATCTGATGGCCGACCCTCACCCTGGTGTAATGGCTGGCCTTCAAGTGTTCTTTGTTGAGGAATGTGCCGTGCGTGCTGCCCAAGTCGAACAGGTACCAACCACAGGGAGGCTCCCCTTCTTCTGCGAAGGCCTTGTACTGGAGGACACAGTGGTGCCTGGAAAAGTTGAAAATAATTATATTTAGATTAAGAAGGCCTGTGCATCCCTCATTGACCTAAATTGTGAAGACCTACTCAGTGGGCGTTCCAAAGCATGGAAGCTATATAACATACCACAACAAGTTTATGCCCTAAACTAGTTGGCAGGGGTATACCATAGGTTCCTTTCTAGTTAAATGTAAGTCCCAAGGCATGCCTTTTTTTTTTTTTACTGATTGGAATTCATCAAATAACCCCTCCCGCTCTGGGCTGAGCAGGAGGGAGTGTCAGACTTTTACTGACTAAAACCCATCCATGCTCCTTCCTTTGCCCTTTGTGTTCCAGGGCCGCGGTTTCTCTTTCGAACAGTCCCGAAACCCTGGCAGGCATCGGTCCTTACGGACCCCTTCCTGTTTGCTGACTCTTTGAGGCGCGCGTGGAACACGAACGCGCCGTCGACACGGCCTGTCGTCATAAGACGGACGGACGGCGAGCTAGCCTATAGCTCACCGTCCACAGGCCCGCGCCTACGGTGGCCGACGCCCGGTGCGTCTCCCGCGGCGGCTGAGATGTGAGGCTCTCTCCCTCTCATGTCCCGCCACCTGTGTCTATCTACGTTTGAGTTTTAGTATAAATACACTCTCAATTTTTTTTAAATAAGTTGGGTGTCAGTAAACAAGGTAAATATACCGTTTCTAGTGTTTATCTATCTTATATGCCTGTGGCTTAAGCCACATTCAACCAAACATTTGGCTTCAGTCAAAAAGAGCTGAAATTTTGGGCAACGCCAAAGGTCTCTCAATCACCAATCCTATACAAATAAATAAAATTGAAATCACAGCTTGTTACTGAATGCCTAAGAAAATATATACAGTACTTAAAACAGGTTGACTGGTAGAGAATGCCTAATGGCATTAAGTCCGCCTATGTACCACTATTGTACATGAAGTTTAAATAAATAAATATAAATAAATAAATAAAACAATAACATATTTTTTTCAATTTTCATGTCTGTTTTTGTTCCAGCTAATCTCCAAAACGGCTGGACAAATTTTGACGGAACTTTAAATGGCAGATAGCTTATGTTATAAGGTCTAACTTTGGCAACTTTTATTCCCGAAAAAATAGTTACGGTTACATGCAAAAAAATTAAAACCCTTGAAATCGTTCACAAAATCTGATTCAAAAAAAGAAGTAATATATTTGTGTGAAACGAAGGTTGCGGGCAACCGATAGTTGAGTAAATAAATATTTTAATTGAGCTTAATTCATTAATTGTTATTGTTTTTGACAAATAGCAAGGTAATTTTTGTTTTCTCATTAAGTTTTTTATTCTGTACAGTCAACAAAACTTTTAATACAAAAGTTCAAAAAAAGACAACTGAATTTCTTAGGGTTAGTAAACGTTGTACCGAAGCTGAAGGTTAAAACAAATAAAGCAGAAAATTAATAAAATCTCTTAAACTGCTAGGAAACAGGATTCCTCTCTATTAGAGGAAGTTGCAGTTTTATAGGCTGATTATGCAAGCCTTACCTGGATATAGTTGGATGTGCCATCACTACATCGCAGTTGGCAAGTCGGCCAAACACATAGAATGGTTTGTTCATCAAGTCCACCTTGTCCACAATCATTCCTGATTTTAGCACCTCCAGGGCATACTCCGGACCTGGAAGGGAATAGTTTGTTTTAGTAGCAAGCACAATCATATTGAAGAAACAAAGAAAGAATCTGGAGTACTGTACCAAACTTCTAGAAGAACGTAACATCCAGGGTAAATGCCTGCTACTACTCACCATCTGGGCAAATCCCGGACCATTTCGGCTCTTTGTAAGGTATGGGCGTTGATAATTCTTTTAATAGTACCGCTGGTGGTAGAGAACTTTTCGATGTCGATTCTGAACTGTTTTCGACTGGCTTTTCCTCTTGTTTTTCTTCTGATGCTTTTTCTGGCCCATTCTTTACCTTTTTCGGCAATTTTCCGATGCGCCCAAATAGCACAGGCTTCTTAAATTCGATTTTATTTTCCGTTTTCGGTTTTTGATCTTGCTCGTCCATTTTTGGAGGTTATTTTCTCCAATATAACTAGCTTTCTGTTGTAAATCTATAATCTTTTATTACTTGCTTCAGTTAGATATATCTACTTCCAGGTTCCGTAAATTAAGCGCAGTACACTAATTCAGTTTTACATTTTATTGTGAATGTGAATCAAATTTTTGTCGAATTCATGGGG